>OU830597.1:78143354-83143354 GCA_917563855.2 Limnephilus lunatus | reverse complement strand
TTTGGTATATACCACTTCACCAGGTTGAGTCTGCTCCGAGGTTTAAATTTTTTTAGGAGACATTTAAAAATCAGTTTTAAAAATGGTCTTTTATGAAAATGAAAACCTGAAAAACCGAAAAATCACCATAATAATTACATTTATCTACTATCGTAATAGTAAGTTTTAGCTGGGGTTTTTTTAAATTACGATAATGATTTTTTTATTTTTTTTTACGATGAAGAATAAATTTTCAATGGCGTTTTAAAATGTGCCATTTTCGATTTGCCGCCGAGGAAGTAATGCATATAAGTAGCTGGTGCTAAATGTTCTAGGTTTGGCCCTGCAGGTCTAACAGGTAAACCAGCAGACCAGTGGGTAACCCGGATCTTTTCCAAGCGTAGGTGATTCTTGTGCTAACGACGAAATTATTGTTTTTCTATTCAGCAACAACCTTCGCCGGTGACAGTTCATATCGCAAATTAAAACCGTGAGAAGCAAATTTCATGCATTGGGAGCAAAAACATAACATTCCGCTGTTTGCTAACCGTTTACATTGTTTCGCTCAAATGAATTGCGTTTTCTTTTTGCATACCTGAGGAAGTTGATAAACTACGAGTATTTGGTACCTGATTAGTTACCTTTAGTATTTAATATACCAAAAAAGGGTAGACACGAAAAGCGAATTTGATTTTGTGTTTCGTATTATAATGGATTATAAAATTGAATTATTTCTACCTCTAAAACAAATAATTCATTATGGAATTCCATTTTAAAAAGAACAAAGCATTGGTCAAAAATTTTATATTGATAATATTGGGTCCTTACATATACTGGCAACTTTGATCTCAAATATCTTCTCTTTGGTTAAGAATTCCAAATCCAAATTTATACAGCTATTTACTCATGTATTTGTGTTTCGAAAATTATAATTCATTTATTTTTTCCTTAATTGCTTTTTTTCTTTGCGTCACTTAGTTTACAAAATGGAAAACTTGAAATATCGCGTTATTTACGAGTACGAGTTCCACAGTGGCGCCAGTGCTGCAGAAACGGCTCAAAGGATTAATGTGTATGGTGACGGTCCCGCAAAAGAAAACACAGTGCGTTTTTGTTTCCAACTTTTTCGTTCTGGAAATTTCGACCTGCAGAACAAGCCCCGTGGACGGCCGGAGACCAAAGTTGATAATGAAGAATTTTGTTTGTTTTTGTTTTTGAATATTTATTTAGACGTATGCAAAAATTTTTTCATACATCTAGTAAGAAAATATATACAAATACAATTTAAAGATACAGTTACATTTTTACAAATACATTTTAAGAGGAAAAAAAAATTTACAAAAATAAAAATACATTTTGAGGAAACAGATAACTATGTGACTATAATATTGGAAAGATTGTTATAAATCAAAAAACATTCTTCACATATAATGCACACATCCTACGAAAAGTGCTAAGACTTGAGGCTTCCTTTACGGCATTCGGCAGGCTGTTAAAAAGTTTTTGTCCTTTATAAAACGCGCTATTTTGTGTGCACGAAAGTTTAGAAGGCTATTGTGGAAGCGGATCCATCGCAAACCACGTCCGAGTTAGCTGCAGGCTGCGGTGTTAGTGATAAAACTGTTTTAATCCACTTGAAGCAAATTGGGAAGGTGAAAAAGCTCCCATAAGCTCCCATACAAAGTTCCTCCCATACATAACACCAATTTCATATGTAAGGACCCAATATAATGTGTAATGATGGTATTTATTTTTAAGATGAATTATATCAAATACCCTATATAATTAACTAACGAGTACCCGGCAGCCGTAGCGATGCCACTCAAAAGAAAGAAAGTTTTTGTGTTTTAATTCCGTTGATAGAAATTCTTTTGGATGCGTAATATTTTTTTGTTTTTCGGTATGGTGAGTACACGAATAAATCAGAAGGTTTTCCGACGCGTGAGCAGGCCATATACAGCGGTCAGTGTGAGAAGCATGAATTTTCCAAATTTACCCCCTTCTTCACCTTACCGCTACCGTGTCACCCCTCCCAACCCCTCTCATTCATCCCCCTCCCCCTCTCCCGGATTCCCCAACCCTCCCTCATGACCCCCCACTGCCACTTGACTATGTGAAATACACACATTTTTTAAACAACTCGCGTTCCACGCAGTTTTCGAATAATTGCAATCAACCAAAATTCTACAATTCGTTTTTCAGGGTGACATGTTTGATTACATAAAATGTTAAATATTAAAAAAAAAATCACATTAGCTCCACACATGAAGCCTGGAGGAAAATAACTCCTCTCAGGGCCAGGGTCTTTTTAGGAAGGGAAGGAGAGGAAGTTCTGAGAAGGAAAAGAGTCTGAAGGGTGGGTAGGAATATGGGGGTCAGTGTGTCCAGGAGTGACGGACGTATGAATTCATCCCTCCCACTGCGGTGTAAGGCGACGTTCCGAGAGAGCACGGCTGGGGAAGTCAAAGGGACTCCCTCAACCATTCTTTCCTGATCCGGCCTGCCATGCAGCTGGTGGGCAGACGCATCCGCCGCAGAGACATGGCAAACTTCACCCCATTATCCCGATCACTCCTGCTAAGTCACCAAACGTAGCCAAACATGGCGACCTATGGCAGAGGGGTTGGCTATCTAATAAATGGTTCCCGGGCGGGTACGCGCGGTTCCGCGGACATCCGCCTCTAAAATTGAATTAAATTCATCAAAGCTGTGTCAGTTTTGAAGTTATAAATCATCTTCAATGATGTCGATGTTAAAAAAAAACAGAAAGGTCGTATGTAGGATACATATTTTTAATCAATTTCTATAATTTACTAACGTAAATTTAAAAAATATCATATTTCCGATATAATACATTAAAAAGTATGATAAAAACCACCTCGCATGACGAAATGTCAGAATAATTAAAGAAATTAAACAAAATAATATTTAGTCAGATATTTTGTTTAGAATATGTAGGTATAATAATATGATCAACATAGAAAGACTTCATGATGCAATATAAAATTATTTATTCCATATAAGGTAGGTGTCCTATTTATATCAATTTGAATACTGAGTTTATGCGCTGATCAACCACGATTTACCGTAGAGTCGTCCATAACAGGTGAATTTACATTCCCAAAACGCTTCAGAAGATTCATTATGGAGTTCAGTTGAGCATTCGTTACCGCATCGTTGCAATGATAAGTATTTTTGGATGAACGGTTCTCACTGGTAACTGATTTTCATCAATAAATTTTGTTTCAGAGATTTCTGATAAGTTTTATCAAACTGGAATTTTCACCAATCAAGAAAGAAAATACTCCGATTATATAGTTAACTTTTGATCCTGTAGTTCAGAGGTTCCCAACCTTATCTGGTTCACCGCCCACATTTTAAGTATATTTGTCTTAAACGCCACCCTCCACTCCATTAAAAAAGTATGACAGCAAATACAGAAAAGCATCGCAGGCGAAAACAAAGTTTTGGCCTTACTAGTTTAGTCCTCAATCATTGCACAAGCGACATTTTCCAATTATAACAGTGGAAGTTTGTGGATTTTCAACATTTTGAGATTATTTGTAACTCGGAAATGTTGCTTTCTAAATTAAACAACATAATAAAAAATAGACCTTATTAATCCATTATTAATAACTAAATGAAAGGTTCATATGCAAGATTATTGCTATAGTATTCCTACGGCTTATTTGAATTCATTGAGATTGTTTTAAACTTTCTCTGACATTCATTTCATCTCTTCACCGCTCCTTTGTAACATTTCACTGCCCCCCTGGATCTCACCAACGCCCCACGGTGAGGGGCGATATCGCCGACATCGTGAATCACTGCTAGTTATACCAATAACTCTACTCATCTTATTATGTTTTGCTTCTCAAGTGTCATAATCAGGTAAACCACCCAGTTCCGCGCAGTTAATTATCCAGAATCCTTCGAACTGTATAATAATTTCATAAGAATTCTCGTGAGGTAACTAAGCACAGTAATTGCTGGAATTATGTATGGATCTCATTTTTAATATATGCAAAGTGCTCCACGTACATATTATTAGATATTAAATCGCTCGTAAACAAATGACCACAATATTATAAGTACCTAATAATGTTTTACTGAAGGCCGCCACGACAATCAGATCAATGCGAGACATCGATAGAGCCATTCTTAAAAATGTATTATTTAATTCGTTACTCCTGAGAATTACCTTAACAATCCTGATCTTTTTCAATGCCGTGAGAACCTTTTCATCGTATCATATCCGTCAAATTTTCTAACAAAGTAAAGTTATCAAGGAAACGCGTGTTAATTAATTGCTTTGTCTTCATTTGATTAAATAAATGTTATTTTTCTTTGATTTCCTGATAAAACAAATGAAATTTTGAATTGCTACCTGCTTTAGGAAACAACAAAACCTTGAATAAATTTTATTGAATTTGGACCACTTTTCTCGTTTCTAAGAATGTATTTGCAACTTTACTGTTACGCATATGAAAATATAAATATGGCTTAAATAATAAGTGAATTAGAAATGTTTAGCAATCAGAAAAAATAATTATTATCAATTAAATAATATGAATTCAAAATATATTTTTAACTAACAACCTCCGAAATTTAATATCGCATTAATGCCTATATAACATGTGTTGTTATTTACTCGCCTTGATTGCTCCTAATTTTAAGACGTTTTTATTATGTAAATACGAGTAATTTATCAATGTTTTTTTTTCATTCATTCTTAATTATTATTATTAATTAAATTCTCCCACCACTTTCGGTTATAATTTTGTCAATGATTATATTATGTCATTTTAATTTGCAATATACTTTGTATCCTGATGAAGGAATTATTAGTTCTGAAATATGTGGATATTTATTTATTATTATTGTCTTTTTATCAAAATGGTACAACAGAGTTATTTTACAAAAATGGGAAATTTTCACAAACTCTGAATGCCGTAAAAAATGTGTTAAATATTTGAAGTTTATTTTTCTGATTCCGATCATTGCACCAAAAATGTGTAAATTTTAAATTTTCATTTATAATTATTGATTTCAAAAACCACGCACTCCGAAATAGTTTCAACCAGCTGCAACGTCATTAAGAAAACGCTACTGTCTGTTAAGACGGCAGTCACCGACGCGCGACGTTGCCCGGCGTTCATAAAGAAAAAGCCGCCGAATTCATAAAGAAAAATCAACAAACCGAGGCAGCAAACCGAAAATGGCACAATTTAAATCGTTATAGAAAATTATCGTCATTATCGTAAGTTTTTTCGGGAATCCAAAAACCTTGAAAATAACGTATTATTGAAGAAGTAAATAATTAGACTAAAAAAAACTTTTGGTCAAAAGCTAAAACCTGAAGAAATTTGGCCGTATTAGTATCGTAACTTTTTTTAATGTTTATCTACGGAGCATTTTAGGAAGCGGATCAATATAACTTAACAAAAAGAAGGAGGACTGTTTTTTTTTTTAATTTACTACCCTTTTAAAAATAAAAAGTTACTCATATACATTAATGTCTACACATGATGACACCAAACTCCTTATTATTGGATGAAATAAATGTACCTACTCCGAAAGAAGAAATAGAACTTACAAAGATATTATTTTATGATTTTATCTATCTTTATTTATGTATAACATCTAGATCTAGATCAACACCATTCCCTTTTGTAAAACACAGATGTCTACAATTATGATGAGTTGCATCACTGTGGCTCATACATTTCATATATTCAACATCTCGTAAAGTAATAATTACGAACATTTAAATTCAAAATCATCTTGTATACAAAGGTATCATGCACATTCTAAGGTGAAAAGCGGCAACTGCAATCATGCACATAAACCGCGCAGGTAATTATGTCGACATCAAATACGCTAATAATGTTTCACCTCATAAGTCAAATAATGACACATAACGACTGTGTTATTCCATTCACAGTTCTGTCAAATTCAACCGAATTCCCCCCAAAGACAATAATTCACTAACGAAGTCAAGGATTCTCGTTTGTCTCGTATTATGACTATTAAAATGTCGTTAGTAGACAAAGCTCTTAGCGAACATGCGACAGTTCTATCGGCATTACGCCCACATTTTTCTTTGTTGCTGAAAAGTACCTAGCGTGTTTGCAATTTTTGTAGCTGATACGAAATATGCATAATATTTTTTTGTTTGTCATTCCATTCATACTTGAAAGAAAAAAAAATTATTAAGCCAACAAACATGTGCCGTGTTATTACAAATTGTTTTGTCTGGTATGTTTTTTTACTGGAAACCGTTCTTCGTAGGTAGCAGACATTAATTTCATTGTGTTTAAAACAATTAGAATCCTTTAATAATTTATGATTTTTTATGTGAATAACGCACAAGAGTTCCAACTTCTCTCGTCTGGAGCTAATGAGACTATGGCATGCCCAATTTTAGTATGTTGTGAAGCTGAACGTAATGGGGAGGGGAAGGAGATGGGGGAAAGGAACGTGGGGAATAACCTGGTTATCCTGATCTGGTCATCAAACACGGCTAAAGGAATTTCAAGCAACGTTTCAATTCTGAATGGTGGTCTTGCACCATGGCAATACTAAGAGCGTCTTTCACTCTGAAACGTGCCACAAATATACTATATATTATATTTTTAATTAATTAATTGTGAAATAAGACAAATTAATCAAATAAAATTTATTTGCGCCCACCGGGATTACCCCTCAACCACCGATTCCGTCATTTGTTAGAAACAACCAATAATCTTCCTTTTTCGTAAAAATTAATGCATTATCTGACAATCTCCCGAAACCTCCTGACCAAAAGTTATTGAATATGAAAATATCAATAATTATTTGCATATTTCATTTGTTACATTAAATTACATACAATGTCGCGCATTGTGAATACACTTTTTGTACAGTAGATTAGATCGACGCATTTGTGCACTATTGCATGAAATAATATATTCTGCAAGTGACTTTAGGTAGGTAATAACCGGCTTGCTTAGTTATATAAATTAGGATTGCAACTCTACCATTCATGGATATGATTTTCTGAAGAAACTAGTTTTAATCTTCATTCCGAATTCTGTACTGTACTCTTTAATCACTCTTAAATCGTATGGCAATTTATTCCAGGTCTTAAGGCCTGACACTCCGAAAGTAGGCACCAACTTTTTTATTATGATGCATAGATTCCAAAAAAAAAAGTGTTTTAAAATAATTTTTCCTAATGTTTGTAACATTCTATTCAATTTCAAACCTCCACGTACAGTTTACTATGAACGTCACGCCATTTGTCGCCTACATGGCGACCTTCTTGGCAAAGCGGTAAGATCCTTGGCGATGGACCCAGAGGTCACGGGTAAACCAGGCAAAGGCAAAATATAAAATACGTTTAATGCTGGTGTTTTTCTCGAACAGAATTTTACAAAAAAATTTTCCTAATGACCAAATCTGATTTTTGAGGTACTTTTCAAACTTTCTAGTCACTTCTCCACAATCCCAAAGTGGGAATACCTTATTTCTGGTGCGTGGATTTGTGATAACAGACATTTAAATTAGGACGAAGGATTTGGTTTAATTCAAGACCATCTTTTTGGGCCTGTCATAAAGACTCATTCAAACATGATCCTTCATGCTTAAAAAAACTTGAACAAATATTTATAGTACTTCATTATCGTACAGATTTGTCTTCTCGCGACTGATACAGAAAAGGTTGCAGTGGATCTGGTTAAGTTACCCAATAAGTCAATCACAATGTATTATATTTTATAGCGGTGATCCATACAATCTACAAAACAATGGGAACCGAATTAATTCGGAAGAGTTAATGTCTGGTCCATTGACACCCTGACACAGTCACCTCAACTCGAGTCAAGGGGCAAGAAACAAAACAAGAGACACGGTAAATACGACCATAGCTTCTCGGTACATAACAGATTTGAGCTCTGAATGCTCTGTGCAATGTTCTGGGAAACAAGACCCGGCGCTCACCTTCCCATCCGGTGTTTAATTACATACCTTAATGCGAGGAAAGAAAATAGCTTCCGGACGTTTAGCACTGCTTTGGTCTGTTATTGTTCATTGTACTCTCAGTAGCAAAACAAATCGGCGATGCTCTACGTATAGCAAGCTGATTTCAACAAATTCATTGATCTGTTCAAATATTCTACGCAAAAAGATACTTATTTTGATTTCTCTGTCTTTATCAATTCATGATCATAATATTATTATGTATCTACAATAATATGTGTTCATTGTCCAAAGTCAAAATGGTAGCTCTAATAAAATTAATAGAACGTAGACAAAATTGTGCAATTCTTTCTACGGTTCTTGGAAGGCCGCTGTGAATTACAATAATATTTATTACGCCCCTAGGCTTTCACATAATACAATAGAAATAATAACAATAATATATTTAAACCCGGTATTCACGTCTTCTTAGTAGTAAAAAAACAACATGTTAAGAAAATGCAGGGTATAAACATGGTAAATATTAACATTAAAAGTTAGTTACAGATTATGTTCGATGCTGGAAAGAAAAAATGGCTAAAGCGTTATCCACCTGGAAAAGAAAAATGTCACAAGCGCCATATGGCGCGGGCGTCTAGTACATTAAAATGTAAATACATTTTTTTTTAAATAATTGCATGAATTTTCAGGCCTTCATTTTATATATGCCAAACAATTTTATTTCTTAATTTGGCAAAGCTAGAAATATTCAATTAAAAATATTTGTTATGCTACGTTTTCTACATTTGGCATTTTATATGAAATTTATTTGAGAAAATAAACAAAATAACATTTTAAGAAGTTTTTCAGGTGGTACATTTTTCTTTACATTGTCAAAAATTTTACAACCACAATTTTTGCGAGTGTGCGTTTTTAGATCATTTTCATCAATCATAATACAATGCAATTGGGAATCCGTTTTAAGGCTTCACCAAAGCAATAAGCAAAGTTTATAATATCCTGAGAGTTGTCAGCTTTTCTGTGTTTATTATAATATTTAAAGGTAACACATAAATTGTAAAAAGTATTTTTTTCCTAAACTATTTAAATTGGCACCATCTATGGTAGAGCAGATTATAAATGATTTTTATTATGCCCTTAAGTGCGGATCGCATTTATTGATAATTCTATCGTTAGCAGTAACACTGTTCGTTAGGCCATTTCCGCATTAATTCAAAAATTATAATAATATATAACCGCCTACATTCAATAACTATTAGACTTCTCCTTGTTACAAGCCCAGCGTCTGACAGTAAATTGGCATATTCAGAATTTCCTTAAAAGTAGAATGGAAAGTTAGCTTAAGAGGTTACAAGTGATATATAACATCGAGTTGAGACGACTATTACCAATGAATTTTGCGTTAAATTAATAGATATATTTAGTTCTGAATTAAAATTTTGCAAACCGAAATAAATAATAAATTACGGTGTCAGAAATGTAGGTATCGGAAAACTGCTTAGGTTCTCATGACAATTACTCACATACCTATCACTTTCTGATTTCCATGACTTGCCTACTTTTAATGCTCTCTTGCTATTTTGGGTCGTTTTGTGTTCGTAACTCGGTTCAGCGAGAATTTTTGCACTTTTTTTTTTAAATAATTTCATATTAAATATTTTTTGCTGTTAAATAAATATACGGTGTCCAAAACCTCGTAGTTCGAGTCATAAAAACTTTTTTGATTTGATTTTTCGTTTTGGAGTAAATCAAGTCCAAAGTTTGAATTTTCTAGGTCAAATTTGGAAAAAAATCGGACACTTTGCGTCTAATATCTAATATCAGCTGTTTAATGTACTTTAAAATGCATAGAAGCGTAGATCCGGCTCCAAAAGATGTTTCAATAGTTTAATTATCAAAAAACTGAAAAGTTGAACAACGATAAATAAAATTTTTAACAAAACAAAAAACGACTTAAAAAAATGCACTAAAAAATAAAAAAATAATTTCGTACGATTGTTATTTTTGGAGTCGGTGTCAGCCAAGGTAACTACATACATAGGTGAGATGTGGCGATCTTGGCTGACACCGACTCTTTATGCACTAAAAAGTAAAAAAATATTTTTTTTACTTTTTAGTGCATTTTTTTAAGTCGTTTTTTGTTTTGTTAAATTTTTTGTTAATTTTTTGATTTTTAGTGACGAGCGTGTGATAAACCCCCCCCCCCCTACGAAGTAAAACCTTACTTTCTGAATCCAATTGCTGCTACATTGCTACAGCTACCCCGCTCGGCCTTTAAAAGCTCGTAGCTCGCCCGTTCTCGCGTCTCTCCCCTGCATTTCTTTTGCAGCGCCTTTTCAACCCCATCACGTAATACTTTTATGCAAACGTGACGAGATGCTCTTAATTAATCAATTGTAATTAACCCCACAACGTTGTGTATTTTTTGTTTTAGTGGTTTGGTATAGTTAATCCAATTTAATTAATAATTTATTTGTGGTAAACCCTGGTTCTTTTAGGTATGGCGTGTTACAATTTGCAAGGCTTCGAATAACAATGACTGAGTCTGACTAGCTTGAAAATTAACTAATTATCTATCTATATTCATCCAGCTTCCTCCCCTAGCACCTGTTATACACCTACGCTCATCGACGACTAATTTTATTGAAGTAATCTGCATTTTCCCTCCTAGCATCTAATATATAAATTTACATTCAAACGGCGAATAGAGAAGATCCTACCTTTCGATGCGATGTCGCGTACTCTCTGCGGCCCTATAAAATGCTATCATGAAAATAATTTGACATTTATGTATATTCTAACAAAAGATTTACACTCAAAGCAGTACGGAGTGCAATAATTCTACACTTACAGTGCTAGATGCAGTTTGTTAGTTAGCTAGCTTGTTTTATTTTGTTAATTTGACTCTACGGGTAGGTACTTTGGATCAACATGAGACAGAACATGTGCTGTTTAAATAATTGGACTCCTCCATAGCCCAACTGATAAGGTGATGGTCATAGACCGCCGAATCAGCTTCCAATTCCAACGCCTCCGGAGAATGTTAAGGTCGCAAGCGACGAATGAAAATCGACATGTTTTGCCTTCTGTCGGGAAAGAGTTTGATGTGTATTTCTGGTTCATAGAGTGGTAATGGGAATAATATCGACCACTACGCCGCCAAATTATAAATGTGTTGATGATGATGATGAAAGGTCATCTCATACCGTTTGATATGAGGGTCTGCTCCGATTAATGGTGTGATAGCCGATGGCAGGAACTGTTCAGGAAATGTGTGGGTGGCACGAGGTTTTGGAACGTGACATCCTACTCTGGATTGATGATGATGTTGAAGTTCTTCAGCATGCCGATGACTTGAGTTCCATTTACTCCTAAAGCATCGGCATAAACATTAAACCGAAGTTGATTAGACAATCGGCAATGTCAGGAGATCGGTGGGGCCGCTCTCTCCTCTGATCTGGCGATGTATGAATTTAATTAAGGAAGATTTTGATGTCACCGATCCTCGCCTAGGCAGTCACTCATGTCCTCAATAGTCCCGTTCTCCGTCCAGCACGCCGCCTCGAACCAGTAGAAATAATGATTACGTTTTTCCTAGGCACGCTACAAAACATGCGCCAGCCTGCAATCGCGATGGTCATCGGTATTTGATTTGAATGAAAAATACGTCCTCTCGCATAACATACACAAGCGTAACTTGGGTCCTTCCCCTATATTTGTCACGGGCATATGCTCTACGATAGGCGTACCCCAGGCTCAAACTCAAAAATCAGCTCAAAGAAGGAATGTCAAGCTCGGTTTCCAGGGTGCCGGGTCCGAGAATGAAAGGCACCAGGTCGTGAATCTGGCTTCCTTTCCTTCTATTTCCCCTGCTGCGCTTTCGTCCAGAGTACATTCCCACCCTGATGCTGGATGATCCCTATTCCTAGTGTGAGGGAGTTAAGAAAACTTATCCGAATTCCAACAAAGAAACGTCGAACCAGTAGAAATATTGATTACGTTTCTTCTAAGCACGTTACAGGAACATGCGCCAGCCTGCAATCGCGATGGTCATCGGTATTTGATTTGAATGAAAATACGTCCTCTCGCATAACATACACAAGCGTAACTTGGGTCCTTCCCCTATATTTGTCACGGGCATATGCTCTACGATAGGCGTACCCCAGGCTCAAACTCAAAAATGAGCTCAAAGAAGGAATGTCAAGCTCGGTTTCCAGGGTGCCGGGTCCAAGAATGAAAGGCACCAGGTCGTGAATCTGGCTTCCCTCCCTTCTATTTCCCCCGCTGCGCTTTCGTCCAGAGTACATTCCCACCCTGATGCTGGATGATCCCTATTCCTAGTGTGAGGGAGTTAAGAGAACTTTTGCTACTTATGTAGGTGGATATAACGCATTACGCTTAAAATATGAATACCTACCGACGGCTTCATTCAACCGACAATGTGAAAGTTTTTGCTAAATCGAATATCGAATGAAATATACCTACCTAAGCGTAAACCAAAAAGTAGTTAAGAAAACTTTTGCTACTTATGTAGGTGGATATAACGCATTACGCTTAAAATATGAATACCTACCGACGGCTTCATTCAACCGACAAGGTGAAAGTTTTTTGCTAAATCGAATATCGAATGAAATATACCTACCTAAGCGTAAACCAAAAGTAGTTAAGAAAACTTTTGCTACTTATGTAGGTGGATATAACGCATTACGCTTAAAATATGAATACCTACCGACGGCTTCATTCAACCGACAATGTGAAAGTTTTTTGCTAAATCGAAAATCGAATGAAATATACCTACCTAAGCGTAAACCAAAAGTAGTTAAGAAAACTTTTGCTACTTATGTAGGTGGATATAACACATTACGCTTAAAATATGAATACCTACCGACGGCTTCATTCAACCGACAATGTGAAAGTTTTTTGCTAAATCGAATATCGAAAGAAATATACCTGAATGTGAACCAAAGGTGATTATACGATAAGATATCGAACCAAGTCTACGTATAGTCCTATGTAATAGATTTGTCGTGATACCTAAAATTTGGAATAAAATATGGGAAATTTTTAGGAGTGGGAATTTAATTATGTCATATTTTGTTAGTAATCAAAGGTGCCCATGCTACGCACCATTTTATAAACTGTTAAATTACCCAATGCCTTTTCAAAAAACCCTTCCTGAATATAGTCCCCTAGCTACGTTTAAAATATTATTGCGAGACTCGAAAATAATGATTATCACCTCAAAGGCGCTTTACACATTAATTTATACCTACATTCTATACCTATGTATTTTGGTACCCGTTATGTATTGGAGAATACCCAGTAACCTAGTTTTCTAGATCACCAACAAAGCACTTTTAAAGGATTTTATTATTGTTTTGTGGTTTCAAAATCCCGTCTTTTAAATGAAGTCTCTCGTCTAAGATTTATTGCCCGAAAGTGCCTTTTGTGCATCAAATAGTATTTTAGTTCATTGAACCCCAAATTATTATTTTACAACGGTATTGTCTCAAGAATCGTCGCCGGTCAACATCAGGCAGCTCCGGATCGACTTACGGAGGGAACGCTCCTTTTTTACGATTACCGATAATTACCCGATAGCTTTTTAAATGTTACCGTTATAATTTTCCGATTAAATCATCCGACTTAGATGACATGGTTCCTTATTAAAGGCCCCATTAAGGTAGCCATAATAATAATACTAATATTTGAACGATCCACATAGCACCGCTTTTATGGAAAATCACCTCAAGGGCGCTATATAACCTATAATACATGTTTAAATCTAGAAAACTACAAGCTAGACGAACAATTATAAACAATTAAAATACTCGGGGAGTAATGATGATTCTATTGTTTTAACCCTGCTTTGTACGAAATCCAAACATTAATGTTGTTAATAATTAATTCAATTTTTCAAACTTACCAAATTCGCCATGTTGCACAAAATAATTTCACAAATCAATTCACTACTCTAATATTTAACTCAAACAAGCATTTCTAAACCACAACCCGTCATGCAGTTATTTATTCCAAGATGCAGCCGTCAAACACAATTCTCGCGTCGATTCGTTGTAAAATTTTTCCTGACCCTGATAAACGCCCCGAAAGCGCGTCCCGTATTGATAATTGACCGCCTCAATTTACAAATTATACTATTTAACGTCACAGATATGAACTCTCAAGCCGCAATCTCTGACTTCCTTATTCGCGTGGACTCCTTCCAAATCTTGACTCCCCTCAATCGCGTGAACTATTATCCTTTAATTTTATGAATTATTCCCGGTTTACGCGCACAGAGTTATTATTCTATCGTGTATTCAACCTCGATGATTTTTCGCTAGCCCGTGCGTCTCCAGAATCTCTCCCCGACTGTCCTCTAACACTTCCCTGCCCCGACTCTCTATTATTATATATTACTATCTGAATTATTCCCGGTTTACGCGCACCAAATTATTACTCTGCCGTTTATCAAAACTCGATGATTTTTATCCCGTCCGCGCGCCTCCAGGTTCCTTCCCTCACTGTCCTCTAACACTTCCCTGCCCCGACTCTCCTGTTCCAACTCTCTGCCCCCTGACTCCCCCCCATCTACTTGTGTGGTTTCAAAAATATATTAGCCACTTCTTCAAATCTTAAGTGATAAACACATCTCCCAATATGCATATTTCAATCGTTTTAATAGTGTTCTGTCACATTAGGTCCCAAATTCCAAGAAATCAGTGCAACTTTCATGTTTGCTATTTTTTTGTGTGTAACCTTTAGATAACAGAATACAAACTAATTTTGTCTGCGCCGGAGTCATAAATTATCCCAATAGCGCTTAAAAGAAGAGCTCAGTGGCGTACTTCAATCTAATACTCTTTCTCAATACTTGCGTTGACTATTGGTTATATAATAACATTATATATTCATTGTCCGAACACGCTTTTGTCCTTTCTACGTGTGTCACTATTTAACGAATTCTGCAATCCTATTTCGACAAATATGTCAAATATTTCAACCCGTAATCGGCGCGTCGCGCTAGTATATTTAAATGCACCAACGAGCAATCCTTATTGACTAATTTTCAATTTCCTACTGCCATAGAAAATTCACCAGATAATTGTTTCGTAAATCCAATCTGCTCGCGTTAAAGTCAGTCACCACTCGGGCAAATATCCATCGGCCGCCCCTGACTTGATAATGAACCTGAAAAAATCCCTCTAAATGTTATTCTGGGTCCCTTCTTAGTTTTGTGAAGAATGACCTTTGCCGGGGCTCGCAGGCACTTGAGCTACGCAAACACATGTGGTTATTTAGTGGTAAGGACCCATAAATCACCCCCATGAATTGAAACAGAGAATCGTATGCTGAAACCATTCCATGTTACAAAAATTAAATATAATTCTAAATTGATCTCTCAATTTTAAAAGAATTATTTCGTAGGCCCAAAGGCGAGATCATCACAAGCGTGCG
Source organism: Limnephilus lunatus (assembly GCA_917563855.2). Taxonomy (NCBI): domain Eukaryota; kingdom Metazoa; phylum Arthropoda; class Insecta; order Trichoptera; family Limnephilidae; genus Limnephilus; species Limnephilus lunatus. The sequence goes on along the minus strand of OU830597.1, from coordinate 83,127,958 downwards.
TAAAGAAGTTTTACTTAAAAAAAAGATTCATCGAAATCTGTTGGCGTAATATTGAGTTATTCGTCCATTTGTCGCGCACATACTTATTGCAAATTTAAGACATATATGGTTTTCTCATGGATCCAATTGTCAGAACTGTGTATTTGCAAACCTTGAGTAGTTGCATTAACCTATAAATTTATAGATCAATTATTACCTAGAAAAAATACAGATTTTTTTATATTTCATGACACAAGATCTGGCTTTCGCTTTCGCAGACAAATAAACAGATTTCTACTTTATTCGAGTAGACAATAATTCAGATCATTGCAAAATCGCGTTGCATGTCCTAAATTATATTATTCGTATTGTCGTAAGGCCTTATACGCATTTTATCTTTACATCACAAGTATTTTTTAAATAATCCTGAAGTTGCCATCTTTCCCCATTAGCCTACTTTCCTCGGCTTTGAATCCACTTCCTACACGCGTTGAGATGACCGCTCGGCTCTTCGCAGCGTAATTATTTCACGTTACCTCACCGAGGCCGATTTGGTAACGGAAGAGATAATACTATTATACCGTGTTATGGTCGCCAAAATGAACCCACGCACAGCCAACAGGGACTGGCTGTTCCCAAAATGAGGAAATACTTGCTACACGCCTTTCGCCGCGTTAAAGAAAGAAGCGTGAGAATAAGTCGTCATTTTCACGATGAATCACAAGCGATTAGGCTAATATAATGCAAAAAAAACTTTTCTTTATGTGCCTCTTTAAGAATGTCTAAAATATTAGCAGGGCGTCAGAAATTAATGATTGTGTTTGTCTACCAGATTTTCAAATGTATTAAAATTAAGGTAAGCACATTTTTTGACGTTCAAAGGGGACAATGGTAGAGACGCATGGGGGTTGATGAAAACGTTGAATTTGGTTTTGAAACTCTCTTCCACCCCTTTCTAAAGTCACTGGAACCATTTCTATATGTGGGATTTCTATACTGGATCGACGATACCCACTGAAGAAATTAAACTGTAGGAAATGTGTCGTTTATTGTATGCTCACGTAGGATCCAATTTGTCTATCTCCGAGTGGATTTGAACCAACATTACCAAATTTTATTCCGGAATATGGGGAGTTTAGTGCTTTCCCACTTTCGACCAAGTATTTTTCCATTTATCTAATCATACAGGTGATAAATAAAAGTAAAAAACAAAAACTAAATTATTTATTATTATTTTAAAGAAAGACAAATAAAAGAAAGGTTACGAATAACCAACCACCACACAGTAAGCGGAAAATGTTGCCTGTGACGTGATGGAGAACTTAGCTAGCCGAGGAAACGAAACGCGATGCCTGGGTGGGACCCAAACGCGATGTCAACTCCGCTAATATTTTTATAATATGGAAAAAAAGGTCTGTAGCATTTTTATTGCTGTCATTTTTTCCAGTGTTCTTAGATGTTGGTATCTGGAGTTGGTATATAATTTTTGTTTGCTCAAAACTCACTTTTTAATCATTTCCGGCGAATTCGTAACTACATTAACTTTTCTATTCAGATGTTGTCCTGGGGATGTAAGTTCTTCGTATTTAAGAATAATAAAAACAATACCTTACCGTTAATATATTTTACGTACAACGCCTTTGAAGAATTGTAATACGTTGTACAACTAAAGTTAGCGGTAAGCACAAGATTTTATTTTTCTAGACGATAAATTAATAACTTCGGCAGTGCGACATCTTCCCACATTTTCAATATTTGTAACACGTTCTTCAGAATTAATTAAATTGAACGCGGTGAAAAGGTCTAATCTCCATGCCTGCTAGGGTGAATTCCGCCGTACGTTCATCCAGTACGCCGTGCGGCGGGCGCATATTTGTTTACACGCTTTCTTCACTTACGTCGTTAAGATTCCCAAATTATTTGTCTTCTTCTTCTTTTCTTTGATAACGCAAATTCGACAGTAGGTCCGTGCAATACACGGGTCGCGAGACTCTATTTGTATACACGGCTTCTTTACTTACGACGTTAAGATTCTGAATATATTTTAGGGTATATTGTCATCTTAACGATTCCTCTCAATTTAATATCGCCTTATGAAAATGGAACATTTCCGCGTTCCTATGCTTCCCTTTGGGACAACTGAACAGTGTCCCTGCAAACTGGGCGTATGGTCATTTTATAGTAAATGCCTTTTCGATATTATGGATCTATATTTATATACTATGGTGAAAAAATGATTTTTAGAACAGCGTTTGACAAAGATAGATAACCATATTAGAATTAAGTCTCAATTTAGAACAAAGCGTACATTCAAATATTTAATAACATACAGATATATGGTAATTAATTACCTAGGCAGAATTCAGATACTTTTAAATGGATAGGTACAGCAGATGGTGGAAATGGGGTTTTCGCAAAAGTACTTTAATTAAAAATATCCAACTCTCTTGTTATGTATGTGCCGCTCCTAATTATAACTCTCACTGAGATGACTTTGTTTTCTTCATTTTTAGGTCAGCGATTAGCACGTAATATCAGGACCGGGTACTTGTCCATTTATGGTAGCCAATTTGTTCAATAAATTGACGATAATTGATATTCTGCAAATACTTCGTCAGAAGAAAACTTCGTCATCATCACTACATTTCTTTAGCAAATTAAAGTTCATTTGACCAGTGATAATCATGTTTTTTAATTAATGATCACGATGCCTAATGATTTAGAAAAAGAAAATATAAAGTCTTTACGCGAATGCCGACCTATTGACTACATCATAGTGAAAAGGAAAACAACTTGTTGATCGTTAAATAGATTTAATTAAAAGGAATGCCATCAAATAATTACCATCTATCCTATTTCAAAATGTAGTAACTAATTATTGAAAGAAATCGTAATTAACTAAGTGCATCAACATCTGTAATGACTAATGACTAACGAGAGATGAGAAGTTATAAATTCGTGTTTTAATTCCCTGAACCCACACCTTCACAATCCACAGTATAAAGTTATGGCCACTACACCACAAGATTTTTTATCGCCGTATTTTATAAAGTTCGTGTCAATTCAATTAAAATTCAATGAATGAGCCAAAACTCTTCATTCATTAAAGTGTTAGTAGCAGAAAATAGAGCGGTTTTTCCCAACACGTGTTCCCCCAACTCATTTTCAGGGTTCAGCAATGAAGCCCCCGCTTCTTTTGCACATTTTAAGTTTTTAAGATAATATCGATACTATAATAAATAATATATATGTATTATTATTTTTAATTGGTAAACTAATGTTTAAGACAAGATTTTATGCATAGCACAAAGGGTAACAATTATTATAAGCAATAATTATTAGCCTGAAACACTACTATATATTGAATTATTTGGCGGGTGGGAGATAAGCCGACGTAGTTCAGTTGGTAGAGCAGTTGACCGGATATCAGAAGGACACGGGTTCAAGTCCCGTCGGCGGCATTTATCTTTTCTCGGGAGATTTTTTCAATGTTAATGTGTGTGTTTCAGGCTAATAATTATTGCTTATAATAATATATATGTATATATACTAGATATATATATTTGCTGAGCCGAAATGGTAATTATGTGATTTCCGTCGATACAAAAAAATGCAAAGTATACTTCGAAAATTATTATAAACACGTTTTGTTCCATTGTTCAGTATGTTTTAGGTCTGAAAAGATACAGAAAGTTTCTTTAAATACTAGTTTAGACATTTATCGAGAGATTTTTTCTCTATTTTAAGTAATTCAAGCTTTATTAAATATTTTCGCTTGCGCGCTTTAAATATATTTATTTTTTAAATAATATTGGCTCTTCCCATCTAACATTCATTTTTACATATTTTCCGTTCAAACGGCATCTTCTTCATTTTGAACACTTACTACAGAGCGTTAAATTAGTTCATCTATTTATATGCACAAGAGTGTCCGCGGCAGGCGGACATAGGGCGAAAATCTGGCGGGCGCCATGGATTTGATTTTTATTCAAACCTACAGCTTATTCGAGGTGAAATTTTGCACATTCGGCCTTCAAAACAAGAAAAAGGTTATTTTATACGTTTTCTTTCTAAAAATTCTGTGTAAAGCTTGACCAACGCAGAGGATTTTAGTTAGTTACATCGTTAGTTAGTTAGTTACATAGTTCTGTTAGTTACATAGTTCGGTTAGTTACATAGTTCAGTCAGTTACATAGTTTGGTTAGTTACATAGTTCAGTCAGTTACATAGTTCAGTTAGTTATATAGTTCAGTTAGTTACATAGTTCAGTTAGATACATAGTTCAATTAATTACATAGTTCAGTTAGTCACAGAGTTCAGTTAGTTACATATTTCAGTTAGTTACATAGTTCAGTTAGTAACATATATCCACTAAAATTAAAAAAAAATACATTTTCAACGTTCGAACACTTTCGAATTAATTTAAATCGATTTTTTGGATAGCATACGACCAATTTATTGTAAAGTGGGTTTAGGAAAAATCTAAAGGAGGCATGTTAAAATGACCATAAAAAAGTTAAAGTTCTCGATGGTGAATTATTATTATGCTGCTTTTTTCTCCAAATAAACTCCATATGAATGCCCTATAAAAATGTCATGCCAATGTGTTTAAAATCGACCTTCTTTGCATAGAGTTGAACGGATAAATCAAGCCACCGAATTAATATTTTGGCGTACTTGAAATCTGTACAGGTTCAACAGCTAATTAACCAAATACTTCTGTAACAAATATTTCGATAATCAATGTTTCAATTATTCAACCAATTCAGGTCAGGTCAAGGTATCATTTTATTAAATTATCAACGAAATTGTTACATTCAACACCAAGAAAATCGCCGAACCCATATCGATTAAAATATGTTGGGTACCGCTGAAATAGAGTACCTAATTGATAAATTATTGCGAAAGGGTGAAAATCGTGAAGAAATTAAATGTTCCAATTTAAGGTAAAGCTTATAGACCGGTCTTAAAAAGTCTTTCTGCATTTCAACACCGAGGAAATTAGCTCCACCTAAAGAAAAGAGTTAAAAATAGAGATTTTTTCTTTTACAATTAAAACGTTTTTTATCTTTTTTTTTTACAAAGTGTCTGATATTTTAGTTGTGTTGTCCACATGGCGATATCTGCCCTGGATGTTTATGGACTGATTACATGCAGCAAGAAATCGTGCAATACAGTTTTACATTCTTGCTCAAGTTTTGCAAGACTCTATAATAAAACAGCGTGCTATATTCTCGCAAATTGCTTTTTATGATTGGTTATTGTTATAGTTTCTATTGCTCGAAGGGTCAAGGCAATAACATTAGCAAGAAAAATGTTTCATGGTTTTAATTTGTAAAGCGGTTTTTTTATTTTAATAATTTTGTGTGAATTATAATTTGTTATTTCGTTTGTGAAGTTCTACTACTACTGTAGTATTTTTAAGTAAGCGGGTAGAATAAAAAAATCTAAGATTTCAGGTTTTGAATAACTGAATACATAAAACACTCTAAAAATGCCTTCCATATAGATTTGTACGGAAATCAATATCGCTACTTTGGTATTAGGATTTTTTTTTAAACAAAACAAAATTTAATAAATGAATACATTTTTGCAGTACCTACCTAAATTTTCACTAATTATTAACTATAATCATTTTGTTTGGTTTTGAAACGAGATAATGCATAGTTCCTACCGGGATGTCATTTACCCAGAACCTACCTTTCCCTGATCACATCACCTTGCTGGAAAAGCATTACGAATTTGTAACAGTGACAAGCGGAACATAAAAACTCAAAAAAGTAGAGTTGGGACTGCCTTGGAAGCAGTGTTCATAATCATAATCGTATTCGAAATCTCGTTTTTGAACTAAAAGGATGGTTTTTGACTTTGACCATATCGAAAGTAAACAATATCGTTTTATAATTACCATTAAGAAAAGTTATAAACTATATTTCTCCTTCGCAGAGGTAAGTGATTGGTTATCCTTCTTTCTTGCATCCCTGATTATTCCTACACATATTATCACCTAATTCCACCAAACACCATTTCGCATCGTTTCTTAGTATTTTCATATACAACGTTTCATAGTTATATAGGAAAAAGGTATGAAGGGTGGGTAGTAATCTGGGGTTCAGTATGTCCAGAAGTGACAGACATACGAATCCATCTCTCCCACTACGGTACAAGGCTATGGATCGAGAGAGTCCGGCTGGAGTACCAAACGTAGTGAAGCACTCGGTGTGATCTTTGGCAGGGGTGTTGGTTATCCAATAAAATCGGACCTCCCTAACCTACGTATGGACATTGAATATAAAACCGTGCATATTATAATCCGATAACCTACGTAACTACTAACTATTGCATTTTCTTACAGACTTAAAATAAATAAACTTTTCACAGAATTCAAAAAAATAATGTGTGAATCAAATATTTATTAAAAATACAATTCAAACTCGTTTATCAGTGATGTGTGGAGGGCAGTTATGCGTCACTCGCCGGTGGCGCTGAAATAGTAAATAATGCAACATTTCTGCCTCCACCTACGGCCATGCCACTCTATACTGTCATCACCTTATAAGGCAAGTGGTTCGACCACCTCACAAACGTCCACTACACCAAACGACAACTCTACAAGTATTAACTACGACGAGAAGTTATTAGTTTACAAATAAACAAAGAAAATACAAATATGTCTTATAAGGTAATGCGCGTTTTCATCCCGCGACAAAATATCCCCGACAAAATATCTACTAAAACCTAACCTTATTTTACATTTTACATTATTTTTGTCCCATTTTACTATTTTTGAACAATAATTTATTGTTAACAGGATGTCTGTATTAGTTTGTCCCATTTTACTATTATACTATTAATGTCTGTATTATTTTTCCCATTTTACTATTTTTTAACAATAATTTATGTCTTTAAAGGATGAATGTATTATTTTTGTCCCATTTCACTATTTTTTAACAATAATTTATTGTCTGCAGGTGTCTGTATTATTTTTGTCCCATTTTACTATTTTTGAACAATAATTTAATGTCTTCAACGGATGTTTGTATTATTTTTGTCCCATTTTACTATTTTTGAACAATAATTTAATGTCTTCAACGGATGTCTGTATAATTTTGGTCCCATTTTACTATTTTTGAACAATTATTTACTGTCTTTATAAGATGTCTGCATTATTTTTGTCATATTTTTTGTTAGGTTAGGTTAGTTTAAGTTATATTAGGTTAGGCTTGGTTAAGTTTTAGTAGATATTTAGGGTATATTTTGTCCGTGGGATATTTTGCCGGGGATATTTCGTCGCCGATATTTTGTCGTGGGTTGAAAAGTAGCGGCACCGTCTTATTAGGTTATGCAAATTATAGGTCCAGCGACCTCTTAAAAGCCTTAAATTGGCATTACGTCATACGGTAATGTGTGTGGTATTATCAAATGCAATCAAGTTACTTTTTGCAGTCTGACAAAAAGTCGTGTGTCTCGGATGCGTGACATTAGCGAGAAAGTGACCACTTAAATATTGGTTAATGTATGACTTATCATTTGTTAAAGGTATCGAGTGGCCGATTTTTTAAACCAGCACGATGTCAGGTCGCTGATACACGATTTTGCACTTTGGATGACGAATTTGACCACATTTTCAGACCCCATAAATACGTGGACAGATGTCATTGGATCTGTGCTATAAATATAAATGTTTTTTGCGTTAGGTCCACACAGGAGGCATTGAGGAAAAAAAATTCTTACAGGGACTATGTCATTTTTAGGGAAGCTGTTTTGAGGGTCTTTTTGGTGAAATGAAGGGGAGGAAGTTGAGGGAAGTAAAAAAATTATGAGGGTTGGTAAGAATCTGGAGGTCAATGTGTCCAGGAGTGACGGACATATGAATCCATCCCTACAACTGCAGTGTAAAGCGATGGGTCCCAGAAAGTCCGGCTTGAGAGGTCTAGGTTATATCTCCCTGAACCAGTCTCTCCCTATCTGGCCCGCCATGCAGTAGGTGGGTAAATGCATTCGCGGCTAACCTAGACAAGCCTCACCCCTTGAACCCGGGTGCTCCTACTAAGCCACCAAACTTAGTGACGTACTAAGGGTGCCCTGTGGCAGAGTGTTGGTTATCCAATAAATGGTTTCCTGGGCGGTGTTACCCATATCCGCATGTAGGTTTCTAACTATTCGTAGGTATGTGCTTATTATTATTATAAATTCTCACATACACATAGGTACATAGTATTTAAAACATCGTCGATTTCTATTTTTTGTATTGCCCACTATGTCTACGAAAACTGTCAAATAGATATTTGGTTACACTATTGCAAAAAAAAAACCTGACAGCTCTCAATAACTTTCTTGTTGGGCGTATTAATCAAGGATATTTTAGAAAACTTCGTATGGTTGAAGTGGGTACCTTGGTATTGCGAGAATTGCGTCATAATAAATATTATTTTGAAACCCAGGTAAAATATTTTTATAAGGTATCCTATTTTATAATCACAATAAAATTTCAATTATGTTAAGAGTGCAAAATAATATCACTTATTTAAGTAACAACATGTTTTTTGCAAGCTATATAATATTTAGTCAAGTCCTCTCTCCTATCTTGCTTCAGAAATGGCTCTCAGCTCAGGATCATTTTACAAAATAATTGTTTTTTTTTAAAATTAAATTATGATGTGTCCCAAGTATCCCAAGTAAATTATAATTCGAAATTCGAAACATTATTCGAATTCCAAAAATAAAATTATCATAGAAAAAATTATCATAGGGAGGGTTACAAACGGGCTATAAATATGTATCATCCCTTAATATATAAATTTTAGCATTTTTTATGTGAATACCTTACGAGAGTCCTAGCTGCTCCAGTTTGGAGCCAGTAAGACTATGGCATCCCTAATTGAGGAATTTTGTGAGGCTGAAGGTAGTGGTGAGGGGAAGAAGACGTGGAAGAGGAAGGCAGGGAAGTACCTGGATATTCAGATCTAGTCACCAATACGGCTAAAGCCATTTCAAGCAACTTTTCAATTCTGAATGAGGGTCTTACACCAGGGTGACACTGAGAGTATCTTCCACTCTGGAACGTGCCGCAAATATAATATATATTATTTCTAAATTGATTAAATATGAAATAAGACAAATTATTCAAATAAAACTTAATTGCGCACGCCGGGATTCGATCCCGCGACCTTCAGATTATGAGTCAAGAGGCATACCCCTCGACCACGGAGGCCATCATAATACCTAATATTCTTCTGCATTGGTTTTATATTAATTGATTGGCATATTGTACCTCAAGATTACTGTTCCACAAAATAATTATGTAAAACACTTGTTTTGTAAATGCCCGTACAGGCGTAACTAACTAACCATCACGCCGTTTCCCCACAGGGGTAGGCAGAGAGGACGGACCACCAAACAACTCGGTCTTGGCACACACTCTTTGCCTCACTCACATTCATACATCGTCTCATACATTCTCTTCTATTATTCTGACTTTTGACATGGCCCGACTCAAGTATCTGATTCACTTGATCGTGCCATGTCTTCCTCTGACGTCCCCGACTTCTTCTACCATTCACATTTGCGTCGTATATTCTCCTTAGTCTCGCTCTTCATGCCCAAACCATCTGAGCATCCCTTTCTTAATCTTACTCATTACGCTTACATTATAATAAATACGTGGGTAGGCTGAAAAGTAATGCACACATGCTTGTACAGCATGAACAAAATGACCTTTACAGGCGTATATTAATATAAATAAATTAATAATGTTTATTGATTTTTCCCATCGCTATCAGAAGTTGATACATTTGTCTGTGTCAAAATTCATGCCAATTTAAATGTGTATTCTTTTAATTTTACAGTTGTGATTTTTATTACTCCAATGAGAATAATTCTTTTAATTTCATAAATGACAATATTTTTGAGAGAACTTTATCTGATGCCGTAAGCAGTGTAAGCACGTTATCGGTAAAATAATCGCAAGGATTAAAGCCAAGGCTTATTGGGTCCTTTTGGCTTTCATCAAGATAAGCAAAACAATTTTGAAATCTTTTTTATATCCAATAAATACATTCTATACCATATATAAAACGAGACCTTTCGGCTTACTTGAAAGTAATTTTACGAATGGGACCTTGTCCGCCTAATAATTATAAGTTAATATCACCGTGCAATTGTGAAATTAACTGGAAACATGTTTCGTAATATCTCCATTCGCTGACCAAATGGACTCATATTCAGAAATAGATCAAATGCGTAGGAGACGCGTTATTCAACTATTATTTATTATTGATCCGGGGGCAATACATTATGCACGTTTTGCAAAACGATTGAAAAACTTGAATCTCACAAACTATACCACACGCATTTAGTTATCTGACTCCATTCTCCCACTAAAAATGTTATTTTTTTGCATAAATTTATTGAAAATGCTAACATTTACTTTATAGTTGAAGAAGAAAATGATACTAATAAATCTAAACGAACATATGATAAAATGGTGACCGGTCAACTTAGATTCAACCCAACTCAGAACCACCTCAGAAAGGTCATTAAGAGTGATGACAAAAAAATTGTTTAAAATTGTTATGTTAGGTTAGGGTTAACGGCTATTTCAAAATTATTTTTTCATAGCTTTAAATGACATTTCTGAGGTGGTTCTGAGTTGGTTTCATTCTGAGTTGGCATGGAACCGAAAACAATACAAGAGCCGACACAGAAAAATAAATGTCGATCTCATATTTCAAAATCAGAATCAACAATACTATCTTCTATCTTTTAAATGATCACAAAGTTCTAAGTAATTGGTTTATAACCTAGATAGTATCTCGGAAAACATATCCGATTTTATCTATATGGAACACCTATTGACCTTTTCTAAAAGTCTGAAAGAATATTCAATTTTTATTGTAATAACTCTTGTAAGATCGTGGGTTCAAGTCGCAGTTACGATACTTTTTTTTGTTTTTCTGTGTCTTGTTCTTTTTAATATTTTCGTTTAGATTTATTAATATTATCTTCTTGTTCAATGATATATAACATTATAACTAGAGTTATTCCAATAAAACTTGGCCAATTTTGCTTTTTGAAATGAAAGTAAATAGTAACCCAACATTGGTGAAACGTGACATTTTCCACGTAGGTGCGCTTTACGCTTTCTCTATAAGATAAATTAATTGCAATTTTCTTTGAAATAAGAATTTCGTTGATTTGTTTATTAACCTCTCTAAACTGAAAATAGAGCGTGTAATCATCATCATCAAAAATACTAATGTCGGTTGAATATGTGTCCTGCGCAAAGATATTGAAATCCTATACTTGGTCCTGCGTAACTCTCGCTCAATGAACTCGAATTTGCTTTTGATTAATATGATTTGAACTCGCGACCTCCGGCGAACTAGTTGAGAGCCTTTCTTTTTAAATATAAATAACAACACTTACTTTAATCTACATAATTTCTTAGATAATATTTGAAATCTAGAGTGAAATTTCTCTTGGGAAATGTTGTTCTTCAACCAATATGTTGATGGTAGGTATATTTTTTGTTGTCCATACAGCTACAATGAAGAACTCCGTTTTTTTTTTCCTTTTTTTCATGACGGAATATATTTATAAACTTTGATTTTTCGTGAAAATGGGCCCTATTTGAAGAACGAGTGGAATTCTGTACGTGTTGAATCAGATGACGTCACAATAATACCTATTCGATCTCTCCATACTGCTTCACGGTGGCATGGCACCGCAAACCGGGATAAATGACGTCATGGGCGTTTTGACGTTTAACTCAATTTTTAGAATCGATTAAATCAATAATGAAATCAGAAACTTGTTCTACCTGAAAATACGCGTTTCATTCATCATATTTTTCACTGGAGTTCCTTCGACTAATACAAAACATGGCTCTGCGTAGAAAATGAATTGGCGAATTTATCCTTGATACGGCATAGTGAACTCGCAATTAACTTTCCTTCCATCTCACTAAATACAGTTCCCAACAGAAGAGTGTTGCCAGTCGATTAATCATCTATTTGTGTAATGTGCCCATAAGCTGTCTCTGCCTGACGTCATGTTGAATGATACCTGAACGGGCACGCCCAGCGCCCAGCGGCCAGGCGGCCTGCAGACAGGTAGGTGTAGGTATTGGCGCCTGGCATGTATTATTGTTCCTGCATTACTGTACATTGTGTACATGTTTTGCTGCAGCAACTGATTCATATCATACGTCTTCTCGATTCCGTATGGACGAAACAGCTGTGCCTTTATATGGTATTAGTTGGATTGTCCGATGTCCATGTCCGCTCATCAACGTGCGATGATATTTTTAAAACAAAAATCAATAATATCTCAAATAATATATAAAATTTTGAATTAAATCAGTTATCATGACAATTTCTATCACTCGGTCTTTCTTGGCCAAAACTTTGTCATTTTTTTTTGTTTATTTTTTTTTATTGATCTTACGTGATGTTTACAATATATTGTTCGATGCCTGTCTCGCTAGGGTATACCTGTGTTGAGACAGGCGTAGAGGTACATAATTGAATATCAATATACGAGTAATATAATTTACAATTAAACATAAAGATGATTGAAAGTGTGGGTAAATCACATAAAGAGAGTTTTCTTATAAATGAAGGAAGAGATACAGTACAGTAGTAAATCCTGTCAAATCTATCGTCAGCTCAGCTTGACGGCCTCCGTGGTCGAGGGGTAAGGCTCTTGACTCGCAATCCGATGGTCGCGGGATCGAATCCCAGCGTGCGAAAATATACTTTATTTGATTTATTTATGTTATTTAACAATTAATTGATTGAAAATAATACAGTGTACCTATATTTGCGGCACGTTCCAGAGTGTCGTATCACCTGGTGTAAGACCACCATTCAGAATTTAAATGTTACTTCAAATGGCTTTAGCCGTGTTTAGTGACCAGATCTGAATAGCCAGGTACCTCCCCACCTTCCTCTTTCCCATCTCCTTTCCCTCCTCACTACCTTCAGCCTCACAACATACCTCAATTGGGGATGCCATAGTATCACTGGCTCCAGGCGGGAGCAGTTGGGACTCTTAAGCCGTATTCATGTTAAAAAAATTCCTTGGCAAAGGTTCACATGTTAGCAAAGCTAGGTGCTAAGTATCTAAGCGGTAATTCCAGATTGTGGTAATTAGTACTTACCTATACTGACAAATTTTCCGCAAAGTGAGATCTCAAAATTTCTTAAAAAGATATTATGTTTTTTTGTAAAATATTTGACATTTTGAAGGAGGTATCTAATGGTCATGGGACTTTAATTTTGCTAATTTTCGATACCTTTTTAAATAGAGGCCTCAATACTGTCTCTGTTAAAATAGTAAAATTATTGGAATTTACCAATTTACATATGTTAAAACACTGAAACAAAAGAGTCACTGATGAGATACTATAATATGAGTAACACCCAATGAAATCGGTTCCACTGTTGATCACACTTGGCACGAGGCCAACTATTTCCTGACTCCCAGATATGGGCATTCCTCTATTAATTATGAATATATTGGAAAAATATCATTTCACATAACGAAAAAAATCATTCCTATAATTAGATTTTTAAGAACCAAAAATAAATCGAACGTTGTGTTTTGTGCACTAGGTAACCCATATAAATTTCGACAATGTTTCATGAAGATTAATATATTTTTTCTTAACAAAACATTCGAAGACGAAAAATTGAGATTGAAAAATAATTAATTTTCGAGGAAAATCTTTTTTTTTGTTATTATTTAAAATAACATTAATTTAATTAAAATTACAATAATTTAAATAAAATTACATTAATTTGATTAAAATTAAAAAATAAAATAAATGGAATGAAAAAATTAAAATCCATGAATTATGAGTTAATTGTTGTAACTCTTAATTAATGGATTTTCATTTTTTTCATTTCATTTATTTTATTTATATTTTATTTAAATTAAATTTAGTAATGTTTATTATTAAACTTAACAAAAAAAATGTTACTTTAATATTTGCAATACTTAATAACAAACATTTTCTAAAATTAACTTAAATTAAATTTATAAAAACTAGAAACACAATTTTTATCCGTAGGTATTGATGAAATTTGCCGGAGCACCGTTTTTGTTTATTTTATTGGTTTGATTGTTTATTAATTGTATTGACTGTATTACATAAGTGTCCTCACAATAGTCGTGTTTCTTTGAAAATATAATAAATTCAATGAATAAACCATTAAAACAAATATATTATTTCTACACCTGTCCCACACATAATTAGATAAAACCACGCCGGTCACCCTCATCATCGTTGCATTTAACGGGACATGAACAAAAGAGATCGTTCATTCGTGTAATAGAGGTTTTGAGGGTATTTATAAAGTAGTGCATTTTGATGAGAACGTGCCGATTAGAACACCGATGATCGATTGAGCTGTTGAGCTAAATAGTCGCAGAACCACCCACAAATTGCATTGTAATTAGTATGACAATGACACCAAACCACGTTAAATTAATAATAAACGCATCTTATTTATGCAACACATAAAATCTGCATATAAGTACAAATTGTTTTGCCACACTGTCATCTTGTAATTGCAGTTTTTGCAATAAAATCATATCCAGACACCTCATAAATCATAACTGTGTTTAAAACTATTTCTGTCTGATTTCTAGTTCGAAAATTATCACCTGGGAGGGGTACGTTAAAACTTTTTTGTTGTTAACGTGTTGAACTTATAGAAGTGATTATTAAGTGATTATTGATAAGTTTTATTATGTTGTTACTCATCTACCTTACGATGGATATTCCAGAGCTTTTCGAAACGTTGACTCAAGAAGGATCGTAGCACATCACAACTCTACATAAAAAAAAACCCATAGACATACAAATAGCTAGATGATAACTTACAGATGAGGGGTAAAAACCAACTATGGCGGGACGAAGAGAGGAAAGAGACTTGTGATTCGCCAATAAATCAATCTAACAGTATATAGGCACCTCGCACTATAATATCACCATTTAGTTCTTGAAAGTAAAATCTGCTTTTGAATGAATAGACCTTTTTATATGGGAGCGCGAATTGCATGCCACGTTATGAACAGATGTGTGATGTCCAAATTCGCAAAGTAAGTTTCTGAGTATTTTCATAGTCGAATATTTTGTTACCGTAGACACTTTTACAAATGTTTCATGATTTACTTACCCCAGTAAACCGCGACTTTGTGTTTCGCGTCGCCATGTATCTCGATGTCATAGTATGCGTTCCATAGGCATACAACGTCCGTGCGTAAAATGTACGATAAGAGCTCGACACTGGTCTGGACAAGAATGATGACTTCACATTTTTTAGATTAACGGGAGGCTCTTGCAAGCCCAGCTGGTTCCGAAAAATGGTTCCAATGGGAGGGGGAAATAACACGCCTTTTATCACGTAAGGGCATGTCCATATATTTTGTACGTCCGTGAAAAAACCCAACTAAACATAGTTTTTGGACAAATCGTTGAATGACAAATCTATTATTAAAATCCCGAAGGCTTGGAAATAAGCCACCTTCAGCTAGATTTTATCCGATAGTTGATTTGAAAAGGACCATTCCCGCAGTATTTTCTCAAAACGTAAACACGACTTCTAATTGCCTACAAATTAACACACTTCTTGTACAAAAGCAATTACAGCGCTGTGAAATTTTTAAATCGGCCATTCACGGAGAAAGCGGAAATAATACCCCTTAATTGCATAAATATGAGGAAAATAATTCCTCTCAGGGTCTATCTCATCTTTGGGAAGGCTGTGTGAGGGTCTTTTTAGAGAAGAAAGGAGAGCTGGGAAGGAAAAAAGGCAAGAGGGATGGCTAGGAATCTGGGGTCAGTTTGTCCAGGAGTGGCGGACGTATGAATCCATCCCTCCCACTGCGGTTTCCAAAATGTACCTATCCTTACTTTTGTTAGCAGATCGCTATAGTCAATGGCTTAACCACAGTTTCACAAGGACATCAATGGGCATAAACATAATATATGTAACTATATCTGAATAAAATATGACTTCCGCATGCGTTAAAGGCATTGACAATTGTCAGAACTACATAAAGCCTGTTAGTTTACCCGTACAATAATTATTTTGACCGTCGAGTTGTCAAAGTCAGTCCAAGCCTTGGTGACTAACAAAACAGATTCACTATTCGCACAATTACGTAGAATTGGATGCACTACCTTTAAATTCCCACTGAATCATTATTTATCATCACAATGATCAATGATTTTGATGCTTTTATTGATTTATATTATGTGTTTAAGAGACTATGGCTATGTAGGAACTGCGGATTTTTTTTATTATTTTCATGTAGAGTAAATATATTTTATATTATGTATGTAACGAAATGTGTCGGTTGAATAAACAAAATCTAAACTAACCTGACTTACGAAGACCATTTTCACTCTTAGCATGAGGATTGTTTTAGTTTATGAACGTAAGCAGTAATTACGTTATTACTGGTTACTTTAGTCACTTCCCCTTTTTTATCGTTCACGCGTCTACCCCCCCCCCCCCCCCCCCGTAATACATGGCGTATTTAACTAGCAGTTCTCTGAACAGTACAAACAAGTATGTTTGTAATTTTCTCTTATTCAAAAAATCAAAACAAAAACCTACTCTGAAATTATAAGATTTGTAAGTTGGTACACAAATACACCATTATACTTAATTATAGAAACATATTTTAGGTTACTGTTTGATTTTAAATAGGGGAAAAATGCGCATTTATTTAGTTTTCAAATAGTAAACTGTTTTCAAAAATAGATTTAATAATCAAAATTTGACGACTTAAGCTTCAACCGACGTGCGACTTGGAGGAATGGACTATTTTTTACTAAAAGTTGACTCAAAATTGACTCAAATTGAGGCGTATTTTATTTGAATTTGAGATGCAAAATTTATCCTAAACTGATAATTTCAGAGGAGGAATTGTGGTAAAACCATGGTAAAGAAAACCGCAGTATCACGTGGCCTCAAAATGAGTTCTTCCGATTGCAGCCGCGACCTCCGATAGGAGAGGGCAATTAGAAGAAGTAGAAAGGGGGAATAGTGCATTACATACAGACATTGCGAGATTAAATTTAACTATTATGACCAAAAATTATTCAATTAAGAAAAAAACTGTTGAACCCGCAGACAACCTGCCATGGGGCAGCTTTGCATAACTACTTTGTTATTGTTAAAATTATTGTAATGTCCATGTTTTACAATCAAAATAAAGATTTGTACAAACTCTTCCCAAGAATCTGTCAAAATACAATCAGTCTACAAAATGTTATATCATATTTCGTTAATTTTTAACCTAATCATGAAAAATAAGAAAAAGATAATATTGTTAGAGTTACTGTTTGCAGTAGTTAATTAAGTAGACTGTGTACAAAGTGGTCTGAGAGAAAGTGTTTGTTCCTCGTAATATTTAAAATGGTATAAATGTCTAGTAATATATTCTCGAAAGTGTTTAAAACTCTTGTTTCTGAGATTTGCATGTTTCCGCCGGTCTTTTATGTGCATACTACTTGCCACTTGATACTGCGGGTACGTTCATAATCGCAGAAAATTCTATTGTGATATCAAACGTCCGCGGTGGGATTAGTCTACGGCAATTCTAACAGCCAACAAGCAATCAAATCACACAGGGGCATCCAACTACAAAAGCATAACCTAGCCTTACCCTGCGATCAATGTAGTAATGCTTGTTTTGTGACGACCTACAAACCTAAACTTATTACCTTCCTTACTTATGATCAGAATTTAGAATAGTAAAAATGTTAACTTATTAGCACAGTGTATGGGTATGGTTAAAACTACCTTTGAGGACACGATAAGCGTTTAAGCGTGTTTCCCACAGAGCATCAAACCATTCCAAAATAATGGTCTGTCACAACGCGTGCAAAAATATAATTTATGGGGATGAATAAACTGATGAATCTACCTAGTATTGAAGTTAGATGCCAAGCAGTAATTTTTTCTATGATGTCAGCATATTCAGGTATCAAATTGAATCAAGATTTTAAATTCTTTAAAAGTTTAAAATCCCATAATAGTTGAGGACTCCAGCAATGATAATTATTAAGCATTGTTATTGTATGCAGCTCCCACGCCTGTGGCCGCCCATCCGTTTTTGCTTAGCTTACCTCGAATGGCAGTTTAACGACAAATTGGTAAAAACATTGTTAATTCCTGAGCATGAGCACGCTTCGATACAACCTTCCAGTTCTTACGTAAACACACCATAAATAACCGTGGTTTTAACTTACCAACAGTGGCGGCCAGCCCTAAGGTGCGGCGGTGCAACGCACTCCCAAAATTTCTGCCAAACTAAAAATTCCCGAACACCGAATAACATACTATATTTCCGACATGCCTCATCACAAATCACAATACACACTTCGGTTATAATACATACATAATATGGGTGTCTATGTATACTCGCTCGCGTAACAGATAACAAAAGCAGAACGTTTTGTTCCTATATTCAGGGCAGAGGTGCAATTGCCAAAGCGATCACAGAATCTAAGAGAATCCTTACACAAATCTCCATGCGCCATAATCGTAGGTAGGTATAATCCTTTGCAAATTTAAATAGACCGCCGGTGCCGATCTTAAAATTTCCACCATGTCGAAAGGATCAGTTTGTTCAGTAGCATCTTAATTGGGGACTCTTTAGTGTCATTTTATTATTGATATTGTGTGTTTAAATTAAGATCTACTCTTTTTCAGTCAATGTTCCGCTCAGCATCGACCATCTCTTATCTCTATAGCATTTAGCATTCCAACATAAACAATGAGACGCGTTGTGACAGTTCGCAGGTCAATACGCCATTGTTATTTGTTTTTTGGAAGAGTCGGGAAGAGTAAAAAATGAGTTCCATTATTAATGTTGATTTTATAAAAAACAATGTGCTGAACTTTGAAAAACGGTTACAAATTAAAAATAGTGGACCACCACGGCCAATTTTAAATATTAAACAAGAGTGCAAGTCAAAAACAAAAACGTTTTATCGAAGTTTTAAGAAGGAGTTATATAATAAAGCAAATTGGTTGTGCGGATGTGACAAATTGCACAGTTTGTTTTGTTTTCCGTGCTTGGTTTTTGGTGGGGATTCAGTTTGGATTGAGCAGGGAGTGACCGATTTATCACACTTGTCGGACAAGGTAAAAAAACACAGTATTTCCCAAATTCACCTGAGGAATGTTATAAGCTTAGCGGTCTTAGGAACAGTTGATATTAGAAACCAATTAGATTCTGGCTATAGAACTCATATAAAACAACACAATGAACTTGTAGAAAAAAATCGTTATATTTTATCGAAATTAATTGACTGCATTAAATTCTGTGGGGCATTTGAATTGGCCTTGCGTGGGCACGATGAGACAAAGGAAGCTGCAAATCCAGGAATATTTCGTGGGTTGATCAATTTCGTCGTGGAACTAGACATGGCTATGAAACAGCACCTTGAATCTGCTACTGTTTTCAAAGGCACCTCAAAAACCATTCAAAATGATATATTGGATGCTATCTTGACCGTTTATTATGCTGAAGTTAAGCAGCAAGTTTCGGAAAGTGACTTTTTAGCGATACAGGCGGATGAAACGACAGATGTTTCCACAATAATGCAAATGGTGCTCATAATTCGCTACGAACGGAATGGCGAAATTTTTGAAAGGTTTTGGAAATATCTAAAGCCAAAGTCACACTGTGCCGTTGGAATCTCCGACACAATTTTGCAAGAACTAGAGTTGCTTCAGATTCCCAAATCTAAGCTTGTCGCACAGTGCTATGATGGAGCCAGCGTAATGAGTGGAAAAATCGGAGGGGTACGGGCTAAAATCCAAAACTTATACCCATACGCATATTTTGTACACTGTTATGCTCATCAGTTCAATCTAATAGTGCAGAGAAGTGTAACGGAAAACAAAGAAATTCAAAGATTTTTCGCTAATTTGCAATCAATTCCAAAATTTTTTTCCCGGTCTGCTAAACGTACAGATATTCTAACAGATATTGTTAAAAGGAAAATCCCCGTCGCTCCACCAACAAGGTGGAATTTCAATATAAGGACCGTACAAACCGTGCACGCATATTCCGCTTCTCTAATCGATAGCATGGAAAAGATATTGGAAATTGAAAATGATCCAAACACTATAAATCAAGCTGGTATGATTCTAAATTATCTCAAGGATGAAACTTTCATTTACTGGTTGGAATTTTTCAATAAAATCATGCCCCACTGTGACATTTTATTCCAACAATTGCAAAAGAGATTCATTGATCCCGTTGTAACAAATAACAATGTGCGCGCTTTTGAAAATCAGATTCAAGTGGTTCGAAATTCTACAGACAATGTATCCGAGCCACCCACCAAACGAATTAAGACCACTAAATCGGTAATTTGTAAAGAAGTGTGTGATATTATATTATCTCAAGTACAATCAAGATTTCAGTTCACAGATCACCTATCAGCAGCTAAGTTACTCTATTGTGATAAGTTTCCCGAATATAGAAAAAAATTTCCTGAACTCGATTTTCGTGCCACTATAAATACATACAATTTTCTGGATAAGTTTAAATTAAGAAATGAACTATTGACAGTTTACAATCGCGACGACTTTGCAAATGCTGATGGGTCAATATCTATTTTACAACTCTTTTATAATAATGGATTATCGGAAGCTTTTTCAGAGTGTGTTAAGTTGTTAAAAATCGTATGTACAATCCCTATGACTTCGGTGGAGAGTGAACGGTGTTTTTCGACTTTAAAAAGAATTAAATCTTTCCTTAGAAATACAATTAGTCAAGAAAGACTCAACGCATTGTCAGTGCTAAGCATTGAAAAACGCCTCATTCAATCAATACCGGACTTCAACTCCAGGGTCACCGATGTCTTTGCCACTCAGAGACAACGGAGAATCGACCTAATCTACAAATAGGTAGGATTTTTTTCACAATTAAATCTATTTTAATTAGAGTAAGTATATGTAAAAGATTTTTAGCGCACCACCGATATTTTTTAGCACCAGCCGCCACTGCTTACCAATTATTACTGTCGTCGTTGTGTTATATTATTATCCAGTTTAGCGTATTGGCAATCAAAACTCAATTCTGATAATAAAAATTATGGTCATCGGAAGGGTTTTCACAGCAACAGGTTAATTCACTTGCTAAAGATGTTTGCCAAATTGAATTATTTGAAATATATGATACTTTTAATTTGCATTAAAACTGGGTGTTCTAGACCAACAAATAAATTACCTAACGCAATTACGTATTATGTCATAGGCTCCTTAGAACCGATAATTAGCTGTCACTCAAAGTGAAACAATAGGAAATTTCCGAGTGTTTAATCTGTCACCATCTTTGGCATAAGAGAATAGCTTCGGGGCTTCCTCAAGGTCGGCTAGGCAGTCCACTGTTACTCAGTGCGATCTACATGTAAACAATCAGATTCTAGGGATATCAAGTGAGTCATTGTGTCACTGAAACACCTAAACGTACATTATTATTCACGTTCTAACTCTTCCATTCAGGCCTGACTCCTCACTGAAATACCAAGTAGCTGTTAGCCGCATGGCCAAATTAGAAGCCATGGCCATCATTATTATTATTAGTACTTAACGGTTATACAGAACGCTATTCTTTTCTGAAATGTGAACAAAAAGACTTGACCTATTGCCATGTACTTATCTAACAAAAAACACAGCTTATTCATTAAATACTTGGCATTAATACAAAGAACAAATTTACAATGCTGGTCACGTAAACCATCTCAGCATAATACGGCCATTTATTTTTGACCTGGTCATATTTGCTCCAGCTAGGCACGTAAGAAGATGACCCCATGCGTAGCCTGAATATTTTTTTTTGGAAAAACTTGTGGACTTTCTTGTTAATGTGAAGAGCCTGGTAACGTGTCTTTTTGCGGTGGTGTGACGCTTGTTGTTGTGCGTGATCCTCGGACGTGAGTGAAATCGATTGGTCCGATACGGACATAGATATTCTAGCGGCATCCTGCGTCCATATGTGTCAAGTTGAAGCTATAATAACTACGTGCCTACGCATGAGAACACATTCCACGCTACATATCCCGCTCCCTGCCCTTAGCAGCATCAGGTAAAATAGCCTATTGCCAGGGGCGTCGCATCAAAACATGCGCATGCAAACTGAGAGCAAGACACCTAGGCGTTCGTGGCCGAATTTAGAAGCTGTTGTGGCCAACTCATTGATTTGGAAGTTTAAAAAAGTCTTTCCTATCCATGAAGCTCAAAATGATTGAAATCTCAAACGGCAAATATGATAAATTAGTGACTTTGACAACAACACGTGCACACTGTTTTCTTTGCGATACCTTATAATTATGTTCATTTCTTTGAAAATCAATTAATTATTATTTGTTATTTGTTAATTATTATTAATATTTAGTTAATTATTATTTGATAATAATAGTTAATTATTATAAGTTAATTAATTATTATTTGTAATTATTTTCGCGACCTGGGTAGGTGCCACTTGTATATTTTAAGTGTTATACTTATTTGCCATTCTCATAAATTTTCCCTTCGAACGATTTTGTATTTTTGTTATTTGTTTTTGGGGTGTTATGCCGTGTTGCGCTACCTCCTTCTTTAGCCAACGTTTCAGACAGTATTACAGTGTCCATCATCAGGGCAGATGTGACTCTGTAACGCTGGCTAAAATGTTGGCTAAAGAAGGAGGTCAAAATCATATCCATTTTGTACTCTTATTTATTTACTAATATTTTTCGATTAGAGATTTGTTAGAAAGACACGATAGTTGAAAGCAGCGCAGTGTACCTGTAAAAACATTGTACGTAAATGAAAACCGATTTCCTGGTGTACTTCCCAAATACTTGTCTACAAATTTTAAATATTATAGTGACGGCATTTCTGATATTCGCTCTACTCGTTGCGGCCCTGGTCCCCAGTTACTGCTTCAAAGAAATTGCGGTTTCACTTTTAATAAAAGTTTAATTTTGGCGAGCATTTTCTAGTGCCGTGCGCATAAAATGTCATTTCCGGTCACTGTCAAGGTCAAATTGATTTATGACGGTGAAATTGTTTTATCGTTTGGACACGTGCTGACTGCCGACTGTTGACTGATGACTGAGGAAGATTGTGTATTGAGAAATCATAAGGCGTTAGGTTCATGCTTTGATGTGCAATTAATTTCATGTCGTTAGGCGTGACATGTGACGGTACAGGTTAATTGTTATTGTGGCTTATGTTTTTTTGTCTGTGGAATTGTCAGGTGTATTAAGCTAATGATCTGTAAAACTTTTCGGAAAAAAACATATAAACAATTAGATATAGTAGTTATAATTTTGACGAATTACATTACAGTTGTAAACTCGATGTGGGCAAAATAACGTTTAAATGAATGCACAGTGTTTTATGTGTAATATGGCTTATTTTGTAAATATAAATCATACATTAATAATTGTTACCTTGTTCATAGTACAATATTCTCTAAGTACCTGATGAAAGATCACCAACCAATCAAAAAGATACTTCAATTGGATTTAAATTTGTTTGGCAACAAGATTTGAATAAGTTTTCGTTCTCTCATCCATTTTCTCAACTTAGCAACATTCTCTAATTAAATATAATGCCCGGGTTCATGGGGTGAGGTTTTTCCGGGTCTTTGCGACGGGTGTGGCGTCAGTCTACTAATTACGTGACAGGCAGGATTGGAAGAGATTGGTTGAGGGTTACCTTTTTCAAACTCTCCAGCATCTTAGAACATTACCTTGCACCTCAGTTGGAGGGATATATTTATTCATCCATCACTCCTGGACAAAGTGAACTCCAGAATCCTACCCACTCCTCATACCTCTTTTTCTTCTCGGAACTTCCTTTCCTTCCTCTCTTGAAAATATCCTTCCCACAGCATCCCCAAAGATGACTGTGGGAAATTATTTCCGTAAAATAAAAAAGTTGTTTAAAATCCACTTATTTCTGGCTTTCACCCTTCCAGGGTGTTCTAGGCCATCTTTTAAAATGAGAGAGAAAGGAAAGGTGAATTTATGTATTAATTTAATTTAAATGTGCGTATTTCAGAATTATATGGAAGATTGGAGTCGAGTTCAGACTTAGAAGAGATGAGATATTGAATGGAGGGGAGACAATTAGAAAACTCTTGATAGAAGAGAGGGACAAAGATAAAAAATAATCTTGCGTTGACAAATAATGACGTTACAATATAAATAAAAACTTGTATTTGAATGTTCATATCGCTGAACGCTTCATCATGTCCTCCTAATAATTTGTTTGTTATTTATTTGCAGCTGGGCTTGGTAGGAGCTGCATTGAGCTCCTGGAGCAGCGCCCCCGGGAGCCCTAACGGACAGTACCACATCCAGACCGACGAGGGTCCAGAGAGATACTTCCGCTACCAGACCCAGAGCGGCCAGTACCGCAAGGAGAAGCGTCTTCAGGACGGGACAGTAGTAGGTAATGTATCCCAGACATGCAACCAGGAGCAAAACAAAAAGCATCATATATCCATTATCAATGTAAACATCCATAATCAATTCTATCATCACTTATCACGAAACACCGACTCTTTTTGGTAGGGTATTTGATCTGTAGAAGTACCAAATTATGCTCGAGTATTTCCTGGGTAAGGGAAAACCGAACAACTACTGTTTTTTTAATAGCATGGTGGCATGTGGCATTTTGCAACTCTTTGCCGAAGGTAATTTTCTTGGCAACAAGTTTTCATATTAGGTTCTGGGTCCCATTGTTTTAATTCAGACGTTGCTAGATTATGTATATATTAAGGAGATTTTTTCACACTTTTTTGATTGATTGCATTTTAATGTCTTCCAGGATCCTACGGATGGATTGATGCTGACGGATTCCTCCGTCTGAGAGACTACATAGCTGATGACCAGGGATATAGAATCCTGAAGTCCAAAACAGTATTTGTTGGACACAATCGCCCCATCGAAGTATGTATTTTTTTCGAAGAAATCGATCACAATAATATCTTAGTTTTGTTTGGTTATCAAAAGTTTCTCCTATTCATTTGAAACCGTTTTATTCCAGGAGGCTATCAAGGCAGCCAAAAAGGTTACCCCTCAGGCAGGAATCTTGGTGGGGGCTCACAGACCAGTTTCCGCTGGCTACCCTGCCCGAGGAACGCCCGCCTACCCGACCAGAGGAGTGCCCGCAGTAGCAGCCCCCGTGACTCCCGCCCCGACCTTCGCCTCCTACCTGCCTCCCTCCAACACTCCTCAGGTGTTGGTGTCCCACAACTCTATAGAGAGCAGCACCCAGACACCGGAATACGATTTCAGGCCGACTGTCGAACCAATAGCTGCGGTCTCTTTCACGGACAGACCGCCATCCTATTACGCATCGACTCCAGCACCAGTGGAAGAATCATCTTCATCTTATTTACCTCCGAAGGTACCCGAGACTTACTTACCTCCATCGTCCACTCCATCAACTTACCTACCTCCTGTTGAGTCTTCTACGTATCTTCCACCTGTGGAGTCTTCTTCGTATCTTCCTCCTGCCGTATCTTCCACATATCTCCCACCTATTCACTATTACTCATCCACCCCAGCTCCAGTTGTGGCAATCACTTCGAATGTGCTAGGAGACTACAGAAGGAAATACCACATCGATCCAGTTGTTCAACAACAGCAAGCCTACGAACAACAACCAAGCTACGGAGACCGAAATCTGTACTCCACCAAAACCTTGAACGTGGATCCATTCGGTTTGCAGAGTACTCCGATCGACCGCAAGGATCAGTACGTGTACCAACGGCCGCAACAATCTTACAACAGACATCAGAGCACTAACCCCGCCGCGTATGGAGGAAATCAAATCGGCAACGGGTACGATCCACAATATCCCACTTATGATGGCGTATCAGTCACAAACAATGGTTTCAGGTATTACCTGCCTAAACAGTACCACGAAGAAGAAAATTCTGGAAGTGACACACGGTCCGGCAGCTTCGGTTACGTGGATCCATTTGGCATCCGAAGAGTGATATATTACAACACCTCTCCAGGATCTGGCTTCGTCCACAGAAAGAACAACAGATACGTGGGCTTCGACGCCACACCATACGATCCTAGGCCAGTGTAGATAGACTATTAATATTGTGAGACGAAAGCGGGTGACAACGATTTATTACGCCACTTTAATTCATCTGTTTTGTAACAAACGCCTACCGATCCATATAATAACACAAGGAATGTTGTTTGCAATGGCAGCCGCCTTGACATTGGGCCACCAACGCTATTTTTTCTCATAAAGCATATTAAATTATTAATTATAAATACATTTACATGTTGTAATTTTGCGTCACTGTTAATAATAATTAATTATTTGCAAAGAGAAATAATATTGGTGATCAATTATGTAACTATTTTTAGGAATGACTGATCTAAAGCTTAATTCGAATGTTTCATTACCTCTAGTAGCACAGTATTTCGTTGTATTTAACAATTTATCATTTTATCTTCAGGTAGGTAAATTTTCTTGCTAACGACAATTTGTATGTTAGTACGAACGTTTCTTTTTTCTTGTGTGAACTCTGCAGATCGTCAGGCTTCCTCTTCTTGGTCGTTTTCAATGGTATTTGCTTCATTTCCTTTGTGTATCAATGGTACTTGTATGTATATTGTTGCGTTTCCGCCCACCGTCTTCCCACCTTTGGTCAGAAGGAAATACATAACAGCGCGCGCCATCAAGACTCGAAAAGCCTAATCGTGGGAGTCAAAAGTGGACCGGCCACAATAGTAAATATACAAGTCTAGGTTATGGCAAACCCACGATACGTAACATTGGTATGAGGCTCTGAAATCACACCAATGCCAGTATAACAATTCATTTTAACGTAAATTGATCTCTCTTAATCGCTTAATTTTTATTTTCAGCTTGTATCAAATAATTTTTTACCTGAATATGTAATGAGCGAAAAGATGAGTTTAAGATTCATTGTACATCTACATGAGTTCAGAGTATTACGAAGATAATATAGCTCATAAATAACAAGTCGTTAAAACGAGATGCACGAAAGTTTCTGATATCTTCTGTCAATCCCCGAGTGCTGTTCCAGAAATCTGAAGTTAAATTATTCGCAAACAAACTTTCGCTTGCCAGCAATGTGTATAATATATGTGATATTATATAAAAAAAAATCAGTTAAAAAATGCATGGGTGAATATTTTTGGAATTTTTATTTGATAGAAATAGGGATGACTTATGTCCATACGGGAGTGATAAACACCATATAAGTATAAAGATGTCAAAATGAAACAGGTGTATTATGTAAATCTGATTCATAACAAAACAGTGTCAAGTGTACCGAGCAGGCTGTCGATTGCATGATTAAATTAATTATTGAGCAAATTTCTTTAAACTAGTGTAATAAACAATTTGTTTAAATGGTGTTGCAAACCCTGTCTGGTCTTAAATAGAGGTGCGACCTCCAAGAGAACGCCTTATAAGGCTCCAAGGCGTGGGAGGGCGGGCTATAGCGAGCCCCATTCAAAAAAGCTAGATCTGATAGCTGTTTTTACCGCCAATCGCTCTAAAATCGCCGATTTTTTACATCTATGCAAATAAAACAATAAATTGGAAGGTTGAAAACTTTGAATTGAATGCGTATAGCTAATAAAATTTGCAGCCACAGCGTTGAACGCTATTTTATTTATACTTCAAATATAACTTTTACTTACAGATTTACATACTTTTCTCTGCAGTCACTCAAAATAGAACTAACAAACGAACAAAATTAATTAATAATAAATATTGCTCTGCTTCCCTTGAAGTCTCCTACTGCATAGGAAAGTTTGTACGTATGTAGGTACTTATATAATGAAGTAGTAATAAGTTTACTAGTATAGAAGAGAATGAAGAATAGATTAATTCTACTAATTTTAATAATATTTATTGTACGTTATAGGAACTCCTAATTTATTTTTAAAATTAGACATACTTTTAATTTCTTAATCCGTAAATCTTTAGTTTATGTGGTGCCATTTTATTTTTATCGGTTTAATGGGAGCCTCTTCTCCTCATCTTTGAATTTTATGTCAATTAACTAAATCAAAAGTTGGTTCTTAATAGTTTCACGTCGCACTATAGGTTCAGCAATGGATTATTTTAACAAACTATTAATACCGATAAACACGTGAGGAAGATTTCAAGTTTATTTTTCTGATTCTGATCATTTTACTAAAGATGTGTAATTTTAATATTTTCATTCATAATTATTGATTTTAAATGCCGCAAATTCCAAAAGAGTTCCAAATGGCTACAACGTCATTATGACATCGAAAACGCCACTGGCTGGTAACACGACTGTCACCAACGTTACCCTACGCGACGTCAACGCCGCCGAATTCCCGAATGTGTCATTTCTGCGATAAATCGAAAATGGCAAATTTTAAATTGGTATTGAAACTTTATTCGTCAACACAAAAATAAACTGCCTACATCACGCCATTTTTAATTATTTTTTCGAGAATAAAAAAGTGAATATACTCTATTGTGCAAAAATTAAATATAAAATTGTTCGATGAAAATAACTTTTTAACGTGACATCATATAATATTTATTGTCTTCACGTTATAACTGTAGATAATATTATATATAGATAGCTGATTAATGCAACTGAAAGATGGACCGTAGTATGCATTATTTTTTTTCTATTTGGTAGACGTGAAACTAAAGTAGCGAATTTCCTAATGCTATGATTGAAAGTGTAATAGAAATCACCTGCCAATATAAATAATTGATTTTTTCCTAATAATTTATTATCTCCTAAATCAAAATTATCTATATATTTTTTTAAATTTGATACATAGTTTTACATAACTAATAGATGTTTCTTATTTCTAGAAAAGTAAACACTTATTAAAACATTAACATATCTTATCTACTGATTTTGTTAATAATTTTTCATTGCTTCATAACATGTTACCAATGAATTCTTGTTACAAAATCTATCTTAGTCATTAAAGTAAGTATCTATATACAAAGTAGTTGTAAGTTATTCATATAAATAAGAAATGTATGAATATTGAATAAGAATAAATAAATATAAAACATCGATTTTTCTTTTATTTTATTAAATTATGTAAATTATTGTAAGAGTTCAAGCATAGGGCATGAAACCGTCATTAGTTTGTACCACCTCCATAGTCCAGTGGTAGGATTCAGGACAATGAAACGGGAGGCCGCGGGTTCGAATCCCGGCGTGCGCAAAATTTTATTTGATTAATTTGTGTTTTTTCACAATAAGTCATTTAAAATAATTTATTAAGTATATTTGCGCACGTTCCAGAGTGGAAGATACTCTCAGTATCGCCCTGGTGAAAGACCACCATTCAGAATTGAAACGTTGCTTGAAATGGCTTAAGCCGTGTTTAGTGACCAGATCTGAATAGCCAGGTAATTCCCCACCTTCCTCTTCCCCGTCTCCTTCCCCTCCCCTATCATCAGCCTCACAACATACCCCAATTGGGGATGCCATAGTCGCACTGGCTCCAGAGGGGAGCAGTTGGGACTCTTGTGCGGTATTACATATAAAAAAAAATTTTTTAAAAAAACCATCGTAAGTCATAACGTCGTAAGTATAAACCATCGTAAGTCGTAAATACTGCGGTAACTGGCTATGTGGAATGACTTAGCAGGGGTGCCCGGCTTCATGGGGTGTGGTTTATCCAGGTCTTGGCGGTGGATGCATCTGCCCACCAGCCGCATGGCAGGCCGGATCGGGAGAGACTGGTTGAGGGAGAGCTTTTGAGTTCGCCAGTAGGACTCTCACAGAACATCGCCTTGCACCGCAGTGGGAAGGATGGATTCGTACGTCCATCACTCTCGGAAACACTGACCACGACCTGACATTTTTTCCTCCCAGAACTTCAACTCCTTCCTTTCCTCAAAGGACCCTCCACACAGCATCTCCAAAGATAACATAAGCCCTTAGGGGAATTACATTCCTGAGGGCATCCTGTATGGAGCTAATGTAATTTTTTTTTAATGGAAGTGATCTGGAAGCAGACCGAGGAAGTGGTGAACTGAGTTGCGTGTAAAAATATTGGAGCAGGATGGGAAGACCTGACGACTCGAGACGAAAGGATCGGAACCAAGTCCGTTGTGATGGCAATGTGGCAAGCAATGTCGATGAACTAAAATTCTCATTGTATGAAATTATACGATGTATTTATAAATAAACCACGGACAAAATTCATTCAATTTGATAAAAATTCTCCCTCAATATAGGTTCGCCTAATGGGGTGGGTTATGTCGAACTCTAAATAAACCTACTATATTATGCTTTATTAAGGTGGATTTAAACTTGTATGTCGTGTCGTGTCGTGACGTGTCAGAACGGTATCGGTTTCATACATTTAGCATGGTAACGTTTATATATATATTCAAATATTGTAAGACAGGCATGTTGTTGACAGACTAATTATAAACGTCACCATACTAAATGTATGAAACCGATACCGTTCTGACGCGTCACGACAGACAAGTTTGAATCCACCATTACTCTCCTCATGCAAGATTATTTTCTTACTCTGTTATTATTTAAATTTAACAACAAAAAAATTGTGGTTCATTTAAATAAATTTTAATTTTAAGTGTCGTAAATTTGTCATTGTAATTTCTAATGTGTTAAAAAAATATGTTAAACTAAAAATATGTTATCATGAAATAGTGTAAATAATATTATATTCCTGTACTTCTTAACTAATTAACTAACTAGCTAACCATCAAGCCGTTTCCCCGCAGGGGTATGCAGAGAGGACTCGAACTCGGCACACACTCCTTGCTTCGTTCACATTCATACATGCTCTTCTATTATTCTGACTCTTGACATGGCCCAACTCAAGTATCTGATTCACTTGGTCGTGCCATGTCTTTCTCGGGCGTCCCCGACTTAGTTACTTCATTGTTTAATTTTTTTTTTTTTTAAAGAAAGACAAACATTCCCGGGTTACGAATAACCCAACAATGTTTGAAAACCTCCTACTAGCACCACAGAAAGCCGAAGATGTTGCTCGTGTTGTGATGGAGGACTTAGCCAGCCGAGGAATCGAACATGCGACGCCCGGGTGGGACCCAAGCGCTATGCCCACTCAACCACTGACCGGTCAACATATTGTACTTACTTCTTTATTTAATAAAACATATAAACAAACTGTACTTCTTTGTTTAATAAAACATATTTTTAAAAAATGCTTAAGTGAAGAAGGGCTAAAATTCACAATTTTCTTGAAAAGGAGCAATAAAAATTTGTTTCTCTGAATACTCACCCCCTTGCTAATAAACGTGTTTGAAATTTAACACAACTGATAATAATAATATAATATTTTTTTTAAATATTTATATTGAGGGATCAGTAGGATTTATCGGACCAGTTAGAATTTCATCAGAACCGAACCCTCTGATATGAAAATATCAGGAGTCGGTGAAATATTTTCCAATTATGTTTCTGGTGGATTGACGTATTGTTATTGTATTGTTTTGTATTTATTATACTTATATAGTGCACTTACATTGCGTGAATTTACTAGATAATAATTTGTGGAAAAGTGTGTGGAAGGGTTTAGTTTTTCATTTGGGAAAGATTTAACCGCGACATAAAATCTGGAGCACCGTAAAAAAATAATAATACCATTAATGAATGTAGGGTAAACAGTTGTTTGTTGTTAATATAGGATAAATAGTTATCAGTTGTATAAAATTTAAAAAAAATATTATTATTAAGGTCCGGTGTCTAGATTCATACTTGAAATATTTTTATTGATGAGAAATGAGAAATTTGAAAGCATAAGCATAAATTCGTATATTATATATATAAAACTAAAATAAACCATCTTGAAAATTATGCTTAAGAAATACGATTTCTTTATAAACATCTTACATCATTTATTTAAAAACCTAAGGAATTCTGAAAGTTCAATCTGTTTACATTATTCTATTGATCTGTCTGCAGACTATAATAACTTTAATAACTAATTTGAGAAAAAAATACAAAAGTAAAAGCATCATTTCAAACACTGTGCCCCAGGGACCAAATGCTTTCTTTTACATTGCGTAACCGCCCAACTCCAAGCAGAGCATTCAAAAAACATTTCAAATCTTTAAACACTTCATTTAAAAATCACTTTAAATTATTTGACGTGACTTGAATGAGCGAACAGAAAGCCCGAGGCAATTCAGGCAAAATACTATTCTGTTTACTAATAAACGTGTTTTAATTTCTATACAATTGATAAACTACCATTTGTGCAAGGTAAACTGTTGTTTTTCAGTTGAGTAAAAATTAAAAAAAGTTTATTAGTAAGACCCGAATGGTTTTTCTAATATAGGTACCCAGATATTCAATTATCATAATAGTAAGCTCGCGCCTATGAATGTATTATTTCAGTGATATTGTATAAATAAAAAATAATGCTAGGTTTTTTTGTTTTATACCGCCAATGTTGTGATATAGCAAATAGCAACTCAAGAGAGTTGCGGGCTGAAATCAAAAGAATAGTATTAAATAGATTGCCCTTGGATATTAAAAAGAAATAAAATGTAAAAAACTATCACGGCATAAAACCAATATAAAACTACAAAAGCTAAATAAATTGTTTTTATTTATCAAAAACTAAAACTAGGCAAATGTCCATATTATGGTGGTGACATAATGTTTTTTTTTACATTAGCTCCACACAGTATGCCCTGTAGAAAATAATTCCCTTCAGGGTCTGTGTCATCTTTAGAAATGCTGCGCGGAGGGTCTCTTTAGAAAATGAAGGAGTGGAAATTCTGAGAAGGAAAAGGGTATGAGGGGTGGGTAGAAATCTGGGAGTCAGTGTGTCCAGGAGACCAGGAGTAATGGATGTATGAATCCAACCCTCCCACTACGATGAAAGAGTCCTGCTGGAGGAATCAAAAGGTCTCACTCAACCAGTCTCCCCGATCCGGCCTGCCACGCAGTAGGTGGGCAGGCACAACTGTCGCCAAGACCCGGACAAACCTCACCCCATAAACCCGGGCACCCCCGCTAAGTGACCAAATATAACGAACCACTTGGGGTGATACATGGCAGAGTGGTTGGTTATCCAATAAATGGTTCTCGGGGCAGCGGTAGACCTCCCAATTTGAAAATGATAAAACAATACAAATAGGAATAATAAAAAAATAATACATAGTTAAATTAATAATAAAAATAACAACAACAAGAGCAAAAATAAATATTATTCGACATATCTAGTTGTTGGTTGCTTATTTATTTATTTACGCCCGGTTTTTACATAAAACAGGTCTGAAATTAAGGTGTTATAATTTACATAATAATACTGGAAATAATATTAGTTTTCTTGCCAGCTACATAAATATGATGGTCAACTCAATTTATCCGTGTTCGTGTACAGTAAATAGAAAAATCAAAAAGGAAAAGTACAAGGGTAAAAATCAAGGAAAAAAATATAAATGAAAACATCGGTGAAACTGCATTGATTTTCAAATATAAACCATGTAAATATGGCGTTTAAAAATTTACTTAAAAATGCAGAAATTTCTGTTGAAAGGAACAAGTTTTTTTGTGATGTGAAAATCGTTTTGGCAACTAGTAGTGTCGACAGATAGGTACGTATGACATCTAGCGCCATTTTCATGAAGGACTTTCTGAGTTTTCCCTTTCACGTTACTAT
Source organism: Limnephilus lunatus (assembly GCA_917563855.2). NCBI lineage: Eukaryota > Metazoa > Arthropoda > Insecta > Trichoptera > Limnephilidae > Limnephilus > Limnephilus lunatus. The sequence goes on along the minus strand of OU830597.1, from coordinate 83,094,264 downwards.
ATTGACCCAAGACTCGGTTCCCAGATGTCGCTGTAAAGTGGTTCAAAAGCCTCCGTGATCGAATGGACTATTCACATATTACACTATTTCTATAGTACCTACATACGTATATTCAATTTGTAGGAAAATTTAGCTAGTACTTGCCAATGTTCGTAGAAAATGCACAAGGTTCATAGAAAATGCGTTTGACTTGTTTAGCTCATCGAGGGGTTAGAGGTGATTGGCTAAAATTTCGCGATGTATCTTAAGTCCATATTCCACTGGGAGATTTGAATTAACTGCTGCAATACAAGTGGCAGTGTTTTACTTCAAGCTACGTCACGTGTTCGAAATTTCAAAAGCGACCCGACGAGATTTTTTTTCGAAAAAGGCCCGTACGAGCTAACCTTGTTAAATTCTTGGCTAAGTACCTACCTACTTTTAAAAATCTGCGAGTTTGCAACACACAATTATTTCGAAAAAAAAAAGAGTTTTCTTTCTCCCTTTGTTTACTCCCTATAATAACCGCATATCCATATCAACTGACTCTCACGTCTATATTTCTCCTCACTATACCTGATTATCAACTCGTTTTTCCTAATATACAATATCGGTTATAAACATGTACAATATAGTTGTGAATGATGAATACTTGGAGCAGGCGGATCTGTTTGTGTATCTGGGAAGTATGTTTACGAAAGATGGGAAGACTGATAGAGATATTGAAAGAAGGGTAAATGCAGATAACTCCATTAATATATAACTGAACGAAATTGTTCAAAGAAGCGAGTTATCAGTCCACAATTGAGTGCTGGTACCTTCCCTGATGTATGGTAGTGAGGCATGAAACTGGCAGAGGAAGGATGAAAGTAGACTGAATGCTGTAGAAATTAGATCCCTGAGGCGTATGTGAGGCATATGCGATCGTGTGAGAAATGTGGAGATCCGCAAAGAATGCAAGACAGATGTAAGCGTAATGATGAGTAAGATTAAGAAAGCGACCCTCAGATGGTTTGGGCAGGTAGATCGAATGAACGAAGAAAAGGGTGTAAGGAAAATGTAATATGACGAAAATGTAAATGGTTGAAGAAGTCGAGGACGCCCGAGGAAGACAGGGTATACGATCAAAAAATACTTGAGTCGGGCCATGTCAAGAGTCAGAATGATAAAAGAGTATGTATGAGACGATGTATGAATGTGAATGAGGCAAAGAGTGTGTGCCAAGACCGAGTTGTTTGGTGGTCCGTCCGAATCGGGCGTGATGGTTAGTTAGTTCGTTAATAGTGAAAAAAATAAGAAAGTATGTTTGTCATTGTTAAGGCCCGGTACCAAGCGTTCGAAAAGAAGGTAGAGAGAGAGATATGATAATACGAATGTTAGAGGGAGAGGGCTAAAATTAAAACCAATAATAATTAATTGAAAATTGTGAGAATGTTTAATAAAACACAACTCGTTTAAAATAGAGGAAAACTCTCGTGGGAAATGCATTATTCAAAGTTTATAAATAAATACTTTGAATTTGTTCATGCACATAACTTGAAAACAGAAAAAAACGTTTTGTTTTGTAGAGTTTTAATTTTCAATGTACATTTGTTACTTTAATTTTAATTTTTCTGCGACCGGTTTCGACACATCCTTAAAACCGTGAATGACGCGGATGTGTCGAAACCGGTCGCAGAAAAATTAAAATTAAAGTAACAAATGTACATTGAAAATTAAAACTCTTCAAAACAAAATGTCTAAAAATTGTTACATAGTTAATGCCAAAGAAATAAAAAAAAAATAAAAATAAAAAAACGTCTTTATAATCATTTTCGGAGAATACTTTGCAATTTTTTTCCATCGAGGGAATTTCATATAATTACCGTTTCGGCGTGGCAAATTTATTGATAGGTATTATTTTCAAGAAAAACGTATATTTTTTAAAAGCTTAAAAATTTTAAGTCTTCAAGGAAAGTACGTTATAAATTCGAGATGCCCAGTTGAAAATGTTAAACCATGACTCCAAAGTGGTACCTACTATTCTAGACTGAACGACAAAGATTGTCTAAACTAACGTTGATATAATTGCGAAATGACACACAGAATCAAAATCAAATAAGAATATTACTGCCTCGGGGTTGAAACAATAATTAATTATTATTTGCTTTATGATGAGAGGCAGAATATTAAAACTAAATATTTCAATTAATTAAAATGACGCATTGAATTCCTGATATCCATTAGTATTGAATAATAAAGTGATGATAATGTACGTTTTCATAACTTCATAAAAACCAAAATGACGAGAAACTAAAATTTGACTTGTGTCCATATCCACACACGTTGCTAAATGACATAAAACATTATTAAAAAAATCAAAATATAATTCTTATCTAAACGAAACATGAAACAGAAGTCACAGAAAATGAATAGGCAACGGATCCAACCCAAGGATCTTACCGGGAGAATGCTTTTAGCCACTTAGCTATTGAGACCTAATTAAAAATTGTAATACAGCTACCATAGTACAGCCATGCAAATTTTAGATTATCTAATATGCAACACAAGGATTTTTCATGACGATGGATCAATGAAACTACTTTACTGCTCTCATTTGAGTTCGCACCTATTTATACTTTTAACTTACACCGTTTGGAAAAATTAAAAAGGATGTTTCTAAGATATGTTCAATAAAAATTGAGAAAACCTGTAATTGATATCTGCTACAAAAAATTTATATCTAATCTAAAACTTCCGCTGCTTTCCACCCGAAGAATTCTTATACTTTAATTAATAACATATAACTTTGTATAAACCACTTTTTTAATAAACAATATCGACATAGAATTGAAATTAAAAAACTTTTTCACTTTGTTCCACTTATTTATTATTACCAGGACCGGTTTCATCCTACTACGGACATTTTCAGACTGGTAGTTGAAACTCTTCTCTCGATGATTGTAAACTCGAGTTTCAACTACCAGTCTGAAAATGTCCGTAGTAGGATGAAACCGGTCCTGGTAATAATAAATAAGTGGAACAAAGTGAAAAAGTTTTTTAATTTCAATTCTATTTGAAATTAAAAAACTTTTTCACTTTGTTCCACTTATTTATTATTACCAGGACCGGTTTCATCCTACTACGGACATTTTCAGACTGGTAGTTGAAACTCGAGTTTACAATCATCGAGAGAAGAGTTTTCTGGTAATAATAAATAAGTGGAACAAAGTGAAAAAGTTTTTTAATTTCAATTCTATTACAATGGAATTCCACCACGAATTAACAGTGCAAAAACTAGACTCAATATCGACATGTTTCAATAACAATGTTATCTTCTTCAAAGTTGTTATTGAAACATGTCGATATTGTTTATTAAAAAAGTGGTTTATACAAAGTTATATGTTATTAATTAAATAATAAATAATGCCACAAAGTTATTTTGCAAAGTTTGAAGAAGTAATTCTTATACTTTTTAAATTAATGAATAACCTCATAGATTGCCCCCAAATGTTAAGTATTATAAATATACGTGACCCTGTGAAATTTAGTCGACTGCACCAAATTTTCCACTGTCACAAACATAGCGTTAACTATACATATCATTCACCAGTGGTGCGATTTCATCGAACTGCCAATGCACATACTGAACTTATCGATATTTTCAAAACCTCTCCTTAGTAGTTGTGATTGTTGTGAACATGGAAAAAATGGTATTGTCCATGTATTATGATTGAAAAAGTTAGTTTATTGTACTGATATGTATTATTATATAATAATAATGTTTGTAAATGTAAATGTTCGACGTAATGTTATATCTGCAAAAGCCCTACAAGCGTTTAGTAAATATGAAAATAAAATAAACAATATCTTTAGTTGAGTCCTGATTCCTTCTGTAATTAATGGCTAGTCGATGACAATGCTAGTCGGCCCTCCTTAGGCCGAAAATGAGAACACCCTCCTTTCATTGAGCATTGGAGACCACCGCAGAATCTAAGAAAACACCAAACCCTGACTTTATGCGGTTGCGCTTCAGATATCGTCTCAATAATAAGATATACATATAGCGCACCGATTATGCATAGGGGATCACTCTCTCTTAGTTAATTCAAAATTCACAATAAATTGTTGAATGAGTAGTGAGTAGTGTTTAAATTGAATATGAAATAATTTCCAAGCAATGAGGTTGGTAGTTGGTTACTCGTCCCAGTACTGGTACATAATGTGCAATAAGTGTAATCTTATTTTAAGACTCCGAGGACAATGATGGACAAAAAAATTTTACATTTCGGGCGGCGTTTTGTCCGTACAACGTATTCCCCAATTTACTCACTGAATATAAATTTATTTACTCAATGCAAATATTTGCAACTGTACACTAGTGCCAAAATATTTTCATATGATATAGATATCGACCACTAGCAAGTCGGAATGTTTTACTTTTTTGATAAATTACTTTATAAAGGAGTTAGGGCCCTTTTATAGGTTAGTTTGCTCCAAAAATAGTTGGCAAAAAAAATCTTCAAAATCGGTCCAGTTTTGGAGGAGCAGAATGGAAGTTAATTTTTAACTTCTGTAAAATTTCTACTCTAGTTCTGTTAGTATTTCATTATGGACCAGTTATTTACATACATGAAATGTTAACACAACTTGAATCGAACTTTTCAACTTTAAAACGAATGGCCCCATTTGACTGTTCTAATCAACGCATACGTAATTCTGTTATACAAATCTATTGGCGACAGTTTTGAATTTGCTTGCAAATACCTATCAAGTAGTTGCATCTTGCAATCAGGAATACAAGTGGGACCGGTATTTTGTAGACTTTTCACAATAACTTAAGAACCATTAGCAGATATGATGAGTTTCGAGCCGGTACCAGCCCACCCCCCCAGGGTGAACAGACTTGTGTATATAACGCAGAGGTCATTTTGACAATACATCAATCAACTTCGGTTGTTCCAACAATAACAATGGTAAGTGACACAGTTCTACTATCATCGTATAATTAATTTCTTTATTTTTTAATCCACAAAACTTCTAAATATGTACAATATCTATCTTATTCATTTTCCGATTTTAACAATTCATTAAATTTTAGACGTTTGATTTCATGTTATGTGAAAGTCCTATTCGAGTTCTATGATTATTTCAGTTTTATGAAGCAATTGGCCTATAATGACGTAATAACAAAACTAGAGAACGTGTAAATTAACTTTAAAAAATTGATGAATTGTAAAAATTTTTTTAAGCAACCCGTCCCAAAGATTTTTGGTGTTTTAAATGTTTTTCAAAATAACTCTAACACTAAAATCCCCAGTGCTGAACTATTTATTTAACGTAATAAGTAATTATCGTGATTTATTTTTCGGGAATTATGCTTTATTGCGCTTCCTTTTGCTTCCATCATCAGGGCAGATGTGTAATTTATAAAAGAACAAATTAGGGTAACATGGCATAATACCCGAAAAATAAATCGCAATGGTACATTGGACCGTGAAAATCTCAAATCATAAGTAATTAGTAAGTTTATTGCAAAACTAAATTACATGGTCGCATCAATTTATAACACGGCACTATTACTGACAAACAGTCAATATCTGGTTGGAAACAAGTTTTTATTTCTGAAATTTATTTAATTACTGTGAAATAGTTTTAATTTTGAATTAAATGCATAATCAAATCAATATTCTCAATCTATAAAATTTAATTTAGATTGCAAAAGTTATTCGTTTATGTTCTATTTTATCAAACGCTCGTTATGACAATAATCGATTATCGGGAATATTTCTATTAGTAATTTGTTTGTTTTCGTTTTTTAAATTCAGAAGTTACTAGTATGGTTCGCCATATTGGCGGGCGCCGCCAACGCCATACAAAAGGGGTCAAACCCCCCTCCGCCCATTCCTCCCCCGCCGCCCCCAGCAATCACCTTCCGCCACAGGAGGGACGCCAGCTTCCCCGATGATCTGGTGGAGCTGCCAGTACAAAACTTCGAGACCGACCCCATTGTAGTGCTTTATCCCTACGCGCCAGCCCTGGAGTACGGACCACCGCCTCCACCGCCACCACCACCACCACCACCACCACCCACAAAACTATATCCATATCCACCCGTTGAAGAGTACGGTCCACCGCCTCCACCACCACCACCTCCGCCACCACCTCCGGCACCGCTGAAACCTTACCCCGCTCCAGTTGAAGAGTACTGTGAACCACCTCCACCACCACCACCGCCACCACCCCCGGCACCGCTGAAACCTTATCCCGCTCCAGTTAAAGAGTACGGTCCACCGCCTGCACCACCACCGCCTCCACCACCACCACCACCACCACCACCCACAAAAATATATCCATATCCACCAGCTGAAGAGTACGGTCCACCGCCTCCACCACCACCACCTCCGCCGCCACCCCCGGCACCGCTGAAACCTTACCCCGCTCCAGTTAAAGAGTACGGTCCACCGCCTTCACCACCACCGCCACCGCCACCACCACCACCACCACCACCCACAAAAATATATCCATATCCACCAGCGGAAGAGTACGGTCCACCGCCTCCGCCACCACCACCACCGCCACCACCCCCGGCACCGCTGAAACCTTACCCCGCTCCAGTTGAAGAGTACTGTGAACCACCTCCACCTCCACCTCCACCACCACCACCACCACCCACAAAACTATATCCATATCCACCAGCTGAAGAGTATGGTCCACCGCCTCCACCACCACCACCTCCGCCACCACCCCCGGCACCGCTGAAACCTTACCCCGCTCCAGTTAAAGAGTACGGTCCACCGCCTTCACCACCACCACCACCGCCACCACCACCACCACCACCACCCACAAAACTATATCCTTATCCACCAGCTGAAGAGTATGGTCCACCGCCTCCTCCACCACCACCACCACCACCACCCCCAGCACCGCTGAAACCTTATCCCGCTCCAGTTAAAGAGTACGGTCCACCACCTCCTCCGCCACCACCACCACCACCACCACCCCCGGCACCACTGAAACCTTATCCCGCTCCAGTTAAAGAGTACGGTCCACCGCCTCCTCCGCCACCACCACCACCACCACCCCCGGCACAGCTGAAACCTTATCCCGCTCCATGTGAAGAGTACGGTCCACCACCTCCACCACCACCACCACCACCACCACCACCACCACCACCACCACCACCACCACCACCACCGCCACCACCACCACCACCACCACCACCACCACCACCACCCCCACCACCACCTCCACCACCACCACCACCACCATCACCACCACCACCGCCACCACCACCTCCGCCACCACCCCCGGCACCGCTGAAACCTTATCCCGCTCCAGTTAAAGAGTACGGTCCACCGCCTCCTCCACCACCGCCACCTCCGCCACCAGCACCACTTTCACCTTATCCACCGGCAGAACCTCACCAGGTTTATGGAAATCCTCAACCACTTCCTCCAAACTATACATTTATTTAAATTACACAGATAGTATTTACATACACACTGGTACAGTGTGAGTTTTGTCTTATTTATCTTGTTTGAAAACTTATCAAAATAAGAGCATAGTTTTTATGCTTTTGACTGCTTCAGAAACTCGAAAAATAAAGTTGTGTAATATGTTAAATATTTATTTAAAATGAACAAAACGTTGCTAAAATTATTAATAAATATTTTCATACAAAAAAAAATTGTTTTAAGGTCTCTGTTTTGTACTAAACTGATTTTTAAGAAACATTCTTCTTCTCACTCAAACCTTTTCTTTGTCTTCCAAAGCTTACAATTCTTCCTAATGTTTAATTTTGTATGAAGGTTTTTTTTCGAACTCTACAATCTACGTTCCATAATATTCGAACCGCATGTGGCGCTTTTTATGCTCTTGTTTGATTTCAGGTGGAGGTTTTCTGTGGTACTCACTTTTGTAAATCAAACGCTTGTTTTGTGTTTGTTTGTCTGGTCATAATTTATTATTCTTTTATTTACATAATCCTGATTTTTTATAAGATTTATATTGTGATCTGCTTGTTGGAACACATTTTTTTACGTAAGACATAGAAGCTACCTTCCTTTGTTCTTCTATAGAACTATTTGAATAATGGAACAAAAAAGAAAATAATAAAATTAGGTAGGTACTTGCCTAGAAGTAATTGCCCATAGAACAAGTACCTACTCAATAAGCATCAATTTTAACCAGCATGTATATTCGAACTCATTCATCTACATAATATGTGTTCTATATTCCTCCCAATTTATCTGTTAATGATTACCGTAATCGAATCAAAAATATTTAGGATATTTATTTACAATGTGTTAATCCCAAATCTCGGCTTATAATTGGTGACTTTTATTTACACCAGATTAAAAGGACATCTGACATAGCATATAACAACAAAATACTAGTTCCATCCAATTACACTCTTCGTAAAGCTCATTGTGTTGTCAAGTTGGCCTCAATGTGTAATCTTCACAACTTCAATTACATTCTTTATGGAAATTCTAATATTCTTGACATCATTTTTTTTGTGATAAAACTAATGTTAATCTGACAAGAGCAACAGGATTAACTTATGTCGACAATAATCATCCCCCTTTTGAAATAATTTCAAAACTTGAAAAACTGCAATATTTAAAAGATTATCACTACCATATTAAATACAATTTTAAGAAAGGAAATTATGAAGGATGTCGTCTAGACCTGTCAACTGTTGATTGAATCACACTTTTTAATAACTCGAATGTCAACAATAAGGTGCAATTATTCTACGATATTCTATGGGATATTATGGATAAACACATTCCAAAAAATAAAACACAGACAAGAAATCACAGACAAGAAATCACTATACCAAATGGTTTAGTCAGTGTCTTATTAAGCTCCTCAAAGATAAAAATAAGGTAAGACTGCGGGCTAATAAATATTAAAAGCCACTAGACTATGCTGAGTTTGTTATTCTAAAAAATTTATCGAAAAAATTTCAAAATTCTATTTATCCTAATTTTATTATTTTTTAACTCTGTTGAACAAGGCATAAACGTAAATGTAAAAGCTTTCTGGGCATACTCAAAATCATTACGTACTATCATTACGCATTCCCAAATTCATGCATCTGGATTCTATATTACCAGATAATGGTCAACAGATTGCCAATATTTTCTCTAATTATTTTGCGCCCGTTTATACTCAATCTGATCCCTTGTCACTTGTCATATACTCCCAGGTCGAATATTACTCTAACCTCTAAACAACCAATTTAATCTAAACTGTAGTACAATATGTTTTCTGTTTATTTATTTTTTTTATAAAATCTAAAAAAAAAAAAAAAAAAACAGTGTGTTTTTCTCCATATTTTTAATTTAATTTTTACAATGGCTGAAAAAACCTGTTTCACTTATTCTAGCCATGTAATACTAACTTTTTATACTAACTTTATATTTTACATGTTTTTGAAAAGTCTATTTTATACTTTGGATACTTGGAAATATAGTATTTTGTTTTAATATTACCCACACTCAGGCAGTGCCTTAGTGGGTTTTCATTTCTTGTTCATACTAATTGTTATTATATATTATGTTATTATATAATATTTGCTATTATACATTATAATATGTACAAAGAAATGGGAATAAATAAAGCTTAAAAAAAAAAAAAAAATCTTGGAAAAATCAAAATTAGCATGGAAACCATCTAATCTTGTTTAGAAAAAATCGATACATGCAAAAGGCTCAGGACCAGATAAAATAACTCCTTTGTTTGTAAATTGTTGTTCCAGCGCATTGATTAAGCCAATATATGTATGTATATAATATACGAGTATAATGAATTATTATCTACAGATAATTTTCCAGATTTGTAGAAAAATGCACATATTGTTCCAATACATAAATCTGGTGATCAATCTTGTGTGAAAAATTATTTATTTATTTATTTGGAATTTCACGCCCGGCTGGGCTTTTACATGCATTTTTTTTAAACAAAGAACATCTAAATCTAAATGTGCATTACAAAATAAAAAATAAAAAACAAAATCAAAAACAAAACAAAAAATAAATCAAAATCAAAATCAAAATCAAAATCAAAATCAAAATCAAAATCAAAATCAAAATCAAAATCAAAATCAAAATCAAAATCAAAATCAGAATCAGAATCAGAATCAGAATCAGAATCAATATCAAAATCAAAATCAGAATCAATATCAATATCAAAATCAAAATCAAAATCATAATCAAATCTAAAACAAAAATAGAATAAAAAACAAATTGAAATAAAAACAAAACACACCACCATGCAAGATGGAAAAACTTTAAACTGGGAAAAGTGCAATACATGTGAAATAAATCGAAGCAGAGCTATGCAGTTGGATAAATGAAATTTGTGGTTCTTCTTTCTGATATAAATTCTACTATGGCTTGTTTATATCTAGTGAATGATGTGTTAAATATGTCAACAACATCTTTATAGTCATTACCCAAATTTTATATACGGCAAACGGGGGTATATCAGCATTCAACATTTTATCATGTCAGTCTTTGAATCTATAATTTCTTTATTTTCACACTCTAAACCACAGTTAAGCATCAATCAACATCGGTTTGTTCCCAACATATCAATAAATCCCCCCCCCCCCCTCCGCCACGGTTAGTCCACCATTGGTAAAGGGGCCCCGAGACGTGCATTGCCTAGGGGCCCCGACATGGTTAATCCGGCCCTGAACAGACGGCGATAAATTTGGGAGCTTTAGATAAGCATCAATCTTGTTTTTAATGATCGAAGTTCCTGTAAAAATTGTGAGGCCTTTTGACCTTTTGAGTCGGACTCTCGACCCATCGCCGTGTACTGCAGTTGGAGGGATGGATTGATATGCACCTGGATATACTGACCCTTAGATTCCTACCCACCTCTCATACCTTTTTCCTTCTCAGAACTTCCTATCCTTCCTTCCTAGCATCCCCTAAGATGACATAGGCCCTGAGGGAAATTATTTTCCTCAGGGCCTCCTGTGTGGGGCTAACGTAAAAAAGAAAATGCCTCTTCGGAGAGTCAAAATTATTGTAATTAAAAATATTTTTACAGCGGATTTGCACTCAAGATGCCTTCAGATATAAGTTTATCGACTTTGGTTGTACGGCTGTTTATTCTCTTTGCATACTTACTTGAAGAAAAAATCTGCTAAAGGATCAAGCCGGACGAATTGTCGCCGGACCAATTGTCCGCCGGATGAACTGTCGGCCGGACGAACTGTCGGCCGGACGAACTGTCGCCGAACCAACTGTCGCCGGACAAATTGTCGGGTCACAGTTTAATTTACACATCAGTGATATCTCGAGTAAGCCTTTGAAAATTATGAGATTTATATATAGAACTAGCTGACCCGAAGATTTTAGAACCGCCTCAGAATCAATTACTGTTGAATTAAATTCGTTTTTTTATCAAGTTTAAAATTACACAATGAAGCAATTATCGATGCCCAACTGTCCGTGTTTTGTTTTTGTCAGTTTCAGAGATGGCGTTGTGTACGGATTTAGATTTTTTGTGATTTTTTTACTTTTCCACTTACTTACGCGAATTTTTAAGCGAAGCGGGTACGGGTGCCGCCGCCTCGGGAACCATTTATTGGATAACCTACACCTCTGCCATAGGTCACCCCAAGTGGTTCGCTACGTTTGGTGATTTAGCAGGGGTGCCCGGGTTCATGGAGTGACTTTTGTGCGGGTCTTGGCGGCGGATGCGTCTGCCCACCTACTGCGTGGCGGGCCGGATCGAAAGAGACTGGTTGAGGGAGGCCTTTTTACCTTTCCAGCCGGATTCTCTCGACCAATGAGTCCAAAGAGTCCGGCTGGAAAGGGTCAAGGTAATAGGTGAACTCCGGTAAGGCAATGGCCTTGCACCGCAGTTGGAGGGATGGATTCACTCCCGGACACACTGAACTCCAGATACCTACCAATCCCTCATGCCTTTTTTCTTCCCAGAACTTCCTATCTTACCCTTCCTTAAAAAGACCCTCCACACAGCATCCCCTAAGATGGCATAGTTCCTGAGTAAGGCTTACGTAAAAAAAATGCGTTTTATTTCAGAGATTTATTATAATTGTATTTTCCTTTGGAGGGTTGCAGAGACGTACGTTTACCGTTTGTCTCATTTTCGACTATTGACATTTAATGTGTATGAAAGAGGGGCAGCATTGTATAATTAAGAACAAAAGCAAAACAATCAGCACATTGACTTTTGACGTTTTTGGAATTAACCGACAGTTAAATATTATACCTATCACAATATTGCTGCAGTTCTTTCAAAATATGAGAATTCGTTCCTCACAAAATGTATGAAATAATTCATTTTCTTCATAACTTTCTTTTTCGTGAATTTTGGCGATGTTTTAATAGTTATTCTGTTATCCGAAGTGGAGACAAATCCAACATATCAAAGATCATCAAAATCGGTCCAGCCGATCTCGAGTTATAAATATAAAAAACTAATCCGACTTTGTTTTGTATGTTATTATTAATAATTATTAATATTAATTATTAAGATATCGAAACCGTTCAAAAACCCCCAATCCATTATAACCTTATACAATCCTGTGTTGAGAACAGTTACAAAAGAATCTGTACATCAAAAATAAATATGAAATATAAAGTAAATCAAGTTTTCAACACAATAATAATTTATAACATGATATTATAATCAAAACAAAAGTTAATCAACATCATACCATTGGTAATAGGTAGGTCGGTACATGCTTATACACAGATTTTAAAAACAAACATTGATATTTGAACTGTCTTGGATGGTGATCCAAGACTTGGTATAGGTACAATTTATTTTTGGTATTTTGTCTGATGGCCAGTGGAAGTGCTTTGTTGCAATCTGTTGTTATGTAATGTTCTTTTTAGCTAAAATTAATCTGGCCGAATATTGTTTAGGGAAATGGATAAGGAAAAGATTATTCTTTTTTAATCTAGTATCACGAGCAGTTTGGATATTGTCAAATAGAGTTAGTTAGCTCCGTGTTTAAAGTGGTATGCTTATGCGCGTAGACGCTCTGTAGAAATGTCAAAGTGGCAAACCGAAAGCAAGTCAATTGCACTATTTCCGATTTCGTAGTTCTAGTACTAAACTGCCACGCGTCGCGTAAGATCGTCTACCCCTAATAAATTGCATTAAAAAAGTACCAAAATACCCACGTGCGTGAGAAAATGTTTTCAATACTCGGCAAACACTAGAAAAAAACAAGGAATAATATTTATTTTTATAAAAACACGCAATAAGTTATTATCGATTATCTTAAATTATACAACTGTTTTATAATTAAACTTTATTGTTTAAAATAGTCTAATCACTATTTTTATTTACATGCTTGTGGCAAATAAGCGATATCAATAAGAATATCAATATACAATAAGAATCACCGCCATTTGCAAACTATCCTTGCTCTATTATAGCTTGATCATTTGCCACCTCAAAATCCGTCAGGCGCCTATTACTCTTGAGGTAGTATTCGACGAAACTTTTGAATATGAAAACGCCGCCCGGTCTTACCTTTTATTTCGTTCATACGCACATATTCCTTGAATGTCTATATTTTTCATACATGAACAAAGTTTGAATTAAGAATTTACTGGAAACATTAAAGTGTTTCTTGCTTGCCACATTTTATCTTGAGTTGTGAGGCAATATCAAGTCTAGATGTATAGTAACATCATTGGGATGCGAGTATGTTTTGGCGTTAAGTTGCATAATGTCCCAAACAAAGATTCTCCTAAAGATTTTGTCTGATTTGCTGTTATCGGTAGTCATAGAATAATCGATTTATTTAATTTCTGAGCTTTAAAATGAATCAATGGAGGCAGCCGTAGCACCTCCTCAAGCTATAATGCTTGTTATTTTGGAGTCCTTTCCGAGAATGTTAGATTGATGGGTCCGTCAGGTTTGTTGATCAACACAGTTTCGATGCTTAAGTCTTCTCCATTCCAGCCAATTTCAAAGTTACGCACCAACTGTAAAAAAAAATTGCCACTACAAATAAATACAATAATTTTACTCAAAAAAGATATTATTTTAATTTAACGAAATTTTGCATCCCAAGGCAATTTAGTACAACGCATTTATTAGGTAGGGACCTACCTACTATCTACATTTTAAACCTATGCAAAGCAAAAAAGGAATTGTTTGTCTTCAAAAAAAAATATTATTTTATTTTATTAGGAACATTTACAGGTGGACTATGTATGAATGCTGGAGTATGGACAACTCCTACTCTAGGCAACTCTAAACAGCAGAAATGCGAATGCTTAGATGGTCGGCAAGAGTATCACTAAAAAATAAGATTAAAAGTTCACGCATTCGTGGTGGCCTGGGTGTCACACACATAAACAGTAAGCTGGAGGAACGATAGTTGAGATGGTATAGGCTGGGGTTGCCAACCGTCCTGTTTTCCCAGGACATGTCCTGTTTTTTGGGGTGTCCTGTGCTGTCCTGAGCTGTCCTGGGCTGTCCTGATGCGTATTCCCAAAGCCTAACGCGATTCAGTCGCTCTACCGACTGAAATGCGTTAGGGATTGGAATGCATAAATCACCTTCCAAACACTACCGCGTTTCGGTCGCCTTCGCGCTTTGTTGCTCTCTGTTTCTGTGAGGGTGACGACCGTTATTATAGAAGGGTAAGCAGAGGGGATGGACCGCGTTTTTTTTTAATTACAAAATATTTTTTTACATTGAAAAAAATTATTTTTTAAGTAAAAAAAAACGCTTACTTATGTAAAAAAAGATTTTGTAAGTAAAAAAAAACGCGGTCCATCCTCTTTGTTTACCCTTCTATAATTATGGTCGTCACCCTAACAGAAACAGAGAGCCACAAAGCGCGAAGGCGACTGAAACGCGGTAGTGTTTGGAAGGTGATTTATGCATTCCAATCCCTAACGCATTTCAGTCGGTAGAGCGACTGAATCGCGGTAGGGATTGGGAATACGCGTCCTGGATAGTTTTTAAGCATCTTCCTGAGTTTTTAAAGAGTCCGGAGAAGGACCTATGTTTTAAAATTCGCGCGCCACTACTCTCTCCAATCGTTTTGTCACTGGGCTCGCGCAGCGCGTGTGAAGTTGACTCTTTTTTCAGTGAAATATAACTATAAAAATTAGGTACTGCTCTTATACATATATAGTCCTGGCTTTAAACCGAAATGTCCTGGTTTTCCTACCTTCAAATCCTGGATTTCAAAGTTTGGAGAGTATAGGCACATAAGACTGAGACCATCAGGCCACACAGTGAAGCAGGCAATGTCTATGGAGCTTCATCGACAGTCATCGAGAGGAAGACCAAAGAACTCCTGGATGACTCAATGCTCCAAAATACTTCAGAGAAACGGCCTGGATGAAGGCGATACTCAGAACCGAAGAAGCTACAACCTGAGAACGAGAAGAGCCGACCCCAACAGCCTACCTAGGCAATGAGTTGGGACAGCGCAAGGAAGAAGAGAGAGGAACATTTACAGGTTAATAACATTACATGCTTTAAAGAAAACAAATTATATCTAATAATTAGGTTATACCTAACCCAATAACTAATGCTCACATCATGCACAATGTCACGATAATAATTATTAAATTCGAATAATTATTCTCGTGACCTATTTAACTTTCACCTGGCCGCTCGTGTTATTTGTTGAACCGCCTTTGGTTTTATTTTTGCGGGTGGCAATGTTTGTTTCTAGTTTCCGGCACTTCTGAAATATCCGCCGTTACGGCAGCCGACGGATATTTGATTCGTCCATAAATATACCAAACCACCCACGATTCGTCACTTAGGTGTTAGTTTTTTACAAGTTTTTAACACGGGATAATCCCTTATATTTATATTTGAATATTTAAAATCACGAGCCGGATCATAAAAATGATTTTGGATAAACGCGACCCGGAGTAATTAAGCGGGCGTTACGGCCGTCGGTGGGAGAATTACCTGTGCCACGCGATGTTGGCATTGAAATAAATCCGCGTAATCGTTTGTCGTAGAGTGACATAAAACGCGACGGAACACCTTTGTGCCCTTGCCTGCCGTCTGCCTCGAGTAGTTGTGGCGAATTCCTGGCGGAAAGCCTTTGACGTGGCTCTTGCCTTGTGCTTGGCAAAATGCCCAGAGATCCTTGAAGCCTTCAGCCGGAATCCTGGTCATCCGGTGGAACCTGCTGCCCGGCTGCCCGGATAGCCAGAGTCGGCGGACTATGCGCTGGCAATTTGCGGTTGCGTCCCATGGATGCGCTCCCCGATTACTTCCCCACGTCTTCGCGGCGACAGTTCATATAAGTGTTCTCGAGTGTTAATATTATTTTAGGGTACATGACTTGGTCCAACAGGTATGCGATTTGCTATTTGTTTTATTGTTGATTTGGTCGCCCTTACCGGTGTTGTTTTGGGGTAATTGAAACCCCCTGGCTATATGTTTTTTGAAATACACATTTAATTTTGTTATTTATTAAAGAACTCTTTTATTTAAAACAAAAAAGATAAACCTAATCATGCTGGGGAGAATCCCGTATTTCCATCCACAATCCTGAGGAGACTCGCTTGCTCTACCTATTTATATTTATATATAATACTAGTAAATGGTTCCCCGGAAGTATTTACGTTACAACAAATAATAGGTAAAAAGTCAATAATTACAAAAAATAAAACTATAACGTATATAATTGATACCAATGTACTTCCTGACTACCCTATCAAATTATAAGATGAATTCCCATCTTATTCTAATCCTTAACAACACATCAATATTTACAACACAATATAATTTGTTGCGATACCATTCCCCGAAGCCAAAACACTTCTAAAATTCAAATTTATGATGCTTTACCTGAATATATGTTTAAATTTAAATGACTACGCTCACCTTTAGCAAAGTTATGTGCATATTCTGCTCGGCAAGCCTGCGCGCTATGCACATGCGGGCGCCGTGGCCGAAGGGCAGAGAGGCATACGGGTGCGCTGGCCGAGATGCGTTTCCGTCACCCGCGCGCAGCCACCGCGAGGGAAGGAACTTCTCCGGACTGTCGAAATACTCGGACAGGTTGCTTATCACGTGATTGCAGATTGTGATTATTGTCTGAAATAATGTTAAATTTCTATATTCAGATTATGACGGTGGTATCCTAGAAAGTAGTTTAAGACTGTTGTAAACACTCTTACAACCTCAAGGTCGAACCCAGAATGATCCTATTGGCTATGCCAGTTTGTTGTAACTCCGGGTTTGTCCCAATTCCTGCATAATCGATTTGTGCCAACTGTGATAGAAAACCTACTAAACTACTATTTAGGATATCACAATGACCAATAGAAAGTACAGATACCAGATCGAGGAAGAGGTGGATAGACTGCGTGGAAGAGCTTTTGCACAAAATTGGTAAGGACTGGGCACTGGGGACGAATGGCGAGGGATGGTAGCCAATGGAGGGCATTATTTGAGAAGGAGATCAAATTCCATGTAACGCCATGATTGATTCGGATTAAGATATTTGGTGAAATTGCAGAAACTATATCAGCACTAAACGAAACGTTAACTTTGATAGCTACCTAGGTACCGGCTTCCTCTTTGGAAACCTGTGAGTATTTATTGTAATTTGAAGGAGGCATTTGATCAAATCATAAAATCAAAACATTATTATTAGTGTAGTGTACTAAATGAGACGATAAGAACGTGATGAAATATGATAGATACCGGCTTCCTCCTGGACTTGAGGTTTTGTAAAAGATTAACATTACAAAATCTTCTTAGAGGCAGGCAAGTAACTCTCTTGGCATGCTGCTCATCCTTCCTTTTTATTCCACTTGCAAAATGACGAAGTCAGTGATGACGCAAAGTAAACTTCACTGAATAATGTCATTATTTTAATCGTCGATCCACATTATTGAGTAAAGGTTTCCAACAACATCGCTGTATCCATCATCAGATGTAATGTAATCTGTGATGATAAGCAAGATCAGTCTGCAACGAAGCCTCAAGTATTAAGAAGCAAGACTGGTGAATACGAGTATCTATCTAATCTGGAGACTATTTATACCCTACGTAAACGCAACACAACGTAACATCCAAAAAAAGGCAACTTTAAAAAAATTAGGCACTAACCCCTTCAGGAACGTGGTACCCCGACAGGACGACATCCTTCTTGACCAGGCGGCCGATACCGACCGAGATGGGGTTGATCCTTAGGGACTCTTTGAGGCAGGCCTTCAGGTAGGTTGCGCCCCCCAGCACCTGCGAGGTGACGGGGTCATTGGGGCTCGGTAACAGACGCTCCGCCTCCTCGAACAGGCGGCGCTGAGCCTCCGGGTTCCTGGCCAGGTGGTACAGGGCGAAACTGGTCGAAAATGTTGTCTGGAAAAATTACAAAAAAATATTTCCTTTCGGTCTTTATAAACATGTTTCAAATAAGATGGCTTAGTCATGGTTACCGGCTAAGGGGCGCGGAGGCTGAGTGTGGTTCACGGCTAGACCGAACGTCATGCGCATTCTTGCTGGGACTGCCAATTGATTGGAGAGGACTCCCAACCGTTTACCATGCTCGTATTACTTCTGTACTGTGTCTTTTTCCCAAACAGGTGCTTGTAGGATACGCTGGATACAATCACCCAGCGCTTGCCACCTCGAGGACTTTCACCAACCTGTCCCATTGTCTTGTCTATATTTTGTAATACTAACACATATTGTATCTTGTATTTCCCGCTAAGCACTTGCATACTGCTTGCTAACAACGTATGCAGGGACATTGGAGGTCTAAATTCGTTCTAAACTAAATGTAGCTTCGTTCTTTCAAAAAAATTAGAGTCCTTGCGAGAGCCTTGAAAGAGTAACCATCTGTTACTTATACCAGGGCGGGTAAGTGGTGGATAATAACCTCCAATGGTCATGATGACAAAATAGAACAAAACAAAACATTGAAGAAAAATAACAAAAAATCTAAATTATCCTAAACTAACCTAATGTAACCTAAGATTCCGTACCGTAACGTAATGTAAACAAACCTAACATAACCTCTTCTATTCAGTATTTTGTCACTTTTCTCTTTTACCGGTTTACCAACTTAGATACGTTCTTCAAATTCCAGAAGACTGATTTCTACATAAAATACCAACAGTAATTCCAGGAGGAAGATGGTGGTCCGCTCCGGGAAAAGGCTATCGAAGTGAATGGGACAAGGGGAAGAAGATAAGATAAGATCAGGGTGCAATCTTTTCCGTTTTGTGATCGCTTGTTTGTAAATCAAAAAAATCGTTTGTCTGTCTTTAACTTTGGTTCCATGAACTCTAGAAATTGGTTTTGCTTTGAATATAAATGACGTTTTCAAAATTGGAACTGATTGTGGGATTGTGCAATTTGAATGAGACAAGCGATAAAATTTTGACAGAGATCGTATTTTTCAAGATTTCTAACTGTGTTCAATCGACAGGTAAAATTCTGATCTTCTCTGTGTTCGTTCTTGAAAGGCAATGATCATGGCATCCGAGAAAATACTTTCGCTACAAAAATCCTACAATTTATTTTATCCCGTGACTTTTCACGGGTCTGCGCTAGTCGGATAATAGTAAGTTTGATAACACCTAGTAATTTTCGTTTCTCACAGTTATCTTAAATTCGTCTCTTTTTTAATAATAATTACAGACATTTCAGGATCACGAACCACCTGACAATTTTGAATTATTCTTACACAAGTCATTAAAATAGGAAAATGTTGCTTGTTCAATGGAGCGACCGTGACGTCTGAATGAGAATGGTAGAAATTGTTTAGATATTAAGATGAATATTGTGATGTATAAAACCATAAATAGATATGTGAAAAATAATGTATGGGTACTTGCTGCTAACCCATATGTTTGGCTTAGCAGGACCTAATTAAATATCTGTATTTTTCTAAATTAAAAATATTTATATAAATAATAAAAACCCAATCCTATGGACCGCTCCTATGACCGCTTCTATTATTCCGAACAATTTTCCAAGCTAGTAGAAGATCAAATTTTTGCTAGTTTTTTCATAAAAATTGCATAATTCATATAATTTTTGACGGCTTAAATAACAGCTTATTTTCGTAGAATTATACTTTATCTGCTGTAATTTGCTGATTTTCCAAGTAACTGCGTTTGATAAATAATTGTTGTAACAGTGTGCAAAATAATTCCAGTGACTTTATTTAGCAAAAACGCCAAAATCCATTGATTTTTTTCTGGTAAATATTAACAAAATAGGGTGACGCTTACTCACATTTTATTTTAAAAACTATAGTTAGATTTTAATGACAAATAACTACTTTAACTTCCGAAAATGGAAAATAATGCATTTTATAAGTTGTTTCGTTAAATTAAAATCGATTGTTCACCTGGAGGCCATGGTTATCGATGTCAAAGTTTTAAGGTTATTTTTTTTTCTCTTATTTAATCCAAAATATTAACCCATGATCCTAAAAGTTCCACGACAACTCAACAAAGTGGTATTTCAATACCCCTTCGAAAAGTCATGAAAATAAAATAGCCCATAACCTAACCTAACGTAACCTTTTAAACCGGGTTTTTTATTGGCTTTTCAAAGAAGTGATGAAGTTCCATGTCGTTAAATGTCCAGTCACTGATCCTAAAATAAGTTCTTAGGTTCTTAGTTTGGGTTTAATTTACTAAAAAATAAATAAAAAACTAGCCTTTAAAAAAACCTTAATGTTATTATATCAAAACACAGAGGTGAAGAATTTATTGCGACCTTTCAAAGTTATTAAATTTTGTGAATTCGGGAATCTTCAGTCATCTAAAAGACATATTTGTAAATGTAGGTATAACCTTAACCGAAAACTCTATTACCTGAAAGAAAAACTGATCTAATTACTCACCACAATACAACATCTTCCAGTTAAGAAACGAAATATTTACCACATAGGTACGTCTGCATGTGAAAATAAAAACGTCGTGTATTTCCCTCCTTGCACACTGCTAGTTGACAAAGCACAACTTTAAAATGAGTTTTAGGTACACAATGCAAAAAAATCTATGTCGGCCTTAAATCTAGTTTGGTTGGAAGAAATTGTCACAAAGCAATAAGTCCACCATATCCAAATACATGAATATAAATCAAAATTTAAATATAATTATACCGTGTCAATGCCCGCCAGAAGCAGATCTACCGACATGCCAATAATATCCTTGATGTCCATCTCAGGGTTGGTTAGGTATGTCTTTAGCAGAGAGGGTTCATTATCTTCAACCTTGTTTTCCATCGAAGCCTCAGAGTAGAGAGCCTTTTTCTGAGTGATAAAATCGATGGCTACCCTGAAACAAAGAAAACTCAATCAGATAGGTACTATCCAGAAATTAATAAAAAGACGAAGATAACAAGGTAAGGTACCGACAAATAAAGAAAATAAGAGATAAGTAATTTTATCAATTAAAATACGTAAATAGTTTAATGTGAACTCAAATATTTTAGACACTTACTTCTCCAAATAATCCTGAGCCTTGCGGAAATTCTTGTAGGCTGAAGTTTCGAAATTATTCAGGATAAATTCGGGGATAACGTCATTCGCAAACGTATTGGCGTTAGAAGTCAGCGTGGCTTCGATCAGTCTGGAGGAAAGTGAATCTGTGGCCATCTCCTTTGGGGAGAAGCTGTCCAAGTTCACGTCAAACGCGATGATGCAGATCACTGTAGGAAGGTACAATTCCAGGAGTTATTAATGTCTTTAAATTCACTACTAGAACCTTGAAGTGGACTCACTTGGCGCCGAATATGGTTACTTATGCTTCGGTAAGTCGGGTTAGTTTTTGTAGGTTATATATGTGGTTAACTTCTGTGCGAGATATTATTTTGATAGGTTAGATTAGTTTTTATTGGTTATGTTGACAGGTTAGGTTAGATTTTATTGATTAGGTACGTTTGGAAAGGTGGGGTGTTGATTAGCGTGTGTATTATGTTTGGGTTTATGTTATCTTGTGTAGTATGTAGGTAAATTAACCATAAAAACAAATTCTTATATAAGGATTTTGAGATGGAAATATTATTTCCTTGTATCAAAAGTAGGAAAACGTTCTAGGGTTCAGTCAAAGGAAACAATGTTAAAATAAACAGAGAGATTATTAGACCACCGTAAGATTTTGTGGGTCCCAAAGACTGCGATGGGCTGGAAATGTGGAAGTATATTATAAATTTGTACAGGGCCCTTGGGGTGATTTTTTTATTTTTACTGATCTGGAAAAGGCTTTGAGCATTGAATGGCGAGGAACCACTTCCCATGGAGAGCATTTATGAAGGAGGCCAACTCCCTTCCTAGGAAATAGCACCGTGATAATGATTAAACCATGTGCTATTCATTACTCACATTGCAAATATAGGCGGGATAAGTCTTCTGCAAAGTCTATGACGTCATTAGAACCCTTTTTGGGGCAATATACTTCCTTCGTTCTCTGGACAAAGCCACCGACCACGGAGTCTGTGATACCGATGTATACACCGGCTTTTCGCGGACTCGAAAGAGTTTTTTGGAACATGCTGCGAGTTTTCCACCACTCCTCTCCATTTCTGGAAAAATAATACATGCATAGAATATATAGGTAAATATAATATCCTTATATTTAGGTAATAAATACAACAAAAAGTAGATGTTAAATGTGTAGTGTATATATTATGGTTAAGCCGGTGTAATTACATAAAATTAACAACAGCAAATCATTATCATCATTACATAGTATAAAATGAAGTCGCTAAAAATATATGTGCACTTAGATCTTTTAAACTACGCAATGGATTTTCATGCAGTTTTCACCAATAGATAGAGTGATTCCAGAGGAAGGTTTATATATATAAAACATGCTTATTATAGTAGAGAAAAGTTAAGAAATTAAAATATTCAATTCAGGCAGCTGGCAAGAAGGTGATGTGGATTTTATAAAGGTTGGGTAATGGCGTTGTGTTGGGTGTGTGGCAGTGGCACAGCAACGTGTGGCCGGGTCTGCTGGTAATATATAAACACTAAGTACGAGGGCTGTCCGTAAAATAAGGTCTCCAAGGTGCTGCGATCGCGAGGAACGATTTAACGCGCAATCCTGCAACACTTGCGTGTAGCCTGATTTCCCTACGCCAAATCCCCACCACGTTGCACCCTCTGTGACGCTTAGTCTTGGCGTGGCAGCCGTTGGCAATGGAGCTTCCACTCGCGAATTACTCGTAGGGGAATGCTGATATCTTTAAAAAAAAAATGGCGCACCAGCGAATTTTATTTTGGATTTTTATGGAAAATTTTCAGCATTCTTAAAAAAAATATATGGGAGCCCTTTATAAAAAAAATCTCCATGTGGTGCCATAGTGACTGGATTTTCTAATAGTTTAAGACTTAGTGAATGCAAATCGGATGTATAGTTTTTTTTAATATCTTGGCAACCAGATTGAAAATCGTGTGAAAAAAGTTTCGATAAAAACGCATTCGAAGTTTTTCCGAAGTATAAATTCAACATACAAACTGTTTAAAATGGTTTCATATAAAGTGCTGTATCTCCGCCAATTTTACGAATTTCCCTAAAACATTTGTTGAAAGCATTTTTAACAAATGCATCTTTCAGAAAACGAAATTTAAAAAATTTCAAAAATGTTTGTTTTACAGGGATCTGGAGCTCTGTGAAGGATACTTATTTTTACTCGCTTATATATTATTTCAGTCGCCATTTTCCGGTTCCGTGTCTGATTTTCCCGCGCTTAATATGTCACACAGAAATTTCTTTTAGAAAATGAAATTTAAAAAAATGTATTTTTCTTACAGTGCCCTTAAAGCCTTGTTTAGGATTTGATCAAGGGAACATGGAGGCGCTTGGAGGCCCCCAGGACCAGAGGCCCGTGTGAACTGAATAAACATCTTGTAAAATTACATTAACTTTTTAAACAAAGGGGGGGGCTAATTCAGCATTGCCGCCCCGGGCCTCTGACGGGCTTAGTCCGCCACTGTGCGTACGCCTAATTCGCGCTGTCTAGACTACCTACTCCACTCAATGCAGTCATGATAAAGCCCTGATAGATAAATATTGAAGCCTAATCTAGGGTGAGGGGAAATTGCCTGGCAGCCATCTTGTATGATAATCTTTTGAAGTGATTTGTATGCAAAGTGGTATTATATGAAATATTTTAATGATTTTTTTTATGTTGTTAACGAAATTATAACAGCTTAAAATTTTTGAGGTATTTGATGGAATAGGGAATTGAACACGTCATTTAAACAATTAAGTAGGTGGAGGCATTTTAAATTTGTTGACAGACTTTGTCTAGTGAGGTGGATAAAAGAAATCTATGTATATCAATGAAAACAAAATAAACGCCCGGGTTGCCGGCACTGAAACTGAATATATCCTCCCCCTCATCCCGCAGCTTCAAATGGTTCTCGAATAGCTCAGTCCATGGCCTTTTAGGTTAATGGGGTCAACAGCATTTATTGGTTTGTCCTTGGGCCTTGTAAAATTTTCGCCTACGGTTTTTTTTCGCCTTCTTTGTATGCGCTACGATTGATGGGGGACGTCGAAGAAAAATATACTTAGAAAGTAGGCAATGAGTCCCAAAAGGTTGGGAACCTCTGATCTAGACTAAGCTAAATGACTAAAATGACTTACGACGGGAGCAGTCCTGCAGAATTGTAGACGTGAGGCTTGGCCTTCCTGTACTTGATGAGCGCCACGTGGGACCTTCTCTCGGGGAAACTGCCGTGCAGGGACTTCATCAGCAGCTCGACGTCATTCGGGGAGCACAGGCTTACCATGTTCACCCCCGGCATGATCTCGTCCCTCGTGATGGGACCGTACGCCGCATACTTCTTTGCAAATACCTTGTCCAGAGCCTTGAAGCTGTACTCTCCTGGAAATGAGATGATAAGCCGTTTTTTTCATAAGTTTTTATTCCAGTAATAACATTTTCTCTTACTTAACTAGAATATTGAATTATGTACTTTTTACATTATATTATATTACATAGTTTTTACATTTCATAACCTTAAATTGCATTAGATTACAGTACTAACATTTACATTACATTGTATTACCATACGATATTATTCACTTTCACTACTTTGTTTTTTGTGATTAAACATGGATTTTTTTTTTAATTTGCACACACTTTTTTCGTTTTAGATATCATCTGGAAGGCAATTATATAAATTACCCCCCTCGTAACTAATTGATTGCTTAATCTTCTTCTTGTAGCCAATGTTGCAGACAAACTTCCAGTGTCAATCATCAGTACAGATGATGAACTGCCATCAAACATCTAACGATGGTGGACACTACAAGGCTGTCTGAAACGCTGACTAAATGAAAAGGAATCGCAATACTTTCCGGATCAGGAAGAATTTCTAAGTAGGTATTCAGTATCTTTGCTACTTTTAAATTGTGTTTTCAAAATTTTAATGGCTTTGAAATTGGCGCATTTCTTAGAACCAGGTGTTCACCAGGGTTCTTTAATGACATTATATTATCGTATTCACATTTCATATCTATTATATTTGGGATATAATATAATGTTTGTAAAATATAATATAATGTTTATAAATACTGGGTATGCAGTAAAGGTAAGCTGATAAGAATACCTAATAAGCAACATAATAGAACCACTGAGATCTTCATTCTCTCTCTTTGTTACTTGCAACGTGAATGAGAAAGAGAGAAAGATAGCAGCATAGTTATCAGTGGGATATCTATATATAACAATAAATAATACCTTTACATAAATAACAAGACATTAAACGTAATATATAACTTTGAAACGTTACACATAATATTTGTAGATTTAACCAGTAGGTAGGTACCTACTCGTACCTACAATAACAAATAACAATAATCACATTCCTAAAAACCTATATTTAGCCATGCTATTTCACTTTTATGTAGATAATAACGTAGACCATGCTTCATCAAATAGAGCAAACTCAGAAAGTTTTATCTCCACCTTCTGAGGAATAATATCTGAGACTACAAACATAATAATAATGCAAGCATAGGTAGCTACCTATAAAGGGCAAATATTTCCAGAGAGTGCCGAAAATCGGCAGCGAAAGAGGTCCTGGGATGGTTTCGAAAGCCTTCGCAACTACTTTTGCCCGTTCACATTGTGCCTCTCCTCCGGGAGTACCTGAACCACCTTCAGATCCGCTGGCATCCCCCACAACATCACACTTTTTATTCCCATCCAAATTAGCATCTTTTGGAACGCCGGAACTATTTCGCACGTCGCTAAAATGACGTTTGATCGACCTTACGTACACACACGAACGAGTTAGGGACGTATTCATGATAGTTTATAAATGATTAACAATTCAAGTTTGTTTTAATCGCGTAAAGATATTTGGCACGCGACGCGCGTTAGACGACTGCCAATGGCGACATTAATCAACAACAACAATGTGTTGAGTTTCCAATGTCCGAGTTCCCACAGAGAAGCGAATCTTGCAGCGTCAGATTACAATATGGACATTTTATCAGAATTCTTATTATGCATTATTCATACCTATTATGCTTAACGGATCGAATTGGACGGCGGTACAGGGCGTTTGGTAATCAACCCTATTCATTGTTAGTGGTGATAGTATTCAGGTTCAGACATTATTGCAAATCGTTTTAGATTGTATATACATCAGGGGCGTGCACAGAAATTTTAGTGAGCTAGAGGGCTAAGACTGGAAAATACAACATTATTGATGTTGTTGTAGCTGAAATGATTTTTTTTTTTTTTCGAAATTTCAATTTTTTGTATGAAGATTTTCATCTAGCGTAGGCATACCTATAGGTATGCCTACTGCCTACCCTGAATAAAAAATCTTCATACAAAATATTGAAATTTCGTAAAAAAATAAAATTAATTTTCAGCTACAACAACATCATTTACGTCGAATTTTTCAATCTTAGCACTCTAGCTCACTAAAAACTCTGTGCACGCCACTGATATACATACATATTTATTTTATGTATTTATATATTTTAAATAAGCTCCACACAGGAGGCCCAGAAGAAAATAATCCCCATTAGGGCCTACGACATCTTTGGGGGTGCTGTGTACAGTGTCTTTTAAGGAGAGGAAGTTCTTGGAAAGAAAAGGTATGAAGGGTGGGTAGGAATCAGGGGGTCAGTATGTCAAGGAGTGAAGGACGTATGAATCTATCCATCCCACTGTGGTACAAGGCGATGTTCCAAAAGAGTCCTAATGGAAAGGTCTAGTCTCCCTCAACCAGTTTCTTCTGGTCTGGCCTGTCTCGCAGCTGTTGGGCGGATGCATCTACCGCCAAGACCCGGAAAAACCTCACCCCATGAAGCCGAGACAGATCGTTTTAATTATAATAAAATAAAACATAATTAAATAAGTCATAATAATTCATAAGACCTCCAACCACCCTGTCTCACAAAAACCCTCCTCGCCTTCAAATCGATGATACATGATGCACCGCCTAGTAAATGTACAATGTCTGATAGTAATTTTATTTATGAACTTTCAATAATAAAATAAAATTATGTATTTTCATATCTTAAATAAATACAAAGATATGTATACAATTCTAATAATAAAAATTTTATTAATTATTTTTTTAATTCAATGTGTCTATATTAAACCAGCCTTTTATACAAGAAATAATTTATTTATTTATTTATTGACGCCCTATTGGGCTTTTACATATTAAATACAAATTTTATTTATGACAACAGAGAAACATAAATAAAAAGATTACAAAGTATACAAATAAAGCATAAACTCAAAATAATAAATAAGAATATATCTAATGGTAATTTCACATGCAATTAGAGTAGGTACGAACAATAAAAATAAAAACAACAAAAAAAAGAAAATGGAATTAAAATAAAATGATTTCTCATTCATTATTCACTGCTAAAATATGGCGGACTAATTTAAATAATATCGATATTTTTTTAAGGAATGCTAATGATTAATGATAGAGCCTAAATTGATTCACTCCGTTATATATAAACCGAATAGGGTATTTCCACGTTTTTTTTATTCCTAACTAAACATAAACATAAACTTTTCGAATATTAAAATTCTAACAGTAATTAGGTACGCTTTATCTCATTTTTTCCTAAAAACAATAAGCAGGCGTAAATGTCCTTGTTCTACAGGTATTAGGTAGGTACAATGGACGACCCGGTATGACGATGACCCGTTCGCCCAATTTTTTACACCGTTGACAATTGTCACACGAGAACGGGTCGTTTCTACGACTCGTTCTTGAGTTCGACAGCTCGGCTGTGGAACGATTTGCCGCCCCCTCTACCGGCCCATAATACAAAATAAAATTTAAAAAAAAACAGATATAAGACTGTCTCTAATTTACGTTTGGCGACTTTTGCACAACAGCTTTACATGATTTTCTCTGCTGGTAAGGTTTGTTAATATGAGCCACTGCATTATGATTCAATGTAAGCTCAATTTAAAATTCCGCTCAATAAAAAAAAAAGCTTTAAAAAAGAGTGTGCTTCTTTAGTGTGAGTCTTTAAGTGAGTAAAACTTCACTAACTTATAAAAGAAGAGAGAAAGAAAATGTGCGCGCGCACTGCTCTCTCTTGCTCCTACAGTGTGATACAGACAATAGGCCTGTACTGTGTCGATATACGAAACGTAACTGGCTATGAGAGAAAGAGAGAAAGAAAATGTGTGCTCGCACCTCTCTCTCTTGCCCCTGCAGTAAATACGAAGCGTAACTCTCTCTCTTTATATCTTTACTAACTTATGTCTCCCTCTCAACTTCCGTTCGCCTCGCCCGATCAAACTTTTCGTAACTCTCTCTTCACGCATTTACCAGCTTAGTCCCCAAGTCAAGCGTGCGTAAAGTTTTAATTAAAAAATTCCAGCTATAAAACCACAGCGAATTACAAACCGAACATTTTACATGATAAACAACCATTTATCATTTATGTATAGTAAACGGTTGTTTGTCAGTAGTTGTGTAAAATTTAAAACTCGTTTATAAAACCCATTGGAATCGATTTTGTGGTATTTTTTTTTTTTGCGTTTTGAGTTTTCTTTTTCGAGTAAGCCAAGTCCGTTAGAAAAATCTGTCTTTCAGATTTTTAATGCGTTTTAAAATGGGTCGAAGCGTAAACCAGGATCCAAACGTTTTTAAACTGTTTAAATAAGTTTTTAAACCCCCCGACAAATTGGAAAAAGTTTTTTGTAGGTTCTGTGTGACGTAGATTCACTAGTTTCCTATTGTACTGTTAGATATATGTTTTAGTTTCGAACACTGCATAATCGTACATGTAAAACGGATTTTCAACTATTTGCTAAAGCAGCAAAACGTTCGAACGAAACTCTGGCATCATAAAATTTGCATAAAATATTCTCTGGAATTCTAGATCATATTACCTATTCTTATTTTCAGCTATATCTATATCAGCTAAATATCAGTAACTGGAAAAAAGAGTTAAGTAATCTGAAATTTGTCTTTTTTTTGCTATTTGGCCAAAAACAATGTTGTACTATCCGGATTAAAAAATATGTTTTAATTTCGCAGTGACTAAATAATTATTTTAAAATATAGGTGCCTGCGAAACATTTTGTGAAAAAAAAAATTTCATGGTGGCCGGCAACACTTCCTTTCATGATGAAAAAAAATTACTTCTTTAAATAGTTTTTTTTTTACATTAGCTCCACACAGGAGGTCCCGCGGAAAATGATTTACCTCGGGGCCTATGTCATCTTTGGGGATGCTGGGTGGAGGGTTTTTTAAGGGAAAGGAAGGAGAAGAAGATATGGGAAGGAAAAAAGTATGAGGGCTGGGTAGGAATCTGGGGGTCAGTGTGCCCAGGAGTGACGGACGTATGAATCTATTCCTCACACCGCGGTGCAAGGCCATGGGACGGGAGAGTCCGGCTGGAGAGGTCAAAAGTCTCCTCCGATCCAGCCCGCCACACAGTGGTTGGGCAAACGTATCTGCCACCAAGATCTAGACAAACCTCACCCTATGAACCTGGGCACTCCTGCTAAATCACCAAACGTAGCGAACCACTTGGGGTGACCTGTGGCAGGGGTCTTGGTTATCCAATAAATAGTTCCCGGGGCGGCAGTACCCATACCCGCCTCCCAAATTGAAGGTTACGTTAGTTGGGTTATGGGCTATTTATCAACAAAAAAAATCATAACTTTTCAAATGGTTGTTGAAATTGCATGATTCTGAGTTGTCATGGAACACTTTTTCATAATTGCATTCGGTGAAAGTGTTAAATATCATACTTCTAATACAAAGCCGGACTAATAATTGAATAACTAGCAGTTAAAAACCCGCTCTGCAGGTTTTTGCTGCTACCTAATTAGCCGAACCAGTTCGGCTACGCCCTGTTAGTGTTGGTTGCCATTTTATAGACCCAGTAGGAACTGGTTCCAAAAACAGCCCGTTCCTCGGATCCACTGTCGTCCAGTGTAGCTAGTCACCGGGACAAAGTAACCGAGAAAGGCAATGACGTCATATGTAATATATGCTCGATAAAACTATGTATTACCGACTCACCGTCAATATTTCCATATCTGGAGAGATACTACATTACTACATACTCACAAATTCGTAGCAGTTATACCTAGGGGGGACACGTCCCCATCCAACCTGCTGACAGAAGTGGCGAAATCTTGTGACGAATTCTTGAATTAATATTAATTACAACGGTAGCTTTGTTTGAAATTTCACGTACACAAATGTTATTTGTGGGGCGGCGCTTATGGTGTGGCATCAGACATGCACTCGAAGCCGGGTTCTGAAATTCAACCAAGCAGACGCAAGCCTATTAATATTATTCGATTGAATAATAATAAATAATTAGGAAATTATCTTTGAAAATGCTGTAAGCTCCTTGGGTCCGGATGCATATTTACAAAACCTATACCGTTTCAGTTGCGGCGACAACTGAAATGGTATAGGGTTTGTTGCCCGAAATCATCTACAAAGCCTATACAGTTTCTGTCACAGAGACGACTGTAGTCACAGAGTAGCTTTTGTTAGTGCATTTACATTGTTATTTATTTATTTTGTTATTTACAAAGCCTATATTATTTGCCGCTACAACCGAAAACGATATAGGTTTTGTTAACATGCAGTCCGGACACAGGTTGCGGGTTCATAAAATTCTCATTTCAATTAAAATTCCAATTCTCAATTCAGGTTGTGGGCAAATAAAATTCTTTAATTTATACGGGTTATACAGATTTATAAAATATCTAAAAATATATTTTTACACATTTTAGAGTGGTAGAAAATCTCAGTATCACATTCGGAAACGAAGAGATGCTTGAAATGACTGGTCATCTTTGGTGACCAGATCTGAATAACTAGGTACTTCTCCTCACTTCCTTCAGTCCCCAACAAACTCCTATACGAAGCAATTTGTATCAATTTAATTATGTACTAAATAGAAATGTTAATTTATTGGATCTTGTTTTTTCTGATAAAGTTAACATTGATACACATATAGCACCAGGCTTAACCAAATTCGATCCCTATCACCCTTCATTTGAAATTATAGTGAAACAAAATAAAGATCAATTCTTAGAAATGAATAGAAGTGATTCAAAATATAACTTCAGGAAGGGAAACTTTGATGAATGTCGACAGGATCTATTGTCTGTTAATTGGATAACTCTTTTTAAAAATAAAAGTGTGAATAACATGGTAATCTTATTTTATGAAAAATTGTGGGAAATAATTGACAAATACTTTAAAAAATATGGTACTAAAACAAAAAATCAATATCCTGTATGGTTTAATCAGCAATTGATTGCTCTTCTCAAGAAAAAAAAACAAAGTTAGACTTAAGGTAAAAAAAACATGGTTACGAGTCAGATTATAGGGAATTCTCTTATTTAAGGAAATTTACAAAAAAAATACAAAGCGAATGTTATAAATCATATATCAACTCTGTCGAAAGTGGTCTGCAAGATAACATAAAGTTATTCTGGTCACACTCAAAATCATTACGAAAAACTAATTGTATACCTAAAGTAATGCATCTTGACGATATTTCCGCAAATGGCGGTGAAAATATAGCAAACATATTCTCTAAATATTTTTCATCTGTTTATACCAAGTCGGAATCATCTACTAATGATTCAATGCCAAACATAACTGAACACAATCAAAGCAATTTGGGTAAAATACATATTAGTGCAGATGAAATAAAATGTTTTTTGAGTAAAATTGATCCCAATAAGGGCCCAGGACCTGATAATATTCCTCCTTTCTTTGTTAGTTGCTGTGCAGACTCTTTATGTTTACCGCTTTTTATCATTTTTAATGCATCCCTTACCACGGGAACTTTTCCCGATCTGTGGAAAAAAGAACATGTGGTACCAGTATTAAAATCGGGAGACCAATCTTTAATAAAAAATTATAGGCCAATCAGTATACTATCCTGTTTTGCTAAGATTTTTGAATCTCTGATATATAAAAATATTTTTTCACATTTTAAGCCCCTTCTCTGCACTAGGCAACATGGGTTTGTTCCTCAAAGATCGATCGAATTTTGTAATTATGTTTGTAATTCTTTTAATGATAGATTACAAGAAGATACAATTTATACTGATTTCCAAGAAGCTTTTGATAAAGTTAACCACTCCATCTTACTAAAAAAACTTGAACAAATTGGAATACATGGAGACCTATTACGCTGGGTGAAAACATATTTGTATAACAGAACTCAATTAGTTCTTATTAATGGATACAAATCATCCCCTATAGTTGTAACTTCTGGTGTACCACAGGGTTCAAATCTTGGCCCCCTGCTTTTTCTTATATTCATAAATGACCTTGGCTCGAAATTAAACTGTGATTATGCTTTTTTCGCCGATGATCTTAAAATTTTTCGTAAAATTAAGTCTGTTACCGATCATCAGCTGCTTCAAAATGACCTGGACACACTCAATAACTGGTGTACTGTCAATGATATGCACTTAAATGTTGAAAAATGTTACATTTTAAACTTTACTAGAAACAGAATTATAAAGGATTTTTCTTATGTTATCAATAATATTATTCTCAAAAAAGTTTCTTCAATAAGGAATCTAGGAATCACTCTTGATTCTAAATTCATATTTGATGTACATATTAACAAAATTAACTGCAAATCAATCAAAAAATGATGGGATTTATTCACAGAATATGTAAACCTTTCAAAGATCCTCGATCAATTCTAACTCTTTACAATGCCTTAATTAGAAGTAAACTTGAATATGGAAGCACTATTTGGAATCTACATTACTGCAAATATAAAAACATTGTAGAATCAGTTCAAAAAAAATTACTAAGAATGTTATCCTTCAAATGTGGACTACACGACCATTTCAAATCATACGATGTTCGTCGTGATTACTTCAAGATTGATACACTAACTAGAAGGCAATTGACTGATCTAATATGTTTACATAAAATTATTCACGGCCATCTTGATACTAAATTATGTCTTAACAGCATTAAAATTAATGTCCCCAATTCCCATTGTTTAAGACGCCATAACATTTTTCATATTAATGCATTTAAAAATAATATCACCTACTTCAGCCCTCTGACCCAGATGTGTCGACTGTATAACAAGATAGAGTGCGCTGATGTGGATATTTTTGTTGATAATTTGTACAGATTTAAAAAAAAGTTCTAGCGCTGTTAAAAAGTACTAACTAATTATATTTTGTGAATTGTCTCTCTATGCATGCTCGCGTATTTCATATGTCTTTACCACTCATTGTAATGTGTTACTTGAGTGACCTTGTATATAATTCTGTATTTTTATTTGTGATGTTTTTGTTTTTCTAATTGTATTTATTTGTATTTAATTGTACGTAATTGTAGATTTTTATAATTGTGTAACAACTGAGTTTTATAACTGGATTGTTCTCATGTAAATGTAAACATCTGTAAAACCCAGTATAAATAAATAGTTTAATTGTCTGCAAAAAAAAAAAACCACAGCCAGGGGCGGCATACTACGATCTGCTATGCATACCACATATTTAACACGTAGCAGAACAGACATATCAGCTTATCACATGATACGGGTTGTGGTGCTGTTGAACAACA
This sequence comes from Limnephilus lunatus, assembly GCA_917563855.2. NCBI lineage: Eukaryota > Metazoa > Arthropoda > Insecta > Trichoptera > Limnephilidae > Limnephilus > Limnephilus lunatus. The sequence goes on along the minus strand of OU830597.1, from coordinate 83,060,249 downwards.
TGCCTTTTGATATCTTCATCATAAAACTTGAAGGTTTCAAAAGACATTCACATAACGTCTCTTGATTCATGTCATACTTTTTATGAAGGTACATGTTAGGCTAAGAACTTACCACTTATGTTAGTAACATGTAACTTTTATGTCGAAACTAGCTTTTATACTCAAGGTCCTCGACATCGCCCGAGCTTTATTCTTCTTTAAGCCCTTTAGGAAACAGGGATGGGGTGAAAATATAGACAGTGACTTTCCTCTTGGATTGAAGGTCAAGTGTGCAAAATTTCATCAATCTCGGAATAAAATTGTAGATTTGTATAAAAACAAACATACAGACACTCTTCTTTTTACACACACAGGGTTTTAAGGGACGTACTGTAATTACTTTAATTCTGATATTATTTTGAGTAAAAAAATGTTAACGAAATTTTGGTCTCTGGTGACATTTTTTGATGTTTTTTTTTTTCAACTAAAAACAACCAGTAACGACAAGTGGAAGAAATGTTTTGTAGGATTTTTAAGAAAAAAAATTAAAAATAAAAAAACATACAAAAAACTCACCGGAGACAAAAATTTCATTTACATTTTTTATTTCAAATAATGGCAGGAATCACTAGTTGTAAGCAAAGTACAGACCAGTTTTCTTCCATTCTAAAACGCGCTACTCAACAGCACTGCTTGCAGGACTGCATACAAAACCCCCAACCGAATTGTTATTATTCCGACAGCCCGACAAAGGAAATAATAATTTTGCCTACAAACGATACGAATTGTAGAGACACTGCATGCAGAGTAGCGCGTTTTATTAGTTTCACGATGTGTGTAAAATGACACTAGGAAAAGGATCATTATTATAAGGCAGCTAAGATAATGGCTGAGAGATTACTACCTCAGCTAGTAACTCAACATGTCTTGGTTCATAACAACATGAAGTGGCACAAAGGAAAAATTAGTGATAAATAAATTAAACAAAGAAATTTTATAAATAGTCAGTTCAGTTTATATTTAAATCATGTTGATGTTTTAAAAATAAATAATAACATTGTAAAAAATTCATTGGTATAAACAAAAAAATAAGAAAACAATTATTTACAAAAAAAAACTGATTATTATATTTTGTTTCGAATAGGCCTAATAATTTGTTGCAATGAATATGAAAATATAATTTGAATAAAATTCCTAGCAAAGAGTATGCGTAATATCACTTTAACCAAATGCACCAACGTGTAAAATTAGCGTATTATATTATGATTGGTGGCTAGGCCAAGCGATTCAATAGAAATTCCATAGAAAGTGATGGCGTTCTTAATTATGTGAAATTCTTAAATCTTTATGAAAACATAAGAAGGGGCAAGATATATAATAGTTATTTAGGGCTAGCGTTTACCATCAGCGTCGTACTTCCAAAACACCATCTCCACAGGCATCAAGCTTTTAACGTCAAAGTATTATTATTAATGTGTCTTTTATAATCATAAAGAGACATGACTCGAGTCATTTACACGTGTCTCGGCAACCTCTCGGAATCTCCGAAGGGTTGCGCATCACGCTGCCGAGTCTACAGATGTTAACTTACACTAAAAGTTTATTAAATAATTGCGTGCAATGAAATCGTAATTAATTAAAAGGCAGGTTTGAGCTTTGACTTTGTAAGAATAAAGGGACGCAGGACATCGGGTGGGCAGAGCGGTTGTTTTGTACGCTTTACAGTTTGCCATCATTCCATCACATATTCACTCTATTTGATGTGATCGCATGAAAAGTGATTCACAATCAAAGATATTATCAAATGAAACATTAATTACCCATTGATTAAAGCAATGATAGACTAAAATTACAAGTGTGTGATTCACACGTAGTAGAAATGAAACCTTCAAACTAAAGTAGACAAGAGTGGGGAGGGATGAAGCACAGCACAAAGAAGAGACCTCTATCTATCTCATTCTATCGCAGGCTAAATCCTATACATGTATTTATTTGTCTCTTTTTAGTGTCGCTTTTGCGTTTCATCGAGTTTCAAATCAAACTGTAGCTAAAAAAGTTTTCACTTCAAAAAGAATGCAATTAACGTGACTTGTCATCATTTCCTAATACATTTTTAACTCAGAATTTGCCAGCTACGCTTGAAGAATTGAATTTGAGCACAATATGTAACTGTAATTGTTAAACGAAGAAAAAAAATCTATAATTCATTATTAGCGTTGTCAATCATCTGTAACCTAACAGTGAAAAAATTATAATACTGATGAATTTGTTAATACTTGGAAATCAAAACAAATGATCTTTAAAAGTCGTAACGATAAATTGATAATTTTGTAAAATTTAAGCAATTTATAAATATGAATGATGCAAAGACCTGCCCTGCCTCCCTTAGCCGTCAATTGAAAACACGCTCATTCCGCTGTCGCCTGTTCACTTGCGATGAGATCTTCCGATGGTGATAAATCCTTATTGATATTTGCTGTGTCTACGACTTCGGCTTGGCTGGTCTTGGCGTCTTCCTCCTTGACTTCAGCCGGTGGTGCGTCTCCGTTGAGCTTGGCTTCGTCGGCTGCGGCCTCCGGGGCAGGTACGTCCGCCTCCACGGAAGGCTCCCGCGAACTCGCTATGCCGTTGCTGGCGATCTGCTCCACGAGACCATCCACGGCATTGGCGATGGCGTTGGCTGTTTCCACTTCCTGAGGACAAGTTGTTACTTTCTCAAACAATTCAGCAAGAACATTAAATATGTATCATTAGGTTCAGTTTCTAAAAAACAAAACAGAACATTGAAGAAAAGTGACCAAAAGAAAAAAAAAAACATTCCAAATCTAACAATTTATAATTTTTTTTTTTTTACCCGGCGTCATTGTTGACAGGTATTTAATACCCGACGGTTTTTTAAATCCTAATAACTTGAAAACAGAATAGGTGCGTTATTTGGCGCTCTCAGTAGCTGCGGTCTTTGACCTGTTTGAGTATATAAGCTATTCTATTTGGTGTCGCTGCGGCTACGGTGGAATTTACACGCCTGTGAAGAGCGCTCAGGTAACTTATACCCGGCCACGTATATACTAAGTTTCATATATAAACAATGTGTTTATGTAAAAGCAAATGTAATAATATCTATCTATGTATCTATCTTTAAAAAACTTTGCTAAACAAAGAACAGTTACTATGTTTTAAACTTTTATTTTTGTTTTGTTTTTTATATTATTTACAGACCATGTTCCATATGTTAATACTCATCCTAATTTGACTGTCCTAAAACGGGAATCCTCCTAGTTGGGCAGTCAAAAAATTTCTTAAATAATGAATATGAATGTATAATCTTTTACTAAATAAATAAAAAATAAATAAAATAAGCTTTGTTCCACATTACTCACTATTTGTTATATTATCGAATTAAAAAAATATATTTTGTTCCTCAATTGTTATTATTTTTTGTTTTTTAAATATATATTCAATGTTATGTTGTAAGAAATTGGTCTCAGGAGAAAAATGTTTAGTTTCTAAATTTTTGATGATTACATATATGCTAAATTTATAATAAATAACTGTTTAATTTTCATTAGTAACGTATAAACTACCTATTTCCTTCATATAAAATACTAATTATTGACATATAGAATACTAACAATAATCTACATGGGTAAAATATACCCGGCCACAATGGCTGTGTTCTGTTTGGTTGCCACAACCGCACCGGTTTAAATAGGCAATTCACCCTAAAAAAATAGTGGGTAGAACAAAAATATTGTTTTATTTTGCACACAGTGATTGCTTTCTATGAAAATTTAATATGTATTTGTTTTATTTGACCACAAGGGCCACTTTCTTAAAAATAGATTAATCGACCATGACATAATTAATTGATTATAATACTTCTTCCGAAGATAAATAAAAATGTAATAAAAGTTGATAAGAAATAAAGTAGAATATAGGTACCTTTTGTTGGTTCTCAGCCAAATCTGGTTGAGTTGGTGGCTCTACTTTTAAGAATTGTTCCAATGTGTCCACTTCATTCGCTAAGTCAAATAGGTCGTAATCCTGAAGAAAAAACAAAAAAAACATTAATGTCATATATTATTAATGTCATTTTTTTGGATATATTAATGTACTTGCATTAATGACGTTACAATACATCTAGAATTGCTATTGTCTCACAAACTCAAGATAAAATGTGGCAAGTAAGAAACAGTATGTTTCCAGTTAATTCTTAATTCAAATGTTGTTCATTTACGGCAGAGATAAGACATCAAAAGAATATGTGCGCATGAATGAAATAAACAGTAGGACGAGGCGGTTTTTTGAACACGAAATTTCCGTCGAATACTACCTCAAAGCAGACTAGAGTAGGAGGTCTGAGTGCCTGACGGTTTTGAGAGCAACAACAGTTTGTAAATGGCGGCAATTGATGTTGTACTCGTTGTTACTGCTGATTTGTACATTGTTTTACCGCAAGCATATAAATAAACAGAGTAATCAGACTAAACAGTAAAGTTTACTTAGTGACAGCATTGACTTTGTAATTTGGCCGTTGCGTACTCAGACCCTGTATTCTAGTAGGCCTTGCATTCTCTAATGACTAATAAGTAATTTGCGTGAAATTAATTATTATTCCTTGGCTTTTACTAGTGTTTGTTGAGTAATAAAAACATTTTCTGATCACACACAATAGGGGCATTTCACCCCTATTTTAATGCAATTTACTTAGAGGAAGCGCGACCTTACGCAACGCATGGCAGATACTAAAACAACAAAATCGAAAACACTACAATTGATTGGATTTACAACTGCTTTTGGCTTACCACTTTGAGATTTCTACAGCGTGTCTATATATATTGTAACATCATTGACTTACGTCATGAAAAATATTGTTATCTATGAGTCTGATTAGTCTGATCTAACGACTCAATGAAAATTGATAAGAAAGATTGTAGAAGATGACAATGTGTGGTGGTGATTTCAATATAAAGAAGATTAATTAATTGCAGGAAGACGAAATAAAGATCAGATCATTATCGTGAGGGCATTATGCCGTGTTTATACCTCCTTCTTAAACCAAAGACTGCGCTTTCTTGCCTCATGTTCACAATGTGACTAACAGATACTAAGTAAAGAAAGCATTAACAAGACTGTCTTCGGAACAACAACAAAAATACAAGACTTTCTAAGGCCAGCAAAAACCAAATTTTCTCTTGAGACAGATGGAGTTTATAAACTCAGCTGTTCTGGATGTTACAAAGTGTATGTAGGCCAGACAAATGTAACCATCTCCAAAAGAACATCAGAACACTTTCGAGTGTACAAACACTGTCATGGTGACAAATCGGCAATTGCCGAGTATTTAATTAAAACCAGCCATTTGGACTTGTTCGTGAAGTCCGGAGAGACCCAAAATGCAATGAGCACGCCTAATTACGGAGGCAATTGAAATCCACAGAAATCCCATTAATTAAGACTGGGGGGCTAACCTTAATAATTCTTGGAATCCGGTAATTGACGGTTACACCAAAACTAAATGCCGAAAACTATTTTAAATTAACTAATTATAGTGAAATAGGATATTATAGGATTGGAGCAAGCAATACAGTATCACATCTACATACATAAGCGCTCTCTTCAACACAATATTCTATTATGCATCTGCTCAGATGATAAGACATTGTAACGCTATCGAAAGGTTGGCTAAAAAGGGAGTTAGCGCAATATGGCAAAACACCCCAAAAATAAATCGCAATATTACTTTTGGCTGTGAAAAGGCAGTATCAGCAGAATCATTGTTTCAAGAATGTAGAAACAAAAAGAAAATTTGTCAATATAAGCAAGTTATACACTGGACTGGCCTGTGCCTAAAAGTGTTTTCCTTCACCTGTGGAGTTATTCATTTGCTTACTTCAATATGCATATTACAGGCACACCGTAAACATATTATAGCTATGTTGTCACCTTACTCTCTTTCTCTTAGAAGATGAAAGAGTAACAGAAATAACAAAAGAGTAACGAAAAAGATGAAAAATTGATAGAACAAAAGATTTGAAAAGACAAAAGAGTTATACAAAAACAAAAGAATGACAGAAGAACAAAAGATTGACAGAAAAGACTACTAAAGAGTGACAGAAAAGACTGGAAGAGGTTAAAACAAGGCCGTCAATACCATATTTATGTAAATCCAATATTTACCCCGCAGTATTCCTGGTCATTAAAGAGCTGTGGAGGCAAGGGGTGGCGAGGGTTGGTGTCTCCGACGGTGGCTCCCGGGGAGGTGGAGTGAACTTGCATGAAATCTTTCTCGGGTTCTTTTCCAGGCTCGGTGATGTCCACCACTTCGTATTTAATGAGCTTTGAATCCAGAATCATCATAATCTTCTGCTGTCGTTTTTTCACCTGGAAACAATAAAAAAACAATGTTTATGAAACACATAGGTACATTTATAAAAGCTTACTGTTCATATTTTAATAAATGTATCAAATGCGAAAATTTGATTTTATTTTAATTCAAAAAGTTTGGGCTCTCTCAGTTGGACTAAGTTCCTAAGATTTCAAAAATATTTATCACGCCATTTTTAATGCAAATGGTTGTCACGCGTCAAAATAATAAAATAGCATAGCTAACTAATAACAAGAGTGATATTCATATTCCAAAAAATATTATTACTTAAAGTATTTTCTGATGTTTGAGCCATTGTACATGCAGTACATGCATAAACTCAGGCACTTATTATATTATCCTGTTGTAATGAAAGAAAGGTGATTGGACTGCATAATATTATTATAGGTTCAGTGACTTTATGTCGTGATTTAATTTTCCACTAATAAAGACTGCTGGCATCGCCAGTCGTACGTGTAATTATCATTGTGTAAGGACGAAAGATAATAACTACATGAGAGATATTATCTACAAAATTGTATAAGAAAAAGAGGGCTAAAGGAAAAGGGGAAAAAACATTGGCATGTGAGCTTCTGGCGGCTTCTAATTTGTTATGTCACATAATATAGAAGTAAATCAAAGTAATAATTCATATTTTTAGTGTGTACTAAACGCGGGACATTTGTTTAAACTGAAAGTTATGATAAGGACTAGTAGATAAGTTTTTACAAATGAACATTGTTTCTAACAAACAATACGATTACTGCCAGCCTGTGAGTCTGTGAGCATTTAAACACTTTATAGAATAACTCATAAGCTGATTGCATGTATATCCACAAAGGGGTGAAACAAGAATCAATTTGCACAAAATATTAAATTTGCTGACGTTTAGCTTCGGAACAAGGAAGGAGGAAGCAAAGCCCGGCCAGAAGAAACGTCATTCAGGGAAATCACAATAATAATCGTCAATACAATACATTACCTCCTTATTGCCCGATATTCCACTAATATACACTTTTACAACCATTTTTATATATCTTTCGATTCGCTAAGTTATAATCTTCAAAAAACAAGTAAAAAATAAACTTTTATTTTAGTCACATACAAGGCTTGGCTCAGAAATATATTAAAAGTCTGACGAGCTTCCCGAAGACAACGCACTAAATATTTGCATCTCTTTCTTGCCGACAAAATTTCACTCCAGAAGAGAAGATAAGTGGGTATACCAATTATTTCGTCTTTGAAAAGATAACTGTACAGTGGTTACACCTTTCTTCCGGCGTGTTCGAAAACTGAACTATAAAAAATAAATATCTGAAAACTGAACCCACCAACTTATTTTCGAAAAAGAGGCATATACACACGCTCAGTTTTAACTGTGCCGTTAGACTGCCGTCAAACCATATGGTTTAATCCAAGCACGACCGTGTATGACAAAAACTGCAGTTTTAAACTATTCAGTCAAACTATATATCTATACAAAATCGATTTTTTTTACATTAGCTCTACACAGGAGGCCCTGAGAAAAATAATTACCCTAAGGACCTATAGTCATTTTTTATGTAGTGTGTGAGGGGTTGGCAGGAATCTGGGGGTCAGTGTCTCCAGGAGTGACGGATGTATGAATCCATCCCTCCCAAGGCAATGTTCTGAGAGAGCCCTGCTGGAGAGATCCAAAGGTTTCTCGTAACTAGTCTCTTCCGATGGCCTTATTCTGGCCTGCCAACCATCTAGCGGGCAGATCCATACACCACCAAGACCTGGGCAAATCTCAACCCATGAGCCCGAGCACCCCTGCTAAGTCAACAAACGTAGCGAACCACTTGGGATAACCCATAGCAGAGGTGTTAGTTATCCAACAAATGGTTCCTGGGCCGGCGGTACCCATTCCCGCCTCCAAAAATGAAGATTTATTAAAACTGCGCAGTTTGAACTACGTTTCTGTACCAATAGCTGCACAATTCTGTCATTGAATCAGTGAGCAAACCTTGCATTTGGAGGGTAAAAACATTAACAGAATTGAACCAAAACAGAAGTATTTTACAAGAGATAAATTAGTAAATTGGAAGAAATAAAGCCCAATCAGTTGCCAAAATAACAACCTACTAAGGTACTATAAAAAAACATAAAAAGATGGAGGCATGAAAATCTAGTTCGGGTGCAGAAGATGTTTATGAATGAAATAACAATTATTTTAAGATTCGTTTGCTGTTTACTCCACCTTAATATGTAAAACAAAGTCGGGTTAGTTACACTATTTATAACTCGAGAACGGCTGGGCCGATTTTGATGACCTATGATTTGTTAGATTTTTCTCCGCCCCGGATAACATAATAACTATTAAAACATCACAAAAATTAATGAAAAAAATAGTTATTAAGAAAATTCTTTTCCCCATACATTTTATCTGGAATGAATTTTCATATTTTGAAAGAGCTGCGGGAATTTTGTGATAAGTACCTATAATATTTAGTAATGAGTAAGTTCCAAAAATTCAAAAATGTCAAATGTCAATGCGCTGATTGTTTTGTTTTTATTCAACATATAATGCTGCCTCTCTTTCTTACACACTAAATGTTAATATTCGAAAATGAGACAAACGGTGAACGTATGTCTCCACCCATCCAAAGGAAAAATACAATAATTATATTAAAAATCCCTCACACGTATAAAGAAAATGAAAAGCATTTTTTTTACATCAGCTCACACATGAAGCCCCAAAGAAAATTATTTTTTCAGGACCTATGTCATCTTAGGGGATACTATGTGGAGGGTATTTTTAAGGAAGGGAAGGATACGAGTTCTGGGAAGGAAAAAGGTATGAGGGGTGGGTAGGAATCTGGGGTCAGTGTGTCCGGGAGTGACGAACGTATGAATCCATCTCTCCAACTGCGGTGCAAGGCTTTGGGTCGAGAGAGTCCAGCTAGAAAGGTCAAAAGGCCTCCCTCAACCAGTCTCTCTCGATCCGGCCCGCCACGCAGCCGGATAAACGTCACTCACGGGTGACCTATGCCTATCCCACCCATACCCGCCTCCCAAATTCCTGTAAGTAAGTGGAAAAATAAGAAAATCACAAAAAATATAAATCCGTGCACAATGCCATCTCGGATACTGACAAAAACTGGGGGGGGGGGAGAATATGCGAGTAAAGCCAGGGGCAAAAGCTAGTGTATAATATGATGATGGTATAAGGAGTCGGGGACGCAAAGAAGGCACGTCACGATCAATTGAATAAAATGCTTGAGTCGGGTCACGTCTGTTCATGAAGAGTCATATTGTTTATTTTTTATGCCAAGAATACAAGTGTATTTTTTTATCTGCTTCCGACCGTCTGGAACCGGTGGGACTACGGCATTCCCAATTATGTTAAGGCTGAAGGTAGTGAGGAGGGGAAGGAGATGGGAAAGAGGAAGGGGGACATGAACCTGGCTCTAGTCACTCAACATGACTAAACTCATTTCAAGCAATTTTTCGATATTGAACGGTGGTATTTCACGAGGGCAATGCTGGAAATATCTACCACTCTGAAACGTGTCCGAAAGATGCTACGTTATGTAGATTTATCTTATACTCGGTGACCGGAAACTCCTAGTACAAGCGGGAAACTGGTCAATCTATATCACATTTGGAATCGAATTTGTGGTACCTATAACTTGTTTATTTCAGTATTCGTTTTGGATTAAATCAAATCTGATGTAGGATTTTTTTGTCAAATTTGAAAAAAATCGGTCGCTTGGGATCATTATCAGTTATTTAATGTCTTTAAAAAAGGGTCGAGAAACATATTTACGTTTTTAGTTGACATATTTTGGGTTCCGCCCCCCCACGAACCATTTCTTGAATAACTAATACTTCTGACATTGGTCACCGCAAGTGGTTTGCTATGTTTAATGACTTAGCAGGGGTCCTAGGGTTCATCGTGTGAGATGTGTTAAGGTCTTATCGGTGGATGCGCATTCCCCGGTTTCGTGGAGGGCCAGGTCGCGAGAGGCTGGTTTAGAAAGACCCTTTGACCATTCAAGCTAGTCTTTCTTGACCCATCGTCTTACACCACGCACCTAACATTTTTACCTATAGTCATTTTTGGGATGCGGTGTGGAGGGTCTTTTGAGAAAAGGAAAAAGAGAATGTTCTGGGAAGGAAAAGATGTGAGATCAAATGTGATCTGGGGTCAAATACAGTTGAAATTTGTCACATGAGAACATTTCTACGACTCGTCCTTGAGTTCAACAGCTCGGCTGTAGGACGATTTGCCGGCCTCTGTGTTTCCTTCCTTCTACAACATGAGTCTCTTCAAGACCCATGTTCACTTCATCCTCTCGTTAAAAGGACCCACCACTCAGCATCCCCAAAGATGACATAGGGCCTGAGCGAAATTATTTTACTCAGAGCCTCCTGTGTGGAGTTAATGTAAAAAAATACTGTTGGCACCAGTTGTGACTCTTGCGCGGTATTCGCATAAAAAAATAACCCTGACCAGTGCACTCCGCTGAGGTCAGCTCAGTAGATATTATTTATAAATAGATGAATTTCTAAATAATTGAAAATAATCAATCAAATTTACTAGCACCGACCGAGATATGAACCTGCGACCTCTGAATTCTCATCCAAGCATCGTGACCACTCAACTACGGGGGCAATCAATAATCAAATCAGGAATAACAGAAGAGTATGAGTGTGTGAGATAATATTATATGAATGTGGACGAAGGAGTGTATTCCGAGATAGAATTGTGTGGCAGTCTAATCATCTCTGCCTACCCGTGTGGGGAAATGGCTTGATGGTCAGTTAATTAGAAATTATTTTTAAAAATCATAAAAAAAAAGATAAATAAAATTGCCCTGAGACCAATAAAATAGAATCTTTTATACTTATGATAAGAGCACAAACCACAGCGCTGTTGCCTCTAAATTCATGACCGGAAAAATGCACGCCGGCAGGAGATAGTTGCCGCAACAAAAGTGTCTCGTCTGTGGGGACTCTTAAAATAGCTTATTAGTTCCATGGTCTATGATGCATCTTTGCAATTTATGCGTCTATGACATTTGAGTTTGACAGTTTGTGATCTTGACTTTGACAGTAAACGAATGGTTTTTCCCTTTTCCACTACCGTGAAAACATTTCTGTAGACTTTCTGGTTAGCATTGGTCTTCTGACCTAGTACTATTTTAAAAATGTACCAGACCGCATTTGAAATTAAACATTATTTTGATATGAAAGCATGTATCATTAACGATCTCAACAACAGTGCCAAACGAGAACAGATAATGGAATATTTGATTAACGAGTATCCGAAATTCTTTCTCACAAAAAGAAAACTAGAAAAAATGAAATCTCCCGTAGATGTTGTGTTTTACCTGGAAAAGCATCAGCTTGTAAACGTCAGGGACGTTTTTATCTTTCGCCAGATTGCGGACATGCTGCAAATCTCGGACTTATCAGACATGGTCATGAAACATGAACACCTAATCGCAACTAGTACCCTGAGGAGTCCCAAGTATTGGGGTAAGAATGATGGGTAAATATACAGAAAATAGAGACACGTTTGATACACACAAAAAAACACTTTGTAGCAACTAACTAACCATGCCGTTTCCCCCCCAGAGGGAACGGACTGCCAAACAACTTAGTCTCTTTGCCGCATTCACATTCATACATACTCTTCTATTATTCTGACTCTTCGTAATAGTTACATAATAATGAGAAGTAAATATTTCGGTTTCCGAAAATGTAAAATAATACGTTAATAGCTATAATGCTTAACACAAATATTTCTTAGAAAAACAATTTTCAATTGAGGTGATGGAAAACACTGCATTCAATACAAATTGTCATAGAATATGGATATAAATTATTGTAAATGCTTGTCAGCTGTCACCCCACACGACGAAAGAAAATTTTCATTTTACATAATTGAAATTTTAAATGCAGTATTTTCCATCGTTGTCCAAATAGTATTAGTAAATTAATCGATTTTTCACTTGGCGGCCATTGTTATCGATGTTTTTTCTTCTCTTATCGCCTGTACAGACTAGGCTAGTAGTTTAGTTGAGTAGCGAGTATTTTAGTAACTAAATGTGTCCGAACACCTTTAATTTAATAGTTAATATTAGCATTTTGGTTAATCAAGTGGCGAGTTACTCGCTACTCTTATATAAACTATACTTTACCAGAATACGTAAGAAAGGATTTAGTGGAGATTGCATGGATTGATGTTGGAAAAAAAGTCATTTATATTTATATTATATTATATTATATATTTTTATATTTATATTTTATATATTTATATTTTTTTAATATTTTATATTTATTTATTCAACGCCCAGAGGGCTTTTACAGTAGTACAATTTGTTTATGACAGATGATTTTTAAACAGATAGAGAAATGATAAGAATAAAATTAGATAAAAATGCACACAAGTCACAAAAATACAGCGATTTGACAAGTTTACAAAAATACATATATGTTTAGGAATAGTTTTGGAATAAGTTTTTTACAAGATCCACAAAATTCGCCAAGTTGATGTTGAATATGTCAACATCACAAGTACTGATTTCCCATAGTGTGAAATCTTTGTATCGGAGAGTGGGCAATGTAGTTCCGCTTATAAATGCTGCAGTGGAATAGTGTATTTTGTTGTGTGGTTACTGTCGGTATCCGTAAGTTTATGAGTTGTAGGTGTTCGCAACAGTCGAATTTAGAGTTAAGTATTTTGAATAAAAATGTCAAGTCGTTTATTTTACGTCTGTCTTCTAGTGTGTGTATTTTTAGAATATTTAGTAATTGATTATATTTTAAGTCTTCTAGTGGGATATTTAATTTAAAATTTATAAAACGCAGAAATTTTTTTTGTATTCGCTCAATATTATTAACGTGAATTTTGTAAGATGGAGACCAAACTACCGAGTTTGACATTGTGTTAACTCCACGGCTGCACGATCAAAAAAAATGATCAAGTTCAGCATATTTCGGGTAGTGCCGTGTACGGAAACCAGCATTAAAGAGTAGTATATCTGCAGGGTACTTGTGGTTGCGTCATAATGACGTAGTTTGTAAGTATCTCCATGAACGGAGGACTCTATTCAAACCAAAATTTTAACCTATGATCCTATTAAGTAAAAAAATTATTTTAATATTGTTACGTCAAAACCTGGCATGAAGAAAAGACGTCAAATTATCCATTTTTAAAATAGCTAATAAAATATATTATTTTTTTAATTTCCGGAAACTAAAATACCTACTTCTCATTATTATCCATCTGGTACTAAGGCTAGTTTGTTTCACAGAATTTGAACAATAAATTAATCAAATTTCAATGTTAATATGTATACAAGTTCGGCGAAAGTCCTATTCGAGTTCTGTTACTATAAGTATTGTGAAATATCAGCCCATGATGAAATAATGACAGAACTTGAATAGAACTTTCACCGAACTTGATGTTTAATTTTGTTGAATTGTTCAAATTCTGTGAAACAACTCGTCCTTAAGAGTTTTCAAAATAAAATCTGCATATTAAGCGTGTCCCTATTTTCTGTATATTTACATAATAAAAATTCATTTTCTGTAGAGTACTATCACTTATTTAACCCGTCTGCTTGGTTCAATATATTCGCACCTCACAATCCGGAAGCCTCGGTTTCATATTTCAAAGACAATAAAAAGGATTATTTCGTTCTCTTTCTGGTAAAAGAAAAATACATATGTTTGCATGAGAGGAAGAGAGATATATAGCTTTTAAAATGAAAGGTCCCTCGGGACGTTTTTGGTCTTATGAAAGTATAACGCGATTACATGTTTTGGGATGTATTTATTCCTAAACAAGCAGATGGGTTAAAACTGTGGTGTTTTGAAAACATTTTTTCTTATTAACTTGTTGTGTGCCGAATGTGGCCGCATATGCTTGAAATATTGTCACCCGGATGACAATCGGCACTCAAATGATTAATATATGTAATTTTTTAATAACCTTAAAACTTTTTGTATACCTATCTTCAAATCTTTTTTACCAGTCGTCATCGTTCTAGTGTCTTCTGTCGTTTTCGTTTTCACACCAGACCTGTGATAAGGAAGCGTACGATCGTCGATGACCTATGTACGAGCTCTCTCTGGAATTACATACATAAATTACAATAATTTAAATAAAAAATAAAAATAGTAATCGACGCAAGTATGTAGCAGAGCTCTCAGCGGCAAGACCGTACCTGGGGTTAAAACACACAATTTACTCAGAATATTGATTGGGTAGATACTCTTATTGCATTTGGCAGTATTTTAGCTAATTCAATATGCAATTTTTCCATACCTTCTTCCCCGTAGAACTATTAAATATATTAACACCAAAAAAATATTTTTTCTAGATGATATACCATCACCGCCTGCTGAAGTTCAAGAAAATATAGAGAAGCCTGATAAAAAATCCAAAATATACGAAATTGTATCTATGGAAATTGGACAGAGCTGGCGAGACTTGGCACGGAATCTCTCCATTCGGGAAGGCGAACTTGATATTTTGCATCACAAACATCCAGCTGATTTGAAAACTAAAGTTTATACAATATTGGACATATTTTCAAACAGGGAACCGAATGAATGGTCTACGAAGTTGGCACAAGCTTTGAGTAAATCGCGAAGAGTCGACCTCCAAAATAAAGTCTTGAATATCATGGCTACATGATACATGTTTTGTGGTTAACCATTTCACACTCGGTTTGATTTGCAAAAAAATGTCATGGTAAAATTCTTGAAATAACACTTTGTTTCAACATTACTTCAAGGAATAACTTATTCATCAGGGGAGATGGAAAACATGCATTTAACCCTCAGGCGGCGGCATTTCATCGCGCTTGTCTCTTTGAGATTCCTGCCCAACCCTCATACCTTTTTCCTTCCCAGAACTTTCTCTCCTTCTTTTCCTAAAAAGACCCTACACGTAGCATCCTCAAGAATTATATAGGCGCTGAGAGGAATTATTTTCCTCAGGGCCTTCTATGTGGAGCTAACCTAAAAAAAAGTAATTAAGTTGAAACAAAGTGTTATTTCAATAATTTCATTTCCGGTTTATGATTTCACATGTCCATGACATTGTTGGTTTGCGCAAAATTGTATTAAAAAAAATAATTATAACTGTTATCTTCTTCATAAAAACATTATAATAAAATAATTCTTAAAGAATTTTTTGTGTTCATATTTAAAAATTGACAATAAATTATAGAGAGAATATCGATACTCCTTTATTTTGTTTTCTAAAGAAAGTACATACAAAAGTACATTAAGTTGATTTTGGTATTATAACAATATGCATCATTGTTTTCTTCGTACATAATATATTAATTTAAAGTCTTTATTTACAAGTCTAATAATATAACTTTGTACAAAATAAATAGTTGAATAAATAAATATAAATTTGTCTAAAATGTTCTAGTTTTCTTTTAAGTGAACCGAGTCACTGGAACGAGATAATATCACATCGTGCGTGCACATTGCACCTATGCAGTGCTGCAACTGACAGAGGCCTCCATCGTTGGACATGGAAGCCTGGACATTCTTGTCTGATAATGCGGCAATGTTTTTTCTGGGCCCGGTGGTGTTGATGTTCCTCTTAATGTTGTCCATTAATCGGCTGACGGAGAAGTCGGCCATGGCGGCCTGCTGGCTGATGGAGTTGCCGGCCATCTTCGCCATGGAAGACTCGCTGATGTCGTGGAATAGCTGCGAGACCCACGACTTCAGAACGGAGAAGATCACAAAAGGGGTCTCATATTCGTTTGGTACAATGCCGTCAACTTCACTCTCAAAGAATGAAAGTAAAGGAAACCAAATGCGAGTTCTGAAAAAAAAAACAAAAAATAATGTTTAATTAAATGAAGATGATATTAGTGAAACTCAATTGAAAACCTAAAAACATAAAAAAAAATTAAAATCAGAAAAAGATGTGGTCACATCTAGGATTCGAACCCAGGACTTGCTGGGTCTTGATGGGACGCAGCTCTACCAACTGAGCTAATGTGTTCTCCGATTCGGTCATATTTAACTGTATCATACTTCGACTTTGAACCACCAACATTATCTTCATTTTCTTAACCCTGCAGTGGTCGCGCTCTTAAAAGTAACGCCAGTGGTCATGTAGATTACATATGTAGGCCATTTTAAAACTAAAAAAAATAAGTGAAATTTAGAATTATTGTGTATTTATGTTTTAATCTTATCATCGAAGCATTGTTTATTAGAAATAAGCAACATACATTAAACCTAACTTCTATGTTTTTCACAATCAACCAAAACATAAATGACCTCTTTTTTTAAACTAAAAATTACATCTTTCATTTTTATTGATATAACCAAAAAAAATAACATTGTACTAATTTAATTGCTGCTTTCTGAGCAGGATAAACATAAAATTATAGAATGATTAGGAAAAATGATTTTTTTTCATTTTGCATACACTTTTCGTGTATGCAAAATGTGTTACGTAATTGGTCACGCGGATTACAGGTGTAGACCATGGACTTTGCGGAAGTCCTGTAACACAACCAATGGGTGCCCAATACCAGCACTGAACGCATCCATGAGTTATCCAACTTAAAGTACACGGAAGATAAAATTATTCGCGCCACCCGTTTTTGAGGAATCTTTAATTTTGCACAACTGGATTACATATGTAATCCACGCGACCACTCCAGGGTTAACCTAAAAGGTTTTAAAAATGTCACTTAACGACTTCTGGCAGTAAACTGACGATATATGCGACAGCCACGTAGATCAGGTTAACGGTACTACAGTTGGAGAAGTGATAACGTACCTCATGGAGTCTCCTTGCATGAGAGCCTGGTTGTTGGACAAGGTATGGTAGTAGAGGAACAGACGGGAAGTGATGTAGAAAGCGATGAAGACGTCGATGGAGTAATGTTCGTGGGCAGCGAGGATGAAGAAGATGCCGAACATGTTCATCAGCCACGTCACTATGTGCAGCAGGTATAAACTTCGGGAGGTATCTGCAAATAAGAAGCAAATAATCATAATGCTAATACAACAATACGTACTTCCAAGTATTTAAATATGATTTGCAGTAAAAGGGTGATTTTCATTAGTTTTTTAGTACTGGGGTACTTACTACAAGGTCAAAAAGGAGACCTTGTATATCGGTTAGAATATTTTAATGTGGTAAACTGACAATTAATAAATAATATTGTTTATACAAATAAATTGCAAAATACAAGATAAAACATAGTTATTAAATACATGTGCTGTTTCATATTTATTACCAATACACATAGACATTCAAATTGATAGACCAGCCAATCAGGGAAAGGGAAAAAAGCATCTAGCGCGAAAGGTGGCGTGAACGCCTCCCTTTCTGTGATTTGTTATTAAATAAATCTGACAGAATACAGGCAAGTCCTCCAAAATCAAATCTGCTTATGAATTACTAGTCCTTTTTACAATGGCGCGTAAATTGCTGGCTGAGTAGAAAACTTAACTACAAATCCCAAATCGGGTAAACAAAAGTTTGTGCTTATTTCCAAAATTTAATATTTTGTTACACTATTTAGTTTAGGCACTTTTACTCATTCATTTTTAGCTTAGCTCCGCCAGGCGGTTCATTTATAAACGAACATTCAGATCTTGAGTAGAAAAGTCCCACGACGGACTGCACTGCAAACCTTTGCCTTGCTTTAGCGAACTTAACTTTTCTGCGTAGAGTCTGGTTATTTCAATGTGCACTCGTCAGCGGCCAACGGTTACGACTGATGTCATAATTTATTCAAAGCATTTTCGTACCCTCCTGGTGTCAAAAATATGATCATTTGGTTTGCCTCCAGCTTGCCGAAATGATACACAGATTTCATGTTAAGGCAAGTCTATCAAATTGGATGTTTATGCTAATATATTACGTAGAAGGACAGTAACATAATTTAATTGTAAATAATGTAATTTATTTAATGTGAGTACCACAGAAGAGTCCCAACTGCTTCCCAACCGACTGGAGCCAGTGAGATTATGGCATCCCCAATTGGGGTATGTTGTGAGGCTGAAGGTAGTCGGTAGGGGAAGGAGATGGGGGAAAGGATGGTGAGGAATTGCCTGGCTATTTAGATCTGGTTACCAAACATGGCTAAAGTCATTTAAAGCAACATTCTGATTATTCCAAATGGTGGTCTTTCACCAGGGTGATACACAAAGTATCTACCACTCTGGAGAGTGCCGTAAATATACTATGTATTATTTTTAATTAATAAATTATTAAATAACACAAATTAATCATATAAAAATTACTTGTGGAAATTTGGTTCCATGATAACTGAGAATCAACTCAACTCAACACATCTTTGAAAAGTCATTAAAAGCTATGATTTTTATTTTTTAATAGCCAATAACCTAACCTAAAGTAATCAAGTTTTTATTATTTTTTTTTTCATCAGTTTTAATAACTTTTCGGAGGTGTTGAGTTTAAATTGTTCGGAGTTGTCCGGTAATCAGAAATTTAACCCGTGACCTCCGGGTTTGTAGCCAAAAATCATAACCTTTCTACCAGAGAGGCCATTTTCAGCTTTGTAATGCACTCTCAAAGTTTATAAAATATTTAACAAAAATGGTACTTAAAATTAAACTAGCCACATTAAAATTACTGCAAAAAGGCTAAATAATGCTTAGCAACTTTTATGTATTGCCATTTTTGTGAAATATTGCATACATAAAAGGCACTGTAGAAAGCTGTTATAACTCTAAACTATATTAAAATCCCCTTGAACATATCCGATAACAGTAATAATCTAACTACTAATCTCCGTAACCATAACCCTTATCATATTATTATGTAAATAACTAAAACTTGTTCAAGCACTTGTGAAGGTAAACAAGCCCTATAATTTATAAATTCCCCATATCCTATTTTTTCATAAAATTACACCTAGATATTATCTTAAATTGGTTTAGTTTCTAAACACTTCATCATGACTAATAAAAAAAAAACTTAGATGAGTTATGAGTTTCAAAAGTCTATATTATAAAATTGTATTATGACGGACTACGGTTATATTCTCAGTATCGCCCTGGTGTAAGACCACTAATCAGAATTGAATCATTGCTTGCAGTGGCTTTATTCGTATTTGGTGACCAGATCTGAAAAGCCAGTTACTTCCCCACCATCCTCTCACCCACCTTCTTCATACCCCAATTGTGACGCCATAATCTCAATGACTCCAGACGGGAGCAGTAGGGACTCTTTTGAGATATTCACATAAAAAAATATATATCCCAAAATCTGCTTTATTGCATTTATTTTTTTAAATAACTTTAAAACTGTTCAATTAATATAATTTTTTTTAACCAAATTTGAAATGTATAAACGGTACAGATGGAAACTGGTGGATCAAAAATATGGACTCGATTTTGCAGTATAACTTTTTTTGTTTTGAGTTTTTATTTTCAAGTAAATTAAGTCCAAAGTTGGAATTTCTTAGGCAAAATTAGAAAAAAAAATCATTTGCTGGATTGTTAAGTAATATTAGTTGTTTAACGTCTTTTTAAATGGGTCGAAGAGTTGACCCAGCTCCAAAAGTTTTTTAACCCTATGCTAAAAAAAAAATTGAAATTCTCAGATAGTGAGGAAAATTTCCTAAGGATCTGAAATTTTTTTGCAGTTATCTCCAAAACAGTGAAAGTTGATGTAGAGGAATAATTTCAAATAATGAAGAGAGAACTCACATTCTGTGATGAAGAAGTTCAGCAGAGTCAAGGCGACAGTGTGTCCGGAGAACATGTAGTCTCCGCAGGTACGCACGCCCCGCACCGACATGCCGGCGCCCGTCCAGATGGCGTACGCCTGGCCGAGGCGCCGGCTCCAGTTGGAGAAGGACTCCGAGTCCGAGTCGGGATAGTGGCGCGGCGCACACTTGAGATGGCCGCCCGGCACACTCAGCGACGTGATCAGCATCGTGATGCAGCGCAGCAGGAACACGGTGCCCGACAAGGCGAAGAATCGACGCAGCAATATGAACCTAAAGATTTAAACATTTCTGCATCTTTACTTTTACTCAACGATTCACTTTGGGGGATATAATTTGAGATTTTCAGGTCCAAAAGTTTTATTGTGACACTTCTCATTCCTCCTCCTTAAGCATCATTACAGACTGCATTACAACTTCCATCATTAGAGCAGATTTTAGATTGTGGTGCAAAATACATTTGTTTGTGTAGAGGTGAGGTTGTGTTTCCTGCGTACCTGTCGAATGTTGGATGGTATTTCGAAAAACCACCCGAAAATATCATAGAAAATTATTTAAAGACTAGCTGGGTTACCCGGCTTCGCTCAGGACAATAAGATAGTGTTCTGGAATGTTGCACAATGATGTTCCCGATTCCCTATTCCTGATCATTCCACGACATACTCCGCCACTCCTTCCACAACTTTTTACAGCTCTATGGAACCTTCTAGAACTTTCCGGAAGACTGTTCTAGAAATTTCAAGAGGGCGAAACTTTAAGCCCTTATATCTTTAAAAGCACGCCCTTTGGGTAAAAACGGATACCCTTATTCCCTAGGGGGGATAGAGATCTACCACACCATATAACTCCCTTGATCGAACCGGGACTCGTTTCTGAGTTTTTGCGAGCTGCACGTTTTTTGGACTTTCTTTTATAATATATGCCATATTCAAATAAATAAAAAGTTACTCCTTACATTACACTCCCGTGCGTTCCCCTCCAGCGTTCCACTTCCACCTTCCCCACCACCGCTCTCCCGCTCCCCCGTCCCGCCAACCCCCCGGGCACTGCATTTCTTGACTCCTCTCCCGCCCGGCCCGTAGCGGAAAATTTTTTCTAATACTAACAATTTTAAACTCGTGATATCTTTCTAATTAAATATCCGAATTGAAAAATTCAAAAAGTTAAATAAAGGTATTGAAGCTGTCTTGAATATGAAGTAATTTATTTTGATAAGGATTAAAACCAAGATACAAATAAAGAGCCTTTTCAAGCGGCGACAATTAAATTAAATTTTTAAAATAAAAGAATACTTATTGTGGCATAACCATAATAGTTAGACATATGCTGTCGTGACCTTTTTTGTAAATAATGATGTGTTCTATAAAGTCGTAGTACATTATTTTATTCTATCATCAATAGTTTTCGCAGCGCACGCGATTTAAAGAATATTTTAGGTAATTTTTTTACACCCTGGGTTACATTATTGAAGTTTTAGTAAGGATGCCTATTTTTTTTTAAATATAATATAGCCTATGTCACCCAGGGATAGTGTAGGTTCCCAACAGCGAAAGAATTTTTCAAATCGGTTCAGTAGTTTCGGAGCCTATTCGATGCAAACAAACACACAAACAAACAAACAAACAAATATTACCTCTTTATATAATAATAATAATAATAATATTCAGAAAACTGTTTCTGAAAAAATAAGAAAATATACAGATTTAGGAAATGAAATTAAAAGAATTTGGCATTCTCAGACTATAAAAATATTACCATTTGTTATTTCGGCTACTGGCATTATACCAAGCTCTCTCATTCAAAATTTAGGCGTATTAGATTTGTCAAAAAATTTGTACATAAAAATGCAAAAGTCGGTCATTTTAAATACATGTAGGATTACGAAAGATTTTTTAAATATTTATATTGAGGGATCAGTAGGATTTATCGGACCAGTTAGGATTTCATCAGAGCCGAACCCTCTGATATGAAAATATCTGGAGTCGGTGAAATATTTTCCCATTATGTTTCTGGTGGATTGACGTATTGTTCTTGTATTGTTTTATTCTTATATAGTGCAATTACATTGCGTTAATTTACTAGATATTCATTTGTGGAAAAGTGTGTGGAAGGGTTTAGTCTTTCATTTGGGAAAGATTCAACCCGGACATGAAATCTGGAGCACCGTATAAAAATTGGATAATTTATAGAGCGCCGTTTTTGTGAAAAATCACCTCAAGGGCGCTGTACAATTTATTCCTAATTCTTAGGTTCTATCTAATTTTAATATTTACAAATGGATACATAAACATACTTACCTGCAGGTCACTTCCGATAAACACTTTAATTAGAAAGTTTGTGCTTGGAGAGGATACGGCTTTGCTCGCGGAGGACATTATATTTAAAACACTGGACATTGCATGATTTTACATTTGCTACCCCCATCACTATAAGTATTAAATTTTAAAAGATTAGTGGCAAAAGTGGAGTTGATAATATCAAAATATGTATTTTAAAAGACTGGAGAATTTAGGACTCTTTAGGGCTGGAGAATGTTACTAAAATGACCTTTAAAAACGCTTTCAAATAGTTAGTTTTTACTTTATTTTTATTTTATTTATTTACGGTGCTCCAGATTTCATGTCCGGGTTGAATCTTTCCCAAATGAAAGACTAAACCCTTCCACACACTTTTCCACAAATGAATATCTAGTAAATTAACGCAATGTAATTGCACTATATAAGAATAAAACAATACAAGAACAATACGTCAATCCACCAGAAACATAATGGGAAAATATTTCACCGACTCCAGATATTTTCATATCAGAGGGTTCGGCTCTGATGAAATCCTAACTGGTCCGATAAATCCTACTGATCCCTCAATATAAATATTTAAAAAATCTTTCGTAATCCTACATGTATTTAAAATGACCGACTTTTGCATTTTTATGTACAAATTTTTTGACAAATCTAATACGCCTAAATTTTGAATGAGAGAGCTAGGTATAATGCCAGTAGCCGAAATAACAAATGGTAATATTTTTATAGTCTGAGAATGCCAAATTCTTTTAATTTCATTTCCTAAATCTGTATATTTTCTTATTTTTTCAGAAACAGTTTTCTGAATATTACAAGAATTTGGTATAGCGACATCAATGATATAAGTTATTTTCTTAATTTTGTCATGTAAAACTATATCGGGTCTATTATGACTAATTGTTCTGTCTGTCAGAATAGTTTTATCATAATAAATTTTATAAAATTCATTTTCTAAAAATGAATTTGGTTCATATTCATAATATGGTACATTACGGCAGTCAATCAAGTTATGTTTAATTACCAAACTTTGGTGAATTATTTTTAAAACTTGATTGTGCCTAAATGTATACTCGGACGGCGCTAATACAGAACATCCCGATATAATATGTTCTATAGTTTCCGGAAAAGCCAAACATTTTCTACATAAATCATCAATTTGATTTGCATCTTTGATGATATGCTTCCTATAATTTTTAGTATTAATGACTCTATCTTGTATGGCAAGCATAAAGCCTTCTATTTCTGCGCTCAACTCTCCAATACTCAACCATTTGTTTGACGAAAATTTGTCAACATATGTTTGGTTAAGATAATTGAAGTGTTTTGCGTGAAGAATTTTATTTGACCAGGAATCTAATAATTCCTGGTTGGTATTTATAAGAATGCTGGCATTCTCGTCGTATAAATTTAATGGTGAAATATTTCTATCTGCCTTGCATATTATTTTGTGCATTTTTGAACTTTCAGCTTTCCTATGGAAAAAATTTCTTAGCATTTCTACCTGATTATGTTTTAAAGATGTTATTTTGACTATACCTCTACCTCCTAAATTTCTGGGTAAATTAATACGTTCTATAGCTGAATTTGGATGATGGCAATGAAATTTAGTTAATGTAGTTCTAATTAATCGTTCTAAGCTATCTAAATCTGTATTAGACCATTTAATTATGCCAAATGAGTAAGTTAATAGAGGTATTGCCCAAGTATTTATCGCCTTTACTAAATTTTTAGCAGATAGATTGCATTTCAAAATTTTTCTGATCCTAGTTTTAAATTTAATCCTAATATCATTTTTAATACTAGTATGATCTAATCTATTTGATTGCGGATATCCTAAATATTTATAAACCTCACCCCCTTTCATACTTTCAATTTTGAAATTTCTAAATATACCCTCGTCTCCATCTACAATTTTACCTTTCTCTATATGGATCGTTCTACATTTATCTAAACCAAAAGTCATTTTAATATCATCTGAAAAAATTTTAACTACTTTAATCATTTTCTCTAAATTTGGTTCAGAATTTGAATATAATTTTAAATCATCCATAAATAATAAATGAGAAATTATATTTCTCTCTCTAGTATTACCTTTAATTTTTATTCCAAACTTGCTTTTAATTAACATTTTAGATAGAGGATTTAATGCTAAGCAAAACCAAAGAGGACTCAATGAGTCTCCTTGAAAAATCCCTCTTTTTATTGAAATGCCCGGTACTATAATTTTCTTATCTTTCAAATTCAAAAGCAAATCGGTATTCCAAAATGCCATAATTTTTTCCAAAAAGCTAATAATAATTGGGTTAATTTTGTATATATTTAAAACTTTTATCAGCCACGAGTGCGGGACACTATCATAAGCTTTTTGGTAATCTATATAACAAATATGTAAATTACGTTTTTGGGTTTGAATCTGTTTTAGAATTACAGAATCAATAACTAATTGTTCTTTACATCCCATATGTTTTCTGCGACAACCTTTTTGTTGTTCAGATAAAACATTTTTTTCATCTAAATGAGTGTATATTAAATCTGTCAAGCAAGAGGTTAAAATTTTATATATTGTCGGTAAACATGTAATGGGTCTATACTGAGAGGGATTATTAATATGTTCGCTTTTAGGCAACATATAAGTAATGCCCTTAGTTAGAAAATTTGGAAAATTTTGAGGTTCTCTGACAAATTTTGAAAGATTTTTTGCCAAAAGGGGATGTAAAGTAGTCAGACGTTTATACCAAAAATTATGTATCCAATCGCAACCCGTGGCTTTCCAATTATGAGTATTTTTTATAATTTTGGCTAACAATTCAACCGATATATCAGAAAAACTCATTTGTTCAATGTCTGAACAATTGAGTTCTTCATTTTCTATCCACGGACCTGACTCATTATGTTTTATATCTTTACTCCAAATATTTGTCCAAAAATCGCGCATATCTGATTCAGATGGCAACGGATTTTTTACGGTGCTCCAGATTTTATGTCCGGGTTGAATCTTTCCCAAATGAAAGACTAAACCCTTCCACACACTTTTCCACAAATGAATATCTAGTAAATTAACGCAATGTAAGTGCACTATATAAGAATAAAACAATACAAGAACAATACGTCAATCCACCAGAAACATAATGGGAAAATATTTCACCGACTCCAGATATTTTCATATCAGAGGGTTCGGCTCTGATGAAATCCTAACTGGTCCGATAAATCCTACTGATCCCTCAATATAAATATTTAAAAAATCTTTCGTAATCCTACATGTATTTAAAATGACCGACTTTTGCATTTTTATGTATAAATTTTTTGACAAATCTAATACGCCTAAATTTTGAATGAGAGAGCTAGGTATAATGCCAGTAGCCGAAATAACAAATGGTAATATTTTTATAGTCTGAGAATGCCAAATTCTTTTAATTTCATTTCCTAAATCTGTATATTTTCTTATTTTTTCAGAAACAGTTTTCTGAATATTACAAGAATTTGGAATAGCGACATCAATGATATAAGTTATTTTCTTAATTTTGTCATGTAAAACTATATCGGGTCTATTATGACTAATTGTTCTGTCTGTCAGAATAGTTTTATCGTAATAAATTTTATAAAATTCATTTTCTAAAAATGAATTTGGTTCATATTCATAATATGGTACATTACGGCAGTCAATCAAGTTATGTTTAATTACCAAACTTTGGTGAATTATTTTTAAAACTTGATTGTGCCTAAATGTATACTCGGACGGCGCTAATACAGAACATCCCGATATAATATGTTCTATAGTTTCCGGAAAAGCCAAACATTTTCTACATAAATCATCAATTTGATTTGCATCTTTGATGATATGCTTCCTATAATTTTTAGTATTAATGACTCTATCTTGTATGGCAAGCATAAAGCCTTCTATTTCTGCGCTCAACTCTCCAATACTCAACCATTTGTTTGACGAAAATTTGTCAACATATGTTTGGTTGAGATAATTGAAGTGTTTTGCGTGAAGAATTTTATTTGACCAGGAATCTAATAATTCCTGGTTGGTATTTATAAGAATGCTGGCATTCTCGTCGTATAAATTTAATGGTGAAATATTTCTATCTGCCTTGCATATTATTTTGTGCATTTCTGAACTATCAGCTTTCCTATGGAAAAATTTTCTTAGCATTTCTACCTGATTATGTTTTAAAGATGTTATTTTGACTATACCTCTACCTCCTAAATTTCTGGGTAAATTAATACGTTCTATAGCTGAATTTGGATGATGACAATGAAATTTTGTTAATGTAGTTCTAATTAATCGTTCTAAGCTATCTAAATCTGTATTAGACCATTTAATTATGCCAAATGAGTAAGTTAATAGAGGTATTGCCCAAGTATTTATCGCCTTTACTAAATTTTTAGCAGATAGATTGCATTTCAAAATTTTTCTGATCCTAGTTTTAAATTTAATCCTAATATCATTTTTAATACTAGTATGATCTAATCTATTTGATTGCGGATATCCTAAATATTTATAAACCTCACCCCCTTTCATACTTTCAATTTTGAAATTTCTAAATATACCCTCGTCTCCATCTACAATTTTACCTTTCTCTATATGGATCGTTCTACATTTATCTAAACCAAAAGTCATTTTAATATCATCTGAAAAATGTTTAACTACTTTAATCATTTTCTCTAAATTTGGTTCAGAATTCGAATATAATTTTAAATCATCCATAAATAATAAATGAGAAATTATATTTCTCTCTCTAGTATTACCTTTAATTTTTATTCCAAACTTGCTTTTAATTAACATTTTAGATAGAGGATTTAATGCTAAGCAAAACCAAAGAGGACTCAATGAGTCTCCTTGAAAAATCCCTCTTTTTATTGAAATGCCCGGTACTATAATTTTCTTATCTTTCAGATTCAAAAGCAAATCGGTATTCCAAAATGCCATAATTTTTTCCAAAAAGCTAATAATAATTGGGTTAATTTTGTATATATTTAAAACTTTTATCAGCCACGAGTGCGGGACACTATCATAAGCTTTTTGGTAATCTATATAACAAATATGTAAATTACGTTTTTGGGTTTGAATCTGTTTAAGAATTACAGAATCAATAACTAATTGTTCTTTACATCCCATATGTTTTCTGCGACAACCTTTTTGTTGTTCAGATAAAACATTTTTTTCATCTAAATGAGTGTATATTAAATCTGTCAAGCAAGAGGTTAAAATTTTATATATTGTCGGTAAACATGTAATGGGTCTATACTGAGAGGGATTATTAATATGTTCGCTTTTAGGCAACATATAAGTAATGCCCTTAGTTAGAAAATTTGGAAAATTTTGAGGTTCTCTGACAAATTTTGAAAGATTTTTTGCCAAAAGGGGATGTAAAGTAGTCAGACGTTTATACCAAAAATTATGTATCCAATCGCAACCCGTGGCTTTCCAATTATGAGTATTTTTTATAATTTTGGCTAACAATTCAACCGATATATCAGAAAAACTCATTTGTTCAATGTCTGAACAATTGAGTTCTTCATTTTCTATCCACGGACCTGACTCATTATGTTTTATATCTTTACTCCAAATATTTGTCCAAAAATCGCGCATATCTGATTCAGATGGCAACGGATTATTATTATTCGAAATAATATTTTGTTTATCGTCAAGTTTGGAATAAAATATTTTCTCATTTTTCTGAAATAATCTATTATTTTTTTTTTTATTATACGTATAATTGTATCTTTTTAATCTACTAGCTTTTACACCTAATTTTTGTTTTAACAAATCTAATAAATCATTGATTATATTTTCATTATTATTACTACCAATGCTATAACCAAATTTTCTCCCAATTACATCTACATGTCTCAAAATATTCCTACTTCTATTTCCATTTTTATACTCTATTACTCTAGCTATGCTACTTCTTAAAAATACTACATCATTTTCTAATCTACTCTGCCATTCTGGTTTTCTATAATTATATGATCTATCATCAGAAGACGTTAATTTAACTCCTAACTTATTACATATAGTGATAGCACTAGCATACACTATTGTATGAAGATCTAAAAAACTAATGTCATCAAATATAATTTTTGGTAAAATTATATTATTTAATTCAGAAATTAATTTAGATAATTTCTTTGACGTATGTAATTTTGGTAATTTTGGTCTAACTGTGGGCTCTATATCTATATATCTATTTATATTATTATGAAGTAAGTTAGCTAATTCTATAATATTTTCATCTAGTAAGTTTAAATTTGCAATGTTGATTTCCCTAAGATTATAAATAACGTCTAAGTTATTTGAGTCTACTGTAATATCATTGGATTCTTCGACTAGAATATTATCTGAACTATCTACGTTCAATGTACCTGATATAACATTACTACTCGTATTAACTTGTTCTAAATTATTTTCTAATTGCAATCTATCTGCTACTTCCTTTTTTATCTGATCTAATGTTACTACAGGAATTAAATTATTTTTGAAAATTGCCCTCTTTTGGTCTGCTAATCTTTGTTCGTTTACTTGGGCAATCGGATAATTTTGTGAGAAAATTAAATGTAATTTTTTCCTATACAATAACATATCTGTTTCTAATTTAGTTACATAAAAATATGAACGAACGATGAACATATTGACATCGTTCGTCCATTTCATACGCTGCCTAGGAATACCTGCTTTTGTTTTTGGTGGTCTCAGACTATCATTGTTCATCTGTGTAGATGACATAACAGACCGCTCTTCATTTCGGTTGGTTGTAAATGACATATTATCAATTTACAAAACAACACGAAAATGATTATTATTATTAGTTCCTACATTCCAGTAACCAAGCAACTATCGTTACCTAGTAATATCATTTGTTAATTGTCAATTGTCAACAAATAATTTTCAAAATGCCCAAATAAAATATTTTAATTTAAACCTTTTATCTTTCAACGTTACAAATCTATGATATATTATATTTTAGAATACTGCTATCAAAATAAAATATATGTAATTAAATTTACCTTTAAAATATATTACAAATTAATCTCAAATATTATTGTTTACCTTGGTTACTGGAGCCTTCACAAAAGAGATTTTTTATATCCTATTTATTTATCTAAATAACCTATGGTTTACTGGCAGTTTATTTATTACGTAATCTAATATACTTATTTTCAAATATTTATATTTTTTGGGATCAAAACTAATTATTTTCTATCTGATATAATGAAAAATCAGAGAGATAATGAAATGCAAATATCTCTATAGCGTTGCTAAGCACTATTATTATTATTATTATTATTTTGCTAAGCACTTAATTACGGTGCTCCAGATTTTATGTCCGGGTTGAATCTTTCCCAAATGAAAGACTAAACCCTTCCACACACTTTTCCACAAATGAATATCTAGTAAATGAACGCAATGTAAGTGCACTATATAAGAATAAAACAATACAAGAACAATACGTCAATCCACCAGAAACATAATGGGAAAATATTTCACCGACTCCAGATATTTTCATATCAGAGGGTTCGGCTCTGATGAAATCCTAACTGGTCCGATAAATCCTACTGATCCCTCAATATAAATATTTAAAAAATCTTTCGTAATCCTACATGTATTTAAAATGACCGACTTTTGCATTTTTATGTACAAATTTTTTGACAAATCTAATACGCCTAAATTTTGAACGAGAGAGCTAGGTATAATGCCAGTAGCCGAAATAACAAATGGTAATATTTTTATAGTCTGAGAATGCCAAATTCTTTTAATTTCATTTCCTAAATCTGTATATTTTCTTATTTTTTCAGAAACAGTTTTCTGAATATTACAAGAATTTGGAATAGCGACATCAATGATATAAGTTATTTTCTTAATTTTGTCATGTAAAACTATATCGGGTCTATTATGACTAATTGTTCTGTCTGTCAGAATAGTTTTATCATAATAAATTTTATAAAATTCATTTTCTAAAAATGAATTTGGTTCATATTCATAATATGGTACATTACGGCAGTCAATCAAGTTATGTTTAATTACCAAACTTTGGTGAATTATTTTTAAAACTTGATTGTGCCTAAATGTATACTCGGACGGCGCTAATACAGAACATCCCGATATAATATGTTCTATAGTTTCCGGAAAAGCCAAACATTTTCTACATAAATCATCAATTTGATTTGCATCTTTGATGATATGCTTCCTATAATTTTTAGTATTAATGACTCTATCTTGTATGGCAAGCATAAAGCCTTCTATTTCTGCGCTCAACTCTCCAATACTCAACCATTTGTTTGACGAAAATTTGTCAACATATGTTTGGTTGAGATAATTGAAGTGTTTTGCGTGAAGAATTTTATTTGACCAGGAATCTAATAATTCCTGGTTGGTATTTATAAGAATGCTGGCATTCTCGTCGTATAAATTTAATGGTGAAATATTTCTATCTGCCTTGCAAATAATTTTGTGCATTTCTGAACTATCAGCTTTCCTATGGAAAAAAAAATTTCTTAGCATTTCAACCTGATTATGTTTTAAAGATGTTATTTTGACTATACCTCTACCTCCTATATTTCTGGGTAAATTAATTCGTTCTACAGCTGAATTTGGATGGTGGCAATGAAATTTTGTTAATGTAGTTCTAATCAATCGTTCTAAGCTATCTAAATCTGTATTAGACCATTTAATTATGCCAAATGAGTAAGTTAATAGAGGTATTATTATTGTTATTATTATTATTATTTTTTTTTTTTTATTATTATTATTTTTTTTTTTTTTTTTTGATTTTTTTTTTTTTTTTTTTTTTTTGGTTAGTTATTTAAAGTTTCGCGGGCATTGAATGTGAAGGTGAAAGAATTTGAGTTTA
The DNA here is from genome assembly GCA_917563855.2 of Limnephilus lunatus. Lineage (NCBI taxonomy): Eukaryota > Metazoa > Arthropoda > Insecta > Trichoptera > Limnephilidae > Limnephilus > Limnephilus lunatus. The sequence goes on along the minus strand of OU830597.1, from coordinate 83,029,024 downwards.
TGGATACGACTGTCTGAAAAGGTGGGTTTTAAGTTTAGCTCTAAATTCTGCCGAGTCTGTGATAGTTCTTAAGTCATATGGCAGTGCATTCCAGGCTTTAGGTCCCGACACTCCGAAAGCGCGCTCACCGAACTTAGTATCTGGTGTGCGCTTTGGTTCCTTTAACCTTCCAACAGCTGATGACGCTGCTGACCTTAGGGTTGGTGTAGTAGAAGATAATTCAGAGTAGCTACAATAATCAAATAGTGCCTAGGTCCTAGATTGACATTGGCGCAAGCGATTCTGACATTTTCCTTCATACATTTTCTTTATACATAAGGGTTAAAATCGCATTTTTAAAAAAAGTAAAGATTTTTTTGGGCCCACCGGCGGGCTCACGACAAGTGAAAGGTTAATCCTCTAGAAGCGCTGCACTAAGAAGTAATGCAAAAACGTGTTTTGAAAATTTGATCGCTTAGAAATATTTCAGCTGCTCAATTAAATATTGCGAATAGAACATATCTCGGCCTTTAAATAATCGGGAATTGTTTTAGAATAAGTCTTTTTATTAGCCCAGAAAAAATAAAATTTCAGGCGAATAAAAACTGTCAATTTAAGGTTCAAAATCTCCTTCTTAAGAAACCATTTTCATTTATGGTTTTAATGTATAATGTAGAAAAGTTAATTTTTTAGAAAATGATCATAAAACATTTAAATATTTGTGCCTGAACTTCGGCAAAATAGAATAAATAAAAAATTTGGCTATGTTTTTTTCTTGCATAAATCAAAACAGGCGGCTGGTGTTAAGTGGGAATTTAAACCGTATCACCATCTAAGTAAGGAGGATTATTGTTGAAAGTCCTATTCCAAATATTACAAAATGTGGTGCATCGCCTTTATAGGAAGCCACAAGCCAAAAATATGTACATATCGCCGCAATAGGCAATATAAGTAATAAGCATAAAAATGAGTCTAGAAATGACCGATTTCAAGTGCAAAAGTGGTTTTATTTTAAGTGTTTTTTTATCAAAGGAAATTGTCACAGATAATATTATCCATATTATTTTTTTAATTTTGAATGAAAAAATAAATTTTTCAGGGGTTTACGCTTATATTTTAGTTTTTATTTTATTTATATTTTAAAGTAATTAACAATTTGATATTAATTCTACTCTAGCGAAACGATAGAAAAATCATCAATTTTTCCATTAAATTTTTTGGTATTCATAATGTAAAACGAATCGTAGTAAAGATTAATCTAAATAGTGATTTCATGTTAAGTTGCACCTTAATGTGGTGTTCAGTACTTAGTTTTGGAATAACCGTTAAATATCTACACACCAATCTGCCCTTTGTATAAACCTCTGAAACGTTGGCTTAAGGAGGAAACATCACATGGCATAATACCCCAAAAATCAATCACGATAACTGTTAACATTCTTCAATAACATTAATATTAAACAAATAAATGATATACTCAAATTATTTATTATTTGACCGGTCAGTGGTTGAGTGGGCATAGCGCTTGGGTTGAGTGGGCATAGCGCTTGGGTTGAGTGGGCATAGCGCTTGGGTCCCACCCGGGCGTCGCATGTTCGATTCCTCGGCTGGCTAAGTCCTCCATCACAACACAAGCAACATTTCCGGCTTTCTGTGGTGGTAGTAGGAGATTTTCAAACATTGTTGGGTTATTCGTAACCCGGGAATGTTTGTCTTTCTTTTAAAAAAAAAAAAAAAAAAATTTAAATCATCACTAAAAACATTTCTTTTAAACAAATATTTTATACTATGAATACCTTACATAAATTAAATACCTCTGTTTTTATTTGAATATAATACAGGGTGTCCGGGGGTAAAGCGCATTAACTTAAGGAGGTGGTTCTACATGATATTATAAGTAAAAAAGATAAATAACTTTTTTCGAAATTCTAACTTTCAGGGGTAGTTTTGTGGAAAAAGATAAAATTAGACCAGCGTGTGCGGCCAGCTTTGTTATTTTTCGCTGTTACAATACGGGCCAATCACAACCATGCAATGTTGCCACAATCGTGCCCGGCAGGCTCTCAGCAAGTAAGATCGTACCTCACACTAAGGATTTTTAGTAGGTATGTCTTTTTGTATGGGAAAAAAAAAATTGGAATTTTGGAAAAGTTGTTAATCTTTTTTACTCCTACCATCATGTAGAATCACCTCCCAAAGTTAATGCACTTTACCCCCGGACACTCTATATAACTTGTAATTGTTGGGTTTTATAATATAACACATATTTGTTGGGATAGCTGCAAGAATTAGGATGTACCTATAAGTTATACCTTTTGTACTTTCTGTATTTTTGTGCAATAAATGTTTTTTTTTAATACTTCATTTAATTTATTACTTCAATCATTATAAGTGGAAAATGTTGCTTGTGAAATGATGTAGGACGTGGGTAGCAGGTTGAACATGCAAGGAACGCCTGCGAAGGAATCAGACACCTAGGACCACTCAGCTACTAAATGTTCAATTTCAAATTGGCATTAATATTACTTTGAACAGCTTGTAACTTTGTGTCAATGGTTATATTGGTACAAGGACAGATATGACAAATTAAAAAAATTGAGTTGGCCTACATCCAAAAGAGTTAATGTTCCTTGAGAGAAATTTAATCTATGCACAGTGTTCGATTCCAAAGTCAGATAAACTCAAGGGCGCTTACAAAAAAATAAAATAAAACTATAGTTAAAATACCATTCTAACAATGATTTAAAATAAGTACTGGCAATTACAGATATCGCAGCCATGGAAGTTTTCAGGTTTATGACAAAGCAGTAAAAAAAGAAGACAATATTGCACATAAATATGAAATATAAACATAGAAAAAAAATGGTTGTCATATTTATCCAAGTATTGTGGGCTTTTTGTATGCAGAGGTTTCAACTAATTTATTTATTTATGGATATGATTTTCTGAAGAGATGAGTAGGTATTGCTCTAAAGTTTTTATGTCCCATGTTACCACTTCATATGGCATTGTGTATTGGTGATTATGACGTTTGACAATAGTTTTACTTGGCTATAGTTGATATAAAGCTATCTTAAAAAGGGTTACTGTCATGTGTCCCGCTCTGACGAAGTAGCGGGGTGTAGCAGTTAGCGGGAGGTAGTTCCATTGTCAGATATCGCGAATGAGAAAATTAAATTTGGGGTTAAACATAGTAGTTTGTTTCATACTTGAATATTTGCATGAAGCCGGTGAGATGCCCCTTTTGTTTAGTTAATAACCAACATTAATTCTACTCTGAAGTTTTATTTTGTTATGCACCTGCACGTCATAAATCAAGACCCAATAGCCAATGCCGGACCTTGGAACCGGAACCAGCACAAGAACTTGAACCCGGACAAGAACTCAAGTGTTGCGAGTGGCTCGGACTGCGAACATGGAGACGCCGGTGGAGGCATTCAGGTTCCGAGTTCCAGGTTTGGGTTCAAGCCCTGGACCGTGTTCTATGGGAATAATCGATTTGAAAAAAGAGTAGGAATAGGATCCGTGTCCCCGAAAGAACCAGAGTTCAAGAGCTTATTACAGCTGAACCTAAACATTGCTAATGTCAACCTGAATGTAACCTATATTGAAAACGGATAAATTGGCCCTCCAGTTAGAAAAAGATTGATCATCACTGGTGTATTTGTTATTTTTCCTATTTGACTCCTTTGATGCGCGTAGAAAACCGACAAGAGCGCGGTAAAGCGTGTTTGGAATTCATTGCAGAATATGCAAATAAAGAATAAACAATAAACAATTGATGTTTCAATGTTTTTATACCATAACTTATTCATTTTGTGTTTTTTTCGCGTTGATAAATTATCTTACGGGTATGTATGTGTATATTTATTACACGATTGTGATTGTATTTAGTTTGAAACAAGTTTTTGACAGGTGGAACAAAATTCAATAGTGTTGTTTATTGTTCGTATTGTGAAATGGATATTGTAATATTATTTTAAGTTATTATAGTTGACATTACAATATAGATTTTGCTTTATACATAGGTAATTTGTTTTGTACTAATAACTTATATAAAAGTGGTTAACCCTTTGAATGAACAAGACATTGCCAATGTGTTGATCAAAAGTGAAGACGAGGATGTGTACGAGGATATTGAAGATTTGCTAATATATTCAGACAGCTAATGATAAATGATAAATCCAATACATCTGATGCGCCCAAGTTGTTTAACTTGCAATGTTGCATTTTGCTAACATCCATGTTTTGAGGACTACCATACAAAAAAACGATATTACGAGTAGTTATCGGAAGAAAAAAAAAAAGATTAAAAAAAAAAGTTTTAATATAAATATGTAGTTAATTATGTATACCTGCATAATTGTGTGAAAATAATAAAAAGTTGTATGTCACATTCACCAGGGCATAATTCAAATTGTGGTAAGTGAATTTAATTTTTTATAAGAAAATGAACATCTGTTCTGTTGACCTCGTGGTTGGCAATTTCTGAAAGCATATTTTGTTTGTTCCTTCTAAACAGCGTATTATTGATTTTTGTGCTTGTTTCTAAGTAAAAATACATTGTTTTTCATAATCTGCGACTTAGCCTCACTCCCGCAGTACAGTTTTATTTTTTAAAACTCACTAAAGGAGAGGTCAAGACTTAATACTCCCAAAGTGCGATCTTTGTACTTGCACTGAAGAATGCGCAGTTCAGATAAGAAATGGACCAGCAGTTTTTCTTTTGATATGATTAAAAAGGCAACCGGATAAAACAGAACATGATAAAAGAATAGGTTAGGTTTGTTGTTTGTAGGTTCTTTTTTATCACTTTACTTTAATATTCTGTTTAGTCTTGGAACCGATCAAATCGTGGAGAAGTATGTATTTAATATATTTTACCTGTGTTTATGGAACAGCAGAACTCCGATCCAAATGGCCATGAGAACGGAGCCGGTGATCTCGCACATGTCGAAGGCCCAGGGGATGTGTGGGACATTGTCGAGGAAGAGATCAGGTAACGGCGGGTACTTTTTCATATCAGGCACCTTATCGTGGACAATCACCATCACCACGGCGGTCACCCACGTCACCAGGAACACATAACCTAAACAAATCAACAAAAAATTCAATTTTAAGTGACACTTATTTTCGCGCTAAATTCTCAAACAAACATAATTTACGGAAAAGCAGTTGTGTATTATTCAGCAACATGATTGCACCTTTTCCTTGAGTAATTATTATTGTATTTTTTAAAAGATAAATTCTCTTTTTATAACTTTTGAAGGTTATTCCCATCAATGCAATATATCATTGAAGAAGACGACCGTCGTAGTCCAGTGGCTAAGACTCTTGACTCACAATCCGGAGGTCGCGGGTTCGAACCCGGCGTGCGCAAATAAATTTTATTTGATTAATTTGTGTTATTTCACAATTAATTCATTAAAAATAATATATAGTATATTTGCGGCACGTTCCAGAGTGGAAGACACTATCAGTATCGCCCTGGTGTAAGACCACCATTCAGAATTGAAACGTTGCTTGAAAATGGCTTTAGCCGTGTTTGGTGACCAGATCTAAATAGCCAGGTACTTCCCAACCTTCCTCTTCCCCACCTCCTTCCCCTCCCCACTACCTTCAGCCTCACAACATACCCCAATTGGGGATGCCATAGTCTCACTGGCTCCAGACGGGAGCAGTTGAGATTCTTGTGCGGTATTCACTGTAAAAAAAAAAAGAAGAAGATAAAAATAATAATCTAAACGAAAATATGAAAGAGAACAAGACACAGAAAAATAGAAAAGAGTATGGAAGTGACATTCCTCCTCTATATGTACGCGCAAGTTTGAGGTCGCTGAATTAATCCGGTATATTTTGAGAAGCGGAAATTTGGAGACGTGTTTTAGTGTTATGTCAACGCAAGGTAAACAGCGTGCTGTTATCGAATTTTTAACTGCTGAAAAAGTGGTCCTTACTGAGATTCACCGTCGTTTAAAGGATGTTTATGGTGACGATACTGTTGATAGGTCTACTGTAAATCGGTGGGTAGCAAAATTTCATGATTGTGAGCAATACATAATTGCTGATGAAACCCACAGCGGACGTCCGATCATTGATACAGAAGATAATCAATCCAAACTCGTCCACGATTTGATTAAAAATGACCAGCGAATCACTCAAAAGCGTATCCCAAACCATTTTGGAATATCCAAGGAATGTGTCGGCTTCATTGTTGAGCAATTAGGATACTTTTAACTTAACTTTTAAATCTTTGGACGATGGGTATCACGCCGTTTCACAGACGAGAACAAACAACATCGATTAGAGCCTCTACAAAACCTGAAGTTTGAACTGATTCCACACCATTCTCACTCCCCCGATATTTCGCCTTGCGATTTTATTTTTTTCCTCTACTCAAGAGACACCTCAAGGGTAATCATTACACCTCAGACGATGAGGTGAAGGCAGCTGTCAACTCCTGGATTCGAGAAATGTCAGAAGAAATTTTCAGTTACGTAATGAAAAAACTTGTTACACGTTGGGAGAAATGCGTTAGTCTTAACGGTGACTATGTTGAAAAATAAATATATGGTTTTGAAGCTAAAGAATCTTACTTTAGTGTAATTTTTGCCAGATCTTGCTATTTGTTTTTGTTCGTGTTTTACAAGCATGTGTGCATTACTTTTCAGCCTACCCTAGTAATTTTGTAGCATTGTAAAATTGTCTTTTTTTATACCCTCTGCTACGTAAAATACGTCCGAACATTTGCTTTCCATTGTATCACAGAATTCATTCATCTTTCTTTCCATTCCTCCTCTGAAATTCCATGTACTAATTCGACATTGTTTACGTTCCATCCTCGTCTTTGTGCCACCGAAGGGCTGGCAATTCACACCTGGCGGATCCGGCAAATGGAAGCTCCATCGCGAAACTAAGCGTCGCAGAGTGTGCTGCGTGGTGGGGTTTTGGCGTGAGAAAACCAGGCAACAATTTTTGTCCAGAAAGTAGTAGTTTTTATTGCTCTTATTAATCATTAAAGTTAGTATTGAATAAAATGCACAATGAAATAAAAGACATCAATTTAATGAGAAAGTTGGTTTACTTTCTAGCGGTTTTTAGTTCATTGTTATACAACAGTTCTTCAATGTACGCCGATAGGTACTTTAATTTTAAAGTAATTACAAAAATAAAAAAATCTTGGAACTACTAACAATTGTAAACAAATCAGTCTAATCATTGTTAGCCTTTGTCTAGCCAATACAATAAGGGGTCGTCCATTAATCACGTGATGTTTTTTAGCAACTTTTTGACCCCCCCCCCCCCCCTGGTGATATGTGGTGAGGTTTTAGGTTTGACCCCCCCCACCCCCCCCCCCAAATCACGTGTATTTTTTTTAGTACAAAGTATAGGACGTTCACCTTTAGAAATTGTGCGTTCAATGAAAAATAAATACACGTGATATCTCATTTAAGCCCCCCCCCCCCTAGTGATATTTCGTGATTTTTTTCTGACCCCCCCCCCCCCCTTTTCAAGCCTCACGTGATTAATGGACGACCCCTAAGTCGTTAATAGTTAAACAATAAACTTACAAATAAAAATGCTTTAAATTTTGAACTTTAAGACATCTTTTGTTTAACAGCTTATTTTAACATCAAATTTAAGTTATTCTTGAGGCCGAGGGCGCTTTTAATATTCTCACAGCGACGGCACGGCAATTTCTTCTTTATCACAATAATGTTGCATCTCTTTCTTACACACTAAATAAGAGTGAGACAAACGATGTCTGCTTCCTTCAACCATCAACCTTAGTTCAATATCATCAATCTCCATATTAAAAAAATTAGATACCGCGTGCCATCGCCGTGGAAATTTTAAAAGCAGCCGCACATGCTTGTCCAAGCAAAGCTGAATGTGATCCGACCAAGCCCAAAATTTTAACAAATTTTTGGCCAAAACCGTGGTCAAAACAAAAACAAAAAAAAATCCAAAAATGAAACTTCGGTCGGTCACTAGTACACTATAATGATACTTTTAATAAAAAATATTTATTTCAATGTTTAAAACATAAATAAGCTGTCACAAAAAGCAAAAGTACTATGATTATGACTCAGCCATTTATCTTTTATGAAGGAGAAGACACATTGTCTACAATCAATTCAACAGAGTACAATAACAGTAAAATAAAAGATAATTCAGTACAGTCATACAATCTGAGCATCGGTGATACATCTGTTCCCGGTGTCAGTGTACTGAGTGCACTCTTTTGTGACCTCTATAGTTATTATTGACCTATACCAAGGGTCAAGGAATTTTTTGGGTATTACCCCAAATTTATGGGTCATAACGACCCTATTAACCCACTAGACCAGAAAGTAAGGGAACTCAATGATATTACAACCTGAAAGTAAGGGAACTCAATGATATTACCACCTGAAAGTAAGGGAACTCAATGATATTACCACCTGAAAGTAAGGGAACTCAACGAAATTACCACCTGAAAGTAAGGGAACTCAACGAAATTACCACCTGAAAGTAAGGGAACTCAATGATATTACCACCTGAAAGTAAGGGAACTCAACGAAATTACCACCTGAAAGTAAGGGAACTCAACGAAATTACCACCTGAAAGTAAGGGAACTCAATGATATTACCACCTGAAAGTAAGGGAAAAACCTTCTAACCGTCAGGCTTTGAACTGATTATTTCATATGGTCAAAATATTTCCTCTTTACAATAAAATCCAAATAAACGGAATATTTATGAATGTATCCGAAAGCGAAAAACTGTTTTTGAAGGGTGATAAAATATGCTTTTAAATTTTATAAATTTAAATAAGCATATAATTTTTGAAATATTAAAATTTTGCATGCAAACATAAAAAAAGTTTTAAAATTGGCTCACCTTATGTTTTTTTCTACCTAAAATTACAAATAATTAAAAAAAATAAAAACTCATACATATTTTATTGGACAAATGTAATATAAACGTCATCATCACCTCACTTTTTGTCATTTCGTATAAAAAAAATTAATAAAAAATTTCCAAAGTTTCATAAATTTATTTCAAAATGCGATTCTAAGTATTGGTTTCATAATGGTTTACATTTTGTGGTTATTTGAATATAAAGCGCGGTCTTTTCTCTTTCTAACACCCTTTATATCATATTTCTCACTATGAAGTAAGGGACATACAACAAACAGTTGTTCCGAAAACCGAACGAATAGACTTTAACCTTTTAAATACCAGTAGGTAGAAGTGTAGCTGTGTTCAGCAGGCCGTGAACTTTTAATCAAAATAAATCATTTTTACATCTTATTTAAGAAAAGAAAAAAAAAAAAACAAAAAAAATCATCCCAATTTCGTCTCTGTGTGTTCCATATTTTAAATTAATAAAAAACGGGGCATATGTATGATACAGAGGCTCAAAAAGAGCGAGTAAACTATTTTTCTATGGCCGGCCTGCTGGACACGACCAAGGATGCGAGAAATCTCGCTCTTGGCACAGAAGCGGTTAAGGGTTAAAATTTCAATTTACGCTTTTGCTTGACACATTTTTTTCTATAATTATGTACATACATAGAACCCTGAAAAAGGGGAGTCTACAAGTTCAAAAAAGTATGTTGGATCCGAATGGAGGATTCAGTCAAACGAGCTTAAAATTTATTTTTATAAAAATAAAAACAAAATAATTTGGAAAAAGATAAATAAAATACTAATGTTGTCTTCCATGATTTAATATTATAATTTGAAGTTATTCTAAAAAATAAAAAAATATCATGTGATACATCGGTGGTTATCTACATACGCATGTCACATATTATGTAATCTTGAAGTTTCGATAAAAGAAATACCCCCCAACTTATTAAATAAACTTAATGCGGCGTTTAAGGTCGGAGCAGTAAAAAAACTTTACTTATTACCACGGCGTTTGAATGGTTGAAACGACCTTAAACCAGGCTTAAGGACGGCTTTACCAAATCAACGTTGAACTGGTGTATAAGAATCTAATTAGTAAGACACGACATAATGATGGGATAGATTGCGCTGAAAAGGTCAGCTGTAAAGGTTAAATAATATTTTAATTATGTGTTGATCGAGTGTTACCCTTGATATTTTAATTTAATTTAATTCTGAATAATTTTTCATAGTTCCCCAACCCCTGACCTATATAATCAGCCAACATTTATTATCTTTAATCATTTATTTTAATTTTGATATTTTCACCGAAGTCTCTCAATATAATCTTTAAATAGTATAAAGCAAAGTCTCTCCCGCTGTCTGTACACTTAGATCTTTTAAACTACGCAATGGATTTTCATGCGGTTTTCACCAATAGATAGAGTGATTCATGAGGAAGGTTTAGGTATATAATTTGTCAAGGTTTTGTGTAAATTGGTTGAAATATATATAATATATGTAATGGAAATATATTCCCTTTAAATTTTAATCCTATAGTGTCAGTTACAATGTAATTATCAATTGTCCCTTGTTTTGTTGTTCTATTATTTTATTGTAAAATATCAGTTTTTGTTAAAAGAAACCATTCAAAGGAAAGTCATATAAATAAACATAAATGTTGTTTCTTTGTTAAACTTTGCAACACAAGTGTTTTATTTATAAATTAAAAGAAAGGAATTAAACCTTTTAACTTAATATATGTATATAAAGGGAGCAGGCTAGCAAGCGGGCAGCAGGCAGCGGGCTCGCAAACGAGCAGTGTGGATTTGATATAAATGCAAATTAACAGATGGCATTGGTGATAAACGTTGGGTAATGGCGTTGTGTTTCGTTAGCCACAGCAACGTGTGGCTGGGTCTGCTAGTATATTATACATTACAATGAATTAGCATAGTTTTTTTTATTTTTATTCAAAGTATTTTTTTCTCTTGCATTGTTAGAAGGTAATTTAGCACAGTCTGGATACACGCGAACAGGGTTCAGAACTGTAGCACAAAAAAGTGTTTTTTCCTGTGAACGGAGTTCCTTCGATAAAGAAATTTATTAAAAACATATGCTTATCACAAAGAAATTCTACTTTAGCAATTCCCAAATGATATTTATAAAATGTGCAAATATTTGCGTACGATCTTGCAAAAGGCAGATGCAGATAGTGTATTAATAGCTGATATGCATTTAGATATGAGATTAAAAGCTATCCAAACAATAGGTCAAGCAAAGGACGTATTAATAAAGAAAGATTCTTTCTAAAGACAGAGAGATTTCCATAATAAACCTCTCCTAAATGATATGAATGCACAAAGCAGTAATCTTTTTTTAATCTAACCAATTCCTCAAATTAGGGGAATGTTATGAGCCTGTTGGAGAAAGGGTGGGTGAAAGTTAAAGGGAACAGAAAGCTTATGAATTTTCTGGCTATTCAAATCTGGTCACTAAACATATCTAAAGTCATTTCAAGTATTACTTGGATTCTAAACAGTCTCTCCTTAAGGGTGATACTGAGTATCTTGCACTTTGGAATGCGGTGAAAATTTTATAATTTTTTACATTTCCTTCCCAAGTTTTTATCCTGCTCCGATAAACTATTGGTGATTGTCAAAAGAATTTTCTAAAAAATATTCTACTCTTTCATAGATGGCGCGCATATAATCATTTTATGGAAAAACGCTTTTTGCAAGTTATCCTCTAAAATATTAAGAATAGTTAATTGTTTGCGTCCGAACATACGCAATATGAATATGAATAAATAGTTTTGTCAATAAAAAAACTCAAATCTTTTAAGAAGGGCTAACAAATACAATATTGCATCGGTGATTTTTTTTAATTATAAATATAATAATAATAATAAAAGTTTATTCCAGAACGTATGCAGGGGTAGTGCAATGCAATACATTCCATATTTTGAAACAAAAAATGGCTTAATGTTAAAAATAAAGTAAATAACAACATATAAATAAATAAAAAAAAATAAAAAAAACGAATAAGCATGAACAACATGAGAAAAATAATAATAAACAGTAAAATTAATTCATGCAGCTGTTTACGGAGGGTATTTTATCGTCTCCCGTCTCCAGAGGGCCATCAGGGGGGACTCCAACCAGGTAGTCATGGCGGTGATGATTGCATTCTTCGATTGGCGTAGTCTGCGCCATAAACTTCCCATGCGGTGGCGGAGAAGTGCTCGGAAAGTGTGCACTCGTCCCTCCAGGAACATTTCCGTAGCACTGCAGTATCTCGGTAGGCGGAAAAGTTGACGGTATGCGTTGTTGTAAGCAACCTTTAACTTGTTCCATTGGGATGCAGTGTAGTCAACCCACAGTTCTGATGTATACAGCGAGGTACAGAAAGCGTTGAACAATATTCTTATACAATATTACAGGAAATAAAATAAAATATTAGAGAAAAAAGAAAAGTCCCAAACTTTTGTAGTTTGTCAATGGGTGCTTTTACTTTGAAGTTTAAAAAATAAAATTTATTATGCAGTTAGAAATTTTTTGTGTTAGAGTGTAATACAAACTATTTCTTTCTTTTTTTTAATATACATTAACTCCACACGGGAAGCCCTGAGGAAAATAATTTCCCTCAGGGCCTATGTCATCTTTGAAGATGCTGTGTGGAGGGTCTATTTGAGGAAAGGAAGGAGTGAACATGGGTCTTAAAGAGACCCATGTTGTAGGAGGGAGGAAACACAGAGGCCGGAAAATCATTCCACATCCGAGCTGTTGAACTCAAAAATGAGTCGTAGAAACGACCCGTTCTCATGTGACTAATGTCAAACACGCCAAACACGTGCCCAACATTTGTACAACCCAACAACGTGTACAAGTGCTTATTTTTGATACAAATGTTGGGCACGTGTTTGGCATGTTTCCCGACTATGCACCGGTGCCGAGGGGATCAATGACGCTAGTTCCTCGGAGCATCTTCCATTGTAATACCGGTAGAACAAGGACAGCATTCCCACCTGACGCCTGTGCTCTAAAGATTGCAATCTGTCTGTTAAGATAAAATTTAATTAAATTAAATTAAATAATTTATTTCAATCCAATGTTGTATTTCTTAGCCTTTATTGAAAGATTTGAGTTTTTTTATTGACAAAACTATTTATTCATATTCATTTTGCGTACGTATGGGTGCAATCTTTTGGGGAGCATCTTAACCCTTTACGGCGCTGAGTTGCAGATCTGCATCATACCATTCAAACTCCTTCAATTGTTCAAAGAAACAAAAAAATACCATTTTGCGCAGTGTTGCATATCCACAGCAAAGCTTTTTTACGAATTAGTTTGTTTTATTTATACTAGATGGAGCTACTTTACATTTTGTGGTCATTTGAATATAAAAAATTGTCATAACCGGTTTGTGTAGTTCGCACGCGAGTTCAATCGTTTGTTTTTATTACTGATATTGAAAATATCGCCGTGAAATTGTGCTGAAGTATCAGTAAGTGCTTATTTTTGATCAATTTGATGTACTTTCAATGAATTTTACTATATTTACAGGGATATGCTACACTTTTGTTATGATGCAGTAATGCATCATTGCGCTGAATGATTATAATCCATTAGTTTGTTTCTAGAAAGTATGTTTTTTTCTTTCAGTCTCATTATGAGTTCGAAACTTCCACGTTTAGGTACCAAGCTTCCATCTTTGACGACTCAAGAATTGGAAAACATTCTGGACAATTGGCGAGATAGTGATGATGGCTTAGACTACTCAGATGACGATGACGTAGCTGATCCATCCTACATATTGGAACGGAATGGGCAGAATTTACGCGAAGATTCAGATGAGGAACCAGAAATACCAGATCCAGAGGAACAGGCTAACAATATCTTGTCACCAAACTTGGAGAACAATATCAGCACTACAGTTGCGCAATATGAGACACCACCTGGTGTTCCAATACCGAGTACCAGTACAACTACTACTTCAAGAAGTTCACGTGCTTCTAAGACAAATATTTTATGGAAAAATAAAAACTTAGAACTTACCAAGACCAGATGAAATTTTGGGGATCTTCTATCTTACCCAACAAAATATTAGAGCTGCAGAAACCTGAATAGGTATTTTCATATTTATTTACTGACGATATTATCCATCTTATTAGAGAGGAAACAAACCTGTACAGCGTGCAAAAAGATGCCAGTAAGCCTATAAATGTTACAAGCCAGGAAATAAGACGGTTCATAGGAATTATATTCTTCATGTCCATAATTCATATGCCTAATGTGCGAATGTACTGGTCAGAGAAATATGGTTACGCCCACATACCTGAGATCATGACGCTAAAACGGTTTGAGTTTTTGAGACAGTCAATACATTTCAATGATAACTCCAAAATAACACCATATGGTCCGCCAAATTCTGATTGATTGTATAAAATCAGATCCATGATTGAGAAATTGAACCATAATTTTGCTAGAGTGCCTTTTGAACAAGATTTGTCTGTTGATGAACTCCACTAAAGTGTTCCACTAAAGCGCGAAGTGCCCTAAAGCATTATTTGCCAGATAAACCTCAGCAGGGGCTTCAAGCTGTTTGTGATTTGTGGTGTATCTGGAAATGGCTCAAAGTTCCAACTCTACAGTGGCCAGGAGAACATGGTGAGCCTCAATAGGTGCGTCATCTAACTTAGTGGTCTGACTTGCCAGAGACTTACCTGACAACCAAAACTATCCATTGTTTTTTGACAACTACTATGCATCATTATTACCCTTGATCGAATTCTTATCACACCGTGGTATATTGGTTCTGGGCACCGTTAGGAGAAATACCAACTGATACCAACAATAAGGATCGGGTGCTAAATTCTGCCGATTTTAGGCAAGAAATTGCTGAGACGTTAGTAAAATATAAAAAAAAGAACCGGCTCAAACATACCAGTGATGTAGAATCACTGATCCAGAATAAAAATAAGAAAGGACCATGCCAGTACATACCACCAAAAGAGATCAGATTGGATCAGGTAGGACACTGGCTTACATGGACTGAAAAGAGGCTGAGATGCAAACTTCCAGGATGTAAAGGAACAGCCCAAAAAGAATGTCAAAAATGTGGTGTGGCCCATGTTACGAGTATTATTGATGTATGTTTTAACATA
This sequence comes from Limnephilus lunatus, assembly GCA_917563855.2. Lineage (NCBI taxonomy): Eukaryota > Metazoa > Arthropoda > Insecta > Trichoptera > Limnephilidae > Limnephilus > Limnephilus lunatus. The sequence goes on along the minus strand of OU830597.1, from coordinate 83,014,002 downwards.
AATAATAACTGTTTTCAAATGTTTCGTACTTCCTAACTTTTGGTATGTTTTGACACCATGATGCACTTCTGCATCACGATGTTTTTTTCCAAAAATATATATATATTTTTACATATAATTTTTTTAATTATTTTTCCCATTATGTATAGTTATCGTACCACCTATAGCAGTGGCGGTTCTTTACAGGGGGACAATGGGGACAGTCCCCACCAGTTACACTCAAAACCTACTAAAGGAAATAACAGTCGATGCCGCCAAAATGAATGAATTCTTTAAACATAAAAGTAATTAACATTAGCAGAAATAAAATACAAACAATTATTCCGGATGATTTTAATAAGACCCTACGCGCGTACAGCGAACAATGTACGGCGCAAAAAAAGCAGGTCTATTTCTCAGTGCGCAGAATTACTGCGCACTTGGGGGACAATCCGAACTATCCCCATACTTTCCTTGCGTTGTTTCGCGACCGTATGCAACTGCGCATGCGCAGTAGTATGTGAGTTCAAGCATCTGCGGGGACAATCCTCTGGATCCCCATAGAACCATTTGTTTGCGAAGTTACGGGCGGGAATCGCTCGCGTTCAAATTAGTTTGATGATAATCTCGCAAGGTAAAGCTTTATTTTTATTATATTTCATTGTAAATTGGCATATTTCCATAGACATTTTATATTATTTTGTGTTAAATATATCCGACTAGCATGATTAGACCATCAAAAAATTTTTTTTGAGAAATTTAATAATATATAATAATAATAATAATATTCTACTGGTGATGAGATTCCGGTACGTAAAAAAGTCGATCCCCACCACTAAAGAAGTGCTCGAGCCGCCACTGACCTATAGGTAATAAAATAAACATTTAAAAAGTTCTTGCGCTGTAAAGGGTTAAGTATCATTTAAAGAAACATTGTGAATTTTTTCACAAATATAATTTATAAGATAATAGAAACCGACTTGTTTTTAATAATTTTTGGAGCACACTTTGCGATTTTTTTCTATCGAGGGAATTTCATATAATTTGCGTTTTAGCTTGGGCAGCATCTAGACATTATCTTAAAAAATAACTTTTTTTTTTAAGAGCTTAAAAACTTCAAATGTTTAAGGGAGATATGTAAGAATTCGGTAGAAATTCGAGTTGCGGCCCCTTAAATATAAATATATAAACTACTGGGCAGTTAGTTCTACAGGGGGAACTTCTATTTGTGCAATGGTTTCAGATTAATGATAGGTATACAAAAATAATCAATGGATAAATAAATTAAAATAGTGCAGTGTATTTTGTAACACAATACATTTGCACAAATCCAAATAACATTGGAATAAGATATGATTAAATGATTTAGAAATTAAAAAAATAAAGCACAGGATTAGCAAAAATTCAAAATAATTAAATCCCAGTAAACCGACATGTGGCCATTGTTTGATAATAAAATAACTAAGTAGGTACTTACAATATTATTCATCACAATAGAAAAGTCATAATGCCAATAATATTATGATTGTGCTATCAAGCAATAAACTTTGACCAGAACAACCCATTTTATTATCAATCCATGACATAAAACGATATTGGAATCTTTCAAACATCAACAAAAATGTTGCTAGGAATCTTATCACTTGGCAAACATACGCAGTATTCAAGTTGATGCGTGTATTGACCTTAACCCATTGTTAACCAATTGATCTTCACATGTTCCGGGTGGAACACATTCATTAGAAAAGTATTAAGTGTGTTTACTGTGGTGTTTGTGCGTATGAATAAGTAGGCGTTTAAATGGTATCAGTCGGTGTTTTTCAATTGTTGGCACTCTCAATACTTCAAAAGTGATGAGTGGCAGATTCATAAGAATTGTTAAATTAGGATTGGTTGAAAGAAATTGCAACCTGGCAATAAGCCCACCTATACAACACTAAGTAATATTATGTAAAACTGCAAATAAATAAATAAGTAATAATGAATCAAATTTTATTGGAATAACTTTTGAAGGCTGATAAACCCATCAATGAAATATATCACATAAAAATATAAAATGTAAATATAAAAATATGGAGAAAATGACAAATGGACAATGATAAAAATTAGAGAAAAAATATAGGTCCCAATGTGCGCTTTTATAATTACCGTGACATTTCAAGTTATGATACCGTGACGGCAAAGATGAGACACAATGTTTTTAGGTCTGTTTCCTGCAAACGAAAAAAATAATAATTTTCTTGCATCTCTCTCACACACCGCACAAATGTCACAAACAAACAGTGAACGTATGTCTGCACCCCCCCCAAAGGAAACATACAATCATTATCATAGGTCTCCCTCATACGTATAAAGAAAATGAAACGCAATTCCCGGCGCAAAAAAGTAGTACTTTGGAAGACAACAGTCTTTGTGTGTCTCATCATTATTTAATATATGTATAAGAAAGAGCTGTAGCATTATAATAATAAGGAACGTATGTTTATTGCCTTTTTTGCCGTCATGGTACGTGTATCCCGGAAAGACAAGAGATCCTGGGTTCAAGTCCCACTTGCGACTTAGACGACGATTAGTATTATCTTCTTCAATAATGAATCAATTTCCTTGTTCTAGTTTTTAATGAATGTCTTTTATAAAGTTTTTAAAGGGACCGAAAAAGAAAACAACATATGTGTGAAAAATTTTTACTTGGGAAAATTATTTGCAGGTTTTAATATGTATATTTTCAAAGCATGAGCAACATAATGTTATTGTTTTCAATTTATAGGTTGCTGTTGTTGTAAAAATGACGACGATAGTTATTATCAACACTAGAATAATTTATTTATTAAAATCACTCAGACCCTTGCTTGTTTTCACAATAGTATAACATTACCAGACATGTATGACGTATGAGGGATACCTGACTTATCAATGCATTATTCTTTTAATTAAAAGTATTTTGGGCATAAAAAACAAATCAAAGTTCGCTCCTGTACAGAAACGGAATTATAAAATCTCAATGACGTTAAAACATATATGTATAGACCTGCTGTAGAAATCTCAAAGTGGCAAGACAAAGGTAAGTGAATTGTAGTGCTTTCGATTTGGTAGTTTTAGTATTAAACTGCCATGCGTCGAGTAAGGTTGTGTGCTGCCTCTAAGTAAACTGCATTAAAAGAGTGCCAAAATGCCCTCGTGGGTGACGAGAAAATATTTTCATTACTCGGAAAACACTAGTGAAACCCATGGAATAACATTTCATTTGTAAATACAAGCAAATGACTTATTTTTATCGATTATTATAAATAATACAATTGTTTTCTGCCTAAAGATTTTATGCATCATTAGAGAAAATGAAATGCCTACTAGAGCACAGGCTCTTGGCGCTTAACAGCTAAATTACAAAGTCAGAAGTCAGTGCTATCTCTAAGTAAACATTACTTTTTAAAATAGTCTAATCACTCTGTTAATTTCTATGCTTGTGGTAAAATAACATACAAATCAGCAGTAACAACGAGTATCAACCACAATTGTTTGTTTCCAATTAATTATTAATTCAAACGTTGATCATGTATGACAAAGATAGATGCTCAAAGAATAGAACGAAATAAACGGTAGGACCGAGCAGAGTTTTCATATTAAAAAGTTCCGTCTGGAGGAGGCCGACTAGAGTAGGAGGACCGAGTGCTGAGCACCTGAGATTTTGACGTGTCAAGTGATCAAGCTACAATAGAGCAATGACAGCTTGCAAAGGGCGGCGATTGATGTACTCGTTGTTTACTGCTGATTTGTACATTGTTTTTGTACACATATAAACAGAGTGATTAGACTATATTTTTAAAAAGTATTGTTTACTTAGTGACAACACTAACTTTGTAATTTGGCTGTTGCCCAGACCCTAAACTCAATGGAATGGAAGAGAATTGCATTATTTATGATAATAATTTCTTGATGTTTGCCGAGAAATAAAAAAACTTCATAACTGGGTCATATACTTCGAGCGGAGAAGTATCACTTGCTCCATTTCATATTGAAAGGCAAGATAGAGGGTCGCCGAGGGCTTGGTAGGAGACGAATGTCTTGGCTACGAAATGTACGAGATTGGACCGGTATTAGAAGTGTGGAGGAGGTATTCCGGGCAGCGCAAGACAGAGAAACATTTTCAAGAATGATCGCCAACATCGGGGGGGACCTAATAGGGCAAAGGTAAAGAAGAAGAAAAACATTTTCTCATCACACACAAGGTACACTTTTTTAATGCAAAACTATGAAATCGGAAACACTAAAATTGACTTGTTTTTGGCTTGCTACTTTAAAGTATTAAAACGTTATTGATTAATCATACATAATCATTATTAATGCCGAAAAAACTTCAATAGTAAAAACTTACAAAATCCATAAAAACACTACTTAATAGCATATTGTCAGAGATGAAAAAATTACGAAGGTTCTTACTTAAATTGATTAAAATAAAACATTATTATTGAAATTAAGAATCAGTGCGTAACATAATGTGACATACTTACGGACATTCAACAGTTCGGGTTCTTATTAACAGTTTCCTGTCTGCCACTTTAGATCTGGCAATTATGCTAAATTTGTAGGTATGGTATGCATGCTCAGAATTGTTGAACTACATGAACCACTGTTGCCATAATAAACTAGGTTAGGATAGGTTATATCAGGATACTATTATGTACCTAGCTGCTTATTGCCACGGAAACGCCGATCAGCATTCAACACATGGTTTGGATTCAATAGAAGCAAAACTAAATTTAAAAAAATTGCATGCAAGCAATAGTCGTTTTTAAGTAATGGTTGTTTCTTCGACTCGTTTTGTGTAAGTCAGTTTTTAAGGGGAACGAGCTACTGGCATCTGTTTTTCCTCCTTCATATAATCCGGGACTCTTTAAGATCCGCATTAATAAATCCCTTCCTACAGCCCCCAGAGTGGTGATATAATTATCATGTCTTTACTTGTACAGACAGGGGCATTCTTGAGGTGTCGCATAAAAAAAAGAGATTGCCAATTTCGTGCACATCAAAATTTGATTCAATCATAAAAATGCCATGTAGTACGTTGTAGCAGTACCATACTGAAATAACTGTTGTTTGGTCTAAATTATGGAATCTACTACTACTAAATAGATAGATACTACCAATGCATTCAAGGGAAAACATGATAATGGAAATCATGATTTCTTGGCAGATTCAACAAAACAAATATAGATAAGGGGATACTTACATAGACTAAGGAATGCTTTCCACACCTCCGGTTTAAGCCTGGAGGCCCTGCCATCTTCAGAAGCAGGTCTCGATTGTGCATCGTGTTCAAACTCATTATTATTCAATTGTTCTCTGCAATCATTCACTCCTCTTCCAACATCGTAACCTAGATTTGATAAATTAGATCCCATGAAATTGACATTGGCGGAAGTATAATGCTTTATTACGGGCTCTGCTAAGCCCAACTGGACCATAGCAGTCTGATTTTGTTTCTGGAGACATTTCACTGATAAAAACAGACGTTTTCTGTCCCTTAATTGAAGAGTATTTATAGGGTTTTCACTGAAGTCTCTTTCGTTCAAACTTAAAATACAAGGCCCGTCTAAAACATTGTACGTTATAACACTTATGACGTCTACGGACATTTTCTCTTTTATTAACCAATCTTTGACGTCTAAGTTGGTCCAATTTATAACTGACATTTTGGATGATTTGTATCACAGTTTAAAATATTAGAATCCTTTTAATTTTGTTCGCACATTCATTATTAACTCTCAAACAAACGCAACAAACGTTATGCAAATAAAGTAACCAATCGCGCACTCAATGACGAATTTTAGAAGAATAACAGTGAATATTGAATAACATTCTGCACAAACGTCAACAGACCCAAAGTTGCCATGTGAAAGACTAATAGCATGCTAATAGCTCCAAGTTCCGTTCTACTATTCAACTAGTGTAGGTAGTAGTAGTGCAGTTATGAACAGGCGAGGGACACAAGACACGTCACATAACGCGTTTCCGAACGCTCAAGATCGAAGCTAATTGGATAATGGGCGTTTTGGCTATTTCCTGGTTTTGACATAAGTCCTGATTAGTAGTGTTGTTTTTGATAAGTTGCTTTTTATCGCGTCGGCTTTTATTGTATCAATGAATACTTACGTTGAAACTCAATTGCCCAATTTGTGTTTGCATACCGTGCTTTAATAATAAGTTTCGTGTACTTGTGGAAATGTTGATAGTGAGTGCATCAAGTTAACCATTAAAATGCTAAGGTTTTTAAGTAGAAGGGGTCGTTCCAACCATGTTCGCGGTAATAAACAATCGGCGCAAAAAAATTTACAGAACAAACATATTATACAATGCAGGGTGATTCTATTAGACGATACGGACTTGACTATAAACTTGTCCAAAAAAGCGAGTGCAGCTGACTTGTACGAGCAGGTATTTTATTCTTTAGATCTAATCGAAAAGGATTATTTCGGCCTACAATACACCGACACAAACAATGTCAAGCATTGGCTCGATCCTACTAAAGCTATAAAGAAACAAGTCAAAATTGGCCCCCCATTCACTCTTCGGCTCAGGGTCAAGTTTTATTCTTCCGAACCGAACACTCTTCGCGAAGAGCTTACTCGTTACCAGTTCTTTCTGCAGCTAAAGAAAGATATCTTGGAAGGGAGACTAGAATGTACCCAGAGTACGGCCATAGAGTTGTGTGCCCTGGCTCTGCAGTCCGAGCTGGGGGACTTTGATGAGTCATCTCACACGCCTGCCACTGTCTCAGAGTTCAGATTCATACCCAATCAGACAGAAGAGACAGAGATTTGTATTCTCGATGAATTCAAGAAATGTAAAGGCCTTACACCCGCACAAGCAGAGGTCAATTACTTAAATAAGGCCAAATGGCTGGAGATGTACGGTGTCGATATGCACATTGTGTTGGGGAAAGACGGCTGTGAATATCACCTTGGCCTAACTCCTACCGGTATTCTGGTGTTCGAAGGTCCTCAAAAGATTGGCTTATTCTTTTGGCCGAAAATCAGTAAGCTGGATTTTAAGCGAAAAAAATTAACCTTAGTAGTAGTGGAGGATGATGACCAGGGCCGCGAGCAGGAACACACCTTCGTGTTTCGTCTCCATAATGAGAAGGCTTGCAAACATCTGTGGAAGTGTGCCGTAGAGCATCACACCTTCTTCAGGCTGCGAGCTCCCATCAAGGGACCGTCAGCTCGCCAGAACTTCTTCCGTATGGGCTCCAGGTTCCAGTATTCAGGAAAAACTGAATACCAAACTACTCAACAGAATAAGGCAAGACGCACTGTTCAGTTTGAGAGAAGGCCCAGTCAAAGGTTTGCTCGTAGACAATCTCATGTCTTGAGAGAACGAGAAAAACAAACTACTACCAAAGTAGAAGCCAGCGTTCCCTCCGGCAGTGCAGAAACCAGCACCACTCTCATCAATACTTCTCTACCTGTGCCTGAAGCTGGAGTAAGCAAACCTCTTTCTAGGAACTGCAGCGAACGTTCCCAACAATCCACATCGGAACATGTCGAAATTCCCACGGCTAGTAAATTGGAGCACACTAAAACTATTGAAGTACCGGAACCTTCCCAGGTTGAAGATATATCTAAAGAAGAATCTATTTCCAACAAAGTGCTGTTCAAAAAAGATTCAATGAAGAAAGACAGTTTCTTACAAAACATCTCCATCAACCAGGGATCATCTTGTAGTTGTTCTTCTCCGGCAGACACCCACGTCACCAATCCGTTGAATGATTTACTCAAAAGTCTCGTTAAAGAAAAACTTCACACCGACGACTCGAGAAATGAGGTGCGTAACGAATTACTCGTGGACACTTCCCTCTCTATGGAAGTTCCCAACAACCAAGCTAAATATTTCGGGTCTTGCGGAAAGCCCTTGCCTCCGGGTCAGCTGAAATGCAACATATTGAAGGCCAAGGACAGTGAATTAAAGTTCTTCAACGATTCGTGTAATGTGAACCTTCCTTCTCCTTCGTCCCCGTCCCCAAAAGTGTTGAATGAGCCCCAGTTGACGATGGAGCGCCCCAAGACCCCCAACTCCTCGCAGTACGTGTCCATCGTGGTGGTGGAGCCCCCGAGCAGTGTGCCGGCTCCTCCCTCACCGGCCGAGGTGACCAGCCCCTCTATCACGCAGCTCTCCCCGTGGCTGGTGACCTCGGAGCCCAGCTCGCCTACCACCACCACTGATAAAGACATAACAATCATTCACAGGAAAACTGTAATCACCACCCAACTTTGAGATACGTACAAGCCATTTTTGGTGCCGTATTTTGTTATTATTTTTATCATATTGTGATGAGAGTATGTTTTGAACTTATTGTAATGTACTTAAAATCTAAAAGTATAATTTTGTTTGAAGTTTTTCGACATTTTAATGTTTTATGAAGTATAGAAGTGCCTTGGATCACATTTATTATGAACCAAAATATTTTATTCCCAACAAATTTACAGTATAACACTATAGTTCTCTATTCCTTGTGAAACGTGATAATAATGAGCTATTTATATTGAACAATATAATGTATATTTACGATGTGTAAATAATATTAGAAAAAAATTGGCCTTGCGATAAACCATAAAAAGACTTTTAAAGAGACTTAAAGATATACAAATTACCTAAACACTTACAAAATTTAAAAAAAAATTATACATATTTAATAAGCCTGCATGTAAATTTTTATTAAACCTTTATAATATTACAACTTTACTGCAGGAATCAGTATTGCTCTGTATTATACATTTTACGTAATTAATTAAGACAAGGTTATTAGGTTAACTGTTAAATTGTATTGTTTGAAAGTAAGAATCGATTTGTGAAAGGAAACAAAAATGCAGCTGACAACTGTGTTTTAAAGTAGGTTTCAGTAACAAACAGTTTGTCCTACAATCTATGTAATGGAGATTTATGTTGACCATTTGCTAATCTAGTTAGTGTGGTATATTTTAAATAACGGAACTGGGCAAATGTCATTTATTGTTGGCATATCAGCAATAATTATAATTAGCAACACCCACATTTGTTTTATACATTTCAAAATGTTTCAATTCTCATCTGCCGAGAGATTCCGTATCTTTTGTGGGATTGTTATTGGATAACGGACGTTATCTTCTGTCAGATGTGTGTAATTTTTTACATATTTTCTGTCACATATTTTAGTTAAAGCGATCCACTAGTACAGGAAAAAATCGAAATCGGAATTCACGCCCTTTTATGGGAGGAGTTTAAAAATACTTGAGAAAAAGCTTTTGGAAAGTTTGGAAAATATATTTGAGAATTTTTTTTACATGTTGATTTCGTAAAGGCCTGTAAAAAACATTAATTCCTTTTTTATGCATTGTTTATTGTAATAAAACGGAATTTTTAAATTGATTTCACGAAAACAAGCAGCGCGGACCCTAACACGTTGTTTCTCCGCTCCGTCTGGAGTAGTAATGACGGAGGAATGGGGCGGCTGCCAGTCGTTCTTCGGTGGATGGTATAAGATATTGATATAACAAATTCGTCGACTGCCGTATTGTCGCCGTGATGTCAAAAATACCAACGCGAAAATGCATATTATATTTTATTTTGTGATGTTCGGGCGTAAATTAAATTTTTTTTTGCGATAATTATATAAGAAACTGAATTTGCCACATTATGCAATAAAACCATATCCGAAAAAGTGTTTAGAAGTAGGAGAGTTTGCACTTAAAAATGTTTTTTATAGACCTAATACTTAAAAAACTTATTAAAAAAATGACCGATATTTTTAAGGGCCAAGGTATGTTCTACACGCAGTATTTAATTGAAGCATCTATAATACTTCTATGCGGTCTAATTTTCAAAACAAAAACATACAATTTTGCATTATTTAGTATGGTTTCATCTTAAGATCGTTTTAAACAAGTACGCATGATTATTTATTCATTTAATGTACGTTGTACATAGAAAAAGCAAATAACAGCCATAAAAATCACACAAATCTGACAGGAGATTACGTCCGCTATCTAATAACGATTCCATAAAAAGTACGGAATCGCTTGGCAGGTCATTGTGTTCTTTTTTAGGACACTCTAGTAATATGGTAAACTTTGATCTTGATTTTATTAGAAAAATAATAATGAATTAGATTTAAGTATTCCGTCCAAACAGAAAAATAAAGTTTATATATTGATCTTGCCTCGAATTTATTGCCTTTGGTCAATCTGATAAGACCACATATTCCACCAGCATTCCTTGAAGATTTCTGATGTGTGTTTAAGGGTACTTTTACATTGACGACTTAGCAGTGCAATTCAGCCGCGTACATCGTTTTGTACGTAAATCGATCGAAAGCTATCATGTAACTTAGTCATCAATGTGAAACTAGCCCAAATGTTAAATCGATTTAATATTCTGCAATTTTAAAGTTTGTGAAATATTTACGTTTTATAATATAGAGATTGTCCTTGTTGCAATATATTTTTTAACTTTTTAAGGGTGATGAAGAAGTTGCACGTATGTGTGCGTATTTGCAGCTAATTATTGTAGCTCAAAGAGATTTATATACAAAAAGAAGTCTGTTTATTTGTAAAGCAAATCAATGTACAAGCAATTTAGAGTGAGTACTTTATACTACTCAACATAAGTGTATTTATCCTTTATCTGTTGGTAAAACACCATCACGTTTAGATTTAAGAGTAAAGAAATTGTATCCTATTTATAAATGATGTCATATTCTGTGTTATTATATACCTACTGTTACGTATTGAACATTCCATTCAAAGGATATAATATGATCTGAATAAATGCAGTTGGCTGATAAAAGCTGTAACAATTTACAAACACTGCAGTTAAAATGTTACGTTGATCATTAATTTGGGGTCCAATGACAAAAGAGTTTGAATTCTGTAAAAAATTGCATTCCTTGTGAAACCTTGTCCTGACCCCCATATTTCCCTGCGTATTTTTCTATGTATTGTCAGTAAAAAAAATGCTTAATCAAAATAATATAACATGCAAATCATTATTAATTTTTGATATCATTTTAAAATGTCATTCACTTATGCATTTATTATAATATTAAATTCAGCAGTCAAAAAACAAAAGTAAATTTTGTAAAATGGAATTGCATCAACAATAAATTTAAATGCTCTGCAATTTTTTATGAGCCATTTTTAAAGAAGACATTGAAGATCTTCATCATGCTTACCGTAGTAATACATATAAATAATCTACGAATGATTATTTTTCACAATACTGAGAGCTTGTCAGTCCATGCGCACACGAGCAATTGTATAGCAGTTGTGTGACTATATATTTCAAAATATGTACAAATCGAAAAAAGTCCTCCCTATGTCACCTCTGGGAATACCGCAGTGGATTTTGAAATAGTTGCCGCAACATCGTTTCAGTGACTGCGCGTTGTCGCTGGTGTGCGCCTGACCTTGGTTGCATGGAATCTTAAATGGAAAACTGAAAAACTTTCAGACTAAGGGTAACTTAGGGGACTTTAAGGGTAATCTTAGAATTATTCTAAAACTGCTCATTCATAGATGGCGCTAATTTAATTATTTTCAGAAAAAAAACTTTTTGCGAGGGCCACCCACAAACGTGAGATTTTAGTTGAGATCACACGTGACCTTCCCCCCCTCTATAATTTGTCAGTAAATAAATTTGATAGTATACTGTATATAATATCACCATTCAGTTTTCGGAAATTAAGGTCTGCTTCAGAATTTTTACGATGGTGCACAAATTGCCGGCTGCTTAGAAAACTTAACTGTATATCCCAAATCGGGTAAACAGAAGTTTTGGCTCGTTTCCAAAATTTAATATTTTGTTGCACTATTTTAGTTTCACAAATGTGTAACTCAAATTTAAGTTTGCTACACCAGGCGGTTCGTTTAAAACAAACATCCAAATCCTACACAGAAAAGTTCTATAACGAAGTGCACTGCAAACCTTTGCCTTACTTTCCTTTTCTGGACAGGGTCTGGTTATTTCAATGTGTACTCATTGGTGGTTAATGTACGTCTGGTGCCAAAAATATGGTCACGTGGTTTGCCACCAGATTTCATGTAAGGACAAGTCTTTTATTAATTTATGTTAACAGGTTAGAAAGAGTTCAGGAGCGATTTCTCAAATTTCTCAATTTTAAATCATTCAACATATACAATTCTTACGACGAAATCGAGAAACATTTTCGAATCTCGAAACTGCTCAATAGGAGGCTTGTCGCTGATCAGATGCTCCTGTACAAAATTATTAACTCAAAAGTTGACTGCCCGGAGCTGCTAAATAAAATAAATTTCCACACGCCGACTAGATACAGCAGACAAAATACCCTTTTCTACATTGATAGATGCAACACTAATTCCAACCAAAATGAATTTATACAAAGGGCATGTAAATACTATAATAATAAACTTGCACATATAGACACACTTGCTGACATATTCACTGCTAGTTACTGTCGTTACAGAATTTCTTTATTACATTCTATGTAGGTGCGAATAACACATTTTCATGACTAAATTCATTGTACCTAATATTATTATATTACTTGCGTGGCAACTTTCCCTTATCCCTCTCCTCCCCTTACCCGTCCCAACCCAAATACCTATTTCGCAGTCTATTTAAGTATTGTTTTAATTATTTTATTATTGTTTATAACATGTTTATCACTTGTTGACTTAACATCTGTATTATTATTTTTTTTTAAATTGCTGCTTAGTTCTGTTTTTATTTTTTCTGTTTTTCTTAAATTTTCTAGTTTACATTCAGTTACTTTTATGTTTCTAAATACCTATCTGTGAACATTAATAATTGGTCTGTTTTTTTGCCATCCTCTTATGTATATTTTATTACTATGACTGTTTATGTTCCTTAAATAAATAAATAAATAAATAAATAAATAAATTTGGATGTCTGCGATATTCATACACTGTATGTACAGGCCATGGGTGGGACAAGGTGGGGCGTTTGCCCCACTCTGGCTAGATTAGCACCATCTGTAAACTTGCAATTTATGAATTTTAAGTTTACCCTTAAAGTTATTTCTAATACTTAAATATATTTTTAATGGGTATCACGAAGAAATTATTTATGTAATACAATCCAGGGTCACATAAGAAAATGCTCTAATTGACCAGAATTTTACAGATTATACAAATTGGTTATAATGGCTTAAAATCTGTGATGTTTTTATTAGCTACTCTGTTCATGAGGGTGGACCAATTATTTTGGATTGTGTGTTTGAGTCATTAAAAATTAATTGTCACACAGATGTCTGACTAATAGAGAAAAAAATATTTGATTTTCCATTAAAATAGTTGTGAGTGGACCAATTGGGATCATTATCCCACTATTGACTGCCATACATTGATTGAGTAATTGTTCTAAGAGCTTTTTTCCCAACTTTACAGCACAAGGTTTTAAAACATCTGTCTGGGCCATGTATATTTCGAAGGAATTGTTATAATTCAATCAATTTATATTTTTAATTATTCATTATTTCTAATTAAAACAAAATTTGAAATTTACTGTTTCGAACGAAACATTGTTCAATCAGACAACACTAAAAAAATGTACAAAAAAAAAATCTAAAATATGTCCAGTCTCGGTCTCCTGCGACGAACATTTGCTTAAACATTACTATAAACATTGGCAATGGGGGCAGTGGCATAGCGAGGGGGGGGGGGGGGGGGGGCGGACCGCCCTGGGTGCCACGTCCCCATTGGCAATGTTTATAGTAATGTGTTGCAAATGTTCATGTTTTCGTCACTGTTTGTATTATTGTTATTTTAAAAACATTTTTTTACAGAATTTTACGGTAATTTTAATCAAGTGTCATTATTTTCCCAATAGTACAAATATTAGAACAATCGAAATATATTTTTATATTTATATTTACTGATTTTACGGCATTTAAAAATATTTTCTCACTTTTTAAAACTTTTATAAATACCAATGTCAAGTCATTGGTTAAAAAATGTTGACAGAACAAATAAGCACCGACAATTGATACGAAATTGGAAAAATAAAAGAATTACTTTTCTGCCTAATTTAAAATAAAAAAAACCGAAAGAGTCGAATATATTTACAATAAAAACTTTATTTTACAATAATTGGCACAGATTTAATAATTATCTTGCTTAGAGAAAAAGCAGGTAGAAAGACGAATGCGCGAACCCGAATAAATCTGCAATATCATGCACCCGGCCAGAGAGTGGTGGTAAAATCGGATAAATATAGTATTTTATGGTTGTTCGTTGCTCGCTACACCAGCCTTAGTACAAAATCACACACTTTGTCCAGGGATTCCATTATAATAATTTATTGGTTCGTTTACGCTACACGTATATATTTTTTAAACTGTAAATACACTTAATGCAGTGAAACTCTCTTTGAGGGATTTCCAATGGACTGGGAAAAAAACTTATCATGTTGGAAAATCTTAAATGCAGGATATATTACACCATTTTCAAATTTTAGTATAATGTACAGGAACCGAAAAAAACTTGTGGTTTTCACCATGTAGAAAACAGACTTTGGACGTGACATATTATTTGAATTTCATTTCATACTGCAAAAATGTGTGAAATGTGTATGCGGCTTGTCATGATGTTATACATTACGTTACTTGCTTTAGATTATGCCCCATTGCTCTTACAAGAATAATGTGTATGTCCACCCACAGATAACTTATTTACTCCTGGGAACATTTATTTTATTTTAGTATTTAGTAAACAAACTGGAAAAAAAACTTTTAGACTGTTGTGCCATTTTTTTTCAAGGAAACATTTCCATTTTAAAAAGAAAACCGGGAATATTTTAATAATATTGTATATTTTTGTGTACCCATTCTGAATGAATAAATAATACTTATAAAAAATGGTCTTTTTTATTAACCCTTTGAATAGTGTGGGACCGGCCTGATGAAGTGACTTATTTATGAGTTGTATGAAAGCAAAGGTGACTCCAAAGATGGCATATTTGTTTATTTTCCTGTACAGTGCGTTATGTTCCGTTGAGGCACTGAATACAGGTATTTTATTTATTCATTAACCAATCAGAAACGTAAGCAGATATACCTACACGTTAATATGACAATAGCAGTCGAGTACAATAAGCGTGTTTTCACGTCAACGCGTATGTTTCCACAGAAATCGTTATAACTCCGTTATTGTTCTAGTGACGTCCCTAAAACAAAAAGTAAAAGGTCGATAATAAAGCAAGCTGCATATCCCTATTCAAGTTGTCCATAGAAATATATAAAAAGACCTACTCTGTCAGATACATGTTTTACCCGCCAAATTGCCTACGGGCCACTAGACATTGTTAATTTTTATTAAATATTCTTGTATGAAATGATAAAAGTGAGGTGACTAAATTGTTCATTAAACATTTATACAATAGAATAAGTATTGTTTTTTACATAATCCGTGATTTTAGTACCATTTACATAATCCGTGATTTGAAAGCTTATTTCGTAACCTTTCCAAAATCAGTTTTTAGTGTTCGGCTACGTTCATAAATGTTTCATTTATAGAGCTTTAAATTGTGAAGCGGAAATAACACAAAGTTTTCATAAATCTGACATTTCGTTTAAGACATAAAAAGTGCATATTCATGATAGATCAGAGTGGTTAATGACTATAAAATACGAAATAAAAGAGGGAGGTTGAGTGCGTGGGTTGAGGTTCAAATGTATGAAATAATCTATGAAATCAAATACACCCCTCACCCATATGTTAGAGCAAGATTGGAATGTCCTAAAACACCTTTTTGCTTTTTCTCAAATGCAGTGATTTTAAAGAGTCACCTTTTTTTATATTTTCTTTAAAAAGAAAGACAAACATTACCGGGTTACGAATAACCCAACAATGTTTGAAAATCTCCAACTACCTCAACTAAGCGGAAAATGTTGCTTGTGTCGTGATGGAGGACTTAGCCAGCCGAGGAAGGAATATGCCCACTCAGCCACTGACCAGTTGCTTTGCTTTTACACAACTAATATCTACAATTTTGAATATTTTTATAGAGGGGTGAGGCCCGCACATGCATATAACCGCTGCCTACATGCCAACCCTACCTTACTCGCATAAAAATACAAACTAGTAATTCTGCAAGTAGCAGACCTCTCATATAAAAAAGAATGTTTCTAATTGTCTCTTATTTAATAAATTTCCTACACTTTACTTTTTTTTTGAGGAGGGAAGCCAAAATAATGTTCGCTTACCAAACCAGCCCTGAGGGTTGTATAGAAATGACAAGCACCAGTTGTTTCGGGAGTAATAGATGAAAAATTCAAGACCCATAAATTCAATTGGGACCAGGAGCATACCACTTTACGTTTAAATAGATGAAACAAGAAGATATTTATATGGTGACTTTATTCAATTATTGACACAACTACAAACAAACAGTTCAAGACAAAATAAAAGTAACACGTGAGAGAACAGTTAGTGTCACAGTGGAAACTAGATGAAGAATGTAGACTACTCGGAGGTGGACTGACTGGCCTGGCGCTTCATGGACTTCAAGGCCCTCTCACGCAGTTTCTTCTCCAAGTCCTCGTTGTTAGCCTTACCACTCTCCTCCGGTTCGCTCTCGGAGCTGGATTTCTTAGATTTGGATGTTTTCTTGTGTTTCTTATGCTTCTTATGTTTTTTAGAATGTTTCTTGTGTTTTTTTGCATGTTTCTTTGACTTTTTTGGCTCATCGCTGTCCGAGTCCGAAGAACCAGATTCTTTTTTATCCTTTTTAGATTTCTTCTTGGATAATTTATCACTGTCTGATGAGGATTCATCCTTCTCACGCTTTTTGGATTTTTTCTCACCTTCACCCTTTTTTGGTGTTTCTTCTGCTGGGGAATCTTTAGGAGCGGGGGAAGACGTTTTTGTCTTAACATTTTTTCCATCACTCTCTAGAGGTTTACCTTTCGAAGCTTTGACTTTCTCAGGAGCGGGTGACCTGTCTTTTGTCCTGGAAACACTGCGCAAGTCTTTTGACTTTCTAGCTTTCTTGACTTCTGGCTCTGAGCTGTCACTGGATCTGGAGCGGGAAACTTTGCTCTTGTCAGTTTTGGAGGATTTTTCAACTTCGCTGTTGGAACTAGGCAGGGAATAAATTTTGGGAACAACTTCAACATCCGGACTAGATTCCACCTTCTTGGATCGAGAGCTCTCTTTACCTTTCTTGCCTTTGAGCCGATCTGGAGAGCTGCTCTTCAATTTAGACTTCTTGGAATCCTTAACAGCTTTATTTTCATCTGAACTATGGGAATCATCTTGTTTAGATTTATTCTTAGATTTGCTTTGCTTAGATTTAACTTCTTCATCAGAACTGCTATCGTCAGAGCTAGATGACCGACTTCTTTTCACTTTTTTGATTTTTTTAACGGTTTTTTTACGCGCAACTTTCTTTGTCTTTTTCTTTTTATCATCATTAGAATCACTAGTGGAAGAGAGTTCCGAATCACTTTCGCTGGATGAGGATGATTTCTTAGGTTTCTTTGACCGCTTGGTGTGAGTTCGATCTTTTCGTTTAGGTTTGATTTTAGTCTTCGATTTTGCCACTCCACTTTCATCTTCTGAACTTCCGGAATCAGAACCAGACTCGGTTTTTTTCTTATTTTTAGGAATACCGGACTTTTCATCGGAATGCTTAGACTCATCATTTTTATCAGACTCTGACTTTTCAACATTATCTTTAAGTGCCTCCAGTTCGTGCTTCTTGAGGAACGGGGAAGGAGTTCGAGAGAGGCTGCGAGAATACCGTTTGGAACCTTCCGATTTGTCTCCATCCCCTTTAGGTTTCAACTCATCGTCCGAATACAGGGATGTGGGTTTAGAAATGGATTTGTGGACCTCCACCGATTTTGAAGTGTTAACTCTTTCTTTGGAAGAACTCCGGCTGGAACTCCTGGAGTGGCGGCTCTTTTTGGGTCGACTGTCTCTATCCTTAGAAACTTTACGATTTTCAGAAAGACGTAAATCTCGTGATCCGCGAACATCTCGAGAACCTGCAATTTGTGAACATTAATAATTATCAATAAAATAAAACATGTTTGGAAGGGAAGGATAATGCATATGCATAATGGCGTAAAAATAATTACTTTTCCTGTCCCGACTGAGGCGGCGGTCTCGACTGGCACGACGATCCCGACTGGGGCGCTGGTCCCGGCTGCCACGGCGTTCCCTCTCACGCTCGCGTTCCCTCTCACGATCCCGGTCTCGCGAGCGCCGGTCCTTGGACCTGCAAACACACCACCGATTAGTCAACAATCACTATGGACTACACAACATTCATTATGGACTAACGACAAATAGATACCTATCCGGTGATCTTCTTGTTCCTCTTGATCTACTCCTAGACTTGCGTCTCTCTCGTTCTCTCCTCTCCAACGATCTTCTTCTCTCTCTGGACCTGTAACGGGGAATACTAATAAAAACCTTTCCATTTTAACAATAATCTTTAGTTTACTGTGTGAAGTACACGACTGCAAAGAGAGTTTAGTTCACCTTCTTTCCCTATCGCGTCGCCTCCTCTCCCTCTCCCTGTCTCGCTCGCGCTCCTTCTCGCGCTCCCTTTCTATCTCCCGGCGCCTGCGGTCACGGTCCCTCTCCCGCTCCCTCTCACGCTCTCTCTCTCGCTCGCGTTCCCTCTCGCGCTCCCGGTCCCTGTCCCGGTCCACCGAGCGCCTGCTCCCCCTACGGCTGCTGCAAAAGTTAACATACCAATTATTATTTGTGTAGTTGATATTGTCAAAAGTCACCTCAAGGGTGCTCAAAGAGCAATCCAAGTCTAAGATTGGTACAGAATGACCTCAGCTAAACATCATGCAGGAAGACGGGGTTGGTACAGAATGACCACAGCTAGACATCACGCAGGAAAACAGGAATTGGTACAGAATGACCACAGCCAGACAACATACAGGAAGACGGGGTTGGTACAGAATTACCATAGCCATAATAATGACACCACGTGGGAAGACTTTGATGGTACACAATGATGAATATAGTGAAAAGAAAGAAGACGAGTAAAGAAAAGCATTAGTTACCTCTCCCGGCGTGATCGACGGTGTGGGCTGGGGCTGGCGGAGGAATCCTTATTGTTGCGGTAGTGCCTCTTCTTCTGGATGGATGTCGAGGACTTTCTTATTTCTGAACCGTCCTTGCGGCTGCGACCTAATCATGATTAATAATAAAATAAGACAGTTAACCCTTTATAGGACAACTTTTTTTTTTAACGATACGCCCTTAATGGTTTTATTTATATATTCTATATCCCTTTTGATAAACAGAAAAAACTTTATTTTTATTTTTTTATACTTAGTCTTTTTGAAATTTTCGGTTTTCGAGCGGTCTTTTTTCTGACCGGTGTCCATTTAGGTAAAAAAAAAAAATTAGTCTTAAAATTTTTTTTTTCATTACAAAAAGACAGATTGGTAAGGAAAAACATACTTTTAATTATTTGCCTTACAGGAGAATAAGTGCTTTGATAATTTTATAGAAGATTTTCAAATATAATATACAGTTCTAAGGCCTCAAAGACTTCTTCTTTTGATCAGATAAATGGGTCAGCATAAAACACGGTATGTAAAGAGCTAATTTGCAAATGTTGCATGCTGCCGAGCTTCGTACTACTTTTCAGGACGACCAATCTTTTTTCTTGAAGTAAAAGATCCAATCAACTGATCAGCCAATTGGTTTCGGAAGTGAAGATGTGTAATAGGTTTTTTTTCTTTATCCAATGTCTTCAATGTTTCCCTATGATGATGCCTTCGTTTCCGCCATTTATAGTAAGTCGTTGCTTGAAATGGCTTTAGCCATGTTTGGTGATCAGATCTGAATAGCCAGGTACTTCCCCACCTTCCTCTTTCCTATCTCCTTCCCAACCCCACTACTTTCAGCCTCACAACATACCCCCATTGGGGATGCCATAGTCTCACTGGCTCCAGACGGGAGCAGTTGGGACTCTTGTGCGGTATTCATATAAAAAAGGTCGCACTGGGAGAAGGAGTAACTTCTGGTGATTCTTCATCTGAAGAACAATCAGCTTCCATAATCCTTTCAATATAAGTAGGGTCCGAAACCGCATTGACAGGATTAGAATCGAAATTATTCTTAGCAGCGCTCCTAGGAACTGAATCCCGAGGACTTGATAAAACCTGGGAAATCTCAACTTCGGGATTGGAGTCTCTTCCATCCTCCGAATTCTCTGTTTGGTCCTCCTTTATTCCCTCAATTAGTTATAGGAATGCATCCGTCTTCTAGGTCTTTCACACTAAAACCTCCGCCACTCTTATTTTCCATCCTAAAATCAACTAAAAACTTTCTTTTATGCTGCAATATATTTTTTTTACTTATATAACATTCCATAACCATTCTACTTCAGTTTGATATATGTATTTCAAATAATTATTACAGTTTGAATGAAAACAAAAAAAATAATTTTGATCGGAAATTTTTACGAAAATCGTTTTATGAAGGATGACACATATCATCAAAAAACTCGATGGCGGGAAAATATCTACAAAAAATAATTATTAGTTGTAAAAGAACACAATATTATCATACAAAATTAAATGTTATGTGGTTAAGAAATTATTTGCAGTATCTGTAATATAGTAATCAAAAAGGGCCCACATTTTAGCTTTTGAGCTTAGATTTTAGACATGACGCTAAATAATTTGACTTAACTTGATTATTTCACATACATTTTTTAATCAAAATACAAAAAACTATAAAGTATTGTGTATATTACAAATGTGGTTACTTTGTTTTCGGAAATAACTCTCAATGTTCGAGAAACAATAACATAAAAATAAGTGTTCTTGTAAAACTGACAGCCGTCGTGTTGCTAAATGGACGCAGGTCTTGAAACTGACCAGGACGCGATTTTCATAAATTTACTCAACATATGCGAACTTCGGGGCGGTTGGTTTGATTCAAGACCTCTGTGCATTATCTTAGAATGATTACAACCCATAAGAGTGATTATAACTTGTAAACATAAAGAAATATAGACCTTATTGTTGCAGGTCTCAAAACTATCCGTTTTTAGCTTATGACCTATAAAGGGTTAAAGTTTACCAAATGGGGACTTCATGATATAAAACAAGTGGTACAAATTTGTTGAGGGTGTCTGTGTGCCCGAAGGAGGGTAAAATTTTAAGTATAAAATAATGAGAGGCGAAATGTTACACAACATCAAGGCAAAAAAATTAATTGTTGGATTTCTGGAGCTGAAAACTGTTTTTACTGTTTACCTAGCAATAAAAGCTAAAATAGCAACTTTGATGGTTAAACACACAGAGACGAAAAATGTTCAAATATCGACTGAGAGTTGTAAATTGGCGATGAGTTATTTTTTCAATGATGAATACTTGGAGCAGGTGGATGAGTTTGTGTATCTGGGTAGTATGTTTACGAAAGATGGGAAGGCTGATAGAGATATTGAAAGAAGGGTGAATGCCGGTAACTCCATTAATGGAGGACTGAATGCCGTTGGCGGTAATAAAAAACTGTCCAAAGACGCGAAACTAGCCGTCCATAATGGAGTGCTGGTACCTACCCTGATGTATGGCAGTGAGGCATGCAACTGGCAGAGGAAGGATGAAAGCAGACTGAATGCTGTAGAAATGAGATCCCTGAGGCGAATGTGTGGTAAAACCATGTACGATCGTGAGAGAAACGTGGATATCCGCAAAGAATGCAAGGCTGATGTAAGCGTGATGTGTAAGATTAAGAAAGGGACTCTCCGATGGTTTGGGCATGTAGAGCGAATGAACGAGGAAAGGAGTGTAAGGAGAATATATGATGCAAATGTGAATGGTAGAAGAAGTCGGGGACGCCCGAGGAAGACATGGCACGACCAAGTGAATCAGTTACTTGAGTCGGGCCATGTGAAGAGTCGGAATAATAGAAGAGCATGTATGAGACGATGTATGAATGTGAACGAGGCAAAGAGTGTGTGCCAAGATCGAGTTGTGTGGCGGTCCGTCCTCTCTGCCTACCCCTGCGGAGAAACGGCGTGATGGTTAGTTAGTTAGGTATAGATCTCACATCTAAGGATTAATTATGTAGCTGTTTAGTCCATTACACCAATAGGGCCTAATTTTTTGAACACCTATAGAGATAAATAGTAAGGGTTAGTACCGCTCTTGCTAGAATCAGAACTGGATGCGCGACGAGGGGGGCGGCGCGGCGAGGCCGCTCGGGAAGATGAGGAGGAACTGGAGCTGCTGGAGCCGCGCTTCTCTTTACCATTCTTGGCTTTTACCACCTCCGGAGAAACTGTTTTATCATTGCCGGCCCTGCGGTAGAACATTTACATACAATCAGTGGGTATTCAAAAATGTATCAATATTTTGGGCAGGACTGGCATATTGACTATACCCTTATTTAGAGGAGCCTTGTAACGTCTCTATCTATTACACGCTTCAGTTTATATGGGAAAGAAAGAGTAATAATTACAGTGTGGCTCCCGCTGCATGGGAATACTTGTGATCAAGAATGGCTTGTATTTAACCACGCAAGAAGTTAATAGTAAATGAATATTTTGACTTTGGCAACAAAAATAATATTTGGGCATTAACAGTTGATAATTAGGAAGAGCAATTTTGTGGCCTATACAAAAATGATGTGGAATTGGGAACAACGTCTCAGATAGGTTTCAGTCTTGTGCACATAAACAAATAATAAACAAGTTTGTTGACTTGTAACATACCTTGATGGGGATTTATCGGGGGACTTATCTTTAGTGGATGATTCAGTGCCATCTTTGGCAGCGCCGGCCATGTTGAGCAACTTGTTCTGCAGCCGCGACAAGGAGCCCCCCTTATCATCACCGCTCTTGTCTCCGTTATTTTTTTCAGCTTTGTCACCATCACCGTTCTTGCTTTCGCCTGATTCTTCCGGAGTTTTATTACCATTTTCTAAAGCAAATTAAACGTATTAATTCTATGCAGAAAAGAGAGCAACGGGAATAATATGAAATAACAAAAATAAATAAAGATGACGTACTCATTGGCTTCTCACCTTTCTTAGAGGCTTTGTCCTTGATTAGATGCTTCGGTAACTCAGTAACCAGCCCAGGAGGACTGAGCTGACCATCCTTCTTCTCCGCTTTGGATGGACTCTTGCTCCGGGAATCTCTGCGACCTCGAGACCTGGATCTGGAGGGCAAATGGTTTAAGAATGGATCCCGGCAGGCGGAAGGTATGTCAGATTATTCCGATGAAGAAAAGGACTAACCTGCGGTGAGTGGAGCGATGGTCTCGAGATCGGGAGCGGCTGCGGTGGTGGCGGCGACTGCCCCCTCCCCCCCCTTTGCTGCGGCTCTCCTCCTCTTCCTAAATACATCGTAAATGTTGATGACATTAGACAAATTTGAAGGTGAATTCAGTATTTGGTATTTCGACCCTGTGGAACACAAAGGTTCTAAATCTCCTAAGTTCTAGGTTTCAAAATTAAAAAATGATTTTTTGATGGAAATCAATGCTTTTTCCTCCATTATTTAAGGCACACTTGTCACAAGTCCATATGTATAAAGAAAACCACAGCCCTATCTCACTATGGCTGCTCAAACTTTAAAATCACTCTCCCGAACAATACATCTCCAGTGACTTAGCACCCTTGTGCCCCAAAGCGTCGTTCGTGCAGTACAAAATAAAATAGCTCTTAGATGGATTTACAATGTCTTTGTTAACTGCTCCAACTAAGTTGGTTGAAATTCAAAATACAATTTGAATACTTATATTTTTTTATGACCATCAAGAGAGCCCCTGCCTTTACAACTATATCACCACTTCGTCGCCTTAGTTCTTAATTGTCCAAACGACCATTTGAAAATTTTACAGGAGAAGGTTTTCCTTCATTATTTCAATGAAACATTATGATGAGTGTTTAAGATAAAGCTTAAACAATTCTTAGTTAAGTGATTAACTATAATTTTTAATACTTTATTTTTAGTTTAAAAATGGAGATTTAACAAAAACTAAAATGGTTATTTGGACAATTAAGAACTGAGGTGACGACTTGTCTGGATAGCATTGTGGGGCAGGTCAAGGAAGGGGCTTTTGGCAGAGATTTGTATGAGAGGCAGATTAAAATATTTAACATGGAAAAACAGAGGATTACATTGCATTGAGGGTTTGGCTAGTTGAGTAGTATGAATGTTTTCTTACGATCCTTTTCTTGATTTCGTCCTTCTTCTGTTGCATGAAGGACTCCGGTATCCCATTCTCTGAAGCCTGCGCGCTGAGAAGGTGCTCCCACAACTCACCCATAAACAGGCGAGCATTTTTCCCATTTAAAAATCCTGTTAGGTTTATCTGCATTTTCTTCGGGCAAGGAAACTGAAGATTTGTAGAAGAAATTGTCTTGGTTATTATAATAAGAATACAAGTTGGGATCATTGAAAATTGTGGGCAGGAACGGTGAAGAACATTAAATAATAAAAATAATAATGTATAATTAACAGATGTACTTCAGAATCAACTGAATGGAAGAAAGATTCACGGCTTTTTCAATATCGTTGATAATTCAATGGCCAGAATATTATCTTGTAATTAAGAGTCAACTTGTCATGTAAACAACAAATTATTTAATTTGAAAGTAAGAAAATATTATTTATGAGTGGATGAACATAATGTTGATATTTTGGGGAACATTAGTAATAAATTTCATAATATTATTACATGGATTAGGCCTGTTACAGATGTAACTACATAATATTTACTGTTGAATAAAATCCTTGCTACATTCTTCATTTGTATTTGAGACTTGAGCGTTATTATGTCCTATAAACGAAAACAAATGATAATGTTCTATAATTCACCTTTAATAAATAATGATGAGAATGCTAGTTTATATTTTGCCATAGATCTATAAATGGTTAGAACGGTAAATGACGCGAGATATTAGGATAACAAGAAGTTTTGGAGCCACAGATTAATTGATTGAAGCAATTGATTGATTCATTGAGACAGTAAAGCAGTGAAGACAGTCGCACCGGAAGTGCTGCCGTGGTGCCGCAGTGTGGTGGTGGAGCAGGAGAGCAGCGGCAGCAGTCGGTGTTCGGGAGACGGTGGACTACGGCGGCAGTCAGCGGCAACAGCGGCAGCGGGAGGCAGCGTGCTCCTGGCCGAGGAGTGAAGAGCGGAGATCCCGTGGAGGAAGTGGAGCAAGCCGCCGAGACAAGCGGTCACCGGCTGTCCCATCTGTAAGGTTGTCATTATCTACCCGAGTTATGCGAAACTTCTTACGGAACCTGGCTCCAAAACTCTTTGTCGCGCGTATGGCTAATATAAACTGTGTCTAACATTAAAGGTGAAATCCTATTGTCACAAGTCCTCAATGCTCAATTCTGAATGTGGATTTGTTGTCAATGATAAAGAAAAGGGAGCTTTACTCTAACCCTTCAAAAGAAATACTTCCGGAAAGTTCTTAATATAAGTCCCCGAAATACCATTGTCAGAAATGCAGTCGTGTGGAGGGCGGCTCATGGGGCGATGGGGTGGCGCAGGGCGGGGCGGCTCGGCTGTGGTGGCAGACCAAATAGCAAACAGAGCTAATCGGGGTATAAAAACAATTTTCACACTCAATCAATACATATACACTTTTTTCCACGTCGACATTTCTTTTTGTTTTTTCTTTCTGGTATTAACCATTCCAAATGGGAAATCATAAGAATTCCTACATTGGCTTAGATTGAATTTTAAATATAAATCATGTGGTCATAATGAATGTGAATATACCTTCTCCTCCAGCTGATTATTGACGTAATCTACAACTACATCATCTTCCATCTTCAGAATCTCCGTGATCTTCTGAGTGATCCAGGGTTTCAGAACATCCAGTTTTACTTTGGACATGTCCACCTATAAACAATATACATATTGTTATACTTCATTCCCGACAACTTTATTTCCAGCATAACAGTTATCGATTCAAACCAGGGAGGGTTCGTACAACTTGTTTCATGTCTACCAAGCCCAAATCATGTGTAAAATTTAATATTGTATACAACAGCTGATTGGACTCTAATCAACTGTTATGTTCAAATTCAACAATTCAGTGTATGCTCTAAATATTGAATAATTGCCAGACCCACAGCTTTAAAATGTGACGTTAATCTAATAAGTATCTGATGAGAATTTTGAGGGATACTAAAAACTCATTCAGTTGAAAGTATGTAACTGGTGAACAGAAAAAGGACAATTTCGTTTGTGAAACATTAGTAAAGGTGGTAGGAATAAAACTAAATATTTACCAAAGTACAATGACTTAGCCCATTGGTCGGTAGGAGTAAGGAGTAAACATAAACTGAAGACCCAGCGCAGAAAAGTAAAGTTCGCTAAGGTTTGTGGGACTTCACTGCGCAGTCTCCGGTTAATGTGGATTCCTTACCCTTACCGACCCAATGGGATGACTGGCTTAATTAACAGATCTTAAAATTACAGGTGGCTAAATATATTAGTATATATTAGGTATATTTTAATAGGCGCGCTTCCAACATGTCTTCTCTCTCTCATCCAATACGCACAAATTATTTTAAAAAAACTTCGCATTGGTTTAATTACAATGAGGAACAACTAGTTTAGTCCACGAAGAACCAAAATAGTTCACTTCCAAATATTTGACAAATTGTTCATTTTCACTTTCAGGCTATTTTCCAATGATCACAAATATGACAAGTGGGTTTTTAGGTTGGTTTTCCTTCTTTTTGAAACGAAAACCTGAGAATCTATTTTGTGTAAAGTTCTTAGTTTGAGTAAAAAAGAAAAAAACTATCACAAGAACCTATTTCAGTGTTTTTATTTAAAAAATTGTGCGTGTAGATGAGAAACGTCTCTGCAGGTGTACTATATATTATGAGGATTGTAAATCTGAGGCATAACTAACCTGTTGTGCCAGAGCGTCTCCAAACTTCATCTGCTTCAACAGTTTTTTCTCCTTGTCGCTGAAGCGATTATCCTGCTCCGCGGAAGTGCCCTGAATTTGGAAACAATATATTTTTTTATATTCTGTGAGATATTACTATTTGGCACAGAAGATAGAAGAAATCATAAGAAATGTATTAGTTGAATGACATAAAAATATCGATTTCTTCGGTTGTAACGAGCTTACCGTGTACATCTTGGAAGGGTTGTGTTTATCCACGTATAATACAAACACAAGTGTGCAAGCACTGATTTAGTTTATCTGCGTGTCACCAATGTATATAATATTCCATAGCGAATATTAATTACTGTTAAAATTTAATATTAACAAAGATAAAAGAGAAAAACGCACGCGCCGGGACCTAATACAATATGGCGGACATTTTCTGATTTTCTCGTTCAGTTTACCAGGGGTGCCAGCTGCCAGCTGCTGCAATCAACGTGTTGCCAACATAAGCCATAAATATACTAACCCAGCGTTGCCAACTCTACGTCTTTTTACGTAGATCTACGTATTTTAGGTCCTTCCTGAACATCTACTAACTTCAGTCCAGAATCTACGTATTTTTTGTCAAATTGTACAAATTTGCAAAATAACATAACTCATTAGGCTGAAGAAGCATAATTTCCGTTACTTTACGGTGGCGCCCCCGTCTGCGGGGCAAAGTATGTGGCGCGGACTCCAACAAACGTTCCGTTTCATATTAGAGTCCGTGCCGGAGTTGGAATGTCTAGGGAAATTACCCTAGATCTAGGGGAGAAAAATATTTTTTAGGCAAAAGGGAAATCAGCACAAATCTAGGAAAATTTCGAACTATTACCATAAATTTTTTTTTATTGGAGTTGTAATCTTCTACTTCCCGGTAAAATACACAATTTCAGACAAAGGCATCGCTAAGTTATTTATTGCTAGTATTTGACCTTAAATGTTTACTCCATATTCAAGTTTTTTTTCCTAAATATTGCCTATTACCCCACATTTGCATAATTACCAAAACTATATTTCGTTTCATTTAGACCTTTCTCAACGTGGGCAATAAATAACGCCCCCTTGTGGACGTTTGAGACTTTCAGGGGGCAGTAGAAGACCCAAAGAGAGGGCGTTGAAGTAGCACAGTGATGGCGAGGGCAGGTAAAAAATATAGTCTAAAAAGACAAAAAAACACGTTCATCACGTACTAATAAAGCAAAATAAACTTTAATATAGGTTAATTTTTGTTATTTTATGTATTGTAATCATTTTTATCACGTATGCAAAAATTCACATGTTTCGGTAGTTGAGGAAGTGGAAGAAAATTGAATCCATTAACCCCCCCCCCCCCCCCCCATAAGAAAAAAGGGGGTCTCTAAAAAAAAATCTCATAGTGGGCGGTGGGCAAAATTGAGAACAAAGAGTGAGAGGCAAGATTGAGAACCTATGATAAATGCATTAAATATAATAGATACATTTCAACTTAATTACTACAAGAAATAACTAATTACGTTCACCTACCCTAACTTCTATATTTCACTCAGAAAAAAAGTACGTAGATCTACTAACTTTCATAATCCAAATTATACGATTCTACGTAATTTTCTAATCCGATCTACGTCTTTTTCAAAAAACGGGTTGGCAACACTGTACTAACCCCACATAAGCAATCCAAACCACATTAAGCTGTGTACACACACAGCTATAAAATATAAAAGATCAACGCACGCCACATACATATATTTATAACGCTCTTTATACTCCCTTCGGACCATTCACACATCCATTTAAAACCGTTTTTCAGACTCTATGCGGCAAAACCGACTGATATTTTTGATTCTTGGGTTGTTCTTCGTTTTAACCTACAAAAAGTTGTCTTCACCAGTTAGTGGAGAAAAATTCGACAGAATTATCAATATTATTATTTTATAATTACTTTAAAATCTACTGTACTAAAGACGTGCGTTTTAAAAAATATATGTGTTTATATTTTTGTAGTAAAAATTACGTTACATAGTTGTAAATCCTTGTGACAGAAGTGTGTTTCATTCAAATCACAGTTGTCTCCCGCCACCTCGACTCGCGTATATTCTATAATGTTACAAAAAATGATATAAAATATAAAACTCTTAAAGGTATAACCTATCAAGTAACAGCGATTATTATTTTTTATGATGTAATAAAATATTTTAAAAATCTCAAAAACTTGTCTCTTACAACTGATGTTTTAGTACGTTAATTCTGTCACGTGGGTTGTCATTCGAAATAGGTATAAATGCAGCTCGTGTTTGTCGTATCCAATAGGCAGTTTAGGCATCCTCCCCCCTTGCTACAATTTCCGGTGGAAATAAATTAATAGTAAAAAAAAAACCTCACTTTAGGTGGAAATGTGACAGAGTGGTAAATACATATTTTTCCGTTTTATTACAAATGTTCTTCATTCATTATAAGAGAGCTCGATGATGGTCCCCACAAGAATGATGACGTCATATTTTCTAGATTCACGCGAGGCTATACCGAGCCCAGCCGGCTCCAAGTGGGACCGGTATGGAGAGGGGGAAATAATACGCTTTTACCACTTAGGGCAGGTCTAGTAATATTCATATGTCTATGGAAATTGTTATTTTTCTCTGATGATTACCAGAGTGCACTTCAAAAATGAAACTCCTCTGGGGTTAGTATATTTTTAGACATTTACAATAAAAATTTGAAAGTTAGACGTTTTCCAATAAAAATTTGAAAATAAGTATAAGAATTAAATATAAGAAGAAAGGTCAAATTGAATCAGTTCTTTCCAGTGATTATTTCCATTCATAAAATAATAAACAAAAAAAAGATGCAGAGGTACAAAAATGTACATACTTTCTTGCTACATGCTACTTTCTTGCTCTGCGTTTCCGCAAACTGGTAAGTTTCTAAAGGTACATAATATATTTTGAATAAAATGAAATAAAATTCAATTTCAAGAGTAGTTATGTATCTTTAATATTCATAAATATATTGTAAACAAACAGCATTACATAAATAATTATTAAATTGACATCAGTCATTCTCATCTCTTCTTCAACAATAATTCAATATCAATATTATGCTGCAATTAAGAAATATGTGATTATATTATGGGATGCTTGCTGTTCCATTGGGATGCCCAGTAACCTAAAATTGGTATTTTTTCAAAGAAATAAATGTCTTTGCGATACATGAAATATTATAACAATACAGAAATCCTTAGAAAGTAAAGATCCTGCTACTTGAATACTTAATTTGTAATGAAACCCTGGTCATTTGTATGCATCACCTAATTACTTAATCTTCCAAATACCGAGTTTCTTCTGCTCCTGATATTGCATACTGCTTACTAACAATGTATGCAGGGACACTGGAGGTCTAGATTCGTTCAACATAAATAAATGTAGCTTCGTTTAAGGACGGGTAAGTGGTGGATAACCTCCAATGCTCCTGAGATGGCACACCAGCGTTACCCACAAATTTTACATTTATTTAACAACAGGTTCCACTAAACTTAGAAATAGAGGGGGCGGCGATGGCGGCAGCCTACAGGTTACAATGCAAAGGTCATTAGAGAGGTGAGTTGCCAAAAAACAGTCATACGGAGATCGGAACAAGACTGAGGGCAATTAGCCCGACAGCTGGAATGAAGCAGGACGGCAAACAAGCTGAATACTTCTTCAGACAGCAGTTTGATATGATGTACCCCACCCGGGACGAGTGGGACATGGTCCCAGGTCCAACCTCCAGACAGGAACTAATCTGGTTCACAGAAGGGTCCAAGATGGAGGAAGGAACGGGGGCCGGGGTATGTTTACAGGGATCCAAGAGGGAACTCAGTATACCTCTAGGAACTCACTGCACTGTGTTTCAGGCTGAGATGAAAGCCATCATGGCCTGCGCACAGGAGAATATACATATCGGGTACAGGAATAAGAACATAACTATTTGTTCTGATAGCCAGGCAGCCCTAATGGCACTGGAAAGTAACCGATGCGACTCCAGACTGGTGATGGAATGCAGGACTGTTCTTACCGAACTCGCTACCATCCAATGTCGTGGTGCCAATGTCCTGCCCCGGTGGGAATTAGGCTCAGATACCTGGGGAGACACATCGTGGAACCAGAAGACTTAGCCACATATCCAATGACAACTCTGGTGAACTTCATTAAAGGGACTGGGTTATTGTTAAAGGATTGAGGTAAAATTGGAGAAAGTACAATGGGCCTATGGCCTAAGTACTCATGGGAACTAATTGTAAACCGTCTCCGTAAAATAAAATAAAAATAAAAAAAATAACAACAGGTTTCTGGAAACTTTTAATTATTAACAAAAGGTTTCAGCTGGATACAGCACTGAATATAGGCAGTGAATATTTTATGTAGTTTATTTAGTACTAGCCGACCCGGCCACGCGTTGCTATGGCTAACAAAACGAAAAGCCATCTACCGGTTGGTTACCTAACCTTTATAACCAACGCCATCTGTTAATTTGCATACAAATCAAATCCACATCGCCCGCTTGCCAACCCGCTCCCTTTATATATATTACATATTTCAACCAATTTACACAAAACCTTGACAAATTATAAAACTAAACCTTCCTCATGAATCACTCTATCTATTGGTGAAAACTGCATGAAAATCTGTTAATTAGTTTTTAAGTTTATCGCGAACAGACAGACGCGTCGGAGGATTGAATTTATAATTTTTAGAGATGTGAGAATATTTTTTAAGTACCTATCCACTATTTGACCTCCAAATTATTTAGTTCTCTGTAGCAGGAATTTCACATTTTAATGTGCGATAAATTTCTGAAGTAAATAACAATGGTTTCTTATGCATCTAATGAGGTTGCCATGTAACTACATACAACATTCAAG
Organism: Limnephilus lunatus; assembly: GCA_917563855.2. Classification (NCBI taxonomy): domain Eukaryota; kingdom Metazoa; phylum Arthropoda; class Insecta; order Trichoptera; family Limnephilidae; genus Limnephilus; species Limnephilus lunatus. Next base: position 82,982,217 of record OU830597.1, on the reverse strand, counting down.
TGTTGATAACTTGCCTATTTATTATACATAATATTTATTACATAAACTCCTTACGCTAAAAATCACAAATTATATTGGTAAGTCATACAATATTTTATACATCTTCTGCATATTTTTTTCTAAACATGGTAATGTCTCAGACTCTGCATATCATACATATTAATATGTATTCCTGCTATTAAATATTTTAATAGTTTAATATCAAACATAATATGACATTAACAATAAATATGAAATTAACAGAATTGTTTCTTTCCCGTAGTGTAATATAAACAAAATGTTGTGGGCCTTGAAGACAGTACACAATATGCGTTTAATGTCGATGTGAAACAAAACCAGTGTCACCAATGACATAATTTTGACAACTAGCCTCAGGAAAGTCAATGAAATACGCTAAAAGGCTCTCTTTCGCTACCTGCCGAGCGATTCTATATCTTTGTGGGATCTCTTTTGTGTTATTTTGTGAGATCTCTTGTCAGATTGTGTGATTTTCTATGGCTGCAAGCTGTCACAAATCGGCGAAGCTGGCCTGATACCCATAGAAAAAGCAATTAAAGCCATAGAAAAAATAAGAACAAAATTTGGTTTGGGAGATTTATAGAGAACAACGAGAACATCAGATATTTAAAAAATGAACTTCGTTACATGTCTACGGACATGCCATCTTTTTGTACCAACTTAACAATATGTTAATATCCATGAAAAGAGAGGTTACAACGGAGCTCTCAGTGGCAGTACCATAATATAGACAAATTTTATAAACAACAAATTTTGCAACAACATCAATATATGTATACGTGAACTATGTTTATGAATTCCCTGTGACAATGTCATCACTTGCTGCTAGGAGTTTAAGGCTGGGAATAAACAGACTGCTACAAGCAGTCGATATTTGAAATACACAAACTGCTGTGTTGTTTCATTATTTATGTGAAAATTGTGAAGTCATTGCTTCAAGCTGCCTATATCGACTGCTCGTAGTAGTTCATGTATGGGAAGGGAAAGAGATGAAAGATGGTGAGAACTCGGAACCCTGAAATTTGAGATAAAATTATCGGTGATTGTTTTTATATTCTTATATACCTACATAATATTTTATACATACCAATCACACAACTTATATTTTTATTATTATTATATACAAATAGTGTAGCAGGTTTCTGTAAAATTTTGAAGTAGAATTCTGATTATTACGACTGCGGACACATATATGTGCATTCATTTTCAAAAAGTGCCGTCTATAACAGTTACCCTATAAACACCAGTAATATGGTGAAAAGGTTCGAGTTACTGCATACAAAATATATTAAATAATGTATGTAATATTAGGCATATTGTGATAATATTTTTCCAATGAAGTGTTGACGGAAAAGCAAAGAATCTAAAAAAATTATGTAAAAAAAAATATCAAAAAACTTTTGGTCTAATTTTTTTAACTGTAGATACAGAATGTTTCAATTATAGTGTTATTCAATAACCAATTGAAAAATGCCACGACTATGAAATTTTGTAGTTGTGCAATTGATCAGCCTTACTCGATCCATAGCTCGATAAAGGATTCTTTCACCATCATTGCCACAGTGGATTTGCCCGGGCAGCGTGGAAGTGACATATGTTACCATCACGTTACCCGGATAAAAATTCTTAGATATATACATACCTTATATTACTAATTAAATACATACTCGTATTTATGATTTAAATAAATACAAACCACAAATTTGTGATACTTCGTCTAAAATAAATAAATCACATAGAATCACAAAAAGTTTTTGATCCATCAAAAAAATACAGTCAGAATTCTATCGATTAAATACATATATGTATTATTTTATTTTTTAAAACCAAACAAACGTGTATTTAACCACAAACTTTATTATTTTTACAATATTTTATTCATCAACCAGTTTCGCTTAAACCAAGCTTCATCAGTCAAGTGATTCTATATCTTTTGTGAGATCGAGATCTCCTGACGGACGAGATCTTCTGTCAGATTTGTGTTATTTTCTATGGCTGTTATTTGCTTTTCTATGGGCCGATGTCAGATTTCAACAGTGAGTTTTCACATATTTTAGTTTAGATCGTTTTTAATCGGTGAAGCTGGCCTGATACCCATAAATAAAGCAAATAACAGCCACAGAAAATCACACAAATCTAACAGGAGATTTCGTCCTTCAGGAGATCTCGCTCTCACAAAAGATATAAAATAGCTCGGCTGGACATAATAATAACTAAATACTAAGACAGAGTTATCTATTATATATAGATAGAAAGACTGGGAGATAAAGAATAATAAACATAAATAAAAAATACCACAAGTAAACTTTTAAACATCGATATCTATATCTTAGTATTTAGTGATTATTATGTCCTGTTGAAGCTTGATTTAATCAAAACGGTCGATGTATAAAATAATAAAGTTTGTGGTTAAACACTAGTATGTCTTATTTAAAAATATAATGCCTAACCACAAAATATCTGCTTCTCATGAAAAAAAATGAGACATATTGAAACAAAGGAAGTTTTGGTACGAAAATGAATTGAAATGCATATATCATTTTAGTTCACTGTTTTGCCACCGAGTGGCGCGCGGCGGTGCATATTTTTTAGTGTATATATTCACTTATCGAATTGCCTATCATAACTAATCCCAGTTCAAGCAACATAACTACATAATCTCAATTTAAGCAATGTTTCAATTCTGAATGATGGGTCTCCAAAAAATTCCACACCAATTTAATAAACTTTACGTGCGCATCGCCGCAAGCCGGGTTGATTAGAACTCACGAGTAAGGACCAGAGGCATCTTAGCGCTTTGCCATGGACACCTTCATATTTAACACAAATCTATTAAATCGCCCAAACAAAAACTTGAATAAATAAGCGGCAATATCACAAGACGTCGGTCTATTGGCAAAATGAAATAAAATATATAAATGGATGCAAAATTGTGTACAAAATAAAAGGCCGGACACCTTACTCCATTAAATATGAAAGGAGCTCCGATTTGTGGGATGTTAAACGGCATTTTTTGTGTTTTGTATATTTTAAAATTATGTTTTTGAAAAAATTTAAAAACCTAGCTACAATCAGACACAAAAGTCAGTATGTATGTACTTGTTTTAAAATCACGTAAAATCAAGTCCTTCAGATAGACTCAGTATGTTGATCTGATAAAAGGAAGCAGATACGACAGCGATATATATATACATTTAATCTATAAATACAATTTAATAAAGATCTCATCTGAAAGTTATTCTAAGCTATCAAATTAAGCTAATAAATTTTTGAAAGATAACAAATAACTAATTGCGCCCATTCCTCTGGGTTTCCTGCTTGGAATATCACTTCGATTGAATGCATAATTAAGATTCAATATATGTAACACATATTATAAAATCAAATGATAATACATATAGCCTATCAATAGTTATGTAACAATAGGTATATACTAAAAGAACGACTTTGGTTTTGTGCGTTACGATTCTATTGACAAGAGAAGTTGTTTTCTGTAAAAATGAACTAATCATTAAAACTAAATATTATATGTAGTTACAGTAAAACATATTATTAACATTAGATATAAATTTGAAAGGAAGACCAAAATTTTTATACATATATAAATGATGAAATACGTAATCACAGATCAAAATTAAGGATATAATCTTTAAGGGTTAAGGGCAGATTGAGTTTGCTGACATTGACTGCCGGCCTCCTCTGAATGCATTGGTATATCTTTAACCTCGCCATCTGCTTCAGGGAGCGCGGGGTTTTGTACAGTTCTTTGATGAGATTCACGAGATTCTCCGTGCTCTTAGCAGGTACTTGAGATATATATTGGGTATGCAGGCTTTTGAGGCAGGCATACAGAAATTCGTGTTCCATCGTAAAATAAAAGAGATAAATGACCTTAGCGAAATTAGAGTTAGGATCCATCAGAATGCTGTCTTTCTTCATAATGAGAGTTACGTAATAATAAAGGATATAGTTTTTGGAACCGTTTCTAAACGAATTACGGTTCTCGATGGCTTCGGGGGTGGGATAAATATGGCTTGCGTCTTGCGTGTCATTTTCGTTGACGAAAATAGAAACGAGGCTTTTGTTGGAAAGGTGCGTGTCAGGATCTGCTCCGTGTTGTATGAGAGTGAGGCTGAGCTGATGTATACACAGCAGGTCCTCCACGGAGCGGATGTTCTGCACCATATCGGCGCAGCTCTGCAGGATGTGCTGCGTATTGACGGAGACGCGCACGTTACAGTCCAGTCCATGGTGCAACAGCAGCACCAGCAGGTTCTGGATGAATTCGAAGTTAAGCTTCTTCTCGGGGGCGCCGCAGTTCAGGGTGATATTCTCACTGATGGTAAAGATCAGCACGTGGAGGGGGGTGAGATTGCAGCGGTAGGAGCAGTTGGGGTTGGCTCCATATTCCAGCAGGATGCGGATGCAATTCAGATAACAAACCTGTGGGTAAACCAAAGCAATGAAGTAATATATATGTAATTTGTAATCATAGCCCAATCTATGGGTCGACAAAAAGGGGGGTTGCCTTGCAAAAAGTGTAGTTCTGGGTTTTTGATAGGTCGTATGTACTTAGATTGTACTTAAAAACCCAATTTTTCTGACATGGCACGCACAAGTCAGTATTTCTGTCATTATTTTAGTTTTTCGCAAAATAACTGTTAAATGGTGCACCCTATAAAAAATATCCATTACTTTTTTATAGAGCACAAAATTTGCTACAATTTATCAAAAAAAAAAATTGTATACTTACCTAATTTGCACATTTAAATAAAATTAATATATAAATTCACCTTTCCTTTCTATGTAATTTTAAATTATGGTCTAGAACACCCTTGAAGAGGGAAAGCCAGAAATAATTGAAAAAAAAAATACTTACCGAAATACAGAGCTTAAAAGAACAATAATTTTCAAAGTTATAAAAAATCCAAAAAAACCAACAAAAAAAAAGTCTTTGTCAATGTTAAAGGTTTTTTAAATCTACGTTACTATCTAATAGGCATACAATAAAAGTAATTTGGATAAATTGAAACAAATTTGGGTCTCTAGAAAAAAGAAATGAATTTTTTGTTGTAGGATGCAATATTTAGGAGTTATTATTCAGTAAAAACCTAAAATAGCGACACCAATCTGGTCGTAGCGTATCACGCATTTCCAAGCAGTGTCAGAAAACTTGAGTTTTTAAGTACGACCTAGTAAGTAAGTACATATAACATAAGAAATAAGAGTTTCATAAACTTTTGCAAGGTAAAATGTACTTGGCCACTGCGTTATGACTACAAACAATTTTTTTTCCAACTTAAGAATTTAGAATATTGGGTTAAGACGAAACAAATAGGTGACTGTATTATCGTAATTTATTTTTGGGAATTCAGGTGGCTGTACAGTTAAACCATAGATTTTGGGTTCAGATAAAATATACAAGTGACTGTATAGCTAAGGGGCCATCCATAAATTACGTCACACGAATTTCATGATTTTTTGACCCCGCCCCTGTCCCTGTCACACATCGTCACATTTGTGAGACCCCTCCCCCCTAGTGTGACGTTACATATTTTGCAATTTTAAATCTAAAAATAATCAAAACAGTAGTTCAATTTTTTTTTATATGTGACGTCACAGAGCTGATGACCCCCCTTACTGCTTGTGACACAATGTCACACTTCTTACTCCTCTCTCACCCCTTAAGGTGTGATGTAATTTGTAAATGGCCCCTAAGCCAGTTTTTTTTTTTTAAATATTGATTTGAGGTCTATTACATATTGTATTATTATCATATTTTTTGAGAAATTGAGAAATAATTTTACAAAATTATTCAGAATTTTTAAATTTAACAAAAACTAAAAATAGTCTCTATTTCTTAACCCATGATAAAAACTATTGGAAATATTTCAAAATACATATCTAAAAACAAATAAATAAAAAATATATAAATAAATAAAAAACCTTCATGGAATGCGTGAAATGATGAAGAGGATCCTTATTGATAAGAGGCACGAGACACACCATGATAGGGACAGAGCCATCCCGCCCTACCATGTTAGGTTCCCCTGTAACAAAATCAAATATCACATTATAAAGACCCTGCATTTCGCATTTCCAACAATTTGTAACATATTTCCCTTTAACACTTTAAGCCTCTGCTACCCGAATTTCTACCGATTTCTTACATATCTCCCTTAAACATTTGCGGCCTTACTAAAAAAAACCACAGCACGACCGATTACCTGTGTTTTTGCAGCAACATGGATACAACAAATTTACACTAAAACACGAAATTCTACCAATAAAGAATTTCTAACAGGTTTTAAAATCTGGCAACAGTGCAATTTTGCGTAATGTCCATACTAAATTGTTGTTTTCATTCATGGCTGCTAGATGGCAATGGCGTCGTACCGGCACATTTTCTACTGTCTTGCCGTGCAGTTGGTTTTCATGCATGACGGGAATGTTTTTAGTAAATATTGAGATTTTACTGAATGATTTCTATTATAGTGACCAATTCACTCTTATATTTATGTAATTAATATATTTACCGTGTTATTTGTGTGGTTTTACATCAGTTTTATCAAGTTATTGCACAATAAACAGTTGTTAAAAGTTGAACTGTCAAAATATTGTTTTGTGTTACATAAAAGTTCAAATTTACGTTTTTAAGTCTTTATTTAATGAGAATTTCTTAAAAGTGGTGTTTTTTTTAATATTAATATCAAATTCACCTGTTGGTAAACTTATCAAAGAAATTAACATCTTTAGTGGTGCAAGAAATGTGTTGAAATGTCAGAGATATTTTTAAGGTTATTTTTTTTGCATAAAAAAAAACTTTGAAATTTTGTATAATTTTTTTTTGTATGCACGAGGAAAAAGTGAGGTGACAGTTTCATTTCAAATTCATTATATAAAAGGTCTGTATTTTTTAAATTTTAATTTTTTAAATATTTCTGTACACTTTCATCAAAAAAGTTTAGGTAAGAAATTATTTTAAATTTTTTTCGGTGTTTAAATCTTAAAATATGGCAGTTTTTTAAAACTTAAGTGTATTTCAAATACACAAATCTAAAAGGTAATTTTATCTAGTTTTTAAAAATGGTATTTGTTTTTACGGCACCTTCAAAACTAAGAAATATATATAACTTTCAAAATACTTTGGAAAATTCCAAATTTCGTTCAGACATCATCCCTAAAATAGAGATAAACTACCCCCCAGGCTGTGTAAACGGCGTGTATTTTTTTCCAAGAACATGTTTTTGATTAGTAATGTTTTCACATTCGCGGCCGTTTGTCAATTGAATAAATTTTTCACGGGGTTTTTTAGTAAGGCCGTTGAAGTTTTTAAGTTCTTAAAAAAATACATGTTATTTTTTAAGATAATGTCTAGACGCGTTCCACGACGAAACGCAAATTATATAAAATTCCCTTGATAGAAAAAAATCGCAAAGTATGCTCCGAAAATTATTATAAACACGTTTGTTTCAGCAGTGTTTTTGTGAAAAATGAGATCTGCGGCTCTACTAGTACTAGGGTTTGTTTACCTCCGTGGGCTAGCATCATATTGAGCAGCTCGTAGCAGACATCCCAGTCGCGCACGTGTCGCAGCGTGCTGGCCAGCGCACTGTTGCCGGGCCGGTTGATGGAGGGATGCGCCCCTGCCGACAGCAGATGGCGCGCTAAGTTCAACGCACCCCACTTGTTCCAGCGATCGTAACCGTAGCGCGCCTCTTCCAGGGCATACCTAAAAACATCATCAAATGCCTGACAAATGTGTTTTTTATGAAGGCTGAAGTTGTAGGCCCCTATTCCGAAGTACCCCCAACTGTTTAACCCTCAACCCGTCGCGTAGGGACTTTTAAAGCCCAGGTTTTACAGGAATTATTATTTATTAATTTTCAACGCCCTGATGGGCTTTTACATTACAAGTTTATAATACAGAGACAGTTTTTTTAAAAACAAAAGATAAACTATAAAAAAATAACTAGTACACTTCATATGAGTATACAGATAAATTAAGGAAAGATAATACATTACAATAAAAGAGAAAGTTTCTAGGTTGTAAATAGCGTAGAAAATAAACTAGTAGGTACTCGTATGTTAATAATTACAAAATTTGCAGGTGACTGATTAATTGTGATGTGTAAATACATGACAAAGTGCAAGATACATGCTAATTATGTACATTTTAAATATTCCCACCGATTCCTTACTTTAGGTAGCTTCCTAGAAGGGACTATACTTGACGCTAGCGCCACCAACATTCAGTTTGCGCATGTGCGATGTGAGATACAGACTTGTGTTTCGGCGTGAGGATCAAAAAAATCGACAAAATACAATGAAAAACCAAGTTTATATCTTTTTTCATTGTATTTTGTTGATTTTTTTTTTAATAATAATAAGCCTGTATCAATCTCAAATATTAATAAGTTTGATATAAATTGGTTAGATATATTTTTTAAGTTTTCTATTAAAAAGTATGTTTCAAAATTATAAAAAAATGTTCCTTGTTGATTTTTAAGCTTTTACATATTTCAATGCAGTCATTATCACCAGACTATAATCAGTTAAAATAACACATAAAATGTAAGCTATAACAACAATTTAATCACATTAATTTTTGGGGTCCTCAGCGACCCCGCCCGACACCTTGCGTTAAAAAAAAGACGCGACGGGCGGAGGATCAAACAAAGCTGCACAGCAAACGAAGGGATACCGCATTCATTAATCTGTTAAGCTTTTCTACTTATTCTTCTCATATTGTTGAGTGAAACTAGCAAGATTCTGGATCTAGAATGCTGCATCTCCACAAGTCTCTCAAGTGTGTCCAATTTGGTGGCAATTTTTCTCAAAAGACGATTAGCTAGTTCAAATAATTTTTACATGTGTCAATGGCGTACTTCATGCAACCATATTACCGTAACGATAGCATGAAACATATTAAAAAGACAAATTACCTGACAATGAGGGCGTGCAGTGGAGTGTTGCCAAGACTGTCCGGAGCATTAACAACTTCCTTGCAGCCGTGTTCCAACAGAAGTCTTACAGTACTCAGAGTGTCTTCAGCACTCTTTCTTGCCGCTAACAAAACTAAAAATATAATAATTATTTTAATCAATATCAATCAAACAGTATTAATTAGCCTTGCGACCGCGTACACACTCTATTCACAAATAGATACCAACGGAAGTGCTGCCATCTATCGAATAGTATTAATAGGCTGGCGTCTGCGTGGTTGAAATGTGGAATTTCAAACAAAGCTACTATTGCAATTCGGTTTCAAATTCAAGAATTCGTCACAAAATGTTTCCACTTCTGTCAGCAAGTCGGATGGGGAGGTGTCCCCTCTAGGTATAACTGCTACGAATTTATGAATATGTAGTATCTCTCCAGATGTGGAAAGATTGACGGTAATACTTAGTTGTAATCACGCGGCTTTATATTACACATGATGTCGTGGCCTGTTCCGGTTACTTTGTCCGGTGACTTTGTACCGGTGACTAGCTGTCACTGGATGACAGTGGATCTGAGGAACGGGCTATTTTTGGAACCAGTTCCTATTGGATTTATAAAATCAAAATGGTCACCATTGTCACCAACACTAACTGGGCGAAGTCGAACCAAAAGCAGCCAATGAGGGCGGCTCATAGTGCTCGCTGCTAGTGTTCATTATTTCTTATCGACCCGTGCGACAGAAACATTTGTTTGATAGTTGATATGGAAAAGGAGTGTATTGTAAAATGTAAGATTACTTACCAACATGTAAAAGAGTCATTTGTTGCGTGCAAGTTCTCACGGACGTGTCGGCACCGTGGTTTATTAATAACTCCAGGAATTTAAGATCATGTAATACTGCTTGGTGGATGGGATAGTATTCATCTTTGATCATGTGTAATTCTTCAGATCTAACGTTTACCTGTACAAAAAAAAAGAAACGTATATAGATAGATGATATAAATGGTTTCTTTTCAGCCGAGACTTGAATTTTAATTTTAAATACTTACCAGGTGCTGCACGCAATTCCATGCAGCTCTTTCGCAGGCTATATGCAGCAAAGGTTTTCTGACCCGGAAAGGTACCTGGAAAGATACAAATTAATAATATGTTTTGACACTCTGAATTAACTAATTTAATTACCAGTTAGTACAGAAATATTCTTGGGTCTAACTAGGGAGCTAGCCTATTTACTAATACTTTAAAATAATAAAGGTAAAAATGTAGGTAAAATTATTTTTAAAAACCAGTATCTAAAATATTAGAAATACATATTGGACAATAAATGTGAGAATACATAAAAAAATATCAACATAATATACATATCTGAAAGTCATCTGGTAAAATATCAATCGGTCTGTTAGTTAAGGATAAAAAAGTAACATTTGTTTTTTTTTTAAAATATATGTATATGTAGTCATAATTCAAAAATGTTGTATTGACTGTTTGATTTACTTTGGTCTTGACAGAATAATAGTTTTTCGAAAACCGGTTGATAGTTTAAACTTTAAACAAATGTAATTATGACAAGTCACAAATATAAAATGAAAAATTGTTATCATAATATTTTATGTAGTAAACAGAATTAAGATAAACATGTTACAAATTTAGTTCGTTGATTGAGTGTTACACAATGACAAGTAACTGGTTAAAACAATGATTTCATTTTTGTTGATTTAAAATCAGGGCTGTCTATAAAATGATACTATGTAGCACGATTAAATATTAGAACAAATATGTATTGAAAAAGTCTTACCCATGGCTCTTCCATCTTCTGCATCAGGATATTGAGGATGCCAATCTGGTCTCCATCGATGGCGTAATAAATGGCATTTTGTATTTTTCCCAACTGCCTTCCGGGAATACCTCCATCGGACAGTGCTGTGAATAAATTATATTTCCATAAATTGATAGGTAAACATGATACGAGTACATTTTTTTTTACCTAACACTGACAAAAGAAAGTTTTAGTTGAAAAAATGTGATAAATGTTCATTAAATAAACAGCAACTCTTTTTAACCCTCGACCCGTCGTGTGGGGTCTTTAAAAGCCCAGGTTTTACAGGAATACAAATTATGTACTTTTTAAATGTTCTCACTGATTTCTAACTTTAGGTGGCTTTCTAAAAGGGACTATACTTGACGCTAGCGCCGCCAACATTCAGTCTGCGCACGTGCGCTGTGAGATACAGACGTGTGTTTCAGCGTGAGGCTCAAAAAATCAACAAAATATGTACAATGAAAAACCAAGTTTATATGTTTTTTTATTGTATTTTGTTGATTTTTTTTTTTTAATAATGGTAAGTCTGTATCAATCTCAAATAGTTATAAGTTTTATAGAAATTGGTTTTATAGAAGTTTCCTATTAAAAAAGTATGTTTCAAAATTATAAAAAAATGTTCCTTGTTGATTTTTAAGCTTTTACATTGAAAATAAATATCTAATTTTTAATATTTTTTTTTATTTCGATGCAGTCATTTTCACCTGACTATAATCAGTTAAAATAACACATAAAATTTAAGCTATAACAACAATATAATCATATTTATTTTTGGGGTCCTCAGCGACCCCGCGCGACGCCTCGCGTTATAAAAAAGACGCGACGGGCGGAGGGTTAATAATAATAAAGTAACATTGGTTTAGCGCAATTTTGTGTTATTTTACTTCAAGTGCACTTTACTATAATAAACTGAAAAATTATAATTTAGTATTTAGTGGTTATATTCTTTAAAATTACTCCTACAGTATTCCTTACGAGTCCTTACAAAATATTGATCAAATAATATGAAACAAAGAATACACAAACCAATGACAAGAGAACAAAAAATCAACAATAACTGTGCTGTTATAATAGCACAGAACCATAATAATAAACAATTAGGGTGTTATTATAGCCCAGGACATAAGAACATAAAACTAAAATATAATATAAAACAGGAGGTTTATGATCAGAAATAAGAACATTACGAGTGGAAATTAAACAGAAAAGTACAATAAGGAGGAAACCGAAACCAAACAATTACCAGAATCTTGAGAATACACTTATTAATGGTAGGATTTTTTAAATACATAATTGTGTTTTTAAAGCCCGTTTAAATTCAGCCAAATTCTGGATATTAGTAAGAGCTGAGGGAAGTTTAATTCAAATGCAACGGGCTGGTTACACGAAAAACACTTTTGTGTTCAAACATTGTTTAAAACAATGCTGCGAATTTATTTCCATGTAACCACCTACTTAATATTCTAAGGAAACTAAGGGGGTTAATTAAATAATTTACAATGAATAAAAAACTTACAAAATTTGCCACTTTCTTCACAGTTGTGTAGGTGCGTACCCGGAAAGCACATGCGGGCCTCTGCATCAATACGTGCTCCATAACGTAATAATAATTCCACGCACTCTTCATACCTGCACACAAAAATAATATATTTAAGTAATATCACTAAATGACATGTACATATAAATTTATATTTGGTAGTCATACGATTCATAAATAGTAATCTCTCAGAAAACACTATTGGGTGGCAATTTTAAATACAAAATTAGCAATGGTTCCAAATATTTTGATTATTACTTGATGGAGCACTGTTAAAGATAATGATATCTGAAGTAGTTTCCTCTAAAGCACAATATCGCATAACATTTGTGACTGAATCCTGTTATTCTAAAGTCTAAAGGGTCGATTATAGTTAGTACTATGCCAGAAAAGAAGGAATACAGAAGTAAATACCCTTTAAGACAAGCAATGTGAAGTGGGAGGGAGCAGGGACACCTGTTGACATCCAGGTTGTGTCTTGTGAGGAGCCATCGCACCAGCTCAATGTGGTTCAGCCCCACGCACTTCTGCAGGAGGTTGTATCCCGCCTCATCGTGGACTGATAGAATGTTTTCATGCTGTAAGCCAAACGATAGCATTCGTATTACTGACAACCAATTCATAAAACATGTATAGTTTGAGATGAAGGTATTGAGACGTGTGTACTGTAAAACCAAAGACAACTGTATTACGAACAAATTAAAGAATGGAATACAAAGGAGTTTGGATGGTGAAAGGAGTGTAAGGAGAATACATGACTGGTAAGTAGATAGATAAAGTCGGAGACGCACCAGGAAAACATTTCATCCAATTTCACACGATTAAGTGGATCACACAATTCACACGATCAAGTGGATCAAATACTTGAGTATTTGAGAGTTGGAATAAAAGAAAAGTATTAATGAGACGATTTGTCAATGTAGAAGAAGGAAGGAGTGTGCGCCAAGAGAGTCTTACGTGGCATTCTATCTTCTATATCTACCCCTGTGATGAATCAGCATAACATGGTAAATATTCGAACTTCCGCACTTTTATTAGGCATTACAATACATTTCAATTTAATTACTACAAGAAACAACTAATTACTTTTGGTTAGATGGTAAAACTTGCATTAAAATTCCTTTTTTATTCAAAGTTCAAAAATTCCCATATAAAACGATTCCTTTGCTGCCATTTTAATATTTTTTGTGTGCATTGACATTTGTGTGAGTTTTGTTTCAACTAATTAGGCATGAATTAATAAGTTTACCCAAACTAAGAACCTAATTTATGCATGTACAGTCGTTTTTTGTAGTAATCGTTGAAATGAAGTGCAATTTCCTAATCTGTGTCTAAAAGTGCGGCAGTTAGGGGAATAATTACCTTTTGCATTTATATATATTATTCTGGATTGCAGAAATACAAAAGATCTTCTCAGTAGTGTTATCTAAATAGTATAATAGGTTTTGAATGCTTAATACTAAACTTAATTGAATCATTATTTGAGTATTTTACGTTTATTTCTGTAACACACATTCACAGAAAGTAAGCCTACCCTTATTGAATAAATCCCATATGTAGAAGGTATTGAAGAAATGTTGTACAAATAAGGAAGATGCTATGAATTCACCCAAAATTAGAGAAAAGAAAATATTGTTTGATAACAGAACAGCAGTGAGCAAGTAGGGGATTTTATAGGTAAACAATCTTACCTTGGGGATTTGAACTAATAATGCCTCCAGTCTTTGTAGTGACACTTTGGGATTGGCAACCAGGGCGTTAATGATGATTTGAACTTTGGAAGCTGTCGCTTCTGATATTCTGTGCCCATGACTATGGGATAATAAAGCGCTGCCGTTCTGGAAAACTTGGCTCAAACAACCGCCCATTTCTATACCAGAAATATTATCATTTCATTAGTTAGAGCCATGTTTGAAGAGATCCAAATACTGCAAATTGATGTTTTATTCTGTATATTCAACCCAAATGTACTATAAATGTAAGACAGTATCAGTAGAAATGGAATTAGTGAATATTATTTATTATTTGACGTTTTTCTCGATTCTCGTCACAATTCGACAAAATTTGACATATGCGCAAAACGATAAACGATAATGTTGCCACGATGGATCGTTATTATTTATTATAATTTTTGTTGATACATAACACAAAAAGTTGCTACTTAGTTGTCCAGTCACCATTTTATATTCTATTACTAGCGAGTACCCGGCATGCGATGCAACACCACTAAAAGAAACTAAAGAAATTGTTTGTGTTTTAATTGTGTTTATCGAAGTGCTTTTGTCCCCTTCACCCTTCCACGTTCCCTTCCACCTTCCCCGCCCGTCCCCTCCCCCGTCCCTGGAAGTAAGGAGGGGTGGGGTGGAAATCTCTGTTGCTATGAAATAGACGTTACGTTATTTGATAGATTCATACAACTAGCGAGCCACCTATTGTAATTTTTTTTACAGATTTCACAACGCCAGAGATCAACATTATATATAGAAACCTTAATCGGATTAGTGGTATAAGAACGCATACGGGATAAACAAAAACACACATTTTTTTATATCTGAAGATAATAGTAAGGGTCCATCCATAAATTACGTCACACGAATTTCATGATGTTTGACCCCCCCCTTCCCATCCTTGTCACACATCGTTACATTTGTGAGACCCCCTCCCCCCTAGCGTGACGTCATATATTGTGCAATTTTACATGCGACGAAAGGGGTGTAATTGTATACCACAACGATGTCACACTTCTCTACCCCCCCCCCCCCTCCCCTTAAGGTGTGACGTAATTTATGAATGCCCCCTAATGTCATTGATATAAAAACAGGTGTTTATATTTATTATCTAATAATTCCTATTTTTTTATAAATGAAGGAAAAAAATCACATTGGCACCTAAAAACTTTTTATAATAAATTATTAGAGACGCTTAGGGGTTTAAAATCTTATGGCATAGGATTCCATGAGAGGTTTAGAATTGAATCGAGTATTTTTCATGCGGGACTAACGACAACAATATTCATATTTGGATTACTGCTCTACCATGTTATATTTAGCCAATGAAGGAAATTTAAACAAACTAGAAGTTATACAGAACAGAGCTATGAGATGTATACTGGGGAAAGGCAAATACGCAAGGATTAATCAAATGAGAAAGGAGCTAAATTGGATTCCAATAAAAAAAGACTTCTATTTAATGGGCTAATTTTTGTGCATAAAATTATGAAAAACCAAATGCCAAAATACTTTGGATGAAATTGTTTTTAATAGAGACGTACATAATTACGAAACAAGAAATATAAACAGAGTTCGATTGCCAGAAATGAAGAAATCAAAATCACAGAACCGAATAATGTATAGAGGACTAAAGATGTATGATGAAATGCCTGAAAGTATGAAGAATGAAGGAAGAATGAATGTATTTAAAAATAAATGTTATGCTTACTGTAAAAATATTTAAATTTATCAAATGAAATGTTACATTGTGCTTATTAGTTTATATTCATGTAGTATAAACTAACTCAATAAATAATAATAACAAAACAAAAAAAATATTACGTTGCTAGTCATTTAGAAAATATCTCGTTTAGTTATAAAAAATCTGAGATCTTCATCTTACAATATAATATTATATTTAAAGTTTCTAAAGCCTCGATGACACACGGCGAGTTTACAAGCTACCATTAAGCTACTATCTACTAAGTTTAAAAGCGGGTGAATCAGCGAGTGAGATTGTCATGATGACACACAAAACTGTCCACTCGCTCAGTAGCTCGCGACATTTTTGTAGGAAACCGGACTCGCACGTAGCTGCTAGCGCCAGTAGCGGAAATAACGTGAACTAATTTTTCAGACAGTTGACAGTCGAATTCAGCTGTTTTTTTTGCAGCCATATTGGAAACATAAATAAACCAGTCACGAGTGGTCACGAGTCGGCTTGTAGCGAGTAAGGTTGAGGACCTTTCAACTTTTTCCGTAGATTGTCAACAATCTGCTAGTTAGTAACACGATGACAATGAGTGAGTTTACTAACAGATAGTGAATTTCCCAAATAGTAGCTTGTAAACTCGCCGTGTGTCATCGAGGCTGAACAGTTGTTAACGTCGGTTGTGCCTCGTGTAAAGTCACCGTACCTGCTAATGTCGTTCAGTCCCACGCACTTCTGCAAGAGGTTGTAGATGTAGACTTGTAGACGAACCTATGAATCAACCAAAAAAAAACAATCCCGATACAACGAACTAAATTTTATCAGGTGCAGTCATATATATACCAATCCCGGTGCAGTTTTCATAAAAATTAATACACGATTATTTTTCAACCATAGACGACAAAACTGGCAATACCACAACCAGCAATAACCAAAGATAACAATTGTTTACTGCGAATCCATGCGAATCTGACTTATCTGTCTATCTGACAATCTGACTCAGAATTTTATTTATGCTCAATATTTTTCCTGTCAATTTGCTGTCACATTTTGATAACGAATTTCATCCACTGGAGGAAATATTTGTGTTTACCTGCGTTCAAAGCTAGTGATCTGTGTGATCAACTGTCTTAATATATTTTAGTGTTGTGAAATCTATCAAAACGGGGAACGAGATGTCTACTTCTGCGATGGAAAGTATCCTTTTTAACGATGACTCATAATATATGTCAAAAATTACACCAATGTTTGATTTAACATTATTAAATTATTTTAGTTTTACTCCGTTTGTATTAATTATAGTAGATATGTACCAACAGTATTATTAGCTGCAGACAGCACATTAAATCAATGAGACAATTGGAATCTTTGATGGGAAGTGGGGGTACCTTTTACCTTGACTTAATGCTTGAATAACCAAGTAGATTTGTAGATTAATTAATTTGAAATAGACGCAAAAAATGTTTTTCATGAGTGCAATTAATTTTGGTAAATATTCGGAACAAACGTCAACGGTTAATACGCACTTTTTTTTATAAAACCTTTAGATTCTTCTTAATTACCATAAAAGACAACTATTTGCATTGGAGGAGGTTGAAAATGTTACATTTTTAATTTTAGTTACGTAAATTTAAAATTTGCTTTCGTATTTAGACACAACGCTTCACCATTGTTCACCATAATTTGTAATGATTATTGTCATTTTATTATGTTGGTATTACTGATACTATATGAAAGGCTACATCATACCGTAACTGACTTCATGGCAATATATTCAAAGGCGCGTAACCGAAAAAACCTATACGCTAGGTTTGTGTAACATGGTTTGTGATTCAAAAGAAAGTGCCCCTTTATAACGCCTGCTCACGTCAAGGCAAGAAAAACATCCCAGTTTTCAAGTAGTTTAGCGGCTACGCTAGGTTTGTGTAACATGGAATGTAAAATATCAGTAATACCAACATATTAAAATAACAATAATATGGCAAACAGTGATTTGACAGTGTTAAAGCAAATTTTCAATTTACGTAACTAAAATTAAAAATGTAACATTTTCAACCTCCCCCAATGCAAATAGTTGTCTTTTATGGTAATTAAGAAGAATCTAAAAGTTTTATAAAAAAAAAGTGCGTATTAACCGTTGACGTTTGTTCCGAAGAATTACCTTAATTTTTTGACAAAATGTTTAATACGTGAATGGTTTTATGAGTACATTTTTTTTTTTTACCAAGCCCGGACCATATTTTGTAATGAAATTTTGTATAACAGCTTATCGGAGTTTCAATGTTAATATGCAATCATAATGATACTATTTTCTGCTAACGATCCCATCCTAACCTAAACCTTCTGTGGGTCAACACACTAAGAACCTTTTTGGGAATGTCATGGGTTTTGATTTCATAGAAGCCAATAATAGGCATTTTGTTCAACAAAACTCATTGACGTATGATATCTAGACGAGCCCTGTGAAATTCAAAATGACGCAAGAAGCCAGCAAAAGCAGGCTCAAGGCCAATTTATGAAAAAGTGCCTGCATTGTTTTGCACCGTTCAGATCGCATAGTGCTTTGTGTTGTATCTTTTATCGGTCTACAAGATCTACACTGAAACTAATGTGTGTGTCAGCCGTCCGGACCGAGTTAATTTTTTTAAAACACAAAAATATACCACTTCCGAATATTGTACAAGGTACACACCGCGGACTTTATTTTTGAAAATGTAGTCAGCTATCTAAATACAACAAAAAAAATATACCTTACAGATGTCTTTTAGGCAGCGTTTCAATAAACGTAATAATGTTAAAGAAATTACTTTTGGTCGAGCAATATTTCTGACGTCATGCCACGTAGCCCGGTTCGTTCACTAATACATTGATATACAGGCTCAAAACAAAACATAACGGCTTGTTTAAAATTAAAAGACCACATCTTGTCACACACTGAACGCCCTCGGGTTATTTCTTCAAGCGACTTAGCGAGCGTGTACGGCTAGTTTATACCAAGTAGGAGTGATAAATTCAACTCCACAATACGTGTCGCGTGATATTCAAGGCATCTGATTGGTTGATGAATGTCAAAACTACATAATGGGATTTGAGAACGAACTTTGTGTTTAAGGAACTGGCTTCTCTAGGCTTTTTGAGCGAGGCGGTGGAATAGGATGAAGAGTTGTATTGTTAACATTAATATCATGGCGTCATTATTCACAGGCAAGTTGGTTAGGTAGGGCTTATCTAGACTTAATTGATCGAAGACAAAACTACATTAATATTTTATCATTAATGTGTTTTCTATGCAATATATTTCTTAACCAAATTTTACAGAGCATATGTTTAATTTAAAATTCGCCGTAAAAGAATTAGAACGAAATTCAAAAAAATGTGAAAAGGAAGAACGGGTCGAGAAAACCAAAACGAAAAAAGCCATCCAGAAGGGCAACATGGAGGGGGCAAGGATACATGCGGAGAATGCCATACGACAGAAGAACCAGGCACTCAACTATCTCCGGATGTCCGCCAGAGTGGATGCTGTGGCCAGTAGAGTACAGACTGCTCTCACTACAAGGAAGGTAAAATTACTACCCGCAAATACTACAAATTAATGTAATCTTTATGGCCATTCGTACATGGAGATACTTAAAAGCGATTCGTTAGTGTGCGTCGCCTACTCGCCGCTCTTGATTATCCGCCATACCATTTTGCTAGTATTCGTACACAATGCGACGGGTTAACTACGGGTTTGACGTCTTTAGCAGCACACTACGCGAGTTGCATTCGCATCTACAACTCGTTTGAACATTTTTTAACATTATCTCCTTTGTTGTAGGCTCGGTAAGCCGCATTTTTCCATCAAACTGCTTCGGAGCATTGTCCACTGAACCAAGGCTTTAAACCCACATCAATTGAGCGATTCTATATGTCAGATTTGTGTGATTTATTTGCTTTTTCTATGCACAACGTACATTAAATAAATAATCATGCATACTTGCAGGAATTCATGTTTAAAACGATATAAACTAAAATTTATGTCACAGTAGTAAATATGTAAAAATCACACAAATCTGACAGGAGATTATGTCCGTTATCTCGATAAAGATCCCACAAAAGATATAGAATTGCTCAGCAGGGCTTTGGGAGGTGGGTATGGGTGCCGCTGGATATTGGGTAATCAACATCTCTGCCTTGTGGTTTGCTACATTTGGTAACTTAGTAGGGGTGCCCGGGTTCAGTGGTGAGTTTTGTCTGGGTCTTGGTAGCGGATGCATCTCTTTCGGAACATCACCTTGCACTGCAATGAGAGGCTGGGGATCAGTGTATCCAGTAGTGACAGAATAATGAATCCGTCCCACCCACTGCGGAGCAAGGCGATGGTTCGGGAAAGCAAACGTTGCTGCTGGGTCCTCTCCGACCACAAACCGACACAACAGCAGAGGCAGGATTTTTTAAAACTTGTTAATGGGGTAGATGTCAGCAATTTGTACCATCTTACCAGTGTTACCAAATGTTTTGGTTTCTTTCTAATGTTCTAAAAAAATATATAACCAAGACATGACCAGGTTAATTTCACATAAGTATATATTTTGATTTTAAGGTCACAAATTCCATGGCGGGAGTTGTGAAGGCTATGGATGCAGCCATGAAGTCCATGAATCTGGAAAAGATATCTGGGCTCATGGATAAGTTTGAAAGCCAGTTTGAAGATTTGGATGTCCAGTCGTCATACATGGAGAACGCCATGTCCCAGACTACCACCACCTCCGTCCCACAGGGAGATGTAGATAGTCTCCTGCAGCAAGTTGCTGATGAAGCTGGGTAAGATATTAAATAAACATATTATTTTTTCTGACCCATCCTAAACCTGATGCGCAAAAGATAAAAATACCCTCACATTTAATATATGCATTGCCTGCTGCAATATTTTCCATTTGCAAGCATTGTCTCAAAGAATTTTGAATCTTGTATCACACTAGAACTGTGATAAATTTGACTTGGATATGGATTAACATTATCGTTAAATACTGAATTAGAGATATAAATTGTCCAAAAATGGTTAGGTTGTAACAAGCGCTCTTGTTGAATAAATGCACCTGATGTTATGCCATCTCTACATATGTATTATAAATTTAAGTCCTCCGCCGCGTCTGTTCACTATAATCTCAAAAACTACTGAACGGATTTTCATGCGGTTTCCACCAATAGATAGATTGATTCATGAGGAAGGTTTAGGTATATAATTTGTCAAGGTTTTGTGTAAATTGGTTGAAATAGCGGTGGACAAGTAGGTGGTGTGGATTTGTATGCAACTCTACATTTTTATGACGAGGTTGATGAAATTTAGAACATGTGACCTTCAATACAAGAGTCTACATTTGATTTCGAAAACTCTGTGTACTGCCAGGGCATCGCCGGGGACTTCAGCTAGTATTAATATAGTTTAAACTAGAGATGCCACGAATATTGATTTTGCTGAATACCGAATATTCGGCTAGGCTCTCGGCCGAAGCGTCAAATATTCGGCAGCCGAATATTCGGTGACACTAAGTACATTTTGCGGGTGACCGCAGGTTCGTAGTTCGCGGTTCACTTGCGGTAGTGACTGAAATGCGGTAGGGTTTGTTGTGCATAAATCACCTTACAAACACTATACCGGTTCAGTCACGGCAGCTACTGAAATGGGCTAGGTTTTGTAAGGTGATTTTGCACAATAAACCCTTCAGTCGCCAACGCGCTTCGTTGCTCTATCTGTTTCAGTGGTAGGTCGTGCCACAACACTCATTACGTTACTTATTTTGTGTACCTATATCTTAAAAAATACAAGTAGTGTGAAAAACTTGTAGTGTATATATCTTAAAAAATACATAAAAACTGTTCGCCAAACAGTATCCAAGCCTAGCAGAATTTGCTAAGATTTATTTATCATCTCCCGATAGCAGTGTATACTCGTATATTGAGTGGCTTTTTTCGGAAGCATGTATAATTTATGAGGAAAAGCGCAATCGTTTGCTATCAAGAAATGATAAAAATGTTTTCATTCATCATAACTTAACATTGATAGATGCGGATTTTTTGTTGAAATTAAATTTTTTGTGAGTTATATTAGGCCTTTTTTTTCATGATTTAGTATTCGGTATTCGGCCAAATAATATTAATAATTCGCAATATTCGGCCGAATAGTTAAAAAAGTTGCCGAATAGGCCGAATATTCGTGGCATCTCTAGTTTAAACTTTCCCCTTTTTTATTCAAAGCTGTCTTGTGGTGATGATTTAATAGTTACAAGCAAACTTTCAATTTTGGTACCAGTGTTTTATTCAATATAAGTAAATATACCTTTGAATATAAAGTGGCCAAGTCGTGCGAAATTACGCAAGCCAAAAGAGCCCAAGAACCAGGCGTGGTATTTCAGATGCACATCAATGTATACCCTAGTGCTGTGTGAAACATGAAAAAGTCAATCAAATTGGAATGAATTGAGTTACGGCGGATCGATAAAATTATAGCGTATTAATACGAACATTACTGCTATTTAACTTACATTTGATGATGTTTTCAGGTTGGAATTGAACATGGAGCTGCCCCAGGGTGTTGCCGGCAGTACTATCGGTACCAGTACGGCAGTTTCACAGGAACAAGACGAGCTCACACAAAGGCTGGCGAGACTTCGGCAAGCAGAATAAAACGCTTATTCATCAACCACTTTCCAAAGGCGAAAACCATTCGTCAACATCAATTTATAATTATTATATCTCCGCATATTTATGTTGTTGATGCGTGATATAGAATATTTTATTTATAATACCATTCAGTTTAATAATGCAGTATATGTAATACTCTAAGCAACAAAGGAAAAATATTGAATGTGTGATTATTCCCTAGAAACATCTAGGGATTTATGTATCCATTTGTGAAAGGGCAGAGGGGCACTCACATAATATACTACATTTTACAAGAGGTTTTCAAACAATAGTATTTATATGTTAACTTCTCAAGCGCCAAAAGTACCCGTTAGATAAATTTGTATCTGTTGAGCGCCGGCATATCCGTATGGTAATCTGAAAACAATACTTTGTTAGTATTTTTACCCTCGGCATACTACTGTTATTAGGTCGCGCGAGCTCGGCATTTCAAAGGTTAAAATCTGTATCCAAGAGGCAAATGTTCGAAAATGTTTATGGATATTTTGACATAAATATTAAATTTCATAATGAAGAGTTTTACAAAACTCTGGTAAAATGTTGTAAATGCGGGTTATGCCTTTTCATTCGTATTGTTTTAGGAGTTAGTTATATTATATTATGTAATTGTATTATTCCCACAATGTTGAACATTGCTAATGCAGCCTTAAAAAAGAGAATAATAATTGCTATAACCATATTCTTTTAACTGGCAATCGAAATAATATAATAATACTTAGAACCCCAAGCAAGCAAGTTAGGTTGCGGCAACAGTTGGCAACTATTTCAAAGTCCATACAAATTCAAGTCTCCCTAGTGTCGCGTCGCCTCGTGTACCTTCATATACCTTAACGTATTTTGCTACATGCAACTTGTTGTGAGGCAACTGTAGCTGCAACTAAAGTTGCTTGTGTTTAACTTAATGTTTAAGTCAGTGGATCTTTTACCTTTTCCATAATAAATATAAGATATTCTATACATTTCTTGGGAAAATGATATGTAATTTCTAACGTTTTTTACTAATTGTGCCCGGTTACATGTTCCAAAGTGCCCATGGTACAGCTGGCATTGAGAGTATTCCCAACAGCAATTTCTCAACCAAACATTATTTGAAAACCACTAATTTAAACACTTAAGCTGTGTACACACACAGCTATAATATATATGGCTTGGGGTATTTCGGCATATCGCTCGCTGTACATTCCCAATTGGAATATATGGCTAGCGTTATGCTGAAATACGTCAAGCCACATATATTATAGCTGTTTGTGTACATAGCATTAACCAAAAAAAGACTTCATTCAGAGGGTAGTTGCAGCAGGTGCACAATATGCATGGATGTACATATATATTTTATAATTATGATTGATAAAAATGAGAAAAAAAATATTTAAAAAAAACAATTTCTCACTATTATAATATAAAAATTTCTTTTGAAATTAAGCGCAAGCTTTACAATACTGAACAGAAATGTGCTGCACTTTTTTTGTAAGTTATAAAATTTCATCAAGCAATGCTAATAATTACAATGTTACGTTTTATAATTGTGTTTTTTATTTACGTAGATCAAAAGTAAAAGGGAATGAGTGACTTACAGACGAATAAAAACTATGTGTTGCAAATTTTTCAATATTTTTGGTTTTTATGTGACACCACAAGAGGCTCAACTGCTAGACAAGTGAGACGATGGCACCCTGATGGTGAATGTTGTGTCTGTTCCCATTTCTGTTTAAAAATCGGACGTCGTTCCATTTAAAAATCGGATGCCCTAGTGGCTGCAGAGATTATATGGAGCTGTTCACACATGCCCGACACGATTAAAAAATGGATTCGGCACGTTTTGTCAGAAGGATGGCTAGTGCAGCGCATCCATTTAAAAATCGTGTCAGAACTCGCTCGCTCGTAGGTTTGTATGAAGCTGTTCACACTGTTGTTGTTGTTCCAACGTGAGCCCCACTATACCGACCCCTCCACCCGTCTGCTCCCAGTCGCAGGAAGCATGCATGCAGTGTTTGCGTGATCATTCCATTTTTTATTGTTCCGTTGTTTAAACAGAAGTGGAAAATGGCCCTTAGGCTCGTGGAAGGGGACAGGAGAAGATGTAGAAGAAGAAGATTAAGAAGCATCTTGCTACTCAGTTTTGGTCATTAAAAAAGTCATTCAGTTTGAACTGTGGCATAGATGTACAGTGAAACCCTCTTAGGAAGTTTTCATGTTTAGGAAGTTTGGTTCTTCAGTCCCTTAAAGACTGCCTGATTTATCCCACATAAAAGGTTTTTCGATTCCTTGGAAAACTTTTTAAGAGAGTTTCACTGCACTAGTATATTTCTTTTAATTCAATTCGACGGAGAAAACAAAATGTTCTGAAAAAACCACAATGATTCTCAATTGCTTTTTTTTACATTAGCTTCACACAGGAGGCCCCGAGGAAAATAATTCCCCTCAGGGCCTATGTCATCTTTGGGGTTGCTGTGTGGAATCTTTTTAGGAAAGGAAGGAGAGGAGGTTCTGGAAAGGAAAAGGGTTATGAGGGATGGGTCGGAATCCGGGGATCCGTGTGTCCAGGATTGACGGATGTATGAATTAGTACTGTTTCATTGTTTCAACGTCCAACACTGTTGATAATAATTAGCGCCAACAGTTGAAATAAAATACCTACATGTTCCAACAGTTTCAACTTTCAACGTTATTATAGGATTATTATTACGTGTGTGGGGCATAGAGATAATAATTATACATCAATGATCCAGGCAACCCGTTAGAAGGGATTCCCTAATACAATTTTGATCTATTTTTTGTTTGTTTTTTTGACTTAGTATCGTGTCGATCTCCTATACGTTTAGTTTGATGTTTGATTGTACCTACTGGCTTGTCGCGCGTCTATTCTATAGTTGCGTCAACATCGACGTTATTTTAAATAGTTATTTGAAAATAATACAGTTGAAAATCGCCAACGATAACGACGTTGGTGTTGGATGGAATTATCGTCAACGCCCAGTACTAGTATGAATCAAATCAAATAGCGGTGTAAGGTGATGGGTCAAGAGATTCCGGCTGAAAAGGATAAAAGACTCCTTCAACCAGACTCTCTCAATCCTGCCCACCACACGGCAGGTGGGCAGACGCATCGGCCGCCATGACGTGGACAAACCTCACCCCATGAACCCGGGCACCTCTGCTAAGTCACTAAACGTATTTGGTTTTTTGTTAATAGATATGTAGGTACTCGTGTAGACTTGTGGTTGTCAATGGAGAACTACGAGGTTGCGTGTTGAAAAGCCTTTATTGAGTCCCACAATAATTATAATTTGTAGATCAATACAAGCACGGACAGCGTAACAGTTTTACGATATAAATAGCACTTAAAAACAAACGAAGTTACACACTGGGTCAAGGTTGATTGTGGATGCAAGAGGCGAGCTTACTGTAATGCTGGATTAATACTGGAGGTAAGTAGCTGTTGCTGGGCGCTCTTATATAGCCCGACGAGTCGGAGTGCCGGCAGTAAATCATCACTCGGCTAGTTTCTCGAAAGCGCCGGAACTGTGGATTGCAAGTGTACAATGGTTCGTACCTTTGCTGGAACGCGTGAGAGGTAGGTAGGTCTGCAGCTCTGTTTCGATAGACTAGGTACCTACCGTTCAGTCACTCACCGTCCGTGCCAGACGGTTTACGTGGTGACGGGAACGCTCTAGTAATTTCGGCTTGCGAATATTTGAATATAGGCGACGCTTCTGGAAACATACTTTTCGGGGGCAATCCAAAGCGTGAGGTAGCAAAGGCTGGTTGCTACAGATATGCAGTAAATAAAGCAAAAATAATATCACAGTGAAGAAAACAAAACGCAAAGCAAGTCTGAAGTGTGAATTCGATTAATATTTTTTTCATTATATTCTTGTCTCGTTTATGTAAAGTTTTTTTTTTATAAAATTTAAGTTCTTTAACATTTTTGGAGTATTTTTTCATCCATTATTTATTTATTTTTCCAACATTATTTTGACATCCCTGCATTATGGCGGACGACCGGAATGTATAAAAAAAATTTTGTGTTGCATTTTCTTCACTATTTCTGTGTTATTTTTTTTGTAATACATTTATTAAGGAAAACCTTTCACGGTTCCAACTAATATTGGATTATCTAACATTGCTGACTAGTGGTGAGGTGATTAAAAATTACAAACTTAACACTCAAATTATAATAATGTAAGTACATACAATATACACTATTAAGTACTGGTAAATTAGCTTAGGAGGTGAATAAAAAATAGCACTGGAATATCTTTACCTCGTATTAAAAGCAATAAACACTCAACAAAACAATACATCATTCACAAACATAATATTTATAATAATAAATGCTGGATGGAAATAGTCTTTGGCCATTTAATAATACAACCGCTAAAAGTGAAACCTATAATAATAATATGAGAGTCTAGTCCTTAATTTAAAGATTGGAACTATTTAATAATTGTAGTAATTGCTCTACTGGTGTTATGCCTTGAAGGATATCTGGTAGAACAGCCAGTCTTCGAGGAAGGAAGGTACAAAGGCGCTGGTTTTTGTGAAGGTCACGGGTTTATTTAGCTTCGACAATTGGTCTTCAAACATTTGCAGCGACGCCGGGCAGCTAGCCCCATTGGCCTGAAAAGAAAAAAACGATTAATATGTACCACACGTTGCAATCCAAATATGTCTGAAAATCAGCCAAATCCATGCGAGCAAACAAAATGAAATTTGTTTTAAATCAATAAATTTTCGAAAATAATATGTAGGTACATTTAAATGAATTTTTTTCTATAGTACTTGCTACACCCCAACTATACAAGTATTGTCCAAAATTATAGCATACTTTATAATAGGACTCCATAAAAAGAAAGTTAAAGTAGTGTTTCGCCATTTTTTTTTTACGTTAGTTTTACGCAGGAGGCCCTGGGGAAAATAATTTCTCTCGGGGACTATGTCATCTTAGGGGATGGTGTGTGGAGGTTTTTTTTTTTTGAGGAGTAGAACAAGTTCTGGGAAGGAAATAGGTGTGAGGGAAGGGTAGGAATCTGAGGGTCAGTGTGTCCAAGGGTGACGGACGTATGAATCCATCCCTTGCAAGGTGCAAGGTGATGGGTTGAGGAATTCTGGCTGGAGAGATCAAAAGACCTATCCATTCCGTCACACAAAAGGTGGGTAGACACAACGGCCTCTAAGACCTTGACAAACCTCACTCCATGAGCCCAGGCACCCCAGCTAAGTCACCAAACGTAGCGAACCACTTAGGGTGACCTATGGCAGAGGTGTTGGTTATCCAATAAATGGTTCCCGGGCCGGCGGTACCCATACCCGCCTCCCAAAATAAAATTGATAAAATGAATTTACAATATTAACCTATTATTGGAAAGAATGACAAATTAAACTGTTTTTCCAAAAATATCTCTGCATATTATAAATTAAAGTCCTTCGACGTGTCTGTCTGTCTGTTCGCGATAAACTCAATAACTAATGAAAGGATTTTCATGCGGTTTTCACAAATAGATAGAGTGATTCACGAGGAAGGCTTAGGTATATAATTTGTCAAGGTTTTGTGTATATTGGTTCAAATATATAAAGGGAGCGGACCGGCAAACAAGCGATGTGGATTTAATTTGGATGCAAATTAACAGATGGCGTTGGTTATTAAGCTTGGGTAACCAACCAGTAGATGGTGTTGTGTTTCGTTAGCCACAGCAACACGTGTCCGGGTCAGCTAGTATAATTATAATTTTTAAAGAGGGAAAAGCATTTCTAGGCTACGAATAACCTGCAAACCTATAATGTACACATAATTATAATCAGAAAATGTTGCTTGTGCAAAGATGGAGAACTGATTTGTCAAGGTCTCAATAAGATGGTTATTCACCAAATTTTTTAAGAGATTACAGGATTACTTAATTAGTTGAGGATTGAGTCCTCGCCACCTGCGTGGGAACCTAACGCTTTGGACCGCTCGACTAACTAACTGGTTTGTAGATTAACCTATCAATTTTCACAGTTATTCAATAGTTTATTATTAAATAAGCTCTTACATGTGTCATGAATTTTCCAGTGGGTTTGAGAACTTTGAAGGAAGTGTCTAGAATGAGCATAATGAAGTCCCAAATCTCCCCGTTGGGAGTGTCGGATATTGGTATATCAGTCAAATCGCCAAACACATAGTCAACCTTCTTCCCTTGTTTTATAAATTTGTTTAAGGTAACCATACAATCGTCCACAATTATCTGAAAAAAAAAACAAATATTAGGTAAGTTCGTAAATGTTGGTTATCTAATAAATGGTTCCAGGGGCAGTCGTACCCGTATCCGCCTCCCAAATTGAATGTGACGAAAATTTTAAACAACCCAACCTAAGTGGGTTAATCCAGCCTAGATTAACCCTCCTGCACAGGGGGGGGGGGGGGGGGTAATACACATCCCTAACTAAAGTTTTGTGCAGTATCTAAGTTGTTTTTTTTAGCACCATATACTCTATAATTTAGGTAATCCTAGAAAAACTATTCAGTAATCGATCTGCATTTAAAAAAAAAAATCCCATTATCATTTTAAAGATAATTAATAATATCTATCCAATTCTGACGAAATTACTCTGCCCCCCTCGGATTCTCATTACTTAAAAATTTCCTCTTCCCAAACGAGCCTTATGTGTAGATGTAAAAAGTGTATTTAACTGGGAATGGCCACACTAATATGTATTTGTATATTGAGTTATGTTCGATTTTGTAATATCTCTTTTACCATTATTACTTGACTGCATAAATCACCTTACAAACACTACCGCATTTCAGTCGCCTGCGCTCTGTGTTGCTCTATCTTTTTTTAAGAGAATGACGACCGTAATTATAGAAGGGTAAGCAGAGAGGATAGACCGCGTTTTTTTAAACTTACAAAATTTTATAAATCACGTATCAATATATTGTAAAAAAAAAATTTGTCATTCTCATAGAAAAAGATAGAGCAACGCAGCGCGCAGACGACTGAAACGCGTTAGTGTTTGTAAGGTGTTTTACGCATTACAATCCCTAACTCGTTTCAGTCTATAGCGCGACTGAAACGCGGTAGTGATTGTAAATACGCCTCCAGAGCGGGAGGGTTAATCCTGTCTTTCGAAAGTTGTTTCAAACTCGTCACATTTGCCACCACCGAATTTGAAACGTCCCTAAAATTAATAGTGTTACTGGGCAAAAAGAGTATTAAGAGACACAATCCATTTGCGATATAGGGGGGACCCTAGTGACCCCCCTTCGGATGATACGTGATTTATACCTTCAGATATGTAAAGGTAAGGTTAGGTTAATACCTCATAGTTATCACCCTTTCTGGTTTCTAGAACATCTCCGCAAATTGACTTCATATGTTTGTTGCAAGCTTTCATCACATCTTCGTCTATCTCCAACATCCACACATGCTTTGGCTTCTCCTTCAACAGCTCATAAAGTAGTGCTCCGTCCCCACCACCTACCAAACAAAGTTCATTACGTCGTGAAATTATTAAACTTATACAAATACTGATTAATGATATCAAGAATGAACAACTTCATTATTACCTTTCCTGATATCATTAATCAATATTTGTTCAAAAAAATTCAAACAACTTTGAATGATCTCATTATTGAACCATACCCAATATAACAATTTCAGATCCCTCATAATTTACTTTTCCCCTTTGCATCAACGTCTCTGTATAGATGAGATCAGCTTCCGCAATGTCTGAAATAACGAAAATACATTTTAGTCAAGAAATACATTTGTAGATTTAAAATAAGTGTTCAAAATTATAGTCTGCTAATGGCAGCCATTTCAAGCTAAACCTGTCAGGTTTATTATAATGAAAGGTATCCATTTTGACAATATCTGTTCAAAAAGCATTGCACTTGAATATGAGAATTTATTGCGGCTGAAAACAGTATTTCCACAGGAAAAAAAATGAAGCATGGGAGGTGCACTACGTTGGGGAGGTGGGGGTAACTTCAGTCCAAAGAGGAAGTCAGCCACTGATGCTTTAGCTCAGCACATTCAGATTATCATCATAAAATATAGTCAGAATCTTAACGACGTAAGTAAACAAGGCGTGTGCATATACATACATATATGCGACGCGCGACCCCTATGTATGGTGTATTGGACGGACCTTCTGTCGAATTTGCCCTGGCAAACACTCTTAAAATAATGTGGGAATCTTGATGACATAAATGAAGAAAGCGTGTACACAAATATATGCGTGGCCCGGCGTATTGGACGGACCTACGGTCGAATTCGCTCTAGCAGGCCTGAAAATTTGATTTTTCCGCCGGGTTTATTTTTATTAATTCTGATGAACGTCTCTTAAATTTTTAGTTGAAAAACGGGTCATAAAATTTTCAAACCGTTTTATGTAAAATATATTTGGTAAGGTACTGTTTTTATTAATCTTAAATATAAATAACTTAGATCCGTGGGTATCGGTTTGAAAAAAAAGTTATTATAGTTACGAATTCGTCGGAATTAATTAAAATGTGAGCCTTGAGCAAACAGTTTAGGGTATTTGCCACCCATTGTTAGGGTATTGTGTCGCCTTGAAGACTCGAGCAATAGTACAGCTCGAGGCACACATTCTTGTGGTATATTGTAATATACCACAGGGCCTCCTGTGTGGAGTTAATGTAAAAAAAAAAAAATATGTACTCACTTTGTAACTCATCCAGAACAAGCATATTGCCTAGGGTTTTAGAATGCACTATTTGGATTTTCTGAAAGGGTGAAGTATTCTCGTAGACCACAGAATCAATGTCGTATTCCAATAATCTTTCATCTGAAAAGAAATCAAATTTAGTTACCTTAAATTTTATTTTATAAACTTATAACAAATACATATTGCAACTTTAATTATTATAACAATTCACCAATAGATAATAATAAATATATCATTCCGTAAATCGATAGTTCCAGCACCCAAAAATATGTACTGCTCAGATGTTTGATTTCATTTAGGCTGAATACAATAAAAAGCTTAGAAGAAGTATACTAATGCTTTCCCAGAGAAACAGTTTAAACCAAGTTAAACGAGTTTCTGCCAGTCGCTGGTCTACATTTTACAGATAAGGTTGTTCATTTATCTTTTGTAAACTTACCAGAACTGGGGAAATATCTCCGGAATAAGGCCCTCTTGAGAGGAGGGTAGGCCTGGCCTTTGAGAGCGCTCAAGTGCTTTCGCAACTTTGTCTCCAGCACTCGCGCTGTCTATGGTAAGAATGAAACAAAAAAAGAAAAAATTGGGGAGGGAACTTACTAAATTAATAGTCATGCCAAAATGCAAAGCTTTTACTGATGCACTTAGTAAGGGAAGTATAATATCAAGAAATGCTATGTATTAAAACCAACCACTTTGGTTTGGTGTACGACAGGATTCTACAACTTAAAATGATTATTAAACTAGTCTATTAGCAGATTTTATGAGTTTTTCGAAACTGTTTAAAATTAATAATGTTGAATGATGTATAAGTGAATGAAATATTTGAAATCAAGTGTGTACATTTGAAGAGGCTAATGTATTGTATTATTAGGTATTTGATAGTTTATGTAGTATGGGGAAAGATTGTGAATCGGGGACATTAAAGTAATGCAAAAAAAGCACACTATCAAAGCGATAAGCCTGATCATATTGGGAACAGGTGAACAAAATTATTATTATGGCAGCTTTAGCAACTATGTGACTGTTAACAAAATAATTTGAGTTCAATTTCACAGTAACAAAGTTCACAACACAGAAATACATCATTTTAACGCATGACACATATTATTTTATGATTATTTGACATTTAAGTCAAAATCAATTTGATTTAAAGACATATATGTAAACAAATTGATTTTGATCTGTGGTTTTATAATTAGCTCAAGATTTAATGGCATATTCTCAATGTATTAAGTACACACCCTATTTTGCAGAATCTTATCTTGTATAATCCATCAAAATATGAAATTACATAAAGATTTCAGATTGTTTTCGATACTTTCGAAAGAGATTAAAGGTAAAAACATATTTTATGAAATACACCAAAGAAATGTAAAAAAAATACTTGAAATATCTCATTCGGAAAAAAATGTATTTACCAATTATTTTGATTTTTAGAATAATTGATAATTTAAAAATGAACATCTCCATAAACTGGGTCTACCACTAAATAATATTGACACTTTTACCAACTTCTTTGAATATTTTGATTGTTTATGTGTACATTTAGAATACACTCTTAATTTTTTGATGTTTTGTAAGTTTCATTAATCTCAGAATAAAACTGATGTTTTCGACTGATAATAAAACAATAAACAACAATATTAATTTTTAAATTAAAATTCATTACCTTTACCGGTTAATTTTAATGTAACGCAGGGACCATCCATAGAGGCTGTAAAACTGTTTTGCCACAAGTAAAAAAGAAATAAAATGATTTCCGAAAAAAATATGGAAGAGGGTTCAGTTTTCTATAAGTTTTACACTTTTTTTTTCCATAAATTGAACGAAGTTCATTTGCCTATATCGTTTTTTGAGGCAAAATAGATTTTCAGCCTACATGGATTGCAGGCTCTGATTCTGCCGAGCGATTCTGTTAGATTCTGTGGGATTGAGATCTCTTGATGGACGAGATCTCCTGTCAGATTTGTGTGATTTTATATGGCTGTTATTTGTTTTTTATATGCGTATCAGGTCAGCTTCGCCGATTTAAGACGAGCGTCCATCTACCAGCGCCGGCCGCAACGCACGCACCGCACGCTACGGATTTTTCTATATCTTTACATAGAAAAATCCGTTGCGTGAGCCGGACCACCGGTATTTGCCGGTGTCGACGTAGTGCTGTACTAATTCATATAAAGATATAGAAAAATCCGTTGCGTGCGGTGCGTGCGTTGCGGCTGGCGCGGGTAGATGGACGCTCATCTTTAAAATGATCTACATATATTAAAATATGTGACAGCTAACAATTGAAATCTGGCATCGGCCCACTTCTATGGAGAAAAAGCAAATAACAGCCATAGAAAATCACACAAATCTGACAGGAGATCTCGCCCGTCAGGAGATCTCGATCCCACAAAAGGTATAGAATCGCTCGGCTGGTATCAGATTTCTTTTGTGTAAGGTCATACATACAATTTTAAATGCTTTATTTTATTCTAGTTAAATTGCGATTCCTAAATTTACCACAAGTTTTATTTTAAAATTCATTGATATTATTCTGGTTGATCGACAAGTAGATTTTGAATTAAAGTGCACTGGATAAAAATAACTAAAGGAATAAAAATTATCCTCTTTGCAAGTATTATTAAAGAATAAATAATACAGCAGTGTATAAATTAAGAAGCATGTTCTGAGCATAATATTGTTAATAAAAAGCGAAGTGTATTATTTTGTTAGTAATAATTGGATTAGTTTTGAATAGTACAAACAATAACCAGATGTCCATGAAATGAATGATTCGATGGTTAGTATTAGAGGAAGTTTTAGTGCGCAAATAACTAAACCAAAAATTACATACGTAGCTAGGTTGGAAAACACAGATAATATGAAATATTAAAGACTGTTAATGAACTGAGCTAATGAATAAGTGCGTGAAAATCACAAAAGGTTGAAATGAAAAAAAAAGAAGATTTAGAGCTACAATAATTATTATTCTAACTCAGATATGCCCCATATAAACATATGGACACATCTTATTAAAGCGCATCACTTAAAGGTTGGATTGAAAACATTAAAGACAAAAAATTCTTCATCTTTATTGATCAGAGAATATCTGAGTTTGTAATGAAGGATTAGTATGAAATAATGGATAATAATGAATCTAAGGTTATTTGACTTGATTTTGTGTTAATTTGATTAGAAACACCGCATGCACCAAAAGTTATGTGAAGAATGGCTACAGAAAATGAAAACAACATTTAGGTAACAATGGCTACCAGGACATGGTGTACCCTGACCTGAACTAGTAAGGTAAACATCGTATTTGTATCCTCTTTTAATTGTAGGGAATAATTTTGCCCGCTCACATCCCAAAGTCAATCTCATAGAATTTTCCAGTAGTTTACAAGACTAGAAATAAAATGTTTAACCCAACAGGTTAAAAAAATCTCATGAACGTTATCAATTTGTTGTCAATTCTTAGAAGCGTGTGATTGTGAATAGAAGAGAATTTGCTTTACATCATATTGTCCCTGTTAACAATCATAGAAAACGTTAACTGTATACAAGTTAACGCTTTTATTCCAAAACAGGGACAATGGCATGCTGTCATTAATGGCAGAAGAGAATATTATTGTGATATATTATCAGTCAAAAACATCAATTTATTATGAACCTATACAAACCAAAATATTTTAAAAAGTATTATAAAGGAATTAATACTTGTGAACAAACAAAGTAAACTTTTAGAATTTATTGCTGGCCACATTTAATATGAAGTTTTTTTTACAATAACACTTTGATTCAACTTAATTATTATAAAATCCAACTATTTATGTCCCGGGGAAAAGGAAAATACTGCATTTAAAATTAAAATTATGTGAAATTAAAATTTTCTTTTATATGGGATGACCGCCATATTGATATTTTACAAAAATTTCTGCTCGTATCGTGACATTTTGGTATGTTAGTAGGATATATTTCGTAGTCCTGATATTTCGTATTAAAGCGATGCACCATGTCATGTAACATTCGGAATCGGGGCCCTAACAATACTCCTTACATAGATGGTGATAAGGTTTAAATTCTCACTCGATACCAGCCCTGTTTTGTTTTATGCAAGAAAAAAACATTGCAAAAAGTGTTTTATTTTATTTTGCTTATTCAGGCACAAATATATAAATATTTTATAATCATTTTCTATAGAACTTTTCTCCACATTGTTCAATAAAATCATACCAAAAAAGGGTTTGTAAATAAGAGATTTTGAAATTTAAAGCAGTTTTTACAGGCCTGATATATATTTTTTTCTAGGTTTGTAAGACTAACTGAAAAAATGCTTGATTATTTCAAAGCCCGATATGTGTTCTACTCGCATTAAATATATATTTTTTTAAGTTAAAAAAACTTGCCTAAAAACCTATTCTATTAAATATGGAATATCAGGAAACATAAAAAAAGATAAACATTGACCGGTCAGTGTGGTTGAGTGGGCATCGCTTTAAGTCCCACCCAGGCGTTCCGTGTTTGATTCCTCGGCTGGCTACGTCCTCCATCACGACTCAAGCAACATTTTCGGCTTACTGTGGTGGTAGTAGGAGATTTTCAAATATTGTTGGGTTATTTCATAACCCGGGTATGTTTGTCTTTCTTTTAAAAAAAATAAATAAATAAAAATTTGTCAATACGGCGGGCATTCCATACAAAAGCGATTTTTCAATACACTTATAATTTTAAATTCAGTATTTTCCATTTCCTCAGATGTAAGAAGTTTAATAGTTGAATCAGTGTTATTTCAAAAAAATCTTCGAATGAAGCGTAGCCAGCAATCTTAAGTTTACCCAAAATAATTGCCAAATTTATAAAGATTTAGTAATTAATTATCCACCATCTAAAATTTATTTTTGTTCAATATTATTTGTCAAAGAAAATAATCATAATAAACAGTGTTATGAAATTCATTATTGCATAAATTAGTTTCTAACAGATTAGTTCGGGGAATAAAAGCAATTAGTATAGCATTTTCAAAAACCATGTATTGATGGTTAACTAGTAACAACATAGTTCTAAGAATGAAATGCTTTAAATTCATTGAAACAATGGATAAAATCATCACTTGGATTCTTGGAAGTTACCAAGAATTCAAAGAATCATTTGCATGAAACCACAATGAATATCAACTAGAATCCCAAACTAATATTTATAGACTGGATAATATTAGTAACAGGTGACCTAATTAAATGAATTGAGAATAAACATGGTTGTTTGAAGTCTCGGCAGTATTCTAATAAGACTCGATTGCACGATTTAATTCATAAAAATTAAGGAAGCACATAAAATGCTTTCCAGGATTCAAAAGTTATCACATACCTCATAATTAATAATTGGCTCTGCATCATCGTGTTTATAGTATTCTAAGTTAATGGTAATGAGACCTTGATCGAAAAACCTGACAGAAATAGTGAATCCGTTTTTTCCAGTTAAAATTTTCAACGATCCACCTTCCACTTTGATGTCTGCTACCAGAATCAGATGAGAAACATGCTCTTTCAAAAGAAATTCGATTTTATCGAAAACTGCTTTCTGACCGAGATCATCCTCGATTTGATGCGAGTCAAGTGAAAAGTCGAGCAAAACGGTTTGAACCGACATTTTTGAAAAATATTATATAATCTATGTTTTCCGGATGATGTGAAAAACCAATATGATATTGATTTCGCGCACTATACCAGGGTAACCAGAGAAAACGGATCAAATGCATAGAAAAATACTACTTCCTTTTACAACAGAAACAACTGTCACTTTAATCCATAGAATAATTGCAAACGTCAGTCAAAATCGACAACACTAAACATCACAATGAATATGGACTAAGTAGGCACTTAGATGCAGAATTGTGCTAAAATATAATTTCATACATTAAAATTTTGACAAATTAATTTACATTAAGCAACTAGATGCACGCAAATATACGCGCGAAACGATTCGCGGTGAATTCGACACTTCTGGACAAGGTCTTAGCTCATTGAGGGGGTAGAGCGGTGATAAGCTAAAGACCATGACGTATCTTGAAGCCCATGTTCAGCTGGGAGATTTGAATTAACTACAATATAAGTGACAGTGTTTTAAATTTCGGAAGCGACCCGACGAGTTTTTCTTAGAAAAAGGCCATTTATGAGCTAACCTTATTATTAAACTCATTTTCTACGAACCTTGCTCATCACCTACATAAAAATCCGCAGTGCTTTAAATTTGAACTAATGGTAAATACTTCTATACTACAACATTAGAATTGGGCTAGCGCGATATTACGGCATAATGCAATGGAATTGGAACATGTATGCAACTAGTTGTGTAATGTAAATTCAGCTCTATTAATCTCAAAAACAATTTCCTATAATCGCCAGTAAGCAAGTCGACTTTACCGACCGTTTTTTTCTGACTGTTATTGGTATGGAGTCGAACAAAGATGATGCAAAGAAATAACAATTAGAATAATTAAAATGTGCAAGTGTGCTAATGGAAAGCGAAAATAAAACTGATATTCGTTCAGCGTAAAATTAAAAATGTTTTGTTGCAAAGCCTTTTACTATGAAATCAGTTTTATTTCTCAAAAATTATATTAAATGGGCAAGGTTACATTGGTTGACATACATACATTATACAAATAATTTATTTCTAATCCTAGCATATCACACGAAAGCAAATAATGTTCTGCCCATTTTCAGAAAGACAATTTAACCATAAATTTAAAAAAACCTTTTCAGACATTTTTGAAAAATATTATATATAATATTATATATATTTTGAATTTTGACAGACGATTTTGTGTCGTTTTGTATAACTTCTATGGCTTAGGTTTGAAAAATTGACAACCGCTCATAGTGCGCAAAGTTTTCGTGTTGTTTAAAAAGTTTTTGGTTAGTTAGAGAAGTTTATTGTTTTTAAAACGATTACGAAAATGGACTCTGAATATCCAGATGTGAATCTCATTCTTGATAAACTTAACAATCTGCCGAGGGACACGAAATCAGCCATTGAATTTTTTACTGTGAGATTTGCATATTTTTATTTATGATAAATTTGCGTGACTCATTTTGCGTGCAAAAAATCCCCAATACACCGATTACGTATTGATTATTCCTTGTTATATTTTACTATTTTTTGGTTTACAATGTCTATTTACACAGGTTGTGTCATTGTTTTTACAGAAAATTTTAATGGAGAACATGCCACAGGTCCTGACCTTCTTGAAGAAGAAATCTCTAGATACAAATGGTTGCGAATCATCAAGCCAAGACGTTACCCGTGACAGTGAAGCTGAAGCTTATTTTCTATTTCATAATCTGATATTAAAATACACAAACATGATGGTTGATATTTTCAAAGAAGAAACTGAGAACTCCTGTATTTTACAGGTAAGATTACTATTGATTTCAGCAACAACAAAAACGCTTTCATAACATTACATTGGATGCTCTTTTAACTCTTTTGTATATAAGCATTCCGCTGATAACTCTGTTGTAACTTCTCCCTATTTCTCATTATGAATGACATATTATGTTAAAGTGAGAGATATACACGGACGTACAAAATATATGGACATGCCCTTACGTGTTAAAAAACGTGTTATTTCCCCCTCCCATTGGAACCATTTTTCAGAACCGGCTGGGCGTGTCCGGACCAGTGTCGTGCTCTCATCGTACATTTTACGCACGGACGCTGTATGTCTATGAAACACATACTTAGACATCGAGATACATAGCGACGCGAAACACAAAGCCGCTGTTTACTGGGTCAAGTAAATCATGAAACATTTGTGAAAGTGTCTACGGAAACAAAATATTCCACTATGAAAATACTCTGAACCTTACTTTGCGAATTTGGATTTTACACATCTGTTCATACCGTGGCATGCAATTTGCGCTCCCATATAAAAAGGTCTATTCATTCAAAAGCAGATTTTACTATCAAGAACTAAATAGTGATATTATAGTGCGAGGTGCCTATATACTGTTAGATTGATTTATTGGCAAATCACAAGTCTCTTTCCTCTCTTCGCCCCGCCATAGTTGGTTTTTACCCCTCATCTGTAAGTTCTCGTCTAGTTATTTGTATGTCTATGGAGATATACAACAGTGCTCTCAGCGATAGGCTGGAGGCCTAAGGGGTTGGATCATTTTTATGTGAAAGCCCAGATGGGCTTAAAATCAAAATAAAATTATGTTCAACTTAACTCCACATAAGACATGAGGCTCCGTTGCATTCATTGATGGAAACAAAATGCAAGAATTAAAAGAAACAGGCTTTGTCATTTGCCACAATAGCAGTAATAATTAGTACTTTCGGTAAATATTCGGAACAAACGTCAACGGTTAATACGCACTCTTTTTTATAAAACCTTTAGCTTCATATCATCATAATTTTAAAAAACATCCCAGGTTTTGAATGGTTTGAGGGCAAGGCAGGGTTTATCCTAGCGGGTTTGTGTAATTATGATTGATTGTTATGAAATAAATATTCCGTATTAACCGTTGACGTTTGTTCCGAAGAATTACCGTACTTTCAATAGACTGAACAGACTAGCTGTTTGCCGTTTGGTTCGTTTGTGATCAAGACTCATTCTGTAACATGAGTGTTTTTTTCTCACAGGATAGCAGAACTTGGGCCCTGCTGAGAATCATTTGGTGCTTGGAAAAATTTAACACTCATCACCAAAAATGTTTGGGTAATTCTGAAGACTTAACAGAGACTTCTTCTCCCAACTTCTTGGAGACCTGTGACGGGGATGAGTTCATAACTTGGGTAGATGATGCCTTGGATTTGCAAGATCTATTCACAAAGTTATTTCAGGATGACACCGAGAAATACAACCTTCAAAATGGCGAAGCTGATAAACTGTTATCTTGGAAGAATGAGGTAATTTAAAAAATATATATCTAAGCCGTTTTTCGAATAAGCAAACCAAAGTTTAATTTGTTCTGTGTTAGCTAAAAATTTTTGCTAACCAGATGAAAAAAGATCGTGATTAAAGAATAGGTTAGGTTCAGAGGCGGCCCGCTACTGAATTTGCCAGCAGTGCAATTTACTTAATAAATCGATGTGTCAACATATTTGAATTCTGTAATGTATAAAGTATGTTAAATGAAAACAAAAAAAACAAATATTTAATTTAAATGACTCCACAAAGTGAATTTGTGATTATTGAAGAAGTAAATATGTATAAAGTATTTAAACGAGTACATAATATCACAAATGTTCATTGTTTTTTTGTTGTTTTTCCAGTGCACATCGGGTTTATTAAAGCTCCACGGAGTAATAAGAGAATTGGTATCCTCAGCCATGAAGATCTGTCAGAATTGTCTTCCTCCAGATCAAAGTATTATCATTGCGAGGTGTCATGTTGTAAGTATTTGTTCAATATCGTCTTTGGGAGACATTTCAAACTGACAAACTGACAAACACACAACTACATATTATAACAATTTTATAAAACCTTAGTTTTGCCTGGACAACGTCCGTCCTTGGTGTATTTTATTTATTACAAATTGCGATTCCGTTCCCAAAGACAGACAGACCCACAACCGAAATGAGTATTTTTAATTGTAATGTTAAAAGTTAAATGTTATGGGTTCTTATTTTTTCAGTATCATTTCAGAAGTTTTTTTGTTTTTAAAACTGACCAAGAAATTCACTTTTATAGTTTGCTAAAAATAAACTATGAGGGTATTCTGCAGACTGAGTGAACTTAAAATAATATTTTAATTTTATTTTGCAATAACTTATGAGTAAACTCAAATAGTAAAATTCAATGGTTGAAGACAATACTAGCGAGCCACAAACGAAACTTTTAAACAAAAAAATTAGAAAAAGATTCGGTAGCATTAGGAATGAACCCAGGACCTTAGTATTGCCAGGGCTCTGCTCTAACCACCGAGTCAATTCGAACCTAACCCCTTTGGTGGTCAACTGTACAGTACTTTGACTAAGAACTAACGCATATTTTTATTGGCTGCTTTCTTTATGTATGATTGTAAGATTCTTCAAGATAAATGAGGTTGTACTCAACAAGTTATAAAAATATTATATTTATTCCTATTTTATATTTATTTCTCAAGGTATTTCGAGAATCAAAAATGCTGTTGGCCGAGATTCTAACGACGGATTTATCCATGGAGGACGGGATAGATCCTGGCAAGATAAAGCTGAAGGAGGACCTGCATTACCCCACAGTGCGGCTGCTGAATGAGGTGCTGCGCGATGCCATCTACAACGCGGAGGCCAGCATCAACCGGGCGGTGCTGGCCCTCGTGCTGGGCTGCATGGTGTACCCTGTGGAGCCACTGCGGAGAGCTGTCCAAGAGCAGGTTGATAACAGAAGTGGGAAGTCCACAATTGAAGATTTACCCTTACAGGATAATAATATTCAAGGTATTGCCACATTGTGTCTTATTTTTAAATCTTTTACTTCATTTTATTTATTTATTTATTTATTTTATTAGGTTTGTCAACAGTGATTTACATCAAAGCTTTCACAGATACAATTACACTTAACATGGTTGATGCTAATTAAAGACAAACACAACATTGATAACATAATACTTACATATGTATACAATCATTCACACATACCATACATTACAAAATAATAATAATTTTTTTGCAACAAGTTTTGAATTATTTTTAATATTGTTTTTGTTTATTTAATTTTAATAATGTTTTTGAAGATGCATTTTTATTTCATTTGTAATAATAATTTAATTTTAATTACATTCCTTTAATGATTGCGAAAAAATGGGAAATAAAAATCTTGTTTATAATATACATTTAAAGCAATCTTAAAATTTTAAAATGTTGTACTGATAGACTTGTGTGAACTAACTTTTCTGTGTGACTGAGCTGTGTGCTGCCCGATGTCGCCTTTCATAATACAGTCGACGGCGCGAGTAAATTCGAGAATGGAAGGGAAATTTGTGTGTGCACGCCAAGTTGCGAACGTACTCGAATGTTCGGCTGCCGAGTTGCGAGGCGTTTGAATCAGTCGGGACCTTTCTGAAACGACCAGATTTTATCAGCCGTGAGCTCAAGGTACCAGCTTCTAGCATGATCTTTGCAATTTGCAGTGAAGGCGTAATTATTTTGTGCTGAGCGGGCACATATCATTGCAGGCGTGAAACTGCTGAACTATTGGCCACCACAAAAGTCTCTGACCGCAATTCGAAAAAAAATTAGGAGACTTGGAGTTTTTTGTTGGAAAAGTTTTCATTAATTATTTTTACAAGAAATGACAAAGAAGTGAGTTGACGATACCGTTTATAATACGCCTAATAAAATATTTAGTTATTTTTTTTCATTACCAGTAATTTTCAGGTGGAAAAATGTAATAAGAATAATAATAATAATAATAATAATAATAATAATTGGATAATTTATAGAGTGCCGTTTTTGTGAAAAATCACCGCAAGGGCAAGAAGTAATTTTTGAATGAAACACTAGTATATATTGAATTATTTGGCGGGTATTAGATAAGCCGCCGTAGCTCGGTGGTCAAGAGCACCTGACCGGCAATCAGAAGGACACGGGTTCAAGTCCTGTTGGCGGCAAGTATCTTTTCTCGGAAGATTTTTTCAATGTAGTAGATGAGTGTTTCAGGTTGATAATTATTGCTATAATAATTGTTACCCTTTGTGCTATGCATAAAAATCTTGCCTTAAAAATCGTTAGTTTATCAATTAAAAATAATAATTACTATGATATAGTTTACCAAAAAAAAACATATCTTAAAGAAAAAACAAGTTGGTGATAACTTATGCAAATTATTCTTTTTCTTCAACAGAAACTGATATAGATGAAAATGACAATTTCATTGAGGAGTTTGATGTTCATAATGAGCGACTTCTACAAATTGGTCTTTTCGCCGTGTCCTGCTCAGCTGATCAGCAAAGTAATTATTACCTTATTATTTATTATATTTTATAAAGACTGATTTTTTAAAGCTGTATTTTTGTGAGAATGCATCCACTATGGGTCAAAATTTTACTATTATGTACATATATTTATTAGTGAACTTATGTCAACGAAGACAGTATAAATAGTAAAGCCCTTAAATAAAACTAATTAATCAACATATTTTAATTTGTTTTTGTGAAGGAACCATTTGTGATTAAATGACAGACAGGCCGGGAATCTGGTCTGCAATCCAGGCTGCCATCTCCTTTGGAACCGTAACCTTTTTTTCCTTGTATTGGGTTGCTCTAGTGTTGGGTTTTTCAACATTAAAAGTGGCCGATCATGCGTTTTAATAATTGAATGATTATAAATATATTTTTGGTTTTTCCAGGGATCTCTATGCTGAAGAGCTGTTTAGCAAGCTTGGAGGCCCTGGAGCCCCACCTGGTGCCTTCAATCCTTTCAGACCCGAGGAGTTTGCATTCACAAATACTCTCCAACCATTGGTCCAATGAGATTAATTCTTTGAGAGCTCTAGTCTTCCTTATTATCGATCCAGTGGCTTTCATTGAAGTAAGTAACAAAGTTTTTATTATCAATGTTCGTTCAAATGGATTACATATTTAAATTATTTCCCCATTTTGTGAATGTTTATCGATACCTGGTTTACTAGTGTTAGCTAAATCGTAATAATTGTTCTAAGATGTGGGTTTTTAACCGTTTTAGTGCTAAGCTTATTTTGCAAGAAGTATACACCAAAGATATTTCGCATTTTTAGATAAAAATGCAATAGCTTGGAAAAATATCAACCAATTTTATTGATCCTTTTTGCAATTATACAAGTAAACAATGATATTTTAATCTTATTTTAAAAAAACATACATTTACAAAACAAATATTAAAAAAAATATAAGATTAAGTCATTTCATAGTTGTGTTTTCCCGCGTAAAGTCCATTTTTCTTATTAGAAAAGGGATTCTCCCCTTTTCCAATAAGAAAAATGGTGGTTTGTCTTAACTAACTAACTAAGCATCACGCCGTTTTCCGCAGGGGTAGGCAGAGAGGACGGACCGCCAAACAGCTCGGTCTTGGCACACACTCTTTGCCTCACTCACATTCATACATCGTCTCATACATTCTCTTCTATTATTCTGACTTTTGACATGGCCCGACTCAAGTATCTGATTCGCTTGATCGTGCCATGTCTTCCTCGGACGTCCCCGAC
The DNA here is from genome assembly GCA_917563855.2 of Limnephilus lunatus. Classification (NCBI taxonomy): domain Eukaryota; kingdom Metazoa; phylum Arthropoda; class Insecta; order Trichoptera; family Limnephilidae; genus Limnephilus; species Limnephilus lunatus. The sequence goes on along the minus strand of OU830597.1, from coordinate 82,937,970 downwards.
TTCTTCTCTTGTTATCCCCATTTCCAGTAGATGGACAAAGAATGCTTTTATTTCATTCTCAATAGTTGGTGTCAAACGTCGGCTAAAGAAGGAGGTAGCGAAACACGGCATAACACCCCAAAAACAAACAACGAAAATGCTTTTGACCGTGAAAATCTAAAAACGTATCAATTCATCAGATGTTTTTGTAAAAACTTTTGTTGGAGGAATAATACCAAAAATCTCGTTCGTACAGTGGAGAAGCAGAAGATGAATACGAAGATTCACTTTCTATTCGCAATCTTGTATTGCGATGAAAAAAAGTGTCCCTTCCGTCGCTGTCTCCATTTATCGGAACAAAGGTCTCGTCGTCAGTAGTGTCGCTTCTTTTGCATCGCAATCAATACATCGTGATTTGATGCATCGCAATTTGTTACATCACGATCGTTCGCAATAGAATTAATTTCCGTCATGGTGAAAAATATCGATTCACTTTAGGGTGTTTTTATTTTAACAGGATAAACAATAAATGCAGTTATCAAGACAAGCGTCAATCGCAATATACCTTGTTCAAATTGAACACACACTCTCTAGAGGACCAATAAATGCCCACTGAAAATTTCAGCGCCATAGCGCTGCATCTTAATTTTTTTATTAACACTTACAGCACGATGGCGCTGGGCCGCAATCTAACGGTTAAATACTTACTAAAAGGTAATGACTTTATATTCTCCCATTTTTTTAGTTGGTCTTGGAGAAGTATCGACATCAGTTAATGCAGATGAAAGAAGATGCTTCTCTACAATGGAATTCAGTTCAGCATTTAATAGGACTGGGAAAATCTGTTCTAGATTTCATACAGATATACACAATCCACGAACCCAAATCCTTCCCACAACTTGAGAAGTTATCAATTTACACCGTTGATCTAAGAAAAGGTGAGTTTTAATCCTACTAAAGTACGTACATAAATACATGTATTTATCGAAAAAGAATTATACATATGCATGTAATTTATTACATATTTTTCTTTTCATTTTATATCCATGTATATAATATGTATGTGTTTTTATAGTTCTAAAAGAATGCAGAGCTATCACCAATCTGTTTTTAACAAATCCATCTCATTCTGCTGTTAAAAACAACAATGGAACATTTGTAACTGAGTCCTCTCAGTCAAATGATCAAAAACAAAAAGAAGTTAGGATTTTGAAGCGTCTGAAGTTGCTGTACGCCTTACTACTAAACATCTCAAAGGAAATCATTGGAGAACAGTCAATAGACGATGACGAAGCACCAGGGGAAGAAGATCAGTCAGAGCAAGTTAATAATAATTTAGAAAATGATTTAAAGAATCAAGAAACCTACATTAAAACAAATACAGGAACTATTCCTGTGAAGGCTAGGAGTGATAAATCTACACCTAAAGTACCTCACAGAAGCAAGGGCATATTGGGAATATTACAAAACTTCAAAGGTAACATCCGTCAAGGTACTCTGTTCGGCTGTGATATATTGAAAAAAAGTAGTGCAACTCCAAGTAACGCTTGCACGACCAATAAAACATTCTCTCGATCATACATGGCGAGAAAAACCCCAAACTACAAGAAGCGGAACACCTCCCACCAGAGAATATCCAAGTTATTGGATTATCAACGGAAACGTTCAGTTAGTACACTAGTTCTTAACACAGAAGAGTTCTTACTGGCTGATATATCTATCCAAGATCAAAAATCTGTCGTACAGCAAGTCACCGGGTTGACACAAAATCCACAATTTTCAGAGGAAACTTCTAAAAGAGTGATGTCTTTACTAAATGAAAACTCAAAGAATACAAGAAGACACAGGAGGTCTCTACGTAAACAGCTGTTGAAAAATCGAACAATAAGCAATAACCTCGGAAGTCCAATTTCAAAGAATTGTTCTCGGTCAAGACCAATGAGGAGTTTATCCAAATCAATGAAAAGTAACGATGCATCTTTAGAATATTCTTTGAAGGCTTCTGACAGTACAACTATTGATTGGCATATAACAGGTAATATTTTACTTTCATCACTTATTATTTTTAATTCATTTTCACAATCAAAATACCTTTTTAAGTCTTGCGCAACCCATTCACTCGAATAACTTCTTTTATTTATGTTTCAGAAATTTTAGAACAACTCACAGGCTTATCTGATACAATATCATTGCTAAGAATTGATCCTTGCGAAGACGGCAATCTGTTGGAAAATAGTCAGGCTGCGAATAAAGAAACAGAGGTACAAACAACGGCACAAAACGACATCAGTGTGAACCAGCAAAAGCACATTGTTACTCTGAAGATCAACGATGTCCAACTGTGTTCTCCGAAGAAAGTGTGGAATATTAGGGTCGACGATAACACTTCGTACACCCCAAATGGTTCCGGTTCGCGGAAAATACCACCCAACGAAGAGTGTGCTCCGTTATCTAATACCATCAATTGTGAAATTGATGTCAGTTTTGGAAGTAATATCCCAACTCCTGAAAGAATGAATGACATAAATCTGTTGGAACAAAAATTAGCAGATCTGAGAGATTTTTGGAAATAATTGATTTTTTTACTTTTTATGTACAAATTCGGTGCCAGTTGAATAACATTACATTATTATTTAATACCTAGCCATCCATCTACCCGATTATACAATATGCCCTATACTCAATGTCAATAGTATTAAGAGATGTGGTACAAAGGTTTATTATAGATATTATGCATGAGAAGTAATCTATTTTTATCATAACTTTATTTTTATAACTTTTATTATTATTATTTTTAGTGGTTAATAAAAACAGATCTTAAAAGACAAATATGCACATAGTTTTTTAAATTGTGTATTAATAAATACCTCCCGACTTCTAAAAGTTCGGCCTGTAAAATAATTAATTCTTGTTCAAATTTTAATATATTTAATAACACTTTTAATGTATATTTAATAGCATAGAACAGCTGCTGTCCTAGTGATGTGATATTGAATTCTAAGAAATTTTCTCCAGATGGAAGAAAATGTAATTATTTTGTGCAGAATTAAAAATTTTAACATTTTAATAATTTTAAAGAATTTTTATTATCGACCAATAATGTATTCTTACAATGGCTGATAGTTTTGTGGTGGAGGTTACATAATTTTTGGCTGTGTATTTTTTATGTAGATAAGTTTATTCTTCTTCTTGTGCCCTTTCCGTTCAACGGACGTAGGCTATGCGGACTTTGTTTACTGTGGCCCGGAACAGCTCTACAGTAGATTGGCTAAACCATTGTCTCAGGTTTTTCAGCCATGAGGTTCTCCTTCTTCCAGGGCCCCGTCTTCCGGCAATCTTTCCCTGCTTTATGAGATGCAAGATCTCATACTTCTCTGAATGTCTCATCAGTAATAAGTTTTTTGGACACGCAAAATTATTGCTGTACTGGGCTGTGTATCTTTTTAAGTACAGTACTTTCTCAGTAATCTGCCGCTCGATTATTCAACAACTACTATAATCTGCCATTATTTGAACTACTAAACTACAGTTGAAAGTACAAAATCAAGTTTTGTAATTGGTCGGTATTCGTATGTACGAAGGCCATTTTGGTTAGTTTATGAATTCTAGCAGCAACTCTCGCGTGTGTTTCTATTCGCTTCATTTTTTGCTTGAATAAGTTTACAAAAGTATTCTCGCGGTGACCGACCAACTCGAAATGAAACCAACTCAGAAACACCTCAGAAAGGTCATTTAAGAGTGACGATAAAAAAAAATGGTTAAATACATTAGGTTAGGGTTACCGGCTATTTTAAAATTATTTTTTCATAGCTTATGACCTCTCTGAGGTGGTTCTGAGTTGGCATGGAACCCTTCTTGCAAGCATAAACATGACACCTTAACTTAAAACCAAAAAATCCAAATTTTACTAAAGATTTATTAATCACTATTGCGGTGCTTGTTTGTTTTTTTCACTAATTGACCACTTGCCCAGTTTTTGGGATATTTTTTTACGTTAGCTCCACACAGGAAGCCCTGAGGAAAATAATTCTATTCAGGGCCTATATCGTCTTTGGGAATGCTGTGTGGAGGGTCTTTTAGGAAAGGAAGGAGAGGAATTTCTGGGAAGGAAAAAAATATGAGGGGTGGGTAGGAATCTGGGGGCCAGTATGTCCAGAAGTGACGGAAATATGAATATATCCCTTCCACTGTGGTGCAAGGCTCCGGACAAACCTCATCCCATGAACCCGTGCAACCCTGCTAAGTCAAATGTAGCAAACCACTTGTGGTGTGTTGGTAATCCAATAAATGTTTTTAGGGGTGGTGGTACCCACACCCGCCTCCAAAATTGGGATGACGGATTAGTGAGAAAGCACTGTGTAACATTCCGCTAGACTAATATTTATAGATAAAAGAAGGAAGGACAAAGTTCATTCATATTTTAAGATTGCAAGTAAATATATTCGACCTCTAATGATATTGTGATCTACCTTAATTTACTTTAAAACTTGATATAATTATGCATGATATTCCTGTAAGTACCTTAATTAGCGCAAATTTTGACATATTTTAGAAAATGCGTTTATGTTTCTTGTATCGATGTATTCGAATACTCATGTATCTTATCTAATGGGAAAAATATTTGATGTGTGTATTTTATTTTGTTGAATACCTAGTGCCCTTGAGGTGATTTTTCACAAAAACGGCTCTATTTAAATCGTCCAAATATTATTAAAAAATGAATTGACAAAATAGTTGACTGTTTTGTTCAGAGAAAATTTATTTACTAATTAATATAATGCAAAATAGCAGATATTTTTCAGAAGGAATAACCAGACAAAACCGGAAATATGTCATTTTTAAATAAAATTTTAGACGTATTGATTCTTTTCCACAAAAAAATATAAATTGATTTCTAAAGGTTGTTCTTTTATCTGCTAAAGTTATGTTTTAAATTGTGAGAAAATGTGCTTATTTTTAGCATAATAAGGTTATACCGTAGGTCGTTGGCAGATTTGTTAAATTTTCAAACAAAATTTTGTATTATACAACACACATCATGTAATCATGCAGTAAAACAAATCAATAAATTATCTGGGAAATCTGTTTCAGAATTTTATTTTTAGTTTAAATAAAATCATAAAAAAAGATCCGCGCACATGTTTTGTGACGAAAATACTTCAGTTTGTCTATTTATTTACGGTCTTACAAACTAATATATTTAAGATTTTTTTTTACATTCTTATTTTGCTTAGGCATTATTGAAAAATTATAAATACTTATGATATGAAAAGTACTCAATTCTAATAGTTTTATCATCACGCCTTTCAGCATTTTTGGATGTAGGTATAAATTAAAGCAAATTTTGAATGAAATATAATCGATATCGAGTTATAATTTTAAAAAGCTGGTACGGATAATAATTAGTATTTTTAATTGGAACCGCCCTGTATGGTCGTAAGAATATAAATATGAATTCTCGGCCGCTGGCTGGTTTATGGCCCTTGCATTTCACATATTTAAAAAAAACTTTTATTTGTTTAAATTTTGTTTTTGAATCATATTAGTTAAGTATAATTTTTTTGTAATATTATTTAAAAATGATTTTTTCTGTGTATTTAAAGGTATTTTTACTGTAAATAAATAAATGTGTTATAATATCTATTTACTCCTGTTATTTAAAAAAAACTTCAACCAATTCCATGCAGGAAATGCATTACTGATATCAAAATAAACCCCTCTACGTTCCAGTGGTAGTTCGTCACTATTCATGCAGTGAGCTTGAATGGCTACAGCATCAATAATACAACATTATTGATGTTGTAGCTCAAAATTTATTAAAATTAAATTTTCTTTCTAAATTTCTGCTTTTGTAGGTGTGAAGATTTTCAGGATTCCTCTTAGAAAAATAAAAAAATTAGAGAAAAAATCAGCTACAATAACATCAAAAATCTTTTTTTATCTACAAGTTTAGTTAGTAGTGCTCCATTTTAATTTCAAGTTTATATACAAAAGAAAATTTTCAAATTTAAAACATCTTTTTCAATATTACCGCTCCAACTCCCTGAAAAGTCAGACCACCACTGTTGTCCTTTTAAGTTTTAATGGAAATTCGTAATTTTTACTAGCAACTCAGTAAATTAATACCACAGTAGTACATGGGTAATTGTTTCCTTTCAATTATCATCAATTGCATTGATAAAAAAACACTCCTGGATGCTGGCGCGATTGGAGCAGACCGGTTGGCGACGCATTGCTGAAGTTGAGAGCGAGAGAACTAAATGGCCATGCTCCTAGCCAAATTTCGTAAATTTGAAGTGAAAACTTATTTAGCACCGTTGTGATTTGAAACTCGATGAAACGGAAGCGAGCAATACCTACTAACATAGACAAACACATACATCTATGAATGAGATAGCAATAAAATATTTATTTATTTCACGGATATTCGGTTCCAATATAATACGATAAATCCAAGGTCCCACGCAAGCCTCCTTTTAAACATTCAGCGGACAAATCCTACGAAATCCAAATAAAATTTTTAAAAAAATTCAATATCCAAATCTTCAAACCACTCCAAGATAAACAGACAAAGAAAACACAAAATAAAGCGACATCTAGCGACTCTGAAGAAGAAAACAAATCCTAATAAGATGACCAAATGTATAGGAAAAGGTGCACTGGAATTCGTTGACAAAAAAATTGAAAAAATCATCCTTCACATTGATAAAAAAAAGTGCTTAGTAGTCTCCTCACTTTTGTCTACTTTAGTTTTCTGAAGGTTTCATTTCTACCACGTGGTTTTGATATACATAGGGTGGAGCAAAATATAAAAATCTAGAGTAGACATCGAAAAAAGTAGGCTTCTACAACATATTCATGCTTTAGGTTCTACGAATCCATAAAATATGAACGGAAAAAGGAAAACCATTCTATGAAGTGCTGTAAATTTGAAAGCGAAAAATGCGCAAAAGCTTAGAGGGCGTAAAAAACCAGTGTTCAATTAACACGCGTTAGGCCGGCCGCACACGTCAGGTTTTTCCATCCGATTGTCTGATCCGATTCGAAACCCGATTGGACGGCTGGCGTGGAAGGGCGTGGCCTATTATTATTCCGCACCGGCCGGCCAATCCTGTACGCGTACGTGTAACAATAATAACTGTCGGATCAGACAATCGGATGGAAAAACCTGACGTGTGCGGCTGACCTTAGAAGTGAAACTAAAACCAAAGTAGACAAGAGTAGGAGGCTACGAAGCACCGCACAAAGAGGAGACCAATTATACTATCTCATTCTCTCGCAGGCTAAATCCTATATATATACATGAATATGTATGTCTCTTTTTAGTTTCGAAATTTTTCAGTTCATCGAGTTTCAAATCGCAACGGTGCTAAAGAAGTTTTCACTTCAAAAAGAAAACAAATACCTAAATCGTAAATATTATATTATAGTTTTTTTACTTAAAAAGTAAATAACGAAGTACCTACGTCTAACTTGTTCTTTTATGAGAAAACAGCCTTCAATTTTCTACCGAAAGTACTGCATAATATACCAAAAACATGTAGGAATCTTTCAGGTTTTGATTTTGATTAAACTATTCGCACATTCTTCTGTTGGAACCCCGATACCCACATTTATAAGCGTTCTGCTAGTGTGGCATAATAATAATATGTAACTTCTACTCTAGGCAACACGAAACAGCAGAAATGCGAATGCTTAGATCCTTAGATGGTCGGCAGGAGTATCACTAAAATATAAGATTTAGGCGATCCAATAGTCCAGGAAAAAATCGAAATCGGATTTCACGCCCTTTATGGGAGGAGTTTAAAAATACTTGAGAAAAAACTCTCGGAAAGGTTGGAATAGGTATTTGAGAAAAGGTTTTTTACAGGTTGATTTCGTAAAGGCCTGTAAAAAATATTAATTCCTTTTTTAAGCATTGTTTATTGTTATAAAACAAATTTAAAATTGATTTCACGAAAGCAAGCGGCGTGGAGCAACACGTCTATTTCCCGCTAAGGCCGGGGGCGTGACTGATATGAAATGGGTTGTCCAGTGCATGGTTCTTGGGCCCATGCCATAAGGGTCACACTTCAAGATCCAAATTCGTAGAGTGCGGGCCGTATTGATTGATGTCAAAAATAACAACGAGAAAATGCATGTTTTATTTTATTTTGTGAATTTCGGGCGTAAATATCATTTTTTTTGCGATTATTATAAAATAAACTGAATTTGCCACATTATACAATAAAACCATGTCCGAAAGGGGGTTTAAAAGTAGGAGAGTTTACACTGGAAAGTTTTTTTTATAGACCCAGTGGCGGATTTGCAGTCTTGGCCGCCCTAGGCCCCAGGCCATATAGTAAGTACCAGCCGCCCCTTTTATCAGTATCACATAGACCAGTGGCCCCCTTTATCACCTCGGACCGGTCAACGTTTTACATTTTGACCGTAGTTTGGGGAGGGGGGGGGGGGGTGTCCATAGAATCTACAACTAGAAATTAATAATTGCACTCAGAAAAATTTGTTACACACAGAATAAGCAAATGATTTTTCTCCTAATTTTGCAGCATGTAGATTATGTGGAATGCACCTCATCTCGAACCTGGTCTAAATTTAAGAGTGAATCTGTATGCAGGAAGTCGTTCTAATCTACACCGAGTGTATCGAACGTGTGATGCAATTAGATGACGCACCGCCAACAACATTGTTGCACCATTATTACGCGGCAGTACAAAAATACTGATTTCATAACATTTATTAAAACGTGAATCGCCTTTACTATAAAAGCCAGTACAAAAGGAGGAGCTTCATTCAGTCACCAGTCATCAGTTATTGTGGCAGTACCTCTACAGAACTTACTCGATTCAAGACGTCAGTATCGCCGTTACAAGTTGGAACTTCAAGACTGCAGTCTCTTTCACCTCAAGAGTTCGTCGGAGCGACATCGCCTGCCGATGTGTCTGAACAATACCTACAAAACGCTGACGCCTGAGCCCCATGGACACCCTCGGGCTCCTTTGAACTTGCTGATTCTTACCAAGCCCTTGAAGACGCTGACGCCTGAGCCCCATGGCCACCCTCGAGCTCCCTTGAACTTGCTGATTGTAACCAGGCCCTTGAAGACGCTGACGCCTGAGCCCCATGGCCACACCCGGGCTCCCTTGACTTGCTGATTCTTACCAAGCCCTTGAAGATGCTGATGCCTGAGCCCCATGGCCACCCTCGGGCTCCTTTGAACTTGCTGATTGTAACCAGGCCCTTGAAGACGCTGACGCCTGAGCCCCATGGCCACCCTCGGGCTCCCTTGACTTGCTGATTCTTACCAAGCCCTTGAAGATGCTGATGCCTGAGCCCCATGGCCACCCTCGGGCTCCTTTGAACTTGCTGATTCTTACCAAGCCCTTGAAGACGCTGCGCTACACCTGGCCATCTTGCTCCGGGCTGCTAGCCTGGGGCTCCCTTGCATCGGGCCTTGCATATCTCTGCCCTGATGATAACGCCTGAGCAAGATACATGATATGGACTCCCGCCACGCTTAATAAAAGCAGACCGATTATCCTGAAACCAATCAACATGTGAGTTGCTGCGACCACCCCCTGGATGCTGATGCCAGATATGCAGCAATCCACGAGAACATTTACCATCTGGGGCGCAGCCCGTCTCGATTACTAGCAACCAGCGTCCACCGCAGCCTACATGCGCCGATGCAAGAGTATTCCATCTCACAATGCACGGTGGAAGATGCAATACCACTCCACCCCAATGCGCAGAAGATGCCCGTCCAGCATAGACGCTTGTGACCATACTACGGAACTTCAACAGCTGTCAAGGCGAGAACACATCTCTATCAAGACATTTCGATTGTCAGGCGTCTCTGTGTGCCAGCGCTTATTATCTACAGTTTTGTGCAGGCCTAGAGGTCTCGTACACCGAGAATGGAAAAAATGTTCATGTTCTCAAAAGGAACATTTAAAAGTCCACAAGCCGTCTCCAAAGTGGAAAAAACCTTTTATGTTCCGACTGCAAGTATTCATGTTTCAAAACGAACATTTAAAAGTCCACAAGCCGTCTCACAGTAAAGATAAACCTTTTGTATGTTCCGATTGCAATTATATATATGCTAGAAGGGAGACTTTAAAACCCACAAGTTTACACATGGTGGAGAAAAACCATTTTCATGTTCCGACTGCAACTATTCATGTTCTCAAAAGGAACATCTAAAAGTCCACAAGCCATCTCGCAGTGGAAAAAACCTTTTATGTTCCGACTGCAACTATTCATGTTTCAAAACGAACATTTAAAAGTCCACAAGCCGTCTCACAGTAAAGATAAACCTTTTTCATGTTCCGGCTGCAACTATTCATGTTCTCAAAAGGAACATTTAAAAGTCCACAAGCCATTTCAGAGTGGAGAAATCCTTTTTCATGTTCCGACTGCAACTATTCGTGTTCTAAAAAGGAACATTTAAAAGTTCACAAGCCGTCTCACAGTGGAGAAAAACCTTTTTCAAGTTCCGACTGCAACTATTCGTGTTCTCAAAAGTGACAATTTAAAATCCGCATGCTGATTCACTGTGGAGAAGAACCTTTTTCATGTTCCGAATTTTTACAAACAATTAAAAAAATTACAAATAATGTCAGAACACAAATTTGGAAAAATGTATGATCTCATGCGATACTAACGTGCTAGCGGAATGAGTGCTAACCAGAGACTGATGAAGTCCCGGCTCACAAGTGAGTTACGTGAAGATGGGACTTCTCCTTGCGCTATGCGAAAAGTCGCTCGTTAAGTGAGGTTTTTTTTCGCAATCTGTTTTACTCGTTATGCGAATTACTCGCTATGGGAGGTGCTCGTCATGAGTGGTTCCACTGTATTTTTTTGTCGGTAATTATTTCATTTTTATTGTGTATGTTCGATTTTTTTTAACGTTCTTTTTATTTTTAAGCAGGGCCTTGGGCGGCCCGGTACCATTTGATCCACGGACTGGTACCGGTCCGCCGGACCAGGTGTTGGGTAATTGGGGACCAGGAGACTTTTATCGAAATCGATTCAGAATTTTAGTTAACTATAATAGTTCGTAATACTTATGCATTTTATATGTGCGAAATTATTATTTTACATAATATTTTATTATTCATTACATTATAGATATTCATATTTTATACATAAAATGTAGAAAGTGAATTAGGATGATTATTGATATACGATGCAATGAAGTACGGCCCGCCATAATGAGCGCGAGCCTTTAGAATATTTAGGTACTCAGAGTTATTTCTTGTTATCGTCAGTGACTTTTTTGTCACGATTGGTCGCCCCTAATATCTAGCCGCCCTAGGCCCGGGCCTACATGGGCCTTAGGGCAAATCCGCCACTGTATAGACCTAATACCTTATTTTTTCTAGGCTTATTAAACTTTATGTTTGGAGATTAAACAGTCTATGCTGTCGGTGACGGAGGTAACTATCGGGAACTTAGAAATAATGCTCTCCTCGGTAGCTGAGTTTTCAAACCACCAACAAATCAGTCTAATCAGAAAAGTGTAGCAATTTCTCGTGGCCGTGGGAGGGGTGGTGTGTTTACTTTGACATAATTTTTGGAATGAAACTTATTTGTGATGGCAATAACCGTGTATTGTTGAATTTTTATGAATTTGACATGGGTAAGTACCTACCTAAAATCTTGTTAAACTTTTATGAATTTAACATAAAGTAGGTACCTAACTAGAATCTTTTTGAACTTTTATGAATTTGATGTAGGTAGGTAACGAGTACCTATATAGAATCTTGTTGAACTTTTATGAATTTGATATAGGTAGGTGAGGTTTAGAATCTATTTAGAATCTTGTTGAACTTTTATGAATTTGATAAAGGTAGGTAATAGGTACCTATCTAGAATCTTGTTGAACTTTTATGAATTTGATATAGGTTTATAGGTAGGTACCTATCTAGAATCTTGTTGAACTTTTATGAATTTGACATGTGTAGGTACTTATTTAGAATCTTGTTAAACTTTTATGAATTTGACATAGGATGAATTTGACCTAGAATCAAAGTCCTTGATACTTTCTGGAGTTTGTCCACTGACCAGGAATTGAACCCGTGACCATCTGATTGCCGGTCAGCAGCTCTGACCACTGAGCTATGGCGGCAATATATTTGACAAGTTAAAGTATTTCAGCAAAAAATGCAGACATAATTAGTCTCGACGCCACCTAGCGAGAGATTTAGTATTAAAAATACCTCTCTCACAAAAATAAAGTTGGTTGTTTTCAGTTGGAAAAAAAATGTAATAATAGGTAATTGTCGAATGAAACACTAGTATATATTGAATTATTTGGCGGGTATTAGATAAGCCGCCATAGCTCAGTGGTCAGAGCTGCTGACCGGCAATCAGATGGTCACGGGTTCAATTCCCGTTGGCGGCCAGTATCTTTTCTCGGAAGATTTTTTCAATGTAGATGAGTGTTTCAGGCTGATAATTATTGATTATAATATTTGTTATCTACCCTTTGTGCTATGCATAAAAATCTTGTTTAAACGTTAGTTTATCAATTAAAAATAATAATTAATATTTGACAAGTTAAAGTATTTCAGCAAAAAATGCAGACATAATTAGTCTCGACGCCACCTAGCGGGAGATTTAGTATTAAAAATACCTCTCTCACAAAAATAAAGTTGGTTGTTTTCAGTTGGAAAAAAATGTAATAATAGGTAATTGTCGAATGAAACACTAGTATATATTGAATTATTTGGCGGGTATTAGATAATCCGCCATAGCTCAGTGGTCAGAGCTGCTGACCGGCAATCAGATGGTCACGGGTTCAATTCCCGTTGGCGGCCAGTATCTTTTCTCGGAAGATTTTTTCAATGTAGATGAGTGTTTCAGGCTGATAATTATTGATTATAATATTTGTTATCTACCATTTGTGCTATGCATAAAAATCTTGTTTAAACGTTAGTTTATCAATTAAAAATAATAAGGAATAAAACGTATTATCAATATTGATATCGAACTTTGCACGATGCCCATGACCGGTGCATGAAGTGAAATAAGTAAGAGCCACTCTAGCGATTGGTGTTCAGTTTTTTATTTGGCCATTCAATTTAATTAATATAATTCCTCAAAATATTTATATGTAAACTTGTTGAGTAACAATTTCACCTACCCCGGTCTTGCTCCCCTGGTTGTATCATATTTTGTGATTATGCGTAACACTGATAAACTGCTTATTGCGGTTTAAAGCTATAAATCCACCTACATAGATTTCAGCGCTTATCTCATATTTATAGGTTGGTTGAATGTGGTCCAATTTTGGACAGATATCAATTGCTGAAAAATAAAGGCGATCCAAATTTGAACCTAAATCGCTCCAGTGGTATTTATTTATACTATACACACATCTTATTACTCGGGTTGTATAAAAAAAAAAACTATCAACATTTATTCAAAATCAGTAAATACCTACCTAATCAGAATTTTCGTCGTGTTTTTATGTTAAAAAAAATCGTATGAAAAGACTTCTGTGTTTGTGCGATTATAATTATTGTAATGTTGCCAAATTGGATATTTCAATTTTTCGATCCCTTATTTTACTATTTTTAGTTCACATTCATCGGTTGATATAATATGAGAGGGTTGCCAGGGTTGGACATTGCCAGCTAGTTACAGTACATGTACGTAGGTACATATTATTAGGCAATTTCCCGCTTCTTTTCAACCCCTTTTAAAAATGTCGAATGTCACGTTATTACTCCCTGTCGACCCATAAATACTTCTGTAATAAGACATCTAGGCGCGATTTATTGCTTTCAAATAGGAGATTTCCTTGCTCATTAAATCGAATAACAAATATGCACACTTCTTCTCAAATAGACATGTTTGTAAAATGTTTTTTTTCTTCGTTTATTTATCTTGAATACCTACGTTTTTTTGTCTGCCTCGTTAGAAGGATTCCCGTGTCAAGACAGATAGCCAATTCAATAAGACAAACAAAGAATCTTATAGGAATATTCAGGAAATCGACAGATACGAATCTCGTGAGATTCCGTTGTATATTAAACGTGCACGCCTGATTTCTACCGTAAACAAAATATAGGTACTTCCTTTTTGCATTTATTGTGGACGGCCCGTGCTATGTTGGAATTGTAAAACGCACCCCCTAACTAACTAACCATCATGCCGTTTCCCCGCAGGGGTAGGCAGAGAGGACGGACCGCCAAGCAACTCGGTCTTGGCACACACTCTTTGCCTCACTGTCATTCATACATCGTCTGCGTCTCATACACACTCTTTTATTATTCGGACTTTTGCCCCAAAATGTATAATGACTTGAAAAAAAATAATTATACTAGCTCTACCCATGAAGCCCTGAGGAACATAATTCCCCTCAGGGCCTATGTCATTTATTTGGGGATGCTGTGTGAAGGGTCTTTTTAGTAAAGGAAGGAGGGGAAGTTCTGGGAAGGAAAAAGGTATGAAAGGTGGGAATTAATCAGGGGGTTAGTGTGTCCAGGAGTGACGGACGTATGAATCAATCCTTCCCACTGCGGTGCAAGGCGGTAGGTCGATATAGTTCTGCTGGAGAGGTCCAAAGGTCTCCCTCAACCAGTCCCTCCCGATTAGTTGGACCCGGACAAACCTCACCCCTCCAAGATCCGAACCAACCTCACCCCACGAACCCGGGCTCTCCTGCTAAGTCACTAAACGTAGCGAACCACTTGGGGTGACTTATGGCAGAGTTGTTGGTTATCCAATAAATGGTTTCCGTTGCGGCTTTACCCGTACCTGCCTCCGAAACTGTGATTGTGAATCAAGCACAGAGTCACAGCTATATCTGCATTTAGTTAGGTCGGAATTAAGACGATCCCCTAGTCCTGGACCCATTCGAAATTGGGCGGAGCAAGTGACTTTAGCGTTGACCAATCAATAGCCAACAACAGCAAAAGCACATCTATACGGTCCGAATTCCGGGTGGCTACTTACTGGGGTAATAGATATAACGCGCTTTCATTCCTTCTGGGGATCGCATAGGGATGAAATTTGCAGTTGGGTAACGCCTCTTTTATATAATTTCCTGTAAACGAACTTCGCCAAAGTTCATGCTTTTTTTTGTGAAGTCCATGCATAAATATATATTTTTTGCGAATGTTATAAAAGAAACTGAATTTGCCACATTATACAATAAAACCATATCCGAAAAGGGATGTATAAATAGGAGAGTTTGCACTTGAAAGTGTTTTTTTATAGACCTTATACTTTATTTTTTTTATAGGCTAATTAAAAGACGTATAAAAATGACCGATATTTTTAAGGGCCAAGATAATATATGTTCTACACGCAGTATTTAATTGAAGCTTCTATAATACTTCTAAGCGATAAAATTTTGAAAACAAAAATATATGATTTTTTATGATTTTTTGAAGCACTCTTGCAATCTGATTGTTATTCGTTAATAAAATCTAAAATCTAATCATTTTTCACGTAGGTAGTATGTACTTTCTAGGTTTGAGAAGGAGTGGTCTGAACCAATCTTGCTCAGTGACGTTGCAGACGAAGAAAGCGCATGCGTCTACCTAATCTCTGGGGATGATAAGATTCCACGGATTGGGGTAAGGCGGGTATAAAAGATGCCGCATTTCTCCACATGAGTCATGAAGCTACCATCTTCCACTTGTTGATTCTGGTTCATTCATCGGAATAGTGCGTTCTGGATCTTGTATAAGGTATCTACTTTATTAGATACTAATTCCTTCTAAGAGTTAGATTCTATCAAAACCACATCATTTGGATTTTACGTAGATTCCTTTACGGTATAATTTATTTGATACTAATAGCTTTATCAAAACCTCACCATTTCAAAGTCAACATTTTTAGCATTACGCGATCGCTATTTTCATCTCCATTTTCATATCTACGATTGAAATTGTCATCACTACAAACAACACATAAACCATGCTGTGATGCCATGAAATCGTAGATATGAAAATAGGGATGAAAACAGCGATCGCGTTAAGCGAAAATTTTTGACTTTTGGCCGTTTTAACCATCTCTTTTTTCAGCCCGATTCCAATTAGAGACCAAAGTCAACATTTTTCGCTTTACGCGATCGCTATTTTCATCTCTAGTTTCATATCTACGATTTTAATTGTCATCACTACAAAAAACAACACATGAACAATGCTTTTTGCTGTGATGCCAACTGAAATCGTAGATATGAAAATAGCGATGGCGTAAAGCTAAAAATGTTTACTTTGATCTCTAATTGGAATCGGGCTGAAAAAAGATATCGTGGATTGTAGGCATTAGGGATATATTCTATCAAAACCACATCATTTGGAATATATTCAGATTTTTACACTGTATAAAGTATCTACTTTATTAGAAACTAATTCCCTCTCAAAGAATCTATCAAAACCACATTACATGTTTAGAAATCTACTTAGATTCCTATAATACTTAGATTAAAGATTTCTTTTTGAGACTGTTAATTTGTGGTGGATTACCATTGTAATATTATCAATTTAAACAAAAGCTTTGTTGCAGTATGTATATATTTGTTATAATTTCATAGAAATCAGTTACTATAAAAATAATGTTTTTTTCGCAGGTGAATTTATTAACATCGATAAGATGAGGACCCTGAATCCTCAACGTGAATCTTCCTCGCGGACTTCGATAGCTCTGCTTTTATTTGTCTTGGTCATCTCCATAGAAAAGGTTTGTTTAAGGACAAATTAATTTCGACCGGTCAGTGGCTGAGTTGATATCGCGTCTGGTTTCCACCCAGGCGATGAATTCAATTCCTCGGCTGGCTGAGTCCTCCATCGCGACACAAGCTACATTTTCCGTATTTTATATTGGTAGTAGGAGATTTTCAGATATTGTCAGGTTATTTGTAACCCGAGAATGTTTGTCTTCCAAAAGAAAATCTATCTCATTTTTAAATTTTTTCTTCTTTATAAACTTAAATAAACAGTTAATAAAACAGAGAAAATGTAGCAAACTTCGCTTAAAGTATAAGTACCTACCTGTACTTACCTGCACCCATCTTAATGCCTGTGTACGTGATTAATGGTAATTTTTGGCAGTGATCGTTTTATTGTTTCTTTGTCAACAGGTGCGCTCGGAAGAATTTACTTATGACACGGAATCACAGACAAACCATGTCCTCCAAAATCTCGATAATGTCCTACAAAGTTTTCTTACCCCTGAAAATATTGGAGCAGGGAGTATGCATGTAAGTTGATTGCTCTAAAACCGATAGCTGATATATTTAAGTGGGTTCATTAAATTTTATTAAACTTTTTTTTTCTAGGTACAAGCACTGAGACAGAAACTGTGGCGCATTTTAACTTCTCCCGCATTAAACGAGAATCTGATTCTTCCCAATTACGACTTGCTATCAGACGGAAAACTTTTGTACGAGCAGCCTTCGTACGAGAGCAAACGCTCCTCACTCCACACTCCTCCTCAAACTGTCTTCGAGCGGATGATGAGCACCTCACCCTACTTCAAGAAATACATCGCCACCATGGTTAAGGCCAACTCCATACAAAGTAAGCCATCCATGATGGGCAAGAAGAGTATAGCAACCCTGGCCAAGAATGGTCAACTGCCTACGCTGCAGTCTCCTGAAGAAAACTCAGAAACTGAGCAAGAAAAACGGAATTTGGAGTCTCTAGCTCGTCTAGGTGGGATTCATCGATATATTAAGAAGAGCCTGGAATCTCTAGCACGCCATGGATATATTACCAGCAGGCCCAACGATGAAAATGAAGCGTATCAAAACGGAAAACGAAATCTCGGATCCTTGGCAAGAAATGGAGAACTCCTCAACAAAAATCAACAACAAGATAACAATTATTACTTATCGAGGTATAATCGCAACATCCAAAACTTAATGAAAACCGGAGGACTATCCAATGGGAAAAGAAATATAGTTTCCTTGATTCGCGGCCACAATATGCCTTACGAAGACAACGAAGAACACAAGCGCAATATTGGGACTATCGCTAGGGACTGGGCTCTCCCCAACCACGGAAGTTCATGGCAGAGGAACGAGGAACAGAAGAGGAACGTTGCGGCATTACTGCGGCAAGACTCTTATTTGCACTCAGTTAACAGGGACCCCGCTATTGACGCCTTCCCCACACCGGAGGCTGATGAAGCCAGTCAGTCTGAAATCAAACGAAACGTGCCCTCTATAAAGACAGGTCCCTTCAAATACGGAAAAGTATTCGTCAAACGCTCAGTAAATAACAAAGCTGCCAAACCTGCCTGTCTGCCAAAATCTGCTAGGCAGAAAAGGCAAGCAGATGAATACTTCTCGGAGATCTCCAATGACTTCCCCCTACCAGATGTTCCTAAATCCGATGCGTTTGATTATGACGAATTCGTCAAGGCACTGACTGGTGACTACCTGAGCAACAAAAAGAGATTTTTGGGTATGCAATTCAGTAATCAAAAATAATCCTCTAGCATCCAGTAACTACCGTCTATAGAATATCAGAATCCTTCTATTTACAGAAAATATGTTTTTAATTTTGTTTCAGGGAACATTCCTCTTTCAAGGATGACTGAATTAGGTAAGTAATTATAAACTGCTATTAATTATTATCGAACGACTAAACAATATGTTCTAATGAACTATGTTTTTATTATTTTTATTTTTATTGTAAATTTAAGATTACTATGATTAACTTATTATATTTATGTAACATACTATTTATTACACTCTCTCTTGCTCATTGTGGTTCCTACAATCCTTCTTGAATTTACCAATTGATGCAGATTTTATATTTTCCGACAGCGCGTTATAATATTTAATCCCGATGTAGAAAATCTCACTTGACACCTTCGTCTTTTATTTAATGAATTTGATCAATTTGACACGAAATTTGCACAGTTTTTAATGAGAATTTCTGGATTAACGCGACTGTTTTCAGCTTGTTTCATTCTTTACTCTCTCTCTCTCTCTCCCTCCCAATTTTACCCTATATGCTATATTGTGAATTAATTACGTGGTTAGGTGTCAACGTCATTATCATAATCTTGTACAAAACGTAGTTTTTTGACATTTTCTGAATAAAATAGGTATTAGCTGGTGATATCGTAATTCATTTTGGGTTATTACGCCGTGTTACGCTTCCTCCTTCTTTAGCCAACGTTTTGGACAGCGTTACAGTGTCCATCATCAGAGCAGATGTTTAGATTGTGGAAAAGTGTGTATTTACGTAGATAGAAGTGACATAGTGTTGCAAGCGTTAATCCTATCAGGGCTGGCATTTCAGTATAACAATTAGTGAAATTAGTGGGCGTAACAGTCAAGCACCGGATACCAAGAACTTATCATATTAATACTATTGACATGAATACTTCAAATTTCAATCGCCTCCGTAATTAGGCTTGCTCAATATGTTTGGGGTCTTCCCAGATTTCAGGAACAAAAATCTCAAATCAGGTACTGGTTACGTATTAAAAATTATTTATATCTTTTATCCAATGTTCCCAGGCAAGTTCTCTCTGATGGGCCAGACTCCCCCCGTGTCCAACGCCACCCCCACCAGCCCTACTTACCGCAGGAGGCAGTACCTGCTCTCCAGAACCATCCCGGAGGAAACTGAGTGAACCCGGCTACCCTCACCCACCCTTGCACTATTCTCTCTTTACACACCTAACTAGACCTAAAGCTAGATGACGTGTAAATGGAGGCTTTAGTCTTAGTAAAAATACCACTTTAATGTTAGTATTTAACAATTAATTCATATTTCATGACGTTACATGTTTTTGTTAAATGATTTGTTAAAAATTAAGGATGTTTCTGTGTTAAATATAAACTTTTCCTATGATTTTTATTATTACTGTCAAGTGTATCATTCTACACGGAAACAAAAATTTAGTTAATTTGATTTTGGTTCAAATTACTGTGGCTGGTAATTATTTTTTTCTTCATATATTTGTGTATTGTATTTTACATTTTGTCTATTTTCTTAGAATAATGAAGCTGTGGATTGACAATTTACTTATAATTTTTTTTGGTTAAAAAAATAAATATGCAGCATTGTAATATTTTAAAAAGTGACATTTAAAGACAGTTTTTTGTACGTAGGTATATATAAGAAAAATCTCTGTAGATTAAAGAATGATAATATTATTATTGTGTTTCATTTAGTATCGCCAAACTGTGACAACTGCCATGAAATTTTTATTTTTATTTATATGTGGGGTCCTACCTCCCACCTACCTAGTTCCAATGAAATGGGTGTATATAGCACAACTAATTTGGGGATTTTTTCCAGACAGATTCGCAAGGGGAAAGAGTTGTGGAAGAAGAAATTGGAAAGAAATTAGTATGGTAAAAAATTCTTACATTTGGTTTTGTTGAAGAAAAGAAATGACAATGTTGAATATTTTTCTAATATTTTAATTTTGTAATTAATATAAAAAAATCCATTTTTATACATCACTGGTTAATTATGTACACCGAAGTAATTAATTTTTACGTTTCCTTTGAGACACCTTTAAATTTAAAGCTTTTTCAACCCTTTGAGACATTCTAATACAATTGCCAGTGCTTCATGTGAAAAGTTACCTAATCGGTTAAGAGATGTTTTTACAAGTCCAAATTAAAAAAGGGAAAATCATGTATTTAAAAATAATTGTTACAGGTATAATCAGAGTTATGTAGGATTATGGTGTTTTTATAATATTTTATGAGATCACAGCAAAGTAATTTATCTCTACGACGTGTTTTATACATAATTATGCATCTCAAAATTAAGTTGTTAACTCTCTCTAACCTAACCTCTCTCGTTAATCGTTAACCTTTCTTTAAATGCCTAGGGTGTTACCGCTTCCTGAAATCTTGGAAGGGACCTGAAACAAAAAACTGACCTAATTTTAAAGAAAGGTAGATATAATATCAGAAAATGATTAAAATTGAATTAAACATCGCAACAAAGTAATATAAATTATTGATTGAGAGGAATCAAGATATACTCGTGGTTTTTCACTTCACATATTGCAAGCGATCCTGAGTAGTATAAATAAAATATGTACTTGTATTGATTGCACACTTTTGTTTTTTTGGCAAACGCGGTATCACTTATATTCAAGCAGTATTTGTTGTTGTCAATTGTCAATCTTTTATTTATTACAAATCAAAAATCCAGATCATTTTTGATTAACGAAATTAGACTAACACAAAATTAATATTTTTCTAAGTTTTATTTGGTCAAATTACAAACAGCCCACTCAAATCTTACAGTGCAAATTGAAATCGTCACGTGCAAGCCACCTCCCAGGGACTACTTAAAAGTAAAGATTTTCTGTGTGTGTGCTTATAAACAAATAATTCATGAAGTTCTTTGAACAGTGCATTTGCAACACTTATGAAATAAAATTATTTTCACCTATGATCTAATATGCTCTGAGTGCTGCTTAGAAGAGAATAAAACAATGTAGGTAGTTAGGAAAAGTGGTAGTTTAGGTAGGTACAATTATTACTAATTATTTAAAGGAATACGACTTTTCGAAATGTCAACAAAATCACCAGTCAATCAAATTCTTAATTTAGAAATCTGAAGACAATCAGCACTTTAATAAGTTTTTACACTCACACTTTACAGACCCTCACTCATGACTCATGAGCCCCAATATTTGTTGACACTGGTCGTGGCATGGCCATAGTTCTGTTGACCGAAACCATCGCCGATGTTCGGGAAGGAATACCCGTCACTGTGATGTATACCGACTGGCGCCAAGCCTCCAAAACCCATGTTGATTCCTATATGGGTTTGATTCCAATTCAAATTAGTTTCAGACGTTAATTTTGAATAATCAGCAGCCATCTTTGAGAAGTTTTCAGCTGCCACTATTTTGTTATAGTCTTCGATGATGCTCTTTGGAAAACTTTCTGATTTAGCTTCTTCCGCCTCTGTTGTGGGTGACTTCAACGTTTCAGAACTGCCTTGGTTTTTAGGGAGATACAGTGATGGGTGTTTTGGGTATGGATCGCAGGGGTTCACGCAGCGCGATGCGAATTCATGTCTTGGCATTCCGTTTTCTAGTAATTGAGGATGGGTCTCGCTGCTCGTGGTAGGAGGGGGGTGGTTGAATCCGGTTGAGGTTCCGGGGAAGTTGTTTTGAAAGGCTTGGTTCAGCTGCTGGGAATGTGCCATGAGCTGGTTGTAGTTTGAGAACTGGGCCTTCTGATGGTGCCAGGCCTCTGCGTGGTTGGGGTGGTGAGGCAACCCGGAGAAGTCTGGTGCGGGGTACTGGCAAGGGATGCCCGACAAGGGTAGAGATCCGTAGCCGGACAGTCCGCCTGAAGTGCTTGAAGTGTTGTGTTTCCGAAGGCGGGCGCGTCTGTTGGAGAACCACACCTGAAAGTGGATGCAATTCACATGAATATGAATTATTTTCAATATCCCCTTTTTAATTTACCTAGGACAAGAATTTCAACTGTCTGCCATGGAATTTCCTTTTTGGGAATGTTGTGATTTGCTAGGCCATAGTAAATGAAGGAGGGAAAGGAGAAAAACTATAAAATATGGTAGATAAAATCCTCGCTTCGTAAGTAGAAATTATGAAATGTTTTTAATATATATGTTTAACTAGTTGAAGTCCCGGCGTTAACCGGGCTTTACATGGAGTTTTCGAAATCATATGTTGGAAGTAATTTTCGTTTAATTTTGAACGCCAAGTGTGTAAAATTTCATCAAAACGTATCAAAATTCTGCTTTGAGGGAAATGGGAAATGGAGATGAGGGTCGTTTGTTGAAATCTCAAGCAGACATTGTCCGTCTTCCAGTTTTGAAGGTCAAATGTGCAAAATTTTATCAGTCGGAAAAAAACTGTAGATTTGTATAAAAATCAAATCCACTCCGCTTGCTCCCCATAGACATTATTCTATATATAAATAGAATATGCACCAATATCCAAACAAGCCTTATGTTTTTAGGTTAATTTATGGAAAATAAAACTGGTTTACAATAAATTATTCTGCCTAGCTCTGTTTAAGGGTGACTGAACAACCTAACAATGTACAACTTCATCACTCCTTTGAATAATCATTACCTAAAAGTGAAGAAAAAAAAAACTTGGTTAAATATGTAACGTTATGGGTAATTTTTTAATACTTTTAATAATTTTTCAACGGAGTGTTGAAATGCAACTTTGATGAGTTGTTATGCATCCTTTTTTCATATTTCACATGATGCGGTGTATAAATTACTTAACTACATTATTATTAACGTTTTTTCCTATTTTTGTTTAAGAGTTCGTTATGGATGCTAATAAAAAATAAGCAAATATAAAACCGTGATAGTTTGTAAAAAAGAACACCTAATACCTACATATCATCGTAAAATTCAACATTTAGTATTTAACCTGAATTCTAGCCTCCGTCAGCCCGGTCTGCTGCGCCAGTTCCTCCCTGGTGTAGACGTCAGGGTACTGGGTCCTGGTGAAGGCCCTCTCCAGGGCATCGAGCTGGTCTCCACTGAAGGTAGTCCTGGACCGGCGCTGCTTCCTCTTCAGGGTGATTCCTGGCTCGGACTCCGTGTCTGAAGAATCTGATCCTCGACCTGAAACGTCATGTTTTCATTAATTACTAGAAAAAAAATTAAATATTATATTATTTTTATGCAATTTTTTAAAACCTTAAATTGTAATATTTAATCATTGAAGAAAATATTGTCAACTCTTAAAGAAAATTTGACACAGAAACATCAGAAAAAGATTCGGTCACATCTAAGAAATGAACCCAGGAAGGACCTATGGCCGTTATACACGACACCTTTTTTCAGCCCGATTCCAATTAGAGACAAAAGTCAAAATTTTTCGCTTTACGCGATCGCTATTTTCACCTCTATTTTCATATCTAGGATTTCAATTTTCATGACTGCAAACAACACATGAACCATACTGTTTGTTGTGATGCCTACTGAAATCGTAGATATGAAAATAGAGATGAAAACAGCGATCGCGTAAAACGAAAAATGTTGACTTTTGTCTCTAATTGGAATCAGGCTGAAAAAAGGTGTCGTGTATTGTGGGCTTTAGCCTTGCCGGAGCTCTAATTTTTTTTAAAGAACCCATCCTAAGTTAAGGTAATCCCCTAGTCCTTAGTAATCGAAATTGGAATTCTCGCCTCTTTTTGGGAGGGATTTAAATATACTTCACAAGATTTTTTGGAAAGGTTGAAGAAGGTATTTGAGAGATGTTTTTTACAGGTTGATTTCGTAAAGGCATGTGAAAAACATTAACTCCTTTGTTATTCATTGTTTATTATAATCCCAAGAAAATTTCAAATCGCTTTCACAGAACTAAGCGACATAGAATCTAGGGACGTCCGTTCGCCACCGTATTACCGTACTGGGGCATTAACTGACACGATAAAATGCACGTAGTCTTTATACCGCACCGCATAAGGTTTAATTCCCAATTCTAAATTCGTTCAATGCCGCCCATTTTGATTCATGCGGAAAAAACAGAGCGAAATTACGATGTTTTGTTTTATTTTGTGAAAATCTGGCAGAAATATTAAAATACTTTCCGATAATTTTAAACTTAATTTTTTGATATATTTTTTTCCAGACTTACAAAAAGACTCGATTATTTCCAAGGCCAAGATGTGTTCTAACAACTACAATGACATATAAGTACAAATACATATAAGTGAACAAATTTTCAAACCAAATACTCAGGATATTTGGTATCCTGGAATGTGTTGTTTTATTTTAAAAATTGCAATGTTTCCAGAGATGCAAATTCGTTACAGTAGGCAGGTGCTACATATTAATTATTTTAACCAAGCTCAAATAATTGCGACTTTTATTCGGCGATTTAAGGAGCAGATTATAGTGAAACCTAATATGAAATAAGCCGACAGCAGAAATCGGCTCATTTCCGAGTTATTTGTACCACGGCAGTCTACAATGGCAACACCATCGCCTAGAAATTTGTTAATCCCGCCTTTTAAGAGATCCGCCGCCAAACGCACCGGGAGTCGGACAAATCCCAGTCAATGGGCCTCAAGTGTTGCGGAAAAAGTCACAATCGTTTGTCATCCAAACAGAAAGTAATAAATATTATTTTTAAACACGGCGTTCCATTCACTGTACACGCTTACTAAATGTTTAGTATTGCGCATGTTTGTGGTGAATTCCTGGGGGTTGTGTATTGTAGTTCTATGCAGAATAATGGGACAAGAGGTACTCCCTTTTGAAGTTATTGTATAATGCACGGCACGTATTAGTGCTAAATCAATCAAATTTAAAGATTATGACTATATATTAAGAGTGTTTCATTTGAATAAATAGCTTAACTACCATACGTATTTTATTTTGATATCAGGCTTAATAATAATAATAATATGTTTTAATGATAAAAGTAGTCGTGGACGTCCGTGGAAGCCATGGGACGATCAAGGGAACTAAATTTGTTTCAATTTGATGGTAACCAACACCTCTGCCATAGGTGACTTAGCAGGGCTGCCCGGGTTCATAGGGTGAGGTCTGTCGAGGTCTTGGTGGCGGATGCGTTTATCCCCATACTGCGTGGCGAGCCGGATCGGGAGAGGCCCGTTTAGGGAGACCCTTTGACTTCTCCAGTTGGTCTATCTCCATTTTCCATCCACCGTTTTGCACCGCAACGGGAGGGATGGTCTCATACGTCCTTGGACACATGGACCCTAGATTCCCCTCATACCCCTTTCCTCTCAAAACTTCCTCACAGCATTTCCAAAAATAACATAGATTTTTTTTATTTTTTTATTCTTCATTTTAAGCACCCGCTAAACTGCCAGAGCAGTTTGTCAGCAGGTCGATTTAACAATATTAATATAACACAGAAGAACAATTATAACAAGATACCACAATAAAGAAAATAGAAACATAAGAATAACTTTTAAGCAATTACAATATAAAAGCATAAAATACAAAGACACACAGATATAATACAGGCAAATTACTTATAGTCATATTATACACAAGATTAAAACAAAATTCAATATAAATTGTCTTGATATATTAGCCATTTTTAAAATTTTTTTTGAGATCGGTGGTGCAATTTGATTCGTTTTTTACATCCATTGGCATCTTATTAAATATGGTAGGGACAAGATAAGCGAATGTCCGTTGTTCGTATTTATTTATAATTTTCGGAATGGACAACCCCTCATTTTTAATTAATCTAGTGCCATATGCGTGATCTATTTTTTCCTTGTATATTGAATCCGACAATATGTTTTGGCATACAATTTTAAACCATAATATCCCTCGCACAGGTAATATACTAACTGACTCATATAATAATTTTATGTTTCTTCTTTGTGCATAAATGTTTTGCTTGCCAAGAGCTTAGTCATAGAGTTCTGAATTGTTTGAATGTAATCTATATTTGTCTTGCACGAGTTTCCCCAAGAAGTTATTCCGTATCTGATAGTAGATTCCGCTAGCGAAAAATAGATTATTTTCAATGTACTTATGGGCATAAAATATTTAATTTTGTAAATTCGTCCCGCAATAGCTCGCAAGCGTTTGCAGATGTTGCTTATGTGAATTTCCCATTTCATATGCGTATCTACTGTTATCCCCAAATATACATACGTTTGCACAAGCACTTAATTAAAGGCGTAATGGTATATTTGGCATGTGGAGATCGTATATGCATTAATTTAGTTTTTTTTTAATTAATTATAAGACTGAATAATAACTTATAACTTATTCTGAATAAAATTATTTTCTTCAGTGCTTGTGTGGAGTTAATGTGAAAAAAAACTTTGGAAATATATTTATTATTATCATGTTATAAATAAACTCATCACATTTGTCTTAAAATCGAAAGGGTTGGGGTTTAATTCCACCACAGCGGGAAATTACATATTTTTCTTCCAGGAAAATTAGAAAATTCTCTGTACAATTGATCAAGTATTTGTAAGCGGTCTTTTAGTGACTTTTCACAAAAAAATCATTATTTACCTATACCATTAGTAAATAATATTTTTGTTGGATAAATAAATTTAAAAAGTTAACCACGCCGTTTCTCCGCAGGGATAGGCAGACAGGACGGCCCGCCATTAGCATTTAAACATCATCTCAAACATACTCTACATTGTTTTGACTCTTGACATGGCCCTAGAAAAGTATATGATTCACTTGTGCCATGTCTTCCTCGTTCACATTCATGTCGCCTTACTCACATTCAAAGATCGTCTCAAAAGTACTCTACTATTGTTTTGACTGTGCCATGTTTTCTTCGTTCACATTCATGTCACCTTATTCACATTCAAAGATCGTCTCAAACATACTCTACTATTGTTTTGACTGTGCCATGTCTTCTTCGTTCACATTCATGTCGCCTTATTCACATTCAAAGATCGTCCCCAACATACTCTACTATTGTTTTGACTGTGCCATGTCTTTTTCGTTCACATTCATGTCGCCTTATTCACATTCAAAGATCGTCTCAAACATACTCTACTATTGTTTTGACTGTGCCATGTCTTCTTCGTTCACATTCATGTCGCCTTATTCACATTCAAAGATCGTCCCCAACATACTCTACTATTGTTTTGACTGTGCCATGTCTTCTTCGTTCACATTCATGTCGCCTTATTCACATTCAAAGATCGTCTCAAACATACTCTACTATTGTTTTGACTGTGCCATGTCTTCTTCGTTCACATTCATGTCGCCTTATTCACATTCAAAGATCGTCCCCAACATACTCTACTATTGTTTTGACTGTGCCATGTCTTCTTCGTTCACATTCATGTCGCCTTATTCACATTCAAAGATCGTCCCCAACATACTCTACTATTGTTTTGACTGTGCCATGTCTTCTTCGTTCACATTCATGTCGCCTTATTCACATTCAAAGATCGTCCCCAACATACTCTACTATTGTTTTGACTGTGCCATGTCTTCTTCGTTCACATTCATGTCGCCTTATTCACATTCAAAGATCGTCCCCAACATACTCTACTATTGTTTTGACTGTGCCATATCTTCTTCGTTCACATTCATGTCGCCTTATTCACATTCAAAGATCGTCTCAAACATACTCTACTATTGTTTTGACTGTGCTATGTCTTCCTCACGCGTTTTCGACTTCTACCATTCACATTTGCGTCATATATTCTCCTTATACTACTTTCTTCGTTCATTCGCTCTATATAACAAACTACCGGAAAGAACCTCTATTAATCTTACTGTTTACGCTTACATCAGTCTTGTATCTTTGCGGATCTCCACATTTCTCACACGATAATTGTGATAATGGTTTTAGCACAAATACACCCCTCAGGGATATCATTTCTAGAGTATTCAGTACTTTCATCCTTCCTCTGCCAGTTCATGCCTCATTGCCATACACCAGGGAGAATAAATTAAGAAGACTTTACTTAATTTATTTAGGGAGACGTTTATTGGATAACCAACACCTCTGCCATAGGTCACCCGTGGTGGTTCGCTACTTTTGGTGACTTACCAGGGATACCCTGGTTCATGGGGTGAGGTTTGTTCGAATCTTGGTGGCAGATGCGTCTGTCCACCAAATGCGTGGCAGGCCGGATCGGGAGAGACTGGTGAAGGGAGACCCTTTGACCTTTCCAGCAGGACTCTCATGGAAACTCACGGTGCACTGCAATGGGAGATTCTTCTCACACTTTTTTCTTTACCACAACTTCTTCTCCTTCCTATCCTAAAATGACCCTCCACATAGCATCCCCGAATATGACACATGCCCTGAGGAGAATTATTTTCCTCAGGGCCTCCTGTGCGGAGCTAATGTAAACAAAAAAATTACCCAAAAAAGAAAAGTAGGCAAATGTTAAAAAAATGGAAATTTTTGCCAAAAAATGTTCCCACATTGATTTTAAAAACAACCGGGTAACATCTACGCTATTTTCGTTCAACATTCCAACAAAACCTCAAACTATCGAAAGAATTCCGGATCATGAATAACGACCGAACACCTGAAACACCTAATTTGTTGATAATACGAAAATGAGGAGTTATGAATGTGGGCCATGAGATTAGGGTCCGGGCCGCGTGGTGCGGTGTGGTTTGGTGTGGTTCGTTGTGGTTCGGCGTGGTTCGTGTGGTAGGTGGCCGCGGCCCCCCGGGGCGGCGCCCCTTTGGCGGCCCCTTTGAGCCCCGAGTGGGTGACATTTGGCACCATTCATCGCATTCACCGCATTCAGAGCTCCGACTGAATAGGGGCTGCCATTTTTTAATATTGTGTAGATAAGCAAAACAGGAATGTGTTATTCGGTGTAAAAGTGAACGAATATAATAAAATACATGTTTTGTCGTGAAATGTGAAGAGCAGGTACATTTACGTTATCTATTATTATTTTTATATGTAATAAATATATTTGACTTCCGCACTTCAAGAGTGTTATAGACCATAGAGTGTTAGATTCAAAGTGTACACTAAGGGAACATAATAATAAACTTTTTTTTTTTAAATTTTAAAAAGAAAGACGAACATTCCCAGGTTACGAATAACCCAACAATGTTTGAAAATCTGCTACTACCACCACAGAAAGCCGAAAATGTTGCTTGTGTTGTGATGGAGGACTTAGCCAGCCGAGGAATCGAACATGCGACACCCGGGTGGGACCCAAGCGCTATGCCCACTCAACCACTGACCGGTCAAACATATGTTAACCTTTTCCACTCCGTCGGCCACACATTGTGGCCCAAACGATTTTGGTAGGCAGCTCCGTCGGCCAGAGGTACTGGCCCGGCGCAGGTATAAGTTTAATCACCAATATCTATCTTCCTAAGTACATTCTACGAACTATTATTTCCGATTATTACAAAGAATTGTCGCAACATATTGGATAAACCAAAATTTTTTCATTTAAATTTACCGTTAATTAGATACATTCATTTAAAAACAGATGCATCATTTTAACACACGAAATATTTTTTTTCTTCAAATATTTTCGGAACAGTCAGTCGTTATCCTGCGTTTACGACGGTTCTCCGCAGTTACTCCCACTTTTTGTGACCATATTTTTTCGTTTTTTGGAACTATTGATGTTGATATTAGTAATTGAAAGTAAAAGAATTTACGTATTCTTTAAATTAATATTCTTTGAATTAACCGTCACAGAAAATAATGATAGTTTTACTTCGAAGTGATGGTGAAGAAGTCGGTAATAATCCAAGTGATATAGATAGTGGAAGTGACATTATCCCGCCCAAAAGAAGGAGATGCGCTTATTTCAGTAAATATAGTGATGTAGAAAATATTGTGATTCCGCAAAAACCTTCAA
Source organism: Limnephilus lunatus (assembly GCA_917563855.2). Classification (NCBI taxonomy): domain Eukaryota; kingdom Metazoa; phylum Arthropoda; class Insecta; order Trichoptera; family Limnephilidae; genus Limnephilus; species Limnephilus lunatus. The sequence continues at coordinate 82,907,720 of OU830597.1, read as the reverse complement.
CATCCATCAATCCCACACAGTCAAGCTTTTCCGATTCAGAAAAAAAAGGAATTGAATATCTATTAATACTCCGAATACACCACAACAACAAATATTTTTTTCTATTGGAAATACCAATGAGTCGTCTTCAATTTGTGGAAAGGCTAATTATTCAGCTGGTTGGAAATTATAGAGAAGGTGTAAAAACTAGAAAAGGAAGCCATTCGGTAGATCTAGAAAAGCGGTTAAATCACATCAATCTACATGTAATAATGCCTAATATGCAGAAAAATATTAGTGATTGCATCGTTTTCAATTTGGGAGGCAGGAATGGGTACCGCTGCCCCGGGAACCATTTATTGGATAACCAACACCTCTGCCTCAGGTCACCCCAAGTGGTTCGCTACGTTTGGTGACTTTGCATGGGTGCCTGGGTTCATGGGGATGCGTCTGCCCATTTACTGCGTGGCGGACCGAATCGGGAAAGACTGGTTGAGGGAGATCTTTTGATCTCTCCAGCCGGACTATATCGAACCATTGTCTTACAACGCAGTGAGAGGGATGAATTCACGCATCGCCTCTCTTGGACACCCTAACCCCCAGATTCCTACCCACTCATACCATTTTCCTTCCCATCCTTTTTTCCTTTCCTTCAAAAGACCCTCCACAAAGCAACCCCAAAGATGACATAGGCCCTGAGAATTTATTTTTCTCAGGGCCTCCTGTGTGGAGCTAATATAAAAAAATCGTTTGTGGTTCTAGTTTATGATAGAAAAGGAGGGCAAATAAAAAGAACAATATATCACTGTAAAAGTTGTGAAAACAAAATTGCACTTCATGTGGGATAACATTGGACCGAATCGTGAGATTTTTGTAATAGTAAATGTGAGATAAATGTACTCAAAATGTGACAGTATTATATTATGTTTAATATGTAAAATACTCTAACTTGTAAACACCGTGTAGAATGTTTGCCAAACTTATTATCTCTTTTATGTGTTGTGGGCTGGTCTATCTTTTGTTTCCTGAAAGAGGGTCGAAACCTAAGAGCCCGTTCACACTTCCGTCGTAATAACGGAGGTGGGTTCCGTCGTTATGACGGAAGCCCTAGGCCCCTGTTCACACTTCCGTTTTCAAGACGGATCCTACTCTACGAAAACAACGACCAAAACATTTTATCATTCTTCAGTAGACGGTCGTGCGCACTGCGCAATGCAAATATTGCAAATTTTACCATTATAAAAGTTCCTCTTAGTTTGGGCCGTAAAAGGCCGACAGCAAAAACTTTCCCTTGGGGCTGCCATAAATAGTTATAGGTGCTATTTGAAATGTACACATACCTACTTAAAAATAAAACAATTTAAATAATAAACTTTTTCTACCAAATCGGTAAGGGAATGTATTGATGTAATACCAGCTATAAAATTACTTCAGGGGTCGGACCTTATTTGTTCAAACCGTGGGAGAATATTTTGTTTGCATACTTGAAAAGGAGAAAGTGCGCGAAAATCATCCAGCAATTATTATAACTAAAATGACTAAAAAACATGAATGATATGACTAAATATTTTCTTGAGATTAAATAGAAAAAATCGCATTCTGGAACGAACATGTATATTATATAATAAGGGTCGACCGAGATCTCGGTCTCGGTCTCGGTCTCGGCATTCTCGGCTACAAATTCTACCGAGAACTCTGTCTCGGTTCTCGGCGAAAAATCGCCGAGAACCGAGACAGTAACCGAGACCGTTGTAAGTAGGTACGGTATAGGATAATGGGAGGATTATAAAGTACTTAGGCCTGCAGCAAAAAAGTTTTTGTCAGCACCGCCTACTAGTGCAGCAAGTGAACAGCTCTTTAGCAGAGCTGGTTAATTAATTATACTACATGAGGCGATACTCTTTGAAGGGTGAAAATGCAGATAAATTGCTATTTTTTATGTGCTACAATATCATGTTATTCAATTTTGATTACTAAAACTTAAAACTATGTAAAACAAATTATTATTTCTTTTTTTTTTACTTAGTGAATAAAATCTCAAATTATTATTTAATTAAATATTTTATATAATATTACATAAAATCTCAATTATTTTATTTTTATTTTTAATATTGTGAGTAAAATCTCAAATTATTGTTTAATTAAATATTTAATATTAGATATATTATATAAATTCTCAAATTATTATATAATTAAACATTATTACATTCTTAAAAATATAGTATATTATGCAAAAATAGCGCTATTTCATTTTTTTGCTCAATTTATCTATTCTCGGTCTCGGCTCTCGGTCTCGGCCGAGATTTTAATTTATTTTCGGTCTCGGTCTCGGTCTCGGCCGAGAACGAAAAACGTGTCTCGGTCGACCCTTATTATATAATAATATTATAAACGCCAAACGCGCGCCCCATAAAAACACAATTTGCCTGCTCGCTTGCGTCTGGGAGCGGGCGGTGGTGAAGTGTGAAGCGGGGTGTGGCGGGTTCAAAACGGATCCGTCGTCCCGCCGTATAGTGTGAACAGCTCCATTGAAATGTATGAGCCAGCGCGTTCCTTTCCGGCTTCACGACGGACACTCTGCGTAGGCGAACTCTCCGGCAAAAAATGACGGATCCGTCTTCACGCCGGATCCGGCAAGTGTGAACAGCTCCATAGAGCCACTACAGCGGCTAGGGCCTCCGTCGTAATGACGGAACCCACCTCCGTTATTACGACGGAAGTGTGAACGGGCTCTAAAATAACGTAACCAATGCAAAATAAGAAATCATACACTACCCATAAAACCTAAGCCAATCAGGGCCAGGTAGCCACTAGTCAGCCGTTGTGCGGTACAGGACAGTTAGAAAGTAATTTCTCCAAGAATTTACATTGGATTGTCTGCATATTTTACCCGTATTATACAAACTATTGCTATGCAATAAAATATATAATGCAAATAAAAAACGTTGAAATCAAATGTATTATCTTTTAGTTGCAAAATGTGTGATTTAACAAGTATTTTATACAAAATATACCAAACAACTAATGGTCACACGAATTATCCGATAGGGTGCCGCAAAAATAACTGTCCAAAAATTTCATTTCAAATATAAAATATAACACACATTTTTGGTCGGAGTAGCTAAACAGTTTTGGTAATGGTATATTCATATGACGGCCTCCGTAGTCGAAGGTAAGGCTCTCGACTAGCAATCCGAAGGTCGCAGATTGGAATCCTGGCTAGCGCAAGTAAATTTTAGTAGATTGATTTATGTATTTCACAAATCATTCATTTAAATAATATCTTACTAATATTATAAATGCGAAAGTTTGTATGGATGGTTGGTTGGATGGTCCTTACTCATTCACGCAATAAATATCGAATAGAATTTAAAAATTCTTTCACTAATCGAAAGCTACATTATTTGCGAGTAACATAGGCTATATATATTGGTAGGCTCTGGCTATATGAATAAGCGGTGGCGTTATGAAATTATGTATCATACGTTTTCTGTCCCTAACAAAATCGAGTTATTGGAAACGTCAAACAAATTGTCACCTTGGAAACAATGTTTTTTTTTAAATTTTAGGCTTAAAAAGAGTGCTCTGTTTTGCTTAAAAAGAGTGCTATGTTGGCGTCGTAGTTAATGTCTACCTATCTCTAAAAATGTTTATTGTCCGAACGAAAAGCATAGCGTTTGACGTGGACTGTCAATTTGTTATTTTTTTACGTTACTCTGGATTGAAATATGAATAAAATACTAATAAAGGGAGTAGGTACTTAAAATAAATTTCTATTTATATAATTTAAATATTATCTAAATAGAATTAATTTTTATTTGCGAAATGTCATTCTCAAGAATCTTATTTGTCTTATCGTTATTTGTTGTTTGTATTATGTGATTTTTTTAAACAGAGATAATTGGAGGAATGGGAAATGACATAGGCCACTTTTTATCACGGAAAAATTTCATTACCGTGGGAAAATTCTTTATACAGTAATTTCCAACTAATACCATGCGAGCGAAGTATATTAGTATAGTATATTTGCGGCAAGTTCCACAGTATAATAGTATATTTGCGGCAAGTTCCACAGTGAAAGATAATCTCAGTATCACTCTGGTGTAAGACCACCATTCAGATTTGAAACGTTGCTTGAAATGGATAAAGCCATGTTTGGTAACCAAATCTGAACAGCCACCTTCCTCTTCCTGGTCTCATTTCCCTCTAAAATACCCCCGGCCTCACAACATACTCCAATTGGGGATGCTATAATCTCACTCCAGACAGTTGTGGGGGCAGTTGCGCAGTATTCACATTAAAAAAATTACTTACCTTTTTTGGTATAATTCTTAAGTTAATTATAAAAATACATATCTAACTCTTAAAATTTGGGAAAAATCCCAACAAGGGCGCTAACGTGCTTATAAATTTATTTTATAACTAGCTGACCCTACGAACTTTATACCGCCTCAGAATCAATAAATGTTGTGTTAACTTATAAGCTGAATTAAATTCAGTTTTTTTATTAAGTTCCTTCCCAACTCTTCCTCTCCTACCTTTCCTATAGGGCTTATGTGAAAAAAAGTTTAAAATTACACAATTAAGCAATTATCGATGTGTGATTTTATTACCTTTCCACTTACTTACGGGAATTGCGTTTCATTTTCTTTATACGTATTAGCAAGGGCGGAGCGAGGTACGGGCAGGGGGGGGGGGGGGGGGGGGGCAGCTGCCCCGTAAAACCGTAAAGTAATATTACATCGATTAGAACAGCTTTTTTTTGTACCCGCATAACTTACGTATCTAACTAAAGATTGTACGTTTTTTTGTATTTTACTTTTTCTTTTTTATGTATTATTTTTACGTGCATTTGTAAAACTTCAACCATGTACGGTTCCAAATGTTTTCAAGCAGTTTAGGTATTTATAATTTATGACTTAATCCATAGAGGCCCTTGAACCCTTTCCTTAGAAATATATATTCTCGAAGTAAAAAATGTGTCTTTAATTTTTTTATTATTGCTTCTTTTCTTATATTTTAAAATACGGTTAGTCAGAATTTTTTTTTGTTAGTTCCTCATTAACAAAATGCCCACATGAGCTAAAGGGCCATCCATAAATTACGTCACAAGAATTTCATGATTTTTAACCCCCCCCCCCCTGTCCCTATCGTCACATTTGTGAGACCCTCTTCTCCCCCCCTAGTGTGACATCACATATTTTGCAATTTTACATCTAAAAAGAGTAGTTCAATTTTTTTTTCATGTAACGTCACAGAGCTGGTGACCCCCCATACCCCTTGTCACACTCACTCTACCCCCCCCCCCCCGTCTGCCCCCCCTTAACAAAATCCTAGCTACGCCCCTGCGTATTAGGGACGGAAGGGAGATTTATTATAATTATTGTATTTTTCTTTGGAGGGGTGTAGACATACGTTCACCATTTGTCTCATTTTCGACTGTTGACATTTGGTGTGCAAGAAAGAGGGGCAGCATTATATGTTAAAAGCAAAACAATCAGCGCATTCGTCGTTTTTGATTTTTTGGAATTTACTCACTGTTCAATATTATATACTTATCAAAATATTGCTGCAGCTCTTTCAAAATATGAGAATTCGTTCCTTACAAAATATATTAGGAAAATAATTTTCTTCACAAATTTTTTTTGGTGAATTTTTCCGATGTTTTAATATAGCTATTCTGCTAATCGGGACGGAGACAAATCCAACAAATCAAATATCATAAAAATCGGTCGAGCCGTTCCTGAGTTATAAATGGTGCAACTGACCCGACTTTGTTAATAAGAAACGATGAGTTCTCAATTGTAAAAATATTCGTTTATGGAAGGCAGGATAGGGAAACTAGCTTTTACCGTATATTTTTTAAATCACTATCCATATCCATGAACTTTCTTAGTAGGAATTACAGTTAGATGTAATGTCCACCAAACCTATACAACAACATCACACTAGGTACCCAGACTGTCAGTGCTTTTATAACCCATTTCAATACATTTATTAGGGTTACATGACGATATTACTCATGTGTAATTTTTGCAGTGTGAAGTAAGAATTACACAGGGTTGAAATTAAACGCGGACCTAATTACATTTTTTTTACATTCTTTACTCACGTCTCTAATTTCCATTAGGGCCTATGTATTATATTATGGGTTGCTGTGTAGAGGGTATTTTAAAGGAAAATGAAGAGGGGAAGTTCTGGGATGGAAAATGTGTGAGTGGTGGGTAGAATCTAGGGGTCAGTGGGTCCAGAAGCGACGGACGGATGAATCCACCCTTCCAACTGCGGTGCAAGGTGATGGGTCGAGAGAATCCTACTGGAAAGTCAGGGGGTTTCCCTCAACCAGTCTCTCTCTAGATCCGGCCCGCCACGCAGCAAATGGATGGAGAGGCGCATCCGTCGCCAAAACCCAGGTAAATTTACACCATCAACTCAGATACTCTATACTTTTATTATTATTATTCTTTTTTCTTCTTTATTGTTATTTTTTATTATTTGTTCTAAAAATAAAAAGAACGTTACATTAGTTTTTTCGCCTTTTTAACAAAGAATTTTGCTCTAAAAAAAGGTGTAAAACGAATTTCATCAATGTAGGCATCTATTAAAAGAAAAACTTTACATGATGTTATAACGTGTAATGTAATTAATTGTGCCAATATATTAATAAAAAAATGTACTCCTGCTAATTCATCAAACAAAGCGATGGGGTGACCTATGGAAGAGGTGTTGGTTATCCAATAAATGGTTCCCTGGTCGCGGTTCCCTTGAACCTGCCACCCAAATTGTACGGATGGAGAGAAGTACTTAATCTAAAAACTTAACATGATGTTATAACGTGTAATGTAATTAATTGTGCCAATATATTAATAAAAAAATGTACTCCTGCTTATTCATCAAACAAAGCGATGGGGTGACCTATGGCAGAGGTGTTGGTTATCCAATAAATGGTTCCCTGGTCGCGGTTCCCATGAACCTGCCACCCAAATTGTACGGATGGAGAGAAGTACTTAATCTAATTATTTAACCTTACCCGACTTTTGTCTTTTTTTTAAATATGTAATTAATTTAGCAAAAAACACATTCAAAAACATATTTAGTGTGTGTTATTCTAGCGAGTGTAATTCTCTCCGTATGTAATTCTGACAGTGTAATATTGATACGTGAAATTCATATTTCTGTAATTTCGTCTCGACATCACTACATTTATGAGCTGAGCGGGAAATTAAATCGGAATCTCCTGACTAATATCTTTGCCAATTAATGGTACGTAGGTACTTTTCCCTTTAAAGTATATTTTATGACGTTTAATACTACTTGATATATAATTCGTTGACTCACCTGAAAGAGGTAATTTTAATTAGCTGAAACTGAATATCTTCAAACGGACAGCATTAATTCACAAAACGGTTTTAGTACCCATCGGAATCCCACCTACCGGAGTAACGCTGTGACTGCATCCAGTCTGAAATAAATCTCAATAAGAATTTGCAAACTAATTATCTAATGGCTTGAAATAACTAATAAAATGGGCAGTCCTTAATTCCCGCTGCGAGAGGATCTAACTCGGGATGAAGGTGAACCCTCGGCAAAATACAAAGGCGAGAGAAAACAGGACCGCACTGGAAGGCCGTCAAATATAAGGAACTTCGTATTTTAAGATGAAGCCATACTAAATAATGCAAAATCATACAAAATATTATGTTTTTGTTTTGAAAATTTGACCGCTTAGAAGTATTATAGATGCTTCAATTAAATACTGCGTGTAGAACATACCTTGGACCTTAAAAATATCGGTCATTTTTTTTAATAAGTCTTTTAATAAGCTTAGAAAAAAATAAAGTATTAGGTCTATAAAAAACATTTTTAACTGAAAACTCTCCTACTTATAAACACTTTTTCGGATATGGTTTTATTGCATAATGTGGCAAATTCAGTTTCTTATATAATTATTGCGAAAAAAAATGATATTTACGTCCGAACCTCACAAAATAAAATATAATATGCATTTTCGCGTTGGAATTTTTGACATCACGGCGACAATACGGCAGTCGACGAATTTGTTGTATCAAAGTGAACCTTATACCGTCCACCAAAGAACGACTGGCAGCCGCCCCGATTTTCTGTCATTACTCCCCCGAACGGAGCGGAGAGAAGACGTGTTATGCTCCGCGCCGCTTATTTTCGAGAAATCAATTTAAAAATTCCGTTTTATTACAATAAACAATGCATAAAAAAGGAATTAATGTTTTTTACAGGCCTTTACGAAATCAACATGTAAAAAAAAAATCTCAAATATCTTTTCCAACCTTTCCAAAAGCTTTTTATCAAGTATTTTTAAACTCCTCCCATAAAAGGGCGTGAATTCCGATTTCGATTTTTTCCTGTATTGAAAGATCAGTTCTGGACTAACCGCCATGCCAGTAAATTGACAAATTAATTAGAAAATGCGCAGAATAAATACTTTTTCCACACTAACGTATTGCGTTGCAACCATAGACATATGATTTGTACGTCCGTGGTTGCAACCATAATCAACATATCGATCGTCCAGTTGATTAGTCAGACATCTCCAAATTTCTAAGTTTTGAGATAATGAGGAAATCAATATTCTAATGCTCAACATAAATCAAATATTATTTACATGTGTCTGTGTTTTACTTATTAAATATGCTATAAAATAATACCGGGAGGCATAACGGTCCCGTACATTAGTATGACATTTTGGAATAATCTACTAATGATCCAGAATTTGGGAGGCGGGAATGGGTACCGCCGCCCGGGAACCTTTATTGGATAAACAACACCTCTGCCGTAGGTCACCCCAAGTGACATCAACATCAAAAAAGAAAACATCAACATTTTGTTCAATTCACTACAAGTTTTTGTGCATTATAATTGATTTGTTGGTGTTTATGAGTAATCTGAGTGTTGTACCGGACAGAGGGTACACTTTTACATATAACTGCATACTTATCTCAAATTAAAAAATTTCGGAGTTGTCTGAATAATCGATTGATCGATATAAATATATGTATATTGTATATATACACATTTTTTATACAAAAATGCATTAACTGTATACGGAAGCTTTGACTGTACAACTAAGAAGGTTTCCCGTTTTAGGATAGTCAAATTCACAGGTTCAGTTCAGTTCGTTATTTATAAAACTTAATACACTATGAATGAAATCAAGTATGCAGGTTTCAAAAGCAGCAAAAACTAAATATTGCAATAGTAGTTATAAAGCTACTGAGAATACCAATTAGAATGAAAATGGGTTATTCTGTTTCATGTTTCGTTTAGATTTATTTACGGTGCTCCAGATTTTATTTCCGGGTTAAATCTTTCCCAAATGAAAGACTAAACCCTTCCACACACTTTTCCACAAATTAATATCTAGTAAATTCACGCAATGTAAGTGCACTATATAAGTATAATAAATACAAAACAATACAAGAACAATACGCCAATCCACCAGAAACATAATGGGAAAATATTTCACCGACTCCAGATATTTTCATATCATAGGGTTCAGCTCTGATGAAATCCTAACTGGTCCGATAAATCCTACTGATCCCTCAATATAAATATTTAAAAAATCTTATTATTATTTTTTTATTAATAATAATAAAGCTATTTCTTTGTTTTGTTGTGTGGACTTACTTACGTACAAAGGCTTTATTTCATGCTAGCCGGCAAAATCGCGATAAAATGACAATAATTATTATGTATTCAATGTTTATCTTTTAACTCTTGTTTTAATAACTTTTGAAGGTCATAATATAATATAACATTGAAGGAGAAGATAATACTAATTAATTTATACGAAAATATGAAAAAAAGAACAAGAAACACAAAAAAATAAAAAGGAATATTTTTATTTTTTTATTTTTCTGCGTCTTGTTCTGGTTTTTATGTTTGTGTTTAGAGTTATCCGCATTATCTTCTTTTTCAATGATATAATTATTGTAGTTTGAAACTGCTAGCTAAGTTCTAGTCCGTCCCTCGCAGGCCGTGGGATCGAGTATCGGTGTATCGTGTTGTGTCTCTGCATATGAAGTGTATTTGTAGCAATATATTCACAGTCCTGCCGGCCACGGCGGCTGCTTTATGTGGGTCCTTTACCATTCAATCTGGTCCTTAGTCCTCAGTCCTCATTCCTCAATCCTCACCATTCAACCTGTTGTAATCCCAAGGCAGGATTTATTTACTCCCCATTCGTCAAAGGCCACCTCAATTTAATTTCTTTACTTCATTATGTAATATTTCATCCTAGACCCGGCACATTATTATTTTTTCTTCTTTTTAAAACTTTAATGGATGTTTTTTGGTGGCGGTATTGTAGAGCTTTCAATTCCGCGGCGTCACTGTATTTCCGGTACATCGATCAATGTCAACGTGACAAATAAAATTCCCAACAGAAAAAGAGCCCGTTATTAAATTTTAGTACCGACTTACCTGCTTTTTATGGTGTTTTTACACAACAGTAATTGGTTTTAGAATGCATGGGCCACTCGATTAAAATGAAGGCGAAAGTATATTTTGTCAAAGTACACATTTGTGTGTAAGTATAGATAAAGAATCACCTTTCTTTCAGTTGTTAATGGTGCATAATGTCGTATTGATACCTACAGAATGGAATTTATTATTGGGAATGTCGCATAAATTATATTGCATTACATAAGGATTCCTAGAAGACTCAGTGCTCAATATTGGACCTTAATAGGGGGTTGATTAATCATGAGATTAACGTTTTGGATTATTTGGATTTTCAAAATACTCTGCCGCCCAGCTATCGACAAATTCTCAAATATCTCTAGTTTTGCCGATTCTTCAGAGCTCTCGCACATCCACACTCCACAGCCGGCAATTATCATTATCTTCCTTCCCTTCCATTCATCTCCCTTGATGATCAGCTCATCTCTTTTGTGGGTCCTCTTTTCTTTTTTTGCAATCAAAGACGCAATCCGATGATTTTAGTTTTCCAACCGTTATCTTGCGCATCAAACTCCCAATTAAGTTCGGAGATTGTGACGGAAATGTCGGTTACCTTTGTATTACTTTTAATTCACGCATTTGTCCATCTATCTCCAAAGTTATGACTATTCCCATTATGACTCCGTGGTGTTCATTTGGTCACAAAGTTCTCAGTGAGAATAATTCGTATTTGGAGAATGTGGCTAAGTTTCTTAAAAGGAGGCAGTCTTTATTCAAATCTTCCCTTATTTTGAAATACTCATAAACCTACATTAATAACACATTATATATGAGTATGTAGGACTGACAACAACAAAGAACCTTTTGATAAGATGGCTTTTTAGCAATTGGAGCTTCGTGGTCTCAGCCACGGGCACCGTTCCTAATTATTATTATTATTATCGAACATCTGTGCTAAGCGATATGTTTTACGATCGGTCGTGCCTTAGTTCCTCTGAGGCTTTTTGTCCTGCCTCGCCATCGCCATAATTATTGTACTCGAACCTACGCTCTTTTCGCCTGACGGACTGTGTAAAATTCACTAACAAATAACACAAATGTATTAAAATTTTAAAAGTATTGTTCTTTGGCCGGAACTATCGCTGAACACGGATGCCAAATCTTATCTTACTAATTAGCCGATTCTAATCTTTCACACTTGGGGTGGCCTAGTAAATATATTATATTGCCCAGACCCAACTTATCACTGGTCATGCATATTTTCTTATCTTTCTAATAAGCCGGTACTAATCGTTTGTACTTGAGTTGGCCAAGAAAATAAATTATGCTTCTAGATCTTACCTATCGATGGACATGCCGGTTCATTCCTATCTTTCCAATATCTAAGTCAATACTAATTCATTGTTCGCAGTTAGTAGGGCAGGTTGATTAGAGTTTCCAAGCCTGCCTATCACTGAATATTGGTATTTATTCTAAATCATTCTAATCTTTCTACGAAACCCATACTAATATTTTTTTACACCTCCAAGTAAATATTTACATTATTATTCTTAGGCCTGACCTCTCGTAGAATGTGAATGTTTATTCTTATCTTTCTAATTAGCCGAAACTAATTTATTGTTTACACTTGTATCTACCTAATAAGTCAATACAAATGATTTTCCACACTTGAGTAGGCTAGGTAAGTTAGAGTTCCTAGTTCCAACCCATGATTGAACATGATATTCATTCTTATCATTGTAATAAGTCAATTCTAATTGTTTGTACTTCAGGTAATCTATTAAATAAATTGTACTTCCTATTTCTGACCTATCGCTGGATAAAAATGCTTGCTCTTATCTTTCTAATGAGCCGATGCTAATATTTGTTCACACTTGAGTAGGATAGGTGAATTATGGCAGGTACCTACCTACCTTAGACTGACCTAGCGCTGGACAAGAATATTTTCTTATCTTTCTAATAAGCCGATGCTAATTGTTTGTACTTGAGCAGGTAAGCTAGTAGTAAAATAAGGTAGCTAAGTTCTCCGGTTGTAAAATTAAGAAAGAGATAATCTTAGATAAGTACCAACCTGTTGTGCTAACCGCAATTACTTCGAATAGTTCGACTACAAAATGGAAATAGAATTTTAGGTGCAAAATTTTAATACTTACTGACTTTTTTTATTGATTCCTTCTTCACACGCTCAAGTGTGAAAATACTATTAGCTCAAGTGAGCTTGAATGTAACGAAGAGGAAAATATATTTACGTTCACAATTTTCATAAAATATATAGATATGTTTTTTTATAGTATCGCTTAGGGATTTTTTCTCTCGATGGTTTATTAGTTTCCATAAAAATATCTACAGGAATAGATTTTCTCCCTACGTTCGCATGTAGTTTTATAATATTATTATATATATTTGTATTATATTACATATTATGAAGTCATCACTCGCAATCAGAAGGTCGCGGGATCGAATCCCGGCTCGCGCAAATAAATTCTATTTGATTAATTTGTGTTATTTCACAAATAATTAATTTAAAAAAAAAATATATATATATATATACCTATAGTATATTTGTATATTAATATTAATATTATTATATTTTATAGTATATTAGAGTGGAAGATACTCACAGTATCGCCCTGGTGTAAGACCAACATGGACAGCAACACGTTGAAATGTTCCTTGAAATTGCTTTAGCCGTGTTTGGTGATTAGATCTGAATAACCTTCCTCTTCCCTTTTCCACTACCTTCAGCCTCACAACATACCCCAATCGAGGATGCCACAGTCTCACTGGCTCCAGACGGGAGCAGCTGGGACTCGTGTGAGGTATTCATAAAAAATATTTTCCTCCCTATATAAATATTTTATTTAGGTTTCTAACAAAAAATAATTAGATACAGTTAATTACTCGAGTCTTTTTCTCTAGGCATAATAACAATATGGCATGGTCCGAGTTTCAAAAACAATTTTTTTCGATCAATGGAAAAATATTTTTTATGTTTTCGTCCTATATTATATTATTGAAGAACTTTTTAAAATTTTCATAGCTTACGATATCAGGTGAGATTAGTTCCGGTGACCTTTTATATTGTAGACAGACAATTGTGCAATTTCATGATGCCAGAGCTCATGGGTGTTTCCCATTTCAGCAGATTTCATTCTTTACACTTAAGAAACCTAGTTAGACTGAATTGCTTTAAACTAAAATAAAAGCAGGCATAACCGTCATTTCGATGAATTCACACGGACATTTTATGTGAGGTGAAATCAGTCAGATAACATACAACAAAAAACAGACAGACTCGAATGACAATCGTACAAAGGTTTGATATAATAGGCGGTGGAATCCCGCATAATGAACACACTAGCTCTAGCGCATAGCTTATCAGCCCACGACTCACTGCAAGACACTCGGAGTTCGTATGCGGTTACCTGTGCTCTGTACACTAGGGAAGTCACTATAAGGCTGGTTTCACACGGTCCAAATTAAAGGAACAAGTCCGACCGATCCGAGCCACGCCGAGCCAGGCCAGTTTGATCTGTGTCGCCATCGAGTAAACAGCTTGAATTTGTGAGCTTAAATCGTTTATGCTTATCTACATATATATTCAACAAAGTTTTATTTAAAAATAAGTAACTATTAATAAATAATATAGGAAAATAAAATTGTTTTTTACACAAATATTTATTAAAAATTCAGTACCTACCAACCAAGTAAAAATACGTAGAATACAGAATAATTCAAAATAAGTGCGTTGTGGGCGTGTTTCGTAATCCAATATAATATTTCCATACATAACTGTGTTTTCGCATTTCAAATGGGAAGGAAATCTACGATTTTAGGCGAGTGTAAGTGAGACGGAACGCTGGGGGTTGGGCTAAATGGAATAATTGTTTCCGTTCAAACGTGTGTACGTGTGATACATTTAATGATTTATTTTTATTTTCGATGATAAAACATGAATGCATTTTTTATAACATCCTGAATAAAATTACGTTCGTTAGAATAGGCCATACTACGAAGGAATCTTTCATCCATGGGCCATACTGTCCTCCATATTATTTAATAAAGACTTTACTAGCACACTGAATTAGCACACATAACACATACATCCACACACACGCACACAATCACACACACAAACACTCACACGCGCACTTCTCCTTACATAATATACTAACTAACTTAATTTAGGTAAAATGTATAATATATCACACAAAACCACATATATATATATATATATATATATATATATGTATATATATAAAAGCGACCAATTATTGTATTAACTTCTATAACTTTGTAACTATTTTCTTCTACGTAAGGGGCATACATTAATCACGTAAGCAGTTTTTCTTCCAATCTAGACCCCTCCCCTCCCCTTGGTGAGATAAATTTGGGCCACTTCGTATGTTCTTTTCAAGTAATGTGAGATTTTGCTGGACCCCCCCCCCCCCTTTTGAGCTCACGTAATTAATGTATGCCCCCTAATTATGTACTTTTGTTTCTGCAAAAAATAATATGAATTCATACTGAATTTTGAATCATACTGATTTTAGACTCGCCGAAAATCAAGCTGCGCCTTTCGAACCACGCCGATCGGTCAGGGTTAATCTAGTAAATAAATTGTACTTCCTATTCCTGAAGTATCGCTGGATATAAACGCTATAATATATGTTTGTATCGGCTCATTAGAAACATAAAAATGACTAAAATATTCCTCCGTAATACAGCCGCGAATGCTATTTTGATCAGCACACGATTGCTTTTGGCTCGGCGCGGGGCCGTCAGGCTCGTTGGCTCTATCGTGTGTGACGACTTTAACATCCGACATTGAGCCACACAACTCGCCGCCACACAACTTGCCGCCAAAGTGCCCATCCCCGACACTACAAGGATCAATAGCCCTGACAATGGACCTTTTGACTTTTTATTGTCCGCGAGAATGAGACAAGTGAGGAGGTAAGGGGGAGCAGGCAGCAACCAGCAAGCAGCAACCAGCGATCAGGGACCAGCGACCAGCGACTAGCGGCCTCGGCCCCCTCTGTAGAGCGACAATAATGCATTTTGACATTTGGATCTTTATGTGCCCCTAACGCACACGTAGAAGGCATTCTTGAATTATGCTTTGTGTTGTAATTTTGATTGTGAAAAATGTGAACGCCTTTCTGATGCGGCTCCATTGATCGTCTCTTTAGAGGTGTAACAATATCTCCCGGTGTCATATTAACCTTTAAAAGGTGACGTGTTATTAAATCACACAGAAACAATTGTGCTTTATTTTTGACGTTAATGTACGAGTATATCTATCGACCCTCCGTATTAGCGAACAAATTCTGATAAAGTATTACGATTTCTAAGATTTAATCGAAGATCTGTGCTATAAATATCAAAATACGGAATTTATAATTCTGCTAGCCTAACGAGAACCATAGGTACAATTTTACATCGATTTCCAAAGTTTTTAATAGGTTATTACTTTTTTATAATCGTTAATATAAAACACCTTATAATAAATATAACTATGTAGTAGATCTGTAAACAGTATGTGATCCAATTATGTGAATACTAGCGTCCAAAAAGTATGTTCCTAATTTTATCTTATTTCATAAATTAAAACCAAAATTTCCTATATAAACATTAGATTTTTAATAGGTACTTGAATAATAACCCACGTAATTATGAACGATATTTTAAGTAATACGAGTATATATTTTTTTCTAACAAAGAATTATACAACTTATCCAAATAAACGTCATAATCTTAATGAAAATCCTTTTTTAAAACTTTCTGATTTGAGAGCTCGTAGTAGGAACCACGAACATGCGAACTCTGGTAGAATAAAAAGGTATCCAACAAGGCCACCATTTTGAACCGGAACCAAAACGCAACAAACAAATTTAGAGACAAATGAAATGCAAAATGGTCGAATTATAACAGGACCCCGCTGCGCTCAGTTAATATTATTGAATATCTTCATTCTGTCGGTTGTGCGGGTTGGCCGGAAAATGTAAAATTTTCTCGGTTTATATCTGAATTTTTTGATTTTTGTGTTACCGGGCAAATACAAATGTGCATTATTATTTGTTTATGAACTCAGATATGCATGTTTAACGTTTATGTGATAGGAAAGTATTACTTGAGAAGGTTCTGAGGGCTAAATGAGGCTGATATTTCGGCTTAATTTTCTGGTTGATTCTTAGAATTTGTAATATCTACTTTTACAATGGTTGCTAGTGTGAACGACCGAAAATGTATGTTATGGCTATCAGCTTCAATATGTTATAAACCAATTAAAAATGATCACTAATAGCAACAAATAATATAACTAATAACAGTAATAACGAATGGATTTTTGAAATTGAAAAATAACTCTGCATATTTAGTACCAACGAAGGCATAGACACACCACTGATATCTCGTTTATCGTAACCTCTGCCTCTTTCTCATGAACTGTTAACTGTTCAGAAAGAGAGGTTTCAACTTACAACGGAGCTCTCATAGGCATTTAATCATATTTCTTTTCGGTGGTTTGTACTCTTACCTACTCCATCACCTTCCAAATGCTCCATTAGTATTTAAATATTATTCCGTTCCATACCCTCGGCGGAATTCGTCATCTCTAACTGGGACTTGCATATTATTAAATCTGGCGTGAAGTCCAACACACTTCTCTTCACGTGCTATGGTTACTGGTTGTTAGTTGTTACATCTTACATCCATCACAGATCGCAGGCTCTCGTGGCTATACTTTGAATATACTTTCACTACACAAGCAATGAAGCAATACTCAAAATCTTTGTTTTAGAAAACATACTTAAATCTAACTTAATGGTCTAAATAAAAAAATCTTGTTATCAAATATTCGTGCTTGACATAACTAACTAACTAACCATCAAGCCGTTTTCCCGCAGGGGTAGGCAGTAGTTAACCAACAAATCGGTCTTGACACACACTCCTTGCCTCATTCACATTTTTACATCGTCTCATACATGTTCTATTATTCTTACTTTTGACATGGGCCGACTCAAGTATTTAATTCAATTGGTCGTGCCATGTCTTCCTCGGGCGTCCCCGACTTCTTCTACCATTCACATTTGCGTCATGTATTATCCTTACACCCCTTCCCTCATTCACTGAAAAAAATGAGTTAGCTAAAGTGTTAAGCTAATTGAAGTTGTGTAACCATCGCCTAAACTTCAGCTACTAGTTCCTAAACTACTTTATGTGCAGATACCGTCGTTGTTTAGTAAAAGGTGCTTGAGCTACTGCAACTAAACTTTATTCATAGTATACTAAAAGCTTACTTACCTAAACAAAATAACCTGTTTGGTTAATTAACCTAAAGTAATTTACTAAACCTATTTCACTTTTGTAGCTTAAGTTTATTTGTTACTTCCCAAAGTATTTAGCAAAATTTAACTAAACATCGAGTTTGGTTAAATGTTTTGTTCAAATAGCCAAACTGAGGTTGGAATATCTAAATTGGGTATTTTTACATAACAATTAGTTGCATTGCACAAACTTAAGCAAACTGCTACAAAATTTTAGTTAAATCCACCAAACTTTAGTAGACGAGCATATAACGGCATTTTCGTTTCGGCCAGCTGCCCGGCCGAGATGACCAGATGTTTCAGATGACGCCGTTCTCATTGTCTCATTCTCAGTTCTAAGTGTGCACTACAGAGGAATTGACGTTCGTTGTGAATTTATTTTATGCCGGCCGCTACTTCTAAATAGTTGTAATGGCAGACAAAACCATGGAGGACTATCTAATTTCTTGGAATCTGGAAGCTTACGTAGAAAAAATTAAAGGTGAGTTTTGCTGGTAGCAGGAAACAATATTTTGAGAGACGATTCTTAACAAAATAACTTTTATTTGAATGAGGTTTTTAATAAGTAGATTCTAGTCTTACAAAACATAATATTTATGTATTTAGGTTTCATCTCTCAAAATGGTTGTAATAAACTACCAGCAACTCAAAGTATTTAACCCATGATTCTGAATCATGGGTATAATCCTTCAAGTTGATGGTGGTTACATTTACACCCTGTATTGTTTTCAGCTAAACTGCAAAGCTGCACTTCCTATTTAAAATAGATAATCTAACCAAAAAGCTAAGCTACAGTACCTAAAGCTAGCTAGCAATAGAGAGCTAAAACATCTATATCAGTAGGGCTATTCCAACCAAAGTTTAGTTAATCAACCTAACCATTTTGGAATATTAAATAAATAATAAGGTTACTACATCTAAACAGTTATGCTTTTTTAACCAAACACTACAAAATGGTTTAGATATAAAATACACAACAGTTTAGGTAACACAACTAAACACAGAAAGCTGTGTCAACCGATTAGTTTAGCTAGAATATCTGAATCGTTTAGCTGTCATAAATAAACTGCTGTTTAGCAAACAGTAGCTAAAAGTTCGGCAGTCACCACAGCAACTAAACTGTTTGGTAGATAATTACTGAAAATTTAGTAAATAGTACCAAAACATTTCTTTCAGTGTTCATTCGCTCTACATGCCCAAACCATCTGAGCGTCCCTTTCTTAATTTTAAGTCACATTTGTAAATATATATGAATGTCACTAGTTTTCAGTCAGTAGTAATAAGTCTTAGTCGTAAGTCACTAGCTACATATGTACATATAAGTCTTAAATGTAAGTACCTAGTTATAATTTTGAATCTTAGTCGTAAGCCTATCGTATTAATTTTATTTTATTGTATGCTTATATGTACAGCCCCTTGAGGTGATTTTTAACGAAAACGGCGCTTTATAAATCAGCCAAATATTATTATTATTAATCTTACTCATTACGCTTACATCAGCCTTGCATTCTTTGCGGATCTCCACGTTTCTCGCACGATCGTACACGCGGTTTTACCACACATACGCCTCAGATATCTCATTTCTACAGCATTCAGTTTACTTTCATCCTTCCTCTGCTAGTTACATACCTCACTGCCATACATCAGGGTAGGTACCAGCACTCCATTGTTGACGGCTAGTTTCGCACCTTTGGACAGTTTTTTGTTGGCGCCAACGGCATTCAGTCCTGCTTCACATTCATTTTTAAAATTTATTCGTTGTATTTGATACTAGTATATAACAAAATGAAATACTGCTTTTTAAAGTAGGCGGAAGACTCTTTCAGATTTTAACTTTAACATTACAAACAGACATGCAATTCAAAATATTAAATTATTTTACCCAAACACAGCTAAAGTTTTGCCATTGTTTTTCGTTTAAAATATATTAAAAAATATTTGTAAAGGTTTATTTGTAGAATTTGGGAAAAAAACCTTTCTGCAAGTTATGTTGTAAAATAAGAAGATGGAATGTTGTTTGCGCCAACAACTACACAATTTAAGTATGAATAAATAGTTTTTTTTGCAAAAAACTCAATTCTTTCAAAAAAGGCGGTAAATGTTCCGCTATTGAGTCCACGCTCAAAACACACTTTAAAAAATTAAAATAAATTGTAATAGGTAGATAATAGTTAGTAATAAGTAATTCAGTAACCGAAATTTAAAAATATTGTCACATAAATATTATGTGACTGGTGCAGTTCTTGCCTATTTTGGTTTTTTGTCTATGGTAATTTTTTTGGAGACTGGCAATTTTTCTTGGGAAGAAAAAATGCGAGTTTGTCTATGGGCACGTCCTTTTCTCCTGGCGATGGGCTAGCCGGCTGAAAAATTAGTCACTGACTATGAAAGTCTTTTATTGAAAATATCATGTGAATCCAAGTGGTTTTTGTCTTGTAAAGGTCGCGGGGCGTTTTACCGTGTCACGAGAAGTTCGTGCACGTTTTTATTTTGGTGGATCGGTGAATCTCACCTGTTAATGTGTTGGCGGATCGCCATGTTTTGTGAAAAGTATTTGAATGGACAGCATATCGTTAAATGACTGGTCCTGGCAGTGGCTTTTGATTATGCCTTTGGGTGACCCCGCGTCGCGAAGCCACGGATGGGTGTAAGCTCCGTGAGACGATATCTGTAGGCCTGGCAGACTATTTGGGGCCACGTGCTGTTGGTGTGGAAAGGGTGGAGGCCGCCTGGGATGGGAGTAGCGGCACCGAATCACATAGAAGGATGACCCTGGCTCCCCGGTTCCCTGGTTTCTGCGTGAAACGTCCCGATATCGTCGCACTCCGCGAACCCAGTGTTTAGTTAGGATAGCCTTTCTTTTTCCCGGAGTCCATCTGGTATGTTTTAGTGTTTGTTTATTTTGATTAATTTTGATGGCCGTGATTGATGGCCCTAACTTTGATGCCGACAATATAGTTTTTTTGAACAGTTCATACTCTTTTATTTATCTAAAATCCCTCTTACACTGACAGAAATCCCCACAAACCTGAGCGGAGCTACCAGCCGTTACATTGACGCCCAACGTGTAAAATTTAAATTATTTTCGGTGCTCGAAAAATTTCTGTCATGTACGAGTGATTTTAGGTACTTTTTTCTCATATGTATTATTACAGTGAAATACGTATTATCAGTGTGTGTGTGTCTTACCTATTCACTGAATTGTCTTCAGTGACAGACAAACTTTAAGTGTTGCTATATTTAAGCCGACTTTATCTGTCAGTGGTTTCATCTGTTTTTATCAGTTTTACATTGCATAATCGTTGTTAATAAACAATAACTTTTTATTAAATTCATAAGAACAGGGTGTTTGGTAATTGGAGTGTTACAGATATATATTTTTTATTTATATCAGTTTGGTTAATTATATTATTACAATGGCGATTTCCGATATTAATGGACTGTCAAAGGAGGAAATGATAAAATTGTTAACGGATCGAGAGATTGTTCCGGAAGGGACATTAGCCAGTATGCGCGAACAGGCTCGTTCTTTTAATAAAAGTTTGAAGGAGGGGGGTGCCTCCAATATACTTTCGGGTGATGATAATACAGTTTGTTCAGAAAATACTAAAACCATAATTAATAATTATTACCAGTCAGCTATTCCTTCAACTTCTTCTTCTTCGTCCGTCCATTCTTGGGGTTTGAGATTTTCTGGGTCTTCGGATGTCAGGGATTTCATTTTACGCATAGAAGAACTATCTAGATGCCGGAAGGTGGAGTTGTCCTCGGTTGTCACCTCTTTCACTGACCTCCTTGAGGGAAGAGCACTTTCCTGGTTTAGAACTATTTTTGATGACACTTTGTCTTGGTCGACCTTAAAAAAGCTCCTCATTTCTCGTTTTGACGTTTGTACCAATCAAACGGAAGCTTTAAAAGCCTTGTTCGCTATGAAGCAAAAGTTTAACCAGGCTGTAGTGGAATATGTTGAGGATGTCCAATTAGCAAATTTGAGGTTAGATGTTCCACTCTCTGAGGAACAATTGGTGGACTTAGTCTGTGACAGTCTTCAACCAAAATACGCCTTGGCCGTTGCCTATTTCTCGGAAAAGAGTCTTTCAGCGTTAGTAAGTGTGTGCAGTAAATTTGATAAGCTTTCTGTAGACAAGCCCGCACCACAATTTAATTCATCTTCGCGGGTAGCTTTTACCAAAACATCGTATTCTCCCCGTGCTCCTTATAATCAGGCTTCCTTTTCCCCTCGCGCTTCTTCCTCAGGTACTTCTTTGAATAGTAAGAAAACTTTTAATTGTTTCTATTGTAAGGAACAGGGGCATACGAAACAATTTTGTAAAAAATGGAAAAAGGATAATTTTAAACATAATGAATCAAATAGATATAATTAAAAAAAACTAGCCGACGATCTTTTGCGTTCTGTGCACGAGGATGACAGGAGATCGTCGTCGGTTCATAGTAATAAATCAAAGTTTACCACGCGCAACATGGACGCATGTCTGCCGGTATCTGATTGTGGACAAGATGTTAGACCACATGTTAATATTAAAATTAAGAATTTGGTTTTTTCGGGACTTTTGGACAGTGGAGCATCTGTCAGTTGTTTCGGTGGTTCTGTTTATAATTTTTTCGTAAGTTTAGGATATAGGTTAAATAAGTTGGATTCCTACGTTACCACCGCGGATGGCAAACGTCAGGATATAATTGGTACTATGCGAGTATTAGTATTTTATAATAACATTAAGAAATATATTAAGTTTTTCGTTATACCGTCTCTGTCCTCATCTATTGTTTTGGGAGTGGACTTTTGGAAGCAATTCGACGTGGCCCCTCAGTTGTTTCCAAAAGTCGACAGCAATGTTAATTGTGGGAAGGTTGTCAGTGAGGTTCGCAAATTAACGTCAGCTTCCTTGCTGTCCCCCCAAGACAATCTCAAATTAAATTCGCTTATAGTAAAGTTTAAATCAATTTCTTTCGAAGACCGTGGTTTAGGTAAAACACATTTAGTTCGTCATAAAATAAATACAACAGGGGATCCTATTAAGCAGTGTTACTACCCATTGTCTCAAACTCGCCAGAGACAATTGGAAGATCAATTAAAAGAAATGTTGGATCTAGGTGTTGTCCGTCGTTCTCGTTCGGCTTGGTCAAACCCAGTTTTAATTGTTCCTAAGAAGGATGGTTCTGTCAGATTTTGTTTGGACTCGAGGCGCTTAAACAGCGTTACATTGGCAGATTCCTACCCGCTCCCTTATATTTCGCGTATTTTAGATAAACTTAGGGGTGCTCGTTTTATTTCATCTATAGATTTGTCGAAATCATTTTGGCAGATTCCCTTGGATAAGGAATCCTGTCCTAAAACGGCTTTCGTTGTACCAGGCCATGGTTTGTTTGAATTTGTGAGGATGCCGTTCGGTCTTAAGAATGCTCCCAGCGAATTACAGCGTCTTGTGGATGCTCTTTTTGGTCCTGAGTTCGACGAGAATGTCTTTTGTTATCTCGATGATTTAATTATTATTTCTGAAGATTTTGAATCACATTTGAAGATTTTGAATAAAATTTATGAACGTTTAAGAGATGCAGGCCTAACAGTTAACCTCAAAAAATGCGAGTTTTGTAAAGAAGAGTTAAAGTATCTAGGTTACATCGTAGACGCGAAAGGTCTTCGTACAGACCCCGTTAAATTAGAATGTATTCGTACTTACCCTACCCCTAAGAATTCGAAGCAAATTAAAGCTTTTATAGGTCTTTGCGGTTATTACAGGCGTTTTATTAAAGATTTCTCTACTATTGCGGCCCCGTTAACAAAACTCACTGGTTCCAGAATGGGAATAAGTAATTTTTCTTGGTCTCCAGAAGCAGAAGACGCATTTAAAAAATTAAAAAAAGCTTTAACTTCTGCTCCTGTTATTAGTTGTCCAGATTTTTCTTTGCCCTTTACTATCCATTGCGACGCGAGCAACGTTGGAATCGGCGGCGTGCTTACCCAGGTGTTTGACGGTGAAGAACATCCTGTTTCCTTTTTCTCTAGGTGTTTAAATGTTCACGAGCGAAACTACGGCGTTACGGAGCGCGAACTCCTTGCGGTGTTAGATTCAGTGAATCATTTCAGGCCTTACGTAGAAGGTGTTCATTTCACAGTGGTGACGGATCACTCCAGTTTGCAGTGGTTGGTTTCGTTGTCCAATCCAACTGGTAGACTTGCTCGTTGGTCTACGCGTCTTTCTCAGTATTCTTTTGATGTGGTGCACAGAAAGGGTAAATTAAATACTGTTCCAGATGTTCTTTCTCGTAAAGACGATTTTACTGTTGCTGCCATAGATTCTACGCCCACAACTTCGGATAGTTGGTATAGTAATTTGTTTTCCAATTGTACGAATAATCCCCAACGTTTCAATAATTTCCAAATTAAAGATAATTGTTTATTTCGACATTCTAAATCTCGTTTCGCTTTGCAAGAGGATACAGCCTGGAAGCTGGTTGTGCCTTTTGAGGACCGTAACGATATTTTAAGTAAAGAACACGAGTCTATTAACTCTTGCCACCCAGGTGTATTCAGAACGTATAAGAAAGTTCAACTCCGTTATTTTTGGCCGGGTATGTATAATGATGTCAAGAAGTTTGTTAATAAGTGTAAAACGTGCAAAGCACATAAAATAAATACATCTGCGCCGGCGGGTATTTCTACAAATCCAAAAATTGTTAACAGACCAATGCAAATGTTGTCTATCGACCTTGTTGGTCCTCTTCCACGTAGTTACGCAGGATTTATGTACATTCTATCAGTTGTTGACGTTTTTTCGAAATATACTTGGATTTTTCCGCTCAGAAATGCCACTGCTAAAAGCATTGTAAAAAATGTTGAACAATTTATTTTTCTAGTTCACGGTGTTCCACAAACCTTTGTGTGTGATAATGGTAAACAATTTGTTTCAAAAGAGTTCAAACAATTGTTGGCCGATTATAATGTTCCTATGCCTTTTTATAACGCCTATTACACCCCGCAAAATAATGTAGTTGAGCGGTATAACCAAACTATCGGGACTGCTTTGTCTATCTTGACTGAGTCTGACCATCGTAATTGGTCTAGATTTCTGCCTCAGATTCAGTCAGCCTTGAATAATACGGTAAATTTCGCAACAGGTTTCACGCCTTTTTTCCTTATGCACGGCAGGGAACAAATTATTGACGGTAAATTACACAAAATTAATGTATCTTCTAGTGTCACAGACATACCTTTAGATCAGTCTAGAGCCGACTTTGCAAAAAAGTTGGAAGACTTAGTTCCTATTTATGAACAAGTCTCAAATGCATTAGTACAGGCCTTTAAAAAGAATGCCCAACATTATAATTTACGTCGTAAATCTGTGATCTATGATATAGGTGATATAGTTTGGAGGAAGAATTTTGCTCAATCCAGCGGTCCGGATTACTTTTCCCATAAGTTGGCTCCTAGATTCGTTCGTAATGTTATAAAAAATAGAGTCTCGGATTTAGTGTACACCTTGGCAGATATGCAAGGAAAAATTGTAGGTAATTTTCACGTCAAAGATATTGTTCGGATAGATTAGTTTTGTTTTTTGTTCTTCAAGGAGGCCAATGTTGTAGTGTGTAGGCCTACCAACCCTTCACACTATTACGTTTGTTTCTTTTAGTGAATGTTCTGGTCTCTTGCTTTGGAGTTTGGTACCTCCAAATCTGGTGCTCAGTACAGACACGTAATTCTAGTTTATCGACGATAAACCGTTTATTTACCCTCCGTAAACTGGAATGTGATCCTTGCGGTCACTGGCACCCAAATTTTGTTAGTTAAGTCTTTCTTTCCTTCGTTACTTTACCTTTTTTTTTTGTTAATAATAACATACACTAGTTTCGAGCTTTTTGCATTATTAAATGTATGAATATTTTGGTAATAATATACTGATTCACACACACACACACTGATTTTATACTTTGTTCCGTCTGTATAACGGATTAATCTGTAATACTATTATTTTTTAAGTTTATGCCCTTCTTTCTTGAGTGCACTGGAGGTCCTTTTCATAGCCCATAGCCCATAGAACCTCCAGGGAACTTAAGAAGGAATATCTTGGAATTTTGCGTTTCAGAGACTTGAGCTACTTTCTGATGCGCAAGAGTTCTGTTAATTGTATTATTGATAGTTTGTATTTCATAAATTTAAGTAAGGTATAGCTTTCTATAAGTTCCTTATATAAGTCTTAGTTCATAAGAAAGTTGTTTTGTCTCTACAAAGTAAGTACTGCTTCGGCGTGCTTAACTAATAATTAATTCCTTTGGAATTATCACTTTGCCTCTAATACAGGAAAGTGTGTTCTGTATAGTTTTTAAGTCTAAATAATATAAATATTAGTGTCATTCATTAAAATTTTGGATTGATCACCCCGAGAATAGTGTCAACTCACTGAAAGCCATAGTTGATCACACATGTTTGTTTTGTTTGTACAAGAAATGCTGACTTTTTTTTTCCACACGTGGAGTGTTTTTTAAGGAATGCCAGCTTGGGTATTGCCTTGGTCTCATTTTTTTACAAACAATGTCACTCTGTTGAGTGTTTGCTGTAGATTGTTTTACGGATTTTTGTATATCCTAAGCCGTGAGCTTAACTTTCTAGTTGCTGTTTTGCTTTTGAGTACTAATTGACTTATGTCATGATCTGATAGATAGATAGGTTTTGTGATATGTAAATCCTAATCTGACCTTGATTGGCAGGTATTTATTGTTTTATAAAACCTGACTTGATTTTTGAAAAATGGGTAATTTAAATATTATTCCAGTTTGACGACCTTTTACGAATAGGTATTTCTTTGGAATTGTAAATCCTGGTTCAAAAATGACAGATTAATGATCTGTCCACGTCTAATAGACAGTTTGTAAACTGATTCTATATTACCTATAACACAAAAGTATTTTCTTGTGTCCTAGTTTTGCCAACATTGAACTCCATTGTTCTGAGTTGAAAAATGTATATATATACACAAAGATATTTTCATTATTAAGTCTTGTTTAATTTTAAGTATTGTTTAATTTTAAGTTTTGTCATAAGAATGTTAAACCGGATGGACATAGTTAGATAGGTTACTCTTTTTGCTATTTAATTATAGCGTAAATTCAGTGTAAGTGAGGGCTGTTTAACCACCCTAAAGTGAAGCCAAATTGGCCTTTATTTCCTGTGCAAGGAAAAGTGATCAAATTTTTTTTTCTTTTCTACAAACTATTTGGTTGTGTTTTTTTTTTCAAAATAACAAATGTTGAGTATTTTATAAGTATAGCTTATGTTAAGTTGACACGAAAACAACAGGTCTCCTTTTAAGTAAATTCAAAACTTTATTTAATTTAGTAGTTGATGGTTGACTCCTTGTTTTCGTGCCTTTCTTTTCTTATTTGTTCTTTATTATTAAGAAATTTATTTTTAAGAAACTTAGTTTTAAGAAATTTAGTTCTAAGTTGTTATTCTAATTACTAATTAATGTTTTTTCTCATTTTTCAAGATACCTGATGGACTCATAGTTTAGTTAGTTATTGGACTTAGTTTTTCATGTTTGAGGGCAAACATTTTCGTGGGAAGGGGGGAATTGTCACATAAATATTATGTGACTGGTGCAGTTCTTGCCTATTTGGTTATTTTGTCTATGGTAATTTTTTTGGAGACTGGCAATTTTTCTTGGGAAGAAAAAATGCGAGTTTGTCTATGGGCACGTCCTTTTCTCCTGGCGATGGGCTAGCCGGCTGAAAAATTAGTCACTGACTATGAAAGTCTTTTATTGAAAATATCATGTGAATCCAAGTGGTTTTTGTCTTGTAAAGGTCGCGGGGCGTTTTACCGTGTCACGAGAAGTTCGTGCACGTTTTTATTTTGGTGGATCGGTGAATCTCACCTGTTAATGTGTTGGCGGATCGCCATGTTTTGTGAAAAGTATTTGAATGGACAGCATATCTTTAAATGACTGGTCCTGGCAGTGGCTTTTGATTATGCCTTTGGGTGACCCCGCGTCGCGAAGCCACGGATGGGTGTAAGCTCCGTGAGACGATATCTGTAGGCCTGGCAGACTATTTGGGGCCACGTGCTGTTGGTATGGAAAGGGTGGAGGCCGCCTGGGATGGGAGTAGCGGCACCGAATCACATAGAAGGATGACCCTGGCTCCCCGGTTCCCTGGTTTCTGCGTGAAACGTCCCGATATCGTCGCACTCCGCGAACCCAGTGTTTAGTTAGGATAGCCTTTCTTTTTCCCGGAGTCCATCTGGTATGTTTTAGTGTTTGTTTATTTTGATTAATTTTGATGGCCGTGATTGATGGCCCTAACTTTGATGCCGACAATATAGTTTTTTTGAACAGTTCATACTCTTTTATTTATCTAAAATCCCTCTTACACTGACAGAAATCCCTGAGCGGAGCTACCAGCCGTTACAATATTGCGTTTTAATGATTATTTTGTTAACTTTAAAAATGCGAAATGTCATTTTTCAAGGACCGCCATGTTATTAATTACGACGATGAAATATGCACTTTTAAAAGGAAAAATCACTCTCTGTCAGTTACACAATAGTAAGTACGAATTTCAATCTTCGAAAATGATAAATAATGCGTATTAATCTTCGACCAAGTATACCCTAGACAAGCCCTCTCATAGTAAGAATCAGTATAAAATAACGCCAGTAACAGTAATTTCGCAATAAAACTCTCCTTCCAATTCCGCCGTCTTGCATACAGAGTTCCCGGCAATATACAACTGACCACCAAGTGATCCTATTGTGTAATTCTGTCGAACTAATACATCAATAGTTGTTCACGGATTGGCCGCATGAACAATATCCACAAGCTGTGCTGCATACAGTGGTTTTCAATGTGGGGGTCACGAGACATTAATTAATTTAATTGGAAAAAAATATTTTTTACTTTATTATGACAAGCGATTCAATTTCGGAGGCCAGTATGGGTACCGCCGCCTCGGGAATCATTTATTGGATAACCAACGCCTCTGCCATAGGTCACCCCAAGTGGTTCGCTACGTTTGGTGACTAAGCAGGGGTGCCCGGGTTAATGGAGTGATGTTTGTCCAGGTCTTGGCGGCAGATGCGTCTGCATTTTTTTCTGATGGTTCGTAAGCTTAATAAACAAAACCAATCATCGTTTGCTTGAAAACATTTACGAAAAAATCGTCTTTTTACCACCCATGCACCGTGGGCTACCCAAGTTGGTTGCTCATCATTAACACAGTGATGAGCAACCAGCGGTCTGCAAGCCCATTTACAGTTTTTCGGACTGACTACAAAAAAAATGCGCTAAAAAATATTCAAAGGCTTCTGTTCTGTTTTGCAAGAGGTATTAGCCAAAAACTATAATTTCTTTTTAAAGTTTTGAATCAGCTACTCAAAACATTAAGTTTTTTGCGTATAATAAATACAAAAAATTACTGAAATTAGTGGATACTTAAAGCCCAGTAGTAAGCGCTCAAAAAGAAGAGGAAGGGAAGATACTTAAATACGAATGTTAGAGGGAGCGTGCTATTCTTAAAAACGATAATATTTAAACGAAAATTATGAAAATCTTTAATAAAACATGACACGTTTGAAATAGAACAAAAATCTCACGGAAAATGTTTTAAAAGGGATTTAAAAAAACAATGAATAACGAAATTTTTCATATACCTATATATCTTGTAAAATATCAGAAATATAGTGTTTATAATATTTTTTGGAGTATATCTTACGATTTTTATCTATCGGGGGAAATTTCATACAATTAAATTATAAGTGTTAATTGTAAGTGTTTAACTTGCGATCTTAATTGAAGAATTGTGCAACGGTTTTTTGTTGAAATCTGTGTTTTATGTATTTTAAAGGTTTCCGTTTTACAAAATAACAAAAATTATCTTGAAACATTGTACGAAAATAAACCAACACCATTTACTGGTTTGACCTTGAGTAGTAAAAATTTTGTCTGACAATTTTTGCCCTTTTTGAATCAACCGCCAAAATTTAACATTTCCAAATGAAAAAAATCCATATCATTCATTGTTTTGGCATTGCGGATATAAAATTTTCAGCTGCGGTTTTTTTTTACCCTCTTTGATAGTTTTATTAAACAAAAAATATTGTTTTACAATATGTAAAGTAGGTTTGCGACTCCACCGACAACAAAGTTAACCAGGTTATATTGTACATACCCTCCCACCAAGGTCCGCATAGGTACATAATAATAATGGATACATTAATAATACTTCGACTAAAAAGGTTGATCATTCCTAAAAACAGCTGGTGGTGAATTTATGTAATTATAATTATAATTTATGGAAATAATATAATTTATTTTATTACTAAAAGCGGGTCGCGCTTTAAAAAAGTTTGAAAACTCTTCCAAATTGTGATACTAGCCCTCCTTGTATGTATTAGTAGTCGAACATTCGTGTCGTCACAAGCAGTGCGGTGATTTGATGACGTAGAAAACTTTGATGGAAACAAAAGTAATTCTGTAACATTATTACGTTTATGAAAACGCTGTCTAAAAGACGTATGTAAGTTGTATTTTTTGGTGTAGTCAGATAGCTGACTACATTTTCAAAAATAAAGTCCGCGGTGTGCACTTTGTACAACATTCGGAAGTTAGATATTTTTGTGTTTGAAAAAATTAACTCCGGTGCGGACGGCTGGAACACAAATTAGTTTCGGTGTAGACCTTGTAGACCGATAAAAGGTACAACACAAAGCACTATGCGATCTAAACGGTGCAAAACAATGCAGGCACTTTTTCATAAATGGGCCTTGAGCCTGCGTTTGCTGGCTTCTGGGGTTATTTTGCATTTCACAGGGCGCGTCTAGATATCATACGTCAATGGTATTAATCATTATTTTGTTAGGTTTCGTAAATTCAAAAAATCATCACTTATTACGCGTGCATGACTCGAGACGCAAGCCTATATGAAATGTGAAACGGTTCCTTAAATATACCAAACCATTCACAACTGTTCCATGTGAAACATGTTTTACATGCAATTTGCAAATGAGCCAACTTAAAAATAAAAAAGCATTCACGAAACGAGTAGCTAAAAGCGATTCATAGACGATATTATTACGAAAGTACCTGATTTGTACCAAATTACGTATGTAATTATTTTAATACCTAAAACGAAAATAAATAAAAGAACACGCACGCGTTTTTCTTTTCAATAACACCCAAGTTTTGAAAGGATTGTACTGCAAGTAGGATTAGTATTATAGACAAGTTTGTACCTGTATTTATAACAGAAGAACATGGAAATAAATGTCACTGTTACACAAACCTAGCGTAGCCGCTAAACTACTTGAAAACTGGGATGTTTTTCTTGCTTTGACGCGAGCAGGCGGTATAAAGGGGCACTTTCTTTTGTATCACAAACCATGTTACACAAACCTAGCGTAGCCGCTAAACTACTTGAAAACTGGGATGTTTTTCTTGCCTTGACGCGAGCAGGCGGTATAAAGGGGCACTTTCTTTTGTATCACAAACCATGTTACACAAAGCCGCTAAACTACTTGAAAACTGGGATGTTTTTCTTGGTAGGTTATTTTACAAGAATTAATTGTTATTATATTATTTGAAACAACTGGTTACGTAAATGTTTTTGAATTTTTAGGTTGGTAGTGTGTATTTACAATTTTGCGTATTGCAGTTTCATACGGCACAAGAATGGCCTTCTTATTTAAAAAGATGGCGGTCCTTGAAAAATGACATTTCGCATTTTTAAAGTTAACAAAATAATCATTAAAACTTAATATTTTTAAATTTCGGTTGCTGAATTACTTATTACTAACTATTATCTACATAGTACAACTTATTTTAATTTTTTAAAGTGTGTTTTGAGCGTGGACTCAATAGCGGAACATTTACCAAAAAGGCTTACAAATACAATATTGTATCGGTGATTCAATTCAATTAATATATACCCCTACTATATAAAAATATAACTTAAAAACGGGTTTTTTTAAGAATTAAATTAGCATCATCTTTAAATGCGAAAATTATAATTAATGTTACGATTAACCTTAAATTAAAAACGAAATTAGTTAAAAAGAAAACATATTAATTTGTGAATAAGCCGCCGCACTTTTAATAGGCACTAAAAGTACACTACTTTTAAACTTAGTTACCATAAAAAACATCGGTTTCAGTCGGGACCGGTGGAAAAATATGCATTTCAATTTATATTTAAAAAAAAAAAAATGTACGTAATTTCTCGTTACGGCTGACATTTCTTATTACATTATTTTGCATACTGACCGATTTCCAGGGTACCAATCGATAAATATTAAAAAAGATTGCCATATCGCAAAAAACACATATTCAAGGAAGGTACTAAAGGTTGCACCATAAAAATTTTCGGCGTTATAAAGGGGCACTTTCTTTTGAATCACAAACCATGTTACACAAAACTAGCGTAGCCGCTAAACTACTTGAAAACTGGGATGTTTTTTTTTGCCTTGACGCGAGTAGGCGTTATAAAGGGGCACTTTCTTCTGTATCACAAACCATGTTACACAAACCTAGCGTAGCCGCTAAACTACTAGAAAAATGGGATGTTTTTCTTGAGGTAATAATTTTTCGGGTATGGCAACCTTTATTAATATTTAAAAATTGGTACCCCCTTCAAAATGGAAAGAATACATCATGAAATGTCATTCGTAAAGGAAAAATTACGTACAAAAAAGTTTTTATGAAATAAAAATTTAAATGCATATTTTTCCGTCTATCTCGACTGAAACCGATAGACCTTGAGGTAATTAAGTTTAAAAGTAGTTTACTTTTCAAAATATATGCCCATTTAAAGTGTAGCGGCATGCGGGGGTTATTTTACAATTTACCGAAAACATATTTATTTTCCAGTTGGAAATGGTAATGTACGTTGTATGGAGTTTCTGGACGCAGCTATTGGTAGATACTTAATAAAATAAAATAGCACAATAATAGTTATTACTTGGTATATTTCTCCACATTTACGATGGTATTAACCAAAATTTAACTCAAGGCAGGTAATTAAATTTGCTAAGATTGATTAAGTTTTCTATTTTTGCTTTTAATCCAAGATAGTGAATAAAGTCAAGGTTATAGCAGTAGCGAGTACATAATTAATATTAAAAAATCTGGAAGAAGTATAAATACCGTAAGTATACTCGTATTCAGTGACGTAATATATAATATAGTTTATAGACTCGCCATTGTCTCACAAAAATCAAGATAGAATGTGACACGTAAGAAACACTCTTATGTTTACAGCAAATTCTTAGTTTAAAAGTTATTCATCTAATCTAAGACACTATATAAAGAGGTAAGATTTGTT
This sequence comes from Limnephilus lunatus, assembly GCA_917563855.2. Classification (NCBI taxonomy): domain Eukaryota; kingdom Metazoa; phylum Arthropoda; class Insecta; order Trichoptera; family Limnephilidae; genus Limnephilus; species Limnephilus lunatus. The sequence continues at coordinate 82,874,649 of OU830597.1, read as the reverse complement.
TGTCTGTTTGTTTGTTTGCATTGAATAGGCTCCGAAACTACTGAACCTATTTGAAAAATTCTTTCACTGGTGGGAAGCTACACTATCCCCGGGTGACATAGGCAATATTTTATTAAAAAAAAAATTAGGGATCCTTACTAAAACTCTCATAATGTAACCCAAGGTGTAAAAAAATTACCTAAAATATTCTTTGCATCGCGTGCGCTGCGAAAACTATTGATGATAGAATAAAATAATGTACTACGACTTTGCAGAAAATATTATTATTTACAAAAAGTGTAGCGACAGCATATGTCTAACTATTATAGTTATGCCACAATAAGTGTTCCTTTACTTTAAAAATTTAATTGAAATGCTTTCGCTAGAAAAGGCTCTTTATTTGTATCTTGGTATTAATCCTTATCAAAATAAATTACTTTTTATAATAAATTGTTTTAATACCTTTATATAACTTTTTGAATTATTCAATTCGGACATCCCATTCGAAAGATATAACGAGTTTAAAAATGTAAGTATTAGAAAAAAATTGCGTGGTCGCCGGTCACCCCGCTCGGCTAGGCGTCACTGGGATACGGGCCGTATTGGAGGGAAGTCAATGTCAAAAAGATGGAAGGGGAAAGCAGGAGGGAAAAGGGACGCATGAAAATATCCATTTATTTATTTATATATTAACGCTAAACATTTAGGGATAAACAATTTATTTCTTTTAATGGCATAGCAACGCAACAATTTTAACAACATATTGTTGAAAATGGAAAATGACTTTGCAAATAACAATCCACGTGAGGCATATAAAGGCGTCAATGTATTTAAAAAGGGTTTCAAACCCAACACATCTCTCTGCAGAGATAGTAATGGAGACATAATAGGAGATAAGGAAAAGATCAAGACTAGGCGGAAAGAATATTTCCAACAGCTCTTAAATCCCAATAACAACCTGACAGTCGAACCAACTCAAATTCCGGACGAGCTAAATAGTGATGAAACAACGAGAGCACCAACAATGGCAGAATTAAGGGCTGCACTAAAGAAACTGAAAAACAATAAAACTCCGGGAGGAGATAATATCCCTGCAGAGCTCTATAAATATGGAAATGAACAACTGAAGAACCTGCTACACAATCTAATTGTGAAAATATGGACCGCCGAAAGAGTACCAGAAGAATGGCAAACTAGCATAATATGCCCCGTACATAAAAAGGGAGACAAATTGAAGTGTGAAAATCACAGAGGAATATCGTTACTTTGCACAGCGTATAAAATTTTCACAATGATTTTGAAAGAAAGACTAGAATATTACTCAGAGAACTTACTAGGAGAATATCAGGCAGGTTTCAGGAGGGGGAGATCCACCACTGATCAACTCTTCATTACTCGACAAATCCTGACAAAATGCTGGGAATTCGATATAGATATATATCAACTATTTGTTGACTTCAAACAGGCGTATGACAGCATAGATAGGGAGAAGATTTATGAAATACTCCTAAATTTTGGAATACCGCCCAAAATAGTCAAGCTTGTAAAAGCAACAATGGTCGGCTCACGGTGTCGAGTAAGGATAGGAGGTGAAACAACGGAGGATTTTAACGTCTCCCAGGGGCTGAAACAAGGTGATGGCTTAGCACCTACCCTTTTCAATATTGTATTGGAGCACGTCGTTAGGAAGACAATGATCAGTACCGATTCAAACATCTGCTACAGAAGCAATCAAATAGTTGGCTACGCAGATGACCTTAACATTGCCGGAAGATCCCTACAGGCTGTAAGAGATGTGTTTGACCCTTTGGAGACTGCGGCAAAAGAGGTGGGGTTGCAAATCAATGAAAATAAAACAAAAATCATGATGCAAACCAGAACCCCTCACCGCAGAATAAAAGATAAAGTGAAATTTAAAGACAATTATAATTTCAAAGTGGTCGAAGAGTTTACCTACCTGGGCTCCATCATAACGCAGGACAATAAAGACCCAGTAGAAGTAAGAAAGCGCATCACAGCCGCTAACAACACTTACTTCGCGTTGCTGCCAGTGTTCAAATCACGAAACGTCCATAGGAAAACCAAAATAACCTTATATAAAAACAATTATCAGAACGGTCTTGGCCTATGGATGTGAGGCGGGAACACTGACAGCAAAGTCAGCAGAACAGCTGGACATCTTCGAAAGAAAGGTACTGCGAAGAATCTTAGGAGCGGTGCGAGAGGGAGAGGCATGGAGAATCCGCCACAACAATGAGCTCTATGAAATTTATCAAGCTCCCAGACTCTCCACCCATTTAAGGCTCCAAAGATTAAGATGGGCCGGACATGTGCACCGAATGCCAAGCACACGAGTACCGAAGAAGGTTCTGACAGGACACCCGGGAGGTAAACGAAAGGCGGGCAGACCTAGACTGAGATGGGAGGATGATGTCAGGAAGGATGCAAGAGGATTACTCCATGTTGCAGATTCGAAGACGACGGCCGAGGACAGAGGGCGGTGGAGGCTTATTTTGAAGGAGGCCAAGGCTCGAAATGGGCTGTAGCGCCATTGAAGAAGAAGAAGAAGCAACGCATGCCGGGAACCAGCTAGTATATGATAAAGATAGACATTCAGAGAATGTGTGTGTACGAACAACTTAGATATAGGACTGGGCGGCGTATATACTCATATTGCGACGAAAACTACGTTCTACATCATGGGTGTGACTGAAATGCCAAGATATGCTCACTCGCTTACAATAAGACGAATACGGAATGCTATGCTAGACGACCTACTGTCATTGGTTGTCCTTCTTATACTTAATTGTTTGCTATCTGCTATCTCACATTCCCCAATGGCGCTAAAAATCTCCTGGAAACAAATACGAATGAAATTTTATTCCTTGGCTTAAACTGGTGTTTGTCGCGTAATGTTCTCGTCACACACGAGGGCATTTTGGCGCTTTTTTAATGCAATTTACTTACTGGTAGGAGACGAGCTTACGCGACCAGTGGCAGTTGAGTACTAAAATTACAAAATCGAAGACAAATACAATTGCCCTGGTTTTGGCTTACCACTTTTGAGATTTCAAATTGAGAAGACAAATATTAGCGTATATTTTAATTCTATAAGATAAAGTGTGTATTTAAACCTGAACACAGTTTTCCACTTGATTTATTAATTGAACAACACACACACATTGATATGAGTATATATACTCATATCAATCACAAGAAGTTCGGATGAAATCTTCAGGAGAATCTGTGTTTTGGGCATTAGGCAACAAATTTATGCCAAAAACAAACTAACATACCTCTTCAAACACAGAACTATCTTAGAAAATACCAATACTGCTCGAGGTACTAGAAGCAAAGGGCATAATCTCCTACTTATTCATTTTGCTAAAACAACTTTTAACAAAAAAAAATTTAATGCTTTTCTACAATACTATACAATGCACTTCCACCGGCCATTAGACAAAACACGATGTATCTTAAATATAAATCAGACACCAAGTCTTGGATTATCACCCAAGACAGAACTATTATCAAAACCAACTTATAAGAATGTATTTTTTTAACTAATATGAAATATTCAATGTTCGAATAATTTGGAAACACGTATTTTCACGTGGTATTCTGGTATTTAAAACAAGATAGTAATGATATTAATATTTCTTGTGCAATGATTTTGACAAGCTTATATAGCAATTCTGTCTTTCTTGTTTCAATTAAAGGGAAAAACATCGTTTTGGTTTCAAAATACCACTACTTTCGCAGAAAAGTAGAGTTTCAACACACTATATTAAAACTTAAATTATAATATTTTTATTATATATTAATTTATCCACGTTTTTCGTTATTTTAATCTGTTGTCCCAGAGCCAAATAACTGTACAACTCTGCAACAGAGGTCTTCTAAGCAATAGACATTCAAATTAATCAGGATGTTCCAAAATCTCACAATTATTCTCACGGCTCCGAGGCTTTGAAAAAAAAAGAGGCAATTCGTCGGGAGTCCATTGTGCGTAAGATCGGCTCAATTGTACTTGCATGTTTTCAAGTCAACACTCGAGCTGGGTTAGAATAATATTTTTCCACACGCCGATACGACTTATTGTGATTGTAGCCGCTCTGACAAAGAACGACGAAAGAAGCACACAATGCCCTGGACTCACCCCCGACGCCCTACAAAGCCGGTGTGTGCGGAAATAGCCCATTGACGATTGTTTGTGTTCGGTATCGGTACAAATGTACCGCCAATTTTATTGCGAGATATTTTCACATGGCCGCTCTCGCCTTGGATTCGACTTTGGGCGATTTCTATAGAAAATCTAGAAAGTTTGTTTGGCGTCATTATTTTAGAATCCTTCAAGCGTGTGAACAAAATTTCAGAGGCTTTGTTCTTAATCTTTTTTCATTGTTCTGATTTCATAAAAAAATGTCTAAAGACATCTAATTGTTTTGTAGTCTGTAGATTTAAAACGTTAACCCTTTGAGACCTGAAATAAAACTGGCAGTGTTATAACATATTTGATGCTTGATAACAGTTGGTAAAGTTATTTGAAAAAAGTTGGTGTGTGAATAAATGGCAGGTAATGTTGATATTTCTGAATACTGATAAAATTGTGAGGAAGTTCTTTGAGTGTATTGAGTATATTCCTTTGGGGGATTTTTCACAAAAAAGCCAAAAAAATCATCTAACAATATGTTAGTAACTTCTACTCATAAAATATCATGAATTATTCGAATTGTAATGCAAAAATATTCGTAGTATAATAAAAGTTTATCGGGAATTCCAAATAATTCACGCCCTAACGTTTATTAGGCCACCTCGTCTTATTAATTCATTTGTAATTATTGTGAAGATAATTCTTAATAAATTAGCAACATATTTTTCTCCGTGCAGAGAGCGTGTTTCACAAAAAACGAAAAATCCTACAACGTTAGCCAAAAATATAACATTTTAAAAATTGACAATTTAATTTCATTTTAAAAATCGAAAGAGAAAAATTTGGTAGAAGTTTATCAGAAAAATCACGTTTCATATTTAAACCCCAGAGCAAAAATCCAATAAAAAAATAACCATCAACGCCAATTTTAAATGAAAACGAAAACTGCCAATTTTTATTCGCTCTAGATAGTTAGGAAAAAAATCTGAAATCTATGTATTTTATGATCTACACATGGTCTGAAAAGGAATACACTCCACCTGATGGAGAGTTATGTGGGTTCAACCCTCCTCCCCCAAAAGCCTCAGTATTGCGTAGGAATATAATATTAATATATAAGTAGATTACATTTCTGGAAAATACATATTTTTATGATAGTGATTAAAATATTAAGTTTTTGAAAGTAGAGGTCCGAAAAAACTTACGAATGCATTTTCCAACCCCCACCCCTCTAGCAATGACATGGAACTGGTTGAAAACGTTATAAATATTCATTCCACCCTTACATATTTCTATAGTTTCTAGCCTTAGATATTAATAATTATAATATTATAGATTTCTAACAAAATATATTTAAAACTCTTTTGGGTTTACGATTTTTCAATAAGCTTTAGAAAAACAAAAGTATCGTGTATAGTAAATTATGTTCAGTATAACACTTGAATATGAAATTGAATTTTCGCGCAAATCTCAAAGATAGAAAAGATATTATTAATTAATTTGGAGAAGTCCATATGCATTATTGTTCACAATTAATCTTAATAATTTCATCACGATGGTTTCATTCTGACGGTTTTTTGTGCTCACGATGCTTCTTTTTTTGCGGTAAATTATACCTAACGTGACTAACGTGAGGCTTTACATTCCTAACTGTGAATCTTATTTCCCTAGAGATTAGTAACCTACCTATGTACACTAATGTCACTGTTAAAAATCACTATTTTTATGGTTACTCTATATTTATACGTATTTTATGTGAGTACCTCACAAGAGTTCCTATTGCTCCCGTCTGGAGCCAGTGAGGCTATGGTATCCCCAATTGGGGTATGTTGCGAGGCTGAAGGTAGTGGGGAGGAGATGGATATATGGAAGAGGAAGGTGGGGAAGTACCTGTCTATTCAGATCTTCCACTCCGGAAAGTGCTGCAAATATAATTTATTTTATTTTTAATTAATTAATTGTGAAATAAAACAGATTAATGGAATAAAATTTATTTGCGCACGCCGAGTTCGAACCCGCAACCTTCGAAGAGAGTCGAAAGTCTAATCTATAAATCTTATTTATAAGTACTAGAGAAAATATTTTACAAAATAATTTAAAATTCAACATACATAAGTAGGTCCCAACCTATTTCCAATTTTCCGGAAGAAAAATCCAATAATTTAGTATTTATAGAAGATACTATATTTTCCCTTTCACACACGTCTAAGTTGATTTATGTGTGTAATATATATTTCAAATGATTTTTGCCTAAATGTGTATCTATTTGAGTAAACTATTAATAAAACATTTTTAAAAAAATCATAAAACCAATAAGTCGATTCAAAGAATCGAAAACATTTTTGGGAAGGATATAAAAATTTTCGAGGATTTTAAATTATAAATATTAGTTTTTCTAAAATGGTGATTAAATACATAAAAATAGGTGCTGGCTTACATCTTCCACAGCCATGAATAAAATGCGATTAATGTTTTTATTAACCTCTTAGGTATTATTTTATAATTAATATTTAAGGAAATTAATTGATATTAAATAAACATCTAATTAATATTATATTAAATTGGGTAATTTAAATTATTTTTTTAATGAAACTTTAATATTAATTTACATTAACTTAATATGAAATTAATTGATTAAGTATTTAAATTAATTGATTAAGGAAGACAATAAATAGTGGGTTGTATTTACCTCCGAGGATGCCGTCTATAGTGTAGTCCTTCTTCCCTTCCGAGTCGGAGCGGCCTCCTCCCCGCAGCAGCCGCGAGATGGAGGACACACTGGGCGGGTCCGCGATCCCCTCCTGAAACAATACCAACCCAACCCTCATTACTCCTCAACTCAATCAACTACTTGGGACTTGTTTTGAATTCAAACCATATCCAAGAAAAGGACAAATCCACAAATCGAGATAAGTTTTTTTTTTTTAGTTTCATCTAACCTGTGCTTGGTAAGAATAGTAAATTGCCTACAAACAATAAAAAAAACTCCAATCCAAATCAATAAATATTGTCGATTGTTATCATTATGAAATATTAAAGAACATAAAAAATCCATAGTTGCAATTTTGGACAGTTTTTGATTTTTATCATTTGGAAAGTATAACAAAATTTAGTAAAGAAAACTTTTGGTTTTTTATAAAACGTAAACCTTTAAAATGCATAAAACACAGTTTCAAACAGAAAGCGCTTCGCTGCGAGGGTGAAATTTAAATTTTGTCACGAAATGTGTAAGAAAAATATTATTATTTTGAGCTTCTGGTTCAAAATTTTGAAGAAAGACTGAAATTTTCCACTAAATCCCTTTTCGCAAAACAGAACATAAACGATAGAATATTTTTGGATATTTTATTTAGCCGAGTGAGCAGAGTGAAAAGGGCTCGCGGGCTGTTGGACGAAGGCCGTCAATTCAATGATGGTCATCAGATCCGAAATCTTTAAGGCGGTACACAATTACACAATCCTAATAATTTTTGTTTGCACAAAACTCACTTTTTAATCATTTCCGGCGAATTCGTAACTATATTAACTTTTTTATTCAGATGTTGTCCTGGGGATGTAAGTTCTTTGTATTTAAGATTAATAAAAACAATACCTTACTATTAATATATTTTACGTACAACGCCTTTAAAAATTAGTAATACGTTGTACAACTAAAGTTAGCGTTAAGCACCAGATTTTATTTTTCTAGACAATAAATTAATAACTTCGGCAGTGCGACATCATCTCACATTTTCAATATTTGTAACACGTTCTTCAGAATTAATTAAATTGAACGCGGTGAAAAGGTCTAATCTCCATGTCTGCTAGGGTGAATTCCACCGTACGTTCGTCCAGTACGCGCCGTGCAGCGGGCGCATATTTGTTTACACGCTTTCTTCACTTACCTGGTTAAGATTCCCCCATTATTTGTCTTCTTCTTCTTTTCTTTGAAGGGGCAAATTAAAGGGGCAATAAAATACACGGGTCGCGAATCGCTATCTGTATACACGGCTTCTTTACTTATGACGTCAAGATTCTAAATATATTTTAGGGTATATTGTCATCTTAATTGTGTGAATTTATTATTTTTTTAGTACGTTTGTAAGGTTGGGTGACACGAACCAAATAGAGACACTTTTTATTGTGAAAAAAAAGAAAAATTGCGACAAAGACGGCATTTTACCATATTTTTAAGTACCTAAGACGAATAAATTTTCTAAAAAAATTTAAGAAGTAACGTTTTTGAATTGCCGTCGAAATGACAAGTTCGTTTCTGTTCGTGAATATTGTTGACGTCACACCGGTCAATATCGGTGACAGCCATTTAACCAGCCAGTGGGATTTTCTACATCATAATGACGTTGTGGCCAGTCCAAACCATTTCTGAATGTGCGGTTTTAGATTGTGTTTAAAAAAAATAATTCATAAAGGTAATATTAAAATTTTTAGTATGATGACAAGAATCAGAGAGATAAACTACAAATATTCCACACATTTTTTAAACAACCTAATGTAAAAACATTAAAACTGGCGTAAAAATTATATCAAATGAAATCTTTGGCCCCAGTGCGGGGATTTTTCCTCAATTAATTAGACGTGTATTGATTTTTTATGAGATTATTACCAAAATCGTAATAGGATATTCTTTTAATTTATAAACATAACCCTATACAAGGGAGTCTAAAATGGAACGAAGATTTTTTCTTTTTTAATTTACTAGAAAACCTAAAAGATATTTACTATGCAATTATTCAATCTGTATTATTTTATGATATAAGTGGCTGGGGGGGAACATATGATTATATTTTAAATCCGTTTAAAATAGTTTAAATATAAGTAGTCAAGGTAATCTTGAGAAAACCATCTACATTTTCAACTGAATTTCTTTTCAAAATGTTCAATGTTACAAAATTTAAAAGAAAATCAGTTTAACTTACAATTCAAAATATCAGAAAGACATCATAATAACATTAACTTTAAAAAAATGATCACCAAGCATATTAAATATACTTAGCACCCTCTTTCTAGCAATAGCTAATTTTAATAAACTTCCTAACATAAAGAATATCTAATTTAATTTAATATCCGATCAAAAAATTGCTTAAATAAGAGTTCAGATATATTATTTTTAATCTTCTTCTGTTTTCGATAAATTTTGTGTTTTTATTATTTATTTTCTTGTTATTTATTTACAATATTTTATTATAAGTTTTGTGTTTTTATTATTTATTTTCTTGTTATTTATTTACAATATTTTATTATTAGTTACTTAGATGATTTTAATATTTTGAGTTAAAATTCCCTTTCCAACACCTGACCCTCTTTTACGATGAGGAAAAGCTATTATTATTTTTCTTTATAACACTGTGTAACATGTAAAGAATGTGTGTACATTTATTGTAAAAAATACAAATAATAAACTGGGTATCATGAAAATAAAAAGAAAAAAACAGTCTCGAGAATACTCGAGATGTAATATCATTGTTACATGGCTCTTATCGAAAAACATCATTAGAGCTGTAGCATTTTATTTGATGTATTTCGCAAATGTATTTTCCTATGTGAGTGTAAGACCATTAATTTCTCTTAAGGTTTTAAGTAGGCAGGTATCATAGACTGGAAGAACTGTGTGCTATGGCGTAATATACCTTTATAAGAATATGTATTCATTAACCATCTCATCCCACAAACATTTTAGTAGTCGTAAAATGCAGGGCTTTAATCTTTAATGGTCGATTATATCATTCCTTTCGTACATTATTTAATATCCTTGCAGGCAAGTATAATACTGATATTAAATATATTTTACGTTCAATATACTCTATTATTCCGTAATGGTTTATACGAGTGCCTACTGCTATCCCTAGACCATCTGCAATGCAATAATATTGTGATTCACTTATTAGCCAATATTCCATAAGCCAGATGTATGGCAATTAATCTAAGATTCACCAGACTTCAAAACATCACAAAACCTAAATTGCTAGTTCTCTAGGTATCATAGAAATCGTTGTGTCTCCCCTAGGTACTATAATAGTTAGAAATATGATCCTAACGGTGTTAGAAAGAGAAAAGTTTATCATAAAATATTAAAAATTTTCACCTTCATGAAACCAAAGTTTCAGGCCGCATGTTGAAAAAAAATTATGAAATTCTGGGAATATTTTATTAATTATTTTTACACGGAACGACGAAAAAGTGAATTGATGATGACGTTTATTTGCAGAATAAAATGTGTGTGGGTTTTTATTTATTTTTTGTTTTCAATAATTTTAGTTAGAAAAACATAAAGTGACTCATTTTTAAAGCATTTTATGTTTCCAATTAAAAAGAATTATTTAAAAAAAGATATTTTTACTTCAAATTATAAAATTTTATAGCATATTTGATCACCTTTCAAAAAACAGTTTTTTTTCGGATATGTTCAGAAATATTCCATTTATTTGAATTTTATTGCAAAGCCGAAAATGTCGATAAAATAGGCTCGAGGCCTGAATGTTAAGGCGAAGCCCTATGAAGTAATAATAAGTTTTTTTTTTACATGAATACCGCACAAGAGTCCCAAATGCTCCCGTCTGAAGCCAGTGAGACTATGACATCCCCAATTGGGGTATGTTGTGGGGCTGAGGGTAGTGGGGAAGTACCTGGCTATTCAGATCTGGTAACCAAACACGGCTAATGCCATTTAAAGCAACGTTTCAATTCTGAATGGTGATCTTACATCAGGGCGATACAGGGAGTATCTTCCACTCTGGAACGTGCCGCAAATATACTATGTATTATTTTAAATGAATAACTTGTGAAATAACACAAATTAATCAAATTAAATTTATTTGCCACGTCGGGATTCGATCCCGCGACCTTCGGTGTGCGAGTCAAGCGCCTTACCGCTGTGTTTTTGGTTTGAAAATTCGATCCCTTAGAAATATTTTGGGTGCGTTAATTAATTACTACGAGCGAAATACATCTTGGCCTTTGAAATAATCGCATTTAAAAAAAAAATCTTTTGGTAATCCTCGAAAAAAATTTAGTATCTATCATTAAAGTTAAAAATCTCCAACTTACAAAACTACTTTTCGATTATGGTTATATTGCATAATGATACAAATTAAGTTTTTTAAAAGATGATCGTATAACATTTAAATATTTGTGCATGAACTACGCAAAATAAAAACACTTTTTGGCGAAGCTTTTTTCTTACGTAAATCAAAGCAGGCAGCCTTACGTTCACATACTCACACATTTACACACCGCACCTTATCTACGCATTGTTTGTTTCCAAAATAAATAAAAAATACTATATTCCCAACACAACCTAGCCTATATTTAAGGTCTTAATAAGTATAAAACAAAGTCTGTCAATATTTTTTTGTTTCTCAAGCAATAAAATCTCTGGAAAGTTGATATTTAAGGAATTGAAAATTATGCAGCTTTTCCTGTCTTGTCAGTTTTCAACTTTCGTTATTTTTAATCATTGACTTTTGATAATCGAAATTGCAAAAAAAAAACGTCTAAAACAATCGAAACCGCGAATAAAAAAAAAGATTAGTAAAAGCGTCGATAAAAATAATGATGGGACCATCCGCGAAAATGAAAAATGAACATTACCTTGATAAGTTTATCCCTTATTTCCCAGGAAAAGATGCCCGGATTCTGCCTCTTCAGGTCCTCAATTCTGGTCTCCACCTCGGGGGTGGCAACGCGCGGTTTGGACCCTCCGATGACCCCGGGTCGAATGGAACCGGTTTCCTGTTCGACAAAAAGAAACGGTTTCGGTTTAATGGGTTATCAGACAAACTCAGTAATTTACTTTACTGGGGATTAAAGATATCATGCAAACAGTTTTATGGGCCTAAATGTCAACGAAACTAAGTATTACTTCAATATTCTACTATTCTACTATTGTAGTGTTCAGCGAAAATATATGTTTAATGATAAATGCATAAATTTTAGGGGTAGGATGAAGTTGTACACAAATATATTTGAAGGACTAATGTAATGATATTCAAAGGATGGAAAATATTTAGAAAATTACCTATAGGGTCGATCATCTACGTGCGTTTTTCTAAATGATATTTTATTGCTTTTTTAATCAACTGATATGATACGGATTTAGGAAAAAAAATTGTACAAAAACTCCGTTTTTCATGCAAATTATTGAAAATATGATTAGATGCATATATTAAGGTGGAAAGTAAATCGCTACGATTTGCGAAGTTATTGCGATATCATGACGGAAACATTATGATGTTTTATGAAAATCGTTGGCACTAGGCAGATGTACTTTAAAAAATATATATATTTACAGTTTTTACTAAAGATCTGAAAATAAAAAATCGCATTTTTCCGCCACATATATATTAGATAATTACTTATTTTTCTTGGTGCAGATATACAAAAAACTTAAAAAACACTACTGTTTCTATTTTCACGCGAATCGATCGTGAAAGTATTAGTAAAAAAATAACCAAAGCCGGTAACCAAATTAATGCATTTATTTTTGTGGTGTTATTATTATATTTTCAAATAGATTTGTTTTGAAACTGTTGGGGTAAGATGAAAATTTTTTAAGCTTTAATTAAAAATTTTATTCAAAATGTGGCGGAATTTGTAAATTTTTTCTATATGTTTTCACCTTTGTCTACGTGTATGATGAGTCGGTGTCCGGTTCCGAAAGCAACGTGAACATGGTACATGTGTTTCCATTTAATTAAAAAAGGTACTGTTGATTGCTAAATTTAATGAATAATTTAAATCATTAAATCTGGTATAGGTGTTGCAAGGAATGCAGTAATTTTTTTTTAATTGTGCTGGATATTTCATGTTCGAGACAGAAGCAAGAATAAAATTAATTAAAACGTTTTTTATGCATCTGCTGCACACAGGAGGCTCGGAGGAAAATCATTCCCCTCAAGGCCTTTGTCATCTTTGGGGATGATTTTTTTAGAAAAGGAAGGAGTGTTGGTTCTGGGAAGGAAAACTGTATATAGGGGGTCAGTTTGTCCAGGAGTGACCGACGTATGAGAGTCCTGCTGGAGAGGTTAAACAGGCTCTCCCGATCCGGCAGATGGTGGGCAGACGTATTCGCCGCCAAGACCCGGACAAGCCTCTATCCCTACTAAGTCACCAAACGTAATGAACCACTCGGAGTGACCTATGGAAAGGGTGGTGGTTATCCAATAAACGGTTCCCGGGCTGTGGTGCCCATACCCGCCTGCGAAATTGAAAAAGTTGCAAGTTAAGTTAGTGTCGAAAAATAATTTATTTTTTCCGATTTATTATTTAATTGTTAACTAGCTTTTATCCGCGGCATCGCTCGCATGGTATTAGGGGGAAATTATTGTATTTATAAATTGTAAGCTTTGCGCTTTAATTTTTTAGCTTTAAGCTGAAGCTCAAAGCACAAAGCACGGCGTGCGTTGCAATGAAAACACATAAATTGTTTTTCCCGTGCAATTCCTTTCCCATGCGTCCCCGTTCCCCTCCCCCTTGCGTTTCACCCCCAACTTCCACGCCTTCCCCTCCCTCGTCATAATTCCCGCTAACTCCACCTCCTTCATTACCCTTCCCCTCATGCCTTGCCTTCGTGCCGTTAAAATATATTAAATACACTCATTTTCATTTATAAAAATTTCAAACGCCAGAGCTTACCATTATAAATAGCCTATAACCTTCGCGGGCGTGCGCACAACAAATCACCTAAGTTTCATTGCAATCGGATGAACGGTATGGTAGCGCATAACATACGACAAAATAAACAAACAAACAAAGAAACAAAAATTGATTTTTATATATAACAAGATTATTGTTAATTATGTATCCATCTTAAATCTTAAAGTTGCATATGGTCCCATCGATTTTACCAGGAGTACAGAATTATTTTTTTAAATAAGTGCATGAGGTCTTCGAAGTTTTTTGGTCCGATACATTCGTTATCCTTGTGATTATCTCGCAGTGTGGCAGCAATAAAGGATAAAATATGAAATTTAAATATAAATACTTCTGTGGAAAGCAATTTCCTTAACACGACAATGAGTTCGAATGCAAATCTAACCGTTGAAGAAACGTTTTTCTGCAAATTCAAAAAACATGACCCACCGCAGCATTGAATCTATGATGAGAATATATATGATAATAATAATAATTAATAATTGGATAATTTATAGAGCGCCGTTTTTGTGAAAAATCAACTCAAGGGCGCTGTACAATTTGTCAAGAATGCTTTAGTTCTATCTAATTCTACTATTTACAAATGAATACAGAAACATACTTACCTGGCAGGTCACTTCCGATAAACACACTTTAATTAGAAATGTAAAGAAGATACGAATTTGCACGCGGAGGACATTACAGTTCACACACTGGCCATTGTATGATTTTACATTATTTTCTACCCTCATCACTGTTAGTACCACATTTATGAAAAGATTAGTGGCAAAAGTAGAGTTGATATTTATTTTAAAAGACTGGATAATTTAGAACTCTTTAGGGCTAGAGAATGTTCATGAAATGATCTTGACAAACGTTTACAAATAGTTTTTTTTTTTAAGATTAGTTATTTAAAGTGTCGCGGGCATTGAATGTGAAGGTGAAAGATTTTGAGTTTATGGATACGACTGTCTGAAGAGGTGAGTTTTAAGTCTAGATCTAAATTCCGCTCAGTCTGTGATCATTCTTAAGTCATGTGGCAGTCCATTCCAGGCTTTAGGTCCTGACACTCCAAAAGCGCGATCACCGAACTTAGTATCTGGTGTGCGCTTTGGTTCCTTTAACCTGCCGATGGCTGGTGACGCTGCTGACCTCAGGGTTGACTGTCAAGAATTGGAATTTTCTGGAATACACAATTCCGATAAGTATGCCGGAGCCATTCCGTTAAGAGACTTAAATACCATCCAGCAAAGCTTGAACTGGATCCTTTCAGGACATTTGAGCCAGTGAAGATTTTTTAGATGCTCTGAAATATGGGAATATTTAGATACGCCGGTGAAATTCTTGCCGCAGCGTTGAAAATTATATTACTTACATTGCTTCAACTGGGAGAATAGTGGAAATGACGAATTGTTTTAATAATATTTATGAAATTGATCGATGCCTGAATGCAAAAAAAAATATATATTACTGATTTTTTTTTAGATATAACCTAGTATCGCAATTTTAGACACCAAAACCCAAGTGGAAATAGATCTGCTAAGTAAAAAGACAAAATAAAGCGGTCTTTTTCGTTTTACTTGAGAAAGAACGTTTATTTTTTATGACGCATATTTTACCTGATGTTATCGATTATTTTTGGTTCCATGGTGATGCTCAATTATTTCCACTTCAATTGCTTATTTATTGTTGTCAATATTAATTTGTACAATTCTACAAGTATTTTAATTTTTTTTCTTTTATATATTCAATAATAGTATTATTCAATTTATTAAACAGTTTATTTATGAACATTTCTGATACGCAACTATTATTACGCTTGAAAGCTGTTTCACCTTCTGAAGGCATTATCAATCTATTCAGTTGATAGTTCAATTGTTTTATGAATGTTTGGTCGAGAATCAGATTATCAGTAACCATAGAATAAATAATTTAACTAGAAGTGCCTACCGTACAAATTTGAATGTATGCAAATGTGCCACTAACTTAATAACTTTTGGCTCTAGACCATTTAGCAAGCGGTTTGTCTCTCTTACGCTTGCTTGAAATTGTATAACGCCATCTAATTTGAGATATACGACGAAATTAGTCATATAATTGGATCTCGAAACACGTCCACAGGGCACTTTTTATGTTATTCTTTGTTCTATACCAGTAACTGAGTTGTGAGGCCTGGTCATATAAAATAGAAATGAAGGGAGCTATTACCGAGCTACGACCAAATTGCACGGACTATCAAAGAGGCAGAGCAAATGAAAGTCATGCAAAGTAGGTAGGATGGTCGTATATATTGGTTCATGACCCATCTCTTTTCTTTCTATTAACTATTAACCTGGCAGCGATTGAGGATGTTGGACGCTCCATTATCTTCAGCCTGGAGTGGTTAGGTTAATAAACACGCCTCCTAGTTGGTTCATGACCCATCTCCTTTGCTTCTGCTATCTATGGATCTGCGGTACTAACCTGGTAGCGATTGAGGATCTTGGAGACGCAACCGTGTGAGACGCGCAGCTGCCTGCTGATGACACAGGGACGCACTCCCGCCGCGGCCATCTCCACTATCTTCAGCCTGATGTGGTTTGGCAGCGGCCGACCGTTGATGAACACACCTCCCAATTGGTTGACACGCCCCTGGCCTGGTGAAACAATGAACAGGGTATTCAGAAGTGGAACAATGGACTGTTGATAGCGATCTTCCGCCTCCGTATAATAAACCACTCTCCAATTTCATGATTCGGTTCCGTCCCGCCCCTTTACATAAAGCTCACGACCGCAATTTATGGTATTGACACTTCACCAACAGATGCACTTTTAGGCTCCCATTTTTTTTAACAAATCATTAAAAGCATTCTCAGAATGATTGTTTTTTTAGATTTAAAAATATATATTATATTTTATTTTAATTATTACATTAGACGTCGAAAATAATAAGGTAAAACAGGACTATAGTTATATTAGTTAGTTGATATAATAAAAGTAATAATAGATACTTCGAATTTTTAAAAAAATAGTTGTAGATGCATTAAAAAATAATTCTTTTTGCTTTGATTTTTTTTGGACGGAGAGTTTTTGAATAAGTATAAAAGGTCTTTTATTAGGTATAGCTATTGGAAGTTCTGTGAAAAGACGTTAATGGTGAGTTATATGAAAAGTTTGTGCTGTCGTTGGTCGTTGTAACAGTGGAAAATATGGTGGAGTCGAGTAGTAACAGAGATCCAAATATTTAGAGCACTTAATATTTGAGGGCAGTCTATGAAGTTACTGATTTAAATTTACAGTAATAAATTAAAATTGAAATTTAAAAGATTTATCTATTTTAAACTGTGTATTCGTAAAGAAATTATGGAACAAAATATAAATTTTATCACATTTCTGTGTGACCGAATTTCTAGGATTTATAACATTTCTGTCGGTGGAAAAAATCTTGTTCCATTGTTACATTAAATAGTTGGTTACTTTTGTTTTGATTTTATTGCTAGCAAAGATTGACTATTTGGTAGTTTTTTTAACATTAGCTACATATAGGAGGACCCGACGAAAAAAATCCCTCAGTTTCTATGTCATTTTTGAGGATGCTGTGTGGAGGGTCTTTTTAGGTGTCCAGGAGTATGTGCAAAGCCGGACGTATGGATCCGTTCCTCCCACTGCGGTGTAAGGCAAGTCGGATGAGAGTACGGCTGGCGAGGTCAAAAGGACTCCCTCAACCATCTCTCTCAATCCGGCCCGCCATGTAGTTCGTGGGCAAACGCATTCGCCGTCAAGACCTAGAAAAACCTCACCCGGGCACCCCTATTGAATCACCAAACATAACCAACCACGTTGGCATGGGTGTTGGTTATTCAATAAACATACCCGCCTCCCAATTGTAAAGTTAAGGAAATACATCCTTACTAAAAAAAAACTGTGTTTCTGCACCATCATGACTAAAACAAATTTACATAAAACACGAAATATTACTAATAAGGTTTTTTACTTTAAAACGCGTTGTAAATCTCGCCACAATTGCAATTTTTGTAATGTTTACATTAAATTGTTTGTTTTCATTCATAGCCGCTAGGTGGCGACGCCAGCGCATTCGTCGTTCGCAATGAAATAGCGAAAGATTTTTTGACTCCGGCGATGTGTTTTTACAAATGTGATTGTAATTTCTATTAAATATGACTAATTTACTCTTATATTCATATGAATGATATATTGACCTTGTTTTTTTTGTGGTTTTTCATAAGTTTTTGTGAAGTTATAATAACAATAATTGTGCTTTCAAAGTTGAAATGTCAAAAAGTATTTTATATGGTACATAAAAATTCAAATTTACATTTAAGCACATTTATTTTATGAGAATTTCATAAAAGTGGTGTTTTTTTTTTAAATATTAATATCTAATACATATGGTGATAAACTTATCAAAGAAATTAACTTCTTTAGTGGAGCAAGAAATCTGTTTGAATGTCAGATATGTTTTTAGATTATTTTTTTGGCATATAAAAAAACTTTTAAAATATTTTATGAATTTTTTATTGTTTGCACGAGGAAAAAGCGAGGTGACAGTTTCATTTCAAATTTATTATATAAAAGGACTGTATTTTTTGAATTAATTTTTTTTTTAAATTTCTTTACACTTTCATCAAAAATGTCTTGATAAGAAATTTTTTAACATTTTTTAAAATCTTAAAATATGGCTGTTTTTAAAAATAAAATGTATTTCAAATACAAAAATCTAAAAGTTCATTTTATCTAGTGTTTACAAATGGTATTTGTTTTTACAACACTCTCAAAAATAAGAATTATATAGAGCATTCAAAATACTTTGAAAATTCCAAATTTCGTTCAGACATCATTACTAAAACGGAGATAAACTACCCTCCCAGGCTGTGTAAACAGTGTGTATTTCTTTCCAAGTACAATTTTTTTTATTAGTAATGTTTTCACATCCGCGGCCGTTTGTCAATTGAATAAAATTTTCACGAGATTTTTTAGTAAGGCTGTTAATGTTCGTGCGGTTTGGACGGGTTATACGATAATGAATCTGTGATTTTGTATACCTAACCTATCTGTGTTTTTTTATCTCAAAAGTTGGGATTACCTTACTGACTTAGGATGCAACATGTGTTGTTTAGTAAATAAATAAGCGAAACAAAGCATTACATGTAAATCAACGTAGGTAGGTAGACAGGTAAGCAATAAATTTAATGATTTCTTTTGACCCTTTTTTGTACAAATTTGTCAGACACATAAATCTATCGGTTGCTGTTCTTATTGTTAAATCAATAATCTCCGTAATTTCCTATTGGCTTAGAGATGAAACCAATAAACAAGCCAGATCACTTGTGTCTTCCAGACCAAAGGTATAAAATAACAAATTAAGATTGAGTCAGTTTTTGATGCAGCCATCAATTATGTTTATCAGGTATGAATATCCATACAAGGTACCTATCTATTTACATTTACAAGACAGACCAGTCAAAATAAAACATGGGTTATTTTTTTCAACACTTGTTACTAAACCTGTTTTGATTTGCTTTGCTTAATAAATTATATTCCAAAGATCAAATATACCTACTGAAGTTAATATACATATAAGTTATATGTTTGCACGATATGCTTGATTTAGAAGATAACAGAGATATGTTTTGATTTATCGTAATATCATTTATATAAGCGCATTATTTCATTCACATGCCATATGTCTTATGGACATGGTAAACGGTGTTGCTATTCGAACCTAAAATCAAAATAAAGCTCGAATAGCCTGAAAGTACACAGCCTCTGGGCATGAATTTAAATTAATGGGATTTCAATAATCGTACCGCCAGAGACGTAGAAGAAATAATTGGTATTGATATAAAGAATAGAGATTAGGTACATGAAACACGGTTTGTAGATTTAATTTTGTGCTGTTGTTGTTAGTTCTATTAATATTGGAGCTTAATTTATTTCATGAAGTTTAGTTATTTCGCGAAGTTCTATTTTTTTTTTGCTTTCGGAGTATCAGGACCAAAGGCATAAATATAATACACCCTTCCTCCTCCCCGGAACTAAGATGCAAAATGAACCAAATTTTCATATCCTTAGATTCAATGTGACTATCCGCATGTAGGTACCATTATAGTATTGCTTATAATATATCCTAAATACACTTTTTATTGGATTGACATTATTCAAAGTCTTACATCTCGATCTGTTTCTTACAGAGGGACGAATCTTATGTAGGAAGATAAATTATAATCAAATATTTGTTCAATTCTACCACCAAACATAAATTTTTATTTTTATTTCCTTTATTTTCCCAATTTTCACATTTGACGTGTACGTACAATGAAATAATATGAGTAATGAATGGGAAGCCACTAAAGCACAGCCTGTGCGTGGGTAATATACATAATTAAATCAATTTTATTTTTGTACGTAAAGAGAAACAAACGGTGGGCATATAAAGCAAACACAGTAAACTTACAATTAAAATTTATCTAAAAAGTTTGTGCAAAAAGTGTATATAATACTCATTTTGTTTTAAGTACTCGTATTGAGGTAAGCAAATAAGTTGTCGTGAAGAGATTGAATGTACGAGGTCCAAAAAATCTTCTTTCCTTAAAAATTACATAAGTTATTAAAATAAATACCGTTAACGTTGTTAAAAAAAATGTTATCTCCAATCTATGTTTGTGTGTTTGCTTGAGTGCTTGTACTTTGCGTGCAAAACTGTATGTACAAAAATATCTTTATAAAACAGTCTTTATCTCAAGTGAGCTGCAAAGTAAGTATGGACCTGTATGTTATAGGCTTATATAAAATATAAATTTAAAGTGGCTACGTTAACGTAGCATCACGTTCATTGGAAAATTGCTTGCAATGTATATTTAATTTTGCATTATGGAGCCATGTCGATGCAATGGGTCCCCGACCCGAATAGGACAAGGGGAACAAGATGTATGTATGTATGTATGTATGGATCGATGAACTGACGGTGGACGCAATATATTAGCCATAAGTTGTTGTAATAAGACAGAGTATTAGAAAACAAAATTGTACAGCGCCCAGCGATATTTCACCAAAAAGGCTCTACAACTCATCCAGCTAAATATTATTATTACAAGAATCATTTCTTTTAACTCATTTACTATTGTAAAAATGTTGTTGTACTAACCCATAAATTATAAATAAGGATTACCTTCCTTAAGGCCTGTAACTGTAAGTAATATTTAATTATCGACCGGTCAGTGGTTGAGTGGGCATAGCGCTTGGGTCCCACCTGGGCGTCGCGTGTTCGATTCCTCGGCTGGCTAAGTCCTCCATCACAACACAAGCAACATTTTCGGCTTTCTGTGGTGATAGTAGGAGATTTTCAAACATTGTTGGGTTATTCGTAACCCGGGAATGTTTGTCTTTCTTTAAAAAAAAAAAAAATTATTGCACTTTTTAAAGTTTACCAACTGTTTTTTCATATCTACTGTTACATCAATATAACCTTCCGGCATCTAATACTCTCTAGGTACCTACATATATTTTCTATCAGAATAGATTTATAAATTAACCTAGGTACATTATTTATACGGCTCATGTAAAGATTTGAGTAAAGCACATTTTGGGGGAAATTTCACGCAAAAACATATAATTTGTATACGATATTTATTACATTTTAAAAACTCATTCACAGCGCCAATCATCTTTAAATGTTTAATGAAAGAAAATCTTATCAAAATTTTGGATGCCTATAATAAACAGATTAATAAATTAATGGTTCCGACGGCTTTATGATTGACTTACCGAGACATTTTATTTATAGGGGCATTTACGTTATAATAACAATCTTTACACCCGGGAGTAGGTACTTTTCGAATAAAGCTATTATTTATTTTGTAAATTGTTAGAAAACAAGTTTGGGGCAACGAATACAAACGGTAACACGTATTATATTGCAAGTGCCCCCGGGCGCAGGGAAAAGCGGTACGCCTCTGCCTATACCGACTTCCGCTTTATGGGTCTATTTCGGATAAATTATTATGTAGATCTGTGAATAATATTACTGTAGATTATTCATAATCATAGTTATGAATCACATTAAGAACATTATCCACGTTTGTGTTAAAAAATTTATTGCTAAATATTATACAGTAATTTAGAAGATTAACGAAAAATGATAAAACTAATGAAAATGTTGACATTTTTGATTTTTAAAGAAATTTTGATTCTGCTAATAAATTTATTAAGGCGCGATATACCCGCTAAAAAAGAAAAAAGATGGAGAGATATGTAAATACGAATGTTAGAGAGAGCGCGCTAATGTTAAAATCGATAATATTGAAGCAAGAATTGTGAAAATGTTTACTAAAACACAACTCGTTTAAAATAGAACAAACATTTTGCGGGGGTTGTCTTAAACAGCATTTAAAGAAACACTGTGAATTTTCATACATGTAACTTGTAAAATAACTGAAAAAAAACGCTTTAATAAAAATTTTTTGAGCATACTTTGCGATTTTTTTCTATCGAGGGAATTTCATAAAATTTGCGTTTAGGTGCGGGTAATGTATAGATATTATCTTCAATAATAACATATATAGTTTTTGTAAAGCTTTAAAAGTTAAAGTGCTTAAGGTACATATGTAATAAATCGGTAGAAATGGGGTATGCCGTAGCTTACAGCTACCCGGCAACGCGTTGTTGCTAACGAAACACAACGCCATCTACTGGATGATTTCCCAACCTAGATAACGAAGTGTTGTGGCGATAAATTAACTCACACCGCCATCTGTTAGAAACTTATGGAACTTGCAAATAATTACAAAGCATTGTCCTAAAACAAACACTTAAATTCCCAATAATAAATATTGAGGAAAATAATCGAGATAAAAACTATCCTATATTTTAATACACACAGAAGTAAAATTAAATCAAAATCGGTTAACAAACATGGTTATGCAAGACTTTTATACGTGAAGATTTTGAAGAACAATTATGCCACTGGGATTTGATGCTTGGATTTTGCGCGAACCAAATTATTAGGAATGTATTTAAACTAAACTTATTAACATTGTTGCAAGTTTTTTGTAAGCTAAAGGGATCCACCAATTCTTATTAAAAAAACACCTGTAAGGTATAGATTACCACCAAATTATTATTACAGTTACTATCAGTGTGTACCATGTAAGTACCTACCCTTCAATACAAGTGACACGTTTTGCATTTAGGTATTATAATGTAAAAAATATTAATTATAAAAAGAGAGCTGGAAAATTATTTCTGGGAAAAATATAAAGGCAGTTTAGATAATTTGCGCACCGGAGTTATTTTACAAAAAAACAATAGACAAGATAGAGGAAGACTTCTGAATTTATATTCTACGTTAGTGACTAGCACAAGTACCTACCTTACAGTTCCAAGCTATAATCTTAATGTAACTAAAGTAGGATCATTCCCAGCAGTGATAGGTAAATTAATTGTGTGATTCGCGTCACTCTTTTCGTATCGCTAAATTGAATATTAAAATCAAATACTTATATGTATAGCTTTAGATTTCAATTTGCGATGCGTGTATGGGTACCGCCACCCCGGGAACCATTTATTGGATAACCAACGGCTTAACCGGTTAACCCAATAGGTTAACCCAAGTGGTTCGCTACGTTTGGTGACTTAGCAGGGGTGCTCAGATTTATGGGGGAGAGGAGAACTCCAAATTCCTTCCCACCCCTCATACCTTTTTCCATCCCAGAATTTCCTTTCCTTCCTTTCCCTAAAAAGGTCATCCACAGAACATCCCCAAAGTTTATGAAGGTCTCAATCGATTTTTTCCTCAGGGCTTCCTGTGTGGAGCTAATGTAAAAAAAGGTAATTTAAACAAGATTACCACCGTACGTTGCTTATCAAAATCGATGACTTTTTTAATGTAAATACCGCACCAATAATTATTGTTCCCAACCGTTTGCAGCCAGTATAAGTCTATGGCATTCCCACCTGGGGTAGGTATATTGTGAGGCCGGGAAGTGGGGATGGAAAGGAGATGAGGGAAAGAGAGTAGGAAAAACCTATTTAGATGTCATTTCAGATTATAAAATTTATTTTATAAATGATAGGTACTTTCCAGTAAGATTAAATTTAAAATTCTGTTTAGATGGAGAGATCATATTAATGCAATTTGGTAATATTGCTTAGAATATTGAATAGATGGATGGGTGTGTTCCTAGATAAAGTGCTTTAGTGATCCCGGATCTCGTCACCGTTACATTGTTCTCGATTACGCAAGATGGTAAAAGGATCGATATTGGTTATTGGCGTGAATAATATTATTTATTATAAATCTGCCGCGGGCTCTGAACCACCTCATGGGTAGACCATTAACGTTGATTTCTATTAAAAGTCTCGTAAAATAAGGCTGTTGATAAATATTGTATTATAATGTTAATCTAATAATTATGTACTGCCTTCTTACGTAGTTCTTAGATAGTAACACAGTTCTTGTCTAACAAAATTCTCATTTAACTGAATGTTTAGTAAGTATTTGATAGGTAAGTATCCACCGATGTTTTGCAATATTTTGCTGTTATAATGCTACAATAGCGTAACGTACACACAGAAAGATACGAATTTATAATTGAAAAAAAGTTAAAATAGTAAAACAGTATGTAAATTGTACCTAGGCAATTGGTTTAAAAAAACTGTGACAATGATTTAAAATGTGCAGTAATTATGTTATAATATCGGATGATTTTTTGGGGTTACCTATACAAATGTAGGTATAGGGGCAGGTGGCCGGAGTTGGCTAGCGGTAAGGCTTTTGACTCGCAATCCGAAGGTCGCGGGATCGAATCCCGGCGTGGGCAAATAAGTTTGTGTTAATTAACAATTAATTTATTTAAAATAATGTATAGTATATTTGCGGCACGTTCCAGAATGAAAGATACTCTCAGTATCGCCCTGGTATAAGACCACCATTCAGAAATGAAACGTTGCTTGAAATGGCGTTATCCGTGTTTGGTGACCAGATCTGAATAGCCAGGTACTTCCCCACCTTCCTCTTCCCCTCCCCACTACCGTCAGCCTCACAACATACCCCAATTGGGGATGCCATAGTCTCACTGGCTCCAGACGGGAGCAGATGAGACTCTTCTGAGGTATTACTATATAAAAAATAAAAAATACTATTTGATAGTTACTAAATTGTCTGTAAGTTGAAAATGTAGATGGTCAATGTAGAATCTTAAAACAGTTGAGTTGCTCTGTTTATTGGAACTTTCTGATGATTTGTTGGTACATATAAAAAAACGGTGTAGTCATCTAGCGGCTTTTTAATCCTTTAGGGAAATCTTTTGTGATAAAAATTTAAATAAAATCTGAAAACCCCTTTATTAAATTAATTTTTATAAATTAGCTTCCCGTACCACTAATGTTTGTAATTTGCCTATAAAATACATGCTTAAATTGAAAGTTAAAAACAAATATTAATGAGCTGGAATATTTCTTCTTGGAAACCCCCTTAGCCACCCGTAAAAAATACATATAAATATACTTTAAAATACAACAATAATATGTTCCTTACCTACCCACACATCAACACCATTCTGTTGATGCTCCATTTATCACTTGATAACAAACTAGGCGAACACAAGTCACAAAAATAAACTTTCAAATCGACAAATTCGACAAAAACAATTTTAAAAAATCAACAACAAATGACATCAACGCACGAACACTGACGAAACCTGACTTCTTCCATTGAAAATAGTTCATCCACTATAAAAATCTTTAAAATTATTAATAATAATAATTTTTTTTTGTATCACATTATTTTATTCACTGATTTTTAATTATTTATATGTGTTGTTTTTGATTTGGTTTTATTTGATTGGAATGCATCGTATTGATTTAGTGTGTGTAATTATATATAATTAGAGAGTATTTATTATGATAAACGTCAGTCAGTGCGGTTAGTTTGACGAGTGGTGTGTCGGGTAATTGCGTTGTGTCGGTTGGTCGGTTTTGTCTGTATGTTGGCGCAGTTTCCTCGCGCTCGGCTAGTTAGGACGGGCGGACTATCTCGCGGCGAGTGCTGGTCGGGAATCCCTGGTGTGGGCGGCTGCTGCCCTCCGCTGCACGCGCGGAGAGGAGGGGGGAGGGGGAGAGGAGGGCAGACCCAAGCGCCGATGGTGTTCATAGATTTATAGCGTTCTCGTTTACAATATGGTTATTTAGTTTATTTAGGTAGGAACTGTTTTATTTAATTTTTTTAAGTACTTATACATCAGGCTTAAAGGTTTCCTACATTTTTTATTATTATTTTTAACGCCAGTTTTATTTAACTTTTCTTAAAATTCAAAATATATTCCGTTATCAAATTTTGCAATGAACATCGCCATATAAAGGCCGATTTTTCTTAGCAGATGAGAGATTTAATTACATGAAAACAAATTAGTTTGTATACACCACTTCTATAATCAAAATGTTTCAAAATCAATGGTTTCTTCTCAGTATAAAATTAAAATGATGAATATAATGATAATTTTTTAATTTTATTAATTATAATTATTTTTTATTTTATGCTGATGAAGAAACCATTGGTTTTGAAACATGTTGATAATTTTGATTAATTAAGTGGTGTAGACAAGTACTTTGTCATTTATCGGTATGTAATTAAAAATGACATCTTAAAATGAATTTGTGAATATTGACATATAATATCTAACTCTTATATTCATTATGAATAATAACCAGTTATGATAGGTACCAAGGAAACTGATATAAGGAAAAAGAAAATTATCCAAAAAACTGTAAAGACATCTTTATTAAGAATTAGCCGTTAGCCTCTAACCTATTTAATTTTATTATTTTTAATTGATAAACTAACGTTTAAACAAGATTTTTTATGCATAGCACAAAGGGTAGATAACAAATATTATAATCAATAATTATCAGCCTGAAACACTCATCTACATTGAAAAAATCTTCCGAGAAAAGATACTGGCCGCCAACGGGAATTGATGGTCACGGGTTCAATTCCCGTTGGCGGCCAGTATCTTTTCTCGGAAGATTTTTTCAATGTAGATGAGTGTTTCAGGCTGATAATTATTGATTATAATATTTGTTATTTAATTTTCATAATATGTGTATTTTTTAAATTTTATAGACAATTAAATACTATTTAATACCTACCCGGTTTCATTGGAGTTTCAGATTATTTAAAATTATTTATTTAATTTGAAAACCATTTTTTTTTAAATTTCATGACGTTAGACGACTAAAGTCATAGATTTTTTTCTACGTCAGAATCAAACATTGAGTCTGGATATCTGGAGTCTGGAAGTCCTTATGTTTACTAAATATCAAAAAAAAAAAATAACAAACTATGTCACGAAATCTACCTTGGCAGACAATATGCATTTTCACATACAAATAATATCCAAACAAGAATCATATAAGAATAAACGGGCGTAAACAAACAATCATAACATACAATAATTAGCTGTTAATTACGACTTGTATGAGGGGAACAGAAATTAGAGAGATAATAATCTAAGTCGGCGCAGGTCCCTTTGGTGGGCTGTCCGCGGGCCCCGCCCCGCCACGCCTAGCGCCCCCCGGCCCCGCGCGCCCCCCCGGCCCACACCACCTCTCGACTTACCCCGCTCCTCTCGGCTCTATTGTGCGCTGAATGGAGTAATGTTACGATTTTACCATTGCGGAACACCGAGGAGCTAGCTTTCCAAGGAGGTAACACTGGAAAATCTACATTCAAAGAAAATTACTCAATTTTGATAGAAAATTCTTCAATTTTTCGTTTGACCTACTTAGTCTACTTAGTCTACTTAGTTACCAGATATTTCATGTTTCTATTGATTCAGGTATTATTATTTACGTATTCAATCAATGCCTTGACGAATTTTCACACGATTTTTTTTAATTTTACATGATTTAGTGCATGTTGCAGAGAACGAAAATGTTTTTAAAATTTTGATGTATAAAAAATCAGAACAAGAATATTATGGTTTCATGACAACTCAGAATCAAGTCAATCCGACACCTCTTTGAAAAGTTATAAAAAAATAGTCCATAGCCTAACCTAAGGTAAACTATTTAACTATTTTTTTATATAATTTTCAACACTTTTAATGACTTTTGGTGTTTGTTGTGCTAAAAGTGTTGAGATGAGATCATTTTGAGTTGTCCAGTCACCGAATATTATAAATATGTATGATGTTTATAAGCGTACTTATAACATAATATTTAAGATATGATAAAAAAAAGAAAAAAAATTCCAGACAGCATATAAATTGACATAAAATAATTACACATTGTGGGTTCATAATATTTTTTAAAAATCCTCCACACAGCATCACCAAAGATGAAATACGTAAGAGCGAAACAATTTTTACAGTGTAGAAAATAAAAAAGAATATAATTTTATATAATAGCTCCTCCGCGATGTTCCTAAATAATAATAATATGCTTCATAAAAATAATAATTTATGCTTTTCTCTTAAAAGTATATTAGATCTCTTCTATCGGAGGTCGGCTATCATCAGAGTAATCCGCACTCTGCAGCCAGCAGTCCGGAATAATTTAGAGGAGCTGCTGTTTCATAAGCAAAAAGGTAACTGGGAATTTGCAGAACTTACATTCTGTTTGAATATTTAGCGATGTTGGGTTTTCGATGAAGAACCTCCACATCTGCATGTCCGCAATAGCCAGAAACCATCCAGACTATTTTTAGGATGTGCCAATATATCCACAATTCAAATGCTTCGTATTAGCAAAAACTGCATAATAGTTAAAATGCTTTCTACTTCTGATATTTTGATGACAGTACCCATTGCTAAGCTAGCGCCTCCTAGCGGTATGAGTTGTTACACGCGTTAATCATATTAGGGTCCGTATTTCAGCATAATATTTAGTGAAATTTTCGCGAATTTTTTTCATTAAAGGGCTGTCATGCGAAAAACGACTACACTGCTCCTTATATTTAACCAACCGTAAGGATCATTTTTGCCGGATCGGGCGCTTGCTGGGGACCGTTTCTGAGAAATAATTTTTTTTCCGAGAGAAAATCGACCATGCACAGTCATCTGGATTTTGCCTGGACAGAACGCGAACGAGCTTTTTTTGCGGAAGGTGCAAATCTAAAAAATATTTTTTTTTCGCAGTCATCCACTTTAAAACTACTTTAGATAATATCGTCGATAGAAGATTTTAAAATATTAATATTGGTTGCAATTTATAAATTTCAAGTAAAAAGTCCCGAGATATTGTATTGAACTCTGAAATTTTGTAAAAACACACGAAAACTAGGAGAACCTGTACGGAGGACCTAGGAGAACCTATACGGAGGTGTTGAAGCAAAATGATATTAAATTTGTTATAAGTCGTAATATTGTGAATATTTTGAAGGGGGACATAGTAGGTAAGTTTGAGCTGATCGTTTTGGCACGCAAGTGGACCTACTTTCTTACTCGGTCTTTCATTCTTCTTCTCAAGTCCTCGAAGTGTTGCCTCGTTGGCCCATTGTTCCAGCCCCCGTATGTGAGTGGTTAAACTCTACCTGCACTTGAAAACCGTCGCTGTATCGGATTTCACCATCATTAGCTCTGATTCAAGTTGCGAGACATAATGAAAAACGAAAAAATTAGTTCTTCAAACTTTGCAAATATACTTTGTGGTATCATTTTTAATTAAATGAAAACAAATTACTTTGTAAAAACCATCAAATAATCAATATTATCAACATGTTTCGAAAACTATGTTTTCTTCGTCAGGATTCAACGAAGAAAATTTAGTTTTTGAAACCCGTTGATAATATTGATTATAAATAGTTTTTTTTTTTACAATTTTTTTTTCTATTTTTATCCAAGGAAGCAAATACTTTGTGGTGTGACATTATATATTAAATGAAAAAACGCACTTTGTAAAACACAAATTTTTATTTGAATTAATATTTAACAGTAATAATAATAAGCCCAGATGAAGCTTGAGCTAAGCGAAACCTGATTGGCTGTAATATATTAATTCAAATAAAAAAATGAGTTTTTTCGTTTGTTTTTCATTTAATTTAAGAATAAAATAAGTAGGTACCTAACTTTTTATCTTTTTAATATACAAATGCAAAATTAATTTCTAAAACTACTTTTCATATTGTAGCTATTTTGACGACTAATAAATCAAACTTTTATGAGAATTTGTGTTGATGAGGGTGTCCTGACAGTTGATCCCCCGACAGTTGGCCCCCAATATTATAAAAAAATATTTTTTGTGCGTTACTTACCAATTTCAAACATAAAAATACCTCTAATAATAAGGATATCAAACGAATTTATTTCACGTATCACAAGGAAGCAAATAACCAACCAATTCAGGACATGAAATGAATATTTATTTGTATTATACGCGCTCTACAAATATGTGATATACATAATAATTTACTAGAACAGTATTCAAGAAGTAAAATTTGTTAAGAAATTGTAAAAGAGAACTCTTGCAGAGGAATAACAAAAAGTAATATTGGTTATATATTTATGAATCTATGAGGTATTTTATTATAGCTTTTTTGTCACTAAATTCCTTGCAGTTGATACCAATAGATATTTGAAATAAATATTAAACTTTTACAAGTAAATAATATTTTAATCTTAACACATTATTTCTGAAATACAAATCTATAGCTTAGATACTTTAAGGATTTACGAATTTTCCGAAATTTCATCATATAAGGTCAAAGGTGTTTAGCAAACTAAATTGTGTAGTTAGGTAGATAAAAATAACATAGGTGTGTGTGTAGGTAGGTGTATAAAGTTATAATCAAAATATTTTGGTAGTTAATAATACTTTAATCTATCTAGTATTAAAAAGGTAGCTTTTTAGGTAAGATAGAGTGAAAATTCTAAATGCTACCTATAATAAGTTTGTGAAAAAAAAATAACGCGGCTCCTTTGACGAAAAAATAGATGAAGAATGTAAAATTGACCTAAATTTTCCCCCAATCTAACACATTGTTACTCCACCCTTCCGTAGCGAATGTTTCATCCCACATTCCTCGGTGAGGAGGGGGGACGAAACATGAGACTCCGAAACATGAATGAATGAATACTTACAGGGAATGTTACGGAGTGACAAACCATAGAGATGAGGGAGACATTGTTTTCAATAATGCTTTTACTTGAAACTGAGGCGCGGCATCTGAACTTAAAGAGGGTAATTGAATCACTTACGACTATTAAACTCCAGTAGCATAATGACCTGATAAAATCACACAAAAAATCTGATTAGATAATCATTCATCTCAACCTGAAATTAAAATCTTCCTTGATATGGCGGCGCGTTGTAAATAACAATCAAAATTTCTATCCAAAATCATTTTTCATTCACAAATAATCACTTTAAATCATTCTTTACCCAAAACAAAATCCCGAAATGAGATTTTTTGTTCCGTCCCGAGGGTAGTGTGGAGATTCCTTCGCTTAATGATGCTCCAATGACAGACGGGAATTTTGAATAGAATCGGTAGCCCAGCTACTGTAGCCGACCGTGGCGTGGATTCGTGTGATCAACTTTTTAATTTTGTTTTTTTACCCATTTATGAATAGAGCCCCAGGAGTTAATAAAAAAAACCGCCAAGGAAAGCGAGTTCATACAATAGTAATCATTTCTAGAACTATTGTTGTGATATTATGAAACTATCCGCTACCTGATACTGGTGTTGATTCATCCTGTTTCCCCTGTTTTTTTCTGTCTTGGAAGGTCATAAAAAAAACCTCATTAAATTTACAATTATATCTTAACTCGCCAAACACCCAAATATTTGGCTAAGAGGAAATACCGGGATTCCGTGATCCAATATGCAGTGTGTTTGGCTACTTACACAAAATATAACTAAGCGTCCCCGAAAGTATGTACAGAGAGGATGTACCGCCGAATAACAAAAGTGTGAAACATATTTTTATTCAAATGCATCAAGACTAAAACTGCTTATCTACATAATGTATAAACCAGCGTAGGTATACGTACGAAAAATCGACACTATAAATAAATTCGTTTGATATCCATACTAACTTATTTTTAAGATGATTTTGGTTTAAAATTGGTGAAAATGTGCACAAAATTATAATTTCGTCATAATTATAACTTCGGGGGACCAAGTGTTGGGGTATCTACTGTCGGGTTACCGGTATGTAGATGTTCAACACTTGAATTCATTCAAATTCAATGAATGTTGGTCATTGAGTTGGTTGGGTTTTTTGCAAAAAATCATTATTAATTTTAATTGGATTTTAGTTTATAATAAACTGATCATCCATTTCATAATTATTCTCAAGCACTAAACCCCAACGTTGTAGCATTTTTTTCTTTTCGAATAAGGCCGGTAGTTTGGAGAAAATTTTGAAAAACAATTTATGAAGAGTAGCGTTGTTAAATGATTGCTGAATATGTAACGAAAACATGAAAATCTGATGGAGAAAAATCAGGGAAATTGGGCGTAGTAAATAATCTCCCAACCGAACTATTGAACCGCCGCTTTTAAAAATGCTAGCAGAATAATTATAAATATGTAGATAGTATTATCCTCGGAAACCACATAAATGGTTCTCTTGGTTAAACTCAAACAAAAGATGTGTCCAAAATGTACGATTTTTTTAAGTAAGCATATACTTTACACTTTCTCCTTTCTTCATTTTCTTAGCTAAGATTAATCGTTTTCGTGAACATTTTAGTTAAATTTCGTTTCAGAAAAGTATTAGTAAAAATAGCAATAATATCTACGTATTTGTGCGCATATTAATGCAGTTGTTGAAAACCATCAATATAGCCATCACCAAACAGATTCATAATCTACATTAAAAAAATGGTTGTCCTAAATATTACAGCACATTTATTGAAACTCATGTTTTTAATTCATATTCGTTCTCATTATGTAATTTTCACAATGCATGCAGTAATCATGCCCGAGTGCCAAAAGTGGGCAAACTAAA
The DNA here is from genome assembly GCA_917563855.2 of Limnephilus lunatus. Taxonomy (NCBI): domain Eukaryota; kingdom Metazoa; phylum Arthropoda; class Insecta; order Trichoptera; family Limnephilidae; genus Limnephilus; species Limnephilus lunatus. The sequence goes on along the minus strand of OU830597.1, from coordinate 82,841,943 downwards.
ACAACAAAAAAACATTTCGGTATACACTATTATGAAACGAACATTTCTTGCCTATTTAATGATATTATTTATACTGTACCTGGTACCTGCTTATAGCCAGTACACCAGCGTCATCAGACCATTGATTGAGAAATGTCCGATGGTGTAAAGGTATTTGTAGGTTGTATCTGTTGGTAGTTGTAGCTACCCAGCGATCCGAGTACCAACTTTACTTTTGGTATGATTCTTTCTCACGGTAACATTTCCACAGTCTTGTACTGGACGTTTTTTAAAGTAGTAAGTAGGTACCTTTGTACCGTTCTACAGTCGAAGCGCAATCCGAATCTGGAAAAGGCTGCCTGCGTTATTGCAGGAGATATAATTTCCAATCGATCTGAAGTCATTAAATCGTTTAATGCTTATTATCAGCATTGGCTTTATTGGAGATAATGCAATAGCTAAGCTCATAAATGCATTGGTAAGTACCTAACTTACATGGTTTTATAGGTAACCTTAATCGTAAAGCAGAAGAAATTTTGTGTGATGTGCAATAAAATCTCTCAAAAGGTGATGATAGTTGATTTGTGAATGATGGTACTCATTTCCACGACGAACTACGAATCTATGAAACATTCACTAAATTATCAAAAATATATTAGAGTGTCACATTGTTTTTTCACATATATTTATAGAGGTACTAGAAAAAATATCGCTTGAAACTGTGTATTAGCTACTAACAGCCTTACTAAAAAACACCGTGAAAAATTTATGCAATAGATAAACGATTGTGGATGTGAAAACATTACTAATTAAAAAAATAATATTAATTATGTTGAATTAATAGTAAATAACGCAAAATATGGAACAAAAACATTGATCGGTGCGTTAAATATCTCAAGTCAAAACTGTTATTTTTATTTCAAACATGGCGGACTCAGCGGATTGCACATAATGCACATGCACAGATTCACCGAAGTCCAGTATGGCCAACAGAAAAATTCAGCTTTGTTATTAGTAACCTTCTAAAAAATAAAATGTACAATCTTTACACGGTTCGAAACAAATATTAGTAAGGCATTGTTTAATAAATCTAATTGAAATGATAATATAATTGCACAAAAAAAAATTAACGACATTATAAATAAATGTAAATTAATTTTGGATGATGTTTTTTCCATTTGTTGAGCAGCGTTTTGGTGTAGATTGACTGTAAATTTTCTTCGTAGAGTAAACCGTGGGATACCCTTTTTTATAGAAAAATAGTTAAAATTGGAATACACGGTGTAATGTCCAGCAACGTGCACATTTTAAATTTGGTTTTTATTTTAAACATTTTTAGCTTTGAATTACTTAAATGTTCGGAGAATTCTAACGGAGAAAAAACCGTCTGTTGAATTTCTAAATAATAGAGATCATAGGTTATATTTTTAGAATAAATTTAAATACAAGCTTTTTCTTTTGTAGATACTCTAAAAAGCTTTATAATAAATAATTTATTTTTATACATCATAGCTGCCGATACCTTTTTTATGAAGGTGTAACTGTTACCTATGCTGATTAAATATTTGTTGTACATCACAATTATTTTATTAATCTTTTAAATTTAGGTACTTATTCAAAAAAACAATTTACGTGAGTTGTACAATAAATGCTGATAATCAGTAACTGAACTTTTGTGAACACGTCACTAGGAGAGCCTGAGATGTTTTTTATTTCATTAGCTCCACATCCGAAGCCCTGACGAAAACAATTTCTCTTGGGGCCTATCTCATTTTTGAGGATACTGTGTAGAGGGTTTTTTAAGAAAAGGAAGGAGAGGAAGTTCTGCGAAGGAAAATGTATCTGGGGTGGGTAGGAATCTGGGAGTCAGTGTGTCCAGGAGTGAGGGTTATATGAATCCATTTCTTCCACCGCCAGTACAAGGCAATGAATCGGTTGGAGAGATCAAAAAGTACTCCTTCAACCAATCTCTCCCGATCCGCCGCCAAGACCCAGACAAACCTCACCCCAGAAACCCGGGCACCTCTGTGATGTCACCAAACGTAGCGAACCACTTGAGGTGACCTACGGCAGGGATGTTCGTTATCCAATAAATAGTTATCGGTGCGGCGGTATCCATACCCGCCTCCCTAAAAATATTTTTACCAAATGTATTAGAAGAAAATATTCTATGTCTGCAAGGTATGCTTTTTTTATACTGAACGTCTGATGATGGCGTCCAATTCAGGTAATTTTAAAGATTTTTGGAGGGTTCTAACTCCCATAAGAAGTAACTTTAGGGGTCGATATCTATAATATATAACAAAAATATTTGCAATCATGTTAAAATCCTGAGAGGAAACTGGGGAATATGTTTGAATGAGCAAAACGCTGCATGATTTCCTCTTAAGAATTTAGTTCTAAGTCAACAATTTCCATCACTTCATATTCACCATCTTTTAAGTAGGATAATTTATCCAGATTTCTTAATTTACTTTATATCTCCCCTGTTAGCCTTGGGGGCCCCCAAATGGATAAGGATTTCCCAACTCCACCGAGACTCTAAAGTCCCTCTCCTTAAAGATCACACCTTAAGTCTCGGTTAATGGGTATTTCCACCCATGAAAACTCGTCCATCAACCACCCGGTTCGATGAAAACATAAACACCACTCACAAAAAACCCAAAGAAATCCTTCGTAAAGTCGAAACCTCCCATTATTGCAGCCATGTTCCCTTGCAAAAGCAAAAAAATTAACACAACTTAACCTACTTCTACCTTTCCAACAAACATTTTTAAACTAATGATGAAAGAGAAAGGGGCCTTTTTGGCCCTGAGCTCTGTATGCCAGTATATCAAAAATAATGAATTCCTCCCGTTGAAACCGTTGGTGGCAAATACTTTCAGAATTTAAATAATATAGGTACCTAATCAAAGACGCGCGGAAAAGTCTGTTTGGCAACCGTACCTCGACCAAAGAAGTGGACTTTTGAATGAGTTCAGTAAATAACGAGTTCGTTCATGAATGCAAGATCTCTGTCGGCCAGATCTCGTATCATCTCACACAATCGCATAATACCTAATACAGTCTCTCTGGTCCAGCGGGACTGCGTCCACCTATGCATGTATGTGTGGAGAGGTCCATTCACAAATTCCTCCCAAACACATAATAATAGTGGAGTGTAATATTGTTGGTAAGATGAGGTATAAAAAATCCCATTAAAACGCCTTCTTAATCGAAATTGATACGAACGACTTCATATTAAATATAAAGGCAGGTGGGATTTTGTTGATACCCTAGACCTGCTTTTTTAACATACGTATTTAAATGTAAATATTTAAGTATTTTTTAGAAGAAATCGAAAAATAGAATGGATCCACCAGACGTAAGAATCGATTATTTAATGATTGATGTTTAAAAATTTCACAATTGAAATCGTTTATCTGTCAGCCTTGCGTAATGCTAGTTATTTATTTTTAAAAACAATTTTCATTATCGATACATTTCAGAAGAACGCTTTCTTCGTTATTAACATTTTGTACCATTTGCATTTGAAAAATAACCAATGAGCTTTTCAATTAAAAAAATCTTGAATTTGCGAAATTGAATCCGAACATAATTTTTCTTTTAACCTATCCATCTATCACTAAAAATTTCACAGTTAAAATTCAAGTTCTGTGAAAATTCTATTCAATTTCAGTTATTATTTTGTCATAGGCCGATTGCAAATTAACAGAACTTTGAAATTTTACGAATTGTTCAAATCCCGTAAAGCAACCCGTTATTACTTTTATTAAGTTATTTCTAAGTGATTAGCATATTTCAAATCTGACCATTAAGTATCTTATTAACGACTGTAAGAATATTTGGATTTGTTTCTATCTGTGTTTCTTTTGAGGACAAATGTTTTTACTTTTGAAAGCGATTATTAAGGACAGCGTTACAGTGTCCACTATCAGCGTGTGTAGATTGTGGTGAAGTATGCGATTTTATTTATCGAAGTGATAAAGCGTTGCCAACGTTAATCCTCTAAATGTGGTTTTCTGCTTTTAGTTTTAGCGCAGCCATCTAATACCGAATACTAAAGAACTGTTTGGCGTAGACCCTCGCGTCGACTTATTAATATTTAAAGAAAAAAATGTGATTTAAAGTTGTAATCGTGTTTTATGAAAATTAGAAAAGCAATATAAATTCTAATATTATACATGTTAGTTGTAGTTGGTAGTTCAGTCTTTGCGCTTTGCAGCCTTCCCGTAGCATCGCTCGTTTGTACCTGATCCGCGTCCCCATCAGCCATCAGTGTGGCATGCCATGACGCTATAAGAACAGAGTGTACCTATTTCTAAATATAAATACGAGTCCGCCCGTGTATGGCATCGCCGTCTTTTGTTAAATAAATTAGTTTCGGTGTCTACCATATTACGCCGAGAGCCGAGCTACCGTAGTGCTACAGGTGGCCTGTTGGTTGTTGCTTGTTGCTGGTTGCCCGTTGCTTCGCAGTAATTAACACTACCAGATACCACATACCAGATCGACCAGCTGCTAGCTTCTTCCACGGATACTTGGCTCTGCTTCTTTATACTCTACACTCTACTCTGCTACTGGATACCACCTTCCCGTCCTCTATTCTTCCACCATTAATAACGTCGGATAGAGCGATCACGGCTCGGCTTTCTTTGAAATATCTTCATGGAATTCAAATTAGTCTTTGGTATTCGCGACTCGGAAATCATTTGTCAGATATCAAACATCGAATCAACGTGAGCTCAGGAGAAACTGGTCTAAACATAGGTAAGTACTTATTGCTACATTTCTCAGTAGCAACTCGTCAGTACTATACTGGAAGCATTACGCGGAAATTGTCCGACATTCTTCTTCATTCTTTTTCATCAACAATTTCATCCAGTCGTCTCGAGTCATGATTGATTATAACATTATTTTGTTGCGAAATAAATGACCAAATGGCTGATTTGTAACTCGAGGATCATGATCAGTTTCCTGATGGGATCGTGACGAAAACTTCCTGAAGGAATAGCCCAATTTGGTTTAAGTATTAAATAAAACGTCTTCATTCTTTATTATTAATGTACATACACCATTTTAAAGATAATGATCCTCCAACATGTAATTCTTAAATGAAACTAACTTTTTTGTTAAAAAATTAATAGGTTACTTAGTATTAATCACGTTTATTGTTTAAAAAAACCGACATGTTTCGTAAGCAATGCTTTCTTGATCAGAATTTACTTAAAACCAATTAAAACAATAGACATAGACTTAAAAGTGTCAAATAATAATGTTAAAATATATAAATTCATATTTACGCCCTTTCTAATTTGTCTAAGATTGCTAATTTGTCTACACATTAAAATTACAATGTAGTAACTCAATTCCATTATTAAAGTCAAAAGTGTGATTCGTCTCCAATAAATGATTATCAATTTCGAAGAAACTATTATTGTTTAAACACCTCTAATGTTTCTTTATCCTTATTTCAAAGTTTCTTCTTTGAAGAAGTAAGTTTAGTTTTTCCACGTTCATTTTCCTCATGGTGGGATCCTCATATTATTTTTAATGTTGCCAACAATGATTGCACCTTTCTTAATTCAAAACCAAGATATAAATTTTATATTCCCAAAAAGAGATACATTTCAAGACTTTTATTTCGACGGCAATGTTCAGTCTCAAATGTATGTTTTTCAAATGAAAATAAATGTGGAACGATTGTGATGTATTTCCAAAAACCTTTGCATTTCATAAGCATGTTTTATTTTTATGGACTGTTCTCGGTCTGATACTTCGCTTTTTCCACCATACTGCTCTGTTAACGGCAGGAAAAACTAAATCTATGAATGAATCAAATGCCATTACAAATACTGCAGACTTTTTTTTTAGTCGAACGTTTCCGTATTATAAAATGGTGACTTTATGCCCAAATTTGTTTTATTGAATTATTGGATCATTAGAGTGGGGTTTTTGTAAGCTTTGGCGACAACCGTGAGAAAGTATTATTGAGAAATCGCTGCTTCTAAATAATCAGCAAATGCTGAGACTTACTCAGTTGAGTTCAGAATACAAAAGGTGTTGACTCTACGAACGTGGACTGAGAATTAATAATCTATTGACAATGAAATAACACGACTTTTAATGTTAAATCTTTATCTAGTCATTGCGTTGAACAAGGTTTCAGTGTCAGTAAATTATTATTTCTTTAGCAGATAATGTTATTTTTTCGTGCAAATACTTAATTTTAATACCTATAGCTTTAGAAATCATTTGGTAGGTCGTGGGTACCTTCTCATTTTTTTTTTCATCAGTTTACTCGAACAAAGTTTCCGACGAACTAACTACGAGGGTTATTCGGAAAGTAACCGCCGCGCGCTGTTTGTCTATATATACATTTAAAAAAAACCTGCAAGGATACAAATAATATATGTTTTTATATTTGTATCCTTGCATTTGTATATACATGTATATTTAAAGTGTTTTTAATTATTTCATTAATATTTTATTACTTGGCTCTTAAAACTACAACTTTTCACCATTATTCAACTTAGTTTTAATACAAGTTCAGGCACTTGTCATAGCGTTTCACCAATTTTAAAATTCCTTTTGTATAAAACTTGTCTACCGTAGCTAACCTTTCACAGCATTTTAAAAATGAAAATTAGATGAAGCTAAGTCCAGGCTGTGTTTTCACCCATTCCCTGTTCACTCACATGAAGAAGTGGCTTGGAGTAAAGCACTCCGATGACGACGAAGATCTTCAAAATACTGTGATAGGCAGCGCCAACATTTAGAGTTTAAGGCAGAAGGAATTTGCATTTTTTCTAATTTATTTTTATAAAATACTATTTATTTTTGTTAAATAGACCTCATTATATATTGCATCCTCTATACTCTTGGTTTGGCATATTTGGCATATAACACGATATGGGGAAATAGGCCAAGCTATGAGAGAATAGCACTCGTGTGATAACACCACGAGGAAAATTACAGTCACAAACTTTCCCCTGGTCATAATACCATATTAGAGCATTTATTATTTCTTTTGGAAACGATTTTTATTGGGTGTCTTAGAATGCTTAGTATAGTCTATAAGACAAATTATGTAGGGTAGGTAAGCTTTCAGAAACCTGCGCAATGCCGCCAGGCATGAATCGTTAATAATAACGCATTTATTAATATTATTTACATATACATTTATTAACGGGCTTAAGTTCAATTTACAAGATAATAATTCCAAAAATCATTAAAAAACTTAATTATAAGAGTAAAGTATGGTACATAAAAATAAAAACAATGATCAGATATAAACATAAGAATATTGAAGTCAAGTCAAGATTTAGCTAGAAGTCATAATATTTATAATTTTTCTTCAACCGACCAAAATCATTTAGACTTGAACAAAAATAAAAAAGTCTTGACATGAGTTGTTAAGTCTATGAGTAGTTGCCTCTCATATGATGAAATTGAACTAACTTTAAACCTCTCTTCTTCAGAAGACCGTCGGAAAAAAAATGATCTCATTTGTTTCTTAAAAAAAATTAATTGTATTATTTATTCGTAGTACTACTTTACCACATGTCATCCCTTTCAATAGACCTTCCCGAAGACTCAGAAATAATGAACTGCTCTTCCCCGATCAACACTCAACTAATTGTCCAGAATGTAAAGACTTAACAACTCATGTCAAGACTTTTTTTATTTTTGTTCAAGTCTAAATGATTTTGGTCGGTTGAAGAAAAATTATAAATATTATGACTTCTAGCTAAATCTTGACTTGACTTCAATATTCTTATGTTTATATCTGATTATTGTTTTTACTTTTATGTACCATACTTTACTCTTATAATTTAGTTTTTTAAGGATTTTTGGAATTATTATCTTTTAAATTGAACTTAAGCCCGTTAATAAATGTATAAGTAAATAATATTAATAGATGCGATATTATTAACGATTCATGCCTGGCGGCATCGCACAGGTTTCAGAACCATAATAACAAATATTGGTGCACACAGAAAATACGCAGTAGAAAAGTCTTCCGTATAGATTTGAATGAAAACCAACGCCACTGCCAAGCCTATTTAACACACGTTGTTTCTCTTTCACTTGTCTGACATTGTGTATAGCCATCCCATTTTATCGAAATTAAAATTACATAATGAAAATGAGATTAAAAAAAAAAACAAAGAGAAACGTTCTCGAGTTACGAATAACCTAACAACATTTAAAAATTTCCTACTACCACCACAGTAAGCTGAAATGTTGCTTGGTCGTGAAGGAGGACTTAGCCAGCCAATGAATCGAACGAGCGGCGCTTATGTGAAACCCAAATGGAGACCAGACTATGGCTGGCTAGCTCACTGGCTCCAGATGGGAGCAGTTGGGACTCTTGTGTATTCAAATAAATAATATTAAAAAATTGAAAATTAAACTTAAATTGAGAGCAAATTTGAGTTCATGGAACGTGAACATTTTAACGCATGAATATCTTACATAACAGACATTCGAAATTTCTATGTTAATATACCTGTAATATTATTATAAAATTTAGGAAGGGTTGTTTCAAAATTTTTATCAATTTAACAGATATTTGATGTTAATTTTCACGTTTTGTGTAAGTTCAAGTTTTGTTATTATATCATTATAGGCCAGATGTTTCATAAAACTGAAATAATCACGGAACTTGGTTAGAACTTTCACAGAACGCGAAAATGAATTTAAATATTTGATGAATTGTTAATTTTTTTTTAAACAACCCATCCTAACTTAAATATTTATATTTTTAAATGTTCCTGTTTTAAATAACATTAGAAAGAGTACGTATTTCGAAACACAATTACTGACTAACATAAACAAAGTTTTCATAATAGTTAGCTAGTAATAGGTAAGTACTAAGTACCTACTACCCGAATTATACTGCCAAGGAATTCGTGGACGAAATAAAAAAGCTCTCATTTTCCCAGAGAAGTTCTGGGAAAAGAAAGAAACTGGCCGACCTCTTTCCCATCATTCGTTACGCCCATTTTTATTGCCGCTGGAGATTTGTGAAAAACCTTTGACATAAGAAAAAACTGCGAGCGACCGTTTCAGCCATTATAAAACTTTAAATTAATTGTAATTCGAAGGCGTGTAATGAAATCAACACGATAAAAAAGCTCCCGATGCAAATGAAGTTGGGCACACACAGATAGCACGGACACTCCCGGAGTTAGTGCCGCCTGCTTATTGTTGATATATAATATTTGCTTTTAATTATGGGTGATCCTTTTCAGAAGCGATGCCACAAGTGGGAGTGGGAGGATTCCCCTTTGTTTCGGAACGGGCTCGGTGTGAATAAGCGTAAATTATTGTAATGGGGGAGCGGGCGTTTATTTGTTTTATGGTTTAAAACGTTGAGGTTCTCAAACACGGGCTTATTAAAGCCCGACTTTCCGCATTTATACCGATTTATTACATATTTTCCTTAAATATTCTAATTTTTAAAGCATTTAAAAAATATATATGTTATTCTTGAAGATAATGTCTAGATGCTGACCATGACGAAACGGCGATTATATGAAATTAAATCGATAGAAAAAAATCGCAAAGTATGATCTGAAAATTATTATAAACACGTTTTTTTCAGTTATTTAATAAGTTATATGTAAGAACAAATTCACAGTGTTTCTTTAAATGTTATTTGAGACAATCCCCACGAAATTCTTGCTCTATTTTAAACGAGTCGTATTATATTTAACATTTTCACAATTTTCACTTAAATATTATCGTTTTTAATATTAGCGCACTCTCTCTAACGTTCGTATTGACATTCTTCTTTTTGAGCGGGTACACTGCGTCTTAAAGGCCGTTATACACGAGCCCGATTTTCAGCCCGATTCCAATTAGAGACAAAAGTCAACATTTTTCGCTTTACGCGATCGCTGTTTTCAACTCTATTTTCATACCTACGATTTCAGTAGGCATCACAACAAATAGTATGGTTCATGTGTTGTTTGCAGTGATGACAATTGAAATCCTAGATATGAAAATAGAGGTGAAAATAGCGATCGCGCAAATCGAAAAATGTTGACTTTTGTCTCCAATTGGAAACGGGCTGAAAATCGGGCTCGTGTATTACGCTCTTTAAGGTCCGGTAGTAAGCATTTAGAAAGAAGAAGAAGGATGTAAATATGAATGTTAGAGGGAGCGCGCTTATATTAATAACGATAATAATTAAGTGAAAACTGTGAAAATGTTTAATAAAACACGACTCGTTTATAATGGAGCAAAAATCTCTCAAATGCTTATGCTGCATTTAAAGACGCTCTGTACATTTTTTTTATACCCGTAACATGTTAAATAACAGAACAAAATGTCTTTTTATAATTTTCGGAGCATACTTTGCGACTTTTTCTATCAAGAGAATCTTCAAATATAATATATATTTTTTTAGAAACTTTAAAACTTAAAATGTTCAAGAGGAATATACCTATAATAAACAATAGAAATTCGGAATGCAGGGCTTAATTGTAAATTATTAGCGTAGACCCGTAAAAATCCGGAATATTATAATTTTAGGATTTGTGTAGTTGAAGGAATAAAAAAAAATACCTCAGGATTATTGCCTTTCAAAAGAAGAAATTTACCTTCCGAATGCTGGTAATCTTTGAAAATTACTACGTCTATCCATATCCATATTTTTTTTTTATTACGTTTTATGTTTTTCTTTTTTATATTTTTCCTTATTATGTTTATTTTTTTGTCACATAAGTTGAATAGGTAAAAATACTATATCCAAATTTTAACTTAATGGAACTTAATTGGTCTACAACACATGAATGTTCTTTGTTATATTATCATTTTGTATAACTGTTTGTTTGCCAAGACTTGACAAACCTCACCCGATTAACCCGGGCGCCTCAGCTAAATCACCAAACATAGCGGTGACCTATGGCAGAAGTGTTGGTTATCCAATAAATGTTTCCCGGTTCGCCGGTACCCATTCCCGCCCCCTATATAAGATATTATATAATAAAATCTGTACAAAACGAGAATACGGGCTTATGCAAAGAATACATTAGAACAAAGACAATCTTTTATAGCAAGATAATCCACGTCATATAAATGTTCAAAAGTAAGTGAGTGTTTACACAGGTACGTTTATGTACAGTACCTATCTATGAACGTTTTATCAACCGAAAAACATTGTAGTAAAAAGTTTTCTCAACATATTTTCCAACCATTCCCGAAGTCTCGGTATCAAGCATAAAACATGATGTACACTGTATTTATACCAGTGGCGTCTGATCACGTCCATTTTCGATCATAGATTGATATAAATTTAATCTTATTCATTCTAAAAAATCTACCCCAATGAACAAAAAATCAAATCAACATCGACAACAAAGAAGCGAAGAATACATAATCAGAACATCGAAATAAAATTCTATTAGAAAAGTACTATTAAAGATTCAATCATTCGCTAGGATAATTTCTGAAATAGATATAAATGAGACAATAAACGCTACCATTATTTTACCTTACGAAAACGATTTCAAATTTTGAAATTTCGTGTGTGTAATTGTTTAGATTTTAGGAAGAAAAAGTATGTTTCGATGTTGTTGGAAACAAAAATATGTCATGCACGTTTTCAACTGACTGTTATAGAATAAAAAATGTCTACAAATTTTGTTGCAACTCATCGGTGGAAATAGCACTGCTGTGGAGAAAATCAATAAATTTATTTTTATAAATATCGAGGTGTGTGACATAAAATTTGATTTTAGAAAAATCGTGAATGTAGGTAAGTACCTAATTTAAAATCTACATGGATATTTTTATTTTGGAAAACAATAGGAATCATATTATTGTGTAAAAATATATCTCTAACTCACACCATAAAGTGTCCTGTCAGATAAGTATGATCCTGTGTGATATTATTGCTTAATTTGTACATAATTTATAAATAATAGTTTTTGGAGGAAAAGTTCCTCTAAACGGTTTTAAACTTGTGATGGCATTTTTTACTTAATTAAAAGGCAAATAACTTTGTTTGCATTATTTAATATGACAAAGTGAGTTGTTTGTTGATTTAACTGTATTTTTCTTTCCTTTTTTTTAAAAAGAAAGACAAACTTTCCCGGGTTATGAATAACCAATGTTTGAAAATTTCCAACTAATACCACCGCAGCATCGAGCACGCGACGCACGGGTGGGACCCAAACAAGATGCCCACTCAGCCACTAACCGGACTATCAAAATTAAGTTCATTAAACAACTTTATTTGTTCAATTTTTATAAGAAAAACTTTCTTTTTATACTTTTTTGAAGGTTATTCCCATCAGTGAAATATATCATATTAGAATAAGTTAACAATAATAATCTAAACGAAAATAATAATTTTATCGAAGGAAGCAAATACTTTGTGGTGTGACATTATATATTAAATGAAAAAATACACTTTGTAAAACACCACTTTATTTGAATTAATAATTATTTAACAGCCAATCAGGTTTCGCTTAGCTCAAGCTTCATCAGGGCTATCATATTAACTAAAAAAAGTTAACAAAAGTTTTTTTAGTTAATATAATAGCCCTGGTGAAGCTTGAGCTAAGCGAAACCTGGTTGGCCGTTAAATAATTATTAATTCAAATAAAGTGGTGTTTTACAAAGTGTGTTTTTTCATTTAATAGAAAATAATAATATTTGTATTTGAATTAAAAATACAGTTTTACACAACATTGAGTGCAATGGAGATCCAATGTGCACATAATTGTTTTATAAATCTGTTTGCCTAAATTTGTAAGAGATTGAAATAGATTGTCTATGCAGGGTATTAAGGGACGTACTTGGCTTACTTTAACTAGTGATTCCTGACGTTATTTTGAGTAAAAAATGAAAATAAAATTATGGTCTCCGGTGACTTTTCAGATGTTTTTTTTTCAATTTTTTTTCAAATCAAACTTTTTTTAATTCAACATATCACTGGTCACTCCGCCAAGTAACCAACCGACCCCTCACCCCTCCCCTAAATATCCAATACCTACTGATTTTTAAAGTTTATAGTAAAAAAAAACACAAACCAATGTCACTGGAGATCGAAATTTCATTTACAATTTTTACTTCAAATATTGTCAGTAATCACAGGTAGTAAGTCAAGTAAGTCCCGTAATACCCCGTATAGTTAGTTAGTGGTAGAATAGGGAACAGAAAAAATTGTATAGCACCGATTTAAATAAAGTTACATTAATCATAAAGTTATATTAGATAAAGTTTCATAATTTTTTTAGCATGTTAAAAGAAGATTTTCATCTTCAGCATTCTTTGTTTACTTCGAAATCATTGTTTATGGAGGTATAAGGGATCGATATGAATTTTGAATCATATACCTAACTTGTAAACATATATTTTTCCGTCCGTTTAAAAAAAGTAGACAGTTTTATCTGTAGGTCACATATATCGTTTAAAATTGTGAACGTTTGAAAGGAAACCCCGACGCGACCAATCTACAAATGGCACAATTTTAAGAACTTGTTGATGATTGCGTTGGTAATGTTTTTATTTTATTTTACATTAATTCCATACTGGAGGTCCTGAGCACAAATCTTTCAGAGTTAATATCATCTTTTGGGATACTGTGTGGAGGGTCTTTTTTATGGAAAGGATGTTCTGGGAAAGAGAAAGGTGTAAGGGTGGAGGTGGAGTGCGGATGGAGAGGTCGAAAGGTCCCTCAACAAGTCTCTCCCGCGCCACGCTATAGGTGGGATAATGCATCCATCACCAAGACAAACCTCACCCCATGAAACCCTGTGAACCCCATTAGCTGCACCGCTAAGTCACCAAACGTAGTGAACAACTTGGGGTGGTCTACGGTTTTGATTACTTAATAAATCGTTTCTCGGGCGGTGGTACCCATGACAGCCTCCCAAATTACGTGTGCGTTGAGACCAGTACGTCGTTTTTGCGTTAATTTACATAGGAGAATCCATTTAACGGTTTATAATGAGCTTTTAGTTTCGGTATCAAACTGATTTATTACGTTATTAACAACAACAACTTCAATGGAAAAAACTCCATATCAATTATTATTGATATATTACGTTGCTATAAATAATTATTAGTTTATGATCATTTTATTTATATAAATTTTTGTCGGGTATTAGATGTGCTTTAATTTGCATACTGATTTTTTTGAATAAATTTAGGAATTTTTAATTATTTTCTCAAACTAAGCTATATAATTTAGTTTTCATGTGTATGGGAAGGCGTATGAGAAGTGGGTTTGATTTCCACAAATATTTACTGTTTTTTTAATGATAGATAGGTTAAATATGGAGTATGTAGGTATATAATTTTGAAAACTCGTAAACATAGTTTTTTCCTCTTACGTGCGTAACTGGACTACGTGATATTTATTTCAATAGAAGTACATGCCATATTTAGGCCACGAAAGGCGGTTTTAAAAGGCTTTAAAAAAGTGCTTTAAAGTCGAAATTAAAGATAAGTGCATAACATGTTATATTTTTAACCACGAACGTAAATTTTAAAATTTGCCTTAATAGGTAGACCAAGTGGTTTACCTAGTAAGGGTAGGTACCCTAAAAGTTTGTTGTATATTTTTGATTTTGCGCAAAAACTTTCACGTGATTGGCAAATAAAGATTTTGTTTTTTTTTGTAGACGTACAATCCAAGCTCTGTAATCCGACTTCCGATAATTCGACACGTCTACTTAGACGTTTATAACTTCGATCTTAAATGTCAATGTATTACTTGGAAGGCTGTATTATCAAAGTTATACCATAATAGTAATAATTTAAAAAAAAAATCATATTGAGGAATCAATAGGATTTATCGGTCCAATTAGGAGTTCTACCGAGTCCGAACCCTCTAATATGAAAATATCTGGAGTCGGTGAACTATTTTCCCATTTGGTCTCTGGTAGGTTGACGTGTTGTTCTTGTATTGTTTTGTTTTTATTATACTTGTATAGTGCACTTACATAGCGTGGATTGACTAGATAATAATTTGTGGAAAATTGTGTGGAAGGGTTTAGTTTTTCCTGTGGGGAAGATTTAACCTGGACATAAAGTAATATTCTGTAAATTAATGGGAATTACTAACCGACTAGCTTGGCTACGTAAATTAGGATTGCAACTGTCATTCCCCGATTTCCGATTCCCCGTATATGTGCACAATATAATACAAAATTTTATAATTTAGAAATTTTTAACAATACCCTTCAGAAATACTGAATAGAAGTAACGCGTATGATAAAAAATTAATACAAGAGTGTGGAATGTATTGGAAGCATCTCCAATCCTTATCCTATTTTCATCTTCCTCTCCTCCTCACCAAAAATTAATTTTAAGATATAACTCCATTTCGAAGTAACTTTAACATAGAAGCTCTTTTAGGCTGGACTTAATTTAACTTTGTTTATTATGTATCTACCTCTATATTTTATATATCAGCTGTTTGTCTCTTACAAATAAATAAATAATCATTTATAGAAATGATTTTCTGAAGAGATGAGCTGTAAGTTTAACTCTAAATTCAGTCTTTTAATCATTTTTAAATCATGTGGCAGTCAACTCGTATTCCAAACCTCATGTACTGACACTCAGAATGCACGCTCATAGAATGTTTATCTGGTGTGCGCTTTGGTTACTCAAAATTCTCCCGAAATTTGATTTTTAATCTGTCTTAATTAGTTTTAATTTGTCTTTAATCTAAAAGTTGACTATTGAGATTTGAAAATTTTAGGAATGTACACTATGTACAGATCTGATAAGTAACAGATACACTATGCAATATTTAATAAAACTTTGAGTACCCACCTTGAAAGGGATATCCGCTGAACATTGGCCTCATGCCCCCAGAGGAGGAAGGCATTCCGCCCCCTTCCATTTCAATATCCTTTATTACAATTCACTGCAACCAAACCAACCTCTACAATATTGGTAGTTATCACCAATTAGTTTCCACACATTACATTGTAATTTTCCACCAACTTCCCGAGAAATAGTTAACGTGTTAGTTAACACCAAAACACTATGAGATAGTTTTTAGGATTTCTCGTAGATTCACGAAAAAACCATGAATATGTCTCACGTAGTTTATATTCACCACTTAGTTTCCACACATTACACCACAAGTCCGGATGTTTGTGTTTTCGTTGATTCACAAATAAAACACGAAATAATATCACTTTAGTGCCGCATACTAAACATTATATTTCCACAACTTAGTTTTCACACATTACATTTTAAGTTACCTAAAACTATTTATAAGTATTTGAGAAAAAAATATTTTCTTGGGTATTCACTTTTTAAGTACACCATAATGGTGTTTTTACTTTAGTTTTGTTTGTTTTAAGGGTTTCTCGTCGATTCACGAATAAAACATGAAAGAGAATCACTTCAGTTCTGCGCAGTATGTTTACTTAGTTTATGTATATTCACATTCGAGGCAGCACAAGAGGAACGCGGCCACAAAGCACCATTGCCGTTTAATGCCCACAATCACCGCATAAAGTTAACAAACACAACTCGTTCACTGAAGTTCTTGAGCTAATAAAAGTGCAGTATTAACGACTAGCATTAAATACTTTAAAGCGTATGATGTATTGAAACAAAGGCATTAAGTTATTCGGATTTAATCTCGGCGGCAAGCCGTGGCTAATGGCGAAACAAGTCGAGTACCACTCTGCAAACTCTGAAATGGCGGCCTGAAGTAAAGAATTAACTATTAAAGTACAGGGTATGGAATGAACATGATTGTATTGCAGAGGGTTGGGCCTATGTGCATTGGGCTTCCCCCCAACACTATACAGAATACAGAACTTTGAACGCAGAACAGAACTTGGGCTTCTGGTTTGATATTCCGCTGGAGCGACACTGAGGGGGGCTCACCCGATTTTTCCATTATTTCATTACGTTTGTTCAACAAACGCGTGGTTCAGTGTGTAAACTAGTTTTCAGAGGGGCTAAACTGTTTTCAGAAATAATAAATATATGATTTATTTTAGAGCATATACAGTTATCAAGTGAGAAAAATTAAAAACATTTTAACTTCAACATCATGGAAATGTTATTAGTGTAGTACATTTGGTATCATTTTATAAAAATGTGATCTTTTTAATTGCATTTTGCATTTCATAATTTTTTTGTAGGTTCCGTGTCAAGTCAATTCTGTT
Organism: Limnephilus lunatus; assembly: GCA_917563855.2. Taxonomy (NCBI): domain Eukaryota; kingdom Metazoa; phylum Arthropoda; class Insecta; order Trichoptera; family Limnephilidae; genus Limnephilus; species Limnephilus lunatus. The sequence goes on along the minus strand of OU830597.1, from coordinate 82,824,805 downwards.
AAGATGGTAGTTGTGATTGATAGAACCTTTGCAAGTCGGAGTAATCTACATTACGCTAAGTCTATTTTTACAGGACTATTTACTAGTTAAATTTGAAGGTTAATAATGTAAAATAATTCACTTTTTCATTTCTTAAACTTTTACTTGACTATAGAAATATCGGTTTACACTTATTTATTTATTAATTTTCGGGAAATCGGCAATTTACATTTTTTCAGTTTGTACGTAAGTATTATATAGCCAAAATAAACCAATTATGAATTTCCTCATACAAATACCATAATTTTATTCACTGATTAAGTGATGATAGTCCCAAACAAAATTAATCCAAAAATATATGAATAAAATAAGTTATGGTGGATTTTTACAATTTTAAAATACCTTTGTAAAAGTTTTGCTTTTTACAAAGGTCAACGCTTTTTCCAACAGCGTTAATTAGTACCTTTTTAAAGTTACGAATTTATGCTGTTGGGATTAATTAAGTACCCGCCAACTTAATTCGCTGCATCCCTCTATATTTCTTGATTAATTTTCCAGTGTTTTGCTTTTAGATTTTCTTTAATTTTCTATGTTGCATCGTTTCTTACCTATACTTCCGTAACAAATAAACGGTCAGATGAGCCGTCTACGAGAAATTTATAAGTATAAAAAATTAAACCAAATGTAGACATGGATATATAATCTAAGAGCTATATATAGATGTACGTACGTCGAGGATAAGCTGCAATGCAGCTGTGTGAGGGATCACATTACTGCCCAGTCAAAATTAGCTTCTAACTAGGCAATTTCTGTAATAAGACCATACCACCTACTTCAAAGAAAAAAAGGTTTTAAACCCCTTAGCTTCCATTTATCTATGCATTATTGTCCGTGCGGGAACTGTTTAAGTGTGTGTGAGGAAATGATAAGTTGGATTTCGCGTGATACGAGTCGAGAGGGGATCGAGCTAGAGCAGGACGCCTATAGTTAAACACTTCTTGTTTATACGCGTAGTCGGCCAATCACAATAATTTATTGTACCAGCGCACAAAGGGTGGGGATATTGTCACTAGCCTCGTATCAAGGGGCAATTGTATTTTCATAACGACTATAAAATAATATAATATAATGTGGAGGGAGATCTGACGATGCAGGGGTTCGGGGTTCAGAAAGTGTCTGTCGAACAAAATAATCGTTTTTCGAGCCCAGGCAAAAGTTGAAAACTTTGATGTAGGCGATTTACCATCATGATGATGCAGTAAATAGCATTTGCATTTTTTTTTAAACTCTGGCATATTATATATCACAAAGTTTAATAATTAATTAGTAAATTTGTTTTTTATGCGATGCAATTTGTTTTTTAGTGACGCCTGCATTACATTTTAGTACACTGTACATAAGTAATATTACAGCTCCCGAAATAATTTTGGAGGCGGATATGGGTACCGCCGCCCCGGGAACCATTTATTGGATTACCAACACCCCTGCCATAGGTCACCCCAAATAGTTCTCTATGTTTGGTAACTTAACAGGGGTGTCCGGGTTCATGGGGTAAAGTTTGTTTATTTCTTGGCGGTGAAAACTTTTGCCCATCTACTGCGTGGCGGGCCGGATCGGGAGAGATTGGTTGAGGGAGACCTAACCTAGACCTCTCCATCCGGACTTTCTCTACCCATATACTTGCATCGCAGTGGGAGGGATTGATTCATACATTCGTTATTCGTGAACACATTCACCCCCAGATTCCTATCCACCCCTCATACAATTTTTCTACCCAAAACTTCCCCTCCTTCCTTTCCCTAAGAAGACCCTTCACATAGCATCCCAAAAGATGACTTGGGTCCCAAGGAAAACTGTTTTCCTCAGGGCCTCCTGTGTGGAGAAAAGTAAAAAAAAAAATGACAATTGCGCACTTTGGGACATGCCAACTTGTTTTTCGACTTTTGCACATTCAGATAAATGTGTAAAAGATAGACAACTAACAATATTTTTTGTAATGATAGCCCCAATAGCTTCAGTGGAGAAGCCTCTGACTGCACACATAAGTTAGTACATACATAATTTGAAGCCTTTTATTCATCTGGAACCACTTCTTATAATGTAGCAGTCGTGCATTCTAATATTTTTTTGTTATTTCCATATTCATCAATAAGAAATCGGCAGCTGTATCGATGTCGCAGCAAAGAACTAGGGAAACTCACATCAACACAGCGTCGTGTAATACGTATACACGAGCGTGTGAAAAGTTCCCTGGTTATCTGACGCACACCGCGAACACGTACCCCGCACACTCACGCAGTGCCGCCGCACAAAGGAGGGCCCGCCCGTGATTGGTGGATGCGTAAAACACATGCATTGAAAATCAGTGTAGAATCGGGCACAATGCGGCCTGTTTAGTCATGCTACGTAGCTTTGTGAGGAAATAAAGTGACTCTGTCTCGCGGCACCCCTACCCTACTTCATACCCTCCCTTAACCCCTAAGAGAGAAGTAGGACTACACAGTACACACATCGGGGATATAACCTACTCCCAGTCATCCCGTTGACAGCCTACGGATCCTGCCTGTTCCTGTTACCTTTCGTTCCTACGAGCCTTGCTTAAAACAAGGCTAATTTTTCTTTATTCTTTTTCGTTCTTCTTTATTCATTGCATAAATATTATGGTTACATTTTTGTGGATTTTCCGACCACCATGCTAGGCACATGCACACCTACTGCGTCAGAACACTTTGACGACTTCTTGTCAATGGCATAATATCTATTCAGGCCCGGACTGGGACCATTTGGGGCCCTCCGCTAAAACCTGTAAAGGGGCCCCCTAACGTGGGGTAGAGGGGGGTCTAGAAAACGGGGGGTCCGGGGGATAATTTTTGAAAATTAGTTGCTTGAAAACAATGAAAACGCGTTTCTACGCTATATTGGCACCTATAAAGGAGAAGAAATTCATACAGGTTTTTATACGAATATTATGATTTTCGACTTTTGTTGACTTTATTATTTATTGAAATAAGAAATTCACAGTGTTTTTAGGATACCACAACACTACTAAACACATGCTGTAGAACTGCCAATAATTATAACGGATTTCGAAATAAAGGGTAGGATTTTATTCACACCAAAGCATTAATGAATTATGTCAAAATTATTTGTGTAGTAAAAATAATGAAAAACGGATTTAAATAATGACAACATTGATAAAAAGCAGACTGGACATAAGGTCTTGGTCTTGGTTGATAAACAGTCCAGATTGAGTACATTCAAACAGAACAGAAAAAGCACATGTCAAACACTGGAAACATTGTATATTTTCAGAGCAGTAAATGTCAGCATTTCTTTCCGCTGCCGTTGAGTCCAAATCGTCATCTGTCTCCGTAGTTCTCAGTGGCTATGAAGTTGCTGTATTGTTGTGCAAACTGTCGCAGCTCTATCAACAACCGATTTCTTTCAATTTCAAGAATTCCTCATCAACAATTGATGAAAGAGCCTTATGTTTGCTCCACTCTACTAACAAGACAAAAACTTTTTTTTTGTACGTTTTGTGGGGCCCCTTCGGGGACCCCTCAGGGACCTGGCCAGTCCGGGCCTGTATCTATTCAGTCCATCATAAGTATAGTAGCCTGTATCTAACCTAGATATCAACATGTGAATTCTTCATACCTCCTCGAAATCCTATTACAAGCTGAAAAGAATTCAAAATAGCATGCTCCTTTCTTTTAATTTGAAAGACTGGTATGGATTTATTGGATAACACCCTGCCATTGGTCACCCCAAGTGGCTATATACAGTTGGTGATTTAGTAGGGGTGCCCGTGTTAATTTGGTGAGGTTTGTCTACGTCTTGGCGGTGTATGTTTTTGCCCATGTATCGCATGGCAGGCCGGAGAGACTTCGAGACATCGCCTTGCATCGCAGTGGGAGGGATGGATACATACATACTCCTGATCACACTGACTCTCATATTCCTACCCTCTCAGAACTGCCTCTCCTTCCTTTTCCTAAAAAGGCCCTCCACACAGCATCCCGAAATACGACATGATGAGGGAACAGTTTTCCTCAGGGCCTCCTATTGGGGCTAATACTAAAAAGGCGACTTCTTCAAAAATATTGTTGGTATGTTTGGCAAAAATGACTCCTGAAAATGGCTCTATTAGTAACATAACTTATAACATATACACAGTGCCATCTAGTCATATTTCACCAAAGTGTGCCTCATTTTAAAAGCTTTGGTTAGGTACTTACCTATTAATACTGTGTAGATCAATTACTGCGATAAAATAAACTTATTCAGGATTGTTTTCTCATTAAACTTTTTTCTAAATAGTAATCAGACTGATAAAGCTTTACGATGGCATCATGAAAAAAAAATCACATCAAGCAAATACGTTAAAGGTTGAAAGTTATAAGCCTAAGAGAAGGAATAGGTTGGTATATATACAAATAGATGAAAGACATCGGACATTAATTAAGAAGTGCGTTAAATATGTATAATACGATACGGAATGTATAAGATAAGATTTAAAAGCTTCAACAAAGCTCTATGTCATATCGAGAAAATTTTTAATTTGTAAGGACGGGTTGTTTCACAGAATTTGTACAATTCATCAAATTTCAAAGTTATTTTTAAATGTCTGTGAAAGATCTATTCAAGTTCTGTTATAATTTCATTTAAGTGAATCAACTAGCATTTCATTTAATGATACAACAATTGAACTTGAATAGAAGCTTTACAGAAAATTAAAATTAACTTTGATAATCTGATGAATTCTTCAAATTCTACAAATTTTTTAAATTGGTAAATATTTGAAAGTTAATTCTTACACAACTAATTAGCGATGGGTTCTCCAAGGGCGACTCCATTCAGAAAATCATGGCAGTGATGATGGTATTCTTCTAATAAATTTTACAACCCCCCCTCCTTCTCCCTTGCCCCTTTCCAGGATCGAACACATTTAACACTCTGGTCGATCGGGGGGATGGAAGGGGTTCCATGAGAATGCTATAGCTAAGCCCTAGCTGTAATCAATATCAAATTATAATCATAATTTAGAAATGGTATGTCGCACCATTTCGTTTTCATAAAAAAACTCTTTATTATTATTTTGAACGTAATGAGTAAAACCTCAAATTGTAATATTTAATTAAATGAAGGCAATATTAGCGAAACTCAATCGAAAATCTGGAAACAGAAAAATCAGGAAAATATATGGGCACATCTGGTAGAGTTGCCACCCGGAAAGCAAAAGGTCCTGAATTCGTGTCCCAGATTTGCCCATATCTTTTTCTGTTTCCAGAATCTCGATTGAGTTGGGCTGATATTTTCTTCATTTAATTACAATATATATATATATATATATATATATATTTTCAGAATAAATAATTTATCCGAGTTTCACGAGATCTTCATGCCAATATTTCTGTCAAGTCGCTTTCCGTCAGCTCTTTCAAAATCTGCCTCGCCATGTCCACCCGGAAAACAGCTGGGCGACCACACCACACTAGAGGGTCGCTAATTGATCGCCAGTGATCCTGCCTCAAAGATAATCTCGTATGGTTCGGTGACAAACACTTATTCCGTTGATAATTTGCCGTAGAAAATTTGCTAAGCGCTGCCGTGAAACCACATTACGGTTGTATCGTACAGCTTTATTTCAAGAAATTTATTTTATTTTTTGGTGAATTTATAAATTAACAACTCTCCTTTCGTCTTTGTCAGATTCAATCGTTTTCTGTTGTACAATTATTGAATATTATTAATTTAATGATTAATTTATATTTTAAATCTCTTTAGTTACAACTCATGAAGGAAGTGACTGTGCTCTGAATTTTTATTTTTATTTTTTATATGAATACTTCACAAGAGTCCCAGCTGCTCCCGTCTGGAGCCAGTGAGTCTATTGCATCCCCAATTGGGGTATGTTGTGAGGCTGAAGGTAGTGGGGAAGGGAAGGAGATGGGGAAGTACCTGGCTTTTCAGATCTGGTCACCAAACACGGCTAAAGCCACTTCAAGCAACGTTTGAATTCTGAATGGTGGTATTATACCAGGGCGATACTAAGAGTATCTTCCACTTTGGAAAGTGCCACAAATATACTATATATTATTTTTTAAATGAATTAATCGTGAAATTAATCAAATTAAATTTATTTGCCCACCCCGGGATTCGATCCCGTAACCTAAGAATTGCGAGTCAAAAGCCTTACCGCTAGACCAAGCCAAATACTTCGGTTGAATGATAAATCCCTTAATGAAAAAAATGTGCTAATTTAATTACGCAAATTTCATCTAAATTGCTTCTAACACCAACGGACAGATTTTCTGGAATATGGTTATGATTTTCTACGGATAATATGCTACTCAAATCATTATTTCTAGATAAACAAAGTTAATATTTTTAATCTCTTATAAACTTTCAGTCTAACGTGTAACGTTTATTATATTACTTTTTTATTTCATTTTATTCTTTAATTTTTTATTGCAAGAATGGTTAATACAAATCACAAACAAGTCCTGCTAAGCCAATTGAATTGGCTTGTCAACAGGTACTTATAGTTAAGTTACATATATATTTTAAAAGTTATAATTTTACATCTTATATCTACAGATTCAAAAAATTTTCATATATTTTTTCATACAAATCATTAATTTTTCACCATATATTTAACCTTATTCATAGAATTACATTGCTTTATAGTGTCAGGTAAAATATTAAATATCTTCGGTATATTGTATTCAAACGTTCTCTGTCCGTACTTATTATTAAATTTTGGAACTATTAACCCGTCGTTGCGCGTGAATCTAGTGCTGTATTTATGTTCTAATTTCTCTTTATGCTGCTTGGTAAATATATGCTGAATAATAATATCTTTGTAGTAGTGAAATACGTTATATTCACTATTTACATAGATGAACTCTGCAGTATGGAAATAAATGATGAAATAGTTAGGTACGCAGACGACACTGTTTTATTCGTTAAATCTAAAGATAGGTATAATATGTATAACATAGCGGATTTAGGAATCACGCGAGTGAAAACATGGTTAGATCCGAACTAAACATATCGAAAACAAAACTCACCATACGGTATAAATAGCATGGGACAGCCAAAAAACAACAAAACACCATAAAAATACACGAGTGTATAAACACCAACATATGCGATTGCCCTATTCTTGTGAAAACAGACCAAATAAAATATCTAGCAATCATAATTGACCATAACCTCTGACGGACACATCATATCAAACAAAACAACAAATAGGAGCAACAAACTCAGTTAATCGATTATATGGAAATCGTACAGAAAACCATAGACTAAAAGGAAACCATAGACTGACATATATTATACTGATGAGTTTGCCAAACTAAACATACGTCATCATACGTATTACTAAACTACATTTTGCACAAAAAAACAAATTTCGACAAACACGAACAATCACTAATGGACCAGTTAGACAAGCATACAAATAAAAACAAAAGCTCCGACGGCACATACAAGCTTTGGATAAAGACACCACAAATACAAGGCAATAAAACCATTCAACAAACTTCACTTGATACAAAAATGAGGAAAACAAAAATAAATTCTGATACGAAACTAAAATATGAATTAAGGAACAAAAAACAAAAAATTTATAACAAAAGATTAAAACATTTACACGTAACGCACAATACCATTATAAAATACACATCATTACACACAATTAATACTATATGCCGATTTTTTTTTTTCATTATCGACTTTACATATTTTATTAAAATTTATTACTTATTGAATATTGTATTATGAAATGGGGCACTCAGCACGGGTAAGCCAACATTATTAAAGTATATTATAAAATTTTAATTGATGTACCAAATAAATAAATAAATAAATATAAATAACTTATCCTAAAAAAATTATCCTCTCCAGTAAATCTAGTTCAAAATGCAATTTCGCCAAAAAGCAGAGAAGAAATATCTTGACTCTGAGCCTTAGATGTTATTTAAAAATCTAATTGCTTTAAGTTTTATGTTTGGTGCAAATTACAACGGAGGAATTCGCGATGAGAATAAATAACACGATAATTAATCGAAAATAAAATACAAAATCCATCGGGTGCGAACAACAATAGAACGCCTTCAGTAGAGGGTCGAAACGCCTTGAAAACCGATTAAAGGATGTATATCACACACCGCCTACTATCCCTATTGCAACACCTAGTCGGCGAAACACAAAAAGGTGAAATACGCCAATCAACTTGGCAATCATTCATTTTTTAAATTATATCCAACCCATGTTATCTAGGGTCCTTATTGAACTTTATTTTGAGGTATTCCTGGCGGCTTTGTTCATTGTGTCAACAAAAACTCAGCGAGCCTAATCGGAGGAAGCCACCCGTCTCGTCCGTAATTCCTTAGGTAGGTTTATTCCGTTGGATATAATACTATATACAATGGAGAACTTCCTTCTCTTGCTTCCCACTCTCTACTCCCGGGTCTTGATTCAGCACTTGGATCATCGGCATGGTTAGAAGTTGGCAATTTCCTGATGACGAGAAAACGGCTAGTTCCTACAATTCTAGACAATATATGTAATTTATATTAGTAACTCCCTTCTGTATTCTATATGACAAATTCTTCTTTACTAACTCCCAATGTGTTTTTACAGGTACCTTCATTAACAAAATAATTGAAAATGTTATAGCTTTAATTAAAGGAACTCAAAAAGTTTTGAATGCAGTAATAAAAACGGATACAACGGGTAAATACAAATATGTGACTGGTGTTCACGGGGTGAGGTTTGTCTAGGTTTAGGCGGTGGATGTTTTTGGCCAACTTCTGCGTGGCGGGCTGGATCGAGAGAGACTGGTTGAGGGAGACCTTTTGACCTCCCCAGCTGGACTCACTCGACGCCGCATTGGGAGGGAAGGATCCCGATACGTTCGTCACACATTGTACCCCCAGATACATACCCACCTCTCGTACGTATTTCTTCCCATAACTTCCTTTCCATAAAAAAGACTCCACACAACATCCCGAAAGAGGCCCTGAGGGATTTTTTTCTTCAGGGTATCCTGTGTGAAAATAATTTAAAAAAAAAACAGTATTCCCAACAACTCAAACCTTAATAATCATGTTGTCCTTTACCCTTTCTGATTTTCTTCGCCCTTACAATCTAAAAATCAACTCTGAAATTTTGGAATTGAATACCCATTTTTAGTAATATGCATTAGGTACGTATTTAATTTTATGAACTTGACAATATTAGCGAAACTCAATCAAAATCTGAAGACGGAAAAATCAGAAAAATATATTGGTTACACTGGGACTCGAACCCAGATACCTTAGCTTACATGGCCAATGCTCTACCGATTGAGCTATGGAATCCATTTCCAATTCGGTCACTTTTAACTGTATCATACTTCGACTAAGAACTACCAACACTATCTTCATTTTCTTAATGCACATATTAAATTATATAGTATTTACGTATTTGTAAACGTATTTTTTATGTTTTCTGATACTAACAATACTATTAAGTAAGATCAGTATCTACATACATGCAGTATGTTTTCTTATTGAATCTGACGGTTTGAATTGAATAATATCTCACCTGAAATGACACCTCTCTGATCTCAGCCATACGCAATACAATCATATACACATACATACACACAGGGTGCGGATCTAACTTCCATGATAATCATGAGTCGGGAGAACCGAACGATTATTACTGCCTTTAATATTGTATAAACATGGTGTGAGCCGTGAGGATATTAGGCAGGTGATAATGCATTACACCACAGCCACAGCGAAGGTCCCTTTCCTTATCAACAGTCAGCAGTGCTAACAATAATTATAATTTATTGTTGGAAATACAACACGCTAAGTGCATCTGCAACTAATTAGAGATTCACTAGATAATGATTTAAATGTAAGCTTTAAATAGTTAAATTGTTTGCATTGTTGTAAATCCACGCCACGTTGAATTAGCAAGTTTCTTCAAAGATTTTACCTAAGCAATCACATGTAGGATTATTTTTAGCATTTTGTGATGATGGTTACAGAACTTCTGAAAATGTTTTATTTTATACTGGCTAGTTCCCAACATGCGTTGAAATGCACATAAATAAATAAGTTGTTTCTCTTTGCGTGTCCTTTTCCCCTTCTGCCTCCCCATTCCCTTCCGCGTCCCATTCTCCGCCCTCATTCCTCCATTTTCCCCGCCTTCCCCCTCCCTCGTTCCCCATCCCGCAAATCACCCTGCTTCATTCCTCTCCATCCCTCAAAAATTTCCCTCCCCTTCCCGCCTTCTCTCCCTGCCGCTAAATTACATGAATACACACATTCTTCAAACCACTCGCTCGCCACCTATGGTAATTTTTTTTACAAACTTTATAACGCCAGAGCTCACCATTATTTTATTTTATTTATTTTTGAAAAAGTTGTCAATAACTCAGAGATTACATAATAATTCACTAATAATTCAGCGCCCTTGGGGTGATTTTTCACAAAAACGGCGCTATACAAGTCATCCAAATATTATTATTATAAGATGTTAATTATGCCAATTATGAATTTTCCACTGATAATGGTGAATGATAAAGTGTGACATTGTAAGGGTGTTTTCTTAATTAATTTATTTTTTAGTTACAATATACGAGAAAAGGGGGGGGGGGGGGGAAGAACATAGGAATAGTATTAAGAGGCAGGACGGGAATATATTATAGGGATTGAACTTTCTAGTTTGAGTCATGTTGCTTAGTGAGTTTTCGTTTTATGTCAAGTAAAGTCGAGTTAAATATGTCAATGTGGTAATAATTTAAGTTAAATGAGTGTGTGGATCTGTAGATAAATGAGTTCTGTTTGGAATTGGTCATGCAAAGAGGGAGATTAAAGGTAAGAGACTGTCTAATGTTGCGATTTTGAATATGGAATGATAGGTGTTGAAGTAGATCAGGACAATCGATAAAGTTATGTGTAATTTTAAATAACATTACCGAATCTGCTATATTTCTTCGACAAGGTAACGTCTGTATTTTGATAGAAACCACATAGAAACAACTTACCAAAGTTTCATTGTAATCGGATGAATAGTATAAAAAATAGTTTTATAACATCAGAGCTCACTATTATACGTAGAAACCATCGCGGACATGCGCACAGCGAATCTCCAAAGTTTCATCGCAATCGGGTGAATGCCTTAGGAACGCATAAGGGACAAACAAAAAAACATTAATTTTTATATACTTATTAAGATTGGGGGTATGGTAATGTGCTATGCTCCATCTTCAGGCAGCGTTTCGGAGAGTCATGCAATGCTCATCAACAGGACAGATGAACAATATGCCTCAGTGCCCGAAAAGTTTAGCATAACCTAAACTTGACCTAAAGTTTAAGTTTAGTCTTACGGAATTCAATACTTTGTTTACGTGAAAGCACTATGAACCATACATGTTTTTACTTCAATGGCAAGCAATAGATAAGAAAAGTACAGTTGATGTGAAATTGTCATAAAAATTAACGAAGTATATTACAGGTACAAAGCATGCAGGTGTCCTTGTACGTTTGTTTTGATGTGGTTTAAAACGCATCAGGACTGCACTCTGCACAGGGCGGCATTTGTGTAAAATCTTGATCCGTAGATAATTATTGTCAAACATATTAGTGCGATATGCATCAATGTCAAGGAATGCCCCCCCTGACACGCCCCGCATTCATTAGCCATTAAACAAAGAGGACATTTAGCTTTAACGCCGATAATGAACTCCCGCTTTCCCGCTCCTGGCTGGGAGCTAAACGGCGGGAAAAGGGCAACACAGGGGTTATTTGTTTCACAGACAATTAGGCGCGGCCACAGTCATGGAGAGTAGTCACACTTGATAAGCATTACGGCTGAAACGGTCACGTTTTTTGCCACGCTAAAAAAGATAAAAGTCGTACGAAGACCGTGCGTCGCCGGGAAGGTGCCGGTTGCCAGTTGCCGGTTGTCTGTTTCGCGGGGAGAAGTAACCTAATTTCAGTTAATGACGGTAATCCCGACTGTGCAACAGTGGCTACGGTTTTCGGGTGTCAATCATACAATGGCCATCAATCATTGCGGGCTCTGACTGTAGCTACTGCTACTAGTGATGGTGATGACTTAATGTGTTATGGTAGAGGATGGTGAGCGGGTTGTTTTGTGGTTCGGTAGGGACCAGGCTGTGGAGGACGAGTGGGGAAGTTATAGATGCAGGGATGGTCCAAGATTTTTAGGCGCTCGGGGGCAAACTATTTTGACAATAACTTTCTCGCCGACCACGCTTTACCCTTTCCCGAAAGATTTCTTAAAAAATATTTATTTAATTTATAGTATATTTTTATTTACAGTATTTATTCGTACGAAAGTGTTTATTTTACAGGTATAGAGGATCATGTTGATATTTGCCCTGAATTGTTCCAACAATTTGTAATATTGTGTTATTCAGCACTGTGTGCAATTCAGCACAAGAGTTTCAGCTGCACATAGTACATATGTATGTAAACTATTTGGATATTTTTGAGCTGCTGAAGGAGAAGGAATGAAAAAAAGAAGAGTTCACCATTGTCTTATTTGTGTTTTTTTAATATTTTTTTAAATTTTTATTTTATGTTTTATTTTTTAATTTTATATATTCAATAATTTTATTATTAAATTAATAAAAAAAGTTTATTTATAAAGAAGTTCTGCTGGTAATTCAGCTGTTTCGCCTTCTGAGGGCATTATCAAACTGTCAATTTGATACCAGCAGAACTTGTTTATAATTAAACTGTTTTTATTAATTTAATAATAAAATTATTGAATATATAAAATAAATAAAAATTAAAATGGAGTTCTACAAATTAAACTTGATAACAATAAATAAAAAAATTTCTTATTTGTGATTCTGCCTCACAAAATGTGTAAAATTATCACAAAATAATTGCTTCTGAATTTGGTTCACATTAATCTTCTCCTTCTTGAAAGGCAAGATAGAGGGTCGCCGAGGGCCTGGTAGGAGACAAATGTCTTGGCTGCGAAATATACGAGAGTGGACCGGCATTAGAAGTGTAGAGGAGCTATTCCGGGCAGCGCAAGACAGAGAGACCTTTTCAAGAGTGATCGCCAACGTCGCGGGGGGGGGGGGGGGGGGGGGGGGCTGATAAGGCACATAAAGAAGAAGAATCATTTTGTAGTTATAACATGTTATAAAATTATTCTCTTCCAATTTTTTTATTAAACATATTTCAGGATTGCTTCCTTTCCTCTTAATTCTCATTTTAACAAAAAAAATCAAACAGTTTAATCATTTTTTTAAATATAAAAAAAGTTTTTTTTTCTTGATTTGGTAGGGTATGAGGTATACAATTTCGTCTTATGAAATTTAATATTTCTTTGTCCAAAAGATATATTCAAACTGGGAATAACCAGTATATTTTGGCTTATTTCTCTGCTTGATTATTTATGTTAGACTAGGAGAATTCAGATACGTTTTTTTAAGTTTAAATAAAACATTTTCTGTATAGAGTTTTTGTAACTAAAAACTAGAAGGTTTTTAAATATTTATTTGAAATTATTTCTTTATATTGTTGTTCTTCTTCTCCTAGATATAGTTAAAAGCAATTAAACAGATATAATAAGGTTGCCAGGGTTTGGTGGCGGACGCATCTGACCACGAACAGGCCGGATCGGGAGAGCCTGATTGATGTAGACCTTTCAAGCTCTTCAACAGGAAGCTCCGAAAAAATCCCCCTCAAAAATATGCCCAAAGATGACATAGGCCCCGAGAGAAATTATTTTCCGCAGGGTCACACCTATGTGGAGCTTATGCAGAAAAAATGATTTCCGGAAATTAATTTAATATAGATATCTAGGTATAGGTGCATAATTCACAATTTGGCGCCCCCTAAATGCGAGCTCCCTGGGTTCTTACCAATGACGCCCTGCCTTCTGGCCGGTCCTGTCAAGAAGGATATCAAAATACTTATTACATCTTTCGGATTTCATTATATCGCTCCGGGCAACGAACGAACTGCTTCATCCTTGGAACAGACAGTAAAAAGTACTTTTATAATAATATTAATAGTATTAATACCAAGGTAAGCAGTTTCAAATATAACTACCGACATTTTATTGCTAATTAGTTTTCAGCGGCCATTATAAACGTAAAACGCTGCATGGTGTAGTTGGTTGGAGAACTCCTTCCTTGGGGTTTTAATGACGTGATATAAGCGAACTTTTTCAGGCATTTTTATCCACCGAGCTTTTATTTCTTTGTATGTATTTTTAAGCTGAACATTTTAGGCTGAAATTTACCAATACCCAAAGAAAACTAGAATAAATTATATATTTGGTATCTTATATTAGTATATTAAAGGATAGAGTAACCCACCACAAAACATCGAAGAGACATATAATATATACAGATAATAATAAACAATTATTATAAGCAACAATTATCAGCCTGAAACACTCATCTACATTGAAAAAATCTTCCGAGAAAAGATACTTGCCGCCAATGGGACTCGAACCCGTGTCCCTCTGATTGCCGGTCAGGGGCTCTACCACTAAGCTATGGCGGCTTATCTAATACCCGCCAAATAATTCAATATATACTAGTGCTTCATTAAAAAATTACAGATTATAACATTTTTCCACCTGAAAACAACCAACTTGAGTCCCGTTGGCGGCCAGTATCTTTTCGCGGATGATTTTTTCAGAGTGTTTCAGGCTGATAATTATTGCTTATAATAATTTTTACCCTTTGTGCTATGCATAAAAATCTTGACTTAAACGTTAGTTTATCAATTAAAAATAATAATTACTGTTTGACATGTTAAAGTATTTCACCAAAAAATGTAGACATAATTTGTCTCGACGCCACCTAGCGAGCAATTTAGCATTAACAATGCCTTTCTCACAAAAAATAAAGTTGGTTGTTTTCAGGTGGAAAAATGTAATAAGCAGTAATTGTTGAATGAAGCACTAGTATATATTGAACTATTTGGCGGGTATTAGATAAGCCGCCATAGCTCAGTGGTAGAGCTCCTGACCGGCAATCAGAGGGACACGGGTTCGAGTCCCGTTGGCGGCCAGTCTCTTTTCTCGGAAGATTTTTTCAATGTAGATGAGTGTTTCAGGCTGATAATTATTGCTTATAATAATTGTTACCCTTTGTGCTATGCATAAAAATCTTGTCTTAAACGTTAGTTTATCAATTAAAAATAATAATTGCAGATGATAATATTCGCTGGTCCGCCCATTTTTTTAGATACAAAAATTCTTCTACGTGATGCTGTAAACCTATATGTCTAGTTTCTAAATACATTTTTATTTTATTTTTCAAATGAACCGTATGGCTTAATTGCTGTCAACCGCCGAGCAACAATTTCTTCGGAGTGTCCTGTTGAAAGTATTGTACACCGCAAACTATACAGTCTTCTGTGTGTTTTTAGTAACTATGAGTATTCAGAAAAAAAATTCATTCAACGTTTTATTGAAAATAATAACGTAAAATACACCCGTGTACCCCAAACGAACCGTGGTGTGGTGCATTATTGATCCAATATATTTTTTTAAAATTATTGAAATTTTATTGTCTTCAATGATTACATATTATCTACAAATTAAGGCTTTACTCATTGGACTATTCCAAAAATACACATAAATATTTTTCAATTTTTATTTCTCTTTATATCCGGCAATAACGAAAAGAAATTAATTTTTCAAAACAATTATCAATAAAGAGACTATAGTATATCAATAATGTGACGTAAAACAAAGTATTTTCTTTTTATTTATTTGAAAAGAGATTATTTCAAACTATTTTTAAAAAATTTTATGTACTGTATATTTATTATTGAGTGAAAATATGTACACATACTAACACACGCTCTATGCAAGGCCATTTGGAGGGTCTAGAGTTCTAGATTTATTCACAAAGGAGGACCCAATTTGGGTACCGCCGCCATGTGAAACATTTATTGGATAATCAACTTGCAGGGGTGTCGGGGTTCATGAGATGAGGTTGAGGTTTGTTGATTTTCATGAGGCTGAGGTGAGGTTTGTCCGGGTCTTCTGCCGGCGGATACATCTGCCCACCTGCTGCGTGGCGGGCCGGATCAAGAGACGCACGTTAAGGGAGGCGTTTCGACTTCTTCAGCCGGACTCTTTCGAACCATCGCCTTGCATCGCGGTTGGACGAATCATACGTCCGTCATTCCTGGATTTACTGATCCCCAACTTCCTACCAACTCGTCGTACCCCTTTCTATCACAGAAATTCCACTCCTTCCTTTCCAAGGACCATCTGTGTGGAGTTAATAAAGTTAATATGTAAAAAAAAATAAAGTACCTCCGTCTTATCAAAAAAATTAGAATCTTGACGTGTACGATAAAGGAGGTAAAAAAATTATTTTCCTTAATCCGTGCCTAGTTGGAAAATAGGTGGGACTCCCACAATGTACATGTGCTTGCATTAAATATTAATTAATTTTCTTGCTAAATTGTAAGATATTGGTAATTTAACAACCTTATAAGCTAAAGTTTTCTACGCATCTAGGTATATTTGTTCAATTCAGAGTTTTTGAGTATGAGTTAGAATCATTGAATGTTGAACACAATTTGTGTGATCTATATCTAACAACTCCTCTAATTTTTCATTTTTCGTTTTCTAATAATTCTTTAACTTCTTCATCTTCTTCTTGTAACCCAATCTAACTATATATAATTTTATTTTTATAAAAGATCTGTGTGCATAGTAATAAAAGCAGGCAAAACATGATATATTTTTATTTACTATCTAAGCAGCATTGTATGTATGTCTAAGACTGATTACTGTGATTTATATACTAATAATTCTTTAATATATTAATAATAACTTCTCTTTTCCAATAATTCTTTAACTTCTTCACCTTATTCCTGTAATCCAATAAAACCACATTTCAACCTATACTAATGAATGTATATCCGCAAAGTGTAAACTTCACCCGCCATAACACATGGTCATCCCTAGCATGGAGGGTGAAATATCATAAAAAAACTATATGTAATTTAAATAATTCATGTATTAAATAAATAAAAATAAACTATTTGTTTATCTGAACACAGTTCAACGATCTCTCCGTCCTTAAGAGGGTATAACCAGAAAAAAACCAGAAATATGTTATTTTTAAATCAGATTTTAGACGTATTGACTGTTTTCCACAAAAAAACATAAATTGATTTAGAAAGATTGTTCTTTTATCTAGTAAACTTATATTTTAAATTTTGAGAAAAAATGTTTATTTTTAGTATAATAAGGTTATACCATAGGTCGTTGGTAGATTTTTTAAATTTTCAAAAAAAAATTGTTTTATGCAACACTCATTTCAAATCATATAATCATGCAGTAAAATAAATCAATACATTATCTGGGAAACGCATGTTTCAGAATTTTAATTTTAGTTAAAAAAATAATAAAATCACTAAATAATATACACGTACATATGTTTCTTGACGAAAATTTGTCCGTTTGTGTATTTATTTGCGCACTTACAAACTAATATATTTCAGATTTTTTTACATTCTTATTTCGCTTAGACATTGATCAAAAAATAATTACAAAAAGTACCTACATAATTTTCATAGTTTTATCATCACGTCTTTCAGCATTTTTCGATGTAGGTATAAATGAAAGCAAATTTTGAATGAAATAAAATCGATATTGAGTTATAATTTTAAAAAGCTAGTACGGAGAATAATTCAACTTTCTCATTGGAACCGCCCTATACTAACGTAAGAACGACTTTCGACGAAATATGGATTTTCGGCCGCTGGCTGGTTAAACTCCGTTAAGAGTTTCAACAAAAAGCGCAATTAAGTAACTGGGCTCATTCGCTCGGACATTGGCGATCGAAAATCGAAAATGTGAAAACTATTTAATTACAAATTGCATCCGACCAATTGCCTTTCGATTAATCTTAAGTAATGATTTGTGTTCCCAAGCTTGACTTCTCACAGTCATTTAACGAAACGATCTTCGTATTATTGACTTTTTTGGGAATATCAATTTGATTCGGCGTCTCTCACCGTCTGACTATTTCCAAGTGTGAAAAACAGAGTTGGCAATATTTCACAGAATCCTAGGCGGCTTGTTTGTAATAATCTAAAACGTTGTTGGGAAATTGATGAAAATTTCGCTTGACACTTTCTCCGTTTCAATTGAATATAATTTATTCGTTGACAAATTCTTCTGCTTTCGTATTCATTATCTTCGCATTTCTTAAAAAAAATAGTAGAGTCGTAAAGAATTACATTTAGTAAAAGTCTGATAAATTCAATTAAACTATTTTTTACGTTAGCTCCACACAGGAGGCCCTGAGGAAAATAATTTCCCTTAGGGCCTATATCATCTTAGGGGATGCTCTGTGGAGGGTTTTTTAAGGTAAGGAAGGAAAGGAGGTTCTGGGAAGGAAAAGGGTATGAGGTTGGGTAAGAATATGGAGGTCATTGTCCAAGAGTGACAGAGGCATGAATAAATCCTTCCATTTGCGGTGCAAGGCGATGGGTTGAGCTGGAGAGGTAAAAAGAACTAGTCTCTCTCGATCTGGCCCGCCACGCAGTAGGTGGGCAGATGCATCTGCGACCAAGACCCGGACTAACCTCACCGCATGAACCCGAGCACCCCTTATAGGCCACCAAACGTAGCGAACCACTTGGAATGACCTATGGAATAGGTGTTGGTTATCCAATAAATTGTTCCCGGGGTGGCGGCACCCGTACTAGCCTCTTAAATTGAACTAATGTTTCTGATGTACCGGTAGAAAAGAATAAAAATATTTTTTTTATATAATACTCGTAGCCACCTTACTAGAGACCTTTTCTTTTCGGAGCCGGATAAATAATATTTTTTTTGTGATAAAGAAGAGAAAAATTAGAAGTGCTATTCAGAAGTGGTCACTAATCATAGGCAGCTAAAACAATGTTTTAAACCACGTAGACGAGACCGCGACCGTTATTAAATATTACACAGCAAATGCAAGAAATCAAAAAATTGTATTTTTGCCTTCTTTGAGGTTTGAACCAACGACTTCTGGGCCTAATGCCAAATATCTTACCGTTCTTGATTATAAATTATCATCAAGTATGCTCTTCACGAAAGGTCTGCATAAAACAAACCACCACGAGTGGATTGGCGAGATTTACCTACCTACATATATTAAACAAACCATAAAAAAATTTGCCCCAAATATTTTTATTAGGAACCTGTCAATTTCTTCAGAAAATCACATTCACAAATAATGCGGTAGACTTCCAAGCTAGCCCGTGTTAGATAATATTTGAAATTTATATTTTCCTTTTCACTAATGTGTAGATTCTCTGTGCCTTTAATTTTTATTTATATTGTTGTCAAATTGATAGATTCACCCAAAGAATTTGAAATCTTTCACAAATATCATTTAAATTCGTGAATAGTTTTTTTGTGAATAACGGACAAGAATCACCACTGCTCCAGTCTGAAGCCAGTGAGACTATGGCATCCCCAATTGGGGTATATTGTGGGCTGAAGGTATTGGGAAGGGAAAGGAGATGGAGAGGAGAAAGGTAGGGAAGTACCTGGTTATTCAGACCTGGCCACTAAACATGGCAAAAGCCATTTCAAGCAATACTTCACTTCTGAATGGTGGTTTTACACCAGAGCGATATTGACACCCGTATTCAGAGTCGATCCTTTAGTTCAAGAAGCCTTCCTTTCCTTTAAGAAACACCGTTTTGTTTTCAGAGACACGCCTAAGGCCGGTGTGACGTCACTTAGTTAGGAAGCTACCTTACTTAAGATTTCCAAAATTTTTGTATTCAGAGACGTCACTATGGAAGTCTCTACGACACTGCGCACGCGCATTCTTGCTTACTTTGACTTTTAGCTGTCAAAACTCGAGGTTGGTGGGTAGGGTACCTTTGCCTTGCTAAGTCGGTGATTTGTTCCCAGTTGTTGCTGTCGAAAACAAAAAACAATGGAGATGGAGATTATGGAAATGGAGATGATGGAAATGGATAACGAGTTTTTGGATTATATCGTTGATCCATACAATACACATGACGACATTGGCACGGGCAATATGGGCAGCGTGCGGCGTTATTTACGCGATTTTGAAAATCCCGTGGAGTTTTACAGTGACCGCCAATTTAAGGATCGTTATCGGTTGGATAAAACAACTGTAATGCATGTATTAATTCCTCTATTATTTCCGAATTACGCTTTAGTGAATAATAGAGGCTTGCCCATACCTCCTGTTATTCAGGTAGCTATCGCGCTGCGATTCTACGCTACTGGTAATTATCAGGTAAATGCGTCTTTTTACTAGATATCTATTGTAAAATTGTGTTCTACGTTTGTGAAACGAAAATATAACATTTTTTGATGCAGCTGTGGTGAAACTTGTTGTTTGCATTATGTCTGTACTGATTTGAAATCGACAAAGAATGAAATAATGCATTCATTATAATGAAAACATGATGTTAACCTAAAATTATCCAGATGCCCTTAGATGTAAAAAAATATCTAGATGTTCATCTTGTATTATTTTCAATGTTCATTAACTACCTTCATATTTATATATGATTCCAGATTGTTGCGGGAGATCTACACAAACTGAGCCAACCAACCTCCAGCAGAGTGGTGCAAAAGATTTCCTCCAGATTGGCCCAACGGTTAACTGAATTTATTCATTTTCCTCAACGGCCCGAGGACTACGCTGAAAATCGAAAACTCTTTTATTCAAGAGCCCAATTTCCAGGAGTCGTCGGATGTATCGACTGTACGCATATTGCCATCAAGAGCCCAAGCCGAACAATAGGTGAATCTTTTCGCAACAGGAAAGGATGGTTCTCCTTGAATGTGCAAGCTGTGTCAGGTCCACGTTTGGAATTTTTGGACATAGTTGCCAGGTGGCCTGGTTCTACCCACGATTCCAGGATATTCCAAAATAGCGCGTGCCGCCTAAAGTTTGAGGAGAAAAGAATTACAGGCATTCTTCTCGGGGACAGCGGATATGGCCAGACAAATTATATGTTCACACCAGTATTAAATCCTGCAAATGAAGGGCAGGAAAAATATAATAAATCTCAAATTTCCACACGGAATGTAGTCGAAAGATTATTTGGTGTATGGAAGAGGAGATTTCCTTGCCTGAGGAGGAAATTAGAAAACAAATTAACTAATACTACAAACATTATAGTTGCGTGTGCCATTTTGCATAACCTATGTATATCGTCAAACGACCAGCATTTTGGGCAGTTTGAGGGTATAAATATACCTGTCAATTCGGTGGTGCAGTCTGCTTCAGGCAGAACGATAAGAGATGCGTTTATCCAAAGACATTTTACGTGATGTTTAATGAACTGTGAAAGGACACCATATGTAATGAATAGTGACTCATATTTTTATAATGTGTAGTCATTGTGCTGTGTAATGAACTGTGAAAGGACACCATATTTAATGTAATGAATATTGAAGTCATATTTTTTTAATGCATAGTAATTGTGCTGTGTAATGAACTGTGATAGGACACCATATCTAATGTAATGAATAGTGAAGTCATATTTTTGTAATGTATAGTAATTGTGCTGTGTAATGAACTGTGAAAGGACACCATAATATATCCAATGTAATGACTAATGAAGTCATATTTTTATAGTATGTTAAAATTATGCTGTGTATTGAATTATGAAAGAGCACAAGGGTTTATCTTAAATATATCCCTATGTGTTTTAATAATGTGTGTAAACTCTCTCCGTTATCAAAAAAATTGAAACAGAACGGAAAATAAATAAAACATTTATTGGAGATTAATATATTTTTTATTCAAGACTATTCGCCAGCGCTTTTTCAAGTTCTGCCTTCGCTTTTTTTACTTTTAGTTCTAAGAGCTCGTTCTGCAGACGGGCTCCTTTCAACTGCTCCCGGGCAATCTCCTGGGCAGTCTCCCTCTGCTCCCGGGCAGTCTCGATCTGCTCCCGGGCAATCTCCTGGGCAGTCTCCCTCTGCATCCGGGCAGTCTCCTTCTGCTCCCGGGCAGTCTCTCTCTGCTCCCGGGCAGTCTCCAACCTCACTATGTGCATTTCTTCATCGTACTTCGTTAGATTGGTGCTTCTTAGGCAACGCACTTGGCCCTCGTCGCGAACCACCTGCCCACTAGATGATATCAAGTCTGAAACAACACAAAATTACAAGCTGATTAGTCATCAATGTAAATAACATGTTTATGCCACTCTGTGCCCCATGACATAGTGCATAGTCGGGAAACACGCCAAATACGCGCCCAACATATTTATTTATTTACTCACATACGGCACAACACGTGCCATTAACATAATTGACATACTTATGAATAGTACAACAACACGAAGAAGTAAGTGAAATTTAAGAAAAAATGTAATAAGTAGTGAACAAAAGGTAAAATGTATAAAAGAAAATTATAAAGTGTAAAGTAAGGATAAAGTACAAAATATAAATTATTAGGTAAAAATAAAAATTTTAAGTGAGAAATAGGGCAGTAAAAAGTAAAATGTTGAAATATAAATAATCTCTGAAAGGTACCTGCAAAGATTTAAATATAAAAAGTAAGAAATCCTGGATTATGTTATCCGATATGATAAATTTTACAAGTACCTATGATTTCTAGTACATTAATAGTTTTGAAGTGAAGTACTGGTAGGCATATTATGTTTACGTGTTATTAGCAAACAAATTAAGTTTAATGCATCTTTTGTATGAGGCCGGATTACCGGCAACGTGATCGATATTAGGATGTACATGGATGACATTTGTCATCAACAGCTCGGCTGTGGAACGATTTGCCGGCCTCTGTTTTTCCTCCCTCCTACAACATATGTCCCTTCAAGGCCCATTTTCACTCCTTCCTCAAAACACCCCTCACACAGCATCTTCAACAGGGCCCCTCTTTCTTTATGGTAGAGAACGAGAGGTTAAAATAAAGCTCTTCGAGTATTATTTGAACCTTTATAGGAAAGTGCAAGTAATCTTAGCAAATATAGATGTAAATATAGTCACCTTTCTTGGGCATAATGTGCCGTGTCTTCGTCTTGAGCTGGGGCGTTGATCTTTCCTCCGGTGTTTTTGTTATATCTGAAAATTAAAAACACTTTTGCAATAATACTATCTCGAAAATTATTTAAGATTTAGCATGACAACTGATAAAATTATGTAATAAGTTCCTACAGAGAAATGCAAATGCTACCATCTAACTATAAATCACATTAATTTTAAATTGAAAAGAATCAATTACATTATCAAAAATTGACTTACCAAACACCGGCACTTCCGTCGACTGGTCAGTCCATGGCATGCTGAACAATGCAGACGTGCTGGGCACAGCGGTATCTGAAACAAACAATACTTTGAATAAGAAATAAGATCAAAGTTAAATAAACAAGTAGCCAAAATATTTCACATAACTTTCTTAAACTAACCGCGATCGCTGTCGTTGCAAAAACTCAGTTCAATGTTGGTGGCCAAGTCCAGCACGCTGTCAACGGGATGATGCTCATCGGAGACACTTGGTAACAGCCTGCCCCCTCCCGTCTTCATCCTGCTCCTCTTCTCCTGGCAAAGCTCCATCTTCCTTTTTGACTTTATGTTGTCCCAGCATTTTTTAAGCTGCGCTTGGGTCCGCTAAGAAGGAATTCAATAATATAGTATTGTAATAGTATCACGGAGTCGGAACAATAGAAGAGTATGTATATGAATGAAAAAAGAGTATCCCTGCGGTAAAACGGCGTGATGGCTAGTTAGTATTTCAATTACAAAAGATACAAACCTTTTGATTGCCGGCGATTGAGTTGAAATCATCTGTCAACTTGGCCCACGCATTTTTCTTCTCGCCAAGCTGCAGATGGTTCGTCGAAATGCTGGCAACGGCAGGATATGTGTTTATTAAATCCAATAAACATTGCTTTTCACTCGGCGTGATCAGAGTCCGCGAATTCATTGTAAAGGAAACTTTGGAGAAACTGGGAGAAACGCAACCGAAGAGGCATAAATAAACCAGTCATTAGATTGATAACTTCCTGCTTTTTGCTCAGACAAAATTTCAACGCTATTTCACCATAGATACGCCATAAATGTGACAACTTTTTTTTTTTCCTCGCGGTATGACGTCGTAGACACCATCGACAAGAATAGAGGAAACAATAAAAGGCTCGACCATAAACAATATAATCATCTTTCAGTACCTACCTAATTTTTTTAGCCTAAAATATTATTTTAAAAATAAAATGGAATGTCATAATAAATGAAAACTCAATAATATGTTTTAATATTTTATTATAAACAGGTAAAAACAGGAAATACAATACAATAATACAAGAAGAAGGAAATACAAGGGCATGTAGAGCGAATGAACGAAGAAAATAGTGTAAGAAGAGTATACGACACATTTGTGAATGGTAAAAGAAGACGGGGACGCCGGAGGAAGTGAATCAGATACTTGAGTCGGGCCATGTCAAAAGTCAGAATAATAGGAATGTATGAGACAATGTATGAATGTGAGTGAGGCAAAGGGTGTGTGCCAAGACCGAGTTGTTTGGCGGTCCATCCTATTTGCCTACCCCTGCGGAGAAACGGCGTGATGGTTAGTTAGTTAAAAACAGGAAATACAAGAATAACCAACTAACCATCACGTCGTTTCACCACAGGGGTGGAAAGACAGGACGTTCCGCCAAACAACTCGGTCTTGGCACACACTCTTTGCCTCATTTACAAATCGACACATACATACTATTCTGACTCTTGACGTGGCCCGAGGCAATATCTGATTCACTTGATCGTGTCAGGTCTTCCTCTGGCATCCCTGAGTTCATCTACCACTCACATCTGCGTCATATTACTTACATTCCATGCTTCGTTCATTAGCTCTACATACCCATATACATATCTGGGGGTCCCTTTCTTAATCTTACTCATTACGATTAGCCTCGCATTCTTTGCGAATCTCCACATTTCTCACGTGATCATAAATAATAATATTTTAATGATCTGCATAGCGCCAGTTTTGTAAAAAAATCACCTCAAAGGCGCTCTGCACAAACTTATAAATAAAGTAGAAAACCACTTTAACTTATAGCAAAAAATTTCATCCACCGGTTCAGCGATCACTGATATGAAACTATACTCGTACATTCGTTTTGACCAATAAACGCTATGCTGCGTAAAATATACACATATAGCTTTCATTATACTCAGTACAGGCAGAAAGGGACTATACAAGATTTTATCACACATACGCCTCGGGGATCTCATTTCTACAGCATTCAGTCTACTTTCATCTTTCCTCTGCCAGTTCCTCACTGCCATACATCAGGTACAGTACTGACTTCACTTCTTTGGACTTTTCAGTTTTTTTGTTAGCGCCAACGCCATTCAATCCTCCATTAATAGTTACCCGCATTTACCCTTCTTTCAATAACTCTATCAACCTTCCCATATCTTGTAAACATACTTCCCATGATATACAAAGTCATTCACCCGCTCAAGCATTCATCATTCACAACTGTATTACAAACTGTTTTTGTACTCTCTCTACTGACAAAAATATAAAGTACAAATAGAAAAGGCGTACTGAGAATGTGTCGTTCTTGTCGAGTTCTGGTGGAGACTCTTCCTTCTTGTGTTCTCTCAAGGACAGCGGTGCCAGGAAGTGGTGGAATAAGTCAGCCCCCAATCTCCCGGTATGACACCACAACGTTACTGAAGGAAATGAGTGTACTCCAGCATTTGTAGTCTCCGCCAGCCTGCCAGCTGTAGGGGTAGAAAGTAGGCAGCTTGACACTATATCCGTCACTTTGGTGTTTCGAGCTGAAAGTATTAGAAAAACTCGTGAGATACATAAAGACAGACAGATCAAAACAGACAGATCAAAACAAAACATTATAAATACGTGAAAACAAGATTAAATTAATGTACCTATGACACTATGAAGTGATTGTAATTATTCGCTAAAATAGCCGTACGAAATGAGCTTAAAATTCCATATAAATAATCAACATAAATATTTGTACCTGGAGGTTATGAATTCACGACGATTATGCATTCAATCGCAATGTGCCATTTCACGATAGTATTATCCAAAAACACATGCACGAGTTCTCAAAATCGGGTAAACAATGTATTCAAGTCTGCTAATTCCACACCACGCTGATATTTACATGTTTAAAGTTTTAGATTGCGCTCGGGTAAATAAAGCGTGACATTTTTAAGAGCGACCATTTTGGATTATACTGGATTATACATTATACACTGATACACATACACATTACACATACGCATAGCTGTCAAGCTTTCCATTGGTCCTCGCGGTATGACGTCACGCAGTCACAGAAATTTACCATTTTTGAACTCGGTTGAAGAAATGAAGCGGAGTTATACCCCCCTGCGAAGAGGTGACAAGAGACTTTTGACAGACCGATGTTATTTACGACAGACGCTTGAATTAAATCCATAGATAAACACACAGATTGTCCCAAAACGGGGCATGTTGTTTCCGTAGAAGCCGGACATCGACAAGTTTCGGATGACGTCACACCTTTCTTTCGGCGTAGACAAAAGGTCTCTACCTTAGGAAAGGAAGCTCAAAGTGTGGACTCTGTATAGAAGCGTTAAAGGTAAGTACAGCTCTTACCTTTGCTTAGGTAAGTCCGACACTTGACTAAGACAACTTTTAAGTATCGACTCTGAATACGGGTGTGAGAGTATCCTCCACAAATGTACTAGGCATAAATATTTTTTTAAATGAATAAATTGTAAAATAACACAAATTAAGTAAATAAAATAGGTTTTGAACCCGCGAACTTACTCGGGCTGCTAGTCGAGAGACTTACCTCTTGACTACAGAGGCCGTCTGCTTTGTGAATTATGGGAATTTAATAATACCTTGGTACTAGGTAGGAGAAGCAACCCAAATAAAATTTATATTTCATAAAAATTTGGTTAAATTTTTTGTCAAATAAGGAGTAGGTCAAATAATATTTACTCCACCAGAAATAAAATTCTCTGAATAGTTCAGGTCGTCCTACCCGTAATATTAATATCGGGGAGAAAAATTCGGCGGCGATATTAAAAACACTGATTGAATTCATAGAGAGCTTTAAAATTATTAACAACGGCCCATTAAATTAAAACAAAAATAATTAACTAACATTTTTAATACAGCACTTAATGATGCTCCATTTATTTTAGTAGACAGGTAACTTTCATAATGGGACGCGGCTAAAATAGTGAGAGATGCCCGGGACAGGGGCGATCCGTCAACTAGGCATAGGCGGCCGCACTGAGGGACATTCCCGAATAGCGAGGAACAATAACTAACTACGCACATAATGTGGCCTATGGTAAGCACACAACACACAAGAATACACGTTCGTTCATTATGTATTCTTGGTTATATATATGTTATAATTTTTTTTGTGATTCTAATTCGAAATGAACACCTTATGAAGGTACAATTATTTAAGTAACCCAATTGTTCGATATTTTGATTGAAAAGTATGGAACTGTGAAATAAATATTTCAAGCTCTTTAATATATGGTTGCAGTGGCGTCACAGAGTTTTTAATCAGGGTAGGCAGTAGGAAAAACCATATATTGTTTCAAGTTAAACTGACTTGGTGATTTTTCGCTTATGATGGCTGAAATGCTAACTCTAGCAGATCTTTGTTTTGGTTTACAGTCATATAAAATATTCAAATAACCGCTTCATATATTGCAAGCGATTAGTTTATTATTACGTTCTATTTTCAATGAAAGCCAACTTAATATTATAATCATTTCCTTACTAACATTGTACTCATTAATAGAGATACCAACAGATGACACTGATTGCTACTTTTGTTTATTTGTACCAAAAGGCACGGCCTTTTTCGATACTAACACACACGAGTAGTAATGCAAATTGTGCATATATGTACATTTTTACGTAGAACAATACGACATGGGCGTCATTTTGCATACTTTTGCATAGTTCCTGCTTTTGACACGTTACACTAGGGTGGTTGGTGGGGCATGCATGGCGCCGCGATAAGCCTATGTGGTCATGCGGAATGCATGCCTCTGCATGGTTGTAGAATTAAGATAGTGAACTGAAAATAGTTAAGATAGGGTTTGGATTAAATTTAAAGACTCAACGATCGGCATTGTTTGCTTTTGCTAATACGAGTAAATAGATATTTCTGTCCCATAATAAAGTTTCTGATAACTTGGTACATTAACTGATATCTTAGTACAAGAAAAATTAATATACATTTGTAGACTGCTGAAGATCATCATATAAATATGTGGTAAACTATCCCATGACCACATTTTAGGTTTTTATCGAATTATACCGAATCTAAAGATTCAATCCTACCTTGTGGACTACGGCATGTTTATTATCAATGGAAAAAGAAGAAAAAATATGTATCTGGTATGGGGGCACATAATCACTGTTTCTGCTCTCCCTTGCCAAATTTGTCATGTGTGACATTCGATAATTTACCCCTGAGCCCAATTTTCTAGATCTCATACAATTAGTTGGCACAATTATTATACACGAGTTTAATTTTTAATTTATTTGCATTTAATTTTGTGAAGTATTTCATTTCAAACATAATATTAATTTATATTCTCTTTTACACTTATTATTGGTTGTAACCACTGCTGCAACAATGTTTGTTTCCATCTTATAACCATCGTATTGCCAGTGTGCGGCTCGGGTCGTGGGTGATCTGTCAACATTACGTACGCTGTCAAAACTCTGCGAGCGACATGCACGCACACACACACGCACATACTCCACGTGCGTGGAAATACACCACTATACCTCTATATACCACTCTACCACTGAAACACTGTAGGGAGGACATCGTTTGATAAGGATCTAAAAACAAATAAATATTTCATAAGAATATGCTTCAATTCAACGGGATCTCACAATTACAATATTGGATTCTTTTATTAAATTTTCTTCGCATTCAAAAGTACCTACTGTTGTTTTTAAAGTAGTTTTCTTCCAAAATCTTATTGTAGAACTCCATTTTAATTTTTCGTTTGTTTTACATATTCAATAATATTATTAAGTAATTCATAAAAGCAGTTTATTTATAAAAAAGGTTCTGCTATGTAATTATTATTACACGTGACAACTGTTTCGCCTTCTGAAGGCAATTTAAAATTGTGGTTAGGATTCTTACAGACTACAGATTATGAGAATAAAACAACAAGTTTTTCATTATAAGTAAGTACCTGAATAGAAATTTATATATTAATATATTATCTGTAAGCGAAGAAACCACAGTTTGATAATGCCTTCAAAAACGCGAAACTGCTGTCACGCGTAATAATAAGTACGTCAGCTCAAGCCAGTGAGACTATGGATTCCACAATTGAGGTATGTTGTGAAGCTAAAGGTAGTGGGGAGGGGAAGAAGATGGAAAAGAGGAAGGTGGGGAAGTACCTGGCTATTCATATCTGGTCACCAAACACGGCTAAAGCCATTTCAAGCAACGTTTCAATTCTGAACGGTGGTCTTACACGAGGGCGATACTGGAAGTTTCTTCCACTCTGGAACGTATCGCAAATATATATTTATTATTTTTAATTAATTAATTCTAAAATAACGCAAGTTAATCAAATCAAATTCATTTGCTCACGCCGGGTTCGAACCCCCGACCTTCGGATTGCAAGTCGAGAGTCTTACCCCTCGACCACGGAGGCAGACAATTAACACCGTCATATTATTGTTTCGCTCAGGGAGTTGATATGAGATTGAACCGATGTTCGAGCCAACGACGGATCTTGCTTTATATTATACCCTTATCAATGGGATAAAGGTATAATATAAAGCAAGATCTCGGCACCTACACAAAAAAGACTTCGAATTGTCCAAAATGTTTTGGAACATTGCACAACATTCGAATGTTTTGGAATGTTCCACAATAATCTGGGATGCTCCAGGATGTTCCCGAACGTCCCTGACTATTCCCGAACATTCCACAACATTCCAAAATGTTCCGGAATGTTCAGGAATGTTATGGAATGCTCCCGAATACTCTCGAATCTTCTTGACTGTTCTAGAAATTTCTAGAGGGCGAAACTTCCAGCCCTTATATCTTCAAAACCAGCTTCATGGATGGAGGATAGAGGTCTATCACACCATATAACTTCCTTGATAGTACCGGTACCTACTCGTTTCTGAGTTTTAGCGGGATGCACACATTCATACGCTTTCTTTTATTATACGAGTATATATTGATTACATGTATGTAGCTTATCATTCTCGAGTCTTTGTGTCTTTATGCAACCAGATTTCTGAAATACAGTAAGACGCAAATATTTGTCTCATCCAATGCAGCACGCGTGGAAAACCTAATGCAAGTTCACACAATTACACGCGCAGGACACATCATGCAAGACACCGGCGACACGGACATTCGTGGCCACGTGGCGGAACGGACAAATGGTGCCGTGCCTTGGTAGGTGGATCTCTAACACATACCTCCTTCCCTCTCCTCTTCTCTCGGAAGCTATTTGTCTGATGGGTCCTTTACCTTGAAGTTGGCACTCACTTTTGATATTAATTATTATTAATTTGCGAATTAAAACTGTCGACAAGCAACACTGGAACTTTCTTTAGAGTGAGCATTTGGATAAAGGATCGCTTAAGTTGGTACTCTGAGCTTGTCTATACCAATTTTTTAGGTTAAGTTGAAGCCATGCTAATAAAGGCCCTTCAAGGAGAAGCAGAAGAATAGATATGTAAATTCGAATGTTAGAAGGAGGGCCCTAATATTAAAAACGATAATATTTAAGCGGAAATTGTGAAAATGTTTAATAAAACACGACTCGTTTAAAATAGAGAAAAATCTCGTGGGAAATATCTTAAAAAGCATTTAAACAAAGACTCTGAATTTTTTCATACAATTGACTTATAAAATAACAGAAAAAAACTTTTTATGATAATTTTCGGAGCATACTTGCAAATATCATGGCAAATGTATGAATATTATCTTGAAAAAGGATATATCCATATTTTTTAGAAACTTAAATACTTAAGGTGTTGGCAGAGTGGTGGTACTCTAAGCTTGTTTTTTTTTTTTTTTTTTTTTAATCCTTTATTCCAGATCTCGGGGAGGGTGGTGCAGTCCCACGAGTTCCATATTATACATATACAATATAAATATCAAGTAAAAATAAAAATATTATAAGATGAGAAAAAAAAATTACATGGTAAAAGAAAATAATAGATAAGAATACAAAATAAAATAAGAAAATTTGAATTAAGTGAACTTTTTGTTATAAATCTATGTCATCAGGAAGTGGCTCCACCGCTTGTAGATGGGACCCTGCCAGAAGTGGAATGCTGCCATCACAAGACTGTTTTCGCTCGAGGCTAGTCGCGTTCTGAAGTTAGTGATCCGTTTCTTCATGAGTGCTCGGAATCCGGGAACTCATAATTTTTGTCCATCAAAATTTTTTTAGGTTAACTTCTAATGTTAGCTATGACCTACGAACTTTAGGAAATAATGTTCCTCTCCTCAAAACAATGATTAATAAAGCCTCAAATTTAATATTGAATCATTCAACTGCCTAAAATTCAAAAATATTCATCCAAGACTTGTAGAAAATTTAATAGATATGGTGTATATTAAAATAAAAATGGATATATTTATTTAAGACACTATCGACATTGCATTTAGTTCGAGAAGAAACTTGGAATCAAACATAAATATAGCAGCCAATAAAAATATGAAATAAAAATAAATAATGTTAAAAATATGAAGATAATGTTAAACGTATGGTACAGTTAAATATGGCCGAAGGGGATAGGCTTGAATTAGCTCGGTGGTTAGAGCAGACCCCTGGCAATGCTAAGGTCCCGAGTTCAATTCCTAAATGCGACCGAAGCTTTTTGATTTTCTGCTTCAAATTTTCGTTTGAGATGCGCCAATATTGTCTTCAATGATCAAATAAGTCTAATGAAATCTAGTGTAAGACTAACATATACAACTATTATGTTTCATTAAATTTTTAATAGGCCGATACATTTATGGTACACGTTCCAAGTTACATTAGTTTGAATGCTTATTGCTGTTTTCAATATATACATACAGTTAAACAGCATCTAACGGGATTCAGCCAAATGCATTCCCGCAGTCGGAATAAGTGCTTCTGGAAAACACAATAAAATCTATTTTAAACTACAAAGTATTTATTTTTGCACCAACACGGCCGCTTGGCCCGAGACTCGCTATAGCTAATTATGTGCATATTTTTGTAACTGAGAACAACGCACTAAACATTTTAAATTAGTTTCTAAAATTCGGTGCAACAAAATATTCTATTAACGGTGACAGGAGGCGATTAGTCAGAATATTGTTGGAGATAATGCCAAACTAAAGGAATGGGTTTCTTCACAATGGCGACATGCAAAATATCAGGGACAGCTTGCTGCAGTTGAATTTGCCTGTAAAGATAATTTTTAGATTAGGTTAAACTGCTTTGAATGAAAATTTTCGTTCGTTCTCAAAAACAAAAACAAAAAACAGCACGGATGCTGTAATAGATCGCTACCGTATTTAAATATTTGTCTGTGAATAGCGGTTAGGATTGTCAGTTGTTAGGAGGAAGCCGGTCGGCCGGACGGCCGGACGGCCGGCGTAGCGCAGCGGTAAGACGCTTGACTCGCGCACCGAAGGTCGCGGGATCGAATCCCGGCGTGGCAAATAAATTTTATTTGATTAATTTGTGTTATTTCACAATTTATTCATTTAAAATAATAAATAGTATATTTGCGGCACGTTCCAGAGTGGAAGATACTCTCTGTATCGCCCTGGTGTAAGACCACAATTCAGAATTGAAACGTTGCTTGAAACGGCATTAGCCGTGTTTGGTGACCAGATCTGAATAGCCAGGTACTTCCCCACCTTCCTCTTCCCTATCTCCTTCCCCTCCCCACAACCCTCAGCCTCACAACATACCCCAATTGGGGATGCCATAGTCTTACTGGCTTCAGACGGGAGCAGTTGGGACTTTTGTGAGGTATTCATGTAAAAAAAAAGCCGGGCGGCCGTTTTGTCCGCACAAACGTATTCCCCAATTTCCTTTTTGGATTTTGACACTAATGCAAATCTTTTTTAATATATCGACCACTTGCGTGTCAGTACGTTGTGTGTTTTTTTTATTATTGGTTACTTCCTATGGGAGTTGGAATCCTCCAAAATCTTGAAAATTGCCTGGTTTAAACGCCATCGACAGACCTTTAATATACAAACTTTTTCATTCCATTTCTGTAAGAATGTTTTAGTGGCCAACTTGACTATTGGGGTACAAGAGCGAGACGGCAGATGCCGTGGTATTAAAAGCAATGTTATTGTAGCACTAGCTCTATCTCTTATTTAGTCAACACGCATTATTATCTCATTGTGCAACTACAGATCTACGCGCATCATTATTTAAAGGGAACATTTCCAATCTAAAGATATTCCTTTCCCAACAATAAAAATAACTATTACCTTACCATTACATTACATTTACCATTCAATATGCAAACAAGTCTATGAACATATTTAAAAAAAAAAGCAAAACGTGTAGAGGCAATAGTTTGACAGTACTGCAAAACATTTTTAATACAATCTAGATATCGACCACTGGCGTATCGGTACGTTTTGGTTTTTTTGATAAGTTACCTTTTAAATGAGTTGGAACCATTCAAAAATTGTTAAAATTGCCGTGTGGCATACTTGGCACCTTTCACACCAAGAGACGTTCAGTATACAAACTAGACATTGTATTTAAAAAAAAAAGCAAAACTTATATACAAACATAGAGTGGTAAAACAATGTATGATCGTGTGAGAAATGTGGATATCCGCAAAGAATGTAAGGCTGATGTATGCATAATGAGTAAGATTAAGAAAGGGACCCTCAGATGGTTTGGGCATGTAGAGCGAATGAACGAAGAAAGCAGTGTAAGAAGAATATACGACGCAAATGTGAATGGTAGAAGAAGTCGTGGACGTCCGAGGAAAACATGGCACTATCAAGTGAATCAGATACTTGAGTCGGGCCATGTCAAAAGTCAGAATAATAGAAGAGAATGTATGAGACGATGTATGAATGTGAGTGAGGCAAAGAGTGTGTGCCAAAACCGAGTTGTTTGGCGGTCCGTCCTCTCTGCCTACCCCTGCGGCGAAACGGCGTGATGGTTAGTTAGTTAGTTAGTTAGTTAGAGTATTTTCTTCTAATAAAGTTCTTAAAAATCGGTTCAGATTTGGAGTAGAAAAATAGGGAATAGAAAAATTCGATTTTGATGATTTTATTTTGGTATTATCGGCCAGAGGTGCAGTTGTCCCCATTGCTCAGAATTCGGGAGAGTAAGAGCGACAGTGACAGCAACAGTTTGGTGAAATACCTAATATTCAAATTTCTTTACAACCGGGCTTCCTCTTAAGTCAGGCTTTTCGGGTTTTGCACGGACAAATGAGTCTGAGCAGTAATAGCGTGGCATTATTGTACTTTTGATGGTTCCATGTCTTTTACGGTAATTTATGTGACTATAGTTAAGAATGGCTGAGTTCCGTTACCCTTAGCATGGCCATTGTTTTAATACAGGCACTTATACTCCCTGATCTTAGGCAGCGGTGTTTAGAAATCCTTACAAAGATGTTGGTTTTGCATATGAGTGCAAGCACAATTCATAAGCCAGCTCTAGACGGCTAGACGATTTTTCCCAATATGTTGCATGATATAAAAGGTGCCTACCTAATATAGAAAGCGCATTTTCGATGAAATGTCAGTTTTTCATACAATGTAAGTGTGAGGTTATTATCATTATGTAAATTCCTTGGTGGGAGTGTATATACATTTAATTCAGAAAATTAGAATTGAATGTAGGGGTTAGTTTTTCCAGGAGTGACGCTCGTATAGATCCATCCCTTCCAAGGCGATGTTCCGAGAGGCCTGCTGGAGGGGTCAAAAGGTCTCCCTCAAAAAGTTTCTCCCGATCTGGCCTGTCACGCAGCTTTTCGGCAGGTGCATCCGCCACCAAGACCCGGACAAACCTCTCCCCATGAACCCGGGAACCCTTGCTAAGGTACCGCGCGTTTTCATCCCGCGACAAAACATCCCCGACACAATATACTCTTACAAAATATCCCTCGACATAATATCCCAAAGACAAAATATCTACTAAAACCTAACCTAACTTAACCTTATTTTACATTTTACTATTTTTGAACAATAAATTATTGTCTTTACAAGATGTATGTATTATTTTTGTACCATTTTACTATTTTTGAACAATAATTTATTGTCTTTATAGGTTGTCAGCATTATTTTTGTCCTATTTTATTGTAAGGTTAGGTAACGTTTTAGTATATATTTTTTGGGGGATGTTTTGTCCGTAGGATATTTTGTCGGTGATTGTTTTGTCCGTAAAATAGTTTCTCGGGGATATTTTGTCGGGGGGTATTTTGTCGCGGGATGAGAAGTCGCGGAACCCTCTGCTAAGTCACCTAACATAGTGAACCTCTAGGGGTGACCTGGCAGGGTTGTTGGTTATTCAATAAATGGTTATTGGGCAGCGGTATCCAAGCCCGCCTCCCAATCTAAAAACAAGCTTTCGCTTAAACATTTATAAGGTGGATAATTTAAACCTTTTTTTATAAATTTATTAACAATTTTGAAATATATTTGAAAATTACACATAACGAATATTAATAAATTAACAAATTAAACTTGTAAAAAAAACTCGGCTAACTTACCCTATATGTAGCCATTATTCATAGATTCATATGCCGAATAGTAAACTCCGACTTTTTAAATAAATAAATCCTGTGTAATTAATTAAAATGTACGTTACCGTATGAAAAACCTATGAGTAGGATTGTGAAATACCCCCTTACCTAATATAATATTATATTATTCTAGTAAAATGAATGTCAACTCGCTTTAAGTTTATACCAGGATATAGGACATTAAGAGCGCGCAGGAGCGCCGAGAAATTTTAACGATAGGTATTTGTAAAAATTATTTCTATTTCGTTCATCTCAGCGGGGACAGCAAAAGCGCTATCGGTGTATTGGTGAACCCCAATGCGTGTGTGTGCGTGGCTGCAGGTGTTGGAAGCACGAATCGCCGCGCCGCGCCCGCCAGCAAATTCGCGTTCTTATTATTTCATTTACTGTTATTCATTTATTCCAAAAATTAAGTAGGTGCCTAGGTACATATTCGTAATAAAATAGCGAGGTCTACATTATTTAATATTGTATTGTACTTAACTTTATTATTATTATTACTTACTACAAATACATGTGACTGCCTGCTCCGAGCTCATCTTCTGCACACGCACAAGTCAATGAGACTTGTGGGTGCGTGTATACAGGTTGCTGCCTGCTGCAACAGATAAGTCAATACGCGTCGCGACTTGAGCGTGCGTATTCCTATATAATAGATATCTTCTGCGCTCATAGTTCATTCATCTTGTTACTATTAGTAAAGTAAGATGCACGCTGTTTTGGTTTAGTAATATCGGGAGATTCATACCATCTTTTTTTATAAAACGGCAGCATAGGCGCAGTAGGTACATCACGTACTTTGTGATTGTATAGTGTTTTTATTTTTCGCTGGCTGCATCACTCTACTGTTTTTGACTAGCCTTTTTACTGGAAACTATTCTACGTCAAATACAGACCTTCGAATTTTGACCCTGAAACCCCCTTGAATATTGAAATCTGTTTGGTCATTTCTCACGATTTACACATATAGGACATATGGTGAGTAGATACCTACTAAACTATTCATAAATTATTCATAAACTATTATTATAAACATAAACTATTCATTCATAAAAACTCAATATTACAACACAATTTCCTTTTTTAATTAAACATATAAATATCGCTAAAAATGTTGTTGTTTTTTGGCTCTCCCTGAATAACGTAAATTCATCAGTTTTGACTGTATGCATAAAGTGCATTAGTGCAAGTCGGTACATTTGTTAACATATCTAGTAACCTATAATAAATTTTATTCTACGTCTTAGGCTGCGTATACACACGCCAGCCGAACAACGGATTATGGGAAAGGAACGAAGCAAAAGCAAACTGCCCGAAACGCTGCGCCGCTTGCGGTTGCTTCGTACCTTTACCATAATTCGTGGTTCGGCTCGCGTCTCTGTCCGCAAAGAGTGGCGTGCACTGATTTTTCAGTGGGCTAGAATCCTAAGATTGAAAATACGACATTAATGATGTTGTCGAAGCTGAAAATTATTTTTTTTCCGAAATTTCAATTTTCAAATTCTGTGCACGCCACTATTCGCAAATATATACGTAGCATAAGATATGTGTATTTAGAAATTGAGTTACATAAAATCGACTACTATATTACCTACCTTCAACTCAAAAATTTTTTTCTTACAGATAAATAATGGGTAAAAGAAATGGAAACAAAGCGCGTTTGTTTTTATCTACTAGACGAAAAAAACCGATTATTAGTATCAAACGACAGATTCATGTTGCACCACGTTCGACATCTAGGTAAGTCGAAATATCGCTTTCCTGTCACTCTTACTACTGAACCTTCCTAAGGTTACCTTTACGTACGTAAAGTTTTTTTTCCCGTAAGTTGCTCACATAAGAGAGTTATGGCAAAATTACTAATGGGTATCGTTTACATTGATAATTTTGCCATAACTCTCTTACGTGAGCGACTTACGAGAAAAACCTAAAGATTTATGCTATGAGAGCCGTGTATTATGTAGCATGTATAACGGGAAAATGGGATGGACAAATTTAAATAAATAAATCATTTGCATTTACAGGGATATGGATGTCATCGATACTACTTTTGGAAACTTAACTACATCTTCACTAATGCATGAAACTTCCATGGATGAATCATTTGCTCCAAATATAGACGAAAACGCAAGTTCATCATCATCAACAACGCTTGATGATTTGGTGATAGAACCAGACCATATTGATGAAACCGATAATTTCGAAGGTCGCAGAATTGTGGATATAAAATATTTGTTTTCGGAGATATCAAATATAAAGCACGAACACACCAACTGCACATTTTCCGATTTAAAATTTATGAAGGAACGACGAAATGGTCTTCTAAGCCAGTATGTTTTCGAGTGCAAAATGTGCAAGAAAATAGAATACATTCACTCCGAAGACCCGAAACGGAAAATGTCTATAAATACTGCTGTCGTCGAAGGAGTGATGTGTACAGGAAATGGGTATTCACAATGGAATGAAATTTGTGGGGTTTTAAATATGCCAAATATGGATTGTAAGACTTACACGAACATAGAACAATGTTTAGCGCCAACAATTGAAGAATGTGCCTTAGAAGAAATGATCGCAGCTCGTGAAGAAGAAAAAAGGCTAGCCATTTTAAACGGTGACGTAGACGAGGGTGGCTATCCTTTGGTAACGGTGGTTGCAGATGGCTCCTGGGCAAAGAGGTCGTACAAAAGTGGATTTAGCTCCTCATCTGGCGCAGGGTGCATAGTTGGACTACGAACTAAAAAGGTTTTATTTCTGGGAGTGCGAAACTCATACTGCTGCATATGTGCTAGAGCTACTAAACTACACATAGTTGCTTCTGAGCACAGGTGCTTCATAAACTGGCGTGACAGTGCTAATGCCATGGAAGCCCACATTATAGCAGAAGGGTTCTCGAGAAGCATGGAAATGCATGGATTGAAATTTAACAAACTAGTTGGTGATGGCGACTCCAGCATCATGAAAAAAATAATGCAACAAATGCCATATGGTCCTAACCTTATAGTACAAAAAATAGAGTGCAAAAATCACTTACTCCGCAATTTTTGCAACAAAATGAAAGCACTTGGAAAAAAAACCAACAACGCTAAAGGCTTTGTACCAGTTCATATAAGGAAAAAGGTTGAAGCAAACGTTTTACGCATGAGAAGAGCTGTAGTTGGAGCAATAAATTACAGGAAAGAGCAAGAAAACACAGTACAAAGTGATAAAATAAAAAATTTGAAAATGGACATAAAAAATACCGCAAATCATGTGTTTGGTGATCATAAATTGTGCATCGTACTATTGCAAGCCGGAGAAGTATACTGATGATCCAAATTTAGTAAGCGATCTTCGAGATTGTGGAATATGGACTGATATCCAACAATTCTTATTGTCTCTAATAGCAAATGCAGAAAGTCTTATTATTGACGTGACAAATAACACTGTGGAGCAATTCAACAACGTTATCGCCAAATTTATAGGTGGAAAAAGGGTAAATTTTACTACAAGAGGATCTTACCAAGCAAGATGTTTTGGAGCAGTAACTTCGTGGAATAGTGAATTGGCAACCCATTCAAGAATACAAAAGAAAATCCAAGGCCACAGTCCCGGCAAATACACGAAGCACTTTATAGAGAGAAAACGACGTTCGAAGGAGAATAAACAAATGTGTCGAAAAAAAAAACTAAAGTATAATGAAAATACGACAGAAAAAAGAAAAAAAGTTACAGGGCCCGATGAAAATTATGGTCAATTGGAATTAGAACCAGATATGCCACCTGAAATATTTGAAACGAAAAAAGAGGAATTTCTCAAAGAATTATCTTCAACCAATAAGGAAGAGCTCGAACGGAATACGGTAGGCCAAAGCAATAACAATCTGTGGGCAATTGAAAGACGTAAGCGGATAACGGCGTCTAACTTCGGAAAAATATATAAGCTTCGGCAAAAAACTTCAGTTACGGGAGTACTAAACTCTTTACTGTACTCACAATTCAAAGGAACTATGGCCACAAATTATGGAAAAGAAAATGAAAGCCTAGCAATAGAGCAATTTTCAAAAAAAACAAGTTTTCAGGTATCCGCTTGTGGGCTATTTATCGATAAAACCAAAAACTTTTTAGCGGCAAGTCCGGATGGCCTTATCGGTGAGGATTCTATAATTGAAATTAAATGCCCTTATAGTATAGCAAATATGTCACCAGAAGAGGGAATTGCACAAAAGATAATTGATTACTGTAAATTGGAAGACCATTCTTTAACATTAAAACGGAATCATAATTACTTCTACCAAGTACAAGGCCAGTTACATATTACTCGTCGTAATTATTGTTATTTTGTTGTGTGGAGTCCAAAAGGTTTGCTGTATGAAAAAATTGAGAGGGACGATGAAATCTGGCAAAAAATCGTTCCACTGTTAGAAAATTTCTACCACCAATGCCTTTTACCAGAAATAATTGACGGTCGCATACCAAGAAATTTACCGGCGAGGGAAAGGTCTGGACCATAAATTGTTTTAATTTCATTGTGTAGATGTTAAACAGTAATTTTTTTTACAATAAAGCGTTTAAAAACAAAAAAATATTAGATCATTGAAGAAGATTGAAAATGTCAAGTGATGTAGGAGGTATTCCCAAAAGTGCATTTTTCTGTAATAATATAACGTATTAAAAAAGTTAAATAAAAACTAAACTAGTTATGTGTATGTACCTAATATGTAGCACAATAAACAATATGGTGCCTCTTATACATAGATTTCAATATTCATTTGTATAATATGATATTATAATAACATAATCGATTCAACAACATGTGGTAGATGCATGTACCACTGAACATACGCTGTACCAGCATTCCATCAAACGATCAGTGATGTATGTACTTACCATCACACATTTTCTTGTAAAATATAATTTTTTTGAAAAAAAAATCTAGAACAATATATTTAGTCAAATATAAAAGTTTTTTTTTGGTTCGGTAGTTGTATCTTAAAAAAAGTGTCCTATAAAGGGATAATATTATGTTGAGTACAACCTTCAAAAGTTATCAAAAAATATTTTAATTAATTTTTGTGTTCCATATCCAACTCGGCAATACGGAACGGAATCATCTCGGGGTCTGTCTGTAACAGGTGTTTTTTTTTCAATTTTTTTCCATTAATTTATTTGACGTAAACAAATTAAATTTGTCACAATAACTTTAGTAAATAAGCTCGGTAAGTATTGGCACACTCAAAATAAGTCACCAAACAGAAAAATAATTTAAAAAAAACATCGATAACTCGGGACATGACAACACTAGTGGACTAGTGTGTCGATATAATTATTGAGAATGTCACATCACTTCGTTGACTGTATACGTATTCAACAAAACCCTCTCCGCCCCCCCTCACCCCCGAATACTGAGAGAAAGGGACACATGCACCTCAGCCTGATAATACCTAAATAAAATTGTCAAAATCGAGGTTTTGTAGTCCTCATTTTTCTACTCCAAAACTGAACCAATTTCCAAGATTTTTTTTACCAAATGTATTGGAAGAAAACATTCTATGTCTGTACGTTTTGCTTTTTTTAAAAATACATCGTCTAATTTGTATACTGAACGTTTGTTGATGGCGTTAAAAAAAGGCAATTTTAACAATTTTTGAAGGGTTATAACTCCTATAAAAAGTAACTTATCAAAAAAATCAAAACGTACCGACACGCTTGCGGTCAATATTCATATTATGTAAAAAAAATATTTTCTCTAGTGTCAAAATTCAGAGAGGGAAATGAGGAATACGTTTGTATGGAAAAAACACCACCCGGTTTCCTCTTAAGGAGTTGTTTGTTTCATTTGGTTGAATAATAATGAGTGTCCCCGCTCTGTTAGCTCAGCGCGACTGCGACTAGCGACTGTCCCATTTCACAGTCGGGTGAAAGGGCTTCATTAAACGGTGGAGGATTTTCGCCCTCATTAAGAATATGTTTGACACATTTTAATTTTGGGAGGCGTCTCGTGAGGATTGCAAAGGGGAAACAATCAATGGTATTTTGAAATAGCTTTAATGGAAGCGTTGTTTTAACATCATACCATTAAATGAAATACCAAGGTATGTGTAAAGCATTTTTCAATAAATGCTTTAAATTTTTGAGATGGGTGCGCCTTCACAAAAATATACTTTATTCAACTTTAATATATGTGAAATAAGTACATATATTTACTCAATGTTTATACTTAATTAACGAATTACCAAAGTTTGTTCAAATGACTCAATGTCAGAAAGGGTTGTTTCACATAGTTAGAGCAATTTCCTAAAATTTTAAATTACATTTTCAAGTTTTGTAGAGTTTCTATTCAATTTATTTATTGTTATTAAGTTTATTTTATAGAACTCCATTTAAATTTTTATTTATTTTATAAATTAAATAATATTATTATTTCTATTCAAGTTCTGCCAAAAAATTAGCCCATAATGGAATAATAACAGCACTTGAATAGAATCTTCACAGAACTTAAAAATGAGCTTTTGAAGTTTGATAAGCTGTTCAAATTTTATGAAACATCTGGCTCTAAGTATTTTTCATAGCCAGGTATTGTTTTCTAATTACTCATAGCATCATATTTTATGAAACATGTCAAAATCTATGCTTTCGTCCAGTTTCTAATGAATTTTTTTAAATTTCAGAAATTCGTTAACAAATGGGTAAATAGCTCATGGCTCATTGAAATTGAAAACCTACCTAAAAATTACTAAATTATCTAAAAAAAAAAAAGTGTTTAGATAATATTCCTTTTTACATTCTGTGGAATTTGTCAATATGTCGCTACCAAATTCCTTCCAGTGCAAACTTGAATCGATCCCAAGAGAATATTTTATACATTATGAATAAAAGCTTTCTCAGATATCTGTTGGTACATTTGTACGTGTGACCATTGTCAAATAATAAGTACTCGAATCAACGGAAGTTCCAAAAATTAAGAATAAGGTATACATTTTATTTATTTAGTAGTTAGTTATCATTTCTGACTTCTAGTTTCAACACTCTCTTTTAGTGGAATATTATCTTATTGAACAACTGAACCAAAGAAACAATATTATTTACATATTTTATTTATACATAGAAAAGTGTTGTAACTCAAAAAAGTTAATTTTACAGGAGAGAGAAAACAAATGAACGAATGATGAACAAGCGGTCCCGTCGAAAAAATATATTTTTTATTTATTTTTATAAACAGAAACAAACAGTAGATTAGTTTCAGTGATGAGAACAATTTACAGTTATTAAGTAATATTTCACGCTAAACTTAAAACTCAACTTTTCAGACAGTCGTATCCATAAGTTAAAAAAACCTTTCACCTTCTCCTTCATGGCTCGCGACTTTGTAATTAACTAATTGTGTAAAATAAAGCAAATTCTTACAATTCTCCAGTCTTTCAAAATAAATATTAACTCAACTTTGGCATTAATCGTCTTATAAATATAAAAAATAAATGAAAAACCAACAGTGATGAGGGCAGCAAAGGTAAAGTCTTGCAATGTCCGGAATTTTAAATGTAATGTCCCCCACGTGTAAAGTCGTATCTTCCCCAAGCATAAACTTTCTAATAAAATGTGTTTATCGGAAGTGACCTGCAGGTAAGTATGTTTCTGTAACTATTTGTAAATAATAAAATAAGATAGAGCCTAAGAATTCACAATAAATTGTAAAGCACCCTTCAGGTGATTTTTCACTAAAACGGCGCTCTACAAATTGTCCAATTTTTTACGGTGCTCCAGATTTTATGTCCGGGTTAAATCTTTCCCAAATGAAAGACTAAACCCTTCCACACATATATTAATAATAACTTTTCTTTTCCAATAACTCTTTAACTTCTTTACCTTCTTCTTATAATCCAAAATACCAACATAAACTCTCTTATTGTAGAAGAATCTGTGTGCATAGTATTAATTAGTGAACATTTTCAACCAATACTAATGCATGTAATCCGAAAACTGTAAACTTCACCCGCCATAACACAGGGTCTTCCCTAGCATGGAGGGTGAAATATCATAAAAAACTATATGTACTTTCAATTTTTATCGACTTTTGCATTTTTATATACAAATTTTTTGACAAATCTAATACGCCTAAATTTTGAATGAGAGAGCTAGGTATAATGCCAGTAGCCGAAATAACAAATGGTAATATTTTTATGGTCTGAGAATGCCAAATTCTTTTAATCTCATTTCCTAAATCTGTATATTTTCTTATTTTTTCAGAAACAGTTTTCTGAATATTACAAGAATTTGGAATAGCGACATCAATGATATAAGTTATTTTTTTTAATTTTGTCATGTAAAACTATATCGGGTCTATTATGACTAATTGTTCTGTCTGTTAGAATAGTTTTATCATAATAAATTTTATAAAATTCATTTTCTAAAAATGAATTTGGTTCATATTCATAATATGGTACATTGCGGCAGTCAATCAAGTTATGTTTAATTACAAAACTTTGGGGAATTATTTTTAAAACTTGATTGTGCCTAAATGTATACTCGAACGACGCTAATACAGAACATACCGATATAATATGTTCTATAGTTTCCGGAAAAGCCTAACATTTTCTACATAAATCATCAATTTGATTTGTATCTTTGATGATATGCTTCCTATAATTTTTAGTATTAATGACTCTATCTTGAATGGCAAGCATAAAGCCTTCTATTTCTGCGCTCAACTCTCCAATACTCAACCATTTGT
Organism: Limnephilus lunatus; assembly: GCA_917563855.2. NCBI lineage: Eukaryota > Metazoa > Arthropoda > Insecta > Trichoptera > Limnephilidae > Limnephilus > Limnephilus lunatus. The sequence continues at coordinate 82,780,317 of OU830597.1, read as the reverse complement.
TTGACGAAAATTTGTCAACATATGTTTGGTTGAGATAATTGAAGTGTTTTGCGTGAAGAATTTTATTTGACCAGGAATCTAATAATTCCTGGTTGGTATTTATAAGAATGCTGGCATTCTCGTCGTATAAATTTAATGGCGAAATATTTATATCTGCCTTGCAAATTACTTTGTGCATTTCTGAACTATCAGCTTTCCTATGGAAAAAAATTCTTAGCATTTCTACCTGATTATGTTTTAAAGATGTTATTTTGACTATACCTCTACCTTCTAAATTTCTAGGTAAATTTATTCGTTAATTATTAATTTTATTATTATTATTATTGTTAGGTACCTACTTATTATATGTTTATTTGTAGTGTCTTATGGTATGTATATTTAGTAATTACAGGGTGATGTGTGTAGTGGGTAGGTGTGTGTGTATGTGTGAGTATGTTTAGGTGTGAGAAGTAGTGATGTGTGAAGGAATTCGTATGCGCATATTGAACAGTTTATATTATTGATATGATGCTCTTTTTAAATTTGTGCAGTGAATCAGAGAAAATGCCGATGTTAGTTGCTGATACCAGAAATATCTTGCAGAGATGGAGTGTTCTAACTCAAATACGGTTTTCATGGAGCATAGATAATCACAATCACTTTACTTTTCAGAGATAAAACTTAAAATTAAAAAAAATTGACTTATGACACTTTTCAATGGGATGTGTGATATGTCCTAATGTGAATAAAGTTGCGGTGAGAAATTGCGATAAAGAAAAACCTGTGAAAATTCGTAATGCCAATTCGTGTTCGTTTTGGAATTTAAAAAAAGTACACCTTCGGATAAACAATTTAGTGTTGTCAAATGATAGTGGAACTTCTCTGCCTTCAAATTCCGGTCTCGCAAATGTTTTTTTTACTCTTACGCTTTACCAATTCATTTAATTTGATGATTAATAAAACTGTTTTAATAATTAAAAACATACCTCATTTTAAAAAGAATCTGCATCTCAATTGGTACAGCACTGGTAACCTGGGGTGGTCTCAGCGTCACTCATATTAACAAGTTAAATATGTGACGGTGCAAAAAACAAAGTCTAGAGATAAAGTAATAAAAGGATTCCAGAAGCAATTAGTTGCAAGGAAGAGCAAGTCGGTGACGACATGTCTGCCACTATTATAAATGCTACCAAATTAGCTTTAATGAAGCCCATCTCTGATGTCTTCACGATTTAACGCGTTATTCTTTACGAGCACTCATCTGTTGATTTTAAAACAAAAATAATACATTTCTTTTTCCAAAAATTGAATCCGCTACACATTATTTTTGTTCATGTTTATTTTTACATTTTACTACACGAACTCGACTAAATTGTGCCCATAGATTTTTAGAGCTTTTCAGTTTCCCAATGATTCGTCGTTTTATCCAAATTTATGTTGATAAAATGTGATTTAATTATAAGGTGCCTGTTTATTGGTCTTGTTTGACTGAAATAAGTGTTTGCAAGTAAGAATAATAAAGAATTCCTGTGATTTCAAAAAAAATTATAAATATAATTTTTATTGGCATATTCAATTTGGGAGGCTGATATGGTTATCGCCGCCTCGGGAACTATTTATTGGATAACCAATACCTCTGCCATAGGTCACCCCAAGTGATTCGCTAAGTGTGGTGACTTAGCAGGGGTGCCAGGGTTCTGGCGGCGGATGCCGGATCGAGAAAGTCTGGTTGCGGGAGACCTCACCAGTTTGACTCTCTCGATCCATTGCTTTGCACCGCAGTTGGAGGGATGGATTCATATTCAATTTGGGAGGCGGGAATGGGTACCGTCGCCCCGGGAACCTTTATTGGATAACCAACACCTCTGCCATAGGTCACCCCAAGTGGTTCGCTACGTTTAGTGATTTAACAGGGGTGCCCGGGTTCATGGGGTGAAAATTGTCTAGGTCTTTAAGGCGCTTAACCAGGACACACTGAACCCCAGATTCCTACCCACACCTGAAACCCTTTTCCTTCCCAGAACTCTCCTCTCCTTCCTTTCCTTAAAAAAAACCCTCCACACAGCATCCCTAAAGATGACATAGGCTCTGAGGGAAATTATTTTCATCAGTGCCTCCTGTGTGGAGCTCATGAAAAAAAATAATTCCGTTACTCCTGGACACATTGACCCCCAGATTCCTACCCACGCCTCATACCTTTGTCCTTCCGAGAACTTCCTCTCCTTCCTTTCCTTAAAAAGACCCTCCGTACTGTATCCCTTAAGATGACATAGGCCCTGATGGAAATTATTTTCCTCAGGGCCTCCTGTATGGAGCTTATGTAAAAAAAATACCATTACCTGCGTTAAATAATTTTGTCAAGTCCGAAAACAATCTAAATCTGAGAGAGGGGGTTACTTGTGACGTCATACATACCTCGTAAATAATTAGCAAGATTCCAAAAAACCCTGAAAATTCCTGTACAAATGAATAACCCACGTTACAATGAACGCCGCAAGGAGTGTTAATCAAGAAGTACGTATTGTGTGGCGCTCCGCAACCTCACTATCAACACAACGGAGAAACTTAGAAAAATATGTGATTTGGCACCCCCAAAGAGCATAAAACAAGTGGATGTACATAAAACCTCTCACGAATAAAATGAAAGGGTGAAAATCTTAATTGGTTTCCAACGGCTTCAGATTCCTGAATTCCCATTGCGAGCACAACGTGTCGTATTTATAATTGAGTGGAGCAAGCCCATTTGTTTGTACAAGCGATTTGTTACTTACATTGTCCTTGCAAATGTCCAAAAATCTGACACATCACAACTTCAGCGGAGACCTTCATTGTCGACCCAGTAGCTGAAGAAGTTTTCCTTGGGGGCTTCTTGGCCCGACAATAGACCTCACTAGTAGGACAATAATATTATTGTTGTGGTGAGAAAAAAGCTACTTGCGGACTACCGAATACTCTTGTGCCGAAATTTTGCGTTCCTGTTGTACTATTTGGCTGTACAGAATGTAGTGTGTTATGTTGGATTCCAGCTCTCTGGGGTCTGGTCCGATGATCGATCATGATTGATTGTTGTCATGTGGGGATTCAAAGGAAACATGAATTCGAGTGTGTGTTAATAAACACAGGCTTCCGAAGACGCAGTAGGTTTCAACAATCATCAAAGAATGAATGTGGACTTGAATAATATTCCATTGTTATCTACTTTGTGTTTTTAATGTTTTTTTTTTGTAATAAATTTCAAAAAACTAAAATAGGTAACAATAATGTTTAATTATAGAAGGGTGCAGTAAACTAAACTACAGAAAAAAACAAAAACAGATAAATTGCCAATATAAAAAAAAAACATGCAAAACTTAGATGATATTTTATTTATTTTGTCATTGAAGAAGAATTTAACAGGTACTAATAGGTAAATCTAAATGAATCGGAAACAGAACAAGACTCAGAAAATAATTGGATCTCTTGTCTTACCGGGCAGCGCCTTAACCAACTCGGCCAATGGGACCTATTTTTTTTCGTCTTTTTCATCAGTTTGTAGGTACACGAGTAGTGTGAAGTACCTTATACAATTATTTCTTTTGAATTTATGTACCTCTCCTAGGATAAACAAATTTGTTTACAAAGATTTTTTATTTATTTATTTGTAAACAAAAACTAAAAATCCAATCGTCAAGGACGACATGGCAACAAATATGGAAAACCATATAAATTGAATAAAAACCTTGTAATATTGAATTAAATGAAGACAATATTAGCGAAACTCAATCGAAAATCTGGAGACAGAAAAATCAGAAAAAGATATTGGTTCCACTGGGATTACTATAATATGTGCGTTAAGAAAATGAAGATAATGTTGGTAGTTCTTAGTCGAAGTATGATACAGTTAAAAGTGACCGAATTAGAAATGGGTTCCATAGCTCAGTTGATAGAGCTCTTGTCATGTCAACAAAGGGCCCTGGGTTCGTGTCCCAGTGGAACCAATATTCTTTTCTGATTTTTCTGTCTCCAGATTTTCGATTGAGTTTCGCTAATATTGTCTTCATTTAATTAAATATTACAAGGTTTTTATTCAATTTATATGGTTTTCCATATTTGTTGTCATGTCGTCCTTGACGATTGGATTTTTGGTTTTTGTTTACAAATAAATAAATAAAAATGACATAATTTGAGATTTTACTCATAAAGTTCAAAATAAAAATAAAATCCTTGTAGATTATCCCCCTCCCTCTTCCCCATATCTTATGTACATATATAAACTGAAGATTAAGAATTATTTTTACCAGTCTGAAGATGGCTTTAACAGGCTGAAACCGGTTACGGTAAAAAATTAATTAAGCGGAAATAAGTTTTATATGTGTTTTATTATATTATTTTAATGGAATAGACCAGGAATAAGGAAGTTGAGTCCATTTTTTTTATTTTTTTTTATCAATGTTCGCATTCAAACTTAAATACTGGTATTTTTTTTTTTTTTTTAAAGTTCGTTTTCATAGTAAAATTAATTCTCAAAGTTTAAATTTTATTAAGCCCGCCAAAACGAGCGGATCCGAGCGGTAAGAAGCGGGGTGTGGGTGTGACGTCATTTGAACTGAGAAAACTCCGTCGCTTGGGCATTTTGTATGGAGATTTTTTAAATTCTTCAATAAGGAATTCCAGTAATTTTTTTTATCAATGTTAACCGTCTATCAGAATTGATGTTATTTTAAAAAAAGAAAATTGATCAAGTTTTCATGGTTAAATTAATATTTAAAGGTAGAATTTTTGTTTCTCGCGCCAAAACTCTTCACAAACACGGTATTACCATCGCTGGCCGATCGCCGTTGGTTGAAGTATCACCCGCCAATTCAGGCCGCCGCGCAAAAAAGTAAAGACCGAAAGTAAGATAACGGTTTACAGCGCAGTTCACTGTGAGACTTTTCTGCGCAATCAATAAATTTAATATACTTGCACAAAACTAGTGAGGTTTACGGCCAAACATCAGATGTCAGATGAGTAGAGAATACGTAAAGCTTTGTCCATTGCGCGGGCAAACGCCAGAATTTTGACAGTCCAACACAACAATCAAGGTCATAAATGTTAACAATTTTTGCCAACACTCAAGGCCATAACTTTACACCAACATCGTTTGGGGTGAAGTTCGCGCGGTCCACACAATTTGACAAGTGGTCTGAGGTACGGACGTGTCCACGGCACGCACACTTGACCACTTGACGTTTATATCAATATTAAAATGCGTTCTGATGACAAAAGAGATGCATCAGGGAGAAAACACAGATATTTTAATAGATATTTATTTATCAGGAAAGATTTCCGACTAATACGCACGACCTAAAGTTACTATTTATTAAGAATTTAGAGTGAATACGTTTTGTTGCTACGTAAATAATTACGTAGCATCAAAAATAGAATATCGATTTACAATGGTCAATTTCTCCCGTGTCTCTGAAACCGATTAATAAATTAATAGACTTTATTTACAAGTGAGTTCACGAAAGAAATAATCATCCATTACGACAGTGTGTTTATTTACAACTTAAAATCATAATTATTAGGTCCGCGCACCAAAAAATTTGACGTTTATCGTTTGCATAAATGTTAAAATGCGTTCGATGTAGAAAAGATGCTACCTGCATCAGGAAGAAAACACAGATCAGGGTTTATCAGGAAAGATTTCCGACTAATATCGATTATTGCACCAATGACATTATATAATAACGTCATTTTATTGCACGACCTAATTTAGAAGTATAGAATCTAAATTCTATTATCTATCAAAAATTTATTCTACTCTAAAGTACGTAAATATTTACGTCAACAACAGAATAATTATAAATATTTGATATTATATTATCAAATATTTCTATTATATATTATATTTAGGTATAATAATATTTTAAACTCGTGATTATGTTCGCTCATACATAGCACATAACCACAAAAATCCGTTCCGATTTTTCTACATACACGGACCGCACCGCGCGACTTCTGTCAAAAAATGAATTCTCCCCCCCCGCTCGACCCCGCCTGCCTTCCCGCTTCACCCGGGATGAGATGTTTAAGTTTTGTTTTCTGCCGAACACGGGAAGCACAAACACTGCGGCCTTGAGTGTTGGCAAAAATTGTGACCTTGATTGTTGTATAGGACTGTCAAGCAAAATTCTGGCGTTTGCCGTCGCAATGGACCCCGCATAATGATTATTATTTATACTGAAAAAATGTATTATACTTATTGTAACATACAAATGAACACAATTAATAATTTGATGTATTTACTTGGAAGCTTTAACTCCACAAATTTCAGCACTTATGTGGTCAGTATTATCTATTTTAAATATAAAATCAACATGTCAGAATCAACGATTTGTAGGTAGTCGGACTGGCCTTGAATATATCCGATTTCTGACATGGTATGTGGTTTTTTAAACAGATTTTGCATTACATAAGCTTTGTTTACTAAACCATTAAATATACCAAACCACCCATTACTAAACTTAAAAAGACTTTTAGGGGATAGAATGCAAAACCGTTTGGCCCATAAGTAAACGACGTTTGGCCTATACACCTCTCTCATCATACACAAACCATCTCTCGTGTAATAGAAAGAGATGCACCGTAGACATTTCGGTGATCCGCTCTTTATACAAACTGAGGTTCCAATGACGTCAGAATTCTTTCGACCATTCATGAAGCGTTTTTAGTTCGTTGCTTTTTGATGGATTTTTAAGAAGGTTTAATTAATTCTAAGAATAACAATATAGAAATATATTTATATATTTAGAATCGATATTTTTTGATCTACATGAACATATTTTTTATAAGTCAAAATATTTTTCACTCAACTTCCTTATTGTCAGTGTCAAAAATAGTTGTCAGTATCAAATATTGTTGTTTTATTTTTCTTTACAAGTAGTAAGGAGGTACCAAATAGTTATCCAGTTAACCTAGAATATATTATCTGCCTCTGGAATAGCATTCATAAACAGGTAAGTTTATTGTTTATGTGTGGATACGGATGATGGAAAAATGACAGTGTTACGAAACAGTGTTCACTACAATAATAAATTGTTTCCCATGAACCAATTATCTACTGATCATTGAATTGTTCATTAATTCAGTACTAAAATATGCATACTGTGTCAAGGTAGTTCAAGCTTTATGCCAATTGCTTAGGTGAATTGTGCACATTCTCATGGTGAATTTGTATACAATGTTAGTTGCCCAATGACATCTATTGACGATATGAACCTATTCTCGATTTGCTGTAAATTAGAGTTTGTGGAGAGTACCTACTACTTCCACTAACCTAACCTAAACTAATCTGTCACTGAGAGTGGGAAAAACCTAAACACAAAAAGCTGGTTAGCCCATTATCTCCTGTCTCTTATGTTAAATTTAACCTGTCTCGACACAGGTATATCCTAGTGGAATAGGCATAGAAAAATCGCGTGTAAATAAACTTTATATCTAAATAAAAAAGTGAGACGTACTTTCTCGGGTTACGAATTAACTGAAAATATTTACTTTTCTGTTCGAAAAAAGTTTATGGAATAGATGGTACTTAAATGGCTAGCAGAAATATACACTGTCAAAGCGTATTGTTTCAAAAATGAAGTGATTGGTTTTATTATTGTTAAGTTATTTTTTGTGTTTATATGTATCTCCATAACACTGGCCGATAATGTATCATCCGGCAGATTCAGATAACAGATAATGTTAATGATAAATACAACAATAAAAATATAAATAAAGATAGTGACAAATCGATTAATAATTAATATAAACAACAAAGTTGATAATGTATATAGCTGAGGCGATAAGGCCAGTAGGACCTATCTATTTATAACGTTCATATCATGATATTTGTACAAGTGCGAAGTGTACAATTGCTTTAACGTAGATGCAATATACGTTTTCTTTTTAGTTAGTGATATAAATTTGTATGATGGCGGACTTTTCAGTTTTAAATTTCTGTGTAAAGTACATGTTATTTATCTTCAACCTCGCTTTTGTTATAACTGGTATCATCATAATCTCAGTGGGAGCGGTGGCGAAAGCAGATTATGACAACTACTCGTATTTCCTGGACCAGCCGTATCGCTCCATTCCCGCATTCCTGATCGCCATCGGTGTGCTCATCTTCATCGTGGCCTTCTTCGGCTGCTACGGAGTCATCGAGGAAAATTACAGCATGTCCTCAACGGTAGCTCACCTACCTACTTATCAACTCAGAAACGAGGGAAGATACGGTTTGGAAGCTGGCCAACTTTCGCTGAGCTTCGATCATTTCCGCTATGGGTACGACCAAGCTGCACGGACTGTCAAAGAACGAGCCAATGAAAGTAATGAGTTTGGTGTGTACGTAGTAACAAATCAAGGGCGTCTTGCCGAGCCGCGCGCTGCTGGCTGTAGACAGAAGCGATTTGCAGTGTTTTTAGTACTGCTTATCGGGATCTTTATCCTAGAGGTGGCCGCCGGCATAAGCGGCTACGTGCTGAGGGACAGGACCAGCAGTGTCATCCAGAAGAGCATGGTGGATAGCATTCCCATCTACTTGAAGAACACAGGCGTTTCCGCCATCTGGAATGAAATGCAACAAAACTTCGAATGTTGCGGAGTTTATGATTTCAAAGACTGGAAAACACAGGTCCCGTCATTCGAGGAGGGGCTTCCCTTGTCGTGCTGCTCCCCCCAGCCAGGTGTCATATCCTCCATTTATTGCACTATCTCATCTGAAAACCTATACAAAAACGGATGCTCTTACGCCCTGAGCGAATTCCTGCAGAAACAAGCCAGCAGTATAGGAGCTACGGGCGTTTGCATCGCCATATTTCAGTTTTTGGGAATAATATTCGCCTGTCATCTAGCAAAAAGAATTAAATATGAGATGAGTATATACAAAAGAGGACTAGACTGACTAAAAATCAACTCTAGTAGAAATAATATAAATAAAACACACTGTGCAAATTTGAACACTCAAACGGAACACAATATTAATAAACAGTGCAAATTTTAGTAAAAATAAAGTGTTAAATTCTCTTTTTTTATTGTCCCTGCCCTGAATTGATTCAATTACTCAATATCCATATACCCAAAAGATCTTGCCGAAATTTTAAACCCTTTTACACTGGCTTAACAAAATTCCCTGATTCCGAGAGTTCAAATACTTCAAAGTCTCAGAAATAAATATTCTTATCTGGGAGACATCATTAAAATAATCAATCCGAATGTTGGTAACTCCAAAACTTTTAATTATCGAGACACAAATAGACGTATAGGATAATAGGATTCTTTGTACTATTTTTGTTACATTGAATGTCAACTTGCGTGAGGATTCTTAGTCTCTGTTCACTTTTGTATTTTATTTTATCCTTTTTTGTTAATTTTTTCATTTATCTATATTAATTTTCTTTATTGTTTCATTTTTTAATTATTGACAATAACAGTAAAATAGAATGTAAAAGCCCATAAGGACGGGTAACAAATAAATAAATTTTAATAAATGGTGGTGATAATTTTAATTAAATGGTGGTGATTTACAAAGTAATTTAATTTTATTTAAATAAGATTAAACCCAAGACAACTCAGCTACTAACCCATCACATTGAAACGTATTGTCTAGATAACATGTCCATCAATTTTCTCAGTACATTTCTATCTGCTACAAAAATCTGCACTTCATTTTCTTTATTACGTGCAAACGAGAATTAAGTTTAGTATGATGATTGACATTTGTATGGGTAGTTAGTTATAACTATAACTATCTATTAGATACGGGTCGGGGGGTGTCGTGGGAACTACCCTTTTAACCTCTCAAGCCTCGACCATGGAAGTCACAATATTTCGGCTTTGCATTTAAATCCAAATAAATGGAATGTTTCGAAAAAATAAAATCTGTTTTAGAAAACACGATTAGAAATAACCTTATAATTTTTTAATTATAAAAATTTAGAAGACAAACATTTTAAAGGTTAACTATCTAAGGTTGCTGTTAATGAAAAAAACACACATATTTTATTACTAACTAGCTGGTACCCGACATGCGTTGCAATGCAATTCAAAGAAATGAATTGATTTTTTGTTTATTTATTTTTTTATTAGCAATTTTTTTTTTGATACATGGAGATAGGTACATACATAATAACATATAATATAAGAGAGTAAAAAAAAATCTCACAAAGGCGAAGCCTGATCGTGGGTATTAGGTATATTATGTGGATATTAAGCAGTGGTGGTTATTAGGTACATAGATTTAAACAGTGGTGTTAGAACAGAATTTACCCTGCATGTCCTTTCCCGTACGTCCCCGTTCCCTTCCGCCTTCCCGGCTTTTCCCCTCCCTCGTCTCTTCGCTCTTCACAAACCCCACCCCCCCGCCTTTCCTCCCTGCTGCTAAAATATATGAAATACACACATTTTCATTTATACAAATTTCGTAGCGCCAGAGCTTACCATTATAATAATAATAATAATAACACTTGGACAATTTGTAGAGCGCCGTTTTTGTGAAAAATCACCACAAGGGCGCTTATTATATATAGCCTATGTTACTCGCTGATAATGTAGCTTTCTATTTGTGAAAGATTTTTAAAAATCCGTTCTGTGGTTTAGGCGTGAAAGCGTTACTGGCTTTTACCCACGGCTTCGCTCGCATAGTATTAGTGGGATAATTATTGTCATAATTGTTATTATTATTTTTATTTGTCTAATAGAAAATAATTATTGTTTAATGGAAAATATCAAAATTTGAGAATGACATTTCGCAAATAAAAATTCTATTTTAGAAAATATTTAAATTATAGAAATAGAAATTTATTTTAAGTACCTACTCCCTTTATTAGTATTTTATTCATATTTGAATCCAGGTAACCTAAAAAATAAGAAAATGACAGTCCACTTCAAACGCTATGCTTTATAGCTACGCTATGCTTTTTGTTCGGAGAATAAACATTTTTAGAGATATGTAGATATTAACTACGACGCCAAAAAAGTACTATTTTCAATCACAACAAAGCACTCTGTTTAAGCCTAAAATTAAAAAAAAAACACATTGTTTCCAAGGTAACAATTTATTTGACGTTTGCAATAACTCGATTTTGTTAGGGACAGAAAACGTATGATACATAATTTCATAACGCCACAGCTCATTCATAACGCCAGAGCTTTCCAATATATAAAGCCGTTGTTACTTCCAAATAATGTAGCTTTCGATTAGTGAAAGAATTTTTAAATTCCATTCGATATTTATTGCGTGAAAGAGTAACAAACATCCAACCAACCAACCATCCAACCAACCATCCAACCAACCATCCAACCAACCAACCAACCATCTAACCAACCAACCATCCAACCAACCAACCATCCAACCAACCAACTATCCAACCAACCAACCATCCAACCAACCAACCATCCAACCAACCAACCATCCAACCAACCAACCATCCAACCAACCAACCATCCAACCAACCAACCATCCAACCAACCAACCATCCAACCAACCAACCATCCAACCAACCAACCATCCAACCAATCATCCATACAAACTTTCGCATTTATAATATTAGTAAGATAGTATGGACGTATCATAAACGTTATCATCAACTCACCTTTTTGTCGGTCTTTGTTAAGATGAAGCCATACTAAATAATGCAAAATCATACAAAATCGTATGTTTTAGTTTTGAAAATTTGACCGCTTAGAAGTATTATAGATGCTTCAATTAAATACTGCGTGTAGAACATACTTTGGCCCTTAAAAATATTGGTAATTTTTTTTTAATAAGTCTTTTAATAAGCTTAGAAAAAAATAAAGTATTAGGTCTATAAAAAACATTTTTAACTGAAAACTCTCCTACTTATAAACACTTTTTCGGATATGGCTTTATTGCATAATGTGGCAAATTCAGTTTCTTATATAATTATCGCGAAAAAAATGATATTTACGCCCGAACCTCACAAAATAAAATATAATATGCATTTTCGCGTTGGTATTTTTGACATCAAGGCGACAATACGGCAGTCGACGAATTTGTTATATCAAAGTGAACCTTATACCGTCCACCGAAGAACGACTGGCAGCCGCCCCCCTGTCTTCCGTCATTACTCCTCCGAACGGAGCGGAGAGCAGTCGTGTTATGCCCCGCGCCGCTTATTTTCGTGAAATCAATTTAAAAATTCCGTTTTATTGCAATAAACAATGCATAAAAAAGGAATTAATGTTTTTTACAGGCCTTTACGAAATCAACATGTAAAAAAAAATCTCAAATATCTTTTCCAACCTTTGCAAAAGCTTTTTCTCAAGTATTTTTAAACTCCTCCCATAAAAGGGCGTGAATTCCAATTTCGATTTTTTCCTGTACTAGTGGATCGCCTTAAAATATTTTTTTTAGAATCCACAGTTTCATCAATTTTTGTCAAATTGCGGTCAGAAACTTTGGTCACATAAAGGTGTTAATTTTTTGATCTGAATACATAGCGTGGTGTTTTCTCTTTCCAGTACCGTTTAGATCTTGGATTAGATAATGGAGATACAAAGATTTTTATGAGACCTATACCAGTTGTTCCGAAAAGCTATCAAATTAGCCTGACGAGTTATACACACTTAAAAAATACCTACCAACTCCCTATTTTCCTGACAGTCAGAAATTAAATTAATATTATTTTCCATAAAATTTTTTTTTGAGATATCTGAAAACTTATCGATGGAAAATATTGTTATAAAGGTACATTAACTATTGGGTACCCATCAACAGGACTATAATATAAAGTTTGACATAACACTGACACTTTTTTAAAGTGCCATTTATCCTGAAATATCGATATCACCCCGTGGGGGCTGTCTCATCAACTCAAACATCTGCTATTTACCTACAATGTTCATGCAGGTGGGTACCTACCTATCAACTAGTATTTTTTATGTTAGTTCCACATTGGAGGCCCTGAGGAAAACAATTGCCCTCAGGGCCTGTGCCATCTTTGGGTATGCTGTGTTTTTAGGGAAAAGTTAAGAGAGGAAAAAAGGAGAGAAAGAAGGAAAAAAGGTATGAGGGGTGGGTCAATGGGTCCAGGAGTGACGGATATATGAATCCATATTTTCCCCTGCGATACAAGGCGTGAGTTCGAGTGAGTCCGGCTGGAGAAGTAAAAAGGTCTCCCTCAACCAGTCTCTCAGTAGGTGGGCAAATTCATGTGCCGCAAAGATCTAGACAAACCTCACCCCGTGAACCCGGGCACCCTTACTAAGTCATCAAACGAGGCGAACCACTTGTGGTGACCTCGTATGGAAAAATCGTAGGGTAGGTAATCCAATTAATGATTCCCGGGGATGCGGTAAGTACAAGTGCCTCCCAAATTGTAAAGCTTAAAATCTTCAACGCTAAACTAAAATATACAAGAGTGAGGACGCTACGAGGCACCGCACAAAGAGGAGACCAATAAACTACGAAGAACCACCCAAAGAGGCAACCGATTATACCGATTATAGGCTAAATCCTATAAAGAAAGCTAAGATTGAAAATTTGACGTTATTGACTTTGTTGTAGCTGAAAATGAATTTTATGTTTTATCAAATTTTCAACTTTTTGTATAAAGAATAAAGATCAAGGGATGCGCCGCATCCACATACTGAAAGATATTCATACAAAAAGATGAAATTTCAAAAATAAATAAATTTCACTTTCAGCTATACGACAACATCAGTAGATAATGTCGTATTTTCCAATCTTAGCACTCTAAACTCACGGACCGCCACTGATGTATTTGTTTGTGTCTTTTTTGTCGCTATTTTTCGTTTCATCGAGTTTCAAATCGCAATGGTGCTAAAGAAGTTTTTACTTTAAAAAAAATGATTGCATATTATAGCCTACTTAGGTAAGTAAGTACTTATAGTACCTACACTACAGCATCTATTGCGGTTGTCACGCAACTCACGACTCGCAGTTGCCTCAACATATCATTGCGAACGCTCATTTCTCCATTTATTTGATGACGCCTGTTGGAGCAATTACAAATAAATATAGGTAATGAGCTCTGGCAGGTAAGGCAAAACTGGCCCCTCCCCCCTAGGACCTGTGACCAATCAGAAGCCGTTACTTGCGCAACGCGGCACCCTAGGGGCGTCGACCAAACCACTCCACCCTTCTCTTGCTCGAGTATTTCCAACTCTCCGAAGCTTTGCGAGAGAACGAGACGAACATGCTGTAAACCGCTTGTGACTATGTCTGTTGCTGATACAATCTGAAGGCCGGGCCTGCGGTGACTTGAAAGAAGTTTAGGCAAGAAAGACGCTGTTTCTAGGAGTGGTAAGAAGAAGTGTGAAGTGGGAAAGAGACGCAAGCTGTGGTGGGAGACGCGGACAAGAAAGAGGCCTGACCACTCGACTCGTCTCGAAGCTGCATCTCACTAGTGGTGTGTGGGCCCTCAGATCGCCAACAGTACACAGTACAGCCCGCATACATTAACATTACCTCTCATATCTCCCGCATCTCCTGTACTCCTGTTATCTTTTCTGGAACAAGTGTCTGAAAAAACAACTCTTGTGATACAACGTGCCTTATTTATTGACTTTTTACAACAACTGAACTATTTATAAAACATTTTCTTGTGCTGATATTATCATAAAGTGACATTGAAGTTTTAATAAAACATTTTGATTGAAGTATTTTGAAAGTTTATCCTGTTTGGTGCCGGTGAATCACATTTAATGGCAGTTTCTACCCTCAACATGTCTCCCTACTTCACAGGCTATCCCTTTCAAGGTAAGAATTAAAACTATGCTTTATTTTACCCTGTTAACATAATCGAACAATTTTGTTTTATTATTTTTTATAATTATAATTGTTTACATTTACAAAGTGAAATTTCAATCAGTTAACTTATTCATAACTGTTTCTTTCATTTGCAAATTAATCAAGTGCTCACCTGTAGATAGGTAAATAGATACCTACTTATTTATTATTTTCTTATGTAACGTTACATATTCGTACCACATGCATAATGTACCTACCTACACATACCTATAGGTATACTATTATCACTAAACAATGATACCTATCGCGTAAAATCTGTGACATAAGCAGACCTACCAAGCAAAGATATAGGTATTTTAAATATTGCTTTCTTCATTCAGTTATGCAAGAAGATACTTATGCATCTGCAGGGTTTACAAAATTACTGTAAAGATGATTTTAAACTCATAAAAGAAATCAAACTCAAAAAATTTGACCAACAAAAGACGTACTTACAAGACGTTTCACACTACTTAATACAAACATCAGGAGCCATAAGGAAAATCCTTCTTAACTTTGAAAAAATAAATATAAAATACCAAAGAGTCCCAATTGACGACGTTAGCCCCCTGACGCAGTGTTACCACTGCTTGAAATATGGACACACTGCCCTAAGATGCCTAAACAGAACACAGCCACCTACCTGCCCCCACTGTGCACAAGACCATACCCTAGAAAAATGCACAGAGAGAAACAACAAACCAACCTGCTTCAACTGTTCCAGCAACAATAAAAAATTCAGGGCGAACATCTTGGAAGACCACCGTGCTGATAACATCAATTGCACCTACAGGCATAAAATGCTTCAAATTGCCAAAGAAAGAATAGATTATGAATGAAACAACACAACTTTTATTAATGATAAAAAAAAACACAAAGGCTTTCAACAAATCCGCCCTCCAAAAAATCCTATCCCATCAGTGCATTAAACAAGTGTATTCATGGCCACTAATGCATTCATTATTATTATTTCTTCGAAATGGATGATTTCGTTATAAATGCTATAGATAAAACCATGTCAATAGACGAAAGAATTTATACATCAGTGAACGATACAAATAACATTTTAGCGATGAATCCCGAAGTTAGCCTAATCATATTTCATATGAATGTAAGAAGCATCGAACGACATTTAGACGAAATCCTGGTAACAATAAAATCACTTAATAGACTGGACTGCATAATATTAACAGAGACGCACTCATCGAGCGATATAAACTATAATATTCCGGGTTATACATACTATGCAACAAATACCCGAATTAATAAGAACAGCGGAATCGCAATATTTATTTCAAATAAATATGTTGTGACTTTTAACAGAGAAATCCAAATGCACAATGTAAACATCCTAAATATGGAAATCAGTTACCAAAAGTATACATTTAGCATATTCGCTATATATAGAACTCACGCCTCAATATTACCAATATATGTAGATGATCTAAAACGCATTCTTCTTGCGAACAGAAATAAGAAAACCATTGTTGTCGGAGACATTAACCTCAATATTGCAAATGATTATTCGTCAAATGATAAAGATAATTATCTTAATATGATGGCAGAATTAAATTATATATCGTGTATTAACTCATTTACGAGAATGATTCCAGGTCAACGACCTTCGTGCATAGATCATGTTTTCACAAATATTCAAGACATACAAAACATAGTATCTGCAGTTATACAAACGACAATCACAGATCATTTCGGGTGCATTTTTACCTACAATTACGAAAACAAATATTCACCATTACCAACCCAAACTCCGGAGAATGAAAACAGCCAACGCAAAATGCTCAACATAAATGCCTTAGTACATAATCTAGATAAAGAGAAATGGCTCGATATTTTTAATTGTAATGATACGAACAAATGCTTCGAACTATTTGAAGAAAAATTATCAATGCACGTAAGTACTGCATATTCTATTGATTCCAGAAAACAATCATCAAAATTTAAACCGGTTAAACCATGGATAACTTTTGGATTAATTGTATCAATCAGACACAAAGAAACAATATACAAAAAAATAATCCGACAACCTACAAACGAAACCTTAAAAAAATACCTAAAAGCATACAAAAACAAACTTACGTATTTAATAAAAACCACAAAAGATAATTATTTTCGGCAAAAACTAGAAGCAACGGAGAATGATGCAAAAAAAGTCTGGAATATTATAAATGAAATCATAGACAAGAAAAAACACAAAAAAAATGAAATACATAGTATTACACATAACAATATCAAAATACGATGCAAAGAAAATCCATCGGCTGCCGCTAACATATTTAACAACTTTTTTGCAAATGTAGGCAAAAACCTTGCAAATCAAATTAAAAAAATACCGTCTAATGACGAACAGAACATTAACGCCAATATGTTAAACAAAATTAACATGTTTCCTCTCACTTCAGCACAGGAAATCGAACAAATCATTTCAAGCATGAAGGGAAGATCAGCACCAGGTTTCGATGGGGTTACTGTCGAAACACTGAAAAATATCAAAAAACATATTTCAAAACCATTAACACATTTAATCAACACTAGTCTTCAAAGCGGAATATTCCCAACGATATATAAACAAACCATCATCACTCCAATTCATAAAACTGGCAACCCAGAAGAAGTGACAAATTATCGTCCAATATCGCTGATTTCAAACATTGCTAAAATCTTTGAAAAAATTATCAAAAAAAGATTGACTGAATTTATTAACAAAAATAACATAATACACGACAACCAATATGGATTTATGAAAAATAGAAGTACCCAAGATGCGATTGCCAAACTATCGAACATTATCCAGAACACATTAGACAAATCTTTGAAATGCCTCGGAATCTTCATAGATCTTAAAAAAGCTTTCGACAGTATTTCTCATGATAAACTTATTAAAAAATTAAACTGTATTGGGATAAACGATAAAGCTCTAAAATGGATAAAAAGCTATTTATTTGAACGACACCAAGTAGTCAAGATAAACAACTTTCTAAGTCTACCACTAACAAGTAATTTCGGGATACCTCAAGGCACAGTCCTAGGCCCCCTACTATTTATAATTTATGTCAACGACATTTTCAAACTACCAATTAACGCAGACATAATATCATATGCCGACGACACAGCTATCATAGTGAATGGGATCGACTGGGATATAGTAAACGAGCAAGCAAATAATAGCATGAATACCTTAAAACATTGGTTTGATACAAATCTTCTCTCATTGAACACTAACAAAACATACTACATACACTTCTCAATTAACAAACTAAAAACACTCCCCAACACTAAAATAATTATCCACAATAACAAATGTAATAAAATCACATGTATTCAAGACTGTTCAACGTTGAAATCAGTATCAGAAACTAAATATCTCGGAGTGATAATAGAACAACATATGAAGTGGAAGAGCCATATCTGTGAATTGGTTAAGCGTATCAGAAAGTGTATATATATATTCATAAGATTAAGAAATATTTTAAAACTCAACAATCTAAAAAGAGTATACTATGCGCTAATCCAGTCATTAATTCAATATGGAATTATTGGATGGGGGGGGTCTTACAACAATATTCTAAGCCCGATCAAAGTGATCCAGAAGCTAATCATTAAAGTAATCCTAAAGAAACCCTCTACATATCCAACAGAAACGCTTTTCGCAGATTTTACGGTGCCTCGAGTAGAGAATATCTTCAAAAAAAATGCAATTATCCAAATTTACAAAGATAATATCATCAAAAAATTTGAAACCTACCAATCAATAAGATATCAAGACAACATCAAAATACCAAAATTTAATACCAAACTAATGCAAAACAATTATATCTACTTAGGAATAAAGTATTTCAACAACCTTCCAATTGAAATAAAAAAAACCAAAGACATCAATAAACTGAAACTCAAACTGAAGCTACACTTCATCAGGAATAATTAAAACTAAATAATTACCTGTTTTTCTCTTTCTTTCCATTTATTATAAATTATATTCATCTCTATTTTATTTAGATTTTTCGAATTTCGTACCGTATCCTATGTATGTACACCTACACATATTGATGATCCAGAAGGCTCAATTGTTCGGATTATATACTTACCTTTTGCATAATGTTATTCTATTTCTGTTATAATTAGTGTAACTCGCTCATCAAGCACAAGAACTAGCTTCTTCTTTGATGAGATTGCAATTTTAAATAATTTCTGTACCGATATGTAATTTATGTAACACCTTTGTACACTTATATATCTATATTAAATAAATAAAAAAAAAAAAAAAAAAAAATCTCGAAAGAGTTTTACGGTTGACATTACTAAATTATATAATTTATTTTCATATCGAGAAAACTGCTAGCTATAAACCTTGTGTTACCCTTAAAATCTATTCGGTTTTACCTCTTTTTCTTTCTCATATTTATTACAGGTACTTACTTTGAAAGTCTGTGAAAGCCTGCGTACTGTAAAGGGTTGAGCAGATTTCAAATCAGATTTAAAGCAGATTTAATGCCACAAATTCCAAATTTGCTACTGGGCCACCATAATTTTTTTTTTCAATTTTTAAGGCCCTTTGAGTGTGTTTGCTATTTCACACATTATTCTGAATTTTTAACAAATTTCAATAATAATTACCAATGCTTCATCCAGTTTGAAAGAACTAAACCAGTATGCTTCATTAGCCATACCTATAAATAAGATATCTACCTACCAGTCCTACTACAGGCTAAATGATATTATCATTACATTTAATGGTACTATGGACGAGTGGTTAAAGAGTTTGGTTCACCCTGGTCGCGGTTCAATATCTAGTGTTTGCAAATAACCTACCCTCCATCAATTTCCTCCACTAAAGAATACTAAAGACGCTATTTTTTAATTTGGTAGGTACTTAGGTACGCTATATTACATTCTGGTAGAAATTATGCAAGTACCTACTCACTTACTGTATTAAACAAATATCAACTACATCCTGCCTTATGGAAGCCAGTGGTTAGGTAGGTACCTATTTTAGGGCCAGTTGTTTCACATAATTTTAACAATTCATCAAATTTCATGTCGGTATAAATTTCAAGTTCTGTTATTTTATTATTACAGGATAATAACATTATTTATTAGATACGTCAATTTGATAATTCATTTGAAATAATGTATACACATATAGTAGTGGCGGTCCTTTCATATCGGTATCTTTCCTGAAATCCTGAAAATCTTGAAATTTTGAAAGACAATATAATTAATTTTCAATTACAACAACATCAACGTTGTATATTTTGAATGATTTAATTTTTATACCATTTTACTACGTATCTACATCTTACTAAAATAATAATACAAGCTATTCTATTATAATAAAATAAATATTTTCCATTTAAAGACGTTGCACTATGAAAGAGAGGTTCAAATTTCCTGTGAAAGGACTTCCTAATTGAAAGGCATTCCGTGAAACTAACTGAAATGAGTAGGGATCGTAAATCCTAATAAAACTTTATTGCTACCAATATTTGGCTGTAAAGTACTTAAGGTCCTACTAATAGGCGGCCATATAAGTGTCAGGGATCGTGAAGGACGTGTCCATACAGAAGTTAAAGCGGCACATCTTGGTTTAGGTACCTACTTTGATTGTTATCAATTTTGCGCCAACGCTCGGTGATTTACAACCCCTCAGCTGCAGGGATGATCATTATTCGAAAACTAAACGATTATGTTTTACATTTTCTGCTCGTTTCCTTATCTTGAGCAATAAAAATAATTTATATTAACGAGCATGCTAAGTAGGTAATAATACATTAATTATTTTCCTTGGTTTTTAAAGATTGTGACCACAAGTACCTAATTACTTAAATAAATAAATAAAAATATCGTCGCCTTAGTTCTTAATTGTCCAACCGACCATTTTAGTTTTTTCTTCAATTTTTAGTTTTTGTTTAATCTCCACTTTAAAATTGAAAATTTACTAGATATAAAAAATGAGAGTTGATCACTTAACTAAGAATTATTTAAACTAATGAGACCTTTGCCTTTTCGAGAATACCCTTTTCTTAAACACCTGTCATAATGCTTCATTGAAATAATGAAAGAAAACCTCCTGTAAAATTTTGTAATGGTCGTTTGGACAATAAGAACTAAGGCGACGATATATGTTTGAGGATATCGAAATTTTTTTAACCAATTTTTATAACACGATAAGTACCTACCTAAGAATGTTTAAAAAATTTAGAGGTACTTATTTAGGTAGTAGGTATATTATAACGAATTTTTCTAGTTCTGCATAGTGTCCTTCAAGTTATAAATTACTGCTCCAATGGAGCCTATTTTAAACGCGATAAGAAGGATATGCATCACACACATAATATTGATTTATGCAAGTGGATTTCGTTGTCTAGCAAACATTAATACCTACCTACGTAGGTATACAATATGAGCTATAAACTATTCGTTGAACTCTCCTACATAATAAACTACCTTAAAAAGATTAATTAAATATCAACATATTTGTACCGCTTTACATAATATTCAATTCGAAAATTATTCAATTGGTAAGAACTAAAAAATTTCACTGCTATAGCAACACCAAACTACTCATTTTGTCTTAGCAATTTGTTCTTCCACATTCAAATTTCTTCACTTTCGAGTTGGAAAGTTCAGGGAAAATAGCACAATCGACTTCACTCATACAATCGATTTTATTTAACTTCAAATAAATGGCTATTTTGGTACATAATTCTCAGAAGTACCTACCTATGTAAAAAAAACTGCCTTTCCATATAAATTATCTTCATCGCATAACGTTAAATGATAAAAACGTTGCGTCAGTTGTAAAAAATGTCTTAGAATATGACGTAAAATTGGGAAAGTACCACTAATTTCAGAACAACAAAAAAAATATGCACTAGAATCGTTGTGCTTTTTTAAACTAACCTATATTCATTTTCCTATAAGCTATTTTGATACCCTTTTAAATGATTGCAGTGACATCAATTTTGTACCTATTTTTCGAAATGGCACCTACCAATGCAAAGTTATTTTAACGATAAATTATTTTGGTAGGTAGAAAGGTATCTAACATACCTCATTATAAATACAAATAATTACAATAACATTGGCCCTTGTGCGTGCAGACTTTAAAAAAAACCTTTTTCAAAATGGAAAGGGAGGATTACACAAAAAATAAAAAAAATGGTTACTCACTTCAAGGTGCCCATTTTTTCAAACTGCAATCCAGGTCCGATAGTAAAATATAAATTCTGGGTTCTGGGTAGATAATAATACGGCCTCGGGCGAAGAATGTCTGCAGTTATTATTCAATATGTTGTGCCTACAAAATTTGAATATTTTTGATAATATAATTCATAACATTTTTCATACCCGTTTTCAAAATATTCTTTCCAACCGCACGCGTACATTTTTTTTCAATGGAGATGAACGGCCGTCGATAATTTTATGGACTACCTAATTGATATTTATCTAGAATTAAAAATAGTGGGACCAATAAATAATAAAGCAACCAAGATGTGTGGGAGGGAGGAACTAATCGTAGGCTGAATTATTGGTCAAAGCAAATCTCTCAATGCATACTCTCTTTAGATTTATGCTTTCCGTAGATTTCAATCTACGCATGGGTAGGCAGAGAGGGTGAACCGCCAAAAAATCTCGGAATTGGTACACACCTCTTGCTTTATTCTGATTCATATGTACATCGCATCATACCTATCTGTTATTATGACATTTTTTTTTACATTAGATCCACCATAGGAGGTCATGGGGAAATAATTTCTTTTAGGGCCTATTTCATCTTTGGAGATGGGAGGAGAGGAAGTTCTGGGAAGGAAAAAAGGTATGAGAGGTGTGTAGAAATCTGGGGGTCAGTATCTCCAGAAGTGACGGACTTATGAAACCATCCCACCCACTGCATTGTATGGTGATGTTCGGAGAGAGTCCTGCTGGAGAGATCAAAAGGTCTCCCTTAACCAGTATCTCCCGATCTGGCCTGCCATGCAGCTGGTGGGCAAACCTCACTCCATGAACCCGGGCACCCCTGCTATGTCACCAAACGTAGCGAACCACTTGGGGTGACCTATGGCATGGTCTGATTCAAATATTTTGTTCACTTCGACTATTTGGCATCGTGAATCTCTTCCTTCCGACTTGAAAATTATTTTTTTAATTTTATAATTTTCTTAACACTAACCAAATTAGAAAATGTCACACACTTAACGCAAAGGCAATTTTTTTTTTTTTTTTAATTATTATTTATAATGTTCATAACAGACAGAAGATTAACAAAAAAAATATTTGAGGGAATTAACAAAAAATAAATTCCAACTATCCAATATCTGTGTACAGCAATATGTAAAAATAAAACAATAGGGGCCTAACTAAAAAACGAGTTTCAAATTTATAAACAACAAGATAATAAACTAACATAAATATATGGAAAGTTGTTGTTTATAAGTTGTGTACAATTTAAAACATGTTTAGAGCTCAGATGGTCTGGGCATGTAGAACAAATGAACGAAGAAGGGAGTGTAAAGAGAATATATGACAAATACCTATGAATGGTAGAAAAACTTGGGGACGCCCGAGAAAGACATGGCACGATGAAGTAAGTCAAACTCTTGAGTCGGGCCATGCCAAGAGTCAGAATAATATAAAAGTTTGCATGAGACGGTGTATGAATGTGAGTGTGTAGCAAGACTGAATTGTTTAGCGGTCCATCCTCTTTGCCTACCCCTGCGTTAGTTAGTGAGAGGATTGTGAAAATTTTCTGCAATGTTTTTGTAAAGCATTTCGACGCATTTAAACACTAGTGCATAAAATATCAACATTTTCGACAAGTACCTACTAATCGGTTAGCAATTTGAGTGAGTTTGAAGTTTAGCTCTGAATTCCGTCCAATCTATATATGTATGTAAGCGCCCTTGAGGTGATTTTTCACAAAAACGGCGCTCTACAAATTGTCCAATTATTAACTAACTTAACAATTTAGCTGTACATATTTTAATAAGGTCACTGTACAACAGGTATTTTCTGTTTGTTTCTTCTTCAATGCTTTCACTAACTTTGTACTAATATGTATTATTCTTTTGGTTTATTTACAAATAATCTTTGGTTTATTTATGTATTATATATGTACTATTTTTCTTTGGTTTATTTGGAAGTAATCTTAAAATTTTACATTTCTTTCTTCTTTCTATATTGAAAAAAAAAACATGTACGAAAAGGACACTGTGTCGTTAATTATAAATTATTAAAGATTTTTTGCCTCAGTAAGAAAGATAAAGTTATTTGGCGATGATTTTTTGATTTGTGTCTTGTGTCCCAATATAAAACAATCGTCTGTAAATTAAATTTACGCCTATCAAAATGTTTCTGTCAATTTGATTGTCCTAGAACGGGAGAATCCTAGTTGGACAGTCAACGCTTCTTTATACTGATGTATTCTTTGTAACAAAAACAAATAAATAAATTTAAAAAAAAAATATATATATTATTATTATTAAATCAAAATATGTTTGCTTGGGGATTATGAGATGTTTATGTATTGCTATATTAAGCATAGGAAATGTTTAAAACTTTCAAAATACCTTCTTCACACCTCCGCAAAGGTTTCTGGATTATTACAACCACATGACAATACAGCTGAAAAGTTTTTTTAATCATTACAAAAACTCTTGTAAAAATGTTAAAAATTTCAAAGTTTGTGAATGACATTTTGCAAAACAATGATTGTTAAATCAAAATTCAATTTTCTAAACACTTTAAATTAATGAATTTATTTAAAGTACACGCCTAATACTTTGAATCGAATCAAGAATTATAGATATTTTAAATACGTATGAAATTTGATTGATTGTTCTAATGATACACAAAAATTAATATTTGTAATACGCGAAAAATGAAAATTAGAAAAAAAAATTGTAATAGGTGGAACGCGAGATTTTTGAAAACTGAATGCATTGAACGCGGGAGGAGGGTTAGGTGAGGGGGAGTGAGAGAGGGGAAAGGGAAGGCGGGAAAGGTGGAAAGAGATGCGGGAGGGGAACGGGAACGCACAGGAAAGGACATGCAGGGAGAAACAATTTATTTCTTTCGGAGGTAAAGGGGTGTTAATGCGAACACGCAAGTCACAAATGAAATATTTCATCATTGATGTTGACCACGAAACGTTTCCAGGTAATAAGTTGCAGAGAGAATAAAAGATGACGAGTGTTTATTGTTTGGCGCGTGATTGTGGTTTATGAGGTAATCATAATATCTACCTTACTGTTACCTTTACCTACCTACATGAATACACACTCACAGACATTCGTACTTGCATTCATAACTGCACCTCGTAATATGATATACAGCACACAGCATACTTCGCATAGCTAAACATAATTGTGTTATGTCCTCATTGCGTATGGACGTACGAGTAGGTACTAGAAAACATTCAACCAAAATTTCTTTTCAAAATTATAAATATCTAACCATGTAGATTCTTCCCTCTTGGCAACAATCAAAATTAATAGCAATCACCATCTACTAGTAAAGCCCGAAATTTTCCTTATTCCTTTCCAAATAATAACGAATTTAACCTTATCCCAACCTCTTGTGAGAATGTTATGAGTATAATATAAAAATTCTATTCAATGTAGGAGGCGAGAATTTGGTTCTGCGTCCCGTGAACCATTTATTGGGGAATCAACATCTATGCCATAGGTTATCCCAAATGGTTCGCTACGTTTGGTGACCTAACAGGGGTGCCTGGGTTCATGGGGTGAGGTTTGTCAGGATCTTGGCGGCGTGAGGCGTCACCAACTATTGGGGAGAGACTTGTTGAGGGAGACATTTTAATCTCTCCGAAGACCCTTCACAGAGCATCTCCAAAGATGACATTAGCCCTGAGGGGAATTATTTTCCTCAGGGCCTCCTGTTTGGAGCTAATGTAAAAAAATTATCTATTTACCTAACTGAAAAAAAAACGCCTAACCAATCCTAACCAGTAGATACTTCTAATAATTATAATAAATTAATAATTTGTAGAGCGCCGTTTTTGTGATAAATCATCTCAAAGACGTACGGCAGATCTAATGACATATTTAGATTTCCCAATCCTATTGAACAGCATAAAATATTAACCGTAATATATTTATTTTTTATCAGGACTGTACTAAATAGAACAATTTCACTCTCATAAGCCTATTAAACTACAGAAAAGATTGATAATGTAATTATATTAAAGTAATTAAATTAAATTAAATTGTAAAACATATTTAAATGCATTTAATTTTGATTAAATTGGCGTATAAAAATTTAAAAAAAGAATAATACAAGTAATTAATTCACCATAATGAATTTATCCAATACTTTCAGAGATTTCCGAGCAATTTATCACCAGCTAGCACCATATCTCATAAAGCCGTAGGTAAAAAAATCCACTGGCCGAAAACGGTCATAAATAATTTACCTGCGCCTTGTCGGCATTTTTTTCTTTTCCTTTAATTTAGGAATAAGAGGGGCTCTGTAGGCGTCAGAAAGAATGACATCTGTTGTAGGTTGTTATATTGGGGTGTCGGTTGTAATGAAATGGAATGTATGGCTGTATGGCCATGGCCTTAAATATGTGTATTTAAACGTCGCTTATGATTTATTTCGTGCTTCGTGGTCGGAATTCATTCATTCAATTAATTGACTTAGATGCTCATTTGTTTCAAATGAATTTAAGAAAAACGGTGTTTAACAGTTTATGACTGTAATTTGTAATAGCGGCTTAGCTTTTTGTGAATTATATCGGTAATATCTTATTTTGGCTAAATATCTAAACCCCTCGGCCTCTGGTGTGTTTTTGTCCGAAGGTCAAAATATTTAAGCGAAGTTAACATGCAATTTTTTAAATATAATTTTTTTTTATGCAAACATAATAAAGTTTTTAAATAATGGCTCACCTCAATATTTTTCTAGCTAAAATAACTAAAGCTAAAAAATAAAATAAAAATCCACTCACACTTTATTAGATAAATCGTCAAATGTATTATAAAATTTATCGTCATAAAAAAAAAATAATCCCAAAGTTTCTTAATTTTTATCAAATTTAGATTCATAGAAAACTTTAGATTCATAAAAGTGGATATTTTATTTTATTTTTATTTTTATTAATATATTTAATGCCCAGAGTTCTTTTACATGATTGATAGTAGAATTTTAACATGACCGATAATTTTGAAACTTGAGTAAGCAATAATAAAAATAAAATTAGATAAAAAATGCAAAAAAGTCATAAACGTACAAGAAACGAAACTGAAAAACATAGCGATTTGATAGGTTTACAAAAATACAAGATGTGTTTAGGAATGGTGTTGGAATAAATATTTGATATGATCCACAAAAATTGCCAAGTTGATTTTAAATACGTAAACATCATCTAAGTATCTACTGATTTCCCATAGTGTGAAATCGTTGTAATTCCGCTTTTGTTATGTACGCCGTAGTTGTAGGTAATGTAGTCCCGCTTTTGGATGCTGCAGTAGAATAGTGTATTTTGTCGTGTTGTTACTGTGAGTTCTACAAATTAAACTTGATAAATATAAAAAAAATGTAGATATGGTCTTACTGAATAAATGTTGCTAGTTAGGTTAGGTATAGAATAGGTAAAATTTTATTAGCATAATTTGCTGTGGGTTGGTACGATTGTCATTAATCTTAAATGAGTCATTTCGTAACATTTTACGGTACCTACCTATATATTTACATATCACTAACCTTTAAATAATATATTTTCAGCAAAGTTTATAACTTTTTCCGTTTTTGTCATAGACAAGTGTTTAAGATATTAGTGAGATCTAGTACCTAATTTAATTAAAGCAACGACTAAACGATTTACGGGCCGGAATGTTCAAAGCGCGATGTTTAATATTACCTTTTTTCTTGTCGTTCCCCTTTATAATCCCTCCGGAGTGAGCCGACACTCGGCCTCTTGATCTGGCATGTGAGATGTATGAGAAGTTGTCGGAACAAGGATGCCACCAGTCCCCGATACTTCCCGGATTGTCCCGTATTATTTATTATCTACTTATTTGACAACATTTCATTGCCGATTTTTTTCTCCTTACATAATACGTAGGTATCTATATTTCCTGTCTAAGATGGCTATTTTAATCTTTAATTCTGTTACCAATTATAACAGAATTAGGAAAGACGAACAATAAAAAAAATTAATATAATATATTATATAGTAGGCTCTGATAAAAAAAAAAATATATATCTACGTAGGTACTTTATTTTATTTTTGAGCTTAGGTTAGGTTAATAATTTTTGCTGTTCTGAGATGGATACAATGATTTTATATATCTAAATTGACCCGGAATGTAAATCTATTTTAAGAAGTAGGATTCTTCGCTTTCCGATGTCCTTAGGTCTGTCCCCATGACTGAACATGAAAAAAACTAAATCAAGGAAAATATATGTGTAGGTAGATACGTTTTTTAGATTTTCACGGCCAAAAGCATTTTTGTTATTTGTTTTTGGGGTGTTATGCCGTGTTGCGCTACCTACTTCTTTAGCCGACGTTTCGGACAGCGCTGCAGTGTCTATGATCAGGGCAGATCCGACATATGTAGGATCTGCCGGATGATGGACACTGCAACGCTGTCCAAAACTTCGGCTTAAGAAGGAGGTAGCGCAACACGGCATGACACCCCAAAAACAAATAACGAATATGTATAGGTACTTAATATGAAAAAATACTGTTTTTCGGGATTTTTCTACTTTCTTATTGTTCTGTATGAAAAGTGTGAGGTAGATACTACCCGGTTTCGCCAGTGTTTCAAAATATGTAAGCTCTTAAAGTTTGGTATCTTATTTTTCATATTTAAAAAATACATTTCACAATTTCAAAGCTCGTTACGGAAATAATCAAAACGAGCTGAAAACAGCTGCAATTATCTAAAAATTATATGTACATTTTTCACTATAGTTGGAGAGCTCATCGCTAGAGAAATGCTATCGCTATAATAGAATTATCACAATGTAATAGATTTTCTGCCAATTGTGACTACGCAACTTTTTATTATTTTTCAATGGCTGTAATTTTTTTTAATGATTTTGTTGGTGTTCATTTACCCCATCCCGTTTTATTACCCCTTATTTCTGATAGCGTTTTGGCAACCCTGCTCGTGCCTACACAAAACCCGCGAGAGATGATTGAGGGTACGAAGAAGGCAGGAGAGCAGGACGGCGGTGCCTGCTCCGTGGAAGGAGCGGCGATATTAACCAAAACCACCTCAAACCAGGCCTGGACACTGAATTAAAACATATAATTATGTCGTCTACGAATTGGTTCGGATTCGAAATATGACCAGTCGCAGAATAATACCATAATTTTAGATTTTTCATTTAACAGGAAAAATTTTTTTTTTCCGTAATTTGCCGAATTATCACACATTACACAAATTCAAACTTTTTTTGTGAAGTGTTTTTTGTTTTGCCAGTTTCCATTTTTGTACACAAACCGTAATAAGACCCCAAAAATAAATCATAATAATACAATGAATCATACATTTTACAATCCTTCTAAAAAAAATCTGTCTTGAATTACATGAATTTAATAATAAATGGGTGAAGTTGATTGAGGTTTTTCAATCTATTCACCTGCCATCTGAGCACACATAATAAAATAAACATTTTTAACATCTAAAAGGTAGTGCATTTAAAGGTTTTAACTTCTACGACATTCTCAAAAAAAATTATTAAAACATTTAAAAAAGGTTTAACAAAAAAAAACCTGCATGCTTTTACATAGGAATATAAATCGATCGTACATTTGATTAGCCAGACATCTCCGAAAAATCGAAATTCGAGTTGAGTGTAGATACCCTCTATCTGGTACAATACTCAGGTTACTCATAAACATTACCAAATCAATTAAAAGCAGAAAAACTTGTAGTGAATTGTGCAAAATGTTGAGGTTTTTTGGGCAGTACAATATTTCAAAATGTCATACTAAAGTACTGGACTATTACGCCTCCCGGTGTTATTTTTAAGTAAATTTTATGTGAAAACACAAACAT
This sequence comes from Limnephilus lunatus, assembly GCA_917563855.2. Taxonomy (NCBI): domain Eukaryota; kingdom Metazoa; phylum Arthropoda; class Insecta; order Trichoptera; family Limnephilidae; genus Limnephilus; species Limnephilus lunatus. The sequence goes on along the minus strand of OU830597.1, from coordinate 82,750,512 downwards.
GAGTAAATAATATTTATTATTACATATTTTTAATTGATAAACTTACGCTTTTAAGACAAGGTTTTTATGCATAGCATGAAGGGTAACAATTATTATAAGCAATAATTATCAACCTGAAACACTTCATCTACATTGAAAAAATCTTCCGAGAAAAGATACTTGCCGCCAACGGGACTTGAACCCGTGTCCTTCTGATTGCCGGTCAGGTGCTCTTGACCACTGAGCTATGGAGGCTTATCTAAACCCGCCAAATAATTCAATATAAACTAGTGTTTTATTCGACAAATACTTCTTATTACATTGATTTATTCCGAACATTCGAAAAATGGAGAAATATGTAATTACGAATGTTAGAGCGAGCGCGCTAATATTAAAACAATAATATTTAAGCGAAAATTGTGAACAATTTTAATAAAACATTACTAGTAACATTAATAGAGCAAAAACTCGTGGGGATTTTCTAAAATAGCATTTTAAGAAACACTGTGATTTTTTTCATACACACTCGCATCACAAAATAACTGAAAAAAACGTGTTCATAATAATTTTCGTAGACCTTGCGATTTTTTTCTATCGAGAGAATTCATGTACCTAATTGCCGTTTCGGCATAGGGAATGTATAGATATTATCTTTAAGAATAACATATATTTTTTAAGAGCTTTAAAACTTACAGTATTTAAAGAAAATATGTAATAAATCAGTAGAAATGCGGAATGCCGGACCTTGGTAGGCTGATTTGATTCAGTGCCCCGGCCTGGGTAGAGGTGGTTTTGGATTAACGCGTGTTGTTGTTGTGGACTCGAATCGGATAATATACAAATGGGACCGGCCCGACTTTGCAACAGATCCGTCCTCAAAACACGCGTTCGATCAAACGCCTTAATAATGAGACAAGTAAAAATAAAATTATAAAAATCTAAGGCGTCCTGCCTGTCCACTCGTTGAGGATTTGACAGTATTAAAGGGAACTGATCCCTGAAACATGTTGGAAAATGTTTAGCTTGTAATTATTCATGTGCTTAAATTATTGTTTTACATCCGATTATAGTGATAACGCACAATCTTTACATTTGAATCATCAAACAGAATTAATAGCCTAGCGACGGTACGGTTAAATTTTAAGAATTCGACTTAGATACAACTCTGACGCCGCGCCTCACGCAAAATCGTTCTCGTACTTGGAGTTTGTATATATATCTACGTTTGTAATAGAATAGAATTTAAGCAATGCCAAAAGATAGCGCCACTTACGTTAACAGCTAGCGCGAGGAACATCGGCTGGCAGGCGTAAGTACTTTTGGATTTGTAATTTCGTGAATCTCTCTCGTATGTAACTGGCAGTTATGAATAAAAATACCACGCGTCTAAATATTATATATGACGTCATTGCTTGTCGCGGTTACTTTGTCCCAGTGACTAGCTGTCACTGGATTCCAGTGGATCCGAGGAATCAGTTCATCAATCAGAATTTATAAAATGGTCACAAACACTCAAACTTGGCGAAGCTGAACCAAAAACCGCCCCCAGAGTTATGGCTATCCATAAAATGGATAAATTTTTGTGTATATTTTTGAAAAAAAGAATGTTCATTTCAAAGCCACGTAGCTCATGATGAAAATTACGCAGATATCTGAAAGTAGTTGGGTTGAACTATAAATTGATGACAAAATAATCTGTACACATTTCATGATGCCAGAGTTCACCGTTCAATAGTTATTGCTGCTTTAACATTCAGATTACTCGCTACTTCAATCGTTTGAATTGCTTTACGAGTTATAATTTAATGAAAAAAACTATTTTATCAGAAGCATTCTTCATAAAATCAATCTTTGTTTGTGCGTAAAAAAGTCAGAACTAATGACTTCTATAATGGCAAAAACGCGTCCCAAATCTGTTCACAGGCGCGATCCCATTGAGCTCACCGTCAATTAGCAGGGATTATTGAATAGTGCACGATTGTCTATGGTCCCTAGCTTATGGTCTCTGCTCTGTGGTACCTTATATTGTCTATGGTGGTATTTAATTAGTCGCGGCCACCTCTCGTCCCGGGGGATCCCGGCCCTAGAAACTACAAGGAGCAGATTTGTTTTCTCATAGGGCGGGCAGGATCATTTGTATTAATAGATCATTAAGTCACTGGGGTCGGCAACCAAATTTAATCACAAATAAATAATCAAAACCAGCAATTTTATCTTCTTCTTTTAAGTGCCCCAAATACTTTGTTAAAACTAGCTATACCAATTTACTAACCGGTTTTGCTTGAGATTTGGGTTGAAAACCATGGAACAAACAATATGGGGTTTTCGTCTTGTCTTATTTTTTTGATTAATTTCTTATTTCAAAGCTCCATAGTTCATGTTGAATCTTATAAGCTGATATTGAGTTAAACTAAAAATTTAAAACTTAAAAAAACGTGAAATTTTATGGATCTTGTAAAAAACTTATTCCAAAACTATTCTTAAACATAAATGTATTTTTGTAAACCCATCAAATCGCTGTATTTTTGTATTGTTTTGTGACTTGTGTGCATTTTCTATCTAATTTTATTTTTGTTGTTTATTTATGTGTTTACAAATCATCTGTCATGAATTAATTGTACTACCAAACATATATAAGCCCTCTGGGCGTTAAAGAAATGAATATAAATAAATAAAACAAAAACATAACATAATTTTAAAAAAGACGCCCTAATGTTCATTAGTTATGAGGTTTTTTTTAAATTAGTTCCACACAGGAGGTCCCCAGGGAAATAATTTACATTTATGTTAGGGGATACTCTGTGGAGAGTTTTTTTAAAGGAAAAAATAAGAGGAAGTTCTGGGAAGGAAATAGGTATGAGGGGTGGGTTATAGAAATCTGACGGTCAGTGTGTCCAGGAGTGACGGACGTATGAATCCATCCGTTCAACTGCGGTGCAAGGCGATGGGTCGTGGGATTCTAGCTGGAGAGGTCGAAAAACCTCCTCAACAAGTCTCTCTCGATCCGGCCCGCCTTGCAGCCAAGACCTAAACAAACCTGACCTCAAGATCGCGGGCACCCCTGCTAAGTCACATAACGAAGCAAACCACTTGGGGTGACCTATAGCAGAAGTGTTTGTTATCCAATAAATGGTTCCCGGAGCTGCGGCGGTTTCTGATTCGCATGCACAAAAATTTTCCTAGCGGTTATCTAAAGCCGATTAAAATCGTATACTTATCTATTTATGAGATTTCTACTTATATACGGAATTAATTTTAATCCCACTTAAAAACCGCTATATTCTTAAATAATATTACATATTATTATGATTTAAAGATCTTATTATTATTATATCATCGAAAATGTTATTTTATGTTTATTTCCAATTGATTAAATTGCGCAAAAGCGTCGTGACACTGATTAAAAATATTTAGGATTAATGGTAATTTGTTGCTGACCCCTGTCACATAAAGCAGGCGGGCCCGTGTGAGGCGGTCTTCAAATATTATTTCATACTTGGAAATACATACTGCACACAACACAGAACTGGGCGGACAGAACTAACCTGCTGAAATCTGTATAAACTCCTGCGAATTATTAATTAGATATACCAACTCATTAGGTAAAGCTGTTCCAGATCTTGCAATAAATACTAAACGTAGATAATATATACTGTACACTTAAGTATTGTTATTATTGGTATGATGAAGTTGGGCGACTTCGCCGTGAAGTGTAAATGTGTGGAATTTTTAGATTATATTGAAATAAATTGCACGTTTTACACGTGGGTGTGGCAAGTCAGTAGTCCTTGGGTGGACGGCATAAGGTTGACTTTTAAAATCTCCAAATTCGTCGACTGCCGGCTGTATTGTGAAATAACAACGTGAACATGCATATTTTATTTTATTTTAAGTTCGGACGTAGGTAAATACTTATATTATTTTTTGCGATTATTATAATAGAAACTAAATTTGATATATTAAACAACACATCGTTCTACGACTTCTTCTCAAGTAAATAACACATTTCAAATATTCCCAATACTGATGTATGTGAAATTTGACTCCTTCATCGTGGTAAATGCAGGTGTATGCCAGTAGTTACACATGAATTTGAAATTTATAGAATGAAGTAAATTACGTCACACTTGCATGATATTAGTAAGGGGAAGTCATATGACAGTTATTTTCACGTTTGTGAATAATAATTGTACAATACTCACATATAAACCAATATGAAGTAATTACCTAAATAGCCTAATTCACATCTTTACACAATTGGTAGTTTGAAGTTAAGTATTTATTTTCCTTCTCCGTAGTGAACAATGATAATGAAGATGTAGACATGTGTGGTATCACCATCTAGGATATAGAATGCAGTGTAACTCCGCTGGTTTATACGCGAGCTTGACACATGCCTGGGTGAGGTTAGGTCAGCCATATGCCCTGCTCGCTGCCCGCTGCCCGTGTCGGCGTGAACACCAAAGGAAACCACAAGAGAACACCGCCTGACCGACTGCGACTCGCTGTGGATATATGAAGATGGAGAATTCTCTCACACATGCCTGTCGATGTTGCGTAAGGTCGAAAATGAAACGCTTTATGACATTCATTTGATTTTATGTGTTCCGACGTGCAGGCGATATGAAGTTTAGATTAGCTAGGGTTTCGCAGATGCATTCTACTTCTGTAAAATCAGCACAGACTATAATCTAAGATCCATACTTTACGCCTTTGGCTATTTCTTAATATAACTGTACTTCAAGCTACAATAACGCCTAGAATAGAATTCATTACATACATTTAGGGGCTTAGAAAAGAGACATTCATTTGAAGGAGTAATTATTGTGAATTCAGTAGTTCTAACAAAAACCGTGATTTTGTCACTGTCCTGGCTTTCGCATGGAGCCAGATGTGTAGTAAAAAGCTCCGCAGTCAAATTAATTGAAAACAAAATTGGTAGTCAGGCCGCGCATTTCTCAACAGAGGGCGTTGCACAAATCCAACAAAAAAATAACGACGGTGGAGATTTGAGTAACGGGCATAAAAAGCTCACTAGATCCGAGTTGAAAAAGTGGCGTAAGCGATATACGTTATAGCTTTATACTCGTAGCACACACCGCGGCTAGTTGCCAGTTGCCAGCGGTGGACGCGATGGACTCGGTGGTGGCGGCCGAACAGAGAGGTTGAGATTGCGATGAAAGCGGGAATTAGTGGCAACACAGAATACACGAGCAAAGGCGGCATCGGCACACATCAAAGGCTACCTTCACTCCCCACTTCCCACCCTCTCCCTCCCCCCGCAGCCTCCTCCCCGTACACTCCCGATGCATAGAGATCGCGAAAAATCGGCACGTTTATGGCATTTTTATAATTTAAAAAATATGTTGTGATCCGGGGACAGCGGTGTAATTTGACCGCATAACTCCGGGCGAGGAATGCGCTGGCTGGGATAACAGTCATTAGGCCACCGAGTTTTGGATGATGTCATTAGCGTCTAGGTGATCATTAGCAGGTAGTTGGGGCTTTAGTTTAAAACGAGACGATTACTATTGCAGCTACTGCATAATGAACAACACTGTTACAGTGCGTGAGAAGACGCTGTCACTCACGACAAACAGTACTTACATACAGCTAAATGCTTTGATCGCAAATATGACAATTATAATCCATAATCACTTCAAATATAACACAACGGGAGTATAACTACTACCCGTGGCTCTACCCTAGCGACTTTCTCTTAGGCATGCTCGGTATGAAATATCTATGAGTCAGGAGGGATGTTCTCATTTTAACACATTTCTTCAGACTGATTCGTTGATGGTTCGAAAACTCTATTATCATGGAGAGCATTAGTTTCTATATTCCCGATGGTTATCTCCGTCACTGACAGCATAGACTGTGTTATCTCCCGGCTTGAAAAACTAACTTGCCAATCGGTAGAGCTATCTACAATATTGATATGTTTAACATCAATGAACCACAATTTAGACTTGTTGATGTTAATAGTCTGATGGTGCCTAATTGTTGTTTAAATTGCTTAAATCTGTTTATCTCTTAACTTTTTCTCTCTTTTAAAAACGCTTTGAAATTTTAATTTTGTAATCTTTTTAAATGAATAAATTGAATTGAATAATAGTATATTGGTACATACCTACAACTATTATCAAAAATATGATTATGGAATGATTGTTTTAGGTCTTTAGCGCTTAGTTTTATTTAGGTCTAGAATGATGGAAGGTTGTTAAAGGGTTAAATGCCGTCACTCGCCCACCTGCGTTTATCGTTGTGTTGTGTCGGGGTAGGGGGAGGAGATGGAGAAGGGGGTGACCTCTTGGCCCGGAGTTCCAAAGGACCCGGCCGATAGGACCAACAGCCAACACGTCTAGAATTCCTGAAGCGATCGCTTATGTCGATTTAATAGTTGTAAATTAAAAATAATTTCTAACATGTCTCAACTAAACCAGCAAAATACTAGCAAATGGAAAGCTTCGTCATCTTGAAATTCGCACAACTATGTTTATGTTTAGAATGCTTAGCTCAATGCAACTACATTCAGATCTCAGTGACATTTACAAATTGAGCTATGGTGCTTTGAAATTTGAATTTATTCGTCGCAAAATAAGTCGTAAGTCAATTTTCAATTTTATTTATTTTCATTCTTTCAAAAACATTAAAAAAATTACATTTTAATATGTTTTTAAGGTTTTTTAAAATACATTTCTAAAAGTATTAATTAAATGGTATTAGGCATACAAACTATACAAACATTAATAGATCTTGACTTTTAAAGACAGCTAAATTAACGCTAAATATGTCTATATCCGAATTGATTCTGTTCAACAGCAAGAGTCGTAGTTTTTTATCTTTTTTTTTAAAATCTCGGTATAAGTTAGGTAAAACCGAGTGCATAGAAAGCTAGTAGAAACATAAAGAATAAAGGAGCAAGCTATAAATTTGATAAAACATTGTTCACATTAAATTAATTAAAAAGCGTTTTTTTCTCAAAATACAATGGTTTTTATAGAATTTATGTAGGTTAAACGGTATTTATATCTGTTGTACATTAGCCTATTTGTTAGATTTTATGCGTGATCGACGTTAACAGTGTAATAAAACATTCGCTGTTGCTCGGGCCGTGGTTTGCGGTCCCTGATTGGTCACATTTAAATAATTGGCGTTGTCGGATGATGGTGTATGATCGTGGATGGACGGCTGGCTGGATGGCTGCATAGCGGTTCGGATATCCTGCCATGGGAGACCATTCAATCAAATTGCAGACTCTCCCCTGCACTTACTGACCTAAACTGTACTGTTAGAGACCGGTGGGTACTTGCGCGAGTAGAGTGCGCAACGAGTCCCGATGAATGGCTAATTTATGCTAATATCCATGTTGTATTGTATTACATGTTGTAGCAGTTATACGCGCTGTGGCACAACACGATCTAATCTGTGCTGATTTTGATTGCTGATATAATATGTTACAGGATCTTTTTAAATGAAAAATAAAAATACTGCTGAAAAACACCAACTTTTTGCAGCCAGTGGAACTTTAAAATAAGACATCGCCAATTTAGCGAAAGTAAAAGACCGAATAGACTATAACAAAGCTGTCATTTTTGTGGTGCCTTCTCTCATCGGAGGTCGGCTATCATCAGGGATTGTCTGGATTATCAATTGAATAATCTTGTATTGGTCGTTCGTCATGATTAAATGCACTACCTATTCATTGCCAAATATGTGCCTAAATTGCACAATAAAAATAGCAAAAGGTCTTTTGAAACCGGTTTCTTGGATTTAAAAAAATCATTTTAAGGGAGAGGGGAGTGATTAGCAAAATAGTGGAGGAAAATAATAGGTTCCTTCAAACGTATTTAATTCCTTTCTTTTTTTATCAAATTTTTCTCATTCATAAAAATCCAGTTCTTAAGAAAAAAAAAACAAAAATATCGACCATATCTAATTTGAGCTACTCATATATTATTGCAAAAATAGACAACGATAGGCAAACAAGACAGAATAAAGCTAGAATCTGGACTATATAACGATCAAAAAAGACTTAAATATTCATTTACTTCCAAAAAGGCTCTAATATTATGCATATAATCCAATGTCTAGTCATGATATTATTTCCCAGCTAGTCGTTAAGTATAGCTAGAAAAGCTAGCTCCACTTTTGATTTATCATACAAGACTTACTGAGAGTATTTAAACTCTGGAATGAATGTAATGTTGGTGTTGTACCCACCTACTTAATTAAATATATTGTGAAAAAAATAATTAATTAAAACTTTGTGAATCAAAGCTATCAATATCACTCACATTTAAAAAATGGAACCGATAAAGACACAGAAAATTAAAAGGTAACGGTCGCAATTGGTACCCGAACTCATATCCTTCAGTCTTACCGGGAACTGCGTCTCTACCAATTGATCAATTAAGACCTTATTGGATTCAATGAGAATTTTTTTATATTATCACATTCACTGATTTTATTTTATTTATTTATTTAATCGGGATATGTTGTTAGGCTGAAGGTAGTGTGGAGGGAAAAGAGATAAGAAAGAGGAAGTGGGAAAGTACCTGGCTATTCAGATCTAGTGACCAAACACAGCCATTTCAAGCAACTTTTCAATCTTGAATGGTGGCCCTAAACCAGGGCGATGCTGAGAGCATCTTCCACGGAACGTGCCGCAAATATACTAGTAAACGAGTATATTATGTTAAATGAAAAATATCAAATAAAATTTACTTGCACACGTCGGGATTCGAAACCGCGACATACGGTTTGCTAGTCGAGAGCCTTACCCCTCCATAAGTAAGGCTCCGTAAAACAATAAGGTTTATAAGATTCAATAAGTTGAGTTTTACAACTATTTCAGACTTCTTTCGGGGCTATATTACCTACTTGATAAAACGGATACAAAAATATTTCATATATACTCTTACCAACGCCTTGCATCATGTAGCAATAAAAATATTTTCTACATCTCAAGCAAAGGAACCTAAAAATTTAGGCTAGTGTCAGAAATCTGTTTGTGTTCACGAATCCTTAATTTTAAAAGGACGAAGATCATAAAACAGGGCAAAACCTTTTTTTGTATCAGCAACATCAACTTCACATTCCTCCCTCATTGTCCGATGTTAACAAGTGTTCCTAAAATAGTGCATTAGCCTATTAATTACCGTTCTTCGTGTTCAGGGATTTCCTTATAATGAAACTAAAACCGGTTTTGTAATAAAGGCATATCATCATTCCTTCTCGTAGCGCGTGCTGTGATTAACCGGTCCACAACACTTTAAGATAACTAAATAATTTCACTAAAACTAATAAGTTTTGTCCCCTCGGGCATGAGCGAAATAACTAATCTATTACTTTACAGTTTACGTTATTTAGACTGGCATTAAACTACAAAGCACGTAGGTATTAATGACCAATGGATAGCATAATAAAGTATAGGTATTATATTATATTCAGTATGTAGAACCGGACCACAAAACTCTTGGCGTAATTCGGTCAATCGATGTTAAAAACACTATTGCAAAAATATTTTGTTCTGAAGGTGATCTGCCTGTTTCAAATACAGATTTCACCTTTTGTTCTGTGATTTTGGCCTAGGTAGGTTTTTTTAAGATTTGTTATTTGTTATTTTTTAAGATTTTTTAAGGTTGCAAAATGACTCGTGCCCATTATTTCTCAGCCTTCCCCCTATTCCAACTAACCTAATAGACACCTATTTAAAAACTTAGATAACACTGTTGATTGTCTATGTTCATTGACTGTTTTAAATCAACCATTTTGCATTTCGTCTATCTGTAAATTTGTTTGTTTGTTCCGTTTCCGGTTCAGGAAGGTTGCCGTTTTGATGGTTCCGTAATGATTCTTTATGGTACCTGCCTGAAGAAAGATGAATTGTCATTGATATACATTTCTTTGGACAAATTGTATAATTCCTTATTTGATTTTTTTTTTAAATGTTACATAAGTTATTTATGGTTAATAATTATGTAGGTAGGTATAAAGTACCTACTTACAAATCTAATTATTTCAGAGAAAACTTTGATTTAGATTTATTAACCCTTGAAAGATAATCTTATTTTGACAAACATTAACGATGATAATACGTCTTAAAAACATGTAGAAGTTTAATAATTTTAAAGATTAACTATTCAAGTATGATAATTTGACATATTATCATACTTGAATAGTGTAAAGGTAGTTGAATAATTAGTTTAGGGTTTTGTACTTTAAAAAAAAATGCTGTAAACCTCTTACAAATGAACTATAAACTACCAAGTCTTTTTTTAATAAAAAATATTGTTTTATTTTATATCTAAATCACATTTTTTTAAATATGCCATGAATGTTTAAATGCTAATCAGTCGTTAAACTTAAAAATAATAACACTTCTTATGCTAAATCACATTTATAGAACCTCCGACCTCCGTAGTCCAGTGGCTAAGACTCTTGACTCACAATCGGGAGGTCGCGGGTTCGAACCCGGCGTGCGCAAATAAATTTAATTTGATTAATTTGTGTTATTTCACAATTAATTCATTTTAAAATAATATATAGTATATTTGCGGCACGTTCCAGAGTGGAAGATACTATCAGTATCGCCCTGGTGTAAGATCACCATTCAGAATTGAAACGTTGCTTGAAAATGGCTTAAGCCGTGTTTGGTGACCAGATCTGAATAGCCAGGTACTTCCCAACCTTCCTCTTCCCCACCTCCTTCCCCTCCCCACTACCTTCAGCCTCACAACATACCCCAATTGGGGATGCCATAGTCTCACTGGCTTCAGAAGGGAGCAGTTGAGATTCTTGTGTGGTATTCACTGTAAAAAAAAAATTTAAAAAAAAGGAAGAAGCCCAAAAGTTACACAAAAGATAACCATACGTCTTTCGAACGTATGGTGTACCTACGTATTTCTCCGTAATAATTATTGTATACTTACCGTGGTGACATAGGCACTCCGTGCAAGCTCTGCTTCTGCTCGGCAACCGAGCTAAATGAGATAGAGAGCGCCCCACGTTGCAAAATTAAAAAAAAAAGACAGCAATACTTGTGTTTCGCTTATGTCGCAAAGACGTAGATTATCTTTCTAGGGTTAAATAAGAGAAAATTAGAAATAGAATTTTTTGCACGCGAGGTTCACTGTTTTTAGAAATACCTACTATTGAGAAGTTTAAAACGGTAATAAGGGTGAAGTGTTCACTGAGTGCAGTTTGTTTTCTGTCGTGTTTTAGGAATATTTTCTCACTCTACCTACAAAAATGGCAACAAAATTTATTCTCCTACTCTATCCGCTACTACCCTAAAACTTTGACCAAGATCGTGAAATTTTGTTTTAACCTTTTCTCAATTCAACGTTAATGTCTATTAATTTTATTTTACCGAGATGTTTTCACAAATCTGAATCATTATTTCATGAAACGAATACCCCAATAATTATACTCCGATATTATATATAATTACCGCTCGCATGTGTGCATATCAATTACATTAGAAATGAATAATAATGCCTTCAATTCTCACGTGCATCTTCTCACACATCACTCCACACCGAAACAGAAGCGGCCATATTATAATTTAACCTTTAAATAATAAAAGGCAATTTTCCACCATCATCTAACCCTATCAATAATGATCTCGATTCACACATTCAGTAATGCGGCGATTATCTCCATCATGGAGCTAGAGCGGCTATGGATATGGATAGCCAAGACCCATTAACTGCCTACCCGCTTCGGTGCCTAGTATCCATGTGATCAGTATTCTACAATCTAAATGGCATTCAGGTTTTTATTCGTAAACGTCTCCTACATCCAAATATTAATGATTTTGTACAGCTAGTCGAATTTTATAGATCACCCTAATTCCTTGTTATAATGTACAACTTTAATTTAGATCTTGGAAATTACTAGTCTATCATAAATTACTGATACTAACCTTGATATATGGCAGTGAGACATGCAAAGGAAGGATGAAAGTAGACTGTAGAAATGAGATCCCTGAGGTGTGATTGGTAAAATCGTGTCAGAAATGTGGAGATTCGCAAAGAATGCAAGACTGAAGTAGGCGTAAATGGTTAAGAAATGGACAATTATATGGTTTAGGCATGTAGAGAATATATATGAGGCGAGTGTGAATAGTAGAAGAAGTCAAGGACGCCCAGGGAAGATATGGCACAATCAAATGAAACAGACGAATGTGTACGAGACGATCAATAAATGTAAAGCAAGGATTTTACGTCAAGACCGAGTCGTTTGCTGTACATCCTTTCTGTTTACCCCTGCTGGGAAACAGCGTGATGGTTAGTCAGTTAGTTGGAAATCTCTATTGCAAATTGTAATGTCATGAGCATTCACCTGTATTTGAATATGACGTCTTTACTAGCTTTATCGGCTTTACCAGAAATTTAAAACAGTTTTTCATACATTCCCAACTATTGATATCTATTATATAATATTTGGAACAAACAATTTGGTTTCAATACTTGTCTTGTACTTGTTACTTACGCAGTTAGTTTAATGTTTCATAATCGTAACGGAGATGGTAATGAGAGCTTAAAATAATAGGTTGGTTCACTTAGAAATTTCAGATAGAAAAATACTTGTGCAAATGAGTGTGTTGCTTACGTATGCAAATCTTTTTTACTAGTTATAGTTTTTGTTGCACAATTCTTGGTGATTTTGCATTCATATTATATAGTATTCGTCCGATGGTGTTATATAATAATAATTTAGGGTTTTGGTGGTAAGTTGACAGAGGGTTAGGTGGACCTGGAGGTGGACATGCCGGGAGCCGCCACATTAAACATACCCATTATATTTTACGACGGCTGTAAAATGTGAAATACGAATTTCACAATGACAAAGACCTCTATTTTGGGGAAAAGATTTCAGAAATCGTAAAACGGAAGATCCCAGAAAGATTAACAAGTGAAACCCACATTGAATGGACAGAGTTGTGCAGAAGAATACCTATCTCCAGATTTCAAAGTGGTTGATTTTTTCCTGAATTCAAACAAGTTGGTATCTGTGCCATGTTATTTTATGCAATTTGCTTAAAAATAAATTGGAGTAGTTTTACAAATATACCGGTGAGCTATTTTTATTAACTCGCATATTTTATGTGTTATTACCGTGTCGCGCAATAATTTCTTCTATTTGGTATTTGTTTTAAAGTGTTCCATACAAGTGCAGTATAACTAATGGCTCGGAACACAGAGCGATAGCTAGGTACAGTTTAAAGAGAGAAGTGGTACAATTAGACCTTCGGTACCTACTCACTGCTGAGAGAAAACTGGGTCAGGAACTATTTCCTAAGTCAACATAAAAGTTTTGGCAGTCCTGATGCAACAATTATAAAATATTTACTCATAGAACTTTTTGTAAAAGTTTTTAAATGTCTGTAAATGTTTTTAAATGTGGAGTTTGCATAGTTCTTTCTTTCTTTTTTAAATGTAAAGACATTTGCGATTAATATGTTGCATTTTAATGTTGTAGTAAACAGTTTCAATGGTTAGCAAAGAAGACAAAAATCAAAAATATTCGGTGTTATAACATTTTGATAATTTACACAGCACCACAAAATTACCTATTTTGATTAAAATAATAGTGAACTTCTGACATATTCCCTTTTAATTGATCATGTGAAAAAATCGAATTAATTGCGCTTATTTTGTTGCTCTTCAGAAATATATATATTGGTAGGTATATGGATATATATACTTAAAATTAACCAATCGATTCGATTTGTAGAAATAAATGCTCGTCCGACCTCGATCTCCCCGCAATGATTTAATAACAATAAAGATAAGTTTAATATGAAAATTAATGCGAACATAAAATCGCCTACCCATAACTTGCGTCAAATCATATTCGCGGCAATAAATCGCTATTCGATTCGATATCTGCGAGTAAAGGAAACACGTTTAATGGCTCAACATATAAATGCGATTACAGAAATATGTACACATCCTCATCTCGTTGAAAGTGAGGATAATTGCTGGAGTTTTTACGATGTTTGGCAGTATAGCGTGCTAGAACTAGAGTTTATAGTGTGCTCGCCACAGTAACAGCTAGACTCTATACCTGGAATGGTACTGGCTTTTGGCTATTGCATTTTGGCTACTTCAGGGTTCTGGGTTATACAGCAGTGAGTTAATGTAGTTTTGTTTTGCATCTCTCGAGGGAGCCCTTCGCGCGGCTCTCGTACCGGTCCCGCGCCGCTACCAGTGCCAGCCCTCCCCTCGCTGCCCTTGCTGGAGGGGTCTGGACTGTCCCATCTGCCGCTGCAGCTCTCTGACTCCAGGATGGACTCGCAGCATTCGCAGGCTCTCTATACTTACGTTGATGGTGAATATTCTTCTTTCATTTCTTATCTCTAATATTTTTTTTCTTCTTTTTTACCCCAAATGTAACTGTGGGACCATACATTATCAGAAGAAGTTATGAGGCTGTAGGACTGTAGGACGTACTCGTACGAAAGAGAAGAAGAAGGTTTGTAAAGAGCCTAACTCTTCGGATATAGTCACTAATTTAGACTTCCTTAAATGTAACTGTCTGATTAATAAAATAATATTTGAATACCGTTCATTTTATTTATGTGATAAATAACGACCATAATCTTCATAAATATATTGGTTAATAGGACAATTATTATTATGAGAATTTAGACAAACAGGTTAGGGTACACTAACATTTTGATATACTAAAAGGTGTGTAAACTTGGTGCTAATTAGGTTTGTTTTTGGAAGTCATATACCTATACCTACTATTCCACCCTCCGTATAAATTCAATTAAAAGATAAAATAAGCATTCAGCAAATGAAAAAAATTGGATAAAAACTTTGTATTATTTTTTTAATAAAGTAGTTATAAATTCGAGGAACATTTTTTATAGTTCACACCCCAATTCATGGGTAAAGATAATTTATCACCGCTATAAAACTGGGTAAAGAATGTAATTTACAATCTATACTTCCCATTCACCAGGAATTGTATCCGGTCTTGACTCCTGATACAATGCTCTCAATTATCTCCCCGCGGTGGCCTTTGTGGGCTAAATCTAATTATTTAGGTCGAGCGAAAGAAATATTCATGCCTTTTTATATTGTATGCCTTGATAGCTTTTGCTGTAAAATACACATGAATTCAATGTGTTTATTAAAATAAGTTTTTTTGTGTTTCTTATAATGTTGCGTGTTTATTTGTTGGTGTGTCGTGTCTGTTGAGTTTCTTAGAAGTTCTCTGACTAACCGCTTCGCAAACCTTTCGGGAGTGCAAGTTCGGTGCTCAGGCGTGGAAAACATTTAGTAATGTGACTCTAATCGTTGGGGCGGTCGCTCGAGCGTACACATCACAAGCTTGCGGAAATCTAGCGAGGAATCTTCCACCATATGGACACTGGGCTGAACACAACACGGCGGGTTCTGAGTGAGTTCTGAGGTATTTTATATATTATACCCATACCGAGCGGCGTCTTTATTAACCGAAGGTAGACAGAGCGGCTCCTTCGAAGCATCGAATACCACTTTTTTCTGATATTTTTTTACGAGGGCGTCAAACCAATCGCCTGAGGTCTGGATCATCTCGCGCCGGTCCTAGCATTCCACATTAAGATTCCGACATTTTACAAAAATCAAATAAAAACATTTAATAAACTTTTCTATAAATTTAACGATCTTTTCCTTATCTTAAATGCTTTTCTAGCAACATGGACATGTTTTATCGGGTTTGCGCTATTTTACATACCGTGAAGCGGAAAACGGCGAGCATTGTTTTCTGGTTTTCTGGCTGCAATAAACCGAGATTGCTCGACTCTTTATCAGGACGTGACTTTTCTCTCAATCGACTTGCCGGAGCTAATGGTCGTCTCTACTTAGTTTCTCGTTTCTAGTCTCACGGAATTAGCCGTGCTCGCTGTTAATCTAAATTACCGACTCCTTAAATTATCGCCGGTTTTTAAATTGGTCTCTACGAATATTATATACCTACGACCCTGTACGTACACACTTGGAGGAGAATATGGTTTCAGTCTGTCAAAACAGCGGTAACAAAAGTAGGTACCTATTTTTACAATTTTCTGGAGATAAATTTATTACGAAAATGTTTTTCTTTTTTCAAGATATGAATAATAACAAATTCACAAGCATTATTTAATCACACAACAATAATTTTTTTCTTTATTATTTATTAAAAATAACATTTACGATTGAAAATATTTCATGAATTCAAATCCCTTTCAGCCAAATATCTTCATATTGTCTATTTTTATCTACTAATATCAAAATTCTAATTGTGGTTATCAGTGATGCGCTTTTTCCACGTTCATTGAAATTGGAAATAATTGACGTTCAATAAACTCAAATTTGTTTTGTATTTTAGTGTATGTTTAAATTGTAAAGAATAGTTCAGATTCCAGACAAGCGAAAAAGCGATATATTATGTGTATCTAATATTTTATCAGAAAATTATTTTAATTGCCTTTTTAAAAATTGAAATTATAATACACCGTGATTTTTCATGGTCCAATAAACACGATTCAATTCACTTACAATTTGTCGCCCAACATACACGTGCAAACATAATATTAAAAAAACATTAATTTAGCTATCTCTTTTTACTAAAAAAAAATTATCTTGAAATATATAACATGCTTATTATGTGCGCAGTTTTGAACTCATGTTTTACTTTGCAAACTTTGAGATAACGTTTAAGTTCAATTTTGCATGACGCAACTAGTTACATGTTCCAAATAATTTCATAACACTAAAATGTTTGTGTAAAATGCGACAATTTAGTGTCGTGCAACCTTCAGTATCACGGCAACAATCGCAACATCAACATGAAAGCTTTTTTTTGCAATGCACAATGTTGTTGTACACAACTCTAACGCAGTTACAAGGTACCTACACACACGTCCGCTCAGCTGAAATGGTTTTGCGACACTAGTTGCATCACGTGTTTGCACTACAAGCGCATGTTCCAAATAATTACATAACACCAAAAAGTTGGTATAAAATGCGAAAATTTTGCGTCGTGCAACCTTTAGTATCACGGCAACAATCGCAACATCAATATCAAAGCTTTTTTCTGCAATGCACAGTGTTGTACACAATGCGGTTAAAAGGAACACACACGTCAACTCAGCTGAAATGTGACTGAAACTAGTTGCATCACGTTTTTACATTACTCAATTATTTGCATACCACTAGTGCGATCCCAATTTTATGACTTTCAACTAATGCATGCATGATGAAACTATATGTTTACACGTGAAACTAGCAGTGCAACTAATGTCATGAAACAACTGTTGCGCCACTAGTTGCGTAATGTAAATTCGGCATTGGTTCATTAGTCGGTGGCAGCAAGCACCCGTCTATTTTAGGGTTAGTGAACGGATCAATGCGCGTAATTAATCTTCAATGAATGAAGCGAAGCATGCGGACTCCCGGAGCCGCTTCTGGCCAAACTAATGAATTTCATAGCGGCTCATTACCCGTCCCACCTCAAAACACGGCGATCCCTTAATTTGTTTACCAGCAGTTCCTACCTGCCTACTTCAAGACTTACCCGGTAAAACCACATAGTCCAAACGAGGAACTGCAGAAAGGAAATGACGTTCACCAAGTTAAACTACAATGCGCAGTACCTACTGCAATGTGGTTTATCTTCTCGGTCTTGGTTTGTGAATTTGTTACGCTTCAAAGTACTGCAAACTATAACATATTACTTTAGAAAACTATTTTTCTTCGTTTGGCGTAGTAAAAATATACAAATTTAACTATTACATGATTAGATTGGATTGTTTAACAATATAATCTGATATGATTGTGAACAAAAATACTAATTTCGGTTGTGTGTCTGTCTGTCCGTGTAACTCTTGTTGAATGAACTCAAATTTGCTTCAAAATTTAAACTAATTGTGTGAAGAATTCAGACAAAGCGATAAAGTACCTACCTAACTATAATATTTATAAGAGAAAATAATTTTTTATATTTAAAAAATTAGAATTTATCTGTCAAGAAAACCATTGCGTGATTTTTCAGGGGGCATACTTTCGGGTGTGATGCTATGTGTGTAATATTCGAAAATTCAATTACACAATATAATTTCAAAGGTGACGAACATTCAAATAATTACAAAATAAATAATTGTTATATTTTCAGTACCACATATAATGAATTTATGCCGCCGTTCTGTAGTGTAATTACTAATCACCACAATTGCCTTCGAAGCAGGTAATCGAGGTTCGATACTCTTCTGTGGAAATTAAAAAATATATATATAGGTAGGCACTACCTATGATTTTTTTTTAGTCTTTCTAAACACTGTCTTAAGAAGAACATTGTTGTTTCAAAGAACTTCGTTAAGATAAAAATATATTATATTATGTAAACCTCGTAGGTACATATCTCAAAATTATACTTTATTAAAATTATAACCAGTTTTCGGCTTAACCGATTTTAAAAATGCGCAAAATTCTTCACTTGGTTTGTAAAAAAATTGGTTTCTAAAAAAATATATATAATTTTTAAAGATAACATCCATACATTTTCGGCATGGCAAATTATGTGAAATTCCCTAAAAAAATCGCAAACTATGCTATGAAATTTGTTATAAACACGTTTTTTCTGTTATTTTTCAAGTTAGTTGTATGAATTCACAGTGTTTCATTAAATGCTATTTTAGACATTTCCCACGAGATTTTTGCTCTTTTTTAAAAGAGTCGAGTTTTATAAAACATTTCCCCAATTTTCGCTTACATATTACTGTTTTTAATATTAGCGCGCTCCCTCTAACATTCGTAATTACAAATCTCCCCTTCTTCTTCTTTTTGAGCGCTTACCGGGCCTTAAGAAAAATTAAAAACTCGATTGCTTTTCATCATACCTTATGAGAAATTTAACATTTTTCTTTCGAGGTTAAGTTACCTACATTCTGGAAGAAAATGCTTTAACAATAGGTATTCGTAAAAAATAGATAGGTTGTTTAATAATTATTTATATCAGTCGTCTCGATAAATATATCGCCTAACAATACATGATACACTTATACAATTTCATTTGAAAATAGGGATTGCAAAAAAACGGTTTGTGCCCGAGGCCCGACAATGCGATTTGCAATCTAGCCTTTATTGAGTTGTTTGGGCAGATTTTCCACCCAAGTAAACTCTCCTGAAAGCGACGACCGACGCGCGACGTGTGGAGCAAAACGCGCTATGTGAGATGTGAGGTGTTCCACAGGATGCTGGTGCTGGGCCACACGCACTCTACCTACACCTTACCCAATACCTTATTTTATTTATTTACATTATCCGTGATCTACGAAGCAAACATGGCACCACTAGCGCCACCTATGCCTTTTTTCAAATGTTCAGTAATGAACCCTTGAGAAATACGAAATGAATATTGTTTGTTCGTAAAAAAAAGGAAAGATGTATTTATGTATTGACTTTAGTATTTTGAATACGTAGGTACCAATAAGTGGGTACTGCCACCCTGGGAACCATTTATTGGATAACCTACAGCTCTGCCACAGGTCACCCCAAGCGTTTAATTCGAGGTTTGGCCGGGTCTTGGAGGCGAATGCGTCTGCCCACCAAATGCATGGCAGGCCGGATCGTGAGAGACTGGTTGAGGAAAATCTTTTAATATCTCCAGCAGGACTCTCTAGGAGCATCGCCTTGCACCGCAGCGAAAGGGGTTGGATTATTCATATTCCTACCCACCCCTCATACCCCTTTACTTTCCATTCTTCTCCTTTCTTTCCTAAAAAGACCCTCCACACAGCATCTCCAACGATGATATTGGCCCTGAGGGTTTTTTTCCGCAGTGCCTCCTGTGTGTAGCTAATGTAAAAAAAACTCACCTACTATAATATAATTGTTTCACTGTGAGGCAATCGTAACTTAAATAATAATTTCCTTTTTCCTATATGAACTCAATTATTAAGTTATTTTATTTTTATGAACAAACAACAGTAAAAGAAATGAATCAAAATAAAATTGAAAAATATTATATTTTATTACTAGAATATTGAAAACGGAAGGCATTTTTAAGTGTAGCAATAAAAGAAACCAGGAAAATTTTAATATTCAATAAGTTTTCGCCATAACAATAGCGCTTTATCGATTGAATAAATGTTTAACGTTTCTTTTTTATTGTGTTCACATCGCATTGAAGTCGAACCTGATTATATTCAGTCAATAGGGTGGAAGGCATCCGATACACCAATATAGACCTAACATAATGACGGCGTTTAGAAATGTAAACCTCAGTGTGTTTATTGAATGATTTGGAAATGCTCAGGTTGTAATAATGGCTTTATACAAAATCTCGTTATTATTGAGTGGCAAAGAATGAGGTATTATCGTGCCATTGTGGCCATCATAAACTATTATGCACTCTTCCCCAGGATAGTGATGCCCTTTTCATAGGTTTCCGCTTACTTTACTCTACTGAAAAGGAGATTTTATTGCTTTATTATAGCCTGTCCGCGGTAACCTGGGTGAGCTCCTGTACGTATTGCTCTGCGCATAGTTGGCCACTCAAGCAACCACTCTTCCAACAAAGAGATGATTCTTCGTTTATTCCATACGTCCATCGCATTCTAATTTAGTCCACGTTTAATATACCTCACTTGATTTGCATTAGGACTGATAGTTAAGCTTCTCCACAATAGCATTGTGATACAATCATTCAAGAACGATATTTTACTATTGGATATTCAAAAGATTTTTAGGTTGGATTCAATCTTTTGATATGATCTCTAGTAGCATACAATTTGCTGTTATGCTGACATTATTTGTTTAGTGCTTGTTGGCTTAACTTTTATTTGATTAGAAAAAGATTTTCTTTCTTCGACAGGTCAGGGACGAGTGAACCAATTGGGTGGCGTGTTCATCAACGGACGGCCGCTGCCAAACCACATCAGGCTGAAGATAGTGGAGATGGCCGCGGCGGGAGTGCGTCCCTGCGTCATCAGCAGGCAGCTGCGCGTCTCACATGGCTGCGTCTCCAAGATCCTCAATCGTTACCAGGTCAGTACCAGATGAACACAATAGTCAAATTTTTTTATGATCAAACGTGGTCAAATGTGATCAAAAATTATTAAAATATGGAATCGGTTAAACCATGTCCAAATATGGTAAACAACAATTATCTTCCTAATTTGATCAATATAATCAAGTATATAGTCAAATGTGTTGATAATTTTGGCCAACGTCTTCTACAGGTCATCAAGTCAATACCAATCCAAATTTATTATCATAGATATACCTACTCTCTCTGGAGAAGCATCTTCATTTCTTCAAAATGGTCAAATATCATTAAATACGTCAAAATTGGTACGTCGTTAAATTTGGTAAAATGTGGTAAAATATGATCAGACGTGTTGAAAAATTTGGCCAACATCTTCTCAATTTATTATAATAGATTCTCTCGCTTGAGAAGCATCTTCATTTCTTCAACGGTGGTACTCACGCTAGTGAGTTGGTTAGTTTCCAGATGTTACTTAACCTAATGATAACAAATGATTTTTGCTTGAGTTAATATTTTAATGATGTTCATATTTTTAACGGTGGCTCATAATTTGTTTTCAACAGGAAACAGGATCGATACGGCCTGGTGTAATAGGTGGCTCCAAACCTCGAGTAGCCACTCCAGAAGTGGAGAACAGAATAGAAGATCTCAAGAGACAGAACCCCGGCATCTTCTCATGGGAGATCAGAGATCGTCTTATCAAGGACGGTATCTGCGACAAGCACACAGCTCCCTCGGTCAGCTCCATCTCGAGACTCATCCGAGGAGGCAGGAGGGATGAGTCGGACCCCAGAAGAAACCACAGCATCGATGGCATCCTCGGTAAGTCTCAATAATAATAGTATCGACTAGCAATCCGGAGGTCACGTGTTTAAATCCCGGCGTGAGCCAATTTAATATATTTGATTGATTTCACAATTTAAACTTTGAAATCGTAATGTAAAACTGATGAAAATATATATGAAACGATATTATTAAAACAGTAACATAAAATAAAATAGAAACAAAACGATTGTATAAGATAACTTATTAAAACTACTTACTCTAATGCGTAGAAAGTGCTGGTATACATGACTCCTAACTCTATCAATGGAGTCAGTAAATTTATCAATAGTACCTACCCCCTAAACTATAGTGTATAAACCATCTTATGGGTGCTTCACATGGTTTATTATATTATGTTGTAGCGTTTTGGGAAATTGTGTATTGAATACCTTTTGGTTATTTATGTAACGTGACTGATACGGTTCGACAGTTCGCTAGTGATATAAATTGCAAAACGCCAATTTTAGAATAGCCAGGGTTCATTCACTCTGAAAATGTAATTTTACCATGCGCATCGTGTCATTAGTGGTGCACTTCTCGATTGTATAATTTTCTCTCTTCTGCGACAGTTGCATAATTATAATTCACTTTCGACGAATAAATTACGATTATTATTCAACCAAAACTCCATCATTTCGGTCAGAAATCCATCGAATGTTAATTGATGTTGTCCAGTTATTGTGACAGCGGAAGTTCAGTGAGCGGGACTTGTAGAGCGGAACATTCATTTTAATTAACTTTCAATAATCATTTTCCCAGAGAACTCTCAATTCTCTCATCTCTCCGCGTGGCCTGTTGCACCAGTGCCAGTGCCGCATCGCCTTGCCAATCACCGTCTCCAGTCTCCAGTTATCAAGCACTTTCACGTTCTGTCATGTTAACATTAGACTATTATTTCTAGATCAAACATCATTATTCCTACAACAATATCAACTGCTAATTTCAGTATGATAACTCAAATGTTTATTTTTATTAATAACTCTTGGTCGAATTCCATTGTCATAAGTAAACTAAATTACAATATTTTTACCCAACTTGATTCCAAATTTTAAACTTACCTAATTCAACTTATTTCAATTTTTTTCTGACCAGACCGATTTCATCAGACGTCTTCTAACTTGTACATTTTTGCTTTAAAGGTATGGTATTTATACATTTTTGCTTTAAAGTTATGGTATTTATACACTTTTGCTTTAAAGTTATAATATTTATACATTTTTGCTAAAAAGTTACGGTATTTATACAATTTTGCTTTAAATTTTTTTGGTATTTATATATTTTTGTGATAGCAAAATAGCAACTCATTTTGTATTGAATGGATTTTCCATTCTCTAAACCAGTGATCATCAACCTATCATAACAATTTATTTATTTTCAATTCAGGCTACATAAAGCTTGATGTTGTAAAATTTGCAGTCGGCGGTGTCGCAAACCCATTAATATTTTCTAAAATTGTTAACTTTTAATATAACAATTGTAGAATGGAAAAGCGAAGCGCCGGAGGCGAAAATTAAATATTAGAAATAATAATGTATCTACTTTTAAAAATACCACTTGCAATTTTGGGTAACTTTTGAATTTTATCGTTCAGAAAATTTTTGGTATTTTGTACAGCGGAAAACTTAATAGATTTCAAAAAAAAAGTACTGCGCTGCTAAAATGAAATTATTTCTACACTTATGGTCGAATCCAGAAATTTTGTCTTTTTAAGAATGAGTAAGAAAAATCTTATTATTTTGAGCGGCTGAATGAAAATTTTGAAGAAAGACTGATGTTTTTCTCTAAACCCCTTTTGTCAAACAGAACAGAAACCGTTAAATTATACTCTTTACGGGTAATTTTAATATATTTTATTTAGCCAAGTTGGCAGTACGAAATGGCTCGGGGCCCAAAAGAAATGAGCGCTGGCCGCGGGTTGCTTACCACTGCTCTAGACTCTTAAGTTCAAATTAACTGACTGCTGATGCTGATAAAGTCATCGCTTTACCATTTAATTAAAAGTAATACGCGTTAAATATTAGTTACCATCAAAAATTGTCATTTACATACAGCAAACGTCAGCTGGAAATTGCAAAAGGTGTTTTTCTTACCGATTCCCTAAATGAATATATTGGATCCACGCCAATTCCCTTAAACGTAATTCGGGTTGATCACGCTGGCCATTTCCTGTTCTCCCCGATAAAATGCAAATCACACACTGGCCATTAATTAGCTACTGAATTCAACCCTTTATTTGATTCATAATTTGGGAGGCGGGTATGGGTAACGCTGAACCCGGGAACAATTTATTGGATAACCTACACCTCAGCTATAGGTCACCCCAAGTGGTTCGTTATGTTTGGTGACTTAGCAGGGGTACCTGGGTCATGGGGTGAGATTTGTCTAGGTATTGGCGGCGAATGCGTCTGACCCATCGCCTTGCACCGCAGTGGGAGGAATGAATTCATATGTCTGTCACTCTTGGACCCACTGACCTCCAGATTCATAACCACCCCTCGTAGCATTTTCCTTCAAGAACATTCTCTGTTTCCATTCCTTTAAAGACCCTCCACACAACCCCAAATAGTACATAGGCTCAGAAGAAAATAACCTCCTTGGGCCTCTTGGGTGGATTTTTGTAAAAAAAATTAGGTAATCTTTGCCAATTCGTGCTGCAGGTTCATCAGTCCACCCAGTTGTTGTACCAAAAAGCAACTTAATCTATATATAAAAACATACAGTTTTCAATCACACCATTCGAGTCCTTGAAACCTATAAAACCATCGCAAATTCCCGTTTCCCAACGTGTCAAGTGTCAAGAGCCAAACAGTGTCAACGCGTCCACAGCCCGACCAGTCTCCTGCCGCGGCTGTCCCGGAATCCCGGCTGCGCTCTTCCGGAATCGATGCCCGCTCGCGTCTCGCGTCTCAATATATCATGGCCGGGCGGCGATCAAAGGGCGCGCACGGCTTTGCATGAAATTGATGGGTATAAAAATGAAATTAGTCCAGAAAGGTGTTATTATCCCGCCGTGCGCCCGCGGCCACAGCGGGCCCGGACACCGCACAGTACAGCCTTCAACCTACAACACTACCACTAGCTTCACCGTACCCAGTCCCTAGCCAGTTCTTACCCCGTCCGTGCTCCGTCCGTGCCCCGTTCTTAGCTACTCCGTGTGCGTGGCGACAGCCAGTGGCGCTGACGATCACAACTTTGATTCATGCCGCAACGTAAAATCGAGGAAAGTATTAAAAATCATGCTTGAAAGGAAATATGTGTGATAATTTATAAAATGATATTTTATGTTTAGAATAAAGGTGACTAATTTCTAACGGAACGAAACATCGTTAATTTTACATGTTGTTTGTTATTAAATTGGTTTGTTTATCAAATGACTATCTACGTAATGCTATTGTCAATATACAATATCATGGAATATAATGTAATTTTATAGCTGTTTTCGCTCCTCTAATAAAAAATGTAGTTACAAAGGTTGTCCAATAAAATTAAATACCTTTCCTCATTTTCGGCGACGTCAGCGACGAGGACATTATTTTTCAAAAAATGGCGGTACTAGACTTTCCCCTAAAAAAGAGTGGTGATCTGGCTTGGTAGCTGCTTCAGTGCGATCTTTGCATGTATTTTTTTTAAATATAATTTTTTCTTGATTTTTTCAATTAGAACGGTCTTTAATTCTTGGACAACCCTCGTAGATGCGTCATCTCGTTGTCACCAATGCTGATCACTGTAATTTTCATATTATCAAATACATAGTAAAACATTACGTCATTTTAGAAACTCTTCTTCAGAAAATGATGATATTATAATAGAAATGACTAATCTTTCCTAAAACTTTCCATAAGGGGATTTTTTACGTACCTAATAATAAATGTTGCAGCAATCTCGCCACTTATTCTCCAAACATTCAATAATCTTTACGTTTTCGATTAAACATCTACCCTGATTATGGACAGGGCAATGTTGTCCGGAACGTTGGCTAAATACACGGCGTAATACTATTTTTGTTCGTGAAAATCTCAAATCATATCGTTCATTTGTCTTAGTCCAATTTCATAGATACCTGCCATTGGTACGGATGTCTGAAATAATTTCTATAACCTTGTAAACTGTTTACCACTATTTTAAATTTTTTAATTTTTGTGTCCAAAATAACAAAAATAATAAAATAGAAAGAAGGAAGACAATAGAAATATTGAGTTAATCTGTAGATGAGATGATTCTTCGACCTCATAATCCAGAAGCAAGTTAAGTTGACAAATCAGTCTCACTTTTAAAACCATATTGCCAACTTACCACCACTCCATCGTATATCGTGGTGTATTTTGGTGGGCGGAATGTATCGTGACGCCAATGGGTGCCAGCCCATTTCGTTGATTTTTTTAAAGTGTGCAGTAGTATTGGTTAACAATATCGGCGATGCCAGGAGATAGGAAAACCTGCGGATAGCAGAATTCTTATATTTCAATATCTGCAAGTGTGTGTTGGTTCTGTTTCGGCCCACTGGCCGAGTGTCAATCTGATCCCATGAGTTCTCGCACATTTATGATATAACATGTGAATATAACACGTGAAATCGGGTGGCGTGGTGACAAGTCACCAGTCACCAGTCACCGCGAGCCGTCCATGTCTGCTGCCCTAGTACCAGCCAGCCTACCCACCGACACTGAGCACCGAGCACCGAGCACCGAGCAGTGAGGTATCGTGCAATGGGAGTATGATGCAGTGGGTATCACGTTACCAGTTATTAGTTGTTACCTCGCGCTGCACGTGTGTGGGTAATCTGCCAGTTTACGTGGAAATAACACAATGTAAAATGCACGCGTTAACACCGCAGAACCTCGTATCTCCACGATCTTGAACTTGCGATTATCGACGTAAATCTTCTAGATTTTTGTATTACAATATTTTCAACTTTAGAATTTTTAAATTTCAGACTGAAGGGTTAAACATAAATCCGATAGTTCTCTCTCTGTTTACTGATATATCAATTTTCAGGAAATCTGTGTGCTCGAGCAACAAACTCCCAAATGATGACCTCTGTCGTCTGAACTTTGCACAGCGTTTACCATTTGAATTTGCTCGTTCAATACAGTTATTGACTGAGTTCTATTCTAACTCGATCATTTGGCATTCATTTGTCTGTAGATTTGTTTGTTTTGTTCCGGTTCCGGTTCAAGATGGTGGCCGTGTCGGATACTACCTTTTTATCCCGCCATTTCAGTGGAAATTTTGATTTTGTTTGATAAATATGAGAAAATTTTAAACAAAGTTTTTTGGACGCGAGATACTGTTAAAAAACTATTAGTTTGTACATAGTTTGCTAAATCACTTCTATCATTAGCTTTGAAGCTCTGAAAGACCGATTTAAAGATCTAAACATAAGCCAAGTATCAGTAATCAATTTCGCGTGAGATGAGAACGGTTCTTAATATTTACTAATAATAATAAAAAAGGAAGAAAGAGTGTGGAGAGATAAAGAGAAATTTTGAAATTAAGAATTGCATGTTGTTTGATCAATGAAGTATGCTCGGGCAGTACTATCCACAATTAATAAATTAAATTTAAACAACAAAACATTTCTGCAATACCATCCATCTTCTTCAATTCATTGCAAAAAATATAAAATTAATAATAATTGCTTTACGCAAAACATGATTAATTAGTCGTACATTTTACAGCATAAATTAAGTACATAATTGATATTCTGTTCGTTTAATGTCGTTGTGAAAAAATTCTAATAAATCAGTTGCGTGGTTGTGCAACTTCTCCCAAGAATCTTGATGTGTGTGTATCTGTGTGGAGTCAAAGAGCATTTTGCATACATTTATTGTTTCCCATCATCGCCTGTGTTTATCACAATGATGAAAATGATGAAATGAGATGTTCCTGGAGCCTTCATCCTCGCCGCGGTGCATGGCACACCTATTCATCAAGCGGTGAAACCTCGCGGCACCGACACCGGCACCGACACCGGGCACCGGGCACCGAGCACCGGCCATCGGACACCGGCATTCATCGATCAAAATAGTCCGGGACGGGGAGGGGAAACCTCAACACCCAACGGGCACAAGTCCATTGATTACCTGACTTGCACCTTATACTTGTGGGAACTTTGCAAACTATGCGAGTAAGAATTTGAAATTGGACAATTTCTCAGAGGGGATAAAAAAAATTCATAAAAATTGACAATGTTTCAGATTTGAATAAACATATCGGAAAAAATCGAAATTTTAGTTGAGTATGCACTTATACAATTACATAAAAGTATTTAAAATTATACCATCTATTTGGTTTATTCACAAGCATCGCCAAACCAATTATAATGCGGAAATCTTGTAGTGAATCACTAGTAGGATTTTACAAAATTTCTTAGTAATGAACTGGACCGTTACGCCTCCCAGTGTTATTTTATAGCACAATTAATATGAAAAAAACACAGATACGTGAAAATGATAATTGATTTTTGGCGGGGATTCGAATATTTTTTACCTCATTGTTTCACGATATGTTGGTGTTCGATTAACAAGATATGTTTAAACTCTCGTTATTACTTTCATTTGTCGGCCCGTCAGCGTTTCATTAAATTTTGATAACCGTTATGCTTGAGGGTCTAATCTACGGCTGATCAAATAATCCTGAACTGAAAATTGGACAAAACGTTGACTTGCTAAGTACAAAGATAACTGGGACTGTTTAATAAGTCAGATGCATCTCATACGTCATACATATGTCTGGTAATGTTATATTATCGTGAAAACAAACTTATGGGTCCGAGTGGATAAATGGCAACATTTGTGACGACGTAAATTGTGACGGAGGAATATTAATAAAAAGTGTCATTGTTTCAGAGTTAGATAGAAATTTCATGACATTTAGAAATTAAATGACTTCTTGCACCAAATAATGCAACAAAGTGCATTGAAGAAGCGTGCAATAAAATCACTGGAGCATTCGGTTAGTTTTATTTGTCTGATTTGTAGAAAATTGCGAAAATAGTCATAAATGCCCAATTACCGAAAGTTGTAGCAATTTATCTATTTGTTTGAAAAAAATATAATTGTACCACTTAAAAAAGAGTTTCCGCTTGAAATGAAATTGAAAACTGTCTGTCTGTATGTTCTTCTTTAAATCGTGGTACACCTAGGTATGTATATTTGGTGACCGGACAGCTCGGAATGAAATCAACTCAACAACTCCTCTGAAAAGTCATTAAAAGTGATTTTTTTTAACAGGTTTTATAGGTAACGTTTGGTTAGGTTATGGGCTATTTTTCTATATATGTTTTTTTTATATCTTTTTTTTAAAGAGGAGGTGTTGAGTACTGTTGAGTTGACTTGATTCTGAGTTGCCATAGAACCGGTATATTTATATACACACTCTTCACAAGCACAATTCTTTCATTTCTTTATTGTTTAATTTTTCTTTTTATAAATTTGTTTACTTATACTTTGTAATATTATAACTGTTAATATTTACTTGCTTTCTAATATATAATCACGAAAATGATTATAAATGGAACTTAACTGTTTGTTTTTAATGTGAATACCGCACAAAAGTCTTAACTGCTCCCGTGTGGAGTCAGTGAGACTACGTCATCACCTATTTTAAGGTATGTTTTGAGGCTGGAGGTAGTGGGGAGGGGTGGAGATGGGAAAGGGGAAGGTGAGGAAGAACCTGGCTAATCAGATCTGTTCACTAAACATTTCAAGCAACATTTCAATTCTGAATGGTGGTCTAACACTGAGAGTATCTTCCACTCTGGTTTATATAATATATTCACTATTAGATGTAAAATGAATTTGTGTATAGTTATAACTGTATGTTTCCTAAAAAAACTTAAACAAAAAAAAATTAATAAAAATGTTTTGTGAAAAAAGTCAAGCCTGAGATGAATCTATTGAAATTGGTTGCTTTTTCAAAAAATCATCTACATATATGACAAATCTTATCCAAATATTGATTAATAGAAAATTGGTATTTTAACCTTCAAATTCACTGAGAGCTGGTTATTTCATTAATTGTTTAGTTAAGTGGGGCAGTTTTAAGGTGACAGGCATAAGTAGCTCTCTAATTCTCGATCAGACAACTGGTTTTGGGAACATTACTGAATTTTCCATAGTATATAGACTTAAACTACCGCTTGACCCATACTGTGATTAAGACAACCGGCCCTAAGGAGGTCGTCTTCTTTAAAATTGGATTCTAAAATAATTAGCGATATTGTATCTGGAACAGAATAATACGTGCGGAGAGCAGAATGCAATGGCGGCCATCCCGAGAGTAACAATATCAGGCATTATGAAATTACATCAAAAGTGCGCAACTCCAGAATGATTACCATCCATTGTTTTGTCACAAAGGGATATTGCAAAATGATGAATTGATCCGACGGACATCAAAGCGATACTGTAGCCTTCAAAATAGACGGTTCTACCTCAGATTTTGCCTAATATAGACGTGAATGTTCTTTTCAAGCGTTAAACTTAATTCGATGGACGCGGAACGAAGTAAATCTGATTTTGCTAAAATGTGGGAAGATTTCGTGTACATTGCGTGTGGTCTATACAATCACAATTTGTAGGTTTCATACCGATAATTTTTGTACGCTGATTATCAAATTCGATGAAGAAATCGTTTCAAAATATTATTTTCGTGTGGGATGGTATTTTTGATCGCATCACTTCCGATTTATTGAAAATTTGAACTGTTTCTACTATTTGTTGATTCTCGACCGGTTTTAGCTTTTGCTCAAATTGGGATCAGATGTCAAGCAAAGCAATATGACCGTTACGCTTAGTGGATGATTTTTGAAGTGAAAAACTTTTAATTTTTGTTTGTTTTTTTAATGAAAATTAAATTTAATAATGTTATTATAAAGTTCTGTAAATATTTTAGTATGGATTTTTGTTACAGCTGTTTCTGTTTACAAGACCATTTTCAACCTTGTCTTGGTCTTGTAAATCGAAACAGCTGTAACAAAATACATACTAAAATACTAACAGAACTTTATAATAACATTATTAGGTTTAATTTAAATTAAATTAAAAAAAATAAAAATTAAAAAAAATAAATGGAGTTCTACGAATTAAAAACAAAAACAATTACGAAAAACTTTAGCGGCGTTTTGATTTGAAACTCGATGAAACGAAAAATAGCGACACTAAAAATAGACAAAAATCCATAGCATTTAGTCTGCGAAAGAATGAGATAGTATAATCGGACTTCTCTTTGTGCGGTGCTTCATAGTCTATCGGTCTCACCTTTGAGCGGTGCTTCGTAACCTTCCCACTCTTGTACACTTTAGTTTTCTGAAGGTTCCACTTCTACCGCGTATGAATTGCACACTCTTTTTAAAAAAAATATATCAAGCCCTGAAACGGGCCGAGAATCAGCTTTTAACGCGGATCACTCAAATTTAAAATTTATATGAATGACCCTAATCACCGATTTAAAGGAAGTTGGAACAACCCAATCTAAAGTTAATATTTTTTACAAAACCTTGTAAATGCATTTTATTTTAAATGTCCGTTTGTTTTTTTTTTCCAATAATAGTTAGGATAGCGCGTTTTTTCTATTCCAGTTTATTATTTAATCAAAAAGTTATATATTTTTAATGAAAAAACCGAAAAATATCTGCAATTCATTATTGCCATAAATATACACTAAAAAAGGTGTTTACCTTTTCATTTCCGCGATAAGCGGCCCGGCAAAAGGCTCTAATTTTGAACAATTTCCAATTGGCTGCATCGGCTCTTTCGGCGGCAGAGGCTATTGAAATCTGTAATGTAATCGAAACTCATCACCAACCAAAATAACAACAAAAAATGGCGTCGGACCGTTGTTGTCAAAGTGCCGAATCATCGCCGGTGAATTAAAAAGCGGAGGTGTGAATGAGATTCCGGGCGGATGCGGGCGTGGGGCGGCAAGCTTGGGGGGTGGCTGTGCTCTGTGAGCCATGAGCCATGAGCCACGAGATGGACACGTGAAAAACGCCTGGTTCTTTGATGCTTTGTGCCTGCAACCTGGTGCATAGTGCCTGATACCTAGTGAACCAGAAAAGTCCTGGTGATTCAAGAAAACGATCACATACCGTTTAATTATTTTCAACAAAAAAACACAAATTATGGTGGTTCCACGACAACTCAACAAAGTGGAATTTCAACACGCCTTCAAAAAGTGATATAAAAAAATAGCCCATAACCTAACATGTGCCTATGAATTTTCAAAAGAGTGATGAAATTGCATGTTGTTGAATTGTTCGGTCACCGTACTGTCCATCCACTATGCCTTCCCCTTAGGCATGATTGTTAGTTATAGCTCTCAATTTTAATAAAAAATAAGTCAAATATTGAATATAAAGCAAAAATCTGTGTCAATAAAAAAGTAAATAACTCTTTTTCCTTTAACTCCGACGTTATGAAATTTGCACATCTTGCTTAAAGTTTATGTATCAACAAACATATTCAACCCGGTGTGCAATTTCCATCATGCACTATGAAGCTTTGAAAAAAACATTTTAACAAATTGGACAGACCTATAACTTTTTACATACAGATACTGAATGTTAACATTTTTTGTACATAAACCACTGTAATTTAACAGAATCTGGTTGTAAGTGCGAAAAAATGGTAAAAAATATTATTTTTCAGTTTCTACATTGTCGGTCATCCAGTTAAATAGTCAGACATCTCCGAAAAATTTAAATTTGAGTTGAATATGCAGTTAAATATATGTAAAAGTGCACCCTCTATCTGGTACAATATTCATAAACGCCACAATTAATTATAATGCAGAAATACTTGGAATTAAATACTAAGTAAACAAAAGGGTTACTGGGTTACTAGTATAAAACTTCACAATGTCGAACTAATGTACTGGACCGTTATGATTCCCGATGTTATTTTAAAGTATATTTAATATGTAACACACAGACACGTGCAAATAATATTTGATTTATTCGAGTGTGACTTTCCTCAAAACTTAGTATTTGGAGATGGCTGAGTAATCAACTGGACAATCGATGTTTCAAACATTGATCAAAATAACAAATTAATATCAAAGAGTATGATAATTCCAAAAGCACCTAACTTTAAAAGCCCCACAAGTATGATATTACCATAATGACGGTTGATTCGAAGGTAGGCCGGGTATACTGTATAGGTAGGAACTCTCTAGAACTTTGTTTTTCTGCAAATGCTTGGAATTCCAACAGGGCGGTCATTCATATTAACCCAATGATTAGTGTTTGTATCTAATGCCTATATCATTAGCTACTGTTAGTAATAACCGCCGACAGAATCGTGATCCACGATTTGTACTTTAGCATAATAATGGCGAACCTAAATAATTGCTATCAAGTGTACAGCCGAAATGTTTTATGCAGTACCCACAGAGGGTTTGGGTTTATTCAATACACAGCTATATTGAGGCACATGAGAAAGGGGTTATATACATAAAATACTACTATATATTTATAGTAGTTACTACTTAACACCCGGTTTTGCCCGTGATTTGAATAGAGAAGTGTGGAATAAATAATATGGTGTCTTGTTCGCTGGTTTTTTAAGAATTTTCGCAAAGCTTCTTATATCATGGTCTTATATATGTTGAATGAGCAGGAGCTCTAGCACAGTGAATTCGATAACTTTACAATATCGAATCGATAGGCGTAACTTCCGATGATTTAATATCGATATCCCGAGCACAGCTTCAATGTTGATAGCCGAACCGATATTGACAGGGAATAAATAAGAAATCGATATACCCTAGCAACTCTTAAGGTATTTTCAATGAATTGACACTACAAAATGTCAAACGTCAAGCAAATATGTACAAATATTGATAAATTGACAATGTTCAATTGAAAAACTAACATAAATATGCAATGGCAATCCGCATTTACTTTTTGACGCTAAACGGGAGTTAATTAGTTAATCAGGTCTTTTGTCATATTTCGATCACTTTAGTTTCTCAAGATCGAACGGTATAAATTGATCGCGTCTTAATTGAATTATTTAAGTCTATGTGTCGGGTATACGATTTCTTTTCGATTCTAAGAACTGCGTTAGTTCAACTCCGTTCATTAATAAGCCGTAATTTTGCATAACGAACGACATCATTTAAATAAATGCGAAGATACGCGTATATCGATGGGGACCGTATTATGAAACTTATCCGATAGGTACTATGGAGTCCGGGCTAAAATTTAACAATTGTCAGTCTGTATATCTCTTATTGTTGACCGCGATCGCAAATATTGATAACTGACCATACTAGATGACGGATTAGATTATATTTCATGATTAAACTATAGGTTTTTCTAAATCTAATTATATGTAGGTACCTACATATTAATTGGTATGAATGAAAAACCTGTTTCGAATTACAATCGTATTAAACTGCAATTATTCGAACATGTTACAATGAAAGCTAATAATTAATATTACACCTGGAAACAGGTGTTTTGTGAAAAGACTTGATAAAAGGTGGTGTTGTAATGCGCACTAAACTAGGCAAGAATACGGAATAAATCTAATATTCTTACATTATATTCAATAACTTTTTAAAGTGAAAACTTCTTTAGCACCAAGCACGACATCGCCATGCTGGTGATGCATTTTTAGCAATAAAAAGAGACAAACACATACATCTGTATGATTTAGCAAGCGAGAGAATGAGATAGCAATAAAATGTTTATTTATTTCACATGTTCTCGGTTCCTATATAATACGATAAATACACGGTCCCACGCAAGTACCCTTTGGTCTAGTGGTATAAAGCGCCTGACAAACTTCAGCGGCTAGACATTCAGCGTAGGATCGAATCCTACGAAATCCAAAAAAAAATTATTTTTGTAAAATCAATAAATATCCAATCTTCAAACCACTTCAAAATGAACAGGCAAAATAAACGCAAAAGAAAGCGACATCCAACGACTCCGAAGAAGAAAACACAAATACTAATAAGATGATCAAATGTATCTATAAGAAAAGGTGCACTGGGATTCGACGACAAAAATATGAAAAAAATCATACTTCACACTGATAAAAAAAAAGTGCTTCGTAGTCTCCCCACGTCTACTTTAGTTTTCTGAAGGTTTCGCTTCTATCGCGTACGAATTGTACGCGTACACTTGTATTTTAGTTATTTATACACATGATGGATGTCCATTAGCACCAAAGTGACTTATTAACAATACAGTTTTATTATAAAACTTGATTGGATGCCTACTGTCAATGTGTGTTGGTTTTTCAAAGTGTTTTCAAATTTCATTACGCCGAAGCGTATCAACGCTCTCGGCTACCGTAAGACAGGTACCTACTCAACATAATAGAATGGAGCTCCGTATAATCAAAAAATGAATTCGGTAGCCGCGTTACATCACCATCAATGTGGTTTTTTGTCCCTTGTATCTACAGGTGAGTGTGCTGTTATTTGATACAGGTATTCGTTTTCACAGCGAATACAAAGGCGTATTTGTCAATGGGATACAGAATCGAATTCACCTTATTCATTTGACTACGCGGCGACAGTCAATTTAAATGATCACTGAGTTACACCAAATTAACACCTGACACAATAAATTCGCGTTTTTTCCTGAAATGCTTTCATAAAATCACGAACATGACGTTAAAGGAAACCTAGTTTCGCTAATTTAAAAGATTTCACCAAGTGTTTCGCGATAGTACCAAACACTTTTTTTTTCTTGGCGTGTACTAGGAACGAGTGTAACCTCGCTTTTCCGGTGCTGTCAAATGAGTTTAAATTCGTCAAATTCTTTAAATATCTTAGTGAATAGTATATTAATATACTAAACATATATACCTTAAGATGAAGCCATGCGAAATAATGCAAAATCTTTCAAAATCATGCGATATTGGTTGAAAATTTTTTCGCTTAAAAATATTACAGATGCTGAAATTAAATACATACTGCAAGTAGAATACATATTGGCCTTTGAAATAATCGAGTAATTTTTTAATAAGTCTTTAATAAGCCTAGAAAAATATAAAGTATCCGGCTTATGAAAATATTTCGAAGTTCGAAATATTTGTTTCTGAACAAATAATTCATAAATTTTGGCGATGTTTTTTCAGTGCATAAAAAGAGGCGTTGTCCAACTGTAGATTTAATCCTTTTGCCATCTGCAGAAGGGCTGATAGCGCGTCGTGTATTTTCACGCAGTCGCCTCCCGGATTTCGTGGGGTGTAAACGTGCCTTTCTCTTCGCGCCGCTTCTTTCTGTAAAAAATATTATAGTTATATCAAAGTGAACCTTATACCGTCCACCGAAGAACGACTGGCAGCCGCCCCGATTTTCTGTCATTACTCCTCCGAACGGAGCGGAGAGAAGACGTGTTATGCTCCGCGCCGCTTATTTTCGGGAAATCAATTTAAAAATTCCGTTTTATTACAATAAACAATGCATAAAAAAGGTATTAATGTTTTTTACAGGCCTTTACGAAATCAACATGTAAAAAAAAATTAAATATCTTTTCCAACCTTTCCAAAAGCTTTTTCTCAAGTATTTTTAAACTCCTCCCATAAAAGGGCGTGAATTCCGATTTCGATTTTTTCCTGTACTAGTGGATCGCCTTAAATAGTACATATTTACGGTATTTCACCGCGATTCATGAATATATGGGAAAACTATTAAAAACCTGTAAAATATGAATTCAATTTACTATTGCAGATTTTTTGTCCTCAAATATACTCTCGCGGCCTACAGAAGTAATCAAATCGAACCTGCGTAATCGAAAATACATTCGGTAGCACCATTAAATCACATTCAATAGGTTTTTGTTATTGACGCCACAGGTGTGCTTTTATTTGACATGTTCCCTCACTCAATATCTGTTTTTATCATCGCGGGTTCACTTTGATTCTTTGATGCGGAACCTTTTTATCGGTTTCACAGCGTCAATACTCGGAATGCATATTGATTTAAGTATTTATTTCCTCGTTTATCAAAGTAATCGACAACAAATATGATTGAAAAGTGAACGATCATTGTGTGTATGTACTCGCCATGGTTTTTTAATAATTAAATTTTGATTGCTTGCAACTATAAACATGATAAAATCGTCACTTACACGAGTCTACCCGCTACCTGACTACCTTGCTATTCTATTCATATATAGAAACGGTAAATTCAATTAATATTTACGTGTAATTAAATTATGTTTTATGTTTTTTTCCTATCTTCTTATTCGTATGCCCTATCAGATCCCCTCGACTTTGACGATCACTCTGTTAAATGTATCTCCTAGTAATGGCTCCTCCACACTTCTAATACCGGTCTACTCTCATACATTTCGCAGCCAAGACATTTGTCTCCTACCAGGCCCTCGGCGACCTTCTGTCTTTTATTTTTTCCTATAATGACCGTTTTATTTGTTCTCAGGTACATCTTCATGCGATGAATCAGACACGGAGTCCGAACCAGGAATCACCCTGAAGAGGAAGCAGCGCCGGTCTAGGACTACCTTCAGTGGAGACCAGCTCGATGCTCTAGAGAGGGCCTTTACCAGGACCCAGTACCCTGACGTCTACACCAGGGAAGAACTGGCCCAAAAGACTAAACTAACAGAAGCCAGAGTTCAGGTAATTTATTTCAATCAATCTTGATGTTAGATTATTATGTAAATGTTCTACATTAAACTAGTTGTTACGTATTTTATCAACTTGCTTTGTTTAACACGTTTTATATCAGTCCATCAGTTACTGGGTGGTATCACGCTTAGATAACACGATCAAAGTTTACTTACCGAATTAAGTCTACCTATTTAAAATTACTTAACACATTTACATTCGGCCGAAACTGTAAACAGTAGGAATGATTCGTTGATAACAGACATAGAAACTACAAAGGATGATAGATAGAATCATTAGCCTTAGGATTGAGAACAGATTGAATTGAAACAGATAAAGAAGTGCTACTGTATAATGAAATGGCTTTTATCATTTGATTGCATCGGGGTCTGGTGCCTAGTATTTGCTTCTGTATATTCACGGCTACCGAGATATTATTAGGTGTAATACAAATTTATTATACTGCTCAAGACGTAGTATCTTCTTTTAAATCATATATAGAATTCTGAAGGTAAATTGTATCATATTTTAAGCGTGAGCCTTGTGGCATCCAGCTATGGACACATGTAGAACTTCAGAAAATTATTTCAGTTTTATACAGCTAAGTTTGGTAGACGACCCACTCATAATCTACTTCTTCACTCAATCATATACCTATGTATAACTCAAGATACTAATAATAATTTTATTTTCAGGTGTGGTTCTCCAACAGACGCGCGCGTCTTCGCAAGCAGCTTAACTCGCAGCAGCTCAGCGCATTCAACCCCATGTCCCTCCAGCCCTCCTTCCCTGCCCAGCAGCTGGAATCGGCCCCCGCCCCCACCAGCACCTTCTCACAGGGCTGCTGGCCCCCGCAGGGCTATTCCTGTCCGCAGCAGCCGCAACTGGCACCCCAAACAGGGTACGCGCCCTCGGCATACGCGGAGCCCGCCTTGAGCAGCAGTCCGCCCTACTACGGACTGGGCGGGCCGGGCGAGCATGCCGCCCCCAGCTGGCCCCCGCGCACCTCCAATCCTGCCGCCCAGAACAAGCTACCCGAGGTGTCTGCTTGGCCCGATAATTATGGGTGAGTTGTCTCTTTGTACATTCATCAAACAACGAGTCCAAACTCAAGCTTCCGCCCACTAATTCTCCAGTGCGAAGTATAAAAGTCCCCATTCTACATCGGCTTCCTTTGCTATTACAGACCTATGAAGCCTACGTTTATCTCCGAGTGAATTTCTCTAGCCGGGATTAACGCCGCGTTTCTTTGGGACGCGCAATGATTAAAGCCTTAAATTGATAACTACAATTATCAGTGGCCAACATATGATTAGATCGCCGGTGGAGGCGGCTAATCTAGTTTCCACGGGCTTTTTTACATCTTGTAATAATTGTTCAATTTGGAAGAGTCGGTGGCTTTATAGCGCTCTATTACGGAAAATCTGCCGTTTGCAATTATATTATACACCTTACAATATATTAGTTGCCCATACCGACCTATCATAAATCATTTTAGCACACATCGCATCGATTTAATTTAAATATGCGAATAACGCTAGGTTTTTTAAAACTAATTGAAGAAATATTCATATTCAAACTTTATGGTTTATTAGATATATTCATTAAACAAAAAACCTTTGAAAAAGCCTCGTGTGATAATAAAATACGACATTTCGCCAAAATATAAATATTAAAAAATGCTAGAATCACCGTCGCGCTTCTTTTGCAGAGATAGTTAAACTATCTCAAACACATTTAATTGATCTGTTTTATATGCAAGATTTATCGACACAAGATGTCTTTATGTCTATCATTTAGAGCACTTAAAAGTGAGCTTGTTTTTTGTGAGATTCGCTGCGTTCGGACCCCCCTGCGCTTTATCGCGAGGGGATGCAGTATCTGTTATCTAGTGTGTGGTATTTGATCAGGCTATCAATCCATCTGTGTGTTTAGGAGTATATTACAAGACATCATAAACTAGTCACAATGGAAGCGACAGTAGAGGCAACCACGGCGGCCAGCCGGGCTAGCAGAGCACACGGCTCAGAGCTCATCGCTCGCGGCGCTTGGGGCAACCGTTTTGTTTTTTCCTTTTATTAAGTCAGTCAGCCGCTAATCAATTAAATGCTAAACAACACCACCAACAATTTAATAAACAGAGCGGAATCCGGTTATGCGTGATGTATAATATTTATATTTAGCTGTAATTGCGGGCTTCTCGGCAACGCTTTATTAAGCACTATTGCGAAGGCAATTGATACAAGCGCGCATTAAAAACGTATCGGGAAAATAAGTAATTTGTTTGAAACGTCGAATTATTTTTAATTCAATGTGAATATATTGAGATTCGGGCATAGCTCGCGCACTATGATTTATCTGAGTAACACATTAAATCGATCTTTGTGGAAGTGGGTACTTACCTATCTATTTCCATCCTAGAAAAATATACCGATTCAAAATGATTAAGGCTAACTTCACGTGAGCGGTACGCCTTTAGATTATAAGCCACCACAGCATAATTATGGTTATATTTAAATAGAAATACAATATATCAGAACTATATAAATAGTATTAGAAACGATAACAGTGGTTTGTATTTAACCCTTCCAGCGCCATGCTAATGCTTTTGCGGGTGCGGTTCGGTTGCGTTGCGGGTGAGTTACAGGTGAGGTGCGGGTAGAGTGCGGGCACCGTGGGTGTGTTAGAACCGGGGAGCTCCGCACGATGGGCTGCCCGGTAATGAATGGTTTTCAAGTCGGTAGCGTGATAATTAACCAAATAATCGACGTATACAATTTATTCAGCCGCCTTCGCCTCAAATGCCCGCCGTCAAATGATAATACCACCCGATGCCTGAACATTCAACAGCTGAATTGAATATCATCTCCGGGACTTGTAAGATGCAACTTCTAAGACGATAAGGGCCATAACAAACACGTTAGACAAGTTGATTTAATAATAATTATGATTGAATAATAAACGCTGTTTACTCCTTCAATTAATCATTATGACCACACGCAATACGGGGTAAAGGTCAAATACGCGATTTAAAATTATAATATTAGAGAAAATTGTTCAAAATGTTACAGTTCGCCCGAAGCAAGAAACATTGACAGCGAGCTCTTGCAATTTGCAGAAGTTTTTCACAAGTTTTGCACGAGCATCAAATTTCTAGGTGAATGTAGAAATTTTAAACTAGTAACGTTGTTTCCGTCGTGAGATATAGAGCTATGAAATACATAGTTTTTTTTTTCAATTAAATTTACAATTTATAATTAAAATTTAACTCTTTTATGCTAATAAATGTTTTTATTTTGTTCACAGATCATTTCTATCGATGAACCCCACACATTACGGATCTCACGCACACTCCCCCGGCGAGGCTAAGTCCGGCTATCCATACATCGGCCAACTGGGAGGAATGGAGATGAGCCGAGTGCACTAGTATCCACTATTTCCAACGTAAACACTGCCAAAGGCTTAGCAATAAATTTATAAAACCACCCTTCGTCAAAAAACCCCGTCTAATGAAACTTTTTAATACCCATCAAATAAGATAAGTGCATTAAAAAAATACACAAAGGTGACTTAAATGCCTTCAATGTTTGATTTACATAAAATAAGTAGATATGTTTTCAAACACTGTAAACTCTAAACCAAAATAAATAGTGTTCATTTGAATTTTCCTAACCTAAAAAAAAATTTAACAGTTTTGGCAGGTAGATGTTTGCTGCCAAGTTTAACTTTATATTTATCTGTAATAACGTAATTATTACAATATTTCCTTGATAATTCCCAGTGATCTTTTACTTTAATATTTAACTAAATCTCAGTAAACTTTACATTAATATAAAATGTATGTATTTTATAGCTAAACTAATTAGATTTGTAAGATATTCAAATGTATTTATTCTATGTTTATAAAAATATAAAATTATTAACTGCAGTCAAATAATGTTATTGTTTTTTTCTTTTTTCACAAAACATAATTTTCATTCAAGGAAATTGTGAAACCAGTTAAATGTAGGTATGGGCAATATAATGTTAGCTGATTGTTAATAAACACCATAATTATATTTTATGTTGTAATTCTAGTAATAAAACTTCAAAGCTGTGTTAGATTTATGGTGCCTGTCAGTTTTCTCAACTATTAATTATTATTATTGTTGTACATTTTAATAAGTCATAGATATCTAATATTTAATGAATATGTTATTTGGAATATATATATGGATAAAATAGACCAAGTTCAATATTTTATAAATGCAACCTGCAGATAATAGAAATAATGGGAGATATGGTACAGAAGCGTGGGGTCTATCGCCAAACTACGACCAAATTGCACGTAGGTACTATCAAAGCGGCGGAGTCAATGAAAGTTATGCGCTTGGCGTCTACATAGAAACCGATTGTTAATGCTTCATGACCCATTTCCATTGTTTCTATTATCTATGAAAAAACCTAATTTTGTTCAATAACCCCCTTAGGCCTTTAGAAAATACTTATTTTAGAAGCAGTAATTAAAATATGTTTCTTTAAACTTTGGGGTTGTTTTTTTAACATTCATGTCTGAGTTTTTTGTTATAAATTTGTATTGCACAGCACAATAATCATACAATTTGTATGATATTATCACTCCACCGTATTATTTCCACGAAATGTATTATAATTAACCCCCGAAAA
The DNA here is from genome assembly GCA_917563855.2 of Limnephilus lunatus. NCBI lineage: Eukaryota > Metazoa > Arthropoda > Insecta > Trichoptera > Limnephilidae > Limnephilus > Limnephilus lunatus. The sequence goes on along the minus strand of OU830597.1, from coordinate 82,708,420 downwards.
TCAATTTATTCAAATATTGTAAATAGTTTTATTGGTCTGAGTTCAATTATATAAATATGTAATTGTAATTCGTTTAGATAATTAAAATATACGAATTCTATCATAAAATATATCTTTACTTTACAATCCATACATGATTACTTAGCAGGGATGCCTGGGTTCATGGGGTGAGGTTTGTCCGGGTCTTAGCGGCGGATGCCTCTACACACCAGCTGCATGGCAAGCCGGATTGGGAGAGAAAGTTGAGGGAGTTCCTTTGACTTCTCCAGCCGTACTCTGTCGGAACATCGCCTTGCACTGCAGTGGGAGGGATGGATGTATACGTCCATCACTCCTGGATACACTGACCCCCCGATTCCTACCCTCTCCTTACACCCTTTAACTTCCCAGAACTTCCTCTCATTCCTTTCTTAAAAGGACCCTCCACGAAGCATCCCCAAAGATGACATAGGAACTGAGAAGAATTATTTTCTTCAAGGGCTCCTATGTGGAGCTAACATCAAACATATGTACTGAATAACAATGGAGGTTCCTACCTTACTTAAAATATCTATAGGAGATACGTGGGTACCTACATATTTATTTTTATTTTTTCATTTCTTGCCATAGAGCAATCCTGTTGAATTACAATATTCATTTTAGGAATGGATGAACTTACAATTCATAGGTGTCAGGTAACAGGTACAATTTTACAAAGGTATTTTGAGATCATAAATATAAGTTACTCATTCAGTACAGCATAAAAATAAAAATGAAAGACAGGTTCAGTAGAACAATTTTTCATTATTTTATTGGTCAATGACATAAATATCCTCATTACTGTCATACATGAATTTATGAAGACTGTTTATAAAGCTAACAAATAAAATTAAAAAAAAAAAACAAACAACAAGAGAAAACCATTAAGGAAAAAAACAAGGATATACATATATGGATGATTACAAATAAACCGAAAAGAAAAGGAGACCTGACAACAAAAACATGACAAGAAAATTACATATTTTAATTTTTAAGAGTGCTAACAATAAATTCTTTTAAAGCATAAATTTTAATATAAGAATCTCCTTTCTGAAGTAGGAAAGAATTGGGTTCCATTCAGGGAATAAATAATAACACAAGAAGTGCCTTGTGGGCGTGTTTAGTGATCTAAATATTTGCCCAATCGAGGCTGAAATTTGCAATACCAACTGTGTTTACTAAATTCAAATGGGATGGAGGTATACGATGACCTAGGATTGTAAGTGAGATGAAGGCCTAATGGAACATTTGTTTCCATGCTGATTTGTATAGAAAACTTCTCTTCGTTCATGAAATTTGCAATGCTTTTTTCTGTAAGGATTTTCTAGATAGGACGAAACTAATTTTAGTACAAAACATCATATCTGAAACTGGTAAATATACAGTGAATAAAAAAAAATCTTTTTGATATATTTTTTTTCTTTTTTTCGGCAGCTAAATGGTTAAAAATTTTGGAGCCGGGTTTACGTTTGACGAATTTTAAATACAAACAGCTCATATCAACCCCAAAGAGACAGATTATTTTCATATTATTTTACTATTTGATTATTTGACCCAAAAAAACTCCAAACGCGATTTACTCGAAAACTAAAGCTCAAATCAAAAAAAGTTATTCCACAAAATCCACTCCCATTGTAAGAATCACCAATTTCCCGCTTGTATGATTGGTTTCCAGAAATAAATAATAATAAAGTAAAAAGCATTCAGGACAGGTATTTTGTACCAGTTTTAAATCAAAATTATATAATTTGTTTGAAAATCAAATAGAAATTCTTAAAGAAATGTTAAAAATAAACGTAAAGGTTATTGTTAATCATTCTAAGAAGAAAATGATTATTTTTATTTTTTATAGTAATACCTCACACGTCTCAGCTACTCCCGTCTGGAGCCAGTGAGACTATAGTATCCCCAATTGGGGTATGTTGTGAAGCTGAAGGTAGTGGGGAGGGAAAGGAGATGGGGAAAAAGATGGTGGGGAAGTACCTGACTATTCAGATCTGGTCACCATACACGGTTAACGCCATTTCAAGCAACTTTTCAAGTCTGAATGGTGATCTTACACCAGGGTGATACTGAGAGTATCTTCCACTCTGAAACGTGCCGCAAATATGCTCTTCATTATTTTAATCCCTGACATCGTACGAGTATATCGCCATTCCATTTAAATTTCATAATGATGATGAAACACCGTTTTTTATTGTAAATTTAAGGCCCGATTGGCCAGACTGGCCTACAAGATGGGTTAATTACCTGAGCGAGCGTAGGGAAGTCATGTTTGAACTTGACCATTTGACATTTTATGATTGGTTGAGGGAGGCCATTTGACCTTTCCAGCTCTTGACTCTCTCGTCACATCGCCTTGCACCGCAGTTGGAGGGATGGATTCATACGTCCGTCACTCATGGACATACCGACCCCCAGATTTCTATCCAACCCTCATACTGTTTTACTTCCCAGAACTTCCTATCCTTCCCTTCCTTAAGACCCTCCACACAGCATCCCCAAGATGACATAGGCCTAAGTGAAATTATTTTCCTCAGGGCCTTCTGTGTGGAGCTCATGTAAAAAAAGCAGTCAAGCAGACAGCTACATTATCAGCGAGTAACATAGGATGTACATAATGGTAAGCTCTGGCGTTATGAAATTTGTAAAAATGAAAATGTGTGTATTTCATTAAGATGAGAATTCCATAAACAGGTAATTTAAATTGACTGTCAAGAAATAATAAGAAGACATTGAAGTCCGAACTAGATAGACTTTTTAAAAGTTTCTTCCTAAATAATTTATCGTTCCAACGTGTGGAAATTTGGTATGGTTAGTATAATTATTCAATTACATATACATATAAAACTATGGAAGAAAATTCTAATAAAAATATTTTTGGTTGTAATTTCATTATCAATAATTAGTAATTTTATTTCTTATCTAATAATATAGATCAGGATTCTACTGATCGAGGGTTCGGCTCGTGGGAAATGAATAGCCTGAAAAAAGACTGATCTATAAAACACATCATTTGAGAGTTCGAAACACCTAAGTCTGTTTTCTTATGGAGTGACGAATCGCTTTTATGGGGATAAAAATAGGCGAAACGAATATAATATCTCCGCACCAGTCATTTAATTCACGTAATCCGTTACTTAATTAATTTGTTCTTGTATCCCAACAGTAAATTTAACAATAATTATTACAACATTTAAAAAAAAATAACTACATCTCAAAGATATGTGGAATCTTTTTATTAGTGATTTAACTTAAATGGCATCGTTACTTAAAAAGAATAGCAAATATTTTATTTTCTAATGAAAATGCTGGTATCTTTGATTACTTTCGCGTTTTTATAATTTTCCTGTCGATAAGTTATTCATGACGTTAAGTGATGAATAACGGTGCCAATTAAATTATTGACAGGAAAATTATGAAAACTTGAAGTTATCATCGACTGAAAAGTTTTTAAACTAAATGACTAACCATCACTCCGTTTTCGGAATGGTAGGTAGAGAGGAAATTAGGTATTGGCATGCACTTCTTGCTTCATTCACATTCTACATCGTCTTACACACATCCTTCTAACATTACACTCTAACAAATTAGAACGGGTTCAACACAAATTTCTTAGATACTTAAATTTCAAATTCAAAATTCCAATAGAAAACATTAATTATGTAAATTTGATGAATCGACTTAATTTAATTACGCTGTTCAGCAGAAGAACCATTTCAGACCTAATTTTATTATACAGAGTCATGAACAACCTCATTGACAGCCCTGCCATCGTTGCTGCTATTAAACTCTATGTACCGACAAGGAATACTAGACAAAGTACAACATTCTTTTGCGACACATACACAACTAACTATCAATTACACTCGCTTACCAATAGGATGCATGATTTGGGCAACAAGTTTGGTGGTATTATAGATATATTTGCTGATTCCCTTTATAATCTTAAATGCAAATTAAACCAATACTTTGTGGAATCCTACAAATTATTGTAATGTGGGTATAATATATTTAACGATTTGATGTGTTATTGTAATGTTTTAGTTATGTTATTGTCAAATATTATATTGTTTAAAATATTTCTTTACGCCATATTCTTCAAAAACTACTTGTATATTTTTTTAATTTTTTACTTTTATAACTTTTGGTATAAATTCTAACTCGATAACTCAAATATTATATTATTTGAAATATTTATTTACGCCATATTCTTCAAAAACTATTGTTATTTTTTTAATTCTTCACTTTTATAACTTTTGGTATAAATTCTAACTCAATAACTTATGTAAAACTTATTCATTATCTATATAAAAGCCCCTATGGGCGTATAACAATAATAAATGAATCCTTCTATTATTCGGACTCTGAAAATAGCATGACTCTAGTATTTGCTTCATTTGATCGTGCCATGTCTTCCTTGGGCGTCTCCGACTTCTTCTACCATTCACTCGGCTTACACTCCTTTCTTTGTCCATTCGTTCCACCTAAGTGTCTTAATCGTTCGTTCTAAGTATCCCTGTCTTAAACTTACTCATTACGCTTACACCAGCCCTGCATTATTTGCGAATCTCCCCATTTCTCACATGATCATACATGGTTTTACCACACATAAATTTCTACAGCATTCAATCTATTTTCATCCTTCTTTTGCTGCTTAATGCCTCACTGTTACAGTGGGTACCAGCACTCCATTGTGGTCTTATAATTTATTATAGGTATACTTAATAACGTATTATATTTATTACGTTTGGCGTTTACGCTTTTTTCCTTTGCAAATAAATTAATTTATAGTTACCATCAAGTGGTTTATTACATAAATATCCAACTATTATTATTATAATGCGAATGGTTGTTCACAATCTGAATTGTACATGCTCATGTATATTATAGCGGATTTCCTGAAAAATGACTTACAAAACAGACAAATATTGAAACACATGAAAAATACGTACGCAGTACGCAGGTGAAAGGTAAAAACGTTGCGTGTTCCACACGACTATTTGCCATAATATAAATTGTAAATCCCTCACAAAGGTCCTCTCTGAGCTCTTCCCGATTATCAGCTTTTCAAATGCAACGTTTGCATAAAAAACAATATAAATGTTTCTAATATTACAAGAATGCGTGAAGGAAATTGCATGTTTTTAACCAAAATAATCATTTTTAAATGCATTTTCTGCTTGGTCATGCATAATATAACTTTTCCGCAATGGCCAATGGTTTCTCAAGGGAAATAGGAAAAGAATTAAATTAATTAACATCATCATATACATACACATGAGACTACGGAAGAAAAGCTTAGAAAAATAATCGTTTGTAATTATAATTAAATTTATTTTTTCACACAATATTCACCTGACACAATATTTACCGGCCTACGTGGTCGACGAGTAAGTTTTGACCGGTTAGTGGCTGAGTTTATGAGTTGACATCGCGTTTGAATCCAACCTAGGCGTCGCGAGTTCGATTCCTCGGCTGGCCAATCCTCCATCATGACAAAGTAGAAGATTTTCGAATATTGTCAGGTTATTCGGGAACTCGGGAATGTTTGTCTGTCTTAAAAAAAAAAAAAAATAAGATGAAAAATGAAATATTTTTTTTATTTTTTATTGCCGATTTTTCAGGTAGGTGGTAAAAGAGTCGAAAATATTTTTTAAACTCAATTTATTAAGGAATAACTTATTGAAGCTTATAAACCTTATTGTAGTACAGAGCTTTCCCTGTCGTCGAGGGATAAGGCTCTTCTTAAAATGGATTTAGACGTATTAAGTGATCAGATCGGAATAGCTAGATTTTTCCCCACCTTTCTCTACCATATCTCCTTCCCTTCTCCACTACCTTCAGCCTCACAACATACATCAATTGGGGATGCTCTCTGTCTCCAGACGGGAGCAGTTGGAGATAGGGAAGATCTCAAGCGAGATCCCGCGAGTTTATGAATAACAATACTGCGAGATCTCGCGAGATTGGCAGCTTTGTGTGTTTTTTGCAAAAATATTTGAATAAATTAGGAAACAAATAATAAAATTTATAAGTATTATATGATAAACATTTATTTTCACGAATGTTTCAATAGACTTTTATGCATCAAACATTGTTTGACGTATTTGTCTATATTTTTTTTAATAATCTTCTAAGTAGTAAACTTTGACGTACGTATCTATCAAATAACAAATAAAAGAAATAACCCGTCTTCTCTTCTAATATCAAACAAAAATCTTTTGTAATAAAACAGTTCTTTTATAACAAACAAAATAACGAAAAGTAAAAAAAATGAAACTTATTATCTAAGTTGAGTTGACTTTTAAACTGAGATATCATTATCAATTAAATAAAAATATATCTACATTAGATATTACAGATTAATTAACAAAATATACCAATTAGTCAGACTATTAGAAATTATAGATTGCAACTCCGTCCGTGTTAGTCCGTGCTTCGAATAAGACGTTTTTATGCTCGAGTGCAATCTCGTTAAACTCGCGAGATGTCGCCCTTTTTTTTGTCCAAGATCAATCTCGCTAAAAAAGGCCGATATCTCGCTAGAACGAGATCTCGGCCTCGCGAGAACGAGATTGCATTTCCTAGTTGGAGACTCTCATGCGGTATTCATATTGTACAATGTACACAACATTCACCTTACAATAATGGCTTTTTCGCAATGTGATAAAATTTGTGTGGGGGTACACGGTTATTTTAATAAGTTTCTGTTAAGGTGATCCACTAGTCCCCGAGAAATTCGACATCGGAATCCACGCATCTTGGGAGGGATTAAAAAATATTTGAGAAAAAGTTTTTGGAATGGTTGGAGAAGGTATTTGAGAGTTTTTTTTTCATAGATTGATTTCGTAAAGGCCTGTAAAAAACCTTCATTCCTTTTCCACGAATTGTTTATTATAATAACAAAGGAAATTTAAAATCGATTGCACGGAATCAAACGTCCAGAAACATCCACTCACCCCTGTTTCGGGGCGGTAACTAATACAAAATGTACATGCAGTCATGCGGACGGCGTAAGGTTTTATTCTCACATCCAAATTCGTTGAACGTCTCCCATTTTGATTCGTGCCGAAAACAGCAACGCGAAATTGCATTGTTTTGTTTTATTTTATGAAATTAAGGCACAAACATAAATATTAGTTACTTTTAGACTGTTGGTATTAGAATATGTTAAGCGTGATAAAGTTATTTCCTCATTATTGTATACACATTTCTCTCCATTGAAGCGTCCATTAAGCCCCTTGCAGAGCATGCGATCCGTCTGTTTGCTTTTTGGTCATCGGACGCTCGGAATGCAACTCGGATAACGCGGATGAGAATTCGTCTTCGGTCTTCTGAGACTGTGATTGATTTTATTTTTATAACAACTCTATCACAAGCCCCGAAGTTTCCCACGAGAATCCGAGGCAATCTTTTATCTGGAAATTCGGACGTTCGTGCGTGGAGAGGACCGTCTCTTCGGTCCCCGCTGACCCGTCAATGAAAAAGTATTTCCCAGCTGGGATTGAAAGAGAGATAGCTTGAAAGCAATAGCACGGACATGGCTCTTGTTTTGTTTGGTCTGGGATTTGTCATCACTGACGACTGTCTGAGCTATTACTCAAATGATTATATAAATCACCAGTTATATTGCTCAATAATCGTTGATGGAAAGTTATCTTCCTCGACTCCAGTATTTCTTGTGCATATGTATCTATGCATTTTCCACCATTGATATTTGTCATCATTACACCCTTACCCCTAAGGCCCGGACCATATTTTGTAAGAGGGTCAAAATATTTCTGTTTTACAATAAAATCCATATGTTTGGAATATTTCTGAGGTTTGAACTGTTTTTGAAACGTGATAAAATACGCTTTTAAATTTTATAAATTGAAATAAACATACATTTTTTTAAATATTAAAATTTTGCATGGAAACTTAACAAAAAATGAAAATGGCTTACCTTACGTTATTTCTAACAAAAAATACTGAAAAAGAAAAAAAACAAATACATATTTTATTAGATAAATGTGTTACAAACGTGACTTTTTATTATTTCATGTAAAAATAATTAATAAAATTTTCCAATATTTCACAATTTTGTTTTAAATTGCGATCCGAAGTTTTGGTTTCATAAAGGCTTCATTTTACATATTCATGGTTCATTTTACTGCTTTGTGGTTAACTTTTATATTTAAATATAAAGGGTGGTGTTTTCTCTTTCTAACATCGCTTATATCATATTTCTTACTATTATAGTAAGGGAGACACAAGGATTTATAAGAGACTTTTATGAGTTGTTCCGAAAAGCGAACAAATTAGCCCGACAAGTTAGTTTTATTTATGGAAATTGGACTTGGTTGATATAATATTATATCTTTACTATTATTGTGTCTTTATCTTACTACATAGTAAGTCACATTATTTTCATTTGTTTTTCATCGACGTTCATCCTCTTCCTTTTCATGCTTTTAGTTTGAAAGCAAAAAAGATATAAAATACTGAAACGATAACGTCACGTACGATCTCTCGCTGGGACTAGTGTAGCAGTATATCCATCTCATTTTATTCTAGGTATTACTAACTATCATTCACTAGAAACGCGGTGTTTTGCTTTGTAAAATATATTTTTTTTCAAATTTATTCAACGGCCACGTATCGAACAATGAGACTCCGGCACAAATCAACTTTTTTGCGGGAGTCTCACACTCGAGGACGTCGCCACAAATTAATAAGTTCTATAATCTAGAACTGCGAGTCGTTCGAATCTATATCAGAATTAACCCATGGGTAGAGCAACCCGATTATCTAAATATGATTGATGACTAATTCGACATATTTCTAGAAATATATTCTTTGAAATCTACAGTAAGTTTACGACTTTGGCACTACATACTAAATAAATGGTAATGTTGTTACTTTTTGTATACGAATAAAATAAATAAATAAATATACATACACATAATTTTTTTTGTTTATTTTTTAATTTTATTTTTATTTCTCTTCTCTATGTTTAGATTGTTTATAGATATTATTTTAAAACATATTATTTACATTCATAAGAAACTTCTTGTATATACCAACAAAATTTTAATATACTATCCACCAAGTGTAATATGTAAGTAAAAGTCAATATAATAGACAAAACAATAATTCGTGTAATAAATCTGCTCGTTCTGACTGTACTAAAACGGGTAAATTTCCTAGTTGGACAGCCAAAGATCATTGTAATATGTTATGTTTTTAAAAAATAAATAAAAACATAGCCCAGAGTAAATTAATTTCTCTAAGGGTCTATGTCATCTTTGGGGTTGCTGTGTGGAGAGAATGGAGAAGAGAATGGAGAAGAGGCTCTGAGAAAGAAAAAGGAATGAGGGGTAGTTAGTTTGTTACCAATCTGGGGTCAGTGTGTCCAGGTGTGATAAACGGTGATTGGTTGAGTCTCGAGAGACCGGCTGGAGAGGTCAAACCTCAACAAGAGGCCTCCCCCGCCTCGCAGTTCGTAGGTAGACGCAACCGCCGCCAAGATCTAGACAAACGTCACCCCATGAATCTGAGCATCCCCTCTAAGTCACCAAAAGTAGCGAACCACTTAGGGTGATCTATATCAGAGGTGTTGGCTATCCAATAAATCCTCCCAAATTTAACAAAAATGAGGCAGCTTGTCTGCAGGAACTACGGATTTAAATTTATGGATAATATTTAAGTAAATACACATTTCTTCATGAGTCATACTAAAACCATATTTAAAATTAAAAAAAACGAGTGTGCTTCAGACCACACGACTGAAGTAAAACTTCACTTAGTTATAAAAGAAGAGAGAAAGAAAATGGGCGCGCACACTGCTCTCTCTTGCTCCTACAGTGTGATGCAGACAATAGGCCTGCATTGTGTCTTAGATATACGAAACGTAACTGGCTATGAGAGAAAGAGAGAAAGAAAATGTGTGCTCGCACCTCTCTCTCTTACCCCTACAGCCTACAGTGATATACGAAACGTAACTTTCTCTCTTTCTATCTTCATTAACTTATATCCCTCTCAACTTCCGTTCGCCTCGCCCGATCACACTTTTCATAACGCTCTCGTCACGCATTCACCAGCTTACTCCCCAAGTGAAGCGTGCGTAAAGAAGTTTTACTTTAAAAAAATAGCTAGTTTATGGGAAAGAACCCCAATAAGAGCGCTTAAAAGTATGGTAAGTACGTAGTTCGTAGTTACCTTCTATATACAAACATGTAAGTTTCTATTAAATATGTGCAAACAAATGGATTGGGGCATAAATAATGAAATTTGTGGTTTCAACAGTTTTAAAGTGTTTTAATTTTTAGTGGCCTTCGTATTATTGGTTTTCCTGTACAACATTGCCACCTAATATTTTCCTACCCTCCCATTCACACAATCCACATGATCCAACTGCCAAAATTGTATTGTTGAGATCTTTAGACAGATCCTTCGCTGATGAAGGAAGTTACTGTTCCAAGAGTATTTATTGCCGTGACATTCGTTGAAAAGGTATTGAAGGGCAAGAGTAGTAAGTAATACATCTAGAGATTATTATTAAACGACTGCTAGAAGAAGTCAGTAATTGCTAAACAATGTGTAATAATGTCACTAAAGAAGCGTCCTGATCCGAGATTTTATTATCTCTGCTTTACATAAACATGTCAGAAACTGTGACAATATTTATGGCGGGCCCCTATTTCAAAATCTTCGGCCGTTCGAACTTTATCAGTAAAGCAAAGACTAAAAATATTCAGTTAGAACTGTGGAAGTTTCTACGGAAAGCACTTCGCCATATATCATCGCAAGCGCATTCTAAGACGTGTTTAATTGTTTTATGATCGCAGCATCTTCACGGTATTAAGGGTGACGAGTGAGACTGTCAACTGACAAGCATCCCTCAGCGGGCAGTTTCCCGTGGCGCACTGGGGGTAGTTCCGTACAATAGAGCTGTTATGTCCTGTACTAGGGATGTACATTCCGAACAATGTTCTTCGGCCGTCGACAGCTAACATTTGGTGATCGTGGGGGGTGTCATTACGAGCTACCATTTGTATTACGCTGGCAATTTAGCTCTTTGTTTTGAATAATACTTCGACGTGCTATAAAGGACTCCCCCTGATGATTTTGCAATGCTTATTCATTCCTCGGTCCACGTAAGTCAGGTAGTCACTTGTTTACATGCAATTTGTATTGCCAAGGAGCAGAAGCGGGAACAAAGCATCGCATATTTCACCCGAAGTGTATCACCAGATTTAGCCTTGTTAAACACTAACTGCTTCTCTAATTGGGGATTATTATTTCTGGTTCTGGATGAGACGCTCATTTTTTCAAAACAAATAATAACAATGTGAAATCCGTTTGTTTGTTGTGATTCTGATTTTTCATAGAAATATTTGAGCTGGAACACATTGAAGTACATTAAACAATAAGCAACAATAAAAAATCACATAAAATAACTGACTTCTGTATTCAAGGTATTGGAAGTAACCTATCAAGTGAAGACAAAAATGTAGAAGTAATTATTGTCACTTTGTTCATAAATATAAAAACTACAACAGAAATCCAATAGAGGTAAATTAATATTTAAATTTATTGTGTTCTTTATAATATTCTTCGTGGCATTGTGTAATAATTTTATTTACATAAATTGCGTAGCCAATTGTACGATTCATCCAGAACTGGCCTGAGCATTTTTTTAGCAAGCAAAACTTTGGAGTTTTCACAAATTATAAGTTTTCAAGTCAGTGGCTGAGTTGGCATCATTCTTTTTTCGCACCCAGATGTCGTGAGTTCAATTCCTTGACCTTCGTCCATCATGAAAGAAGCAACGTTTTCCGCTCACTGCGATGGTAGTAGGAGATTTTCAAATATTGACAGGTTATTCGCAAGCCGGAAATATTTGTCTTGCTTTTAAAAAAATTGGACCTAAATTGAATTGGATTTTAAATTGGGAATATTCGTATCCGTGAGTTTCAAGAAAACTACTAAAAATCACTATTTTTAAACTAAAATATGTTTTTTTTAATGTAGGTAGGTATTAGGTAAGGTACCTGTATAGATCTTATATCCCACTTTAGTTTTTTCTCAAAAAAGTACCGAAAGATAGTAGCGATATATTTCGGAAATTTAAAATCAGGTATTCGGGAAAAGTGAATCTACATATGAACCATTAGGTAGGTACACCAGGGAAATCGTTTCGGAGTATCAGGGCAGGTCAAGACTCAAAAGATTTCAAATCAATAAGAATAAGATCCCTGTAGATAATTATGAACAAAAATTATTAATTTAAAATGAAAACAAGTAGGATGGATACCAAAGTAACTAAATTTTGTCTGCCCTATGAAGAAATTGTAGATCTTTTAAAACTTTATTTTGTTATACTTGGCGGTTATTATGTACGTCTTTTATTAGATATTATTTATATCTACATCTGCAGCCCGCGATATTTAAATCTGCAAATATGGGTTAACGTTGTCGTTTAATCTCTTAACTTAAAATAAGTAGATAAGTAGACCTACTTCTATGATAATTTAACTTGAGTTTAAGTTATTTTCGCTTATTTATAAAGCTCCCTTCTGGTTGTTTTCAAAATAGTAAAAATTATATCAAATAACTGCCAAGATGGCATGGGTGTGGTCGAAACTAATTTCCTATTATCTCAAACAAACTAATATAACATATTTCGAGAGGGTAGGTATTTCAAAAATATATTCGAGTGCAGTTTACATGCGATAGAAAAAAAATAGAAAAATCGCGCCTAAACAATCTCAACCAATACTTGAAAATTGAGGTCATAAAAAAAACGATAATCGATAAACGATTCCGTTTCATATCTCAACCAATAGGAGCCTTTAAAAGTTAAAAGTGACATAATAATTCTTAATAAATTGTACAGCGCCCTTGAGGTGATTTTTTACAAAAACGGCGTTCTATAAATTAACCAATTATTATTATTATAATCAAAGCGACCAGTGAGCGCAGTTGATGCATTGCAGGTGAAGTAATCGTCATTTCCGTTTCATCCGAAATCTAACTCACAGCGGGGCTAAAGAAGTTTCACAAAAACCTTAGTTTTTCTACATCAGTCAATAACATATTATTTTTCTACATCAATCAATAACATTTTTATTTTTTTATTAGCTGGGTTTTGAATACAATATAGGTACCCACTTGTGCTAGACCCTCTTGGTTATCATGCATCCAAAATGCGTTGAATTCCACCAAACAACGTCTTGTACTTGCTTTCTAGCAAACACTTGCCATCCCAGAATCCAGGCAGGTAACGTTATTAGAAGATTTCCCCATTTACAAGTACAGGCAGAGCCATCTATGATTCCGCACCGGCAAGAGCAGGCAGAACCAAGAACCACCCAAGATAGGCCCTCTGGGAGCATAGCCGAGAGCCACAATGCCTCGCAGGCCTGAAAAAGAGCTGTCTAATTCAATGGCCATATATCACCCAGTGTCTTTTGTCATGGCGACGAAAGCTACATAGTACAATATGTATCAACGCCCATTTGCCTTTATTGTCAACCGGTGTTAGCGGCGCGGCGGCTTTATATGTTGACCTATTAAATGTTTCCCGAAGAATGGCTCGAGAATGGTGGCCGACATGTCTTTGACGATGAATAAGACCGCACACGAATAGACGCTGGGAGATCTACGAGATGTACATTGATAAGTTTTGATGCCCCAGATCATTCATACTCAGACTTTCAGGGGTTTGTGTTCTCTGGGGAAAGACAATGAAAAGTATATAAAAGTAGGCACTGCCCAGGTAGGTAGGTAGGCAGGTAGGTACTGATCTCCATTATTTTTCTTAGGCATACGAAACGTATTGATCCGTAGGTTTACAGTTATTTATATTTCACTCTGCTAGATGTTAATTTATTGTAGAGAAACTTAGATTTCCTTCCCAAAATTCGAAATTCTTCTTTTAGTATAAAACTTACAAAAATTAAGTGTGCAGTTCACACGCAATAGAAGTAAAACCTTAAAAAAACTATAGTAGACAAAAGTGGGGAGGCTCTAAGCACCGCACAAAGAGGAGACCGATTATTCTATCTCATTCTATCGCAGGCTAAATCCTATAGATGTACCTATGTATTTGTCACTTTTTCATTTCATCGAGTTTCAAATCACAACGGTGCTTAAGGAGTTTTCACTAAGGTATAAAAAAATTGTGATTTCAACCGAACAGAATCTGCAAAAAACTACTTAGGTACATGGGTAACAATGTAATAGTATACTTCTTTATATTTGGATCTACGACAAGAAAGGCAATAAGTAGGTACCTACCTACACAACATGTAGGAGTGAAATTGTACGAAGGCTTTATACTGCAAATACTTTAATAGTACGCAACTATTGAACCTGTACAAATCGCAAGTGCGCCCAACTGTTGAATTTGGCATCCACCTTCGGTCTGAAGCCCCAAAATATCTGAAAAAACTCTAGACTTTGTGTAGAAACGGGCGGTCCATTTCCCTTCTTTAGTGCACAGGCGTCAGATAGGTGTGCCGTCCTTGTTCTACCAGTATTACTTGTGTCAATGATCCATGTTGCATACTCGGGAAACACGCCAAACGCGCGCCCAAACTATGTACACGGTTGAAATTTGTCAAATGAGAACAGGCCAATTCTACGACTCGTTCTTGTGTTCAACAGCTCAGCTGTAGAATGATTTGCCGGCCTCTTTAAGACCCATGTTAACTCCCCTCTCCTCAAAAATATTCTCCACACAGCATCTTAAAAGATTAAATAGGCCCTGAGGGAAATTATTCTCCTCTGGACCTCCTGTGTGGAGTTAATGTAGAAAAAGAGAAAAAGACATTAACAATGTTAATAAAAATTATCGACTTATTTCAAAACCAAAGGATTCTTCAACAGGATATAAAGTATTTCACAAATATATATTTATTCATTTCATTAAGTGAATTCACAATTACTAAAGAAAATTAAAAAAAAATTGTGTTTTTTACGACACGAGGAGCATTTCTGCCTGGGTAATAAATCTTATTGCGATTATTTTTGAGTCAGTTCGCTCATTCAGGGATATCGGTTGATCTGTTTGACAAACTAACACCGAGGTGTCTAAAGGTCTGAAGCAGTGTGGCAGAGGAACTGATTTCCTTGAGGTATTATTACTGCTGCTACATTATGTCGAAATCTTCCTTCAAATTAGTTCCACTTCCAATCATAAAACCCTGATCACCTGTCCGGCCCGCTGCGCTCCCGGCACCTGGGAAATTGTACCATTTAAAGAAAACCATCAATGCAGCTAGCAATCATCAGTCATGTGCTTATTCAAAATATAATTTTGTTAATTTATCAATTATAATTATAATTAAGTTAATTCAATTATTTTCAATTTTTTATTTGTTAAATAAAATTGTTCAACTACGTAAGTGTTTATTCCAAATAGTTTGTTTTATTTTTATTTTGATTGAACGTCTTCTATAATAATAAATAATAACTAATTGCATTTTTTAATTTGGCTTTCACCCACTAAGGGTGATCTAGGCCGCGTAAAGAATCATAAATTTATTTAAACTTATTTTTTAACACTAGAAGCGCTGAACATCCTGACACCCCTACAAGCGCAGATGGGTCAATTATGGCCATTTTAGTTTTGCTACAGTAATGTGAAGATATATGTTCAAATAAAACTAGTAATTATGATAGAATGTTTTTATTTCATATGATTTTAGAGTTTCAGCAAGGGACAGAGACGTGAAAAAGTTTTCACAAGTTATATTTATTCCTTTTTTTAGGTATACCTGCATCAAATTTTTCACTGCGTAATCCGCAAGACGTTCATCATTTGTCCTGATGTCGTCCTTGCCTAGGTACGGAAATGCGTTAACTATATATTTAGAGTCCTTATCTACAGCCAACCAGAACTTTTGTCCGTATTTGTCGGGTATTTAGATAAACTTAGATTAAGTTAAACTTTGACATCCATGACTGGCTCAAAATTGACCTTACTTAGAGGTGAATTTGGATAAAAAAATATGTATATTGCATTTACGTGGTTCAAGTTTCGTATAAATAATAATTATCATATTTCATGAAAAGTCGTAAAAAATTATGATTATAAGCATAATAAAATATTGACTAGAGCAGGAAGAACATCGAAATGGGTCAAATTTGGGACGCCCGCGCTTCTAGTGTTAAACTGTAGATTACATGGAAAAACCAACTTATATTTTACAAATACCTACAGAAAATGAGTGAAGATAAATATTCAGTGGATTATGCAAGTTGTCCAAAAGTTGTCACAGATATGGTGTTAAAGTGATTACAAAATTGTAGAGAAGGCAGGCAGTTAGATACGTTTTTTTATAGATTTTCACAGCCAAAAGTATTTTAATTATTTGTTTTTGGAATTTTATGCCGTGTTGCACTACCTCATTCTTTTTCCAACGTTTCGGACAGCGTTGCAGTGTCCATCATCAGGGCAGATCTGGCAGATCCGACACATCTGTCGGATCTGTCGAAATGAATGAATGTTGCTTCAAAATATTATAGGTGTCATGGCAGATATTTGACCGTAAAATTTGCATATGGAAGTTGGTTCTAAAAATAAAAATAAGTCTTTTTAAATAGATCTAAGTGCTCTTAAATTGCAAAAAATGTGTGCTCTTAAATTCTAAACAATAAATATAAGGTAATGTGATTAGAACTTTGTTTCATAATCATCTGCGAACTCACAAGTTAGATAAACTTTAGAGAGGGATTTAAAGAGAAAAAATTGTTAATTTTAGCCGAAAATATCAAATAGGACTTTGTTGTCACAAGGGAACGTAATGGTTTATATGTAATTTTGCAAAATTATTAGTAAACGCTGTTGCTTTCTTTTAATTTATTCCAAGGGTGTCGGGTTCGAACCTGTTGGGGGGTTCAATCCTTTAAGGGGGGGGGGGGGGGGGGGAGAAAGGTGAGGGGTTGGAAAATTAAAAAAAAATATTGTTGTGTTTTACAGAAATGTAATCTGAGAGTACTTTTATCTTTTTCCTACGTAATACTGGCGCCAAACTCCCCCCTTATACACGCTCTTGCTTTATTCATTTTTTCTTGAAAATATCATTATTTATATTGGGAAAAGCTGCCAGACTCAATTCGCTTTCCTGCTGTTGTATTACTTACTATATTATGTGTCTAACAAATTTTTAGCTGATATTTTTTCAAAAAGTTGGGAGGAATCTGATCTAGTCACCAATCACAGTTAATAATTCCCCATTTCCATAATGTTTCGGTTTTGAATGGCGGTCTTTCACTAGGGCGATACGGAAGAGTATCAACCACTCTGGGAATAATTGTCAGAGTAAGTAGTCTATTAGATAGAAAGCAGTCCATCATTGTACAAGTGAAGTATCACAACAACTTGTCGATCAGTAACGTCTAATAAAATCTTCAGAGCAGTCAATCAGCACTCCCCGTGTTCTGATTTCTGAGTTCCTTGTCCCTTGGGCCATGGTTGATTACGGGGAAGTTCTCGGAACAGGTACAGAATTACAGAATAACGTACGCACTAGGCACTGTTTAAGTACAGTGCGCGCCGACTTTTATGCCGAATAATAAACGTTCTCCTTTGCTCGCCAGTCTAAAAGTGTACCAAAGGGCTCTACGGCTGTAATATAGCCGGAGTTTAATTTGCCAAAGGCGAGTGAAACAGAGCGCAATAGGATTATGGATGCACATTAGACACGTCGCACACACAAGCGCGCGAACAGGGCCGCCGCGAGATATACGTGATGCCGCTTGGGGCCAAAAATAACCCGCCCTTCATGATAATATGTAAATAAACTATTTAATTGTTGCATGCTACAGGCAATTGAAGTGAAACTTCTTTAGCGCTTTTAGTAATTAGAAATTGGGGTGAAACGGAAATACAACAGAACTCAGTACACAAATACTCGGTCCTAATATAATGCCGTTAATTCGCACCTCAGCGCGTGCCTTCCATACCGTATTTGGAAAGGTGCCTGACAAGTCTCAGCGGCCAGAGAGATAGACATCAAGTGAACGGGGGTTCGAATCCTACGAAATCCATACAAAATGTTCAAACCACTTAAAAAAACAAGCAAAAGAAAAGAAAGCGATATCTAGTGACTTTCTAGTTTCACTTCTACCGCGTGTGAATTACACACTCTGATTTTTTGTTGTTGTTTATTTTAAAATATATACCGTATGAACAGCGAGCTGCCTTCCACCAAAAAAATATATGTAGGTACATATATATATATATATAAATATATATATATATATTTACGTTAGCACACAGGATGCCCTGCGGATAAAAATTCGCTCAGGGCTTATGTCATCTTTTCTACTGCAGTGCAAGGCGATGAGTCAAGAGATTCCCGATTGAGAGGTCAAAAGATCTCCCTCAAACAGTCTCTCCCAATCCGGCCCGCCACGCATTAGGTCTGCAAAGGCATCCGCCGCCAAGACATAGACAAAGGTCACGCCATGAACCTCTGCTAAATCACCAAACTTAGCAAACTACTAGGGGGAACCTATGACATGGGTATTGCATACGTACCTCTCAAAATGAGATGCTTGTAAATGTTTTCCGTACTGCATTCAAATGATGTCGATATAATAGTCAATGTTTAAAGCCTGGGGAACGCCAGGGCCTATTGCTAGTTTAATTATATTAACTAAATATATTAATTAAAATACTTCACTCTTTGTTCGACTGTTGCGAACTACTACACCTCATGAACTTACGAATACCGACAGTAACTACACGACAAAATACACTATTCAACTGCAGCATTCATAAGCGGAACTACATTGCTCACTCTCCGATACAACGATTTCACACTATGGGAAATCAGTACTTAGGTGATGTTGACATATTTAAGGCGATCCACTAGTACAGGAAAAAATCGACGTCGGAATACATGCCCCTTTATGGGAGGAGCTTAAAAATACTTGAGAAAAAGCTTTTGGAAAGGTTGGAAAAGATATTTAAGAATTTTTTTTACATGTTGATTTCGTAAAGGCCTGTAAAAAACATTGATTCCTTTTTTATGCATTGTTAATTGTAATAAAACGGAATTTTTAAATTGATTTCACGAAAACAAACCGCGCGGAGCCCAACACGTCATTTCTCCGCTCCGTTCGGAGGAGTAGTGACCGAAAATAAGGGCGGCTGCCAGTCGTTCTTCGGTGGACAGTATAAGGTTCACTTTGGTATTACAAATTCGTCGACTGCCGTATTTTCGCCGTGATGTCAAAAATAACAACGCGAAAATGCATATTATATTTTATTTTGTGAGGTTTGGGCGTAAATTTCAATTTTTTTTGCGATTGTCATAAAAGAAACTAAATTTGCCACATTAAACAATAAAACTATATCCGAAAAGAGGTTTATAAAAAGGAGAGTTTGGACTTCAAAGTGTTTTTTATAGACCTTATAATTTTTTTTTTCTAAGCTTAATAAAAGACTTTTTAAGGGCCAAGATAAGTTTTTATTTTTAAGGGCCAAGATATGTTCTATATGCAGTATTTAATTGAAGCATCTTTAATACTTCTAAGCGATCAAATTTTCAAAACAAAATCGTATGATTTTGCATTATTTAGTATGGCTTCATCTTAACATTAACTTGGCGAATTTTCTGGATCTTGTAAAAAAAATATTCCAAAAAATATGTCTATTTTTGTAAACCTATAAAATTACTGTATTTTTATGACTTGTGTGCATTTTGTGTCTAATTTTATTTTTATTATTTCTTTATCTGCTTAAAAATCATCTGTCATGAATTAATTGTACAACCAAACATGTAAAAGCCCTCCGGGCGTTAAATAAATAAATGCAGCGGATGAGATAACTTTACGATCATCACTGTAAAAATGTTTGTTAATGTCTTGTTCTTGAATGTTGCTTTTGCTGCAATAATTGATTTTCGCAGTTGCTGGCACAGCAATTTGCCCATAAATTAGCTCATCGATTCTTAGCCTGCATATATCTGAAATACGCATAGAAATTAATGATATCAAAATCCATGTAAATTTGTTAGATGCTAGAAAAAATGCAGGACCTGATAATATTCCACCGGTGTTCATTAAAGAATGTTGAAACGGCTTAACTGTTCCTGTTTTTCTCATTTTTAACCAGTCATTAGAGACAGGCAGTTTCCCTGATACATAGAAACACAGTTTTCTAACACCTATTTTTAAAAAAGGGGACAAAACGGACGTAACAAATTATAAGTCAATATGTATCCAATCGTCGATTCCCAAGCTTTTTGAAAAAACTGTACTCCATAAAATATCTACAAACATTAAAAAAAATTATAACTCCCTACCAACATGGCTTTTATTCAAATAAATCTACACTAACCAATTTACTAATTTACGAAAACTTCATATCTAAATCTTTAGCAAACAGGTGCCAGGTTGACTCAATATACACTGACTTTAGCAAGGCCTTTGACAAGGTGTGTCACAAAATATTAATCAATAAATTGGCGACACTTGGAGTTTATGGTAGCTTAATAATTTGGTTTGTTAGTTATTTGTCCAAAAGAAGTCTTAGTGTGAAAATAAATGGCACACATTCTTACAAATTTATAGCAACAAGTGGAGTGCCGCAAGGCTCCCATTTAGGGCCCATTTTGTTCATTATGGTATTGTTGATATATTTACAAACATAAACGTGCTACTGTTTGCTGATGACATGAAATTATATAAAGAGATTAACCACATTAATGATTGTATTACACTTCAAACTAACTTGACATATCTTTTTGAATGGTGCTCTATCAAAAAACTAGCATTAAACATAAATAAATGTCAGTTCATTCATTTTTCCAAAATAAATAATCCTATATTTTTCAGTATTCATTAAATGGTGAAAATTTAAATTGTGATAATGAAATTATGGATCTAGGCATTATGTTCTACAGTAAACTCACCTTTGTATGTCATATTAATAATATTATCAATAAATCTCTAAAGACTCTTGGCTTTGTTTTAAGAGCTTGCTAAAGATTTTAATGATTTAGGCACATTTATTATGTTATATAAAACCCTTGTCAGATGCCAACTTGAATATAACTCTACGTTATGGTTTTCCTTTTTCAATATTCATTCAGACAATATTAGAAAGATACAACGGAAGTTTCTAAGGTTCATAAACTATAAATTGCGTATTCCTATACTAAACATTAATTACAATTACCTCCTGGATAAAATGTCTCTATTGAAACTTTCAGAAAGAAAAATAAGCACAGATTTAATACTGTTACATAAAATACTGCATTACAAAATTGACTGTCCTGAATAACTTCAATTTATCAATATCCATGTTCCCAAAAAATCATGTCGACATTTATTACCCTTTTACTTCAATAACACCACGACACTAAATTCTCCTTTAGGATATATTCTAATCTAGGTGATATATTTCATCTTAAAACTATCATGGGGTAATGTTTGTCTGGGTCTTGATGGCGGGTGCGTCGGCCCACCTTTTGCGTGGCAGGCCGGATTGGGAGATCCTGGTTGAGGGAGACCCTTTACAACCGGCTACCGTTGTCCGGGCCGCTCGGTAGTACAGGGGATCGACCCTCAGGCTCACGACTGAGGGTGGGCTGCCCCATCAACGAGTGCAAAAACCCCGCCGCTGCTGTTGTGTCGGTTCGTGACCGGAGGGGACCCAGCAGTAGCGTTTGGGGCGCATTGGGCGACCTTTCCAGCCGGACTCTCCCAGCCCATCGCCTTGCACCGCAGTGGGTGGGTTGGATTCATACGTCCGTCACTCCTAGACACTCTGATCCCCAGCTTCCTACCCACCCCTCAACCTTCCTTCCCAGACCTTCCTTTCCCCTCATAACTAAAAATTAAAAAAAAAATAAAAAAATAACTCCAATAAAATCTATGAATAACACAGTAACATCAAGGAACGTTATTACAACGGCGAGAAGCAGGAGTCCCGGTGCAGGCCAAAACTGTTGGTGAACTTCACCAACATTCGCGCCCTGCACGAAAAATTAAACTCAGTCCACCACCACCTTCTCACCCAACGTCCCAACCTTCTCTTCCTTTCCGAAACGCAGCGTTCCATGACAGTGGAACGATTTACCGGCCTCTGTGTTTCCTCCCTCCTACAACATGGGTCTCTTCAAGACCCATGTTCACTCCTTCCTTTCCTCAAAAAGACTCTCCACACAGCATCCTCAAAGATGACATAGGCCCTGTGGGAAATTATTTTCCTCAGGGCCTCCTGTGTGGAGTTAATGTAAAAAAAAAATCAGTATAAATGTTGTATATTCTATCACTTTTATTGTTCTAGACACAAACAGATTTACATAATTTCTGCAATTTTTATTTATATTGAATGTGAGACTTCTTATCATTTTTACATCTGTACTTTTTATTTCATTATGTGGTTTTGTTGTTACATTGTATTACGTATTTTCTTTTCTCATTGTATTATATTTCTTCATTGTTTTTATACTCAACTTATAAACTATAATGTAAAAGTGTAATAAATAAATAAATAAAATAAACAAAATAAATAAAATAAATAAAATAAATAAAATAAATAAAATAAATAAAATAAATAAAATAAATAAAATAAATAAAATAAATAAAATAAATAAAATAAATAAAATAAATAAAATAAATAAAATAAATAAAATAAATAAAATAAATAAAATAAATAAAATAAATAAAATAAATAAAATAAATAAAATAAATAAAATAAATAAAATAAATATAGTAAATAAAATAAATAAAATAAATAAAATAAATAAAATAAATAAAATAAATAAAATAAATAAAATAAATAAAATAAATAAAATAAATAAAATAAATAAAATAAATAAAATAAATAAAATAAATAAACATATCGATGAACCCCCAAGTTAATCCGCCCGTGTGCGCTGCACACACCGCACGTACGGATGCGGCACCTTGCACGCAGCCCCATTCGGCTGCCGATCCTTTGTGACCCGGGCAACCGGCTCGTTTCGCCCATTCCGGGAGAAAGCCGAGCTGAACGCTCAATACCGAACACAGCGGACTAATGAATCGCCACATATCGGATCACATTCAAGGCGGCCACAACACTCCATACTAAATACTTACACCAGTACCTACGCGAACTCGCGTCGGGCTGTTTCGGTAGTTATTTTTCTCCGTGGGTTAATTGCTTTTAATGGGTAAAAAAGGCTATATCAAAACGCTTTTAATTAAGAAATGGTGGCTCATAGCGAGTAACGACCTACCTTATCGTAGTTACAATAAGTTCCAGCGCGATAGAAGATTCAGGTTTTATAAGACACTCCTCGATAAATCCTTTATTATTATTACGACCTCTATGTCAGAGGGGAAAGCTAGTTAGTAAAAAACAGATTAATAAAATGCAATAATTTTACATTTGAACATAAAGAAGCAGCACGGAAGAAAAATAAAGGATCGCCATTTAAATCATCATCGAATCGTTGTTGCCGTTTTGCGCTATCTTTTTTTACATTAGATCCACACAGGAGGCTCAAAGAAAATAATTCCACTCAGGGCCTATTTCATCTTTGGGGATGCTGTGTGGAAGGTCTTTTTAGGGGAACGAACGAGAGGAAATTCTGGGAAGGAAAAAGGTATGAGGGGTGAGTAGGATTTGGGGGTTAGTGAGTCCAGGAGTGAAGGACGAATGAATCCATCATTTCCACTACGATGCAAGGCTATGTTTCGAGAGAGTCCTGCTGGAGAGGTTAAGATTTACCGCAACTAGTCTTTCCCGACCCGGCCTGCCATGCTGTCCTTATCCCATGAAACCGGGCACCCCTGCTAAATCACCAAACGTAGCGAACCACTTAGGGTGACCTATGGCAGAGGTGTTGGTTATTAAATAAATGGTTTACGGGGCTGCGGTACCCATACTCGCCTTTCAAATTGAATCTTATCTTCCTGCTTTGGTCAAAGTTTCGGACAGCGTTACAGTGTCGATTATCAGGGCAGTTGTGTAATTACAGATTGGAATGATTACATCTGCCCTGATGATGGTCTTTCTAACGCTGTCATTACCCTTGGCTAAAGAAGGAGGTAGCGAAACACGGCATATTTACCTAAAATACATGACGTTTATACTTTTGATTAAACGAAAACAAATAACTTTATAAAATCACCACTTTATAATAAATATTATCCCCATGTTTCGAAAACCAAGTTTTCTTCATCAAGATAAGCTTAATATTAAAAATAACAAAAGACCAACAAGTATAGACAAATTAGAACAATTATATAAAATGAAACAAAAAAACTATTTTAGAAAGTGTAAAAATTGGATTTATATAATAAAAAACTTTTACAACAAACTAAATAATAGGAAGTTTTAAAAACAAAATAAATTATTATAAATGAACGTATTAATATGAACATACATTTAAGAGATGGCTATTTTTAAAAATATTTGGTTATTTTAATAATATTTAACTTTTTTTGTTATTATTAATTATCTAATAGTATCACATAAACACAACGGGTTGAATATATTATTATTAAACAAATATATATTTTTCAAATAGCCATCTCTTAAATTAATTTTCATAGTAATTTTTCAACTTAATTTTCTAGGATGTGGTACGATATAGTATAATTACTATATCGTACCACATCCTACAAAATTAAGTTAGGTTTTTGTTCAGATCTGAACAGTCAGGCATTTACCTATCATCCTATTGAACTTCTCATTACCCCCTTCCGAATCCTCCAGCTTTAAATTCCCCGAATTGGGAAACCATAGTCCAACTGATTCTATGCAATTGCATCTCTTGAATGCTTTATTTATAACTATCTGATCCGGCGAACATCGTACCACCTCACAATAACTGTTGTGTTAACTTATTTTCGCTGAATTAAATTAAGTTTTTTCATTAAGTTAAAAATGACATAATGAAGCAATTATAGATGCGCAACTGTCCGTGTTTTGTTTTTGTCAGTATCAGAGATGGCGTTGTGTACGGATTTATAATTTTTTGTGATTTTCTTTCTTTCCAACTTACGTACTTACTGGGATTGCGTTTAATTTTCTTTATACGTGTGACGGAGATTTTTTAAATATTTATTTTTCCTTTGTAGGGGTGCAGACATACGTTCTCCGTTTGTTGCATTTTCGACTGTTGATATTTAGTGTTTAAGAAAGAGGGGCAGCATTATATTTTTAAGAACAAAAGCAAAACAATCAGCGCATCGACATTTCACGTTTTTGATATTTTTAAATTCACTCACTACTCAATATTATACTATTCACAATGTTCCTGCAGCTCTTTCGAAAGATGAGAAGTCGTTACATACAAAGTGTATGAGGAAAAGAATTTTCTTCGTAATTATTTTTTTCGTGATTTTTTGCGATGTTTTAATAGCTATTCTGCTATTCGGGGCGGAGACAAATCCAACAAATCAAAGATCATAAAAATCGGTCTAGTAGTTCTCGAGTTATAAATGGTGTATTTAACCCGACTGTTTTACATATTAAAGTTTACCAAAAATACCGCTATTTTGACTAATTTTACAATGATTGAAGAAGACGTCACTTAAATAACTATAAAAGATAATTTACAAATCAAAAGCGATTCAACGAGCAGGTAAAGTGACGTATTAATCAGCTGTTCAAATTAGTTCGATATTATTCAACCTTTAGCTGTCGTCAGTAATTTGACGTCACTAATGCCAATGGATATGGCTATAGAGAATGTGCTATGGGGAACATATGCAATATAGCGCCTGACTAACGCGACGTACCGAATTAATTGTCCATCGCGTATTTGTCATAAGATTTGAGACACCGTTTTAGTTTCACGTGCTCGAGCAGGCGGTCAAAAAGCACAAGGAATTTTCATAATTTTAAGAAGGGTTCGATATTTAAAAAAAATTAATTTAAATAAATTAAATAATGTTATTACCAATTTCTGAAAGTATTTTAGTTTTTATTATTATTACAGCTGTTTCGGCTTACAAAGCCATTTTCAAACTGTGGTTAAACCACTTTGGGACGATTTATTTATAAGAATCTAAATGTCAATTTTTGACAAATAAAAACTAAAATACTTGCAGAACTTAATAATAATACGTATTTTTAAAACTAATTTATATTATTATTTTTTAAATAAAATGAGTTCTACGAATTAAACACGAAAACAATGAATATGGTTCGAGATGTTTCAACGGGACATTCAAAGATACTTTTTTCAGTGAAGTTTATACAAATTTTGCGACTCCATCTTATGTAGTATAGCAAAACTATCGGATCAAATTAAGAATTCTTAATTTTTTTTCAAATGAAATTTAGCTAATGAAAGCGGTAAAAATCTAGAAAATATCTTGAAACTACAGATAAATCGACGAAATTTCTTAACGTAATATGAAAGTCCATGAAAGGTGTCAGATTTGTTCAATCTGGTAAGATAAAGAAAACCTATCAAATGAAATAATTTTAGATAATTCGATTAGGTTATAGGTTTAAAAAAGAGTTTAATATATCTTTTTAAGAAGAAATGGATCTTTAGTTACGTTCCGAAATCTGTTCACTAACCTTCTCAGATCATGCAGTAGTTTTTTTTCTAGTTACAACTAATAACCATCTGGAACCAGCAAACTAGGTTTAGATTCATAAATGAAACCTATGCAGAAGATGGAGTTTACTTTGTCCAAGTTGTAAAAAAAGCAAACTATTACCTACAGTTACAAAACCTATCTATTTACAGCTCAATTTTTATTGTAAACAAGCGCAGTCCCGTGAAAGATCACGGGTTATATTATACAGTATACAAGTTTAAAGTATTTATAAAAATCATTCGATTTTCGACCATTGCCTTTCAAAAAAATTCAAAACATTTATTATATTATACATTATTTATTGACATAATACGTCTGAAATTTACCTTTCGAATGAACGCTGTTAATTTTGAAAAATTATCTGTAAAAACATTAACCAAAAGAAATACACATCTCAAATATATAATTATCTAAATGAAGTAATTAAAATAAAATAATTTGGTAGGTACTTAATCGCTTGTCCGAATTGTTCCCACAATTAGTACCAATTTTGAAAACGACTAAATTAATGAAAAAAATACTCAGTTAAACAAATATAATATTACGTACAATGAATTTGAAAGGCATCAGACATGCAATATTTAATGTTACATAATATGTCATCGATTCTTCTCATTTTTCTCAGGAAGCATCAGACTATAGGGAGGTAGCCATCAAACCGTCGAACTCCCTAATCGACCAATTATTACATACAATTAATGATTTCTTCTGGGAAACTATTCGATGGGTCCGCTCGCGCTAGGAGGGTACCTAACGCGTAAAACAAGCGTCCCTAGCGCCTTGCGCCCCGATCACCAGCACCCAGCACCCGGGCGGTTGGCAAAGGCAGCCCATTAATTGAATTTCGTTCACCGGTCGCCTTTTTCACTATTCGCAGCGGTCCGGAACGTATCACGATTTTCACGGGCCTATCTAACTGCAACGGTTACGTTTGACAATGGATTAACGCATTCCCTCTGAATATTATTGTTACAAATAATAAAGTTTGCTGATCTTGCATCCCTCTTTGCTCCATATTAGTTCTATACCCTCGAAAGTATATACTACTCATATTGTGTGCTTGCGTGTGTGGTGCTTTTACCTACGTAGAGGGAATGTATCGCTTCAAAGTTGTATTTACATTTAGCAGGAAAACGCAACCATTTTTGGAACCAGATTAAAGCATTTATTTTACCTTAGAAGTTTTTGGGCATTTGTGTGTTTATTTGGAAAATATTTTAAATGTGATTGTTTGTCACATGTTTGATTCGTTCTGCCTAAAAAAATCGCGCTTTTACTATTTTTTAACACTTTAATATTGGGTTACTATCCGGATTCGTATAATTTTAAAGTCTTTTTCGGCATTTTATTGATTACTAACTGGTTCCCGGCATGCGTTGCTATGCCATTAAAAGAAATAAATGCGTCCCTTTTCCCTCCTGGGTTCCCCTTCCATCTTTTTGACATTGACTCCCCTTCCGTACGGCCCGTATCTCAGTGACGCCTGCATAAGATGTTGCCTAGCTAGCCGAGCGGGGTGACCGGCGACCACGCAATTTTTTTCTAATACTTATATTTTTAAACTCGTGATATCTTTCGAATGGGATGTCCGAATTGAATAATTCAAAAAGTTATATAAAGGTATTGAAGCCGTCTTGAATATGAAGTAATTTATTGTGATAAGGATTAATACCAAGATACAAATAAAGAGCCTTTTCTAGAAGCGGCATTTCAATTAAATTTTTAAAATAAAATAGCACTTATTGTGGCATAACTATAATAGTTAGACATACGCTGTCGCGACACTTTTTGTAAATAATGATGGGTTCCGCAAAGTCGTAGTACATTATTTTATTCTATCATCAATAGTTTTCGAAGCGCACGCGATGCAAAGAATATTTTAGGTAATTTTTTTACACCTTCGGTTTGGAGTGTGGAGTTTTAGTAAGGATTCCTATTTTTTTTGAAAATGTAGCCTATGTCACCCGGGGATAGTGTAGCTTCCCAACAGTGAAAGAATTTAAAATCAAATCGGTTCAGTAGTTTCGGAGCCTATTCAATGCAAACAAACAAACAAACAAATCTTACCTCTTTATATAGTGTCTTAGATTTAAGAATGGAAAAAATGTTTTAAACCACATATTTTGACATCGAAGTAGAAATATCGTAGGGAGCAGAAAATAGATGCGTTGCAACAATTAAATTTCTTAATGACTGTATTAATAAATATGCTCCTAATAACTGGAGGTTCCATCGAAGGTAGAGTCAAGTTAGTCTCTCAGTAGCTGGGCATACTGAACAGAGCCCGCAGATACGTTAATAGTATACAACTGCTGAGCCTGTCTTCTCAAGACCCATATTCACTGCATCTTCTTCTCAAAAAAACTCTATACACAACATCTCGAAAGATGAGATAGTTCCTGAAGGAAATTATTCTCCTGTGTGGAGTCAATGGAAAAAATCTATACATTGTTTTTTCGAACCCTTTGGGGTCGTTATTTATTCAAGTCGAAAAAATAATAATTTTATTGAAGAATTACGTAATTACTATTTGAAGTTTGAATTTCGCAATTTACAATACCTGTAACTCCATTCTGAAAAGGTAAATGCGTTGTAAGGTGTCATTCTTCGATCAAACAAAGACGAAGGTCTCATTAGGTCTCACTTGCCAATGGTCATGCCAGTCGGGAGAGCTGCCTTATTGTTAAATAGAATCGCTTCGAATATCGATATGTTTAACATCAATGAAGCACAATTTAGACGGCAAGTTTTGTTGCTGTTCGTCTAATTGTGCTTCATTGATGTTTAAATTGCTTAAATCTGCTCATCTAATCTTAATATTTTCTCTTTTTTTAAAACGCTATGATATTTTAATTTTGTAATATTTTTACAGTGAATAAATTGAATTGAGTTGAAATTAGATGCATCAGGATAGGGTACCTGCTAATGATATGCATTTCTCAAAAAGATTCCGTTAAAAGTTTTTCAAAGGCGTTCGGACGCTTGCGCTCGCCTGTCGTGGGTTGGCGAGCCCTGTTAGGAAGTGACAGGCGTACATATTTTATTTTTCCCGATTTCCACGCTTCGGAACCCGTCGTCCATCATCCGAGTTATGGCAAAAAGTTAAATAATAATGGGGGGCAACTTTGGTAGCATTGTAGTGTGAGTTTATATGAGACAGATGTGCGACTTATCCGGCCGCTAACTGGGGAATTCTAATTCCACCCATAAATAATACCGAAATAAGCAAATAACAATGGCTAACTGTTTTTGTGTGTTTTATATTATAATATTATGTTTGCAAAGTGATGATAAATTATACCTGCTATCAAAAAGTATTCATAAAAAAATAGTTGTAAGTATCTTCATAACACATTTAGGTACCTAGGTATGTATCTACTTTTTATATTATATTAACGCCACTCGGGAGGTCTTGAGGGAAATTATTTTCCTTAGAGCATGTCATTTATAGCGATGCTGTGTGGAGCCGGGCCCATTTTTTTTACATGAGTTCCAAACAGTCATGTTACAGCCTATGTCATATTTGGGGAATCTGTGTGGAGGTTTTTTTTTAAGGAGAGGAAGCAGAGGAGAGCTCTGGAAAGAAAAAGGGTTTAAGGGGTGGGTAGGAATTTGGGATTCAGTGTGTCCTGCGGTCATCCACCTCCAAGACCTAGACAAACCTCACCCCATGATCCCGGGCACCCCTGCTAAATCACCAAATAGGGTGGCCCATGGCAGAGGTGTTGGTTATCCAATAAAGGTTCCCGGGGCGGCGGTACCCATTTTCGCCTCCCAAATTTATGTAAGCGAAATTGAGGTAGGCTGCTCCGGTCGACAAGTTGCTAAGGACCCGTATTTTTCAAACCTTTTCGCCCAGCATCTACGTAAATTCAAATGTAAAAAAATCTATGTCAATGAAATTTTAGCGCCGTACAGAATAAAACACCTAACCTTCCGAATCCAAGTAAGTCTGATTTATAGATCCCTACTTTAAGAAGAAACCGGGCGGCGTTTTGTCCATATAAACGTATTCCCCAATTTCCGCTCTGGATTTTGACACTACTGCAAATATTTTTAAACATAATATACATAGATATCGACCACTAGTGTATCAGTACATTTTGCTCTTTTTGATAAGTTAGATTTTACTTGTTATAGGAGTTAGGAGGTTAGGATTCTCCAAAAACAATTTATTTTTAAAAAAGCTCCTAAATTTAGTACCAAATGTGTTCAAACGAAAAATAGATGCCAATTTCAAGCTGCTCCGGGCGCCATTTGGCTCAGGGCCGTGACTATCTATATTTTATAATATCACAAACGTTCCAAGATATTATTGTGTAAGTAGTATTTTAAAATGAACAAATACATAAGTGCCTACGCGTGAATATGGTGGTTGATTAGGTATTATTAGCTATTTGTGGAATTAGGTATAATTATAGGCTGTAGTATAGAAGTAATAGCTACTGATTCACTGATGCAACGCTTCTTATTTCTTATAGCATCATTATTACATTACCTACTTTGGTGGTTGGCTGGTGCTGTATTATTTAGGTACCTACCCCAATTTTAGAAATATTTTGAATTACGTAGCTACCTAATTTAAACAACATTATACATAATTTCTAATTTTATAATAATAATCGCTAATTTGTGTTTTCTTTTTATTTTCTTTCTTGACGGTTTTTTCAATTTGGGAAGCAGTTACGGATACCGCCGCTACATATGGTGACTTAGCTAGAATGCCCGGGTTCAAGGGGTGAGGTGAGGTTTGTCTAGGTCTTAGTGGCCGATGTGTTTGCTCACATTCTGCGTGGTGGGAAGGTTCGAGCGAGACTGGTTGAGGGAAGCCTTTTAACCTTTCTGGTCGGATTTTCTCGACCCATCCCCTTAAGGGGTAGATTCATACGTCCATCACTCTTAGAGACATTGACCCTCAGATTCCAACCCCTCATACCCTTTTCCTTCGCAGAGCATCCTCTCCTCTCTTTCGTTAGAAATAACCTCTACACAGCATCCCCTAAGATAACATAGAACCTGAGCGAAATTATTTTCCTCAGAGCCCACTTTGAGATCATGTAAAAAAAATAGTTTTCTTTAATATAAGTATTTTACAATTAAGTTACTTACTGATGTATAACCGCCTTTCAGACGAAATTTAACAAAAATGCATTGTTGTACCCACTAAGTACCTACCTATATATATATTGTTCGGAAAAGTAGGACTTCTGTGTATTTCAAACTCTAAAATGGAATCCAAATTACCTACACCTACCTATCTATCTATGCAAATGGCACACATAATTTTCTATTATTATTGTTTGACGGGTTAGTAACTGCAAAAAACTGTTAGTCATTATTAGTCAATGTCATTAGATATATTATCTGTATACAGTTATTATTAAAGAGGTTTTCAATGGTTCGAAGATAGAAAAATATGTATATTCGTGTTTGACAGATAAATAATTCAGTCACCTAGATCATGAATTGTAACGCAATTTGTGGTATCAAAAATTAATAAAATAAATAGAAGTGGCCGACACAGTCCCCTCCATTCCGGTGGCATTGACTGTGCAAAGTCGTTTAGAAGTGAACCTACCAATTTCCTTCAGGTACCACCTACCAAGGTAAGGTAGGTGGTTCTAAATCGTCCAAATGATTTTACGTCGAATAGCGACCACCCGCTCGTGAGCTGGATGTTTATCCGGCGCATGCGCAGGAGTGTTCCCGAAACCTCTCAGCTTTATAACATCACAAAAGCGTTCGAATTTAACACGTACGTTGCCATTCATTGAATTGCAATTTGGCATGCATGTCACGCGGCCTGTTATTCCGTCTCCGGCCTTAAATCACGGAAAATAATATTGCTGTTTGTCTGGCCGGGCTTCCATTCACAATGTCCTTTGGGTTTTTAGGTGTTTGGCCCTTTTGGTCTGTGAGGATGAAGGTGGCCAAGGATCTGCTGAAGATTGATGTGGTGAGACGTCTTTAGCTCATCACTCGGGGCATTAATCAGCGCTCTCTACTTAACTCGCTTAATACTTGCAAAATAACTCCGAATTTCTTGTGAAACGGGTGAAGGACGTTGCAATTTTTTCCACAATTTCCAAGCCTACTCATGTTAGTTATACATTTATAAACCATGAAGATTGAATCACTTTTGTGAAAAGTTTATGAAAATTACGAAATTGGGTACTGTAACTGTAAAGTACATAATTTTAATATAATGTTTATAATATATTATACAATATAATATAACATAATTTTAATAATATTAATAAAGATAAACAGACGGAACAATTAGTCATAATAGACCCGATATGGTTTTACATGACAAAATTAAAAAAAATAACTTTCTTTATAAAAATAAAAAAAACGCTATTCCAAATTCTTGTAATATTCAGAAAACTGTTTCTGAAAAAATAAGAAAATATACAGATTTAGGAAATGAGATTAAAAGAATTTGGCATTCTCAGACTATAAAAATATTACCATTTGTTATTTCGGCTACTGGCATTATACCTAGCTCTCTCATTCAAAATTTAGGCGTATTAGATTTGTCAAAAAATTTGTATATAAAAATGCAAAAGTCGGTCATTTTAAATACATGTAGGATTACGAAAGATTTTTTAAATATTTATATTGAGGGATCAGTAGGATTTATCGGACCAGTTAGGATTTCATCAGAGCCGAACCCTCTGATATGAAAATATCTGGAGTCGGTGAAATATTTTCCCATAATGTTTCTGGTGGATTGACGTATTGTTCTTGCATTGTTTTGTATTTATTATACTTGTATAGTGCACTTACATTGCGTGAATTTACTAGATAATCATTTGTGGAAAAGTGTGTGGAAGGGTTTAGTCTTTCATTTTGGAAAGATTTAACCCGGACATAAAATCTGGAGCACCGAAATTATTGTTAGCTATTTGAAGTCCCCGGCGTTGTTCGGGCATTAACAGAGTTTTTCAATAATTATTTTTCTCCTTTTATTTTGAACGTTAGATAAGTCTGCAAAATTTCATAAAGAAGTAACAAAATTCTGTTTTAAGGGGTGAGAAAAGGGGGTGTGAATGGGTTTTTGAAATCTTGTGCAGACTCCTAATTTGAAGAAAAAGTTTGCAAAATTTCGTAAGTACCGTAAAAAAAAATATTTGTATGAAAAACGAAGCCTCGCCGTTCGCCCGCGTGCCACCGACACTCATCATGGTTCCATGACAGTTGATCCGCCGACAGTTGGCCCTCCGGCATACTTGTAAACAATATGCAGTCGGTTTGTAGAAAATACGGTATACCTAATTACACAAAATATAACTAAGCAGGTGCGTGCACTCCATATAGGCACACAAGCACTGCCTACCCTGCCGTTTTTGTAAAACATAAGCATGTAAATAATATTATAATTTCTTAAATTATTGCTAAAAATAAACACAAACTTTCAAAAATAAGCCCGAAAAGGCTGAGCAACCGAAACTACGCGAGCGCCACATCAAACGGCATACATATTGTTACTAGACTACAAACGCGGCATAAACTGTAACTCGAAACTACACGCGCGCCCTCCGACTGCCTCGCGGTCTAAGCAGGAATTATTTCTGACTAGAGCTAACTTCATACAAGACATAATTCAATGCTTACGAAATGCACAAAGCATAGAGTAGAACTGTCGTTTTGAATTTGCTTCTATGAGGTTTTTTTGTTAGTATTAAGCAGTGCTTTCTAGAACAAAATTAGCAAATCGTCGCCTCAGTTCTTAATTGTCCAAACGACCATTTGAAAATTATGCAGGAGGAGAAGGTTTTCTTTCATTATTTCAATGAAACATTATGATAGGTGTTTAAGATAAAGCTATTTCCATAAAGGTAAAGGTCTCATTAGTTTAAATAATTTTTAGTTAAGTGATAAACTATCATTTTTTATGTTTTATTTTTAGTTTAAAAGTCGAGATTGAAAAAAACTGAAATGGTCGTTTTGACAATTAAGAACTGAGGCGACGAAATGGCAATCATTGACGACAAAAACATTTGTTGTTATTTACTTCTATCAAATAGTTGTCTTTCATACATGCTAATTGTCGGTTGAAAAACGTTTGCGGTACTTTAATTCTGAAATTATCTGATAGAATTTGGAAATTTTAACCTGTTAAACTTGTTGTATTTTCCTACTGCCTACCCTGATCAAAAACTCTGTGCACGCCCCTGTAACTAAGTGACCCCAAAGATGCCCCAAAGGGATGTGCAGAGAGGATGTACAGCCGAATAACAAACTACATATAAAACATATGTTCATTCTGATTTACTAAAACTAACGGGTTCAATCCATTGATAGGTACTTTCGCAACAAATTCACAAATAAGCCAATGAAAATGATTCCATTAAAGTTGATCCCCGACAGTTAGGCCCCCGGCATACTTATATGCAATGTGCAGTCGGTTTGGGGAAAATACGGTATATCTATTTACACAAAATATAACTAAGTGTCCTAAAAGGGGTGTGCAGAAAAGATTTACCCCCGAATAACAAAAGCAAACATTTTTTCATTCAAATGTATCAAGGATAAAACTAATTATCTATATACTGGGATATAAGTAGAATAAAATCGATTCAAAAACCCTCCACACAGCATCCCCTAAGATGAAATAGGCCCCGAGAGAAATTTATTTTCCTCGGAACCTCCTGTGTGGAGGTAATATAAAAAAACTGTAAATAAATTCATTTGATATCCATACAAACTTTATTATTAAAGGTATTTTTGAAGTCGATCTAAGGTTTGAAATAGGTAAATAATGCACAATTTTTTTTAATAATTATAATTTCGGGGGGGGGGGGCAATTAAAAAAAATACCTAATAATAAAATACAATTTTATTCTAAGTACGTATTTACCTACAAGCAGAACACAGACGTGCAGTTCATTAAAAAAATTAAAAACTTTCCTCAGAAAAAAAGGTGCGTTTTAAATTTCTGATGTCTTTCCACAATTTGTATTTTGATATAAGGCCCTTGCCTTTTAATAATTGTATTCATAATAAGTTAGAGAGGATTTTTCTTCAATAGGTTGGTCTGAGATAAAGATCGCTAGTAAGATATTAAAAAAATGGATTATAAGCATTGGACGCCTTACTATTACAAACATCTGTAAAATAAATCACACATAGACAAAAATAACTATTCACATACAACCTAACCCTTAGAAAATAAATGAAAATAATGGAATCCTGTCAAATTGACCTTTAAATAGATTATGCAGAATTTACTTCTCTACTTCATCTCCAACATTTATAAAATAACTCTCTTTCAAAGATTTACCACCCTTCCAATCACCTTTCTGTTTTAATTCTATTCAAAGTGATATGTATTTTACCTTAAATATCCTTGTAACTACAATATTAATTTATATACCTGTACGCCTGTCTCGACACAGGTATACCCTAGTGAGACAGGCATATACATAAAACCTTTGTAAATATATTATATTATAGATAAATAAATAAATAAAATAAAAATGTAATAGAGACATGCGTATTTTATTATTACACCAAAAATATGCTCTCTATAAGACTATAGAAATTGAATGTAAAAATATATCCTCCTTCAGTAAATACAAAAATGAAATAAAGTCTTGGATTAATATCTACCATTGATACAAACATTTACTTGCTATAACACTAAAATAATTATCCACAATAACAAATGTAATAAAATCACATGTATTCAAGACTGTTCAACGTTGAAATCAGTATCAGAAACTAAATATCTCGGAGTGATAATAGAACAACATATGAAGTGGAAGAGCCATATCTGTGAATTGGTTAAGCGTATCAGAAAGTGTATATATGTATTCATAAGATTAAGAAATATTTTAAAAACTCAACAATCTAAAAAGAGTATACTATGCACTAATCCAGTCATTAATTCAATATGGAATTATTGGATGGGGGGGGTCTTACAACAATATTCTAAACCCGATCAAAGTGATCCAGAAGCTAATCATTAAAGTAATCCTAAAGAAACCCTCCACATATCCAACAGAAACGCTTTTCGCAGATTTTACGGTGCCTTGAGTAGAGAATATCTTAAAAAAAAATGCAATTATCCAAATTTACAAAGATAATATCATCAAAAAATTTGAAACCTACCAATTAAAAAGATATCAAGACAACATCAAAATACCAAACTAATGCAAAACAATTATATCTACTTAGGAATAAAGTATTTCAACAACCTTCCAATTGAAATAAAAAAAAACCAAAGACATCAATAAACTGAAACTCAAACTGAAGCTACACTTCATCAGGAATAATTAAAACTAAATAATTACCTGTTTTTCTCTTTCTTTCCATTTATTATAAATTATATTCATCTCTATTTTATTTAGATTTTTCGAATTTCGTACCGTATCCTATGTATGTACACCTACACATATTGATGATCCATGCAGAAGTCTCAATTGTTCGTATTGTATACTTACCTTTTGCATAATGTTATTCTATTTCTGTTATAATTAGTGTAACTCGCTCATCAAGCACAAGAACTAGCTTCTTCTTTGATGAGATTGCAATTTTAAATAATTTCTGTACCGATATGTAATTTATGTAACACCTTTGTACACTTATATATCTACCTATATTAAATAAAAAAAATAAAAAATAAAACATCTGACCAGATATAACTTAACAAAATTTTTAATCTTTATTAACATGTCGTTTGAATTAAATTCAGTAAACACTAATTTTATATTTTGTTTATTTCATTTTATTTTTAATATCTACAGAGATAATGTACGTACATGAGTAAAATTTTAACTGTTTTAAAAACACACAAGTATACCCACGAACTGGCGATGCCTATGTGGGATTTTTTTGGTTAATCTGCTAATTGTATTATTCTTTACTTTTTAAATGTTTATATAAAAAAGCTTGGATGTATTGTAAAATTATACCAATGTATGTACCAAAAAAATAGAAAGAAAAAAGTGCATGCTGTAGAAAGGATATGTTTAATACCTACAGAAGTAATAAGTAATATGTTGAGCTCCAATCTATGAAATTAGATTTTATCAAAATTTATTTGCATAGGCAGTCATATCCGCATAAATATCACTGTTTAAACTAACTATCGGTTTAAATCAAACAATCGTTTAAAAACTGGTATACATTTGGTTTATGACTTAAATAATTAAAGAGAAAAATCATTATTATAAATTAGTTTAGACCGACTAAACGCCAGTTCCATTCTAACTGCCAAATTTGCGATATTTATTAGCCATTCTAATTTCCACCAATTGTTAATAGTTAATAGCTAGAGAGAGTAAAAATAATGACAAAGACTGCTATTTTAAAGTGACGAATCGGATGATATTTTTTTATACAATAAAAAAAAACATTTTAACAAAGTAGGTAAGAGAATTCTTAAAACATTCATCGATATTCCTCCACAATGCCAGGATTTCTGCTACAACAGTTTCTAAATAATGGGAAATGTTTGTTTGGTACAACAATTGCAAGGAAATTAACGCTGCAACATTTTTTTTATATGCAGTTGCCTAACAATGCAGCATTCTGTCTGGTCGAATGCTTTCAGTCTTTCAGGCGACAAATATCTAAACAAAGGATTCTGGCAGAAATGCTGTTAACTTTATAATGAAAGTTTCTTTCAGGAAGGTTGAAACTACAATAATTTATATCAAAGATATTATTGACTGAGCGTAGCAAAGATATTATTGACTGAGCTGAGCATGTCCTGTTTTAACTCGATCGATTTGCATTTTTTTCTACCTTTAAATTATTTTATTGTTCCGTATCCGTTTCAAGATGGTGACTGTTTTAATGGCACAGTAAAAATCCTTATAAATAGTCTTGTTTATTTTGACTTTATTATTAGCATTTTTTCAATGTTATGGTGCCTACTTGAGTATGGAAAGTTGGAAAAAATAACTGTCTTTGAGATAAATACGTTTCTTTGGACAGTTTATATTTTTCCTCATCTTAATATATATAAAAATGAATGTTTCTTAGTTTGTTCCTGAACCATTCATCCGATTGCGATAAAACTTTGGGGATTTGATGTGCGCATGCCCGTGATGGTATCTATGTATAATAGTGAGCTCTGACTTTGTGAAATTATTTCCTACACTATTCATCCGATTTGCGATGAAACTTTGATGAGGTTTCTATATATATACTAGTGAGCTGTGGCGTTATGAAACTAGTTTAAAAATATTATAGGTAGATATATTAATAGATAGAGCGCAAATTATTTGAAAAAAATGGGTATATTTCAAAAAGTTTAGCAGGGAGGGAAGGAATGAGGGGAGGGGAAGGGGAGGCGAAAGGGAAACGGGAACGAGGACGAATGAGAAAGGACACTCAAGAAACCACAATTTTTATTTAAGTGGTATTGCAATGCATGCCGGGAACTGTTTCAAATAGAATTTTCGCTAGTTTCAGATTAAAAAAAGTTTATTGTAAAAGCTTTACAATTAAGTAAGTACGTATTTAAGTACCCACTTGCGAATCTTATCTTCAGTGGAAACTTTGATTGTGATTTAATAAAAAAAGAGAAAATTAGAAAGATACTGCTTTGGACGCGACATCTACTATTCACAGAACTAGTTGTAATTATTGGGTTCAAAGGTGTAAATTGCCTCAAAAAAAGTTAACCGATTAACCGTTAAATAAGACATTAACTATGTAAGTCTTTCAAAAGTTTGTCAAGTGATGGTTAAGTAATTTAGCAATGAGGTAATATTAGCAAGCAATCTTTTTTTGTAAAAACTCTATTGCTTAAGTTGAAATTTTGCAACTACCGTTTAGTTTTTTATTTATTTATTTATTTATCTATAATATAATATATTTACAATGGTTTTATGTGTATGCCTGTCTCACTAGGGTATACCTGTGTCGAGACAGGCGTACAGGTATATAAATGAATATTGTAGTTACAAGGATATTTAAGGTAAAATACATACCACTTTGAATAGAATTAAAACAGAAAGGTGATTGGAAGGGTGGTAAATCTTTTAAAGAGAGTTATTTTATAAATGTTGGAGATGAAGTAGAGAAGTAAATTCTGCCTAATCTATTTAAAGGTCAATTTGACAGGATTCCATTATTTTCATTTATTTTCTAAGGGTTAGGTTGTATGTGAATAGTTATTTTTGTCTATGTGTGATTTATTTTACAGATGTTTGTAATAGTGAGGCGTCCAATGCTAATAATCCATTTTTTAATATCTTGTTTGAATTTTGTAAAGGAGTCAGTCTGTCTGATCGTAGTTGGTAGAGTATTGTATAGTTTGCAAGCTATGTATTTAGAGTGTCTTTGCCCGAAGGTGGTTTTGAAAAAAGGAGTTTGGAGAAGTTCGTTGTTTTTGGCTCGGGTATTGTGTATTGTTTGTGTAGCTTTGTATAGTGTTTTGTTGTTTTTATGTAAATTAATTAGTATGGATCTTGAGTAGAGCTGTTTTATGTCCATAACGTTGAAGAAATTGAATATAGTATCCGTGCTGGTAGTAAGTGGCATTTTAAGAATTATTTTTATGATTAGTTTTTGTGCTTTTATGATGGGATCAAGGGCATTGGAATATGCATTACCCCAGGCTAAAATTCCGTATTCGATGTGAGATTGGCACAGTGAGTAATATACTGTTTTTAAAAGTTTTAGGTTAAGGAAATTGCGTGTTTGTTTGAAAAAGTATATAGATTTGCGGATTTTGTTTGTAGTAATATGTATATGTTGCTTCCAATTTAGGTGTGTATCGAAGGTTACTCCTAAATATTT
The DNA here is from genome assembly GCA_917563855.2 of Limnephilus lunatus. Lineage (NCBI taxonomy): Eukaryota > Metazoa > Arthropoda > Insecta > Trichoptera > Limnephilidae > Limnephilus > Limnephilus lunatus. Next base: position 82,668,088 of record OU830597.1, on the reverse strand, counting down.
GATCATTTTTACTTGCTCTAGGCATGGGCAGTCACAGTTCCGGTTTAGAGATGAATTTTTACATACGTGTATTTTTAATGGCGGGGGTAGGTTTGACTTTGGGATATTGGTGAGACTAGACAGTAAGTATTTAGCCAAGTTGTTTAGTAGGTATAAAATTTAGTGCCTAAAATCTTAAAATAAGATTTATGAAACTTTTCTTTCATAGTTTTCGGAGATGTGAAATAATTTTCACGACATTATAAAGAAAAATCCTTTGTCTCGGGCTGATGTTACGTTGAGATGCAGCCTGTTATTAATTGTACCGCCCAATATTTAATCACGGTTTATCGAATCTTAGGTTCTTCTTAGATCAAAAATAGGGTAAATTTCTTCTGGAGAACAATTAATGAACTATTAATTAGAATATCTATCCGTACCCTAAATTAAAATTGATGGTGAAATTATTGAAAGTGTTACTTACATGAAATACTGAGTTATATTAGATTCCATATAGCATTTAACAAGCATGCTTATACTAGGCACAAAGGAAAATTGGGAAGAAGATTATTTTTTGGGAAGAGTTCGTCAAAAAAATCCAGAAAAACTAAAATGCCTAGGTATATACAACTCCATTATTGCTACACATCATTATCAATGCTACACATTTTAATTAATGCTCAACTATTCTTTATTGAAAGGGAACAAAATAAGTTGAGAATTCTCCAAAATAGTGCAATTAGAATACTTGTTGAAATAGATTTTACAAATAGAAAAAAATATTGAGGCCCGGTGTAATTATATATATTAGAATGGACCCAGTAGCAAATTACATTGTTTTAGTAACTATTAGGACCCGTTGTTTCAAAGGATTTGAACAACTCATCAAATTTCAAAGTTAAAATTTTTGTTATTATGCAAGTACTGTGAAACAAAGGTCCATGATAAAATTATGACAGAACTCGAATAGAACTTTCACAGAATTCGAATTTTTACTTTGAAATTTGGTGGTTGTGGTCGCACTCCTCCGAAACGGCTCGACCGATTTTTATTAAATTTTTTATGTATATTTAGTAGGTATGAGAATAGGTCGTAAAGTATATTTCATACCGCTAGGTGATTATGGTGTCCCTATCCAGAAGGTGATTAGGGTGTCCCTATCAAAATTGATTGATAATTGACTAAAAATTATTACAGAACATTGCATTTTAGCAGAAGAGTGTTTCTATGTATAATGGTAATCTTTAGCGTTATGAAATTTGTATAAAAAATTTACTACAAGTGGTACGAGAGTGATTTGAAAATGTGTGTATTTCATATATTTTAGCGGCAGGGAGAGAAGGCAGGAATGGACTTGCAGGGAAAAACAATTTCTTGAATGGCATTGCAACGCGTGCGGGTTACCAGCTAGTTCATTTATATTATAATAATGTGTAATAATAATACTTGTAACAGTACCTATATCGTGTTATATAATATGTACAACTGCTATTGACAACATAAAGCAATGATAAACGGTAATTCGCCCTCCCTCGGATGACAGCAAGCAGTTAGCAGTAACAGTAAGAATTAGTTAACTCGGTAGTTAGTACTTTCACGTAGATTGTAGTGTCATCTTCTAGCACAGCATCCACCGTGCTTGCATTTCGCATCGTTAACGTAATGCCATGGAACCAATTGTTATTGGTAACGGTTCGTTGTTGATTTTATTTATCCCCGTCATTACCCGCGTTATAACGAAAAATAAAGCAAGTCATTCGTTCCGTCTTTACATTATCTGGGCTACCAACTGCGAACACCTCCTCCCGACTCATAACCCTCCATGTGCCCGTGAGAAGTACTTACTACCTACTACCCAACACGTTACACATGTTTCCTAGTAACTTCACTTCAATTAAAGTCCCTTAATTTCTCTCAATTAGTATCTGGATTATGCTCAATTAATGAAAAACGTCTTCTCATCTTTACAACACGCCGTCTCATGTTAAATTATATCAATATATTATATAAATTAACTATACGCACAAACACGAAAATATGTGGTTTATTCTTTAAATTTCTTTACATAATATGATCGATTGTCATTTTCCGGCGCTTTAGTTAAAGGCTAGGTTAAATATTGCCGATTTTACTATAAAAGCCCGGACTAACACTAACACCGATTTTAGACTAGGTAATTAACGAATTTTATAAGGTCCCAAACTCAGAAAAGATATCTTTTCTGAGGTCGTGAGGTAAACCGGTAAACATTCATAATTCATATACTATCTATCATGACTAAAATGCATGCAATTTCATTATGATTGAAAGGTTGTACAATTTATTTACTATTAATTTCACAATTTCTGATATTAAGTATATAGGAATCTACAATAGATGTACCAGTTATGAGGGGTTGATGGTCAAGAAAAGTATTTCTTAGTTGCTCCTTGTGTCTCCACATTTCCTATTTCATTTTTAATATCCTGTCTCCATTCAAGTTTTATTAGGATTAAGAAAACGCTGTCGCTACTAAGAGTGGTTTGGTCATTAATTCACCAAATATAATCAAAGGCAGCAAAGCCATTTTAATCAAAGCGAGGAAACAGCAAACAAAGGCATTTTAATTAATTTAAGTGTTCCACAGTCAAACGATAACATTCTGTACTTAAATCAAAAATTCCTAGCACACTTACAATAGTCGAGGATATTAATGATTTTCTCTCCATAAAACGGAAAAACGTAATAAAAACGACAGTATGATTATTTGAATCAGCACGGCTGTGGCTTTTGGTTGTGGCTGATGTTGGTCGCAATCAATCAACTTTATTTTAATTTTCCCTTTCCAAATTACACACGTAGCCGGCAATAAAACGTCATGTTTGATTTACGTGATGCTTTATAAGAACTATCAGGAGCAACACGACTAGAAAGAATTCACGTTTGTGGAATTGAATTACTGAAAAACGTTTGCTTCCTCGTATTTACCCACAGGTTTGTATTAAAAAGCGATGAATTATTTTTGAAGACGGAAATTACAGGCTGCTCATAGGATTTATTGAGCGTTAACCCCGCAATTTGACTTCTACTCTCGATTCACTATTATTAAAGCCCGCTCGCCGGCGCTCTACTAAACTACAACACACACAGCCTCAATCAACTTCTACCAACAAAACTTCATGTGCGGTGTTTCTGTCCGTGCAACCAACCAACACTCAGTCATAACGGATTCAATTTCTAAACTTTGGAGAAGGATGCGCCTCGTACGCAACGATTCTCAAAGGTAATTAGAATTAATTTCGTTTGATTTGAACCGAAATTATCGAATTCTACCGATGCCTATCGAGTAGTTTTATATATGCTACGCCAAATGTGATGTTGTTATTATTTGATGCTATGTTATTCTGTATCAATTTCTGAACTTTGGAAGGATCCGCCTTTGATTTGATTTCGTTTGATTAGAACCGACATCGCGTATGTTAAAATGATTAAATGCTACGTCAAATGTGATGTTATTTCAGATTCCGTGTTACAGACTGCTTGTTAAAAGCTTATTTTAAATAAGAAAATAACTGTGCTAGAATTATATTAATTGTAGACAATTTATTATAGACTCTCAATTCTCAGTTAAAATACATGCAACATTGCAATTAAATTGGGGAAAGTACCTACTGCGTAATAGTATAATTATTTGAAGGTGCTCTATTTTTAATGGTAGCCTATATATTAAAGTTTTTGAAACCCGTAGTTAGTTAGGTAGTAAACTTAAAATGAAAATATGGTTTTGATATGTGGCTAGCTAAGCTTGGTTTCAGAATGGGGCAATGTGAAGTTAAAATTAGGTGATTATTGTAAATAGGGATAAATACACAAGTGAAAAGAAGAAATAGTGCATGAAATGTAGTTACTATTAATAAAATAGTTATTTAATTTATAGTAAGTACCTATCTAGTTTATTTGTATGCTTTCATAATCAGTTAGGTGTCAGGAAAATATTAAGTCATTTTAATTTAGTTAGGAAACTTAAATAACCCGAATTAGCGTGGTTTAATAGCGTATAAACACTGTATCGCCTAAAATTTATTTCACGTGCAAGAATTGAAGAGTTGGTATATGCAATACACCTATCAACCACCTATTCGAAGGCTGTGGGAATTATTGAACACAAATAATAGTAGGTAGGTACCTACTCGTACATCTTGTAATGTATATTTACAGGTACCTAAACTCTTCATGAATGTGGTAAGGTACCCGGGTGTTGCCTACCTAGTATTTCATCCTTCATTCATTTTTATTTATTTATCTGAAGTGTATTTAACACCTTTATTACAAATGTACACATTTTTTGCGCATCAGCATAACAGAATCATCTTCATGTGTGTCCTGAGTCCTGAAAAAACATTCACAGTAATATTATACAAATTATTGTTTGTTGTCCGAGAGAACACACAAACAGCAAACCATTTCTTCTGCCAATAGTTAATAGGATTTGAAAGTAAAAGCGGTTTCTATTATCATTATTAGTGTCGATATGTTGACAGTTTGCTCGTGTCAACATTTCAATTGACAAGTGCCCAAGGGACAATGTGGCTGGCTTATCCGTTCCCTTTAATCCCTTCGTGTACAATGGATTTCCTATTTGCAAAACTGTGCATCTTAACTGAAACATCAAATATTTGCTAGAAAAAATGACGAAGGCTTAGAAGTTTGAATACGTTTATTTTGAACACCTATCGTCCTTTGCTTTGACAACTTGAAGTGATTAGAAATGAAACTCTTTCTTGGTAAAAATGACGAAAGAAAGAAAAAATATCCTAAAATTTATTTATTGATTGTAAAGAAATCGTTTTCAAATATTTCAATTGTGTTGGTTATAATATCCATTATAGAAATAAATTAATATTATAAAAGTGTGTGCATGAGGTCTTTTCGCGAAACTCTCCTTAAGGACGGTATTTTAGTAAAAAGACAAATAAATCATAATCTTACAAACCTATCACTTTTCTCAAACCTAATAATGACTTTATTCTAAGAATAATTTCTAAAATATATAATCACATTGTCAGTGTTAATTATTTACTCTCTTCAATTAACAGGATTTGACCAATTTACTAATAGATATTAGAGGGGAGACGGTTTATTTATAGTTCCCGTGAGCATTTTTATGTAGGTTATAGACCCATTGAGTTATGTATCTCCTATTTTACCTCATTCCTTTAACAACCACCCCGTCGCGTCGCGGCGTCGGTCCCTTTATAAAGTTTACCAAGGTTGTCATTGGATTTGAGGCTTCTGGTTCTACAATGTGTCTTCCCATGTCTATTCTCTCTACTTCTCTTTGGTTCCACAACAGAAGACTTCACTCCTCCTCAAGGGAAAAGTTCACGGAGTTGGCTTCAGCTCTCCTCTCCAAAGTTCCTCCATGTAGTCCACAGAGCTGGCCTCAGGTCTCAGGTCCGGTAGGTCCCCAAAGGCTCCTTGTTTTTGAATGGTCCATTTTTCGTCCCATGAGTATCTACGGAAATAGAAGGTCCACTCCAAGAGAGGCCCAAGCACTAGGGTAATAGGGTCTAAATACTCCGAGATGTGACCCTGTTTCTCGGACGCACCGCTCGAGACACTGTTCCCCAAATCATTCAGCCTGAACACGGTAGCTCACACCTTGGCTTGGGATGGCTCAGGTCGTGTTTCCACTCCCTGCGAGAGATGGGTTCGTTATACACTCCCTACGCTGCAACCAATATATATCTTCAAATGCATTACATACCGTATTTCTTATAACTTAAAATATTTCCATGCAATTTAAAACTGAAATTTTATAACAATAATTACTTACAACTAAATACGCATAACATATAAGCATGTAACTTATTTACTATTAACCTGAAAGTAGTATATTCTAATGTAATATTAAGGCATTTTTTAAATGTAGGTGTAGTGCACAATACGATATTATTATGTATTCATGTGAATTCATAGCTAGAGAAAAATAATTGAACGACTGAATTATAATAGGCACAAGCGTAGGTACCATTATTAGATTTAGATGGCAATCAAGTTGTAGGTAGGTACTTAGTTATTACTTATTCAAAAATAATCACTTGTGAAATATTAAAATTGCAAATGTCTCAATTATATTTTTGTTTGTAAATTATATGACTGATATTAACCGCTTTCTAGTTTCCAACAGAAGGAAAGGAGAAAGCTCGGCTTACATGGGGCCGGTATTTCAGTTAATTTAAGCTCAGCTTGAGAGATATATACATTCGTCAAGTTGCTCTCTGGTAGGAAACCTGGTATTCTAATCCGACTATTATAAGTACAGGTGCTAAATGCAGGTCTTTAATATTAGAAAGGTCTCCTGTCTACGCCAAATTAAGCTTTAAAAATGATATATCTGTAAACACATTGATTATGCTAATTAGGTAGGTGCTTTTCAAAAGATACATTCCAACCTAACTTGGAAAATCTCTTGGAAAATTTGATCCTTTGATTCCTTCGAAAAGTTCACGGAGTTGGCTTCAGCTCTCCTCTCCAAAGTTCCTCCATATGGCCCCGTGAAGGAAGAGTCCCCGAAGTGACCTCTGCTATCCTGTAGATTTCCCAAAGGCCCCCGGTTTTTGAATGGTACAATTTTCGTCCCATGAATATCTAGGGAAATAGATAGTTCCCTGAGATGGTTTAGTATTGTTTGTAATCTAATTTAAAATTCACTGGAACGTACGTTAAATGTTTGGTTCCATTAAAATACACGTACGATACTCTCTCAGTAATCAGTCACCCCAAAATCAGGTAAATGTCCAACTAATGAAAGCGGCGGATTATAGTGCATACTTCCCCAATTTCCTTTCCCACCTCCTTCATCTCCCCACTACCTTCATCCTCACAACATACTACAATTGGAGATGACGTAATCTCATTGGCTTTAGACGGTTGAGAGTAGTAAAAAAACATACATACCTAAATACGCTAAAAATGAAAACAGGTATTTTGTAAAAACAAACAAACACCGCTATTGATCTTTCGCAAAGTTAACATTTTTTGTTTAACGTGGTATCCATATTTACTATTTTTAAAGGTGAAGAAATGGGTAATGTTACACTAATATTAATTACGGTTAACTAATTATTGCCGACTGTAAAGAAAATAGGTAAATAGGGTATCAAGAGATGCACCGCATCCTCAAACTGAGAAAATCCTGAAAATTTAATTAAAAACTTTTTTTCAGCTACAAAAACATCAATAATGTCGTATTTTTCAATCTTAGTGCAATTGCTCACTATAAAATAAAAACATTATATAAGTCTAATATCTCACATAAAAGACAAGTTTAGTTAGACACGCAAAAAATATTGGATACCTAAGTATTATCAATGACTTAGAATCGTGTTTTTTCTTCTTCTAATGATCACTGCATTGACCACTACAACATAAATATAGGTAACTACTATTAAAACGTTTAGTAATATTCATTGCCAATATTTGGAGTACCTACCTACAAAGATAAAAAAAATAATGAGTTTGGTTCTGAAAAATAGCCCAATGTATTTCCATAGAGATCTCTTTGGGTTATTGTAAAAAAATCTCCATAATGATAAATGTGTATTTTAATGAGTTGTTGAATGTGTGTTTGTAATTAATGTTAAGATATTTGGAGGTAGGGAGGTGAGAGTCTGTAATATGGTGTAAATATCTCCTGTTTGTAACCCCCAGCCTTCTGCCGAGGGCAGAGGCCCAGGGCTCCCCTGGTTGCTTGGGTCCGGGAAATGATCTGGGCTTTGGGCCCCGCTGTTTTTACAAGGGCCGCCTTCAGTGTTGCCATTCCCACATGAGTTTGACGATCTTGCCTTGATACTTCATAGGTGTGCGCAACATTTTGTTGAACTTGAAATATTACTTATTAAAAAATAATTGAGTACCGCTTCTAGAGCCAATGAGACTATGGCACCCCCAATTGTGGTATTTTGTAAGGCTGAAGGTAGTGGTAAGGGGAAGGTGTTGGGGAAGAGGAAGGTGGGGAAGTACTCGGCTATATTAATATCTAGTCACCAACCAAGAAAAAAGCCATTTCAAGCACCGTTTCGATTCCGAATCGTAGTCTTTCACGAGGGCGATTCTGAAAATCTCTACCACTCTGAAACGTGCGGCAAATACACCAACCTTATGTAAATAAAGGATTTAATTGTGAAATAATGCAAATTAATCATACAAAATTTACTTGGGATTGGAAATCGCGACCGCCGGATTCGTAACCAAAAATCGTAATCACTCGACCACGAAGGCCATCAATACTGTTTATGTAATGAATGTTGAAGGTAATTTTCCTAATAATTAATAACGGATTGATTTATAAAACAATACCAAATATTAAGAAAACCTGCTTCATAAAGTTAAAAATTGATAATTTGGTTCGCCAGCTATCTGAGATTTCTAAGCCTTTAGCGGCCTACCGCAAGGTAGCCATTTAGGTCTTGTACTCTTCTTACTTATTATAGTTACTTTTTTTTAATTTATCCAATTGTTAACCACTGAAATGTAAAAAAAATATTTTTTGCAACCTGTTGTTTATTACTAACCCTTGGGAAAAATTATGTACCCATATATGAAAGCCCCACGGGTGTATATAAAAAAACATCTAGGTTCACTATTGCCCACCGTAAAGTGTACTGTACAGTGAACGGTACACTATCCTCTAGTAGTAAGTTGACAATGGTCTTCTTACTTCTTCTAGTTAGTACAGAAATGCACAGTTACCTCTCTTAAATTAAATTTTACTTACTAAACTTAAACTTTTGAGCGCAAAGTTACACCCGCGCTGTGCAAGCGGGTTCCTTACCGAGCATCGCACCCTAATCCCGTTGAGACGGTGTTCTCAAGGGTAATGAGACCGTAATATTATAAATGGCAAGGAAACTTTTTGAATACCTGGTTTTACTTATTTAATCTGATTTTATTATCCAATGTTTGTTTACAAACAGAATTTGAAGATACGATAGAAATATCGAAGTAAATAAATTAAACTTTAATTTAACAGACGTATTATGCAATTATTGTTAATACGCTAATGCTATAAACTTGTGCAACAAATCTCGTTGAAATTGATAATTTTTTCCTTAGCAAAAAATATATTTAGGTCCAGTATGTAATACAATTTTTTAATTGAACCAAATTTGCTCTTTTTCATCTTTCTTTGTATGTTGTCGTATGACTTTAGGTGTACTGTAATATTTTAATACCTCCTGATGTTTTATTAATTTTCGATTGTGGAATAATGTAATAATACCTTAGGTTTAATTTTGTTCAAAAAATGTTGTCAATTCATCCCAAAACAAAAGCTTATAAATCACATGTTTTAGGTTTACTATCGGAGTCAAACCAAACCCCGCCCCGCCCCCCACTGCACTCGTAACTCAAAATTATAAAGTGTCAAAACCTCATTGGACATGTGAGTTATTTATTAGGACGGGTATTAATTGCATTCCTCGGACGGAACTGTAACAGCGTCAAAGTGCATCAATCTATTGTTTCTTACCAAATACAGAACCGGGCGAGGCCGAGCGCATCCCTTATCACCCGCCTGTCAAAACATCGAAAAGCCGAACGCTTTTGTCTTATTATTTAAATAAAATTAATTGTAATATTACAGGATATCGGCCAGAAATATTGCTGGATATCCCTAAAGAACCAGGTCGGAACCCAACAATATTTTGAAGAAACAATACATCCCCCGTGACCTTGCGTCAGCGAAAACAAAAATTTAATAATTTTTTTTGCATAATATGAACTAACCTTAGACTTTTTTCTGTAGATTCCTATCTGAAGTCCTTTTTCTAACTTGCCTCAGATAATCGAAGACCTCCGTGGTCGAGGGGTACGCCCCCCCCCCCCTGCAATGTGAAGGTCGTTGGTTCAATATCAAATTCCGTGACATGCGCAAATATATTTTATTTGATTCGTTATTTCGTCATTAATGAATTAAAACTAATATAATATAGTATATTTGCGGCACATTTTCGAGTGGAAGGTACTATCTTGAAATGGCTTTAGTCTTGTTTGGTGACCAGATATGAAGACCCAGGTACTCCCCTACCTTCATCTTCCCCATCTCCTTCTTCTCCCCACTATCTTCAACCTCACAACATTATTCCAATGGGTATTTTCACAAACTACGAATACCTTTAAAAAGATGTGGAAGATTTAAAGTTTATTTTTCTGATTCTGATCATTGCACTAAACTTGTGTAATTTTTAAATTTTCATTCATAATTATTTTCGGCGTGACGTCATCGCCGCCGAATTCGCGAATTAAAACGAAAAATTTCACATTTTAAATCGTATTAGAAAATACGAATATATTCGTCAACATAAAAAGACACCTTCAAAATAGTCATTGTAAATCCCCCATTTGGTATTGGGAAGTTACTGAGACTCACATATGCGGAATTCACATAAAAAATAATTAAAAAACGTGTTTCCAGATGATATTGAAAAATTAGATAACTCGAAACCTTACCTACATCCAGCTTTATGTAATTGAATACCTACATAGGGTATTTTTTATATAGTTTGCAAATGCCAACACTTTTAAAAATCTTTAGTTTCACTTAAAAACGTCAAATGTAGATACATACATATATCTAGTATTTTTTGCATTCCAAATGACACAAATTGACTCAGGTCGGCTTTGTACATTTGAGCTAATATCTAACTCAAAATCCGCTCATTTTGATTAGTAAAACGGCCGCATGAACCAACTAGATATAATAAAAAAATATATATAATTAAAATATATATAATATATACAAAACGTAAAAATAAACTTAAGGTAAAAATATTAACAGATGATGGAAGGTGCATGAAAAAATAATAACAGCACAAGTGCCGTAAAATCTGAACTAGGCGTGCATACCATTACTGTCCGTGTGTAGAGCCACTCTCTACTCTATACTCTTGTCGTGTAATAAAGGTAGGTAAGTAATGTGAAACGCGGCGTGGAACTAGATTACAGGGGTGAGGAGGAATTCACTCCCTCTGAGCTACCTGCCTCCTTATACGGAGTATAATTTCACAGGGCAGTCATTCTGAGCTCCGTATTACGCACTGTCTCTCCGATGTTTATTGCTATTCACCTTCCGTCAAGTTATTTAAATATAATGGCAGGTCACGTTAAATGCTACCACGAAGGTACCTAGACAGTAATCACTATATTAATTATCGTTGTGACGAATAGTAATTAGTGCGAGAACACGCATAGTTATTTTTAATATTTTAAACGGCGTGTTTTAAAATTGTTATTCATATTTTAATGGAAACATGAAAATAATTTAACTACTTAACGATAACGGTTGCAAAGAAATTGATGAAGGCATTTCATAAAATACGTGCTGCGCACATATTTAAAACAGCCGACTATAGAATTATTTTACTAATTGATCATCACGACATTTTTTCACTGAGATAATGGGGGTAGAATGCCCATAATTCTTGTCTCATTTCTTGCCTATAATTTTCCTTGGTATATCCCTGAATTCTTATTCCATTAACTTAAACATCATTGTCACCCCTTTTCATCCATCCGATCTTCAAATCTGTCCAAACCTTTGATGGCTTCTGATTTCGTCCCTTTCTTGGCTAATTGGCATATTCCATCTATTGACTTAGGATTTTATACAAGCCTCCTGATTATTCTTAAAACGAGATTTCACCGATTTACGAATGAAGGTTTTACTATATTTACCATAATTTTGGAGACAAATAAGGATACTGATGGGGCCTCGGGAATTCATTCATAGGACAACCAACATATTTGCCATAGGTTCACTACGTTTGGTGACTTAGCGGCCTATTGAGGAAAACCCTTTGACCTTTCCAACCCGACTCTCTCGATCCAACACGCCTTGTACCGCAGTGTGATGGATGGATTCATACGTCACTCCTGGACACACTGATCCCCAGATTACTACCAACACTTCATACCTTTTCATTTCCTTAAAAAGACCTTAATTACAAAAGCCTTAAAGATGATATAGGCCCTGAGGAAAATTATTTTCCTGGTTTAAAAAGAAAACCTAGATAGATACCAAAAACTTATAAGTATTCCTAATCGTAGAAATGCGATACTCTATTAAATGCCATCACGTTATTCTTTCTCCGACAGTTTCTTTTCCACTACGTATATTGTCGAAATAGAATCTCGTTGTGGACTGCTGGCTTTCCTTCCCTTGACATCTTTTTAATACGATTTTTGCGTCCATCCTCCATCGTTGAATATCCTCACTTTTCAATAATCGTCCTTACCAGCCTTCCCGTCTCTGCGGGAACATATTACTTACCTCGTCAAAGGCTTCAAGAGATCCCCTTCACAACTAAATTACACAGTATTCTCGAATCTTATCTTTCACGTTACTTTATCTCGGAAATACAATGTGAATACCTGATAAAGATTGAAAATGCCTCGGGGCAGTTTCAGAACTGAAGACTTTTATGGGAGGAAGTATCGTTATCCTCGGTGCTTCATTACCCAGTCCCTGCAGTACCGAGTAAGACATTCCGCCGAAGCGAAGATACTTCAAGGAAGATGTTTCATCAATCCTCGACTTTGTCCCGTTTACTTCAAACCTCATTTATGTACAGGGTGTCTGGGGATAAACACCAACTTCGAGAGACGATTCTACTTAGTTGATAGTAGGTATTTTTTTACTTGTAGGTATAAGTAAAAAATTGAAATAACTTGTTCAAAGCTGCTGCCATTATTTTGAAAAAATCAAACTTACTAAAAATTTGCGGTATAAGGTCAAATCTACCCCCCTGATAAATACGGCGCGGCGGGTGTAAAGAGTGGCAAAAATAAGAATTTTTACGTGATATGTAAAAATGGTGACCGGACAACTCAGAATCATGCAACTTCAGCACCTCCATTGAAGCGTCAATAAAAGAAAATTGCTTAAACAGGTTAGGTTAGGGATATTTTTCAATTGGGTATTACGTCGTGTTAAGCTTCTTCTTTAGCCAACGTAACGTTTCGACAGTGTCCATCATCAGGGCAGATGTGGTATTTTCACAAATGAGGGGATAGGTAGGTACTCTTAAAAATGTTTGAAATATTTAGTTCATTTTTCTCTGTTCATCTTCGCACCAAAAATGTTGAATTTAAATATTTTCAAAAAAAATATCTAAACTCGCAGATTCCTAAACGGTTCGAATTTGGCTATGGCTACTGGCAGATAAAACATCTTTTTCCGTAATGAGGGGTAGCATCTAAAAACATTGGCCGTTGTGATGTCACAAACGCCCTAGGCACGAAAATATCGTTTCCACGGCAAATCAAAAACGGCATATATCAAATCGTTGAATTATTGAAAATTTATTATCGTAGTTTTTTTTCTTAAAATTTTTCGACATTTAAAAATAATAATAATATCCTATTGCACCGTTTTAACCGGAATAGTACCTACCCTAAAAACGTTGGAATTTCGAACAAAGTTGTTATAATTTTATGCTCGTAGGTAGGTACTATCATGTAGAATCACTCCTTCCCGAAGTTACTGCACTTTATCCCCGGATCGGACACCTTGTACACTTTCTCAAGTTTTATGGAACATCATTCAATTTGGTGTGTTCCCAAGTACGCATTGTTTAAAAAACGTGTCAAAATGATATTTGAGCAACTCCCATCCGCTGCCAGAACACAGTCCTACCTACACACTGCTCGTAAGAAAGCAGTAAAAGGGTTTCTGTTACATCTCCCCATAGGTGTTTGGAGTTATGACAGTAAGTGTCCGCCGTAATTCCGCGGGTTATTTACTGGACACACCTGGCCGCGGACTTGAGAAGAGGTATTCACAACCTCAAATATAATCCTCGCCGAATCCCGAGGCGGGTCGGCTAGAGATCTGAGGTAGATTCCTTGAAATAATCGCATAAATCCGGGCCATAGCTAAAAAGAGAGGATGTTTTACGCTAAGATAACAAAGATATGCGAGGTATAACCATGGGGTAACTAAATCATGAACAATATGCGCATCTTGAGTGTTCGTTTTCTCTTCATTCGAAGTGTGTAAAATCTGGAAATTTGCGAAGAATGAATGCACAATAAAACGTTTTAACTTATAAGTATTATTTTCCAGCAAAAAATAAAACGATGATGATTCGTAAGATGAACATAAAGTTTTTACCCAATATCGTGTATCTAGTGTTAAACTGTCCTAAACGATATTTTTTGTTTTTTTTTCTGCGTATTTGGAAACAGTAAGATCGTATCAATTCTATATTTTTTCTCGAAATACGTCGTGTAAAATTCGGGATCAGACCGCAAACAATAACAAATTTTATGTAGATGGTGATAAGGTTTAAATTATCGTTTAACAACAGCTGCCTAATTTGATTTATTTAAGAAAAAAATATCATTAAAAACAGTAATTTTAAAATGTTTTATGATCATTTTCTAAAGAATTTAATTTTCCACATTTTTCCTAAAATAATACCATAACGAAAAGGGCTTCGTAAGTAAGAAAATTTGAACTTTTTAAGCAGTTTTCGTAGACCTAATACTTGTTTTTTTCTGGGCCTATAAAAAGACCATGAAAAAAAAGGAGTCAATAATTTCAAAGACAAAAATATGTATCCTGCTCGCAGTATTTAATTCAAGTATTTAAAATATTTCTAAGTGATCCAATTCCCAAACCAAAAACACATGATTTTGCATTACTTAAGATGAAGCCATAATTAATAATGCAAAATCATTCAAAATCATACGTTTTTGTTTTGAAAATTTGATCGCTTAGAAGTATTATAGGTGCTTCAATTAAATACTGCATGTAGAACATATCTTGATCCTTAAAAATATCGGTCATTTTTTTATAAGTCTTTTAATAAGCCTAGAAAAAAATAAATTGTAAGGTCTATAAAAAACACTTTGAAGTCCAAACTCTCCTATTTATAAACCTCATTTCGGATATGGCTTTATTGTTTAATGTGGCAAATTTAGTTTCTTTTATGATAGTCACAAAAAAAAATAATTTACGGCCGGACCTCACAAAATAAAATATAATATTCATTTTCGCGTTGGTATTTTTGACATCACGGCGAAAATACGGCAGTCGACGAATTTGTAATATCAAAGTGAACCTTATACCGTCCACTGAAGAACGACTGGCAGCGGCCCCTATTTTCGGTCACTACTCCTACGGACGGAGCGGAGAAACGACGTGTTACGCTCCGCGCCGCTTGTTTTCGTGAAATCAATTTTAAAATTCCGTTTTATTACAATAAACAATGCATAAATAAGGAATTAATGTTTTTTACAGGTCTTTACGAAATCAACATGTAAAAATTTTTTTTAAATATCTTTTCCAACCTTTCCAAAAGCTTTTTCTCAAGTATTTTTAAACTCCTCCCATAAAGGGGCGTGAATTCTGATTTCGATTTTTTCCTGTACTAGTGGATCGCCTTAAGAAGCGCTTTATTATAAACTGTGCTAAAAGCACGAAGCGTAACGTATTTCAATATATCTTGTTTATTGAATCTTAATTCAACGCTACCTACGTCCTACGTATTTGGTATAGTGTTCCTTCAAAATTATCTTTAGTTTTTGATCGACTTTAATAGACACATAGCGGTCTCCTAACCCTAACCACACATGTAAATATAAGTAAATTTTAATAATATAATAAGTGTATTTGTATTGCTACTATTTTAATTCTATAATAAAGAATTTTCATGTTTTCTTTTAATGTACTTCTAATTATTGGGAAATATTATTTTGTTTTGTCTATAATTTCGAAGGACGCAAAAATACGGTTATTTTACATAAATTATTAATTACTATAATTGTGATACTTTCTTGTTTTTGTATTACTGTACCCAGTATTTATTTAGGTACTACTGCGAAATATTGTCTTTTTTGATTTTGAGATTTTCGAGGGTCCAGAAAAATAGTTTTATGAATTTACTCAATTTTTAATTGGTAGGTTTATCTACTTGTTACACTTTCTTGATTTCATTTACCGTATCTATAAATTATTGGGATTCGTGAAGCATCGTTTGGATTCATTTTTTTTAAATTTTATACGAAAACTCGAAAAGGTTTTTTAATATTTTTACAAAAGAACACTGCTTTCTTGGTTTTTTTTTAAATTAAAATTTATCAATATTAACTTATTAATTTCTACAAAAATAAATAATTGTGTTTAAAAAAAAAAATTTTACATTGAAATCGTGGTTGAAGACAATAAAAGGTTAATAATATTGAGCATGTAAAACAGTTCAGAAAGTCTAGATGACGCTGACGGTTAGAATGTTTAAAGAACAATCCCAAATACAGATATAATAAAAATAAGGTGTCGGAATATTAAGAAATATAAAAGGACACATTATAAGAAATATATATTATTATTATTATTAGATGGCTAGACTCATATATCAGAAACCGTTCGCAAGCTGTTGTGCTAAGTGATTTCAAATCAAACTGGGTCAATATTACATCAGGAGTTCCACAAGGATCAATTTTGGGTCCTCTCCTGTTTAATATCTATATTAATGACATTACAAGTTGTTTTAAACACTGCAAGGCAATTTTATATGCAGACGATATGAAACTATACCTTCCAATCGATGATATCGCGTGCTGCTTAAAAATACAGAAGGACCTTAATAATCTCAGCAAATATTGCAAAATCAACTGCTTGTTCCTAAATATAGGTACATGTTACTCAATATCGTTTACAAGAAATAGGACCAAAATAATATTTAAATATTCAATAAACAATGTCGATATTAAAAGAAAAGAATCAGTTCGGGACCTGGGTGTTACCTTAGATTCCAAACTTACATTCCAATTATATATTAATAACATTGTCACTAAAGCCACTCAAATGTTAGGATTTATATTATGAACATCAAAACTATTTTATTATCTCGATACATTTATTTTGCTATATTATACCTATGTTCGTCCGCACCTTGAACACGCCTCACACATTTGGAATCCAATATATATAACATATGTTCATAGAATAGAACGTGTTCAGGAAAAAATTCTCTGCTACATAAATTTTCGGTCGTTTTATGCATTCCAATCAAATGAAGATATGCGTCAATTCTTTAAAATCCCGAAATTAAATTGTAGAAAAATTATTTCTGATCAATTGTTATTATACAAAATCCTAAATAATACGGTATCTTCCCTGTATGTCTTACAAAAAATAGATATTAGAGTTCCTGGTCGTAATAGTAGAAACGTATCCCTTTTTTTAACAGCCGTTCCAATACCAACTACGTACAAAATGAATTCATACATCGAGCCTGCCATTATCATAACACACACCTCCTATATATAGACATCTTCAATATAACTTTCAACAAATTCAAAGCAACACTATTAGATAAATGTAATACATCACAACACACCCCTTAACATCCATATTCATATTTATTATATTATTAATCAGATTTCTTTTCCTAATTTGCAATATATTTACATATTCCATCCTTATACTCCTACAAGATCATAAGCTTACCCTTTATTGTGTTTTTCTATATTCTTTTCATGCATATTATATGAAGCTAAATACTTGCTTCTCTGAAATATTTTTTTCTTAGTTTTTTCTTTATGTTTTATTTTAACTTCTCTTACTATATTTTTTTTTCTTAGTTTTTCTTTATGTTTTTCTTGTCTAGCTAATAAAAAAATAAAAAAACTAAATTATCAGCGAAAACATGTTTTTAGGCTTACTGTTTTATTTTAGCACTCTTTCTTTTTAAGTTTTAAGTTTACAGTTTTAAGAAACCGGTCGTAAAAAAATAAAAATTAAAGTAACAAATGTATTTTGAAAATTAAAACTCTTCAAAACAAAAAATATTTTCGCTCTACAAAAAAATCCAAATAAATGGAATATTTCTGAACGGATCCAAAAACTAAAGCTTTTTAGAAAGGTGATGAAACACGATTTCAAATTTTATGATTCGAAATAAACATATAATTTTTGAAATATAAAAATTTTAAGATGGCTTTATTATAACTAAAATTGATAACGAAAAAAAATGGTGATACGAAAAAAATAAAAACACACAATTTTTTAGGCAAATGTGTTGTAAACGTTATCAGTTATCATCAACTCACTTTTTTTTCATTTCATGTAAAAATATTCAATAAAAATTTCCCAAATTAACATTTTTTTTAAAGTCGGAAAATTTTGTTTCACTAAGGTGTACATTTTAATTATTTTGCGGTTAACTCTTACGTTTAAATATAAAACACTGTGTTTTCTCTTTCTAGCATAGTTTAGATCAGTGATTCTTAACGCCAGGGCCCACTGTGGGCGTTTTGGAGGTCTGGGGGAGCGTTTTTAAATTTTTAGCATTTAGGAGGCGCTGCAGAAGTTCGAGTGGGCATTGTGTCAATATAGAAAAAAAGCTCATTCACGAGCTATGCACACAACACACTTTCTTTAGATGCAACAATTTGACAAGTTCTGTTAAATACACTAGACTTTATTGCACAAAAATTTAAAGTGAGGGTTAAGATGAAGCCATACTAAACAATGCAAAATCATACAAAATCGTATGTTTTTGTTTTGAAAATTTGACCGCTTAGAAGTATTATAGATGCTTCAATTAAATACTGCGTGTAAAACATACCTTGGCCCTTAAAAATATCGGTCATTTTTTTAATAAGTCTTTTAATAAGCTTAGAAAAAAATAAAGTATTAGGTCTATAAAAAACATTTTTAAGTGCAAACTCTCCTACTTATAAACACTTTTTCGGATATGGTTTTATTGCATAATGTGGAAAATTCAGTTTCTTATATAATTATCGCAAAAAAAAATTGAAATTTACTCCCGAACTTCACAAAATAAAATATAATATGCATTTTCGCGTTGGTATTTTCGACATCACGGCGACAATACGGCAGTTGACGAATTTGTTATATCAAAGTGAACCTTATACCGTCCACCGAAGAACGACTGGCAGCCGCCGTCATTACTCCTTCGGACGGAGCGGAGAAACAACGTGTTAGGGTCCGCGCTGCTTGTTTTCATGAAATCAATTTAAAAATTCCGTTTTATTACAATAAACAATGCATAAAAAATGAATTAATATTTTTTACAGGCCTTTACGAAATCAATATGTAAAAAAAAAACTCATATATCTTTTCAAACCTTTCCAAAAGCTTTTTATCAAGTATTTTTAAACTCCTCCCATAAAAGGGCGTGAATTCCGTGGATCGCTTTAACACTAAATGTCAATGTATCTAATAATAATGTGTTTTATTTATACTTCTCATATATTTTTATTTGTAGTAAGAAATCCATTGCGTAAATGGACTTCCTACTACAATGAGTAAATTTTATCCCGGGGGGAGGAGGGGGGTGCGCTGGATAATTTTACTGTTGTAAAGGGGCGATTCTTTCAATACGTTTAAGAAACACAGGTTTAGATCAGATTTCTAACCATGATAGTAAGGGAGATACAACGATTTTTATGAGACCTTTATGAGTTGTTCAGAAAACCTAAAAAATTAGCCTGAAGGGTTAAGAGACGGATAGTCGTTTAGAACAGTTTTACACTAGATAAAATAAACGTTACTTCTTCGAGTATTCCTGTTTAGATGGCCCAAAACGGTGCATTAGAACCCGGATAATCGGCGTTTATTATCGAACCAGAGTATATTTTTCCCATATTGCGCTGATTTTTAGGCATTCGTTATATCGAGATTTTTTATAGATTCGTCTTCAGAGCGTCTTTCTTAGCCCAAATCCAAAATTTCAGTCAAATCGGTGCAGTAGAGCCGGAGAAAACGGCGTCTTTTGTCCAATCCCAAGGCTTGTAAATTTCCTAACAGATTTGATAATTTTTCTCATTATCATCATCACATTGATCATTTTGTTATGTATATGATGATCTTTATAATGTATATTTTTTTAATTGTCTTTATTAGGTATACCTACACCCTAATGTTTATCACATTTTAAAGCGCCTCTGACATGATTTTCTTAGTTCATCACACCAAATCACAGACGTTACAATTTATTTTCCATATTTCGAATTGGTTCGCTGTGGCGGTGTGATTATATTGTACCTAGTACCTACCTGGTAATGTATTTTATAAAGATGTGGATTATAATAATACAATCGCGTTTTCACAAAGTACCCACAGTATTTCATTTTTTAATATAATTTAATCATCACCAAATTTGCCACAGGCTTGCAATGACGGTTTCCACGGTTTCAAATTATGCGAAGATTGATTAAGCACTTGTTTTAAAATTGAAAACCGGATTCAAATTCTAAATTTTGTACAAAATTTTAACTCCCAATAAGCAATTAAATACGTAAACAATAATTTAATCTACTGGAAATTTTAACTCAAATTGAAAATTAAACAATTTTATTTCCTGCCAAATCGATTTTAAATAGATACCAATTCAGTCTCAATTTAAAATCCAATTGAATTTCAATAACCAACATATTATCAAATTCTAATTCTATTTAAATTTTATTTTAATTTCAAAATCCATTTAGTTTCTTATTCCAATTGAATTTAAAATTACAATTCAATTCGAAATTATATTTGAATTTCAAAAACAAAATTAATACCAAAATCCAATTCAAATTAAAATTAATTTCAATCATTTAGTTTAGTGTTCCAACTGAATTTCAAATTCCTGTTCAATGCGAAATTCCATTTCAATTTCAATTTCCCATGCGTTTTCAGATTTCTATTCAATTTCATAAACGGAATGGCTTTGAAATTAAAGAAAATTTGAAAATTCATTATGAATTTCATTTTAATTTCAAAATCCATTCCGATTCGTATTCCAATCAATTAGATTATATAAATAAATGTAAAGTCAAATCATTTTAATGAGAGAAAATGAGAATAAAATTTTTGCACACATACAATTTCAATTTAGGAGGCGGGTATACCGCCTATATATGATATGGATACCGCCGCCCGCGGGTATGGATAAAAAATATGTTAAGTCAAATCATTTTAATGAGAGAAAATTGGAATGAATTTTTGCACACATACAATTTCAATTTAGGCGGGTATGGGTACCGCCACCCCGGGAACCATTTATTGAATAACCAACACCTCTGCCATAGGTCACCCCAAGTGGTTAGCTACGTTTGGTGACTTAGCAATGGTATTCGGGTTCACGGGGTGAAGTTTGTCGAGGTCAGGCGGCCGTGTGTCTGTCCACCTGCTGCGTGGTGGGCAGGGTCGAGAGAGAAAGGTTGAGGGAGGTCTTTTATCCTCTCCAGCCAGAATCTCTCAACCTACCGCCTTGCACCGCAGTTGGAGGGATGGATTCATACGTCCGTCACTCCTGGATACACTGACCTCCAAATTCCTACCCGCTCCTCATACCTTCCCAGAAATTCTTTTTTTTCCTTTCCTTAAAAAAAAACCTTCCTTAAAAAAAATACACGAGCCCGATTTTCGGCCCGATTCCAATTAGAGACAAAAGTCAACATTTTTCGCTTTACGCGATCGCTGTTTTCAACTCTGTTTTCATACGTACGATTTCAGTATGGCCGTTATACACGACATCTTTTTTTCAGCCCGATTCCAATTAGAGACCAAAGTTAACATTTTTCGCCTTACGTGATCGCTATTTTCACCTCTATTTTCATATCTACGATTTCAATTGTCATCACTGCAAACAACACATGAACCATTCTGTTTGATATGAAGCCAACTGAAATCGTAGGTATGAAAATAGAGATGAAAATAGCGATCGCATAAAGCGAAAAATGTTGACTTTTGTCTCTAATTGGAATCGGGCTGAAAAAAGATGTCGTGTATTGTGGGCTTAAGATGACATACGCTCTGAGGGAAATTATTTTCATCGGGGCCTCCTGTATAGAGCTAGTGTAAGAAAAAATACAAAGACAGTTTTGTTGCAATATTCAACATACATAATTGAAATATTAATTTTTAAATTCCATTTTCATATCAAAAACCTACAAAAACCATTCAGTTTCGTATTCCAATTGAATTTTAAATTCCAATTTAATTTGAAATTATTAAAAATATATATAAAAGCAAATCATTTATTTTAATGAGCGCAAGTTGGAATGTATATTTGCACATATTATACAAAGTCAGTTTTGTTGAATACAATTAAAATTAATCTAATACAAAAATCTTTGATTGCTGAAAAGCGCGACCTATCTTTTGATCTTATTGTGCAAATTAATAGGCGAATTAATATTGGAATTGATCAATATACTTATAAAATATATATTATATGCATCATTATTACGTATAATAAATAAGTTAAAAATATATTATACTAAATAAAAAGAAGTTCTACAGTGACAAGCAACCCGCGGCCCGGGAGCCCATTTTGTGTGGCCTGCGAGCCTTTTCGTCCTTCCCACTTGGCCAAATAAAATATCAAAAAATTTGCGGTACTGAATATTATTAACGTTTCTAAAGTGTTAGAACACTTCAAAGTTTTTTTTTCTTTAAAGTTTTGAATCCGCCACTGGCGCTACTCGAAGTAATAAGATTTTTCTTACATAAAGACAAAGTTTCGTGAAAACTTAAGGGTAGAAAAAATTAAACTTCGTAGTGCGCGCGTTTCTTGTTGATATATCTACGTTTGATGTAGGTATTTAGGTTTTCGTTTCATAAAATAACAAAAGTTTTTTTACTAAATTTTGTTTAACTTTTCGAATGACAAAAATCAACAGTTGCCCGAAATTGCCAGTAAGGTATTATACCTTTCAGACTGATAAAAATCGACGGTATTTATTGGTTTGGCATTAAAGATATGAAAGTTTTGCCTGCGGCGCTTTGTTTTTTATAGGTTTTTACTTGAAAATTACATTTTTTCAAAATACAAATACGTTTACGACACTACCGACGGCACCGAATGCCTACCGCTGCTGTTAAAGCTGTAGGTACCTACCCCCTGCGGTCCGCGAACAAATTGAAATCAATTGGTCCTCCGGCTAAAAACGTTCATCATCACTGCTCTAGAACTCTAGAATATGTGCAACGAGAGACAGGGCCTGCTATGGAGGGAGGCCGCGTAGAAATAATAATTAAAAATAATTAAATTGGAAATTGCATCTCACCATCTTCCCGTATTCGGGTATTGGAGTAAACTGAGTAGGCCCCTAAAATTATGGCGGAGAATTTATTTAAATATATATATTATATATATATATATTTTTTTTTTCCAAGAATTTTGTTTTTAAATACAAATGATAACATGTGCAACGTTATACAATAATTCATTTTATATTACTACTACTCCATAAATTGAGCTCAAGAGCTCGTGTTTATGGGAGGAGTATTAACATGCAAAAAAAAATGAAGATGAAGCCATACTAAATAATGTAAAATCATACAAAATCGTATGTTTTTGTTTTAAAAATTTGACCGCTTAGAAGTATTATAGATGCTTCAATTAAATACTGCGTGTAGAACATACCTTGGCCCTTAAAAATATCGGTAATTTTTTTAATAAATCTTTTATTAAGCTTAGAAAAAAATAAAGTATTAGGTCTATAAAAAACATTTTTAAGGGCAAACTCTCCTACTTATAAACACTTTTTCGGATATTGTTTTATTGCATAATGTGGCAAATTCAGTTTCTTATATAAAAATCGCAAAAAAAAATGAAATTTACGCCCGAACCTCACAAAATAAAATACATATAATATGCATTTTCGCGTTGGTATTTTTGACATCACGGCAACAATACGGCAGTCGACGAATTTGTTATATCAAATTGAACCTTATACCGTCCACCGAAGAACGACTAGCAGCCGCCCCATTCTTCCCTCATTACTCCTCCGGACGGAGCGGAGAAACAACGTGTTAGGGTCCGCGCTGCTTGTTTTCGTGAAATCAATTTCAAAATTCCGTTTTATTACAATAAACAATGCATAAAAAAGGAATTAATATTTTAACAGGCCTTTACGAAATTAACATGTAAAAAAATATTTTCAAATATCTTTTCCAACCTTTCCAAAAGCTTTTTCTCAAGTATTTTTTAACTCCTCCCATAAAAGGGCGTGAATTCCGATTTCGATTTTTTTCCTGTACTAGTGGATCGCCTTAAGTGCAAACTCTCCTACTTATAAACCCCTTTTCGGATATGGTTTTATTGTATAATGTGGCAAATTCAGTTACTTTTATAATTATCGTAAACAAAAATGATATTTAGGCTCGAACTTCGTAAAATAAAATAAAATATCCATTTTCGCGATGCTATTTTAACATACGGCCGGCAGTCGACGAATTTGAATTTTCAAAAGTGGACCCTATGCCGTCCACCGAAGGACTACAGACCTATTTTTGTGGCCGCGACGGGGAATAGACGCCTTGGACTCCTCGCCGCATGGTTCCTTGAAATCAATATTAAATTTCCGTTTTATTACAATAAACAATGCTTAAAAAAGGTATCGATGTTTTTTACAGGCCTTTACAATATAAAGATGTAATTTTTTATTCTCAAATACCTTTTCCAACCTTTCCATAAACTTTTTCCCAAGTATTTTTAAACTCCTCCTATAAAGGGGCGTGAATTCCGAATTCGATTTTTTCCTGGACTATTGGATCGCCTTAATAGTGTTTTAATAAAGATGTTTAAACAATGATCAAAGAACTTATGAAATAAATACAAATATTACTTGACAAAGGTACATAATTTAGAAAAACTAGTTTTAGAACGACAATAACAGTATTTATACACATATACTTTTAATATTAAATAAGGGTAAATTACATTGAGGGTACAATATATCATTATCCAATTTCAGGGACTTAATTTGCTTTTTAAGTAAGGGTAAATTAAATTAAGGGTACAATATATAATTATCCAATTTCAGTGACTTAATTTGCTTTTTAAATTGTTCATATTTCAATGTTCCCGTTACATTAATTTTGTTTTTGGACAATAATATATTTACAAATATGGTATAAACTTACAATATGAAAATAATAGTTCAATATTCTAATAATTTCGCATAAATATATTATAACGGTGTCAACATATCAGAAAACTTTTTCTAATGATATTAGAGAAATATTTTGCAATTTGAGCCATCCGTGATCAATATACCTAAATACTTTTCGAAGGCTTTTGAAATAGTCGATGAATAAATAATAACTACTACCACTGCCATCTGTGAAATCAAACTACTAGCTTGTTCGAAATTAAAGGAAACATTTTGCTGCGATTAGCACCATCTGTTGTTGTCTATTAAAACTTTTTCATCCATCCAAGACATGTTCTTCTTTTCAATAATATTTTGATTCTTTGGCAATAGATGGCAGTGACTATAAAATCATTTCAACCATCTAGCGATTTTTGGTAAAACTTCTTTCCGCTTCTCTAAATTTTACAGTTAACGATTTTATTAAACAGATGGCAGGCAGTTTAGCTATTTTAATACTTTTTCCTAAATTTATTATTTCTGTATATTTTTGTGCATCATAAACATGATAAGTTTGAATTTGTCTACTAGTCAAGTTTAGTACCGGCTTATTTAAATGCAAAGTAGTATCTAAAATTTGTTTGGCCAAAAGTTGTTTTAGCGAAAGGAATTTCACACATACATGGGTAGGCAGAAAGGATGGAAAGAAACCCTTCTTTATCCCGGCGTACTATACCTACTTGATTTGTCCGCATTCAAAATATTATGGAGAGAAAACCAAAAATGAAAAAAAAAAAATCAAAAAAAGAGGGCCAACGGCACGCGGTGTTCCCAAGCGGTCACCCATCCAAGTACTGACCGCGCCCAATGTTGCTTAACTTCGGTGATCGGACGAGAACCGGTGTGTTCAACATGGTATGGTCGTTGGCAAGCAGTTTACTCGAGATACGAATTATGATACTACGATTATTAATTTGGTATATTTTTAAAGCATAATTTGGTGCAGTTGAGTAAAATGAATGATACATACTTACCATGAATGGTTCCAACGAAGGCACTTTTTATTCCGATAGATGTCTCTTTCGCGCAAGCCACAGAAGAAGTAGAATTAAAAAAAAAAACAACATTCAGAGTTTCGATGCCCACAAACATATTTTTATCATCAGCGTTTTTAACGTTCCTAGAAAATGAACGGAGAAAATATCTAGTAAGCAAATTCATTAGTTTTAAAGTGCACATTAGGGTATTGGGACGTAGTTTACTTACTTTAACTAGTGATTCCTGACATTATTTGGAGTAAAAAATGAAAAACGAAATTTTGGTCTCCGGTG
Source organism: Limnephilus lunatus (assembly GCA_917563855.2). Taxonomy (NCBI): domain Eukaryota; kingdom Metazoa; phylum Arthropoda; class Insecta; order Trichoptera; family Limnephilidae; genus Limnephilus; species Limnephilus lunatus. The sequence continues at coordinate 82,641,902 of OU830597.1, read as the reverse complement.
ACATTTTTGATGTTTTTTCTTTATTATTTTTTCTACAAAAAACATTAAAAAAAATGGTAGGTGTTCTACAGTAAGTAAGTAAGAGGTTGGTCGGTTACTCAGCTGAGTGAACAGTGACGACATGCGGAAGAATTCCTTTGGTTTGATTTTGAAGAAAAAAAATCTGACAAAAAGTCATCATAAAAGTTACCGGAGACCAAAAGTTCGTTTACAGTTTTTACTTCAAATAATGTCAGGAATCACTGGTTAAACTAAGTCAAGTACCTTTACCCTTTACACTTTACAACACCCTTTATATATATATTTGTAGAAAAGAGACTGTCTAAAATTTGATTTAAAAATTACATATTTACAATTGAGTCTAGTTATTCCCTCTTAATGCTTAAATCACTATATATAGATTAATTATTACTAGAATCAATTCGTTTAAATCACTATATAGATTAATCATTACTAGAATCAGTTTATATTATGATACGAAAAGTATGCTTTGCATAAACTGAAGCTTTTTGTTTCCATTGAGTAGAATTAAATTTAAAGTGTTAATTACTTTATTAAAAATATATGAGCGTTAACTACCAAGAAAAATAGTTTTTATTAGAATTGTATGAATGCATACAAGAAAACACGTTTTAAGGCGATCCACTAGTACAGGAAAAAATCGAAATCGGAATTCACGCCCTTTTATGGGGGGAGTTTAAAAATACTTGAGAAAAAGCTTTTGGAAAGGTTGGAAGAGATATTTGAGTTTTTTTTACATGTTGATTTCGTAAAGGCCTGTAAAAAACATTGATTCCTTTTTTATGCATTGTTTATTGTAATAAAACGGAATTTTTAAATTGATTTCACGAAAATAAGCGGCGCGGAGCATAACACGTCTTCTCTCCGCTCCGTTCGGAGCTTCGGAGGAGTAATGACAGAAAATCGGAGCGGCTGCCAGTCGTTCTTCGGTGGACGGTATAAGGTTCACTTTGATATAACAAATTCGTCGACTGCCGTATTGTCGCCGTGATGTCAAAAATACCAACGCGAAAATGCATATTATATTTTATTTTGTGAGGTTCGGGCGTAAATATCATTTTTTTTCGCGATAATTATATGAGAAACTGAATTTGCCACATTATGCAATAAAACCATATCCGAAAAAGTTTTTATAAGTAGGAGAGTTTTCAGTTAAAAATGTTTTTAATAGACCTAATACTTTATTTTTTTCTAAGGTTATTGAAAGACTTATTAAAAAAAATGACAGATATTTTTAAGGGCCAAGGTATGTTCTATAATATTTCTAAGCGGTCAAATTTACAAAACTAAAACATACGATTTTGTATGATTTTGCATTATTTAGTATGGCTTCATCTTAATCTATATAATTTTGTGGAAAAAATTTTCTTTGACAGTAAATTCCATTGATTAATTTTTTATTACCTATATGTAACCGACGTGTTACGTACCCTCAAATGTTCTTTCAACGAAAAACATCCTTGGCGGTATCCTCTACAGTTCAGTGGTCATTTTTTGAGATTTCGCTGGAAATCCAAAAATCCGCTTGCCCACTGAGCTCGTTAGTACCGTACCGCCAGCGATCTTTTTCGTTGAAAATATTTTTATGTTTGTTTTCCAATTAGAATTTAAAGTTATTCTAATTGTAATATTGTATTAATAAAAAACTTTCATTTTACCATGTACAATGCCCCCGGTGCAACAAATAAACGCTATCATGCTCAGGTTGCCACCAGGGACATTTGTCAATTTATAATTTCAAACGTATTTTTTATGTTTCCTTTTTTTTGACATATTGTTAAATATTTTAACTTACGATCCTTGTAGGATAATGAAACTAAGAGATTTCATTCCGCAGTCCTACAAGGCATCGAGGGAAAGAGAGCCTGAGTCTCTAGCCCTTAAATTACTCAAACTAGGGCAATAAATGACCCTCAAAAAACACTTAGAAAAATTTCGGTAAAAATACGTTTTTCCGATTTTAAAAATCCGGGTGCCCCGTAAGATGGTGAAACAAACAGGTTTCATTAACACATCTTACGGGAGACCTCGTAAAAATAACACTGTACCTGTAAATAATCAGATATTCAGCCAAACGGCAAATCAATTTATATTTTATGCAATTTGGCTCAAAAATGAGCTAAACAACTCTAACTAAAAATCTAGCAATAGACAATTGGTTTATTTCATGATTACTGTATAATAACGAACACATATGTACACAATTAACTCTGTAGAATTATTATAAAAAACACATTTTAAGCGACCGCCTTCAACGGTGACACCGGCAAAATAGGGTGCCCACATAATGACCGCCCTATTTATACCATTTGGTCTGAGGACGAAAACCCCTCCACTTTTTGTAAAAAACACTGTCCGAACGCTGTCGGGTACAAGTACCCCTTATATACCATGCCAATTTCCAAAATAAATATGTTACGTTCAGTTCAAATTCTACTCTACAAAGTGTTTTTTATTACTTCCTACCACTGGAAGTCCTGCTTCCTGCTGCCTCCTGCTGAAGTTCTGCCTGGACGAGTGCCTGGTGCCTGCCGCTACAGCCGGCCCTAACTCTGGGTACTCCCAAGGCAACCAGGCCCAGGCAGAAACTAGGCGCATCCAGGGCCACTACCCACTGGATGTAGGGAGGCCAGCATCATCATCATCATTGGCAGACAAAAGGGAAGGAGTGCACAGCCACCGGTGCCCTCATAAATTTACAGTCTTGTAAGGACGACGACACGTCCGTTACAAGTGGTCCTTCGAGCCGGATCAGCTGCACCCCACGCCCACGCCTGATGCCACGCCTGATGTCACATCATGCCTGAAGCTGCCTCACGCCACGCCTGACGTCACGCCTGAATGCCACGTCTGAAGCCACGCCTGAGGTCACGCCTGATGCTACGCCTGACGCCACGCCTGGATGCCATGCCTGAGCCTTCGCCTGACGTATCGTCTGAATGCCATGCTTGACGCCACGTTTGCGTGCCACGCCTGATGACACATCACGCCTGAAGCCACGCCTACGTGCCACGCCTGACATCACGCCTAAAGCCACGCCTGATGCCACGCCTCATGCCAGGGCTAATGCCACGTCTTATGTCACGCCTCATGCCAGGGCTAATGCCACGTCTGATGCCACGCCTCATGCCAGGGCTAATGCCACGCCTGAGCCACGACTACGTGCCACGCCTGACATCACGCCTCATGCCACGCCTGATGTCACATCACGCCTGAAGCTACGCCTCACGCCACGCCTGACGTCACGCCCGAATGCCACGCCTGACGTCACGCCTGAGGTCACGCCTGATGCTACGCCTGACGCCACGCCTGGATGCCATGCCTGAGCCTTCGCCTGACGTATCGTCTGAATGCCATGCTTAACGCCACGTTTACGTGCCACGCCTGATGACACATCACGCCTGAAGCCACGCCTACGTGCCACGCCTGACATCACGCCTAATGCCACGCCTGATGCCACGCCTCATGCCAGGGCTGATGCCACGCCTCATGCCATGCCTGACGCCACACTTGACGCCACGATTACGTGCCACGCCTGACGCCACGCCTGAGGTCACGCCTGCTACGTGGATTACGTGCCATGCCTGACGTATCGTCTAATGCCACGCCTGATGCCACGCCTCATGCCAGGGCTGACGCCACGCCTACGTGCCACGCCTGAGGTCACGCCTGATGCCACGCCTGAGCCACGACTACGTGCCACGCCAGACATCAAGCCTAAATGCCACGCTTGATGCCACGCCTCATGCCAGGGCTAATGCCACGCCTGATGCCACGCCTGAGCCACGACTACGTGCCACGCCTGACATCACGCCTACGTGCTACGCCAGACATCAAGCCTAAATGCCACGCTTGATGCCACGCCTCATGCTAGGGCTAATGCCACGCCTGATGCCACGCCTGAGCCACGACTACGTGCCACGCCTGACATCACGCCTACATGCCACACCAGACGTCACGCTTGATGCCATGTCACGCCTGATGCCATGTCACGCCTGATGCCGCGTCTCATGCCAGGGCTGACACCACACCTATTGCCACGAGTGCCCACGCTCGTGCCCCCGCCAAGCTCTACTACTGAGATGGCACGCTCCACAGAAGAGAGCAACAATGAGCGAACACCACCCTCTACATCTATTGAGGACACGCTGCGCCAGCTGCAACGACAGCTGCGCAGCCAACAAAAACGTATTGATTGGCTGAATGCAGCCCTTCAACTACAAACCCGTGTAGGGCCGGCACAAGATGCGACAGGGCCTGCACAACCCCGTGCTGGGATCCTGCCGGCAAAAGATTCGACAGGGCCCGCACAACCCGGCGCCGCAGGGCTGACACAACCCAGTACTGCAGGGCTGGCACAACCCGGTGCCGCAGGGCTGGCACAACTCGTCGCAGCGAGTACTGCCTCGGAGCCAACCAGCCATGGACATCCGGACCAAGGAGAACCTTGGCAACTACAAGCATCATGGATGCACCCTGGACCTTCCGGCCCCGTACCGCCCTTGCCTCTGCACAATACAAGGCAACAAGAAGCTGTACGAGAGGTGCCCGTTGGACCTGTGCCTCTGATAAACCAGAGGCACCCCTCACCGGCGCAGCCAGGGCCTGGAGGCCCCGCGCCGCAGCCCCCTCACTCTGATGGGGGCCCCGGATGGATGCAGCCTGGACCTTCCGGCCCCGTACCGCCCTTGCCTCTGCACAATTCAAGGCAACAAGAAGCCGTACGAGAGATGCCCGTCGGACCTGTGCTTCTGGTAAACCAGAGGTACGCATCACCGGCGCAGCCAGGGCCTGGAGGCCCCGCGCCGCAGCCCCTTCATTACAATGGGAGCTTTGGATGGCTGCAACCTGGACCTTCCGGCCCCGTACCGCCCTTGCCTCTGCACAATACAAGGCAACCAGAAGCTGTACGTGAGATGCCTGTTGGACCTGTACCTCTGGAAAACCAGAAGTACGCATCACCAAAAGCCGCAACTACAGCGCCTTCCAAACCTGATGCAATCCTGGAGTCAACTGGCCACAAAGATCCAGGCCAAGAAGAAGCTTGGCGACTCCAGGGAAGATGTATGCAGCCTGGACCTTCCAGCCCCGTGCCGCCCGTACCTCTGCTCAACCTGAGGCAACGAGAAGCCGTACGCGATGAGCTTGTTGGACCTGTACCTCTGATGGACCAGAGGTACGCATCACCAGCGCAGCAAGGGCCAGGAGGCCCTGCGCCACCGGCCCCTTACTACAAGAGGGACCCAACCACGATGCCGCCCGGACCTTCTGGTCCCGGGCCGCCCTTACCTCTGCTCCACCAGAGGCAGCCAGCCGACCAGCAGAGAACTGCTGCTGGATCCGCTCCACTGCCAGAGCAGTGGTCCTCACTGCAGCCTGGACCTTCCAGCCCCGTGCCGCCCGTACCTCTGCTCAACCTGAGGCAACGAGAAGCCGTACGCGATGAGCTTGTTGGACCTGTACCTCTGATGGACCAGAGGTACGCATCACCAGCGCAGCAAGGGCCAGGAGGCCCTGCGCCACCGGCCCCTTATTACAAGAGGGACCCAACCACGATACCGCCCGGACCTTCTGGTCCTGGGCCGCCATTACCTCTGCTCCACCAGAGGCAGCCAGCCGACCAGCAGACAACAGCTGCCGGATCCGCTCCGCTGCCAGAGCAGTGGTCCCCACTGCCGCCTGGACCTTCTGGTCCCGGGCCGCCCTCACCTCTGCTCCATCAGAGGCAGCCAGCCGACCAGCAGACAACAGCTGCCGGATCCGCTCCGCTGCCAAAGCAATGGTCCTTACTGCCGCCTGGACCTTCTGGTCCCGGGCCGCCCTCACCTCTGCTCCATAAAAGACAGCCAGCCGACCAGCAGAGAACAGCTGCCGGATCCGCTCCGCTGCCAGAGCAGTGGTCCTCACTGCCGCCTGGACCTTCTGGTCCCGGGCCGCCCTCACCTCTGCTCCACCAAAGGCAGCCAGCCGACCAGCAGAGAACTGCTGCTGGATCCGCTCCACTGCTTGGACAAAGGTACCAAGCGCCAGCACAGATGGATGACCAACCACATCCCGCAGCAACAACGAGCCCGTCCTGCCCCAGCAGTACCACTGTCATAGACGTGGTGCTCCTCATAGGCGCAGTGAAGACGAGCCCACCCTGCCCCAGCAGTGCCACTGTCAAAGACGTGGTGCTCCTCAACGGTGCAGCGAAGACGAGCCCGTCCTGCCCCAGCAGTATCACTGTCATGAACGTGGTGCTCTTCAACGGCGCAGCGAAGACGAGCCCGCCCTGCCCCAGCAGTGCCACTGCCATAGACGTGGTGCTCCTCAATGGCGCAGTGAAGACGAGCCCGTCCTGTCCCAGCAGTGCCACTGTCAAGGACGTGGTACTCCTCAATGGCGCAGTGAAGACGAGCCCGTCCTGCCCCAGCAGTACCACTGCCATAGACGTGGTGCTCCTCAATGGCGCAGTGAAGACGAGCCCGTCCTGCCCAAGCAGTGCCACTGTCAAGGACGTGGTACTCCTCAATGGCGCAGTGAAGACGAGCCCGTCCTGCCCCAGCAGTGCCACTGTCATAGACGTGGTACTCCTCATCGGCGCAGTGAAGATGAGCCCGTCCTGCCCCAGCAGTGCCACTGTCATAGACGTGGTGCTCCTCATCGGCGCAGCGAAGACGAATCCGTCCTGCTCCAGCAGTGCCACTGTCATAGACGTGGTGCTCCTCATCGGCGCAGCGAAGACGAATCCGTCCTGCTCCAGCAGTGCCACTATCAAGGAAGTGGCGCTCCTCACACGGGGGGAGTCCGTCAACCCCATCATGGTTGTCATGGACCCCGTGTCATGGTTGTCATGGACCCACATCAGCCGGACACACGGCCGAGTCCTTGACACCATCCCTGCTGAAGACGACCAAGTAAGGACCGCCGGGACCCAGACGAGAACCAGAGTCTACGTTCGACCTGCCGAGAACCAGAGTCTACGTCCGACCTGCCGTGAAGCTCGCTGTGATCCTGCCGCCCGCGTCTACCAATGCAGCTTCACCTACTCATCCTACTACACGTCGTTATGACTAGTACAGCACAGCTGCACGGGGGGAGTGTAACCGACGTGTTACGTACCCTCAAATGTTCTTTCAACGAAAAACATCCTTGGCGGTATCCTCTACAGTTCAGTGGTCATTTTTTGAGATTTCGCTGGAAATCCAAAAATCCGCTTGCCCACTGAGCTCGTTAGTACCGTACCGCCAGCGATCTTTTTCGTTGAAAATATTTTTATGTTTGTTTTCCAATTAGAATTTAAAGTTATTCTAATTGTAATATTGTATTAATAAAAAACTTTCATTTTACCATGTACAATGCCCCCGGTGCAACAAATAAACGCTATCATGCTCAGGTTGCCACCAGGGACATTTGTCAATTTATAATTTCAAACGTATTTTTTATGTTTCCTTTTTTTTGACATATTGTTAAATATTTTAACTTACGATCCTTGTAGGATAATGAAACTAAGAGATTTCATTCCGCAGTCCTACAAGGCATCGAGGGAAAGAGAGCCTGAGTCTCTAGCCCTTAAATTACTCAAACTAGGGCAATAAATGACCCTCAAAAAACACTTAGAAAAATTTCGGTAAAAATACGTTTTTCCGATTTTAAAAATCCGGGTGCCCCGTAAGATGGTGAAACAAACAGGTTTCATTAACACATCTTACGGGAGACCTCGTAAAAATAACACTGTACCTGTAAATAATCAGATATTCAGCCAAACGGCAAATCAATTTATATTTTATGCAATTTGGCTCAAAAATGAGCTAAACAACTCTAACTAAAAATCTAGCAATAGACAATTGGTTTATTTCATGATTACTGTATAATAACGAACACATATGTACACAATTAACTCTGTAGAATTATTATAAAAAACACATTTTAAGCGACCGCCTTCAACGGTGACACCGGCAAAATAGGGTGCCCACATAATGACCGCCCTATTTATACCATTTGGTCTGAGGACGAAAACCCCTCCACTTTTTGTAAAAAACACTGTCCGAACGCTGTCGGGTACAAGTACCCCTTATATACCATGCCAATTTCCAAAATAAATATGTTACGTTCAGTTCAAATTCTACTCTACAAAGTGTTTTTTATTACTTCCTACCACTGGAAGTCCTGCTTCCTGCTGCCTCCTGCTGAAGTTCTGCCTGGACGAGTGCCTGGTGCCTGCCGCTACAGCCGGCCCTAACTCTGGGTACTCCCAAGGCAACCAGGCCCAGGCAGAAACTAGGCGCATCCAGGGCCACTACCCACTGGATGTAGGGAGGCCAGCATCATCATCATCATTGGCAGACAAAAGGGAAGGAGTGCACAGCCACCGGTGCCCTCATAAATTTACAGTCTTGTAAGGACGACGACACGTCCGTTACACTATATTCGTTCCGATATAAGGCACACTAAGAATACATATATTTTTGGTTTGTGGCTTCCTCTTAATAGTAAAAATAGCAAAATCTCTTTAGGAGGCATACATTAATTACGTGAGCAGTTTTTTTCTAATCTAGACTCCCCCCCTCCTTGGTGAGATAAATTTGAGCCACTTCGTATATTCTTTTCAAGTAACTTGAGAATTTGCTGGAACCCCCCCCCCCCCCCTTTTTGAGCTCACGTAATTAATGTATGCCCGCTTATCAGTTTTCGTATATTATGTAGGTACTATGTAAATATCTACCACAGTTTTTTTTTACTTTCATTATATTTTTTACAAATCGTTTAATTTTTATATTATTATCGCATCACCCAAAAGCGTTATATGTGTATTTATAAAAAAAAACAAGTGATCAATGCGATGAATGATGTTGTCTCCTACATCAACATTTCATATTATTTCCAAAGGTATACATCGTCGGATCTACCGGATCTGCCCTGATGATTGACACTACAACGCTGTCCGAAACGTCGGCTAAAGAAGGAGATAGCGCATAACAATTGAGGACAGAAGTTTTTGAATTTTCGGAAAACATCGAATAGTACCGAAGATATAAAACGTTGATAGACGTTGATATCAACGTTTTGATATTTGCGACTGGCTGAAAAGCGTGCAACAGTACGATACATGTACTGCAGTATCACAACACTAACATTCGATATATGAATAATTTTACTGCGTCACAACAAAAGAATTACAAGAGATACCTCATTTATCAATAATTCTGTTTTTTTTTTTGCTGAAGCGATAATACAACAGGAGTGTGTTATGGGTGTGTATACACGTGCCTAAAGTGGGCTAATATTTTCTTTACCTCCTTCTTGTGAAACTGATTACCTAAACATTTTCAAATTTCCAAATTCTTTCTTGAAATGGTTTTATTCAAATTGTCAATGTCAGTTTACTTACTAAATTGGTATTTGCAGGTTATTACACAAGATTACACAAGAATCACAAGGAATCTTTCTCCGTAGTATCATCTCTTCCAGGCCCTCTAGCACGGCCGATCGATAAGGATTGATAGGATAACTTTCGGTAACTTCTCATCGTTCCCTAGCATGATAGCAGATCGCCAACCTATAAGTAACAGTTCACAATGACTAATTATTCTTAATAAATTCGACGTCAACTGTTGTTTGTACGTTATCGATCTGTAGTTATTCTATAGGAAACAATGAGAAGTTATCGAAAGTTGTCTGTGCGCTGTAAATATCCCTGGATTATGAAAATATCCCTGAAAGCTGAAAATATCCCTGGATTATGAAAATATCCCTGAAAGCTGAAAATATCCCTGGATGCTGAAAATATATCCGGATGCTGTAAATATCCCCGGATGCTGATAATCCCTGGATGCTGAAAATATCCCTGAAAGCCGAAAACATCCTTGGATGCTGAACATATCCCTGAAAGCTGAACATATCCCTGAATACTGAAAATAACTCTTGTGCTGAAAATATCCCTGGTTGCTGTCAATATCCCTGGATGCTGATAATATCCCTGGATGCTGAAAATATCCCTGAAAGCCGAAAATTTCCGTGGATGCTGAAAATATCCCTGAAAGCTGAAAATATCCCTGGATGCTGAAAATATCCCTGAAAGCTGAAAATATGGTTGCTGTTAATATCCCTGGATGCTGATAATATCCCTGGATGCTGAAAATGTCCATGACAACCGAAAATATCCCTGGATGCTGAAAATCGTTTTTTATAACTGATGTTACGATCTAATTCAGTTGCATCTCTTGGGGTAATTGATAACCTCTGAATTTTCTGTGTCTCCCGCGTTTGACAAAGGTTGAATTCATCTAGAACTCCTTTCAGACTGAAATGACATTTTGCACATTTTTCAATGCATTTTAGCTGTAGATTGAAATGTGAATTTTTTTCAGAAAACCGTTTTTTTATATCGACCGGCCAGTGGCTGAGTAGGCATCGCGTTTGGGTACCACCCAGGCGTTTTCGATTCCTCGGCTGGCTAAGTCCTCCATCACGACACAAGCAACGTTTTCCGCTTCTGTGGCGGTAGTAGGATATTTTCAAATATTGTCGGGTTATTCATACCTTGGGAATGTTCGTCAAGAAAAAAAAATGTTAATGTTTGTTTTAAATCAAACATTTTAGGGATAATGCGAATACGGAAATGGGTAATTTCACCGGAAAGTCGTTCCTACGTAAATTATTCCGCAAAAACTGACAAACGGTGAGCTTTTTTTTTTACATTAACTGATAATTTCCCTCAGAGCCTATTTCATCTTTGGAGATGCTGTATGGAGGGTATTTTTAAGGAAAGGAAGTTCTGGGAAGGAAAAAGGTATGAGGAATGGAAAGGAATCCATGGATCTGCTTGCCTACGAGTGATGGAAGTATGACTCCATCCTTTCCGCTACGGTGCAACGACGATGTTTCAAAAGAGACCATCTGGAAAGGTCAAAGGTTCTCCCCAAACCAGCCTTTCCCTATCCGGCCCCTCACGCAGCTGGCGGGCAGGCGCATCCCCCGCTAAGACCTGGACACACGTTAAATCCAAATATCACCAAATGTAGCGAACCACTTGGAAAGACCTATGGCAAAGGTGTTAATTTTCCAATAAAATAATGGCGGCGGTACCCATACCCGCCTCTCACATTGAAATTTAGGAGGCAGGTAGATATGGCATAATGAAATTTACCCAACTTTTCCATGTAAATTTTATAAATTTGAAGTACCAGAAAATAATAGTATCTTTTACTTTCACCATTTTCCCACTTTCTTACGAAATGAGACTACGCTCTCAGAAGTAATCTACCGGTGGATTTCCTTTTTGTATAAAACAAAGTCGGGTTAGTTACACTATTTATAACTCTAGAACGGCTGGGCCGATTTTGATGATCTTTGATTTGTTGGATTTGTCTCCGCCCCGGATAACATAATAACTATTAAAACATCACAATAATTTACGAAAAAAATTGTTATTAAGAAAATTATTTTTCCCATACATTTTGTATGGAACGAATTCTCATATTTTGAAAAAGCTGCGGGCATTTTGTGATAAGTACCTAGATATACATAATATTGAACTGTGCGTGCATTCCAAAAATTCAAAAACGTCAAATGTCAATGCGCTAATTGTTTTGCATTTGTTCTTAATCGTGTTATGCTGCCCCTATTTCTTACACACTAAATATCAATAGCCGAAAATGAGACAAACGGTGAACGTATGTCTGCACAAATCCAAAGGAAAAATGCAATAATTATAATAAATTTCTGAAATGAAATGTAGTTTAACGCACAGGAGGCCCTAAGGAAAATGATTTCTCTCAGGACTTGTTATCTTAGGGGATGTTGGGGATGTCTTTTTAAGGAAGGGGAGGATAGGAAGCTCTGGGAAGGAAAAAGGTATGAGGGGTTGGTAGGAATCTGGGGGTCAGTGTGCAAGGCAATGGGTCAAGAGAGTGCGGCTGGAAAGGTAGAAAATCCTCCCTCAACCAGTATCGATCCGGCCCGCCACGCAGCAGCAGGTGGGCAGACGCATCTGCCGCCAAGACCTGGACAAACGTCACCCCATGAACCTGGGCACCTCTGCTAAATCATTAAACGTAGCGAACCACTTAGGGTGACCTTGCAGAGGTGTTGGTTATCCAATAAATGGTTCCCGGGGCGGTGGCACAAGTACCCGCCTCCCAAATTCCCATAAGTAAGTGGGAAAGTAAGAAAATCATAAAAAATATAAATCGGTATACAACGCCATCTCTGATACTGACAAAAACAAAACACGGACAGTTGCGCATCGATAATTGCTTCATTGTGTAATTTTTAACTTAATAAAAAACTGAATTTAATTCAGCAGTTATTGATTCTGAGGCGGTACGAAGTTCGTCGGGTCAGCTAGTATTTCCATGAAAAAATAATGTTAAAAAGTTATTTTAAAATAAGTATTACAACTAGAACCTGCTTGACATAGGCCTCTATAATCGTAATATTATTTGTTAACATAACCGATCGTAAAGATCAATGACCGATTGTTATCACAATGAGGGAGCAATCCCCCTTTGATTTAGTACCTACCGTATAAGAAAGGGCGTAGGTGTAGGTACCCACCTAAACTTTATAAACCCGAGTTAAGCTTACAGGTAAGTCATAACGTTTCTAGTAAATATATTTGTATTTGTGCAACGCAGCCTAATATTGCCCCGAGTGAAGAACCGCCCCTAAACGAGGAAATGGTACGGGAGCAACAGAGATGCTAGAATATTTTTTAACCCTTTCAACGCGAAACCTTTCAGAAATATTATAATATATTTTAGTTTATTTATTGATGACGCCGATGTTGATTGAAAATAAAATCATTTGTAGCTTTTATATTTTTATATGAAAAAAATGTGTTTTATTTCATTTAAATGTTTTCAGCTGTTTTTCAGGAGAAGTACAAAAATATTAATGATATGTAATCAATTAATGTCCCTTAAAACTGGGAAAAATAAGTAAATTTGCTTCGATTGCTCGAGATTTCCCAGAAGATTGATTGAACAAGCTAATTATACGAGTTCTTGAAATAAAAATGTTTATGGTAACGATGCTGTCGTGATATTGAAACTATTTCAACTTCTATAAATATTTGCGTATGACTCCAGGTAGGTACTAATATCTACTGCCTGTATGTCGTACGAATATCTACAGCTCATATGTTGGACAAATATCTATGAAATTCAGAGTGAGGACTAATATCTATAGAGCTAAGGTCAGACTAATATCTATGACGGTCTCAGTGGCGACTAATATTTATGGAGCGTAGGTGGGACTAATATCTACAGATGGCAGCTGAGGAAGAGGTTGTACGGAAAATCATAAACTACTTTAATTACGTAATATTAACCTAACCAAACCTAACCTAATCTAACCTAATTTAAACTTACTTAACTTAAATTAAGTTTTTTAAACTGCATACGCAATATTACGTTATTCTAATATGCTACACATAATTGCAAATCCAACCTCTGCCAGTGCTGTAGATATTCGTCCTCACTTTGGTTCTCATAGATATTAGTCAGCAGTTTGAGCTGTAGATATTCGTCCTCACTTTGGTTCTCACAGATATTAGTCCGATTTGTTCAGTTTTTGGAATTCCTGTAGATATTAGTAGACGCCACCTTTGCGTATACTATAGAATCGCGGGATATTATGATAATGTTCAGATTTGTTGGACATACTGTCAAGAAGTATTTGGAACCTACTACGGGTTGGTTCTGTATAATGATTTAATTTAAATTATTTATTTATATTTGTAGTTATGAGTTACGAGTTTCCGAAGAGGGGAGTTATGAGTTTCTGGATTCTTTATAGAGCAATTGCTTTGCAATGTAAAAACAAACATCTGTAACACAAAAAATCTTTATTCCAATATAATAAATAATTACTGATAACTATAATAAATTCATTTTTCATTTTAGGTTTCAATTTGAATAACAAACTAACTGTGTTTTCAAAAAAAAAAAATAGTTGCGAACGTTCCACGATCATTTAAATCAATTACTACAAATATGATGTCAAGAGTGTGTAAGATGTCAAAGTTATTTTTTAAGTAGTTTTTCTTTAGATTTTTATAATTTTGCTTATATTGTTTTTATGATGTACCTTTGTATTATTTTTATGTAGTTTAATTTTGACTTATTTTGTTTCATTCTATTGTATTTAGGAAAAAAAAACAGCAATTATAAGATAATTACAATGTAAAATCCATGCATTATAAACGAATTAATTTCCATTAATTATTATCAAAATATACAAACCAATAAATTATACGTTGGTACTATTTACCGATGTTTCTTACGATGAACAGTATGTTCAATAGAATACAATAAAAACAAAAACAAAAGAAAGAAGAGTAAAATAACACAACTAATAAATAACAAGTTGTGAAAACAATAAAAATCAGTTTTTTTTTTTCATCGAGAGCTTAGTTTCTGTTTGATTTTATTATTTTATATTGTGTATGCAAAATACAGTTAAAAATGTATACATCTCGAATGGTGTTGAATGTTTTGTAATTACGTTTGATTATGAATTTTGCATATAATTAGAATTATAATGTGGTATTTTAAATAAATCACACGATCTGGTGTGACTTTCAGGGCAATGCAATGTAATCCTTGCTAATAGATATTATGAATCAATAATGCAGATCATAATTTTGTATAAGAACAACACACCAATTATTTTTTATGTTTATATGGAGCAATAGGATTAAATCAATGATTGATAAAGCGATATTATGACGGATGATTAATTTTTAAGTGAAAACTTATTTAGCACTGTTGTGATTTGAAACTCGATGAAACAGAAACGAGTGACACTTAAAAAAGACAAACACATATATGTATAGGATTTATCCTGCGAGAGAATGAGATAGAATGAAACATTACCTACGTACATTACCCACGAAGCGTCGCATTGGCCGCTTTGATTAGGACCCCACTTTTCAAGACTCCTATTGGTTGGGATTGTGTGGGTGAAAGTTTCACTTTCTGTTTTATTTTATTTTTTTATTTAAAAATATAACAAGGTTACAGTTTTACAACCTAATATATACATTAATATTTCAATCACTCTCCTAATAAAGCAGCTGCTTGTGTTTAGGAGAGGACAACTAAAAAAATTACATTTGTGTAAATTAAAACAAAAAATATTAGTAATTTAACAAAAAATATTAGTGATTTCATGAGAAAAAACAGATAAAAGTAATAAAAATATAGGTTAGTTAAAATAAATGATTTAAAGTATTTTTAAGGCAAAAACATATTTCTAGATACGCAATACATATTTCTAGATATAATATACAATAAGTTAAGTTATGAGGTGGTACTAGAATATTTTAGTTTAATTTTTTTTTCGTGGCTTTCTTCAGATCGTATATCAAGGGGTAATTTATTAAGTAATTTTTTTCGTGTGAACTGCACTACATTTTTTTATAGGGCGTAGGGCATTTAAAATGACTGAGGTAAAATCAAGTTGTGATCTTACGTAAATATGCCATGCGGAATGGTAAAGCTTTGCAATCCGTTAAATAAATCCGATTTGTAAATAGGCCGTTTCTAAAATTAATTGTATTAGATCCTTTATAGAATTTTAGTATTAAGAAATAATTGATCATTTTTGCAGTATTCGAATCTTCCTGAAACTTATTACAATCATCTACAGAGCCAACATATTATATATTTAAATCTGCTTTATATTTTGATTTTTTTTAAACTTTTTTTATCTCCCAATTCCCCTGTCAATTATTATGTTTTTCTTTGATAATGTATTAATTATATTACTGTAATTTACTTTATGCGGAAAATTCACTGGTTGATGGAATCCAGTTAACATAATGAAAAATATGTAAGTGCATAATTTTTGCATTTTTTTCCAAATAAAGTGAAATAAAAAATAGATAATTATAAACTAAGATTCAACTTCAAACAAATTGGAGTAAACGGATGAATGTTTGTAAAGCAAGCCGTATTTAGCCGATTAGCCGTATCGATATAAATTAATGTATCATAAAATTTGTCTATCCCATCAGTAAAATAGTCTACTGATTGATCGATGCAAGCATAATAAAAACGTTACTTACTTACTCCAAAGAATTTTATTTCCCACCCTAATGTAGAAATGACTAATATTACAGACAGGAACAGCTGCCGCACCCAGCGGGTTAAGGCAGACACGGAACGCGGATAGTGCCGGCACCAGACAACAGGCGGCAAGCGGCTACTAGCAGCTATCATAGCAGGCTCTACCGCTCTACACAGTACACAGTCTATACTGGCTAGTGGCTACAGGCTACGGGGCTCGTGCAGTTAACAGGCACTACAGGCAGTAGCAGTACTGAAAGTGAAAGACCGGTTGTCGCGTTAGCAAGTCGCTTAGGGCCCGCTAGTCTACCGATCTAGCTCTCTAGCCGTAGTCAATCGCACTCTATTCCATAAATATTATATTATAAGTTCAGTTCTAATCACGTGTGTTTAGTGATTTGGATAAAACATTCACAAATCCTTATTTTATGTAAGTACCTACTTATTTTTGTAATTTTTATGACATTTGTTTGTTTTGTTTATATTTTTCAAATTTTGATATTTTTATAAATTTTCCATATAATTAAAAATCCCCTTAGCAAAAGATTGTATTTACTATTGCTAACAGACTATATATTATTTGTCACGTGCTTTTGACACATGTCATTATTTTACGTATAAGTTTAAAAGAGATAATAATAATAATGTTTTAACCCTGTGTAGTAATACATTTCCTTCAATTTCCTTATTAAACTATGTAGTTGTCTTACGTTTCCAACATTATTTCAGCAAATAACAATAATAAATTAATTTTTTTCATTTGTATTAATTTCAAAATTATATTTTCTCATGAAACTAGTGTAAGCAAACTCTTTTATAATACAAATATATTCCAACTTGGTTAAAGTTTTTCTTATACACATTGCATGTAGACTAATACTTGTAATTTAAAAAATCGTCGATTTATAATAATGTTGCGAAGGTCTGGTGAAAATGATAAATTCCACAAATTTTTATCACGTATGCCTACAGATTAGTGTTTATAATAATAATATATTTGATTGATTTGGTTAAATATCTTTTATTGTATTCTATTATAAACACCTGACTGGACTGATCCCAATAATCCGTCGGCGCGCATTCCGAGAAAAGTGTTTCAATTGAGTGTTCTTCTTTCAGGTAAATTCTAAGCTAGTCCAGTGTGTACAGTGTGTAAGAAGGAGAGAAGGACGAAGGATCCGATGGCCACGATGGGCGGGCAGGGGCAGGAGTCCCCGGGGAGCGTGTCCCGCACGGCGCGCTACAGAAAGGTGACCAAGCCGCTGCTGGAGAGACGAAGACGAGCGCGCATCAACCGCTGCCTGGACGAGCTCAAGGACCTTATGGTGGGTGCACTAGAGGTAAGACCTCTTTTAAACACACAACAAACTCTAATATCCTCGATGTACAGACTAGATTACAATTTTTTGCCTGTCATTTTTATATACTCATAACTAATCTGTGTTTTCGTTCCGTTCATAGGTTGAGAGGGAAAACATCAGCAAACTGGAGAAGGCAGACATCTTAGAACTCACAGTGCGCCATCTCAGCAAGCAGCGGGCCCCCCGCGACCCCAGGGCCGAAGTGGAGCGCTTCCAGGCTGGCTTCGGTCACTGCGCTTCCGAGGCATACCAGTTCATCCTATCCTCACCTGGAATTGACGCTAACATTACCCAGCAACTCGTCAGGCACCTCAGCGCGCAGATGAATGAAGGACCCATCGGAATCCCAGCCCTCGCTTCACCTGTACCTTCAGATTCTTCCCTGAGTCCCAGTACCTCCAGCAGAGGCTACTCCCCTAATTACTATACGGAACAGCGCCACTCCCGCCCCGTTATCTCTCCCGTGGAGTACCTGGAGAGGCAGCATCCTAGTTGGAAGGAGGACTCTCCCAGTGTCCCCATTGAACAATCCCTCACGTGTGACGTAGCCCCCTTCAACTCCCGTCCAGTCATTGCCAGAAACCCGGAACCCATGACAGGATTGCTGATGACGGTAAACACCGAATGTGCTCCTCGAAATAATCACATAGACCATCCCATCAAACGAGCGGAGCGGCAACGCACTCCCGAGATCAAAGAAAGATTTGACATGAGAGGCCCCCAAAACTCAGAAACTAAGAATCTAATAATGCAAAAAATTAGGGAACATATTCTGGAGCGCCAACACAGAGAGTCTGACACGCAAGACCCACCATCAAAACAATCACGAAACGATTATCCCACTCCGACACCTAATCACATTCGTCCTCTGAATTACCCTAGCTCCAATCATTCCCACAGAGATGAAACCCACCAGTTTTCCCTCTCTAAAGACGTCAGAAATATGAGCGTCTCCCACCGAGAACCAAATCTCCGCATAATACATCAAGTTCTCACTCCGAGTACGAGCGAAGAAGCGATTAACCTGTGCGCTATACCTATTACAAGCAAAAAAGTTTGTAACGAATCGCAAAACCAGCAAAGATCTCCGAAATCCGTTGAGGGGCCGTTCAAGGCAACCAAGCATCAAGCGGACTACAAAAGTATTCATCCCAAGAAAGTAATGATCCGGACCCCACAAAACCACCCCGACTATGAAATGGGTGAGGGTTCATACGCGCAGGGGTACGTCAAACCTGCAGGAAATGATCACCGACCAGCTAATACGGATCAGCATGCAACTAGCCCGAAAGATAGGCAGCTAGATGACAGTGATGTCAGCGCAGCAGAGGCCTATTATTTGCGGTACAAACAACAGCAGTTCCAGGACCCGATGGATGCGGATGATGCTCAGGCCTGGCGACCCTGGTGACAGTGACGAGTGATGGTGAAGGGTGAAGGTGACGGTGACTCACCGGACCCCACTCGGTGATAATCATAACATCAGTCTTCCTTTCTTTGAGCTTTAATTAAATTAAGTGATTTATTTTAATTGTTGAGGTAAACAGCTTTAAATTGTACGTATTTTGTATTGTCTCATTGAATTACACACTTAATTAAAGCCATAATTAAACAAAACAAACTACTTAATACCACTTATAAATAA
Source organism: Limnephilus lunatus (assembly GCA_917563855.2). Taxonomy (NCBI): domain Eukaryota; kingdom Metazoa; phylum Arthropoda; class Insecta; order Trichoptera; family Limnephilidae; genus Limnephilus; species Limnephilus lunatus. The sequence goes on along the minus strand of OU830597.1, from coordinate 82,622,820 downwards.
TGTGTAGATATTTAAAAGCACTTTAACGTTCTGATAAGTCTCTTGTTCCTAGGTGCCTTGACAGCTATTAATTGTTGCTACAATTCTATCTTGAAGTTCATAATCTGCATTTCTATTTATAGTTTAATGTGTGCATAATATATTATGTATCATCCATCATAAATAGATATGCATATTTATGAATTTTCCCAACTATAAATTCTAGTTTCTATAATCGACAATACAACCTTTGATTGAAATGTACCGATATGAGTAATTGTAATTCCTATTCTCAATAATGCTGATTTAAAAGCTTTAATAAGTGTAAGATTTAATCTTTAGGTAGATAAGTGATGTATTTTCTTAATGTGTGATGTAACGTAATGATTATGTTTAAATAGTTATTATTGTTAATTGTGTTTTTGTTTTGTTCATCCTATTTGAAATTGTTTTTTGATGTTCAATAAATAAATAATGATAAATGAATATTAAGAAATCTTTCATTTGTGTTGTATTTCTGTGGAATGTGTCAATACCTAATATATAAGTATGTGCGTAACAAAAGTTCGTACATTGATGTAAGAATATTAGATATGGATCACAAAAATCATGAAAAATATACTTTTACAAAATCATGATCAACATTCATCAAACATACCAAGAAAATCTTTTCACACCTGAAGGAACGGCTGCGCAACATTTTTCATATAAAACTTATTTTTGGTTTTGAGGCCAAGGTACCTACTTTTAAATTAAAATATAGGTGTATCAAATATCCAGTACTATTCAGAAGTATTTTACACATTTTGTTTCAATCATAAAATATGGACCATTAAATAAATCGATTTTTAAAGACTTTGCCAATTATTTATTAAATAATGGTAATCATAATCACATATGATTAGATTGCAATTTAAAAAGTGTTCGAAGCACTAATAAAACGAGCAATTTGCATTGGCACAAAGATTTGTCGTATATAATTTAAAATATCCACCCGAACAAATGCTTTTATTATGATGTTTTATTTTTTATGTTATCACAGGTATATTTTGTTGTTAATCAGATACCATAAATTATCAAATAATTTTCTCAGTTTCCCATAAGTTTTTTTTATCTATTTATTCAACGCCCAGAGGGCTTTTACATGTTTCTATGACAGATGATTTTTAAACAGATAAAGAAATAATAAAAATAAAATTAGATAAAAAATGCACACACACAATGCACACACAAATGCACAGTCACAAAAATACAAAATACAGCGATTTGATAGGTTTACAAAAATGCAGATATGTTTAGGAATAGTTTTGGAATATGTTTTTTACAAGATTCACAAAATTCGCCAGAACCAGCTAGTCCTATATAATATTTTTTATAACTTTTTATACATTTAGTTTGAGTATTTTGGCTTCAAATCTAAAATCAAGTTTCGTCTAAAAATGCAGCACAGCGCACAGCCAACAATAATAATAATAATTGAATAATATAGTGCCGTTTTCGTGAAAAATCATATGTCATTCTAACAATAAATTATGTATTGTTATAATAATAATTGGTTGTTACTGGAAAAGACCGGAAAAATATAATCTTTTAATATCTATATACCGATTTTCCGTATAAACGATTTATTTTATTTTTTACGGAACCACGACACATAACCGTCGTGATGCATAATGTAAAAATAAACAATTAAAATCACAACTAATGCATTTATTATCAACAGATTTTTTTGTAGGTAGGTACCAACAATTAAATAAAAATGACTTAGGTAGGTACATAGGTGGTTACCTATCCACTGTTTTTGTAAGATGTAATTTTTAGCCCAAAACAGAACACACGTTTGAAGTAAGGTGTTTTCATAAAGTATAAGTTTCATAGGTATTAACAGCATAATAATTTAAATCGTATACCAATGACATATAGGCTATACAATAAAATGGTTCCAAATCAAAGCCTTCAAATTCTAGGGTGGGGCATCTTTGGTTAGATAGGTATAATAAACCGAATAATAATCAAATGGACCCGTCCTCCGCTCCACCCACGCATCTCTTGTGAGTTATTACCAGGTTCTTCAGTAGTCTCTACTGTGTTAAAAAGTTTATTTTTTTATTGAGGTACGTTAACCCAAAATATCATTAAAATGCCACGGGTTTTTACACACTGGTTTAGACATTCGTTATTTTATAGCGGTGCCTATACCCTTCTGTAAACCGTTGTGACTTCTCATTCTTTCTCAGAAATGAGGCAAGTAACAAAAAGAGAGCTTAAAATGGAGCTCTCAGTAGCAGGACACAAATTAGGAATATGTAGGTATCTACCTGCCCTCTCTCATCCATCTATCATCTGATCTCTCACTCTTTTTCACAAAGTCATAGAGGTAAGAACAAGCTTTCGTTGGTAGGACTAATTATTTATATTGGTAGTCGGATAGGTACAAATCGCTAATAACTCCTTTGTAACCTCTCCCTTTTTATCATAAATGACGCACGCTACAAAAAGGGAGGTTGTAACGGACCTCTCGGCGGCAGGACCTTTGTTGGGAGTCCTTGAGTCACGTTCGGCGTTCGCGTCGTCTATGAAATCATCATATCTCATTCTAATTTAATGATAGGTTTATTGATGGAAACGGAGTGATATAAAGTTATTACGGCCAGGCCCCAGGGTCCAAGGCAGACTCTGATATGCGCCATTGGCGGTTAGGAACCGCGCAGAGCACGACCAGCTTCCAACTTGTAGCGACATGCTTTTTTGCGAGCTTAGGTACCTTAAAAACAAGAAAAAAAGAGTTGAGTCGGCGCTGTGGCCTGTGAAGCAAGAAGCAAGCGAGGAAGAGAGTAGGTAAGTGGTGGAGGCGAGCCCGATTGCCCGAGCCGCGGTAGCTCTGCCGTGTCTCGTGTTCTTTTCAATTATCCATTATCACCCGAATATTAATGGCCGTGTTTCACGGACCAATAATTACCATGGACCTCTTTTTCCTTTTGGCCTTAGGACCTCAAATAATAATAATAATACAATGTCCAGAGGACCAGACCCACAACAACGCACGTAGCTAAGTTTATCACAGAATTATGAATACTTATGATTACATAATGTAGATATCAAGTGATATGTTTATTACCCACTTAATTGATTAAAATATGTTTTTCTTGTAAGAATTCTTGCAATATGGCATTGCGAGAATTGTATGGATATTTCTATAACGACTGCTGAAAAAACAAGCTTTTGTGATCGGAGATCAATTGAAAAACTTTCTCACGGAATCTCCAAGAACTGGCTGTGATATCTAGTGCCTGGATGAGGTATAAAGGGCCACGTGTTTCCAATACCACGTCTATCCTATTGTGCACCCAGAGCAGGGGGCATAATAGCGACAATCGCCAACTTTGTAAGGAAGGACGAAGGATGAGGCTCCGAGGACTCTGCTCCTGCTCCTGGCTATTGTCCGCCACCCTAAAGGTAAAGATTAAGGCTATTGTATCGCCGAGATGAATTTACAGTACCTAGCGGCGCGGTGGGTACGAGTTATGGGGGTATGAGGTATGAGGAATGAGGTTGGGGCATGGGGCATGAGGCACGCGCATTCTACTACTTATCGTCACATTTTATCATGACAAACACCACTAACATTAAAGATATGCCACGTCCGTTACACCGGATTGTATCACACAATGGTCTGCCTGCGACTCAGACCCAGAACACTATAGCACTTTTAAAAACTATTAATATTACATTAATTCATTTATTTACATACTTACTGAAAAGTTACCAACAAAATATTGAAATGTAAGCATGGTGCAATGATATGCGCATTTTTTTTACTATCTTATCACTTTAATTACTTACGACCTATATATAAGTATGACACAACAAAAGCCTACGTGCATTCTTTTGAAGAGTATATTTCAACGGATTGCAAAAATACCTACGCACAACAAAGTAACAAAATAAGCATATTTTACAGTAAAACGGCTAAAAACATGCACTAAATAACTGTATAAATGAATAAAAATATAGAAACAAGATATCAGTACCTACCGGTGACCAGAAAACTCAGAATCATGCAACGTGAACACCTTCTTTGAAATGTCATCAAAAGTGAAAAAAAAATTGAATTGGTAAAATAGGTTTCTATAGGTTAGGTTACGAGTTATTTTTAATATTTTTTTCGTATTGAACGTTTAATGACAATGAATTTTCAAAGGGGTGTTAAAGTTGAATGATTTTGAGTTGTCATGGAACTGTACCTACCACAGTTCTTACGCTTCATTCTATAAATCACAAGACATTTTTCATCGCTATTAAATATGGATAATTTTTAAAGCGCCGTTTTTTTTGTGAAAAATCACCTAAAGTGCGCTGAACAAATAATATTACTTGTGAGCCGAAGTTTAATAATGAGTACCTAAAATTATTTTTTTCAACTAAATTAGTATCTACTTTGATAATCAGGTCTCTCTATGGAGGTGAAAACACTTAGTAGGTGGCAATGAAAGCTTTACATATATAATATGTATTATAACTTATAACATTTATGATGTATTTATCCACCATCGCTTATCTTATCAGTAGGTCGGAGTGGCATGTTCTGGCTGCAAGCCACAAGTGGTTAATGTGGCCCGTGTGGGACACGAGCCGATCTCGCGTTCCCACGGTGTGTAGGGGCCGGGGGGCGGTGCGGCGGGCAGGCGGGGGGCGGTGGGGTCGGGCGGGAGGCGGTGAGGCGAGGGGCGGGATGAATGAACAAACTACTACTTCTCCATTAGCGCGGCCCGGCGCGACAGGGGCCGGATTGACAGATTTTTAAAATTGATTTAATTTTATGATGAATTGATGCACCGGGCGCTGGCACTTTTAAAAACACTCGTACAAACAATGTATTTTTATGCATTATTTTTTATTATGAATCAATTTGAATTATTTTGCGACAGATTAATTATCCATTTTCAGTACAAGATATCTTATTTTAACAATCGTAACATTTGGGAAATAGAAAATAATTATAACCTAGTGTAGCAGTGAGCTTTTTAAAATAACATATCTATTGTATGTTGAAGTAACTAATACTGCCAAATATTTGCCGTTGTCATTTCATAAAAACTTTATAAAAAAATTGAATAACATCATATTTACTGACATTTTGTCATTCAGTTCAAATTTTTGAAGTAAAAAAAGTCAAAAGTTCCGTAAAGGGTTAAGGTTATTTCAAATGCATTTTGAATAATGTAATTTTTTATTATTAATCGATGATACGGTGGATGCATTCTGTTAGCTACAAGTTGTTAGTAATAAGATAGAGCATTAGAAATATATATCTACGATATTTTTCACTAAAACGACGCAATACAAATTACTCAAAAATTATATGTAGGTAACTCAAGCGTTTTAGAAATTTGATTCAAAAACAAACTTTTCCACATCATGAAAATGATGAGATTTGTGCTAGAACATCTGTTCTGCTTTTTGGTATCTTGAACAAATCGTGTTGACGACTACAGCCGAAGTTTTTTACCTTTATTGGTCAGATGCAGGTAGTGATTATGTAATAAGGAAGTGGTTCAGTGTTCATGTGTTCGTCAGGTAAAATAGAAAACGCAAGATGACACATATTTAATGACGTACCTGTTTACTTGTGACAAAACCCAATTTTCCCTTTTTCACCCAACCAGATATACATTTATGATTTTTTATGTGATACCACACACGAGTCTCAATTGTCAAGTAGGACTTTGATATCACTATTTCTTGGGGAATTTCCTTTGAAGGTTGAAGGAAATTGAGGAGAGTAAAGCCGAATTTACATTACGCAACTAGTTGCATGCATGTTCCAAATAATTGCATGACACCAAAAATTTGGCATAAAATGCGAAAATATAATATCGTGAAACCTTCAGTTTCAGAACAACCATGCAATGTTGTTGTACACAAGTCTCACGCGGTTATAAGGAACACACACGTCCGCTCAGCTGAAATGGTTTCGAGACACTAGTTGATTCACGGTTTTACGCAATTAGTTACATACCACTAGCGGTGTCGTGATTTTGCGCTAGTAAAATGCTATGATGGTTGGAAGGTGATGTGGATATTCGTAATGGTTAAATCCATTTTGCCTACGGTTCGATTCTGAATTGAGGATCAAATGTTTGTTTTTCAAATACGCCTTCGTGGAAATGTCTGTTTTTTTATCACCTACGCAATGATTTCAAGGAAAATGATCACTGTAAAATCCGAATGAAAATAAAACGTTTCATTGTTTATTACCTATCAAATATTGTACAGTACGTAGGCACTAATACACATTCAAAAGATCTACATATAAAAACATTAAATATCTTAGGTATCAAAACTACTTTGTAATAATATCTATTGTTGATAATAATTAACGTAATATTTCAGTGAACACGTCATAAGTAAACAATAAATAAATAAAAGTAAGCCAGCAATATAAGTGGGGACCGCGTCGCCTCTGCGTGAATCGTGTTTATCACGAGCATACTTAAATTACCGCGTAAGAAAGCACCAATACATAAAACTGCGCGCCGGTACCTACATAAATTCTTAAAACTACTTATAAAAAAAGAAAAACAACATAGTGGCTGCAACCCGAGTGTCATGCGTCTGAGACCTTTCAGTGGTGGGCTGTAGGCTGTAGGACTGTAGACTGTATAGGACTGCAGGCCCCCATAATACGGCACATCCGCTCCGGACTGTGGGAACCTCGGGCAGGTGCTCTCTACACCCAGTCTCGCTCTCGAACACTCCGTCTCTGCTCACTCTACTGGCTTCAAGCCGCTTCGAACCGCTTCGGCGTAAGTCTCCGCGCACAGCATGCACTTACGCTCTTTCTCCTTCAACAGCCCTGATTCTTGCGCCATTACCGACTCAATAAAACGACTTAAGTAACCAAAGATCCGCACCCCTTACGTCGTTCTTCTCTCGGCAACAAACGCCAGTCATTAAGGCGCTCTTATCGCATATCTGAACGTTGATTTTATGGTTATCCTACGTTTGTGTGTTTATTATCAGGGCGGATTGGGGCTGAGGATCGCCTGACTGCGGGGTGAGAGGGAAGGGGAGAGGGAAGTTTGGAAAGGGTTCTGCAATTTCTGCATTTTTACGGCAGCAGAAAGGCATCGCGCAATACCAATTATTCGGTCTACCCTATTCGCACCTCCATGTTGAGGCAAATCGACTCGTTTCTTCTCAGAAGCGTTTATTTGTTGAGGGATAATGTTTCACAAAAACAGTAAATCAATAATCAAAGGATTTGTTACCATAATTGATTAGCTACCGAAAACAAAATACCTAACTTAAAATTTTACATACTAACACTACGGGTATACAATTAGATAATTTGGAAAAGAGAAAAAGCGTTAATAGTAAATTAAATATCATAAATAACCAAACATTTTTTTTAAAATAACCATCTTTAAAATTTATTTTCTTTTCAATACTTACAATAATTATTATTATTTATTTTGTTATTTGGACTACTTATTTTCACTGTTTGTTCTTAAAAAAATTTATTATCTAAATGCAATTTTATATTTCCTTAAATAATTTTTATATTTATTTTTTTGTAACTATTTTAAGAGATTTTTAATTTTTATTTATTCTATTTTGTCTATTCTTGTTTGTTATTTATTTTTAAATTAACATCTTGTCCTGATGAAGGTAGGTAACATTGTTATTGAAACATGTTAATATTGTTAATTATATAGTGGTTTAAACAAAGTTATTTAGTATTTAATATATTATTAATGATGCCACAAAGTAATTTTGCTAAGTTTGAAGAAACAAAATACCTAGTCTCGTAAATAAAATTTGTTCTGGAAACAATTTTTGTAGAAACACGTTTTTATGTGTAATTTGATAGAATCGAGGTCTGATGTGGAGTTTACTCGCATTCAGATTACCACAAAATGATTCCACGTAAATTAGGTAGTAGATATGAAAGATATGCAAATGTGATTAAATCAAGGAGTGTGTACCGAAACGGAGTTATGTTGCGGTCTATTCTCTCTGCCTACAGTGCCTACCACTGAGAGGAAACGATTATTTGTTTACACTATGGACGCATATTAGAAAATGGTTATTTTTATATTATTGCCTACCCCTTTGTCAAAAGCTCTTAGTTATAAATATATGTTAGAAAGATTAATTTTGCATAACATTTTATAGGTTTTATGGATCAGTGCCTACGGATCATTTTACTTTATTTTCTTACAATAAATTTGACCGCCCTTAAGGCGTTTTTTCACAAAGGCATTGCTTATACAAATCATCAGTTTATTATTAATATTATTTGGTATAGATAGGTACTATCTGTACTCATACAAAAAGCTTTACCATGGACAATAACTTGAGGCCGACATCTTATGAAATATGGAAAGGTATTTTTGAATGGCGTTTACGTGTTAAGTTTTTTGCTAATTTCCCGAATCTGTCGAGTTGCCACTCCCCCTCAAGTGATATATTGTGAGCTTCCTTAGAAAACACGCCTCGAAGTGTAAGTATTATACCAGAGTATAAGCAGTATCTACTCATGCTCGAGTATATCATTATTCACAACGGAGAGTTTTAGCACAAAAAGAGCGCGACGCGTCACAAAACTCACAAAGCAAGAAGTCAATTGACCGGGAAGTTGGGCTCAGAACCAGAAGGAAAAAGGTCCACAAAGACCTTGTCTTACTGACTGCTGGGGCCGCCATTAAAGTGTTTTGTTATGGGTGTAATTGATTTTTATTTTCAACAATTCCGCAATAATGTGCAAAAAAAAAACTGCATGAATAACGGTAGCGGAAACATCATCGTTCGTAAATCAGTTCTTTTTTACTACAACTACAAAAGCGGCTGGCGCCTTTTTCGTACATAATTTTGACGGCCTCCGTGATCGAGGGGTAAGACACTCAACTAGCAATCCGAAGGTAGCGGGTTCAAATCTAATTTGATTATTTTTTTATTTATACTGGGTTTTTACAGCTGTTCTCACTCAGTGCGAACAATCCAGTTATAAAAAACTCAGTTAATACACAATAGGTTAACAATTACATAGATCTCAAAATCAGACAAATCATACATTTAAAATTATTTATAAATAAAGATTAAAAAACAAAACAATAAAAAATAGAACATTTTATAAAATACATAAATGTACAAAAATACATAAATAATTCAAAATTATTCATTAAAAAAAATAATCTGTATATTTGCGGTACTTTCCAAAGTGGATGATACTCTCAGTATGTCCTGTTGTAAGACTCCCATTCAGAAATGGAACATTGTTTGAAATGACTTTAGCCGTGTTTGGTGTCCAAATCTGAATAGCCAGATACTTCCTTACCTTCCTCCTCCCGCCTCTTCCCCTCCCCACTACGTTCAGCCTCACAACATACCCCAATAGGGGAAGCCATAGTCTCGATGGTTCCAGACGGGAGCAATTGGGACTCTTATAAAACTACATATGTACATATTGCGCCGCAAACCGGAGTTACTTTGCATCACTTTTTTGGAATTTTTCAATAAAATTGGATTTTTAATGCTCGGAGTTAGAAGTATTATTGTATTTTAATAGTAGGGTAATATGAGAAATGAACAACATATATTTTTGTTGTTTAACCACCCGGCCCCGTAAGCTTATTTTCACGATATTATAACATTAACAGACACATGTATGACGTATGGGGTAGATACTTAGTTGTTTTATGAATTTGTTAAAGTTTTTTTAAAGTGTTGTCTTTGCATCCTTTTGTACATCCTTATTATCTCATCGGATACCGCAAATTGATGCATTGTAATGCCAAAAACCAAATACTTTAGACACCCCGAAGAGTCATCATTAGTCCTTCTTTATGAAAAGTTCCCCCGTAAGATGCAAAGTAGCCCGGTTAACGCAATTATTACATTCAATTTCACGCAATTTTATTCGGAAAATTGTCGAACGCATTGATTTTTTTTTTCGATGTAGTTAAAAGTTATGCAAATTGTGTTGTTGACTTGTTATTCGGGGGATAATATGAGTATTATGAAAATTGATATAGTTATGGAATAGGTATCTAGTTGTTAGTTGTGCCTTTTTATGATTGTAATGCTTATAATTTTTACCATTCCTGTAATGATAAAATATTACGAGCGTACTTCAAAGAATACATGAGTTCTTAACACTGCATTTTAATTATTAATTTTTGAATTCCAAATATTTTTATTTTCATTTTCATTTCTATTTTTCTTTAATATATATATATATATTTTTATATATTTTTTTTCACTTAATTTTATTATTTTTAAAATGTATATATATGTTTTAATTTATATATTTGTATAGAATACATGAGTTCTTAACACTTTATCTTTATTATTAGTTAAAATATGATTTTTCTTTCTTGATTTTTCACTTACTTTTATGTATTTTTTAAATTTTATTTAGTTCGGAATAATAGAAGAACATGTATGAGACGATGTATGAATGTGAACGAGGCAAAGAGTGTGTGCCAAGATCGAGTTGTGTGGCGGTCCGTCCTCTCTGCCTACCCCTGCGGGGAAACGGCGTGATGGTTAGTTAGTTAGTTAGTTAGGTATGTTTAATTATCTCTTTCAATAAAATAGTATTTTTCAACTCCTATTTAAAATATTAAATGTATGATTACCACAACACGGGCATTATCCTAGTGTGGTTGTGGTAGCCAAAAAATCAAAAAATCTGTAACCAATAAAATTATATGAAAAAAAAAATCTCGAGCTACTTGTAATAATTCAGCAGGTGGATATGTTTTCCACTTATACTTGGTGAAATATTAAAAAGATATATTTTAACGATATATTTTTTAAATTACTATTAAGTAGATTATTAAATAGATATACCTACCTATTATTTTTATATGTTTCACAGTTGATTGTAATGAAAAAATAATCTGGATCATGAGGAAATGTATACATGTAAAGGAATACCTACCTATAAATGCATAGGATTCCTTTATGTTCGTATTTTAAAAAGGTGTTGTCATGGAGACAGAAAATGACAGATGATTGTTGTTTTGTTGTCTAGCTGGGTAGCACAGATTGAAGTAATAAGAAGATTGAAAAATAAGTTTATAATTACAAAGTGATATAATATTTTGAAGACGGACAAATAACTTTGGGTAAAGTTCGGTTTATGGGCGAAATTCCTAAAAAATAAAACTAGTTATTTTTATACTAACTTTGGGCCGGGGAAACCGAATCTGAAAGAATTAGGTTGGGGCAAGCAAATATAAACTGAATTACACGACTTAAAAATTTTCGATACACAAACAATCTGCAATGAATTAATGACACATCTTTTTATGGGCGATACTCCGAAAGAAGAAATTTAATTATCTTCATACTAACTTTGGGCTGGGAAATCTGAATCTGAAAGAATTAGGTTACACTCGGCAATATTAACTGAGTTAAACGACTGTACAATTTTGAATTCACAAACAATATAAAAGGCCATTTTGGACGCTTTCTGACAATAAATATCATAGAAAAAACCAAAGACATTACATATTAACATATAAAATTAAGTGTTGCCATTAAGAAATAATATCAATAACGTAAAAAAAACATGTTTATATATTTCAGTAATTATTTTTTTATAAATTTTATTCACTTTTGTATCACAAACCATGTTACACAAACCTTACTTAGCCGCTAAACTACTTGAAAACTGGGATGTTTTCTTGCCTTGACGCGAGTAGGCGCTACGAAGGGGGCACTTTCTTTTCTATCACAAACCATGTTACACAATCCTAGCGTAGCCGCTAAACTACTTGAAAACTGGGATGTTTTTTTGCCTTGACGCGAGTAGGCGCTAGGAAGGGGGCACTTTCTTTTCTATCACAAACCATGTTACACAAACCTAGCGTAGCCGCTAAACTACTTGAAAGCTGGGATGTTTTCTTGCCTTGACGCGAGTAGGCGCTACGAAGGGGGCATTTTCTATCACAAACCATATTACACAAACCTAGCGTAGCCGCTAAACTACTTGATTGGTGGTTTTTATGCCTATGCTTACTGGAAATTCATATGTATGTTGATTGTTTAGGTGGAATTTATATACTCATTTATATAGTCATAATTTATCAGGTTGATGTGAGTTATGTGATGAATTATCATGTGAGGAAGTATCGTGTCGAAAGTTTTACGTTATTGATATTATTGCTTATGGCAACACTTAATTTTCTGTAGTTGAACATAAAATATCTTTGGTTTTTTCTATGGCATTGTTGAGAGCGTCAAAAACGTCAAAATTACCTGTAAACTGTGTATGAATTCAAAATTTTGCAGTCGTGTAATTCGTTTATATTTGCTTGCCCCAACCTAATTCTTTCAGATTCGGATTCCCCGGCCCATAGTTAGTATAAAGATAACTAGTTTTATTTTTTAGGAATTTCGCCCATAAACCGAACTTTTTCCATAACTTTAATTGTAGTTTCTTTGTCAGCAAAGCAACTCATGATATTTGTATGTCACATTATTAATAAAAAATTACAACAAATAGACAAATTGTCTTATATACATATACACACACATATATAATATGTATATGCATACGTGTGCACATTCTACACATATATGTATGCATTCATGTACATACAGACATGCACACATATATACACATATTATAGAGCCAATGCATTAGTAGGTGAATGATTAAAAAGTGTCTTTAAGTAAGACGATCGTCAGGTAAATGCAATATAAGTTACTTCTGAAGGTAGTGATTGAAATCGAAAATATATCGAAGTATTTATTATATAATCAAGTCATTCGTGACGTTGGTTTAAAAAACTTGTATTAATACGGTAAATACCTACTTAATACATAATTTTGCATTGCTGGATAATGGGTTATTAGTTGCAATTTGTTTCGCGTTTTTTGTGACTTGCAATGTTTTTTAAAGTAGGTACATGTTATTTATGATTAAAATTAAGCTGTATTTACTTTATAGCTACTACTCGAGTATATTTATTGTGCGTATCGGAATCATTATTTACTGTCATGGTTTCGGATACTTAATATCTACAGCACTCCATAATATTACTGATAAATTTTCAAAAGTCCTACCTACCAATATTGATTCGGTTCACCGCAGACCCAATATTTACTTGCCTATTATTTATTTCTCAGGAAAAAGGCGTTTTCTAGACAACATTGATCAAATATTTACAGTCCCTATTAGATAATATTAGGTACAAAAGTTACGCAGAACAGTACACACTTGGAAATTTTCTAATAAAATTACAGTTTACCTGAAATTATACACTAGAAATAAGTTTTCCTATTTGTTGATTTTAAAATCAACGCAATAAAACAAACAAAAATGAAGGCGGAAAAAGTGTATTTTTATGTGACGCCTTACAAGAGCGCCCGTGTACAGGCATTGTAAAGACGGGGGAGTATGTAGCCACCGGATTGGACAGCTTATTGAGGCTGGTTAAGGTAGGGGCTTCAGAAAATGGATTATATGAATGAGGAAAAACCAATGCCAGCAGTTCGTTCCACATACAAGTCGAAGAAACGACCCGTTCTAATAAAGTGACAGTGAAATTGTATTCCGCTCGTGTCCGTCGAGTTTCGGCGCACTGGGGATTGTTGCTATCTTCATCGAGCAAGATCCATAGAAATACCTGTAGAACGGACTTAGAATGTCCGCATTGCGTTTGTGCATTAGAGATGGCAAACAGTTTGTGCAACGGATGGATTGCAATCTTTAGAGCACAGGCGTCAGGTAGGAATGCTGTCCTTGTTCTACCGGTATTACAATGGAAAATGCTCCGAGGAACTAGAGTCATTGATCCCCTCGGCACCGGTGAATAGTCGGGAAACACGCCAAACAAGCCCTCAACATTTGTACATGGTTGACATTAGTCACATGAGAACGGGTCGTTTCTACGAATCGTTCTTGAGTTCAACAGCTCAGCTGTGAAACGATTTGCCGGCCTCTGTATGTCTTCCCTCCTACAACATGGGTCTCTTCAAGACCCATGTTCACTCTTTCCTTTCCTTAAAAAAGACCCTCCACACAGCATCTTCAAAGGTGACATAGGCCCTGAGGGAAATTATTTTCCACAAAGCATCCTGTGTAGAATTAGTGTAAAAAAAAGGTCAGTTAAGGGGAAGAGTAACGCGGCTTTTATCATACAAAAGTTAATTTTGGATTTGAGGCCAAAATGCCCAACTAAATTGAAAAATATTTTTCTCAATCAAAAGGTATAGAACCTTTCTAGCCTATCTAGCAGGTACGGATATATGCTACTTTATGTATTTGTGTTTTAAATATAAAATAAAGGCCATTAAATAAATAAATTGTTCTTAATTTTAGAGGCAACTTTGAAAATTATTATTTGTGAGTCAACGATACAATATATAATAAAAAATTAAAATGATTAAAAAAGCTATTTAATGATCCTACATTTAAATTACAAATATCAGATTTACATTGGAATACAAAATTATCATTTACAATTTAAAATTTTCAACTTGAGAAAAAGCTATATCAACGATTCTTTTTCATTATATTAACACAGTATATAAGGCAGGTTTTTTTTAATAAATACATATAATTAACACCCAAATTTTTTTTAAATTTTACTGACTATTATTTTATAATTTAAAACATAAATAGAAAAGTCGCACGTATCCGTACATAGACTAGGCATTTGCTATACATTTTTCAATTTGGTTGGGTATGTTGGCCTCAATTCCAAATTTAAGTTTTGTATGAATAAGGCCGTTCCTCTTAAGAACAACAAAAATATGTAACACGCTACTCAATTATTTATCTTTGCACGTACTATTGCAATTAATTATTTACGGTGCTCCAGATTTTATGTCCGGGTTGAATCTTTCCCAAATGAAAGACTAAACCCTTCCACACACTTTTCCACAAATGAATATCTAGTAAATTAACGCAATGTAAGTGCACTATATAAGAATAAAACAATACAAGAACAATACATCAATCCACCAGAAACATAATGGGAAAATATTTCACCGACTCCAGATATTTTCATATCAGAGGGTTCGGCTCTGATGAAATCCTAACTGGTCCGATAAATCCTACTGATCCCTCAATATAAATATTTAAAAAATCTTTCGTAATCCTACATGTATTTAAAATGACCGACTTTTGCATTTTTATGTACAAATTTTTTGACAAATCTAATACGCCTAAATTTTGAATGAGAGAGCTAGGTATAATGCCAGTAGCCGAAATAACAAATGGTAATATTTTTATAGTCTGAGAATGCCAAATTCTTTTAATTTCATTTCCTAAATCTGTATATTTTCTTATTTTTTCAGAAACAGTGCATTATAAATTGTGAGCATGAGGTGTGTAAATTCCCCAAGCTCTCTGGGCTTAATACCCAATATACGATTAGGAAATCCTAAAATGAAATTCTACCTGCGCGAACAAATATATCACAAAGGAACAGAGCAGTCTTACACTCCAAGAAAAATAACAAATTCACCAACCTTGATTATGCAATTCTCTGCAGCTCGGGAGGCCTCCAAATTTCTGATCAATAAGTGTAATCCTTTTGTCTTGAATCGCGCAAGTAATTAGTTGTCCATTACAACATGTTCAATTTCACAATTAGTCTGTTGTCAACATTTGATACAACAGAAATCAGTTTCTTGTCAATGTTACAAAGAGGAATTTTCCATAATGAAAAAAATAACAATCTCCAAACAAACGCACAATGACAGTTTTTTTTACTTGCTCTATTTTTGAAAATCAATCCATTTCAGGTTCCTTGTTAATTTCAAAGAGCGAGTAACTACCGTTCCCTGTGATAAAAATATATTTAAATATTTTTTCGAACAAACAATAAAAAACAAATTATAATGCTTAACCATGCTCCCCGCCTTGGAAGTTCGCAGAACTTTCAAAGAAAAAAATCAACGAATATGAAAACAAGTAAAGATCAAATCAATAAATAGAAACATATTGCATTATAAATTGTGAGCATGAGGTGTGTAAATTCCCCAAGCTCTCTGGGCTTAATACCCAATATATGATTAGGAAATCCTAAAATGAAATTCTACCTGCGCGAACAAATATATCACAAAGGAACAGAGCAGTCTTACACTCCAAGAAAAATAACAAATTCACCAACCTTGATTATGCAATTCTCTGCAGCTCGGGAGGCCTCCAAATTTCTGATCAATAAGTGTAATCCTTTTGTCTTGAATCGCGCAAGTAATTAGTTGTCCATTACAACATGTTCAATTTCACAATTAGTCTGTTGTCAACATTTTATACAACAGAAATCAGTTTCTTGTCAATGTTACAAAGAGGAATTTTCCATAATGAAAAAAATAACAATATCCAAACAAACGCACAATGACAGTTTTTTTATTTGCTCTATTTTTGAAAATCAATCCATTTCAGGTTCCTTGTTAATTTCAAAGAGCGAGTAACTACAGTTCCCTGTGATAAAAATATATTTAAATATTTTTTTCGAACAAACAATAAAAAACAAATTATAATGCTTAACCATGCTCCCCGCCTTGGAAGTTCGCAGAACTTTCAAAAAAAAATCAACGAATATGAAAACAAGTAAAGATCAAATCAATAAATAGAAACATATCTTGGCTAAGTCAGAAACAATTAGATCATAATAGAATATTAACATAAAATAAAATAAAATAAAGACAAAATTATTGCGTTGGGATGGGATATAGTTTAACAACAGGACGTTTAAAGAGTCCGTATCTAGTCTTTACCGTCGCAACGCGAATGATTTTATCAGTACCAGGATGAACATCCGTGATTACGCCCAAAGGCCAATTTAACGGAGGTGAATCCTCCTGTCCCATAAGTACGACAGTTCCAACCTTAATAGGATGGTCAGTGGTAGCCCACTTCTGCCTGACTTGCAACGTATGCAGATATTCCAAACGCCACTTCTTCCAGAAGGATTGAATCATGCCGTCTAATAATTGCTTGCGCTGAGCAAAGTTTATTTTAGCGTCTGTCAAAACAGAAGCAGGTAAGTACTGCAAAGGAGTCGACATTAAAAAATGTGCAGGCGTAATAACTTCCGGATAGGGTTCAGAAGACACGACTGTGAGTGGGCGCGAGTTCATTATACACTCTATTTGAACCAGAACGGTCTGTAGTTCTTCATAAGTGAGGAGCTGAGTTCCGATTACACGGTACAAATGAGTCTTCATACTCTTTACATTTGATTCCCATATACCCCCGAAATGGGGCGCGCGTGGTGGAATCATTTTCCACTCAACCCGGCGATTAGCGAGTTCACGCTTTAAAGCGGGCTCAAATTCCGACTCAACCAAAAACTTATAGAGATCATCTAATTGTGCCTTGGCACCAACAAAATTGGTACCATTATCTGAATACAAGCATGACACAGGGCCACGCCGAGAAATAAAACGGCTGAAAGCAGCCAGGAAAGCATTTGAAGTTAGGTCAGAGACCAACTCAATATGAATGGCCTTGGTTACAAGACATACAAAAAGACAGACATATGCCTTTTGTGAATGTTGTCCTCTCCGACGAGCAAGCGTGATACGGAGGGGACCTGCATAGTCTACACCGGTATGAACGAAAGCCTTTGCTTCTACAACACGATAGGAAGGTAAATCTGCCATCTTCGGTATAGGATGCGACGGATTTAAGCGGAAGCAGAAATTGCATTTCCGTACTTTTGCCTTAATAACAGTCCTGGCATCTAATATCCAATAGCGCTGCCGTAAGATGGACATAAGAAGTCCAGGGCCTGTATGACAGTTCATGACATGGAAATGATCGATGATAAGATTCACAACACAGTCATTTTTAGGTAGTAAAACCGGATGTTTAACCTCAAATGGTAAATCCGATTTAGAAAGCCGCCCACCAATACGTAACAAATTATCCTCATCGAGAAAAACTGATAAATTCCTAAGCTTTTTTGAAGGCAATTTGCCTTTCTGGAGTGCAGCAATATCTTCTATAAAATGAATACTCTGCACGGAACGAATCACAGCCTTTTCAGCAGTCATAAGATTATTGACCGTTCCAGAAGAGGGTGATACCTTTTTTGCGAATTGGAGGACAAAAACGACAATCCTTAAAAGTTTATTCCATGTGGATATACGCTGAGCCAGTTCACTCAGGACCGATTGTTCACGCTGAACTATTGCAGTGAGCACATTAGTTTTGTGCTCAGGCATTTCACCGATATTTGAGAAATGAAACGGTCTTAATGGCCATCCCGAGGGTGGGCTGCGAATCCACAATGGTCCATTCCACCATAATTCGTGTGAAATAAGCTGGGAAGGAAGCATGCCACGAGAAAGGCAGTCACTAGGGTTTTCACTACCGGCGACATGATAAAAGTTTTCAGGAGACAAATTCTCCTGACATTGAGCCACGCGATTACTAACAAACACCGACCATCGATGAGGCGACGAATGTATCCATGAAAGCGCAATGGTAGAATCTGAAAACGCATAAGTCCCTGCAATAGTAAGACGCGAACGATAACTATTTTGAACCGTCCGAATTAGTTTGGACATCAAGACCGCGGCACACAGCTCCAAACGAGCGAGTGTTGTTACTTTGGTGGGAGAGACCTTTGATTTTGCACACAACAATCTCACGGTTATATTCCCAGACAGATCAGTTGTGTGTAAATATATCACACAGCCATAACCATTCAGGCTCGCATCGCAGAAAGCAACGATGAGCACTGTACTGTCTTTTAGGACACCTACATGACGCGGGATTTTTATCGTAGAAATTAAAGGAAATTCCTGTGTGAGTGCCGAGAACCTTTGAATGACGCTCTCAGGGGGAGTATCATCCCAACCAATGTTGCACAGCCATAGCTCCTTAATAAGCAATTTAGCGTACAGAATGGAGGGGGCGACCAGGCCGAGGACATCAAATAAGCGGGCGACTATAGACAGTATATTCCGCTTTGTACACTTCTCCTGGACATAATAAGTCGTAAAGAAGAAGCTGTCATCAACTGGTTCCCACGAGAGGCCTAACACCTTAGAGGTATTGTTAGAACCAACAGTAAAGTCACCGTACTGCGGTGAGAATCTGGAAGGTTTTCAAGTACAACTTGAGAATTACTAGTCCATTTGACCAAATCAAAGGCACCGGACTTGAATAACGAGATTAATTCTCGAGAAAGACGTACGGCGCTGGATTCATCTTCAATAGAATAGACCAGGTCGTCCATATACAACTTGGACTCTGCCACATTGGCAGCATCCGGTAAATGTGGTCTCATATCTTGGGCTAACTGACGAACAGTCCGCATTGATAAGTATGGACTTGCCGTTAGTCCGAAAGGGACCCGATTAAATTGAAAAGTCCGTATGAGATCGTTGTTGGAGAATCGAAATAAGATTCTCAAATATCTACGATGCTTGCTTGGAACTTCAATCTGTAAATACATTTGCTTTATGTCCGCAGTCATAGCGATGGGAAAAAGACGAAAGTTAAGTAAAAGCAAAAACAAATCAGCTTGTAGATTGGGACCAGTATGCAAGATGTCATTTAGTGACAGCCCTGTATGTGTCTTAGCACTAGCGTCAAGCACAATCCGAGGCATAGGTTTATCAGAACGAATGACGGCGTGATGCGGGATATAATATCCATCATCTGTAATATCAGACTCTGGGACTTCTGACAGGTAATTGTTTTCAATATATTCACTGATAACTTTATTATAATTCTCCTGTAAAGAAGGCGATTGTTTAAATTTCCGCTCCAAGGCCATAAATCGACGCTGAGCGGTAGTTCGAGAATTCCCCAATTGGTTCGGGTCTTTACAGAAAGGTAAAGCAACAGAATACCTCCCGTCGTCAGCGCGAGAAATAGATGAAGTAAACAGATTCTCACATTCCGTCTCCTCTGGACTCAGAAATTGTATGTTAGGTATTTCTTCTAACAGCCAAAATTTTTGCACTAAATCATTTAGCGCGAGTGCGGAAAATGACATATTTGTATTGGTCACTTTATGAGGGTAGTCACCCATTAGCACGAAGCCGAAAGCGGTTGATAACGCAGGGGGGGCACTAGTCCCCGATTCCACCCTGTTTCCCAAATAAATATACGGAAACAGTTGCGCCCCTAAGACGATGTCTATACTTCCTGGAATATTCCATGTTAAGTCAGCGAGGGGTATTCCCTCTAAGTATCTCATATCACTTTTGGTTATATAGTGATTAGGCAGCTGGTCAGTGACACTATCAACGACAAGCGCGTGTATATTATATTTATTATTTGGATACACACGTGACTCGATGTCTAAATAGACGTAACCGAAGATTGGTCGTGAAGCTGAACCAATGCCTTTAACAAAAGAATTACTCAAAGGAATTATTGGCAAATTCAGCGACTTGCAACAATCTACCGTAATCAAATTATTCTGCGATCCATTATCAATTAAACATCTAACAATCATTTTGTTACCATTTTTAAGTTTCGCATATATTTGAGCGGTTGAAAGTAAAATTGTCGAATTAGGTGTTACTTTGGCTGACAGCGAACACGAAGGGCTAACGCGCAAGGGTTCCTCTAGTTGCATATTGCAATTATCCGTTCCACTGACGCTGGATGGTACCAAAGGGGGGGAAGACTGCTCCTCATTGGTAAGTACTTCCGACGTATGTACATGAGTATTTGTTTTCAAATTATTCCCACTACCAAAATGTAGTAAGGTATTGTGTGGTTTTTTGCACAAATCGCACATAAGCGACGATTTACAAGAGCTTACAGCATGTGATGCGCTAAAACAATTTATACACAAATGTTTTGATTTTATAAAATCAAAACGGGCTCGTGGAGAACTTAGCTCTTTGAACTGAGAGCAAGCAGTAATTGCATGATCAGTTTTTTTACAAAACATACAAGATTTCGGGGGCGGAGTTGGTACTCGAGGTACATTCTCATTACTCGCGACGAAAGATTTATAATTGTTCGAACGGGAGGAAGTCGCCGTAGGCGGCTTATTCATGGCACTTGATGACCCCTTTGAACGCTCTAATATTTTCACTTGATCTTGTACGAAAGAAATTAATTCCGTGTATGAAGGCACTTCTTTACCCCGCACAGTCAACTCAAAAATCTGAGCAGTCTGTTGATCTATTTTTCTTAACGCACAGTTCAAAATTATAAAATCGGCTAAGTCATCAATGTCTAACTGCCTCAATGCCGAAACGGATGCGGAAAAACTTTGAATAAAAACATCAAGACTGCTAGGTGTATTTATACAACCCTTGGCATCTAGAATGTTATTTAAATAATACGTACCTAACGCACGTTTATCCTGATACTTTTTTACTAAACCATCCCAAATAATATTATAGGTGTCGCTTGCAGGCACAATGCCGGCCGTGACCTTAAGCGCCCCGTGCGTCAATTTCCCAACCAAATATTGAACACGTTGAGCGTCCGTTAGCTGTTTATTATTGTGTATATTAGCTTTAAAAGACTCATAAAATTTTGCCCAATTTTCCATCTTCCCGTCGAAGCTCGGCAAATCTATGGCGGGAAGCTTGATGACGCAAGGTTCGCGAGAATTATTTTGAGTCGAGAGTGTATGTGCCGTGGCCAGTATCTGGTTACGGGTTCGTTTCACTTTCAAGAAAAGATCTTCAAAGGCGTTCAAAGCCTGAAATTCCGGTTGAAAACTTGGATTTAAGGACAATTGACGATCATTTATATCGTCAATAATGCTTTCAAACTGTGTTTGCATATGATCAATTATTTCGGACTGCACCATAAATGTCTCATTCCTTCTGGAATCGAAATCCGAGATATTCTTTGTTAAGTTGAATAGATCGTTAATGCGTGAAAAAAGTCTTTCCCTTTTAGCTGTTAACATAACAAGCATTCGATCCGGTTGATCATCTGAAGTTTCTTCTGTAATTCTCGGCATTTTAAAAAAAATACAATAACTTTATCACAAAAATTAAAGTTTACAATAATTATAATTACTGTAGGTACCTCAGAAATTTAGAGAAGAAAACGTAAAATGCTATCAATAGCTTTCAATGAAATTTGTCAATTTATTACACAAATTCTTGCTAGACTTGCTTTTTTAAACAAAAAACCTGCAATAATACAGGTAGGTACTCCGATATTTACCGAAAAAAGTATGTAAAATCGAAATAACCAACAAATTCCATAAGAGGAAGGTATTTCAAGAAAATCACCAATTATTACGTGACTCTGAAAACCTTCATAAATAGAACCAGCAATATAATATAGGTATTCCGGATTTACCAAAATTACGTAAACCGAATGTCCATTTATATTATATTAACTTGCTAGAACGTATCCGGCTATGAAGGACCATAATTATGCATTATAAATTGTGAGCATGAGGTGTGTAAATTCCCCAAGCTCTCTGGGCTTAATACCCAATATATGATTAGGAAATCCTAAAATGAAATTCTACCTGCGCGAACAAATATATCACAAAGGAACAGAGCAGTCTTACACTCCAAGAAAAATAACAAATTCACCAACCTTGATTATGCAATTCTCTGCAGCTCGGGAGGCCTCCAAATTTCTGATCAATAAGTGTAATCCTTTTGTCTTGAATCGCGCAAGTAATTAGTTGTCCATTACAACATGTTCAATTTCACAATTAGTCTGTTGTCAACATTTTATACAACAGAAATCAGTTTCTTGTCAATGTTACAAAGAGGAATTTTCCATAATGAAAAAAATAACAATATCCAAACAAACGCACAATGACAGTTTTTTTATTTGCTCTATTTTTGAAAATCAATCCATTTCAGGTTCCTTGTTAATTTCAAAGAGCGAGTAACTACAGTTCCCTGTGATAAAAATATATTTAAATATTTTTTTCGAACAAACAATAAAAAACAAATTATAATGCTTAACCACATATCTTGGCTAAGTCAGAAACAATTAGATCATAATAGAATATTAACATAAAATAAAATAAAATAAAGACAAAATTATTGCGTTGGGATGGGATATAATTTAACAACAGGACGTTTAAAGAGTCCGTATCTAGTCTTTACCGTCGCAACGCGAATGATTTTATCAGTACCAGGATGAACATCCGTTATTACGCCCAAAGGCCAATTTAACGGAGGCGAATCCTCCTGTCCCATAAGTACGACAGTTCCAACCTTAATAGGATGGTCAGTGGTAGCCCACTTCTGCCTGACTTGCAACGTATGCAGATATTCCAAACGCCACTTCTTCCAGAAGGATTGAATCATGCCGTCTAATAATTGCTTGCGCTGAGCAAAGTTTATTTTAGCGTCTGTCAAAACAGAAGCAGGTAAGTACTGCAAAGGAGTCGACATTAAAAAATGTGCAGGCGTAATAACTTCCGGATAGGGTTCAGAAGACACGACTGTGAGTGGGCGCGAGTTCATTATACACTCTATTTGAACCAGAACGGTCTGTAGTTCTTCATAAGTGAGGAGCTGAGTTCCAATTACACGGTACAAATGAGTCTTCATACTCTTTACATTTGATTCCCATATACCTCCGAAATGAGGCGCGCGTGGTGGAATCATTTTCCACTCAACCCGGCGATTAGTGAGTTCACGCTTTAAAGCGGGCTCAAATTCCGACTCAACCAAAAACTTATAGAGATCATCTAATTGTGCCTTGGCACCAACAAAATTGGTTCCATTATCTGAATACAAGCATGACACAGGGCCACGCCGAGAAATAAAACGGCTGAAAGCAGCTAGGAAAGCATTTGAAGTTAGGTCAGAGACCAACTCAATATGAATGGCCTTGGTTACAAGACATACAAAAAGACAGACATATGCCTTTTGTGAATGTTGTCCTCTCCGACGAGCAAGCGTGATACGAAGGGGACCTGCGTAGTCTACACCGGTATGAACGAAAGCCTTTGCTTCTACAACACGGTATGAAGGTAAATCTGCCATCTTCGGTGTAGGATGCGACGGATTTAAGCGGAAGCAGAAATTGCATTTCCGTACTTTTGCCTTAATAACAGTCCTGGCATCTAATATCCAATAGCGCTGCCGTAAGATGGACATAAGAAGTCCAGGGCCTGTATGACAGTTCATGACATGGAAATGATCGATGATAAGATTCACAACACAGTCATTTTTAGGTAGTAAAACCGGATGTTTAACCTCAATTGGTAAATCCGATTTAGAAAGCCGCCCACCAATACGTAACAAATTATCCTCATCGAGAAAAACTGATAAATTCCTAAGCTTTTTTGAAGGCAATTTGCCTTTCTGGAGTGCAGCAATATCTTCTATAAAATGAATACTCTGCACGGAACGAATCACAGCCTTTTCAGCAGTCATAAGATTATTGACCGTTCCAGAAGAGGGTGATACCTTTTTTGCGAATTGGAGGACAAAAACGACAATCCTTAAAAGTTTATTCCATGTGGATATACGCTGAGTCAGTTCACTCAGGACCGATTGTTCACGCTGAACTATTGCAGTGAGCACATTAGTTTTGTGCTCAGGCATTTCACCGATATTTGAGAAATGAAACGGTCTTAATGGCCATCCCGAGGGTGGGCTGCGAATCCACAATGGTCCATTCCACCATAATTCGTGTGAAATAAGCTGGGAAGGAAGCATGCCACGAGAAAGGCAGTCACTAGGGTTTTCACTACCGGCGACATGATAAAAGTTTTCAGGAGACAAATTCTCCTGACATTGAGCCACGCGATTACTAACAAACACCGACCATCGATGAGGCGACGAATGTATCCATGAAAGCGCAATGGTAGAATCTGAAAACGCATAAGTCCCTGCAATAGTAAGACGCGAACGATAACTTTTTTGAACCGTCCGAATTAGTTTGGACATCAAGACCGCGGCACACAGCTCCAAACGAGCGAGTGTTGTTACTTTGGTGGGAGAGACCTTTGATTTTGCACACAACAATCTCACGGTTATATTCCCAGACAGATCAGTTGTGTGTAAATATATCACACAGCCATAACCATTCAGGCTCGCATCGCAGAAAGCAACGATGAGCACTGTACTGTCTTTTAGGACACCTACATGACGCGGGATTTTTATCGTAGAAATTAAAGGAAATTCCTGTGTGAGTGCCGAGAACCTTTGAATAACGCTCTCAGGGGGAGTATCATCCCAACCAATGTTGCACAGCCATAGCTCCTTAATAAGCAATTTAGCGTACAGAATGGAGGGGGCGACCAGGCCGAGGACATCAAATAAGCGGGCGACTATAGACAGTATATTCCGCTTTGTACACTTCTCCTGGACATAATAAGTCGTAAAGAAGAAGCTGTCATCAACTGGTTCCCACGAGAGGCCTAACACCTTAGAGGTATTGTTAGAACCAACAGTAAAGTCCACCGTACTGCGGTGAGAATCTGGAAGGTTTTCAAGTACAACTTGAGAATTACTAGTCCATTTGACCAAATCAAAGGCACCGGACTTGAATAACGAGATTAATTCTCGAGAAAGACGTACGGCGCTGGATTCATCTTCAATAGAATAGACCAGGTCGTCCATATACAACTTGGACTCTGCCACATTGGCAGCATCCGGTAAATGTGGTCTCATATCTTGGGCTAACTGACGAACAGTCCGCATTGATAAGTATGGACTTGCCGTTAGTCCGAAAGGGACCCGATTAAATTGAAAAGTCCGTATGAGATCGTTGTTGGAGAATCGAAATAAGATTCTCAAATATCTACGATGCTTGCTTGGAACTTCAATCTGTAAATACATTTGCTTTATGTCCGCAGTCATAGCGATGGGAAAAAGACGAAAGTTAAGTAAAAGCAAAAACAAATCAGCTTGTAGATTGGGACCAGTATGCAAGATGTCATTTAGTGACGCCCTGTATGTGTCTTAGCACTAGCGTCAAGCACAATCCGAGGCATGGGTTTATCAGAACGAATGACGGCGTGATGCGGGATATAATATCCATCATCTATAATATCAGACTCTGGGACTTCTGACAGGTAATTGTTTTCAATATATTCACTGATAACTTTATTATAATTCTCCTGTAAAGAAGGCGATTGTTTAAATTTCCGCTCCAAGGCCATAAATCGACGCTGAGCGGTAGTTCGAGAATTCCCCAATTGGTTCGGGTCTTTACAGAAAGGTAAAGCAACAGAATACCTCCCGTCGTCAGCGCGAGAAATAGATGAAGTAAACAGATTCTCACATTCCGTCTCCTCTGGACTCAGAAATTGTATGTTAGGTATTTCTTCTAACAGCCAAAATTTTTGCACTAAATCATTTAGCGCGAGTGCGGAAAATGACATATTTGTATTGGTCACTTTATGAGGGTAGTCACCCATTAGAACGAAACCAAACGCGGTCGATAATGCGGGGGGTGCACTAGTCCCTGATTCAACCCTGTCCCCTAAATAGATATGTGGAAATAATTGTGCCCCTAAGACGACATCTATATTCCCAGGAATATTCCACGTTAAATCAGCGAGGGGTATGCCCTCTAAGTACCTCATATCACCATTTGCTATATAGTGATTAGGTAACTTATCGGTAATGCACTCGACAACGAGCGCATATATGTTATATTTATTATTTGGGTATACGCGAGACTCAATGTCCAAATAAACGTAACCAAAAATTGGTCGAGATGCTGAACCAATTCCTTTAACAAAAGAATTACTCAAAGGAATTATTGGCAAATTCAGCGACTTGCAACAATCTACCGTAATCAAATTATTCTGCGATCCATTATCAATTAAACATCTAACAATCATTTTGTTACCATTTTTAAGTTTCGCATATATTTGAGCGGTTGAAAGTAAAATTGTCGAATTAGGTGTTACTTTGGCTGACAGCGAACACGAAGGGCTAACGCGCAAGGGTTCCTCTAGTTGCATATTGCAATTATCCGTTCCACTGACGCTGGATGGTACCAAAGGGGGGGAAGACTGCTCCTCATTGGTAAGTACTTCCGACGTATGTACATGAGTATTTGTTTTCAAATTATTCCCACTACCAAAATGTAGTAAGGTATTGTGTGGTTTTTTGCACAAATCGCACATAAGCGACGATTTACAAGAGCTTACAGCATGTGATGCGCTAAAACAATTTATACACAAATGTTTTGATTTTATAAAATCAAAACGGGCTCGTGGAGAACTTAGCCCTTTGAACCGAGAGCAAGCAGTAATTGCATGATCAGTTTTTTTACAAAACATACAAGATTTTGGGGGCGGAGTTGGTACTCGAGGTACATTCTCATTACTCGCGACGAAAGATTTATAATTGTTCGAACGGGATGAAGTCGCCGTAGGCGGCTTATTCATGGCACTTGATGACCCCTTTGAACGCTCTAATATTTTCACTTGATCTTGTACGAAAGAAATTAATTCCGTGTATGAAGGCACTTCTTTACCCCGCACAGTCAACTCAAAAATCTGAGCAGTCTGTTGATCTATTTTTCTTAACGCACAGTTCAAAATTATAAAATCGGCTAAGTCATCAATGTCTAACTGCCTCAATGCCGAAACGGATGCGGAAAAACTTTGAATAAAAACATCAAGACTGCTAGGTGTATTTATACAACCCTTGGCATCTAGAATGTTATTTAAATAATACGTACCTAACGCACGTTTATCCTGATACTTTTTTACTAAACCATCCCAAATAATATTATAGGTGTCGCTTGCAGGCACAATGCCGGCCGTGACCTTAAGCGCCCCGTGCGTCAATTTCCCAACCAAATATTGAACACGTTGAGCGTCCGTTAGCTGTTTATTATTGTGTATATTAGCTTTAAAAGACTCATAAAATTTTGCCCAATTTTCCATCTTCCCGTCGAAGCTTGGCAAATCTATGGCGGGAAGCTTGATGATGCAAGGTTCGCGAGAATTATTTTGAGTCGAGAGTGTACGTGCCGTGGCCAGTATCTGGTTACGGGTTCGTTTCACTTTCAAGAAAAGATCTTCAAAGGCGTTCAAAGCCTGAAATTCCGGTTTAAAACTTGGATTTAAGGACAATTGACGATCATTTATATCGTCAATAATGCTTTCAAACTGTGTTTGCATATGATCAATTATTTCGGACTGCACCATAAATGTCTCATTCCTTCTGGAATCGAAATCCGAGATATTCTTTGTTAAGTTGAATAGATCGTTAATGCGTGAAAAAAGTCTTTCCCTTTTAGTTGTTAACATAACAAGCATTCGATCCGGTTGATCATCTAAAGTTTCTTCTGTAATTCTCGGCATTTTAAAAAAAAATACAATAACTTTATCACAAAAATTAAAGTTTACAATAATTATAATTACTGTAGGTACCTCAGAAATTTACAGAAGAAAACGTAAAATGCTATCAATAGCTTTCAATGAAATTTGTCAATTTATTACACAAATTCTTGCTAGACTTGCTTTTTTAAACAAAAACCTGCAATAATACAGGTAGGTACTCCGATATTTACCGAAAAAAGTATGTAAAATCGAAATAACCAACAAATTCCACAAGAGGAAGGTATTTCAAGAAAATCACCAATTATTACGTGACTCTGAAAACCTTCATAAATAGAACCAGCAATATAATATAGGTATTCCGGATTTACCAAAAATTACGTAAACCGAATGTCCATTTATATTATTTTAACTTGCTAGAACGTATCGGGCTACGAAGGACCATAATTATGCATTATAAATTGTGAGCATGAGGTGTGTAAATTCCCCAAGCTCTCTGGGCTTAATACCCAATATACGATTAGGAAATCCTAAAATGAAATTCTACCTGCGCGAACAAATATATCACAAAGGAACAGAGCAGTCTTACACTCCAAGAAAAATAACAAATTCACCAACCTTGATTATGCAATTCTCTGCAGCTCGGGAGGCCTCCAAATTTCTGATCAATAAGTGTAATCCTTTTGTCTTGAATCGCGCAAGTAATTAGTTGTCCATTACAACATGTTCAATTTCACAATTAGTCTGTTGTCAACATTTGATACAACAGAAATCAGTTTCTTGTCAATGTTACAAAGAGGAATTTTCCATAATGAAAAAAATAACAATCTCCAAACAAACGCACAATGACAGTTTTTTTTACTTGCTCTATTTTTGAAAATCAATCCATTTCAGGTTCCTTGTTAATTTCAAAGAGCGAGTAACTACCGTTCCCTGTGATAAAAATATATTTAAATATTTTTTCGAACAAACAATAAAAAACAAATTATAATGCTTAACCAAACAGTTTTCTGAATATTACAAGAATTTGGAATAGCGACATCAATTATATAAGTTATTTTCTTAATTTTGTCATGTAAAACTATATCGGGTCTATTATGACTAATTGTTCTGTCTGTCAGAATAGTTTTATCATAATAAATTTTATAAAATTCATTTTCTAAAAATGAATTTGGTTCATATTCATAATATGGTACATTACGGCAGTCAATCAAGTTATGTTTAATTACCAAACTTTGGTGAATTATTTTTAAAACTTGATTGTGCCTAAATGTATACTCGGACGGCGCTAATACAGAACATCCCGATATAATATGTTCTATAGTTTCCGGAAATGCCAAACATTTTCTACATAAATCATCAATTTGATTTGCATCTTTGATGATATGCTTCCTATAATTTTTAGTATTAATGACTCTATCTTGTATGGCAAGCATAAAGCCTTCTATTTCTGCGCTCAACTCTCCAATACTCAACCATTTGTTTGACGAAAATTTGTCAACATATGTTTGGTTGAGATAATTGAAGTGTTTTGCGTGAAGAATTTTATTTGACCAGGAATCTAATAATTCCTGGTTGGTATTTATAAGAATGCTGGCATTCTCGTCGTATAAATTTAATGGTGAAATATTCCTATCTGCCTTGCATATTATTTTGTGCATTTCTGAACTATCAGCTTTCCTATGGAAAAAATTTCTTAGCATTTCTACCTGATTATGTTTTAAAGATGTTATTTTGACTATACCTCTACCTCCTAAATTTCTGGGTAAATTAATACGTTCTATAGCTGAATTTGGATGATGGCAATGAAATTTAGTTAATGTAGTTCTAATTAATCGTTCTAAGCTATCTAAATCTGTATTAGACCATTTAATTATGCCAAATGAGTAAGTTAATAGAGGTATTGCCAAATTACACGACATGATATTAATGATATTATTATTATTGGATAATTCGTAGAGTGCCGCTTTTGTGAAAAATCACCTCATGGTCGCTGTACAATTTATTAAAATTTCTAGGCTCTACCTAATTTTATTATTTACAAACGGATACAAAAAACATACTTACCGATATACCTGGCAGATCACTTCCGATAAACAAACTTTTTTTAGAAAGTTTATGCTTGGAAAAAGATACGACTTTGCACGTAGAGGACATCATATTTACAACACTGGGCATTTCATGATTTTAAATTTGCTACCCCCATCACTGTTGGTATTACATTTACAAGAAGATTAATGTCAAATTTGAGTTAATAATTATTTTGAAAGACTTAGATATTACATTAAACTGTCTGAAAATGTGAGTTTTAGAATTTCACGAAATTACACGCTGTTGAAGTAGAGGGGGGAAATAAGAGCGTGTCTATCTTGTCACGATTTCAACCCTTCTGGTCATCTGAAAAATAAAAAAGGTAGATTATTAAATTTATCAGTACAAATTTCATTATGTTATGACCCAGAAAAAATAAAAACAAAAAATCTGGGTGCTACAAAAAAAAGATTTTTTCAGTTTTCTTTTAACTTTTCCAAATTTTTAGAAATAACTCTTTTTTTTAAAATTTTGATTGGTTCCTATCGTAGAGGGATATATTAAAACAAATTCATGCCAAATTTCAAGAAAATCGGTCAATCAGAACTTGATATTCAGTGAAAAACGTTTCGAAAAAAGTAGTTTCGGGAAAAACGTTAAAAACCTATTTAGATTCCTAGATTCCGTTTAAACCGGCCGAATTCTACGACACTAAAGCTGGTATAACTTTTACAATAATTCTAATTTATAAAAATCTTTTCAAGGAGATATTCTTGAAAATCTAAACCCTAAACCTAAACCAATCTAAACTATCGAAATTTGAAGATTTTTTTTTCTAGACTGGAATACCTCCTTAAATCATTGCAAAGATGGTATAGCTAATTAGGTATTTTCAACTTTATAAGTAAAAACTCAAATTATAATATTTAATTAAATGAAGACAATATTAGCAAAACTCAATCAAAATCTGGAGACAGAAAAATCAGAAGAAGATATTGGTTCCACTGGGACACGAACCCAGATACCTTAGCATTCATAAAAATAAAAATATTCATCCTAGACTTGCAGAAAAGTCAATAGATGTCGCGTATTAAACATAAAATGGATAAAGATTTATCCAGACACTATCTAGATAGCATTTAGATCGGGTTGAATCTTGCAATCATATATAAAAAGATAGCAGCCAATAATATGTGCGTTAAAAAAATGAAGATAGTGTTAGTAGTTCTTAGTCGAAGTATGATACAGTTAAAAGTGACCGAATTGGAAATGGGTTCCATAGCTCAATCGGCAGAGCAGTTGGCCATGAATGCTAAGGTATCTGGGTTCGTGTCCCAGTGGAACCAATATCTTCTTCTGATTTTTCTGTCTTCAGATTTTGATTGAGTTTCGCTAATATTGTCTTCATATAAATATTACACTTGCACACTTTACAAACACACTGTAAATCTACTAATAAAGATTCGAATCGAAAATAATAAAAACTAGTAATTATTTTATTTGCCATATGCACCTAGGTACTTGTATGTTTTCATCCTTAGAGTAAAAATATACTATAATATTGTTAATCTAGGTTTAAATTATATTACGAACTAAATGATTAGAACACCCCGTAAGTGTACTTTTAGTGAGGCCATAAAAGCTCGCTCTCTCTTCTACACTAGTTACAATGAGCGGGCGTAAGCAAGGCAGAGGGCCCTCTCGGTTATCTAAGCGTGGTTTGAAGCTCATACGGATACACCATAGGTACATCAATTCTAAGCATTTTTA
Source organism: Limnephilus lunatus (assembly GCA_917563855.2). Classification (NCBI taxonomy): domain Eukaryota; kingdom Metazoa; phylum Arthropoda; class Insecta; order Trichoptera; family Limnephilidae; genus Limnephilus; species Limnephilus lunatus. Next base: position 82,590,847 of record OU830597.1, on the reverse strand, counting down.
TTGCTTCCAACTCTCGCTGAGTTACCTATACCTACTAGACTAGTGGAATATACCTACTTACCTATTATAATTGGGGACGGGCAAAAGAAATGGTCACCAGCCTTAAGTCGTTACTGAGAACTTAACATTGTGATCATGTTGATTAATATGCTGTACATAATTGCCTACCGTTGTATGTAAGTCGGTGATAAAAATGAGTATTTAAAATATAATCTGCAATTATTTACGAGATTTTAATTATTATTTTAATGGTAATCGACATTTCCCGGCATCTTTGTAATGTTTTAACGATTGGTTTAATGGGCAATAGGATGATGCACAGAGCCGGTATAAAATATATTTTTTTGTACTAACCTACCCACGACAGAGCGCCGTCTAATAAAAAGTTAATTATTTTTGAGAGGAAATAAATAAACCAATTTTTCAACTAGTGATCTGTGTTAGTTGAACATCATAAAAAATTAAAATAATTAATTTGTCGGTAAAAACTAACCATCACGCCCCGTAAACACCCTCAAACAAATCGGTCTTGCTTTGGTCACATTCATACATCGTCTCATACGTGCTCTTATATTATTCTGACTCTTGACATGGCCCGACATAAGTATCTGATTCACTTGGTCGTGCCATGTCTTCCTCGGGCTTCCCCGACTTCTTCTACCACTCTACCGACGCGTCGTTGGTAAAAAAAAAAACAAAAAAGTGCAAAAAAACTTCTCTTTTTTTATTTTCCATTAACCCCACACAGACTATTTTATCTTTGAGGATGCCGTGTGGAGGGCCTTTTTAAGTAAAGGAAGGAGAGACTGGGAAGGAATAAGTATTAGGGTTGGGATAGTGTAGAAACTGGGGTTCAGGGTGTCCAGTAGGGACGGACATTTGAATTCATCCAGCTGAACAGATCAAAGGGTTTCCCCAAACCGGCAGGCGTATCCACTACAAAGATTTGTATACGCGTCACCCGATAAACCCGGGCACCCCTGCTAAGTCACCCATCGTAGCGAACCACTTTAAGTGACCTACGGCAAAGGTATTGGTTTTCCAATAAATGGTTCCCGGGGCGGTGGTACCCATACCCGCCTCCCAAATAGAATTTTTTTGCATTTAAGTTTTTCTATATCTATAGCTACTTGTTAATTTAAAAAATAAAATAAATTCCAACATTCCCGAGTTACGAATAACCTGCCAATATTTGAAAATCTCCTACTACCCCTACGTTACACCACAAACAGTAACGGAAAATATTGCTTGTGTCGTGCTAAAGGACTTCGAGCCAGCCGAGGAATCGAATACACGACGCGATGCCTGGATGGGACTCAAACGAGTTGCCAACTTAGCCACTGATCTATGTAATATTGTGTATGTATTACTTTTAAAAGTTGGTTTTAAATCCAACTCCCAATCCAAAAGTTGGGTTAACTAAACATAAAATAACATAATATTATTAAAAAAAACTATTGTAAAACAAACTTTATGCTAAATATAAAATACCGAAAATAGTCCAGAAATCCCCAAATACTAAAATACTAAAATACCCAAAACAGTCGTAAATATAAAATACCCAAAATAATCCTCTGAAGTAAATTAACTCCTGCAGCATCTACACTTAGTTTTTAGGATATTTTCTCCATCCCACAATTTCAATAAAACATTCAAAACATAAAGTAAAATTTTGAAAAATCGTTTTACATTGAAAATATTGCTTTTTATAATGGTGAATTTAAATTAGACCCAAGCCTAACCACAGATTGAAACCGTCTTGAAGCTGAAACAGCTGTCACTACAATGAAAACTAAAATACTAGGAGATCATAATAACATTACTAATTTTGATTACCTTTAGATTTAAAATCGCATATTTAGTTTAATAGTACAGAACTGCGCAAAATGGTTATTATAAAAAAATACCAGTTTAAACTTCACCTATAAAATTGATATACACGGTGTTCGTAAACTCCTAGTACAAGGGGGAAATTGGTGAATCTACATCACATTATAGAGAACATAATTATTACTTCTTTCTTCTTCTTAAGTTGATTCCTCATTGCTGAAGATCGTGACGCCAACTCCAATATTCATGATGGACAAGGCTCCGCGGCAAGGCGGTCGTCTGCTGCGTAGAGAGCTGCGGACAAATTGGCGACCATCCTCTGCTTTTTCTGCCTTCAACGTTCTCTATGTTGGAGCCCTCAGTTTAGCGAGCAACGTGTCGAAAGTATCATAAAAATCGTTGTAGGCAGATAGTCCAAATCTTACTGTGGATGCCTAGCTCTTGCAGAATGGACACATTTGTGTTTCTGGCTTTCCACGGAATTCTGACCATTTTTCTCCAGCACCACATTTCGAGCACGTCTAACCTCCGATTTCTTTCGCTGGCTGTAAGTGTCCATGTTTCCACACCGTATAGAAACATGGGAAAATCAACGCCCGAACAAGTCTCACCTGATAAAGCCAGGATTTGGATTTCGACACAGCTGATGTTAAACCCTTCGCGACCGATTTTTTTCATATTTGACAAAAAATTTCATCTTCGGACTCGATTTATTCGACGAAAGCTCAAATCATAAAAGCTGTAACACAAAAGCAACTTAAAAAGTTACCTGGATTTCATAGTTTCCAAACACCATGTGTAATATTTATTTCATCGGCGTAATAACAAAAATTGCATCTTTTTTTAGTTGTGGTACCTCCGACGGTACCTGTATATTGATCAAAATTAAATTCTTTCGAAAATCAAAATCTTACTTCAAACAAAGTATGTACCAGATGTTAGGCGTTTATCAATTGTTAGGACATTTTTATAAACGTATTTTGTATAAATTTTTTGGCAATTATTAGAGTTTGTATAAAATTATCACGTGTTAAAAAAATCACATGTTTATCGTTTCACCCTACCTGCAATTTAATATACTTAGTTAACAAATAACATTAACTTGTATTGTTGTATTATTCAGTTAATTCACTGGAATTTTTATTGTCATACCAGATCAATACCGTTGCCGATACGTAAGTGTCATCCGAACAATCATTTTGTAAATATTATTAATTAGTTATTAGTAATCATAGTAGATATGAGTTGAATTTTATTCATTTTATTAATACGTGCAAAAACGTGCAATCGTTTGAAGATTTCCGTATTTTTACGTAAATTCTTTAGAACATAAATGTCAGATTGGAATGATGTTGTTTTAGTGTAATTGAAAATTTTACCATGATTAAATTCATCGTACGCAATGGATCGATGAAGCTAATCATAGTAAAATTTACAAAAAAAAATTACAAATTTTTGACATTTTCCGCATGAGAACGGGCCGAATGAACGTATGGTTCTTACGCTCAATGGTTATGAAATTATTTGCAGGTTTCTGTGTGTCCTCCCTCCCACATTACAGGTCTTTTAACGTTCCTCCCTCCTACAACGCGAGTCTTTTCAAGTGCATTCTTCCCACAAAACAGTTCTTTTCAATTGCATCCTTCCTAAAACATTGGTCTTTTCAAGTGCCTCTTTCCTACAACACAGGTCTTTTCAAGTACCCCTCCTTCTACAACACAGGCTTTTTCAAGTGCCACCCTCTTACAACACAGGCTTTTCAATTGCCTCCCTTTTACAACACAGGATTTTTCTAGTGCCTCCTTCCTATAACAGAGGCTTTTTCAAGTGACTCCCTCCTACAACGCAGGCTTTCAAGGGCCTCCCTCCTATACCAGAGGCTTTTTCAAATGCCTCCCTCCTACAATACAGGCATTTTCAAATGCCTCCATCCTACAACTCAGCCTTTCAAGTGCCTCCCTCCAACAACACATGTCTTTTCATTTGCCTCCCTCTTACAACACAGACTTTTTCTAGTGCCTCTTCCTACAACACAAGTCTTTTCAATTGCCTCCCTCTTACAACTCAGGTCTATTCAACTGCCTCCCTTCTATGTTAAATCATAAATCATATTTAAATTTAATTTATAATTTGTAAATTATTTTTATGTAAACAACTATTTTGTTTTGCATTTAAAGGAATTTGTACCGTAAATATAATAAATAGATAACTACATTATTCTATTCTACAACACAGTGGCAAACGGTGTTGTTTGACTATGTAATCATCCTGATCATTGGATATACACATACTTAATCTTGTATCTTTCCAAAATAGTGTGTTATTCCTCATGTTTTGATATTTGTGATAAGAATATGAATGATTGATTGAATCATAACCCTGCCATTGGTATTTGAATCTCTCGTTCTGTAACTCACGTCGTCTATGAAAATTAATACAAAGGTTAGAATTTACAACGGACCTATCATCGGTATGCCTTCACACCACGCTCCAATAAGTTCCCATAGTTCATAGTGATTAATTAATAAAATGATTCATTTGGCCCCACGGACATTTTCCCACCTAAATTCACGTCACATATGATTGCGACATAATTTAAACACTGTCCCAGCTCGCTTGAGCAATGCTGAAATTCATAAATCACCATTTTAATAAATGAAAACAGCAACACGTGTACATCTCGTAATTTTTATATTCGGATAAATATACCTACTCTTGTAAAATCTTCGTATTTAATTATTATTATTTCGCAGATGTGTTTAAATTTTATGTTTTGATTTGTTTTTCTTAGAAGTTCTCGTCATTTACTTCTCATGACACAGTTCTGGGAACCGAGTGTCATGTTTTGTTCATAATATTTTGGATCTGGAATTTGACTTCTGTTTTATTTCAAAGGCTTAATTAATTAAATGAACTTACATGATAATGGGTGAGATCACAGATGTGCATTTAATACGTTGTTGCTTTAGGTATTGTATTATGTTGATTGTCCTCCTTTGCAAATAAACAAAGAAAAATAGAAAGTAAGGAAGAAGTAAGTTTTTATTAAAATATTTCCCATAGACGCTGGACTTCGGCGTCATGGCATACAGTGGAGTGTCAGTAATTTATGTATACCTAATCACTCAGACTGTTTCCTTCCGGATGCTTCCAGAAAGAAACAAATGTTACTACTTTGTTTCCACAAACTAAAAATTAACAAAAGTATAGTATGTAAAGCATTTTATGTGTGCCTTTCTTTTGACGTTTTATTCTAGTTTAAATTTGACAGCAACTATACAGGCTAAACCCTTTGTGAAGGACATCTTTTTTTAGGGCGAAAAAAGGAAATTTATCTTTAAATGCAGCTTCTGGTTACTTACATTTTTCAATACACTTAATGTTTTCAGTTACAGTTTTAAGTTACAGTTTTCAGTTACAGTTTTAAGTAACAGTTTTCAGAAAAATGTTTCATAACAGTTTTCAGTGACAGTGTTCAATAACAGTAAGATTTTCTGTTATATGTTCAGTAACAGTTTTCAGTTACAGTTACAACGACCACAATAACACGGGCATCAGCCTAGCATGGTGGTCGAAAAATCCACTTACAATGTAAATAATTTATGTAATGAATAAGAAATAAAAATAAAGTATTCAATTTAAATTTTTCAGTTACGCGTTTCAGTACTAGTTTTCAGTAACGGTTTTAAGTTTCAGTTTTCAATTAAATGTTGCTAATTTTTCAGTTACTTGTTTCAGTTACAATTTTCGGAAACAGTTTTAACTTTCAGTTTTCAGTAATAGTGTTCAATTAATTGTCAGTAAGAGTTTTCAGTTATATAGTAAAAAATGTAGGTACCTTTTTTTCTTAAAAAAAACAAATAATAAAAAAAAAATATGTATATTTCTGTAATAGTTTTCAGTAACGGTTTTCAGTTACGTATTTCAGTTTTCAGTTAAAAAAAATTGTTTACGTGTTTCAGTAACAGTGAGTGTTCAATTACCGTGTTCAGTAATAGTTTTCGGTCACAGTTTTCAGTTTAAAAAAATATTTACGTGTTTCAGTTAAGTGTTTCGTAACAGTTTCCAGTAACAGTGTTCAATTACAGTGTTCAGTAATAGATTTCAGTCACAGTTTTCAGTTACGTTTTTTAGTTTCCAGTAACATGTTTCAATTACAGTTTTCAGTTACATGTTTCAGTAACAGTGTTTAGTAAATGTTTTCAATTATAATTTTTAAGGTACAGTTTTTAGTTAGTGTTCATTATCAGTAAGAGTTTTCAAACAGGTACAGTTTTCAGTTTCCGTTTTTAGTTACGGTTTTCTGTTTTGAAGTGTGAGTTTTCGGTTTTCAGATTTGTGATCAGTAGTGAGTGTTGTTGGTTTCAGGCGGCGCGGGGGCAAGCGGCGGCGGGGCATGGGCGAGCCCGAGGAGAGCGCCGAGCTGGCGGGTGGAGGGCCGGAGCGCGCGGGAACTAGCCCAGGCTCGGAGGGCGGGAGCGGGGCCGGGGGCGCCGACGTAAAGGTGTCTGCGGGTGCGGGCTGCATGGCCGTCCAATCCCTGCAGGCGCTCCAGCGGCTCCGAGAGGACCGGCTGCTGTGTGACGCTGTGGTGCGCGCGCAGGACGGGCTCGCCTTCCCCGTGCATCGCGCCATTCTTTCGGCGTCCAGCTCCTACTTCTTGTAAGTATCCAATTCATGTTTTTCTATTGTTTATGAGATCCATGGATAACTTAGATTTCCAACAAAAATGTGAATCGCTCACATTAAAGCGTAGACTTGAATTCATCAATGTATATTTTTCTGCATACACATTCTCAAATAGTGTGATATAAAGCACTTTGTGGAAATTTGAATCAATTCTTTCAGATTATTCACTTCCTCGTCTCACTCTTTCATTTTCAGTTATGATCTAAAATGTTCATCTTAATATATAAAACTAAGTCTTGTTAGTTACACCTTTTATAACTCAAGATCGGCTGGACCGATTTTTATGATCTTTGATTTGTTGGATTTGTCTACACCCTGAATAGCAGAACAGCTATTAAAACATCGGAAAAAATCACGAAAAAAATAATTCCTCATACATTTTGTACGGAACGAATTCTCATCTTTCGAAAGAACTGCAGGAATATTGTGATACTGATAAGTATAATATTGAGTAGTGAGTGAATTCCAAAAATTCAAAAACGTCAAATGTCAATGTGCTGATTGTTTTTTGTTGTTGTTCTTAAACATATAATGCTGCCCCTCTTTCTTACACACTAAATGTCAACAGTCATGGGACAAACGGTGAACGTACGTCTTCATCCCTCCAAAGGAAAAATACAATAATTATAATATATCTCCCTCACATGTATAAAGAAAATGAAACGCAATTCCAGTAAGTAAGTGGAAAAGTAAGGAAATTATAAAAATTATAAATTCGTACACAACGCCATCTCTGATACTGACAAAAACAAAATACGGAGAGGTGCGTATCGATAATTGCTTCATTGTGTAATTATTAACTTGTTAAAAAAACTGAATTGAATTCAGCTAATAAGTTAACACAACAGTTATTGATTCTTAGGCAGTACGAAGTTCTCCGGGTCAGCTAGTATAATATAATAATATCTTCATTGAAAGAAATTTGCATCTATCTCTAAAAAACCAATTCTTCCAGAGCCCAGTTCACAACCACCCTCCAGAGCGACGTAACAAGACAGTTGTGCAATGTCGTTATTTTTCTTCTAGAGCCATGACCACCGTCCTTTCATGACCATGAGAGCGACGTGACAAGACAGTATAAAATTGCTATGTTTCTTCTAGGGCCCTGTTCACGACCACTCTCCACTCGCGCGAAAAGAGTGACGTGACCATCGAGGGGGTGAGCTCGGAGATGCTCCAACTGCTGATCGAGTATGCCTACGTGCGCAAGGTGACCATCACGCAGGCCAACGTGCACGGGCTGCTGGCCGCCGCCGATTACCTCTGCTTCCTGGACGTGCTGCAGTTGTGCTGTGACTACCTGAGGGCGGCGCTCAGACCGGACAACTGTTTGAGCACGATGCTGTTTGCAAGGTTCTCTTTGCGATTATCAAAAAAAAAAAAGTTGTTTATTAAATGCAATGATTCAAATCACGGTCCGAGTTAATAAAGGTTTTTCCACGTATAAAATGGAGGTAAAAACTTTAATAATTGTAACACGTAAACTATCTTTTCACTATCTACTGCACCTTCCAAAATCAATGTAACTCACAACATTCACTTATTTGGGAATGTAATTGTTCTACTAGCACAGAAAGCTGAAACTCCCAATATTGTCCAATTGGATCTCCAGAATGTATTTAACTACGAAGCAAAACAATATATTTTGTACTTTTGTCTATTTTTATATAATCTATAAAGGATTAAAAAAAAGTTGAAATAATCTGACACATTTTAAAACGTGGTAGACGTCTCTTCCCTTTTTTAGATTACATGGATGATACACTGTACCTGTCTCGATAAGAAATCTTGTGATGAGAGTAGGCACAATTTACAATCACAACACAGTTCACTACACAGTTCACCAAATGATACAACATAGTTCTCAAAACAGTATTACAATATAAAAATCAAAAGACCGCTAGATTGTTAGGCTTTGTTGCAAATTAGGTCTCAAAAAAGTATCAAATTGAGTTTTGTCATAAAAAATCGCTTTGTAAGACGTTCCTGAGGGTTTTTAAATTGCTAATAAGAAGTTAATCCCAGGCAGTACTCCTGAAGAAGCTGATGAGCAGCCCGATTAGTCCCTCGGCCCGCGAGCCCTTTTTTCTGTGGCCTAAATTAGCTAAATAAAACATCGGTAAAGAATATTCTTTTCTGTTTGGCAAAAGCAAAAGTAGCCGCTCAAAATAATGAGATATTTCTTACATATTCTTCAAAAAACAAAATGCCAACTTAGCATCGCGCTCTACTTTGTGACATATCAAAAGTTAAATTAAATTTCGATTAACTTTCCGAAGTTTATATCCCTCCTAATTCCAACATATCAATCTATAAAAAACACTGTGTAGATGTTGAGTTAGTAATAACAAAATACCCAAATCATACAATAATTATTTGCGGCGATTATAACCTACATAATTGCAATTTTAACGTTTAAGACAGTAACTCTAATTCAATACGAACAACCGCCTACGAACGAGAAATTCTAGATATGTCTTTACTTTTTAATTTAACCCAATTTAAACATGTACGTAATATTAATAATCGTGTTCTTGATCTAGTTTTGTCAAATGAGAGCAACGTAATTGTACGTGAATCATTGGAGTCTATTCTTCCGATGGACAACCACCCTCCCCCACTAGCAATAATTATCCCCAGTACTAAAGAAAGCAATCAAAAAAATTTCTACTCCTACTTTTAACTTTAAAAATGCGAACTATCGGGACATAAATGATCGTCTCCACAAGGAAGATTGGTTATTTCTTAAAGAAGGCGATATTAATCAAAATATTGAATCATTTTATTATTTGTTGGATAAAATTATTTCAGAACTCATTCCACTCATTCATTTTAAAGAATCGAAATATCCGAGATGGTTCAGTAAAAAACTTGTTCAATTAACTGCCCTTAAAAAAGTTTTACATAAGAAATATAAAGAAGACAGGTCTTTATCAAATTATATTGAATTTAAAAACGTTAGAAAAGATTGCAAAATCTTATCAAAATTTTGCTACAATTCTTTTATTAATAATGTTGAAACTTCAATAAATCATGATGTAAAGTATTTTTGGAACTATGAAAAATAACAACTTTGGTTTACCCACCAACTTGGAATATGCAGGTAAAAAGGCCAAAGACACTCAAAGTATCACTGACCTTTTTCCTTATTTTTTTAAAAGTGTTTATGAATGTGATACACCAGTTTCTGCTAGTACAACATCAAATTTTACCACTGATCATAATCTTAATTTATCTTGTATCCACATAGAATATAATTATATATTGACTGAACTAAAATTACTAGATCAAAGCAAAAGTGGTGGACCCGATAAAATACCTCCTGTATTTATGAATAATTGTGCTTCCAATCTGGCGTATCCTTTATATTTGCTGTTTAATCAGTCTTTACGAACAGGATGTTTTCCTACTAAATGGAAATTCAGCTTCCTTACGCCTATTTTAAAAAAAGGTGATGAGCACGAGGTGACTAACTACAGACCGGTGTGCCTTTTATCAACAATTCCTAAAGTTTTAAAAAAAATAGTTCTTAAAAAAATTATTTTCCAATTAAATCACGTCATTTCTCCTAAAAAACATGGTTTCTGTACTGGAAAATCTACCCTTACTAACTTGTTAACGTATCAAAATTATATACCTGACTCCATGTCTATTAAATGTCAAGTTGACTCTATTTATACCGATTTAAGTAAGGCGTTCGATAAAGTTAATCATGAGTTTTTGTTGAATAAACTGCATAAATTCGATATAGGTGGTTCACTATATGAGTGGATTAGCAGTTACTTGATCATCAGTTAAAATTGATGGTACATTTTCATACAAATTCACTGCTACGAGGGGTGTTCCCCAGGGGTCACGTTTAGGTCCAATCCTTTTTTTATTATTTTTTAATGATGTATTATATATTTTCAATGATGTTCAAGTATTAATGTTTGCAGACGACCTGAAATTATTCAAAGCAATTAGAAACATTAATGATTGCCATATTTTGTCAAATAACTTGTTGAGATTTATTATATGGTGTCATGATAACCGCTTGCAACTTAACGTAAGCAAATGTCAAATTATGAGGTTTTATCGAGTAAAGAATCAAATATTTTTCGATTATTCCATTAACAATATGTCGTTAGTATCTGTCTCGGAAATAAATGACTTAGGTATTTGGATTGACATGAAACTCAACTTTATCAAGCATATAGAAATTATAACCAATAAAGCTTTGAAAATGTTGGGATTTATTTTAAGGGTATCTAGTGATTTCAATAATGTCAATACTGTAAAAAAATTATATATGTCACTAGTAGGGAGTCATATAGGATACAATTCCACGATTTGGTCCCCAAATTATGAGGTTCTTATTTTATTTTATTTTATTTGGAAAACCAACAGTTTATAACAATAATGTTTGATGAAATACATATGTATAAAAATTTAACCAATAACAGGTTTTCACTGATGTATATTAAATTATTAAGTGCATAGGTATAAAGAAAAATAGTTAAATTAGGTTATGTGGATGGGATGGTGGAAGGGAGGGGAAAGGGATAGATCTATTCTGTGTAAATATATGTAAATGTTATTTATTCATTTTAGATTTGAAAATGTTAGGTGCTGTGTTAAATAAGTCGAATTCACTGTATGTCATGTTAAAGATGAGAGAAGCGCGGTGAATGAATGTATTTTGTTTAGAGTTAGTGTTGCATTGAGGAATGTATAATGCGTGGTTTTGTCTTGTTTGTCTGATGGGCACTCTTAGTTGAATTCACATGCCATTCACATGACATGCCATTGAAAGAATCCAAAATAAAATTTTAAGATATGTAAATTTTAAAATGGGCATTCCTAGTGAATGCCTAAATTACGATAACGTACTTTGTTCATTAAATTTAATAAAATTATATGATTGTAGAATCATTTCCGATTTAACCTGTTTGTATAAAATCATTAATTCAATGTTTGATACCCCTGATTCATTATATTTAATCTCTTTTCATACTCCAGGCAGGTCAGTAACAAGACAGTACCTACCATATTATTGTAGCAATTCCACATCAATATCACAATATTACACTCCTATGCGACGGATTCAACAGCTAGGAAACAAATACTCCGATGTTGTTGATATATTTAGTACATCAGTTTTAACATATAAGCATACCTTATTGAAGTTTTTTTCATCAAATAGGGGAATATTTTTATAAAGCGATTTAAATTGTCTAAAACATTAACAGTATTTTTGGATTTCTATATTTTGTAACAAACTATTTTGGATTCCTTATATTTTGTACCTACATATTGTGTGGATCAATTCAATAATATTTTTATTTTATATTTATTTTTGTTCAAGTGTTTTAAACAGTCGTTTCCTGCACTATTTATGAGTAGAATTTTGTAAATATTGTAAATATTTTTGTAATATACTTATGGAAAAGCCTAAATAGGCGTAAATAAATAAAGATAAAAATCATCAGTTATCCAACATTGCAAGTTGGTATTATTTTGGGTTCGCAACATAAGATTTGTTGGTTCAGCCTTAGAGGCATATAATTTTCGGGTGGGGTTCTGTTTTTTGCTTTCTGAAATAATTATTGTTTTAATAAAAAAAAAAATTATGGGAAATGCAAATATTATTGCAAATTGAATAATGTCAATGAAAATTGATAATTTGGGCTTCCGGCTAAAAAGGTTAATCTTAACTGCAATAAAATATACGCCCTTGAGGTGTTTTTTTCATGAAAAAGGCGCTCTACAAATTATGCAATTATTATTAAAAATTTTAAATATGTAAGAACTCTATTTCACAATTTATAATTAATAAAATATAAATTGTGAAATAGAGTTCTTGTGACATCAGTTAGTAAAACGTTTCTGATTGAGGATTTTCAAATTGCTAAAAATAAGTTTATCTCAGGCAGTACTCCTGCAAGGAGCTGGAGCGCGACGCGCGCCACCATGCGCTGAGGCACTTCGTGGAAGTGGGCACGAACTGCCCGCAGTTCGTGAAGCTGCCTGCCGAAGAGGTGCGCGCGCTGCTGGCCGAGGACGAGCTGAACGCGCGCACCGAGGAGGCGGTGTGGGAGGCGGCTCTGCGCTGGGTGCAGCACGACCCCACCACGCGCCGACACCACCTCGTGGGGCTCATGGCCAACATCAGACTGGGGCTGTTGGACACCCAGGTAAAATGAATCTAGATTAGGTACCCATCATTTTATTTTATTTATTTATCCCTTTTTTTGACAACAAATTTTATACAAACATATTCATACTTAATTCATTATAAATTGTTCCATGTCAACTCATAAGCAAGTCAACTCAACATCCCTTTGAAAAGTCATTAAAAGCTATGAAAAAATAATTTTAAAATAGCCGGTAACCCTAACCTAACTTAACCTATTTAATCATTTAAAAAAAATTATCATCACTCTTAATGACCTTTCTGAAGTGGTTCTGATTTGGTGCCATGCTGAATTTGCCGGTCACCTAAAATTTTATATTAAAAAAATATATATTAAAAATTACAGTGCAGTTCACACGTGGTAGAAGTGAAACCATCAGAAAACTAAAGTAGACAAGAGTGGGGAGGCTACGAAGCACCGCCCAAAGAAGCGACCGATTTTTCTATCTCATTCTTCCGCAGGCTAAATCTTGTAGATGCATGTGATGACGTTTGTTTCTTTTTATTTATTTATTTATTTATTGTTTGAAACATTTACAGAGTGTTAACAAATTATTGCATTAATATTATTACGTTGGAATATGAACTGATATTAACACTCCAATTAGAAATGTTCACAGCATGCGTAATTAAGGTTTAGTTGTTGCTAGACGGAGATGCTAGTAGTGAAAAGAAAACAGAAATAATAATAATATTAAAAAAGAAATATAAGACAAGAAATTTAAAACATGGTAAGTGTACAGAGAAAGAAACGTTTCTGGAAAGGATAATAAAGTTAAAATAAAGAAAAGACATAATAATAAAGCAATTAACAATCGTAGCGTATCATCAATCATGACATATCATCAATTAACAATAATTAAAAATCTTCTTCCATGACATATCATGGTAGAAGATTTTTAATTTGTTTTTTAAAATATTCGAGACTGTTTGCGAAGATATCAATAAGGTCACATTCAATTGTGTTATACAAACGACACATTCGAGACAGTGGATTAAAGTATGCAATATTGTTATTAAATATTTCAATATGGAATATATTTTGACTTCTTAAGTTACGTCTATTAGGAACTTTAATATGTATGTTGCTCAGACAATGAGTGGTTAAAAGTTTATCATGAATAATTTTATATAAACATATTAAGTCAGCAAATTGTCTTCTTTTTTCCAATGTTTTTTAGTGTCGCTTTTCATTACATCGAGTTTCAAATCACAATGGTTCTCAAAAAAAATATATGAAGTTTGGTTTCAGTAGACGACCTCATTGTATCACGCAGTCATTGTTTTATTAAATAATAGTTTTGTAATTACTGCTGCAGACCTATAATTCCTACCACAGGGATAGTTCGCACCTTGATAGTCTCATCTTGTAGCTTCGACTTCAGGAATCACAGTTTGATTTCGCCTTGCAGGTATTTCTCGAGCGTGTCAAGAACCATCCCTACGTGGCTGGCAACGAGTCCTCGCGCCCCATCATCATCGAGACGCTGAAGTTCATGTATGACCTGGAGACGATCGGCCAGCGCGATGGGGAGGTAGCCACGCCGCAGCTGGCTCGTCCGCGCGTGCCCCACGAGGTGCTCTTCGCCATCGGGGGCTGGAGCGGGGGCTCACCCACCGCCTTCATCGAGACCTACGACACGAGGGCTGATCGGTGGATCAAGGTACCTACGACATTTGGTAGCTTAACCTAACCTAACATTTAAAAAAAAAAATGAATACCTCACAAGAGTCCCAGCTACTCCCGTCTGGAGCCAGTGAGTCTATTGCATCCCCGATTGGGGTATGTTGTGAGGCTGAAGGTAGTGGGGAAGGGGAGGAGATGGGAAAGAGGAAGGTAGGGATGTAACGTTTCAATTCTGATTGGTGGTCTTACACCAGGGCGATACTAAGAGTGTCTTCCACTCTGGAACGTGCTGCAAATACACTATATTTTATTTTAAATGAATTAATCTTGAAATAACACAAATTAATCAAATAAAATTTATTTTATTCTCCCGCGACCTTCGGATTGCGAGACAAATGTCTTACCGCTTGACTACGCCGGCCGTCAAGTTAGTCAATTCAACCTATTTTAACTTTACCTTACCTAACCTAGCCTAACATAACCTAAAATTTTAAAATCTCTTCCAATCTAATCTGATACTGATTTTTTGTTCAGTGACTTAACCTAATTTTATTCAACGACAATGAATTATTAAATTATTTTTGGGGTATTATGCCGTGTTGCGCTTCCTCCTTCTGTAGCTAACGTTTCGGATAACTTTACATCGTCCATCATCACAAATTCATCATCTACAAAGCTGATGATTGCTTCATCAACAAAAACGCTATATTGTATGAACGTGACATTACTTAGGTACTGTCGACTGTGGCTTGAGCGCTTAAACGAAAGGAATATATTGTCTTTTGAAAAATTTAATTTGTGAAAAAAAAATCTGAAAATAGACTTCATATGGGAAATCCAGCGAGCTTCTAGATTAGATGACGACTAACTAAAATATTTGTTAACATGTACAAGTTTTCGTAGACACTATAATGCGCAATGTTTTGTAGTGTCTACGAAAAGGTGGTTTCTTAACGATGTTTATCTGCTTCATCTTTTATCTGTAGATACCCCACAGTGTTATTTTCTTAGACATTTTAAGATATTGCATATTTCAGGATGCTGTTTATTTATTAAAGGTAGAGGAGGTGGACCCTGCGGGACCCCGAGCGTACCACGGAACCGCCGTCATTGGAAACTGCATCTACGTCATCGGAGGCTTCGACGGCACTGATTACTTCAACTCCTGCCGGTGCTTCGATGCAGTCAGTAAGACTTGGAAGGAGGTTAGACACGCGTAATTATTTTTTTTTTTCTTTTATGATTTGAAGTAAACCAAAGCTGCTTAGTTTAAAGGGAACATTTTCACTGGCGATGATTATAATTTGTAGCATAACTATGTAGTATAAAAAAAAATCAAATCAAATAATTCATTTATGTTATTTAAAAACAAACTTTGTTTACATCACTTTATTTACTACACAATCTAAATGTTTCGTTAACAATGTTCATATCATCAGTAGTAAAAATGTACATCGAGGTTATACATTAAATACAAATCAAGAAAGGGGGAGGGGTAAGAGTAGGGTAAGTTTATTAGAATTAGGGAATACAATGTCATTAGGGAAAGTGTTCAAAAGAGGATGATATGAACATTTTTCACAACACATGTAGATTATGTATAAAATAAAGCGATGTAAACAAGTTATTTGTCTTTTAATCAAATAAATAACGTCATCAAAAACTGAAAACCTTTCAGAAGAAGTTTTATTCGCAAAATTTATATATTTAGTTTACTGACAATGGACGGCGGTAGTTGGTGGATTTCAAAGATATAAAATTTTATGAGAATTCGAAGTGCCGTGTTTGTTTGTTTAACTGTAAAAATTATGAAAATAAAATCGTGTTTTCAATGAAAAACGGTTACTAGCAACTATTGGTCGTATTATTACTACTACTGAACCTGTTAATATTAAACTGACGTTCATTCATGGTCATTCAAAAAAAATGTCAACCGACACCACGGAAATCAGAAAATAATAACCTGATAACCAGAAATATGTTGGTGAGCAGACTCCATAAGGCGGTGCTCCCAACAGATGGGTGCATTATCATCTTTCACCCCCAGGAACAAGTGTGTAACATGATCCCTTCCCTGGGTTCGGGTAAACGAAGTAACGACACTGGTGAGTTCCTTGTCGTAGTGGTGCCCTTATAATTTAAGACAATGTGTAATTATTTACCGTACAATAGTAAGCTTGGAATTGCGACGACGATCGTCTGAAGTCTCATAAATACCTAAGTAAAAATAGCAAAAATCAACTTCTACTACAAGTACATTTTTTTTTTTTACATTAACTCCACAATAATTTCCCTCAGGGCCTATGTCATCTTTGAGGATGCTGTGTGGAGGGTCTTTTTGATGAAAGGAAGGAGTGAACATGGGTCTTGAAGAGACCCATGTTGTAGGAGGGAGGAAACACAGAGGCTGGTAAATCGTTCCACATCCAAGCTGTTGAACTCAAGAACGAGTCGTAAAAACGACCCGTTCTCATGTGACTAATGTCAACCGTGTACAAATGTTGGGCGCGTGTTTGGCGTGTTTCCCGACTATGCACCGGTGCCGAGGGGATCAACGACGCTAGTTCCTCGGAGCATTTTCCATTGTAATACCGGTAGAACAAGGACAGCATTCCCACCTGACGCCTGTGCTCTAAAGATTGCAATCCGTCTGTTAACATGGGAAATCTATCAAACGGACCGCCCGTTTCTGCACAGAGTCAAGGGTTTTTTAAAGGTATTTTGGAGCTCCAGACCAGAGGTGGCTGCCAAATTCAAACCGTGGGGCGTACTTGCGATTTGTACAGGGTTAGCAGTTGTGTACTTTTAAAGTATCTGCGGGCCCTGTACAGTACGCCCAGTTTCTGAGAGGCTAATTTAACTCTGGTTTCGATGGAGCCCCCATACCTGAGCTGGTCACTTAGAGTAACACCAAGCATATCAATGGAGGTCCTGTTCGGAAGAATGCTTCCGTTGAAGGAGACCAGATTATCATTAAGATCCCTTTTAGACGTTATCAAACATGATTGGGTCTTTGAAACATTAAATTCGACGAGGTTATTCTTACCCCAAGAGAAAACACTCTCGAGGTAACCGTCCATTCTCTGCTTCAAAGCCCTCCGAGCTATTGGGGTTTGTGTGCTCTTTGGAGGCTTGTCAAACAAAAAGCTATCATGGACTGTACTGTCATCCGCGTAACAATGAATCGGTGCACATGACAAGAGGTCGTTGATGTGCAACAGAAACAAAGTCGGAGATAGAACCGATCCCTGGGGGACGCCAGCATTTATCGAATGCGAGGAAGAGGTGAAACCGTCAGCAACCGCCTGAATCGACCTCCCCCTCAAAAAGTAGGCAATCCACGCACACAAGAATGCGGGAAGTCCGTACGAACGCAGTTTGTTGACAAGCGCTCGATGCCAAACCCGGTCAAAGGCCTTGGAAATGTCCAGTCCAACCGTTTGGGTCTCACCAAAACGTTCCAGGCACCGTCCCCAAACATGCGTCACATACGCGAGAAGATCACCGCATGAGCGGTTCCGCTGGAATCCGTATTGACGGTCGTTAATAATTTTGTTCTTCTCGAGGTATGTGAGCAGTTTGTCGTTGATCACACGTTCCATCACTTTTGACAGAACAGATGTGATCGCTATGGGGCGGTAGTTGGCTGGGTTGGAGCGGTCACCCTTCTTTGGATGCAAACCAGACCACATACACATAATCGTCGTTATATCTAACTAAGATAAAAATATAACTCGGTACCTACGATGAATTTGCCATACAGTCGACAATACAGTTATTTAAGTACTTTGCTGTATTGAACATACAACAACTGTACATCAAAATTATATCTACACATTACCAAAAAGACAAACTAAACCATCATACTGCACAACATAATTACGACACAAGACACAGACACCAACACATGACTCCAAAGACAAATACCACCTATGGACAAAGACATTTGGCTCCAAAATTTTTAAATTTAATTGAAACAGATATTAAAGATATTCATATGACAAAAAATGTTAATCTAAAAACCAAAATTTATACGTGGATATTCAACAAAGGCATTGTATACTGCGGGCAGATAACTTATTCAAAATAACAACCAACTAAACGCCTATATCTTTCTCTTTTCCTTTCAAATAATAATATTTATTTTTATTTTTTTGTATTTCTTATTATTCTTAAATAATTATTTTATATTTTAATATTTCTTATTTGTTATATTTCTCAACACTTCTCTTTTTCTTTTCTTTTTATTTTCCCTTCATTCAATTTATCTTTTCAAATGCAAATTAAATTTTTTATTTTATTTATCCTACAAGATAAAGTAATCAAAATTTCATTAAATTTTTTATTTAATTTTATCCTACAAGATAAAGTAATCAAAATTTCATTAAATTCCTGCCACCTCGGAACAGGCTCAGCCTAGTGAGGTGGTATATACCAAAAAAATAATACTAAAATAAATTGTAGGTACTTCAAACTGTAAAAAAATGTATTTTTGTGCTTATATGATCTTGGTTAATAAATAATTTAAAAAAAAAAAAAAAAAAAAAAAAAGTCACTACTGACCACAACACTCACTCTATAATACAAATCATCAGAACCTACCCATCGGCAATAAACAATAAATAAAATAAAATCGGCACTAAAACATTTACATTCTCGCGTGTACCTAGATATCATTCAGTTGGCAATACTTTCTCAGAAGTAGTAGATGTGTTCAACTACACGGAATATAGTTATAAGAAGGCTATAATAGCTTATCTCAATAATAATAAACCTTCTGCGTGGGTTCAATATAATTTAAATATCATATTTTACTTCATGATTACTGTTCCACAAAATTATATATGTAGGTATATCTGTGGTCGAGGGGTAAGACTCTCGATTAGCAATCCATAGGTCTTCGTTTTTTTCATTGATTCGTGTTATTTGACAATTTAATAATTTAAAATAATATAAGGGATATTTGTATATTTGGATGTTTCGCAAAATTATATCCTTTATATTATTTTTAATTATTAAATTGTCAAATAACTCGAATCAATGAAAAAACGAAGACCTATGGATTGCTAATCGAGTCTTACCCCACGACCACAGAGGCCGCCAGATTCTTTATATTGATTACGTTATGATCTGTAAAAAACCCAATGGGGCGTACCTAATAAAGTATTGTTCATATTTTTTTAAATAATTATAACGATCTTACTTACATTAGGCTATAACTACATACATTCTCGTAGTACTTACCTACTTCTTTAATGCTCTTGTTAATGTGCTTTGTATTGTACACTTATTTGAACAACTTGCCATAATAATGTATCTAACACAAAGCCTTCAAGGCGTAAACAAACAAATTGTCACGATAATAATTATTATTAATAACTCCTGTAATAATTATTATGCCAACCTATAAACCTCTTGTTGCTTCCTTTTGGTGATAAGCGTAAAATATTTTTTACGGAATGTAAACCTAATACATTTCCTACCTTATAAAATGTATTAATGTTAATTAGCGCCTATTATCCGCCTTTGACCCCAATAAGGAGAATTGTCCCGCAGGTCGCTCCGATGAACGCCCGCCGCTGCTACGTGTCCGTAGCCGTAGTGGGCGAGGTGCTCTACGCCATGGGCGGCTACGACGGTCACCACCGCCAGCGTAGCGCTGAGCACTACTGCCGCCGCACCAACCAGTGGTCGCTCGTCTCCAGCATGAACGCGCAGAGGTCCGACGCCAGTGCCTGCACGCTTGACGGTAAAACATATTATTATATATTGTTTGATGAGCATGTTGAAGGGGGCGTATCACGTAGTGAGTACTGACTTTCTTTTGATAAAATATGTAAATATTTCAGTAAGATAAATACTATCTGGAAGGAACTATCTCTTAGATAAAGCATGTTTATTTATTTATTTACTTATTTACATTGACATTAAATTTTTTTGCTTTTTTTATATTTTGCAGTGATTATAATGTCACTATTATTAAATTTAAAAAAAAGTTTATTTCGTATAAGTGACGAGTTCTGTTGTGTAATTATAATTAACGACATTTAGTCAAATTTAAACAATAACAGGGTAATAAGTAATAACTAATAACAGGGTAATAACTAATTGTTAACAGTCTGTAATTGTTTCAAACGTTTTTTTTAGATTAACATACTTAGTAAACATCAAATTGTAGTATTTAATTATTTAGATAATATTAGCAACTCTCAAACCAAAATTTGAAACAGAAAAATATTTTTAAATTTCCTACTACCACCACACTAAGCGGAAAATGTTGCTTTTTCTAATTTCAATAACGCACAAGAGACTATGGCATCCCCAATTGGGGTATGTTATGAGGCTGGTGGTAGTGGGGAGGGGAAGGAGATATGGGAGAGGTAGGTGGGGAAGAACCTGGCTATTCAGATCTGGTCACCAAACAACACGATGCTCTTTCGGCCACTGACCGATCAAATTCAATTATTGGAGTTTGCAATTTGATTCTGGATAGACTTTTGTTTCATTTTGAAGCATTGAAGTTTCCACTTATTTGTCGTAAAAGAGTTTTTAAAACATTAACATAAGTAACATTCAATATTCCTTTCCAAAGAACAAATTTAACCATTTTCCAATCTCTTACCGACCTTTTAACGTCCAAGTGGCAAGATCCCAGGCAAATTTAGCGACAGAACTTTACTCCAGAATTTTACAAAATTTCTGTAATCTAGTTGTCTCCAATTGACTCAAACTTTATTTTCTCTTGTTTCTTTTTGTTTTGTTTGGTGTTTTACATACTTACCACTTGGTAATAAACGTGTATTTTTTAAACAACTATTTAACGTACAATAATGGTTGTTTTCACTTTTATAAAATGTAAAACACTTTTATTAGTAAGGTATTTATTTTTTCGTGTTTATAATATTGTTGTATGCTGTTAGTGCACGCTGTTATTTGTTATTTCTTTGCAATTATTTGTTCACACTGTCTGTTGCGCACTTTTATAAACTAAAATAAAAATGAGCGTGGTCTGTCAATAGGTAATTACAAGAATTAAAAGTACGTGAAATTTGGGATGAAACGATCATGAACGGAAGTAAATTTCTCATTAAATTTAATCTCTGGCTACTGTTTGGGTTGCGTGCGACGGGATGGCGTGACGCGACATGCATACACTGCATACCCCGCACTGCATACAGAGTGATGTTCGAACGGAGCGTTTAAAACTATGATAATTATTTATAATAAATGCCCTGTCAGTGATTATGTTTAACGGAAGCTGGATGCTTCTTTTTACAGTTGCGATGATGATACGGCTTAACCCACAATTATAAGTTGTAAGTTCTGTACCCGAGAAGCA
Source organism: Limnephilus lunatus (assembly GCA_917563855.2). Taxonomy (NCBI): domain Eukaryota; kingdom Metazoa; phylum Arthropoda; class Insecta; order Trichoptera; family Limnephilidae; genus Limnephilus; species Limnephilus lunatus. The sequence goes on along the minus strand of OU830597.1, from coordinate 82,569,187 downwards.
TTCGGATGCAAGTCCAAAAATGTAAATGTTCAGGAGAGTCAAAAAACTATTTTTTATGTAACTATGGTCTCATAACTTCTTCGGATATCCACGCTGACAGACAACAAAAAAGTAATTATTAAATCAATTGTTTTGAAAAAAAACGCTGACTTGAGTCAAACAAAAACACGGATTTGAGTCCTTCTGCTTCAAAACGAAGTGGAATATTTTGTTATGACATGTGGTGTATTATGAAAGGATCAATGTTTGAAAATTGTTTACTTCAATAGAAAGCGTAGTAATGTTGGAGGCAGGAGGGAGTCAAATCCATTTTCATCTGGATTTGAGTCATAATACTCAAAACGCAACTAAATCATAAAGATGCAAGTCCATGTATATCTTTCTGCTTCTAAGATAGTTGTTGCATCAAAGGTAGTTGCATCCGTATACATTTTTGAAATTCCTATTTTTCTTCATGATAGGACCTGTATCTTTCTTCCACTGATAAACATGATAATTTACTTCAAGTCTGCGTCAAAAACTCATTTCTTCAAATTTTGGACTTGCATCCGTATGCTTCTCGCGTACAGAGTTGTTCTGGCTCAATTTGCAGGCAAGATATACATAACCGGCGGTTTCAACGGTCAGGACTGCATGAGCAGCGTGGAGGTGTATGATCCGGCCACCAACCAGTGGACCAACATCGCTCCCATGAACTACCGCCGCTCCGGGGTCTCCTGCATCGCCTACCACGGAAAGGTAAATAATCACCAACTACCGCGAGCTTGAATTTGATCGTGTTATGCAGAAAACATCCAACCCACAATATGCTAAAATTGATATTAAACTACCACAAGCATTAATTTGAGCACCTTATGCAGAAACCATCCAACCCACAATGTGCAAAAGTTTGCCCAAAACTATTATAAGTAGATATTAATTGGATTACGTTGCGCAAAAACCACCCAAACCATAATATGTAAAAAATTGACACGAAACTACCATAAGCGTTAATTGAATCACATTATGCGGAAACCATCAAACCCATAATAAGCAAAAATTGGCATAAAACTACCATAAGCATTAATTGGACCACGCTATGCAGAAACCATCTGACTGACAATACGAAAAAATTAACACAAAATTTACCTAAGCATGGACTACGTTATGCAGAAACCATTCAAACCACAATATGCAAAAGTGACACAAACCTACCATAAGCATTACTTGGACCGTATAATGCAGAAATCGTCCAACCCAAAAATTGACGCAAAACTACCCTAACCATTAATTAAACCATGTTATGCAGAAACCATCCAACCCACAATAAGTCCAACGCAAAAAATGTCTTATGAATCCTAATTCATCAATAGAGATACTTTAATTTGTTGAAGACAACCAATCCAAAATTTAAAAATTTGGAATAAAAGATCAAAATTCGGAACATTACCTATTACATAAAATACATTTTTGTAACAATATTTTAATACATTTTCATGCAGAAAAAAATTAAGTGGTTTGGATGACGTGTTCGACTTTGACCACGGATAAAAAATTTTTTCGCAAAAATCAAAGATTAAAACAAAAAAGTCTTGAAAAAGTGTCGTATTTTAATTTTCTAATACTTCTAATATTCAAAAAATTTAACGTCTACCATTTAACAAAGTGATATTATTTAAAATCAAAGTGGTAATATTGTTTTAATCCCGCAAACATTCAAATGCGATTACCTCAGCTTTCTATTTTGTAGGTTGGATGGTGTCTGCATAACATGGTCCAATTAACATTAATCCGTCATACTAGAATCCAGTAATATGAAGTTCTTTCCAAATTGTCCGCTAATTTAATAACACCAAGTGATAATAACTATGTATAGGGAAATCATTTTAAGCCCCCGCATTCCGCACCGATTTATAACATATTTCTCTTGACCACTTGCAGTTTTTAAGTTCCTTAAAAAATATATGTTATTTTTGAAGATAAATATCTGTTCATTTGTAGAGCCGAAACTGTAATTATATGAAATTCCCTGGATCGAAAAAAATCACGAAGTATGCTCCGAGAATTATTAAAAACAGAACAGTAAAATCAGAATAAAATTTGTACGCATCTAGGGATTGAACACAGAACCTTGGCGGGGTGCGGAATCTTTTTCTGATTTTTCAGTTTCAAATTTTCGTTTGAGAATCGCTAATATTGTCTTTAATGATTAAAAATAACGATTTTATGTTTTACTCATTTAGTTATTAAAAAATATATACAAATTGATTGTACATAGGTGTCCTATCCAAACAACCGCGGGTCATTTTAAATACACAACAATTATTGTTTTATCAAAAATTATCTACGGATTATATCGGTGACAACTACAGTTAGCACTTGTTATCATTTTTTTTAAACAAAAATTATAACAGCTGTTTAACCTTTATCGTGGGATGATTTAGGATATCGCTGATGACCCTGTTCTGATTGGGACTAAAAATGTCTCTGAGGAGCCTAACAATGACATTTTGTTAATTAATCACCAGGCTTATTATAACAACATACTAGTTGATAACTTGTTGGTAGTTAAATTTTAAATTGTTCAGGCAATTCGTCGTAAAGAGCGTATTGTGTATTGTGTATGATTAATATTTTAAATCGTATCCGGATCCTTTAGGTATAAAGAGAAACTACAATCTATAAAATGTAAAGAGACAAAACACAAACTTTGACTTAAAGTAAACAATTTTACACAAAAAATTTAAAATTTAGATATTATTTTTCCTACTGAATACTTTATATTTTTATCTTGCACCATTTTTTATTTATATTTATGTCTAATACTAAGTAACTCTAAAAGCTCATGTAAAATATAAAATAGACATCCCTTTCACTGTTTTTTTTTTACATTTACTTCACACAGGAGGCCCGAGGAAAATAATTTCTCGGGGCCTATGTCATCTTTGAAGATGCTGTGTGGAGGGACTTTTTGAGGAAAGAAAGGAGTGGAGGAAACACATAGGCCGGCAAATCGTTCCACAGCCGAGCTGTTTTGGCGTATTTCCTGACTATAAACCGTCGCACTACTGCATTTACTATCAATAATATGTATGAAATTTTTGTGGATTTATTTTGAAAATAATTGTTATTTTATATTTCAATGAGAAGATCCATACTTTTATCGTAACTACAAGCTGTGGATAAAAATGTAGTGCAAAGTTTATTTTCCAGTTTTAATTTGCAAAGTTTACTTGCCAATTTTTTTATTGTTTTAAATATAACATTTTATTCCTTACAGTTAATTGTCTTTTTCGACTACCACACTAGGGTAATGCCCGTGTTGTGGTAGTCATAGTTTTAATTTGCCATTTTTTTTATTTTAACGCTATAACAAACAGATTTATAAATATTTTATTAAATAAATGTTCAGTTCAGCACACGTTTAGTGATATTTTTCACCCACCATACTGCGGTAATCAGTCATGGTGGATGAAAATTAGCTTTTTCTTCTTGATTTAAAAAAAAACTTTTACTTGGTACCAGCAAACCATTAACGATGATTTTTTGTTGTTGTTGATACCCCATTGTTGTTTTCATCAGATAATTTTAACAAAATAAGGTCTGTTTCGAGCCCAGCAAATTTGATCGTTTTCCGAGCAGGTTGTTCATGTTTTAGGTTTACGTAATAGGTGGTTTCAACGGCGTTTCGCGGATGGCGTCCGGCGAGGTGTTCGAGCCCGCCACGGGACTGTGGACTCCAGTGCCCGATATGTACAACCAGCGCAGCAATTTCGCCATAGAGGTCATAGACGAGATGATCTTCGCCATCGGCGGCTTCAACGGGGTCACCACCACTCCGCACGTCGAGTGCTACGACGAGAGGACCAACCAATGGTTATTATGCAACATATTATCTATCTTATCTTGGTGTTAAGTATATTTGTTGTTGCAGTGCAACCATTTGGTTCCAACCTCCCCCAGTGGAAAATATAACATTAGGGCTTTAAAATTCTGATAAACATTAAAATGATATAATACGCCAATGGCCTCAAGTTGAAGATAGTCTTCCGTTGGTGCATCGGTGTCGAGGAGATGATCATCGATGGCCTCCGTAAATCCCATCAATTGATGTAGTTTTCTGGAGCGCCTTCTATTGAATGCAGAAAAAATACTCTATATCACGTCATCTCTATATTGTTGGGCTTTAAAACCAGGGGATCTATTAAAAGTTTGTCTGTGATTGTGGAGACAAGAGTTTGTTTGGTGGCTACCAAAATCTACAGTAGGGTTCACTTTTTTGTATAATTTACTGGGTAGTTTGAATTCTTTCATTGGTTCTTTTGTCTACTTTGCTCTGGCTTCGATGGACGAATTATTTTAAGTAATGATACCTGAGTGCTATATTTTGTTTTGTCAAAAGTGACAGACTGTTTTATTTGAGATCCACTTGTCCAGGTACGAGGCGACGGACATGCTGCTGTACCGCTCCGCGCTGTCGGCCTCCGTGATGACAGGGCTGCCCAACGTGCGCGACTACATATACCAGTACAGAGAGGGGCTGATGGAAGAGAAGCGGCGCTTGCTGGCCGCCTCGAGCGCGCGCCAGCCTTCCGCGCGGAGCCCGCTACCTGACGTGAGTGTCTAGCGTCTTATAGCCTGTCACGTCTGCAGGTACGAGGCGGCGGACATGCTGCTGTACCGCTCCGCCATCTCGTCCTGCGTGCTGCGTGACCTGCCCAACACAAGGGACTACATTTACAACCGGCAGGGGCTCATGAAGCAGCGGCAGCGGATACTGGCACCCTCCTCACCGCGCCACATCTCAGCTAGGACACCTCTGCCACACATTGCCGAAGTGAGTACCAAGTGACTACCCCTCCTCACCAGCATTTTAACTCTAAATCAGAAATCAGCAGCAAGATGTACGAAGCAACAACCCTTCCGAAAGACCTCTGGGATCATGAATTCGTGCCTCTGATAATTTTTGGCTTTTAGGTGTAGATTACTCGTCAATAAGAAAATTCAAGCAAAAATTTTGAGCTACAAATGAATATCGAAAAGATATATCTAGTACCTTTATAAGCTCTCTCTAACCACTGGAAAAGAAAGATCGTCTAGTGCTACGTACCAATTTCTATATACCCAGACGAAGACGTGGTGTTATTCTACGTACTGTCATTGATATATAAAGATATTGTAATGGGCGACTACAATGCAATACTAGACTGCCAAACGGATGGAACAGATGAATGAAACGGAATCTTTGTAATAAAGCCATCATCACCTGGCTACATCTTAGAGATCTCCTCAATACATGGTATCTTCTGAATGCGCTCCCTAGTCATTCCCTCTGGTCTACAAGCCTTTTCGAACCTACTCCATGTAGTCAGTTCATTCCTCTTCCTCGATATGCCTGTTGGCTGACCAGGCCACAAAGAAAACCCTTTGCACTGAGCACCAACATGATGATGATTCATTTCAGGAGTAAGTACGCAGTATTCAGACTCATTCTACTTTAATAATTTCAACTTTATTTTTTTAATTAATGAGCAGGTAGCAAGCAATCTGCTGATGCGTTCTTATCTGATTTCACATTAAAATTATGAGAAATAAAATTTTACTAAATTGTGGCGTAAATGCATCATTTTGCTTATCCTTCATCGTAAACAATTATTACTTCGAAACGAAACGTCATTTCAATATTACACGTGTATTGGTAAAAAATTTAAATACTGCTTATTTTCCATTTCAATACTGTCGATCTTACGAATCAGGTCAACCTATCGCAGTCTTTGAGAGCTACAGAATCTTACGATTATCAGTCATGACTGTCGAATTCATGCTTTAATTTAGTTGCAGGTGATCCATGTTTTTGCTAAGATCCAAAACAAAATAAACGCTAAATTGTTTGGTCAATATTTTTCAATAATTGTACAATAAGATCACAAACAGATTTGTTAACAAGACTGTTGAAACTCGGGCTAAACCGGATAGTAACCATTATTAAAGTCATACCTACATCCTTTATTTGATATTAACAGAGCAGACTTACGGCCTAACCTTTGTCGCGTGCCGATATATTAACCCTCTTACTCACAGTTCACAGTACCTACAGACACTAAATTATGTTTATCAATGCGGAAGTGTGTCGTACGAACCCACCCAACTAAATCATTACCTACAACTGACTAAACCATTCAACAAAGTGTCAATTCAGTAATATCATTAAGGTGATGCACTAACCACATCGTGTAAAATTCGGGATCAGATTCAGATCAATAAGATTCCTCATTTAGATGGCGATAAGGTTTAAATTCCCGTTTAACCAAGCTGTTTTGATTTATGTTTATTTTACCTGTTTTTATTTATGTTTATTTTACCTGTTTTGATTTATTGACGAAAAAACATTGCCAAAAGCATGTTTTAGTTTATTTTGCGTTTTGATTTATTCACGAAAAAAACATTGCCAAAAAGCATGTTTTAGTTTATTTTGCGAAGACAGGCACAAATGTTTAAATGTTTTACGATTATTTTATAAAGACTTAATTTTTCCACATTACACAATACAACCATGATCGAAAAGGGGTTCGTAAGTAGGAGATTTTGAACTTTAAATCAGTTTTTATTGGCCTGATGCTTTATTTTTAATGGACTTATAAAAAGACTAATGAATAAATACATAGTGTGCAGTTCACACGCGGTAGAAGTGAAAACTTTCAGAAAAATAAAGCAGACAAAAGTGCTACCGCACAAAGAGGAGATTGATTATTCTATCTCACTCTCTCTCAGGCTATATCCTATGGATAGTAAGTATATATACTGTAGTATTTGTCTCTTTTTAGTGTCGGTTTTTCGTTTCATCGAGTTTTAAACTGCTAAAGAAGTTGTCACTTCAAAATAATCGATTATTTCAAAGGCATAAGTTTAGTGTTCCACTCGCGGTATTTAATTAAATATCAAATAATTACCTATAATATTTCTAAGTGATCTAATGTTAACCAAATGATTTTGCATTGCTTGGTAGTGTATCACCTTAAAATGCTTTTCCTCCGATTCCTGCGTTTTACATTTTTTCATATATTTTTACTATTTCATTTAATAATGGAAACCGAAAAAAATTGTTCACGAAAATTGAGATATTCGGACGTCAGTCAATTTGTACTACTTGTCAATATTTATTTGTCATTTTCACTTCGTTTCAGTTCCAACCCATGGAGGAAAATGACGAAGGGGTCGTAGAAGATCAAGGAATTGCATAAACTATTTTCTGTTCCCTTTTGAAATAACACAAATAATTTGTAACGTAACGAACCTTCTTGTGTAAATTTTACTAAAGCTTTTAAGTTCGGTTTTTACTGAAACATATTTTTTTGATAATATATTTTGTAAATTATGCAGTATTTATTTAATACGAATTTATCTTTACTAATTAACTTATTGTAAATTGTTAATGATATATTACAATAATAAATAATAAATCCAACGTTTTTTTACTATTTATTTTGATGGTCGTATTACGTATAGTGCCGACCTCAAAGATTTACGAATTAAAAATATATTTGCGTGAAAATTTCTAATGTTTTACTTTATTTTTTGAACAGAATATTAATTACATTAACACTTAAAATTAACAAACAAAAAACCAATGAAATATAATTATTTCTAAATATGACAAAATTTGGCTTAAAGCACCGATCACCTCGATTTCGTCTAAATAAATCTGCATTGATAAAAACGAATACTTTTCTGAACACTCCAGAATATCTGCACATGCTTTATATTCCTGTTGAGTGCACTTTTTGCACTGTATCAAACTTATATCAAAGATTTTACGCGAAATTTTACGCTATGTAAATAATTGAAAAATCTGTCAACTTGCTGGTTATTGAAATCTGTAGTTCTAGCCAAATACTTTGTTTGATTCGTGTTTCTTTCATAAAGTCACGTAAAAACTGTTGACCAGCAAAAAAAAATTCGCTGTTTAAATGAATAATAAATAAATAAAGTTTAATAATAAATTAAATAAAGTTTAATAACTAAATATTGAGATGAAGAACAATGAAAGTTTGTTAACCTGTAGGGGACGGCAAAATATTTCAATAAAAAATTATAATAATGGTCTTTATTTCAGAATCTGAGGAGGTACAGTTTGTCAAATAAGAGTAGAAAATATAGAAGGGCGCCACTGTTGTTCAAATGGCAATACTAAAATAGAATACATGGTGTAAATGTAAAGCTGTGTAATCTACATATTTGTAAAAAATTAAAAAGGCAGAAAAGTGAAAAAATATTTTTTTCATTGAAATATACCCAATGATCTTAGAATCGCATATAGGTATATTATATTAATAGAGTTCCTTTCTATTTTTTTTCTCACCGTATGTTTGTACTGTGTAAAATATTTTTACTACAACGCAATTCATAAACATTAAAATAATTAGTTTGTCGTAATAATTAGTATTTTAATATTAAGTATTATATTTAGTATATACTATGTAAAACTGAAAAGTATACTGTATTAAATAATTAGAAAAAAATGAGAGATTTCTTACAATCAAACTGATTGATCAGTTTCGTAAGATTTGTAAGATAAAATATTGTAAAATTAAAACTGAATAAACATATTTTATCATATTACATAGAAGTCAGGCGGGATTCTACAATAAAAAGATTTTTTTGTTAAAGCCAACACGTAGACAATACCGTACTTGACAGTGACATTTTTATATTTTTAACTACCTAGTATACATAGCACTCTCTTTAGGGTGAATTGCCTTAAACAAAAAAAAAACTACCTAGTAGAGGTAATATCTGAAGACAAAATGAATATATAAAGTCTACACTGCAATTGCAATTTAAACTAGGGGTTAGAGAACAACACGTATATAGGTATTTTAAAATATTTCCTTTGCTGAAAAGAGTTTAGGTAACTCAATCAAATTAAATCAAATGCAAAAAGAAAAGTAGTCGCGGGCCACAAATTGAAATATCAATGGCACAGATTTGGTTATGACTGTTATACATATAAGATGTTAGTTGCATACCTACAGCAGAGCCATGTATTACAGTTTTTCTAAAGGTCATTTCATAAATAATCTCCAGTCTCCCAAAATAAATATCAACTATACTTCTCAAAAATGTAATATTAACAGTGATGGTGGTAGCAAATGTAAGATCATGCAATGTCCAGTGTTTTAAATATAGTGTCCTCCGCGTGCAGAATCGCATCTTCTCCAAGCATAAACTTTCTAATATGTTTATCGCAAGTGACCTACCACTCCTACCAGGTAAGTATATTTTCTCTATCTATTTGTAAATAATAAAATTTGATAGAACCTGAGAAATCATAATAAATTGCACTGAGATGATTTATCACAAAATCGACGCCGTAAAAATTAACCAATTATTTTTATTATTATGGGGAGTCGGATGGTAGTCTTTAGACGGACTCCACTACTCAACCAGATATGCAGATAGCTTACTGCAAAACGATACCAATATAGAAAACCTATCCGAATATTTTTGTGTGGTTTACACAGACCGATATACTTAACTGTGTGTACTTGAACAGACTAATTCAAAATACAATAAAATTGGAATTACATATTATATAAGGTTTCATGAAAACTCAGAATCAAATCAAATCAACTCAACACTTCATTGAAATGTCATTAAAAGCCATAATTTTTTTTTTTATAATATCCCATAACCTCACCTAATATAATCAATTTATGAGGGAATATCCAAAAAAATTATAAATTTATTTTGAAACACTGTTATTTTATCTAGTAAGGCTATGTTTTCAATTTTGAGAAAGTACGGTTTTACCGTAGGTCGTTGGCAGATTTATTTAATTTTCAAACAAAATTCAAATCACAAAATTCACAAACACATTTCATATCACATAATCATGCAGTAAAATAAATCAATAAATTATCTGGGAAAGCTGTTTCAGAATTTTAATTTTAGTTCGATTAAAATCATTTAAAAATAGATCCGCACACATGTTTTGTGACGAAAGTAAGTTTGTCTATTTATTTACGGTCTTACAAATTAATATATTTAAGATTTTTTTTGCATTCTTATTTTTCTTAGACATTATTGAAAAATTATAAATACTTATGATCAAAAAATAATTACAAAAAGTACATAATTTTAATAGTTTTATCATCACGCTTTTCAGCATTTTTTAATGTAGGTACAAATTAAAGCAAATTTTGAATGAAATAATATCGATATTGAGTTATTATTCAAAAAAGCTGATACTGAGAATAATTAATCTTTCTCACTGTACGATCGTAAGAACATCTCTAGACGAAATATGAATTCTCGGCCGCTGGCTGGTTAATGGCCCTTAACCATTTTTTCATCATCACTTTTAACAAATCAGGTTCTCCTCCGTCATACATATGTCTGGCAACAATAAATTATCGTGAAAACATGCTTATGGGTCCGAGTGGTTAATGACTTTTTAAAGGAGGTGTTGAGTTGAATTCACTCTGAATTGTCCGGTGACAATTATATAATAGGTTCGAATATCTTTGGCAACTTATCCCAACAATTTGTCAATTACGCTTTTTTTTTTTTTTTTACATTAACTCCACACAGGAGGCCCTGAGGAAAATAATTTCCCTCAGGGCCTATGTCATCTTTGAGGATGCTGTGTGGAGGGTCTTTTTGAGGAAAGGAAGGAGTTAACATGAGTCTTGAAGAGACTCATGTTGTAGGAGGGAGGAAACACAGAGGCCGGTAAATCGTTCCACAGCCGAGCTGTTGAACTCAAGAACGAATCGTAAAAACGACCCGTTCTCATGTGACTAATATCAACTGTGTACAAATGTTGGGCGCGTGTTTGGCGTGTTTCCCGACTATGCACCGGTGCCGAGGGGATCAATGACGCTAGTTCCTCGGAGCATCTTCCATTGTAATACCGGTAGAACAAGGACAGCATTCCCACCTGACGCCTATGCTCTAAAGATTGCAATCCGTCTGTTAAGATGGGAGAATCTATCAAACGGACCGCCCGTTTCTGCACAGAGTCAAGGGTTTTTACGCTGCTGAGTTGTAATGACTTACAGCTACAACTTTCTAAAGGATGAACAAAAACTAAATAAATAAAAACTGTTGTAAAACGTAAGAAATTACATATATATTTTCGAGTAAACAATAAAAACTACATCAACATGGGAATATGGAGAAGCAAGAACATTCAGAAAAAAGGTAACGGAGAGAAACTCTTTATTCCACCGTTTTTCGTAAATAATAATTATTGGTACCCGCTGTTTGTGACGAGTGACGAGTTGACGAGCCTGTGTTCCCATTAAACCACTTCGGTACCGAATGCACTGTCCTTAACTTAATAATACCGCGATTAAACGTCTTTTTGGACATTTACCTGACATTGGCTCCCGATCAGTCAGTCAGTCACAGCGGTGTTTATATTGAAATTGTGACAAAAACCGATGATTTTTTTTTATGGGCGCGCAAACAATTATGCACAGTAAAGCGAGTATAATGTGTACTGTGATAGTGCGAGTATTTTTCTGCCACTAAGATCACCATTGTAACTGCTTTTGTATCATGTATCAACTCGTTACCACTTCAATAAAGCTTTAGAAGCGTTTATTAACTTCTCAGACTTGTTCGCTTTTCGGAATAACTCATAAAGGTCTCATAAAAATCGTTGTGACTTCCTTACTATCATGGTTAGAAATATAATCTAAATGGTGTTCGGAAGATAACATACCACGCTTTATATTTAAATCTAAAAGTTAACCACAAAATTATTAAAATATACACCTTTATGAATCCAAAGTTTCCAACAGCAATTAAAAAAAAATTATACTTAGCAATTTTTTAATCATTATTTTTACATGAAACGACAAAAAAATTCAACGATCACGTTTATAAAATGTTTGTCTAATAAAATAAGTATTTTTATACGGTACTCCAGATTTTACGTCCGGTTTAAATCTTTCCCAAATGAAAGACACACTTCCACACACTTTTCCACAAATGATTATCTAGTAAATTCACGCAATGTAAGTGCACTAAATAAGTATAATAAATACAAAACAATACGAGAACAATACGTCAATCCACCAGAAACATAATGGGAAAATATTTCACTGACTCCAGATATTTTCATATCAGAGGGTTCGGCTCTGATGAAATCCTAACTGGTCCGATAAATCCTACTGATCCCTCAAATATTTAAAAAAATCTTTCGTAATCCTACATGTATTTAAAATGACCGACTTTTGCATTTTTATATACAAATTTTTTGACAAATCTAATACACCTAAACTTTGAATGAGAGAGCTAGGTATAATACCAGTAGCCGAAATAACAAATGGTAATATTTTTATAGTCTGAGAATGCCAAATTCTTTTAATCTCATTTCCTAAATCTGTATATTTTCTTATTTTTTCAGAAACAGTTTTCTGAATATTACAAGAATTTGGAATAGCGACATAATTAAATTTTTTTTAAATTTTGTCATGTAAAACTATATCGGGTATATTATGACTAATTGTTTTGTCTGTTAGAATAGTTTTATCATAATAAATTTTATAAAATTCATTTTCTAAAAATGAATTTGGTTCATATTCATAATATGGTACATTACGGCAGTCAATCAAGTTATGTTTAATTACCAAACTTTGGTGAATTATTTTTAAAACTTGATTGTGCCTAAATGTATACTCGGACGGCGCTAATACAGAATATCCCGATATAATATGTTCTATAGTTTCCGGAAAAGCCAAAAAATTTCTAAATAAATCATCAATTTGATTTGTATCTTTGATGATATGCTTCCTATAATTTTTAGTATTAATGACTCTATCTTGAATGGCAAGCATAAAGCCTTCTATTTCTGCGCTCAACTCTCCAATACTCAACCATTTGTTTGACGAAAATTTGTCAACATATGTTTGGTTGAGATAGTTGAAGTGTTTTGCGTGAAGAATTTTATTTGACCAGGAATCTAATAATTCCTGGTTGGTATTTATAAGAATGCTGGCATTCTCGTCGTATAAATTTAATGGCGAAATATTTCTATCTGACTTGCAAATTATTTTGTGCATTTCTGAACTATCAGCTTTCCCATGGAAAAAAAATCGTAGCATTTCTACCTGATTATGTTTTAAAGATGTTATTTTGACTATACCTCTACCTCCTAATTTTCTAGGTAAATTAATTCGTTCTATAGCTGAATTTGGATGATGGCAATTAAACTTTGTTAACGTAGTTCTAATTAATCGTTCTAAGCTATCTAAATCTGTATTAGACCATTTAATTATGTCAAATGAGTAAGTTAATAGAGGTATTGCCCAAGTATTTTTTTACGGTGCTCCAGATTTTATGTCCGGGTTGAATCTTTCCCAAATGAAAGACTAAACCCTTCCACACACTTTTCCACAAATGAATATCTAGTAAATTCACGCAATGTAAGTGCACTATATAAGTATAATAAATACAAAACAATACAAGAACAATACGTATTTATTATATTATATTTTTATTTTGTTATCATTATCATTATTTTTATTTCGTTATCATTAATTTTAGTTAAAAAAAATTATATAAAAAAAATTATATAGGTATTTACATATTTCTAATAATAAAATTTGAAAGCGTATTTCATCACTTTTCAAAGACAGTTTTAAGATGCGTTCAGAAATATCCCTTTTATGTGGATTTGATTGAAAAGCGGAAATATTTTGACCTTCCTACAAAATAGGCCCGGGTCCCGGGAGATTGAGGCATGTTTTTCCAGAAAAATTAAATATTTCTCTTTTTTTTATTCCTAATGGAACTCCATTGTAAAATTATGATTTTAAACGAATCATAACCCACTTATCAACTTTTTCTATGAAGATTTACAGTACCTAATCTAATGCCGCCTTAAATATCTGCAAATCTACACAACAAATGTGTTTGAAAAAAAAAAGATTGAGTTCATTTTTTTCCTAGATTACTTTAGCCCTTGAAATTGAGCTCGACTACATCTCTATTTTTCTCAGTATTTATTTATCAGTCTGTTATGTTCTTCAATCCCAGTTATTAAGATTACTTGAAATATTGTGATCGGGAATCTACAAAAAGCTGGAGGTTCGTCGGATTTACAAGTTACGTTATTTACTTTATCGTATGGTTTAAAAACGACCAAACGACAGTTCTATTGGATGTTCTGAGTAATTCTGAAGACAGTAGAGTCGACAGTGCTAGAGCCCAGCTGTCGATCGTATATCATCGGCTATTTCCGTAACCGTTCGTGCATTAGACACGAACAGCGACTTTTGCCACTCTTCTAAGTTACTAGTTAACTGATATCTGTTAAGACGCCTCAAAACTCAATGCTACCTGTACTAACGACATCTGTTAAAAAATGTTTAAACTACATACATAATCCTATATTATGAATAAGTCACTGCATGGAGCCAGTGGGATTATGGTATCCCTGCTGTATGCTGTTAGGCTGAAGGGAGTGTGAGAGACGAAAAGAGGAAGGTTTAAGTAACTGGTTCTTCAGATCTGGTCACCAAGCACGACTAAAGCCAATTCGAACAAAGTTTCGATTCTGAATGGTGGTCTGTCACCAGGGCGATATTGAGAGTATCTACCACTCTGGCAAATCAGATGATGTCATGATTTCACGCTCTAATCGGCATTACCATACGAACAAACATAAATTATCTACTGTTAATTGCTTATAACTTTCCGTATTTATTTTACGAATCTACAAGCGATGTTATTAATTACATTTTATTTAGTATCTACTGGAATACCAATAAAGTTTCATGGCCCTGCATTTCTTCGCCTTAGTTGCACAAGGTTCTATATGACATTTTTTTACAATAATCACCTTAGAATGAAAAAACCGTTTCTTTGACTCATTTAATTAATGCTGTATTGTACTCTCTTTTAGGGTTTGGCAAGAAAGTGTAGAAATTTTTTAAATTTGGAACTAAATTTTTTCATTACTATGGTAACACCGAAATACTTGATTTGTCAATGACATTTCGTATGGCTCTTGGCTTTACTGACTTTAATCGTGTTGAACACACTGAAAATCGCTAGTTTAATAAAAAAAATCATTGTTTGCCTGTGCATTGTTTTAATTGAATTAAAATTAGTAAACCAATACTAAGTGGTGCAAGAGAATTTATATATTGCGTTTTTCAATGCTACCTAGCTGAATATCGCGCGACAAAGCTCCAATCTAATTTGGAAGATGTTTACAAACGAACTGCAGAAATGAATGGTATTTAGTACAGTTTTTTTTAATAAATTTCATTAGTATTACAAGATTTATGCCAATTTTCGAGCGATTATAATCATTACAATCTAATTTGAAGTTATGCTTAAAAATCTGAATTTGACACTTCTATTTGACAGTTAATATGCGGCCACAGGAAAAAGGAAATAACTCAATAAAAAAAAATGCAATTTCTAAACTCATACAAATGTAACTTTTTTCTTAATTTTCTCTTTCTTTCTTTCTAAATGAATATTATCTAGTGTGTTTTTTTTTAAATATTATATTACTTTCTATAGAATAATAATTTTAATGATGTTTTCCACACACAGGTAAATCTGAATCAACGGTAAGATGAATCGTTAAGGAAGGGGAAAAGGCAGAAGGAAAATTTAAAACACCGGTAAACGGAAAATAGCATAGTAATAATATGTAATAGCATAAAAGTTCTGATGTTTGGAAAAATTGTTGCAAACACGTGATGAAAATTGAGGCAGAATATTATGCACGAGGCAGTACTACATATGTTGATATCGATGAACTGATATACATTTAGATGAAGATACAGAAGAAGAAGAATCACATGAGGACGAAGACAATAATGTCGGGTGTTGAATTAATAGACTCAAAATTTTAAGTACCTACGTTTTTATATTGAAATAAACGCCCACTTAAAAATTGTTTTGTTTTATTTTACTTCCATTAAATTCCAGTTTTCTGTGCAAAATTTTTGAAAGTACAAATACGCTATGAAATTTTATGCATTTCGGCCCTAACATTTATAAGTGTTTTTAAAAACATACATTCATTGTCTTATGAGCCATCTTGGTGTTGCCATTTAAAACCTAAAAAACGATCGCAGCGCCATCATTTATTTTCTACACTTTTTTGCCAAACTGTAGATTTAACTTGATAATTTTCCTCTGGAATATTTTAACATAGGTAATTACTTATATTTCAACCAAAAAAAAAACTTGTACAATGTGTTCTTAGAACGGGGTACCCCAGTAAGGACACATTTTTTTCAAAAAAAAAACTGTAAAACAAAATAAATAAATAAATAAATTTCTATAGCCAAAATAATTTTGAGAGCAGTCATTGTATTTTCGCAGATACTTGTATGACGAAGTTCTAACATCAAGTTTTTAGAGTCTCCATTTATTTTACAAGGTTCTAACATCTCTTCGAACCTTTTGCAATTGTCATTTTGTTTGTTTCTGACAGTTGATCGTTGTTACCATTACCAGGCGCAGTGCAGTTTTTCACTTTGGTTTGATAGGGTGCTAAGATCGCCTTACTTTGTTCTGAGATGTTAAAGTTTGCAAAGACAAATTCTCATAATCTATTTAACTTTTAATGATTTTGATAATAATAATAATAATATTTTATAATAATAATATTTAATAATTGGACGATTTATATAGCGCCGTTTTTGTGAAAAATCACCTCAAGGGCGCTGTACAAACTTACCATACATGCCTAAAATCTAGAAAGACTACAAGCTAGACAAACAATTAAAAACAACTTATGGCTAAAAATTGCATACACCGGTTCATTGATCACCGATACGAAAATATATGTACAATATTTTGACCAATGAACGCGATGCTGCCTAAAAATGAATTAATACAGGACCATACTTACCTGGGAGGTCGCTAGAAATTAACACTGTTTATTTTCTATTTAAAGAAATATAGATAGAGTTCGCACGCAGAGGACATAATTGTGAACACATGTTGTTTAATCCTGAAAATATTTTAATATTAATATGTAATATATTCTTTAGTGAGTGTATTTTGGAAAGTAAAAGCAAAATTTAATGGTGGGCGGTGCAGTAGTACAAGGATTTGAACTTCCGAGAGACAGATTGATGTGTAAGGATTCGAGTAATTTTAATTCAGTATGAAAAGTGTGATTAAGACATATCATAGGCAATACAAGTATGATACTCTCAGATAGGTATATTTAAATTAGGTTAAGGGTATGAGAGCCCGAAAAGGTAGGTTGATGTTCAATATTATGTAAAGCATTTTAGTAGGACAAATTTTAAAGGAAAATTTTTAAAAATAACATAGCCCCTTCTATCTTGGAAAGGCGATCCACTAGTACAGGAAAAAATCGAAATCGGAATTCACGCCCTTTTATGGGAGGAGTTTAAAAATACTTGAGAAAAAGCCTTTGGAAAGGTTGGAAAAGATATTTGAGATTTTTTTTTTACATGTTGATTTCGTAAAGGCCTGTAAAAAACATTAATTCCTTTTTTATGCATTGTTTATAGCAATAAAACGGAATTTTTAAATTGATTTCACGAAAATAAGCGGCGCGGAGCATAACACGACCGCTCTCCGCTCCGTTCGGAGGAGTAATGACGGAAGACAGGGGGGCGGCTGCCAGTCGTTCTTTGGTGGACGGTATAAGGTTCACTTTGATATAGCAAATTCGTCAACTGCCGTATTGTCGTCGTGATGTCAAAAATACCAACGCGAAAATGCATATTATATTTTATTTTGTGAGGTTCGGGCGTAAATATCATTTTTTTTCGCGATAATTATATAAGAAACTGAATTTGCCACATTATGCAATAAAAACATATCCGAAAAAGTGTTTATAAGTAGGAGAGTTTTCAGTTAAAAATGTTTTTTATAGACCTAATACTTTATTTTTTTCTAAGCTTATTAAAAGACGTATTTAAAAAAATGACCGATATTTTTAAGGGCCAAAGTATGTTCTACACGCAGTATTTAATTGAAGCATCTATAATACTTCTAAGCGGTCAAATTTTCAAAACTAAAACATACGATTTTGTATGATTTTGCATTATTTAGTATGGCTTCATCTTAAGGAAATGTAGTAAGAAGTTTATGCAATAAATTATTATTGCATAAAGTTGCAGATAGTTCTGTGTGCTTGTTTAGGTATGTTCTAAAATGGTGAGTATACGTCCTATTTAAATATTTTTCTTTTAAAATATAATTAACTAAAATACTTTACACAAGATTTAACTTCAAAATCAGAAATCGATTAATAGATTATGAGAAATCGTCTCTGCAAACTTTGACACCTCATATCTCATAACAAGGTAAAGTAAAGCTAGAACCCTGTATAAGTATACCACCCAAGTGACGATTTTACCTGCTTGACGTTTCGTCGTAATTTCCCGGTTACGTATGCAATACTTACGCACTTCACTGACGTAAAAGAAGTCGGGGACAACCCAGCAAGTGGTTTTATTTCATTTGACTTAGTGTCATTATTTATTTTAAGCATTTGTATCTTCGATGTAATTGGTCGACGATACGTGGGTGTACACTCATAGGTTAACAATATTTATTTGCTAATTTTCCGTAAATTCCAGTGCCGTTAGCCGTAGTGAATCGCTTATCCGTAGAATTGTTTTCTTTTAATTTTGAAAAGGTCAATTATTTAATGTCATTTTAATTTGGATTTCTTCAGAGCCAAGATTTGTTGATGTCAAGAATAGTTGTAATAACATAAAAGTGTGAATGAGACGATGTATGAATATGAATGAAACAATGCGTGGATATGTGCCAAGATCGGGTTGTATGACTTTTTATCCTGTCCATACGGAGAAATGACGCGATGGTTACTTAATATTAATTTAAATACATAAAAATGAATGTTTCTTTATTCATTAATGAGATGAAACTATGGTGAGTTGTTGTGCGCACGCCCACGATGGTTTCTGTATATTATGGTGAGCTATGGCGTTATGAAATTTACATAAAATTTTAAAATAGGTGGCGCGACTTTTTTTGGAAAATTAGTGTATTTCATGTAGTTTAGCGACAGGGTGGGAAGAAGGGAGGGAAGGATGTCGGGAATCCGGGAGGGAGTGAGGGGAATGGGGAAGGCGATAAGTCGAGAGAGAAATCAAAAGATCTCCCTCAACCAGTCTCACCCGATCCAGCGGGTGGGTGGGCAAGCGCATCCGCCGCCAAGACCTATACAAACTTCACCCCATTAACCCTGGCACTTCTGCTAAGTAATCAAACGTAGCAAACCACTTCAGGTGTTTTTATGTCGGCTTTTAGGAAGATCGCCGATGACGTAGACACGGTCTCTCCCTGGGACGAATACAGTACATAATATCCAGTTACATATGTACTATTTCTACACCTCGTGGGGATGAATTTCTTTCAGGATGTGCAAGTGTGCGTGTGTGTGTATAAATGTATGTTATTATCCAAGAGTAAACCTTTACCCCTCCTATTTGTATCAAAAATAAAACACAAGTAAAGTAACCCCTCCCACAAAGCTACTCGTACCAACAGGTAAACCGACATTAATTTGTATCCCACGAGTCCAGTTTCCAAACAGCTTTTTTGTTGTTTGAGTGCGTCGTTAATTTTTTAATGTTTTTTAGGATTTTTATTATTTTGTTCAGATGACTCTTATGGTAATTTCAAACATGTTGTTTCATTGTTTATGTAGACGCATGACAAGCTAAAAATAATATTTTTTAAAAACATTCTGTGGTGCTCAGCTCATAACGTATAGTAATTTATAAACCTTTTTTTAATATTTTATACAATAAATTTAGATAATTATGTATAACATTATTTGATGATGTCCCCCCAGTGAGGCTTCCATTTTAAAATTTAATAAAATTCAATAAATAGATAAACTGTGATAATAGATATATTAATTGAAATAAAAATTTTAGATGAAATAAAATAAAATACAAAAATTAAATAAATCGGCAAAATTGTTGAGGTACGGTTGGTACGTATATAAAAAAAATAAAAATAAAAAAATTGTAATTTTGCCGTTTTTGCTCCATACTTATCTTTTAATTTTGTATCTAAAATGTTTTTGTTACCCTCATTTTTTTGTATCGAGAGAAAGATTGTTGAATGCTTTTATTGCCTGGTTTAGTAGTGTCCTTTGTCCAAAGCTTGCGTTTACCATTGGAGTTTTTATATTTTTGCTTTGTTTTTGTTTTGCATAATCAACACTGACCAGTTACTTTCTGGAAGTGTAATCTAAATCAATTTGAAAGAAAAATTGTAAAAAATATTAATAATATGAGACTTCTCGACCTATTGACTCCTAGGCCATTAAAATTGTTTTATTGGAAAAAAGTCAATATCTTGTTGAAAATCAATTTCAGCAGAAGTAAGGGGAAAATGCTTACTTCAGGCTCACGGACACGCCCAAAAGGTGTCAGAATGAAATTACGCGTCATAATGAATTACCAAAAATTTCAGATAAGTAGGTACATACCAATATCACACACCAGAAATACAAACGGACGGAATTACACATGGATGGAAAATTATACTTGAATAGAATTACACTTACTTAAAGTTGGAAAAACTAGAATTACAAACTTCAAAATATCTGTGATTATTAATAGGTGCATGCTAAATAAATATTATATTTGAAAAAAAATAAAGAGGTTAAATTAAGTTAGGTGAGGTAGTTAAGAGAGTTAGGTTAGAATTTATCTTTGGAAATGGAAGGAAGGAGAGGAATTTCTGGAAAGGAAAAAGGTAAGAGGTGTGTGAAGGAATCCGCAGGGTTCAGTGTCTCCAGTCCAGCAGATCTAGAAAAACCGCACCCTATGAACCAGAGCACCACTGCTAAGTCACCAAACGTAGTGAACCACTTCGGTGACCTATGGCAGAGGTGTTGGTTACCCAATAAATGGTTCCGGGGCGGCGCTACCCATTCCCGCCTCCCAAATTGTAAATGTGTGTAATACCAGTATTGATGTAATTCTGTCCGTGTGTAATATCGTTCATGTGTACCTACTGTAATTCCGTCCAGATAAAATTCTAGCAGTGTCATAATAATGGTACGACCAATTTCCACAAAATTAAGTAGAGACAGCACTGCTTTTAAAATTATATATTTTTTCCTGCATTATCCACAGCTGCAATGGTATTTTCATAAGGTTAATCAAACATTCCAATCATCGCCGCAGCAAAAAAGCAGGCAGCGCCATGGTTAAATCCATGAAAACGTTTTTTGTGGTGCGCGGGAATTGAATCAGCAAACCATCGACTCAAAAGTCAAAAGAGCAAACATTTATCTACTTTACAAAGGTCGTCTTGTTTCTTTACATGAAATTCTTATGTGTAAAACATATTAACTACTGTCCTTAAAGTATTAACTTACTGAATTACGCTGTCATGGCGGATGTTTTATTGATTGGTTGTTTCGCTGGGATTGCGTGCTTTCGAAGCGCGCTCGAGATTTACGTTTGTTTTTACCGTTGTAGGACTTTTCTTATCGGAATAAAATACTTTATTGCTTATTGATGTGGACTGTTGCATTTCAGGGTGACCAACGTCGACGATAAAGGATGCCATTATATATTTTTTCGAAGTGTGTGACATTACTTTATTGAATTAAATATACATATAGTTAGCCGACCGCTTCGCTTTGCTCAAGAGCTTTTTTATTATCTCAGAAGGCCCTGAGGGAAAAAAATCCCTCACATATTTGAGCCTATGTCAGATTTAGGTAATATGCTGTGTATAGGGTTTTTAAGGGAGAGGAAGAAGAGGAAGTTCTGGGAAGGAAAAAGGTGTGAAGGATGAGTAGGAATCGGGGGTCAATGTGTTTAGGAGTGAAGAGTGGACAGGAGTGTGAATCCATCCTTGAGTCGAGAGAGTCCGGATATAGAAGTCAAAAGATCTCACTCAACCATTCTTTCCCGATCCGGTCCGCCATGCATTAGGTGGGCAAAAGCTTCCGCCGCCAAAACCTAGACAAACCTAGCTCCATGAATCCGAGCACACCTGCTATATATGGCAAACCGTTTAGGGTGACCCATGGCAGGATTGTTGGATATCCAATAAATGGTTTCTGGGGCGGCGGTACCCATACCCGCCCCCCAAATTGAAATGCTAATATGTATTATATCAACCATAAATTGTGTATTACAATATGTGATTATAATATATAGCTTATTACTTATTATACGTAGGTAAAATGGTAATCTTTTATTTATGTGAATACCGCACAAGAGTCACAAGTCACAACTGCTTCCGACCGCCTGTAGCCAATGAGATTATGGCATCCCCTACTAAGGTATGTCGTGAGGCTGAAGGGAGTGGAGAGGGGAATACAAAATTGGGGAGCTGTATATCTCTCTATTCAGAACTGGTCACCAAACACAGCTAAAGCCTTATCTTGCAAAGATTCAATTTTACATTATAATACCTTACATTATTTAAAATTATTAAATAGCGAAATAATACAAACCAATCTAATAAAATGTACTTGCGCAGCGCACGCCGGGACAAGCGACCTTCGGATTGCTAGTCGAGAGCAACACCCCTCAATCACGGAGGCCTTCATTCAATCAACTAAATTTAATATTTTCGGATAATATCAATGAATAAATTGTAAATTCGGCGGTTGTCTAAATTCAAATGTGATTCTAAATTAATACACCTACCTACCGATAACTTCATCTGATATTTCAGTAGAATCCGTGGTACTTAGTTAAATGATAAAACAATAATAATAAATGCATACATCAATTAAATTTTCTAATAATAATACATATTATATATTATAAGAAGCTGACATCACTGAGGTGTAATTATTTTGAATAAATTTCAAGTTTTCCTCATCAAATTTGTAAGATCACAGATTTATGATAATTTTATTTGTGATTAGCGTGTTTTGTCTGTCTAATTGGTTTAAACTTTGGAATGTTCCCATCGGGTAAATAAAAGGTTAGGTCTAGGTAGGTTACCTGCACATAGAGAAGCAATTAAGCGGGATAATGATTTGACCCCTTCCCGGGCGTGTGTGGCTAGTGTTGCTAGTTGTTGTGAGTGTATGAGCATGCAGTGTGCAGGGTGTAGTATGCAGCAGGGTAAAGGGAGGGGTGTGTGAGCGGCGTGTGTCGGCAGGTGCTACACGCTGCCTGGCCGGGAGCGTGGGAACCCGCGCGCCGGACGCGCTCCCACGGCGCACACCACGCTCCACACTTCCACACACACCGTCATGCGTGCTGCGTGCTGCCTCTCTCTTCACAGTACTCCACACATACCAGCTCACCCTCACGCGTGCTTACACACTCCACACAGCATACACAATCAAGGTGATGTTGATGATATGTATTGTATGTACCTACCCACTGCGTACCACCAATTAAGATATTGCGATATCATTTTCAACAAGATGTTTAACATGAGCATACTGGCTTTAAATAATGCGTGCGCATAAATTGTAGTTTATTCAACTACATTTTCGCAAGATCGATTGTGACCTATTAGTTTTATAGATGCGTTGATGTGTGATTCTTACTTCCGTTTCTCAATTACCCATTTGTGTGTATTAAATAAGTGTTGTAAGATAAAAATGTCCCCTCAGGCCTCCGACATATTTCTGACGTTGGAATTTGTGTGTATTTCCGTTTTGAAATCAAATAAATTGAATATTTCTGAACATGTCCGATAACTAAAAACTGTTTTAAAAAGGTGCTAAAATATGCTTTTAAATTTCATTATTAAAAATTAACATAATTTTTAAAATGTTAAAAATTTGAATGATAGGTATGCATTTAAAAATGACTCACTAAAAATTATTGTAAACTGGCTTTTGCCCCAGGCTTCGCTCGCATGTTCGCCCCTCCCCCCCCCCCCCCCCACCCCTCCTCCATGCAGGAGTATGTCAAAATGTAGATAAGTACCTATTTTATATTTGTACACTAAATATTCATATTAGAATACTCATATTTGAATTTTTGCTATATATTAGAGTAACCTAAACAAATAAAATAACAACCCACGTCAAACTTTACTTTGCCAATAAACGTATAATAAATAATTTCATAACGTAACAGTTTATTCATTACGCCAGAGCTTACCAATATATACCTACAGCCTATAGCCTATATTCTATATTACTCGCAAATAATGTAGCTTCCGATTATTGAAAGAATTTTTAAAATCCATTTGGTATTTATTGCGTGAAAGAGTAACAAACATACATCCATACAATATAATATCTATAAGAAGAAGACCATAAGATAAGATAAGATAATTAAAAAAGCTCTTTGGGTGTGCAGTATGCAGTGCAATGAAGTGAAACCGGGTCCTGGTTTCGATGATTCATCTGCATTTTATTACCTCAATTATGCAGTAGTTTTATTAGTACAGTTATTACTGTAATGTTTGGAAGTATTGATGTTACTTTGCGTCAAAAAAGCTCTATGATGTCATCTGGTGGAGAAAATTTAAACAAATTAACTATTAACGATTTAGGTTGTTTTTTTTACAGAAATTCAAATGTATCATTGTCATTAAATGGCCATTCTAAGCCCGTTTCAGCTTTTGAACAAATCGTCGGCCTACTGGCAAAGTCCACTAAGTTACTAAAACACAATCCTGAGATAATCGCATTTCAATATTTAGCAATTTTGGAAAGGCTATAAGTGGATGAATATCTCCAAAATATATATTTTTAAATATTTTATAATTTAGAATGAACCCTTAAGTACCTTATCAATACAAAATATTAGTTAAAAGCAACAACAGCAACCTTTAATCAAAGATTTACAAAAAAATGATCCGGACTTAGTGGGTTTTACCAGTCAATAATGCCTAAGTGTACTTTGCTTGTTAAGATTACTGTTAAATTGTTAAAATTAATGCCGCGAAATGCCTTTTAGATTATTTTAAAGCTGACTTAGTGTATTTTGCTTGTGTTTTAAATATTTTAAAGCTGACTTAGTGGATTTTGCTTGCGTTTTAACGGTCTAAATTGATGTATTATTGACATTTAGAGTATAATGTTTGACTTAATGTGTTTTGCTTGTCAATAATATCGGTTCTATGACTTATGGTAAATTTAAAACACTTCTAAATCGAAAACTATTAAATATACGACTTAATGGAGTATGCCAGTCGAAAGAGGATCGATTTTTTACATAAGACCTCATACTTAAGTCATTTCATGAAAAAACGTGACTTAGTGGACTTTGCCACTAGGCCGACGAAATTATGATTAGCAGAAGAGGACAACTATCGAGTTGTTAAGATTGTTAAGTTTATCAGCTCATTACAATGATAGAAAGCTGAAACGCGCCTAAAATCGGCGTTTACCGCATCAATGCGTTTAACGGGGACCTTTCAAATGTCAAATAAAAAATACAAAATGGCAATGAATAGCCGTTTGGTGGCAATGTTACATTTTAATTTCTGTAGAACAATCCAACCTTAAAGTGTTACACGTATTAATATTTAAGAAAATATTTTAAAATCAAATTCAAAACCCCTTTTTGTCATCTTGCAAAAAAATATTAGATATATTACGGTGCTCCAGATTTTATGTCCGGGTTAAATCTTTCCCAAATGAAAGACTAAACCCTTCCACACACTTTTCCACAAATGAATATCTAGTAAATTCACGCAATGTAAGTGCACTATATAAGTATAATAAATACAAAACAATACAAGAACAATACGTCAATCCATCAGAAACATAATGGGAAAATATTTCACCGACTCCAGATATTTTCATATCAGAGGGTTCGGCTCTGATGAAATCCTAACTGGTCCGATAAATCCTACTGATCCCTCAATATAAATATTAAAAGGATATTATTATTACAAGGAATTATAATTATATTATTACGAATAAAATATACGTCGCGTCATTGACGTCACTATAATGCATTTCTAGTTAGATTAAGAGTATTGTACTATTCCACATATTTCCATTATAGATATAGGTACTCAATTAGAAATAAAGCAGCTGAGGCGGAACAGACTTCTCTGTTACGCCTCATCTGCTTTCTTGAATTCAGGTAACTTTTTAGGATTCTGTTTGATTCTTCCTTTTCTCTCTGGAATTTCTAGGTAAATGCAATAACTTTTTATAGCACGCAATGTCAATTCCATTAAGAGCTATTAATAGCGCACGTGGAATAATTTTAAGAATAAGACCACTACTACCCTAAGGGGTTACTAAATCATTATTTTTAGAGTTCATTATAGTAAAACGCATTTGAATTAAAATAACAGAAAACCCTTTTTTTAAATTAGATCCACACAGTAGACCCTGAGGAAAAACATTTCCCTCGGGGACTATGTCATTTTTGGGGATGCTTGAGATGCTTTGGGCATGTGTGGAGGTTTTTTTTAGGGAAAGGAAGGAGAACAAGTTCTGAGAAAGAAAAGGGTATGAGGGTTGGTTAGGAATCTGGGGGTAAATGTGTCTAAGAGTGATGGACGTATGAATTCATCCCTCCCACTGCATTGCAAGGCGATAGGTCGAGAGAGCCCGACTAGAGGGATCTAGGTTAGGTATCCCTCAACCAAACTCTCCCGATCCGAACTGCCATGCAGTAGGCGGGTAAACGCATTGGCCGCCAAGACATTGACAAACCTCGTCGTAAGTCACCAAACGTAGCGAACCTACCAAAGTATATGAGATATTTATTATTATATAACAGAGCTATGCAAAATTATTTTTATGGCCAAAATATCAATGAAGTCATAATTGCATAGTTTTTTTTCATTTCAGAACTACTTTCTACCTTGTGTCTAATTCAAACCAAAAAAATTTAACTAAGATCTTACAAAGTTATACGAATTGATTAGTGTGTAGGCTAGTAAGAAAATAAATAAATAGTTATAAAATGTCCTCGATATTTCCACAAAGATATTCATCAGTGATATAAAACAGATATGTAGAATTTCAAAACATTCTACATGAAATGATAAATTATTTATTTTACTTCTTCGAAGCGTGGCAATTTGAAGAGTAACGGTTTTGTAATCTTGAGAAAATTGCATGTGCATAAAGGGGAGGAAGTGCACTCTTTGCATGCAGGTTATACGATACGCTCATACAAACCAAACCAGTAAAGCTCCGGTACTAAATAACACAAAAAAAAATAGTGCTTTCTATGGCGTCTTTTGTAGATAAATCACTTCAAGGGCGCTTTACAATAATTGATCACGTGACCTAAATAAACTTAAAAGATAAGAAAACATGTTAATACCTGCGTTACTTATTGCACATACTCATTTTGATTAAGAAAAAAAATGTCTAAGTACCTCAAGGTAGGTACTAACCTCAAATAAATAAATTGTTTTTTGATTGGATATTTGATGTTTCTAGTGCTTTCTAATGTTAACCAATTACATACTCGTATGATAAAAAAATTCTAATCATATTTTATTGTCATATCTAAAGTTTTTTTATCAAAAAAAGTCATTTTATCCATACATCTGAATACATTCCGGAATAAACTATTATTATTGAAGTGAAAACTTTTTTAGCACCGTTGTGATTTAAAATTCGATGAAACGAAAAATAGCTACACGAAAAAGAGACAAACTTACTCATCTATAGGATTTAGCCTGCTATAGAATGAGATCGGTCTCCTCTTTGTGCGGTGCTTCATGGCCTCCCCAATCTTGTCTACTTTCGTTTTCTGAAGATTTCACTTCAACCGCAGGTGAATTGCGCACTCAAATTTTTTTTAAATACGAATATTATTATATTAAAATAGAATTCATTATGAATATTATGAACTGTTTCGAAATTAGAATTAACTATTAACAGTGGACATCTTCAATTTGTCTCTAAACGAAAACAAAAATGTTGTTACAAGTTTTATTATGTATAATAAATATTATATAATTTTACTATTCATATATAAAAACCCCTAAAAAAGGCGTTAAAAACTAATAAATAGACAAGTTTATGGAAATTGGATAAGTCATTTTTTTAAAGGGAGTCGTTATGCTTATGATATAATATCATTTTAACTTAATTACCAGATTAGGCACCTACCTTGTGCCACATGGTTAAAGAATGATCACTGACTTGGCGTATCCGTAAGTAAAAACCCTTATACCTTCGTCTTCACTGCCCGCGACATTGTAAATAACTATTTTTTTTTTATTTTTTATTCATTTATCCATAATAAAATATATTTACAATGGTTTTATGTATATGCCTGTCTCACTAGGGTATACCTGTGTCGAGACAGGCGTACAGATATATAAATGAATATTGTAGTATGTAGTATGTGTGTATACATATCACTTTGAATAGAATTAAAACAGAAAGGTGATTGGAAGGGTGATAAATCTTTTAAAGAGAGTTATTTTATTAATGTTGGAGATGAAGTAGAGAAGTAAATTCTGCCTAATCTATTTAAAGGTCAATTTGACAGGATTCCATTATTTTCATTCATTTTATATGGGTTAGGTTGTATGTGCATAGTTATTTTTGTCTATGTGTGATTTATTTTACAGATGTTTGTAATAGTGAGGCGTCCAATACTTATAATCCATTTTTTAATATCTTGTTTGAATTTTGTAAAGGAGTCAGTTTGTCTGATCGTATTTGGTAGTGTATTGTATAGTTTGCAAGCTATGTATTTAGAGTGTCTTTGCCCGAAGGTGGTTTTGAAAAAAGGAGTTTGGAGAAGTTCGTTGTTTTTGGCTCGGGTATTGTGTATTTTTTGTGTAGCTTTGTATAGTGTTTTGTTGTTTTTGTGTAAATTAATTAGTATGGATCTTGAGTAGAGCTGTTTTATGTCCATAACGTTGAAGGAATTGAATATAGTATCCGTGCTGGTAGTAAGTGGCATTTTAAGAATTATTTTTATGATTAGTTTTTGTGCTTTCATGATGGGATCAAGGGCATTGGAATATGCATTACCCCAGGCTAAAATTCCGTATTCAATGTGAGATTGGCACAGTGAGTAATATACTGTTTTTAAAAGTTTTAGGTTAAGGAAATTGCGTGTTTGTTTGAAAAAGTATATAGATTTGCGGATTTTGTTTGTAGTATTATGTATATGTTGCTTCCAATTTAGGTGTGTATCGAAGGTTACTCCTAAATATTTGATAATGTTTACTTGCTTTAGGCATGGGCAGTCACAGTTCCGGTTTAGAGATGTATATTTACATACGTGTATTTTTAATGGCGGGGGTAGGTTTGACTTTGGGATATTGGTGAGACTAGACAGTAAGTATTTAGTTTTCTGTACATTTAGAGTTAATATGTTCGAGTCAAGCCAATATTTTACCTGTTGAATTCCTTCCTCCGCTTTGGAATAAACGGTAAGCCAATCTTTTGCTTGGAAGAGTAGGACGGTGTCATCGGCGAAACTGATAATAGTGGCATCGATATCTAGGTTGCATAACTCGTTAATATATATTAGAAAGAGGGTTGGACCTATAACACTGCCTTGAGGGACCCCGTAACTAATGGGCAAATTCTGGCTCTTTGTGGTTTTTTGGCTTATAAAGAATTGGCTTATATTGTGTACAAAATATAAGCCAATTCTTTTTTGTATGCTTTTGTACAGGTCATTTCATGGAAATTTTCCAGTTCTAAAGAGTCCTAAATTTCAAGCATTTCAAAATAAATATTAACACAACTGTGGCAGTAATCTTCATATAAATAAATGTAATATCACCACAGCGATAGGGCTGGTAAATGTAAAATCATGCAATGTCTAGTGTTTTAAATATAATTTCCTCCACGTGCAACAAGTCGTACATATATTCTCCAAGCATAAACTTTCCAATAAAGTGTGTTTATCGGAATTACCCTGCTCGGTAAGTATGTTTCTGTATCTCTTTGTAAATAATAAAGATAGATAGAGCCTAAGAAATCATAATAAATTTTACAGCGCCGTTGATGTGATTTTTCACAAAAACGGCGCTATACAAATTATCCAACTGTTATTAATGTTTTGTTTTCATGAGCTATGATGTATTTTACAAGAAGTATTCTCTTCTAATTTTATTTTTATCAATATCTACAGAATTCTTCGGATTACAGTATTATGATTTTGTTTCTCATGGCTAGCGCCTACTTCATGAGTATTTCGTTTCCAAACATAATTGGATGATTTTAAGTTCGTACCTGCGTGCTGAGAGCTTGTGTACATAGCATTTCCGTGGACTCCTGGAGAGTAAAAGATAAACGCACAACAAAGATGTATTAGCTGAAAATGTTTGCTTTTAAACAATAATAAAGCCGTTCCTGTGTAAACATTTTACTTAAAAACACAATGTGGCCAAATTCACAAATGATATTTCGCCATCTCATCACGGGACGTCTTACAGATTTGGGTAAATAATCCCAATTCTAGAGGTGGGTTTCTTGATTTTGTGAAGGTATCAATTGTGATCGTCTGGTACGGGGCATAAGGGTATGTGCCCACTCGCCAATTTTATTATGTGTTCAATTTAAAGCCATTCATCTTTTCAAAATAGTTTAACACGGTTAAACTTCTCAGTGTGGGCAAACAAAACCAGGAGTCACAGTGTGAAGATTATTTGTTATATCTAGCTTAAGAATTATTTAATGTTTCTCTCCGCGGGTGAGTACCTACCCCAGTTCTTTTCAGACCTCACCATTCTAACCGAAAATTTGGATTTTCCCCAAATTGATTATTGTTATTTTTTCTTTCTTTTCGAGATCTGTGCCATTTTGAATGTATGCGATTCAAGAAAAAAAAATCAGAAGGCAGCTATAAATACAGAGATGATTGGTGCCTACTTTGCACAGGGTATCTATCACAGATCGATCGTATTAGTTTCCCGACTTAACAATTCCTATATACGATGTTTTGAGCATGACTTTTAAATTTTTCTATATAAGTGTTTAATCTCATCCGGAAGTAAACCAAAACTCGAATCGGATAATTAGTCTGAGATAATATTATTATCCAATTTTTGGACACGTGTCGAATCCGGAAAGATGAAAATTGAAAATTTCCTTTGCGCATATGCAGTTTTTGACCTGTGGCCGCCACTGATGTGGTAGTGATGGGTGTATATTGGCACAAACTTTCATCCTTCATCTTTAAAATGAGATTAAGATGCCGGCATTACTTCTATTTTTAGCTGAGTTGTTTAAGATTGAAATTGCTTCGACAGAAACTTTAATTCATTGCCTCCCCACATCGGCGTGGATTTTAAGCTTTAAAAAATATATTATATGAACTCCAATTAAATTTTTTTCGACAGATGATGTAATGATATTTTTTCTTTTGGTGTCATTTACAAGTTACAACTCAATTTTTTTTATACACCGTAATTGACTAACCAGTGGCTGGGTTGGCATAGCGTTTGGTGTCACCCAGGCGTCACGTGTTCGATTCCTCGGCTGGCTAAGTCCTCCATCACAATACAAGCAACATTTCCCGCTTATTAGTAGTAGGAAATTTTCAAATATCGTCAGGTTATTCAAACCCGGGAAAGGGGAATGTTTGTCTTTATTTAAAAAAAAAATCGTGTTAATAACATTAAAATGCCGTATTTACAAAAACCCAATTATATACGCTTTATTAATGTGATTTATTTTTGCTTTTTTAATGTGAATTTTAGCTTTTTTAATGTAAATTATTATTAGCTATGAAAACCAAACTTAATTTACTTTAATTTTTTTTACCATTTAAAATTTAATTTACCACAATTAAATATAAGCAAAAGAATAATATCTGTTGGAGGATTTACCGTGCCACTAGTGCGAACCACAACAGCACACACAACATCACTATGTATTCAAGGGTATAAAATTATTTAATAAATTACCTCCTGATATACGATCGGAAGAAAGCTACGAAAAATATAAAAAAAAATTAAATAAAAATATTCTAGTACCACCTCATAACTTAACTTATTGTATATTATATCTAGAAATATGTATTGCATATTTAGAAATATGTTTTTGCCTTATCAATACTTTAAATCATTTATTTTAACTAACCTATATTTTTATTACTTTTATCTGTATTTTCTCATGAAATCACTAATATTTTTTTAAAATTACTTATATTTTTTATTTTAATTTAAACAAATGTTATATTTTTTTAGTTGTCCTCTCCTAAACACAGGCAGCTGCTTTATTAGGAGAGTGATTGAAATATTAATGTATATATTGTAAAACTGTAACCTTTTATATTTTTAAATAAATAAAAAAAAAATAAAAATAAAAAAAAAAACATTAAAAAAATATATTACTTCCTACATTTGCGAATGCTCTCCGGTGGGTAGTTTTAATATACAATTATTATAGGTACTTAATTTGAAATATAATTAATTAATTTTAATATAAATTAGATCGATTTTCCTCACCCTGTATTAACTGGGTGACGGAATGTACCTAGCATGCTAGGTACATTTTAAGGTAAGGCAAGGGTCGTTAGGAAAGATCTTCGAAAAAAATATGTTCAATACCAAGCAATATAAATGTTACATCTTTTAATAATATATTTCTTCTTTGTATTGTAAGGATTTTGGGATATTGTGGGCGGCTTTGCGGAATGCACTCCAGCAGGCAATGTACTTCAATGGTTATCTGAATCTCATTCCGACAAGAAGTTAAGTACATATTTTGTATTTTGAAAGACATTTCTTACTGTAAATGCGTAGAGATTTTGGTAGGTACCTACTTAGTCAGTAAACAAATATTTATATTTGACTTCTTAACTTACAAAAATTGTTAGGTGAATATTAAACACATGAACGAATTTCTTCTTAATGTTTTTATTTTAATTCAACATCTTATAAATAATGGCTTATTAATTTCATGCTTACATTTCAAAACAACAACAAATAAATAGCTCGCAAAGTGTTAAAAATAACAAATACGTATGTAGAATCATTTCCTAACAGGACTACCACTAATTTCTGAAAACTGTTTGACATTGATAAACAAATTCACTTGAACCATAGTTTAAGTTTCATCTATTTCCCTTTCCACCATCTTGGTGTTGCCATTTTTGATAGCAGCGCTCTCTATTACCATCATCATTATTCTGGCAACATGTTATTTTTGTATTAACTCATTTTGATTGTGATTTGTAAACTATAGTTTCAAGTTTGATAATAATATCTATTATTGAAATAATAATATTACTAATGTATTATTATTTCTAAAAATTGTTTATTAATATTTATTTTATTTAAAGGAAAACAAATAAATTTGTAAAAAAACCACTTCATAATCAAAATTATTAATTTATATTTTTTATTGATGATGAGGAATGATCAATGTAAGACTTTCTGAAACATATGCTCAAAAAGTGAAGGTAACGTGAAACGAAAAACGTGAAAAGTGAAGGAAACGTGAAACGAAAAAAGTCAACCGTGAAAATCTTATTTTTCGGTTGAGACAATAATACTAATTTTATTAATCAAAAGGTACAGCAAATAATATCGTTTACACGTTTACTATACTACTATGCTATTTATAGGCCATTAAGTTCAAAAAGTTGAGGTAATAAAAGGTCAAACAACATAACACCGTGAAAATATTAATTTTCGGTTTTTGGCCACAGCTAATATTTTTATTAATCAAAGGGTGCCTACAGCAAATAATATCATTTACTATACTACTATGCTATTTT
Organism: Limnephilus lunatus; assembly: GCA_917563855.2. Classification (NCBI taxonomy): domain Eukaryota; kingdom Metazoa; phylum Arthropoda; class Insecta; order Trichoptera; family Limnephilidae; genus Limnephilus; species Limnephilus lunatus. Next base: position 82,535,591 of record OU830597.1, on the reverse strand, counting down.
ATGAATTTCTGTTTTAAATTATAAAATATAGGCCATTAAATAATTAAGCTTTTCCTAGTTTTAGAGGCAACTTTAGCATTTTCTTAATTTTTGGCAGTCTTACCCATCCTACTACGCTCACATGATAGAATAGAAATTAAAAAAAAATTAAAACATCAAGAAAACGTTTTTTGTGTCAAAATGTTAAAAATATATTTGACAAATGAGTATTCCATGTAAATCAGTCATTTGTATGTTAAATGTAAGCCCATCGAAATGCGTTTATATGATTTTTTTTATAAATCATTATTTAAAATCAAAAAATATTATTTCTAAACATTTAAAAAAAATAATTAACATAGACTCGAAATAATTTGCCAAAATTAGCCTCTTAAATCATGAAAATTTGACATTTTGATAGCCATTGTTTTATAATTTGAAAATTAAATAAATAAAGTAGTACAGGTACAATTTTTCACTTTGGTTAAGTGGCAACAAATTAAAATTTGTCTAGTATGAAAAAGGCCGCGCAGAACTAAATAAACATTTTTCTTTATATTCGTTTGAAATGGATTAATACGATTGATTAATTAATTAATATCAATTGTTATTTCTCTAACTCCTGAACACATTATATCTCAATATATAGATAGGTTCGTTTTTAGCAAATTATCATTAGGAATTTGTTACTAACTAATTACGATGCGCACGATGTCGTGACGCAAGGTGATTATTAAAAACACATTTCAGTTAATCGTGCTATTCATTATTATTTGGAACCTGCTCTTTACCGTATTTGATTATAACGGGAATTATTTATCGGCGGCTAAAAGAACAAACAATCTGGATACCTCAAATATAGATAGGCTCCGTGATCGAGGGGTAAAGCTCTCGACCAGCAATCCGCAGGTAATTAGTTGAATATCATAAATTAGTTCGTCTATTTTATATCGATACCTTTTTCAGTTTCAGTGCCGGCAACCCGGGCGTTTATTTATTTTTTAATTTATTTACATGGTTTTCTTTTACCCACCTCACTAGTCAAAGTCTGTTCCGAGGTAGGTAAATAATATTTTATATTTAATAAAAAGGATATGAATCAAAGTAGACATATGTATAAAAAGATTAAAAAAGTAATATAAAACGATAAAAAAAAATGTGAAAATATATACTTACTCCCCTACACGTATTTTTTACGAACTGTAAAATCACGCCCAAAACGTAGGTATTACTCCTAAAGCAAAGTGTAATCAGTAGAAGTATGGGCTATTTAGATCTGGTCAACAAACACCGCTAAAGATATTTCAAGCAACTTTTCAATTCTGAACGGCGGTCTTACACCAGGGCGATACTGGGAGTATCTTCCACTCTAGAATACCTTTGATTATTTTAAATTATTAAATGTGAAATTACACAAATCAATCAAATAAAATTTTCTTGCGAAGGCCGGGAATTGAACTCGCGACCTCCGAATCGGTAGTCGAGTCTTACCCTTACCCCACGACCACGGAGGCGTTTATTCACCTACTGCGTGGCTGGCACGATCAGGAGAGACTAATTAATGGGAGACCATTTGAACTCTCTAGCCGGACTCTCTCGGCCCATCGCCTTGCACTGCAGGGGCGAATTGTCCGCCACTCATGGACAGACAGACCCCGCTGAGATTCCTACACAACCCTCATATACCTTGTTCATTCCCAGAACTTCATTTCCCCAAAAAACCATCCACATAGCATCTCCAAAGATGATACAGGCCCTTCTGATTTTTTCAAAAGACTGTGTGGAACTGATTTAAAAAAAAAAAACAAATAAAACTACGAAATAATTTACACACACAATTTTATTAAAAATAGTAATTTTGTACATTCATGTTAATTTCACAATAGAAATAAAATAATACGCTTTGAGATCGAAACACAAAGAAAAAACTTTACATTAATTGTTAAAAATAATAACACGTTACAACAACGGGTAGTTAGGTACCTATACTAATTTTAACAAATTACGTTATAAGAATATTCTTGAATAGAAGTGTTTCTCAAAATAAGCATTCTTATCTAACTAAGTAAAAAGACACAATTATTATCAAATTAATATTTAATATCTTAACTCTATTAAAGCTGGCAAAATTTTAAAACTATTTAATTTAACGTAAGATATATGCTGTTGTACTAATAAAATTAAAGCATACGCTAATATAAAGACAACTGGGAAATGAGCTTCCCAAGTTATAAAAGCCCTAAAGATAAATTGGCACTTTCGGCCTTCGAACACACATTTTCATTAAAAAAAAATCATTATAAATCTAATTAATACTAATAAAGCTCTCAATATCACAGTAACAAAGAAAATCATTTATGTTAAAATACAATAACTCGGTCAAATCATAACAACGAATAATACTGATCTGTCCGAGTGATGATATTATATTTTAATTTACAATACATAACACAACACTGATATAATAAAGGTATATTTGCATTTCAACATTATCACAGGCTCATTTTTACAATCATAAACTCTATAATCAAAACATTACCCTATAATGTAACCGATATATGTAACGGAATAGTAACTCTATTGCTTCAAGAAAAGTTTGTTAATGTGTCAAGATTTTTTTTTAAATATGGAAGTTGGAAGACAGAGGTGTAATAATTCTATAATTATAATATCTATGCATTTCGTGGATATATATTTGTGCAAACTTAATTTAAAAGTGCCATATATTTAAAGCTTCTACCAAATGTGTAATGTACAGCGATATATTATAATACTTTAAACCAGAAGTGTTATTGCAATCATTTATAACAATATGTAATATAAAAAGTTAATCAAAATATAACATAAGAGGATATAATATTATCTGCTTTCGTTTGTTTATTTAGTCGCCTAAATAAAACATTTAAAATACACTAATAAAAACATAACATTGATTTACCCACAAAATCTTCTATTTTACAGATGCTAGGAATATAATGATTGCCATCATTATTTCAATCTAGACATCTTTTATTTATTGGAAGACATGGATTATTGATTTTACGTCCCAGATTTATAGTATACATTACAACTAATTAAAATAAACTCAAACAATATCCTATAACTATCGGAAGACGTCGGAAGCATACTCTAAAACTCTAAACAGAAGTAAGAGAAATAAGGCGATGTAAACACAAAATAAAACTAGGCTTAGCTAAAAAGTACTATCTAATAAAGTAAAGAAAAGTTAAAGCTGATTGACCGTAAAACTACATTAAAAAAACCAACTGAAAATAATTAAATACACTTACAGGACGAGTATTTATTGTTGGCACTAATGCTACAAATTTCACGGATCTCATTGACCAGATTTTCGTCAATTTCTGTCAGGCTCTCTGATTCCAAGAACTGGAATCTGGATCTCTTCCTCAAGGGGCTGGTTATCCAAGAAGTGTTATCTGTCACAGTACCTTCGTTGTTATCTTCAGGTTTGTTGACATTATCGTTATCCTTTCGCTTGGTGGCTACGCGGTTCCTCTCCTTTGTAAGTCTGTCTAGCAGACTAGATCTGGAGTTGACTCTCGGGTTCATTATTTCACCAAACTTGGTCCAGTATTTGTTGAGATTGATTTTGACGCCAGATACAATTTTTCTGGACAATCTTGGCTTTGACAGCTGAAACAATAACGAAAACCAGAAATTAGAAACATTGTTTTTAAATATCAAATGTTAGTAGTAAGGGGGGTGAAGTGATTTCAAATCAAAGAATAAAATGATATCGGTAAGTATTTACTGCATATAATATTATTAATATTATGAATATACACGCAAGAGAAATGAACGTTGTTTATAAAAATGTAAACACTAAAAACAAGAAAATCATGTATTTAATAAAAATAGAGAGTTTGTCTACCTCGGGAGCAAAATAACATGGGACGGTCGGTCTAAGAGCGAGGTCGACAGCCGTATACACCAGGCTAGGCTTGCATTCAATAAAAGGTCGAAAGTAATTGAATCAAATAATATAGACCTAAAACTGCGAATACTCCTCATCAAGACCTATGTGTGGAGTATCTTGATGTACGGCTGCGAAACATGGTGCCTATCCGAAAGAGATAAACGGAGACTAGAGGCTTTTGAGATGTGGTCCTATAGAAGATTATTAGGAATTTCATGGAGAGACCACATTACAAATGAGGAGGTTCTCCAAAGTATCGAAGGAGGAAGGCACCTGCTCAGGACCTTGTCCGAAAGGCGTGCAAGATGGATCGGACATGTTATACGACAAGAAGGTCTCTTGCATACCATAATGGAGGGTATGACCGAGGGGACAAACTCTAGGGGACGCCCACGCCGAGAGTACCTGGACGACCTGCTGGTGGACGTGCGCTGCTCATCATATGCAGAATTCAAAAGAGCCGCACAAGACAGGGAAGAATGGAAAAGAAAATTAAAGGAAATTGCTGCAAACCAATCCCAGGATTGAAACCAGAGAGAGAGAGATAGTGACTCAATGTGCATCTAAAAGCTCTTTGGAAAAAGTTTAAATTCAATGACAGAACGTAAAGTCAAGAAGAAATGTATAAGTATTATGAAAACATAAATAAAAGCTCATTTAATAAAATTAAATTATTATAAAAACATACCTGATATTGATTAGCCACTGTCGTAGGTGAGTTCTGCTGAACTATTTCCAAGGAAATCGCACCACACATTGTCGGTAGAACATTTTCCTTTCCCAAGCACATTTTGCCGAGATGCAAAAAAGATCAACAACAAAGTTCGCAACAAACGTCAAACGAGAAGGAAAAAATAGTGAGTGGCGCGCGACTGGTACGCGTCGGGCGGCTGAACGAAAAGTGAAAAGCTCCGGCCGCGCGCCCGCCTATATACCCGTGCTGCCGGGTCCCTCTCGGCGGCGGACGGCGCAAGCGTGGCTCGTTTCCCGCGCGCGCCCGGAGCGTGCGCAGCTACTCGCGCGCAGAGAGCCGCTCACCGCTCACAGCTACCCGCTACCCGCTCAGCGAGGTACGAGGTATACGTACAGCGTACAGGCCGTACAGCGCACAGAGCGGGCAAAGCGTAGCGCGAGCCTCCGATGAGCGCGCGTTCAGCCGCCGGTCTTACTACTTACTCACAATACTCTCTGAAAGCTCTTGGCTGACGCAACTTTTGCTGATTACACTTTGATTTAGGAGTAATACCTACATTTTGCGCATTATTTTTGCGGTTCGTAGTCGCAAAAAATACGCGTAGGTGAATAGGTATTGATATAAAATAGACGAACTAATTTATGTTATTGTACTAATTAACAGATTTACCTCCTTGATTAAGAGGGAATATCTGTAAGGGTTGTTTTAGAAAATTCTAAACCAATGGCAATGCAATGCTCAACACCGTCCAGTCTGTGCTTTCAAATAAATATAATTATAATATTTTAACGATTTAAATATTTTTTTAATCAATTAATAAAAATAATTTTATAAGTACATATAGGTAGGTATATCGGATAGACAATCGCAACGTTCCGACAAATATAATAATAAATCTTACAATCCAGGTACGTGATTTAAATTACGAACTAATTTTAATTGCTTTTATTAGTTGTGATATCACTCACAAAATTTATTAGTTGTGATATCACTCGAAAATATAAAGAAAAAGTAGATGTGATTACTTCTTATTATATAGGGTATTTAACCAGTGATTCCTGACATTATTTGAAAAAAACAGTTAATTAAATTTTGGTCTCCGGTGTCATTTTTAATGTTTTTTTTCAACTTAAAACAAAATAAATCAGTGATTGGACAGATATGGTCGGGGTGAGTGGTTACTCAGATGCGTGTCCCGTGATGACATGTGGATTTTTTTTGTTCGGTTTTGAAGAAAAGAAAATTGAAAAAAAGATGTAAAAAAGTCACCGGAGACCAAAATTTCATTAAATTTTTTTAATCCAAATAAAAATCGTTGGTTAAAGTAAGTAAAGTACATTCTTAACACCCTTTTTAAGTTCATATTATATCGATGTCGAAAAATTTTAATGCTGTAAAGAACAAAAAATCCAAAAATGAGTTTAAATTTGTCATTTTTCTCCATTTTTTCTTTCTTTCGATTTCGATCTGCGTCATTTATATTTTATCAGGAAAATAAGTACGTATTTTACGACATACATTTTAAGAGTTATTTTTTTTAAATAATAAAAATAAATTAAATACTGTTAATAAATAATAAAAATAAATTAAAAATTACAAAAAAGGTTATTTATTCTGAAAGATCTATTCAATATTATTTTTACAATGAAAATGTATTATTATTGGTCTTCAAAACAGGATATATGATTAATTGAAAAATAATAAAAAACTTTCTTTTCGCTCTCCTGAACAACTAACATTATGTCCTTTACGGCATTTCAAATTTCCGTGATCGATAATATTGTTAGGGTGACAATTAATTAATGAGAATTGATGTTCTTAACTGAAAGCATCCAATGGAAACCTTTTTTAAAAATTGATCAGTGAATAAGTTGAAACAAGGAATATGGCCGTTATCCAGCCCGCTATAACGAGTAGTAAAAACGCCAGCTATGATAAACCGGTGGTAGGTATTTGCTAGCATCTCTCAACTTTATCTCACGTCCGCTGTACAAATAAGAATATCGTTTTATATTTATGAAGGCTTGAAGTGTACTATACATCTTTGCTTTGGATCATCATATTATCAGATATTTATATGGGCAAGAATACAGATTATTTATTTAAAGCGCCCTTGACGCAATTTTCCCACGAAAACGGCGCTATATAAATAATCCAATCATTATTATCTATGTATGAATGTATGTACCTATTGTGTTTATTCCATTTCACGGTGGATTTATTTTATTTACCAACAACTAATTATGTACGCCCTTGAGGTGATTTTTCACAAAAACGGCGCTATACAAATCACCAAATATTATTATTATTATTTATGTTCTCTTCAATATGACGAAGATAACTATTCATAATTTTCCATAATTTTTTTTCCGCCTTACATTTTTATCTATCTACTTCTACTACACTATATAAAGAGGAAAGATTTGTTTGTTTGTTTGCATTGAATAGGCTCCGAAACTACTGAACCGATTTGAAAAATTCTTTCACTGTTGGGAAGCTACACTATCCCCGGGTGACAAAGGCTATATTATATTTTCAAAAACATTAGGGATCCTTACTAAAACTCTAATAATGTAACCCAAGGTGTAAAAAAATTACCTAAAATATTCTTTTCATCGCGTGCGCTGCGAAAACTATTGATGATAGAATAAAAAAATGTGCTATGATTTTGCAGAACACATCATTATTTACAAAAAGTGTCGCGACAGCATATGTCTAACTATTATAGTTATGCCACAATAAGTTTTATTTTATTTTAAAAATTTAAATAAAATGTCGCTGCTTGAAAAGGCTCTTTATTTGTATCTTGGTTTTAGTTCTTATCAAAATAAACTACTTCATATTCAAGAATGCTTCAACACCTTTATTTAACTTTTTGAATTATTCAATTCGGAAATACCATTCGAAAAAGATATCACGAGTTTAAAGATGAAAGTATTAGAAACGTAAGAAAGTATTAGACGCGGGAGGGGAACGGGGACGCACGGGAAGGTGATTCCGGGAGAAAAATGTATTTATTTGAATATGGCATTGCAACGCATGCCGGGAACCAGTTAGTTGTATAATAAAAATGTAAGAAGAAAACGAAAAATACATTAAATTATTATAAATTGGGGCGCGTGTACTACATTGAAGTTGCCAATATGTTTGCCTGGTCGATTTATTCCTAGCCAGGCATAATAATATTGCCAGTTTAAGAGGCTAGATTTTGCGACCGACGCGGAGCGTTTAGGTATTTCATTAAATCTCTTCTGTCCCGCTCGAAATAAGCTCACACACACTTACGACATTCAAAACAAGAGAACACACACTAAGTGACAAACTGCCCGCCGGACACCCCCCATCCCCCTTGAACCACTGCCCCTACACCTCACCCGCGCCGCTATGATTTGCAGCTGTGTTGTGGGTCTAGCATTTTTACTGTTCGGATCTCGGAAGTGCGTGAGCCGTGCATGTACCTACCTACCTAAGCAATCCGCATAATTATTTGTTCTTCGTAGTATTTTTGATCTCGCGTGACTTAGTGATTCCTCAATCAATATATTTAGAGGGTATCGGCTCCCATAATCACTTTTTTTTTGTTTTTGTTTATTCTTTATATTTTCCATTATTTTAAATATTTTCTAAATACAGTAAGATGTAAACATAAGGTACAAGTAATATTGTAATACGTAGTTAGCAATACGTAAATATATAATAGACAAAATTAGGTAATGGGAACCCACTACGGCACTTCCTGAGTGTGGGTAATATAAACAAAAATGTTATACATATAACATCAATAAGTACAAGAAAAAAAAAAGTTAATTTTAAAGTAAATGTTTAGAAATTTAGGTATTTGTGAAAAATATGTAGTGAAAAAAATGTTGTGAAAAATAGTGAAACATTTTTTTTGTTGATTGTTATAGTTTTAAGAAAGTAAATAAAGTTAGTCTTGAAGTTACCGTAGATTTGTATTAAATAGTGAAACATAAAGGTATACAAAAAATTTATAGGAAAAGTGTTTCAACATCTGTATCATTCAGCCAAATTTTTTTTTTAATGTAAAGTGATATTTTATCTGTCATTTGAATGTATTTTGGTAGAAGATTAAATTTTCAAAGACCAATAAAAATGGACTTGATTAGTACTTTTGCTAATAGGCCACTTGCACAACATTTAAAAAAAATCCGGTTTAGGCAAATATTCTAAGACATTCCGTTTTTTTATCGTTGTTTTGAAACCCGGGCGGATTTTTGAAAATTTCAATCCGAAAAATCCGACCATTTTTTATAAACCGGAAAGACGGGACATATTTTTATGGGCGCGAAAAAACGATAATTACATAGCCGAAAATCATTTTTAAAAAATTACGTTTTCCACGAGAATGGCGCAGGAGAATAACGGGACATGCCAAAAATATTACTTCTCATAAATATTTTTTTCCTTGATCTATCTTATAATGTTCACTGACTAAATCATGACTAAATCCAATATAATATACTCGTACTTGTAAATTATAATAATAAGTTTTTTAGATCTTCATACAATAGTGTATGCTAGTGCTATCACTATATGTAACAAGTTAGGAGTTAAATTAACGTCTTCTGATGATAGATCGTATAATTATAGAAAACCAGAATGGCAGAGTAGATTAGAAAATGATGTAGTATTTTTAAGAAGTAGCATAGCTAGAGTAATAGAGTATAAAAATGGAAATAGAAGTAGGAATATTTTGAGACATGTAGATGTAATTGGGAGAAAATTTGGTTATAGCATTGGTAGCAATAATAATGAAAATATAATCAATGATTTATTAGATTTGTTAAAACAAAAATTAGGTGTAAAAGCTAGTAGATTAAAAAGATATAATTATACGTATAATAAAAAAAATAATAATAGATTATTTCAGAAAAATGAGAAAATATTTTATTCCAAACTTGACGATAAACAAAATATTATTTCGAATAATAATAATCCGTTGCCATCTGAATCAGATATGCGCGATTTTTGGACAAATATTTGGAGTAAAGATATAAAACATAATGAGTCAGGTCCGTGGATAGAAAATGAAGAACTCAATTGTTCAGACATTGAACAAATGAGTTTTTCTGATATATCGGTTGAATTGTTAGCCAAAATTATAAAAAATACTCATAATTGGAAAGCCACGGGTTGCGATTGGATACATAATTTTTGGTATAAACGTCTGACTACTTTACATCCCCTTTTGGCAAAAAATCTTTCAAAATTTGTCAGAGAACCTCAAAATTTTCCAAATTTTCTAACTAAGGGCATTACTTATATGTTGCCTAAAAGCGAACATATTAATAATCCCTCTCAGTATAGACCCATTACATGTTTACCGACAATATATAAAATTTTAACCTCTTGCTTGACAGATTTAATATACACTCATTTAGATGAAAAAAATGTTTTATCTGAACAACAAAAAGGTTGTCGCAGAAAACATATGGGATGTAAAGAACAATTAGTTATTGATTCTGTAATTCTAAAACAGATTCAAACCCAAAAACGTAATTTACATATTTGTTATATAGATTACCAAAAAGCTTATGATAGTGTCCCGCACTCGTGGCTGATAAAAGTTTTAAATATATACAAAATTAACCCAATTATTATTAGCTTTTTAAAAAAAATTATGGCATTTTGGAATACCGATTTGCTTTTGAATTTGAAAGATAAGAAAATTATAGTACCGGGCATTTCAATAAAAAGAGGGATTTTTCAAGGAGACTCGTTGAGTCCTCTTTGGTTTTGCTTAGCATTAAATCCTCTATCTAAAATGTTAATTAAAAGCAAGTTTGGAATAAAAATTAAAGGTAATACTAGAGAGAGAAATATAATTTCTCATTTATTATTTATGGATGATTTAAAATTATATTCAAATTCTGAACCAAATTTAGAGAAAATGATTAAAGTAGTTAAAAATTTTTCAGATGATATTAAAATGACTTTTGGTTTAGATAAATGTAGAACGATCCATATAGAGAAAGGTAAAATTGTAGATGGAGACGAGGGTATATTTAGAAATTTCAAAATTGAAAGTATGAAAGGGGGTGAGGTTTATAAATATTTAGGATATCCGCAATCAAATAGATTAGATCATACTAGTATTAAAAATGATATTAGGATTAAATTTAAAACTAGGATCAGAAAAATTTTGAAATGCAATCTATCTGCTAAAAATTTAGTAAAGGCGATAAATACTTGGGCAATACCTCTATTAACTTACTCATTTGGCATAATTAAATGGTCTAATACAGATTTAGATAGCTTAGAACGATTAATTAGAACTACATTAACTAAATTTCATTGCCATCATCCAAATTCAGCTATAGAACGTATTAATTTACCCAGAAATTTAGGAGGTAGAGGTATAGTCAAAATAACATCTTTAAAACATAATCAGGTAGAAATGCTAAGAAATTTTTTCCATAGGAAAGCTGATAGTTCAGAAATGCACAAAATAATATGCAAGGCAGATAGAAATATTTCACCATTAAATTTATACGACGAGAATGCCAGCATTCTTATAAATACCAACCAGGAATTATTAGATTCCTGGTCAAATAAAATTCTTCACGCAAAACACTTCAATTATCTCAACCAAACATATGTTGACAAATTTTCGTCAAACAAATGGTTGAGTATTGGAGAGTTGAGCGCAGAAATAGAAGGCTTTATGCTTGCCATACAAGATAGAGTCATTAATACTAAAAATTATAGGAAGCATATCATCAAAGATGCAAATCAAATTGATGATTTATGTAGAAAATGTTTGGCTTTTCCGGAAACTATAGAACATATTATATCGGGATGTTCTGTATTAGCGCCGTCCGAGTATACATTTAGGCACAATCAAGTTTTAAAAATAATTCACCAAAGTTTGGTAATTAAACATAACTTGATTGACTGCCGTAATGTACCATATTATGAATATGAACCAAATTCATTTTTAGAAAATGAATTTTATAAAATTTATTATGATAAAACTATTCTGACAGACAGAACAATTAGTCATAATAGACCCGATATAGTTTTACATGACAAAATTAAGAAAATAACTTATATCATTGATGTCGCTATTCCAAATTCTTGTAATATTCAGAAAACTGTTTCTGAAAAAATAAGAAAATATACAGATTTAGGAAATTAAATTAAAAGAATTTGGCATTCTCAGACTATAAAAATATTACCATTTGTTATTTCGGCTACTGGCATTATACCTAGCTCTCTCATTCAAAATTTAGGCGTATTAGATTTGTCAAAAAATTTGTACGTAAAAATGCAAAAGTCGGTCATTTTAAATACATGTAGAATTACGAAAGATTTTTTAAATATTTATATTGAGGGATCAGTAGGATTTATCGGACCAGTTAGGATTTCATCAGAGCCGAACCCTCTGATATGAAAATATCTGGAGTCGGTGAAATATTTTCCCATTATGTTTCTGGTGGATTGACGTATTGTTCTTGTATTGTTTTATTCTTATATAATGCACTTACATTGCGTTAATTTACTAGATATTCATTTGTGGAAAAGTGTGTGGAAGGGTTTAGTCTTTCATTTGGGAAAGATTCAACCCGGACATGAAATCTGGAGCACCGTAAATACAAAAAATATTATAAAATCATCAGCATTACCATTACACTTCTAAAACAGGTACAAGAGGCATAAAAAGCACGGAGTTCCCTTCGTAACATCTGTCAAAACGTCCAACCAAATGATAAGTTCGCAGAGAACAAACAATATCTAGTGAATGTTAAATATCCTATTCAAAAATTCGCCTGAAATCAAAGTGTTACCATATAAAAAAAAAATCAGTGTGGAATTTTACAAAATTAATAGAAGATTATCGGAGACGGAACATTTTCATGTAGTGACTTTACGAGCCAAAATAATGGATTTATTTATTTAAAAAAAAACTTTACATTTATAAACTAACAACTAAAATGCTTTTGGCCGTGAAAATCTAAAAACTTATCTTTACATTTCTAATTTATTTACTAACATTTTCGTAATCTTAGTAAAAAAATCTATAGACACTATTTTTTTCAAGTCTTTATGAAATTCATGCAAGTGGCCAATTCTATTTTCATTTTTTAAGAAACAAATTTTGTTTTTAAATACATATTTCATAGTCTGCAATTTAAAAATTAACGGATATTGAATATTTTAGTCTATTTTCTATTTGAATAATAACTCGGTGGAGAATGTTTTATTTCTATTATACATAACTTTAATTATGCGCTTTTGAGTGGTTTGTAAAGTGCATAGTAAACATGTTTCTTGATTGCAACTTGTATTGTGGATTCTAATTTTAAGGTTATCATGAGGTTTGTTTTTAATGAATTTTATAAAAAGTTAAATAAACTGTTTTGTTGTAGTTTAAAATGAGTTTGTTACAATAAGAAATAATTTTTCCTGGGATTACAAAATTACATAAATCATTTATATTCATCAAAAATAGAATCGGCCCAAGTACTGTACCTTGCGGAACTCCATTTTTTATCTATGCTTCTGTACTATGCATATTCCCTTTTTTTTTGTTCTGTCTTTAGGATAGTTTGTCAGTATTTTTAGTGTGTCTTTTTTGAAACCAACCAATAGAATTAAGAACTAAGTCGGTGAACTGTCCCAAGTTTGACTCAACAGACCTGCCTGTGAAATCTGCAGTGAAAAAAACAGTGTTTTTGGGTGTTAATAATTGTGTTTTTACATAAATTGAAGAGTTGTCGGTAAGGATTTTTTCCATGAAAACGCACTGCTTTGATATCGGTTTATAATTCTAAATATTTTGTTAATCCCCCTTTTTAAAAATAGATGTTACAAAAGATTTTTTTCCAAGTAGTGTGAAATACGTTTTCTTTGAGAGAATATGTGAATAGCAATGTCACCGGGGTAATAAGTTGTTCAGCACAATTAAAAATAAAAGTTGAATTAATTTGTCACAACCAGCATTTTTTTGTGTTGTCATTTTGCAGATATTTTAATACTTACTAAAGATGTATTAAATGTTAATCGAATTCAAATTTATTGAACTCATATTATTATTATTGTCATTATTTGTGAGTATGTATTTAGTTTGAGAAAGGACAAAAATTGATTGAAAATAGACATTAAAAAGATTGGAAATTTGTTGCCATTCGCTAAAAGAAAAGTTTCCACGGAACATGTTATTAGGTATAGCAGAGGAAGATTATTTGGATTTCACGAAAGTCCAAAAATATTTCACATTATTTTTTGTGTTTAACTCGTCATCATTTATACAGTTTGCAAGTAACCTCATGTGTTCACAGGAATAAGTTTGATTATGTAATATCATAAAATAGTCATATGAAAAAATATTATATTACGTATTGTTAAAAATGCGTTAGACCGTAATCTCTAAAATACATTATTGTAAAACTAAACAGAACTAATGAATAAAAATATATCAACCCCATCACTATTGTTGTATAAAATAGTCTTAACATCACTATTATCGAAAACGATGACTCCCTCCCCCCGACCATGCACTCCTTGCCGCGACATGTAAAACGTGCGAATGAGACAACTGCAGTAAACTATCTAATTTACCTACAGAAATTGCTCGGAGAAGGGTTCAGGGAGAAAACACTTTTCTACACCGAAACTTTCGCGAAATTGTAATTTGAAAACTGTAATATGTTCTTAAAAGAAGAAGCTATGTCGGTATGTTTTTATAATTTTGTAATTCTTTATAATAATTGAGTTAACAGCACTTTTACCTTGAATAATACTTTCCGATAAATTATATATGTTTGATAGTGAATGTTTACGTTATACGAAACGTATCGAAAATGCAAAAACATACCGACATAGCTTCTACTTTCTAGAAGGCAATATAAAAAAAATATATTGATTTTGTGTAATTTTCGATGTAGAAAAGTGTTTTTTCCCGGGCGTCCTTTTTGTATGGGCCGAAAAGCGAAGTCTATCGTCTTAAAGGAATTGAATATTTTGGGTAGGTACAAAATATTGAGGAACATGTTTAATTTTTGATTTTTTTGTTTTTGTTGTAATTATTCAGTGGCTTCAGAAATTGTTATTTATAAGAATTTCAAAAAATAACATAATATTTTTTTTTTTGTAATTTTAATCTAATCATAGATACTTACGACAAACGTAGGTCACTATAAATAATAAATATATGAAATTCATTGAATGTTTCCATTTTAACTTTGAAATTTTCTAGTTAATATTCAATTTCAGTGCCGGCAACCCGGGCGTTTATTTATAATTAGTTATGTACATCAGTTTTTTTTCCTTACCCTCCTCACTAGACAGAGTCTGTTCTGAGGCTGGTAACTAACAATTTTTAATTACATAAAAACAAGTAAGTGGTAAAAATAAAATAAAAAAAGAAATATATATATTATAGTAAAAATAATAATAATAAAATAAGAGGATATCAGAATTTAAAAACAGAGTAGAATAAAAGAAAATATATAATATTAGATATTAAGAATATTACTTATCTCTCTTCTTTCTTTGACATTCAACCAGTTTAAAAATCTTTTGAAAACCCAATTCAAATTATTAGATGCGACGTAGGTCTTTGTTTGGGCTACAACATTATTGAATATATATGGTGCCAAGTAAGATTCATGTTTTTTTGCAAAATTTGATTTGATATGTGGTACTTGTAATTGATTGTGTGTGTTTGCTCTTGTGTTTTGCGAGTGAGTTATGAAGTGTGGTGATATTTTTATGCAGTTTTTGTAGATGATCTTCTTTATGTATAGTTTATTTATGTCTAATAGGTTATTGTTGATCATTAGCTGTTCTGTCGGATGTTGATAAGGCTTTCTAAACATAATTCTGATTATTGTTTTATGATTAATTTTAAGTGATTTGAGGTGAGTCTCTGCTGCTGCTCCCCATACTGAAATACCATACATTAGAATACTTTGACAGAGTGCATAATATATATTTTTTAGCTGAGGTAGTGACATAATATTTCGAATTGTTTTGAAGATGTAAGAGAGTTTCCGTATTTTTTTTGTAATTAGGTTAATTTGGAGATCCCATTTTAAGTTATTGTCAACAGTTAAACCGAGATATTTAATATTTTGCGCATAATCAATTTTGTGACAAACACAGCGTGAGTTAGTTAACGAGGTAACTGTGCAGGGGTGAAGATGTAGTTGTGGGCGACTATCTGGCTGACCAGCTAATGTTTTACTGAAAGTTAAGTATTTTGTTTTAGAAATATTTAGTGTCAGTAGATTATTTATTAGCCAGTTATTTACTTCAGTCATCCCTGCTTCCGTGTTTTTGAAGACGTTTTCCCATGATTGGGCTTTGAATAAGATTACAGTGTCATCTGCATAACTGATTACTTTGTACTCTATGTTCCCTAGGCTTATCTCCGTTAGACTGTTAATGTAGATGAGAAACAGTATGGGACCTAAGACGCTGCCTTGGGGTACTCCATACCTGGTGCCTACTTTGTCACTTTCTTGATTATTGATTTTTACAATTTGTTGTCTATTTTCAATGTAGCTGATGAACCATTTTAGTGGTGGACCTGTTATGCCAATGTTTTTGAGTTTTTGTTGGAGTAATTTGTGTGAGATGGTGTCGAAAGCTTTTGCTAGGTCTAAGAACACTCCTAACACCTTTGAACCGCCATCTAGGTTTTTCACTATGTAGGTGGTTAGTTCCGATAAGGCGTCTTCTGTTCCCATTTTCGCTCGAAACCCGAATTGACGGGTGGAGATCAGTTTGTGTTTGTCAAGGTATGCGAGCAGTCTTTTTGTCATAGTTTTTTCTAGTAGTTTCGATAGCGAATTTAGGAGAGTGATTGGTCTGTAATTTAAGATCAGCGTTTTGTCTCCCGATTTATGTATTGGAGTAATACAACCTATTTTTAGATGATCGGGGACAAAGCCGAGGTTGAAACTTTGGTTGAAAATATGTTGAAGTGGTATAAGTATATGTTCTCGGAGACTAATCAGTATATGCAGGGCTGGGCAAAATACATGCTTTGCTGTAATTGAAATACAAATTACAAAATACTTTTTCGCATGTATTTAAAATACGAAATACAAAATACTTTGAAGTGGTGTATTTGAAATACAAAATACAAAATACAGTATTTTAAGCATTTTTTTATTTCAAATACAAAATACAAATTACAAAATACAAAATACATTTGGTTTTAGTAGATCCTTTGGTTGCAATAAATTGTCGTAAGTGTACTTATCTAAGGGTGCGTTTCCATAAAAGCAAAGCTGAGCAGAGTGAAACAGAGACGTGCAAAAATTGACCAATCATATTGCTTAGAAGACTCATCTCATCCTCGCTACACTTGTAAAGTTTTTTGGTATAGGACAAAGGTGCAGTGGCGTAGCTAGCATGGGTGGCACCCGGGGCGGATAGGGTGGGTAACACCCCCCTCCCCCCCCTATTGACTTCATCAGCGGGGGGGGGGGTTGGTGGCTAGAGAATTATGCTCTTGGGAGCAGTGGCGTACCGTGGGGGGGCGGGGGGGGCGGCCCGCCCCGGGCGGCACTTTTGGGGGGGCGGCAAAATTTCACAATCAATAATCATCTTGTAAAAATTTGGATTGGGGAAGTCGCGGGTTCTATTCTCGCGTCAGGACTTAAAAGTTTTTTCTAGTTTATAGTTTCTTAACATCTTTCTTAAGTTTTATATCCTGTCAAAATCAAAATATTAATGACAGACGTTTTGTTTTTATTTCTAACACATAGATTATTTTTAAATAAAAATGTAAATGGCAACAGTATCATTTTAGCTCTAATTGATAGTCGATTTGTGTTTTATATTCGTGAAGCTTTGTGCGCCCTGCTGAAAGCGCACAAAAAATTACACTTATACGGTTTTCTTACACGTATATATCACGGTGATATATTTTAAATTTATTATCACAGAAAAGTTAAATAGCTGACAGGTGTGTGCATACTTATTTGAATTGCAGTTATAAAATTCTAGATGCACACTATCTATGTGCTGCCAGAATCAAAGAAAAACCATTTTTATGTTCTGAGTGAAGTTTTAATTCACCGCATACATATTTAATTAAAAGCAGTTTTGTGTTCAAAATGTATAATTCCAGTTGTGGATTCATCTGACGACACATTTCGAAGGAAAACATTATATTATTTAAAGTGCTTCATAAAATTCTTGCAGACAATTTATGTGCCGCCAGAATCAAAGAAAAAACATTTTCATGTTCCGAGTGTAGTCTTAATTCACCGCTTAGAGATTTAATTAAAACCCCTTTTGTGTTCAGAATGTAAAATTTCAGCTGTGAATTCATCCGACGACACATTTCGAAGAAAAAACTCATTTGAAGTGCTTAATAAAATTCTTCCAGACAAGTTATGTGCCGCCAGAGTCAAATAAAAACCTTTTTCATGTTCTGAGTGTAGTTTTAATTCACCGCATACAGATAAAATTTAAGCCAGTTTTATTGTTCAGAATGTAAAATTCCAATTGTGTATTCATCTGCTGACATATTTCGAAGGAAAACATAACTTTTTTCGAAGTGCAAATATAAAATTCTAGTTGCAGACAATTTATGTGCTGCCAGAACCAAAGAAAAACCGTTTTCACGTTCTGAGTGTAGTTTTAATTCACCGCATACAGATTTATTTAATAAATATTTAAAAAAAAATTAAAAGAAAAGGATCACTACCCCCCCCCCCCCCCCCCCCCTCCCTGAAGAAGTACCTATATAGGGGGGCGGCAAAATTTTCCTCCGCCCCGGGCGGCTGATACCCACGGTACGCCACTGCTTGGGAGGTGACACTCGGTCTGGTCCGTCGGACCGCCCCCCCTTCGCTACGCACTTCCCAGGTGTTAGATAATTATTATATTAATAACAAGACATTTGCAAAGCGCAGTTTTGTGTTATTTCACTTCAAATGCGCTCTACTTTAAATAACTTAAAAATAATTTAGCATTCAGCATTCAGCAAATTATTCTCATAGTGCTTGATCTAATACTGTGACACAAAAATGTACAATACATAGCAATGACAAGTATAGTATATAGTGACCGACCGAAGGTTCGGTTTCGGCAACTTTCGGCAAAAAAATCTAGTTTCGGCATCAGTTTCGGTTTCGGCAGAAAATCTGCCGAAACCTTCGGCCGCACCGAAACTCTGCGTTCGTGAAATATCGCGCGTCGTTCGGCTGACATCGGGTGAGTTCGTGGCTCGTTCGACAAATTTTTGTTCTAATAAGTAGTTAAAATGTGGGTTAATTTTTAAATTTTTTTTTTGTTTTATAACAGTAATGTACCGGTAATAATACCCGCCGCCCAAATTGGGAGGCGGGTAAGGGTACCGCTGCCCCAGGAACCATTTATTGCATAATTAACACTTCTTCCATAGGTCACCTTAAGTGGTTCGATACGTTTGGTGTCTTTGTAGGCGTGCCCGGGTTCATAGGGTGAAGTTTGTCCAGGTCTTGGGGACTAATGCGTCCGTCTGCCTGCTACGTGGTGTGCAGGATCGAGAAATACTGGTTGAGGGAGGTCTTTTATCATCTCCAGTCGGAATCTCTCGACCTATCGCCTTGCACCGCGGTTGTAGAGATGGATTCATACGTCCGTTATGCCTAGATACACTGACCCCCCGATTCCTACCCATGCTTCATATCTATTTCCCTCTCAGAACTGCTCTCCTTCCTTTCCTTAAAAAAACCCTACACACAGCATCCCCTTATATGACATAGGCCATGAGGGAAACTATTTTCCTCAGGGCCTCCTATGTGGAACTAATATAAAAAAAAAATAATAAATAATAATTTTTTCACATTCTTTATTTTTTGTTTTCTTTATTTCATTTAACATGTTTATTAAGAATATTGTGATTGTAAACGCAATTAAAATACTCAATTAATGAGGTCCTTCCTTTATAATGTGAGTGTTGATTATTGTCAATTTTTTGTTCCAAGAAGTAGTTAACATGTTTTGTTAATTTTTGTTTTTTTTTATAGCGATGATAACAAAAAAATAAATAATAATTTTTTTACATGTACTTCAATAATTGTTTTTTTTATTTCATTTAAACTAACTAACTAACTAAATGTCTGTATTAGTGTAAAAATAAGCCAAACTTAAGTATAAGTAAAACTGAGACAGATACCGAAGATTCGGTTTCGGTTTCGGTAGAAAGTCCTGTTTCGGTCAGTCAGTAATAATATAATACGATACAAATAGTGTTGCCAACTTACTCTAATATATTGCTCAGGATTCGAACGTTTTTAGTCTATGTATTATCTACGTCAGTTTATTTTTCATTATCATTACTAAGATCGCTAAATGTATTTGAAAATGTATTTTGAAGCCATAATTTAAAAAAGTATTTGAAATACAAATTACAAAATACCTCAGCATCGGGTAATTGAAATACCAATTACAAAATACATGTTTAGGAAGTAATTGAAATACAAATACAAAATACGTATTTGTATTTCAAATACGTATTTCAAATACAAGTAATTCAAATACTGCCCAGCCCTGAGTATATGATTGGAGAGGTTATCTGGGCCCACAGCGCAATTTGGTTTGAGAGAAATAATTAAATCCGATATTTCCTTTGTACTTATTTTGTGAGCATAAAACGAATGATTTAGTTGCATGATAGAGGATAGTTTGGTTAAAGAGTCTTCTGTTGTGCCGTTTTTTAAAAGAATTTTTTCAGCCAAGTTAGATCCAACTTTTGCAAATTGGGAGTTAATAAAATTAGCTATTTTACCAGGTTCATTTTTATATAATATAACTGGTATAACCTATCCTTTTGATAAATAATTAAATATCACGTATGATGGTTATTTTCTGAATGATAGGTACTGCGCTCTCATATTAATTATGTATAGCTTACTAAAAAAATAAATGGCGCTAGTTTGAATGTCATATATTTAATTACAAATAATGTAGGTTCATTTACAGCTGTGTTTTCAGAATCTGCTTAATATTTTTGCACAAATCTACGTATTTCATATTCCATAAACATTATTTTCTTCTGTTTGTAATACTAAAAATAAATAAAAATTACTCACTTATTATAAAATTATTCAACTCTTCTATATTCTTCAAACTTTATCAAACTGTATAAAAAAATCTATGTACCTACCGTTGATTGAACTACCCTTCGAATTCATATTCTTATGTAAAAAATAATTTTCTTTTAGTTGTATAATGTATTATAAATGTTATATAATAATTTTGTAATACATATATTATCACTAATAAATAAATAAATTCTAATACTTCATTCACTTTTCGCCTAACTGCCATTTCGTCATTTAAATGTGTTTTATTTTTTTATTTTTTGACGTCTACTCTATTTTAAAGCATTTATTTATTTATTTATGCCCTTTCTTGGGGCTTTTACATATGACAATTAAATTACATTGTGATTAAATAAAACAAAGTATTTATTGTACATAACTGAACTGCCTCAGTAACAGTATTTTGGATTTGTTTAAAGATAAATTGAAGATGTCCACTGACTTTGTATAATTATTTCCCTCCATTAGTATTCTGGGTAAAGATTAATACATATGGTAGTTGGTAGTTAGTTCCAGAATTTCTGCACTGAAATAAATCCTGACTTCTAGTATTACGTAGAGGAATCCGGAAGCTTATCAATTCAAGCAATACCGGACTATCAACTAAATCATTTAAAATTTTAAACAAAAATACCAAGTCAATGAAAATTCTTCTGTCTGACAATTTGAGCATATTCATAACATTTAAAATAGTGTTGTAGTTCAACATAATTGCTGGAATACCCATTTTAAAATTAATAAAACGTAAGAATTTGTTTTGTATTCTTGCAACAGCTTGTACACGTATATTATAATATGGATTCCAGACGGGAGGATCGTACTCAAGTTGACTTCTAACATATACAAAATATAACAGTTATACACATTATATTGTTAAAATGTCTAGTTAGCCTAGTTATAAATCCCAACATTTAGAGATTTCTGTTATGTGGTTAACAAATGAAAGATTTGATTGAAAAGTGATGCCTAAATCTTTAATTTGTGTTAATGTCTCGAGAGTATTGTTATCAATGTTGTAATTAAATATCACTGGATTTTTTATTCGAGAAAATCTAACTACTTGGCATTTTGAGATATTTAAGTAAAGTCTGTTTTCATTACACCAAATTAACAATTTGTTGATATTATCTTGAAGAATGTTGCAATGGTTAATATTTTGAATAATCATTACCTATTTGATAACGTGGGTGCTCACTTAGTACTTTACCCGTGCTAATGCTTCCATTTCACAATTTTATAAAATACAATAAAAAAAAAAATAATAATAATAATGATAGATCATGTTAAAAACGTGATCGATGAGAAAATAACCAAAGTAGATAGGTACCTATTAATATGAAATGCCAAATGGACAAATAAAAATTTGATTACAAGGAGCTTAGGAAATCTTGGTTCCAATTCGTTTTGAACCCATTATAATAAGCATGAAATTCGGACTACTAGAACAATTTTACTATTTCACGTTTATTATCATTGAAATTGGAGAAAAAAACATTTTATTTATGTATAGTATAACACAACCGAGGTAGGGTTTTGCGGAGTCCCATTTGAAAAGAAGCCGTCCTTTGAAAAACCCTAAATCTTAATAGTTTCATAGTTTCAAGATCGGACTGAGATATCCTTAATTTCTCCGGCCCAACAATGCGGACAATAAATGCTTTTGGATGTGTTATTGTTATTTTATGGGACCTTTTCAGCAATTTGGACACGTGTTCACTCCAACGTCTTTTGTTCCCCTGGCCCGACCGTTCACAATACCCTCGGGTTGCTAAGCACTAAGCAGTAACCATCGCAAATATCTTGTTAAGCCACGAGATTTATTTGTTGCTTTTAATGCAGTTTACAAGTTAACGCATTATGGGACTCATTGTTTAGAAACAACATTGATTATCTGCAGGCTACTCGAATTACTTACTTGGTTTGTTCAATATTGTATCTACCAGCTCATTACCCAATGAGTAATTTTATTTAAATATCGTACCTACGTAAGGCGTATTTACCTTTTTTCTTCAATTAAGTGATTACTTGAAATTTTATTTCTTTTAAAGGCTTCTTTCTACTAATGAAAAAATAGTTACTTAATTAATTACTCGAATTACTTACTTTGTTTGTTCTATATTGTGGCCTTACCTAGTAATTTTATTTGAATATTGTACGTAAAGCTTAACTACCTCGTTTCTCTTTTCTCATGTTAAGTCGTTACACGTGGTTTTATTTATTTTAAAGACTTCTTTCTACTAATGAATAAATGTTATTTATTAATCCAAAATACCACGAAAGTCAGGGAGTGATTTAAGGTAAATTGTCATAATCGTCCTGAGAAAAAAGATATGGAAATTGACTAAGTAAGGTTGGAAAGAATAAATTAAAAGTAAATAAATAATTAAAGCAAAATACATCTGACCTGAAACCTGAACCTTGAAATCAACACCTATTCTTGATAAATCATCTGAGTTCGTTGAAATTAATGAGATACCTTCCTACGTGCTAACAAATTTTTCTTTTTTACATCTTTCTGTGTAGGTATTGTATATTATTTTCTGTTTTCATAAGATTTTTTTGACTTCGATGTAACATAAAACGATAATACTTAAAATTCCATAATATATTTTGTCTACTCTGATCAATAGATACGCCCGACCCGCGCCCTTTACAAAAACATCCGATTTCGGTCGAATGATTTCAAATAAATAATATTGCACTAGCGAGTAGCGGCCCAGCTTAATTGTTACACCGCTGAATCGCCCAAAATCCTTTGTAAACTTTTCCAAAGATGACGTGTCGTATTTTAAGGAAACCCATTTTTATTGTGGAGAATATTTGAGATTACTTTGAAGTAAACTGCGCCATATTGTAAGCATTGAATTTTGAGATACTAAAAGAGGTTCGGAGCACAACAATTCTCCTGGACCCCGTCCCGTCCCGATTAGTTCCGTGTACCGGGATCTATGGACTTCTTTCCACAATACAAGGATCCTATACATTATACACGTTCGCGGGTCCCGGTCTCTCCCCAGGATAAGGTACAAAGCTCGCTGGTATCGAGTTAGAGCGTGACTGATTGACACCGTTGCGAAAGGTGGAAAAATTTCAGTTTCTCGCTGTTTTCTTTCAGATTTGGACGCTTTTTAAAGTCGATTAGATACGCGTATAACTCCTAGATGAATGACTTTGGCAAACGATGTGGATTTTGTGTGTTTCATTTGATATTTCTTATAAAGGAAATGTATTATTATGTACACGGTCTCGCTAGTTACGATTTGCGCTGTATGACCGTTACCAGGTGTGAAAAATTCAATGAAAATAAGTCCTTTAATCTTTAACATGCGATAAAGTTTGAGTAAAACTAACATCATTCAAATTATATGTCACATAAATAATAAAAGACGCATGCTCTGTCTTGCGAGATAAAACATGACAAACGCGCAAAATAAATTCACACAAAAGTTGCGTTGTTCGAGTTGTGTTCCTTTTTACTTCATCTGAATCAATTGTATGAACGCAGAAGCCTCAAGAAAGCCAAGGCAGCCTACTGAACTTGTACGAACTTGTATTTTACATGCATCGACAAGAAAAACCTCGCTTGCGTTATTATCTTCCTTATTGCGTAAAATTTTGGCGAAAAGCTGCCCTTCCCTCGAAAGCTCGTAAATACTTTTAAAGAGATGAAATTGACCTGTTGAAATGAGTGAACCTGTGGGAGGATCAAATTATAAATAGGGGGCGGTTGGCAATAGTGTCGAGGGGGTGGATGAAACGATTGTGTTGAGGGTTGGAGAATAAGGGTGCCCCGCATTTCACCGTGGCAAGTGGATGTGGGATGGCGTTATACATAATTAGTGGCATAACGATACTCCACTGTGGGGGTGTATGTGTGTACAGTAGAGTGGGGTGTTGTTATAAGCCGGTGCGGGTGAACAAACACCAAATCAGGTGGGAAAGCAAAGCCTGGGTATCACGTGTCCTCTCGTAATACTTGATTAAAAGTGATTCAAAGCCATGCTGCATTATTATAGCCGACTATCTAAATGCACAACACATTCATTTTTTACAGCATTACTTCGATTTTGTGAAATGATAGAGGGTGTTAGAAACTTATTTTCTACGAATAATCTCAATAAATACCTCCATATTATATCAGGTAGGTATTTATTTGAGCTATCCTATAAATATATCACCAAAGTAGATTGTGTAACCAAAAAAAACCATTTGTGCTTATTAACTTAATTAATACATAATCGGAAAATGCATAAATCATTCCAAGGGAGCTCTATAACAAGAATAAACTCTTTTTACACGAAAATATATTCTGCGCAAAAATAGATGCTTCCAAAGTTTTTCAGTCTAAACTTGTTTGTTCAAAGTATCATCTATGTTGAGCACAATCTTGTTTGTTCAAAGTATGATCTATGTTGAGCACAATCTTATTTGTTCAAACTATCATCTATGTTGAGCACAATCTTGTTTGTTCAAAGTATCATCTATGTTGAGCACAATCTTGATTATTCAAACTATGATCTATGTTGAGCACAATCTTTTTAGTTCAAAGTAGCATCTATGTATGTTGAGCACAATCTTGTATGTTCAAAGTACCTATCATCTATGTTGAGCACAATCTTGTTTGTTCAAAGTATCATCTATGTTAAGCTTATAAGGCTAAATAACTCGAAAAACTTACTAAAACTCTCTAGGTATTTGAATGAAATGAAAATCAGTTGTTATAAAATACAAGATTATTGTTTTCAAATGAGATTCATAAAACTGCAGGTCACCCAATAAAAGGCTGCTTTAAATCCATACCTTTATCCGTCATAATAAACCCTTTGGTCTGCGCTCATTATCTCGCGATTCATATTGCCATGGAAGTATTGAAAAGGTTCGACGTTCAGCTTGATGAAGAATGACTAAACAAGGAATAAACAATGCGGTACAATGGCGTCCCTATCACAGGGAAGGTAAGCTGCAATTCAGATGCAAACACCCGCACATTTTTAATTTAATCCCTAGCTATAAAGGCAATAAAAATAAATAACGATTTATTCAGTTTTTTTAGCATCGCGTATTACATTCTTAAAGAGCTAAAATAACTTAGCAAAAGATACTGGGATAGGATTTATGACAGAGTTACCTATCTAGATAATAATTTTTACAACACGAATAGTCAAAAACTTCGAAAAAACAACTCACCTGGGTTAAGGTAGATAGGAGTTTGTACAGAGGTGGATAATTCCGAAATAGTTTCATAAAATGTGCGGGTGCGTAGATTGTACATTGTACAGGTACACATAATTAATAATATCATGAACAATGTGTGTGTTGTTTAACCCCTCAGGCCTCGACCATATTCTGTCAGTAAGTCAGAATATTTCCGTTTTACAATAAAATCCAAATAAAAATAGAATATTTGTTAACGTATCCGAAAACAAAAACATGTTTTTGAAAGGTGGATTATATACGCCTTAAAATTTTATTTTTTGAAATAACCGTGTACCTACCTACCTACTTTTTATACTTTTTAAATTGCAAATTTTTTTAATGCAAACTTTAAAAAGTTCTACAAATGGTTCACTTTATGTTTTTTCTAACTAAAATTAATATCTAAAGAAAAAATTAAAAACACTTACATATTTCATTAGACAAATATATTATAGAGGTTATCATTATCTATTAATTCATCAAAATTCAATTTTAAATTTGTGGTCGGAAACGTTTGACAAAATTCTGTTAATTAACTGGATAACGTGCAAAACTACGTTATTTAATATGACTAATTTAAATAGATAAAGTATCCGTACTGCATATTCTACTAGGTAGGTACTCGAACCTTAATCTTCTCAAAAACATTATTCGAATTTCCAGGATACTTAAAGCTTTAAGCAATCATTTGATACTTAAAACATCTTCTTCGCTTGACTAATGTGATGCTAAAGAAACTAAACACCGTTTAAATTTGTAAAAGATTACAATAGCTGTACCTAACTACGTCCTATAAATATTGTATATAACATACCTGCTGTGACTCACCACTTCGTTTGCAAACCCTCCCTCAGGCATAAAACCCTTATAGGGATTATGTTATATGACACTAATTTCACAGGTACAAGACGCCACCGCACAAAAATGCTCTTAGCAAAGAAATTAAAATGTTTTAAAGTGTTAAGTTTTACTTTGCCATTCTTCCTGATTCCTAAGATACTAGCTCAGCTTTTCACAAAATCAAGATCAGACCTCAAAAGCCATACAAACGCATGAATGGTCTTAAAACTCTACACATTGTAACCAGAAACATAAACAACCCATGCCTTTGGTTTGGGACAAAAAAATAGGTCGTATTTTATTATTTACCCACTTTAAATAATGCATTATTGTCACGGGTCGTAAAACAATAGTGTTGAAGAACACAGCTTTAAAAGAAAAGCTACCACAAACTTCAACTTCATAAATATGCACAGCGGGTTTACAAGTTTGCACCCAAATTTCTTTGAGAAAGTTTGTGAGGTCTGGTCAGGCGCCATGGTAAGTGTAAAGTATGTAAAAGGACGGGTTTTTATGGTATAAGTGTCAAAAATACCTTGCAATATAAGTATTTATGGCTACTGTATATTGCCCAGTATTTTTAACACTTTGCATTGATGGCGCTAATAACCGTATGTCTTTTTATGAATCGATGCCCAAGGAATAATTGGAAATTGTGGGAGAGTGAAGGTGAGGAAGGGTAAATAATTATCATCTACACGTATTGATATAATTATTAACAAATATGTCAGTTCTGTTGTTAAACGGTTTACTCATCCAAAAAACACGAAACTTTTCACAGTCCGTGACTTTGTAAATATATTTATAATTAATGGTAGATATGTTTATTGATGGTAGGTATCTGTATAATAAGGTAAATCCTAGCCAATAATATATGTACATCGCCCTTGAGGAAATTATTCATAAAAACGTCGCTATACAAATTAGCTAATTATTATTATTAAAATGTAGGCATGTTGGTAATTTAAGACCCGGAATGGGTGGATTACGATGGTTAACGGTAAAAATTCATCTCCGTTAATATTGCTAAAATAAGAGGGAAAACTAGTCCAACTAGTAATTAGAGGTTATAAGTTATTTTGATACGTTGGGGTTTCCAATTATACACTTAATATGATATGGAGATATTTGATTTCTTCTTGGAGATAGTTAGTTATGTTCCGTGAAGTGGTGAAAGCCGGAAAAGATTCCAAGAAACTTTGATTACGATATTGTGATATTTACAATTTATTACATATTTAGGTAGAGGTATCTACTTGGATGTTGTAAAGGTAGGTACCTATTCAATGGTTGGGAAGATTGGCCAAACCTAATTGCCTAATTGCCTACCTGAGCTACCTGTGTCCTCTAAATTCTACCCACATTTAGTTTGGTTCCCACTAACCGTACTAAAGAATATCCTTCACAATGAACCTGTTCTTTTTCCCAGATAATAAAAGTATGTCATGCTGGTAAATAGAATGTCAGGTTGCTAGGTATATACCTGCGTTATTAATTGTGATTCACCCAGATATTTCCATTTCGGTCCATCCCAGCCTCCCTCACTATCGCGGAGAAAAAATCCGCTCATTTAACGCTACAGTATTGTGTTAGGAGATCTACCCTCCATGTGAATATGTTGGGTCTGTATTCTGTATTATGCGAGTAGGTGCTCCTCGCCATCTGCCATCTGCCGCGTGAAACGCGCCCACTAAAAAAACTCTCCTATCAACCCTGGGAACCTCGGATCCACGGCGTTTCCCACGATCCAACCCTCTTGTATATTAAAATGAACAGCAAAATAATACATAAGTTACCCTACTTGGGCAAGAAGTAAAACGTCGCGCGTCCCTCTCGCGCGCACTGTATATCGCGGGCAGGTATCGCGGTCCTTGTCTGGTCGAGGCGCGGGGCGCACACGTGTGCAGCGCACCTGCCTGCCACTTGTGGAGAGGTTTTTTTATACAAGTTATCTCGATGCTAAGGAGAGTTCTCGCTGTTTGGCGAGGATGAGATTGAAGGCTATGAAAAGTTTCTTCGGGCTGTTCAGCGCGAACTGTTATTATTTTTTTAACAGTTTTAACTAAGTTTCCTACCCTCAAAACAAGATATTCTGATATCCTATTAAGAATGCATTATGTATGTTTCCTTATCTTCGATCAAACCATGCACACAGAGATATTCGGATTTCATAGTTGCATTTTTTTTAATATGAATTCCGCACAGGAGGGCCTAAGCATTCCCTTCGGACTTCGGACCCCCGTAATATTTTTATGAATAGAGTTCACAAGGTTCAAATAGTGATTTCATTGATGAATCTGAATGAGAGTTTATCTCCCCACTTACATGCAGCCATAAAGGGGTCAACAACGAGGGGAGCGCATAACGCACCCCACTTATTGACTTGTCTCCGCGGGCTCATTCCCCTACTTGCGCACCCCATTGCACCTTACACCCCACACGCTATAACAATAGTTAGACAATCTAAACCATCGCCGAAAATACACTTGTCTTAAAGTTCACCTGATTTCTATTGTTGACACGGAGGAGATAAATAAATTGTGTAATGAAATAAATTAATATGTTTTCTTCTATATTTTGATTAGCAATTCTATGTTATGAACAATTCAATTATATATTATTCAAAAATATGTATGTTTGACGAATAATAGTTACACTCGGAAAAATAACATCATGACGAGTTCGGCGAAATCTTTAGTAAAGACTGTGATCAAAGTTAATGGAACACGTGTGGATGTTATGAAAGGGAAATATAGTTGTATCGGAGCCACCCCCGGCCGCGGCAGTAGGGGTGGAGTGCGGTGGGGGGGTGGAGGGGCCTCCGCGCCCTTATAAGGCCGCGGCGCCGCTTGTAGAGCACATTAGAAGTGTGCCGATTCACTCATTTTACGGAATCAGTTCCGGACCGATATTCAACTGTGTGCACTCCATTCACTGGACTCGTTCCTTTGATTCCGCCCGTCTCGCCGAATCAAATTCATTGCGGCGCGCGGCGCTCCGCCGGAGTCCTTGAATCGGCCAGAACCAAACCGAAAGTTGATTCCACCGGACTCACGGAATCAAACGCATTGTAGCGCTCCGCCGGAGTCGTTGAATCGGCCGGAACGAAACTCTGTTTGACTCCGGCTGATTCAATGCCGAAATTTGATTCCGCCGGACTCACCTGAATCAAACTGATTGTATCGTTCCGCCGGATTCATTGAATCAGCCTTGGCCAAATTCAGTTTGACTCCAGCTGATTCAATGCCGAAAGTTGATTCTGCTGGATTCCCTTACCCGGCGGAATCGTAGAAGGTCACGGAGTTAGGGATCAATTATTCAACCCACTGGGGTTAATTGGGGAGTTAAAAAAATAAGGTTATTGCTTTTCAAGATTTGATATTTTTTATTATTATTTAAATGGCACTCACCATCTGGTGTTCTCAACAAAAGTGGGGGTTAATTTACTGGTAAATGTTGGAAGTAAAATATTAACTAACTCACCATCACGCCTTTTCCCGGCAGGGGTAGGCAGAGAGGACGGACCGCCAAACAATTCGGTCTTGCCGCACACTCTTTGCCTCACTCACATTCATACATCGTCTCATACATTCTCTTCTTTTATACTGACTTCGACTTCTTCTACCATTCACATTTGTGTCGTATATTCTTCTTACACTACTTTCCTCGTTCATTCGCTCTACATGCCCAAACCATCTGAAGGTCCCTTTCTTAATCTTACTCATTATGCTAACATCAGACAGTTTTTTATTAGCGCCAACAAATGTGTTTATGTGTTTGTGTTGAGATGTAGCCGCCAGCCGGGCGTCTATGTTATTGTTTATTGTGAGATTATTATTTCGAGAAGTCTTATCTTTTTATAGCTAATAATAATCTGTTTGGGATGAGTGATATCATATGTCGGCTTTATGAGAACCGTGTAAGATAATATTTACGTTATATTTGAAATTTACGAACAATGAAGTCCTTGTACCATGTGTTAAAAAAATGATCCTCATAAAACAAGTAATTATCGCCGGCGCGAACTTGCCGGAAAGTAAATTTGCTCCGTGCAACAAAAGATAAAAAGCAATGCTCGTTACTATCTTTTGAATACGAGATAATGCTATTTCTTTTTGAAAAATATTTTCATCATTGGATTCGTTCCGGCCGGAACGACACACTTCTAAATTCTGAACTCGGAACGAATCAAACGCATTCGGACTCGTAGTCATTGGATTCGTTCCGGCCGGAACGACACACTTCTAGAGCACATTCTGCCACCGACCGCAGCCCGCTAACCTACCTTTTCCAAACGTGTCTTACCTTGTGCTCTACAACATGTCTACTTACGCCGCAAACGAATTCATCGTTTCATCGAACAATTCGATGAACGATAACACTTACAACAGCCAGAAGGCCACCAAGACTCACAGAATCAAGGCTATCTTGAAGCCTCTGTTGAGGATGCTGAGAAAGAGCTCCGCACCGAAGAAGAGGGACGCATCTTTCGACTCTGATTACCACAGCCAAGATCACTGCGTGGAGTGCAGCGACAACTCCGCCAACGAAGATCTGGAAACCTCCATCATGGATGAGATCAACAACTGCCAGCCCAACTCTGCCATCTTCGTAGCTGATGAGGATGGTCAGTGGAACCTGTCTCCCGTGACCCGCGGTGCCTGCGTGCCCGTTCACTTCGCCAGGACTGAGGCGGGGACCTTCTTCTGGACCTCAATGCGCCCTGACTGCGACGTGTCTCCCGCCTTCCACTGCTACACAGAGTGCCAGCAAGCCGCCCAACAACAGCCCATGCTGACCCACGACCGCTGGGTGCAGGCCTGAACTGACAACTGTCACTTCAACAGACGATGAATGCTGAGCTTCCAATTTGTGATAATATCGAATAAACCCGCCATTTGTTATATCTACGCTTCCGAATCCTACAAGTGCGAACGTGATTTGACATCTTCCAAGATGAACTTTAATTATTTTAGATTGAACATTTGTTCATTTTAGATTAGGAATATGTAGTTATTTTTATTGAATATTGTTTAATGTTAGATAGATAAGCAACCTGTGATTTAGTTTGTATTGGTTCCTTTACTAAAATGCCTGAAATTGCTCAAGTTAACTTTGATAATTCGATTAATATTTAGTTTAGATTTAGGATTGTGATATTTTGCTGTATAACTTAGTTTTATATTATTTGTTTTGCGAATGTTTATTATTCGTATTAACTAAATTGTGATGAACTGTTGAATGCTTTAATTTTTCTATGTTTTAAATCAATGTCTTCCAAACAATTGATATGTTTTACTAAAATAAAAAAATACTATTAATTAAAATACTTTATCTTTTCCTTGATACCTACACCAAATACCCCATACACACCATCATCCTGTCAATGATAGATATATCATTCATTGCATACACATTAAATATTTTCCAAACATGTACAGACCTGATACCTACCTTTATGAGATAAAATAGACACAATGAAAAGTCTATTCATATAGATCACACCTTAAAAAACACACACCCGCAAAGATAACATGTTAAATAAGGGATAAACATTTAAAATATTATCAGGGACCTTAAAATCTAATATAAGCTCCTTCTTGTATTTGGAAATGACTCATTTTTGAATTGAAATAATTGTTTTTAGATCTCATGATGCAACCTCAAATAATAAGGTTTTCTATTACAAATTCTGAAATTTATGAAAATTAATTATAATAATATTTGATAACCCAGATATCTTTGTAGTCTCATTTTACTTATTATAAAAAATAACATTTATTCTTTTTGGTTTTTTTTTCACACGTTTCTTAAAAAAATATCTTCATGTATAATAAATTAATTAATATTTCGTGTGTCTTAATTATTTGCTTCAAACTTTCATAATGCATTTAAGGTTTAAAATTAATTACAAATTGTGGCAAGGCAAGAAGGAGCGATTCGGTGGCGTGGACCGTAAAGATTTTTTTCTCCCCGGACCGTCTACCTGACCGGGATTGATATCAACATCCCAAACAACAAAAAAAGACCTTCGACCAAAAATGAGCTTTATCTTAAAGCTACCTAGGGAGCTTTTTGGCTCACCGCTTTCAGTTAAAGTTCGGTCGTTTTAAAGCTTCATTATGGCTTGAGCGGAACACGTGAATCGCCTCGGGCTAAAAGCTCCTTCAATAATAATCAGGGCTGGGCAAAATACATGCTTTGCTGTAATTGAAATACAAATTACAAAATACTTTTTCGCATGTATTTAAAATACGAAATACAAAATACTTTGAAGTGGTGTATTTGAAATACAAAATACAAAATACAGTATTTTAAGCATTTTTTTATTTCAAATACAAAATACAAATTACAAAATACAAAATACATTTGGTTTTAGTAGATCCTTTGGTTGCAATAAATTGTCGTAAGTGTACTTATCTAAGGGTGCGTTTCCATAAAAGCAAAGCTGAGCAGAGTGAAACAGAGACGTGCAAAAATTGACCAATCATATTGCTTAGAAGACTCATCTCATCCTCGCTACACTTGTAAAGTTTTTTGGTATAGGACAAAGGTGCAGTGGCGTAGCTAGCATGGGTGGCACCCGGGGCGGATAGGGTGGGTAACACCCCCCTCCCCCCCCTATTGACTTCATCAGCGGGGGGGGGGGTTGGTGGCTAGAGAATTATGCTCTTGGGAGCAGTGGCGTACCGTGGGGGGGCGGGGGGGGCGGCCCGCCCCGGGCGGCACTTTTGGGGGGGCGGCAAAATTTCACAATCAATAATCATCTTGTAAAAATTTGGATTGGGGAAGTCGCGGGTTCTATTCTCGCGTCAGGACTTAAAAGTTTTTTCTAGTTTATAGTTTCTTAACATCTTTCTTAAGTTTTATATCCTGTCAAAATCAAAATATTAATGACAGACGTTTTGTTTTTATTTCTAACACATAGATTATTTTTAAATAAAAATGTAAATGGCAACAGTATCATTTTAGCTCTAATTGATAGTCGATTTGTGTTTTATATTCGTGAAGCTTTGTGCGCCCTGCTGAAAGCGCACAAAAAATTACACTTATACGGTTTTCTTACACGTATATATCACGGTGATATATTTTAAATTTATTATCACAGAAAAGTTAAATAGCTGACAGGTGTGTGCATACTTATTTGAATTGCAGTTATAAAATTCTAGATGCACACTATCTATGTGCTGCCAGAATCAAAGAAAAACCATTTTTATGTTCTGAGTGAAGTTTTAATTCACCGCATACATATTTAATTAAAAGCAGTTTTGTGTTCAAAATGTATAATTCCAGTTGTGGATTCATCTGACGACACATTTCGAAGGAAAACATTATATTATTTAAAGTGCTTCATAAAATTCTTGCAGACAATTTATGTGCCGCCAGAATCAAAGAAAAAACATTTTCATGTTCCGAGTGTAGTCTTAATTCACCGCTTAGAGATTTAATTAAAACCCCTTTTGTGTTCAGAATGTAAAATTTCAGCTGTGAATTCATCCGACGACACATTTCGAAGAAAAAACTCATTTGAAGTGCTTAATAAAATTCTTCCAGACAAGTTATGTGCCGCCAGAGTCAAATAAAAACCTTTTTCATGTTCTGAGTGTAGTTTTAATTCACCGCATACAGATAAAATTTAAGCCAGTTTTATTGTTCAGAATGTAAAATTCCAATTGTGTATTCATCTGCTGACATATTTCGAAGGAAAACATAACTTTTTTCGAAGTGCAAATATAAAATTCTAGTTGCAGACAATTTATGTGCTGCCAGAACCAAAGAAAAACCGTTTTCACGTTCTGAGTGTAGTTTTAATTCACCGCATACAGATTTATTTAATAAATATTTAAAAAAAAATTAAAAGAAAAGGATCACTACCCCCCCCCCCCCCCCCTCCCTGAAGAAGTACCTATATAGGGGGGCGGCAAAATTTTCCTCCGCCCCGGGCGGCTGATACCCACGGTACGCCACTGCTTGGGAGGTGACACTCGGTCTGGTCCGTCGGACCGCCCCCCCTTCGCTACGCACTTCCCAGGTGTTAGATAATTATTATATTAATAACAAGACATTTGCAAAGCGCAGTTTTGTGTTATTTCACTTCAAATGCGCTCTACTTTAAATAACTTAAAAATAATTTAGCATTCAGCATTCAGCAAATTATTCTCATAGTGCTTGATCTAATACTGTGACACAAAAATGTACAATACATAGCAATGACAAGTATAGTATATAGTGACCGACCGAAGGTTCGGTTTCGGCAACTTTCGGCAAAAAAATCTAGTTTCGGCATCAGTTTCGGTTTCGGCAGAAAATCTGCCGAAACCTTCGGCCGCACCGAAACTCTGCGTTCGTGAAATATCGCGCGTCGTTCGGCTGACATCGGGTGAGTTCGTGGCTCGTTCGACAAATTTTTGTTCTAATAAGTAGTTAAAATGTGGGTTAATTTTTAAATTTTTTTTTTGTTTTATAACAGTAATGTACCGGTAATAATACCCGCCGCCCAAATTGGGAGGCGGGTAAGGGTACCGCTGCCCCAGGAACCATTTATTGCATAATTAACACTTCTTCCATAGGTCACCTTAAGTGGTTCGATACGTTTGGTGTCTTTGTAGGCGTGCCCGGGTTCATAGGGTGAAGTTTGTCCAGGTCTTGGGGACTAATGCGTCCGTCTGCCTGCTACGTGGTGTGCAGGATCGAGAAATACTGGTTGAGGGAGGTCTTTTATCATCTCCAGTCGGAATCTCTCGACCTATCGCCTTGCACCGCGGTTGTAGAGATGGATTCATACGTCCGTTATGCCTAGATACACTGACCCCCCGATTCCTACCCATGCTTCATATCTATTTCCCTCTCAGAACTGCTCTCCTTCCTTTCCTTAAAAAAACCCTACACACAGCATCCCCTTATATGACATAGGCCATGAGGGAAACTATTTTCCTCAGGGCCTCCTATGTGGAACTAATATAAAAAAAAAATAATAAATAATAATTTTTTCACATTCTTTATTTTTTGTTTTCTTTATTTCATTTAACATGTTTATTAAGAATATTGTGATTGTA
This sequence comes from Limnephilus lunatus, assembly GCA_917563855.2. Lineage (NCBI taxonomy): Eukaryota > Metazoa > Arthropoda > Insecta > Trichoptera > Limnephilidae > Limnephilus > Limnephilus lunatus. Next base: position 82,499,819 of record OU830597.1, on the reverse strand, counting down.
AACGCAATTAAAATACTCAATTAATGAGGTCCTTCCTTTATAATGTGAGTGTTGATTATTGTCAATTTTTTGTTCCAAGAAGTAGTTAACATGTTTTGTTAATTTTTGTTTTTTTTTATAGCGATGATAACAAAAAAATAAATAATAATTTTTTTACATGTACTTCAATAATTGTTTTTTTTATTTCATTTAAACTAACTAACTAACTAAATGTCTGTATTAGTGTAAAAATAAGCCAAACTTAAGTATAAGTAAAACTGAGACAGATACCGAAGATTCGGTTTCGGTTTCGGTAGAAAGTCCTGTTTCGGTCAGTCAGTAATAATATAATACGATACAAATAGTGTTGCCAACTTACTCTAATATATTGCTCAGGATTCGAACGTTTTTAGTCTATGTATTATCTACGTCAGTTTATTTTTCATTATCATTACTAAGATCGCTAAATGTATTTGAAAATGTATTTTGAAGCCATAATTTAAAAAAGTATTTGAAATACAAATTACAAAATACCTCAGCATCGGGTAATTGAAATACCAATTACAAAATACATGTTTAGGAAGTAATTGAAATACAAATACAAAATACGTATTTGTATTTCAAATACGTATTTCAAATACAAGTAATTCAAATACTGCCCAGCCCTGATAATAATATACTCTTAGTTGGTATGCTTGATTGTTACAGAGGTATTTCTATTATATCGAATATCCCTCGGTAACATAAGCTTTTCTACACTTTGCTGGTATTCTATCTCTCAACCCTATTGTAAACACTCTGGAATAGGAACATGTACAATCAAATTTCAGTTTTGAATAGAAAACGAAAATATTTGAAGTAAGAAAAGTGCAAAGTATTTCGGTAAATTGTACTATATTCTTGGATATAATTCGGTAACCTATTTCAATTATTTAAGGTTCATACAATTGAAGGAGAATGATCATTATGAAAAGCAAGTAGGTACGTACATTTTGTATAAGAGATGTAGAATGTAGATAGCTGTTACAATACATTCAGGAATTTGCTATTTGAAGATAAGGGTTGAAAACCATTTGAATGAAAATTATGCCTACATAGAAACCTTTTTGGGGTATCTTAAAGCTAATATAAGAAGCTCTTGAATAGTAGAACTAAAAATTATAATTAGATGAGTATTACGAAATTCATATTTTTATATCCATTTTTTTCTACTTTCTTCGTAACGAACGTATTTGTAAAAAAAAGGTTTTTTTATCGATTTTATTGTGATAATTAAAAACAAAATTTTATATATGTTACTTCATTTTAACAGCACACTATGTGTTAAATAAAAAAAAATTGAAACTTAAACTAGCTAAATTACCTTTAATATATTGTCTTTAACGTATGCCGGTACATACATTAAACACACCTAACTAGCATTTACACGTTTAGGTAGGTACTAATCTCGCGGGCTATAAAAGGGTTTAGATTTTAAGGGTAAACTACGAGATAAAGTAATTGAGGTTGGGAAGGTAATACGGAATAGCTCTAAAATAAGGGTCTCAAGTCTCGACAATATTATTTTTTAATATCGGTACAGCTACTCATAATTATTGAACATATACTATGATATACCTTTGCTATAACTTCATAATTGATCATAATATATAGGTACGTCTTAGGTATAACTTCAAAATTGAACAGAACATCAAAATTGAACGTGCACATACATATTTGATTGATGAGGGTGTAAATACGTCTTATTTTCCAAATAACTTCAAAATAATTTTCAAAATTGAACATAACAACATATACCTACGTCTTAGGTATAACTTCAAAATTGAACAAAATATTATATACCTTTGTCTTAGGAATAACTTCAAAATTGCGATGATGAATCTATCAATCAACAATGGGAGATTATACGTTACATATTTGATTAATAAGGGTGAATATTGTTTGCAATATAATAGTATCTATAATAATATACTTTATCCATACTTGAAATTATTTTTATTATGCACGAACAATAGCTTCAACTTAAAGAAAAGCGCGACAGAATAATAGCCAATAAATACTTAAATAAATATATTAACAAAAAAAAATTGAAGGTAGTTTTATGTCAATTCCAGAAAAATCATTCGCTTTTGAATTTTGAATACGTTTTCGACCAATAAAGTCGCAGACAATGATTCCGTCAGCGGTAGTTTATTATCCTTTTAGCGTTAAACTTTCAACAAATGATTTCTAATATTCCAAGATAACTTTCTGCCCAATAACTAAACATAAGAGGCTGCCTTTGAAAGGAATATATATCTTTTATTATTCGATGAAGAAATGTATATCTTCAATTCGTTGAACATTCTATGTGTATGATTTGTAACAAAGTGTTTATTATTGTTTAATCTCTCGTGGGTCCACAAATGAAAGGAACAAGAGGCGGCCGTACCTACTTTGTGCCACGAACTACGGCATAATGGTCACAAAAAGCTTTTCAAATACAAAATAATAATAATAATAATTGGTTCGTGTTTGTTATCACATCGAGGGCGCTTTACGGTGTGTAATTTTACTAAAGAATCATGGACAGTAAAAAGCTTAAAGCTTTTTTTATTATTATTATTATCTTTTAACAGCTTTGTATCCGCGATATTCAAAAATAATACCTACCTAATTAAAATAGTACCCATCTTAACCACCAACTAATTAACATAAAAACAGATAATCAACATTGGTTTGAAATTGCTTACAAGGTGACGCACTAGAAATATTTCGAGAGGTATAGGTAGATTTTGAGTTAATAATAATAATTAATATGTCAACTTTAATGACGGTTCCATGCCAACTCAGAATCAAGTCAACTAAACAACTCCTTGAAAAGTCATTAATAGCCATTAAAAAATAAATTTTAAAATAGCCGTTACCCTGTACCCTAACTTACCATAACCTATTTAATCAATTTTTTATATTTTATTATCATCACTCTTTATGACCTTTCTGAGGTGGTTCTGAGTTGGTTTCATTCTGAAATACCGCTTTAATATTAATTTATGTAAGAAAGTCTCTCTTTTTATATTTTTGAAAATCTATTTTTTTCTCCTCTATAAAAGTCACAATAGAGAAAACTTGTAATAAGAATAAGAACACCTAAAATTGAAAATATGGCTTATTTGAAGGATTAAAAATTAATGCAATTTGATTTAAAATAATTAAAGTATGTAGGTATAGTACGAAAATAGGTATATTTTTATGAATTATTTTAATCGGTCAAGTTACAGAAGCATTTAATTGGGTGCTTAAGGTGATAAAATATCACCACGGACGAAGGTGATATTTTATTTGTTTTTTACCGAATTACTACAAACCCACAAGGAAGAAATCCGAATAACATCACTTATTTTTTGTGATTCTTTAAACCCACGTCCCAAAGCTAAAGGTTGGCATGCTGGGATTGCTGGGTGTGGGGTGTTGGGACTGGTGGGTGTTGGGATCCATCGTCCCTTATCGCCTGAGTCAGTATTATTATAACAATATTACCCCAACACGTGGTGCAGGAATGTTCCCCGACACAGAATAGGGGCGCGGGTCGGAGTTCAGGTACTCGGGCAAAAAATCAGGTGGAATGTCGAAATATTATCACATGCGGCCCACATCAGGGAACCTTGTCTTGCTCAAGGTTTTTTTACAACTAGAACCAATTAACCAATATTATGGGAATTAGTATACCTACCTACTACCTCTTACTGCATACCTAATTATAGAAAGACACTGTGTTAGGTATTATGGCTTTTATGGGTAAACGAATTAAATATTATTTTTTAACGAGTTGGTAGGTACGTATCGTACAACTAATTGTACATATACCTTACAAAGCGTAGGTATGGGAAACACAGTATTTTTAACACCCCTAAAACTTATTTCACTTATTTAGGTAGCTACTTATTTACTCTTACAATAATTGTAATTATTTATCTTAATAAATGTAATATAATCCTTATAATACCGTAAAGTTTAATAACGTTTTTCTACGATCGTCGTGTAGGTGCAGTTAAGACCTGTGCTATACATAAAAGATAAAAGATCATGTGGCTTGGTGTATTTCGACATTTTCTAGCCGTACATTCCTAATGGGAATATATGGCGAGCGATATGCTGAAATGGCCAAGCCAAATTATCTTTTATAAGTTCTGTGGCACAGGTCTAAACCAGAACCTTTTTTATGATACAATATCATCGGTTAGCACGCGCCTAACTAACTATCACGCCATTTCTCCACAGGGGTAAGCAGATAGGACGGATCGCTATAAAACTCGGTCTTGGCACACACTTCTTACCTCATTCTATTCTACAACTATTTGTAAGCGTTTTTAAAGGTCATTTCAGTAACATTCTCCAGCCCTAAAGAGTCCTAAATTCTCCAGTCTTTTAAAATACATATTTTGATATTATCAACTCCACTTTTTCCACTAATCTTTTAAAATGTAATACTTATAGGGATGGGGGTAGCAAATGTAAAATCATGCAATGTCCAGTGTTTTAAATATAATGTCCTCCGCGTGCAAAGCCGTATCTTCTCCAAGCACAAACTTTCTAATTAAAGTGTTTATCGGAAGTGACCTGCAGGTAAGTATGTTTCTGTATCCATTTGTAAATATTAAAATTAGATAGAACCTAAGAATTGTGAATAAATTGTACAGCGCCCTTGAGGTGATTTTTCACAAAAACGGCGCTCTATAAATTATCCAATTATTATTATTATTATTCACATTCATGCATTGTCTCATACATGCTCTTCTATTATTCTCACTCTTGACATGGCCCGAATCAAGCATATGATTCACTTGGTCGTGCCATGTTCCTCGGGAATTCTCCACTTCTTCTAACATTTAAATTTGCACATAAAAAATATAAAAATATATTCTCCTTTCTTCGTTCATTCGCTCTACTACACTTCGCACTTCCTCACATACATACTTGCATTCTTCGCGGATCTCCACATTTCTCACACGATCATTCCGTCATGGTTTTACAACACATTCATTTCTACAGCATTTAACAAGCGCTCATGCCGCAAATAATTCGTGTATTGACATACCTAATCTTAAAACAATCTAATAAAAGAATACCCTTATTAAAAAAACACTGTTACAAAATGCGAAAATTTATTCCACTCAATAATGTACCTTATAGTGCCTACCTATATAATGTGATTGAATTCACCACACCTTTCTACTAAGGTAGAATTTTAATACCCGCAGTCAAACATTTTTCAGAACATTGTCCAACTAAATTAAAAGGATCTAGGTATGTATACCTTAAAAATCATATATCTGTTATCCTGATAACACTCCGAAAAGAACAACTTACCACCTCTTTCGGGTTATTCAGGTAGGTAATTTTCAGTTAAATAATTTAATAAAACAGTTTATTGTCTTCTCCTAATTATTAATGAAATTGGATTTGAACATGTTACCTATTAATTAGGTTCTTCGTGACTTCAAGAATATCACAGGAATTGTTATAAAAAATCCGATAAACATTAAATACATTTCGCAACAGACATCATTTTCTTGTGAAATAACTGAAATCCGATAGGGTTCGTGTAAGAAAGAACCGCCTTTTTGGTTTTATTTTCAAAGTCATTTGTGAAAAAGTTCAAAATAATATACATTCAAAATAGTTAACCAGAGCGTTCAATGTTGACTAGTTCCATGCCAACTCAGAATGATACCAACTCAGAACCACCTCAGAAAGGTCTTTAAAAGCTATGAAAAAATAATTTTAAAATAGCCGGTAATCCTAACCTAACTTAACCTACTTAACCAATTTTTTAATATGTTTTTTTAATTATCAATTATCATTATCACTCTTAATGACCTTTCTGAGGTAGTTCTGAGTTGGTTTCATTCTGAGTTGGTTGGTCACCGTTTGACTTTACATATTTCGCTTATTGATATAGGTGCGTAGATACTCACATGTAGTACGTACCCATTATAATTAAATGAAAACAAATCACTTTGTAAAACGCCAATTATTTAATGAAAATTTTCAACATGTTTCAAAACCAAAGGTTTCTTCGTCAGGGTAAGATTAACATTAATTTTAATTAACATTTTTTTTCTTATCCTGACGAAGAAACCTTTGTTTTTAATGCATGTAGATAATTTTCATTAAGTAAGTGATTTTTGACAAAGTGATTTATTTTCTTCTTCAATCTTTGCAAAATAACTTTGTAGCATTATTTATTATTTAATTAATAACAGATAACTTTGTATAAACCACTTTTTTAATAAACAATATCGACATTTTTCAATAACAATGTTATCTTCTTCAGGATATGTTAATATAAAGAAAAATAAATGACAAACAAGTTTAGAAAAATTAGAATAAACTATAACATAGACGAAATATTAAAAAAGCAGAGGTGATTAATTGCTTAAAAATCATAAAAATAGTTATACAAAATTTAATATAAAAATTATTTAAAGAAAAATAAAATTGCATTTAGATAATAAAAAACTTTTTAGAACAAACAATTAAAATAATTAGTCTAAATCAAAAAATAAATAATTATTGTAAGTATTCATTAGAAAATAAATTTAAAAGATGGCTATCTAAAAAAAAAACGTTTGGTTATTTATAATATTTAAATTACTATTAATGCTTTTTCTAATTTCTAAAATTTCTTAGTGTGTAAAATTTTAAGACCTGTATTAATATCAAAAGAATGACTTGTTTCCAAAATATGGTTGGCCAATTCAGAATAATTATTATTATTTAAACATCTTATATGTTCCTTAACTCTAATGTTAAAATTTCTAGAAGTTTTCCCAATATAAAAAAGTTACAATCATTACAAATTAATTTATAAACCCCAGATTTGTTCAAAAATTCACATTTATCCTTATTATTTAATATATAATTTTTTAATTTATTATTTGTGTAAAAAGCTGGCTGTACATTATTTGGCATGCTTTTAATTATTACATTTGAAATGCTATTATTTAAAAATAAAAATTTTCTCCAATTATTATCATTTTCAACAACGTGTGGATAAACAAAAGATCTAAGAACCTTTTTCTTATATATATATTTTTAACATATTGTGTATTAATTTTGAATTATAACCGTTATTAATTCCAATTTGTTTAATAGTATATATTTAATTCTTAAAATTACTCAAAGATAAGGGAACATTAATTAATGTACTTAGCAAGGTATGAAAAGCTGCTAATTTTTGTGAATATGAATGATTAGATGTTTCATGTATAATGATATCTGTATATCTAATTTGTCTATTCTTGTTTGCCATTTATTTTTCTTTATATTAACATATCCTGAAGAAGATAACATTCTTATTGAAACATGTCGATATTGTTTATTAAAAAAGTGGTTTATACTAAGTTATCTGTTATTAATTAAATGATTTATTTTCATTTAAGAATTTCATTATCATTGTTATACACGTGTACAGCGCCCTTGAGGTGATTTTGGCACCCTTGACTGATTTTTCACAAAAAAACGGCGCAATACAAATCATCCAAATATTATTATTATTTATTTCCATCTTTAATGTCTATTTCCAAGCACACATTGTACCAAAAATTAAACAAACAAATGCGTTCTGCCAATACACTCAACAATGAAATGCCGGGAAATGGTTTGCTTAATTTAAGATATGCACTTCTCCAATTTCATCCAGAAAGGATGAGTGAAAGATCAACAGGCATTCAAAGATGTTTTCTCAGAGGTTTAATAACAAATAAAGCGGTGGGTTTGGGCCCATACAAATAATCAGTCGCCTGTTCCTTACACCTATACTAATACTAATGCACAAATTTATTTAGATAGGGCAACCTAAGTATGCGTCATCTCGAACAATCTGTCATGTTCCTCGGGATTCCTGAAAAATAATAATAACAATTCTTTACTAAAGATTTTGTTCAATAATTTCGATGGTGCTCTACAACACTAGAAAATACCTTTAAAACGTCCTTAATATCTTCACCTTGATTACTTGCTATAATACTAAAATAGTTATGGTCCTGTATATTTTCTGCCTGTACATAATACCTACATATAATTTTGTATCAGTGATCGATGAACCGATGGATGCAATTTTTAGCCATAAGTTGTTATAATGGTGTGTTTAGTATGTACATAGTTATGTATGTAGCGCATGTGTGGTAAAACAATGTATGATCGTGTGAGAAATGTGGATATCCGCAAAGAATGTAAGGCTGATGTAAGCATAATGAGTAAGATTAAGAAAGGGACCCTCAGATGGTTTGGGCATGTAGAGCGAATGAACGAAGAAAGTAGTGTAAGAAGAATATACGACGCAAATGTGAATGATAGAAGAAGTCGGGGACGTCCGAGGAAGACATGGCACGATCAAGTGAATCAGATACTTGAGTCGGGCCATGTCAAAAGTCAGAATAATAGAAGAGAATGTATGAGACGATGTATGGATGTGAGTGAGGCAAAGAGTGTGTGCCAAGACCGAGTTGTTTGGCGGTCCGTCGTCTCTGCCTACCCCTACGAGGAAACGGCGTGATGGTTAGTTAGTTAGGTAGTATATAGTTAGTCATATTGTAGAAATATATTATAAAAACGACGCTCTACAAATCATACAAATGTCATTATTCTTTATACAACTATTTTATGATTTACAGTAGAAATTTAAATATTTATATTAATTGTAAGACTTCGTTTTTAAGCCGTAGTTTTAATTCATGTAGCAGTGGATATTGTACTAGTAGTTTTAAGTCACTTAATAAAATTCTTAGTTTTAGGTCACTAGCTATAAGAAACGTCTTAAATGTAAATAACTAATATATGTATTATAAATTATAAGCCTATGTTGTAAGTAACTAGCAATAAATCTTAGGTGTAAGTTATTAGATAAGCTGTGTCTCAGTGATAAGTTATACGTTAAATAAATTTAAGTTATAAAGCGTCCTGGAGGTGATTTTTCCACGAAAACGTGAAACCAAACTAACAATCGTATTAAAATATTCGTTAATTTTTAAATAACCATAAAAAGACTGAGCTTTCATGAAAGTACCCAAATCATATGTGTAAATGGAAGTTTTCACTTTTGTGGAATACATAAGTGTAAACCTTGAGAAGGCACGTGATTATATTTTATTAACCTTTTTTTCCTTTTAAATTTCACATAGGTCCATCACATCATTATTACATATGTCTACTGTAAAATAATAAAATTAAATTAAACAGTTAATAATAATAATAATATTTGGACGATTTATATAGCGCCGTTTTTGTGAAAAATCACCTCAAGGGCGCTGTACAAACTTACCATACATGCCTAAAATCTAGAAAGACTACATGCTAGACAAACAATTAAAAACAACTTATGGCTAACAATTGCATACACCGGTTCATTGATCACCGATACGAAAATATATGTACAATATTTTGACCAATGAACGCGATGCTGCCTAAAAATGAATTAATACAGGCCCATACTTACCTGGGAGGTCGCTTGAAATTAACACTGTTTATTGTCTATTTAAAGAAATTTAGATAGAGTTCGCACGCAGAGGACATAATTGTGAACACATGTTGTTTAATCCTGAAAATATTTTAATATTAATATGTAAAATATTCTTTAATGAGTGTATTTTGGAAAGTAAAAGCAACATTTAATGGTGGGCGGTGCAGTAGTACAAGGATTTGATCTTCCGAGAGACAGATTGATGTGTAAGGATTCGAGTAATTTTAATTCAGTAAGAAAAGTGTGATTAAGACATATCATAGGCAATACAAGTATGATACTCTCAGATAGGTATATTTAAATTAAGTTAAGGATATGAGAGCCCGAAAAGGTAGGTTTTTAGTTTGGACCTAAACTCTGTTGGGCTTTTTATGCATCTTAATTCCGGAGGGAGTCTATTCCAAGCCTTAGGCCCAGATACTCCGAAAGCACGATCTCCGAACTTAGTATTTGGCTTTCGTTTGGGTTCTATTAGTCTGCCTATAGCAGATGAAGTTGCCGATCTAAGGGTTAATTGCCTCGGACCGGTATTTTCCGGGACGAATAATTCAGAGATGTAAGGTGGGGCCATTTCGTTGATTGATTTAAATACCATCCAGCACAATTTGTACTGGATTCTTTCAGGGCACTTGAGCCAGTGAAGGTTACGAAGGTGTTCTGAAATGTGTGAATATTTAGAGACCCCGGTTATCAGCTATTATAAAAACGTTGCAGACAACGATGAAAATTGTGTTAGTGGGGAGAGATTCTCAGGAAATAAAGGATTTCTATTTTGAACCACTCCTCAACGACATAAAATAAATAATTATTAGATCATATTAGGTGCAGGTACCTACTTATGTATTTGATACAATTTTTTTCGTACAATTCGCCATTCAATTACACAGAAGGTATACGGGACCATTTAAAAAGAGCTTTAACAATTTCCTCACCAAAATAATCATAATTCATTTCTCATCTTTTAGAATAATTATTGTCATCTCGAAACTACGCTCACTAAAGACATTTATCGTGTAAGTTCAACCGAAATGACGCAAAATACTTGTGAAATCTCGAATGATATTCGCGTGTTATCCTATTTCATTGCGTACTTGGGCAATAGGGATAGAAGAGAGAAGAAGAAAATCATGGTGTTATGGAATAAGTGTGTAAGTTGCGGCAGGCAGGTGGGATGTGGACGGGGAAGGCAGAACGCACGTCAGACGCCATGTGTGCTTTTTGTGCACACATTATGTTATAATAATGAATACATTTCCTTGGGAGGACCGTGGGAACGTGGGAACGGAGCTGCGAGCTTCTGTTGAAAAAACCCCATTATAAGATGGCCTTTCACAACTGGGGGAGGGGCCGCGATCCTTCGGGTTCAATCTCTTTGTAATTCCCCTATTATAAGAAATATCCTTTTTTGTAAATAGGGTTTTATTGCACCACGTGGAAATAAGTTTACGGGCCAATCTGACAAAGCGTGAAGATTTCCAACGTTATTGATCGTGATTCTCAATTCAATGCGTGCATGAATTCAGCGTTGCAATAAAAAAACATCTTGTTTGTGGAATCAGTACCTACCAGATATTTAATCACACTTACAACCGATTTCTTTATGATGTACTCATACATGTTTCAGAAGACTTACATAACGGTAATGATACGTTATCAACACGCTTAAAAACATGCTTTTTGATGGCGTGAGTATATTACTCGCACTTTAAGCTTTTGATTACTTATTAGTTGTTGAATCGTTCTAATCGATTCTAATTCGAGTGTTAATTGGTAGGTACCTATTTTCTTTAATGTTGAAAGCAATATGTTATGTGTCTTAAGTTATCCATCAGGTAAAAAACCTGTTATCTACCTAATTAACGAAACTACATAAGTTAATTAGTGGGTCAGTAGTTACAATTTGGTTCAGGTTTATTAGGATTTGGTCAATTATACGGTGACCGGCCAAATCAACCACCTCAGAAAAGGTCAATAAGATTGATTGATAAAAAATGGTTAAATAGGTTAAGTTAGGTTAGGGTAACCGGCTATTTTAAAATTATTTTTTCATAGCTTTTAATGACCTTTCTGAGTCGGTTTCATTTTGAGTTGGCATGGAACCAATTATACCTACTCGGAAGTCAATAGTCGTAAGATACAGAAATAGTTTTTTTAATGATGTGGGTAATTTCGCTATTGATTTTTATAATTAAAAAAAGTGCACTCACTTATCAACACGCTTTAAAAGTTTAAAACATGCTTTTTGGTGATGTGATTACATTATTTTGAGCTTTTCAGTCATTAGTGTCATTATTAATTACTTATTAGTAGTTGAATAGTTTTAATCGATTCTATGATGTGTATGGTCTTAGGTCTATGAGGATTTATTTGGTAGGTACTTACTTGTTTTAATGTTGTAAGTAAAAGTATTGAGTCATGTATCGTAAGTTATCCATCAGGTACAAAACCAGTTACCTAATTAACGAAACTAAGTTAATTAGTGGGTCAGTAGTTACAATTTGGTACAGGTATATTAGAATTTATTCATCAATTAAAATCAGTAGTCGTTAGATTCAGAAATAGTTTCTGAATGTTTTGGGTAATTTGGCTAATTAGTTTTATTATCACATGCAAAGCGCCTTCACAGTTAGATTTGACAACTAAAAGAAAACTTTAAGTAGGTAAGTGTAGGTATCGAGATCGTTTTATATTATTTTGTACTGATTTATAAAAGGACATTATTATTTACAATAACATTCCAACAAAGGACACAGTATGCGGTGGTATGCTCTACGACCTCCTTTTCAATTAGGTGTGTGCTCTTCAACCACAAGTCAATAGAAACTGTAAACTCGTGTGGACGTTGGACGTTGGACGTGTGGGTGGTTGTTATGGAGTTGTGGTCAGATTTTATAGTGCTGCGATCACTTTCAACACTAGAATAAGCTTGTAAGTATCTGTGGAATATCTTTAATTGCTGGCTGCAAGTATCATGATTGAGATAGGTTGGAAAAATAAGACAAGCTATTAGATTTAAGGCCTTAAGCCGCCGCTGCCCGAATTTCTACCGATTTCGTACATATTATCGCCTTAGTTCGCATTTGTCCAACAGACCATTAGAAAATTTTACAGGAGGAAAAGGTTTTTTTTCTTTATTTCAATGAAACATTATGAAAGGTGTTTAAAATAAAGCCATTTCCGTAAAGTTAAAGGTCACAAATAATTCTTATTGAAGTGATTTACTATCATTTTTTATACTTTATTTTTAATTTTAAAGTAGAGATTGAACAAAAACTAAAATGGTATGTTGGACAAATAAGAACTGAGGTGATGAGTCTCTCTTAAACATTTGAAGTTTTTAAGCTCTTAAAAAAATATATGTTATTTTTTAAGGTAATAATATTTAGACGCGTTCCACGCCGAAACACAAATTATATAAAAATTCCCTCAATAGAAAAAAATCGCAAAGTATTCTCCGAAAATTATTATAAACACGTTTGTTTCAATTATTTTATAAGTTACCTATACTTAGTTGTGAAAAAAATCACAATGTTTCTTTAAATGATACTTAGGATACGTTCCACGAGATTTTAGCTCTATTCTAAACGAGTCGTGTTGTATTAAACATTTTCACAATTTTCGCATCGATTTTATCGCTTCAAATATAAGCGCGCTCCTCTAACATTTGTAATTTCATATCTCTCCATCTTCTTCGTTTTGAGCTCGGATGCGTAGCCTTAGTTAATGTGCATAAAAATACAATTTTCCTAACCCCACACAGGAGGCCCTGAGAAAAACAATTCCCCTTAGGGCCCATGTCATATTTGGGGATGCTGTATGTAGGGTCTTTTCAGGAAAGGAATGAGTGGAAGGTCTGGGAAGGAAAACGGTATGAGGAGTGGATAGGAATCTGGGGATCAGTGTGTCTACTGCAGAGGTCGAAAGGTCTCCCTCAACCAGTCTCTCCCGATCTGGCCTGCCACGCAGTTGGTGGGCAGGCGCATCCGCCGCCAAGACCTGGACAAACCTCACAACCTGCTACATCAGTGACCTGTGGCAGAGGTGTTGGATATCCAATAAATGGTTCCCGGGGCGGCGGTAGCCAAACCCACCCCTTAAATTGAATACCTACCTAATATTGAAAATACATTGTTGTAAACTTATACTTATTAAAAATAACTTAGTTACTAGTAATTAACTTACTAAAATAATTATTTACTTTTTCCGCTGATCTAAGTCAACACAATATATATGTACCAACATTAAATAACGAAATATAATTAATTGTATCTATGATATCTTAGAAATAAAGTTGTGTTCATCTTAAAGTATGTAAATCTGTAGATAATGAATGCATGAAGCGGAATCACTCCGCCGATAGGTGGGTACTTTGATTATAACAAATTGAGTGCAACGCTCCGCAATTATAGCAATGCAGGGTTGTGCCAGGCGCGTGTATTGGTGCACTTCGGCGTGGCGTGGTGTGCGGTGAATGGGTGTACTGTGTGCCCCGTATAAATACCTACCATGTACCTATCGCCAGTAGAGTGTAGTGTGTAGCGGCACGCATATAATCTGCTCGTGCCATCTCCCTCGGTCGCTTCCTGCGATCCGTGGGAAAAGCGGCAGGTGCAAGTGGAGAAATATCAAGCAGGGCAGCACGCACACCACTCCCGCGTTAAGCGTGCACACGCACACATACAGGCGCATCCCCCCATACCGCTCACCCTCACACTCCTCACCAGAGAACCAGATACCACACCAATACAAGTATAATATTATAACAACTCGCCCCGATTACGCTGCCCTAATACGTTGGGACAGTTTTTTTGGTACTGAGTCACGCACGTCCCTTTTTATCTGATTCGATTCCTGATTTTTTATACAAATCGAAATGCAGCGATGCACTCAATAAGATTGGGACCCCTGACCATCATGTATTCTGTTTTGTAAAGAAAATAAAAATACTCGAGGCCGTGGGTAGGTAGGTACCTACCATTCAATACGAATCTTTTTTGTAGAAAAAAGTGGATTTAATTTCTTTGGAATATCGCCGTCATTACTATGCCATACTGGCTATCGTTTCCGGCCGTTTACGTTCAGCGATAAAAATGATCATTTAAGGATTATTGGCAGTTGATTTCTGTCGAAAAATTGTGACAGTAATAATTATACTTGCCTTATATTACTTTTATAACTATTTTCGAGAAAGCTCAAGGTCGCTTTATAAATTTGTATGTAATATCTTAAAACTAAAGATAAAATTTCTTTAATAATAATTAGATAATTTGATTTTCTCCTTTAAGTACAAGGCGTTAAGGAACGTATTTGCTTTAATTTAACTAGTTATTCCTGACATTAGGTATTTGGAGTAAAAATGTGCTTACGCGAAATTCTGGTCTCCGATGACTTTGAGTTTTTTTTTTCAATTTTTTTAAATTCAAAACCACAAAAAAAACTTTCACATCATTGTTAGTCACTCATCCGAATAACTGCCGAACCTCTTATCGCTCTACCTGTCTAATTAATACCTACTGATTTTTTAAGCTTTTGAAAAATAAAAAATATGAAAATAGTCACAGGAGATCAAAAGTTCATTAGCATTTTTTACTCCAAATAATGTCAGGAATCGCTGGTTAAAAATAAGTCAAGAAAGTCCTTTAACTCCTCTACATTTGTGGGTTAATTATATTCTTAAAGTGCCGATAAACGATATCGATAAACAATCTGCATTGCCGAGCGATTTACAAATGTTTATAGGTACTTCTCGAATTTAGCCCCAAATATCTACATTATATCTTGTTTCAGGTGTCGTATATTGTTGAAATGTTCTGAAATTTGGGAGGCGGGAATGGGTAGCGCCGCACCTTTATTGGATAACCAACACCTCTGCCATAGGTCACCCCAAGTGGTTCGCTACGTTTGGTGATTTAGCAGGGGTGCCCGGGTTCACGGGGTAAGGCTTGTCTATGTCTTGGAGGCGGATGACCAGGACACACCGAACCCCAGATTCCTACCCACCCCTTAAACCCTTTTCCTTCCCAGAACTCTTCTCTCCTTCCTCTCATTAAAAAACCCTCCACAGAGCATCCCTAAAGATGACATAGGCCCTGAGGGAAATTATTTTCCTCAGGGCCTTCTGAGTGGAGATCATGCAAAAAAAAACAAAAGATTCAATAAGTAAAATTTTAAATCTTCTCCGTGGATTCTGTTGTGTCAGTTGTTGTTTTTAATCCAAAATCCTAATTCACACCTCCAAAGGTGCTTTTATTAGCATATTTTATAAAAACATTTTTCTAATGCTTATAAAGCAAATATTGCAGACAGGAGAAATGAACTGCAGTTCATTGTCGTTAAAAAATAATACATAAATATCATTGAAATCGGATAGATGCATTACTCTGCAGATTTCAGCTGTGAACTGGACTATTATTGGCATTCCTCTGATAACAGTGTTGTAAATTGTAAACTCAAGCGCTTTCTCAGAAAATGACGCATGAGAGAGAATGAGATATAGACTAGGAGACGAGGTAGGTAAACCCTACGTCATCGAGTACACGGATGAAACTACTTTGTAGTGATAATGGACACTTAGAAAACCTTAAAAAAGCTGGGCTGCCGGTGCGCCTCTTGGCAGGAGCCGCGCTGCCATGGAAATAGTCAGCGTTTTTTTTCGAAAAAATTACGTCATCGAGTACACGAACGGGAATGGTGGCATATGATAAAGGTCGATTAGAAAATGAGAAAAAAGCAGGGCTGCCAACCGGCAGCCTGGCAAGTTCGCAGGCAGCCGGCGTCAAAGTGGGGTAAAAAATAGTAATTTTTACGTCATCGAGTACACGAATGAAACTAATGAATAACTATAGTCCAGATCATTCCGTTTAAGAATTTCTTGGTCTGCCGACCAGCAGCCTGGCAAATTTTTGTGTACGATTTTTTAAAGTTTTTTTTTTTTTTTTTTAATTTTTCGTTTATCTTTATTATTATTTTTATTTCATTATATTTTTAAAAACTTTGAATACCATATTTTAAAAATATGAACGATAATGATAAAAAAAAATAATTTGAGAGTTCCGAGTGTACCCATCCGTCAGGTGAGCCGTTCGACGCCAAACCACTAACGAAACCTGCCGCGGTGCCCCTCACCGCTGTCGCGTGTCAATATTATTGTACAAATTTATAATATTAATAGTTCTTTTAAAATTGCCTAATAGTCCATAGTAGTTGGAAGTTCGAAAAACCAACGCACCATCGCTGTAAGAGCTGCGTTCGTCCGTAAAACGACGGAAATTTCTGAAACCCCGTTCGTTTCATATCGGTTTCGCTTGCCCTGCTGCACCGATTACATCGAATACAAGATCGAAACTAATGAAAAACTGTAGTCTAGATTATCTCATTCATGACTTCTTTGGTCTGCCACCAGGAGCCAGGCAGTTTTTTGTGTACGATTTTTTAAAGTTTTAATATTTTTTTTTAATTCTTAAATAAATTTTTTCAATATCTTTATTATTATTTTTATTTCAATATGGTTTTAAAAACTAAGAATGCCCGATATTAAATAAAATAAGTGGTTATGATAAAAAAATAAATTTTGAGTGTTCCGAGTGTAATCGATGCAGCAGGGCAAGCGAAACCGATGTGAAACGCACTGGGTTTTGAAATTTTCGTCGTTTTTCAGACGAACACAGCTCTTACGGCGACGGTGTGATGGTTGTTCAAACTTCCAACCACTATGTTCTATTAGGTAATTTTAAAAAGACTATTATTATTATAATTTTGAATAATAATATGGGCATGCGATGGCGGTGAAAATCTCCGCGGCCAGTTTCCAGTAAGTTGTTTCGCGTCGAAAGGCGCTCCCGTCCGATGGGTACACTCGGAACACTCAAAATGTATTTTTTTTATCATTACCACTTCTTTTTTTTTAAATCTGGCGTTCTAAGTTTTTAAAACCATGTTAAAATAAAAATAATAATAAAGATATTGAAAATAATAACAAAAAAAAAATAAAAATCGTACATAAAAAACTACCAGGCTGCTGTCTAGCAGACCAAAGAAATCATGAAGGAGATGATCTAGACTACAGTTTTTCGTTAGTTTTGATCTTATACTCGTGTAATCGATGTAGCAGGCCAAACGAAACCGATATGAAACGGACGGGGCCCGGAAATTTCCGTCGTTTTCCGGACGAACGCAGCACTTACGGTGACGGTGCAGTGGTTATTTAAACTTCCAACCATTATGAACTATTAGGTAATCTTAAAAAGACTATAATTATTATGTGCTGCGTTCGTCTGGAAAACGACGGAAATTTCCGGGCTCTGTCCGTTTCATATCGGTTTCGCTTGCCATGCTACATCGATTACTCGAGTACAAGATCAAAACTAACGAAAAACTGTAGTCTAGATCATCCCATTCATGACTTCTTTGGTCTGCCAACAAGCAGCCTGGCAGTTTTTTGTGTACAATTTTTTGAAGTTATAATTTTTTTTTTAATTTTTAAAAAATTATATTAAATAACTTTATTACTTTTTTATTTCAATATGGTTTTGAATACTTAGTACGCCAGATTTTAAATAAAATAAGTGGCAATGATAAAAAAATTAATTTTGAGTGTTTCGAGTGTACCCATCGGACGGGAGCGCCTTTCGACGCGAAACAACTTACTGGAAACTGGCCGCGGAGCTTTTCACCGCCATCGCATGCCCATATTATTATACAAATTTATATTAATAATAGTCTTTTTAAAATTACCTAATAGAACATAGTGGTTGGAAGTTTGAACAACCATCACACCGTCGCCGTAAGAGCTGTGTTCGTCTGAAAAACGACGAAAATTTCAAAACCCA
Source organism: Limnephilus lunatus (assembly GCA_917563855.2). NCBI lineage: Eukaryota > Metazoa > Arthropoda > Insecta > Trichoptera > Limnephilidae > Limnephilus > Limnephilus lunatus. Next base: position 82,481,510 of record OU830597.1, on the reverse strand, counting down.
GTGCGTTTCACATCGGTTTCGCTTGCCCTGCTGCATCGATTACACTCGGACCACTCAAAATTTATTTTTTTATCATAACCACTTATTTTATTTAATATCGGGCATTCTTAGTTTTTAAAACCATATTGAAATAAAAATAATAATTAAGATATTGAAAAAAATTATTTAAGAATTAAAAAAAAAAATTAAAACTTTAAAAAATCGTACACAAAAAACTACCTGGCTCCTGATGGCAGACCAAAGAAGTCATGAATGAGATAATCTAGACTACAGTTTTTCATTAGTTTCGATCTTGTATTCGATGTAATCGGTGCAGCAGGGCAAGCGAAACCGATATGAAACGAACGGGGTTTCAGAAATTTCCGTCGTTTTACGGACGAACGCAGCTCTTACAGCGATGGTGCGTTGGTTTTTCGAACCTTCAACTACTATGGACTATTAGGCAATTTTAAAAGAACTATTAATATTATAAATTTGTACAATAATATTGACACGCGACAGCGGTGAGGGGCACCGCGGCAGGTTTCGTTAGTGGTTTGGCGTCGAACGGCTCACCTGACGGATGGGTACACTCGGAACTCTCAAATTATTTTTTTTTATCATTATCGTTCATATTTTTAAAATATGGCATTCAAAGTTTTTAAAAATATAATGAAATAAAAATAATAATAAAGATAAACGAAAAATTAAAAAAAAAAAAAAAAAAAACTTTAAAAAATCGTACACAAAAATTTGCCAGGCTGCTGGTCGGCAGACCAAGAAATTCTTAAACGGAATGATCTGGACTATAGTTATTCATTAGTTTCATTCGTGTACTCGATGACGTAAAAATTACTATTTTTTACCCCACTTTGACGCCGGCTGCCTGCGAACTTGCCAGGCTGCCGGTTGGCAGCCCTGCTTTTTTCTCATTTTCTAATCGACCTTTATCATATGCCACCATTCCCGTTCGTGTACTCGATGACGTAATTTTTTCGAAAAAAAACGCTGACTATTTCCATGGCAGCGCGGCTCCTGCCAAGAGGCGCACCGGCAGCCCAGCTTTTTTAAGGTTTTCTAAGTGTCCATTATCACTACAAAGTAGTTTCATCCGTGTACTCGATGACGTAGGGTTTACCTACCTCGTCTCCTAGTCTAATATTACAATGGAGCTCTCAGAGGCAGAACCGTAGATTGTATGTGTGACTGTAGAGTTCCCGGCATGCGTTGCAATGTCACTAATAAATAAATTGTTTCTTCCTGCGTGTCTTTTCACATTTATCCCACTCCCCTTTTGCCTCTCCTTCTTCTCCCATGTTCCCTTCCCTTCGTTCCCTCTCCCGCGATTCCCTCCCTTCTCCCGCGTTCAATATATTCAGTCCCGGTACATTCAGATTTTCAAACAGCTCGCGTGCCACCTATTGCAATATTTTTTACAAATTTTCATAGATTACAAACATTCATTTAAGTATATTATAAGAACAATCAAACAAATTTAATACCTATCTTACTAATATTATACACGCGAAAGTTTGTATGGATGTATGTGTGTTTGTTATTTTTTCACGCAAAAACTACTGAATGGATTTTAATGAAACTTTACAATAATATAGCTCATAAATCAGAATAACATTTAGGTTATAATTTATGAAGCTAGCTAAGAAGGGAACTCGGGAGGGGAACGGGTACGCACGGGAAAAGTGTTTAAGGGAGAAACAATGTATTACTTTGAATATGGCATTGCAACGCATGCCGGGAACCAGCTAATTTAAAATAAATATATATTTATTTATTAGATTCAAAGTATTCGATTTTGGTTGGTACCTTAGGTGAGGACTTCGATTAAATTCATTAATTTAAAGAGTTTATTCGAAAATTGAATTTTGATTTAAAAATCGTAGGTTTGCAAAATGTCATTCTCAAATTGTGATATTTTTGACAGTTTCGTAAGAGTTTTTGTAATGACTAAAAAAACTTTTCAGTCCCTTCGCGAGGGGGAAAGAAGGTATTTTGAAAATTTCAAACATTTCAACTCAAATACATAGAAAAATATGTTGATTTATATTTTAGTTCAGCGTTTACCTCAATGCTGACGCGAGAAAAGGTAAGAAAGGCGACTCGTGCGATGGCGACTGGTGACTGTGACGATGACGATGCGAGATGACTGGTTGATTGTTGAGTGGTCGGCTGGCGTTTAGTGCTGAATGTGTAAAGATTCGCTGAGATCAGCGATTGGAGGTCATTACCAGATGATTGAATAGCTCGATATCGTGGGACTTTTGCTACGCAAATATGTGTGGCGGATATGCATATCATTTCAATATTATTTGCATAACGAGTAATGCTGATGTTCGGTAGCGGTATATTATACTCACGCACACATTCAATTCTCGGTAGAATAAAATACCAATTTCGTATTATTTATTTTATTTTTATTTTTTAATTTAATATTTGTTTGTTTTTACAATAATTATACATTTTTTTTTACATATTAAACAGATTTGTAATATTAATGTAATAAAAGCCTTTCCTCACCATAAAGATACAAGGTTCTTGTGTTTGGTGAGTGAATTCATACTTAATTATGTTATCATTTGAATTAGATCATCTATTAAGATGACAATATACCCTAAAATATATTCAGAATCTTAAAGTCGTAAGTAAAGAAGCCGTATATACAAATAGAGTCTCGCGACCCGTGTATTGCACGGACCTACTGTCGAATTTGCCCTATCAAAGAAAAGAAGAAGAAGACAAATAATGTGGGAATCTTAACGACATAAGTGAAGAAAGCGTGCAAACAAATATGCGCTCGCTGCACGGCGTAATGGATGAACGTACGGTGGAATTCACCCTAGCAGGCATGGAGATTAGACCTTTTCACCGCGTTCAATTTAATTAATTCTGAAGAACGTGTTACAAATATTGAAAATGTGAGATGATGTCGCACTGCCGAAGTTATTAATTTATCGTCTAGAAAAATAAAATCTGATGCTTACCGCTAACTTTAGTTGTACAACGTATTACAATTTTTTAAAGGCGTTGTACGTAAAATATATTAATGGTAAGGTATTGTTTTTATTAATCTTAAATATAAATAACTTACATCCCCAGGACAACATCTGAATAAAAAAGTTAATATAGTTACGAATTCGCCGGAAATGAGTGAGAAAAAAAGTGAGTTTTGAGCAAACAAAAATAATTAGGATTGTGTACCGCCTTAACAATAGATATAGTAAGAGAAACTTGAGATGTGTCGATTAACAGAATTAAATGAAGTGAAATAGTAATGTAACTCTTACAGTTGTTTCAGGTAATTTTTTACTTTAGTTTGGAATTTACTTTTATTTTCAATAATTTTTACTTTTAATGGGAGTTTGTTGAAATAATTTATACCAGATACAGATAGGAATTTTGGATGTGCTTGGTATTAAATTTTGGGATTTTAATATTGTTTTGATATCTTGCTGAGATATTGAAATGTAATTTTTTTAGCTGTATTTCTTTAAAAGTTTGTAGTATTGAATATTTTTTTTACATAAATTGTCTATTGTAGTTACTTTGAATATTGGAAGGATTTTTTCGGTAGAAAATGTAGATGGTTTTTTCAATATAATCTTAATTATTAATCTTTGAACTATTTTGAGAGGATTTAAAATAACATCATATGTTCCTCCCCATCCTATAATACCGTATTGTAATATAGATTGAACAATTGCATAGTACACTCTTTTTAGGTTTTCCAGTCTAAGAATATTTCTGAGTCTTATAAATATATATATATACATTTCCTAATTCTTTTGACAAGTTCACAAATATGTGTTTTCCATTTAAAATGTTGATCTATGTATACACCAAGATATAAATTTTAAAATTTCATATTTATGCCATTTTTTTTTTTTTAGCTCTACGCAGGAGGCCCTGAGTAAAATAATTCCCCTCAAGGCCTATGTCATCTTTGGGTATGATGAATGGAGGATATTTTTAGGTAAAGAAAGGAGAGGAAGTTCTGGGAAAGAAAAATGTGTCAGGGGTGGGTAGGAATCTGGGGCAATGTGTCCAGGGGTGATGGACGTATGAATTTATTCCTCCCACTGTGGTCCAGCCGGAAAGGAAAAATGTATCCATCAACCAGATTGATTGTTTCCCGATTTGCTACTGAGACCTAGACAAATCCCACCCCATGAACCCGGGCACCCTTGCTAAGTCACCAAATGCAACGAACCACTTAGGGGGACCTATGGTAAGGGTGTTGGTTATCCAAAAATGGTTCCAAAGGCGGCGGTACCCGTGTCCGCCTCCCAAATTGTTTAATTACGTTTAAGAGTTTTTATTGCGACCAACGGAATCCAGCTTTATATATAGTTTGCCATTGCAAGCATTCAAACATAATGTCTGATACCTATAGTGTATATGTGTTCTTTAGTTTAGAGTCATTTTTTGTAGGTTCAAAATGACTATATCCTTACTTAACCTAACCTAACATTTCACTGAGTGTCCATGCAATATTTATCAATGTGTATTAGTAATAGGTATTTATAATTACTTACTGATTTCGATAGCGCTATTTTTATAGAATAGTTGACGCTTTACAATGATAGAAATAGCTTAAGAATGTAGTTAAATTAAGCACCTACTTTATGGTATTTATTATACCTACCTACATACCTTCTAAGTTTTTAATTAACACATTAATACGAAGCTTAAAAAATATACGAAAACAGGTATTTACAGATGTCGCGGACTGTCGTGCTGTGAAAGGGTTCAGATTTGTGGGATATAATAAGCGCTATAAAAAAACACAGAACACATTAAAATTTAAATGCAATTGATAAAACTTAAACAAAAAACATGTTATTTAAACAAAACTGCGGAGTTTTTTTCAATGTATAACGGATTGCGAAAATGTAAGTTAGATAGATAAAGAGCATTTGTGAACACTTACGTAGATAGTGTAACGGATTACGAAATAAAATAATATACCTATTTATCAACAGTTTATTAAAATACTATGCGGTTTCCACACTATTAATTTTTCCTTGTCGAGCAATATTAGTGAGCTTATTAAAACCCCCATAGTTTCTGATAAAAACGACTTTGCAATCTGAAAATTGTTGCGTTGACATAGAAAGAGTAAAATCTGTGCTAAATAAATGAACTCTATTAGAGAGCTTTTTATGGTAAATGCGGATTTTCAGTTATTTAAAGTAAGATAGGTAATCGTTTTTTTTCTATTTACAAGGTGTCTGGGGGTAAAGTGTATTAACTTCAGGAGGTGATTCAACACGATAGCACAAGTAAGAAATGGTTCCATGCCAACTCAGCATAAAACCAACTCAGAACCACCTCAGAATGGTCATTAAAAGCTATGAAAAAATCATTTTAAAATAGCCGGTAACCCTAACCCAACTTAACCTATTTAATCAATTTTTTAATCATCACTCTTAATGACCTTTCTGAGGTGGTTCTGAGTTGGTTTCATTCTGAGTTGGCCGGTCACCGTTTTACTTAAAGGTATGTAGAATCACATCCCAAAGTCAGCGCATTTTGGCGGTTAAGGGTACAGCCCCCCCCCCCCGAAACCATTTATTGGATGACCAGCACCTCTGCCAAAGGTCACCCCAAGTGGTTTGTTACGTTTGGCCACCTAGCAGGGGTGCCAGGATATTGACCGCGAATTTGTTTGCCCACCAACTGCGTGACAGGCCGGACTGGTTGAGGGAGACCTTTTGACCTCTCCAGCAGGACTCTCTCAGAACATCGCCTTGCACCGCAGTGGGAGGGATAGATTCATATTATGTTCGTCACTCCTGGATACACTGAGCTCCGGATTCCTACCCACCCCTAATACCATTTTTCTTCCCAGAACTTCCCCTCCTTTCATAAAAAAAGACCCTCCACACAGCATCCCCAAAGACCCGTCAGGCCCTGAGCGCCTCCCGTATGGAGCTTAAATAAAAAAATATACAATAGATACGCACACATATAAGTACACTGTTTTAAAACTTGAAGATATCGAAATCAAAATTTAAATTTAAAAAAACCTGGTGAAAAGAAACAGGCGCCGCCTTTTAATCGTGGCATTGCGTTTGTTGACTTATACGAAATGTTGTTGTTGAATAAAATCGGCAGTGATGGCGCACCTGTCACAAATTCACACGGAAATTTCAATCCCATTAATAATCAGTACCTACCTCTACCTCTACCTACATCTACCTGCCTATCACACACATCACCCACACTACATTGTATCTTGCCTCTCACTAGCTATAATTAAAATTATTTTTAATTCATCGAAATACAAGATCGGTTACCTGTTATAATGCTCCCTTGTCAAATGTCAAATTATGCAAAACATTTTTATTAAATTTTAATAGGTACATTTTACTCTTACGATTTTGACTTCTTTAAAAAAGGTACTAATTAACTAAAAAGTTGTTCTTATAATTCCCTTTTGCTTGTTTTTTTTTTTTAATTTTGGTTTTTAATCATTTATTTGTGTATTTTATTTCTACTTTCTTTTAAATACTGCTTTACAAAATTGACTGTCCTGAATTATTAAAATTAATCAACATCCATATTCCCGATCTGGGAGATAAATTTCACCTTAAAAATAATCAGTATAAATATGTGTTTTCGTTGTTAGTTTTTGGGGTGTTACGCCGTGTTACGCTAACTCCTTCCATAGCCGACATTTCGGACAGCGTTGAAGTGTCCATCATCAGGGCAGATCCGGTAGACACATCGTCGGCTATAGAAGGAGTTAGCGGAACACGGCATAACACCCCAAAAAATTACAACGAAAATGCTTTTGGCCGTGAAATTCTAAAAACTTATCAGTATAAATATGGTTTATTCCAATTTTTTTGCAACCTAGACACAAATAGACGCATAAATTTTTGCAATTATTGTTTACATTAAATAAATAAAAATGTTTATTTTACATTCAGTTTCATTTTAATTAAGGTTCATCAATGTTATTTAAATATTTTATTTTGTTTTTGTGTCTACAATTTCAATTCTCATTATTACATTTTACCTAATATAGCATAATCGCTAAAGTCTCCGGCGATGCCCGGGTCTTACACAGAGTTTTCGAAATCAAATGTAGACTGTGACCTTTCTCTTGTTTTGAAGGTCACATGTGCAAAATCGGCCTAAAACTGTAGATTTGCATACAAATCAAATCAACACCGCCCGCTTGCCAGCCCGCTCGTCCACCACATATATACAGACATTCTTCTTTATATATTATATATTTTAATCAATTTACTCAAAACCTTGACATAGTATATACCTAGACCTTTCTCATGAATCACTCTATCTATTGGTGAAAACCGCATGAAAATCCGTTCAGTAGGTAGTTTTTGCAACATAAAGACAGACAGACGCGGCGGAGGACTTTAATTTATAATATGAACAGATGCACGTTGTAATGATACGAGCATGAACCTAGTATGGTGGACATGATAATGTTAATGATTTTATAATATATGCCATATTCAAATAAATAAAATGTTACTCCTTACATGTCCTTTCCCGTACGTTCCCCTCCAGCGTTCCACTTCCACCTTCCCCACCACCGCTCTCCCGCTCCCCCGTCCCGCCAATCCCCCTGGCACTGCATTTCTTGACTCCTCTCCCGCCCGGCCCGTAGCCTAAACTTTTTTCTAATACTAACAATTTTAAACTCGTGATATCTTTCTAATTAAATATCCGAATTGAAAAATTCAAAAAGTTAAATAAAGGTATTGAAGCTGCCTTGAATATGAAGTAATTTATTTTGATAAGGATTAAAACCAAGATACAAATAAAGTGCCTTTTCAAGCGGCGACATTTAAATTAAATTTTTAAAATAAAAGAATACTTATTGTGGCATAACCATAATAGTTAGACATATGCTGTCACGACCTTTTTTGTAAATAATGATGTGTTCTATAAAGTCGTATTACATTATTTTATTCTATAATCAATAGTTTTCGCAGCGCACGCGATTTAAAGAATATTTTAGGTAATTTTTTTACACCCTGGGTTACATTATTGAAGTTTTAGTAAGGATGCCTATTTTTTTTAAAAATATAATATTGCCTATGTCACCCAGGGATAGTGTATCTTCCCAATAGCGAAAGAATTTTTCAAATCGGTTCAGTAGTTTCTGAGCCTATTCGATGCAAACAAACACACAAACAAACAAACAAATATTACCTCTTTATATAGTGTAGTAGAAGTAGATAGTAGATTAAAAAAGTGCATTTATTGCCTTGTATAATGTCTGTTTTAGGAATTAAATTTGTGATGGGTGATGGGAATTAAAGTGGAGTTGTAAGGTTGTAACTTTTTTTTAAAAATTATTTTTATTATGTGTTATTTTTTTTAACTTATTGTTTCAATTTATAACCAGGGGCGCGATTTGCAGTTTCTTACCTCCGGAGAGATTATTTTTAATAATTTTGGTCCAATAAGGAATCTATGTGTTTTTGGTACATTATCACAGAGATTGTCAAATCGTTTTGCCATGGCTTTGGTTTGAATTACAAATATCCCTTTTGAATAGTTCGTTTTTATCTTACTCTTTTTCAGTTCTGATTAAAAGCTCGTCGGTTGGATTCGGATTAATAATTAATGTATTAAATAAGCTTATTGAGAAAAACCATCCAGCGATCGATTTTTCATAACGGAAGCTTCGATAATTTCTATAAAAACCCATACATTGTTTAACCACGTTTAATGTGCACGAAGCTATCGATACGTGATAGGTGCTTACTTAACTATTATTTTAAATTGGCTCTAAAAGGTTGGTTTACATATTTAAAAATGTATTTGCCATAAATAAATAAAGCCAATAGGCTTACAATTGCGCATAGAAAAAAATTTGTTTTTGTTGTTCGGAAATCGCCTATAAATAAAATATCATATAGGTGTTGATTCTTTTAATAATACCCCTCAGAGCCTATCATCTTCGGGGATGCTGTGTGGAGGGTGGTTTTAGGAATGGAAGCGTTATGTACCTATTTAAAAATGTGTTTGCTGCGATAACGGTTTACAATTGCGCGTAAAAAAATCGCCTATAAATGAAATGTCATTTCTGTGTTGATTTTTTCATAATCCCCCTCAGGGCCCTGTCGTCTTTGGGGATGCAGAGGAAGTTCCGTGAAGTAAAAAGGTATGAAGGGTGGATATGAATTGGGAGTCGGTGTGTCCAGAAGTGACGCATGAATCCATCCCTCCCTCTGGATCCTGGTTCTGTTGGAGATGTCAAAAAGTCTCACACAATCAATCAGTCTCTCCCGATCCGGCCTGCCACGCACTTGGTGTTTTGTAAAACATTTTTTTCACATTATTTTAATGAAACGTCTTTTCCACTCAACAAGATAGGTACCTATGCGCCTTGAGGCCCTACAGCGCCCTTGAGGTGATTTTTCACGAAAACGGCGCTATATAAATTAGCCAAATATTATTATTATTATGCTGTAATTAATTTAAAGTAGGCAGGTAGGTACCTACTTACTGCATTTTAAATTTATTTTTTAACATGCACTTTGTTTAATAATATCATTAAAAAAAATAAGAATTTTTAGCAACATTATAAAACATAATCAACTATTTAAATACATTGGATTGTAAGTAGGCCACTCTAATTAAATTTATATCATAATTATCTATAATCGGAAACCGCGAATTAACCTTCATCAGTTTACGCCTTTTTATTACCCCATTAGTGATCATAGGCAGACACCAGATACCAATTCCTAATAAGCCAAAACACGTAATTGTTCCTCGTAGGGCCGATGGCTAGCAGTGGCTAGTAAGTGCCGGGTGATTTGAACGCGCGATAATGAACCATCGTTAGCTAATTAACATCTCCCGGGAAGGGGCAGGTGGGCAAGGGGTGAGGGGGCAAGGGGAAAGGGGGCACGGGCGGCGGACAATAAACACTAAATCTATCGCCGTGATTGCCCGCAGCTATTGGCGATGGTTGCTGAAGAAGTCACCTAGAGGTCCAGACCAGAGCTTCTCAAAATTGTTGCTATATTTTTAAAAATATTTTTTTCCTCCCATCCAGTGGCGGCTGGTGTTCATAAAAATAGGTGGTGCACTAAAATAATAATAATAATGGTCTTTATTTCGAGATGTGGTAAGGTGAGTGCAATCCCACACATCCCATAGAGATATCCCATAAATCTTGGACCTACCTACTCTAATTAAAATAAATTCAACTATGAAAAAATCCTACCTATTTGTAAATTAGGTCGATCCTCCATTATCTCTGGGCGCATGCAACACATTGAGTCTAAATTAATTTTATTTATTAAGATAGATTAAATTCTTTTAAAGTTTAACAACATCGTTCAATCTAAACAGATGTCATAAGGATTGTGAGGAACAACTCACTGAAAAAGCATTCCATATTCCATTATTTTAAAAGAGTTCTAGTAAAATAAATATTGATCCATCACCATTTTTAAAGTCGCCGCGATTGTAAATTCAAATTCAATAACAGTTGACTCCTATCCAGAAAATTGTATGTAGATACTTATTGGCACGAAAATCGAGTTAAAAAAATGTTCAGTTTATCACACATCCGAAAGTCTTCCTTTCGCTCCGAAACTCCAATGAAATATATACTGTCATAACTCATAACAAATAATGTCCGCAATGTTTGTTGTTATGCTGTCGTTGGTCGATGCTGAGTGAAACATAGCATGAAAAAGAGTAGATATTAAAATAAAGACACGATATGGATAATAATATGGCACAAACGTGTCCCCGTTTAACATGCTACAGAACGAACCATTCCTTTTGATGTGGTGGAAATTTTTGGATCGTCACCTACGATTTCGTAAAATTTGCAAAGCGCTCAACCTACCTACGATTTTGGCTCATTATAGAATTATAGAAGAACTCCTGTGATCGCTTTGCAAAACGAACCACCACTCTGAATATAGGCACACAACGATCTGCTTTGTTACGCGGGCAGTCCAGTAGGCACCTATATTACGCATGCATTATAACCGAGTGTATATTGTGAACTGTGATGAGGCGTGTCGGAAATATGTATGTTTTTTGGCGCTCGGGAATTTTTTGATTTAAATTAATTAATTAGATTAGATTTAAATTAATAGATATATTTTGGGAGTGCGGCGCTCCTCCGCACCTTAGAGCTGGCCGCCACTGCTCCCATCCCCATCCAAAAAACTAAAAGCATGCCTATGATAACATTATAATTTATAGTCCCACTTGCACGAACCATGATTTAAAAAAAATGACATTATAGAAATATACGCATTTGATATCGGTGTTTACTTATTTGTTTTACAATAATATCTACATAATAACATGTGTGTGTAAAGTTTACATTAGCACAATTATAAACCATGTGCTAAATATAACATAAAATATTTTAAGGAAGTCGAAGTTCTAAAATACGAAAATATAAAATTATATTTTACGTATTTCGTTACTTTTTTTATTTAAACACATTTTCTTTCCTTTTGTAATGGTCGGTATTTATTTAGATATTTTATAGGTACTACCGAGTTACCGGCATGCGTTGTAATGCCTCTAATAAAGAAATTATTTTTCCATTCGTCCCGTTCCCCTTCCGCTTCCTCTTCTCCTCTCATGTCCCCTTCACCCCACGCGTTCCCCTCCACTTTCCCCGCCTTCCCTCTTTCCCCTCCCGCGAACCATCCTCCCGCGATCCCCTCCCCTCTCCCGCGTTTAATATATTCAGCCCGGTACATTCAGATTTTCAAATGGCTCGCGTGCCGCCTTTGCAATTTTTTTTTATAAATTTTCATTTTTCATGTAGGTATTACAAACATTCATTTTCGTATATTATAAGAACGATCAATAAAATTTGGTATATTTTGATTAGATTCAAAGTAGGTATTCGATTTTTGTTAGTACCGTAGGTGAGTACTTCTATTAAATTCAATAATTTAAAGAGTTTATTCGAAAATTGAATTTTGATTTAACAATCGAGGATTTGCAAAATGTCATTCTCAAATTGTGGATTTTTTTACAGTTTCGTAAGAGTTTATGTAATGATTAAAAATACCTTTCAGGTGTATTGTCATGTGGTTGAATAATCCAGAAACCTTCGCGAGAGTGGAAAGAAGGTATTTTGAAAGTTTCAAACATTTCCTATGCAATAAAGTAATGCGTAGAATCACATACATGGAAAAAAATATTGATTTTTATATATATATATAGATTATCCACCTCACTATGTATGAAACGCCAGTGTTGAGATTTTTGGGGTGGTTGTTTAGAATGTTCAGCTAGATTTTATTTTGTTATACAGGTGTTAAGGGACTTACTATAACCAGACTGACATTATTCGGAGTAAAAATGTAAATTAAATTTTTGTCTTCAGTGACTTTTTTTATGTGATTTCTTCCAAATTACTTAGCCGAGTAACCGCCTTACTCTCACCCTGATCCTGTCCAATAGCTGTACTTATTATTAAATATATATAAAATAATATTTGGCTTATTTATATAGCGCCGTTTTCGTTAAAAATTACCTCAAGGGCGATATATCACCTGATCCCAATATTTTATATTCACTTACATTTTTTATTCCAAATAATGACTAATTACTTAGGAAAGCCGTAAGTAACTTAATCTGTATCAAAAGTCGAACAAATTATTATTCACAACTTTTTAAAGATTCATCCAATTTAAAAACGTTAAATTGTAATTGAAAACTATTATTACACACATGTCATATTAACCTATTATCTAAACCTAAGTTAAAATAGAGTTTTCAGTTGTAAGACCATAATTAACCGAAAGTGAATTAATGTCTTGAAAAATATGCATCATGTAAGTTACCTATGGTAAAAATTTTTACAAGTTTAATCGACACTTTTTTCACGTATTAACATTGTGTCAATTGAGAAGCGTTTTCACAAAAAGAAATATTTTTTTTAATCTTTGTCTTACGTGAAAAACAGTTTTAAATGAATAATCACTCAGGGCATATATTTTATGACATCTAAATAATAATAATAATATTTGGACGATTTATATAGCGCCATTTTTGTGAAAAATCACCTCAAGGGCGCTGTACATATTATATTATTTTATAGGATTTACCTTAATATACACATACCTACCATTAATTACAAGTCGTTAAATTTACATTAAAATAGAATAATAATAATAAATAAATAAAACCGTTTGGAGTAGATATTTCTCTTCGTGAAAACTCTCCACAATTACTCTCACCGCCCTACATCTACATTTCTGCTGCTTAGAGCTCTGCTGTTACGAGTACCTCTCTTTCGAAAAATAATACGAGCATCGTTTATGAAAAGTAGGAGAAGTTACAACAGATCTACTAGCGGTACGCTTATATATAATTCTGCGATTCTATGTCTCCTTGAAACACACATGTAAGACTCATAAGTGTTATTCTATTGTAATGCATGACTGTTGTATATCTTTTTCAACGCCTTCTAATTACCTTCGCCACTCCCTTGCTACTTGAGTGTATATTGACTACAATAGGAGTGTTGTTCCACAGTCCATAACCGTCCCATAGACCTCTCCACCACCCACCAGCATCGGGGGCGCGATCCCCCAATTGGAGAATCACCGGTCAATCGGTGGATAATGGATAATGGCCGCGGAGTTGTGCTGATGTACCTACCGCACATACGCTACGTGCCTACACAGCCTACATCTACCGTACACCGTACATTACAGTAGGTAGGTAGGGAGTACAGTGCACGGCACGAGGCACGAGTGTATTATTATGATTGTGAGCGCCGCGCGCCGGGTCGTGAACCGTGAATGCCGTCATACCGACAGAGGTACTTACCTACCGTGGGACCGTGGGACCCGCGCGCAAACTCCGCCGATAAGGGTTCCTAAATTGCGATAGATCCGAATAAAAAAAACGCCCAGATGTTTTCGTAAAGAAGGGGGAACTTTATGCGCAGCAGGTATTGTTGAAATTTATTGAAATTTTATACAAACACAAATCTTGGTATATGTGAAAGGTGATCTTAACTATAAATCAGAAATATACATGTTTAACTGAAGCAGCAAAATTTCTTGAAGAGTGCACTCTGGCGTCTTGAAATTTGTACAGATGCTTAGGTACTCCTATAATATCTAGTTCGATGTTACTGTTTTCAATCCCCGAAGTTATGGAGATTTGAAATTTTTATTTCTCGTTTAAAAAATAAGACAAAACGTTATGTCTTATTGTTTTTTTAGGTAGGCATAATATGTAGGTTAGGTACTATTTGTTTCAATCTAAATCTCAGGTGTATAGTCGGATTGTAAAGCTAAAATAATATTTAATACGTAATTCTATTTTAATCCATAAATTAATCTCTAAATGATTCGTTCTTAACATTTGGACTTGAATAATCCTTTCAGTACCTATCGAACACGTACTGAAATAATCCAGTAGTAAATTATCAATAATTGTTACATACCAAGAAGTTATGGATTAGATTGAACTATCTGGAAAGAATAAATTAATCCACAAACAAAATCCATTGATATTATGTACATTAATTACTATAAAACAGATAAGCTTTTGATCTATTTATCCTTAGTTTACAGATAATATGTAAGTACATTCTTTTAAAATAGCACCTATCCGCTTGGTTTAAAGTAGAGTAGAGACCATATATAAATTCCTAGTTAGGTCAATAGTAGATATTGTATACAATTCCGATAAGCAATATGACATTTGATAATGATTCTTATAATTAAAAAGATACTTTATAATCATAAGAGAAGGACACGAGGGGAGAAAATAAATATTATAAGCTTTCCTTCAAGGAAAACGGCAAACATGATAAATTCCTTATGTATCATACAGCACGCAATATTTTCAAGGAAATTCCAGCCAAGATATTAAAAAGAAATAATCGCTAATTTATCTAATAACGTACACTTACTAACTAATTTTTGTTCATTAAAGCACCGAAATGACCATACACCCGAATGGATTACATCCGACATATAAAATTAATAAATAAATTCAAAGTTGTAGTTTATTTTTCTCCATTTCACTTTCCTTGTTATTACAATAAACAATGCGTAAGAAATGAGTAAATATTATTTATTACAGGCCTTTACGATATCAACCTGTAGAAAACAACTCTCAAATACCTTTTCCAACCTTTCCAAAAGTTTTTTTTCTAGTCTTGCCAAGTATTTTTAAATCCCTCCCACAAAGAGACGTGGATTCCGATTTCGATTTTTCCTGGACTATTGGATCACCTTAATTACTTCAAAGTTAACTTCATGTAGATTTCTTTACTATTATGACGTACTTTAACTGCTATTTACAGTAACACTTTATTTAAAACATGCGAACACCTCAGCACAGGTTCTCCTAGTGAGGTATTCACAAACGATACCACTAATCTATTTACAAACAGTTTTTACCTGTAATCATCTATTTACTTGTAAACTGATGTATGAGTGTATGAGTATAGAAATAACTATATAAAACACGCGTGATAAATCTCGAAGCTTGGTGAGGAATGGTGTTGTGCCAGTAGCCAGCAGAAGCCATCATCAGCGATGGACCAGTAGTAGGTAGAGGCAGCTATAGGAAGAAGTGGCTTGTGCCGCGGAGGCGGGCGTCACACCGCGCAACGCCGAGCCCGAGCGGCCATGGCGCGAGCCAAAGCCGGTATCGTCTACCTCCGCCGTCCACTCGTGCTATGAGGTACACTGCCTACTAATGCAAGTATCTCACACTAACGTACTTAATTGCCATTTCTAGACAATATTTAGATACATAGACTTGAAGGGAAATTCCAATCAAAAACACTGCGGAAAATCGCAAGTACTCGTATTTGTTTGTTTTTTAACCACAGTCATATCCGTTATCAATTGATATTTAATTTGATCTAGTATCAATTGTCTAATCCATTTTTTTCTGTAATCAATGTGAAGAAATTGATGAAGATATGATGATTTAAAAAAAAAGGTGTAACTCCAATAAAGATCACTGCGGATTTGGTTGGTTTTTTTTTTAACTATAGTCATTTCAGCTATCAATCGGTATCTTATTAAATTTGATCTAATATCAACTGTCTAATTCAATTTCTTCTGTAATCAATGTGAATAAATTGATGAAGATATTGATGATTTGAAAAAAGGTGTACCTAACTCGTTTACCGGTAGATTATAATAATTGGCATTCGATCATAGGAAAATTGAACAATTATGCATAAAAAAGCGAACAATCAGAGATGAAAAGAGAAGTGATTAGAAGTGTATTGTGAGTGTGTGGTGCGAGTGTGGTGGTAGGTAATTAGTGGTGGGTGACGGAATGCTGGCATTACATAAGCGTGCGGGGAGCGTGGGGGAGCCGGAGCTGCAGCCGAGTGCCAGTAGTGAGTAGTAGTGCTAGTGCTAGTGAGTAGATCCGAGCCGAGCGGCAGCTGCGGCCACAGGTGGCCCTGCCTGCCCGCCTGCCCGACCGAGCCCGCGCCTGGGAACTCGCCGTACGCCACGGTTCCCACGCCCGGACCCTATATAAGCGGCACTTACATCATTCTGCTTCATTCCGTATCACAGCGGAGCGCGCGCTAGACGTGTTTAACCAACCTACAACCCATATTCAGTCTGAAACCTTCGCATTATTTGCCTTACGATGTCTTACGAAGTCGCTTACGAAAACAACACCGCCTTCGGGCCGGAAGGAGTTCGTCCCGTGTCCCGTACATACCAGTACAGGAAAGTGATGAAGCCCATGCTGGAGAGGAAGCGCAGGGCTCGCATCAACCGCTGCCTGGACGAGCTCAAGGAGCTGATGGTCTCCGCCCTTCAAGCCGAGGGCGAGAACGTTGCCAAGTTGGAGAAAGCCGATATTTTGGAACTGACAGTTCGTCATCTCCGCGGCCTGCGCAGAGCCGACCGCTTCAGGGCTGGCTTTACTCATGCCGCCGCTGAGGTCTCCCGCTGCCTCGCCTCCACTCCTGGAGTGGACGTCGCCCTGGGAACCCGCCTCATGACCCACCTGGGCCACCGCCTCAACCGCCTGGACTCAGAGCCCGCCTACAGCCCACCCGCCTATAGCGCGCCGCCCACCCCGGCCCCCTCTGAGCACCTGCCGCCCACCCCTGCCAGCTCCCCGGAGCCTTGCCCCATGGACTGCACTGCCGCCACCATGATCAGCTACTGCCCCGAGCCCCTGTGGCGTCCCTGGTAGACCAGCCTGGCAACCAGCTCTCAGTGACAGTTGGCAGTCTGACAGCAATCACCACGGTTCCTTCAGTGACATGTTTTTACTACTGAAGAAATCTACTTCTCGTTGAATACAGTGTTTGCCTGACAGTTTGGAGTTTGGACATCGACGTCTTCCGTAGTTTTTAAAATTACTCAAAGTTATTTGTATATTGTTTAAGTTTTCCTAGTGTTTAATTTGGGTGTTTTCCTTTCCCGAAGACTAATGTGACATCGAAAGATCTCAAGCTTTAATTAGAATAGTTAGTGATTAGGTTATGGATAATAACAAAACCAGCTTTAATAGGATAGGATTAATGTGATATAGACTAAAAATGTTATTTTATACAAGAGTTAAATATTGTTACTGTACCTGTGATTAAGGAAAAACACTTTTCTTCGTTATTTCTAAATGAATTGAAAACGTTTAAAATAATCTATGTATCGCTCGGAAGTTTTTTTTGAATTCCGCGATATCAAAAGATTGAAAAGAATATATTGAATAAAAAATGCAATTACATGAACTTACTTGTTTATATTTACAACAAAATATTCCCCCTCTTTCCCATCATCCTTGAACTGTTACATTTATTCTACAACACAATTATAATATCATGAGTAACTCTTTACCTTGATTGAAAAAAGTCTACCAATCCAATGATATCAGGAAACACTTTAAATTCATACACACAAAACATTCCCATGAAAATAATGGATCATTTATATACAATCTCGAACTTACCTGGACCAAAACAATAACACACTGTATATCTCACTACCTCTCAAAGAAAGCGTTACCCTATTCCGTACAACCTTATAATTCTATGCATTCCTCGCCTTTCTAAAGAAGGGTTGCAATACACAGGGACGTTTATTATCAGCCCTCAACAATCAATAATGGAACCGCTCTCAAGCGTTGTAAATCACAAAAAAATGTTTTGTGTTTTGACAATCATTTGAAAAACAACTTACTGACTTTTAAAACAGCAAGCCAAAATTGCAAAATAAATTAGTTGATGTGGTTTTTTATCCAGAATTATCCAAATAAATTCGGTTTACAAACAGAGATGACTCAATGAGTCTGTTATAATTATTATTAAAATGATTCAATTTCTCGATGATTCTATCCGATCTGTTTTTTCCGCATCAGTTTTAATCCTTGTAATTTTAAGAATAAAAATTACATAAACTAATATCTTTTGACTTTTGACAGATGAATCCTTTAATGCTTATCACTAAGGACGGGTTGTTTTAAAAAAAATAACAATTCATCAAATATTTGAAGTCAAATTTCACGTTCCGTGTAAGTTTTATTCAAGTTCTGTTTTCATAGCATTATAGGCCAATTACTTCGTAAAACTTAAATAATCAAAGAACTTAAATAGAACTTTATAACAGAATGTTAAAATTAGCTACAAATATTTGATTTGACAACCCATCCTAAATGTTGTGAAGGAGGCACATTTGTACCAAATTGACATTGCTACAAATATAATAAAATCAATTTCTTTTAAATTTTTCGAACACGACTTCTATTTTCCAATAAAAGGAAATCAATGTCTTGATTTAATCTTAATCGGGAATTAAAATAAAAACAACATAATTTGTTCATGTGTATAATGTGTAAAATTGCGCAAATTCCGCCGGCATTGGTCAGTGTCAGTACATAATCGGCACAAGTGTGAAGTGTGCAGTATGTATACGTGCCCGGAGGCACGACAGACTATTAATCAATGAGACTAAACTCTGGAATTAATCGATCTTATCGTGCCCCTTGATAAGTGTCGCCGGCCCGAGTGCTCGAGAACGAGATAAATCGATAGGTATAGTGTGGAACCCACGGTACACTCTTTACACGAGCGGCTCTGAGCCATCATCCATTATCTCCACCAATAAACCAAACACTCAATTATTTTTATCTCATTCAGCTATACCGTTACAACTTACAACAATAATTGCAACGTTTTCGAGAGGTTTGTTATGGACACACGTTCGGCACTCTAATCCAAAATGATCCACGATTAATGCGATTTCAACAGGCATTCTATTGTATACAGTTACCAAAGTTCCTTGTGAAAAGCGGGTAGCAGCGCCAATCTTTACAAGTATAAAGCAAAGTCGCTCCCCCTGCCTTTTTTTAATATGAATACCACACGAGAGACTCAGCTGCTCCCGTTTGGAAACAGCGAGTCAATTGCATCCCCAATTGGGGTATGTTGTGGGGCTGAAGGTAGTGGGGAAGGGAAAGAGATGTGGGAGAGGAAGGTATGGAAGTAATTGGCTATTCAGATCTGGTCACCAAACACGGGTAAAGCCACTTCAAGGAACGTTTCAATTCTGAAAGTTATATGGTCTTACACCAGGGCGTTACTAAGAGTATCTTCCACTCTGGAACGTACCGCAAATTAATCGTGAAAAAACACAAATTAATCATTAAAATTGATTTGTTTACGCCGGGATTCGATCCCGCAACCTTCGGATTGCGAGTCAAAAGACTTACCGCTAGACCACGCTGGCCGTCAACGTGTACGAACGGATTTTCATGCGGTTTTACCACCAAATAGAGTGATTCATGAGGAAGGTTTAGATATATAATTTTTTTAAGATTTTGTGTAAATTTGTTGAAATATATAATATATAAATGGAGCGGGAAGGCAAGCGGGCGGTCTGGATTTGATATGTACCTACGCAAATTAACAGATAGCGTTGGTTATAAAGGTTGGATAATGGCGTTGTCAGTAGATGGCGTTGTGTTTCGTTAGCCACAGAAACGTGTGACCGGGTCTGCTAGTGTTATACAAAACGATAAAATCAATAAAACCCACCTTACACCAAACATAATAAAATTTAAAAATATATTTTGTAAAAATATTTTTAAAATACACTTACAATGTAAAAATGTTTTCAAATTATACTTATTATGTAAAAATGTTAATAATCAGGTTAATACTGTAATGTATAGAAATAAATAAATAAAAATTAATAAATGCATTAAATTTAGAGACCGCTATCTAATTTGAATATAAGTAAGCAGAGAATGCGTGCTAACCTAACTACCTAACCTAACCTAACCGCCATCCCTGAAAGACATTTTCAATAAGTCGAACAATATAATCATTAAATTAATGTTGGCACTTACCTAATCTAATCTTTGCGGAAAAACATCTCTATTATTCGCATCCAAATAAGGATGGCTGTTTTTTTTAGACCTTTTTCGATAGGATCAATCGACTGCACTCATGAGGTATTAATTTATTTATTTTATTCATTTATTTAGTACAAGATTATACAATTATATACATAATTTATGAAATGTTTTGACTGCCCAACTAGGAGGATTCCCGTTTTAGGACAGTCAAATCAGAATGGGTATAAACACATTATGGAACAAGATTTGTACAAAAAAAGAAGGAAAATTGAGGAAATAAAAAGAACAGAAAGAATACAAATAACATAAAAAGTTTAAAATTATAGTAACTGTTATTTGCTTAGCATAGTTATTAAAATAATATTAATTAAAAAAAAAGTAATTTAAATTTGTGACATTATAAAACAAACAACCCTAAAAGTCATCCCCCTACAATATTGCATTTTGTTGTTATTGAGATTAAATTTTGCTATTCATAAATAATAAAAATACACAGTAGGTATTACATTTACAATTTGGAAGGCGGGGACCGGTACCGCCGCCCCGGAAACCATTTTTTGGATAACCAACACCCTTGCGATAGGTCACTCCAAGTGGTTCGCTACGTTTGGCGAATTAACAGGGGTATTCGGGTTTATGGGATGAGGTTTCTATGGGTCTTGACGGCGAATGCGTTTGTCCATCTACTGCGTGGCAGGCCGGATCGGCAGAGACTGTTTGAGGGAGACCCAACTTAGACCTCTCCAACAGGACTCTCTTGACCCATCGCCTTGCACCGCGGTGGGAGGGGTGGATCCCCCCTCATGCCATTTTCCTTCCCAGAACTACCTCTCCTTCCTTTCCAAGAAAAGACCATCCACACAGCACCCCCAAAGATGGCATAGGTTTAATGGATTTTTTCCTCAGGACCTCATGTGTGGAGCTAATGTAAAAAAGGTATGCAGAATTTTATTAATGTTAAATAATTTGCGGTAGGCAGGTAACTCTAAGAAGGAAAGCCCGTATTAAATTATGGAGACAGAACTTACTTAAATGTAAAAATAAATCAGTTTCCATAAAATTAGATGCCTTTTACATCAGAAAAAAAAGGTTATAATTATTATGACTCGACACTGCTCCAATTATAAAATTTCCATTTAAACGAGACTAAAAAAGACATAGTTATGTCAATAAATAGTTCACGATGACCTAGGTATATTATATATGTTATAATAGAATTATTAAAAATAATATTTTTGGTTATTGGTTGGTCTAAGTCTATGCGTAAATCGGGCTTAATGTGAGAACGATTCAGACAAGCGATTAAGTAGGTTTAATTAAAAGATATGAAATAAAATATTGAATAATACCCCGTAACCTAATTTAATGTATTTTTTCATCACCTGTGAAGTTACTTTTCAAAGGAGGTGTTGAAGTTGCATGATTCTGAGTTGTCCTGTCACCATAAAGCTGGCAGCTAAGTTATTTTATTTTAATTACTATCTCTATATTTGAAATTTTTATTTCTTGTGTTAAAATTTCTAACAGAAGTTGTCATAACTATTCAAGTTTGTTAACGCTATTTTCAAGTTTACTACAAAAGGTAAGCAATCGTATTTTTACGCAATTTTTTTTTAATAAATACTTTCAGCTGCACAAATCCTACAGTATTATAACATCCCGTGATTTTCCACGGGTCCGCGCTATTATTTAATAAAATAACGCTACTTGAGAACTGTATGTGTACATCACTTATAAATAATTATCATAAATATTAAAGTAGGTAACTTATAACAACCCTTTATCTTTATTAATTACTCATGACAGTCTTGCGTTTGTAATAAAATTTCATGATAACAATGATAACTGATAACAAATGGATTGCTAGCGTAATTGCTTTTGTAGAAAAGTGGGTCAGTCATTAAAAAAAAACCCTGCTACCCTTAATTTTCTAGCCACCTGAACTGCGGGTGAAGGAAACATATGGGTGCTTCCAAATTTCAGTGAATTAAAGATACCATCTAATGAAATCCGTTTATAAACGTATTTTTATCTTTTCAATCGAACTACGCGCGAATGTTTGCAACGAGGACCAAAATCATTTACGAAAACAACAACATAATTTTCAATAATTTTCAAGAATACTAGTAGAACTACGAGTACGGCGACATCTGTGTTCAGAAAAATATTATAATTTTGGAGGCACAAACTTTAACCTACCATGAGGGTAGATGAAAAACCTTCCTTCAGATGTTTAGGTTTGGAAAAATGTCAACAGATGTCACTAGTGTAAATATGGAACCTTCGCCAGCACAAATATAATTTTTATGCCGAGTATTTTTATTTTTTAACTGGCAGTGTTTCGAATATTATTTTGTGGAGTCGTTTAAAATTAAGACATTTTCAACTCAAATCAGGACTAACGTTTTGAAGCCTTTTGCACGAGTATTATTTTCAATGCTAAACATTTGTATTCGTTACCATAAATTGATTTGACCAATCTTTAATAGATGCCGCTATGACGAAATATTTTCTATCATTCTCAAATAAAAAATCGTCAGGGCGCGGTATGCCACCAGAACGCAATTTTTTATTATTTTTGAACTTGAAGTAAATTTTTTAAACAGTACATACGATACGATACGGGACCAGCACATAGATTTCGTTCATTTGTAAAGAAAAATTTAAAATGATATTTTGATAACTTTATTTTTGAATTTTTTAGTTTTTTCACATCCAAGTACGAGTACCTAATATACAGTTAAATCATTTTACTTTGCTTTTAAAATGATTGAACACTATGATGATCTAACACTAATATAATTTAATAACATTTAGTTTTTGTTAAACAAGGCTGCGTAATGTCGCCGTGGTTATTCAATCTAAATATGGATAATTGTATGCAAGAATTGAAAGAGATGGGATTGGGCGCGAAATTGAGTAATCTGAAAGTATGTTGCCTTTTGTATGCTGATGATGCGGGGCTGATATCTATCAGTATGGAAGATCTACAGTCTCCCCCTCCCGTGTCAAGGATGAACGAAGTATGTATGAAGAATAAGTTAATGATGAATGTAAGTAAGTCTAAAGTCATGGTGTTTGAAAGAGAGAGTACGAAAACAGTATGCAATATAGTTGTGAACGATGAATACTTGGAGCAGGTGGATGGGTTTGTTTATTTGGGAAGTATGTTTACGAGAGATGGGAAGGCTGAAAGAGATATTGAAAGAAGGGTGAATGCAGGTAACTCTATTAATGGAGGACTGAACGCCGTTGGCACGAACAAAAACCTGTCCAAAAACGTGAAACTAGCCGTCCTTAATAGAGTCCTGGTACCTACCCTGATGTATGGCAGTGAGGCATGGAACTGGCAGAGGAAGGATGAAAGTAGACTGAATGCTGTAGAAATGAGATCCTTGAGGCGTATGTGTGGTAAATCCATGTATGATCGTGTGAGAAACGCGGAGATCCGCAAAGAATGCAAGGCTGATGTAAGCGTAATGAGTAAGATCAAGAAAGGAACGCTCCAATGGTTCGGGTGTGTAGAGAGAATGAAGGAGGAAAGGAGTGTAAGGAGAATATATGGGTCCTGACCCCCCCCCATTCATATCCACCTTACTTGTCCAATGGATAACAGCCGGTTTATTCTTTCTTTAGTTATACTATGCATAACAAAGATTTCAGAAAGTTTTGGCAAAAAACTTCAACAGCCAAGAGCAAAGTTCCACAATGCGTCAACAACATCACGGGGGATGAAAACATAGCTAACGAATTTAGTGACTTTTTTTCTTTAAGCGAGGATCAAGGAGATACCACGAAACCTTCGATAACGACATGTCCACCTGCAGCCAATGATGACCTGGTCATGAATGTTACTCCTGAAATGATCGAAAGCGCAATTAAGCAAACCGCCCACGGTAAAAGTCCAGGGTACGACGCCATTGGTATTGAGCACATAAGATACGCAGGAGATCAACTTCGTACTATTCTAGCCGCCCTGTAATCAAACCTCTTAAGACACACACATATGCCGATGGACATGACCCAAACTATTATCGTACCAATCCTAAAATCCAATCAGCTGGATGCTTCGATATTAGGAAATTACCGACCGATTTCCTTGGCGACAATGCTTTGAGACTATTTGAAAAAATCTTATTCGCGCTAGTCAAAGAAAAAACTATTTACCTTGGACAACCAATTCGGCTTCAAGAGCGCCTCATCAACCGATATGGCCATTTATGGGGTAAAACAAACAATAGCCTACTACAAAAAAGGGGTGTTTTCTGGACCTAAGCAAGGCCTTTGATCGTGTTTCCCATAAATTATTGTGGGAAAAACTCATAAAACGAGATGTTCCAGCAGCAGTGGTCAATTTGCTGGCTATTTGGTACGGACAACAGGAAAATCACATTCAATGGGCAGCATCTTCTTATTCCTTAAAAGCAGGCAAGGGGGAAATATGTCTCCAACTCTATTTAATGTGTACATTAACGACCTCTTACAAGAACGATACACGAATCGGTTGTCATATCTGCGGACAAGGCAGTAATAACATTAATTACGCGGACGGTGGGTGGTTTGGTATATTTATGCGCGGACGACATGGTGCTGCTTGCACCTTCGATTAAAGCAATTAATGCGAAGAGTACGCAAACTCTCAGAACTTGTTGTACAATTCTAAAAAGTCAGTCATCGTCGCTTTCAAACACAATAAGGAGCCATTAAATATTCCTCCAATATATCTAGAAGGAAACGAACTGCTTGTGGCCGCACAGGTTAAGTATCTAGGACATATCCTAACCGAAGACATGAAGGATGTAGAAGATATGGAACGACAAAGAAAAGCGAGCCGGAATGCTCTCAAGGCGGTTCTACCACTGTAGCGACGACGTCAGAAAATTACTCTTCAAGACATACTGCACCGCCCTGTAGGTAGGTACACATCTGAACTGTGGACGCAATACCCAGCAGCGCAATGGGGCAAACTTAGGGTGTGCTACAACAATGCATACAGGCAACTTATGCAACTACCGAGGTTCTGCAGCGCCTCCGCGATGTTCACCGAAGGGAGGGTGTACTCATTCCCAGCCTTACTTCGCCACCAACTAGCCAGCTTCTGGAGTAGGACACGGAAATCAACTAACATCATTGTCGTGGCTGCATCCGAGTGGCTCAGTTCCCCACTAAATGAGCGATGGATTCAGATGATGAGGCGACCTCCCCGATGGACGATTAAAAAAAAAAAAAAAACAAACAAAAATTTCTTTTTTATTTTAATTTCTGTTTACTTTAATTTTATGGTTATTGTTCAAATTTTATTTTCATTAGGTACCTACCTAATACGTTATCATATTTTATTTCTTCTAAATTTGTATTTACTCTGTATGTAATATGGCAGACTGGGATTGCACTACCCTCCCAGCCCTGCTGGAAAAAAACTTAAATAAATACTGAGCAAAGTTTTTTAATATACAGCAAACCTTAACAAAGCAATGCAGAAAGTCAAAGTCGATTTGACCAACATTTGCGAATATACAAAAACTGTAAAAACGACTTTACTAAATGTTCGGAACGAAAGTCAGTTCGCAATCCTTTTTGAGCAAGCACAGCAGATGAGTTCAAGCGATATAGTTGTGCCAAGAATAACTGGAAGGCAAACCCTGCGCAATAATATTGCAGCAGAAACTACCGAAATATACTACCGACGAAATGTGTTTTACCCTTTCATTGGTCATGTTATTACAAAACTCGACGCTCGTTTTAAACCATATGAATCGACGATCGAAGGAATTCGAATGCTGCTACCTGAAAAAACCAGTAATGACCAGGATAAAAGAAAATCTTAAAAATATTGCACCAACATTTCTGGGTGGGGAAAATGAAGGCACAATATTTCTGAGTGAATATGAGATATGGCACAATCACTGGAAATCTGTAGCACGAAAACCTGCAACTGTGATCGACGCTATCGATAACTGCGATGATCAGTTTTTCCCTTTAATAAAAAAGCTTCTCATTATTTTAGCCACTCCCAGTGTCCACTGCAACCCCTGGATCTTTCTCTACCTTAAAGAGGTTAAAAACTTACCTAAGAAATAAAATGGGCGATGAAAGACTTACTGGTCTGGCTTTAATGAGCGTACACCGAGATCTGGCGGTGCAACTTGATTCCGAAGAAATAATTAATCACTTAGCAATAAAACGTAAAAGACTAAATTTATTACTTTAAAGTTTCAACTTTGTTACTTTCGAATAAATATTCAATACATATATTACATATAACTTTTTATTTAAAGGCGCCTACTTAGAGTAACCTAGGTTATATATTATAGATTACCCGCGACTATACTTGCGTGTTATAGTCGCAGGCAATGTTTAATTTGTAAATGATAGATTTAATTGGCGTTAGAGCTCTGTTTTTTTTACTTTGGGGACTCCCCCTTGTCAAAGCTATAACTACGTCCGTGCTAGACCCTCTCGACCCTTCGCTTTGCACCAAAGTCAGAGGGATGTATTCATACCTCATTCACTCCTAGACACATTGACCCCTGATTCCTACCCACCCTCATCCCATTTTCCTTCCCAGAACCTTCTCTCCTTCCTTTTTTTAACATAGAGACTCTCCTCACATCATCTCCAAAGATGACATAGGCCCTGATAGAAGTTTTTTACTAAGTATGAACAAATATGCGCAATAAGGCTTATAATTATTTAGTTGCAAACAATAATCCAGAGACAATGCTCTTGGATTTGGTGAAGGAATTCATGCTCAATTATATGAAATCATGTAAGTAAGTAAATAATAAAATATTGCAAATAATAACAAAAAGAAAAGAAATAAAAACTCATCAATAATAGATTTCAATATTTAAAAAATAATAATAGATATCAACTCTTACAAAAGGTAATTTTTAATTTATGTTGAAATTCATGATTTTTTTAGATATTTTTTTGATTAAACGGGGAGTTTGTTGAAATAAGTTATACCTAGATAGCGATAGGTATTTTGAATGTGCTTGGTATTAAATTTTGGGATTTCAACATTATTCTGATATCTTGCCGATATATTGAAATATTGTTTAGCTGTATTTCCTTGAAAGTTTGCAATATTGAATATTTTTTTATATATTTTGTCTATTGCAGGTACATTTAATATTGAAAATAATTTTTCAGTAAAAAATGTAGATGATTGTTTCAGGATAACCTTGATTATCAATCTTTGAACTAAGAGTATTTTGAAAGGATTTAAAATAAAATCATATGATCCTACCCAGCCAATAATACCGTATTGTAATATAGATTGAACAATTGCGTAGTACACTCTTTTTCGGATTTCTAGTCTAACAATATTTCTTCTTAAATCGAGGTTTCGTAAAGGCCACAGCACTACAACAGCTCTTCAGTGCATTACAGATGATATTCTTGCCTTCACTGATGTGCAGGTAATGCCTTGATATTATTTCTTCTAGACTTCTCTAAAGCTATGGGAAGCTCAGTAAGTGAAATGCTTTAGAGTCAAATGCTTTAAGCATATTATCAATAAAATGGTTTCAAATTTACTCCACAGTTAGAATAACTTCACAGTCAGAACTCAGCGCACAGTTTGCAATGGGGCTCTAAAATATTCATCTGATGTTATAATAACGCAAGTGGTACCGCAGGGATCGATATCAGGGCAATTGCCTTTTGCTATTATATAGCTGACATGATACAATCTATTGAACACTGTGGCTCGCACATGTATGCTGATGACACACAATTATATTTATCGTTTGACATAAGTAAAGCTCCTCTAGCACTGGATATATAATATGATTGTTGGTGACCTACGTAGAATTTGCACTTGGGCACAAGAGCACTCATTACTTCTAGATCCCCAAAAAAACTTGTGCTTTATTAAAGGGAACTAAGCAAAAAACATTATTCGTAAGGGATGGAGGACATGTTGTAAACATAAATAATAATAGTTTATTCCAGAATGTATGCAGGGGAAGTGCAATGCAATTCATTCCACATTTTGAAATAACAAAAGAAAGACAAATAATAAGATGAGGTAAAAAGTAAATAACAACACATAAATTAAATAAAAAACGAATAAGCAAGAGCAATGAAATTTAAAAAAAAAAAAATTATGTATATATTAAACACTAAAATGAATGAAGACAGCCGTTTACGGAGGGTATTTCACCGTCTCCAGAGGGTCATCAGGGGGGACTCCATCCAGGCAGTCATGGCGGTGATGATCGTTTTCTTCGTTTGGCGCCTGCGCCATAAACTATACATATGAAACCACTATTCCCTTGGTTGTTTAATAATGGTGGTCGGTAGATTGAGGAAGTGTTGTGTTTCTTATACACGAAAGAGGGGCAGCGTTATATGATTAAAAACAAAAGCAAAACAATCAGCGCATTGACAATTGACGTTTTAGAATTTATGGAAAGCACTCACTATTGAATATTATACTTATCACAATATACGATTTATACCGATTTTAGTAAAGCCTTTGATAAGGTTTGCATTAAAATTCTTATAAACAAGTTGTCAAAACTAGGAATAAGTGGTAACTTGTTACTCTGGATTAAGAATTATTTATCAAAACGTGTACTCACTGTCTTTATTAAAGAACATTTGTCTTACGAATTTGAAGCCACTAGTGGCGTGCCTATGATGCGTGCATATGATAATGTTATTATCGAGTTCTGCAAGTATTTTAGGATGTTTTTTAGTTTTTTTTTTATTTTTTTTATTTATTTATTTCAAGAATTTTGTTTTTACAATACAAATGATTACATGTGCAAGGTTATACAATAATTCATTTTATATTACTACTACTCCATAAATTGAGCTCAAGAGCTCGTGTTTATGGGAGGAGTATTATAATAGTGTTTTAATGAGATGTTTAAACAATGATCAAAGAACTTATGAAAATAAATACAAATATTGCTTGACAAAGGTACATAATTTAGAAAAAATAGTTTTAGAAGGACATTAACAGTATGTATATATATAAATCAACAAATTACAATCTGTGTTCAATGCTGCGGCAAGACTCATCACCGGCGTATCTAAATATTCCCATATTTCTGAGCATCTCAAAAATCTTCACTGGCTCAAGTGTCCTGAAAGAATCCAGTTCAAGCTCTGCTGGATGGTTTTCAAATCCCTTAACAGAATGGCTCCGGCTTACTTATCGGAAATGAGTATTCCAGAAAATTCCAATTCGCGACAATCAACCCTCAGGTCAGCAGCACCATCAGCTATCGGAAGGTTGAAGGAACCAAAGCGCACACCAGATACTAAATTCGGTGAGCGTGCTTTCGGAGTGTCAGGACCTAAAGCCTGGAATAGACTGCCACACGAGTTAAGAATGATCACAGATTCAGCGGAATTTAGAGCTAAACTAAAAACTCATCTTTTCAGACAGTCGTATCCTTAAAAAAAAAAAAACCCTTTCAACTTCAGCTTCACGGCTCGCGACATAGTAAATAACAAATTTTATAAAAATAAAGCAAATTCTTACAATTCTCCAGTCTTTCAAATAAATATCAACTCAACTTTGGCATTAATCTTCTTATAAATATAAATGTAAAACCAACAGTGATGAGGGTAGCAAAGGTAAAGTCATGCAATGTCCAGTGTTTTTAATAAATTGTCCCCCACTTGCAAAGTCGTACCTTTTCCAAGCATAAACTTTCTAATAAAGTGTGTTTTTCTAATAAAGTGGGTATACTTGGTCGAAGGATTTTCGGAAGTGACCTGCAGGTAAGTATGTTTTTGTATCTTTCTGTAAATAATAAAATTAAATAGAACCTAGGAATTCATAATGAATTGTAAAGCGACCTTGAGGTGATTTTTCACAAAAACGGCGCTCTACAAATTGTCACATTAATATTATTATTATATACTTTTAATATTAAATATTTCAAATATTATTTTAAATTAAATATTTCAGTTTAAGTAATGGTAAATTAAATTAAGGGTACAATATACGGTACGATTTATAATAAATAATCAATACATAATACAACATGTATGACGTACGAAGTAATGCACCAATTTCACCAAAGTAGCACTAAATCAGGTACTATTTATTTATATTCATAGTTTCTGTTTCTTAGTTTGTATTTCTATCGATATTTATAGGTTTTTTTTTGTGACATGAGCGCGGTGTGTATTCGTATTGTCGTATAATATAATATGTTCTGAAAACTTGTTTTAAATCAGTGAAAATAATCATGTTTGCACATAATTTATTACATACTGTAGTTACAACGCTTAAAAAAAATCATATATATTATTACATGCATAAATTATATCTAATATTGTAAATTTTATTGTAGTTTCTCCTATAAGTGTACTATCCATTAAAAGTTCACACTTCTAAAAACATAATCTAACATAACTTCATATCTTTGTTGTAAATCTTATTGTAATTATTCCATCTTGTTATCAGGTACCTGGTTTACACTTATCAATACTACCATAGAGTTAATACTACTAACTTACCTACACATCATACTCTGTAAATCTGAATATATTATATGTTACCAGGTTAATTCGGTAAATCCGATTATTATATACCTATGCTACCAAATTACTTTTTCTACATTGTCAAAAAAATGTATGTACATATATTTGTTATTATACATTTTCTTTACTACATAACTTACTTTCAGAGAAAAATGAAATTTTTTGTTTTTTTTTGTTGTTTTTGTTATGTATTTATGTACATTTCTTGGAATAATATGAACTATACCGTCAATTTGTCTGTCCTGGAACGGGAAACTTTCCTAGTTGGACAGGCAAAGCTTCCAAATATGTAATTTGTACTTTCCTTTGTATCTATAATAAATAAATAAATAAATAAATATATCATTATCCAATTTCAGGGACTTAATTTGCTTTTTAAATTGTTCATATTTCAATGTTCCCGTTATATTAATTTTAATTATATTAATTTTATATACCTTTGCAAACTTCATAGTCGGGGATCGCCTTTATCTGTATTAGAGACATACACAGAGAAACTTTCAGGTTTTATAAAATAACGAAGGTCTGATCGTCACAGGTTCTTGGACTATAGTTTCAAACACTCAAGTACCTAAATAAAAACAATGTTAAATGAAAAAATGCATTTATTCTTGCTTTTGACACCGATTATCACATTTTACAGACAACAATATGATATATAGGAATAATAAGTACGAAAGTTCATACAAGCCAAGTCATGCAAGGAAGGACTGTAAGGAGAGTATTTTATTTTATTTATTAGCGTTATAAACAGTATTTATAAATTCATAAATGACAGTGTTAATAATATGTATGTCATTGACCAATAAAATAAAGACAAATTGAAATTTAGAACCATAATACAAAAAAAAAAACACAACAATACCTATACCTGATATAAACAATTCTGACAAAGTGCATCTTCTTATTTAAATCTTCAAAAAGTTTTTCAAATTTTGATATCAATAATATCTTTCAGGAAGTGATTTTATTTGAATTCGAACTGCTAAAAGTAGGAGAGAAAATGTGGTGATACTAAAAATAAAAAAGAGAAATACAGAAATCAATGAAATATTAAGTTACTAGCTTTTTCCCCTGGCTTCGCTCGCATATTCGCCCCTCCCCCCCTCCCCCAACCCTACCCTTCACCCCCCTCCCCCCTCCCCTTCCACCAATCAATCAAAAATCAAATACGCACCGTTTCGCATTCATAATATTAGTATAGCTGTTGGCTTAGGTTTAAATGTAGATTAGTACCTATTTTATATTTATACACTAACGGCCTTACTAAAAAACCCCGTGAAAAATTTATTCAATTGACAAACGGCCGCGGATGTGAAAACATTACTAATTAAAAAAATGTTCTTGGAAAAAAATACACACCGTTTACACAGCCTGGGGGCTAGTTTATCTCTGTTTTAGGGATGATGTCTGAACGAAATTTGGAATTTTCCAAAGTATTTTGAATGTTCTATATATTTCTTATTTTTGAAGGTGCCGTAAAAACAAATACCATTTTTAAAAACTAGATAAAATTACCTATTAGATTTGTGTATTTGAAATACAGTATAGTTTAAAAAAACTGCCATATTTTAAGATTTAAACACGGAAAAATGATTTCTTACCAAAACATTTTTGATGAAAGTGTACAGAAATATTTAAAAAATTAAAATTTAAAAAATACAGACCTTTTATATAATGAATTTGAAATGAAACTGTAACCTCACTTTTTCCTCGTGCATACAATAAAAAAATTATAAAAAATTTCAAAGTTTTTTATAATGCCAAAAAAATAACCTTAAAAATATCTCTGACATTTCAACACATTTCTTGCACCACTAAAGATGTTAATTTCTTTGATAAGCTTACCAACACGTGAATTTGATATTAATATTTAGAAAAACCACCACTTTTATGAAATTCTCATAAAATAAATATCATTAAATGTAAATATGAATTTTTATGTATCATATAAAAAACTTTTTGACATTTCAACTTTGAAAGTACAATTATTGTTATTATAACTTCACTAAAACTTATGGTAAATGTTCCGCTATTGAGTCCACGCTCAAAAAACACTTCAAAAAATTAAAATAAGTTGTACTAGGTAGATAAGAGTTAGTAATAAGTAATTCAGTAACCGAAATTTAAAAATATTGCGTTTTAATGATTATTTTGTTAACTTTAAAAATGCGAAATGTCATTTTGCAAGGACCGCCATCCATTATTGAATCCACACTCAAAACACACTTTAAAAAATTTAAATAAGTTGTACTAGATAGATAATAGTTAGTAATAAGTAATTCAGTAACCGGAATTTAAAAATATTGCGTTTTAATTATTTATTTGTTAACTTTAAAAATGCGAAATGTCATTTTTCAAGGACAGCCATCTTTTTAAATAAGAAGGCCATTCTTGTGCCGTGTGAAACTGCAATACGCAAATTGTAAATACACACTACCAACCTAAAAATTCAAAAACATTTACGTAACCAGTTGTTTCAAATAATATAATAACAATTAATTGTTTTAAAATAACCTACCAAGAAAAACATCACAGTTTTCAAGTAGTTTAGCGGCTTTGTGTAACATGGT
Organism: Limnephilus lunatus; assembly: GCA_917563855.2. NCBI lineage: Eukaryota > Metazoa > Arthropoda > Insecta > Trichoptera > Limnephilidae > Limnephilus > Limnephilus lunatus. The sequence continues at coordinate 82,448,088 of OU830597.1, read as the reverse complement.
TTGTGATACAAAAGAAAGTGCCCCTTTATACCGCCTGCTCGCGTCAAGGCAAGAAAAACATCCCAGTTTTCAAGTAGTTTAGCGGCTACGCTAGGTTTGTGTAACATGGTTTGTGATACAAAAGAAAGTGCCCCTTTATACCGCCTGCTCGCGTCAAGGCGAGAAAAACATCCCAGTTTTCAAGCAGTTTAGCGGCTACGCTAGGTTTGTGTAACATGGTTTGTGATACAAAAGAAAGTGCCCCTTTATACCGCCTGCTCGCGTCAAAGCAAGAAAAACATTCCAGTTTTCAAGTAGTTTAGCGGCTACGCTAGGTTTGTGTAACATGGTTTGTGATACAAAAGAAAGTGACATTTATTTCCATGTTCTTCTGTTATAAATACAGGTACAAACTTGTCTATAATACTAATCCTACTTGCAGTACAAACCTTTCAAAACTTGGGTGTTATTGAAAAGAAAAATGCGTGCGTGTTCTTTTATTTATTTCCGTTTTAGGTATTAAAATAATTACATACGTAATTTGGCAAATCAGGTACTTTCGTAATAATATCGTCTATGTATCGCTTTTAGCTACTCGTTTCGTGAATGCTTTTTTGATTTTTAGGTTGGCTCATTTGCAAATTGCATGTAAAACATGTTTCACATGGAACAGTTGTGGATGGTTTGGTATATTTAAGGAACAGTTTCACATTTCATATAGGCTTGCGTCTCACGTTTTCATTTTTTTTTCACGTTTTCTCTAAATTCAAATGTTCAATGTTTTTGAATTTTTAGGTTGGTAGTGTGTATTTACAATTTGCGTATTACACGGCACAAGAATGGCCTTCTTATTTAAAAAGATGGCTGTCCTTGAAAAATTACATTTCGCATTTTTAAAGTTAAAAACAAAAACAAAATAATCATTAAAACGCAATATTTTTAAATTTCGGTTACTGAATTACTTATTACTAACTATTATCTACCTAGTACAACTTATTTTAATTTTTTAAAGTGTGTTATGAGCGTGGACTCAATAGCGGAACATTTACCAAAATTACGATCACTTTGGTAATATTACGAAGCACATCGCCGTACCAAAATAATCTTTCGCGGTTTAAAATATGTTTTCACTGCGAACAGCGAATGCGCCGGCGCCCCCATCTAGCGGCCATGAATGAAAACATTGAAAACAACAATTTTGTATGAACATTACTAAAAATTGCACTGTTGCCAGATTTTAAAACCTGTTTTAGCGTGAAATTCTTTATTGGTAGAACTTCGTGTTTTAGTGTAAATTTGTTATACGGATGTTGCTACAAAAACACAGGTCATCGGTGGTGCTGTAGTTTTTTTTTAGTAAGGCTGTTAATATTTGCTATCAAAAAAATCTCCATAGTAACCTAAACAAATAACAAAATGACAGCCAACGTTAAAAAATTACTTACCGATAATAAACGTATATTAAATAAATTCAGTACGCCACGGCTTATTCATAACGCCAGAACTTACCAATATATATAGCCTATTTTTCTCGCAAATAATGTAGCTTTCTATTAGTGAAAGAATTTTTAAAATCCATTCAGTAGTTTTTGAGTAAAAGAGTAACAAACATCCATACAAACTTTCGCCTTTATAATATCTATAAGATTAGTTAAACATGTGGCATTCAATATAGTGTTATTTTTTTATGTATGCTGTGAATTTATCAAAGTTTGTATTAAACACATCGTTATTTGGGCATAATCTGTTAAATGTGCTACAGCTTCTTCTTATAAATACATTTTCAAGATAATTTATTTTGCTCTTAGGGATAAAAATGTGTCCGGAGGTCGAGTAACTCTTAATGGACATCTGAAATGAATGTTTTGTAGTAAGAATGGGCTATCAATGCAGTTATGAATAATCTTATAGATCATTAATAGGTCCCTGATATCTCGGCGTTGATCAAGAGATTTAAGGTTTACTGGGGACGGGGTTTTTCATCATTTCGCACGCGATAAGAGAAATATTTGATACACTTTTTCTGAACTCTTTTTGCATTTGCTTTATATGTAGAACAATGAGGGTTCCACAGTGTAGAAGCATACTCCAGGTGGCTTCTAACATAGGATATGTAGAGAGTCTTAAATGTTTGAGGATTTTTGAAAACTGAACTTACTCTAAGAATAAATCCCAACATTTCCAAAACCTTCGAAGTGATATGCTCGACGTGAGATTGAAAAGGAAGCTTTATGATCTCTTGATCTCTTATTACATTTACTCTGTTCAAAATATTGTTCTTAATATTGCAGGGATATAATATTGTGTGTTTCTTTCGAGAATAAGATAATACACTACATTTATCTGCATTCAAAAGAAGGCGATTTTCTAGACAATATGTATTTTGCAGAGAGTCAAGACTAAGAGGAAGCGGGGTCCACCATACTGAGGAGTCACTTGTTGTCCGGGAGAACGTTGCCGTTGCCGTTGTCGTAGGAGAGTCTGGGAAGGCTGTATCTGACAGACTCCGCAGCAGCCGCAGCAGCTACCGCAGCGGCATGGTCGGTATTCGCGTATGATTGTCCTATTATCTTTTTACGCAGATTGCAGAAGACCCTGAAATAATGCATAAACTAATAAATATTTTATTTTATACAGATTATATTATTTGTTTGTTAATGTTTTATCTTTATTAATATTGAGGACCTAGACCTATTGTGCTATCTCCCATGTTTCACCGTAATCCTTTTATTTTTTGCCCAGTTTTTAAGTAAACTAAATTACGGGGTCGTCACTGGGTGGTAGACTAATAGGTACTCCTGGTTCACAGATCCACATCGTGGTTCTTTTATTTATGTGGGAAGTCCGAATCCAGTCTCGGTGCAGTGGGAGCTATATAACTGAGTGAGCAACATGTATCAAAGATAGAAAGTATATTATTTATATCCGTCAAAAATCCTATTGTATTATAATCATTGACAATGACTACTACCTTCTAGAAAACGTTCATTCCAATGTATATCAAGAAACAAACGCTCAAACCAAATTTTCCACATTTCACACTCAAAAACTAACTACACGCATTTATTTTTCAAAAAAACACGCACAAAAAAGAATAACATATTTTCAGATACTAATTGTATTTGTATGTAAACATCTTGTATTATGTCTGTATATTTTTGAGCCCGCACCTTATATTGTATTTTCCTGGTTTTGTTTTTTTATGCATTTCTTAGTCCATCTCATTAGTCCATCATGGAGGAAACTTTATTTTTACTTTTTGAAACCAAAAGTACATAAATCAAATGAGTCGGTTGTACAAATTCATAAAATCTTATAAGAAATGTTTCTGTGAAATATTTGTAAAGTGATTCTTCATATGTTTGTGTCTGTATGTTGCTTCTGTGAAATGTTTTGTAATTTTTTTATTCATACATTGTGTCTACATATTGGGTTGAGTTGGGTTTAACTTCTCAAAAGTACCAATTGGCGATCCCTTAATGAGTTTTGATAACTCATGGGAGTGCAACTTCGTTATATGTTTTATTTAATAATAAAAAAAATTAAAAAACTTATAATTTTATTTTACGACCATAAAATGTATGATTTCCAATCTGATAACTTCACCCGTCATAACACAGGGACATCCCTAGCATGGCGGTTGAAATAACACAAAAATAATATTCAATGCTCTTATAATAAACTAGCTGGGTTACCCGGCTTCGCTCAGGACAATAAGATATTGTTCTGGAATGTTGCACAATGATGTCCCCGATTCCCTATTCCTGATCATTCCACGACATACTCCGCCACTCCTTCCACAACTTTCTACAGCTCTATGGAACCTTCTAGAACTTTCCGGAAGACTGTTCTAGAAATTTCAAGAGGGCTAAACTTTCAGCCCTTATATCTTTAAAAGCACGCCCTTTAGGTAAAAACGGATACCCTCATTCCCTAGGGGGGATAGAGATCTACCACACCATATAACTCCCTTGATCGAACCGGGACTCGTTTCTGAGTTTTTGCGAGCTGCACGTTTTTTTTGACTTTCTTTTATAATATATGCCATATTCAAATAAATAAAATGTTACTCCTTAGATGTCCTTTCCCGTGCGTTCCCCTCCAGCGTTCCACTTCCACCTTCCCCGCCACCGCTCTCCCACTCCCCCGTCCCACCAACCCCCCTGGCACTGCATTTCTTGACTCCTCTCCCGCCCGGCCCGTAGCCGAAACTTTTTTCTAATGCTAACAATTTTAAACTCGTGATATCTTTCTAATTAAATATCCGAATTGAAAAATTCAAAAAGTTAAATGAAGGTATTAAAGCTGTCTTGAATATGAAGTAATTTATTTTGATAAGGATTAAAACCAAGATACAAATAAAGAGCCTTTTCAAGCGGCGACATTTAAATTAATTTTTTAAAATAAAAGAATACTTATTGTGGCATAACCATAATAGTTAGACATATGCTGTTCCAACTTTTTTTGTAAATAATGATGTGTTTATAAAGTCGTAGTACATTATTTTATTCTATCATCAATAATTTTCGCAGCGCACGCGATTTAAAGAATATTTTAGGTAATTTTTTTACACCCTGGGTTACATTATTGAAGTTTTAGTAAGGATGCCTATTTTTTTTTAAATATAATATAGCGTATGTCACCCAGGGATAGTGTAGCTTCCCAACAGCGAAAGAATTTTTCAAATCGGTTCAGTAGTTTCGGAGCCTATTCGATGCAAACAAACAAACAAACAAATATGAACTCTTTATATAGTGTAGTAGATAAATAAAATACATATACATAGATCATGAAAGAAAAACATGAATTTTACAGTAAAAAATCACATAAAAAAATTGGAAAATTTTACATAGCAATGTTCTTAGCTAAAATTATAACCATAAATTTAGCTTTTACCATATTACCCACGCACAGGCTGCAACTTAGTGGGTCCCATTACTCTTATACATTCGTACCTTATTATTATTAATATTTTGACAAATCTTTCTGTAACTATGTCTATTTTATATTAAATAAATACCTATGTGTTTTCTAATTAATTCGCATGATAATAAATGAATGATTTTCTTTTATTTTACTCAAAAGGTTACGCTTTTGTAAGTTGCGTCCGTTTTTTTTACGGGTTTATTTATTGTATTTAATAATTATCCAAATTTTAAAGGATACCCATAAAATAATCACCAAAAAATGTGTGATTTTTTTCCTCAATCGCATTTGGCAAATGAGAGCTCGGCATTAAAAAAAACTCCAGTTCCTAAATTCTCTAGTCTTTCAAAATTAATATCTACTCTGCATTTGCGCCTAATCTTCTCGTAAATCTTAATATCAATAATATCATTAGGTACTATTAGGAGAATAGCAAATGTAAAATCAAGCAATGTCCAGCGTTTTAAAAATAGTGTCATCTGCGTAAAAAGTCGTATCTTCTCCAATTATAAACTTTTTAATAAAAGTGTGTTTATCAGAAGTGACCTGCCAGGTATTTCTTTATCCGTTTGTAAATAATAAAATTTTATAGAGCCTAAAAACTTATAATAAATTCTACAGCGCCCTTGAGGTGATTACAAATCATCCAATTATTATTATTATTTGGCGTATTTATAGGTCGCTCAACGAGATTTGAGGTGACCAACACACACTAATTACTGCTAACTGTTATTATAGGTCGCTCAACGAGATTTGAGGTGACCAACACACACTAATTACTGCTAACTGTTATTATAGGTCGCTCAACGAGATTTGAGGTGACCAACACACACTAATTACTGCTAACTGTTATTATAGGTCGCTCAACGAGATTTGAGGTGACCAACACACACTAATTACTGCTAACTGTTATTATAGGTCGCTCAACGAGTTTTGAGGTGACCAACACACACTAATTACTGCTAACTGTTATTGTTATTCGTGGGAAAGGGATGGACGTCTTTGATGAATACTTTGATCAACTTTGAATATTCGAAAAGATTTTACATTTATTCAAAAGTTTGGTCGTCTGTTAATTTTATTATTTTACGACGTTTTAAGAATGATCTTATTTTCACTCGTTTTTCTTACATTAGGTCAAATAACACATTTGAAACACGTTGTGAACGCAATAAATGTATTTGTGTGTGAGAGTACTTAGTAACTGTGTTCGACTAGATTATTATACACTACACAGTAATTTTTAAATGGTTTTTCTCTTATATCACAGGTACCAAATTAAAATAAAATTATGTTATTTTGTAGCTGTACAATACCAGTGGCGGCCGGTGGTCAAAATATGTGGGGGTTCACCAGAGTCATTAAGGCTCCGCAACCGGTTTCGAAAAGAAGAAGATAAAGAGATACGAAATTACGAATGTTAGAGGAGCGCCCTAACATTTACAGCGACAAAATCGATGCGAAAATTGCGAAAATGTTTAATAAAACACGTCTCGTTTAAAATAGAGCAAAAATCTCTTGGAGAGCATCTTAAGTATCATTTAAAGAAACATTGTGAATTTTTTCACAAATATAATTTATAAGATTATAAAAAGACACTTGTTTTTAATAATTTTTGGAGCATTCTTTGTGATTTTTTTCTATCGAGGGAATTTCATATAATTTGAGTTTCAGCGTGGGCAGCATCTAGAAATTATCTTCAATATTAACATTTATTTTTTTAAGAGCTTAAAAACTTCAAATGTTTAAGGGAGATATGTAAGAAATCGGTAGAAATTTGGGTTGCCGAGGCTTAAGTTAGACAATAAAAATTTAGTAAAGGTACACACCTACTTATAAAGAAGTTCTATTCTCCGTTCCGAAGCGATCAATTGATCTTAATATATTCCACATTCAAACTCATTTTGAATTTTTTTTTTAACCGCACAAGAGTCCCAACTGCTCCCGTCTGAAGCCAGTGAGACTATGGCATCCCCAATTGGGGTATGTTGTGAGGCTGAGGGTAGTGGGGAGGGGAAGGAGATAGGGAAGAGGAAGGTGGGGACGTACCTGGCTATTCAGATCTGGTCACCAAACACGGCTAATGCCGTTTCAAGCAACGTTTCAATTCTGTGTGGTCTTACACCAGGGCGATACAGAGAGTATCTTCCACTCTGGAACGTGCCGCAAATATACTATTTATTATTTTAAATGAATAAATTGTGAAATAACACAAATTAATCAAATAAAATTTATTTGCCACGCCGGGATTCGATCCCGCGACCTTCGGTGCGCGAGTCAAGCGTCTTACCGCTGCGCTACGCCGGCCGTCTGAATGTATACAATGAACAAACACAAAAGTAAACATGGGTTGATATAACCTGCAACTAAAGTTTAAAACTTCGTAGTGCAAGAAACGTTCCGAACTCGACACACAATGACCGACAACTAATCAGCTAATCTGAAATCTGAGCTAATCACTCATTCCATAGTATCATTTTTAAATGTAAATAAATATGTTAGTTATAAATCTCTAACTTTAAGTCATAATTGTAAATATATATGTCATTAAGCTCAGTTTTAGGTCAGCTTTTATATGTCTTAGTCATAAGTCACTAGCAATAAGACTTAGATGTAAGTCACTAGTTATAATTGTAAATCTTAGTTGTAAGCCAGTAATATTATTTTTTATGTATTTATTTGTACAGCGTCCTTGAGGTGATTTTTCACGAAAACGGCGCTATATAAATTAGCCAAATATTATTATTATTATTTATGATTTTCAAAATATGTATGTATAAAATGTAAAATTGGGAAAAATAAAGGATTAAAAAAATAGCATTTCATTGGTAAAGGTATTTCGCACAGGTAAATCATAAAAAAATGTATGCAATGTGATAAAAGATAAATAAATAAATTAAAAGGAAAACCATAAAATGTAAGAGTGAGAGAATGTAAATGAGAAAAAAAATTACTTAAAAATTTCATACGCATCATGGGGACCAGAGGGAAGTTTGTAATTAACCATGTAATTATTTTTTTCTAATATGCATTATTTGGTAAATTGATTTGAGGATAAATGAAAGATGTTAACAGTGTCTGAAAATATGTTATTGTTTTTTGTTCGTGTTCTTTTAAAAAATAAATGTTGCGTGTAGTTAGTTTTTGAGTGTGGAATGTGGAATATTTGGTTTGAGCGTTTGTTTCTTGAAATAGCTACATTAGAATGAACGTTTTCCAGAAGGTAGTAGTCATTGTCAATGATATAGGATTTTTCGACGGATATAAATAATATTTTTTCTATCTTTGATATATGTTGCTCACTCAGCTATACAGCTCCCACTGCACCGAGACGGGATTCGGACTTCCCACATAAATAAAAGAACCACGATGTGGATCTGTGAACCAGGAGTACCTAATAGTTTACCACCCAGTGACGACCCCGTAATTTAGTTTACTTAAAGACTGGGCAAAAAAATAAAAGGTGTGACTTGTGGTACATCTGCCTATATTATGTCCTATCGTATTGTCAAACCATTGACAGAAAAGAAGGGTTACGAATTTTCACTCACATGCCACCCGATCACTTCGAATACGAATATCGAATCTATCGTCACCGGCTGTTCCAGTCTGCACCAAGCTAAACAAATGCAATCCGAAGTCATCAAATACACCAAACGAGGTCAACTTAAACTGCAGAAGTGGGATTACAACAAACCGAAATTTCGCACCTTTCTACCGCTGGACTACTATCTCACTGATGTAATTTTCAAGAATGTTGGTCATTCTCCCACTCTCAGGGTATTTGGATGGAAGTGGAGGCCACCGGTTTACTCCACCCGATGACATTCGTCACGGGGATCGTAGCATAGACCAATTATCGCTTTCGACAGTTATCGTATCTAACTATTGGCCTCAAGCATCATCAGTTGATAATCCATCGGATATCGCTTCACGTGGCCATTATCCGGCCGATCTAAACCGTAACGTGTTATGGTGGCGGAGCCCTCCGGGTTTGTTCAGCCAAACGACTCTTGGCCTATCTTAGATGGCCATGTTAACAAAACTGAACTCCACTCTGAGGAACGAGTTCAATCGTCATTGGTCCAACACGATAAAAATCTGCTGGACTTCTTATTAAACAGATTACATCGTATTCGGAAACTCCTACGTCTTATTGGTTACTGTTATCTATTCGTACACAACTTTCATAACAAAGCCCCTCGTCGTTCGGATTTTCCACTCAATCGTATCAAAATTTGTATTCTATCTTCAACCAAACCTTGCACATCGCTCTCTACGGATGATATGATTAGAATCAAAATTAAAAATCTTGTAATTATCGCTACGTTTCGTCCATTGAATGGATCATCTCTTACAAGACCATTCAACAAATCGTGTCCATTGCCTAGTCAATGTGAATAATCATGATCGTTTCGCGGTTCTTTTTTTTCTTTTTACGTCCAAGTCAATCGTATCATTTAGTTTCGTATCGTCTAGTTTATCTATATCTAGTTATCGTTTAAATCTAGTTCATGTTTTGCTTCGTCTTCTTTTTGTCTACGTCACGTTTCATGGCATTCTGCGCTTCGCTTAAGGTTCAACTTTTCTTTAAAATACAATTTGCTGTATTTTGGTGGGCGGAATGTTTCATAACGCTGATGGGTTTCTTTCGTATTTGTGTTCCGATCGGCGTGTAGGGTCGTAAGGAATCCAGATTTTGGTATTCCGCACATTAAGGGTACCTAACTACAGGGTAGCAACAGGAGTCAAGTACCGCCTTCAGTCAGTCGGTCAACAACCATCGGAACATATCGTTACGTGACATTTCGCTCTACATGGTAGTGTTATTATCGTGACATAAAGTATAAATCATATCGTTTTCTATCGTACACTTTGTGTAAACTCCCTACATGAATCGTGACGTGACTCAGATTTCTATGGTGGATTATGAAATAACCCAAAATAAACAATATCGCACGCTTATGGATAATCTGTGACTGTCGCCAAATGAGAACTAGCCAGAACACACAAAAGCAGTGAGTACCACTTTGTGAATACCGTATCTTATTTGGTAGTCGGGCATAACTCGTATCGAAGTCCATAAGCGTTTATAGCAAGAGTTGCCGCAAGGTCATTCTAACCCATATAAGTTGGAGCCATCAACGGGCTAACCTAACACATTGGAAATGGTTAAAACAATTGTTATAATAATAGTTCAGGAGAATAGGATAGTTAAGAGAATTAAAAAAGAATTTATTTATTTGGAGAAGTAAAGGGATTAAAGTTAGGTGTATAATAATAATTAAGGGATGAAAGGAAATAAATGAATATACCACATTTAAGAGATTTAAAAAAATTAAAAATTTTCAGATAAGTAAAAAAAGTGCAAGAATAATAACAATCAATGGGATAAAAAGAAACAAGTAGATAGATATTATGAAATGAATTAAAATAGTTGGATTCAATATTTGAATAACATTATTTGGATTAAGAATAATTAAGAAAATTGAGTTTTATATAATAACTAGCTGGTACCCGGCATGCGTTGCTATGCCATTTAATAAAGAAATTGTTTCTATTCGTCCCGTTCACCTTCCTCCTCCCCTTCCTCCTCCGCGTCCCCTTCCTCTCTCGCGTTCCCACTCCTCCTCCTCCACCTTCCCTCTCCTCACTCTACTACCCCCCCCCTTTCCCGTTCTTCGATCCCCCCTCCCGAGTTCCCCTTCCCCCTCCCGCGTATACCCCTCCCGAGTTCTCCTCCGCCCTCCCGGGTCCCCCTCCCCCCTTCTGCTTTCCATGCATTCATTCCCAATACATTCATTTTTAAAACAGCTCCCCCTCCCACCTTCCCCCATCCCGCAAACCCCCTCTCGAGTTCCCCTCCCCAACCCGTATTCTCCTTCCCCCTCCCGAGTTCCCTTCCACCTTCCCTCTCCCCACTCCACTTCCCCCCCCCTCCCGCCACCCTCTTCCTTCCCTCACCCCTCTCAATCTCCCAACCTCTACACCCCACCACCCTACCCTTCCCCATAACCTTTTCCCTCCCCCACTCCTCCCCGAACCCTACCACTCCTTCCTCCTATACCCCTCACCCCCTTCCTTCCCTTCCCCCTTTTACTCCCACAACCCCTCCATCCCACCCTCCACCCCTTCCCCCACACCCTCCCCCCTCCCCCTCCCATTTCTCACATTTCCCACATTCATTCCCGGTACATTCAGTTTTCTAACTGCTCGCGTGCCACATATTACAATTTTTTATACAAAGCTCAATATTAGTTTTATAAATAAACAATTATCCAATTTGGTGCAGTCGTTCGGAAGTTAAGTGCATACATACAATTGATGTAATGTAACGTTGTTAATACTATCTCTAAAAATGATTGCGATTCATTTTTATTATTAACAACGACGCCAAAATAGCACTCTTTTTAGGGTGAATAGCCTAATTAAAAAAAAAAACATTGTTTCCAAGGCAATAATTTGTTTGCTTTCTTCTGACGTTTGAAATATTCTCAACAGTTTATATGGGAAAATGAAATTGTTGTTTTTACTATCTTCCTCGCAATTTTTACAAATTTTCTTACCTTTTAAAGCTTCCCTGGACTACGACAAACATTTCAAAACCAAAATCAGCTAAATCGGTCCAGCCGTTCTCAAGTTTTGGCGAGACAGACGAACACCAATTGATTTTTATTTATATAGATTGGATAGAAATAGTGGAAATTAATGAATAAAATAAAATAATTAAGTAGAATGGGACTATCGGATAATTTAGAATGACATGTATCAAATTAGTAAAAATAATTAAATAATTTAGTAAATTGAGTTTAATATAATAATTCGATAGATTAAAATAATGGAAATTAATTAATAAAACAAAATAATTTAGTAAAATGGGACTTTTGAATAATTTAGAATATTCAATTTTTTTATAAGAAAAACTTTCTTTTTATTACTTTTTTTAAGGTTATTCCCATCAGTGAAATATATCATATTAGAACAAGTTAACAGTAATAATCTAAACGAAATTTTTTTATTTATTGTTTTCAAGATACAATCCCGTTAAACCGCAATAAAGCAGTTTGTCAACAGGATGTTAATGTTCAATTACAATTTAAAACATACATACATATTATTATTACTATATAAATAACTAAACAAATTGTCACAATTAACAAACATTAATTAATATAAACAATCTCTATTTAGTAACCATTGTTTCAGCATATATCTTAATCCATTTGTAGAGTCGCAATGTTTTATATTAATTGGTAACATGTTAAATATTTTTGGCACGTTAAATTCCAGGGTTCGCCGTCCGTAGTTATTATTATATTTTGGAACAAGCATTCCTTTATTCTTTGTGAACCTCGTATTATGCTCATGCTCATTCAAATAAAATATGAAAGAGAACAAGACACAGAAAAACAAAAAAAAGACAATGGTCGCAACTGGGGCACGAACCCAGACATCTCCGTCTAACCGGGACGAGCGCGTTAACCAATTTCGCTATTGCCACCTTCTGTCAAACCGTCATATTTGTCAATCTCATATTTTCAAATTTTAGAATTAACATTATTATCAACTAATTATTTTTCTCCATATTGTCCCAGTTCCGACCATTGTTTTTTTTCTGTTTTTCTGTGGCTTGTTCTCTTTTATATTTTCGTTTAGATTATTATTGTTAACTTATTCCAATTTAGAATAATTAGATAATTTGAAACAATCTAATGTATGCCACATATGTAATTAGTTAAAATATTAAATAAATGAAAGTAATAAAGTGAATTGAGTTAAGTATAATAATTGGATAGATTAAAATAGTGGAAAAAAATGAATAAATGAGAATATGTATACATATATTTTTTTAAATATATGGAAATGGAAACTTCATTTTTTCATGCAACCCAGTAGACATGTTGGGATAAAATAGTTGTATAAGCTGTTTCTCAAATGAAGTAGTTTTTTCTTTTGTAATCGCTAACTGGTTAAGCGATATTGTGAGAGGGACTATGGAATGGAAGGGACTAAAGGAAGGGTTTTTCTGTTGAAAGGGGGATATATGATCGCTGGTAGTTCATACGAAGTTCGTGTCGCATTTCAAACTTTTCAGTCCCATTTTCTAAATATATACGGAACTTTGACTCGCAAACGAGAAAAAAAAATGATTCAATGTCTTAAATCAAACACCAACTATCATAAAAAAAGTTATTTATTTTACCTTAGGGTGAGGAAGTAGATGATCTCCACGAGGCTGAGAAAGGAGAAGCCGAGGAAGAGGCCGAGTAATCCGCCACAATTGGCGAGGAAGTCAGTCTGTCCATACAACTCCGACCTTCTTGAAGTTATGAACTGGGCTTCCTTGAAGAACAGCACCGCTGTCGCCATGTTGACACTAATAAAAAAATCCAAAAATTTTTATAGGCATTTAAAATTTTAATCTCTCCTAGACAATTAACCCTTAACGGTTCAATGTCGCACACTGTGAGACAAAAATATTTTTTTAATTGGAAATTATAAAGTAAACATATAGAAAAATAATATGTTAAATAATAACATTCGTTGACCATTTTAATTACTCGGTTAGTAGAGAAATAATCTAGGATACCTATTATATGTTTAGTAAGTTGAAAGGTTTAATTCATTTCTATTAATTTATAAATAAAACACTTGTGTTGCAAATTTTAACAAAGAAACGAAATTTATGTTTATTTATATGACTTTCCTTTGAATAGTTGGTTATATTTGGAATATATTTCCCTTACATCTCCCCCCCCCGGGAAAGAAAATTACTGCAAAATTTACACTCATTTTCGATGTCCTATAAGTTATGCAAAGGATCTAGTATTATTGCACTCTTCCGAATGTACTCATGATAAAAGTTGATTTTCCCTAGAAATTGTCTCACATTCTACTGTGTTTTTGGAATAGGAAAATTCTTTATTGAAATCAAATTATCCTTTACTGGCTTGACTGAATTATTCTGAATTATATGACCCAGATATGTCTGACGCAAATGTGCATTTTGTAAATTTTAATCTAAAACCTTCTGTTTTGATTGCATTCAGCAGCTTTGTTAGATGATCGATGTGTTCTGCAAAAGTTTTTGAAAATATTAATATGTCATCAATGTAATGGTTAATTTATATTTTCTCAATATATTGCTTAATATCCTCTGAAAAATGGCCGGAGAGGTCTTTAATCCAAAAGATGGACAGGTCCACTGATAATGCCCCTCCTGTGTTACAAAATACTGTTTTTTTGTCTTCAATCCGCAACGGAGTAGATCAAAAAGCTGAGTTTATATACAGCGTTGAAAAAAATTTGCAATTTCTGGTCTTTGTCATTAGGTCGTCAATGGAAATGGTTGAGCTTGAGGTATCACTATTTTATTAAAGTCTCTGAAGTCTATGCATAATCTGGATCTTTTGTTTTCTTCTTATTTAAATGCTAGAGTGACCGATGCAGCAAATGGGCTGTACGACTCTTCTATCAGTTTATTGTCTAATAATTTTGCTATTTGCTCTTCTATTTCCTTTTTCCTTTTCTTCTACGCTACCTCTGTAAGGCCTCTAACTACAATATTTATCCACCAATAAATCTATCTTCGCTTCATATCCATTAACAGTACCGACATCATATTTACTTTTCGCAAAGCTGATGTGTATTTGCCTATTAGTTAATTTATTTCTGTTTTTTTATAATTATTTAAAGGATTTATTGTTATTTTAAAATCTTCTTCTTTAACATGTTCGTTAAAATTAATTCTGAGTTTTTCTATAATGTTCTTACTTTCTGAATGCTTAAATTCAGTATTCGTTTTCATATCGGTAGAATTTTCTTCTTTTTTATTTGTATTTAAGAGCGGATTACGAATTCCAAAATAGTGGATGACTGTCGCATACTCTGCGACACAGCTAATAGGATAATGTCTTTTAAAATCACATTTAAACCAAGTAATTCAAATTATAACCTATAATATTAATAACACTACTTCAATAATCGTAAACTGATAATACATTTATTTTATCACTCTTGCAAAAATGTTTGGGACACACTGGAGAGCAGATTAGGTAGTACATAGTAGTAGTGGTCGTCTTTACCCTTTACTTAGGTAGAATTACGAGTGAGTACTCACTCCGGTAGCTCGCTGAAGTTGAACTTGTGTGCGATCACGAGCTTCTGCCAGTTGAAGTCAGCCTGCGAGGTCTCAGCGTCGTACGTGATGGAGGTGCAGGCCGGCAGACAGTCGCACTGAGCGGCCACCGAGTCCAGGCCACGAGCTGCCCGCACCGTGCTGTTGCTACGAGCCAACCCCTCCTGGATCTCGCGCGTCAGCAGCATATCTGCAAACACTCCCTTTTTGCCTTTATTAACCTTCTCATGGGGCAACTGAAAAAAACAGTTTGCAATTCAATCGCTATCCACAGGTAAGCAACTAGCGAATTTCATTGGCGGTCCGCACACAGGCAACTCGTTAAAAATGAGAAGACCAGTAGTCAAGGGCGACGCCGCAACTTGCGGTGGAGTCGCTGCGGCCGCCGCGTTTCCGTTGCCAGTTTGACAAGTTGCCATAATTGCGCGTCATGACCTGTCAAGTTTTTGAGTATTATGAGAATCCTTGTCCTTCTTTTAACCCATTGGCCACAAACCCCGGCAGCCTGTCGGGTGTGCAACTCAGGTACTTAACCACAAACCCCGGCGCGCGGCGCGCTGACGGGCTAGAGTAGGTCCGCAAAAAAACGGACAACGAGCCCGACAGTAACATTTTTTAATAAAGTTTTGAATGCCGAACGCTCTGTAGGTAATTAATAGTTCATTTCATTGAATTGGCAATTATATGTTTCTTATCTTTTTTCCCTGATATTTGTGTTCCAAGTTTTATATGCAGCCAGCCGCCATTTAATTTCTTGAAAATTGCGAGCGGTCTTAGGTTTTTGGTAGTGACCCTGAACGTCCCTGATTACTTTGAGGACTATTAAACCAAATTATTTTATTAGGTATTAGTATAAAAATACATAAAAAAGAAAAATTATTATCGTTCGAAATATGAATATTATGTTTTTTGTAACTTTTCGAATAAAAATGTGGAAAAAAATACGAAAAAAGAGAAGGTTATATTTGTATCCTTATTTACACATATTTAAATTTTTTTTATTTAAATTGTTATGTTTTTCTTTACCTTAATCCAATATGTAAACAAATTTAAAGAAAATAATTCATTTGAAAATACAATTCAAAAGTTACAATAGATTTAGTACACCAATGCAGGTTTCAATTTTTGGTACAAAATTAATTCAGTGGTGAAGGCCAATTTTTTAGCTCAATAATTCTGTGGCCAATGGGTTAAAGAAAAAAACATTAAAAGTAGAAAATATCATTTTTGAGATCATATTCGTAACATCCCTTGCAAACCCTGTTCCTTTCTCCTTCCAACTAATCGGGAACATAATTATTATGTTTCGATTTCCGCAAATAAAATAATTGAAGGTAATTGACTTAATTTAACCAGTGATTCCTGGAATCCTAGATATTATTTGGAGTTAAAAATGCTAATGAAATTTTGGTCTTCGGTGTCTTTTTTTGATGATTTATTTTTTTAATTTGTTTTTCTTCAAAATCAAAAAAAAAACTTCAACATTTCATCACTGGTCACTCAGCCAAATCGCCCAACCTACTGATTTCTTTATGTTTAAGAATGTTTAAAAAAACATAATAATGTCCGGAGACCAAAATTACATTTGCATTTTTTACTCCAAATATTCTAAGGAATTACTGGTTAAAGTAAGTGAAGTACGTTCCTTAACACCCAGTATAAATTAATAGTCACCTTGAGCAGTATCCATACAGTTCACTCTCCCCACGGAACAGATGTCGGTGTTATTATTACCTGCAGGAAAATAGAGAATTAGTTCATGACGATGAAGGTATTTAATCTTCAAAGTGATAATAATATTACTACTAACTTAGCGTAATTTTTTCATGATTTTAATAGACCGTTTACCACAATCCAAATAATTTTTTTTTGCTCAAAACTCACATTTTAATCATTTCCGGCGAATTCCTAACTATATTAACATTTTTATTCAGATCCTGTCCTGGAGGTGGAAGTTCTTTGTATTTAGGATTAATAAAAACAATACCTTACCATTAATACATTTTACGTACAACGATTTTAAAACTTTATAACCCGTTTTTCAACTATAAAGTTAGCGATAAGCACAAGATTTTATTTTTCTAGACGACGAATTAATAACTTCGGGAGTGTGACATGGAGACACATTTTAAATATTTGTAACACGTTCTTCAGAATTAATTCAAATGAACGCAGTGGAAAGGTCTAATCTCCAGGCCTGCTAGGGTGAATTCCACCGTTCTTTCGTCCAATACGCCGAGCACCGGGCGCATATTTGTTTACAAGCTTTCTTCACTTACGTCATTAAGATTCCCACAATATTTGTCTTCCTTTTATTTTCTTTGATAGGCCAAATTCAACAGTAGGTCCGTGCAATATACTGGTCGCGAGTCGCTATTTGTATACATGGCTTCTTTACTTACGTCGTTAAGATTCTGTTTATATTTTAGGGTAGACATATTGTCCTCTTAATCTGTCTGTAAATTTATTTGTTTGTTCCGTTTCCAGTAGATGTGTTGAATACTTCTTGTTTATCCCGCCAAAGCAGAGTTCGCATGAGCGTGGATCCTACTGCAAGCTTTCAGATCGGTACAATCAATTTTTAATTTTAATTTTTAATTTATTTTTACGCCTAAAAAAGCTTTTCCGTAAAAGTGATCTTACATTAAATCTTAAGTATACAATGTACTTAGGAGATTAAATGTATCACCTACCAATGTAGGAAATAATAATGTAAATAGATGTAATTATAAAGTAGGAACAAAATAGCTACATGAATATTTGCAGTATGCGTATTCGAAGAATTAAAAGTTCCTACATGTAAAAACTTATTTACGAAAAATTCAATTATACAAATATTAAAAGAAAAAGATAAACACTCATTCATAACTGAAAATCATACTAGACTTAAACGTATATTTGTATGCCCCAAACTATACTTACTTTGCCCAACACCATCATACGCACAAAATAAAATATAGGTATCTGTAATAAATTACCAAAAGAATAACAGTGCACAATTTACAAATAAATAGAAGAATATAAAATAAGTGCCATCGTTCCTTTGTGATGCTTCTATATAATAATATTATGCTACATATGTAAAAATATAATAAGGAACTCCAGTGAAAAATATTATGGCTTTAAAAAAATATGTTCATATAGACCAATAAACGCTGATTCTGAATATATAAGTTTTAATAAATAATATTAAACGTACATTTTTTAAAAAAAATATTAAAAAGTGCGTTTTTAATATTCTCAATAAAACACAGCGTCAAGTTGGTATGCTGTGTAATGCTCTGTGGTGACGTCACGATGGTAATCACTGTACGTCACATAAATAAACCAGGTACGTCGTTTGTATGGGAATTTAGGTATGACACAAACGAATGTTCTATATATTTCTTATTTTTTAAGATGTCTTAAAGCATATACCTTTATAGAAACTAAATAGAATTGCCTTTTAGATTTTTGTATCTGACATATACGATCGTGTTTGAAAATTGTAGTAATTTTAAGTTTCAAAATGAAAAACTTTAAAAAAAAACAGCTGACAGTAAACATATTCTATTAAATGGTCGAAAAATTTAGGAAAATTCAAAATTAAAAAAATACAGTCCTCTTACTTTATGAATTTGGAATAAAACTGTCACTTCACTTTTTATCTAGTTCATACAATTAAAAAGGATAAAAAAATATTTTAATGATTCCGAAAAAATAACTGGAAAAATATGACATCTTGGACTCGATTTTACGCAATTTAATGCGTTGATTTCTCTATTTTGTGTTTATTTACACATGCATAAGGCTTTTACATTATTAAATAATATTACTTTTATAGAAGTTTTATTAAATTCACGCGGAAAAGTCAATAAAAAAAATTTCAGACGTAACCTAAAATATTTTGTAAAACGAAAATAAATCACCAACAAAACACTATTTAAAGGACTAAAACTGAAAAAAAAAATTAACGCTAGCATTGGTAATTATGTTGAATTACACTAATATCACAGTGAATTGATCATTTAAACGAAAAATATCTTAAAAAACATAAAATTAACTGCAAGCATAATTCAACATGTCATTTGCGAAGTACTTGATGTCGCTACGCCATGAAGTAAACCAATAAACGCGTAGTAACAACAAGATGACCGGCGGCGCACAGTGCTTCCGAATACCCCATAAGTTGGAAACAATTCACAGGCAGGATTAACGAGGAAAAAAAGTGATATTATTTTTCGGTATGGTTACAAAAAATAAGAATATTTGATTTAAGTAAGTTTTACTGGATTTTATTAACGATTTCTGGATTTTATTAATAAGATTTTTTTTTTTTTTTAAATCTTAAAATTGAAATTATTTATATCCAGATTCATGTGAAAATAAAGGCCGAGTTATTTTTCTTTTTTTTTCAACATTCTGATGCAGACTATGAACAATCTTCATCATCGTCGGTGCCAAAGATATTTATATAATGAATATCCGGAGGAAATATTAAATCGAAAACTTCTTTAGGAAAACGATTTAATTGTTTATTTGGGGGTTACTTGTAACTAGTTATGACAGGATCAGATATAACTAACAATAAATTAAGAACATCCTCATTAAATTTCTCACTAGAACATTTTCTAGAATAGTTTTCGCGATATTTTAAAAAATCTTTCTTCCGAGCTTCCGGAGCCTCTTATGATAATCTTAATCGGGCGGCAATATCTGGTGAACGATGGGCAAGGATTTTGCTACAATAGTCAGACTTCCTGCAAACTAATCGCATATGTAGGTACACTTGAAGATATAAAAATACTAGAATAATCGCATCCTCTCACGTCCTAATGAACATCTGTTTTTAAGAAGAGCGATTATCTTCAAATTTTTTGTACACTTGTCTGTTAAAAGATGAACGCCTAGAATAATGTCTTCTAATAATTTTGATGCAACCGATTGACCGAAAAGTGCACCTCTTTCTCAAACGCCAAATGAGAAAGTGGTGCACTTTTCCGAAGATCTTCGGTTTTCAAGCGCTTGGATCGGTCAGAACTACATTCAAATTGTGTTTTTGACCACGACGTGCCGTTTTTAGAGAAAATCGCGTGCAATGTAAAACCAATCGGAGTCTCAAGTCACTTTTTTTTATTTTCCATCATAAATCTAGCTTCATCTCGACGAGCAATTTTCCATCTTTTTTTAAAGCAAAATTTGAAGCCCGCGATCTTTTTACAGAGTTTAACCAACCCCTCTTTAAGGCAATTGGTGAGGTTTATAAGTTTTTTTTTTTCAAATATAAAAATCTTTTTCCATCTGTTGACACTTTGAGTTCATCACTATGTCAAATAACTCCTTTTGTCTGAAGAAAAAATCCTTTGAAACCGAACCTGTGACAATAATGATATTTATGATATTTATAAAGCACTCAAATTTTACAGTAAGTAAATTACGTAAAAATTACTGGGCCGTAGAGACGCAAAAATAGGTAAGATTTTTTTTTATTACGGAATATTAAACTAAAACCTTAACTATTTCAGAAATCGTCGTATTTTTTTTAATTCACGAGATGTTTTTTAAAAAAGATATCTTTAATTTGTCATGTTAAATATATGAAAAAAATACTTTACATCTTTAGTACACACCCAAAGGTATTGGATCCATGTTGAAAAAAGATTGCCAGCAAGCGGTGTAAAAAGTTATTAGTCCCTAAATGTTATATAACAAACGTTGCATTTTCACACAAACGTCCTGACTGTTCGGGAAGTCATTCTTAGCTGACGTGTTACGCAGTGACGAAACGTTTTGATGAGTTTGGTGGTATGGGGAAAGATGCGCTGTATGTGGTGTCAAGATATAGAAACAAAATTTAGTGATCCCTGCAATTTGAAATTTCGAATTATTTCCAAATCTCCCATACTAGTAAAACCATTGTGCGGCGCCTGCGCAGATAGATCTATGTGAGATTCAGGGAGACCAACATAAAAATCAAAAAATGCGTATCGTTATTAAGTAGGTGAACTGTTGATGACGTCACAAAATACATCTTAAATTTGGCGGGTTTTTGAGGGACCTTGAAAAATTGAAACTTTGACAATTATTTTAACTATTAAATTTAACTCTAAAAAAAAAATGCAGTTATTTAAGTTAGAAGGTCATTATTCATAAAAAAAAATAAAAAAAATTGGACTGGACTTCTCTATTCAGGTATCTCTTATACACTGGCAAGCAGATATTAAATATGACGATATTTGAGGTGACTTTCTTTCCAAGTGTGTGAAAGCGAGGAATAGGTGCATGTATATGGTAGTTGGTCCCGGAATTATTGTTGCATTTTTTTTTTTTTTTTTTTTTATTTCCAAATAAAGTCCCGTTAAACTGATTGATATCAGTTTGTCAACGGGTTCTTATGACATTTCATATTATTACATTATATATACACATACATATTGCATACACATATATATATATATATATACATATATACACGCATACACACATATATATATATACACACACACATATATATACATACACACATATACACATACACACATGTACAAATACAAACACACATACATACATAATATATTATGGAGAACAAATTGTTAATAAAATTTATAAGAAAATCAGAAAAGAGAAAATGAACAGAAACAAAGAAAAATAAAACAGAGTAATAAATTATTAAATGTATTATAAATAATTAATTTATAATACATTTAATAATTTATTTATTTATTTTTTGCTTCTTCACAATTTAAATTCATTTTTAGCATGTAATTATTAACCCAACTAGGGTTCGCCTGTATCGGGGTTAATAATTTCATAATTTATTAAAAAGTAACACACATATATTATAAAGAGAATACATAGAGAATTAAAATGAATGTGTAAATTATCATGTTAATGGTACCTATATTAATAATAAATAATTAATCCATTATTAATTAATTAAGAAACGACAAAGTAGAAAAAATTAATTGGCAATTCTCGGCTAACAAAAATAATTTAACAATCTTTTTAAAAGTGCTCAAGGAATTAGATGACTTAATATGTTCTGGAAGGCTATTAAATATGAGTGGAACCTGATAAAAGCAATTTCTTTGACGAAAAGAAGATTTAGTTTGAATTGCCACAAAGTTCAAACCAGAGCCAATTCTAGTAGTACGAATTTTCCAAGTTCTTTCTGCAATATTAATATTATTAAAAAATCAACAAAGAATTTGCGTAATATATAGCTGTTTTACATTCAAGACATTACATTCCTTATAGAGTAAATAAGTTGGATATCTAATTTGTTTTTGTACATAACTTTTAGAATCAGTTTTTGGACAATGTTGAGTGGTTCTATACGAGTCTTTTGGCAGGATCCCCAGCACACTATAGTATAAGAAAGTAGAGACTGGATTATTGCAAAATAAACCGTTTTCAATTTTTCTTTGTCTAGTATATGTCTGAGTTCTTTAAATATATAGGTAAGTCTCCTAGTATTATTTACCAACATATTGACATGATCGTTCCACCTCAAAAATTTATCAATTTTTATGCCGAGGTATTTGATGTTGACTACATTTTCTAAAGGGTTGCAGTTACATTTTTTTTATTTTTTTTTATTTAGAAAAAATTCACAATAAATATATATTACATTTCATATCAGAAATCACTTTTTTTGGTTACCCAATTAGTAGAGAAATATTCTCGGGTCTAAATGGGGAGCTATTCTATGTAATTATATATATGTAATGGCAATATATTCCATTTAAATTTGAATCCTGTAGTGTCAGTTGGAATGCATTTATCAATTGTCACTTGTTTTATTTTCTATTATTTTATTATAAATAAACATAAATGTCGTTTCTTTGTTAAACTTTGCAACACAAGTGTTTTATTTATAAATCAATAGAAAAGAATTAAATCATATTATAAAACGACATTTATCTCAGTCTCTATCACTGAATTGTTTACATGTTTAATGGCATTTCTCTTAAATTTTTCATCCTCTTTTGTTTTGAACCAGCATGTGGCTTCAGGGTGGTAACGAGTGCCCTTATTCAATTTTTCACAAATTTTACATGGCTTTTTATCCTCATTTTTATTATATTCTGCATTCCCAAATGTTCTCCTATTCATGAATCTTTTTTTGTTGACCATATGTTCATACTTGTTTATTTCATTAAATAAATCCACAGTATCTTGTAATCCTTCTCTATCGATCTTGTTAAGTATGAATTCTGGTAGTCCGGAAGCAACAAGATCTATCAAAGTACCGGTGTCGATTGATCTTCTCATATCCAATAGAAGTTTTTCTTTTCTCATAGCATAATCCAACAGAGAACCATCTTTGTATCTAAATAATAGTGCGTAGGTGACAGGGTTCCATCCTTTGTTTGCGAATGATTCACAGAATTTGTTTTTCCATGTTGACCACTCTGAGTTCATTGTTAGTTTAATAATCATGGAACTATACCAATCTACACAACTTTTATCCATGAACAATCTTAGTATTTCTATTTTTTTTTCATCCATGGTCACATCAAATCGTAAACATTCTTTTTCAAACACTTCTATCCACTGGCTTGCATTTGTATTTTTACTGCAGTGAACTCACCTTTCTCAAATGGATTAAATGAAAGATTGAACCAAACGCTGGTCAATAAAATTAGATGCAAAATCAACGAAAATGACTCAAAAGTAGCTTGGACAACTATAGCGCATAATTGTGTAAAAAACTATAATGAAACGGAGCACACTGTTACTGGATATGCGCCACAGTACCTACTTGACGGCACAGATGTTACGATTTTGCCAAATGAGTTAAAACTTAAGAAGACCGGCATCGATTTGATTCAAGAGAGAAAAAAAGCTCTAGAAAATACTATGAAGTCACATAATTACAACAAGATAATTTACGATAAAACCAGGAGACACTTTGACTTCAAAGTTGGTGATACTGTTTTTGTGGAGAATGGAAACAAACTTAACAGGAAGAAGCTCGACGAATTGAGAATCGGACCATACAAAATCATAGAAAAATTATCAAACTCAATTTACAAGATAAACACTGGTCGAAAAAAATTAGAATCAAATTTTTTCCACATCTCGAAGTTAACTCCAGCACCTTTATTTATGAACCATGAAGAGGACATCGAAGATGAGTGAAAATTTTGCAGTAATTTTCTTTCCAGGGGGGGGGGAGATGTAATGGCAATATATTCCATTTAAATTTGAATCCTGTAGTGTCAGTTGGAATGCATTTATCAATTGTCACTTGTTTTATTTTCTATTATTTTATTATAAATAAACATAAATGTCGTTTCTTTGTTAAACTTTGCAACACAAGTGTTTTATTTATAAATCAATAGAAAAGAATTAAATCATATTATATATATAGATAATAATATGTATAGTTACAAAAATTGGAAAATAATATTTTCAAAAATACTGCAAAATATTACAAAATATTGTACAGTAAGAAAATTACATATAATTATAGAAACAGAATATCAACAAAAATCAACAAAAAATCAACAAAAATCAACAAAAATAATAGCAACAGAATATATCTGAAAATCATCGATAAAAGTGAGTCAATCTTCTCTGTAAAAATACAACGAAAGTTTTTTTTAAAATTTAGAATAGTTTTTCTCACTCTTTATTGTATCCGGTTTTATTGTGCAGCTGTCCTGTTGCATCTATTTATTTATTTATTTATTTATTTATTTATTTATTATTACATTTATTACATACAAGAAATAACAATATAAAAGGAAGCTTTGACTGCCCAACTAGGAAGGTTTCCCGTTTTAGGACAGTCAACTTGGCAGGTTGCGTGTACATAATTTCACATTAGTGGATTCAATAATAAATAACAATAATGGTACATATTGGGGGAGTTATTTAGATATTAGGTACAATATCGGATATAAGTTGTGTTATTCTAGGTATACAGCAGTAATAAACAATAAAATCCAGATAGGTACATGTAAAATATAAAGTAGAACTAAAATATAACAAATGTAAGAAAGAAAAATAATAAAAAAAAAGTTTTTTTTTTTTTTTATGAAAATACAATTTAACAGTAATAAGCAATAAAATCCAGGTAGGTATATGTAAAATATAAAATATAATATATAAATATAAGAAAGAAAAATAAAAAATAAAAAAAAGAAGAAAATAATTTATAGGAAAATACAAATACAAAATCGAAGAAATCAACTAAGACTACGTTTTTTAATAATTTTTCGGAATCTGTCCTACCTAAGTCTAATAACCATTTTGTAATTTTAGTACCGAAGGATGATAATTCACACAATTTCAATTGAGAGGGGATTTTGTTGTATGTATATTTTTGGTCCCAGGTATGAGAAAACTTTTTGATAAGCCGCAGTATTGCTTGTTGGAATAGAAAGGTCGTTTCTGCTTTTACTTCTGGTTTGATGATTATGATCGATTGTTATCGTTTTGTTTTTATTTTTATGGACGCAGATTGTTATTTTTTTTATGTAACATTGTCGAACATCAAGCACCTTAAACTCCTTGAAGAGAGCGTCGCTCGAGTATCTGAAGGGTTTCTTCATAATGACGCGTAGAATGGATTTCTGTGCCTTCAGTAGCGGGTATAATGTTGTTATACCTGTTCCACCCCATCCAATGCAACCGTAGGTTATGACGGAGTTACAGAGCCCGTAGTATAATTTTTTAATGTCTTGAGTTTTTATAATTTCCCGCAATCCTATAAATATATAAATAAGCTTGCGCACTTTATTAGCTGTGTTTTCAATTTGTTGTTTCCATTTAAGGTGGTTATCCACTATTATACCTAAATATTTAATAGATTTAACACATTCAAGGGTTTCGCATTTACAAGTATGGTTATTATTTCCAAGGCTACACTTAATATTATGTATTGTGAGGTGATGAGGTGTTTTGGGTTGACCTGCAAGGGTAGCGCTAAATGTGAGATATTTTGTTTTTTTTTTATGTTTAGTGTAAGCAAATTAGTGTCCAGCCACTGTTTTACTCTGTTTATACCCGTGTTCGCAAGGTGGTGTGTTTTTTTCCAATCATCTCCTTCAAACAAAATAACTGTATCGTCAGCGAACGTGATAATTTTGCCACCAATGTGTTGGTTACAAAGTTCGTTTATGTATATAATAAAGAGAAGGGGCCCAAGTGTACTTCCTTGTGGTACCCCAAAAGTGTATTTTAGTGAAGTGCTAATAGCCTCGTTAATTCTGGTTTGTTGAAATCTATTAGATATATAACTTTCTATCCATTGAAAAGCTTTTCCTTTTATTCCTATATTTCTAAGTCTCTGTAAAAGAATTTTATGAGATATTGTGTCAAATGCCTTGGCCAGGTCCAGGAAAAGGGCAATAGTTTTCTTGCCACGGTTCATATTCCCTGCAATAGTTTCAGTGAGACATGCGATGGCATCATCCGTTCCCTTACCCGACCGAAAGCCGTATTGGTTTGGACTTAGAATGTTATGTTCCTCCACATATTCGTTTAACCTAGTTTTGAAAAGCTTTTCAATGACTTTGGATATCGCGCTTAACCCTAGAACCGTACCCATCATAGACCATACACTAACAGTACCCAGGGGTACTGGAGTACCCTGTTAAATAAAACATCTTTTTTACGTGAGAAAAAACATTTATTAAAAATTAACTTACATAGACTGTTATGGCACTTATTTCAGTCTTACATAATATAATAAGGCTTAATTAAAAGTAACTTTTCTTAACAATTTTGGCAAATCTTTGTTTGGTGCTCTAAACATATGAAACGTTTACATTTCTGACATTGAGTGCGTGACTTACGATCTTTTGACCTGGGACAAAATGAACATCTTCCAGATTTTGATTCTGAAGGGGTTGGAGCATCATAAGACTGCTTTTTCCCCAATATTCCGCCAATACTTTCTTGGAGATGCATCGGCAAAGTTTTGTATAAAAATCGATCCTCCAAGTGAGGTTTTATAAGGTCAAAAGCTAAAGTCTTCAGATAAGTTCGTCTATTCTTGAAAACTTGTTTTCCGGTAGCGTTAGATGAATGCAGTAATATCATAGAATTGATTCCGAGCCAAAGCCATCTAAAAAAAATAATTATTCAAGTTACACGCAACTAAATGCAAAATACCTAAATATAATAAATAATTACACATTTTTTCCAAAACAAAGTTATGTGTAAGGTTATTATGCAAATAAAAATAACATTCAAATAAAGAAACACGTATCAAATAGCACAAAAACATGCTTTGTTTCGCAAAAACATTAAAATCAAAGTAATCAAAATAATTACCTTAACCGTACCCAGGGGTACTGGAGCGCCCCACGCACGTTTTGCCACGACCACACAATAGCAGGACTCCCGCTCGACTGATTTTTCGAAGCGACTCCCCCCCACTTGCAAATACGCGGCGGCGCAAAAAAATCCGTTGTGAAACGAAAAAGTTATCGCAAATTTTCAAAAAAAAAATTAATTTGTACCCCAGGGTACGGTTCCAGGGTTAAAAGTGATATTGGCCTATAGTTTTCTACAAGAGATTTAGGTCCACTTTTGTGAATTGGGACAATTATTGATTTTTTAAAGTGATCAGGAAATATTCCTGCTGTAAAACTTAAGTTGTAAATATATGATAGCGGAGCAGAAATCTGATTTTTAATTTTTTTTAGTATTTGTGTATTTAGACTATCTGGACCCTTTGCATGTGTAGTATTGAGGCTGTTGATAATTTTTAAGACCTCTTCTACAGTAGTTGGTTTAATATTAAATGAAAAAGATTGTTCCTTAGTTTCAATTGTCGATGCTAAAGAGTCTTCCGTTTTCTGGGTTTCTAATAAGATTTTATTTGCTAGATTTGACCCAACAGATGCAAAATATTGATTAGTGTGACATGCAATTGATTGATTGTCAGTTATAATGAAATTTCCGGTATTTAATTCTGTTACAGATGCACTAGTATTTCTTTTACTTTTAGTTATTTCTCTGACAACATTCCACATGTTTTTGCTGGAATTATCCTTATCAAGTAAGAATTTATAATAACGCTCTTTACATTTGCGAATAACGGTTTTGCAGATATTACGGTATCGGTAATAGTTTTGCTGTTTAGTGGCGTTCAATGGGTCTCGTTTAGCTATTTTATGAAGGTGATTTCTTTTGTGTATAGATTTAACAATGCCGTTTGTAATCCATGGTGTGAGATGTATTTTACTATGTGGAATGCGTTTAGTTATAGTGTGTTTTGTTATGATTATATTGATTTCATTAATAAAATAGTTTAGAGCATTGTTAACTTCAGTCTCTTTGTAAACATATTCCCAATTTTTATTATTAAGATCATTTAATAAACCCTCATAATCGATAATCTGTTTGTGATTAATTTTATGTTTTTTGGGTGTTGAGTTTGGGATACTGATTGCAGTGGTGTAATGATCAGTGATTGTATTATGTATTACAAATGCATTTGAATTTGTTATATTTCTGGTATATATATATCTAGGTACATATATGTTCCCAGAAGTTCTAGGTCTTATACTCGCTTTGTTTGTAACCAATTGTGTATAATTAAATTATGATTGGCAGAAGGCTGATTAGATGAAATGCTAAAAGTTTAATCAATAAATTAGTTAATTAATAAAACATTTTGACTAGTTGCTCGACTAGGTACTATGAAGTCGATGAGATGCAGGAGTTCACAACAGTCTAGTAAGTGAATGATTTTTAACAAAAAAAGTTAAGTCGTTTGTTTTTCTTCTACTTTCTATGGAATGCATTGTAAGTGTATTTAGTAAGAATGAATACTTTGTGTTGAACAGGCAATTGTTATTTGAAGTTAATAAATCGTAAAAATTTGTGCTTGATTTTGATTTTTTAAGAGATATTGGCGGATGTTATCTGGGCCTGCAGATTTGTTAGGGAAATGATTTTATTTAGACATGATTCCCATGTAATACGGTAGTTCTGTAAATATATTTTGATACTTGCATGATGGTACGTTGATATTTCGCCTTCATATATTTACGCTTTGGAAAAGATCCGCAAACAAATTGCCAATATCAACGGTGCTGTTGGCTATTTTGCCATTGTAGAGGGGTAGTCTGTACATTCACTGTACACTGTTCCGTGTAGTTTTCTCGTTCTTTATAGCACAGTTTGGATAAGGTTCTACATTTTTTCTGAAACGTTTAAATAATTATCGATTCGGTAAGTTTAAAAATACTGAAACTATACTTTTTTGTATAATCAAGAGTTTATGATCCGTGAAAAATCACATTGGTATGTTCGGTGTTTTGATACATACTAGGGGACATGAGATTTTTTTTTAATGTTTGAAAAAGTTTTTCTATGGTTTATTCGGTATCACTGTCATCAGTCAAGAAAGTCCAGTCTGTATTAGCGAGGTGGTAGTTAATGGAATCGTAATCGGCGTTTTTAAAGTTCAGCGTTGTTTGTTAAAATGGGGGTTTATTTGTGTACATATTTACTTCGATGTGTAAGGGAGGATGATGATTGTCCCCCGGTGCGAGCTGATCGCTTGACATTTTTTTTTTCTTTTTATTTTTTTATTATTTTTATTTCTATATATTACAGTATTAACCTAATTCTTACCATTTATACATAATAGGTATAATTTAAAAACATTTTTACATTATGGTCTGTTATTATAGGTATGTTTTGAAAATATTTTTCAACTTTATTATGTTTGGTGTAAGGTAGATTTGTGAAGGCGAAACTGTAGATGGGTTTTTTTTATTTAAATTTTTTTACATTAGTTACATTTATACAGCAAAATTACATAATAATTGTTAAAACTGTTAATTACCAATGGGATCTTTTACGTGATCAGGGAATAGTTTAGAAAATAATGCGCGTGTCGAGTATAAATTATATTTGCACAATAATGAGTTGAACAGCTAATCCTAGCTTACGGCGCTATCGGTGATAAAGGAGGAAGGGAAAGGGCGAGCATCTTCTTTTATACATGTACATCTCCCGTCTCGCTCTTGCATCCTAAGTACCATTCTCACATCCTCCCCTACTTAAAATTGGAAGTTCCCTAACTACATATTTCATTTTCCTATTGCTATAAATTTCATTTCATACAATATAATATAAGGCTACATATTTCATTTTCTTACAATATAATATAAGTCTACATATTTCATTTTCTTAATTTAATACACATTATTCAAGTAACTTAAAATTAAGTATAATTTCTCCTCTTCCCTTCCGTTTCTTCTCTCTCTCTCGTTCGTCCGTCTCATCTTGGGCGAAGTCGTCCATGCCACGGTTTAGACCTGAAACATGGAGAAACAGAATTAGAGTCGCTTCTACTGCGCAACATACCGGAGAGATCTAATTCGTCCGTCGACAGTTCTAGTGTGTCAGACGCGATGAATTCAGGACCATCTTCCTCCCGCCATGAAACATGTAATTTCCTTATCTGGTCTAAATGTCTTTTCCATACCATATTAGAATTGTTAATTTTAATGAAATATACTCTGCTGCCTTTTTTCTCAACCACAACCCCAGGGACCCATAATCTATTACCCTGAGATCTGAAATCTCTGGCCATCACTTTCTGACCTACATCAAAACCTGTCTTAGTTCTACCCCTATATTGCCTTATCTGATTGCCTTGGCTCTGAATAACCTTTTGAATGACTTTGTTTTGTCGAGAAGAACCTGAATTACTGGTTCTTTCCTCCACTTTCCTAGGGATCAGAGAGTCAAAGACAGTCCTAATTTTCCTTCCCATTAACAATAACGATGGCTCACACCCTGTAGTTGCATGCACGGTATTCCTATAATCTGTTAAAAAGTTACCAAGCTGCTCTTTATAGTCTGATGGAAATCTATTACGTTTACAAATTTTTTTAAGAAAATTTTTACATATCTTAACCGCACTCTCTGCTTGTCCGTTGCTGCTAGGGTGATTAATTGGACTAGTTATATGTACCATACCATTTTTTTTACAGAAAATTTCAAAGTCCTCAGAACAAAAACACGTACCATTATCGCTAACTAAAGTTGCTGGAAAACCAAATTGCGAAAATAACCTATGAAGTACCTCAATATTTTCTTTTGAAGACAGACTGTTTACTTCCAGGCATTCGATCCACTTCGAAGAAGCGTCTACCACAACTAAAAAGTTTTTGTTATGTAAGCTACCATGGTCAATATGCACCCTGAACCATACTTCAGGTTCATATGGCCAGACTGCTAGAGAACTCTTTTGAGATTCTGGTTTAATTTCTAAACAATCCTTACAATTTTCAGTTATTTTCTCTAAATCTTGATTAATTTTTGGCCACCAAACGAAACTTTTCGCAATACCTTTAGTCTTAAAAACCCCTAAATGAGATCTGTGTAACATCTTCAAAACCTCTTGTCTTAAAGACTCCGGAACCACAACTCTATGTTGATATAAAATACACCCATTTATCAATGATAATTCTAACCTTTTTTCCCAGAAAATTCTATTAAAATTACTATTTTGAACCTTTTTTACTGATGCTGGCCAACCCTCGATAAGAAATTTCTTAACTTGACTTAACATATCGTCCTTTTCGGTCTCACTTTTTATCACGTCTAGAGATAAATTAAACCCGTTATTTTCGAAGTAATTAATGTAACCAGACTCTATCTTATCCTCACAGCTTCCCTTTTCAATCGGACACCTGCTCAGAAAGTCTGAACAATTGTTTTTCGACTTTACATATTCAATCTTAAAATTGAACGACCCTAACATAACCGCATAACGTTGTAACCTAGACGCTGCGATTTTAGGAATTTCTCTATTTTGACCGAAGATTCTCACTAAGGGTTGGTTATCCACAGCTAAGGTGAATTCTCTCCCGTACAAATATTGATAAAACTTTTTAATCCCAAAAATAATAGCAGTTGCTTCAATATCTAAAATTGAATAATTTTTTTCCGCTTTACTTAAAGTTCTGCTTGCGAAACCTATTGGCCTTTCAACCCCATTCTGAAACACATGTATAAGTGTCGCTCCAACACCATTGAGACTACCGTCTGTGACAAGTTTCACAGGAATATTTTCGTCGAAATGAGTTAAAATCCTATCCGAAGTTAAAAATTTTTTTATAATCGCAAAACTATTCTCCTGTTCTGTACCCCATTGGAATTTGATATCTTTTTTAAGTAACTCGTACAACGGTGACAATACATTTGCCATGTTTGGGATAAAATTACAATAATAGCTAATCATGCCTAACAAACTTCTCAAATGATTTAAATCACTAGGTGACGGTGCATTTAAAATAGCTTCCTTATTCCGTTGACACGGTTGAATCCCTTGTTCACTTATCTTATAACCTAAAAACTCAATAACTTTTAAATTAAATTCGCACTTTTCACTATTCACCGTTAAATTACAGCTTTTTAACCTCTCTAAAACGACACACACGTTTTTCTCTAAATCTTCTTCGTCTTCCCCGATCACAATAATGTCATCCAAATAGAATGTCATCTTCTGTAATCCTGACAAACAATTTGCCATTGCTTTTGCAAACATAGCCGGTGCAGAAGCTAACCCATACACTAACCGTTTATACTGAAACAACCCTAAATGTGTGTTGATCGTTGTGAAACGCCTACATTCCTTTTTCAAAACAAACTGGTTATACGCCGACTTGAGGTCAATCTTTGCAAAAACTTTCCCACCATTGACTTTGGTTAACAGTTCTTCAATCCTAGGTAAAGGGTACTTGTCAATTAACAGCTGATTATTCACTGTTGACTTGTAATCACCACATAACCTAATACTACCATTTTTCTTAATCACTGGTACGATGGGACTCGCAAATTCACTATAATGAACCGGCTCTATTATTCCATCTGAGATTAAAGTATTTAACTCTCGTTCGACTTTTTCTTTCAAAGCGAACGGAATGATTCTATTATTTCGAAACACCGGAACAGCGGTATCTTTCAATCTTAAATTAACTTCATATTTATTAAACTTGCCTAGTTTATCCGTAAAAACTTCTGGAAATTTTTTTACTAATCGCTCTTTTAATGTATTTCGATTAACACAATTCACGATCCCAGTAATTCCTAAGTTAAACAGTTCCATGAAGTCTCGTCCTAATATTGATAACGTAGAGCTACCTACAACAATAATCTTTAACTGGCGGCATTGTCCGTTATACTCTACCAGCGGAGTAAATGCACCTATTACTTTGATGAGCGTATTGTCAAAACCCCGTAGACTAATGTTTTCATGCACTAACTTATTACTATTAAACTGATTGAAATAACAATCCTTGCCAATCACGCTACAAGATGCACCCAAATCTAACATGAATTTACTTCTAATGCCGTCCACAGAAACTTCTACACAATATGGTTCAACACTATTTATATTATCGACACTTGTATCTGAAAACAAGGTATTCACATTTTTACGAACTGAAAAACTTTTCCACTGTTTTGCTAGATGACCCTTTTTACCACAAATTCTACATGTATAGCCTTTGAATCTACAATCCGCCGGAATATGATTATCGTTTCCACAAACGAAACATTTACGCTTTGGCGACGGCGATCGCGACTTATGTGGACTACTCATCCGGTTGAATCTATTGCTTACTCTTTTCTTTTCATATGAACTAGGTGAAACACGACCACTGCTGACACTGTTATTTGCTAAAACAGAGTTAAACTCCCGACCTTGGGCTTGCGTTGAAGCTACGAGTTCGATGCACTCTGCTACTTGGACACACTTTTCGAAAGTATACGATTCACTTTCAAGAAATAATTTTTCCCTGACTTTCCCGGGCTTACATCCTAGCACAAAGAAATCTCTTAATTTCTCCGACAAATTATTCCCGAATTTACAATTAACCGAAAGAGCCTTTAACCTAACTGCGAAATCACGAATTGTCTCATCACTCCTCTGTTTAGCTGTGTAAAACTGTGACCTCTCCTCAAAAAAACATTTCGTCATGCTACAATACTCATTGAGTTTAGAAATTAAATCTTCTAATTTAACATCGGTTACTTTTTTAGGAATACACAAATTTACCAAAAGTGAGAAACAATCATCCTGCAAAGCATTAAGAAAAATAGCCCTTTTTTTCACATCTGATGCGTATTTGTCATCATTCACAAGGAGATACTGTTCGAGGCGGACCTTGAAATTCTCCCAGTTACCGTCACGCAAACTGAAGGACCCCAATCCTCCTGACTCCATGTTTCCTCTACCCAGATGATACAACAAGAGACGAGAAAAGAAAAAAAGAGAAAAACACTCCCCTACGATATTCCTCCGCAATCTGTACTGCTCCGTTGACCCTCTCAGGAAACCGCTTCTTGATCCTTGATGACGATGGCTCCTTCCAGACCCGTCTAGTGACCTGGACACCCAGCTGCCGCTCTTGAAGTCCTGGACCCTCCCGTGCAATCTTCCCCCTTCCGAGAAGTTAGGCTGGCTCCAGTGTTCCCCTTCTTCTTCTTCACTCCTTCCAGTGAAGATTTTTAATTTCGGTCCGGCCTTTTTTACCGACCCGAAAATAATGTTACAACACGTATCTATTGAACTCGCGTGCTTAGCGTGCAATTTTGCGCGTCGATTCTCGCAATCGTTATTATTGATTCCGTATTGGCTGCGCCACTGTTAAAACTGTTAATTACCAATGGGATCTTTTACGTGATCAGGGAATAGTTTAGAAAATAATGCGCGTGTCGAGTATAAATTATATTTGCACAATAATGTGTTGAACAGCTAATCCTAGCTTACGGCGCTATCGGTGATAAAGCAGGAAGAGAAAGGGCGAGCATCTTCTTTTATACATGTACATCTCCCGTCTCGCTCTTGCATCCTAAGTACCATTCTCACATCAATATTTCAAATAACTGTAGATTTTAAAATGTGTACAAGTGTTATTATGTCTTGTACGTTATTAGTTCCTAGCTAGGCAGATTGCCTGTTCTAAGAAACCAAATGCTGGTGAAAAATGCCAAAAATGTGTATTAACAAAATATTGTTTTTTTGTTTGTTTTTGTAGATTAAATATACATATACTAAGTTTAAATATACTATACTCTGATTGTGCCATTAATAGTTAACCATGTATAACTTTAAGTTTTAAGTGACATTATTTTATAATTTTTCAGACTCAATCCTACCTAAGTCAATCAACCATTGTAATGTATCACCTCTCTCACCTCTGTGAATTCTTTTTATTTTTTAATTATAATTAATGGGGGCGACTCATGGTCGCCCCTAGCAATTGTGATAATTTGCTTTTCGCTTTTTTTAATCCTTTTAAGTTTTCTTTAACTTTTCTCTTGGCTCTGATCGATATTTAAATCTTCCTAAGGCGATAACTAAATGAACGAATTCTTTCCGTATTCATACTACGCGCATTACGCCGTAGTCCGCCCACGGTCTGGCGGCCAACGTAACATATCTCCCTTTGTTTCTATTATCTGTGCGTAGAACGCTCCTTTTCCGCTTACAAAAATACATTAAGCGATCGCAGACACAGAACATTTAAAACAGTACTTAGTCATATACGTTTTTAAAGGTAAATTGTAAATTTCTTTGTTAAATACATTTTGTAATTGATATTTTCTAAAATATGGTTGTTATCTTTGTGAACTAATAGCTCACTAAAACAAAAAATATTTAAAAATACGACTTCCTGTATTATTTCATGTTACATATTTTGGCCCTTCATATGGATTTTCTTGCATATTTTAGCTATTTTTATTGCATATTTGCATGTATATTTTGGGCTTTTTTTGTTGCATATAATCCGGTCTTTAATAATATCTATACATTAAAACGATGAAACGGCAATAATATGAACATCACTAGATAAAAAAAATCGCAAAGTATGCTCCGAAAATTATAAACACGTTTTTTTCAGTTATTTTATGTATGTGTTCGCAGTGTTTCTTAAATGCTCTTTTAGACAATCCCCTCGAGATTTTTGCTCTTTTTTAAACGAGTCGCGTTGTATTTAACATTTCCATACTTTTCGCTTAAATAGTATCGTTTTTAATATTAGCGCGCCCTCTCCAACATTCGTATTGAAATATCTCTCCATCTTCTTCTTTTTGAGCGGGTACACCGCGTCTTGCACTGTATGTGTATATGCGGCGAATCAGTGTTTTAATGACCATAGTAGTATGAATGATGTTTGATAAAAATAATTCATGGAGATAGTGACGTTTCTTTGGCGAACTTGTGTGATTCCTTTTTTTCATAAAATATATGATTTATAATAAAGTAGGCAAGTATTTAAGTTCTTATTTCCAGAATTAATTTTTGGTTACGATTTATTAAATAAGAGAAAATTAGAAACATAATTTTTTTGGATGCGAGGTCTACCATTCACAGAATTATTTATATAATATTTACATATTTTTTAAATGCGTCTAAATGACTCACGTGGCATATAGATGGACACGCAGCCACAAGACGCCAGGGTGTAATTGGTCAGGCACTCCAGGTCGCAGTTCTGTTGGGTATAAATCTTGTAGAACTTCAGCCTTCTCTCCGATGGGAAGTAGCACTGTCTTCTAGTTATTTCAAAAACATATGTTTAGTCTTCCATTAAGTAAAATAAGTAAAAAATTATGTTGCCAAAAAGACAAGTTTCCCCTCACCACGCAATCTGGTCTACACAATCTACGCAATCGAACCTAACCCGCAGTTGTCGTAGTAACCCTAAGTCGCAGTTCTGTTGGGTATAAATCTTGTAGAACTTCAGCCTTCTCTCCGATGGGAAGTAGCACTGTCTTCTAGTTATTTCAAAAACATACGTTTAGTCTTCCATTAAGTAAAATTATGTTGCCAAAAACACAAGTTTGCCCTCACCACGCAATCTCGTCTACACAATCTACGCAATCGAACCTAACCCGAGAAACTTATCCATACAAAACTGCAAAATGAGGGCCTCAGAACAGTAGAGCATCCAGTATTTAGGTTCACATCGTTAGTATCTAAAAATGTTCATAATTGTAAATATGTGCAGGTATATTAGATACTGGGCACAGTTCATTGGAGTAATCCAAATAATCCAACATCCTTAACATCTTCTAGTTTCCAATTTTAAAAATCCTTAGCCAAGTGGCCGCCACACTCAGCTGAAAAAGCGCCAGCGTTTATGCTTGGCGTATTTCGGCATATCGCTCGCCGTGCATTCCCAATGGGAATATATGGCGGCCGCCTTATACCATTTAAAAACTATTGAGGGCTTCCAAAGGGTAAGGTTAGCAATCCGAAGGTCATGGGTTCAAATTCCAGCGTGCGTAAATAAATTTTATGTGATGGAGTTTTGTTATATTACAATTTAATAATTTAAAAGATATAAGGTACATTTGCGGCACGTTCTAGAATAAAAGGTTCTTTTATTATCGCCCTGATGTAAGATTCAGAAATGAAACGTTGCGTGAAATGGCTTTGGCCGTGCTTGGTAACTAGATCTGAATATACAGTTACTTCCTCTTCCTCTTCCTTCACCTTTCCCTTCACCTTCCTCTCCATCATCTCTTTCCCCTCCCCGCTACGTTCAGCCTCACAACATAGTTTGTCCGAAGACCCACTTGGCGATACCATAGTGTTACTGACTACAGATGGTTGGGAGCAGTTGAGACTCTTGTGCGGTATTCTTATAAATTAAAAAAAACTTATAAACACGATCTTCCAATGACTCCAAGAATACGTTTCTGCTTCTTGCATTTACATTTAACAGAAAACTCCAATTGCAATAAATCAAAACGGATCGCTGACAACCGTACATTAAACAACTGGATTCCGAAAATTTTACTGTACGCTTTCATCGAAGTGTTTATTTTAAATATTATTTGCTTCCTACAACGTGACTGAGAAGTAATTATTTATTACTGATATTAGTAAAATTGATAGAATACCTCTTGGGATCGTAACTCCTCAGGCCCTCAGAGGTGGTCATCATGTTAGGTTTGATAGCCGCAATGACCTCCTGGGCCATTGGGACCCTGAAGTACTGCTGAGAGACTCGGGGAATTTCAGAAGGCGTGTGGAGCGATATCTACAATAATATTGTCATACTTTAAAGGCAGGTTAGCTCGTTGAGACTCTCTCAGGTTGATCTGGGGATAATATTGAATATGCTCGAAAATTTGAATTTTCTCACGGCACCCCTGTCATATAATGTCTATCTGTGGTAGCCTCGGGACCGAGTGTCACCCCCAAGAGCACAATTCTCTAGCCACACCCCCTATTAAGGCTTAATCCATCCAGAGATCCCGTCGCCTTCCAGAATGCGACTTGTCCATACGAAGGCAAAACCATGGGTAGTTTGGTATATTTATGGCAAAACCGTTTGCCAGCTACTTATCATCTGCGACGAGTCCCAAATTCCGGCGCGGACGACAAACCATCGTCAAAGACGATTCAGCAGAATCCCACAATCTAATCAGCGGTGCGGATCGTAAATCACAATACTTCGCAATCTATCTAATACTCGTCACAGAAATAAACCTTTTGTGAGCCAAGCCACGTGTTGTTCCAATCAAAAAAATAATAAGCCTACACGGCTAAAAAATAACTGGCTCCCACTGGCCATCCGTTAATTTTCCGTTCCGTTAACAAAAGTTGCACATTTCTGTGGCAAAACCGACTTCCCACGCCGACTTTTCTCCCCAAAAACTCTTGCCTCCCGGCACTGAAAAAAGAATGTCGACGTCTCCCGCAATGTTGATTTTTTTCTCCTTCCCGTCGTGACTCTCCAGGGCCGCCAACCGACAATTTCTTTTGCGAAAGTTTGTATGGATTTGACTTACTCTTTCACGCCATAAATATCGAATGGAATTTAAAAATTCTTTCACTATTCGAAAGCTACATTATTTGCGAGTAACATAGGATATATATATATATATATATATGTAAAGAAAACCGCTTATGAGTGCTTTCCTTTAATTTGTATTACCGACAAGTTAGTTTGTGGCTCACTAGAAGTCACTGCTGACAGATGTGATGTTAGCTACAGTAACCTTAGTAACGATCAAACAAGTTATAAAGACAAACATTAAACAGAAGTATTTCATTAAAATACTATTTTATATTATACTTAAAGAAACCTGAAATAAGGACTTTAAATGTTGTTTCTTTTGTTCGTTACAGGTAAATGAATATCTTTTTAATAAAATAATGTGATTGTGAGTTGTAAATACGTAGTATTAATAAATCTTTTGTTCGTTACAGAGAAACACAATTGCGTCTTTATTTATAAGCAAGACTAAAAATATCATTATATATATATTGGTAAACTCTGGCGTTATGAATAAGCTGTGGCGTTATGAAATTATTTATTATACGTTTATTGGCAAAGCGGGTTGCTAAGTAAATGTTTGACATGGGCTGTCATATTGTTATTTGTTTAGGTTACTATGGAGATTTATTTGATAGCAAAAATTCAAATATGAGTATTCTAATATGAATATTTAGTGTAGAAATATAAAATAGGTACTAATCTACATTTTAGATAGGGTGAAGGGGAGGGGGGAAGTGTTGGGGGAGCAGGGGGGGGGTGAAGTGGGGGGGGGGGGGCATGCCGCTTAATGTTGATAAATGCAAAATTTGGTCCTTTTATAGAACCAAAAAACCTATTCAGTTTGATTATAAACTAAGTACTGTTTGTCTCTCTACTGTCACATCTATCAAGGACCTTGGGCTCACTCTAGACTGCAAACTTTCTTTCCGTGATCACATCAATAACATTGTAAACAAATCACTTAAACTACTCGGCTTCATTCATAGAATTACCTCTGACTTTAAACTTAACTTAACACTTAAAACTCTTTACTGTTCGCTGGTTCGCCCTCACCTTGAATATGCTAGTGTTATTTGGTTTCCTTTCTATGCTGTCCATATTTATCACATCGAATCTGTACAACATCGCTTCCTGCGAGGGATTGCTTGGAGGTTAGGACTTGAAAGAGGCGAGTACTCGTATGATGAAATTGAACAAACTTTAAACATTTCTTCCTTAGAAAAACGTAGAAAGGACTCTGATCTAATATGCATTTTCAAAATTATCAACAGTATTACTGACACACCTGCTTTGTTACAACTCATCCAGTTCAACATCCCTTCCCGTAGACTCCGAAATAATGAATTGCTGTTCCTCAATCAACATTCTACTAATTATGGATATCATTCTCCTTTATCCAGAATGTCGAGACTTGTCAACGCAAATCAAAGCACTGAATTTTTTGGTGTAAGCTAAATGACTTTCGGCAGTCGATACGCAATGTGATTTTTTAAAGTCTTTTAAATCCATCTTCAAGCTACTTATGTTCTTTCATATTATATGAATTTATATTATACTATCTTCTATATTTACTTTTATATTATATTTATTTTGTCAATGCTCTTCATATATATGTCCTCTCCTTCCATTGTCATCTCTCTATTTTTTATTCGTGTTATTGTTATATTGTTAATGGACTATTCGTCCGTAAATAAATAAATAAATAATAATATGTGGATTGTGGATAGGAAACATTCAAAGTGATATTGAAGCAGGCCACTCCGGATAACACGCGTCGATAAAACGTGGTATTCGTGAGCAATCTACCTATTATCATTAGTGACTGTGAAGAATTTAAGATATCAAATTACGGAACACATTTCATTTGTATTAGGTATGTTTGATGGTACTGTTTTTGCAATTTTTACAAACCTTAAATCCTTGAACGGGTCCACGGCAAATATAATCCAGATCAGAGTTATACGCCCTCATTAATATAGAGAGTCCAGCTCTAGTGCCCGAACCCTGCGAATGAATCAGATATCATTTAATTGGAGTGAAACAGAACGAGACTCATATGGGAAATAAAATATTTGAAGATAATGTTGTTAATTCTGAAGTGAATTATGTTATAGACATCATTACATACTAGTACCTAGTACCATATGCTTACACTAGACTTCATTCAAAGTAACTATCCTGCAATGGCTACCATAAAACAGGCAGCCGCCTAGTATGGTGATTTCATTTATCTAATCTATGTAAATGTCTTAAATATGTAATATCGATTTATAAATAAATAATTAAACAAACAAAAATTATGTAGAATAAATTGGTCCCATTGGCTGAGTTGTTTAAAGCCCTGTCCCGGTAAGAGAGAGATCCTGGGTTATATTCCCAGTTGCGCTCATTTCCTTTTTATTTATCTTTATCTTGTTCTGTTTCATGTATCGGGAGCATCTTCTATCCTCATCCTATTTTCCTCTTCCTCTCCTCCTCACCAAAAATTCATTTGAAGATATGATAAAACTCCAACTAACTTTAACATAGGAGACCTTTTTGGCTTGACTTTATTTAGCTTTGTAAATATCTATATCTATATGTTATGTATAAGCTGTTATTACTTACAAATAAATAAGTAAACAAATGTTTCGTTATTCCAATAAAATCGGATAATATTTACTAATTGGTTATATCTTTCGCACATTTTTATTATGTCTCCATCCAATCGTACTAATTTAGTAAATAAGAAGTTAGATGAAACATTTAACTGTCTCATACAGACGATTTCTAGAAAGCAGACCCAAAGATAGTTTCAGCGTAAGGAATGGGAATTTTTTGATTTTTAATATAAATGAAAACGTAAAGATCGACTAATGCAGTGAATTACCATTATTTTTTTCAGTGTATCTTTGTCTTCTTTGTTTCCTTTGTCGATATAGAAATGCTGTAGGTACTTACGTCATTTGAATAACTCGTGCAAGTGCGTAATTAAAGTTACTAGTTATCGCATCCTTCATTTTTTTTTTTACATTAACTCCACACAGGAGGCCCTGATGAAAATAATTTCCCTCAGGGCCTATGTCATCTTTGAGGATGCTGTGTGGAGGGTCTTTTTGAGGAAAGGAAGGAGTTAACCTGGGTCTTGAAGAGACTCATGTTGTAGGAGGGAGGAAACCCAGAGGCCGGTAAATCGTTCCACAGCCTAGCTGTTGAACTCAAGAACGAATCGTAAAAACGACCCGTTCTCATGTGACTAATATCAACCGTGTACAAATGTTGGGCGCGTGTTTGGCGTGTTTCCCGACTATGCACCGGTGCCGAGGGGATCAATGACGCTAGTTCCTCGGAGCATCTTCCATTGTAATACCGGTAGAACAAGGACAGCATATTTAACTAGACACTTCATTAACTAGGTTCACCAATTAAAAGTAATTTCTATCGTCCTTTTAAAAATTTCACCGGTTTCATATATTTTATGGCACAAAACGTTATATCAACAAATTAATGTACGGTGTCAAGACCAGAGATTAATTAATTAATTGAATTAATGGGAATATTGTTATTAAGGGGTAAAGTTATTACCGTTCCTCTGAGCGGGTAGGTGTCGAGGGGAACATCTTTGGGATATCCCCCGTCCAAGGACCATCCCTGCGAATGTTTATTATGACCCAGATAGCGGTTTTCTGTGTACACCCTAAAAAAGAATACATGCATTACAAGAAATGTTACCTTCTTTGCAACAGAAGTAAACAATGCACCTCCACTAGCCATTATACAAAACACAAATTATGCAAAATATAAATTACACGCCAGCCAACACAGCTTTTTTTAAAGCTCCAGTAATAATAATGGTAAGATGTTGATTGTCTTTTAGGTACTTTTTATAATAATATTCTGCTGTAAACGATGATGTGATTTGATATAATTTGAGATTTTCACGGCCAAAAGTATTTTCGTGTTTTATTGTTGGCGTATTACGCCGTGCTACACATCGCGATAAGTGATGGGATATCTTGAAAGTTTACAAATGTTTCGACGCAGGTACCTACCCGCGTGTCAAAAATTGGAAATCAGTTATCCATTTTCGATCAGTGAAAATTTCTATTTTGGCAATTGTTAATACTTTGTAGAATTCCATCACAATGAGTATAATGGTTTCATTACACTTGAAGAAAATGTCATGTCGCTAAAAAATAATAATTCACGGATATTTCCTTATGTTTGAGCTGATGTAAGATGTAGGAACTACGATTTTTTTAATGCCGCCAGTGTTTGACAAATCACACCACCGCATTTTTTTTTTACATTAACTCCACACAGGAGGCCCCGAGGAAAAAATTTCCCTCAGGGCTTATTTCATCTGAGATTCTGTGTGGAGGGTCTTTTTGAGGAGAGGAAGGATTAAC
Organism: Limnephilus lunatus; assembly: GCA_917563855.2. Classification (NCBI taxonomy): domain Eukaryota; kingdom Metazoa; phylum Arthropoda; class Insecta; order Trichoptera; family Limnephilidae; genus Limnephilus; species Limnephilus lunatus. The sequence continues at coordinate 82,404,895 of OU830597.1, read as the reverse complement.
ATTGGTCTTGAAGAGACCCATGTTGTAGGAAAGAGGAAACACAGAGGCTGGCAAATTGTTCCACAGCCGAGCTGTTGAACACAAGAACGAGTCGAATACCCGTTCTCATGTGACAAATGTCAACCGTGTACATATGTTGGGCACGCATTTGGCGTGTTTCCCATCCATGCACCGGTGCCGAAGGGATCAATGACGCTAGTTCCTGGGAGCATCTTCCATTATAATACCGGTAGAATAAGGATAGCATTCCCACCCGACGCCTGTGCTCTGAAGATTGCAATCCGTATGTTAAGATAGGGGAATCTATCAAACGGACCGCCCGTTTTTGCACAGAGTCGAGGGTATTTTTCAGGTATTTTTGAGCTCCAGACCAGAGGTGGCTGCCAAATTCAACCGTGGGGCTCTCTTGTAATTTGTACAGGGTTAGCAGTTGTGTACCGTAAAGAATCTGCGGACCCTGCACAGTAGGCCCAGTTTTTGGAAAGCCAACTTAACTCAGGCTTCGATGGAGCCCCCATATCTGAGCTGGTCACTTAGGGTTACACCAAGCATATCAATGGAGGGCCTGTTCGGCAGATTGCTTCCGTTGAAGGAGACTAGATTTTCATTTCGATCCCTTTTAGACGTAATCAGACAAGATTGGGTCTTTGAAACATTTAATTCAACGAGGTTATTTTTACCCCAAGAGAAAACACTCTCGAGGTTCGAGGTAACCGTCCATTCTTTGCTTCAAAGCCTTCCGAGCTGAGCCCGAGTTGGGGTTTGTGAGCCCTTTGTGGGCTTGTCAAACAAAAAGCTATCATGGACTGTACTGTCATCCACGTAACAATGAATTGGGGCAATTGACAAAAGGTCGTTGATGTGCAACAAAAACAAAGTCGGAGTGCACATACACAAGGATGCGGGAAGTCCGTAAGAAAGCAGTTTGTTGACAAGTCCTCGGTGCCGAACCCGGGCAAAGGCCTTGGAAATGTCCAGTCCAACCGTTTGGGTCTCACCGAAACGTTCCAGGCACCGCCCCCAAATATGCGTCTCATACGCGAGAAGATCACCGCATGAGCTGTTCCGCCGGAATCCATATTGACGGTCGTTAATAATTTTGTTCTTCTCGAGGTATGTGAGCAGTTTGTCGTTGATCACACGTTCCATCACCTTAGACAGAACTGATGTGATCGCTATAGGACGGTAGTTGGCCGGGTTGGAGCGGTCACCCTTCTTTGGAATAGGATGGATAACCGCTTTTTTCCAACCAGAGGGCACAGAGCCCGACTTCAGGGACATTTTAAAAAGCTTCGTCAAAATTGGAGCTATTTCTGCAGCGCACCTCTGTAGTAACAAGACAGGTATTCCGTCAGGCCCGCTAGCTTTATTAACATCAAGCCCTCGTAAAACATGGAGTACTTCCCGATGCCGGATCCTCAGCTTTTTCATACGAAAACCGCAGTGAGGAACCGACGTCGGGACAGCACCTTGGTCATCGAGGGTTGAGTTATCCGAAAACATTTTTCCTAATAGGTTAGCCTTTTCGGTAGCGGTGTTTGCTAGTGAGCCGTCAGGTCTGGTAAGATGCGTCATGCGCATGGAATCGCAATTTCCAATGACCTTGCAGTTTGGGGAACTAAATTTATTCTGCTTTGATCGTCACCGGCAAATACATCCTAGATATTTATTTAACTTCAGTGTTTCAAGCTTTCTGATAAATTTCGCATTTGGAATTTATGGGGTAAATAAAGTTATTCAGTTCTAAACATTCAATCTTTTTAATTTATACCTCACAACATAATTTCATCCCGTGTTAAAGGCATCCCGCATTTTCCAAAGTTCACCCACTCTCCAGATTTCTCTAGTAAAAGCGCCGCTCTTCGAAATTGATTGAACTTTTAAAACTTGGCTATCATGGAAGCATTAATTTCTATGTTACCGATGGTTATCGCCGTCACTGACACCATAAATTGTTTTATCTCCCAGCTTGCAGGACTAACTTACCATGATCATGTCGGTTGGGAGGGATATCTTGTTGTTGAACCAAATCAATTCGGATATCAACATATTTATATTTATAAGTATTTTTGGAACTATGCAAAATCAATGAAAATTAACAACTTTGGTATATCCACCAACTTGGAATATGCAGGTAAAAAGGCCAAAGACACTCAAAGTATCGCTGACCTTTTTTTCGATTTTTTAAAAAGTGTTTATGAATGTGATACACCAGTTTCTGCTAGTAAAACATCAAATTTTACCACTGATTATAATTTTAATCTATCTTGTATCCCACATAGAATATAAAAATATATTGACTGAACTAAAATTACTAGACCAAAGCAAAAGCGGTGGACCAGATAAAATACCTCCTGTATTTTTGAATAATTGTGCTACCAATCTGGCGTATCCTTTATATTTGCTGTTTAATCAATCTTTACGAACAGGATGTTTTCCTGCTAAATGGAAATTCAGCATCCTTACGCCTATTATTAAAAAAAGGTGATAAACACGAGGTGATTAACTACAGACCGGTGTGCCTTTTATCAACAATTCCTAAAGTTTTTGAAAAAAAATTATTTTCCGATTAAAACATGTTATTTCTCCTAAACAACATGGTTTCTCTACTGGAAAATCTACCCTTAGGCGGCCCCTAGACGACACAATTATATTGAGCAAAATTACGAATTGTGTAATATTATTGACCGTTCGGGGTGAATATTGAAGATTGCGCAATGATTAAATAAAAATTAAACTCGCATTAATTTTAAATCTTCAATATTAACCCCAAACGGTCAATAATATTGGATAATTTGTAATATTGCTCAATTTAATTGATCGTCTAGGGGCCGCCTTACTAACTTCTTAACGTATCAAAACTATATATCTGACTCTATTTATACCGAATTAAGTAAGGCGTTCGATAAAGTTAATCATGAGTTATTGCTGAATAAACTGTATAAATTCGGTATACGTGGTTCACTATACAAGTGGATAACCAGTTACTTGATCAACAGATTACTGGCTGTCAAAATTGATGGTACATTTTCATACAAATTCACTGCTACGAGTAGTGTTCCCCAGGGGTCACATTTAGGTCCAATCCTGTTTTTATTATTTGTTAATGATGTGTTATATATTTTCAATGATGTTCAAGTATTAATGTTTGCAGACGACCTGAAATTATTCAAAGCAATTTGAAACATTAATAATTGCCATATATTGTCAAATAACTTGTTGAGATTTATTATATGGTGTCATGATATCGTTTGCAACTTAACATAAGCAAATGTAAAATTATGAGGTTTTATCTAATAAAGAATCCAATATTTTTCGATTATTCCATTAACAACATGTCGTTAGTATCTGTCTCGGAAATGAATGACTTAGGTATTTGGTTTGACACGAAACTCAACATTATCAAGCATTTAGAAATAATAACCAATACAGCTTTGAAAAATTTGGGATTTATTTTTAGGGTATCTAGTGATTTCAATAATTTCAAAACTGTATAAACATTATATATGTCACTAGTAATGAATTTTATAGAATACAATTCCACGGTTTGGTCCCCAGATTATGAGGTTCATTCACATGCGTTTGAAAGAATCCAAAATAAATTTAAGATATGTAAATTTTAAAAGGGGCATTCTCAGTGCATGCCAAAATTACGATAACGTACTTAGTTCATTAGATTTAATGAAATTATCTGATCGTAGAATCATTTCCGATTTAACCTGCTTATATAAAATCACTAATTCAATATTTTTATTTGTTTTATTATAATTAATTAAATCAATGTTTGATACCCCTGATTTATTATATGCTAGGAAACAAATACTCCGATGTTGTTGATATATTTAGTACGTCAATTTTAATATTTAAGCATACCTTATTGAAGTTTTTTTACCAAGAAGGGGAATATTTTGATAAATCTATTTAAATTGACTAACACATTAACAGTATTTTGTCGGCTGAAAGAAAAAAACTGTTTTGGATTTTTTTATATTTTGTTCCTACATAGGTACTGTGTGGATCAAATTCAATATTATTTTTACTTCGTATTTTATTTTTGTGCAAGTGTTTTAAACAGTCGTTTCCTGCACTATTTATGAGTATAATTTTGTTAATATTTTTATATTCGGTCCTTACATATGAAATTGGCCTTTTGCCGTGCTGGCAACTTTGATCTCAAATATCTTCTCTTTGGTTAGGAATTCCAAATTCAAATTTATACAGTCATTTACTCATGTAATTGTGTTTAGAAAATTATAATTCATTTGTTTTTTCCTAAATTGTTTTTTTTCTTAGTTTTTCTTTTTCACTTAGTTTACAAAATGGAAAACTTGAAATATCGCGTTATTTACGAGTACGAGTTCCACGTGGCACCAGTGCTGCAGAAAGGACTCGAAAGATTAATGATGTGTATGGCGACGGTGCCACAAAAGAAAACAGAGTGCGTTTTTGGTTCCAAAGTTTTCGTTCTGGAAATTTCGACCTGCAGAACAAGCCCCGTGGACGGCCGGAGACCAAAGTTGATAATCAAGAATTGAAAGCTATTGTGGAAGCGGATCCATCGCAAACCATGTCCGAGTTAGCTGCAGGCTGCGGTGTTAGTGATAAAACTGTTTTAATCCACTTGAAGCAAATTGCGAAGGTGAAAAAGCTTCCCATACAAAACTCCCATAAGCTCCCATACAAAGTTCCTCCCATGCAAAACGCCAATTTCATGTGTAAGGACCTAATATATGTATATGTAAAAGCCTAAACAGACGTAAATAAATAAATAAATAAATATTTTGGATCATTGAAAAATGTCCAAAAAACTTGCAGCATACACGGAATAAATAAGAGTAATATATATTATTTATTGGTTGGTTTCCTTACTCCTTCCTGAACAACTCATCGGCGTTGAGCATATTGAAGGTGAAACACAGTCCCTCCTCAGTAAGGATGGGGCTGAACAGAGTGCTACAGTCATCTATCGATTTCCAATCGCAAAGCCATATCGTTTCTTCCAATGTAGGAGCCACCTTAAAAAATATATTTTAGATATGTTCAATTTTACAACACTATTTCTTAATTCAAAAAACGTTTATAATAAATTCTTTAGAGACATTGTTAGAGGCAGTTGTTTGTCCGAAAACCACAATTGACTACATATGTATTTGCATTATTTATTTGGAAATTTGAACGACTTCCGATAACCGCTGCCAGCGCCGATTTCCGGACTGTCATCATTTGGTTAATTTATCTATGGCCATTATTTTTTTCAGCTTTATAAAGACTAATAACAAACCCAAAATAAAATTTCACTAAACGCTTTTGGGCCGAGAATCGACGGTGAAAGAGGACCGTTAAAATGTTTGAAAAATCATAACGGCGCTGATTGTCGATTTGTGACGGTTTCAATGTGACGGTCGGCCAAACAACTAGGGATTTTTTTTATATGAGTTCCACACAGAAGACCCCGAGGCCCCCTTTCAGGGCCTATGTCATCTTTGGGGATGCTGTGTGGGGGTTTTTTTAGGAAAGGAAGGAGAGGAGAGTTCTGTGAAGGAAAAAGGTTTAAGGGGTGGGTAGGAATTTGGGGTTCAGTGTGTCCTGGTCATTCGCCTCCAAGACCTAGACAAACATTAACCCGGGCACCCCTGATAAATCACCAAACATCTATGGCAGAGGTGTTGGTTGTCCAATAAAGGGTAGGTGGTTTCAAAAAATTTTAACAATTTTTTAAACATTTAAAGTAAATTTTTACGTTCCGAGAAAGTTTTATTCAAGTTTTGTTATTATATCATTATAGGCCAGTTGCTTCATAGACTGAAATAATCGCAGAACTTTAATAGAACTTTTTCAGAACGTGAAAATTAATTGAAATATTTTATGATATGTTCAAATTTTTTGAAACGAATCACCCTAACCCTTAAACACTAATTTACTTGGGCATGTTTTTAAACATATTTTTTTTTATCATTTTGGCGTAGACAATAAAATTACTCACCAGTCAAACAAATATATTTTATTCAATATTACTAAATTAATGCTGATTAGAATGAAGTAATTTTTTGTTGGTTTTTCGATAAAACTTTCGAATTCGGTAGGTACTTTACGTGAATGGGTAATTGATCATTCAAACGAACATGTTTTCAAACAATATGTATTTTCAATATTTCGAATTTCCTCTTTTCAAAGCTTGCAAATTCCAAGATATCCCTAGTACAATGAAATTAACTAACCTAACCTAATCATTACGTCTCTCCGTAAGGATATTCAGAGGGTATGCCATATACCCCTGTTCTGACACCAACTTTTCTTTTCAACAACTTTCTCTCAAAACGTTCTCATTGTTAATAATTCTTGATTATTTTCCTGACACCATATTGTTTATTATACGTGAGTACCTAATGAATTAATTCAGTTTTATAACTTCCTTGTAGATATAATAGATTTTTGGCACTGTCTTATTTCCAAGTTTCTTAGACCATGACGGAAATAACGTTGTAAGCTGAACATCGTTCGTTGATAGATAAACACTAGACAGAAAAGCTGTTGCAAAAAAGTGCAAATATTCAGCTTGCCGTTCGAGGAGTTTTGCCGCTAAGGCAAACAGCACCTTTACAGGGCCGACAGACTTAGCTATAAAATATAAAAGAAACGCACAATATTGCTCGCTATACAATCCCATACAGACCCGCCATACCTAAGCAGATGATGCGCTGTAAGCTCACGTTATAAGCCGTAACCGATGCTCACCGGAAATAATAAAATTTATGCGACCCCTTGTCCGCCGTAAACAGGAGAGGGGTCATTTTAATTACGGAACTGCCTAAACATGCGGATGACAGCTGTCAAGTTAACAGATCCAATACAAAGAAATGATAATTCGTGGTAGCTCCCTAATTCAACTGACCCACTCTCCTACCATAGGAAGAAATCTTTTATAGAATAGTGTGTCGGTACAACACATAAGCGCTCGCGGTACAACAGATAAGTGCTCGCACTTTTAACGCTCTGTGTGGCCGATGCTTTATAGTTTTAAAAAATATGTATACCTAATGTTAAACTTTTACATTCTGAAAAAACTCACCGACGTTAAAAATTCGAGGGTTTCGTTGGCATTGGTTGTATTGCTTCCTTCAGTCAGTAGTTTATTATCACACAGAAGTGAAATGGCCTCGAAATCCTTGCGCCTGATAAAAAATAAAAATAAAACCTATAATTATAAATAGATGCTAATTTATGGATTTTCAATGCCTTCTCTACACTCGCAGTGGGGTATTTTCATAAACTATGAATACCGTCAAAAATGTGCGGAAAATTTTAAGTTTTTATTCTGTTCTAAAACATGTAATTTTAATATCTTCATTCATAATTATCGATTTCAAAAATTATCTTAAACCTCATATCCGAAACGGTTCCAACTGGCTTACAACTTACAACTTTATTATGACGTAGAAAGGGCTACTGTGTGACGTCAACAACGCCATACGGCACAAAAATGGCACATTTCAAATTGTCACGGAAAATTTAATCGTCAACAAAAAAATGCATTCATCATTGTAATTTTTTTCTGGACTAAAAAAACGTGATTACCTTTTTCTTTATGTTGTCTTCCTCGGCCAGATGTCAGTTATTTGTGCTCGATTCAAATGAAACTAAACTTTGTAAACCGAGGAATAAACGCGCGATAGAAGATACAAAAATAAGTACGTGGGCTTCCTCGTCCGGATAAAAGTCTCGCTGAATGTGAAAGTGTAGATCAGGCATTATGTTTGAAACAAATTTAATGGTATAAAAATGAACGGAAAAAGTGATCGATTCTTACTCTTGTTCGGTAAAGTTTTCTTTATGACGGTGATACATTTCAGTGTAATTATAAATGGACTGCCGAACTTTCGTTTCGGAACACACTGTAATAGCAGGAAATGGAACCTGAAATGAAATAAAAAAAATAATAAAACCTTTTTCTTTTAGTGATAGCCTAGCTTTCACAGAAGTAGATACCAGAAAGGAAGAAGAAGACTTCTTATTTTCTTGGCTCTTGGTCTTCAATTTGGTTAAACCTTCGGCTTACCTGCCATACAGGGGTGGACGACTCTGCGAAGCTGACGATGACGGGTCTCTGCTGCCACTTGTTCCAGATCTTCATGATGAGGTGTCCGCAGGCTGCCACGCTGAGGATCAGCATGACTCCCCACCAGATTCTACACAGAAATAACATGTTCGTTTTCAAATGTGGAAATTTTGTGGAACTTTCGTGGAAAATTCACCACTTGTACTTATTAGACACTGTTTCGTGAACAATCAATCTAACTTCACTTAATTTAATGTATTTATAATGAGTTTATTGTCTCCAATAATTGACTTTTGCTTTTTTTATTGGTACATTAGCAATATTTAAAAAAAACATTATTTGGTAATGTGGGTCTCATTATGTTGTTCGTTTGCCCCAGTATCTTGTAAAATGGATAACCATTTTACATACCTGTTTTTGCGGAACCACAATGCAAAATGATCAGCCTGCTTCCTTTTCCAACTGGCACTTTTAAACCCCCATTTCCCTCACTATCTTGCCACACGTGTGTAATAGAGTGAATTTGATTCACCCAAGTCTCGTCCAAGTAGACTATTTGCCGTCCGTCGCTGGGTGATCGTAATTGATTCATTTTTCTCAAAAAGTCTACACGAGCTGTAGCAATGTCTAATCTTCCCATAAAGTACTTTCTTCCGTCTTTGCGTATTTCGAATTGGAAACCATGCAAAAAACAAGTACATCGCAATGACTCACGAGATCCATTTTTACTTCTTCTGCGTACGGAAAATGAGAAGCTTCAAGTTTTCTTGAAGTTCAATGTTGTGATGTATTCTGGATTGTCAATGATTTTTTGGAAAAACTTGATAACATTATAAACCATCGTTTTTTTACCTGCCTGCAATTCGTATCGTTGATTTACATTCACCATTTTAAATATGTAGGTATTATCTACTAGACGCACTGATATTAGATGATATGTAATTACAATCACACCAAAATGACATAAATAAAGTATATTAAATCGAAAATAAAGTAATGGACTGGTTTTTGATCGTATGAAGTCAATGCAGTACTGTCAGTGCATTTGGCATCTGTTCGACTATAACAAACGTTAACTGCATACAAGTGCTTCCGTCAAGAACGAGGTGAGCGGAGCGGACTAAACGAGTTAAGGGCGCCTTCCACTGCGAGCGGAAAAGAGTTTAGCGGAGCGGGGTGGGAGATGAACGAAATAGCTTTGACTTCCACCAAAAGAGAGTCGCTAAGAAGTAAGGTGTTTGCTTTCTACTGCCCGTGCGAGAAATGAGCGAGGCGACCGGAGCGAGGTCCACGAAAAATGAGAAATAGTTTTGCCCCTCCATTGAAAACGAGTCAGTATAGCTTTGACGTTTGAAGTGAACAGAGTGATTTTGGTGATGTCAAGTATTGATTCTAGTGAAGATGATTCTGACAGCATGTATGTAATGAAAACATGTTTGCTAATGTATATTTAGAAAAAGATTTTCATCAATATTGCTACATTTTTTGCGAGTCGTATCCTATAAACAAAATTGGCGACTGGCTTCAATAAACACCTCCGTCTCGACAAAAAAATGCAGCGAGGCCACTGAATTGACAACAGTTTTTGAGCGGAGTCGCTAGAAACTCGTCGGCGATGGTGTGCGCGAGCGGACACGTTCGGACCTATTTTAACTACTTCGGTCCGTTCCGCTCACCTCGTTCTTGATGGAAGCACTTGTATGCAGTTAACGTTTGCGAGTCGAGCGGAGTTCGTACGGAGTCCGCTCTTTTCACATTAGCGGAGCGGACTCGTTCAAACCTATTTAAACTCGTTTAGTCCGTTCCGCTCACCTCGTTCTTGGTGGAAGCGCTTGTATGCAGGTAACGTTTGCTAGTCGAGCGGAGTCGGGCCCGAAGGTGGGCTTAAGATAAATCTATTTACGTAAAGGGTACAGGTAAAGGTCTAATTAGCTTAAATAATTCTTAGTTAAGTGATTAACTATAATTTTTAAACTTTATTTTAATTTTTTAAGTGGAGATTGAACAAAAACTAAAATGGTGGTTTTGATAATTAAGAACTTAGGCGACGAATCATCTAGGCATTTAATTTATTGGTTTACGGGAGAAAGCCCACGAATATTAATAATAATAACATTATTCTCGAATCTGTTGCTGAAATTAATGATTAAGAGTGTATAAGCAGAGAAACCAGAAATATGTCATTTTTAAATCAGTGGTTAGACGTATTGACTCTTTTCCACAAAAAACTATAAAAGGATTTCAAAAGATTGTTCTTTTATCTAGTAAACGTATCTTTTAGATTTTGAGAAAAAATGTTTATTTTTAGAATAATAAGGTTATACCATAGGTCGTTCGCAGATTTGTTCAATTTTCAAAAAAGTACATTTATTATACAACACCCATTTCAAATCATATAATCATGCAGTAAAATAAATCAATACATTAGCTGGTAAACCTATTTTTCAGAATTTTAATTTTAGTTTAAATAAAATTATTAAAAAATATATACGGACATGTGTTTCTTGACGAAAATTGGTCGGTTTGTGCATTTATTTGTGCACTTACAAACAAATATATTTCGGATTTTTTTACATACTTATTTTGCTAAGACGTTGTTGACAAATCATAAATCATTTGATCGTAAAATAATTTCAGGAAGTATTTAATTTTAAATAATTTTGAACATCGCATTTCACCATTTTTATCGCAGCCCGTAAACACAAATTTCAGATTTCATTACGGGCCCAAACGCGGCCAGGAGAGCACGTCTTCGCGACGCTTTGAATAATAATATTTGGAAATGAAATTTGAAAACGAAATTTGAAATAAACACGAATTCCTTGATTCACGTTTGTTAAATCTACAGGGTTGCCCGAATGCAATTTTTCATGTTCATTGAATATTTTTATGCAAAAATTTTTATAATTTCGAATATTTTTTTTATTTTAAATTATTCTTGTGTGAATACCGCACAAGAGTCCCAACTGCTCCAAAATATTTTTTGGGGTAAATCTTTTTTACGCACGCTCGACACTTGAGGGTAAACTGGTGAATGGGTTACGAAAAGTGGTGATTGTTACGAAAAATGACATGCGAACGGTAATCAATGCGAACGGTGATCGATTGCTCGGCGGGTCGGGCCTTTACGCACGCTTGTTTTTCGTGTTATTGTTATATTGTTAATGGACTATTTGTCCATAAATAAATAAATAAATTATAAATAGCGGGTACCCGGCATGCGTTTCAAGGGCACTGTAACCTCGCGGTCAACTAAACTATTATGGTTCCATCACAAGTCACGGGAATTATAATGCAAGCGCCTGCACTATATAACATTATATACAGCGGGTACCCGGCATGCGTTGAAAGGCCACTCAAAGAAAGAAAGGGTTTGTGCGCTTTAATTCTGTTTGTTGAAGTGCTTATTATTAATTATGCACACAAATAAATATTTTAAAATGCGACATTTTTTACAATCCAACTGAATACTACTCTTTTTTTTCATGAATACCGCACAAGAGTCCCAACTGTTCTCGTCTGGAGCCAGTGGGACTATTGCATCCCCAATTTGGGGTATGTTGTAAGACTGAAGGTAGTGGGGAGGGGAAGGATATAGGGAAGAAGAAGGTGGGGAAGTATCTGGCTATTCAGATCTGGCCAATAAACACGGCAAAAGCCATTTCAAGCAACGTTTCAATTCTTAATGGTGGTCTTACACCAGGGCGATACTGAGAGTATCTTCCACTCTAATGGCCGTAAAATACAATTAAAAAACAAAAAACCAAAATATTAAAAAGAATATAACAAATTGTTTATTCATGTAGGTATCTACTTAATACCTACTGTGTTTACGCATTTCACTTGAATCTATTTATATTTATGCACTTCGATATACAAATTACAAATAACTACTACTAATTAAAATTCTGGAAGCGAGAATAGTAATATAAAGTAGTAATAGTAGCGGGCAGCCCTAGCTCGCGTGAACAAAACCCTCAAAACTCGGATTGCCGCGGAACGAAATTTAGTTCTGAAAACGCCGGCTCGCGAGCCCTGATGTGTTAGCGCTAGTGTCGGAATCGAAGTTGTCATGTGCTGGTTATTCACTCTTAAGTTGTTAGGAGGTGTCACTTGTGAGGAGTCAGGTTGAATATAACTGAACTGTATGGTCTCCTCACTATAACGTGCATTCTCAAACAATAGAAAGAGTACAAAAAAAAATCCTACGCTTTTTAAATTATAAACTAAAAATACCAAAAGAACAATTGAACTACACCTATCTTCTGCGTTTATCTAATTTATTAAATTTGAGTGACAGAAGAACTGTTTTCCATCTAGATTGTTTATTTCAAATCTTGCATAATAAAATTAACAGCCCTGAAGTTTTATTTTATTTTATTTTTATTTTATTTTATTTGGGAGACCAACAGTTTACATTAATAACAGAGCATAATAGTAATTAAGTCACAATAATTGAACCTTTTACAGGTTTCCACATGGGTATTGTATACAAGTGTGTTTTGGCGCTCATAAATTTTAATGTGCCAGCCAGAAACACAAGTTCAGTACTACCGTTTTATTGGGGGAATACTACTACCATGACCCATTTCAATATACCACTACACAGAATTTAAAACTTAGGCAATATGTTTTCACATATAGATGTATGGAATGTGTCGCTTATAAAATATAAGCATGAAATAATAAATCATTTGCATGTATTACATATAAATATATTTTTTCATTGTTACAATATTGTAATATTTAAACATCTTAGCATTTATTTTCGTTTTGTTATCTGAATATCTACTATGTCTTTCTCTACTATTTTCTTTCTGTTTTACAAACTCACTCGAGCTGTATTTTTCATGTTGTTGACATATCGTTATTAAAAAATAGAATTCTACGCAATTTATTATTTATATGTTTAGAAAAAGGGTAGATATATAGTTTTAAGAATTTTTTTCATTAAGTATTTGATCTATTAGTTTAATAGAATTACCATTATTAACTGCTATTTGTTTAATGAGATTTAATTCCAAAGTAAAATTATGAACAGACAAAGGAATCTTAACTAATCTATTAACCATAAAGTGAAAGGCTGCGAGTTTCTGAGTGAAAGGATGATTTGATGAATTATGTATAACAGTATCGGTGTACGTATCTTTACGGAAAATATTGAAATCTATTTTATTACCTATTAATGTTAAATTTAAATCTATGAAATTAATATATATTTTTGTTAATAATATAGAGAATAAGATTTTTAACAGCGGTGCGCTTTTACTTAAACACGTATATTGCTGGAAAAGATATGTCGATGATATAATATGTATTTGGTTAGGTACAGAAAGGCAACTGAACATGTTCTTAAACTTTAAAAATAAATTTCACAAAAAAGTTCAATTCACACTAGAAATAGGTAAAGAGAATAGTTTAAATTTCTTAGATTTAAATTTGAAATGAAAAAGAAATTTTTTTTATAATATTTTTATGTATGTAACAAAAAAAATTATTAATAAAAATAAAAAAATTTAAATAAAAATTAATGGGTTATCTAATTAACTTACTTTTCAGCAACAGATCGTCTGCTCTCCCCAAGGTACTTGAGACCGTGGAGACTGGTGTTCTCTGTGAACTCGTTGAAATAGTTGTAGCAAGTCTTGGCCTTGCGCTCTTTCCTGCGGGGAACCATCGCCCCGGCCTCCGCCCCCAAGGCAGCTTTCAGCTTGGAGGGACTTCCCGGCAAGCCTTCAATATCCACCCTACATGTAATAAATAAAGATAGCTGAATGCAACAGCCTTATATTTACAATATAAACAAACTCTTAGACTTTGTTCATATCAAGAAAACAACAACTATAAACATAACAAGATCATGCACTGTAGCACGGTCGATCGATAAAGATTGATATGATAACTTTCGGTGACTTCTCATCGTTACCTAGGACAACTGAAGATCGCTAACGTACAAACAAAAGTTGGCATAGAATAGATTAAGAACACTTAGTAATTGTAAACTGTTACTTATTCGTTGGCGGTTTGCAGTTATGCTAGGGAACGATGAGAAGTTAAATCCGAAGGGAGCCCCCCTTTTGGGCGGCTAGAGAATTATGAGATAAAAACAAAGATGTAAATGAATAACGTTTAACTTATCATTTTATGTGAAAGATTTGTCGGTATAAATTAAAGAGCTGGAATATCTGAAAAAACAAGCTAAGAAGCTAAACCATTTTTTTTTTGTTGGTGACCTAGAGATGAGTTTTTTTTTCAACTATTTCTGGATTTCACTCTTCAAGGGTGTTCTAGGCCATCATTTAAAATTACAGAGAAAGGGAAAGGTGAATTTATATATTAATTTTATTTAAATGTACAAATTTCAGAATTATATGGAAGATTGGAATCGAGTTCAGACTTAGAAGAGATGAAATGTTGAATGGAAGGGAGGCAATTTTAGATAACGCTTGATAGAAGAGAGGATATTTATTTAGAGAGGGACCACCAAAAATTATGTGATCTAAAGTGCCCTCATCTAGAGCACAAAACGTACAATCTGGGGAGTCAAGGATGTGAATTTTAAAAAGGTGAGAAGGAACGGAACAATGACCGATTCTCATTCGAATAAGTGAGGAAATTTCTTTTTTGGAAAAATGGGGAAATTTTTGAAACCACGGTTTTGATGGGGTAGTCCTTTGTATTGAGGCGTAGCGAGCTCCCTTGGATTGACTGGCAATGTTCCAATGCTCTGTCCAAACATTGCGGGATCTATCTTTGATGATGGAAAAAATATCAGATAGGGGAATATGGTTTACGAGGGTAACAATAGGGTTGGACGCTCCTTGTTTTGCAAAAGAATCTGCAATATCGTTACCCACTATGCCAATGTGTCCAGGGATCCAAACAAGAATTACGGTTTTTCCAGAGCTTTGAATGGAGGCTATCAGCACTCTAATGAGACATACAAAGTGATCATCAGGATGAAGAAGAGGACAGGATTTAAGTTTTTGGAGGAAACTGAGAGAGTCAGAGAGAACAAGGGAATGTTCACAATTATTTTTGATTATATATTTGAGTGCTTCAATTATTGCAATGCACTCAGCAGAAAATATTGAAAATTGGTTTGAAATTGAATAAAATATTCTATCATTAGAATTATTGTGGTAAACGTTAATACCTATACCACAGTTAGGAGAGTCAGGAGATTTGGAGCCATCAGTAAATAAAAGAGAAGAATTGGGTCATTTAGAAGAAATAATGTCATTGAACATATTATTGACAGTACGGGCTGGGAGTTTGGAATGACTTTTAAGGATGCCGATCCCTTCCAAAATTGTTGGGGATAGGGTGACGTGACTATATTTTAATTTTTATAGTGGAAGAAGATCATTTTGGATAATTTGAAGCTCTGAGAGAGAGTGAAAATTTTAACAGATAGCAGGAAGAGGTTTAGTTCGAGCTCTGATTGTAGATGAATGTGTTGAGTCTTTGAACAACGAAACTCTGGGAATAACCTGATGACATTTAGAATTTAAACATTTAAGAACAAATTTGTCAATAAACAGTTGTCGCCTTAAATAAAGTGGGGGATCAGAACATTCCACTTGAAGGGAATTGATGGGCGACGACTGCATCGCTCCAGTTATTATTCGCAATGACTTCGATTGAATTTTGTCTAATTTACTGAGTGCATTTTTGGATGCAGTACTAAAAAGTGGGCAGGCATAGTCGAGATGACTTCGAATAAGTGCATTGTAAAGCAACTTAATGCAGGTAGGGTGAGCACCCCACCAAACGCCAGTCAATGATCTGATGATATTTACATTTTTTTCACATTTCGTAACTATATTGTGAATATGGGAAGACCATTTAAGTTTCCTATCAAATGTTACTCCCAAAAATTTTACTTCAGAGGCGTTGGGGATTGGAGAGTTTTTAAATAAAATTTGAACAGGAGGATTTTTATGACGGTTTGAGAAGGTGACACACTGACTCTTTTGAACTGAAAGTTCCAGACCATTTAAAGTGAGCCATGTGCAAAGGGCATCCATGGCTTCATTAAGATATTTGACGGCAAGTGGGATGATTTTGGATGATAAGAAGAAAACTAAATCATCTGCGAACTCAACAACTTTTACTTGAGGGGGAATAGAGACATGCATATCGTACGTGTATATATTATACAGTACAGGGGATAATACATCGCCTTGGGGTAAACCTTTCCAAATTGATCTACTCTGAGGAGTAACATCTGGTAGTTCAATGAAAAGTTTTCTATCAAGAAATAGATTAATAATAGATTGGACAAACATGGGGGGAAGGCCAAGGCCTAAAAGTTTTTTTTTAAGGATTGGGATGGAAACATTGTCAAAGGCACCTTCTACGTCTATAAAAACTCCAAGACATACTTCATGGTTAGAAATGGAAAAATTAATATCAGTGCTGATGATGGCAAGGTTATCTTGCGTAGATTTTTTTTTCCTAAATCCAAATTGAGATGGAGAGAGAAGCTGATTACTTTCGACAAAAAATTCTAACCGGTTTTTAATTAATTTTTCATAAATTTTACTGAGGGTGGATGAAAGAGCGATTGGTCTGTAGTTGGATCCAGAATTGGGTGATTTGTTTGATTTTAGGATTGGGATGATTATTTGAGAACTCCAGTCATCAGGCATTATGCCAGACTGGAAGATTTTATTTAAGATGCTTAGGAAGTGATTTAGAACATTATCATTACTATTTTTGATAATGCTATAAGGAATACCATCTCTGCCTGGAGATGAGTCTTTGACTGTTGATAAACAATTTTTTAATTCAATTAAAGTGAATGGAGAGTCTAGCCAATGATCAGACATAGGAGTGTTGTGGATGGGAGTTATTTCATCTATGTTAGGTACATAAGGGTGGGCAATTTTGTCCAAGAACTCATCTATCCATTTAGAATGAGACGCTCGAGGAGATGTTGAACTGAAGGAGGATCGAAATCTTCGAATCATAGACCAAACTTCCGAAATTGGAGTATTCGGAGATACTGAACTGCAGAAGTTGAACCACCCGGATCTTTTTTTTGACGTCAATACCCTTTTGGCATTGGCTTCAGCATTTTTGTATATAAGCTAGTTCTCCATAGTCATATTGTGACGATACGAAAAAGATTTAGCTTTCCGAATTCTCACTACCTTAGAACATTCCTCATCCCACCAGGGAGTCGGAGGGAGTTTTTTAAGAGATTTGGTTTTAGGGGGAGGATTTGATTTATTTATTGCAGTTATGAGCATCGATTTGAAGTTATCGTAGTCATCTTTGACAGATAATATATCGGAAGAGGGTAAATTTTGTATAAACTTATCCATATGCGAGTTAAATTCGTCCCATTTGGTGTGTTTTGTTTTAATCTTCGTCGAAATATGGGAATTGTCTGAATGGAAAGAAGTTTGATAAGTGATGGTGATCGGGAAATGATCACTGGAGCAATGATCGGGGGACACCACCCACGAGGAGAGAGATGCCAGATTTGTAGAGCATATGGAGAGATCCACTGCACTGGGGTTTGTGTTGGGGCGAGAGATTATCGTAGGAGATCCGTCGTTCAAAAGGAAAAGGTTGGATTCATCTAAAAAATCCATAACATTTCGACCATCTCGATCAGAGAAAGCAGAACCCCAGACGGGGGAATGGGCATTAAAATCGCCCAATAAAAAGAATGGAGGGCTTAGTTTACGGACAATATGTAACCAAGCTTGCTTATTGAAGTGCGATGATGGGGGAATATAGATACAAACAAAGGATGTGTCCTTTATTTTAGCTGCAACCATTTTAAAGTCAGCATTGGAGGGTTTGATATTATTTATTGGGGAAAACGGAAGGGATTTTTTAATAAAAAGGGCAGCACCGCCGCCCTTCGTCGCCGTACCTTAAGGGCGATCATCACGGAGACAGGATTACCCTCCCACATTAAAGTGGGTGGATGGAGTAAACCATGTCTCCGAGACAGCAGCCACAGAAACAAGGTTTGAATTTAATAGGTTAAGAAGGTTCGATTTGTTAGAAATAGCACTGCGGCTATTCCACTGAAGTATTCTGACATCTTGAAGTGCCATTTTTAACAAATGATTTTAACGTGGAAATAATAGAAGCAGCGTTGGACGGTAGATTAGTTTGAGAAGAAATTAGGTCAATTAGAAGCATCATAAGAGTTTGTATAAATGAAGAATTATATTGTGAGAGTTGTTCAGAAAGTTTTTGATGGTTTGTTGAGGACGAATTATAGTTGTTTGCGCACCCATTTGTGGCATTTGAAAGAGGAGAACCATTGGGATTTAAGAGAAGTGAGTTGTGTTGTTGCCGATCGTATCCAGGAGCCGGTTTAGAGACAGGGTTTTGTACATAAATTTAGTTGAACGAGAAGATGTTGAGGAGAAGGGGAGAGGGTTGGATGGAGAGTTACTGGATAAAACCTCGGAAAAAGTTTTTTTGACAGGCGGGAATAGTTTAGAAGCCTGCAGAAAAGACAAGTTCTCAGAGGCCATGGAAATTTTTATATTTTTTTGGCGAGATTGTTCAGGGCAAGAAGAGTGAATGGCGGAATGAGCGCCTGAGCAGTTGAAACATTTAGGTGAAGAGAGAGAAGAACATTGGTCAGCCGTGTGGTTTTCTCCACTTTTGAAGCATCTGGGAGGGGATCTGCATGCAGCTTTGGTATGACCAAAACGGCAACAATTGTAACATTGGGTGGTGGGGTAAGTGTACATTTCAACTGGTAAGGAGTTGAAAAATAAATAGATATGAGAGGGAAGAGATTGTCCTTCGAATGTGATCACAACAGATTGGGAGGGCTTCCAGGAAACTATGCCCTCAGAGGTGTCCTTATAATTTAGCCTCGTGGCTTTTATGGGATTGCCGATATGTTGGGGGGTTGAAAGAGAAGACAGAATTTCTGGAATGGACAGATCGGTCGAGATACCCCTGACCAGGCCCATTCGAGTGACATTGAAAGTTGGGATGTACGCCTTGAATTTAGAATTAGATGTAATAAAAATGTTTTTGATGAAGTTGTTGGCGGCTGAACCTGAAAGGAATTCAATAGAGATTCGGAAGCGACCCTCGGCTTTTACACCTCCGGGCTTAATCGAAAGGTTCTTGTTGGTTGAAAGGAATTTACCAAATTCAAGAGGATGTATGGTTTTACCTTGTTCAGTTTTTTGCGCATATACAATGAAGGGGCCACGGGAATGAGTAGAGTAAAAGTTTGTTGGAGGAGGTTGAGGAAGAGCTGGTGGGGACTGTGAAGTCGAAGGCGAGTCAAGTCATTTTAGGGAAGAGAGACTAAACTTCCTTTTTCTAAATTAAAGTTAGAATGACAGATTCACTGTCTGAAATTTCTACATGTTCTGAAAATTCTCCGTCAGGAGAGTCAGGAGTGGGATCTGCAGGGGGCTTTGTAGGGGGTAAAGGAGGGAAATACTCCTCCATTGTTCAAGTTACAGGAAGTACAAAAAGTGACAGAAGTAAAAGTAAAAAAAAAGTATATAAATATCTGAAAATGAGCAGCAAGAAGTGACTCCTGGAAGATCAGGGGGAGAAGAGTCCTCAAGACACAACACACTTCACTTTTTACAGCCAAAAAACAATTAAAAGATTGGTTTAAGATGATTTTTGAAAGAGCAAAACAAAAAAAATGTTGACAGCCAAATGTTATTGTTGCGAGTCAAGAGCTGAGTTGGCAACAGTGATGCTGTTCAAAGTCAAAGTTTATTCGGCGGCTCCATACCATAAGGCTGGTTGAGTGAAATTGCAATTGATGTCCGAATTAACGGAAAATAATTAATTTTAATAGTTCTTTCGATCAAAATACAAGTAATTTGTTCCTCAGGGCCTCCTGTGTCGAATTAATATTAAAAAAATGATTTGGTAGGTAAAAATGATGTGAGTTTTCAATTTACTTTTAAAATCAATAAATGATTCATATGATTGATTGGCCGGCAGCCAATTAAAATATTTTGTATCGATTTATAACAGACTTCTCTTGAACACCTTAAATTTTAAAGTTCTTTTTACATCCAAGAGCCGAAACGGTAATTATATGAAATTCCCTCGATAGAAAAAAAATCGCACAATATGCTGCGTTATGCTACTTATTTTACATGTTATAGGTAAGAAAAAAATTCACAGTCTATCTTTAAAGAGAGTCGCTAATATTGACTTCAGTGATTAAAATTTGAGATTTTACTCGTCAAGTTAAAATAAAAATAGACAGTCGTGTATTTTTAAATAATTTCACAATACATATTTAGTACCTACTATCGTTTTCAATAGGCCACTTGCATGGATTTCATAATGACTTGGAAAAATCGTGTGGATAGATTTTTCTGCTAAGATTACGAAAATGTTACTAATTTTTTTTTTTAATTTATAGTTTTTTTTTTTATAAAATATAAATAAATCAGTTTTTTGGGCTCGTGACGTCACTCCATGAAAATGTTCCGTCACCATATTAAATTATTTTTGTAAAATTCCACACAATTTTTTTGTTATATGGCAACACTTTATTGATTTATGATTTCCGGCGAATTTTTGAATTTGACACAAATTCACCAGCTTTATTGTTTGTTACCTGCGAACTTATGTTCGGTTTGACGTTTTAACAGATGTTATAAAGTGAACATCGTACAGATGCTTTCATCAGCGGCTGTCTTAGGAGCGTAATTGTAATGGTGCCGATTTAATAATATTTTATAATATTTTTATGTCTTTGAAAGAATCGCAAAGATGTGTTTTTTTTCAAGGTCATTTTGAAGAACAGTAATACTTGCATTCAGAGTGGATAAGTGGTTTCTTTAGTGAGATCACAAGTAGAAGTAATTTTAGGGAACATTTAAAATTGTTTAATTAGGATTTACATATATGATATAAATTCTCAGTGTATTTATGGCTTTAATACAGTACTACAAATTTTATAATTTCTTAAGTAGTAGAATTTACACATTTATAAACCCAATATATGACAAATTAAATTTTTAGGCTCGTTTTGGAGAACATTAATTTATTTGGTTGTTTATTTTTTTTTTTTTACGCCCAGCGGGCTTTTATATAAATAATAATAAAGGCAGTTCATCTTTACCATGTGAAAAAAATAGAACAAATAATGTTACGATGGAAATAAAAGCATTTAAATGAAATAAAAATATGAGTAATAAAATTTTTAAGTACAATATGAGTTACGATAAGAAAGAATACATACATAATATAAAAATACAAGGTGATCATAGGTTTGCAAAATTGCGATAATAACCTTGTCTAATAACACCGTAGTATGTTTCGCTTAGTGCTAAATCGCCGCAGCGCGCTGTTTCGATGGTAGGTACCTACCTTCTTTACTTCTTTACCACCTCCTTAGTTCCTCTCTCTGCAAGTTGCAGGAGTTGGAAATTGTGGATTTTAATATTTTAGATGAGAAGTTAAGTCCTTTTTTTCAAAGAATTTACTGAGACATTACATTTAACTACATCAATAATTGCATTCAGAATAGGTGAATGGCTTCTTTCGGGCGATCACAATTTTGAAATTCTTTCCACATCTTTTTGGAGAACATTAACAATTTATAAACCAATATATGACATATTAAATCCCAATGTATTTATGACTATTTAATTTTAATAAAGTAATATTGTAAGTAATAGAAATTACCCATTTATAAACCGGAGTATATGACATATAAATTTCCAATGTATTTATATAGAGAGTTTCAAAACTTATTTTTGAAATGGCTAGTCGTTATTTTACAAGAATCCAAGAACAGTCGTTATTTCACAAGGATCAAAAACAGAGCAAAAGATTTTAATTTTTTTCTTTTTTAAGCATAATGCAACATGCATAGATGCAACACCAATTCCAACCAAAATGAATTTATACAAAGGACATGTAACTACTAAAACAATAAATTTGCACATATAGGCACACTTGCTGACATTTTCACTGCTAGTTACTGTCGCTACAGAATTTCATTGTATCACATTCTAGGTGCGAATAACACATAACACATATTCATGACGATTGAATAATTGTACCTAATATTTTTATATTACTTGCGTGGCAACTTTCCCCTATCCCTATCCTCCCCTTACCCGTCCCAATCCAATTACCTAGTTCGCAGTCTATTTAAGTATAGTTATAATCGCATCATTTTATTGTTGTGTATTATATGTTTATCACTTGTTTAACTTACATCAGTATTATTATTGTTTTAATTTGCTGTTAGTTCTGTTTTTTTATTTTTTTTTCTTAAATGTTCTAGTTTACATTCAGTTATTTGTAAATACCTATGTGTGAACATTAATAATTGGTCTGTTTTTTGCCATCCTCTTATGTGTATATTATGTTATTAAGACTGTTTATGTTCCTGAAATAAAAAAAAATAAATAAATATCTTTAGTAAAATTAATAAAAAAAACACAAGCCATTATTTATACTACCACACTGACAGACAATAATAAGGAAGTTGAGTGTAAAATATTTTGATTTATAAAAAATATGTTAATGTAGATCAAAAATTATCGATTCTATATATATATAAATATATTTCTATATTGTTATTTTTAGAATTAATTAAAGGTTATTAAAAAAATATTAAAAAGCTATAAACTAAAAACGCTTCATGATTGGTCGAAAGAATTCTGACGTCATCTGTACGCCGGTTTGTACGATCATTGGAATCATGATCGTGCATCTCTTTCTGTACATGAAAGATGGTTTGTTTATGATGAGAGAGGTATAGACCAAACAGTTTTGCTTGCTATCTTGTTATGAGTCTTTTTAGTTTAAGTAAAGCCTCGATGACATTGAGCGAGTTTACAAGCTACTATCTGGGAAATTCACTATATGTTAGTAAACTACCTAACTAGCAAATTGTGGACAATTTACGAAAAAAGTTGAAAGGTGGTCAACTTTGCTCGCTACCCACTAGCGTTTGCCTGGAGATAGCGGCTCACCAACAGCTGATTTTGTAACTGTCAGAATTAATTTGCACGGGAGTCGTAATTCTCGCTACTGGCTAGCGTGTGGCGCTAGCCGCGAGTACAAAATGTCGATAGAATTGGTTCGAGGGGAGTCGTTATTCAAAAATTCTAACTTTAAAAATTAATTTAATTATGAAATCTTGATAAATTAATTCTGATAGACGGTTAACATTGATAAAAAATACTAAATTCCTTTATTAAAGAATATATTCTATCTAAGTATAACAAAAAAAAATCATACGTAAACCAAAATAAGAAATCACTCCTAACGAAGTCTGAAACAAATCGGAAAGACGTCAAAGGGGAGTTAACAATGAATGACTGGACAAGCCTTCTGGAAAAAAAATGATACTGATACTGCTTGGAGTTATTTTATAGAAATTATATAGCACATTATTCTGTCAAACCCAAAACCATAGAAAAAGGGTATCTCATAATCTACATTTTTTTTTAAACTTTATTTATTCCCATTTCTTTGTACATATAATGTATAATAGCAAATAGTACATAATAACATAATATATAATAACAAATAGTATGAACAAGAAATGAAAACCCACTAAGGAACTGCCTGAGTGGGTAATATTAAAACAAAATACTATATTTCCAAGTACCCAAAGTATAAAATAGACTTAAAAAAACATATATAATATAAAGTTAGTATAAAAAGTTAGTATTACTTAGGTAGAATAAGTGAAAAAGGTTTTTTCAGCTTTTATAAAAATAAAATAAAAATATGGAGAAAAATATGCTGATCTTTAATTTTTTTTTTGTTTTTTTTGTTTTTATAAAAAAATAAAATAAACCTAAAACATATTGCACTACAGTTTAGAAAGTTACAGAAAGTGAGTTGTAGAAGGATGGATAAATTTATAGAAAAAGCGTTTCATAATCTACATTATTCAACCATAATTTTACCTCTTTTACATATTTTATCATTTTATTTATCATTTGAGTTTGTAGTGGTAGAAGGTTAAATGCAAGAGGACCAATGAAACTGCTACGTGTCTGCAATAATTTAGTATTGGTTCGTGGGTTGTAAAATATATTATTTATTCTTTTGTTCATTCTGTTTTCATTTATTTGGAAATTATTTTTGTTTTTAAATACATATTTCAAAGTTTGTAATATAAATAATTTACATATATTAAATATTTTAGTTTCTTTGTGTAATAAGTTGGTCGAGAATGTTGTATTTTTGTTTTATCTGACTTTAATTATGTGTTTTTGAATTATTTGTAGAGGCTTAATAAATGTATGAAGTGCACCACCCCATCCGAATATTATAAACTCAACCAGAAAAAGAGACGAACTGCACAGAAAGTAAAAAAAAACAACAATTGTTATGTCCATACACTTCGATTCTACAAAAGACATATGTAAAAATGTAATACGTTACGCTAAAGCCATAATTGGCATAATAGGGTATTTTCACAGTTTTTTTTATTATTGAAAAAAAAAGTAAAAAATTACGATGATAACGGAATTTTTATTTTATTTTTATGAGGACGAATAAACTTTCTATAACGTTTTAAAATACGCCTTTTTAAAATGCCGCCAAAACGATTTTTTCGCGCACTGTGGTTGCCCGATCGCTCCGTAACGTCACCGCCGCCGAACATCTCGCGATCTCCGCCCAAGTGACTGTAGTCAGTTCGTAAGTTGCAGTTTGTGTTATTTATTTACTTCCTGTTTACTCGAATTATGTCGTTATACTTATTCTATATCTTCCTACTTGCGAAACATGTATAGTTTGGTACACATGTATACAAATACTATAAGAAAAACCCAAAATGAGATGTTTATACGATCCTTTCTAAAGCGATAAAACATGTCGACCGTATACAAATGTTGAGCGTGCGTTTAATGTGTTTGACACCAGTGCCGAAGGGTTCAATGACACTAGTTCCTCGGAGCATCTTCTATTGAAATACCGGTAGAACAAGGACTCCATTCCCACCTAAAGGCTGTGCGCTAAACATTGCAATCCGTTAGAGAAGGAAATCTATCGAACAGACCGCACGTTTCTGCTTTGTGAATCATGGGTTTTTCTAGTATTTTGGGGCTCTAGAATAAAGGTGGCTGCGAAATTTAACAAGCGGACATGTGATTTATACAGGGTCAGCAGTTGTGTACTATCTGCTGTATATATGGGACCTATAGGTGATTTTTCACAAAAATGGCGCTCTACAAATTGTCCAATTATTATTATTATTATATTACAATACCCCCCCCCCCGTTCTTATAAGCTAACTTGACTCTGGCTTCGACGGAGCCGGCTTGCTTTTTTGCAAATTTGAATTTTAACATTATAATAAAAAATATTTTGTTATTGGCCATTTATATTTATAATTTAAACGTGGAAACACCCATGTTTACAGTCGTAAGATGGATATCTACACAATAATGACGGCCTCCGTGGTCGATGAGTAAGGCTTTCGACTAGCAATCCCAGCGTGACTAAGTATATTTGTACGCAAATAATAATATATGTTTAATTATATATATATTCCTAAAACGCAATGCCAGCTCAGCCACTGATCGGTCTTTGAATAAGTTGTATTGCATTTCACAATGTAATCGTTTTTTTATATTAATACCGCACAAGAGTCCCAACTGCTCCTGTCTGAAGCCAGTGAGACTATGGCGTCCCCAATTGGGGTATGTTGTGAGGCTAAAGGTAGTGAAAAGGGGAATGAGATAGGGAAGAGGAAGGTGGGGAAGTTCCTGGCTATCTCAAAATCTCCAGGAAACTGTCAATCTGTTTGCGGATTTTTTTAGCGGTGTATATGTTAATGCAAATGTAGATAGCAATATCACATGCTCTGATTTGGTTGAGACTCTTGATATATCTGACTGTACTGTAACTATTGGTGATATTATATCCAAGTTAAAGAGTCTTGATTCCCGTAAATCTGCAGGACCTGACAAAGTTCCACCCATGTTCTTAGTTAATTGTATGCATACATTGTCATATCCTATACATAAACTATTTACAAAGTCACTCTCATCAGGTGTGTTCCCGGATCTTTGGAAGTTTAGTCTTTTGACGCCCATTTTCAAAAAAGGTAAAAAGAGGGACGTAAAAAACTACAGGCCAATATGCACCATGTCTACATTACCCAAACTTTTTGAAAGTCTAGTACTAGACAAGTTGATATCCCGAATTAATCCCACCATCTCACCGCTTCAACATGGATTTATTAAAGGAAGATCAACCCTTTCCAATTTAATATTGTATACGAATGATATTGTTAATGCCTTGATTGCATCACATCAAACTGATTCCATATATACTGACTTCAGTAAGGCATTTGATAAAGTAAACCACAAAATCTTATTAAGAAAACTGAAATTGTTGGGATTTAGAGGGAATATTTTGGAATGGTTTAAGAGTTATCTATTGGGAAGGTACTTAGCGGTTAAGGTTGATTCGTTTACTTCTTATACATTTGCAGCCTCGAGCGGAGTACCACAGGGATCTCACTTAGGCCCGATATTATTTTGCTTATTCATTAATGATATAGTTAATATTTTTAGTAATGTTAAAGTTCTGTTATTTGCTGATGATCTGAAGATATATAGAACAATCAAAAACGATGATGATCGCGCCATTCTGCAGTTGAACCTGAATAAACTATTTACGTGGTGTTCTGTCAATGATTTACAACTAAACATTGGTAAATGTCAGATTATTAGTTTTTACAAAGGTAAAAATCCTCTTAAGTTTTCCTATGATATGAATGGTGTTAATCTTCTTCGTGTATCACAGATTCGTGATCTTGGTATCATATTCCATGAGAGTCTACAGTTCAATGTTCACATCGATAAATTAACAAGTGATGCAATGAGAATTCTTGGTTTTATTTTGAGAATGGGTGCAAATTTTAAAAATGTATCAACATTAAAAAATCTGTATTGCTCGTTAGTACGAAGCAAATTAGAGTACAATTCCACCATTTGGTCACCATTTTACAAAATCCATTCTCAATTATTGGAAAAGGTACAAAACAAATTCCTTCGGTATATTAATTTTAAAATGAAAATTCCAATTGAACTTATAAATTATAATAACTTACGCGCAGAAACCAGACTCCTTAAATTATCAGATAGAAGAGTGTTAATTGATTTGTTATTTTTATTCAAAATTATCAAATCTTTAGTTGACTGCCCTAATTTATTAGAATTAATCTGTATTAATGTTCCTGCTAGACTAACTCGCAATAAAGATATTTTCAATTTTAACAATACCCTCAATACTAACTATTCTATTAATTCACCAATCCCTAGAATGCATAGCCTTGCAAATAAACATTGTGAATCTATAGAAATATTTGGTGTTGACAGTTTTGCAATTTTCAAGAGACAACTCATCTCTATTTTATCTGTTAATAATTAACTTTTCTTATTTTTGTTCTTTTCATAAAACCTCCTCTCATTTAAAATCTTACCAGTAATTTATAACCTTATTTTATTTTATTTTGCTGTTCTATTTAGTTCTGTTTTATCATCATACATTATTATACACATATAATTGTTTGTTTTTACCTACTAACTAGCTTTTACACTTTGCACTTTATTGTATTTCTGGTCTTATTACTGATTTTTTCTTATTACTCATAGTATTTCATTTCTTTTATGATGTTTAATTTTTTTATGTTTTTAATTTCTGTTGTAAAAGCCCACTAGGGCGTAAATAAATAAATAAATAAATAAATATTCAAATCTGATCACCAAACATTTCAAGCAACGTTTCAATTCTGAATGGTGATCTTACACCAGGGCGATACTGGGAGTATCTTCCACTCTGGAACGTGCCGCAAATATACTATAGTATATTATTTTAAATGAATAAATTGTGAAATAACACAAATTAATCAAATAAAATTTATTTGCCACGCCGGGATTCGATCCTGCGACCTTCGGTGTGCGAGTCAAGGGCCTTACCGCTGAACTAAGCCGGCTGTCAAAATAATATGTAATATTTTTGTGGCACGTTTCAGAGTGGAAGATACTCTCAGTATCGCCCTGGTGTAAGACCACAATTCAGAATTGAAATGGCTTTAGCCGTGATTAGTGACCTGATTTGAAAAGCCAGGTACTTCCCCACCTTCCTCTTTCGAATCTCCTTTCCTCCCCACTACCTTCAATCTCACAACATACCCCAATTGGGGATGCCATTATCTCACTGGCTCCAGATAGCAGAGAGTAGTTCGGAAGTTAATCGGTATTCACTTAAAATATGGAAATTTACTTGTAGAATGGCCAAAGTTTTAAAGATCATCTTATGTCAGGGAAGTTAGGTTACGAACTGTCACTTGCTGTTTTGTTTAATTTAATTTAAAAGGGTCAGAATTAACTCTATTTTGGGCGCATGTTGTTAACATAATATAATATCACAGATATAATATGAGAGTTTGTGCATACAAAATGTTTTTATTACCGTAAATCCCAAAAAAAAACCATTGTCAATGATTACAGCTGGACAATATTATATAAAACTGTAGAAACATAACACAAGCATCTTAAACAATGAAATAAAAGCGCCAATAACCGCGAACAAGTCGAGAATGTTTAAACTTTCGGTAGTAACACGGTTATAAACTTCTGAACGTTGACGGGCGTGACGTCACAATTCGTTCAACCAATCATGGGCCGTTTGCTGTTTAAGGTAGGCCTATTTTGAAATCAATAATTATGAATGAAAATATTCAAAATAAACTTTTTTAATGCGATAATCGTAATGAGAAAAATAATCTTTAAATCTTCCACGTGTTTTTAGCGGTATCCCCAGTTTGTGAAAATACCCTATTTTGTGATCTCTGATTTGCTGTCAACTTTCTCTTAAATAAATAAAAAGAAACATTCTATAAAAACAAAATTGATGAGTGCAATAATGATTCCTGTAAACTCTGGTACATCATAAATGAAATTACTAATTCTAAATCCTCACATAACGACAAAAACATTAAAGAATTAAACACTGATAAGATTCCCACATCTTTTACGGAACACCCAGACAAACTGCTTGATTTTATAAACAACTAATTTTGCAATATAGGCTCGAACTCGAAGGCAATATAGCAAATAAAATTTAACAAAATAAAAATAATGTCGAAAAAACAATGAGGATTGATGATGTGCATCATGAAAACAGCCTCAATATACATAGTCAATATAGTGATGAAATCTTACTAATATTATAAATGCGAAAGTTTGTATGGATGTGACTTACTCTTTCACACAATAAATATCGAATGGAATTTAAAAATTCTTTCACTAATCGAAAGCTACATTATTTAGGAGTAACATAGGCTATAAATATTGGTAAGCTCTGGCGTTATGAATAAGCTGTGGCGTTATGAAATTATTTATTATACGTTTATTGGCAAAGCGTGTTGCTAAGTAAATGTTTGACATAGGTACTAATCTACATTTTGACCTAAGCCAACAGCTATACTAATATTATGAATGCGAAACGGCGCGTATTTGATTTTTGATTGATTGGGGGAAGGGGAGGGAGGGGGGGTAGTGCGGGGGATGGGGGGGGGAGGGGAAGTGGAGGGGGGGGGGTGCATTTGCGAGCGAACCCGGGGGCAAAAGCTAGTAAGAAATATAATAGCCTCATTAAACACAAATACCTCATCGGGAAATGAACTGATTTCAAGCAAATCGATTAAATTGTAAATCTATCATTATCAAAAGGTATTTTTCCCGCTTGTCTGAAAATTGCTACAATCATACCATTATATAAAAACGGACCCAAAAATAATATATCAAATTATCGACCAATTTGTATTTTAACTCCTAAATATTGAAAAAAGTAATAAAAAAAACAAGTCTACATTTTTGGATGCTAATAAAATATTATCACTTACGCAGTATGGTTATAGGAAAAACCTGGGTACGGGTGACGCTATAGCTAACGTAACAAATACAAATAATAGAAAACTGGATGAAGGCCAAAAATGCTTAGCAATTTTCATTGATTTTCAAAAAGCTTTCGATACAATTGATCGTGAAATACTGTACTTAAAACAAAACAAATGTAATAACCAAAATAATTCTAAACCTACTTAGAAGTTACTTAACTTGAATAGAACAAATTGTACAAATTAGTAAAAGAAAGAACAAAACTCTACCAATTAAATTCGGTGTCCCCCGTGGAAGTGTATTAGGACCTATACTATTTCTGATTTATATAAATGACCTTATGAATGTTCCCTTCAATGGAAAAATAATGAGCTTTGCAGATGACAAAAGCCAGAGCTCACCATTCGATAGTTGTTGTCGCCACTTCAAAAAGTGAAACTATCGAATTTTCTATTTCATTTTTAAATGATAATAAGGTAAAAACATAAATTTACTACTTACAACACCACATTACTTCGTCTCATTTGATCTGACCTGACGCCAAAACAGTTTGATCACGTACTATGAAGAGATCAGACTTATCGGCAGACCACACCACACAGTCGGGCAGACTGGTAAACTGTGTGTAAAATATTCCCTCAGTACGCCGCTTGACCATTAGCCTGGGTTGAACTGAATAGTTGAATAGCACGTTATCGGAAAAAATAAACTACGTGAAAACATCACTTACGTCACTTGAAATTAATTAATGTGTACGGTAGCTACCACAAACGAAGCAGGGTTTCCTTCGTGGTTAAAACTATAGATTTTTTTTCTTCAATTCATTGGAATAACTTTTGTGGTTTTGGGTGAACATCAATATAATAGGTAATAGGTACGTAATAATTGAAGAAGGAGATAATATTAATAAATCTAAACCTCACAAGTCTTCACTACTTGATTCTGCAGAAGTTGTAAATACTTGTTTACTTGTTAGAAGTACCGTATCATTGTTTAATGGCACCGTTATTGTTTATCATTATCTATTGTCCTGTGCCAAAACAGCACTGCTTTTAATTTTGTTATATTGGCATTGATTTAAATATATATTCTTTGTTTCATATTATTAAGTCAATTTTTGTGAAGACTCGTAAGGAACACCATAGGATTACTTGTTAGTTTATTATAGTTAAGCGCACTTGAAGTGAAATAACACGAAACTGCGCTAGGTTATATAAATAATTTTACGGTTCTGTGCTCCAGATTTTATGTCCGGGTTAAATCTTCCCCACAGGAAAAACTAAACCCTTTCACATACTTTTCCACAAATTTTCATCTAGTCAATCCACGCATGTAAGTGCACTATATAAGTATAATAAATACAAAACAATACAAGAACAATGCTTCAATCTACGAGAGACCAAATGGGAAAAAATATTCACCGACTCCAGATATTTTCATATCAGAGGGTTCGGCTCCATGGAACTCCCAACTGGACCGATAAATCCTACTGATCCCCCAAAATAAATATTGAAAAAATCTTTCGTAATCCTACATATATTTAAAATGACTGACTTTTGCATTTTTATATATAAATTCGTTGAAAAATCTATTTTGAATGAGAGAGCTTGGTATAATGCTAGTAGCCGAAATAACAAATGGTAATATTTTTATAGTCTGAGAATGCCAAATTCTTTTAATCTCATTTCCTAAATCTGTATATTTTCTTATTTTTTCAGAAACAGTTTTCACAATATTACAGGAATTTGGAATAGCGACATCAATGATATACGTTATTTTGTTAATTTTGTCATTTAAAACTAATTCGGGTCGATTATGACTAATTGTTCTTTCTGTTAGTATTGTTTTATCGTTATAAATTTTATAAAATTCATTTTCTAAAAATGAATTTGGTTCATATTCATAATATGGTACATTGCGGCAGACAATCAAGTTATGTTTAGTAACCAAACTTTGGTGAATTGTTTTTAAAACTTGATTGTGCCTAAATGTATACTCGGACGGCGCTAATACAGAACATTCCGATATAATATGTTCTATAGTTTCCGGAAAAGCCAAACATTTTCTACATAAATCATCAACTTGATTTGTATCTTTGATGATATGCTTTCTATAATTTTTAAGTATTAATGACTCTATCTTGAATGGCAAGCATAAATCCCTCTATTTCTGCGCTCAACTCTCCAATACTCAACCATTTGTGTGACGAAAGTTTGTCAACATATGTTTGGTTGAGATAGTTGAGTTGTTTTGCGTGAAGAATTTTATTTGACCAGGAATCTAATAATTCCTGGTAGGTATTTATAAGAATGTTGGCATTCTTGTCGTATAAATTTAATGGTGAAATATTTATATCTGCCTTGCAAATTATTTTGTGCATTTCTGAACTCTCAGCTTTCCTATGGAAAAAAATTCTTAGCATTTCTAGCTGATTATGTTTTAAAGATGTTATTTTGACTATACCTCTACCTCCTAAATTTCTAGGTGAATTAATTCGTTCTATAGCTGAATTTGGATGATGGCAATTAAACTTTGTAAACTTAGCTCTAATTAACCGTTCTAAGCTATCTAAATCTGTATTAGACAATTTAATTATGCCAAATGAGTAAGTTAATAGAGGTATTGCCCAAGTATTTATTGCCTTTACAAAATTTTTAGCAGATAGATTCCTTTTTAAAAATTTTCTGATCCTAGTTTGAAATTTAATCCGAATGTCATTTTTAATACTAGTATGATCTATTCGATTGCGGATATCCTAAATATTTATAAACATCATTCCGTTTCATACTTTTAATTTTGAAGTTTCTAAATATACCCTCGTCTCCACCTACACTTTTACCTTTCTCTATCTCAACTATATCAACTGAACAAATTTTAACTACTTTAATTATTTTCTCTAAATTTGGTTCAGAATTCTAAAATAATTTTAAATCATCCATAAATAATAAATGCGAAATTATACTGCTCTCTCTTGTATTAATTTAATTTTTGTGGCTTGAAGTTCATGTTCCCATGGAAGATTTGAATTAGCTGTAATACAGGTGGTAGTATGTTACTTCAAGCTACGTCACCCGTTTGAAAATTCCAAAGTGGCCCGACGAGTATTTTTCGAAAAATTCCCTTATGAGCTATTCTTATTAAACGCATTTTCTACGAACCTTGGGGCACACCATTGATATGAAAAGTGGTAAATACCCATTGATTGAATTTCGAATAATATTTAACACCGTATCGATGCAATAGGATAGTAATACGATTATATTTCAGAGAGAAATTGCAAACAAAGAAACGTTTGTCAAATGCCACCAATTAAGTAATTTCGTTAAAAAAAAATCACATAGTTATGAGTGACGCGGCGCTCCCAATTTCATGTGGCAGATGTGATGGCTTTATGAAAGGTTTTCATTTATTAAGTACCGATGTGAGTAAACAGTTCACCCTTCCCTCGGGGATGTCTGACCTGGGAGGGTCTGCGGCCAAAGAGGATAAACACACCCTGTCCTGGGAACTTGTGCCTGGTGTCATACATATGTTATGATCAATTAACATTGCGAATTGTGTTTAATTTGACAAATGAGCCAGCGTTCTCACCAATTACCTTTCAGTGTGATGGAGTTAATATTAACGTTAAGTACTTAAAATATAATAACATGTTTGTAAATGTATAGGAATTCCTTGGTGGCTTTGCGAGCGTGTTTGCAGGCATTTTTTCATTATTTTTTAATGCGTGGTTCAGAAAGTGGAAAATTTATGTATTTTCCAAAGCAATTAGAAAAATGACAGTAATTGAGTTAGTTAATTACCAATAGCTAGAACTTTTAAAAATATTGCCATACCGCAATAATGGATTAATGCATATTTTAAGAAAGTATGGTGAAATTTTCATGTTCTGAAAAAATAAATTATTTACTTGAGTATATTTAGGATAAAATGCATAATATATACTTAAAGGGCGTTCTCCGACGACATCCAGAAATTAATTATTGACAAGTTTGAACCTGTATTTATAACAGAAGAACGTGGAAATAAAGGTATTAGAATAATTACACATACTCATTAGACAAACCTTTTCGTGTGTACATTTATACATATTATGCATTTTAATTCGTATGTCGTAAATATACTCAAGTATATATTTTTTCAGAACATGAAAATTCCACCAAACTAGTAACTTTCATAGAATATGTATGAATCGATTATTGCGGTATGGCAACCTTTTTAAATATTCTACCGATTGGTAATTAATCTCAATTCTATAATTTTCCTAATTAAAAATAATAAAAATGTGCCTACAAACACGCTCGCAAAACCCGCTTAATAACGTTAACCCATTGTCAATAATGCATTCACTTTATAACATGAATAAATTATTGTTTCGCATGGCAATAATATTTTTTCTACCATTTGCAGCATTGATTGTCTATAAAGTATAATATAAATATGGCGTAGTAGGTACAGTTCATTTACCGTCTAAGTCAGAGGTTCCCAAAGTGGGTGCCGCGGCACCCTCGGGTGCCGCGGACAGAGGTCAGGGGTGCCGCGAGGCCCCCCTGATGTCTCTACTAAAAATAAAAATTGACTTGAACGAATACAAACATTTTATGGAATGGAAAATCACCCGCGTGGCCGGTCCGCGCTCTGTGAATGGATTGGGTGGGAGGCATAGGAGTGGGGATACAGTTGTGGTGCTGCGCTAACAGCGGCCGCGTGCCGCATTCACTTGTACTTTTTTCATTTAAGATTCCATCATTCAGGAAAAAACTACAAGTGTGGAAAGAAAAATGGGTGATGATGGAGGCAAAGATTGTTTTCCAATATTGCAACAGTACATGGCCCATAGCGGAGTTAAGGTTTCAAATAACTTGCTGACCCTTTTCACAGAGCACCTATCACAGTTAACTGACTGGTTTGCCAAGTACTTCCAAGTGGAGAAGTTTGTATGGATCCAAGATCCATTCCGTGCTCAAGCTCCCCAAGATTTTACTACGCAGGAAAAAGAAGAATTAATTGACCTCTCGACCGACAGCAGCCTAAAAATGAAATACGCTTGTTCGGATTTGACGGAGTTTTGGATATCAGTCAGAAATCAGTATCCGATTCTAAGTGGAAAAGCTGTAAGGGTCCTCATTCCCTTTGCTACTTCATATCTGTGCAAAGCTGGATTTTCAGGGGTTGCGGTTATAAAGAGCAAATATCGCTCAAAAATAAATGTGGAAAAAAAAGAGGAGTAGCTGTATCAAGCCTTATTCCCCGGTTTGAAAAATTGTGCAGATTATATTTGCATTTTCTTTGTAAGTTTTCCTATCAATAAATGCACTTTTCATTTTACGAGTTGTATTATTCAGTGGAGTAGGTAAAAAATTGATCCTCCGTCCTGCGGGGGGGGGGGGGTGGCTAAAGAATTGTACTCTTGGGGGTGACACTCGGTCCCGAGGCTACCACAGATAGACATTATATGACAGGGGTGCCGTGAGAAAATTAGAATTTTCTAAGGGTGCCGCGACTTGGAAAAGTTTGGGAACCCCTGGTCTAAGTGTCTAATTTCAACAAAATTAAAATATAAAATGCATATTTTTTCGTCTCCCCCGACATTAATAAATATTCACATTTCGAAATCAATATATATTATAAAATAAATTCCAAAAAAATGTGCGTCCCGCAAAAACTCAGAAACAAGTCCCGGTACGATCAAGGGAGTTACATATATGTTTTGTAGATCTCTATACCCCCTTCAGGATGACGTTTCCCGTTTTTACCTAAATTGCGTTCTTTTGAATATATAAGGGCTGAAAGTTTCGCCTTCTTGAAATTTCTAGAACAGTCTTTCAGAAAGTTCTAGAAGGTTCGATAGAGCTCTAGAAAGTTCTGTAAGAAGTGGCCGAGTATGTCGTCGAATGTTCGGGAATAGGGAATCGGGAAAATCATTGTGGAACATTCCAGATCACACTCAAATGTTGTCCTGAGCGAAGCCGGGTAACCCAGCTAGTAAATAATAAAGCTAAATTTAACTGTTTGAAAAGGGTTAGAAAATTGTTTCAATAAATTTAATAAATTCGTAAATTATTATCGATTTACGAGTACGTTTCCAAGAAAAGGACTGTGAGTTTTTATGAGGAATTTATAAATTTATTTAATTAAACATTATTAAAAATTGATGTTCGATTGAGGAGATAGAAGATATATTATTGAAATCATCGAGTGCGCTGGGAACGACGTAGGTACCTAGGTACTAGATACACTAAGGTCGGGTTGTTTCAAAGAAATTAAAATGTAACGTTGTCATCAAATGGCCACTCAGCGCTAGTTAAAAGTTCCCCGGTTCTAAGTCCATTTCAGCGATTTCAGCTTATGAGCAAATTGTGATCAACAGAAGAGGACACCTACCATTCTGTTAGTCTTGTCAGATTATTACAATTTGGGAGAAAGCTGAAAAATGACTAGAATCGGCCAAAACGACTATCTTTCAAATGTAAAAAAAAAAAAACGAAATGGCGCTGAATTGCCATTTGATGACTTTGTCGCACGTGAATTTCTGCGAAACAACTGGACAAAAATATAGGGCGGAAAATAAACAAATTATATTTGTGGATAAATAAGTAAGAACAACAATTTGAAAATAATGCACAGTTTTAAATAGGCATCTATTCTTTCGAAGGTATTGTCAAAAGGACAGTTTGGCGAAGGTTGAAAAGCTGTTACATGTTAAAATGTATGTACCTACTCAATAGAACTGAAATAAAAGTTTGTGTAAGTTTATTGTAATAAAATTCGTTATTAATTACTGTAATTATTTTTTTGTGTAAAATTATTGCATATAATTTTATTAATAATAATTTTAATTAAATGTGTTATTAATTATTGTAAATAAGTTGTTGTAATTTTTTATTTATTTTGTAAATTCTATGATATTATTATTTAATGTATAAAAACAGTTTATTATAAACGAGTTCTGCTTCGTAATTATTATTATGTGTTACAGCTGTTTCGCCCTCTGAAGGCATTATCAAACTGTAGTTGTTACCACCTACAGGCGATGTATTTATAACATTTCTAGACAAGTACTTATGACGAAGAAATGAAATGCTTTTATTTTTATTACTTGTGTCCCTTTTAACTTCCCAGTAAAATGATTGAAAATATTAATGGTTAAGTTTCCCAATTACTGCATTGTTTAATTTTTACTGAAGGTCTGGTCGATAATTATGCCATAAAATAAACCCGTGATTATTCACCGTTTAAACCATACTATGATAGTAAGGGAGACACAACGATTTCTATGAGACCTTTACGAGATAAGGCGAATAAATTATCCTGATTGGTTAAAAATCAGATGTCCTAGTGGCAGTGGAGATTACACATTTAACTGTTACGCTTGTCCGACACTACTTTGACATGAAATAATATAAACACTTTGTACTAATATCCCCACTATTGGAATGTTTTCATAGTTTCAGTTTACCTATATCTTAATAGGCCAATCAAATTTTATTCTCTACAAAATTGATATCAGTCATTTTTTCACAAAATTGTAGTGAGAAAGAGATACGTACTCGTACAAAAAACCAAACCAAGTCGAGCAATTTACCTGTTTTTTATGAACGTTTACACATTTTTACGACTGCATATCTCAATATTTATTATAGGTAAAAGAAAATTTTGTAGGAAAAAATTGTAGTTAATTTTATGTTCTACAAAATTTGTTGATGTACTTTAGTCGAAATTTTGATTGAAAACGAGATATTTCAGAAAAATGTAGATTTTGGCGTTATTTCGACATGTTTTTTTCAAAATGGCGGCAAAAGCTCAAGTGATCCAAGTTCGAAAACTCATTACATCAGAAAATTGGGACTACCGGATAACCCGATCGCGGATCGCTAATTACACTGGCCTATAAGGCACTAGAAATATTACAAAATCGTTATTTAAGAAAGTCAACGTTTGTTAATTAAATTATTCAGGTTATAAAAAAAATTACTTCATCTACTCATGTTCATCATGTACAAGAAATTATAAAAAGGTAAACCGTTATATTAGTAATAGTGTAATATCGTGATAGTTTCATTGGTGACATGGTGAACAATTTGGTGATATTTTTCTTGGAAGTCTCGAACCAGGTGATGATAGTTTACAGACATTAAGCGTTGAGTGTTTGAAAAACGAAATTGAGAAATCTTTAAAACGATCATTGATTACAAATTTAATCAATAAAATTGAATTTTTCTCGTATTTATTATTTTAAACATGTAAACGTAAGAACATACTGGGTCGACGTACGCTACGTAACCGACTCACTATGATATATATACTACTTACAATTCACAAATTTTCTATGGAAATAGTTGCATCAGATCACACTGGCCACACGTTGCAATGCATGGCCAGTGTGATTCTAAGGCATATATTTCCATTAAAAAATGTATGGATTGTAAGTAATTCGAATATTGTAATGTGTCGCTTTCTTAGCGTACTTTGACCCAAAATGTTGGCATCTTCATAGTCGTATTTTCAAAATATATTATACATTTGTGGATATGTACATCGATAGTAGAAGTAAGTAGTTAAGTAGGTACCATACGAATTTTTAAAACCTATTTCTGATTTGATGAGTGATGGTTATAAGTAGCAAATTTAGTAAGTCCCAAATGAGTTATAACCAAGTTTGACTGAATGTAAATAAAAACAATGTTAAATGAATAAGCGCAGTTAGAGCTTTTATTTATTATAGCTTTTGACACCGATTATTACATTTTAAAGAAACAATATGAAACATATCAATGATAAGTACGGAAGTTCATATAAGCCAAGACACGCAAGTAAAGACTGTAAGGAGACTGAGAGCAAGCGAGGTCCACCAGACCGAGGAGTCACTTGTTGTCCAGGAGAGCGTTGCCTTTGTCGTAGGAGAGCCTGGGGAGTCTGTGTCTAACAGACTCCGCAGCGGCCGCAGCAGCTACCGCAGCGGCGTGGTTGGTGTTCGCGTATGATTGCCCTGTTATCTTTTTACGCAGATTGCAGAATACCCTGAAATAAAGCATAAACAAGTATTATTCTTCTCACCCCCTGATTTTCCAGAATTCACTTTTCGCCGCTGGTTTTTTTTAGATATTTTTAACCTTTTTTACTTCTGTCACTTCTATAATGTAATTTTGTAAACAATGGAGGAGGATTTCCCTCCTAGACCCCCTACAAAGCCCCCTGCAGATCCCACTCCTGACTCTCCTGACGGAGAATTTTCAGAACATGTAGAAATTTCAGACAGTGAATCTGTCATTCTAACTTTAATTTAGAAAAAGGAAGTTTAGTCTCTCTTCCCTAAAAAAACTTGACTCGCCTTCGACTTCACAGTCCCCACCAGCTCTTCCTCAACCTCCTCCAACAAACTTTTATTCTACTCATACCCGTGGCCCATACGTAGTATATGCTCAAAAAACTGAGCAAGGTAAAACCATTCACCCTCTTGAATTTGGTAAATTCCTATCAAATAGCATGAACCTTTCGATTAAGCCTGGAGGTGTAAAAACCGAGTTTCCGCTTTCGAATCTCTCTTGAATTCCTCACAGATTCAGCCACCAACAGCTTTATCAAAAACAGATTTATTTCATCAAATTCTAAATTCAAGGAGTATATCTTAACTTTTAATGTCACTCGAATTATCCTAGTCAAGGGTATCTCGGCCGATCTGTCCATTCCGGCAATCCCATAAAAGCCAGGAGGCTAAATAACAAGGACTCCTCTGAGGGTATCGTTTCCTGAAAGCCCTCCCAATCTGTCGTCATCACCTACGATGGACAATCTTTTCCCTCCCATATATATTTATTCTTCAACTCCTTTTTTTTACATTAACTCCATTTTTACATTGAGGAGGAAAATAATTTCCCTCAGGGCCTATGTAATCTGCGATGCTGCGTGGAGAGTCTTTTTGAGGAGAGGAAGAACAAAAAATCATGTGTTGAGGCTTTATCCAGCAACTCTTCATCCAACCTATCCCCTCCCCCTCAACATTTTCTCGTTCAACTAAATTCACATACCAGACCTATCTCTAAACCAGCTCCATTATAATTTGTCCTCAATAAATTATCAAAATCTTTCTGGCAAACTTTCCCAAGATAATTCTAATTGACCTTAATTCCTTCTCAAACTAATCTAGCGTCCAACACTGTTTCTATTATTTCCACATTAAAATCATTTATTCAAAATGACTCTTCAAGATGAATAGCCGAAATCGAACCTCCGTAATCTATTAAATTCAAACTTTGTTTCTGTGGCTGCTGTCTCAGAGACTCATGGTTCACTTCATCCACCCACTTTAAAGTGGGAGCGTACTCCTGTCTCCGCGATGATCGCCCGGAAAGTAAGGGCGGCGGTGCTGCCCTTTTTATTCAAAAATCCCTACCATTTTTCCCAATAAATAATATCGATCCCCCCCAATGCTGACTTTCAAATGGTTTCAGCTAAAATAAAGGACACATCCAAGGGCCATTTAATCAATGGAATTCTACTTTCGCTGACCATGATAGTCGAAGTGCGATGGATTTCCTAATCTATCCAACCTCTTCCTCTTGAATGACGGATCTCTTAATAGAATCTCTCGTCCCAACACAAATCCCAGTGCAGTGGATCTCTTCATATGGTCTACTAGTCTGGCACTTCTCACCTCGTAGGTGGTGTCTCCCGACCCTTGCTCCAGTAATCATTTCCCGATCATCATCACTTATCACACTTCTTTCCAATCAGAATAGTTCCATATTTCGTAAATGATTAAAACAAAACACACCAAATGGGACGAATTTAACTTGCGTATGGATAAGTTTATACAAAATAAACCCTCTACCGATATATTATCTGTTAAATTTGACTACGATAACTTTAAATCAATGCTCATAACTGCAATAAATAAATCAAACCCTCCCCTTAAAACTAAATATCTTAAAAACTCCCTCCAACTCCCTGGTGGGATGAGGAATGTTCCAAGGTAGTGAGGATTCGGAAATCTAAATGTCTTTTCTATTGTTTCAATATGACTATGGAGAACTATCTTATATATATAAAAACGCCTAATCCAGTGTCAAAAGGGTATTGAGGGCAAAAAATCTGGGTGGTACAACTTCTGCAGTTCAGTATCTCAAAACACGCCAATTTCGGAAGGTTGGTCAGTGATTTGTAGATTTCGATCCTCCCTCCTTGAGCGTCTCATTCCAAATGGATAGATGAATTCTTGGACAAAATTGCCCCCCCTTCTGTACCTTACTTAGATGAAATAACTCCCATCTATAATACTCCTATGTCAATCATTGGCTAGAGTCTCCATTCACTTAAATTAAATTAAAAAGATATATATCAACAGTCAAGGACTCATCTCCAGGTAGAGAAGGCATACATAATCAAAAATAGTAACGATTATATTCTAAAGTACTTCTAAGGCATCTTAAATAAAATCTTGCAGACTGGCATAAT
The DNA here is from genome assembly GCA_917563855.2 of Limnephilus lunatus. Lineage (NCBI taxonomy): Eukaryota > Metazoa > Arthropoda > Insecta > Trichoptera > Limnephilidae > Limnephilus > Limnephilus lunatus. The sequence goes on along the minus strand of OU830597.1, from coordinate 82,363,519 downwards.
GACTGATGACTGGAGTTCTCAAATAATCATCCCAATCCTAAAACCAAACAAATGACTCAATTCTGGATCCAACTACAGGCCAATTGCTCTTTTATCTCAGTAAAATTTATAAAAAATTAATTAAAAACAGATTGGAATTTTTTGGCGAGAGAACACAACTTCTCTCTCCATCTCAATTTGGATTTAGGAAAAAAAATGTATTCAAGATAACCTTGCAATCATTAGCACTGATATTAATTTATCCATTTCTAACCAGGAAGTTTGTCTTGCAGTTTTTATATACATAGAAGTTTCCTTTGGCAATGTTTCCATCCCAATCCTTAAAAAAAAACTTTTAGGCCTTGGCCTATGCCACATGTTTGTCCAATCGATTATTAATCTATTTCTTGGTAGAAAATTTTTCACTGAGCTACCAGATGTTACTCCTCAAAGTAGATCTATTTGGAAAGGTTCAAGGCGATGTATTACTCCCTTACTGTATAATATATATAAGTATGATATGCATCTCACTATTCCCCCTCAAGTAAAAAGTTATGAGTTCGTAAATGACATAGCTTTCTTCTCATCATCCAAAATCATCCCACCCGCCGTCGAATATCTTAATGAAGCCATAGATGCCCTTTGCACATGGCTCCCTTTAAATGGTCTTAAACTTTCGGTTCAAAAGAGTCAGTGTGTTATCTTCTCAACCTTTGCGAATAATAACAGGAGCGATGCAATCGTCGGTCATCAATTCCCTTCAAGTAGAATGTTCTCATACCCTCTTTTTTTAAGGCATCATCTTTTGCTGACAAATTTGTCCCTAATGTTAAAATTATAAATGTCATCGGTTATCCCCATAGTCTGGTTTTTCAACGACTCAACACATTCATCTACAATCAGAGCTTGAACTAAACCTCTTAATGCCATCTGTGAAAGTTTTCACTCTCTCTCAGAGCTTCATAATTATCCAAAATGATCTACTTCCTTTGTACAAATTAAAATATAGTCACGTCATCCTATTCCCTACAGTTTTTGAACTGATAAGCATCCTTAAAAGTCATTCTAATCTCCCAGCCCATGCTGTCAATAACATGTTCAATGACATTATTTCTTCTAAATGATCCAACTCTTCACTTTTATTTACTGATGACTCCAAATCTCCAGAATCTCCTATCTGTGGTATAGGTATTAACGTTTACCACAATAACTGTAATGATAGAATATTTTATTCAATTTCTAACAATTTTTTAAAATATTTTATGCCGAGTGCATTGCAATATTTGAATCTCTTGAATATATAATCAAAAAAAATTGAACATTCTTGTTCTCTCTGTCTCTCTCAGTTTCCTCCAAAAACTTAAATCCAGTCCTCTCCTTCATTCTGGTGATAGTTTTGAATGCCTTATTTGGGTGCTGTTAACCTCCATTCAAAGCTCTGGAAAAACCGTAACTCTGATTTGGATTCCTGGACATGTCGACATAGTAGATAGTAGGTAACGATATTGCGGATTCCTTGGAAAAACAAGGAGCGTCCAACCCTAGTGTTGCCCTCGTAAACCATATTCCCCTACCCGATATTTATTCCATTATCAAATATAGATCCCACAATGTTCAGGCAGAGTATTGGAACAGTGCTAGTCAATCCAAGGGAGCCTGCTACGTCTCAAAACAAAGGACTATTCCATCAAAACCATGGTTTCAGTAATTCCCCAATTTTCAAAAAATAAATTTCTCCACTTATTCGAATGAGAATCGGACATGGTTTCCTTCCTTTTCACCTTTTTAAAATTCACGTCCTTGACTCCTCAGATCGTACATTCTGTGGTCTAGATGTGGGAACTTTAAATCACATATTTTTTGGTTGTTTCTCTCTAAATAAATATCCTTTCTTCTATCAAGCTTTATCTAAAATTGGCTCCCCTCCATTCAAAATCTCATCTCTTCTAAGTCTGAACTCGACTCCAATCTTCCATATAATTCTGAAATTCGCACATTTAAATAAAATTAATATATAAATTCATCTTTTCTTTCTCTGTGATTTTAAATGATGGCCTAGAACACCCTTGAAGGGTGAAAGCCAGAAATAATTGAAAAAAATATATATTTAGCTTTATTTTTACTCAGTACGTTGACCTATTGTGCCATCTCCCATATTTCACTGTATTCCTTTGACAGTCTTTAAGTCAGCTGAATTCCGGGGTTTTCAATGGGTGGTTGAATATTAGGTACTCCTAGCTCTCTAGCACGGTCGATCGATAAGGATTGATAGGATAACTTTCGGTAACTTCTCAGCGTTCCCTAGGACAACTGCAGATCGCTAACGTACAAACAACAGTTGACGTCGAATAAATTAAGGACACTTAGTAAATTTGAACTGTTACTTATTCGTTTGCGATCTGCAGTCAGGGAAGAATGAAAAGCTATCGAAAATTATCCTATTCATCCTTATCGATCGACTGTGCTAGGTTCCACATCGTGGTTCTTTTCTTTATATGTGGGAAGTCCGAATCCCGTCTCGGTGCAGTGGGAGCTATATAGCTGAATGAGCTGCATATATCAAAGATAGAAGACATATTATATCAGCCAAAAAAAACTATTTCAAAATCATCAACACCATTGATGACAATGGCTACCTATTTGAAAACATTTATTTACAATGTACAGCACGAAACACACGCTCAATCAAACCAAATATTCCACATCCCACACTCAAAAGCTAACTACACGCAGCATGTATTTAAAAGAAACGCAGAAAATACAATAACATATTTTCAGACGCTGATAATATCTTTCAATTATCCTCATATCAATTAACCAAATAATGCATATTAGAAAAAATATAATTATAAGCTTAATTACGGACGGTCTCCCTCTTGGACGTTGGAGGGTCTAGATTCGTTGTAAAGATAAATGTAGCTTCCTTTTAACAAAAAAAGCCTGTCCTGACGTGTGCGGCTAAGGATCAGTTTCCTCACACAGCATTTACGAAAGTTGTGGGTCACTTCCAATGTCTCCCACTCCCCCCTCACCCTGCAGTAAGATCGTTAAGTTATTTTTCTCATTTTCATTTTTATTCTCATGAAGATGTCGTTTTTCTTCAGGGCATTATTATGTAATATTATTAATTGTTTTTTCTCTATCCGACTGTAAAAAATTGGTTTTTCTTTTATGTTTTTTTTTTATAAAAATGTATTTTAATTTGTTTTCAATCACTGATTTATTTTTTAATCTGATTGAGCGACATTATGAGGGGTCTGTAGGAGGGACCAAAGGAAGATTTTTTTAAAGAGATTAAATGAAGGAGAAAAAATAAAAGCTGGTACTTCAGTCGAATTTCGTGCCGCTTTTCAAAAGTACGTGCAAAAGAAACGATTCCTCATGCTATCGATAGTATTGATATCAACTGTGAGGGGTATTTATAACAAGAATGTCTAAAGTGTTTTGCGCTACTGCACCAAATAGATGGTTTGATTAAGAAGGATGGACACAACAAACATATGTGCGGATGACCGTGGCCGGTTATCCCATGTATTCTGGTCTCCGAATATAATGGATCCAGATTCCTCTGAATTTGATGATCTCAGTACAGGGTGCTGACAATAATAAGACGTAGGTAGTCTGTTGATGTTTATTCCGGGATTATGTACAGTGGTTCTTCTAAGGAAGTCTTAAGGTAAAGACATAAATATACCAAACCACCCACGGTAAAGAGGACGAATCGACAACAATCACAACCTTTTATACGTTACTCATGCTGTCTCACTCATACACGCATGTCTCTTTCATACCGCAAGACATACGTTCACCAGGAACACTGGAACTTTGACTCGCAAACGAGAAATAAGTGAAAACAATTCAAAGATTCTACGGATTCTTTTGTAATCCTCTAACTAGCTAGGGTTTATGCAATACCCTTTCACGTTTCTAACTAACTAGTATTGCGGTTCATATGGCCTTTTTACTATTACCTTCTAAAGGTTGTTTTTACTTGACTGCATTTTAATACATAAATTTCATTGTGAGGAAAAATTATTTACCGGATAAAAAACCTCAAGCGAATTGCAAAGGCCTTACATCATATTTCTTGAAATTAAATACAAAAAGTTTATTAATTTATTTTACCTTAGGGTGAGGAAGTAGATGATCTCCACGAGGCTGATAAAGGAGAAGCCGAGGAAGAGGCCGAGTAAGCCGCCACAATTGGCGACGAAGTCAGTCTGTCCATACAACTCCGACCTTCTTGTAGTTACGAACAGCCCTTTCTTGAAGAACAGTACGACCCTCGCCATGTTGATACTAATTAAAGAAATCCAAAAATAATTATAGGCATCTATAATTTCTATGTCTCTTATATACTTAACCCTAAAACGGTCAAATGTCACGCACTGTAATTCACATAATTCAAATTACAATGTATACATTTGTACATATCGCACCTGCGCAATGACAGTGGCACCGGTCCAAAAATAGCAATTTTGAGGTAAGTATGCAAAAATGTTTCTAGATATCTTTTTCATCCTTGAAAAAAAAACATAATTCTTAAAAATATTATAGTAGCTTTAAAAGCGAAAGTGTCGTTGTTATATTTTAGTATTTTACTTATAATTATAATGTCTTTTGCCTTAATTCATAGAATCCGTTCGACTAGCTTCCTGACAGTGCGGTTCTTTTGGGCGATTAAGAATTTTACTAGGAGAAAAATCTATTTTTGCGGTACTATTTGGTATTTATTCAGTTACTGAAGATATTAAATAATATATAATGATGTTCTGCCGAGCTGCCTGGGTTGTGAGAATGGTATAAAAAAAGCTAATTAGATGCCATAGTCAGATTGTAAAAAGTGTAGAAAATATCTAACGTACTACCACAACTACTATTTAGAAATATTATTTTTGTATAAAAAAAGTGATTCCGTTGCCAAAATCCATATTTCATAGTTGGTAATCTCAAGTGAATTCAGTGATGAATATAAAATAACCAACAACAAATCACTATTACACTTGTGGCTGTGTAAATCTCAAATTATATTATAGATAACTAAGTGAATTCCAAACTAAGTACAATGATTCTAGATTAATTGTACAAAAAAAAACAATCTAAAAAGTAAAAAAAAAGGTTAATTTTTGTGACATTAAGATCGGTACAGCATAATTTACAATCACATTATATACTACAGAAAACTACAGTTTATATTGTGAATAACATGGAGTACTTCCCGATACCGGACCCTCAGCTTTTTCATATGAAAACCGCAGTGAGGAACCGACGACGTCGGGACAGCAACTTGGTCATCGAGGGTTGAGTTTTCCGCAAACATTTTTCCTAATAGGTTAGCCTTTTCGGTGGCGATGTTTTCTAGAGAGCCGCCAGGTCTGGTAAGAGGTGGCAGACTGGATTTGCAGAAAATGCGACCTATTGAGCCTGCAAGCGACCAGGATGCTCTGCTGCCATGCGGGCATGCAGACAGCTTTTGCAGATCTGCAGGTCGTGCTTGAATTTTGACCTATTTATGATTCTCTTGGTTTTCTTTGCCATTTTTTTTTAAATGCTGTTCTGTCTTCGGATATTCTAGATGTGTTGTGGGCTTGGTAAGCCGCGTTTTTTCGTCTCACTGTTTAAGAGTATTGTCGACTGAACCACGGCTTTGGGCCCACGCCAATTTCTTTAACAGTGGATTGGATGAAGCCGTCCATCCGGATGTGATGACTTCACCAATTTCTGGGCACACTTTGAGGGATCCGAAAACAGACAGCTGACCATGGGAAAGCATTAAAATGTGACCGCAGACCGAACCAATCTGCTGACCTATAGTGCCACGTCTTTCGTGTGGCGGTCTGAAGTTTACGGGGATTAATGTTTTTACCAGGCAGTGGTCGGACGGACCTAAAAGCGCTGTGATTTCAATCTTGTAACCGTGTGGCAAAGTGGTTAAAAACAGGTCTAGCACATGGGTCGGCAACCTTTTGTTGTAAAAGGGCCAAATATTTCATGAGGGGATTAGTGACACTTGGGTCACATGTCACTACAATATACCCGATATTTGGTGACTTAGCAGGGGTTCACGGGGGGAGGTATGTCCAGGTCTTGGCGGCGGATGCGTGAGGATTAATCGAGAGAGACTGGTTAAGGGAGGCCTTTTGACCTTTCCAGCCGGACCCTCTCGACTCATCGCCTTGCACTGAACTTGGAAGGATTCATTTATACGTCCATCTCTCCTGGACATATTGACTCCCAGATTCCTACCCACCCCTTATAACTTTTTCCATAACTTCACATCTTAAAAAGACCCTCCACACGGCATCCTCTAAAACGACATAGGCTCTGAGGGAAATTGTTTTGCTTTGTTGTATTTGACTTGCAAGTTTTCTTATATTAGCCTGCATTTAGTAGAGTCGCGTCGTATTGCGTCTAAAAGTGAATCCGATAACCGAGAAAAGGGTTCTTTTTCTCGATAATTCAGAATTGAAAAAGCTTGCTCACAAATTTTTGTACTACCAAACATAGTAGTTATTTGCTCAGCAAACCATTTTTACTCCTTGTAGCTTTCAGAAGGCAAGCCCCCATAATAATCCACCAAGTCTTTCCTTTAAAAGCCATTTTAAGTGTGGTGTCACTTTATAAACCTATCACGTTGACTTGCAAATAGCTCCCCCTTCGCTATCTCTTCGCTCCCTTTCTCGCTCCCTTTCACTCCGTTGAGTATGATATCGTCCGTCACGTGTGTTGCAGCGAGAATCTTGCGGGCCGCACCAAGACGCCTTGCGGGCCGCAGATTGCCGACCCATGGTCTAGCTAGCAGATTGGAGCGGTGAGTCTGGAAATCAGGAACCCTTATAGGCTCCTGAACCATTTGCTCCAATCCGTGGCAAAGGGCAAAGGATTCCGCTTGTCGTCTAGCCGAGTCTGTTGATCTTGAAAACTTCAAACAAAGTTTGTTATGAACATTGAAGTCCTTCAGGACCATAAACTCTGCCGTAGGGAAGCGGGGCAAGAGGTCATCAATAGTGTCGCTTAAATGTTTAAAGATTTCGAATGCGTCTGATTCGCTAAGGTTCGGTGAGCATATAATCTTACCGTACTGGCAAGATTGACGCGCATCCACATAACGACAAATCTGGAGTTTTCCAGATTCAACAGTCGCACTCACACACAGTTGACGTCAGCTCGGCTATAGAGACAGACACCTCCTTTAGGTCTGAACTTGCCTACGAGGGTGAAGCCCGGGCAGTCCAGAGAGGAGGCGTCTAAAGGCTCAGCTGTTTTTGTTTCAGAGAGGAAGAGATTAATGACACTACTTATAAATAATCATGAAAAGAAAATACATTTCTTTAACAATACTTGCAAAAAATTTTGGGACACACAGGAAATCTGATTAGGTAGTACGAGAAGTGGTCGTCGTTACCCTTTACTTAGGCCGCATATAGAAGGAATTACGAGTGGTTACTCACTCCGGTTGCTCGCTGAAGTTGGCCTTGTACGCGATGAAGAGGTTCTGCCAGTTGAAGTCAGCCTGTGAGGTCTCCGCGTCGTACGTGATGGAGGTGCAGTCCGGCAGACAGTCGCACTGTGCTACCACCGAGTCCAGAACCTCCTGAATCTCAGGCGAGAACAAATGTGTCCCATAACACACAGATCTCATATAAATCGCTGTATCTGCCTTACAATCATACTGGGAGATATGAGCTAAACGGTGTTAGAAAGAGAAAACACAACCTTTATATTCAAATAAAGATTTGAAATTTGAAAAAAAAAATTGAGACTTTGGAATTTATTTTTAATTATTTTTACATGGAAAGACAAAAAAGTGAAGGGACAATAACGTTTAAAATATATTTTCATACTAAAAAATGTATGTGTTTTTTGTTTTGGTAATTTAAGTTAAAAAGCGTGAGGTGAGCCATTTTTAAAACTTTTTCATGTTTGCATGTAAATTTTTAACATTTCAAAAATTATATTTTTAGTTAAAAAAAAATTATTATTTTTTGCAAGCGTATTTCATCACATTTTCGGATACGTTAAATTCAATTTATTTGGATTTTGTTGCAAATTGGATATATTTTGACCATCTGAAAAACACGGCAGATTTCTGAAGGGTAAACTGTTTATTTATATTCATTTTGCATATATGTACGGGCGCAAACAATTAATTCATTTTAATATTGTAGAGCATAACCTGTAAAAAGCGTTTTTCCACAAAATAATTATTGATCTCGCGCTATCTGCGAAAGAGAAGATTATGAATTCATTTAAGTATCACCTTAACCTCTTACACCTAATATTTATAGTTCGTAGGTATAGTTCATTAGTTAGAGTAGTTAGACTAATCCAAAAACACGAAATTCGAGTTTACAGGCTAGCTGCTTCATATAACTGAAATAATCACAGAACTTGAATAGAACATTCACAGATCAGAAAAATTTGATGAATTTTTCAAATTTTTTTAAACAACCTGTCCTTATATCTTGGTCATTTATGCTTCCATTCTTTTCGAATCACGTCATTCTTATTATCATTCAAAATCACTCAGGGATTTCATTTCTACCTATTTTAGTCTACTTTCGTCCTTTTTTCCCTCTGCAATTTTTATAACTTATTTTCTCATATATACTAAGCACTCATTTGTGGTTTGCTAATCTCGATTCCGTTGACTTCAACAACTTCAAAAAAAAAATACGTTTATGGATGATCATTGGAATAGAAGAGTTATAAAAAGACAGATAAGAATTTTCTTGTTGTTTACTAGCTTTCTGCTGAAAACATTGAAATATTTAGAGAGAAGCACAAACAAAAATTTCCGCTTAAATGATGATGGTGGGAGATTTTCAAAGGTTATTTTTAACGCGAGAATCCTTGTCCTTCTTTCAAAGAAAAAAAATGGAAAAAATCATTTTAGAGATCATATTCCTAACATATTTTCTCACCCATTTCAAACTCTTTTTCTTTCTTCTTCCGGCTAAATGTGAACATACTTATTATATTTCAAATTCTGCAAAAAAGTAATTATTATACAGGGTTTTAATTATTTTCAGGTACTTGACTTACTTTAACCAGTGATTCCTAGACATTACTTGTAGTAAGATATGTTAATGAAATTTTGGTCTTCCGTGTCTTTTTTGACGATTTTCTTTTTATTTTTTTTTCTTTTAATCCAAAAATAAATTCTTCTGCCTGTCGTCACTGGTCACTCAGCCAAATTACCGCTCAATTCCTCTCCCCGACCATAACCGCCCTACATACTGATTTATTTATGTAAGGTTGAAAGAATATAAAAAAACATTGACGGAGATCAAAATTTCATTTGCATTTTTATTTGTTGTTAATAGTCACCTTGAGCAGCAGCCATACAGTTCACTCTCCCAACGGAACAGATGTCGGTGACATTATTACCTGCAGGAGAATAGAGTTGTACAATTAGTTATTGATGTAGGTATTCAATATTCAGACTGATGATATAATCATATTATAATTGACTGAGTGTAATTAAGTCGTGTTTTTACTGGACCGTTTGGCATTTAATCTGCCTATAAATTTCTATTTGCCTGCAAATTTATTTGTGTTCCCTTTCCGGTGCAAGATAGTGGCCGTGTTGGATACAAGATGGATACTACTTGTTTGTCGTGGCGTGTATCCTACTACAAACTTTCGCATCGGAATAAATAATAGTATTTTTTAATTTATTTATTTATATGCCTAAAAAGGCTTTAACATAAAAGTAATTCATGAAATCGTAAGTGCACAGTGTTCACAGAAGATTATCTGTATTACCAATGTAGGAAATAGTAATAATGTAGATAGATGTATAAGGTAGGAATAAAACAGCTATATGAATATATAATATGCGTATTTGAAGAATTCAAAGTTCCTACATTTAAAAACTTATTTGTGAAAAATTCAATTATGCAAATTATAAAAGAAAAAAGATAATTACCCATCCGTGACTGAAAATCGTACATGACAGTAGTTGAGAATTAAAATTTCGTCGAAAGATGGTCTTGCGATCGTACTTTTGCAACTGTACAGGGCGGTTCCGATGAGAAAGATTTATTAATCTCCGTACCAGCATTTTTGACTAATAACACAATATAGATTTTATTTAATTCAAAATTCGCATACATCCAAGTTAGCAATAAAAATGCTCATACACGTGATGAGTAAATTATTAAAATTATGTGGGTACTTTTTTAAACTATTTTGTTGATAGTCTTTAAAATATTTCAATAATGTATAAGAAAAATAATTGGGTAAAAAAATCTGAAATATATTCATATGTTAAACTGTAAATAAATAGACAAACTGAAGTATTTTCGTCACAAAACAGGAGCGTGGTTTTCTAATGATTTTATTTGAACTAAAATTTAAATTCTGAAAAGTAACTTTTCTAGAAAATTAATTAATTTATTTTACTGTATGATTATGTTGCGACCACTTTCGCTCTCAATTTTTTACTGTGCCCGCTTCTGCTAAATTCATCGTGCCGTCACTGCTTTCAAAAGAATTATACGAGATGGGCGCCTACCTAATTGACAGGCGGCCGAGTACCTAGGTATTTACTTACCTGCTACAAAGCAAGCTGCCGCCTGCGCCGCACCGCCTACTGGCACCTACCGACTGCCCGGCCACAATGACTTCGCCATTCCTAGATAGTTCGCGAATCAACAGGCGCCTGCGCATACAATGGTCAGTGCATTCGAGAGCCTTCTCCGATGGGTTTTGAAATACAAATAATCAAAATAATGTGTCGCTTAAGGCGATCCATAGTACAGGAAAAAATCGAAATCGGAATTCACGCCCCTTTATGGGGGGAGTTTAAAAATACTCGAGAAAAAGCTTTTGGAAAGTTTGGAAAAAGTATTTGAGTTTTTTTTTACATGTTGATTTCGTAAAGGCCTGTAAAAATATGAATTCCTTTTTTAAGCATTGTTTATTGTAATAAAGCGGAATTTTGAAATTGATTTCACGATAACAAGCGACGCGGAGCCTAACACGTCTATTTCCCGCTCCGTCCGGGAGAGTACTGACCTACTGACAGACAATAGGTGTGTGTGGCTGGTATAAGGTTCACGTTGATATTCCAAATTCGTCGACTACCGTATTGTCGCTGGGATGTCAAAATTAACAACACGAAAATGCATATTATATTTTATTTTGTGAGGTTGGGGCGTAAATTTCAATATTTTTTGCAATTTTCATAAAAGAACATACTTTGGCCCTTAAAAATATTGGTCATTTTTTCTTTTAAGTCTTTTAATAAGCCAATACAAAAATAAAATATAAGGTCTATAAAAAACACTTTAAAGTCCAAAATCTCCTATTTATAAATCCCTTTTTGAATATGCTTTTATTGTATAATCTGGCAAAATCAATTTCTTTTAAAATAATCGCAAAAAAATTATATTTAAGCCCTAATTTCCTAAATTAAAATGAAATATGCATTTTCGCGTTGTTATTTTACAATACGGCCGCTAGTCGACGAATTTCGTTTTTCAAAGTGAACCCTTTGCCGTTCACCGAAGAACTACTGACCACGCCACACCTATTTCGTATCAGTCACGCCCCGGCCGGAGCGGGAAATAGACGTGTGGCTCCACGACGCTTGATTTCGTGAAATCATTAGTAAATTTTTATTTTATTACAACAATGCGTAAAATCGTAGTTAATGTTTTTAACACGTTCTTACGAAATGAACCTGTAAACAAAATTTCTCAAATACCTTTTCCAACCTTTCCAAAAGCTTTTTCTCAAGTATTTTCAAACTCCTCCCTTAAAGGGGCGTGAATTCCGATTTCAATTTTTTCCTGGACTATTGGATCTCCTTAAGGAATCATGCCCAACTGGATCATGCTCACGGAAACAGGATTCACCAAAAACTCCTGATTAAATTAATTTAAATTTAAAAATACTGGACTGTCGAAACGAAAGGCATGCCAAAAATCGTCATCCGTTTCAAGAGTGCGAAAACGGAAAGACCTCCAATCTCCTTGCCAAATGTTGCCCGCGTTAAAAAAAAACCATAATGTGCGTCATGTTATGATTCTTTTCATAACAACTTTACTAAATAAAATAACAATATTTCGAAATCAATAAATTTTTTTTTGGTTATGATTTATTAAATACTAGCGAATTCCCGGCATAAACTGCAATGCAACTTAAATAAAGAAACTGTTTCTCCCTGCTCCCCTCCCGCCTTCCCTCTTACCGCAAAAATGCAAGAAATACACACATTTTTCAATACACACGCACGCCACCTATTGTAAATTTTGTATACGAATTTCATAACGCTACCAGTCTAAATAGAAACATTTACAGGCGTGCGCACAACAACTCACCATGGCTAAAGTTCGGTTTAGTGGCGAAATTCCTAAAAATACAAACTAGTTATTTTTATACTAACTATGGGCTGGGGAATACGAATCTGAAAGAATTAGGCGGCGGCAAGCAATATTAACTGAATTATACGACTTTAAAAAATTTTTTTACACACATAGGAAAATGGCCATTTTGGAAGCATTATGATTCCTAGAAAATCAAACTAGTTATTTTTATACTAACTTTGGGCCGGGGAATCCGAATCTGAAAGAATTAGGCGGCGGCAAGCAATATTAAATGAATTATACGACTTTTAAATTTTCAATACACACATACGAAAACAGCCATTTTAAAAGCATTTTGACACATGAAAACCATAGAAACCATAAAATTAAGTGTTGCCATTAAGCAGTAATATCAATAACGTAAAATAACATGTTTATAATTTAAGTACTTACTTTTTATAAATTTTACTCACTTTTGAATCACAAACCATGCTACCTAAACCTAGCGTAGCCGCTAAACTACTTGAAAACTGGGATGTTTTTTTAAATTGACGCGAGCAGGCGGTATAAAGGGGCACAAACCATGTGACACAAACCTTGCGTAGCCGCTAAACTACTTGAAAACTGGGATGTTTTTTTAAATTGACGCGAGCAGGCGGTATAAAGGGGCACAAACCATGTGACACAAACCTTGCGTAGCCGCTAAACTACTTGAAAACTGGGATGTTTTTTTAAATTGACGCGAGCAGGCGGTATAAAGGGGCACAAACCATGCGACACAAACCTTGCGTAGCCGCTAAACTACTTGAAAACTGGGATGTTTTTTTAAATTGACGCGAGCAGGCGGTATAAAGGGGCACAAACCATGTTACACAAACCTAGCGTAGCCGCTAAACTACTTGAAAACTGGGATGTTTTTTTTTAAATTGACGCGAGCAGGTGGTATAAAGGGGCACAAACCATGTCTGGTTAGGTTAGGTTAGGTTATGTTAGGTTGGGTTAGGTTAGATTAGGTTATTTGATTTATAAGGTATGTTCGATGATATTATTGTTTAATGGCCACACTTAAATTGTTGTTTTTCTATGGTTTCTATGGTTTTCATGTGTCAAAATGCTTTTAAAATGGCTGTTTTCGTATGTGTGTATTGAAAATTTAAAAGTCGTGTAATTCAGTTAATATTGCTTGCCACCGCCTAATTCTTTCAGATTCGGATTCCCTGGCCCATAGTTAGTATAAAAATAATTAGTTTGATTTTTTAGGAATTTCGCCACTAAACCGAATTTTTTCCCTCACCATAGTTTCATCGCAATCGGATGAATGGTTTAGGAACACATAAGCGACAAACAAAGAAACATCATTTTTTTTAAGAAAAATTTGGCAACATACTTTTTTGGACGTAAGGTCTACTAATAAATTGTCGTATATGCGAAAATAATTCGCACAATACTTTGTTACATTTAAAAAAGGAAATAGATAATTCAAAGTCTCCGGATAATGAGAAGCCGTCAACTTTCAATAATGAAGTCTTAGTTACAAATCATTCAACGAAGTTATCGAATAATTTTGTTTTATTATCTACCGCCGTTATTAAGGTTTTAAATAATAACGGAAACTTGATTGAAGCTAGGGCTTTATTGGATTCTGGTGCACAGTCCAACTTTATTACAGAGGAATTCGCAACAAGGTTGCAATTAAAATCAAAAAGGGCAAACATACCGATTACCGGAATCCAAAACAAAATAATGAATATTAAAAATAGCATAAATTTAAGAATTTTTTCGGGCTATTCAACTTATGAAAGAGACATAGAATGTCTCGTTTTAAAGGAAGTGACAAGTAATCTGCCTCAAATTTCTTTCCAGAAAAGGGATGCCAATATACCTGATGGTCTACAGTTAGCGGATCCTGCCTTCAACGAAACAGGCTCAATAGATATGCTACTCGGAGCGAAAATTTTTTGGGAAATTTTGAAGCAAGATCAACTTCGAAACGGAGACTCAGGACCTATCTTACAGAGAACCGAATTCGGCTGGCTGGTGTCCGGACCCATCGTCACAACAACTAAAAAGGCCAGTAAATTCTTGTCACCTATCAATAAATATAATACATAAACAGATTGAAAAATTCTGGAAATTGGAAGAATTTCCGCCAGTGAAGCACCGAAGCCATGAGGAGCGAGCGTGCGAGGAAATTTTCACCAACACGCATAAAAGGAATGACGAAGGTCGTTTCATGGTAAGCTTACCGCAACGCCCCTGTATTACAGTTGGGAGAAACTCTGCCTATGGCAGAAAAAAGACTTAACAATTTGCAAAAGAAATTTTATTCAAATCCTGACCTGATGAAAAAATATAAAGATTTTATGCAGGAATACATAGACTTGGGTCACATGACCAGGTGCGAGGCACCCTCTAATGAAAAAAATATTATTATTTGCCACATCATGCAGTATTAAAAGAATCCAGCACTACCACTAAGACTCGAGTGGTATTTGACGGTTCTGCAAAATCATCCACTGGTATATCTTTAAACGATGCGCTCATGATTGGACCTGTTTTACAGAAAGATTTATCTGCACAATTGATATGTTTCAGAAAGCACCAGTATGTGTTAACCGCGGACATAGAGAAAATGCACCGGCAAATATTGGTGCGACCCGAAGACAGGGATCTACAGCGTATAGTATGGAAAAATTTCCCGGAGGAGGAAATTCAGCATTATCAACTTAACACCGTTACTTACGGATTGGGACCGTCATCATTTTTAGCAACTAGATGCCTGGAGCAGTTGGGAGATGAAAATATGTCTTCAAACCACAAGGTCAGTCAGATTATAAAGAATAATTTTTATATAGATGATTTAATTACTGGCGATGAAACTGAAGAAAACTGTTTATTAATTAAAGAACAATTAATATCGGTCATGGCATCCGCTGGAATGAACTTGAGGAAATGGCGACCAAATTTGCCCTCATTATGTTCAAAGCAAGAAAACATGTCAGATATGATTATTAGTACAGATTCAAATGACAGCAAAATATTGGGTCTGTCATGAATAATGTCATCAACAGGATAATTTCTTATACACGGTGAAATTAATAAAAAATCCAATTATTACCAAACGGCAAATGCTATCAGACATTGCGTCCGTATTTGACCCTTTAGGATTAATAGGTCCCATTATTGTTGTTGCTAAAATATTGATGCAAAAATTGTGGCAGGCAAAGGTTCAGTGGGATGAACCTATCCCATGTGACATGTTGAAGACATGGGAGGCCTATGTGAATGAACTACCTCTATTAAATAATTTCAGAGTAAGTAGAAAGATAATATGTCAAGATCATGTAAATTTACAGCTACATGGATTTTGTGATGCTTCGGAAAGGGCATATTCAGCCTGTGTTTACATGATATCTACTGATAAATTGGGTAAGAAGCACTCCAATTTGATAATGTCCAAATCACGGGTAGCGCCTTTGAAAAGCGTATCTCTGCCCAAATTGGAATTATGTGGAGCTGTATTATTGACAAAATTAGTGAATTACGTTATGCTAAGATGCTATATGTACACCGGATATACATACTACATACTGGTGCGATTCTCAAATAGTACTTTGCTGGGTCAGAGAGCAGCCTGCAAGATGGCACACTTTCGTTGCAAACAGGGTAGCGGAAATCCAGGAAACCAGTCAGCCGGAGCAATGGAACCATGTAAGGTCGGAAGACAATGCAGCAGATGTGCTCTCCAGAGGAACCGGCGTTTCACAATTATTAATTTCCAGCATTTGGTGGCATGGTCCAGCTTGGCTGATGCTGGATTCAGCATGCTGGCCGAATACTGACACATGTTGTGTTGATCCACCTGAGATCAAGACAAGCTCGGCACTGTTGTCTGCAGTGAAACAGGACTGGGACATTTTTAATAGATATTCTAGTTTTTCCAAATTACAAAGGGTAACGGCTTACATTATTAGATTTCATTTTAATTGTAAAAACCCTTTGCAGCGCCGCTATGGTAATTTGACAGTTAATGAGTTGGAAAACTCATTAAACAAATTAATATCTCGGGCGCAATCATACTGTTTTAACGGCGAAATTCAAGCTTTAAATAGTGGGATGTAGGCCATTTCAAATGACAGGAGTGGACTACTGCGGACCAATACTAATAAAGTCGGGTATTCACAGAAAAACGCATAGCGTTAAATCATATATTTGTTTATTTGTATGCATGGCCACTAAGGCCATTCACTTAGAAGTTGTGCTGTCTTTGAGTGCAGAGAGTATTTTAAATGCTTTGAAGCGGTTTATCTCGCGTCGTGGTAGACCAAGTAAAATGTTCTCAGACAATGCAACCAATTTTAAAGCGGCTAATAATGAACTAAGGGAAATTTATAATTTTAATATGTCTAATGATAAAATTGATAATTATTTATCCGCATTAGGAATACAGTGGCAATTTATACCACCTCGGGCTCCCAACTTTGGGGGGCTCTGGGAGGCTGGGATAAAATCAGTTAAACATCACTTAAAAAGAATAAAGAGTATCGCTTCATTAACTTTTGAAGAAATTAATACGGTGTTGTGTCAAATTGAATCTTGCTTAAACTCCAGGCCACTGACTCCCTTATCGAATGATCCTTATGACCTTAATCCTTTAACCCCTGGTCACTTTCTCATTGGAACTAGTTTGGCAGCGATTCCAGAGCAAAATTTGGAACATATCACATTCAATCGATTAAATAATTACCAAAAACTAATTCAGATTGTTCAATCTTTTTGGTCGAGATGGCGAAAAGAGTACCTGGCAGAGCTACAAACCAGGAACAAATGGACTAACCGGAGCCACGGACAGTTGCAGCCTGGCAACATGGTCATCCTGAAGGAGGACAACGTCCCTTCTTGCTACTGGAGACTGGGACGGGTGAGCGCAGTGCATCCTGGCGCTGATGGAAGGGTTCAAGTGGCGACCATCATCACTTCGCGAGGCATAATCCAGAGGGCCATTTCAAAATTATGTCTACTACCAATAGAAGACAATGGGACCGACGCAGATGAAGAAAACCAGAAGATTTCCCAGGAAAAACGATAAATTTCAAAGTAATATTTAAAATAAAATCAGATCAAGACAATGTACTAAGTAAACGGTGCAAATTAAATAAATAAACCAAGATTTTAAATAATTAAATTAAATCAAAAACAGCAAGAGGCTTAAAAATAAAAATAAAACTAAAAATAAGACACTTCAAGATGGAACTTCACAAGAATCAAGATGGGCCATAGCAGAACATTCAAGCCTAGAAGGACGACCAAGGAACTTCACACGTCAAGATCTCAAGATTGCTATTTATTTATGTTTTTGTTAAAATGAGAATTTTGTTTTTTGTTTTATTAATATTTACATGAAGTTATAATTAATTAGATTATTATCAATAGTACTTAGAAATAGGTTAGCTATTATTTCGAATTGGTTATGTTTTTAGTATTAACAGTTAAAATTAAAATTATTATTATTTTATTTGTTTTTTCCAAATTAATTTTGCATATATGTATATATTTAGTTGTTCGATTTTGTATTCTTGTTTTTTATTTTAGAAAAAAGGTAGCTCCCGTTCTTTTTTTGGTGGGGAGTATGTTAGGAAATGAAGTAAATAAAACAGAGTAAAAGTTTCTGTGCGCCTGACACAGCTGTCAGAAGTAATTAGTTGAGGTTCCGTGACATAGGTGTCAGGAGTAGCTATATTTTCCCCCCAACAGACCCATAATGTAGGTTATAAATATAATGATTCTCTCAAATTCTACCTCTTCTGCATCAGTTTGCCTTTAAAAGGAAACACTACATTATTGGTCCGTTGGGGGTCTTCAAGGGCGTTTTGTATATTTTGTTGGTTACAATAAAAACTATCTTTGATGTACCTGGAGTTATTGTTGAAATTAAAAGTCCTAAAATCTTACACAAACCAAACTCAAACAATATTTATATTAAAAAAATGCATCTAAATAACTCACGAGGCATATTGATGGAGACGCAGCCACAAGAGGCCAGGGTGTAATTGGTCAGGCACTCCAGGTCGCAGTTCTGCTGGTTGTAAATCTTGAAGAACTTCAGCCTTCTCTCCGATGTGAAGTAGCACCGTCTCCTAGTTATTTCAAAACAAATATCTAACCTTCCATTAAGTAAAATAAGTAAAATCATGAGTTTCCCCACACCACGCAATCAGATCTACACAATCTAACCTGACCCGCAGAAACTTAACCATAGAAAACTGCAAAATAAAAGAGCAGTAGCAAATAGTTTATTGTTGTGTCAATGTATTTTGGGAACTACCTATTGTATGCCCTCTGCCTTAATAAGTTCAGTTTAAATAGTACCGCCGCACAGTGTTTCGTTTCATACAAGCTAGACGGAAAAAACTCTTAGATAATAATAAAGTATTTAGAACCCTCTTGTGGAGAGTACTTAATCCGAAATTATTGAAAATTTGGGTTGAAAGTGGTTAATATTTTTTTTACCACTCATAAAATTTAACAATAAATCTTTCGAGAATCCGAGAGGCTGCGATCCACTTTTTGCTTATATTCCAAGATATTAACTGTATTTGGCTATTCAATTTTTTTTCACTGCTTGCACTGAAATTTTGAACTTCAAATTTACTTAGGTAAAATATGATTATATATTCCTTAGAACTCCTCCATGTATCGAACAATTCCGGCCTGGAAATCTGGTATGTAGTGCCTGTGAAATGACAAAATATGAACAAAAATACAGATTTGAATAGAAAATTAATTGTTCGATTCACAAAAAAAAAGATTACACGACCTTTTTGATACTTTATCCGAAATAAATTCTCGAGAAGTTAGAAATTAAATATTTGCAAACCACATATATATACTAAAGTTTGACATTATTTAAAAAAAAAACTAAAATAATTTATAATAAAATTTTACAAAAAAAACACACAACATACCTTCCAAGGTAGACTTTATTTTTTTAGAACCGAAACAAAACACTTTAAACATGTAAACAAACTTACAGCTCGCGCGTCAAGATGCGAATGAAAGCAACTGAAATCTCGTTAATTAATTTACCTAACTTTGGGGCTCTGGTATGAGTCAACCCGTGCATCAATTACCCCAATAAAATGTAATTGTCATATAAACTACCTGTTAATACCCTAATGAAATCATTTTTAAGAATTCCAAAGTGAGTTTTTTCCGTCTAGAGTATGAAACGGAACACTGTACGCCGCCGCGCCGCATGGGGCTGAAGTTCCTACAAACCACTAATTCGCAAGTCTCATACAAAATCGCAAGAAATCGTGAATGCCGCAAATTAAAAAACATTGAAGTCTCGCTTGCTATTCAGCGTTCAAAACCAGCAAATATAGCCAATTCCTTTCGTAAAATCTCTCCTACTTACACTTACCTTCCCGGTGAATACCAAAAAAGTGGAAAGCAGGAAACAGTTTGCTGAGTCAAATTTTAATAATAATAAAATAGATATTATAACCGCATTTACAGTTTGCAAAGTTGTCAATATCATGTTGTCATACCTACCCGCTACTTGAACATATCATAATACTTGTCCGCTATCCCCGCTATCTAAAATTGTCACAAAACATACCATTTATCCTTTTGATATTAATGTATTTTTGTAGAATATTTATTTGCTGCGTAACTTGCTAAATTCTCGCATAGTCGCAAATATTAGATACTAACCTAGGTATTTACTTATGAACATCGTTTATTTGTACAAATATTTACAATATAATTAATTATTTCGTAAATAACTTGTCCACTGTTTGTCGAAGTAAAAACGGCCCAGTATACTTGTTATTATTACACATTATTATAAATAAATAAAACTTTTATTTTACAAATACTTGTAAAAATGGACGACAAATTAAAAATACAGTTTTAAGTTTAATTTTACTTAAAAGTAAATAAAGTAATAAAAATAACGTTTAATTTTACTTAGAAGTAAAAGCGAAATTATTCTAAAAAGGGTTAAAAATTTAGCTTTGCTTGCAAAAAAATTGCCGACCAGATTCGAATCATCATGCTCATTTGAAACTTTCATGTCAGAATCTGAAAGTATAACAGAAATTATAAATAAATTTGAATTAATTATTGATCGAATTAACGAGAATACTGTTACGTAAACCCAAATTCTGAACCAGATTATTTAAGCTGGAGCAATTTGAAGAATTATACACACGCATTCTACGTACACGAAACAATTTAAAAAACTAATGCTAACTACGCAGAAAAGAATTTGGGAAACGCCCACGGAAGCCCACAGCAGGAACGTGTGATCTTCAATTAAACACTTGTCGTGTCTTTGTTTTTGAACAGGAAACTAGATAGAAATTTTTAGTCGATACGGACGCAGATGTATCAGTATTACCATGAAATAATAATCATCATATGAAATACATCACTTCTGACAACACTCCCACGGCATTATATAGCGCAAACGGTAAACTTATCAAAACGTACGGAAACAAAACCTTAGAACTTAATTTCGGTCTACGCTGGTCTATGAAATGGCGTTTTATTGTGGCCGACGTGTCAAGAGCGATACTCGGAGCCGATTTTTTACAACACTAAAATCATATTGTAATTTAAAAGAAGGCCATTACAGCAGACCAATCTACAGGATTACAGATCAGAGGTAGCACATTCAAAGAAACTACTTCTGGTATTTCTACAATATCATCATCACCGTGATATCCTTAGTAAATACCCGTGCTTGACATGGCCGAACAAGAAAATTCCTGAAGTACGAAAACACTCCCGTCACTCACTGCATTGAGACCAAAGGACCTCCTGTCACTGAACGAGCTCGCAGGTTGGCACCAACCCTGCTTGAAGACGCAAAAAAGGAATTCAAATATTTTACGGAACAAGAAATCTGCAGACCATCGAAAAGCAATTGGGCCAGTCCGTTATGCATGGTCAGGAAAGCCAACGGAGACTGGAGACCTTGTGGGGATTATAGACGGTTGAATGCAAAAACAATTCCCGACAAATACCCGATTCCTAAACTTAATGACTTTGCGCACAAACTATCAAAAGCAAAGATATTCCGAAAAATTGACTTAACTCGAGCATACCATCAGATACCTGTAGAGACAGAAGATATACCCAAAACAGCCATAATTACGCCGTTTGGTTTATTCGAATTTACATCGATGCAATTCGGATTATCAAATGCTGCACAGAGCTTCCAACGATTCATGCATGCTGTAACCAGGGATCTTGATTTTTGTTTCGTATACCTTGACGATATTTTGATAGCTTCCGAGAATGAAGAGGAACACAAACAATATTTGGACATTTTATTCAAAAGACTAGCTAAAAATGATCTTGTAATCAACATAAATAAATGTCAATTTGGTGTTCCTGAAGTGAACTTCTTAGGCCAAACAAGAACTTCGGACCTCGCCATTGGAGCTCTATTGCAACAGCTTAAAGGCGATACATGGGAACCATTATGTTTCTTTTCAAGGAAACTAACTACACCTCAGCGGAAATACAGTACCTTCGACCGCGAATTAACTGGTGTTTACGAAGGAGTTAAATACTTTCGAAACAGCATCGAAGGACGCAATTTTACTATATACACTGACCATAAGCCAATCACCTTTACCTTTAATAAAAAAAGAGCCTCAAGTTTTACACGACAAGAGAGACAATTAGATATAATTTAAAATAAAACAATAACTTTGTACACAGTGTACACACCACTTTTATTTTTTATACTTTATGCCGGCCGGGTTTCGCTACAAACGTAGCTTCTTCAGGGCAGTACAATCTCTACTAAAATTAATTTACATGTGTGTTATAGCTAATACATGATTTAACCAAATGGGCTGGACTCCTCAAGTAACGGAGGAAGTAGGTATAGGTGTAGATGGAGAATTGGGAAGGGAACGGGCGTGTTCTTTGTCAATAGGGAACAATTCATTGGTTAAGGAATTAAGGAATTCATTGGTTAAAATATTAGCTGAAAAAAATTTATACAAAGAAAAGCATAATATTCCATACTTTTATCAGAGTCTCAAAGTTCTTTCAGTCAGAGAAATTCTGTGGTAAAAAATTATATTTCAGCACATAAATAATCCTTCATATATTAACAGGCTGGAACACAACCATAATACTCGTTTTAACTTTAATGAAGGGCTAATTGTACCTAAGCATACAAATAAATATGGACAAAGAACGTTAAATTACATGATTCCCAGTTGTTTAAATATGTTACCTACTGAAATTAAAAACTGTGCCCAAAACGAACAATTGATGAATTTACTGAAGACTTGGCTTACGGAAAGAATTAATTTGTATTAGCTCACAATGACATATTATTCTAAAGACTTTAAAAATGTTATTTATGTTTTCAAAAATTTATTTTTATCTATATATCTGTAAAAAATTAAATTTTATTTTATATAATTGTAAAAATGTAACTATTAAATCACCATAATAAGATCTTTAACGTAAAGAACCCGTTAGACAAACTGCTAAAAAGT
This sequence comes from Limnephilus lunatus, assembly GCA_917563855.2. Lineage (NCBI taxonomy): Eukaryota > Metazoa > Arthropoda > Insecta > Trichoptera > Limnephilidae > Limnephilus > Limnephilus lunatus. The sequence continues at coordinate 82,340,697 of OU830597.1, read as the reverse complement.
AGTTTATCGGGACTTTTGTCTTGTATTTGTAAAGTGTATAAAAAAAATAAAAAAATAAATAAAAAAATCTTAGTATGGGACTTTTATTTAAATTTAGTTGGTTATTAACTACCTTACTATTAGTGTTTATGGCTTTCCTTAGTTCAAGTGCTTCTAAATTGTCTAGCCCATAGGTTCTCAACGTGGGCGATAACGCCCCCTTGGGGGCGTTTCAGACCTTCAGGGGGCGGTAGAAGACCAATAGAAAATTGGGGGGCGTTTCAGACTTTCAGGGGGGCGGTAGGAGACCCAGAGAAACCCATCCCACCCCATCAGTGCTCCAGATAGGTCACCGGCAGGACGTACGTCTTTTTCGCCGCGCGCGTAATTTTAAAATTATTAAAATCATTTACAAGTTTATCCTAATGGATGTCAACGAGGAAACGACAGGCGGTGGTGGTCGCAAGTACCCGAAGTGGTCGAAGTCATCTCGAATATAGATATCAAACATGGAAACATGCCCTCACAAGCGTTGGAAAGTTGAAGGCCTTCAGAATGAATACGTTCTGTTAAGTTTTTAACGTTAGTTAAGCGCGAGGTTCGAGTGGCCTATCGAGCTTACGTGTCTGAAACCGAGGAAAACATCATGCATGATCCCAAGATGTTTTGGCACTATATAAAATCCCTTCGGAAGGATGGTGGTTTTGAATACACCATGATGAAAGGTAATCAGGAATTTCGTGGCTTGGGTGTGACTAACGCATTTGCTGATCGTTTTCAAACGGTCTACAATAATGACTCTCCACTTCTAGACATTAATAATGCGGTCATATTTAATACCAGAGGAGCTTCAAACGTCGATTTAGATATATTAACGGAATCTTACGTTATGAGTGCCATAAGTCTCATGAAGAACTCACACTTCATCGGACTAAACTTCGTTCATGTATTTTTTTATTGAAGGGTTCACCGAGTTCCTAAAAATGCCATTATCTTTAACTTAACTATCTATTAGTACTTCCACTTTTCCTGAAGTATGGAAAACTTCCAAAATATGTCCTATTTTTAAGAAAGGTTCGAAAAAGTTAATAAAAAATAATAGACCAGTTGCCATACTATCAGCTCCTGCTATAAACTATTTGAAAAATGAATTCATAAATTCCTTACGCCTCAGACATTTTCCCCGGAACAGCATAGTTTCAGGAAAGGAAGATCCACTGAAACCAATCTGAAGGTTTTTACCGGCTATGTTGCTAGGTCCCTAGACAGTGGATACCGAGTAAACTGTTAGTATAACGACTTCTCCAAAGCCTTTGATTCTGTGAATCACGATTAGTTATAAAATTCATTAGTCATAAAACTTGCCCAGATGGGTTTTTCCCTTATTTTTCATAAAACTTGCCCAGATGGATGTTAAAGTTTTTTAAAAGTTACCTGAAGAACAGCAAGCATTTTTTCACACACGGAATCTTCCAATCTGCTGAATTTCTTGTTTTTTTCTGGGGTTCCCCAAGGATCAATCCTGGGCCTCTTCTCTTTTCCATTTTCATTAACGAAATTGTTGGAGTCATCCGTTTTTCTCGCTTTTTGCTGTTCGCTGACGATCAAAAATTATATCTTCTAATGAGAAATATTGAGCACTGCCTGCGCCTTCAAGCTGATGTTGATAATATTTCAGAATGGAGTCAACGAAACCAGTTTCATTTCAATGTCTTGAAATCGTAGTTCTGACTTTTACCAGAGCATTTAGTCTCACCTACGACAGTTACACTATGCTCGGTCATAATCTCAGACGAGTTTCTAATATAAAGGATATTGGGATTGTGTATGAAAGTAGGTTGACATTTCGCCCTTGTATCGAAGGAGTGTGCCAGTCGGCCATAAAAATATTAGGGTTTGTTCTCCGAACCATCAGAGTTTTTCGGGATACCCGTTCTCCGAAGATTTTAAACTTCTCCCTGGTCGGCAGTAGGCTGGAGAGTGGTTCGCTTATCTGGAATTCTCATGAGGTGGGGTGCTCCCTCATGTTGGAGAGGGTTCGAAAAAGTTTCTACGATTTATCTACATGAGGAAGTATCCCGAAATCTATCTATGGCTCTAACCGACGAACTTTCTTCTGGGCATGCTGGGACTTCACTCTTTGCAGCTCAGAAGAGAGGGTTATGCCGCTACCCACTTATTTAAACTGCTGCAAGGCTATATTGAGAACTCAGCCATTTTGGAGCGCGTGAGTCTCTATGTTCCAGATGACTATCTTAGACAGCGTCATCATAGATTATTATATCTTCCTGCCTGTAGGACTAACCAGCCAATGGTTCTCCCGGTAGGGAGGAGAATATTGCTCCTGAACCAAATCTCCTCCGAGATTGATGCATTTGGCGTCAGTGACGACAGATTCAAAAGGGCAATTATTTCGATTCTTGAAAGAGTCTCTCCACATTGACGAAATTTTCACCACCGCCTGAAATTTTTTTTAAATTGCAATTTTTCTTGAAATTTCTTTTTTGTATAAATATTTGTACACATTTTTTTGTAAACTATTTATATGGCGTTATCATATGTAATAAACTCAAATTTAGTAAGAAATTAATAAAAATAATTATTATATCCCATCTTTCCCCATACCATTACGCCCCCTTCCCCCCCCCCCCCCCCGCCCCCCGTTGTGGTAAATATACGACGACAATTACTTTTTTTGCGATTTAGGGGGCGCTAGAAAAAATAATATTCTCAAAGGGGGCGGTGGGCAAAAAAAGGTTGAGAATCTATGGTCTAGCCTAATACCGAATTAGTGTACCGCCTGTCTTTTTATCAAATTTGTGGTCTTTTTTGATCAAGTGGTTTCCAAATTCCGAAATTGGTGTTCTTTGACACGGGTATTTATTTTGCGTGCTGTTTTGCCTATGTAAAAAAGGGACAATCGCTGCATTGGAGTGAATAAATTTTTAAGTGAGATAGACTATTATCTTTGTCTTTACCGTTCATTAAAAGCTTACCTATACTGTTTTTTTTTTTTTTTTTCAATTATTTCTGGCTTTCACCCTTCAAGGGTGTTCTAGGCCATCATTTAAAATTACAGAGAAAGGGAAAGGTGAATTTATATATTAATTTTATTTAAATGTACAAATTTCAGAATTATATGGAAGATTGGAGTCGAGTTCAGACTTAGAAGAGATGAAATGTTGAATGGAGGGGAGGCAATTTTAGATAACGCTTGATAGAAGAGAGGATATTTATTTAGAGAGGGACAACCAAAAAATATGTGATCTAAAGTGCCCACATCTAAACCACAGAACGTACAATCTGGGGAGTCAAGGATGTGAATTTTAAAAAGGTGAGAAGGAACGGAACAATGACCGATTCTCATTCGAATAAGTGAGGAAATTTCTTTTTTGGAAAAATGGGGAAATTTTTGAAACCACGGTTTTGATGGGATAGTCATTTGTATTGAAGCGTAGCGAGCTCCCTTGGATTGACTGGCAATGTTCGAATGCTCTGTCCAAACATTGCGGGATCTATCTTTGATGATGGAAAAAATATCAGATAGGGCAATATGGTTTACGAGGGTAACAATAGGGTTGGACGCTCCTTGTTTTGCCAAAGAATCTGCAATATCGTTACCCACTATGCCAATGTGTCCAGGGATCCAAACAAGAATTACGGTTTTTCTAGAGCTTTGAATGGAGGCTATCAGTACTCTAATGAGACATACAAAGTGATCATCAGGATGAAGAAGAGGACAGGATTTAAGTTTTTGTAGGGAACTGAGAGAGTCAGAGAGAACAAGGGAATGTTCACAATTATTTTTGATTATATATTTGAGTGCTTCAATTATTGCAATGCACTCAGCAGAAAATATTGAAAATTGGTTTGAAATTGAATAAAATATTCTATCATTAGAATTATTGTGGTAAACGTTAATACCTATACCACAGTTAGGAGAGTCAGGAGATTTGGAGCCATCAGTAAATAAAAGAGAAGAATTGGGCCATTTAGAAGAAATAATGTCATTGAACATATTATTAACAGTACGGGCTGGGAGATTGGAATGACTTTTAAGGATGCCGATCCCTTCCAAAATTGTTGGGGATAGGGTGACATGACTATATTTTAATTTGTATAGTGGAAGAAGATCATTTTGGATAATTTGTATCTCTGAGAGAGAGCGAAAATTTTTACAGATGGCAGGAAGAGGTTTAGTTCGAGCTCTGATTGTAGATGAATGTGTTGAGTCTTTGAACAACGAAACTCTGGGAATAACCTGATGACATTTAGAAATTAAACATTTAAGAACAAATTTGTCAGCAAACAGTTGTCACCTTAAATAAAGTGGGGGATCAGAACATTCCACTTGAAGGGAATTGATGGGTGACGACTGCATCGCTCCAGTTATTATTCGCAATGACTTGGATTGAATTTTGTCTAATTTACTGAGTGCATTTTTGGAGGCAGTACTAAAAAGTGGGCAGGCATAGTCGAGATGACTTCGAATAAGTGCATTGTAAAGCAACTTAATGCAGGTAGGGTGAGCACCCCACCAAACGCCAGTCAATGATCTGATGATATTTAATTTTTTTTCACATTTAGTAACTATATTGTGAATATGGGAAGACCATTTTAAGTTTCCTATCAAATGTTACTCCCAAAAATTTTACTTCAGAGGCGTTGGGGATTGGAGAGTTTTTAAATAAAATTTGAACAGGAGGATTTTTATGACGGTTTGAGAAGGTGACACACTGACTCTTTTGAACTGAAAGTTCCAGACCATTTAAAGTGAGCCATGTGCAAAGGGCATCCATGGCTTCATTAAGATATTTGACGGCAAGTGGGATGATTTTGGATGATAAGAAGAAAGCTAAATCATCTGCGAACTCAATAACTTTTACTTGAGGGGGAATAGAGACATGCATATCGTACGTGTATATATTATACAGTATAGGGGATAATACATCGCCTTGGGGTAAACCTTTCCAAATTGATCTACTCTGAGGAGTAACATCTGGTAGTTCTATGAAAATTTTTCTATGAAGAAATAGATTAATAATAGATTGGACAAACATGGGGGGAAGGCCAAGGCCTAAAAGTTTTTTTTTAAGGATTGGGATGGAAACATTGTCAAAGGCACTTTCTATGTCTATAAAGACTGCAAGACATACTTCATGGTTAGAAATGGATAAATTAATATCAGTGCTGATGATGGCAAGGTTATCTTGCGTAGATTTTTTTTTCCTAAATCCAAATTGAGATGGAGAGAGAAGCTGATTACTTTCGACAAAAAATTCTAACCGGTTTTTAATTAATTTTTCATAAATTTTACTGAGGGTAGATGAAAGAGCAATTGGCCTGTAGTTGGATCCAGAATTGGGTGATTTGTTTGATTTTAGGATTGGGATGATTATTTGAGAACTCCAGTCATCAGGCATTATGCCAGACTGGAAGATTTTATTTAAGATGCTTAGGAAGTGATTTATAACATTATCATTACTATTTTTGATAATGCTATAAGGAATACCATCTCTGCCCAGAGATGAGTCTTTGACTGTTGATAAACAATTTTTTTAATTCAATTAAACTGAATGGAGAGTCTAGCCAATGATCAGACATAGGAGTGTTGTGGATGGGAGTTATTTCATCTAAGTTAAGTACAGAAGGGGGGGGGGGGCAATTTTGTCCAAGAACTCATCTATCCATTTAGAATGAGACGCTCGAGGAGATGTTGAACTGAAAGAGGATCGAAATCTTCGAATCATAGACCAAACTTCCGAAATTGGAGTATTCGGAGATACTGAACTGCAGAAGTTGAACCACCCGGATCTTTTTTTTGACCTCAGTACCCTTTTGGCATTGGCTTCGGCATTTTTATATATAAGATAGTTCTCCATAGTCATATTGTGACGATACGAAAGAGATTTAGCTTTCCGAATTCTCACTACCTTAGAACATTCCTCATCCCACCAGGGAGTCGGAGAGAGTTTTTTAAGAGATTTGGTTTTAGGGGGAGGATTTGATTTATTTATTGCAGTTATGAGCATCGATTTGAAGTTATCGTAGTCATCTTTCACAGATAATATATCGGAAGAGGATAAATTTTGTATAAACTTATCCATATGCGAGTTAAATTCGTCCCATTTGGTGTGTTTTGTTTTAATCTTCGTCGAAATATGGGACTTATCTGAATGGAAAGAAGTTTGATAAGTGATGGTGATCGGGAAATGATCACTGGAGCAAGGATCAGGGGACACCACCCACGAGGAGAGAGGTGCCAGATTTGTAGAGCATATGGAGAGATCCACTGCACTGGGGTTTGTGTTGGGGCGAGAGATTCTCGTAGGAGATCCGTCGTTCAAAAGGAAAAGGTTGGATTCATCTAAAAAATCCATAACATTTCGACCATCTCGATCAGAGAAAGCAGAACCCCAGACGGGGGAATGGGCATTAAAATCGCCCAATAAAAAGAATGGAGGGCTTAGTTGACGGACAATTTGTAACCAAGCTTGCTTATTGAAGTGCGATGATGGGGGAATATAGATAGAAACAAAGGATGTGTCCTTTATTTTAGCTGCAACCATTTGAAAGTCGGCATTGGGGGGTTTGATATTATTTATTGGGGAAAACGGAAGGGATTTCTTAATAAAAAGGGCAGCACCGCCGCCCGTACCTTCCGGGCGATCATACATAGTATCCTCATAGTACCCTCCCACATTAAAGTGGGTGGATGGAGTAAACCATGTCTCCGAGACAGCAGCCACAGAAACAAGGTTTAAATTTAGTAGGTTAAGAAGGTTCGATTTGTTAGAAATAGCACTGCGGCTATTCCACTGAAGTATTCTGACATCTTGAAGTGCCATTTTGAACAAATGATTTTAACGTGGAAATAATAGAAGCAGTGATTAGTTTGAGAAGAAATTAGGTCAATTAGAAGCATAATAAGAGTTTGTATAAATGAAGAATTATCTTGTGAGAGTTGTTCAGAAAGTTTTTGATGGTTTGTTGAGGACGAATTATAGTTGTTTGCGCACCCATTTGTGGCATTTGAAAGAGGAGAACCATTGGGATTTAAGAGAAGTGAGTTGTGTTGTTGCCGATCGTATCCAGGAGCCGGTTTAGAGAGAGGGTTTTTGTACATAAATTTAGTTGAACGAGAAGATGTTGAGGAGAAGGGGAGAGGGTTGGATGGAGAGTTACTGGATAAAACCTCGGCAAAAGATTTTTTGACAGGCGGGAATAGTTTGGAAGCCTGCAGAAAAGACAAGTTCTCAGAGGCCATGGAAATTTTTATATTTTTTTGGCGAGATTGTTCAGGGCAAGAAGAGTGAATGGCGGAATGAGCGCCTGAGCAGTAAAAACATTTAGGTGAAGAGAGAGAAGAACATTGGTCAGCCGTGTGGTTTTCTCCACATTTGAAGCATCTGGGAGGGGATCTGCATGCAGCTTTGATATGACCAAAACGGCAGCAATTGTAACATTTGGTGGTGGGGTAAGTGTACATTTCAACTGGTAAGGAGTTGAAAAATAAATAGATATGAGAGGGAAGAGATTGTCCTTCGAATGTGATCACAACAGATTGGGAGGGCTTCCAGGAAACTATGCCCTCAGAGGTGTCCTTATAATTTAGCCTCCTGGCTTTTATGGGATTGCCGATATGTTGGGGGGTTGAAAGAGAGGACAGAATTTCTGGAATGGACAGATCGGTCGAGATATCCCTGACCAGGCCCATTCGAGTGACATTGAAAGTTGGGATGTACGCCTTGAATTTAGAATTAGATGTAATAAAAATGTTTTTGATGAAGTTGTTGGCGGCTAAACCTGAGAGGAATTCAATAGAGATTCGGAAGCGACCCTCGGCTTTTACACCTCCGGGCTTAATCGAAAGGTTCTTGTTGGTTGAAAGGAATTTACCAAATTCAAGAGGATGTATGGTTTTACCTTGTACAGTTTTTTGCGCATATACAATGAAGGGGCCACGGGAATGAGTAGAGTAAAAGTTTGTTGGAGAAGGTTGAGGAAGAGCTGGTGGGGACTGTGAAGACGAAGGCGAATCATGTTTTTTTGGGGAAGAGGGATTGAATTTTCTTTTCTTTATTGAGGTTAGGATGACAGATTCACTGTCTAAAATGTTTGAAGGGTCTGAAATGTTTGAGGGTTCTGAAATGTCCGAAATGTCTTCATCTGGAGGGTCAGGTGGGGGATCTGGGGGCTTTGTAGGAGGTAAAGGAGGGAAATACTCCTCCATTGTTCAAGTTACAGGAAGTACAAAAAGTGACAGAAGTAAAAGTAGAAAGAAAAGTATATAAATATCTGAAATTGAGCAGCAAGAAGTGACTCCTGGAAGATCAGGGGGAGAAGAGTCCTCAAGACACAACACACTACACTTTTTACAGCCAAAAAACAATTAAAAGATTGGTTTAAGATGATTTTTGAAAGAGCAAAACAAAAAAACTGTTGACAGCCAAATGTTATTGTTGCGAGAGCTACCTATACTGTTATCAGTGTAAAATGCTGGTTTGATATATAATGGGAGGTTTTTAACGCTGTTTTGGGAGAAATTATTTATGAAAAAGTTTCTACGCCATTGATAAGGTTGATTATTATAAATTGGTTTATTATTATTATGAGGTGGACTGTTGTATAAGAATTAACTTGTGGATTTAGAATGTTGTTGACTGATGTAAATTAATTTTAGTAGAGATTGTACTGCCCTGAAGAAGCTACGGTTGTAGCGAAACCCGGTCGGCATAAAGTATAAAAAATAAAAGTGGTGCTTACAAAGTTATTTTTTTATTTTAAATTATAATGTCACATCACAAAGTAACTGCTTCATTTGAACAAAAAAAAAACAATTATATTTAATCGCTCAATTTAAAACCGAGATTAGGCAAATATCTTGTTATGAAAATAAAACACTACATGATGTCTATTAGAGTTTTTTTTCATAATGCTGGCAATACTTGGCGACAGTTTTGGTTTTTGGTTGCGAGAGGGCTTTTCCGGTCATCTTTGAACCAGAGACAAAACGTTTCTTGGTTTGACGATCAAGTTTTTAAATAACGAGAAATCGATGTAATCCACAGGATTACTAAGTACCCGGCATGCAGGAAGTTAAGAATGATGCTTTACGTGTCAGTTTAATCATTATTTGTTGATTTTAATATTATCGGGAGTTATACCGTCCACAGTCGATGTAGGTCGGATTATTTTTCAAACATACCGCGTGGTGGCGTCACTATGAGCATTGTTCCGTAATTCCCGATATTGGATAAGATCTATCATCCCGGGCTAGGCGTGTAGCCTTGCGATTCGTGAAAGTGCCACAATAAAATTACCCGTAACGAGCATTGGAGGGTGTCCAACCACTTTCCCACGGCGTTCTAAGGAAACAAATGGTTTCCTCCTTCACCGTACACCTCAGGACTCTATTTTATTGAACGAAGCTTCATTTATTTGAACGACTCTAGACCCTCCAATGTCCATGCATACGGGGTTAGAAAGCAGTGTGCAAGTACTTACATTAATATACTTACATAATACAAAAGAATAATAAATGTTGCAGCCCGTGGAATGATTCTTCTGAAATCTATAGGATAAATTATATATACAGATAAAAGTGTTAGTAAGTAAAAAAAAATAAAAAATAAGAGCTGCGCCCGTTTGAGGAAGCCTGGAATAAGAGAAATAACAAAACAAAAAAATAACAGTAATTATATAATGCAAGTATTTACAATAATAACAGAGAGAAAATAAAATCCATAAAAAGAAAATATTCAGAGAAGGTATTCCACAAACCACCAGGCAGTCCCAACGACAATGTGCATGGCTATCGGCCTAACTGCAGACGAAACCCGTAGTCCGCGCCCTTTAGCCGGCTCCCCGATTTTGCCTCGAAGAAATATATGTGGGAAAGAAGAGAAAGTTTTAGAAGACTCTGGGGAAAAGATGGGCGTCGGGTTGTCGGAGGGGGAGCGGAAGGACGTCGAGATCACGCGGCTATTCCTCAAGCTTACGCATATCATTGGGGGAGGCGCGGGAGGATTGCGGAAAAACCGCTCCGGTGTGTGTTCGCCCGGCTGTATGCACGGACAGGGTCTATCCCACCCCCTTTTATGGGGTGACGACGATACATAATATGTACAGTTCAGTTGCGCCACCAAAATATGGAAACCAAAGCTAATATAAAGTAAGAAAATAATAAGAGCAATTATATATTGGAAACATATTTACAGTATGAGTACAGAAGTCATGATATATTGGACGATGGTGTCATCACCACCATCGGCCTCTAAGATGGAACATAGCCTGTAGAGGTAAAAGCAAAAATCATTTTTGGCTGAAACATTAGAAGACAACCGATAGGTTGTATGCTAGTAAGCGGTGTGAAACTAAAGCTAAAAGAAAATAAGTAAAACATGAAAAGAAGAATGTGTCAGTCAAATGTAACCAGTAATGTACGGGTCTCTAGAGTAATATTATAAACAGTTCAAAGCGTATACACTAGTGAAGAGTAATGGAGGATATACAGAGGGAGACAGGAGCAATACGTATAGCACCTGAAATAAAGATGAATTTAGTCTAGGTCGGCGACTCTAAGTACAGGCCATCTCTCCACCCAGGACTTAACAAATTTTTTCAGGCACTCGAAATTCTCTTTGTTTGACACAAGGTCAGCGTTCCACGCTGGTCTTGTTGTTACGCGCAAGCCATCCAACATTTCCTCTCGTGCTTCCTTCATCAACTCGCAGTGCCACAGAATGTGCCTGGCATCCTGGTTAGTATCACCACACGCACAGTTTGGATGGGGAGAAAGGGTCAAGCTATGTAGCCGACCCCTAAATTCACCATGTCCGGAGAGCATCTGTGTCATGTAGTGATCCAGTTTAATGTGTGCCCCTTGCATTCTGAATTTAACTGAAGGGAAGAAGGAGAAAGTCCATCTGCCCTTCGTCGATCCATCCCATCGCTCTTGCCATACATTCAGAGTCCTTTCGCGCATCGCTTTGAGCAAGCCGGGGAGGGCCACGACTCCTCCCGGTGTCAGTTCGACTCCAAGGTGGACAGCAGCCCTGCCTCTAATAAGTTCCTTTTTTGTCAATATTTCCCTAATTGCAAGGTCAATTGGCAGAACGCCGGCCAGAACCGGTAATGCATCTGAGGCTACAGTCCTATAAGCACCCGAGAGCGCCAACAGGGGAGTCCGCTGGCCTCGTTTAAGAGCTGAGTTTATCAAGACGGTGTTCAGACGGCCTCGTTTAAGAGCTGAGTTTATCAAGACGGTGTTATCCAGGCGGTGTTCCCACATGGAGGCAGCATACGAGACTTGCGTCACGTATACCCCCTCGTACAGCAGGCAAATCGCTGGAGAACGCAATCCCCACTCGGCTGTTGAGATTCTTCTCAGTTTCTGAAACAAGGCCTGGGCCCTGTCAGAGACGTTCTTGACGTGGGCTAGGAACGAAGAAGATCTATCCATAATGACGCCTAAATACCTGGTATTTTCTGCAAATCGAATAGATGAGGCTCTCATTCTAATGAAGGGATTCCTGCCTCGGCTGAGCATGCCCTTCATGAGGAGACCCACGGTCTTGTGGGGAACGAAGTTCAGTCTATTTCTCTTTCCTCATTCAAGGATCACTTGCAAACCTTCTTCAGCCTTAGATTCCACTTCCCTTCTACTGTTCCCAGAGACCAAATACAATTTGTCATCTACGTAGTCGACCGATATACAACCTTCAGGCAAGGGTAACCTGGAGGAGTCGTCGAACAAGATTTTCCACAGGTCGGGTCCAAGGACCGACCCCTGTGGACATCCCATGTCGACTGTTCGGGTAATTAAAACGTCCCCGTGCCCATTGATAACTGTCCTACCATTTAGATAGTCACAGATTATCTCAAACAGTTTACGCGGGCAATTCCTGCTTTTCAGCTTGGTAAGTATCATCGGCCACCACGCGTGATCAAAGGCACCCGAGATATCTAAGAAGATGCCTATGACGTACCATTCAAGCGCATGCTTAATAGCGTGCTCCGTGGATTTTCCCGGGACAAAGCTGAATTGAAGTTCGCTGGACGGTGTGATGGTGAGGCTTAGACGGTGCTTAATGATGATTTCCAATACTTTGCCTAGAATTGGCAATAAGGTAATAGCGGATTCCCACGGATGCTGGATGAAGGACGCTATTCCGGAAAGCAAAATACTGTCGCGCAAGCATAATGTTAATGTAGCTAGCTAATCATTTTTTCCATAACGGTCCAGGGTAAGTCTCTTGCTAAATTTATAACCTGTAGTGTGTAAAACCCAAAATATGTTATGTTGTTTATTCAATACATATAATTTAAACTCTTGGAGCTAAATACAGTAGTTTCAATTAATGACACAACCTCTCAGGACTCTAACTAGTCCCCACGACCCATTGAGATTCCTTGCTCTAATTATGCGAGGCCTATGTCTTCTGAGAGTAACATTTCATGTGATAACAGTAACATTAAATTGGCGCGTAGAAATGAACGTAATTTCTCAAAGTTAATCTCAGGAGAGATATATTGCGCTAGTGTTTTATACACAATACCTAAATGAACAAAGAACGAAAGCGCCATAGCAATCTGGAGAACAGAACACAGTCGCTGACGCTCTATCTCGAATTGACGAGATTAACAGTCCTACTACTTTGGACTACGGACAGATGGGAATAGCACAGGGTCAAGACGACGATATTTTTAAGGCAAAAGATGACTCCGCCCTCGTCCTACGTCAGATGGGGATTCCCGGCACTGAAACCTCTGTATGGTATGATATTTCAACCGGTCATGACAGACCTTTCGTACCACTTACCATGAGATATCAGGTCATTCAGAGTGTTCACAATAAATGTCATCCTGGTATCTTGGGAACGACAAACACTATCAAACAGAGATTTGTCTTGCCCGGCATGTCGAAAGACATAAAAACTTTCGTCAAACAGTATATTGCTTGCCAGAAAGCAATAGTATAGTTTTCCAGAAGATCGTTTCCAAAATATTCACATCGATCTAGTTGGTCCACTCCCTGCTTGTAATGACTTCCAATATATATTAACCATAATTGAAAGATTTACCCGCTGGCCTGAAGCAGTTCCACTTAAAGATATGACAGCCGAGACAGTAGCTACTGCCCTGATCACCCACTGGATGGCTCGCCATGGAGTTCCTGAGATCTTCACTACGGACCAGGGATGTCAGTTCGAGTCATTTCTTTTTAAGAAACGCACCGAAAAATTTGGAATCAAGCACACAAGGACGACTTCCTATCATCCCCAAGCTAATGGCACGATAGAGAGGTGGCATAGAATCCTCAAAGCATCTTTAATGGCATGTGGTGACCCGAACTGGTTAGAAACTATACCTCTAATTTTACTTGGATTAAGATCAATAGTTCGTGAGGACTTAAAATGCTCGCCCGCCGAACTGACTTACGTTAAGATTACCTTGTGACTTTTTCACTACTACACCTCCTGAAGAGCCCGACATTTATGTTGGACGCCTACAAAGAAAATTTGAGCAAATTATAGTGACACCCGCAACCTCACACAGTTCAGGAAAATTCTTTGTACATAAAGAATTACCAATGACCACTCATGTTTTCCTTCGGACAGATGGAGGTAGAAAATCTTTACAGAACCCATATGAGGGCCCATATCACGTGGAGGAACGAGATAAGAAAGACACATGTCATTAATATAAAGGAAAACCCAAACGAGTTTCTATAGACAGACTTAAACCGGCTTTCGTTCCAATAGAAGAAAATGTATTAATCACTTCACCTGAACCTGTATCAGATTCAATTTCGATAAAAGTTCAAACTACCCGTTAAGGTCGTCAAGTGCATTTTCCCAAAAGATATGGTATATACTAGCGCATAAAAAGGCATTTCTGTTCTTATGTAACATCTTATAAATCATGATAGAAATTAGATTAAAAATCTACTCTTAATATTAATTAAAAGATGGAATTTTATACAACAATCTTTTATTTTAATTACTGTTTGAAAATATTTAAGTGTACAAGTTTTTGATGCAAACTTGAGCTTTCATATTATAATTATTTTGAATATAATAATTATTTATTGTGTTTTACACTCAGGTAAAACATTTTATTACGATGAATTTTTTTCATATATTGAAATCATGTAACCAAATACAAAATTTAACTAATCGTACGTAGTACGTTAAGGTAACTTATTACCAATTAATATTTTCTGATGAAAATTATATTATATTATGTCAATGCTTTTAACCGTGTTACAACGGACCTCTACGAGACCTAATAACTCTTGTGTAACATGTTATTGAGACCCATATATTAGTTATTCTCTTCAGAATTAAATCAAATTACCTTTGTCATACGTTCGTAAGAAAATAAAGTTATTCAATTCATTACCTAAACAAAAACACATTCTTCCAAACATATTTTATTTTTTTATTTGAAATATACATATATATAACAGATTTAGAGAAAGAAAATATTTGGTTTTTAAAAACTAATTACAGATAAAGTTATTTCTTGTTAATGAATCTACCCAATTTAAAAGAGAAAACATTTCTCGTGTTTGAATTGGGGAGTTGTGCTATTATAGAAAAAGATAAAGAAAAAATAATATGCATATATATAATCTTTTTTGAAATTAAGGAAATAAACTTATGAATGATAACAAATATTGATTAATAAATTTACTAACATAGCAGTTACTAAATTAGATATACATGATACATGTAGTATAGATAATTAAAAATAAATATAATATTATTACATTTCTCGTAATAGGTTAGTGTTAGATGGTAAGTACATATAGTTGATTCTAACAATTGGATTTGCTGATAATAATTGCAGGAGTAGGTACATAATGTTAAGTTACAACAATAATCGCTTCATTTCAGTTCAAATGCTGATGAAATATTTTAAGAGGATATGTGAAAATGAGAAGAATACATTCATTTATAATTTTTTTTTGTTAATTAATGAAGAAATTTAATGATTAATTTTGATCTAAAGTACCAAATATTATTATTAAGACTTGATCAATTACTACTAATCGGTACAAATTCGTTCTGTGAAATTAAAATTTATAATTTTTGTTGGGTTTATCTAGTAGTTGTTTTATTTGTGATTTAAAGGCTTTATAATTTTCTTCAGATTTGATTTTATATGGGAGGGCATTCAAAATTTTATACCTTGATAGGTATAGTGGTGTTGAAAAGCACTAGTTTTAATTTTAGGGATATCTAGGTTGCCACGTGATCCTGATCGGTTACTTATTTTTGTGATTGTTGTTGTAGTATTGAAATGATCTTTGTGGATTTGCAACAGTTGCAACGGTAGCGAACAGTTCCTACCTTGTTACAAAGAACTGTAGCCGCTCGTATCCCGGACATATTCTACAGGCGCGGGTTCCGGAACGGAAGGGGGAGGAGCTTGAGGCTCGGAGCTAATCAGTTGGATTCTAGAGGTGGAAGCAAGCAGCTGGACGTCGAGCCGAGGAAGTGTCGGACCAAACTCACGTGAGAGATTAATAATGTATCGAGAGTAATCAGTGCGAGATAACATGTTAGATATTTAAATAGAGTAGCTTAGAATCGTTTTATAAATTTGTAAGAATTATGTTTCTTTACAGGCGCCCATTATTCAGATTCTTTGCAATACTTATGTTACCTATGTCCGTCGCGTTTAGAGCCATTGAATATTTCAGTTAAATATCGCGGACTTGGCGATATTTAACCACCCCTGTAGATTCATTACTAAATAGTCTCATTGCTTTATACCGAGGATTTATCTCAATAAACTAATTGCCTATTTGTCACCAATTGTTAATGCTGGGTTTTATTGCAAATTCCTACCCACTGACGCCATCATGGCGGCTCAGCATTTCATTGTTCATTATGCTGCAGCGGTTTGGATTGGGAGATTTCCAAGAAGGATGAAATATGGGGAGGTGAGTAATACGTAATATTTTACGTTATATTTTGGCGCCCAACGTGGGGCTCGTCCGGGATCCTAAGTTAGTTCAACGGCCGTGGCAGATGATTGCGACAGATCTGTTAGGTCCGTATCCGAGCTCTTACAAAAAAGGCTACACTTACTTGTTAGTAATTTCAGATTTCTTTACAAAATTTACTAGGCTGTTCCCACTTAGGAAGGCAACGGGAAGCGTCATCGCTGGGATTTTGGAAAATGAAATTTTTCTCAAGTTTGGAGTGCCGGACACAATTGTATTAGATAATGGGCCTCAGTACATATCTCGCGACATTAAGGCTTTAGTTAGCAAATTTAGTATACGTCACTTGTTTTACAACTGTAGGTATCACCCTCAGAATAATCCTGTTGAGCGGGTAAATAAGGTATTAGTTTCAGCTCTTGCTTCGTACGTGGGATCTGATCACAGAACTTGGGCAAACTACATACCTGAAATAGAGTTAGCAATAAACACTGCGGTTCATGAAGTAACTGGTTACACTCCATTTTTCCTCAATTTTGGTAGAGAAATCATTCTTTCAGGAAAGGACTATATAGGTGTTGATTTTAATGCTGAGGAAATTCAATTTTCTGAACGTGATTCCTGGGCTGCTGGTCTGCAAGAAATTAATGATATTTTTTCACAGGTGCGCACATCTTTAAGACAGTCTTATGAACGCAACAAACGTCAGTATGATCTTCGTCGTAGAGATATTCAGTACAATGTCGGGGACATTGTGTGGCGCAGGTCGTTTGTTCTTTCAGATGCTAGCAAACATTTTTCAGCTAAATTAGCACCGAAATTCATCAGAAGCAGAATAATAAAAAAAATCTCTCCAGTTGCTTATCAGTTAGCAGATATGGCTGGTAAAGATCTGGGTACTTTCCATGTAAAAGACATCCTTAAATCAGAACACGCAGATTGAGTGCGGTGTTACTTCGTTTCCTCGATTTTCAATACTCCTTGGAGTGATTTAATTTGGGTTTTAAAACATTAGTTAGTAAGTGCATGCATAACCGACTTATGTCTGCATAATCTCACTCAGCGTGATGACATGACTTAAATCTTATGTCCGCACGTTGAGGGAGTATTTGTTAAGTGTTTTGTGTTTAAAATTTGTGGTGTTTGTGTAATGTTAAATAATACATGGATTTTATTGTGGAAATTTTCTTTCGGAACGTATGGGTAATTGGCCATTACCTTCATGTTTTGAAAGAACATTTTATAGTATTAAAGTATTGCTGGTTGAATAATTTCATAGTTATTTTATGGAATTAATGACAGTGAAATTGTTCAACAAATTGGGGTTGTTCACGAGTATTAGGTAAATTTTATGTGAAGGTTTATTCTTTTTCCCTGTAGATGCCACCTTCATTATTTTTTTTTGTAAAACATATTAGGTTAGTAGTTATTGTTTTGTGCATGGTTTGTGAAATTGAGTATATGGATTGGTACATCTAATTTTAGGTTATATTCTAGACTGAGTTAAACATTTACCTATTTGTGGTGGTATATCCACAAGATTCCTTGTGGGAAGTTCCACACAAAATTATAATAATATTTAATGATTTTAATATGTTCATTTAGACTGTACAAGCAGTATAGCCTCAGAAGCGTTATGATCTATTTTATGAGATTTTAGGAAATCTCTGCTGCATGGAATTTTCCTTAAGTTTTCTTGGAAATTTTTTTTTATTATTTATTGGATATATGTAATGTTAATGATTTGAATATGTTCATTTAGACTGTACAAGCAGTTTAGCCTCAGAAGCTTTATGATCTATTTTATGAGATTTTAGGAAATCTCTGCTGCATGGAACTTTCCTTAAGTTTTCTTGGAAAAATTTATTATTTATTGGATATATGTAATGTACAGCTGATGTTATTTATTTTATAAATAATTCGTATTTTAAAGATTTTAATCAATTTTATTTATGGCATATTGCTTACATCTCACTTATAGAGAATCTTTTAAGATATATTTCGAATTACATGGAAAACTGGTTGATTCTTTCTTTTAATAGCCTTACACTACTTTTCTTGAATAAATAAATTCAAAGCGGTTGGAACTGGGTTGGCTAGAGCTCAGCTAAACTAGGTCCAAGCGTTTTATCAAGAAGGAAAAAAATGGTGTGACATACTGGGAAGGTATATAATTATTTTGGTTTTGACCATGGTATTTTAAATTACAGAGTTCCTTCTAGAACACAACCAGTAAAGGAGTTGTGTTAATTATTATCTTTATGTTTGTCAACAGGTGTCAGACTTGTAATTGTTTTAAAAGCAAATGGGTATTTTAATTGGGGTGTGTTTCTCTGATAACACGTTATTTATGATTTTGTCAACAGGTGTCAGGCCTGTAATTATTTAATAGTAAAATGGTTATTTTAATGGGGGTGTGTTTCTCTGATAATACGTGATTTATGATTTTTTCAACAGGTGTCAGGCCTGTAATTATTTAATATTAGTGAAAAATTAATTCTTATTGGGGTGGTTTTCATGGTTATTACCTAGTTAATTTCTTTACGTGTCAGGATATGTTAAATTCATTTTATATCTGAGTTTTTGATAATTTTTCTTTTCACAACAATATTGGTGAATTGTTTACTTTTTGATAGGTATGAGAACATAGGTTCTTAGAGAATGTATTATTGTTTTAAATATTTTGTTGTTTATGGTCTCACTCTCAAGTTTTTTTTGTGCAAGCAAATAAAATAAAATAAAATAAAAATAAATAAATAAAAGGAAAAAGGGTTAGATAATAATTTTAATTTCAATTTTCACAATAGTGATTTTTCATGTAAGCTTTAGCTTAGCGTTCAGATTCTCTCTCACGTATACCACATCTTCATCTCTCTGGTTTCTTCTTCTCCACAATCATTTGGACTTCAGCGCAATGGGATTTCTTCAAACAACTGGACCATCACAGCATCAATTTATGAGAGCCTACTAAGTCGCTCGCAGAATATGTAACCACAATCATTTGGACTTCAGCGAAATGGGGTTTCTTCAAACAACTGGACCATCACAGCATCAATTTATGAGAGCCTACTAAGTCGTTCACAGAATATGTAACCACAATCATTTGGACTTCAGCGAAATGGGATTTCTTCAAACAACTGGACCATCACAACATCAATTTATGAGAACCTACTAAAGTCGCTCGCAGAGTATTTAACCACAATCAGTTGGACTTCAGCGCAATGGGATTTCTTCAAAACTATGGGACCTTCAATAACACCAATTTTATGTCATCCTACATATAGTTGCTCTTGAAAAGGCAGAAGAATACTTTCATGTTGGATACATCTCGGACGGACCTCTACAGTTACGGGGTCTCAGTCTTCACAAACAACCACTACTATCCTGCACTTGCAAGAGGGAATGACAACCGGTCTTCGCTGGAACAACATCATCTTGGCCTTTCACACTCTATATCTTCCGGATGTGCTGATGCAGCTTTTCTTCGGCTTGAACTTGCCTTAAGACGCCAGGTGGCGTATTGGAATTTTTTGCAAAAATTCTCTTGGCCATGGGGGTAATGCAACGGTAGCGAACAGTTCCTACCTTGTTACAAAGAACTGTAGCCGCTCGTATCCCGGACATATTCTACAGGCGCGGGTTCCGGAACGGAAGGGGGAGGAGCTTGAGGCTCGGAGCTAATCAGTTGGATTCTAGAGGTGGAAGCAAGCAGCTGGACGTCGAGCCGAGGAAGTGTCGGACCAAACTCACGTGAGAGATTAATAATGTATCGAGAGTAATCAGTGCGAGATAACATGTTAGATATTTAAATAGAGTAGCTTAGAATCGTTTTATAAATTTGTAAGAATTATGTTTCTTTACAGGCGCCCATTATTCAGATTCTTTGCAATACTTATGTTACCTATGTCCGTCGCGTTTAGAGCCATTGAATATTTCAGTTAAATATCGCGGACTTGGCGATATTTAACCACCCCTGTAGATTCATTACTAAATAGTCTCATTGCTTTATACCGAGGATTTATCTCAATAAACTAATTGCCTATTTGTCACCAATTGTTAATGCTGGGTTTTATTGCAAATTCCTACCCACTGACGCCATCATGGCGGCTCAGCATTTCATTGTTCATTATGCTGCAGCGGTTTGGATTGGGAGATTTCCAAGAAGGATGAAATATGGGGAGGTGAGTAATACGTAATATTTTACGTTATACAGTGAGTTAGTTCTTTTTGAAAATTTTGTTAAGACTAAGAACCCTAAAAGATTCAAACAGCTGTATTGTTGGAAATATAGACGGTTTTCGTATAATGACTTTTAGAATCAACCTCTGTACCCTTTCTACAGGTTGAAGGTTAGTTTTAAAAGTTCCCCCCCACCCTATTATACCATATTGTAGAATAGATTGGGCAAGAGAGAAATAAATAGTTTTAATCATACTAGATGATAGGATGTTTCTCAATCTCATAAACTTATTTACATATTCATTAATATGTAAATAAGTTTTCTTACTCTGGTTACCATATTTTCGACTTGTTCGTTCCATTTTAAGTGTCTGTCTACAATGACACCCAGATTCTTTATACTATTTTTGCATGTTATTGGTAAGCAATTGCCATTGTTGCATTCCTTTTTATTTTCACATTGTGCTGAATGGATTTTAATAGTTATATTGTTCTCGACATTTTTTTCTTTCAAAGAGAATGGAATAAAATAAGTTTTCTCTGTATTTAGTGAGAAACAATTTAGGTCAAACCATATTTTGAAAATGTTTATATTGATATTAGCTATACATTGTTTCCTCCCATGTTTTTTTACTTTAGTGATAACAACAGTGTCATCTGCATAAGATATGATATCTCCAACAATGGGAAGAGTGAACATTTGATTTGCATATATAATAAAAAGGATTGGACCGATGACAGTTCCTTGTGGTATACCTAATGATGATGTTTTGGGTTCACTTAATGTATTATTTATTTTTACATATTGTAGTCTCTCTTTTAGGTAACTTTGGAACCATGATAGCACTGCTCCATCCATTCCAATTTGTTTTAGTTTCTTATTAAGTTTTGAATGTGATATTCTATCAAATGACTTTCGGAGATCGATGAAAATTCCAAGACATTTTTCTCCATTATCTAACTTTTGCATTATTGTGGATGTTAATTTAGCAATCGCATCTTGGGTGCTGAGATTGTCCCTAAATCCAAACTGGTTTGGGCTTATTATCTTTTTATATTTTATGTATTTGTTGAGTTGCTTTTTAACAATTTTTTCGTATATTTTTGCTATGTTTGATGTAAGTGCTATGGGACGATAATTGGAAATATTTTTTTCATCTCCAGATTTAAAAGCAGGGGTGACAATGGTTTTCTTGTAGTTGTTGGGAAATACACCCTTCTTCAGACTTATATTTAACGGCTTTCAATGTTTTTACAGTTATGTTGTCATAACCAGGGCTTGCTGATCCCCGTAAACTTTAGCGTTTTCAACTTCTGCGTCAGTTACTGAAGCAAATGTGTTGAAACCTTCTTCAAAAATTGAGTTTTGCTCTGGTTGGGGAGTTTGTCTGTTGGCTGGTGTAATATTACGAGCAAGATTTGAGCTGACATTAGCAAAATAATTGTCAAAAATATTACCACAGAGTTTTGGATTTTTTCGGTGTCGGTGTTGATTCCGTGATGAGTAATTTCATTAGGTGATTTTTTTTGTGCTTTTGTTGGTTATTGAATTGATGATTTTCCAAAACGCTTTGCTGTCTTGACCAGCATTTTTTATTTTATTACGAAAATACTTTTCTTTTGTCAGTCTAATTAAAAGCGCAAGTTTGTTACGGTATTTCTAGTAGAAGGTGTTGAGTTTTTCATCATTAGGGAATTTTTTAGACTGGTGGTAGTATTTTTCTTTATTTCTGATTGAAATCACTAGTCCATTGGTTATCCATGGCTTTATTAATCTGTGCTTAGATTTTGGTTTAAAAACAATTATTTGTGTAGATAGGTTTATGTGGTTTTGGAAAACTGTTTCGAAATTCTCAGCACAGGTATTTGGATTTTCCGATTCAAATATTGATGCCCAGGTTTCCATTTTAAGATTTTCTCTTAAAATTTCCATATTTAAATGTTTTTTTTCATATTTTATTTTGTCTGAAATGTTAGAGTTGGTACTTCTTCTATCGATGTTGTTAACGAATATACAGGTGACTATAACTTTCTACGCCTTATAAATTTTAAATTAAATATCCCACTAGAAGCCTAAAAATATATTTTATTGTTATATATTCCAAAAATACACACACTAGAAGACAGACGTAAAATAAACGACTTAACATTTTTAATCAAAATACTTAACTCTAAGTTCGACTATTGCGAACTCCTGCAACTCATAAACTTACGAATACCGACAGTAACTACACGGCAAAATACACTATTCTACTGCGGAACTACATTGCCCACTCTCCAATACAACGATTTCACACTATGAGAAATCAGTACTTAGGTTATGTCGACATATTTAACATCAACTTGGCGAATTTTGTGGATCTTGTAAAAAACTTATTTCATAACTATTCCTAAACATATCTACCTTTTTGTAAACCTATCAAATCACTGTATTTTTGTATTTTTTGTATTTTTATGACTTGAGAGCATTTTTTATCTGTGTAAAAATAATTTGTCATGATTGTCATGAATTAATTTTAATAGGTTCCAAACATGTTAAATTCCTCTGAGCGTTAAATAAAAAAAATAATAATAATAAATAGGGTACGTTTGCGGCACGTTCCGTAGTGAAAGGTTCACTAATTATCGCCCTGATGTAAAAAGACCACCATTCAGAATTGAAACATTGCTTGAAATGGCTTTAGGCGTGTGTTTGCGCATTATTATATGGGATTGGTTGGGTATTGCATTTGCAGACTTGGTGGGTATAATATGTCAAATTCCTGATTTTATCCCACCTACCTAATATTCCTATCCCAAAATGTCACCTTGAAAAAGAGCAATTGTTGCATGAAGAAGAGGTGACACTATTTCAAGCTCAGTACAAATTAATGTCTCAGACAGGGAGCACATATTGAGCATATACTGTTGCAAAAATAATATTGCAAGTTATTAAACATAGTGAAGTGCACCAAAACCTGGAGATCAGAGAGGCCCCATCTGCAACTGGTGAGTCCCATTTCCCTTTTCCGTTCTGGGCTTATCTAATTGTCCAAAAGCCCAGATCTGATCATCGACTGACTATCCATCAGGTTTTGCGAGTGCATGCTATCTAATCGTCCCATATAACATAGCGACCAAGTAGTTATCGGGACTGGTCCTTTGAGGGTTGCGTCAGGGCTTTGCTCTGAAGCATAACCGCCAATTTTATAGTGGAGTCGCAGTTTCGCGACACCATTTTTGGTTCTTTCGAGCCTGATTACCAACGGGGTATTTAAAATTAATATATTTAACCTGCAAATTAATATATTTAACCTGCAAATTAATGTTATTTGCTTTTTATAATTTGTAAATTCGTTTGTTCCAAACTAAGTTTGTAATTATTGTTGCATTAAAATTCCTACATAGAATTAATCATGGCGACGAGTGATGGTACTCAGGATCTAGTTAAAATCAAATTACTAGAATCTAAGATTAATTTAATGCATAATCGTCTCAATGAGTTATATGAGAAAGCGAAAATTATCGCTGATAGAGAGACAAGGAGTTCGGATGAGTTCGTTAAACAAACGGTTAATGTAGCTACATATTATTCACAATTTAACACGTATTGTGATGACTTTCTTTCGCTCCAATTAAAAAGGGATCCAAACTATAATATAAATTTCGATTTATGGAATAAATTCGAAAATAAATACTGCTTTGTAGTTAGTATACGCGAAAGTATTGTGGCGAAGCAAGATTTAGGTGGTACGCAGAAATTAAATAATTCGCAATTTATTAAGCTTCCAGCGATCGATATGCCATCCTTTGACGGAAATCAAGAGAATTGGTCAGTATTTTACGAAGCTTTTAAATTAAACATCCACTCTAATGAAAATTTGAATACTTCGCAAAAGATGCAATATTTGATAGGAAAACTTCAAGGAAAGGCGTTATCGGTTTTTGCTGGAGTACTTCCGAATGAAAAAAACTATTTTGTAATTTGGAATGCTCTCGAAAAGAAATATCAAGACAAGCGCGTGCTAGGTACCTTTTACCTGAACAATATATTAAATTTAAAATTATTGGCACCTTCTAACTCAAATGATTTAAATAATTTTATTGAACGATTTGCGTCTTCCATGTCTGCGCTCAAGGAATTAGGTATTGATGACCTAACAGACTTTATAATTCTACATATTGCACTGAAAAAATTAGATATACAATTGGTGCAAAATTTCGAAATGTCTATACGGGAGAAAGATATACCTACATATACCGATTTAATAGAATATATTCGTTCGCATGTTAAAATTCTTGAACGAACCGGACTAGATAGTAAAGTTAATAATAATAAAAATAAAGTTTCGCATTCTTTCGCTGTGGTTGAACCGAAGTCGTTTGATAATAATCGTACTACAAGTAATAATAATAAGTGCCGGAAATGCAATCGAAGCGATCATGTTGAATTGTTTAAGTGTGAACAATTTAATGAATTGAGACCTAAGGCACGTTTTCAGTTTGTAAAATTAAATAACTTATGTGTAAATTGCTTAAGCGATAAACATAGGACGGTGAAATGTTCATCTAAATCGGATTGCAGAATTTGTAAAAAACGTCACCATACCGCATTGCATTTTGAGGGTACGGTGAACAACGAAAGTAATTCTAAAAACGAAGCTGTTATATTAATAACAAGGAATAAACACCATAATGATTTTACTGCGGGTAATTTAACTAAGAATGTACTATTGTCAACCGCGCAGTTATTTGCTTATGACAATAAAAATAATCAAGTAACCGTCAGGTGTTTAATTGATTGCGCCTCGCAACAAAATTTAATTAGTTTAAATACTTGTAATGAATTGAATCTTAAAATAATTCCTTTAAATAATTCAGTTATAAAAAGTGTTGGTTCGGTAGAGACACCAATATTGGGGCATGTTGCATTGACAATTAAATCCCGTGTTTCAGAAGATAAATATAAAATAAGCCTATTAGTGGTCGACAAAATCACGGACAAGCTCCCTACACAATATGTTGACACAAAGTCATGTGAGCATTTACTTGGTTTAAACCTAGCGGATGAAAATTGGAACGTTCCATCTGATGTTGATATTTTATTAGGCGCTCAGTTATTTCCATATATTATGCTGGGAAATAAGGTTTTATCTAAACATAATATGAATGCACCACCCGCTATATAAACGGTATTCGGATATATTGTAATGGGTGAAATACCTAAGTGTACGCCGGATGTTTCGTGGACATTTGGCCCCATAACCAACGTGGATTTATACAATGCGTTATCCAAATTTTGGACCATTGAAGACATGCCTATTAAGTCATTGATGAGTGCTGAAGACGCGGAATGTGAGAAAATGTACGTCGAGTCCGTCCAACGGGATGACTCGGGAAGGTATATTGTATCTTTACCTTTTAAGATAGATCCTAATAATTTAGGAAATTCGCTCAGTGTCGCGCAACGCAGATATAAATATTTAGAACGGAAATTTAATACGTCGCCAGAATTGCATCGGAGTTATAATGAAGTAATTTCTGAATATCTGGAAAAGGGATATATAAGGTATGAAGTTCCGTCTTCATCTAATATTGATGAGGGATATTTCATTCCTCATCACGCAGTAATTCGTAAAGATAAATCAACAACTAAAACTCGTGTTGTATTAGACGCCAGTACAAAGACCAGTTCAGGGTTGTCACTTAATGATATTTTGTATACTGGTCCAAACTTGCAATCTAATTTATTTACACTTTTAATTAAATTTCGCTTATTCGCTATAGCATTGACCGCAGATGTTAAGCAAATGTATTTACGTATAATGGTAACGGAAAGCCATCGTAAATATCAAAAAATTCTTTATAGATTTCACGAAGATGAAGAAATTGGAGTTTATCAATTTAATTCGCTCGCCTTTGGATTAAATTGTTCACCGTTCCTTGCGATGCGAACTTTAAAGCAGCTAGCGAGCGATGAAAGAAATCGTCACCCGAAAGCCGCAGAAGTTGCAATTAATGATTTATATATGGACGATTTTGTATATTCTGTAAATACTATAAGTGAAGCCGTCACTTTGTCTACAGAATTAATGGCGATGTTCAAGTCTGGAGGATTTGAATTAGTTAAATGGTCGAGTAATTCTGCTCATTTGCTCGCTCAATTACCAGAATCGCACCGCGCAACGATGGATTTCTCGGATAATTGTAGTATTTTAGGACTAAAATGGGATCCGGTATCTGATTGTTTTCGTTTTATAATATGTCCCATGGAGGAGAAAACTATATGTAAAAGATCAATTCTTTCCACAATAGCACGTTTATTCGATGTATTAGGTTTGGTTGCTCCGGTAATTTTATATGCCAAATTACTTTTACAAGAGCTGTGGTTAGAGAAAGTGGGATGGGACGAAGAACTACCCCAAAGTATTGTTAATCGATATGTCAAATTCAAGGAAGAATTACCGATGCTTTCTAATTTAAATTTACCTCGATATTTGGGAGTAAAAGAGGACTGCACGATAAATATTATCGCTTTTGCAGATGCGAGTACAAAAGCATACGGGTGCGTAGTATATCTTCATGTCACAGATAAGGGTGGCAACGCTACTATGAATTTGATATGTTCGAAATCCAAGGTAGCCCCATTAAAAATAATTTCGCTCGCTCGATTGGAATTATGCGCAGCGCTTATTTTATCTAGACTTGTTAGATCTATTGTAGATACTTATGAGAATCGCGTTTCGATAAACGATATATTTGCTTTTTCAGATTCAAAAATAGCACTTTCTTGGATTCACTCATCCCCGCACAGATGGCAAACTTTTGTAGCTAATCGAGTTAGTGAAATTCAGGAAAATTTACCTGCGAAACATTTTTATCATATAGATGGAGTTACCAATCCTAGTGATTGTTTATCACGTGGACTATTGCCCGCTCAGCTTATTGATCATTGTCTTTGGTGGCACGGTCCACCCTGGGCTGCGAACCCAGTGTCCGAGTGGCCTGTCAAAAGCTTTTCTCCCTCATCGCAGGAGGAGAATACTTTGGAATTGAAAAAATCGCATACATTCACGATAACGTCAATAGAGAATAATTCTCCAATATATAATCTTGCCTTAAAAATTTCCTCATGGCCAAAACTGCTAAGAATTGTCGTATATATCTTACGATTTACCCGAAAGTTATCGCGTTCAACAGTTATAAATTCCACGGAATTAAATATTGCGGAAATAAATGTATTAAAAGCTTTACAGAAAAGGTATTTTTATGCCGATATGCAATTAATACAGAGGAAAAAACTATGCTCGTCTTCGATTCGAAAATTAAACCCGTTCGTCGATCATAATGGATTGCTACGTATAGGTGGTAGATTAACAAACGCGAATATACCTTATGAAAACAAACATCCAATACTTCTGCCAAAACAGGATCATATTGTCGATATAATTATAGATTTTTACCATCGTGTGAATTGTCATACTGGTGCTCATCTCCTTATGTCTATAATTAGACAGCGTTATTGGATCTTATCGGGAAGAAACCTAATACGCAAACGAGTACATGCGTGTAATTTCTGTTTTAAAACCGCACCTTCTAATATTATACCTCCAATGGCTGATTTACCGACAGCTAGAGTTCAAGAAGCAAAAGCATTTACACATACTGGTGTAGATTTTGCCGGACCGATAAATATAACCCTTTCTAGGCGTCGGGGGGTAAAAAGTCAAAAGGCATATATATGTCTATTTATTTGTTTAACGACAAAGGCTATACATATAGAATTGGTATCGGATCTAAGCACGGACAATTTTTTAAACGCATTTAAACGTTTTCTATCCAGACGTGGACCGGTTTCATGTATGTACAGTGACAATGCGACAAACTTCATAGGCGCGAAGAATTGTCTGGATGACTTATATAATTTTTTGGAGGCAAATTCAACTAATGAAGTCCTTCGCAATGAATTTAACATTCGGAGAATTGAGTGGAAGACGATTCCACCTCGCGCTCCTCACTTTGGAGGATTATGGGAATCAAATATTAAATCCATTAAATCACATCTGTATAGGGTTGTGGGTACCCAACTTTTATGTTATGAAGAACTTCTCACAGTTCTGACACAAATAGAGGCTTTACTTAATTCACGTCCATTATGTTTATTAAGTAGTTGTCATTATCCAGAAGCTCTTACTCCGGCTCATTTTCTAATGTCTACTCCGATTCAGCATTTGCCCGCTTATGATATGACTAATGAACGCATTAGTCTGCTGAAAAGGAAAGAGCTTTTGGACCACCTCGTTCAATCTTATTGGAAGAAATGGCATATAGAGTATCTTCACTCTCTGCAGATGAGACAAAAATGGAATAGTCCCGCGAGTAACATTCTAGTAGGTACTATAGTATTGGTGCATCAAGAAGATGCGAGTCCACTTTATTGGCCGGTGGGTGTTGTTGAGGAAATATTCCCGGGCAAAGACGGAGTGGTTCGTGTGGCACTCGTAAGAACCCCTTCTGGGAACTTTAAACGACCAGTCGTGAAATTATGTCCTCTGCCTACACAATAATTATTATTTTTCTTTATCTCTATTTTTTTATTTTTCGTTCTTAACTACGCAATATCAATCGTGGATATATAAGATTATTACATTTCATTTTTTCACTATAAATCTTTACTTTATTTTGAAAGTACCGTCAGTTTCGGTAGGTACTTCCAAGGCCGGGAGAATGTTTGCGCATTATTATATGGGATTGGTTGGGTATTGCATTTGCAGACTTGGTGGGTATAATATGTCAAATTCCTGATTTTATCCCACCTACCTAATATTCCTATCCCAAAATGTCACCTTGAAAAAGAGCAATTGTTGCATGAAGAAGAGGTGACACTATTTCAAGCTCAGTACAAATTAATGTCTCAGACAGGGAGCACATATTGAGCATATACTGTTGCAAAAATAATATTGCAAGTTATTAAACATAGTGAAGTGCACCAAAACCTGGAGATCAGAGAGGCCCCATCTGCAACTGGTGAGTCCCATTTCCCTTTTCCGTTCTGGGCTTATCTAATTGTCCAAAAGCCCAGATCTGATCATCGACTGACTATCCATCAGGTTTTGCGAGTGCATGCTATCTAATCGTCCCATATAACATAGCGACCAAGTAGTTATCGGGACTGGTCCTTTGAGGGTTGCGTCAGGGCTTTGCTCTGAAGCATAACCGCCAATTTTATAGTGGAGTCGCAGTTTCGCGACACCAGCGTGTTTGGTGATCAAGTCTGAATAGTCAGATACTTCGCACCTTCATCTTCCTCATTTCTTTCCCCTCCCTACTACCTTCAGCCTCACAACATACCCCGCTTGTAGATGCCATAGTCTCACTGGCTCCAGCAGTTGGGACTCTAGTGCGGTATTCATATATTTTTTTTAAATACTCATAAATATGATCTGCCAAATACTCCAAGAACACGCTTCTGCTTCTTGGATTCAAACCATGGACAGACAAATCGATGAACCTGCCCTAATATAGGCCATACACGCTCCGGTCCACCGGAGAGGCGACTTGTGCAGGTCTGGCTGTGCAGGTTCGTTTCGAAAGAATTGATTTTCGATTTTGCTCCGGTCGCCTGCGCAGGTTCAAAAAACTGCCCAGATCTATTCCCACACACGCTCCGGTCTACCTTCGCAGGCATAGACCTCTCCGGTACACCGTACGGTGGACCGTAGTGTGTACGGCCGCCTTAAGCGATAACCGGCTGGGCTTGCGAGAGCCTCGCGTGAATCTAAAAAATGTGACGTCATTATTCTTGTCCAGACCAGTGTCGAGCTCTCATCGTACATTTTATGAAATAATGGGGCAAATATGGTGGCTTGTGCTATAAAAACGTGTAAAAATGGAAGAGAAAAAGAGAATAAACCTAATTGTCGTATTACATTCCATAGGCAAGCATTATTTTACTTTAGCTAATTCAGATATTCAGTTTTGTTTCACACTGTATAAAGACCGTACATTTTTAGAAAGGTTGTAAGTATTAAAATCATTGAAGATGGAGATAATACTAATAAATCTAAACGAAAATATGAAAACGAACACATAAATATAAAAAGGTAACGGCAGCAATTGGGACTTGAACCCAGGATCTCTTGGTTTACCAAATAAACTTTGCCATTAACTCTTATTTTTGAGTCAGTTTTGTCCACCTCATATTTCAAGTTTCAAATTCATTCGCAATTATTAACAACTAGCTTTTACCCGCGGCTTTGCTCGCATGGTTTTAGGGGGAAATCTATACACGAGTATATAAAAATCAAAATATGCTAGCTTCTGGATTTGTAGTTCCCGACATGCAACTTCTTCCGTATCCCCTTCCCCTCACGAGTTCCCACTCTGCCTTCCCCGCTTTCCCTCTCCCCAATCCCCTCTCCCGCTTCCCCCGTCCCACGAGCCAACCTCCCGATTTCATAAAAATCTTCGTTGACGTGCTCACAACAACTCACCAAAGTTTCATCGCAATCGGATGAACGGTTTAGCAATGCATAATTTCATGAGGCCATTGCTCACTATTGTACACATAAACCATCGCGGGCATGCACACATCAAATCCCCAAAATTACATCGCAATCGGATCGCCTTCACCTTTCTGTTCTGGTCTAGTAATATTCATATGTCTATGATTCAAACCGAACTCATTTATCTATAGATCCACACACTAATTTAACTTAAATTATTACCACATTGACATTTTTAACTAGACTTTACGTGACATAAAACGAAAACTCACTAAGCAACATGAAACAAACTAGAAAGTTCAAACCCTATATATATATTCCTATCCTTTGCCTCTTAATCCTATTCCTATGGTCCTCCCCCCCCCCCCCCTTCATCCACCCCTTTTCAATATATTGTAACTAAAAAATAAATTAATTAAGAAAACACCCTTACAATGTCACACTTTATAATTAAGTATCATTAGTGGAAAGTTCTAATTGGCATAATTAAGGAACTTATTATTGTATCTCTGATTGTGTGATCTATATTGTGTGATCTCTAATTTGCTGTAACTTTCTCTAAAATAAATAAATTTACATTTAACAGAAAACTACAAAAGCCATAATGAATCAAAGCGGATTGCTGACAACCGAACATTAAACAACTGCATTCTGAAAGTTTCATTTTACACTTTCATCGAAATGTTTATTTTTAATATTATTTGCTTCTTACGAAGTAATTATTTATTACTGATATTAGTATATTTGATTATCATCCAACTGAGAAGCGCCGACAAACAGCTTTAATTAAATAATGTTTGTATGTTGATATTCTTTCAATATTTAACACATCACCAACAATATATTTATTACCAAGTATAGGTAAGCAAGCGATTTATTATGGAATATAATTCAGCATATTATGATCCTATATTGTTGCAATGGTAAGGTAATTTGTGACGAACTGATCTGCTCGGTAAATTAAAAATTATTAATAATTATTGGTAAAATTGAAATAATACCTCTTTGGATCGTAACTCCTCAGGCCCTCAGAGGTGGTCATCATGTTAGGTTTGATGGCCGCAATAACCTCCTGTCCCAAGGGAACCCTGAAGTACTTATGAGAGGCTCGGGGAATTTCTGAAGGTGTGTGAAGCAATATCTATAATAATATTTTGTTAGAATATAATAACATGTGGATAGGAATCATTCGAGGTGGAATGAAGGTGATTGAAGCAGGCCACTCCGGATGACACGTGTTGATAAAATGTGATATTCGTGAGCAATCTGCCTATTATCGTTAGTGACTAAGGAATTTATGTTATCAAATTATTGTACGCATTTTATTATTATATGCAGGTATGTTTTTTGGTACTGTTAACGCAATTTTTACAAACCTTAAATCCTTGAACGGGTCCACGGCAAATGTAGTCCAAATCATAGTTATGCGCACTCATCAATATAGTGAGTCCGGCTTTAGGGATCGAACCCTGCAAATGAATCGTATATTATATTGAAAAGGAAGATAATATCAATAAATCTAAACAAAACATGAAACAGAATGAGACTCATATTGGAAAAATATTGTTATTCTGAATTGGAAATATGTTAACGACAAAAATGACGTAAAATAAATTGGTTCCGATGGCTGAGTTGTTTAAAGCGCTGTCCCGGTAAGACAGAGATCCGGGGTTCTATTCCCATTCCCCCCCCCCCCCCCCCCCATTATTTATTTATTTTTCTGTGTTTTGTTCTGTTTCATGTTTCGTTATTCCAATAAAATCGGATAATATTTATTTGTAAGTTATTTTTTTACGTATACAGGGTGTCCGGGGGTAAAGTGCAGTAACTTCAGGAGGTGATTCTACATTATGGTAGGTAAAAAAGATTATTTTTTTGTATTTCTTGGGCATTAACTATGTAACAATTTTTGACATTTTGTTTTGAAGAGTTTTAATTTTCAATGTACATTTCTTACTTAAATTTTAAATTTTCTGCGACCGATTTCGACACATCCGTGTCATTCACGAGCAAACTTATAACTAACTTAAAAATTCAATACAAATACAAAAATTAATTAGGTAGGGGTAGTGGGAGGGGAGATTTTGGAGGAGTGGGAGAAAGGTGGGAGGAGTCAACGTTACTTGGAAACATCGTAAGTAAAGGTGATTTACATGGTGCTATTATTTTATTAACTAAATTAATTTTAGATTTAATTTTTTTGTTAATTTCTAAAGTTTCTAAAGCGCACAAATTAAAATATGAATTTACATTGCAATGTTTAAACTTAATGTTTTCTTTTTTAAAGCTATGACCTGACTATTAGAAGGTTAGCAAACTCGGAGTAGTTATTATTTCGTAAACAAAGTTCATGTTCCCTGATTCTAGTTTTAAAATTTCTAGTAGTCTTAAGTTTTAAAATTTCTAGAAGTGTAGGGATGACTAGAAATAAAGATTAATATCTTTTTCTGAAATTCCAACTTTTTTTCCCATACATAAAGACATACCTACTAAAAATCCTTAGTGTAATGTAAAACCACGGACGTACAAAATATATAAAATATATGGACATGCCCTTACGTGATAAAAGGCGTGTTATTTCCCCCTCCCATTGGAACCATTTTTCGGAACCGGCTGAGCTTGCGAGAGCGTCGCGTTAAGGTGAAACAGATGTGACCATTCCCATACAATCTATTTTTCAACCGCATTTGAAAACTACAGATAATATTTTATTTATTTTAATGTCGAAAAATAATACTCATAATGAAATATTCGCGAACGAAAATTTCACAGTTCTATCACTTATAATAACCCAGTAATTAAATTAACAAAACTAATTATTTTGTGCAAATCTGCCAGCCAAAATGCCCTAATCTGCGTTAGAAGGAGACAAACCTATGTGCGAGCCATACGTTTCACGTGCACGCTTTCAACCCATTCCTATGGTGTTAAAGTGGTCAGTATATTTGTAGAAAAAATGTCAATTTGCGTGGCGCGATTTGTTATTCTGATAGAATGTTCGTTTTGCTTTTTTATGAATGTTCCAGTATTACTCGGCGCAAGGAACATTTGCGGTTTTGGCACGCAGTAAAAAAGGACAAATTAACTATATAATTATAGTGAGAACGACTGTAATTATTTAGAACTTTCTAAAATCTCCAACTATCACTAGACGCCCGCCTAGTTATTTTGTTATTGAGACTTGCTAAACAATAAAATGCATAGATCGAGCTGGGTACCTAAATTCTGTCCGATTCTCGTCTGTCTGCCACGAGTTTTAGAAGTTGAAGCTTTTTTCGACTTTGTACAACGCAATTGTTATTCCATAAAAATGAGGCGTGCTCTTTATAAGAAACAAAAGTATTATTAGAGAGCATACTTGGTCGAAGATAGAGAGTGAATCCAAGACTAAGTTACAATTTTTTTTACAAATATTTTATCGGTAACTACCTAACTAACCATCACGCCGGTTCTCCGCAGGGGAAGGCAGAGAGGACGGACCGCCAAACAACTCGGTCTTGGCACACACTATTTGCCTCACTCACATTCATACATCGTCTCATACATAGTCTTCTATTATTCTGACTTTTGACATGACCCGACTCAAGTATCTGACTCATTTGATCGTGCCATGTCTACCTCGTGCGTCCCCAACTTCTTCTACCATTCATATTTGCGTCATATATTCTTCTTATACTACCTAGGTACTTTCTTCATTAATTCGCTCTATATCCACATTTTCTAGGTACATTCTGTAGTAATTTACATAAAATTAAAATTAAATAATCAATATTTTAATTAATAATAAATATTTTATTTACTAAAAAATATTTTAATTACTATTTTAATTTTAATAATTAAATTATTTTATTCTGCAGTAATTATTACATTCTGTAGTAATTGTGTAATTTTTACTAATTATCTATCCCCGTTTTCTCGCTGAGAGGATGGGTCACAACTAAGAGTTGAAAGAGAATGTGAAGAATGCGATTATTCACATTCATACACATCTCTTCTATTATTCCGACTGACTGTTCCCAAATAATTAATTCGCTTGATTGCGCCGTTTTTTGCGAAAAATTATCTCAGCGAGCTGACACCAAATCACACCACAAACCACATAGGCATATACTATATTATTATGCATTTTTATGTTGTTATGTGAAGCCATCGTATCCTGACTTGAGCACACGACAAATTTGTTTCTCCATCTGGCAATTCTAACTATATGATATTGTCATGAATAAGTCCGTTTAGCAAAGGCGGCCTCTAAAAAAAGATCCAGTTAACACCAGCTCCCGCCACACATGCCGTTGTTCCCAGCCGGTTCCTTTTATAAATTTATTCAATCTTCCCAGGCGTTGATTTAATTTACTGAATACAACAAACCTCTATCTCGCGTCTCTCTTCCACGCATGCGAGACATCGTAAAATTTTTGAAATACATCTTTTTCGCGAATGTTTTTTGGTTGGGTAAATAAAAATGTTCTTTACCAACGCGCGCGGAGCTGTGGAAAATGTCTTTTGTGCATATTTTTTTTGCAATGAAATTGTGTATTTTTCACCCGTTCTCTACGATTATGTAATTATAGGTACCAATTTTTTTTTAAATATAGATTAATATTACTAATATACGTTCGCGAACCAATAATTCATCTCAATATTAAAAAGCATAACGTGTTAAAAGTGTTTTATTAGACGATATTGAAAATAGCACCATCTATCGGCGTAAAGTTTCTAAAAATATTTTGAGAATACCCTTAATCTAAAAAATGTGACGTCACCATTCTTGTCCGGACCAGTGTCGAGCTCTTATCGTACATTTTACGCACGGACGTTGTATGTCTATGGAACAAATACTATGACATCGAGATACATGGCGACGCGAAACACAAAGCCGATGTTTACTGGGGTAGGTAAATCATGAAACATTTGTAAAAGTGTCTACGGAAACAAAATATTCGACTATGAAAATACTCAGAACTTTACTTTGCGAATTTGGACTTAACACATCTGTTCAAAACGTGGAATGCTATTCGCGCTCCCATATAAAAAGGTCTATTCATTCAAAAGCAGATTTTACTTTCAAGAATTAATGGTGAAATTATAATGCGAGGTGCCTATATACTTTAGATTGATTTATTGGCGAATCACAAGTCTCTTTCATCTCTTCGTCCCGCCATAGTTGGTTTTTACCCCTCATATGTAAGTTCTCGTCTAGTTATTTGTATGTCTATGGGTAAAACTTACCCGTTAAAGTTGCTGTTAGCTTGCTGGGTGCGATTGTTGCCACGTTGCTTGGTTGTGATTTGACCTGTATCACTGAAACCGTTGGTAATCATTAATCAATAACAAGACCGAGAATTTGACGTTTATACAAAATCGTATGTTTTAAAACCAATTTAAAGGAAGAACTGGACTTTTATAACAAATTGTTTGAGCATTATTATATGGGATTGGTTGGGTATTGCATTCGCAGACTTGGTGGGTAGAATAGGTATGTCAAATTCCTGATTTTATCCCACCTACCTAATATTCTTATCCCAAAATGTCACCTTGAAAAAGAGCAATTGTTGCATGAAGAAGAGGTGACACTATTTCAAGCTCAGTACAAATTAATGTCTCAGACAGGGAGCACATATTGAGCATATACTGTGCATATATAGATGCGAGTCCACTTTATTAGCCGGTGGGTGTTGTTGAGGAAATATTCCCGGGCAAAGATGGAGTGGTTTGTGTGGCACTCGTAAGAACCCCTTCTGGGAACTTTAAACGACCAGTCGTGAAATTATGTCCTCTGCCTACACAATAATTATTATTTTTCTTTATCTCTATTTTTTTATTTTTCGTTCTTAACTACGTAATATCAATCGTGGATATATAAGATTATTACATTTCATTTTTTCACTATAATTCTTTACTTTATTTTGAAAGTACCTTCAGTTTCGGTAGGTACTTCCAAGGCCGGGAGAATGTTTGAGCATTATTATATGGGATTGGTTGGGTATTGCATTCGCAGACTTGGTGGGTAGAATATGTCAAATTCCTGATTTTATCCCACCTACCTAATATTCCTATCCCAAAATGTCACCTTGAAAAAGAGCAATTGTTGCATGAAGAAGAGGTGACACTATTTCAAGCTCAGTACAAATTAATGTCTCAGACAGGGAGCACATATTGAGCATATACTGTTGCAAAAATAATATTGCAAGTTACTAAACATAGTGAAGTGTACACCAAACCCTGGAAATCAGAGAGGCCCCATCTGCAACTGGTGAGTCCTATTTTCCCTATCCGTTCTGGGCTTATCTAATTGTCCAAAAGCTCAGATCTGAACATCGACTGACTATCCATCAGGTTTTGCGAGTGCATGCTATCTAATCGTCCCATATAACATAGCGACCAAGTAGTTATCGGGACTGGTCCTTTGAGGGTTGCGTCAGGGCTTTGATCTGAAGCATAACCGCCAATTTTATAGTGGAGTCGCAGTTTCGCGACACCACAAATGAAGGCACGCTTTTATCCATAACATTATTATAAACTAATTAAACGCTTAACTAATGTCATGGCTTTTTACTAATTTAGCAAATTTGCAAAATGACCAACTTCAGCTTGTAAGCAAGTAAACGTAAAGTTAACAATTCGTTCGTTGTGGCGTATCTCATCGGCGCGGCGGCTTCGTGAATACGTAATCGTAATCGACGGTATTTACTTTTTTATCGTAAACTTTGTCTTTCATTGCACCCCAAAAGAAAAAATCTAAGGGCGACAAGTCTGGAGACCGCGCTGGCCATGGATAATGACTACCACGTCCAATCCAACGATCAGGGATTTACTCGTAATAGGTATCGACGAACAGCAAGTCCGAAATGTGGTGGAGCTCTATCCTGTTGAATCCACATTTCACGTCTTCTAAGTAGATCAACTTCTTCCAAAAGTCAGGGAAGGTCATTTATCAAGAAATGCAGGTAATCTCTTGAATTAAGTCTAGGCGGCATCACATGTGGTCCTATAATTTGATTATTAATGATTCCCGCCCAAACGTTCACAGAGAATTGAACCTGGCGGTGCACCTGCCTTACGGATCGTGGGTTTTCTTCCGCCCATTCATGCAAGTTATGCAGGTTTAACACACCAGTTCTGTTG
Source organism: Limnephilus lunatus (assembly GCA_917563855.2). Lineage (NCBI taxonomy): Eukaryota > Metazoa > Arthropoda > Insecta > Trichoptera > Limnephilidae > Limnephilus > Limnephilus lunatus. The sequence continues at coordinate 82,302,972 of OU830597.1, read as the reverse complement.
AACTGGGCCTCGTCTGTCCAAAGGATTTTCCCAACGAAGTTCGGGTGCGCAAGTTGCTTATGGAGTATCCACTGACAATTAGTGACAATATGCAATCCTTGATGCAGGGTCACATTCCAGAAGGCCTTGCACGCAACGATAATGGAATGGGTGAAGCTTTTACTTTTGGGAACATGAACTTTGTTTACTTTTTGAAGAGATCCCAGATAAAGCTTTTCGGAACACCAGTTATTGTAGAAATTCTACGAAGGGACAATGAAAAAAAAAATGACAATGGAGAAAACATGCACTGATTTAAGTTGTTCCTTTAAGTCAGTCATAATAAATACACAGTTAGTAGATAAAGACACATTAAATCAACAAGTTTTGATTAACAACAATAAAGTTTTTAAAGTGAAACACTGCTACGCGAATAAAATTGTTACATTCAAATTCCACGCTGACACTGACAGAATTGGGAGAGAGCTTGGTGCGGTGATTTGCCAATAGCGGAAAATAATAATGCTTCCCGCACACGCTGGTCTAATTTTATATTTTTACCACAAAACTACCCTAAAAGTTGGAAATTCGAAAAAAGTAATTTTTCTTTTTTACTTATACTATCATGTAGAATCACCTCCCGAAGTTAATGCACTTTACCCCCAGAGACACCCTGTATATATATTTTTTATTATTTCTCCTTCCAATCATATTCAATATAAGTCGTAAAGACGCTTTCTAGAAAACAGCCCTAAAGATAGTGTTCAAAGTATGGAACGGGAATGTTTTGCTTTTTAATATAAATGTAAACATAAAAAACGACTATTGCAGCGCATTGCCATTAATTTTTAAATCTTATATGCTTCCTTTGTCGATATAGAAATGCTGTACCTACTTACGGCATTTGATTAACTTGTACAAGTGCATAATTAAATTAACTATTTAGTTATCGCATCCTTCATTAACTAGGTACCTATAGTTCAGTCAATGAAGGAGGTGTAGAGGGTGTGAGCAGAGACCTAAGCGATTCCTTCAAAAACTTGGTGTGAACATACCAAAAGTCCTGACGTCTAGGTGGTGAGCTAATTGTGGAGGAGGGGAGAGGGGGAAGGTCCCAATTGTCGGGTTTCTGCTTCTATCTCAAAAACGGTACGTGGCGTCGCAGGGGAAAACTACCTGTGGATAAATAAAAGCTCCTAAAATTATCTACAACTTTTATTATATAATGTGTAATTTTCGAATTCCCAGCCATTTTTGAGTTACACGCTCCACGAATGTAGATATTTTCTAAAAAAATCATTTTACCTCAAATTTTTCATAAAACATTTCTATCGTTTAAAATATTCATCAGAGGAAAAAATTTGCTTGCGAAAAGTTGTATAGAATTTAATTCGCTTTAAGAATATATGAAATATACATACCCATTCAAATTAATCTCTAACTGGTCAACATTAACAGTAATTTAAAAATTTTCGGAAAATGTTGTTTTTATCTTATTACTGACACACAAGTTTTGTTCTTTAGCCTAATAATATGTTTTGTTTGTTTGTTTTTGAATATTTATTTAGATGTACGCAATTTATTTTCATACATCAAGTAAGAAAATATAAACAAATACAATCTACAGATACAGTTACATTTTTACAAATACATTTTAAGAAAAAAAGATTATATGTTATATACATATAAATATATAAAGATTATATATATATATATAAAAAAAAAACTATACAAAAATACATTTTAAGAAAAACAAATAAATATGTGACTAAAATAAAATTGACTAAAAAAATAATATTACAAATCAAAAAATATTTTTTACATATAATGCACATATCCTACGAAAAGTGCTAAGACTTAAGGCTTCCTTTACGGCATTTGGCAGGCTGTTATAAAGTTTTAGCCCTTTATAAAACGCGCTATTTTGTGTACACGAAAGTTTAGTTTTGGAAAGTCTAAAGTCTCCGAGTCTTCTCGTAGGATAATTGTGAACATTTTCGTGAAACATAATATTACTCTGCAGATAATTTGGGAGCATATTATTTTCAGCTTGTATATCATGGCTACGTTTGGTGATGGGGTGAGGTTTGTCTAGGTCTTGGCGGCGGACGACCGTGACACACTGAACCCCGGATTCCTATCCATCCCTTAAACACCCAGAACTCCACCTTTTCCTTCCCAGAACTCTCCTCTCCTTCCTTTCCTTAAAAAAAACCCTCCACACAGCATCCCCAAAGATGACATAGGCCCTGAGGGAAATTATTTTCCTCAGGGCTTCTTGTGTGGAGCTAATGTAAAAAAAAAAGTATTATATACTTATTATTTTGCTGTCATCACATTTCAATTTTGTAACATAATTTTAATTCTAGTAAAAATGTTGCATTTTAAAATCATCCTCATCCCCCTATTTTGTATAACCTGTAGTTTATTATTTTGGGCTTCGTTACATTGGAATAAAACACTGGAACAAAAATTTTAATCCGGAGTTGAAATAGAATTATAAACAAGTCTTGAGATCCAAGTTATTTCTGATCCGTTTTAGGAATCTAACTTTTTTTGCAATTTTCTTTGTTATGTATTCTATTCTAATTGTTTGTCAAATTTTAATTTATCATCCAAAGCCAGATATTTAATACTGCTAACCCTTTCTATGTTTACTCTTTTTATGTGTGACAATACTTAGTTATTAAATAAAGTAGACAAGAATTGTTACTTAAAAATTTTTAAACTGTATTTTATAATGATAATGAAAATTATCTCATGATAATTTTATTCTATTTCGTTACATTAAGTACATAAAATTAAGAACCTCGTTGTTATCACTGTTCTCAATAACATCATGTTACACTCTCAACTTTATATGCATTCGTGTTTTCATCCTCTTTGGACGTGAGGGTCCTGACAAGGGTTCTTTATCCATTGCATCTTCATCCTCAGTAGGGGTGGTTCTTGCTGAATGGGCTCTACGTCGTCTTCATCTTCGTCTTCGGCAACAGGCACGCTGTTGAGGCATTTTCCTTGGCAGTGGAGGCACGCTGCAGAACAGGTCATCATTGCTTTTTCCATCACATTTGCCAATTACTTACACAATCCTTGGTGCAGCGGCAAAATATCATTTTCAGAAGAACCTCCGGTGCTGTTGGATCTTCTGTGGTAATTTTCCAACATGTTTCCACCCATATTCTTCAGTGGGCAGCTCAATCCCGAGTCACTGCTGCACTTGGTGGTAGGTGTGCCGTGAATGCTGTTTAGCTGCGCTCTCTGTTGGAGGAAGGGAGCTGATGTCATGTTTGATATTTGCCACCGACTTGATGAACGACTGGAAGGTCTGTCTTTTTGGCACCGCATATCATTTCAGGAAGCATATATTCCCAGTATCTTCAACATCATTGTGTATAGAGGAGGAGTTGTAAAAGATCATTGCCGCTTGTTTGATAATTTCTGATTCCAAGTATAATTTTGAGAAGCCCACCTTGCTTCTCCTGAAAGTTGCAGGTATTGTGTCGCAGCCGGAATGCTGTACTGCTGGTACTGCTGAATGGGAATTGAATACCTTACAAAATCTTTCGAATGAATTTTTGATTCTCCGATGATTATTTTAGACGATATTAGGGAACTTTTAGTGAAAAATTTTTTTTTTTCGAAAATATCTTAATCGTGGAGCTTGTAACTCAAAAACGGCTGAGAATTATAAAATTACATAGATAATTTTCCCCTGCAACGCACCGTTTTTGAGATATAAGCGGAAACCCGATAATTGGGACCTCCCCTCTTAGCTCACCACCTAGACGTCAGAACTTTTGGCATTATCACACTCTGAGCAGCCTGAACAAGTTTCTGAATGAATCGTTTAGGTCCCTGCTCACGCACTCTACACCTCCCCTTTGACCATTCATTGACTGGACTAGTATGTTTTCACCAATTAAAATAGATTTATTTCGTCTTTGTAATATTTTCACTGGTTTCATGTATTATATGACACAAAACGGTTTTTTTTTTTTTCAATTATTTCTGGCTTTCACCCTTCAAGGGTGTTCTAGGCCATCATTTAAAATTACAAAGAAAGGAAAGGTGAATTTACATATTAATTTTATTTAAATGAGCAAATTTAAGAATTATATGAAAGATTAGAGTAGAGTTCAGACTAAGAAGAGATGAGATATTGAATGGAGGGGAGGCAATTTTAGATAACGCTTGATAGAAAAGAGGATATTTATTTAGAGAGGGACAACCAAAAAATATGTGATCTAAAGTTCCCACATCTAGACCACAGAACGTACAATCTGGGGATTCAAGGACGTGAATTTTAAAAAGGTGAGAAGGAACGGAACAATGTCCGATTCTCATTCGAATAAGTGAGGAAATTTCTTTTTTGGAAAAATGGGGGAATTTTTGAAACCACGGTTTTGATGGGATAATCCTTTGTATTGAGGCGTAGCAGGCACCTTTGGATTGACTAGCAATATTCCTATACTCTGTCCAAACATAGGGGACACAAAACGTTACATCAACAAATTAATATACTGTATCAATATCAAAGATTAGGCCGAGATGAGTCCAGCATTTACGTGAAAAATCAATTGAATTAATAGGAATATTGGTATTTAGGAGTAAAATTATTACCGTTCCTCTGAGCGGGTAGGTGTCGAGGGGGACATCAGTGTGATACCCCCCGTCCAGGGACCATCCCTGCGAATGTTTATTCTGACCCAGATAATGGTTTTCTGTGTACATCCTAAAATAATAAATCAAAAGGGAATCCATTAAATTCAAGAAATTTTACCTTCCTTGCAATAGAGCTAAACAATGCACCATTGGCCATTAGACAGATAAAAATTATCAATTTTTTTAATGCTCCTTAAATATTATCAATGGTAAGAGGTTGATTGTCTTTTATGTATTTCATATAATAATATTCTGCTTTAAACCGTGATGTGATTTGACAATATTTTAAATTTAAAATAAAACAATAACTTTGTAAACACCACTTTTATGTTATTCAAAGTTATTGTTTTATTTTAAATTATAATGTCACATCACAAAGTAACTGCTTCATATGAACAAATATTTGAGATTTTCACGACCAAAAGAATTTTCGTGTTTTATTTTTGGCGTATTATGCCGTGATATCTTGAATTTTGCAACGGGTAAGAAAAATAGGACTCCTCATTGAAGGGCCCTGGCCATCGGCAACATCCAGCCTTGGTAGGGCATGATGCTCAATAGCTCAGTTGTGTCGGCATCCATCCTTTACACGGGGAACTTATATCAGCACACTTTATCACCACAAACCTCCAAATAAAACTCCGATGTTGGAAAATACAGCGCATATTGTATGGAGCCAATACAAAGGTTAGAACGGTAAAATATACAGTACATAATATCACAACATATCTTAGTCAATTCCTAACGTTACTGGGGAAATAATCAAATCATCTCTCTCAGTGTATTGAGTAAAATGGCCGTTAGATGTGTTTGTAATCAATGCACATGAGAAATATGGTTAAAACAGCTTACAATGTAGGTCCGTGGAAGGCGTGAGATTGCAGGCATGGTATGGCCAGCCCTCAAGTTCCATGGGACAACGCCACTAGGAGGACTTTCTTTCAAAATTGTTGTGAAAATTTTATACGCTGTGCAAAGTGGTGATATTCCTCTGTGATTCTCACATTTTAATTTGTCTCCCTTGAGTTATTTCGATTGTCAGGTTGTTATTGAGAATTAGAAGCTGTTGGAAATATTCTTTCAACCTAGTCTTAATCATTTCCTTAACTCCTATTATATTACCATTACTGTCTCTGCAAGGGATGTGTTGGGTTTGAAGTTTGAAGTCCTTTTTAAATACATTGACGCCTTTAAATACCTCTCGTGGATTGTTATTTACAAAATAATTTTTCCATTTTCAACAACATGTTGTTAAAATATACCTTTTTTAGTAGATAGACCGGTCGGTGGTTGAGTGGGCATTGCGTTTGGGTCCCACCCAGCGACTTCTATGGTTTATCTTCATGGTTGTGTAAGGTTTTCCAGAAACATCTACGACGATGTTTTAAGTATACTAGTAAGTTCATTTTCCGATAGTTCCTTCAGCCTTCATTTAATGTCCTTAATGTAGTTATTTTTTGTTTTAGTTGCTTTGACACTTAGTGGGTGTTTGTTATATAACTTTACTGCTAAATATTCAGAGCTTCTTTGTCGAAACGTACTCCCTTCTTTCTTTTAATCAAATGGTTAGCATATCTTCGTGCTTGTTCGTAGGCTTGTCTCTTTTTTTTTGTTCCTCTGCTATACGCAATTTTCTTTGATCATTTTTCTTGCACGTGCTCTATATACACTCTTCATCGAACCAGGGTTTTCTAACCTGCCTTGGTCTACTTATAATGCCTGATTACGCCGCTGTCAGCAGTGCATCTCTCGAACTGGTCCAATCCTCTTCTAAATCATTTGGGGAGAGCTGATCACTCAGTTGGTTTGGTAGGTTTGTTGACAGTGAGTCATGATGTCTTTCCAATCCTTCTTGTATTTTAAGAGCATCGATGTTTAGCTTTGCACTACTTGGCTAATTACATCATCTATCTCTTGCCATTCTGCATCTACAGCTGGCTATTATCATATAGTGATCCAAATCACAGTTAGCTCCTCTGTAACTATGTAAAATTTATGACACTGGTCGCCCCTCTTCTTTCAATTAGGATATGGTCTATTTAGTAACGGTAGTTGCCGCCAGGTGATGTCCATATCCATTTATTTATATTCTTCCTTGTTTCATTTACATATCTTGTTAAACACTTTTTAACTTATACCTCATAACATAACTTCATCCTGCGTTAAAGGCATCCCGCATTTTGCAAAATTCACCCACTCTCCTGATTTCTTCATCGAAAAATCTCTAAGAAATCGCCTCTAATAAAAGCGTTGCTCTTCGAAATTGATTGAATTTTTAAAACTTTTTAAACTATCATGAAAGCATTCATTATGTTCCCGATGGTTACTCGTATCTACGTCACCGCAACATAAACTATTCTATCTCCCAGCCTGCAGAACTAACATGCCAATGCTCATGTCGGTTGGAAGGGAAATCTTGTTATTTAACCGAATCAATTCGGATATCAACAATCGACATATTTAGCATCATTGGAAAATGCCAAAAAATTTGCCACATACATAGAATAAATTTATTATTATTTATTATAGATAGATACAAAATAAAGTACAAATTACATATTTAGAAGTTTTGTCTGTCCAACTAGGAAAGTTTCCCGTTCCAGGACAGACAAATTGACAGGTTTAGTTCATACTATTCCTTAAGAAATGTATATGTAATTACATAACAAAAATTTCTATTTTCTCTGAAACTAAGTATATACATACATCTTTTTGTGACAATGTACATAGAAAAAGTAACCTGGTAGTAGGTATATATTGTATTCGGATTTACCAAATTAATCTGGTAACATATAATATATTAGGATTTACAGAGTATCAACATATATGTTTTTGGACTTACCATCAAAAATTTTCCAAAAATAATTTGAAAAACTTTTATAGGGTTATTGCGCACTTTTTTCATCTCTCTATTTGTAAAATAATATTCTTATGTTTACATACGTCTTTGTCTTGTCTTTTCCATATTTATAAGTAAAAATATTTGTATATATTTTTTATTTTATCTGCTGTCAATGTTAATTCGTGAGAAATAGTTTGGGTGCAGGTGAGTTCTCTAGTTATTGTTTTGTATATTGTTGTCAATTGACATCTGTATCTGTATCTGTATTAAAAAAAAAAAATAAAATAAAATAAAAAAACATAAATAATCTACCGATATAATTAATAATAATATCGGTATATTATTTATGTTGGTTTCCTTACTCCTTCCTGAACAACTCCTCGGCGTTCAGCATATTGAAGGTGAAACACAGTCCCTCCTCAGTAAGGATGGGGCTGAATAGAGTGCTGCAGTTCTCTATGGAGGTTTTCCACTTGCAAAACCACATCATCTCATCAAATTTCGGAGCCACCTTAAAAAACATATTTTCGAAGTGTTCAATTTTACATCTAGTGCAGGCGCTGGATGGAGTTGAGTGTGCAAAATATACTCGTAAGTGTCGCATTCTGTGCATAGTTTTGATCTCAGAAAAGCTTGCAGATTATGATTCTGGATGTTGCCATAAGTCTTATTGGTCCAATTTTTTCACACCCCATCCCCTTAGCTATCAAGTAAATGAACTGAAAAAATGCTTTGGAACGTTTGTCACGAAATCTCAATTTCTAATTGACCGATTATCTTGAAATTTGGCATGAATTTTATTTATATATATATATAATTTTTTTTTTATTAATTTCTTATAACATTAAAAAATAAATTATAAAAAATTGTATACTTAAAATATTTTTTTTTATTCTATTCGGGCTTCTAGACTATAATACCCCCTTAAATATTTTTTTAATCAACAATTCTTGTTTTTATTTTTAACTTTTTTTTTCTATTGATCTGCTATAAGTATCTTTAATCATAAGAAACAATTTGATATTATCACTAAAACAATCATTAAAATGGTTCCAAAGCAAATTTTCAGTTCATTTACTTGATAGTTAGAAGAAGGGATGGGGTGTAAAAAAATTGGACCAATAAACCTCCTGGCAACATCCAGAATCATAATCTGTAAGATTTTCTTAGTTCAAAACTATGTTCAGAATGCGGCACTCATATTTTGCAAACGCAATTCGATCTAGCGCCCGGTTCTATCCCCTATTTTTAATTCAAAAACATTTACAATAAATTCTTTACGGACCTTGTTAAAGGCAGGTGTTTCTGCAAAAATCACAATTAACTACCACCTATTTGTATGATTTATTTTGAAATTTGAACGACTTCCAATAACCGCCTGCGCCGATTTCCGACCTGTCAGCATTTGGTTAATTTCTGATGATCGTTATTTTTTCGGCTTAATCAACGATTATTAACAAACCCAACATAAACTTTCACAAAAGGCTTTCCGTTCGAGAATCGACAGTTAAAGGGGACGGTTCAAATGTTTAAAAATTCATAACTGACTGTCGATTTGTGACGTTGACAAATGTGACGGTTGGCCAAACAACTAACCCTTAAGGTGATCCAATAGTCCAGGAAAAATCGAAATTAGAATCCACGCCTCTTTTTGGGAGGATTTTAGAAATACTTGAGAAAAAGCTTTTTGAAAGGTTGGAAAAGGCATTGGAAAATTGTTTTTACAGGTTGATTTCGTAAAGACATGTAAAAAATATTAACTCCTTTTTTTCGTATTTGTAACCGATATGAAATGGGTGTGCCAAGTTTGCAGCCATTAGGTGGACGGCATAAGGTTCACTTTAAAAATCCAAATTTCGTCGAGTGCCGGGAAAATGCATATTTTATATTATTTTTTGAAATGCGTAAATATAATTTTTTTGCGATTATTATAAAAGAAACTTAATTTGCCACATGAAACAATAAAACCATATCCGAAAAGGGGATTGTAAGTAGGAGAGTTTGCACTTGAAAGTGTTTTTTTATAGAACTAAAACTTTATTTTTTTCTAGGCTTATTAAAAGACTTACAAAAAAATTACCTACGTTTTTAAAGGCCAAGACATGATCTAGACGCAGTATTTAATTGAAGCATCTATAATACTTCTAAGCGATCAAATATTTTAAAAAATAATACCTGATTTTGCATTATTTCGCATGGCTTCATCACACTTATTTACTTGTGCATGATATTTTAACCTTTTTAAACATTTTTTTATCATTTTGGCGTAAACAATAATTACTCTCCTCTAATAAAAATATATATTTTATTCAATATTGTCAATTTAATTTGCTGATTATTTATTTATTTTCATTATTCGACCGTCACTTCTGGGCACACCGACCCCCCAGATTCCTACATAGTCCTCATATCTTTTTCCTTCCCAGAACATACTCTCCTACTTTTCCTAAAAAGACCCTCCACTCAGCATCCCCAAAGATGATATGGGCCCTGAGGGATTTTTTTTCTTTTGAGTCTCCTGCGTGGAGCTATCATAAAATAAAAAAATATATATATTCATATTCATATTACAGCAAGACTGGGAAGATAGTGCATTCCCAGTCTTCATAGAATAACAACAACAAAAAAACTAACTTTAAAAAAAACCTATTCCAAACCAAAATAATATGCGCTAAAAAGTAAAAAAAATAATTGCGTATTCTTCTACAACTTAATAGTCAACTTACTTTTTATACTCATCAATATGTAGGTACGATTGTTATTTTTGGAGTCGGTGTCAGCCAAGATAGGTTTGTAACTACATACATAGTTATAGGTGAGATGTGCTTGTACCGCACGCTCGACTTGAAAAGGGACCACACGGGAAGCACCAGCGTTCAAATTAAAAAAAAATCATCAATATCGGTTCACCCAGTCGAAAGTTCTGAGGTAACAAACATAAAAAATAAAACATACAGTCGAATTGAGAATCTCCTCCTTTTTTGAAGTCGTTTAAAAACAACACGAATGGGTACTTACTATGTTTTCAAATAAATTGTGTTTTAAACATTTCGGATTTCCTCTTTTCAAAGCTTACAAATTCTAAGACTTCCTTCCATAGAAACTAACCTAACCATCATGATTTCTCTCTGCAAGGGTATTTAAAGAGTATGGTATGACACATACCTCAGTTCTAACACTAACCAGACCATATTGTTCTTTCAATATCTGTATAATTTTTTGTTAGTTTGTTAATTTGTAAAATTGTTAACCTCAACACAGGCTTGTCCTAGTGAGGTGACAAATTGTATTGTAAACATTTTACTTGCAGTGTAAAGAAACAATAAATAAAATGTATTATTTATTATACCTGAGTACCTATTGAATGCCGTCGGATTGATGGAAATAATTTTGTAAGCTGGATATAGTTTCGTTGATAGATAAATCTGGACAGAAAAGCTGTTAATATTTTAGCTTGCCGTTAGAGGAGTTTTTCCACTAAAGCACACAGCACCTTTATAGTTTAAAAAACTGCATAATGTTAAACTGTGAAATTCTGTAAAAACTCACCGACGTTACAAGATCTATGGTTTCCTTTGCATTGGTTGTATTGCTTCCTTCGGTCAGTAAGTGATTATCACACAAAAGTGAAATCGCCTCAAAATCCTTGATCCTGATAAAATAAAAAACAATTTTAAAAAATTAAAAGTCAAACTTACAAAACAAATGCAAGGTTATGGATTTTTTATGCCTTCTCTACACTCGCAATGGGGTATTTTCATAAACTATGAAAACCGTAAAAAATATGCGGAAAATGTAAAGTTTTTTTCCTTTTCCAAAATGTGTAATTTTCAGTCATAATTATTGATTTTAAAAACGATCCAATACCTTACATTTCGAAAAGGTTCCAACTGGCTACAACGTCATGATGACGTAGAACATCCTACTGTTTAAAGACGGCTGTCACCAATGTTGGCCGGTGTGACGTTAACAACGCCATATTCACGAACTGTTTCAGCTAGAGTTTTTAGAATCTACGGCAAAATGACTTCTGTGTATTTATAATGGCAATCATTATATTTGATAAGGAAATTACTCGGAGCTCATGAGAGCAGTAGATAGAGAGAGAGAGAGATTCGAAAGTAACGGTGTGACAATCACACCATTACTTTCGAATCATAATGATATGGGGGAACAAGCGGGGAAAGGGGAAATGGAACAGAAAATTTGTTATAAAAATATTTATTATTTACATAACAATTGTAATCAGGTACTGATTACTAATTTGATTATTGTCGATGGTTTTTTTGACAGCCGTACATCGGCGCGGATAGGCAGGAAACGTATTATTCTTGCCTGGCTCTTTTCTTACCCACGGGGTCTAGATGGGCTCGGGCCTAATGGGAACGTCACAGTGCCAAGTTTAAATCTATGTGAATTTTAATAGTCGAGCGGAGCAAATGCTCTTTTAAATTAATCATGGCATCCAATCCTGGAAGATGCCGAATATTGCGTTCATGTCCGAATCGCGAGTAGATACGCGTAATGCGTGACCTAAAATCGTACCCGAAAAAGTAATAGTGTCGGTGTACACCGGGTAGTGAGTTTCCGTTTTGGGAATCGACTCGATCGGGGGGCAATCCTCGCTTGCTTCGTACACGTTAACTGTCAGGAACGAGCAGTATTATTTATTTTATCGGATGGGATCCGTATTTGGAGGCGAGATTGCCTTTTACACACTTTGTCACGCACGCCGTGGAAGTCGCGCTAACACACTGATGGTTGGTTACCGGGGGCAATTGGCGAGGACCTGGTAGATCCTTGGCTGGGGACTGAACGAGAGACAGAGCTGGCGGGCTGGTCGCCCGCGCTGAAGCAGTCGCGGACCCTTGGAGGAAGGCGTACCCATCCATCCGCAGCATATAGTTAGCTAGCTTAGGTATCTTTAAACGGTCTATGATGGGGGTAAGTTTTTATAAACCTTTCTGTATGTAATCCACTTATACGTGAAATAGATGTTAATTGTTATATCGGAAGATCTTGCCTTTCATTGAACCATCAGATTTACTTGTGAATAAGTACCTTATGCCTATCCCTGAAGATGGGAACTCATGCCTACCGCAGGGTTAGCATACGTTGTCACCGACAGAGTTTGGCGTCCAAAAGTTCCCTCCGGGAACAAAGCTGGCCACTGTGATGGATATTATTAATATGTGCCTCAAAATTACCGTGCACTCACTTAACAAGCGGTGTATAAAGGCAACTACCACTTGCCTCACAAAGTAGGTACAACACACACCAGTATTATTACATATTAGCATCCCTGTATCTCATATTATAGTACCATATCAAATAGCGCTCTATTGCTCCTTATCAAATTGCCACGGAACAAAAATGTTATCGTTCCAAATAAAAACAAAAATAATTACCCGAGTGCAGCCAAATCATAATTGGCGCTAATATGCCCCCGGCCGTAACAGAATGGTCAAAACAGACCAATACTGCGAATAGCGACGAGAAATAAATAGAAGTACCTAAATAATAAAAATAATAGAAAAATAAAAATAAATAAATAAGATAAAAATACATAAATGCTTTAAAAACATTTACGTCACCGTGTTCCATCGCTCATCACGTTTTTTTATAAATCAAATATTGAAGTCATTCAAGTCTATGAACTTAAATGAAACTGAACCACTCCATGATCCCCTGACTTGGCGTCTCACATTATTCTCTTTTCACTTTTCTAAAGGCATGTAAGGATGAAAATAAAATTTCAACCGATGAGCAGGTGCAGAAAGTGGTCCTGAAGTGGGGACAGGAGCTGGCGGGAGAATTCTTCGAGGAGGGCATAAAGAAACTTATGCCACGGCTCACCATATACATTGAACGGGATGGCAATTATTTGGAAAAATAGTCAACAAGTGTATCAACAATATCCTGTAATTTTTTTTCTAATACATTAAAAAAAATCGGTTCATTTACTTTCTTAACATCCCTCGTATTTATGATGACAATTTTTTATATTTGGTTAGGCAATTACTCACAGAAATAAGGTTTGATTGTTTTTCCGTAATTTTTGAAGGTACGATTCCTCTACGGCGTTCTTCACTACATGTTTTTTTATTGCTTTCACTTCGTATTGTTTCTAAATTAATTTAGCGACGCGTTTTGTATGCAATTGGTATCGTTCATGGGAGAGCTTGTCACACCGTTACTTGCGAATCGTAATGACATGGGGGAACAAGCGGGAAAATGGGAAAGGAAACAAATAATTGCGAGGAACAAAAATGTTTTCGTTCCCAGATAAACACAAAAATAATCAGCCGAGCGCAGTCAAATAATAATTGGCGCTAATACAAACAAAATGAAAACGTGCGTCGTTTTGGCACAAAAAATGTAACATTTCAAATTGTTACGGAAAATTTAATCGTCAAAATAAAAATGCGTGTGATTTTAAACTCGGATGAAATTGAAATGGCACTAAAACGAGACAAACACATACATCTATAGGATTTAGCCCGCGAGAGAATAAGATAGAATAAAACCTTACCTGCGAACGAAGCGTCGCGCCGGCCACATTGCTTTGATTATGACATCAATTTTCAAGGCTCCTATTGGTTGTGATTGTTTTGGTTTTAGAAGTTTCGCTTCTACCGCGTGTGAACCGCACTCGATTTTTTTTATTTCACATGTCAGTTATTTGTACTCGATTCAAAGGAAACTAAACTTAGTAAACCAAGAAATAAACTCGCGATAGAAGAGTCAAGAATAAGCGCTCGGGCATGCTCGTCCGGATAAAGGTCTTGCTGAGTGTAGATCAGGCATTAGGTTTTAATAGGGATGAAAAAAGTGATCAATTCTTACTCTTGTTCAGTAAAGTTTTCTTTATCCCGGTGATACATTTCAGTGAAATTATAAATGGACTGCCGAGCTTTCGTTTCGGAACACACTGTAATAGCAGGAAATGGAACCTGAAATCAAATTACAAAACAATAAAACCATTTTTCTTGGATATTACTGGTTGATCTACGAACAATAATTAATATTCCCCTAGTGATATTCAAGCTTTGACAGCGGTGGGCAAGAAAAACGAGAATCCAGTCCAGAATGAAAGAAAAACGCTCTTCTTCTCTCACCTCTTCTTCTTCAATTTGGTTAAAGGTTTACCAGCAATACAGGGGTGGGCGTCTCTGCGTAACTGACGATGAAGGGGCTCTGTTGCCACTTGTTCCAGATCTTCATGATGAGGTGTCCACAGGCTGCCACGCTTAGGATCAGCATGACGCCCCACCAAATTCTACACAAAAATAACATGTTTATTTTTTAATTTATTTATTTGTGGAAATTTCACAACTTATACTTATACGAGGCACCGTTTCGTGAATAACCTATATTGTCTTATTTATTTTTTTAATATTACGTTATGCCAATATGCTACACATAATTGCAAAACCAACCACTGCCAGTGCTGTAGATATTCGTCCTCATCACCTGTTGATATTAGTCAGCAGTTTGAGCTGTAGATATTCGTCCTCACTTTGGTTCTCATAGATATTAATCAGCAGTTTGAGCTGAAGATATTCGTCCTCCCTTTGGTTCTTATAGATATTAGTCAGCAGTTTGAGCTGTAGATATTCGTCCGACATACAGGCTGTAGATATTGATATCTGGAGTCTAGACCATAATATGAATACAGAGACCACTCGGTTTACGAATCAATCTTTAAATGCTTTGAATCAATCTTTAAAAGCTTTTATGTTTTTTTTTATACGTGCGCTTTCGAAAAATATTGTTAATGTTATCATTGAAATCATTTACTGTATATTAAGTTCTACTAGAAATTTTTTAATGATTTTAATTATATGCGTACCGGCAACAATTGTCGATTCGGCGATGACTTTGGTAGGCAAAACTGCTATTACTTTTAAACAATAATAAATGAAACTCGAATAATTATTATCAATTAGATTTTATTATTCGGAAGTTTTTTTCCTTTTGCTCATTTTTATTTAGTTTATTTAATTATGTACGCATTATTGAACAGTTAAATGAAGATAGAAGTGCAAGGAGAAGGTAAGAGGTGAATGTGTATGGTAGAAGAAGTCGGGGGGAGAATGGCACGATCAAGTAAATCAGCGCCTTAAAGGTGATTTTTCACTAATACGGCACTATACAAATCATCCAATTATTATTATTAAATAGTTGAGAGTCAGAACTATACCTAACTGTATAATATTTTCTATATCTCTGTACCAGGCAGTAAAACCTTGTAAAAATTATAAACTTTGTAATAGCTTATTAGGGCGTTTATAATAAATAAATTTCCGTGGCGTCCTACTATTTTGAGGTACGAATGTATTCGTTCGAAGCTATTTAAATTATTATTCAAAAGTCAGTGTCAAGTTTCAAGACAGGACTGTGCCAATTATTATTTATGATTTAACAAAGCTATTAAATGCGCACTTGGTTAATAAAATATTTTTTTAAAGGGGATACGTTTTTAGATTTTCTCGGCCAAAAGCATTTTCGTTGTTTGTTTTTGGGGTGTTATGCCGTATTGCGCTACCTCCTTCTTTAGCCGACGTTTCGGACAGCGTTGCAGTGTCCATCATCAGATGTCGTCTGTCGGATCTGCCGGATCTGCACTGATGATGGACACTGCAACGCTGTCCGAAACATTTTATTATTTTATTTCATTATCGTTTTTCAGTAAATGTGTGTAATTACTACCTAACTGACATATACCCGGAGTTGCTCGGGATTGCAAATGGTTTGGTGTAAAGTTTTGATATTGAGAATTATAGTGCACCTGAGAACTGGATGTAGTTTTAAGGTGGAAATAATATTATTGCTAAGAAATGATTTTTTTTAAGCTTTTGTTTCACAATGCGAATAATTATTTGATTCATGTCTTCCTCGGACGTTCCCGACTTTTTCAGCCATTGCCTTCATATAACCAGATTGTGACTATTAAAAGACAGTTACATTCAGTTACTATGCTGTATCAACGAGACTCTAGACTTAACTTCCAGGTCTTGGCGGCCAATGCGTCTTCGTGCCAGGTCTTTTATCCTCTCCAGCCAGTATTTCTCGACCCATCACCTAGCTCCGCGATTGAATTCATAGGTCAGTTACGCCTGGATACACTGACCCCCAGATTCCTACCTACCCCTCATACCTATTTCCTTTACAGAACTTCCTCTTCTTCTTTCCCTAAAAAAAGACCCAAAGGCATCCCCTAAGATGACATAGGTCTTGAGGGAATTTATTTTCTTCAGGGCCTCCTGTGTGGAGCTAATGTAAAAAAGGACGGGAATCTGAAATATTTATTTATTAAAAAAAAAAATACTAAAAAGGATTTTACATAAAAGGGATATAATAAATCATTAGTATACAGCGTACATAGTTGAATACCTTTATTTCATAGAAAATAAAAATAATGTTAATAACTAACTAACTAACTAACCATCACGCCGTTTCACCGAAGGGGTAGGCAAAGAGGACGGACCGCCAAACAACTCGGTCTTAGCACACACTCTTTGCCTCACTCACATTCATACATCTTCTCATACATTCTCTTCTGTTATTCTGACTTTTGACATGGCCCGAATCAAATATCTAATTCACTTGATCGTGCCATGTCTTCCTCGGGCGTCCCCGACTTTTTCTACCATTCACATTTACGTCGTAGGTATATTCTTCTTACACTAATTTCTTCGTTCATTCGCTCTACATGCCCAAACCATCTGAGGGTCCCTTTCTTAATGCTTTCATCAGCCTTACTTTCTTTGCGGATATCCTCATTTCTCACACGATCATACATTGTTTTACCACACATACGCCTCAGGGGTCAGATTTCAGGCAATTTTAATAATAATACAAAACAACTACTTAATATATAGCGACTACTGAATGTAAAAACCTAAACTTTTAAATAAACAATTTTTCAACGGTGTTTTATATTTCTATAGTGAATATTCGAATATTTAACTCGCGAATATTTAACTGTATTAGCCATGCAGGTGTCCTTTTGAGTTAACAGTCGGCAGAAAAAATTCCCCGTATTTATGGAAAATTAGTTTATTTGTAAAATGTGGGAATATCGATTCACATGTAAAATAAATCAATACGCTTCTAATATTTTTCATACTGAGAAGATGTAGATTTTTATAGAACTTGGTTAACGTTTCATCGTTTATATTTTAAATAAAAAAAACATAGATTCTAGTGTTAAAACCCCATAAACATCACGCAATTAAATCGTTTTTCAAAAGATATTTAAATTATATATTTTAATTATTTTTCATTGAAATAGGGAATCGGAAAATTTCCCCACGTTATGGGGAAATCGAAATCCAGCGATATATAACGGCCAAAATATATTCCAATATTTAATTTGCGTTCGTGAATGATCGTAGTAACTTCGGATTTTTACGAGCGGATACAAGGATTAAATCCATTTTTAGTAACCATTTACAATAACTTTTGGTAGAATTGACTTAAAAATGCGATAAGGGCGACATAAGCGACAAAATTTTTAACTATTTAGCAAATTTCGATAAAATCGATTGTCCTGCTAGGCTCTTAATATTTAGAGTTGGCAACACTCGTTATGTGTTACGTGTACATTGTCCATTGTTTTTGCTATAATAGCACTGTGATTGTACATTTTCTATCATTTTTGTTTCATATTACTATATTATACTTGTCATTGCTTTAGTGTAGCATACATTTTTGTAATATTAGATCAAGCACTATAGGAATAATTTGACTGAATACTAGATTATTTTTAAGTCAATTACAATAGAGCGCATATTTTTAAGTTAATTACAGTTGAAGTGAAATGACAAAAAAACTGCGCTATACAAATGTCGTCTTATTATAATATCGAACAGTATTATTACCGTAGCGTCTGCGTGGTTCAATTTTAGAACCCAGCTACGAGTGTATGTCGGACGCCACAAATATCTAACATCTGTGTACGTGGAATTTCGTACAAAGCGCTCGCATGTGGACGTTTCTTCCCTAAGTATAAGTACTACGGATTTATAGAATTTAAGTGTCTATGTTTGCATACCACTCACAGATTTCAAACAAAACATAAAAAAATATATATATATTATACAAAAATATTATTATTTGCCCTTCATTTTACCAAAGGTAGCCCGAACATCGGGTAAAAAAATCCATCAAGTGACGTTACTACAGTTTGCGAGACAAAGGTTAAGGGGTTAATTGCTCCCTTTACCTTACCAAAAACCATAATATAATAATTTTTAAAAAATTATGTATCTTTCCGCATATGGAGAGATTACATATGACGTCATTGCCCGTCACGGTTACTTTAATTCGGTGTTTAGTTGTCACTGGATCACAGTGGGTCCGAGGAACTGGCTATTTTTGGAACCAATTCTTATCGGATTTATAAAATGGTTACCTACACTCAAACTGGGCGAAGCCGAACTAAAAGCCGCCCGCAGGGCCTAGTAGCAAAACCTTCAGAGCGGGTTTTTAACTGCTAGTTATTATTAATACCTGGGTCCTATATCACAAAACTTTACAAGTGGAGCGGAGCTGAGATATGTCTTTTGAGCAATATGATTGGTCAATTTTTGCACGTCTCTGTTTCACTCTGCTCAGCTTTGCTTCCATGGAAACGCACCCTTAAATAAGTGCACTTACGACAATTTATTGCAACCAAAGGTTCTACCAAAACCAAATTTATTTTGTAATTTGTATTTTGTATTTGAAATAAATGTGTCTTAATACATAAAACAAAGTCGAGTTAGTTACACAATTTATAATTCGAGAACGGCTAGACTGATTTTATGAGGTGTTGGATTTGCCTCTGCCCCGAATAGCAAAATAGCTATTAAAACATTGGAAAAAATCATGAAAAAGGCCGGCCCTACAGCAAAAACCTGCTGAGCGGGTTTTTAACTGCTCGTATCTATAGTATTATTATGCCAACGACTGTACGGTTGAAATTTAAGAACTCGCCTTCGAATTCGCCTCCGATGCTGCGCTTTACGCAAAACGATTTTCGTACGCGGACCTACAAAGCTACTACTGTCGTGTAGGCCCGCAGAGCTGGTTTTTAACTGCTAATAAATATGAATATGGCCAAGCCTCCTCAAAGACTGTAGTGACGATAAGGTTTGTATATATGGATTGTCTGATTAACTTACTTTTCTGCAACAGATCGTCTACTCTCCCCAAGATACTTGAGTCCGTGGAGACTGGTGTTCTCGGTGAACTCCTTGAAGTAGTTGTTACAAGTTTTGGCCTTGCGCTCTTTCCTGCAGGGAACCATCGTCCCGCACTCCCCGCTCTCCGCCCCCAAGGCAGCTTTTATCTTGGAGGGACTTCCCGGCACCGCTGCGTCATCGACACTATATATAATACAATACAGACAGCTGAATACTAGCCTTATATTTTCAGAATTAGACTCTGTATATCAAGATCAGGCACGGTCGATCTATAAGGATTGATAGGATAACTTTCGGTAAGTTCTCATCGTTCCCTAGCATAACTGCATATTGCCATCGAATAAGTAACAGTTCACAATGACTAAGTATTCTAAATATAT
The DNA here is from genome assembly GCA_917563855.2 of Limnephilus lunatus. NCBI lineage: Eukaryota > Metazoa > Arthropoda > Insecta > Trichoptera > Limnephilidae > Limnephilus > Limnephilus lunatus. The sequence goes on along the minus strand of OU830597.1, from coordinate 82,282,915 downwards.
TCGACTAGCGATCTGCAGTTGTCCTAGGGAACGTTATCCTTTCTTCGTTTTACGTTAAATGAACAACTAATCGTACCTAAGCATTTAAATAAACTAGTTTTGCCCGTTGCAGGCAACTAATGGGTTAATACACCAAGCGACAAAGCCATTTGACGTGTGAATGTGGGTGAAGCGAGGAGTGTGTGTTAATTAAATATATGAAGAAAAAACGATGTTTAAATGTAGATAAAGCGAGGAGTGTGTGTTTAATTAAATATATGAAGAAAAAAACGATGTTTAAATGTGGGTAAAGTGAGGAATATGCGCTTACAAAGGGCACAGCTAGTTGACCGCTCAATTTTGTACACCTGCTCTTGGGCAGCTTCGGTCGCCCGGTTCAAGGCGTTAAGTATTGACCTTTTCTCGCAAAAAGGTTCCAAGGCGCTTCCTGCTCAATTTTCACTGTACCGTTCGGGTTGTGCAGGTCGATACGCGTAATTTGATACCCGTAACGCATAATTTCCTGTTGTAAAGAAGACTCCTAACACTTAGCTACTTTGGTCGCCAACACTTTTAAAATGGCCCAGGGAGTTTATCGCACAATTCAGTACATTTGCTACTGAACCAATCCAGCCACCCGACCCCCGTTCAGTAATTCATTATTATTATTTTTTTTTAAATAAACATACAACGAAGTTGCACTCCCATGAGTTATCAAAACTCATTAAGGGATCGCCAATTGGTACTTTTGAGAAGTTAAACCCAACTCAACCGTGTATGAATAAAAAATTTACAAAACATTTCACAGAAGCAACATACAGACACAAACATATGAAGAATATCTTTACAAATATTTCACAGAAACATATCTTATAAGATTTTATGAATTTGTATAACCGACTCATTTGATTTATGTACTTTTGGTTTCAAAAAGTTAAAATAAAGTTTCCTACATGATGGACTAATGAGATGGACTAAGAAATGCATAAAAAAAAACAAAATTAGGAAAATACAATATAAGGTACGGGCTCAAAAATATACAGACCTAAAACAAGATGTTTACATACAAATACATGTCAAGATTTAAGAAAGGTATAAACCGCGCCCATCATATTATACGTTTAGTATTTGAAGATAATCAGGGCTATCAGAACAGAGTTTGTACCTACTTATGACTCGTTTTCCAAATAACATTTGAAAAAATAGGTTTTCAATATATTATTTCTAGATTTGTTAGAGGCATATACCTGTCTCATATTTTCAGGCAGTTTGTTATAGTTAGTGTAGGCAATGTATTCTAATGTTTTAAGTCCGAACTTTGTTGAGTGTATTTTTGATATGTGTAGTTTGTTGTGTTGTCGTGTATTAATAATAATAATAATTGGACAATTTGTAGAGCGCCGTTTTTGTGAAAAATCACCTCAAGGGCGCTTAAAAAATTGGTGAACGTCATTGTTATAGTTCAGTTTTATATTTGTGTGGGTGTTGCACTGAATAATATTTAAAATGGTGTTTTTTATCTCAAAGCTAGGGACAATCTTAAATGGCAATACAAGTGCGTGACGGTAAATATCTTTAACAGGTGTATCCCAAGGCAAGCCAAAAATGTTACGTCTATTTTGGATTATTTGCACCTCCGATATCATTTTTTTGGTAGCAAAACCCCAGATAAAAGGTATGGCAAGTGGGAGTGAATCATAGCATAGTACAAAGATCGCAGTATGGCTGTGGGAAGCAATCTACGTATTCTGTACATTACACCGGTCACCGGAGCAATCTTTGATTTAACATGGTCAAAATGGTTTTTCCATGTAAGCCGTGAGTCAATTAAAAGTCCTAGATACTTCGTGACATCTATTTGTTTCAGTTTGTTTATTCCCAGGGAAATGTTTAGGCGTTGTCTTCTCCTATTCCCGAATAGCACATAGTGAGTCTTTTCAATATTAAGGCTAAGTTTATTAATTCTCAGCCACTCGGCTAGATGAGCCAAATCCCTTTCCATGTCCTTTTCCATATCGTTTAAATTAGTATTATGGTAGAATAATATTGTGTCATTAGCATAAAGTTGAAGTGTACCTTTAACTTCCCATTTTGCAATATCATTTATATAAATCAAAAATAATAATGGTCCGAGAATCGAGCCCTGTGGTACACCACATGTTATATTTCTATGATCACTTGATTCTTTTCCAATAACAACCGAACAGCACCTACCCGTAAGATAACTAGATTAAAGTTTTAGACTGTTGCCCACGATGCCCAGATATTCAAGTTTTTTAATAGAATCTTATGATCAACCGTATCAAATGCCTTTTTGAGGTCTATGAAAATGCCCGCTGCATATTTTCCTTGATCTAAGTGTTTTTGAAGAGTTAGTATAAAGTCAAAGGCAGCACATTTCGTGTTGGAGAATTTTCTGAACCCATATTGTTGAGGCGTGAGAATATTATTAGTTGTGAGATATTTTAGTCTATTTTTAATTACATGTTCCAATACTTTGGAGAAGACTGAGAGTATTGATATTGGACGATAATTAGATGGATTTTTTTTGCAGTCTTCTTTGTGAATTGGAACGATTTTTGCTAGCTTTAATTTATCCGGAAACAGTCCACTCACTAAAGATTGATTAATTAGAATAACAAGATGATCCGCTAATTTTTCTTTACAGAATCTGAGTAAGTTAGTTGTCATACCATCGACTCCTGGAGATGCATTAGTTTTTAGTTTTGAGATATTTTTTAAAACTTCTAGTTTGTTTGTATTGGCCATGTAGAGGGACTATAATGGCTTTGGTTCCATGTTTTTTGTATTCATGTCATCTGAATAAGATGGGATACTCGCAGCTAAATTTTCACCAACCGATGTGAAGAAATAATTAAACGCTGTACATATCTGATTCGGGTCATTTATGTCTATATTATTGATGGTAAGAGTTTCAATTTTATTTGTCGAGTTCTTTGGACTGTTAGTTATGATTGAATTTATTGTCTTCTAGGTTTGTCTTGGATTATGTATGTTTTTTTTAAACATATCTGTGTAATATTTTGTTTTGGCGAAACGTCTGTAATTAGTTACCAAATTTCTTGACTTATTTTTTTGTGATAAAAGAATACTGTTTTGCGGATCTTTCTTCCACTGTTTGTAGTTCGTATTTCGTTCTCTAATAAGAAGATCCAGTTTTTTGTCAAACCATGGCGTATTACCTTGCTTAGGGTTTCCTATTCGTATCCTTGGCTTAAATTTGCAAGTGTCGATTGCTGTTTTGATATATTTAAAGAATTGATAAAAATTTTCGGTTATGTTGGTGGTGTTATGAGAAAACGGTTGGGTTTCAAGATATGTTCTCAAAGCCCTCTTATTGATGTTGATGTTTATGTTTGGTGGTATTCTGTTGTTAGAGTGGTGTTTCAAAGAGTTTTGGTAGTCTAACATCATTATACTATGATCACTTATCTGGTTATCAATATTGGAAGTCGTTGAAGATATGTTTTCTCTATTTGAAATAATATGGTCTAAGAGAGAACTGCAGGTTTCCGTAACTCTCGTGGGAAATTAATTTCATTTATTAATTAATTAATTTCATTTAGAAAAACCAATAGAGCATTATCTCATAAAAGGGGCCTAGGAGTTTACCACTCAATTTTTTCACTTAGCCCTTCCAATTGTGTAGGTTGAGACGCGTAATTTGATATCCATCTCGGGTAATGTATGTTTCCATGAATTAAATATTTATAGAAAAATAATTCCTACTCCAGAACCTGCCCTCTGAGTACATCAATCTATCCTGATGCACACTATTCGAATAGTTAGTAGTTTGAATTTATTTGAAATTTTGAAATTTGGTTTTTCAAATTTAACATTTTTTTGAAAATCAATTCCGTTTGAAAATAGAAATTTTTCAATATTTGAAATTTTTGGGATTTTGACATTTTTTGGATTTGGACATTTTTTTGGATATTGAAATTTTTATAATTTTGAAATATTTCGGATTTTTAATTTTTTGGAATTTAGAAATTTTAATTTTTTCGAATTTTAAATTTGATAATTAAAATTTTTTGAATTTAGATTTTTTTTTTGTTAATTTTTGAATTTTGAAATATTTTGAATTTTGAAATTTTATATTTGAAATTTTTTGATTTTGATATTATTTTATTTAGAAATTATTTTAATTTTAAAATTTAAATTTATAAAATTTTTTGATTTATAAAATTTTTTTAAATTTTGAATTTATGAGAATTTTATATATTTAAATTTTTTTAGTAAAAATGGTGATTGAAATGATGTTTGAATATGGATGAAACCTTAACTCGCGAAAAGAGTACAGAAAAAAAAAGTTCATTGTACACGGGTAGGTTCCTAGCGCCCCGTTGTCATATTTCACAAAAACGGCGCTATACTTTTTTTTTTATTATAGAGCATAAAATTATATTTTTTAATTAATTTTATTACAGTAAAAAAATTTCAGAAAAGATATCCTTTTATTGAATGCGGGTAGGTACCTACCCGTACACGCTTAATATATTTTTTTTTTATTTAATAATGTCCAAAGAGAACGAAGCCTTACCTACACATTCATAAATGAAAATAATTTAGGATGGGTTGTTTGAAAAAAAAAAATTCTTCAAATTTTTCAAGGTTGTTTTCTTGTTTCAAATTTCTCTTCAAATTCTGTTCAAGTTCTGTAATTTTTTTTTTTTTTTCAGAGAAAGATACATAAATTACAATAAATTCAATATAATAATTAATTACATAATATGTGTACATATTTCATTTATCCCCATAAAAAAAGCAGGGCTTGTGTGTATGGGGGTGTTATTATATTGGTTTAATTGTTTTATTTTTTATATTCAGTTCAAATTTTCGGTATAATTTTTAAGGTGAGTTTTAAATTTTTTGATATTACTGTTCATGTTTCTGATTTTTTCAGGAAGTGAATTAAAAAATTATTTCAGTTTTATGATGCAACTGGCCTATAAAGATATAACAACAGAATTTGAATAGAACTTACACAAAACGGGAAAATTAACTTTTTAAAATTGTTGAATTATTCAATTTAATTGAAACAACCCGTCGCAGCATCGTTAGTATTGTACCAACCCAATTTATTGTGTAGGTACCTATTTGATTTGTAGATAATATTTTTGTAGGTCCCTGCGCATTTCCTTAAAAAATTCCGTCAAACTTACGAACTTATTGCTTTTAGAGTTTATTCGAAAATCGATTTTTTTTGGGAACAATCAATCAAACTAGCTTTTACACATTACAGGCAACTAACGGGTTAAAACGCTAAGCGATTTGACGAAACACGAAGCAAGGAGTGAGTGTTTAATTAAATATATAAAGAAAAACACGATGTTTAAATGTGGCTAAAGCGAGCAGTGTGCGCCTACAAAGGGCACAGGTAAGTTCACCGCTCAATTTTGTACACCTCCTCTCGGGCCGCTTCAAGGCCTTCATTACGGGCCTTTTCTCGCTAAGGGGGGCCAAGGAGGTTCCTGCTCAATTTTCCACTGCGCCATTCGGGTTGTACATTGTACAGGTCGATACGCGTAATTTGATACCCGTAACGCACAATTTCCTGTTGCAAAGAAGACTCCTAACACCGATCGACTTTGGTCTGTTTTAAAAGTACTTCCGGGCTGTTTTAAAAGTACCACTCAATTCAGTACATCTGATACAGAACCAATCCAGCTGCCCGACTCAGTGCGTTGTGTATTTCATTTAGAAATCTAATAGAGCCTTATTTCGACAAAATATCCCTAGGATTTTACCGCTCAATTTTTTCACTCAGCTCTTCGGATTGTGTAGGTCGAGATGCGTAATTTGATATCCATCTCGGGTACAGTAAGTTTCCATGAATTAAATATTTAAAGATTAATAGTTCCTGCTTTCAGTAACCTTCCCACTGAGTACATTAATCTATTCTGACGCACAATATCCGAACATAAATTCTAAAATTTGATTATTAGAATAGAAAAAATAAAGTTGGAAATCAATACCACCTCTGGACGATTAAAGTTAATTATAAAATATGGTTGCCGACGGGCACAACAGCAAAAAAAATCGGAAAAAATGCATAGAATATAAATTGAAGGTTATCGACGTGTCATCTTGAAACATTATACGGCAAAATGTAATTATATATAGATGGTAATAATGAAATTAGATTATGCACATATAAACACAATTATTATAAATCGGTATACGTATGTGGCGACCAGAAAGGTCGTAAAAATCATCGCGCCGCCACTGGTTCTGTAAGAACACGCTAGAACCAGAACTACCTACCTACAGTATTTGTTTACGCCAGTATTTGTTTGTTCTAGCGTGTTCTTACAGAACCAGAACTACCTACCTACAGTATTTGTTTACGCCGCGTAATACTCGGGAAACATACCGAAAGGCCTCGAGTTGGCAGCCGTCGCATCGTTACGGCAGCGGAATGTTCGAGTACCTTCTCTTGGTACCAAATGGCACGTATTTCCTGCCGTCGTCCGAGCAATACTCATTACTGAGTTAGTCAGTTCCAGTCAAGTCTAGTACCAGTAACAGTTCATCAACACATAGACAATAGTGCACACGTGATAAAGTCCCAGTGCGGCAACCGATAACCGGCCAGATCTACGGCGACTCACTGCCGGAATCTGCACCAACAACCTTCGAGGACTCACCATCTCGCAGCTAACATGGTCCATCGCACCATCAGCTTAAGAGACTCAATTTCCCGCGACAAGAAGGCCCGCCGCGTCTTCTGTCTAGGGTGCAGCAACTTCTCAAGCTTATCGAAGCCCGTCGCGCTTAACTGCCACTGAGACTTCAATTCTCCTCACAAGGTTCACCGCTACCCGCTCCGCGACTCACCGCGTCGAGCATCCATCCTGGATGACTAGGTCTTCTCCACTACCACGGTGCGAAGCTACGTGCTGACGACATGCAGACCCGAGATCTGCTCCACCACTGCATCATCGGCCCTCATCACTCACTACGTGCCTCATCAACATCGCTCCTGTCTGCACTCTGTTACTCCACTCCAAATTTACCATCGCTACGTAGCAGCAATAAACGACTGACTCACCACATCGACTGACGCCTTTCATTTCACTACCCTTCTCTGTGGATCCGGAGTCCGCTCCCTCACGTACATAGAATAATTATTTATTTATAACATACCCCCATTGGGGATGCCATAGTCTCACTGTCTTCAGACGGGAGCAGTTGGGACTCATGTGTGGTATTCATATAAAAAAAACGCCTTTCGGCTTTTACATAATATAACATAGTGTATAGCAACAACATGAAAAATACAGCTCTAGTGAGCTTGTGTAAGAAATAGTTGAGAAAGAAATATGTAGATGTTCAGATGACAAAACGATAATAAATGATGCGATATTTAAATATTACAATATTGTAACAATAAAAAAATATATTTATTTAATAATATAATATATTAAAATAACTTTACTTAAAGGATAAATGATTTATTATTTCATGCTTATATTTTATCAGCCACACATTCCATACATGTATGTGCGAAAACATAATGCCTAAGTTTTGAATTCTGTATAGTGGTTTATTGAAATGACACATGGTCGTAGTATTGCCACAATAAAACGGTTATACTGACCTTGTGTTTCTAGGTGGCATATTATATTATATATTATCATATTGAAGTAATTATTATCTATCCATATACAAATAAAAATCAATTAGTGGTCGTTTGTCTCACTGAAACTCGAGAACGGCTGGGCCGATTTAGCTGATTTTGGATTTGAAATGTTTTTCTTAGTCCAGGGAAGCTTTAAACGGTGAAAAGGTGTGGAAAATTGCGAGAAAGACGGTAAAAACAACAATTTCATTTTCCCATGTAAACTATTCTACCTACTTTTCTTTGCAAACGTCATAAGGAAAGCAAACAAATTGTTGCTTGGAAACGATGTTTTTTATTTTTAATTAGGCAATTCAACCTAAAAAGAGTTATATAATATCTATCTCTAAAAATCAATCGCAGAAATGTATGTATGTATGCGAATAAATTCCAAACGACTGCACCCAATTGGATAATTTCTTTTTTTTTGTTCGTTATTTTGTATAAAACTACTGTTGAGCTCTGGCATTATCTGGCATTATGAAAGTTGTATAAAAAATTGTAACAGGTGGCACGCGAACAGTTTGAAAACTGAATGTACCGGGAATTAATGTGTGGAATGCGAGAGGTGGGAGGGTGTGGGGAGGGGGAGGAGGGTAGGGTGGGGAGGGGATAGGGGGGAAGAGGGGGAGGGTAGGAAAGGGGGGGAGGGTAGGAAAGGGGGGTGGGGGGAAGGTGGAGGAAGGAGTAGGGTTGGGGGAGGGGACCGGGAGGGGGATGGAGGGATTAGGGGAACTCGAGAGACGGATCCGCGGGAGGGGGGAAGTGAATACGGGAGGGGGAGAGCGGAACTCGGGAGGGGGGTAGTAGAGGGAGGGGAGAAGATGGAGGAGAGGGAAGGTGGAGGAGCAGGAGTGGGAACGCGAGAGGGAAAGGGGACGCGTGAGACGAAATAGAGGAGGAAGGTGAACGGGACGAATGGGAAAGGAAGGGGGATCCGCGGAAGGAGGGAAGCGAATACGAGTGGGGGGAGGGGAACTCGGTAGGGGGGTTCGCGGGACGGGGGAAGGGGGGGAGTAGAGTGAGGAGAGGGAAGGTGGAGGAGGAGGAGTGGGAGTGGGAACGCAAGAAGGGAATGGGTCGTGGGAGAGGAAGTGAAGGAGCAAGGTGAATTGGACGAATGGGAAATGAAGGGGAATCCATGGGAGGGGGGAGGCGAATATGAGAGGGGTACTCGGGAGGGGTGTTCGCGGGACGGGGGAAGGGGGGGGGGACTAGAGTGAGAGGAGGAGTGGGAATGCAAGAGGGGAAGGGGACGCGGGACAGGAAGGGGAGGAGGAAGGTGAACGGGACGAATGGGAAAGGACGCGCAGGGAGAAACAATTTCTTTATTAAATGGCATAGCAACGCATGCCGGGTACAAGCTAGTATGTTATAATAATATACATGGAATAGTTACATGTTTGAGATAGTATTACGATTTTAGAAACCAGATTAAGCAAGAAAAGAGAAATGGTGCAAGGAGAAGATAAAACATTACAATAAATTATCAGAGGTATATTATGTATAGGAATAGATAAAATATGTAATAGATAATAATAAATGGTTTTAATATACGCAGTTAACAGATTCAAATTAATTTTAGTAAAAATTGATCGGATGTAATCTTGACTGAACACACAAAAACATCATTGAAAAAATACAAAAAAAAAAACAATTATTAAGTGGACTTGATAGCCACTCGCGTCACTATGTCCACATCTTCTGACTGTTGTACGCAATCTGCTCGCCTATTTTCTGGGCTATGCAGAGTAAGTTTTCTCCCTTCGTCAATGGCACGTTCTTAATTTCCAGTTTTTCATACCGGAGAGCAGATCCCGCTCTTCCAGTTCGTACCTGAAGATATCCAAGCTCTTCTTAATGGATGCCACCTCAAAAAATATCTGGTCGACAGTCTCCAGTCTCTTCTCAACCGCCTCCACCCTCTTTTCTGTGTCGGTCATGGCTGCTAGTGCGAACTCAAGGCTCTTCTTTATCTCGGATACATCACCCCACTTTGGCTTAGTGCTGGAAAAGTGGAAAAAAATTCAAATTAATTTTAGTAAGAATTAAAAAAGTGATCGGATGTAATCTTGACTGAACACACAAAAACATCATAAAAAAAATAATAAAAAAAATACAATTATTAAGTGGACTTGATAGCCACTCGCGTCACTATGTCCACATCTTCTGACTGTTGTACGCAATCTGCTCGCCTATTTTCTGGGCTATGCAGAGTAAGTTTTCTCCCTTCGTCAATGGCACGTTCTTAATTTCCAGTTTTTCATACCGGAGAGCAGATCCCGCTCTTCCAGTTCGTACCTGAAGATATCCAAGCTCTTCTTAATGGATGCCACCTCAAAAAATATCTGGTCGACAGTCTCCAGTCTCTTCTCAACCGCCTCCACCCTCTTTTCTGTGTCGGTCATGGCTGCTAGTGCGAACTCAAGGCTCTTCTTTATCTCGGATACATCACCCCACTTTGGCTTAGTGCTGGAAAAGTGGAAAAAAATTCAAATTAATTTTAGTAAGAATTAAAAAAGTGATCGGATGTAATCTTGACTGAACACACAAAAACATCATAAAAAAAATAATAAAAAAAATACAATTATTAAGTGGACTTGATAGCCACTCGCGTCACTATGTCCACATCTTCTGACTGTTGTACGCAATCTGCTCGCCTATTTTCTGGGCTATGCAGAGTAAGTTTTCTCCCTTCGTCAATGGCACGTTCTTAATTTCCAGTTTTTCATACCGGAGAGCAGATCCCGCTCTTCCAGTTCGTACCTGAAGATATCCAAGCTCTTCTTAATGGATGCCACCTCTAAAAATATCTGGTCGACAGTCTCCAGTCTCTTCTCAACCGCCTTCACCCTCTTTTCTGTATCGGTCATGGCTGCTAGTGCGAACTCAAGGCTCTTCTTTATGTCGGATACATCACCCCACTTTGGCTTAGTGCTGGAAAAGTGGAAAAAAGGATGAGACGCGCTTTAAATGTAGTCATTAGGGGTAATGATTAGCATGGCAGAGAGTGGATGGTTAAAAAATTGTCATGCCAGGCTTTTTATTAATGACATTAATGTAAATTTGTTGATATTCTGAAAATTAAATATCTGAATAATTTCTGTAAATACTCGTACATTAAATCCGAAACATCTAAAACTTTAAAATTATTTGGTTTTGGTGTTTTAAATTATCATTTTTGTGGATGATTAGTATTATCAATAGACCTAAAGTAAGGATAATTTTCTTGCTTAAAATGATAGGCTTATGAACAGGCGCGGCCGGTGCCTTAAATTTTTGGTGGTTCACCGATTTCATAAAAAACGTAATGTATGCATAGAGATATACTAAATGTATGTAATTTATATAAATGCACGTATCTTACTTATTTATAGAGAAGATCAATTATTATTCGATCCCTTTGCCGAGTTCATGCGGTTCTTTTTGATAAAGTCCACATTTATTATTGCATCACTCATTTTCAAAAGGGTAAAGAAATTCAATTGTACCTAAAAATATTGATACCAGAATAATTCAACAATAATGATAATAAAGGGATATTTTATAGAGCGATGTTTTTGTGTGAAATCACCTCATGGGCATTACAATTTTTCTATTTGCAAACAGATACAGATATACTCACCTGATAAACTCGTTATCCGATAAACACATTTATATTAAAGTTTATGCTTGGAAGATACGACTTTGCAAGCGGTGACACTGCATTAAAAACTTCAGAAATCATAAATTGTTTGCTATTTTACACTATGGTTAATTTCTTTTGATATTACATCTATTTGTATTAGAGGATTAGTGGCAAAGAACAGAAGGTATTTATTTAAAAGACTCAACTTTCGGATATGAATTAATTAACACAATAATGTTTTAATTTGCAGCATAGGATGCAAACATTGCAAACGGTGGCGGGTGTTTACTGACCCACTAAGCGTCGGTGTGAAGTTAGCAATAATTAAAAAAAAACGCACACAAATAAAAGGTTACTTTCTGCAAAAAAAAGCAAATAATAAAGTCAATGCCAAGTATGTAAATCCGCAGGAGTTTATCACAAGATAATATCACACGCATAGCTGACCCGTGACCCGTTGACCCGAGGTTGCATTTTACAAGAGAAATGTTATGGTTTTACTTCATACTGTCCAAATCCTACATCGCTCGAGCCCTTCGTTCGGAATTCTTCGATTCTTTGTTCGGATATCTCTGCTGACCGTGCGGCGTACGGTCAGCGGTATTTTTCTTGATCATTGACGTATGATATCTAGACGCGCCCTGTGAAATGCAAAATGACCCCAGAAGCCAGCAAAAGCAGGCTCACGGCCCATTTATGAAAAAGTGCCTGCATTGTTTTGCACCGTTTAGATCGCATAGTGCTTTGTGTTGTACCTTTTATCGGTCTACAAGGTCTACACCGAAACCAATTTGTGTTCCAGCCGTCCGCACCGGAGTTAATTTTTTCAAACAGCAAAATATCTAACTTCCGAATGTTGTACAAAGTACACACCGCGGACTTTATTTTTGAAAATGTAGTCAGCTATCTGACTACAACAAAAAAATAGACCTTACATATGTCTTTTAGACAGCGTTTTCATAAACGTAATAATGTTACAGAATTACTTTTGTTGCCATCAAAGTTTCCTACGTCATCAAATCACCGCACTGCCTGTGTTCGACTACTAATACATACAAGGAGGGCTAGTATCACAATTTGGAAGAGTTTTCAAACTTTTTTAAAGCGCAACCCGCTTTTAGTAATAAAATAAATTATATTATTTCCATAAATTACAATTATAATTACATAAATTCACCACCAGCTATTTTTTAGGAATGATCAACCTTTTAAGTCGAAGTATTATTAATGTATCCATTATTATTATGTACTTATGCGGACCTTGGTGGGAGGGTATGTACAACATAAGCTGGTTAACTTTTTTGTCGGTGGAGTCGCAAACCTGCTTTACATATTATAAAACAATATTTGTTTAATTAAACTACCAAAGAGGGTAAAAAAAAGCCGCAGCTGAAAATTTTATATCCGCAATGCCAAAACAATGAATGATATCGATTTTTTTCATTTGGAAATGTTAAATTTTGGCGGTTGATTCAAAAAGGGCAAAAATTGCCAGACAAAATTTTTACTTCGTTCAAGGTCAAACCAGTAAATGGTGTTAGTTTATTTTCGTTTGTAATTACAATATTTATAAGTACAATATTTCGTCAAGATAATTTTTGTTATTTTGTAAAACGGAAACCTTTAAAATACATAAAACACAGATTTTAACAAAAAATCGTTGCAAAATTCTTTAATTAAGGTCGCAAGTTAAACAATTAACACTTATAATTTAATTGTATGAAATTTCCCCCGATAGACAAAAATCGTAAGATATACTCCAAAAAATATTATTAACACGTATTACAAGATATATAGTTATACGAAAAATTTCGTAATTCATTGTTTTTTTCAAATCCTTTTTGAGACATTTTCCGTGAGATTTTTGTCCTATTTCAAACGAGTCATGTTTTTAAGAATAGCGCGCTCCCTCTAACACTCGTATTTACGTATCTCCCCTTCCTCTCCTTTTTGAGCGCTTACTACTGGGCTTTAAGTATCCACTAATTTCAGTAATTTTTTTTATTTACTATACGCAAAAAACTTAATGTTTTGAGTAGCTGATTCAAAACTTTAAAAAGAAATTATAGTTTTTGGCTAATACCTTTTGCAAAACGGAACAGAAGCCTTTGAATATTTTTAGCGCAATTTTTTGATATTTTTTTGTAATCAGTCCGAAAAGCAGTAAATGGGCTTGCGGACCGCTGGTTGCTCATCACTGTGTTAATGATGAGCAACCAACTTGGGTAGCCCACGGTGCATGGGCGGTAAAAAGATGATTTTTTCGTAAATGTTTTCAAGCAAATGATGATTGGTTTTTTTAATAAACTCATTAAGCTTACGAACCAACAGAAAAAAAATGCAGACGCATCTGCCGCCAAGACCTGGACAAACATCACTCCATTAACCCGGGCACCCCTGCTTAGTCACCAAACGTAGCGAATCACTTGGGGTGACCTATGGCAGAGGCGTTGGTTATCCAATAAATGGTTCCCGAGGCGGCGGTACCCATACTGGCCTCCGAAATTGAATCGCTTGTCAAAATAAAGTAAAAAAATATTTTTTTCCAATTAAATTTATGAATGTCTCATGACCCCCACTTTGAAAACCACTGTATTCAGCACGGCTTGTGGATATTGTTCATGCGGCCAATCCGTGAACAACTATTGATGTATTAGTTTGACAGAATTACACAAAAGGATAACTTGGCGGTCAGTTGTATATTGCCGGGAACTCTGTATGCAAGACGGCGGAATTGGAAGGAGAGTTTTGTTGCGAAATTACTGTTACTGGTGTTATTTTATTCTGATTATTACTATGAGAGGGCTTGTCTAGGGTATACTTGGTCGAAGTTCTTGATACGTTTTGTCAAAACCACGGTCCAGAGACGTTTCGTATGGGCGGCATATAAAATATTATTAGTCAAACAAGGCGCATAGCTAAAGCGCGCGGTTTGGTATGTACCTCGGTTTCTCGTTCCTAGCCAGTGTAAACGGCGCGCGGGTGCAATGTTTTTGCTGTCTACAATCTACAATATTTCATCGTTAGTCACGTTTTAGTAACATTTAGTATGTTATTAATTGCAATTCTTAAGATTTTTTCAAAATTTTGCTTAATTTTATAATTAAAAACATTAAGTAAGATTACGATGAGCTGTAAATTGTTGTTCAATTTTGTTGGCGGTTCATTGCACGAGTGCACTAATGCACCAGCCGCGCCTGCTTATGAATAATCACTCTGTTTCATTCGCATACATCACACAATATGACAATAAAATCCAATGCTGTCGTGTTTTTATTTCTCTCCAGAAATATATGTCGGATAATGGTAAGGTTTTTTAAACATGATTCTAATTATTGTTTTGTGATTTATTATAAGAGAATTGAGGTAAATGTATGCTGCTCCTCCCCATACATACTGCTTGTAGTTATTTTATAGAAATTATACAACACATTATTCTATCAAACACCAAAACCACAGAAAAAAGGTATATCATGATATATACTTTAAAAAATAAAAAAAACTTTATTTCTTTGAATGGTTACATCATTTATGGATTTTTCGACCACAATGCTAGGTTCCTGGCAGTGTTATGATGGACAATTTATTAAACCACGGATTAGTCAGAATATTATAAACTCAACCAGAAAAAGAGACGAACTGCACAAATAAGTTAAAAAAAAACAACCCTTGTAATGTCCATACACTTCGATTCTACAAAAGATATCATTTTATTTATTTATTTATTTATTGAAAAAAATAAGAAATACATGAAAACATAAGCTGCACATCTCACTAGGGGATTCCTGTAACGAGATATGCAGTTTTACAATAAAGTAATTTTAAAAAAAAGAAACATACATATACCTAAACTTAAAAGAAATATAATAATAAACCTACAAAAGAAGCACTGAGTACAGTTATTTAAACATTACTAATTAATAATTATTACAGCTGGGCAGTATGCTCATTGTTGACAAAAATAACATTATACTGTAAACTAAATATTAAATATGTAAATACAAGGTACCTGTTGTGGCTTACCAGATGCAATAATAGGGTGATCATACCACAGTAGCATTAAATTATTAACAAAAAATAAAGAATAATAAACAATTATGTAATAAATTTATAAAGTTTATGAAATAAATATAATATATTAAGTAAATATGTAGATATAAATAAATTAAACAAATAATATAATATAATATAATTATGAGTAAACAATAATAAACAATTTAATAATAATAAGTAAATAAACATAAGTAAATAAAGTACATAATAATTATGAGTAAATACTAATAAACAATTATAATATTGTATAGTAAGTAAATTATGGTACGAAAGAAGTAGAAAATAGTAAGTAAATACTTATAACAATAAGCAAATTAAAAAGTACATAACAATAAATAAGTTAAGTACATACAGAGTAATTAAATATGGATTGTATCAAATATAGCTTAATTCCATAGTGATTTATGATATAAGCGACAACATGGGTAATCCAAAACCATCACTCTCAGTTAGTATACATATTTTGACCATTTTCTTGAATAAATGTGATGTACAAATAGTTTTTATTTTTTCATTGAGCATATTATAAAGCAACGGAGCTTTATATGAAAAACTTCTTTGTCCAAAGGATGTTTTGGTATATACTGGCTGATACATTAAAGAAGAGCCCAATCTAGTGTTGCGTACTTGTTGAGATCTTTTAGCAGTGATAATGTTGTTGAAAAATTTACAGAGAGCATGTATTATGTACAATTGCCTTATTGTCATAATTTTGCTTTCGCTATATAATAACTGTGATGAATACATAAAACTTTTCTTGACCATTATTTTTAAAATTAATTTTTGTGCAATATTTAAAGGCTCTAGAGTAGTCTTGTGACAAGAACCCCAACAAATAACGTTATATGAAAGTATTGATTGAACAAGAGCATAATAAACAGTTTTTAGTGTAACTTTGTCCAATATATTTCTTAGAGTCTTGAAGATATAGGCTAGCTTTCTTATTTTGTTTGTTAATATAGCAATATGATTGTTCCATTTTAAATGTTTATCAATAACCAAACCAAGATATTTGATATTGTCTACTCTTTCCAAAGATTGACAATTACACTTCTGCATGCAACAATGTATTTTTAAAGAGCGGTCCAAAGATGGTTGATTTACAGAAGAAATACTAAAGGTAATATATTTATTTTTGTTCATGTTTAAGGTTAACAAGTTTTGATCAAGCCAATTTTTGACTGCCCTTAATCCTGTCTCGCACTTAGCATACGTTTCATCCCAAGTATCACCAGAAAACACTAAAACAGTGTCATCTGTATATATATGTAAAAATGTAATACGTTACGGTAAAGAAGATATAAAAATACTATTAAAAAAATTGTGTTATTAACATTCTATAAAATCTAAACATTCCATAAAAAAACAAATTTATATATTATAATGATTCCCGTAAACTCTGGCAGATCATAAATGAAATTACTAATTCTAAATCCTCGCGTAACGACAAAAAACATTAAAGAATTAAACATTGATGAGATTCCCACATCTTTTACGGAACCCCCAGACAAACTGCTTGACTTTATAAACAACTAATTTTGCAATATAGGCTCGAACTTAGCAAATAAAATTAAACAAAATTCAATTAATATCGAAAAAACAATGAGGATTGATGATGTAAATCATGAAAAGAGCCTTAATATTGTCAAGATAAAAAATGATAAAATAAGAAATATTATAGCCTCCCTAAACACAAATACCTCATCGGGAAATGAACTGATATCAAGCAAATTAATTGAATACCTACAAATTGAGTTAATCCAACCACTGACGTACCTTGCAAGTCTATCATTATCAAAAGGTGTTTTTCCCGCTTGTCTTAAAATTGCTACGATCATACCATTATATAAAAACGGTCCCAAAAATTATATATCAAATTATCGACCATCTAGTATTTTAACTCCTCTATCGAAAATATTGGAAAAAGTAATAAAATAACAAGTGCTCACATTTTTGGATGCTAAAAAAATATTATCACGTACGCAGTATGCTTTTAGAAAAAACCTGGGTACGAGTGATGCTACAGCTTATGTAACAAATACACATATTAGAAAACTGCAGGATGGAGCCAAAAAATGCTTAGCAGATTTCATTGATTTTCAAAAAGCATTCGATACAATTGATCATGAAATACCGTTCTTAAAACTAAAAAAATTGAATAACTGAAACAACTCTAAGATTACTTAGAAGTTCCTTAACTGGAAGAGAACAAATTGTACAAATTGGTAAAAGAAAGAGCAAAACTCTACCAATTAAATTCGGTGTCCCCCAAGGAAGCGTATTGGGACCTATACTATTTCTGATTTATATAAATGACCTTATGAATATTCCCATTAATGGAAATATAATGAGCTTTGCAGATGACAAACGCCAGAGCTCGCCACCTTAAAAAGTGAAACTAATGAATTTCCTATTTTACTTTTAAATGATAATAAGGTAAAAACATAAATTTGCTACTTACCACACCACTTTATTTCGTCATTTTATCTGTCACGTTAATACTGAAAACAATGAAAGTCACGCCTGACGCCAAAACACGTCCCTTCACATGCTATGAAGCAGTATGAAGAGATCAGACTAATCGGCAGACCACACCACACAGTCGGGCTGACTGATAAACTGTGTGTGAAATGTTCCCTCAAGGCGCCGCGCGACCATTAATTAGCCTGGGATGAACTGAATAGTACGTTATCGAAAAAAATAAACTACGTGAAAACATCACTTACGTCACTTGAAATTAATTTAATTATACGGTTCTTACCCCAAACGAAGCACGGTTTCCTTCGTGGTTCAAACTATAGATTTTTTTTTTCAATTTATTGGAATAACTTTTGTGGTTTTGGATGAACATCAATATGATACGTAATAATTGAAGAAGAAGATAATATTAATAAATTTAAACCTCACAAGTCTTTACTACTTGATTTAGCAGAAGTTGTAGATCCTCAATGTTACTTATTAGAAGTACCGTATCATTGTTTCATTGCACCGTTATTGTTTATCATTATCTATTGTTCTGTGCCAAAACAGCACTACCTACTGTTGTTAATATTGTTCTATCGGCATTGCTTTGTACATTTTCTATATTCTTTGTTTCATATTATTTAGTCAATAATTATTGTAATAGGAATCGTAAGGAACGCCATGGGATTACGTGTAAGATTATTATAATTAAGCGCACTTGAAGTGAAATAACACAAAACTGCGCTATGAAAATACTATATTATTATTATTATTTTCATCTGCATAAAGCAGGTTGTTTAGAATCTTTCCATTTCTATCAAGTCCTTGAGTAGCTTCTTGCAGATTTTCATTGAATATTTCTTCTGAATTTAAATTGAACAACATAGGTATAGTGTCGTATTCTTTCACCTATGTCGCACGCCTCTTTTCATTTCTAATTCGTCTTTTAGACATTGTTCTACTCTTACTGCTGCTTTCTGGTTCCAATAAAGATTATCTATTATCTTTATAGCTTTATCGTCCTTCAGATGTTTTCAGAATTTGAATCAGTGTCATGTCTAACATGCATACAATAAATTTATTTGATATATTTTCAGGCTGATTTTTTTAATATATTACGTTTTGTTCTTTAATATTAATATTTTCTTTGTATTCATAAATTAATTAAATTACCTACAATACGTTTGGTGTTTGGTGGCCCGACGAGTTTTTTTTCGAAAAGGGGACGTAAACTTATTAAACGCGTACGAACATTGAAAAAGTTAATGGTTGACTAAATTTCAAATAATATGCATTGTATCGATGTATCGATGCAATAGGATAGTAATACGATTCCATGTCAGAGAGAAATTACAAAACAAAGAAACGCTTGTCAAATGCCACTAATTAAGTAATTGCCTTAAAAAAACATTTCACATAGTAATGAGTGACGCGGCGCTCCCAATTTCATGTGGCAGATGTGATGGCCTTTTGAAAGGTTTTCATTTATTAAGTACCAAAGTGAGGAAACAGTTCACCCTTCCCTCGGGGATATCTGACCTGGGAGGGTCTGCGGCTAAAGAGGATAAACATACCCTTGTTATGTAGAAATGTCACTTAGTGACAGGTAATTTATTATATTGAACCTGTAGGAACTACACCGCAAATAAACTTTGAATCCCTTCTACGGGATTTTTGGACGCCAAACTCAGACGATGTCTGAGTTTGTCAAAATGCGGAGAGCACGTTACTCCAGCCTCAGAGCATGGGCATTAGTTGCTATAACATTCCTGAAAAGGCTTGTACAGGGTCTCACTACAATTAAAACAAGTAGTAGGGTAAATAATATGTTCATTGTATTGCTGCTGATAAACAAAATATAAATGAAAATGAAAGGACTCACCCGGGGACCATTTGAATAACACTATTCTAGCCCACGGACGTATATAAGGGGGGGGTCTTGGGGGTCCGGACCCCCCCCATTGCACCGCGCCGATTGTAGAAAACGATAGTTGCTTAAGGCGATCCACTAGTACAGGAAAAAATCGAAATCGGAATTCACGCCCTTTTATGGGAGGAGTTTAAAAATACTTGAGAAAAAGCTTTTGGAAAGGTTGGAAAAGATATTTGAGAAATTTATTTTACATGTTAATTTCGTAAAGGCCTGTAAAAAACATTAATTCCTTTTTTATGCATTGTTTATTGTAATAAAACGGAATTTTTAAATTGATTTCACGAAAACAAGCAGCGCGGACCGTAACACGTTGTTTCTCCGCTCCGTTCGGAGGAGTAATGACGGATGAATAGGGCGGCTGCCAGTCGTTCTTCCGTGGACGGTATAAGGTTCACATTGATATAACAAATTCGTCGACTGCCGTATTGTCGCCGTGATGTCAAAAATACCAACGCGAAAATGCATATTATATTTTATTTTGTGAGGTTCGGGCGTAAATATCATTTTTTTTCGCGATAATTATATAAGAAACTGAATTTGCCACATTATACAATAAAACCATATCCGAAAAAGTGTTTATAAGTAGGAGAGTTTTCAGTTGAAAATGTTTTTTATAGACCTAATACTTTATTTTTTTCTTAGCTTATTAAAAGACTTATTAAAAAAAATGACCGATATTTTTAAGGACCAAGGTATGTTGTACACGCAGTATTTAACTGAAGCATCTATAATACTTCTAAGAAGTCAAATTTTCAAAATATAACATACGATTTTGTATGATTTTGCATTATTTAGTATGGCTTCATCTTAAGTCCGCCACAGTGCGGGGAGCGGGGGAATGGGCAGAAAAAATAAATTATTTTGTTCTTAAGATGAAAGCTCTTCATTTAGCTTGAGAGAAAACGCTTATTTTTTTCATACATTAAGTATTATTTGCATTAAAAATATTTTGTAATTGTAGGTAGGATGATACTTTTTGATTTTAATTTTATAATTGTAGTTCATTAAAAAGAGTGCCTTACAATATGACCAAAGTTTAGAATAAATTATTTGGTTATGTGGTTAAATAAAAAGTGTTTCAATTTTAAAACAAATTATTTGTTCTTAAGATGAAAGAGTATTTTTGTTTAGCGTACCTTAACAAATTAGGTATAAAAAAAAGGTATTTTGTTTTCCACCTTTTATTTTAAGTTATTTCTTTTCTTATGTTATAAACGAAGCGATTTTATTTAAATAAGGAGCGATAATTATGTTATATTTATTTTTAGTTCAAATATCAGAGACTGAATGATTTATATATATAATATTTAAAAATAAAGGCTGATTGATTAAGACTGACTATTTTTTTCACGAAAACATGACCTTATATTTTTTTTTTAATTTGCGGACCCCCCCCTTATCAAAGCTATATATACGTCCGTGTTCTAGCCTAACACTATTTTTAATAACAAACTCTGCCGCCGTACACCCGATGTCTTGTGTAGCCACGGCCACCTCCTGGTGACAAAGAAAGTTCAAATCCCTGCAAATCAGCTTGGGCAGGCGATCGTCTCAGCGATCGCACAGAAGGGATGATCGTCCTTGACCCTCGGATAAAGGAGAGAGTTCCCCGACCCTCATAGAATAATCAAAGGAAGCCTTATCAATCATGGTGACGCAGCGTGTCTTGATTCAGGACGGCGGTTTTCGACGTTGAATCCATTAATATACCCCGGAAGGGGAAACAGTATATGTGCCGAAGCGATCACGGCCAGAGCTACTTATTATTCACACGGATGTCACGGATAATTACGAACTCTTCCGTTTCACTCAAAACCGCCATTCGACTCGCGGGCTACAATCTACCCACAGCGAGTGCTTGCATTTACGCGGATTAATTTTCTTAACTTTTACTTTTAAATACACATCGTGATTTCTTCGCCCGAATGCAGATGTAAACTGTCTCAATTCAACTCATATTATTACATGAAATTTAAATTTTATGTGACCGTTATTTGTGCAGCGACCCCGCACTGATCGCCGCCCAAACGAGAGTGGAAACGGAAACAAAAACTCGCCGCCAACCGAATCGAACCAAACTCTCCAGTGCCGCCAACATATCCAACTAAAATGCATTAAAAATAGTACACGACAAATAAAATCGCTTCATAACACCCTGTCCTGGGAACTTGTGCCTGGTGTCATACATATGTTCTGATCAATTAACATTACGAACTGTGTTTAATTTGACAAATGTGTCAGCGTTCCCACCAATTACCTTTTAGTGTGATGGAGTTAATATTAACGTTAAGTCATAGACATACAAATAACTAGACGAGAACTTACAGATGAGGGGTAAAAACCAACTATGGCGGGGCGAAGAGAGGAAAGAGACTTGTGATTCGCCAAGTCTTCTTCATTGTCTAAGTATGTGTTTCATAGACATACAGCGTCCGCGCGTAAAATGTACGACGAGAGCACGACATTGGTCCGGACACGCCCAGCCGGTTCCGAAAAATGGTTCCAATGGGAGGGGGAAATGGGCATGAATGGCAAAAATGGCAAAAAGGGCATGTCCATATATTTTGTACGTCCGTGCGTTAAGTACTTAAAATATAATAACATGTTTGTAAATTTATAGGAATTCCTTGGTGGCTTTGCGAGCGTGTTTGCAGGCATATTTTCATTATTTTTTAATGCGTGGTTCAGAAAGCGGAAAATTTATGTATTTTTCAAAGCAATTAGAAAAATTACAGTAATTGAGTTAGTTAATTACCAATAGCTAGAACATTTAAAAATATTGCCATACCGCAATAATGGATTTAATGCATATTTTAAAAAAATATGGTGAAATTTTCATGTTCTGAAAAAATAAATTATTTACTTGAGTATATTTAGGATAAAATGCATAATATATACTTAAAGGGCGTTCTCCGACGACATCCAGAAATTAATTATTGACAAGTTTGAACCTGTATTTATAACAGAAGAACGTGGAAATAAAGGTATTAGAATAATTACACATACTCATTAGACAAACCTTTTCGTGTGTACATTTATACATATAATGCATTTAAATTCGTATATCGTAAATATACCCAAGTAAATCATTTATTTTTTCATTATATGAAAATTCCACCAAACAAGTACTTTCATAGAATATGTATGAATCGATTATTGCGGTATGGCAGTCTTTTTTAATATTTTTTTATTATTGTATAAAAAATTGCATACAATTGGAATTTCTTACCCGCTAAGCTACTGCAAGTAGCTTGTCAGCAGGATATTAGTTCCGCAGATTAGTTACAACTACAAATAAAATAATCATAAACACGTTAGCGTACCAACAACATACACAAATACACATATAACATACCTACCAACATTGTGATGCAGAATAGAATTTTTTTTTATTTATATGTGTAAAGAAAACCGCTTATCAGTGCTTTCCTTTAATTTGTATTACCAACAAGTTAGTTGGTGGCTCACTAGATGTCACTGCTGACAGATGTGATGTTAGCTACAGTAACCTTAGTAACGATCAAATAAGTTATAAAGACAAACATTAAACAGAAGTATTTCATTAAAATACCATCTTATATTATACTTAAAGAAACCTGAAATAAGGACTTTAAATGTTGTTTCTTTTGTTCGTTACAGGTAAATGAATATCTTTTTAATAAAATAATGTGATTGTGAGTTGTAAATACGTAGTATTAATAAATCTTTTGTTCGTTACAGAGAAACACAATTGCGTCTTTATTTTTATGCAAGAATAAAAATATCATTATAAAACAACATTTACTACAACTATTTCACGGAACATGGAAAAATTGAGGTTCGATTTTGCTGTGAGACCAAAGGCAGATGGAAAATCAAACGTCATATGCATAACCTCGATCGCTACACCTGACGGACGGATTTTTGAAATACCACCCGAATCCCAGCCTACAAATCTACATCAAGGAATTACAAGCACTCCAAACAATGCTAAGGTAAAAAAATCTTTAAATAAAAGACATCAAACAAGAAAAATATGGATAACCTTGACGGATGATATGTCAAAAATATATTTAGATACGGAACAAAACTTACAGTTTAATGATATTTACCTAGAAGAAATGATGGAAAACACAAATAAGGCTGAATCTATACTTGGTGGATCAAGTCAAACGCTGGAAAAACTTTTAGAGGCATTGCTTGAAGGGAAACAAACAAAATCTGAAACTAAAAATTTAGGGAAAATTGCGAAGGATTTCATGATTGGCAAATTCACTGGCAGGAGCTTAAATGCGAACCAGTGGATTGAAGATTTTAATAAAGAATGTGAACGCTTCCAAATCAAAGAAGACAAAAAGAAAATTGAAAATTTGAAACATTTTATGGAATACTCCGGTGTAGAGTGGTACAGCTGCATGCTAATGAAACTTACAGTGGAATCGGAATGGGACACATGGGAAAAAAACTTTTGTGATACGTTTGCAAACAAAGGATGGTCACCCATTAGATATGCTCTCGCCTTTAAATATCAAACAGGTTCGTTGCTCGAGTATGCTTTAAAAAAAGAAAAATTACTGCTGGAAGTAAGGAAATCAATTGATACTGGGACACTTATCAACCTCATAGCATTTGGCCTACCTAATTATGTGACTGATAAAATTGACAGAGAAATTTTACAAGGAACGGAAGATCTTTACAATAAAATAGGAAAATTGGAACATCTTGTTGGGAAGAATAAGTACGAAAAAAAAAAGTATTATATATTCTGGCGCTAAATCCAAAGAAATTGAAGAAAAAAAACCATGCCGAATTTGTGTTAACGAGAAAAAGGGGAAATGTTACCATCTTGAGGAAAATTGCTGGTTTAAGGAGAAAAATCAAAAAGCAGTTGTAAAAACGGTAAATAACTCTGAATTGGAAATTGAACTGAACGAGAAGAATCCAAAAAACTAGTGGTGCCACCATTAATAGAAGTCAAGTTACTATTAAATGATGCTTTAAAAGTTTCTGGAATTTATGATTCGGGATCAAATGTGTCATTAATTAATGCAAAATTATTAAAGATACAGCCAAGAGCATATACAAGTGATATGCAAATAGTTAACTTAAAGACTATTAATGGTGAGAAGAAAACAAAAGGTATGGTAACACTAAAAATAAAAATCTTAAATATAGAAAGAATTATGGACATATTTGTAGTAGATAATGAACATTTTAATTACGATTTTCTAATTGGTTATATTGTATAAAAAAGTTGAAATTAATGCAAAACGAAGAATTAAAGATTATACAATGTAACAACCCAGAAGAAGTGACCTCAAGAGATGAGGATATAAAAAAAAATAACTACTCAAAAAATGATACTTCAAATATAACAAATATCAACATTCCTGATGTACTAGGTGAAAAAATTGAAGAAAGTTTATTTTTACATTCTGAGGAACAAGACACCAAAAACATAAACAAAGGTGAAATAAATTTCAATGAACATATAAACACGGATGGATTTGAACTGATAATAAACCATCTAGATTTATATCAACAATCAGAAATTGATAAGTTGATCGAAAAATATAAACCAGTCTTCGCCAAAGATAAACATGACGTCGGTACTGTAAAACATTATGAAGCTCATATTGACTTGATAGTGGATAAATACTGTTACAAACGTCCATACAGATGCACAGCGGAAGATAGAAGAGAAATAGAATATCAAATATCAAAACTATTAGAGAAGAATTTAATTGAGGAATCTTATAGCCCATTTGCTGCTCCAGTAACTATGGCATATAAAAAAGAAGATAAACAAAAACAAGTTTATGTATAGATTTCAGAGAATTGAACAAAATTGTCGTCCCTCAGTCACAACCTTTTCCGTTGATTGAGGATTTGATGGTTAAAACCGTAAACTGTAAATATTTTTCTACTTTTGACATAAATTCGGCATTTTGGTCAATTCCTTTGAAAATTCAAGATAGATATAAAACTGCATTTGTTATACAAGAAGGTCATTTTCAATGGACGTGTCTCCCGTTTGGATTAAGGACGGCCCCGGCCATTTTTCAAAGAATATTGAGCAACATCATAAGAAAATACAAACTCTCCAGTTTTGCAGTAAATTTTATAGACGACATAATAATTTTTTCAAGAACTTTTGAAGAACATATGCTACATATATCAAGACTAATGGAGGCATTTCTAACAGAAGGTTTTAGACTAAAATTTTCGAAATGTACTTTTGCAAAAAAATATGCCAAGTATTTAGGTCACATAATAGAAAATAATTCAATCAGACCTCTGAAAGATTATTTAACCGCTGTCAAAAACTTTCCAATTCCGCAAACAAACAAAAAAATATACGCCAATTCCTAGGAAAAATAAATTTTCATCATAAATTTGTGCAACACAGTGCGATTATCCTGGACCCGTTATATAATTTATTACGGAAAGATGTGAAATTCATATGGTCCACAGAATGTCAGGAAACATTTGATAAAATAAAAGCATTGTTATGTTCAGAACCACTTCTAAATATCTTTGACCCCGAACTACCAATAAGCATTTTCACAGATGCTAGTGTCAAAGAAGTGGGAGCAGTGCTGAAACAAAAAGATAAAAACGGGAATAGTAAGCCGGTTACTTATTTTTCAAAAAAATTGACTGAAGTTCAAAAAAGAAGAAAGCAATATACCTAGAATGTCTGGCAATAAAAGAAGCTGTGAAATATTTGCAGCACTGGCTTATGGGAAAAGAATTTACGGTCTACTCAGATCATAAACCATTAGAAAATATGAACATAAAGGCTAGAAATGACGAAGAACTAGAGGATTCGATGTATTATTTATCCCAATATCAATTTAACATTAAATATAACCCAGGAAAATCAAACCAAGAAGCAGACTGTTTAAGCAGAAACCCAGTTCTAGAACCTTATAAAAATACTGATGATTTTTTAAAAGTAGTAAATTTCATAAACCTAGAAGATATAAAAAAGGACCAACACACCAAATGGAAAACTTATATTGGAGAATGAAATATACTACAAAAAGAATAAAAAAAGGAAAAAAATTGTACTATCAGAACAACTTAGCAAAAGTCTAATATCAAATGTCCTCGATACTTACTGCCACATTGGGAGAACCCAGATGACAAATAAAATAACACCATTCTACACAGCAAAGAATATCATCGAAAACATTGAACAAATTTGTGATGAATGTGAAATTTGTATAAAAAACAAATCAAGGAGGAAGCCAAAATATGGTTTAATGTCACATTTAGGTCCAGTAACACGCCCATTTGAAATTATATCTATTGATACCATTGGAGGCTTTGGAGGGTCACGCTCAGCAAAGAAATATTTACATCTTCTGGTTGATCATTTCACAAGATATGCCTATATTTTCACATCAAGAAATCAAAGCTCGAGTGATTTTATAAAATTAATACAAAATATGACACAAGGATACAACATTGATATGGTATTAACGGACCAATACCCTGGTATAAATTCCAAAGAATTTAAAGAATTTCTGAAGGAGGAGAACATAAGAATGGTTTTAACTGCTGTGGACGCACCATTTTCAAACGGGCTGAATGAAAGGCTAAATCAAACTTTAGTCAATAAGATAAGATGTAAAATAAATGAAAATGATAAGAAAACAGCATGGACTACGATTGCACAGAAGTGTGTAGAAAAATATAATGAAACAGAACACACAGTCACCAAGTTTGCTCCAAAATACCTCTTGGAAGGCGAAAATGTGAATATTCTACCACTTGAATTAAAATCAAGACATACAAGTGAAGACCTGAAAAGAGATAGGGAACTAGCTCTTAAAAACACAATAAAATCATGCAACTACAATAAAAAAATATTCGACCTGCACAGGGAAGAATATAAATTTGAAGTGGGAGACAGAGTCTACGTGGAAAACGGAAATCGATTAAATACATAGGAAGAAATTGGAGGAATTGCGGATTGGACCATACAAAATTCTAAAGAAGATCTCAAATTCAATATATGAAGTTGATGCCGGACACAGGAAAGCAGAATTAAACCTCTACCACATTACAAAACTGTGTCCAGTGTTTGCTAGTATATAAACAATTGCGTGCATTGTCTTTTGCGATTGTTTCTACCTAGGGGGGAGGGGAGATGTAAAGAAAACCGCTTATGAGTGCTTTCCTTTAATTTGTATTACCGATAAGTTAGTTGGTGGCTCACTGATGTTAGCTACAGTAACCTTAGTAACGATCAAATAAGTTATAAAGACAAACATTAAACAGAAGTATTTCATTAAAATACCATCTTATATTATACTTAAAGAAACCTGAAATAAGGACTTTAAATGTTGTTTCTTTTGTTCGTTACAGGTAAATGAATATCTTTTTAATAAAATAATGTGATTGAGTTGTAAATACGTAGTATTAATAAATATTTTGTTCGTTACAGAGAAAGACAATTGCGTCTTTATTTTTATGCAAGAATAAAAATATCATTATATATATATAATTTTTTTAATACATATCATGAAAAAGTTGAAAAACAGCAATACATTAATCACATACTTGAAATTTAATGCATAATTTTTTTTCTTTTAATATTTAAAAAGATTTTATTTTATTTTATTATAATACATATATTTATTATAATATATATTTATTTTAGTACATGAGGTTACTCCCCAAGAGATTTTAACATCAGTTGGAATTTTGTTATAGAGCAATTTTCTTTAAATTCGTATGGCAATTTGTTAAATATTAATGGTATAATATATTCAAGGGTTCTTTGACCATATTTATTTTGAAACACGGGTACTTTCATTCCTTTATTTTGTATGAGACGCGTATTGTGTGCATGATCCACCATAGTTTTATATGGACTGCCGGATATATGCTGCAATACAATTTTTTGCCACATAATAGCACGCACAGGTAACACATTGATTGATTTATATAAGAAACTAATGTCTCGCCTTTGGTTAAAAACGGTTTTATTTACTAGCAACTTTACCATGGCGTTTTGAAACACTTGTACATGTTTTATGTTGGTTTTACATAATTGACCCCAAGAAGTTATCCCATATCTCACTGTTGATTCTGCAAGAGAAAAAAAAATCAATTTCATAGTTTTTATAGGCACATAACATTTTATCTTATAAAGTCTACCTACAATAGATCGGAGGGGCTTACAAAGTTTGGAAATGTGTACATTCCACTTCATGTTACAATCTACTGTAACTCCTAGATACACATAGTCGTTAACTAGTTCGATACTTGTGCATGAACAGGGCTAAAACAATATTAATATTAATCTCAATTTTATAATTTTCCTAATTAAAAATAATAAAAATGTGCCTGCTAACACGATCGCAAAACCCGCTCAATAATGTTAACCCATTGTCAATAATGCATTCACTTCATAACATGGATAAATGATTGTTTGGTATGGCAATAATAATTTTTCTACCATTTGCTGCATTGATTGTCTATAAAGTATAATATAAACAAAAATATGGAGTAGTAGGTACAGTTCATTTATCGTCTAAGTGAATTAATTTTAACAAAATTAAAATATAAAATGCATCTTATTTCGTCTCCCCCGACATTAATAAATATTCACTTTTCGAAATCAATATATATTATAAAATAAATTCTAAAAAAACGTGCGTCCCGCAAAAATTCAGAAACAAGTCCCGGTACGATCAAGGGAGTTACATATATGTTTTGTAGATCTCTATACCCCCTTCAAGATGAGGTTTCCCGTTTTTACTTAAATGGCGTTCTTTTGAGTATATAAGGGCTGGAAGTTTTGCCCTCTTGAAATTTCTAGAACAGTCTTTCGGAAAGTTCTAGAAGGTTCGATAGAGCTCTAGAAAGTTCTGGAAGGTGTGGCGGGGTATATCGTAAATTGTCCGGGAATAGGGAATCGGGAACATCATTGTGGAACATTCCAGATCACTCTTGAATGTTGTCCTGATTGAAGCCGTGTAACCCAGCTAGTAAATAATAAAGCTAAATTTAACTGTTTGAAAAGGCAAGTTTAAAGAAAACTGTTTCAATAATTTAATAAATTCGTAAATTATTATCGATTTACGAGTACGTTTCCAAGAAAAGAACTGTGAGTTTATATGAGAAAGTTATTAATTTAATTAAACATTATTAAAAATTGACGTTCGATTGAGGAGATAGAAGATATATTACTGAAATCATCGAGTGCGCTGGGAAAGACGTAGGTGCCTAGGTACTAGATACACTAAGGACGGGTTGTTTCAAAGATAATGTAACGTTGTCATCAAATGGCCACTCGGCGCTAGTTAAAAGGACCCCGGTTCTAAGTCAATTTCAGCTTATGAGCAAATTGTGATCTACAGAAGAGGACACCTATCATTTTGTTAATCTTATCAGCTTATTACAATTTGGGAGAAAGGTTAAAAACGACTAGAATTGGCGCAAACGACTATCTTTCATATGCAAAAAAAAAATGAAATGGCGCTGAATTGCCATTTGATGACTTTGTCGCACGTGAATTTCTGCGAAACAACTGAACAAAAATATTGCGCGGAAAATAAACACATTATATTTGTGGATAAATAATTAAGAACAACAATTTGAAAATAATGCACAGTTTTAAATAGGCATCTATTCTTTCGAAGGTATTGTCAAAAGGACAGTTTGGCGAAGGTGGAAAAGCTGTTACATGTTAAAATGAATGTACCTACTCAATAGAACTGAAAAAAAAAGTTTGTGTAAATTTGTTGTAATAAAATTCGTTATTAATTACTGTAATTAATTTTTTGTGTAAAATTATTGTATTTAATTTTATTTATAATAATTGTAATTAAATGTTTTATTAATTATTGTAAATAAATTGTTGTAATTTTTTATTTATTTTATAAATTCATTAATATTATTATTTAATGTATAAAAACAGTTTATTATAAACGAGTTCTGCTTCGTAATTATTATTATGTGTTACAGCTGTTTCGCCCTCTGAAGGCATTATCAAACTGTGTTTATTACCACCTACAGACGATGTATTTATAACATTTCTAGACAGGTACTTATGACGAAGAAATGAAATGCTCTTATTTTTATTACCTGTGTCCCTTTTAACTTCCCAGTAAAATGATTGAAAGTATTTGTTATCGGTGATATAAATATTGATATACTTGAAAATGGACATCAAAAAAATTAGATTACATGCAGACACTTGCATACCATGGATATAAAAGCCTAATTGAGGAACCTACACGTGTATTTAATAATAGCAAAACTTGCATTGATCAAATTTTTAGTAAAACTAATAAAAAAACTCAAGCCATTATTTATACTACCACGCTGACAGACCATTACACAATAATTCTATCTATAACAAAAAAAAAATTCTTATGTAAACCAAAACACAAAATCGCTCCTAAAAAAGTCTGAAACAAATTGGGAAAACGTAAAAAGAGAGTTAACAATGAATGACTGGACCGACCTTCTGGAAAAAGATGATACTGATACTGCTTGGAGTTATTTTATAGAAATTATACAGCACAGTATTCTATCAAACACCAAAACCACTGAAAAAAAGGTATCTCACAAAAATATTCACATTAAACCATGGATCAGTCAGAATATTATAAACTCAATCAGAAAAAGAGATGAACTGCACAGAAAAGTAAAAATCAACCCTTATGATGTCCATACTCTACGATTCTACAAAAGATATCGTAATACATGTAAAAATGTAATTCGTTACGCAAAAGAAACATTCTATAAAAATAAAATTGATGAATGCAATAATGATTCCCGTAAACTCTGGCAGATCATAAATGAAATTACAAATACTAAATCATTTTTTATTTTTTTTTTTATTTATTTTATTTCAAAAATTTTGTTTTTACAATACAAATGATTACATGTGCAAGGTTATACAATAATTCATTTTATATTACTACTACTCCATAATTTGAGCTCAAGAGCTCGTGTTTATGGGAGGAGTATTAACATGCAAAAAAAAAAAATTAATAGTGTTTTAATGAGATGTTTAAGCAATGATCAAAGAACATTATGAAAATAAATACAAATATTACTTGACAAAGGTACATAATTTAGAAAAAATCCTCGTATAACGACAAAACCATTAAAGAATTAAACATTGATGAGATTCCCACATCTTTTACTAAACACCCAGACAAATTTCTTGACTTTATAAACAACTACTTTTGCAATATAGGCTCTAACCTTGCAAATAAAATTAAACAAAATTCTACTACTGTCGAAAAAACAATGAGGATTGATAATGTAAACCATGAAAACAGACTCAATATAGTCAAGATAACAAGTGATGAAATAAGAAATATTATAGCCTCCTTAAAAACAAATACCTCATCGGGAAATGAACTGATATCAAGCAAATCAATTAAATACCTACAAAATGAGTTAATCCAACCACTGATGTACCTTGTAAATCTATCATTATCAAAAGGTGTTTTTCCCGCTTGTCTTAAAATTGCTACGATCATACCATTATATAAAAACGGTCCCAAAAATGATATATCAAATTATCGACCAATTAGCATTTTAACTTCTCTATCGAAAATATTGGAAAAAGTAATAAAAAAACAAGTACTTACATTTTTGGATACTAATAAAATATTATCACCTACGCAGTATGGTTTTAGGAAAAACCTTGGTACGGGTGACGCTATAGCCAATGTAACAAATACAATTATTAGAAAACTGGATGAAGGCAAAAAATGCTTAGCGGTTTTCATTGATCTTCAAAAAGCTTTCGATACAATTGACCATGAAATACTGTTCTTAAAACTAAAAAAAAATGGAATAACCGAATCAACCCTAAATCTACTTAGAAGTTACTTAACTGGAAGAGAACAAATTGTACAAATTGGTAAAAGAAAGAGCAAATCTCTACCAATTAAATTCGGGGTCCACCAGGGAAGCGTATTAGGACCTATACTATTTCTGATTTATATAAATGACCTTATGAATCTTCCCATCAATGGAAACATAATGAGCTTTGCAGATGATACTGTTATTATATTCCACGAACAAGATTGGACAAGAACCTACAAGGAGGCGGAACATGGCCTGGCTGTTCTTCAAAACTGGCTAAAAGTAAACTCCCTTACATTAAATGTTAGTAAAACTAAATATCTAACTTTCTCCAAAAACAAACGAGGACAACCGATGAATGAGCATAACCTCAAATTACACGAATGTCAAAAAACTTTTCCACAATGTTCCTGCCCGTCTTTAACCCAAACAAAAAGCATTAAATATCTTGGGATTGAAATTGATGAAAAACTATAGTGGAATTCACACATTGATCTTACCTCAAAAAAGCTAACAAAACTCATCTACTTCTTCAAAAAATTACGTAACATCTTGTCAATGAGGGATTTAAAGAGAGTATATTATGCCTTATGCCACTCTCGACTGGAATATGGAGTAATAGGATGGGGCGCAGCAGCATCTAATCACATAAAACAACTTAAGGTAACTCAGAATTGCATCATAAAGACCATACTGAAGGTCCCCATAAGGACGTCAACAACAGAAATTTTTAAACAGTTTGATGTTCCAAGCATACAGAAAATCTACGCCAAAAACATTCTAGTACATCACCACAAAAATTATTCAGAGGCAGACACCTCACATGCTCATAAAACCAGAGCCAAACAAACAGACATACTTAATATACCAAAGTGTAACTCTTCATTTGGACAAAGAAGTTCAGAATTTTTAGCAGTAAAGTTATATAACAAACTCCCACTTAGTACCAAACAAATTAAAACAAAAAATAGCTACATTAAGGACATTAAATGTTGGCTGAAGGAACTATCGGAAAATGAACTTACATGTATACTTAAAACATCGTCATAGAAGTTTCTGGAAAACCTTATCCAAACAATAAGTTAATCTATAGAAGTCGCTGAAAACTTATCCAAAGCATAGTCCCCCTCAGCACAGGATCTCCTAGTGAGGAGGACTACGAATATATTTTCTTATTTTTTATACCTAACATGTTTCATATAAAAATGTAAAATATAATAAATGTATTGTTAATAAATAAAAAAATAAAAAAAAATTAATGGTTAAGTTTCCCAATTACTGCATTGTTTAATTTTTACTGAAGGTCTGGTCGATAATTATGTCATAAAATAAACCCGTGATTATTCACCGTTTAAACCATATTTCTCACTATGATAGTAAGGGAGACACAACGACTTCTATGATACCTTTACGAGTTAAGGCGAATAAATTATCCTGATTGGTTAAAAATCAGATGTCCTAGTGGCAGTGGAGATTACACATTTAACTGTTACGCTTGTCCGACACTACTTTGACATGAAATAATATCAACACTTTGTACTAATATCCCCACTATTTTAATGTTCATAGTTTCAGTTTACCTATACCTTAATAGGCCAATCAAATTTTATTCTCTACAAAATTGATATCAGTCATTTTTTCACAAAATCGTAGTGAGAAAGAGATACGTACTCGTACAAAAAACCAAACCAAGCAACGAAACCGAACAATTTACCTGTTTTTTATGAACTTTTACACATTTTTACGACTGCATATCTCAATATTTATTAGAGGTAAAAGTAAATTTTTTAGGCAAAAATTGTAGGTAATTTTATGTTCTACTAAATTTGTTGACGTTCTTTAGTCGAAATTTGGATTGAAAACGAGATATTTGAGAAAATTTAGATTTTGGCGTTATTTCGGCTTGTTTTTTCAATATGGCGGCAAAAGCTCAAGTGATCCAAGGTCGAAAACTCATTACATTAGGAGATTAGTATATTAAAAAAATTGGGACTACCGGAATAACCCGATCGCGGATCGCTAATTACACTGGCCTATAAGGCAGTAGAAATATTACAAAATCGTTATTTAATAAAGTCAACGTGTGTTAATTAAATTATTCAGGTTTAAAAAAAATTACTTCATCTACTCATGTTCATCATGTACAAGAAATTATAAAAAGGTAAACCGTTATATTAGTAATAGTGTAATATCGTGATAGTTTCATTGGTGACATGGTGAACAATTTGGTGATATTTTTCTTGGAAGTCTCGAACCAGGTGATGATAGTTTACAGACATTAAGCGTTGAGTGTTTGGAAAACGAAATTGAGAAATCTTTAAAACGATCATTGATTACAAATTTAATCAATAAAATTGAATTTTTCTCGTATTTATTATTTTAAACATGTAAACGTAAGAACATACTGGGTCGACGTACGCTACGTAACCGACTCACTATGATATCTATACTACTTACAATTCACAAATTTTCTATGGAAATAGTTGCATCAGATCACACTGGCCACACGTTGCAATGCATGGCCAGTGTGATTCTAAGGCATATATTTCCATTAAAAATTTTATGGATTGTAAGTAATTCGAATATTGTAATGTGTCGCTTTCTTAGCGTACGTTGACCCAAAATGTTGTCATCGTCATAGTCGTATTTTAAAAATATATTATACATTTGTGGATATGTACATCGATAGTAGAAGTAAGTAGTTAAGTACCATACGAATTTTTAAAACCTATTTCTGATTTGATGAGTGATGGTTATAAGTATCAAATTTAGTAAGTCCCAAATCAGTTATAACCAAGTTTGACTGAATGTAAATAAAAACAATGTTAAATGAATAAGCGCAGTTAGAGCTTTTATTTATTATAGCTTTTGACACCGATTATTACATTTTAAAGAAACAATATGAAACATATCAATGATAAGTACGGAAGTTCATATAAGCCAAGACACGCAAGTAAAGACTGTAAGGAGACTGAGAGCAAGCGAGGTCCACCAGACCGAGGAGTCACTTGTTGTCCAGGAGAGCGTTGCCTTTGTCGTAGGAGAGCCTGGGGAGTCTGTGTCTAACAGACTCCGCAGCGGCCGCAGCTGCTACCGCAGCGGCGTGGTTGGTGTTCGCGTATGATTGCCCTGTTATCTTTTTACGCAGATTGCAGAATACCCTGAAATAAAGCATAAACAAGTATTATTCTTCTCACCCCCTGATTTTCCAGAATTCACTTTTCGCCGCTGGTTTTTTTTAGATATTTTTAACCTTTTTTACTTCTGTCACTTCTATAATGTAATTTTGTAAACAATGGAGGAGGATTTCCCTCCTAGACCCCCTACAAAGCCCCCTGCAGATCCCACTCCTGACTCTCCTGACGGAGAATTTTCAGAACATGTAGAAATTTTAGACAGTGAATCTGTCATTCTAACTTTAATTTAGAAAAAGGAAGTTTAGTCTCTCTTCCCTAAAAAAACTTGACTCGCCTTCGACTTCACAGTCCCCACCAGCTCTTCCTCAACCTCCTCCAACAAACTTTTATTCTACTCATACCCGTGGCCCATACGTAGTATATGCTCAAAAAACTGAGCAAGGTAAAATCATTCACCCTCTTGAATTTGGTAAATTCCTATCAAATAGCATGAACCTTTCGATTAAGCCTGGAGGTGTAAAAACCGAGTTTCCGCTTTCGAATCTCTCTTGAATTCCTCACAGATTCAGCCACCAACAGCTTTATTAAAAACAGATTTATTTCATCAAATTCTAAATTCAAGGAGTATATCTTAACTTTTAATGTCACTCGAATTATCCTAGTCAAGGGTATCTCGGCCGATCTGTCCATTCCGGCAATCCCATAAAAGCCAGGAGGCTAAATAACAAGGACTCCTCTGAGGGTATCGTTTCCTGAAAGCCCTCCCAATCTGTCGTCATCACCTACGATGGACAATCTTTTCCCTCCCATATATATTTATTCTTCAACTCCTTTTTTTTTTACATTAACTCCATTTTTACATTGAGGAGGAAAATAATTTCCCTCAGGGCCTATGTAATCTGCGATGCTGCGTGGAGAGTCTTTTTGAGGAGAGGAAGAACAAAAAATCATGTGTTGAGGCTTTATCCAGCAACTCTTCATCCAACCTATCCCCTCCCCCTCAACATTTTCTCGTTCAACTAAATTCACATACCAGACCTATCTCTAAACCAGCTCCATTATAATTTGTCCTCAATAAATTATCAAAATCTTTCTGGCAAACATTCCCAAGATAATTCTAATTGACCTTAATTCCTTCTCAAACTAATCTAGCGTCCAACACTGTTTCTATTATTTCCACATTAAAATCATTTATTCAAAATGACTCTTCAAGATGAATAGCCGAAATCGAACCTCTGTAATCTATTAAATTCAAACTTTGCTTCTGTGGCTGCTGTCTCAGAGACTCATGGTTCACTCCATCCACCCACTTTAAAGTGGGAGCGTACTCCTGTCTCCGCGATGATCGCCCGGAAAGTAAGGGCGGCGGTGCTGCCCTTTTTATTCAAAAATCCCTACCTTTTTTCCCAATAAATAATATCGATCCCCCCCAATGCTGACTTTCAAATGGTTTCAGCTAAAATAAAGGACACATCCAAGGGCCATTTAATCAATGGAATTCTACTTTCGCTGACCATGATAGTCGAAGTGCGATGGATTTCCTAATCTATCCAACCTTTTCCTCTTGAATGACGGATCTCTTAATAGAATCTCTCGTCCCAACACAAATCCCAGTGCAGTGGATCTCTTCATATTGTCTACTAGTCTGGCACTTCTCTCCTCGTAGGTGGTGTCCCCCGACCCTCGCTCCAGTAATCATTTCCCGATCATCATCACTTATCACACTTCTTTCCAATCAGAATAGTCCCATATTTCGTAAATGATTAAAACAAAACACACCAAATGTGACGAATTTAACTTGCGTATGGATAAGTTTATACAAAATAAACCCTCTACCGATATATTATCTGTCAAAGTTGACTACGATAACTTTAAATCAATGCTCATAACTGCAATAAATAAATCAAACCCTCCCCTTAAAACTAAATATCTTAAAAACTCCCTCCAACTCCCTGGTGGGATGAGGAATGTTCCAAGGTAGTGAGGATTCGGAAATCTAAATGTCTTTTCTATTGTTTCAATATGACTATGGAGAACTATCTTATATATATAAAAACGCCTAATCCAGTGTCAAAAGGGTATTGAGGGCAAAAAATCTGGGTGGTACAACTTCTGCAGTTCAGTATCTCAAAACACGCCAATTTCGGAAGGTTGGTCAGTGATTTGTAGATTTCGATCCTCCCTCCTTGAGCGTCTCATTTCAAATGGATAGATGAATTCTTGGACAAAATTGCCCCCCCTTCTGTACCTTACTTAGATGAAATAACTCCCATCTATAATACTCCTATGTCAATCATTGGCTAGAGTCTCCATTCACTTAAATTAAATTTAAAAAAATATATCAACAGTCAAGGACTCATCTCCAGGTAGAGAAGGCATACATAATCAAAAATAGTAACGATTATATTCTAAAGTA
The DNA here is from genome assembly GCA_917563855.2 of Limnephilus lunatus. Taxonomy (NCBI): domain Eukaryota; kingdom Metazoa; phylum Arthropoda; class Insecta; order Trichoptera; family Limnephilidae; genus Limnephilus; species Limnephilus lunatus. The sequence goes on along the minus strand of OU830597.1, from coordinate 82,244,836 downwards.
CTTCTAAGGCATCTTAAATAAAATCTTGCAGACTGGCATAATGACTGATGACTGGAGTTCTCAAATAATCATCCCAATCCTAAAACCAAACAAATGACTCAATTCTGGATCCAACTACAGGCCAATTGCTCTTTTATCTCAGTAAAATTTATAAAAAATTAATTAAAAACAGATTGGAATTTTTTGGCGAGAGAACACAACTTCTCTCTCCATCTCAATTTGGATTTAGGAAAAAAAATGTACTCAAGATAACCTTGCAATCATTAGCACTGATATTAATTTATCCATTTCTAACCAGGAAGTATGTCTTGCAGTCTTTATATACATAGAAGTTTCCTTTGGCAATGTTTCCATCCCAATCCTTAAAAAAAACTTTTAGGCCTTGGCCTATGCCACATGTTTGTCCAATCGATTATTAATCTATTTATTGGTAGAAAATTTTTCACTGAGCTACCAGATGTTACTCCTCAAAGTAGATCTATTTGGAAAGGTTCAAGGCGATGTATTACTCCCTTACTGTATAATATATATAAGTATGATATGCATCTCACTATTCCCCCTCAAGTAAAAGTTAATGAGTTCGTAAATGACATAGCTTTCTTCTCATCATCCAAAATCATCCCACCCGCCATCGAATATCTTAATGAAGCCATGGATGCCCTTTGCACATGGCTCACTTTAAATGGTCTTGAACTTTCGGTTCAAAAGAGTCAGTGTGTTACCTTCTCAACCTTTGCGAATAATAACTGGAGCGATGCAATCGTCGTTCATCAATTCCCTTCAAGTAGAATGTTCTCATACCCTCTTTTTTTAAGGCATCATCTTTTGCTGACAAATTTGTCCTTAATGTTAAAATTATAAATGTCATCGGTTATCCCCATAGTCTGGTTTTTCAACGACTCAACACATTCATCTACAATCAGAGCTTGAACTAAACCTCTTAATGCCATCTGTGAAAGTTTTCACTCTCTCTCAGAGCTTCATAATTATCCAAAATAATCTACTTCCTTTGTACAAATTAAAATATAGTCACGTCATCCTATTCCCTACAGTTTTAGAACGGATAAGCATCCTTAAAAGTCATTCTAATCTCCCAGCCCGTGCTGTCAATAACATGTTCAGTGACATTATTTCTTCTAAATGATCCAACTCTTCTCTTTTATTTACTGATGACTCCAAATCTCCAGACTCTCCTATCTGTTGTATAGGTATTAACGTTTACCACAATAACTGTAATGATAAAATATTTTATTCAATTTCAAACAATTTTTTTAAATATTTTATGCCGAGTGCATTGCAATATTTGAATCTCTTGAATATATAATAAAAAAAAAAAATGTTTGTTCTCTCTGTCTCTCTTCGTTTCCTCCAAAAACTTAAATCCAGTCCTCTTCTTCATTCTGATGATAGTTTTGAATGCCTTATTTGGGTGCTGTTAATCTCCATTCAAAGCTCTGGAAAAACCGTAACTCTGATTTGGATTCCTGGACATGTCGACATAGTAGATAGTAGGTAACGATATTGCGGATTCCTTGGCAAAACAAGGAGCGTCCAACCCTAGTGTTGCCCTCGTAAACCATATTCCCCTACCTGATATTTATTCCATTATCAAATATAGATCCCACAATGTTCAGGCAGAGTATTGGAACATTGCAAGTCAATCCAAGGGAGCCTGCTACGTCTCAATACAAAGGACTATTCCATCAAAACCATGGTTTCAGTAATTCCCCAATTTTCAAAAAATAAATTTCTCCACTTATTCGAATGTGAATCGGACATGGTTTCCTTCCTTTTCACCTTTTTAAAATTCACGTCCTTAACTCCTCAGATCGTACCTTCTGTGGTCTAGATGTGGGAACTTTAAATCACGTATTTTTTGGTTGTTTCTCTCTAAATAAATATCCTTTCTTCTATCAAGCTTTATCTAAAATTGGCTCCCCTCCATTCAAAATCTCATCTCTTCTAAGTCTGAACTCGACTCCAATCTTCCATATAATACTGAAATTCGCACATTTAAATAAAATTAATATATAAATTCATCTTTTCTTTCTCTGTGATTTTAAATGATGGCTTAGAACACCTTTGAAGGGTGAAAGCCAGAAATAATTGAAAATAAAATTTATTTTACTTTATTTTTACTCAGGACGTTGGCCTATTGTGCCATCTCCCATATTTCACTGTATCCCTTTGACAGTCTTTAAGTCAGCTGAATTCCGGGGTTTTCAATAAGTGGTTGAATATTAGGTACTCCTAGCTCTCTAGCACGGTCGATCGATAAGGATTGATAGGATAACTTTCGGTAACTTCTCAGCGTTCCCTAGGACAATTCCCTATGCAGATCGCTAACGTACAAACAACAGTTGACGTCGAATAAATTAAGGACACTTAGTAAATTTGAACTGTTACTTATTCGTTTGCGATCTGCAGTCAGGGACCGATGAAAAGCTATCGAAAATTATCCTATTCATCCTTATCGATCCACATCGTGGTTCTTTTCTTTATATGTGGGAAGTCCGAATCCCTTCTCGGTGCAGTAGGAGCTATATAGCTGAATGAGCTGCATATATCAAAGATAGAAGACATATTATATCAGCCAAAAAATCTATTTCAAAATCATCAACACCATTGATGACAATGGCTACCTATTTGAAAACATTCATTTCCAATGTACAGCACGAAACACACGCTCAATCAAACAAAATATTCCACATCCCACACTCAAAAGCTAACTACACGCAACATTTGTTTTTAAAAGCACGCAAAAAATACAATAACTTATTTTCAGACGCTGATAATATCACTCAATTATCCTCATATCTATTAACCAAATAATGCATATTAGAAAAAAATTAATTATAAGCTTAATTACGGACGGTCTCCCTCTTGGACGTTGGAGGGTCTAGATTCGTTGTGAAGATAAATGTAGCTTCCTTTTAACAAAAAAAAGCCTGTCCTGACGTGTGCGGCTAAAGATGTTAAACAATCAGTTTCCTCACGCAGCCGTTAGGAAAGTGGTGGGTCCCCTCCAATGTCTCCCACCCCCCCCCCCCCCCCCCTAACCCTGCTGCATGTAAGATCGTTAAGTTATTTTCCTCATTTTTATTCTCATGATGATGTCGTTTTTCTTTAGGGCATTATTATGTAATATTATTAATTATTTTTTCTCTATCCGACTGTAAAAAATTGGTTTTTCTTTTATGTTTTTTTTTTTAATAAAAATGTATTTTAATTTGTTTTCAATCACTGATTTATTTTTTAATCTGATTGAGCGACATTATGAGAGGGTCTATGGGAGGGACCAAAGGGAGGTTTTTTCAAAGAGATTAAATGAAGGAGAAAAAATAAAAGCTGGTACTTCGAACGAAAGTGTTCGTACGTGCAGAAGAAACGATTCCTCATGCTATCGATAGTGCCGATATAAACTGTGAGGGGTATTTAGAACAAGAATGTCTAAAGTGTTTTGCGCTACTGCACCAAATAGATGGTTTGATTAAGAAGGATGGACACAACAAATATATGTGCGGATAACCGTGGCCGGTTATCCCCCATGTATTCTGGTCTCCCAATATAATGGATCCAGATTCCTCTGAATTTGCTGATCTCAGTAGGTACAGGGTGCTGACAATAATAAGACGTAGGTAGTCTGTTGATGTTTATTCCGGGATTATGTACAGTGGTTCTTCGAAGGAAGTCTTAAGGTAAAGACATAAATATACCAAATCACCCACGGTAAAGAGGACGAATCGACAACAATCACAACCTTTTATACGTTACTCATGCTGTCTCACTCATACACGCATGTCTCTTTCATACCGCAAGACATACGTTCACCACAGGAACTTTGACTAGCAAACGAGAAATAAGTGAAAATAATTCAAAGATTCTACGGATTCTTTCGTAATCCTCTAACTAGCTAGGGTTTATGCAATACCCTTTCACGTTTCTAACTAACTAGTATTGCGGTTCATATGGCCTTTTTACTATTACCTTCTAAAGGTTGTATTTACTTGACTGCATTTATAATACATTAATGTCATCGTGAGGAAAAATTATTTACCGGATAAAAAACCTCACACGAATTGCAAAGGCCTTACATCATATTTCTTGAAATTAAATACAAAAGTTTATTCATTTATTTTACCTTAGGGTGAGGAAGTAGATGATCTCCACGAGGCTGATAAAGGAGAAGCCGAGGAAGAGGCCGAGTAAGCCGCCACAATTGGCGACGAAGTCAGTCTGTCCATACAACTCCGACCTTCTTGTAGTTACGAACAGCCCTTCCTTGAAGAACAGCACGACCCTCGCCATGTGCATACTAATTAAAGAAATCCAAAAATAATTATAGGCACCTAAAATTTCTATGTCTCTTATATGCTTAACCCTAAAACGGTCAAATGTCACGCACTGTAATTCACATAATTCAAATTACAATTGTACATATCGCACCTGCGCAATGACAGTGGCACCGGTCCAAAAATAGCAATTTTGAGGTAAGTATGCAAAAATGTTTCTAGATATCTTTTTCATCCTTGAAAAAAAACATAATTCTTAAAAATATTATAGTAGCTTTAAAAGCGAAAGTGTCGTTGTTATATTTTAGTATTTTACTTATAATTATAATGTCTTTTGCATTAATTCATAGAATCCGTTCGACTAGCTTCCTGACAGTGCGGTTCTTTTGGGCGATTAAGAATTTTACTAGGAGAAAAATCTATTTTTGCGGTACTATTTGGTATTTATACAGTTACTGAAGATATTAAATAATATATAATGATGTTCTGCCGAGCTGCCTGGGTTGTGAGAATGGTATAAAAAAAGCTAATTAGATGCCATAGTCAGATTGTAAAAAGTGTAGAAAATATCTAACGTACTACCACAAGTGCCTACGCTTATTTTTGTATAAAAAAAGTGATTCCGTTGCCAAAATCCATATTTCATAGTTGGTAATCTCAAGTGAATTCAGTGATGAATATAAAATAACCAACAACAAATCACTATTACACTTGTGGCTGTGTAAATCTCAAATCATATTATAGATAACTAAGTGAATTCCAAACTAAGTACAATGATTCTAGATTAATTGTACAAAAAAAACAATCTAATAAGTGAAAAAACGTTAATTTTTGTGACATTAAGATCGGTACAGCATAATTTACAATCACATTATATACTACAGAAAACTACAGTTTATATTGTGAATAACATGGAGTACTTCCCGATACCGAACCCTCAGCTTTTTCATATGAAAACCGCAGTGAGGAACTGACGACGTCGGGACAGCAACTTGGTCATCGAGGGTTGAGTTTTCCGCAAACATTTTTCCTAATAGGTTAGCCTTTTCGGTGGCGGTGTTTTCTAGAGAGCCGCCAGGTCTGGTAAGAGGTGGCAGACTGGATTTGCAGAAAATGCGACCTATTGAGCCTGCAAGCGACCAGGATGCTCTGCTGGCATGCGGGCATGCAGACAGCTTTTGCAGATCTGCAGGCCGTGCTTGAATTTTGACCTATTTATGATTCTCTTGGTTTTCTTTGCCATTTTTTTTAAATGCTGTTCTGTCTTCGGATATTCTAGATGTGTTGTGGGCTTGGTAAGCCGCGTTTTTTCGTCTCACTGTTTAAGAGTATTGTCGAATGAACCACGGCTTTGGGCCCACGCCAATTTCTTTAACAGTGGATTGGATGAAGCCGTCCATCCGGATGTGATGACTTCACCAATTTCTGGGCACACTTTAAGGGATCCTAAAACAGACAGCTGACCACAGGAAAGCATTAAAATGTGACCGCAGACCGAACCAATCTGCTGACCTATAGTGCCACGTCTTTCGTGTGGCGGTCTGAAGTTTACGGGGATTAATGTTTTTACCAGGCAGTGGTCGGACGATCCTAAAAGCGCTGTGATTTCAATCTTGTAACCGTGTGGCAAAGTGGTTAAAAACAGGTCTAGCACATGGGTCGGCAACCTTTTGTTGTAAAAGGGCCAAATATTTCATGAGGGGATTAGTGACACTTGGGTCACATGTCAATACAATATACCCGATATTTGGTGACTTAGCAGGGGTTCACGGGGGGAGGTATGTCCAGGTCTTGGCGGCGGATGCGTGAGGATTAATCGAGAGAGACTGGTTAAGGGAGGCCTTTTGACCTTTCCAGCCGGACTCTCTCGACTCATCGCCTTGCACTGAACTTGGAAGGATTCATTTATACGTCCATCTCTCCTGGAAATATTGACTCCCAGATTCCTACCCACCCCTTATAACTTTTTCCTTAACTTCCCATCTTAAAAAGACCCTCCACACGGCATCCTCTAAAACGACGTAGGCTCTGAGGGAAATTGTTTTGCTTTGTTGTATTTGACTTGCAAGTTTTCTTATATTAGCCTGCATTTAGTAGAGTCGCGTCGTATTGCGTCTAAAAGTGAATCCGATAACCGAGAAAAGGGTTCTTTTTCTCGATAATTCAGAATTCAAAAAGCTTGCTCACAAATTTTTGTACTACCAAACATAGTAGTTATTTGCTCAGCAAACCATTTTGACTCCTTGTAGCTTTCAGAAGGCAAGCCCCCATAGTAATCCACCAAGTCTTTCCTTTAAAAGCCATTTTAAGTGTGGTGTCACTTTATAAACCTATCACGTTGACTTGCAAATAGCTCCCCCTTCGCTATCTCTTCGCTCCCTTTCATTCCGTTGAGTATGATATCGTCCGTCACGTGTGTTGCAGCGAGAATCTTGCGGGCCGCACCAAGACGCCTTGCGGGCCGCAGATTGCCGACCCATGGTCTAGCAGATTGGAGCGGTGAGTCTGGAAATCAGGAACCCTTGTAGGCTCCTGAACCATTTGCTCCAATCCGTGGCAAAGGGCAAAGGATTCCGCTTGTCGTCTAGCCGAGTCTGTTGATCTTGAAAACTTCAAACAAAGTTCGTTATGAACATTGAAGTCCTGCAGGACCATAAACTCTGCCGTAGGGAAGCGGGGCAAGACGTCATCAATAGTGTCGCTTAAATGTTTAAAGATTTCGGATGCGTCTGATTCGCTAAGGTTCGGTGAGCATATAATCTTACCGTACTGGCAAGATTGACGCGCATCCACATAACGTCAAATCTGGAGTTTTCCAGATTCAACAGTCGCACTCACACACAGTTGACGTCAGCTCGGCTATAGAGACAGACACCTCCTTTAGGTCTGAACTTGCCTACGAGGGTGAAGCCCGGGCAGTCCAGATAGGAGGCGTCTAAAGGCTCAGCTGTTTGTGTTTCAGAGAGGAAGAGATTAATGACACTACTTATAAATAATCATGAAAAGAAAATACATTTCTTTAACAATACTTGCAAAAAATTTTGGGACACACAGGAAATCTGATTAGGTAGTACGAGAAGTGGTCGTCGTTACCCTTTACTTAGGCCGCATATAGAAGGAATTACGAGTGGTTACTCACTCCGGTAGCTCGCTGAAGTTGGCCTTGTACGCGATGAAGAGGTTCTGCCAGTTGAAGTCAGCCTGTGAGGTCTCCGCGTCGTACGTGATGGAGGTGCAGTCCGGCAGACAGTCGCACTGTGCTACCACCGAGTCCAGAACCTCCTGAATCTCAGGCGAGAACAAATGTGTCCCATAACACACAGATCTCATATAAATCGCTGTATCTGCCTTACAATCATACTGGGAGATATGAGCTAAACGGTGTTAGAAAGAGAAAACACAACCTTTATATTCAAATAAAGAATTGAAATTTGAATAAAAAAATTGAGACTTTGGAATTTATTTATTAATTATTTTTACATGGAAAGACAAAAAAGTGAAGTGACAATAACGTTTAAAATATATTTTGATAATAAAAAATGTATGTGTTTTTTGTTATGGTAATTTAAGTTAGAAAAAGCCTGAGGTGGGCCATTTTTAAAACTTTTTCATGTTTGCATGTAAATTTTTTACATTTCTAAAATTATATGGTTAGTTCAAAATATATAATTTGAAAGCGTATTTCATCACGTTTTCGGATACGTTAAATTCAATTTATTTGGATTTGGTTGCAAATTGGATATATTTTGACCATCTGAACACGGCAGATTTCTGAAGGGTAAACTGTTTTTTTAAATTTTTTTTTATTAGTGGCTATTTAGTTACAGATTTTATGAGAATTACAAGATATATTATAAGGTATATAAATATTTCATCTGTTTGTTCTTAGTCCTCCTCACTAGGTGGTCCTGTGCTGAGGCGGACTGGTAGATTTCTTTGATTTTCCGTTATTTAGTTTCTATGATGTTTTTAATACATTCTCTAGTATGTCTGCATTAATTTCTTTCACCCATGTTTTGATTTTTTCCTTAAACTTATTTATCTTTTCTACCTTTTTCAGACTTTGAGGAAGGATGTTGTAAAGTTTAGTTGCCAGATGTATGTGGTTTCTTTGGCCAAAACTTGTCTTGAATTTTGGAACATCTCGTATATCCTTTTTTGAGGCTCTTGTGTCATGTACCCGAGTTTCATTAGGAGATTTTCTGTTTTTAAAATGATGTATAAGAATATTCTTGGCATATATTTGTTTTAAATTTAGAATGTCAAAACACTTAAAAATATCTTTTGAGGGGGTTCTGATGGGTAATTTTAGTATGGTTTTTATAATGCTCTTCTGAGCAATATCTAAATGGTTAATATGATTTTCTGTAGCAGATCCCCATACTAAATTCCGTACTCAAGACGGGAATGACATAAGGCATAAAATATTTTTTGATGTCTTTCCTAGGTAGTATGTTTCTTAGGTTTTTGAAGAAATATACAAGTCTCGTAAGCTTTTTAGTGATTCCCTTTATGTGTATGTCCCATCTAAGGTTTTCGTCTATTTCCACTCCTAGATATTAAATACTTTTTGCCTTTGTTATAATAGGGCAAGAGCAATGTAACTTATTGTTTTGACACTCGTGCAACTTGAGAGTGTATTCTTTACCTGGTTGACCTCTTGAGTTTATTGAAAAGGCTAGATAATTAGTTTTAATTACATTGAGCGTAAAAGAGTTCATCCGAAGCTAATTTTGAAGTACAGTTAGTCCATGTTCAGCCTCTTTATAAGTGTCCATCCAGTCCTTTTCGTGGAATAACATAACAGTATCATCGGCAAAACTAATTATGTTTCCATTGATGGGAATTTTGGTAAATTCATTTATGTAGATGAGAAATAAGATTGGTCCCAAGACACTTCCTTGAGGGACGCCGTAGTTTATTGGAAGAGAATTGCTTTTTTGTTGGCCTATTTGTACTTGTTGTGTTCGTCCTGTCAAGTTCGTCATCAGTAAATTTAGTGGAGTGCCAGATATGCCATTTTTTTTAAGTTTTGTGAGAACAATTTTATGATCTATTGTGTCAAAGGCTTTTTTTAGGTCTATAAAAACAGCTATTCTTGTAAAATGTTCAATGGCGTTCACGGTACTCAAACCTTCCCGAAATCCATATTGAGTCAAGGAATTTTTTTTATTAAATTCCAGAAAGTGAAAGATTTGGCTTTTCAAAATTTTTTCTAGGATTTTTGAGAAAGTGCTTAGGATACTTATAGGGCGATAATTATTTATATCATTTTTGCTTCCATTTTTATAAATTGGTAAAACTGTAGCATTTTTTAGACAAGAAGGAAAAATCCCCTTTGATATAGAGAGATTTATAAGGTATGTCAGGGGGAGGATCAACTCATCTTGGAGATGTTTTATAGTTTTGATTGAGATAGGATCATTTCCTGAAGAAGTGTTGTTATCTAGTGAAGCAATCACTTTTCTTAGTTCGTTGCTAGTTATTTGGTTTAGATTTAGTGTGTTATCTTGGATTAAGTCTTCATTATTTTCTATTTCCTTTTCATTAGTAATTGGTTTTGTGATTTTATTTGCCAATTGCGAGCCTATGTTAGTGAAAAATTTATTAATATATTCCAGAATTTTATCAGGATGCTCTGCAAAAGAAGTAGGAACCATGTCAATGTTTAATTCTCCAATCATTTTCTTGCTGTAGGAGGGTTCAGAGTTAGTGATTTCTTTGATAATCTTCCATATTTTTCTGGAGTCATTGTTACATTCTTCTATTTTCCGTTTATAGTAGTTTTCTTTGGCGTTGCGAATAACATTTTTACATATATTTCTGTATCTTTTATAGAATCTTAATTTGAATATATCGTAAGGGTCTTTTTTAACTTTTAAATGTATTTCCTCTCTTTTCCTTATACAGTTGATGATGTTTTGTGTAATCCAAGGTTTGATGTGCTTATTTTTATGGGATATCTTTTTTTCTATTAATGTGGTATTCGATAGTATTGTATGTTGTATAATTTCGTTAAAATAGCTCCAAGCAGAATTTGTATCATCTATTTCATAAAGGTTTGTCCACTCAGAATTTTGTTTTTTTTTTTTACTTCCTTCCAATTGGTTTCTGATATTTGCAGTACAATTTTATGATTTTGAATTTTTCCTGTTTTATTTTTGTTAATGGAGAGAATTGTTGAGTAATGGTCTGTAATGGTGGATGTATATATGATGGCTTGAGTTTGTTTATTAGTCTTACTGAAAATATGATCGATGCAAGTTTTGCATTCATTTGATATTCGAGTTGGTTCATTTATGATGCTTTTGAATCCATGGTAAGCAAGCGTCTGCAAATAGTCAAATTTTTTTGGATGTCTATTTTGAAGAATATCAATATTGATATCACCAATAACAAACAAGTTATTAATGTTTTTGAGTAGATTTAGTTCATGAGATAGAGAATTAAGGAAAGGTTCTATGTTTTTGGTTGAGGGCGATCGATAAATTGCTAGTATGGCTGTATCCCAATTGATAATTTTAGGCAGTTTGCATTATTTATACTGATCTCTTTAACATTAACTTCTATATCTTCATTAATGTATACAACTACACCATCACTTTTTCCCTTATTCATTAACGTTGAGTGAGGGATGTAATTGTCAATTTGTAAAGCAGAGTATTTATCGGTTATCCAGGATTCGGTAAGTATAATTATGTCCCATTTTAATTTTAAGCTTTTTATTAGTACTTGTAGTTCATTGAAGTTTTTATTAATGCTCCTTATGTTTTTATGTAAAATGTTAAAATTATGTTTAAGTGATGTTATGTTCTCTGGTTTAGATATAGTTATTTGTTCATCCATTTTGGTAAATTATTATTTTTGGTATGTGGTATATACAGACAAATTCAATTTGATAATTTTGTTCAGGTCATCTAGGTGTTTTATGTATACAATTTTTTTCATTCTGGGCCCTGCGTAGCATTATCTGTCCTTTTTTTATCCATACGTAATGATATTTTTTTATTTGGCTATTTGTTTCGCCTTCCATAAAATTTCTTTATGGTACGGGCTTATGTCCTCTCCAATAAATATCGAGTCTGTAGCCAGATCTTGAATTGAATTGTAATTAATGTATTTTCTTTTTTCTAAAAGTACATCTCCTATTCTTGTGTCTAAAAACTTTACAAGCAATTTGGGGGGTGCCTGGTTGCGCCGGTCTGTAATTCTGGTTAATTCACCGACGTCAGAGTGCTGCACTTTTACGCTGCAGCAGCAACTCTCCTTACTATTTCGATGGGTTGCTCTCCATTTTTCTGTGTGATACCCGCTATCTCTAAGATATTAGATCTAGATTTGTACTCTAGTTCCGAGACTCGGATTTCCATTTTTTTTGTTGTTATGTTCTGTTCTGTGTGCTGTTTTTTAATAATCTCAAATTCATTTGTTATTTTTCGGTTATATTCATTTGCCAGGTCGATTTTTTTTATGATATCGTCGTACTGGTTACTAATAAATTCAATGCTTTTTTTGGTTTCCTCCGACTGTTTATTTATATTCATTTTGCGTATGTACGGGCGCAAACAATTAATTCATTTTAATATTGTAGAGCATAACCTGTAAAAAGTGTTTTTCCACAAAATAATTATTGATCTCGCGCTATCTGCGAAAGAGAAGATTATGAATTCATTTAAGTATCACCTTAACCTCTTACACCTAATAATTATAGTTTGTAGGTATAGTTCATTAGTTAGACTAATCCAAAAACACGAAATTCGAGTTTACAGGCTAGCTGCTTCAGATAACTGAAATAATCACAGAACTTAAATAGAACATTCACAGAACGTGAAAATTACCTTAAAAACTTTGACGAATTTTTCAAAATTTTTTAAACAACCTGTCCTTAAATCTAGGTCATTTACGCTTGCATTCTTTTCGAATCACCTCATTCTTATTATCATTCAAAATCACTCAGGGATTTCATTTCAACCTGTTTTTGTCTACTTTCGTCCTTTTTTTCCTCTGCCATTTTTATAACTTATTTTATCATAGGTATATGTAACTTGCTTACAAAATTGATCAAAATTATCAACCAGATGATATACATGAAGATAAACTAAGTGAAAACAATCTATCAGTTTTTAAATCGATTACGGAGGAAACTATTGAAAACATAATAAAATCACTAAAAAATGGTGCTGCACCTGGATATGATAGTGTAACTACAGAAATCCTAAAAAAATGTTCTAACTCACTAACTAAACCAATTACTCATATAATTAATGTAAGCATTGAAAATGGAATATTCCCATCAAATTACAAAAAAGCCATTGTAACACCTGTGTATAAATCCGGAGATTCGAAAGAAATAAACAATTACCGCCCAATATCGTTAATATCCAATGTAGCTAAAATATACGAAAGAGTAATAAAGAAACAAATTGTAGATTATGTGGAAAATAAAAAATGTATTAATCCTAGTCAATACGGTTTCAGAGAAAAAATGAGCACACAAGACGCAATAGCGGAATTAACTAGAGTTATTTATAAAGCATTGGATTAAGGGAAAAAATGCTTAAGTATATTCATTTACCTCCGTAAAGCTTTTGACAGTGTTTCACACTCAAAATTAATAAACAAACTAAATAATATAGGAATAACCGACAAAGCTAAATCGTGGATAAATAGTTATTTATATCAAAGAACAAAGCAAGTGAAAATAAATAACGAGTTAAGTGATAAAGAAAAAAATAATTTTGGAATCCCACAAGGAACTGTATTGGGCTAAATACTATTTCTATTATATGTAAATGAACTTTTTGAACTCCCAATCGTCGGAAAGATTATATCTTATGCGGATGATACAGTATTAACAATTGAAGAAAACTCTTGGAAAGAAGCCGAAATATCGGCAAATAATGCAATAAATATCATTAAACAATGGTTTGACAAAAACTTACTTTCTTTGAATGTTGAAAAAACTCATTTTCTACCTCTGAGCCTAACAAAACATATTTCAAATATAAATGTAAACATTAAAGTTCACGACAGAAATTGTCTACTTAAAATCACACCCTGTAACTCAAATTGTATACATATTAGTAGTAAAGAACAAATAAAATATCTTGGAATAATTATCGACAATAACATTAAATGGAAAAATCAAATAAACTCCACAATAGACAGAATGAGAAAACTAATATATATATTTTTCAGACTTAGAAATACTATCACATTAAAAATATTAAAAGAAATTTACTTTGCACTTGCGCACTCGGTATTATAATATGGAATCATAGCTTGGGGGGGTGCATATAAATCATCCCTTCTCCCACTCGAAACAATTCAAAAAATTCTTATAAAAATTATCCTAAAAAAACCGTATTACTACCCAACAATAAACGTATTCCAAGAATTCCCTGTTCCCCCACTTACAAAAATTTACGAAAAAATAGCACTACTTCAGCTACACAAAGATATATTTAAAAAAAATATTACCCCACTGCTAAATATAAGCATAAGGAATACTTCTATTGGTGGACTAACTATACCACCCATACGAACCACAACAGCACAGAATCACTATGTATATAAAGGAATAAAATTATTTAATCAATTACCCGCCGATATGCGAACAGAAAAAAATTACGACAAATATAAAAAAAAAATTAAATCATATTTTGGTAGTCCCACCATACAATTTTAACTTTTATTAGATATGTTTTTGACTGTTTGTTATTCCAAAGGTTTTATGTACATCATATATATATATTTTGTTTAATTACCCTTATAATCTTTAAAAAATATGTTATTAAGTCTAAATCTATTCATAAGTTAAGTTCTTAAGTTTGTTATAAGGATTTGAAAAAAAATAAATAAAAAATTATTATCAAGTTGTCCTCTCCTAAACACAAGCACTTGCTTTATTAGTAGAGTATATAAAATATGTAATATTAGAATGAAATAAACTTATTGTAAAAAATTTACTCAATAAAAAAAAAAAAAAAAAAAAAAAAAGCACTCATTTTTGGTTTGCTAATCTCGATTCCGTTGACTTCAACAACTTCAAAAAAATACGTTTATGGATGATCATTGGAATAGAAGAGTTATAAAAAGACAGATAAGAATTTTCTTGTTATTTACTAGCTTTCTGCTGAAAACATTGAAATATTTAAAGTGAAGCACAAACAAAAATTTTCGCTTAAATGATGATGGTGGGAGATTTTCAAAGGTTATTTTACTTTCAAAGAAAAAAATGGAAAAAATCATTTTTGAGATCATATTCCTAACATATTTTCTCACCCATTTCAAACTCTTTTTCTTTCTTCTTCCGGCTAAATATGAACATACTTATTATATTTCGAATTCTGCAAAAAAGTAATTATTATACAGGGTTTTAATTATTTTCAGGTACTTGACTTACTTTAACCAGTAATTCCTAGACATTACTTGTAGTAAAATATGTTAATGAAAATTTGGTCTTTGGTGTCTTTTTTGACGATTTTCTTTTTCTTTTTTTTTTCTTTTAATCCTAAAAAAAATTCTTCTGCCTGTCGTCTCTGGTCACTCAGCCAAATTACAGCCCAATTCCTCTCCCCGACCATAACCGCCCTACATACTGATTTATTTATGTAAGGTTGAAAGAATATAAAAAAAATTGACGGAGATTTAAATTTCATTTGCATTTTTATTTGTTGTTAATAGTCACCTTGAGCAGCAGCCATACACTTCACTCTCCCAACTGAACAGATGTCGGTGACATTATTACCTGCAGGAGAATAGAGTTGTACAATTAGTTATTGATGTAGGTATTCAATCTTCAGACTGATGATATAATCCTATTATAATTGACTGAGTGTAATTAAGTCGTGTTTTTACTGGACCGTTTGGCATTTAATCTGTCTATAAATTTCTATTTGCCTGCAAATTTATTTGTGTTCCCTTTCCGGTGCAAGATAGTGGCCGTGTTGGATACAAGTTGGATACTACTTGTTTGTCGTGGCGTGTATCCTACTACAAACTTTCGCATCGGAATAAATAATAGTATTTTTTAATTTATTTATTTATATGCCTAAAAAGGCTTTAACATAAAAGTAATTCATGAAATCGTAAGTGCACAGTGTTCACAGAAGATTATCTGTATTACCAATGTAGGAAATAGTAATAATGTAGATAGATGTATAAGGTAGGAATAAAATAGCTATATGAATATATAATATGCGTATTCGAAGAATTCAAAGTTCCTACATTTAAAAACTTATTTGTGAAAAATTCAATTATGCAAATTATAAAAGAAAAAAGATAATTACCCATCCGTGACTGAAAATCGTACATGACAGTAGTCGAGAATTAAAATTTCGTCGAAAGATGGTCTTGCGATCGTACTTTTGCAACTGTGCAGGGCGGTTCCGATGAGAAAGATTTATTAATCTCCGTACCAGCATTTTTAACTAATAACACAATATAGATTTTATTTAATTCAAAATTCGCCTACATCCAAGTTAGCAATAAAAATGCTCATACGCGTGATGAGTAAATTATTAAAATTATGTGGGTACTTTTTAAACTATTTTGTTGATAGTTAGTCTTTAAAATATTTCAATAATGTAAAAAGAAAAATAATTGTGTAAAAAAATCTGAAATATATTCATATGTTAAACTGTAAATAAATAGACAAACTGAAGTATTTTCGTCACAAAACAGGAGGGTGGTTTTTTAATGATTTTATTTGAACTAAAATTAAAATTCGGAAAAGTAACTTTTCTAGAAAATTTATTTTACTGTATGATTATGTAGCGACCACTTTCGCTCTCAATTTTTTACTGTGCCCGCTTCTGCTAAATTCATCGTGCCGTCACTGCTTTCAAAAGAATTATACGAGATGGGCGCCTACCTAATTCACAGGCGGCCGAGTGCCTAGGTATCTACTTACCTGCTACAATGCAAGCTGCCGCCGCACCGCCTACTGGCACCTACCGACTGCCCGGCCACAATGACTTCGCCACCTCCTAGATAGTTCGCGAATCAACAGGCGCCTACGCATACAACGGTCAGTACATTCGAGAGCCTTCTCCGATGGGTTTTGAAATACAAATAATCAATATAATGTGTCGCTTAAGGCGATCCATAGTACAGGAAAAAATCGAAATCGGAATTCACGCCCCTTTATGGGGGGAATTTAAAAATACTCGAGAAAAAGCTTTTGGAAAGTTTGGAAAAAGTATTTGAGATTTTTTTTTACATGTTGATTTCGTACAGGCCTGTAAAAATATTAATTCCTTTTTTACGCATTGTTCATTGTAATAAAACGGAATTTTAAAATTGATTTCACGAAAACAAGCGACGCGGAGCCTAACACGTCTATTTCCCGCTCCGTCCGGGAGAGTACTGACCTACTGACAGACAATAGGTGTTTGTGGCTGGTATAAGGTTGACTTTGATATTCCAAATTCGTCGTCTGCCGTATTGTCGCTGGGATGTCAAAATAACAACACGAAAATGCATATTATATTTTATTTTGTGAGTTTGGAGCGTAAATTTCAATATTTTTTTGCGATTTTCATAAAAGAACATAATTTGGCCCTTAAAAATATTGGTCATTTTTTCTTTTAAGTCTTTTAATAAGCCTATAAAAAAATTAAAATATATGGTCTATAAAAAACACTTTAAATTCCAAACTCTCCTATTTATAAATCCCTTTTTGGATATGGTTTTATTGTATAATCTGGCAAAATCAGTTTCTTTTATAATAATCGCAAAAAAATTATATTTAAGCCCTAATTTCCCAAATTACAATAAAATATGCATTTTCGCGTTGTTATTTTACAGTACGGCCGCTAGTCGACGAATTTCGTTTTTCAAAGTGAACCCTATGCCGTTCACCGAAGAATGCCCCGGCCGGAGCGGGAAATAGACGTGTGGCTCCGCGACGCTTGATTTCGTGAAATCATTAGTAAATTTCCATTTTATTACAACAGACAATGCGTAAAATCGGAGTTAATGTTTTTAACACGTTCTTACGAAATGAACCTGTAAATAAAATTTCTCAAATACCTTTTCCAACCTTTCCAAAAGCTTTTTCTCAAGTATTTTCAAACTCCTCCCTTAAAGGGGCGTGAATTCCGATTTCGATTTTTTCCACTATTGGATCTCCTTAAGGAATCATGCCCAACTTCACGGAAACAGGGTTCACCAAAAACTCCTGATTAAATTAATTTAAATTTAAAAATACTGGACTGTCGAAACGAAAGGCATGCCAAAAATCGTCATCCGTTTCAAGAGTGCGAAAACGGAAAGACCTCCAATCTCCTTGCCAAATGTTGCCCGCGTTAAAAAAAACCATAATGTGCGTCATGTTATGATTCTTTTCATAACAACTTTACTAAATAAAATAACAATATTTCGAAATCAATTGATTTTTTTTTTGGTTATGATTTATTAAATACTAGCGAATTCCCGGCATAAATTGCAATGCAACTTAAATAAAGAAACTGTTTCTCCCTGCTCCCCTCCCGCCTTCCCTCTTACCGCAAAAATACAAGAAATACGCACATTTTTCAATACACACGCACGCCACCTATTTTAAATTTTTTATACGAATTTCATAACGCCACCAGTCTATATAGAAACCTTTACAGGCGTGCGCACAACAACTCACCAAAGTTTCATCGCAATCGGATGAATGGTTTAGGAACACATAAGCGACAAACAAAGAAACATCAATTTTTTTGAAGAAAAATTTGGCAACATACTTTTTTGGACGTAAGGTCTACTAATAAAATATTTATATTAAAAAAATGCATCTAAATAACTCACGAGGCATATAGATGGAGACGCAACCACAAGAGGCCAGGGTGTAATTGGTCAGGCACTCCAGGTCGCAGTTCTGCTGGGTGTAAATCTTGAAGAACTTCAGCCTTCTCTCCGATGTGAAGTAGCACCGTCTCCTAGTTATTTCAAAACAAATGTCTAACCTTCCATTAAGTAAAATAAGTAAAATCATGAGTTTCCCCACACCACGCAATCAGATCTACAAAATCTAACCTGACCCGCAGAAACTTAACCATAGAAAACTGCAAAATAGTAGAGCAGTAACAAATAGTTTATTGTTGTATCAATGTATTTTGGGAACTACCTATTGTATGCCCTCTGCCTTAATAAGTTCAGTTTAAATAGTACCGCCGCACAGTGTTTCCTTTCATACAAGCTAGACGGAAAAAACTCTTAGATAATAATAAAGTATTTAGAACCCTCTTGTGGAGAGTACTTAATCCGAAATTATTGAAAATTTGGGTTGAAAGTGGTTAATATTTTTTTTACCACTCATAAAATTTAACAATAAATCTTTCGAGAATCCGAGAGGCTGCGATCCACTTTTTGCATATATTCCAAGATATTAACTGTATTTGGCTATTCATTTTTTTTTCACTGCTTGCACTGAAATTTTGAACTTCAAATTTACTTAAAATATTATTATTTATTTTATTTTTTTATTATTATTTATTAATTTTCAACGCCCTGGTGGGCTTTTACATTACATGTTTATAATACAGAGACAGGTTTTTAAAAACAAAAGATAAACTATAAAAAATAACTAGTACACGTCATAAAGAGTATACACATAAATTAAGGAAAGATAATACATTACAGTAAAGGAGAAAGTTTCTAAGTTATAAGTTGTAAATACATGACAAAATGCAAGATACATAAAAATAAAATGGTAACAAGTTTTTACATTGTGTATTAATATAGAATTATACGAATAAATGCATTAGCCCCTATGTGATGCCCCTTAAATATCAAAATATTCTACATAAAAGTGTCGTTCAGGTATTTCTTAAATAATGGTAAACTTGTGTTAAATACATCGATATTAGAGGTGAATTTGTTTCCTAATGTGTGAAGTCGAGAAATAGGTGCATGTATATGGTAGTTCGTCCCAGAATTATTGTTGCAGAATAATACGTTTTGCCTTGTTGCTCGATTGGGTACCCTGAAATCGATTAGATGCAGGAGTTCGCAACAATCTAATTCAGAATGAATAATTTTAAACAAAAAAGTTAGGTCATTTATTTTTCTTCTGTTTTCAAGGGAATGCAATTTAAGTGTATTTAGTAAGGATGTGTAGTTAATGTGTTGAATAGGTATGTGTAACTTGAAGTTAATAAATCTTAAAAATTGGTGCTGCACTCTTTCGATATTTTTTATATGAATTTGATAATATGGGGACCAAACTATGGAATTGTATTCCAACAAGCTGCGTACGAGTTACAAATATACGATTTTTATAACTTCTAACGAGTTAAAGTCTTTGATTGTTCTAATTATAAATCCTAGTGTTTTCATGCCTTTGTTGGTTATTTGTTGTATGTGATTTATAAAATTTAATTGCGTGTCAAACACAACTCCAAGATCTCTAATTTCATTGACTTTTTCTAAGATTTTGTTATCTATTGTGTATTTGAAAGATAGTGGGGTCTTTGTTCGACAAAATGTTAGTGTCTTACATTTATCGATATTGAAGAACAAGTTATTTGTGACACACCAATTTGGTAATTTGTCGATGTTTGACTGTAGGATTAGGCAGTCACCTATATTGGATATTTCTTTGTATAATTTGATGTCATCGGCAAAAAGCAGAACTTCTACATCGTTGAAACAGCTTATGATATCATTTATGAATATTAAGAAAAGGATGGGGCCGAGATGACTCCCTTGCGGTAGACCACTAGTTGCATATAGTAACTTAGATAAAGAATGTTTAATTTTAACAAATAAGATTCTGTTAGACAAATAATTTGAGAACCAATCCAACAACTTGCCTTTCAGTCCTAAGGCATACAATTTACTAAGTAATATTTTATGTGATACTTTGTCGAAAGCTTTTGAAAAATCTGTGTAGATACTGTCAACTTGTTTTTTTTTTTGTAAAAGATTCTGTAATATGGTTATGGTAAAGTAACAGGTTGGTAGCAGTTGACCTACCGGAAACAAATCCGTGTTGGTTTTTATCAATTACTTTTAATATTGATGGATAAATTAAATCAAGAACAAGGGATTCAAAGATTTCCGGGAGCGCTGATTGTATACATATAGGACGGTAGTTTTTAATGTCTGTGTCGTCACCTTTTTTGAGAATCGGGGTAATATAACTAGATTTCCAACGGGTTGGAAAATATCCAGAAGAAAGTAAGCGGTTAAATAATGTGGTGAGTGGACCGGATATTGCAGATGCGCATTGTTTGAAAAATATTGGTGGGATGTTATCTGGGCCTGCAGATTTGTTAGGGTCAAGTTAAATGATTTTATTTAAGCATGATTCCTGTGTAATGGTGTAGTTCTGCAGATGTATTGTGTTTTGATATGTGTATGATGGTACGTTGTTATCTGATATTTCACCTTCGTATACACTTTGGAAATGATCCGCAAACAAATTAACAATATCAAAGGTGCTATTGGCTATTTTTCCATCATAATGCATTGTGGAGGGGTAGTCTGTACTTTCATTGTTTAATTTTTTAACAAGATTCCAAAGATTTTTTGTTCCTAGCGCAGTTTTCTCAACGGAGGTGATGTGTGCTTTATAGCATAGTTTAGATAGTGTTTTACATTTCTTTCTTGTTTCTGAGATGTTTGAGTAGTCGGTGATTTGTTGAGTGAGTTTAAAAATTTTGTGTAGCTGTTTTTTTTTGTTTCAGTAAGAGTATAAGGTCTGTGGAGAACCAAATTGGATATGTTCTGAGTTTTGGTGTATATGAGGGGACATGTGATTTTATATTTTCAGAAAATGTTTCATGGAGTTTTTCTAGTATTTGTTCGCTATCACTGTTATTAGTCAAGAAAGACCAATCTGTATTAGCGAGTTGGTAGTTAATGGAATCGTAATCGGCATTTTTGAAGTTGAGTGTTGTTTGTTTCAGTGGTGGTTTGTTTATGTACATATTTACTATAATGTGTAAGGGGGGGTGATAATTATCCACCGGTACGAGCTGATCGTCTGACATTTCAACACACAGTTTAGAGCTGTTTGATAGGGCAAGATCTAGAAGGCGATCACATATATTAGGTACAAAATTGTGTTGATGCAAATTTAAATAGTTTATCATATCTATCACTTCACGTGCTGGGTCGTTAGAACTTTCGTTAGTAATATAACCATTGTCACTAGAGTTCCATTTCAAATTGGGAAGATTATAATCGCCGACGATAATTATTTTCGATGTAGGATTTTTTGACATAAGAAATTCGATGTCTTCGCAATGCTTCTTGTAGGTTTGGATGTCGGAGTTTGGTGTTACGTATACAGTTCCAATGATGATTTTTTCCATGGGAGTAACAATTTGTACAAATAGTTGCTCCAGTGAGGTATTTTTCGTGCTTAGTTTTTTCACGGATATATTTTCCTTGATTGCAATCAAAACTCCGCCTCCTCTGGATTTGGTACTGGATTTTGGGTTTCTGTCACGGCGAAATATCTTGTGGTTTGTAAAACCAAGTTCAGGAGATTTTATTTCTGGAACGAGCCATATTTCAGTAAGGATAAATATATCATGTCCGTGTAAAGGTACCGTTACTTTAAAGTCATGCAGTTTTGTACGAAGTCCTCGTGTATTTTGATAATAGATTTTGATTTTATCAGGGCATTTGGTCCGGCATTTTCGGTTAGTTAGGCCATATCCAATAGTGGATTTTAGTTTTTTGAGACATTTACTATTGCTGGCTTATTATTTATGAATTTTGTAGTAAGTCTGACTTCGCCTTCCAGGGTACGGTTTGCCAGGGTTTGTCTAAGATCATTTAGGTATTGCCTCTGTAGAGGGGTTTGGTCGGAATAGATTTTGCAATCGGTGTGAGTAAGAGCTATATTTTTTCTACGCAATACGTTTAATACAACCAACGGATCATTAAGGATTATTTTCATTTGTCTTATTTTATTTGGTTTTACTACGCCAATGCGGAAGACGTTAACTATATATGATTATATATTCCCAAGAACTCCTCCATGTGTCGAACAATTCCGGCCTGGAAATCTGGTATGTAGTGCCTGTGAAATGACAAAATATGAACAGATATACAGATTTGAGTAGAAAATTAATTGTTCGATGCACAAAAAAAAGATAACACGACCTTTTTGATATTTTATCCGAAATAAATTCTCGAGAAGTTAGAAATTAAATATTTGCAAACCACATATATATACTTATAAGTTTTACATTATTTAAAAAAAAAACTAAAATAATTTACAATAAAATTTTACAAAAAAAACACACAACATACCTTCCAAGGTAGACTTTATTTTTTTAGAACCGAAACAAAACACTTCAAACATGTAAACAAACTTACAGCTCGCGCGTCAAGATGCGAATGAAAGCAACTGAAATCTCGTTAATTAATTTACCTAACTTTGGGGCTCTGGTATGAGTCAACCCGTGCATTAATTACCCCAATAAAATGTAATTATCATATTAACTACCTGTTAATACCCTAATGAAATCATTTTTCAAGAATTCTAAAGTGAGTTTTTTCCGTCTAGAGTATGAAACGAAACACTGTACGCCGCAGCGCCGCATGGGGCTGAAGTTCCTACAAACCACTAATTCGCAAGTCTCATACAAAATCGCAAAAAATCGTGAATGCCGCAATTTAAAACACATTGAAGTCTCGCTTGCTATTCTGCGTCCAAAACCAGCAAATATAGCCAATTCCTTTCGTAAAATCTCTCCTACTTACACTTACCTTCACGTTGAATACCAAAAAAGTGGAAAGCAGGAAACAGTTTGGTGAGTCAGATTTTAATAATAATAAAATAGATATTATAACCGCATTTACAGTTTGCAAAGTTGTCAATATCATGTTGTCATACCTACCCGCTACTTTGACTTATCATAATACTTGCCCGCTATCCTCGCTATCTAAAATTGTCACAAAACATATCATTTATCCTTTTGATATTAATGTATTTTTGTAAAATATTTATTTGCTGCGTAACTTGTTAAATAATCGCATAGTCGCAAATATTACATACCAACCTAGGTATTTACTTATGAACATCGTTTATTTGTAAAAATATTTACAATATAATTAATTATTTCGTAAATAACTTGTCCACTGTTTGTCGAAGTAAAAACGGCCCAGTATTTTTTTTTTTTTTTTTACATGAATACCTCACAAGAGTCCCAACTGCTCCCGTCTGAAGCCAGTGAGACTATGGCATCCCCAATTGGAGTATGTTGTGAGGCTGAGGGTAGTGGGGAGGGGAAGGAGATAGGGAAGAGGAAGGTGGGGAAGTACCCGGCTATTCAGATCTGGTCACCAAACACGGCTGATGCCGTTTCAAGCAACGTTTCAATTCTGAATGGTGGTCTTACACCGGGGCGATACAGAGAGTATCTTCCACTCTGGAACGTGCCGCAAATATACTATTTATTATTTTAAATGAATAAATTGTGAAATAACACAAATTAATCAAATAAAATTTATTTGCCACGCCGGGATTCGATCCCGCGACCTTCGGTGCGCGAGTCAAGCGTCTTACCGCTGCGCTACGGCCGGTCGTCAAACTTGTTATTATTGCACATTATTATAAATAAATAAAAAAATAAATATTACAAATACTTGTAAAAATGGACGACAAATTAAAAATACAGTTTTAAGTTTAATTTTACTTAAAAGTAAATAAAGTAATAAAAGTAAAGTTTAATTTTACTTAAAAGTAAAAGCGAAATTATTCTAAAAAGGGTTAAAAATTTAGCTTTGCTTGCAAAAAAATTGCCGACCAGATTCGAATCATCATGCTCATTTGAAACTTTCATGTCAGAATCTGAAAGTATAACAGAAATTATAAATAAATTTGAATTAATTATTGATCGAATTAACGAGAATACCGTTACGTCAAACCCAAATTCTGAACCAGATTATTCAAGCTGGAGCAATTTGAAGAATTATAAACACGCATTCAACGTACACGAAACAATTTACAAACAAATGCTAACTACGCAGAAAACGCCCACGGAAGCCCACAGTAGGAACGTGTGATCTTCAATTAAACACTTGTCATGTCTTTGTTTTTGAACAGGAAACTAGATAGAAATTTCTAGTCGATACGGGCGCAGATGTATCAGTGTTACCATGAAATAATAATCATCATATGAAATACATCACTTCTGACAACTTTCCCACGGCATTATATAGCGCAAACGGTAAACTTATCAAAACTTACGGAAACAAAACCTTAGAACTTAATTTTGGTCTACGAAATGGCGTTTTATTGTGGCCGACGTGTCAAGAGCGATACTCGGAGCCGATTTTTTACAACACTACAATCATATTGTAATTTTAAAGAAGGCCATTACAGCAGTCCAATCTACAGGATTACAGATCAGAGGTAGCACATTCAAAGAAACTACTTCTGGTATTTCTACAATATCATCATCACCGTGATATCCTTAGTAAATACCCGTGCTTGACATGGCCGAACAAGAAAATTCCTGAAGTACGAAAACACTCCCGTCACTCACTGCATCGAGACCAAAGGACCTCCTGTCACTGAACGAGCTCGCAGATTGGCACCAACCCTGCTTGAAGCAGCTAAAAAGGAATTCAAATATTTAATGGAACAAGAAATCTGCAGACCATCGAAAAGCAATTGGGCCAGTCCGTTATGCATGGTCAGGAAGGCCAACGGAGACTGGAGACCTTGTGAGGATTATAGACGGTTGAATGCAAAAACAATTCCCGACAAATACCCGATTCCTAAACATAATGACTTTGCGCACAAACTATCAAAAGCAAAGATATTCCGAAAAATTGACTTAACTCAAGCATACCATCAGATACCTGTAGAGACAGAAGATATACCCAAAACAGCCATAATTACGCCGTTTGGTTTATTCGAATTTACATCGATGCAATTCGGATTATCAAATGCTGCACAGAGCTTCCAACGATTCATGCATGCTGTAACCAAGGATCTTGATTTTTGTTTTGTATACCTTGACGATATTTTGATAGCTTCCGAGAATGAAGAGGAACACAAACAATATTTGGACATTTTATTCAAAAGACTAGCTGAAAATGATCTTGTAATCAACATAAATAAATGTCAATTTGGTGTTCCTGAAATGAACTTCTTAGGCCAAACAAGAACTTCGGACCTCGCCATTGGAGCTCTATTGCAACAGCTTAAAGGCGATACATGGGAACCATTAAGTTTCTTTTCAAGGAAACTAACTACACCTCAGCGGAAATACAGTACCTTCGACCGCGAATTAAATGGTGTTTATAAAGGAGTTAAATATTTCGAAACAGCATCGAAGGACGCAATTTTACTATATACACTGACCATAAGCCAATCACCTTTGCCTTTAATAAAAAACGAGCCTCAAGTTTTATTCGACAAGAGAGACAATTAGATTTAATTTAAAGTAAAACAATAACTTTGTAAACACCACTTTTATTTTTTATACTTTATGCCGTTCGGGTTTCGCTACAAACGTAGCTTCTTCAGGGCAGTACAATCTCTACTAAAATTAATTTACATGTGTGTTTTAGCTAATACATGATTTAACCAAATGGGCTGAACTCCTCAAGTAACGGAGGAAGTAGGTATAGGTGTAGATGGAGAATTGGGAAGGGAACGGGCGTGTTCTTTGTCAATAGGGAACAATCTTAGTATGGGACTTTTATTTAAATTTAGTTGGTTATTAACTACCTTACTATTAGTGTTTATGGCTTTCCTTAGTTCAAGTGCTTCTAAATTATCTAGCCTAATACCGATGTTGTTTTTATGAATTAGTGTACCGCCTGTCTTTTTATCAAATTTGTGGTCTTTTTCGATCAAGTGATTTGCAAATTCCGAAAATCCAGAGCTGTGTAAACATCTAAGGTGTTCTTTGACACGGGTATTTATATTGCGTGCTGTTTTGCCTATGTAAAAAAGGGACAATATTGGAGTGAATAAATTCCCAAGTGAGATAGACTATTATCTTTGTCCTTACCGTTCATTAAAAGCTTACCTATACTGTTATTAGTGTAAAATGCTGGTTTGATATCTAATGGGAGGTTTTTAACGCTGTTTTGAGAGAAATTATTTATGTACAAGATTCTACGCCATTGATAAGGTTGATTATTATTACTTGGTATATTATTATTATGAGGTGGACTGTTGTATAAGAATTTACTTGTGGATAATTTTTTTATTTTTTTATTTAGAATTTTGTTGACTGATGTGAATTAATTTTAGTAGAGATTGTACTGCCCTGAAGAAGCTACGGTTGTAGTGAAACCCGGTCGGCATAAAGTATAAAAAATAAAAGTGGTGCTTACAAAGTTATTTTTTTATTTTAAATTATAATGTAACATCACAAAAGTAACTGCTTCATTTGAACAAAAAAAAAAACAATTAGATTTAATCGCTCAATTTAAAACCGACATTAGGCAAATATCTTGTTATGAAAATAAAACACTACATGATGTCTATTAGAGTTTTTTTTCATAATGCTGGCAATTCTTGGCGACAGTTTTGGTATTTGGTCGCGAGAGGGCTTTTCCGGTCATCTTTGAATCAGAGACGCCTGAGGAAACGTTTCTTGGTTTTACGATCAAGTTTTTAAATAACGAGAAATCGATGTAATCCACAGGATTACTAAGCACCCGGTATGCAGGAAGTTAAGAATGATGCTTTACGTGTCAGTTTAATCATTATTTGTTGATTTTAATATTATCGGGAGTTATACCGTCCACAGTCGATGTAGGTCGGATTATTTTTCAAACATACCGCGTGGTGGCGTCACTATGAGCATTGTTC
Organism: Limnephilus lunatus; assembly: GCA_917563855.2. Taxonomy (NCBI): domain Eukaryota; kingdom Metazoa; phylum Arthropoda; class Insecta; order Trichoptera; family Limnephilidae; genus Limnephilus; species Limnephilus lunatus. Next base: position 82,217,758 of record OU830597.1, on the reverse strand, counting down.
CGTAATGCCCGATATTGGATAAGATCTATCATCCCGGGCTAGGCGTGTAGCCTTGCGATTCGCGAAAGTGCCACAATAAAATTATCCGTAACGAGCACGCGAATATGAGGTCAAAGAACCTCGTTCAATCTACCTTGACCAAAGCTGCCGCATCCTTGCCGCATCCAGGCTGCTGGCCACCGGCCACATCATATCAAGCCCGGTGGAATTAAGTCCCAATTGTTGAGCCACAACCAGGAGCTGAACCTGGCCAACTTTCACCTGGTACACCGGGTGACTACTTGCTGACATAGGAGAGGCTATGTCGCGGATACGAGCCTCGAGCGGATTCCCACGGATGCTGGATGAAGGACGCTATTCCGGAAAGCAAAATACTGTCGCGCAAGCGTAATGTTAATGTAGCTAGCTAATCATTTTTTCCATAACGGTCCAGGGTAAGTCTCTTGCTAAATTTATAACCTGTAGTGTGTAAAACCCAAAATATGTTATGTTGTTTATTCAATACATATACTTTAAACTCTTGGAGCTAAATACAGTAGTTTCAATTAATGACACAACCTCTCAGGACTCTAACTAGTCCCCACGACCCATTGAGATTCCTTGCTCTAATTATGCGAGGCCTATGTCTCCTGAGAGTGACATTTCATGTGATAACAGTAACATTGAATTGGCGCGTTGAAATGAACGTAATTTCTCAAAGTTAATCTCAGGAGAGATATATTGCGATAGTGTTTTATACACAATACCTAAATGTGCAAAGAACGAAAGCGCCATAGCAATCTGGAGAACAGAACACAGTAGCTGACGCTCTATCTCGAATTGATGAGATTAACAGTCCTACTACTTTGGACTACGGACAGATGGGAATAGCACAGGGTCAAGACGACGATATTTTTAAGGCAAAAGATGACTCCGCCCTCGTCTTACGTCATATGGTGATTCCCGGCACTGAAACCTCAGTATGGTGCGATATTTCAACCGGTCATGACAGACCTTTCGTACCACTTACCATGAGATATCAGGTCATTCAGAGTGATCACAATAAATGCCATCCTGGTATCTTGGGAACAACAAACACTATCAAACAGAGATTTGTCTTGCCAGGCATGTCGAAAGACATAAAAACTTTCGTCAAACAGTGTACCGCTTGCCAGAAAGCAATAGTATAGTCTTCCAGAAGATCGTTTCCAAAATATTCACATCGATCTAGTTGGTCCACTCCCTGTTTATAATGACTTCCAATATCTATTAACCATAATTCATAGATTTACCCGCTGGCTTGAAGCAGTTCCACTTAAAGATATGAAAGCCGAGACAGTAGCTACTGCCCTGATCACCCATTGGATCGCTTGCCATGGAGTTCCTGAGATCTTCACTATGGACCAGGGATGTCAGTTCGAGTCATTTCTTTTTAAGAAACGCACTGAAAAATTTGGAATCAAGCACACAAGGACGACTGCCTATCATCCCCAAGCCAATGGCACGATAGAGAGGTGGCATAGAACTCTCAAAGCATCCTTAATGGCACGTGGTGACCCGAACTGGTTAGAAACTATACCTCTAATTTTACTTGGATTAAGATCAATAGTTCGTGAGGACTTAAAATGCTCGCCCGCCGAACTGACTTACGTTAAGATTACCTTCTGACTTTTTCACTACTACACCTCCTGAAGAGCCCGACATTTATGTTGGACGCCTACAAAGAAAATTTTAGCAAATTATAGCGACACCCGCAACCTCACATAGTTGAGGAAAATTATTTGTACATAAAGAATTACCAATGACCACTCATGTTTTCCTTCGGACAGATGGAGGTAGAAAACCTTTACAGAACCCATATGAGGGCCTATATCACGTGGAGGAACGAGATAAGAAAGACACATGTCATTAATATAAAAGGAAAACCCAAACGAGTTTCTATGGGCAGACTTAAACCGGCTTTCGTTCCAATAGAAGAAAATGTATTAATCACTTCACCTGAACCTGTATCAGATTCAATTTCGATGAAAGTACAAACTACCCGTTCAGGTCGTCAAGTACATTTTCCCAAAAGATATGGTATATACTAGCGCATAAAAAGGCATTTCTGTTCTTATATAACATCTTATTATTTTATTGAACACTTGCAATTAAAAATACAAAACCACACTTCAATAAAAACTTACACGTATTCACACAATAAAATTATCAAAAAAGCTTGGATCACGCCTGGCCTACTTAAATGTATAAGAAAAAGAGACAAGATCCATCAGCAAGTAAAAAACAATCCTTATGACTTTTCTTTAAAACTATTTTACAAAAACTATAGAAACATCTGCTCCAATTTTACTAAATCGGCTAAACAAAATTACTACAGATCTAAAATAGATCAATCCAATAATAATCCAAAACTTATCTGGCAAATAATTAAAGAAATCACCTACACAGATCAAAACAAAACAAACCCATTGGAAGAAATCAACACAGATAACGGTACACTCTCGGTCAACAAAAACGTACATAAACTAATTAACTACACAAACAACTTTTTTGCAAACATAGGCTCGAATTTAGCGAACAAAATAACCAAACCTCAACACTTTAACCAGAACATAAACAAACACCTAAATCCACAAAGGATTAAATTTGCCCTAAAACCAATCACTAAACAAGAACTAACACTAATGTTATCTAAATTCAAATCAACATCCTCATCTGGTAGTGATGAAATAACAATGAAAACAATAAAATTCTTAGAAGACGAAATTACCGAACCGATACTCTTTCTAATAAATAAATCTATCACAGAAAGCAGATTTCCATCTCAACTCAAAATAGGGACTATTACACCAATCTTTAAATCAGGAAATCGTAAAGATATCAATAACTACAGACCAATCACAATTCTAAACACATTATCTAAAATCTTAGAAATAACAGTTAAAACTCAACTCGTTGACTACCTAGAATCAAATAAACTATTATCACCAAAACAATTAGGCTTCAGAAAAAATTTTGGAACATCCAACGCCATAGCCTTAGTAATTGAATATATTAAAAATTCTCTAGACTCACATAAAAAATGCATTGGCATATTTCTCGACCTTTCTAAAGCTTTCAACACAATAAATCACTCACATCTTTTTGAAAAACTAGAGAACATAGGAATTACTGATAATGAACTAATATTTTTAAAAAGTTACATGGGAAATAGAAAGCAAACTGTGAAACTTAACAACATAACCAGTGAGTGTATTGATGTCAAATTCGGGGTGCCTCAGGGAAGTATACTGGGTCCGATTCTGTTCCTTATATATTAATGACCTATGCCACATAGAATGTGATGGAGAAATCATCAGTTTTGCGGATGATACTGTTCTCCTAATAAAAGGGAAAAATTGGGCAGAAACATTTAAGAAAGCAGAAGACACACTTAAAAGAGTTAAAAATTGGCTAGACTACCATTCACTTACACTTAATGCTAATAAAACCAAATTCATCACTTTCAAAATAAAAAATAATAAAAACTCTGAAGAAAACCTGAACTTGAAAATTCATAGTCAGCATCACTTAAATGAGCATTGTAATTGTCCGTCATTAGAAAACGTTGACCATATAACGTATCTGGGTCTAAAAATTGACCAAAACTTAAAATGGACCGAACACATTACCTATTTAAATAATAAAATTAAAAAACTTAGTTATTTTTTCAAAACTATCAGGAATGTCCTCATTAAAAAATACTTTAGGTTAAACGCCACGTACGTTATAATCTACACATTCACAGATGGCGCCAATCAAATTATTTTAGGTTTTTAATGCTTTTGGCACGTTCCGCTTTAAAATATTAAGGTAAATTATAAACTGAGTCACATAAATAAACTGAGAAACGACTGTGCGACTGGACCCGACAAACTTGACACTAAACTAATAAAAGAAATAAAACACCAAATAGCCCTTCCCTTCACCCACATCTGTAATCTGAGTATAACAAGCGGTATATTCCCCAGCCATTTTAAAATTGCAAATATAGTACCTATTTATAAATCTGGAGATAAAAATAATCCCTCTAACTATAGGCCTATATCACTTTTAAATGTTCTCACCAAAGTAATCGAAAATCTAGTGAAAATCCAACTAGTAGACTATCTAGACACACATAAAATTCTATCAGAAAATCAATATGGATTTCGAAAGAATATGGGAGTACAAGATGCAATATTAAAAGTGACAGAAACCATTTTAAAAAATGTTGACCAAAAAAAAAGCTGCATTGCGGTTTTTCTAGATCTAAGTAAAGCTTTTGATACAGTGTCCCATAAGATTCTCTTAAAAAAATTATATAACATAGGTATTAAAAACTCGGCTTATAACTGGTTCAAATCATATATAACTGAACGCAGCCATGCACTAAAATTAGGCAATGTAACAAGCCAAAACAGATACATAACTTACGGAGTTCCTCAAGGAAGTACATTAGGACCCATCCTATTTTTACTTTACATCAATTGCCTGTGTCAGTTAGATATTAGCGGAGATATTATTTGCTTTGCGGATGACACTGTTCTCGTTTTTACTTCTGACTCCTGGACAAATGTTTATAAAAAGGCTGCCCATGGAATCAACCGGATTAAAAATTGGCTAGACAATAACCTGCTAACACTAAATATAGACAAAACAAAGTACATGACATTTAGTATAGATCCCAGACGTCAACCGAGACCTAATGAAAACTTAACCATACACGACTGCTTATCTAAAAAAAACTGCCTATGCAACCCGCTAACACGGACTGAGATAATAAAATACTTAGGAATTTACGTTGACAACTATTTTAGGTGGACAGAACAAATACATAAAACAGCGGGTAAAGTCAGAAAACTTATATATTTTTTTAAGAACATACGAAACATAATGCCAATGAAGACCTTAAAAACTATATACTACGCTTTAGGCCAATCAATTATCACCCACGGTATGATCGGTTGGGGTGGTGCTGCGAAAACTAATATGGACCCTCTCAACAAAGCGCAAAAGGCCTTAATTAAAGTTATTACTAAAAAACCTTTTAGATTCTCTACAATACAGTTATTTAAAGACTTTGCTGTATTGAACATACAGCAACTGTACATCAAAATTATAGCTACACATTACCAACAAGACAACTTAAACCATCATACTGCACAACACAATTACGACACAAGACATAGACATCAACACATGACTCCGAAGACAAATACTACATATGGACAAAGACATTATCATAATCTGGCTCCAAAAATTTTTAATTTAATTAAAAAAGATGTTAAAGATATCCACATGACAAAAAATGCAAAACACAAAATCCATATGTGGATAATCGACAAAGGCATTATATACTGCGGTCAGATAACCTGAACAATACAAGAACACACTCAACGCTTGTATTTTCCTCTTTTCCTCTCAATTATTTTTATGACTCTAATTTGTTTCTATCATATTTTTTTCTATTTTACTCTTTTATTTTTCTTTTATTGTATTTATCTTTCTAAACTTAAATATTTATTTTTTTAATCTTATTTTTCTTCCAAGATTAAGATATCAAAATTAGTTTAAATTCCTGCCACCTCGGAACAGGCTCAGCCTAGTGAGGTGGTTTATACCAAAAAAAAAAAAAAATGTACATTGTATTTTGTATATATGTATTCCAATATCTTGGTCAATAAATAATTAAAAAATAATTAAAAAAAAAAAAAAAAAAATTAATTGTTCGCGATCGTACATATTTAATTAGAATTTTAATAAATAGTTTTGTCCACAATCAAAACCAAATTTTTCAAGAAAGGCTGAAAAATTCAATTTTGTATCGGTGACTCAATCCAATATTGTATTTTTCAGCCTTTCTTGAAAGATTTGGGACAAAACTATTTATTTATATTCTAATTAAATATGTACGATCGCGAACAATTAATTTACCTTAATGTTTTAAAGCGGAATGCGCAAAAAGCATTAAAAACCTAAAATATTTTGATTGGCGCCATCTGTGAATGCGTAGATTATAACGTACGTGACGTTTAACCTTAATCAAGATTTACATGGCTCTCTGCCAATCACTGTTAGAATACGGTATTATCGGACGGGGCAGTGCAAATAAAAACATTCTAAATCCACTAATTAAAACTCAAAAATCTATAATGAAAATTATACTGAAAGTTCCTGTAAGAACTAGCACTGATGAAATCTTCAACATCATGTCAATTAAACAACTGTATTCTAAAACTATACTCATTTACATTCATAAGTACAAAACCCAAGAAATGACAACTTACACGTACATTAGAAACACTAGATCTCATTGTCAAAAACATATCCAACAAGTAACTACTAACACAACATTTGGGCAAAAAAGTTTCTTGTATTATGGTATTAAACTTTACAATAAAATACCACTCTCACTTAAAAACCTCAACAGTATAACATTTAAATCTCAAATAAAAAGCTGGATACTAAATATAGGGAGAACAGAAATAGAAAATATACTGATATCAAATACAGACTAAAACCGACTCTACTGAACTGAATTATAAAAAAAACACAATTTTATTTATTTTTTAATTATTTAAAGAAATACTACATGATACCTATATGTTTATAACAAATTCATATTAATTTCTTATAATTAAATTATAATATGTAAATGAAATCCTCAGCACGGGAAATCCCAGTGAGGATATCATTATCTCTAGATGATTGTAAAGAAAGGAAGACAATAAATCATTATTATTATTATTATATTATAACTCATGATAGAAATTAGATTAAAAATCTACTCTTAATATTAATTAAAAGATGGAATTTCATACACCTATGTTTTATTTTAATTACTGTTTAAAAATATTTAAGTGTACAAGTTTTTGATGCAAACTTGAGCTTTCATATTATAATTATTTTGAATATAACAATTATTTATTGTGTTTTACACTCAGGTAAAGCATTTTATTATGATGATTTTTTTTCATATATTGAAATCATGTAACCAAATACAAAATTTAAGGTAACTTATTACCAATTAATATTTTCTGATGAAAATTATATTATATTACGTCAATGCTTTTAACCGTGTTACAACGGACCTCTACAAGACCTAATAAATCTTGTGTAACATGTTGTTGAGACCCATATATTAGTTATTCTCTTCAGAATTAAATCAAATTACCTTTGTCATACGTTCGTAAGAAAATAAGATTATTCAATTCATTACCTAAACAAAAACACATTCTTCCAAACATATATTTTTTTTAAAATTAAATATCACACCGTCTATTTGGCGACCATCATGGGCAAATATGCATTTAAAGTGGCGACCACCGACATTTGGCGACCGATATACGGTCGCCACTTTATTTTTCGAAATTTTTACACAGTTCATTAATATATGTCGTCACAAGCATCTTGGCGAAATTTGTCCTGGTCGCCAAATTGGGCTTGAAGTGGATGATTTCGAATATTAAAGTTCCGGAGTCTGTCGCTACGCTGCTAGGCGCTAGGTGATATACATGGCCATGTATTCTGCATTTCACTCCTACCCTTTAGTGGCGACCGAGTGTGACGTATTCCACATTTCATTCCGAGCATTTAGTGGCGACCAGAAACGACGTATCCTGCATTTCATAAAGTCCGAAATGGCGACCGCGAAGAACATGATGTACCTACCTATGTTTCACTTCATTCCTAACTTGTAGTGGCGATCGGGTATGACGTATACCACATTTCATTCCGAGCATTTAGTGGCGACCGGGTATGACGTATCCCGCATTTCATTCCTAGCCTTTAGTGGCGACCGGTGACGTTGGCAAATTTTGGTGGTGTATTCGGCATTTCGTACTAGCCCAAATTGGCGACGTTGCCGGTTCAAGTCAAATCCCGTACGAGTGTTGAGGTGCACGCCCCGGCGGGGTGATTTTGCGACGTTGCCGCACATATTTGGCCGGTTGCTGCGAATGTTTTGCCTTTTCAAATTTTGTCGCGATCAACCGTATTATCGTATACCGAGCATTGACGTCCGTGCGGCTTAGGGTGTATTTGGCGACCGATCATTTTAGTGTCTTATTTACAATACAGTATTGATTACTGTTGATGCATTGAAATGGAACAAAATAATTGAAAGAATAACAGAATAGCCATACCAAGATTACTTTTCGGAGTCACACCAGCCCTCTGACGTAGAATTCAGATACTGTGAGATGTGTGCCTTCAAATAATATTTCTTCTTTTCAATCGTTTTTACGGTCAAATTTACTTCTATAAAATTCCCTTTTTATTATTTATTGAGTTAGTTATACTACATGAATATAAACTAATAAGCACAATGTATCATTTCATTTGATAAATTTAAATATTTTTACAATAACATTTATTCATAAATACATTCATTCTTTCTTCATCCTTAATACTTTCAGGCATTTCATCGTACATCTTTAGTCCTCTATATTAGGCAGTTCTGTGATTTTAATTTCTTCATTTGTGGCAATCGAACTCTGTTTATATTTCTTGTTTCGTAATTATGTACGTCTCTACTAAAACAATTTCACCCTTAAAATATTTTGGCATTTGGTTTTTCACGATTTTATGCACAAAAATTATCACATTAAATGGTAGTCTCTTTTTTATCGGAATCCAATTTAGCTCATCACATTTACAGCTCATAGTTCTGTTCTGTATAACTTCTAGTTGGTTCAAATTTCCTTCATTGGCCAAATATAACATCTTAGAGCAGTAATCCAAATGTGGAGTAACGATAGTTTTATAAATGAGCTCCGTAGTGTTTCTATTTAATTTATGTCTTAGTCTTCTAAAAAAAATGACCTTTTTTGATACCTTTTTTATCACATATGAAAGTCAGTATTATTATATTTTTATCACATGTGAAAGTCAGTATTGAATCGAATATTACACCCAGGTATTTGATTTCATTTAATTTTCCAATCTTTTCACCATTAATTGTCAAATTTAATCCTGTGTTACGCGTTTTATTGCCTATTTCCATATATTTTGTTTTGTTTACGTTCAGTTTCAACTTGTTTAATTTCAGCCATTTGTAATGTAATCTTCACACGAAATATAGATTAAGGTATCGTCTGCAAATAGTCTAATTTTGCAATATTAATTTCTAATTTACAGGAGTTCCACTTACTCTGAAGGTGATGGTGGGATACGACCCAAATCCCAAATTGACACCGATTTCAGTTTTTAGACAGCGGATGTGTGAAACAAAGACGAGCTCACCAGTTAATTTTACTCGAAAAAATATTAAAAAATTCTGATAACGACCATCGTACATCGTTTCCACCAAACTTCAATGTATTGACCAAATCCAAGAAGAAAATATAAATAAATGATATATAAATAACAAACACATACACTGCGCAGTTCACACGCCATAGAAATGAAACTTCAGAAAACTAAAGTAGACAAAAGTGTGTAGGCTACGAAGCACCGCACAAAGAGGAGACCGATTATTCTCGCAGTGTAAATCCTATAGATTTATTTTTTTGTCCCTTTTTAGGGTCACTATTTTTCGTTTCATCGAGTTTAAAATCACAAAGAAAGATAGACTAACATTGATGGGTTACGAATAACCCAATAATGTTTGAAAATCTCTTACTACCACCACAGAAAGCCGAAAATGTTGTTTGTGTTGAGGTGGGACTTTTTTTATATTAGCTCCACACAGGGACCCTGAGGAAAATAAATTCCCTCAGGGCCTATGTCGTCTTAGGGGATGCTGTGTGGAGGGTCTTTTAGGTAAGGGAAGGGTAGGAGGTTCTGAAAAGGAAAAATGGCATGCGGGGTGGGTAGGAATCTGGAGGTCAGTGAGTCCAGGAGGGGACATATATTATAAACCCATCCCTTCAACTACGGTGTAAGGCGATGGGTAGAGAGAGAGCACTACTGGAAAGGTCAAAAGGCCTCCCAAAACCAGTCTCTCTCGATCCGGCCCACCACGCAGCAGGTGGGTAGACCACCGTCAAGACCTGGACAAACTTCCTCCCCCTGAAACCCGGATATCTCTGTTAACACACAGCTATAATATGCGTGGGATGGCGTTTTTCGGCATATCGCTTGCCGTACATTCCAAATTGGAATATAAGGCGAGCGTTATGCTGAAATATGCCGTCCCACGCATATTATAGCTGTGTGTGAACAGTGAACACGCTCAACCTCCAAAATAAACCCACCGCGCGCTGTCCCCTGACCCTTGACCCCAACCCTCGTACGGGAGAGTTCAAACGAACTGACAACGAGTTTTGAAATGCAGAATGCATCTTCCCTTCTTGTCGTCACTAAAAACTAGGAATGAACTGCAGGTTGGGCGCGCGTTTGGCGTATTTCCCGACTATGCACCGGCGCCGAAGGGATCAAAGACGGTAGTTCCTCGGAGCATCTTCCATTGAAATACCGGTAGAACAAGGGTAGCATTCCCACCCGACCCCTAAAGATTTCTCTAAAGATTGCAATCCTTTTGTATTGATGCAATCTGTTTGTATTGATTACATTATCTGTTATATTTTTTTACATTAACGCATGAGTAAAAGCGTACATCAATCAAATACAAAAATGCTATCTTTATTTCTAAAAATCGTAGCTCCGGGCACCCCCGAGGTTCCATTCGAATATTTTAAAAACCAGTAGCTATTATTATATTACGAATCACTTTTGCATCTTTTGTTGATTTTCACAAAATAAACAATAAATAAAATTAAAAGTATTTAAGTTTGTTGTCTGTAGGTTACGTTAGGATTACTCTATAATTTTAATTATTTCCTCATCTTCATGTTTACTTAGCCATAATTTGATGTCTTTTTTGAACTTTTTTTTCTGCATGGTGTTCTTAATTTCAATTGGAAGGGTATTATATAGTTTTGTAGCATGGAAATTATGGTTTCTCTGCCCAAAAGATCTATTTAATTTCGGGATATCTAGTAGTTTTGAGGATTTCATCCTTGTAGTGTAGGTGTGTTGGTCAGCAAGGCACTCATATTTTTCTTTAAATTTGATAAAATTGCATTTTTTAGTTTAGTTAAGTAATACTGAACACATTTGGAAAAAATGTTTTTCATAGACGTGTACATTTTGATTCGTTTTTCTTTTTTAATTTACTAATAAAAAAAATTATCAATTAAAATCTGCCACCTTTTTGAACTTTTACATTAATTTACCCCTCCAGTCCTCGGGCATGTTTTGTCAGAATGTCACATAATTTTCTGCTTCGCGATGAAATCCAAATAAATGGAACATTTTCGAATGTATCCAAAAACGAAAAACTGGTTTTGAAAGATTTTTATTATTAGAAAGACATATAATTTTGAAAACATTAAATTTTTCAATGCAAACATTAAAAAGTTTTAATAACGGCTCACCTTACGTTTTTTCTAACTAAAACTACTTATAGATACCGAGAAAAGAATCAATAAACACATATTTTGTTAGACAAATGTATTTTAAACGTTATTGCCACCTTAGATTTTTGTAGTTTCATATTTAAAAATAACTGAGTATGCGATTCACACGCCGTAGAAGTGAAACCTTCAGAAAACTAAAGTAGACAAGAGTGGGAAGGCTACGAAGCACCACACAAAGAGGACACCGATTACACTATCCCATTTTCTTGCAGGCTAAATCCTGTACATGAATTAGGTTTTTTAAGGTTTACACATAAAAAATAAGTTTATTTGTAACCTTCCATCCCACATTCAAATTTTCACCGTAAAACGTCCCCCTGAATAAAGGGCGTTTTCAAGCACTCTGCGGGCAGCTTTTTGCTGAACTTCAGGTCATGCATATGCATTGTCATTTTAAAGACGCATTCATATAAACAAAGATTTTTTTGTTTGTTTTTTTTTTTAAAGAAAGACAAACATTCCCTGTGGTTACGAATAACCCAACAGTATTTGAAAATCTCCTATTACCACCACAAAAGGCCGAAAATGTTGCTTGTGTTGTGATGGAGGACATAGCCATAGCCAGCCGAGGAATAGGGCACGCGACGCCCGCGGGTGGGACCCAAACGCGATGCCCACTCAACCACTAACTGGTATTTTTAATGTACTTGTCTGTCTTGGTGGTGCTTGGGATAATGCTCGCTTCCTGAACAGAAGACCTCTGGTTAGAATCCTACCCACGTCCGCAGGTTTTGTCCTATTTTCCACTACCCAAGCGCTTAAGAGCCGTTCAAACACGCTATGTATTTTATTCGAGTGGGGAGTAAAGTAGTATCTAAACGCGTCCGAACACCATCATTTTCGTAGAGTGGGTTAGTCAGCTTTTTAGTGGATTCAATCAATTTCGTTCTATTTTTAGAGCGTATAGGGACCCCCCCCCTCGCGTCACTGTGCACTGACATGCCGTTTTAGCAGAGTTCATTTGTAGATCCGCGGAAATGTCGTGGCATTGGAGCGAAGTTGCTACTCTAAAATTATTTATTTGTGCTGCTATTAATCTCTTTTTGTGGACATTTTTATTTATTATTATCTTACTAATTTATTCTTCCACGTCTTCTATAATAAGCATTAAAATCAGCTTAATTAGCGTATTTACTTTGCTTTGTAGCAGCCCGTCATCCGCCGTCATCCTACAACGGGCGGCGGGCACAAATGTATCTACTCTATTTGAAATTAAGGCGAACGGTTTTCGGCGAGTCATGTAGCAAGCGTACTCTCTACTTGACTTACCACTTGACCAATATGAACAAGCCCTTTAGCTATGCGTGGAAATAATGGAATTGAAATAGTGTATTAGTGTACAATTTTATAAGATTTCTCTTTTTTTAAACATAATTTGCTTTCAGAGCCGTTAATACTCCACTATATTATTATTTAAAAAAACTCAGAATAGAATTCTGAAAATTTAAAACGGCAGACGATTTCATGATATCATTTTATGTTGTACTAGCTGGGTTACCCGGCTTCGCTCAGGACAACATTCGAAAGTGTTCTGGAATGTTGCACAATGATGTTCCCGATTCCCTATTCCTGATCATTCCACGACATACTCCGCCACTCCTTCCAGAACTTTCTACAGCTCTACGGAACCTTCTAGAACTTTCCGGAAGACTGTTCTAGAAATTTCAAGAGGGCGAAGTTTTCAGCCCTTATATCACGCCCTTTAGGTAAAAACGGATAACCTTATTCCCTAGGGGGGGGAGAGATCTATACTACATGCCATATTCAAATAAAAAAATGTTACTCCTTACATGTCCTTTCCCGTGCGTTCCCCTCCAGCGTTCCACTTCCACCTTCCCCGCCACCGCTCTCCCGCTCCCCCGTCCCGCAAACCCCCCTGGCACTGCATTTCTTGACTCCTCTCCCGCGCGGCCCGTAGCCGAAACTTTTTTCTAATACTAACATTTTTAAACTCGTGATATCTTTCTAATTAAATATCCAAATTGCAAAATTCAAAAAGTTAAATAAAGGTATTGAAGTTGTCTTGAATATGAAGTAATTTATTTTGATAAGGATTAACACCAAGATACAAATAAAGAGCCTTTTCAAGCGGCGACATATTAATTAAAATTTTAAAATAAAAGAATACTTATTGTGGCATAACCATAATAGTTAGACATATGCTGTTGCGACTTTTTTTGTAAATAATGATGTGTTCTATAAAGTCGTAGTACATTATTTTATTCTATCATCAATAGTTTTCGCAGCGCACGTGATTTAAAGAATATTTTAGGTAATTTTTTTACACCCTGGTTATGAAGTTTTAGTAAGGATGCCTATTTTTTTTTAAATATAATATAGCCTATGTCACCCAGGGATAGTGTAGCTTCCCAACAGCGAAAGAATTTTTCAAATCGGTTCAGTAGTTTCGGAGCCTATTCGATGCAAACAAACACACAAACAAACAAACAAACAAACAAACAAATATTACCTCTAACAAAGGAATAGTGTGTTAGATAATTGAACAGAAAAATAACACAAATCTATAAATATCTTTCTTCTCGGGTGTCAAAATTATCAATCGATTTTGACTTTTATTTTAAAGCTCCGCTTTCGATCAAACATTATGTTAGTTACCAATAATTATTCTGAATGCATGAAAATGGACACATTTTTGCGCTGGGTAGCAATTTGGATCGAGAACTGCGATGAAGCAATTATTTGAAGTGAAAAATTCTTTAGCAACGTTGTGATTAGAAAAAAACTCGAAAGGAAACAAGCGACACTAAAAAGAGACAAACAGTTTAGGATTTTTTTTTTGGTACCTAAATTGGTATAAATTTACAATACATATAATGGTTTTTATATAAACAGTTGAAAAGCAAAGAATAATACAATTAGCAGATTAACCAAAAAAATCCCACACAGGCATCGCCAGTTCGTGGGTGTACTTGTGTGTTTTTAAAAAAGTTAAAATTTTACTCATAAACATGCACTATCTTCGTAGAGATTAAAAAATAAAATTAAATAAATAAAAAATAAAATCATTGTGATCGTGATTACTGAATTACAATTCACACGACATGTTAATAAAGATTAATAAAATTTGTGAAGTTACATCGGCTCAGATGTTACAGCAAGTAAATGTCGGTTTCAATGGTATTTATCCAAGACTTTATACATTTTTATATTTGCTGTACGAGGATATATTTTTACTTTCAATTTCTGTAGTCTTATAGAGAGCATTATAAATTTCTGGTGTAATAAAATTCGCACGTCTTTACGCAAGCCTAGTTTTACACAATGGAATTTCAAATGCATTATTTAACCTATTACTAAATCGTTTTTCATTTGTTGAAAAAATTATATTTCTAGAAAATGTGTATTTTAAACATCGTACACAGTAAATTTTTCTCATCTTCTTGGAATTCAGCTTCTTGGAATAATTGCAGGAAGGGGTAGTTCATATCATTATGCGACATTATTATTATTATTATACACCCCCTCCCCTCCCATCCAATTATTCCATAAGATTATGATTATTGCACCAATGCATGTTACACAAATTTCATTATTTTAATGTCGACTCTTTAATTTAAACGTTTAAAAATATAAGTTAAATACATAAATTTATTTACAAGCTTTTCTATGTGATCTGTCCATTTGAGTTGGCTGTCTAATGTAATTCCTAAGTATTTAACTGTATTCGATGGCCGGTGTGGCCGGTGTTTAGCGGTGAGGCTCTTAGCTCGCAACCCGAAGGTTGCGGGATCGAATCCCTGTCTAGCAAATAAACTTTATTTTGCTAATTTTGTTATATATCACAATTTATTATTTTAGAATAATATATGGTATATAATCAATAACAGATCGCTTTGTATAAACCACTATATTATAAACAATATCTACATGTTTTTTTAATTTAATATTTTTCGTAAAGATACATACACAGATATCATTATACATGAAACATCTAATCATCCATTTTCACAAAAATTAGCAGCTTTTCATACCTTGCTAAGTAGATTAATTAATGTTCCCTTATAATAATAATTACATAGTATTTATATAGCGCAGTTTTGTGATATTTCACTTCAAATGCGCTTAATTATAATAAGCTTAAGATTAATTATATAGTGTTCCTTACGAGTCCTTACAAAATTGATTAAATAGTGTGAAACAAAGAATATACAGAATACACAAAGCAATTCCTAAAGAACAATATTAACAACAATAGTGAGTGCACATGACAATAGATATTGATCCCATTGAAACCATAACGTTGCCATTCAACAGAAATCATTAAAAACTAAAATATACTACAGAACAGGAAACAGTTTACGTTTAGAAATAATACAAATTCGGAGTGCACATAAAACTATAGTAAGGAGGTAATCGAACTTTGCGTAATTTTAAAACAGAATTAAATACTATTAAACAAATTTGCAATTAATAACGGTTATACTTCAAAATTAATAGACAATATGTTAAACAAGAAATATAAGAAAAAGTTTTTTAGATCTTTTGTTTATCCACACGTTGTTGAAAATGATAATAATTGGAGATTTTTTTTTTTTTTAAATAAAAGCATTTCAAATTTAAAAATTAAAAACATGCCAAATAATGTACAACCAGCTTTTTATACAAATAACAAATTAAAAATTATATATAGTATATAATAATAAGGATAAATGTGATTTTTTGAACAAATCTGGGGTTTATAAATTAATTTGTAAGGATTGTAACTTTTTAATATTGGAAAAACTTCTAGAAATTTTAACATTAGAGTTAAGGAACATATAAGATGTTTAAATAATAATAATTATTCTGAATTTGCCAACCATATTTTGGAAACAAGTCATTCTTTTGATATTAATACAGGTCTTAAAATTAACACTACGGGCATACAATTGGATAATTTAGAAATTTTAGAAATTAGAAAAAGTATTAATAGTAAATTAAATTTTATAAATAACCAAACATTTTTTAAAAATAGCCATCTCTTAAATTTTTTTTCTTATTAATACTTACAATAATTATTTATTATTTCATTTAGACTAATTATTTGAATTATTTGTTCTTAAAAGTTTTTTTATTATCTAAATGCAATTTTATTTTTCCTTAAATAATTTTTATATTTAATTTTGTATAACTATTTTTATGTTTTTTAAGCAATTAATCACCTCTACTTTTTTAATATTTTGTCTATGTTCTAGTTTATTCTAATTTGTCTATACTTGTTTGTCATTTATTTTTCTTTATATTAACATATCCTGATGAAGATAACATTGTTATGGAAACATGTAGATATTGTTTATAATATAGTGGTTTCTACAAAGTGATCTGTTATTCATTATATAATTAATGATGCCACAAAGTAATTTTGCGAAGTTTGAAGTAAAGTAAATATATGGTATATTTGCGGCACGTTCCAGAGTGGAAAGTACACTCAGTATCGCCCTGGTGTAAGACTTTAGCCGTGTTTGGTGACCAGATCTGAATAGCCAGGTACTTCCCCACCTTCCTCTCCCTCATCTCCTTCCCCTCCCCGCCACCTTCATCCTCACAACATACCCCAATGGAAGATGCCATAGTTTTACTGGCTCCAGACGGAGCACCTGGGACCCTTGTGAGGTATTCATATAAAAAAATCCCCGTATTCATTTCCGTACAGTTAGAGCATAGATTCTCAACCTTTTTTTGCCCACCGCCCCCTTTGACAATATTTTTTTTTCTGGCGCCCCCCAACTGCTTTTACATACCATCTTTAAGGGGGGGGGGGGGTGGAGGGCGATGGGTTATGGCTCTTATCCTATTTCTGAGAAGATTGTTAATTAAAACGCGTACTTAATTATATCGAGAAGAATTTTTATTAACATAGAAAAGGTATTGAATTTATAACTTATTTAATGAGATGGTTGAATTTGACGCGTTTTAAGAAGTTTATATTAGGCTCGATTTTATTTAAAAACAAACGTAAGTCGCCGCGTTCAGTAATATGGAGCCTATTTCTCTTTTTGGTGACCAACGTTGCTCCAGCACTGAATCCACGTTCAGCTAAATAGGACGATGGGAATGCTATTAAAAATTGTTGAAATATCGACCATAATCCTGGGTACAGTTGCGAAATCGGTTTCTGCAGCCAAAACTCTTGGTAGCCATTCTTAAATTTAATTCCTCATTTGTCGTCAGTTCTATTAGTTCTTCTTCTAACTGGGATGATCCTGCTGTTTTGACATTTGAAAAAGGATCCAAAATCCAATCTGGTATGTCCATGTTTAAAATATCCTGGAATCGTTCCTTGAAATCACTGTGGAGGTTTTCCAAGTGTTGACTGTAAACAAGCAAGTCGTCGTTCTTGAATGATACTGCTGATAAGTTTGGGAAGTTATTAAATTCCCGTCTGCCGATATTTCTTTTGTATAATAGCAGTTTGGATAGAAAAGCTGCAACACAATTTTTTGTCTTAATCAAATTTAAGTCGTCGCCTTGAAGTTGGAGATTGACATAATTAAACAATTTATACAGGTCTGTCAAGTACGCAATATCGTTCTTCGATGAGGTGAGGTTATCGCGCAATTCTGTGTCTTTGTTTCATAGGAACTCTATCACAGACTCAAACAGATTGTAAAATCGAGTCAAACATGAACCTTTTGACAGCCAACGCACCTCTGTGTGAAGCAGCAATCGGTTGAAATCTTCATCATTGGCAATGCAAAGCTGTCCAAATAATCTGTCATTCAATGAGTTACTTCTGATTTTATTAACTGCTCTGATAACATATTGCAGTGATGTATGGGGGTGTTCACTCAGATTTTTCGCAACCAAATGCTGGCGATGAATTACGCAATGCACAGCAAGCATGTCAGGAACTTTATTTTTTAAGCACGCTATGAAGGCTTTGTGACGCCCTGTCATAGCTGGGGCGCCATCCGTAGCAGCTGACAAAATATTATTTAAAGGAATTTTCTTTTCGTCACAAAACTTTTCCAGTGTATTAAATATGGTTTCTCCTTTTGTACCTGTTTCCAAATTTGTAACAAACAATAATTCTTGACATATTTTCTCATCTTTGATGAATCTCACGTATGACAATAACAATGCTCCATTGGTTAGTAAAGTGGACTCATCCAGCTGAATTGAAAATCGACAAGACTGCAGATGATTGCACAATGATTCTTCAATGTTTTCAGCCATTTCATCAATTGAACTATTGCTCAAAGGAATTTTTCGGATAATATCTGCAGCTGGTTTATGGATCACAGTGGTTATTACTTCTTTTACTGCTGGTAAAATTAAATCTTCCTCAATAGTATGTGGTTTGCCTGTTTTAGCAATCAACAATGAGATATTGTACGAAGCTCGAAGTCCATCATCGTCTTGCTTAGAAGCTGTCGAAAATTGTTTTGATGTATTTGGCTGAATTTCGTACTTCTTTTTCATGTCTTGAAAATAGGTCACATATTTGTCTTTCTTATCCGGGTTGATTTTATTAAAATGATTTTGAAGCCTAGAAGGCTTCATCGCTTCATTTGAAAATGTTTTTCGACAAATAAGGCACATTGGCGATGATGGATTTGTAGGATTTTCGATAAATCCGTATTTAATATAATCCACACCATATTGCCGTATGAGAATATAGGGTAATATATACAGGTAATCCCGTTGTATGAGATATTTCACGTGAAATCGGAAGATTTAAATTTAAAAAAAAATTTATTCTAATCAACAAATTAAAATTTTCATTCATAAAATTTAATGTAGATCTGAATGTAACGGAATCTATCTGTTCAATTTTCATTCACTTCCTGAACTCTCGAATGAATTTTCACAAACATGATAAAAATGATCAAAATACACACAATAACAAAAATTACCCATTAAAGTTTACTTTCCTTTATTAGTATGTGATTAGCGTGTTTTTTTGTCTTTTTTAAACCATATTTTTTTACTTGCCAACGCCCCCCTGTGCCATCTCAACGCCCCCCAATTGTCTCTGGATCTTCTACCGCCCCCCTGAAGGTCTCAAACGCCCCCAAGGGGGCGTTATCGCCCACGTTGAGAACCTATGAGTTAGAGCATTAGACAGGATTGTAAGTATTTTTGTGAAACCTTATATTTAAGGGAGTTAAGGGTGTCTGTCGCCTTTTTGGTATTGTTAAATGGAATATAAAGAGTTTTTCCGCAGTTCAGAGTTATAAGGTTTTGATTGAGCCATACTTTGACAATGGATGTGCATTTATTTGCATTTTCAGAGACCAGATGTTAGGATTATACATATAGGAATTAGCCTGCGAAAGAATGACACTAATCTGTGCCCTCTTTGTGCGGTGTTTCGTAGAATAAAATAATTTGTACACTTGGTAAAAATATTACAATAAATAAACTCTACAATTATCCTACCCTGATTCGTTTCATTCTTTCTAGGTTTAGTTTTATGAAGGCTTCACTTCTCCCTCGTGTGAACTTTATTTATTTATTTCTATATAAGTATTACAGTATTTACCTAATTATTAACATTTTTACATGATATATTTGGCAATTTTATTATGTTGGGTGTAAGGTAGGTTTGTGAAGGTGAACTGCACACAAGTTTTATATATTTATTTTAAAGATAGTATCATTGACCGGTCAGTGGTTTAATGGGCATCGCGTTTAGGTTCGGGATGCGGGTATGGGTACCGCCGCCCTAGGAACCATTTATTGGTTAACCAACACCTCTGCCGTACG
Source organism: Limnephilus lunatus (assembly GCA_917563855.2). Classification (NCBI taxonomy): domain Eukaryota; kingdom Metazoa; phylum Arthropoda; class Insecta; order Trichoptera; family Limnephilidae; genus Limnephilus; species Limnephilus lunatus. The sequence goes on along the minus strand of OU830597.1, from coordinate 82,197,629 downwards.
TCACCCCAAGTGGTTCATTGCGTTTGGTGACATAACAGAGATACCCGGGTTAATGGGATGAAGTTTGTGCAGGTCTTGAAGGTGGATGCGTCTGCCCACCTGCTGCGTGGTGGGCCGGATCGAGAGAGACTGGCTGTGGGAGGCCTTTTGACCTTACCAGTAGTGCTCTCTCTCTACCCATCGCCTTGCACCGTAGTTGGAGGGATGGGTTCATACGTCCCCTCCTGGACTCACTGACCCCCAGATTCCTACCCACCCCGCATACCTTTTTCCTTTTCAGAACCTCCTATCCTTCCCTTCCCTAAAAGACCCTCCACACAGCATCCCCTAAGACGACATAGGCCCTTTTGGAATTTATTTTCCTCAGGGTCCCTGTGTGGAGCTAATGTACAAAAAGTCCCACCCCAACACAAACAACATTTTCGGCTTTCTGTGGTGGTAGTAGGAGATTTTCAAACATTATTGGATTATTCGTAACCAAATAATGATGGAGATTTTCAAACTTTATTGGGTTATTCGTAACCCAGCAATGTTAGTTTATCTTTCTTTGTGATTTTAAACTCGATGAAACGAAAAATAGCGACACTAAAAAGGGACAAAAACTTAAATCACAAAGCACAAAGAGGATAATAATAGGTCTCCTATTTGTGCGGTGCTTCGTAGCCTACACACTTTTGCCTACTTTAGTTTTCTGATGTTTCATTTCTATGGCGTGTGAACTGCGCAGTGTATTTATTTTGTTATTTCTATATCATTTATTCATATTTTCTTCTTGGATTTGGTCAATACATTGAAGTTTTGTGGAAACGATGTACGAAGGTCGTTATCAGAATTTTTTAAATATTTTTTCGAGTAAAATTAACTGGTGAGCTCGTCTTTGTTTCACACATCCGCTGTCTAAAACCTGAAATCAGTGTTAATTTGGGATTTGGGTCGTATCCCACCATCACCGTCAGAGTAAGTGAACTCCTGTAAATTATAAATTAACATTGCAAAATTAGACTATTTGCAGACGATACCTCAATCTATTTTTCGTGTGAAGATTACATAGATTCAATTAACAAAATAAACGAAGACCTACAAAATATAGCAAATGGCTGAAATTAAACAAGCTGAAACTGAACGTAAACAAAACAAAATATATGGAAATAGGCGATAAAACGCGTAACACAGGGTTAAATATGACAATTAATGGTGAAAAAATTGGAAAAGTAAATGAAATCAAATACCTGGGTGCAATATTCGATTCAAAACTGACTTTCACGGCAAACTTTGAATATGTGCTAAAAAAGGTATCAAAAAAGGTCAATTTTTTTAGAAAACTATGACATAAATTAAATAGAAACACTACGGAGCTCATTTATAAAATTATCGTTACTCCACATTTGGATTACGTCTCTACGATGTTATATTTGGCCAATGAAGAAAATTTAAACAAACTAGAAATTATTCAGAACAGAGGTATGAAATGTATACTGGGGAAAGGCAAATTCGCAAGGATTAACCAAATGAGAGATTAGCTCAATTGGATTCCGATAAAAAAGAGACTACCATTTAATGTGATAATTTTTGTGCATAAAATTATGAAAAACCAAATGCCAAAATACTTTAAGGATGAAATTGTTTTTAATAGAGACGTACATAATTACGAAACAAGAAATATAAACAGAGTTCGATTGCCACAAATGAAGAAATAAAAATCGCAGAACTGCCTAATGTATAGAGGACTAAAGATGTACGATGAAATGCCTGAAAGAATGAAGAATGAAGAAAGAATTAATGTATTTAAAAATAAATATTATGCTAACTGTAAAAATATTTAAATTTATCAAATGAAATGTTACATTGTGCTTATTAGTTTATATTCATGTAGTCCAACTAACTCAATAAATAATAATAAAAAAAAAATAAAAAATAAGAAAACGAAATTTTATAGAAGTAAATTTGACCGTAAAAACGATCGAAAAGAAGAAATATGTGCGGCAACGTCGCAAATCACGCCGCCGCGGCGTGCACCTCAACACTCGTACAGGATTTGACTTGAACCGGCAACGTTGTTTCGCCACCGGTCGCCACTAAAGGCTAGGAATGAAATGTGGAATACGTCATACCCGATCGTCACTAAAAGTTAGGAATGAAGTGAAACATAGGTAGGTACATCTTTTTCTTCGAGGACGCAGTTGAGGAAGGGGAGGCGGGGAGGGAAGCGGGACGAATGGGAAAGGACATGCACGGAGAAACAATTATTTATTCAATGGCATAGCAACGCATGCCGCGTAACAGCTAGTTTTATATAAGTGACAGGTTATTCGTAACCCGAGAATGATTATCTTTTTTTATAAAAATATTACCTTGCTACCTATCGCAAAACGGTAGCCATTTTTATTCTGATTAATCGGTAACTAAAATAACGATTGGATCAATGCAGAGATTTAAAATAGAAGCCAAAAGCGATAGTTAATTTTGACACTTTATATTTTTTACATAAGCTCCACAAAGGAGGGCCTGAGGAAAACAATTTCCCTCAGGGCCTATGTCATCTTTGGAGATGTTGTGTTGAGGATATTTTTAGGGAAAGGAAGGAGAGGAAGTTCTAGGAAGGAATAAAGTATGAGGTGTGGTTAGGAATCTGGGGTCAATGTGTCCAGGAGTGACCATCCCTCCCACTGTGGTACAAGTCGATGGATCGAGGGTCTGGCTGGAGAGATGAAAAGATCTCCCTCAACCAGTCTCTCCCGATCCGACCCGCCATGTGGTAGGTGGGCAAATGCATAGGCCGCCAAGAGCTAGACAAACCTCACCCCGTGAACCCGGGCACCCCTGCTAAGTCACCAAACATATCTAACCACTTGGTGTTACCTATGGGAGGGTTGTTAGTTATCCAATAAATAGTTCCCGGGGCGGCGGTACCCACACCCGCCTCCCAAATTTATAATTTGTTTGATATTGTCTCCCAAATGTAAAATGTTATCATAATAATCGTATACCGTTTTGAATTATTGGGATTCTGTTTTGGTTTCCTTCAAAATAATATTTGTAATATTAGCGGCTCTGAACGCTATTTTTTTTTTAAATCATAAAAGATTGTACATGAATGCATTATTTTAATTTCCTCGCTAAACTAAGCACGTAGTGGTAGAAGAATGTTGAAGGTAGAATTCTATTCAGGAAGCGAGCATTATCCCCACTCCCCAGCACCACCAAACCAAACAAGTAAATTTAAAAAAAAATGCCAAATTTTATTATGTCGTCAAGTTAGCCTTTGTATGATAACCAATCATTATGTACCTATGATACACCGTTGGCAAATCGCGACCGAATGAAAAGGATTCTGAAAGCGTCGTAATATAAACGTAATGCATTCAGGAATATACGGAGGTCGTCAAATGTTCGTAATGAACGGACGCCCTAAATATGGAATGAAGTGTGATATACGTACGATATACGCGGTTACCAATACGACGGCAATATGAAAGGAAGTCCAAAAGACTCTAAAGTATACGTAACTACCAAAAATTTGAATACCCTTAAAACACAATTTCTGGATAATTCTTTTACTATCACTCTTTTCTTAAGCTAAAAACATGTGAACATTCACAGCAATTTTATTTAAAAACCTACCGTAAGCAGTGGTTGCCAAAAGGATGCGAAGTGAAAGGTTGCCAAATCTGTTGCGGGATGTATATATATATATATATATAACAGATTTAGAGAAAGAAAATATTTGGTTCTTAAAAACTAATTACAGATAAAGTTATTTCTTGTTAATGAATCTACCCAATTTAAAAGAGAAAACATTTCTCGTGTTTGAATTGGGGAGTTGTGCTATTATAGAAAAAGATAAAGAAAAAATAATATACATATATATAATCTTTTTTGAAATTAAGAAAATAAACTTATGAATGATAACAAATATTGATTAATAAATTTACTAACATAGCAGTTACTAAATTAGATATACCTGATACATGTAGTATAGATAATTAAAAATAAAAATAATATTATTACATTTCTAGTAATAGGTAGGTGTTAGATGGTAAGTACGTATAGTTGATTCTAACAATTGGATTTGCTGATAATAATTGCAGGAGTAGGTACATAATATTAAGTTACAACAATAATCGCTTCATTTCAGTTCAAATGCTGATGAAATATTTTAAGAGGATATGTGAAAATGAGAAGAATACATTAATTTATAATTTTTTTGATTTGTTAATTAATGAAGGAATTTAATGATTAATTTTGAACTAAAGTACCAAATATTATAATTAAGACTTGATCAATTACTTCTAATCGGTACAAATTCGTTCTGTGAAATTAAAATTTATAATTTGTGTTGGGTTGATCTAGTAGTTGTTTTATTTGTTATTTAAAGGCTTTATAATTTTCTTCAGATTTGATTTTATATGGGAAGGCATTAAAAATTTTTACACCTTGATAGGTATAGTGGTGTTGAAAAGCACTAGTTTTAATTTTAGGGATATCTAGGTTGCCATGTGATCTTGATCGGTTACTTATTTTTGTGATTGTTGTTGTAGTATTGAAATGATCTTTGTGGATTTGCAACAGTGAGTTCTTTTTGAAAATTTTGTTAAGACTAAGAACCCTAAAAGATTCAAACAGCTGTATTGTTGGAAATATAGATGGTTTTCGTATAATGACTTTTAGAATCAACCTCTGTACCCTTTCTACAGGTTGAAGGTTAGTTTTAAAAGTTCCCCCTCACCCTATTATACTATATTGTAGAATAGATTGGGCAAGAGAGAAATAAATAGTTTTAATCATACTAGATGATAGGATGTTTCTCAATCTAATGAATATGTAAATAAGTTTTCTTACTCTGGTTACCATATTTTCGACTTGTTCGTTCCATTTTAAGTGTCTGTCTACAATGACACTCAGATACTTTATACTATTTTTGCATGTTATTGGTAAGCAATTGCCATCGTTGCATTCCTTTTTATTTTCACATTGTGCTGACTGGATTTTAATAGTTATATTGTTCTCGACATTTTTTTCTTTCAAAGAGAATGGAATAAAATAAGATTTCTCTGTATTTAGTGAGAGACAATTTAGGTCAAACCATGTGTTGAGAATGTTTATATTGATATTAGCTATACTCATTGTTTCCTCCCATGTTTTTCCTTTAGTGATGACAACAGTGTCATCTGCATAAGATATGATATCTCCAACAATAGGAAGAGTGAACATTTGATTTGCATATATAATAAAAAGGATTGGACCGATGACAGTTCCTTGTGGTATACCTAATGATGATGTTTTGGGTTCACTTAATGTATTATTTAATTTGACATATTGTAGTCTCTCTTTTAGGTAACTTTGGAACCATGATAGCACTGCTCCATCCATTCCAATTTGTTTTAGTTTCTTATTAAATTTTGAATGTAATATTCTATTAAATGACTTTCGGAGATCGATGAAAATTCCAAGACATTTTTCTCCATCATCTAACTTTTGCATTATTTTGGATGTTAATTTAGCAATCACATCTTGGGTGCTGAGATTGTCCCAAAATCCAAACTGGTTTGGGCTTATTATCTTTTTATCTTTTATGTATTTGTTGAGTTGCTTTTTAACAATTTTTTCGTATATTTTTGCTATGTTTGATGTAAGTGCTATGGGACGATAATTGGAAAAATTTTTTTTGGACGATAATTGGAAATTGTTTTGTTTAGAAACAATTATTTTTGTAGATAGGTTTATGTGGTTTTGGAAAACTGTTTCGAAATTCTCAGCACAGGTATTTGGATTTTCCGATTCAAATATTGATTCCCAGGTTTCCATTTTAAGATTTGCTCTTAAAATTTCCATATTTAAATGTTTTTTTTCATATTTTATTTTGTCTGAAATGTTAGAGTTGGTACTTCTTTTATCGATGTTGTTAACGAATATACAGGTGACTATAACTTTCTACGCCTTATAAATTTTAAATTAAATATCCCACTAGAAGCCTAAAAATATATTTTATTGTTATATATTCCAAAAATACTCACACTAGAAGACAGACGTTAAATAAACGACTTAACATTTTTAATCAAAATACTTAACTCTAAGTTCGACTATTGCGAACTACTGCAACTCATAAACTTACGAATACCGACAGTAACTACACGGCAAAATACACTATTCTACTGCGGAACTACATTGCTCACTCTCCAATACAACGATTTCACACTATGAGAAATCAGTACTTAGGTTATATTGACATATTTAACATCAACTTGGCGAATTTTGTGGATCTTGTAAAAAACTTATTTCATTACTATTCCTAAACATATCTGCCTTTTCGTAAACCTATCAAATCACTGTATTTTTGTATATTTTGTATTTTTATGACTTGAGAGCATTTTTTTATCTGTTTAAAAATCATTTGTCATGATTGTCATGAATTAATTGTAATAGGTACCAAACATGTTAAATTCCTCTGGGCGTTAAATAAAAAAAAAATAATAATAAATAAGGTACGTTTGCGGCACGTTCCGTAGTGAAAGGTTCACTCATTATCGCCCTGATGTAAAAATACCACCATTCAGAATTGAAACGTTGCTTGAAATGGCTTTAGACGTGTTTGATGACCAAGTCTGAATAGTCAGATACTTCGCACCTTCATCTTCCTCTTTCTCCCCACTACCTTCAGCCTCACAACATACCCCGCTTGTAGATGCCATAGTCTCACTGGGTCCAGCAGTTGGGACTCTAGTGCGGTATTCATATATTTTTTTTAAATACTCATAAACATGATCTGCCAAATACTCCAAGAATATGCTTCTGCTTCTTGGATTCAAACCATGGACAGACAAATAGATGGACCTGCCCTAATATAGGCCATACACGCTCCGGTCCAACGGAGAGGCGACTTGTGCAGGTCTGCCTGTGCAGGTTCGTTTCGAAAGTATTGATTTTGCTCCGGTCGCCTGCGCAGGTTCAAAAAACTGCCCAGATCTATTCCCACACACGCTCCGGTCTACCTGCGCAGGCATAGACCTCTCCGGTACACCGTACGGTGGACCGTAGTGTGTACGGCCGCCTTAAGCGATAACGGGCTGGGCTTGCGAGAGCCTCGCGTGAATCTAAAAAAATGTGACGTCATCATTCTTGTCCAGACCAGTGTCGAGCTCTCATCGTACATTTTATGAAATAATGCGGCAAAAATGGTGGCTTGTGCTATAAAAACGTGTAAAAATGGAAGAGAAAAAGAGAATAAACCTAATTGTCGTATTACATTCCATAGGCAAGCATTATTTTACTTTAGCTAATTCAGATCACACAATATGATCGTTTTTGTAACATATAGGTACTATCACTCGAGATACATGGCGTGTGCCCGTCGCTGTTTATTGGGGTAAGTAAATTATGAAACATTTGTAAAAGTGTTAAAACTAAATACGACAACAAAATATTAGTCTCAATCGAAAATAGGCCACCTTACTTTGCTGTATTTGGACTTCACAAATTTGTACATTACGCGGCGAGCAATTCATTTAAAAGCAGAGTTTACTTTTAAGAGTGTATAAGCAGAGAAACCAGAAATATGTCATTTTTAAATCAGTGGTTAGACGTATTGACTCTTTTCCACAAAAAACTATAAAAGGATTTCAAAAGATTGTTCTTTTATCTAGTAAACGTATCTTTTAGATTTTGAGAAAAAATGTTTATTTTTAGAATAATAAGGTTATACCATAGGTCGTTCGCAGATTTGTTCAATTTTCAAAAAAGTACATTTATTATACAACACCCATTTCAAATCATATAATCATGCAGTAAAATAAATCAATACATTAGCTGGTAAACCTATTTTTCAGAATTTTAATTTTAGTTTAAATAAAATTATTAAAAAATATATACGGACATGTGTTTCTTGACGAAAATTGGTCGGTTTGTGCATTTATTTGTGCACTTACAAACAAATATATTTCGGATTTTTTTACATACTTATTTTGCTAAGACGTTATTGACAAATCATAAATAATTTGATCGTAAAATAATTTCAGGAAGTATTTAATTTTAAATAATTTTGAACATCGCATTTCACCATTTTTATCGCAGCCCGTAAACACAAATTTCAGATTTCATTACGGGCCCAAACGCGGCCAGGAGAGCACGTCTTCGCGACGCTTTGAATAATAATATTTGGAAATGAAATTTGAAAACGAAATTTGAAATAAACACGAATTCCTTGATTCACGTTTGTTAAATCTACAGGGTTGCCCGAATGCAATTTTTCATGTTCATTGAATATTTTTATGCAAAAATTTTTATAATTTCGAATATTTTTTTTATTTTAAATTATTCTTGTGTGAATACCGCACAAGAGTCCCAACTGCTCCAAAATATTTTTTGGGGTAAATCTTTTTTACGCACGCTCGACACTTGAGGGTAAACTGGTGAATGGGTTACGAAAAGTGGTGATTGTTACGAAAAATGACATGCGAACGGTAATCAATGCGAACGGTGATCGATTGCTCGGCGGGTCGGGCCTTTACGCACGCTTGTTTTTCGTGTTATTGTTATATTGTTAATGGACTATTTGTCCATAAATAAATAAATAAATTATAAACAGCGGGTACCCGGCATGCGTTTCAAGGGCACTGTAACCTCGCGGTCAACTAAACTGTTATGGTTCCATCACAAGTCACGGGAATTATAATGCAAGCGCCTGCACTATATAACATTATATACAGCGGGTACCCGGCATGCGTTGAAAGGCCACTCAAAGAAAGAAAGGGTTTGTGCGCTTTAATTCTGTTTGTTGAAGTGCTTATTATTAATTATACACACAAATAAATATTTTAAAATGCGACATTTTTTACAATCCAACTGAATACTACTCTTTTTTTTCATGAATACCGCACAAGAGTCCCAACTGTTCTCGTCTGGAGCCAGTGGGACTATTGCATCCCCAATTTGGGGTATGTTGTAAGACTGAAGGTAGTGGGGAGGGGAAGGATATTAGTCCAGTCAGCCTGTGTTTTTATATGTAACTAAATAGTATAAAGCTAATTTTTTCCCCATCGACTACTATCATCTAGACAAGTGTTTAGCAAAAAGTCCCCGCCCCTACCCCTCTTGCCTCCCCCCCTGTGCCCCCCCAAACATGAAAAGTGTAAGGGTTTCGTAAATCGCGTCTATCTCAATTACTAAACAACATATCGGATTGAATTTTTTTTTATTCTCTTTGCTGTAACGTTTTCTACAAACAAAGTTCAGTTAACTTTCGTCGTAACTTTTACCGTTTGTTTGTAATTCGTATGATAAGGTAAAAATTTGTATATTTTTTGGCACATAATTTTACATTTTGTCACAGAACTTTTCAGGCCGACATTTTATAAAAAAATATTTCCTACAAAAGTTGTAGCCCCTATTATTACCTTTAAAATGATATAAAATAGTACTTACTTTGTTGGAGATCCAGCAAGATTATCATGGCGGGTTCGGTCGAGGTGGGGCCGGCCGGCGCGGCGTTGCAATGCAGATATTGTTGTATAGTGATAGTGTTTTTTATCTTCAAGGTACACTATTGCATTTTCCATAAATAAAACTAATCGAGTCTCGGTGAAACCTAAATTCCCCACTTTTTAAATTTGTTTCAAATAATAATAAGTCCTTGTATACAGCGAAAATAGGTATTTTAAATAGTTTTTGGTTTGAAAATGCATGTAATATTTTTTAAAGATGTTATTTTAGAACAAAATAATTGCGGTATCTTAATTTGATCATATCCTAAACTTCCGTGAGAGGTTCTTCATTTTCCTCGACTTCAACCAAAGTTACATTGCTGCATGATCCACCACAGCTCCCGCACATTTCTGTGCAATCAAGTGATGCTTTAAAGCAGCTACAATTATTTTTGCAAGCCTTTTTGCAGTTGCAGGAAACTAAGTTTATAACTTCTTCAGGTGCCGGTGGTTTTTTTGAGTGCACTGGGTACAGCATGTTGTCTGTTAAAATCCATCCCCAGTCCGTAGCGCTGATTTCCTTATCTCCAATCCATTTTTGAATCTGATAGTATGTTCGATAGGCGTGTTGTTCAGCAGCATCAGATGTTGGAGGGAGGGACGCCATGTTAAATTTGGATTTTAATGACATTTTTGCAACAGCTTTAAGGTACATTGAATATCTACTGTCATTCAGACTTGCAGACCTTGTGCATCCATATAGTTTCAAGACAAAAGCCTCTCCTACCTCTTTGAGAATATTTTTGTCTGCCTGTTTTTCATAAAACTGTAAAACTTTTGTGCGGAGATCATTTGATGAACTTAGCAATTTGTACGCGTTAATTTTGCCTTTGCCGAATAAATAAGATGTGGTATCACATCCTGTGATAGCATGCAAAAATAATACCACATCCTTCATATCACCAATCTCTTCACGAATCTTGCTGATGTCATACGTTGATGGTGTGCCAGAGGGTTTGTGAAAGAATAGTTGCACATTTTGACACTGTGGTAGCCCTAACAATATAACGAAAAGATCAGTATCCTGTCCGACAACAACTACAGGCCTCCCACTTTGAATCTGGGAGACATCTATTGCTCTTCCGACCACTTTAGTATCTGCATCTTCCTCCGCCACAATGGTTGGAATGTTTGCTTCATTAAGCTTCTGAGAGAGCTGTTCAATAAGCTGGCTTTTGTTTTTTGGATTTGCCAAAAATTCATTTTGCTTCACAGAGCATTCCATATTAACGTTGAATTTCATTTCTAGAGATGTTTTTTTACATAAAAATAATAAAAGGATACTGATCTTTTCGTTCTATTGTTAGGGCTACCACAGTGTCAAAATGTGCAACTATTCTTTCACAAACCCTCTGGCACACCATCAACGTATGACATCAGCAAGATTCGTGAAGAGATTGGTGATATGAAGGATGTGGTATTATTTTTGCATGCTATCACAGGATGTGATACCACATCTTATTTATTCGGCAAAGGCAAAATTAACGCGTACAAATTGCTAAGTTCATCAAATGATCTCCGCACAAAAGTTTTACAGTTTTATGAAAAACAGGCAGACAAAAATATTCTCAAAGAGGTAGGAGAGGCTTTTGTCTTGAAACTATATGGATGCACAAGGTCTGCAAGTCTGAATGACAGTAGATATTCAATGTACCTTAAAGCTGTTGCAAAAATGTCATTAAAATCCAAATTTAACATGGCGTCCCTCCCTCCAACATCTGATGCTGCTGAACAACACGCCTATCGAACATACTATCAGATTCAAAAATGGATTGGAGATAAGGAAATCAGCGCTACGGACTGGGGATGGATTTTAACAGACAACATGCTGTACCCAGTGCACTCAAAAAAACCACCGGCACCTGAAGAAGTTATAAACTTAGTTTCCTGCAACTGCAAAAAGGCTTGCAAAAATAATTGTAGCTGCTTTAAAGCATCACTTGATTGCACAGAAATGTGCGGGAGCTGTGGTGGATCATGCAGCAATGTAACTTTGGTTGAAGTCGAGGAAAATGAAGAACCTCTCACGGAAGTTTAGGATATGATCAAATTAAGATACCGCAATTATTTTGTTCTAAAATAACATCTTTAAAAAATATTACATGCATTTTCAAACCAAAAACTATTTAAAATACCTATTTTCGCTGTATACAAGGACTTATTATTATTTGAAACAAATTTAAAAAGTGGGGAATTTAGGTTTCACCGAGACTCGATTAGTTTTATTTATGGAAAATGCAATAGTGTACCTTGAAGATAAAAAACACTATCACTATACAACAATATCTGCATTGCGCCGCGCCGGCCGGCCCCACCTCGACCGAACCTGCCATGATAATCTCGCTGGATCTCCAACAAAGTAAGTACTATTTTATATCATTTTAAAGGTAATAACAGGGGCTACAACTTTTGTAGGAAATATTTTTTCATAAAATGTCGGCCTGAAAAGTTCTGTGACAAAATGTAAAATTATGTGCCAAAAAATATACAAATTTTTACCTTATCATACGAATTACAAACAAACGGTAAAAGTTACGACGAAAGTTAACTGAATTTTTTTTTGTAGAAAATGTTACAGCAAAGAGAATAAAAAAAATTCCAATCCGATATGTTGTTTAATAATTGAGATAGACGCGATTTACGAAACCCTTACACTTTTCATGTTTGGGGGGGCACAGGGGGGGAAGCAAGGGGGGTAGGGGCGGGGACTTTTTTCTAAACACTTGTCTCAATGGTAGTAGTCGATGGGGAAAAAATTAGCTTTATACTATTTAGTTGGTCTAAATGGTGTTCTACGACACAGGCTGACTGGACTATATAGGGAAGAAGAAGGTGGGGAAGTATCTGGCTATTCAGATCTGGCCAATAAACACGGCTAAAGCCATTTCAAGCAACGTTTCAATTCTTAATGGTGGTCTTACACCAGGGCGATACTGAGAGTATCTTCCACTCTAATGGCCGTAAAATACAATTAAAAAACAAAAAAACCAAAATTATAAAAAGAATATAACAAATTGTTTATTCATGTAGGTATCTACTTAATACCTACTGTGTTTACGCATTTCACTTGAATCTATTTATATTTATGCACTTCGATATACAAATTACAAATAACTACTACTAATTAAAATTCTGGAAGCGAGAATAGTAATATAAAGTAGTAATAGTAGCGGGCAGCCCTAGCTCGCGTGAACAAAACCCTCAAAACTCGGATTGCCGCGGAACGAAATTTAGTTCTGAAAACGCCGGCTCGCGAGCCCTGATGTGTTAGCGCTAGTGTCGGAATCGAAGTTGTCATGTGCTGGTTATTCACTCTTAAGAACTAAATAATGGTGATATTATAAAACTCAATCTGACAGTATATAGGCAACTCTATATACTGTCAGATTGAGTTTTGACGAATCACATATAACCAAATTCCCGCATTCCCGCTCTTCGTCCCGCTGTAGTTGGTTTCTACCCCTTCACCTTTCTGTTCTGGTCTAGTAATATTCATATGTCTACGATTCAAACCGAACTCATTTATCTATACATCCACACACCAATTTAACTTAAATTATTACCACATTGACATTTTTAACTAGACTTTACGTGACATAAAACGAAAACTCACTAAGCGACATGAAACAAACTAGAAAGTTCAAACCCTATATATATTCCTATCCTTTGCCTCTTAATCCTATTCCTATGGTCCTCCCCACCCCCCCCCCCCCCTTCCTCCACCCCTTTTCAATAAATTGTAACTAAAAAATAAATTAATTAAGAAAACACCCTTACAATGTCACACTTTATCATTAAGTATCATCAGTGGAATGTTCATAATTGGCATAATTAAGTAACTTATTATTGTGTGATCTCTGATTTGCTGTAACTTTCTCTAAAATAAATAAATTTACATTAAACAGAAAACTCCAAAAGCAATGAATCAAAGCGGATTGCTGACAACCGAACATTAAATAACTGGATTCTGGAAGTTTCATTTTACACTTTCATCGAAATGTTTATTTTTAATATTATTTGCTTCTTACGAGGTAATTATTTATTACTGATATTAGTATATTTGATTATCATCCAACTGAGAAGCGCCGACAAACAGCTTTAATTAAATAATGTTTGTATGTTGATATTCTTTCAATATTTAACACATCACTAACAATATATTTATTACCAAGTATAGGTATGCAAGCGATTTATTATGGAATATAATTCAGCATATGATCCTATATTGTTGCAATGGTAAGGTAATTTGTGACGAACTGATCTGCTCGGTAAATTAAAAATTATTAATAATTATTGGTAAAATTGAAATAATACCTCTTTGGATCGTAACTCCTCAGGCCCTCAGAGGTGGTCATCATGTTAGGTTTGATGGCCGCAATGACCTCCTGTCCCAAAGGAACCCTGAAGTACTTATGAGAGGCTCGGGGAATTTCTGAAGGTGTGTGAAGCAATATCTATAATAATATTTTGCAAGAATATAATAACATGTGGATAGGAATCATTCGAGGTGAAATGAAGGTGATTTAAGCAGGCCACTCCGGATGACACGTGTTGATAAAATGTGATATTCGTGAGCAATCTGCCTATTATCGTTAGTGACTGAGGAATTTGAGTTATCAAATTATTGTACGCATTTTATTATTACATGCAGGTATGTTTTTTGGTACTGTTAACGCAATTTTTACAAACCTTAAATCCTTGAACGGGTCCACGGCAAATGTAGTCCAAATCATAGTTATACGCCCTCATCAATATAGTGAGGCCGGCGTTAGGGATCGAACCCTGCAAATTAATCGTATATTATATTGAAAAGGAAGATAATATCAATAAATCTAAACAAAACATGAAACAGAATGAGACTCATATTGGAAAAATATTGTTAATTCTGAATTGGAAATATGTTAACGACAAAAATGACGTAAAATAAATTGGTTCCGATGGCTGAGTTGTTTAAAGCGCTGTCCCGGCAAGACAGAGATCCTGGGTTCTATTCCTAGCCCCCCCCTATTATTTTATATTTTTCTGTGTTGGTTTCGTGTTTCGTTATTCCAATAAAATCGGATAATATTTATTTGTAAGTTATTTTTTACGTATACAGGGTGTCCGGGGGTAAAGTGCACTAACTTCAGGAGGTGATTCTACATTATGGTAGGTAAAAAAGATTAATACCCTTTTCTGTAATTCCAACTTTTTTCCCATACAAAAAGACATACCTATTAAAAATCCTTAGTGTAAGGTAAAACTTACAAATAAAGTTGCTGTTAGCTTGCCGGGCGCGATTGTTGCAACGTTGCTTGGTTGTGATTTGACCTGTATTCACTGAAACCGTTTGTAATCAATAACAAGACCGAGAATTTGACGTTTATACAAAATCGTATGTTTTAAAACCAATTTAAAAGGAGAACTGGACTTATAACAAATAAAGGCACGCTTTTATCGATAACATTATTGTAAACTTATTAAACACTTAACTAATGTCATGGCTTTTTACCAGTTTAGCAAATTTGCAAAATATCCAACTTCAGCTTGCAAGCAAGCATGTAAACGTAAAGTAATATTATTCAAAATTCGTACGTTGTGGCGTATCTCATCGGCGCGGTGATTTCGTGAATACGTAATCGTAGCTCATCGACGGTATTTACTTTTTTATCGTAAACTTTGTCCTTCATTGCACCCCAAAAGAAAAAAATCCAAGGGCGACAAGTCTGGAGACCGCGTTTGCCTTGGATAATGACTACCACGTCTAATCCAACGATCAGGGATTTACTCGTAATAGGTATCGACGAACAGCAAGTCCGAAATGTGGTGGAGCTCTATCCTGTTGAATCCACATTTCACGTCTTCTAAGTTGATCAGCTTCTTCCGGGAAGGTCATTTCATCAAGAAATGCAGGTAATCTCTTGAATTAAGTATAGGCGGCTTCACATGTGGTCCTATAATTTGATTATTAATGATTCCCGCCCAAACGTTCACAGAGAATTGAAACTGCCTTACGGATCGTGGGTTTTCTTCTGCCCATTCATTTATTTATCTATTTATTTATTTATTTCAAAAACATACGGCACAATATGTACCATTAAAATAATTATATTTATAGATATATACATTATAATACAATAACATAGAGAAAGTAACACATAAATGTAAAGTTAAATCTAAAAACAAAAGGTAAAAAAGGAGTTAAGGTAATAAGTAGTATAAAAGTAAGATGTATAAAAAGAAAGTATAACGTAAAGCATAAAATATGAAGTATAATGTAAAAGTAAAAAGTTATATAAAAAGTTTAAATGCAGGAAATAAAATAGTAAAAAGTAAAATGTGTAGACTACAAGATATCTTTAGGAAATAATAGAAAGCTCAAAAATTATAAATATAAAAAAGTAAAGAGTAAGAAATGCTCTCAGGAGCAAAAAAATTTAGATAATATATAATTTTAAAAACATAAAAGAGTTTTAAAGTACCTATGATATGTTTCTAATCCATAGATATTAGAGTGCGCAACTGGTAGGACATATTATGGTTACATGATTATTTTATGATTATGTGGTAGTACTAGCAGACGAATTTTGTTTAATGCATCTTTTGTATGATGACAGACTTTCGGCATCATCGATATGAGCAAATTCATAACCTAAGGTATGTAAACGATGTATTATTGAATTTTGTTCTGCATTACTGAGAGTATTATTGCAATAATAAGGTGTTTTGAGTCGAGTTGTTCTACTAGGTACATGATAGTTTATTAACGAAACTAGTTCAGGGGAGTCGAACAAGTTATTGTTAATTTTAAATAAGTAAATTAGATCATTAAGTTTTCTTCCATCTTTTAACGATTGTTAACTAAAAAAGGCCCTACGTGGAAGCGCCAGTGTTAACTAAAAAGGGCCCCACGTGCAAGCGCCAGTGTTAACTAAAATGGAAGGACCCCCAAGTTATAGCAAACCTGTTTCCGGTGTCTAGCTCAGTCGATCCGGTGTAGAGTAGGCTCTCTTCACCCAGGGGCGGGTGGGCAGCAAGAAATGGTTAATTGGGGAAACTCCACATATGATTCGTCTCAAAACAAAGAATGCTTCGGGGTAACAAAAGCAGTGTATTGTATTCTAAAGTTGGTTACATTGTACATGGATTACATCAGGGTAAATTGGCTACCTGAATCCTAGTTATTTCTCTTTCCAAGTCTGGGTTTAACGCGCAGGTGCAAGGAAATTTACATGGACACAATAAAAAGGGAAAAGGAAGCAACTCACGGCGTTTGTCGGGCGGCCTGTCGTCACGTGCTCCATAAGCGAGGAAAACAATACCATGCCTCAAAGAGAGGCCGAGTGCGTGGTGTACGTTATCTGGACATCATCCAGCGTAGAAAACCACTTCAGAACCGGGGACCAACTGTAATTTCTCCCCGTCCACAGATTAGGAATACGTAAATTCACATGTTTGGTTTAACGGCCTACGGCTCGAGTATGAGCACGGGTCTGCTTACCTCGGCGGCTCGTCGGTTTCTGGCGCGTGGTCCCTGCGGACCGAGGGGGGAGCAAAACGGGCAGCGGGGGGAAAGGGTGCCCGCTGTTGGGTCAGGCCACTGGGTGGCTCCAATCAGCGAAAAGTTCCAGTGTTGCTGACTCACGAAACATTTCTTTCCGAAAAATTATCATGGAACTACTTGTGTTACATAACATTTCCCCCCGCGCTCGGAAAAAAAGCGACGTGGCAATGGAGCAATAGGGCAACAATCCTCTATGCCTCCACGGGGGGTTTGACAGAATTGACAAAAGAGACCTCAGGACTTGAGAGACTTTGGTTGAATAGAGAAAATGCCTAGCTAACACATAAAACAGAACCGCTTATGCCATAGGCTACGTACAATGTTTGCAAGGGTAGGGAGGAAAGGTACATGAAACATAAGGACCGAACAGTTTGAAAACAAAATGGTGTGAAACAACATATAAAGTTATGTTTTATTGGGAAAACAATCAACAAAGTTATGCAATTGGGAAAACAATCAACAAAGTTATGCAATTGGGAAAACAATCAACAAAGTTATGCAATTGAAACATGTGAATTCAAACTTTTGTGAGAAAGAACAACAATACTTATGAGTATGAATCTAAAGGTTTCATTGGTCTGGGAGCTAAGTTTGCGGTGCGTAGATTTGTTTGGATTTCGAAGGGTTTCGAAGAATTGCGAAGAAGACGTGGTTTCACAGACTCTAAAAGGATTACAATATCACTGTAATCTGACCCATTTGAGACAACACTCAGGAGTACACTAGGTCTTAGAAAAAAAACACTTCGTTTCATCGTAGACGTCGAAGGTTGCGGAGTGGAGACTGTGGTTGCAGTGCCGTGGCTATGGTTACAGAGGTCGTTGAAGAGAAGAATCCAGGATCTGCAGACATGCCAGTACGAATCCTAATGTGCTATTATGGTAAGCACGGATCGTATATAATGGTTATCGAAGCATAGTGTAGCTCAGAATTACTTTTAGAGATACGCATTCAGCGGATACTGGGGAGTCAAGGTAATAATGGTTTACACAAGACATGGTATACGTCACTGCATGACAGAGCAAGAGACGGTATAACTGGCTTTGGTAGCAAGAGCAAGAACAAACCTAGAGGCTAGCGTGCCCAAAAGGTAGTTCAGAGTGTCATTATGTATAGTGGGACAACTCGGCTTGCAGCGTCACAACAAGACGACATACATATGTGCGGTATGGTTTGTGCTTACAGGAACAAATGTGTAGAGCATCACAGCGAAGGGACCTTGTAACCACAGCGAGGACCACCAGGAAGTGGAGCTCAGCTTGGCTGCCGATGGGGACATCCTTCTGGGCTTCTTTTTAAATCCGGGAGAAATTATTATTAAAAGCCAAGATTCTTGAGATTTACCTGCCTAGAGACCAATGAAGAAAAGGTTTGGAGAGAAACAAAATGTGTCCAGAGAATGAAACAAACGAAGTTTAACAACCACAGACCCAGAGAGAGAACGAGAGATTCCTAACTAATTTTTTTTTAAACATAAACATTTTCCTTTATTAGGATAACCTGGCGTTTGCCGAGTGACAAAATGCCTTGGTTGAAAAAACAACCGGCCTTCCATGGCCTATGTTAACATAAAGGTGGTAAATAACAAGACAAAGAAGTCGTGAACGAGTCACGGCAAAAGCAGAGAAACCAATTCATGAATAAAGGTTGTCCGAGAGACAGACGATACGCCACGTGCATACCGTACATATCCAACATCCAGGAATGTGTTTCATTAAAACTAAAATGAAAATGGTGAGACATACGTAGAGAGTGAGGGAGAAAGCCTGCTGATAACCGGTCAATTTACCGATTCGCACTCCCAGTGAGGGTGAATTATGGTCAACAACAGATTTTCCACTTCATACCATATACCTGAGAACATTATGGTGAGGAGAAAGGAAAGGAAAAGGGAAGGAGTTGAGTGACGAAACTTGCTAGAGACTGGACTAATTTCCACTTCAAACTCCATGTGAGAATGAAACATGATCAACCAGCAGATTTCCTGACTCTTTACATTTACTAAAGTGGGTTCTTTTAAAAACAATGGGATGAGAATTTGAATACACATTATACCAAAAGGCTAATCTATCGCGTGTATTTGACAAAAGATTAGGGGTCATTTTAAAACTTCTACATGATTGTGAGAAAAGACAGACCCTTGCTCCAATTTTACAAACCTGGGGGTTTTCTTGTTCGTTCCCCAGACAACGAGTTATGTGTTTTTGTGTCATTTGTCCCGACTGACCTCCTACCGACACGTTGTCCCTTAACCAGAAGTGAAACTTCTGATTAGTCCTTGGCCAAAAGGATAATGGATTGGTTCTTGGGTTTAATTACAAGAAGTCCATGGACAACAACTAGACCGAGCATTGCTGAATACACAGCTTCAAAACAGATTGAGTTTTTTGAAAAAAAAAAAACTACGTGACTTCGACTCCGAGGAGAAGAAGGACTTGTTAAACAAGTATAAAAGAGGCGAAGCTTGAAAGCATATCAAGGGTCACAATTGGGTGAAAATGAGCTACGTCTGGTAGTTCATATAAGGGCTACATCTTATAAATAAGACATACCTAGCATTTTTTTTTTAAAAAGGCAAAAATTGCATCATAAAAGATGACATACGATATTGTATCGTTCGCACGAATCACGGTGAGTATTTTCACGTCTTCACGTATGGCGTACAGAGTATACAAGTACACACAAGGTACAACTCAATTATAGACAGAAGTCAAAGAGTGTTATACAATGCATCTTAAAGAAGATATCAAGGCCGATATTATGTCGTTCGCACTAATCACGGTATGTATTATTGTTACGTCTCCACGTCTCGTGTACAAGGTTGTAAACAATTATTTTATTTTATTTGTAAGAAACAACAGCTTATATACATATAATAGAAAGATATATACATGTGAACTGCAGTGAAGCCAAAAGAGTTTCTTATGCTAATATTGTTTGGAGATGGAGTTTTATTTTACCTTAAACTAAATTTTAGGCTTAGGAAGGGGAGACGAAGGGGAGAGGAGGGGGATGGGAGGGAGAATATAGGATAAGGATATGAGATGCTCTCGATACCTACCACTCCCGTATCAATCCAATATCGCACGCGTTACTTCTATTCGATATTTCTGAAGGTTTAAATTAAAAATGTCTACGTTATAAAACAATTCGTTGTATTGCGCACATATTCGAGGAGGAATCGGGGAATTTTTTCTAAGGTTTGTTCTGCAAGTGGGCAAATAAAGTAATTTTGATTGTCGGGTTAATCTTGAAGGAATATGGATTTTTATTAAATTGGTAAGCTCTGGCGAGTCCAGGCCATTGTTTAAAATTTTAAATAATAAAATTTGATCAAAAATTAATCGTTATTTAATTATACACACAAGCGGTACTCATGACAAATTAATGACACACGACCGAAATACAAAAGCGGTACTCATGACAAATTAATGACACACGACCAAAATACAAAAGCGGTACTCATGACAAATTAATGACACACGACCAAAATAATAACATTTAGTTATAAGCAAAAGTAATTATAACGAACTTCTCGTATCATGGCGGGTATTCTGAGGATCCCTCCTATAATGGTAGATGTTTTAAGGATCTCTCCTATTGCGTCACAAGATTACGTTTAAATGCAACACAATAAACGTTACCAGTAGTATTTTAATACCGTAAGTGAAGATTTGTTAGATTAACTAACTCCGTAGCCCAAAAGGCATACGATAGAACAACAGAGAAGATAGACAATTTGATGTTACTTCACATGTTACAAAGTGCGAGGGTGATGGCAGAGTATATTTCTACTTACACCAAGTATTAAAACAAAGACAGACCTATAATGGTTTTACATACTGCCTATTGTAGCAACCTTTAGTGAGAAAAACAAAAGGACCGGTTGTGGTTTTACATACCTTTTGTATAGCTACAAACGTACCGCGTGATGTACAATTTTTTAAGTTGTAAACACTTGGTTAAATGAACACATAAAAGTTGAATGTGAATTCGAGAATCAGGATAACCATGAGGTTTTATTAACCTGTCCCGTAGAGTTGAAACGTGCCATGCAAGACATAAGTAACGTAAAAGCAAAAAACAAAAAAAACAGTGACTTTGTTATAACAACCAAAGACCGGATGATTCGGTTTTACGTACTTTAGTTGAAACGAGCCAAATTGATTTATATACAGGATTATAAAGACCAATCATTGGTTTTATAAATACGAATTCCAAAATGGACGTGTCGATATCTTATTTGGGTACATAAGCATGAATTTGGGTAGGACGCCATCAATTTTTAATTTAAGAAGAAAAATTGAAAAAACTTATATACACGAGAGGCGACTATGTAAGTAACAACTATTTGATTTTCATACTAGAGATACCTCGGAAGGTTTTACAACTCACGATGAACAAAAGGAAAGGAAAAAAAATTGTAAAAATAGTTAATTGGTTCTGAGTCGGAATTTAACACTTTGGAATTTTCAAAACCCGACTTCTAGAACGACACGCCGATGGGCAATTGTCAACTACTTCACATGAACAAAATAAAACAGGTGAGAAAGTTCCTTTCCACACGACAAAAATGCAACAACAAAAAAATAGGAGAAAAGTTACAAAATTACATGACAAGGCAGGGTATGACATGGTATGAACATTGCATAGTGTACGTGTTGAGAAACAACCAATAGGCTCATGACTTCCCACATATTGAAACTCGAAAAGGTGTCTCCGTTCCAAAGTGATCAGTTTTAGAACAGGTGAAAAAAATAAAGAAAAAAAAAACAAAATGCCGTGAGGGAAAGAAAACCAGTGCAAAAGCAGCATTTGAAAGTACCTTCAATGAGACTATGCAATAATTTACAAAATAATTTACAACTTGTTTCATTAACGAAACGATGGACATGTAATTGACACTTTACACGCCAACAATAGTAAGACTTTGCAAGCTTACAAAAAAAATGTGATGACACACAGTATTGTTTTGTGCAGAACCCCATCTTTGCATTTTGCTTTTTGAACGCGGTGCAAAGGGGTTAATTCCGGAGAAATAATTTTTATAAAATTCCTCCGCAGCACATCCAATGGAATGTTCTTGGAAACACCGTTGTATTTGATTTTCCAAGAGGAGAGGTCGTAGATTTTTTCTTGTGCAGTGATGGATGCAGTATCTTGTTTCACTTTGACAATTGTTCCAGGTTCTTTTCTAAGGACAAGAACTTCCAAAACTTGGCTAGTAACACGTGGGTTGTTTTCATTCGATGAAGCGAGGTTTATTCTTCTGATAAACTTTTTGTTAAATAACAATGCATAAGCCTTCATTGCAGCTTTTGATTTGTTTATTGGTGAAAGTCCTCTGTTTTTCAAAGCAGACTGTAGTTGAGACTATGATAAACTGTGCACATTGGGAATGACACCCAGGTCCGATGACGCATATGCTTGATTGTCTTCCATTGTGATGAACTATGGAAGAAAAAAAAAATTTTGAAGTGTCAAATTTTTGAAAAATTTGCGCAGGGGTTCCCCTAGAAAACGTAAAAAAAATTTTTTTAGACACTTTTATTCACTTGGGAACACTTGTACCGAAAAGAGAGAAAAAAACTCGAAATTGCACTTTCCGGAAGAAACACAACACACTCTTTAATGAAAACAACCTTAAACTTGGAATTATTAGATTGTTCATCTAAAAAGTCATATTATTAATTTGTGTACTTTGATTATTCACTTTTTTTATTGTTTAAATAAAAAAACACTTTTGAAAAAAGGTCACTGGAGTGTTTTTTTTTAACAGCTGACACTTAATTCACTTCACAATATTGGAAAACACTGTACCTGTATAAACACATTGGGAAAGGAAATGTCATTAATTATTCACGAGATGAAATTATAAAAGCTGCAAATTAACAACACTTCTAACAAAATATTCGGAACAAAGTTGAAAGGAAAAAACATCTCTATTTCGTTTGTTCGTTCTGGAATAAACGTGAGAATAAAATATTATTTCGAATGTGATTTAATCAACTAGGCCTTCTGTCTGTCGGCCATTTGCATGTTCTGTCCGTCTGCGCGCGCAAACACTTCCGCGACTGAAACGACGGTTGGAGTTCGCGCGGGAACAGAAGTTTCCAGAAAGATTCCAGATGATTGCGCACATTTATATGCGTGCAATTTAACCAACGGTTTTTTACATTTTTTGTCTCCCGATCTCGTAAAAATCACTGATTTACAGCGGTTTTCACGAAATTCGGCAGGGCAATAAGGAACATATAGTAAAAGTTTTTTGAACAATTAGTTTCGCCCGAAACGGCTCACGTGTGGAATTTCAAAGGTGACAGACATGAAAAAAAAATCAACCAATTCTCGTGCCCCCCAGTTGCGGCACCAGTGTTAACTAAAAAAGGCTCCACGTGGAAGCGCCAGTGTTAACTAAAAAGGGTCCCACGTGCAAGCGCCAGTGTGAACTAAAAAAGGAAGGACCCCCGAGTTATAGCAAACCTGTTTCCGGTGTCTAGCTCAGTCAATCCGGTGTAGAGTAGGCTCTCTTCACCCAAGGGCGGGTGGGCAGCAAGAAATGGTTAATTGGGGAAACTCCACATATGATTCGTCTCAAAACAAAGAATGCTTCGGGGTAACAAAAGCAGTGTATTGTATTCTAAAGTTGGTTACATTGTACATGGATTACATCAGGGTAAATTGGCTACCTGAATCCTAGTTATTTCTCTTTCCAAGTCTGGGTTTAACGCGCAGGTGCAAGGAAATTTACATGAACACAATAAAAAGGGAAAAGGAAGCAACTCACGGCGTTTGTCGTCACGTGCTCCATAAGCGAGGAAAACAATACCATTCCTCAAAGAGAGGCCGAGTGCGTGGTGTACTTTATCTGGACATCCTCCAGCGTAGAAAACCACTCCGGAACGGGGGACCAACTGTAATTTCTCCCCGTCCACAGATTAGGAATACGTAAATCCACATGTTTGGTTTAACGGCCTACGGCGCGAGTATGAGCACGGGTCTGCTTACCTCGGCGGCTCGCCGGTTTCTGGCGTGTGGTCCCTGCGGACCGAGGGGGGAGCAAAACGGGCAGCGGGGGGAAAGGGTGCCCGCTGTTGGGTCAGGCCACTGGGTGGCTCCAATCAGCGAAAAGTTCCAGTGTTGCCGACTCACGAAACATTTCTTTCCGAAAAATTATCATGTACCTACTTGTGTTACATAACACGATAACAGTCGCATTTTTTGTAAAAGACAATCATAGCTAATTTCATCCGCAGGAATTCCTAATTTAAAATTGATTGATCTGAGAAATTTGTGTTGGATTCTTTCAATGGAAATTGCATGAGTTTTGTAGAAGGGGTTCCATATGGGAGAATTATATTCTAAATGATTTCTAACTAGAGTTGAATAAAGTGTTTTAAATGTAAATATGTTTTTGAAATCTTTCGATATTCTTGTAATGAAGCCCAACATTTTCATTGCCTTACTAGTAATGATATTAATGTGGTTAGTAAATAATAGTTTTGTATCAAAAGTTATACCGAGGTCTCTTATTTCAGGTACTGACAGTAAACTATGGTTGTACAGTGAACAATTGTATTTGATAGGGTTTTTTATTCTGTAAAAATTCATGATTTGACATTTCTTAAAATTAAGTATAAGTTTGTTTATGGTACACCATTCTGCGAATTTAAAAAAATTGGATTGTAGGGACAAGCAGTCGTACATAATTTTTATGATTTTATATATTTTCATGTCATCGGCAAATAATAATACATTAACATCAGAAAATATGGAAGTGACATCATTTATAAAAAGAATAAACAATATTGGACCAAGGTGCAAACCCTGAGGCACGCCACTAGTGGCTTCAAATTCGTAAGACAAGTGCTCTTTAATAAAGACAGTTAGTACACGTTTTGATAAGTAATTCTTAATCCAGAGTAATAAGTTACCACTTATTCCTAGTTTTGACAATTTATTTATAAGAATTTTAATGCAAACCTTATCAAAGGCTTTACTTAAATCTGTATAAATCGAGTCAACTTGTTCTCTATTAGCAAGGGCACCTGAGATAAAATGTTCGTACAGTGTAAGGTTAGTTAAGGTAGATCGTCCAGAGATAAAACCATGTTGAAATGATGAGATGTTAAATTGTATACAAGAACATATTTTTTGAAGAATTAACTTTTCAAAAATTTTTGGTATCGACGATTGTATGCATATTGGTCTGTAATTTAATGCAAGTTATGCAGGTTTATCACACCAGTTCTGTTGAACTGGGCCTCGTCTGTCAAGGAAGTTGCTTATGGAGTATCCACTGACAATTAGTGACAATATGCAATCCTTGATACAGGGTCACATTCCAGAAGGCCTTGCACGCAACGATAATGGAATGAATGAAGCTTTTACTTTTTGAAGAGATCCCAGATAGAACTTTTCGGAACACCAGTTATTGTAGAAATTCTACGAAGGGACAATGAAAAAAAAATGACAATGGAGAAAACATGCACTGATTCAAGTTGTTCCTTTAAGTCAGTCATAATAAATACACAGTTAGTACAAAAAGACACATTAAATCAACAATTTTTGATTAACAACAATAAAGTTTTTAAAGTGAAACACTACTACTCGAATAAAATTGTTACATTCAAATTCCACGCTGACATTGACAGAATTGGGAGAGAGCATGGTGCGGTGATTTGCCAATA
Organism: Limnephilus lunatus; assembly: GCA_917563855.2. NCBI lineage: Eukaryota > Metazoa > Arthropoda > Insecta > Trichoptera > Limnephilidae > Limnephilus > Limnephilus lunatus. The sequence continues at coordinate 82,171,920 of OU830597.1, read as the reverse complement.
GCGGAAAATAATAATGCTGCCCGCACACGCCGGTCCAATTTTATATTTTTACCACAAAACTACCCCTAAAAGTTGGAATTTCGAAAAAAGTAATATTTCTTTTTTACTTATACTATTACGTAGAATCACCTCCCGAAATTAATGCACTTTACCCCCGGAGACACCCTGTATATATATATTTTTTTATTATTTCTCCTTCCAATCATGTTCATTTGGAAATAAAGAAGCCAGTTGAAATATTTAACTAAGTCGTAAAGACGCTTTCTACAAAACAGGCCTAAAGATAGTATTCAGGGTTATGGAAGGGGAATGTTTTGCTTTTTAATATAAATGTTAACATAAAAAAAACGACTATTTCAGCGCATTGCGATTATTTTTTTAAATCTTATCTGTTTCCTTTGTCGATATAGAAATGCTGTACCTACTTACGGCATTTGATTAACTCGTACAAGTGCGTAATTAAATTAACTATTTAGTTATCGCATCCTTCATTAACTAATGTACCTATAGTTCAGTCAAGGAAGGAGGTGTAGAGTGTGTGAACAGAGACCTAAGCGATTCCTTCAAAAACTTGGTCAGGGTGCTTAGGGTGTGAACATACCAAAAGTCCTGACGACTAGGTAGTAAGCTAATTGTGGAGGGAGGGGAGGGGAAAGGTCCCAATTGTCGTGTTTCTGCTTCTATCTCAAAAAACGGTACGTCGCGTCGCAGGGGAAAACTACCTGAGGATAAATAAAAACTCCTAAAATTATCTACAACTTTTATTATTTAATGTGTAATTTTCTAATTCCCAGCCATTTTTGAGTTACACGCTCCACGAATGTAGAAATTTTCTAAAAAATCATTTTACGTCAATTTTTTCATAAAACATTTCTTCATATCGTTTAAAATATTCATCAGAGGAAGAAATTTGCTTGCGAAAAGTTGTATAGAATTTAATTCGCTTTAAAAATATATGAAATATACATACCCATACAAATTAATCTCTAACTGGTTAACATTAACAGTAATTTAAAATTTTTCGGAAAATGTTGTTTTTATCTTATTACTGACACACAAGTTTTGTTCGTTAGCGTAATAATATGTTTTTTTTTGTTTGTTTTTCGATATTTATTTAGACGTACGCAATTTTTTTTCATACATCAAGTAAGAAAATATAAACAAATACAATTTACAGACTCAGTTACATTTTTACAAATACATTTTAAGAAAAAAAGATAACTATTCAAAAATACCTTTTAAGAAAAACAGATAAATATGTGACTAAAATAAAATTGACTAAAAAAATTATATTACAAATCAAAAAATATTTTTTACATATAATGCACATATACTACGAAAAGTGACTTGAGGCTTCCTTTACGGCATTTGGAAGGCTGTTATAAAGTTTTTGCCCTTTATAAAACGCGCTATTTTGTGTACACGAAAGTTTAGTTTTGGGAAGTCTAAAGTCTCCGAGTCTTCTCGTAGGATAATTGTGAACATTTTCGTGAAATCTAATATTACTCTGCAGATAATTTGGGGGCATATTATATTTCAGCTTGCATAACATTGCTACGTCATAGGGTGAGGTTTGTCTAGGTCTTGGCGGCGGACGACCGTGACACACTGAACCCCGGAATCCTACCCATCCCTTAAACCCTTTTCCTTCCCAGAACTCTCATCTCCTTCATTTCCTTAAAAAAAACCCTACACACAGCATCCCCAAAGATGGCATAGGCCCTGAGGGAAATTATTTTCCTCAGGGCTTCCTGTGTGGAGCTCATGTAAAAAAAAGTATTATATACTTATTATTTTGTTATCATCATATTTAAATTTTGTAACATAATTTTAATTCTAGTAAAAATGTTGCATTTAAAATCATCCTCATCCCCTTATTTTGTATTACCTGTAGTTTATTATTTTGGGCTTCGTTACATAGGAATAAAACACTGGAACAGAAATTTTAATCCGGAGTTGAAATAGAATTATAAACAAGTGTCGAGATTTCTGATAGGAATCTAACTTTTTTAGCAATTTTCTTTGTTATTTATTCTAAGTGTTCGTCAAATTTTAATTTATCATCCAAAGCCAGATATTTAATACTGCTAACCCTTTCTATGTTTTACCCTTTTTATGTGTGACAATACTTAGTTATTAAATAAAGTATACAAGAATTGTTACTTATAATGATAATGAAAATTATCCCATAATAATTTTATTCTATTTCGTTACATTAAGTACATAAAATTAGTAACCTCGTTGTTATCACTGTTCTCAATAACATCATGTTAAACTCTCAACTTTATATGCATTCATGTTTTCATCCTCTTTGGACATGAGGGTCCTGGCAAGGGTTCTTTATCCATTGCATCTTCACCCTCAGTAGGGGTGGTTCTTGCTGAATGGGGCTGTACGTCATCTTCATCTTCGTCCTCGGCAATAGGCACGCTGTTGAGGCATTTTCCTTGGCAGTGGAAGTACTCTGCAGAACATGTCATCATTGCTTTTTCCATCACATTTGCCAATTACTTACACAATATTTGTTGCAGCGGCAAAATATCATTTTCAGAAGAACCTCCGGTGCTGGTGGATCCCCTGTTTTAATTGGCACTAGGGTGTCTCTAACATGTTTCCACCCCTATTCTTCAGTAAGCAGCTCAATCCCGAGTCACTGCTGCACTTGGTGGTAGGTGTGCCGGGAATGCTGTTTAGCTCTCTGTTGGAGGGAGGGAGCTGATGTCAGGCTTCATATTTGCCACTGGCTTGATGAACGACTGGAAGGTCTGTCTTTTTGGCACCGCATATCATTTCTGGAACCATATATTCCCAGTCTCTTCAACATCATGGAGGAGTTGTAAAAGATCATTGCCGCTTGCTTGATGATTTCTGATTCCAAGTATAATTTTGAGAAGCCCACCTTGCTTCTCCTAAAAGTTGCAGATATTGTGTCGCAGCCGGTATGCTGTACTGCTGGTACTGCTGAATGAGAATTGAATTCCTTACAAAATCTTTCGAATGAATTTCTGATTCTCTGATGATTATTTTAGACGATATTAAGGAACTTTTGATGAAAAATGTGAGGTAAAATGTTTTTTTTTATTTATTTATTTATTTTGTTGAAAATATCTTCATTGAGCGTGTAACTCAATAACGGCTAGGAATTAAAAAATTATATAGATAATTTTCCCCTGCAACGCACTGTTTTTCCATGCTCACGCACTCTCACCTCCCTTTTGACCATTCATTGACTTAAGTAGCATGTTTTCACCAATTTAAATAAATTTCTATCGTCCTTTTAAAAATTTCACTGGTTTTATGTATTATATGACACAAAACGTTACATCAACAAATTAATAAACTGTGTCAATATCAAAGATTAGGCCGAGATGAGTCCATCATTTACGTGGATTCGGATCATAGAAAAATCAATTGAATTAATTGGAATATTGGTATTTAGGAGTAAAATTATTACCGTTCCTCTGAGCGGGTAGGTGTCGAGGGGGACATCAGTGTGATACCCCCCATCCAAGGACCATCCCTCCGAATGTTCATTCTGACCCAGATAGTGGTTTTCTGTGTACATCCTAAAATAATAAATCAAAAGGGAATCCATTAATTTCAAGAAATTTTACCTTCCTTGCAATAGAGCTAAACAATGCACCACTGGCCATTAGACAAAACACAAATTATGCTAAATATAAACTGGACGCCAGCCAAGACAGATAAAAATTATCAATTTTTTGAATGCTCCTTAAATATTATCAATGGTAAGAGGTTGATTGTCTTTTATATATTTCATATTGTTACATTTTTAATAACGTTCTGGGTTCACAAACTAATAAAAACAACACGATTGTCAGTGACACTATTTATTTGCATTCCATTTACATTAATACAGCTTTATTTATTTTACAGTCATCTAACTATATCCAGATTTTATTTGTACTCCTTTGTTATTTTTCGTTTCCTTGGTAATATCTTTATTTATAGTTTCCTTGGTGATCTATTTATTTACACTAGTGCTGCCATAGGCACCACAATGTTCTTCCCATTACAATATAATAATATTCTGCTTTAAACCGTGATGTGATTTGACATTATTTGAGATTTTCACGACCAAAAGTATTTTCGTGTTTTATGTTTGGCGTATTATGCCGTGTTGCATATCGCGATTAGTGATGTGATATCTTGAATTTTGCAATGGGTAAGAAAAATAGGACTCCATATTGAAAGGGCCTGGCCAGCGGCAACATCCAGCCTTGGTAGGGCATGATGCTCAATAGCTCAGTTGTATCAGCATCCATCCTTTACACGGCGAACTTATATCAGCACACTTCATCACCACAAACCTCCAAATAAAACTCCGATTTTGGAAAATACAGCGCATATTGTATCGAGCCAATACACAGGTTAGAACGGTAAAATATACAGTACATAATATCACAACATATATTAATCAATTCCTAACGTTACTGGGGAAATAATCAAATCTGTAGCGGTATGGCAAAACTTGATATATCCGATTTTTTGAAGACGATCATTAAAAAAAGGTATTCACTAAACAATTAGCTAATACCGGCTAAACGATATTAATAAATTTCATTGCACATGTAATTTAGAAAGTTGAAAAAAATATTGACAATTCCCTTGGAAAATTTCAAGAATTTAGGGGGCCTTTCAAACTTTCAAAATCCTCTACAGAAAAATTAGGCAGATTGACATATCAAGTTTTGCCATACCGCTACAGAAATTATCTCTCTCGGCGTATTGAGTAAAATGGCCGTTAGATGTGTTTGTAATCAAGGCACATGAGAAATATGGTTAAAACAGCTTACAATGTTGAAGGCGTGGGATTGCAGGCATGGTTTGGCCTGCCCACAAGTTCCATGGGACAACGCCACTAGGAGGACTTTCTTTCAAAATTGTTGTCAAAATTTTATACGTTGTGCAAAGTAGTGATATTCCTCTGTGATTTTCACATTTTAATTTGTCTCCCTTGAGTTATTTCGATTGTCAGGTTGTTATTGAGAATTAGAAGCTGTTGAAAATATTCTTTCAACCTAGTCTTAATCATTTCCTTGTCTCCTATTATATTACCATTACTGTCTCTGCACAGGGATGTGTTGGGTTTGAAGTTTGAAGTCCTTTTTAAATACATTGAAGCCTTTATATGCCTCTCGTGGATTGTTATTTACAAAATAATTTTCCATTTTCAACAACATGTTGTTAAAATATACCTTTTTTAGTAGATAGACCGGTCGGTGGTTGAGTGGGCATTGCGTTTGGGTCCCACCCAGCGACTTCCATGGTTTATCTTCATGGTTGTGTAAGGTTTTCCAGAAACATCTACGACGATGTTTTAAGTATACTATTCTAGTAAGTTCATTTTCCGATAGTTCCTTCGGCCTACATTTAATGTCCTTAATGTAGGTATTTTTTGTTTTAGTTTCTTTGATACTAAGTGGGTGTTTGTTATATAACTTTACTGCCAAACATTCAGAGCTTCTTTGTCCAAACGTACTCCCTTCTTTCTTTTTATCAAATGGTTAGCATCTCTTCTTGCTTGTTCGTAGGCTTGTCTCTTTGCTTTTGTTCCTCTTTCTATACATAATTTTCTTTGATAATTTTTCTTGCACGTGCTCTGTATACACTCTTCATCGAACCAGGGTTTTCTAACCTGCCTTGGTCTCCTTATAATGCCTGATTCCGCCGCTGTCAGCAGTGCATCTCTCGAACTAGTCCAATCCTCTTCTAAATCATTTGGGGAGAGCTGATCACTCAGTTGGTTTGGTAGGTTTGTTAACAGTGAGTCATGATGTCTTTCCAATCCTTCTGGTATTTTCAGAGCATCGATGTTTAGCTTTGCGCTACTTGGCTAATAACATCATCTCTTGCCATTCTGCATCTACAGCTGGCTACTACCAAATAGTGATCCGAATCACAGTTAGCTCCTCTGTTACTATGTAACATTTATGACACTGGTCACCCCTCTTCTTTCAATTAGGATATGGTCTATTTAGTAACGGTATCTGCCGCCAGGTGATGTCCATATCAATTTATTTATATTTTTCCTTGTTTCATTTACATATCTTCTTAATAAATCTTTTTAATTTATACCTCATAACCTAACTTCATCCCGCGTTAAAGGCATCCCATATTTTGCAAAATTCACCCACTCTCCTGATTTCTTCATCGAAAATCTCTATGGAATCGCTTCTAATAAAAGCTCCGCTCTTCGAAATTGATTGAATTTTTAAAACTTTTCAAACTATCATGAAAGCATCCCTTATGTTCCCGATGGTTACTCGTATCTACGTCATCGCAACATAAACTATTCTATCTCCCAGCCTGCAGGATTAACATGCCAATGCTCATGTCGGTTGGGAGGGAAATCTTGTTATTGAACCGAATCAATTCGGATATCGACAATCGACATATTTAGCATCATTGGAAAATGCCAAAAAATTTTCCACATACATAGAATAAATTTATTATTATTTATTATAGATAGATACAAAAAGAAGTACAAATTACATATCTAGAAGTTTTGTCTATCCAACTAGGAAAGTTTCCCGTTCCATTACAGACAAATTGACAGGTTTAGTTCATAAAATGTATATGTAATTATATAACAAAAAAAAACTAAAAAAAATTGTATTTTCTCTGAAACTTAGTATAAACATACATTTTTTTGTGATAATGTACATAGAAAAAACCTGATATTATATATTGTATTCGGATTTACCGAATTAACCTGGTAACATATAATATATTAGGATTTACAGAGTATGTAATATAAACATAAATAATATACCGATATAATTAATAATAATATCGGTATATTATTTATGTTGGTTTCCTTACTCCTTCCTGAACAACTCCTCGGCGTTCAGCATGTTGAAGGTGAAACACAGTCCCTCCTCAGTAAGGATGGGGCTGAATAGAGTGCTGCAGTTCTCTACGATGGTTTTCCACTTGCAAAACCTCATCATCTCATTAAGTTTCGGAGCCACCTTAAAAAACATATTTTCGAAGTGTTCAATTTTACATTCAGTGCAGGCGCTGGATGGAGTTGAGTGTGCAAATTTAAGTGTCGCATTCTGTGCATAGTTTTGAACTCAGAAAAGCTTGCAGATTATGATTCTGGATGTTGTCAGAAGGTTTATTGATCCATTTTTTTTACACCCCATCCCCTTACCTATCAAGTAAATGAACTGAAAAAATGCCTTGGAACGTTTGTCTCGAAATCTCAATTTCTAATTGACCGATTATCTTGAAATTTGGCATGAATTTTCTTTTTATATATATATATATATGGTAGGAATCAATAAAAAAATAACTTCTACTACTTTTAAAAATTCGGAAAAGTTAGTATCTGAAAAAATCATTTATTTTTATTTTTCCCTATTTATATTTTATAATCGTGACAAGATGGACACTCTCTTTTTCCCCCCTCTACTGAAACAGCGTGTAACTTCGTGTAACTATTTTTTTTTATAAATTTCTTATAATATTAATAAAGAAATTATAAAACATGTAAACATAAAATATTTTTTTTATCGACTCTTATTCGGGCTTCTAGACTAGAATACCCCCTTAAATAATTTTTAATCAGCAATTCTTGTTTTTATTTTTAACTTTTGTTTTTTTTTCTATTGATCTGCTATAAGTATCTTTAATCAATAAGAAAATTTTTGTATTGTCACTAAAACAATCATTAAAATGGTTCCAAAGCAATTTTTCAGTTCATTTACTTGATAGTTAGATGAAGGGAACATTAACAATAAATTCTTTAGAGACCTTGTTAAAGGCAGGTGTTTCTGCAAAAATCACAATTGACTACCACCTATTTGTATGATTTATTTTGAAATTTGAACGACTTCCAATAACCGCCGGCGCCGATTTCCGACCTGTCAGCATTTGGTTAATTTCTGATGATCGTTATTTTTTCGGCTTAATCAACAAATATTAACAAACCCAACATAAACTTTCACAAAAGGCTTTCCGTCCGAGAATCGACGGTTAAAGGGGACCGTTCAAATGTTTAAAAATTCATAACTGCGCTGACTGTCGATTTGTGACGGTGTCAAATGTGACGGTTGGCCAAACAACTAACCCTTAAGGTGATCCAATAGTCCAGGAGAAATTAGAATCCACGCCTCTTTTAAGGAGGATTTTAGAAATACTTGAGAAAAAGCTTTTGGAAAGGTTGGAAAAAGTATTTGAAAATTGTTTTTACAGGTTGATTTCGTAAAGACATGTAAAAAATATTAACTCCTTTTTTTCGTATTTGTAACCGATATTAAATGGGTGTGCCAAGTTTGCAGCCCTTAGGTGGACGGCATAAGGTTCACTTTAAAAATCCAAATTCTTCGAGTGCCGGGCGTATTGATTGATGTCAAAAATAACAACGAGAAAATGCATATTTTATATTATTTTGTGAAATGCATAATTATATAATTTTTTTGCGATTATTATAAAAGAAACTTAATTTGCCACATTAAACAATAAAACCATATCCGAAAAGGGGATTGTAAGTGGGAGAGTTTGCACTTGAAAGTGTTTTTTTATAGACCTAATACTTTATTTCTTTCTAGGCTTATTAAAAGACTTACAAAAAAATTACCGACGTTTTTAAAGGCCAAGACATGTTCTAGACCCAGTATTTAATTAAAGCATCTATAATACTTCTAAGCGATCAAATATTTTAAACAATAATACCTGATTTTGCATTATTTCGCATGGCTTCATCACACTTATTTACTTGTGCATGATATTTTAACCTTTTTAAACATTTTTTTTATCATTTTGGCGTAAACAATAATTACTCTCCTCTAATAAAAATATATATATTTTATTCAATATTGTCAATTTAATTTGCTGATTATTTATTTATTTTCATCATTCGACCGTCACTTCTGGGCACACCGACCCCCCAGATTCCTACATAGTCCTCATATCTTTTTCCTTCCCAGAAATACTCTCCTACCTTTCCTAAAAAGACCATCCACTCAGCATCCCCAAAGATGATATGGGCCCTGAGGGATTTTTTTTCTTTTGAGTCTCCTGCGTGGAGCTATCATAAAATAAAAAAAATATATATTCATATTCATATTACAGCAAGACTGGGAAGATAGTGCATTCCCAGTCTTCATAGAACAACAAAAAAACTAACTTTAAAAAAAAACCTATTCCAAACAAAATAATATGCGCTAAAAAGTTAAAAAAAATAATTGCGTATTCTTCTACAACTTAATAGTCAACTTACTTTTTCTACTCATCAATATGTAGGTACGATTGTTATTTTTGGAGTCGGTGTCAGCCAAGATAGGTTTGTAACTACATACATAGTTATAGGTGAGATGTGCTTGTACCGCACACTCGACTTGAAAAGGGACCACACGGGAAGCACCAGCGTTCAAATTATAAAAGTATCATCAATATCGGTTCACCCAGTCGAAAGTTCTGAGGTAACAAACATAAAAAATAAAAAATACAGTCGAATTGCGAATCTCCTCCTTTTTTGAAGTCTTTTAAAAACAACACGAATGGGTACCTACTTACTATGTTTTCAAATAAATTGTGTTTTAAACATTTCGGATTTCCTCTTTTCAAAGCTTACAAATTCTAAGACTTCCTTCCATAGAAACTAACCTAACCATCATGATTTCTCTCTGCAAGGGTATTTAAATAGTATGGTATGACACATACCTCAGTTCTGACACTAACCAGACCATATTGTTCTTTCAATATCTGTATAATTTTGTGTTAGTTTGTTAATTTGTAAAATTGTTAACCTCAACACAGGCTTGTCCTAGTGAGGTGACAAATTGTATTTTAAACATTTTACTTGCAGTGTAAAGAAACAATAAATAAATAAATATTAATTATTATACCTGAGTACCTATTGAATGCCGTCGGATTGATGGAAATAATTTTGTAAGCTGGATATAGTTTCGTTGATAGATAAATCTGGACAGAAAAGCTTTTAATATTTTAGCTTGCCGTTAGAGAAGTTGTTCCGCTAAAGCACACAGCACCTTTATAGTTTAAAAAACTGCATAATGTTAAACTGTAAAATTCTGTAAAAACTCACCGACGTTACAAAATCGATGGTTTCCTTTGCATTGCTTGTATTGCTTCCTTCGGTCAGTAAGTGATTATCACACAGAAGTGAAATCGCCTCAAAATCCTTAAGCCTGATAAAATAAAAACAATTTAAAAAAACTAAAAGTTAAACTTACGAAACAAATGCAAGGTTATGGATTTTTTAATGCCTTCTCTACACTCGCAATGGGGTATTTTCATAAAATATAGAATATCGTAAAAAATGTGCGGAAAATTTAAAGTTTATTTTCTTTTCCTAAATGTGTAATTTTCAGTCATAATTATATATCTATATTTTATAATGACATGGGGGAACAAACGGGAAAATGGGAAAGGAAACAAATAATTGCAAGGAATAAAAATGTTCTTCGTTCCCAGATAAACACAAAAATAATCAGCCGAGCGCAGCCAAATAATAATTGGCGCTAATACAAACAAAGTGAAAACGTGCGTCGTTTTGGCACAAAAAATGGAACATTTCAAATTGTTACGGAAAATTTAATCGTCAAAATAAAAATGCATGTGATTTTAAACTCGGATGAAATGGAAATGGCACTAAAAAGAGACAAATACATACATCTATAGGATTTAGCCCGCGAGAGAATAAGATAGAATGAAACCTTACCTACGAACGAAGCGTCGCGCTGGCCACATTGGTCGCTTTGATTATGACATTAATTTTCAAGGCTCCTATTGGTTGTGATTGATTTGGTTTTAGAAGTTTCGCTTCTACCGCGTGTGAATCGCACTCGATTTTTTTAAATTTCACATGTCAGTTATTTGTACTCGATTCAAAGGAAACTAAACTTAGTAAACCAAGAAATAAACTCGCAATAGAAGAGTCAAGAATAAGCGCTCGGGCATGCTCGTCCGGATAAAAGTCTTGCTGAGTGTAGATCAGGCATTAGGTTTTAATAGTATTAAAAGGAATGAAAAAAGTGATCAATTCTTACTCTTGTTCAGTAAAGTTTTCTCTTTCCCGGTGAAACATTTCAGTGAAATTATAAGCGGACTGCCGAGCTTTCGTTTCGGAACATACTGTAATAGCAGGAAATGGAACCTGAAATCAAATTACAAAACAATAAAACCCTTTTTCTTTGATATTACTGGTTGATCCACGAACAATAATTCGAGGGTGGTTAATATTCCCCTAGTGATAGCCAAACTTTGACAGCGGTGGGCAAGAAAAACGAAAATCCAGTCCAGAATGAAAGAAAAATGCTCTTCGTCTCCCACCTCTTCTTCTTCAATTTGGTTAAAGGTTTACCAGCAATACAGGGGTGGGCGTCTCTGCATAACTGACGATGAAGGGGCTCTGTTGCCACTTGTTCCAGATCTTCATGATGAGGTGTCCACAGGCTGCCACGCTGAGGATCAGCATGACGCCCCACCAGATTCTACAAAAAAATAACATGTTTGTTTTTAAATTGATTTATTTGTGGAAATTTCACCATTATACTTATTAGACACCGTTTCATGAATAACCTATCTTCACTTAATTTAGTATATATAAGAGTAATGAGTTTATTATTTGATAATATGAATCTCACTAGGTTGTTCCCTTGTCTCAGTATCTTATAAAATGGATAACAATTTTACACAGCTAATTTTATAGGATACAATAAATGATTATTAAAATAAATGAAAAATGAACAAAAAAAATATGTTTGTATTTACGAGATACGGTTGTGTACTATGTGTATGTTTTATTCTTTAGATATCATTTTTCGTAATACTCGTATCGCCTTTTTGTTCTGGTTTTTGTGTCCCTCATTTTCTGTTTTGAATGAATGATTGTTAAAAGTTTTTTGTTGTATGGTATTTAAATAGAATATACTTTTTTTGCAATAATTAGTGTATTTTTTAAATTTTTTATTTATTTATTTAGTAAAAGATTGTACATTTGTGTACATTATTTAAGAATTTTTTTGACTGCTCAACTAGGAGGATTCCCGTTTTAGGACAGTCAAATTAGGATGAGTATTAACATACGGAACATGGTCTGTAAAAAAAAAACAAAAATAAAATATTAGAACATAGTGACTGTTCTTTGTTAAGCAAAGTTTTTAAAAAAATAATTGCATATCATAGTCCTACACACACGGGTTGAATAAAATAAGAAAAAAAGAGAAGAGAAAGAATTTAAAAAAATATATAATAATCATACATTACGAAAGATTTTTTAAATATTTATATTGAAGGATCAGTAGGATTTATTGGTCGAGTTAGGATTTCACCAGAGCCGAACCCTCCGATATGAAAATATCTGTAGTCGGTGAAATATTTTCCCATTATGTTTCTGGTGGATTGACGTATTGTTGGTACCTGATATTTTTCCATTATTAGTTCTAGTGTATGCATATGATCGATTGTCGAAAAGCTCTTTCGAAAACCTGCTTGTTCTATTGGTTGTTTTGCTTCTAGTGTAACACTTATTCTTTTGTTTATGATCGAAGAAAACAGTTTGTAGATACACGAGAGTAAGCTTATAGGCCTGTAGTTCGCAATGTCCTCTGGATCTCCTTTTTTGTAAATTAATACTATTTCTGACTCCAACCATTGCGATGGTATCTCAGCTGTTTCTAATATATGGTTCAATAAATATGTTAGGAGTGGAGTCAGTAAATCGTAGGCGACCTTTATGGCTTCATTCGTAATATCGTCTGGTCCTGGACTTTTATCTATCTTTAACCTTTTTATTTCTTGTATTACTTCGTTTTCAGATATTGGTGTTATATTTCCGCTCTTGTTTATGTTTGTAGGAAAGGAATAACTAAGGTTGGTACGCTCTTTTCCCTGGGCACTGTATAGAGCTTTATAGAAATCTGTTGCTACCTCTATGATTTCTTTACGATTAATGACGGTTCTGTCTTCAGTGTTTAAACCCTCTATCCAGTATTTATGTGTTCTTAATTCTTTAAGAGCTTTTTTTGAGCTTCCCGCTTGTTTCAAATGTTTTTCGGTAGTCTTTTATCTGTAAGTTTTATAGTCATGTTTTATGTATTTACTTATTAGTTTGTATAGTGCTGATAATTCATTTTTTGTGGCCCGAGTTTTGGTCTTAGCATGATGTAGCTCTTGTCTTCTTTTGATAAGTGCCAGTGTACGCTCTTTTAAAACTTTATGGGTACCTTTTGATATTTCGTTAGGTGTTCGAGCGTCTTGTAATGATATTTTTCCTTGGCAGTTTTTTATATCTTGTAAGTGAGATGAAATGTTTTGTTTATAATTTATTATTTCTTGCTCAGTTTTTAGAGATGAATATCTATTGTTTTTATATCCTGTGCGTTTCTTATTTTGTTTTTTGATGGACATAGTTACTCTGATTGGTCTGTGATCCGACGGAAAGTTTAGGTTTAAAACTTCTATATTTTGGAAGAGATTAGATTGATTTGACAATATGTAATCTATTTCGTTTTTGTGTTTACCGTTCAGTGATTGCCAGGTCCATCTTTGGTTCGGTTTTTGTTGAAGAAAGTATTTAAAAATGCAAGTTTGTGTTCAAGGGCAAAGTCAATTAGCCTTTGGCCTCTCTGGTTTCTTTCGCCATAACCGTTTGGTTTCATTATTAAACATTCGTCTTTTCTGGGTTGTCCAATTTTGGCATTTAAATCACCCATTATTAGATAGTTCTTATAAGCTTGGTCGATGGCCTTATTGATATTCGAGTAGAAGGTGTTAATCTCCTCCTCGCAAGCTGCTTCAGTCGGTGCGTATACTTGTATAAGTAATATGGCCAGTCGTTGAATGTTTAAGTTTAATAGTGCTACTCGATCACTAATGCCTGTGAAGCTTTCGATCCATTCCTTGCGAACTTTATTTATTATAAATCCGACTCCATATTTACCAGGTGTGTAGCCCGTGTAGCCCGTGTAGCATAGTATGAAATTATTATGGTCTTCTATTAAAGTGCCCTGACGCCTTATTTCGCACAAGCCAATTATGTCGTATATTATTCCTTTGATTGCTTCGCTTAGTTCGATTAAACCTTCGTGATAAAGATAAAGTTCTGACGTTATAGGTTACTATGAAAAGCTCATCTATTGTTTTGTTCGTAGGGTTAAGAATTTTTTATGTTTGTGTCACTTCTTGTATTTTTGAGGAAGTTTGGAATTTCTTCTTCAGAGGGTTTTGGTCTTGATTTTCCACGATGACCAGCCGGGTTGGAAGATGTGGTTTGGTTTTTATTGTTGTTTTTGTTTTTTGCAAGTTGCCTGTGTTGGAGGTTAGTTTAGTTAATGTTGTGGTAATATGGTTCCTGGTGTCGATGCAGCTTAGGTACATGTTTTTTGGAATTTCCGATAGTGAAGCCGACCTTCCTCGTTCAACGTAGGAGAGTATGTTGGGTCTTATAATGTCTTTTCCTAAAGTTTTGGTGGAGGAGTTAATTTTCCGGTTTGAGGTGGTGGTTGTAGTCTTCTTTTGATTAGAGAAGTTTGAAGAACCTGACTCTTCTCTTTTCCTTTTTTCTGGGTTGTTGTCACTGTTTTTCTTCACTACTAATTTATCATATTTTAGAAAGCTATGTTTTCTTTTGTCTTTTCTTCTTAAACTTGTAATTGCAACTGCTTCCTTATTTCTAACACTTCTTTGGAGTAGTCCTCCTTGATATATATTCCTTTGGGAAGTTTGGACTTATTTCGTAGAATAATGTGCTTTTTCCATAAAGTGGTGATGGAAACTATTACAGGCCGATTTTTGTTGTTGATCTGTTTTCCAATTCTGTATATATTGCTAATTTCGTTGTTCTCAAAGAATGTGCCTGATTCAATTATGAAAAATACCAGGTTGTTTTTCCTTTTATCATTTTTCAAGAACTTCACTTCCTGTTTTAGTTCAGATATTTTTACTTTTAGGATATTATTTTCTTCTGAAATACATCTCAGTTTCTCGTCAAGCGCTTCCATTACATTTTTGATTACTGAGTTTGTTATGAGAAGAGTTTGGTTATTCAGTTTCTCATCTAACATTGTTAATAGCCATTCCATATCTTTTTTTTCCATTTTTGGGGAGATTTATTGTTGTGGCAACACTAAACTTTGTTGTGATGTTGAGTTGACAGTTGATTGATTATTGCAAACTTCACTTTAGTCTACGATTTGCACTGCTTTAGGTTATGCTATAGATTTTTGTTATAAATCACACAAAACATTGATTTAACTGTGTTTTGTTTTTGATCCTTTTTGTTTTGGTTTTAATCGGCTCTTTTAAGCAGAAAACACAGTTGATTACACTATTTTGCGCTTTTTTTTGGATTTCCGTAAATTAAAGCAGATAGCAATGACCTGCGTCTTACCAGGTTCAAGTTATCCATAGAAAAAACGCAGATATAGAAGAGTTTATGCTTGCCATTCAAGATAGAGTCATTAATACTAAAAATTAAAGGAAGCATATCATCAAAGATACAAATCAAATTGATGATTTATGTAGAAAATGTTTGGCTTTTCCGGAAACTATAGAACATATTATTTTGGGATGTTCTGTATTAGCGCCGTCCGAGTATACATTTAGGCACAATCAAGTTTAAAAAATAATTCACCAACGTTTGGTAAATAAACATAACTCGATTGACTGCCGTAATGTACCATATTATGAATATGAACCAAATTCACTTTAAGAAAATGAATTTTATAAAATTTATTATGATAAAACTATTCTAACAGGCACAACAATAATACTTCAAAGTGACCAGTCTTTTTTTTGTTTGCTCCCGCAAAATTAAAAAAATATATATGATAAAAGTGACAGAAACCATCAAAAAAGTGCAGTGATTGCTGCTGGTATTTTAGTTCTGTCTTAAGTGTCATATGTACGGTCAAAACCATACGGTTTTACTCCAGTTATACAAAATCAAAACTAACCAAGCCAATGAAAAAGTGATATTATTTATGACATTTTTAATACAGTAAAAAGTTTACAAACTCCTATTTTCAAAGTGTAAATATAATTTTAAATGTGAAATTGATAGTATTCCATAATAAACTTACTAACTTTTACAAGTTAATTTATTCAACTTATAAAGTGGAAGTGACAGTTCACAGTAAATCGGTCAAAGTTTTTTTAGTGCACATTGGATCATTTATTTGGCCCTATATCCAAACCAACTAAAATCATGGAAACAAGGTCTAACAAAAATACCAAAGATGACCCAATATTCGAATTCATCAATTCAAAATTCGAGGAAATGAAATCTGTTATGTTTAAAAAAATAGAAACTGAGCTTCACGAAATAAAAACGTTTAACAACTTTATTAATGATAAATATGATGATATCACAAACAAACTGTCGCAAATCATAGACAAACACCCACATAAACAAACTTAAGGAAGAAATGGCAGAAAAGGAGAAAAGATTGGCTACGGTGGAGGTTCACCTGGCAGACATTGAACAATCAGCCCTGTTAAACAGTATTGAAATAAGCGGCCTAAAATTACAGGAAAACATACCCCCAGCCCATACTATAAGCCAGATCGCTGAGCTTGCAGGCGTTACCATATCACCAGAGGACACCTTTAAAATTACAACTTCCAGACCAAACAACCAAAAAAAAATCACAATTAATTTTGTAGACAATAAAAAAGTACACATCATGTTAGCTGCTAAACATAGTGACCCAATAAAAAAATTCAACGAGGAAGGAGCCCAATACGTCTATCTAAATGCGGCATTAACACAGTACTACGAAAATTTACATTGGAACACCAAACAAAGAGCCCTAGAAAAAGAATATAAATATTTTTGGGTAAAAAATGGAAAAATTCTTATAAGAAAAACTAAAGACTCAAAGGTTATCGAAATAAGACATCTCAACGATATACCTATTAAGATGATTTAAAAAAAAAACCTATATACACTCCATCTACTCTATATCTTTATAATGGCCCCATTCACAACGGAAACACTTGAAAAACTGATACCTCAACCAATAATCACCACAAATACCTGCATTTTAAACCGTATACTCCAGGACGAGTTCCCGATCCTGAACATAATTCATCAAAACATTCGAAGTATTAACAAAAACTTCGAGGATTTCACTGTGCTGATAAATGAATTAAATTTAGAACCTGACTTATTAATCCTCACAGAATGTTGGATAAATTCCTCAACATATGTGCAAAACATCAACAACTACAAAGTCTTCAATACTAAACTTCACAAACATCAAAACGACGGAGTAATTGTATATTGTAAAAATAAGATGGAATGCAAAATAGAAGAAATTAAACTACAAGACGCAAACTGTTTGAAAATAAAACTCGATCAAGATACATCCATCTTCGTTATCTACAGATCGCCTTCATCTGCAAATTTATCACCGTTTCTTGGATCACTAGACTCCATACTACTTCAAGAACGAAACATCAGGAACCTGTTCATTATTGGGGATATAAACATTAATATACTGGATACTGGAAGGCAACATCCACAAACACAGGAGTACCAATTACACCTCCTCGCCCACGGGATGTCTGCCGCAATAAGGGAACCAACAAGAGTGGATCACAAAATGAATGAATCAATCCCCTCGCAAACTTGCATTGACCACATAATGGCAAAAACGAATAAAAAATACTCCACAATCATACATCAATCCACCATCACTGATCACTCCACTTTAATTCTTAACATTCATGCAAAGAAAAACCGACCATCGACTCAAAATTTTACGTGGAATAAACGTGTTACAGACTATACAAAACTTAAAAAATCACTACAAACTGAAAACTGGGAGTCAATATATAAAGCTGAAGACATAGAAGTTGCTTGGAAAATGTTTATTGAACACTTGCAATTGAAAATACAAAACCACACTTCAATAAAAACTAACACGTATTCACACAATAAAATTATCAAAAAAGCTTGGATCACACCTGGCCTACTTAAATGTATAAGAAAAAGAGACAAGATCCATCAGCAAGTAAAAAACAATCCTTATGACTTTTCTTTAAAACTATTTTACAAAAACTATAGAAACATCTGCTCCAATTTTACTAATTTGGCTAAACAAAATTACTACAGATCTAAAATAGATCAATCCAATAATAATCCTAAACTTATCTGGCAAATAATTAAAGAAATCACCTACACAGATCAAAACAAAACAAACCCATTGGAAGAAATCAACACAGATAACGGTACACTCTCGGTTAACAAAAACGAACATAAACTAATTAAGTACACAAACAACTTTTTTGCAAACATAGGCTCGAATTTAGCGAACAAAATAACCAAATCTCAACACTTTAACCAGAACATAAACAAACACCCAAATCCACAAAGGATTAAATTTGCCCTAAAACCAATCACTAAACAAGAACTAACACTAATGTTATCTAAATTCAAATCAACATCCTCAACTGGTAGTGATGAAATCACAATGAAAACAATAAAATTCTTACAAGACGAAATTACCGAACCGATACTCTTTCTAATAAACAAATCTATCACAGAAAGCAGATTTCCATCTCAACTCAAAATAGGGACTATTACACCAATCTTTAATTCAGGAAATCGTAAAGATATCAATAACTACAAACCAATCACAATTCTAAACACATTATCTAAAATCTTAGAAATAACAGTTAAAACTCAACTCGTCGACTACCTAGAATCAAATAAACTATTATCACCAAAACAATTTGGCTTCAGAAGAAATTTAGGCACATCCAACGCCATAGAATTAGTAATTGAATACATATATTAAAAATTCTCTAGACTCACATAAAAAATGCATTGGCATATTTCTCGACCTTTCTAAAGCTTTCGACACAATAAATCACTCACATCTTTTTGAAAAACTAGAGAACATAGGAATTACTGATAATGAACTAATATTTTTAAAAAGTTACATGGGAAATAGAAAGCAAACTGTGAAACTTAACAACATAACCAGTGAGTGTATTGATGTCAAATTCGGGGTGCCTCAGGGAAGTATTCTGGGTCCGATTCTGTTCCTTATTTATTTTAATGACCTATGCCACATAGAATGTGACGGAGAAATCATCAGTTTTGCGGATGATACTGTTCTCCTAATAAAAGGGAAAAATTTGCCAGAAACATTTAAGAAAGCAAAAGACACACTTAAAAGAATTAAAAATTGGCTAGACTACCATTCACTTACACTTAATGCTAATAAAGCCAAATTCATCACTTTCAAAATAAAAAAAATAAAAACTCTGAACAAAACCTGAACTTGAAAATTCATAGTCAGCATCACTTAAATGAGCATTGTAATTATCCCTCATTAGAAAACGTTGAACATATAACATATCTGGATCTAAACATTGACCAAAACTTAAAATGGACCGAACACATTACCTATTTAAATAATAAAATTAGAAAACTAGTTATTATTTAAGTTATTTTTTTCAAAACTATCAGGAATGTCTTCATTAAAAAAGACTTAATCAAGATTTACATGGCTCTCTGCCAATCACTGTTAGAATACGGTATTATCGGATGGGGCAGTGCAAATAAAAACATACTAAATCCACTAACTAAAACTCAAAAATCCATAATGAAAATTATACTTAAAGTTCCTTTAAGAACTAGCACTGACGAAATCTTCAACAATCTTAACATCATATCAATTAAACAACTGTATTAGAAAACTATACCCATTTACATTCATAAGTACAAAACCCAAGAAATGACAACTTACACGTACATTAGAAACACTACATTTCATGGTCAAAAACATATCCAACAAGTAACTACTAACACAACATTTGGGCAAAAAAGCTTCTTGTATTATGGTATTGAACTTTACAATAAAATACCACTCTCACTTAAAAACCTCAACAGTATAACATTTAAATCTTAAATAAAAAGCTGGATACTAAATAAAGGGAGAACAGAAATAGAAAATATACTGAAATCAAATACAGACTAAAACCGAATCTACTGAACTGAATTATAAAAAAACACAATTTTATTTAATTTTTAATTATTTAAAAAAATACTTCATGATGCCTATATGTTTATAATTAATTCATATTAATTTCTTATAATTAAATTATAATATGTAAATGAAATCCTCAGCACGGGAAATCCCAGTGAGGATATCATTATCTCTAGATGTTTGTAAAGAAAGGAAGACAATAAATCATTATTATTATTATCATTATCATAATAGACCCGATATAGTTTTACACGACAAAATTTAAAAAAATAACTTATATCATTGATGTCGCTATTCCAAATTCTTGTGATATTCAGAAAATGATCGTAGATTCCCAACTCTCGTGGGATCTCCACATAAATCATGTAAAGGAGAAAATTACCCCCATAACTGGTGTACTATATAGACTCCAAGGATTATTACCCATTCCTTTACTAACATCAGTGTACTACGCCATGGTACATTCACACCTTTCTTATCTCTGCTGTATCTGGGGATTTGCCTCAAAGAAATTGATAGCTGATCTGCAGGTGGTTCAAAACCGAGCTCTCAGAAATGTTTTTGGACTTCCATGGGACACCCATGTCAGATACATCTATTCAGTTTCCGGTATTCTTCCAATCACAGTCCTTCCTAAACATGAAATCACAAGCACCATCCTACAAATTACTCAACAATCAACTCACACTAACATTAAGCCACTTTACAATCAAGACATTCACACTCACAATACTCGAAATAGCAATAAAATCCGCATACCTCAAACACACACTACAAAATATGGGATAAAATCTCTGAACTATGTTGCCTATACACTATATAATTCGCTTCCAGATATGTACAAGGGAATCCAGCAAAATAAAAAAGTTCAGAATAATGCTTTAAAAGAATATTTTTTAAATACGTTTAAGGATGAAACTATGTAAATTTTCTTGTCATGTCTCATTTGTCTTGTTTCCTTTTCTCTTTTTTTCTTTTCCATTTATTTGTAATCATAATAACCTTGTTCCTTGTTTCTTTAATTATTTTCTATTGTTGTTTGCTCACTCAACCTGTGTTTTTTTTTTAAATTTATTTTTAGTCTATGTTGTTTGTGAAACTTATATTTTTAATATCCATTTTCCAAGTAAAACTGTAACTATTTCCTCACACCCATGAATTTTCCTCCTGTCCTAAAATGAGTTCTGTAACTCATCGGGATTGCTCCAGCAAGTAATAAATACAATAAAAAAAAATAAAAAAAACTGTTAAAAAATAAGAAAATATACAGATTTAGGAAATGAGATTAAAAGAATTTGGCATTCTCAGACTATAAAAATATGAGCTTTTGTTATTTCGACTACTGGCATTTTATCTAGCTCTCTCATTCAAAATTTAGGCGTATTAGATTTGTCAAAGAATTTATATATAAAAATGCAAAAGTCAGTCATTTTAAATACATGTAGGATTACGAAAGATTTTAAAAATATTTATATTGAGGGATGAGTAGGATTTATCGGACCAGTTAGGATTTCATCAGAGCCGAACCCTCAGATATGAAAATATCTGGAGTCGGTGAAATATTTTCCCATAATGTTTATGGTGGATTGAAGTATTGTTTTGCATTTATTATACTTATATAGTGCACTTACATTGCGTGAATTTACTAGATAATCATTTGTGGAAAAGTGTGTGGAGGGGTTTAGTCTTTCATTTGGGAAAGATTTAACCAGGACATAAAATCTGGAGCACGGTAAAAATAAATTAAATAACCAATTTTAATCAACATTTAATAATTAGTTTTTCTGTAAATGTATGTTCATTAATTTGAATATCTATTTTCATGGTAGTTATTGACGCAAATATACATACCTTTCCCTATATATGTATCGCACCCGAGGGATAACAATGATACTTCTCAAAAACCGAAAAAAAAAGAAGAGCAGTTTGAATTTTTCGTTTGAGTGTGTATTAATATTTATTAGGTTTAATATTATAACAATGGTACAATGCTCATTGTGTCACTATTTTTGCTTGAATTCAAGTAAAATATTATAATATAACAACGACATATTCGCTTTTAAGACCACAATAACATTCTTAATAATTGTGCAGATTTTATCAAAGATAAATCCAGGAACATTTCTGCATACTTAACTCAAAAATCCGTTTTTTTTTAAATATTTTTTTACCCAGACTTAAAAAAGACTTATTAAAAAAATACTCGATTATTTCCAAAGCCAAGGTGTGTTCTACTCACAGTATTTAATTGAAGCATCTATAATATTTATAAGCGATCAAATTTTCAAACCGAAAACACATGATATTGTATGATTGCATTATTTCGCATGGCTTCATCTTAATAACTCAAGTGCGCCTTATACGTCATACTTATGTCTAGTAATTTACATTGTCGTGTAAACAAGATTATAGGTCCGAGTGTTTAAGAAGAAAAGATGGCGTGGAGGTAAGCACAGCAGTCTTTAGACACAATGAGGGAAACAACAGTAGACCTGCAAGAGTTAAGACGTTTCCAAGGCGCTCGCATCTATACGCGTATAGTGATATCAGTGCACCTTCCCATATGAGGCGCTGTACCCACCTCTAAAAGGCAATGTCCATCAATACGCGGATTTAGAGAATTCGCGGGGATGATGTTCGACGGTTGCTTATCACCTGGACGGAGGACTTTCCCAAGATCACTGCCAAATCAGTGCGGTTCAACAGAGGCAACGGAACTTGGAATACATTCTGGGACACAATATTGGTGTTCAACGGAGGACAAACTATCGGTGTAGTTTGTAGTTGGATGATGAATTTTAAGTGTACACGATGTACAAGCGGTAAACTGGTGAATCCACATCACTCAGAGAACCAATAAAAACTTAATTTTTACCATCTGCGCATTTAGATTTTTTCATTTTTTATGCAATAAATTATTAAAAAACGATATTAAACAGCTGGTATTATTAATCCCCCATCGACAGACTTTTTTCAAATTTGGACTCGATTTACCTGAAAACGAAAGCTCAAATCAAAAAAAGTTATAACAGTTTCCATTCACCAGTTTCCCGCTTGCAGTACGAGTTTCCAGACCCAACGCGTAAGGCTTAATTTTATTTAATGTTGTTAAGTACTAGGGCTGTCCGTAAAATAAGGACTCCAGGGTGCTGCGATCGTGAGGAACAATTTTACGCGAGATCCGGCAACACTAGCTTGTAGCCTGGTTTCCCAACGCCAATTCCTCAAGTCGGTTCTTCGAGATTTCCTCCACTCGACTGTGACTCGACTCAACCTCAAGGATAAAATCGGTATGCAGAACTGAAAAAAACTATCCTCGACTTGAGCAAATTCCTCAGTCGAGTCAAGTAATGAACTGTCAAACTCAAGGTACGTCGCGATCTACCTTGAGGTCTCCTCAAAGCTTGTTAACAGCACTTTCCACATTATTTCTGAGGTTATTTCAAGTTTTATTAGCATAATGAATTATTTCCATGATTTTATTGACTACATTAATAAAGATTTGAACCAATATCGTCCAACTCTACCAACGTCGTATCAACTCGACTTTACTGGAGGTTCCTCACTGGAGGGTGAAGCCGTAACTGAACATACTGATTTCAAGGGAGTTTTTAAGATTTCCTTGAGGTGACCTCGACTAAAGTCGAGTGGAGGAGGTCTCGAGGAACCGACTATGCATATGGTGTTAGTCTCAGCGTGACAGCCATTCGCGATGGAGCTTCCGCTCGCCGCACCCACCAGCTGTGAATTACGTTCTATAATTAGTTTTTTTGTGGAAAGAACAAAACCCCAGTAGAAATTCATTCTCAGCTACTTGAATTGTGCGGAAAACAGTGTTTGAGTGCGAAAACATGCGCAAATGTTGCAGAGAATTTTAAAGCGGGCCAGGCGGCCATCGGTTTCAGACGAAAAAATTGCCAAAGTGGAAAAAACAAAGACTGCAGACTGACGGGTGGCGGTTCGGGAGCTCTGTAATATAATCCCTGATGTCAGTAAGACCACTATTGACAGAAAATTTGGGAGATCCAAGGTGGGTCCCAAAATTCTTACCGAAGATCACAAACAACAACGGGTTGAAGCAGCCCTCGAATTCCTTGAGTGCTACGACATCGATGGTTCAGTCATAATTGAGTCAAGAATTCTTGGACTCAATTGTGACTGGGGACGAGACCCGAGACCCGACATGACACCAGAGACAAAAGAACAATCCCAGTGGCGTCCTTCAGATTCACCGAAGCAAAGTTTGAAAACGAATTCCAGAGCGTAACTCACACCTGGTGGGTGCGGCAAGTTAAAGCTCTATCGCGAACGGCTGCCATGCCAAGACAAGGCATCACAGAGGGTGCAACGTGGTGGGGATTTGGCAATGGGAAACCAGGTTACACGCCAGTGTTGCCGGATCTCGCGTAAAATTGTTCCTCGCGACCGCAGCACCTTGCAGACCTTTTTTTACGGACAGCCTACGTATATTTATTTATTTAATTTGAACATAAAAATACAGATATATTATAAGAAAGCTTTGTCTGTCCAACTAGTAGTTTTCCCGTTTTAGGACAGTCAAATTGCATAGTTTAGTTCACATTAGATAGCTCGCTAATATCGTATTATTATCCCAACGACTGTATGGTTGAAATTTAAGAACTCGCCTTCAAGTTCGCCCCTGACGCCGCGACGATTTTCGTACGCGGACTTACAAAGCTTCTACCGTCATTTAAGCCCACAGAGCTGGTTTTTAACTGCTAGTAAATATGAATATGGCCAAGCCTCTTCAAAGGCTGTAGTGGCGATGAGGTTTGCATACATGGATTATCTGATTAACTTATGAGAGTTTTTTAAGAGAGATTAACTTATGAGAGTTTTTCCATCTTGAGAGCTAGAGTAAAAATATCTATACGTACATGCCTTAAAACCCATGTAGATTCAATAAAAAATTCTCTCCCTAACAGTATCAAAAATCTTTTAACCCTCATTAATTCGAAAAGAATTTCTAATTCTCTCCCCAAAATCATGCATCTCCACGACAAATCAGCAACAAATGGTGAAGATACAACTCTTATCTACTTACTTCTCTTCTGTTTTTAGCTCACCATCTAATTCTAAAAGTGACTCTAAACTTCCTTCCCAACTATATAATTATCCATTGTCTTGTATGAAAATAAGTCAAGATGAGGTCAAAGCGAAATTGAATACTCTTGATATCAATAAGGGTTCCGGCCCAGATGGAATTCAAGAATTTTAATAGCTTAATAATTCTTTTCAATTCCTTAATCTGAAGTGTTCTTGAGTACGGGTCTACCATCTTTTAGACGGGTACGAACAAAGACTTACACATTTTAAATAAGAAAGAGTCTAGTTAAAAGACGAAACATAAATGACCTCCTAACACTTTATAAAATTGTGAATAATCGTGTAGATAGTAACTTAGTCAATCAAATCAAGTTATACGCCAGGCCCAAATCTACCAGAAATCTTAACATATTTTGGACCGAAATTTCCTCCAATAATACTGAATATTAATCCTATATCTAGAATGTCTCGATCATACAACGATCTTGTTAAAATACATACCATTATAGATATTTTTGTAAATAATATAACTAGCCTCAAAAAATATCTCCATGATTTGTGCATCAAAAAAAACGTTGTTTCATTACTTTTTAATAATTACTTCATAAATATTTCACATTGTTTTTCATGTGATTGCTTCGGCGAATAATCTTGTTAATTAGTGCTTCTTAAAAAAAAAGTTGTTGTTTCATTACATTTCAATAATTGCTTCATAAATATTTCACATTTATTATGTGTTTCACATTTTGTATTTTAGTTTTCAATATTTTGTATTTTAGTTTTCAAATTTTTGTATATTAGTTTTTAAGTTATGCATAAATAATACTTAATTTTTTTTCATGCGTTTGCTTCTGTGAATATGCAAATTTGATTACTGCAGACACATTAGTCTAGGAATATTTATATTTTGTATTAGAATTTTTTTTTATATTACCTGCAAAAATGTTTTATAAATATCCTGTTTGTGTCTCAAATAAATAAATAAACGAAAGCCGATAAAGGCAATACAATAATAATAATGAACCGTTCAGAATATAATTCAAAAGTACAAAACTTAATTAATAATGACACTTTCACACCTCTTCCAACCGATCCAACTAACAAGTTTCAACAACACATCAAAAATGCATTAAAAGATTGTGGTTACGCCAATACACATACCTACACATACACACACCTACATAGCATGCATACATACTGTTACTGCTTGGGATTGGTATTAATATTGTTGCAAATCCTGTCCTACCTTGTTACAAAATCCGCACCTAAAAATATTATCACCACGTGCTCCAGTCTGCAATTAACCGCCCGCGCCGCAACATACCATATAGCCACTGTGATCCCGCTACCTGTCAATCGACATTAACATAATTCCGCCATGTTATATCTATCAAGTAAACGAAACGCACGCCTATTGCTGTTTCTGTGCCTATTGGATGGGGAGAAAGCAGACAAAATTGCCAGCATACAAGTTCTTTATCCTGTTCGGTGAGTCCTTTCCTTTATATGCAGCATATGTTTTTTTCTCGTTTCAAGCAGTAACAGTACCACAAAAATCAAGGTCCTTCGTCAGTCAATCTTCGCACATATCAAATCCACTCTACACACACTATCTCATTCATCTTGGTCCTTCGAGCCGGATATTTTTGAACTATAATATTAGTAGATAATAATCCAGCAGAGTGTGATTGCCTTTACAATACCGCATATAAATAATTACCCGCATTCCCGCAGTTTGATATACCTACATGAGTAATTATGTTTCTTTATACCTATCGTATTATGGTTGGAAATAACATATTAACCCGCTGTTAGAATAAATAAGTGCAAGACACTGCTTTGATATTTATTTCTGATAACTCATGTAATTGTATCTTGCTAATCAAATCGCATTACCTACCTTATAAATAATACGATTATTTCTTAATATTCGTATTGTTTATATTATTGGATATATCATTACAAATAAAATAATACGATTGTAATATTTATAATTTGTTAATGATAATAAACGCAAAATAAAAATAACTTTGTTTACCCACGTAGTGCACGGCGCATTCGTTAACCTCTCACAGCTCACCAGTCAATTTAACCCCGTGCGGTGATCACTGTGAATTAATTGAATATTCATTAAATATCTATTAATTAATTCCGCATAAATAATACAGACACATTATTTTAACCGCATTTTTAGTTGTTTATAGTCTCATATTTTGTAAAATATAACCGGAATAAATAAAATGGCTACAAGCGCGTCATCCGGGTCGCCTCGGGACGAAAGACGTCTCAAACGTTTAAATGCTAAACTATCAGCTAGCTTTGCAAGCTTACAGTCGGTGTATGACAAAATAAGGAAAGCTTCGGAAAGCATTAGCAATCGCCAATCTTTTTTGTCAGGCGCAACTACTGTTCAAAAATTCGTTCTGAATTTATAACAATTTTAGATGAAAAGGTGGATTGCGAACTGGAATTGAATCCGGAAGCAATTGCTGAATACTCTCAATTAAACGCATTTGAAGAACTCTTCGGGGTTATTAAATATACCGAAGCAAATATGCTGTCCAATCCAGTTGCGAAACCTCGCCGTCAAATTAAGTTACCGCCTTTGGAAATAGCATGCTTCGACGGAAAATTAGATAATTGGCCTCTTTTCTATGAAACATATAATTCGGTTATGCATTTGAATGATTCCCTGGATAATGCTGAAAAGATGCAGTATCTGATGTCTAAATTAACCGGAAAAGCATTAAATATTTGCAAAACTATTACGCCTACTGGTACAAATTATCAAGTTATTTGGGACGCATTGTGTACTAAGTATAATGATCAACGCGTTCTTGCTGAATCATACTATGACCGATTGCTGAAATTGCCTCCAGTTAACTCGGCCACGCCCGCTTCTTTAGAGAATTTCGCAGATGCATACTCCGCTAACATCGCCGCGCTGAAGCAATTAAAAATAAAAGACCTCGCAGAATTCATATTGCTACAACTGGGTCTTAAACGGCTTGACATAGAGACTGTAAAGGCTTTCGAATCTTCTATTAAAAATAATGAAAATTTACCTTCCAGCGCGGAACTAATCGACTTTGTAAGATGTGATGATCTCGCCTTTGGGCCTACGAAATAATTCCTTTAAAATTGAGAGATCGATTTAGAAATATATTCAATTTTGTAACATGGAATGTTTTCAGCATACGATTCTCTGTTTCCAATTCATGGGGGTGATTTATGGGTCCTTACCACTAAATAACCACATGTGTTTGCGTAGCTCAAGTGCATACGAGCCCGGCAAAGGCCATCCTTCACAAAACTAAGAAGGGACCCAGAATAACATTTAGAGGGATTTTTTCAGGATCGTTAACAAAACCAGAGGCGGCCGATGGATATTTGCCCGTGGGGTGGTTGATCTTAACGCGAGCAGATTGGATTTACGAAACAATTATCTGGTGAATTTTCTATGGCAGTGGGGAGTTGAAAATTAGGCAATAAGGATTGATCGTTGGTGCATTTAAATATACTAGAGCGACGCGCCGAGTAGGGGTTAAAATATTTAACATATTTGTCAAAATAAGATTGCAGAATTCGTTAAATAGTGACGCACGCAGAAAGAACGAAAACGTGTACAGACAATGCTTATATAATGTTATTATATAACCAATAGAGTCAACGCAAGTATTGAGAAAGAGTATTAGATTGAATTACGCCACTGAGCTCTTTTTTTTAAGCGTTATTGGGATAGTTTATGACTCCGGCGCAGACGAAATTAGTTTACACCACAAAAAATAACGAACATGGTTTCTACACAAAATTCTCTGAAATAATAGTTATTATGTGACAGAACACGATTAAACGATTGAGATATGCATATTGGGAGATGTGCTTATCACTTAAGATTTGAAAAAAAGTGACTAATAAATTATTGAAACCACACAAGTAGATGGGTGGGAGTCGCGGGGCAGGGAAGTGTTGGAGGATAGTCGGGGTAGAGGAGTGTTAGAGGAGAGTCAGGGAAGGAACCTAGGGCCGCGCAGACGGGATAAAAATCATCGAGTTTTGATAAACGGCAGAATAATAATTTGGTGCGCGTAAACCGGAAATAATTCATTAAATTAAAGGATAATAGTCGCGAGGAGACCAGCTCGGTGCTTCTAAATCGGGGATATTTCTTTTTAATTAAATAAAGGATAGTTCGTCTTTATTAAACAAAAAAAAAAGGTCCACGCGAATAAGGAAGTCAGAGATTGCGGCTGGCGAGTTCATAAAGTGCTTTAATTAGTGATTAATCAATTAGTGCACGAGGGATGCTGGTTTTGGATTGTGATTCGTGCATGTCATGGTTGTGTGCATGAGAGGGGTAAGTTTGACAAATTGAATTAATTATTAACAACATTAATGTTTGGATTTTGTACAAAGTAGGGTTAAAACAAAAGAATCATCATTACTCCCCGAGTATTTTAATTGTTTATAATTGTTCGTCTAGCTTGTGGTTTTCTGGATTTAAACATGTATTGTAGTTATATAGCGCCTTGAGGTGTTTTCCATAAAATCGGTGCCGTGTGGGTCGTTCAAATATTAGTATTATTATTATGGCTACCTTAATGGGGCCTTTAATAAGGAATCATGTCATCTAAGTCGGATGATTTAATCGGAAAATTATAACGGTAACATTTAAAAGCTATCGGGTAATTATCGGTAATCGTAAAAAAAGGAGCGTTCCCTCCGTAAGTCGATCCGGAGCTGCCTGATGTTGACCGGCGACGATTCTTGAGACAATACCGTTGTAAAATAATAATTTGGGGTTCAATGAACTAAAATACTATTTGAAGCACAAAAGACACTTTCGGGCAATAAATCTTAGACGAGAGACTTCATTTAAAAGACGGGATTTTGAAACCACAAAACAATAATAAAATCCTTAAAAAATGCTTAGTTGGTGATCTAGAAAACTAGGTTACTGGGTATGCTCCAATACATAACGGGTAACAAAATACAGAGGTATAGAATATAGGTATAAATTAATGTGTAATGCGCCTTTGAGGTGATAATTATTATTTACGAGTTTCGTAATAATATTTTTAAACGTAGCTAGGGGACTATATTCAGGAAGGTTTTTTTGAAAAGGCATTGGGTAATATAACGGTTTATGAAGGGTGCGTAACATGGGCATTTTTGATTACTAACAAAATCTGACATAATTGAATTCCCATTCCAAAAATTTCCCACACCTTATTCCAAATTTTAGGTATCACAACAAGTCTATTACATAGGACTTTGCATAAACTTGGTTCGATATCTTATCATATAATCGCCTTTGGTTCACGATTAGGTATATTTCTTTCGACTTAGCAAAAAACTTTCATATTGTCGGTTGAATGAAGCCGTCGGTAGGTATTCACATTTTAGCGTAATGCGCTATATCCACCTATTTAATTAACAAACTCTTTTTCTTCAAACTTAATTGAGCGGGTTACGACTCGAGAATGGACGGCGGTTGACGAATGAATTTACAGGTCCAGCTTTCCTATTCCCCCATGAGGAAGTATCTCACGCGACTTTATCGGGGGCGATGTGATCGAAATGCAGGTGGGCTTACACTATTTTTCTAATGTGGAGGCGAAGTAAGCGATGGTCGTGTCTGGTCCGAGCAAATTGGAATCCCTTGTGATCACATCTCGGTAACGTGGATCTCGTACCCGCTCTAGACTGGATTGAAAGCGTGGCCGGAGCCATTTCATGATGTCGACGTATGTACGTCACTAAGGCATTGGGGGACTTCAGGAGAACAAAGGACGTGCACCCATTTCGCCCTCCCTCTACCGCCGCTCCGAGGTACCAGCGGATAAAAGTTGTCGTCGCGGGAGGCCAGTTTGATGCAGGACGAAGATTACGATCTGGCCGGACTACCTTCGTCATGGGGGAAACGAAGTGACGAAATCTGCGTGGGCTTCACTACCTTTTAGGTTACGCTCGTGTGGGGTCTGCCTTGTCGGCGGAACGAAGGGAACATGACATATGGAATCGTTTGGCAACCGATCGACGGTTCTTTGTTGGAATCCGGATAAGTTTTCTTAACTACCTTTTGGTCTACGCTTAGGTAGGTATATTTCATTCGATATATTCGATTTAGCAAAAAACTTTCACATTGTCGGTTGAATGAAGCCGTCAGTAGGTATTCATATTTTAAGCGTAATGCGTTATATCCACCTACATAAGTAGCAAAAGTTCTCTTAACTCCCTCACAATAGGAATAGGGATCATCCAGCATCAGGGTGGGAATGTACTCTGGACGAAAGGGCAGCCGGGAAAATAGAAGGGAGGGAAGCCAGATTCACGACCTGGTGCCTTTCATTCTTGGACCCAGCACCCTGGAAGCCGAGCTTGACATTTCTTTCTTTGAGCTGATATTTGAGTTTGAGGTTGGGGTACGCCTATCGTAGAGCATATGCCCGTGACATTTCGGGGAAGGTCCCACGTTACGCTTGTGTATGTTATGCGAGGGGACGTATTTTTCATTCAAATCAAATACCGATGACCATCGCGATTGCAGGCTGGCGCACGTTTCTGTAGCGTGCCTAGGAAAAACGTAATCATTATTTCTACTGGTTCGAGGCGGCGTGCTGGACGGAGAACGGGACTATTGAGGACATGAGTGACTGCCAAGGCGAGGATCGGTGACATCAAAATCTTCTTTAATTAAATTCATACATCGCCAGATCAGAGGAGAGAGCGGCCCCACCGATCTCCTGACATTGCCGATTGTCTAATCAACTTCGGTTTAATGTTTATGCCGATGCTTTAGGAGTTAATGGAACTCAAGTCATCGGCATGCTGAAGAACTTCAGAATCAACAACATCATCATCAATCCAGAGTGGGATGTCACGTTCCAAAACCTCGTGCCACCCACACATTTCCTGAACAGTTCCTGACATCGGCTATCACGCCATTAATCGGAGCAGACCCTCATATCAAACGGTATGAGATGACCTCTCATCATCATCATCAACATATTTATAATTTGTCAGCGTATTGGTCGATATTATTCCCATTACCACTCTATGAACCAGAAACACACATCAAACTCTTTCCCGACAGAAGGCAAAACATGTCGATTTTCATTCGTCGCTTGCGACCTTAACATTCTCCGGAGGCGTTGGAATTGGAAGCTGATTCGGCGGTCTATGACCATCACCTTATCAGTTGGGCCATGGAGGAGTCCAATTATTTAAACAGCACATGTTCTGTCTCATGTTAATCCAAAATACCTACCCGTAGAATCAAATTAACAAAATAAAACAAGCTAGCTAACTAACAAACTGCATCTAGCACTGTAAGTGTAGAATTATTGCACTCCGTACTGCCTGAGTGTAATTCTTTTGTTAGAATGTACATAAATGTCAAATTATTTTCATGATAGCATTTTATAGAGCTGCAGAGAGTACGTGACATCGCATCGAAAGGTAGGATCTTCTCAATTCGCCGTTTGAATGTAAATTTATATACTAGATGCTAGGAGGGAAAATGCAGATTACTTCAATAAAATTAGTCGTCGATGAGCGTAGGTGTATAACAGGTGCTAGGGGAGGAAGCTGGATGAATATAGATAGATAATTAGTTAATTTTCAAGCTAGTCAGACTCAGTCATTGTTATTCGAAGCCTTGCAAATTGTAACACGCCATACCTAAAAGAACAAGGGTTTACCACAAATAAATTATTAATTAAATTGGATTAACTATACCAAACCACTAAAACAAAAAAGTACACAACGTTGTGGGGTTAATTACAATTGATTAATTGAGAGCATCTCGTCACGTTTGCATAAAAGTATTACGTGATGGGGTTGAAAAGGCGCTGCAAAAGAAATGCAGGGGAGAGACGCGAGAACGGGCGAACTACGAGTTTTAAAGGCCGGACGGGGTTGCGCCTGTAGCTGTAACAGGGTAGCTGTAGCACTGTAGCAGCATTTGGATTCAAAAGTTAGACGTTACTTCGTAGGGGGGGGGGGTTTATCACAGTTTTGCTAAGTGACCAGGAGGTATGGTATTACAAAGTGTTGCATTTTGCTGGGTTTTATACAATGACTTAAACAAGAATAGAAAAAAAAAATTAATACAGTAGGTATAACGGTTCGCATGTCATCCGAAGATGACTGAAAACACAACGAAAAAAAAGTAAAATACTAGGCCAATAGATGTGTAGCAGAGGAATTAGCAACAGGTTCAAATGTCATCCGAAAATGACTGAAAACCCAACGAAAAAAAAAAAAGTAAAATATTAGGACAATAGATGTGTGGTAGAGGAATTAGAAACAATAACGTTTACATTAGATTAACTAGATAAATATAGGAAAGATAGGACGATGATGCCCAACATCCGATAAGACGCAGATTAAAGATATCGTATTTTGAGGGAAGGAGCTCCGTACGGCTATAAAAAGTGGAACAAAACTTAACAAAGAGTAGGTACTTCAGCTAATGCATAGGTTCATTTGCTAACTAGATGAAGATAGGAGAGAAAGGCCGATGATGTCCAACTTCCGATGAGACGCAGGTTAAAGGTGTCATGTTTTGAGGGGAGTAGCGCCGTACGTCTATAAAAGGTGAAACAAAATTAATCAAGAGAGTAGGTAGTGCAATAATGTACACATTAGCTTAACCAGATAAATTTAGGAGAGGTTGGTTGATGATGTACAATTTCCGATGAGACGCAGGTTAAAGGTATCATATTTTGAGGGGAGTAGCGCCATACGTCTATAAAAAGTGAAACAAAATAAATCAAGAGAGTAGGTAGTGCAATAATGTACACATTAGCTTAACCAGATAAATTTAGGAGAGGTTGGTTGATGATGTCCAATTTCTGATAAGACGCAGATTAAAGGTATCATATTTTGAGGGGAGGAGCGCTGTACTCCAATAATATTTGGAACAAAAATTAATCAAGAGAAACTAATGATATCCCACCTTCGATAAAGTGAGAAAGGGTGTTACGTTATTAGGGGAGATAGTCCTTCAATAATGCATTCAATATCAGATCGCCGGGGTGATAATATCGATGTTAGTCAACCTTCAATTGGGTCTGAACGTTTGGTAAATTGGATACCGGACGATTAGTTAAAATAATAAAAATACAAAACATCGAGGAGTAGTTCTGGTTACCGAAGTAAACACAACATTACAATTGTAATATTGATAGGTATTAGTGTCCTTTAGTGTCAACAATAGAAAAAAGGGTCTCTTTCATTTTGAGGGCAGATCATTTAAACATTTAACGCTCAGTGTGGAGAACAAAAAAAAAGGGAGGTCATTAAACCGAGTGCCGACTAGCGGAGATATGTGTCAAATAGGTTTGTGCGTTTAACGTAACGGTAAATTGAAACCCTTCCTACAGCCGGTCATCACAAGAAGTGGGTGACAGTCGGAATAAAAGCATTATTTTGAAACGTAATTTCAAAATAATCTGTACAGGATTAAACGAAATTAGTTTGACTAAATAGTTCAAAGAGACAGAATCTGTTGAAAAACAAAATACATGTAGAATAAACATTGGTGACGTGAGCCGAATTAGGCGTGAAGACAATGAAATCAAATTGAAGATGGGAGAGGTAGGTAAAATGTTAGGCAACCTTCGATAAGTATAGGGAATAAAATGTATTCCGATGTGAGGGGAGGAAGTCGGTTCTTGATGGCAAATTAAAATTTTAAAAATAAATTGTTTGCTAATATTCAACCCGACTTACAGAATAAGCGTATCCAAAATGCTTAATTCTAATAATGCACTAGATTTAAAGGACTACAATAATAATTACGTATTCAAACGTATGAATCTAAGGAAATAAAAAAAATGACTAGGTATTGTAGACAGTAGATTTCTCAGCAGTTAAAAATTTATAGATGATATTGGTCCCCAGTACCAACTTGTTAAATTTAGAACAACGGTCAGGTTCATTTTGGGCAAAGTTCCTTTAACGAAAAACAAACAAAAAAATAAGGAAAGGTCGGTCACACTCGTATAATTACGGTAGGGATAATTATGGGGAAAAAAAATGCAGACGGATCTTCGAGACGGCCATTATGTGAAACCGAAAGTACCGATTAAGGAGAGACGTACCGACTTAAGCGATCTATGCGAGAAGATGCTTGCCATTTTGTAAGGGAAGTTGTATGGGTGAAACGTCACCTGATCGCCTCTTAAAAACAGATAACAGCGACTAAGCAAATACAGTTTCAACAGTGTTTTGAAAACAGGGGAACATAGACGGAGCAAGTTTACGAGTGATAGCCGTATTACCGTTAACAATGACAGAGCCGAATTGGGGAAAACACTCTGGGATATTTTATAGAGAAAAATACATTATGAGTTTAGACACAGTGAGATGTGGAGCATTGGAACATTTATAATGTTTAGTAGTAGATTGTGGAAGGGTTTACAAATTACGCAAACAGAGTTTATTGTGAAGCGGTGGGTATTTAAAATCAGCGTAAATAGGTGATAAAGTTAGGCAGAAATTAAAATTTGGATTAATTGGTTTAGAGACAATAATAGATACCTAACTGCTCACATACTATATTGTCGGCTTATGTGGGGAGTACAATGGGAGACAGCGAGGGTACCATGACTAGGTACCGTTGTAGGTGGTAACCGGGACAAATTCCTGGAAATATGTAGGCGTAACGCAAGGTACATTGACCGTAGTTTCAACATTAGACAAACATTGGGCAAGGCCGACGTAGAAACGGAATAGGGAAGGGATGCGATGACGTACAGGACAGGGCCAGATTAGGAAATATTCATCATTACAATTTTGAAAAAAAAAAGGCACAAAGATTTTAGGCGAGTCCAAACGGGCTGACTACTGCTGAAGTTCTGGAACAAAATAGGTGATTGTAGTTTGGATTTCTATCTACCTCCACTATTTTTTTCCATAAAGGGGAGACTGTGATGATCTCGCCTTTGGGCCTACGAAATAATTCCTTTAAAATTGAGAGATCGATTTAGAAATATATTCAATTTTGTAACATGGAATGTTTTCAGCATACGATTCTCTGTTTCCAATTCATGGGGGTGATTTATGGGTCCTTACCACTAAATAACCACATGTGTTTGCGTAGCTCAAGTGCATACGAGCCCGGCAAAGGCCATCCTTCACAAAACTAAGAAGGGACCCAGAATAACATTTAGAGGGATTTTTTCAGGATCGTTAACAAAACCAGAGGCGGCCGATGGATATTTGCCCGTGGGGTGGTTGATCTTAACGCGAGCAGATTGGATTTACGAAACAATTATCTGGTGAATTTTCTATGGCAGTGGGGAGTTGAAAATTAGGCAATAAGGATTGATCGTTGGTGCATTTAAATATACTAGAGCGACGCGCCGAGTAGGGGTTAAAATATTTAACATATTTGTCAAAATAAGATTGCAGAATTCGTTAAATAGTGACGCACGCAGAAAGAACGAAAACGTGTACAGACAATGCTTATATAATGTTATTATATAACCAATAGAGTCAACGCAAGTATTGAGAAAGAGTATTAGATTGAATTACGCCACTGAGCTCTTTTTTTTAAGCGTTATTGGGATAGTTTATGACTCCGGCGCAGACGAAATTAGTTTACACCACAAAAAATAACGAACATGGTTTCTACACAAAATTCTCTGAAATAATAGTTATTATGTGACAGAACACGATTAAACGATTGAGATATGCATATTGGGAGATGTGCTTATCACTTAAGATTTGAAAAAAAGTGACTAATAAATTATTGAAACCACACAAGTAGATGGGTGGGAGTCGCGGGGCAGGGAAGTGTTGGAGGATAGTCGGGGTAGAGGAGTGTTAGAGGAGAGTCAGGGAAGGAACCTAGGGCCGCGCAGACGGGATAAAAATCATCGAGTTTTGATAAACGGCAGAATAATAATTTGGTGCGCGTAAACCGGAAATAATTCATTAAATTAAAGGATAATAGTCGCGAGGAGACCAGCTCGGTGCTTCTAAATCGGGGATATTTCTTTTTAATTAAATAAAGGATAGTTCGTCTTTATTAAACAAAAAAAAAAGGTCCACGCGAATAAGGAAGTCAGAGATTGCGGCTGGCGAGTTCATAAAGTGCTTTAATTAGTGATTAATCAATTAGTGCACGAGGGATGCTGGTTTTGGATTGTGATTCGTGCATGTCATGGTTGTGTGCATGAGAGGGGTAAGTTTGACAAATTGAATTAATTATTAACAACATTAATGTTTGGATTTTGTACAAAGTAGGGTTAAAACAAAAGAATCATCATTACTCCCCGAGTATTTTAATTGTTTATAATTGTTCGTCTAGCTTGTGGTTTTCTGGATTTAAACATGTATTGTAGTTATATAGCGCCTTGAGGTGTTTTCCATAAAATCGGTGCCGTGTGGGTCGTTCAAATATTAGTATTATTATTATGGCTACCTTAATGGGGCCTTTAATAAGGAATCATGTCATCTAAGTCGGATGATTTAATCGGAAAATTATAACGGTAACATTTAAAAGCTATCGGGTAATTATCGGTAATCGTAAAAAAAGGAGCGTTCCCTCCGTAAGTCGATCCGGAGCTGCCTGATGTTGACCGGCGACGATTCTTGAGACAATACCGTTGTAAAATAATAATTTGGGGTTCAATGAACTAAAATACTATTTGAAGCACAAAAGACACTTTCGGGCAATAAATCTTAGACGAGAGACTTCATTTAAAAGACGGGATTTTGAAACCACAAAACAATAATAAAATCCTTAAAAAATGCTTAGTTGGTGATCTAGAAAACTAGGTTACTGGGTATGCTCCAATACATAACGGGTAACAAAATACAGAGGTATAGAATATAGGTATAAATTAATGTGTAATGCGCCTTTGAGGTGATAATTATTATTTACGAGTTTCGTAATAATATTTTTAAACGTAGCTAGGGGACTATATTCAGGAAGGTTTTTTTGAAAAGGCATTGGGTAATATAACGGTTTATGAAAGGTGCGTAACATGGGCATTTTTGATTACTAACAAAATCTGACATAATTGAATTCCCATTCCAAAAATTTCCCACACCTTATTCCAAATTTTAGGTATCACAACAAGTCTATTACATAGGACTTTGCATAAACTTGGTTCGATATCTTATCATATAATCGCCTTTGGTTCACGATTAGGTATATTTCTTTCGACTTAGCAAAAAACTTTCATATTGTCGGTTGAATGAAGCCGTCGGTAGGTATTCACATTTTAGCGTAATGCGCTATATCCACCTATTTAATTAACAAACTCTTTTTCTTCAAACTTAATTGAGCGGGTTACGACTCGAGAATGGACGGCGGTTGACGAATGAATTTACAGGTCCAGCTTTCCTATTCCCCCATGAGGAAGTATCTCACGCGACTTTATCGGGGGCGATGTGATCGAAATGCAGGTGGGCTTACACTATTTTTCTAATGTGGAGGCGAAGTAAGCGATGGTCGTGTCTGGTCCGAGCAAATTGGAATCCCTTGTGATCACATCTCGGTAACGTGGATCTCGTACCCGCTCTAGACTGGATTGAAAGCGTGGCCGGAGCCATTTCATGATGTCGACGTATGTACGTCACTAAGGCATTGGGGGACTTCAGGAGAACAAAGGACGTGCACCCATTTCGCCCTCCCTCTACCGCCGCTCCGAGGTACCAGCGGATAAAAGTTGTCGTCGCGGGAGGCCAGTTTGATGCAGGACGAAGATTACGATCTGGCCGGACTACCTTCGTCATGGGGGAAACGAAGTGACGAAATCTGCGTGGGCTTCACTACCTTTTAGGTTACGCTCGTGTGGGGTCTGCCTTGTCGGCGGAACGAAGGGAACATGACATATGGAATCGTTTGGCAACCGATCGACGGTTCTTTGTTGGAATCCGGATAAGTTTTCTTAACTACCTTTTGGTCTACGCTTAGGTAGGTATATTTCATTCGATATATTCGATTTAGCAAAAAACTTTCACATTGTCGGTTGAATGAAGCCGTCAGTAGGTATTCATATTTTAAGCGTAATGCGTTATATCCACCTACATAAGTAGCAAAAGTTCTCTTAACTCCCTCACAATAGGAATAGGGATCATCCAGCATCAGGGTGGGAATGTACTCTGGACGAAAGGGCAGCCGGGAAAATAGAAGGGAAGGAAGCCAGATTCACGACCTGGTGCCTTTCATTCTTGGACCCAGCACCCTGGAAGCCGAGCTTGACATTTCTTTCTTTGAGCTGATATTTGAGTTTGAGGTTGGGGTACGCCTATCGTAGAGCATATGCCCGTGACATTTCGGGGAAGGTCCCACGTTACGCTTGTGTATGTTATGCGAGGGGACGTATTTTTCATTCAAATCAAATACCGATGACCATCGCGATTGCAGGCTGGCGCACGTTTCTGTAGCGTGCCTAGGAAAAACGTAATCATTATTTCTACTGGTTCGAGGCGGCGTGCTGGACGGAGAACGGGACTATTGAGGACATGAGTGACTGCCAAGGCGAGGATCGGTGACATCAAAATCTTCTTTAATTAAATTCATACATCGCCAGATCAGAGGAGAGAGCGGCCCCACCGATCTCCTGACATTGCCGATTGTCTAATCAACTTCGGTTTAATGTTTATGCCGATGCTTTAGGAGTT
The DNA here is from genome assembly GCA_917563855.2 of Limnephilus lunatus. NCBI lineage: Eukaryota > Metazoa > Arthropoda > Insecta > Trichoptera > Limnephilidae > Limnephilus > Limnephilus lunatus. The sequence continues at coordinate 82,132,213 of OU830597.1, read as the reverse complement.
AATGGAACTCAAGTCATCGGCATGCTGAAGAACTTCAGAATCAACAACATCATCATCAATCCAGAGTGGGATGTCACGTTCCAAAACCTCGTGCCACCCACACATTTCCTGAACAGTTCCTGACATCGGCTATCACGCCATTAATCGGAGCAGACCCTCATATCAAACGGTATGAGATGACCTCTCATCATCATCATCAACATATTTATAATTTGTCAGCGTATTGGTCGATATTATTCCCATTACCACTCTATGAACCAGAAACACACATCAAACTCTTTCCCGACAGAAGGCAAAACATGTCGATTTTCATTCGTCGCTTGCGACCTTAACATTCTCCGGAGGCGTTGGAATTGGAAGCTGATTCGGCGGTCTATGACCATCACCTTATCAGTTGGGCCATGGAGGAGTCCAATTATTTAAACAGCACATGTTCTGTCTCATGTTAATCCAAAATACCTACCCGTAGAATCAAATTAACAAAATAAAACAAGCTAGCTAACTAACAAACTGCATCTAGCACTGTAAGTGTAGAATTATTGCACTCCGTACTGCCTGAGTGTAATTCTTTTGTTAGAATGTACATAAATGTCAAATTATTTTCATGATAGCATTTTATAGAGCTGCAGAGAGTACGTGACATCGCATCGAAAGGTAGGATCTTCTCAATTCGCCGTTTGAATGTAAATTTATATACTAGATGCTAGGAGGGAAAATGCAGATTACTTCAATAAAATTAGTCGTCGATGAGCGTAGGTGTATAACAGGTGCTAGGGGAGGAAGCTGGATGAATATAGATAGATAATTAGTTAATTTTCAAGCTAGTCAGACTCAGTCATTGTTATTCGAAGCCTTGCAAATTGTAACACGCCATACCTAAAAGAACAAGGGTTTACCACAAATAAATTATTAATTAAATTGGATTAACTATACCAAACCACTAAAACAAAAAAGTACACAACGTTGTGGGGTTAATTACAATTGATTAATTGAGAGCATCTCGTCACGTTTGCATAAAAGTATTACGTGATGGGGTTGAAAAGGCGCTGCAAAAGAAATGCAGGGGAGAGACGCGAGAACGGGCGAACTACGAGTTTTAAAGGCCGGACGGGGTTGCGCCTGTAGCTGTAACAGGGTAGCTGTAGCACTGTAGCAGCATTTGGATTCAAAAGTTAGACGTTACTTCGAAAGGGGGGGGGGTTTATCACAAAGACAACAGCAACGAATTCTCAACCGCGCGCAAATTACGCAACCGACCTCGAGCCGCGTTGGCTTAAACATTAATTATACCGCTAAACCGCAAAAAACTAATTCCGCAAAGGCATTTATTAATGTCGAAAAAATCGATAATCACTCCATCGAAATTTGTTTTTGTTGTCAAAAGGGATCGCACCCTTTATACCAATGTTCTAAATTCACAAGTCTAGAACCACGCGATCGATTTAACTGTATTAAGTCATCGAATATTCCAGTTTGTGTGAACTGTCTCAGTACTAGGCACATCACGAAAGCTTGTAAATCAAAGAGTACATGCAAAACATGCGCGCTCAACCATCATCGTTTATTGCATTTCAAACAAACTGATGGGCGGAAGTCACAAACAGACCCAATACCATCTCCCGCGTTACAAGCAGATGCCGATAATGATAACTTAAATTCTTTGAATCCGGTTTCGCTATGTGTAACAAATTCATGCCCTAGTGCAAATACTACTGCACTCTTAGGACGCTAAGGGCCAGGTACAGACGATACGGGCTCTAATAGATAGCGGCTCCCAAAGGGACATAATTACGCGCAAATGCTGTTCACGCTTGAATCTTACGATGCGGGCATCTCCAAGTACTTACGTCACGGGAATAGGTGACGTAAGAAATGTGACAAATGGCGTAACTTGCTTAAAATTACATTCCCGCTATGACATCACTCAGTCGTATACGATTAAACCATATGTAGTAGAAACTATAACCAGTGAGTTGCCTACTGTTAACATTAACCGTTCCTCTTTGTCGTATCTTGACAATTTGCCCTTAGCAGACACAACATTCTGTACGCCCGGTGAGATTGATATTATCTTGGGATGTGACATATTTGCTCGCATTCTAAAGGCAAACAAAATATCAGGTTCTCTCGGCCAGCCATTTGCTATTGAAACCACTTTGGGATATCTCATCTTGGGTACTGCCCCAACGATGATTGAAAACCCAAGTATAAACGCCACGCAATCATTTTGTACGTTCACGCAAAATAATGATTTTTGCCTGTCGCGCTTCTTCGAATTGGAAGACATTTCAGATGAGAAGTTTTTAACGCCTGATGAACAAGAGTGTGAGGACATTTTTAAACTCACTACCTCTCGTGACACGGCAGGTCGTTATATCGTCGCGCTGCCGTTTCGAAACAGTCCCTCTGTTCTCAGTGAATCGTTACCCGCCGCCGAACGCAGGTTTCGATCTCTCGAACGCCGCTTGATATCTCAACCCGCAATAAAGTTAGAATATGACAAAATATTGCGCGAATACCTACAGAAAGGGTACATTTCGCCGGTCGACAATTCTGACTTACCTCATTACGTTATACCGCATCATATTGTAGTTCGTGAAGATAAACTTACTACTAAAATTTGCATGGTGCTAGACGCGAGTATGAAATCCGATTCGGGTTATTCGCTTAATGATATCCTACATACCGGAAAGAATTTACAAGGTGATTTGTTTCGCATTATCCTCAATTTCCGATTGTTCGCAATAGCTATAACCGCTGACATAAAACAAATGTACCTACAAATCGTAGTGCAAGAAGAATGCCGTCGTTATCAGCGCATGCTGTATAGATTTAACGATAGTGACCCTTTACAATTGTTCGAATTTAATCGCGTCACTTTCGGCATGTCTTGTAGCCCATTTTTGGCCATGCGTTCACTGCGCCAACTCGCAACGCATGAAAAACCTCGTTTCCCACTCGCGGCAAACTTGGTGGAAAATGGCTCATTCTACGTGGATGATTTTGTCACCAGTTGCTCATCAGTCGAGGAAGCTACCGAGTTGTCGACGGAATTAATTCAGTTATTCGCTGCCGGAGGATTCGACCTTGTAAAATTCTCTTCTAATTCTCCAAAGTTTTTATCCACGATTCCTACAGCTCGTCGTGTTAAGGAACATGTGGAATTTAATCCCGATGAAAATCTAAAAATACTAGGGCTTCATTGGATACCCGCTTCTGGTCATTTTGTATTTGTCGTACACACCGACGAAAGAACGTGTACTAAACGAAACATTCTCTCGACGATTGCTCGTCTTTGGGATTTGATGGGTTTCGCCGCACCAGTTGTATTATTGGCTAAGCTGATAATTAAATCTCTATGGGAGTATAACCTGGATTGGGACGATACTCCTCCTGAAACAGTTGTCACACTTTGGCGACATTTTAAAAAGGAATTGCCATTACTGCAATCTATTAAAATTCCTCGTTTTTTAGGAATCGAACCCCAATGTGTATTAACGCTTATCGGGTTTTCAGACGCAAGCGAACGCGCATATGGAGGTGTTATTTACTTACATGTTTACTGTCCAAATACTGATAAAACCACAATTAATTTATTATGCGCTAAATCCAAGGTCGCTCCGGCTAAGACAATTTCACTTGCGCGATTAGAACTATGTGGAGCGCTAGTACTTGCACGATTAATGCATTTGGTCAGTAATACCTACACATCAAATTCGAAAGCTCATACGACTTTAGCTTTTTGCGACAGCACGGTTGCTCTAGCTTGGATAAATTCACCGCCTGCAAAATGGCAGACCTTCGTTGCCAACCGTGTCTCACAAATACAAAACCATCTTGGGGCTGAATGCTTCCATTATATAAGAGGTCAAGACAATCCCGCCGACTGCTTATCGCGGGGTCTTACTCCCGCTCAGCTAATAGACCATCCGTTATGGTTAAACGGTCCCGTATTTGCCCAATTACCTAAAAGTGATTGGCCTTTACAACGTTTTGATACGAAATCGATATCTGATCCACCCGAATTAAAAACAAAAATTTTGATGTCCGTTCAGGACAATAACCGCCCCAAAACAATTGCTCCACCGTTATTGTGTGCACTAGCTTCTCGTGTTAGTTCATGGCCGAAATTAATTCGAATAGTAATTTATGTTTTTCGTTTCATTAAGAAATTACCACGAGCATTCGAATTAAGCCATATCTTAGTTGCAGAAATTGCTGTTATAAATTCTATACAGCAAGAACATTTCTCCGAAGATATAAAGGCAGTCAAAGATGGGAAGAAGGTTCGGCGAGCGATTGCAAAATTAAATCCGTTTCTTCATGACGGAATTCTAAGGGTAGGAGGCAGATTGAGTAACGCTGAAACAGAATTTGACAGTCGTCATCCCATTCTATTACCCGCTCGTGATAATGTAGTCAATTTAATAATAGACTACTATCATATTAAGAACCTACATACGGGTCCTACGTTACTGATGTCGCTGCTACGACAAAGATTTTGGATACTTTATTCGCGCAATTTGGTTCGGAAACGTGTGCATCAGTGCAATACGTGCTTCAAAGTCAATCCTAAACCACAATTCCCATTAATGGGGGATTTACCCGCATGCCGCGTCCGCGAAGCTAAGGCGTTTCTTCACACGGGGGTTGACTACGCTGGCCGGCTTCAAATAATCCCTTATAGACGTCGGGGGGTGCGAAGTCAAAAGGCATACATTTGCTTATTTATTTGCTTGGTGACCCGAACAGTTCATATTGAACTCGCTTCGGATCTTTCCACCGAAGTCTTCCTCAATGCTTTCAAGCGTTTCCTTTCTCGTCGAGGTCCTGTGAGTATAATGTACTCCGATAATGGGACGAACTTTGTGGGAGCCAAATCCCATTTAAGGTCTTTATTTGCACTTATAGAGTCACCCAATTACAAAAAGGAATTCTCAGACAATCTGTTGGAGAATCGAATCGAATGGAAGATGAATCCACCGCAAGCTCCTCACTTTGGTGGGATCTGGGAAAGTAACATTAAATGCCTGAAAGGTTATTTAAATAAAATAGTAGGCACCTCTCTACTGACTTATGAAGAGATGCAAACAGTGCTTTCTCAGATTGAAGCAATTCTAAATTCACGCCCGCTATCTGTACTTAGCGTTAACGATGTTTCGGCTCCATTACCGCTAACCCCCGCGCATTTTTTAACGCTCACTCCCTTAAAATCTTTACCCGCTGCTGATTTGTCAGACGAGCCAGTCAACTTGATACAACGCAAACATCTCGTGGATCGTCTTGTTCAGACGTTCTGGAACCGATGGCGAATTGAGTATTTAAATACTTTGCAAGCTCGCCAGAAATGGAATACAAATGCTAATTCGGTAAAGACAGGCACGGTAGTAATGATTAAGATTGACAACATCGCGCCCCTTCAATGGCCTATTGGGGTAATAGTTAATGTCTACCCCGGGGCAGATGGGGTGATCCGGGTTGCGGAAGTTAAAACTAACTCCGGAACATACCGCAGGGCAGTCGTTAAACTCTGTCCCTTACCGTCACAATAGATTTAACGACATCTTAGAAGTTAGTTCATAATACTTTTATTTTTAAAAATCAATTAGATTAGTTTCATTGTTAAATAGGTACCAAACCCTACTTCTAGTTTTATCTACCGCAGGTTCAGTATTATTTATTGAATCCTTTCAAATCATATTTTCGTTTCAATGTTTTTTATTTTTTTTATTTCCTTGCTATATCAGTCATTTTGACCATTTGGTAAAAGCATTTATATAACTTACATAATATTTTCTTAACTTTTACATAATTTATTACATGTCATTATAATTTTTGTTTGCGCATTGAAACGTATTGGCACTCTTTTGGTTTATGGAAGTGGATTCTTTCATCCCCTTCCAGGCGGGGGGCATGGTTACGCCAATACACATACCTACACATACACACACCTACATAGCACGCATACATACTGTTACTGCTTGGGATTGGTATTAATATTGTTGCAAATCCTGTCCTACCTTGTTCCAAAATCCGCACCTAAAAATATTATCACCACGTGCTCCAGTCTGCAATTAACCGCCCGCGCCGCAACATACCATATAGCCACTGTGCTCCCGCTACCTGTCAATCGACATAAACATAATTCCGCCGTGTTATATCTATCAAGTAAACGAAACGCACGCCTATTGCTGTTTCTGTGCCTATTGGATGGGGAGAAAGCAGACAAAATTGCCAGCATACAAGTTCTTTATCCTGTTCGGTGAGTCCTTTCCTTTATATGCAGCATATGTTTTTTTCTCATTTCAAGCAGTAACGGTACCACAAAAATCAAGGTCCTTCGTCAGTCAATCTTCGCACATATCAAATCCACTCTACACACACTATCTCATTCAGATTGTAAATCCCCTATGTTTGAAGATCTATCATACGATAATATGAAATTCCTCACAAAAAACCCAAAAATTCCAAGATTATATGGTTTCTTAAAAATTCACAAACTCGGTACCCCAATTAGACCCGTCGTATCGTGTTGTAATTCTCCGAATTACAAATTAACTTCTTTTGTGACCAACCTATTTAATACTTCCAATGTATTTTCCCCTGTACACACCATTAAAAATTCATATGAATTAGTCACCCATTTAAAAGATTTAACTTTACCAAATAACTGCAAATTAGTATCCTTTGATGTTGTTAATTTATTTTCAAATGTCCCTGTAATCGAATGTAAAAATATTATGTCTAATTTATTAACCATTTCTAACTTACCAAAAGATCTCTCTGATGATCTAGCCCGTATGTTTAACATCTGTCTGAATCAAAATTATTTTTAATTTAATGATATTATGTACCAACAAAATGAAGGTCTGCCAATGGGTCTACCAACGAGTCCACTTTTCGCTGATGTGTTTATGGATAACTTGGAAAAAAATATTTTTAATTGTAACTCACCCCTTCTTAAAAATGTGTTTTTCTGGAAACGCAATGTTGACGATATACCTAATATGTATTTGGAAAGGTACTGACCGTCAACTCAACTCCTTCCTGTCCCTCCTAAATTCATTCCATAAAAAAATTCAGTTTACTTTAGCAATAAGAAAAAATTGTTGTTTAAATTTCTTAGACCTATCCCTATCCATTGTTAATAATAAATTCGATTTCAATATTTATAGAAAACCCACCTTCACAGATACCGTAATTCACAGTAATTCTAACCACCCCATCTCACATAAACATTCCGCCTTTCACTCTATGATTCACAGACTTGTCAATATTCTCTTATCTAACGTTAACTTCACTGAAGAACTCTCTAAAATCAAATCTATTCCAATAAATAAATAACGGATACCCCCATAGCTTAATCGATAAAATCCTTACAAAAAAACTTAATCTCATATCTACTAATAAATTCCTTTATAATAATACACAAAACATCAGTTAATAAAAACCACGGTTGGCGTAGAATAGTATTCATAAATAATTTTTCATCTTCATGTGTTTCTAAATTCCCTACAGAAATTAAAGCCGCGTTTTACACTAATAATAACCTTGGTAAACTTTTAATAAACTCTAAAGATAAAGAAAATACCTTAAGCCATTCTGGCATCTACAAACTTAAATGTAATGACTGTTCAGCCTTTTACATTGGTAAAACGGCTAGAAACATTCAAACAAGGGTGGTCGAACACTTAAGATGTCTAAACAGTGTAGGTTTTTCAGAATTCGCCACCCACCTAATAGATAAAAATCACTCTTTTAATAAATCTTCCGGGATAGATGTATTGCATAGAAATGGGGTAGATTTACGACTTAATAATCTTGAAGCCCTTGAAATAAAAAAGTAATTAAAAATAAATAAAACTAATTTACTTAATAAACAAATTGATTTATCTAACACCCCTATCTTTAAAATATTTCAATTACCCCCACCCACGTTCACCCCTCCCTCTTAGGCACCGCCCTCTTCGCCCCCACCTAAGTTGATGTTCTGTCTCTCTCTTCTAATTTTCGTTCTTCTAAATATGTAATGTATATCTTTATTATGTTCAATGTCTTTTTATTCACCCCCGAGGAAGGTTCAGGATGAACCGAAACCGGTTGGATTAAGATAAAATAAAGTGGAATTGAAACTAAGTTATTTAATATAATTATGTATTCCCACAAAGTGTTTGCTACATGTGAAGATTAAATAAATAAACTTACTTTTCTGCAACAGATCGTCTACTCTCCCCAAGATACTTGAGTCCGTGGAGACTGGTGTTCTCGGTGAACTCTTTGAAGTAGTTGTAACAAGTCTTGGCCTTCCGCTCTTTCCTGCGGGGAACCATCGTCCCGCACTCCCCGGCCTCAGCCCCAAAGGCAGCTTTCATCTTGGAGGGACTTCCCGGCACCGCTGCATCATCGACACTACATAGAATAAAATACATAAAATAGCTGAATACTAGCCTTATATTGTCAGAATTAGACTCTGTATATCAAGATCAGACCCTAGCACGATCGATCGATAAGGATTGATAGTATAACTTTCGGTAACTTCTCATCGTTCCCTAGCATGACTGCATATTGCCATCGAATAAGTAACAGTTCACAATGACTAAGTATTCTAAATATATTCGACGAGCGATCTGCAGTTGTCCTAGGGAACGTTATCCTTTCTTAGTTTTACGTTAAATGAACAACTAATCGTTCCTAAGCATTTAAATAAACTAGCTTTTGCCCGTTGCAGGTAACTAATGGGTTAAAACACTAAGCGACTAAGCCATTTGACGTGTGAACGTGGGTGAAGCGAGGAGTGTGTGTTAATTAAATATTAGAGAGTGGGGGGTAGGAAAGGGGGTAGGGATGTAGGAGGGTGGGGAAAAGGTGGAGGAAGGAGGGGTAGGGTTGGGGGGAGGGGACCGGGAGGAGGATGGAGGGATTAGGGGAACTCGGGAGAGGGATCCGCGGGAGGGGGGAAGTGAATACGGGAGGGGGAGAGAGGAACTCGGGTGGGGGGTTCGCAGAACGGCGGAAGGGGGGGGGAATAGAGTGAGAAGAGGTAAGGTGGAGGAGGAGGAGTGGGAATGCGAGAGGGGAAGGGGACGCGGGACAGGAAGGGGAGGAGGAAGGTGAACGGGACGAATGAGAAAGGACGCGCAGGGAGAAACAATTTCTTTATTAAATGGCATAGCAACGCACGCCGGGTACCAGCCAGTATGTTATAATAATATACATGGAATAGTTACATGTTTGAGATAGTATTACGATTTTAGAAACCAGATTAAGCAAGAAAAGAGAAATGGTGCAATGAGAAGATAAAAAATTACAATAAATTATCAGAGGTTACATATTATGTATGGGAATAGATAAAATATGTAATAGATAATAATAAATGGTTTTAATATACGCAGTTAACAGATTCAAATTAATTTTAGTAAAAATTGAAAACTGATCGGATGTAGTCTTGACTGAACACACAAAAACATCACAAAAAAAAATACAAAAAAAAATACAATAAGGGGTAATTTACGCGAACCGAGATAATATTTCGGGGCGGAGAAGCATGAGGTAAGCCGGAACGGGGAATTCGCTACGCGCGCGAGCGAAGGCAGAGCAACGAAGAAATCTAGACTAGATGGTACTAGATTGAGTAAGCTTTGAACATGAAACGTTTAATAAATAATGGGCATCTTTCAAATTATGTTTATTAAGTTGAATGTGCATGTTTTAGGTAACTTTAGATAGAAACATAACCTATTGCAGAAGGAGCTAACGATTTTATGACTCTTTCGATCGAATTTCGATCAAACTTGTTTGATAAATTATTCGATACAATCAACTACACTGCTAGACGGTAGTCAGTAGCTTATGACTCGTAACGGACACGTTCTTCATTGACATAACAATACGGTATTCAATTACCTACGCACTATTTTCATAATATGTGATCATAATTATATCTGAATGTATTGGAAAGACAAATAAAATATCGGCCATTTTCAATATTTATTATTATTTTTTACAAAAAGTTACATAAAATAACAAATAATTATTTATTTTTCATGAATTAACGCCGATTGGCGGCTTTTACATGGGAATTACAATAATTTGAAATGGTACAGAATACACATGGTTAAGAAAAAAATATTCATGTGATAAAAAATTAAAAAGTACATATCGAAGTGACAGCATAAAGTACAAATAGTAAGCTATTATAAATACAAATATGAAGAAAAATAAAACCTCATAACATGTATATTAGATATTTTGAAAAAAAAATCGTAAAGGACGTAATAAAAATAAATTTAAATATTCCAGAAGTAAACATTGATGAAGAGTAAAAACATTCAAATTATATTTGATTATAATCGAACTGAGAAGCACTGACAAACAACTTTAATTAAATAAAGTTTGTATGTTGATAATCTTTCAATATTTATCACACCATTAACAACATATTTATTGCAGTATATGCAGGCGATTTATTATGGAATATATCAGCGCCCTTGAGGTGATTTTTCACAAAAACGGCGCTTTATAAATCAGCCAAGTATTATTATAATTCAGCATTAGATCCTGTATTGTTACAATGGTAAGGTAATTTGTGACGAACTGATCTACTTAAATCAGTTATTTTTTGTTCCGAATTTTTCTCAGGCGACATCGATCCTTCAGACAATTTTTCAGTATTTTCCTGATGAAATAAAAAAAAATATTAGAAAAATTATGTTAATTCATTTTTCTATAAAATTGTGGCATTGGACACGCGAGTGTATAAGTACATAAAGACGGGTATATACAAGTGTATAAAATATCTGCTGTAATAATTGTAGAGGTGGTAAAGTATCGCTGAATCCAGAAGCAAGCATTAATGGCACATTTTTTCTGCGTTCTTTATTTTTCCTTTTGATTTTTTTCACCCTGCTTACTAGCGGATACCTGTTCTTCTTATCTTCGTTGCCTATTCTAAACAATTAGTATCCTCTGAAAAAAAGATTTAGGGATTATATTTTGGTTTTGGTATTAATTAGATGATGATGAACGTATCTAAATGTTAGAAGTAACGACGCGTTCTGTGAAACTAATCATTTGTTACGTTTTAAAAAAAACGCGATAACGAAACATATCAAAAAAGTTTAACTATCGTGTAAATCAAACGCGATTTTATTAGCGACGGTGTTATCCACAAACTCCATTGTGATCTTGTCTAGTTAAACCAATTTAAAAGGTTTATAACCGAAATAACAGAAATTTTGGAGTGCCACGAAAATTCCGATTTCCGAGGCGAATACTAAATAAGAGTTACATCACAATATTTGCCCTTGATATTAAAGCCTAGGAAACTACAAAAATATTTCATACATTCCATAGTTCTCATTAAAAACCTGCGGCAGGAATGTGAACTAACATTTTCGTTATTTGTTTTTGGTGTGTTATGCCGTGTTGCGCTACCTCCTTCTTTAGCCGACGTTTCGGACAGCATTGCAGTGTCCATCATCAGGGCAGATGCGACAGATGTGTCGGATCTGCCACATCATCGGCTAAAGAAGAAGGTAGCGCAACACGGCATAACACCCCAAAAACAAACAACGAAAATGCCTTTGGCCGTGTAAAATCTTAAAACGTATGTGAACTGACATGTTTCAATATGAAATAGCACAATTTGTTGGTTATTCACATTTGGTCGTTTTAATTATTGCTGCAAGGTACGTTAGATTCGTACTGGGAGATTTATGGTGAGGATCGTTTCGTGTTTTTATGAAACTTTTTGCCTACTATTTTCAATTATTATCTCTTGTGCAATATTAAATACTAATAATATCTTTATCTTTACCTAATAAACAAGAAGTTTCACTTTTGTCGCGCGTGGACTCCACACACACAATTTTTATGGTTTATTTTATTTTCGCATTTTACTTATAAAATAGGTTTCAATATTTTTTTTCGTTTAATTTTCAGGAGTGTCTCGGCTTCTTTTTGTTTGTTTGCAACCTTTATAATCTATTTTACAATTTGCTTATTTTTTATAACTTTGTAACTCATTTATTTTACCATAATTTATTAGATATACCAATGCTACAACTAACATAACTGTATAATTAGAAATTTATGTAAAAGCCCAGTAGGGCGCAAATGAATACAACTAGGAATACGATTCTGTTGAAGGCGCACTCTAAATATTCTATGCCGCTGGTTGTAGACCAGCCGGCCGAGAAATGGAATTTCTAGTAAAAAAGTCAACTTGGTTCTGAAATAATACACAATAACATTACGACTAACCTTTAGTGTGACCACTTTTATCATGTGCCAACACATTTACGTATTTATTTTTCGTAAAATTTGACGTCATCTCACTCTCAAAGCATCTCGCGTACTGACGAGAAATAACTTCTGCCTTGGTTTATATAATGGCGCGAGACAAAGTATTATTGAAAAACGGTTTTTATTTTTATAAGCATTGTTTTTATGCTTTTTAAAATAATTTTATTATCTAGCCGTTTAGAAAACATTGATGTGGTGATAATGTATATTTTTATAATTCTCCTGTATTTAGAATTGAAGGATATAATCGAACTTTAAGCTATTTTTAGAGGTTCCGTAAATATTTTTTTACGCTATTGTTTTAAACATTTTAACGCGTTTTGTTATTTCACCATTTAGAAGAATAATTTATTTGTTCAAAACATAATATTTTTTTCTAATAAACAATAAAGAAATTTTCTAAAAACCGCATCAAAAACCTGCAAATATGCTGCGATTGCGGTAAGATCCCCTTAAGTGGACTTGACTTGATAGCCACTCACGTCACTATGTCCACATCTTCTGACTGTTGTACGCAATCTGTTTGCCTATTTTCTGAGTTATGCAGAGTAAGTTTTCTCCCTTCGTCAATGGCACTTTTTTAAGAGGACATTACCAGCGAAACCAGAAATATGTCATTTTTAAATCAGTGTTTAGAGTTTAGACGTATTGATTGACTCGTATCCACAAAAAATAATAAATTGATTTTGAAAGATTGTTTTTTTTATCTAGTAAACGTATGTTTTAAATTTTGAGAAAAAATGTTTATTTTAAGTATAATAAGGTTATACCATAGGTCGTTGGCAGATTTGTTATATTTTCAAAAAAGTACATGTATTATACAATACCAATTTCAAATCATGCAGTTAAATAAATCAATACATTATCTGGTAAACGTACTTTTTAGAATTTTAATTTTAGTTTAAATAAAATCATTAAAAAAAATATACGTACATGTGTTTCTTGACGTAAATTGGCCAGTTTGTGCATTTATTTGCGTACTTACAAATTAATATATTTAAAGATTTTATTACATACTTATTTTGCTAAGACATTATTGACAAGTCATAAAAATTTTGATCGAAAAATAATCATAAGAAGCAATTAATATTAATTAATCTCTCTCTAATTAAGCTCTGTATCGTAACATTTTGAAATGACGAATTTAAAATGAAACCAAATAATACGATTTCATTATTTCGTGTTTGTAAAAACTACAGGGCTTACCGAACGCAAAAATTCATGTTCATTGAATATTTTTATGCAATTTTTTTTTTTAAATTATTCTTATGTGAATACCGCACAAGAGTCCCAGATGCTTCAAAATAATTTTTTTGAACTAAAACTTATTTGCGCACGCTTGACACATGGAGGGTAAGCTGGTAAATGCGTTACGAAAAGTGATGATTGTTACGAAAAATGTCCTGCGAACGGTAATCGATGCGAACGGTGATCGATTGCTAGGCGGGTCGGGCCTTAACGAATGCATGTTATTTGTATTATTATTAATGTTCTATTTTTCCGTAAATAAATTAATTATATACAGTTGGTACCCGGCATGCGTTGCAAGACCAATGTAACCTCGGGGTTAACTAGACTATAATGGTTGCATCCCAAGTCCCGAGAAACTACATTATATTGCAAGCGCCTGCACTATATAACATTATATACAACGGGTACCCGGAATGCGTTGCAAGGCCACTGTAACCTCGGGGTCAACTAAACTCTAATGGTTCCATCCCAAGTCCCGGAAAACTGCATTGTAATGCAAGCGCCTGCACTATATAACATTATATATAGCGGACACCCGGTGGGCGTTGCAAGGTCACTCAAAGAAAGAGTTTGTGCGCTTTAATTCTGTTTGTTGAAGTGCTTTTGGATAGGTTCACATAAATTTTTGTGTTTTCGTCCGACACGTCCGCAGGTCGCATACAGCTGTCCGTTTGAGAAGAACGATTTTTTTTAAATTTACCGTTATAAGTTAGTTAAGTTTTACTTCAGTCGTGTGGTCTAAGGACTCTAAAGCACACTAGTTTAAAAAAAATATATTGTGATTACCGCACGACAGTCCCAAATGCTCCAAAAAAATATTGTTATGTAATACCGCATAAGAGTCCAACAGCTCCCAAGGGAGGGAGGTTGGAGGAGAGTTGCCATGAGATGAAAGGGGTGGCTGAGGGGGGGGGTGAAGGATCCGGGGGTGGAGAGGAGTTAGAGGTGGGGGTGAGGGGAGGAGGATGAGAGGGGGAGGGGGGGGTTTGAGATAAGGTGGGAGGGTAGGCCTTTTTTATATCCATTTTTCGTATTACAAAAATAACAATCACGAGAATCGGGTATGGGTACCACTGTCCCGGGAACCATTTATTAGGTAACCAACACGTCTGCCGTAGGTCATCCCAAGTGGTTCGCAACGTTTGGTGACTAGCAGGGATGCCTGGGTTCGTGGGGGTGAGGTTTTTTCAGGTCTTGGCGGCGGATGCGTCTGCCCACCAGCTGCATGGCAGGTCGGATCTAGAGAAAGTGGTTGAGGAAATCCCTTTGACTTCTCCAGCCTTACCCTCTCGGAACATCGCCTTGCACCGCAGTGGGAGGGATGGCCTCATACATCCGCACTCCTGGACACGCTGACCCCCAGATTTCTACCACCCCTAATACCCTTTTCCTTCTCCGAAGTTCCTCTCCTTTCTTTCCCTAAAACGACCCCCAACACAGCATTCCCAAAGTAGAGATAGGCAGTGTGTCGAGCGATTGTAAAAAAAACAGTATAACCTGATCCGACCTTTTAGGTAGTTGGTGGGCAGACGCAACTGCCGCGCCGGCGAAATCCTGACAAACCTCGCCCCATGAACCCGAGCTCCCCTGCTAAGTCACTTGTTGTGGCCTATGGCAGAGGTGTTGATAATCCAATACATGATTCCCGGGACGGCGGTACCCATACCCGCCTTCCAAATTACTGATACTACCTATTGACGGCCGGCGTGGTCAAGGGGTAAGGCTCTTGACTTGTAATCCGAAGGTCGTGGCATCGAATCCCGGCGTAGGCAAATAATTTTTTTTTGAATAATTTGGGTTATTTCACAATTATTTAAATTAAAAATAATATATTTGCGTCACGTTCCAGAGTGGAAGATACTTTCAGTATCACCCTGGGTGGTGTAAGACCACCATTCAGAATTGAAACTCGCTAGAAATGGCTATGGCCGTGTTTAGTGACCAGATCTGAATAGCCAGGTAATTCCTCGCCTTCCTCTTCCCCATCTCCTTCCCCTCCCCACCACCTTCAGCCTCATAATATACCCCATAGTCACGTCATAGTCTCACCGGCTCCAGACGGGAGTATTTGGGTCTCTTGTGCGGTATTCACATAAATATAAAATAAACAAAATATGCACACGAATAAATATTTCAAAATGAGACATTTTTACAATCCAACTGAATATGACTCTTTTTTTTCATTAATACCGCACAAGAGTCCCAACTGCTCCCGTCTGGAGCCAGTGGGACTATGTCATACCCAATTAAGGTATGTTGTAAGACTGAAGGTAGTGGGGAGGGGAAGGATATAGGGAAGATGAAGGTGGGGAAGTACCTGGCTATTCAGATCTGGTCACTAAACACGGCTAAAGCCATTTCAAGCAACGTTTCAATTCTTAATGATGGTCTTACATCAGGGCGATACTGAGATATCTTCCACTCTAATGGCCGTAAAATACAATTAAAAACAAAATATTAAAAAGAATATAACAAATTGTTTATTCATGTAGGTATCTACTTAATACCTACTGGGTTTACGCATTTTACTTGTATCTATTTATGTTTATGCACTTCAATATACAAATTACAAATAACTAGTACTAATTAAAATTCTGGAAGCGAGAATTTAAAATCGTCATCTGACTCATACTGTAGCGTCTACAGTCCTAGCTGTGCGTGATACTCGAAACCAAGCTTGGAGCGGAACGAACTCTAGTTCTAAAAACGCCCGCTAGCGAGTTCTGATGTGTGGAGCGCTGACGTCGGAATTTGAATTTAAATTTGCTGGTTATGAGAGCAGATCACGCTCGTCCAGTTCGTACCTGAAGATGTCCAAGGTCTTCTTAATGGATGCCACCTCCAAAAATATCTGGTCGACAGTCTCCAGTCTCTTCTCAACCGCCTCCACCCTCTTTTCTGTATCGGTCATGGCTGCTAGTGCCAACTCAAGGTTCTTCTTTTTGTCGGATACATTACTCCTTTTTGGCTTAGTGCTGGAAAAGTGGAAAAAAGGATGAGACGCACTTTAAATGTAGTCATCAGGGGTAATGATTAGCATGGCAGAGAGTGGGTGGTTAAAAGATTGTCATGCCAGGCTTCTTATTAATGACATTTTTTGTAAATTTGTTGATATTCTGAAAATTTAATATTTGAATAATTTCTGTAAATACTCGTTCATTGAATCCAAAACATCTTAAACCTTAAAATTATTTGGTTTTGTCGTTTTAAATTATCATTTTTGTGGATGTTTAGTATTATCAATAGACCTAAAGTAAGGATGATGTTCTTGCTTAAAATGATAGGCTTATGAATAATCACTCTGTTTCGTTCGCATAAATCACACAATATGACTGCTGTCGTGTTTTTATTTCTCTCCAGAAATATCTGTCGGATGTTGGTAAGGTGTTTTAAACATGATTCTAATTATTGTTTGGTGATTTATTTTAAGAGAATTGAGGTAAGTATATGCTGCTCCTCCCTATACATACTGGTTGTAGTTATTTTATAGAAATTATACAGCACATTATTCTATCAAACACCAAAACCACAGAAAAAAGGTATCTCATAATATATACTTTTTTTTTAAATTTTCTTTCTTCATTTCTTTGATGGTCACATCATTTATGGATTTTTAGACCACAATGCTAGGCTCCTGCCCATGCTATGGTGGACAATTTATTAAATCATGGATTAGTCAGAATATTATAAACTCAACCAGAAAAAGAGACGAACTGCACAGAAAAATTAAAAAAAAACAACCCTTGTAATGTCCATACACAAAATGTAATACGTTACGCTAAATGACAATGCTTTTTTTCCTTTTCAATATGCAATTAATGCACTAACTAATTAACGCAATTAATTCACTAACTAATATCGTAATGGATCCCAATAACAAATTCATAAAGGAGCATATTGCAAAAATAATGTCCAAAACTAATAATATCCTAGGGTCCATAGGCCAAATGGCAACAAGAATGGCTACTCTAGAAGGTGAATTATCAGTGTACAAAAATATTCCTCCTGCTGTTTCCACTACAAATTTTCAACCAAATAACGTCTGTGAGATTATTGCTGAAATGAATGACCAAAATTTAAGGGAAAAAAATATTATAATCCGTAAAATTCCCGAAAGCGAAGCAATAACTCAGACTGAAATTATGAAAGACGATACAACCAGCATAAAAAAAATCATCTTCGACCTGGACAACTCTACCAATTCTCTTGACCTGAAAGTGTATAGAATCGGTAAAAGGGATAATAACAAACCGAGGGGTGTAAAAGTCGAGTTCCCTGAGTCTAAATGGCCGAAAATCCTACTCAGCAAAAAACACTTGCTGAAGAATAACATCCGCATGTACCCTGACCAATCAGTTACTCAAAGGAACTATTTAAATAATTTAAGAATCGAACTAAAAAATAGGCAATCATCAGGTGAGCAAGATATTATTAATCAAGTATATCAATAATCACCCAACAATTGTAAGATTAAATCCAAAAAACTGACCAACAAACTCAAAATATACTATCAAAATGTAAGAGGACTGAGAACGAAACTTCAAGACCTAAAATCTACAATACCAACGATGAATTACGAAATTTATGCCCTTACTGAAACATGGCTGAATGCTGATATAAACGATCAAGAACTGGGTTTTTTTGATCATTTCATTTACAGAAACGACGGATATCAAAATTCCGGCAATAAAACAAGAGGTGGCGGCGTACTATTGTCAGTATCAACCAAACTGAATTCAAGGAAACTGAAATGCCTTCACAAACATCTTCAACAAGTGTTTGTCATGGTTTCCTTAAAAAGAAAAACTGATAATCGGTTGCACATATATTCCACCATCCTCCGGCCTGCAAACTTATAAAGATCACCACCTAGAAGTTGAAACTATGCGAAGAAAATTTCCTGATGCTACATTTATTCTGATGGGTGACTACAACCTTCCAAATATTATATGGGACATTGAGAATATCGCGTCCTCGAGCCCAGACAACATCAATCATGGCTCCTATGAAATTATAGAAATGTCCAACTTTTTAAATTTGCATCAGAAAAACTATGTGTGTAACATCAATTCTCGTCTTCGCGATCTTGTTTTTACAAATTCTTCTAGTGTTAATGTTTATGCCTCTGATGAAATGATTCTTCCAATCGATAAATACCACCCACCCCTAATAATCACTTACATCAATACTTAGGTATGTTAAGGTAATTGACCCTGCGATTGTCAAACGTAATTTTGAAAAAGCGGATTACCCAAAGATTATAGAATTTGTATCTACTAATAATTGGGCTTATGATCTCACTTGTAAAAGCACAAGTTTAAATGAGGCCTTAGAATATTTTTACAATGTAATTTATGAAGCAATCGATAACTTTGTTCCCCTACAAAAATATTACACTTCTAAATTCCCTAAATGGTTCG
This sequence comes from Limnephilus lunatus, assembly GCA_917563855.2. Classification (NCBI taxonomy): domain Eukaryota; kingdom Metazoa; phylum Arthropoda; class Insecta; order Trichoptera; family Limnephilidae; genus Limnephilus; species Limnephilus lunatus. The sequence continues at coordinate 82,113,239 of OU830597.1, read as the reverse complement.
ATTCTGAACTAATTAATCTAACATACGATAAAAAAATTGCCCACAAACGTTATAAAATAAATAGAACGCTAGATAATTTATTTATTTATTGTTTGTAAATATTACATAACACAATATAATGAACTTAAAATGTCCAACTAGGCAATCGCCCGTTTTAGGACATTCCAGTATGATAATGTTTTTACATGTAAATTATAGTAAATTTTAGTGTTGACTATTCTGTTGGTAAAATAATGTTTTACGGGAAAAAGGTGGGTCATGACAAAAACGACATTGTAAATTTATTTGCAGATTTCTGTAAGAGTGTATACGTTGAAGACAATGACAACATTTTATCTGATAAATCCCAATTTGTCGAAAGCTCACTCAACTTGCATAACATCCATGTGGAAGTAAATGATATTGTGACTTTTATCAAACAGCTGGATACCAGGTAAAATTCGGGGCCAGATATGATTCCCTCAATATTACTTAAAAACTGTGTTCATGTTCTAGCTCTTCCTATTACTATAATTTTCAATTTATCTTTATCTACAGGATGTTTTCCTGAAATTTGGAAAAATAGCTTTGTAACACCTATTTTTAAAAAAGGAGATAAAAGTCAAATTGAAAATTATAGACCCATATGTATTATGTCATCACTACCTAAACTTTTTTTAAAAGATTATGGTTAAAATTTATGCTTATTGAGTAGGTACTTGTTCTATGGGCAATTACTTCTAGGCAAGTACCTACCTAATTTTATTATTTTCTTTTTTGTTCCATTATTCAAATAGTTCTATAGAAGAACAAAGGAAGGTAGCTTCCATTGCTTACGTAAAAAAAATGTGTTCCAACAAGCAGATCACAATATAAATCTTATAAAAAATCAGGATTATGTAAATAAAATAATAATAAATTATGACCAGACAAACAAACACAAAACAAGCGTTTGATTTACAAAAGTGAGTACCACAGAAAACCTCCACCTGAAATCAAACAAGAGCGTAAAAAGCGCCATATGGTCCTTCGAGAAGCCAGATGAAAACCAGCTCATCCAGCCAGAAGTCCGGTCTACATCATTCTTATTCATCATTACATATTCCTAAGGTATTAAGGCATTATAATATAACTTGTAAAATCACGCGAAGAATTCGCCACCAAGAGCCACTCTTTTTGCGTGATATTATAATCAAACAAGATAAATATTGTCAACATAATATAATTTAACCAGTAGGTAGATTCCAAATAATTTACTCTATGATTACCACTGATTATTATAAATAATATAGTTTATTTTATTGTAATCTATTTATTATTCGCTCCCGCAAAGGTGGTACAAACAAAAGTTTATTTTTAAATAATTTAATGTGTATGTTTGTGTAAAAAATTCTGCATTATGCCACAAACATTAAAATCACTGGTAAAGAAGCGCGGTGAATTGAAGGCACAATTAACACGGTTTAAGAATTACCTACTAAGTGATTCAGTTGATGTAATAGAAACGGAAACAAGATTGGAGGAGGTAAACACACTGTTAAATCGCTTTAAGAATATACAATCTCAGATCGAAGAGTTTGGTAGTAACTCAGATGAAGTGGATAGCCCACTTGAGTGTTTTGAATTGCAATATTATCAAGTAGTGACGTTAGCAAAAAAATCCATAAAAGGCATTGAAAAAATTGATGATACTAACAATATTAAAATCCAATTACCTACGTTTTCGCTCCCAGAATTTAGTGGTGATTATTCGAAATGGTTATCTTTTAAGGATGCTTTCGTCACGATAGTGGGTAATAATAAATCATTAAATAATTTTCAGAAATGTTACTATTTGCGTGATTGTTTAAAAGGAAAGGCATCACAAATATTAAACGCACTTGAAATTACCCAAGACAATTTCGAAATAGCTTGGCAGGTTTTATCAAATAGATTTGAAAATAAGCGTGTAATAGCTAATCAACATTTAAATTCATTGTTTAAGCTCAAGGAATTAAAACAAGAAAGTCACGTCGCCTTGAGAAGTTTATTAGATCAAACACAATTACATTTGAATTCATTGAAAAACATAGGTCTACCCACGGAGTATTGAGATGTAATAATAATTTATATTTTGGCCAACAAATTAGATTCCAATATCCGGATCTATTGGGAACAATATCCAACTAAAGAAAAAATACCGACACAGCAAGAATTTTTAAAATGTTTAACAGATCGAGCGATAGTCTTGGAAGCATCGGAAGCAACATATTCTACAGCCAAACCTATATTCGCACATTATAAACCGTCAAGTTACAAAAAGGAATCTTCAGTTTTATTATTGTCGCAAAGGTTGAAATGCATTGTTTGTAAGGAAAATCATAAGATTTATTTCTGTAAACAGTTTTTGAAACTAAACCAACATGAACGGTTTGAGAAAATCAAGCAATTACAAGCTTGCATCAAGTGTTTAAATGTAGGTCATTCAACTAAAGAATGCAGGAGTAAGAATAATTGTAGAACTTGCGATAAAGCAGGACACAACACATTACTCCATATTTTCCCTAAAGAGGATCAAAACACTGAGAATGGCATGGATCAAGTACCAGTCTCAAACTATTCCACCTTTGGAGAAGCAGAAAAAACAATTTTGTTATCAACGGCAATGGTGAACGTAAAGGACAGTAATGGAATTATTCATTCAGCAAGAGTATTGTTGGATAATGGTTCTCAGGTGAATTTCATAACTGAACGATTTGCTAAAAAATTAAACATAAAATACAAGTCATTAAATATGCCGGTCTCTGGGTTACATAATAATATAACAAATATAAAGAAGAGCCTCTCGTTTGAATTGTCATCAATAAACTCTAATTATAAAAAACTTGTTACTTGCTTGGTATTACAAGAAATCACCAGCAAGTTACCGCAGACCTCTTTTCCAAAAAGGGAGGCAAACATACCACCAGGATTGAAATTGGCCGATCCTGAATTTTCCACTTCCGGTCATGTAGATATATTACTCGGCTCCGAACTATTTTGGGAAATGCTGACCACTGATCAATTGAGATTAGGAACAACTGGACCTACGCTGCAACGCACTGAACTTGGATGGATATTATCCGGGCCAATTAGAATGTGCACTACAAAAAAAGAGCAAGAATCATCCTCGTGTCACTTATCTTTAAATATGATTCACAATCAAATTGAAAAATTTTGGAAACAAGAGGAATTGGTGTCCATCAAGCACCAAAATTATGAAGAAAAGGCTTGTGAAGAGAGCTTCAAGTCAACCAAAAAAAGGGATGAAAATGGGCGTTTCGAAGTAAGCTTACCATTCCGACCTTGTATAGATCAAATAGGTACTTCCTTGCCTATGGCAGAAAAAAGATTTTTAAACTTGGAAAGAAATTATCGTCTAATACGGATTTGAAACTTCAATACATTAAATTCATGGAAGAATATGAAAACTTAGGTCATATGACAAAATTTGAACCAGTTTCAAATGAAGAAAAATCTTACTATTTACCTCATAATGCAATCAAGAAGGAAACCAGCAGCACTACCAAACTAAGAGTGGTGTTCGACGGCTCCGCAAAAACCTCCAGCGGGATATCAATAAACGACGCGTTAATGGTTGGTCCAATAATACAAAATGATTTATATACCCATTTGTTAAATTTTAGAAAATATCAAGTGGCATTGACGGCTGACATAGAGAAAATGTACAGGCAGGTCAACATTAGAGAGGAGGACCGCGTCTTCCAAAAAATACTTTGGCGAGCATCTCCAGAAGAGGAAATGGGCCATTTCAAGTTAAATACGATAACTTATGGTATGGGACCGTCATCTTTCATAGCCACGCGTTGCTTGAAGCAGCTGAGTATGGAAAGCGCTCAGTTATATCCTGAAACTAGTCTCATTTTAGAGAGAGATTATTACATAGATGATCTAATTACAGGTGCAGACAATGTGGAATCCTCTAATTTGTTAAAAGAACAGTTAATCTCCATAATGAATTCGGCCGGTATGAACTTAAGAAAATGGCGGTCTAATTCTTCTGATTTGTCATCGGAGCCCGATCAGGCCACTGATATGGTAATTTTGGACAAACCAGAAGGAGAGAAAATTCTAGGCTTAGCTTGGAATTGCGAAAAAGATAGTTTTTTATATCACGTGGAACTACCTTCACATCCTATTTATAATAAACGGAATATTTTGTCACTGATTGCTAGTATTTTCGACCCATTAGGTTTGCTAGGACCAGTAACCGTGAATGCTCAACTTATTATGCAGAAATTATGGCAAGAAAAGATATCTTGGGATGAAGAAATACCTATAGAAATTCTGAAGCTTTGGAAAAAATATTTAGAAGATTTAAAAGGTGTAAATTCTTTTCAAATACCTAGAAAAAAAATATGTAATCAAACCGTAAATATAAAATTGCACGGATTTTGTGACGCATCTCAAAAAGCATATGCTGCTTGCGTATATATGCTATCCACAGACCAATCAGGAAAACGGCATTCTCAATTAATCACAGCTAAATCAAGAGTAGCTCCATTAAAAACGATTTCTTTCCCTAAATTGGAATTATGTGGTGCTGTTCTGTTAACAAAAGTTATTGAAAAAGTAAAGGAATCCCTAGGTATACCTTTGGATAAAACATTTTATTGGTGTGATTCCACTATAACTCTATGCTGGATAGGAAATCAACCAGCGCGATGGAATACATTTGTTGCAAACAGAGTTGCAGAAATACAGAAAAGAAGCGAAACCAGTCAATGGAAGCATGTCAACTCCGAAGATAATGCTGCGGATATTTTATCAAGAGGAACCAGTGCTAAAAGTCTATTTTCTTCAAAAATCTGGTGGAGAGGTCCTAATTGGTTAACTCAAGATGAAGTAACTTGGCCGAACTATAAGGAAATTTGCATCGATCCACCGGAAGTAAAAAACAAAATAAATTTAATCGTCAGTATGAATAAAGATTGGGAATTGTTTTATCGTTTTTCTTCTCTCACGCGTTTACAAAGAGTAACTGCTTATATCCTACGTTTCATTAATAATTACAAGAAAAAAACATACATTTAGCGGACAACTTTCAATAATAGAATTAAACAAGTCGTTACAATCATTAATAACAGTCACTCAATCTTATTCATTTTCAAAAGAAATTAAAACATTAAAGGCGGGAAAAAACTTAGATAAAACCAGTCATCTCAAATCACTAAACCCATTTTTACATATAGATTTATTGCATGTAGGTGGGAGATTGTCCAGAGGAAAACTAATACATGAAGCACAAAAACATCCGATATTACTACCTCACGATCACCCTCTAACAAAGTTAATCATTAAACATTTTCATTATACAAATTTGCATGTAGGTACTCAAACGTTACTAGCACTTATTAGACTAAAATATTGGCCTATAATGGCAAAAAATGCTATTAAAAAAATACTTAAAAATTGCATTGTGTGCTTCAAATGCAGTCCAAAAACAAGTCATCAAATAATGTCTGACCTTCCAGAGGATAGAGTGTCACCATGTAGACCGTTCTCTGTTACAGGACTGGATTACGCAGGGCCAATCTTAATAAAGTCTGGAATCAGTAGGAGATCCAATTCAGTCAAGTCTTATATTTGTTTATTTATATGCTTCTCTACTAAGGCAGTTCATTTAGAACTGGTCACCGCTCTGACTACAGATGCATTTCTTAATTGTTTAAAGCGTTTCATTTCCAGACGTGGAAAACCTAGTAAATTGTATTCTGATAATGCTACTACATTTGTTGGAGCGAATAATGAATTGAAAAATATGTATAATTTATTTGTCTCTCAAAGGGAAATAGCTAATTACTTAACTAATATGTCTATTCAGTGGGTTTTTATCCCACCTAAAGGTCCTCATCATGGAGGTCTTTGGGAATCTAACATAAAAAGTGTGAAATATCACGTAAAAAGAGTGGCAAAAGTCTCTTCATTAACATATGAAGAGATGTGTACGTTATTATACCAAATAGAGTCCTGCATAAATTCTAGGCCTTTAATTCCACTATCCAACGATCCCCTCGACCTCTTCGCACTTACTCCAGGTCACTTTCTTATTGGTGATAACCTGTCAGCTGTAGCTGAACCTGACCTACAACAGATTCCCATAAACAGGCTTAATAATTTCCAAAAACTAAGCCAGCTAAGACAGAGCTTCTGGTCAAGATGGAGAATTGAATATCTGGGAGAGCTGCAGCAAAGGACTAAATGGACGGATGGGAACCGGCGACAACTAAAGATTGGGGACTTAGTCATCATCAAAGACGACAATGCACCACCAAATTTATGGAGGATGGGACGTGTCATCGCCACTCACCCTGGACAAAATGGGATAACCCGTATAGTCACCTTGAAGACGCAGCAAGGGTCTATGAAAAGGCCCATTACCAAATTGTGTCTTCTACCAATGGATGATGCTATCACATCTTAGAAGAACTGGATCAAAATAAACTACTAACATCTAAGAAGAGCAGTATAAAAAATAAGTCATCTTTACTAAGGTCAAGGATCAAAAAGAAGTCATCTTTCTTGAAGACAAGAACTGCAGAGGCTATCGATCGAGGATCAAGAAGATGAACATTTTATAATTTAGTGTTATTTTTTTCCTTATGCATATCTTCTAATGATTTACTTCAATTTATTATATTATTGTTTCTAAACTAACTACAACAATCAATGGATTACGATATGTGTATTAGCTAGTTTCAGCTATCTTTTTATTTTTTAAAATAATTTATTCTTTCTAATTTAAAAAAAAAAATATCCTCACAAATAATAATAATCAATTTTAACTATTATAGGGTCCTAAAAAGAACTTTCATTTAATTTCAGCCCTTTTTGTCGGGGAGCTATGGTTAAAATTGATGCTTATTGAGTAGGTACTTGTTCTGTGGGCAATTACTTCTTGGCAAGTACCTACCTAATTTTATTATTTTCTTTTTTGTTTCATTATTCAAATAGTTCTATAGAAGAACAAAGGAAGGTAGCTTCCATTGCTTACGTAAAAAAAATGTGTTCCAACAAGCAGATCACAATATAAATTTTATAAAAAATCAGGATTATGTAAATAAAAGAATAATAAATTATGACCAGACAAACAAACACAAAACAAGCGTTTGATTTACAAAAATGAGTACCACAGAAAACCTCCACCTGAAATCAAACAAGAGCGTAAAAAGCGTCAGATTATATTAAGTAAAATCATGCATCAAATTAAACCACTTATATCAATATTTCAACATGGTTTTATGCCAGGCAGATCTACGTCATCTAACTTATTGCTTTACTTATTTTATTTCTAATGCACTGTCCAAGGGTTATCAAGTTGACACTATTTATACTGATTTTAGCAAATCCTTTGATTCTGTTTCTCATCGCATTTTAATGGAAAAATTAGAACACTTGGGAATAAGCGGCAACTTTCTCGAATGTATTAGAAGCTACTTATCATATAGAAAACTATCTGTAAAAATTAACTCCACAACTTCATATACTTTTTTTGCCTTAAGTGGAGTCCCCCAAGGTTCCCACCTAGGACCATTTCTTTTCCTACTATTTATTAACGACATTTCATTAATTTTCGATAATATTCACTTTCTTCTATTCGCTGACGATCTAAAGCTGTTGAAATCTATCGAAAATTCTTCTGATTGTTTAACTCTACAAAGGAACTTAAATAAACTTTATGAATGGTGCATCGTAAACAAATTATATCTTAATATCAACAAATGCCAAACGATCAGTTTCCATAGATCTAAAACCCCTTTATTATTCGACTATAGTCACATTGTTAATTCGACATTGTTAATTGTGTATACACAATTAACAATGCCACTCTAAAAAGAGTCTATGAATTCAACGACGTTGGCGTTATCTTTGACTCCAAATTACGCTTCTTGAATCACATTATTAGTATAACCAGTAAGGGATTACAAATGCTTGGATTTATTCTCAGAATTGCTAAAGACTTTAATAACATAAAATTGTTATACACGTCTTTGGTTAGAAGTCAGGTTGAATACAATTCAAGTATTTGGTGTCCTCATTTCAACTCTCATACAAATTGAAAAAATTTAAAAAAATATATTTTACGTTTTATTAATTTCAAAATTGGTATTCCTATTATTGAAATCAATTATGTCAGTTTACGCAGTAAACTTAACTTATCGAAATTATCTGAAAGGCGAAAAATATTTGATCTCCTTTTATTGTATAAAATTATTCATTCAAGGTTGGACTGCCCTGACGCTATAAACTTGTTATCCTTACACATACCTCCAAAATATACTAGACGGAATATTTTATTTTGAAACAATAACTTCCCTACGAATTCTGCGGTAGAAAGAATACATAGGTTGGGTAATGAACTGACTGATGTCGCTGACATATTTAATATAAACTTCGATTCATTTAAAGCCAAATTAGTCCACCACTTTTTAGATGTAAATAATGAATTAGTAAATTTTATTTTATTTCGATTTTCTTTTATTTATTGTTCTTATTCCAATAGCATATGAGTAATTAAGTAAAAATTAATGTGTTTAGATTTTTTTATGTTTTTGTTGTTCGTAAGTATATGAATTGTTGTACCTACGAGTTCTAAAGTCATCCATGTGGAATTAGCTTTAGACGTATGTATTCCTATTTTTTTATTTATTGTGTTTATGTTTTATTTGTATATTTTGTAATCTTTTTTTAAGTTTGTTATGTACTGTTATTATAAATGTTATTTGTTTTTTATATGTTAAAGCCCAATAGGGCGTCAATAAATAAATCAATAAATATGTTGTATTTTTTAAACGTGTAATATCTTTGTAAAATGTACTTATATCTCTATCCTTCCCGTAATGAGTTTTTTTCTCAACTCATTGGGAATAATGTGTTACTTGCCATGTTTTTGTAACACATTATAATTAAATAAAAAATTTAAAAAAAATAAGATATAAAACTTCTATTAAAAAAAATTGTGTTATTAACATTCTATAAAATTTAAACATTCTATAAAAAAAAAACAAATTTATATATTATAATGATTCCCTGGCAGATCATAAATGAAATTACTAATTCTAAATCCTCGCGTAACGACAAAATATTAAAGAATTAAACATTGATGAGATTCCCACATCTTTTACGGAACTCCCAGACAATTTGCTTGACTTTATAAACAACTAATTTTGCAATATAGGCTCGAAAATAGCAAATAAAATTAAACAAAATTCAATTAATGTCGGAAAAACAATGAGGATTGGTGATGTAAATCATGAAAACAGCCTCAATATAGTCAAGATAAAAACTAATGAAATAAGAAATATTATAGCCTCCCTAAACACAAATACCTCATCGGGAAATGAACTGATATCAAGCAAATCAATTAAATACCTACACATTGAGTTAATCCAACCACTAACGTACCTTGTAAATATATCATTATCAAAGGGTATTTTTTCCGCTTGTCTGAAAAGTGCTATGATCATACCATTATTTAAAAACGGTCCCAAAAATCATATATCAAATTATCGACCAACTAGTATTTTAACTCCTCTATCGAAAATATTGGAAAAAGTAATAAAATAACAAGTGCTCACATTTTTGGATGCTAAAAAAATATTATCACCTAAGCAGTATGGTTTTAGGAAAAACCTGGGTACGGGTGATGCTATAGCTTATGTAACAAATACAAATATTAGAAAACTGCAGGATGGAGCCAAAAAATGCTTAGCAGATTTCATTGATCTTCAAAAAGCATTCGATACAATTGATCATGAAATACCGTACTTAAAACTTTAAAAAATGGAATAACCGAAACAACTCTAAACTTACTTAGAAGTTACTTAACTGGAAGAGAACAAATTGTACAAATTGGTAAAAGAAAGAGCAAAACTCTACCAATTAAATTCGGTGTCCCCCAGGGAAGCGTATTGGGACCTATACTATATCTGATTTATATAAATGACCTTATGAATCTTCCCATCAATGGAAATATAATGAGCTTTGCAGATGACAAACGCCAGACCTCACCGTTCGATATTTGTCGCCACTTAAAAAAGTGAAACTAACGAATTTCCTATTATACTTTTAAATGATAATAAGATAAAAACATAAATTTGCTACTTACCACACCACTTTATTTCGTCTCATTTGATCTATCACGTTAGACACTGAAAACAATGAAAGTCACGCCTGACGCCAAAACACGTCCCTTCACGTGCTATGAAGCAGTACGAAGAGATCAGACTAATCGGCAGTCCACACCACACAGTCGGGCTGAATGATAAACTGTGTGTGAAATGTTCCCTTAACGCGCCACTCGACCATTAGCCTGGGTTGAAAAAAATACGTTATCGAAAAAAATAAACTACGTGAAAACATCACTTACGTCACTTGTAATTAATTTTATTATACGGTACTTACCCCAAACGAAGCACGGTTTCCTTCGTGGTTCAAACTATAGATTTTTTTTTCAATTTATTGGATAACTTTTGTGGTTTTGGGTGAACATCAATATAATACGTAATAATTGAAGAAGAAGATAATATTAATAAATCTAAACCTCACAAGTCTTTACTACTTGATTCAGCAGAAGTTGTAGGATCCTCAATGTTATTTGTTAGAAGTACCGTATCATTGTTTAATGGCACCGTTATTGTTTATCATTATCTATTGTCCTGTGCCGAAACAGCACTACTGTTGTTAATATTGTTCTATCGGCATTGCTTTGTATATTCTGTATATTCTTTGTTTCATATTATTTAGTCAATTATTATAAGGACTCGTAAGAAACACTATAGAATCACTTGTAAGTTTATTATAGTTAAGTGCACTTGTGAAATAACACAAAACTGGGCTATAAAAATACTATATTATTATTATTATTTTCATCGGCATAAAGCAGGTTGCTTAGAATCTTTCCATTTCTACCAAGTCCTTGAGTAGCTTCTTGCAGAGTTTCATTGAATATTTCTTCTGAATATAAGTTGAACAACATAGGTATGTCATACCTACTACAGGTCGTATTCTTTCACCTATGTCGCACGCCTCTCTTCATTTCTACTTTGTCTTTTAGATATTGTTCTGCTCTTACTGCTGCTTTCTAGTTCCAATAAAGATTACTTATTATCCTTGTACCTTTATCGTCCTTCGGATGTTTTCAGAATTTGAATCAGTGTCATGTCTAACATGTAACATGCATACAATAAATTTATTTGATTTATTTTTAGGCTGATTTTTTAAATATATCATGTTTTGTTATTTAATATTAAAATTTTCTTTGTATTCATAAATAAATTAAATTACCTACAATGCGTTTGGTGACAAAAAAATTGTCTTCAAATTAAGGGAATTAAAATAGAGGCACACTCAAGGTTCGTAGAAAATGCGTTTAACAAGGTTAGCTCATGGATGGTGCAGAGCGGTCATTGGCTAAAAAATCGTGACGTGGCTTGAAGTTCATGTTCCCATGGAAGATTTGAATTAACTGTAATACAACAGGTGACAGTATTTTACTTCGAAAGCGACCCGACGAGTTTTTTTTTCGAAAAAGGCCGTAAAATTATTAAACGCGTACGAACCTTGGGGCACATCACTAATATAAACATTGAAAAATGTAATGGTTGACTAAATTTCAAATAATATTCATTGTATCGATGTATCGATGCAATAGGATAGTAACACGATTCCATGTCAGAGAGAAATTACAAAACAAAGAAACGCTTGTCAAATGCCACTAATTAAGTAATTGCCTTAAAAAACATTTCACATAGTTATGAGTGATGCGGCGCTCCCAATTTCATGTGGCAGATGTGATGGCCTTTTGAAAGGTTTTCATTTATTAAGTACCAAAGTGAGGAAACAGTTCTCCCTTCCCTCGGGGATGTCTGACCTGGGAGGGTCTGTGGCTAAAGGGGATAAACACACCCTGTCCTGGGAACTTGTGCCTGGTGTCATACATATGTTCTGATCAATTAACATTGCAAACTGTGTTTAATTTGACAAATGTGTCAGCGTTCTCACCAATTACCTATTAGTGTGATGAAGTTAATATTAACGTTATCTACTCAAAATATAATAACATGTTTGTAAATTTCTAGGAATTCCTTGGTGGGTTTTGCGAGCGTGTTTGCAGGAATATTTTTATTATATTTTTAACGTGTACCTAGAGTCCAGCAAGTGGAAAATTTATGTATATTCAACAGCAATTAGGAAAATGACAGTAATTGAGTCAGTTAATTACCAATAGCTAGAATAATAGAAAAGATTGCCATACCGCAATAATATAATCGATCCACGCATATTTTAGGAAGGTTTAGTGTGGTGGAATTTTCATGTTCTGAAAAAATAAATTATTTACTTGAGTATATTTACAATATACAAATTAAAATGCATAATATATACAAACATAAAAAGGGCGTTCTCCGACGACATCCAGAAATTAATTATTGACTAGTTGTACCTGTATTTATAACAAAAAAACTTAGAAATAAAGGTATTAGAATAATTACACATAACGGTTTGACAAACTCTGCTTGCCATTAAACCATTTAAAACCTGGGATGTATATTTAAATAGCCCCTCAATCTCCATAAAAATGGTCGCATGACTGCCCAAAATAATTCAAATTTACATGTTCTTTCGACAGATAGATGAGATTTAGAAAAACAAGATTTTTTCTTGCCAAAACACCAAAATTGCACATCCGTCTGAAGCGTTTACGACCCACATCATAAACGCGTCAGAAAGATGTGCAAATTTGGGGTTTCGGCAAGAAAAAATCTTGTTTTTCTAAATCTCATCTATCTGTCGAAAGAACATGTAAATTTGTATTATTTTGAGCAGTCATGTTAGCTAGGCTTAGAATGTCCTTCATTCAAATTGAATAAGGAATTCCAAGCCATTGCAGCTGACTGGTCGAATTTCTGTAGAGAAGTTTTAATTTAATGTGTCATAACATGAAAGAAAAAAATAGAGGTATTGGTATTACTGTTGAAATACATGAATATATAATAGGAAAACGTAAACATAACAGGGGGAGAACAATTGAGGGAAAATGGATTTTTCGGGGATTTGAACGGGATTCAAAAAATATTTGTTTGCGCAGTGGAAGATAGATCGATAGAAACGCTTTTAAGAGAAATAAAGGATTATATATTTCCAATCATCATATCAGATTGATGGAAAGCTTTCGATTGCCTTAAAGGCGAGGGTTTTCAACATTTAAGTATTAATCACAGTTTAATTTCGTAAATCCAAAAATAATAAATAGTGGATCCATTCGCAAAACGTGAACGTTGTTGGAGGGAAATTCGAAGTATTGTGCAAGAAAGATCCGAGCTACATTACGAGGGATATTTTTATGCGACTTTCTTTGGAAGAGGTCACTTCCTAATCATCAAGAGAGACTACATTCTTTGTGCCATAGTATCCTACATAATACGGTCATCAATACATATAATCCATGTTGATGACATGCAGCTTCCGCAAGCTTGAACGTCAACCCAGTTAGAGTAGTACCGGGAATAATTCGAATTAGGTACGAGTACGTCTGTTTTTATTTTGACAACAGTTTATTTTATAAAGTTAATACTTCTGGTAAATGTCGTATTTGATTATGTCTATTAATTAAAAAATGAATATTCCATGTTATCCGTGAAGCGGCCTTATGTATTTTTCCTGATTTTTTTGTATTACTGAAAATTATGTATCAAAATACCTTGCCTTTTATTAGATGTTAAATCAAAATAAAAGAAATTTACGATCAACAGAACATGACAACTATCATTTTGTTAGTCTTGTCAACTTGTTACGATTTGATAAAAAGCTTAAACGTAGCTAGAATTGACATTAAACGAGGATCTTTCAAATATCAAAAAAACAAAATGGCGCTGAATGGCTATTTGATGACTTTGTGAATTTCTATGAAACAACTGGGCCAAAATATTACCCGGAAAATATACCAGGGTAGGCTTAAAAGTAATGCACAGATGCTTGTAAAATACGAACAAAAACAAATAGCAAGATTAGGCAAAAAAGTTTGATTAAAGTTTGATTCTTGAGCTTCAAAATTGTATATTTATTTTTCAACATAGTCACTGTTAACGCTAACTCATTTCTCCCAACGTGTAACGAGTTTTTTCATTACGTAACCGAAAAATTCTTCCGACATTTCTCGAATCCAGGTCTTGACAGCTGCCTTCACCCCGTCGTCCGAGATGTGATGATTACCTTTGAGGTGTCTCTTGAGTAGAGGAAAAAATAAAAAAAAAAAACGCCAGGCGAAAAATCGGGAGAGTATGTAGGGTGTGGAATCAGTTCAAACTTCAGGTTTTGCAGAGGTTCTAATCGAAGCTGTTTGTTTTCATCTGGAAGCGGCGTGGTACCCATCGTCCACAGATTTTACGGTATCCTAATTATTCAACAATGAAGCCGACACGTTCCTTGGATATCCCAAAATGGTTTGTGTTACGTTTTTGAGTAATTAGCCGGTCATTTTGAATGAAATCTTGGACGAGTTTGGATTGTTTATCGTCTGTATCAATGATCGGACGTCCTCTGCGTATTTCATCAAAAATCATTACTTTTCCAGGCTCACAATCATGAAATTTTATTACCTATCGATTTATAGTAGACCTATCAACAGCATCGTCACAATAAACATCTTTAAAACGACAATGATTCTCAGTAGGAGTCACTTTTTCAGCAGTTAAAAATTCGATAACATCACGCTGTTTACCTTGCGTTGACATAACACTAAAACACGTCTTCATACTTCTGCTTCTTAAAATACACTGGATGAATTCAACTACCTCAAACCTACGCGTACGTGTAGAGGAGCAATGTCACTTCCATATTCCACCTGGTGCGCTTCTGAAGGTCATTTTGTTCGCGCTGTACAAACATTTGTGCATTACTTTTCAGCCTACCCTCGTACATATATTTGTGGATACAACATTTTGAAGAAATTCCAGAATTTTTAATAGGATTCTCTTCTATCGAAGACATTGTCTAAAGGACAGTTTGGCAAAGGTGGCAAAGCTGTTAAACATAAAAATTAATTAATGTCCTGCAATTTGGGAAGCGGGTATGGGTGCCGCCTCCCTGAAAACCATTTATTGGATAACCAACACCTCTGCCATAGATCACAACAAGCGGTTCGCTACGTTCGGTGACTTATCAAGGGTACCCGGGTTCATTGGGTCAGGTTTTTCCAGTTCTTGGAGGCGGCGGATGCGTCTGCTCACCTCTGCATGGCGGTACGGATCGAGAGAAACTGGCTGAGGGAGACCTTTTGACCTTTCCAGCCTGATCTCTCGACCCATCGCCTTACACCGCAGTTGGAGGGATGGATTCATGCGTCCGTCACTCCTGGACACACTGACCTCCGGATTCCTACCCATCCCTCATACCTTTTTCCTTCCCAGAACTTCCTATCCTTCCCTTCCTTAAAAAGAACCTCCACACAGCGTCCCCTAAGATGACATACGCCCTGAGGGAAATTATTTTCCTCAGGGCCTCCTGCGTGGAGTTAATGTAAAAATGAAAAATAATTAATACAAAATTTCCAAGTTTCATAATTTCTTTTTAAAATGCGATTCAAAAGTTTGGTTTCATAATGGTCTGGTCTACATTCTACTTATTTTATGGTTAACTTATATATTTTAATATAAATCGTGGTGTTTTCTCTTTCTAACTCCTTTTAAACCATGTTTCTCACTATGATGGTAAAGACAACGATTTCTATGAGACCTAATAAAGACCCATGTTAAAGCGAACAAATTAGCCTGACGGGTTAAAAATCAGATCCCCTAGTGGCTGTAAGCCCACAGTGGCCTGAGCCATCTATTTCCGTAGAAAATGTATGGATTGTAAGTAGTCCGGACATGGTAATGTGTCGCTTACGTAGCGTCCGTCGACCCAGTGTGTTCTTGCCTTCATACTTTTATTTTGAAAGTATATTAAACATTTTTGTGAATATATCAACAGTAGAAGTAGGTAATGGGGTAGGTACCGCACTACTTTAAACAAAAACCTATTTCTGATTTGACGAGTGATGATAGTAAGAAGCAAATTTAGTCAGTCTCAAGTCAGTTATAATCAAGATTGACTCTAATTAAATAAAAACAAATATAAATAAAAAGTGCTTTTATTATAGCTTTTGACACCGATTATCACATTTTATAGACAACAATATGAAATATAGGAATAATAACAACAGAAATTCATACAAGCCAAGACATGCAAGGAAGGAAAACTGTAGGGAGACTAAGAGGAAGCGGGGTCCACCAGACCGAGGAGTCACTTGTTGTCCAGGAGAGCGTTGCCGTTGTCGTAGGAGAGCCTGGGTAGGCTGTGTCTGACAGACTCCGCAGCAGCCGCAGCAGCTACCGCAGCGGCATGGTTGGTGTTGGCATATGATTGTCCTATTATCTTTTTACGCAGATTACAGAAGACCCTGAAATAATGCATAAACTAATAAATATTTAATTTGTACAGATTTTTTGTTTGTTTGTATTTATCTTTATTAATATTGCGGACGTGGGCCTATTGTGCTATCTCCCATTTTTCACCGTAATCCTTTTATTTTTGCCCAGTCTTTAAGTCAACTGAATTCCAGGGTTGTCATTAAGTGTTTGGCTATTAAGTACTCCTAGTTCTAAATCGTGGCTCTTTTCTTTATATGTGGGAAGTCCGAATACCATCTCGGTGCAGTGTGAGCTATACACCTAGCTGAGTGAGCTAGATATATCAAAGATATAAGACATATCATATACGTAAAAAAAATCCAGTACACAAATCATTAACAACGTTGTTGACAATGACTACCTTCTCTAAAACATTCATTTCCAATGCATTTCCAAGAAACACATACTCAAACCAACTATTCCACATCCTACACTCAGAACTCGCACAAAATACAATAACATCTTTTCGGACGCTGATAATATCTTCCATTTATCCTCAAATCAATTTGCCAAATAATGCATATTAGAAAAAAATAATCAAACGGTTAATTACAAACTCCCTTCTCCCCCCCCGCCCTGATGTGTGTGAAATCTTTAAGTAATTTTTCTCATTTACATTCTCTCTCTCTCTTGCATTGTGTTGTTTTCTTGTTAATTTATTTAATTTCGCTTTTATCACATTGCATATATTTTTTTATGATTTACCTATGCGAAATACCTTTACCTATGAAATACTATGCAGTTTAATTTTAGCTCGTCTATCTAATAGATATATTTATATACATATATCTATCTAATAGATATATTTATATACATATATTCATTTTTTTGTGAAAATATATTTTAACAGGAAACTTCATTGGTTTATGCGACCCAGTAGACATGTTGGGATAACACAGGTGTATAAAACTGTTTGTTTCCAAGTGAAATTGTTTTTTTGTTTTAATCACTAATTGGTTGAGCGACATTGAGAACGGGACTATGGAAGGGACTAAAGGAAAGGTTTTTCTGTTTTAAGAGATTATACGAAGGAGGAAATACGTGTATTATCACTGGTAGTTTATACGAAGTTCGTGCCGCTTTTCAAACTTTTCAGACTCATTCTCGTGCTACATACTGTGGCCGACATCATCTGTGAAAGGTACTTAGTACAAGAATGTCCACAGATTTTTGCTCTACGGTACCAAACAGTTGGTTTGAGAAGGATGGACACAACAAATATATATGCTGAACTTTGACTCGCAAACGAGAAAGAAGTCAAAAACGATTCAATGTCATACGTCATATTTCTTGAAATCAAATACCAACTACCATTCAAAAAAGTTATTTATTTTACCTCAAGGTGAGGAAGTAGATGATCTCTACGAGGCTGAGGAAAGAGAAGCCGAGGAAGAGGCCGAGTAAGCCGCCACAATTGGCGAGGAAGTCAGTCTGTCCATACAACTCCGACCTTCTGGAAGTTATGAACTGCGCTTCCTTGAAGAATAGCACCGCCCTCGCCATGTTGATACTAATGAAAAAAATCCAAAAAATATTATAGGTTTCTAAAATTTTAATGTTCCCTAGATACTTAACCGTCAACGGTCCAATGACGCGCACTGCGAGACAAACAATTAATTTATTTTTTTATTCGAAATTACAAAGTATATGGATAGAACAATTTTATGTTACATAACATTTGTTGGGGTTTCAACATGTACCCGCAAAGCGGAAGGGAAGGAAAAATTTGGGGATTGCCGACTTACCCGCAGATTTTCTCCCTTCGCTTATCTAATTTTGATCCGCTGGTTCTTCTTTTTGAGTTTTCACAAAACATTTATTATAGTAATATTTTGCACACAGCACGGCTGTAATATTTCCACACAAAACATTCACTTATGAGTTTCACTTTAAAATGTTCGGTACAAGAGCGCCGTATTCAACATATGTGTTGACAGAACAGTGGATAATTTGTAACTAAACTGTCTGGTCGGCATGGGTAGGTATGATTTGTGGGTAGGTGGTTAGGATTGGTAGGTAGAAATTAAAAGTTGGAAAAAATAAAGGTAAATGAGCAATGCTAGGCACCAACATTTCCGCCCACCTAATTTGATCGAATTAACCAAATCGAATTAAATTACAAAGAATCCCCATGGAGGGTACAACAAAAAAAAATATATATATATTTAAAGCAAAATAAATTGTTCATGCACGCTGTATCTGTACTGCTTCGAAGATACTTTAAAAACAAAAAAAATCAAATAAAATAATAATGAATGTGTCGGGAGTACGGTTCCCGCAGAAAACAAAAAAAAAAAAAAATATTTTGAAAAATAATGAAAATTTGTAAAGACACCTCGGGTCTATGATGTGAGTAGGATACTAACGAGAATTCGAGTATAGGCATCCAAAAAAAAATAATAATAAATAAAATAAAATTAACGAAAATTGAAATGGAATAGGCATTTCCCTTTTATACATACTGAATAATTACTAATACTAGCTTTATTCTACCGGTAACGGACACAGTTTTATCACTGGTCGAACCAACGAACCAGTTTGAGTCTTAACCGTAGCTACTCTAACTATCCCATCCTTACCGGGATGAACATGGATAATTCGTCCTAACAACCACTTCATAGGTGGAAGACGATCGTCCTTTATTAACACTAATTGCCCTATCTTCATGTTAGGATTAATTTTGCACCACTTTGATCGTTGTTGAAGCGTATTTAAGTATTCTAAATGCCAACGTTTCCAGAAATGTTGTGACATTTTTTGGAGATGTTGCCACCTACTTAATCGATTAGACGCGGTGTCAAGAAAGTCATATTCAGGCAACCCCAATAAGAATCCACCGATTAAAAAATGACCTGGGGTGAGTCCATTTAATTCTTCAGGGTCTGAGCTCATTGAACACAAAGGGCGGGAGTTGAGGATGGCCTCAATTCTGGTAAGAACTGTCGCAAATTCTTCGTAAGTTAGAACGGTCTCACCTATTACCCGCTTTAAATGGTATTTCACAGACTTTATCCCAGCTTCAAATAGACCTCCAAAATGCGGACTAGACAGAGGGTTAAACGACCAAATAATGCCACTTTGAGTTAAGTGATTAGATATAACATCATGATGTGATGCCAAGAATTTATTTATGTCGAGTAGGTACCGATTTGTACCTATGAAGTTGGTAGCGTTGTCGCTTATAATTTCGGAGCATAACCCTCGACGATCCGTAAACCGGCTAAGGGCTGCAATAAAGGCTTCAGAAGATAAGTCAGACACAGCTTCCAAATGAACTGCCTTCGTTGCCATACATACAAATAAACACAAATAACCCTTTGACGTTTTAGCTCCCCTCCGTTTATGATCTTTCAAAGTGAAAGGACCTCCGAAATCAATTCCGACTCGAGAAAAGACACGGCTCTGTTGCACTCGAGAGGGTGGTAAATCAGCCATCAATGGAGGTGGTAACGTTGAAGATTTCATCTTATGGCAAACAATGCATTTTGAAAGTTGCGAACGAATTTTATTTCGTGCCGCTACTATCCAAAACTTACGCTGAATTGTGAATTGAAGGCTTCGCGGGCCAATATGAAAATATAGTTTATGATAATAATCTATAACTAAATAAGCTAAATGACAGTTTTTCGGTAATAAGATCGGAAATTTATTTTCGTAAGACAGATCGGAGTACTTGAGTCGACCGCCCACCCTGATAATACCGTGGCTATCAAGAAACGGTTTCAAATTTAGAATTTGCATTGAACATGGAACGTTATTTCGCATGTTACATATATCGACAGAAAAATACGTTTCCTGTTCGAGAAGTATAATTTTCAAAAGCGAGTCATTTAATTCGCGAGAGCTAAGATAAGTAGAGTTTGTATTACCTGTACCAGGAAGTTTGCGACAATTATTAACGAAACGCATTATCCAAGCGACGACGCGTTGCAATTTATTGAATGAAGAATATTTACTAATAATTGAATTAGGTACGATTTGAGATGATACAAAGGTTTTAAGGTTGCCAGTTATGATTTCTGGTACCTCTTCGATAGATTGATTGGACACACCTGAACACGGCCAGTGTGCCACTGGTTGACTAAGCCACTTTGGTCCCGTAAACCACAATGGGTGTGAGATAATGTCTGCTGGAAAAAGACCCCTTGAACCTGAATCGGCGCAATTTTCCTCTGAGACAACATGTTTCCAAATAGCATTTGGTGTATTTTCCAGTATTTGGACAACGCGATTTCCGACAAATGTTTTCAACAAATAGGGCGGCGTTTTTAGCCAAGCTAGTACAATAGTCGAATCTGTAAATAGAAAAACGTTTTCTATTTGTTCGGTAAATTTTACAGATGACATAATATACTGTATAAGTTTTGTGAGGAGTACAGCTCCGCACAATTCTAATCGTGGAATTGACAAAGTTTTCAAAGGAGCGACCTTCGATTTCCCCATTAAAATGTGAGTGGTATTATTACTACGCTCTAATAAATACACCACTGCAGCATAACCTAACTCTGAGGCATCACAGAATCCTATGAGGACCAGACGGCTTGTGCCCACTGTGTTATAATATCTTGGGAGATTTACTGTTCGAAGTAATGAAAGCTGAGTTACAAATTTACTCCACATAGTACGAATATGTGGTGGAACTTCACAATCGTCCCAATCAACCCTTAACTTCCATAATTCCTGTAATAGACATTTAGCAACAAATGTCACTGGGGTGATGATCCCAAGTGGATCGAATAAACGAGCTACCGTTGACAAAATAGTTCTTTTTGTGCATAACTCGTTTCTAGGTATGTTTACCTTGTAGGTAAAATTATCAGTCATCGGATTCCACTGAATGCCTAATATTTTCACAGTTTGATCAGTTCCGGCGTTATCGAAGGAATGACCATCTTGCTGGTATTCTTGCGAAACCTGATCCAAAAGTAAAGATGAATTAGATTGCCATTTACTGAGTTCTAGTTTCCCAAGATGCAATAATGCAATGATTTCTTGTTTGAGTTTGAGGGCCGTGCTAATCGTGTCAGTCCCTGTTACCAAATCGTCTACATAAAAATCATCGCATAGAACCCTGGCGGCGTCAGGATATTTTGATCCTTCATCTTGTGCTAGCTGACGAAGGGTTCTTATAGCGAGGAAGGGTGAGCTAGAGAGCCCATAAGTTATCGTTTGTAATTCGAAATCAATAACCGGTTCATTCTGAGACTCTCTCCACAAAATATTTTGAAATTTACGCTGAGCTGGAATAATTAATATTTGCCTATACATCTTACAAATATCGGCTGTAAATACATATTTATGAAAACGAAAATTTAAAATCATACGTGGAATTTCAGTCTGCAATTTAGGACCGTTCAATAAGAGGTCATTTAGAGATAAATTTTGAGGTTGGGTTTTTGCCGACCCATCAAAGACCACCCGCAATTTCGTTGTTTTACTGTTAGGATTCAAAACACAATGATGAGGTAAATAGAATGCACCTAAGTTCCGAGGCACCCGTTTCATATGTCCTAAGCTTTCATATTCTTTTATAAATTTTCCGTAATCAACTGCTAATATGGGATCCCTCTTAAAACGAATTTCTAAGTTGTTCAATCGTGATTCGGCAAGTTTGAACGAATTCTGTGCTGGCATAGTTTCAGATTTTATTAACAACGGGACAACATACCTCCCGTCACTTTCTCGATAGTGTTTTGAAGCATAAATTGTTTCGGCTAATTCGTCTTCCGGATTAGTCAACATTGAAGGCGTTTCTTCAATTTCCCAAAATTTCCTAAGATCATCGCTCAAGGAATTTGTCCCAACAAACAATGACAAAGGCGTTTGACATGCTGAATTATCTAATTTTCCCATTATAATGTAACCGAAAATGCTATTCACTGCACAAGGATATCCACGAATTATTTCATGTCTACCATTAAATATATCCAAGTATATGTCAGCACCTAACAAAATGTCTATTGGGCCTGATTTGTCGTAAGATTCATCAGCTAATTTTAAAATACTAAATTGTGACGTCACACTCAATGGTAAATCATATGACGGAAGATTAGAAGTGATTTCCGTAATCACAATAGTTTGACATTGAAAAATAGGCCCCTTTTTATTTTTAGGTTTTATAAAACATTTTGTTGTGCCATAACAAGAATTTATACTACAATTACCTAAACCGTTAAGTGGAATTCGATTTGCTTTTATTGACAAACCGAGACGCTTGGCGCATCTTTCTGTAATTAAAGATACCTGACTACCACTGTCTATAACCGCACGGACAGGTAGATACTCATTATTTTTGCTACGAACTTCAAGTTGAATTGTACCCAGTAATATAGTAGATACGCACGGTGCATTTTGTAAAACTGTCGCTGCTAGGGTTGTTCCCACATTATTTAAGTCGTTATTACCTGATGGTTCGGCGGCAATATGCAACATTGAATGGTGTTTTTTATTACAAAACTGGCATGTAAACTTTGAAACACAATCTTTAATATGGTGCTGTTTCAAACAATTGAAACAACGGTTTAAAATTTTAATTTTGTCCCTCCTCTGAAGGGGACTTAATGACGTAAAAGTTGCACATTTATAAAGAAAATGTGAACCTTGACATAACGGACAACGAATGTTATTATCCTTATTTGCCGTTAACAACGTTTTCAATGAACCTTTTTTCTCTTTTGTCGTAGGTGGAGATGACATCTCCAACATGCGTGATTGATTTCTAAGAAACCCGAAAATTGAATCTGACCCTGGAATCTCCTCGTCAGCTAATTTGGATTCAAACTGTCGTTTTGTTGTCGGATCCATTGCTCTTATTATAATGTGACCCACGAATTTATCAAGGATATTTTCTACTTTCATCGCATTTATCGCGGCGTAATTCTCCTGAAAATTACTTAGTATACGCGCTACACCTGCCGCTGACTCGGTTTGTAGGCATTTGAAATTAAGAATTTCATCAACGTAATGCGTAAAAAGCATTCTAGAATTTTGATATTGATTTACCAGAATATTCCAGGCTATGTCATAGTTTTCTTCAATAAGAGGCAATGATTTTATCAGTCCTAGTGCTGGCCCTGTAATTACCGATAAGAGGTAATGAAATTTTTCTACATTTGTGTACGCATTATTATTGTGTATAATACTTTTAAATAAAGAATGAAATGTACACCAATTTTTAATTTCACTGTCAAAAGTAGGTAACTTTATTATTGGAGCACGAACCGTTGAATTATTTGGCGTTTTAACAATTGAATTTTCTAAACTACTACTGATAGCGTTTTTCGTTTTCAATATATCAAAATACCATTCATCTACTTGAATAGAAATCACTCCTAAATCAGACATTTCTTTCACTTTGTCTAACTCCAATAATTGTTCTTCAATCTCCTTTTGAATCCATTCAAATTCCTGTAACCACTCTTTTATCTTTTCACATCTAGCCAGAAATGTATCTTTTTTCTTTGTATCATCGTAAATGTTAGCTATAAGCTCATGTGTTACACGAATTCTCGAAACTATCCGGTCACATCGGTTTTTTAACAAAACTGCTTTTTTCTCCGCCATTGTTACGACAAAAAAAAAATATTTTTGTGAAGAATTGAATTATGTTCACTTTAAAGAATATTATCAAATCAATTCCACAGTATATAATCAAAATAATAATAATTTGTAAGCAGTAAGGTATTTTTTCACTACCTACAGAAAACTTTTGCACACAGCACGGCTGATGCGCATTTCACAGATCAACTTTATGAACAATTTAATCCTGATGTATATTAAATTAATGAAAATTTTCAATTTATCTTGGCTCGAATCGACCAAATGTTGGGGTTTCAACATGTACCCGCAAAGCGGAAGGGAAGGAAAAATTTGGGGATTGCCGACTTACCCGCAGATTTTCTCCCTTCGCTTATCTAATTTTGATCCGCTGGTTCTTCTTTTTGAGTTTTCACAAAACATTTATTATAGTAATATTTTGCACACAGCACGGCTGTAATATTTCCACACAAAACATTCACTTATGAGTTTCACTTTAAAATGTTCGGTACAAGAGCGCCGTATTCAACATATGTGTTGACAGAACAGTGGATAATTTGTAACTAAACTGTCTGGTCGGCATGGGTAGGTATGATTTGTGGGTAGGTGGTTAGGATTGGTAGGTAGAAATTAAAAGTTGGAAAAAATAAAGGTAAATGAGCAATGCTAGGCACCAACAACATTCATTAACCATTTTAATTACTCAGTGAATAGAGAAATAAAATCGAGTATTATATAGGTAAAACGTATAAATATTTAGTGCAAATGGTTGCATGTCTCGTATTTCGCGACACAGCTAAAAAGATAACATTTTACTGCAATTGTGATTAAAAAAGGTAATTCAAATTACAATATGTATATTGAAATTTTAGTCTCCAGTGACATTTATGATTTTTTTTTCGTGACAAAAACATAAAAAATAGTACGTATTGGACAGTTGGGGGTGGAGTAAGAGGTTGTGCTGTTACTCGACTGAATAACCAGTGACGACACGCGGAAGAAATTATTTTGGTTTGATTTTGAAGAAAAAAAATAGTAAACGAAAAAGCCACCGGAGACCAAAATTTCATTCACATTTTCTATTGCAAAAAATGTCAGGAATCACTGGTTAGAGTAAGTCAAGTACATCCCTTAACATCCTGTATATAAATATGCTAAGGACACTACTGTTTGAAAATTCATAATTTACCGATATCATATTTGTATAGTGGATCGAATGTCGCGCACTGTGAGTCAAGCCTATTATGTATATACATACAATAATGGATGCCCGTCTCACACTCTGCGACAAGGCTAATAGGATTACATTTTCTTTAATTACGATTAAAACAGGAAATTCAAATCAAACCTATAATACTAATGACACTAGTCCAATTATTACCGACGTGTTACATACCCTCAAATGTTCTTTAAACAAAAAACATCGTTATTGGTATCCTCTACAGTCTACAGTTTAGTGGTCATTTTTGGAAATTTCTCTTGAAATCTAAAAATTCCGCTTGGCCTCTAAACTCGTTAGTATTGAATTCTTTTGCGTTGAAAATATTTATGTTTGTTTTGTTATTCCAAATGTAATATTATATTCACAGAATACTTTCCCTTTACTATGTACAATGTCCCGGTGCAACAAATAAATGCTATTAGGCTCAGGTTGTCGCCGGGGACATTTTTCAATTTATAATTTCAGACGTATTTTTTATGTTTGTTATTTTTTGTACATTTTGTTAATTATTTTTACTTACGAGCCTTGTAGGATAATGAAACTAAAAAAATTCATTCCGCAGTCCTACAAGGCATCGAGGGAAAGAGAGCCTCAGTCTCTTGCCTTTAAATTACTCAAACTTGGGCAAAAATAGCCCTCAAAAAAACACTTAATTTTCGGTAAAATATGATTTTTTTCCGATTTTAAAAATCCAGGTGCCCCGTAATATGGTCACATCTTACCAAATATCCAGCCAAACGGCAAATAACTTTTTAAATTTTACGATTTATCTCAAAAAATGAGATAAATCGCCCTGATAAAAATCTAGTGATAAACAATACGTTTATTTTACCATTGATACAGAATAATTTACATGTATGTACATAATAAACCATATAGAATTATTATAAAATATAGAATTTAAGCGACCGCCTTCAAAGGCGACATCGGCAAAATAGAGGACTAATATCTTAGCCGCCCTATTTAAACCATTCTGTTTCGAGGTGTGAATCCCCTCCACTTTTTTAATAAATACTGACCGGACGCTGTCGGGTACAAGTACCCCTTAAATGTAATGAAAATTTATCAATAAATATGTTCAGCTCAAGTCAAAAAAAGTGCCGCTCTGACCACGCTCCGAGCAACACGTCTGCAAAGTGCCCACCTGGCGTCCCGACACAGTTTTTTCCCCGTGATTGTGTTAAACCCTGTGATTGGTTTGTGACCAGCCCCATCGGGCCACCCACTCTTCCACGTAAGTCTTTTGTTTTACTTGGCTTACAGATTCCTTCATGTCGTAAAATCACCTTATTTCTCAAAATGTGCTCTTCAACCTTCTCAATTATTCTTTAAACTCTCCACCGTCTCTCCCCAATCTAATTCATTTGCCATGGCTTCCCCTCTCCCCCCCCCCCCCCGCATACTCCGACGAATACGAACGCCTCAACCTAGAACTATGGTCCTTCTTCCAAAACCACCCTGACCCTGACAACATGTCCTCTGAGGACCAACAACATGTTGTTGAACTAGCCTTCCGAAGACACCATGCCCGCTTCCCTATCACCCCCCGCTCCCTATGGAGCTCGCCCCAGCCCAAACCAGAGAATATCTCCCCAACAAACCGCCCCCATACCACCCCCCAAACCTCCCCTCTAAACTCCACCGAGCCCAAATCAGAAAACTCTACTCCTACCAGCCGCCTCCTTATCACCCCCCTAACCTCCCACCCCCCTATTGCCCGTAAAACCGTCCGTCCCACTATCGCTCTCAAAACTAACCGCCCCCCAAACCGTTCGCCCACTCGCCGCCTTCTTAACCGACCATCCCCTCGCCACCTCCCAAACCGACCGCCCCGTTACCCCGTCCCAAATCGGCCACCCCCTCACCGCACCGCTAATCAACCGCCTACCGCTAACCGCCCCCCAAACCGTTCGCCCACTCGCCGCCTTCTTATCCGACCATCCCCTCGCCGCCTCCCAAACCGATCGCCCCGTTATCCCGTCCCAAACCGGCCACCCCCTCACCGAACCGCTAACCAACCGCCACCCAATTCATCTATCAAACCTCTACTCTCCTACCTGAAAAATACTCCACAACCAAAAATCAATCTCTTCCCAACGCCCAGACTGTCCAACGTACCGTTTCTCTCAGCTCTCGTCCTATCTCTCCTCCCCCAAGTCCCCCGACCCCCACCCCAAAGCTCCCTTACCCCCCTCTGTACCCCACCCTACACCATACCCCTGGTATCCACCGAGATGATACCCCCCAGTATTAAAATATTAAACCCTCTGAAATTATCCCCCCCAAAACTGCAGCCATGTACCTTTGCAATAAATTTTAACAAAACAACCAAAAAATCAATTCTCCAACAACCATTAATTTAAAATCATGATGAAAGAGAAAGTGGCCTTTTTGGCCCGGAGCTCTGTAAGCCAATAATTCAAATGTCAAAAGTTCAGCTCAAGTTAAGTTTACTTGTTCGATTCTACTCTTCTTGTTTTACTACTTCCTACCTCTGGAAGTCCTGCCTCCTGCTGAAGTTCTGCCTGGACGAGTACCTGGTGCCTGCCGCCATAGCCGGCCCTAACTCTGGGTACTCCCAAGGCAACCAGGCCCAGGCAGAAACTAGGCGCATCCAGGGCCACCACCCACTGGATGTAGGGAGGCCAGCTTTAAATCTACTACTACAAGCATCATCAGCACAGACAAAGGGAAGGCGTGCACAGCCACAGGTGCCCCTTTATTTACAGTCTTGTAAGGACGACGACACGTCCGTTACACCAATAATCGTAAAATGATAATACGTAATCATATTTGCAAAAATGTTTGGGACACACCGGAAAAGTGGTCGTCTTTACCCTTAGGTCACTCAAAGGAGGAATTACGAGTGGTTACTCACTCCGGCAGCTCGCTGAAGTTGGCCTTGTACGCGATGAAGAGTTTTTGCCAGTTGAAGTCAGCCTGCGAGGTCTCTGCGTCGTACGTGATGGAAGTGCAAGCCGGCAGACAGTCGCACTGAGCGGCCACCGAGTCAAGGCCGCGCGCTGCCCGCACCGTGCTGTCGCCACGCGCCAACCCCTCTTGGATCTCGCGCGTCAACAGCATATCTGCAAACACTCCCTTTATTAATCTCTTACACCTAATACGAAGGATGTCCGTAAAATAAGGTCTCCAAGGTGCTGCGGTTGTAGTCTGCTTCCTCCACAGCAAATGCCCACACGCTGCACTCTCCGTAATGCTCAGTTTCGGCTTGGCAGCCGTTCGCGATGGAGCTTTCGCTTGCCGCACCCGCCATGTGTGAATTGCGCTCTGTAATTCCTATTTTGTGTGCAAATAACAATACCCTGGTAGACATTAATTCTCAGCTGTATAAAGTGTACGGAAAACAGTGTATGAGCGCGAAAGATGGGTTTAGAAGATCTCGTTCCCAGTCACAATTGAGTTCAACAAATCCTCGCAATCGATGTCGTAGCACTCAAGGAATTCGGGCTCCTTCAACCCATTGTTGTTTGTGATCTTTGGTGAACATTTTTGGGACCCACACCACCCAGACCTTATGGTATCTCAAATTTTCTGATGAAATCTTATAAATAGTGGTTTTAATGATGTGGCCATATCACAAAGCTTCGAAAAAACAAATTACAGAGCGTTATTCATGCCTGGCGGGTGCAGCGAGTGGAAGCTCCATCGCGAACGGCTGGCACCCCAAAACTGATCGTCACAGAGAGTGCAGCGTGGTATGCATTTGGGGAACCAAGCTACATGCCAGTTGACGGTTGAATATGCGGTAGAAATATACTCAGATTACCGAAATTAATTATTTAAATAGCTCAGATGCATTATCTTCCGAGCTAATTATAAAGCCGATAAACTTGTAAGGGATTCATACAATGTATCGATGGTTTATTGTGTGGGTCAAAAAGCAAAATTTTCCGCTCATAATGATGATATCTGCTAGAAGATTTTCAACTATTGTCAGGTTATTTTTATCGCGAGAATCCTTAACTTTCTTTTAAAGAGAAAAGGTAGAAAATATCATTTTTGAGATCATAGGTCATTTACGTAACATCTTTTTCAAACACATTTCAAACCCTTTTCCATTATTTGTAGTCAAAATTGTTAATAAAATTTTGGTCGTTTGTGTCTTTTTTTGCCCTCTTTTTCATTTTTTACTAAAACTAAAAACTAAAACTAAAAAAATTCATCTACATTTCATCATTGGTACGCCCAACCTACTGATTTCTTAAAAAAAAAAACATAAAAAATGTACGGAGACCAAAATTTCATTTCCATTTTTTACTCCAAGTAATATTAATAGTTAGTTACCTTGAGCATTCGCCATACAGTTCACTCTCCCCGCGGAACAGATGTCGGTGTTATTATTACCTGCAGGAAAATAGAGTTGTACAATTAGTTATTGATGTAGGTATTCAATCTTCAGACTGATCAGGGGCGTGCACAGAGTTTTTGATCAGGGTAGGCAGTAGAAAAATACAACAAGTTTCACAGGTAAAAATTTCCTTATTTTATCAGATAATTTCAGAATTAAAGTACGACAAACCTTTTTGCACCGACAATGAGCATTTATGAAAGACAACTATTTGATAGAAATACATAAAAACAGATGTTTTTGTCGTCACTGATTGCCATTTGCTAATTTTGTTCTAGAAAGCACTGCTTAATATTTAAAAAAAACTCATAGAGGCAAATTCAAAAGTTCAGTTCAGTAAATTCAAGCAGATCTACTCTATGCTTTGTGCATTTCGCAAACATTGAATTATATATTGTATGAAGTTAGCTCTAGTCAGAAATAATTCCTGTTTAGGCCGCATTTTAGTGAGGCAGTCGGAGGGCGCGCGTTTAGTTTCTTGTTACAGTTTATGCTGCGTTTGTAGTATGCCGTTTGATGTGGCGCTCGCGTAGTTTCGGTTGCTCAGTTTTTTCGGGCTTATTTTTGAAAGTGTGTATTTATTTTTAGTCATAATTAAATAAATTATAATATTATTTACATGCTTATGTTTTACAAATACAGTAGGGTAGGCAGTGCTTATGTGCCTATATGGAGTGCACGCTCCTGAGACTGATGATATAATCCTATTATAATTGACTGAGTGTAATTAAGTCGTGTTTTTACTGGACCGTTTGGCATTTAATCTGTCTGCAAATTTCTGTTTTCCTGTAAATTTATTTGTGTTCCCTTTCCGGTGCAAGATAGTGGCCGTGTTGGATACAACTTGTTTGTCGTGGCGTGTATCCTACTACAAACTTTCGCATCGGAATAAATAATAGTATTTTTAATTTATTTATTTATATGCCTAAAAAGGCTTTACATAAAAGGGTGTACATGGAATCTTAGGTACCTATACAGTAAACATAGGAAATTATCTGTATTTCTAATGTAGGAAATAATATAATGATAATTTAGACAGATGTAAGTAATTATAAAGTAGGAACAAATTAGCTATACGAATTTATAATATGCGTGTTCGAAGAATTCAAAGCTCCTACATTTAAAAACTTATTTGTGAAAAATTCAATTAAACAGGAGAAAAATATTAAAACTCACTCATAACTAAATATACATAATATCATACTAGACTTAAACTAAACGTTTATTTTGCCCAACACCATTATACACACCAAGGAAAATGTTTCTTTAATATTTTCCAGAAGAATAACAATACACAATTTACAAATAAACAATGGAAGAATATAAAATAATTGGTCAAAATCATTCCTTTGCGCTGTTCCCAAATAATAATGTTTTGCTACGTATATAAAAATATCATGCATGTATCTCTTAATTATCAAACGTTAGCTGATATTAAATATGACGATATTTTAGGTGACTTTGTTTCCAAGTGTGTGAAAGCGAGGTATAGGTGCATGTAAGTGGTAGTTGGTCCCGGAATTATTGTTACATAAATAATTTATAATCCATTTAATCTTTACTAAGCATAAATTGAAGTCGCACACGATGTACATATGTGCGCTTAGATCTTTTAAACTGCGCAACGGATTTTCATGCATTTTCACCAATAGATAGAGTGATTCATGAGGAAGGTTTTTAGGTATATAATTTTGTAAATTGGTTGAAATACATAATATATCTGGCAAAGCGGCAGCGGGCAGCGGGCTGACAACCGGGCAGTGTGGATTTGATTTAACAGATGGCATTGGTTATAAAGGTTTCGTTAGCCACAGCAGCGTGTTGCCGGGTCTGCTAGTAATTAATAATACATTTTGCCTAGTTGCTCGATTAGGTACTATGAATTCGATGAGATGCAGGAGTTCACAACAGTAGAGTAAGTGAATAATTTTTACCAAAAAAAGTTAAGTCGTTTATTTTTCTTCTACTTTCTATGAAATGCATTTTAAGTGTATTTGGTAAGAATGAATACTTTGTGTTGAACAGGTAATTTGAAGTTAATAAATCGTAAAAATTTGTGCTGCACACGTTAAAAATATCTTATATGAATTTGGATGTTTTAAGACATATGGGGGGATGTTATCTGGGCCTGCAGATTTATTACGGAAATGATTTTATTTTGACATGATTCCCGTGTAATACGGTAATTCTGTAAATGTATTTTGATACTTCTATGTTGGTACGTTGATATTTCGCCTTCGTATATTTACGCTTTGGAAAAGATCAGCAAACACATTGCCAACATCAATGGTGATGTTTTCTCAATATAGGTGACCTATTCTTTATAGCACAGTTTTGATAAGCCTCTACATTTTTCTCGTTTCTGAAAAGGTTGAATAATTATCGTTTTGGCAAGTTTGAGAATTCTAAAACTGTTGTTTTTTGTTTAATGAAGAGTAGGTATAAGATCCATGAAAAATCACATTGGATATGTTCGGTGTTTTGATATATACGAGGGGACATGAGATTTTATATTTTCAAAAAATGTTTGATAAAGTTTGTCTTTGATCTATTCGATATCACTGTCATCAGTCAAGAAAGTACAAATCTGTATTATCAGCGAGTTGGTAGTTAATGGAATCGTAATCGGCGTTTTTAAGTTAAGCATTGTTTGTTAAAATGGGGGTTGTTTGTTTACATATATGCTTCGACCAAGTAAAATGTCTACGTCAATGCATATATACAACAATATGTAAGGGAGGATGATGATTGTCCACCGGTACGAGCTGATCGTTTGACATTTCAACACATAGTTTAAAGCGATTTGAAATGGCTAGATCTAGATGGCGATCACATACATTAAACACAAAATTATGTTTGTGCAAATTCAAATAGTTTATCGTATCAATAACTTCGTGGTCGGCAGAACTTTAATTTGTAATATAACCTCTGTCATTAGAGTTCCATTTCAAATTGGGAAGATTTTTTTTTTTAAATTATTTCTGGCTTTCACCTTTCAAGGGTGTTCTAGGCCATCATTTAAAATTACATAGAAAGGGAAAGGTGAATTTATATATTAATTTTATTTAAATGTACAAATTTCAGAATTATATGGAAGAATGGAGTCGAGTTCAGACTTAGAAGAGATGAACTGTTGAATGGAGGGGAGGCAATTTTAGATAACGCTTGATAGAAGAGAGGATATTTATTTAGAGAGGGACAACCAAAAAATATGTGATCTAAAGAGCCCACATCTAGACCACAGAACGTACAATCTGGGGAGTCAAGGATGTGAATTTTAAAAAGGTGAGAAGGAACGGAACAATGACCGATTCTCATTCGAATAAGTGAGGAAATTTCTTTTTTGGAAAAATGGGGAAATTTTTGAAACCACGGTTTTGATGGTATAGTCCTTTGTATTGAGGCGTAGCGAGCTCCCTTGGATTGAATGGCAAAATAATCGCCGACGATAATTATTTCAATGTAGGATTTTTAAACATAAGAATTTCGAAGTCTTCACAATGTTTCTTATAAATTTAAATGTTGGACGATTTTTTCCACGAGGTGGCAATTTGTGCAAATAATTGCTCCAATGAAGTATTTGCTTGATTAGTTTTTTCGCTGATAAATTTTCCTTAGTTGCAATCAGAACTCCGCCTTCTCTGGATTTAGTATTCGACTTTGGATTTTTGTCACGCCGAAATTCTTGTGGTTTGTAAAAGCATGTTCTAGAGATTTTATTTCTGGGACGAGCCGTGTTTCGATAAGGCTAAATATATCGTGTTCGTGTAAATATACCGTTACGTTAAGGTCCTTTGGGAGGCGGGTATGGGTACCGCCGCCCCGGGAACCTTTATTGGATAACTAACACCTCTGCCATAGGTCACCCCAAGTGGTTCGCTACGTTTGGTGATTTAGCAGGGGTGCCCGGGTTCATGGAGTGAGGTTAGTCTAGGTCTTGGAGGCGGATGACCAGGACACACTGAATCCCAGATCCCTACCCACCCCTTAAACCCTTTCCTTCCCAAAATTCTCCTCTAAAAAAACGTCACAAATTACGTCAGAGCATTTGGTCCGGCATTTTCGGCTACTTAGGCCGTATCCAATAGTAATTTTTTGGGATATTTTTACCTTTGATGGCTTATTATTAATAAATTTTATGGTGAATCGCCTTCCAGGGTACGGTTTACTGGGATTTGTCTAAGATAATTAGGATTTTGCCTTTGTAAAGGATTTTGGTCGGAGAAAATTTTATATTCGGTGTTTGTCAAGGTTACGATATTTTTTTAAAGTTGGTCCAATTGATTCACCATGACACTTTCGAGCATATTTATGATGATTAAATTATTGGCTCTCATCTTCCTTTCTTCCAACTCGTCGGCTTCTTCGTACATTTGATCCATTTGTGCCCCATCTGATAGGTTCTCTGAGATGCGGTGATAAGTCTCAGGCCAATTTTAGCCGTACCAAGGCTTATGTATCCCAGTAGTTCCCAGAGTTTCAGTGATAATTTTCCCACTTGTTCTTTGGTGAAATTATTGCTTGGATCCGTTATCGTAGTGTACAAAGAATTTATAATATTATTGCCGCAGTGATTTCAGATTAGGTATTGCAAGTGGTTATTCGTATGGGTTAAGGTTTTGAGGCCTTGCACTATGTGGGCTCTGAATCAGCTTTTGAATGACCGTAGTATTACATATGGTACCTAGCTGCATGAAGAATGTTTGAAAAAAAAATTGTCATGGAGATAGTTTCTGTGGACAACTTGTATAATTCCTTTTTTATGTATGGTTTATAATAAAGTAAGCAGGTATTTACGTATTTAGGTTTTACTTCCTAATCATATGATTTCTAGAAGACATTTTGGTTATGATTTATTAAATAAGAGTAAATTAGAAACGTATTTTTTGGACGTGTGGTCTACTGTTCACAGAATTACTAACATAATATTTATGTTTTTTAAAAAATGTGACAAAATGACTCACGCGGCATAGAGATGGAGACGCAGCCACAAGAGGCCAGGGTGTAATTGGTCAGGCACTCCAGGTCGCAGTTCTGTTGGGTGTAAATCTTATAGAACTTCAGTCTTCTCTCCGATGGGAAGTAGCACTGTCTCCTAGTTATTTCAAAAAATATGTTTAGCCTTCCATTAACTCAAATAAGTAAAACTATGATGTTGTCAAAACACAAGTTTCCCCACACCACGCAATCTATCCTAACCCGCTGAAACTTAACCAAACAAAACTGAAAATGGGCGAAAAGTACAGTATCCTGTATTTAGGACCATATCGTTATTACGATTATAATCTAAAAATTTTCATAAATTAAAATACGTGCAGGTATATATTAGATATTGGGCACAGTTCATTGGAGTAATCCTATATCCTTAACATCTAGTATTCGAATTTTAAAAACCTTTACCTATTTACAAACTATTGACGGACTCCGCGGTCGAGAGGTAAGGGGTAATCCAAAGGTCGGGGGTTCAAATCTCGGCATGCACAAGTAAATTTTATTTCTTCTAAAACAGCAAACTTATTTTGTGGCACCATTTTAATTCAAATTAATAAATTACTTTGTTTTTACCACTATAATTGATTATAAAAAACCGACATGTTTCGTAAGCCAAGCTTACTTCATCAGGGTTTTAAAATTTAGTATTATTAAAACCCTGATGAAGTAAGCTTGGCTTACGAAACATGTCGGTTTTTATAATCAATTATAGTGGTAAAAACAAAGTAATTTATTAATTTGAATTTAAATTTTGTTTGATTGAATTGTGTTATTTCACACCAAAATAAATAAATATAAAAAAAAATATAAGTTTACCGGATAACATTCCAGAGTGGAAGATTCTCTCAGTATCGCCCAGGGGAAAGGCACTTTTCAGAATTGAAATGTTGCTTTAGCCATGTTTGATGACCAGATAAGAGCAAAATACTTTCCCGGCATCCACTTTTATTCTCACTAGCTCCAGATAGTTAGGA
This sequence comes from Limnephilus lunatus, assembly GCA_917563855.2. NCBI lineage: Eukaryota > Metazoa > Arthropoda > Insecta > Trichoptera > Limnephilidae > Limnephilus > Limnephilus lunatus. The sequence continues at coordinate 82,077,680 of OU830597.1, read as the reverse complement.
GCAGTTAGGACTCTGCGGTACTCCAAAAATTTTTTAAAAAATACCCATGAATTTGATCTTCAAAAGACTCGAAGTACACGCTTCTGCCTCTTGAATTTACATTAACAGAAAAATCCAACAGCAACAAATCAAAACGGATCGCTGACAACCGAACATTTGACAACTGGATTCTGAAAATTTCACTGCAAGCTTTCATCGAAGTGTTTATTTTAAATATCATTTGGTTCCTCCTACATTGTGGTTGAGAAGTAATTATTAATTACTGAAATTGGTAAAATTGATAGAATACCTCTTGGGATCGTAACTCCTCAGGCCCTCAGAGGTGGTCATCATGTTAGGTTTGATGGCCGCAATGACCTCCTGGGCCAAAGGGACCCTGAAGTACTGCTGAGAGACTCGGGGAATTTCAGAAGGCGTGTGGAGCAATATCTATAACAATATTTTACTAGAATATAAAAATATGTGGATAGGAAACATTCAAGGTGATATTGAAGCAGGCCTTTCCGGATGACACGCGTTGATAAAATGTGGTATTCGTGAGCACTCTGCCTATTATTATTAGTGACTGTGAGGAATTTAAGATATCAAATTATTGCACACATTTTATTTGCATTAGGAATGTTTGATGGTACTAATATTGCAATTTTTACAAACCTTAAATCCTTGAACGGGTCCACGGCAAATATAGTCCAGATCATAGTTATACGCCCTCATTAATATAGTAAGTCCAGCTTTAGTGCCCGAACCCTGCGAATGAATTGGATAATATTTTATTATAGTAGAAGAACGAATGAATACGGGAAAAAAATAGTTGAAGATAATATTGTTAATTCTGAATTTATTAATTTGTTTTCGACAACATCTGTCCCAAATGGCTGAGTTATTTAAGGCCCTGTCCCGATAAAACAGAGATCCTGGGTTCTATTCCCAGTTGTGCTCATTACCTTTTTATTTCTCTTGATATTCTGTTTCCTGTTTCGTTATTCCAATTAAATTGGAACCACTGGAGCGACAGCGCAATTTAAAACTTTTTTCTCCGATTGCTCGAGATTTTTTGTGAGCATTTTGAATATTTTTCGCTCTATTAAAAAATCATACCTCTGAATTTTAATATGAAAACATACAAACTGGTTATAGTTCTATACAGCCAATGAATTCACCTATCTTTTGCTGATTATTACATATTCGTAGGATTTATAAAAATAAAAAATAAATCGTAAACGTCCACTTAATTACTTACAAATAAGAAAAAATTTGCCAAAATTGGCAGCAAAGCAATCCGAGGTATTTTAAATAGTGCCATATTGTGGCAAAAGTGCTACAGTGGATAATATTTATTTATTCGTCATTTCTTTCGAATATTTCTATTTTTTCTCCATCCATTCTAATTGGAAATTATGAAGTTAGATGAAACATTTAAATGCCTCATATAGACGATTTCTTGAAAACAGACCCAAAGATAATTTCAGTATATGGTATTGGAATGTTTTGCTTTTTAATATAGTAAAATGAAAACGTAAATATCGACTAATGCTGCGCATTGCCATTATTGTTCTGCATTGTTATCTGTTGTTTCCTTTGTCGATATAGAAATGCTGTACTTACTTCATTTAATTAACTCGTGCAAGTGCGTAATTAAAGTTACTAGTTATCGCATCCTTCATTAACTAGGTTCACCAATTAAAATAAATTTCTATCGTCCTTGTAAAAATTTCACCAGTTTTTTGTATTTTATGGCACAAAACTTTACATCAACAAATTAATATACTGTGTTAAGAACAAAAATTAGGCCGAGATAAAACCAGCATCTACGTTCGGTTCAAGGATAAATCAATTGAATTAATGGGAATAGTGTTATTTAATTGAATTAATGGGAATAGTGGTAAAATTATTACCGTTCCTCTGACCGGGTAGGTGTCGAGGGGAACATCTTTGGGATACCCCCCGTCCAAGGACCATCCCTGCGAATGTTTATTCTGACCCAGATAGTGGTTTTCCGTGTACGTCCTAAAATAATAAAGCAAACAGGAATCCATTAATTTCAAGAAATTTTACCTTCTATGCAACAGAACTAAATAATGCACTTCCACTGGCCATTATACAAAGCACAAATTATGCTAAATATAAATTGGACGCCAGAGAAGACAGATCAAAAATTATCAATTTTTTTAAAGCTTCAGTACCTATTAACGATGGAGAGATGTTGATTGCCTTTTATGTACTTTTTATAGTAATATTCTGCCGTAAATTGTGATGGGATTTGATGATTTGAGATTTGAGATTTTCACGGCCAAAAGTATTTTTGTGTTTTACTTTTGGCGTATTACGCCGTGTTACACATCGATAAGTGATGTGATATCTTTAATGTTTACAAATGTTTCGAAAAAACAAAACATTTTGTATGCAGGAGAACCTCCAAGTGTCAAAAATTGGAGATCATTTTTCCATTTTCGTCTATTGAAATCTCTATTTTGGCAATTTTTAGTACTCTGTGGAATTCCATCGTAATGAGAACAATGATACTTCAATAAAGTTTTAAATTGGTTGCATTGTACTTTAAAAAAATCTCATTTCGTAAAAAATAATAACTCACGGATATTTTCTTGTGTTTGAGCTTAACAGATGATTTAAGGTGAAGTAACTACGATTTTTCTAATGCTGCCAGTGTTTGACAAATCACACCACCGCATGCGCATGGAATCGCAGATTTCCAATGACCTTGCAGTTTGTGGAACTAAATTTATTCTGCTTTACACATACATCCTAGATATTTATTAAACCCCATTGTTTCAAGCCTTTTGATAAATTTCGCGTTTGGAATTTATATGATAAATAAAGTTATTCAGTTCTAAACATTCAACCTTTTAATTTATACCACTTAACGTAACTCGGAAAGGCATCCCGCAGTTTCCAAAGTTGATCTCTGAAGAATCGCCTCTGTTAAAAGCGCTGCCCTTCGAAATTGATTGAACTTTTAAAACTTAGCTATCATGAAAGCATTCATTTCTATGTTCCCGATAGTTATCGCCACTGACAGCATATACTCTTTTATCTCCCAGCTTGCAGGACTAACTTGCCATGATCATGTCGGTTGGGAGGGATATCTTCTTGTTGAACCAAATCCATTCGGAAATCGACATATCATCATTGGAAAATATCAAAAAACTTGCAGCGTAGATGGAATAAATTAGAGTAATATATATTATTTATTAGTTGGTTTTCTTACTCCTTCCTGAACAACTCCTCGGCGTTGAGCATATTGAAGGTGAAACACAGTCCCTCCTCAGTAAGAATGGGGCTGAACAGAGTGCTACAGTTCTCTATCGAGGTTTTCCACTTGCAAAACCACATCATTTCTTCAAATTTCGGAGCCACCTAAAAAAATATATTTTCGATATGTTCAATTTTACAACACTACTTCTTAATTAAAAAAACATTCATAATTAATATTATAATTTATTCTTTAGAGATATTGTAAGAGGCAGTTGTTTGTCCGAAAACCACAATTGACTACATATGTATTTAGATTATTTATTTTGAAATTTGAGCGACTTCCAATAACCGTCGGCGCTGATTTCCGACATGTCAGCATTTTGTTAATTTCTGATGGCCGTTATTTTTTTCGGCCTCATAAAGACTAATAACAAAACCAAAATAAAATTTCACAGAACGCTTTCGGGTCGAGAATCGACGGTTAAAGGGGACCGTTAAAATGTTTAAAAAAATCATAACTGCGCTGATTGTCGATTTGTGACGGTTTCAAATGTGACGGTCAGCCAAACAAATAAGGAAAGGTTGTTTAAAAAAACTTTAACAAATCTTCAAACATTCAAAGTTAATTTTCACATTCTGTTAAAGTTCAATTCAAGTTCTGTTATTATATCATGATAGGCCAGTTGCTTCATAAAATTATTTATAAACAGAAACAAACAGTAAATTATATTACCCATTGGTGAGAAAAAATTAACAATTAATAAATATAATTCATGGTGGGTACGTACCTATTATGTCTTCCATTGTAGTATCTTATTTATGGTGTGCATATTAAGTAATTACCGGGTAATATGTGTAGTGGAAATTAGTGGCATTCAAAGTTATTGTTGAATTTGAAGGTAAGATATTTTATAAATTTGTTTTGAATATGTTCTATGCTATCTATGTATACTTTGTACTGTGGGTTCCAAATTAGCGAGGCATATTCCAGTATACTTCTGACTAATGCAAAATATAACTATTGTACGCGGGTTACTGAACACTTTACTTATACGAAGAACAAAACTAAGCATTTTATATGACCTGTGAACGATTGAGTCGATGTGATTATTAAATATAAATTTGCTATCAAGTTAACACTAAGATCTTTACATTCCATTTTAAAGATGACAGATTCATTGTTGAGTGAATAAGAGTACTCAATTACATTTTTATTTCTGGTGAATGTCATAGTATGACATTTGGAAACATGATATCTAAACAGATAACTTTGCAATACTTCCAAAGCCTATCTAAGTCACTTTATAACGCTTCACAATCAGAGAGAGAATGCACAACTTTGAATATTTTCATGTCATCAGCGTAAAGCACATATTCGGAATTTTGAAAGCATGATCCAATGTCGTTTATACAAATGTTGAAGAATAGCGGACATAGGTAGGAACCTTGCGGGACACCGGATATTACCTCTATAGACTTTGAGTAGACACCGTTGATTAATATTACCTGATTGCGATTACTAATGTAGGACTTAATCCATAAAACTGAAATAATCACCGAACTTTATTTTTTTCCTTTATTTTTTCCCATTGTAACTACATAAATACAAAAGTAATTTTATATAATTTCTAAAATACAGTAAGATGTAAATATAAGGTACAAGTAATGTAAAAGTTAGCAATAAGTAAAATATATAATAGACAAGAGTAGGTATAGAACTTGATCAGCATAGAACTTTTTCTGAACGTGAAAATTAACTCAAATATTTGATGATATGTTCAAATTTTTTGAAACTACCCACCCTAACACTTAAACACTAATTTACTTGAAACATATTTTTTTATCATTTTGGCGTACACACCAGTCAAACAAATGTACCTATTTTCTTCGATATTACTAATTTAAAGCTGATTAGAGTGAAGTGTTTTTTGTTTGTTTTTCGATAAAGCTTTCGAATTCGGTAGGTACTTAACGGAATGGGTAATTTATCATTCAAGCGAACGTGTTTTCAAATAACCTGTATTTTCAATATTTCGAATTTTCTCTTTTTAAAGCTTACAAATTCCAAGATGTCCTTACTACTATGAAATTAACTGACCCGAACTTACCTAATGATGGAAGTATGAACGCCTACGCTGTCACCTGACTGGTGTTGATTATCTATGGCACTCTCTCGTCTATTAGATTGTGCACTGTCATTTACGTTGTACAATTACATTTATTAAAATAAATATTTATAGAGTCATAACTGCCTTTTCTTTTATTTCATCACCTAACCTAATCATTACGTCTCTCCGTAAGGATATTCAGAGAGTATGCCATACACCCCTGTTCTGACACTAACTTTTCATTTCATCAACTTTCACTTCCAACGTTCTCATTGGTAACTTGATTACTTTTCTGACACCATATTGTTTATTATACGTGAGTACCTAATTAATTAATTCTGTTTTATGTATAACTCCCATGTAGATATAATAGATTTTTGTCATTTTCTTATTTTCAAGTTTCTAGACAATGACGGAAATAACTTTGTAAGCTGAACATCGTTCGTTGATAGATAAACACTTGACAGAAAAGCTGTTGCAAAAAAGTGCAAAAATTCAGCTTTCCGATCGAGGAGTTTTTACGCTAAGTCAAACAGCACCTTTACAGGGTTGACAGACTTGGATACAAAATATAAATGAAACGCACAATATCGCTCGCCATACAATCCCATACAGATCCGCCATACATAAGCAGATGATGCGCTGTAAGCTCACGTTGTAAGCCGTAACCGATGCTCACGCGATATAAGAAAATTTATGCGACCCCTTCTCCGCCGTAGACAGGAGAGGGGGTCATTTTAATTACGGAACTGCCTAAACATGCGGATGACAGCTATCAAGTTAACAGATCTAGAACAAAGAAATGATATTTCGTGGCAGCTCCCTAATTCAACTGACCCCCTCTCCTACCATAGGGAGAAATCTTTTATAGAGTAGTGTGTCGGTACAACACATAAGCGCTCGTGGTACAAGAGATAAGTATTCACGCTTTTAAGGCTCCGTGTGGCCGATGCTTTATAGTTTTAAAATATATACATACCTAAAGTTAAACTGTGAAATTCTGCAAAAACTCACCGACGTTAAAAGTTCGAGGGTTTCGTTGGCATTGGTTGTATTGCTTCCTTCGGTCAGTAGGTGATTATCACACAGAAGTGAAATCGCCTCGAAATCCTTGCGCCTGACAAAATGAAAATAAAACTTAAACTTTAGGTTATGGATTTTTAATGCCTTCTCTACACTCGCAGTGGGGTATTTTAATAAACCATGAATACCGACAAAAATGTGCGGAAATTTTTTAATTAATATTTTGTTCCAAAATTGAGTAATTTTTATTTTCATTAATATTTATTGATTTTGAAAACGATATAATACCTTACATTCCGAAAAGGTTCCACCTGATTATGGCATCATCATGACGTAGAACACTCTACTGTTTAAAGTCGGCCACCAGTCACCAGTATTAGCCGGTGTGACGTCAACAACGCCACATTCCCGATTTTTTTCCTGAACTAAAAAAACGTGATATTACCCTTTTCTTCTTGTTGCCTTTCTCGACCATATTGTCAGTTATTTGTGCTCAATTCAAAGGACACTAAACTTAGTAAACCGAGGAATAAATGCGCGATAGAAGATTCAAGAATAAGCACTCGGGCTTCCTCTTCCGGATAAAAGTCTTCGCTGAGTGTAGATTAGGCATTAGGTTTTCAACAAATGTAATGGTATTAAAAGTAATAGAAAAAAATATCGATTCTTACTCCTGTTCAGTGAAGTTTTCTTTATCACGGTGATACATTTCAGTAAAATTGTAAATGGACTGCCGAGCTTTCGTTTCGGAACATACTGTAATAGCAGGAAATGGAACCTGAAAATAAATAAAAAATAATAAAACCTTTTGTATTTTGGTGATAACCAAGCTTTGACAGGGGTGGGCGCCAGAAAGGAAGAAGAAGACTTCTTATTCTCTCGCCTCTTCTTCTTCAATTTGGTTAAACCTTCGGTTTACCTGCCATACAGGGGTGGACGACTCTGCGAAACTGACGATGACGGGGCTCTGTTGCCACTTGTTCCAGATCTTCATGATGAGGTGTCCACAGGCTGCCACGCTGAGGATCAGCATGACGCCCCACCAAATTCTACACAGAAATAACATGTTCGTTTTGAAATTTATTTATTTGTGGAAATTTCACCACTTGTACTTATTAGACACCGTTTCGTGAACAATCAATCTAACTTCACTTAATTTAATGTATTAATGAGTTTATTGTCTTCAAAATTTAACCTTCGTTTCTTTTTTTTATTGATACATTAGCAGTATTTAAAAAAAATATTATTTGGTAATGTGGGTCTCACTAGGTTGTTCGTTTGCCCAGAATCAATATAATTTTTTAGGATATGATAAATGGACTATATCGAAAATGAATTTAATGAAATTAAATGAAAAATTAACTTAAATAAAACACCAATAAATAAAAATAATAGTAAAATAAAGTTTTTAAAAAATTATGCAATATGTGTGTAATTATGAGACAAGGTTGTGTACTAAGAAATTATATGAATATTTTATTCTTTACATATATATTTTTTGTAGTAAGCCTTTTTGTTCTGTTTTTGTTTCACTCATTTTCCGTTTTTTGTTAAATTCTTTGTGTCTGGTATTTATATAGGATATACAAAGAGTATAGCCAAATTAATTTATTAAGTAGGTACCTGCTTACAATTCGTCGCCTTAGTTCTTAATTGTCCAAACGACCATTAGAAAATTTTACATGAGGAGAAGGTTTTCTTTCATTATTTCAATAAAACATTATGATAAGTGTTTAAGATAAAGCTATTTACGTAAAGGGTAAAGGTAAAAGTCTCATTAGTTTAAATAATTCTTAGTTAAGTGATTATTAACTATAATTTTTTATACTTTATTTTAAATTTTAAAGTGGAGATTGAACAAAAACTAAAATGGTCGTTTGGAGAATTATTAACTAAGGCGACGAATTGTCTCGGAATTTAATTTATTGGTTTACGGGAGAAAGTTTATGAATATTTTAGTAGAAGCAATCAAGCAACGTCATTATTGTTATCGTTTCACATTACGAGTGATATAAAAAACTCACTTATGGAGTAGGTAAATGTGGCTACATATTATGTGTCCCTGGTTTCGGCGAAAATAAAATTCGTTTCTTCGGTGAAGCATTTATTTTCTAATAACTAAGTAACTAACCATTAAGCCGTTTCTCATCTGCGTATATCACTGAAACAGTGAGAGCTACTGGAAAAATGAAAGTTTGTAGATTGTAAAATTCTCCACAAAAAGGGTATCAGTACTTTTTTTCCCTAAGAAGCACCGTTCTCGAGTTATCGCGATATCAAACCGTACCACACCACCTCTAAGGTAGTGTACTCGGCGCTTTTTTTAACGTGGGTTCCCCAGTAGGAAAACTCCACGATATATTTCATTCTAGGAAATTTAATGGGACAATATTTTATTAATATAATAAAAATTGAAGCAGCAAGAAAATTAAATTATTCAACATCACATTCTACAAGATCACTCGTTTCTTCCTCCTCGATATCTTCTTTCTCTTCTTGCTCAATTTGTAATAACTGCTCTAAGAAGAGAGATAGGGGCAATAAGTGTTCCTCTGGACCATAGATTTTTTTTTTCTTCTTTATTTTTTCCCATTGTATCTACATATAACAAAAGTAATTTTGCATAATTTCTAAATACAGTAAGAGTAAATTATAAGGTACAAGTAATGTAAAAGTTACCAATAAGTAAAATATATAATCGAAAAGAGTAGGCAATGGGAACCCACTAAGGCACTGCCTGTGTGTGGGTAATATAAACAAGATTGCTATATATACATCAATAAGTATATGTAAAAAATGTAAATTTTACACTAAAGGTTTAGAAATATAGTAATCTGTGAAAAAATTATAGTAAAATAAAATAAAATAGTGAAATAAAATAGTGAAACATAAATTTTGTTGATTTTTTGTTATAGTAAAGAAAGTAAATAAAGTTAGAATTGTATTGAAAAGTGAAACATGAAGGTTTACAAATAATTTTTAGAAAAAATGTTCCAATATCTGCATCATTCAACCATAATTTTAATTCTTTTACGAAAAGTGATATTTTATCTGCCATTTGAATGTGTTTTGGTAGAAGATTAAATGTACGAGGACCAATAAAGCTGCTATGTGTTTGCATTAATTTAGTATTGGTTTGGGGGGAGTAAAACATATTATTAGTTCTTTTGCTAATTCTATTTTCATTTTTTACGAAGCGATTTTTATTTTTAAATATATATTTCATAGTCTGCAATATAAATAATTTACGGATATTGAATATTTTTGTCTCTTTGAATAATAACTCAGTTGAGAATGTTTTTTTTCTATTATACATAACTTTAATAATTCGCTTTTGAGTGGTTTGTAAAGGCTTAATAAATGCATCAAGCGCACCACCCCATCCTATAATAATAATAATAATAATATTTGGCTAATTTATATAGCGCCGTTTTCGTGAAAAATCACCTCAAGGGCGCTGTACAAATAAATACATAAAAAAATAATATTACTGGCTTACAACTAAGATTTACAATTATAACTAGTGATTTACATCTAAGTCTTATTGCTAGTGACTTATGACTAAGACATATAAAAGCTGACCTAAAACTGAGCTCAATGACATATATATTTACAATATGACTTAAAGTTAGAGATTTATAACTGACATATTTATTTACATTTAAAAATACTTGAGAACATCTTATAAATATCATACATTCGCCAGAATCACTCCACAGCACCAGAAGAAGAAGGAAGTTTTTACATAATACATATTACTATTTAAGGACATGGATGCAAAATTTATCGGATTTACGAAAATGTATGGATATCTTAAATAAATTAATGAAATTAATCGCCGATCTTTACCGCATTATGATGACTCATCGCTCAACATTAACCGGATTGAGGTGTTAGGTTACCACTGACAGACCATTGGTAGGTAGATCAATAGCATTTTGAGTTTTTCGTTAGTAGTTGTAGGGAATAACAAATAATGCCGTAGATTATTGAAGATTGTACCAGGGAAAAGTAGATAATTTTTAATTTGTCGAGATTGAGAACTTCCTTAAGTCTATAAAATGTGTAAGTAAGATATCTTAATTTCGAGGTGGTTTTATCAATTTAGATGTGTATCAATAGATATATCTAAATATTTAATATTTTCGACATTGACAAGTTCATTGCACAGTGAACATGTTTCTTGATTGCAACTCGTATTGTGGATTCTAATTTTAATGTTATCGTGAGGTTTGTTTTTAATGTTTTTATGAAAAGTTAAATAAAATGTTTTGCTGTAGTTTAAAATGAGTTTGTTACATTTTAACCGTGTTGAAACAAGTGCAATACATTCGTTTGCCTTAGAAAAAGATTCATTCCAAGAATTTCCGTTTACTACTATTGCCGTGTCATCGGCGTAAGAAATATTTTTTCCTGGGATCACAAAATTACATAAATCATTTATATACATCAAAAATAGAATCGGCCCAAGGACAGTTCCTTGCGGAACTCCATTTTTTATATGTGCTTCTGAACTATAAAAATTCCCAATTTTTGTTTTTTATGTTCTGTCTATAAGATAGTTTGTCAGTATTTTTAATGTGTCTTTTTTGAAACCTAGTCGAGTTATTTTTTTAATTAGTAATTTATGATTTACAGTATCTAAAGTTTTTCTTAAATCTAAGAATATAGCAAGACATTTCTTATTTTTATCGATAGATGTGTATAATTTTTTTGTTAAATCATATATTGCATCTTCAGTGCTTAGATCTTTACGAAAACCATATTGGTTTTGCAATAGAATATTATATTTTTCTAATTGTTCTATGATTCTATTTTTGATGCATTTTTCTAATATTTTTGATAGGTTTGAAACAAGTGAGATTGGTCTATAATTATCTAATTTATGGGTTTCACCAGATTTATGAATTGGTATTATGGTGGAGATTTTAAACTGTTTTGGAAAATGACCCTCTTTAAGGCACATATTGAAGATATGTTCCAGAGGAGTTAAAATATGTTTTTTAATTTTTTTTAATGTATTACTAGATAATCCATCAGTTCCCTTAGAATTAGATGGTTTTAGGCTATCTATGTATTTTTCAATTTCATTTATTGTGATAGGTGAAAAATATTCTATAGGGTTGATTGATTCATTATCTGCAATTGATTGCGAAGATGTCTCTATGAAAGTATTATTATCATTCATACTGGATGATTCAAGTACCTCATCTACTATATTCGTAAAGAAGTAATTGAAGTTTTCGGCAATGGTAGATTTGTCAGTTATTAATTTGTTTTTGATTTTAACCTCATTTACAACACTTGAAGAAATATTTTTTTTGTTCATAATTTCATTTATAATATTCCATGTTTTTTTACTATCATTTTTAGCGTTTTCAATTTGTTCACAGTAGTATTTCTTTTTACGATTTCGAATCAGCCTATTGAGTAAGTTTCGGTACATTAAATTTTTTTTTTTCATAAAAGACATTATTCTGACATTATTATTTTGGCAAGCTATTTGATATTTTAACATTTCTCTTTTGATTTTTTTATATTTTCTGTTTGTTACAAGAATTTTACTTTCACTTTTTCGAATATTATCTTGTAGAGTTTTATAGAAATTTTCTAATGCTGAATGTGGATTAACTAAAGATAGAACATTTTCCCAACTTTCTAAATGAAGTAAAGAATTTAATGTTTGATAATTAATGTCTATTTTTTCAAGAGTTTCACAATTTTGTTTTATAGATGAATATTTGAAATTATGCCCATATAGTGTTGGAAAATGATCAGTGATGTTTGTTTCTAGAATTGAGGAGATAATATTAACATCTTTGTGTGTCTTGACAAAAATGTGGTCTAAACACGCGGAGTTTATTAATGTTACTCTTGTTGGTGAGTTAATATATGAAAGGTATCCATAAATTGATAAACAATCTAGATATTCGTTTTGACAATTAATATTTTTTGTATTATCATTAATATTTATATTGATGTCCCCCATTAGTATGGAGAAAGTAAAGTTATGTCTGTCAAGATTTCTAACAAATATTTTTAGTTCATCTACAAATAGAAAATCATTTAAAGAAGGGGATCTGTATACGGCTACTATGAGATATTTATAGTTATTTTGACAAAAAGTTAATTTTATTACATTAGCCGTCTTAAAATCAATAAACTCAGCCTCAACATTTTTTAAAGTATTATGACAAAAGACAGTCACTCCATCATGTCCAGTATGTTTACAGGCAGCAGAAATTGTAGTATAATCAGGTAAATTATATGGAATTACATCTTTCATTTGGGTTTCAGTTAGTACAATTACGCTAGGAGAAAAATCAAAATTATGAAGGAGGACACATAGTTCATCAAAGTGTTTCCTTATACTCCTAATATTGAAATTTAATATTGAGAAGTTTACATTTTTAAAAAGGCTATTGAGTTCCATGGGGTTTTTACATGTATGGTTTTGGTGTAAAAAATCTTCGTCCGACATGTTGAAAGATATTTGTTTATAGTTGCTAGGTGATTGTATGATGGTCCTTTATTCAGAGGGGATATCTTCTGGCTCTCTTATTTGGATTATTGGAGATGTTTCGGTTTTCCTCATCATGATACTTCCGTTTTTAGCCCATATGAACTTGTATCCCGTTCTTGATGATTTCGCCAGGTAAAGCAAGTGTTTATTGTGTTGGGTCAGTTGTTCGTTTATGTAAATTGTGTTATTGATGTCTCCAGTGAAATTTATGTCTTTGGTATGTAGTACACCATATTTTCTCTTTTGTGAGATAATTATATCTTTAGTTTCCTTATTCTGTAGTGTTACTACTATGGGGGGATGTTTGTTTGTAGGATTTTTATTTCTGATTCTGTATATATTTGTGAATTTCAATGCATCTTTATCACAATTTATTGTTTCTAATATGTTACTAAATATTTTTGAAATATTTTCGTTTTCTTTGTAAGGAACACCCTGTAATTCTATGTTATTTTGTTTATAATTTTGATCCAATTTATTTATTTATTTATTTATTTATTTATTTAATATAAGAATATTGTACATAGTATATTATTTTTGTGTTATTTCAACCGCCATGCTAGGGATGTCCCTGTGTTATGGCGGGTGAAGTTTTCAGATAGTAAATTATACATGTTATGGTTGTAAAGCAAAAATTTAAGTTATACAAATTAAATCAAGTTGCAAATATAATAAATATGGTTTTTAAATGTAATAATAATTATATTCTATAATAATAATAAGAGTAAAATAATTAATAATATTAAAAGTAATAAAAATTAGGTCGTTAATAAAATTCAATGTGAGTAAAAGTTATAAATTTGTTAGTTTAAAAAATTGTTGTTAAATTATACAATTTAATTGCGAAAGAATAGTAAGAATAATATGTAATAATAATTAGGTCGATAATAAAATTCAATGTAAGTAAAAGTTACAAAATTATTTGTTAATTTAAAAAATAGTTATAGTTATACAATTTAATTACGAAAGAATAGTAATAATAATATGTAATAATAATTAGGTCGATAATAAAATTCAATGTAAGTAAAAGTTACAAAATTATTTGTTAACTTAAAAAATAGTTATAAGTTATACAATTTAATTACGAAAGAATAGTAATAATAATATGTAATAATAATTAGGTCGATAATAAAATTCAATGTAAGTAAAAATTATTTGTTAATTTAAAAAATAGTTATAAGTTATACAATTTAATTGCGAAAGAATAGTTATAATAATATGTAATAATAGTTATGTCGATAATTACATTCAATGTAAGTAAAAGTTGCAAAATTATTTGTTCATTTAAAAAACAGTTATAAGTTATACAATTTAATTGCGAAAGAATAGTAATAATAATATGTAATAATAATAAAATTCAATGTAAGTAAAACTTACAAAATTATTTGTTAATTTAAAAAATAGTTATAAGTTGTACAATTTAATTGCGAAAGAATAGTTATAATAATATATAATAATAGTTAGGTCGATAATAAAATTCAATGTAAGTAAAAGTTACAAAATTATTTGTTAATTTAAAAAAAAAATAGTTATAAGTTATACAATTTAATTGCGAAAGAATAGTAATAATAATATGTATAATAAAATTCAATGTAAGTAAAAGTTATAAAATTATATGTTAATTTAAAAAATTGTTGTTAAATTATACAATTTAATTGCGAAAGAATAGTTATAATAATATGTAATAATAGTTAGGTCGATAATAAAATTAAATGTTAAAAGTTACAAAATTATTTGTTAATTTAAAAAAAAAAAAATAGTTATAAGTTATACAATTTAATTGCGAAAGAATAGTAATAATAATATGCATAATAATATTAGGTCGATAATAAAATTCAATTAAGTAAAAGTTATAAAATTATATGTTAATTTAAAAAATTGTTGTTAAATTATACAATTTAATTTGATAATAATAGTATTAAAACTTTACAATTCAAGTAACAAGTTTTATATAATATAATGGTTTCTAAATGTAAGGATCCATTGTGATAAAAGTATTTTAAAGGTGTGGGGTTGGGATTCGGTTTTTATATTTTCAGGGAGAAGGTTAAATATTTTAGGAGCTAGGTATATGAAATGTCTTTGAGCTGATGTGGTATGTAGTGTAGGTACGTTGTAGTGTCGGTTGGTTATTGTTCTAGTGGTGTAATTATGATGTAAAAGGGTTTTTTTCTTATATTTAAACATGAAGTACGTTAAGGTAAATTTTAGATGGAGTTGACGTATGTTTAGGACATTACATTCGGTGAATAGTCGAGTGGAGGGGTATGTTGTCGGTCGCTTTTTGATAGCACGTAATATCGTTTTTTGGGCTTTTTGTAGGGGATCAATAAATTTATGAGCACAGCCGCCCCATATTATGATGCCATATACTAATTGGGATTGGCAGAGAGCAAAGTAGACTGTTTTTAGTACTGTGGGAGTAAGGATTTTTCTAAGAGATCTAAAAACATAAGACAGCTTGCGAATTCGGGGAGTTAGACTGGCTAAGTGCTGATCCCAACGAAGATGATGATCAATTAGGACCCCCAGGTATTTTATATGCGATACTTTTTCCAAATTTGGGCAAGTACAGGAAGAGTAAGGTCTCGGACAAGAGTGAATTGTTATTTTCTGATTGTTGGTAGGTTGGGTTGCAGCAGACAGACTAAAGGTTAAGAATTTGGTTTTACCAGCATTGAGGGTGAGGAGATTGTCATCTAACCAATTTTTTACAAGGCCTATGTCGTGTTGAGCTATGTCGAATGCTCCTTTCCAATTTTTATGTCGAGCTATAAGCACAGTATCATCTGCAAAGGATATTAGTTTTCCCGTTATGGATAGGTTGCAGAGTTTATTGATGTATATGAGGAATAAAATTGGGCCTAGAACACTTCCTTGTGGGACTCCGAATTGGATTGGTAAAGGGTTACTTAGGGCTACGTTGTTAATTTTCACGGTTTGTGATCTACCAGTTAGGTATGAGGAGAACCAGTTAAGAGTTGAATCCCGGATGCCTATTTGAGACAATCTTTCTAGAAGTATGGGGTGCGAAACGGTGTCGAATGCTTTGGCTAAGTCTAAGAATATGGCTAGGCAGGAAATATTAATTTGCTGCTTTATTTTCTTATATGTCTTTTTCTAATTGTTTAATTAAATTGTCTTTGTTTTTGTTTTTCTCCTCATATTCATCAATTTTTGAACAGCAGTATTCAACGGACTTCTTTAAATCTTTAATTTGTTCATTGAAAGATTTCATTAATTGTTCTGTTAATTCTGCAAATTTTTTTTCCATACATTTTATCATCTTGTTTGTATTTGTATTTTCTTCCTCGGAGTCGCTAGATGTCACTTTCTTTTGGGCTTTCTTCTGTCGGTTCATATTTAAACTTATTCCCCATTTTTTTGCCTGGGGGGAGGGGATGGTCTCAACTGTCACGGATTACACCTTCGTTATTATTCTATGTATTGTACCTTTGTTATTTGTTATACCTTCTTGTTTGGCATGTTAAAAAGCAATTGTTTTGTATTTAAAGTACCGGGTTGCTACCTACTTCCTTCTTTATTCACGATAAAGTGTCAATTCTCAATAATAATATACGTTAGTACCTAGATACGTCTTTTTTTTAGATCAATATTTTTTTTACCTGCTGACGCCCTCTTTTTACCATCTCAACGCCCCCTCACTTTCTCTGGATCTTCTACCGCCCCACTAAAAGTCTGAAACGCTCCCTAATTTTCTCTGGGTCTTCACAGTCCCTAAGAGTCTAAAAAAGGGGGCGTTATCGACCAAGTTAAGAACCTATGCTCTGGACGATTATAGGAACAATCGTAATGTTATTTCTTAAACTATCAATTTTTGTATTAAGTACCGTCAACAAATGCGCATTTTAAAGTTGGCAAAACTGATTTAATCTCGATTCTCTCCCGTAAAAGTTAAAGTGACGGACGCTGTTTGTATTTTTTTCATCGAAAAATATTTTTGTTTTAGTTTTTATTGAGTGATTGTTGTTGAGAAGAGTCTGTATTATTTAAACTCTACTTTAGAATGTCTTTTTTTAATAAATAGGTATACTAGTACTAGACTACAGTAACTGTTCTACTATTTAAATAAACTAGAGTCTGTCAAATAAGAGTAGAAAATTAAAAAAATGGAACTAAGAAATTTGTAGGCTGGCAACACCAATTTATCTGTCAAATATTCTTTAAAAGTGCAAAGATATTAAAAATACAAAACATTGTTCACACATTTGAAAAAACATTTTTTGTTCTAAAAAAAAATCAATCAAAGAAGCACTGTTGTTAAGGTACCTACTAAATGACATAAATATGATTAAATGGTGTTTTACAAAGTGATTTGCTTTCATTTAATTTAACATAGATTTGAATTTAACAGTAGGTGGAAAGGAAGAATCATGAATTATGAGTATAGTTACACCACTTTTAGATCTGAATGAGTTAAATATATTCAGAACTAAAATTAGAGACATGGTCTAAAGCCCGGGCAACGCTAGGTACTTAAGCTAATATTAAATAAATGTGAGCAATTTCTAAAGTGTGCTTCATATTTTATTACAATATCGCTATTTTTCAATATGTTAACACAAAATTGCTAACGTATAATAATGTATTGCAATGAATTTTTTTTTCACTTTTATGCCATTTAACTTTTAATAAAAATGTAGGTTACACAGCTTTAGATTAACACCATGATTATATTTTTAGTATTTCCATTTGAACAACGGTGGCGCCCTCATATATTTTCTACTCTTATTTGACAAACTGTATGTATTGCTGTTTTTTTATTGTGTTTATGACTTAGAAAGCATTAATTGTTGTCTGTACGGAGGAACAAATGCTGTCCAGAGGAACATTACACAGTGTGTTATATTACACACATACAAGGTATTGTTCCTCTGAACAAAAAATATTTTTTTATTTCGATTGCGTTTATTTCACAATATACCAAAAAGTAGCACATAAAAAATCGGATTACAAAAGATCATTTATTTGAACTCCAAATTATGTCATTGTCAGAAGCAGATGTTAGAGGGAGACAAGATTTATTTATTTATTTATTTGTATTTGTTACAAAGAATACATCAGATTGTATTCTTGTAACAATTTTGTTACAAGAATACAAAGAAGCGT
The DNA here is from genome assembly GCA_917563855.2 of Limnephilus lunatus. Lineage (NCBI taxonomy): Eukaryota > Metazoa > Arthropoda > Insecta > Trichoptera > Limnephilidae > Limnephilus > Limnephilus lunatus. Next base: position 82,059,683 of record OU830597.1, on the reverse strand, counting down.
TGACTGTCCAACTAGGATTCTCCCGTTCTAGGACAGTCAAATTGACAGAAAAATTTTGATAGGCGTATATTTAATTTACAGATGATTGATTTATATTGGGACACAAATCAAAAAATCATCGCCAAATAACTTTATCTTTCTAACTGAGGCAAAAAATATTTAATAATTTATAATTAACGACACAGTGTCCTTTTCGTACATATTTTTTTTTCAATATAGAAAGAAGAAAGAAATGTAAAATTTTAAGATTAGATACTTCCAAATAAACCAAAGAAAAATAGTACATATATAATACATAAATAAACCAAAAGATTACTTATAAATAAACCAAAAGAATAATACATATTAGTACAAAGTTAGTGAAAGCATTGAAGAAGAAACAAACAGAAAATACCTGTTATACAGTGACCTTATTAAAATATGTACAGCTAAAGATAACTGCACTCTTTTATTGCTCCTTGTATTTTTCAAGATTTTCAGACTGAATTCACGAAATTCGACTCACTCAGAATAGTATATTTTCAACATATAGTATTTGATTGCTTGATGTATACTGGCCACATATGAGTGCATATTCGTATTTTCTAGGTTTTAAATCGCGATTACTCGAGAACGGTGCTTTTTAGGGGAAAAAATATGGATTTATCTTTTTTGTAGAGAATTTTACGATCTACAAACTTTTCCTCATATATTTTTTCGGTAGCTCTCACCTATTCAGAGATATACGCAAAAAACGAAAATTTATGACCTTAGACCTCGGATAAAAAACAACGTACAAACAGGATCGATGGGGACTTTTGACGTACCATTTGTAATGAATAACGTATCTATTCAAACCTGTACAAAAATCCAGCTTGTAGGGAATTAATGCAAACTCTGCACTTTTTTTCGTCTATTTTGTCTGGACTATAAAACACTTCGTCACTACTAACATTGATAAATATAAAATTTATTGTAAAGGACCGCTTTTTTTTAAATAACGTTATGCATATAACCACGTTAAACGGTAAATTAATATTTTGTTATGAATAGTTCCGTTTAAATTTATGAAGGAGAATGTCAGTCTAAAATACATTTCTATGGATTTTAAAATCGCAAAGTAAAGAGCATTTTGATGGGATTATTTCCATCAGACGAATAATAATAAATTATCTTTAAGATCGCAATATTTCATTTAATGAAAAGGACGATCATTTCAAAGTCGAGATCTCTATTTCACCCGTTACTATTTACTATTTGTTCATAAGAGTCTTACGATTCGATATGATCAAAATACGCAAGAGAACGAGAATATTTATCAGTTCTCCCAACAGTCCTAGCCACAGCTATAATAAAGCTATTTTTGTAAAGTCCATCAAACTGGCAGCGCCTATATTTTAAAAGAATAATCCGTGTAATACTTACATAATGTATAAAAACAAATTATTATACACGAGTTCTGCTTCGTAATTATTATTACTATACGTTACAGCTGTTTCGCCCTCTGAGGGCATTATCAAACAGTTTTATAATGCCTTCAGAGGGCGAAACAGCTGTAACACATAATAATAATTACGAAGCAGAACTCGTTCATAATAAACTGTTTTTATATATTAAATAATAACATTATTGAATTTATAAAATAAATAAATAAATTAAAAAGGAGTTCTACAAAATAAATTTAATAACAATTAATAATACTTACATAGTTTTGCACTAAAATCGAACCCGCAAACTTTCCTACTCTACCAACGACTTGACTATTTTACTAGAAGTAAAATGTGTAAACCCCTGCGCTATGAAGTCATTTTTCTATATATCGATCTCCAGTCCATAGGTTTTCAACGTGGGCGATAACTAAATAATAGACTTTCAGTAGTAGAACAAGAGAGAATTGAGGGGCGTTTTCAGACTTTCAGGGGGGCGATAGGAGACTCAGAGAAACCCATCCCAGCCCTTCCTATCTTGTCCCATCCCATCCCAGGAATCTGCAGGGTGCTTCAACCCGTTGTTGTTTGTGATCTTCGGTAAGCGTTTTGTGACCCACCTTGGACAGACTTCGTGGTCTCCCAATTTTTTCTCAAAATCTTGTCAATAGTGGTCTTACTGACATCAGGGATCATATCACAGAGCTCCCGAACTGTCACCCATCGATATGCAATCATTGTTTTTTCCACTTTGGCAATTTTTTCATCTGAAACCGATGGCCGTCCGGCACGCTTTTAAATTCTCTGCACCATTTGCGTGCGTTTTCGTACTCATACACTATTTTCCGTTCACTTCAAATAGCTGAGAATGAATTTCTACCGGGGTTTTGTTCTTTGCACAAAAAATCTAATTATATATCGTAATTAACACCTGGCGGGTGCGGCGAGCGGAAGCTTCATCGCGAACGGCTGCCACGCCGAGACTAAGTGTCGCAGGGAGTGCAGCTTTGTGGGGATTTGGCGTAGGGAAACCAGGCTACATGCCGGTTTTCCCAAATCTCGCGTAAAATTGTTTCTCGCGACCACAGCACCTTGGAGACCTATTTTACGGACAGCCACTTAAGTTTTGAGATAATGAGAAAAGCAATACTCGATCGCCATAAATCAAATATTATTTACACGTCTCTGTGTTTTACTTATTATATAAGCAATTATAATAATACCCGGAAACATGACGGTCAGGTACATGTATGATATTTTAAAATTTCCTACTAGTAACCCAGAAAACATTTTTGGTTTGTTTATTTCACCACAAGTTTTTCTGCATTATATGTAATTGATTTGGTGGTGTTTATGAGTATCTAATCTGTGTATTTTACCAAATATGGGGTAAATTTTCATATAACTGAATACTTCGATTTTTGGCTGATGTTTGACTAAGCAACTGGACGATCGAATGATTAATCGGTTAAGTTGAAATAAACGTCGATTTATGCAAATGTTAAATCGGCAAACGAGTTCGAAAGAAACAATGATTTGAAGATAGAATTTAACACTAATCGTTTAGTTTCAGTTGGTGATACATTAGGGAATAAATACAACAACGGCCTAACACCATTACCCATACTTAGCAATTAAATCTGTTAACAATCAATGTAATGGCCACTACAACACGGGCATGTGCCTAGTGTCATGGCCAAAAAATTACCCATTTTCTGTAATATATAAACTTTACTGAATAAAGAACATTTAAAAAAAAAAAAAAATGAAATACAAGCTGAAAAAATTATGAAATTTTTAAGAATAAACATAAAATAAAATCACTTTACCTTAAACTAAATTGGTTGTGTGATGTGGGTAATATTGCATGCATTTGGAAAAAAATCAGTAAATACCTATATTAAATATAAAATATATATGTATTTATACTTACATATATGTTTTTTTTAAAATTTTCTGTTAATTTTTTTTATTCATCATTTTGAATGTCTACGTTCATGGTAGTCTTCTCGATTTATTATAATGCTAAATACGAGTCATTCTCAATTTATAACAAAAATTTTGTATATTTTAAAAAAATCGACTATTCCATCAACGCAATGAGGACGTGCCAATGTGCTTTTGGATGCACGGATTGGTTTTCTCGTATTTTTTTTTTAAATGATTTATTAACTAAGATAATATAAGCACAAAATACTTTGTACCTATTTTATTTTTTACAGTTTGAAGTACAATTATATAATATTATATTGTATTATTATAATATAATATTTTATTGGTTATAGAATCATTAACACGTCTAATAGTTATCATGAAAGCATTCCTAAAACTCATCAAAGCTTTGGTGGGTTTTTTTTACAAGTCTTTTTAATTCTTTTCAAGTTGAAGGTGATTACAAGCATTGAAAACACCTTGAAATAAAACTTTGTTTATAAACTTTGGACAATACCACCAGGCAGGACACTTAGCAAGAATGGAAAAAGTAGACAAAGGCTTCTATCTATCTAAACATGCAGAATTAAGGAGTATAGATGGTGTGGAGGCAAGCACAGCAGTATTTAGACATAATGAATTGAATGAAAACAATAGTAGACAAGCAAGAGTAGAGACGTTTCCAATAATATGAAGAGGTTAATATAGTAGTATCGTTGTACCGAACTGTAAAAGCCAATGTCCATCGATACACGGATTTAGAGAATTCTCTGAGATAACGTTCAACAGTTGCCTATCAACTGGATGGAGGAATTCCCCTTCATCCAGCTGATAGTCAACCGCCAAAGCAGTCAGCAGAGGGCGCCGGAACTTGGAATAAATTTTATGACACAATATTGGGGTTCAACCATGGACATACAAAATAAATAGATGGACCTGCCCTAAGTGATAAAAGGCGTATTATTTCCCCCTCCCATTGGAACCATTCCATCGGAACCGGCTGGGCTTGCGAGAGCCTCGCGTGAATCTAAAAAATGTGACGTCATCATTCTTGTCCGGACCAGTGTCGAGCTCTCATAGTACATTTTACGAAATAACACGGCAAAAATGGTGGCTTGTGCTATAAAAACGTGTAAAAATAGAAGAGAAAAAAAGAATAAACCCAATTGTGATATTGCATTCCATAGGTAAGCATTATTTTTCTTTATTTAAAGCTTATTTAGAATCAATAATATTATCAGTTTTGTAACATATACTATGACATCGAGATACATCGCGACGCGAAACACACAGGCGTTGGCAAAAGAATCAGGGATGTGCCTTCGCCTTTTGCGCTTTGATAAAATACATAATCGTATCATTTGGAACGTCTATTTTTTCATCTGTTATTTCTTGCTGGAACTCCGTCGTATTAATAAAGGATAATAACCAATCATTTTAAAATTTATTCCACTTTATGGACGTTATTAGGTTATTACTAAACGAGTTTTGACTTTTACATAACTCATAAACTACCGTTAATATAGGATACATACATAGATGGTTGGTTATCAGTTCTGCTGACATTTGTACCTAAAAAAATGGGTACATAATATTATACTTAAAAAATAAATAAAAAGCACCTTCGTCGTCAAAATACTCCCAAATAATACCCCACTACTGGCTACGTACGATCCGACTTGCAGAACCCCGATAAGTCGGGAGGTAAAGGGGGGGGAAGTTGTTACCTACACACGATGCATCGAACTGGTGGTGAGAAGTACCTAGCTTTGTAAATCTGTTCACGAAACAAGCCTAAAGCTATTTGAAGCAGTTGGGGCGATACTGAGAGTATTTACAAAGACTAGGAGCAAATAATAATGTAACTGCTACGTATTATTGTGATTAAATAACGTGTGAAATAATTCACGTAAATTAATTTTAATTAAAACAGATAATTATATTATTTTATTATTAATAGTAACAGAGCGGTTGCGACAACCCTAAAATATGTCGATCATAAGGAATGTGGGCGTGTCTCCAGTGTGCTCGTTGCTGTTACTAGGATAAGTAAATTATGAATCATTTGTAAAAGTGTCTTCACTAAATACGGCAAAAAAATACTTCACTCCGAAAATAAGTGAAACTTTACTTTGCCGAATTTGGACTTTGTTCATATCGTGGCGAGTAATTCGCGCTCCCATGTAAAAAGGCCTATTTATTCAAAACAGATTTTACTTTAAAGAACTAAATGGTCATATTATAATGCGAGATGCCCATATACTGTTAGATTGATTTATTGGCAAATCACAGTCATCGTCCCTCTCTTCGGCCTGCCATAGTTAGTTTTTACCCCTCATCTGTATGTTCTGGTCTATTTATTTGTATGTCTATGAGTTCAACGTAGTAGGTACAAACTCGTGCTGTATTTTTCGATGTAGTTGGATGATGAATTTTAACTATCCCATGGTGTCCCGAAAACTCATACTACAAGCGGTAAACTGGTGATTTTATTTTTTATTTTTAGGTAACAAACGGTTAAAATGACATTAAATATCTGGTATTATTAATCCCCTAGCAACCGATTTTTTTTTCAAATTTGTACTCTATTTACCTGAAAACAAAAGCTCAAATGAAAAAAAAGTCTGAACACTTCTTCTAAAACAGCAAACTTATTTTGTGGCACCAATTTAATTCAAATTAATAGATTACTTTGTTTTTACCACTATAATTGATCATAAAAAACCGACATGTTTCGTAAGCCAAGCTTACTTCGTCAGGGTTTTAATCATAAATATACTAACCCCGTTTTAATAATACTTATTTTTAAAAATAGACATAGAACATGGTGTCAATAGAAAAATAACAAACATAGACAAATAATAAACATGGACAATAGTAGGTAACAATGTAAAAATGAGAATGGGTAGGGACAATATGGAACAATTTATTCTCATTTTTACATTGTTACTATTTTCTATGTTTATTTTTTCTCTATGTTTGTTATTTTTCTATTGACACCATTTTCTATGTCTATTTTTAAAAATTAGTATTATTAAAACCCTGATGAAGTAAGCTTGGGTTACGAAATATGTCGGTTTTTTATAATCAATTATAGTGGTAAAAACAAAGTAATTTATTTATTTGAAAGTCAAAACAGTTTCCATTCACAAGTTTCCCGCTTGCACTACAAGTTTCCGGACACACTGAGTAAGGCATAATTTTATTTAAATAATATTGGTATCTTCGTAAATAAATAAAAACTCTTCCGATCACCTGTCTACCATTCATGACCATTGGACACCGCTAAATATAAATACGAATAGGTATATGGCCAAACCTCTTCGAGTGCCGTAGCGGCGATGATGTTTGATTAATAATAATAAAAATTATGTGTTAAAGTTGCCTAATGTCCAAAACTCCAATTCTCCTGAAGATTTCATCTGAACTGCTCGTGATCGGGAGTTTTAATATAATTAGTTTCTGAGCTTTAAAAATCGGATCAATGGCGGCAGCGTTAGCTCTTCCCCAGGCTATAATACCGTACTCGATTAAAAACTGACATAGTGCATTGTAAATTTGTTTTCGTTGATTCAAGTTAAGAAAGTGGCGAGTGCTTCTAAATAAGTATGTTGATTTTCTAAGTTTGTTTTCCGTATTAATAATATGGTATTTCCACTTCAAATTAATGGGTTATCTAACAGAATTACTTTTCTGCAACAGATCGTCTGCTCTCCCCAAGGTACTTGAGTCCGTGGAGACTGGTGTTCTCTGTGAACTCCTTGAAGTAGTTGTAGCAAGTCTTGGCCTTGCGCTCTTTCCTGCGGGGAACCATTGCCTCGAACTCCCCGGCCTCCGCCCCCAAGGCAGCTTTCATCTTGGAGGGACTTCCCGGCACCTCTTCACCATCCACCCTAAATGGAACAAAATAAAGACAGCTGAATACTAGCTTTATATTGTTAATATAAACAAACTCTTAGACTTTGTTTACCCTAAGAAAACATCAATTCTCAAGATCAGGCCCTCTAGCACGGTCGATCCATAAGGATTGATAGAATAACTTCTTATAGTTCCTTAGGACAACTGCAGATCGCTAACGTTCAAACCACAGTTGAAGTCGAATAGATTTAAAAAAAAAACTTAGTCATTGTGAGCTGTTACTTATTCGTTGGCGGTCTGCAGTTATGCTAGCGAACGATGAAAAGTTAAGCCGAAGATGATCGAGCGTCCTAGGGTACCAGGGGTCCGTATAATCCGCAAGGAGCAACCCCTTCTGGGCAGCTAGAGAATTTCTGAGATAAAAACAAAGATGTTAATAATAACGTTCAACTTATCATTTTATGTGAAAGAGTTGTCTGTATAAATTAAAGACCTAGAATATTTGAAAAAAAAGAGCTAAACCATTTTTTAGTTCATGATCTAGAGCTGAATTGGCAACAACTGTATGAGTCAAAGTTCATTCAGTGACTCCTTTTTATAGGGCTTGTTGAGTGACATTGCAATTGATGCCCGAAGATCCGCAAACGCCTTTAAAACGCAAACGGATAATAATTAATGTTAAGAGCCATTCACCAGTGGCCAAAAATTCAAATTACGTCGAACGATAATCTTGCGATCCCTTTGCGTACTTGGGTACTAATGGGTACTAATTGCGTACCCCTGCAACTGTAAAGGGCGGTTCCGATGAGAAAGATTAATTATTTTCCATACCAGCATTTTAACATAATAACTCAATATCGATTTTATTGATGATAAAATTATTAAAATTATGTACTTTTGTAATTATTTTTTGATCATAAGTATTTATAATTTTTCAATGATGTCTAAGCAAAATAAGAATGTAATTTTTTTTTCAAAAATACATTAGTTTGTAAGACTGTAAATAAATAGACAACTTGAAGTAGTTTCGTCACAAAACAACGGCGGTGATCTTTTTTATGATTTTATTTGATCTAAAATTAAAATTCTGAAAACTAACTTTCCCAAATAATGTATTGATTTATTTTACTGCATGATTTTATATGATTTGAAATGTATTTTGTATAATACAAAATTTTGTTCGAAAATTTAACAAATCTACCAACGACCAACGGTAAATCCTTATTATAGGTACAAAAAAACGAGTGTGCTTTAGACTACACGACTGAAGTAAAACTTCACTATCTTATAAAAGAACATATGACATCGGGGTGACATTGATATTGACATTCCAGACAATATGGTTTGTTGCATTTCGCACATTAGTACACACTCATGCGTCTTTTTTTCGCTGGGCAAAAGTTGCTCCTTTTCCGTTTCCTTTTGCACGCTCCGTTTCCTTTTTAATGACATTGATCACTGTTCGCATCGATCACCGTTCTCATCGATTACCGTTCGCATCACACTTCGTAACAATCACACTTTTCGTAACGCATTCACCAGTTTACCCACGAGTGTCGAGCGTGCGTAAAGAAGTTTTACTTCAATAAACATATTTTCTCAAACATAGCTTTACATAGATAAAAGAATAGTCTTTCGAAATCAATTTCTAATTTTTTGTGGAAAAGAGTCAATACTGATTAAAAAATGACATGATTCCGGTTGTGTATGGTTATTCCCTCTTAATAGTTATTTCGATAAAAATACGAAATATTTTACTTCCTTTCTTCACGCCATATTTTAGCATAATAATATTAAAATAGATTTTTAGGCTAGTTTTTTTTTCTTCTTTAATTAAATTAGTTTGGGCTAAATTAGACAAGAAAAGAAAAACTAACCTTAAAACTTTCACATCAGTGACAATTGGCCGCCAAGTGCATAATCAATTTTAAATTTAACGAAGTAAGTATTAAAATGCATTATTTTCCATATCCAGTGACTAAAATAGTGTTGTCTCATTTTTGAATTATTAAACTAATTAAAGTGATAAATAATTTATTTTGAATTTCTTTCGATTCATAACATGTTTTCATTGAACACTTTTTGGTTTTTAGTTCCTAAAAAATTGTATCTTGTTTTGAAGATATATCTATAGATACGTTTCCTGAGCCGAAAAGGTAATTGTATGAAATTCCCTCGATAGAAAAGAAGGCGAAGTATTCTCCGAATATTATTGAATGTTGTGTCCTAGAAATTCCAGAAGAAAAATGTTACACAATTTTCCTGAAGCCAGATCACACCATTTGAGAGTTTAACAGATGTCATTCCATATATTTTGTTATTGAGATTGTATGCTTTCAGAAAATGATTCAATGATTTATTTGATTTGGTAGTCGCATTATATTTTAATGTGAGTTTTCAATTTATTTTTAAAATCAATAAATGATTCATGTGATAGATTGGCCGGTAGCCAATTTATAGGTCGATTTATAATTGAAATCTTTTGTATCGATTAATTAGAGATTTCTCTTGAACACCTTAAGACGACACTATACCCTAAAATATATTCAGAATCTTAACGACGTAAGTAAAGAAGCCGTGTATACCAATTTGCGACTCGCGACCCGTGTATTGGATGGACCTACTGTCGAATTTGCCCTATCAAATGAATGAAGAAGAAGAAAAATATTGTGGAAATCTTAATGACGTAAGTGAAGAAAGCATGAAAACAAATATGCACGGCACGGCACTGCATATTGGACGGACGTACGGTCGAATTCAACCTAGCAGGCCTGGAGATTCGACCTTCCCGCCGGGTTCATTTTAATTAATTCTGAAGAACGTGTTACTTATATTTAAAATGTTTCTCAATGAATACCTCCCGAAGTTATTAATTCATCGTCTAGAAAAATAAAATCTGGTGCTCACCGCTAACTTTATAGTTGAAAAACGGGTTATAAAGTTTAAAACTCTCTGTTAATGGTAAAGTATTGTTTTTATTAATCTTAAATATAAAGAAATTACATAACCAGGGGTCGGTTTGAAAAAAAAAGAAGTTATTTTAGTTACGAATTCACCGGAAATGATTAAAATTTAAGATTTTACTCGTCAAGTTAAAATAAAAATAAAAAGTTATGTTTTATTTAATAATTTCACAATATTTAGTATTTTCGTTTCCAATTAGAACAATTCATACTAACATTGATATTTACTTATCTCCCTTTCATACCATCTTCTTCTTTTTGAACGCTTACTACTTACTACGGAACCCGAATTTTAACCGATTTCATACATATCCTCCATAAACATTTGAAGTTTTAAAAAAATAAATTTCATTTTTGAAGATTATATATACATTCTCCATGCCGAAATGCAAATTATATGAAATTCCTTCGATAGAAAAAAATTGCAAAGTAGGTAGGTATGCTCCGAAAATTATTATTTTCACGTCTGTTTCAGTTATTTTACAAGTTGTATGTATGAAAAAATTCAATGTTTCTTTGAATGCTGTTTTAGACAGCACCTATAGATTTTTGCTCTATTTTAAACGCGTCGTCTTTTATTAAACATTTTCACAATTTTCGCTTCAATTTTACCGTTTTCAATATTAGCGCACTCTCTCCAACATTCGTGTGTAATTAATATCTCTCCATCTTCTTCTTTTTGAGCGGGGATACGGCGCCTTAAATTCAAAAACTAGTCGCCGATAAATTTGCACAATAGGTATTTTACCAAACTGTTGCTGTCACTGACGGTCTTACTCCCCGAATACTGAGCGAAAGTAACAACTGCATCCCAGGCTGACCTAAATAAAATCATCAAAATCGAGGTTCTGTATTCTCCATTTTTTTCCTCCAAAACTGGACAGATTTTTTGGTTATACTTACTTATTAGAAGAAAATAGTCTATGTCTGTACGTTTTTTTTTTTAAATACACCAATTAGTTTGTATATTATATGTCTGTTTATGGCGTTCAAGCCAGGCAATGTTAACCATTTTTGGAGGGTCCTACAAGAAGTAATTATCAAAGAAATCAAATCGTACCGACACATCAGTGTTCGATGCCTGCATTTTATTAAAAAATATTTGCTGAAGTATCGAAACCCAGAAGGGAAATTGGGGAATACGTTTGTATGGACAAAACGCCGCCTGGTTTCATCTTAAGAATCTTCGTATTAAACTTAATTTCAACATGTTTAAAGCATCTAACCATTAACATGAATAACTCCAGAGCCCGTTGAGAGAACAATATTAATCACAACCCTGAAAATCCTATAGAAATGTGTTTTGGGCGTGTCAGTGTGTCCAAAGTAAGCTTAAATTATCCTTACTTCTTCTGAAACTGATCAAACGTTTTTAAATACCGAAATACTTTTTAAGAGATCAAATAGCAATTTCATTGGCATATCTGAAGCGTAGGTTCGAAAGGTTTTATGTAAATCAGCGACAAAAGTTTTCTTTCATGTCGATATACACTTCTAGAGATACTCTGTTCAGTGTTACCAACAACAACTTGAAAATCCAAGGAATAAGAAATCACTCTCCGTTTATTAACAGAATCTATTTTTATAAATAGATCATGGGGGAATGTTGCCCACATTTAAATATCAAACGGTGCACCGGTAAAACATTATTATTTATTACTAGGGCAGACAGCATACATAAGCTAAAACATTTATAAAAAAATATTTGAATTAGGATCATTGTCTTTCAAAAACAAATAACATTTTCAATTTTAGGGACGATCAAAAATTAACATTTCGAATGAACACCGTTAGTAAACTTGAAAATTTACATTAAAAAAAATAAAAAGGTTCAATTCCTACACATTTCAAATATCGAATTTAAAAATTATTTCGTTTGTTTGAATGTTATTGTTGGACAATAATTCCGAACTAATAATTTATTTCGATACAAATCCAAGTTCTAGAGTTCATTGAACTGTAGTTAGAGACAGAATCACAAAAGAAATTTGTATTTTTTATAAAATAATTAGAACGATGAAAATTTTTTCACATAACTGAAATTATTTCAACGCTGGATAAAGGACGAAAGTAGACTCGATACAAAGCCACCTTTTTCTGATTTTGTAGATACTAGTACACCAACACATCAACCTAAAAACCGATGCAATTTTTCGTTTAGTTGACCGGGGATCAACATTTAAATATTTGTGGATACGCTTTTATGGCCGCCAAAATGATTTGTCTGATAATGCCAGAAAAGTATGTTATTTGATATTATAATCATTAGAACATTAAATTATATTGACAGCAGTATTGTGATAAACATTCCCAGTTTCATTTAAGATTTTATTTCTTATTTTAATTACATAATTTTATATATAAAAAATACCTAACCAAATAACAAAATAAATGATTACAAGAAAAATGAGATCCGAAATAAATTACAAACCCTTTCTTGTAACGACTTTTCAATGGAAATCTGAGAGCTCCATAACTCATGATTGAAATATCAGACAGAAAATCTGTGCAAATTCATGACGCCAGAGCTTACCGTTCGTTAGTTGTCGCGACTTCAAATACGAAACTGTTTTATTTTTAAATGATTTGTTTTTATCTTAATAAATTTTTTTTTTTTTTACTTACCACACCACATTATTTCGTCTCATTTGATCTGTCGCCTGTACCACCCTACAAGTAAGACACTGTAAACAACAAAACAATAAAAGTCACGCCTGAAGAATACTTGGACCACGTGCTACGAAGAGACCACACCACACAGTCGGGCTCACGGCTAAACTGTGTGTGAAATGTTTTCTCAATATGCTGCTCGACCATTAGCCAGGGTTGAACTGAATAGGTACCTACGTCATCGTAAAAAATAAAATACATGAAAACATCACTTATGTCACTTGAAATTAATTTAATTATACGGTAGGTACCTACCCCAAACGAAGCAGGGTTTTCTTTGTGCTTCAAACTATAGTTTTTTTTTCAGCTTATTGGAATAAATTTTGTGGTTTTGTAATACGTGAACATCGAAGAAGATAATATTTTTTTTTATTTAAGAAAGATATACATTCCCGGGTTACGAATAACCCAACAATGTTTGAAAATCTCTTACTACCACCACAGAAAGCCGAAAGCTTGTGTTGTGATGGAGGACTTAGCCAGCCGAGGAATCGAACACGCGACGCCCGGGTGGGACCCAAGCGCGATGCCCACTCAACCACTGACCGGTCAAGGAAAATAATAATAAAACGTGTATTCATCAATATGTTTCTAAAAAACGTGTATTAATCTAAACGAAACATGAAACACACACTGAGGTTTCAATAGCTCAGTGGTAGAGTGTTATCCAGGTAAGAGGGTAATCCTGGATTCGATCCCTAATGCTACGGTTACCTTTTTTTTATTTTCTGTGTCTTATTTTGTTTCGCGTTTCGTTCAGATTTATTAATATTATCTTTGTCGGCAATATTTTTTGTTGCGGTCTGGCCGAGTCGTAACTTCTCTTGAACGGTGAGCTCTGGCGTCATGAAATTTGATCAGCTTGTTCAGAAACATTAAATCAAAAGCAGCAAAAATGCTTGAACGACGAGCCCTATAGATATCATGTAATTTTCACGTGTTATTCAGTTAAAATTTTTGAAGTCCATAGACTTGTATACAAGCATTTATAAACATGAACCACTAAAATATTCACTCAAAGTTTAAAAAACCCTCGAACGGTGAACTCTGGTGTCATGAAACTGCGTTTTGAATTTCTATGTAATCGCAATTACTTTCAGCTTGCAAAATCATTTCCAGTATGATCTCAGGGGCTTTCAACTGTCAAAAAGCATGCTTATTTACCGGTTTTACTTATACTAGTTATTTTAGTCAATAAAATAAAAAATAAAAAACAAATATTAGTCAATAAAAAAAACAAAAACTCTCGAACGGTCAACTCTGTGTCAACATGTGAAATATTTATTGTAAAATAATAATAGACGTAAACGTGAAACATCAACATTTTGAAATTCACTTTTCTTGTGAAACAGAGACAGCCCTGCTAATTGGTAGTCATAACGAGAAGGTACCTAATGTAATTACTGTTGACATTAAACTCTGGGGGTTTGTCTGTCAACTCCCCCATAACCCCCATTGCCCCATTCACCATAATTTCGCCATTTAATACACCATGGGGAAATTTGTCAGACATAAACAGTAAAAATTTCTGAAAAATTTCATTACTTTCAATCAACAAAATTATGATAATATTATTTTCAAACAATACACATACTATCTATTAGGTACCTAAGCATGTTATTATCTTGTCCTAATAGGATATTTTATTTATATAAAAAAACACTGTTGTTTAGAATAATTTGAATGTATAAATTACTAGCTTTTGCCCCCAGCTTCGCTCGCATATTCGTCCTCCCCCCCCCACTCTTGGATTTGAAGCAGCTAAATGTGGATAAAACTTCATTCTGGAAAAGACGGCAAAGAATTGATTTATCTCCATTATCTAGATTATCAGGATTGTAAAAAAAACGGGTATGGGTACTGTCGCCTCGGGAACCATTTATTGGATAACCAACACCTCTGCCATAGGTCGCCCAAAGTATAGTTCGCTACGTTTAGTGACTTAGCAGGGGAGCCCGGGTTCATGGGGCGAGGTTTGTTCAGGTCTTGGCGATGAGTCTGCCCACCTGCTTCATGGTGGGCAGGATTGAGAGAGACTGGTTGAGGAATGTCTTTTATCCTCTCCAGCTAGAATCTCTCGACTCATCACCTTGCACCACAGTCGGAGGGATGGATTCATGCTTCCGTCACTCCTGGACACACTGACCCTCAGATTCCTACTCTACCAATTTCTTTCCCAGAACTTCCTCTCCTTCCTTTCCTTAAAAAACCCTTATTAATTAAAATTATTTTCATCGGAGCCTCCTGTGTAGAGTATTAATGTAAAAAAAAAATTCAGAAAACTTGTCATCTTAAAAAAAATAGGTAGCATTAAGCAAAATTCTATAAATAATTTATTTTCTCAAAAACATTGTTTTGTAGGCCTAAACACCTATAATTATTATTTATTACATATTATTGTGTACAAACATGTCATGCAGCCTACTATTTGAAAGGCGGGTAGGGGTACCGCCGCCCCGGGAACCATTTATTGGATAACCAACACCTCTGCCTTAGGTCATCCAATGTGATTTGCTACGTTTGGTGACTTAGCAGGGGTACCCGGTTTCATGAGGTCAGGTTTGTCCGGATCTTGACGGCGGATATGTCTTCTCACCAACTGCATGGCAGGCCGGGAAATAATGGTTGAGGGAGATCTTTTGACCTCTCCAGCAGGACTCTCAGCAAGATTTGGACCACGGTGGAAGGGATGAATTCATTCGTCCGTCACTTCTGGACACACTGACCCCCAGATTCCTACCCACCCCTCATACCTTTTTTCTTACCAGAACTTCATCTCCTTCCTTTCCCTAAAAAGGCCCTCCACACAGCATCCCCAAGATGACATAGGCCCTGAGGGAATTTATTTTTCTCACGGCCTCCTGTGTGGAGCTAATGTAAAAAAAGGTATTTGAAGTTTTTTTTTAAGTAAAATATTTTATTCTCTACTCATTTATACGGATTTTTCATTATCCGGACCTCGTGAATTCCCAATTATTCGCATTGAGGACGATTAGTTGGCGACAATAGTATGGAAGTTCTAATATAAATGAGTGTCAGTGATAATGAATAAAATATATATTATTTGACCTTCGCTGGCTTTCGAATCAACACGATTTTAATGGCACAATAGAGATTTTACAGTGTGATTATAATTGAACACACATTTCAACCTTACCATCGTTTTCATTGTGATTTGTACCTACTGTCGGGCCTATCCGATAGTGGATTTGAACAACGAAAAAAATAATATAGGAGTAGATACTAAAAATTAGCAGAACTTTACATAAATAATAACATTAGGTATACATAAAATATTGATTTTAAATTTATATATACCTAATACGTATCTACCTAAATATATAGGTCTACGTCTACATGGTCAGGAAACTAGTGGTAAGAGAGAGAATCTGGTGTACCTATTTATATCACTATTGGAGACGATTTTGAATTATAATTTTTTTGATTTGAGCATTCGTTGAGTAAATCGAGTCCTAAGTTGGATTTTTTTAGGTCAACTTTAAAAAAAACACCATCGTTAGAATATTTCTATCGATTTGTTTTGTCTTTTAAAATGCGTTGAAGAGAGTTTATATACGCTTAAATGATTCAACCCGAACTATGTGCAATCTAGATAGTATCTTGAATAAAAATATCAATTTTTAATTTTAATGTACATAAAAATAAAAATATAATTTTAATGTGCATATAATACATGTATAATTACGTAGGTAGAAGCCACAGGACGTTGCCAAAGCGATATCATACTAATTTGTAATTAACAAGGCAGTGTAAAATCCCGGAGTTTTAAGATAACAGTTGGTACCTACCCTTTATCTTAAAATTTGCAAAGAGAAATTTTTGTTGAAATTCGTAAAAAGAATTTATAGATAAAAGGCAAGGATCGCCAACAATATTTGAGCTTTTATCAATTTTCAGAAATTGAGGACTACGGACTACCATAATATTGGAATATTACACTCGTAAGTACCTACCTACCTAATCATATATATTATTTTCAAAAAAATTGCTACAATTTAATGTATCATCATGACATAATATGTCTGCGAGAAATGAGGATTTACCGTTTTATCGTGTTTATTTATTAAGTTTGTTTGTTTGTTTGTGGTTGCTTTTATATGCGAATAAAAAATCATCATCAAAAACAGCAACTAAAAATAGTTTCAAAAAATTGGTTCAATAAGATGATATGCTAGGAATATTAATATTTTATCTAAAATATTGTAATTGGTAGGTGTGTAGAGAGTGAGTTGTACTTTGTACTGTGTAGGGTTCGCCGTGTCTGTGTGATACAAATTTTCCACTCTCCCTTCGCTCTGCGCGGTATTCGCAATTTTATAAGTATTTTTAATATATTTGTAGGTAATTAGCTACACATTACAAAATATGCATATATTTGATTTAAATTAGTTTTGCTAACAAATTTTTTTGTTATTTTTTACCGCAATTAGATTTAATTAAAGAACAGTCGATATTTACAGTATTAATAAAGTGTCAGTCAAATCATCGGTCTCATCTAAATAATGATTATGTTAATTTGCTAACTGAGATGATTTTTATGTTAATTGTACATCAATTGAATGTTAAGTTGATTTTAAATGGATCAACAATTTTTTTTTTTGTATTTATTTATTTATTACACAAGATCCACAAGATACATTATTTATACAGCAAAAATAACATATAATATTTATATTTCAAAATAAACTTTTTTAATACAAATAAACTACATAATAAATTTTCACTGTTTTTTTTTAAATGATATTTCTGTTCTATAGAAGCAGACGCTTGTGATTAGAAAAGGGACGAGTATCGGGATGAGAAAATATTTAAAATATATTAACAAAATATATTTTGTATCTTATAATTTTATTGTGGTAGATACTTAAAAAAATAATTTACAAGCTATGGTATAAGTTATGATGATAAATTTTATCAATTTGTTATTTTTACTTTAAATTGCTTTTTAATCGCTTTTAGTAGGCATTTATCGTCTTCGATTGTTCTTATTTTTTCAGGTAGGCTATTGAAGTATTTTTTTTCCTAGATATGTGTAATGATGTTATGCAAATGAGGTGTTACGTTTTGGGGTGGAAATATATGTTTTTTACGAGTACGACTATCAGTTAAAAAGCTATGATTTTGTTTTTCTTTTATTATTTGGATTATTATATTTTTTCGAACTAGATCATTAAATTTTAATACTTTAAATTCTTCAAAAATAAGGTGAGTTGGATAATCTTTTCGTTTTTTCAATATAATTTTTATAATTAGACGTTGCACAATTTCAACAGGAAGTAGATTTGTTTTGTATGCAGCTCCCCAGCTTACTACAGCGTATTGGAGATTTTACTGTACTATAGCATGGTAGACTGATGTTAGATTTTCTAATGAGAGAAAGTTTCTGATTTTTAAAAATATGTAAATTGATTTCCTTATTTTGTTAACGGTAAGGTTGATTTGATCTTTCCAGTTCAGGTTTTTGTCTATTGTTATTCCTAGTTATCTAATTTTATACGAAATTTTTAATGTGGAACAGTTTATTTTACAGTTATTTTTTTGTGATCTTTAGAATTGTCATGTATAATTATATCAACATTTACCGGAACGTCCTTTGATTTTATTGCAAATGGTATAACGTGAGTTTTTTCACTATTAAGAGATAGTAGATTTATATCAAACCAGTGTTTAAGTATGTTTATGTCTTCTGTTGCTTTTTGTTTTACTACTTGCCATGTGATTCCACTTTCAATAAGTACTTTATCGTCGGAATTAGAGGTTATACTACAATGAAGTGACTGTGAGAATATCCCGTTTACATATAAGATGAATAATATAGGACCTAGCACAGTACCTTGTGGAATTCCATATTCAGATGTCTCTTCGTAATTTTATTCGTAATATCGCTGGTCGGGAACCTACATGTATTGATCAATTATGTGGTTAAATAGTATCTAATAATATTATTTAATAATAATAAGAAATTTCAGTATATTGCATAAAAACCTTAATAACGCGTACTAATCATAAAAAAATAGAGAATATAGGTACTAAATAAAGAGCTTCTTCGGGAAAAATCTCCTTGAAGAGGAATTCTGAGCTTAGACAGTTAGGAAATTGGATAATTCTTTTTTTTGTGTTCGTTATTGTTCGTTATCGTTATTGTATAAAACTACTGTTGAACTCTTGCATTATCAAATTTGTATAAAAAATGCAATAGGTGGCACGCGAGCTGTTTGAAAACTAAATGTACCGGAAATGAATGCATGGAATGCGGGAAGGGGGAGGGTGGAGGGGTACTATTGTAGGTGGTTCGCATGAGGGGGGAGAGGAAATCGAGAGGGGGGAGGGGAACCTGAGAGGGGGGGGGGGTAAGGAGTGGGGTGCGCGGGAAGGGGGGAGTGCAGTGTGGAAACGGAAGGTGGAGGAGGCGGAGTGGGAAAGCGAGAGGGAAATGGGACGCGGGAGAGGAAGGGGTACCAGCTCGTATCAACTAAAAAAATTAAAGTTTATAACTTCATTCTAAACACCACATTAATTTGGCACTGGTATTTAAATAAATAGGCAGGGTTCCCAAATAGTATAAATATTTCAACGCTTTCATTTTACAAAAGTTATATTAAATCTGAACGCATGTAGGTACCTACATTGTAGTTAAAACAAAATATATCTAGAGACAAATTACTTAGTAGCTAACAACTACGAATGGTGTTAAGAAGTTAGTGACATTCAAATAGCCCAAATTTATGCTTCAAAGCAAGAAAACACCTCAACCTTGCCAAATATTATTATTCCCATCTGTTACTAACATTCCAACGTAAATTATTGAACCAGAAATAATGCGGAACTGAAAACCATCCAAGACAAAATCATTGGTAGACATTCAACTTCTGAATCTTCACAGACACACTAGGATATTTCCGAAATTCGTTACACGTGGATTTTAGGGTGGGCCTTCACAAAAAATGGTTTTTATAAATGTCGTTTTCTCAGGGGCGTTTTCTATTCTTTCTTAATAGTTGCTAGGAACAAAAATTGCAATGCCACTTAATAAAATAAAATGTCCTGCGTGTCCTTTTCCATTCGTCCCGTTCCCTTGCCGCCGCCCCTTCCCTTCCCATGCCCCCTTTCACTCGCACGTTCCCCCTCCACCTTCCCCTTCCAACTTCCCGCCCCTCCCTTCTCCCGCGTTCCATATATTCAGTCCCGGTATATTCAGTTTTCAAACAACGTCGAGTGTCCACCTATTGCAATTTTTTATACCAATTTTCATTTTTCATATATTACAAACATTCATTTTTGTATATTATAAGAACAATCAACCAAATTTTGTACCTAAAATTTTGATTAAACAATCGACGGATTGCAAAACGTTATTCTCAAATTGTAACATTTTTGACAGTTTCATAAAAGTTTTTAAAATTATTAAAAAAATTTTCAGATGAATTGTCATGTGGTTGTAATAATCCCGAAATCTTTGCGAGGGTGGAATTAAGGTATTTTGAAAGTTTCAATCTAGAAAGTTTCAAATAATTTCCTATGCATATGCTGTATAGTAACACATTAACAATATACATACATACATGCAAGCAAGCAAACATACATTCATTTTTATATATATATATTGATATTATTGATAATCGAATAATTGATTTAGCGTCACTTTGGAGAAAAATCACCTCTAACTAACCGACCATCACGCCGTTTCTCTGCAGGGGTAACAAACAAATCGGTATTGGTATACACTCCTTGCGTCATTCACATTCATTCATCGAATTTTCAAAAAAAATATTAGATGGTTTAGGGTGGGCCAATACAAAATATGAGTTTCTTTTATTGTTTTCTCCGGGGTTTTCAAAGTTGCTTATGAATGTATGAAGCTTAAAAGACATGTATGGTGATTTCGTGAAAATTTCAGAAAATACCATCATCTTTTTATATTATTATCGACGCGGGTTTCTCACACTTTTTCAAGTTTAATCTTTATTCGCAAGCCACAGGTCACACAATATTAATTCTCGTGTAGGCTCAAAATTCATAGGTACTAATACAATTTATATCTATCTATGCCTTAAGTGCTGGATTTGAAGACTATTATGATGTATTACTGTAGTGGTCTTACTAGCTGAACCGGCCACGCGTTGCTGTGGCTAACGAAACACAACGCTATCTACTGGATGGTTACCCAGCGCCGGATCTGCCATACGTTCAAAAACGTGCAAAAACCTGGCGCCAACTCCGAAGGGGCGCCGTGAGAAAATAAATATTGTATTAAAATTTAGTTATAATATTCCCTGAATCGTTTAAAAATTACCCATAATACGAAATAATTATTACGCTCTAGCAACACTTTCCAAAGAAACAGAATGCGCACGCATCAGGTTGAAATCAACGGCTTACGAATTTATAGTCAGTTACAGAATTTTTTTACAAATTCCATATATTTGGTTTAAACGTAAGATCTATTTTTCCATATATCTTTTACGACGAATGGGTGAGATCCAAATTCAATAACCAATCATAGCGCATTTTTTTTTTGTTCCTGTGAATCAAACAAACCGACTTGCGCCTTTCAAAATGCTGTCAATTTTTGTTAGTGTATCGTCCATACGCTCGCTATTGTTTTATTTTGTATGATTTAAGTCTCTAGGAGAAGGTAGTTAAAGACCATTTTCTTATGAAATCTTCAGTAAATTCCATTAACAAAAGCATCGCACGGTTTGCAGGATTTGCAGGTTGAACGTGTTGACAGTTATTTGAAGTTTGTTAAATGTATAATTAATATCTATTAGATTTGTTGGATGTTGGATTTGTTATTTTACGGTGTCAGTGTAAGCGTCTTTCGTAAGCCGTTGATACCATACGTCAGTGTTTAGTGTTTGTTTGCTCAATTTGGTGTTTGTTCGATCAACACACGGGAAATGCAAGGTACAAATTTGAGGTTATATTCTTATTAGATTGTTAAATTTATAACTAAATTTCTATTGGTTGTTAGAGGTTATAAAAGTACTGTGGATTATAGTGAATAGAATAATAATTTTAAAAAAACTTTCAGGCTCGCAGAATCTAAAACGTAGAATTAAAGAGCAGAATGACATAAAAAAACTCGTTTCCATTGGGAATTTTTTTATTCCAATTTCTCCAGCACCGATAAAAAACATATGTCTTGATTTTATTTGATAAATTAGTGTAAAAAAAACTATTACATAAAAAAATTGGGGTGAACGAATAAAAATGTAGGGGGGGCGCGCCATCGGTATCTACTGCACAGGGCGCCAGATTTCGTAGATCCGGCCCTGTGGTTACCCAACCTTTTTAACGCACACCGCCATCAATCTGTTAATTTGCATACAAATGATGAAACTCATCGGAAGTTCAGAATTTGATAGCCTCAACCGAGTTTCATGCCATATCGAGAATATTGAAATTTATTAGATCATGCAAACTGGAATATATTTGAAAGTGAATTTTTATATAAAATGAATATAAAAGGACTAACTACATTTTAAAGATCATTAGAGATTATAATGATAATATTATAATTTAAAAACAGATGAGGCAAAAAATGACACCATTGTGTGAGCCAGAAGCCGCGATAATATACATGACATAAAAAATAAAAAAATTATTTTATGAACATATTATTATTCTATATATTAACTTTTTTTAAATTTACAATAAAAAAATATGTTTATTTGCCTTTACAAGTCAAAATGTATTTTCATACCACAATTCTTATTTTTATATAAAGCTCATATATCTCCAAATCACGATTAGGCGTCAGAGCATTGATATTACCCCCTTAATAAACTTAAAGAATTATTATATAAGGTTAACTGTTTTTTGTAGGTTGGCTTTCAAAATGTGCCCCCAACATAGTTTGCCCGTGCGTATTTTGGCATCAAATCCAAAATTAAGTTTGTATGAAAAACGCCGCAAAAACTCGTGTGATTTTTTTTCTGCATAAAAATCACAATGAAAGTAGTCACGTTTTCCGGTACCCTTCGGTTCTCATCATAACAAAAATCAAAGCAAATCGAAAAAAATTCTAAAATGAATATAATCGATTAGATATTTAATCAATGTGTCGAAAGATTATTTTAGATTACATATTCACCAAACATATATATTATTTTATTTTATTTAGTCCTAGATTCTCACCTTATCTACATATTATATGGTCTGTTCTATTTCATAGAATGAAAGTTGAAGTCTATGCAATTATGAGTTTCTATCGCATAAAAAGCCTGTTCTACATATATATACCACTCTCTGTTCTCGCGGATCTATTTCGTAGGTTTAACGTTACATTGGACTATGCTATAGCGTAGCAAGCGTTTTTGGGCTTGGTCTATTTCAGCACATCGCTCGCCATACATTTCCAATGGGATGTGCAGAAATAGGCCAAGCCTAAGGCCATAAATAGGCCACACGCCACACACAGCTATAATAAGAGATAATGTGGCTTGGCGTATTTCGGCATATCGCTCGCCGTACATTGATTTCTATATTATCATAAAATAGGTGAGGAGGGATCCCAAGAATCGTTTTGTTTCGAAATCGTTTTGATTGATTTCAAATTGTTTCGAATCTTCAAAGCATAAACTAATTCGACCGATCCCATCACTATAAAAAAAGCCATATTTTTGTGTTCTCTGTCGTCATGCTGTTGTCTGTGGTCACTTAAAATTTGTTTTCGTTTTCGGGTGGACAGTTTATTTTGGTTGTCACAATTCACAATTCAGGAGTAATTAAACTTTCTTTTGTACATTATTAGCCTTCATAATCTTGTTCTGTTATTTGGAAAATGTTCAACAATTACAGTTAGTTATATAAGCATTCCAAGAAAACAACGAGATTGACAAGGTTATTTCAATAGTAGTCATGGATGTCGAAACTATACAAGCAGAAATACAAAATGAATTGATGATTATCAATCAAATATTAGGAGTAATGTAAGTAACCTCCTTGTTTTATACTAAAATTTACCTTTAGATTGAAACATAACTGCAAATGTCGAATCCATTTAAAAATAATAATAATAAAATGGCGGCAAAGGGATCGTTTTATGTTTGAAATTTAACTTTGATAAAAATGGAATTTAATTACATCTTTTACCGTCTATCCAAACGTAATAAGTTGTTTCTTGTTCAATATTAAATTAAACTAAAACCGTTCTGTTTCTTTTCAGTCAGTCAGAGCTAGATGATTTAAATACACTCTCCAAACCTGAAGGAATCCTTGATGTTGCCGTAAGGGAGGTAAAGTAGAATCATATCTAAGTGATTTTTCCTTTTGTAGTGGTGTGCAGTAAGCACCAAACTTTAATGCTGACCTGAACTTGATATGATCCATTCTCACATAGGTAGTCGCTTTGCAATGATTGTAATGGCTTATTAGCACTGGGCAAGTAGTTTAGTCGAGTAACTAGCCACTTGACTGGCTGAAAAGCGTTCACATTATGTAGAGTACGTTAGTGAGCGGTGCGTTGCAAGATGACAGGCTGCTACGCAACAAAGTAAAGACGCTAATTAAGCTGATTGTAATACTTATTTTAGAAGAGGTGGAAGAATAAATTAGTGAGATGAAAATAAATAATCTATGAACATGAAGAGATTAATAGCAGCAAACATAAAGAATTTTAGAGTAGCATATTCGCTCCAATAGCACAGCATATCTGTGTCTACTAATGAACTCTACTAAAGCGGGTTCACGCATGTCAGTGCGCAGGGAGGGCGCTACTCACCCGAAAAAATGGAACGAAATGGATTGACTACTAAAGAACTGACTAAACTACTCTACTAAAATTGTGGCGTACGGATGCGTTTACTTACTAATATACTCGCTACTCGACTAAACTACTTGCCCAGTGCGAACGGCTCTTAAATGAAAGAGAAAGATGCATAAAACATATGTGCGACGAAGAAAGGCGTGGGCGTGGAGGCATGTCGTTTTTCATACCTTTAACTTGCCTATTTTACCTGTAGTTAATTATTTTGTTTATCAGTTCCATGGTGGCTTCTTCAAATGAGTTTTGTAATATTATATCAAAGATGCGATATACTTCTAACCTCCTATAAAAATATGTTTTAGGGTTTACTTTCTGCCAACGCCCTGACCAAATTGAATGGATTTTCCCTGGAAGCCGAAGTCAAGAAGTTGTCTAACCTTAAAAATAATCGTCCAATGGATGCCACTATGGCCGACAGTCACATGTCACAAGCCGACGAAACCGATACAATTTTACATACAATAAATGATACCAGTTGAATAAATCATGGCATTATAATATTAAAATAAGACTTCCAAGTACAAAACATAACTTTATGGGAATAAAAACGATGTTCAATAAAAATATATATTTTATTCCCTCAACCTTGTGTACAAAACTGTATAAAATTGACAAAACTATAACAAATTCACATAAAATGTTAATACACAATATAAACTAGATAACAGTTTAAATTTTATTATTACCTAATACAGTGGTTCTTAACCTTGTTGGAGGTACTAACCCCCACCACTTTCCTACGTGCATTCACCGAACCCTTATTAATTGGAAAAATAAAGTATGATTTTTTCAAATTCAAAACATAGGCATATATTTATTTATACATAGGTGCACAAAAAGACAAAACCATTAAGAACAAAATAATTAATACATGATTTTCACACAAAAACAATGAATGTTTACTGCAAATTAGTGTGACTTCTGCAGTTGCTCTTGACCTCCGCCGAACCCGCGAGACTGACTCACCAAACCCCTGGTGTTCGATCGAACCCAGGTTAAGAACCACTGACCTAATATATTACACTCTTACCATGAATTAACCTTTAAACAGCGCGAGTATTTTCTGACCGAAAAAACTGTACATTTTATACATATTGTGCAGGTTCATTTATAAAGTAAATTACATAAATGTACATACAAATTATTTACATTGAATTGTTTACTTCTAATGAAGGTAATTCTTTATGCATGATTATAGAAGAATAATCAGCCTTGTGTGTATATTTAAAAATGCAATGCCAATTGGCCTGATGATAGCAATCGTTCTGCATTAGAGGTGAAAATGCCGCATAGCGGTTCCTACTGTTACGAGCGGTGGCGGCTCGTCACTTGGACGTGCTAATATTTAAAAAATGGCATTATTTGTTGTCATAGGCGTAAAAAAAACTTACGCCTTCAACAACATCAATAATGCCATTTTTTTTTATGTTAGCACCTAGCACAATCAAAAGTCACAAGCCGCCACTGGTTACGAGTGGAACAAAAAAAGCTGGTAAGGTTCTTATAATTTAGATTCTGTGAGCCAGTTGAAGGTCTGGGGCTTCCTGTCCGCAGACGGGTTGATCATGACGTTGATGATGCTGGGCCGGTCCGTTACTGCCAGACTCTGCCCCAGGGCGGCTGACAGTTCCTCCACAGTCCTCACAAAGTGCCCCTTGCCACCAAATAGTTCCGCCATCTTCTCGTAATGGGTGTCCACAGTCAGGGATTGGGGAGGAGTACTAAAGAAGGGAAAAATACATTAAAAAAAATTATAGGATTACTAACAGTTTTGCCGCTAATTGCCTGTTTACCCGTGGCATGTGGAGGAATTTAGTGGCCACTACATAGCTAAACGTACTAAAGTACACCGCTAAAAGGTACTGCCCGAGTGTGGATTAAACTAACTAAACGGCAGTGCCGGTCCTTCCCTCAGGTCAATTGATCAAAGACCTCCAAAAATTATAAGATGACAGTAAAACATAATATTAGGCAAATCAAAACAACTGGTATTATTCTAAGGTATTTGAAATGCACCGCGAGATAGCAGGCAGCGGCAAGTAGTAGACATCTAATGTCTAAAATGGAAGCTTTCTTTTCCACGCACTATGATTGGCTGGGTCAATTTACCAAATGTCCCAATATCATGTCTTCTGTCTCTTTACACGCCATGTAATAAACGAGATGGCACTATATCGCCTAGTCTTTTGGATTCTGAAGACAGTTTAGGTCATTGCCTTGAAAGAGAGAGCATGATGAATATTATGCGTCTGAAAAAGATGGTTTGATAAACATAGATTGATTTTTCAAATTGTGCGCTTGTTGCATGAACTAATTTACTTTATTAAATTTAATTGACTCTCAAACTCGTGAGGTGACTACAAATGAATATTATCAAATGTATTTAATTTGATATTATATCTCATATTTTTTTAAATGACCTTCCACTTCTGGACCCTGAGCTGCCTCTGCTAAACGGTTTAGTCGCCACTAAATTACTCTACTAAACAGGCCATAAATTCATGATATAATGTGTAGTAGGTACGTATGTACATTTTTCTTGTAGATTACTTACACACTAGCAATGTCCCCAGAATTTTGTAGCTCCTGCATTGTATCCTTATCTAGTCCTCCGTATATTCCATTATTATTTACAATAATAATAATCACCGGGAGGCGGTAACGGAACATTGTTTCAATTTCCATCCCTAAAAACAAGAAAATAAATAAAAATTATTACATATCAAACTCTACCAATAAAGATGATTTTTATATTAGCAGACATGAATGTTAAATTACCTGAAAATCCAAAAGCAGAATCACCTTCCACACAAATGACTTTCTTGCCAGGTGCATTGTCCTTACACCAGAAAGCCGAAGCAATAGCAAAACCTAGACCAACCTGTAAATAGCAATAATCATTACTGAATTAACTTATAAATATGTAATACATTATAACTTCATCTTTAGTAATAAAGTGTGGTTACCCCCATGGTTCCAAAGGTACCGGCGTCGAGCCTGTGCCTGGCGAGGATGTTCAACAGCATACTCCTGCCAATGTCCATAGTGTTAGCTCCCTCGCTGACTATGATGCTGTCCTTGGGAATCTTCTCTTGCACATGCTTGAACACTGTATAGTAGTTTAGTGGAACTGACGTCAGAGAGGATTGTTCCTAAAACAACAAAAACATATTACATACATACATATCTATTTAATTCTGGTACCATCTTCCATCAGAGATTAACTATCATTAGGAGAGTCTTCAACCTGCAGACTTCTTGTCTGAAAGTCTGGAAGAACTTGGCCAACTATCAAAGGAGCGAGGTTTGGAGTTCTTCATGTATCTACATTAATATTATATACATTCTATCATTAAAGTATAACATGTATACAAATATTGAGTTTTTGGTGGATTAGTGATATCATTTCTAAACATTGCTAAAAAAATATTTAGAATTATGGATTGAAATTGGTATTTGCGTTTTCAGGTTACCTGGATGAACTTCTTATTAGCGTTCTGCTTCTCGTTTAGTGTAATCCACCAGGGATCAGTCTTCATGTTGAGCTTCAGTTTATTGGTTCTCACTACCTTGAGGAGCTGACTCACAAAGGGTAACATTTCAGAGTGCACGGCTACTTGCGAGAGAATACTGTTGTTCAACTCCTCGGGACAAATGTCTACCTAAAACCAATAAAACGAAAAAATCATAAAATAATAATAAAACTAAGTAACCAACACCATTTCACCTTAGGGGTATTTAACCAGAGGATGCACTGCCAAACAACTAGAACTTGGCACACACTCCTTGATTTATTTACATATATTCATACATCATTTCATCTGTTAAACCTACAGATAAATCTTCAAACCCTTCTGTTATTCTTACTCTTGACATGGCTCAACTCAGGGATGTAATGAATCACTTGATTGTGTCATGTTTTCCTCGGGTGTCCTCCGTCTTATTTGGCACATTTACATTCACGTAATTTATTATCCTTTTTCTCCTTTCTTCGTCAATCCGCTCTACATTCCCAAACCATCCAAGCAACCCTTTTTCAATCTTTATGATTACACTAACATCAGCCTTGCTTTTTTCGGATTTTTTTTTTAATCCTCACATTCTTCGCACAAGGGGAACACTTGGTTTTATCACATTTACGTCTCAGGGATCTCATTTCTACAGCAATTAGTTTATGTTCATCCTTCCTGTCAGTTTGCCTTACTGCCATAATTACATTGTTCAATATAATTGAAATAAAGACAACATAAAAATAAACATTAGTTCGTAATATTATGTATTAAGATGTGTACCTGAATAACTTTGACATCCTTTGCGAAGCGTGGTGGTCTTCCAAAATGCAAGATCCAGTTGAGTCTTGCTCCGAGTAGCAGAATCACATCAGCTTGAAGCAGAGCCGTGGTTCTGGCAGAGGCCACACATTGCACCGCATCATCAGGCACTACTCCCTTTCCTATGGAACATCACAAATCTAATTGAATAAAAAAAATGACAACTAACAAATCATAAAGTCACCAATAGAAATGCTTTCCATATAGGTTTGAATGGAATGCAATGTAGCCACTGTCTTGGTACCTTTAGGTTCTAGCCCATTTAGCATGCGCTCTCTCACTTACACTCGCCTGACATTATATAGCGCCATCTCATCTTAATTTTGTAATTCTGCATTTATGAAATCTAAGCGGATAATCTTCAGACTTTTGGTCAAGAAACATGCCCACGTGGCATTTCTTGTTACACTTTATTCTATGAATAAACATGGTAAACATAACGTAATGGGAATATCTGTTCTTATTAGAACTCTCCCATTTTCCAATACATAATTTATTGCATATTTTTACACAGCAAATATGTATTTTGTGGAACGCATTGCCGCTTAAAAGCAGAATTAAGTCTATGTATATTGATTTAATAAGTCTGGTAAGCCTCATACGTCACAACATATGTCTGGTAATATTGTAGGTAGCTTGAAAACAAGCTTATGGGTCCGAGTGGTTAAGCTAAATCTGAGTGTTTCAATGCTTACATATGTCAGTTTTAATTGATCATCACATTTGATTTGCCTTATCACAGAATTACAATTATGGCACTTATCACATAATATAGACCTAAGATTATAATATGTAATAGCTCAAATTTGATAATGAGAAAAACAGAATATAATATGATAAAAAAATAGGTTAGGTTAGTTTCTTTTTTGTTCTGTTTTTCACTGTTCTCTTTTGTCATGAAATCATCAAAATTCATACCCATGGGAGTGGGAAGGAATGGCAGATTAGTGCTGTTGATCAGATCCCGCACTGCGAGCTCGGCCCGGCCATACGCGGCCCCCTTGCCCACTATGACCAGGGGGCGCTTGGCCCCCAGGAGCAGGGTGGCCGCCTGGGACACCAGCTTGGGGGCCGGCAGGCAGCGCTCCAGGGGCGGGGCGCAGTACAAGCGGGGCACGGAGGAGCTCGGGACAATACTCTGCGGAGGGAAAGAAACAATAAGTTCTATGATCTCATAGTGTTAGTATTTTTAGTTGTTGTGAATACCATGTAAGAGTGCCAACTGCTCCCAACCGTTTAAACTATGGAATCCAAAACTGGGGTATGTTATGAGGCTGAAGGTAGTGCGAAAGGGAAGAAGATGTCGAAGAAAAAGGTAGGAAAATGCGTAATTATTTTCTTTTTTACATTAACTCCACGCAGGACGCTCTGAGGAAAATAATTTCCCTCAGGGCCTATGTCATCTTTGGGGATGCTGTGTGGAGGGTTTTTTTGTGGAAGGGACAAAATTAACCTAGGTCTTGAAGAGACTTATTCTGTAGGAGGGAGGGAGGAAACACAGAGTCCGAGAACTCAAGAACAATTCGTAGAAATGATCAATTCTCATGCGACAAATTAATGTCAACTGTATACATATTATGTTAGGTGAATATATATGGCGTGTTTCCAAGCTGTATAGATCAGACGTGACTATTTAAATCTGGTCACCAGTATCGGCTAAAGTCATTTCAAGCAACGTTTCGATTCTGAATAATGGTCTTTCATCAGGGCGATACTGAGAGTATTGCCCAGGTGAAAGGTAGTATTGCCCCTCTTCCACTCAGTTTGCCAAAATGTATTTTTATTCTACAATAAATTTGTAAAGGAAAACTAATAATAATAAAACAAAGCTTAAGTTATGACAAAAGATAAAAGAAGATAAGGTTATACAATGATATTTATGTTTACAAAAACTGTAATGACAATGTTGTGATAGCACATTTCCATTTATGTGTAGTAATAAAGTACCTAGTGAAAAAATATAAAATGTGTAGTGTTTAACTGTCAGTAGATCTAAATAGCCTCATGACGTTAGTTGTTGATTACATTACACACCGCTTAAATCAATGATAATAATGTTGTCACTGAACTTATCGGATAAAATAAAACAAGATGAAAATAAAGATGAATTTGTAATGTCTTAAGATAAAGAGAGATTGATTATCATTTACCTCTGGGTCATTCTGAGATTTTGCTGACAAATTACTTTTATTGATCTGTCAAATTCTTGATTTATTTAGAAATATTCTCGGTTGACCAATGACATTAATACTGGGCGCGGGGTAGAAATCTAAAAGTGGGAAGCCAAACACAAGACGATTGTAGCTGTCTCTATTTCTAGTACTTTAGTACTAAACTGCTACGCGTCGAGTGAGGTCGTGTCTTACCGGTAAGTAAATTGTATTGCAAAGCGCTCCTGTGTGATGAGAAAATGCTTCAATTACTCGGCAAATAGTCGAAAAGGAGACAAGCGAAAATTGCATCACAAAGTGACATAAGCATAACAAGGACAACCTACTAACAGTAAGTCGGTTCACACAGCGTCCCGCATTCGTTTTTTTCTATTGGGAAAGATGGGGTAAAACGTACAAAGGGTAACGCGTTCATTAATTTAATAATGTCGTTGATGAAAATTGTAAATAGTAACGGTCCTAGGTGTTATTAATCTGTATAGATTTGTATAATCATTTGAACCTATAACCTGTACTGTATAATAAAATATGAACTTAACAATACTACTATAATAGTACCAATATTGTATTACTAATGAAAACTCATATAATAAATATAAAAATATTTGCACGTGTGTCACGTTTTACCCGCCTTTACCCTTCCCTGTCATATTGTGTAACCGAGTGAGAGTATCTTGTTATCTCAGTCACACCCATAGGTCACACCCGTGATGTGACAGTAGTATTCGGCGAAGAAATTAATACGCTGCTCAATCTATGACATTCACTCCCATGCATTCTTTGATTGTCTGTCTTTATCACACACGAATAAAGTTTTGAATTTAGAAATTAAACTGAAAACCGCTGAAAACAAAAGAGTGTTGCTTGCTTTCCACATTATATTGTGAGTATGTGAGACTATGGCGAGTCTATTTAAATATAACGTCATTGCGGTTGACCGAGACCGTACTTGACTGTATTATGTCAGAGGATCAAAATATATTTCCGCTTTACAATAAAATCCAAATAAATGGAATATTTCTAAATTCCAAAAACTCAAAACTGTTTATGAAAGGTGATAAAATACAATTTGAAATTTTGTAAATCAAAAATGTTTTAAAAATGACTCACCTTATGTTTTTTCTTACTACAATTATTGATAACGAAAAAAAAAAATAAAAACATTTACATATTTTATTAGACAAATGTATTATAAACGTTACTGTTACCTCACTTTTTTGTCGTTCAATGAAAAATAATTAATAAAAAATTCCCAAACATAAAATTATTTTAAATTGCGGTTCGAAACTCTAAAGGTGTGTACATTTTACTTCTTCTCTGGTAGGTTTTTGTATTTAAATATAAAGCGTGGTCTTTTCTCTTTCTAACACTATTTAATTCATTGTTCTCACAATTGTAGTAAGGGAGATGCGACGATTTCTTTGAGAACTATATGAGTTGTTCCGAAAACCGGACAAATAGACTTTAAGGGTTATACTTCCAAAAGATAAGCTATTTTTTAAAGTATCCCAAAATGAAATATTGTTTTTGACTCAAAATAAAAGATTTTCCAGATTTTAATATTACAGACGAACATATTACGCAATTAAAGACATTAATTCAGATTTTTAAAATTGAGGATTTATTTTATAGTTGTTTGGTCGTTTACCAATTTGTAAGAAGAAAACTTTATACGAAACTAAAAACGTATTTAATTACACAAACGTATTATAAAGTTGGTTGATACCTTACTTTTTTTAAAATGAAAACTTCTTTAGCACCATTGTGATTTTAAATTCGATGAAACGAAAAATAGAAACACTAAAAAGAGACAAACACGTACATCTATAGGATTTAGCCTGCAAGAGAATGAGATAGTATAATCGGTCTCCTTTTTGTGTGCTGCTTCGTAGCCTCCCTACTCTTGTCTACTTTAGTTTTCTGAAGGTTTCACTCCTACCGCATGTGAATTGGACACTCTGATTTCTTTTTGTTTGTAAGGCGGACAATGACTTTTTGAAATATATTAAAAATATTTGGAAGTGTCTGTTGTAAACTTTTAAATGCAAATACTAAGCGTGTTGCCACCTTCTAACACAGCTCAAATAATAATCTCAAACATAAAATGATTCCAAGTGCAAAAGGAGATAATAATAAAGTACCCAAAAATACTCTACTGTTATCGATGTACCATGTAAGTACTAAAAAATACAAAAATACCCAAGGGGTTATTTTTTTTTTACATTAACCCTACCAAGGGAAATTATTTTCCTCTGGGCCTGTGTCATCTTATAAGATGCTGTGTGGACCCATGTAGTAGGAGGGAGGAAACACAGAGGCAGGCAAATCGTTCCACAGCTGAGCTGGTTGTTGGTTAACTAGAAATAATTTATTATAAAGAATAATGTATACCCTCAGCAGTGTTCCGGGAACATCGATGTAGGAAACTCCGGGTCTGCCGTAGCAAGCCAGCCTGACTGCCTTCTCCACGTGCTGGGGAATGAGGGCGGCACTCGGGGGGCGGGCTGCGTATTTGCAGTACAGGCGACTTGCTTCCACCTGATCAGCAAAAAGAAAACCAATCAATCAGATTTCATATCAGTATTTTTTAAAGATATAAATAACATTTTAAAAACTGGACTAGTAGTACCTACTTCTGTTATACATATCGTCGCATTAATTCGTAGACTGCGTAACTCAAAATTTTTCGAAAATATTTTTTTAATGCCATCTAGTGTTAAAATTAGTCCTGCATCGACTAGTAAAACTGGCAAATTTAAAAGAAAAAAACATCTTTTTAGATAAACACAAATTAGGAAACTGCGTAACACCATGGTGCCATTTTTACTTACGAATACTTCGAAACTCCTTAACTCCACATACTTTATTTTATTTACCATTTCAGGTCTTGTTATTTAACTTCAAAATTATTCCTAATATTAGTATTGTGCTGTTATGCCTTGTGTACTAAGTACTATTACTAAGTACTTATCCTGTTATTCTTACATACTGAGACTAAATATAAAAGTCAATGTTATTGAGTAATTTATAAAATAAATATTGCAGTTCTGTATTGTTGTTTTATTTTTTTAATGTAAAATTCCTATCTCCCAAGTCTTCAGCTAGTTGTTCATAAAACTGTTCGCAGAAAAGTACGTAGGTATCTTTGTAAAATACGTATGTCCATTCTCGGTTTTTATGTAAACTTTCTAACTCCGATTTGAAATAGAAAGCCTTAACTTACAAAAGTTAAATGATTTCGAAATATATTATATGTTTGGAACATAAATAAAAACAATGACCCGTCTTTCATTTTTTTTATTTCATTTGGTGGTTACGCATTCTACGAATTAATGCGACGATATATGAAAAATTTTAAATGTGGATATTTATGAACTATTTTTCATGTTTAATACTGTATTTGGCATGTTTCTTCACAATTCAAATAAAGTGTAAATGAATTTTGAAGTTGAGATTAACATTTAATTTTTGCACACATTTTATATTATCAAGAACATGTCAAATACAGTTTTTTTTAATCTTTAAGTTTAGGTAATAAAAGTGAATAGTAAAATATATGTATATACAATAAACGAATAAACCATATAACAAGCACAAAGATGAGACTTTTAACTTGGTAACAGGAAAAATAAAGATCCTAATCATTCATTCACATGAAGCAGCTAGCTAAAACGCAAAAGGCAATAATAAAAACAATCATAAAAGTACCCATAAAAACTCCATCAAAAGAAATCTTTAAAAACTTTAATGTGTTCAGCATTATTAAATTATGTAAACTCAAAAAATGCACTACTCATATTTAAATAAAAATATGAATACCCTGTGGACCAACACACCTACACTACAAGGTCGAAATCCTCAAAACTACTTAACATCCCACAATTAAATACATCTTTTGGCCAGAAAAACCATAATTTCCATGCGACAAAATTATATAATGCCCTTCCAATTGAAACTGTGGAGAACACCATGGAGATACAAAAGTTTAAAAAAGTTATCAATATCAATTATGGTTAAGTAAACAGGACGATGATGAAATCATTAAAATTATGAAGTAAACCCAATGCAACCTGCAGACAACAAACCAATACTTTTATTTTATTTATTGTTTATTTCGTTTATATTGTTTATCTATAATCAAGAAACTAGAAGATGAGGAAATAAAGATCAGCACCCATTCAGCAACATACAGTCCGCCTCGGAACAGGTAAACCTAGTGAGGAGGACTGTAAACAAACCACATAACTTGGTATTTTTACTTATTGTGTAATTTTACTTTATCTTATATTGTCATTAAATAAAAAAATCAACCTTTGAACTTACGAATACATATTCTTGCTTATTATGTTACGTTGGAAACAAAACAATGTTCCTGACTAAAGCATTGGCTATACGGCAGCTACTTGCCTGTGTGGTATAGTTTGTGCAAAAAATCCAATGTGTGTTTAAGTAAAAAAATGGGTTTGTAAACTTGAGTACAAAGTTTGCATAAACCTTATTACGATAGGTCGTCTGTATAAAAACATTGATATTTCAGCCTGTTTAACAGCCTTAAACAGAAGCATTGAACCCCCTCAGAGTGATAAATCCCAGATCCTTTGGTTTAGAAAAAGAATTTAGTTGAAATAAGTATTGTAATATGTAATACCTGTGGGCATTCTTGGAACCCTCCGATGGCCTCATGATCTTCAGAAGTGGAGCCAGCAATCACAACCAAGGGCCAGCAGTTGATTTGGGCATTGGCCATCCCACCAATGCAATGGAGGAGGCCAGGTCCAGACACCACAAGGCAAACTCCGGGTTTACCTACCAAATTAAAACACAAACGTTTTAAAATTACCTGCAAGCAAAATTATATTTCATCCTTGCCTGCTGAATATGATAAGTCAGCTCTCCAGCGACAAAATGTTTTCAAAACATCCAGCTATAACAAAAACATTGGGTCGGGGTCACAACAAATAATGTCATCAGCACTGGGCGTGTAATATGTACCTCAATATTGGCCACGGAAAACAAAAACATTGTAGTCCTACCGCAATGCTTTTATTTCTTTTGGATGTTTTGTTGCATTTTGCTGCAAGAGTCACGCCTTTATGATCTGATATCATAAAACACTAGAAAAACAAACAGCCCTCTTCTTACTTAAACTAAACAAAATTAAAAACTAAATGGTGTGAGACAAATCTGATGCTTTTTTTTTAAACTTTAACTCCACACAGGAGGCCCTGAGGAAAATAATTTCCCTCAGCGCCTATATCATCTGAGATACTGTGTGGAGGGTCTTTTTGAGGAGAGGAAGGAATGAACATTGGTCTTGAAGAGACCCATGTTGTATGAAGGAGGAAACACAGAGGCCGGCAAATCGTTCCACAGCCGAGCTGTTGAACACAAGAATGAGTCGAAGAAACGACCCGTTCTCATGTGACAAATGTCAACCGTGTACATATGTTGGGCACGCGTTTGGCGTGTTTCCCGATTATGCACCGGTGCCGAAGGGACCAATGACGCTAGTTCCTCGAAGCATCTTCCATTGTAATACCGGTAAAACAAGGACAGCATTCCCACCTGACGCCTGTGCTCTAAAGATTGCAATCACATTGCAGACACATTTGCATTAGTGATACAGTGAAGCCTATGTCTATTGTTTTTTTATGGGTCCTCTTGATATAAAGTATGAATGCATAATATAAAAAAGCTACTTAAATATCTAAAATTACTCTATACTTAAATATACTTAAATATCTAAAATTCTAATGAAATATAATTTTTTTATAGATAAATGAATGCGATTAAATAAAAATGCCGCGATTCCTAAACGCAAGGCTACATCAGTGCGTTTTTAAGTAGGATTATTTTTCACTTTGACAATTTTTAATATTTCTTGAAGAATATGCACTTTTTTCACCAGACAGTTAATTTTTAAGGTTGAAACGCTCAAAAACTAGATAGTACAAGTGTTTTAATATCTAGAGCCGAATTTACATTATGCAAAAAGTTGTTTCATGACATTAGTTGCACTGCTAGTTTCACATGTAAATGTATAGTTCATCGTGCTTTTATTAAAATTACGGCATCACTATATTACGGTATGCAACTAATTGTGTGGTGTAAAAGTGTGATGCAATTAGTGTCGCAAAACCATTTCAGCTGAGCTGACATGTATGTTCCTTGTCACAGTGTGAGAGTTGTGAACAACAACATTATGCACTGCGGAAAAAAAATTTGATGTTGATGGTGCCATAGTTGCTGTGATACAGAAGGTTGCATTGCTGTGACACTAAATTTGCACAATTTACACCAACTTTTTGGTGTCATGCAATTATTTGGAACATGCATGCAACTAGTTGCATAATGTAAATTTAGATTTACAATAACTAATGTCAGAAACGTCCGCCGGCAGCGATCAATTCATTTAAAATATTATGTACAAAAAATATGTGCTCAATTAAAGGGGAATGATTGATGCAATCTGTTGTTGGAAATTTTGTATGGATTTAATTCAGGACTGGAAGAAACAAATCCTACATGCAAGAAAATTATTATTCAAGAAATGTGCAATCGACATTTCCCAGTACCCAGTTGCATAATTTTCGGCTGTTAAAGAATAGGCTATAGGAAATATAATATTATAATAAATCCATTATTTGAGCTCGTGACGTCACTACATGAAAATGTCCCGTCTCCGATTATGTTCCCTTAATTTTGTAAAATTCCACACTGATTAATTTTTTTTTGTATGGCAACACTTTGATTTCCGGCGAATTTTTTAATTTGCGTTCAACGTTCACTAGATATATTGTTTGTTCTATGCGGACTAATCCTTTGGTTTGATTTTTTGATAAAGATGGCGGTGTTTTTACAGATGTTACGAAGAGAACCCCGTACAATTTATTGCTATTCGTGTGGAAAACGTTCTTTTTTTTTTAAATGATTCTCGGCTATGTAATTATCGTTTTTTCGCACACATAAAATTATGTCCCGTATTTCCGGTTTATAAAAAATGGTCTGATTTTTCGGATTGAAATTTTCAAAAAATCGCCAGGGTTTCAAAAATACGATTAAGTAAAAAAAAATAAAAAATACGGAATGTCTTAGAATATTTGCCTTAACCGTTATTTTTTTTTTGAAAATGTGATGCAAGTGGCCTATTTTGTGGATGTAATGTACAAGTTACAGAGGTTATACAAAACATATGTCCAAATAGTCATTCCTGTGTAGGTAATGTAGGTATGTATAGATTACAATAATTCTCATATAAGTTTAAAATTTTGCAGATTTGCATAATAAAAGAAAGATGATAATCATTGTTTTTCTCAAATTTCAAACATTGTTGAAATTGCGGTTGTCATCACCACAATTAAGAATGTGTTTTTACAATGATTATTTGATGATAATCAAGGAAAGACCTGTAAGTAAGTACCTGTCAGATATCCCATGGCCTGCGCAGCATAACAGGCCGCCTGCTCGTTCCTCATGCCCACAAACTTGAGGCCGACACTTTGAAAAGACCATGACAACTCTATAACTGGATGACCAATGATTCCAAAAACATATTCGAGACCCTGAAATAAATAATTAACATTCAATTTCATTATATCGGTTCTATTAGGGATGGTGTTAAATAAGTGGTTATTCTTGACAATTATTACTGCTCTTGCTTTATATATATATATATATATATATATATATGAGAAGACGCAAATGCATTGTTAAAATTTTCAGTAAATATTTCACTAACCGCCGCATTTTTGTAAGGCGGGAATGGGTACCGCCTACCCGGGAACCTTTATTGGATAACCAACACCTCTGCCATAGGTCACCCTAAGTGGTTCGCTACGTTTGGTGATTTAGCAGAGGTGCCCAGGTTCATGGGGTGAGGTTTGTCTAGGTCTTGGAGGCGGATGACCAGAATACATTGAATCCCATATTCCTACCCACCCCTTCAACCCTTTTCCTTCCCAGAACTCTCGTCTCCTTCCTTTCCCAAAAAAAAACTTCCACACAGCATCCCCAAAAATGATATAGGCCCTGAGGGAAATTATTTTTCCTCAGGGCTTCCTGTGTGGAGCTCATGTAAAAAAAAGGCATGGATTTTGGGAATTACACTAAATTTCTATTTAATTAACTACGACAAACAACTAATTACGTTTGGATAAATGGTAAAAGATGCATTAAAATTCCATTTTTATTCAAGTTCAAAATTTCCTGTATAAAATGATTTCCTTGCCGTCATTTATTTTGTATGCATTGTTGACACGTGAGTGAGTTTTGTATCAACTGCGTGAATTACTTAGTTTACCCAAACTAAGAACCTAATAACCTATTTTGTGCTTGTAAATAGTTAATCTGTGGCTAAAAGTGCGGCGGTTAGTGGAATAATTATCAAATTTTAAAATAAAATCATGTAATCAACTTTCTCTATAAATAACTACGATTGATGCAGGATCTGTACTTGCAGTACCTATGCAGTACCTACGCAGTAGAATCACATGCTATCATCATGGTGGTTTTAAAATCGCAGTGAAATCAAAAAGAGCTGCATTGAAACGGTTTATAATAATCTGCGAAATTGAGTAGGAAGCGAAGGAATTTTGAAAGTGGGAAAGCAATAAATTCATTTATGCATTGGAAATAATGTCGATTTACATTGAAAGAGAGCAAACAAATCAATTTATTTCAGAAACCCCTTCATTTAAAGAAAAATATTTGGGAAATTTAATGGACACTCAAAGAAATTTGATATTTCCTGAATTTATTTGGAATAATTCGTTTAAGTATGATGAAGTAGGCTAAAGTTGGATGAGTTTATCAATTATCAACAGTTTATATTTGGCTGAAGTGCTGATAAAATGATTTATTTGCATAAACATGCTACAAAATTAAAGGCCAAAAATTATGTTATGAGTGAGATAATATTCAGATTATAAAAATGATTCTGATAACGAATGTTTACTGTCAAAGAGGTAGGTCTTATTCTAATAAATTTCAGTAATTACCTGGTCTTTTAAAGCCTGTGCCAATATGGTATTTCCATCAATATCCTCGGAACCCATTTTATTTATATTTTAACTAATCAACGTGAGTTAGCATGCACCTGCAAACTGAACTTAAGACAGAATGGGGAAATATTATTCAAAGCGGTCCCAATGCCCAACACGGTCCAAGTCCTAAGCGGTCCAAAGTATCAAAACTAGACGAGATTCAGTCAGTGACAGATATACATAAATATACTAACCCCCAGATATATAAACCCATACAAACCTGTCGCGATAACTGTCAACTGATAAGAATACAATTTTTTTGACAATATTATTTTGACGTTTGCTTTTCGTGCTCGAGTAGTGATGGGCATATTCGAAACATTGTGCTAATCGACATATTCGATAACGAAACGTTACAAACAGCGAATGATGTTTATTTATTCGCTGAACGTCCAATGACCACCATTTTATTAAAAAGATTATTTACGAAAAACTGTCACTGATTGCTTGAGCGAATTTTGTGAATTTCAATTAGTTATAATTATAACTAATAACCCAAAAGATTGAATGAGAAATGATTTATTCAAATCGCAAGGTTTCAAAACAGACCAACATTTGAAATCTTGGATGGTATGCCTGTATAACGTTGTAAACTTTACAACTTTAGTTTTTGCGAGGGATAAACAAAAACACTTTTGCGATAAATAATGTTTTCAACGACTCAATGACATTCGAACGATATTTTTACATATTGGGGGAAAATTGTAAAGTTTTAATTTCGTGTGACGCTTTTATTGATAAGTATCCTAATTTTTTTCTCATATTTGGAATCTGTCATTTCGCAGAGAAGCGTTATATGCTATTTCCACTGATTTCCACACAGTCAACCTTCCAACTCCGAACTTAGTTCGGAATTTTTTCGGCTTCAGCCGTGTTCGATGACTAGATCTGAATAGGGAGTACCCGGGTATTTCCCCTTCTTCCTCTTCCCCGTCACCTTCCCCTCCCCACTTACCTTCAGCCTCACAACATACCCAAATTAGGGATGCCATAGTCTCACTGGCTCCAGACGGGAGCAGTTGGGACTCTTGTGAGGTATTCACGTAAAATAACAAAAAATAGCTATGCTCACATGTCAGGAAGTTGATCATGTTGCAAAATAGGGTTATCCGGGCTTAACAACTTAACTTAATTTCAAACAGGATATTCGTAAACTTTGCACACGACAGAACCGTCACAGTGAACAGATTTTTGTAATTTAAATGTTTTTGTTCCAAAAATAAACAATTTGAATAATATACCTCTGTCATTCGTGGAAATATGTGGAATAACTACGTGGGGACATTCAACAAAAATCAAACTTAATTTAGTTTGAAACATACAATATTCCAAAAAAAAGGTTTATTAGGTTCTTAGTTTGGTTAAACTATGTAATTCATAATTCATACATATATTTTAATTTCCCAAATTGACTTCATGTCTCATCTAAACATAATACAGCAATTAGTACTCGTACTAAAAATAATACAGCACTGAGCTCTGTTTTAATTGTGTTACATATAGGTAATTATCTAGGCTTTCAAAGCGATGAAGCGGAATTCGATGGGGAGTTGTATTGTAAAATTACTCTTTAGTGGTGTTATTTTTAGATTGAAATTTGAAATCAGAGGGCTAACCTATTTATTTAAATATTACATTGATGGTTATAGACTATGTTGTAGGTATGCAACTAAGGCCCTTTTCACACTGCCCCACTTGTAGCCATATCCCAAATTAAAACGGAGAAAGCAGTGGGGCCAGACAATATTCCAGCCGAATTATGGAAAGAGTGTGGTGAAGTGGGACATTAATGGCTGTGCAATCTGTATAATAAAGTAATGAATGGAGAACCAACGCCAGAAAGCTTTAGGAAGAGTTAACTTATTCCATTTTACAGAAATAAGGGAGAATTTAGGAAGTGTGACAATTATAGAGGGATAAAGCTCACGAATTAGGAATATTGTAAAAATATACAACGATCAATGCGGCTTTGTGTCAGGGAAATCAACAATATATGCTATTCAATGTGATAAACCCCCCCCCCCCTACGAAGTAAAACCTTCCTCTTGATTACCAATGCTGCTACATTGCTACAGCTACTTTGTTACAGCTACAGGCGCAACCCCGGTCGGCCTTTAAAAGCTCGTAGCTCGCCCGTTCTCGCGTCTCTCCCCTGCATTTCTTTTGCAGCGCCTTTTCAACCCCATCACGTAATACTTTTATGCAAACGTGACGAGATGCTCTCAATTAATCAATTGTAATTAACCCCACAACGTTGTGTACTTTTTTGTTTTAGTGGTTTGGTATAGTTAATCCAATTTAATTAATAATTTATTTGTGGTAAACCCTTGTTCTTTTAGATATGGCGTGTTACAATTTGCAAGGCTTCGAATAACAATGACTGAGTCTGACTAGCTTGAAAATTAACTAATTATCAATCTATATTCGTTCAGCTTCCTCCCCTAGCACCTGTTATACACCTACGCTCATCGACGACTATTTTTATTGAAGTAATCTGCATTTTCCCTCCTAGCATCTAATATATAAATTTACATTCAAACGGCGAATTGAGAAGATCCTACCTTTCGATGCGATGTCACGTACTCTCTGCAGCTCTATAAAATGCTATCATGAAAATAATTTGACATTTATGTACATTCTAACAAAAGATTTACACTCAAGCAGTACGGAGTGCAATAATTCTACACTCACAGTTCTAGATGCAGTTTGTTAGTTAGCTAGCTTGTTTTATTTTGTTAATTTGATTCTACGGGTAGGTATTTTGGATTAACATGAGACAGAACATGTGCTGTTTAAATAATTGGACTCCTCCATAGTCCAACTGATAGGGTGATGGTCATAGACCGCCGAATCAGCTTCCAATTCCAACGCCTCCGGAGAATGTTAAGGTCGCAAGCGACGAATGAAAATCGACATGTTTTGCCTTCTGTCGGGAAAGGGTTTGATGTGTGTTTCTGGATCATAGAGTGGTAATGGGAATATTATTTATTTATTTATTTATTTATTTATTTACGCCTATTTAGGCTTTTACATAAGTA
Organism: Limnephilus lunatus; assembly: GCA_917563855.2. Taxonomy (NCBI): domain Eukaryota; kingdom Metazoa; phylum Arthropoda; class Insecta; order Trichoptera; family Limnephilidae; genus Limnephilus; species Limnephilus lunatus. The sequence goes on along the minus strand of OU830597.1, from coordinate 82,016,482 downwards.
TATATAACAACATTTACAAAAATTCTACTCATAAATACAGTTCAGGAAACAACTGTTTAAAATACTTGCACAAAAATAAATATAAAATAAAAATATTATTGAATTGATCCACACAGTATGTAGGTACAAAATATAAGAAATCCAAAATAGTTTATTACAAAATATAGAAATCCAAAAATACTGTTAATGTTTTAGACAATTTAAATAGATTTATAAAAATATTCCCCTATTTGATGAAAAAAACTTCAATAGGGTATGCTTATATGTTAAAATTGATGTACTAAATATATCAACAACATCGGAGTATTTGTTTCCTAGCTGTTGAATCCGTCGCATAGGAGTGTAATATTGTGATATTGATGTGGAATTGCTACAATAATATGGTAGGTACTGTCTTGTTACTGACCTGCCTGGAGTATGAAAAGAGATTGCATATAATAAATCAGGGGTATCAAACATTGAATTAATGATTTTATACAAACAGGTTAAATCGGAAATGATTCTACGATCAGATAATTTTATTAAATTTAATGAACAAAGTACGTTATCGTAATTTAGGCATTCACTAGGATTGCCCATTTTAAAATTTACATATCTTAAAAATTTATTTTGGATTCTTTCGATGGTATGTGAATGAACCTCATAATTTGGGGACCAAACCGTGGAATTGTATTCTATATGACTCCTTACTAGTGACATATATAATGTTTTTACAGTATTGACATTATTGAAATCACTAGATATCCTTAAAATAAATCCCAACATTTTCAAAGCTTTATTGGTTATAATTTCTATATGATTGATAAAGTTGAGTTTCGTGTCAAACCAAATACCTAAGTCATTAATTTCCGTGACAGATACTAACGACATATTGTTAATGGAATAATCGAAAAATATTGGATTCTTTACTCGATAAAACCTCATAATTTGACATTTGGTTACGTTAAGTTGCAAGCGGTTATCATGACACCATATAATAAATCTCAACAAGTTATTTGACAGAATATGGCAATCATTAATGTTTCTAATTGCTTTGAATAATTTCAGGTCATCTGCAAACATTAATACTTGAACATCATTGAAAATATATAACACATCATTAACAAATAATAAAAAAAGGATTGGACCTAAATGTGACCCCTGGGGAACACCACTCGTTGCAGTGAATTTGTATGAAAATATACCATCAATTTTAACAGCCAGTAATCTTTTGATCAAGTAACTGCTAATCCACTCATATAGTGAACCACCTATACCGAATTTATGCAGTTTATTCAGCAATAGCTCATGATTAACTTTATCGAACGCCTTACTTAAATCGGTATAAATAGAGTCAACTTGACATTTACTAGACATGGAGTCAGATATATAGTTTTGATACGTTAACAAGTTAGTAAGGGTAGATTTTCCAGTACAGAATCCATGTTGTTTAGGAGAAATGATGTGGTTTAATTGGAAAATAATTTTTTTAAGAACTAATTTTTCAAAAACTTTAGGAATTGTTGATAAAAGGCACACCGGTCTGTAGTTAGTCACCTCGTGTTTATCACCTTTTTTAAAAATAGGCGTAAGGAAGCTGAATTTCCATTTAGTAGGAAAACATCCTGTTCGTAAAGACTGATTAAACAGCAAATATAAAGGATACGCCAGATTGGAAGCACAATTATTCAAAAATACAGGAGGTATTTTATCAGGTCCACCACTTTTGCTTTGATCTAGTAATTTTAGTTCAGTCAATATATCATTATATTCTATGTGGATACAAGATAAATTAAGATTATGATCAGTGGTAAAATTTGATGTTGTACTAGCAGAAACTGGTGTATCACATTCATAAACACTTTTAAAAAAATCAGCAAAAAGGTCAGCGATACTTTGAGTGTCTTTGGCCTTTTTACCTGCATATTCTAAGTTGGTGGGTAAACCAAAGTTGTTATTTTTCATTGATTTTGCATAGTTCCAAAAATACTTTACATCATGATTTATTGAAGTTTCAACATTATTAATAAAAGAATTGTAGCAAATTTTTGATAAGATTTTGCAATCTTTTCTAACGTTTTTAAATTCAATATAATTTGATAAAGACCTGTCTTCTTTATATTTCTTATGTAAAACTTTTTTAAAGGCAGTTAATTGAACAAGTTCTTTATTGAACCATCTCGGATATTTCGATTCTTTAAAATGAATGAGTGGGATGAGTTCTGAAATAATTTTATCCAACAAATAATAAAATGATTCAATATTTTGATTAATATCGCCTTCTTTAAGAAATAACCAATCTTCCATGTGGAGACGATCATTTATGTCCCGATAGTTCGCATTTTTAAAGTTAAAAGTAGGAGTAGAAATTTTTTGATTGCTTTCTTTAGTACTAGGGATAAGTATTGCTAGTGGGGGATGGTGGTTGTCTATCGGAAGAATAGACTCCAATGATTCACTTACAATTAAGTTGCTCTCATTTGACAAAACTAGATCAAGAACACGATTATTAATATTACGTACATGGTTAAATTGGGTTAAATTAAAAAGTAAAGACATATCTAGAATTTCTCGTTCGTAAGCGGTTGTTGGTATTGAATTAGAGTTACTGTCTAAAACGTTAAAATTACAATTAGGTAGGTTATAATCGCCGCAAATAATTATTTTATGATTTGGGTATTTTGTTATTACTAACTCAACATCTTCACAGTGTTTTTTATAGATTGAAATGTTGGAATTAGGAGGGATATAAACAGTTCCAATAATAGTTTTCTTAAAATCACCACTTAACAATACGAACATTTGTTCCACATCAGTATTTTTGATTTTAAGTATTTTCGAATTAATGTGTTTGCGGACCGCTATCAGGACTCCACCTCCTCTTGTATTGGAGCTAGTATTCTGACTCCGGTCTACTCGGTGGACATGGTGACTATGTAGTCCAAGCTCCGCTGAGAAGATTGATGATGTTAGCCAGGTTTCAGTGAGTATGATGACATCGTTTGGGAAAGATGGAGCATTTACTCTGAACTCCTTTAGTTTTGTTCTGATGCCCCTGACGTTCTGGTAGTAGATGAGGCGTTTATATGGCTGGAGTTTTTTGGTTGAACATTAACAATTTTAGGTGAGTTATTAATATATTTTATAGTTAAATTATTTTCTCCCTTATTTTTCCGGTTTTCTAACTCCTTCCATACATTTTGAATTTCTTGGCGCTGAACCCACGTTAAGTCTTTTTTGGTTTTAATACTGACATTTTGGTAGTCTATTGCCTTTTTTTGAAGAACCAGTTTCACTTGATGTTGGTCTGACAGTTCAATCTTGATCGGACGTATTTTATCCATTTCTTTTTTACCTAAACGGAACATTTTTATTTCAGAGGTATCAACATTTTCAACTTTGCTTAGGATACTCAAAACTTTGTTCATATCTTCCCTCATGCAGTCGGTTTGAGTACCAGCTGAGCACTCGGGTACATTAAACATTATAATATTCTTGGAACGTAATTTTCTCTCTTCCATCTCCGCTAGAGTTTCACAAATTCCAGGTAGATCTTGGATGGTGTTAGGTAGAGGTTGGAGCTGGGGCGGTTTCTGCTGTGAGATATTTGTATATGCCTTCAGCTCTCCTTCTAGGAAGCCCACTTTCGCACCAACTACACTAATATTACCCAAAAGTTCCGAAAGTTTAGGAGTTAGTTTAGCCATTTGTTCTTTGGTAAATTTATTAGATGGGTCCATAATGGTACTATTTAAAGAGTTTATTATATTACTAGCCATCGTAATAAAGTGATAGGGATCACACGAATCCATAATTAGCAGTTCGAAGTAGGAATATACCTAATATTAGGAAAAGTTTAGCTGCCCTGGATCACGTACTCGAGATAGTATGCGTAAATGTGAAGGTAACGTTTCGTACACAGGATTGGTTTAATTATGCACACACACTAGAAGCAAGTTCGTACTGACAATTGACAGTTCTGATGACAGATTTATAATTATTTTGTTTTTGATATATCTTTTAACTGCAAGGTTAGAATTACTTAGAATTCTATCACTACACTAAAACTCGATTTGAACTTGTAAATCAATATTTTCTATACGCACAGATATAAAATTAGATATTCTTATTTATATTTTAAACTGGAGCAGAGAAAAAACCGTGCACTGTATTCATGTAGTATTGTTGTTATCGACCAATAAGCCGCCAAATTATAAATATGTTGATGATGATGATGAGAGGCCATCTCATACCGTTTGATATGAGGGTCTGCTCCGATTAATGGTGTGATAGCCGAAGTCAGGAACTGTTCAGGAAATGTGTGGGTGGCACGAGGTTTTGGAACGTGACATCCTACTCTGGATTGATGATGATGTTGAAGTTCTTCAGCATGCCGATGACTTGAGTTCCATTAACTCCTAAAGCACCGGCATAAACATTAAACCGAAGTTGATTAGACAATCGGCAATGTCAGGAGATCGGTGGGGCCGCTCTCTCCTCTGATCTGGCGATGTATGAATTTAATTAAGGAAGATTTTGATGTCACCGATCCTCGCCTTGGCAGTCACTCATGTCCTCAATAGTCCCGTTCTCCGTTCAGCACGCCGCCTCGAACCAGTAGAAATAATGATTACGTTTTTCCTAGGCACGCTACAAAACATGCGCCAGCCTGCAATCGCGATGGTCATCGGTATTTGATTTGAATGAAAAATACGTCCTCTCGCATAACATACACAAGCGTAACTTGGGACCTTCCCCTATATGTGTTACGGGCATATGCTCTACGATAGGCGTACCCCAACCTCAAGCTCAAAAATCAGCTCAAAGAAGGAATGTCAAGCTCGGTTTCCAGGGTGCCGGGTCCAAGAATGAAAGGCACCAGGTCGTGAATCTGGCTTCCCTCCCTTCTATTTCCCCCGCTGCGCTTTCGTCCAGAGTACAATCCCACCCTGATGCTGGATGATCCCTATTCCTAGTGTGAGGGAGTTAAGAAAACTTTTGCTACTTATGTAGGTGGATATAACGCATTACGCTTAAAATATGAATACCTACCGACGGCTTCATTCAACCGACAATGTGAAAGTTTTTGCTAAATCGAATATCGAATGAAATATACCTACCTAAGCGTAAACCAAAAGGTGAGGATTATACGATAATTTTATGTATAGTCCTATGTAATAGACTTGTCGTGATACCTAAATTTTGGAATAAGATATGGGAAATTTTTAGGAGTGGGAATTTAATTATGTCAGATTTTGTTAGTAAGCAAAGATGCCCATGCTACGCACCTTCCATAAACTGTTATATTACCTAATGCCTTTTCAAAAAAACCTTCCTGAATATAGTCCCCTAGCTACGTTTAAAATTATTATTACGAAACTCGTAAATAATAATTAACACCTCAAAGGCGCTTTACACATTAATTTATACCTACATTCTATACCTATGTATTTTGTTACCCGTTATGTATTGGAGAATACCCAGTAACCTAGTTTTCTAGATCACCAACAAAGCACTTTTAAAGGATTTTATTATTGTTTTGTGGTTTCAAAATCCCGTCTTTTAAATGAAGTCTCTCGTCTAAGATTTATTGCCCGAAAGCGCACTTTGTGTTTCAAATGCTATTTAGTTAACTAAATTATTATTTTACAACGGTCTTGTCTCAAGAATAACTTCACCCAACAAAGGTACTTGCTAGCCGGTCAACCCGGAAACGTGCAAAGCTCCGCTCGACAAAAAAAAGGTCCTAGATTCCTAAGGCTTGTATATAAACCCTAATTGACTCTTTCCTGCAAGGCCCGTACTAAATATGTTAATAATTTTATACAAACTTACCAAATTCGCCTTGTTGCACAAAATAATTTTACAAATCAATTCACTACAATAATATTTAATTCAAACAAACACTTCTAAAACACAACCCGTCATGCAGTTATTTATTCCAAGATGCAGCCGTCGAACACAATTCTCGCGTTGATTTGTTTTATCCTGACTCTGCTAAGTGCCCCGTAAGTACGTCCCGACCGCCACAATTTACAAATTATATTATCTAACTTCACAGATATGAACTCGCTAGCCTCAATCTCTGACTTCCTTATTCGCGTGGACTCTTTTTTGTTTAATAAAACGGAATTTCCTTTGTTTAATTAAAATGAAATATCCCCGATTTAGGCGCACCAAACTGGTCTCCTCGCGACTATCGGACCTCGATCCCTTAATTTAAACCTTGCTTCCCAACGACCAAATCTTGACTCCCCTCAATCGCGTGAACTATTATCCTTTAATTAAATGACTTATTCCCGGTTTAGAAGCACCAAACTATTATTCTACCGTTTATCAAAACTCGATGACTTTTAATCCCGACCGTGCGTCTCCAGGTTCTTTCCCCCGACTGCCCTGTTCCAACTCTCTGCCCCCTGACTTCCATCCATCTCCTTGTGTGGTTTCAATAATATATTAGCCACTTCTTCAAATCTTAAGTGATAAACACATCTCCCAATATGCATATTTCAATCGTTTTAGTAGTGTTCTGTCACATTAGGTCCCAAATTCCAAGAAATCAGTGCAACTTTCATGTTTGCTATTTTTTTCGTGTGTAACCTTTAGATAACAGAATACAAACTAATTTTGTCTGCGCCGGAGTCATAAAGTATCCCAATAGCGCTTAAAAGAAGAGCTCAGTGGCGCACTTCAATTCACTACTCATCCTAATTACTTGCGTCGACTTTATTGGTTATATAATAACACTATATAAGCATTGTCTGTACACGTTTTCGTTCTTTCTGCGTGCGTCACTATTTAACGAATTCTGCAATCTTATTTTGACAAATATGTCAAATATTTCAACCCGTAATCGGCGCGTCGCGCTAGTATATTTAAATGCACCAAGATTAATCTTTATTGCCTAGTTTTCAATTTCCTACTGCCATAGAAAATTCACAAGACAATTGTTTCGCAAATCAATTTGCTCGCGTTAAAGCCAGTCACCACTCGGGCAAATATCCATCGGCCGCCCCTGACTTGATAATGAACCTGAAAAAATCCCTCTAAATGTTATTCTGGGTCCCTTCTTAGTTTTGTGAATAATGGCCTTTGCCGGGGCTCGCGTGCACTTGAGCTACGCAAACACATGTGGTTATTTAGTGGTAAGGACCCATAAATCACCCCCATGAATTGAAACAGAGAATCGTATGCTGAAACCATTCCATGTTACAAAAATTAAATATAATTCTAAATTGATCTCTCAATTTTAAAAGAATTATTTCGTAGGCCCAAAGGCGAGATCATCACATCAATCAATCAGAATCATAGTTGAAAAACAACGAGATGCAAACAAAGACTTGGACATGGTATTTATAGACTTGAAAAAAGCATTTGACAGGGTAGCCAGAAGCCTGATATGGGCGGCATTGAGATCCCACAACGTACCAGAAGGATATGTGCTCTCCATACAAGATATATATATACAAACCTAAAAACCCAATTAAGATGCACATCAGGGACCCAATTTCCAATTAAAGTGAGGGTACACCATGGATCTGTCCTCAACCCACTGCTATTCACAATAATCATGAATTATCTAACTATTCGAGAAATGAACAAAAGTATTCTCAAGACTATGATTTTTGCAGATGATGTAGTAGGTACTGATAGCAGATAATCATTGTGACTTACAGAATAGCCTGGAAAGGTGGAGAAAGATCCTGGAAGGTAATGGTCCAAAAATTAGCAGGAAAAAGACTGAATATTTGTATTTGCCATTTGAAGACACACATGCTGAAACTCCTTCAATGCAACCGGATGGAGTGACATTAGCCAACTGTGACTCATTTAAGTATCTGGGCTCACTTATCCACAGAGACGGAGGATGTGCAGCGGATGTCATCCATAGGATACGTGTGGGATGGATTAAATTCAGATCCGTAACGGGAATATTGTGTGACTCCAAAATGCTTATAAAACTTAAAGGAAAGATATACCAGACTATTGTTAGACCCGCGATGGCTTCGAATGCTGGACTGTGTACAACTCCTACTCTAGGCAACTCGAAACAGCAGAAATTCGAATGCTTAGATGGTCGGCAGGAGTATCACTAAAAGATAAGATTAAAAGTTCACGGATTCGTGGTAGACTGGGTGTCACAGGCATAAACAGTATGCTGGAGGAACGACAGTTGAGAAGGTACGGGCACAAAAGACGGAGACCATAAGACCACACAGTGAAGCTTCATCGACAGTCATCCAGAGGAAGACCAAAGAACTCCTGGATGACTCAATGCTCCAAAATACTTCAGAAAAACGGCCTGGATGAAGGCGATACCCATAACCGAAGAAACTACTACCTGAGGACGAGAAGAGCCGACCCCAACAGCCTACCTAGGCAATGAGTTGGGACAGCGCAAGGAAGAAGATACAGGGATTTCATTCTACTCTTATTTTGTAAACGGCAAACACTCATGGAAATTAGGCAAACGCCGACCCCAACGTCAAAAAGTCTCCCCACGAACCTCTTAATTACTAATTCTAAATGAATATATCTTTTTAAATAATTTTTCTAATAACTTTTTACTCCTGTCCGAATCCGGCTTTAGTCATGTTAGTTGGAGCATCGGTCATCAAACTTGCCTGTAATGCTGCGTCCAGACGCTTGCCAAGTCGTGGCAAGCGTTTACAAATTCGAACATGCGTGTGAAGCGTGCGTTTGGCTTGGTTTGTAAAGGCTTGCAAGAGGCTTACAAGTCAAAGGATTCTTGCGACAAGCGCTGGCGAGGCATCCACACACATATTGCCATTTTGACGGATTTTCATATCTGGCGGATTGCAGTGCTTCGAAACTGGAGAACTTTCAGTCTAACGGGATTTACAGGGTGACGGATTTCCTGTCTTGAATCGAATTAATTTACAAAGTACATCATTTCATAGGCGACAATGCCTATAATGTCCTAGCTAACGATACGAAAATTTATGGAGAAATTTTTATCCTTGAAAATTTTTAGTGTTCTTTGTCATATATGTATTTATTTAGATTTATTAGTATTATCTTCTTCTTCAATAGTACAATTTTTTTTTCTTTCCCTTATCTTTGCACTTCCCTTACGCAAACATGATATACCTAGCCTAAGTAGACGTCCGCCGTGCTTGACAAGCATGCATGTAGATGTCGACGTTTGACTTGCCTACGATTGACAAACATTTGCGACAAGTGACTTGTGAGAAGCGTCTGGACGCAGCATAAAAGTACCTATCCACTGCCTGCAATCTATCTGCATAAAGTAATTATAATAAATCAGGTTTATTTGCTAAATGTAGGTATGTTATCATTCATCTAATATTGGCACAGCTGAAATATTTTTCCTGTCATTCAAAGAATAAGGCGGTGTTTAATTTATTTTTTAATATGGCGAAGTATGTTATTCTTATTTTATACATGTAGTTTCTAGATCAGTGTTTCCCAAAGTAGGGATCACCCTGGGACACTAGAGATATCAGGGGCGGGAAGAACAACTGCGGGTATTGAAGGGCTGTTTTAATAAAGGGCGATGATAGCAATAATTGTATTCCACTTCAAACTAACTTGATACATCTTTTTGAATGGTGCTCTATCAACAAACTAGCATTAAACATAAATAAATTTCAGTTCATTCATTTTTCCAAAATAAATAATGCTTTATTTTTTCATTATTCATTAAATGGTAAAAATTTAAATTGTATTAATGAAATTATGGATCTAGGCATTATATTCGACAGTAAACTCACCTTTGTACAAGGGCGGATCCAGGATTTTTTTCTGGGGGGGCACAAGGGGCGGAGGGGGTGCCCCTCATCAATTTTTTATGAAGTCGAAATTTGTGTTTTGTCAACTTTAATGGGGGGGGGCTTTTCCGACCGCGCTTTTCCCCATCCGTACCGCTCTCGCAAATGCTGATTATCATTTTTCATTTGCAAGTGCATGAATGGGATGCAACGAACAAAATTCGCAATTCCAGCCAGAAATAAACAAGAATTTGACTCATTTACTTTCTGTTATCTTATTTGCTTCTAAGTATGTAATGTGATGGAATCTCCACAGTACATAAAAATACCGTCCTGGGGGGGGGTGGGGCACGGGGGCACGTGCCCCTTAAACCGCCTAAATCCGCCCTTGCCTTTGTATGTCATATTAATAATATTATCAACAAATCCCTAAAGACTCTTGGCTTTGTTTTAAGAGCTGCAAAAGATTTTAATGATTTAGGCACATTTATTATGTTGTATAAAACTGTTGTCAGATGCCAACTTGAATATAACTCTACGTTATGGTCTCCCTTTTTCAATATTCATTCAGACAACATTGAAAAGATACAACGGATTATTTCTAAAGTTCAAAACTATAAATTGCGTAAGTATTCCTATACTAAACATTGATAAAATGTCTCTGTTGAAACTTTCAGAAAGAAGAATAAGCACAGATTTAATACTATTACATAAAATACTGAATTACAAAATTGACCAAAATCCATGTTCCCAAAAAATCATGTCGACATTTATCACCCTTTTACTTCAATAACACCAGGACACTAGTTTATCAAAATTCTCTAAATATTCTAATCAAATATATTTCATTTTAAAACTAATCAGTATAAACGTTGTATATTCTATCACTTTTATTCTTCTAGACACAAATAGATTTACATAATTTCTGCAATTTTTGTTTATATTATTTCTGAGACTTCTTATCATTTTTACATAAGTATGTACTTTTCATTTTATTATACGCTTTTGTTGTTACATTACCTATTTTATTTTCTCGTTGTATTATATTTTCTTCATTGTTTGATACTCAACTTATAAACTATAATGTAAAAGCCCATCAGGGCGTGTAATAAATAAATAAATAAAAGGTGTTAACATTATTTGATTAGCTAAAATAGTTTCATGACTTTGATAAATCATGCAAGCATTGTCATACCCATTTTTTCAGCATTAGCTCCACAGTCCACACAGGAGGCCCTGAGAAAAATTATTTTCGTCAGGACCTATTTCATATTAGGGGGTGCTGTGTGGAGGTTTTTTTAAGGAAAGGAAGTAGAGGAAGTTCTGGGATGGAAAAAGGCATGAGGGGTGAGTATGAATCTGGGGGTCAACGTGTTCAGGAGTGACGGACGTATGAATCCATCCCAAAAAACTACGGTGGAAGGCAATGGATAGAAAGAATCAGAGATCAAAAAGCCTCTCTTAACCAGTCTCTCCCGATCCGGCCTGCCACGCAGTTGATGGGCGGACGCATCCACCGCCAAGATTTTTTAAATTTTATTTTATTGTATGTTTTTTACAATAAGCATACATTAATAAGTATATGTTTGTAAGATCCGGACAAACCTCACCCCATGAACCCGGCACCCCTGCTAAGTCACCAAACGTAGCGAACCACTTGGAGTGACCTATGGCAGAGGTGTTTGATATCCAATCAATGGTTGCCAGGGCGGCGGTAACCATACCCACCTACAAATAAATTTTACATAGTTTAAACATGTGCCATAAATTAGACATCAAATTTTCCGAATCAAATGATTTTATAAAAAAGGTATTTATTTTCAGAGTTGAAAATTGACCATTTTACGGTACCTACAACGCGATACCAATAGGTTTTTCAACACTATAATTATTATCTATTAATCTCTTGGGTACGTGCGGTAAGCCAAATAAGTTTGGGAAACTCAGTTCTAGATGAATTGGCTGCTATTGTTCGAAGCACTTCTCATCTGATGAAACCTGATTGAGTTCCTTTGAACCAGTGTTTCTCAAAATCATAATAGTTGCTAATATAAAACTCCTCTCTAACTATTTAGGCACAAAATTATCAAAAAGGTCATTGTGTCTAATAAATACTTTATTATTTAATCAATACTTTCTTATTTTTTATTCGTTTACAGTAATTTTAGTTAGAAAAAACGTAAGGTGTACAATTTTTAAAACTTTTTTGTGCTTAATGCAAAAACTTTGTATTTAAAAATTATATGTTTATTTTTAATTATAGGTGATTTTTCACAAAAACGGCGCTCTACAAATTATCCAATTATCATTATAATTATTATTATTAAATTTTGCGTATTTCATCACCTTTCAAAAACAATTTTAAGTTTTCGAATGCGTTCAGCAATATTCCATTCGTGTATTTGGATGCAATTGCAAAGCGGAAATATTTTGACCTCCCGACAAAATAGGCCCGAGGCCTGAGAAATGAACACACGATTTCTAATCCATATACCAGTCAAAAACAACCTGCAACTTTAAAGTCTCTCTGGAAATTTTTATCACGATGCTTAATTTTCCAAAATTTTATCAGATTATACCTGAATTTAAAGATAATATTCTGAAAATTTCAATATAGTTTTTACTAAAAAAAATACACGTAATTTTGGGTTGGGCTGTTATTCCTTGTATCTATAAACCATGTTTCCTTTGAGTTAACTATGTACATTTGCAATTCTTCGCCTGTCGCTGTTTTTCCCCCCTTCCATAGAGCCCTAGCCACATTTATTTTATACACACTCGTTCAATCTGCTTCAGTGCACTGCGGAGTCTACTATTACGTGTTATATATTACAGTACAAGAAATCTTGGGCAATTAAAAACAGATTGCACCATCTCTTCTTAAATATTTTGAAACATGACTGCTTTTTCTTCTTTCTCTCCTGACCCGAGATGGGTTTACATGAAATGATTAGTCCATTACATGAAATGATTAAAATTTGCGGCTGCGGACCATAATATAAAGTACCTAATTACCTGGTTTTCTCTTATATCTCTCATTACTTAGTCTTATTAATTATTTAACTCTGCGGTAAGTATCCAATCGCTCCCTCCATCGCAGCTGGGGAATCTTAAGAGGAAACCCAGGTCGCCGAGAAATTTGAACGATAGGTATTTTACCAAACTGTCGCTTTAGCTCCCACGAATATTGACTGAAAGGGACAACTACTACTCTGGCTGATAATACCTAAATAAAATCATCAAAATCAAAGTTTTGTGTTCCCCATTTTTCTCCTCCAAAACTGGACCTATTTAAAAAAAAATTATCTGTGTTATCTGATTTATAATTGTATTAGAAGAAATAACTCTATGACTGTGCGTTTTTCTTTTTTCTAGTTTGTAAACTGAACGTCTGTTGATGGCGTTCAAAGCAGGCAATTTTTAGACGACACTATACCTTAACATATATTCAGAATCTTAACGACGTAAGTAAAGAAGCCGTGTATACAAATTGCGACTCGCGACCCGTGTATTGGACGGACCTACTGTCGAATTCGCCCTATCAAAGAATAGAAGAAAAATAATGTAGGAATATTAACGACGTAAGTGAAGAAAGCGTGTAAACAGGTATGCGCCCGCGGCACAGCGCATTGGACGGCCGTACGGTCGAATTCACCCTAGCAGGCCTGGAGATTCGACCTTTACGCCGGGGTCATTTTAATTAATTCTGAAGAAAGTGTTACTAATATTCAAGATATTTCTAAATGAATAGCTCCCAAGGTTATTAATTCATCGTTTAGAATAATAAAACCTGGTGCTCACCGCTAACTTTATAGTTAAAAAACGGGTTATAAAGTTTTAAAATCGTTGTACGTAAAAAATATTAATAAAATAGTAACTTATCAAAAAAGTCAAAGTGGGGCGATGTGCTAGTGGTCGATATCTATAGTGTGGGCCATAAACATTTGCACTTTTAAAATGATCAAGAAAAAATACAGATTGCATTTAAATAAATGATTATTGAAAAGAACCAAAATGTGTTGGAGAATCATTTCGTAAAAATAATTTCGTCAAAATGGCCGCCATCTCGCCGCTGGCATTCCTCAAATCAGGCCCTTAGATTTTTGAAAACTTTTCGACACAAATCTCGGGGTAAGTTGACCATTTCTTGATGGATGTTCTCCTTTAATTGGAGTATAGTCGCTCGTTTATTTACGTAGACTCAACTTGTAAGATAAAATACATATATGTACTTGTATACACAAATATACACCATTAAAAAAATCAGCTTGGGTTAGATCCGTGCTGCGGGAAGGCCGTGGAATATCTCCTCTGTGAGAGATCAGTTTGTTAGAGAAAATTTCTTTAACCGATTTCTTTTGCTCCATGGCCGCCTTGTTTGTTTTCCTGCTGTTTTTCGGAAATTTTAAACCATGATTTAATTATATTAAGACTTGGGCACTTATTTATCCTCTGTAATTGTTGATGCGAATGAAATAGGCGGCGTGCATCATTGTTTTGTAAAACAGAATAGAATCATTGTTGAACAGAAAAGAAAAAAATCGTCGTTTTTTTAATGTTTTACCCAGAAAGCGCGTTGCTCTCCCGTAAAGCAATCCATTGTGACTAAATTTCCAAGAAGCGAGGAGCCACACGTAAGTGACCCCGCTCTGCTCCCCCGTTCGGAATCTCCACTAGCACGATTACAAAAGTGAAAATGTTTATGGCCCACCTATATACCTATTATATTTTAAAAAATGTTTGCACTCGTTTGTATGGAAAAAATGCCGCCCGGTTTCACTTAATTAGAAGGTTCAAAAGAATTATTTCATTTTATTTATTTATTCAAATTGATTTAATCTAACTTAGGTTTCTGTTACAAATGTATCGTACAGATTTAAAATGTTTTATGAACCCGAAAATATAATCAAACACGAGACCATTTCAAAATTCTGTATGAGATATGTGGAAAGAATAACAGATGACATAACATCAAAAATGTTGAGCAAGTGGAAAGGGTAGAGAGTCTGCTTTGAAGAGGATTGGAGCAGGACTGAGAACTGGGATCCCACCTGGGAATTAGCGCCAAGCTTGAGTGATTCTTGAGATGATCATTTGAATTGTAAGGAAACACACACCATCTATACGTACGTACTATACGTACTAAGAAACCCCGAAACTTTCCATATTCCTTTCCAAAAAACCAACTTAACTTCTCCCAACCTCTTGTGCTAATTTATCGACTATAATATAATATCCACTCTGGTGGCAAGATTCCGATCATATTTAGCGATAGCCATCAGACCTTTACAAAATTTGTCGAATCTCTTGTTTTCACTGATATTGACTTCACCTGACCCAAACTTTAGCTCTTGGTTTTTTTCTTGTTGATTTATACACAAACAGCCGTAGGTACTAATAAAAGTGGTGAAAATTGTATGTATGTATATATGGATGAAAATCTTTGTAAAGGCATATCGCAGAGATCTCTCAATAAAGTAGCAAAAACGCTCACCCAGTGAGCTCTAGGGACATAATTTACATAACTTTTTTATGGTCGAACATAACTATTTTTAGCTTGCATAACTAGTAACCCAATTTTGATTATGATCGCGATTAGAATCAAATCATAATTTCGTTTGAAACGATTTTTTTTGGAAAGAAGAATTACATTCGTTACTTAAATTAAAATTGTGGGTTTCTCACAAGGATGGGAAGTGGGACCACTCCCTATCCCTAGTGAGGGATATTTTATACCTAACATTTGTTAACATCGGGGACTTGATCAAAATCGGGGAAAAATAATTACGGCCTATGTGGAAAAGAGTTAAGCTCCTTGGGTCTGGATCCATAGGTCACATGTTCGAAACCTGCAGTAAAGATTTTTTTTACACATCTCTTAAAATACTATACCTATCACACTAGCGAGTATTTACGACTCAGAATCGAAATAGTTTTATTTGTATTTAGTAGGTACCTAACTAACTATATTTGAAAAATCTCATTTTGTTTTGCATTTCTCTGGCTACGGGCAACTGGACTTTTGTGCAAAATATTGATATATTATCAGTGGCGTAGCGTGCCTTGGAGGGGCCCTATGTCGAAATTAGTTGGGGCCGTTATTATTGCTCGGTACAATACGTGATCAACTGATCAGGTATTTTCATGTATTGAAGGTTGCCATTGTTCTTTCAAAAAACAAAATTCACCCTTCGCTATGTTAGATAAATAGGTAGTACTTACCATAGCAATCTAAATCACTCACTGAAGCTGATTGCTGAAAAAATAAGAAATTTTGGGCATTTTTTTAATAACATCCTCCCTTTTCTGTTTTCTTTTTCTTTTCATAGCTCCACTGGGATAATCTCTTTTCCTTTCAATCATTCTTTTCACAAATCAAACTAATTAACCAATAAATAATCAGAAGAACAAGATTGTATTGTATTACAATGTAATATAATAAATAACGTTTGAATCGGAATGAAATAAAACGCGCTAATTTTTGCTTACACACGTTAGGGGCCTCTGTAGCCCGGGGCCCCCGTATCATTGATACGGCTGATACGGCGGTAACCACGCCCCTGTATATTATATTATTTAAAATATATTCCAATATTCCTCTTCCCAAACTATTAACCATCTCCAACTTCAATCCAGTCATTCCCACAACTCACAAAATCACCAAAAAATAAGAACATTATCATTCCAATGACTCCGAGCAGAGGTGACTTTTTACTTTTTTTCAACCTTCCTCTGCCACTTTTTAATATTGCTTATTTCCCATATTAATATTGGTTGGATTATTTAAATGGCGCCGTTTTCGTGGAAAAATCACCTCAAGGGTGATTTACAACATTATTTATTTATCACTTGGACTAAATTATTACAAATTTATTACTTGAGAGTTTGAGACTTAAAACTAAGATTTATAACTTTCTACATATATAGTGACTTACATTTTTACTTATTGTTATCAAGTTTATTTTGTTGAACTCTATTTTAATTTTATATTTCTTTTATATATTTAATAATATTATAATTTAATCTATAAGACAGTTTATTATAAACAAGTTCTGCTGTTTAATTATTATTACGCGTCACAGCTGTTTCGCCTTCTGAAGGCATTATCAACTGTCTGCTTAGTGACTTACAGCTAAAACTTATAGCTTGCATCTATTTTGGCTTAAAACTAGAGTCTAGTAAATACTACAAACATATTTAAAAATAGGTATACCTTTACATATATCTAGTATGTTATGATTTATAATTATTGCCCGTGCTGTCAGTAGTAAAGCATAAAAAAGTTGAAGTATAATAAATTACTACAGCATCAAAATAGGTACCTAATTAAAGAAAAAAAATTATCGTAGGTACGTTTAAATCCCTCGATCCTTGTATTCAAAACATCGCTGAAGCGATACAATTGTTATTCTGGATACAATAATTTAACGATTCTTTAGTTTTTCTCTGAAACTACTCACAGCCGTCTGGAGCCAGTCAGAGTATGGCATCCCCAATTGGGGTATGTTTTCCTCTCCCCCATCTCTCTTCCCTCGAGGAGAAGTACTTGGCTATTCAGATACGGTCACCAAACATGACTAAAATCATTTCAAGCAACTTTTCGATCCTGAATGGTGTTCTTTTACCACGGCGATACAGAAAGTATCTACAAATCTGAAACGTGCCGCAAATATAGATACTACAAACATTTTTTAATCAATAAATTCTGAAACAACGCAATTTAATCAGATAAAATAAAATATACATCCTAGACTTGCAGCAAAAGTCAATAGATGTCGCGTATTAAAAATAAAATGGTTAAATATTTATCCAGACACTATCTAGATAGCATTTAGTTCGAGTTGAATCTTGCAATCATATATAAAGATAGCAGCCAATAATATGTGCGTTAAGAAAATGAAGATAGTGTTGGTAGTTCTTAGTCGAAGTATGATGCAGTTAAAAGTGACCGAATTGGAAATGGGTTCCATAGCTCAATCGGTAGAGCATTGGCCATGTAAGCTAAGGTATCTGGGTTCGAGTCCCAGTGGAACCAATATCTTTTTCTGATTTTTCTGTCTTCAGATTTTGATTAAGTTTCGCTAATACTGTCTTCATTTAATTAAATATATAAAATTTACTTTACGCACGCCGGGATTTGAATCCGCGACCTCTGAATTCGTAGCCAAGCACCGTAACAACGGGGGCCATTTGCGGTGTCTACACCGTGGAGTCACGGGAAAAAGAGGAATAAATCGCAATAGCACAGATTCACAGAGATGCAGGTCATACGAGGCAGTCCCGCAGCCTCTGCACCGCCGAGGCCTTCTCCATTGTTATCAAGGCGACCACCGTTTTACAGTTTCAAGTGGTGCCTGGCCGCAAGCGAGTCACAACTCACAAGTGCGGATGAGTTCGCCAAATTCACAAGTGTCAGCAAGCCAGCCTCAGAGGCCGCAAGCCTAACTCACTCACTCCTCAATCCTCAACCCTCGCTGTCCGTACTCAGCTCAATCCCAGCGTCTTATCAGTATCAGTCAGTTGCGCTATGAGTCCGTACTCCAACGTACATTTCCATCACTGTGAAATGATCACAGAGATGCCGTGTTTGTGCGAATCGTTTTGAAAAACATTTTAGTGCTGTTTTTATTATTATTATCATTGTGATTCGCGAGTTTTATTCAATTACTGAATATTGTTTATTGGGCAAGAAAATCATTGAAAATGATTGTGCCAACATTTATATCAAAAATTTCGGGTAAGTTTGAAAAGCTTTTCTTTTTCTACTCCATGCACAAATTGATCAATATGATTTCATTTTGCGTACAAGTGTGATATTTTCAAAATTGAAACTGATTTGTGTTTAAAAATATATGTTCTCAAATCCAGACAAGCTGAGTATCTTCCTACCAATTTTAAATTTTACAAAATAATTATTTTTATTTTACTAGTAGTAGAAGCGCAGATCCGTGAAAAATCATGGACTATTGTAATAATTGTATATTTGATATTATTGTACGTTAGCTAAAAAGATATTTGAAATATCACAAAATCTTTCTTTACTTATCAAGTCATAGTCGAGTTTAACACTAAAAATTTAATCAAAACGAAATAAACATTCCAAAAACTTACAGAATTGAAATAACTTTTGCTAAAAAAATATTTGCAGAAATATTGATTGTAAATAAAATTGCAAAAATATTTGTAGTAAAGTATAAAAAATTATACAAGGTAGTAGTAAAATAATAAAAAGTATAAAAAAATATACTTCAACTTTTTTATACTTTACTACTCGCTTTTGTGATTTTTTTCAAATAAGTTCCAATTTTTAAAATGAGAATTAAAATAATTTTACGTTAAAATAATATATTATTGTAGGTACTCAGGTGCTTTACCGCTTGTCTAAATTCTTCACACAATCAGTTCCAATATTGAAAATATCTACAACTTGAATTTAAAAATAAATCCGAGTTCATTGAACCAGAGGTACGATCACAGATAAACAGCCGAAATTAGTATATTTAGGGTTATTTGAAATGTGAAAAAAAATTGTTTCCGTAGAATCAACATTTTTCAGTTTTCATCTTGGGAAGTCAAGTAACATTTCATTATTTTTCACCAGTTGTTACTAGTTAGTAAATAAATATTTTGATTGACTTAATTTTGTGTTTAATCGCCTGTAGAAGCATTGATTGAGTTTATAAAAATATGTTAAACACAATCAATTTGTTATTAAAATAATTTATTGTATTATTTCTACTTTTGATGTTATGTATACTCTTGTCTCCTGAAGCGTGAGGCAATACGTTCAGAAAAAAGTACTTACCCGTTTGGTTTATCGAAGCCAATTTATCGCCGTATTGCGTCTGTAAAAGAAACAACGAGTCATGTGTGCAGTGCCTTGACAACCGTGTTACAATGTTTACAAAATATATAGTGATAGTATTTAAGAAAATAAAACTATTCCGCGTTTTTCGAGTCTGTAAATGTTCACGTAAGTTGACCCATATTTTCATAATATAATTAAAATTGAATATAATATTCGAATACTTTTCTATGGAGTAGGTACCTACGAACATATTCCCGAAGACGAGAATTTATTCTTTTTTCCAAATTAGTTAACCATAGATATTTTTAGTGATTATAATATGTGAAAGGAAATACTAATCGATATAATCGTATTTGGCACGATTGTAGGCCGATTATTCAACCTTCTAAATAAACTCAATGTTTTTTATGTAACTTTCTCATCAGCTCTGTGTATGAGGCGCAGGTTTGAGCCATCAAAACGTTCGCGAAAGTAAGTAGGCACTAAGTACCTTCCGCCTACCTACTTGATTACAAGTCACAAGAACACACATAACTTTGCATGTACAAGTTCCTACCTTTATAAACTGTGTAATATCCCGTTATATTATGTTGTTAAGTTATCTGTCATCGTTTCTTTAGACAGTTGTAACGCCTATCAACTGTCAAATCGATCGGCAGAATCAAATACAAATGCGTAAACTACTGCTCTGTGAGGCCGCACGAGGCGCCCATTTTAATCGCGAGAAAGAAAGTGGTCACGGCCAGGAGTAGGTACCTATCTAAAATAAAATACTCACCTGAACAAAAGTGCCTACCATTTTTTACATACGTAATACTGGTAACACTAGATTTTTTTATGTTTTATTACATACTAATTTTATTACCCGTCTTCGCGTGGAATTTGGATTTTAAAAGTAGAGCAATTTATTTTGTCTCATCAGATTTTAACGCTCGTCTTTTGATTTTTTTTTCTTATTGAGCCTAAATTGAGCCAATGAAAAAGAACAAACGAAATCATTATAATTTTTTTTAATTTGGCCATTAAAGTTTTACAAAATTACTTCTAAATATATAAGTAATATAATTGCTTACAAAATTATAATGTTTATTATAACATGCTATACATATTAACCCGGCTTCGCTCTAGTTTAAGAAATCGTTTTTCTAATTTTGCACTTTTTCGTGAGTAGGGTGGGCCAAGGCAATACGGTCAATATGGCGTCAAGTCTTATTGATATAGTAAAATCGTTATCCCCCCCCCCCCCTCCCCCCTAAAGATTTGGAAATTGAAAACATTATTTATGTCCGAGAGTCGGAAAATTTGTTGTATGCACTTCACCTGGAGTACATTATATTGATTAGCATTAGTAACTTAACATAACTTCCATATTAATAAAAATGTGTCACATTTTTTTTATTTTATATTAAACATAGCGCGGACCCCCTGACGTTGTTCAGGGACCCCCAACTCAATTTTAATTTTCCACGGACCCCCTGAATGACCTAGGAACCACTGTTCTAAATGAAGCCTGAAGCAAAAATAGGTTAATGACTTATTGATTTTTTTTTTCTCATGCAAAAATAGTTTTACACACTTAGAAGATTTTTTCCATGCAAACATTTCAACTCTTTATTACCTAACCTATCTGAAAACTAGCTTTAAAACATAGAATAAGGCAGAACACAAGAAATACTATGTGGGCGTGTTTCGCGATTCAATTACATACATATTTATCCAAACGGGCGTTAAATTTCCAGTAGAAAAAAATACAAAAACTCCGTTTACGAAATTCAAATGCGACAAAGATATATGATGTCAGGCGAGTGTAAGTGAGACAGAGCGCTGGGCTAATGGGCTAAATCGCTAAATTGAACATTTGTTTCCATTCAAATTTTGATGGAACGTATTTTTTGTTTTCTTCTTTATTCTTGCTTTAAAACGTTGAATTTTTATGCTTTTATTGTCATGTAGAATCATCTTCTGAAGTTAGTGCACCATGCCTACCTTTGGAAATGTATATAGGACATTTAAAATATATTGGAAAAATTCCGAAATTCGTTGAGAAATTATAATTAAAAACAAGTAGGTATATACCTACCACAGATAAACTACCCTTTTTTGGCAGTTTTTAATTAGTAAGGTTTCCACATACACGGTCAAAATATACACGACGTTTTTAGTAAGGCTGTTTGTTTATATTATAAGCAAGGTGTAATGTGTTAAAAAATGACCCTCTCCGCGAGATTATGGAGATGTACGTGTTTCACGTGCGGAAATTCCTGAGTTTATTTTTAAATTTAGCGCGATGTGTTTCTTTTTCCTTCCATAATCGTAATTCACGGGAAGGTATCAAGACAGGAAGATATTCGCGGGACGGGGCTCCTGCCAAATACAACATTGTAATATTATCCTTAGAAGGGCTATGAACCCTACTGGTGTACTGGTCCTCGAACTCGGGTAGCAACTGAAAGGGGAACATTATATTTTAATGTATTGGTCGTTCAATATCCGGGAACCAGTGTTTCTAATTTTTTTATTATGTAACCGAATGTAGTAATAATAATTGATGGTATCATATCCTCTACTAATTTCGGTTGTTTGTGCTGTGAAATCTGTTCACTGAACTCAAATGAAATATCGTTTTCAAAATTAGAACTGACTGTGGGAAGAATTCAGACAAGCGATAAAGTAGGTGTACCTACCTACCTATAATATAATATTTTCTACAGAAATTTAGTTTGATTATCATTCTCAAAGTTGGAATTATAATATCCCGTGAATTTTGACGGGTCTCCGCTAATACAATATAATAATATCTTCACATACTGGAATAAACATTTGTTATTATTATTTTTTTAAAGCCGTTGAGTTTCTGTTGCTACGTATACCCACGTCCGTTCGTGTTCGATGCTTTTTTGTTCGATGTCGAGCCAACGCGCAACGGCTTGTTGCAAAAAAATCAAGGTTCGTAATACGCCACTTGCACCTAATTAAAAAAAATTCCGGTTTAGGCAAATATTCTAAGACATTCTGTATTTTTTTTTTAAATCTCATTTTTGAAACCCTGGCGATTTTTTGAAAATTTCAATCCGAAAAATCAGACCACTTTTTATAAACCGGAAAGACGGGACATAATTTTATGTGTACGAAAAAACGATAATTACATAGCCGAAAATCATTTTAAAAAAAGAACGTTTTCCACACGAATGGCAATAAATTGTACGGGGTTCTCTTCGTAACATCTGTAAAAACACCGCCATCTTTATCAAAAAATCAAACCAAAGGATAAGTTCGCATAGAATAAACAATAAATCTAGTGAACGTTAAACGCAAATTCAAAAATTCGCCGGAAATCAAAGTGCTGCAATATAAAAAAAAATTAATCAGTGTGGAATTTTACAAAATTAAGGGAACATAATCGGAGACGGGACATTTTCATGTAGTGACGTCATGAGCTCAAATAATGGATTTATTTATTTAAAAATGAAAAGCTATACATTTCTAAAAAATTTTACAACATTTTCGTAATCTTAATAAAAAAATCTATCCACACGATTTTTTCCAAGTCGTTATGAAATCCATGTAAGTGGCCTATTCTTGTTGATGTTCGACAGAAATTGCAGAACATGCAGAGCATTTCTCAACGACATTTCTAAAGACATGGTATGATATTCTGGGTCGTCATGAGTTGGCCTATCAGCCGCCAAAAGAAAACGTTGACTTTTAGGACACTCTATATAAGATGTAAGAAAAATTATTTTACTTCACACTTTTCACTGATTAATTTGCAAAACGATTCGTGTAAAGTACCTATTTCTAATATATGTAGGTATATAAAGTTAATTTTCTGTTTGTGGCGGACCGGCTTCCTGGCTGGCGAGATGGGCGTGGATTTAATTTGTATAGAAATCTACAGTTCATTCCGAGGTTGATTTTACACACCTGACCTTCAAAACAATTGGAAGGTCACTGTCTATATAAGATTTCAAAAAAATACCCCATCTCCTTTTCCCACCCTTAAGCAAAATTTTGATACATCGTGATGAAAGTTTGTACGCTTTATGTTCAAAATAAGAAGATCATAATTGTCTTCATCTGAATGCGAAAAGCTCTGCGTAAAGCCCGGTCATCGCCGGGGATATAAAACTTTCTACGATTTTCTTGACAAACAAAGACCAAAAGCTCAAAACTTAACAAAGCTCGATGCGAGCAAGTTGGAAGCTCGTAGCCCAAAGCTCGAAGTTCGAAGCGAGAGAGCTCGAAACTATTTGTGAACATGCTCAAAGCTCAAAGCGAATAAGCTGGAAGTGAGCAAACTTAGCACTCGAAGCGAGACTCCTCTAAGCTCGATGCTCGCAGCTCAAAGCTCAAAGCGAGCCAGCTCGAAGGTCAAGGCGAGCAAGGGTAAAAATCGAAGCTCGAGAGAAACAAGATCGAAGCTATAGCCAGCAAGCTAAAGCTCGAAGAGATCAAGCTCTAAGCTCGAAGCTCAAATTTCAAAGCTCCAAACAAAAAGGTAAACATTTAAAGCTTGAAGCTCAAATTCCAAAGCTGTAAGCAAAAATGTAAATATTTAAAGCTTGAAGCTCAAAACAAAATGTCAATCAACGTAGTTGTCGTGGTTTAGTTCAATGAGCTCAACTCAAGTTGAATCAAATACCTACCTAATTTTTTTTTATTTATTTATAGACAATATTATTATACAGGCCCAGTTTAATAGAATTCACAACCAGGAAATATTATCCCAAACTATTCATAATCCCGAGCAACGCCGGGTTCACTTCAGCTCTTTATATAAAAAAGATTGTCTTTGGCGGCCGGAGTTTGTATAAATATCTACATTTTTATACCGAGATCGATGAAATTTGCTGACTTGATCCTCAAAACAATTTTAGAGGCGGGAATGGGTACCGTCGCCCCGGAAACCATTGATTGGATAATCAACATTTCTGCCGTAGGTCACCCCAAGTTGTTCGCTATGTTTATTGACTTAGCAGGGATGCGGAGATGGAGACGAAGACCTTTTTACCTCTACAGCCAAACTCTCTCAATCCATCGACTTGCACAGCAGTGTCAGGGATGGATTCATACGTCCGTCTCTCCTGGACGCACTGAATCCCAGATTCCTATCCATCCTTCATACTTTTTTTATTCCCAGATCATGGAATAACCAGGAAATTATTTTCCTCGAGGCTTCCAGTGTAGAGCTAAAGTTAAAAAAAATGATAAAAAGCAGAACGTCACTGTCTAAAGAAAAACACTTTGTAAATCCCGCAGAACGCCGGGGAGGTCAGCTATTACTCTATAAAATTTTAATATGACGCATTCCAAAACGAACATACCAAATGACTTGGATTCCGTGATTTATTTGAAAATTGCCATTTAGCAATAACTATTGTCATTATAATTACACATGTGTAAACAAGAAAATTACTTGTTTCATACAGACCACTATTACGAAGTACGGAAAAAACCTAAACACAACCGGTTGTCAACAATGTTGTTTTTCAGCTGTTTCTATCCGGTAATTATATTTGGACGGCAATTAAATATGATTTAAAATTGGTACGGATATCTGATATGTAGCTACCGGTCATTGTTCGGTGAACTTCACAAAATGATGTGTGACAACGATGGTAATACAAAATGAACAGCTGAAATGCGCGGATTTTGAGAAAAATCACGTTAAGAGCAAACCCGGTCGCCCAGAAATTTGAACAATCCGTATTTTACTGTCACTGTCGCTCTTACTCCCTCAAATACTGGGCGAAGGACATCTGCATTTCAGGCTGATATTGGATCCTAAATTAAATCATAAAAATCAAGGTTTTGTGTTCCCCATTTTTCGCCTCCAAAACTGGACCAATTTTTAAGATTTTTTTACTAAACTGTATTAGAATAAAATACTATTTGCTTCTTTTAAAAATACATACACCAGTTTGTATACTGAACATTGTCTTTTTGCAGCGTTCAAACTAAGAAATTTTCACGATTTTTAGTGGCTCCTAACTCCTATAAAAAGAAACTTATCAAAACAGGCAAAACATACAGACAAGCTAGTAGTTGATATCTGAATAAAATATTTGCGGTAGTGTCAAAATCCAGAGATGAAATTGAGGATTACGTTTGTATAGACAAAACGCTATTCGGTTCCCTCTTAAGATGAAGCCAAGCGAAATACAAAATCAAGTGATTTGGATTGAAAATTTTAACGCTTAGAAATATTACAGATGCTTCAACTAAATACTGCAAGTAGAACATATCTTGGCCTTTAAATAATCGAGTTTTTTTTAATAAGTCCATAAGTCTTAAGCCCATTTTATAGTTTTTTTAATACAAAACGACATTAAGATGGTATTTCATAGAAAAACGACCATAAATATACAAAATGACGTTTTGAAAGTTATGCACAGATACCTGACAAGGGGGGGGGGGTAGTCGATCCTGGAGGGGGGAAGCAAAGGAGAAGGGGGGGGGGGGGTTGGAAATTTATTAGAAAGTTTTTTGGGATCTCTATTTGTACTTACCACGACTCATTATTTACATTGATAAAAGACAAGGTGCAATTAATATTGTTGCATTTACATTGTTGATTCCAGATATCTGCTATATTATAGTAAATGTTATCATGAATTACGAACTAACTGAAATCTGGAATATGACTACTGACCGCTATATGCTTCTGATCTACCAATCGTCTTTCTTTCGTTGACGAGTCGGTTTTATATATTACAGATAAATAATTTTTAATGGTTTTTCATTGTTTCTCACAATGTGTATTGTGAATAACTTGTAAGCAAATACAAATCAACAATAAAAAGCTGTCTAAACTAAAGATGCATACTTAAAATGATTTTATGAAATTATATATCGCATGACGTAGGGAACACGCAGTGTATAGCAAAATATAACAACACTGGTACACATTTTAAAATATTATGTATTTTTTCGTCACACCAATAATAAAACTGCTCACAAAGTAAATTTATAAAAAAATTGCGGAATAGGAAAGTACGTACCTACCTATAAATTATAAAAAATGTGAGTGACAAATTGATTGTTTTATTTCAATTATAAAAAATTTATTATTCATAAAATCGTCAAAAACATATTTTTTCCATAATTGTTATTGAAAAAAAAGGTAGTTTTTAAAGCTCCCGCATTCCGCTTTTCTACCGATTTATAACATATTTCTCTTAAACACTTTCAGTTTAATTAATAATAATAAAAAATTCTGTTTTTTTAAGATGTAAGAAGAAGAGAAACTTATGAAGAAAAACTCAAACTAAGAAAATATGAAAACATAAAAAAAATTAAATTTCGAAATATTTCTATGAACCACCTTCTGAAAACTAATTTCGTTTTTTTTTGTGTGTGTAACTCTGA
Source organism: Limnephilus lunatus (assembly GCA_917563855.2). Lineage (NCBI taxonomy): Eukaryota > Metazoa > Arthropoda > Insecta > Trichoptera > Limnephilidae > Limnephilus > Limnephilus lunatus. Next base: position 81,989,575 of record OU830597.1, on the reverse strand, counting down.
ATAATAATCTGTGTAATGAATTCAATTAAATTTATTTGCTTTGAATTTAAGTGTCATTTTCAAAATTGGTTCTGATTGTGTGAAGAATTCAGACAAACGATAAAGTAAGTATCTACCTGCATTGTAATATTTTAAGCTTAAAATTATTTTAATTGACATTTTCACAATAGATAATGATTTGTCAAGAATTCAGAATACCCCGTGATTTTAACGGGTCTTCGTTTGTATCTTATATGTTCTTCTTAGGTCCAGTAAAGATGACTAATTTTATAAGCCATGCAAAATAGCCTTTCCCTTATTAGCTTGTCATGCTCATAACATAAACTATTTGTAACGAATTATCTAAATCAACAACAATACATTGTTATCATCACGTTCACTTACCTAATGACTTAAAAATATACTTTACTGTTTTCCATTTTCTCATAAAATCTTTTATTTATATGAATTACCTAACAATTTACTAGGTTTTTAAACGAGTCATAAAAATTGCACTCATGGAACTTATCTGTAGTGTCAACCTAAAAAACCTAAACATAGGTAATGATAAAAACCTTTGCATAATATGGCATTGGGAGAGCCCTGAGCCATATTCACGCAATGATAAAATATTATCTATGTTTTATAGTCATTATATGGCATTTTTTATAACCGTTGGGCTGCCTTTACGTACGTAAGTTTTTCCCGTAAGTAACTTTAAGTAACTTACAGCCTTCTCACAGCTTATGAAATCGGTTTGATAAGTTGAGACGCTTACCATAAAAGAAAATGTGTGTATTTCATATATTTTAGTGACAGGGAGGAAAGGCAGAGGGAATGGGGAAAGAAAACGGGAACGCACGGGAAAGAACATACAGGGAGAATCAATTTATTTCTTGTCAGTGCAACGCATGCCGGGGACCAGATAGTGAAAAATAATACCAGATAAAGCTCAAATAAGCATTACCTACGAAAACTAAAGTAAACGGAAAGAAAATTTTCTGATTTCAAAAATCAAAGAGATATCTTCGTTATTTATTTTGGGGTGTTATGCCGTATTGCGCTACCTTCTTCTTTATCCAACGTTTCAGACAGCGTTACAGTGTCCATCATTAGGGCCGATGTGTGGATGTGGATGATGGAGACTGTAACGCTGTCCGAAACGTTGGCTTAAGAAAGAGGTAGCGCAGCACTGCATAATATCCCAAAATAAATAACGAAAATACTTTTGGCCGTGAAAATCTAAAATCATATCCAAAAGGAAACCATTTATTTTTCAGTTGGAAAAGAGCTTTCTAAAAGTGGGAATCCTTCTTTTTTAATTATCGATCCAATCCTTCCTAATCTCAATGAATCTGTTTATTACCTACATGACGTATTTAAATTCAAATTTTCGGATAAATTTAAATAACTCGATTAATGGAACAAAAGCGCGCGGAGAATTGTTTCTCTAAAGCCCTCTTCTGTACCAACACTTTATTTGAACCCTTTCGTCTTTATTGACCAAATCGCGTAAATTTGACAGCAGCCAATCGTTGTTGATACATAAGTTGAACTTCCAAACAACTTACGTGAGCATCAATTACCATAATTTGAATGCACATGCAAACGCTCCTATGAGTAACTTAACAAAAACTTAGATTAGTCGTAAATTTTACTTACGAGTATAAAGTAGCCTTGAACAGTTGAAAAAAGTAGTTAAATAATTAGAATCTGAAAAGGACATCATTATTTGAATAAACCTAATTAATATTATATTGAAATGAACAAAATTATTATCATCATCGCTGTTCCGCTTGTTATGGAACATAAATCAACGTAAAAAAATTATTGTTATATTTTATTATAACCACTGATACCCTGATAAATTAGAATCTTTTCTTATGGGTGATTTAACCCTCGACCCGTCGCGTGGGGTCTTTAAAAACCCAGGTTTTACAGAAATGCTATTTATGTGCATTTCAAAAAAATGTTCCCACTGATTCCTTGCTAGTGCCGAGAAATTTCAATCTGGGCATGTGCGATGTGTGATACAGACTTGTGTTTCGGCGTGAGGTTCAAAAAAATCAACAAAATACCATGAAAAATCAAGTTTATATGTTTTTTCATTGTATTTTGTTGATTTTTTTGTTGTTATAATAATAAGTTTGTATCAACCTCAAATAGTTATAAGTTTGGTAGAAAATGGTTAGATTAAAAAAAAAAGTTTTCTATTAAAAAAATTTCTTGTTGATTTTTAAGCTCTTGCATTGAAAATAAATATCTAATGTTTTAAATTTCTTTTATTTCAGAGCATTAATTATCACCTGACTGCTTAACAGTTAAAATAACATATAAAATGTATGCTATAACAACAATTAATCATATTTATTTTTGGGGTCCTAGGCGACCCCGCGCGACACCTCGCGTTACAAAAAACGTGCGACGGGCGGAGGTTTAAAGAATCTAAATCAATCAACAGTCAAAAAGACAAAATGGCGCTGAGTGGTCACTCGATGACCTTGTCACGTGTGAATTTCTGCGAAAGATAAATTACATTAGTGCATTCAAATTATGTGACATAACAATACATAAAAGCTGAAATAATTAAAATTTTATTCGAAGCCCATTCAAAATTCCTATCTCTATTTGGTATACCTAACTTATTTCAAAAACCTCCCGTTAAATCTAAACATTATCTAAAATAATCATGAATTCCAGCTTAAATTGAAAAATTGCCTGAAACTACTGTAAGAGTCCATATCTATTATTATCATTATTTCTTTTAAATCTTGAAATCTATTATTGATAAATCATGGGTTTTTCTTATCTTCTTATTATTATTTGTAATATTTTATTATTAACTTAAATGATTTCATATAATTGAGCATGAATTCCTTCACCAAACACAAGAGCCTTGTCTCTTTATGCTGAGGAAAGGCTATTACATATATATTCCTTTATATTGTTTTGGCAACGTAGAAAACAATAATAAAAAAATAAGATAGGAACACACGAATTAAAGTAATACTCTTAAGTACCTACAACAAATACAAATAACAGAGAAGAGATAAAAAAATTGCCAAAGGATTGGTTTTCTTTGGATTACTTTATTGCTTATTTGTACGTTGTGTTTTACGAACTCATAGATAACGTTTTTTGTCCTCGAAATTAATTTAACATTCATACTATTATACAGTTTGCTTCTTTAAATAGCTGAAATATTTAAGTGTGAAGGTAAATATGTGACGAGACAAAGAAACATCCATGTTGACACGGTCTGTTCTGCATTATATTTTTAAATAAAAGAAGTCGGTATGTTCTTAATTGCCCATTTTGCAGACTGTCGTTTATGCGCTTTGCGTAATATATTAATTATTGGTCATAAATGTCTCGTTTTAAGTACGTACTTTACGTGTTTACGTGACTAGGTACGAAAAATATGTTTTTGGTATATTCGTTAAGTATAAGACCTATATTGTTTTCTAGAGAAATTGACGGTCAGGACAAAGATATGAATTAATAATTGATGTGCAGTGTTTTAAGTATTTTTACCACAGAAAGATAATCTTCGTCTTAAGCGATACACAAGAATTTCTGTCTTTTTTTTTATTTTGCAACGTAGCGCGCTATCTATCTCAGTTAGCTCAGTTGCCGAGCAGCGGGCGGCTAAGTCACCACGGTAAGTACAATAATTACGAATAAATACATACACCATACGTCCGAAAGACGTATGATTACCTAATGTGTATCTTTCTGACTTGTTCGTACAAATTTACGTTATTTTATTTCTAAGTACTGATTAGCATTTAAACTTTCAAAGCATATAAAAAATACGATATAGACATAAAATGAAATATAATTTTTCATTTAAAAAAAAAAACTTAATATTTTGTGTTTGATTTGTAAGAGGTTTAGAGAATTTTGTTATTTCTTTTAATTACAATATATTTTTTATAATTATTTTGGTTTTATTTAAAGTAAAAAAACCCTAAATTAATTATTCAACTAGGTACCTACCTTTATTCTGTGTAGGTATGATAATATGTCAAAAATAAACTTTTAAACTTCAGTACGTCTCTAAGACGTACGTATATCATTATCTTTAACGTAGGTAAAAATAAGATTATCTTTCTAAGAGTAACATGATTTTCATCCAATATTCCAATTGAAAAGAAAATTATGTTAAAACTGGCATTATTATCATATAAATAATGTTAAGTTAACAAGAAAGAAATTAATGAAAAATACATTAGGTGCTACCTCAAAAGTGTAAGGTTCTAATAACTCAATAACTCAATTGGGGTATGTTGTGGGGCTGAAGGCAGTGAAGAGGAGAAGTACCTATATGGGCAAGAAGAAGGCGGGGGAAGACCTGGCTATTCAGATCTGGTCCCCAAACATGCCATTCCAAGGTCTTTCACCAGGGCGGTACAGTATTTCTTCTGTAGTTTAATACGTCATATTTATATTTACATGCTAGCGACACACCCTAGCAATAAAGGCGGCAGCGTTTTTTGGCTTAGCCTATTTCAGCATAGCTATATGCTGAAATAGGCTAAGCCAAATAAAACTCTAGGTATGTCACTAGCATTATATTCCATAACAGCCGCTGCGTAGCCGTTCCTCTTAATATTTTCAGCAATACTACGGATACTACTATCTCCCTGGAACAAGATGTGAACATGCGATAGATACTATATAGTGTAAAACCGTCTAATCATTACGCTGTATTTATACTGTACCCGCCTGCTTACTTATTTTATTTTCTTCTTATATTAGATTATTATACTACTTTATATTCCATTTTTTTTAAACTTACTATGATAAAGTACCTAAATATATTATGTAAACCAGTGGCGGTCCGTGAGTTTTCAGTGAGCTAGAGTGCTAAGATTGCAAAATACGACGTTATTGATGTTGTTGTAGCAGAATTTTTTTTTTTTTAGTTTCAATATTTTGTATGAAGATTTTCAGGATTCTTTCAATTTGTGGATGCGCCGCATCCACATTTCACTAAAGCTTCATACAAAAAGTTGAAATAAAAAATAAAAAATGATGTAAACATCTTATTTTATATAAATAAATACCTTTTTACATACACAGCAGGACCTGTGAAAAATAATTTCTCTCAGGGCCTATGTCATCCCAGGGGATGTTAGGTGGAGGGTATTTTTAAGAAAAGAAAAGAGAGGAAGTTCTCGGAAGGAAAAAGGTATGAGGGGTATGGAGATCAGCGTGTTCAGTAGTGACGTATGAATCCATACCTCCCACAGCGGTGTAAAGCGATGGGCCGAGAGAATCCGCCTGGGGAAATGAAAAGGTCTACCTCAACCAGTCTCACCCTATCCGGCCTGCCACGCAGTGAACCTAAACAAACCTCACCCCAAGAACCCTGGCATCTCTGCCAAGTCACTAAACGTAGCGAACCACTTGGGGTGACCTATGGCAGAGGTAGGTGTTAGTTATCCAGTAAGTGGTTCCCGGGGCGGCGGTACCCATACCCTCCTCCCAAATTTAAATTCTCTAATTATTATTAATTATCTGAAATACTCCCAATTATTTTATTTATTATTTTAATTAAATTATCATTTTTACCAAACCGGGAATCGAATCTACGTCCGCTAGTCCGGAACCAGCGTGCTAACCGCTCTGTCACAAAGGTCATCAAACATAATTGCGGTGACGTGTAGTAATTTAACATACCTAACTTATCTGCGTATCTTGGTGCATTCCTTAAATGCAGTTCACACATACCTACGGGTGTATGATAAAATGTTCACACATCATGGCATGACTCTGATTCTGGGGCACCTCATCCTTATTGGCCGTGGCGATACTTGTGATAAGCTAACTGTAAGACTGTTACGTATTATGTACTTAACCCCTCAGGCCTCGGGCCCATTTGTCAGAAGGTCAAAATATTTCCGCTCTGCGATAAAATCCAAATAAATGGAATAATTCTTAACGTATCCGAAAACTATATAAAAACTGTTTTTGTAAGGTGATGAAATAAGCGTTCAAATTGTATAATTCGAAAAAAATGCATACTTTTCTATTTATTTTTGGGGTGTTATACCGTGTTGCGCTACCTCCTTCTTTAGCCAACGTTTCGGACAGCATTTCAGTGTCCATCATCACGTCACACATCTGTCCTGATGATGGACGATAGCCAATTTTTTAAATATATATTTAAAAAATTTGCTCACCTTACCTTTTCTTCTAACTAAAATTATTGATAACGAAAAAAAAAGCACATATATTTTATTATACGAATATTGAATCACAAACGTTATACCTAATCATCTCACTTTTTTGTGATTTCATGTAAACATAATTCATTAAAAAAAACGATTGTGCTTTACACCACACGACTGAAGTAAAACTTCACTAACTTATAAAAGAAGAGAGAAAGAAAATGTGCACGCGCACTGCTCTCCCTTGCTCCTACAGTGTGATACAGACAATAGGCCTGCACTGTGTCTTAGATATACGAAACGTAACTGGCTATGAGAGAAATAAAATGTGTGCTCGCACCTCTCTCTCTTGCCCTTACAGTAACATACGAAACGTAACTCTCTCTCTTTCTATCTTCACTAACTTAAATCTCCCACTCAACTTCCGTTCGCCTCGCCCGATCACACTTTTCGTAACGCTCTCGTCACGCATTCACCAGCTTACTCCCCAAGTCAAGCGTGCGTAAAGAATTATTTTTATTGATAAACTAACGTTTAAACAAGATTTTTATGCATAGCACAAAGGGTAGATAACAAAATATTATAATCAATAATTATCAGCCTGAAACACTCATCTACATTGAAAAAATCTTCCGAGAAAAGATACTGGCCGCCAACGGGAATTGAACCCGTGACCAGTATCTTTTCTCGGAAGATTTTTTCAATGTAGATGAGTGTTTCAGGCTGATAATTATTGATTATAATATTTTGTTATCTACCCTTTGTGCTATGCATAAAAATCTTGTTTAAACGTTAGTTTATCAATAAAAATAATAATTAATATTTGACAAGTTAAAGTATTTCAGCAAAAAATGCAGACATAATTAGTCTCGACGCCACCTAGCGGGAGATTTAGTATTAAAAATACCTCTCTCACAAAAATAAAGTTGGTTGTTTTCAGTTGGAAAAATGTAATAATAAGTAATTGTCGAATGAAACACTAGTATATATTGAATTATTTGGCGGGTATTTGATAAGCCGCCATAGCTCAGTGGTCAGAGCTGCTGACCGGCAATCAGATGGTCACGGGTTCAATTCCCGTTGGCGGCCAGTATCTTTTCTCGGAAGATTTTTTCAATGTAGATGAGTGTTTCAGGCTGATAATTATTGATGTGCGTAAAGAAATTTTACTTCAAAAATTCTCAATGTTTCATAATTCTTATAAAATTGTGTTCGGAAACTTTGGATTCATAGAGGTATACATTTTAATTATGTTGCTGTGAACTTTTATATTTGAATATAGTGTGTGGTATTTTCTCTTTCTAACACCGTTTAGATCATATTTCTACCATGATAGTAAGGGCGATACGATTTCCAAAAACCGAACAAATAAGCCTGAAGGGTTAATTAGCTACCTACTCAGGTAGGTATAGGTACTAGTAGTAGCTATCTAAATTATATTATTCGTTCTTTTTAAACTAATAATTAGACTAATTACTTTTGGGAAACAGCAGATCTCACGTTCAAAAAAAGGATGTTTCTAATTTTTCCTTATAATAAATAAAAACCAAAATTCCTCTGAAATCATAAGATTTTTAAATAGGTAAGATAATACGTACCTACTTAATTATAAAGCAATGTTTTATTTCCCTAACGCTTTTTAAATATGGAATTATACAAATTGTCTAAAGAAACTTTACTCTCAATGACAATTTGGGAGGCGGGAATGGGTACCGCCGCCCCGGAAACCTTTAATGGATAACCAACACCTCTGGCATAGGTCACCCCAAGTGGTTCGCTACGTTTGGTGATTTAGCAGGGGTGCCCGGGTTCATGGGGTGAGGTTTGTCTAGGTCTTGGAGGCGGATGACCAGGACATACTGAACTCCAGATTCCTACCCACCCCTTAAACCATTTTCCTTCCCAGAACTCTCCTCTTCTTACCTTTCTTAAAAATCCTCCACTCAGCATCCCAAAGATGACACAGGCCCTGAGGGAAATTATTTTCCTCAGGACCTCCCGTGTGGAGCTCATTTAAAAAAATATATTTTTTTAACTTTCTTCAACATAATTTCCGTACACTTTTGAAAAATATATCAACGCGGCCACCATCTTGAAACGTAAACGTAACATACAAACAAATTTACAGGCAGGTGAAATGCAAAATGAGTTTTTTTAAATTATTTACTAGCATATATAATAGCGTTGCAATACCACTCAAAGAAAGAAATTGTTTCTCCCTGCGCCTGCGTGTCCTTTCCCATGCGTCCCCGTTCCAGTCCCCGAACGCGTTCCGCTTACACCTTTCCCCCCTACCGTGACCCCCCGTTCTACGAACTCCCCACCACCACCCGGATTTCTCTCCCCTTCCCGCCATCCCTCCCTTCCGCTAAACTATATGAAATGCACTATTTTTTCAAAAAATTCGCGAGCCACCTTTTTTTTAAATTTTTTGTACAAATTTCATAACGCCAGAGCTCACCATTATATATTTAAATCATCGCGGGTATGCACACAACAAATCACCAAAGTTTCATCGCAATCGGATGAATGGGTTAGGAACGCATAAGGGACAAACAAAGAAACATTCATTTTCATATATTAAGATGAGATGAGATGTTAAAGAAATATAAATATTTCGTTCTCCAACTAACTACATAAATCAAAGATATAATTATAATAATTTTACTTATAATATAACAATAATACATGATATCTTTAGTGTCCGACCGAACTTTCGGTTTCGGTTTCGGTTTCGGCCTAGTTTCGGCCAAAAAAGGAGTTTCGGCTTAGTTTCGGTTTCGGCCGCCATCCAGCCGAAACTACGGCCGAAACCGAAACTAAATTCGGGAGGTTTCGTCTTGGGATCGGACATGTTCGGTGCACTTAACTGCGAGCCACGAAGAGTCATTTTCCTGCGTCTGCGGCTCATAGTCATGTCAGGACTTCATTCGTGTGAAAACTCTATTTATTTCCATGTATAACTTGCATTAAACATATTTTGTTATTGTAGTTAGGTAGGTACTTTTTAATTTTAATTATATTGTAGTTCATTAAAAAGAGGATCATGCAATATGACCAAAGTTTAGAAGAAATTATTTTGTTCTTAAGATGAAAGCTCTTCATTTAGTTTGTGAGAAAACGTTTATTTTTTTTTCATACATAAGTTTTATTTGCATTAAAAATATTTTGTAATTATCGGTAGGTAGGTACTTTTTAATTATACTTAAATTGTAGTTCATTAAAACGAGTGCCATTCAATATGACCAAAGCTTAGAAGAAATTATTTAAGTATGTGGTTAAATAAAAAGTGTAGGGTTTTAATTTTATACGAAATTATTTTGTTCTTAAGATGAAAGAGTATTTTTTGTTTAGTATACCTAAACAAATTAGGTTTAAAAAAAGTAATTTTGTTTTCTACGTAATTTTGTTATTTGAAATAAGGAGTGATAATTATGTTATGTTTATTTTTAGTTCAAATATCAGAGACTGAATGATATATATATGATTTAAAAATAAAGGCTGACTGATTAAGATTGACTTTTTTTCCATGACCTTATATGGAAGTTTCGGTTTCGGTTTCGGTTTCGGCCGAACCTGAGACCGAAGCCGAAACTCAGTTTCGGTTTCGGTTTCGGCCGTAAAAACTAGTTTCGGTCGGACACTAGACATCTTACATTCAAAATGGATTCTCCCTTTTCAGGCTGTCGGGAAGGAGATTTTAAATGTATTGAAACTCAAAAGAGATATTCTACGATGACCTCCCGACTGTCGGCAGACTGCTACCTAGTAGGAATAGTTTGCGAACGAAAAGAATTTGTTCATTTCGTTGACTTTTTGAAGGCGTGCAGTAGTAATGGTTAACAATATAGTTTGAAGACGGAAAATTAATTATTCGTACATTTAGTTTATTCGTTAATTACTTAAAAAATAGAGGCGACGCGCGACGTCAGAAAGCACAATCCCACCCAATAAAAATTGCGGATAGCACATCTCTTGTATATCAATATCTTTGGTTTACCCTCGTGTACCGTGTAGCTCCTGTATGGAGCTAATGTAAAAATAAAATATTTTGCGGGTCTCCTTTGTCCTGTGAGAAAAGATATCCTCGATTCCTGTGAAAAATCTTTGACTTTTATATAATTTTGAATTTAAAATAAGAGTAGATACCTATATTAATATTGAAATCTTATGAAAATATGTAAATTCACATTGGAATTAATTAATAACCTATTTTCATCTTGAAGAAACCGAATTTCGCCAGTTAGTTAATAGATTTATATTCACCATATTCTAATATTTGAATGCATTTGCATCTTTAACCACTCGGACCCATAAACTTGTTTACACGATAATTTAACGTTGCCAGACATACGTAGATATAACGTAGGAGGCGTACCTGACTTATAAATGTAACTTTTAATGGATAGGGAAAATAAAAAAATAAAAATATACTTACTTAACTATAATTCACTACACGACTGACGTAGATGTATAATAATTTATTAATTTAAATACACACGATCTCAAGGAAAACTACCCAGCTTGGGTCACATTTGTGCAAATTTACAATTAAATCTTTAAAAAATCGATGGTAGTAGGTAACCAAATTAAAAAAAATATGTCGAAGGAAGCAAATACTATTAAATTAAAAAATACACTTTGTAATACACTACTTTTTTATTATTAATATTTAACAGCCAACCATAGGTTTCGCTTAGCTCAATCTTCGTCAGGGCTTATTATATTAACTAAAGCTAATTTCACTTACATACAGACACATATATATATATAAGAAAATAAAACAATGAGTGAAAGGATGGATGAAAGAGATCTATCTCCATCTCTTTAACTCATTGTTTTATTTTCTTATGTATGTGTCTGTATGAAACTCGCCTTAGTTAATAAAAGAAGCCCTGACGAAGCTTGAGCTAAGCAATATGCAAAGAAATAAATTGATTCTCCCTACATGTCTTTTCCCGTGCGTCCCCGTTCACCTCCCGAGTCCCCTTCTCCTCCCGCGTTCCCCTTCCCACCTCCCCCCCCTCTCGTCACCCTCCCACGAACCCCACCTCACCCGTTCCCTCCCTGTTCCTGCTTTTACTCCCTGCCACAAAAAAATATGAAATACACACGTTTTCATTTATACAAATTTCATACCGCCAGAGCTTACGGTATGGCAGCGCATAAAATACGAACAAACAAAGAAATATTGATTTTAATATATAAGATAGAAAAATGGTGTATTAACAAAGCGCATTTTTTTTTTATTTAATAACATTTTTTTTAATTGATCTATATACGTGATGTTTACAATATATTATTCGATGCCTTTCTCGCTAGGGTATACCTGTGTTGAGACAGGCGTAGAGGTACATAATATTTTTTTTTTTTTTTTTTTTTTTTTTTTTTTTATTGAGTAAATTTTTTACAATAAGTTTATTTTATTACAATATTACATATTTTATATACTCTCCTAATAAAGCTAGTGCTTGTGTTTAGGAGAGGACAACTTGATAATAACTTTCTTTTTTTTTTTTTTCAAAACCTTATAACAAACTTAAGAACTTAACTTATGAATAGATTTAGACTTAATAACATATAAGATTATAAGGGTAATTAAACAAAATATATATAGGATGTACATAAAACCTTTGGAATAACAAACAGTCAAAAACATATCAAAAACATATATAATAAAAGTTAAAATTATATGGTGGGACTACCAAAATATGATTTAATTTTTTTTTTATATTTGTCGTAATTTTTTTCTGTTCGCATATCGGCGGGTAATTGATTAAATAATTTTATTCCTTTATATACATAGTGATTCTGTGCTGTTGTGGTTCGTATGGGTGGTATAGTTAGTCCACCAATAGAAGTATTCCTTATGCTAATATTTAGCAGTGGGGTGATATTTTTTTTGAATATATCTTTGTGTAGCTGAAGTAGTGCTATTTTTTCGTAAATTTTTGTAAGTGGGGGAACAGGGAATTCTTGGAATACGTTTATTGTTGGGTAGTAAAACGGTTTTTTTAGGATAATTTTTATAAGAATTTTTTGAATTGTTTCGAGTGGGAGAAGGGATGATTTATATGCACCCCCCCAAGCTATGATTCCATATTGTAATACCGAGTGCGCAAGTGCAAAGTAAATTTCTTTTAATATTTTTAATGTGATAGTATTTCTAAGTCTGAAAAATATATATATTAGTTTTCTCATTCTGTCTATTGTGGAGTTTATTTGATTTTTCCATTTAATGTTATTGTCGATAATTATTCCAAGATATTTTATTTGTTCTTTACTACTAATATGTATACAATTTGAGTTACAGGGTGTGATTTTAAGTAGACAGTTTCTGTCGTGAACTTTAATGTTTACATTTATATTTGAAATATGTTCTGTTAGGCTCAGAGGTAGAAAATGAGTTTTTTCAACATTTAAAGAAAGTAAGTTTTTGTCAAACCATTGTTTAATGATATTTATTGCATTATTTGCCGATATTTCGGCTTCTTTCCAAGAGTTTTCTTCAATTGTTAATACTGTATCATCCGCATAAGATATAATCTTTCCGACAATTGGGAGTTCAAAAAGTTCATTTACATATAATAGAAATAGTATTGGGCCCAGTACAGTTCCTTGTGGGATTCCAAAATTAATTTTTTCTATATCACTTAACTCGTTATTTATTTTCACTTGCTGTGTTCTTTGATATAAATAACTATTTATCCACGATTTAGCTTTGTCGGTTATTCCTATATTATTTAGTTTGTTGATTAATTTTGAGTGTGAAACACTGTCAAAAGCTTTACGGAGGTCAATGAATATACTTAAGCATTTTTTCCCTTTATCCAATGCTTTATAAATAACTCTAGTTAATTCCGCTATTGCGTCTTGTGTGCTCATTTTTTCTCTAAAACCGTATTGACTAGGATTAATACATTTTTTATTTTCCACATAATCTACAATTTGTTTCTTTATTACTCTTTCGTATATTTTAGCTACATTGGATATTAACGATATTGGGCGGTAATTGTTTATTTCTTTCGAATCTCCGGATTTATACACAGGTGTTACAATGGCTTTTTTGTAATTTGATGGGAATATTCCATTTTCAATGCTTACATTAATTATATGAGTAATTGGTTTAGTTAGTGAGTTAGAACATTTTTTTAGGATTTCTGTAGTTACACCATCATATCCAGGTGCAGCACCATTTTTTAGTGATTTTATTATGTTTTCAATAGTTTCCTCCGTAATCGATTTAAAAACTGATAGATTGTTTTCACTTAGTTTATCTTCATGTATATCATCTGGTTGATAATTTTGATCAATTTTGTAAGCAAGTTTTTGTCCGACGTTTACGAAAAAATTATTGAAAATATTTGCACACTTCTTTGATTCGTGGATAGCATTTAATGTGGTTCCATTGTTGTTTATAAGATTTATAATTGATTTATTTTTATTATTTTTATTCATAATTTCGTTTATGGTGTTCCATGTTTTTTTAGTGTTTTCCTTTGTAAGGGTTATTTTTTCTTTGTAATATTTTTCTTTCGTATCTTTAATAATTTTTGTGAGTTTATTTCGAAATATTTTATATTCAGTTTTAATGTGATTATTGTTTGGTTTTTTTTTTGTTTGAATGAAGAGTTTTTCCTTTTTCCGGATGGATATGATTAGACCTTGCGTAATCCATGGTTTAATTTTCCTTAATTTAGCATTAGTTTGGAGATTAATATAGGTGGTACAGTCAGCGATATTAGTAGTTAATGTTTCTTCAAAATAATTTGCACATATATCAGGGTTTTGGCAATTTAATATTGATGTCCATGATTCATTGCGTAATTTATTATTTAATTTATGATAGTTCAGTTTAGAAATGATTTTAATATTTTTTCCAGGATCATAAATTTCTGAGTTTTTACATAGATCATAAACAAATATATTCGTATGATGATCTGTTATATCGTTTTTCCATATGATAGATTTAATTTTATCTGTGTTTTTAATATTGGTCCAAATATGATCTAGGCACGATGGTGCTTGTTTTGCAATTTCTCTTGTGAACTTATTTATACATGACATAAAATTCATTTCATTCATCGTGTTTATATATTCAATTTTATTTTTACAGTGATTATTTGGGCCAATATTAATATTCATGTCACCTAAATTTCCTCAAAAACTAATTTTGAGAATCATATTTAAATGCAAACCTACCCATCCCTCAAAGGAACTCTTTGCTAAACTCAAGGTCTTAGATATTCGACAGTTATTTACTCAGATTAGCGTATGTTACACATGGCAAAAAAACCAACTGGTTGCTCCACAACATCAAGCACACACTCGTTTCTCATCAAACCTGGGCTGCGTGGTCCCTAAAACTAAAACCTCATTCGCTCAAAGACAATTCTGGTTCATCGCTCCTAAAATATATAATGCTTTGAGTGCCGACATAAAGTCACATAATTCTAAATCTCTTTTCAAATCCCATTTAAAACTTTGGATATCTGAAAAAGGAAGAGATTTCTTCAAAAAACACATAAGAGCTTAACATTATATTTAAAAAAAAACTACTCTGGCGCATATATTCTCCTATTTCTTTCGCAGAAAGAACTTCAAAACTGAACATAAACATAATCATCGACCAAGATATCATACGTCAATGGGAAGAATACTTGACAAATTTTATTTCTATCTCTTATTTCAATCTTTTTTTTAAATATCTTTATACACTTTTTTCTCAGCTTTCTTCTAATTCTTATATTTTTATCTGTATTAGTATTTATATTTAATTTTATTTATCCCTAAATATGTTCTTTTTTTCTTTCCTTTTTATATATTTTATTACATGTTTATTTAAAATAATGTATCATATATGACTACCACAGCACGGGCAATAGCCTAGTATGGTAGTTTAAAAAATTGGCTGTATTATGTAACTTGTAAAAAAATATGAAATAATAAATAAAAAAAAAAAAAAAAAAAAAAATTAATATACAATTTAAAGTATTCTTATTACAGAGAATTTTTTTTAACTCTTCTATAAATAGTTGTACATTTGAACTGTGTGTGCGATACATAGCGATTATATTAAAGGGCCTATTGTTTACATTAAAATTGATTGACAGACAGTTTACGTTACATATGGGTATTTCGATAAACTATATTTCGATAAACTATATATAAATATACATATATAATATAATAGATATAATAGATACATAATCATCGGTTTCACGTGGGCTTTTAAAAATCAAATACTTATAAAAACGTGAACTTAAAAAAAAAAAAGAAAGACAAACTTTCCCGAGTTATGAATAACCCGACAATATTTGAAAATATCCTACTTCCACCACAGTAAACCGAAAATGTTGCTTGAGTCATGATGGAGGACTTAGCCAGCCGAGGAATCGAACACAGAACGCCTGGGTGGGACTCAAACTCGATGCCCACTCAACCACTGACCGGTAAACTTTGGAAAAAAAAATTCAATTGTGATGATATCAATTAGACGACGAAAATTGAAACAGTGGAAACCCTTTTTTCATAAATTCGTCGTACTAATACCTAAGACCGTGAATTTTTTCGTGGTTTTAAAATAGCAATAATAGCGACAAAAACAGCGAATATTAGATATCTAATGAAAAAAAATAATAATAACTACCAATTTTATGAAACAGGTACAACTTTTCTATATTTAAATAAATTAACAACATAATTTGAAAAAGCAAGAACAACTTATTTTTAAAATCACTATAAGATGCAATCAAAAAGACAAAGAAAAACTCCAACCATAAAATATTTTGGACATCACGAAAAATCGTACGATCGTCAAAACACGTAGGCACCGACATATGTTTTTTCTAATATTTCGATCCTTATAGTTGAATCTTTTTTTCGACAAATCCGCCCATATTATAGGGACCGTAAAACTGTAGGAAATTGGCTCAATAATACTTGAATATCTTTGGCTGGTACCTAACTGGTAAAAAATCCGTTGAAATGATTTACAATGAGAGCTAAATATTAGCGTGTCAATTCTTATGATTGATAAAATTTTACTAAATGGTTTTGCATTTATCGTAAAACAGACTGATAAGTAAATAAGTAGTATTTCAATCATTTATTTTTCTGATGTACTTATAAAATATACATTTACTAGCTGACCCGGAATGCGTTGCAACGCCACTTAAATAAAGATATTTTTTCTCCCTGCGTGTCCTTTCCAATTCGTCCCCATTCCCCTTCTGCCTCCTCTTTCCCTCCCGCGTTCCCCGTCTACCTTTCTCCCTTTTCCCCCTCCCCTTATCCGCTTTCACCCGTCCGCGAACCCCCCCCCCCCGCTCCCACTTTTCTCGCCTTTCCCCCTCCCTCGACCCTCCCTCCAGCGAATCTTCCCCCCCTTCATTCTCCTCCGCCCCTACCGGATTCCTCTCCCCCTCCCGCCTACCCACCCTGCTGCTAAAATACATTAAATTCACTCATTTTTCCAACAACTCGCGCGCCGCTTATTGCAAAATTTTTATACAAAATTCATAACTACAGAGCTCTCCTGTTTATATAGAAACACTCTTCTACTAAAATGCAATGTTCTGTAATTTTTTTATATTCAATCCATCGATAACTCTCCAATATTTGCAGACTCAAACATACAGAACCTCATTTTTTACTGGATAGGGACACCCTAATCATCTAGCAGTACGAAATATACTTTACGACCTATTCTCATATCTACCAAATATAAATAAAAAAAATCATGAAAATCGGTCGAGTCGTTTCGGAGGAGTGCGACCACAAACATGAGATTTTTTTTTATATATATAGATGTATAACATAAATTGATTTTATAAAATATCCTATTTCGACTGTTTGGTGCAAGACGATACAATATTAGATATTCTAAAAACTGGGGCAGGTAGTTGGACAACACATCTGTTTCTCAGAAAATAATAAAACTCACATGCATAATTCGTGTGATTAATTTGGAAACATTTGTTCCGATTATGAAGGTTCCTGTTTCCGATACGTGAATGCGAAATTCAACACCTTCGGTACCTAAATAATGCATTTTACATGTGTACGGAAACAACACAACACAGCTATTCCAAGAAATTCTCCATAAATGGTTGTCTCCGTAATAATAATTAATAATTCAATTCTGAACACAATATCACCTCAAGGGCGCTTAAAAATTCTAAAGAAACGATATTTAAATTACCATGAAAACGCTACCGAATTTGTTCATTTTGATTAGATACCAGATATTTTAGTTGAATAATCAGACATAAGTCAGTATTGAGGTCTGTAAAGTGATTTGAGAGATTAGTTATTAAAACAAAGTGTTTAATAATAATAATAATATTTGGACGATTTATATAGCCCGTTTTTGTGAAAAATCACCTCAAGGGCGCTGTACAAACTTACCATACATGCCTAAAATCTAGAAAGACTACAAGCTAGACAAACAATTAAAAACAACTTATGGCTAAAAATTGCATACACCGGCTCATTGATCACCGATACGAAAATATATGTACAATATTTTGACCGATGAACGCGATGCTGCCTAAAAATGAATTAATACAGGACCATACTTATCTGGGAGGTCGCTTGAAATTAACACTGTTTATTGTCTACTTAAAGAAATTTAGATAGAGTTCGCACGCAGAGGACATAATTGTGAACACATGTTGTTTAATCCTGAAAATATTTTAATATTAATATGTAATATACTCTTTAGTGAGTGTATTTTGGAGTGTATGTGTATTTGTATTTTGTATTTAGTGAGTGTATTTTGGAAAGTAAAAGCAACATTTAATGGTGGGCGGTGCAGTAGTACAAGGATTTGATCTTCCTAGAGACAGATTGATGTGTAAGGATTCGAGTAATTTTAATTCAGTAAGAAAAGTGTGATTAAGACATATCATAGGCAATACAAGTATGATACTCTCAGATAGGTATATTTAAATTAAGTTAAGGGTATGAGGGCCCGAAAAGGTAGGTTTTTAGTTTGGACCTAAACTCTGTTGGGCTTTTTATGCATCTTAATTCCGGAGTGAGTCTATTCCAAGCATTAGGCCCAGATACTCCGAAAGCACGATCTCCGAACTTAGTATTTGGCTTTCGTTTTTGTGTTACAAATATAAAATGTTAGTAGATTATAATATAATAACGCCGGGCTATCACTAGGTTTCTTATTATTTACTGAGCGTGGTCTGAATTTCAATGTAATTTTATAGAAATCTGAGATAATTTTATTGAACAAACAAGGTGGTTTGTTGACCTCATGATGGAAATGATGCTGCAGATTCACACAGGAGGCCCTGAAAAAAAATCCCTCAGAGCCTATGTCATCTCTGGAGATGCTACGTGTAGGGTCTGTTTAGGGAAAGGAAGGAGAGGAAGTTCTGTGAAGTAAAAATATATGAGGGGTTGTTAGGAATCTGGGGTAGTCAATGGATACAGGAGTGGCAATGCGATGAGAGTCGAGAGGTCTATTCTCAACTAGTCTCTCCCGATCCGGCCCGTCATGCAGTCGGTGGGCAAACACATTCGCCACCAAGACCTAGACAAACCTCCATGAACTCGGGCACCCCTGCGAAGTCACCAAACATCGCGAACCACGCCGCGGGGTGACCTATGGCAGGGGTGTTGGTTATCCAATAACTGGTTCCAGGGGCGGCGGTACTCATACCCGCCTCCCAAAACATACATAAAAAAGACACAAAAATCTATGAAATGGTTCCATGCCAACTCAGAATCAAGTCAACTCAACATATCTTTGAAAAGTCATCATGAAAAAAATAAAATAAAATAGCCCATAACCCTAACCTAACGTAGCCTATTTAACCAATTTTTAATGTGTTTTTTTCAATACTTTTAATGACTTTTCAAAGGAGTTTCTGAGTTGATTTCATTCTGAGTTGTCCGGTTACCCTGTGAAATCACACGGTACCTACCTAACTTTACTACATGTACTTTGCTAGTTTTTCCTAGTTCGGGTTTTGATGCGTGGATAATGATTACCAAAAGTACTTATTAAATCAAATATAATGTAAAGCTTATGATTGCCGAAAGAAATAAAATGAGAAAGATGACATTATACAATTAATTAATGATTTTCATTGCAGGTGCAATTCCCGCTCGTCTGTCAGTGGGGGTGATGACCTTCACAGCCTGCATGCTGTCCTACATGCTCAGGGTCAATATGAGCATCAACATCCTAGACATGGTCCCGGCCAACGTCAAAAATGCCGGCAATATCAGGTACTTACACCGCTCACACCTACCTCACCATAGATAATAAAGGGTTTTCCAATAAGAGGTGTTATTTTGAATAGCCCGTAATATTACGACAGCTGTCAAAAGTTTCGTACAAGGACTAATAAAATATTAGTAATTACTGGTCAAGTAACATGAAGACTCCCAAGATATTCGTAATTGTAATGCAAAAATATTAGAACTGTCATGCACACGATGTGGAAATTGCGAGCAATCATGATAATATATTCGTAATTTATCGGGACATATTGACAGTCCCCGTCCGAATATTTATTCGTTCTAGAATTCCTGTTAATTCATTCGTAAGAACTGCAGTCCGGTTTTTAACCGTATTTCCGAATAACCCGACAAGAATTCCGAATGCTTTCGCCGAACATTTTTCTCCGTGCGCGCTATTTCGGTAGATGTCACTTTTGAAGCTTTCATTTTTTGACATTTGACAAGAAGAAACTACGCCATTAATAAAAATGGAAGATACACGTTTCAACAACGCATTGAAAATATTAAAATTCACTATAAAAATGGTGAAAATTTGGCAGAGACGGTTCATAAAACTCGGAACATTTTTGGGTCGTCATGAAGCACCTTGTCGGACCGCAATACAGAAATTGGTGGAAAAATTTGAGCTGTTGGGACAACTTAGTGATATGAAGAATAATACCCGTGCATTCGCTCAAGAACAGCCGAGACTATTGCTGCTGTAGCCGAAAGTGTTGAAGAAAACCCAGGTTTGTACCCGTACCAACTGTATGCTGAGGGTTAACACGAACGTCAACGTCAACAAAAGTGTTGAAGTGGGATTCAATTAGTAATAGTTAGTTATCACAGAATTCATATATATTTAACCCTAAGGAAGAAACGGTTGTTCCGAAACCGGTTGGCGTTAAAACAAATAAAATGGGTTATATAGACAAAGACAATAGACACATCCAGGTAAATATCCAAGACAGGTAGGCAACTAAATTCATTCGGTGAATGACCAAATGTACCACTGCGACGCTTTATTAGTTTAAAATTTGGGAGGCGAGTATGGGTACCGCCGCCCGGGAACCATTTAGTGGATAACCAACACCCTGCCATAGTCACTTTTAATGGTTTGATACGTTTGGTGACTTAGCAGGGTAAATGAGGTAAGGTTTGTCTAGGTCTTGCTACTGTGTGGCAATTGTTTGAGGAGACCTTTTGACATCTCCAGCCGGACTCTCTCAGTGAGATTGATGGATCAGTACTTCCCCTCACACATGTTTCCTTCCGAGAACTTCCTGTCCTTCCTTTCCCTAAAAAGACCCTCCACACAGCATCCCCAAAGATGACATAGGCCCCGAGGGAAATTGTTTTCCTCGGGGCCTCCTATGTGGAGCAATTGTAAAAAAAAAGACGTTACCAAAAAACTGCATTCTGTCACCACACCTAAAATGAGTTTACCCAATTGAAAATTGTATCTTAGTAACGTATCTTCATTCTATTAATTCATCTCAGCATCTGTCAAGCATTAGAACAAAACAAATACGAATTTCGAAGAAAGAATTGTTCATAAAATAAAGTTGATGTCTTGTCAGAGACGATAAATTGTTTCGATTTTTGATTAAGAGTTTATTGAACTTGATCAACGTTACGTACGAATATTTCACATAACTTACCAACTTACCTATGCACCAAGAACTGAAATCTGTATTCCCTTCAGCCTTCAGGCCTCGACCGTATTATTTCAGAGGCTCAAAATATTTCCGCTTTTCAATAAAATCCAAATAAATTTAATATTTCTAAACGTATCCTAAAACTAAAACCTGTTTTAGAAAAGTGATGAAATACCTTTTCAAATTTTATAAATTTTGTAAATTGACATAAACATATAATTTTTAAAATATGAAAACTTTGCACGCAAACATAAAAAAGTTTTAAAAATGGCTCACCTTACGTTTTTTAACGAAAATTACTTATAACTGATAACGAAAAAAAACACATACATATTTTATAAGACAAATGTATTACGAACGTTATTTTCATTTTCTTTCCATGTAAGAGTAATTAATAAAAAATTCCCAAGTTTCATAAATTTATTTTAGAATGCGTTTCGAAACTTGGGTTTCATAAAGATGTACATTTTACTTATTTTGTGGTTAGTTTTTGTATTTTAATATGAAGCGTGGTTTTTTCTCTTTCTAACACTATTTATATCATATTTCTCACTATGATAGTAAGGGAGATACCATCGTTTCTATGAGACCTATATGAGTTGTTCCTTAAGGCGCTATATCCTCGCTCAAAAAGAAGAAGATGGAGAGATATGTAATTAGTAATTACGAATGTTGGATAGAGCGCGCTAATATTTAAAACGATAAAATTGAAGTGAAAATTGTGGAAATGTTTGATAAAACAAGACTCGTTTAAAACAGAGCAAAAATCTCATAGGGAACATCTAAAAGGGCATTTAAAGAAACACTGTGAATTTTTTCATACCCTATAACTTCTAAAATAAGTGAAATGAACGTGTTTATAACAATTTTTGGAGCATACTTTGCGATTTTTTTCTATCGAGGGAATTTGATATAATCTTCGTTTCGGCGTAAACCACGTCTAGACATTATCTTCAAAAATAACATATATTTTTCTAAGAGCTTAAAATCTTCAAATGTTTAAGGGAGATATGTAAGAAATTGGCAGAAATTCGGGTAGCGATTTGACTAACTCTGCAATCTGGTGATTTAGCTCTTTTTGGTTTGCATTTTTGTACAGGAAATTAACTTTCGTTATATTGTAATTAATATAGTTACTAGGCAAAGATATTGGAATACAAAAATTATCATTGGTACTAGATAATTTGGAAAAAGATGAACTAATTGAAAACAACCATAATTATTTAAACATCATATCACATGTGTCGGTGACTCAAGTGATATAAAATCCTACACAAATTAAAATGAAATCATTTCTAGGAAAATTATAATTCGCGAAACACTTTCAAAATTACTTCATCAGATACATAAAGATCATTTTTATTTGATCATTGCATAAAACGATATAATGTTTTTTGAGGTCACAGCATCACGAGTTTAGTCCCACACAACGCTTTTTTGGTCATGTCACATCAGTGCAAAAGCCCCACTGCCTCGAAAGAGTTACAAAGGACATGGATTTTAGGATCTTATGAAATGGAGTACATGAAAGTTGATCAACTTGATGATATAAAGATCGTGGGCGTAAACACACTTAACGACCAACTTACATCAATGATATTATTACAAACATTTATATCCAAGATCGTAAACAAGTCACAGATATTGCAAAAATTATTATTGCTGACCTGAAATGGGCAGGACATGCTAAGAAGATCGCAGCAGAAATAACTCGATGAATTACTTTTAAAAAATACCTACTACTAAAGGTCCCAAAACAGGAGAAAACGGAAAGAGAGGAAAAGAGACTACATCCAACAATTGAAATCCGGCAATGTTAAATAATATAAAGGTTTTTATGCATGCGATCTGTCTAGAGCCATCACTAACAACGATGAATATAATGACAACTTAAAGCCCACTAACGGCCGAAAATTCAAATTACATCGAAAGATTATCTTGCGATCACACCCTTGTAACTGTACAGGGCGGTTCCGATTAAAAAGGTTGATTATTCTCTATTTTTTATCCAGCATTTTTTACTAAAAACTTAATATGGATTTTATTTCATTCAAAATTTGCTTTAACATAAACGTACATTCAAGTTAGCAATTAAAATGCGCAAACGCGTGATGATAAAATTATTAAAATTATGTATATACTGACTTTGTCTAGTGAGGAGGGTAAAAGAAGACCATGTAAATAATGAAAAAAAAATAAACGCCTGGGTTGCCGGCACTGAAACTGAAAAAAACTGAAATCAATTTACAATTTTTGTTGAAAAGATTCGATACGTCTCAAATTTGATTTAAAAACGACATATTTCCGGTTGTGTCTGGTTATTCCTTCTTAAATAAATGTGGTATAATTATTTGGAGAATACAGAAAACTTAACAACATTGACATTAAATAACGATCGATCGCCTAATACCAAATGCATCTAAAACTTTCGAATAAATTATCTATTCATAGGATACTATACTAATATCACCGACCATCAACGAAATACATGTCAAGGCAATTTAGGCGGCGGAAAGGACACCAAATTTTATTAATACTAATTGAGTATTCTGCAATTTATCCGATAGACGTCCGCGGTGTGAATACCTGAACACACGCACCATTGTTGACTTATGGTTTCAGTACATAACTTTCTTATTTTTCATATTTATTTTCGTTCTACGTAACAAAATATTTGAGTGCCTTCTTCTTTCTTGGAGCAGTAGATTTGAAACTGTCCAATTTGGTGACTGATCAACTCAGAACCTCCTTTGAAATAATCAGACAAAACCGGAAATATGTCATTTTAAAATCAAATTTTAGACGAATTGACTCTTTTTCACAAAAAATCGTAAATTGATTTCGAAAGACTGTTCTTTTATCTGGTAAAGCTGTGTTTTTTAATTTTGAGAATGTTTATTTTTAGTACTATAAGGTTTTACCGTGGGTCGTTAGCAGATTTGTTAAATTTTGTATTATACAACACACATTTCAAGTCATATAGTCTGGCAAAGCTGTTTCAGAATTTTAATTTTAGTTTAAATAAAATCATTTTAAAAAAGATCCACATCCGTGTTTTGTGTCGTAGGTAAATACTTCAGTTTGTCTATTTACTTACGGTCTTACAAACTAATATATTTAAGTTTTTTTTACATTCTTATTTTGCTTAGACATTATTGAAAAATTATAAATACTTATGATCATAAAATAATTACAAAATGTACATAATTTAAATAGTTTTATCATCACGGCTTTCATCATTTTTGAATGAAGGTATAAATTAAAGAAAATTTTGAATTAAATAAAACCGATAATGAGTTATTATTTTAAAAAGCTGGTACGGAGAATAATAAATCTTTCTCATTGGAACCGCCCTGTACGATCGTAAGAACATCTTTAGACGAAATTTTAATTCTCGGCCGCTGGCTGGTTAATGGTCCTTAACGACTTCTCAAAGAGGTGTTCAGTTGACTTGATTCTGGATTGACATGAAACCGTCCATCAATTTATTTGGTGTCATTCAATGCCATTTTCTGATTTGTATCCGTAATTACTTTACTGTCCCTTTTTAATACATTATCTCCACACAGGTGACCCTGAGGAAAAAAAATCCTCTGGGCCTGTGTCATATTTGAGAATGCTGTGTGGAGGGTATTTTTACGTAAAGAAAGGAGAGGAAGTTCTGGGTAGGGGGGGTTAGGAATATTGATTCAATGTGTTTAGTAGAGACTAATGTATGAATCCATCCTTTCCACTAAATGCAGGCGATAAGTCGAGAGAGTCCGGCTGGAGAGGTCAAAACGTCTCCCTCAACCAGTCTCTACTAAACTATCCCGCCACGCAGTAGATGAGCGATAGCATCCGCCGCCAAGACCTAGACAAATCTCAACCCATCTAATCGGGTACCCCTGCCAAGAACCAAACGTAGTGAATCACTTGGGGTGTCCTATAGCAAGGGGGTTGGTTATCCAATAAATGGTTCCCGGGGCGGGGGTACCTATACCCGCGCCTTCCAAATTGAAATGAACTTTCCGTACCTACTCCAATCCGAAGATCTGTGGCGTAATATTATAAAATGTAATGAGATTAAAGTTAATTTTGTTTTCTTATCATTTATTAAAAGTACTCTTTGGTATCTACGTTTTTTTTGGAAAAAACTTTTATGGCCATTATTATCCACACAAAAAGATAAAGTATTTCCCGTGAACACATTTGATGATGATGTAGTCACTTTTTTCGAAACTTCTCAAAGAAAATAATTTGCTGACCCGTGCAGGTACTAGTAACTAGTAATGGATCTAGGAGCATTCACCGACTACAATTCACCGCGGGAAAATCCGCACGCAATAAATCATTAGCCATTATTAATTAATAAATTATTAATAAATAATAATAAATTTATTAGCCATTATTTGGAAATGTATTTTTACTGAAATAATTTATTACAAAAGCACATAATTTTTGGAAGGTGCTAAGGACTATTTATTATATTAATAGTGACGTATTTATTAACGCGTTAATCCAACCTAACAAAACCTATGATATACCTATCCTATGATAATATGTAACGGTTATTGAAGTGAAAATTCTTTGGCACAGTTGTGATTTGAAACTCGATGAAACGGAAGCGAGCGACACAAAAAAGAGATAAACACATACATCTTTAGGATTTATCCTCCGAGAGGTACTCGGTTACAATAAAATACGATAAATCCACGGTTCTACGCAAGTCTCCTTTAGTCTAGTGCAGGGGTTCCCAATCTTTTTCAGCCAGCGGCGCACTTACAAGTTTAATATTTTGTCACGGCGCCCTACTTTAGCAAGCTATTTGAAATATATATAGTGATATGTATTATAGTCGAAAGAAATAGGTACCTACAATAATAGTAGTTAGGTAGATAGGCACAAAAATTAAAACACCACAATATGAAAATGAGTTCTATTATATTTATAAAAATTCAGAATTGGAACAGAGAACAACAAAAAAGACTTAAGAAAAAAATAAAATACGATAGTTACTCAGTCAAATAGGTCAAATCAATGTGACAGGTGAGCTTGATGATTTCCGCACAGTTTTACAAAGCGGGGAATAAAACATGAAACTGCTACTCTCATTTCTTGCTCCACATTGATCTTTGAGCAATATTTGTTCTTGATTACAGCTTCAGCTGAAAATCCAGCTTCACATAAATATGATGTGGCAAACAGAATGATATTTTTTAAAGCTTTCGAAGTTAAATTTGGATATTCATTTTGAATCGATAACCAAAACTCCACCAAATCGGAACTGGTGAATCTAGTTTTGAGGCTGTTGTCGGAAGAGAGTTTAATGAGACACTCTTGCTCTTGTGTTGTGAATCCTGGCGGAGCTTGTGCAAGAAAAGGATCTTGGATCCATCCATGGGCCATCGGGTCTTGTGAGACAACCAGTTCATTAGATGCCGCATATTTATACAATTGCGGGAAGCAATCTTGACCGCTCGATGCAAGCGCTCAAAATAGGAATTGTTGCTTTATAGGCAGGGCTGGGCAGTATTTGAAATACTTGTAATTGAAATACGTATTTGAAATACAAATACGTATTTTGTATTTGTATTTCAATTACTTCCTAAAAATGTATTTTGTAATTGGTATTTCAATTACCCGTTGCTGATGTATTTTGTAATTTGTATTTCAAATAAGTATGGCTTCAAAATACATTTTCAAATACATTTAGCGATCTTAATAATGATAATGAAAAATAAACTAACGTAGATAATACATAGACTAAAAACGCTAGAATCCAGAGCAATATATGTTAATTTAGATATTTAGAGTTGGCAACACTATCTGTATCATATTAAATTAATAGTGTCCGACCGAAACAGGACTTTCTACCGAAACCGAAACCGAAATCGGAACTTCGGTGTCTGTCACAGTTTTGGCCGAAACCGAATCTCTTTTAAACATGTTAAAAATCTATTGTTTACTGAAATTTGGCTTATTTTTACACTTACTGAATTTTTTAAATATTTTTTTATATTGCTGCTTTAAAACCATAGATATTCCTTTGTTTCTCTTATCTGTGTATAAAACAAACAAAAATTAACAAAACGTGTAAATACTTCTTAGAACAAAAATTTGTTAATAATCATCACTTACATTATAAAGGAAGGACCTCATTAATTGAGTATTTTAATTGCGTTTACAACCACAATATTCTGTTAAATTAAAATACGTGTTAAATGAAATTAAAACAAAAAATAATTGAAGTATGTGAAAAAATAAGTATTTATTATTCTTTTATATTAGTTCTACATAGAAGGCCCTGAGGAAAACAATTTCTCTCAGGGGCTATGTCATCTTAGAGATGCTGTGTGGAGATTTTTTTTAAGGAAAGGAAGGAGAGGCAGTTCTGGGAAGGAAATATGTACGAAGGGTGGGTAGGAATCGGGGGGTTTAGTGTATCCATTCATAACGGACGTATGAATCCATCCCTCCAACCACGGTGCAAGGCGATAGGTCGAGAGATTCCGGCTGGAGAGGATAAAAGACCTCCCTCAACCAGTCTCTTTCTATCCTGCACACCACGGAGCAGGAAGGGAGACGCACTGGCCGCAAAGACCTGGATAAACCTCACCCCATTAACCCGGGCACCCCTGCAAAGTCACAAAACGTGGCGAACCACTTTAGGTGACCTATGGAAGAAGTGTAGATTATCCAATAAATGGTTCCCGGGGCGGCGGGTATTATTACTGGTATATTAGTGCTATAAAACAATTAAAAAAATTCCAAACATGTTAACTACTTATTGGAACAAAAATTTTACGAACGAGCCACGAACTCACCTGAATTCAGCTAAACGACGCGCAATAATTCACGTACGCAGAGTTTCGGTTCGGCCGAAAGTTCGGCAGATTTTTTGCCGAAACAGAAACTGATGCTGAAACTAGATTTTTTTGCGGAAACTTGCCAAAACCGAACCTTCGATCGGTCACTATATATTATTATACTTGTCATTGCTTTGTATTTTACATTTTTGTGTCATAGTATGAGATCAGCACTATAGGAATAATTTGCTGAATACAAGATTATTTTTAAGTTTTTTACAGTAGAGCGCATTTGAAGTTAAATAACACAAAACTGCGCCATATAAATGTCACGTTAATAATAATCTTGTATTCAGCAAATTATTCCTACAGTGCTTGATCTAATAATATGACACAAAAATGTACAATACAAATAATTATTATTATTATATAACACCCGGGTCCTATACAACAAAACTTTACAAGTTTTTTTTCTCTTGGGGTAAAAATAATCTCGTTGAATTCAATGTTTCAAAGACTACATCATGTCTGATTACGTCTAAAAGGGATCGAAATGAAAATCTAGTCTACTTCGACGGAAACAATCTTCCAAACAGGCCTTCCATAGATATGCTTGGTGTAACTCTAAGTGACCAGCTCAGAAATAGGGCTCCATCGAAGCCAGAGTAAAGTTAGCCTCTCAAAAACTGATATGTACTTTAATAGTACACAACTGCTAACCCTGTCACAATCACAAGTGCGCCCCACGGTTGAATTCGGCAGCCACCTCTGGTCTTGAGCTCCAAAATACCTGAAAAATATCCTCCACTCTGTGCAGAAACGGGCGGTCCGTTTGATAGATTTTCCTATCCTTGTTCTACCGGTATTTCAATGGAAGATGCTCCGAGGAGCTAGCGGCACCGGTGCATAGTCGGGTAACACGCCAAATGCGTGCCCAACATATGTACACGGTTGACATTTGTCACATGAGAACGGGTCGCTTCTCCGACTCATTCTTGTATTCAACAGCTCGGCTGTGGAACGATTTTCCAGCCTTTGTGTTTCCTCCTTCCTACAACATGGGCCTCCTTAAGACCAATATTCATTCCTTCCTCTCCTCAAAAAGGCCGTCCACACAGCATCTCAGATGACATAGGTCCTGAGGGAAATTGTTTTCCTCAGGACCTCCTGTGTGGAGTTGTAAATGAAAAGAATGTAAAAAAAAGTGGAGCGGAGATGAGATGTGTCTTCTAAGCAATATGATTGGTCAATTTTTGCACGTCTCTGTTTCACTCTTCTCAGCTTTGCTTCTATGGAAACGCACCCTTAGATAAGGGCACTTACGACAATTTGTTGTAACCAAAGGTTGTACTAAAACCAAATGTATTTTGTATTTTGTAATTTTTATTTTGTATTTGATATAAAAAAAATGGTTAAAATACTGTATTTTGTATTTCAAATACACGACTTCAAAGTATTTTGTATTTCGTATTTTAAATACATGCGAAAAGGTATTTTGTAATTTGTATTTTAATTACAGCAAAGCATGTATTTTGCCCAGCCCTGTTATAGGTACCCGCGAATATGTGTGGTTTCGGATAATGATAGAGGATCGACTCACGGCGCCCTTCTTTACTTTCTACGGCGCACCCGGGCGCCGCGGGGCACACTTTGGGAACGCGTCTGGCGAACCTTAGAGGCCAGGCATCAGCGTACCAAGGGTAGAATCCTACTGAATCTAAAAAAATATATTTTTTTTTTTGTAAAATCAATATCCAATCTTTAGACCACTCTGAAATGAATAGGCAAAGAAAACACAAAAGAAAGCGACAAATAGCAACTCCGAAGAAGAAAACACAAATAGATACTAATGGCCAATTGTTAACGAAAAGGTGCACTGGAATTTGACGACTAAAATATGGAATAAAATTATCCTTTACATTGATAAAAAAAAGTGATTCGTAGCTCTCCACTCTTGTCTACTTTAGTTTTCTGAAGGTTTCACTTATATCGCGTGTGAATTGCACACTCATTTAAAAAAATATATTTTCTTTTAATGCTTGGATATTATTTGTATTAAATTATTTCAGTAAAAAAATACTTTACTTATTTATTTTTTTTATTAAGACATACACAGTAGGTACATTATGATGTATGAAATTAAATTGTTACATGATTATAGTAGCTACCTATTAGCTATTAGGTACGAAAGTCCACGCATTATCAGCAGGTAATTTCGCCTGAGTTCTGAACGGTTCTTAAAACTTAACAAATGAATATATGAGTAATTATAATGAAAATGAAGAATTTGTGTGGAGAGAGAAAGAGACATTTTGAAATCAAGAACAATAACCCTCCGTACGATGGTAAATAATTTTCCCCGCGGTGAATATTCCGCGGTGAATTGTGGGCGATGAATCTACCGGATACCACTTAAACAACCTTACGTTTCAATTGACGTCATAATAGACTTAATTACAAATATATTAGATGCATACCATGTTCGCAAAAACTGGTTACCAACAAAACAACAACAAAAAACATTATACATATTATTATGTGCTTAGTAACAAAAACCATATCTCCAACCATGCAGCTAATGATATTTTATGCTTTATTTTATTTTATAATAAATTTAAATTCTTTGCATAACTACAGTCAATATTTTTCGTTTTCAACAGCGGCTTTTAGGAAAAAATATTTTGAACGAAAGGTTTCTGGAAATCTAGTTGTAGCCACCAAAACATTATAATGAATCTATATGTTTACTTTTATTTATAACTTAATGAGTTAAAACCTCAAATTGTTATGTTTAATTAAATAATGGCAATATTAGCGAAACTCGAAAGCAGAAAATTCAGAAAAAGATAGGTCACATCTGGGACTCGAACCCAGGATAAGAGTGTGGGTAGTTCTTAGTCGAAGTATGATACAGTTAAATATGACCGAATCTGATATTACATAAATATTACCTACACAATTACACATTAGCTCGGTTGGTAGAGTGGTGCCCCGGCAAGGCGATGGTTCTGGTTCGAGTCCCAGTATCGTATATTTTTCTGAGTTTTCTGTTTTCAGATTTTCGATTGAGTTTCGCTAAAATTGTCTTCATTTATTTAAATAATTATTATGTTTTCACGTGCGTCAAAAATCGCACCCTGATTTCGCTAATTCTTTTGAACATTCATATCTATGCTTCCAGCGGTTCATTCGCGGATCCTTTACCTGATATATAAACTGCGCTTTAGGCCACAGTTCCATCATTAATATAACTATCATTAGCAGTGTTACCTTCATTGGTAGGTCATTGCTAGGGCCACAGATGTGACCTTCAGAATCCACTTATTCTAAAACAAAACACGTGCCCAAAAGGTCATTTAATTTAGCCGACTTGCTAAATTACTTTGGTCTATTAGCATCATGCATACAAACCAATAAACATAAATATTTTATGGCAAAGATGTGGATAATAAAAATTTACATAAATTTAGCATCTAAATAGAGTATTTCTCAAATGCGCATTGATTTTTATACGTTTAAATTTTTTTTCCAAAATATTTAGCGAATAATTCTCGGAACCGTAAGTGTTTCCCTAACAAACACGTTTTCTTTACTGGTTAATCTGCCGTTAAATAAGTGACATACCTGTTTTTTTCGATTTCGAAGTTAATACCTTATGATATTTCTGCACTTAATTCATTCGACTTGCCATTTATTTTCCTTGACAACGCGTTCCAACAAAGAAATCTTCTAAAACATAGGTTAATAGATTAGGTAGGCACTTTGTAATAAATATATAAGGTTTTTTATCTTGCAGCTAAAATCAGATGCACATTTTTTTAATATAAATAGACATTAAATAAATACATGACAATTTTTGTTTAAATTTCATAAACAGCTTTCCGGATACTTTAAAATGATGTTAGAAATGCCCGGGAAGATGTGGGACGATCAGATTAATCAAATACTAACTTGAGTCGTCGCGTCAAGAGTCGGTTAACGGATGAGTCTGTATGTCCGAAACGAAATATAAATGTGAATGATGCAAGGAGTGTATTCTAATATCTACTCATGTTATATATAAGCATATATTATCTGCCTTATTTATTCTATGAAATCCTTACTTCGAGAGGTCCGTTTTAACCTGTGTTTTTTTCTGCATGCGTTTTTTATTAGAAAGAGTGGTAGATTCGATCATTAGTCAGCAAGTCAACAAAGGATTTCAGGAAACCTTCATAGAAAACCTATGAATGACAGTAGGTACAACCTACCTGCGATAGTGTCTAATGATTGAAACATATCGTTTAATTGACAGGTGGTTTGTGGTCGACTCTATTGTTTATGCTCGTATCGCACATTTGAAGGTAAAGCCTTCAAATCAACATAAGTAGCACACATTTTGCATCTTTAATTTTTAAAGTGTGA
The DNA here is from genome assembly GCA_917563855.2 of Limnephilus lunatus. NCBI lineage: Eukaryota > Metazoa > Arthropoda > Insecta > Trichoptera > Limnephilidae > Limnephilus > Limnephilus lunatus. Next base: position 81,957,325 of record OU830597.1, on the reverse strand, counting down.
AGATATTATTACGTGGTTTCATTATGAATTAGAAAGAGGCCACTCATTTCGCAATATTTTTAAACAAGAGTCTTATATCGGATATTCAAATTTGTATCTGTACAATATTTTGTCATTTGGCAAAAGGAGACCGTTTTTAACTACATACATGCATAATTTATAATCATGTTTAATGTTAGGATTCACGCTTTCTCCTGCGTTCAAATTTCTCGGGAGAGAAATTCAACTAAAATTGACAGAGCACAGACCTTTCAAAAATATTTTTTTTAATAAACGATCAGGGCATGTTCTAAGTATAACTTTCGTTGTCTATTTCGGTGTTAATTGAGACAGCACTTTGATATTTTTTTAAATGTTCAATGTACATAAGTACTCGATTGTCCGAGTGTATGTTAACAAGTACCTAGTGATGATATGGAGTTAAGAAGTAAGTGGACAATCATTCGTAAAATTGTTGTCGTAAACAATTTTAGCCAACCTTACCAACAGTTATCACAACCTAAATTCTCATAATACTTTTCGCAAATAAAAGGATATTTTAAATTATATTATCGTTTAGCCTTCAGAAGAACTACAACAGTAAATACTGCCATGTTGTGAGTTCTTTTTAGTTATAATGGCATACATAAACAACCATTTTCATGATTCAGCAAGGTCTGAAAGAATCCAAGGCTGATAGGGGTGTAATAATCACTTAAATCAGTTTAATCAATATTGAGATAGGGGCACTTAGATTACATATTTGTAGATGTACACATTTGTAGATGTAGCGATGGAGAAAGGAGTGAAAGGTTGTGTTTCTAATACAAATATAGTGAAAGATATAATTATGGGACATCAAAGGAAGACATCAAGACAAAAAGGAAGAGATCAAGAATGAAGAAGAAGATCAAGAATATACCTAATTCAAATACTTGTCTAAAGTTGGGCAATGACGACTCGTGACTGTATGCGAAATATTCAGGAATTTGCAGCGCCACATCAGATTGCTGAAAATCTTCGTGCAAAGGTGTGTTTTGCAAAAAAAATAAGGATGTCTTTTTGGCTATTAGCACTCTATCTAGCGCATTTAAATCACAAACAACAAAATTCACCAGCCTCCCCTCAAAAGATTATGTAAAAGGTAAATACCTACGTTATAATGCGTGAATGTGATTGAGGCATCAAGTGCATTGGGCAGAATTTTGTGGAATTTCATCCTTAATAATACGGTAAAGCAAAATAACGTATTATTTGATTAAACAGACATAATTGTCATCTTTAGTAACACTCGTTTAGTATCGACACATTACTTCGTGTGTCACATATTAACATTTTGGTCCACTCGCAAATCTGTAAATAAAACACTAATTTAAGTGCATAAAAGTGTACTCTCTTTACATTAACGTGGAGATGCTCGTAACTCGCACCGATTTGATATTGACATGAGCATAATATTACGAAGTTAATCGAATTTGTAAAATAAATACATAAAATCTAAGCGTTGTGGATCTAGAAGACATCGCCAAACTCCCAATGACAACCCTAATAATCAAATAGACCAGGCTAATCCCAGAACAACTTGCAAAAAGTGTTCCAACCTAAAATAATTAAATTGGCGACATCTGTGAATACGTAGATTATAACCAGGGCTGCCACCTCTCCGGGTTTGACCCGGAGTCTACGGCAGTCTACGGGTTTGCATGGTGCATGTCCGGGCTACGGGTTTAACATCGATATCTCCGGGTCAGACCGAGCGGTGGCAGCGAAGCCAATGACACTAGAAATTTATCTACAAGGATCCACTACAGGAATGTTATTTATATTTCATTCATCATTACATGAATATGCTGACAGAAGCCATACTATTGCTAGAAAAAACTCCGTGGCAGCTGCTGAGTTGTACCCAATAATTAGAAATATAAAAGACAAGGTTGAAAGCCGACTGCATGATGAATTTTACGGTGCAAAAATAATGAGAAACATAAAGTTTTTGAGGCCATCTGATTAGGATCAATTAAAAAAGAAGCCAATGAGGTTTCCGGGAGAACTCTTGAATACATTCAGAAATATTATGATTTTGAGGACTCTGTATTCAAAATATTTTTCAAATTCGATCTAAAAAGTGCAGTACTGTGGAAGCTGTCGAATTACTTGGTTTGAAAAATGTCAACGAAGATAAACTTTATGACGAGAACCGAAAATTAAACCAAGTATTTCCTCAGTTCGTACAATCTAGAGATTCAACATTACCTGTTGATTTACGATGGGTTCAGTTATTCAAAGTCATTCAAAGTCACCTCTACCTTCACCGAACTGCCAAAAATAATTGGAAATTCTTTTTCAATCCACGCGTCTTTTCTTTAATGGGAAATTTGTGGACAGACAAGCGAAACTGCTTGTCAGTGGACATGGTGAAGGCAGAGTTAATTTTGAAGATTAATTACAATATGAATCGCCAAGAATTTTTGAAGTTTTTGAAGAAACCTGAGCAAGAAAAGATGCTTAAACGACCCCTTCAGAATGAAAAATATAATTATAAGTGTGAAGCTGGTCCAAGTCAGCCAAGCACTAGCTAGGTCATTTATATTAAAAAAAAAATAAAAAAAAAACATTACCAATGGTAATTTACCATGACATTTTGCCTTAATTTAATAATTCATTCTAAAAAAAGTTTTATTTTAATTTTTTTTTAAATATTTCTTAAATCTCCGGGTCCGGTAGGGCTGACACCTTTCACTGTTTTTGAAAGGTGTCAGCCCTAATTTATAACGTATATACCTACGTTCCGTTTAACCTTTTCTTGCTCGATCCAATTCTGCGAATCCTGCCACCCTTCTAGAAACATATTTTTGCCACTTTGAAAAACACTAATAAGCTTGCTTATCTTATTTTCAGCCAAGACTCGGAATGCCTGAAAATAGTTCCCCGGAACATGAGCATAGCGGACTCCGCTCCCGCCGCACTTATGGATGAACACGAGGTAATTATTATCGTCATTATTTTTTGGGTTATTATGCCGGTTCCATTACAACTCAATAGGTGACAAATCAACACACCTTTGAAAAGTGATTTAAAGTCATTGAAAACGATGTAAAAAAATTACCCTATAAACCTAACCTAGTGTAGTCTATTTAACCCGGTTTTTTTACATCACTTCTCACGACTTTATATAACTTTTCAAAAGAGTGTTGATTTGTCACTATTTTGAGTTGCCCTATTACCATTACGCCGTGTTGCGCTTCCTCCTTCTTTAGCCAATGTTTCAGACAACGCTGCAGTTTTCATTATCGGTGTAGATGTGTAGATTGTGAAGTGTATGCTCGTGTATTTAGAGGTGATAGCGTATTCAGTACAATAATTAGTTAAATTAATTTGGTTTTCGCCATTTAGTTTTGGTATAGCCGCCAAGTACCGGATACTAAGAACTATTTCACTTAGCCCCGTCGTCTTTATGGGGTTTTTGAGAATTTCATTTTCCTCCGTAACTAGGCATGATCGATGCGTTTTGGATCTTTCCGGGACTTTAGAAACAAATCCAAAGTGGTTTGAAATTTGAAATCCACGCTCGAAAGTGTTCCGAGACCCTTTTGGAGATGGTTCGTTCTGTCTAGCCACAGACAACTTGTCACATCCCAAGCGATAATCATGTTTTTTGTTTACGATAATTTGTCAGTAACCACTGGGTAATCGCTATTCCACGGGTACATACTATAACCTCCGTTATGTGTCTGTCTAGGCCAGGGGCAACAATCGCGGCCTTGTTTGGACTTTTAATATTTTTTAATATATATTACAAGCTTTTACCCGCGGCTTCGCTCGCATGGTATTAGTGGGAAATTATTGTATAAAGAATTTTCCCACGTTAATGAAAAAAAAATTCCGTGATAAAAAGTAGCCTATGTCTTTTCCCATTCCTCCAATTTTCTCTGTTTAAAAAAATCACATAATATAAACAACAAATATCTATAAGACAAATAAAATTCTCGTACTAACTTGTTTTATTTTATTTTAATTTAACATTTTTTTTAATGTTTGCATACAAATAAAATATTAAACAACTGAATCGAAGTAGTAACTTATTGAAATTGCGATATTAATCCAAATTTCATTTATCAAAAATTTCATGGGGTGAGGTTTGTCTAGGTCTTGGAGGTGGTTGACTGGTAAATATTGAACATCAGATTCCTTGCCACCCCTTAAACCCCTTTCCTTCTAAGAACTCTCCTCTCCTCCCTTTCCTTAAAAAAAACCTCCACACATCATCCCCAAAGATGACTTTAGATGGAAAATTATTTTCCTCATCGTCTCCTATATGGAGCTCATTAAAAAAAAATATATATATATATATAAAACAAAGTCTGGTTAGTTACACCATTTATAACTCAAGAACGGCTAAACTGATTTTTATGATCATTTAGCTTTTGACGGCGAGCTTGGGACTGTTCTGGTGTCTCAGCAGCCCGTTGAGATGATAGATATTCAGCATGCTGTTGACGGCGAGCTTGGGATTGTTCTGTTGACTCAGCAGCTCTGTGTGCTGCCTGAAACAACGCATGTTTAATTTTTCGCACTTAAGAGTGAATAACCAGCACATGACAACTTCGATTCCGACACTAGCGCTAACACATCAGGGCTCGCGAGCGGGCGTTTTCAGAACTAAATTTCGTTCCGCGGCAATCCGAGTTTTGAGGGTTTTGTTCACTCGAGCTAGGGCTACCCGCTACTATTACTACTTTATGTTACTATTCTCGCTTCCAGAATTTTAATTAGTAGTAGTTATTTGTAATTTGTATATTGAAGTGCATAAACATAAATAGATACAAGTGAAATGCGTAAACACAGTAGGTATTAAGTAGATAGCTACATGAATAAACAATTTGTTATATTCTTTTTAATATTTTGGTTTTTTGTTTTTCAATTGTATTTTACGGCCATTAGAGTGGAAGATACTCTCAGTATCGCCCTGGTGTAAGACCACCATTAAGAATTGAAACGTTGCTTGAAATGGCTTTAGCCGTGTTTAGTGGTCAGATCTGAATAGCCAGGTACTTCCCCACCTTCCTCTTCCCTATATCCTTCCCCTCCCCACTACCTTCAGTCTTACAACATACTCCAAATTGGGGATGCAATAGTCCCACTGGCTCCAGACTTGTGCGGTATTCATGAAAAAAAACGAGTAATATTCAGTTGGATTGTAAAAAATGTCGCATTTTGAAATATTTATTCGTGTGCATAATTAATAATAAGCACTTCAACAAACAGAATTAAAGCGCACAAACCCTTTCTTTCTTTGAGTGGCCTTGCAACGCATGCCGGGTACCCGCTGTATATAATGTTATATAGTGCAGGCGCTTGCATTATAATTCCCGGGACTTGTGATGGAACCATAACAGTTTAGTTGACCGCGAGGTTACAGTGCCCATGAAACGCATGCCGGGTACCCGCTGTATATAATTTATTTATTTATTTACGGACAAATAGTCCATTAACAATATAACAATAACACGAAAAACAAGCGTGCGTAAAGGCCCGACCCGCCGAGCAATCGATCACCGTTCGCATTGATTACCGTTCGCATGTCATTTTTCGTAACTATCACCACTTTTCGTAACCCATTCACCAGTTTACCCCCAAGTGTCGAGCGTGCGTAAAAAAGATTTACCCCAAAAAAATATTTTGGAGCAGTTGGGACTCTTGTGCGGTATTCACACAAGAAAAATTTAAAATAAAAAAAATATTCGAAATTATAAAAATTTTTGCAAAAAAATATTCAATGAACATGAAAAATTGCGTTCGGGCAACCCTATAGATTTAACAAACATGAATCAAGGAATTCGTGTTTATTTCAAATTTCGTTTTCAAATTTCATTTCCAAATATTATTATTCAAAGCGTCGCGAAGACGTGCTCTCCTGGCCGCGTTTGGGCCCGTAATTAGGCGTGCGCGTTATTTAACGTAACTAGATACAATAACTAGTTTCGTTTATGAAACGGAAATAACTAGTTTCGTTAAAATTAAAAGTAGTTATTTTTGTAAATGCGTTATTCTTGTAACTGTGATTGTTGGTGTTGGGTGTAACGTGAGTAACTGAGTAGTTTCGCATCGTTTCGCATCGCGTCTGCCAGCCGGCCGAGCTAGCGAGTTGGCAGGTCGAAAATTTCCGAGTCAGCGGGAGTCCGTGACACGAAATCCGAAGTAATCCTATTGTTAAAGTAATAAAATTGATTTCACTGTATAGCTACAAACACTTAGATACTAGAGAGTCATTTAATTTATTTTCGTTTCGTGTGTAACTGTATAGTTAGTGGAGGTATTTACACAAACAATCACAGTAGCTGAATGAAAATAACTAGTTACAAAAATAACCTGTTTTGAAACAGGTTACGCTGACCAAGAAACTAGTCTCGTTACGTTTCTTGAAAACGTCGTAACGACCCACATCTACCCGTAATGAAATCTGAAATTTGTGTTTACGGGCTGCGATAAAAATGGTAAAATGCGATGTTCAAAATTATTTAAAATTAAATACTTCCTGAAATTATTTTACGATCAAATTATTTATGATTTGTCAATAACGTCTTAGCAAAATAAGTATGTAAAAAAATCCGAAATATATTTGTTTGTAAGTGCACAAATAAATGCACAAACCGACCAATTTTCGTCAAGAAACACATGTCCGTATATATTTTTTAATAGTTTTATTTAAACTAAAATTAAAATTCTGAAACATACGTTTACCAGATAATGTATTGATTTATTTTACTGCATGATTATATGATTTGAAATGGGTGTTGTATAAGAAATGTAAATAATATAAAAATAAATTAACATCTTATATTAAAAAAAGTAAAGAAGAGTTTTTTAAAAATAAAATATTATCTTCAGAAAATAACCATAAACAAATGTGGAAAACAGTAAATTTGGCCATAGACAATACAAAAAAAACACAAAACATTAAGTACATTGAACACGATAAAAAAAATATAGATGCCAATATGCAACCTAAACAATGTGCAAACATTTTTAATTCCTTCTTTGCAAATGTTGGAAAAAATCTTGCGAAAAATATTCATAAGCCTTCTGACCCGGAAAAACATAAAAATAAAAATTTACAGAAACGTAATATACTTTCAACATTCGAAACAACAACAGAATGTGAAATCTTAAAAATAATAGAAAATATGAAAGGAGGTTCATCTCCCGGTTTTGATTCTATTACGGCACATATGTTAAAATCTATGAAACCTTACTTAATAAAACCCATCACTCATTTAATAAACTTAAGTTTAACAAAAGGAATATTTCCAATGAACTACAAAAACACAATAATCTCACCTATTTACAAATCTGGAGATCCACACCAAGTAACAAATTATCGCCCAATCTGTCTTATTTCTAATATAGGAAAGATCTTTGAAAAAATAGTAAAAAAACAGTTGGTAAATTTCCTAGATAGTAATAAAATAATACACAAAAACCAATTTGGTTTTATAAAATCACTCAGCACACAAGATGCTATTGCTAACGTAACTTCATACATTTACGAAACAGTAGATAAAGGTAAAAAATGTGCGGGTATATTTATTGACCTCAGAAAGGCATTCGATAGCATATCTCATGAGATGCTATTAAAAAAATTAAATAATATTGGCATAAAAGGCAACGCGATTAAATGGATCACCAACTACTTAAAAAACCGCCCTCAAGTGGTAAAAATCAATCATGTTAATAGCGATCAAGAGCTTTCAAGCTTTGGAATCCCCCAAGGTACAGTGCTTGGACCAATCCTATTTACTATATATGTAAACGATATTTTTTTTCAACCTTTACATGGTCAAATTACATCATACGCCGACGATACAGTATTAATAATAAGTGGAAAGACTTGGGAAAATGTAGAATTAAAGGCCATAGAAGACATTAACACGCTTAAGAATTTTTTCGACACTAATTTACTATCACTAAATAGTGAAAAGACATTTGTAATTCCATTTGCAATACATTTAAACGATGCTCCCAAAAATTTTAACATTGTCATTCATGAAAATACTAAAATTCACAGCCAAAACTACTGCAAATCAAACTGTACAATATTAAAAACAACAAATAAAATTAAATATCTAGGAGTAATTATTGATAAAAATCTGAAATGGAAGGAACAAATATGTCAAGTAGTAAACAAAATTAGAAAATTAATATACATATTTTTAAGAATTAGAAATTTTTTGTCGATAAAAAATCTATATTTAATCTACTATGCCTTAGTTCAATCCACTTTACAATACGCTATCATTAGTTGGGGATCCGCATATAAATGTAACCTTGTTCCAATAGAAATTGTACAAAGAACAATTATTAAAATTATATTAAAAAAATCCTTGGACTACCCAACAGAACGCCTATTTGATGAATTCCAAGTACCTACATTTAAAGATTTATATATTAAAAATTCATTAATTCAAATTATCAAAGAAAAAGATAAATACCAATTTCTAAACGAAAACAGAACGCGACTTAAACATGTTTTTATATGCCCAAAACTAAATACGTCTTTTGCACAACATCATTACACTTACCAGGGAAGAACTTTTTTCAATCGTCTTCCAGAAGAAATCAGAAGCATTAATGATAAAACCCAAATACTGCTCTCTGTCAAGAGACATTTTAAAAATATTCTAAAGAAAAAAACTAATGCCACTTAATTATCCTTTCAAATATCCTTAGTTTTCCATAATATTATTTCTTTTATTTAAATGTATACAAATATCTTTAGTTTTCCATAATATTCTTTCTTTTCTTTAAATATATACTATTATATACTATTACAAGACACATATATTTATGTAAATGAATTATTTAAGTACTAAGTAATAACCACATTTATGTACACTCCTTTTCCATACACAAGCAAATGCTTTAAATGGAAAAGTAGTAAAAAACCTAAGATGTAAAATTATCACTTAGCAACATGTAAAACATATGAATGAAAATAAAAAATAATTACAAAAAAAAAAAAAAAAAAAAAAATGTACTTTTTTGAAAATTGAACAAATCTGCGAACGACCTATGGTATAACCTTATTATTCTAAAAATATATTTTTTTTCTCAAAATCTAAAACATAAGTTTACTAGATAAAAGAACAAACTTTTGAAATCCATTTATAGTTTTTTGTGGAAAAGAGTCAATACGTCTAACCACTGATTTAAAAATGACATATTTCTGGTTTCTCTGGTTGTACACTCTTAAGCTTGTGGAAATGTCTCTTCAAGTCTTGCAACTTTCATAGCTCGAGCTTTATTAGAGCTTTTGCTTAGATTCGACTTACGCTTTCGTGGCATAATTGTTATTATTCTTGCTGAAAATAATTATGGTAGAAAATTTCAAAATTTGAGAATGACATTTCGCTAATAAAAATTCTATTTTAGAAAATATTTAAATTATAGAAATAGAAATTTATTTTAAGTACCTACTCCCTTTATTAGTATTTTATTCACATTTGAATCCAGAAAAACCTAAAAAAATAGTCCACTTCAAACGCTATGCTTTATAGCAACGTTATTCTTTTTGTTCGGAGAATGAACATTTTTAGAGATATGTAGATATTAACTACGACGCCAAAAACGTACTCTTTTGAATCACAACAAAGCACTCTTTTTAAGCCTAAAATTTTGGGACAAAAATTTTTTTTTTTTTTTTTTTTCTATTTTCGGACATGCACTAATGGGAAGAATATTGTGTTTGATAGGCCTCTCTGATTCTCCAATGTGCTCGATATGTGAACAAATTGAAGATATTGAGCACACATTATCAAAGTGCATTAAATATGAACGACAGAGAGTGACAATATTAATGACCTCGAACCCATCGGAAGTTCATAATTTAATAGCCTCAACCGAGTTTCATGACATATCGAGAATAATGAAATTTATTAGATCATGTAAACTGGAAAATATTTGAAAGTGATTTTTTATATAAAATGAATATAAAAGGACTAAGTACCTTTTAAAGATCATTAGAGATTATAGATAATATTATAATTTAAAAACAGATGTGTGAGTCAGAAGCCTCGATAATATACATGATTTAAAAAAAAAAAAAGCCTAAAATTAAAAAAAAAACACATTGTTTCCAAGGTATCAATTTTTTTGACGTTTGCAATAACTCGATTTTGTTAGGGACAGAAAACGTATGATACATAATTTCATAACGCCACAGCTCATTCATAACGCCAGAGCTTACCAATATATAAAGCCGTTTTTACTCGCAAATAATGTAGCTTTCGATTAGTGAAAGAATTTTTAAATTCCATTCGATATTTATAGCTTTCGATTAGTGAAAGAATTTTTAAATTCCATTCGATATTTATTGCGTGAAAGAGTAACAAACATCCAACCAACCATCCAACCAACCAACCATCCAACCAACCAACCATCCAACCAACCAACCATCCATACAAACTTTCGCATTTATAATATTATTAGTATTATAGTAAGATGTATATAGGTATTAAACATTGACTTCATATACCCGTATTAAACTAACCTTAAAAAAGCAATTACTTTTGTGAAAACTTGTGATCCGATTATAATGTGGGACGAATCTTTCTTGGTGACCCGACGATAGCTCCGCCGACAATTGGCCCCCGAAATGATATCATCATTACATAGTATAAAATGAAATCGCTCCAAATGTATGTGCGCTTAGATCTTTTAAACTACGCAACGGATTTTCATGCGGTTTTCACCAATAGATAGGGTCATTCAAGAGGAAGGTTTACATGTATGATACATGCATATTATAGTTGAGAAAGCCGAGAAATTCAAATTTTCAATGCAGGCAGCTAGTTTACTATAAAATAATAATTTTGTATGCACTATTTACCGACTTCAAATATACCCCTAATAATAAGTTGGTATGAATATCAAACGAATTTATATAGTGTCGATTGTTTGTTCTTTTGCGCTGGTAACACAGTTAGAGTCAAGTAGATTTTTCCCTGATGTATTTCAATGAAAATATGTTTTATACTTTGTTATTCGGCGGTACATCCTCTCTGCACATCCCTTCGGGATCACTTAGTTATATTTTGTCTAATTAGGTATACCGTATTTTCCCTAAGCCGACTGCATATTGTAAGTATGCCGGTGGGCCAATTGTCGGCGGATCAACTTTCGTGGAACCATCTTTCTTCACTAAGCATGTCGATTTAATTTTTTTTTCGTGTTAATACCGCTATATGCCTAAATTCATAGAGACGATTACATCTTAAATTGGGGTTTTATGGGGATAAAGTGGTTAATTTAGGTGGGGAGGTAAAGGAGATGAGGGAGAAAGCGGTTGGGAAGTACCTACCTGGCTATTCAGGTCTGGTCACCAAACTCAGCTAAAACTATTTGAAGCAAAAAACGTATCGGTTCTGAGTGGTAGTTTGTCACCAAGGTCTACCACTCTGCCTGTTTGCTTCTGATGCGGAAAAAAAATGAAGAGTGAGTTCTGGTGTTATGAAAATTGCACTGCTTTTTCTGAATGAAAACAGCACCATAATGTTCATCTCGTAAATTTAACCTTTATATTCCGATTGGTGGTCTTTCATCACAGATCTGAATATATATCGATGGTCCCGAAGAACAATTTCGGATGTGACAAAAATTTAAAATCGTTCTGTTGGCTTATTTATTCGCTTATATTGTTGATTTAAAAGTCTGTATTTTCGGATTTTTTAATGAAACGAGATGAAGTATCAAAGAACCAAACAACAAAACATTTCTTGATACCAAAAACAGTAAACACGCAGAAACGATACTTTAAAAAGCTCCACTGCAAAAATTCGAAATCGCACATCCGACATTGTTCTTCGGGACCGTCGATATCTTCCTACTTCCTCACTACATTGTCTCACTACATTGTCCAGTGCATGAATTCCACAGCTCCGGGTAGTTGGTAATCTTGACGACACTTACCACATTTCTGTCGTAATTTAATTTCTTTCATTTATTGTTGTTATTTCCAGGCTAATACCAAGTACAACTGGTCCGCCTCAACGCAGGGCGTGATCCTGGGCGCCTACTTCTGGGGCTACGTGGGAACCTCGCTGCTGGGGGGGCCCATGTCAGAGCGCTGGGGCCCCCGAGTCGTGGTGGGCGCCAGCAGCGCGGGGGCCGCGCTCCTCACGCTGCTCAGCCCCCTGGCTGCGGACCTACATCACTGGGCGCTGGTGGTCTGCCGCCTGCTCATCGGGGCCTTCGGGGTGAGTTCAAAAAATAAGTTATATATTTTAAAGCTACTCACGATTTCTAAATAATATGTTCTATAAATAGCTGCTCGAGATTTCAAAACATGTTCTATAATTAGCTGCTCGAGATTTTAAAACATGTTCTATAAATAGCTGCTCGAGATTTCAAAACATTTTCAATAGTTAGGTGCTCGAAATTCCAAAACATGTTCTATAAATAGATGCTCGAGATTTCAAAACAACTTGTATAAATAGCTGCTCGAATTTCAAAACATGTTCTATAAATAGCTTTTCAAGATTTCAAAACATGTTCAATAATTAGCTGCTCGAGATTTCAAAACATCCTACTAATATTATAAAGGCGAAAGTTTGTATGGATGTTTGTTACTCTTTCACGCAGTAAATACTGAATGGAATTTAAAAATTCTTTCACTAATAGAAAGCTACATTATTTGCGAGTAATATAGGCTATATATATTGGTAAGCTCTGGTGTTATGAATAAGCTGTGGCGTTATGAAATTATTTATCTTACATTTTCTGTCCGTAACAAAATCGAGTTATTGCAAACGTCAGATGAAAAGCAAAAAATTGTTGCCTGGGGTGGAGGGGAAGGAGAGTGGAGGGGTTTGGGGGAGGAAGAAAGGGGAGGTAAGAAAGGGCGGATGGTGGAGGAGGGTGGGGGGAGGGGGAGGAGGGTGGAGGTAGAGGGGTGAGGGAAGAAAGGGTGGTGGTGGGGGGAGGGGTATGGGAAGGGGAGGGGGATGGTGGGAGGGGGGGGGGGTATGGGAGGAGGGGGGGGGTATGGGGAGAGTGGAGTGACGAGAGGGAAGGTGGAGGAGGCGGAGTGGCAACCCCCCTAATACCATGCGAGCGAAGCCGGGGGCAAAAGCTATTGTTATATAAATAGATGCTCGAGATTTCAAAACATGTTCTATAAATAGCTGCTCGAGATTTCAAATAATATTATATAGGAAGGCACCATAAACAGATTTCGAAGCACGATCTCAAAATAGCTGCTTGGTGAGATTTCAAAGCATGTTCTATCAACTGCGGGGTGGAATTTCAAAGCATGTTCTATAAATAGTTGCGAATATTAAGTTTTCGATAAACGTCTGCAAATAAAGCACAAACGGGAGAGACAAGTAGAAGAAAAAAAATGAAGGACAAACGGGAGACAACTGGAAGAAAGTTTTTTGAGAAATATTCTATGTTGGTACCTATAACTTCTAGTAATATACTCTGTTTTCCACATCATCATCGTGAATCTTCGTGCACTATTACAATAGACTTGCGATTTTCAGCTACTCCATTACGGGCTATTGTTTAAAAACGTTCGGTAGGAATTTATCTTTCAAAAGCTTTGAATCCGTTGACCAATAAAAAGCGAGGTATTGGGGATTCCCGGACTCCACCGAGCTTTACTTTCATTGACCCCGTACACACCACAAAACACGCACTCTCGACTCTTGAGGCTCTACATCGGTAAAAAAAATACCGCGCACCATCAACTTTTTTGCAGTGGACCTTATTTTGTTCAGCTTTTTTGTACTGGTTTATATATGACGTCAGATTAAATTAACCTGTCGCTTTGTTCATAGTTCTTCAGTCAATTTAAAAAAATATATTTATTAACCAAGTTGATATTAAAATATATTATACCTACCTACAAATACATTTTTGTATTACCTCAGTAGACTGAGTCTGTTCCGAGGTGGCAGGAATTTAATCTAATTTTGACATCTTTTTAATTTTGGAAGATGAAAAAAGATAAAAATTATAATTTATATTTAAATCGATAAATAGAATGAACGAAAATAAAAAGGAAAATAGATGAGAGAAATAGAAAAAAAAATAAGGAAAGAAATAAAAATAATCGGGAGGAAAAGAGAAAAAAAACAGGCATTGAGTGTGTTGTTATAGGTATTATAGAAGTTATCTGTCCGCAGTACCTATTACGATGCATTTGTTGACTATCCTAGTGTGAATTTTGGGTTTTAGATTTGCATTTTTCGTCACGTGAATATCTTTAATGTATTTTTCAAATTAAATTAAAAAATTTTGGAACCAGATTATGATAATGTGTTTGTCGGTAGGTATTATTTGTCTTCGGAGTGACTACATATTTTTGACAAAATATTTTTAAATTATACAAAACTTTCTAGTTTAGTATTTGATTACAATAATATTACCTACACACCTTTTGATAATGAAGTTTCAATACTTACTAAACACATGGCGCCCTCGGGGTAATTTTTCACAAAAACTGCGCTATATATACAAGTCATCTAATAATTATTATTATTATACATGCGAAAGGTATAAGGAGGTAAAGTTTTAGGTGTGTGTTTTTTCTGTGTCCGGAAACTCGTAGTACAAGCAGGAAACTGATTAATCTACAACACATTTCGAGTCGGTTTGGGTTATTTATTTAACATTTAAAAAAATTTATCTTCCATTTTCAAAGTTTTTTTCGGCAACCAAAGGAAGTCGGGTCTACTCCCGACTACCTTTGGTTGCCGAAAAAAAAAGAAAAAATGCGAACTCACCAGTTTCCCGCTGGTACCTACTACAAGTTTCCGGAGAACGTGTATAGTATAAAAGTACTAGCAGATCCGGACACACGTTGCTGTAACTAAAGAAACACAACGCCATATACTGACAACGCCATTACCCAACCTTTATAACCAACGCCATTGCATACATATCAAATCCACACCTCCCGCTTTCCAGCCCGCTCCCTTTATACATATATTAGATATTTCAACCAATTTACACAAAACCTTGACATCTATATACCTCATATCAGTGACGTAGCTAGCATAGGTGGCACCTAAAAAATGGTCTGTCCTGGGGGGGGGGTTGTTAGAGAATTCGAAAATCGGGAAGCACCCGGGGCGGTCCTCCCCCCCCCCTCACTACGCCACTGCCTCATATATAAAAGTATACCCACGAACTGGCGTTGCCTATATGGGATTTTTTTTATATCATACATATATGCATACTATTGTAATAACTTTTTTGTTTAATTGTATTATTGTTAAGGTAATATTTGTATTATTTTTATTGATACAACAAAAAAATATATTAATAAAAATAAAAATAAACTTCCTCGAAAAAAAACCGCATGAAAATCTGTTGGGTAGTTTAAAAGATCTATGTAAGCGGACAGGCAGCGGGAGCGACTTTGCTTTATACTATGAAAAGATGTGGTTAGGTATAATAGAAAATTAATTCATAAGATTTAAAATAGTTATTATAGAAGTGACTTTCTCTGTGCTTCGCGCATGGCAACAAGCAGATGCTACTTTCGTTCCAAATCATTTTGCGCAGTTGTTGTATTTTTATTGCGTATCTTAAAACTGGTTTTACGACATTTCTCTGAAATCTAAAAATAAACTCCATCCACCTTGTGTAATTAAAGTTTATTTTCATTCCAGGGCGTTTTATATCCTGCTCTGCATTGTCTGGTGGCCAACTGGGCTCCTCCAGACGAGAAGGGCAAGTTTATCGGAGCCCTGATGGGGGGAACCTTCGGTACCGTCATAACCTGGTCTCTCTGCGGGATCCTTATCTCCACAATCGGCTGGCAGTGGGCCTTCTACATCCCTGGGCTTATTGTGGTGGTCTGGACCTTCGTATGGTTTCTTCTGGTCTCCGATTCTCCCAAACTTCATCCCAGGATAAGCGAAAAAGAGAAAACTTACATATTGGACTGCATAGGAGAATCAGTCGACGTTCAGAAGGTATACTGACATTCAATTATGCTAATTTCAGTTGTGAGTCTGTCTGTGAGTACTGTAACTGTGGTACTGTAACGCTGATTCAATCATTTTCAAAATTAGAACTGATGTGTTAGAATTCAGACAAGAGATAAAGCACCTAGGTAGGTACCTTTAGTATAATATTATTTCAACAGAAAATTCTTTTAATAATGTACCGTCATTTTCAAAACTGCAATTGATGTGTCAAGAATTCAGAAAAGCGATAAAGTAGGTACCTAATCTTATTCCCAGAAATTTATTTTAATTCCATATACAAAATACGTATTTCTTTATTTTAAGTTTTCTAAGTACGGATTGTACAGAATTTCAGCATTAAAATTTTTATTTCTTTTATATATTCAATAATATTATTATTAAATTAATAAAAACAGTTTATTTATAAACAAGTTCTGCTGTGTAATTATTATTACGCGTGACAGCTGTTTCGCCTTCTGAAGGCATTATGAAACTGTTTTTATTAATTTAATAACAATAATATTTAATATATAAAAGAAACAAAATTTTAAATGGATTTCAACAAATTAAACTTCATAACAATAAATAAGAATTACAGCAAATCAAATTTCTAAAAAAAAAAATCTGTGAAAGTTCTGTCATTAGGTAAGTTAAGTCAGATTTGAGTCTGCGTTATTTACTAACTAGATTTACTGACATACTGTCCCGCGATCTTTCACGGGTCTGCGTTAGAAATCAACATAATTTTTATGCGGAATTTAATGCAAATGCTGTATTATTAGAAGGTGTAATGATGTTTTGAGACCTCACTCAACGGGCTGTGGGGCTTTCCATATAAATGCCTAGACGCTAATTAGTAGTAAAGATGGCCACCGATCTTGTTATATACGATTGATCGTATATAATTTCTAATACAATTTTAAATACCAACGTAGGTAACGAATGCTTATGAATGTATTAATAACAGGTAACATTTGAAAAGTTGCGTTATTTAGAGTTTATTTATAGGACACACTAGTAGATACCTAATTATCCTAAGCTTAATCCAAATGTTAATAATTGTTTATGAAATAAGAAAACGCACATATATATGTGTGATCAAAAATTAAATCTGAAAATAATTCCAAATATTTTATAGTTGAAAATTAATGTCTGTAGGTGGGTATCTACTATCTACCACTCCGAGCCGGCCCTGAGCCAAACGGCGTCTGATGCCTGAAAAACCTAACCCGCTCAAAAAGATGAAGAGAAATATGTAAACACGAATGTTAGAGAGAGCGCGCTAATATTAAAAACGATCATATTGAAGCGAAAATTGTGAAAATGTTTAATAAAACATGACTCATTTAAAATAGAGCTAAAATCTTGTGAGGAATGTCTAAAATAGCTTTTAAAAAAACAGTATGATTTTTTTCATACATTTAACTTGTAAAATAACTGAAAAAACGTGTATATAATAATTTTTTCAGCATACTTTGCGATTTTTTTCTATCGAGGGAATTTCATATAAGGGGCCATCCATAAATTACGTCACACCTTAACGGGGGGGGGGAATAGAGAAGTGTAACATTGTGTGACAACGGGTATGAGGGGGTCATCAGCTCTGTGACGTCACACGTAAAAAAAAATTCAACTACTGTTTTGATTATTTTTTTATGTAAAATTGCAAAATATGTGACGTCACACTAGAGGGGATGAGGTCTCACAAATTTGACAGGGACGGGGGGGGGGGGGTCAAAAATCATGAAATTCGTGAGACGTGATTATAAATGGCCTCTTCGGCGTGGAGAATGTATAGATATTACATTAAAAAAAAATTAAAGAGGGAAAATATGTATAAATGCGGAAAGCCGGACCTTAAGGTCGAAACTGTGGGAGATAGATATTATTATCTATCAGTGCCTTGGCTCCTCGGTTCCTTAACTCCTTGGCGCCTTGACTGCTCCAATTGCGCCTACACAGGGCCGCCCTCACTAGAGGCACTGTCATCTTTATAAGCCTTCTTTTGTGAAAGTTTTGACCAGCAGTGGGTACTTTGGTGTTGGTTGTTAGCTTAGCGCAGTAAGTTTATAGCGGCAGACAGGCGCCGACAATAATAAATCTACCACGGGTACAGAAAACTTTTCAGCGCAAGTTAGGTACTAAATTTTATTAGGTATTGGAGTAACGATTCTAGAATGCCGATCTGTCAAACAGCTTTGGTAAAGAACTTATATAATCACAATCACGTGTGACTTTCGTATCGCTTTCCACTAGTCCTGTTATATTTTATTATTTAATTATAATTATGTTGACGCAGATAATATGGAGCTTAGCAGTTTTGAACCTTTTCAAATTTACGGATTAAAAATGTATACAAAGATGATAGGTACCCTCTGAAGGCGTGCAGCCCCTAGCACCATTGAAATTTAAAAAAAAATTATGTGAATTTCGCATAAGAATCCCAGCTGCTCCTGTCTGAAGCAAGTAAGGCATTCCCAATTGGGGTATGTTATGAGGCTGAAGGGGAAGGGAAAGGTGGCAAAGTATTAGTTCAGGTCACCAAACACGGGTAAGCCATTTCAATCTATGTTTCAATTCTGAATGGTGGTCTTACACCAAAGCGATAGTGAGAGTATCTTCCACGCTTACTACATACAATGACGTTTAATTAGTTAATGAGTTAAATAGAATAATTTTAATGAGTTAAATAGACCCGCCATAGTCTCACATACTCATAATGTAATGTGGAAAGCAAGCAACACTCTTTTGTTTTCAGCGGTTTTCAGTATAATTTCTAAATTCAAAACTTTATTCCTGTGTAATAAAGACAGACAATCAAAGAATGTGCGTGTGTGAATGTCATAGATATAATATGGTAGGGCGGCTTATTAATTTCTTCGCCGAATACTGCTTTCACATCACGGGTGTGACTGAGATAACAAGATACTCTCACTCGGTTACACAATGGACAGGGAAGGGTAAAGAATACAATGACGTATTATTATAAAATTAATTGTAATAATTATAATATTTGATAATAATAAGTAATTTGCGTGTGCTTACAAATGAAGTGTTATTCCTTCGCCTTTACGACTATTTGCCGTGTAATTGAAGCATTTTTTCCTCACGCAGGAGGGCATTTTGGCGCTTTGCAATGCAATTTACTTTCTGGTAAGCCACGACCTCACTCGACGCGTAGCAGTTTAGTACTTAAGTACTAGAAATAGAGACAGCTACAATCGTCTTGTGTTTGGCTTCTCACTTTGAGATTTCTACCCCGCGTCCAGTATTAATGTCATTGACTACATACCGATATTTCGATATTTTTTACCCCATGTATGCGCTTCTGACTCCTGACCCTTTTTTATTTTTATTTTTTATTTTGTACGACAGACAGGTAAGTCCAATTATGGTACAATTTTCTTACAACTAACAATACATGTACATAATTTTTTTTAAACATGGTATAGTGATATTAAACACATCTATATCTGCTGGTAGGGCATTAAGCAATGTCACACCTCTTGTCATGCTATGTTGAGCCATTTATCTATGTACCGTACATCTATTTTATTATTTAAATTTGTTATCATTCTTACAAGTTTTATTTTATTTCTTACTTCAAACAATTTTTTTTTCTTTATCTTTTAATGTAATGACACGACCCCCCAATTTAAACACGAGAAATGTTTTTCTTTATTAAATTGGGAAATTTCATTAACAAAAAATTACTTTATTGTAATTAGTTCCTTGTATTTTTCTTCTGTAAATCTGTCATATCTATGTATTTCAAATAATTTTTTTTTTAAAAATTACATCATTTAAAGTGTCAGGCTCTCATCCTTCATAAATTTTCTTGGATATCGTTTTAATGGATAAAGAAAGGGAAGGGAGTCAAAGAATAATTCGCCTTCTAAATGCCTATTCCAGGGGTTCCCAAACTTTTCCAAGTCGCGGCACCCTTAGAAAATTTTAATTTTCTCACGGCACCCCTGTCATATAATGTCTATCTGTGGTAGCCTCGGGACCGAGTGTCACCCCCAAGAGCACAATTCTCTGGGCGCCTCGCGGCACCCCTGACCCCTGTCCGCGGCACCCCAGGGTGCCGCGGCACCCACTTTGGGAACCTCTGGCCTATTCGATAAATTTGTGTTACTTTTTTATCGCAGCCAATGGTCCCACTGAAGGATGTCCTGACATCGATGCCTTTCTGGGCCTTTACGATTCTGCACTACGGCAACCTCTGGGGTTTATACTTCCTCCTGACCGCCGGGCCCAAGTTCATAGCGCAGGTCCTCGGCTTTAACCTCTCCCAGGCCGGGTTCATTTCCGGAGTTCCTTACATCACCAGAATGGTGATGGGATTCATCTTCGGGGCGGTCAGCGATGTCATGAGGAAGAAGGAAATTATGTCCGTTACCGCGATGAGGAAGAGCTTCTGTCTGTTTTGTAAGTAACTAACTCTCACCTACACATAGCACTCTTTTTAGGGTGAATTGCCTCAAACAAAAACAAAAACTCTCAACTACCCATAAAAATGATCTGTTCAATGACAAAGATGGATCGATCAACTTTCGATCTATAAAATAAATCATAGAAAAGTTAAGGTGGGAACCCAGCATTAGGCTAGAGGGGTGTGCAATCAGTGGCGTAGCTAGGAAGGGGGGTGTGGAGGCGACCCGCCCCGGTTCCCACCCATGCTAGCTACTCCACAATCATGTCATTTCAGTTTTCGTTCACATTTGTAACAGTCAAATACTTCCAGATAATTTGTAATATGCCTAACAGTAACAATGTTTTATTATTTGACACCAGCTCACTTCATTCCCGGCCTACTGCTCGTGTTGCTTTCCTACATCGGCTGCAACCCGCTGATCAGCGTGCTGGTGATCACCGCCTCCCTGGGAATCAATGGGGCGGCCACCGTCACCAACCTGCAGAACCACCAGGACCTGGCGCCCAACTACGCGGGCACTTTGTACGGCATCGCCAACTGCATCGGTAGCACCACGGGCTTTATCACCCCCTTGGTCACCGGCTACTTCACTAAAGAAAGGGTAAAACATTAAACTAACCGTGATCTCTTTAATCATTTTACAAATACGAATAGGTATCTGCCCCAATGCATTTTGCGCCGAGAACACAATATATCTTTAACCTATACAGAATATTATTCAAGAGTAGGTCCCTACCTACTTTTATCCTTCCATATTTATTTTGTTGTAATTTTAGATTTAGAATAAAAAACTATACTACGTACCAGTCATTTCTGTAGTTCGTTTGTAAACATCTTCCAAATTACATAGGAGCTTTTTCGTGCGATAATCGGCTAGGCAGCGTTGAAAAACGCAGTATATAACTTCTCTTGCACCACTACGTATTGGTTTGTTCATTTGTATTCAATTCAAACAATGCACAGGCAATCAATGAAAAAAATTATTAAACGAGTGATCTTCAGTGTGTTCTACACGATTTAAGTCAGTAAAGCCAAAAGCCATACGAAACGTCATTGACAAAGCGAGTATTTCGGTGTTACCATAGTAATGAAAAATTTAGTTCCTAATTAATAAATTTCTACACTTTCTTGCCAAACTATATCTAGATTTAGCCTAAGGTTCGGGGTAGAGCGGTGATTGGCTAGAAAGTCGTGACGTAGCTGGAAGTCCATTTTCCACCGGGAGATTTGAATTTACTGCAATAAAAATGGCGTCAATGCATTTACAATGGCGTAAATTCATTTCCATAAATTTATTTATAATACTTTAGTAATATTATACAAATTATAATTTATTTATACTGGATTTAATAAATTATAGTTAGTATAATTAGTTGTGTATTAGTTCAGAATAAAAGGGAAAAATTCCAGGAATATTTGCAGTTTGACATCTACACTGATGACGTCGAATTGAGGTTATTAACGTCTTGTTTTTTGCTTTTGTATATTTTATTTTTAAATTGAAAGTATCATTTAGCAAAATATAATGACAAAGGACATGACAGGAAAAGTGTTGAGAATAATTTTATTAGTAATAGTCGCACATGGTGGTTAGATAGGTGCTCCCTGTATTGCCTTGGTGAAAGACCAACATTGGAATTGAAAGCTTGAAATGGCTTTAGCCGTATATATCGACTTTAAATCTAATTCGACTCCGTATATCATTCCAGTGCAGAGAGGATCGTCTTCCTCGGACGTCACTTCTGTATACCACATTGTTACTATTAAAACAAAACTACGTTATATCGACTTCAATTCAACTCGTATGTACAAACATAAGTGCGAGGAAATTTAGGTTTATCAAAAAATAATATTATATACTGAAAAAAACGACTTCAACTGAACTTGGAGCTATGTCACGAGCTTGCAAGCGGCTTGTTACATTTTTTCGGAAAAGTGCCTGCAAAAACCTTGAATTTTGCCTGGAAACCAGATAATCCTGCAAATCTTGCAATATGTATCTACCCACGTACTTAGTTTTAATATAGTGCATATTATGGCATTGATCATTTGCATATGACAGCTCATTCCTCTTGGAATCCTTTGACCATGTTTTGGCTTTATGCATGCGTGAAATTCACCACTACGTATTCAAGATACCTCGTATAGAACAGATGTTCTATCACAGCACAGCATGATAGGAGTAATGGTGCTTTTGAATGAAATGTCTAAAATAGTAGATTTTTGTATTTAGTTACTCTAATAATCTTAAAACTTTTTGTATACCTATCTTCCCAAAAGTTTCTATTTTCAAAATTTTCCTTTGAAAGTGAATGTTAAAAAAAGAAATATTGTACTACAAATGGGTGATAATTTGACCTATCAGACAATAATTTAAAAAAAAAATACTGGAACATTTAGAAACATCGGCGCTGGTGATGGGCGTAATCGAAACGATGCAATATTCTAATGATATTTCGAATAAATTCATCTCTTAAAATTTAAGAAGTCCTTATATGCAATGGAATTATTGACCTAAAACCTAAAATATAAGCACTTGACTAAAAGTTCCTACATTTTTCTAACTTATTTTTCTCATAACATTTATTTTAACTGTTTTTTTTTTTAAATTACAGAATGGGTTTGAGGAATGGAGAATTATCTTCTTCATTGGAGCCGCAGCCTATTTCATAAGTGGAATCATATTTATTATATTTGGAACCGGAATGACCCAGCCTTGGAACAAAAAATCTACAACTTGTGATAATAGTAAATCTGTCGACAATTTGGCCTTTGAAATGGAAAATAATGACAGGAATCATAAATAAATTGAAGTACCTAAATTAATGAATAATGAATCATCAAGAAATAATAAAAGGCTGAGAATAAATTAATTTTAAAATAAGTGTGTGTTTTTTTTTCATCGAAGTAAAAATATGTAACGTAAAACTAGGTAGGTAGTTATCCTAACATATTTAGGGCTTCCGCAATCTCTAGTAAGTGTGCAGGACACTCAGGACAGTCACCAAATTTCGTATTTATTTCTATTCCATATTTTTTTGTGAACACCGCAGCGATTTTCTGAAGCCAGAGGGATTGTTGCATCCAAAATAATAGTGTGTTGTGAAGATGGGGAAGGAAAGGAGATAAATGAAAATTGGTAAGTAACTGACTATTTAGACCTGGTCACCAACTACTGCTAAACTAGCCGGGCAAATGCCATTTCAAGCAATTTTTCGATTTGTTTCACTTTTCCGTTTTAGCCTGCAATCTCGATGTAAAAACTGAGTTGTTCGTAAGTCAAGACTTTTAAAAAATGTGTGCTTTCCGAAATCCAAACAACTATGCAAATTTAGAGATTTTGTTCCTGGACTGATATGAATTCTAATGAGGCAAAATCCAACATATCCGTAAAGAACGACTTTTTTAAATAAAATATCTAATCTGCAGAAAAACAAAAAAAAACCTTACCGCAACTTACCAGTGGCGGTCTTTTCAGTGAGCTAGAGCGTAAGATTGAAAATAAGACATTTTTGATGTTGTTGTATACCTGAAAATAAATATATCTATTTTTTGAATTTCAATTAATTTATGAAGATTTCTTCAATTTGGGAAGGTTTTGCCTCCCTTAAAAAATCCTGAAAATCTTCACAAAAAATGGCATTTTATTGAAGAATTTTTTTTTGAACATCAACATGTTGCATTTTTCAATCACCACACTAGGTCACTGAAAAGTCACGGACTGCCACTAATATCTGCACTTTATCAAGAATATGATATTTTGCTACATAAAACATGCGAACTGATTCGAATGGAAGATAATATTTTTTATTGCCAAATCGAGTGATTACGAGAAACGAGGGTTTCAACTATTTTAAAACTTCCATTTTTTTATACGCTCTTCTTGTAGAAATTACGTTACTGCAAAACGCACACGAAATTTTCGGTCTCCGGTCATAAATAACAATCAATCAATCAATATCGTCCAAAAAATCATTAAAAAAAAAAGTTCTGCTAACTAGATCACCCATAGATCACCGTTCGCCCGGGAGCATAAATAAACCAGTCATTAGATTGATAACTTCCTGCTTTTTGCTCAGACAAAATTTCAACGCTATTTCACCATAGATACGCCATAAATGTGACGACTTTTTTTTTTTTCCTCGCGGTATGACGTCATAGACACCATCGACAAGAATAGAGGAAACAATGAAAGGCTCGACCATAGACAATATAATTATCTTTCGGTACCTACCAAATTTTTTTAGCCTAAAATATTATTTTAAAAATAAAATGGAATGTCATAATAAATGAACTCAATAACATGTTTTAATATTTTATTATAAACAGGTAAAAACAGGGAAATACAAGAATTAGTGAAACAAGGAAATAACTAAAACTAACTAACTAACCATCACGCCGTTTCCCCGCAGGGGTAGGCAAAGAGGACGGACCGCCACACAACTCGATCTTGGCACACACTCTTTGCCTCGTTCACATTCATACATCGTCTCATACATGCTCTTCTATTATTCTGACTCTTCACATGGCCCGACTCAAGTATCTGATTCACTTGGTCGTGCCATGTCTTCCTCGGGCGTCCCCGACTTCTTCTACCATTCACATTTGCATCATATATTCTCCTTACACTCCTTTCCTCGTTCATTCGCTCTACATGCCCAAACCATCGGAGAGTCCCTTTCTTAATCTTACACATCAGGCTTACGTCAGCCTTGCATTCTTTGCGGATATCCACGTTTCTCTCACGATCGTACATGGTTTTACCACACATTCGCCTCAGGGATCTCATTTCTACAGCATTCAGTCTGCTTTCATCCTTCCTCTGCCAGTTCCATGCCTCACTGCCATACATCAGGGTATACAATACAATAATACAAGAAGAAGGAAATACAAGGGCATGTAGAGCGAATGAACGTTTGTGAATAGTAAAAGAAGACGGGGACGCCTGAGGAAGTGAATCAGATACTTGAGTCGGGCCATGTCAAAAGTCAGAATAATAGGAATGTATGAGACAATGTATGAATGTGAGTGAGGCAAAGAGTGTGTGCCAAGACCGAGTTGTTTGGCGGTCCGTCCTATCTGCCTACCCCTGCGGAGAAACTGCGTGATGGTTGGTTAGTTAGTTAGTTAAAAACAAGAATAACCAACTAACCATCACGCTGTTTCACCACAGGGGTGGAAAGATAGGACGTTCCGCCAAACAACTCGGTCTTGGCACACACTCTTTGCCTCATTCACAAATCGACTCATACATACTATTCTGACTCTTGACGTGGCCCGAGGCAATATATCTGATTCACTTGATCGTGTCAGGTCTTCTCCTCTGGCATCCCTGAGTTCATCTACCACTCACATCTGCGTTATATTACTTACATTCCATGCTTCGTTCATTCACTCTACATACCCAAACCATCTGAGGGTCCCTTTCTTAATCTTACTCATTACGATTAGCCTTGCATTCTTTGCGGATCTCCACATTTCTCACATGATCATAAATAATGATATTTTAATGATCTGTATAGCGCCAGTTTTGTAAAAAAATCACCTCAAAGGCGCTCTGCACAAACTTATAAATAAAGTAGACAAACCACTTTAACTTATAGCAAAAAATTTCATACACCGGTTCAGCGATCACTGATATGAAACTATACTCGTACATTCATTTGACCAATAAACGCTTTGCTGCGTAAAATATACATAATATATTGCTTTAATTATACTCTGTACAGGCAGAAAGGGACTATACATGATTTTACCACACTTACGCCTCGGGAATCTCATTTCTACAGCATTCAGTCTACTTTCATCTTTCCTCTGCCAGTTAATCACTGCCATACATCAGGTACAGTACTCCATTGTGGGCTGCCATTTTCACTTCTTTAGACTTTTCAGTTTTTTTGTTAGCGCCAACGCCATTCAATCCTCCATTAATAGAGTTACCTGCATTAACCCTTCTTTCAATATCTCTATCAACCTTCCCATCTCTTGTAAACATACTTCCCACGATATACAAACTCATTTACCTTCTCAAGCATTCATCATTCACAACTGTATTACACACTGTTTTCGTACTCCCTCTACTGACAAAAATATAAAGTACAGAATAGAAAAGGCGTACTGAGAATGTGTCGTTCTTGTCGAGTTCTGGTGGAGACTCTTCCTTCTTGTGTTCTCTCAAGGACAGCGGTGCCAGGAAGTGGTGGAATAAGTCAGCCCCCCATCTCCCGGTATGACACCACAACGTTACTGAAGGAAATGAGTGTACTCCAGCATTTGTAGTCTCCGCCAGCCTGCCAGCTGTAGGGGTAGAAAGTAGGCAGCCCGATACTATCCGTCACTTTGGTGTTTCGAGCTGAAAGTATTAGAAAAACTCGTGAGATACATAAAGACAGACAGATCAAAACAAAACATTATAAATACGTGAAAACAAGATTAAATTAATGTACCTATGACACTATGGAGTGATTGTAATTATTCGCTAAAATAGCCGTACGAAATGAGCTTAAAATTCCATATAAATAATCAACATAAATATTTGTACCTGGAGGTTACGAATTCACGACGGTTATGCATTCAATCGCAATGTGCCATTTCACGATAGTATTATCCAAAAACACATGCACGAGTTCTCAAAATCGGGTAAACAATGTATTCAAGTCTGCTAATTCCACACCGCACTGATATTTACATGTTTAAAGTTTTAGATTGCGCTCGGGTAAATAGAACGTGACATTTTGAAGAGCGACCATTTTGGATTGTTTTGGATTATTGGATTATACATTATACACTGATACACATACACATTACACATACGCATAGCTGTCAAGCTTTCCATTGGTCCTCGCGGTATGACGTCACGCAGTCATAGAAATTTACCATTTTTGAACTCGGTTGACGAAATGAAGCGGAGTTATACCCCCCTGCCCGGGAGTGGGAGTGGTAGTCATAGATAACGATAATGTTATCTATCGATATTCGTAACGCAAATAAATCATCACATCACTTATTTTCAATATAGTCTTCTAGTCTATGGTCAGTGTAAACGTCAAATTCTTTTCATGTTTTTCACAAAAGAAAATTATGAATACAATATCATAATAACAGCAAAATGTCTAAAAGTGTGGTAGAGTTTTACCCAGAACGGGAGAAACATCGATGTGGTTACTGCAAGAAACCTGATTCGAGTTGTAGTCAAGGTGAATTTCTTGAAAACGAAATTTTAGCTCTTCAATTCTGTCAAATTAACCTACCTACTTGAATCACGATCTATTTTAATTTTAGGAATGTGGGCACACCAACTCACAACAGATGATTACCAGAATTTAATTGATAGAGGATGGAGACGCTCTGGAAAATATTGTTACAAACCTAAAATGGATGAAACTTGTTGTCCCTTGTACACCATTAAGTAAGTTTCCTCGGATATATGTAATATGAAACAAACGTAGGAAATTTTCCATTTAAGTACGGCCATTGATTCAAAATGAATCCGTCAAATAGCTGAATTTCTAAAACTGCGACGTAACGTTGAAATACGAGAAAAAAATAACCTTGCTATTACTATCAGTAAACTTTTAAAATAATGGTTCAATTCCATACCCTTTTCCCAAGAAACAAATGATAGAATTTGAATGTTGTTGAGTTATCAACCGGTTAATGGCCGAGTTGGAGACACGTCGGGTTCCCACACATGTGTTGTGATTTCGACACAACCAACATTTCGGCTTAATTTTCAAGTATAAATAACCCGGAAATATTTGTCTTTCTTTAAAAAAAAATTATAAAATCATGTTTAGAGTATACAATACTGCGATATATTGCGGTATCGGACATGTAATACCGCAAAATTATATTGCGAAATTAATAACAAAGACAGTAAGTATATCTTCTGAACTTACGAAAACTTTAAATG
The DNA here is from genome assembly GCA_917563855.2 of Limnephilus lunatus. Lineage (NCBI taxonomy): Eukaryota > Metazoa > Arthropoda > Insecta > Trichoptera > Limnephilidae > Limnephilus > Limnephilus lunatus. The sequence continues at coordinate 81,929,022 of OU830597.1, read as the reverse complement.
GTAATCCATCTTTTGCCACCACACGGAATACTTTCATGGAAAGAGAATCAGTTTTTTCGAAATAGTGTGATATCTTGCTTTTTTTCGCCAGTGATTGTAGTTTTTCGATGTGGGCATCTTCGTCAATTAAGGTTGAGGTTGTAGCTGCTACCTCGGTAGATTGGCTGCGGCTTGTAGTTGGTTTTGCGCTAGGAAAATCAACCTCTTCTGATATCTCGTTGGAGTTAACATTTTTACCTCCAATTCCGTGCTTAGTGCGTAAATGAGCATGTTGTCCGCTTGTTGATCGTCCACTACTTTTAGTAATAACTGGACAGAGTTTACACTTCGTTGATTGACGATCTATAGATCGCAAAAAAAGGTTTCCACACTATATTAGAACTTTTGAAGTCTTTGAATTCAATACCACTAACCCATTGGCCACAGAATTATTTAGCTAAAACATTGGCCTTCACTACTGAATTCATTTTGTACCAAAAATTGAAACTACATTGGTGTACTAAATCTATTGTAAATTTTGAACCGTATATTCAAATGAATTAATTTCTTTAAATTTGTTTACATATTGGATTAAGGTAAAGAAAAACATTAAAAAAAAAATTATAAAATATTACAACGTGTGTAAATAAGAATACAAATATAACCTTCTCTTTTATCGTAAGTTTTTTTCAACATTTTTATTCGAAAATTTATTAAAAAACATAATATTTATAAATCAAACGATAATAATTTTTGGTTTTTTATATACTTGTATTCTTATACCTAATAAAATAATTTGGTATGATAGTCCTCAAAGCAATCAGCGATGTTCAGGGTCACTACCAAAAGCCTAGAACCGCTCGCAATTTTGACGAAATTAAATGGTGGCTGGCTGCATATAAAACTTGGAACACAAATATCAAGGAAAAAACATAAGAAACATATTAGTGGCAATTCATTGAAATTAATGATTAATTTCCTGCAGAGCGTTCGACAATCAAAGGTTTATTAAAAAAGTCATGCTCGTTGTCCGTTTTTTGGCAGACCTACTCTAGCTCGTCAGCGCGCCGGAGTTTGTGGTTAAGTACCTGAGTTGCACACCCGGCAGGCTGTCGGGGTTTGTGGCCAATGGGTTAAATGTAGTATTCTTTTTTTACAAAAAAGTTTGATACATGGTTACGAGTATAATACGTTAATATATTAGTCAAAATATTTATTTTTTCACGCTTTCACGTAGTAAACAAATAAAATAGGACAGATTAATCACTCACTTGTCTGACTAGCGAGTAGATGCGAGTGAGACTGAGACTGAATAAGACTACAAACAAACGTTAGTTCGGTGTAGGGAATTCCCCGACACACTGTTTGTAGCGGGGATTTCCGTATCACAGTTCGTTTTTAATACTGCAAAATTCGCATTTCTAATCTCACTTTTGCGGTACTGAAAAAGAGCGCGAAATTCGCGAATTTGCGGTAACGATATAACGGTACTGCATGCTCTAATCATGTTATATTATGTCTAATACAGTATACTGGAAGCCTTCTCATAAAAAAAGGTTTTTTTAATGTATTTCTATGGTCAACTTGAATAGTGATGGGTAGCTTGATTTATTATGGAGCTTCTACTTTTGGTTTTAGGGATGTCACTAGAACAATAACGGAGTTATAACGATTTCTGTGGAAATATACACGTTGACGTGAAAACACGCTTATTGTACTTGACTGATGTTGTCATATTAACGTGTATATCTGCTTACGTTGCTGAGTGGTTAATGCGCATACTTACATACATACATACACACAGGATACTGTAAATCGATGGGTAATACAATTTCACGATTGTCAGCCTGGAAAAGCAATAATTGTTGATGAAACACGCAGCGGATGTCCGATCATTGATACAGACGATAAACAATTCAAACTCATCCACGATTTGATTCAAAATGACCGGCGAATCCCTTAAAAGCATTTTGGAATATCCAAGGAACGTGTCGGCTTCATTGTTGAACAATTGGGATACCACAAAATCTGTGGACGATGGGTACCACGCCGTTTCACAGACGAGAACAAACAGCGTCGATTAGAGACTCTGCAAAACCTGGAGTTTGAACTGATTCCACACCCTTCTCACTCCACCGATCTTTCGCCTTGCGATTTTTATTTTTTTTCCTCTACTCAAGAGACACCTCAAGGGTAATCATTACACCTCAGACGTTGAGGTGGAGGCAGCTGTCAAGTCCTGAATTCGAGAAATGTCGGAAGAATCTTTCAGTTACCTAATGAAAAAACTTGTCATACGTTGGAAGAAATGCGTCAGCCTTAACGGTGACTGTGTAAAAATAAATATATGATTTTGAAGTTTAAGAATTGTACTTTTAATCCGATCTTGATATTTATTTGGTTCGTGTTTTACAAGAATGTGTGTGCATTACTTTTCAGCCTACCCTAGTATTTTCGTAATAACTTATTTGTTTTGGTAATCTTTTGAAGGAACTGGACATGCTTAATATGATTTTTTTTTAAAACCTTTAGATTCACCTAAATTACTATAAAAGACAACTTTTTGCATTCGGGGCGATGGAAAATATTGCATTCAAATTTTCAATTGCGTAAAATGAAATTTACTTTCGCCTAGAAGATTGCATCAATTCTCGACCATTTACAATAATTTATGTCATTTTGTTATTCTCAATTATTTCTTACTGTTTTACAAGCTCACTAGAGCTGTATTTTTCGTACTGTTGCTATACCTTATATTATGTTACATTATGTAAAAGCCGAAAGGCGTTCATATTATAAATAAATAAAACTAAAACAATAGATAAAATATAATACAATGAAAAAAATATATAATAAAATACATTGGTAAAATGATAAGAAGTCTCACATAAAAAGATATTCAATATAAACATAAATTTTCTGCAATTATACATCACTATTTGTGTCTAGATATATAAAAGAATTGGAATAAACAATGTTTATACTGGTTATTCTTAAGGTGAAATATATCTCCTAGATCAGAATATTTATTTCCGAGATTGTGAAGTCTCGGAATCGGGGAATTTTGGTAAGACAGTGTCCTGGTGTTGTTAAAGTAAAAGGGTAGTAAATTTCGGCAAGATCTGTTGGAAATATTGATATTGATTAATTGAAGTAATTCAACATAATCAAAATATATAGATGGGATTATAAACTTATCAATATCAGTTATGACTCTCCTGATTAATTTTTATTTATTTATTTCAGGTGCAATGCTTTAGATTTCAAATTATCGAAATCTCAGAAAAAACTGATTAAAAAAATGAATAAGTTTTTGTCAAAGGATAACGATGTTGAGATTTCTGAAAATGATGAAAAAAGTTCAGTAAAAATTAATGAACAAAACCAAATACCTACTCCTAGTCAAGAATGTGATGAACAAACTGTGTTGAACACACTTAGAAATAAAAAGCATATAAAAGTTGATGTAAATAATCTAGTTCCTTCTTCCCCAAGGGAAAAAACCAAAAATTCAGAGTCAAAAGATAAAAAACCTGAGAAAGTTGGTAAGAAATTTATGTTTTATATCGAATGAGATAAAACCGTCACAAAATAATGTATTGTTTAAACAAAACAGTGCAATATTAATTTACTTACGCCTCACGCTAATTTGTTCGGTTTTCGGAAAACTCATTTTGGTCTCATAGATCTCGTTGTGTCTCCCTTACTATCATGGTTAGAAATATAATCTAAATGGTGTTACAAAGAGAAAAAAATAAATTTTGTGATTTTTTTATTAATTATTTTTGCATGGCGTGAATGAGTTCACAGTGACTTTTATACTACATTTGCCTAATAAAATAAACATGTAATTTTTTTTTTCATAATCAGTAATTTTAGTTAGAAAAAACGTAAGGTGAGCCATTTTTAAAACTTTTTTTATGTTTGGATTAGAAATTTTATACGTATTTAAAAATTTATAAATACATGTGTTTATTTCGAATCATAAAATTTGAAAGCATATTTCATCACCTTTCAAACCCAGTTTTTGGTTTACGGATGCATTTAGAAATATTCCATATATTTAAATTTTATAGCAAAGCTGAAATATTTTTTTCCCTCCGACATAACAGATCCGAGGCCTGAGGGGTTAAGTTAATATTAAAACCTTCCAAAATGCTTATACATATTTTTATTTTGTGTATCTACCAGTTTTTTGTCCAAGAATCTTGATTTTTCTGTAGAGAATGATAAGCCAATAACAGTATCAGAAGACATCAGAAGAATTCCGTGTAAGAAAGCTAAACAACTGAGATTACAACGAAGAAGGGAGAAGTGCTTGCTAAAAGGAATTGATTTTGATTCAAAACCAAAACCGAATCCAAATACTGGTGAAAAAACTTTAGAAGAGTTTCTGGCTGATCTCCCAGATGGTTTTCGGAAAAGGTTGCAGGTAATTTTTACTTTTATTTTAAATAAATACCACCCATTCACTATTGCTTTCTATTATTTAAATTGTATTTTTTGTTCCTCCCGGTCGATCTAAATATCAATAAAATAATTTTTAAATCCTAACTTACAAAAGTTGAGCACTGCAGTAAGAGTAAAAGCATACACTTTTAATACACTGATACACGCACTCTGCAAGTTTTCAGATCCCTGTAATTCCAAGAAAGACCAAGGTATCAATTCAAAGCTTAATGCTAAAATATTTATTTAGTAAATTTAAAAACCAATTTTATGACATAGGAATAAAATAACAAAAATTGTAGGATTCAATTTTTTTTCTGTTTATACATAGCCAATGAAATTGTTGCAACGTTTTCCTCAATTTCCTGACATTGAGGGCACACCATAACCTGATTATTTGGGCAGATTGGCTCTCACAACACCCCGATCAGAACTCTTCAGAATATCAAATTTTAAAAACAAAGGTATGACATATGGGCTACTTTGATGTTTTTGCAGGTAAAGCTGGTCAGGACTGCCCCTGCAGGCCCTGAATGGTTGGCGTCAGCAACTGCCAGCTATCAGCTGTATGTTAAATACCAAGTGGCCATCCATGGTGATAAGGCATCCGAGTGTACAGAGGACCAGTTTCGAAGATTTTTGGTTAAGAGTCCTCTGCAGGTACAGAAAAAATATTCTTATATGTACATACTTGTATATTAAATATGTGAAATTTGTAAAGTTAATATTATGTTATTTTAAGAGATTTAAAGTATTGCCTTACATCTGTATCTTTTGCGCTAGCCTATTGCAGGTTAAATCGGTGTTAACCACTCAGCAACATAAGCAGATATACACGTTAATATGCCGACATCAGTTAAGTACAATAAGCGTGTTTACACGTCAACGCGTATGTTTATACAGAAATCGTCATAACTCCGTTATTGTTCTAGTGACATCCCTAAAACAAAAATTAGAAGCTCCATAATAAATCAAGCTACCCATCACTTTGCAAGATGTCCATAGAAATAGATAAAAAAAATCTTTTCTGTCAGATACATGACAGACCGCCAAATTGCCTATCCACTGTTCGACATCGTTATTTTTTTATTAAATATTCTTGTATGAAATGATAAAAAAGCGAGGTTACCAAATTGTTTATTATACATTTATAAGATAGAATAAATACTGTCTTTTATATAATCCGTGAATTTAGTACCGTTTTCACATAAAAACATCACGTGAGTCATTTTTTAATTTTTTTTATGTTTGCATTCTAAATTTTAATGTTTACAAATGTTAATATTTATTTGTAACATAACAATTTGAAAGCTTATTTCATATCCTTTCAAAAACAGTTTTTAGTATTCGGCTAAGTTTGGAAATGTTTCATTTATAGAGCTTTAATTGTGAAGCGGAAATAACATAAAGTTTTCGTAAATCTGACATGTCGTTTAAGACGTAAAAAGTGCATATTCGCGACGTATCGGAGTGGTTAAATGAGTTGCATGTAACATACGTGTCGACACATATCAAACTACATAAGTCCCGTTCAAACATTTTTCGGATAATGACGATTTTTTCTAGTTGCAACTTTTAGCTAGTAAAAACCTGTGAATATTACTTTATGTTATGAATACTGTACCTTGAACACAGAAAAATAAAAATCAAAACAAATTTCTTCGAGTAAATATCCTTTTTCGATGATTTTTTTGATGGACTTGGGTACATTTGATATAATACCTATGGACTTAGTCGATACTGAAATAGAATTACTGGACTTATATGTGTTTGAATGAAAGAAATAGGACTTGGGTGAGTTTGAACAAACACAAATGGCGGCCATGACAGAGTGAAGACGGTTGGCTGTAATGGACTTTGGCTCATATGATTTGAAGCGGGTGTGGGACTTAAATTGGATTGAAAAAATCTATCAACTTTCACCCTTAATTTCTTTGAGAAAGCCGTGGACTTCAGTTAGATTGATCTAAAGCAAAAGATTAGTTTTTTTTGCTGAATCGAATACACAAAAAAAAAACAAAAAATAGTTGGTAGTGGACTTAGGCGAGTTTGATATGTATCAACAAATACATAAATATGTTCTCCTGGGGAGTGAGTCATTTTTATGCACATTACACGCCATGCTGATTTAACCCACTTTAGCTAATGATTTGCATAGTTCATGCAAATCTAGTCAAGGGAGAGCATTGTGCATCCGGTCATGGAAAAACTGAAAAAACATCAGTTGGCGATGCAATCACTATCCACACGAAAGGAATTGTGAATTTCATTGGCGGTCCGCACACAGGTTGTGAGCCTCTAATAATAAAATACCACTCTCACTTAAAAACTTCAACAGTATAACATTTAAATCTCAAATAAAAAGCTGGATACTAAATATAGGGAGAGCAGAAATAGAAAATATACTGATATCAAATACAGACTAAAACCGAATCTACTGAACTGAATTATAAAAAAAACACTATTTTATTTAATTTATAATTATATAAAAAAATACTACAAGATATGTATATGTTTATAACTAATTCATATTAATTTCTTATAATTATTTTTTATTTTTTTTTATTTTTTTTATTTTTATTTTTTATTTTCCAACAAAAACACAAATTACATAAATATATAATTTAGACAATTTATCGGTAGTCCCGCGAAGCTGCCACATGGCTGCTTGTCTGCAGGTTCTACCTTAATATACACTCGTTTATATTAGAAGTTAAATATATATATAGATGTATAATATCAAAAATCGTAATGGAAAATGCAAATAATGACATCCTAATCCTAAAAAAACTGATGCGATACAAATCTAATTACAACCTTACAAAAAATGCAGAAAAAAAAAAAACTTTATATTCTCAATGAATATGTTTAGAACTTACTCTAACATTGATAGAATTTACTCTAATTTAAACATAAACATAACAAAAAATGTGACAAAGATGTCTGTAATAATTCATGTACCATATTAAATCATTCGACAAAAAAAATGAACCTCGGTGTAATTGAAGATCAACATATGAAGAACAGTCACATATGCGCTTTAGGAAATATATCTATATATTTATCAGATTAAGAAATTTACTCAAATTAAGTAATCTAAAAAATAAATAAAGACTATTTCGCACTGGTCCAATCCTTAATTCAGTAGGAAATCAGTGGATGGGGAGGCGCATATGAAGAAAAATGTTAATGTGAAGGTGGTTGAAAGATAGTAATAACAAAAAAAAAAAAAAACAATAAAAAAGAACCAACATTCTCTCCAGCATCATTGTTCAGAATTTTGAAGTACCTTCCAAAAATTTAAGACCTCTGTAAAAAGATTAATTATTACAAATATTTAAAGAAAATGTAATAAATAATAAAAATAAAAATGTTTAAACTTAACTCATCATTTAGGCATAACATAACAGCCGATTTTCTAAACAACAAATTTCAATATTTTTGATGCCAAAAATACACAATAATTTTATTTACAAAGGAATACAATATTTTAATAGTCTTCCCGAAGAATCAAAATAAAATAACAGTTTTGGTATCATTCAAGAAAAAGTCAAAATATTTTTAAAAAGTTAACTGCCATAACATCACCAATCATTCTTTTTTTTTTGTTTATTCTGTTTTATTTTACAGATACATAGATTTTTCATTGATAAGCCACTTTTTTACAATTTTCATGGTTAAATTTTCATTTTCCTCAAAAACAAAATTATTTTTGAGCTTATTAAAAATCACTGGTACACAGTACTCCAGCGTCCGACTTCCATACTTATTGGATATTTTTGGTATTTTCAGGCCTTTTTTTTCTGTGAAACGTGTGCTGTGACTATGTACCAGTGGTCTTTTATAAGTACTATCTCCCCAGTTATCCTTAATAAAGGAACCAGAATATACCTTTTATTGAGAGCAGGCCCTCAGCACAATATAAGAGTTGCACATTGTGTCTTTGTCTATATATAGTTGGTGGTACAATTTGTTTTATGATAGAGGTTTGCAAATTTTGTATATACTTAATATAAGTCATGCTTGTATTTCCCCAGCTTCGAATTCCATATCTGAGAATTGATTCTACCAATGAAAAATACACTAGTTTGAGTGTGCTATGAGGCAAGACAAATTTTAATTTATAGAAATTGCTCACCAGAGCTCTTAGCTGGTTACATATTTTAGTAACTTGCTTATCCCATTTAAATGTGTTATCTACTTTTAATCCCAGGTAAGTATACTCGTTGACAAATTCAATTTTTTCACACTGGCAATTTATTGTTATTTTCCTATGAATGCATTCAAGGTTATGTGCGGTTAGATTCGGAATATTCCATATTTTCAAACTTGGTGATCTGATATACATGCATTTTGTTTTTTTAACATTTATAACTAATCCTACATCATGTGCCCATTTCAGCAGTTCATCGAAGTCGGTTTGTAATTCTTGCATCGCTATTTGTGGATTTTCATTTGATACAATAAGTGCGGTGTCGTCTGCGAAAATGAATCTACGCGCTTTTCTAAATAGTTTCAACATAGCTATAACATAAATTATATATAATTTTGGACCCAAAATTGACCCCTGTGGCACACCAGACCTTATAAATTTAGATTTACTCATCACATTCAATATTTTTATATTCATTTTTCTATTTGATAAGTAGTTACTAAAGAAAGTAAGCAGTTTACCTCGGATTCCAATGATTTGTAGAACTGTTATTATTTGTTTATGTGATAGTGTGTCGAAGGCTTTAGAGAAATCAATGAAGAGTACAAGTACATGTTTTTGAGAGTTGAGCTCGGTGTTTATGAAATTAGTAAAATTTTTTAGTAGTGCGTCACAGCTTTTTTTTTTCTGGAATCCGTACTGACATTCGTCAATGATACCAAATTTATTTAAATATGCATCTAAGTATACCGCAATATATTTTTCGAGAATTTTTTCCAAAGCAGGTAATAGGGAAATAGGTCTGTAATTATTTATAATTGAATGATCACCGCCTTTAAAAATAGGTCTAACAATACTAGTTTTTAATCCTTCGGGAATATGGCAAGTATCAATTATACTGTTTATGAAATGAGTAATTACTGGGCTCAGTATTTTAACATGTTTTTTTATATCATACATACGTATTTGATCCAATCCTGGTGTTTTTGAGTTTTTCAATAAACCGATAATATATTCAATTTGTTTTACGCTAGCTCTGGGTAGGTACATAGAGTGTGGTAAATCGTCAAGCAGGTATGAGGACGCACGGATGTCACATTCGTGTAATAACTTGTTAACACCATCGTCAAAGAAATTAGCAAAATTTTCAGCAGTTACATCAGTAGGTGTGGTCTTCAAAAAATATTTCGATATAACTGCGTCACAGCTGGATTTGTTTTTTCTCCCCAAGATTTAATTATAATATTTTATTTATTTATTTATTTATTATTATTACATTTATTACATACAAGAAATAACAATATAAAAGGAAGCTTTGACTGCCCAACTAGGAAGGTTTCCCGTTTTAGGACAGTCAACTTGGCAGGTTGCGTGTACATAATTTCACATTATGTAAATGAAATCCTGAGCACGGGAAATCCCAGTGAGGATATCATTATCTCTAGATGTTTGTAAAGAAAGGAAGACAATAAATCAGTGGCGGACTAAACACGTCAGAGGCCCGGGGCGGCAAAGCTGAATGAGGCCCCCCCCCCCTAGTATAAAAAGTTGATGTAATTTTACAAGATTTTTATTCAGTTCATACGGGCCTCTAGTCTAACAATGCTATCACATATTTTAAGGAAATTATTTTTAAAAAAATCAAGAAAGTTTTAAACAGTTCATATATTGAATTAGCCTTCAGAAAAACTTTGAACGCATTTTTCTCAGTTGACAACATTTTAGAAAAACTATACATCCGATTTGCATGCACCAAGTCTTAAGGCGCCGCATCCGCGCTCAAAAAGAAGAAGATGGAGAGATATGTAATTACGAATGTTAGAGGAGCGCGCTAATATTTAAGTGATAAAATCGATGCGAAAATTGTGAAAATGTTTAATAAAACTCGATTCGCTTAAAATAGAGCAAAAATCCCGTGGAATGCGTCATAAGTATCATTTAAAGAAACTTGTAATTTTTTTCACAACCATAACTTGTAAAATAACTGAAACAAACGTGTTTATAATAATTTTCGGAGCAAACATTGCGATTTTTTTCTATCGAAGGAATTTCATATAATTTGCGTTTCGGCGTGGAACGCGTCTAGATATTATCTTAAAAAATAACATATATTTTTTTAGGAGCCTAAAAACTTCAAATGTTTAAGGGAGATATGTAAGAAATCGGTAGAAATTCGGGTAGCGGCGGCTTAAAAGAAAATCCAGTCACTATGGCACCACATAGGGATTTTTTTATAAAGGGCCTCCTATTTTTTTTAAGAACGCTGAAAATTTTCCATATAAAATCGAATATAGAATTCGCTAGTCCGCCATTTTTTCTTTTTTGTAGATATGAAAATTCCCCTATATGGTGCCATAGACACTGGATTTTCGAACAGTTTAAGCCGCCGCTACCCGAATTTCTACCGATTTCTTACATATCTCCCTTAAACATTTGAAGTTTTTAGGCTCCTCATGCAAATGAAAATGCAATAAAAATACATACAAGCGGACGTATAGTTTTTTTTAATATGTTGTCAACCAGGTTGAAAAACGAGAAATCAACCAGGTTGAACGTTCGAAAAAAACGCATTCAAAGTTTTGCTAAAGGATAATTCAACATACACAGTTTCAAACGATTTCACATGAAATGCTGTAAAAAACATTTGGTGAGAGCATTGTTAGTTTCGGAAAATGAAAAAAAAAAATTGTTATTTTTTTTATAGTGTCAGTATCCTGGTGCCTTTAGGCGCTGAATCCCCGCTCATAAAGAAGAAGATGGAGAGATATGTAATTACTAATGTTGGACAGAGTTTGGTAATATTTGAAACGGTAAAATTGAAGCGAAAATTGTGAAAATTGTGTTAATAAAACACGACTCGTTTAAAATAGAGAAAAAGTTCTTGGAGGCTGTCTAAAACAGCATTTAAAGAAACACTGTGAGTTTTTTCATACATATAACTTGAAAAATAACTGAATCAGACGTGTTTATAATAATTTTCGGAGCATACTTTGCGATTTTTTTCTATCAAGGGAATTCATAATTTGCATTTCGGCGTGGGGAATGTATAGATATTATCTTCCAAAATAACTTATATTTTTTAAGAGCTTAAAAACTTCAAATGTTTAAGGGGGAAATATTTTTTTTTACATGAGCTCCTCACAGGAGGCCCTAAGGAAAATAATTTCCCTCAGGGCCTACGTCATTTTTGGGGATGCTGTGTGGAAGTTTTTTTAAGGAAAGGAAGGAGAGGAGAGTTCTGGGAAGGAAAAGGGTTAAAGGGATGGGTTGGAATCTGGGGTTCAGTGTGTCACGGTTGTCCGCCGCCAAGACCTAGACAAACCTCACCCCATAAACCCGGGCACCCCTGCTAAACCACCAAACATAGCGAACCACTTGGGGTGACCAATGGCAGAGGTGTTGGTTATCCAAAATAGGTTCCTGGGGCGGCGGTACCCATTCCCGCCTCCCAAATCGGATATGTAAGAAATCGGTAGAAATTCGAAAAACTTTGAACGCGTTTTTCTGAAAACCACGTTTTTCATACTGGTTGACAACACATTAGAAAAACTATACATCTGATTTGCATATACCATGCACCAAGTCTTAAACTGTTCGAAAATCCACTCCCTGTAACCGGGGCCGTATTATCCATAAGACGTATAGGCAACTGCCTAGGGGGCCCCGCATCGGGTAGGGGCCCCTTGGGTAAAGTGGCCCCAAAACGTGAATTTCCTAGGGGCCCCGACTTGTTTTAGCCGGCCCTGGCGGGGCCCTATTGTCCATAAGGCAGTGTATGCCTCTGTTTAGGGGCCCTGCATCAGGTAGGGGCCCCTAGGGGAAAGGTGTTCCGAGGCGTGCATTGCCTAGGGGCCCCGACATGTTTAATCCGGCCCTGACTATGACTCTACGTAGGGATTGTTTTATAAATGGCCCCCTTCTATTTTTTTTTTTTTTATGAACGATGAAAATTTACCATAAAAAATCGAAAATAAAATTCATCTAAAAATAAAACGCATTCAAAGTTTTACTGAAGGATAATTCAACATACAAACTGTTTCAAACGGTTTCACATAAAATGTTGTATCTCCGTCAATTTTTCCAATTTATTTTTAAAAAAATTTGGTGAGAGCATTACAAGTGCATCAATCACAAATGAAATAAAATACATTTTTTTTTTACAGTGGTGCCTTAAAGCCTTGTTTAGAATTTGATGAAGGGAACATGGAGGCATTTGGGGGCCCCCAACGACCGGGGGCCCGGGGCGGGCCGCCCCCCCTTAGTCCGCCACTGCAATAAATCATTATTATTATTATTATAATGGCAACCTGTCAACAAGGAAACTGAAACGCGACGGCCGCGGTGACTAGCAGTACTGGTCGCCGCAGCGGTCACGTTTCAGTTACCATAGTAGCGGGTCACGACCTTTCAAGTTTTTGAGTAATCTGCGATATGTCTAACTAACTAACTAACTAACTAACCATCACGCCGTTTCCCCGCAGGGGTAGGCAGAGAGGACGGACCGCCACACTCTTTGCCTCGTTCACATTCATACATCGTCTCATACATGCTCTTCTATTATTCCGACTCTTCACATGGCCCGACTCAAGTATCTGATTCACTTGGTCGTGCCATGTCTTCCTCGGGCGTCCCCGACTTCTTCTACCATTCACATTTGCATCATATATTCTCCTTACACTCCTTTCCTCGTTCATTCGCTCTACATGCCCAAACCATCGGAGAGTCCCTTTCTTAATCTTACACATCACGCTTACATCAGCCTTGCATTCTTTGCGGATATCCACGTTTCTCTCACGATCGTACATGGTTTTACCACACATTCGCCTCAGGGATCTCATTTCTACAGCATTCAGTCTGCTTTCATCCTTCCTCTGCCAGTTCCATGCCTCACTGCCATACATCAGGGTAGGTACCAGCACTCCATTATGGACGGCTAGTTTCGCGTCTTTGGACAGTTTTTTATTACCGCCAACGGCATTCAGTCCTCCATTAATGGAGTTACCGGCATTCACCCTTCTTTCAATGTCTCTATCAGCCTTCCCATCTTTCGTAAACATACTACCCAGATACACAAACTCATCCACCTGCTCCAAGTATTCATCATTCACAACTATATTGCATACTGTTTTCGTACTCTCTCTTTCAAACACCATGACTTTAGACTTACTTACATTCATCATTAACTCATTCTTCATACATACTTCGTTCATCCTAGACACGAGAGACTGTAGATCTTCCATACTGCTAGAAATTAGCACCGCATCATCAGCATACAAAAGGCAACATACTTCCAGATTACTCAATTTTGCGCCCAATCCCATCTCTTTCAATTCTTGCATACAATTATCCTGTCATTTATATGTCAGATCAGAAAAATATCGATTTTGTTCAGGAGGTTGGTTTTTTCAGTTTCTTCACGAGCGAATCCTACTCTTGTTGAAAATTTAGATGACAAACCGATAGTTATAACTGACCTTTTCATGTGTAGATAAATGATAATTTATTTTACAGGCTGACTTTCCGGATGATGGACCTTCAGTGGGATACGGTTCATTCCACCAGCAGTATTGGCTGGACGGGGAACTAATTGCTGTGGGCGTCATAGATATCTTGCCGAAGTGTGTTTCCTCTGTATATCTTTTTTACGACCCTAATTATTCGCATCTCTCCCTTGGGACATATGGCGCACTCACGTAAGTTCACTTATTGTGATCTACTTCACTATTACAATCTGTTAATTTTATTTAAGTATAAAAACATTCGGACTTACGCTGCGTTAGTTCATACAACACAGTTTGTCATTATGGTGGATATAAACAAGTACTAGACCATAATACTTAATAATGCTAGTGTAGGTTTATTAATATAAGAATGGATTTTCTGACTCCATCTAAATTCACTGACCATGCAAAACATATCCAATCACACCTCAAATTCGCAATCATTAAAATTATAATATTTGAAAATGATACCTCATTGCAGAGAAGTGGCGTTCACCAGGCAGTTGCAAGTCAAAACAGAAAGTATCAAAAGCTACTACATGGGCTTCTTCATTCATTCCTGCCCCAAGATGCGATACAAAGGAAATTACAGTCCATCTTTTCTCCTTTGTCCGGAAACTTACAAATGGTTTCCACTGGAAGAATGTTGTAAGAAGCTGGAGCAGCAACCGTACTGCAGATTGAACCCTGACATTGATGCGACAGATACAGATTCATGTGAAAAGAGAGATTTACTGGATATCCTCGTACTGGCGGGGAGCACGTACATGACGTACGGTCTGTACAAAGAGCACAAAAAACGCACCGGCTTGAGGATAAGGAAAACCACTCCGCAAGATACTGATGAGCAAATAACTCTTCACTATGGAAAGCTAGTCGGCAAAACTACTTCCCAGAATATGCTTTTAGTGAAGGAATGAAAATAAAACATTGACTTCAATATCCAAATTTTATTAACAAAAACAAATGTTACATAACAGTATTCAATAGTTTAATAAACTTATCTTTCAGCTTGCTTATGTATTCTCAGATATTTTACTTGTATTGTTAATGCTAATAAATGTGTTATTATAATAAACTAGTCTAACCAAAGCTACCTGCAGTTTCATTAAAAATAACTGGTGTAAGATTAAAAAGACATGGAAGTGGTAGATTAAAATACATTGAAGGCAGTGTTGAATAAAATCTATAAAAAAAAAATCTAGGCTACTTCAATTAAATATAATTTTATTGATCTTATGTAATAATAAATTATATAAATATATCATATAATATAATATTTTGTAGTATGTGGTTAAAAAGCAAATATTAGTTTACTAAGTGAGCGTGCAATACGCCACTTAGCAGTCGCTCAAACTACATTAGGATTTTCTAAAAAAGCACATTACTAATTATTATAAAGATTATTCTTCAAAGTCGAGTATATATTTTTTGCCTGCGAATCCTTGAATCGATAGTGTATTTAATAAAGCTTCCTTATAATTCGAAAATTTAATAAACTGATGAGCGGGAGCACGCAACTTATGAGTTAATATCATATCAATAAGTTCGTCGAACATTTGCTTCCTCACTGGGCTAGACGATCCATTATCCTTACTCCATTGCGTCATCCAAAAGCCATAAGCTTTGATATTCTTAAAGATAAGTGCAGAAGTAGGAATGGTGACGGGGTCGCGTGACATCCCCCCGTAGGTGACCATGGCCCCGTTGTGACCCAACTGTCGCATTATTTCCAAGGCGCTCTTTCCGCCAACGCAATTTAAAGCCAGCATCGGCTTCTTCGCTTTTCCACTCTTGAATATATCCGTGGTACGAATTTCTTCTTCTGTAAGGACGAAATCGGCACCTAAGTCCGACAAATGTTTTTTCAGATCATCGATCTCAGGACGATTTCTTACAACATTAACTGTTTTGAAGCCCAATGCTTTGCATATTTGTATTACATTTTGGCCACATGCGCTGTTTGCACCGTTCTGAATTACCGTATCGTCGGCCTTTAAATCTGCAAAATCTTTGATCATCCTATAAGCGGTGCACGGGTTTACCGTCAGGGTGGCTGCTTCGGCCTTGCCCAGATCTTTAGGTACCTTAATTAAATCGTCTTTGGAAAATACACCAATAGTTCGCCAAATTCCCAAGCCTGACTTTATAGGCAGCACTCGGTCTCCCAGGCTCAGACCTTGTACAGAGTCTCCGATCTCAACTACTTCTCCCACTCCTTCATTTCCAGCCACCGCGGGAAGTGTCGGTTTTACAGGATATTTTCCTGTAATTACACAAAAGACATTAGCAAGTATTAACACTATTCACATAATTTATTATTTACATACTCCAATTTGAAGTCTGTGTTTTATTATCTGTGCACACAATTAATGAATGAATACCTTGTATCGTATTGATATCTGCTGGATTAACAGGAGACGCTATCATTTTGAGGACAACATCATTTTTTGTAGGAGTTTTGATAACCTCTTCAACTTGTGAAATAACTTTAATAGGCTCGCCATAATCACTGTAGGTTAAAACTAGGGCTTTTTTACTATAAAACTTCTTGTTAATTAAGCTCAAACTACCAAGAATTCGATTGAATTTTAACGCCATGTTTAAATTTTGAATTTAGTCCGAAGGGGAAGAGGTTGACAAACGGAAACAATCGGCAAACGGCGACTGCGCTACTTGATGATTACTGATTGCAATACTTGGATGTACTTTAAACTTTAACTATCTACTCCCAATATGATGAGATGGCATTAATTTATTTACAGAATCATCACATTTTTCAAATAAATGCAATAATAAATATTTGACTTTTGACTGACAAATATGACAATTATTAGTGTTGCCAACTCTCAAAAATATTTATCCCTAAACTAAACTCAAAACCCCTAAAACCGGCAAATTACTTGAAAATACCCCTAAAAATTTTTTTGTAAAAATAATGAATAATACATGATATGCTGTAATGTTTTTTAATAATCTTTATTTATAAACAATTTAATATATCAAATATTGCATAATTTTCTTGAGAAGAATTGAAGAATTTCATTGAATAAACTTAACATTTCCGGAGATGGATTAAATGTAGTGCAAGATCCACCATTTCGATTTAATGTGAACCGAACCATCACCATGCTTTGAAGCATTTTAATGGAGAGTCTATTCCGCAGCTTATTTTTAACGATATTGTAAATGGAAAATGCACGTTTGACTCTTGCGTTTGAAATTTGAACCGTTACAAACGCTTATCCAAATTTGAAGATGTTTTCAAAACGTTTACATCCAGCTGCGTCACAATCATTGTAAACTTCGTAATAAAAATCAGCTGAAGTTGATCTCAAAAAAACCCCAAAATACCCCTGAACATATTAAACCCCTAAAAAAATCCCATCCCACTTATTTTCCCCCTAAATCTGGGGGAAACTCCCTAAGTTGGCAACCCTGCAATTATGACTGATTATGACATTCATCAGTATCATAGACAAATAATAAGATAAGAATGAAAGAACACGAAAATTCAAAATGATGTAACTACTTTCGTTGAGTAGTACTGAGTAGGTAAGGGTATCAATTTTACGATAGAAACTTATTAGGCATATCCAAAAAAAATCATAATAAAATAAATCATTTCAATCAAGTGAAACGAATTTTCTTAATTATTTGCTTTCGATCAGATTATTTACTATCTAAATCATTTGGGAGGCGGGTATGGGTACCGCCGCCACAAGAACCATTTATTAACACCTCTGCCATAGGTCACACTAAGTGGTTCTCTGCGTTTGGTGACTTAGCAAGAGTGCTCGGGTTCATGGGGTGAGGTTTGGCCGGGTCTTGGCAGCGGATGCGTCTGCCCACTACCTGCATGGCAGGCTGGATCGGGAGAGAGTGGTTGAGGGAATCTCTGTGACTTCTCCAGCCATACTCTCTCGGAACATCGCCTTGCACCGCAGCGGGAGGGATGGATTCATACGTCCGACACTTTAGGACACACAAACCCCCAGATTCCTACCCACCCCTAATATCATTTTCCTGTCCAGAACTTCCTCTCCTTCCTTTCCTAAAAAGACCCTCCACATAACATCCCAAAATATGACATAGACCCTGAGGAGAATTATTTTCCTCGGGGCCTCCCGTGTAGGGTTAATGTAAAACAAATAAAATTGAAAAGTGTTTCAATACTCCATTTTGGTTATTCGAAAAATGGGTGTAATAATAACTACGATCATCATATTATTATTCCTAATAAGGAAAACTCATTCCACGTTGATAAGTATTTCAAAATTTAGGTGAAAAGTCTAAATTAAATAAATAAAATACTAAGGGCCGGTTACTTGATTTTAACAAAAAAGAGAGAAAATAAAATTAGAAGGAGGGTCACGCCTAAAAATTCATGCAATTAAAATAATGTTTGTGCCAAATTTCAAATCATTCGCTGCTGATAGATTCTGAGCTCGTGGGTAGACTAGTGTTGAATTTTGATAACACTATCATGTTGTTTCTCTTATCTGTGCTATCATGCATATGAAATTCTAATTATTATTTGAAGTTCTTCGATCAATAAAGGCTGAAGTCTAAAATGTTTCCATTGGCGTACACATAGATATATATTATAAATATAAATCTATGGGCGTACCCAATATATATATATGAATGGGCGTACCCATCACTATGCCGCTTTTTTAGGTATTGTCTCTGGACTGGCGGCAAATACGATTACGAATTTATAAATATTTTTTGAGAAAACTTGTACCACTAAAATGAGAATTTTTCCATCACAGTGAAATCAGCCAAGAACAGTTATATAATTTAAAAAAAGGATATTTTACATTCTGTTTTTGTAATAATCATTGCTGATCGACATTTTATTATGAAACTTCACTTGAAGGAAAAAAATATTATGATATTCTAAGAAACTGTAAAAAATATTATGGTGCTGCACATCTCAAAGAAAACGCCAAGTATACTTAAAAAAAACAGCAAAATTAGGCAAGTACCAAAATGAAAATTTATAAGAGAGTTTCGGTGAAAACTTTTCAGATTTATTAATTGAAATTTTTTACCTGTAATGATAGTTCATCATCAAGCATTGACAGCAGGTCTTCGTGAATAGAAGATGCTGCTGCATTGGGATAATTTCCAATATTAGCTATTGCATTTTCACGTACTTCGATATTATGTTCATTTTTTACTGAAGACTGGCATGGCTGAGATTGTATATAACTTATTTGATCAAGTTCCGATTCGTTTTGCATTTGGTAGGCAGCGTTGCTTATGCTTTTCTCAATGGAAATAAGTTTTAGATTAAACTTAATTTTTTTGGTTTCGCCTCCACTATTTTCTACCAAATTGCGAACAAACGATAATTCCGATATATCGGAACCCGTATTAGACGCTGAATCTATTTTTTGCGACTCAACTGCTTCGCCAATATTTTTACATTCGCATTCACACGGAGCGTTGCTGTTCAGGAGATAGATATTCTTGCCAAGATTGTGAACGTACTTTGATATAACATTTTCGGAGAGGACGAAAGAACCATCGTTTCTTTGAAGACCTAACTTTAACAAAATCGAAACTTTAATTCGGAAATCCCCTAGCCAAAATAGCAGAGCGTTTCTTGTAAACAATAGCTCTTGCGCTGTCATTTGTTGGAATATTTCGTCGAACCTTTGCAGCGCCCGATCCATTTTGGAAATAGCCTGTTGAAACGGCAAGTCCCGCACCCCCTGCAAGTGTCGCCTCGTCAGCTCCGCCAGTTCATGGGGACGAATCAGGGAAATCTGCCATTTCAACATCATAGTCATCAGTTCCCAGAGTTTATTCATAGAAACCGGATCCAATCGCATAATTGACACAGAAGCGATGTCTTCCAAAAGTGTTCTGACGTTATTGTGACTCTCTAAACTTTGGACGGCGGACAATTCATCTAAAAGCTCGTCGTTGAAGAGGACCTCCGTTATATCCGTAAGTACTGGATGGAAAATCATTTGGATTACATATCTCAATTATCTCAGTGTGCATAACATGTTATCAATTTGTGCGGGAAACGATGAAACCATTAAAACTTACCTTGCATTCCTCTGTGAGGTGGAATTTTTTGTGCATTGAGTCTTTGATCGACTACATACAACAATTCGCAACCCAAATTGATGACCAAGAGAAGATTCGCGTGCTTTGACATGACCTTTCTTGTTATACTGTTTCAGGTTCATGTAAATAATCAATATTAGCAAACATAACCTAAAATGGGGCAAATGCACATAGAGCAGTTGTATCAACACATCATCAGTATTATGACAAAAGATGGAAATGTTCAAGACTTTTCCTTTAGGCTCGCGAAATTACAAACTAATTCTGAAAGAATTGAACTCGTATACGATTTGTTAAGCGATTATAAAGTATTTCCAAATATTATTGTTATTGAAAAAGAAAGCATTATTTCTGACAAATATAGAAACTTGGGCAATGAATTCTTTCGCAGGAAGGTGGATGAAAGAGCCCTAGAAAATTATAATAATGCTATATTGTATGCACCTAATAATTCCAGAGAGTTAGCCTTGGGATTTGCTAACAGATCAGCCGTTCTCTTCTCGTATAAACTCTACAGGGATTGTATAGATGATATAGACAGGGCGCTGATGACGGGCTATGACGACAGCCTAAAACCCAAGATATTGAAACGGAAGTCAATGTGTGAGGAAGCTATTTCTGAGCAAGAAGACATAGACCTATTGGAATCCCAGTGCCGAGAACAATTTAAACTTTCCAAGGAACCGCATCCACTCATTCCGTGTGCCAGTAAGAGTATAGACATTTCGTACTCCAAAGAAATGGGACGCAGCGTTGTTGCCACTGACAATATTGCACCAGGCGAGGTTCTGGCTGTGGAACAACCATATTGCTGTATTTTACTGGAGGCGTATTACTTAAAGTATTGTTACAGATGTTTAAAGCAATCTTTTTCAATGATACCTTGTCAGCAATGTTGCTATGTTATGTTTTGCTGCAGTGAATGCCGCGACGAGGCTTGGAAAAGCTACCACCGAATGGAATGTAAACTGATGCCACTTTTGTCGGCGATGAAGTTCACTAAACTAGAGCTCCTAGCATTGAGGACAGTCATACAGACTAAATGTAATCTATCTGATTGGAAACTTCTACATGACACTATACAAGAGGCCGAATCTGTAAGTGATCCTCAAATGAAAGGTTTTACAAAGGTAAACTCCAATACCGATTCATCAGCAAAAGAATCCATGATTTTTGATTCTCAGAGCTATGTTCCCATACACACCCTCGTGACAAATGTGGAGAAAAGATCGATTTCAGATATCTTCCAGAAGTCTGTAACAGCAGCTGTCTGCTTAAATTTTCTATTGGAGTATGTAGACTTTTTCTCGGAATGCGAGGAAGACACCGATGGCAATGACAATATCTTGAGTAAGAAGAATTGTGTTTACGTGACGGGGGGCCTGCTCCTGCACCACAACATGACAGGTCCCTCCAACATGCACACCATCAGCGGCCTGAGTGGAACCAAGCAAGGGGGTTTTGTAGACGATGTCAACTTTGGCGGTGGTGCATTTGCCTTCCTAAGCCTGTTAAACCACTCCTGCGCCCAGAATGTGGTCAGGTACTGTAGTAGATCGAGCATTGCACTCGTTGCCTTGAGACCAATTAAAAAAGGTCAGCAACTATTTGATAACTATGGGTAAGTTCTATCAAAAGTTTTGGTAGTTATCAATAACTAACAAAAAACTAACTGACTTGGTTATTATGAATGGTAGGTATGTTGCAGAAAGTGAATATTCAATTCAGTTTTTGAATATTTTAAAAACCATTTTACCTTTTTTTACGTTTTTTCTTCCTTCAAATAATACCTGGGCCTACTGCCAGAAGCCTTTAACTAATAAAATATTGATTCTGAGATACCTTTAATCGGTTATATCTAATAGACTAACTAACTAACTAACCATCACGCCGTTTCCCCGCAGGGGTAGGCAGAGAGGACGGACCGCCAAACAACTCGGTCTTGGCACACACTCTTTGCCTCACTCACATTCATACATCGTCTCATACATTCTCTTCTATTATTCTGACTTTTGACATGGCCCGACTCAAGTATCTGATTCACTTGATCGTGCCATGTCTTCCTCGGACGTCCACGACTTCTTCTACCATTCACATTTGCGTCGTATATTCTTCTTACACTGCTTTCTTCGTTCATTTGCTCTACATGCCCAAACCATCTGAGGGTCCCTTTCTTAATCTTACTCATTATGCATACATCAGCCTTACATTCTTTGCGGATATCCACATTTCTCACACGATCATACATTGTTTTACCACACATACGCCTCAGGGATCTCATTTCAACAGCATTCAGTTTACTTTCATCCTTCCTCTGCCAGTTCCATGCCTCACTGCCATACATCAGGGTAGGTACCAGGACTCCATTGTGGACTGCTAGTTTCGCTTCTTTTGACAGTTTTTTATTAGCGCCAACGGCATTCAGTCCTCCATTAATGGAGTTACCAGCATTCACCCTTCTTTCAATATCCCTATCAGCCTTCCCATCTCTCGTAAACATACTACCCAGATACACAAACTCATCCACCTGCTCCAAGTATTCATCATTCACAACTATATTGCATACTGTTTTCGTACTCTCTCTTTCAAACACCATGACTTTAGACTTACTTACATTCATCATTAACTCATTCTTCATACATACTCCGTTCATCCTAGATACGAGAGACTGTAGATCTTCCATAGTGTTAGAAATCAGCACCGCATCATCAGCATACACAGGCAACATACTTTCAGATTACTCAATTTCGCGCCCAATCCCACTTCTTTCAATTCTTGCATACAATTATCCATGTACAGATTGAATAACCATACAGAGACCCTGTTTAGACTTCCCTCGTACAGAGACGCAATTGCCTGTATGAGATTTGTATTCACTCCATACTTGGACAACACCTTCCAAAGCTTTTTCCTATCAACTCGGTCGTATGCTTTTTGTAGATCTACAAAGGCGCAGAAAAGTTTCTGGTTTTTCGCCAGAAACTTCTCAGTGAGCATACGCAAGGAGAAAATCTGGTCCATGCATCCCCTTCCACTCATAAAGGCACATTGCACATCCCATATTTTATCCTTTGTTTCCATTCTTACCCTTTCAATCAATATTCTTCCGTACAGCTTACCGACTGAACTTAGCAGGCTAATAGCCCTATGATTCCCACATTCCATACGCGACCCTTTACCTTTGTATAATGGCATGATTACAGCCCTTCTCCAATCTAATGGCGTGTAACTCTCCTCTAGACACTGATTAAAAAGTTTGCACAACCATGTGAGAATAATATGGCTATCTCCTTTAAAGTATTCGGCAGCAATATTGTCGAAACCAACAGCCTTACCGTTCTTCATGCATTTTATCGATTTTTTAATTTCATCCACGCTGATTTTAGTAACATTCACTCCGTCATCGTTCATACCCGATTCACCACTGGTCTCACTGTCACCCGGGTTGCTTTCGAAGACTTCCTCAAAATATTTCATGCATCTCTCTTTTATTTCTTCCTCATTCGTCAACATTCTTCCATCTTTCGATTTTATCACTTTCACACTTCCGTTCTCTGAACCACTTCGGGACCTTTTGACCTCCTTCCAAAACAGTTTAATGTTCCAAATTCCAAAACATGTTTAATATCTAATAGACCTACCTATAATCAGATATATCCAATAGCGAAAGTAAATCGTGCATCTTTTCATGAAGCTTTCACACACGATTCACTAGTGTCGTTGTATAATTGTAATAATTACTCGCACCGCGGAAGTGGCGGGAATAGTTATAGACTGCGATCGGGACGTCACCCGTCAATCATAAGTTTTTTGATTCATACTGTTCACAGATTATATGACGGATTACTTTGCGAGAATCGGAATGATCTGTGACGCGTAGATTGGGGAATGATCTGTACGAAGCGCTTCAACGTGAACGACACATCACTAATATCCAAGTTAAAATAACAACAAAAGCTGTTTTTAAATGTATTTTTATTCATCTATTACAAGTGCTTTTATGTTGGAATTTAACTTTTTGAAAAATTCTGCAACAACAAATAGTAATATTTTTTGTCTCCCAAGAAGTCATCAAAATATTTTAGTGATTTTTAGGTGTAATATTTAGGCGTATTTTATGTGCATGACCACGCATTAACCAGCTTACAAAAGTCATTAAAATATTTTTGTAATTTTGTATTAACAATTATTATTGCCGACTATTATGCTACATATACGTTTGCAAAATGAAGCACGAGCCGAACCACGGATTATGGGAAAGAAACAAAACAATCGTTTGCGGTTGCTTTGTTCCTTTTCCATAATTGGTGGTTCGGCTTGCGTATGTTTACGGAGCCTTAGGGTGCTCAATTAACTTTAATTAATTCGTCATAATGACATATTTAATTTATTTATTTATTTAATAATATTATTAAATAAATAAATTTCCAAAAATACTTAAAATACTTTCCAAAATATTTAATGGATAAAGCATGACAAAATAGGTAAATTGTGACTTCTAACTCGGATTTAACAAAAATGTCACTTAACCACTTGAGCGATAGCTACCCAAATTTACGATTCTTAAATTACCAAAATGTTTCCGAGTTAATGTTTGGAAGTGTGATTTTTGTAATGAGTGTGGCCGAATCGAAAACTGAACTCCTGGAAATCTATTGCTCAACTGGTTAATAACTTCTGGCATAAACCAACTAACATTATTTGTTTCTGTAATTCATTTTGTTCCTCGTAGAAACCAATACTTCACCTTTCCACATAACCTTCTCCGAATGCCCTGTAAAAATTTTATCCATATGTGTTGACTGTTATCGAAATTTTAACATTTTGAATCTAACCACTTATCAAAATGATTAGATGTTCACTGTGCAGATTACATAGTTTAAATTAATTGTAGCTTTTCTAATAATCTAATGAATATTGCAGGTTCCACCATGCTACAGCCAAGGTTAGCGAACGCCAAAAGTCCCTCCAATTCCAATACAAATTCAAGTGTGCCTGTGAGGCGTGCTCCAACAACTGGCCCCTCTACCAAGACCTGCCCCCTGCTCGCCTAAAGGACAAGAAGAAAAGAGAATCACGTTCTCATAAAATCCTCACCGAGGAATTGATTGACAACCTTAAAAATGGAGACAGGAAAGTTGCTTTAAACATTGTCAATCAACTCTACCCTTATGTTTCTATCTTGGAGGATAGTGCGCCCAGTAGAGACTTGGCCGACTACCAGGAAACCATTAAGCAGTGTTGGTCGCTCTTCGGAAATGTTGAACAGTTAAAGTAGTATCTTGGAGGATAATGCGCCCAGTAGAGACTTGACCGACTACCACGAAAACATCAAACAGTGTTGGTCGCTCTTCGGCAATGTTGAACAGTTAAAGTAGTGAGCATAAGTCACTCTTATTTTCCTTTTGATATAATTGTTTATTTTGTTCTTCTGATAATCGTACGTGTTTATATTATGTATATCCAAATATTTTGAAATATAAAATTATAGACTGTTTTAATTTTAGTTTCATTTTTAGTAGTTTCCTTTTCAATTAAGAACCTTCTCCAAATTTTGATAATTAATCTCCGTCCAAGGTAATAATTATTGGGGAAACTGTTTTCGTTAACTTCATTTCTTTGGCTTTTTTAAATTTTAGTTTTCTGGCTTCATAATTTGTTAGGAATTTAAATACTACATTCTAATAATTACAGTCACGTACTGCCAACATGATCCAGTCTTTTTTATTATAATACTTAAATGAAGGTAAGAGGGTGTACATCTTCATATTTTTTAACTTTTAATCAGGTTCCTAGGTTAAAAAAAGGTTTTGCGTTATTCTTCACTAGTTCAAACTAATATGTAGAAAGTAAAAATTCATTATTTTTATCCTTATTTGAAATAAATAATAATTTTACTAAGATATTCTCGTTGGTGAGCCAGAGACGGAATAGTTATGTAAAGATCACCCAGCCCAGCCGAGGTGTCCACTTTATAAAGGCATGCAAGCACTACCTACCCTAGCATTGTCGCATAAAAAGATAAATAATATTATGCAAAATATAAATTTACATCATTCCTTCTATGAATAGCAGCGCCTCACTGAATATAACGTCTCAAAAGCATTTACATATATACGTAAATGTATTTAAACATATACCCAAATGCCACCAACATCAGATTAGGTATTCAATATTTACTTTAGACTACACAAAATCTTAGAGATGGACCGACTGGTCGGGAAAGTCGACTATCCGGCCACATTTATAGTCGGCAAAAAATGCTGACTAGTCGGCACTTAATGAACTACACGAAAACAGCAAATAAAATAAATAAATTGCCAGTACTTAAATAAATTGTATATTTTTAAGAATCAAATCAGTCTTACAATAATAGTGCGTACTATCAAACTATAATTTGTAATTTAGTCAATGAAACTTAAAATTTAACTTTTAAAAACAAAAATAATGGCATTTCTTCTAAAACATAAAAAAACACAAATAATTATATAAGTACATTTTACACAAAAATACTATGATTAATTTTTAAGCAATATCTTTATTTATTTTGTAATAAATTTCTTTCGTTATGAAATTAAACTACAAAACATATTTTTATTTTAACTTGACTTGAGTAAAACCTCAAATTGTAATATTTAATTAAATGAAGACAATATAAGCGAAACTCAATCGAAAATCTGGAAACAGAAAAATCAGAAAAAGATATTGGCACCTCTGGGACTCGAACCCGGTTAGCGCGTTTGCCCGGAAAGCAAGAGGTCCTGGATTCGAGTCCCAGAGGTGCCAATATCTTTTTCTGTTTCTAGATTTTCGATTGAGTTTCTCTTATATTGTCTTCATTTAATTAAATATTTCAAAATATGTTTGTAAAATAGGAACCAACAAAACAATTTTAAGTTTAAATGAAATCACAGTTATACTTTATTTTGTTATGGGTAAATTATCAAGAAATATAAAAGTTGCAGCTCGATCAGAAAGCAGACGGTTTCTTTTAGTCTCATGCATATATTATTCGCTTCAGAAAAAACCCGTTCACTGTAAACTGAACTAGTTGGGACAAAAATACATAAAAAATGTGAATAAAACTTATCAGAACATGAGACAAGTGGCGCGACGAGCGAAGCGAAACAAGGGTTTCCCAGTGCACCCGAACTTAAGCGAAACCAATGACTGGCATTAGTGACTAGTCGGCCATTGGAGCGCCGACTATTCGGCTAGTTGGCCGAGTCCACAGTCGGCCCATCTCTACAAAATATACATCTACATGTGTGTGCTGTGAACTTTGTGCACACAGGAGGCCCTGAGGAAAATAATTTCCCTTGGAGCCCATGTCATCTTTGAGATGTTGTGTCGAGGGTCCTTTTAAGGAGAGGAAGGTTTGGGAAGGAAAAAGGCATGAGGGGCAGTTAGGAATCTGGGGGTCAGTGAATTTAGGAGTGACGGACGTATGAATCCATTCCTCCCACCGCGGTGCAAGGTGATGGGTTAAAAATCAAGGTCAAATGGTCTCCCTCAACCAGTCTCTCCGCCTGCCACGCAGTAAGTGGGCAGACACATCCGCAGCCAAAACCTAGACAAACCTCACCCCATGAACCCGGGCGATCCTGCTAAGTCTAATCGGCATCGCGGTGACCTACAGCAGAGGTGTAAGTTATCCAATAAATGGTACCAGAGGCGGCGGTACCCATACCCACCTCCCAAATAGAAAACATTCAAGTTATGACTAGTTTCTTTGCTTTCGTGTTTTTCTTAGTTTTTAGGTGCTGCTTTTTAGAACAAAGTCAATAGCAATCAGTGACATCTGTTGATACCTACCTGTATTAATTATAAAGTTACTTCTTAATATTTTGGTAGTTGACTTTCTTCCATGCACCTAAATAAGGGGCCTAAATATATCTTCTATATTTATCAACACAATAATATTAAAACTTTAAAAGCTACTGAAAAACATATAGAGTGGCTCAGGTAATCCCAAACATTACAACCAGCAGCCGAAAACTTGGTAGAATTTTTATATCAATTAATTGGCTGTTTTTCCTACTGCCTACCCAGATCAAACCCCTGTTCTCGCCACTGCAGCCCTGTCGCTAAAGGGATAGTCAGAGATTTTACATTTGAGTGTTGCTAATGTTTAACCATCAGTGACTGAAAAGTCAGAATACATTATATGCTAGTGTCACACCCAGTGGCGTAGCGTGCCTTGGAGGGGCCCTGTATCAAAATTAGTTGGAGCCCTTATTATTGCTCGGTACCTACAATACGTGATCAGGTATTTTCATGTATTGAAGGTTGCCATTGTTCTTTCAAAAAACAAAATTCACCCTTCGCTACTGGTAGATAAATAGTTAGTACTTACCATTGCAATCTTAATCACTCACAGAAGCTGATTGCTGAAAAAATGAAGAAATTTTGGGCATTTTTTATAACCTCCTCCCTTTTCTGTTTCCTTTTTCTTTTCATAGCTCCACTGGGATAATCTCTTTTCCTTTCACTCATTCTTTTCACAAATCAAACTAATTAGCCAATAAATAATCAGAAGAACAAGATTGTATTGTATTAAAATGTAATAAATAACGTTTGAACCGGAATGAAATAAAATGCGTAAATATTGCTCTCCGTGGTTTGTCATTATAAACAGGGGAATCCCGCAATGACCGATGTAGGATGTTGCCAACTTTTGGGCGCACGCTTAACCCGGGAAAAAAAGAGATAGCTTTTTTTGACTTTTGTCTTTTCTGAAGTGAAAACTCTATAGGCACATATGACAGTTTTTTTCCCGGGAAGCAGGAGATTAAGTGACATTGTGGTTAACATTTTACAAATTTTTGCTTACACACGTTAGGGGCCTCTGTAGCCCGGGGGGCCCGTATCATTGATACGGCGGTAGCTACGCCCCTGGTCACACCTAGTCATTATAAAAAAAGGTTATGAAATAATAAATGCATATATTATACATAGTGTAATTAAGGCTTAAATTAAAATGATACTATTCTAAATCTAATTAAAAGATAAAAAGCTGTGGCTAAAGGTAGACCTGCGATGTTTGTTAGTTGAGCCGCACCACTCTTGAGATACAGCGTCACTCGGCCTTGCACCTCAGGACTTACAGGACTGTGGTGAGTTATATAGTCACTCAGGACATCCACGTCATTCAGCGCCAGGATCTCTTTATCCAAAATGTCAGTCGTAAACATTGTGTAGTTATCTCCTCCCTGGTACAAAAACTGAGGAATTAACACCTTGTAAAATGCGTTTTCTGATACCTCGGAATACGTCGGCACAACGCATTTTCCGCACAGAGCCTGCGCAGACACTAACCGACTGCCGGATGGGTGGGTAATGTTATATACCACCCTTAAGCCTGAAAACTGGAGAAAAGATCCCGGCAGTTCGATTGGATTGTAATTATATACAGACCATTCCAGCACTTTTTTTAATACTTTGCCTGTCATATTTACGGCTACGATGGCATTGTCAAATGGTAGGACATCGAGGATGTCAGCTCGAGTGACGTTTCCTCCGCTGGTCTCCGCATTGATGGAAGTTCTGATGCCTCCGCCATGCATTAGAGCGATGGGAGCATCTGTCCAGCCGGTTGCTGTCTTGTGATCTGATGCATAACCATAAACCATGGAGTCTGCAATCAGGTTTCCCAGGTTACATTCTTTCTCTCTGCATGCGCCACCACCATTGAGCAAAACTTCCGACTTTCCTACAACATTTTTGGTGAAGTTTAGAATGCCCGGCCTGAAGGTTTCCAGCAGGTCCAGTACATCTTGTTCTTGTGGTATAGTGTGGTCTAGTAATATGGGTTGGCCATCGTAGCTTATAAGTTCTCCGTTGTTATCGAATTTGAGGTGAAGTTTACCCAAGTACTTGGTGTAGGCATATGCCTGTACCACGGGCACCTTCTTACCAGTTGACTGTTGAATGACCGTTGGATATGCCCCCACTATTTGCTCGATATCTGGTGTCTTTCCATTCCACAGGAAAGTATTTGTGTGCCCGCCGATGACTAAATCGACTCCCTGAACTTCCTTCGCTATCCTTTTATCTGCTTCGTATCCAGAATGTCCTAATGCTATAATAATATTAATACCTTCACTTTTTAACATATCCGCTTCTTCTTGAACAGAAATTACTTCATCGATATATTCTATATTATTTGGCGAAACTAAAAACTTTGTGTCTGGAGTCAGGTAACCTATGATACCAATTTTGGTATTTTGTACTTCGAGGATAATGGATTTTTTCAAATTTGTTTGAGCGCTCATTTCTGGTTCCCCTTTTAGTATTAAGTTGGCGGCCAGAACTGGACAGCTGAGGTTCTCGATGAAGGGCGTGAGGCCGCTCACTCCGTTGTCGAGTTCGTGGTTACCGAGGGACTGGAATAAAACAAAAAATTATATTAAAATTAGAAATGCCCGAATATTTCAGTTAGCCTTTTAAATTCTCCAAAATAAAAATGATAACTCCAATGCCAGTTTTTATTTTGCAAACAAAAAGTAACAAAAAAGTGGACAATGTTTTTTTCTAGGATTTGAAATTAAGGTTATTTTTAGAATCGAAATATCTATTTAGAATATTGAAATAATCAACTCGAAATAGATATTATGTTGATTTAGTTCATCATCACTTGCTCATTGTAAAATGGTGTTATGGTCAGAATTAATTATAATTATACAGTCAAGTTCATTTGCATTGACATTGGCAGTGCCCTCAAATTAGGTAGCTAATGTTGTATATTATAAGCAACATAAAATTTTGCTAAAAACCAGAAATAATATCGACTTAACTGAGCATCTTCAGTAATTAATTATTATAAAAGAACTTTACTGAATGTCAATGTTTATATATTTTTTAATTCATATGTGAAATATGAAATGTTATATTAATTACCACAGCATCAGGTTTAATTATGTTGATGAAGTCTGCGGCAATCTGCCACTTATAGACGGCAAACCAAATGGTCCCCGTGTAGGTGTCTCCGGCGTTGAGGTAGAGCACCGGAGGGGCTTCCCCTGTGGCAGCCTTTCGCCGGGCCTCTCGCACTCTGGAAATAAGGGGAAAATCTACATTAGATTATAAGAAAATGTCACTCTTCTACTTTCCCATATTTACCTATTTCTCTGGATGAAACCTAAAATAATTTGCTGATAATTAATTCATAAAAGGTGGATACTTGGGTATTATATTGTTTTCTTAACAGTTGTATGAGAGTTTTTTTAAGTGCTTTGAGATGTGGCGAGAATCTGAAGTATTATTACATGGTACAGTTTGGATTGTTGTAAATGGAAGTGGCACCCTATTTTACATTCAAAAGACACGATGAAGTTTCAATTAGTATCGCCAATGAGAAAATGTCAAAAACAAAACTTGGAATTTCTCAGTTTCAAAAACTTTACAATTTCCCGACCGATTTTCAGAACAATTTTTTATCCCAATTTCCAATTCTCCCGGAAGCAACATGAGAAATTTCGAAACTTCGCAAAACAAAAACGAAATTTCCCGACCTATTCTCCGATGAACGATTTTCCAATTTTCCAGGAAAAAAAATTTTCAAAAAAATAAATATTTCCCAAGGCGGAAAATTATTTAACTTCACATAACATCAACATAATTTTTTTTAAATAATTTTTTAATATTTTTTTTTTGTTTTACGATTTTCCCAGTAGAACTTTTCTTGAGAAAAATAAAAATTTTCAGGATCAAAAATTTCCAAACTTCAAAAAACAAATTCAAAAAGATAAATACTAAATGTTTTTACAAAAAAACCCGGCCCATTTTCAAAACTTTACATGGCATCAAAAAGTCTTTTAAAAAAATTCTCGACCAATTACCGGTTTTTGCAGAAGAATTTTTTTCAGAAAAACCAAAATTTTCCAGGATCAAACATTTACAACATGAAAAGTTTCCATCAAATAACCAAATCAAAAAGATAAATTTCTAACCAAACATAACGTAATTCCAAAATCAATTGGAAAAACGACATTCCTATCACGTTTTTTTGTCCCGATGACCTTTTTGCCACTGGATCGCCGGATATTATTTTTCATGACAACGGCTATTTTTGGAATCAGTTCATTTTATTTCAAAATTTCAGCTGTACCTAAGAACAACAAAATGGATCTAAAATGATCCTTATCTTCATATATAAAAAAATCTCGCATCACGATATTTGTTCGTGATAAACTACTTAACCGATTTTGATGAAATTTGGCTTACTGTGTGTTATTTGGTCCAACTTAAAAGATATGATTGACTCTCAACATTTATTATTGCGAATTAAATGTTTGTAATAGGACAATGCTTTGTAATTATTTGTAAGTTACATAAGTTTCTAACAGATGGCGGTGTGAGTTAATTTATCAACACAACTATTGGTTATCTTGTTATCTAGGTTGGGTAACCATCCAGTAGATGCAGTTGTCACAGCAACAGCAACGCGTACCCGGGTCAGCTAGTATTATTTATAAATTGTATCTTGAAAATTTAGAACTCTTAAACCAAATTGCTAATTTTATACCAAAACACGCAATTTCTGAGGCGTTCTTTAATTTTTTGAGTTGTGATTGGCTGCTTTTAAAAATCCGGAAACGGCACAGCGACGGCAACGGCAGAATCTCATTTCTCTAATACAAGTGAAAGAGATGCAAGAAAATGATTACTTTTGAAAATTTTTTACAAAAAAAAATTCTTTTTGATTTTTTTTGCGAAGTTTGATATGTTTTGATGTTTTAAACATTTTAAAAATTTCTTCCGGGAAAATTGGGAATTAGGAAAAAAATGAGTCGTAATGGGAAATTGTAATAAAGTTTTTGAAACTGAGAAATTCCAAGTTTTGTTTATATTTTTTTTTACTTTTTTTCATCGTGGATGCTGTTTGAAACTTCATCGTTCTTTTTGAAAATAACAGTTAGCGTCACTCAGTCACGAAGATAATAATACTATCATACATGGGCGTGGGGCACGGTGGGGCACCCTGGCTGGCCGATGCGTGATCTCTAGGATTCTCGACCGAGTCACGTTTTCAAATTTACAGCACTTCATAAAATGGTTTTTCCTTCTTCCGTTCATATTCTTTATATCCACAGAGCCTAAAGCATTAATATGTTGTGGAAGCCTACTTTTTTCGGTACCTACTCTATATTTTTATTTTTAACCCCACCCTAAATCAAAACATGGCTACGCCCATGCTACTCGTATCAGATGTGTGCCCACTTTTGTATTACATTATTTTGAGCATTTAAGTTTTGATATCTAGAGGGTTGGTATAATTAATACGTACATATACCTAACAATAATTTTTCTCAAAATTTCAATTTTTTGTTTGAAGATTTTTCACTCCGAGAAGGCACAATCTCTCAAAAATTTAAAAATCAATAAACTCGATTTCTGCTACAATCACTGGTTAAAGTAAGTCAAGTACGTCCCTTAGCTCCATGTGTATCAATTATTCATTACGAAAATAGTCTGTTTGAGTAGCCAAGTCAACGTACTAAGCTCAATAGAATAGGCGAAAGTGACATTAGAATTATTCCGAGAGTTAATTTATTTACATAAATTATTCTCATCCTACGCAATCTTATGGAAATTTTGTAACTTGCATTATACCGTTGCAAAAAGCCGATCCAACGTGTCTAGTGTCTAGTGGCTTGCCAACAACATTCAGTTGGACTGATGCGAAATATTTATAAGGACGGAAATATTAGAAATGTAGATATGTATATATAT
Source organism: Limnephilus lunatus (assembly GCA_917563855.2). Classification (NCBI taxonomy): domain Eukaryota; kingdom Metazoa; phylum Arthropoda; class Insecta; order Trichoptera; family Limnephilidae; genus Limnephilus; species Limnephilus lunatus. The sequence goes on along the minus strand of OU830597.1, from coordinate 81,895,119 downwards.
TCAAGCGAACCAAAAAAACATTACGGACGGGCATCGGATAATAGATTTAGGCAGGATATATTTAAAAATTGCCTTCTGATAATTTATTACGAACTAGCGGCATGCGTCGCAATGCCACTTAAATAAATAATTGTTTCTTCCTGCGTGTCCTTTCCCATTCGTCCCCCTTCCCTCCCGCGTTCCACCTTTACCTTCCCCCCTCCTCCGTACCAACTCTTTCATTCCCCTTCCCCACTCCCAGATTATCCACCCCCTTCCGCTAAACTATATGAAATGTACACTCATCTCACTCACAACTCGCGCGCCACCAATCCCACTTTTTCTTTACAAATGTCATAACGCCAGAGCTCGCCAGTACTTAGAAAGAAACCTTCACGGGCTTGCGCATAACAACTCACCAAAGTTTCATCGCAATCGGATGAAAATAGTAGGTATAGGAAATAATTCCACAACGCCAGAGTTCACTATTATGTATATACTAAACCATCGCGGACATGCCCACATCAAATCACCAAAGTTTCATTCCAATCGGATGGATTAGGAACGCATAAGGGACAAACGAAGAAACGTTTTTTTTTTATATATTAAGATACGTAGGTACCTGCCTAGTTTTCTCTTCGCCTTTTTTTCTTATCCCTTGTAATTTAAAAAAAAAACTCTTATATTTTAGTGAGTTAGGTAGCCACTTACAAATTATTATGGTTGAAGAAAAATCGTTATAATTTGATGTTATGTAGGTAGGTACTTACCGAACAACAAAAAATAACAATACAAAAGTATTAAACTGTAACCTTGTACATGATTAGTTTCTTAGAAAATAATATCTGCCTAGGTGGTTAGAAAATAATGTCATAATATTATATTAACACCTGTATTGCAGTTTTCCTCGACGTGTACATTATTAGCTTAATTCTGAATACTTATATTTTCTTGTGTCTATCAAATGTATTCAATAAATAATAAAACAATCAACCCGAACTAGCGACCGGGCCATGGGTCCTAGCGTGGGCGATCGATAAGTATTGATAGGATTGATAGGATAACTTTAGATAACTTCTCATTGTTCCCTAGCATGATTGTAGATCGCTAACCAATAAATACCAGTTCACAATGACGATCCCCCCATTACACGTATCAGTATTCGCATCAGTATTTAAGTACTGATGCGAATACTGATACGTGTAATGGCTAATACTGACGCATCGACAAAATTACTGACGCGCATCTAGATATTTGGATCGGCCTCATCAGTATTGGGGCGTGGCCGAAAAGTGGTGGGGGATACTGATGCTGTACTGATGCGTGTAATCCCCCCATTACACGTATCAGTATTCGCATCAGTATTTACTGATGCGAATTACTGACGACAACCGTCAGTATTTGTGAGCCATTACACGTGTCAGTATTACTGACGTCAGTATCGTTGCGAATCCTTGCGGGACAGACGCTTTTAAAGTGATGGATCCGAAAAGAAAGGCCTGTGTTGCTATAATTTTGGCGAACGATGGGTGAAGGACTGGCTTCTCAAAAAAGAAAAATTCTCACACTTGAATTTAATGCATGAAATTTTGCTGACTGATCATTTATTTATTTTTAAGCCATCAACAAGGTGCAATACCAAGATTCATTTACATTTTAGCCACTGGAGCGATTACAGAAATAAAAAAAACATACTCCTTGATTTCTCAACATTCCTGCGCGATCATTTATAATTTTTTTTTTCCAACATTGAAAAAAAATTATACTTCCGAATTTGAATATGGAGACATACAAAACTGACTATTGTGCTGTATAGCCATTATTTTACATTAGCACATATTTTGGGATTTGTAAAAAAAAATAAAAATCGTTAACTTTATTATTTTTGTACGGAATTTAGGTATATTTGGCTTCTCAAAGCCACAAACTATGTATGAAATCAGTATTCTAGTTAAGTAAGTGAAAATTTTATTTTCTTTTTTACTGGAATAAAAAATTATAGAAAAAAAATCAATCCGAGACTTTACCACTGGATTGCTTTTGGTTCGATTCGGACCGATTATATTTTTCTGCGATTGCTTTCGGTCCAAAATCGGACCACATTTTCCTACCATTCGTAAAAAATTTATTGTACCTCATTATTTAAAACATATTCATGGCATTGGCAGAGGAAGGATTAAAGTAGACTGCATGCTGTAGAAATGAGATCCCTAAGGCGTATGTGTGGTAAAACCATGTATGATCGTGTGAGAAACGCGGAAATCCGCAAAGAATGCCAGGTTGATGTAAGCGTAATGAGTAAGATCAAGAAAGGAACGCTCCGATGGTTTGGGAATGTAAAGCGAATGAACGAGGAAAGGAGTGTAAGGAGAATATATGACGCAAATGTGAATGGTAGAAGAAGTCGGGGACGCCCGAGAAAGACATGGCACGACCAAGTGAATCAGATACTTGAGTCGGGCCATGTTAACTGTCAGAATAATATAAGAGAATGTATGAGATGATGTATGAATGTGAACGAGGCAAGGAGTGTGTGCCAAGACCGAGTTATATGGCGGTCCGTCTTCTCTGCCTACCCCTGCGGGCAAGCGGCGTGATGGTTAGTTAGTTAGTTTTTATTCATAGCCAGCAATTTATTCTATCAAATAGTTGTTAAAATAGACTATAAGTCTATGACCTTAACGATTGTCTTTGAATTGTTCTAGAACGAATTTTGACAGTTTAAAACTTAGTTACGCACTCAAATTCTACAAAATAATTTTCAAATCAAACTTTTGATTTGCTGTTAACATATGAAAAAATGGATTTCTAATAAATATTTGCATTTGAGGTTATCAAACAGGCAATAGGGAACATAACAACGTAGAACATATTCAATACTTATATTAAAAATATCCACTGGCTGCAATTTTTAAACACCAAAGCACAAATTTCGCGCATTTATAAAGTTGAAGATATTTTAATATTTTTTCTCTCAATTTTAAAAACATAAGATAATTAGTAAAATATAGGTGAATTCATTGGCAGTATAGCACTATAATTTTTTTATATGTTTACATACACAAATGTGGAGTAATAATGTTTTTAATGTGGTAGCTGGAGGCGATAAGACAGCACCGTCCTCCACGCGCGCAAGAAATACTGACGTACTGATGCGGCGAGCCCTTACACGCATCAGTACAGCATCAGTATCCCCCACCACTTTTCGGCCACGCCCCAATACTGATGAGACCGATCCAAATATCTAGATGCGCGTCAGTAATTTTGTCGATGCGTCAGTATTAGCCATTACACGTAACAGTATTCGCATCAGTACTTAAATACTGATGCGAATACTGATACGTGTAATGGGGGGATAATCCCCCCATTACACGTATCAGTATTCGCATCAGTATTTAAGTACTGATGCGAATACTGTTACGTGTAATGGCTAATACTGACGCATCGACAAAATTACTGACGCGCATCTAGATATTTGGATCGGTCTCATCAGTATTGGGGCGTGGCCGAAAAGTGGTGGGGGATACTGATGCTGTACTGATGCGTGTAAGGGCTCGCCGCATCAGTACGTCAGTATTTCTTGCGCGCGTGGAGGACGGTGCTGTCTTATCGCCTCTAGCTACCACATTAAAAACATTATTACTCCACATTTGTGTATGTAAACATATACAAAAATTATAGTGCTATACAGCCAATGAATTCACCTATATTTTACTAATTATCTTATGTTTTTAAAATTGAGAGAAAAATTATTAAAATATCTTCAACTTTATAAATGCGCGAAATTTGTGATTTGGTGTTTAAAAATTGCCGCCAGTGGATATTTTTAATATATGTATTGAATATGTTCTACGTTGTTATGTTCTCTATTGCCTGTTTGATAACCTCAAATGCAAATATTTATAAGAAATCCATTTTTTCATATGTTAACAGCAAATCAAATGTTTGATTTGAAAATTATTTTGTAGAATTTGAGTGCGTAACTGAGTTTTAAACTGTCAAAATTCGTTCAAGAACAATTCAAAGACAATCGTTAAAGTCATTGAATTAAAGTCTATTTTAACAACTATTTGATAGAATAAATTGCTGGCTATGAATAAAAACTAACTAACTAACCATCACGCCGTTTGCCCGCAGGGGTAGGCAGAGAGGACGGACCGCCATATAACTCGGCACACACTCCTTGCCTCGTTCACATTCATACATCATCTCATACATGCTCTTCTATTATTCTGACAGTTAACATGGCCCGACTCAAGTATCTGATTCACTTGGTCGTGCCATGTCTTTCTCGGGCGTCCCCGACTTCTTCTACTATTCACATTTGCGTCATATATTCTCCTTACACTCCTTTCCTCGTTCATTCGCTTTACATTCCCAAACCATCGGAGCGTTCCTTTCTTGATCTTACTCATTACGCTTACATTAACCTGGCATTCTTTGCGGATCTCCGCATTTCTCACACGATCATACATGGTTTTACCACACATACGCCTTAGGGATCTCATTTCTACAGCATTCAGTCTACTTTAATCCTTCCTCTGCCAATGCCATGAATATGTTTTAAATAATGAGGTACAATAAACGTTTTACGAATGGTAGGAAAATGTGGTCCGATTTTGGACCGAAAGCAATCGCACAAAAATATAATCGGTCCGAATCTAACCAAAAGCAATCCAGTGGTAAAGTCTCGGATTGATTTTTTTTTCTATAATTTTTTATTCCAGTACAAAAGAAAATAAAATTTTCACTTACTTAACTAGAATATTGATTTCATACATAGTTTGTGGCTTTGAGAAGCCAAATATGTATATCTAAATTCCGTACAAAAATAATAAAGTTAACGATTTTTAATTTTTTTTTACAAATCCCAAAATATGTTCTAATGTAAAATAATGGCTATATAGCACAATAATCAGTTTTGTATGTCTCCATATTCAAATTTGGAAGTATAATTTTTTTTCAATGTCGGAAAAAAAAATTATAAATGATCGCGCAGGAATGTTGAGAAATCAAGGAGTATGTTTTTTTTTATTTCTGTTATCGCTCCAGTGGCTAAAATGTAAATGAATCTTTGTATTGCACCTTGTTGATGGTTTAAAAATAAATAAATGATCAGTCAGCAAAATTTCATGCATTAAATTCAAGTGTGAGAATTTTTATTTTTTGAGAAGCCAGTCCTTCACCCATCGTTTGCGCTTCACTCGTTTCTTTGAACCGAACGCCAAAATTATAGCAACACAGGCCTTTCTTTTCGGATCCATCACTTTAAAAGCGTCTGTCCCGCAAGGATTCGCAACGATACTGACGTCAGTAATACTGACACGTGTAATGGCTCACAAATACTGACGGTTGTCGTCAGTAATTCGCATCAGTAAATACTGATGCGAATACTGATACGTGTAATGGGGGGATTATTAGTGTACTATATTCGACGTCAACTGTTGCTTGTTCGTTGGCGATCTGCAGTTATCCTAGATAACGATGAGAAGTTACCGAAAGTTAACTTATCAATCCTTATCGATTATTCTAGGACCTCAGATCGGGTGTTGGTAAGAAATTTTTTTCGTATATTGCGCTTTAATCTCTACGAATTTCAGAAAAAATATGTATGTATATGTCAGCATGTGCGTGCGTGATTGTCATCGACAAAAGTTGATATAATGCATTGTCATCGACAACGAGTCTATCTGCCGAGTTTCAGCTCGATCGGATGTCGGTAAGTGGGTTAACTCCCACTTCTTAGATTCCAATTCATTCATATACATACCTACATTCATACATTCAATCAAGAAAACAAAAGTGAAATTCAAATTGACGTATTTAAAAAAAAGTATCACTAGGTACTCGATGTCTCGGGCGGAGTTTTCAATAGATTATGGACCTCTGGGTTAATATTGGGAATCTTAGTTGTGTGGATAGGAAGATTAGTAGAAACTTTCCATATTCATTTCCAATTCTCCAATTTAAATTCTCCCAACCTCTGAATTCCTCAGTCCGTGTAAGATTCCGGTCATATTTAGAGATAGTCCCCAGAAGTTAACAATATTTTTTACCTCTTGTTATAACATGACCCAAACTTTATTGTTTTTTTTCTGTCGTTTTATTTAGAAACATTGTTTTATTATTTCATATTGTTATATGCCGTTATGCCAGTTGGTATTATTCTTTGAAATTTATTTGAATTTTTTTACGTGTAACCCCTGTTCGGTGTGTACTTACATTGTTAATCATCATCATCATTACATAGTATAAAATGAAGTCGCTCAAAATGTATGTGCGTTTAGATATTTTAAACTAAGCAACGGATTTTCGTGCGGTTTTCACCAATAGATAGGGTAATTCAAGAGGAAGGTTTATATGTATAATACATGGACATTATATTAGAGAAAGGCCGAGAAATTCAAAGAAAATATATTTTTGTGCGATTTAAAACGGCATAGTAGTCGCTCAAAATGTATGTGTGCATAAATCTTTTAAACTACGCAACGCATTTTCATGCGGTTTTCACCAATAGATAAAGTGATTCAATAGGAAGGTTTATATGTATAATACATGCTTATTATAGTCGAGAAAAGCCGAGAAATTCAAATATTCAATTCAGGCAGCGGGCAGCGGGTAGCTGGCAAGCGGATGGTGTGGATTTTATAATGGTTGGGTAATGGCGTTCTGTTTCGTTAGCCACAGCAACGTGTGTCCGGGTCTGCCAGTTGTAAATAAAATATAAAATGTAAATACAACTAACTATATTCATTTCCAAATAACCAAAACCTGCTCCCAATCTCTTGCGCGAATGTATTGACCATATTATCCACTGTAATGGCAAGATTCTGGACATAAGCTTTACTAAATTTCTCGAACTTCTTGTTTTCACTTGACAAACTTAATGTTTTACTTTAATCATTCAAGACTAAATTGTATTAACGACTCTCAAACGATAAATGTGCTACAGAAAAGACAGAAAAAGATTCGATCGCATCCAGGAATTAAACCCAGAAGTTGCCGGGTAAGTAAGTGCTCTGACCACTGAGGAATTAAACCCAGAAGTTGCCGGGTAAGTGCTCTGACCACTGAGGAATTAAACCCAGAAGTTGCCGGGTAAGTGCTCTGACCACTGAGGAATTAAACCCAGAAGTTGCCGGGTAAGTGCTCTGACCACTGAGGAATTAAACCCAGAAGTTGCCGGGTAAGTGCTCTGACCACTGAGGAATTAAACCCAGAAGTTGCCGGGTAAGTGCTCTGACCACTGAGGAATTAAACCCAGAAGTTGCCCGGTAAGTGCTCTGACCACTGAGATAATTCGACCGGTGACCGAACAACTCAAAACTACGCAACTTCAACACCTCCCTTGAAAAGTCATTAAAAGTGATTAAAAAAATAAATTAAAAAACTAGCGGATACCCAGCGAGCGTTGCAATGCCATTAGAGTAAATTAAAAAATCCCTTTCCTTTCCCATGCATCCCAGTTCCCCTCCCGCGTCCACCTTCCTGGGTTTCCCCTACGCTCGACGCCCCTCCCGCAAACCCTACCTCCTTCTCCTTCGTTAACCTCCCCCTCCTTCTTTCCCTACCTGCCGCTAAAAAATACACACATTCTCATTTATAGATACAAATTTCCTAACGCCAGAGCTTACCATTATATATAGAAACCTTCGCGGGCTTGCCTACAACAAATCACCAAAGTTTCAACGCAATCGGATGAACGGTATAGCTGCGCATAAAATACGAACAAACCAAACAAATATTGATTTTTATATACCTATGTATAAGATTGTTTAAATAAGTTACGTTAGGTTAGGATACGGGCTGTTGTTAATTTTTTTTTTTTGACTTTTAATGACTTTTCAAAGGGGTGTTGAAATTGAATAATTCGCCTCTTTTCATTACCTTTCTTCAACATTCTGTTTTGCCTTTGTTCTGTTTAGTGATGACATCTCTAAGGTGGGTACTTACAGGTTTGCAACTCTTGCAAAGCCCCCGTAGCATGTGTTAGCCCTCTTCTCCTTCTCGCTGCATATCGAGGACACCTGTGAGGTCTGCTCAAAGCGGGCGTGCATGTCGTTGTTGTGCAGGATGACCAGCTCGAACTCCGAACTCTTGGGGGCCGACACCACGGCCCCGAGGGTCTGCGAAAACAGCACCAGAGATAGCCAGACGAGGAATAACCCCGAGGACTTCGGTTTCTGGAAACACGTCATGTTGGTGGGAGACTACCTGCAAAATAAAGCAACAGCACCGATTAAATCATTGAAATTATCTAATTTTTGGTTCCGTGACAAAACGGTACAGTAACAAAACAGAATACTGAAGAAAATTATGTAAACATTACCTAAAATAAGTTAACCTAACCTCATGTATTATCATTTATTTTATTTTATTTATTCCATTACATTAGAAACATTTATAAAGCAAAAATAACCTAGTAGTGCAAAATAACTATAGACATTAAAATTGTGTACAAGCGTAAATGTATGTCTTGCAGGTCGATATTAGTTCCTAGCTAGGCAGATTACCCGTTCTAAGGAACTAAATGCTGCTGAAAATGCCGAAAATTTATTCTGTAAGATAATGTTATATAAAACCTGTTCATGTTCTGTTTATCCAGTTACCTTTTATTTTTGTACCTGTTAATTCCACCACTAATTTTATTTTTTTATGTGAGAACCACACAAGAGTCCCAAATGCTACCAACCGTCTGGATTCAATGAGCTTGTGGCTTCGCCAATTGGGGTATGTTTTGAGGCTGAAGGTAATGGGGAAGTACCTACAAACAGGACCGACCCTGAGCCAAACGGTGCCTGGCGCTAGTAAAAACCTCAAAATCGATGTATTAGGTTATAGGTACGATCACTATCAGTGCTTTGGTTTAGAGCACTGATAGTACCAAAACGACCGCTCCAATTGCGCCCACACAGGGTATTCAGATCTGATCATCAAAAATGGCTGACTGAAAACTGAATAATTTCGAGCAACGCATCACTTCTGAATGGTGGTCTTTCATCAGAGTGATACTAAGAGTGTCTACCACTCGAAAAATATTTTTTTTTTATGAATTGTTATTAAACTACTTTTTGTTATTAAAACTTAAAATAACACATAAGCTTGGGGATCGAAGAAAGATAATCGACCTATGTACTTGTATATATGTTTCTTTTTTAAATTGTTGATTCGGACTTCGCCTGCTGCGAATTCCTGAGACTCGTCAACATCGGAAACACTTCACAAATTAGGTAGGTACTAACCTTTTCCAATGTCACCTTTCTCGGAAAAATTATTCGGTTCCTCACTTTCACACTTTGGCAAACGACAACACAAAAGACATTTCAACAATGCAAATTCAATAACTATTAAAAAATATTATTCATTACTTTTATTTAAACATTTTCAGTCCAGTTTTGGTTTGTGCCCTGCAAAAGGTGGTCTAAAAGTTACTTTCATTTTATGTTGTAAAGGTTGGTATCCTGAAAAAATTTGTGATTTACATAATTTGGTAGAAATTCCTGAAAAACTGATAACTGAAAACCACAACTAGAAATAGGTATTTCTTATTATAAAAATTCATAGTAGGTATACATTGACTTTCTAAGAACCTGGGTTTATAATATTAGGTATGAATAGTAGCGGAATAATTTTGAAAAAAAAAAACAATTTTTTTGGCACCTCTCATACAAAATGGCAACCTTAGCATAGGTCACCCAGGGTCGAAAACTAGATTTATTTCAGGGTATGAACCTTTACAATATAAAATCAAAATATCTTTTAGACTTCCTTTTGCAAGGCAAAGACTATATTATTTCTACTCACTGGACATGATGTAGTGACATTTGAGAATGTTTGATAATTTATTTTTTTTACAATCTAAATTTACATACCACATAATATTATAATCCAAAGTTCTTAGAAAACCAACGTGTATTATGGATTTTTATGTAACATGTGCCTACTTTTAGTTAAGTGGTTCTCAGTTATCACGTTATCAGTTTTTCAGGAATTTCTACCACGTACTTACGAGTATATCAAAAATATAAGAAAACATGTCGTGTGCAATAATTTTATGAGGAAATTCTATCACACATAATAGGTCTGCATAAGATTTTCTAAAAATATAATAATTAATAAATATAAAAAAATATCTGACACAAAATTTGTATACGTAGGTACTTAACTGGCGTCGACCAATGAAAATCACGGGGCATTACGTTAGTAAATCTAGTTAGTTATTAAATAAATCTTTCTTGAAAATTGAAAAACTTTACTCTTGGAAAATCGCGAAATCTGCCTTTACATGATAAGATTAACCAAAATAAGTTGAAATATACATTTCAAATAGAGAATTAAAATAATTTTCTTCTACAAATATATTATTTAGGTACTTCAGTTCTAATGTTGAAAATGACAATAATTTTGTCTTAGAATATTATATTAAAATTGCATATCAGTTTACTTTATACCTTTTTAAATTCTTTACACAATCTGTTCCAATTTTGAAAAACACTTAAATTTAAAAAAAACCCTAGTTCACTGAACCAGAGTTACAATCACAGAGAGACCCCCAAAAATTACACGCCGATTTACTTTATCGCTTTTCTGAATTCTTTGCACAATCAGTTCCAATTTTGAAAAAAAAAAACTTTAATTCATAACAAATCCGAGTTCATTGAACCAGAACTACAATCACAGTGAGACTCACAAAGATAATTTGGAAACCCACGAAATTAGTATTTTTGATGATGATGATTTCTACCATAATTTAGATTTTCGGAATAATTCGATTACAGTGAACTACCGAAGAGATAAACCGATGGAACCGCATGTTGTCGACGTATTCGTGTGCCCGAAGTAAGTGAGCTCAATTTTCAATTTGGCCGAACATTATCTGATGTCGAAATTCTTTGTTGAACAGAAATCAATTTATTTCATCAGTCTGTCTGAGGTCAAGTAGTCAAAAAGCCTTATGTAAACTGGCGACAACCGTTTTCTTCATATCTGTATCTTCACATCACCACATTTCTAGGGATTATCTACTTCATTCTGTCCAGTAAGTGGATCCGAATTAAAGCCAAGTTTGTCAAAACTGAATGCAATTCGCCTCTTAATCAAGAATAGATATATTGCGATGATAAGCCAAAAACGTTGAAAATATTATGTACAAATTTTCATGGTCAAGAGGTTCTTTCTGCACTTGATTTGTAAATAAATTAAAAACGTTTTTAATACCACTCGAGTTGAAATGTGTCACCGAAACCTGCCTGGTCGGCACTTTTCTAAATAACTTCGGCGTAATGCGACTGTCACACTTGCGCTATACTCTCATGGCTTGGCCTAATTCACCATATCGTTCCAATGGCATTGTATGGAGAGCGATATATCGAAATAGGCAAAACCACGAAAGTATAGCGCGTATATAGCGTGATCTGACACAGGTACGAGTAAAAGGACATAGAGATATTTAAAAGCCACCGGTAATATGGTAAACGGTAAACCGTTATCATGGTTCAGTAAAAAATATTTTTTCAAAAATAAAAGTGTTTATTTGGAATTTCTTCTCCGCAGTTTTTCAACAGTGGGGTACCTAGCTGTCTGAAAAAAATAGAAAGAGGAATTTTCATTGAAATACTGACGTTTCTTTGAACAAATTTGATAATTAATTTTTTTAATAAAAAAATATATGACGGTTTTCATCTTATTTTTATTTTTCGTCTCGAGCCCTTTCCTTTGGGATGTTGACTTCCGTAATGGCAAGCTAATCTTCAAGAACGACTCCGACGAAGATTTATCAATTTAGTCCAGTTTCTATAAATGTCTTAGGTATATTAGAGTCAAAGTCAACAAATGCTCTCGCCTGCTCTCAACACAGATTTTTCTAGTGAGACAGGATACCTATCATAAATTGTAAGTCTAGAATTAATAAAGTTGAATTAATAAAATAAAATAAAAAATGATAAAATATACATTCCGAGATGACTCCATCCCATCGACCATGTCACCATGTCACCATGTCACTATTCCATTTACAATGGTGCATCCCCACGAACAAGCCGTTTGTCGGTTTAACAATCTCCGATCATATTTTTGGTTGCATTGCGGAAAAACTCTCCATAGAAGCGAAGCTAGCAGTTCACAATGGAGTGCTAGAACCTACCCTGATGCATGCTAGTGACGCATGGAACTGGTAGAGGAAGGATGAAAGTAGACTGAATGCTTTAGTAATGAGAACCCTGAGGCGTATGTATGGGAAAACCATGTATGGTCATTTGAGAAATGTGGATATCCGCAAAGAATGCAGAGCTGATGTAAGCTTAAGAAGGATGAAGAAAGTGATCCTAAGATAGTTTAGGCATGGAGAGCGAAAGAAAAAGGAAAGGAGTGTAAGGAGAGTATAATATGACGCAAATGTGAATGGTAGAAGAAGTCTGGGACTCCCGAGGAACACACATCACGATTAAGTGAATCAGATACTAGGTTAGGGCCTTAGCAAGAGTCAAAATAATATAAGAGAATGTATGAGACAATGTATGATCGTGAAAGAGGCAAAGAGTGTGTGCCGAGACCGAGTTGTTTGGCAGTCCGTCCTCTCTGCCTATCCCTGCGGAGAAACGGCATGTTGGTTAGTTAGTTAGCATTGCGGAAAATGTACTCACGATTTTAGTGAACTTTTTCCACGAAAAATAACCGCGTTTGAAATCAAGCCTACATACATTAGCGCTGCAATTTTATTAACGAGTGTGAGTCGCATCATCTGAACTTTCCCCGAGTGCCGATGTAGAAGGTGTTATAATATTTATCAGCTGACCCTGAATATCTATTACTTTCCCTGAGCGCCGACACAAGGTGTTATATTATTTATGTTTTTTTCTTGCATCCATATGATAGATAAACTTTTTTGGTTTATTTATTTTTACGAAATTGAATGCTATCTTTAGTATCGCATCTATATACTCTAGTCATTGATCAATATTGGTTACATAAATTTAAATAAATATTGACTTGATCAAATATTTGTTTATTTATTTCAAGTTCGGCTGGAGCTATACTATACGATGGCTTAGATATGCTATTTGACAAGCCTACGTGGTCGAGGGGTAAGGAGATCGCAGGTTCAAATCCCGGCGTGCGCCAATAAATATCATTTGATTGATTTGTGTTATTTCACAATTTAAAAATAATGTAAGGTATATCTATACATTATACCTCCAAAATATACCAGGCGGAATATTTAATTCTTCAACATATTGTAGAATTTCGCTATGAATTCTGTGATAGAAAGAATACATAGGTTGGGCAATGAACTAACTGATGTCGTTGACATATTTAATTTAAACTTCGACACATTTAAAGCCAAATTAGTCCACCACTTTTTAGATGTAAATAATGAATGAGAAATCATTTTATTTTATTTCGATTTTCTTTTGTTTGTTTTATTTTTATTGTTCGTATTCTAGATGCAAACAACGAATAATTAAGTAAAAAATTAATGTATTTTGTTATTTTTTTGTTGCTTGTAGGTAAATGAATTGTACCTACGAGTTCTATAAAGTCATCCATGTGGATTTAGCATTAGATAATATATTATTATTTATTATATTTTTTGTTTATGTTATACTTTTTTTACAAATGAAATTTGATTTCCATATATAAAATCCCAATAGGGCGTTAATAAATAAATAAAAAGGTGTATTTGCAGCACGTTCCAGAGTGGGAGATACCCTCAGTATCTCTAGCCCCAAAAATGAAATGTTGCTTCAAATGGCTTTAGGCGTATCTGGTGACCAAATAAGAATAGCCAGGTACTTCAATACCATCATCCTCCCGATCACCTTATCCTCCCCGCTACCTTCAGCTTCACAAGATACCCCAATTTGGGATGCCATACTGTCACTGGCTCCTGTGCGGTATTCACATAAAAAATAAAAAATCCTAAAACTAAACACACTAACACAAGCGGAAAAAATGAATATTATGCACAATTTCGTTTACAAATTGATGCCTTTAATTTTGCCCGTATATGAATTTTTTGTACACTTTTTTTTAAATACGAACGTTGTCTTTTTTCGATTAGAGTGATTAGACGTTGTTTATGTTCGGTATAGAGGTAGGTAAGTACCTGCTACTAGCAAGTCGTGGAACGAGTTTTAATCCGTTTAATTTGACCTCTGCTTTCTCTAAACCGCCAAATTTATAAACCGTGTTTAGATGTATCTATTGAAGATCGCCAAGCAATTTTTTATGCGGCTATTATTATTATTTATTTGGAATTTCACGCCCGGCTGGGCTTTTACATGCATTTTTTTAAAACAAAGAACATCTAAATCTAAATGTGCATTACAAAATAAAAACAAAAAAAACAAAACAAAATCAAAATCAAAATCAAAATCAAAATCAAAATCAAAATCAAAATCAAAATCAAAATCAAAATCAAAATCAAAATCAAAATCAAAATCAAAATCAAAATCAAAATCAAAATCAAAATCAAAATCAAAATCAAAATCAAAATCAAAATCAAAATCAAATTCAAAATCAAAATCAATATCAATATCAAAATCAAAATCATAATCAGAATCAGAATCAATATCAATATCAAAATCAAAATCATAATCAAATCTAAAACAAAAATAGAATAAAAAATAAATTGAAATAAAAACAAAACACACCACCATGCAAGATGGAAAAACTGTAAACTGGGAAATGTGCTATACATGTTAAATAAATTGAAGCAGAGCTATGCAGTTGGATAAATGAAATTTGTGGTTCTTCTTTCTGATATAAATTCTACTATGGCTTGTTTATATTTAGTGAATGATGTGTTAAATATGTCAACAACATCTTTATAGTAATTACCCAAATTTTGTATATTATTCTCAATATGGCGACTCCTCTTACCTACAAATTCCTTGAAAGCACTTTGGTAGTTGGGTACCATTATGTTTTTAGTTCACTATTAAAAAAAACGTCAATACGGTCATATTTTCCCTATTTTATGCAATCGTGGTGAAAGTTTATATTTGTATATTATTAATAGAAGAGTATTTGAAAGACCAAAAACAAGTATCAAAAGTGTACAACCAATTTTCAAAACCAATGGAGAATAAATAAGGAGTACCACAGGGATCAGTCCTCGGACTTCTTTGCTCATACTCGATGTTAGTAACTTGGTAAAAATATTTTCAAATTTCACACTTTCTAACTAGTTATACCGTAAACCTAATTAATATTTTCTAGTTGTAACTAATAAGCTTAGGCCCAGTTGTTTCACATAAATTGTGTTGTAGTTTGACAGTTGAAAGGTCCGGCTTCCCGCATTTCTACCGATTTATTACATATTTTCCTAAAAACTTTAAGCTTTAAAGCTCTTAAAAAATATTAATGTTATTCTTGAAGATAATATCTACACATTTCCCACGCCGATACGGCTATTATATGAAATACCCTCGATATAAAAAAATCGTAATTATGCACCGAAAATTATTATAAACACGTTTTTTCTGATATTTTACAAGTTACGTGTATGAAAAAATTCACAGTGTTACATTAAATGCTATTTTAGACAATCCCCACGAGATTTTCGCTCTATTTTAAACGAGCCGTGTTTAATAATTAAACATTTTTTCTTTTCTTAAATATTATCGTTTTTAATATAAGCGCGATCCCTCTAACCTTCGTATTTACATATCTCTCCTTCTTCTTCTTTTTGAGCGGGTACTACCGGACCTTAAATACGATACGGATTAGTCTGTTTCAGCTTTTGAACAAATGTTGATCAGCAGAACAGGACAACACTCACGTTGTTAAGGTTATCGGTTTATTACAATTTGATAAAAAATGAAACATTATGACAATATTATATTTGAATTTCTGTGAAACAATTGGACCTAAGTAGTCAATATTACTCGGTGTTGCCGCTGTTTCATTAGAATAAAAAGTTCCATATTAATAAATTTCTACATTTCTTGATAAGCCGTAAGATATCTAGGTATGTACAATGTACATACTATGTAAAGATAATTATAATGTATTTTATGTACTATGAAAGGATAATAACAAGATTTTATTATTTCTGTACATAGTAGATAATAATTTTATATAGTTTCACAATAATAGATATTTATAATAGTAGGTAGGTACTAGCGCAGACTCGTAAAATTCACATGTGTTTTGATTTCAGTTTTGACAAGCAAAACAATAAAATAATTTTCTGTTGCTAAACTATTATTATTAGGTACAGGTAGATACTTTAACGCTTGTCTGAATTTGTTCAAATCTAAGAAATTTTTAATGTAGAATTTGTTGAACCGGAGTTACAGACATACAACCGAAATTAGTATTTTAAGTAATGACAGTGTTTTGCATTTTTTTATTAATAGTATGAGGAAGGTTTGAGAAAGTGATATCGTGAATGAAAAATTATATTAAATGAAAACAAATAACTTTGTAAAATTATCCTTCGTCAGTCAATCTTCGCAAATATCAAATCCACTCTACACACACACTATCTCATTCACAATCTATTCATTCAAAATTATCAACAAGTTTCGAAACCACAAAGGTTTCTTCGTCAGGATAAGATTAATATTCGAATATTATTTGTTTTAATTTAATTAAAAATGACGCCACAAAGTGATTTTGCAAAGATTGAAGAAAAAATGTGTTAAAATGTATTGGTTGAAAGGTATTGATTTGTTTTATTTTTATAATTTTCACATTGAATTTTTGTTGTTGTTGTTATTGAAATGTTCAATTTTTGGAAATCTCACTGGTACGTACGTAGGTACTGGGAAATAGTCAAACGTACTAATTTCGGTGGGCTGTGATGATGCGTGTGATGTGAATATTCTAGCGTAATGTAAGAGCGTATAACCAGAGAACACCAGAAAAATGTCATTTTTAAATCAGTGTTTAGACGTACTGACTCTTTTCCACAAAAATTTTAAATTAGTTTCGAAAGATTTTTCTTTTATCTAGTAAACGTATGTTTTTAAATTTTCAGAAAAAATGATAATTTTTAGTATAATAAAGTTATACCATAGGTCGTTGGAGGATTTGTTAAATTTTCAAAAAAGTACATTTATTATACAACACCTTCACGAAAATTGGTCCGTTTGTGTATTTATTTGCGCACTTACAGACTAATATATTTAAAAAAAATTACATTCTTATTTTGCTGAGACATTATTGAAAATTTTTAAATATTTATGATCAAAAAATAATTACAAAAAGTACATAATTTCAATAGTTTTATCAACACGCCTTTCAGCATTTTTGGATGTAGGTAGGTACAAATTAAAGCAAATTTGGTATGAAATAAAATCGATATTGAGTTATAATTTTAAAAAGCTGGTACGGAGATTAATTAATCTTTCTCATTGGAACCGCCCCGTACGATCGTAAGAACCTCTTTCGACGAAATGTGGATTTTCGGCCGCTGGCTGGTTATACGCTCTTAATGCGTTAAATTATTCACATTCAATGAACTTTTAATTTTCAAAATTGAAACTGAGTGTCGGTTAACTAAAGTAGTCAACAAAATTAATTTATTTTAATAATAATTGTGCATTCTTGTAAAATGCATGTATTTTTTTTGTTTTTTTTTTTAAATTTTATTTTGTCAAAAAATGACAGCCCTAAATCTGAACCACTGATTTCGCCTATAAGGCTAATTTCGCCTATAAAAAGACCATTAGACACAAAAATTTTCCGATTTTGGGGCACTTCACGGGGAGCCATAGCGCTACAGACCGTGCTCTTGGGGGTGACACTCGGTCGGGTAGCTAGCTACACCTCTGTCTACAGTTATAATATCCCGTGATTTTTCACGGGTCTGCGCTAATTTATTATATTTGGGAAGTCTTAAGAGCGCGCAGGAGCGCCGAGAAATTTTAACGATAGGTATTTGTAAAAATTATTTCTATTTCGTTCATCTCAGCGGGGACAGCAAAAGCGCTATCGGTGTATTGGTGAACCCCAATGCGTGTGTGTGCGTGGCTGCAGGTGTTGGAAGCACGAATCGCCGCGCCGCGCCCGCCAGCGACTTCGCGTTCTTATTATTTCATTTACTGTTATTCATTTATTCCAAAAATTAAGTAGGTGCCTAGGTACATATTCGTAATAAAATAGCGAGGTCTACATTATTTAATATTGTATTGTACTTAACTTTATTATTATTATTACTTACTACAAATACATGTGACTGCCTGCTCCGAGCTCATCTTCTGCACACGCACAAGTCAATGAGACTTGTGGGTGCGTGTATACAGGTTGCTGCCTGCTGCAACAGATAAGTCAATACGCGTCGCGACTTGAGCGTGCGTATTCCTATATAATAGATATCTTCTGCGCTCATAGTTCATTCATCTTGTTACTATTAGTAAAGTAAGATGCACGCTGTTTTGGTTTAGTAATATCGGGAGATTCATACCATCTTTTTTTATAAAACGGCAGCAAAGGCGCAGTAGGTACATCACGTACTTTGTGATTGTATAGTGTTTTTATTTTTCGCTGGCTGCATCACTCTACTGTTTTTGACTAGCCTTTTTACTGGAAACTATTCTACGTCAAATACAGACCTTCGAATTTTGACCCTGAAACCCCCTTGAATATTGAAATCTGTTTGGTCATTTCTCACGATTTACACATATAGGACATATGGTGAGTAGATACCTACTAAACTATTCATAAATTATTCATAAACTATTATTATAAACATAAACTATTCATTCATAAAAACTCAAAATTACAACACAATTTCCTTTTTTAATTAAACATATAAATATCGCTAAAAATGTTGTTGTTTTTTGGCTCTCCCTGAATAACGTAAATTCACCAGTTTTGACTGTATGCATAAAGTGCATTAGTGCAAGTCGGTACATTTGTTAACATATCTAGTACCTAACCTATAATTAATATTATTCTACATCTTAGGCTGCGTATACACACGCCAGCCGAACAACGGATTATGGGAAAGGAACGAAGCAAAAGCAAACTGCCCGAAACGCTGCGCCGCTTGCGGTTGCTTCGTACCTTTACCATAATTCGTGGTTCGGCTCGCGTCTCTGTCCGCAAAGAGTGGCGTGCACTGATTTTTCAGTGGGCTAGAATCCTAAGATTGAAAATACGACATTAATGATGTTGTCGAAGCTGAAAATTATTTTTTTTCCGAAATTTCAATTTTCAAATTCTGTGCACGCCACTATTCGCAAATATATACGTAGCATAAGATATGTGTATTTAGAAATTGAGTTACATAAAATCGACTACTATATTACCTACCTTCAACTCAAAAATTTTTTTCTTACAGATAAATAATGGGTAAAAGAAATGGAAACAAAGCGCGTTTGTTTTTATCTGCTAGACGAAAAAAACCGATTATTAGTATCAAACGACAGATTCATGTTGCACCACGTTCGACATCTAGGTAAGTCGAAATATCGCTTTCCTGTCATTCTTACTACTGAACCTTCCTAAGGTTACCTTTACGTACGTAAAGTTTTTTTTCCCGTAAGTTGCTCACATAAGAGAGTTATGGCAAAATTACCAATGGGTATCGTTTACATTGATAATTTTGCCATAACTCTCTTACGTGAGCGACTTACGAGAAAAACCTAAAGATTTATGCTATGAGAGCCGTGTATTATGTAGCATGTATAACGGGAAAATGGGATGGACAAATTTAAATAAATAAATCATTTGCATTTACAGGGATATGGATGTCATCGATACTACTTTTGAAAACTTAACTACATCTTCACTAATGCATGAAACTTCCATGGATGAATCATTTGCTCCAAATATAGACGAAAACGCAAGTTCATCATCATCAACAACGCTTGATGATTTGGTGATAGAACCAGACCATATTGATGAAACCGATAATTTCGAAGGTCGCAGAATTGTGGATATAAAATATTTGTTTTCGGAGATATCAAATATAAAGCACGAACACACCAACTGCACATTTTCCGATTTAAAATTTATGAAGGAACGACGAAATGGTCTTCTAAGCCAGTATGTTTTCGAGTGCAAAATGTGCAAGAAAATAGAATACATTCACTCCGAAGACCCGAAACGGAAAATGTCTATAAATACTGCTGTCGTCGAAGGAGTGATGTGTACAGGAAATGGGTATTCACAATGGAATGAAATTTGTGGGGTTTTAAATATGCCAAATATGGATTGTAAGACTTACACGAACATAGAACAATGTTTAGCGCCAACAATTGAAGAATGTGCCTTAGAAGAAATGATCGCAGCTGGTGAAGAAGAAAAAAGGCTAGCCATTTTAAACGGTGACGTAGACGAGGGTGGCTATCCTTTGGTAACGGTGGTTGCAGATGGCTCCTGGGCAAAGAGGTCGTACAAAAGTGGATTTAGCTCCTCATCTGGCGCAGGGTGCATAGTTGGACTACGAACTAAAAAAGTTTTATTTCTGGGAGTGCGAAACTCATACTGCTGCATATGTGCTAGAGCTACTAAACTACACATAGTTGCTTCTGAGCACAGGTGCTTCATAAACTGGCGTGACAGTGCTAATGCCATGGAAGCCCACATTATAGCAGAAGGGTTCTCGAGAAGCATGGAAATGCATGGATTGAAATTTAACAAACTAGTTGGTGATGGCGACTCCAGCATCATGAAAAAAATAATGCAACAAATGCCATATGGTCCTAACCTTATAGTACAAAAAATAGAGTGCAAAAATCACTTACTCCGCAATTTTTGCAACAAAATGAAAGCACTTGGAAAAAAAACCAACAACGCTAAAGGCTTTGTACCAGTTCATATAAGGAAAAAGGTTGAAGCAAACGTTTTACGCATGAGAAGAGCTGTAGTTGGAGCAATAAATTACAGGAAAGAGCAAGAAAACACAGTACAAAGTGATAAAATAAAAAATTTGAAAATGGACATAAAAAATACCGCAAATCATGTGTTTGGTGATCATAAAAATTGTGCATCGTACTATTGCAAGCCGGAGAAGTATACTGATGATCCAAATTTAGTAAGCGATCTTCGAGATTGTGGAATATGGACTGATATCCAACAATTC
Source organism: Limnephilus lunatus (assembly GCA_917563855.2). Lineage (NCBI taxonomy): Eukaryota > Metazoa > Arthropoda > Insecta > Trichoptera > Limnephilidae > Limnephilus > Limnephilus lunatus. The sequence goes on along the minus strand of OU830597.1, from coordinate 81,874,103 downwards.
TTATTGTCTCTAATAGCAAATGCAGAAAGTCTTATTATTGACGTGACAAATAACACTGTGGAGCAATTCAACAACGTTATCGCCAAATTTATAGGTGGAAAAAGGGTAAATTTTACTACAAGAGGATCTTACCAAGCAAGATGTTTTGGAGCAGTAACTTCGTGGAATAGTGAATTGGCAACCCATTCAAGAATACAAAATAAAATCCAAGGCCACAGTCCCGGCAAATACACGAAGCACTTTATAGAGAGAAAACGACGTTCGAAGGAGAATAAACAAATGTGTCGAAAAAAAAAACTAAAGTATAATGAAAATACGACAGAAAAAAGAAAAAAAGTTACAGGGCCCGATGAAAATTATGGTCAATTGGAATTAGAACCAGATATGCCACCTGAAATATTTGAAACGAAAAAAGAGGAATTTCTCAAAGAATTATCTTCAACCAATAAGGAAGAGCTCGAACGGAATACGGTAGGCCAAAGCAATAACAATCTGTGGGCAATTGAAAGACGTAAGCGGATAACGGCGTCTAACTTTGGAAAAATATATAAGCTTCGGCAAAAAACTTCAGTTACGGGAGTACTAAACTCTTTACTGTACTCACAATTCAAAGGAACTATGGCCACAAATTATGGAAAAGAAAATGAAAGCCTAGCAATAGAGCAATTTTCAAAAAAAACAAGTTTTCAGGTATCCGCTTGTGGGCTATTTATCGATAAAACCAAAAACTTTTTAGCGGCAAGTCCGGATGGCCTTATCGGTGAGGATTCTATAATTGAAATTAAATGCCCTTATAGTATAGCAAATATGTCACCAGAAGAGGGAATTGCACAAAAGATAATTGATTACTGTAAATTGGAAGACCATTCTTTAACATTAAAACGGAATCATAATTACTTCTACCAAGTACAAGGCCAGTTACATATTACTCGTCGTAATTATTGTTATTTTGTTGTGTGGAGTCCAAAAGGTTTGCTGTATGAAAAAATTGAGAGGGACGATGAAATCTGGCAAAAAATCGTTCCACTGTTAGAAAATTTCTACCACCAATGCCTTTTACCAGAAATAATTGACGGTCGCATACCAAGAAATTTACCGGCGAGGGAAAGGTCTGGACCATAAATTGTTTTAATTTCATTGTGTAGATGTTAAACAGTAATTTTTTTTACAATAAAGCGTTTAAAAACAAAAAAATATTAGATCATTGAAGAAGATTGAAAATGTCAAGTGATGTAGGAGGTATTCCCAAAAGTGCATTTTTCTGTAATAATATAACGTATTAAAAAAGTTAAATAAAAACTAAACTAGTTATGTGTATGTACCTAATATGTAGCACAATAAACAATATGGTGCCTCTTATACATAGATTTCAATATTCATTTGTATAATATGATATTATAATAACATAATCGATTCAACAACATGTGGTAGATGCATGTACCACTGAACATACGCTGTACCAGCATTCCATCAAACGATCAGTGGTGTATGTACTTACCATCACACATTTTCTTGTAAAATATAATTTTTTTGAAAAAAAAATCTAGAACAATATATTTAGTCAAATATAAAAGTTTTTTTTTGGTTCGGTAGTTGTATCTTAAAAAAAGTGTCCTATAAAGGGATAATATTATGTTGAGTACAACCTTCAAAAGTTATCAAAAAATATTTTAATTAATTTTTGTGTTCCATATCCAACTCGGCAATACGGAACGGAATCATCTCGGGGTCTGTCTGTAACAGGTGTTTTTTTTTCAATTTTTTTCCATTAATTTATTTGACGTAAACAAATTAAATTTGTCACAATAACTTTAGTAAATAAGCTCGGTAAGTATTGGCACACTCAAAATAAGTCACCAAACAGAAAAATAATTTAAAAAAAACATCGATAACTCGGGACATGACAACACTAGTGGACTAGTGTATCGATATAATTATTGAGAATTTCACATCACTTCGTTGACTGTATACGTATTCAACAAAACCCTCTCCGCCCCCCCTCACCCCCGAATACTGAGAGAAAGGGACACATGCACCTCAGCCTGATAATACCCAAATAAAATTGTCAAAATCGAGGTTTTGTAGTCCTCATTTTTCTACTCCAAAACTGAACCAATTTCCAAGATTTTTTTTACCAAATGTATTGGAAGAAAACATTCTATGTCTGTACCTTTTGCTTTTTTTAAAAATACATCGTCTAATTTGTATACTGAACGTTTGTTGATGGCGTTAAAAAAAGGCAATTTTAACAATTTTTGAAGGGTTATAACTCCTATAAAAAGTAACTTATCAAAAAAATCAAAACGTACCGACACGCTTGCGGTCAATATTCATATTATGTAAAAAAAATATTTTCTCTAGTGTCAAAATTCAGAGAGGGAAATGAGGAATACGTTTGTATGGAAAAAACACCACCCGGTTTCCTCTTAATAATTGTAATAATATTTTTTTCTAAAAATTCTGCCATAATGTTACTCATAGTCATGCACTGTGTGTTATGTTATTTTTATAAACAAATATATATATTCTAAAAAGTTACGTTAATTTTATTTCTTATTAGCATTCCGATTTGCTATCACTTTCATACTAACTTGCATCTTCCTCACGGCACGTTTTAGCTCTAAACGTGTTTTATTTGTCAATAATTACGTTTTATGAGAGTTGTGATAGTAAACATTTATTATCGTGTACCTCTCTACCAACATGTTGTAATAAATTAATTAAAGTCAGCACATACACGGTTCGTTTCATAAGAATAATTACTACATAGGTAAATATAATTTATCATATCTTCTCGTATTTAATATCTTTGAATTAAATCTACGTGTATACATATATATTTTAATTTTTTATTTTATTTTAGGTGATTAGGGAAACAAACAGTTATACTCGCACATATTTTATTAAAGTAATTCCATATTACATGGTTGCACGAACCAGCGAAGTTCCGCAAAAATTCATAGCATAAGTATATGGAAAAACTTAAATAATTAATGAAAACATAAATTGATAGAAAAAGAAGAAAAAATATATAAAATAGAAATAAAAAAAAAACAAGTATTAAATTATGTAGCATAGATAATATGAAAAACTATAAACCTACTCGTATATAAAAATAATATATTTTCACATCATAAGATAATATTCAAGGATGAACATGATAAAAAATAGAAAAACAACACAATGATATTGAGAAAATAACACACAGCAGGGGTAGAGGGTTCTTAATTAACAATTTGTTTTAATTTTTTCTATAATGCATTTAGTAAATTGATCTGAGGACAAATGGAAAATATCATTCTGACTGAAAAGACATTCATATTGTATTTTGTGCACGTCCTTCTGAGAAATGAATGTTGTGTGTAATTTGTTTTGGTGTGTGGGATGTGGAATAGTTGGATTGACCCTGTATTTCGTATTATATCATTAAAGAAGAACATTGTCCCAGTTGTGACCGTTATCTTTTGCTATGTTTCTGTGTCTTGTTCTCTTTTATATTTTCGTTTACATTATTAGTGTTATTTCTTTTTCAATGACATTTTACATTGATGGGAATAACCTTCAAAAGTTATAAAACGTTAGTTGTTCTTATAAAAAAAATAATATACATTTAGGGTAAGTCCGGGGGAGATAGCCGTACGGGAGAGATGACCAGTTCATTTAATCTTCGGAAACAACAGCTAGATGCGTTACTATTAGATTAGTTCACAGCGCAAGGGTGTGGTTGTACGCGCAAAGTCTTGGCGAAATTAAATAAAAAAACGTAAGTAAAAAACAATAAAATAATTTGTTTTCAAAAGTACCAAAAATTTTCATTGTTTTCACGTCTAAGGTTGTAGTGAAAATTTTTGAAAGAAGACGTGTGTTTATTATGTTTTACCACGCTTAGTATTGTTATTGCGTTGCATTCTAACCTCAATGTTTTATTCTATGAATAGTGGCTCATTTTTATACACGTATGGCCATCTTCCGGATGATTAATGAAAATTGTACCGAATTTGATAACATGTGAGCAAAATAAAAAAAAAAACAAGAAGATAATTAAAAAAAAAAATTCATATCTATTTAAAGTACTAACCGTCACCCCCCATCTAGTATGGTCATCTCTCCCGGACACGTCGGGAGAGATGAAAAATTACTAATTGACCTCAAAATATTTTTTATAATTTTGTTTTAATAGATATTGTTGATTACCTTTATATTACTCACAGCGAAATGATTTAAGTTTGTTTTACAATAAATAGTTTGTGAAATTTATGACTAGTTTAATTTTTATAGCGTCTTACAAAAACTATGGCCATCTCCTCCGGAATTACCCTAATAATTTCCCAATTTGGTATCTACTTTGTCCCTTGTCTGAATCGTTCCCGCTGATTGCGGGAACTGATTGTTTCAATGTTGAAAATCAAAGCAAATCCCAGTTCAAGAGGTCATTGAAACGGAATTTACACACAGACGCATGCCAATATACTCTTATTTATCGGGTTTGAAACGTATAGATAACTTTTGACTGAACATCACCACCAATGCGCCCCTGCTATAAATACATGTGATTAAATTAATATGTATAAGAATTGACGAGAAACGGCAATTTATAACGTTAATGCTGTGGATAAATATAATCTCACCGTAAAGCTATAAAATTAAAGAGCTAAGTACATTTTTAAACCATTTTTCGTACACAACTTGTTATCTCCATCATAAAGAGTCATTATAAAGCAATCCAGGCGAAAAAATACACAAAACTATTAAAGTTTCCGTTGCCATTGTACATTCGTGTGACATGTGATTATCTGTAGGTAATGATGGGTGTTTATGTGAACCATTATAATTGAGGATTGTCAGGAAAATTGACCGGAGTTTCCTATTATGGTTTGATTTTGTGGGGACATCATAAACACATTTTTAATTAAATTAATCGAACGGTGGCCTCGAACAAACAATTTCTGAAATCGAATAGTACTAATTTCAGAACCCGGCTTCGAGTGCATGGCTGACACCGCGCCATACGCGCCGCGTCACAAATAACGTAAAAAATAAGCCAAATTATGTAAAAATTTTAGTAAACTATAGATTTTTAGCTGGGCTAAAAAGTTCCAGTATCGGCCGAAACTGAGACAGATACCGAAGATTCGGTTTCGGTAGAAAGTCTTGTTTCGGTCGGAACTTTAGTAAGCAAGAAGTGTGTGCAAAGACAGGGTTGTGTGGAGATCTATCCTCTCTGCCTACACCTGAAATTTAACAAATATCAACGGTGTTATCCAAGGAGTATAAATATTAACCTGAATGGTAGGTACCTACCTATTATGATTTGGCTTCAAATGCGCAAAGCCGCTGCTAGCAATTAGCACAACTTTCGCTAATCGAGTGGATTAACCTTGACTAAACAATAATCTTTGACTTTCAAATTGCGATTGTAATAATTACGAGTTATTGGTATGTGGTATGTGAGATTGAAGACATTTTATCAATCGCGAAATCATGATTTAAAAACTTCGATAAGGGACAGTAGCACGTATGCAGTTCGACGGTTTTCGTGGTCGAGAGGTGAGGCTCTCAACTAGCAAGCCCGAGGTCCGGCATGCGCAAGTAAAGTTTATTTTAATTAATTTGTGTTATTTGACAATGTACTCATTAAAAATAATATAGTATATCTGCGGCACGTTCCAGAGTGGAAGATAGTCTCAGTATCGCCCTGACCACCATTCAGAATTGAAGCTTTGCTTGAAATGGCTTTGGCCGTGTTTGGTGACCAGATCTGGATAGCTAGGTATTTTTCTTCTCCATCTCCTTCCCCTCCCCACTACCTTCAGCATCACAACATATTCCAATTGGGGATTGTCATAGTCTCACTTTCTCCAGACGGTTGGGAGCAGTTGGTACTTGTGTATAGGTATAGGTTAGTTTTTCAACTCCTTCCAATAGATGTCGTTGGTATAGTTAGTTTTGCGATTTTCCAACAGATGTCAGTTACATATTATATCAGAATAATTATATTGTCGTTCGTGTCTATTGAACAAACGGTTCCGATGATAGCCGAAGGCATCGGGTAGTCAAGCACCATCAGTCTGGCAACTCGGAGCTCGGAGCCTCATAAATACTTACAGCCTCCAATAATAAGGACGTCTCGTCCAGTTTAATATTCATTGGAATCTTTACGATATCGTAAATAAATCAACTTGTAATCACAACGAACCTCAAACTTATTTGGAAGTTTCACAATATACATTAAGTAGTATTAATTAGAGTTAGTAGACAACATAGAACTAAAATAAAATGTTCATCAAACGCCGATTCTGAGTATTCAACATTAGTTATTATATATAATTATATGTAGAATGAATATATTAAAACGCCCTGTTTGGTTGGCATTCTCTTATCAGCAGCTTCTGACATCACACTGAGATGGCTTTTGTATAGAATTTTTTTACGATTTTGTTTTAGTTTTATTTTTGGCGAAATTGAAACATAAGCTCCATAGTCGTTAAAATATTTTTAAAATATATATATTAATGATGAAAATAAGATATATTCATCGGCAAAACCGACACCAGCCAACATTGCTACCGATATTGTGATAATGTTTTATAAATATTTCTATTAATCTTTGATTTTAAGTTTCTAAATAGGTACATACTTAAAAAAATATATATTCAGTTATGGTTTACTATGAATAGGTAGGTATAATCTACTCGTATAATATAAAATTATAAATGGAAAAGCTAATTTTTTATCTGAATTTTCATATAAAATCATAACCTGAAAAACGTTGGTCGGGACATTCAGAAACACAGTAAGCAGCCAAGGGCGTAGCTTCAGCATCCACATGTCACACGGGGGGTACTCTGGGAGGGGGTCCGATTTTTTAGGACCACCACTTACCATTACTTATTGTATCGAACGTGTCGACGAAAGCGTATGACAACCCTGAGAATTCAAGAATGGAATTTACGCTTCCACATAATACCGTGCCGCTGCGCGTTACCCCTTCCAATAACCTACGAAACAAAGGGAGTGCTCTCATTGGCCAACGAAACACTGTGCATTTGGAATGATGTCTACAATGCTATTACATTCTACAATTAACTTATCAATTGAAAACATAAACGCAATTGATAATAAATACATGCTGCAGCATCATTGGACTCGAAAACACATCTGAATAACCACGTAATACTTCCACCAGGGACCCCAGACAGCAATGATCAAAATCAAGGAAATGATTGAGTATTTACGTTATCCCCACCCTGCTACCAGACGCGGCGCCATTGGTCAATGCTGAACAAAGGAAATGTTTGAATCGTAAATATTTACGACAGCCAATTTACATTCCGAAAAACTCGGAGCTAATTTCGGGAAATCGGGAATAATTTGAATCAAGAAATATATATCATCACCTAAAAATAGGTATATACTACAATAACACCTCAAAAAACTGTCGTCTACCAGTGATTATTGCACTTTAAGAAAATATTTACTTCTAGATATTGTATCTTGTATCACATTTGTAAACTTGTACCTTTTCTTGTTGAAACAATAAAAATTATGTGAGACTTCGGTTTATTGGAACAGGACTGTCTTGGCAAAGGTTATCACACAGATTTTTAACACATCTGCTCGAAAATCATAGCGATTGGGAAAAATACGTAAACGCAAGCACCCTTCAGAAACAGGGAGGTTCTGTGTTCCAAAAGTCCAACCCGGATTTGCCCTATAAAACAAACGGCAAACCGGTAGGAAATCAGTTCAAAAACTACCAGCCAAGAAGTCACAAGTCTCCAAGAAACTGAAGTCTCCAAGTTCTAACCTACTTTAAAAGTGTTTTTTAATCAGTTTAAATTCTGTTCTACCTTTCTCCCAGTATCCCATTATCCTGACCCCAACAGTCTCCAAAAGTCTCCAAAAGTCTGCAAGTCTTTTAAGTGTTTTTACAACAGTTATAGAGTCAGTTTTTGCTAATTTAACTTAGAATCATTAAATCCAGAAGTTAAGGACATTGGCGTGCCAAGTTGTGTCCAGCTCCCTATTTTTGCAATTTGTGTACAAAACGTCTAGTACATTTGGTCCTTCGAGCCGTATCTACACACAACACGCCTTCAGTCTTACCCAGTGGAAATGCCGTCTCTTCGCAGTGGCCGTAAGACCCCGACATCTTCTGAGACATCGCTGTCTAAATCTAAACCTGACGCCCCGGGGACAAGCCGAAATATGCCAGTGGCGCCCCGACGGACCCCGGGCCCACACACCGTAGACACCGATGAGACGCCATCTAGAGGACCCCGCCAGGTCCACGATCTATCTAGTGCGAGCCCAGCCAGGAACTCTGATCTCATCACGCTTGACCGACCTGCTCCAGAATCTGTCTCCGAGAGCCTCCACGAATCCAACAGTAAAAGCAGCGAAACAACTTCTGAATCAACTGAAGACTCCCTGCGATTACTGCGCCGAGAGATGCGCATTCGGGACAGACGTCACGCCAAGCAGACAGCCAATCTGCTCGCAGCCCTGAACGCTGCGACACGCCAAGCAGTCAGCCAACCTGCCCAGGAGCCAGCACCAACCAGCCCGACCCTGCGAGCCAACCTCGGTCAGGCAGTAATTCAAGTGCCCGCACCAACCGGCCCTTCTGCTAATGAGTTCGCAACGAGATATGCCACTCAAGTACACACGTCAGACGGCCCGTCAACCGGAGAGTTTGCAACTAGATATGCAACAACTCAAGTGCCCGCACCAACCGGCCCTTCTGCTAATGAGTTCGCAACGAGATATGCCACTCAAGTAAACAAGCCAGCCGGAGAGTTTGCAACGAGATATGCAACAACTCAAGTGCACGCACCGACCGGCCCTTCTACTAATGAGTTCGCAACGAGATATGCCACTCAAGTAAAAAGGCCAGCCGGAGAGTTTGCAACGAGATATGCAACTACTCAAATGCACACACCAGTCGGTCAGCCTACCAATGATTTTACAGTAACCGATCCAACTGGATATGCCGCCACCCAAGGCTACACACTACTGACGGGCCCTGCAAAGAACATCCCTACGGCCGAATACAGCCATCTCGGACCCGAGCGCCCAATTTACAATACAACGGGGTACCAGCAACAGCCAGCCTCCTCCGGCCAGGATTCCCCATTGTTTACACCACCGCATACAGCCAACGAGACAGCACGGCACACCCGAGAATGGTTGCAGCACGGCAACGACCCACTGGCCCAGATCGCCTCTGTGATGGCAGAGGCGCTCCGCTCCTCCAGAACGCAAGATAGCCCTCGCACATTAGAAGATGACTCAAGAATGGCAGCCCTAATCGCCAGGCAATCCACAGCAAAAGATTTGCCTACCTTCTCCGGAGACCCCCTCGAGTGGCCTACCTGGAAGGCACAGTACGCTCAATCCACCGCCACCTGCCAATTGACTCCGAGCGAAAATCTCATCCGGCTGCAGCGTGCCCTCAAAGGCAAGGCGCGAGATACCGTGGGTCCCCTACTAATGGATCCTGCGCAAGTCCCAGAGATCATCAGCGTCCTCGAGCAGCGATACGGCAGCGCTAACTCCATAGCAAAATTTATGCTAGACAAGGTTAAAAAGCTACCTTACCTCACGACCGAGGTATCACTCGAGGACCTGGCAGATTTCTCCGGGACGGTGCAAAACCTGGTGGCATCCCTCCGGATCTTGAAAACCGAAGGTTATCTCACCAATCCTGCATTACTGAACGACGTCACTGACAAAATGCCGAGTTCCCTGCGGCTGGCATGGCTAATCGAGATCCGCAAACAACATGCCCCGGCCACCATAACCCAGCTCGCTGCCTTTCTGAAAGAGATATCAAACGCAATTCCAAACAGCGGGATGGTGGACCACATACGATCCCGACCACGCCGTGAACAAATACATGCCGGGTACCAGGAGGAAGAAGATAGTGATCGCATGCGACTTCTACCGAGCCATGAGCAAATACATGCCGGACATCAAGAAGAAATCGGGGACGGCCCAAAAGAAAAGATCGCCCCGATGAAACGCAAAATGAATGAGGCACATACTTACCCTGGACCAAGCCGAAAAAGAAAAACAGCCGACGAAAGCTGCGCCCAATGTGGCGGCGATCATAAAACCCGCGAATGCAAAGAATTCGCAGCCAAAGATGTTGAACTTCGATGGGAAACTGTACGCATGGGAAGGTTATGCCGCAAGTGCTTAGAAAAACACCACTCACGAAGCTGCAAAATAAACCAATGGTGCAAAGTAGGGGATTGCCGATCCCCACACCACCCCCTGCTACATAATCCCGAGTTCGTACGAAAAAGCACCGTGGAAAATGTCAACTTGTGTCGCCAGGACTCCGGACAGAGAGTACTGTTAAAAATTGCGCCAGTAATATTAAGCGCTCCCAACAAAGAAGAAGTGTCAGTGTTTGCTCTCCTGGACGAAGGATCCACAGTAACACTTGTTGACACTGACACCGCAATACAAGTCGGAGCAAACGGCCCAGTTCACGGACTGCGAATCCACGGTGCCAAAGGAATGTGCACCTCTGACAATCTCTCCCAACGAGTGAGACTAAGAATACGAGGTGCGGGCAATAGTAATACATACCACATCTCTGCCAGCACAATAAGCAACCTCAACCTGCCGGAGCAACAGATCCAAGGAAGGTCTGTCGTCCCGAAGCTGCTAATAGGCCAAGACAACGCTCACCTAATTGTGTCAAGGGAAGTTCGTGAATGCAATGATACTACGCGAATAGCATCACGCACCGCACTAGGATGGATCGTTCATGGGGGAGTCAACCCCAGAGATAATAACACGACTACCACTTTGGCACTACAACCAGAAACGGCCGCAGACATACAATTGAGGGAGCTAGTAAAAACCAACTTCGCCATCGACTCGCTCGGAGTAACATCAGCCACCAGAGTCAATTCAAGCGAACAACAGGCCATTGCACTTATGAATGCAACTACCCGTCCTTTTCCTACAGGGAAGTGGGAAACTGGTCTACTATGGCGCAATCCAGAAGCCTCGCTACCTGACAATCGGCAGTGTGCGCTGAAGCGACTTCTGTCTCTGGAGAAAAAGCTAGCAAAAGACAAAAATCTAGCAGTGGCCTACAATGACAAAATAAGTCAACTTCTCAACAAAGGCTATGCCAAGAAGCTATCAGGCCATGAAGCTTCCACCATCACACCTCGCAAATGGTACCTGCCTCACTTCGCAGTAATCAACCCAAATAAGCCAGGAAAAATCAGAGTGGTATTCGATGCTGCAAGCCGATGCCGAGGAACCTCCCTCAATGATCAGCTGCTTACTGGTCCTGACCTGCTGTCCTCCCTCCTGGGGAATATAATACGCTTCCGGGAAGGAAACATTGCCATTGCTGCAGACATCAAAGAAATGTTCCTGCAAATAAAAATAAGGCGAGAAGACCAGCCGTCCCAGCTTTTCCTGTGGAGGACATCACCCCATCATGAACCAGACACCTATCAAATGTCATCAATGATGTTCGGAGCCACCTGCTCCCCAAGCAGTGCCCAATTCGTCCGAAATAAAGTGGCCGAAACATACGAGCACGAGTACCCGGCCGCCGCAAAAGCCGTACGCACGAAGTTCTACATGGACGACTACCTAGATGCAACAGACACACCCAATGAAGCTGCTACACTTGCCCAAAGTGTAAGTGCCCTCCTCGCGAAAGGAGGGTTCCACTTGACAAATTGGGCGTCTAATAGCCCGGTGGCCCTAGCTGGCGTACCCATAGAAGACCGTGCCAGCTCCGCGATACAGATCAGCAGTGGAGGTCCAGAGACAGAACGAGTGCTTGGTTTGATCTGGGACCCCACCACAGACCGCTTCCTGTACTCATTTCGCGAGGCGATCTCCCCCGACACGGCCACACAACCTACCAAGCGGCAACTATTATCCATAGTAATGAAGATCTTTGACCCAGTCGGCTTCGTTGCCTGCCTTACCATCAGATCTAAGATGCTACTGCAAGCAGTGTGGCGCTCAAGCGTCGGCTGGGACGAACCCATTACCCCCGAACACGCCCAGAGATGGACAGACTGGCTGAGCCTGCTGCACACAAACAGCATCTCAATCCCGAGACGTTGCCTCTCAAACAAACGGAACAACGTAACTCTACACCTCTTCTGCGACGCATCGGAGCAAGCTTGCTGTGCCGTGGCCTACTTCACCGAAGAAATAAATGGATCCTTACGAGTAACATTCCTTGCAAGTAAATGCAAGGTAGCACCACTGAAGCCTCTCTCCATTCCACGCCTCGAGCTTCAAGCCGCCCTCATAGCAGCGAGACTAGCCCAGACGATCCAAAAGGAAAGCAAAGCCGTGATATCCCGCACCTGCTTCTGGACAGACTCCACAACTGTACTATGCTGGTTACGCACTGACCCACGCGCCTACTCAATCTTTGTGGCAAACCGATTGGGCGAAATAGACGAACTAACCAACATACCCGACTGGAAATGGGTACCCACAAAACTAAATCCAGCTGATATAGGAACACGAGACTTAGAGGTGCCAGACCTAACACCAGAAGGAAGGTGGTTTACCGGCCCAGCCTTTCTCACTTCCCCGGAGGGTGCATGGCCGAAAGAACGGGCACCCGCCCACAGGCCTGACGACCTAACACTAGAAGTCAAACCTCACTACGTTGGCCTTGTGTCCACCAAGGGCGAAGCACTCCCATCAGTAGAGCGGTTCTCCTCATGGCACCGGCTAATCCGCTCCACAGCTTGGATCCTCCGTTTTATCAGACGATGCAAGATGGGGCCCAACAAACCAGTAGAAGGCCCACTACTAGCCGAGGAGATAAAAGCAGCAGAACAAAAATGGATCAAAAGGTCCCAGGAAAACGCTTTCACAACTGATCTACACACCATCCGACAAGGTCAAAAACTACCTACTGGCAGTCGCCTCAACTCGCTGAACCCCTTCTTTGGACCAGACGACCTTCTACGAATGGGGACCCGACTACGAGCCTTGGAAAGAACAAAGAGTGTGGCCCGAACCCCCATAATACTGGACGGCGACGAACCCTACACTCGGCTCCTAATCAGTCACTACCACAAAAAGGCGGATCATCCTAGTACTGAGAAAACAATTGCAGAAATACGCAATCATTTCTTCATAATACGAATACGCACAACAATCAGGAAAATAACGCACGTCTGCCCCACTTGCTTCATACGACGCAGCAAACCGACTCCACCTCTGATGGGCGCATTACCACCACCCCGCCTGATGCATCACGTCCGTCCATTCACACACTGCGGGCTTGACTATTTCGGCCCTATGGCTATCACGGTCGGTAGGCATCGAGAAAAACGATACGGAGCCATCTTCACCTGCCTCTCAACGCGCGCCATTCACCTAGAACTAGCCGCTTCACTGACTGCCGACTCGGCCATCATGGCCCTTCAAAGAATGACCGCCCGCAGAGGACAACCCACAGCCATGTACTCGGATAACGGAACAAATTTTCACGGAGCTGACACCGAGATGAGGGACGCCCTGCTGTCAATAAGTCAAGACGCCAGAATGATTGACGCAATAGCTACCCAGGGCATCGAGTGGCACTTTATACCACCGCTGAGTCCCCACATGGGGGGAGCTTGGGAGAGACTAGTACGATCAGTAAAGAAAGCCCTAAGCGCAACACTCAAAGAAAGAGCACCAAAAGAAGAAACTCTACGCACAGCACTTGCAGAAGCCGAGTTTGTGGTAAATAATCGACCACTCACATATTAATGATGAAAATAAGATATATTCATCGGCAAAACCGACACCAGCCAACATTGCTACCGATATTGTGATAATGTTTTATAAATATTTCTATTAATCTTTGATTTTAAGTTTCTAAATAGGTACATACTTAAAAAAATATATATTCAGTTATGGTTTACTATGAATAGGTAGGTATAATCTACTCGTATAATATAAAATTATAAATGGAAAAGCTAATTTTTTATCTGAATTTTCATATAAAATCATAACCTGAAAAACGTTGGTCGGGACATTCAGAAACACAGTAAGCAGCCAAGGGCGTAGCTTCAGCATCCACATGTCACACGGGGGGTACTCTGGGAGGGGGTCCGATTTTTTAGGACCACCACTTACCATTACTTATTGTATCGAACGTGTCGACGAAAGCGTATGACAACCCTGAGAATTCAAGAATGGAATTTACGCTTCCACATAATACCGTGCCGCTGCGCGTTACCCCTTCCAATAACCTACGAAACAAAGGGAGTGCTCTCATTGGCCAACGAAACACTGTGCATTTGGAATGATGTCTACAATGCTATTACATTCTACAATTAACTTATCAATTGAAAACATAAACGCAATTGATAATAAATACATGCTGCAGCATCATTGGACTCGAAAACACATCTGAATAACCACGTAATACTTCCACCAGGGACCCCAGACAGCAATGATCAAAATCAAGGAAATGATTGAGTATTTACGTTATCCCCACCCTGCTACCAGACGCGGCGCCATTGGTCAATGCTGAACAAAGGAAATGTTTGAATCGTAAATATTTACGACAGCCAATTTACATTCCGAAAAACTCGGAGCTAAATTTCGGGAAATCGGGAATAATTTGAATCAAGAAATATATATCATCACCTAAAAATAGGTATATACTACAATAACACCTCAAAAAACTGTCGTCTACCAGTGATTATTGCACTTTAAGAAAATATTTACTTCTAGATATTGTATCTTGTATCACATTTGTAAACTTGTACCTTTTCTTGTTGAAACAATAAAAATTATGTGAGACTTCGGTTTATTGGAACAGGACTGTCTTGGCAAAGGTTATCACACAGATTTTTAACACATCTGCTCGAAAATCATAGCGATTGGGAAAAATACGTAAACGCAAGCACCCTTCAGAAACAGGGAGGTTCTGTGTTCCAAAAGTCCAACCCGGATTTGCCCTATAAAACAAACGGCAAACCGGTAGGAAATCAGTTCAAAAACTACCAGCCAAGAAGTCACAAGTCTCCAAGAAACTGAAGTCTCCAAGTTCTAACCTACTTTAAAAGTGTTTTTTAATCAGTTTAAATTCTGTTCTACCTTTCTCCCAGTATCCCATTATCCTGACCCCAACAGTCTCCAAAAGTCTCCAAAAGTCTGCAAGTCTTTTAAGTGTTTTTACAACAGTTATAGAGTCAGTTTTTGCTAATTTAACTTAGAATCATTAAATCCAGAAGTTAAGGACATTGGCGTGCCAAGTTGTGTCCAGCTCCCTATTTTTGCAATTTGTGTACAAAACGTCTAGTACACTTATAATTTACATCACATTAATAAAAAGATAGTTCAAATAATATTGTTGTATTTTCCAGGAATGGAAACCTACAAGAACTATTCTCTTTTTAACCTTCCTAGCCCTCTAACTTCTGAACCCCTAACCTCCCCCTCCATCCTAAGGACGAGTTGCTTCAAAGAATTTTAACAAATCATACAATTTTAAGTTCTTTAAAAGTTCTATTCGAGTTCTGTTATTATTTCCATTCTGTTAAATAACTGACCCATAATGGAATAATAACACAACTTTCACAAAACTTTAACTTTGAACTTTAACTGCCAAATTCTGTGAAAACAACTGGCCCTATGTTTAAAAAAAAACGAATGTGCTTTAGACCACACGACTGAAGTAAAACTTCACTAACTTATAAAAAAACATATGACCATGGGGTGACCATGGCCCTGGGGTGAGCTATGACCGTGGGGTGACCCATGACCTTGTGGTGACCTATGACCTTGGGGTGACCTATGACCCTGTGGTGACCTATGACCTTTGGGTGACCTATGACCTTGGTGTGACCTATGGCATGGTTATTCAATAAATGATTCCTTGTGCTCGCACCTTTCTCTCTTGCTCCTACAGTAATATACGAAACGTTACTTTCTCTCTTTCTATCTTCACTAACTTATATCTCCCTACTTCCGAGTCAGTTGCATTGAAACAATTGCATTGCGGAGTAAAAATCCATTTGATTACGGTATTATGGTGGTGCGCACACGGGAGACTGTAAAAGCTTCTTTAGCACCGTTGTGATTTGAAACTAGATGAAACGGAAACGAGCGACACTAAAAAGAAACAAACACATACATCTATAATCTATAGCATTTAGCCTATGAGAGAATGAGATAGACGATAAACTAATCGGTGTCCTTTTTGTGCGGTTCTTCGTAGTCTATCGGTCTCCTCTTTGTGCGGTGCTGCATAGAATAAAGCGGCCTTAATTATTGTTTTATATAAACGAGCCAGAATACAGAAAACAATCAATAAATAGGTAGGTACCTCGAAATTAAATTAAATTCGACCGAGTCGATTTTATCAAACGTAGGATAAATGTTTCGGAACAAACGAATTCAGTTATTTATAAACTACCAGGCCTCCGTAGATTGTTTTTGCTAAGCATTAAATAATATTTGGTTTTTATTATGATTGTTGAATCAACATTGAAAAACCACACATTGTCTCCACAAGTACCGGCTTCCGATTTTATCATTTTAATTGTGTTGTGCTACATTACTATAATTTTTTGCAAGACATCATTGTCTGTGTCATCACGAAGACACGAAAAATTATTTACCAAGAAAAATCAATGTTAACTTTTAGACCGTGTAAATACCGGTGACCGGACAACTCAGAATCAACTCAACTCAACACCTCCTTTGAAAAGTCATTAAAAGTGAAGAAAAAATATACAGGGTGTTAAGGGACGTACTTGACTTACTTTTTTAACCAGTGGTTCCTGCTATTATTTGGAGTAAAACATGTAAATGAAATTTAGTCTTCGGTGACTTTTTCGATGACTTTTAATTTATGGGAGGTTAATTAATATTTATACCAGCTGAAGTCCCCGGCGTTGCCCGAGCTTTACACAGAGTTTTCAAAATCAAATGTAGAGAGTGACTTTCCTATTGTTTTGAAGGTCACATGTGCACAATTTCATCAACCTCGGCATAAAACAAATCCATACCGCTTGCCAGCCCGCTCGTCGCCACGTACTGACATTCTCCTTTATATATTATATATTTCAACCAATTTACAACACAAATCCTTGACAAATTATATACCAAAACCATCCACATGAATCACTCTATCTATTGGTATACATGAAAATCCTTTCAGTTTTGAGTTTATCGCGAACAGACAGACGCGGCGGAGGACTTTTAGTAACCCTTTTTTGGTAACTATTATATTTCCTTCGGGTTATTTATTGTTAAAATATCCATAAAGTTATTGTTAATCCATTGCTAATTTATATAGCGCTATTTTCGTGAAAAATCACATTATAGTTTTGTACTGTTTTATTATTATCGAAATGTGTCATACATGCAAATTGATTGTAGATACCTACTCCAAATAAAGACTACTTGTGTTTAACTTAAAATAATTTAGCATTTTCTTTAAGTTCCGCCGCTACGACATTAATTTTCCTAATGGCCACATTGGTGTTGTCGTTTATCTAAAACCTGTTAACTATCGCAGTGCTATCAAATTTTTGTTTACTATTAAATTTCAAACCATCCAAAACCGTTGTGCTGAATTGTTAAGTAGGTACAGATATTTATAACCTGCCAAAGTTTCAGCCTTTTGGATTACCCAAGTTTAGATTTTACTAATGACTAACACGTTTACCGTATTTTCGCATTGGCTACACCATTTTTACTTGTAAATACATTCATATCATTCGTGTTAGAAATTATGATTGATCAATTTCCACGACCATCACTACTTGTCTGTGTCTGATACAAACGGTAATGGCTCCATCCATAGACGGTCTTAATCCCTTCGAAGAAAACATTATGTACCCACTCGCTTCTGATAAAAGTATTTTCAAAGAACACGACTTTAGCAAGCTATTCTTAACGTCACGACACTCATCGCAGTGATATGTTATTGTTCATTTACAATATTTACATCACAAAACAATTAACATTTTTTTAATAGGTATTGTGTTTGTAAGCAATTATTGATTTGTTTTTCCTTATAATTTCTGATAATCGTATAATAAGCGTAATAACTTGTGTGTCATAAGCTATTTTTTAAGACGTAGCGATTGGGAAATAGGTACCTGTACATGCCTGACCCTGATTGTATCGATATCGATTTGGGATGCGGGTATGGGTACCGCTGCCCCGGGAACCATTTATTAGATAACCAACACCCCTGCCAAGGTCACCCCAGGTGGTTCAATACGTTTGGTGATTTTGCAGGGGTTCCCGTATTCTTAGGGTGAGGTTTGTTGTCTAGGTCTTGGTGGTGAATGCGTATGGTCACCTACTACGTGGCGGGCCGGATCGGGAGAGACTGATTGAGGCAGACATAATCTAGACTTATCCAGCCGGACTCTCTCGACCCATCGCCTTGCACCACAGCGGGAGGAATCGATTCATACACTCCTGGACACATTGACTCGTAGATTCCTAACCACCCCTCGTACTTTTTCCTTCCCAGAACTTTCTCATCTTGCTTTCCCTAAAAACATCCTCCACGCAGCATCTCCAAAAATGACATAGGCCCTGAGGGATTTTTTCCCTTAGTGCCTCCTGTATGGAGCTATTGAAGTAAAGAAACTTCTCTTAGTTCCCTAGCATGACTGCAGATCGCCAAAGAATAAATAATAATTCAAAATGACTGAATGTTCTTAATATTTTCGACATCAACTGCTGTTTTTTTTTTTTTTAATATGTTTAAACAGTTTTAATTTTACAATATTTTATTTTACAAATCTTACGAAACTGATCAATCAGTGTGATTGTAAGAAATCTATCATTTTTTTCTAATTATTTAATACAATATACTTTTCAGTTTTACATAGTAAATACTAAATATAATACTTAATATTAAAATACTAATTATTACGACAAACTAATTATTATAATATTTATGAATTGCGTTGTAGTAAAAATATTTTACACAGTACAAACATACGGTGAGAAGAAAAAAAAATAGAAAGGAACTATATTATTTGATTTCATGTTCTACGGAGGTAGAAAGATTTAACTTTTGTATTGATTTTTGAATAAGATGTCTCATTTTTCATATTTTCAGGTAATGCGTTAAATATTTCCGGAATTTTATGCCTTTTTGTTCTATCTCCGTACACATTTTGAGATTTATTGATAATAAACATTTGTGCTTCTCTATGCCTTATAGTAGGGTAGTTGTGGTTTACAGGTTTTTTGAATTCTGTATTCCAGAATTCATCTAGCGTTAATTGGTAATTTACCTTACTGTGTATAGAGAGGACATTACACAAGGTGAACATTTTTTTATAATCACCTTCACATAACTGGACTTTTTTTTTGCCTGATATCAATTTTAGGAAACGAATTTGTAATTGTTCTATTTTATTTAAGTATGTTTTGTACTTTAATCCGTTACTATTTATTCCGTATCCTATAATTGATTCTGCTAATGCATTGTATATACAGTATAATATTTTTTTATTAACAAATTTTTTTAGGTGGTAAAATTTTCCTAATATGGATCTTAATCTATTACATACATTTTCAATATGATTTGACCAGTTAAAGTTGACATCTATTGTAAGACCAAGGTATGTATATTGGTACACTTTTTCTATATTCGGGCAATTACATTGCTGGAATTGGTTTTTTGTGTGCAAACAATCATATGAATGACTTTTTATTTGCAATTCCTTTTCCTGACAATTTGCGTATGGTGAGTGTATAAGCATATATTTGTTTTTTTTTGCGTTAATAATGATGCCATTGTCGTGGGACCATTTAATTATGTTATTTAGGTCTGCTTGTAAAATTTCCTCAATTTTTAGTGGATCTTTGTCAGCACATATAATGCAAGTATCGTCTGCAAACATGTAGCATTTACAACGTTTTATTACGTTTGGTAGACTGTTTACTTGCATTATATAACATGTAGGCCCCGATATCGACCCTGTTGCTACTCCGGTATTTGTTAACATTTCATCACTAAAAATTCCGTCAATTTCAACTTTAATTTTTCTATTTAATAGATAATTTTTAATCAATTTTTTTAAAGGACCTCTAATACCACATTCATCCATTGCCCTTAATAATGTTTCGTGGTCCAATGTGTCAAAGGCCTTTTTAAAGTCTATAAAAATTATACCAACATAATATTTTTCATTTAATTGACAATTTATATGGTCAGTGATTGTGTAGTACTAATTTAGACAGTAATTGTGTAGTACTTTTTGAAACCAGTATTGTATGGGATTTATGATTTTATTTTTTTCTATAAAAAGTTGTATTTGGTTAAAGATAGCTCTTTCAATAATTTTATCAATACATGAGAGAATCGCTATTGGTCGATAGTTTGTGAAATCTTTGTGGTTTCCTGATTTATATATTATAGGTCTGATAATGGATGTTTTAAGTTCGTCAGGCATAATACTTTTACTTACACAAAGGTTAATTAATTTAGTCAATATTGGGATTATTTATATTATCAGCAATTAACTTCAGGTCTTTAATTCTTATTTGATCATTGCCTTCTGATTTTTTAACATCCATATCATTAATAATTTTTTTAACATCTTTTTGTGATACAGGTCTAAATCTCATTGACATACTAGCAGGAGTTGTATACGTGTTACGATCTAGCAATTTTGTAGTAGGTACAGTTATGTCTTATGTCTTTTATTTCATTTACGAATGTTGTAGCAAATTTATCGCATAAAAATTTTGTGTCTCCTTGACTTCCCGTATGTTGAAGGATTATTTTATCTAGATTTTGTTTAGGTTTTCCTATTAGGTTATTTATTTCGTCCCAGAGTTTCCTCGGGTTGCCGTTTAAACTATCTATTACGTTTTTGTGAAATGTGTTTCTAGTAATATTAATATGTTTATTTGTTTTGTTTCTATATCGCGTGTATTCTAAACGAAATACAGGGTTATTAGGGCTATTCTTGCATTTTCGGTAAAGATAATCTCTTTTTTTAATCTTGTTCTTAATTTCTTCAGTAACCCATTGGTTGTTGTGCCTATGATTATTTTTAAATGATTTTTCTTTTTTCGAGGACTCATAGATATTATCAAAAATATTTTTTAAATTATTGTACAGTTCTGAGGGACATTCAGTTTGTAATAATTTACCCTATTTTACTAGTTTTAATTTAAATATACCAATTTATTATCAATAATTTCCCTTTTTTTATTTAAATCCTATGTAAGTACCTCTTTCCCTATCGCAACTCCTGTTATATAATGGTCCGATAGTTTGTTAGTCACAATACATGAAAATACAGTGTTATTACGGTTACGAATTGCAATATGGTCGATACAGGAATAAACATTTTTACCGTTTAAAATTTCATCCAGGGTCACATCTAATATTACATTTTCTAAGCCATTTTCACTGAGTAGATTTTGGTATTCTGTAATTACACTATTTTTGGTATCCAATAAATTCGATTTAATGTCACCACAGTACAAGTAATTTGAATCAGATGAGGTTAATTGTAATATTTGTTTTAGTTCCTTCAAGTATATATTCTTGTTGTTGTTCGGCGGGCGATATATGTACTGCAAGTATATTTATGACATCTTGATGGACGGTGGTTATTTCTCCAGATATTGTCTCGCTGCTTTTAAAAGAAATGTTTGTTTTCTTAAAAGTATGATGGTTTTTTAAGTACATGATTAATCCCCATCCTCTTCTATTCTCTATTTCTAGTATTTGCAATCGAGATGAAGTTTAATATATTGAATACTAGCTGACCCGGCGAACTTCGTACCGCCTCCAAAATCAATAACTGTTGTGTTAACTTATTAGCTGAATTAAATTCAGTTTATTTAGTTAAAAATTACACATGCGTAGCTGACCGCGTTTTGTTTTTGTCAGTATCAGAGATGACATTGTATACGGATTTATACGGGAATGGCGTTTGATTTTCTTTATATGTCGGAAGGAGATTTATTATAATTATTGTATTTTTCCTTTGGAGGTAGACGTACGTTTCGTGTAGACGTAGAAATATGTTCACAGTTTGTCCCAATTTGGACTGTTGACATTGAGTGTGTAAGAAAGAGGTGCACAAACTCCTATCGCAATGAATCTCTCCCCTTATACTCATATCCCTATTAAAGTCTTACCTTCTATCCAAAGGTGCACCAATTTATTGGAATATGTAAAAAAGTATATAAAATGTCCAATAATGCAGAATTCAACAAAATTATTGAAAGTAACTGGCCAAATTATATACATTTTTTTCACAGATGGTTCCAAACTCAGTTCGGACTCCCATTGTGGGGCCAGTGTCTATGTACCTCACAGGAAATTCTGTTTCCCACACAGACTTCCCAAAGAGTGTTCTATTTTTTCTGCTAAATGCATAGCTATCATAGAAGTTTTACGACTTGTCAAATCTCTCAATATTAGAAATGCTCTCATCCTTTCAGACTCACTTAGCTCACTACAAAAAATAAGCGCATCCCCTCTCAACTCCACTTACCTGCTCTATCAGAGACCTCCTGCATTCCATGTCGCTGGCTCAAATCCAGTGGTCTTGGTCTGGATCCCAAGACACCTTGGTATTGTTGGAAATGAAAAGGCTGATTCTATTTCTAAGGAATCCATTGTCCATGGCCCATTAAGTAGTATACCTATTCCTGTTAGAGACTATTTCCCTATTTTTAAAAATAAGTGACAACGCCAATGGAAATCATCCTCTGAATGGAAACACCATCTGAATGAAAATCATCCTCTCTGATAAAAGGTCACCAGTACTAATTAATTCAACCTTCTATTCCTGTCAAGCTCTGGTTTCAAAAATACACTTCCATGCCTAAAAAATACATCTCTTCCATGACTCGAATGCGTCTAGGTCATAATTATTGTTGTCTTAGCCATCTTCGCCTTATCGTGATTGTGGTTCAGAGGATACTTTAGACCATAATTTTTTTGAATGTCCTATCATTGACATATTTCCAAACTTCATACATGAATCGATAAAACTTTAAATTTAATTCCCTACCAGTATACCCTGAATTCTTAGTCTCAACTCTCCTGAAATTCACTATTTGTTAGCAAAAATTATTTGTAAAAATGTCCTTAACATTTAAGCATCAATCACATTTCTTTCTCTTCCACACGTATGCATTTGTTCTTGCAGTGTTATTATGTAAAATTTTACAGGTTCCTATTTTTGGAAACCTCTACATCTTCCTACTCTACAATTTTGTTATTACTATTAATATCAACTCCGGTATACCTAATCATATAAATATTTGTCTTGGCCAAATGTCTATTTTTGCTAATATAATTTATCTATTCCATGTAAAATACTGAAAATGTAACTAATTTTAAAAATGTGAAAATGTAACTAATTTAAAAAAACTGAAATTTTGACTAATTACAAAAAACTAACTGAAAATGTAAATAATTTAAAGAGATGGCCAAGATCACCCTTAATGGATGAATGCCAAATAAATAATAATAAAAAAGTTTAATAACAAAAGCAAAACAACCAGCGCAATGACATTTGACGTTTTTTGAATTTTCGGAACTCATTCACCACTCAATATTATGGTACTTATAACAAAATGCCCGCAGCTCTTTCAAATGTGAGAATTCGTTCCATACAAAATGTATGGGGAAAAGAATTTTCTTAATAACTATATTTTTCGATAATTTGTATGATGTTTTAATAGTTATTATCCTTTCCGGGGCGGAGACAAATCCAACAAATCAAAGATCATCAAAATCGGCCCGGCCGTTCTCGAGTTATAAATAGTGTAACTAACCCGACTTTGTTTTATATATTAAGATTATAGTTATTATTTCGTTTTTAATATTTATTTACGTTAGAAAAATTACATCTATTAACTGCAGAATGTCATTTATTTGTGCAATAAATGAATTAAAATTCTTTTTCAGTGCGCGTTAGCGATCTGCAGTTGTCCTAGGGAATGATGAAAACTTATCTATACAATCCTTATCGATCGACCATGCTAGCAGTGGCGGTCCATGAGTTTTTAGTGAGCTTGTGTGCTAAGATTGAAAAATAAGACATTACTGATTAACACAATTTCAACTTTTTGTATGAAGATCTTTCAGTATGTGGATGCGGCGCATCCCTTGACTGAAAGAATCCTGAAGATCTTCATACAAAAAAAAATAGTATAATTCATTTTCAGCTACAACAACGTCAATAACGTCATATTTTTCAATCTTAGCGCTCAAGCTCACTGAAAACTCACGCACCGCCACTGCATGCTAGGGGTCCAGCGCGTATTTCCTTTTCCGTGTTCAATACGATGCAAGCATGCTTCGAACTCAACACGGTTTTGTAATGCCATTTTTTCTCCAAACCCGTGTCCAGTAGAAGGCAACCGGCATCTTACTGTGCACGGGTTTGTAACGCCAATTCCCCTCCCAAACCCGTGGTCAGTACGAGGCATGTTAAGTGAATGCATTATAGACAAGTTTGTACCTGTACTTTTAACAGCAAAACATGGAAAGAAATGTATTAGAATAATTACACATACCCGCTAGTCAAAACCCTGCTATGCCAAACAAACCATTCAAAACCTGGGATGTTTTTTAAAATTATGATGACATGCGAGTTTATTTTAGAGAATTTATTTTATAAGTACTATAAAGTGTTATAAGTACTATATTATAAAGTTTTTATTTATTTTATTAGTAAGGCTGTTTGCATTTTATTGCCCATCCATTATATTGTGCGCATATGCACACACTTCCTTTTTTATGTTATAATCACGTTTGGAGGATGCCTCGTAGGTACTGAACACGGGTTTGGGAAGGGGATTGGCACTACAAAACCGTGCACAATAGGATGCCGGTTGCCTTCTACTGGACACGGGTTTGGAGAAAAAATGGCATAACAAACCCGTGTTGAGTTCGAGGCATGGTTGCTTCGTATTGAACACGGAAAAGGAAATACGCGTCCAGACCTGGCTAATAACTATAGGTAGGTACCTACATTTCAGTGGCAGAGGAGAATTCTGTTCATATTGCAAAATTTCGCTTAATCGTAACGAAGGTCCTTCAACTCGGATTATTGAATTGATCCAAAATTGATTGTGAATTAATCCCGATTCCGTAATCAAATTAATAACCCGTCAGACATCAGCAGACTATCTTTGAAACCTGACTGGGAGTACCTAGCATGGTCGATATATAATGTTTGATAGGATACCTTTCGGTATCTTCTCATCGTTCCCTGTCCTAGCATGACTGCAGATCGCTAACGAATAACAGGTCACAATCATTAAGTGTTCTTAATAGGTGTATGTAATGTCCAGGAGTTCATGTATCTGCAGTTGTCCTAGGGAACGATGAGAAGTTAACGAAAGTTATCCTATCAATCCTTATCGATCGATCGTGCTAGAGGGCCAAGTGTCGAAAGAATAATATATTATTATAACTCCACTTGCGAATCCCTTGCGGAAATCTTTTCCCAAAGGAACTTTTCTCATTTTTTGTGTGAATATCTGACAAGAGTCCCTACTGCTCCAAACCGTCTAGAGCAGTGGTTCTTAACCTGGGTTCGATCTAACCCCAGAGGTTAGGTGAGTCAGTCTCGCGGGTTCGGCGGAGGTCAAGACACACCCCCGACTCATATGATTCGGTGAATGAGTTTTGGTGTGAAGGGTTCGGTGAATGCGCATATGAAACTGGTGGGGTTCAATACCTCCAACATGGTTAAGAACCACTGGTCTAGAGCCAGTGAGATTATGGCATCACCATTTATGGATACGGGGAAGAGGATGGTAGGGAAGTACCTATATATATAGTTATATTTATATATATATATTTTTTTTTATTATTTTTATTGTTATCAAGTTTAATTTGTAGAACTCCATTTTAATTTTTATTTATTTTATATATTCAATAATTTTATTGAAAACAAATTTATTAATTACAAACTGTCAGTTTGATAATGCCCTCAGAAGGCGAAACAGCTGTCACGCGTAATAATAATTACCAGCAGAACTTGTTTATAAATAAACTGTTTTTATTAATTTAATAATAAAATTATTGAATATATAAAATAAAAAAAGTACCTATATATTAAGATCTGGTTACCAAACACGACCAAAGCCACTTCAAGCAACAGTCTTTCACAAGGACAATACTGAAGGATCTACACATAGATACCTAATATTTTGAATAAATAAATTGGGATATGACAAAACCCGCGACCGCCGGATTCGTAGCCTAGGATTGTAACCACCCAATCACGGAGGACGTCAACTGTCACTGTTAAATTAATTTTAAACTAGCTGACCTGGCCACGCGTTGCTGTGGCCAACGAAACACAACACCATCTACTGGATGGTTACCTAACCTCTATAGCCGGATTCGTAGCCTAGGATTGTAACCACCCAATCACGGAGGGCGTCAACTGTCACTGTTAAATTAATTTTAAACTAGCTGACCTGGTCACGCGTTGCTGTGGCCAACAAAACACAGAACCATCTACTGGATGGTTTACCACCATATAACCACCGCCGTCTGTTCATTTGCATACAAATCAAAACCACACCGCCCGCTTGCCAGCCCGCTCGTCCACCACATACAAACATTCTCCTTTATATATAATTTATTTCAACCAATTTACACAAAATCTTGACAAATTATATACCTAAACCTTCCTCATGAATCACTCTATCTATTGGTGAAAACTGTATGAAAATCCGTTAAGTACTTTTTGAGTTTATCGCGAACAGACAGACAGACGCGGCGGAGGATTTTAATTTATAATAGTAGAGATGTTTTATGTCTGTAAAATTCTACACATGATGATTGATGATTCGTGTCCATAATAACATGATACCTAAGAATAAGTCTTGTCATATATTTTTCTTGTGCAGAAATGAATTGAAAATCCAGAGTGGTCTGAAAAAAAAGAATCTTTAAGCTTCTGCTTTTATATGAATAAGTACCTACAACCCCAAATGGTTGGCACATGGCTTTTTATTCGCTAGAGTGCTACCTATATTTTTTTGATCGCATAGCATCGTTTTTTTTAAATACTGTCTGGGCCACCGCCAGTAAAGAATGTTCTCTGGAACTTATATTGCGTGCATGAACAAGACGTTGTCTATTTTTTTAATTGTCACAGAAGTTCCAGTTGACTGGAGCCAGTGGAATTTTGGCATCCCCATTTGAGGAATGTTACGGAACATACAATTTGATACGTTGCATGGAATTAGAGAGAATAAGGAGAAAAGAAGTCTGGAGAAACTGATTTTCCAGATATGGTCACTAAAGCCTTTTCAAGCAGCAAGGGTTGGCCCCTCGACAAAACGATTCTGAAAATTTTCTACTCTATTCTGCTGAGAACTCCGTTGCAACCTCTATTTCTGTTACTTGCAGCGACCGAAGAGGTTATAACGGAGCTTTCAACAGTTTTCACACATCCCATATGTGTTCAAGTCCAGACCTTAGTACCTACTTTGTCAAGATCGCGAACCTTACTTTGGCAACCGCTGGAAATTAATATTCACAGTGACCTTGATTGCATTCTTATCTCCGCCATATTTACTTAAATTATTATTTGCGAAGACAGCACTACTTGATGTTGTCACGATAAAAAAAGCATTTGTAAGTACCTACCGGGCCTAAATTTGTTACGACACACAGTGGACCATTTTGTGAAGGTAAACATAATGACCTTAGGTAGATACTTCAGGTGCAACATACATTTTTTTTAAAGTATGTTTATTGAGTTTTAATTTTACAATATTTTATTTTACAAATCTTACGAAACTCTCATTCTTCCTACATAATTAATACTAGGTATATACTTAAAATACTAATTATTATAATGTTTATGAATATAATGTATGAAAGTAATTTCTAGGTAGGTACTTGTACACAATATTATTCTAGGTATTTGATCAATATTCCATGTAGGTATTTGTATACAATATTATTTGCTTTCATGTTTTACGGAGGTAAAAATGATTTAACTTTTGTTTTGATTTTTTGAATAAGATGTCTCATTTTTAATATTTTAACAATTTAATACTTTTAATATTTTAATACTTCTTCGATGTACATATCCCACCATTGGGAACCAACGAAACCAGCTACGAGTACGTAGGTAGGTATATTTAAAAAAAATATAGTTTGAAAACATCAATATTTTCAAATTAATAAATTACTTTGTTTTTACCACTATAATTGATTATGAAAAACCGACATGTTTCGTAAGCCAAGCTTACTTATTAGGGTTTTAATAAAGCTTGGCTTACGAAACATGTCGCTTTTTTATGATCAATTATAGTGGTAAAAACAAAGTACTTTATTAATTTGAATTAAAATGGTGCCACAAAATAAGTTTTAATATTTAAGGGATACCAATTCGTAACACGAAATACAACAAAGTTTTTAAATTTCCGTAGTGTTCATGCCCGTTCGGTGCACAATTCGTACACGCATTGACGTAATTTGTTGCAATCTTTCCTTCATTGCATGTAATAATGCGAATATCTGTACGCAGCTGATAGGTTAATCAACAGCGGCCGCCTGTTTTAATATTAGAAGACTTACTTGATCAAAGCAAAGGCGAAGGCTCGCAGTATTTAATTAAAACATAATATTATATAATATTTCCAGGTGATCAAATTTTCAAACCAAATTTGATCACCTAGAAATTTTTTTTCATTTCAAAAAAAGTTTTTGCATTTCATTTTGCCTTTATAATATATTCTGTTTGCGTGAGATTGCCTTTCGATCTCCCGATTACTCTCACTCGTTAGGTAAGGTAGGTACCTACAATAATTTATCCGGTGTAATTGTACATTATTATTATGAATTCCAACCCGAATGCCATAAATCAGATCCCCTCGGCCCTTTACCTATTTTGGATTTCGGAGTAAACCCATTATTTTAATTGAACACTTATTTCGAATATAATGTCGATAGATTAAAATAATAGGTCTCACATTTGAACGACGCGTTTCGAACCATACAAATACCTTTTCCAACCTTTCCAAAAGCTTTTTCTCAAGTATTTTTAAACTCCTCCTATAAAGGTGCGTGAATTCCGAATTCGATTTTTTCTGTTATGAGAAATCAAACTTTTACGAATGCTTGATTCTATAAAAGGTACAGGAACAATTCCATGAGGTATTCCCAAAATTTAAAAGATTGGGGTACGGTGTAGGGTGTAGGTATAGTTAATCTTGTTCAGTATGTTTAGAAGATTCTTCTTCTACCTATTTTTGATATAGACAAATATGTTTTATAAATCTTCTGTTCTTAAATACCTAAACCTAAAATATTGTTTTATTCAAATACCACGTCTGTCTCTGTGCAAGAACTCCTCGAGTAAGATAAAACCATGTTGATAATAGTTATCCGGATAAATAAAGGAAAAAACTTATTATTTTGTGTTATTTTATACAAATATATTAGTTTAATTCCGAAACCAACATGTACCACTATAAACTAACAAATAAGAACAGTTTTGAAAATAGATATAAAGTGATTAAAATTTATGAAAAAAACCAGCTTAAAAACCTAACCTTACCTAGTTTGTTCGTAATATAATAAAATACATATAACACTTATTTCCACTTAATTTACTTTTGACCATACCGGTTTCAGCCTGTTAACGTCATCTTCAGACTGGTACAAATGTTCCTTAAAATCTACAGTTTACATACATAACATATGGGGGAGAGGGAAGGTTCAAATGGAATGGAGGAAAGGTCTACAAGGATTTTATTAAATTTATATGGTCTTTCCATATTTGTTGCCATGTCGTCTTTGACGAGTGGATTTATAGTTATTTGGCCATTAGCAGTAGACATAATTATCTCTAGTCAAAAATAAGTTGAGTGAAAATAAGTTCTGTATGTGTTTTATTATATTATCATAGAATTCCACTGTGAATTGTCAGTTAAGTATCAAAAATATAAATATTTGTTTATTTTTGTTCTGATTTGCCAGTGTTCTGATCTGATCGGTTAGGTTACCCTAAAGCAGTGGTTTTCAACCTGTGGTACGCATACCCCTTGGGGTACTCGAAGCAAGATTGGGGGTAGGTAAACGGCACGAATATAGAACTTAAAACTCAGCTCAACGTTTTCAAACTTCGGCGGTTTACGCTCGGTGGTTTGGCAGCCTGCCGCAACACCATACAGTAGTCACCAGTCAGTCAGTCAGCTCAGTTTAGAGATTTTTTAAAAAGAAAACAGAAACATTTAACTGTCAATATAGGTTCGCTTTTCTCAAGAGCTACTTAAGCACAGGAAACAGCTCTGAAAGCATCATACAGAGAAGTTATCGCATCGCTAAATCAGAAAAAAATCATACAGTTGCAGAGGAATAAATTATACCATGTGCCAAAGACATCGTCCGATGCATTCTCGACCACGAAATATCAAAGAAAATAACAAACACACCGCTGTTAGACAGGACTGTTTCCCGATGGATTCGGGAAATAATGTCTCAAGATGTCGAGATGTCAGTTGTAGGTAGAATAAAAAAGAGTAAATATTTTTCTCCGCAGGTAGACGAAAATACAGACATTTCAAATCAGGCTGAACTTATTGTTTTTGTGCGCCATATTCATCATTTGTAATAAGGGGGGGGGGGGGGGGTGACACCCATGCTAGTTACGCCACTAGTTTACAATTTTTTTGTAGTAAGGGTCAAGGGGTACGCAGGCTCAAAAAGGTTGAAAACCGCTGCCCCAAAGAACAAAGATATACGTTCTTATATATATATATTTTTTTTTTTTATTTAATATAAAACATGGGTTACATTTTAATTATACATATTTTACAAAATATCATATTCAAGGTCATGATTGGTCATGTATACCTTATCAGAAAAGAGGAGCTCTTGTGCCTGATAAGGGAGCCACAGTTCTTACTTAGGTTACATTTTATAATATATTTTGTATAAAATATTTATTTTTTAATGTAAGTTTTTTTGAAAAATTGTTTAATTTTATTTATTTGTTCTGATTGGTTCAAAATACAGCGCAATTCAGAAGGAAGATTATTGTAGTTTTTTATAGCTTGGTAAATATAATGGTTGTGCATTTGTGTTGTTTTAAAATTTGGTGTAATAAATTGATTTCCATTTCTCATTAATGTGTAAAATTCTTCATATTCTTTATTATTTTTTTCTTTACACATTTTAATAATAGAAGCTTGCTTAAATATGTCATCGACATTTGGTACTGGAAATAATTTAAATAGTGATTCTGTTGAGAAGGTAGGTTTTTTTTTAAGGATTACTTTAATGATGGTTCTTTGTGAAACTTTTACTGAGTTTAGATTGTTTTTGTAAGAACCTCCCCAACCTAAAATTCCGTAGATAAGCAAAGAGTGAACAAGGGCATAGTACACATTTTTGATTATTTTTACATTCAATATATTTCGTAATCTAACAAATATATATATACATTTCCTTATTCTCTTTACTAGCTCTGCAATGTGACTATTCCACTTCAGGTTTTGATCAATAATTACACCGAGATATTTAATTTCAGTAGAAGGGTTAATTACAGTACAAAAAGGATCATTTTGTTTACAGCTTACATTATCACATTTTTCATCGTGGATTTTAATATTAACTTTCTGGTTAGGTATTTTCTGAAAGGAGAATAAGACATATGTTGTTTTTTTAGCATTAAGTGTGAGAAGGTTATTATCAAACCATGATTTTAAGATATTAATATCTTCGTTTGCAATTTTGTTAACTAGTTCCCATGTTTGACCTTTTATTAATAATACAGTATCATCTGCATAAGAGATTAATTCGCCTTTAATTTTCTGTTGGAAAATGTCATTTACATATATAAGAAACAATAATGGTCCGAGGACGGTACCTTGAGGGATGCCAAATTTACTTGTTAATGATGTACTAAATGATTGGTTTAATTTTACAATTTGAGGTCTCTCTGTTAGGTAGCTTTTTATCCATTTAAGGGCTATATGGTCAATGCCATTTTATATATTATTGCATAATATTATAAATCTGCGGATATATAAGTGGTAATATTTTATTTCCAACAGTCTACAAAATTTTATTAATTGTTACGTTATCATCTCACGATGTGCAATTTAAATAATTGCAACGGAGATTATGATGAAAACTATTTCTTGGTTTCCGAGTGTTTAATCAAAACCATCTTAACGCAGGACAGGACATGGATTTATTTTTATTTATATAATATGCTCCTATACTATTATGTTACTTGTTCAAAATAAATATTCTAAAAATTCGTACATTGGAAGACAGATATAAAATAAATTATTCAACTTTTTTATTTAAAATACTAAATTCTAGCATTATAAACCAACACATATCCACAAGAACAACACAACATCCTACTGCAGGAACTATTTTTGTATTACCTATGATGCCTTTTGTTAAAATACATATTTCTAACTAGGAACCACTCTTTTTTGAGTAGAGTTTGAAACCCTTCTTCAGCGGAAACCACAGGAAACATTCCCATAATCTTGAGTTGAGTCTCAAATTACATTTGACATCCACTGCATCAAATTCATACCATTAGATTTTAGCGCCCAACGCTTTATACCATTACATTTTGGCGCTCATCGTGGAATAATCCACTTTATATCATTACATTTAGCGCCCAACGCCTTTTATCATTACAATGTTTAATGTTAACTTGTTGAATTTCGTCGATCATATTAAAAACCTATTCCAACCATATTCTTAAAATGTCTCTTTGTAAACCTATCTAATCACTGGATTTTAAAAAAATGGTTTCTTGTATTTTTATTAGGTACCTACTTATGTATTTTTTATCTATTGTAATTTTTTTATAATTTTTTTTTTGTGTTCAAAATTATTGCTCATTTTAAAGTTACACTGTTCATATATTTACGTAAAAGCCCTCTGGACGTAAAATTTTTTATTGAACTATTTATATAAGAGTATCTTATAGAAATAAGAGACTGATTGAAATAAGAGGCTGAAAGTCCTGGCCTGGATTGAGATGTTTTTTGTTTAATATGAACCTACCAAGCAAATAATAGTATTATATTACATAATGCCGATATAATATTGCATATTTTATTATGTGACGATGGGATTATGAGTTCATTTCAGGATAAGTGATATGAATGATGATTGAGTCTTGCAATAAAGGACGCTGCGCTGTCATCATACTGTCACACGTTGCCGAATAAATTAGATATTTAATGAATATTTTTATGGTTGATTAATGATTGATCTACTAAGTAGGTATTCGTAAATACAGTCATCCTTTATCTATATTTATTTATGAGGTCCCCTAGGCGCAAGCGTGGTAAAACAATGAACGACATGTAACTAAATGGGAGACTCGTTAAAAATGCGGTTCCATGCCAACTCAGAATCAAGTCAACTCAACACCTCCTTGAAAAGTCGTTAAAAGCTATGAAAAAAAATCATTTTAATCATAGGCACGGTGTACAGTTAGTAATTTGAGGTATCTAGCTCGACTTTATTATTTTAGTATGTTTTTGGGACAATATAAATTATCATTATATAAAAAAAATTGTTAAAAAATATATATTGCTCGATTCAACCTGGTACGGTCGTTTTTATACTTACAAAAATCTATATAATATGTAAAAAATTAGGCTTCGTATGTTCAAATCTCGGAAAGTAATCGATAGAGTGAGTCAAAATTTTTACAGAACATTGCATTTTAGCAGAAGAGTGTTTCTATATATAATGGTAAGCGCTGGCGTTATGAAATTGGTAAATAATCACTTTTAACAGGCAAGTTCCCACAAATATGGAAAAATAGCTTTCTTACTCCAATATTTAAAAGCGGAGACAAGTCTTTAGTTGAAAATTACAGACCAATATGCATACAATCGTCGATACCAAAAATTTTTGAAAAGTTAATTCTTCAAAAAATATGCTCTTCCATTAAATTTAACATCTCATCATTTCAACATGGTTTTGTCTCTGGAAGATCTACCTTATCTAACCTTACACTGTACGAACATTTTATCTCAGGTGCCCTTGCTAATAGAGAACAAGTTGACTGATTTATACAGATTTTAGTAAAGCCTTTGATAAGGTTTGCATTAAAATTCTTATAAATAAATTGTCAAAACTAGGAATAAGTGGTAATTTATTACTCTGGATTAAGAATTATTTATCAAAACGTGTACTAACTGTCTTTATTAAAGAACATTTGTCTTACGAATTTGAAGCCACTAGTGGCGTGCCTCAGG
This sequence comes from Limnephilus lunatus, assembly GCA_917563855.2. Lineage (NCBI taxonomy): Eukaryota > Metazoa > Arthropoda > Insecta > Trichoptera > Limnephilidae > Limnephilus > Limnephilus lunatus. Next base: position 81,839,855 of record OU830597.1, on the reverse strand, counting down.
GTTCGCACCTTGGTCCAATATTGTTTATTCTTTTTATAAATGATGTCACTTCCATATTCTCTGATGTTAATATATTATTATTTGCCGATGACATGAAAATATATAAAATCATAAAAAATATGTACGACTGCTTGTCCCTACAATCAAATTTTTTAAAATTCGTAGAATGGTGTACCATAAACAAACTTACACTTAATATTAAGAAATGTCAAATCATGAGTTTTTACAGAATAAAAAACCCTATCAAATACAATTATTCACTGAACGGCCATAGTTTATTGTCAGTACCTGAAATAAGAGACCTCGGTATAACTTTTGATACAAAACTATTATTTACTAATCACATTAATATCATTACAAGTAAGGCAATGAAAATGTTGGGCTTCATTACAAGAATATCGAAAGATTTCAAAAACATCTATACATTTAAAATGCTTTATTCAGCTCTAGTTAGAAGTCATTTAGAATATAATTCTCCCATATGGAACCCCTTCTACAAAAGTCATGCAATTTCCATTGAAAGAATCCAACACAAATTTCTCCGATCAATAAATTTTAAATTAGGAATTCCTGTGGATGAAATTAACTATGATTCTCTTTTACAAAAAATGCGACTGTTATCGTTAAAAGATAGAAGAATACTTAATGATCTAATTTTCTTATTTAAAATAAACAATAACTGGTTTGACTCCCCTGAACTAGTTTCATTAATAAATTATCATGTTCCTAGTAGAACAACTCGACTCAAAACACCTTATTATTGCAACAATACTCTCAGTAATGCAGAACAAAATTCAATAATACATCGTTTACACACTTTAGGTAATGAATTTGCTCATATCGATCATGCCGGAAGTCTGTCTTCATACAAAAGACGCATTAAACAAAATTTGTCTGCTAGTACTACCACGTAATCATAAAATAATCATGTAACCATAATGTGTCCTTCCAGTACGCACTCTAATATCTATGGATTAGAAACATATCATAGTTACTTTAAAACTATTTTATGTTTTTGAAATTTTATAATATTATTTTATTTATTTTTGCTCGTAAGAGCATTTCTAACTCTTTACTTTTTCATATTTATAACTTTTGTGTTTTTTATTATTTTTAAAGATATCTTGTAGTCTATACATTTTACTTTTTACTATATATTTTCCTGTATTTAAACTTTTTACTTTTACATTATAACTCAGATTTTATGCTTTATGTTATGATTTCATTTTATACATCTTACTTTTTTACTACTTATTACCTTAACTCCTTTTTTTACCTTTGTTTTTAGATTTAACTCTACATTTATATGTTACTTTCTCTGTTATTGTATTATAATATATATATATATATAAAAAAATATAATTATGTTAATGGTACATGTTGTGCCGTATGCTTTTGAAATAAATAAATAAATAAATAAATATCGATCTGTCTATCAAAAATCGCCTTGGTGCTGAAAAAATTAAAAGTTGTTAAGGTAAACCCTGAATATATCACAAAACTAATTAGTTAATTTCATACATTAAATACAGAAAACGTAAAATTTTGCCGGATACATTCGAATACATTTTTAAAAGTCTCGTTGAGTTCTAAACTTAAAGAAAAATTACGATTTGAAAAATGGTTACTTCAATATTTTTTTATCACACTAAAACACAAGTTAAATAATTATAATAATCCTTCGATTTCCTAGATTCCATCATAAAGATTCAGAAAAACACAGTAGTAGTTATTGTTGAATTATCACGATGACGTGCACACGTACACCCGCGTAGAGGTCCAAACTGCGACTCACATAAAATTACTCGTCCGCGTTTCGAGGTAGTAAGTTTTTGCGGCGTTGTCGTGACGTCGCAAGCATCCATTTTTTTTCAATTTCTTTTTAATCAAATTTTCTAAAAAGATTAGCCACTTAGATACCCAATTAAATTTAAATTAAATTCAGAAAGAAACTTAGAGTTTTATAATAAAGTCGAGCTAGATACCTCAAATTAACTGAGCGGTGGGGCAAGGCGGGGCGTTTGCCCCACCCTGGCTAGCCGATGAATGACCTCTGGTATTGCCGACCGCGATTACAACACTTCGCAGGATGGTTTTTCCTTCTCCCGTTTATATTATTTATATTCATAGAGCCTAAAGCATGAATATGTCGTAGAAGCCTACTTTTTATCGGTACCTACTCTAGATTTATATTTTTTGCCCCACCCTAAATCAAAACCTGGCTACGCCTACGCCCATAACCCTAACTTAACGTAACCTATTTAACCACTTTTTCCATAACTTTTAATGACTTTTCAAAGAAGGTTCTGAGTTGGTTTCTTTCTGAGTTGTCCGGTCACCAAAAATGCAAGCCCAGTGTATATACATATACGTATCGAAGCCAACGTTGACAAGAAGACAGTATTTTAATTTTAATTTCTTTTATATATTCAATAATTTTATTATTAAATTAATAAAAACAGTTTCCTTATAAACAAGTTCTGCAGGTAATTATTATTGTTAACTTGTTAATTATTATAACTGTCTACTATCAGTTTGATAATGCCCTCAGAAGGCGAAACAGCTGTCACGCGTAATAATAATTACCAGCAGAACTTGTTTATAAATAAACTGTTTTTATTAATTTAATAATAAACTTATTGAACATATAAAAGAAATAAAAATTAAAATGGAGTTCTACAAATTAAACTTGGTAACAATAAATACAGTTTTTTAATATATTATAATATGATGTAAATATTTTAATATAACTTGAACAAAAGTGAAATTGAAAAAAATATAATTTACAATGTAAACTTAAAATAAAATAACGCGCTTTCGGAGATATAGAAAATTCAAATTTTAACAACGTTTGGGCGCTTTTGATATTCCCACAGCGACGGCAAGGCAACGGCACAAAAAAATGCATAAAACGTACTCTTTTATCACAATAATGCAGCATTTATATTTTTTACAATAGCTCCACACAGATGAAAGTAATTTCCCTCAGGGCCTACGTCATCTTAGGGGATGCTGTGAAGACGGTCTTTTAAATGAAAGGAAGGAGGGGAAATTCTAGGAAGGCGAAAGGTATGAGGGGTGGTTAGAAATCTAGGGGTCAGTGAGTCCAATACTGACGGACGTATGAATCCATCTCTCCCACTGCGGTGCAAGGGTCCGGAGAGGTTAAAAGAGGTTAAAAGAGGTTAAAAGAGGTTAAAAGGACTCTCTCAACCAGTCAAAAAAGCAGTCTATAAGTACAATTATATTGATGTTCCTATGTCACTAAAAACAGTGAGTGAGCAGGTGACGTTTCACAAGGACGCCACTGTAGGAAGCTTATAAATATTCACCATCAGACACAATCCTTTAAATCTAGTTCTTTATTTTTTTATTGATCCAATAACATTATTTAAAAGCATTATTTGATAATGTGGGACTCACTAAACGCATAACTTTCGTGGTTCCGCCGATTTGATCCGTGCAGTTTAGTAGCACGGCGACAATCGGCACGTAACTCCATTTGTTTCTATAATCCATGATATACGATATTCCTCATTTAATTGCAATGCCTACGTTGGTGCAGTTACAATTTCAGGCAATCATTGCGAGTTAATTATTTTCAATGAGGAAATTGTTTTCCTAATGAATTGTTTGTTACCCATGCATTCATGCAGCTATATTATGAAAGGCGTGCAATGTGCATGCATCTTGGTAACAACCTAGTAGCGATGCATTGTTTATAATTAATTCTATAACTTAAGCAAAGTTCTAAATTGGTAATTTTGCTTTATAAAAAAAAATACAAAAAAACTAACAAGTAGATAAATTTAGTTATTAGGTATACCAATTTCACAAAAAAATTAATAAGGAAATTTAGTTATTATACCGATCCTACAAATTATAAATGTATCTAATATTTATATTTAGTCTACCAATTATACAGTTTAATCAACGAACTTTATAGGTAAATTTAGCTTTTATACCAATTCTACAATTTAATCAACTCTTGTGAGGTATTCACATAAAAAATAAAAACAAAACCTTACAAACGTTAATATGTATTATGGCGGCTTGTCTTATTTTTTGACAGTACCTTCGTATTTGAATTTTTGTACGTCAATACCTGCCTCATTGCTCCTGACTGTTCGGAGCCAGTGGGACTATGGCATCCTTAATTGGAGTATGTTGTGAAGGCGATGAGAGAGAGGAAGATTGAGAAGTACACGGCTTTTCCGATCTGGTCACCAATCACCACTTAATCCATTTTGGTAAATCACATGCTAAGTTAAAATAAATTACGGAAATTAGATAAATATGGAAACTGAAAAGCTCAATTGACGTCGCGAGATGAAAATCTGCAAGTTGCTTGACTTAGAAAGAAAACTTTGTGTAAATGACGACAGAGCTCATCGTTCAAATGTTAAAATTATCTGATAGTATTAATACGCTAGCGTCTGTATGATTGAAATTTAAGAACCCAACTCCTAGTTGCCTGACGCCGCGATTTTCGTATGTGAAGTTTGTTACAAAATCTGTGGAGCGGGTTTTTAACAGCTAGTTATTATTATTTGTTGAATGACAGCGCCTGTCCACTTCTCCAGTCCGGAGCTTTCAGCACATCCATCAACCCAATGTATTTCTGACCAAAGAGTTGAATGATGAGTAGTAGCAGCAAAAAGTAGTTTAGCGTTATTTTAAACTTATATTGTCTCGGTGCAGGTGAGCATACAATTTGGACATGTGCCAAAATGTCTGTAAAGAGTTTTTCATGTCTCTCCGCCCTGTCTCCAGGCGACAGTTTAAATTTTAAATTGCCACGTGGCAACGCCGACAACGCGACCATGTGGAGAATGGCTTCTTGTTATCACTCCAAGTTTCTCACTTTTAGACATACGAGTATCTTCAGATCTAGATTATTTAAGGTGTCAATTGAAATTGTTGCATTTATATATATTTTTAAATTTAATATTTGTATGTGTTTACAATAACTTAAATGTTACAGAGTAGTAAATGAATATATGTAATAATAGCCTTACCTCACCATAAAGAGACAAGTCTCTTGTGTTTGGTCACGGAATTCATGCTCTAGTATATGTTATCATTTGAGTAAGTAAATAATAATATTGCAACTAATAACAAAAGATGTGAGAAAAACTCAAGATATATCAATAAATAGATTTCAACATTTAAATGAAATATGTATTAATAATAGAAATGAACTATTACAGTAGTTTCAGGTAATTTTAAAAATTAATTTGGAATTTATGTTTATTTTCGATAATTTTTAGTTTTAAAGGAAGGTTGTTAAAATAATTTATACCTAGATACAGATAGGTATTTTGGATGTGCTTGGTATTAAATTTTGGGATTTTAATTTTGTTTTGATATCTTACTGATATATTGAAATGTAAATTATTTAGCTATATTTCTTTGAAAGTTTGTAGTATTGAATATATATATATAGTATATATATATATCAAAAGGTGCTCCAGATTTTATGTCCGGGTTAAATCTTTCCCAAATGAAAGACCAAACCCTTCCACACACTTTTCCACAAATGATTATCTAGTAAATTCACGCAATGTAAGTGCACTATATATAAGAATAATAAATACAGAACAATACGTCAATCCACCAGAAACATAATGGGAAAATATTTCACCGACTCCAGATATTTTCACATCAGAGGGTTCGTCTCTGATGAAATCCTAACTGGTCTGATAAATCCCACTGATCCCTCAATATAAATATTTAAATAATGTTTCGTTATCCTACATGTATTTAAAATGACTGACTTTTGAATTTTTATGTATAAATTTTTTGACAAATCTAATACGCCTAAATTTTGAATAAGAGAGCTAGGTATAATTCCAGTAACCGAAATAACAAATGGTAATATTTTTATAGTCTGAGAATGCCAAATTCTTTTAATCTCATTTCCTAAAGCTGTATATTTTCTTTATGATCTGTCTGTTTGAATAGTTTTATCATAATAAATTTTATAAAATTCATTTTCTAAAAATGAATTTGGTTCATATTCATAATATGGTACATTACGGCAGTCAATCAAGTTATGTTTAATTACCAAACTTTGGTGAATTAATTATATTTTATATATTGTATATTGCAGGTACTTTTTATATTGAAAAGATTTTTGTTACTTTCTGCATCAATATTGCAGTCTGAAATTGGGTTGATATTTATGTGATTTGCTAAATATTTCCCCACGTTTGCAAAGAAGGTGTTAAATATATTTGCAGCTTTTGACGGGTTTTCTTTACAACATGTTTTCGAGATATCATGATTAGTCGCACTGATTTCGTTATTTCTGAATTTTTTCTTTGCAATTATTTCATTTATAACCGTCCACACTCTCTTACTATCATTTTCCGCATGTGATCAGGCTCTTTACTATCGTTTTTTTATTACTGACCACAGGCGGAAAATGATAGCAAAAGAGCCTCATCGCTCATCACAGGCGGAAAATGATAGTAAAAGAGTATGGACGGTTTAAAATGAAATAATTGATAGCTTCTGTTTATAATAACGTTCTTTTCTGTGTTTTATAATCTATGAAAGTTTGTTTTTATATGCCTTAAAACGATTTAGTAAAGTTTTATTATTTGGTGGTTGAGTAGTTAATTTGTAAAAGGGCTTGTCTATGTCGTACAGATATTATTAAACCAAGGAGTAATCCTCGGTTTTGTTAGTTTTTAATTAGTTAGTTTGGATGTGGGAATATTATTATTTTTTGTCGAATCGTTTATGCATTTAGATATTTTTTCTTCAAACATTTTACAGCAAATATTGACATCATTACATTGAAGTAATTTACTACAGTTTTCTGATTCTAATTTATATTATAACGTATCCATATTAAGTACTTTTTTTGAGGCATTATATTTAGATTTTAGATTATATCTTTAAGATTTAAATTAACTTATTTCAATTCATAAAACAGTTTATAAGAAATATATGTAATTTAAATCATACAATATAAGTACGTACCTACCAAAAACAATGTAAATTAATATCATTCTGCTGAGATGTTAGTTTTTAGATTCGTGATTAAAAAAATGTTTTAGGTATTTCTCTTGGGAAAATTCTTGATACACGAGTTTTACAACATTTTCAAAATATGTAATTAAATCATTTGCATATCAAATTAATGTTGACATTTTATTATAAGTATTATGTACACTATTTAACATTCCTAACACGTGTTTACGAAATATGTATTAGAAAACATTTGTTTGTATATACAAGTAAAGCTAACTTTTATAATTATTGTTATAGGTTAGTAGGTACTAAGGTACTAGTTTTTAGCGGGAAAAAATCACGAGATGTAATATGACTTGCCAAGATGAAAACAGAAATTTTAATTCTTTCAATGAAAAAATACACATTTCAAATTGGTATTAATGTTAGGAGTAGGTAGGTACTTTCGGGATTTGAAAAGATTCTTTTTACAATAAAATTTTCTTCGTACATTTATTCCAATTTTGTAAATATCACACTCGTGCGTAGGTACCTACCTACCCACCAGGGTTCTTAGGAAATGCGCATTTTCTACTATTTTAAACGAGCTTATATACTCACCATAAAATTACATTATTTAATTACATATTTTATAAGTAAAAAGGACTCAAAACTACGGACCTATGTCATCTTAGAGGATGCTGTGTGGTGGTTTTTTAAGGAAAGGAAGAAGAGTAAGTTCCGGGAAAGAAATAGGTATGATGGGTGAGTACCAATCTGGGGGTCAGTGTATCCAGGAGTGACGGACGTATGAGTCCATCCCTACAACTGGTGATGGGTCGATAGATTCTGGCTGGATAGGTGTTGGTTATCTCAGAAAATAGGTTATATTTGTACCTCGGTCAGAGACGACATCTTCGCCTACAAACCTATGAATTCCTCGAACCGTGGAAATGAAATAGGTATGAGGGGTGAGTACCAATCTGGGGGTCAGTGTATCCAGGAGTGACGGACGTATGAGTCCATCCCTACAACTGGTGATGGGTCGATAGATTCCGGCTGGATAGGTTTTGTTATCTCAGAAAATAGGTTATATTTGTACCTCGGTCAAAGACGACATCTTCGCCTACAAACCTATGAATTCCTCGAGCCGTGGAAATGAAATAGGTATGAGGGGTGAGTACCAATATGGGGGTCAGTGTATCCAGGAGTGACGGACGTATGAGTCCATCCCTACAACTGGTGATGGGTCGATAGATTCTGGCTGGATAGGTGTTGGTTATCTCAGAAAATATGTTATATTTGCACCTCGGTCAGAGACGACATCTTCGCCTACAAACCTATGAATTCCTCGAGCCGTGGAAACGAAAAGTTGTCGTTGGGTTCAATCGTAATCAATGCAGGATATTATTATAATCTTTTATATATATAGATAAATATAGAGGAGTATCTGTGGCGGGCGCACGGCCTGACTTTGATTTTTATACAAATCTACAGTTTTATTCCAAGATTGATAAAATTTTGCAGACTTGACCTTTAACCCTTCAAAAATTAGGCATTTTTTTCAGATGGTCAAAATATTTTCGCTTTACAATAAAATGCAAATATTTGGAATATTTCTGAGCACATTCAAAAACTAAAAACTGTTTTAGAAAGGTGATGAAATACGCTTTCAAATTACATAATTCGTAATAAACATATATTTTTTTAATTATAAAATTTTTGCATACAACCATAAAATTTTTTTTAAAATGTCTCAAATTACGTTATTTCTAACTAAAGTTACTGATAATAAAAAATAATAAAACACATATTTTATTAGACAAACGTATAACAAACACATATTGTAATCTCACTTTTTTGTCGCTCTTTGTAAATTCCCGAAATTTCAATTTTTTTTTCAATTCGCGTATCAAAACTTTGTATGCATAAAAGTTTTTTGGTGGCTGTTTTTTAGATTGGAATATAAAGCGTGGCGTTTTCCCTTTCTAAAACCGTTTAGAACATATTTCTCACTATGATAGTAAGGGAGTTACAGCGTTTTATACGAGACCTATGTGCGTTGGGACAAATATGGTCTCCTGCCATTCAAAGGGTTAAAACAAGACGAAGCTCAATGCCTATCACGAGATTTCGAAAAACAGCTTAAATCCCAGGCAACGCCGTGGACTTCAGCTAGAAATTTATAATTTTAAATTGAATAAAACTATCGTAAATGTGACTACAAGAAAAATTTAAAAAAAAATTTAGATAATATTTATTGAGGTGAAATATTTAATTTTATCAAGAATTACAACTTTTCTAAACTTTTCGGAGCCAGTGGCACTAAATATTAAATGGGGTATGTTTTTTTTTATGTCGGGAAGTGAAGGAGATGGGGAATGTGAGGTTGGGAATTTCTTGACTGTTCAGATCTGCTCACTAAATATGGCTATTGCCATTTCTAGATTCTGAAAGGTGGTCTTTAACCAGGACGGTGCTTAGAGCAGCTACCATTCTGATAATAAATGAATTGAAGATTAAATCAACATTTTAGTTCCAAACGCGTCGTTAAACTCGGCTGCTACATCGTTAAACTGCAAAAAGTAAATCTTTTTTTGGAATTGCCAATTCACGAAACACTGATGCAGATTGCACATCTGCCTCGGTTCGGCTCTGTGATATTTTTTTTCCAAAGAAGTCAACGCACAGCTGGTAATTTAAAAATAAACATTTACATTTGTGTTATCCACATATTAGGTATATTAATTAAGTTTTAGTTCCCATCCACAGGTGCACTAAATTAATTTGCGACTTAGTGTTAACTTTTATATTGTCGCCGCGTGGAATGCTAATAAAGGTTTTTATTTTGTCGAATTCTCGGAAAAACCTTCAACATTTTTTATATACCTACGCTAATTTACCTGAATGCCTCGGGAATATATATATATATATATAACACTTCCCTTTTTTTGTTAGCAGATGTTGAATTTTATTTTCATTGGCCTATCTACGTCCTAGGATCAAATTTAAATCGTACTGAATGATTGTGTCTCGTCACCATTGCATGTACACTTTTAAGCTCATCACAACTTTGTCAACTTATAAGATATCGAAAAACTCTTTGACAGCCTATGAGGCGCAAGGCTCTCGACTAGCGATCCGGAGATCGCTGGTTCAAATCCCAGCGTGAGAAAACAAATGTTATTGGACTAGTTTTGCATTAAAATAGCATTATTTCATAATTTAGAATAGAAGATGCTTTAGCCATGCTCGGTGACAAGATCTGAATAACCAGGTACTTCCCTAATTTCCACACCTCCCCACTGTCTTCAGCCTCACAACATACCCCAATTTGGGATGCCATAATCTCACTGGCTCCAGTCGATTAGGAGCAGTAGAGACTCAAAAAAATTTATAGAATACATTTCAATCAACAAAAATAAAAAGGAGACAAACTAATTAAAGAAATTACTTCAATTTTATTTTATTAACTAATCTTACAAAGAAATATGAAGTTTTCTAAACTTCATGCTTGTAAAACTGATAAATGGTAATAGTACCTTATGGTTACTATCTTTACCTTGCGAAGGTTTAATTACTATTTTTTTAGGTATCAAAAGGAAGCAAAATTCAAGTCGTCCAGACACCGTTTGAATTTAAAGATTTTTTTCCATGCGTATGATAAAGTCTACCACTGATTCGTTATGTCATCCATATTATCGTCTCTTTCTTTCTCATCGGAAATCCATCACACAACTGCACCTAAACCAGATCACTCACTTCACTCTACTTCCGTCCTTCGTCTCTATATTCTAATACTATATTCCCCCCCCCCCCCTACTATTTTTATCATTATTATATTTTAAGATTTGTTACTTAATTTTTATTTTCCTTAAAAAAAATTATATAATAAATTATGCGATTATGCGATTGACACTCATTTAAATGAAAGAGGTTACAACGGAATTCTCAGCGGTATAAGCATATTCCCGGAAGCTCAAAGGCTGCCTGGACCTATTCTATTTGGCCTTTTATTTTAATTTAATTCCTAAAAAAAATTATCTTAGGTGTTTTTGATACTGGTAAACATATCAGTGGTCATTTCAAATGGTAGGAACTTTATAAAAACTATGCATAAAAATGTAACAAAAAAAATCTTTTTTTAAGGTAAAAACTAAATAAAAATATTGAAATAAAACAATAACTTTGTTTGTAACAACCAAAGTTATTGTTTTATTTTAATTAATATGTCAAACCACAAAGTGACTGTTTTCTACCTGAATATAAATAAAAATTGTATATTAGGCATGTATCTAGGTACTTAGCGTCCTAAGATGAAAAATATCTACTAAATTCAAACAATGCAAATATTTACCTAGCTTCATAAAAACACATCTTTTCTAGACCAAGGACAATAGGTAATCCGACGATAAACAAAAACCAAAAGGCGTAAAGTACCTAAAATCTCATCTGTATCCGACATTGACCGAAAAATATTTGACATTGATTTGGAATTTGGATGCAATTTATTTATTTATTTATAAAACACATGATACATAATTAAGAAATTTAGATAGAGTACATATATTAAATTATTAAATTATACTAGGCGGCTGCCTGTTTCATGGTGACCAACAATGGACTATATGTAGTTACTTTGTATGAAATATGAAGTCTAGTGTAAACATATGGATTTTAGTGTAAATGATGCTAAAAATTGGAAACATTATAATAAAAAGTAGGAAATAGAAAGGAGAAAAGAATTAGGTTATAAAAACTTTTTTGTTCAATATGTGTGCATTCATGCACACACTATATATAAAGGTGCACACATCTATACAGATACGATATACAACAATGTTCCGGGTTTATTGGTCATGTGATTTCGGATTACAAAAAAAAATGTTTTTAATCAACTTAAACGGTTCAATTGAACCGTTGGCGTTGATTCACTTCAATTAGAAAATTGGTACTTAACCGAAATACGGAGTTAATTGGACAATCATTTTTATATCATCCTTTGCCGAGGATTTAAAAAAAAGCTGCCTATGGACATTGATAAAAAAAACTAAAATCAACTGTTCTATTCTAAAATGTATAATTATTATTTCGTTTAAATTTATGATCATTTGTGCATCTATGGGGTTAATAGTGACAAGAAGTAAAGTCAGATTTAGTGATTTTTCAGGGGTCTGCGCTTTTTCATTTTACAAAACTCTGTAATAATACGTATCTGTGAAACTTACAATGCCTTACGAGAGGTAGACATTTTCAACCATGATTTGAAATCATATAAAATGCAGCTTAATATATTAATAACTTAAAATACTTTTTTTTTTCTTTTTTGTGAAAATTTATAATATTATTATCCGTAGTAAATAGTATAACTATGTTTCTTTATTACGTTTTATGTTTTTCTTTTTTATGTTTTTCCTTATTATGTTTATTTTTTTATCATATAAGTTGAATAGGTAAAAATACTATATCAAAATTTTAACTTAATGGAACTTAATTGGTCTACAACACATGAATGTTCTTTGTTATATTATCATTTTGTATGACTGTTTGTTTCCTAAATAAATAAATAAAAAAAGAGCGTTATTTAGGTACTAAGTAGAATTCAGACTATCCCGTGATTTTTCACGGATTTGCGCTAGAAATTTATAAATTTACAATATCCAACAGTTTGTAAACGATATTAGTGATTTTATTGATAGCGTAGTATTATCTTTTTTGGCTTAACAACCAATAAGTCTTTATTTTTCTTGTTTTGTTTATTACCCCTAATTAAATAAATAAGTCATAAAAACATGTATAATCTATGGGTATAATTAATATCATATTTCATGAAAAACAAATGGTAAAATATAACGGATTAGTGGCTGCGTTCTGTGTTGACAATTGCGTTGGGTTTCCACCCAGGCGTCGCGGATTCAATTCCTCTGCTAGCAAGGAGGATCCTCCGCTTATAATGATGCTAGGGTAGTAAGAATTTTTCAAATATTGTCAGAGTATTCGTAACCAGGGAGTGTATTTTTTCTTTTTAAATTAAAAAAAAAAACTAAACAATCTTTGAAAGTTTACCATTATGAAAATCATTCCACAACCGGGCTGTTGAACTCGAGAACTAGTCGTAGAAACGACCCGTTATCATGGGAAAAATATTTAAATATTATGTATCAATGACGCTAGTTCCTCAGGACATCCTCCATTGAACTACAGGCAGAACAAGAAAAGCAATCTCTCCTGACCCTAAATATTGCAATCCATTTGTTAAGGCGATCCACTAGTACAGGAAAAAATTGAAATCGGAATTCATGCCCTTTTATGGGAGGAGTTTAAAAATACTTGAGAAAAAGCTTTTGGAAAGGTTGGAAAAGATATTTGAGAATTTTATTTTACATGTTGATTTCGTAAAGGCCTGTAAAAAACATTAATTCCTTTTTTATGCATTGTTTATTGTAATAAAACGAAATTTTTAAATTGATTTCACGAAAACAAGCAGCGCGGACCGTAACACGTTGTTTCTCCGCTCCGTTCGGAGGAGTAGTGACGGATGAATGGGGCGGCTGCCAGTCGTTCTTCGGTGGACGGTATAAGGTTCACTTTGATATAACAAATTCGTCGACTGCCGTATTGTCGCAGTGTTGTCAAAAATACCAACGCGAAATTGCATATTATATTTTATTTTGTGAGGTTCGGGCGTAAATATAATTTTTTTTCGCGATAATTATATAAGAAACTGAATTTGCCACATTATGCAATAAAACCATATCCGAAAGAGTGTTTATAAGTAGGAGAGTTTTCAGTTGAAAATGTTTTTTATAGACCTAATACTTTATTTTTTTCAAAGCTTATTAAAAGACTTATTAAAAAAAATGACCGATATTTTTAAGGACCAAGGTATGTTGTACACGCAGTATTTAATTGAAGCATCTATAATACTTCTAAGCAGTCAAATTTTCAAAAAAAAAATACGATTTTGTATGATTTTTCATTATGGCTTCATCTTAAGATCAAAAGTGAGCAAACTCAGATACTTGTACAAACTTAGGTATTAAACAATAATATGAAGAAATTTTTAGTGTGTGCTTATTTCTTATAACAATAAATAAAAGATAGGGGGATCTATCAAACGGACCGCCCATTTCTGCAAAGATAACGAACTATTGGAGATTGCAAAAAATAGTCGCACCGGAACTGCCAAATTAATTTCACACTAATTAGCATTATCCGGCGACTTGAAACGATATGAATTATGACCGAAGCGAATGACATTCAAATTAAAGTGCAATTCCTCGGCAAGTCGCCTATGCACTAGAATGTAAGAGTACATTGTACAATGCACAAATATGCAATAATTCTTCAAACACAATTAGTTCTCAACGTCTCCGATAGCGGTATTTATGTACACAAGTGTTTTATGTGGGGCATTAGCAAGGGAAATTAATTACGACAGGTAAACATGATAAATTTTATATGTGTACTGATAAGCCACAGATGTTTTAAAACAGACATATTTGCTAAATTAAACGATTGTGAAATTTAAGTTTGAGGCGATGCACCAGCCCTTGACCCATTCGGAATTGGGCGGAGTAAGCTTTATTTGGGCGTTGACCAATAAAAACCATAACCACAATTGAACCAATAAAAATTCAGCATTCGAAACATAAAGCTTGCCATCTATTCACTAGCGAGCATGACGTAACAAGCCGAGCCACGAACATGTCTGGGAAGTATTGGAATGCATGTTTAATTTTTTTTTGGTATTATTTACTTATTAATATTGGTGTGAAGTTCTAAGATGAAGAGGGGGTAATTTGATATTTTCACATTAATTTATTGTGAAAAAATGGTTAATCCAATTACATTTCACAAAATAACATTACCTACAGCTGAGATGCAGCCTTGTGTTAAAAAAATGTTTATTGCAATATTGAAGTTTCTGAAGGTTAATTGAAAAACTGCCTCAGAAGAAACGTGGCTTAATAGTGTTGTCATTCTCCCTCGATTTAAATAAATTTATTTTTATATAATTCGATTTTAGATTTAATTTGATTTAATTAAATTAAATTTGTTTACTTCTTCAATCTTTGCAAAATAACTTTGTGGAATTATTTATTATTTAATTAATAACAGATAACTTTGTATAAACCACCTTTTTAATAAACAATATCGACATGTTTCAATAACAATGTTATCTTCTTCAGGATATGTTAAAATATATAATATTATATTTAACATATCGTGAAGAAGATAACATTGTTATTGAAACATGTCGATATTGTTTATTAAAAAGTGGTTTATACAAAGTTATCTGTTATTAATTAAATGTTATTAACTTATTAAATGTTATTAACATATCGTGAAGACGATAACATTGTTATTGAAACATGTCGATATTGTTTATTAAAAAGTGGTTTATACAAAGTTATCTGTTATTAATTAAATTAAATTTGATTTAATAAAATTAAATTTGATTTAATTAAATTAAATCTGGTTTAATTAAATTAAATCTGATTTAATTTTATTTTATTTAATTCAATTAAGCAATTGAAAATCATGGTTAATTTTTATTAACTTTCATACAATAATAAGTTTACAAACACCATAAATTTTCTTTACAAAAAACAAACAAAATGCATTATCGATAATTATGTTTGTTTACAAATAAATATATAAACAGTTACAAATAAGCCTACATTTGTCATATAGTATCTTTAATTTTTTATGTTAATTATTTAAGACTACGTAATTATTTGGCGCTAGTAAAATCTTCAAGGGCGCTGTTTTGGGTATTAGGTTTTATCAGCGCCTTGGCCCCTTGGCACTAGTATAAGTCGGCGTCCGTAGCGGACTGCTCCAGTTGCGTCTGCATACACGCACATACCTCTGTTTATTTTTTTGTTTTTCACCAAACATAAAAGCTCGATTTTCCCTTGTGTATTTATGTGTATTCTAATGTTCTACAATACAATTTTGTGTATTACAACTCCATAGGTAAGACGAATAGACGCTGCGGCACCAAGAATCGTTAACACTGTTATCAGTTTACATTGAGGGAGCCTCCGATTTTTCCTCTTTCAAGGCCAATTCAAGACCCCACGTTAATAAATCCCTTCCTACAGCCCCTACCTTAACCTCCCTTACAACGCTGCCCAACCGTGTGGCAGTATATAGTTCTCATTTACTGACACCGTAAAGACAGGGGCAACCTTTTGAGATTTAAAAAAAATGTGGAAAGAAACTACAGTTTTAGTGGAAGAACAATGGGAGTTCAAAAGAATTAGCGTTTTCACAAAGGGAAATATCTACATAAACATTTTTTTTCGTTGGACAGTTTTAAGCGAATAATCTCTCGATCGAAGAAAACTCAATTTATTTGAGGAAATCGAAGAGTGCGAATTACGTATTCGAAAAAAAAAAGTAAAAAAAAAAAAACAAATGTTTATTTTAGCTTTACCTTTCAAAGTACCTAAAACCAACTAAAAATGACTTGATTTTTGGAAATCTGAATTAGCCATCGACACAGAGAATAAGAATAAAAAAACATTTCGGGTAGATATTTTTCTTTGTGAAAACGCTCCTCAATTACAGAAATTGCTGTAGAAACCATTAATAATAATAATAATAATATTTGGACGATTTATATAGCGCCGTTTTTGTGAAAAATCACCTCAAGGGCGCTGGAAATTATTAGGATAATAAATAAATAACTGGAGAGGAACAGAATACGTAGGTACACATATTATTTTTAAATACCTACCTATTTTATATACCTTCACTATCAGTTACCGATTTGTATAAACACGCAACAAGCAGTATTTTATTGTGTGTAGAATTTGGCTACTATTTAGTATTCTAACGCAGTGATCGTGATATACGAATGCCCATTAGGTATGTGCAAACCAAAAAACATTTCTCATTAATTAATTGTGAAACAATTGATCCAATTAGGTGCTTACGATATTTAAAAAGTTATAAAAGACACTTGGGAATGAAGACAGAAGATACACAGGTGTTTAAAGTGCACTCGAAGACCTTGAAGTGAAATAGTACAAAACAGCGCAACATTTGATCAAATTAAATAATAATTGTATAAGTAGTTATTCAGTCTTTTGTAAATGTACGACTGTAGCATTTTTGTTCAGCTCAATTCTTCATGAGCTATTTTTAACCTATAACTATACTAATAGAATAATAAAGACCGCAGTGGACTCAACACATTTATCTCAATTCGCATTGAATTCATTGCATTTCAAAGGCGATTCAACGATCCATAGCTCACCCAAGTGTCTTCAGTTAGTCTAAGAAAATTCAAGTTATGTATGTAATTTTGGTCAAAACAAGCGTTATAATAATATTAAGTAGACAATCCTTATCATATACCCTTATCATTTTAGTCCAGGAATTTTCCTAAAATCATCAAGTTGCTGTGTACGAGTATGCCGGCTGATTAACCTTCAACCATCTTACAGTCCTCGGTTCCATTATAACTCAGAGTCAACTCCTCAACACCTATTTATTAAAAAAACGAAAAACAGCCCATAACCCAACCTAATGTAACTTATTTAACCAATTTTTTTTCGTCACTTTTAATGACTTTTCAAATGAGGTGTTGCGTTGAGTTCATTTTGAGTTGTCCGGTCACCACAGCCTTCAGGGAGTAACTTTCAAGTTTCAATTTCTTAAAATTAAATGCCTCCTGTGAGTGCTCCTGTCTATGGTTACTGTTGGTATGGCAACAGAACCAAACAAATCGTACAAGTGAAATAAAGTCCTGAAAAAGGATTAAAAAAAATAAACAAGAAACTAGGTTACTAAAATTAGATTTAAAAAAATCAACATTTTTTAATGACTTCATATCACATTTCAAAAGTGTTCTGTTTCTCATGGAAGTGGTGGCACATTCCGTGGATCTGAAGTGGAGTTAAGTATACATAATGCTACATTTTTTGTGTTATTGATTCCTCCGAAGAGTCATTAAAAGTGAAGAAAACAGAAAAAATAAAACTTTGTGTAAAGGGAAATAATTCAAAATTAATAATTATTAATTAATATTAATTAATAATTTATTAATAAAAATTAATAATTAAAAATTTAATCAATTTTTTTACGCAGATCAAATGCTTTGAAAATGAAAAAAAAATGTGTTGTTATGTTTGGGAAAAGGAAATAATATTATAGAAGATATATATTTTGCAAATCAACTGCTAAAATGAACGATAAAGAACGAAATTTGCAAATCAGCTGCTAAAAGGAACGATAGCTTGTTAGATAAACTCTGGTTAAATTCACGGTTGACTTTCAGCAGCAGACTATTGATAATTGAAATTTTATTTACATCCATTAGTTGACTAGTTAGCAGTAAAAGCCGTACCTATATTCTAGTTCAACACTTGGGTAAAAGGATATTTATTTAACACTTGCAATATGGCCAATATGCTGAGGTTATATAAGGTGATTAAATTTCCAAGATTCTTTCGAAGTCCATTTAGATAGAACATAGACATTTAGACATCAATGCGTAGGAACGTTTTTGTCAGAAAAATATCGAACTTTGTGTTTTGTTTCCTAAACAATTCACTTTTACTAACATATACCCTTTTACTTTATTAAAGCCACGGCATTCGTATCTACTAGATTAATTATTTAAGGTTTTCCAGATTTTTAACGTCATTGTTATATTTATTTTTTGAAGAAAGACTATTTAATTTATTAAGATGATGCTCGGATCTTCGAAGCGTAACTAATGATATACATACATCTCGAACGGTGTTCGTACGACACGATACTTCCGTTAATGCCAGCATTATGTTATACAAATAAATTAAATTAACAACTCTTTGTCATTTTCGTATTTATTGTTTATATCAGTGGCGGTTCTTTACAGGGGGACAATGGGGACAGTCCCCACCAGTTACACTCAAAACCTACTAAAGGAAATAACAGTCAATGCCGCCAAAATGAATGAATTCTTTAAACATAAAAGTAATTAACATTAGCAGAAATAAAATACAAACAATTATTCCGGATGATTTTAATAAGACCCTACGCGCGTACAGCGAACAATGTACGGCGCAAAAAAAAGCAGGTCTATTTCTCAGTGCGCAGTATTACTGCGCACTTGGGGGACAATCCGAACTATCCCCAAACTTTCCTTGCGTTGTTTCGCGATCGTATGCAACTGCGCAAGCGCAGTAGTATGTGAGTTCAAGCATCTGCGGGGACAATCCTTTGGATCCCCATAGAACCATTTGTTTGCGAAGTTACGGGCGGGAATCGCTCGCGTTCAAATTAGTTTGATAATAATCTCGCAAGGTAAAGCTTTATTTTTATTATATTTCATTGTAAATTGGCATATTTCTATAGACATTTTATATTATTTTGTGTTAAATATGTACGTAAAAAAGTCGATCCCCACCACTAAAGAAGTGCTCGAGCCGCCACTGGTTTATATTGATCCTGACGCAATTCTTTTTCCTATCTTGACAGATTGAAAATCAATTTCTGGGCCCATCTCTCCAACATATATTTTTTACATTAGCTCCGCACAGGAGGCCCTGAGGAAAATAATTCCCCTCAGGACCTATGTCTACTTTGGAGAAGCTATGTGGAGGGACTTTTTAAGAAAGAAAAGAGGTATCAGTGGTGGGGGTAGATCTGCGGTCAGTGTGTCCAGGAGTGAAGGAAATATGAATCCATCCCTCCAACTGTGGTACAAGGCGATGTTTTGAGAGAGTCCTGCTGGAGAGGTCGAAAGGTCTCCCTCAACCAGTCTTTCCCAATCCCGCCTGCCACACAGTTGACGGGCAGACTGCCCGGACAAACCTCACACAAACCATAAACCTGGGCACCCCTGCTAAGTTACCAATCGTAGCGAACTACTTTGGGTGACCTATAGCGAAGGTGTTACTAATCCAATAAATGGTTTCCGTGTGAAGATTCCCATACCCGCCTCCCAAATTATATATGACACTAATTATGTTTTTTCTTCACCCGTTCTCCAGTCCAACCGTCCAATCAGTGGCGGTTCTTTACAGGGGGACAATGGGGACAGTCCCCACCAGTTACACTCAAAACCTACTAAAGGAAATAACAGTCAATGCCGCCAAAATGAATGAATTCTTTAAACATAAAAGTAATTAACATTAGCAGAAATAAAATACAAACAATTATTCCGGATGATTTTAATAAGACCCTACGCGCGTACAGCGAACAATGTACGGCGCAAAAAAAAGCAGGTCTATTTCTCAGTGCGCAGTATTACTGCGCACTTGGGGGACAATCCGAACTATCCCCAAACTTTCCTTGCGTTGTTTCGCGATCGTATGCAACTGCGCAAGCGCAGTAGTATGTGAGTTCAAGCATCTGCGGGGACAATCCTTTGGATCCCCATAGAACCATTTGTTTGCGAAGTTACGGGCGGGAATCGCTCGCGTTCAAATTAGTTTGATAATAATCTCGCAAGGTAAAGCTTTATTTTTATTATATTTCATTGTAAATTGGCATATTTCTATAGACATTTTATATTATTTTGTGTTAAATATGTACGTAAAAAAGTCGATCCCCACCACTAAAGAAGTGCTCGAGCCGCCACTGCGTCCAATATTCACTCAGCCACTGACCTCATACGTCCTTCCTTTCTAAAAATCAAAATGTGTCATAAAAATCATCATTCAAGTGTATACTATCCATATTCATATAGGTACATGTGTGAAGATTCAAAATTAGCTAAGTATTTTGAATACCGCCGCACAGTGGCTGAAATTTGAGCGCTGGCGCGACGTTGACCCCAGATCGGCATGTTCCCGAAATGATTTTTTTTTCTACAAATGTGTTCTCAATTAACCACTTACATTGAAAAAATCATTTAAAATAACATCCAAAGCTTACTTACTCGGTAATTAGTCACAGAACTGAGATATTCGGGCGCGCAACTGCGCTGCTGTATGTAGGCGAGTTTGAAGGCGTGCGAAATCAGGTTGTTTGTGTACTTATTATACAAAAAAGTATTTTTTTTAAATAACTTAAAATATTTTTTAAGATACGTGCTTTTTTTAAATAACTTAAAAAATATATTTTTTTCATAAATTATATCTGTTGCCTTGGTTCAAAGTTAACGTTTTTTTTCCAAACTTTTTTTCCAATTTTTTGACTTTAATGGAGTAGGAATAAAAACCTTCACAAGTCTTCACTCCAATTTTAATAGGATATAATTGCTGAGTCTTTTTTGTACTTGGTTCAAAAAAATCACCACCAACTATAGCCAGCCACTCTAGTAATTGCATTTTTAATAAATAATTGTACTTAATTTTCGTCAATTTTTTTTCAGAATTCAATCTTTGACTCCGATATGTCAAAGAAAGATCAACTTAATATAATATTTAGTTCTGCGTTTCATTAGAAAAAAATTAAGTTATTCACAATTACTCACTGTCAATTTAAATTAATATCTGAAACTTAATTATTCTGTAATTAGTCGCAGAACAGGGGTACACTGGTCTCACATTTATACTGCTGTAGGTGATTTTGAAGGAATGCGGAACCAAGTTTTTGTATACTTATCGTTGTATATACACTATTTTCAATACTTAAAATATACTTCAAGATACATCCTTTATTTAAATAAATTTAAAAAATATATTTTTCATAAATTATATCTGTTGCCTTGGTTCAAAGTTTACGTTTTTTTCCCAATTTTTTACCTTTAACGGAGTAGGAATAAAAACCTTCACAAGTCTTCACTCCAATTTTAATAAGATATTATTGCTGGATCTTTTTTGTACATGTAACAAAAATATCACCACCAACTATAGCCAGCCACTCCCGTAATTGCATTTTTAAGAAATGATTGTACTCAATTTTTTTTCAGAATTCAATCTTTGACTCCGATATGTCAAAAAAAATCAACTAAATATAATATTTAGTTCAGCGTACCATTAGAAAAAAAATAAGTTATTAACAATTACTGTCAATTTAAATTAACATCTGAGGCTGAATTATTCTGTTATTAGTCGCAGAACAGGGGTACACTAGGTTCACATTTACATTGCTGTAGGTGATTTTGAAGGAATGCGGAATCAAGTTTTTTGTCTACTTGTCATTTGATATACACTATTTTCAATTCTTAAAATAAATTTCAAGATACATCCTTTATTTAAATAACTTAAAAAACATATTTTTTTCATAAATTATATCTGTTGCCTTGGTTCAAAGTTAACTTTTTTTTTTTAAATCCAATTTTTTACCTTTAACGGAGTAGGAATAAAAACCTTCACAAGTCTTCACTCCAATTTTAAAAGGATATTATTGCTGAATCTTTTTTGTACATGGAAAAAAAATATCACCACCAACTATAGCCAGCCACTCCAGTAATTGTATTTTTAAGAAATGATTGTACTCAATTTTTTTTTTAGAATCCAATCTTTGACTCCGGTATGTCAAAAAAATATCAACTTAATATAATATTTAGTTCTGCGTACCATTAGAAAAAAATTAAGTTATTCACAATAATTGTCAATTTAAATTAACATTGGAAGCTGAATTATTCTGTTATTAGTCGCAGAACAGGGGTATACTGGGCTCATATTTACACTGCTGTAGGTGATTTTGAAGGAATACGGAATGCGTCTACTTATCATTGGATATACACTATTTTCAATACTTAAAATATACTTCAAGATACATCCTTTATTTAAATAACTTTAAAAAATATTTTTTTCACAAATTATATCTGTTGCCTTGGTTCAAAGTCAACTTTTTTTTCCAAACTTTTTTTCCAATTTTTTGCCTTTAATGATGTGAGAATAAAAAGCTTTACGAGTCTTCACTCCAATTTTAATATGATATTATTGCTGTATCTTTTGTACTCGTACATGGAAAAAAAAATCACCACCAACTATAGCCAGCCACTGCAGTAATTGCATTTTTAAGAATTTATTGTAATTTTCGTCAATTTTTTTTTTCAGAATCCAATCTTCAACTCCTACCTATATAAATCTTTAAGTACGAGCCGACTATAATATTTTCGTAAATGCATTCAATTAGCTTTTACACATTATTAACGGGAGTTAAAATATTCGTATAGGGTGAATTACGCTAATTATCCTCATTATTAAACTGTTATTCTCCACTGTTTGGAAAATCCCAAGTCCGAGTATTATTGCTATGTACTTCAATTAATAATGTTATGCCTAATGTTTGGGTTTCTCCTTCAATTTTTATCAGGTTCGGTGTCATTAGAGATTTCAATGATTCTAAGTTAACGTTAATAGTTTTCCCAAATATTTATAAATTTAGGGTTGCTACTTACTGAAAATCACATTTTGTATCTATGTTAAATTATATTATAAATATTTAGTTATCACTGTATTATTACCTTGTTTATTAAGAATTATAATCTATAAAATACAATACTTTGCGCCCAAGTTACATGCTACTTTTTATAAACACATTAAAAATCATTATCAACATTTCAACTAATAAGAATAAACCAAAAATAAGTGGTATTTCTTATTAATACTTAAAAAAAACATCAATGAACTGCCAAATGGTCGAGCGCCGAGAGCGATGTCGCGCCAAATCATCAAAATCAGCCACTGTGCGCCGGTGTGGTTACCGTGTAATTATTCAAACAAACAACGTAGTCGCATACACAACACGAGTAGCTGACTTTCTTAATAATTTATGTGTAACTAATGGAGAACTAATGAATTCATATTTGTTTTATGATGATAACTTAATGGGGTATAATAAACTAATACATTATTAATACTAGAACAAGTCAAACACGTTCTTATTATCACCATGTGTTCTGTTATAATATGTCTGACATCTTGAAAATAAACACAAACAGGACGGATATTATATAAATGTTTATCATTGCAGCCAAAAAAACAGTTTCAAACAGATCAAAAGACTAAAACAAACATATCAAACAATAAGCAACCGAGTATGAGTACCGCCGCCGCCGCCCGGGAACCATTTATTGGATTACCAACACCTCTGCCACATGTCACCCCAAGTAATTGGCTATGTTTGGTGATTTAACAGGGGTGCCCAGGTTCATGGGGTGAGGTTTATCCGGATCTTGGTGGTGAATGCGTCTGCCCACCAACTGCGGCCGGATCCTGTAGGTGCGCCTGCATACCGCCCTCTAACAACGTATGCGGGGACATTGAAGTTCTAGAATCGTTACATATTTTAAATGTAGAGTCGTTCATTAAAAAAAATTAGATTCTTGCGAGAACTCCGAAGGGGCGACCATAAGTCGCCTATACCGGGGTGGGAATAGGTGGGTGAAAGCTTCAATGCGGCCGGATCGGGAGAGACTGTAGATCTTTCCAGCAGGACTCTCTCGGAACATCGCCTTACCCGCAGTGGGAGGGATTGATTTAAACGTCCGTCACTCCTGCACACACTGAACCCCAGATTCCTACCAACCCCTATAACATTTTTACTTCCCACTACTTCCTCTCCTTCGTTCCCTAAAAATACCCTCTACACAGCATCCTCAAAGATGACATAGGCTCTGAGGGGAATTATTTTCCTCATGGCCCCCTGTGTGGAGCTAATGTAAAAAAAAGATAGAAAACCGATTAAAGTATTCAATTCCTGAAGGATAGAAATCCAAAAATGTCTCTAAATCAAAAGATAACCATAATACTACCATAAGAAAAATGGATGAATAACGCCATTCGTTCACAGAGATACAAGTCGCTCGTGAGTATCCGCCATACTGTTTTGCTAGTGTTCGTTAGTGTACAGTTGCACGCTACACTCATAGAGACGCTACTGACAGTGCTAGTTGCACACTACGCGAGATGCATTCGCATAGCTACTACTCGTTTGACAGAAACGGGTCCGAGATTTATTTCAATTTTAAATTTATTCTGGAGATTGGAAAATATCCATGTGTATATAACTATATTTTATTGGAATATGTAACAAAGAATTTAACGGAGAAGTGTGGATTGAGGCTGGAAAAAAGTCAATTTGACATCATTCTCGTGTAGTTCCTTGCCAGCGACGAACGCCCTACATTCAATATTTATTTCGTTATATGGGTCAACCCAAAATCTTCTTTTAGATCGTTTTTTATACATACAATAAACATAGATAAGAACAATATTGCATCCATCGCTCGAATCACTTTGTATCGTATTAACTCCACTGCTGCGCGTGTAAAAATAATCGTAGAAATAATCGGATAGTGAATACAGGAAGAAGTGGTTAATTTTTAGTATGCCGATAAAGAATAATATTTGTAAGATTTGCAGAGGATTCCATAGTACTGCAGATGGAATCAAAAATCTGCAAATAATAATGGAAATTCATTTGCAGATGCTCTACCTTTTTATAACATAATTCTCTTGAACAGTTTTGAAAAAAAAGGTATTTTTGAAGATAATATCTATAAATTTTTACGCCGAAACGGCAATTATATAAAATTCCATCGGTACAAAAAAAAATCGCAATACTACGAAAATTATTATATCTAAACACGTTTTTTCTGTTATTTTACAAGTTATGTGTATGATAAAATCACAGTGTTTCTTTATAATATGCTTGGGACATTTCCCACGAGATTTTTGCTCTATACGTATTATAACCGACTCGTGTTTTATTAAACATTTTCTTGTAAAACTTGTAAAATAACAGAAAAAAACGCGTTTATAATAATTTTCGAAGCACTTTTCTATCGAGGGAATTTTATATAATTATCGATTTTGCGTGGCAAGTGTATAGATATTATCTTAAATATTAACATTTATTTTTTTATAAAATTAAAAGTGTTCAAGAGAAATATATTGTAAAACGGTAGAAATTCAGAATGCCGCTTCTTAAAAATGACCACGAAATTTGGTAGGTATATAGCTACTTAAATGGTTATATTTACCCCCGATTAGATCGATAGGAATTGATTGAGAATGGTAAAAAAATACTCAAAATTTCCATTTAAGAGCGTATAACCAGCCAGCGGCCGAAAATCCACATTTCGTCGAAAGAGGTTCTTACGATCGTACAGGGCGGTTCCAATGAGAAAGATTAATTACTCTCCGTACCAGCTTTTTAAAATTATAACTCAATTTCGATTTTATTTCATTCCAAATTTGCTTTAATTTATACCTATATCCAAAAATGCTGAAAGGCGTGTTGATAAAACTATTAAAATTGTGTACTTTTGTAATTATTTTTTATCATAATTAGGTATTTACCATTTTTCAATAATGTCTCAGCAAAATAAGAATGTAATTTTTTTTTTAAATATATTAGTGTGTAAGTGTGCAAATAAATACACAAACGGACCAATTTTTGTCAAGAAACACATGTGCTCATATATTTTTTTAAGACTTCAATTAAAATTCTGTTGCATACGTTTACCAGATAATGTATTGATTTATTTTACTGCATGATTACATGATTTGAAATGGGTGTTGTATAATCAATGTATTTTTTTGAAAATTTAACAAATCCGCCAACGACCTATGGTATAACTTTATTATACTAAAAATTATCATTTTTACTGAAAATTTAAAACATACGTTTACTAGGTAAAAGAACAATCTTTCGAAACCAATTTGTATTTTTTTGTGGAAAAGAGTCAATACGTCTAAACACTGATTTAAAAATGACATATTTCTGGTGTTCTCTGGTTATTTCTAGAAAACTATTTGTAGTCCTAATTTCTCAGTAATTTTTCTACTTATTTTGCATATTCAATGTTTTCTAAGAATTTTTCAATGATTTTTGAAACATTTTCGTTTTAAAGGCTGACAACTAAAATACCCCTTGTAAAAAAAAAAATCACAAAATCAGCAGAAATATAATATTATTTGCGTGCTGAAGTAATTTATTGCAACTTTCTCAGAAGTTTAATTGCTGAGTTCGTGGGACATTACGGAATACACACAGGGGTCACCAAAGACACAAGCCGATACAAATGTGTTGTGAACGTGTCTGTGTACCCGAGGTAAGCTAAATTTTATCTTACTTCAGGTAAAAGTGCGAAATTCTTTCAACAGATAATAAAATTCATTGGCCTATCTGGAATAGATACGATATCGATCATCCAGTTGATTAGTCACACAAAGATATTGAAATACAAGAAATGGTCAGATATCTCCAATACTAAGTTTTGAGATAACAAGAAAGTGTTCAAACGGAAAGAACGCGGGTTTTGGCTTTCAGATTACCGGCACTCAGTGTCCGAGTCCGCTCGTAATGTCTCTTGTTAAAGCTCCGCAACCGGGCTCGAAAAGAAGAAGATGGAGAGATACGAAATTACAAATGTTAGAGGAGCGCGCTAACATTTACAGCGACAAAATTGATGCGAAAATTGTGAAAATGTTTAATAAAACACGACTCGTTTAAAATACAGCAAAAATCTCGTGGGGAGCATCTTAAGTATCATTTAAAGAAACATTTTGTAATATTTTTTTAAGTTTGTTATGTACTGTTGTTATAAATGTTATTTGTATTTTATATGTTAAAGCCCAATAGGGCGTCAATAAATAAATAAATAAATATAAATAAATTTTGTTTTTTATAAGAAAAACTTTATTTTTATACTTTTTTGAAGGTTATTCCCATCAGTGAAATATATCATATTAGAATAAGTTAACAATAACAATCTAAACGAAAATATGAAAGAGAACAAGACACAGAAAAACAGAAAAAGACAATGGTCGCAACTGGGACACGAACCCAGACCTCTCCGTCTAACCGGGACGAGTGCGTTAACCAATTTCGCTATTGCCACCTTCTGTCAAAGCCGTCATATTTGTCAATCTCATATTTTCAAATTTTAGAATTACATTATTATCAACTAATTATTTTTCTCCATAATACGGGCAACTACCTTTTTTTATTGGAAACAATCATTCTAAGAATTGGTTTGTAACCTGGATAGCGTCTCGGATAGATATATCCGAATTTATTTATATGGAACAATTGACTTTTACGAAAGTCTAAATGAATATTCAATTTTTATAAGAAAAACTTTCTTTTTATCCTTTTTTGAAGGTTATTCCCATCAGTGAAATATATCATATTAGAATAAGTTAACAATAATAATCTAAACGAAAATATGAAAGAGAACAAGACACAGAAAAAGACAATGGTCGCAACTGGGACCATTGCCTTTTTCTGTTTTTCTGTATCTTGTTCTCTTTCATATTTTCGTTTAGATTATTATTGTTAACTTATTCTAATATGAAACATTTTGAATTTTTTCACAAATATAATTTGTAAGCTAATAGAAACAGACTTGTTTTTAATATTTTTTGGAGCATACTTTGGAGCATATTTTTTTTCTATCGAGGCAATTTCATATAATTTGCGTTTCGGCGTGGGCAGCATCTAGACATTATCTTAAAAAATAACATATATTTTTTTAAGATCTTAAAAACTTCAAAGGGAGATATGTAAGAAATCGGTAGAAACTCGGGTTGCCGAGGCTTAATAATGAGTAAATGCTACCTAGTAGCATGCGTGTCACGCCCAGAGGAGTATGCTCACAAAAAGACCGGCTGTTGATTAATAAGCATGCTACTGGATTCGCGGGAGGAAGGAGAAATTCTTATCGGCGCGCCTGCGCCAGTCGGCCGCCCGTGCGCCTACTAATCAGAAAGCCGAAACCCGCATTCTTTCTGTTTCTAGACGAAGGCGATATTCGAATGTTCGTCAATTAAATATTCTTTACACATGTAAATATTATTTACACGTGTCTGTGTTTTACAAATTAAATTTGCTATAGAAAAATACCTGGAAGCATAACGGTCCGGTAAATTAGTATAAAATTTTGAAATTTCCCACTAGTAACCCAGAAAACATATTTTTTGAGTTTTTCTGCATTATAATTGTTTTGGTGGTGTTTGTGAATAATCTGAGGTTTGTATCACATATAACACATAGGGTATCAACACTTTTACAGTAACTGCGTACTCGACTCATGTTTCGATTTTTCGGAGATATCTGACTGATCAACTGGACGATCTATGTAAATGTACATAATATGTAGAACTTTATTATTTTTTACAGGTAATAATTCATTTTCATAACGGTTTGTAACGTAGACTCGATTCCCCATAATTCATGTAATTAAAACAGTATACAATACGAATATGGTAAGCAACTACATATAAATAAATTATTCTCGTTCCCTTGAGTTTGAATGACAATGCAGACAAGTGGATTTATTAATTAGCTTGACTACCCGGCTCCACCCGAGATTTAAACGCTATTTTTATCGTATTTTAACAATATTAAAACTTGTGAAAAAAAAAGTTTCTTTATAAGAGTTTTTTTATTCTTTTAAATTGTTATTTTAAAACCCAAAAATGATGAAATGACTGAAAATTTGGACAGAAAATGTTATGGAATAAATTAATGATATTGGCGTCTTATATTCAAAGCTACATAACACATCAGAGAAAAGACGTAGCAAATATTAGTTGGGAGTGGAAAATCCATACAGAAAATGGTGTGCATGTTTCATGCGCCAGAGCACACCGTGAGCGGAATTTGCTGTTACAGAATAACAGTTAAGTTCACCATTTGGGAGTACCGCCACCACGGGATCCGGGATAACCAACACCCCTACCAAGTGGTTCTCTACGTTTGGTGACTTAGCAAGGATGCCCGGGTTCATGGGGTGAGGTTTATCTAGGTCTTGGCGGTGGATGTGTTTACCCATCTATTGCGTGGCGGGCTAGATCAGGAGAAACTGGTTGAGGGAGACCTTCCGACCTCTCCAGCCGGACTCTCGAGCCATCGGTGCATTTTTTTTCATAATCTCCACACAGAAGGCCATGAGGAAAATAATTTCCCTCAGGGCCTATGTCATCTTTGGGGATGCTGTGTGGAAGGTTTTTTTAGGGAAAAGAAGGAGAGGAGAGTTCTGGGAAGGAAAAGGGTTTAAGGGGTGGGTATATAGGAATCTGGGGTTCAGTGTATCCTGGTCATCCGCCTCCAAGATCTAGACCTAAACCTCACCCCATGAACCCGGGCACCCCTGCTAAGTCACCAAACTTAGCGAACCACTTGGGGTGACCTATTGGAGAATTGTTGGTTATCCAATAAAGGTTCCCGGGGCGGCAGTACCCATTTCCGCCTCCCAAATTGAACCCATTGCACCAGTGGCGTAGTTTGGGGGGGGGGCGGCCCGCCCCGGGCGGCACTTTTTAGGGGAGCGGCAAATTTTCACAGTAATGTTTCAAAATTATTTAAGAAAATAATTATTATCATTAGAGAGAACAATAATATAAACATCGTTGTACCGCAGTTGCGCAGCGTGTGGGAAGTAAAGTAAGTTATTATTTTTAAATGTATAATAATTATGTGAAAATGTTCTACGATACCTTCGTTTACGAATCCAACTCTTTCTTTTATTATATATTATAAATGTCAATAATTATTTTTTTTCAAGCTGAAAACTTCGTAATTCATAGGAAAACCGTACGTATATTATGAGAGAAATACTGATTAAAGCTGGGAACTCGCAAACAGATTCACTCTTAATTTAAACCAGAATTGTGTTCAGAATGTAACGATTGAATTCCAGTTGTGTATTCATCCGCTAATACATTTCGAAGGGGACCATTATTTTATTCGAAGTACATCGGAGGTTATCCACCACATACCCGCCCCTCTACTAGATCTAGAAACTAGACCTCCCTTACTCGGAAGTGCAGTTATAAAATTCTCTTTGCAGACTATGTATATGCTGCCAGAATCAAAGAGAAACCATTTTCATATTCTGAGTATAGTTTTAATTCGCCACACACAGATTTAATTTAACCCGTCTAATCACAGAGACGCAAATTGTCCCACACATTTATTTTAAAATAAAGTTGTATGAATGCGATAAAAACCGTATGTATTTTTGAGCCAATTTACATTTCCAACATCAAAATTTTAATATTTAGAAATAAAACTGTTTTAATACGCACGTCGGAAAAATTATTTTATCTTCATTTTAGAACAATTTTGTTTTTTTCAAAAGTGTAAAAAAAAATAATAAAAAGGAACATTTAAAATGCCTAAGAAGAACAGAGAATTTTGTGCGCAAACCTTGACAGGCAAAAGTATATAAATATTTTTTTCTTATTATTTGAAGTGTTAAACCAGTTTTCAGAACGTAAAATTACAATTGTGGATTCATCTACTAACACAATTCGAAGAAAAACATTATCTTATTCGAAGTGCAATTATACAATTCTAGTTGCAGACTCTGTATGTGTTGCCAAAATCAAATAAAAACCATCTTCATGTTCTGAGTGTACTTTTAATACGCCACACACATACTTAATTTAAACCAATTTTATGTTGAGAATGTAAATTTCTAGTTGTGCATTCATCTGCTGATACATTTCGAAGGAAAACATTCTCTTATTCGAAGTGCAGTTATGAAATTCTAATCGAAGACTACATATGTACGTATTGCCAGAATCGAAGAGAAACCATTTTCATTTTCTGAGTGTAGTTTTAATTCGCCGCATACAGATATAATTTAGACCAGTTTTGTATTCAGAATGTAAAATTACTGTTGTGGTTTCATCTGCTGACACATTTCGAGGAAAAATATTATCTTATTGGGCAGTTATAAAATTCTAGTTGTAGACTATTTATTTAATGCCAGAATAAAAAAAAACATTTTCATGTTCTGAGTGTAGTTTTAATTCGTCGCATATAGAAATAATTTAAACCGGTTTTGTGTTCAGAATGTAAAATTTCTGTTACGGTTTCATCTGCTGACACATACCGAAGGAAAACATTCTCTTATTCGATGTGCAGTTATAAAATTCTAGTTTTATTTAATGCCAAAATAGAAAAAAATATATATTTTCATAATCTGAGTGTAGTTTTAATTCACCGCATACAAACTGGTTTTGTGTTGAATACAACGACAAATTAAAAAAACGAGTTGCTGATTCATCGTGTACCGAGTGAAGCTTTATATTTGAGTTGCATACCAAATGCTGCGAAATTCTGAGAAACTGATTGTTCCGTGTGTAACTATTATTTGGGGACTCTAACGCAGAATCAATCGTAAGTCAAAACCTGCCTTGCGTTCTAAACACGGTATAAATGCCCCCCCCCCCCACCCGGAGCTTGAAGGGGGCACCCAAATAAGGGGGCGGCGAAATTTCCCCTCGCCCCAGGCAGCCAACACCCACGCTACGCCACTGCATTGCACTACAGTGCACTACAGCGGGAGGAATGAATTCATATGTCCGACACTCTGACCCCCCAGATTCCTACCTCTCTCTCATACCTTTTTCCTTCCCAGAACTTCCTCTACTTTGTTTCGCTAAAAAAAAACCTCCACACATCATCCCCAAAGATGGCGTAGGCCACGAGGGAAATTGTTTTCTTCAGGGCCTCCTGTGTAGGGCTAATAGAAAAAAAAGTTCTTAGAGAATTGTTATTCACAGGCATAATATATCGCTATCAGGTTACCTTGAAGTTATTTTCTCGACGCATTTCAGAATTATCTCATTGTGTTCATCGAAGATAATTGCAAGAATGTCCAATTAATAAAATATTGTACTTACATAAATATAAACCATCGCGTGAATATAGACTAGACCATTCGTCTATCTATATCAGTGGTTCCCAACCTTTTTCTGACCCGGGACCACTTGTACGTATATTTTTTCGACAGGAACCACAAGCAGTGGCGTAGGCTAGCATGGGTGGCACCCGGGGCGGATAGCACAACGGGAGGGGCGTAATGGGATAGGGTGGGACGGGTTCTAGCAGAATATTTACCACAACGCAAGGGGCAGAATGGGATATGGGGGTGGAACGGGGTAGGATGGGGTGTACCATAATGGTCACTTACCACGAGGTAAAATAACGATAAAATTAATATTATCACGATTTTTTTATTCAGACTTCTCGACCAGAGACCGCCAGCGCTGGCTCGCTTATTGACCGGCGGACCATCGCGGACCATCTTCTAACCTCTTGCCGACCACTGGTTGGGAAAGCCCGATCTATACGAACAAAACACAATCTGATTCAACATTGTCAATAAAAAGATGTTGAGTCAATCTAAATGTGAAACAAAAAAAATATGTAAAAATATTCGGTCGCATCAAGGAAAATATTTTATACTAGTTAATATTTTCTGCAATGCTTAAATTAATGTTACATTTTGAATTTTTTCTCAATAAGTTGAATTAGTCCACTATAAAGAAATATTGAAAAATATATTATTTAAAATCATCTTGAAAACTTACACTACAACACTAGTGACCATTCATTAGTAATTAGTTGCTTCTTCTTCTTCCTTTCCCTAAAAAAGAAACTCTTCACAGCACCTCAATAGATGACATAGGCCCCGAGGGAACTTATTTTCCTCAGGGTTTCCTGTGTGGAGCTAAAAAGAGTGGGAGACCCTTTATTTCTTTAGTTATTTAAAAAAAAAATTGTAAACAGGCTTTTTTCAATGATTTTTGAAACCTTTTCGTTTTATGGATTGACAACTAAAATACCCTTTCTAAAAATCACAAAATCACCAGAAACATTAAATTATTATATAAAGGTGTCCGGGGGGTTTTAGGTAGAATGAAAAAACAATGGAATTTTGATAAAAGTTCTTTTTTACATCTCCCATCACGTAGAATACATCCCGAAATTAGTGCACTTTACCCCCGGACACCTGTACATTATTTTTACGTTTTGGGAATTTTCACAGTTTTTTAATGTCAATTAACTAACTAACTAACCATCACGCCGTTTCCCCGCAAGGGTAGGCAGAGAGGACGGACCGCCAAACAACAATTAAACAAACCGCATTTTCATTTTATTTCGACGAATGAATAGTTTTCTATGACGATTTAAAATGTGCCGTTTTTCATTTGCCGCCATACGGTAAAGTTCTTGCGGATGGCGTTCGTGATGTCACACAGGTAAGCTTGAAGGGGAGTCCCGGCTCACGGTGACAGCTGTCTAGCGGCCAGTAGCGTACCTACCAAAGTCAGGGAGGAAAGATTGGATTAAATTCCAGATTCTTCGTTTCCCACAGTCCAAGAACTGAACTTGAATTGAATAGTTTGGTTATCATTTATCAAACCCGCTTTCACAATAATAATATATTTGTAATGAATGGCAATTTGAACATTATGATCGTGAAATATTGTATTCTGGTGATCTGATAATTTCGG
This sequence comes from Limnephilus lunatus, assembly GCA_917563855.2. Lineage (NCBI taxonomy): Eukaryota > Metazoa > Arthropoda > Insecta > Trichoptera > Limnephilidae > Limnephilus > Limnephilus lunatus. The sequence goes on along the minus strand of OU830597.1, from coordinate 81,805,737 downwards.
GATTGCATAAGTTTTAATTCTTTGTAAGTTACTTATTGCGTTGGTATATATGTATGTTATAAATACAGGTAGGTATATAAATATGTTAGAAATGTTACAAGACGTCTTCTTTTATTTATGTTTGGGATTTTTTTATGTGACACCTTACAAAAGCACCCCTGAACTATGCCGCCCCTTCGTTGGGCAGCGGAGTGAGGCGGGTTAAGGTAGGGCTGTAGGAAGGGATTTATTATTGTGCGGGTCTTAAAGAGGCCCGTATCACACGAAGGAGGATAAACAGATAACCGCGCAACATTCCCAAATGTCTGGATCCAGTGAGACTATTGTATTTCCACACATACAATATACAGGAATTGAGTTGAGAGCCGTGTAATCTCTTGATTTTTTAAATTTTTAATTGTTTGTGTCGATATTTTCAGGTTTCTTTCACTTTGTTAGGTTTATCCCTGGAATATATGTTAAAAAATCAGCTGTAACAATTTAATAAGTCGTATTTTTCAATTTTAGCTGTCCAGCTCATTAAGTTACGAGCCGCCACTGACCTGACTATTCAGATTTGGTCAACAAACACGGCTTACAAACCAATTATAATTATATGTATTTACATATTTATTAAAAGTTTTCTTGAAATTTTAGATAAATAATAAATCAGTTGTATTCTTACCCCAAAAGACTTATTAAATTTATTGGAAGCATGTTTAGAACATTTTCGAGAAAATATAATTTATTCCGGTGTTTGTGGTTGAATTTAGGCATAAGTACATTATGCATTGTTAGTGCACATGCGAATGTAAAACTGCATTTAAATTATGCGAATTTCACTACCGTTTGATAAAAAATAAAAGTTCCACCGGCATACCGGTTTTCGAGATGTGTTTCGAGACGGCCCCAAAGTTCTACATCAAGACAGTCTCGAATATATCTAATATCTGCATTCTATAAGATTCAATAACCAACGATAAACAAGTTATCCGTACCTGGGTAAATAATTTATAACTATAATTACATGGATATATTTCTATTCTAGACCCAGTTAATTTTCTGTTGAAAGTGGATAATTTTCTCAAAACTTTATAGATTCTGATAATTTTCCGGGGTTTTTGAAAACTGCTTTTTTAATGGTATTTTTTTTACTTACTGGAATGATGAATGAGAGGTTGTCACTTCACTAATTTGTATTTGGCTTCGATGAATATGAAGACAGGTAACAGGTATCACAGCTTTCAAAATCACTAAACACTTGTTCTAGTTCGCGCCGCGTCTTTTTTCGCTTATGTCTGCGACGCGTGCTCCATGCGTACTCCGCGCTCCGCGATGGAGTGGCGAATGGCGTCTAAGGTGCAAAGACGAACTGACAACCATCATAATAATATCTCCTTTATATGCCGGGGCAGGGCCGTATCGGACCCAAACATAGAATAAAGAGACCCAAACCATTTAAGTTGGTAGATACGTAATCTTTTTTTTTCTCCTTACTTAGTCAGGTATCTAGTGTATCTTGTGGCCGTAGTTTCGGCTTCGGTTTTAACCAATTTCGGCGAGTGAAATAGTTTCGGCCACGGTTTCGGTTCAGGCCAAGCTTGCGTTCGTGAGGTACCGTGTAACGTTCGGCTTTACTCGGGCGCTTGCGTACGGGTCTAGGTAAATTGACCGAATTGCAATTTTTCGAATTCAATTGCTCGAAATGCAATTTTTCGAAAACATTTTTTTCGAACATCAATTGATCGAAAGACTAGTTTTTCAAATTGATAAAGTATATATACAGTACGTACAACAGTATTTTATTATAGGACTGACAATATCAACCAACCTAACCTAACGGTATCTTAGTTATAAGCCAGTGAAATATATATTTTAAAAGTTGATTAACAAATTCGAAAAAAATATGTCTTTCGGCCAATTGCTGTTCTGTCTGAATTTCGAACAATTGATTTCGAAAAATTGAATTCCAAAAACATGTCTACTCGTCTACTCCCCGTACACACGCCTCTATAATAACACTTTAATATTATTTGAAAAAAAAGAAGCTATTAGGTATATAAAAGTTGTCTTAAAAATCAAAGTTCAAAGATTCACAAATTTTAAAATATTATTTATTTTTGTCGAAGCGTTTAAATATTTTTAGCGTTTAAATATCAAATAATTAGTTATTGAATTGCTATTGTCTTACAAATACTAGACTGATTTTTTTTTTTTTTTGCGAAAACCGCACAAGAGTACCAACTGCTCCCATCTGGAGCCAGTGAAATTATGGCATCCCCAAATGGAGTATATTGTGAAGCTGAAAGTATTAGGGAGGGGAAGGAGGTGAGGAAAACTACGGTGGGGAAGTATCTGGCTATTCAGAGCTGGTCACCAAACACGGCTAAAGTCATTTCAATCAACGCTTCATTTCCGAATGATAGTCTTAAACCAGGTCGATACTTAGAGTGTCTTCCGCTCAGGTACGTTTCGTATTTCAAAATAATATTATATTAAATGAATTCTGAAATAACACCAATTAATCAAATACAATTTATTTGTACCCGCAACCTTCGGATTCCCACCCTTAGATTTGTTTTGAAAAGTTGGTATTTCTTAAATTTTTATATTTATTTTTTCTGATTAAGTACTTCATAGTTAATTTTACCATAGAGCACATTGAAGAACTGTTACAACACAATGAACCGAAAAGCGATAAAAGAAAACCATTTTACTAATTAACTTTATGTTTTCATTTCATTTAAAAGTTTGATAGCATAAAAAACACCTTTTCGGAGAGTGGAATATTTTTTAAATATTTTTAAAATATGTTTCGGTTTCGGCTGAAACTAGAACTAAAGCCGAAATTCGGTTTCGGCTGAAAATCGATTTGCGGGCGGTCACTAGGTACCGACAGCACCTTCTACAAATCTGCCATTACCTCACTACCTCCTTTGTTATGTTTGGAGTTAGAGGGTCTTTTTGTGGAAAGGCAAGAGTGAACTTGTGTCCTGAAAAGACCCATACTGTACCTACAAGTACACACACAGATGTGAGCAAATCATTCAAAAGCCGAACTGTTGAACACAAGAACCGATAACGAATCGTAAAAAGAACCCTTTCTTTTATGCAAAAGGTCAACCGTGTACAAATTTAATGTTGGCGAAGAAAGGCTGGGAGACCTTTTCTAACACCTTAATTTTTACTTATACATTAATTTCTTTTACCTTAAATGATATTAATATATGTATACATCCTTTTATCCATCACCTGAAAAAAAGGTTAGCTCAAGCACGTGTGTAAGTAAATATACAGTATTGCGTGTTGTTTATATACGATACGATATGAATGTACCACCCCAGCCAGGAGTACTCCTGTCCTGGTAAGACCGGTACACCAGGGGGCACTGATTTATTGGGACTAGAAACACGTGCTCTGAGGATGGGAAGAAGGATGGAGTTTAATCGACCCGTATACATGGCAACTTATTAAGCCAGTATTGGAATTTAGGATGGACAGGAATAAAATAATTAATTGAGCCTTATTTTGTTTGTTTGTTTTTTCCCCTTATTTAATGTCCTCTTTTTTCTTACCTCTTCTTGACTCTTTCTGGTTCTTCTGGTGTCTTATATTTTCTCTGTTTTTCTTGCTTCTTCTCTTTATTCTTCGTTCTTCTTCTTGACTCTCTTAGTTTTTTCCTTCATCGTATTGTTTCATCCTGCCTTCTCTTGGACTTTATTTAGTCTTCTTGTCTCTTCTTTCCCTTTATTGCTATTTTTGCGCTTCTTGCCTCTTTTTGCCTCTCCTTGCTTCTTCTTGCTTCTGTTTTGTTCTTCTTTTTCCTTTTTTGTCCCTTTTTGCTTTTTGTCTCTTTTTGTATCTTCTTGTCTCTTCTTGACTCATGACAGTATTGCGTGTTGTTTATGGTCAGTAAATTATTACCTATGTTTTTAATGAGCACCAATCTCTCATAAATAATCAGGTTTATGATATTGTAGTTGTGCACCTCGACACACTTACACGTACATATCTATGTAAAAATGCTTATTATAAACAGTATTTTTTCTACGAATCACAACAATCCATCCATAAAGATATGCACCTAAACAAGACAAAAAAATACCCGAACAAATCAATTATGTTTTTATTAAGTTAACCTTATTTTCAATTTTTATTAGAACAAATCTCTTTTTATAACTTTTGAAGGTTTTTACTATCAACGTAACATATCACTGAAGAAGAAGATAACACTAATAATCTAAACGAAAATGTGGCGAAATAATAGTCCCAGTTGCGAGCGATATCTTCTTATTTTTCTGTGTCTTGTTCCACTTTCATATTTTCGTTTAGATTATTAGTGTTATCTTCTTCTTCAATAATATATAACCTTATTGTATTTTTTTATTTCGTCATAGTACGATCATCGCATAATATACTATAATCATCCAACCTTGAATATTCTTACAACATTTAAAATCACGTTGTTTTGTTTTTATCATAGTATGACAAAACAAAGAAAAATATTTTTTATTAAGAAAAATAATATAATCTTTATGCATATAGATTATATTGAAATATAAATTGAAGAAAGAGTTCGCGGAATTAGAGTTGATCCAAACAACAAACCCTTTTGCTGCATATACATGCCCACGAATTATGATGGGAAAGGAATGAATAACGGCGAAAGACGCGAAACGCCGCTTACGGTTGCTTAATTCCTTTCCCATAATTCGTGGTTCGGTTCGCGGAAATATCAAGTGTTTATACGCAGCATGAGTGAGTTAGTTGTATATTCATACACTTTCGACACTGATTTCCTTAACCCTAGAGTACTAATCATCGCCTGGGAGGCCGCACTCTCACAGTTTTTTCTTTGTAAATTCAAATCTCGCGCTCACCTGAACTTAGTGCTCCCGGGGCCCCCCCGCGACGCAGTGGAAAGCGGTCGCGTGTCTCGCAGTTGTCCTTGCCGAGCAGAGTTACAGAGTATTGGATCGCTTGGGAAGCGATCCTTATTAATGCCATTTGCTTCCTAAGAGCGTATTTTCAAAAGTTATCACTAGACATATGCACTAACAAAGTGCCAAAATATGCATGCAAATATGCAATAAAAAAGGCCGAAATATGCACTAAAAACTCTTGATGTGCCTAAAATATGCACAGTGCAAAATCAAAAAACCGTTTTTATTTTTACAAAAACAGCGAAATATTCTTAAAATTATGCATACTTTTTGTGACAATATACAATTAAGTATTTTTCCAAATTTTCGAGCAAAAATTTTTGATGTTTGTCACCCAAAACGCCGATAACGACTTCTCTACGTCAACTGACGTCATCCGACAAAATTTGGAAAAATTGGCGCCATTTCTGAAGATACCTGTTTATGCAGGGTATGTATGACCTGTGCCGTTGATGTAGGCATTAATGTTCTTCATGTCTTCAAGACTCGGATTTTTAATAGCGTCTAACTTTTCACGAATCTTTTCTGATATTGAATTGGGAAGAGCGTTGGCGAGTTCAATCATTGTTTCCAGTATTTCTATTGATTTAAATAGAGGAAGGTTTTTTGTTTCCAATTTCTCTATGGTATCTGGTAACTTGTGGAAATGTGTTGAGATGAGGGCGATATTTTGTATAATGGATGCGTCTTCAAACGCTAAATATGCACGATTGGGAAAAAACAGGCTAAAATATGCATTAACGTCTTAATTAGAGAGTTATATGCATTTGCATATGCAAATATGCAAATGCATATAATCCGATGTCTAGTTATCACCATAGGTTGATCTCATAGTAATAGCATCTAAGAGAAAGCTGTGTTTTAATTATTAGTCATTATATGAATAAGACTGAATTAAAAATATATAACTGTTGTTAGGTAAAATTAAACTAAACTATTAAACTATGTACATACGAGAGTGGACCGGCATTAGAAGTGTGGAGGAGCTGTTCCGGGCAGCGCAAGACAGAGAGACCTTTTCAAGAGTGATCGCCAACGTCGGGGGAACCTGATAGGGCCCACAAAGAAGAAGATTAAACTATGCCAAACATTTAAAGATGAATCTAAGAAAACAGAATACTAATTACTTATACTTAATTAATAGAAAAAAAATACTGTTGCTTAATGTAAGAAATGTTTAATAAAAGTTGATTTTTACACAAAAATGTGTAGTTTCAATTTGATTTTATAATATAATTTCAAAGATGCGGGATCCCGCGTGATCCCGCGCGGGATTGAGTAATCCCGCATATCAATCCCGCGGGATTGAATGAGCTGCGGGATTGCAACCCCTAGACATGATTAGTGTTAATTGTATTTATAAAAATAAATATTTTGTTACAGATGAATCCAGATGATAGTCAAATAGAAAATTGGTTAATGGAAGGTGACTTGTTGGTAATGTTTGGCTTTCATGATAAAAATATAAATGAACAAAATGTGGAAGAAAATGTCATTAAAAAAGGAAAACGAAGCATGTGCCCAGCAAAAAAAACGAGTGTGCTTTAGACCACACGAATGAAGTAAAACTTCACAAACTTATAAAAGAACATATGACATTGGGGTGACCTACAACTGTGGGGTGACCTACGGCCGTGGGGTGACCTACGACCTTGGGGTGACCTATGACCCTGGGGTGACCTACAACTGTGGGGTGACGTACGACCGTGCGGTGACCTACGACCTTGGGGTGACCTACGACCTTGAGGTGACCTACGACCTTGGGGAGACCTACGCCCTTGGGGTGACCTACGAACTTGGGGTGACCTACGACCTTGGGGTGACCTACTACCTTAAGGTTTCCTACGACCTTGGGTTAGTATGTAAGCCTTACCTTAGTTGTGCAGTATGTACGCTTCGCCCGATCACCTTTCGCATCGATCACCGTTCGCATCGATTACCGTTCGCAACACACTTTTCGTAACGCATTCACCAGCTTACCCCCCAAGTCGAGCGTGCGTAAAGAAGTTTTACTTAAAGACTAAAAAAACGCATGAGTGTGTACTACTGTGCGTAATGCAACAAACCATATTGTCTGGAACATCAATCGCCTAATTGCTTCACTTGTGATAAGAAATAAATAGATTAACTATAACGTAATGTGACATAAAAATTGTAATGCTAAATATTATTTTTTTTATAATGATCTCACCAGACTGATATTATATTTTTATAAAAATGTTTACTTTTAAGTTTTTTGCAAGAACTTTTTTTTTCATACTTTAATATAGGTACCTATCTTTGTTGTGCCAAAAAAGTTAGTGTTATGTTTAAACCACTTGACTGTTTTGATTTAGAAAATATATTTTTTATTTTTGCATTTAAAAAGGCAGAGGTTTCCTATTATGCAGAAATATATTTTTCATATTTTAATAATGACACTAAAAAAAACTACTTGTTTTTTAAAAAGTAGCCTCCCAAGCGATGAGTAGTATTAAGCAGTAAAAAAGTTTTATTAGTATTCTCAGAGAAACAGCATTTTGCTTATTTTTACTTATGTGCATATCAAGAAAGAAACGAGACAAGTGAAAGCGTTGTTCGAATTTGAATGTTCTAAAAGTTTTTGCAGTGTGTTCTTTTTCATTTCTCCCAGAGAAAAATAATTTCACCTAACACAGCGCCCTTGAGGTTTTTACTAGCGTCAGGCACCGCTTGGCTTGGGGCCGGTCCTGGCTGTGCGAAGGATATTTTTAAGGAAAGGAGGAAGAAAAAGTTCTGGGAAAGAAAAAGTTAAGAGGTCTGGGATTCCTATATACTGATCAGAGGGTCGGTGTGTCCAGGAGTGACGTATCAATCCATCCCTCTCATTGCGGTGTAAGGCGATGGGTGGGGGGTGTCCGGCTGGAGAGATTGAAGGGTCTCCCTTAACCAACCTCTCCTGTTCCGGCCCGCCACGTAGTTATCGGGCAGATGCATCCACCGCCAAGACCTGGAAAAACTTCTCCCCATGAACAAGGGCACCCCTGCCAAGTCACCAAACATAAGAAAAGCGATCATGAGCAACCAAATGCGAGCTCAACATTTTGCACAAATAATTGGAAATGAGGAAGCTCGCTGCCAGATGGGTGCCGCATTTGCTCTCAGTTGACAAAAACCATTGCGATGGAGTGTTTGCGATGTTCAACCGAGATAAGAAGGACTTTTTTACACCGTTACTTGACTGTTTGTAACCATGGACGAAACATGGATCCATCACAACACACCAGACACCAAGGAACAGTTTAAACAGCGGACTGTTCTTAGCAAATCGAAGCCAAAGGAGGCCAAGGTAGGACTATCGGCCAATTAGGTTATTTCCACGGTTTGTTGGGATGCGCACGATATCAACCTGGAAAAGGAAAAAATGAAAAAGGATCACGGGCGTATTATATATTGTTGGATCGATTGGACGTCGATTTGAAGCGAAATTGGCAAGGTTTGACGAAGAAAACATGCTCTTCCACCAATACAATCCACAATGTTTCAAGAGATTTGGGCGGGATGAGGAAATCATCGCTGAAACAGAGGACTATTTTTAGGACTTCGAGAAATCGTGTTATTCGGAGGGCATCGAAAAATTGGAGAATCGTTCGATGAAGTGTATACGGCTGAAACAAAACTATGTTGAGAAATAAATTGAGTTTTGCCCGAAAAAGTCATGCTTTCTTGCCAGGCCGATTGATTTTCAACCGCCCCTCGTGCCTGCATAATCTTCCATTATTCTGACTCTTGACATGGCCCAGCTCAAGTATCTGATTCGCTTGATCGTGCCATGTCTTCTTCAGTCATCCCCAATTTCTTCTACCATTCACATTTGCGTAATATATTCTTCTTACACTCCTTTCTTCGTTTGTTCACTCTGCATGTCCAAACTATTTGAGAATCCACGTTTAATCTTAGGTACTCATTACGCTTACATCAGCCTTGCATTTTTTGCAGATCTCCACATTTCTCACACGACCATGCAAGGCTTCACCAAACTTACGACTCAGGGATCTCATTTCTACAGCATTCAGTCCACTTCACCCCTACGCTAGTATAGGTATCGCAGTATTTTCTTCAAAAAAGTCTTGATGGATCCACTTACCCCGCCCTCAGGGTAAGTGGATCTAACCTTAATATTTTTATTATTGGCTAAATTAATAAAAAAAATGTTTTGTTGCCAATCCAAACAAACGTAATAAACACACAATTTCGCTATTTAAAAATATTGAATATGGTGGAATATACATACAAAAATCAAATATTATTTGGTAGATTGGGGTAAGTGCAACATTTTATGACTAGTGATGGGGCAAAAACAAACTTTTTTTTCATGTATTAGTAATATTTTTCAATATTAGATAATAATATATATTTACTACTAATAACTGAACTTAATATGTTTAGATAGGAATTTATTTTTGGTTGGGGGGCATACATTAATTACGCCAGCAGTTTTTCTTCCAATCTAGACCCCTCCCCCCCTTCTTGGTGAGATAAATTTCGTATATTCTTTTCAAGTAACATGAGATTTATCCCCCCCCTACTAGAATAAGACCCCCCCCCCCCCCCTACTAGAATAAGAAAAATAACCCAATAATATGTTCATTGTTATCTGACCTCCTCAAATAGACTTAAGTTTATGTGTGTTGCATGGCCATCATAAATAAGTAGAATTGGACGGACTGGCCCTGCTGCTGGAAGGAAACCATCGGTAAAATTTTTTTTTAATTGTTGTCTCTATCCAACCGTAGCAGCACACCACGTAACCACATAGCTGAATTATTTTCAGGATTGGTCCACTCATCCCATATATCCTTGAAGATAATCAGGGGTGGACTATCTCCGCCTGCCCTACACTCCAATAGAACTGTAGTATTGTCTCTTCCTGGAGAACTAATTGTTCTGGTAGGAGGATATCCATTAAGACAAACTACTTTAGAGAAACTAGTTTCAAGTTACAAATTTGATGATGACGGTATTGATGGTCTAGTTTTTCGATTGTATCTGTCAAAATATTCATTAATTATGAATGGATGTAACATCCTTCTCCTTGCATAATAAACAGGCTGGGGTTTTTTTAAAATAATATTAGAAAATTACAATGATTTTATTCTTATTACTAAATAAAACTTTTGAATAAACATTTACCGCTAATCATAGGTAGGTCACAATTTTTTTTTAAAAAGGATGTCTCGGTAATACAATTATTATCAGCAGATCGTGTAACATTATTTATTATGAAACGTAAACAATGGGTAAACATGGCAATAATAATATAACATTATTTAAGTTTAAAATTATGTGCTTTAGAAGGATTTTTTTTGTTTAGAAAATTATAAAACCAAAGTTCGGTAAAAAATAATTAGCACTAGACTAAATAGAAAAGAATGGACTAGTTGAAGTTATTATGTCTGGATGACTAATGGGATAAAATTATCATAGTATATGCGACAGTTTTCAAAAGGGGAAAAAAAACCTTTGTAAATGTTCCCATTTCAATGTGATCTTTGTAAAATTTAGGCAAGGCCTCATAGCTCGTAGGGACGCACTATTCTTCTTTACTTGTTGTGGAAGTTCTGCAGTCTTCATCCTTGTAATTCATTTTGTATTGATCTATTTGTGCTGTGCTTCCATTTGTGCTGTGCTTCCATTTGGATTGTGCTCCAGGATGTCATCTTACGAGGATGAAATAATTCACACATTTTCCCTTCTTTTTCTATCCCTTTTAATAATTTTTTATTTTATTTATATATGGGAAAGTTGACAGCAAATCATAAATTACACAATAATACAATTATAAAATGGTTAATTATGCCAATTATAAACTTTCCACAGATAATAATAGTAAATAGGATTACGAAAGATTTTTTAAATATTTATATTGAAGGATCAGTAGGATTTATCGGACCAGTTAGGATTTCATCAGAGCCGAACCCTCTGATATGAAAATATCTGGAGTCGGTGAAATATTTTCCCATTATGTTTCTGGTGGATTGACGTATTGTTTTGTATTTATTGTACTTATATAGGGCACTTACATTACGTGAATTTACTAGATAATCATTTGTTGAAAAGTGTGTGGAAGGGTTTCGACTTTCATTTGGTAAAGATTAAACCCAGACATAAAATCTGGAACAACGTTTAAAAAATGTGTGACATTATAAAGGTGTTTACTTAATTAGTTCATTTTTAGTTACATTGTGTGAGGGGGGGGGAGGAGAAATATAGGATAAGGATTAAAAGGCTAAGGACGCGAATATATAGGGGGAAGGGTAGATTAAACTTCCTAGTTTGAGTCATGTTGCTTAGTGAGAATTTGTTTTATGTCATGTAACGTCGAGTTAAAAATGTCAATGTGGTAATAATTTAAGTTGAATGAATGTGTGGATCTGTAGATAACTGAGTTATGTTTGGAGTTGGTCTTGCAAAGAGGGAGATTAAAAGTAAGCGTCTGTCTACTGTTGCGATTAGGAACGTGGTACCTTTATATGGTTTCCCTAGCAGTCTATTTATTCAGTAACTTCTTACTTACCCCTTCCAGTCGATCCTCTTACCCCTTCAGTTCTCCAAAAAATAATTTAGGTCATTTACCAATCCAATCTGCGATGGTTAGGGATTCCTGAGCATATTTGGAGTAAAATTGTACATGTCATTTTGGATTCTAATGATTTTTTTTTTCTATATTAAAAAAATTTATACATTTTTCAATCACACCTCGCCACTGATCCTATCCCTATACGTCGGGACAGGATCGAGCGATATGCACGCTGTTTTGTGCTTTACCATGCTGTTAGAACGAGATGGAGTATATATCATGTGATCCGCCACTACGTGACTACCAGACTATTGGACTATCAGACTATCGGACTACGGGACCACTTAGTCGCAACGTGTTAAGGAATCGGTGGTTAAAATCCTTCAGGTACTTGCTGTTTCACCCTGTATAGTAGGAGAGAGTCAGATAATACCGCACATCTGATAACTCCGCGCATCAACGTATTGCAAAAACAAAACGCTTCTAGTGCTATCCAGCACTTAAAAATAAGCGCCTACCCCTTCCCCGCGCACGGCCAGTTTACTCCGAGCAGCGTCGGAATAACACCGCGTCGTGCAAGTTTTTACTGGTGTTTCTTATAATTTGGCGGGTATTTTTGACAAGAGGTAAGTTATTCTGTATTTATATTGTATTATATTGTTTCCTTCTATTCTAATGCTAACATATTGTAGAATTAATTTCCAAATGGATTGGAATACATAATTAATTTTACTGTATTATTTTGAGGTTATAAAATGAAATGACCGAGTTTGTTAATTCTGTGCGGTTTTATCAAACGGGGCGCGACATTGTAAACTATGAAAATGATAGATTAATTTATTTTTGTTTTAGATGGATAAATCTGTGAAGAAAAAAAAGAAGTCATGGGATCCAGAAAATATGAGGGCTGCTTTAGAGGCTATAGTTTTGTCATGACAGAGAATTTGGTTCTATTGTTGCAGATGCTTAAATTGGATACATAAGGAATGTAGCGGAAAAGACTCTCCCGAAAATTTCCTACGTGATATTATCGTGTTATAAAATAATATCTCAACCTATAGAAGGAGTCTATACTCCTTATCTGTATTTGGTTGAACTTAAAATTGTTTTTTTTTTTAAATTTATTCTTAGGTTACTCATAGAAATTCACAATATTATCAAACCAGTCTGATAATACCGCGCTCTCCCATTTTTTGAAAATATCAAAACAACTATTATAATTTTTTTAAATATTTTAGTACGTGTAGCTAAATAAATTCTCTACTACTTAACTGCGTACATGAAATCCTGTCTGAATTATAGGTCCAAGTTCTTAGGGGCACAATATTATCCAACTCTCCCCTACTACACAATTTTTTTACACTATTCATATACCTAATTTTGTAAAATGGGTAAATTTTAAGGATTGGAGGGAAATGGAATAACTTTACACGAAAAAATAAATCCAGCAATTTTTTTTCATACAAAATTTAATTAATAATAATACTAACCGAAACATTTTATAGTAATTGTTGACTTTTCCATCATCAGTATTGCAAGTAATTTATGCAGCATTCGTAGCACAATGCTAGCTACAATTATTTACAAATCTTTTTCATTAGTATTCGATAAATACGTTACAAGTAGGAAAAAAAAAAAGACATAATTTGGTGTAACCCTTGGATGTGTTCAAACGGGCCGATTTCCCACGTGAAAAATACACAATATCCGACGTTGCGGCGCATCCATGCTGATGAGATTTATTTTAAGTGATGAAGGAACAAATAAGCCAGGTTCTTTTCATCACATGAAAACGTCAGGCAAATATCAGGTACCTAATTGGTGTTGATACAATTTTTTGGTCAAATCATGATATACATATATATTGTGGTAATCAACATCTTTCAGTTGCAGCAACTGATTAGAACGCAGCATCGAACTGATCAAATATTGTGGACAGTCGGGAAAGGCGTTTGAGTGTGTATGCATGCTCGATGCATGCTCAGGCGTTATCGTTGGAGCCCTCTTCCTTGTTAGACGAGGACCTATTATGCATTGCAATCGTTCACAAATAGTACATCTCTGTTCTTAAGGCCAACGGTGCCGAGAGTTTTGCTCTGTTCGGAGCAGTCCAGCACCCTTTTGGGGAAGTTTGTTGTTATTTCGAATTCCTCCGGTGAGAGGGGGTGACTGTACACATAGTTGTAGATGACCTGAAATAAAATATCAGGACTTATTTCAATTTTAAAAAAACTGGTACCGTAAAACACGGTTCCATGAAAACTCAACAAAGTGGTATTTCATTACCACTTTGAAAAGTCATTAAAACACATTAACGGCTATTTTTAGTGAAGTAACTCACCTTAAGACTATCGGTCAAGCTGAACCTCCTCTCCAGGCGAGCGCCGCACGGCAGCTTGATGAGGAAGGAGATGGCCTGGGGGTCAGTGAGCTCCGGTTCTTCAGGCAGTTGGGAGGCCATGGCTTTCTTTGCATTCACCAGATCCTGGAAGGAATTCAGATTAAATAAGGAACAACTGAAACACTAACAAGAGCCCAGATAAATGAGTCTTTGAAATACAATAATAATATTGAGCTGATTTGGTTTTCATGAAAAATCACCTCAAGGGCACTGTGCCGTGGTAAGTAAAAACACAGTATCTTCCTTGAGAGTCTCAAGGAAGAAAAGAGGAAGGCAATATAATATATATAACAGTTACGAGTTAATTTTTAATTTATAAAACAATATTGAATAATTGGAACTGATTATAGTAAAAAATATTATATAAAAAACAGCAATATGTAACAATCTATGAAATCTCACCTTAAAAACTCTCTTAACAGTATAATATGTAGGTACATATTTAAATGGTTGATGATTTTAGGTTCAAAACTACGAATAATTTTTTGTGCAAATAGATAAGTAGAGATTCCTGAGCATATTTGGAGTAAAAAATGTATAATATATCATTTAGCTGTATGTCATACACAATTGTGAAAACAAATGAAAAAAATTTCCATCACATGTCGCCACTGGATACACTAAAGCATCACGTGATACACACTGTCCCTTTCCAGCAGCACCAAACAGACGAGACAGAGCGAGTACGTGATCCACTGCGACATGTGAATTTTTTTTAAATACCATAGGACAGCAAAATGACATCTACAATTTTACCTTCAAACATGCTCAGAAATACCTGGTTAAAGACTTTCAGGTACGTGCTGATACGCCCTGTATATGCAAATCCAACAGTGTCCAAAGTGATTATTACGGTTCGTACAATACCTGAGATGATTTTCGTTGATGCTATGTGAAAGAAGGATACATAACACCTTAATTCAAGCAAAAACAGCATATTCTGAATTTTTGCAAGGTAATATTGAATATGTTGAGTTTGCTCACGAGTTTTCTCTTCTCCTCGTTGGCGGCATTGTCGCACTCCATCTGCCTGCGCTGCTGCTCCTTCTGCCTCTCCTCCATCTTCATGCGCTCCTTCTCCTGGTCAGCGCGCAGCGACACCTCGTACGCCTCGTCCTGCTGCTGCCTCAAGCTGGCGTTCAGGCTGCGCTCCATCCTGCGCACAATCACACACCATTCTAATATTCTTTCCACATCAGAAATACTACTTTTTTAAATTCATTTCATCATGAAATCTTTTTCAGTTAAATCTCTTTGTTTAGGCGCTCAGGATACGGTTAGGTATCACGACGGCTTTGGTGAATTCAAATAATTAAAATTAATAATTTATAACGACGGTTTTGAAGAATAATCAATAATCAATCAATAATAAGATTAGAATAATAACAGAATGAAGTACCTGTCAGCCCTGGCGGTGGCCAGATGTATCTCGTTATCGCTGATGATCTGCGAGAGGCGGCTGAACAGCAGCGGGGCGGAGCAGCTGCCGACGATGCGGCCCACGATGGTCATCTTGTTCTCTCGCAGCGCCACCACGCACAGCAGCGGGAAGCTGCGCCCAGCGCCCACCGACTGCGCTACGCGGTAACCCTCGGGGGTCTCCACGCCGCATCCCCACATCAGGGTCTTCTCGTTAATGTACGTGATCAGCTGCATATCCGACAGGGTGTACCTGGGATCACACATTTCATTCAAGGTGGTGCTAATTAATGGTTTACACACAAAATAGAATGGTGAAGAAAAATAAAATAAAAAACATACCTAACCTACTCTAAATAATACAAAAACGTATTATCTTCCTTTTTGTGTTACAAGTATAGATAATGATATCCTCACTGGGATCTCCCGTGCTGAGGATTTCATTTACATATGATAGGATAATGTGAAGTTACTGAAAGAATTATAACTATAATTGAGGCACTCAGCGGAGTGGCTCAACACACATCAGCGAAAACATCATATTTTTATATATTTTTGTCATATCCATGTTTAGTTTTCACTGATTTCAAACGATCTTTGAAATAGTGAAAACTAAAATTCGGCCACGGTTTCTACATAGATATGACAAAAATACAACAAATCATGTTTTCGCTGATTAAGAATTTTTGTGGGTTGGGCCACTCTTCCACTGAGCGCCTCAATTATTATGTAGTGTTTTTAGTGTGTTTGTATGGTTTATGTTTCAGTCTGTATTTGGTGACAGTATCTTTTCTATTTCTGATTTGTGATCTGTTTTGTATCCAGCTTTTCATTTGACTTTCAAATTATAAAATGTTGTGATTTTTTCATAAGATTTGTATTTTGTTGTAGAGTAAGAAGTACAATGGTATGTACATATGTAGGTATGTATAAGCTATTTTGCACTCTTTTAGGGTGAATTGCCTATTTTAAAAAAAAAGCTTTTTTGCCAAATGTTGTATTCGTAGTTGATTGTCGGATATGTTTTGGACCCTAAGAGCCTTCGCACATGGAGAAACTAAAATAAAGCCAGCTGTCGACGCACCAGCAGTGCTTGTCGCGCGGCAGTCGCATTTCAATTGGATTGTTACCAGGTTGCCATCGTAGCGGCTCACTAACTGTCAAGTTTTTGAATAATTTTTGCGATTGCGTCGGCAACCGGTTTCAATTCAGTCTATCCATGAGTGAAGGCTTCAGTCCCTAAGATTTAGCATTTGTAATATGCGTGTGAGTTATTTACGGTGCTCCAGATTTTATGTCTGGGTTAAATCTTTCCCAAATGAAAGACCTTCCACACACTTTTCCACAAATGATTATCCAGTAAATTCACGCAATGTAAGTGCACTATATAAGTATGATAAATACAAAACAATACAAGAACAATACATCAATCCACCAGAAACATAATGGGAAAATATTTCACCGACTCCAGATATTTTCATATCAGAGGGTTCGGCTCTGATGAAATCCTACTGGTCTGATAAATCCTACTGATCCCTCAATATAAATATTTAAAAAATCTTTTGTAATCCTACATGTATTTAAAATGACCGACTTTTGCATTTTTATATACAAATTTTTTGACAAATCTAATACGCCTAAATTTTGAATGAGAGAGCTAGGTATAATGCCAGTAGCCGAAATAACAAATGGTAATATTTTTATAGTTTGAGAATGCCAAATTCTTTTAATCTCATTTCCTAAATCTGTATATTTTCTTAATTTTTCAGAAACAGTTTTCTGAATATTACAAGAATTTGGAATAGCGACATCAATGATATAAGTTATTTTTTTAATTTTGTCATGTGAAACTATATCGGGTCTATTATGACTAATTGTTCTGTCTGTTTATAAAATTTTATAAAATTCATTTTCTAAAAATGAATTTGGTTCATATTCATAATATGGTACATTACGGCAGTCAATCCAGTTATGTTTAATTACCAAACTTTGGTGAATTATTTTTAAAACTTGATTGTGCCTAAATGTATACTCAGACGGCGCTTATACAGAACATCCCGATATAATATTAATTAATTTATAATATGTTGTATTGATTTTATAATAACCTACTCGTTGTACTTTTTTATGTTGATACTACAATTTCTATTGTTCTTTTGTTATGTATTTTATATTTATATTTTTTAAAATTCAGGTACATATTTTTTATCTATGTATATTCTGTATTCATATGTAAAATAATTGTAATTCTTTTGTAAAAGCCGCTTTAATCGGCGTTAATAAATAAATAAATATGTTCTATAGTTTCCGGAAAAGCCAAACATTTTCTACATAAATCATCAATTTGATTTGCATCTTTGATGATATGCTTCCTATAATTTTTAGTATTAATGACTCTATCTTGAATGGCAAGCATAAAACCTTCTATTTCTGCGCTCAACTATCCAATACTCAACCATTGACGAAAATTTGTCAACATATGTTTGGTTGAGATAGTTGAAGTGTTTTGCGTGAAGAATTTTATTTGACCAGGAATCTATGTGTTTTGTATTATTTATTATAATATTATTTTGAGGTGTTCTGTATTTACAGATACCCTAATAGGGATTCAGAACATTGAAACAAACTATAATCTACTTAGAAAACTTAAGGCACTCTATTCAATACAAGAACCAAATAAAATTATTGGAATGGACTCTAGGAGTTAAATATAGATGGAACACAAGCCATGCCCGGTAAAATAAATATATATAATACTACCTGCAGAAGTTATGTGTATCGGGGGCGCTCTCGGAATGCAGGTAGATCAATAGGAATTTCAGTTCTTGTTTGGCGTCATTCAGTGCCTGGGAGTACGTCCCCTGGTAGAAGACGGGGTGGACCGGGTAGCGTGCTGAATATGTGTTGATAAATCCCATCACATCTCCCAGGGCATCCGTCACTACTGGGAAAGTAAATAACACAAAGATGCACATTAAAAGTGTGAAAAAAAAATTAAAACGTGCAACAAAAACAAACTTTTTTAAGAGGAATTGCTGCACAACCTTTTTCATAGAAGAATTTAAGACCAAAATAACCTTCCAAACTGTTATTTTTTTTTTAAATCAATAGGTACAGAAAATATGTAGTACGGATGTGAACTATTTATCTATTTGTGTTTTAAGTTATAAAATATACGCCATTAAAGAATTCGATTTTTCATCATTTTAAAGGCAACTTTTATAATTATTAGTAATATTTATTTAAAAAAATTAATTTGGCCCACCTACTTTATAAATATGACGAAATTTTAAATAAAAGGATTATCGCCGGCTGGGAATGCTATCCTTGTTCTACCGGTATATCAATGGAAGATGCTCTGAGGAACAGCATCATTGATCACTTCAGCACCAGTGCATAGTCGGGAAACGCGTGGCCAACATATGTACACGGTTGAGCGCAGACGTATCCATATTGTAATCCAACATTCATACAACGGTCAGTCAAAAACTAATGCCTTCAATTTTTTTCTACTTAAATAAAGTTAATTAAGTGAAAATTTTGAATTTGGCGCTATTCCTCAAACCTAAGCATCGATGTTCATATTAGACAGCGTTCTGTGATTCAATTCTTGAATGTACAAGGCGAAACGCCCATTCACATTCATGAATGACTGAAATATGTGTATGATGATGCAATAGTGGATGCCGGCACTGTTAAACGATGGGTGCGTCGCTGTAACAAAGCTGCACCGCTGGCTGACGAAAATCGGAGCGGCAGGCCATTGATTGCGGTGACTTCACACAACATCAAGTGAGTCGATGGCATCGTTTGTGAAGACTACACGAAAACTACAGATGAATTGTGTCAACAAAAAAACAATAGCCTCACAACGCTAGCGCTTCTGGTTGGAGGAAGAGTTTCTGGAAAAAATTGTGATCGGAGACGAAATATGGGTTCATTTTTTAAATGGCATCAAGCAAACTCATCGAGGACTAAGAAATTCAAAACTGTGCTATCGGCAGGGAAAGTTATGGCGATAGTGTTCTGGGTGTGATGGTCTTTACAACACTGGGATACATGCCTTTGTTAAGATATGGACCAAAACTGGAAATGGACAGAGATTATGTTGAAAAGTGACAAACTAATCATCAGTAGTGTGGTTCCCAGCCTATATAACTGCTTTTTCATTTCATGACAATTAAAAGGAGAAAAAAAATAGGAGGCTTTAGTTTTTGACTGACCCTGGTACATTTTTTTTGTTGGATTTTTACCCTCGGCACACTTTGGAGGTATTAGGTTGTGGGGGCTTTGGGTTCCTAAGGTTGAAAGGTTCAAAATATAGGCCATTTATAATTTAAAACACAAAAAAAATGTTAACTTCAGCACTAGATATTTTCACGACCCTTTTTTATCTAAAAACAAATTGTCAATTGGGTATTTCGTCCTCAAACCAAAATTAAATTTTATATGAAAAGGTTGCGCAGCTATTCCTCTAAAGGTCTACTTACAGTCACAATGTCAAATGGAAGAATCTTTTTTTAAGGATTTCTATCGATTCTAAAGAAACAGAGATTTTCCAAGGATAAGATGGGCAGAAGGCCTAAAGAAACAGAGATTTTCCAAGGATAAGATGGGCAGAAGGCCTAAAGAAACAGTTTAGGACGGATAAGAGTTGCCAAAAATCAGCAAAAATGAAGTAATTTGAGAGAGAACTATTTACAAAGCTGGAAACCAGAAGAATCAGTCACCTTTTTTTAACCCCTAGAAGACGGGCAGATTTTGTAAATATCTGAAAACCAAATATAATATTTAAAATTATATTTGAAATAATTGACAGGCTTCTACAATACAACTTTTTTTGCTTTCGAATTTTCGTGGACAGTAAGAAAATGCGTTAAAAACTTGTAAAACCTAGCTCTACAACCACACATTGCAGTGCATTTGTAGGTGTTGTCATGATTTCACTGCACTGCTATTGTAGTTGGTCGTACCCTAGGGGTTAAATAAATAATGATATGTGCATGTAGGCAACATTCTGGATAAAATGTAGAAAAAATATTCAGTTTCTCTCTTATCTCGCTTGTGGTGTTTGTTGAAACCCAGATGAAACCGGGTAGTAACTACAAGGTAGGTACAATGTTATATACAAATATACTTCTTCCTTTTTACCGGTCAAAATATCGGTAAAAAGGAAGAAGTATATTACTTTTTTTTTAATATTAACTTCACGCAGGAAGCTCTGAGTAAAATAATTTCACTTAGGGCCTGTATCATCTTTGGGGATGCTGTGCGGAGGATCTTTTTAATGAAAGAATGGCGTGGAAGTTTTGGGAAGAAAAAGGGTATGAGGGGTGGGTAGGAATCTGGGGGTCGATGTGTCTAGGAGTGATGGACATATTAATCCATCCCTCCCATTGCGGTGCAAGGCGATGGATCGAGAAAGTCCAGCTGGATAGGTCAAAGGGTTAACCGGCCTCTCCCGATCCGGCCTGCCACGCGTTAGGGGGCAGACACATCCGCCGCCAAGACCTGAACAAATCTCAGCCCATGAACCCAGGCACCCCTGCTAAGTCACCAAACTTAGCAAATCACTTGGAGCGACCTATGGCAGAGGTGTTGGTTATCCAATAAATGGTTCCCGAGGCGGCGGTACCCAAACCCACCTCCCAAACCAGCGACTGGTAGTGATAAATAAAAGAGGGTTACTTCTTCGCTGGTCCGATTTGAAGATGCTGTTCAGTATGTTGGGAATGAAGGAGACCAGGTTGAAGCAGACGGAGAAGGCGATGTGGATGATGAAGTTGAAGAGACCGCGGATGCCCCCGGGCCCCTCCCTGTCCGGGTTGTCATTGGTGGAGTACACCTGCTGGGCGATGTGGTCCCGCACCACATACGGGGGCCTGGCTTCTGTGGCAAACAGCGAAGGCCGACCCTCTCTTATGTTTAATTGGTCTTGGATTGCCACCTTAAAACAATAAAAATATTTCTTTGTAAAAAAAAGGTTTTTTTCAATGGCAAATCTAACCCTACCTTAGCAAAATTCAAAAATTAACTGAAGTTAGGGCAATACACATTTTAAGAAAAAACATAATTAAAAAAAAATTATGGTAATTCTTCGGAACAAACGTCAACGGTTAATACGGAATATTTATTTCATAACAATCAATCATAATTACACAAACCCGCTAAGATAAACCCTGCCTTGCCCTCAAACCATTCAAAACCTGGGATGTTTTTTAAAATTATGATGACATGAAGCTTAAGGTTTATCAAAAAAAAGTGCGTATTAACCGTTGACGTTTGTTCCGAATATTTACCAAAATTATTTCTCCAAATATATTGTCTAGATCAGAGATGTGCCCGCGAGTCCATTTTGTACGGCCTGAAAGATTTTTCACACATTCCTTTTATATGTTCTTTAATACATGTTTCTTTATAATAAAATCGACATCTATTAAAACATTATAACTAGGTTTGAAAGCCACCGACTGTAAAGTTAAACACCTGAAGTTGTATGTACCATATCCCCGCGGCCTGCGAATAAATTGAAATAGGATAGATTGGCCCTCCGGTTAAAAGGTTCCTCATCCCTGTTCTAGATCATCGACCTACATAAATATTTACGAAATTTTGTGAAAGACAACACAATCTGTACCTTTTGGATCATTGACCTACAAAATAAGAAAGAAAATTTGTCATTACAGCGGCTTCTGTAAATTATCATAAACAGACAAGCGCAATTTTATTTCCTCGATTTTTGTGTGTTTGTTGACAAAGTCTAGTGATTTGAAGGGAACAAAATGCTATGATTAAAATGCAGGCTAAATATATATCTAACTGCCAGATTATGAAAATTACACTTTGTTTCAACTTAATCACCACAAGAAGCAACTTTAAACACTGGTATTTTGCATTTATGCAAGTTTTTTTTGTCTTAAACGAACTATCAGATTAATTAAAGCTCTATAAATGAAACATTTATGAACGTAGCCGAATACTAAAAACTGTTTTTGAAAGGTTATGAAATAAGATTTCAAATTAATATTAAATAAATATTGACATTTAAAAACATTAAAATTTAGAATGCAAACATAAAAAAATTGTAAAAATGACTCACGTGATGTTATTATGTGAAAACGGTACTAAAATCACGGATTATGTAAAAAAAAAAAACACTTATGTATAATAAACAATTTTTAAACCACTTTTTTTACCATTTCATACAAGAATATTTAATAAATATTTTAAAAATTAACAATGTCTAACGGTGATATGGCGGGTGAAAACTGTTTCTACAAAATAAGTAGGTATTTTTTATGTACTTCTATGGACAACTTTGAATAGAAATGTGAAGTTCAATTCAATATGGATCTTCTACTTTTTGTTTTAGGGTTGTCACTAGAACAATAACAGAGTTATAATGACTTCTGTGGGAACACACGCGTTAGCGTGAAAACACACTTATTGTACTTGACTGCTATTGTTATATTGTCGTGTAAACACGCAAGGGTCGGAATAGTTAATGCGTGTTTTACCATTTCTCCCGATGTAAATAATTGTTTCTTTTAGTTATTAAGTTGAAAACGAAGTATAATTTCCATGATCCGCGTCTATTAAAAGTGCTGCGGTTAGGTAAATATTTACCAAATGCAGATTTTTTACTGGGAACCTATACGCTTCTTTGTTTTCATAACACAGCGTTAACTGTTTTGGAGAGCAGTTAGTAAGTAAGCAGCATTGTTAAAAAACTTCAAAAATAACAAAGTATTGTGTGTACCATTGACCTATCAGCCGCCTAACCTTAAAATATTATATAGTATATCCAGTCATAATGTACAAACCCTAAGAAAAGATGAATTGCTGTGTTTGATCTTAGTATACCCTTATTTATGTATCTCCTACTTTTGACTTGACATGAATTTCACAGTGAAACAGTCAATGACAATTTTTTTAATTATTAAGGGGGCATACATTAATTGCGTGAGCTCAAAAGGGGGGGGGGGGGGGTCCAGCAAAATCTCACATTACTTGAAAAGAATATACAATGTGGCCCAAATTTATCTCACCAAGGGGGGGGGGGTCTAGATTGGAAGAAAAACTGCTCACATAATTAATTTATGGCCCCTAACATGAAAAAGAAATAAAAAAACTATGAAACAGAATATCGTTGGCAGCAGGGTAAACTTGCCGAATTCCGCTGCACATTTAATACAAAAAAAAAATAAATAACACTTGATTTCAAGATAATTACTACAAGAAAAAAATATTTATTTTGGGGGAGGTGGTTAAAGATGCATTTATGTTCCATTTTTTCTGAAAGTTCAAAATTTCATGTGCGACCACCTTCTTCTTTCTTATTTGTAACATCTGACATTGGTTGTAAATTAATAATAATATAACAACTGTATAGTGAAGTTTTGTGCTATTTCTCTTCAAGTGCGCTTCACTAAAATAAACTTAAAAATAATAATTTAGTATTCTGTTGTCATATTTTTTAAATTTCTCCTACATGGCTCCTTACTGTTTGATGGTTAGGAAAAACACATAATTATAGAAATAACCTAAACTAAGAACCTTTTTTGTGAATGTTTTTACTTCTCCCCTGACATAAATAGTTGTTTCTTGTAGTAGTTGGAATCAAGTGTCATTTTTTTTAATTTTTGCATATTAAGCGTGCAGCTCAGAAACTACCGACAGCAATCAACCCTTTTTCCTTGGTTTATATTAAACAACAACAAAAAAACAGAACATAAGATTTCTCACACATTCGTCATTTTCACATGCTTAATTCTACGTCTTCATGCTGCGTCAGATTTTAGCTAATCGAAACAAATGATATTGCAGAAGAAAATACTGACTTCATTTACATTACTTCCCAGTAAAATTGACAATTTGCACCCCATAACAAACAAAAAGGGTAAGAAAAATATTTATAAACATAATGATTTACAGAAAGACAAAAAATACCTCCAAATTCCATTGGTGTCTTTGTAAAACTTCTCTACATACAGTCATGTCTTCTATTCCCGTGAGATCTTGAAATTGCAATATTTTTATAGTTTGTTCACTCGTTAGCCCAAGTGCATTATTGTCATCCATCGTGAGGGATTCGATTTATTATATTCCGCGATATTTTCTCGATGTTAATATCGCGTACGTCATACAAATTTCACAAAGAAAACATAAAAACGTGAAAACCACCTAACTCGGACGAAAATTCTTGAATTTCAAAAATCACATTACACCGATTTTTTTAACGTATGTAAATTATCCCTGGTAGCAACTAACAAAAAAAATGCAAAAATTAGAGAGTGAAAAGGCGAGAAAAGGAGCTATCTATAATTAATTTATGAATGTTTGACAAGGAGGAACAAATAAAACCAATTTCATTCCAGAGCAAATGTCACGATACTCAGTTTTTCTATGGAATGGAACTGTTTCTCGTTTCTATGGATATAAAAGTCAAAAAGTACAAAATTCCTACTTTTAGGAAAACCTTCGATATTCATAACCAGCAGTCAACATAATGCTTTACATGACGTCATCATTATATTGTTCCACCTTTTTGTATATTATTATATACAACAGGGGGCATTCCACCATCATGTTGATCCATCCATAGGATAATGTATTTTAATAAATAATCAAATAAATTCTCACAATAGGTAGAAAACTCAGCTAACTTTTCCGGTATATCGCAGTGTTTATTGGTTTCGAGTACCTACCGAATAGAAAACTCCAACTTTGAAAATAAATATATCGAAAATATACATTACCCTATGGATAAACTATTAAGAGGATGGTGAAATACCCCAACAGTCTGACATTATTGTCAAACGTAAATTGATGGCGCTGCGATCGTTTAAAAGGATTCATGAGGACACTTAAGAAAATATTTCTTAAGTGTATTCTTAAAAAAATTCATAATCCACTTTTTCATAGATGACGCGGTTATAATTATTTTAGGTAGCGCTTTTCACGAGTTAAGCCCTGTTTGAATAAGCGATAAGAATAGGCCGGTGCCGTAATCCGTAATATATTAGAACGTCATTTATAACTGGAATAGGAATAGAATAGAATACGCCCATAGAAGTGAATATGCCGCTGTCACTTGTCTACGTCAACCGATAATATATTAAACTTTGTTTTATATAAATCTGTACCTCAGAAGAAAAAGGTCAGTTGTCATATTTTTGAAATTGTTCAGGAGAGAGAGAAATAGTAAAATAATTAGTCTTTATTGGCTATCTCTTGTGGTTAAATTTATATAATTTTTTTCCTGTTTTATTTAATTTGTCTTAAGCTAACTCTTGTCTTGTCTTAAGCTAACTCCTAAACAATGAATGCACCCGAAAGGTAAAAAGTCGTTTCTGGACAACAGACGTTTTTCCTTTGAACCATTGTGGGGACACCCTTTTATGTTGACCTAACTTTGTTTTCCGTCGTCGTAGGACAACATTCTTT
This sequence comes from Limnephilus lunatus, assembly GCA_917563855.2. NCBI lineage: Eukaryota > Metazoa > Arthropoda > Insecta > Trichoptera > Limnephilidae > Limnephilus > Limnephilus lunatus. The sequence continues at coordinate 81,780,011 of OU830597.1, read as the reverse complement.
ATACCTGTGTGTAGATACTGAAAAAACTAAAAAAGGCCTCATACATAACTTATTTTCACAAAAAACTGGACAACCGACCTTTTTCTTCTGAGGTACAGAAATAAATATTGAAATGATGGATTCGTCGGACATTGTTGCATGTGGAATGTTTTTGTTTATTTTGGGGCTAGCATATACTGCATATGGAGACGTACAGTTGACGAAAAAAACACAAATAAATAACGTTTTCTACGACAATTCTGTCTTTATAATTTTTTTCTTTCTTGTTATATAAAAGACGAAATTGTTCGACCCAAGAATTATTTTAATTTATATTCATTATTATATTTATATTAGATCATTTTCGTCTTCAGCAAATATATATAAAATAAAATTATTGTTCAACTAAACTGAATATTGAATCGAAAGCCATAGAGTATCGATCGAAAATACATAAATCTCAGCATAAATCTAAGCTTTCTGCAAGCCGTAACCGTAAAAGATAAAGTTGAACCATCTTTTCGGTTATGGAAAAAGTTAACGGCTTATTGCCATCTATTATAAACGGATACACAGGTTTCCTATCTTCCAACTTCTACGGCTTACGGCTTATTCCTATTATAAACGGGCCTTTATGCTTTAAAATATTAAGATGAATTAAATGTTGAGGCCCGTACATACGCAACATGGAAATGAATAAATGGTTTTGTCCTTAAACAAACTCAAATCTTCCAAGAAAGACTAACAAATATAATATTGGATTGAATCACCGGTATAACATTGCATTTGTCAGCCTTTCGTGAAAAATTTGGCTTTGTTTATGGAAAAAAAAACATTTATTCAAATGCATTCCTTAGGGGCGCAAATAATTAATTCACCTTAACCCCCTCAGGTTCTGCCATATTTTGGCAAAGGGTCAAAATCATTTTCGCGGGACAATATTTTGATTTTTCAAATATTTTATTTTTAAAATAGTATTTTAGGCCAATGAATTGGGTAGCTCGGAAGAAAATTATATTGCCTATGGTCGCGCCTTTTTTGTTGCCCTTATTCTCATTTATGGTGTGTGACGTCACAAATCCCCATAGATAAAAGGGCGCCAAATATTGGCATATCTATGGTTAAATGTGTTGGAAGTTGACTCATACAAAAGTCCAAAGTTATCAATCTAGTGAGTGGTTTAACTACGGTCAAAATTTTTCCTCTTTGTAATAAAATTCAAATAAATTGAATATTTCTGAATGTATCCGAAAACTAAAAACTATTTTTGAAAGGTTATAAAATACCATTTCAAATTTTATAATTCAAAATAAACCTAATTTTTGAAATATTAAAATTCTGGATGCAAACATAAAAAGTTTAAAATGGCGGTAAATATTCGGAACAAACGTCAACGGTTAATACGCACTTTTTTTATAAAAACCTTTATGGTAAGCCCACACTGCTGCCAACGTTCCAACTTCAAACGTTTGGACGATCGTGTGGAGGGGTGTTCGTGCGTTGGAAGTTCGAGTTGGAAGGTTGGAGTTCGAGTTGGCCCGGGATCGCCTTCGAGGCGATCCCGACGGCCAACTCACACGAACTTGCCTGCCGCAGCTGTCCATACATCCGTCTGCGAACGGCAGGCGATCAAGACGCGCGTGCCGCGTACTATTAAAATGACGATATTATTACGGAGAGTGGTATTAACAATTGTTTGAAAACATGTCGTGTATATAAGTACATAATAATACGTACGTAATAATTATAGGCAACCTGATAAGATACAACGTAGCTACAGCTGTTCCATGTCCGCCATTTTGGAGTTCGGAATTCGGGGTTGGAGGGTTGGCCGCAGCCACCACACGATCGACCAACCTTCCAACTCTGAACTAAGTTCGGAGTTGGAAGGTTGGCTTCGGTGTGGACCTAGCAAGTGAAGTTGCCATGAAGTCAGTTACGGTATGATGTAGCCTTCCATATAGTATCAATAATACCAACATAATAAAATGACAATAATCATTACAAATTGCATATGGTGAAGCGTTGTGTCTAAATACGAAAGCAAATTTTCAATTTACGTAACAATTAAAAATGTAACATTTTCAACCTCCCCCAATGCAAATAGTTGTCTTTTATGGTAATTGAAGAATCTAAAAGTTTTATCAAAAAAAAGTGCGTATTAACCGTTGACGTTTGTTCCGAAGAATTACCAAAATGGCTAACATTACGCTTTTTATAAAAAAAATTACTGATAATGAAAAAAAAAACACATATTTTATTAGACAAATGTATTATAAATATTATTGTCATCCATAGACATACAAATAGATAGACAAGAACTTACAGATGAGAGGTAAAAACTAACGGTAAATGTTCCGCTATTGAGTCCACGCTCAAAACACACTTTAAAAAATTAAAATAAATTGTACTAAGTAGATAATAGTTAGTAATAAGAAATTCAGTAACCGGAATTTAAAAATATTGCGTTTTCATGATTATTTTGTTAACTTTAAAAATGCGAAATGTCATTTTTCAAGGACCGCCATCTTTTTAAATAAGAAGGCCATTCTTGTGCCGTGTGAAACTGCAATACGCAAATTGTAAATACACACTACCAACCTAAAAATTCAAAAACATTTACGTAACCAGTTGTTTCAAATAATATAATAACAATTAATTGTTGTAAAATAACCTACCAAGAAAAACATCCCAGTTTTCAAGTAGTTAAGCGGCTTTGTGTAACATGGTTTGTGATACAAAAGAAAGTGCCCCTTTAAGGGGTCTCCACACGGTGCTGCCGCAGCACCAACTGCCGCAGAACTTTAGTTGACTGTAGTCAAAAGCGCCAGCCGTATTGTTATTATAATAACAATACGGCTGGCGCTTTTGACTACAGTTCTGCGGCAGTTGGTGCTGCGGCAGCACCGTGTGGAGACCCCTTTATACCGCCTGCTCGCGTCAAGGCAAGAAAAACATCCCAGTTTTCAAGTAGTTTAGCGGCTACGCTAGGTTTGTGTAACATGGTTTGTGATACAAAAGAAAGTGCCCCTTTATACCGCCTGCTCGCTTTAGGTATTAAAATAATTACATACGTAATTTGGCAAATCAGGTACTTTCGTAATAATATCGTCTAGTTATCGCTTCTAGCTACTCGTTTCGTGAATGCTTTTTATTTATTTTTAGGTTGGCTCATTTGGAAATTGCATGTAAAATATGTTTCACATGGAACAGTTGTGGGTGGTTTGGTATATTTTAGGAACAGTTTCACATTTCATATAATCATATAGGCTTGCGTCTCGCGTCATGCACGCGTAATAAGTTACGATTTTTTGAATTTACGAAACATAACAAAATAATGATTAATACGCATTATTTATCACTTTCGAAGTTTGAAATTCGTACTTTTTATTGTGTAACTGAGAGAGATTGATTTTTCCTTTTAAAAGTGCATATTTCATCGTCGTAATTAATAACATGGCGGTCCTTGAAAAATGACATTTCGCATTTTTAAAGTTAACAAAATAATCATGAAAACGCAATATTTTTAAATTCCGGTTACTGAATTACTTATTACTAACTATTATCTACCTAGTACAATTTATTTTAATTTTTTAAAGTGTGTTTTGAGCGTGGACTCAATAGCGGAACATTTACCAAACTAACCATGGTGGGACGAAGAGAGGAAAGAGACTGTGATTCGCCAATAAATCAATTTAACAGTATATAGGCACCTCGCACTATAATATCACCATTTAGTTCTTGAAAGTAAAATCTGCTTTTCAATGAATAGACCTTTTTATATGGGAGCGCGAATTGCATGCCACGTTATGAACAAATGTGTGAAATCCAAATGAGGCAAAGTAAGGTTTGCGTATTTTCATAGTCGAATATTTTGTTGCCGTAGACACTTTTACAAATGTTTCATAATTTACTTACCCCAGTAAACAGCGGCTTTGTGTTTCGCGTCGCCATGTATCTCGATGTCATGGTATTTGTTATCATATACTGTGATATGAATAAACTTAAAATATTACATGCTTACCTATGGAATGTAATAATACAACAATTGGTTTTATTATCTTTTTCTCTTCTATTTTTACACGTTTTTATAGCACAAGCCACAATTTTTGCCGTTTTATTTCGTAAAATGTATGATAAAAGTGCTCGACACTGGTCCAGAGTCCGGACAAGAATGATGACGTCACATTTTTTAGATTCAAGCGAGGCTCTCGCAAGCCCAGCCGGTTCCGATGGAATGGTTCCAATGGGAGGGGGAAATAATACGCCTTTTATCACTTAGGGCAGGTCCATCTATTTGTACGTCCGTGTTGTCATCTCATTTTTTGTCGTTCCATGTAAAAATAGTTAATTAAAAATTCCTGATTTTTTTTTTAAATTGCGACCCAAAACATTAGTTATATAAAGGTATTCCTTTTACTTCTTTTTAGATTTGAATTTTATGCTGATGTTTTCTCTTTCTAACACCGTATAGATTTAGATTATATTTCTCACTACGAAAGGAGACAAACAATTTCTATGAGACCTATTAGAGTTGTTCCGAAAAGCGAAAAAATTTGCCTAAGGGGTTAATATTTCAAAGCATTACTAGTAAAAAGTGTTTTCCCTAAAATAATTAAACTCTCGCCGTCTATGAAAGAGAAGATTATGAATTCTTTTAAGTATCACCTTAAGTAGAAAACTCAGCTAACTTTATCAACAACTGTAATAGGTAGAAAACTTGGTTAACTTATCCGATATATAGGCCGCTCTTTATAGGTTCGAGTACTGAATAGGAAACTTCGGGGTATTGCATTTTCGAGCTATGGTGAAATTGAAAATATATGTTATCCTTTGAATAATGCTTATCGAGATGATCGTGAAATACTCCCTTAGAATATATTTTCCCTTCGACAGTGGCAAAAAAACTTGGGGAATGATTGCAAATTTGAGAAAAATATTTTCACGTCTTTACTTTGTGATGCACTTTTTTCTATAATTAAATTTTTTAGTGGATGGGCATAGCTGGTAATGTGCATGAGGAAACATATTTTGAATTATAGCCTTAACCCCTCCATTTTTTCCATTCATTACTTAACTCTTGGTATGCTGCAGCAAAGTTTTCACCGCGCGCCATCTGATTCTATTTTCATCATAACTTACTTGTTTTTTTTAAAATAACTATGTTTCGTAAATTTTAGTCTTACCAAAAAATGTGTTTAAATAATTATAAAAATAGTATATAATCTACGTTTCCCCAGAGTAGCAAGTAATATTCAGTGGATTTTTTAAAAAACGTATGCATGTGGATACGCTGACATCCAAGAGGTGTCATAACATTGAGCGATTAATTTATTTAGTAACTAAATAATATTTTTTCACATTTTTATATGAAACATCTTAGTTTAACATATATATAATAGAAATTATATTTGTAGTCCTCCTCACTAGGAAGTCCTGTGCTGAGTAGAGATGGATAAGTTCTGCATTCAGCCGGAGGCCTCCGAGACCTGATTCCTTTTAAAAGTACTCGAGTTCTAGGAGCAGGTCCCGGGTCCGAGTTCTTAGGTGCGGACTGAGCACTGGGTGTTGTTGCGGCGCACCGAACCGGTTCAAAGAACTCGGAGCCAGGACCTACTCGTAGAACCCGCACAAGAACTCAGAATCCCGGAGCTGGACAAGACCCGCACGCGGGCTCGGACCCGTCAAACATGCAATGTAGGTACATTCAATGTACGTACATTGCACGGGCTTTTATTGAGAATTTAAGTAAGTAAATTAGCTGTAAGCTGTAATGCGTTGTTCCAAACTATTATTTTATAATGCACTTCACCCGTTGATTAACAATACCAAGATACGCTCTATTTAAAAACGACTCCGTGTCTAGTTGAATATTCAAAAATCAAATCTACTAAACAATCCCGCGATGACGTGACACACGGGCAGGAAGCAGGATACTGTTACGTCACGCACGTGTGTGTTGATCGGCAACCGACGACCGAATGAATGTGTCACAGTTTGCGAGTTCCACATGGGCAACCAGCGACTAGTCGCGAGAGTGTCGTGAGTCACGGGGTGCGGGAATGTGTGGTCGCGGGAGTGTGTCGCGGTTCACGAAGTTCCGAGGACCCGAGTACAAGAGCCCATTCCAACTAGTACCAGGAGAACTCGCGACTCGCGAGGAGTGGAGCGCGAACACGGGGATGCCGGCTGGTGGTTCCTAGTTCCTAGTGTTCCTACTACTCACTAGTACCGGAGAACTCGCGATTTACGAGTGGAGCGGAGCGCGAACACAGGGATGCCGGTCGGTGGAGGCATTCGGGTTTCCGGTCCGACTTCGTGTTTCGAGTTTGGGACTGAGCCCGAGTTCCACGACTGGGTTCTCTTGGAGTGGAGTTCTCTTCTCTTAAAAGTTGAGTTGATTTTAAAAAGAAATAGGAGTAGGAACCGCTTCCCGCAAAGGAACGGATCACACGAGCCCATTCCAGCTGAACTGACACATCGCTAGTGCTGAGGGGTATTATATTTTGGATAATTTTTCAAAGACTTCAAAGGTTTAATTTCATGGTTTGGGTAAGGTTTTCCATAAACTTCTACAACGATGTTTTAAGTATACATATTAGCAGGGCTGGGCAGTATTTGAATTACTTGTAATTGAAATACGTATTTGAAATACAAATACGTATTTTGTATTTGTATTTCAATTACTTCCTAAAAATGTATTTTGTAATTGGTATTTCAATTACCCGATGAGGAGGTATTTTGTAATTTGTATTTCAAATACTTTTTTAAATTATGACTTCAAAATACATTTTCAAATACATTTAGCGATCTTAGTAATGATAATGAAAAATAAACTGACGTAGAAAATACATAGACTAAAAACGTTAGAATCCAGCGCAATATATGTTAATATTTAGAGTAAGTTGGCAACACTATTTGTATCGTATTATATTATGTATTATTAGTGTCTCACCGAAACACGACTTTCTACCGAAACCGAAACCGAATCTTCAGTGTTTGTCTCAGTTTTGGCCGAAACCGATTCTATTTTAGCTATTGTATACTGAAATTTGGCTTATTTTTAAACTTATACAGACAATTAACAAGTGTTAAATGAAATAAAATAAAAAATCAATTATTGCAGTACATGTGAATTTTTTTTGATATTACTGCTATAAAACAAACAAAAATTAACAAAACATGTTAACTACTTCTTGGAACAAAAATTTGACAATAATCAACACTCACATTATAAAGTGAGGACCTCATTAATTGAGTATTTTAATTGCGTTTACAATCACAATATTCTTAATGAACATGTTAAATGAAATAAAGAAAACAAAAATTGAAGTATGTGAAAAAATATTTTTTTATTTTTTATATTAGTTCCACTTGGGAGGCCCTGACGAAAATAGTTTCCCTTAGGGCCTATATCACTTAGGGGATGCTGTGTGTCGGGTTTCTTTAAGGAATGGAAGGAGAGGCATTTCTGGGAAGGAAATAGGTATGAAGGGTGGGTAGGAATCGGGGGGTCAGTGTATCTAGACATAACGGACGTATGAATCCATCCCTCCAACCGCGGTGCAAGGCGATAGATCGAGAGATTCCGGCTGGAGAGGATAAAAGACCTCCCACAACCAATCTCTCTCGATCCTGCGTACCACGGAGCAGGCAGGCAGACCCATTGGACCCCAAGACCTGGACAAACTTCACCCCATGAACCCGGGCACCCCTGCAAAGACACCAAACGTAGCGAACCACTTAAGGTGACCTATGGAAGAAGTGTTGATTATGCAATAAATGGTTCCTGGGGCGGCGGTACCCTTACCCGCCTCCCGATTTGGGTGGCGGGTATTATTACCGGTACATTACTGGTATAAAACAAACAAAAAATTAAAAAACATGTTAACTACTTATTGGAACAAAAATTTGGCGAACGAGCCACGAACTCACCCGAAGTCAGCCGAACGACACGTGATAATTCACGAATGCAGAGTTTCGGTGCGGCCGAAGGTTCGGCAGATTTTCTGCCGAAACCAAAACTGATGCCGAAACTAGATTTTTTTTCCAAAATAGAAATCTAAACCGAACCCTCGGGCGGTCACTAAATATTTTACTTGTCATTGCTTTGTATTGTACATTTTTGTGTCATAGTATTAGATCAAGCAATATGGGATTAATTTACTGAATACTAAATTATTTTTAAGTTATTTACAGTAGAGCGCATTGCGCACGTGAAATAACACAAATGTCATGTTATTATAATAATTATTATTATTATCTAACTCCTGGGTCCTATACCACTAAACTTTTAAGTGGAGCGAGGATTAGATCATAAATATACTAACTAATATACTAATTAGATGTGTCTTCGAAGCAATATTATGATTGGTCAATTTTTGCACGTCTCCGTTTCACTCTGCTCAGCTTTGCTTCTATGGAAACGCACCCTTAGATAAGTGCACTTACGAAAATTTATTGTAAGTATTGCAACCAAAGGTTCTACCAAAACCAAATGTATTTTGTATTTTGTAATTTGTATTTTGTATTTGAAATTAAAAAATGGCGAAAATACTGAATTTTGTATTTCAAATACACGACTTCAAAGTATTTTGTATTTCGTATTTTAAATACATGCAAAAAAGTATTTTGTAATTTGTATTTCAATTACAGCAAGGCATGTATTTTGCCCAGCCCTGCATATTAGTAAGTTCATTTTCCGATAGTTCCTTCAGCCAACATTTAATGTCCTTAATGGAACTATTTTTTTGCTTTAATTTTTTTGATACTAAGTGGGACTTTGTTATATAACTTTACAGCTAAAAATTCAGAGCTTCTTTGTCCAAACTAGAGTAACACTTTGGTATATTTACTCGTAGTATGTCTGTGTGTTTGGCTCTCCAGAGATATATTTAAAATGTCAAGTTCTTTAAACAGTAAACTACAGTAAAAGGGTTGTGTAATAAAATATTTCACTACATACAAATCTTTTTTTTCAAAACTGCAATTTTTCCCATGAAGATCAAATTGCGCAAAAAAAAGAAGCTACAAAGCAGAAGTGGCAATTATTGTAATGGTGCTTAATACCCGTCTGCTTGTTTAGGAATAAATACATCCCAAAACACATAATCGCATTATACTTTTATAAGACCTTATATTTTAAAAGCTATGTATCTCTCTTCGTCTCATGCAAACATATGTATTTTTCTTTTAACCAGAAAGAGAACGAAATTTATATCTTGCATAGATATTTTACAATCTCGATTCAAAGTGACGGTTTGACCGGTTTGGGGCGAAACCGAGGCTTCCGGATTGTGAGGTGCGAATATATTGAACCAAGCACGGGTTAAATAAAATAATAATAAAACGAAAATAATCCAAGATGTTAATTTTATTTTCTCATTGATGAGAAATTATGTGCATAATGAAAATGGTGGTGCTATTTCTGGAATGAAACCATGTTGAAAAGTTTTATTATTAAACGAAGCCAGTTCATCTGCTAATAAGTTTTCTGGCTTGGAATAAATTGCTTCATTATCACCTTGAGCCACGACTTGTCTTCCAAAAGTTGGCTCGGCTAATTTATTTATTTCAAATATATTGGGTGCTTTTGTTGGTGGCATTTCAAAAGGGTTTTGTTGAGTTTTACCTGCAGCCATAGCAGAGTTTACAAACAAGTTCCCCTGGACACCGGTCTGGCTTAAACCAGCATTAGCAGCGGCAAATAGGTTTGCGGGGGACACTTCCGCAGCTGGCTGACTAAAACCAAAATTACTAGGATTTGAAGGCAATGCAAACATCCCGCTACCACCGTCATTCGTACTGAAAATATTTTTTTGAGGAGATCCTTGTTGGAAAGGATCATTGTTTTGACTGATTCCAAATGCATTATTGGTGTTTTGAGCTGCCCCTGCCTGGGCAGCTGCAGCAAAGAGGTTATTGGCAAATGCATTAGTTGAAGTTGTACCAAATGCGCTTTCTGGAGAAGTTGGAAATGCAGTCGACGCAGTGTTAAAAATGTTTCCACCGCTGCTGATATCAGTTCCTTGTACCGCACTCCTAAATAAATTGTCGGGGCTTTGAGGGGTATTGGTGCTGCCCATGAAGTTCCCGTAACTGGGAGTGTCGAATGGGTCTGCCGTAAGTTCTCCCTTATAAAGGCTCTGAATGGTGTTGATAATTCTGCTGGAGGGTTTCAGTAAGGCTTGAAAATTCTTCATCACATTTTGCTGCATCATTCTGAGTTGGTTTAACTAGAAAATTCCATAAATTACATTATTAATAAATAATCATTATTGGCTTTATTAGAAAGTTAGCAAAATAAGTGGGTAGAGGTCTTCAAATAGATTATCACTGTTCTGACAGAAAACAATATTTATATAAAAGGTGTTTGAAGTTGGGGATGCCAACATTTTTGCATTTTGGATATAAAGTTTCAATAACTGAAAAATATTCAACTATGTTTTTTAACAAAAAAAAAGGTTCGTCAAATCCCCTTGTGTTATGTACTATGATGACTTCCTCATGGGTCGGTAACAATGTCCGCAACATCAGTAACACGTCTTGCTGCAGCCAGTCTGTCAGTATTGCAGATTTCTGTTTTACCGTCCCGCACTCAGCATCTTGTCGAGTGAATCAAGTAACCAAGGGCGGATCCAGGATTTTTTTCTGGGGGGGGCACAAGGGGCGGAGGGGGGGGCGGCCCGCCCCGGGTGCCACCCCGAAGGGGGGGTACCCCTCAAGAGCACAATTCCCCCCCCCCCCCTCAGGATGTACCATTTTTTTATGAAGTCGAAATTTGAGTTTGTCAACTTTAATGGGGGGGGGGGGGGCATTTCCGACCGCGTTTTCCCCCGACCGTACCGCTCTCGCAAACGCTGATTATCATATTTCATTTGAAAGTGCATGAATGGGATGCAACGAACAAAATTCGCAATTCCAGCCAGAAATAGACAAAAGTTTGACTCATGTTCTTTCCGTTATTTTATTCATATATTTTAACAACTCTGATAATTTGATTTGCTTCTAAGTATGTACTGTGATAGAATCTCCACAGTACACAAAAATACCGTCCTGGGGGGGGCACGTGCCCCCGTGCCCCCCCCCTAAATCCGCCCTTGCAAGTAACGACAAGGAATTTAAAATTTATTCACAATGCTTTTGGGATATTATTATTCCTAAGTAATAAATCCTTATTTTAAAAGAATTTTTCAACTAAAACAAATATATAAATAAAAAAGCTAATTAAAAGTTCCTAACACGAAAAAAGCAAAACTTTGCCACATTTGATTTTTCTCTGATGCTTCTTTAATTAGATACATTCCTGTTACAATAGCTTTTTGATGAATTATTTTTTTTTACGTATGATAAATGGAACACTCCTTCGTCACAAATCAGAACATGTATTAGCAAACTTAAAAAAAGATTACACAAAAACATGTTATTAAAAAAAAAAATTTTTTTTTTCAAAAATAGAGAAAATAATATAAAACATCTTTTTATGGTTCGTTACATTCGGGTGATGCAATAATATGGAGAAGCTACTGAAACCAAGTGCCGCTTGAATGTATACTGTAAGTACGCAACACTGCCCCCGTGTCGTATCTCTCCGTGTACGAGCGCCAAGAGAAATATATGGAAAGTATTGTTCGCGGTATCACGGATTCTTACAGCATCTGGATGTTGATTCCTTACCGACCCATGAAGGAGTTGCCTATGACAGAAACGAATTACTAAAAAATTAATGTAACATTTTGCAAAATCATGATTCAAAAATACTTACATTATCGGGTAACGTTCCATTAGTCTGAGCTTCATAGGCAGAAAGCCTCAATTCTTCAGGAGAAATGTCATTGAAGCCAGGAAAATTAAGTTTATTTTTAAATGGCCCATAGCAAGATAGGAGCCATTGCTTGCTTTTAAGGGCGACACTGACTTCAGGAACTACTAAGTTTATCAATTGCTCAGCAGTTATGTGACTGGAATTGTTATTGGATACTTGCTGTGGAGGTTGATATGTTTGCTGCTGCGCTTGTGGGGCTACACAGCAAAAAACAATAAGGTTGCATTAAATCTTCAGCAAAATTTTAGAACCACTGGTGATGCCTAATACCCATAAACCTTTTTTATATTTAGTACGAAATACCAGGAATGTCGACTTACTAAAACGTAAATATGGCAGTTGTCCCATGCAAATTTTCATTTCAGGTAATTGTCAGTATGCAGTATTTTCCATTCTCCCCGAATGCAAATAAGTAGTTATATTATTTAATAGTAATTAAGTTGAACCAGTGCTTTTTATTATTAAATATTCGTATTTTATGTTCGCATGCATATTTTCTTTTAAAAAGTCCGATAATTTTTAAATCCGCTTTTTATTGGGAACTTACCATGATAACTGTATTTTTGGGAGTACGAATGCTCAAATCTGCAGCTCTCACCATACCGACAGCAACCTTGGAGAAAGAACTTACACAGAACCATTTTCAATTTTAATAATATTATTATGATATAAATTTTACTCAAGTATCGGTATATAAATATCAACTACAATTGCATTACAATTGACTACAATCCTCGGTCGGGCATAAAGCATAAATATACCAATTCGCATAAATATACTCTAATACTAACCCCCCGTGAGTGGCAGCCATAAATGAACTAATTGGAACTAATACTGCTAATGTGCTAATACCTAATACCTAATACCGTGGCAGTCAGTGGCAGCTGTCAAAAATTTACAACAAAAATATATACAACATTGTGATGCCATATACCAAAAATTAAAAACCATGCTTCAGGGAGAAAAAGCCCTATTTTTGACTAAAAAACATTTTGAATTTTCATCAATAAATATATATAAAATGGTTTTGAAAGTTTAATAACCATTTTTTGTAAGCTCTTTATTGAAAGGAAACAACGGTACCTAACACAGTTTAAAGCTGATGACACATTTCTATATAATATAAAAGATCATTAAATGATCTATTATATTATATAGCAATGTGTCATCAGTTATAAATTCTGTTGTGTTATAAATTTTATAACACAATATCTCGCAATACAATCCCATACAGACCCGCCACACTTAAACAGATGATTCGTTATACGACCTTATACGCCGTAACCCTTGCCCCTTGCTCACGCTATATTTGAAAATTTATGCAACCCCCTTTCCACCGTAAACAGGAGAGGGGGTCATTTAATTACGGCGCTGCGTAAACGTGCGGATATCAGTTGTCAAGTTGACGAAGAAATGATATTTCGCGGCAGCTCCTTAATTGAACTGACCCCTCTCCTGCCATAGGAAGACACCTTTTATCTCCCGATTTGATCTGCCACACACCCAGGCTCCCCTGCCAAGATACCAAACGTAGCGAACCACTTGGGGTGACCTACGGCAGAGGTGTTGGTTTTCCAATAAATGATTCCCGGGGCGACGGTACCCATACCCACCTCTGCCCACCTCCCAAATTGTGTCACGCCCGGTCCAACTTTATAACAAAAAACCGAATGATATTATTTATTACCTTTAATAAAGCAATACCGATATTACGGAGATTGAAAATATGATTAATTTTAATGCGGTATTAAGAAAATATGTTTACTTCAAATATTGATAATATTTCAATTTTAAATATAATGTGTCATAAGCTTCAACTTCAAATAAATCAAATTACACACCTTCAACTAAAATTGATTCGTCTGACCCGCTATCGTTGCCAGAGACAATCGATATAATGTTAACCATAGAAAATAGATAGATAAAAATGTCGTTTCCTGACCGATTAATCCTGTAATGGCGTCATGTCGTGCGTATAATTTCGTTGTTAATTTCATATAATATAAAAGGAATACGAATACAACAAGCGCAAATTTGGTTTTAAAGTGAATTGAGAATATTTTGCGCAATATCTCAATTACTGAAGAAAATATTCAGCTACCAAAACTGTTCGCCAGCTACGGAAACTACGGATACCTAGGTTTTTCTTGAAAGGAAACATCGCTTGAAATTTTCTGAAGGTCAGTTTCTTACATTATTTACTGAAGTTTTCCGAAAGCGAGAACCGTGTTCGTTGTGAATGTTTTTTTTTTTAAATAACTCCGCCAGTAATCTCCAAATAAATGGCATTACAATAAAATGTTATTTTGTATCCGTCAACTTCGCACATCGAGGAAATCAAATCCACGCGATGCGGCATTCCAATACATTGTAATGATTCGTTAAATGTTTCATGAGTAAATCGGCAAGTTACTATAATTGTGTTGGGCCCGAAGACTTGCTTTGATTTTTAGAAATGTTCGTTCGGTTAGCTGTTGAAAATCCAAAATATCTGAAGTGTAATCTAAGGTAAATACGGCGTATATGCAATATTTCTCATAGGGTGCAAATATGTCTACAGAAAAATCAATGATATTTAATTTTATGAGATTTTATTTGCTCAAATATTATATTATATACGTATATTATTTATCCACAGTGTTTATTATTAATTGCGCTTTATAAATACCAGAAAGTGAAGCTAATATTTTGTATTTCCAGAAATAGCCCGCCCATTCAATTGTGCACATATGAATCAAACGACACTTATTTTTCACTCAAATTTTTTATGGGCTGAGTAGTAGATCGTCAGCAGGAGCATTCTGTAAAAATTATTACATATAAGGAAAGTAGAAAAATCGTTCAAGCCACAAAATAAATTAACATCAAAAAGCAAACAAATGTCCGCCATCTATGTGAATCGTTTCAAGACCTTTAATGAAAGCATATAAACAATAAAAATGTATCGTGACCCACCATTTATGATAATATGAACAAAAATTTATTCAACCATCATACTGGTGCTTACCAAATAAAACTTAGGCAACCATTTTTTAGTTGCATACTATCCATCGTCGAGGTGAATTTTGCAAGCTTTGCGTTATTAATTTTTAATTCGTCACGTGAACAGGCAATCATTCCTGTAGTGCCATTTTTATTGAATAATCTTTAAGCCGCCACATTTTTAAGCACGGAATATGGAAATCACACTTCATTTCAACAATTACTATAAGAAACCACTATTTACGTACTTAAAATAGCTTATTAGGTTCTTCGTTTAGGTAAATTAAGTAATTCATGCGTATATAGTTTGAAACAAAACTTTACAAATATCAAATCCGTACAAAAAAAATGCAGAAATGGAAATTTTTAATTTTGAATGAAAATCGCCCGACTGAAACCGATGTTTCTTTTGGTAATTAAGTTTAAAAGTAGTTTACTTTTCAAAATCTATGCCATTAAAAGTGTAGCGGCATACGGCGGCTTGTGGATTATTTACCCCATTTTTTTAATCAAAAATCACCACAAGGGTGTTTTTAAAGCAGAGGTATCCAACTTTTTGAGTTCTCTGGCCTACTTGGAACCCACAAGACACTGACGCAGACCGCACATAATACCTAATGTTTATTTATACCATATTTGTAATGAGATTTTTGTTCTCGTTTTCGTGAGACCAATACATCTAAGGTTAATAGAGGTTGTTCGGTGCGGCAATTCAAATGGATTATTCAAGATATTTATCAGAAATGTTGCTGGAGAAAAATGTTTCACTATTTGGAAACACGTACACACATGAATTGGGCATGCTCATTATGCGGTTGTTTTCTTTAGGAAGAAACACTTTATATTTTCCTCCAGTTACATATTATCTGATTGGAAATCTGCTCATTCCATTTGAAAATTTGCAGGTTACTTTAACAACGGAAAATAGAAGTAGTTGTGTGGTCTCTAACATCTTGAATCCTTTTCTCTAAATGGTGTATAACAGCGGAAACTCTCCGCACAGTCAGTATATGTGAATAAAAATGGTGCTTTGGGTGAGCAAAGTGAACCCAAGCAGGATGAGCTTGTGATTTTTTGTGTTGGACCACCCTTCATCGTTTTATGTACAAAATAGTACAAATAACACGGTAATCCCGCGACCCGCTTCAACAGGCGATAAGGACCACAAACATAAGGGTTATACATTTACTTGATTCGTATATCTTTCTAGATATAACATTGATAGACGAATTCTACATTTTGAGTTGTGTTGTATGACAGCGAGGAATCAAACCATGGAACAGGCCTGTATAAAAATGTTTTTTAAATATATAAATATGAGATTTTATTTTGAGCTCGGGTCAACTGATGGCATTCATTATAAAAGCGAGTACAATTCAATAAACCAATAAAAAATTAAAAACATATATATATATATTATTCACTCAAGCAGATCTTTCGCGGGGCGAATCAGGTGCTTTTGAGGATATTTATTGCCTTGTATTGCTCAAAAACACACCAGCCCGGCTTTAGATATTGCTAGAGTAGCTGTTTTTCCCCACGGACCATCTGTTTGATGGTACCCAAACATAAGAATTCTTTTTTGTTTTATAAATAAATATTTTTCTAATGCGAGCAATATTCTAGGTAAGTTATTGATTCTATTTGATTTTAGTAATTAAATTTTGTTTATAAGTTTTCAAACATGTGATTGGTAAGCGTATAATTTATTTTATGATCTATTTTACTGGTGTGTCTGTATCTTTAATATACATTTATATTTACAGTAAAATTTATCAATTTCAAGATATGTACATGCATCAACTTATTCTGATAATCTACTCCATAATTGAATGCAAAATATAATTTAAAACATTATTTTTTACAATATTATTGAATAATCAGCCTAAATTTAATATTAACAAATAGGTAAAAAGTGTTAAAAAGTTATAATAGAAAGTTTTTGTTAACATTTGACATTTTTTTTGAGTTTAAATGCATTAATATTTAGATCTGGCGTTATTTATTGGAAAGGAAATATTCCAAATATTAAACAGCAGAATTTTGAAAGAAACAAATTAATATATATATATTTTTCTTAAAGTGCTCAAATGTCTTAAATTAAGTTTGTTTTTATTTGTTCCATTGCAGTTACTCCTACTGGGATGCTGAGAAAATCATTGACATGAAGAATTAAGTGCAGGTTTGCAACATACACACATTATTTACTTAATCAATTATTATTTACTTGCTGTATTACATATTTAATAATATTTTGGAATATCAGTGTGCCTTATTTTATAACACAATTAAAAATATGTGTGTTTATCAATGAAATGAATGCCATATTGCATTTTAAAGGGTGTAGTGTTTGCTAAAGTTTGAACCGGCCACATTTCGGGAATTGATGATGGACATATCGGACGACTGTCCTCCGCCGGGGACGGAAGGATATGAAGAATATGCAAATAACCAGCGGATTTTACCCACGGTATGTACACTTTTTCTTATTTCAATGCTATCTTGATAATTATTTAGCTTCTCCATCCCAAAAATATGTAGATAATTTTCAGCATTCTAACATACTGGCAAAATGCCTTTGTTAATTAGGATATTTTTCCCCATGATACTAATACATCTGAAAATATACTCAGCTGAGGAATTAATAAACTTGTTCAAATATTTACGGTAAGTTAAATTATCTATCTGTTCGGAAATATTGGACTTTTATGTGCAAGTATTTTGGAATTATCAAATGAATTCTTTTGACGAGACATACCTACGAGTGCAAGTAATTTAATGGTTTTCATTATGAGTCTGCACATACATACTTCGAACCACGTTTGCCATAATGCCAAGAAAGTTTTATTCTTGGTGAGCTAATTTCTGAATATATTTTATCCGATCACCGAAAAGCTATTTATCTAATAGATACTGCTGCACTGGACTTTCAAATAAATAAATGTATTTTCTTTACAATGTGCTACTATAACTTTTATTTCATCCTTTTACTTTGAAAATAGGTGCTTACAATGATTATATTTCATTGACCATTACTTTATAACTGTGCTTCATATTTGCGCTAATATATGAACACATTTTTACAAACAATTTGTTACCATACAGTAAGTTCTTACTTTTGGAGAGTTCTTTATTACGTATTCCCCAGTTTATTATGCTAAATTTATTATGCTAAGTTTATTATGCTAAATAAATTGGCATTGCAATATTAATAACGTACTACAATGTTACATCTCTTTTTTGACACAGAAGATACGGGATTTAGTTTCTAGGTAACTTTTCCCATCCAAACGATATTGGAGTTTTAGGTTTATCTAACTGATGTGTTTTTAATATAAAATGTGCGTATTAAGCGTGTCCCTATTTACAGAGTTTTATTAAGGTGAATAAAATGAATAAGATTTATAAGAAGTTTAATATAGTTGACCCGCGGTAATACGGCCCCTGTCTAATCTGGCTCGCCCTATAATCCCACACGGCTCTAATAGTATAAACATACAAAGCATATTTATTACGCCAAATCTTCGTCAATGCATTTAAACATGTTTTGACTTGTTTGCGGCACCGTGACTTTTGTTCTACGCGCATAGACTCAGTTTTAGTGTGAAGTGATTGCGGACATTCATAGATTGCTGTCGCATCGTATAATGCATATCTAAACGCGTCGCAATGGCTTTGCAAACCTAAAAGCGTTTCAGTACTCTATAGTCTGACAAATTCGATCTTGCAAAACGTTTGTCGGATTAGCGCGGTTCTACTGTATGTCCATTACGTTTTAAAGTGGCATTTGGAATTATTAGAATGGCCTACGAGCTGATACTGCCGGGCGCCACTGAATAAATTTGCACATTTTGAACTCTGACAGTAACGGATTTCTCGGGTGGATTCTTTTAATAAAAGCGCTTTTTAGTAGTGTTACCTATTGACCTCGACAAGTGGAATTTATCCAACTACAGGAGGAGGATGCCACTTTAATATTTATCCCTTTACAACCGGCTTCATACGATCGTGAGTTTGTCTTTGAATAATTCTGAGAGAAAATAAATCTGTTTTTGGAAATGGAATCTATGTGGATGGAAGGTGCGGGAGCTTCTTGTGTAGGGTACCTTCACACGCATGTGTTGCAAGTGTTTCAAGCAGTAAGTCGCCCAGTCCAATGGGATCATAATTAAGAGCTTTTCTAGTTTGACCCATCAAAATTTGGAAATGTTTTGCCAGTAGCAAAGGGTATGATTTTATACTCTGATTATATGGGATAATGGTCATAATAAAAATATGTTCTTACTATGCATGATATTACACAATAGCCATTAAAGTGAATGTGATATGTAGTTTTTTTTTTTATTTTTTATTTATTTATTTATTTTTTTTTTTTTTTACTTTTAAATTAATGATTTACGAGTTTGAGGCGACCTTGTGAAAAAAACTGGTATTGTTTGATTCTTCATCTTCTGACTGCAAGTGATAAATTACATACATGCTTAATATAAATTACCCATTGATCATGGAAATGCAAGAATATTTGACATTTTTTTTGTTCTTCAAAGTTCACAGGACTTTATAATATATGTGACAATATTCTACCGCTGCAGACTCACTCCTACTAGTCTTTATTAGCCACTTAATAATACACAATGAAAAATTAACTTTAAGAGAGAGAACCGTTGTCTGCTAAAATTGAAAATAATATACATGTATGTACGTATTATAATTTAAAAGTAATTGGTAGCATTTTCCCTCAAACCAGGAAAATATTATATTTTATTCATGTTTTAGGTTAAAGTTTTATAATTGTGAATTAAGAAAGATCTAAAGCAAAATATCTATACATATAGGTATTTTGCGTTTCCAAGGAGTTGCAAATTAAGTATTTTCATCAACAGGGCGGAGGCAGAGACGGAGGCGGAGGCAGAGACGGAGGCGGAGGCAGAGACGGAGACGGAGACGGAGGCAGAGACGGAGGCGGAGGCAGAGACGAAAGCGGAGGCGGAGGCAGAGACGGAGGCGGAGATGGAGGCGGAGGCGGGACCTCTGCTGAGAAGAAACGTAAACTCGGGAGCTTCCTGCAAAGCCACTCCATCAAACTTGACGATGGCAGTTCCCACGCCGCTCTGGATTACGTGGAGCAAGACGGCACGTCGGCGTACCTCTGCTTTCCTTGTGCGGTCACCTGTTACACGGAAATCACGCTACAGGTTAATATTTTCTTAAATTTCTGACAATTTTTTCCCTTAAATTTAGTGTCTATTATATCTATTTCCAAAATACGTATAATTTACTTTGATGTTACTGAGGTTGCCCTCGCGACGCACATTTCAATCAATAAATGACTCCAGTTGTGGGTGTTCATGATTATTAGGTATATATTTATTATTCATTATTTTAGGCTCACTTGAATGGAAAAGCACATGCCAACAAGTTGTCACTTGGAAATGTGTATCTCTCTTCTATCATCACAAATCATCCGTTCTTAAAAAAAAAGAAGCCCAACACAAGTAAGTACAAAATTGTTTTCTTGCATTCCTAACTAATGTGTAGGTACAGTGGAAACTGTGATCTATGCAAAAACATATCGAAACATCAAACATAACATATTCTTTTTACAAAACAGATTTTATTAATTATTTAAGGCATTTCTCAATTGCTTTCTTGTATTCCTAACTAATGTGTAGGTTCAGTGGAAACTGTATGCTAAAAAAATATTGTAATATCAAACTTAAAATATTCTTTTTACGAAACAGATTTAATTAATTATTTTAGGCACTTCTCAATTGCTTTCTTGCATTCCTAAGTAGGTACTGTGGAAACTGTGATCTATGCAAAAAAACATATTGAAACATCAAAATTAACATATTTCTTTTGCAATACTTATATCTAATTATCTTATTCATTATTTTAGGTATTTTTCTCAATTTTTGTTTTTGACTAATACTCGTTAGCCATTACCCGTGATCATAACTATAGAAACTCTGTTACCCCAAGTTCAAATCTGTCTCCGTTTGTTAAAAAGTAAACTGTGGCAAGGTGATTTCTGAGCGAAATCTAGCCACAATGTTTGTTGATATGTAGACAAGGTTATATAGGGAGCGACGGACTCTATAGTCAATGTGAACTGTTAAATAATGTAAGTTCACAAATGTCGATTAGTAAGCAAAGACTTTTATTGTGTGGATGTTGGCTTTAATGGTAGAGTCCCAGACCCTAAAGTAAAATTGTAAAACAATAAGCAATATACAATTATTACATACTGCTTGTTGTATAAAACTATGTATTAATAATAGCTGCGGAAATGGTATAACTTACCTGGGAAATACCATGCTATAAGGGTCGCGGGAATGTATGAATAATAACACTTGGTGATAGTGATTGCATTCATTTATAACTTTAACATATTATGCACAAATTAAATTATCAACCCTCGACAATTATCAGAAGGATTTAGATTGACAAATTACATGTATTATCGACTCTGATACAGAAACCGCAATGGCGTGGCTGTAAGATTCTCGGAGCTTCTCGAACTTCTGGTATGGCCAGTGTATGGACAATAATGATACCACTATAAAATAATCGATTTGCTACATATTGACTCGTCACAATAATATGTGTGTGTATTATGAAAGTTAAAATGTAAATAATAATAGTTGAGGTGGTGTTCAGGTGCTGAGCCGGAGAATATCCCTCTGCCCGTGGAGGCCGGTGAGCCCCAACAGGAGAAAGAGCCTGCCAGGTTGTGGCGGTCCCTTACCAACTACAAACAGTAAGATATTTTCTATTTTCATATGTGCAAATCAGATAATTAATAATACTAACCCACAAAAAAAAAATGTCGCAGTTAAAAAATAGTGACTTAAATATAACGTAGGTAGATTCCAATTTTTTTTTAATCTATCTTCTAAAATATTATATCTCTACTTGGTGGACTCAGCGCTAAATGATGGAAGTCACTCTTTAGCACTATGGTATTTGAAACATTTGTTATATTTTGTTTCTGGATCTTTATAAGTGAAACTATTACCGATATTATATTACCGTAAGTAAAAAATGTCTACCGTAAGTTAAGTCTTTAATGAAACCGGTATCGGAATCAAATAAAAACTGTCTCATTTGAAATATATGACAATCAAATTTTTTTTTTTTAAAATATATATATACAGTAGAACTCCGTTTCAAAATCCACGGGACATCAAAAATAAAAATTTTAATTAACAAACTCCCACATAATTCAAAATTTTATGAAAAAAAAAACATAAAAAATCGCCAAAAATTCCAATTCGGGTAAGTTCTTCGGAATAAATTCGTAATAATACGACTTATTCCCGTGTAAACCGTATTTTCGCAGCCGTCTACCGCCGCGGTCAGCCCTATATTCGAATTAGGTTAATGAAATACGATATTTTTCGAGTAAATCAAATTTTCGCACCCGAAAACCGCCTCAGTTGTCCTTTTAAACTTTTATAAATGTGTCATGTAAAACGAATTTTTGCAGCCTATTTCCGATGCAGCCGGTCCTTTGTATTCAGATACTCAAAATAAATTCGTAAAAATATTGCATAATTTCCGCGGCTTATTACCGCTGCCGCCAGCTCTTCAAATTTAGTTATTTGAAATAAATTCATATTCATAAAGAGGTATGAGGGATGGATAGGAATCTGGGTGTCAGTGTGTCCAGGAGTGGTGGACGTATGAATAAATCCTTCCAACTGCAGTGCAAGGCGATGATTCGAGAGAGTCCGGCTAGAAAGGTCAAAAGTCTTCCTCAACCAGTCTCTCTCGATCCGGCCCGCCACGCAGCAGGTGGGCAGACGCATCCTCCGCCAAGTTCTGGACATACCTCACCCAATGAACCCGGGCACCCCTGCTAAGTTACCAAATATCAGGTATACTGTAATGACATGTGACCCAAGTGCGGTCCGCACTAATCCCCTCATAAAATATTAGGCGCTTTTACAAAAAAAGGTTGCCGACCCATGCTGTAAATGTATCAGAAATCGTATTGAAGTTAAATAAAAGACTGTTATTTTATGTGTTGGTAAAAATTATAACAAGTAATTTATTATTAAATTAGTCAGTAATTTATTATAAAATGACAGCCTTACTAAAAAACTCGTGAAAAATTTATTCAATTGACAAACGGCCGCGGATGTGAAAACGTTACTAATTAAAAAATAATTCTTGGAAAAAAATACACGCCGTTTACACAGCCTGGGGGGATAGTTTATCTCTGTTTTAGGGATGATGTCTGAACGAAATTTGGAATTTCCCGAAGTATTTTAAATGTTCTATATATTTCTTATTTTTGAAGGTGCCGTAAAAACAAATACCATTTTTAAAAACTAGATAAAATTACCTTTTAGATTTGTGTATTTGAAATACACTTTAGTTTTAAAAAACTGCCATATTTGAAGATTCAAACACGGAAAAAATGGAAAAAAAATATTAAACATTTTTAATGAAAGTGTACAGAAATTTAAAAAAAATCAAAATTTAAAAAATACAGTCCTTTTATATAATAATTTTAAAATGAAACTGTCACCTCACTTTTTCCTCGTGCATACAATAAAAATATAATAAAAAATTTCTAAGTTTTTTTTATTGCCAAAAGAATAACCTAAAAAATATCTCTGACATTTCAACACATTTCTTGCACCACTAAAGATGTTAATTTATTTGACAAGCTTCTAAGTCTAAATATTAAAAAAAAAACACCACTTTTAAGAAATTCTCATAAAATAAAGATTTAAAAACGTAAATTTGAACTTTTATGTAACCCAAAACAATATTTTGACAGTTCAACTTTTAAATACTGTTTATTGTGCAATAAATTGATAAAACTGATGTAAAACCACACAAATAACACGGCAAATATATTAATTACATGAATAAAAGAGTGAATTGGTCACTATAATAGAAATCATTCAGTAAAATCTCAATATTTACTAAAAACATTCCCGTCATGCATGAAAACCAACAGCTGTTTTTTGCACGGGCAAGAGACTACAAATTTGCAAGCGTGACGCCACCACCATTTAGCGGCTATGAATGAAAACAAAATTTTGTATAAAAAATTTGAAAAATTGCAGTGTTGCCAAATTTAAAACGTGTTTTAGAGTGAAATTCTTTTTTTAGTAATATTTCGTGTTTTAGTGTAAATTTGTTGTATCCATGTTACTGCAAAAACACAGGTAATCGGTCGTGCTGTGGTTTTTTTTTAGTAAGGCCGTTAGTGTTTGCATTATAAATTGTGAGCATGAGGTGTGTAAATTCCCCAAGCTCTCTGGGCTTAATACCCAATATACGATTAGGAAATCCTAAAATGAAATTCTACCTGCGCGAACAAATATATCACAAAGGAACAGAGCAGTCTTACACTCCAAGAAAAATAACAAATTCACCAACCTTGATTATGCAATTCTCTGCAGCTCGGGAGGCCTCCAAATTTCTGATCAATAAGTGTAATCCTTTTGTCTTGAATCGCGCAAGTAATTAGTTGTCCATTACAACATGTTCAATTTCACAATTAGTCTGTTGTCAACATTTTATACAACAGAAATCAGTTTCTTGTCAATGTTACAAAGAGGAATTTTCCATAATGAAAAAATAACAATCTCCAAACAAACGCACAATGACAGTTTTTTTATTTGCTCTATTTTTGAAAATCAATCCATTTCAGGTTCCTTGTTAATTTCAAAGAGCGAGTAACTACCGTTCCCTGTGATAAAAATATATTTAAATATTTTTTCGAACAAACAATAAAAAACAAATTATAATGCTTAACCATGCTCCCCGCCTTGGAAGTTCGCAGAACTTTCAAAAAAAAAAATCAACGAACATGAAAACAAGTAAAGATCAAATCAATAAATAGAAACATATCTTGGCTAAGTCAGAAACAATTAGATCATAATAGAATATTAACATAAAATAAAATAAAATAAAGACAAAATTATTGCGTTGGGATGGGATATAATTTAACAACAGGACGTTTAAAGAGTCCGTATCTAGTCTTTACCGTCGCAACGCGAATGATTTTATCAGTACCAGGATGAACATCCGTTATTACGCCCAAAGGCCAATTTAACGGAGGCGAATCCTCCTGTCCCATAAGTACGACAGTTCCAACCTTAATAGGATGGTCAGTGGTAGCCCACTTCTGCCTGACTTGCAACGTATGCAGATATTCCAAACGCCACTTCTTCCAGAAGGATTGAATCATGCCGTCTAATAATTGCTTGCGCTGAGCAAAGTTTATTTTAGCGTCTGTCAAAACAGAAGCAGGTAAGTACTGCAAAGGAGTCGACATTAAAAAATGTGCAGGCGTAATAACTTCCGGATAGGGTTCAGAAGACACGACTGTGAGTGGGCGCGAGTTCATTATACACTCTATTTGAACCAGAACGGTCTGTAGTTCTTCATAAGTGAGGAGCTGAGTTCCGATTACACGGTACAAATGAGTCTTCATACTCTTTACATTTGATTCCCATATACCCCCGAAATGGGGCGCGCGTGGTGGAATCATTTTCCACTCAACCCGGCGATTAGCGAGTTCACGCTTTAAAGCGGGCTCAAATTCCGACTCAACCAAAAACTTATAGAGATCATCTAATTGTGCCTTGGCACCAACAAAATTGGTACCATTATCTGAATACAAGCATGACACAGGGCCACGCCGAGAAATAAAACGGCTGAAAGCAGCCAGGAAAGCATTTGAAGTTAGGTCAGAGACCAACTCAATATGAATGGCCTTGGTTACAAGACATACAAAAAGACAGACATATGCCTTTTGTGAATGTTGTCCTCTCCGACGAGCAAGCGTGATACGGAGGGGACCTGCATAGTCTACACCGGTATGAACGAAAGCCTTTGCTTCTACAACACGATAGGAAAGTAAATCTGCCATCTTCGGTATAGGATGCGACGGATTTAAGCGGAAGCAGAAATTGCATTTCCGTACTTTTGCCTTAATAACAGTCCTGGCATCTAATATCCAATAGCGCTGCCGTAAGATGGACATAAGAAGTCCAGGGCCTGTATGACAGTTCATGACATGGAAATGATCGATGATAAGATTCACAACACAGTCATTTTTAGGTAGTAAAACCGGATGTTTAACCTCAAATGGTAAATCCGATTTAGAAAGCCGCCCACCAATACGTAACAAATTATCCTCATCGAGAAAAACTGATAAATTCCTAAGCTTTTTTGAAGGCAATTTGCCTTTCTGGAGTGCAGCAATATCTTCTATAAAATGAATACTCTGTACGGAACGAATCACAGCCTTTTCAGCAGTCATAAGATTATTGACCGTTCCAGAAGAGGGTGATACCTTTTTTGCGAATTGGAGGACAAAAACGACAATCCTTAAAAGTTTATTCCATGTGGATATACGCTGAGCCAGTTCACTCAGGACCGATTGTTCACGCTGAACTATTGCAGTGAGCACATTAGTTTTGTGCTCAGGCATTTCACCGATATTTGAGAAATGAAACGGTCTTAATGGCCATCCCGAGGGTGGGCTGCGAATCCACAATGGTCCATTCCACCATAATTCGTGTGAAATAAGCTGGGAAGGAAGCATGCCACGAGAAAGGCAGTCACTAGGGTTTTCACTACCGGCGACATGATAAAAGTTTTCAGGAGACAAATTCTCCTGACATTGAGCCACGCGATTACTAACAAACACCGACCATCGATGAGGCGACGAATGTATCCACGAAAGCGCAATGGTAGAATCTGAAAACGCATAAGTCCCTGCAATAGTAAGACGCGAACGATAACTATTTTGAACCGTCCGAATTAGTTTGGACATCAAGACCGCGGCACACAGCTCCAAACGAGCGAGTGTTGTTACTTTGGTGGGAGAGACCTTTGATTTTGCACACAACAATCTCACGGTTATATTCCCAGACAGATCAGTTGTGTGTAAATATATCACACAGCCATAACCATTCAGGCTCGCATCACAGAGAGCAACGATGAGCACTGTACTGTCTTTTAGGACACCTACATGACGCGGGATTTTTATTGTAGAAATTAAAGGAAATTCCTGTGTGAGTGCCGAGAACCTTTGAATAACGCTCTCAGGGGGAGTATCATCCCAACCAATGTTGCACAGCCATAGCTCCTTAATAAGCAATTTAGCGTACAGAATGGAGGGGGCGACCAGGCCGAGGACATCAAATAAGCGGGCGACTATAGACAGTATATTCCGCTTTGTACACTTCTCCTGGACATAATAAGTCGTAAAGAAGAAGCTGTCATCAACTGGTTCCCACGAGAGGCCTAAACCTTAGAGGTATTTATTTATTTATTTATACTGGGTTTTACAGATGTTTACACTTACATGAGAACAATCCAGTTATAAAACTCAGTTATTACACAATTATAAAAATCTACAATTACATACAATTAAATACAAATAAATACAATTAGAAAAACAAAAACATCACAAATAAAAATACAGAATTATATACAAGGTCACTCAAGTAACACATTGCAATGAGTGGTAAAAGACATATGAAATACGCGAGCATGCATAGAAAGACAATTCACACAACATAATTAGTTAGTACTTTTTAACAGCGCTAGAACTTTTTTTTTAAATCCGTACAAATTGTCAACGAAAATATCCACATCAGCGCACTCTATCTTGTTATACAGTCGACACATCTGGGTCAGAGGGCTAAAGTAGGCGATATTATTTTTAAATGTATTCATATGAAAAATGTTATGGCGTCTTAAACAATGGGAATTGGGGACATTAATTTCAATACTGTTAAGACATAATGTAGTATCAAGATGGCCGTGAATAATTTTATGTAAACATATAAGATCAGTCAATTGCCTTCTAGTTTTAAGTGTATCAATCTTGAAGTAATCACGACGTACATCGTATGATCTGAGATGGTCGTGTAGTCCACATTTGAAGGATAACATTCTTAGTAATTTTTTTTGAACTGATTCTACAATGTTTTCATATTTGCAGTAATGTGGATTCCAAATAGTGCTTCCATATTCAAGTTTACTTCTAATTAAGGCATTGTAAAGTGTTAGAATTGATTGAGGATCTTTGAAAGGTTTACATATTCTGTGAATAAATCCCATCATTTTTAATGATTTGCACTTAATGTTGTTAATATGTACATCAAATATGAATTTAGAATCAAGAGTGATTCCTAGATCCCTTATTGAAGAAACTTTTTTGAGAATAATATTATTGATAACATAAGAAAAATCCTTTATAATTCTATTTCTAGTAAAGTTTAAAATGTAACATTTTTCAACATTTAAGTGCATATCATTGACAGTACACCAGTTATTGAGTGTGTCGAGGTCATTTTGAAGCAGCTGATGATCGGAAACAGACTTAATTTTACGAAAAATTTTAAGATCATCGGCGAAAAAAGCATAATCACAGTTTAATTTCGAGCCAAGGTCATTTATGAATATAAGAAAAAGCAGGGGGCCAAGATTTGAACCCTGTGGTACACCAGAAGTTACAATTATAGGGGATGATTTGTATCCATTAATAAGAACTAATTGAGTTCTGTTATACAAATATGATTTCACCCAGCGTAATAGGTCTCCATGTATTCCAATTTGTTCAAGTTTTTTTAGTAAGATGGAGTGGTTAACTCTATCAAAAGCTTTTTGGAAATCAGTATAAATTGTATCTACTTGTAATCTTTCATTAAAAGAATTACAAACATAATTACAAAATTCCAAAAGATTTGAGTTGATTGATCTTTGAGGAACAAACCCATGTTGCCTAGTGCAGAGAAGGGGTTTAAAATGTGAAAAAATACTTTTATATATCAGAGATTCAAAAACTTTAGCAAAACAGGATAGTATACTGATTGGCCTATAATTTTTTATTAAAGATTGGTCTCCCGATTTTAATACTGGGACCACGTGTGCTTTTTTCCACAGATCGGGAAAAGTTCCCGTGGTAAGGGATGCATTAAAAATTATAAAAAGCGGTAAACATAAAGAGTCTGCACAGCAACTAACAAAGAAAGGAGGAATTTTATCAGGTCCTGGGCCCTTACTGGGATCTATTTTACTCAAAAAAAAATTTATTTCATCTGCACTAATATGTATTTTACCCAAATTGCTTTGATTGTGTTCAGTAATGTTTGGCATTGAATCATTAGTAGATGATTCCGACTTGGTATAAACAGATGAAAAATATTTAGAGAATATGTTTGCTATGTTTTCACCGTCATTCGCGGAAATATCGTCAAGATGCATTACTTTAGGAATACAATTATTTTTTCGTAATGATTTTGAGTACGACCAGAATAACTTTATGTTACCTTGCAGACCACTTTCGACAGAGTTGATATATGATTTATAACATTCACTTTGTATTTTTTTTGTAAATTTCCTTAAATAAGAGAATTCCCTATAATCTGACTCATAACCATGTTTTTTTACCTTAAGTCTAACTTTGTTTTTTTTCTTAAGAAGAGCAATCAATTGCTGATTAAACCAGACAGGATATTGATTTTTTGTTTGAGTACCATATTTTTTAAAGTATTTGTCAATAATTTCCCACAATTTTTCATATAATAAGATTACCATGCTATTCACATTTTTATTTTTAAAGAGAGTTATCCAATTAACAGACAATAGATCCTGTCGACATTCATCAAAGTTTCCCTTCCTGAAGTTATATTTTGAATCGCTTCTATTCATTTCTAAGAATTGATCTTTATTTTGTTTCACTATAATTTCAAATGAAGGGTGATATTGATCCAATTTGGTTAAGCCTGGTGCTATATGTATATCAATGTTAACTTTATCTGAAAAAACAAGGTCCAATAAATTTTCATTTCTATTTAGTACATAATTGAATTGATACAAATTGCAAATTGATGAGAGATTGACAAGACTATGTGCTTTCATGCTTTTATAATTAGAAGGGGAAAGTACATTATTTTTGAATGAATTGTCAGGTATCCATTTAATTTCGGGCAAATTAAAATCACCAACAAAAATAAACTGCGATTTGGAAGTTGAAAACTTTAAATACAGATCCTGTAATTTTTCAATATGTTTACAATAATTATCAACGGTTACACTAGGAGGAATATAGAGGATGCATATAAAGATGAGCGAGTTGGAACGAGACTTAATTACAAGCCACAAATCTTCATTGTCACTCTCCCACTCCGTTTTTCTTGACACAAGAAGTTTTTTAGAAACGGCGGCTAGAACTCCGCCACCTTCTTTAGACACAGATTTGGTTGACTCACGATCTCTTCTAAATATTACATATCTATCATCAAACAATTCTTCACTAAATATCGTTGAGTTCAGCCATGTTTCGGAAAAACAAATAATGTCATAATTATTGATTAAAATATTATTGCGTACACTTACAGTCTTTGTTCGAATACCCCTCACATTTTGATATAATATATTTAATGCATCAACAGCAAGTACCTCGCCATCTATTTCGGTATGCTTAGATGCCATAGTCAATGGTGGAGAGGTCCTTCAATAGTGCTGCTTTGTAGGCCGGACAATCCTTATCTCCGGTGGGGTGGGCACGCGAAGCTGCAGGCTTTCCAAAAGTTGTTAGAACCAACAGTAAAGTCCACCGTACTGCGGTGAGAATCTGGAAGGTTTTCAAGTACAACTTGAGAATTACTAGTCCATTTGACCAAATCAAAGGCACCGGACTTGAATAACGAGATTAATTCTCGAGAAAGACGTACGGCGCTGGATTCATCTTCAATAGAATAGACCAGGTCGTCCATATACAACTTGGACTCTGCCACATTGGCAGCATCCGGTAAATGTGGTCTCATATCTTGGGCTAACTGACGAACAGTCCGCATTGATAAGTATGGACTTGCCGTTAGTCCGAAAGGGACCCGATTAAATTGAAAAGTCCGTATGAGATCGTTGTTGGAGAATCGAAATAAGATTCTCAAATATCTACGATGCTTGCTTGGAACTTCAATCTGTAAATACATTTGCTTTATGTCCGCAGTCATAGCGATGGGAAAAAGACGAAAGTCAAGTAAAAGCAAAAACAAATCAGCTTGTAGATTGGGACCAGTATGCAAGATGTCATTTAGTGACAGCCCTGTATGTGTCTTAGCACTAGCGTCAAGCACAATCCGAGGCATAGGTTTATCAGAACGAATGACGGCGTGATGCGGGATATAATATCCATCATCTATAATATCAGACTCTGGGACTTCTGACAGGTAATTGTTTTCAATATATTCACTGATAACTTTATTATAATTCTCCTGTAAAGAAGGCGATTGTTTAAATTTCCGCTCCAAGGCCATAAATCGACGCTGAGCGGTAGTTCGAGAATTCCCCAATTGGTTCGGGTCTTTACAGAAAGGTAAAGCAACAGAATACCTCCCGTCGTCAGCGCGAGAAATAGATGAAGTAAACAGATTCTCACATTCCGTCTCCTCTGGACTCAGAAATTGTATGTTAGGTATTTCTTCTAACAGCCAAAATTTTTGCACTAAATCATTTAGCGCGAGTGCGGAAAATGACATATTTGTATTGGTCACTTTATGAGGGTAGTCACCCATTAGAACGAAACCAAACGCGGTCGATAATGCGGGGGGTGCACTAGTCCCTGATTCAACCCTGTCCCCTAAATAGATATGTGGAAATAATTGTGCCCCTAAGACGACATCTATATTCCCAGGAATATTCCACGTTAAATCAGCGAGGGGTATGCCCTCTAAGTACCTCATATCACCATTTGCTATATAGTGATTAGGTAACTTATCGGTAATGCACTCGACAACGAGCGCATATATGTTATATTTATTATTTGGGTATACGCGAGACTCAATGTCCAAATAAACGTAACCAAAAATTGGTCGAGATGCTGAACCAATTCCTTTAACAAAAGAATTACTCAAAGGAATTATTGGCAAATTCAGCGACTTGCAACAATCTACCGTAATCAAATTATTCTGCGATCCATTATCAATTAAACATCTAACAATCATTTTGTTACCATTTTTAAGTTTCGCATATATTTGAGCGGTTGAAAGTAAAATTGTCGAATTAGGTGTTACTTTGGCTGACAGCGAACACGAAGGGCTAACGCGCAAGGGTTCCTCTAGTTGCATATTGCAATTATCCGTTCCACTGACGCTGGATGGTACCAAAGGGGGGGAATACTGCTCCTCATTGGTAAGTACTTCCGACGTATGTACATGAGTATTTGTTTTCAAATTATTCCCACTACCAAAATGTAGTAAGGTATTGTGTGGTTTTTTGCACAAATCGCACATAAGCGACGATTTACAAGAGCTTACAGCATGTGATGCGCTAAAACAATTTATACACAAATGTTTTGATTTTATAAAATCAAAACGGGCTCGTGGAGAACTTAGCCCTTTGAACCGAGAGCAAGCAGTAATTGCATGATCAGTTTTTTTACAAAACATACAAGATTTCGGGGGCGGAGTTGGTACTCGAGGTACATTCTCATTACTCGCGACGAAAGATTTATAATTGTTCGAACGGGATGAAGTCGCCGTAGGCGGCTTATTCATGGCACTTGATGACCTCTTTGAACGCTCTAATATTTTCACTTGATCTTGTACGAAAGAAATTAATTCCGTGTATGAAGGCACTTCTTTACCCCGCACAGTCAACTCAAAAATCTGAGCAGTCTGTTGATCTATTTTTCTTAACGCACAGTTCAAAATTATAAAATCGGCTAAGTCATCAATGTCTAACTGCCTCAATGCCGAAACGGATGCGGAAAAACTTTGAATAAAAACATCAAGACTGCTAGGTGTATTTATACAACCCTTGGCATCTAGAATGTTATTTAAATAATACGTACCTAACGCACGTTTATCCTGATACTTTTTTACTAAACCATCCCAAATAATATTATAGGTGTCGCTTGCAGGCACAATGCCGGCCGTGACCTTAAGCGCCCCGTGCGTCAATTTCCCAACCAAATATTGAACACGTTGAGCGTCCGTTAGCTGTTTATTATTGTGTATATTAGCTTTAAAAGACTCATAAAATTTAGCCCAATTTTCCATCTTCCCGTCGAAGCTTGGCAAATCTATGGCGGGAAGCTTGATGACGCAAGGTTCGCGAGAATTATTTTGAGTCGAGAGTGTACGTGCCGTGGCCAGTATCTGGTTACGGGTTCGTTTCACTTTCAAGAAAAGATCTTCAAAGGCGTTCAAAGCTTGAAATTCCGGTTGAAAACTTGGATTTAAGGACAATTGACGATCATTTATATCGTCAATAATGCTTTCAAACTGTGTTTGCATATGATCAATTATTTCGGACTGCACCATAAATGTCTCATTCCTTCTGGAATCGAAATCCGAGATATTCTTTGTTAAGTTGAATAGATCGTTAATGCGTGAAAAAAGTCTTTCCCTTTTAGCTGTTAACATAACAAGCATTCGATCCGGTTGATCATCTGAAGTTTCTTCTGTAATTCTCGGCATTTTAAAAAAAAATACAATAACTTTATCACAAAAATTAAAGTTTACAATAATTATAATTACTGTAGATACCTCAGAAATTTACAGAAGAAAACGTAAAATGCTATCAATAGCTTTCAATGAAATTTGTCAATTTATTACACAAATTCTTGCTAGACTTGCTTTTTTAAACAAAAACCTGCAATAATACAGGTAGGTACTCCGATATTTACCGAAAAAAGTATGTAAAATCGAAATAACCAACAAATTCCATAAGAGGAAGGTATTTCAAGAAAATCACCAATTATTACGTGACTCTGAAAACCTTCATAAATAGAACCAGCAATATAATATAGGTATTCCGGATTTACCAAAAATTACGTAAACCGAATGTCCATTTATATTATTTTAACTTGCTAGAACGTATCCGGCTATGAAGGACCATAATTATGCATTATAAATTGTGAGCATGAGGTGTGTAAATTCCCCAAGCTCTCTGGGCTTAATACCCAATATACGATTAGGAAATCCTAAAATGAAATTCTACCTGCGCGAACAAATATATCACAAAGGAACAGAGCAGTCTTACACTCCAAGAAAAATAACAAATTCACCAACCTTGATTATGCAATTCTCTGCAGCTCGGGAGGCCTCCAAATTTCTGATCAATAAGTGTAATCCTTTTGTCTTGAATCGCGCAAGTAATTAGTTGTCCATTACAACATGTTCAATTTCACAATTAGTCTGTTGTCAACATTTTATACAACAGAAATCAGTTTCTTGTCAATGTTACAAAGAGGAATTTTCCATAATGAAAAAATAACAATCTCCAAACAAACGCACAATGACAGTTTTTTTATTTGCTCTATTTTTGAAAATCAATCCATTTCAGGTTCCTTGTTAATTTCAAAGAGCGAGTAACTACCGTTCCCTGTGATAAAAATATATTTAAATATTTTTTCGAACAAACAATAAAAAACAAATTATAATGCTTAACCAGTGTTTAACAAAAATTAGCATGGTAGTTCTATCTGGGTTACAGAAAATATGAAAGATTTATTTAAAATTGTTACATTTGTTTGGCAATTAATATCACAAGTACGACAAGGTTACAAAATAATCATATTCTCTAAATTTACTCTTTTGAATTGTGAAATTTTTCTTGCGGATGCGAGACATCATGATAAAATAACAGAACTGTGTGTGTATAATAGCATACGACAACTTTGAATGTGAATAAAACAAGGAGCATGTGCCAAGGCAGAGTTCAATTTACAGCGGTCTTAACAATTATCTTTGTTTATTATGTTTGTTGATGATGTAAAATTGAACTAAACACCCATTTATTTAGAAAAAAAAAACGAAGTTAAACACCCTTGAGGTGATCACTAAATGTTGCATTATAAAATTGAACAATAAATGATTTGTCAAATTAAAAAAAATGGTCATTCATAGATATAGCAGATAAAAATAATTAAGTAACAAATGTACAAAACAAAATGCATAGATATCCCCTCTAATATATTTTTTAATGGTTCTTATTAACTTCACATAGAGCCTGTCAAATAAGAGTAGAAAATATAAAAAAATGGAACTACAAAATTTGTAGGCTGGCAACACCAATTTACCTGTCAAATATTATTTTAAAGTACAATGACAATGAAAATACAGAACACTGTATACACATTTAAAAAAACATTTTTTTGTTCTTAAAAAAAAAAGAATCGAAGAAGCACTGTTGTGCACAATTTGCCTGCTTAATGACATAAATTTGATTAAATTGTGTTTTACAAAGTGATTCGCTTTAATTTAATTTAACATAAATTTGAATTTAATAGGTAGAAAGGAAGAATTATTAATGGTGAGTTTAGTTACACTACTTTTAGATCTGAATGAGTTAAATATATTCAGATCTAAAATTAAATACATGATCTAAAGCCTGGACAACGCTAGTATGTACTTAAGCTAATATTAAATAAATGTAAGCAATTTCTAAAGTGCGCTTTATATTTTATTACAATTTCATTATACTTCATTATGTTAATACAAAATTGCAAAGATATAATAATAATATACCTATACGCAATTCTATTTTTGAGATCAGTGGAATGAATTTTTTTTTTTCACTTTTATGCTTTTTTAATTTTTAATAAAAATGCAGGTTACACAGCTTTAGATTATCACCATGATTATATTTTTAGAATTGCCATTTGAGCAACAGTGGCGCCTTCCTATGTTTTCTATTCTTATTTGACAAACTGTACTTTATGTTCTGGAAAAAAAATGAACTGGCAAGTGTTTGTTGAATTAATGTTGTCACATTTGTTTTTTACACTTTGAAATTTTCAGGTCACCAGTAGTAGGTTTGGAATACATCCTAGAAATCGCAAGTGACTATGGGGCGTTGACTTACTTCTGTACTCTCTGTGAGAAGAATGGTGATAGTAACACTATTGTGAATCACATTGTCGGGCACAAGCACAAGCTCAACTACATGGTAAGTTATAAGACTACTGCTAGACTACCAGCTCAACTACCCCACTGACTATTCTTTTTTTCGTAGTAACAAATTATTTATTTATTTATTCAGAACTTAGTCTTT
Organism: Limnephilus lunatus; assembly: GCA_917563855.2. Taxonomy (NCBI): domain Eukaryota; kingdom Metazoa; phylum Arthropoda; class Insecta; order Trichoptera; family Limnephilidae; genus Limnephilus; species Limnephilus lunatus. The sequence continues at coordinate 81,744,181 of OU830597.1, read as the reverse complement.
TACATATATGTAATATTTTACGTCTATATTTCACCAACAGCCTGTCATAAATCACCGAAAAATTTGAATTTTTTTTGCTCCCTCAATTTTTTTGAGTAGGGTATTATCTGCACACATTGATAGATAAAGCCAAGCCAACATTTTTGTTCTTTACTATCGAAACCAGATAAATTTTCGTGGACCCCCACTTACAACTTGTGAACCACCATTTTTTATCACACCAATATAGACCCCCGTCTAGTCTAGGAGACTAGACGGGGTCCACCAAGACCACTTTGGGAATCACTGGGTCTACCTTTGGAAAATAACAACATTTCTTACAAGTTAGCTAATAAAAAATGAATTAATTGTTAAGACTATTGTAATGACTGCAGAGTTAACTACGTCAAACTGTTTGTTCCGAAACCCCTAAGGCCCGTGATAAAATTGAATATGGATAAATTATATCCGTTAAAAAAATTTCGTTTGAGAATCGCTAATATTGTCTTCAATGATTAAATATTACAATTTGAGGTATTACTTATTTACTCTATTCCAAAAATAAAAATTAGAGTTCCTTATTTTGGTCGCTTTCTGTACAATAAAGTTGAAGGAGTGACATCTCTTAATACGTTGTATTGACTCCTGACTGCTGAAACTGGATTTGCAACACCAAAAACTTATATAGGAATGCTTATTTTGTCAACTATTATATAAAGTGATACAGTGAAACCCTCTTAAGTAGTTTTCCAAGGGACCGGAAAAAACAAACTTCTTAAGCAGGAAAACCTTATATGTGGGAAAAATTGGCCCAATATAGAGCTGAGGGACCGAAAAAACCAAACTTCTTAAGCCACAAAATGTCTTAAAAGAGAACTTCTTAAGAGGGTTTCACTGTAATTGTATTTAATTTCATCATAATCCTTTTCAACAGAAGCAGGTGGCAGGTGGCGCTCGTGTGGTTGGATATCATTTTTGCATTTTAAAAAATGGTGGTTGGGGTGGAGTGTCAAAGAGTTATTAAAAATTATTTTAGAAATATAAATGCAAAAGTAATTGGGAAAAACGAAGACTTGGTTTGTTCATAACCACAACCTATTTCAGAATGTTTTCCAATGAACGTTTTCGTATCTACACATTCTTTTAACAGAATATGATGAGAAATAAGTTTTTTTTTTTTTTTTCAGATTGTAAAATATTGAATAGTGAGGTTAAGTCATGTTTTGAATTGGTGCTTTTTTATATTTATATGGCTATTAAAATAGCTTTTTATTCAAATAGACTATTTGCGATAGTAACAGATTCCAGGGGCATTAAAACTAAATGTTTATAATTATGTACTTATTTTGAAGACACAATCCACTTTTTTCCTAATTGTTCATCACTAAGAAATCTATGTCCAGACGTTCTCAAGGAGCATAAAGGCACAAAACAACATTGAGATATTTTAATTACTATTGTTATTAAACTTTGTCCATTGCATAGGATATCCAACATGGCTCACATGATATCCAACTACACTAGCGCCAATAGCTGATTGGAGTGTTTCAGATTGCCTGCCGTTGATCAGTGTATTGTTTATATAATGAAGGAGTTTTGGTTTGTTTTCAGCGAATACACTACCCGACTGCTCATAGGGCCTTGCATGTGTATATGAAGGATTTTCAAAGGTATTCAGGGACGATGCAAGTGATACACAATATCTGCAATTGCATAGAGCAAGCTTATGGAAGATTACCACCTACCGTTGTTCAAAGCCACCAGTTTATGAGGAACAGGTACTCTAACTGATTAGATGTTTAATAGGGATTTACTGTGAGCGGCCCGAGTACTAGAGGAGAACCCCGTTAATTCCAAATCCACGGGACATCGAAAATCAAATTTTAAATTAACCATAATTCTTTAATTTGATATTCAAAATTTTAGGGAGAAGAAAAAAGATTGTTGAAAATTGAGTATTTCTATAAAATTAAATTCTAAAAAGTACAGCATTCCAGAGTAAATCATTTTAGTTTTACAAAATAATGATACGAATTAGGATGATGTATAACCGCATGAAATGTATTTTACGGCGTTTTACTGTCACGGCTGTCAAATTATATGATTTATTTGTTTGCAAAATCGAAATTCTCCAATTACACAAACAATGTTTAGAAATTTAATAAAAATTAAATTTGATAGTGTTATTATACAGTTGTGCAAATATTTTAGAATGTATTTTAGTTACAGCTGTTTCAACTTGTAAGGTCATTTTCAAACTGTCTAAACTCATTTTCGTTGTTAGTTTTTGGGGTGTTATGCCGTGTTGCGCTACCTCCTACTATAGGCTATAGTAGGAGGTAGCGCAACACGGCATAACACCCCAAAAACTAACAACGAAAATGCTTTTGGCCGTGAAAATCTAAAAACTTATCTGTCTAAACTCAGTTTAAAAATGACCTTACAAGTCGAAAACAGCTGTAAATAAAATACTTGCAGAACTCGATAATAACACTATCAAATTTAATTTGTATTAAATTTCTAAAAATTAAAATGAAGTTCTATGAACTAAACCCAAAAACAATTAATACACAAACAAATTTTTCCTGTGTGGATAAAACTAAATTTCAAATTACGAATTAAAGAATTTCGAATAAAGAAAACATTTTGGAATATTTTTCTGACGATTTTTTTTGGCAAAAATTTCGAATTATGCTTTTTTCAGATTATCAGGGTTTGAATTAATGGGGTTCTGCTGGAGTAGGATCTGCACTTTCCTAGGTCTTATATCCCACACGAAGAATAAGGAAGAACTATTCCATTCAAACCTACTTGGAAGTCATTTCTAGTCTTTTTCTTTATTCTATTGATGCACATATTAAACTGTTTAACAAAATTGTGCTCGCTTCAAAGTTTGTTACCCAACAAAATTTATTTCCAGGTCAAAATATATTAAAGAGATGTCTCTAGCTCAACACTTCTCCGAGAGAGATGGGGGAACCTTTGAAGATCTGGTGGATGGGGAGTATATCATGTTAATGTCTGAAAAGGGTGAGTTGATTTTAAAGATAAAAGCAATCATCAATGTCATTTTCAACATCGAATTTTGATTAAGGGTCATTTCTCAGTGCGGGAACCTAGCAAGCACATCCTTTTTTCTCTTTTTTTTTTTTTTTACTTATCTCCGCACAGAGGCCCCGAGGAAAATAATTTCCCTCGGAGCCTATGTCATCTTAGGGGATAATTTATTTTGTGTACCTCATACGAGATACAATACAAATGTCCCATACAAAAAAGTAAAAGTCCCACCACATCACAAATGAAGCGGTGAGGTGGTTGGTGCATTGGCTCTACCTTACAGCATATTGTGTATGCGACATATCGTGTTTGTATTGTTGTGGTGAGGGGAGAGGTTTTATCTTATTATTATTTGAATACCGCGCAAGAGTTGAGTCCCAACTGTCAAACAGCAGTATGTATTACATAATACTTTTGTATTGTTATTTCTTAAAAACTCATTCTAATATTGTGCATCCAATACTAGTTTAGCCACTCGAGCGATCAGCTTTCGATTTGGCCGTCCAATTCAATTAATATCAAACTTAAAAATGTTAATATGGAAACATATGGACTTGCTTACTGCGGTTTAAAACAATGCAGCCACCTAGATTTTACCATTTATCCCATATTTTTAGGTTCTATGAAAAAATTACAAAAATCGTTGAATTTATAATTCATGAAAATCCACCAACCCAAATTTGAGCATCCATCGCTCGAGTGGTTATACATCTGATTAGGTGCATAACTATTTGTGAGATTTCAGTACACGCATAAAATGTGATATATATTAGTTATTATCAGTTCTATCATTGTTCTCTTGCTATTGCTATGCTCGGATCACATAGTGTCGGTAACTACGTGTGCCGAACGTAACCGATCAGAGATAGGCAAATTTATAATTCATGAAAATCCACCAACCCAAATTTGAGCATCCATCGCTCGAGTGGTTATACATCTGATTAGGTGCATAACTATTTGTGAGATTTCAGTAGACGCATAAAATGTGATATATATTAGTTATTATCAGTTCTATCATTGTTCTCTTGCTATTGCTATGCTCGGGTCACATAGTGTCGGTAACTACGTGTGCCGAACGTAACCGATCAGAGATAGGCAAATCATTTCTTTTGCGAGAGCTCGCCAGACAAAATCTAGCTAGTGAGTTATAAGGACAGTGTCTTCTTAAACCATACTTGTATTGTGCATAATAACAATAAACATGGGATTTCAAAGAGTCTTTTAATCAAACAGCGTAGTACATACTGAGATACGGTCCAGTATTAATAATAAAGATAATATCGTTGTAAAGAATTACAGAGAAAGAGACTTTACAAAATGTCAGTCCCCACTATCACAGAAGTGCTCAAGCTGACACTTCTTAGAATTAAGAATATAATGTAAAATAATCTACGGTCAGGAAGTATCATTAATTTGTGAACACTGTTTGATATTGATGTGAAAAATATTCACTCAGACCACAGAATTTTATTAAATTGTCTTTTTTTCCTTTCAACCATCTTGGTGTTGCCTTGTGCACTATCGCAACACCCCCCATATCTGTCTACAATTTGTTGATAGACTGTAAATTAGTTATGTTGTGTTTTTAAACATATAAATTTATTTTTGTGTATCATGCATATTTTTAGAGGATTATTTTGTTTTCAGAACTGCCAGTAAACGAATCACAAAATCAATCTAACCCCGCCAGTGAAAGTTTGTATGTATAAAGTCTATACCATTATTTATTTGTTATTTTAGGAAAAATTTTGTGTTAACCTCTCAGCCTCATTTTATCCCTCTGAACATATTTTGTGTTAACCTCTCAGCCTCATTTTATCCCTCTGAACATATTTTGTGTTAACCTCTCAGCCTCATTTTATCCCTCTGAACATATTTTGTGTTAACCTCTCAGCCTCATTTTATCCCTCTGAACATATTTTGTCAGAGGGGCAAAATGTTTCCGCTTTACAATAAAATCCAAATAAACTGAATATTTCTATACGTATTCGAAAACTAAAAACTTTCATTGAAAGGTGATGAAATACGCTTTCAAATTTTATATAGAAAAGTTGTAAATATGACTCACCTTATGTTTTTTCAACTGAAATTACAAACATTTTAAATAAATTTACCCATAATGAAAAAAAATAAAAACACATACATATTTTATTTGACAAATGTACGATAAACATAGTCACTTTTTTATCATTCCATGTAAAAAAATTCCCAAAGTTTCATAAGTTCTTTTCAAATTGCGATCCGAAACTTCGAGTTTCATGAATTTAAATTTATTACTTTTGTGGTTAACTTTTATATTGTGAATATAAAGTGTGTTGTTTTCTCTTTCTAACACCGATTACATCATATTTCTCACTGTGATAGTAAGGGAGACAACGATTTCTATGAGACCTCTAAGAGTTGTTTCAAAAAGTAAACAAATTTGCCTGACTGGTTAATAACATTAATGAAAAATTATTAATTAACTATTGTTTTAAATTTCACTTTGTGGTTTGACATATTTAATAAAATAAAATGCTGTTTTGTTTAAAACCACGAGTTTTATTAATTTTTTGAACCGACCGGTTTCGCTTTACTCGAGCATACTATTAGTATTAATTTGTACCCTGATGATGCTTGAGTAAAGCGAAACCGGTCGGTTCAAAAAATTAATAAAACTCGTGGTTTTAAACAAAACATTTTATTTTATTATCTAATCATAATATGTATTGGTACAATGAACTTCCTCCACAAACCAAGAGTTTCAATAGTGTTAGAATATTAATAACAACATTTTTACTAATAGGTATTGTAGTTGTATTATTATTGACCCTACCAAACTGTTTTGAATTGACTTCAATTTAAATGTTAACCTTTAAGTATGGACGTGGAGCCTCACAGGCTCTGCAACGTTTTCGGTTTCTTCGTTCCACACACTTCCCCGCGCTTACCGGGACCGAATGGGGCTCCTAGCTGTATTAGTTTTAGTAGCGAAACGACCAACGAGGGAGGAGGTTGCATCTTTCGATGCATGACATGTGAGTAGAGTCTGTCAGACTATGAGTCCATTGTTGCCACATAAAATATGAGGGGTAATTATATGAGTCGGAACTGACACAGCATCATGAAGTGACTAGAAGAGCTTGCAGAATTTGTACTGCAAAAAAGCATGGATTGACTACCTACGCTTGTATTGGGGTGTGCCTGTAATGTTCTCGTCCTTTGTGCAATGGCCGCCAATAATTTAACACATTACAAGTCTGTTGTCAGAATTTTTGTTTTTTGTTAACAAAAGTGGTTATTGTGTTTCTTTTCTTCCTCTTATTTTAGAACTTAAGATAAAAAAGTTTATCTTAATCTATAGCCTACGTCGATATAGCTTGAAAAGTGCCGTAAGTGCATATTTTTATCCTTTTATATGTAAAAAATAAATAATTATTAGAAACCTATAATTTTATATATTAGTTTTGAAGCTATTTAGAATCATTTTTGTTTTCAAAAGTTGCATGTGAATATTCCTCGAGGCTCCTGCCTGTGAGACTCCACGTCCAGGGTAGTAAAAACTCCACGTCCAGTGTTAATAAGAAATGATGTCAGTACTTAATAATTTTGTTTTAGATGAAAAATAATTATTCAGTCATTCCAAAGTTTCAATGAGTTAATCATCTTTGGACCAAGTTTTCAAAGGTGTTTTTTTTTGTTTTCAGGATACATATGAAGTTTTCGTCTCCACCAAAAACAGTTCAACAACAGCGCACAGTCAATATAAAGGACACAATAAAAATTTCTATAAAATCCACTGCAGTGAGTTTGGACAAAGCTCAAGAGGTAATAATATTTCAACACTACTTTCCATATCTGTTTCCATCAAATACCTGTATTTTCCTTCCTGCTTTTGATTTATGTTTATTCCCACTGCCATACATAATTTAAAATTTATTTCTTATTTGTTTCTAGGAAAAGGATTTGCGAGAAAACTTAAATGCACTGAAAGCACGTAACCTTTCCCGTGATACCAGAATCCAAGCATCAAACTATGTAAAAGGTATTTTAGCAATGTTTTAAATATACCAGCATTTGAACTATGTATATACTTAGTTGAGTGTGATTGTGAAGCATGGATTCTATAATGTGTTTATTTGTGCAGTATTTTCATGTCACTTGTTGTTTTAGGGATGAACTCTGGTGGACGGTCTGATTTATCTGCTGACAGAAATAACTTGGAGCCCGTTTCCCCACCCAGTGACTCCCACAATTCCGATGGACGTGGCTTTGACAAAAGGCCCTTCAGAAGGTTCAACCCCCGTCCTGGAAATAGCAGGGAGAGAAATTACAGAGAGAGAAATTATAGAGATAGAAGTGGATCTCGAGAGGACAAGAGGGAGAGGGGCAGGAGCCGCTCTCCAGTGAGGAGATCTCCCCGGAGGAGCAGATCCCCGCGCTACCACCAACACCCCAGGGACAATTATAACTCATCTTACAGGTCAGTCACACTTTACACTGAAACTCGTGTCTCATTGTAGAGAGAGAAATGCAACAACTAAATTATCAACGACAGTCATGTCGGATTCCATATCGATCTTCTCGCAAATGTTTAAGTTCGGTGCTTGTTGAATTTGGCAGCCACCTCTGATCTGGAACACCAAAACATTCGAAAAATGTCCTTGATTCTGTGCAAAATCAGGCGCTTCGTAACAAACGGATTGCAATCTTTAAGAGTACAGATGTCAGGTGGGAATACCGTCCTCGTTCTACCGGTATTTCAATGGACGATGTTCCGAGGAACTAGCATCATTCATTCCTTCGGCACCAGTGCATAGTTGGGAAACACGCCAAATGCACGCCCACATTTTTACATGGTTGATATTAATTTACCGCATGAGAAAGGGTCATTTCTACGACTTGTTCTTGAGTTGCCTGCTTCTGTGTTTTCTCTCTCCTGCAATATGGATCTCTTCAAGTCCCATGTTCACTCCTTCCTCCTCAAAAATATACCCTACATAGCATTCTCAAAGATGACATAGGCCTTGAGGGAAATTATTTTCCTCAAGGCTTCCTGTGTGGAGTTACAAAGTGTCACAGGTCACAGGTCAATCACACTGAGACTCGTGTCTGATTTAAGTTTATTGTTGTTGCTAGTTAGTTAGTATGGAATAGGCTGCTTCCATTGTTGCTGGTCCTCATCTAAGTTACACTAATTATTTCTGTTTTAGGCCACCTGTTGAAGAACCATTACGATTAGTTCCTGATATTGATAATGTATGTTCTTTATTATTAATCAATTTATTACTGAATAACGCCTACTTTCAAAATAACCTTGTAATAATTATATTAATTTGTACTTAATTTGACAGATCAAATTGTTACACAAATTGGATCTGTTGAAGAGGAAAATCGAAGACGGTATGAAATTGAGTATAAAAACTTTGGAATATCACGAAAAAAATCCTGAAAAACACCCCCTTTATCAAGAGGAGTGGAAAAAATACTGGAATAAACGATACAAGGAACTTAAATCTGGTAAATATTATTTATTCTCCAATGCAGGGGTTCCCAAACTTTTCCAAGTCGCGGCACCCAATTTTCTCACGGCACCCCTGTCATATAATGTCTATCTGTGGTAGCCTCGGGACTGAGTGTCACCCCCAAGAGCACAATTCTCTAGCCACTCTAGCCAGGACAGGGGGGGGGGGGGGGTAGGTATTACTCCACTGAATTATACAGTATTACTGAATTACACAGTATTACTCCGTATTAAACAGTATTACTCCACTGAATAATACAACTCGTAAAATGAATAAGTGCATTTATTGAATAAGAAAACTTACAAGGAAAATGCAAATATAATACAAGTAAAAAAAACCGTTTAGTGCGAAGGGTGAGCCTGCAGCTCGCTGCACAATTTTTCAAACCGGGGAATAAGGCTTGATACAGCTACTCCTCATTTCTTTTTCCATATTTATTTTTGAGCGATATTTGCTCTTTATAACCGCAACTGCTGAAAATCCAGCTTCGCACAGATGTGAAGTAGCAAAGGGAATGAGGACCCTTACAGCTTTTCCACTTAAAATCGAATACTGATTTCTGACTGATATCCAAAACTCCGTCAAATCCGAACAAGCGTATTTCATTTTTAGGCTGCTGTCGGTCGAGAGGTCAATTAAATCTTCTTCTTCCTGGCTTTGCGTTGAAAAGGTTAACCATTTTGATTGGTAAAGTGGTACAATAAAATGTATTGATTTCGGATGGATATTATAATATCGGGGGTATACTGGCAAAAAAAGTTGACTCTGAAATCACAGTTTTGAAGTAATTTTAAAAAATGGTAGCAAATACTATATTTTGCCACACGTTTTTGTTCTGGCAAAAACCACCAAGTTATTAAGTGCTTTTTGTTTTGTCAGTTATTTGTTTCAAATTGACTGCTTCACTTTTATTTCAAAGCACTAAACTAGAGATTCCCAATTAGTTTTTCTCGAGTACCCCTTTGAGAAAGGACTCAAACTTGCATACCCGCTCTAGCCAAAATGGTAAATAAAAAAATGAATTAGTTTTTCGACATTTATAATGTTAATCCTCATTAATGGCATTACAATTCTAATAATAATGAAAATCACGTATTGTTATTTAAATTTATTGGGACAAGTGTCCATGACTTTCTTTGCACAGCTTGATTTCAATGTTGGCGTGATCATATCCATTCAAGTAATGAGAGCATGTGAGGCTGATGTCTATTTATTTGTCTATGATAAACTATTATTATCTTTGAACACTCACCTAGAAAATAATGTAATTAGATTAATTTCTTGGTAATGCGTTCACATCGCGCGGGTCCGCCCCTTTGTTCCTGGGTAACCCTGTTTTTTTTTTTTTTCATAAAGTTCTCTAAAATAACCCTTATTTTTAAAGTGCAGAAATCTACAGCCGCTGTAGATAAAATAAACTGTGATCCTCTAGATAAAATAAAATAAGTCTTACCTAATGATGTGTAACAAGTAATGTTTCTACATAATTGTAATTTGAGAAACATGGGCACTTCTAGCATTAACCCGTCCTGTGCCTTGCCGTTTTTCGTATGAAACTTCGGATATCACGCAAAGTATTATTTTGACCTAATATTTTGTGGGTTTATTTTCGAGCTATCGTATGGGGGCATCCATTAATTACGTGAGAAGTTTTTCTTCCAATCTAGACCCCCCCTCCCCCGGTTAGATAAATTTGGGCCAATTCGTTTATTTTTTTCAAGTAATGTGAGATTTTGCTGGACCCCCCCCCCCCGTGTGTGCTCACGTAATTAATGGATGCCCCCTATATAATATTTACTGAAACACATTCCTTGAACAATAAACTATCTGTAAAAAATAACATTACTTGCGTTTATTTGATAAAGTGTTGACAACTGATTCTATGTTTTTTGCTACCTACCATCAATGACGTTATACAAATAGACTCGCCATAGTCTCACATACTCGCAAAATAATGTGGCAAGTAAGCAACACTCTTTTGTTTTCAGCGGTTTTCGGTAGTTTCTTAATTCAAAAGTTATTCACATATTAAAAAGATATGCTACTTTCACACCGAAGCCAAACTTCCAACTCGAACTTCCAACGCACAAAATACCCTTCTACACAATAGTCCGAAAGTTTGAAGTTGGCCTCAGTGTGGCCGTACCATCAGACAATCAAAGAATGTGTGTTTTTTATCTAATGACGCATAAAATTGTCAGATGGGAAACATGAAAATTAATTTTCAACCGGTCAGTGGTTGAGTGGGCATAGCGCTTGGGTCCCACCCAGGCGTCGCACGTTCGATTCCTCGGCTGGCTAAGTCCTCCATCACAACACAAGCAATATTTTCGGCTTTCTGTGGTGGTAGTAGGAGATTTTCAAACATGTTGGGTTATTCGTAACCCGGGAATGTTTGTCTTTCTTTTTTAAAAAAAATTGGATTGCTTATAATAATCGATAATAATAAGTAATTTGTGTGTACATATAAATGAAATGTTATTCCTTCACTATTACAACTGTTTGCCGTGTAATGGAAACATTTTCTCATCACACAGGAGACAGGAGGTCATTTTGGCACTTTTTAAAACCAATTTTCCTACTGTTAAGACATGACCTTACTCGACGAGTGACAGTTTAATACTAAAGTACTAGTAATTGAGACTAGTGCATTTGCCTTGCTTTTAGCTTCCCACTTTGAGATTTCTACCCCGCGTCTACAGTATATAACGGCATTGCCTATCACGCTCTAACTTTGACAGTTCAAATCGCGGCAAAAAGTGACACTTGGGTATCATAGATAATTTATTACAAATTATTCCGAGTGGCTAGGTGTAATTCGGGTACCTGTTACGTCAAGAACGAGAATAGCCCAAGCGATTCTGACCTTGTCCTTCGTACAGTTTCTTTATACGTAAGGGTTAAAATCGCATTTTATAAAATATGTATTGAAAATTTAGTCCGAGCGCGCCAGCGTGCTTACGGCACAGGAGTGGTTAAGATATATATGTAATACATAATTTGATACAGTAGTAATTAATGAAAGTTTGGTTGGTTAGAGTATATCATTGTGTAAAAACCTATTCATTCAAGAAGGAAGATTTCAGGATTGAAAGTGCAAATCCTCTTAATGCCATCAATGAAATTATTGTTGTAGCCTTCCAGTGACCGATTGTTCATACTTATAGAAATGGATGTTGAATTGGTGTTTTTGTCTCGCCAGCAAATGCAGATGTGACCCAATACGATTTTAAACCAGAGTGGATAGTGTTCTGGGGAAAGCGCATGAAGGAACTACACTTGGCGAAGCTTGAGGACATGAAAATGGAGCATTGCCGGCGGCTGAACCTTTCTACAGAAGAGCCAGAATACTCTAGTTATTTTAAATTTATAGATCAAACAACCACCATGGGGTAAAAAACATTCTTTATATATATATTTTTTAACAATGTATTTGCCCATGACAATAATGTTTTAAAATTAGGAATAAAATATCTCCTAGGGTTCAAAGAAACATACATGTATATTATTTATACAACTGGTTTAAACTCTCTGCTACTACAACCAACAAGAAAAAAAAACATTTTTGTTTTTCCCTTATTGTATATTATAAGGATAATAAAATAAAAAAGATTATATACGGTGTCCGGAAACTCATAGCACGATTGGGAAACTAGAAAAAAATCTACCTCACTGTGGTCCGGTATATTAGCCAGTGCGTATCCTTGCTATGTGCGATATTACTTGCTCCAATTACGTGGGTTAAATCTACCTCAAGCTTTGATAATCCGCAGAATAGTTCCTATTTTAGATGCCGAGGCGCTAGCAGTATTACGCCAAATTTATCATTTATGTAAATAATACTTCCCGCCAAAATGTACATAAATTTCCTAATTTTAGGAGTATGGACTATTATATTCATCAAGTGATGATGAATGGTGATGTTATTAATTGATAATTAATCAATCAAAAATAGTGTGATAAGGGATTTTGAAAGTTTCAACGTCAGGACTCTGTTTTCAGCGGTTAATTTTATTAATAATACACTGACTAGCAAAACAAATACTAATTTAAATTAGTGTACAAGCATATAGCACCATGCTGATTGAAGTGGGGAATTTTATCAAAAATTAACTCATAAATTAAACCCGCCTAAAAATAAACTGCCGTCGTTTTTTAAAGATCGCAATCATAATATCGCAGGTGCACCGATGAAGATGAGAGTAGAGAGCATAGATATTCACACATGTACAAAAAAGAAGCATATTCCTCTATTAAATTCGTTGACAATACACGTAACATTGGTGACATCCAGGTTTTCGACTTATATACGGATTATGTTCCAAGCTGTGCTGAGCTTGACATTCCAACCAAGCCGAGCTTATAATCAACTGATATACCAGGCCATAGAGAATTTTTAAAAATCTCTTTTTATTTTTGATTATTTAGATTTTTTTTTTCGGTATCTAAAGGCGCTAAAACAACTTTGGAGCCGAGTTTATGCTTCCACACATTTTAGAAGACATTAAGCAGCTGATATTAACCCCTTGCAAGCGATTGGTTTTTAAATTTGATATAAAAATTTCCAACTTCGGACTTGATTTATTCGAAAACGAAAGCTCAAATCAAAAAAAAGTTTTACCACAAAATAGACTCCAAATGTAATGTAGATTTATCAATTTTCTGCTTGTAATACGAGTTTCCAGACTCTGTATAGGTGTGCATTTTTTTGACATTGTAGTCTAATAAAGTGGTGTAAACCAGATAACTTGATTTTATTTCACAATATTATTTGTGCATTATATCAATGAAGCGATCTCATTATAATAGTAAATAATTGTATGAAAATAAGCCTGAACCCGATATATCGTTGGTTAATTGCTCATTATATCCATGAATTCCTTATAATCAAGTTCGACTGCATTATAAAATAATTTAAAAAACTGACTTCCACTGTATTTGAATTTTTCAAAAAATTAATTTCTAACATTTCTTGTTTTATTAATCTTTAATAAAAAATGTATTAATAAGTTGTCGCATTGGTAAATTTCAGCTCTCCTCGGGAGAATATAAACAGGGAACGCAATGCTTCACCTCCACCCATGGAAAGAAGACGCGAGATGCCAAGCAAAGAAAAGCCGGGTTTCCAACAGTCATTCTCCAGAGAAGGTCGGGAAGAGATGTATGACGGGAATAGTAGAGACGGGAGGGACGGAAAAGATGGAAGGGATAATAGAATTGGCAGGGACGCCAGAGATGGTTGGGATGCCAGAGATAATAAAAGGAATTACCAGCCAAACAGACCAGGAGAAAACGAATCCAGACCTCTCAGGACTAAGGAAAGGCGCTTCGGGTCCCCTCCCAAAAATTCCAAAGCAGGAGACGAGTGAGTGTTTTCTTAAATTAAAAGAATCACTTGTAAAAATGTTCAGGAGGGATAACAAAATTATATTTAAAAAAAAAATTATGACACCTGCACATGCTCTTGCTTGCTGATGTAGAGTAGTTTCCACCATTATACCATTATATGGATACCTCGGGTATAGGATGGTTCTTATTAACCTCGCTCAAAAATACAATAAATTTATTTAAGGGCATAACCGCGGAGCAGTTTCTGCTGCTAGGCCCTGCGGGTGGCGGGCGACATGATAGTAGCTATGACAAACCTCACGTACATATCATAAATTATTATGGCACTTTTTTTTTAGTAATACTTCACAAGAGTTTTAGCTGCTCCCGTGTGGAGCCAGTGAGAGTATGGCATCCCCGATTTGGGTATGTTGTGAGGCTGAAGGTAGTGGGGAGGGGAAGGAGATAGGAAGAGGAAGGTGGGGAAGTACCTGGCTATTCAGATCTGGTCACTAAACACGGCTAACGCCATTTCAAGCAACTTTTCAATTCTGGTGGTCTTACACCAGGGCGATATTGAGAGTATCTTCCACTCTTGAACGTGCCGCAAATATACTATACATTATTTTAAATGAATTAATTGTGAAATAACACAAATTAAATTTATTTGTCCACGCCGGGATTCGATCCCGCGACCTTCGGATTGTAAGTCAAGAGCTTTACCGCTAGACCATGCCGGTTGTCAAACCTAATTACCTCAAGACTAACTACCTTATGTATTCTCTTTGCCCAGAATACTAATAATTATACCAAGTCAGTGGACATCCTCAATTTATCTTTCGATAAATATAAAATATTGTTACTGAGGCAGTTCAATTATGTAAATAAATACCGTATATTCCTAACTATTCATATGTAAAAGCCCTGAAAAAGGGTGTTAATAAATAAATAAATATCCAGACTGCAGAGATTCATGAAAATGCAAATCCAAGAGTACTTACACATGCCAGCTGACTTTTCTCACGCTAGCTGTTAACATACGCGGGGTCATCTTTTGGCATTATTAGCTACTTGCTTTAATTCGGTTCTATTACGATAGTAGCTCAGTCCCAAACATCTCATTCACAGATGGTTTCCATATGGCTAAGCGTCCGGGTTGTACTCGGAGTCGGATTCTTGAATTTCAACCATTAAACAGCGTTGCTAGGGTATATTAATACTGTCAGATAATAATTGGATAATTTGTTTTTGTGAAAAAATCACCTCAAGGGTGCTTTAAATAAATAGTGACTTAGAACTATACAAGTTTTTAACCGAATGTGTATTAAATAAATGATATTGCAATAATATGACTTAAAACTAGAGACTTACGACTAACATACTTATTTTCATTTACATATTGTTATGATTACTGCCCATGTTGTCAGTGATAAGATGTAAAATATAAAAAAGTTGAAGCATTAGAAATAGTTAATCAAGGAGCAAAAGAGCCCATTTATAAGAAACAAATGTATTTGTAATAAAACCCCCTATTCCTTATGTATCCTGGCTGTGCGGTTTGCTTGAGCAGGCAGGAGGAATAATGCCTCATGTTTAATTCCAGCGGCTCAGACATCTCCCCATGGGATGATGATAATGGCAGTGTGGACTCAGTCATCGTTGTGTCCACCTCGAGGAAAGGTGAATCCGTGTCACGAGATTCTAAGAGTGCTTCCATTCGGGGGAGAGATTTAATTTCAACAGAACGAGAGCGGTTTGTATTTTTGTTACATTATAATAATATTATGTTAGTGTTCTTCTTGTATTCTCTTCTTATGTTTCATTCTGTCGCACTGCAAAAACATACACATTTTATAACATTTGTTTTAGGGGAGATGTAATAATATGACACAACATACATATACTGAAACCCTCTTAAGAAGTTCTCTCTTAAGACATTTTGTGGCTTAAGAAGTTTGGTTTTTTCGGTCCCTCGGCTCAATATTGGCCCAATTTTTCTCACATATAAGGTTTTCCTGCTTAAGAAGTTTGTTTTTTCTGGTCCCTTAGAAAATTTCTTAAGAGGGTTTCACTGTACATCTTTTAGTCAGAGATGCGATATAACACAACGGACAGGTAGGTCAAGTTTTACTACGGTATACATACATATATAGACGGACCGATTTAAAACTTTTTTCGTGGATTGCTTATGATTTTAAAATTATGAAATTCGTGACGTAATTTATGGATGGTCTCTTACACTGGTATACAAATATGTTAAAAAATCCACTAAAACACGGTTAAAAATTACATTTTGTACGCTAGCATTCTGACAGTGACTGCTTTCTTTTTGTACCGAGAATTGAGTTTATGTAACATGAAGATTCCTGTTAAAAAACCAAAGAACAGTGACACCTATTGATTATTATTAGAAGTAGGCTATTCATATGTATATCATGTATAAGTGTAAAAAATGAGCCAAATTTCAGTAAACAATAGATTTTTAAAATGTCTAAAAAAGTTTCGGTTTCGGTAGAAAGTCCTGTTTCGGTCGCACACTTATATTTGTAGATTGTGATAATCAATTAGACCATTTAAAAGAAACTTCATAGAAAATATTGTGAATGCAAAATTGAACGTCTTACGAGAGTTTATAGGTAGAAAATCCCGAGAATATGATTACGATTTTAATGATTACGATTTTATGATATTTTTTTTATAAATCCTACGAATATGTGATAATCGACAAAAGATATGTGAATTCATTGGCTATATAGAATTATAATCAATTTGTGTGTCTCCACATTAAAATTCGGAGGTATGATTTTTTTAAGGTGGGCGGAAAATATTAAAAATGGTCACCAAAAAATTTCGAGCAATCCGAGAAAAAAGTTTCAATTTCGGCTGTCGCTCCAGTGGTTATAGATTCCAATAATCTGATAATTTGTTAAGCCAAACAGGCTGGATTTTTAACCACTCGGTTAAAATTTGGTTGAATTTCTGCCTCAGGTTGAGACCATCAATGAAAAACAATACTGTAATACCCTAAAAAGCATTCAAAACAAAAGGTTAGCCACCGATTAGGACCGGTCAGTGGTTGAGTGGGCATCGCGTTTGCGGTTCCGTGTTCGATTCCTCGGCTGGCTAAGTCTTCCATCACGACTCAATCAACATTTTCGGCTTACTGTGGTGGTGGTAGGAGATTTTCAAATATTGTCGGGTTGTAACCCGGGAATGTTTGTCTTTCTTTTAAAAAAAAAAAATAGGGGAATGCTGACCAGAGAAGTGTGCTTGTTTCACGAAAACGTCCGTCCTCAGCCACCAATACGCTCTTGGACTCATTTGGTTGGGATGTTTTGAACCCCCCCCCCCCCCCCTGTATTCCCCTGACTTGGCATCTTCAGATTATCATCTTTTCACCTTCCTGAAGGCATATATGGATGAAAATAAATTTTCAACCGACGAGCTGGTCCAGAAAGTGGTCCTGAAGTGGGGGAAGGAGCTGGCTGGAGAATTCTTCGAGGAGGGCATAAAGAAACTTGTGCCACGGCTCACCACATGCACTGAATGTGTTGACGATTATTTGGAATAATAGTCAACAAGTGTATCAACAATATCCTGTAATATTTTTTTTCTA
Source organism: Limnephilus lunatus (assembly GCA_917563855.2). Lineage (NCBI taxonomy): Eukaryota > Metazoa > Arthropoda > Insecta > Trichoptera > Limnephilidae > Limnephilus > Limnephilus lunatus. Next base: position 81,726,697 of record OU830597.1, on the reverse strand, counting down.
ATACACTAAAAAAAACAAAAATTCAGTACACTTACTTTCTGAACATGCCTCGTAGATGTTAACATAGTTCAAAATGTTATTCTTTTTACCTTTCCAATCAGGTGGATTTATCAATCTTAAATTCCCTCGCTAACCTTTATTGGATAACCAACACCTCTGCCATAGGTCATCCCAAGTGGTTCGCTACTTTGGTGATTTAGCAGGAGTGCCCGGGTTCATGGGGTGAGGTTTGTCTAGGTCTTGGAGGCGGATGACCAGGACACACTGAACCCCAGATTACTACCCACCCCTTAAACCCTTTTCCTTCCCAGAATTCTCCTCTCCTTCATTTCCTTCAAAAAACCTCCACACAGCACCCCCAAAGATTATTTTCCTCAGGGCCTCCTGTGTGGGGCTCATGTAAAAAAAAAAAAAAAAAAAAACTTGTACAACTCTCTCCACTAAGGCCTGTTGTATTTCGTGAGTAGGGAATATTATTTATTGGTCAATACCCAAGTATTATTAATGACTTTTTTTATCATGTTCATTTCAGGAGCTTTGGTCAATCTTCCAAACCTGCTAAAAAAGAATTTTCTGAATTCAAGACTGATAAAGTGGACATAAATGTCATTTCGGTTCTCCGCTTGCTCACCGCTCTGGAGAATTATCTTGGAAGCTTGGGACCCAAAATTGTTGACCTTTTGGCTGTTGCACTGAAAATGGAGAAGGTATTGTTTCATTCCCCACTTTTTAATATCAGGGTGAGTCAAAAATTATCTGAACCAGAGGCCAGAAGGGATCCAGAAGTGGAGGGTCAATAGAAAAAAAAAGATTAATAATAAAAAAAATTGAGTCAATTATCAATCAATTTCGATACCCTAATCACCTAGCGGTATGAAATATACTTTACGACCTATTCTCATATCTACCAAATATACATTAAAAAAAATCATAAAAATCGGTCGAGCCGTTTCGGAGGAGTGCGACCACAAACACCGTGACATGAGATTTTTATATACGTAGATAGTTAGATTTTTTAAAATCTTTTCTTATTAAAAGTGTTTTAACCCATTTAATCACAGGAGATCATATTTGTCCCAACGCACGTAGGTCTCATATAATATTTGCTGATGACCTAAAACTCTACCGCATAATAAAAAATCTCGCTGACTGTGTCCTCCTACAAATCGATGTGAACTCTGTCACAAACTGGGCTAAAATTAACTGCTTAAGCTTCAGTGCACCTAAATGCAATGTAGTCTCTTTCACAAGGGCAAAACAGACGATCATATTTGAATATTTAATTAACAGTAACATTTTTCATCGCTTTAGTCAAATAAAAGATCTAGGGGTTACTTTTGACAGCAAAATGACATTCCACCAGCACACAAATGACTTATGCAACAGAGCATATAAACTGCTGGGCTTTGTCTTTCGCAATTCACGCTCATTTCAAAACCCACTAACAATTAGGCTACTTTACAACTCACTGGTGCTAAGTGTACTGGAGTCGAATTGTATTATCTGGGCCCCATTTGAAGCATCCTATATTTTAAAAATTGAAAGAGTTCATAAAAAATTCCTTCGTTTTTTATTTTTATGCCTCTATGGAACATATCCATATTTATATCCATCGAGATTTATTCTAGGTATGACTAACTACCATTCTCTAGAAACTCGTAGATGTTTTGCGTTGCTAAAATACTTCTTTCAATTAATCAATGGCCTCGTCTCTAACGGTGAGATTCTGGCGCGAATCAATTTATTTGTACCAGAGTCTCACTCTTGGGGACGTCACCATAACATATTATATTGCCGATTGAGTCATACAAATCTGTACCCGAATTCGCCCGTGGGAAGAGCGATACGCTATTTAAATATATTAGATAAAAATTTCGACATATTCTTCGAAAAATTCAATGAGGTTTTTGGCGCTACATTCTCACTGTGAAAATGGTACTATTACAATTAATTAGATAAAATATCTGTAATGTTGTAAATTTTTGTACACAAATAAAATAAAATAAAAGCTGTAACTCCCTTACTATCATTGTGAGAAATATGTTCTAATCGTTGTTAGAAAGGGAAAACACCAGGCTTTATATTCCAATCTAAAAATTAGCCACCAAAAAAGTAAAATGTACACTTTTATATATACAAAGTTTGGAATCGCAAATTGTAAAAAATAATTGAAACTTCGGGAATTTTTTTATAAATTATTTTTACATGGAGTGGCAAAAAAGTGAGGTTACAATATGTGTTTGTTATACATTTGTCTAATAAAATATCTATGTGAGAATTGTTCATTGTTCCGTTCCTTCTCACCTTTTTAAAATTCACATCCTTGACTCCCCAGATTGTACATTCTGTGGTCTAGATGTGGGCACTTTAGATCACATATTTTTTGGTTGTCCCTCTCTAAATAAATATCCTCTCTTCTATCAAGCGTTATCTAAAATTGCCTCCCCTCCATTCAACATTTCATCTCTTCTAAGTCTGAACTCGACTCCAATCTTCCATATAATTCTGAAATTTGTACATTTAAATAAAATTAATATATAAATTCTCCTTTCCTTTCTCTGTAATTTTAAATGATGGCCTAGAACAAACACCCTTGAAGGGTGAAAGCCAGAAATAATTGGAAAAAAAAACGTAAGGTGAGCCATTTTGAACACCTTTTTATGTTTGTATGCAAAAATTTTAAAATTTAAAAAATATATGCTTATTTTGAATTATATAATTTGAAAGCGCATTTTATCACCTTTCTAAAACAGTTTTTAGTTTTTGAATGTGCTCAGAAGTATTCCAAATATTTGCATTTTATTGTAAAGCGAAAATATTTTGACCATCTGAAAAAAAAGCCAAATCTTTGAAGGGTTAAATAACTAACTGCAATCTCAGTCTACTGTTACCAGTTAAATTAAAAAGTATAAATATGTCCCTTTTATTGCACCCGCAAATCCACTAACAAAAATTACTTTTCGTATTCAAATATTGTTTAACCTCTTTATTTTTATCTCTTGTTTTAGAACATTTTTCATGATTCAATGAATTGTTCATGATTTCTTTCAATATGATCCATAGAATTTGACATTTTAAATTGTTCCAAGCAAATTACGTCAATAACGACAAACACTCTTTCGCGAACTAATCATGAACTAACATTCAAGATGGCATTGTTTATCACAAAACAAAATTTCGACCGGCATTTTTTGACATCTCGCTCTAACATCTTAGGTATCAATCGACCGTAGGTATCTTTGTCGCACCGCAGCCGCGGGCATGACCCAAAAGCCCTTGAAAATATATTTTGTATGATACTAAGCATACCCCAGATATGATAGTGTTTACCTCCTCTGTCTGTATAGTAAAGAAAAAGAAAGGAGATAGTTTTGAGGACAAAATTCAGAGTGGCCCACGGTTGATACATCCAATAACTTCTTATTTGGCCGCTAGATGGCAATAGAACCTGCTATTACGATATGAATCTGCACGAATATTCAAATAAATTTAAAATCACGATTTCTTATTATTGCTGCATATTTTTGGGGGGTCATTGTCCAAATGACCTCTATGGAACAGCCGCCACTGATCTGCACCTTCAAGGTTGTCATACTGCCTTCTGCGTATGCGTGTTTATTTCTTCCTCATTCCTTTCATAGTAGTCCAATCTCTTTAATAAAGTTCTCTGGGGTTTAGATTGTGTGTTTGATGATATGCCCTTGCCCCTATGCCCAACACATCATTAATGACCATGAAGGGACGTAGTGTCTCTTTATCCTCTGCATTTCCTATTTCCTTCAGTGGCAGTGTGGTGTGTCCTGTCAATAATAGTCCCCATGCCTAGCTCACTCAGTGAGTTCCTATTGGGTTTACTAACTATTAGTATTGGGTTTCCAGGACAAGCCAAATTCTTCAGATGACATCCTGCTGGACGACACATACAATGTGTTGTTTGAGACGGTGAAGGAGAAGCTGAAGGGACAGCTGCTGGCCGGCCTGGTGGAGGGCAACGCCGTGCAAGCCACCAAGACCGCCATTCAATACACGGCCTCCCTGCTGCACAAGGGGACCCAGCTGGCCACCACCAGGAAAATGATAGAGGAACAGGAAAAGATCAAGTCAAAGGTTGCTCCATGTAATATGTATTGTAATAACGGGTTGTCCATTTGAATGTCACCACGTGGGCATTGTATAGAGATTGAATCATTAAATAAGATTGAACCACTACCTACTCGAATTACAGTGAAAATCAACTCTCTTACGAACGGAAATACATTTTTTTATAACCCATTAGGCCATTTTTGAATTTCAGCCTTCAAGGGATCGAAAAACGAAACTATATTAGTAATAATTTCAATTTTTATTGGGGTTTGGCTGACGTGTACGTGTACGTTGCTCGTGGTTATGAATGGTTTAGAGCAGGCCTGGCCAACCCAAATTGCATCACGGGACGCATTGACAACCTAAAATTTTCATGCACCACGGGCCGCACCTAAGGGGCTTGGTTCTTGATACTCTTCCTTAGGCGTCCATTAAAACTAAAAACTCCTGGAACTCATAAGAACGAACTTTGAAATTTTCAATGAAATTGGTCGAGTAGTCTTTGAGTCTATAAACTTATTGAAGCTTCATTGTAATATTTAGAGTAGAGACTCTGGGTTCGAGTCCCAGTTGCCACCTTAGTTGTTACCTTTGTGTCTGTTTCATATTTAATTCAGAGTTGTTGATATTATCTTCATCAATGATTAAATAATAATTTCTTTATTCCGGATTATGGGTTTTTTAATAATATGGGTGGTCATATGTTTGTTTGTTTTATTTATTTGTAATACGTTTGTTTGTACATAGCATATGCCTGTGAAGGTAGAAGGGATCGGCAAGGTGGAGAAAGCCGCCATCGCTAAGCAGATAGCAGCTGCGCTGATCGCCCAAGGGAAGACCAGTGTCACCACGGAGGAGCTGGAGGCTCTGGTTAACGCAGTTGTGGGGATGGCCAACGCGGCACAGACCACTCAGAAGCCAGGCGAGCCTGTCGGTTTGTACTTGACCTTGACATTACCTACTACAGTGAAACCCTCTTAAGAAGTTTTCCAGGGGAAAAAAAATAACAAACTTAAACAGGAAAACCTTATGCGTAGGAAAAATTGGGCCAATTTAGGGCCAAGGGACCGAAAAAGTCAAACTTCTTAGCCACGAAACTTCTTAAGAGGGTTTCACTGTATTCTTTTCCAGAAGAATGAAAGTACAGAGAGCTTAATTGTTATTTAGATACTGCTGGCCATAGACAAATACCTTACAACCCTCAGCACGTGTAAGCTACACAGTATGGCCAACATTATTGAATTGTAATGTAAAATATTAACTAATGTATCAAAATAGATCAATAAAAAACTGCTTAAGATATACTAGCGCCACTAACAGAAAACCATCCTTAAAGCATCCACCAAAACCACTGACATTTGATACTCTCATCTTGCTTACTTTACTCGTGCATCGTTTAGCCAATATCTTGATCTTAGCCAGTCAACTGGTTTTCCAGAACATGTACACGACAATTTTTAAGACCGTGCTCAGCGCTCACTCACATGTGCACGGAACTTTTTCATCTGAAAACTGTATATGTAAAGGACAAAATCAGAACCGCTTAATCACTAGCCTCTATGACAGCTTATGATATAATTTGTCTATGAATGTCAAATTTCATTTACGTAAAAAAAACAGTGTCATAAAAATGAAAATATTTGTGTTTTTACACTTTGATTATTGTTTGTATTTCGGGATATGTAAAAATATTAAAATCGATTTATATATTCATATAAATATAATTTTTGGACTCCCAAATGGGAGACTTTTTTTTATTTAAAGTTAGCTATTCTGGCTTACTACATAAAGATGAAATATATGTATATGAATAATCAGATACATTATCTGGTAAACAGAAAACATAAATCCTTATTCAAATTAATAAATTACTTTGTTTTTACCACTATAATTGATTATAAAAAACCGACATGTTTCGTAAGCCAAGCTTCCTTCATCAGGGTTCTAATAATACATAAATACATAATGCATAAATCCTTATTCCTATATTTGATCAAAACTCAAGGTAAATTTTTGCGCAGTTTCACAAATTCTCACCTGATATTTGGGGGCATTTTGACAATTTTCCTGCTCCGATGTTCAAGAGATTAACCTTTTAATCTGTATGCTTTTTTCTTATTTCATTCATAAATTACTGCGCTTTTAGTACCTACCATGAAGAGAACGCTATTTATTTGTATGACTGGACTAACTTATTTTATCCACTTTAGCGATAGAAATTTTAAAAAGGCTTTGAGTGAAAAAAATTATAAAAGGCCTCGAGTCTTTTGGATTCGGCCGCGCTCCTTTAAAAACCTAACCCCCGAATATTAACACTCCATTAGACACACCTCTATTTGTGACGTTAGTGCTCACGCGCTCTACATATCTAGAACACTTTTAATCTAAGGTTTTTTAAATGAAAGTTTTTATAAACGGAAAAAAAAAACGATTGTCAGTTTTATGAAGGCTTTATTATAAATTAGCTTTTGCCCCCCGGCTTTGCTCGCATGGTATTAGGGGTGTTGCCACTCCGCCTCCTCCACCTTCCCTCTCGTCACTCCACTCTCCCCATACGCCCCTCTTCCTCCCCCTCCAACCCTTCCCCCTCCTTCTACCCCATCCCACCACCCCCTCCCTCCTCCCTCTCCCACCACCCCCTCCCTCATCCCTCTCCCACCACCCCCTCCTTCATCCCTCTCCCACCACCCCCTCCCCCTCCCCCCTTCCACCTCTCACATTCCGCACATTCATTCCCGGTACATTCAGTTTTCAAACTGCTCGCTTGCCACCTATTACAATTTTTTATACAAATTTCGTAATGCCAGAGCTCAACAGTAGTTTTATACAAAATAACGAACAAAAAATTAAAAAAAAAACATTGTTTGCAAGGCAACAATTCATCTGACGTTCGCAATAACTCAATTTTGTTAGGGACAAAAAACGTATGATAAATAATTTCATAACGCCACACACAGCTTATTCATAACACCAGAGCTTACCAATATATATAGCCTATATTACTCGCAAATAATGTAGCTTTCTTTTAGTGAAAGAATTTTTTAAGTTCCATTCAGTATTTATTGCGTGAAAGAGTAACAAACATCCATACAAACTTTCGCCTTTATAATATTAGTAGGATATAAATCTTAAAATCAAAATTTAAAGTCAGACTTCTTGAAAAACTTGAAATTATTTGAAAAAAATTTGGTCCTCTGTCTTTTAGTTTTCATTTATTTATTCACTCATGTTAGTGCAGTCTGGACATAGAAGAACCTGATGGTCTGGACAAATCCACTTATTACATGTATAACACTGTTTCCTAGTGGACTTAATGCGCGCTCTGCCACAGAAAAAACATTCATGCGAGTGCTCGCGCGTTGTAGAAATTCACTTTTGGCGCGTAATTTGCAGTCGCGTCGGTCGCCGCAAGGACACTAGTTATGTTTATTTTCTAGTTGTAGAGGAATACTGTAAGTGTGTGTGTGAGTGACCTGCAATTCGTGTGACTACTGGAGTGTTAATATGGAAGCATATAAATTGCTTAGTGTGGTTTAAAGCCATTGAATCCACCCATAATTCATTGTTTGTCCCATAATAAGGAACTCCAGTGAAAAATATTATGGCTTTAAAAAAATATGTTCATATAGACCAATAAACGCTGATTCTGAATGTATAAGTTTTAATAAATAAAATTAAACGTACATTTTTTAAAAAAATATTAAAAAGTGCATTTTTAATATTCTCAATAAAACACAGCGTCAAGTTGGTATGCTGTGTAATGCTCTGTGGTGACGTCACAATGGTAATCACTGTACGTCACATAAATAAACCAGGTACGTCGTTTGTATGGGAATTTAGGTATGACACAAACGAATGTTCTATATATTTCTTATTTTTTAAGATGTCTTAAAGCATATACCTTTATAGAAACTAAATAGAATTGCCTTTTAGATTTTTGTATCTGACATATACGATCGTGTTTGAAAATTGTAGTAATTTTAAGTTTCAAAATGAAAAACTTAAAAAAAAAATAGCTGGCAGTAAACATATTCTATTCAATGGTCGAAAAATTTAGGAAAATTCAAAATTAAAAAAATACAGTCCTCTTACTTTATGAATTTGGAATAAAACTGTCACTTCACTTTTTATCTAGTTCATACAATTAAAAAGGATAAAAAAATATTTTAATGATTCCGAAAAAATAACTGGAAAAATATGACATCTTGGACTCGATTTTACGCAATTTAATGCGTTGATTTCTCTATTTTGTGTTTATTTACACATGCATAAGGCTTTTACATTATTAAATAATATTACTTTTATAGAAGTTTTATTAAATTCACGCGGAAAAGTCATTAAAAAAAATTTCAGACGTAACCTAAAATCTTTTGTAAAACGAAAATAAATCACCGACAAAACACTATTTAAAGGACTAAAACTGAAAAAAAAATTAACGCTAGCATTGGTAATTATGTTGAATTACACTAATATCACAGTGAATTGATCATTTAAACGAAAAATATCTTAAAAAACATAAAATTAATTGCAAGCATAATTCAACATGTCATTTGCGAAGTACTTGATCTCGCTACGCCATGAAGTAAACCAATAAACGCGTAGGAACAACAAGATGGCCGGCGGCGCACAGTGGTTCCGAATACCCCATAAGTTGGAAACAATTCACAGGCAGGATTAACGAGGAAAAAAAGTGATATTATTTTTCGGTATGGTTACAAAAAATAAGAATATTTGATTTAAGTAAGTTTTACTGGATTTTATTAACGATTTCTGGATTTTATTAACAAGAATTTTTTTTTTTTTTAAATCTTAAAATTGAAATTATTTATATCCAGATCCATGTAAAAATAAAGGCCGAGTTATTTTTTTTTTTTTCAACATTCTGATGCAGACTATGAACAATCTTCATCATCGTCGGTGCCAAAGATATTTATATAATGAATATCCGGAGGAAATATTAAATCGAAAACGATTTAATTGTTTATTTGGGGGTTACCTGTAACTAGTTATGACAGGATCAGATATAACTAACATTAAATTAAGAACATCCTCATTAAATTTCTCACTAGAACATTTTCTAGAATAGTTTTCGCGATATTTTAAAAAATCTTTCTTCCGAGCTTCCGGAGCCTCTTATGATAATCTTACTCGGGCGGCAATATCTGGTGAACGATGGGCAAGGATTTTGCTACAATAGTCAGACTTCCTGCAAACTAATCGCATATGTAGGTACACTTGAAGATATAAAAATACTAGAATAATCGCATCCTCTCACGTCCTAATGAACATCTGTTTTTAAGAAGAGCGATTATCTTCAAATTTTTTGTACACTTGTCTGTTAAAAGATGAACGCCTAGAATAATGTCTTCTAATAATTTTGATGCAACCGATTGACCGAAAAGTGCACCTCTTTCTCAAACGCCAAATGAGAAAGTGGTGCACTTTTCCGAAGATTTTCGGTTTTCAAGCGCTTGGATCGGTCAGAACTACATTCAAATTGTGTTTTTGACCACGACGTGCCGTTTTTAGGGAAAATCGCGTGCAATATAAAACCAATCGGAGTCTCAAGTCACTTTTTTTTATTTTCCATCATAAATCTAGCTTCATCTCGACGAGCAATTTTCCATCTTTTTTTAAAGCAAAATTTGAAGCCCGCGATCTTTTTACAGAGTTTAACCAACCCCTCTTTAAGGCAATTGGTGAGGTTTATAAGTTTTTTTTTCAAATATAAAAATCTTTTTCCATCTGTTGACACTTTGAGTTCATCACTATGTCAAATAACTCCTTTTGTCTGAAGAAAAAATCCTTTGAAACCGAACCTGTGACAATAATGATATTTATGAAGCACTCAAATTTTACAGTAAGTAAATTACGTAAAAATTACTGGGCCGTAGAGACGCAAAAATAGGTAAGATTTTTTTTTTATTACGGAATATTAAACTAAAACCTTAACTATTTCAGAAATCGTCGTATTTTTTTTTAATTCACGAGATGTTTTTTAAAAAAGATATCTTTAATTTGTCATATTAAATATATGAAAAAAATACTTTACATCTTTAGTACACACCCAAAGGTATTGGATCCATGTTGAAAAAAGATTGCCAGCAAGCGGTGTAAAAAGTTATTAGTCCCTAAATGTTATATAACAAACGTTGCATTTTCACACAAACGTCCTGACTGCTCGGGATGTCATTCTTTGCTGACGTGTTACGCAGTGACAAAACGTTTTGATGAGTTTGGTGGTATGGGGAAAGATGCGCTGTATGTGGTGTCAAGATATAGAAACAAAATTTAGTGATCCCTGCAATTTGAAATTTCGAATTGTTTCCAACTCTCCCATACTAGTAAAACCATTGTGCGGCGCCTGCGCAGATAGATCTATGTGAGATTCAGGGAGACCAACATAAAAAACATAAAATGCGTATCGTTATTAAGTAGGTGAACTGTTGATGACGTCACAAAATACATCTTAAATTTGGCGGGTTTTTGAGGGACCTTGAAAAATTGAAACTTGACAATTATTTTAACTATTAAAACTAACTCTAAAAAAAAAAAAATGCAGTTATTTAAGTTAGAAGGTCATTATTCTAAAAAAAAATAAAAAAATTGGACTGGACTTCTGTATTAGGTAGTCATCGTTCGTGGTTGTGGTTATAGGGACATTGTTGTTTCCATCTCTTGCTAAAATCTAAAAAATTACACATTTCCTAATACTTCGGTTTTGTGGCAGCATTTTATAAGCACTAAATACAATTTTATATTTTACATCAATCTTTTGGGATTACCTATTGATAAATTTTGTGTTAATGTGATGTATTTTCTTTTAATTGTAGGATTATTGACGAAACTGACAAATCCTAGCATTGAAAAGATGCCCATTCTGTCAACCCTCAAGGTGAAAGATTTCAACAAGGAAGCCGCAAGCTCCAACGCTAATGCACTTCAGATGTTGCAATCTGCCTATACACAAAAGTATGTCCACGACAAACTAACACAACATACATATTCAATTCATCATTATTTAATAGTATTGTGAAATAGTAATTATTGTATAGTTGATGGTTGGTGTTCATATAATGGATGGTTGTTTTCTTGGCAGGGGGGGGCAGGCTCAGGTGTCTCCTGTGAAAGTACCACCAGATGAGCCAACGGGAATGGAAGGACTGAGTGACTCGGACTTGAAAACCCTTTTGCAAAACTTCAAGGATCTGTCCTCTGATGAGCAGCACGGCCTGATCGCCTACTTGAAGAAGCTTGAGTTCAAGGAGCCCAAGAGAGTGGAGAAATTGAGGAAATTTGTCAACTTAGACCCGGAGCGGGATAACCTTGGTAGCATTTTTAAATACATCTATTTGAATTTCACTCTTTTTTTGATTGAATGAATGAATGCTGCGGAATCTTGGTGGAAATTAACCTACTTCCTGACGTCCAATCGAGCTGAAACTCGCCAGATAGACTCGTTGTCAGTGATAATGCATTCTATGAACTTTTGGTGGCAATTACTCGCAAACACAAGGGCATTACACATTTTTAAAATTAAAAGCACTTAATATATAAAATCAATGTCAGTTTTAAAAATCTGAATTTAGAAAAGGTCAATAGTAGGTCGGTCAGAGGGTTGATTCCGATCACCGAGAAGGATGGTTCAAACCTCAGTCAAACCAACATCAAAAAAATATCAAAAAAAGTTTTAAAGGACATTTGATAAGAGATAGATGTTTTTTACTAGTTTTTTTTTGGTTTGTTATTTAAAAGAAAACTGTGATATTTTATTTGTAACCTTAAGAATTCCGTAATAAAATATTCAGACTAGTCAACTTTTGTCACTTTGATTATACCAACATGTTACTTATTTATATTCTTATAAAAATAATAATTTCAGATGAAAGAGAAACGAGTCCATTTTCGAGTAGAGAATGTGGAAATAATCCCGAAGGGAAGAACTTGGTGAGTAACAAAGCAACCGCAACCCCCGTGGAGAAAGTGGAACTCAAGCCCAAGGATAGTGATGATGAGGATGATTATACATTTGATGAGGTAAATATATTTCTGTTGATGCAACTCCACACCACTGTAGATGAACGTATTCTCAATAATAGAACAAGTTAAATTGTGTAATAATGAATGGCTTTTTTGTAGGTGTTTAAATCAGCTTCTGAAAAAGTAAAAGAGAAGCAGATGCAAGATGAACTGGAAGTCATCAATAAAACATTGAAGGAAACCAGCGATGTGAAGACAGCTGCTCTGGATACGCAATCGATCATTTCTAATTTAATGGTATCCTTGAAGCAAGGGCAAGGGAGTAATGCGGCTCCCGATCCAGTTGAAGACAGTATGGTCGGGGGCTACAATGCAGAAAATATTGCCAAGGTGTTGAGTCTAATGGGCTGTATGGCTGGACAAGATGCTCCAGTCCCCACTCCTGCAACGGCACCAGCACCACTTCTCCCCCTGCCCACCCAGCCACCCCCACCACCTCCACCCCTCTCTGAAGCTGTGCAAATGTCCAATCAAAACATTCCCGCTAATGAAACAATCAATCAAAACATGCACAATGAAACATCCAACTTCAACATGCAAGCTCAATCTGCCATGAACCAAGATCTCTATGACAGAAACAACTTCCCCGAGTCTTCTCAATACCCACAATCCATGCGCAACCACAACCAAAACCCTGACACAGGATTCCCCAACATGTTGCCAAGAGCCAATCTGAATGATTTTCCCGACGATTTTGGCGGTCAACCTCAGTACAACGAGGGCTACGCTCAAAATCAAGCATTTGGAAATGGTAATTTCAGACCCTTTCCAGCCGGCATGAACCGCGGAAATCAGTACCCTGACGACATGAGGGCTGCTTATGGACATAATGCAGCTGTCGGCGGCAACTATCAGGATATGTACGATGGTGATCGCTCCTGGAATAATGACCAACATAGAATGTTACCACAAAATCAATATGGAGACAGACTGCCGATGGAAGAGGATTATTACAACTCCGACTATGACAATCTTCCTCTCAACAATTTCAGGGGGCACAATAGAAATATGAATCGTGGAAAGGCTGGCGGAAGAGGAAAAATGCGTGGTCGTGGAAACATGGACTGGAGGGGGGGGTTCATGAGGAACTGATCCGTGGTCTTAGAAACATGGACTGGAGGGGGAGGTTCATGAGGAACTGATCCGTGGTCGTGGAAGCATGTACTTGAGGGAGGGGTTCATGGTAAAATAATCCATAGTCATGAAAACATGAACTGGAAGGGGGTTCATGAGGCACTAATCTAGCATCATTTTATAATTTAACCACTCCGATCTATCGCGAATATGCGAGTTTTTCGTCTTAAAACGAAATGTCAGATTTACAAAAACTTTGTGTTATTTCCGCTTCACAATAGGCCACTTGCATGGATTAACAACTTGGAAAAAAGCTTGTGGATAGATTTTTTTTACTAAGATTACGAAAATGTTAGTAAAATTTTTTAGAAATGTATAGTTTTTTTTAAATTTTTAAATAAATAAATCCATTATTTGAGCTCGTGACGTCACTACATGAAAATGTCCTGTCTCCGATTATGTTCCCTTAATTTTGTAAAATTCCACATTGATTAATTTTTTTTTATATGGCAACACTTTGATTTCCGGCGAATTTTTGAATTTGCGTTTAACGTTCACTAGATTTATTGTTTGTCCTATGCGAACTTATCCTTTGGTTTGATTTTTTGATAAAGATGACGGTGTTTTTACAGTATTACGAAGAGAACCCCGTTCAATTTATTACTATTCATGTGGAAAATGTTATGATCTTCGGCTATGTAATTATTGTTTTTTCGCACCCATAAAATTATGTCCCGTCTTTCCGGTTTATAAAAAGTGGTCTGATTTTTCAGATTGAAATTTTCAATAAATCGCCAGGGTTTCAAAAATGCGATAAAAAAAAAAAAAATACAGAATGTCTTTTCTTCTTTTCTTTTACTGAGTACATGGATGTTTATTAGTTAAAGGGTCTTGATTATGTGATTTCTGTATATTAAGGCGATCCACTAGTACAGGAAAAAATCGAAATCGGAATTCACGCCCTTTTAAACATTAATTCCTTTTTTATGCATTGTTTATTGTAATAAAACGGAATTTTTAAATTTATTTCACGAAAACAAGCAGCGCGGACGCTAACACGTTGTTTCTCCGCTCTGGCCGGAGGAGTAATGACAGAAGAATGGGGCGGCTGCCACTCGTTCTTCGGTGGACGGTATAAGGTTCACTTTGATATAACAAATTCGTCGACTGCCGTATGGTCGCTGTGATGTCAAAAATACCAACGCGAAAATGCATATTATATATTTTTTTGTGAGGTTCGGGCGTAAATATCATTTTTTTTCGCGATAATTATATAAGAAACTGAATTTGCCACATTATGCAATAAAATCATATCCGAAAAAGTGTTTATAAGTAGGAGAGTTTTCAGTTGAAAATATTTTTTATAGACCTAATACTCTATTTTTTTCTAAGCTTATTAAAAGACTTATTAAAAAAAATTACCGATATTTTTAAGGGCCAAGGTATGTTGTACACGCAGTATTTAATTGAAGCATCTATAATACTTCTAAGCGGTCAAATTTTCAAAACAAAAACATACGATTTTGTATGATTTTGCATTATTTAGTATGGCTTCATCTTAACTGTATCTATCTATATATGTGACACACGTGACTGTATTAACTGTACATATGTGAAATGTAAACTCTTCATCCATCCACAAGCAAATGCTTTTAAGATGAAGCCATACTAAATAATGCAAAATCATACAAAATCGTATGTTTTAGTTTTGAAAATTTGACTGCTTAGAAGTATTATAGATGCTTCAATTAAAAACTGCGTGTAGAACATACTTTGGCCCTTAAAAATATCGGTCATTTTTTTAATAAGTCTTTTAATAAGCTTAGAAAAAAATAAAGTATTAGGTCTATAAAAAACATTTTTTACTGAAAACTCTCCTACTTATAAACACTTTTTTGGATATGGTTTTATTGCATAATGTGGCAAATTCAGTTTCTTATATAATTATCGCGAAAAAAAAAGATATTTACACCCGAACCTCACAAAATAAAATATAATATGCATTTTCGCGTTGGTATTTTTGACATCACAGCGACAATACAGCAGTCGACGAATTTGTTATATCAAAGTGAACCTTATACCGTCCACCGAAGAAAGACTGGCAGCCGCCCCATTCTTTCGTCATTACTCCTCCGGCCGGAGCGGAGCAGTCGTGTTATGCTCCGCGCCGCTTATTTTCGTGAAATCAATTTAAAAATTCCGTTTTATTGCAATAAACAATGCATAAAAAAGGAATTAATGTTTTTTACAGGCCTTTACGAAATCAACATTTAAAAAAAAATCTCAAATATCTTTTCCAACCTTTCGAAAAGCTTTTTCTTAAGTATTTTTAAACTCCTCCCATAAAAGGGCGTGAATTCCGATTTGGATTTTTTCCTGTACTAGTGGATCGCCTTAATGGAAGATAAGCATTATTATAATATGTTCCATTTTTTTAAGATCAATAAATAAAAAATAAAAAAAATTGCCTAAACCGGAAAATTTTTTAATGTAGCCGAATACTAAAAACTGTTTTGGAAAGGTTATGAAATAAGCTTTCAAATTGTTATATTACGAATAAATATTAACATTTGTAAATATTAAAATTTAGAATGCAAACATAAAAAAAATTTTAAAATTACTCACGTGATGTTTTTATGTGAAAACGGTACTAAAATCACGGATAATGTAAAAAACAATACTTATTCTATCGTATAAATGTATAATTAACAATTTAGTCACCTCACTTTTTTATCATTTCATACAAGAATATTTAATAAAAAAATAACAATGTCTAACGGTGGGTAGGCGATTTGGCGGTCTACCATGTATCTGACAGAATAGGTCTTTTTATGTATTTCTATGGACAACTTGAATAGGGATGTGTAGCTTGATTTATTATCGACCTTCTACATTTTGTTTTAGGGATGTATAACAAAAACGGAGTTATAACAATTTCTGTGGAAACACATGCGTTGATGTTATCTTTATATTATCGTGTATATCCGCTTACATATCGGAGTGGTTAAGTTAAATTTGAAAAATCTGCAATAATAAGGAACTCCAGTTCATTTAAAAAATATATATATTGAGGTTCTAATTTAAATACGAGTACATGTATATTTTTTAAAGTTAGGTATAGCCAAAATAATTTTCCAAGTTTTCATTTTTCAAGTCTGGCCAAAAAGCATCAGATCTATGGCATGTCGGGTGTGACATCATGGCGACTGAATCTTGTCATTTTGATCAGTACTTTATACCGGATTTTATAAACCAAATTTGAGACATTTTTTATTCTTAAATTTTACTGCTTAATTGAAGAACCCAATATGTCAGCATCTCGTTACTGTTGCGGTAGCATAACCGACGTACGTAATGAGGGATTATACAATTTTCCAAAGAAATATCACTATTTCAACGACAATTTTTTTTTAAAACTCTTGTTAGGTACTGTAATATTAAAAAATGCATATAAGAAAGTGCAACTACTAAACATAATGATTTCACATTTGAAAAAAGAATCTTTACTGAATGAACCATTAAAACGGCCACCATCTTGATTTCCAATTTACAGATAAGACGAAAAAATGCAAAATGGTTTGGACTTTGCTACCAAACTAATATACATATTTAGAATCGGTGTTTGTTGACAATATAGAATATGTATGAATATATATTTAGCCATAATGTTGTTTTACTGGAGTTCCTTATTTCCCTGAAATAATAGTATATGCAATTTTTATATCACACCTTTCTAAATGAAATTTGATGTGCCGCAGAATACGTGTACATTTATGTAGGGTAAAGCGAGATTGGTCTGTTAATTAACCTTTAGGCGCCCAGTAGTCCCTTAAGAGACTGCGGATTTGCATCTTTCAATGCCCAACGGTTTCGTACGGGACCAGTGATTATGGTGCGAATATTTCACAAAAAATGCATGGGCAGTGGGCTACCTATTACAGGAGGCGCTTAGACGCCCAGTAGTCCTGTACGGGACTGCAGATTTGCGTCGTTCCATGCCCGACAGTCCTGTACGAGACCGGTGGTTATGGTGGCAATATTTAACGAAAATTGCTTGGGCAGTGAGCTATCTTCATTGTGTGCACGGGCGTTTAAAGCTTAATAACGAAATATATACTAATTCCTTATTAGTTGATGTTTTTAGAATGTAGTTATTATCCTGTAATGATAAGATTAAATGAATTTAAATACAAACAACTTTATTTTCTTTACCTGTGCCCATGATTTTTTCACTCAAAATTTAAATCAATTTCACAAGTTGGTTTATTACTATAAGTTGAAACGAAGCATTATTTCGTCATCTCTGTGTATTAAGGATGAGTCTGAATAGTAAATATTAACCATCACCATACTTGCAGAAACCTTGGAGGTACCATGAACTGTTTGGATCAATTATTGATATGCATGGTGTCCGAAAACTCACAGTACAAATGGAATCCTGGTGAATCTACATCACAGCTGGACTTCCATTTTGTTAGATAACTTTTTTGATTTGAACGTTCGTTTTCGAGTAAAATGAGTTCAAGTTGGAATTTTTTAAGTCAAATTTGAAAAAAAATCAGTTACTTGGAGGTAAATACCAGCTGTTTAATGGATTAGCGTAAATTCGGCTCAAAATGAATAAAAAACGAGTGTGCTTTAGACCACACGACTGAAGTAAAACTTCACTAACTTATGCCGTCCATTAACAATATAACAAAAATAGGAATAAATGTATCCCCATTCCCTCAACATCCCCATCAACTCAACTCATCATTGATTAGTGTTTCACATTGATAACGTTTCATATTGATTAGCGTTTCACATTTTTTCGTAACGTTTCATTTTTTTTTGTAACGTTTCATAACGTATTCATCATTTTACCCCCAAGTGTCGAGCGTGCGTAAAGAAGTTTTACTTCAAAAAGAAGATACAAAACTATATGTACAATGATTTAACCAATGAACGCGATGCTGCGTAAAAATATACATATAATAAGTAGTTGAGAAGTTTAATTCCTTTCTATTAATTTATAAATAAAACACTTGTGTTGCAAAGTTTAACAAAGAAACGACATTTATGATTTATATGATTTTTCTTTGAATGGTTTCTTCCAACTCAAATTGATATTTTACAATAAAACAAGTGAAAATTGATAATTACATTCCAACTGACACTACAGGATTCAAATTTAAATGGAATATATTTCCTTTTCATCTTTGAATTTATCAGTCCAAATAAACTTTTGGTTTTTCCTTAGTAAGTTATGCAAAGGATCTAGTATTATTGCACTCTTCGGAATGTACTCATGATAAAAGTTGATTTTTCCTAGAAATTGTCTCACATTCTTCTGTGTTTTTAGAATAGGAAATTTTTTTATTGAAATCAAATTATCCTTTACGGGCTTGATTGAATTATTTTGAATTGTATAATCCAGATATTTTACCATGTCTGATGCAAATGTGCATTTTGTAACTTTTAATTTAAAACCTTCTGTTTTGATTGCATTCAGCAGCTTTGTTAGATGATCGATGTGTTCAGCAAAAGTTTTTGAAAATATAAGTATGTCATCCATGTAATTGACAGCAAAATTTTAAATCGGTTAGTTTATATTTTCTCAATAAATTGCTTAATATCCTTTGAAAAATTGCCGGAGAGGTCTTTAAACCAAAAGGGAGGCAGGCCCACTGATAATGCCCCTCCTGTGTTACAAATCCTGCTTTTTTGTCTTCAATCCGCAACGGAATAGACCAAAAAGCTGAGTTTATATCCAGCGTTGAAAAAAATTTGCAATTTCTGGTCTTTGTCATTAGGTCTTCAATCAATGGAAATGGTTGAGCTTGGGGTATTACTATTTTATTTAAGTCTCTGAAGTCTATGCATAATCTGGATCTTTTGTTTTCTTCTTTTTTAAATGCTAGAGTGACCGATGCAGCAAATGGGCTGTACGACTCTTCTATCAGTTTATTGTCTAATAATTTTGCTATTTGCTCTTCTATTTCCTTTTTATCTTCTACGCTGCATCTCATCTGTAAGGCTTCTTACTACAATATTTATACACCAATAAGTCTATCTTCGCTTCATATCCATTAACAGTACCAACATCATATTTACTTTTCGCAAACACTGATGTGTATTTGCCTATTAGTTCATTTATTTCTGTTTTTTTATCATTATTTAAATGATTTATTGTTATTTTAAAATCTTCTTCTTTAACATGTTCGTTAAAATTAATTTGGTGTTTTTCTATAATGTTCTTATTTTCAGACGGCCTTACTAAAAAAGCCCGTGAAAATTTTATTCAATTGACAAACGGCCGCGGATGTGAAAACATTACTAATTACAAAAATGTTCTTGGAACAAAATAAACACTGTTTACACAGCCTGGGAGGATAGTTTATCTCTGTTTTAGTAATGATGTTTGAACAAAATTTGGAATTTTTCAAAGTATTTTGAATGTTCTACATATATATTTCTTATTTTTGAAGGTGTCGTAAAAACAAATACCATTTTTAAAAACTAGATAAAATTACCTTTTAGATTTGTGTATTTGAAATTTTAAAAAACTGCCATATTTTAAGATTCAAACACGGAAAAAATGGAAAAAAAAATTCTTACCAAAACATTTTTGATGAAAGTGTACAGAAATTTATAAAAAATTAAAATTTAAAAAATACAGACCTTTTATATTATAATGAATTTGGAATGAAACTGTCACCTCACTTTTTCCTCAAAAAAAGTTTATAAAATATGTTTTTAAAGTTTTTTTTATTGCCAAAAAAATAACCTAAAAAGATAACTGATATTCAAACAGATTTTTTGCACCACTAAAGAAGTTAATTTCTTTCATAAGTTTACCACCACATGTATTAGATAATATTTAATAAATACCACTTTTAAGAAATTCTCATAAAATAAAGATTTAAAAATGTAAATTTGATCTTTTAAGTCACCAAAAACAATATTTTGACAGTTCAACTTTTAAAGTACGCTTTATTGTGCAATAACTTGATGAAACTGATGTAAAACCACACAAATAGCACGGCAAATATATTAATTACATGAATAGAAAGGTGAATTGGTCACTATAATAGAAATCATTCAGTAAAATCTCAATATTTACTAAAAATATTCCCGCCGCATAAAAACCAAACTGCAATCTTTTGCGCGTGCAAGATAGTACAAATGTGCAGGCGCGACGCCATCACCATCTAGCGGCTATGAATGAAAACAAAATTTTGTATGAAAAATTGAAGTGTTGCCAAATTTAAAACGTGTTTTAAAGTGAAATTAGTTTTTAGTAATATTTCGTGTTTTAGTGTAAATTTGTTTTATTGATGTTGCTGCAAAAACACAGGTTATCGGTCGTGCTGTGTTTTTTTTAGTAAGGCTGTTAATGTTTAAATTCAGTAATCAGTTTCGTATCTGTAGAATTTTCTTTTTTATTTGTATTATTCAGGCAGACTTTCTGTGATATTTGTAAGTCTTCACTTTGGATAAGTTTGAAGTCTTGTATCATGTCCTATCCAATTAAGAAATCATACTTGAAATTGTGTTCATCATAATGTACACATCAACATTTTTCTCCAATTCAATTTTTTTTATCTTTAACTTTGTCAAACCACTCGTCTTTTTAACACCATTAATCTTTTCGACCACCATAACACGGGCATCAGCCTAGCATGGTGGTCGAAAATCCGCTAATAATGTAACCCTATTTTGTAAGTAATGAATAAAGAAAAATTAAAAAATATTTAAAATTAATCGTTACTAAATTTGCTTCATTCAAATTGTTTCCTTTTCCTTTGAGTTTCAATAGGGAGCGATTTTCAGCGTTTTACACACGATTTGTCAGTAAAGTCAAGAGCCATACGAAACGTCATTGACAAAGCCAGTATTTAGGTGTTACCATAAATTCTAAATTAATAAATTTTTATGCTACGTCCAGACTGAAGCCAACCTTCCAACTCCGAACTTAGTTCGGAGTTGGAAGGTTGGCCGATCGTGTGGTGGCTGCGGCCAACCCTCCAACAACGAATTCCGAACTCCAAAATGGCGGACATGGAACAGCTGTAGCTACGCTGTAACTTTTTCAGTTGCCTACAGTTATTACGTACGTATAATAATATACTTATTTACACGACATGTTTTCAAATAATTGTTATACCGCTCTCCGTAATAATATCGACATTTTTAGTACGCGGCACGCGCCTATTGATCGCCTGCCGTTCGCAGACTGATGCTGATGTGTGGACAGCTGCGGCAGGATGGTTCGTGTGAGTTGGCCGTCGGGTCTCGGGATCACCTCGAAGGCGATCCCGGGCCAACCTTCCAACTCGAACTTCCAACGCACGAACATCCCTCCACACGATCGTCCAAACGTTTGAAGTTGGATCGTTGGCCGCAGTGTGGGCTTACCATTACACTTTCTTGCCAATCTTTATATATATATCCGTGCTCCGGAGACTGTCAAAACTCTAGCCAAAGACAAATAAATATGTACTTGTCACCAATGATGGTATGTCTAGGAAAATTTCCCTAGATCTAGGGGAAAAAAAATGTGACAAGGGAAATCAGCACAAAATCTAGGAAAATTTGGAACTCTGGCAAAAAAAAAATCATATGACAATATTACTGGTATTGCTAGTAGCAATTTTTTTGGAATTCCCATGAATCTTAAATATTGTTGATGTACTTAAAAGCAATGGTGTTTTTAACACTGACTACTTTCAGTGGTAAGTGTATACATATGTACTTTGAAATTATTATTTCACTTAACAAAAAGTAAATTAATTGGAAAAGCACAGTATTATAATTTCATTGTTAATTTTGTATTTTGTTTTGAAAAGTTTTATTTTCTATGTACATTTGTTAAATTTCATTTTTTTTTAAATTAAAAAAAAAATCGAAGTTATAAATGTACATTAAAAATAAAACTTTTCAAAGCAAAATGTCTAGAAATTGTTATAGTTAATGCCCAATGTTTGTTTATTATGTAAATGACTTGTTTTCAAATTATATGTACTTATACTCCTTAATGTTTGTCCTCGTAAAGAATCTTTTAAAAAAATTGGTTCCGACTAAAATAAAACATTTTCACGTTTCACAGACTATTATAAACATATTTGCATATTATCTTACTAATATTATAAATGCGAAAGTTTGTATGGATGGTCCTTACTCTTTCACGCAATAAATATCGAATGGAATTTAAAAATTCTTTCACTAATCGAAAGCTACATTATTTGCGAGTAACAACGGCTTTATATATTGGTAAGCTCTGGCGTTATGAAATTATGTATCATACGTTTTCTGTCCCCAACAAAATCGAGTTATTACAAACGTCAAACAAATTGTTACATTGGAAACAATGTTTTTTTTTTTAAATTTTAGTCTTAAAAATAGTGCTTTGTTGTGATTAAAAAGAGTCATTTTTTGGCGTCGTAGTTAATATCTACATATCTCTAAAAATGTCTATTCTCCGAACAAAAAGCATAACGTTGCTATAAAGCAAGCAGCTGCTTTATTAGGAGAGTGATTGAAATATTTATGAATATATTATGTTGTAAAACTGTAACTTTATTATATTTTTAAATAAATAAAAAAAAAATAATAATAAAAAAGCATTGCGCTTGAAGTGGACCGTCATTTTCTTATTTTTTTAGGTTACTCTGGATTCAAATATGAATAAAATACTAATAAAGGAAGTAGGTACTTAAAATAAATTTCTATTTCTATAATTCAAATATTTTCTGAAATAGAATTTTTATTTGCGAAATGTCATTCTCAAATTTTGAAATTTTCTATTCAACAATAATTATTTTCTATTAGACAAAATAGCAAGAATAATAACAATTATGCCAATAAATATGCCAGTAGTTTCCCACTAATACTATGCGAGCGAAGCCGTGGGTAAAAGCTAGTTCTTAATAAAAATCATTGAATTGCGATAAAAGTCTTCGCATATGTTGAATTTTAAGATATTGTTACAAAAAATCACCATACATTTTTTGTCCCCTATTTGAAAGACATTGGAAACATATTTTTTAAATCAGAATTTTTTGTATGAAACTTACTAGTTTTTTATACCCTAAATATATAGCAATGTTTAAATGTCAATTAGATTTATATATATTGACGTTAAATAAACTAAGAATCAACATTTTTAAAATTGTCCCTAACTATCGAAACATTTTCTTGACACTGATTTATTGACATAATTAACCAACTTTTTGCATCACGGAGAGTAGAAATCTAACTTTAATAACTGGCAGCACTGGTCATGTCTCCAGCGCCGGATCTGCCATACGTTCAAAAACGTTCAAAAAACCTGGCGCCAACTCTGAAAGGGCGCCGTGAGAAAATAAATATTGTATTAAAATTTAGTAATAATATTCCCTGAATCGTTTAAAAATTACCCATAGTACGAAATAATTATTACGCTCTAGCAACACTTTCCAAAGAAACAGAATGCGCACGCGTCAGGTTGGTATTAACGGCTTATGAATTTATAGTAAGTTACAGATTTTTTTTACAAATTCCATATATTTATTTTAACGTAAGATCTATTTTTCCATATATCTTTTACGACGAATGGGTGCGATCCAAATTCAATAACCAATCACAGCGCGGTTTTTTTTCATTCTGGAGAATCAAACAAACCGACTTGCGCCTTTCAAAATGATGACAATTTTAGTTAGTTATTTTGTACGATTTAAGGCTCTAGGAGAAGGTAGTTAAAGACCATTCTCTTATGAAATCTTAAGTAAATTCCATTAACAATAGCAACGCACGGTTTGCAGGATTTGCAGGTTGCAACGTGTTGACACTGTTGACAGTTTCATCATTGATTTGACATATTATTTGAAGTTCGTTAAATGTATAATTAATATCTATTAGATTTGTTGGATTTGTTATTTTACGGTGTCAGTGTACATAAGCGTCTTTCGTAAGCCGTTGATACCATACGTCAGTGTTTAGTGTTTGTATGATGTTTGTTCGCTCAATTTGGTGTTTGTTCGCTAAACACAGGGGAAATGCAAGGTACAAATGTGAGGTTATGTTCTTATTAGATTTTAGAGCTAGTCCGAAACTGTAGATGCTATTCTTGTGTTGTACGTTGCCATGGAAACGTATTTGTTTTTGCTTTTTCTATTAATATTCGCGTTGGGTATACCACCGCCATCTTTATTTCCAAGCCGTGCTGTAGAAAACCAACTGACATTTAAAGAGTCCTATTTTTGGGACTTCATAGTAACTTTTTTCTACGCGCCAGTATGGATTGTGTAGGCGTCAGAAGAGTGTGTGCTACTGATTGAAGCAGATATTTAAAAGCTTTCATCACATTTCTGTAATATTAATACTTAAATTTTGTAAAACAATACGTTAGTGGTAATATACGATCGTTAAGGTAAGACATTTTTAATATATTTACGATTTTAACGTAGTAATAATGCATTCAACCATTTTTCATAATGGCGGATGATGCTTAGCTTTGGAGCTGTACCGATTATCATTAGAAATTCTATAATTTACTAGATAATATAATATAATCTACATAATAGTACTATTTTATAACACGTGTAGAGCTTCCTGAGAGAATAATAGGATAATTAATCCATAAGCCGCGACGTTTTTAGTTGGAACTTAAAAATGACACTTCCTTTCGACTCGATTGTTGATTTGTTTTCCAAGTGAAATTTTATTGGTTTTGAAAATACGTAATATATTTATCAGTGGATATTATTTTCAGATGCCTCATAAGTGCTGTGTTCCGGGATGCAAAGCGAATTATGCCAGTTCTCTGAAGAAGGAAGGTGCTGTTACCATCTTCAAATTTCCAGCGGAGGAAGAACGCAGACAGTCATGGATCAGGGCTATTCCTTGCAAAAATTGGATTCCAGGTGCTTTCGCTGCCGTTTGCATCAATCATTTCGATAAAAAGGATATCATAACTCACCCTAAAAAACCAAATTTGGCTATCGCAGCTACACCAAGTATTTTTAAGGGTTTTCCAAGTTATTTAACAAAGAAAAAGGCAACGGAGAGAATGAATCCCGAAAATCGGAAGTTAAAAATAAAATACCGACACGAGGAACAAGTTGAACTTTTCATTCAAAGTGACACGATAGTGGATTACAGTGATTTTGTCAGAAATATGCAAATTAAAATTAAACTCAGTGAGTGGAATGTAAAAACTATAAATGACAGAACATATTTTTACGTCACAAACTTTGACAATGTAGATAAACATTTGTATTTAAGTTCTCAGGTTGTAGTTGACTATCATCTGAATATCAAAGTGTTTGTCGAAACAAATGAACTTTCTCATAGTGAATTGAAGTGGCTATTCCCTAAAACTATGATATTGAGTTTATGGTCACAACTAGAAAATTTGTTGGTACGATATCATAATAATAATATAGATGACAATATTAGTTATGAAGACAGAAGTCAAAATACTGTAAAAATCATTTATTTATATTTTATATTAAATACATACTTCTACAAATAATTATTTTACTATTTATCCATGAAATTCTAAAATATCTACTTCCCACAATAATTATTTTATCTTTTACCCATGAGATTTAGGTAAGTACCTATATATATTCATTAATATGAATCAAAACGATTTGTGTAGGTGAAAAAGTAAGTATTTATAAACAAGAAATATACATGCCTTCACTGTAAATTAAATTCACCAACATTTTCTATTAGAACCTTTAAAATCAGAGCTGGAATGATGTATTTGCTTCTTGGGGAAATAGGCCTCTTTACTTTGAATTTTGATTTCCCGCCAAGTCTACAGCACGGCTTGGAAATAAAGATGGCGGTGGGTATACATATAAACGCAGTAAATCTCAAGAATGTCTAATGGACCTAGTTCCGCGAAACCACCCGCATTGTCTCGTAACCTATATTTTAAATCATGGTACGGGCACAAACAAACAATTCGTTGTATTATTTTAAAGCATAACTTGCAAAAAGAGTTTTTCCTAAAATAATTAAAATAGCAACATAATTTTATGTTTACCCAATAGATTCAGAGAGTATAGGGCTCCTGGCGATTCTCTCTTTTAAAAAAAATGAGTGTGAGAGCTACCGCCAGGTCACTTGGAAAAGTTACACCCTCTATATGTCTTGATTTTATTTGATAAATTAGTGTAAAAAAAATAAAATTAAATAAAAAAAATTTAAAAAAATTGGGGTGAACGAATTTTTAATCAAAATAAAAATGTAGGGGGGGGGGGGGGCGCCATCGGTACCTACTGAACAGGGCGCCAGATTTCGTAGATCCGGCCCTGCATGTCTCGAAAAGAAACATCACAATGACACGCCGCCATTTGTTTTGTCATTAAGACACGGCATAACATGAGTGATACGTTTGGGAAAATAATAAATTTCCTGTTTCCTGACGCAATCTTCTCAACAAAAGTTAGTATTTTTTTAAAGAATTCATCAACCGCAATTGTAATATACTTAAACTATAAAAAAAATAATAGATTATGCTTTCAATCTACTAGTAAATATGATTTGTTTTATTAAAAATAATGTTTACTGACGAACAATTTATTGAGGTCAGTAAATTTTACATTCCCTACGCAGATTCAGACGATAGTACTTACTATGAAGAAGATGCTATGTATGAAGAGATACTCGATATAGAAGAACTTGAAATAAATGCAGACAGTGTTCAGAACATTGAAGAAATGAAAACTGAGAACATTGAAGCTTTTATTATTGAAGATAATGACCTAGAAATAAATACAATTAATAAATTCGATCAGATTTTAGATAATGACCTGAAGAAAAGAGGAAAAACTAGAATCAAATGAAGGGCAAATGGACAGTCATACAAAAGAGTTAGGTGTAAAAACAAGTGACGTAAGATTATGAAAAGAAAAACGGTTGTAGAAGAAATCCTAGATGTGGATACTCAGTTGATGGCAAGTAAAGCAGTGAACCTAAAAACAGAAACAGACATAAAGGATACTAAAGGTGAAGTGGAAATACATGTCGCCGAAGAAACGTAAATGGTTGATGATGATGAGATGATGATCGATCTAAAAAACCAAAAAGAGAACTCACCTCCTTGTGCAAGCACTAGCTATAGTTACTCATGCCAAATAGCTAAACCATCGGTGAAAATATTGACTCAAGTAGCAGTAACAATGATATTAAATGAAAAAACAGGCAATATACAAATAATACCCATAGAAGAAGTTGAAACTGAACCTTACAATGGAAATCAAGGTAACTTTCAGGACGAGAAATGCGAAACAAACGAGTGGAAAATAAATAATACCGTATTAATCAGATATTACAAACAGAAACAAACGAGTGGAAAATAAATAATACCGTATTAATCAGATATTACATTAAAGAAAACTGGAAATATTATATCGGTATAATTGAACAGAATGATAATACTAATAAACGTTACAAAATTAATTTCTTCAAAACCATCCGTCAAAAAGGTAATTTGAAGTCCAAATTTTCCAGAGACATTGATATAGGTAGTACCATAAGATTGTATTGTTAAACATATTAAATTATTACAAATATCGTAAGAACCTCAGGAGTTTTTATTAGCCAACGACGAAGAAACAACATAGGTATTTTTAATTTCAATATTTTTTAGTTAACTAATTTCAATGCAGCTTTTTTTATTTAATAAAACACTAATGATTCATTTTTGTTTTTCTTTATACTTATGTGAGTGGTTATGATTATAAAAATATTCCTAACAAATTATAGTCTGAAAATAAATATAATACCATATAATTAAACTATAAATTCATCTGAACGCGACCTTACTTTTACAATTTCCTGATATTTTCTAACGAAACAATTTACTGACAATTTCGTGACGTACATATATTTTGAAAACGACTCAAATAAAACGATCACCACAAAGTCCGACAACCCCCCCCCCACCGACCCGAGGGAAATTTCGCCTCAAAATCTAGGGAAATATTTTTTTTGGGCATGCCATCCCTGCTTGTCAAAAGCACTGATTCTGATTGGTTTATTTATGGTCATATTTGTTTGGCGCAGTTTCATAATATGCATTTCGTCCAATAAATGGAATACTAATACTACAGGCACAAATTTAGTTTCAAGGAGTATGAGAATATTTTACACAATAGCACAATTATTGAGAAAAATATTCAGCTACCTACCAAAACTTTTCACCTACAACGGATAGTCTTTTCTGGAAAGGAAACAAGGCTTTGGATTTTCTGGACAGGTCAGTTTCTTACATTATTTACGAACATTTTCCAATATCAAGAGCCGTGTTTGTTGTTTTTTCAATGAAATTGCACTGGTTTTTATTATATTTCATCCAGTAAATAAATGGTATAATTTGTTCGTCTCCCATCAGCGTCACACGTTAGCCTCGAGGAAATTGAGCTGTTCCCGAAATTACAATAGATAAAGTTTCCGAATTCCGTCTCACGTTCAGTACGGAATGTTTTTTCTTAAATACTTGGATGGATTTACCTTTATATATGCTTGGAAGGTATAAACGTACAGGTATACAATTAGAGGTGCTATTGCCTACTAATATCTTGTTGAAACGGGTTTAACTATTAGAAAGCGACAAGCTGTGCGTGTCGACCGGGGGGCTTAGTCTCTAGTCTCTATCTTTCGGTTTCACAAACCAGCACGTTTGTGATTTAACATCCACTACCGGGTGCTGTCAACTAAGCGGAGACAGTCTATAATTACTGAAAATATACTAAAAATAGAGTTCATACTTTAGGTATTCCTCCGCAATACATTTATATATTGGATACAATTACTACATATAAATATTTACTGAGTGTACGGCACCAGAGCGCAAGGAATTTTTTTGTACGATAGGAGGAGGGTTAATATGCGTTTGTGACGTAGTTAAACCCGCCGTACGGACATTGTGAAAGATAGAGACTGGGCCCCCAGATTCATTAGAGTGTTAGAGGTAAAAAAATTGAACCAATTTTTTTGCTTCATGTCTCATCTAAATATAATTCATCAATGGGTATCTACCATTTATAAATTATCTAAATGTAAAATTAAAATTAAAAAATACCCACCAACAACCAAAACAAATTAAATGTAAAATAGGTTGTCAGGTTAAGTAAGATTATAGGTTAGGTTTGGATTGTTAGTATCTTCTAAGGGTAGGTACCTTGCTTATTATGCACAAGGTTTTCCTAATTCTTCTCTTTAATCTTAAGTCATTTCCTGCATTGTCATCTGGAAAGAAGTGCTATAGAATTTCTTTTGCAAGAAATTTTTTTGGGATATTGTTTTTGATATAGGTGCTTTATTTATTTATTTTATACGGTTGGTACTTCCAGCAAATGTCATGTTTGATCGTCTATAAAATGTATTATAACTGTATAACAATTAGGGGTGTCCACTTAGAAAATACATCGATGTTTTGTTTCGATGCAATACATCGAGGTTATAAATCGTATTTTCCGATGCATCGGTTAGAAACATCGATGTTTTCTCAAAATCGAGTACTTTTTCTAACATGCTAAAGTTGGCGTGTGATAAAGAATTATTAAGAAATCTATGTTCAGGAACTAAGAGAAAAGTGAGAGGTAAAGACCGAGTGTCACCCCCAAGAGCGCAATTCTCTACCCGCCACTAGCCACCCCCCCCCCAGGACGGGAAATTGAATCGAAATTTGCGGTTTTCAACTTAGTGGGGGGGGAAGGGGGGTTACGGGGGAGGCTACGCCACTGATCCTAACCTTGCTTTAGTACCTTACATACCTGTCCAATCGAACTCACAATGAAACAATGAGATTTCACTTTAACATTAGCAATATATTGTATCCAATCCAATTTCGTTTTGTAGTAAGTACCTACACTCCTACACATTCACCACACAACTAAAAACAAATGTGATTTAACGTTTTTATTCAAAATTGATCACCGAGACGAAACCAGAACAGATCAGAGACAAAACAAATGTTTTTTTTTTAATTCTCTCTCACGCAGTGCTGCCAATGACAATTTCTAATTATTTTTAGCGGCCGACAACAGTCAAATAGCTTTACACATCAAAAAAAAATAAAGGTTTGATGTTTTAAATTTTAAATTGTTCGAGATCAACTAAAACAGTAAAAATATGTATAATCATTAGCTGGTTACCATTGATTCGATGTTTTATGGAAAAAAACATCGATGCATCGAGTAAATCAATAGACTTTCAAAACATCGGATTGATTCGATGCATCGTATAGTGAACATCGAGTGAATTCGATGCATCAATGTATATCGAATATCCCTAATAACAATGGAACATGACATTGAACAGTGGATATATCGCATAGGTGAATTAATTTAAAGCATTTATTTTATTGTTTTCCCCAACGTGAATGGTCATTTTTGGTAATAATGTAGCTAATTCCAAGTAATTAAAAAATAAATACTCTGCAGACAAAATGATTTTTACCTGAATGAGAATTTATTTTCACACATATATTGTAGACACAGGAGATGATTCCGCATTAAAATTACCAGAAAGTGAAGTTAATATTTTGTATAAAGAGAAATAGCATGCCCATTCGATTTTATAGACATCTGAATGAAATAACACTTATCTACGGTGATAGAAAGTCACTAAGTTGATTTACGTGTAAAGTGAGATGCCAATATGTGAGCCTTCAGCCCAATCTCATTCAGCGTATTTTTGTTCCATCATCTAGGTTAGAAGGTAATTCGCAATAATAGTGTTTCTTAAATCGGTGTATCAATTCAATAAACGACATTAATAATAGAAGAGAGTGTAATCATTGAAGAAATTTTAATAAACTAAGCTGCCGTCGTAGTCGTAGAAGCAATCCATGTTTGGTAAATACAAAGGGATTGGTCACGGATTCAAGTTATTCAGAATTCCAAGTTGATAGAGGGAATCGGCACTTTACGGAAGACATGAAGCTCTTGAATTCACCATGGGAAGGCTCGACACTCTGGACTTTGGGTAAGGTGTGGAGACTGGACCGAAGGTGTGGAGACTGGACCGAAGGTGTGGAGACTGGACCGAAGGGTGGAGGCTGGATCGGAGGAGTGGAGACTGAACTAGATACATGGAACTGGAAATATGTCTCTCGGAAAGGTGAGAAGATGGGAACTGGCTTGGATCTGGCAGCCGGGAGCATAATTAGTGACAGAGGCTGTGGATTGAGCATCACAGAAAGGCGTGATTTGATTGACACAAAGAGGTCTGAGGATTGGAGATACTGAAACCATCGGATTATCAGATGAGTGTTTTGCTTCTTGTTTGCCTTTTCTCTTTACTCTGATCTTCAATATTGTGCTGGAGACGAGAGCTTTTGGGTCCCTTGGTTTGCGTAGTGGAAACTGGGAGAATTTTAAAGTCCGGTTGGAACAATTCTTGCTGATAAGTATGCTTCCAGAGACAAGAAAAGAGCTATGTTCTTAAATGCTTTAAAGATGAGAGTCTTTCATCATTGGTTAATTTTTGCATTCCAAAGACGGTTAAGATGTAAAATTATAAGAGGTATTGGAAAGCTGAATGATTGTGGTGTATCTGTGTTTTTTAATGAAAGGTTACAGTTTTATTTAAGATTATCCCGTTCATTCCCTAGTTTGCATAGTATTTTTTTTTAATAGTGGGTCATCATCGAAATGGGTCGAGTGTATGGAAGGGAATAGTTTAACATCAAAAGAAAATGTTGAGGTTCTCTACAGGTTATTCGTTCTGGTTCTCAATTTTGTTTTCCGGCAACACTAATCAGTGATGATGTATCATTTGTTTTTGTTCAACTGAATTTGAAGAATTATATAAGAAAAATGATATAGAGCAGTGGTGGCTAAACTTTACGACGTCACGGACCACTAAAAGAATTTTTTAGTTTGAAAAAAAGTTATCAAAGATTACATAAAATGCACCTAGTTACTGAGATTAAACTATTAATTGTAAGCAAATTATAAAAACCTTATTAATAAACAAAACAATTAAAAGATGGCTTAATTGAGCACTTTACGACTCCAGCTTATCGCCAAACTACTTGGGCGATCGGCCAGAACGAATGATGCAAATGCAGAATGGAGGAAACAACAAAAAAGAGCACCCTCGGAAAGGCGAGTTGGTGCTGTAGAAACCAGGCAGGGGTAACTAAGGAAGAATGACCGAGGCACCAGGATCTGTTTATCACGGAAAGACAAGTAAGTGGCTGGGAACCTCAAGACGGATCTCGGAAAGATTGAAGACAAGTAAGCGGCCGGGAGACAGATCTCGGAAAGGTGCGGCCGGGAGCCAATAGACGTGAGTGTGACAAGGGCGTGAAGAGGAAGTGGCCGTAGAAAAGCTAGACCACAAGTCAAATATAAGTATGGTTTTCTGTTGATTGTTTCTGTGTGTCAAAAATGGAATCAATAGATTTACCCAAATGTTGTCACTGTAGGGTGTAGAGACAAGTCAGAGATTTTTGAACTTCAGTTGGAGGAATTTTTTATTGTCTATGATGACAAAATTACACCAAACGAGAAGAAAAGAGCGTTTTTCATTTCACATTTACATGGAAACAATTGACTTATTTATTAACCTTTTAAATGCCAGTAGGTAGAAGTGTAGCTGTGCACAGCAGGCCGTGAACTTTTAATCAAAATAAATCATTTTTAGATCTTATTAAAAAAAAAAAAAAACAAAATCAAAAAAAAATTTAAATCATCCCAATAGATCTCTCTGTGTGTTCCATATTTTAAATTAATAAAAAATGGGACATATGTATGATACAGAGGCTCAAAAAGAGCGAGAATACTCACTATTTTTCTATGGCCGGCCTGCTGGGCACGGCCAAGAATGCGAGATATCTCGCTCTTGGCACAGAAGCGGTTAATAGATTTATGTTTACCTAAGAAAATTATCGAATTGCTGGTAGAAAGTTTATTCGCTTAGTTGGGAAATGGTATAGGAATTTCAAAAATTTTGTTCCAAGAAGGAGCTCATTAAGGAGCTCGGAAACAAAAATAATTAGAATCAGTAAAAGATTTCATAGCGAGATTGAATTCTTTAACTAAATTTGGTAATTTTTAAAATAGGTTAGAAGCGAATTTGTAAGATATATTCTTTACGAGTTTAAAAAGAGCATCAAGGAGAAATAACCTTTGGAAGGTGAAAAGTCACATTTTAAAACCACGTTAGATTGTGCATTTTGAAAAAATGTGCTTGAAAAAAAGAGTCACTATAATCTGAACTATTAAAAACCAATCCTGTTCGGTTTAACAAATTTTCGAATTACTAGAATCTTTTAAGGCCTCGTCAAACAGAATGCGTGATTAAAGCGATGGCGTTATTAACGTCACGTCGCTTACTTTCTGTTTGAACGGCTTCGGCGTTAGGCAGAGCGTAGACCCGATTGATTTATTTCAATTCCAATGTCCTCCCACAATCTCTTCTTATTACTAAACTTATAATCTATGTAATAATCTATAAAGTGTATGTTCAAGAATAGAAAAAAAAATTCCATCAACTTTTCAATATTCGTTTTTACCACTGTCAAGCAATAACGTCCGGCGTTAAACAAAATTTTGTAAAAAAATACAACGCGAGGTCCTAACGCCGCGTTAGAGTATTGCGTGATGCTAACGCGCTCGCTCTGTTTGACTGGTCTAGTAATGTTCAGTACAACACAACGCAGCGTTATTAACGTGGCGTTATTCACGCCTAACGTCGCGTGAATCACGCGCTCTGTTTGACGAGGCCTTAAGGCACGGCTTCCCGCATTTCTACCGATTTATTACATATTTTCCTTAAATACTTAAAGTTTTAAAGCTCTTAAAAAAATTAATGTTATTCTTGGAGATAATATCTATAAATTCCCCACACCGAAACGGCAATTATATGAAATTCCCTCGATAGAAAAATAAATCGCAAAGTATGCTCCGAAAATTATTATAAATTGTATGAAAAAGTTTAAAGTGTTTCTGTCAATTATATTATTGTATGAATTATATATAATATGCTATTTTAGACATTCCCCACGAGATTTTTGCTCTATTTTAAACGAGTCGTGTTTTATAAAACATTTTCACATTTTTCGCTTAAATATTATCATTTTTAATATTGGCGCGCTAACTCTAATATTCGTGTTTACATATATCTCTCCATCTTCTTCTTTTTGAGCGGGTACACTGGGCCTTAACATTTGGTGTCCGGAATCTTATCCGGATTCTACGTAATCGAAAATTAATTATTTTAATTTTCCAAATCGGATTCTGCAGATTCACCAATGTTTTAATCCCTCGCTAACTTCGTACTACTCTCTCCAATTCCAAGTCGCCCTAAAATTACATTTTTTTCTTTAAAAGTTATCATTTTGTGTTTTCCACCCACCCTTTTTTTTCAAAAGATGAACTAAGGGCCAGTTGTTTCATTTGGTTCCATGTTCAACTCAGAATCAAGTCTACTCAACACCTCTTTGAAAAGTCATTAAAAGTCATGAAAAAAAAATAATTAAAATAGTCGGTAACCCGAACCTAACTTAACCTATTTAACCAATTTTTTTTATCATCACTCTTAATGACCTTTCTTAGGTGGTTCTGAGTTGGTTTCATTCTGAGTTGGCCGGTGACCGTTTCATTTCAGGTCCGGACCAGTGGCAACCACCTCAGCCCCCTGGATAGAACTGCTGAGACCTAGACCTGCACACAGAGAACAACTCCAGAATCACTCGATGACTACATAACGGAAGAAAATAATTGTTAAATTAAATGTGGAATTATATATGCATATTATAAATATATAAATAAATTATAATTATAAAGTGTACCTTGTTCATGTTTGTTTTAACTCCTTGGTTTAAGTGTAGAGGGGTGTAAGGAACGTATATCCAAATATATGAAAGGAACAATCTATTATGAAAGATACGGCTCGATAGGATGTATACAATGTAAGAGTACAATAGTATGTATCGTCCTTCTGTCATGTCATATGCAACCAGTAGTAATTATACCAGCCACCTACCTACCATAAGTTTCATTTCACACCTCATTATAAAGTATATTATTAATAACTAAAAACCCTTTATCCGCACCTTGGCATACTCACCACAGTATCAATATAATGTTTTATGTCAAGAAAGTATATTCTTAACCCCTAGGGGCTGGACCCCTGTGTAGTCTGATTTGTATGGCAATATACGCAGGGTGGCACATCTACACCGGCTCTAGCCCGGGATCGTCCCGGCGACATGTAAACTGGGAGCGCAGCTAGCACTGGGCCCGGCTTGCAGCGAGAAGACGTGACGCTTTCAAAAATCATCTAGCACATTAATAAAATTAATTTGAAAATAATTGCTTAAACAATATATTATGATAAATTATAACCATCATATAGGTGTCAAAAGAAATAATATTCTCTTTAAAGATGAACAATTAATTTTATCAATATAGAGACAATTTAATATGATTGATTTCCTTTGATGCTTACATTAATTTATTTGTAGCTAGTTTCTCATCAGGAGGGATCGAAATTCTCAAGCATGTAGTTTTTTTTTCTTTAACCCCTAGAAGACAGGTAGTATTTTGTAAATATCTGAAAACCAAATATAATAGTGAAAATTATATTTGAAAAAATTGACAGGCTTCTATAATATCAATTTTTTTGCTCTCGAATTTTCATGGACAGTAACAAAATGCATTCAAAACTTATAAAACCTAGCTCTACACCCACACATTACAGTTCACTTGTAGGAGTAGTCATGATTTCACTGCACTGCTATTGTAGTTGGTCGTATCCTAGGGGTTAATTATGTTAGAAATAACATTCAATATTCCTTAGTTTGGGTGCAAATGCACAACCGATTCATACAGTAGCCGTGGAAGCGTGATATCTATGGTGAAAACTGTCAGTCAGCTGGTGTAGGGTGTCCCCTCATTGAAATAACTGGCGGTTTCCAGTCGTGTCCAGCACAATTCTCCCAGTGCGCTTATACTAAGATTTAAATTATACTAAGTACTTATTATTTCATTGCAGTTACTCTCACTTGGAGGCTGAGAAAATCATCGCCATGAAGAATTAAGTACAGGTTTGCAACATACATATATGTATAATATTAAGTGCAGATTTGCAACATACATATATACATATTATTAAGTGCAGATTTGCAACATACATACATAATATTAAGTGCAGGTTTGCAACATGCATACATAATATTAAGTGCAGATTTGCAACATACATATAGGTTTGCAAAATACATTCATAACATTTGCAATCATTTACCTTCTGTACTACATTTTGTATAATATTTTTGAATATCAGCCATGCCTTATTTTATAACTTAATAAAAAAATATGTGTGTTATTGTTTATCAATGAAATGAATGCCATAATGCATTTTAAAGGGTGTAGTGGTTGCTAAAGTTTAAACCGGCGACATTGCGGGAATTGAAGATGGACATATCGGGTGACTGTCCCCCCTCGATGACCGATGGATCTGAAGAATATGCAAATAACCAGCAGAATTGCCCCACGGTATGTACAATTATTCTTATTCAATGCTATCTGGATATTTATTTAGCTTCTCCACCCCAAAAATATGTTAAAAATTTTCAGCAATCTTAAATACTGGCAAAATTCCTTTGTTAATAAGGATATTTTGCTCCATGATACTTTTACACCTGAAAGTATACTTAGCTGAGAAATTTATAACCTGATCATATATTTACTATGCACTCTGAAAGATATAGTATTGAAGTTTTTTGTATAAGTATTTTATAATTATCAACTGAATATTTTTGGATAACATATTTCCTGAAACGTAATTGTGTGTGTAATTTTGTGGGGTAATTACTACAACTAGGTAGCTCTGAAATTGGCATTTTTGAGTTACACACTAAAAGCATAAATTTATTTTCTCGTCTATGAATGTAACAACTTATGTAACAACTCGGTAAGTCATTCCATTTTTGCACCATCACACCATCATTAAGTACTAATAAAATGATTAGCCCTTTTTTATTTCCAAAATATTACAGTTCCCAACACACGAAACTATGATTTAACCATTCTTATCAGTATAAATACAATATCAGACGGATTACCATCTTATAATTCAATTTCCCAACAAAACTGATTTCGTAGTTACTTATTTGTAGTAATTACCCCATGATTTAATAATTTGATTATGAGTCATGCATACATACGTTCAAAAGATGTTTTCCATAATTCTGATAAAATTTACTCCAGGTAAATTATTAAGCTATTTTCTGAATACTACTGCTACACTGGATTATTATTATTAAGTTATTTTTCTAATACTTCTGCTACACTGAACTTTCATATAAATAAATGTATTTTCTTTACAATGTTCTACTGTAACTTTTATTTCATCCTTTTACTTATAAAATAGGTGCTAGACATAGACATATGAATATTAATAGACCAGAACAGAAAGGTGAGGGGTAGAAACCAACTACAGCGGGACGAAGAGCGGGAAGGTGGCTTTGGTGATATGTCAAAACTCAACCTGACAGTATATAGGCATCTCGCATTATAATATCACCATTTAGTTCTCAAAAGTAAACTCCGCTTTTGAATGAATAGACCTTTTTACATGGGAGCGCGAATTGCTCGCAGCATAATGAAAAAATTTGCTGAAGTCCAAATACGGCAAAGTAAGGTCGCCTATAAGGTCGAGTTCAATATTTTGTTGCCTTATTTAGTTGAGACACTTTTACAAATGTTTCATAATTTACTTACCCCATTAAACAGCGACGGGCACACGCCATGTATCTTGAGTGATGGTGTATTTTACAAAAATGATCATATTATGTGATCTGAATTAGCTTAAAATAGTGTAAAATAATACTTGCCTATGGAATATAATACCACAATTAGGTTTATTCTCTTTTTCTCTTCTATTTTTACACGTTTTTATAGCACAAGCCACCATTTTTGCCATGTTATTTCGTAAAATGTACGATGAGAGCTCGATACTGGTCCAGACAAGAATGATGATGTCACATTTTTTAGATTCACGCGAGGCTCTCGCAAGCCCAGCCGGTTCCGATGAAATGGTTCCAATGGGAGGGGGAAATAATACGCCTTTTATCACTTAGGGCAGGTCCATCTATTTGTATGTCCATGGTGCTAGACCATTAATTTATATTTGCGCAAATATTTTAACACATTTTTGCGAACAAGATTTGTTACCGTAAGTGCGTTGGTTATCCAGGCTTTAACTTTTGGATAGTCTTTTATTACGCTATATTGGCAGTGCAATATTAGTAAGTCACTACAACATTCTACTACTACTACAATGTTACACGTCCACTTTGACACGGAGAAGATACAGCTTTCATCAGGATTTAGTTTCTTGGTAACTTTTCTTATCCAAACCAAGTTGGAGTTTTATTAAGGTGAGTAAAATAAATAAGATTTGTAAGAAGTTTAATATACATAGGTTACGTTTTAAAGTGACTTTTTGAATGCACTTCTTGCCACCGATACGGGCGCCAATCGACTTGGTGCGAACTGCCATTTAGTGAACAAATTTTGATCTCTGAAGTTTGACAAGGGAATTTTTTAGGGTTTCTTTCCATAAGTGCGCGTTTTGGTAGTGTTAAGATGTGACCTTAAAAGTGGAATTTATTTGAACTGCGGGGAGTAGGACACGACTTTCATTTTTATGTACGTTTACCTAGCCGTACATTCACATATTTATTGTCCACATGTTCTTATTATTTTTCTGAATTTCTGAAATTATTACGTAATGCATAGCTCGTTGGAATTATGTAATGTGTGATGTATGGTCTTGTTTTTAAATAATGAGTTAGCCCAGTGGGATGGTTCGTGGGGGAACGAGTTCTATTCTGGACCTTTGAGGAATAATCAATTTAAATTTAATAACATTTAAAATGATGATTAAAAAAACTTATATTGTTTGATTCTTCATCTTCTGACTAGTGATAAATTGAGATTATGGCAAACCACAATCAATCACCATACCTTAAAATAAATTATCAAGTAATCATGGATATACATGAATATTTGATATTTTTATTGGTTATTCAAAGTCCACAAGACTGCTGAAATTATATCTGGGACAATACATTATTTACTTTCATTTTACAATGTCTCTGGAAACTGAAAATAATATAAATATGTATATGTATGTACTATAATTTAATAGTAATTGATAACAATTTCGCCCAAAATAGGAAAATTATTATATTTTATTTGTGTTTTAGATTCAAGTTTTACAATGGTGAATTGTGAAATATTTAAAGATATGTAGGTATTATGTGCTTCCAAGGAGTTACAATTGTTAAGTATTTTGATTACAGGATGAAGTCGGGGATGGGGACGGGACCTCTGCTGAGAAGAAACGTAAACTCGGGAGCTTCCTGAAAAGCCACTCCATCAAACTTGAGGATGGCAGTTCCCACGCCGCTCTGGATTACGTGGAGCAAGACGGCAAGTCAGCGTACCTCTGCTTTCCTTGTGTGGCCACCTGTTACACGGAAAGCACATTACAGGTTAATATTACTTTTAGCTAAATTTCTTACAATTTTTTTTTACAATTTTCCCTAAATTTATTCTCTAAATTTCCCCAGAAGTTAATCCTTATCTATTTCTGAAATACGTATAATTTACTTTGATATTGACCACTGAATACCTGCCATGTTAATTTGACCGTAAACCAATATCGTCAAATGACAACACTTTTGACTAGTATATTGATACAGCTATATAGGCGCACTCTGAGACTTTTTAATTGTATTATATCGTAAAATATCACCATTCCATCATACTTACGCCAGTTAAATTAGTAAGTAATTCGCAAGACACTCTTATCGATATTTTTAAATATTTGTCTGAGTAGGCACCTAACTAATTACTTAAGAGTGAATGTTTTTAATAAATATTGTTGTGTATGAAGTTTTTTATGAATTTTTCTGATTCATGATTCGGTATTTAGGAAACAAAAATAACCTCTTGTTGAACAAATTGCAAATTAAAAGAACAATAACAGCAATGCATAAAGTCCGGTCTCCAGTTACCAAATGTTTTGAAAACATTGGACAAAAACAAAAACATTGGGTGTTTGATTGACAAAGAGTTTTAATTTCCATCGGCCACGGAAAACAAAAACATTGTGGCCCTGCCCTAATGTTCCATCTTTGTGGTAATATTGTCACTAGAGACCCAGATTTATATACATCCTGTGAAAAAAAATTGCGAAAGTGAAAAATAGGAAAAAAAAACAAATTTCTGTTTCAAATGTCATAATTCTGATTTTCGAAAGTTGTACTGTAATTATTTATACGAATTAGATATTTTATTATTTGTCAAATTGCATATTTTTATTGTGAATTACCATGAAGGATGCGTATTTACCTGGAAAATATAATAAAATTTGATTACATAATGTTTTTTTATAACATTAAAGAGAGAAAAAAATCATTTTTCTAAATATAAGTACCTATCCTGGGGAAACTGCATAGGACAGATGTACACAATTTTCATAAATAATTTAACACATCTAGTAAGACGGTACAATTTACAAAAACATTATGTTTCAAAAATCAAGTACCTAAGTTATCACGAAAATAGTGTCAGCCGGAGCACGGCGGGCAATTCGGCATTTTACGCTGGCACATATCGCGATCACATTTACGGTGATCTTCTCGCGTGTGATACACGTTTGGGGGCGGTGCCTGGAACGTTTCGGTGAGACCCAAACGGTTGGACTGGACATTTCTAAGGCCTTCGACCGGGTTTGGCACCGAGGACTTGTCAACAAACTGCTTTCTTACGAACTTCCCGCATCCTTGTGTACGTGGATTGCCGACTTTTTGAGGGAGAGGTCAATTCAGACGATAGTCGATGGTTTCACCTCTTCCTCACATTCGATAAATGTTGGCGTCCCGCAGGGATCTGTTCTGTCTCCGACTTTGTTTTTGTTGCACATCAACGATCTTTTGTCATGTGCATCAATTCATTGTTACGCGGATGACAGTACAGTCCATGATAGCTTTTGGTTTGACAAGCCCCCAAAGGGCTCACAAACTCCAACGGCTCGGAAGACTTTGAAGCAAAGAATGGACGGTTACCTCGAGAGTGTTTTCTCTTGGGGTAAAAATAATCTAACAAATATTATAATCAATAATTATCAGCCTGAAACACTCATCTACATTGAAAAAATCTTCCGAGAAAAGATACTGGCCGCCAACGGGAATTGAACCCGTGACCTTCTGATTGCCGGTCAGCAGCTCTGACCACTGAGCTATGGCGGCTTATCAAATACCCGCCAAATAATTCAATATATACTAGTGTTTCATTCGACAATTAATTATTATTACATTTTTCCAACTGAAAACAACCAACTTTATTTTTGTGAGAGAGGTATGGTTAATACTAAATCTCCCGCTAGGTGGCGTCGAGACTAATTATGTCTGCATTTTTTGCTGAAATACT
Organism: Limnephilus lunatus; assembly: GCA_917563855.2. Lineage (NCBI taxonomy): Eukaryota > Metazoa > Arthropoda > Insecta > Trichoptera > Limnephilidae > Limnephilus > Limnephilus lunatus. Next base: position 81,685,070 of record OU830597.1, on the reverse strand, counting down.
TTAACTTGTCAAATATTAATTATTATTTTTAATTGATAAACTAACGTTTAAACAAGATTTTTATGCATAGCACAAAGGGTATATAACAAATATTATAATCAATAATTATCAGCCTGAAACACTCATCTACATTGAAAAAATCTTCCGAGAAAAGATACTGGCCGCCAACGGGAATTGAACCCGTGACCTTCTGATTGCCGGTCAGCAGCTCTGACCACTGAGCTATGGCGGCTTATCAAATACCCGTCAAATAATTCAATATATACTAGTGTTTCATTCGACAATTAATTATTATTACATTTTTCCAATCAGAAGGTCACGGGTTCAATTCCCGTTGGCGGCCAGTATCTTTTCTCGGAAGATTTTTTCAATGTAGATGAGTGTTTCAGGCTGATAATTATTGATTATAATATTTGTTATATACCCTTTGTGCTATGCAAAAAAATCTTGTTTAAACGTTAGTTTATCAATTAAAAATAATAATTAATATTTGACAAGTTAAAGTATTTCAGCAAAAAATGCAGACATAATTAGTCTCGACGCCACCTAGCGGGAGATTTAGTATTAACCATACCTCTCTCACAAAAATAAAGTTGGTTGTTTTCAGTTGGAAAAATGTAATAATAATTAATTGTCGAATGAAACACTAGTATATATTGAATTATTTGGCGGGTATTTGATAAGCCGCCATAGCTCAGTGGTCAGAGCTGCTGACCGGCAATCAGAAGGTCACGGGTTCAATTCCCGTTGGCGGCCAGTATCTTTTCTCGGAAGATTTTTTCAATGTAGATGAGTGTTTCAGGCGGATAATTATTGATTATAATATTTGTTATATACCCTTTGTGCTATGCATAAAAATCTTGTTTAAACGTTAGTTTATCAATTAAAAATAATAATTAATATTTGACAAGTTAAAGTATTTCAGCAAAAAATGCAGACATAATTAGTCTCGACGCCACCTAGCGGGAGATTTAGTATTAACCATACCTCTCTCACAAAAATAAAGTTGGTTGTTTTCAGTTGGAAAAATGTAATAATAATTAATTGTCGAATGAAACACTAGTATATATTGAATTATTTGGCGGGTATTTGATAAGCCGCCATAGCTCAGTGGTCAGAGCTGCTGACCGGCAATCAGAAGGTCACGGGTTCAATTCCCGTTGGCGGCCAGTATCTTTTCTCGGAAGATTTTTTCAATGTAGATGAGTGTTTCAGGCTGATAATTATTGATTATAATATTTGTTATATACCCTTTGTGCTATGCATAAAAATCTTGTTTAAACGTTAGTTTATCAATTAAAAATAATAATTAATATTTGACAAGTTAAAGTATTTCAGCAAAAAATGCAGACATAATTAGTCTCGACGCCACCTAGCGGGAGATTTAGTATTAACCATACCTCTCTCACAAAAATAAAGTTGGTTGTTTTCAGTTGGAAAAATGTAATAATAATTAATTGTCGAATGAAACACTAGTATATATTGAATTATTTGGCGGGTATTTGATAAGCCGCCATAGCTCAGTGGTCAGAGCTGCTGACCGGCAATCAGAAGGTCACGGGTTCAATTCCCGTTGGCGGCCAGTATCTTTTCTCGGAAGATTTTTTCAATGTAGATGAGTGTTTCAGGCTGATAATTATTGATTATAATATTTGTTATATACCCTTTGTGCTATGCATAAAAATCTTGTTTAAACGTTAGTTTATCAATTAAAAATAATAATTAATAAAAATAATCTCGTTAAATTCAATGTTTCAAAGACCCAATCTTGTCTGATTACGTCCAAAAGGGATCGAAATAAAAATCTAATCTCCTTTAATGGAAGCAATCTGCCGAACAGGCCCTCCATTTATATGCTTGGTGTAACCCTAAGTGACCAGCTCAGATATGGGGGCTCCATCGAAGCCAGAGTAAAGGTAGCCTCCCAAAAACTGGGCGTACTGTACAGGGTCCGCAGATACTTTAATAGTACACAACTGCTAACCCTGTACAAATCACAAGTGCACCCCACGCTTGAATTTGGCAGCCACCTCTGGTCTGGAGCTCCAAAATACCTGAAAAATACCCTCGACTCTGTGCAGAAATGGGCGGTCCGTTTGATAGATTTGACAGACAGATTGCAATCTTTAGAGCACAGGCGTCGGGTGGGAATGCTATCCTTGTTCTACCGGTATTTCAATGGAAGATGCTCCGAGGAACTAGCGTCATTGATCCCTTTGGCACCGGTGCATAGTCAGGAAACACGCCAAACGCGTGCCCAACATTTGTATACGGCTGACATTTATAAATATTGTGATGGTGAAGTCCATAAGGGACTTCGGGGTTACATTTGATCCCAAACTTAATTTTTCACATCATATAGTGGAGTTGACAACATTGTATGACAAACTTCTTGGATTTGTGATAAGAATAAGTAAACAATTTTCCAAGCCCGAAGCAATGACATTGATGTTCAACTGCATTATACAATCAACTGTAACGTAAACTCAATAGGGTGCGGGTTAAAGTTAATTAATAGTCAGTATTACTCGTATGAACTGTTTATTTACAGCCTATTACACAGCGGTTACAATTTTTAAGCACTGCTTCCCTTTCCAGCAAGCCGGAAGTGTCCATAGACCAGCAAGCGTCCCTCTACCCAAACGTCTTCTTCTTCTTGAGTATAGATCCGCGCTATTGCTAGCCATCTGGGTGTTACACTCGTCCATCCTGACTGGTTGTCGTGTCCCCACGACTCTCTCTCTCCTTGCCATAAAAGGTCTGGAAGCATAAAACATATTACCTCCTGCCAATATTATGACATTAATCGCCACCAATGTGACGTGCTATTGCTCGACACCATAGTTAAGGTGACATACAATCGCCACCAACGTGACATAATAAAATATAATAAGTATTGCTCGACACCTGAGTTAAGGTGACATACAATCGCCACCAACGTGACATAATAAAATATAATAAGTATTGCTCGACACCTGAGTTAAGGTGACATACAATCGCCACCAACGTGACATAATAAAATATAATAAGTATTGCTCGACACCTGAGTTAAGGTGACATACAATCGCCACCAACGTGACATAGTGAAATAAAATAGTATTGCTCGACACCTGAGTTAAGGTGACATACAATCGCCACCAACGTGACATAATAAAATATAATAAGTATTGCTCGACACCTGAGTTAAGGTGACATACAATCGCCACCAACGTGACATAATAAAATATAATAAGTATTGCTCGACACCTGAGTTAAGGTGACATACAATCGCCACCAACGTGACATAATAAAATATAATAAGTATTGCTCGACACCTGAGTTAAGGTGACATACAATCGCCACCAACGTGACATAGTGAAATAAAATAGTATTGCTCGACACCTGAGTTAAGGTGACATACAATCGCCACCAACGTGACATAATATTTACCTACTAGCTTTCTAGTAGGTCAATCAAGTCTTGGGTCTCTGTTTCACTGTCGTTGGATTCCGACTCGCTTGGCATGGTGGGAGCACTGCGATAAGGCCTGAGGGAGTCAACAGTGACAACTGCGTTGAAAGTTTTGTATCCTCGCATACCCTTAATACTCCTTATCTTATATCTATCGTTGTTCAGAACTCTGGTCACTTTGTAAGGACCACCATACAGCGATTTTAATTTTCTGCTCAAGCCTCCTAGATTTGTTGAACTGTCCTTCCAAAGTACAAGTTCCCCGTTTGAATATTTTGTCGCTGCCTTTCGCCTTTTGTCGAAGGACTTTTTCATTCTTGAGGCCGCCTTCTTCATGTTTTCCGCTGCCTTTATTCTTCTGGACTCTAATAATTGCATCTCTTGTTGTGCACTATTTGTATCAGCTTCCAGTTCAGGTAGCAAATTTCCCTTGTAAGCGAACATCAGTTGGAAGGGAGAATAGCCAGTACTCACATTCACTGTGTTGTTGATTCCCCACAGGATGTCTGGAATTTCACAGTCCCAAGCATTTTCGCTGGCTGCTCCTGTTATAATGGCTTCTAGAATAGTGCGATTATCACGTTCTACTTGACCGTTGGCTCTGGGTGTGGCCACAGCGCACAGCACATGTTTTATCTGTTTTTGCTCGACAAATTCTTTAAAATACCTGCTGGTGAATGCTAGTCCTCTATCCGAAATGACTCTTACGGGATACCCAACAATACTAAATATCTCCTTGAGAAGTTTGATGCTTTCAATCGATCCCACACTACGAGATGGTTTTGCAACCAAAAATTTTGAGAATGAGTCAACAGTCATAATCAGATATTGATTTCCTTTACTGCTTTTAGGGAACGGCCCCAAATGGTCTATGTGAATAGTGTGACCAGGTTTCAGGGGTTTTTCTATAGGATGGAGTTTGCCTTCTACACGCCCATATTGTCCCTTCTTATAGGCACAGTCAATACAACCCTCCACATATTTCTTTATGAACCTGGTCATCTTTGGGAACCAGTACATCTCCTTAATCCTGGACTCACATTTCTTTAGTCCGGGGTGTCCAATCTCATCATGGAATTTGTGCAAGAGATTCCATTTTGCTATTTTAGGAACCACAAGTCTCTCTCCATGCAAAGTTTTCCTATAAAGTCGTCCTTCCTTAAACGTGTAATTGTTGCTAACATCTTTATTTGGTTGTGCGCTTTTTAGCTGCTTAACTTTAGAACTTGTTGATTGATCTTGCAACTGAAGTGATAGGAACCAATCCTCTGCATTTATCTTTGACACTTGAACCGGTTGAACGGGATTTCGACTCAAGGCATCGACATGTTGCATTTTAGTACCCGCTCTGTATTCTATTTCCATGTCGAAATCTTGTATCGCTAGCCACCATCTTGCAATCCTAGGGATGAGGTCCTTCTTAACTAACGTAGAGCGTACTGCTACAAAATCGGTTACTATTTTGAAATGTATTCCCGTTAGGTAAATTTTAAATCTTTTTATGGTCTCTACAACCGCAAATGTCTCCAGTTCGTAACTGTGGTAAAAACACTCTTCCTTGGAAGTTACACGACTGAAATATGCGACAGGTTTCAACGCCGAATCTTCTTGAACTTGAAGTAAAATTCCTCCTATGCCCAGTTTGCTGGCGTCTGTGTGTATTTCAGTCTGAGCGTTGCAGTTGTAGAGTGCCAGAACTGGGTCTGAAGTAAGGATATTTTTCAAGGAGGCAAACGACTCACTCTAATCACGGCCCCATACCCAGGTACAGTTTTTCTTGGTAAGTTCAGTCAAGGGCCTGGCAATAGTTGCGAAATTTTTGACAAATTTTCGAAAGTAGCTCGCTAGGCCAATAAATTGCCTGATCTCGTGGGCATTCTTTGGTGTAGGGAAATCAGCTACCGCGCTGATTTTAAATTTCCCTGGTTTGGTACCATTTTTGGAAATTCGGTGCCCTAAGTAATCTATCTCCGTCTTCAGGAAGGAGCATTTCTCCAGGTTGAGTCGAAGGTCGGCTTTATCGAACAAACTCAGTACCAGGAGCACCAAGCCTTCTTCCTCAGTGTGAGAAGGGATCAAAAGATCGTCCATGAATACTAGTACTTCTTTGTGTCGTAGACTTCCTAAAACTTTATTAATGGTTTTGACGAAAACGCATGGTGCATTTGCAAGTCCGTAAGCCATTTGAGTGTATTCATATTGTCCATCCGGTGTTACAAATGCAGTCTTCGAAATTGAATCTTCAGCTATGGGTATTTGATGATACCCTTGTGCCATATCAAGGCTGGTGAAGAACATGTTCCCAGATATTCTGTTAACTTGATCTTCAATATTTCCTACTGGGTATCTGTCCTTCACCGTTATCGCATTCAGGGCTAATATCGCATTCAGGGCTGTAATCTACGACTAACCTGACGTCTCCTGTCTTTTTTTTCACTAAAATAATGGGACTTGCGTACTCAGATTCAGATTCTCAAATTATTCCGCTTTCCAGGAGGTCGTCTACCTTGTTCCGTACAATTTCTCGTTCCTTAAAAGACAGTCTATAATTATTTTCATTTCCCCAAATGTAGTTTTACCGAGCTCCTTCGTGGATGTAGCAAAACAGTGGGACCATTTATGTAAAAGCCCCAACAGGTTTTTCTTATGCACCTCATCTACTTCTCCAATGTGTATGCCTTCCGTAGCAAGTGAATTGTATCCTTTCACCTTGAGAAGCACTGTCTCCAACTAGTCTTTCTGCCCTAGCAAGTAAGCATCCTGCAGCCAACTTAAGCTCTCCCGATCCCAAGTTCGTTACTTCAATACAAGCTTCAGGACAATCTAAAAGCGATCCTGGGAATGAATAGGATTGTTGACCGAGGCAAAGCATCCTAGGCTTCACCAATAATCTCCCTTCTTCGGGTGCGACAACATCTACTCTGAAGGATTTTCCCACAGGTATCATTGTGGTGGTTTTGATTCTCACCGGGAGTTTTCTTTCGGAGTCTTCGGTGATGTTAATTTTTGAAATTGATTCGAAGCCATTTTCCTTGGTAAACATGGCTCTACCACTTGACACTGTCATCTCGATGCCATATGTATTTATTATAGGCTGGCCAATTAGAAAGTCTACATCATTCATGTCGCAGTCTGTGACCAAAGCTCCCGTATCAAACTCAATATTATCAATGACTACGTCTAATCTTTATTTGGCCCATCGCTGGAACACATGTCCCTGTGAATCCCTTAATAATATATGACGTGGCTTCCAAGGGAACTTTTATCGCTTCAGCACTTTTGTTGTTGATTATGTTGACTTGACTGCCCGTGTCTATGAATCCGCACAACGAGATCCCGTTTACCCTGACTTCCTTGAGGTAAATGCTGTTCAGCGCAAATGAAGGTGAAATTCTTACCTCTTTCACAGGAATTTGGTTTTCCTTCGAAATGTGAGCACGGCAGGTGGCCTCTCGATGTCCAAAGCGCCCACACCTTAAGCATTTCTCTGATGGCTGTTGCTTGAAGCGGCAATCCCTAGCCACATGGTTCCGTCTTGAGCATATGAAGCACCTGGTCTCCTGCTGCCTGGGTTCCTGCTGCCTGGGTTGCCAGCCTCCTGACTGGGAGGTTCGGGGAGTGCCAGCCGATTTTAACGCCGACGTTGGTGTCGACGTCGATGTTGATGTCACTGGAGACTGGTAGTGCTCCAAGGCTGCCAAAAATCCCGCATATAATTCGTCCGGTTCGCTGCACTTAAACGCACGAGCATTCGCCTGCAATTCGCTCGGTAGCCCTTTGATGAGTAATGACACTGCCGCTTCCGTGTCTAAACGGCACCGATTTATCATCGCGAGCTTGGCGTGATAGAAATGAGACATCGTCTCCTGCGGCAACTTCTTTCTCTTCACCAATTCCTCGAGCAGGTCGGCGTAATCATGTTGGCGAGGGAAAGCTCGCTCGAGTGCTGTTTTCCACTCACACCACTCCAAATCGTAACGCTCCAAACGATTGAACCACGCTTTCGCTTGACCGGTCAATCGCGTTTGCATGGTGAAGGATTTTTCGTAATTGCTCCATCCGTGGATAAGCCCCAGCTGCTCGATCTTATGAAGCCATGATGATACATGACAGTCCTTGTCTTCTGGGTCAAACAGCGGAACTAACTCCGCCACAATTCGTAATGGCAGACCTTTGCGGACGCCGTCACAGTTTGTCTTCTCCTCCATGATTTCCTTTAGAGTTTCTCTAATTAGTTGTCGTGCGGACTTCTTCGGCACGTTCCTTTTGGCCTTGTACCCTTTGCTGAGAAGAACACCTTTCCCGATTCCCGACATTATGTAAAATAAACGATGGGAAACTCACAAACGGCGACGGACGCGATGTTAGAAAACAAACTTCACTAAGTTCACTGTACTTCACAGCACATTCAATCGATCCCACTTCTGATATGTAACGTAAACTCAATAGGGTGCTGGTTAAAGTTAATTAATAGTCAGTATTACTCGTATGAACTGTTTATTTACAGCCTATTACACAGCGGTTACAATTTTTAAGCACTGCTTCCCTTTCCAGCAAGCCGGAAGTGTCCATAGACCAGCAAGCGTCCCTCTACCCAAACGTCTTCTTCTTCTTGAGTATAGATCCGCGCTATTGCTAGCCATCTGGGTGTTACACAACATTAGAATACGCTTCTGCTGTTTGGGCCTCATATCAGCAAAAATACATAGATTTATAGGGACAAATTCAAAAAAAGTTTCTAAGGCATCTTTATATGAGAATGCGTGGTGAATACCCGCGATTTATTATTATTTATTCATCACCTGGATTTGCTCTCTGAAACGTGGTACGAAAGTCTCCAATCGAGAAGGAATGGGACCCTTACGGTAACAGTTTTTAAAATTATAAACTATTTCATTGACAGCCCATACCTCTTGGAATGCTATAAATTGGTCGTACCGAACAACTACCGCCAGGGTCGTCACCACGACTTGCTCTGTATTCCACATGGCAGAACAGACGTTCTGGCCCAGCATAGCATGACAAGAGGTATGGTGCTGCTAAATGATTTCTCACGGTCTCTTGACATTTTCAACATTGGCCTTGAAGGTTTCAAGAGTCATTTTAGGCAAGAACTCTAAAATATATATTATTGTAAAATGTTTAGTTTAAAGTTTTGTATTTGTTACGTATATAATAGGATTTGTAATGCATCTGTAATGCACAAAAAAAATATATTAAGGGATGTTCCTCCATTTTTCCATCTTTAACTTCACTGGAATTTCCCGGGCATCATTAAGTCGCCTTGTATGTTTGGAATTCTTTTCAAAATACTTTACTCTCGGTATGTGTAGTGGAAATCTCTAAGTGTATCAAACTGCAAGTCTTGTTCCGGTAATACTGAAAGGCTACCAAGGCAGTAGGCAAGTGAGGGAAATTTTGTTTAAAGTTGCTTCAAATTATTGAACTATAATGTTGTTCAATCAGAAAGCCACGCAACTGACTTATTTGTTAATATGAATAGGTATTTATGATAAAAAAGGCCTTTGTAAATATTTTCAATTATTTTTACTCCATAAGTCATTAAGAGTGGGTTATAGGGGCAGAAAAGTTATTTGCTGAAAAACGGCTCTCTAAAACTGCTTAATACTACCTTTTGTGTGTCATTCTCAGACTTGATATTTTTTGTTACCAAATAATGGACTATTATTTTCAATCTGCTTATTTTTTTTTTAATTGATGTTGGCATTCGACCATAAAATCATTTTTAACTGTATCATACAAACACTATCTAGATAGCATATAGTTTGGGTTTGAATCTTCCAATCTTACATAAAGATAGCAGCCAATAAAATATGCGTTAAGAAAATGAAGATAATGTTGGTGGTTCTTAGTCGAATGATACAGCTCAGCAGTCCCCACCAGTTCCACCCAAAACCTACTAAAGGAAATAACAGTCGATGCTTTGTCTTCACCAATATGAATGAATTCTTTAAACGTTCAAGTAATTAACATTTGAATAAATAAAATACAAATAATGATTCCGGATGATTTAAAAAAAAACCTACGCGCGTACAGCGAACAGTGTACGGCGCATGAGAACAGCGGATCTATTTCTCAGTGCGCAGAATCTACTGCACACTTGGGGGACAATCCGAACTATCCCCATACTTTCCTTGCTTTGTTTCGTGATCGTATGAAACCGCGCAGTCATATGTGAATTAAAACACCGTGGGGACAATTCTTAGGATCTCCATTGAACCATTTGTTTGCGCTGTTATGGGCGGGAATCGCTCGCGTTCAAACTAAGTGCGATAATAATCTTGCAAGATAAAGCTTTATTTTTATTATACTACATTGTAACTTGGTATATATCTATAGACATTTTATGTTATTTTGTGTTTAGATATCCGACTAGCATGATTAGACGATTTTTTTTTTTTTGAGAATTTTTTACGGGTGGCGAGATTACAGTACAGTTCGTAAAAAATGTTGATCTCCACCACTAAAGAAGTGCTCGAGCCGCCGCTGCAGCTTAGTGCTAGTTAGTTAGCGCAGTGGCCTGGAAAGCCGAAGGTCCTCGAGGCCGATTCACGTTCTTTTGGACTTTGCCTATGGCTAGCATTAGCCAACGACAGCCGTCGGCTGTAAGGTAAGGATTTTTTTAGCCTGTAAGGTCAACCATAAACACATGTGCGACCGTCAAGCGATTCACGATCCTTACAGGCTTGGTTTCGGAGAGACCTAGTAAAAAAATCCTGAGCAAGAGTGGTTAAGAAATGTTAAGAGATTGCTTGAAAACAAAGATATATCGAATATAATCTATTGACGCAAGGTTTATAAACAAAACTTATTAAAACATTTACTTTATATTATAATGCATTTTAACCACATCTTATTTTTATTTTTAAACATCATAATACAGCCGTTTATCGAAGATTCACGTTTTGTATGTAGGTACCCTACCTCGCTAGATAGTTAGAACTTTGTTATCAATTCACTCCGCGCCAGACTCCGCGCCATCTTGCATATTTATGACAAGTCACAACAACGTCAACAACAAGCAACAAGTTTGTCTTGAGCATTCGATAATAGCGGCACAGTTACAATTTTGTTGATATTTATTATGATTATTATTTATCTGAAAATCCTCCATGGTAAATTATTATAGGTATATCGCACATGCTAAAGTGCATTTTATTGTATTTTTCATATTTCTGACATATCGGTATTTTGGCAGGTTGCATACCTACTTTGAAACATCACAATTACGTTAATTCGAATCATTTAATAACGTTTAAAGGCGACAATTAACTCAAAAATCATGTTTACAGTCAATACTTAGGATAATATTAAGTTTTCTCGTGTTAAAACCACTTAAATATGGAAAACTAAATAAAAAAACGTATCACAGTAAAACAAATCCTTTGTCAAATGACAGCCGCGGACAGCCTTTGACATCTCAAAGACAGGTCCCGAGCTCTCCTTACGGTGCGTTGACCAACGCTAGCGTTATGTTTCAAAATGTAAGGAATATGCCGGTTATCGACTGTCACTGGGAGAACGTGAATCGCATTTCACGAAATATTCGAAGGTAAGGATAAATTTGAAGGCGAGGTTACTTTTGGTGTCCTTAAAAAGAACGTGAATCGCCCTCCTGGGTTCAAGTCCCAGAGGTGCCAAAATCTTTTTCTGAAAATCTGTTTCCAGATTCTCGATTGAATTTCGCTAATATTGTCTTCATTTAATTAAATATTACAATTTGAGGTTTTACTCATAAAGTTAAAAATAAAAATAAATTAAAATGTTTTACTAAGCTCAGGAATCGTTGGTTAAATCCTTTGATTAGGGGAAAGTATGGTATATATAGGTACATTTGATAAATCAATCACAAACATCACAGTTGTCTCACCATTTCGATTTATGTTTTTGTAATCTTCATCTAATTCTTTCGGCTCCTGCGCAAGGTAATTTCGTATTTAAAGATAAGTATTTAGTTTTTTCTCAAATTACATTCAATTAACATGTTTATATTGTACAATTTGCTTTTGCCAAATCACATTTTTCACATGTCGTTAACATGTTTTACTTTCATTTTTTCAAAAAAACATAACTGTTCGCTAAATGGATCTCCAGTGGTTTGCTAAATTGTATTGGTTCGATTTAGCAAACACCTACGATTCACCTATGCTTGGGCACCTATTTTGATAAGGCAGGACCCAAAGGAGACTGGATCCAGTGCGTCCGTTCCCGTAGTTGGGTGCATGAAGTGTGCACCAGTAACCCAGATATTTGCGACGCATGCATGCCTTAAATATGTCCACATTTTCTTGAATATATATTGAAATAATGTTCTAGGTATGATTTATCTATCTACTAAAAACTTTTAAATTGAAAACGTTCCTGTTTCAAAGACCCAATCATGTTTGATAACGTCTAAAAGGGATCGAAATGAAAATCTAGTCTCCTTCAATGGAAGCATTCTTCCGAACAGGACCTCCATTGATATGCTTGGTGTAATTCTAAGTGACCAGCTCAGGTATGGGGCTCCATCGAAACCAGAGTTAAGTTAGCCTCTCAGAAACTGGGCGTACTGTACAGGGCCCGCAGATACTTTAATAGTACACAACTGCTAACTCTGTACAATTCGCAAGTGCGCCCCACGGTTGAATTTGGTAGCCACCTCTGGTTTGGAGCTCCAAAATACCTAAAAAAACCCTTGACTCTGTGCAGAAACGGGCAGTCCGTTTGATAGATTCTCCCATCTTAACAGACGGATTGCAATCTTTAGAGCACAGGCGTCAGGTGGGAATGCTGTCCTTGTTCTACCGGTATTACAATGGAAGATGCTCCGAGGAACTAGCGTCATTGATCCCCTCGGCACCGGTGCATAACGGGTCGTTTTTACGATTCGTTCTTGAGTTCAACAGCTTGGCTGTGGAACGATTTAGCGGCCTCTGTGTTTCCTCCCTCCTACAACATGAGTCTCTTCAAGACCCATGTTAACTCCTTCCTTTCCTCAAAAAGACCCTCCACACAGCATCCTCAAAGATGACATAGGCCCTGAGGGAAATTATTTTCCTCAGGGCCTCCTGTGTGGAGTTAATGTAAAAAAAAAAAAAATCAAACAGTATTGAGAGTTATGAGTGGTATGATATAATAGTTTCCCCTATGCGGCCTATGCTGTTACACCCTGTTATATATATATATATATGTATTTGTATTGTTTTAGGATCACATGCAAGGAAAAGTACATACCAACAGGTTATCTCCTACAAATGTGTATCCCTCTTCGATCTTAACGAATCATCCATTCTTCAAAAAAAAAAAGCCCGACACAAGTAAGTACAAAATGGTTTTCTTGTATTACTGAACTAATGTGTAGAACCTCTGTAAAAAAAACATGCCATATAAAGCATTTTATCTATTGCCGGGACATATTGTAGGTAAGATGTGGAAACATCGAATGTCAAAATTCCATTTTTTCATTAGAAAGAAAAAAACTGAAGTGCTTAATATTCTCTTAAGAAACATGACAAGTTATTTTAGAAGTTGCTTTATTTACCAAATGAAGTATCTTGCACATTTTGGATTTTGCCCAAATATTTTACTCTAAGAAATCTGAGGGAATAAGTTGAGTTTTTTTTTTAGGAGTAAGGTTTTTTATTCGCTTATGAGGTTTCAATGATTACGTGTTTTTTAATCACTTACTAGCGATTTCCCGGCATGTGTTGCCATTGATAATGCCAGTTAATAAAAGAAATTGTTTCTCCCTGCATGTCCTTTCTCCCAATCGTCCCGTTCCCCTTCCGCTGCCCCTTCCCCTCCCATGTCCTCTTCCCCTCATGCGTTCCACTTTCCCTCTCCCCTCTTCCGCTCCCCTGTCCCGCCAAACCCCCTCCCGAGTTCCATATATTCAGTCCCAGTACATTCTGTTTTCAAACAACTCGCATGCCACCTATTACAATTTTTTTTATTCAAATTTTCATTTTTTATATATTACAAACATTCATTTTTGTATATTATAAGAACAATCAACCAAATTTGGTATCTATTTAAAATATCTATAATTATTTATTGTTTATTGCGGTATTTTAAATAGGTATATAGTTATCTATGTCCTAATACAATCCTTATATATACATACACTTAAAATAACACATCTATACTAAATCAATCACATACCTTCGTAATTTAATTTTAAATGCGTTTATGCTCTCTTCCAATTTTATTTCTTCTGGTAATTCTCCAAATATCTTCAATGCTCCGTACATCAATGACTTTTGACTCTGTGTTTTTTTCCTGAAGGGGAGTCTTAGTTCATTTCTTTTCCTCGTCTCGTGTGTATGTTTGCTTTGTAGTTTATCAATTTTTCTTAGGAATTCAATAGACGTATGGCCATTGATTATTTTGTAGATTAACAATATAGTATTGAAGTAAATTATTTGTTTAAATGACAAGATATTTAACTCCTTCAACATTTTCTTGACTGAAGTGTACCTATTTTTCTTTAATATAGTTCTCAGAGCTCTGTTTTGTACAATAAGGAACTCCAGTGAAAAATATTATGGCTTTAAAAAAATATGTTCATATAGACCAATAAACGCTGATTCTGAAAACATAACTTTTATTTAATAATATTATACGTACAGTTTTTAAAAAAATATTAAAAAGTGCATTTTTAATATTCTCGTTAAAACACAGCGTCAGGTTGGTATGCTGTGTAATGCTCTGTGGTGACGTCACGATGGTAATCACGGTAATTACTGGTTTATTTATGCTGTACGTCATGTACCATCAACGAGTGCAAAAACCCCACCGCTGCTGTTGTGCCGGTTCGTGACCGGAGGGGACCCAACAGTTGCGTTTGGGGCGCATTGGGCGACCTCTCCAGCCGGACTCTCCCAGCCCATCGCCTTGCACCGCAGTGGGTGGGTTGAATTCATACGTCCGTCACTCCTGGACACTCTGATCCCCAGCTTCCTACCCACCCCTTATACCTTTTCCTTTCCAGATCTTCATTTCTCCTCTTCAAAACAAAAAACTTAACTCAATCATGAACTCACAAAAAAACATAAATAACATCTTTACAACGGCGAGAAGCAGGAGTCCCCGGTGCAGGCCAAAACTGTTGGTGAACTTCACCAACATTCGCGGCCTGCACAAAAACCTATATTCAGTCCACCACCACCTTGTTTCCCAACGTCCCAACCTTCTCTTCCTTTGCGAAACGCAGATAGCTGAGCCTACAGACGCCTCCTATCTGGATTGCCCGGGTTTCACCCTCATGGGCAAATTCAGACCCAAAGGAGGTGTATGTCTCTTCAGCCGATCTGACGTCAACTGTGTGCGACTGTTGAATCTGGAGAACTCCAAATTCGACGTAATGTGGGTGCGCGTCAATCTTGCCAGTACGGTAAGATTTTACGCGTGTTTATACCGCTCACCGAACATTAGCGTTTCAGATACATCCGAACTCTTCAAACATCTAAGCAATACTGTTGATGACCTCTTGCCCCGCTTCCCTACAGCAGAGTTTGTGGTCCTGGGGGACTTTAATGTTCATAACGAACCTTGGTTAAAGTTCTCAGGACCAACGGACTCGGCTGGACGAGAGGCGGAATCCTTTGCCCTCTGCTACGGACTGGAGCAAATGGTTCAGGAGCCTACAAGGGTTCCTGATGTCCAGACTCACCGCTCCAATCTGCTAGATCTGTTTCTAACCACTGTGCCACACGGCTACAAGATTGAAGTCACAGCGCCTCTAGGATCGTCCGACCACTGCCTGGTGACAACATCAATCCCCGTAACCTTCAGACCGCCAAACGAGCGGCTGAAGAGAAAAGTGTGGCACTATAGATCAGCAGATTTGTTTGGTCTGCGGGCTCATTTCAATGCCTTCCCGTGGTCAGCTATCTGTTTTCAGACTTCGGATCCCTCAAGATGTGCCCAGGAAATTGGTGAAGTCATCACATCCGCGATGGATGGCTTCATCCAATCCACTGTTAAAGAAACTGGTGTGGGCTCAAAGCCGTGGTTCAGTCGACAATGCTCCGAAGCAGTGCGACGAAAAAACGCGGCTTACCGAGCCTACAACACATCTCGAACGTCTGAAAACAGAACAGTATATAACAAAATGGCAAAGGAATGCAGGAGGATCATTAACAGGTCAAAATTCGAGCACGACCTGCAGATCAGCAGTAAGCTGGCTGCCTGCCCGCACGGCAGCAGAGCGTTCTGGTCGCTTGCGGGGTCAATAGGTCGCAATTTCTGCAAATCCAGTCTGCCACCTCTTACCAGACCTGATGGCTCTCTAGCAAATACCGCCGCCGAAAAGGCTAACTTATTAGGCAAAATGTTCGCGGAAAACTCGACCCTCAATGATCAAGGTGCTACCCCGCCGTCAGTTCCTCATTGCAGTTTTCGTATGAAAAAGCTGAGGATCCGGCATCGGGATGTACTCCAAGTCTTACGAGGGCTTGATGTTAATAAAGCTAGCGGGCCTGACGGAATACCTGCCCTGGTATTGCAGAGGTGCGCTGTAGAAATAGCTCCAATTTTGACGAAGCTTTTCAAAATGTCCCTGAAGACTGGCTCTGTGCCCTCTGGTTGGAAAAAAGCGATCATTCACCCCATTCCAAAGAAGGGTGACCGCTCCAACCCAGCCAACTACCGCCCCATAGCGATCACATCTGTTCTGTCAAAAGTGATGGAACGTGTGATCAATGACAAACTGCTCACATACCTCGAGAAGAACAAAATTATTAACGACCGTCAATACGGATTCCGGCGGAACCGCTCGTGCGGTGATCTTCTCGCGTATGTGACGCATGTTTGGGGACGGTGCCTGGAATGTTTTGGTGAGACCCAAACGGTTTCACTGGACATTTCCAAGGCCTTTGACCGGGTTTGGCATCGAGCGCTTGTCAACAAACTGCGTTCTTACGGACTTCCTGCATCCTTGTGTGCGTGGATTGCCGACTTTTTGAGGGGGAGGTCGATTCAGGCGGTTGCTGACGGTTTCACCTCTTCCTCGCATTCGATAAATGCTGGCGTCCCACAGGGATCGGTTCTGTCTCCGACTTTGTTTCTGTTGCACATCAACGACCTCTTGTCATGTGCACCGATTCATTGTTACGCGGATGACAGTACAGTCCATGATAGCTTTTTGTTTGACAAGCCTCCAAAGAGCACACAAACCCCAATAGCTCGGAGGGCTTTGAAGCAGAGAATGGACGGTTACCTCGAGAGTGTTTTCTCTTGGGGTAAGAATAACCTCGTCGAATTTAATGTTTCAAAGACCCAATCATGTTTGATAACGTCTAAAAGGGATCGAAATGATAATCTAGTCTCCTTCAACGGAAGCATTCTCCCGAACAGGACCTCCATTGATATGCTTGGTGTAACTCTAAGTGACCAGCTCAGGTATGGGGGCTCCATCGAAACCAGAGTTAAGTTAGCCTCTCAGAAACTGGGCGTACTGTACAGGGCCCGCAGATACTTTAATAGTACTCAACTGCTAACCCTGTACAAATCGCAAGTGCGCCCCACGGTTGAATTTGGCAGCCACCTCTGGTCTGGAGCTCCAAAATACCTAAAAAAAACCCTTGACTCTGTGCAGAAACGGGCGGTCCGTTTGATAGATTCTCCCATCTTAACAGACGGATTGCAATCTTTAGAGCATAGGCGTCAGGTGGGAATGCTGTCCTTGTTCTACCGGTATTACAATGGTAGATGCTCCGAGGAACTAGCGTCATTGATCCCCTCGGCACCGGTGCATAGTCGGGAAACACGCCAAACACGCGCCCAACATTTGTACACAGTTGATATTAGTCACATGAGAACGGGTCGTTTTTACGATTCGTTCTTGAGTTCAACAGCTCGGCTGTGGAACGATTTACCGGCCTCTGTGTTTCCTCCCTCCTACAACATGAGTCTCTTCAAGACCCATGTTAACTCCTTCCTTTCCTCAAAAAGACCCTCCACACAGCATCCTCAAAGATGACATAGGCCCTGAGGGAAATTATTTTCCTCAGGGCCTCCTGTGTGGAGTTAATGTAAAAAAAAAAAAAAAAAATTTATATTGGAATTTAGAGTCTGTCAAAAAAGAGTAGAAAATAAATAAAATGGAACTAAGAAATTTTTAGGCTGGCAACACCAATTTATCTGTCAAATATTCTTTAAAAGTGCAATGACACTGAAAATTCAAAACCTATAGGTATAGGTACCGCCGCCCCGGGAACCATTTATTAGATAACCAACACCTCTGCCATAGGTCAGGTCACTCCGAGTGGTCACCCCTGCTAAGTCACCAAACGCAGGGGCGTTTGGTGACTTAGCAGTGGTGCCCGGTTTCATGGGTTGAGGTTTGTACGGGTCTTGGAAGCGGATGCGTCTGCTCACCAGCTGCATGGCAGGCCGGATCGGGAGAGAATGGTTGAGGGAATCTCTTTGACTTCTCCAGCAATACTCTCTCGGAACATTGCCTTGCACCCTAGTGGGAGGGATGGATTCATATCATGCCCGTCACTCCTAGACACTCCTGACACTCCTAGACCCCCAAATTCCTGCCCACCCCTAATACCCTTTTCCTTCCCAGAACTTCATCAGCAGTTATTTGTTTGAAATCAAGTTCCTTTTATAGATTTGAAACAGCATCATTATTACATAGTGTAATTTGTTTTGCTAATTTTGATCCTGTATTTGTTAAAATCATTAACATGACGGAGAATTTAGTCAGGGTTTTCGGCACAATGGTGGGAATCAAGATGATAAAGTTAATACAGACTTATTGTGTGGATGTTGGCTTTCATGGGCCCCACAGTGAGATCCCAAATTGGTAACATTGTACATCTGGCCTCATACAAAAGATCCATTAAACTAAATTTGTTTGCTAGTACCACGTAAATATTATAATACATCATGTAAACATAATATGCCTACCAGTACTTCACACTAAACTAATGTACAAGAAATCATAGGTACTTGTAAAATTTATCATATTATATCGGATAACATAATCCAGGGTTTTTTACTTGTTGTATTTTATATTTAAATCTTTGTAGGTACCTTTTAGAGATATCTTATATTTTTAAATTTTACTTTTTATTGTTTTATTTCTCACTTTAAATTTTTATTTTTACTTTTTCCCTAATAATTTATAGTTAATAGTTTATAATTTACTTTTATACATTTTACATTTTATTCACTGCTTATTACCTTACTTGTTTACCTTTTTTCTTAAATTTCACTAACATTCTTCATGTTGTTGTACTATTTATAAGTATGTCAATTATGTTAATGGCACGTGTTGTGCCGTATATATGTAAATAAATAAATAAATAAATAAACAATAAACTTGTAATAATGAAAGTATGTATATGTAATGGTGTTGTAAAAGTTAATGTGTGACTAGGTGATCCAGCCGGTGGCGGTGCTTTGGTGGAGAACATCCCCCTACCCGTTGTGGCCAGTGACCATGACCTTGAGCTCCAACGGAAGAAAGGCACCAGCATATTATGGCATTTCTTTGAGAACTTCACACAGTGAGATATTTTATATTTTAACAATGCTAAGAAAACATAATGGCATGAGTCCAAATAGCCGAACAGTATTTGTATACAACTAGTCCTGGGTCAATCGTACCCTACCCGATCATTGTATCGGTTGGGTTACTTTAAAAAAAAAAGATTTGATTATCTGCACCCATGCCCCGTGATGGATGCTAGAGTGTGGCGAGTGACCAAAGATTTGATCATCTGCACCCATGCCCCGTGATGGATGCTAGTGTGGCGAGTGACCAAAGATTTGATCATCTGCACCCATGCCCCGTGATGGATGCTAGTGTGGCGAGTGACCAAAGATTTGATCATCTGCACCCATGCCCCGTGATGGATGCTAGTGTGGCGAGTGACCAAAGATTTGATCATCTGCACCCATGCCCCGTGATGGATGCTAGTGTGGCGAGTGACCAAAGATTTGATCATCTGCACCCATGCCCCGTGATGGATGCTAGTGTGGCGAGTGACCAAAGATTTGATCATCTGCACCCATGCCCCGTGATGGATGCTAGTGTGGCGAGTGACCAAAGATTTGATCATCTGCACCCGTGTCCTGTGATGGGTGCCGCCAGTGTGGCGAGTAACCAAAATGTATGAATTTTTTTTAGACTGGGCATCTCGAATCAAAGTTTTATGTAATCAGTCTTTGATTACTGAAACCACAGGTGACATTTCTTCAAGAGAAACAGCTGCTCGTCCTTTTTCATACAAATATTAATTTTGGATTTAAGGCCAAAATACCAAACCGAGTTGAATAATATTTATTTTTTATCATGAGATTTTGCAAATATCTAGCACAGAGAGGTGCTATTTTTATTTATTTTTGTTTTAAATTATAATACACGGGTAATTAAAGAAATCAATTTTTCATGATTTTATAGGCTACTTTGGCATTTTTTTGCGAGTTACTGAGTTAATATAATGACAATAAATAAAAAAATAAACATCATAAAAGCATTTCGTTGGGTAGAAATTTTAATTTATGTATGACAAATTTGTGTTAACAACTTAAATCGGTCATTTGTAATTTGCATTTACCCCTTTAAAAGTGTTTTTTTATAAAATTATTTTATATTTCATCATACCTAGTAAATAAAGAAAAAATGTTTTTTTAAATAATTATCATTAACTCCCAAATAATTTCCAAAGTTACCTCTAAAATCAACATATATTGTTTCTTTAATTACCTATATTTTATAATTTAAAATACAAATAAATAAAATGGCACACATCCTTACTAGATATTTGGTAAACCTTTCGATTAAAAAAAATAACTTTTGCCTCAAATCAAAAATAAAGTTTTGTATGAAAAGAGCTGTGCAGCCATTCCCCTATCTCTTCTTCTGTGTCATGAGAAGGAGACTCGAGACGCCCTATCTACCAATTTACACATCCATGGCACGGTCTACCTGCGGTAGCTACTATCTACCTACTTTTAACCAAACTACCCGATCAAAGACCGGGTTATGGGTGACCAAGCTATATGGTGGTTCATCCTTTCTGTGTACTTCTCTAGGTAAATGGCGTGATGGTTAGTTGTTAAACAAAATATAAAAGAAAAAACTTCAATTTATTATATTAAGATTTGACTTGTGACATTACATAACATATCTTCTAAAACTTTAGTTTACTTCACACGGGGTTCAATTTGCAGCAGTCCTTATATCGAGCCTTTCCCAGTGTAAGATCGTAAGCATAAAAATAAACATTTTTAAGAGGAAGTTTTTTTAAATATCTAATTTTGTGTTTAAGGGGATCTTACCGCAATCGCAGCATATTTGCAGGTTTTTAGAAAATTTCTATATTGTTTATTAGAAAATAATATTATGTTTTGAACAAATAAATTATTCTTCTAAATGAAATATTATGTTTTAAACAAAATAAATTATTCTTCTAAATGATGACATAACAAAACGTGTTAAAATGTTTAAAACAATTGCGTAAAAAAATATTTACAGAACCTCTAAAAATAGCTTAAAGTTCGATTATATCCTTTAATTCTTAATACAGGAGAATTACAAAAATATACTGTTACGTTTTTAATAACGTTCTGGGTTCACAAACTAATAAAAACAACACGATTGTCAGTCACACTATTTATTTGCATTCCATTTACATTAATACAGCTTTATTTATTTTTACAGTCATCTAACTATACCCAGATTTTATTTGTACTGCCTTGTTATTTTTCGTTTCCATGGTGATATCTTTATTTATAGTTTCCTTGGTGATCTATTTATTTACACTAGTGCTGCCATAGGCACCACAATGTTCTTCCCATTACATTGCCCCCTCCTTAGGGCTGTTTCGTCCCGGAACAGGCCCCGAATTCTCTTCATGAAGGTATCGGCAATCTAGTCCTCGATTGCATCGAGCCGACGCAAAGAAATGACAAGCTACAGTTTTACCATCACTTGCTTCTGACCCTTTGTGGTAACAGCATACCAGAACCAATATGCCAGTGTATCGGAAGATCTCTTCGAACATGCTCCGCAAGATCCTCCAGTCCAGCCCAATCCCATGGCCACCGAGCTTCGGGATCCCTATCCGGTTGATATCAGACTGCAACAAGCGGTCCCTCAAAACCATCAGACAGTCCCAAATGGTTCGGTACTCCGGCGTAACTTGGGTTGTCTCCCTGGTCACCAAGCAGAAGATTGGTGATCCTTCCCTGTTGAGTTGCGCCACCTCTCCGATAGCTGGTGCTTGCCGCTCCAACTCCTGTTTCACTATAAACTTATGCTGCAAAACCCTCGAAATTCCCCGTGACATGTCGAAGTCGTGTGTCACGCAGAAGGCCAGAGCATGCTCCTTTGAAAGCCCGAACAGGTCCTGCGCTATTTCTTGTGTCACTCCATGTCGGGTCTTGTGCCCCTCGCTAGCCTGGGACATGAATTGTTCGAAGGTTATTTCCTCCTCAGGGACCTTGCAGACTCGGACATGCTGTTCCGGATCATCCTGATTGTCACCCAGGAAGGGAGCAAGCCGGTTGAAGTGAACGATCCGTGGTTTCCCGTTGGGCCTCTTCCTTATCCTGTAGACCACATCGTTGATCCGCTTCAGCACCTCGTAGGGGCCATCCCAAGACCGTTGAAGTTTTGGGGAGAAACCTTGGCGCCTACGGGGGTCGAAGAGCCAGACTAGTTCACCAGATTGATAGCCCCCCTTCTCTGCCTTGACGTCATAATGTTCCTTCATCCGGTCACTAGCAGCCTCGATATTCACACGGACCCGGTCGTGGGCATCATCCAGACGCCTACGAAGGTCTGACACGTAGTCCTCACCAGCTACGTCTTCTTTCGGTTTACATCCGAACTTCAGGTCACAGGGCAGTCGTAACTCTCGTCCAAAGAGCACACTTCCAGGCGTCTGCCCCGTAGTTTCATGAACCGCCGATCGGTAAGCCAACAGGAACAAGGGCAGGTGTCGGTCCCAGTCTCTTTGGTGATCCGAGACAACCTTCGCCAGATGTCTGCCGATTGTACGGTTCATTCTTTCAACCATTCCATCAGACTGCGGGTGCAGTGCTGTAGTCCTCGTCTTCCTAATTCCCAGGATCTCGCACATTTTCTGGAACACTGCAGATTCGAAATTACGTCCTTGGTCCGAATGTAGCTCCAGAGGCACACCAAATCGACTGACTAGCTCCGTGACCAATGCCTCCGCTACGGTAACTGCTTCCTGGTTGGGCAGTGCATAGGCTTCAACCCACTTGCTGAAATAGTCGATAGCGACCAGGATATACTTGTTCCGGTTTTCGGTTGTAGGGAACGGTCCAGCTATATCCACAGCGATTCTCTCGAACGGGCTACCTACGTTGTACTGTCGCATCGGTGCTCTTTTCCTCTTGTACGGTCCATTGGCCGTGGCGCAAGTCACGCACTTTCTGCACCAATCCTTGACATCTCTTTTGCAGTTCACCCAGTAGAAGCGTTCCCGGACCTTTTCTAGGGTCTTCTTGACTCCCAAATGCCCAGCGGAGGTTCCATCGTGCAACAACCGAAGGATTTCGGGAATGCGTTTCCTTGGAACCAGCATCTGTAACTTACGTGGTTCTCCATCCGGCGTTTCCAATGCCCTTCTAAGAACCCCATTTTCCAATTCAATGGAATCCCACTGAGCCCAGTATGATTTGACGTTTGGAGAAGAAGAAGCGACGTTCTCCCAAGTTGGCCGCTGTATCGCCTTCTTCCACTCCACCAGATATTTCAGTTCGGGGTCAGCCTCTTGGTCCTTCCCGATTTCTGCAGGTTCCCAATCCTCATCCATGACTCCTGTTCTACACACTACTGCTGACTTCTCCTCCATCCGCCCGCAGTGGATGCAATCCTCCGCGCAAGGTCTCCTGGATAGAGCGTCTGCGTTCCGGTGGAGAACTCCAGCTCGATGTTCGGATTCATAATCATATTCCTGCAACCGTTCAATCCATCTCGCCACCTGTCCCTCGGGATTTTTGAAGTGCAAGAGCCATTTGAGCGCCGCATGATCCGTCCTCAGCAGGAAATTCCTCCCGTAAAGGTACTTGTGAAAATGCTCCACCGACTTGACAACTGCCAGTAATTCCCTTCGCGTCACGCAATAGTTGCGCTCAGGTCTAGACAGTACCTTGCTGAAGTACCCGATGACTTTCTCCTCCCCTTCCTGGACTTGCGACAGAACGCTTCCCATACCCACGTTGCTGGCGTCTGTATCCAGTATAAACTTCCCTTCTGGTTTGGGATAGCTCAAGATAGGGGCATCGGTTAACTTCTGCTTCAAGTTTTCGAACGCCTGTTGGCAGTGAGAGTCCCAGGCAAAACAATTTTTCTCTTCGGTGAGCCTTGTCAATGGTTTGGAAATATCTGCAAACCCATAGACGAACCGTCGGTAGTAAGTGCAGAGGCCAAGGAAGCTTCTCAACTCGTGCTTATCCTTCGGTACTGGCCATTCATTGACGGCACGGATTTTTTCTGGGTCGACTGAGACCCCCATTTCGGATACCACGTGACCGAGATAATTGACTTGTTCTTGAAAAAGGTTGCACTTCTTGGGATTAAGTCTCAAGTGGGCGCCCTGCAAACGCAGGAACACCTGTTCCAAGTTCTTCAGGTGTTCCTCAAAGGTTTTGCCGAGGATGATGATGTCATCCAGACAGACCAGGCATGTTTCCCAGGATAGCCCTCTTAGTACATGTTCCATCAGCCGCTCAAACGTAGCAGGAGCATTACAAAGTCCAAATGGCATCACTGTGAATTGCCAGAGTCCCGTCCCGGTAGAAAAAGCCGTCTTCTCTTTGTCTCTTGGGTCCAACTCCACTTGCCAATATCCGCTCTTCAAGTCCAGAGTAGAAAAGACTTGACAGCCTCCCAAGGTGTCCAACGTGTCATCGATCCGAGGTAAAGGGTAGCTATCCTTCTTGGTCACATCATTGAGTCGTCGGTAATCCACACAAAAACGTGTGGTCCCATCCTTCTTCCTCACCAGTACCACTGGTGATACCCATGGGCTGTTTGATGGCTCAATTATCTTCCCTTTCTCCATGTCCCGGATTATCTGTTCAGCTTCGTCACGTCTCGCAAATGGTAATCGCCTAGGGACTTGTCGGATAGGGTCCGCGTTCCCTGTTCTTATGCGATGCTGTACGACGTCGGTCCTTCCTAACAACCCGTTCGAGCCTTCGAAGACATTCTGATATCTGCTGATCAGCGTTTCGACAGCGTTCCGTTGTCTGGCAGGAAGTCCCCTACTGGCTCGTTCAACGAGATCTTTTAGCTGGTCTGGAAGCTTATTCGATGTCACGGTCATGTTGTTAACTTGCCGAACAACCGCCAAAACAGGTGAACCATGTCCTAACCGAGTGCCTTTCTTCAGGGTTACCGGGTAGTCATTGACATTCATTACTCTGACGGGTATTTCCTCACGGGTGCGGATTAGCGCCTTACCGACCAAAATTCCTTGTCCGAGTCCCGCACCGTCCCTCTCGGGTTCCAAGATAACAGTTTGCCCCGGTGGACACCACGTATCTAGACACGCGGTAATCAGTGTCTCACTGCACTGGGGTAGCAGAGTATCCGCACTAAGGATCACACACACCATTTCGCCACCCCCCTTCTGCAGTACCACTTCCTCGTTGTCGATCCATATGACTCCCTCTCTCAGGTCCAGCTTACAGCCCAATTTCGATAGCAGGTCCATCCCGAAGATCACTTCTTCCTCTATGTCAGCGACTAGAACCTGATGCTTGAAGGTGGTGTTGCCGATTTTGAAAAGGGCGGCTGTCTCCCCGTGCACGCACGCCAACTCCCCTGTTGCCGTACGTAGTTTCCATCGTGACGACACGATCCTTGCCTCGGAGGCAGCAATATCTGGTCTTATGATCGACGCAGTTGCTCCCGTGTCCAACAACAGTTTGCGACTTTTTCCATCCACCAGACCCTCTATGTAAATACCGCTAGATCCCCCTCCAAGTGTCGCCATAGTTACAGATGTTTCAGGAGCCTCGGTAGTACGGATCGATGATTGCCCCTTCCCATCAACCCTTTTTTTCGAGGTTTGTCTCTTTGGTTTTGGGCATTTATTACGAAGGTGTCCTGTCTGACCGCAGTTCCAGCAGCGTATCTCCCTTTTCTGTACCTTCAAAGCCTCCAGGACACGCTTCACTAATTCCTCCATGGATGGTTGCGATTCTTCCCCCGTGGTCTCCAGAGCACGTACCCGAGCTTGGCTTCTCACGGACTGCTTCACGGCCTCGAACTCCAGAGCTTGCGTCAACGCCTCACTCAGCATCTTCGGACGTGCCAACTTGACGGCCTGCTGCGTTTCACCCTCCTGCAGTCCGTCCAAGAATCTGTCGATGGCCAGACTCTCGTAGACATCGTCAGTCACTGTTGGGTAGGCGCCTCTAACCAGGCGGACGATGTCAGCTTCGAATTCTTGCAACGTCTCGTTCGGCTTTTGGAAGCGGTTCTTCAGTTGCGAGCGGTAGATCTGCTCCATGTGACGATGACCAAACCGCATTTCCAGACGTTGCGTCAACTGCTCATAGTCCTGGCGCTCTGTCAGCGGAATAGTTTGCAATACCCTTACTGCATCTCCCCGCAGCGACAGGCACAGCATCGACGCCTTCTTGATACCTGGCCATTCATTTATCATGGCCGCGGTCTCAAAGAGCGTCAGATATTCCTCCCAGGAAGATTTTCCGTCGAAGGTGGGTAGGTCGTTTCTCAACTGGGTCATTAGCGTTTGGTCGACATTAGCGTTTGGGGGCCTTGATAGATTCTTCACATCCATGACTGTGCTCTCACCACCAGTCGCATGGAGTCGCTCCTCTATTCTCCGGATGCGTTCTTCCATGTCGACTATTTTGTCGTTGAAGCAGCGAGAAATGTTGTCTAGCTTCCCTTCCAGCTGCGTCCTCATGTCACTGATGCTTTGGGAGGTTGCTTCCAGTTTGGTGTCGATATGTCGACAGAGGTCATCAATTCCGCCAGTCGTTTCGAAAGAAAAACTCTCTGGATCTTCACCAGTGTTCGCGAGAGCCACTCGTAGCCGTTGTTGCAGTGCACTCTTCGTCCCCGTTGTCTCCAAGTCACGTTCCTCAAGTTCCCGCTTTAATTCCACTACCTTTAAATCCATCAATCTGTTTTTCTTTGTCGCCATTTTTCTTGTCACCGTATAATGTTAAACAATTTATTATCCCGAACCGAACTCTCACTGTTGTAGTTTGTTTTTTTTTTTTTTAAACCCCACACCTGACACCAATTGTTACGTTTTAAATAACGTTCTGGGTTCACAAACTAATAAAAACAACACGATTGTCAGTCACACTATTTATTTGCATTCCATTTACATTAATACAGCTTTATTTATTTTTACAGTCATCTAACTATACCCAGATTTTATTTGTACTGCCTTGTTATTTTTCGTTTCCATGGTGATATCTTTATTTATAGTTTCCTTGGTGATCTATTTATTTACACTAGTGCTGCCATAGGCACCACAATGTTCTTCCCATTACAATACATTATCACCACATCAATGTTGTCTAAACGACTAGATAATAACATTATTTTTGAAAGCATTAAAACAGTGCTTAAATAAATAAAAACCGTTTTTCAGTACTACGAAATCGTTATTTTTTCTCACGCCATTATATAACGCAAAACACAAGTTGTTTCTCGTCAGTATGTGAGATGCGTTGAGAGTGTAAGGATGTCGAGTTTTTACAAAAAATAAATACGTAAATGTGTTGGCACATGAGAAAAGGGGTCACACTAAAGGCTAGTCGTTATGTTATTGTGTATTATTTCAGAACCAAGTTGACTTTTTTACTCGAAATTTCATTCCACGGCCCGATGTCTACAACCAGTCTACAGAATATTTTAGAGTGCCCCTTCACCAGAATCGTATTCCTAGTTTTATTTATTTACGCCCTACTGGGCTTTTACATAAAATTCTAATTATACAGTTATGTTAGTTGTAATAATGGTATATCTAATAAATTATGGTAAAATAAAAAGAGTTACAAAGTTATGAAAAAGTAACAAAATTGTAAAATAGGTTGCAAACAAACAAAAAGAAGTCGACAAACTCCTAAAAACTAAATATAGGATTAACGAAAAAAAATTTTGAAACCTATTTTATACATAAAATGGGAAAATAAAATAAACAATAAAAAAGTGTGTGCGTGGAGTCCATGCGCTACAAAAGTGAAACTTCTTGTTTATTTATTAAAATTCGATTTAAGCGAAATATATCATATTTTTATGAATTTATTCCGAGAATGTTTTTTTTTTAATAAGTATCTGAATTAGGGCCGGCCACGACGGGATTCGGTTGTGTAATTTCGGTTTATGCGAAATTTATCATATTTTTACGAATTTACTTCGAGTATCTGAATTCAAAGGGCCAGCTACATCGGAAATATGTTGCAAAATTTTGATTTACGCGGTAATATATTTCATTTTTATGAGTTTAAAGGGATGGCCGCGATAGTAATCAGCCGCGATAATTTGATTTACTCGGAAAATATCGTATTTTTGTGAATTTACTTTGAATAGAAGGCCGTCCGTGGCGGTAAACGGCTGCGAAAATCGACTTACCAAGGGAATAAGCCGTATTATTACAAATTTATTCCGAAGAACCTACCCGAATTTGAATTTGCGGCCGAGAAATTCAATTTTCGGCGCTTATTTACGATTTTTTTTTCATAATATTTGGAATTACGTGGGAATTTGTTAATTTGAAATTTTATTTTTGATGTCCCGTGGATTTCGAATTAACGGGGTTCTACTGTATTAAGATTATTTCTAGTATTCCTAACTGATATAATAATAATAAATTATGGCGTTTATACAGGGTGTCCGGGGATAAAGTGCATTAATTTCGGGAAGTGATTCTATATGATGATAGGAGTAAAAAAGTAAGAACTTTTTCCGAAAATCCTACATTTTTTTTCCAATACAAAAAGACATACTTACCTACTAAAAATCCTTAGTGTGAGGTATGATCTTACTTGATGAGAGCCTGCCGGGCACGATTGTGGCAAAATTCATGGTTGTGATTGGCCCGTACCGTAATAGTGGAAAGTAATAAAACTGGCCGCACACGCAGATCTAATTTTATCTTTTTACCACAAAACTACCCCTAAAAGTTGGAATTTCGAAAAAAGTTTTAACTTTTTTGCTTATAATATCGTGGAGAATCACCTCCTGAAGTTAATGCACTTTATCCCCGGACACCCTGTATAAAAAAAGTCTTATGCTCTGTACATTACATAATTTTTTGTTGTGTGACATTTTGTAAACAATAATAATAATTATTGAAAATGACCGATATTTTATTTATCTTGCCAATATATTCAGATATAATTAGGATCACATTTTATGAAAATGATGCGTAATTAAATACCGTATTGTTTTGACATCTGTCAATGAAGAACGTGTCGGTTAGGAGTCAAAAGCTACTGCCTACCGTCTAGCAGTTTATTTTTTTGTTTTTTTTTTTTGTTTGAGGCAATTCACCCTAAAAAGAGTGCTATGTGAGCAGTTAAGTTGATTGTATCAAATAATTTATCAAACAAATTTGATCGAAATCTAAGAGTCATAAAATCATGAGCTCCTTCTGCAATAGGTAATGTTTCTATCTAAATTTACCTTAAACGTGCACATTCAACTTAATAAACATAATTTGAAAGATGCCCATTATTTATTAAACGTTTTATTTTCAAACCTTACTCAAGGGTACCATCTAGTCTAGATTTCTTCGCTGCTCTGACTGGTAAGCGCGTAGCGGCCGTAGCGTGTTCCCCGTTCCAACTTATCTACTCCATTCCTCTCCACCCCAAAATATTATTTCGGTTTGCGTAAATTACCCCTTAATAAATTCATTTAAAATTAAAAACATGTATTTAGTATCTTAAAATAAGATTTGATGAAAACATGATAAATGTCTCAAATTTAGGTACTTTTGGCTCTTACAATGTTTTGTCATCCCCTTTGTAAAATTCCATGTCAATGCATCAAACGCTTATGATATCATTGTCCACGTTTTGTTTGGCAAATGAATGCTGTACTTCGAAGGAAGTTGAATAATAATTAAGAGATTTATTTGTTATAAAATAAAGCACTCTCGGATCATGATTTACCCTGTTGAATGTCGGGTGGTATTTCGAAAAACATCTACCACATACTTATCAGATGGTCCTCTTTTGTTATTTGCAATTAGTGATAATTGATAATGCATTTGGACATATCAGGTGATTATCCATTTTATCACTGGGTCTGAATGGGTTAATTTGTTGTGGCGCCGACGCACAGCATGAGCAAATACCGCCACCGAAAAGGCTAACTTATTAGGAAAAATGTTTGCGGATAACTCAACCCTCGATGACCAAGGTGCTGTCCCGATGTTGGTTCCTCACTGCGATTTTCATATCAATAAGCTGAGGATCCGGCATCGGGAGTACTCCATGTTTTACGAGGGCTTGATGTTAACAAAGCTAGTGGGCCTGACGGAATTCCTGACCTGGTACTGCAAAGGTGCGCTGCAGAAATAGCTCCAATTTTGGCGTAGTTCTTTAAAATTTTCCTGATGTCTGGCTCTGTGCCCTCTGGTTGGAAAAAAGCGGTTATCCATCCAATTCTAAAGAAGAGTGACCGCTCCAACCCGGCCAACTGCCATCCCATAGCGATCACATCAGTTCTGTCTAAGGTAATGGAACGCGTGATCAACGACAAACTGCTCACATACCTCGAGAAGAACTAAATTATTTACGACCGTCAGGACCAATTCCGGCGGAACCGCTCGTGCGGTGATCTTCTCGCTTATGTGACGCATGTTTGGAGGTGGTGCCTGGAACGTTTTGGTGAGACCCAAACGGTTGCACTGGACATTTCCAAGGCTTTTGATCGGTTTTGGCACCGAGGACTTGTTAACAATCTGCCTTCTTACGGACTTCCCGAATCCTTGTGTAAGTGGATTGCCGACTTTTTGAGGGAGAGGTCGATTCAGACTAGCGATGTGTAGGTTCAGCTGGAGTGGGCTCTTGAACCCGGGTTCCTTGCGGGAAGCGAATCCTACTCCCACTCCTTTTTCAAATCGACTACTCCCAGAGAACCCGGCCCAGTACTCGCATCCAAATAAATCCGGCGGTCCGAGCAACTCAACGCCGCAGCGCTAAAGCCGCGGCGCCGGCTTTCCTAGCCACTCGAACACAAGTCCCGGGTTCGCCGAGTACGCTCAAACCCATGAGTCTTGGTCACTCCCGCCGGCCGCCACTCCCGCGACTCGCGAATTACAATACATTCCTGCAGCCTGTGACTCACCCCGTGGTCGCCGGCTTGCTAACTGCGACCTGCGACACATTCAATTGCTGGCCGGCGATGAACACACACGTGCCTGACCGCGTGACGTAACAGTATCCCTCTCTCTGCCCGTGTGTGAGATTGTTTAGTAGATACGATTTTTGAATATTCGATTAGAAACAGAGTCGTTTTTAATTAGAGCGTATCTTATATAATCAACGGGTGACGTGCATTATAAAATAATAGTTTATAATAGAGCATTACAGCTTACAGCTAATTTACTTACATATTTAAATTCTCAATAAAAACCCGTGCAATGTAGGTGGGTCAAGCCCACGTGCGGGTCTTGTCCAACTCCGGGGTTCTAAGTTCTTGTGCGGGTTCTACGAGTAGGTCCTGGCTCCAAATTCTTTGAACCCGTGCGTCCCGGTTCGGTGCGCCGCAACAACACCCAGTGCTCAGTCTGCACCTAAGAACTCGGACCCGGGACCTGCTCCTAGAACTCGGGTACTTTTAAAAGGAATCAGGTCTCGGAGGTCTCCGTTTCACCTCTTCCTCACACTCGATAAATGCTGGCGTCCCACAGAGATCGATTCTGTCTCCGACTTTTGTTTTTGGTTGCACATCAATGACCTTTTGACATGTGCACCAATTCATTGTTATGCAGATGACAGTACAGTCCATGATAGCTTTTTGTTTGACAAGCCTCCAAAGGGCACACAAACTCCAACGGCTAGGAGGGCTTTGAAGCAAAGAATGGACGGTTACCTCGAGAGTTTATTTTCTTGGGTTAAAAATAATCTCATTGAATTTAATGTTTCTGTAATGTATCGTAGATGCGTGTTGATGCCTTATCAACCTTGGATACTGGGCCCTTATCACTCCAGTATCCCGTTAAGTCGATCACGAAGAATATTGAAACATGTAAGTACTTCTTGTACACGGAAGGTTTATTATTAGAAAATATAACAATACAATGGAATGTTGCCCAGAGGCTGGTTAGCAGAGAAGTGAGCTCCCGTCGCTGAGAGCTCATTAATATAACGGATCTACTCTCGTAAATACCTGAATACCACAATATGTCAATATTCCATACACTACAGTTTCACAGACCCAATCATGTCTGATTACGTCTAAAAGGGATCGAAATGAAAATCTAGTCCCCTTTAACGGAAGCAATCTTCCGAACATGCCCTCCATTGATATGCTTGGTGTAAGCGCCCTTGAGGTGATATTTCACAAAAACGGTGCTCTACAAATTGTTCAATTATTATTATTATTATTAACTCTAAGTGATCAGCTCAGATATTGGGGCTCCCAAAAACTGGGCGTACTTTTTGTTTTTGAATATTTATTTGGATGTACGCAATTTTTTTTCGTATATCTAGTAAGAACATGTAAAAAAAATTTTAAGGTACAGTTACATTTTAAGAAAAAAAGATAACTAGACAAAAATACTTTTTAAGAAAAACAGATAACTACGTGACTAAAATAATATTTGTAAGTATGTTACAAATCAAAAAATATTTTTTACATATAATGCACATATCCTACGAAAAGTGCTAAGACTTCAGGCTTCCTTTACGGCAGAGGTCTCCAAACTTTCTAGCCTTAGGGCCATACTGATAAGTATGATACTTATTCCAGTAAGTTCCAAGGGCCAATTGGGTGCAAAATTCGCTTTTCGCGGGCCGGATTGATGACACTGGCGGGCCGGATGTGGCCCGCGGGCCGTAGTTTGGAGACCCTTGCTTTACGGCATTTGGCTAGGCTGTTATAAAGTTTTTGCCCTTTATAAAACACGCTATTTTGTGTGCACGAAAGTTTAGTTTTGGGAAGCCTAAAGTCTCCGCGTCTTCTCGTAGGATAATTGTGAACATTTTCGTAAAACATAATATTACTCTGCAGATACTGTACTGTACAGGGCCCGCAGATACTTTAATAGTACACAACTGCTAACCCTGTACAAATGGTAAGTGTGCCCCACAGTTGAATTTGGCAGCCACCTCTGGTCTGGAGCTCCAAAATACCTGGAAAATAGCCTCGAATCTGTGCAGAAACGGGCGGTCCGTTTGATAAATTTTCAGCACTGGCGTCGGGTGGGAATGCTATCTCTGTTCTACCGGTATTACAATGGATGATGCTCCAAGGAACTAGCGTCTTTGATCCCGTCAGCACCGGTGCATAGTCGGGAAACAGCCAAACGTGTGCCTAACATATGTACACGGTTGACATTTGTCACATGAGAACGGTTCGCTTCTTCGACTCGTTCTTGTGTTAAACAGCTTGGCTGTGGAACGATTTGCCGGCCACTGTGTTTCCTCCTTCCTACAACATGGGTCTCTTCAAGACCAATGTTCATTCGTTCCTCTCCTCAAAAAGACCCTCCACACAGCATCTCTGATGACATAGGCCCTGAGGGAAATTATTTTCCTCAGGCCCTCCTGTATAGAGTTAAGGGGATCTTACCGCAATCGCAGCATATTTGCAGGTTTTTGATGCAGTTTTTAGAAAATTTCTATATTGTTTATTAAAAAATAATATTATGTTTTGAACAAATAAATTATTCTTCTATATGGTGAAATTACAAAACGTGTTAAAATGTTTAAAACAATTGCGTAAAAAAATATTTCCGGAACCTCTAAAAATAGCTTAAAGTTCGATTATATCCTTTAATTCTAAATACAGGAGAATTATAAAAATATACATTATCACCACATCAATGTTTTCTAAACGGCAAGTTAATAAAATTATTTTAAAAAGCATAAAAACAATGCTTATAAAAATAAAAACCGTTTTTCAATAATACGATATAATACTTTGTCTCGCGCCATTATATAAACCAAGGCAGAAGTTATTTCTCGTCAGTATGCGAGATTCTTCGAGAGTGAGACGACGTCAAATTTTACGAAAAATAAATACGTAAATGTGCTGGCACATGAGAAAAGGGGTCACACTAAAGGTTTGTCGTAATGTTATTGTGTATTATTTCAGAACCAAGTTGACTTTTTTACTAGAAATTCCATTTCTCGGGCGGCTGTCAACAACCAGCGGCATAGAATATTTAGAGTGCGCCTTCACCAGAATCGTATTCCTAGTTTTATTCATTTGCGCCCTACTGGGCTTTTACATAAATTTCTAATTATACAGTTATGTTAGTTGTAAAATTGGTATATCTAATAAATTATGGTAAAATAAATGAGTTACAAAGTTATACAAAGTAAGAAAATTGTAAAATAGATTATAAAGGTTGCAAACAAACAAAAATAAGTCGACACACTCCTGAAAATTAAATATAGGATTAACGAAAAAAAAAATTTAAACCTATTTTATACATAAAATGTGAAAATAAAATGGACAATAAAAATTGTGTGCGTGGAGTCCACGCGCGACAGAAGTGAAACTTCTTGTTTATTAGGTAAAGATAAAGACATTATTAGTATTTTTTATTGTACAATAGATAATAATTGAAAATAGTAGGCAAAAAGTTTCATAAAAACACGAAACGATCCTCACCATACATAAATCTTCCAGTACGAATCGAACGAACCTTGCAGCAATAATTAAAACGACCAAATGTGAATAACCAACAAATTGTGCTATTTCATATTGAAACATGTTAGTTCACATACGTTTTTAGATTTTCACGGCCAAAAGCATTTTCGTTGTTTGTTTTTGGGGTGTTATGCCGTGTTGCGCTACCTCCTTTAGCCGACGTTTCGGACAACGTTGTGTCGGATCTGCCACATCTCTTGGATCTGCCGGATCTGCCCTGATGATGGACACTGCAACGCATTAGTTCACATTCCTGCCGCAGGTTTTTATTTTTATTTTTTATTTTTGCCGTTTGGACTGGCTCACACTTCCCTCTAAAAGTTGAGCGTATTCTTCGAGATGACAAGTTCTGGGAAGAAAAAATGCGTATTAAATTAACCAATTTTTATATGGATTGCATTCTTCCCGAGCTTATTGATCCTAGAGTAACAAGGTCTATGAATGTTCGTGATCCTTCATATATCTTAGACGCAATAGTATGTCAAAAACGTCAGTTAGGAAAACGTCGTTTAGATTTCGATGAAATGCTAGTTGATTGAATACTTAAATTTTCGTTTTTATATTAAACTTTATATTTTTTGGATTTATCTTTTTACCGATTTTACGAATTTAAATTTGTTATGATTTTCTTACTTTTCCACTTCTGCCACAGGTCACCCCAAGTGGTTCGCTACGTTTGGTGATTTAGCAGGGGTGCCCGGGTTTGTAAGGTGACATTTGTTCGGGTCTTGGCGGCGGATGCGTCTGCCCACCTGCTGCGTGGCGGGCTAATAATTATTTTATTTTTCCTTTGGAGGGGTGCAGGCATATGTTCACCGTCTGTCTAATTTTAGACTATTGACATTTACAGCCTTACTAATAACAAAACGCCTTAACGGTCATTGAACGGCATATCTGTTGCTTGCCCGTTGAACAGCATATTTGCCTCTTTACTAATAAGAATATCACATTTTTATGATTTTTATATTGGCCACCTTGAATCTCACATAGATCTAAGCAGGCGCCGCGGCCATCTTGTTTTATAGCTTCGCAGTAAAATTTAATTTTTGACTGTACTGACTTTTGAATTGTACTCGCAGTTAATTTTATATTTTTGAAGATAATTTCCGTTTAAATGATCAATTCACTGTGACATTAGTGTAATTTAACATACTTAATTACCAATGCTGGTGTTATTATTTTTTCAGTTTTAGTCCTTTAAATAATGTTTTGTTAATGATTTAGTTTTGTTAACGATAGATTTTAGGTTATTTCTGAAATTTTATTTTTTTAATGACTTTTCCGCGAGAATTTAATAAAACTTCCATAAAAGTGATATTATTTTATAATGTGAAAGCCTTATGCGTATGTAAATAAATACAAATTAATTACTTCTCCCTTTAAATCTACTGGGACTTGATAAATTAAAAGAAAGATGAATTTTTCTGACTTATTTTATTTATTAAAAGTTGTTAATAACTTGTTGAACTCCCCTGAACTTCTTTCGTTAATATGTTTTCATTTACCGAGTAGATCAGTTCGTCACAAATTACCTTACCATTGTAACAATACAGGATCTAATGCTGAATTATATTCCATAATAAATCGCTTGCATATACTTGGTAATACATAAGTTGTTGATGATGTGATAAATATTAAAAGATTATCAACATACAAACTTTATTTAATTAAAGCTGTTTGTCAGCGCTTCTCAGTTCGATTATCATCAAATATACTTTGAATGTTTGTACTCTTCATCAATGTTTACTTCTGGAATATTTAAATTTATTTTTATTACGTTCCTTACGAAATATTTTTTTTCTAAATATCCAATATAAATGTTATATTAGGTTTTATTTTTCTTCATATTTGTATTTATAATAGCTTACTTTTTGTACTTTATGCTGTCACTTCGATATGTACTTTTTAATTTTTTTTCACATGAATATTTTTTTCTTAACCATGTATATTCTGTACCATTTCAAATTATTGTAATTCTCATGTAAAAGCCGTTAATCGGCGTTAATTCATAAAAAATGAATAAATAATTATTTGTTATTTTATGTAACTTTTTGTAAAAAATAATAATAAATATTGAAAATGGCTGATATTTTATTTATCTTTCCAATATATTCAGATATAATTATGATCACATATTATGAAAATAGTGAGTAATTGAATACCGTATTGTTTTGACATCTGTCAATGAAAAACGTGTCCGCTACGAGTCATAAGCTACTGACTACCGTCTAGCAGTGTAGTTGATTGTATCGAATAATTTATCAAACAAGTTTGATCGAAATCCGATCGAAAGAGTCATAAAATCATGAGCTCCTTCTGCAATAGATAATGTTTCTATCTAAATTTACCTAAAACATGCACATTCAACTTAATAAACATAATTTGAAAGATGCCCATTATTTATGAAACGTTTCATGTTCAAAGCTTACTCAATATAGTACCATCTAGTCTAGATTTCTTCGCTGCTCTGCCTTCTCCCGTGCGCGTAGCGAATTCCCCGTTCCAGCTTACCTCAGGCTTCTCCGCCCCGAAATATTATTTCGGTTCGCGTAAATTACCCCTTAATGTTAAAAAAAGGTTTTGAAACAGTTCAACTCCTAAATATTCCAGGGCTGGTGATCTGACCAATGCACAATTGTCAATGCGCAAGTACTGGAGGTGCCGCACACCAAGGCCATAACTATGGTGTTTCTAAAAAGATGCACACACCTTGTTGCAAATGCTTTTTATGTAACATCCATAGAAATATTTTTTCTTATTTGACATCAAAAATTCAAAAACGCAATTTACTAGAAAACGAAACCTCAAATCAAAAAAGTTACGCCAAATAAAAAGTTATATGCTTGTACTAAGAAAAAATACTATACAAGAAACAAGCCTAACGGGAGGAAGCGAAGTACCCGATATAATCTCTGCAGAAATAAATAAAACTGTGAAATCTCAAAAGAAAGATAAAGCTCCAGGATCAGACGGCATTACCAACGAGTTCCTCTTACAAATTAAAGACCACCTAATACCAATTCTCAAACACCTTTTTAATGAAGTATTACACAGCGAAATTATACCCAACCAATAGACAATGTCGACTATAAAACTTTTTGTACAAAAAAGGAGATAAAAACAACATAAATAATTATAGACCTATCAGCCTGTCGTCAAATATCTACAAAGTCTTTGCTAAAATAATACTCAGTAGAATAACTAAGACTCTAGATGAAAGTCAGCCAAGAGAACAGGCAGAATTCAGTGGATACTCGACTCGGATAAGCTCCAATTCTCACAATATTAGATCCCTGGGTCAATTTTTGACATGCCCCCGCTTAGGATATCTTCTGTCTCTATGCGCGCCATACAATAAACGCGATGGCACTATGTTTTTATCCTGGAGTAAAAATTCCCGCGTATAGGTACCATAGAAACCCTAGCGACGTTTTGGACATGACCGAATGTCACTCTTGAGATATAGATATATAAAATTGACCAATAAATTATTGTTGTTCGTCTAATATTACGTAAATGATTTGATAAATTAACAAA
This sequence comes from Limnephilus lunatus, assembly GCA_917563855.2. Classification (NCBI taxonomy): domain Eukaryota; kingdom Metazoa; phylum Arthropoda; class Insecta; order Trichoptera; family Limnephilidae; genus Limnephilus; species Limnephilus lunatus. The sequence goes on along the minus strand of OU830597.1, from coordinate 81,647,206 downwards.
GTAGTCATCACAGTAGATAAGATCACTATAAATGTTTATCAAAGATATCCCCTTTAAATATTTTTATTATTTTTTTTTAACTTCACAACAACCGCTGTATGCTAACTAACTAACTAACGAACCATCACGCAGTTTCCCCGCAGGGGTAGGCAGAGAGGACGGACTGCCAAACAACTCGGTTTTGGCACACACTCCTTGCCTCATTCACATTCATACATCGTCTCATATATGCTCTTCTATTATTCTGACTCTTGACATGGCCCGACTCAAGTATCTGATTCACTTGTTTGTGCCATGTCTTTCTCTGGCATCCCCGACTTCTTCTACCATTCACATTTGCGTCATATATTCTCGAGAATATCTGTATGCAGTTCTGGAAAATGTTTCACACACATCTGAGTGTTTGTTAAATTAATATTGTCATACAAAATTAAACAAGTTCTTTGTTTAAAACAACTTTATTATAATTTATATTCGTCGACCGGTTTCCGTTGATCTCAACCTTCTTCAGGACAATAAACATATAAACTATCAAACATCAGTTTATAATGTTTATTGTCCTGAAGAAGGTTGAGATCAACCGAAACCGGTCGACGAATATAAATTATAATAAAGTGGTTTTAAACAAAGAACTTGTTTCATTTAGTATAAAGTTAAGCCACAAAGTGAAAGCTTTCTTCGATAATTTTATATTTTCATGTTTGTTTTTTATTCTTCGTAATTTGAAATTTTCAGGTCACCAATAGTAGGTTTGGAGTACATCCTAGAAATCAGAAGTGAATACGATGACTTTTTTTCTTTCTACTGTACTCTCTGTGAGAAGAAGGGGGATACAGTTAGTATTATTGTGAATCACCTTGTTGCGAACAACCACAAGTCCAAATACTTGGTAAGTTATAAGATCACTTGCTCTAGTATCCCAAAGAGTCGGAGTTATATTCATAGTTGTATTTATTTATTTGAAAAGTAGTAATATGTAATAAAATAAAATCATACACCGCTATTTCACTAGGGCTTTTCTGTGTCGAGATGTGCAGCTTTTCAATTATCTTTATCTATATATATAAAAATCTCGTGTCACGGTGTTTGTGGTCGCACTCCTCCGAAACGCTCGACCAATTTTTATGAAATTTTTAATGTATATTTGATAGGTATGAGAATAGGTCGTAAAGTATATTTCATACCGCTAGGTGATTAGGATGTCCCTTATACGAGGGAAGGTTTTAAAGTTCGCGGAAGGGGTAGGTAGGTGATTAGTGGGGGTGTCACTGAATTAGATACTAATTGAACAACTCATTATTAGTATAAACACTGGGTTTTATTGTAATTACGTCATTATTCTTTGAGCTATCGTCGACCAAACAAGTCAATCGGGAAGAAATTGTGAAATATGGAGAAAATTGAGTTCCACGCTGTTATGAAGTTCCTTACCAAGCAAGGAAAATCAGTTCAGACCATACTGAAAGAGATGTTATCCGTTTGCGGGAACTCTTTTCCGTGTAAAACTATGGTTTACAAGTGGCATACCCTCTTTAAACAAGGTAGAGAGTCACTTGAAGACGACCCACGGCCAGGAAGGCCGATCGACGTGACCACTCCGGAAATTATTCAAAAAGTCAAATAATTATTAGAAGATGCCCGACTAAAGAAGAAACGCTCGCAGAAATGGTTAGAGTATCAGATACAACCATTTTAAAAATTGTTCATGTCCATTTTGGCATGACTAAAGTCAGCGCAAGATGGGTGCCGGGAATGCTCACGCCGCCTCAAAAACAGCAGCGCGTGGAGTGTTCTCGTGCATTTTCGGACCTCTGTAGGGAAGACAAAGGTGGAGTGTTGGCTCAAATTGTTAATGGTGATAAAATTTGGGTTCATCTTTATGAACCTGAGTCTAAACAAGACTCAATGCAGTAGCTCAGAAAGGCATACCACCACCCAAGAAGTTTAAGGTGTCACAATCGGCTGGGAAAATCATGGCGACAGTCTTTTGGGACTCAGAAGGAATCCTGTTAATCGATTACAAAAATAAAGGTGTTTCCATAATTGGAGATTACTACGCTTCAATCCTAAAGCAATTAAAGGAAGCCACCAAGGAGAAAAGAAAGGGGAAATTGACCAAAGGTGTCCTCCTTCTGCATGAAAACGTGCCTGTTCACAAGAGCCGTGTTGCAATGGCTGCCCTGCAGAAGGTGGGCTTCGAAATTTTGTCACACCCACTTTACAGTCCTGACCTGGCTCCCAGTGATTATTACCCATTTCCAAACTTGAAAAAAAACTTTGTGGGAAAAAGTTTTCAAGTGATGAAGAAGTGAAGGATGCAATTTCGGCGTATTTTTAGACAAAGACAAATTATTTTTTTAGGGTATACATAAGTTTATTGAAAGATCCAAAAATGTGTTAGGGTAGCAGGTGAATATATTGAAAAGGAAAAATAGTTTTGGATTTTTGTTTCCACTCCTTGCCTCCCATTCCGCGAACTTAAAAACCCACCCTCGTATATATAAAAATTTAAAGGGAAAGTTGCTTTCTTTTAAAAAATTAAAATAAGGTTTGTGAGAGTAGATCTAGATAAAACCAATAACTATTTGTGAAAAACAAATGTGTTGTTAACACAGCGTTTCGTATTAAACTGGATCGTGATTATATGCAATTCATCAAAAACAAATGTTACATTGTTTTTTCTTATCAAGTGATCTTCTATTAAAAAAAAACCTTCAGTCAATTAAAGCAAAAAGTTTGAACTCAATCATATATATATATATTTTTTTTTTACATTAACTCCACACAGGAGGCCCTGAGGAAAATAATTTCCCACAGGGTCTATGTCATCTTTGAGGATGCTGTGTGGAGGGTCTTTTTGAGGAAAGGAAGGAGTGAACATGGGTCTTGAAGAGACCGATGTTGTAGGAGGGAGGAAACACAGAGGCTGGTAAATCGTTCCACAGCCGAGCTGTTGAACTCAAGAACGAGTCGTAAAAACGACCCGTTCTCATGTGACTAATGTCAACCGTGTACAAATGTTGGGCGCCTGTTTGGCGTGTTTCCCGACTATGCACCGGTGCCGAGGGGATCAATGACGCTAGTTCCACTTAACTCGATCATATATCTCAATTCAATCAAATATGTTTTCAACTACAGATGAGTCTCTTTACCTTATTCCGCATTTGTGATTTGTTGACAAATCCGAATGTCATGTTCGGACGGATTCTTTTTCACAATTCGTAATGCCAAAGATGCATGTGAACTCGCTCATAGAAGTTCTTAAGCCACTTTAAAAAAAAAAGATTTGTTGTAAATCACGATATTGGAAAAGAGACGAATCATCGCCGTGTAAACTGGCTGTTGCTTACGTTATATGTACATTTGCAATGTTTTAATTTATAACCAGAGATATTACTCATGCAAGGCGTCTACTTACTGACATTTCATTTTATGTACAAAATATGGACATTATTTATAATTGTCTTCCCTTTCCATACTTGGTTTCTCATATACATAAACGATCTTTGTAACCTAACGATAGATGGAAAAATTGTAAGTTTTGCTGACGATACTGTGCTACTCATTCAATCCGACACTTGGTTAGACGCATACAAAATGGCTGAGAAATCAATTAACTCTGTTAAAAAATGGCTAGATATTAATTCTCTTGCACTAAATACTACCAAAACAAAATACATTTATTTATTTATTATTATTACATTTATTACATACAAGATATAACAATATAAAAGGAAGCTTTGACTGCCCAACTAGGAAGGTTTCCCGTTTTAGGACAGTCAACTTGGCAGGTTGCGTGTACATAATTTCACATTAATGGATTCAATAATAAATAACAATAATGGTACATATTGGGGAGTTACTTAGATATTAGGTACAATATCGGATATAAGTTGTGTTATTCTAGGTATACAGCAGTAATAAACAATAAAATCCAGATAGGTACATGTAAAATATAAAGTAGAATTAAAATATAACATATAAATGTAAGAAAGAAAAATTTAAAAAAAGAATATTTTTTTTTTTTTTTTTTTTAGGAAAATACAATTTAGCAGTAATAAGCAATAAAATCCAGGTAGGTATATGTAAAATATAAATAAAAATATAATATATAAATATAAGAAAGACAAATAAAAAAAAGAAAAAAAGAAGAGAAAAAAAAAAAATTTATAGGAAAATACAAAATACAAAATCGAAGAGATCAACTCAGACTACGTTTTTTAATAATTTTTCGGAATCTGTCCTACCTAAGTCTAATAACCATTTTGTAATTTTAGTACCGAAGGATGATAATTCACACAGTTTCAATTGAGAGGGGATTTTGTTGTATATTTTTGGTCCCAGGTATGAGAAAACTTTTTGATAAGCCGCAGTATTGCTTGTTGGAATAGAAAGGTCGTTTCTGCTTTTACTTCTGGTTTGATGATTATGATCGATTGTTATCGTTTTGTTTTTATTTTTGTGGACGCAGATTGTTATTTTTTTTATGTAACATTGTCGAACATCAAGCACCTTAAACTCCTTGAAGAGAGCGTCGCTCGAGTATCTGAAGGGTTTCTTCATAATGACGCGTAGAATGGATTTCTGTGCCTTCAGTAGCGGGTATAATGTTGTTATACCTGTTCCACCCCATCCAATGCAACCGTAGGTTATGACGGAGTTACAGAGCCCGTAGTATAATTTTTTAATGTCTTGAGTTTTTATAATTTCCCGCAATCCTATAAATATATAAATAAGCTTGCGCACTTTATTAGCTGTGTTTTCAATTTGTTGTTTCCATTTAAGGTGGTTATCCACTATTATACCTAAATATTTAATAGATTTAACACATTCAAGGGTTTCGCATTTACAAGTATGGTTATTATTTCCAAGGCTACACTTAATATTATGTATTGTGAGGTGTTGAGGTGTTTTGGGTTGACCTGCAAGGGTAGCGCTAAATGTGAGATATTTTGTTTTTTGTATGTTTAGTGTAAGCAGATTAGTGTCCAGCCACTGTTTTACTCTGTTTATACCCGTGTTCGCAAGGTGGTGTGTTTCTTTCCAATCATCTCCTTCAAACAAAATAACTGTATCGTCAGCGAACGTGATAATTTTGCCACCAATGTGTTGGTTACAAAGTTCGTTTATGTATATAATAAAGAGAAGGGGCCCAAGTGTACTTCCTTGTGGTACCCCAAAAGTGTATTTTAGTGAAGTGCTAATAGCCTCGTTAATTCTGGTTTGTTGAAATCTATTAGATATATAACTTTCTATCCATTGAAAAGCTTTTCCTTTTATTCCTATATTTCTAAGTCTCTGTAAAAGAATTTTATGAGATATTGTGTCAAATGCCTTGGCCAGGTCCAGGAAAAGGGCAATAGTTTTCTTGCCACGGTTCATATTCCCTGCAATAGTTTCAGTGAGACATGCGATGGCATCATCCGTTCCCTTACCCGACCGAAAGCCGTATTGGTTTGGACTTAGAATGTTATGTTCCTCCACATATTCGTTTAACCTAGTTTTGAAAAGCTTTTCAATGACTTTGGATATCGCGCTTAAAAGTGATATTGGTCTATAGTTTTCTACAAGAGATTTAGGTCCACTTTTGTGAATTGGGACAATTATTGATTTTTTAAAGTGATCAGGAAATATTCCTGCTGTAAAACTTAAGTTGTAAATATATGATAGCGGAGCAGAATCTGATTTTTAATTTTTTTTAGTATTTGTGTATTTAGACTATCTGGACCCTTTGCATGTGTAGTATTGAGGCTGTTGATAATTTTTAAGACCCTCTTCTACAGTAGTTGGTTTAATATTAAATGAAAAAGATTGTTCCTTAGTTTCAATTGTCGATGCTAAAGAGTCTTCCGTTTTCTGGGTTTCTAATAAGATTTTATTTGCTAGATTTGACCCAACAGATGCAAAATATTGATTAGTGTGACATGCAATTGATTGATTGTCAGTTATAATGAAATTTCCGGTATTTAATTCTGTTACAGATGCACTAGTATTTCTTTTACTTTTAGTTATTTCTCTGACAACATTCCACATGTTTTTGCTGGAATTATCCTTATCAAGTAAGAATTTATAATAACGCTCTTTACATTACTTTTAGTATTAATATCGTTGGCCAACCTAATCAAGATGTTGAAATAAACATACATGAATGTTCTTGTATTCATGATACATTCTGTCAATGTCCTTGCCTAGATCGAACGGACCATATCAAATACCTTGGTCTTACATTTGATCAATATCTTAAGAGTGAATAACCAGCACATGACAACTTCGATTCCGACACTAGCGCTAACACATCAGGGCTCGCGAGCGGGCGTTTTCAGAACTAAATTTCGTTCCGCGGCAATCCGAGTTTTGAGGGTTTTGTTCACTCGAGCTAGGGCTACCCGCTACTATTGCTACTTTATATTACTATTCTCGCTTCCAGAATTTTAATTAGTAGTAGTTATTTGTATATTGAAGTGCATAAACATAAATAGATACAAGTGAAATGCGTAAACACAGTAGGTATTAAGTAGATAGCTACATGAATAAACAATTTGTTATATTCTTTTTAATATTTTGGTTTTTTGTTTTTCAATTGTATTTTACGGCCATTAGAGTGGAAGATACTCTCAGTATCGCCCTGGTGTAAGACCACCATTAAGAATTGAAACGTTGCTTGAAATGGCTTTAGCCGTGTCTAGTGGTCAGATCTGAATAGCCAGGTACTTCCCCACCTTCCTCTTCCCTATATCCTTCCCCTCCCCACTACCTTCAGTCTTACAACATACTCCAAATTGGGGATGCAATAGTCCCACTGGCTCCAGACTTGTGCGGTATTCATGAAAAAAAACGAGTAATATTAAGTTGGATTGTAAAAAATGTCGCATTTTGAAATATTTATTCGTGTGCATAATTAATAATAAGCACTTCAACAAACAGAATTAAAGCGCACAAACCCTTTCTTTCTTTGAGTGGCCTTGCAACGCATGCCGGGTACCCGCTGTATATAATGTTATATAGTGCAGGCGCTTGCATTATAATTCCCGGGACTTGTGATGGAACCATAACAGTTTAGTTGACCGCGAGGTTACAGTGCCCATGAAACGCATGCCGGGTACCCGCTGTATATAATTTATTTATTTATTTACGGACAAATAGTCCATTAACAATATAACAATAACACGAAAAACAAGCGTGCGTAAAGGCCCGACCCGCCGAGCAATCGATCACCGTTCGCATTGATTACCGTTCGCATGTCATTTTTCGTAACTATCACCACTTTTCGTAACCCATTCACCAGCTTACCCCCAAGTGTCGAGCGTGCGTAAAAAAGATTTACCCCAAAAAAATATTTTGGAGCAGTTGGGACTCTTGTGCGGTATTCACACAAGAAAAATTTAAAATAAAAAAAATATTCGAAATTATAAAAATTTTTGCAAAAAAATATTCAATGAACATGAAAAATTGCGTTCGGGCAACCCTGTAGATTTAACAAACATGAATCAAGGAATTCGTGTTTATTTCAAATTTCGTTTTCAAATTTCATTTCCAAATATTATTATTCAAAGCGTCGCGAAGACGTGCTCTCCTGGCCGCGTTTGGGCCCGTAATGAAATCTGAAATTTGTGTTTACGGGCTGCGATAAAAATGGTAAAATGCGATGTTCAAAATTATTTAAAATTAAATACTTCCTGAAATTATTTTACGATCAAATTATTTATGATTTGTCAATAACGTCTTAGCAAAATAAGTATGTAAAAAAATCCGAAATATATTTGTTTGTAAGTGCACAAATAAATGCACAAACCGACCAATTTTCGTCAAGAAACACATGTCCGTATATATTTTTTAATAATTTTATTTAAACTAAAATTAAAATTCTGAAACATACGTTTACCAGATAATGTATTGATTTATTTTACTGCATGATTATATGATTTGAAATGGGTGTTGTATAAGAAATGTACTTTTTTGAAAATTGAACAAATCTGCGAACGACCTATGGTATAACCTTATTATTCTAAAAATATTTTTTTTTTCTCAAAATCTAAAACATAAGTTTACTAGATAAAAGAACAATCTTTTGAAATCCATTTATAGTGAAAAGAGTCAATACGTCTAACCACTGATTTAAAAATGACATATTTCTGGTTTCTCTGCTTATACACTCTTAAGTGGAATACACTTTGCCTACATGCCTACTCATCACGAATAAACTTAGAAAACATATTTATTTCTTCAAAAACATTAGAAAAATACTAGATTCCAAATCTATGAAAATTGTTTATTACTCCCTTTGTCAATCAATCATTGAATATGGAATAATCGCATGCGGAGGTGCAACACTATCCGCTATAGATTCATTATCGAAGGCACAAAAATTAATTATGAAAATTATTCTTAAAGTTCCCATAATAACAAGTACTGTAGATATATTCAACAAATTCCATGTATTAGATATTCAACAAATTTACACAAAAACAATCTTAACTCATCTGCTTAAAAATAAAACAAATACATTTTATGAAAATACCCAAAATATTGTAAACACGTGGCACAAAACCAAAGAACTCATACAAACACCTAAAACAAACACAACATTTGGTCAAAGAAATTTCAAATACATTTTTTAAAATTTTTTTTTAATTATAATCTTTATTTATCAAGTTACATAGGTGATTGTACTGTGCCTGTCTCACTAGGAATTCCTGTGTTGAGAGCAGGCGCATTTTAACATAAGTAGTTTAATAAAAAAGAAGAATAAGGATAACAACAACAATGTTGCGTCTAAAATATACAATAACCTACCTGACAAAACAATGGATCATCGAAAAAGGTCGTGCAATAATTAGTCACCTCAACCAAATATAATCCTCTTATCCCATTATTGTTACCACTACTACCAACCTGAAATTTTTTGTCAAATATTTTTACTTTATTGAAAAATTTATTTTATTTAATATTTATAAAATATTTGTAAACTAGTCTGTCTCGACACAGGATTTCCTAGTGAGACAGGCAAGGCCAAAAAAAAAGTTAACTTTATTGTATAGATGCATAAATAAATAAAAATAAATAAATACAACAAACTTGGAGAAGAGACAACTCATAACTCTGTAATGGCTCCCGATGTTGAATTTTATCAAATGGAATGAAGGATTTGCAACATCAAACTTATTCAAAAGTTATATAGGAATTATTTTATCAGCTAATTAGATTTATAGTATAAAATAATAATAATAGTTTATTAGTTTGTAAAATAATGCAGTTTTGCTTTTTTTTCAGCAAGCCCACTACAAGAGTGCTCATTCTGCCTTGATGTGTTTTGATCAGCGTGTATTTTATAAAGCACTGGGACAAGTTGTAAACAATATCTGCATAGGCATAGAGCAAGCTTTTGGAAGATTACCACCTAAAGTTGTTGTAAACCGGAAATTTTTAATCAATAAGCCCTATATGTACAAGAATAACATTCAATTTCTGTAAGTAGTCCCTGTAATAGTAATAGGGGACCTACCCTTTACAGGGTTTTCTATCCCATTTAATAAATAGCACATTAAATTAACTTTCCAACAGAATTAAAGAATTATATTTTTTTTACTTCATTATTTTAACCCAACCAAATTTATTTCCAGAGAAAAACATTCTAAAGCGTTATCTTCAACTCATCACTTCTCCGAGAAAGACGGGAGAACCTTTGAAGAGCTGGTGGATTTGAAGTATATAATGTTACTGAATAAAAGTGGTGAGATAAAAGTCCGAATTCATTACATAGAGTTCACCTTTTAAATTTATAAATGGTGTTTTGTTGGCCTCATTTTAGTGTTGTCAAACCATGTTGTGCTACATCTCACATTAGACTAGGAGACGAGATAGGTAAATCCTACATCATCGAGTACACGGATGAAACTACTTTGTAGTGATAATGGACATTTAGAAAACCTTAAAAAAGATGGTCTGCCAGTGCGCCTCTTGGCAGGAGCCGCACAGCCATGGAAATAGTCAGCGATTTTTTTCGAAAAAATTACGTCATCAAGTACACGAACGGGAATGGTTTCATATGATAAAGGTCGATTATCGGCTCTTACGGCGACGGTGCGGTGGTTGTTTGAACTTACAACCACTATGGACTATTAGTTAATCTTAAAAAGACTATTATTATAAATTTGTATAATAATATGGGCATGCGATGGCGGTGAATGACTCCGCGGCCAGTTTCCAGTAAGTTGTTTCGCGTCGAAAGGCTCTCCCGTTCGATGGGTACACTCAGAACACTCAATATTTATGTTTTTTTTATCATTACCACTTATTTTATTTAACACTAGAAAGACCGGGTACTTCTCCATACCTGTAAAGACCACGACCGTCATTTTGACGGCTGATCACTTTTTGCCAATTGGTAGGCGAATGTGGGTTCTGCCGCCCCGGAAACCATTTATCGGATAACCAACACCTCTGCCATAAGGACACTCCAAGTGGTTCACGCTGTTTTTGGTGACTTAGCAGGGGTGCCCGGGTTCATTCGGTGAGGTTTGTCTGATCTAGATGGCGAATACGTTTTCCCACCTACTGCGTAACCGACAGGGTCGGCAGACACATGCTGGGGGAGACCTCATCTAGACCTATCCAGCAGGACCTCTCTCGAACCGTCACCTTGCACCGCTGTGGGAGAGATCGATTCATTCGTCTAACACTCCTAAATACATTTAACAATTTCTCCTATTCATCCCTCACACCTTCTTCATTCATCCGTTACTCCTGGATAAATTTACAATTTTTTCCTATTCACCCCTCACACCTTCTTCCTTCCCAGAATTTCCTTTTCTTCCTTTCCCTAAAAACATCCTCCACACAGTATCCCCAAATATGTCATAGGGCCCGGTTTGTTTTCTTTTTTCGTTTACATTAGCTCCACAAAAAAACCTTAAGGAAAATTATTCCCCTCATAGCATTGTCACCTTTAGGGATGCTGTGTGGAGGGTACCTTAAGGGAAAGGAAGAACAATAAGTTATGGGAATTAAATGATGTGTGAGGGGTGGGTAGGAATCTGGGGATCAATGTGGTGACATTCGTAAGAATCTATTCCTATCACTGCGATGCAAGGCAATGTTCTGATAGTCCTGCTGGCGAGGTCAAACGATCTCTCTCAACCAGTCACTACCGATTTGGCCTGCCACGCAGTCGTTTGGTAGAAGCATCCGCCACCAAGATCCGAACACACCTTCCCCGAATAAATTGCCAATTTGGGAGGCGGATATGGGTACTGCCGTCCCGGGAACCATTTATTGGATAATCAACACCTCTGCCATAGGTCACCATAATTGGTTCGCTACGTTTGGTGACTTAGTAGGGGTGCCCGGGTTCATGGGATGAGGTTTGTCCGGGTCTTGGCGGCAGGTGATAATAATATTTGGCTTATTTATATAGCGCGATTTTTGTGAAATATCACCTCAAGGGCGCTGTATAAATAAATATGCATCTGTCCATCAGCTGCATGGCAGGCCGGATTGGAAAAGATTGGTTGTGGGAGTCTCTTTGACTTCTCCAGCCGTGCTCTCCCGGAACATCACAGAAAGGAAGGTCTTTGTAGGTATAAGTCAATATATCTCAAAAACAAAATAAGACCCGTACCGGTTTTTTTCACCATAGTTGTAAAATCATAAATCATAAAATGTGAAAAAAAATCACACCAATACAATAATTATTAAGCATTATATCGTCACATTACTTCGGCCAGCCGTCAAAATGACGGCTTCGGTCTTTCTAGTGTTAAAATCTGAAATTCTAAGTTTTTAAAACCATGTTGAAATAAAAATAATAATAAAAAAGTTGAAAATAATTTTTACAAAACTAAAAAAAATTTAAACTTTAAAAAATCGTACACAAAAAACAGCCAGGCTGCTGGTCGGCAGACCAAAGAAGTCATGAATGGGATGATCTAGACCAGGGGTCTCCAAACTTTTAAGCCGGAGGGCCGTACTGATTACTCCAGAGAGTCCCAAGGACCAAAACCTATAATTAAAATTTTTCCAATTTATTTTCCTGCCATTATGTATAATTTATAGACAATTCGCCGAGCATGCGCTCTGAGCAAGCACACGTGTGCTAAATTCGCTAGTTCAATTACTAATTGTGTTATATTGTTTTGTCACGACTGCGACGCTTAACGACATTTGGTGGTTAAGGCTCGATGACACACGGCGAGTTTACAAGATACTATCTACTAAGTTTAAAAGCGGGTGAATCGGCGAGTGAGATTGTCACGATGACACACAAAACTGTCCACTCGCTCAGTAGCTCGCGACATTTTTGTAGGAAACTGGACTCGCACGTAGCTGCTAGCGCCAGTAGCAGAAATAACGTGAACTAATTCTTCAGACAGTTGACAGTCGATATCAGCTGTTAATTGGCAGCCATATTGGAAACACAAATAAACCATCATTGGAAACACAAACAAATCACGATTTGACGTGTAGCGAGTAAAGTTGACGACATTTCAACTTTTTTCGTAGATTGTCAACAATCTGCTAGTTAGCAAGTAACACGATGACACTGAGCGAGTTCACTAACAGATAGTGAATTTCTCAGATAGTAGCTTGTAAACTCGCCGTGTGTCATCGAGGCTTTACACGCGGAAATAAACGTGTTTGTGTGTTTTTAAAAGACATCTATGTAACAGTGTTTTGATTTGAATTTGTTTTTGGGTTTGATTTACTATGGAAAGTATGGCAAAGAAGCGAAAAGTAGACCGTGAATGCAGAACATTCCAAGATCAATGGAACTTTCAATATTTCGTAATTGAGTCCAGTAAGAAAGCACTATGTTTGATTTGCAATGAAACCATAGCAGTTCTCAAAGAATATAATATAAAACGTGATAATGAAACGAAACATTTTCAAAATTTCTCAAAATATACAGGAAGTTTGCGGACAGAAAAAATTGAAGCTTTGAAGCGTGGATTAAAATCGCAGCAATCTTCGTTTATGAAACTCAATGCTGAACAAGAGGCTGCAACTCGTGGCAGCTTTCGTGTGGCTCTTGAATTTGCAAAACGTGGAAAACCATTCACCGATGGAGAAATGATCAAAGAATGCGTAATTGCAGTAGCTGAAGAAATGTGCCCCGAAAAGGTAAATTTATTTAAAACTCTCAGTTTGTCAGCAAATACTGTGGCTCGGAGGGTAGAAGACATCGCAGAAAATATATCATCTCAACTGTCTGACAAAAATAGACAACTTGAATGGTTTTCTCTGGCCTTGAATGAATCAACAGATGTTTCAGATACAATAAATGTTGATTTTTATTTGAGGAGTGGATAAAAGCTATAAAGTGTATGAAGAACTTCTTGATGTTGATAGTATTCACGGCACAACTACTGGTGAAGATATTTTTGAGGGACAGATATTTTTTAAGAAAATGCCATTTTTAAAAAGAATCTTCGATGGAAAAACTTGAAATCTATTACAACTGATGGAGGCAAAAACATGTGTGGTAAAAATAAAAGAGTAGTGGCTCTTGTGTCAAAGGCTGTAGAAAATGATGGTGGTTCAAAACCATTAGTCTTACATTGTGTCATTCATCAACAGTCTCTGTGCGGGAAATGTTTGGATATGTCTGAAGTTCTAAAACCAGTCATATCAATTGTTAATTTCATCAGATCCACTGGGCTGAATCACCGAGAATTCCGCAAATTTATTAAAGAGATTGGAGAAAATGATTTGCCATATCATACTGCCGTACGCTGGCTAAGTTGCGGACAAGTCCTTCAGCGCTACTTCTTTGAACTTTGATCAGTGATCGAAATTTTTTTGAATGAAAAGCATCGCCCTCTTACCAAATTGCAAAATAGCGAATGGCTGTGGAAGTTAGCATTCTATGTCGATTTGAGAAAACATATGAACGAACTGAATTTGAGGTTGCAAGGAGAAAAACAACTTCTTCCTGATTTAAAACTAATGTCAAATCGTTCCGGCAGCAAATAATGCTGTTTCATCACAATTGAGTAAAAAATGTTTCACACAGTTTAAAACGTGTGAAATATTCAGTCACACTACTGAGACTGAGTTTCCCATCAATTTTGCAATCGGAGCTTTGAGTGCTTTGAAGATAAATTTTGATACTCGTTTCTCAGACCTTGATATCATTGCGAATGAACTTAAGATTTTTTTAAATCCTCTTGATATCGACATTGAAACCCTGGCCCCAGTGATATAATTAAGAACAAATATAAAAACTCATCTTTGTTGGAATTTTACAAGAGTCTTCCGCTGGCACAATTTGATGATTTTCATAAGTTTGCTCGTGGGCTGTTTTCTGTTTTTGGTACTACTTACTTGTGTGAGAAAACATTCTCCAAAATGAAGTACACAAAAAATATTTACAGGTCTATATTAACCGATGAGCATCTTAAACCTCTTTTAATAATTGGTACTAGTAAAATTGATCCACAACTACAAACTATCGTCAGTGAAAAATCACAATTACATAAATCTCATTAGTATTTTATATGTTTTATGTTAACGTGCTTATACTCGTATGTTATAATGTTTTTTTATGTTTATAAAGTAAGTTGGATTCATTACAAATATTTTTTAGTTACTGTGCTTTAGTTAAATTTTCTGCGTATTATACTTGTCATTAAGCTTTGCCTAGCCCGTAAATAAAACCGAGTTGCTATCATCAAAATATAATTCTGAGTTTTTTATCCAACTTATCACAATCACAACAAAAAGACCTAGTTCAAAAGGGGCAAATTCACCGCGAATCGTTTTGCGCGAATATTGCGTTCAGAAAGAGCATGAAACGTGCCAGCATTTGGAAACTTATTAACCAATTCCTAATCATAATTTTACCGCTCCATTTCCCTTAATACGTGCACTCGCTCTGCAGAGTCTGCAGTTCGCGCGTAAACTGGAGGTACTACACCCGATTTACACTCGTATTTTGCGCGCGATACTTGTGGACGTAATGTATTGGTGCCCAGTACCTCGCCAACAAGCGTATGCATTCGCGCGAAAAAAATTGCGGCGCTTCTGAGCAAGGTTTTGACATAAGCTGTCGCGGGCCTGATTGTTGACACTGGTTCTTAGATGTCGCGGGCCGGATTGATGACACTGGCGGGCCGGATGCGGCCCGCGGGCCGTAGTTTGGTGACCCCTGATCTAGACTACAGTTTTTCGTTAGTTTTGATCTTGTACTCGAGTAATCGATGTAGCATGGCAAGCGAAACCGATATGAAACGGACGGGGCTCAGAAATTTCCGTCGTTTTCCTGACGAATGCAACACTTACGGCGACGGTGCGGTGGTTGTTTGAACTTCCAACCACTATGGACCGTTAGGTAATTTTAAAAAGACTGTTATTGTTATAAATTTGTATAAAAATATGGGCATGCGATGGCGGCGAAGGGCTCCGCGGCCAGTTTCCAGTAAGTTGTTTCACGTCGAAAGGCTCTACCGTCCGATGGGTACACTCGGAAGACTCAAAATTTATTTTTTTATCATTAACACTTATTTTATTTAAAATCTGGCATTCTAAGTTTTTAAAACCAAATTGAAATAAAAATAATAATAAAGACATTGAAAATATTTTTTTTTAAATTAAAAAAAAAATTAAAACTTAAAAAAATCGTACACAAAAGACTGCCAGGCTGCTGGTTGGCAGATCAAAGAAGTCATGAATGAAATGATCTAGACTACAATTTTTCGTTAGTTTCGATCTTGTATTCGATGTAATCGGTGAAGCAGGGCAAGCGAAACCGGTATGAAAAGGACGGGGTTTCGGAAATTTCCGTCGTTTTACGGACGAACGCAGCTCTTACAACGACGGTGCGTTGGTTTTTCGAACTTCCAACTACTATGGACTATTAGGCAATCTTAAAAGGACTATTATTATAAAAAATTTGTACAATAATATTGACACGCGACAGCGGTGAGGGGCACCTCACGGCTCGCCTGACGGATGGGTACACTCGGAACTCTCAAATTATTTTTTTTTTATCATTATCGCTTATTTTTTAAAATTATGGCATTCTAAGTTTTTAAAACTATAAAGAAATAAAAATAATAATAATAAAGATAAACGAAAAATTAAAGAAAAAAAAAAAACTTTAAAAAATCATACACAAAAATTTGCCAGGCTGCTGGTCGGCAGACCAAGAAATTCTTAAACGTAATGATCTGGACTATAGTTATTCATTGGTTTCATTCATGTACTCGACGACGTAAAATTTACTATTTTTTACCCCACTTTGACGCCGGCTGCCTGCGGACTTGCCGGTTGGCAGACCTGCTTTTTTCTCATTTTCTAATCAATCTTTATCATATGAAACCATTCCCGTTCGTGTACTCGATGATGTAATTTTTTTGAAAAAAATCGCCGACTATTTCCATGGCTGCGCGGCTCCTGCCAAGAGGCGCACCGGCAGAACAGCTTTTTTAAGGTTTTCTCAATGTCCATTATCACTACAAAGTAGTTTCATCCGTGTACTCGATGACGTAGGGTTTACCTATCTCGTCTCCTAGTCTACATCATAGTAGGTTCAAATATGACTTTCGACAGTGGATGGGAAAAATGGAATAACTCATTTTAATGTTATCAAGCCGTGTTGTGCTGCATCCTTTAATCAATACCTCAATTTCATCATAGTAGGTTCAAATGTGACTTACGACAGTGGATGGGATAATGGAATAACTCATTTTAATGTTATCAAGCCGTGTTGTGCTGCAACACTGGCTTCGGTCCGTAGTACACATATTTTTTATATTGTTCGTTTTAAACATCACTAAACTGCATTTACAGTGAAACCCTCTTAAGAAGTTCTCTCTTAAGAGGTTTCGTGGCTTAAGAAGTTTGGTTTTTTTGGTCCCTCGGCTCAAAGTTAGCCTAATTTTTCCCACATATAAGGTTTTCCTGCTTAAGATGTTCGTTTTTTCCGGTCCCTTGGAAAACTTCTTAAGAGGGTTTCACTGTATTCGTATTACATTTAAAAAATTGCTACTGTACTATTGAAGAATTGATTTCAAATCAGTGTCTATTAATTATAACTTGTCATAAGGAGTTTATCTTAATAATTGAAACAATATGATTCACTAAATAACTGTCAAAATATAATTGTGTCAATAACGTTGCACGAGTGTCAACAAGTGTATACCTAAAGTCCTGTTGCAGGGCAGTTCAACTCATCACAAACAATTAACACTATTTATTAATTTAAAAAAATTCACAATCATCATGAACACCAATGACAGTGCTCAGCAGTACATGGCCAATGCCAATAACTTGGTGAGTTTTTTAAATACAGCAATTATGGACCCTACTAACAGATTCAATAAAGAACAAATGGCAAAATTATTGCCCAAACTATCAGAACTGCTGGGAACCATTGGCCAAATGGGCATAAAGTTGGGTATCATGGAAGGCGAATTAGGCGCCTACAAACAAATTATCCAAAACCAACCACTCGATTCTAACAACACTCAACTTTCATACGCCCCTAATTTATGCGATGCCCTCGAAGAAATTGAAGACAGAAAAACAAGATCCAAAAATGTAATTCTTTTTAACGTTCCTGAGAGCCAGTCAGCAACTCAAGCACAATGTATTACCGATGACACAAATCGTGTCGCAGGTATTTTAAACAAAGTCACCTCTTTAAATACCAATAATATAAAACTGTACAGATTGGGAGCCAAACGTAGTGACAAAACTCGTCCCATAAAAATGGAATTTCCAGAACAGTCTCAAGCGAAGTTAATTCTCCAAAACAGACACGTTGTCTCAAATGAGATAAAAATCAAATGTGATTACATAAATGTGATAGACTGTATTACAGCGTAAACAATTGTCCGACCTGAGAAAAGAATTGGAAGATCGTCTACAAGGTGATGAAGCGAATTTAACTATTAAATACATCAACTCTTGTCCTAAAATAAGAAGTACATTGCCAAAAAGCTCAGGACATTAACATCATTAAAAGTTATCATCAAAATGTACGAGGGATGCGAACAAAACTTCAACTATTTTCCAAAACTGCGTCAATTCTTCCTTACGAAGTCATCATTCTTACAGAAACTTGGCTTGTTTCTGATATCAACACAGCGGAACTGGGATTACCAACCCACAATATCTACAGATTGGATAGAAACAAGAATACTAGTTCTAAAGCAAGAGGTGGTGGTGTTTTGATAGCTATTTCTAAGAAATTAGTCTATGTATAAAAATGTGGAACATGTTTTTTGCATGATTAATACTAACAAAAAAAATAAAATCATAATGGGTTGTGTTTATATTCCTCCTTCATCTGATCTAATTATCTATAAAAACCATATTGATGAGATTCAATTATTAATATCTAAATACCCCAAAACAAAAATAATCATTGCAGGTGACTATAATCTACCTAATATTAAATGGGATTCACTATCTTTAGAATAGAGAAGTCCAGTCCATTTTTTTTATTTTTTTTAATGAAAAATGACCTTCTAACTTAAATTACTGCATATTTTTTTTTTTTTTTACAGTTAGTTTTAATAGTTAAAATAATTTTCAAAGTTTTAATTTTTGGAGATCCCTCGAAAACACCCATATCTATGGTGAATTTTGTGACGTCATCTACTAAAATAACGATTCATATATTTTAGATTTTTATGTTGGTTTTCTTGAATCTCACATAGATTTGCGCAGGCGCGCGGCCATCTTGTTTATTATAACGCGTTGATTGGCTAATGGCTTATTTATTGCAAATGGCGAAATCAAATTCTTTGCAAAACAATGAATGACGTTAATGAATTTAACTTGCAGTTTTATGTTTTTGATGATAATTTTCGTTTAAATGATTAATTCACTGTGATATTAGTGTAATTCAGCATAAGTACTAATGCTGCCTGTACTTTTTTTCAGTTTTAGTCCTTAAATAATGTTTTTTTGGTGATTTAGTTTCGTTCGGTTTTTAGGTTACTGACATTACATAATCAAAGGTTACTTCTCTATAATTTTTATGACTTTTCCGCGTGAATTTAATAAAACTACCATAAAAGTAATATTATTTGATAATGTAAAAGCCTTATGCATGTGTAAATAAATACAAATTCGAGAAATCAACGCATTAATTGCGTAAAACCGAGTCCAAGATGTCGGATTTTTTCAGTTATTTTTTCGGAATTATTATAATATTTTTTTATCCTTTTTAATTGTATGAACGAGATAAAAAGTGAAGTGACAGTTTTATTCAAAATTCATAAAGTAAGAGGAATGTATTTTTTAAATTTTGAATTTTCCTAATTTTTTCGACCATTTAATAGAATATGTTTACAGTCGGCTGTTTTATTTAAATTTTTTCATTTTGAAACTTAAAATACTGCGTTTTTCAAACACAATCGTATATGTCAGATACAAAAATCTAAAAGGCAATTCTATTAACTTTCTATAAAGGTATATGCTTTTACGACATCTTCAAAAATAAGAAATATATAGAACATTCGCTTGTGTCATACCTAAATTCCCATATAAATGACGTATAGCATAAATAAACCAGTCATTACCGTGATTACTATCGTGACATCACCACAGAGCATTACACAGCATACCAACCTGACGCTGTGTTTTAACGAGAATATTAAAAATGCACTTTTTAATATTTTTTTAAAAACTGTACGTTTAATATTATTAAATAAAAGTTATATATTCAGAATCAGCGTTTATTGGTCTATATGAACATATTTTTTTAAAGCCATAATATTTTTCACTGGAGTTCCTTATTATCTGGAACTTATAACTCCAGCGCATCTATCATTGAAAGAGAAATACTCGAAATGTCCAATTTTTTAAACCTCAATTAAACGATAACAAAAATAGTAATAACAGAACTCTGGATCTAGTTTTTTGTAATGAAAAATCTATAACTGTTACTAAATCCTTCTACCTGTCTTCTACTCTTCTTCCTGTGGACAATTACCACCCATCATTAGATATAACCATAAACAACACCATAAGTGAAAATCCAAAAATTAAACAAATGTCTTTAAACTTTCATAAAGCCAATTACACAGCAATATGTGACTTCCTCCTCAAGGTTGATTGGTCATTTCTAAACGATGGTGAATTAAATGACAATATTGAACAATTCTGCTGTATCTTAAAAGAAATTATTACAAGTCATGTACCTGTTACGTCATATAATATATCAACTTTTCCTAAATGGTTCAATAATGATCTCATTAACTTAGTTTTTAAAAAGAAGCACGCACACCACAAATTCAAAACAACGAGATCACTTCATGATTATACTGAATTTCATAAGTTGCGTAAGCAATGCGCCGAAATTTCAGATAAATGTTACAAAAATTATATAAAAGAAGTTGAAAACTCTATCAAATGTAATGTTAAATCTTTCTTTAATTATTCTAAATCATTACAAAACAATCATTCTTCTATTCCTAATACATATTATGAACTATGATGGCAAGACCTGTGCCAAAACTGAAGATATTGCCAATCTATTTGCAGACTTTTTCAAAAGTGTATATGAGGATGATGTCCATGTTGATAGTGTTCCTGAATTTGTCACTGATATTAACTTGCAATTATCTGAATTAGTAATTGAACGTAACGAAATCATTGCCTCGATTAAACTCTTGGAACCAAAAACAAGTTCTGGTCCTGATAATGTCCCACCCATATTTTTGAAAAATTGTGTCAATAGTCTTTCTTATCCATTGTACAAAATCTTTAACAAATCTCTTAAAAAAGGTCAATTCCCCAATAGCTGGAAATCCTGTTATCTCACCCCCGTATTCAAGAAGGGTTCAAGAAATGATGTATGCAATTACAGACCTATTTGTATTCTGTTAAGTATTCCTAAGCTCTTTGAAAAAATCATTCTTAGTAAAATATCCTCTAATTACCAATTGCCAACATGGGTTTGTCTCATCTAGATCTACTCTCACAAACCTTACAGTATATGAAAACTACATAAACACAGCATTGACTAACAGGCAACAGGTTGACTCCATCTATACTGATTTTTCCAAGGCTTTTGATAAGGTCTGCATCAAAATACTAATAAATAAACTAAAAAAATTAGGGATAAGTGGCAACTTTTTGGCATGGTTGATCAGCTACTTATCTGATAGATTACTATTTGTAAAGATCAACGACTGTCTATCCTACAAATTTATTGCTACCAGCGGTGTCCCACAAGGTTCGCACCTGGGACCTTTATTATTCATCCTGTTCATCAATGACGTTACTAGCGTTTTCCACAGTGTCGAAGTTTTACTCTTTGCCGACGATATGAAGCTGTTTAAAGTCATTAATGATGTGCATGATTGCACAATCTTGCAAGAGAATCTTAACAACTTTTTAAAATGGTGTTCAAGTAATAAACTTCAGCTTAATATTAAAAAATGCCAAGTTATGAGGTTCTACAATTTAAACAACCAATAATATATAATTATGCACTCTCTAATGTTGACTTAATCTCTGTAGTCGAAATACTTGACCTAGGCATCATTTTTGACCAGAAACTCTGTTTTGTATCTCATGTAACTTCTATAGCAAATAGGGCTATGAAAATGTTAGGTTTTATATTAAGGATTTCCAAAGATTTTAAAAATATTCACACATTAAAAATTCTGTTCACATCTCTCGTTAGAAGCATTCTAGAATATAATTCTACAATTTGGTCACCTGTCTTTAATAATCACATTAATATAATTGAAAGAGTCCAATGCAAATTTTTGAGGTGTATTAATTTTAGACTTGGAATTCCTTCAGAATCAATAAATTATGATTTTTTATTAAATTTATTGAAATTGTTGAAGTTAAGCGATAGAAGGAAAATTTTTGATCTAATATTTTTATATAAAATTGTAAACTATCAGTTGGATAGCCCTGATATAATAAAGTTGATTCACTTTCATGTACCTACCATTAGATCAAGGTTCCCTAGTATGTATTATTGTGACAATTATAAGTCGGTCTCAGGCTACAATTCTGTTATAAATAGATTACATACAATTGGTAATTTTTATACCAATGTGGCTGATATTTTTAATATTTCCCAACTGAAATACAAGGCTGTAGTGATCAAACATTTCAGCCAAACATATTTTAATGAGGTCACTACATGACATTTGTTTCTTTGCTTTCATCAAGTTGTTCAAATAATTTCCCTCTTTTCTATTATGTGTAATTTAAAAAAAAAAATCTTTCTTTCATGTACTACGACTGTTAAAAAATATTTAATAAAAACGTGTTTGTAAATGGCATTTTGTGCCGTAAATTTTAAATAAATAAATAAATCCATTAACTAAACTAAACTAATCTATTTGTCCCTGGCTGAATCTAATGTGAGATATGGTATAACTTCTTGGGGGCACTCTGTAAGACAAACATCCAACATGTACAGTCAATTCAAAACGCCATGGTCAAATTACTCGTCAGCAAAGCAGTTTATGACCAGCATCAAAATATCACAAGAATGTATAAATCCATAAATGTTTTACCTATTAGAGCTCTTTTTTGGCATAAAATCTGTATGCAACATATCCTAGATAGCCCATACAAAACAATGGTGGATCACGTGCACAATACTAGGCTTACACAAAATGAAGGTATGATAGTACCTAGATTTTCTAATAAACATGGCCAGCGAACTTTTGAATACATTGTACCACTTATATTTAATATGCTGCCATATGATTTGAAAAAATGTAGCTTGACATTTAAATTTGCACTATTGTTAAAAACATGGCTGTTGGAATCAGATTTTCTGTATTAACTGACTCCTCGTGCATTTTTAATTTTTTTTAAACGTTATCTTCAAATTTTTATTTTTTTTATACTTATTTATACTATCTATTATTATCTATTATTATTTATCTATTATGTACTCGTATTTTATTAAATTGCAATTTTTTTTTCTTCTATTGTAAGACATTTTATACTGTACTATGTTTTTGTCCACACTATTTTGCAGTAGCTTTGCAGGTGTAATGTAAACAAGAAAAAAACCTGTTTTCTGTAATAAAAAAAATAAAAAAAACCAATACCTCAATTTCATCATTGTAGGTTAAAATGTGACTTCCGACAATGGATAGGAAAAATGGAATAACTCATTTTAATGTTGTCAAGCTGTGTTGTGCTGCATCCTTTAACCAATACCTCACATTTCATCATAGTAGGTTCAAATGTGACTTCCGACAGCGAATGAGAAAAATGGAATAACTCATTTTAATGTTATCAAGCCGTGTTGTGCTGCATCCTAACCACTACCTCAATTTCATCATAGTAGGTTCAAATGTGACTTCTGACAGTGGATGGGAAAAATGTTTTTTTAATTTTGTCAAGCCTGTTGTGCTACATCCTTCAACCAATACCTCACATTTCATCAAAGTAGGTTCAAATGTGACTTCCGACAGCGGATGGGAAAAATGTGTTATGAAAATAAACTAGTGCTTACGTATTTTCAAACAAACTCAAGTACCTAAGTACTGGGATTATTTTTGGTTAATAATAAGGAACTCCAGTGAAAAATATTATGGCTTTAAAAAAATATGTTAATATAGACCAATAAACGCTGATTCTGAATATATAACTTTTATTTAATAATATTAAACGTACAGTTTTTAAAAAAATATTAAAAAGTGCATTTTTAATATTCTCGTTAAAACACAGCGTCAGGTTGGTATGCTGTGTAATGCTCTGTGGTGACGTCACGATAGTAATCACGGTAATGACTGGTTTATTTATGCTGTACGTCATTTATATTGGAATTTAGGTATGACACAAGCGAATGTTCTACATGTTTCTTATTTTTGAAGATGTCGTAAAAGCATATACCTTTATAGAAAGTTAATAGAATTGCCTTTTAGATTTTTGTATCTGACATATACGATTGTGTTTGAAAAATGCAGTATTTTAAGTTTCATATTCTATTAAATGGTCGAAAAAATTAGGAAAATTCAAAATTTAAAAAATACAGTCCTCTTACTTTATGAATTTGGAATAAAACTGTCACTTCACTTTTTATCTCGTTCATACAATTAAAAAGGATAAAAAAATATTATTATAATTCAGAAAAAAAAAACTGAAAAAATCCGACACCTTGGACTCGGTTTTACGCAATTAATGCGTTGATTTCTCGAATTTGTATTTATTTACACATGCATAAGGCTTTTACATTATCAAATAATATTACTTTTATGGAAGTTTTATTAAATTCACGCCGAAAAGTCATAAAAATTATAGAGAAGTAACCTTTGATTATGTAATGTCAGTAACCTAAAAACCGAACGAAACTGAATCACCAACAAAACATTATTTAAGGACTAAAACTGAAAAAAAGTACAGGCAGCATTGGTACTTATGCTGAATTACACTAATATCACAGTGAATTAATCATTTAAACGAAAATTATCATCAAAAACAAAAAAACTGCAAGTAAAATTCATTAACGTCATTCATTGTTTTGCAAAGAATTTGATTTCGCCATTTGCAATAAATAAGCCATTAGCCAATCAACGCGTTATAATAAACAAGATGGCCGCGCGCCTGCGCAAATCTATGTGAGATTCAAGAAAACCAACATAAAAATCTAAAATATATGAATCGTTATTTTAGTAGATGACGTCGCAAAATTCACCATAGATATGGGTGTTTTCAAGGGATCTCCAAAAATTAAAACTTTGAAAATTATTTTAACTATTAAAACTAACTCTAAAAAAAAAAAAATATGCAGTAATTTAAGTTAGAAGGTCATTTTTCATAAAAAAAAATAAAAAAAATTGACTGGACTTCTCTATTGTCTTTGGTTGATATTGTAGTCGACAGGAAAACGGAAGTGGTTCATGGTCACTTTCCGGCGGCGGCTTCCCTGGGGCAGTTGGTCGTCATCGGTAGTCAGACAGAATCTGCCATGTTTTAATTTTAAAAGTGTGAACGAAGGTTAATTAGATACCTAAATGATCTGAATCTTAAATTTAAAAAAAACAGGGACATTTGGTTCATGAACTGTATGGACATCAGTGGCATAGCTAGGCCAATCATCATTCAAAATTTTATAATCAGTATATAATTTTAATACTATGTCTTTCATTATATAAATAAAATAAAAAATAATAATTAGCAATGTTTTTAATTTAATTTAATATTTCTTTATTATTGTTATTTTTTGTTAATAATTTAATGCTACTGTAGTATGATCACCCTATATATAAGCCACAACAGGTACCTTGTATTTACATATTTTAATATTTAGTTTACAGTATAATGTTATTTTTGCCAACAATGAGCATACTGCCCAGCTGTAATAATTATTAATTAGTAATGTTTAAATAACTGTACTCAATGCTTCTTTTGTAGGTTTATTATTATATTTCTTTTAATTTTAGGTATATGTACGTTTCTTTTTTTAATTACATTATTGTAAAACTGCATATCTCGATACAGGAATGCCCTAGTGAGATGTGCAGCTTATGTTTTCATGTAATTCTTATTTTTTTCTATAAATAAATAAATAAATTGTGCATAGTGTATTTAAAATATATTATTTTGTTTTTAGGAGAGACTACAGATGCATCACAAAATCAGCCTGACGCTGCCAGTAAAAGTTTGTATGTATAAATCCTATTATTATTCATTTGTATTTTTAGGAAAATTGACCCACCTCGACGTATAACATTCGGGCGGAATCAAGCACTTCTTACGCAAATGGCGATAAAGTTAAAATTCCTGCTTAAAGCCCAGCTGTCTGTTTTACACTAAAAAACATCGCCAAAATTCATGTTTTAATTTATTTTTTGAAGTTTAGGCACAAATATTAAAATGTTTTTCAATCATAAACTAAATCAGAATTTCCCAACCTTTTTAGACCTGCGGACCGGCAAAAATTTTTGTATTATTTCGCAGACCGGCTGACAACTAAGATTAAGATGTGCTGGTTTGGGATCTAATTTTTTTTTCAAAGATCTGTAAAATACAAATCATCATTTTGAAAATCAGTCTATTATCGATTTTTCAAAAAATGTCTATATAGGTACTTAAGATTCGTATTTCTAACTTTATTTCAAGTTATGTATTACTCGCAGGCCTGGGCTTACTTTTTGAAAATGTGGACATGAGAAAGCTGTGCGCAAGATAGCTGCCGCGTTTGCTCACAATGGCCAAAAACAGCGTCGTGAGGATGTTTCAATCGAGTGTTTGGCGATGTTTCACAGCAATAAAGCCGAGTTTTTTTCATTGTTTTAAAACCATGAGTCATCACTTCACACCTGAGACGAAAGAACAGTCAAAACAATGTACTTAAAGGGGAGAATCGGCTGCAAAAAGGCAAAGACAGTTTCATCAGCAGGCAAGGCCATGGCATCAGTTTTTTGAGACTCATGGGATAATTTTTATTGATTATCTTCAAAAAGAAAAAACAATCAACGGCGAGTAATATGTGAACTTTCTGGAGCATTTGAGTGATTAAATCAAGAAAAAACAGCCGCATTCAATTAAGATAAAGGTCACTGTCTACTTCTGATTTCTTTAACTTCAAAATAAGATAAAGGTCACTGTCTACATCTGATTTCTTTAACTTCAAAATAAGATAAAGGACACTGTCTACATCAGATTTCTGAACTTAAAATAAGAGAAAGGTCACTGTCTACATCTGATTTCGAAAACCTCTGCGTAAAGTTCGGGCGACGCCGAGGACATTAACCCCACGCAGGGAACCTACAAGGAAAATGATTTCTCACGGGGCCTATCTTGTATTTGGGGATGCTGTGAAGAGTGTCTTTGTAAGGAAAGGAAGGAGATGAAGTTCTGGGAAGGAAAAATATAGGAGGGGTGGGTAGGAATCTGGGGGTCAATGTTATGAACGTATGAATCCATTTCTCTCACTGCGGTGCAAGGCGACGGAAGTCCAGGAACGACAGACATATGAATCGATTCCTCCTCCTGCGGTACAAAATGATAGGTCGAGAGAGACCAGCTGGAGAGGTCAAAGCTTCTCTCCAATTGGCCTATCCCGATCCGGCCGGTGGTGGGTGGGCGCATCTACCGAAAGTAGCGAACCACTTGGGGCTACCTACGGCAGAGGTGTTGGTTATCCAATTAATGGCTCCCGCTATTTATGAAATAATTTACCGTTTTTGGTTTCAGGATACACAATGTGAAGTTGTCTTCTCCACCCAAAACAGTTCAACAACATCCAATCAAAATTTCTATAAAATCCATTATCCACAAAGTTCACGAGGTAATAATTTCAACATTACATTTGAACTTTTCTGTAAACTTTCGAAATTACTGGACACGGCTGTGCGGCCTGTTTCATACAGAATTTAGTTTTGGATTTAAATTAATTCGATTTATTTTTTCGGTGGCGTATATAAAGTACGGATGTGAAATTGATTTTTGCTTTAAATCAGCAGTCGGCAACACGCGGCCCGCGGACGTCTTACTTGCGGCCCGTGAATATTTTGTAAATAACTTATAAATATAAAGATAAATGCATTTTTCTCTATTTATTGAGCCATACACCATAATGGTTAAGCTGGTTAAAAATAAATGCATTCATTAATGAGTAAGCGCGCCTCTTATAGCTTATTTACACTCTCGTGCGAGTGGCGAGACGAGACGTGAGGCGAGGCACGAAGTGAGAGTGTAAATGAGTTATTAAGAACGCGCTTCGGATAGCTCAGCAGTTCATTACAATTTTTGGTAGCACTTTTTTATGCAAACAAACTTTTTCAATTGTCAATTATAGAAAAAATAAATATGCTTCTCGTCTCACAGATGAGTATTTGAGAGCTATTCTACGAATTGCAACTACAAATATGACAGCTAACATACAAGAAATAGCCTTCCAAATTCAACCTCAGACATCACACTTAAATTTGTATAAAATCAGTTACCTATTTAGTTACTTTGTAGTTTTCATAAACATAATTAAATTCCGATAAGTTTTTAGATTTTCACCGCCAATAATCACACACTCTACTCTAACAATTACACATCGTCGGATCTACCGGATCTGCCCTGATGATGGACACTGCAACGCTGTCCGAAACGTCGGCTATAGTAGGAGGTATATAGCGTATATAGCGTAACACGGCATAACACCCCAAAAACTAACAACGAGAATTAAATTCCGTATATTTTAACAATTTTTAATAGCATTTGTATTTTTATTCTATGGGCTATGACCAATTATACGGTGACCGGCTAACTCAAAATGAAACCAACTCAGAACCACCTCAGAAAGGTCATTAAGAGTGGTGATAAAAAGTATTAAAAAATTGTTTAAATAGTTTAAGTTAGGTTAGTGTTACCGGCTATTTTAAAATTATTTTTTCATAGCTTTTAATGACCTTTCTGAGGTGGTTCTGAGTTGGTTTCATTCTGATTTGGCATGGGACCCAATTATACGTAGGTATATTGGGCTTCTAGGGTTAATATCACAAGTGCGACCCGCCTTAAGTTTATTTTGCCAACTTGTGGCCCTTTCCTGCCAAAAGGTTGCCGACCCCTGCTTTAAATTATAAAATATAGGCCTCAAAAGAAGACAATCTGTCCATGAATTTAGAAGGCAAATTTGGAATTTTTTTGTGACAGTTTTCAGTTCTATCGCTCGCAAACTCGTATCCTGCCTCAGACATATATTGAAGTATATAATAAAATTTGATTCCCCACGGAAAAAAGGTTTGTTGACATTAAAAACCGAAAATAGTCTCACAGAAATTCCACATAATTTATTTTTATTTTATGTGAATGCCTCAAGAGTCCCAGCTGCTCCCGTCTGGAGCTAGTGAGACTACGGCGTGTATGTGAGGCTGAAGGTAGTAGGGAGGGTAAGAGGAAGGTGGGAAGTACCTGGCTATTCAGATCTGGTCACCAAACACGGCTAAAGCCATTTCAAAAGAAACAACGTTTAAAATATCAAGAAATCGCTAAATAGTAAATGGTGAAACGATCTAACGTGAATCGAGCTTACAGAGAATTATATAATATTTTTTAAATTTGGCAAAATATGCTGTCACACATGCTATTCCCGTATCTCCTACAACAATACATGTCTCTATGTCTCTGCTAAAATTTGAATAAACTAAACAAAAGGGTGATTCTCCTAGATGGAAATATATTCACACATAAAACTAAAATGTGGTTTCTGTTACTCCCCACGTTTTTACTTAACGCCGCCTGCTGTCAGACCCCCCAAAACTATTTAGGAATACGTCGAGAGACCCCCATATTGTTTGTGTCTAAGTGCCTTATTTGGTTTACTTCATATTTAACTTCTTATGCTCGTTTGTTTCACTCCGCTACCCGCTACTCACCCCTCACCCATTACTTGGCTAGAGCGGGACACAGGACACATGTGCCTATTTCCAAAAAGACAATTTTGTCAGCTAAAACGTCCCTCTTAATACAAATATTTTTTTAGAAAAAACCTTTTGATTCACCTTAATTACTGGAAATTACAAGTTAGGCGATAGAAAATTTGCTTTCGTAGTATGAGATCGCGGCCGACATAATTTTTTTTTATTGAAATATTATATTAACCCTTAAAATATATTTGTTCAGTTTTCGGAATAACTCGTGAAGGTCTCATAGAAATCGTTGTATCTCCTTTACTATCATAGTGAGAAATATGATATAAATGGCGTTAGAAAGAAAAACACCACGCTTTATATTCAAATACAAAAACTAACCACAAAAGAAAAGTAAAATGTACACCTTTATGAAACCAAAGTTTCGAATCGCAATTTGAAATAAATTTATGAAACATTGGGAATTTTTTATTTATTATTTTTACATGGGACAAAAAGTGAAATGACAATAACGTTTAAAATACATTTGTCCAATGAAATATGTACAGTACAATCTCACTAATCCTGCACTATTAAAAACCAGAGGGTGCCGGATTATTGGAATGTTCGGATTACTGGATTATAGAGAAATAAAACAAAACATTTAATAAAGAGAATATAATGTATGTACATATTTGTGTTCTTGTTTAACAGGTTTTATTATAGTTTTGAGGTTAGATTGCTAGACGACGCGATTTAGCGCATAGGCGTACAGGGGCAAGGGAGGCCGGGCGGAGTGTGCTGGATTATTGGACGTATCGGTCTATTGAAATGCCGGATTAGTGAGATTGTACTGTATGTGTTTTTATTTTTTTTTCGTTATTAGTAATTTTAGTCACTAACTAGTAGGCGGCTGGCATAGGCAAAATGAAAATTCCAGAGCCGCTCGTTATTAAAGGTAAAACAATTAAATTATTGTTATTTAATCGGACAAATTTGTTTTATGGGTCCAACAGACTTAGCTATAAAAGATCATTTGGTTTTGGCCTATTTCAGCATATCACTCTTTTTGCCTCCGCCAGTCGCCTACTAGTTATCACTAATTTTAATTAGAAAGAACGTAAGGTGAGACATTTTAAAAAAATTTTATGTTTGCGTACAAAAATTTTATATTTCATAATTGGGTATTTTAAAAAAGGGCTTTTTAACACCTTTCAAAAACAGTTTTTAGTTTTCGGAAACATTCAGAAATGTTCCATTTATTTGGATTTTATTGTTAAACGGAAATATTTTGACCCTCTGACATATACTGTCGAGGTTTGAGGGGTTAGACGTGTCCAGTGATTTTGAGAGTTTACCTACTTTCCTTCCTGCTTTTTATTTATGTTTTTTTCCACCATGCTTAATACTTTATTTCTTATTTGTTTCTAGGAAAAGGATTTGCAAAAAAACTTAAATGAATTGAAAGCACCTAAAAGTGATACGCTAACAAAACCATCACACTATGTTACAGGTATTTAAGCAATGTTGTAAATTTGAACTATTTATTGGATTGGATTGATTCTATCAGTCTATATGTAGTGTCATTCCTTATCCAGAATATTCCTTGGTAAGATATGGCATCTCTGTTTCTATCCGTTTTCTTCTCCTCTTACCTTCTTAAATATTCATGCTGCCAACAGCTAGACGTACGCAGGCGTCGACGCGATGTCATTTTATTCAATTGACGTTTAGTTTCTATCGTGTACGGTTGTTAGTTGCAATATAAACTAAAAAATTTCTTTCTTCAAAAAAATTTTTAAGAATTATTACGCATCCGCGAGTGTAAATCGTGACGAAAGATGAAAAACGAAACGAAATAATTTGAGCTTATCCTTTAATTGTGACAATAAACGAAAAAGATGAAGGCACCGCCGGCGCTCACCAAGTTCCGACAGCTCTATTTTCAGAAGGCGAAAGAAAGGAATGGCACATCATAAAAAATTAACAGAACATTTAGACAGACTACAAGATTTTGTTTTGCAAGAACAGAGGTCAGGATTCGCAGAGAATGCAGCCTCCGAGAATATGTAGAAACTGAGAACGAGTGCTCAATAGTAGCCAGGCGTAATCCTCGTATTTTTCAAATGCCAGGCCCCACCATTTCTCTTAGAGAACCCTTAATGCCTGCCCCTCCTCAGGACAGACTCAAAGTGTTAGAGCGCCTTCGACGGTTTAATCAATGGACCAATGTAAGATATAACAAAGTCATTAAGGGCCACCTTGCTGGTCCGGGTTTTAAAGAGCTCGAGGATAACTTAGCCATATCGTCGCAAGAAAGCAATACTGCTGTAACCACCTACCTACGGAAATACTTTTGAGAATTTTGAGGTGTGTACATCAGTTAAAAAACGTATTGTTGACAAAACGGCTAATTTTTCCAATGTCGTAAAGGTCTTATTTATCATCATAGAGTAACGAAACCCAGATAGATCGACGTAGAAAAAAACCCCATGCAAAATGGTGTTTATAGGAAGAGCGTGCAGTTCATTCTGACAACACGTGTTTTTATCGCTCTCGTGTATTTATTTTTTTAACTCGGGCATTTCTGGCCGAATGTCTTTGAAAATGTGTCAAAATACGTGTTTTAGTGAAAGCTTTGTTATGAGATTGTGACAATTGGTTTGCATCGTGATAAAAGTGCTAAAACGGACTTTAAAGTTCGCAACTGATTTCGATTTCGAACAAAGGATTTCTTGGCCTCACGACATCATAATATAAGATTCTATTTTAATTTTATTCATAACATTGATGTTTTGTTTATTTATGTTAGGCTCGGTCAGAGGGGTTCAACCATTGGGACACTTGACGTTCCACAAGATGCTACGAATTGTTGCTAATTTTAGGTTGCAGCACTCGGAAGCAAAATGTTGCGATGCACTGAAAGGGTTGATATTTGAGTGTTGAAAGATGACGGTCACATTGGTCTTTTATAGTTATTATGTATACATCTTTTTGCCCAGATGGAGACATAACATCAATAGTGGATAATAAAAAATCAACGAGAACTTGGAGGTTCTACCTAAATGCGTATTTATTTACTGGTGGAGCTGTTTGTCTAGAATCTGAACCAACTCATCTAGTGAATGATACAAGGGGAAAATATGAGAAATTGATATATTATTATTAAATGTTAATCTTAATTTTAATTTAGTTATTTATTTATTGACGCCCTATTGGGCTTTAACATATCAAATACAAATAACATTTATAACAACAGTACCTATAACAAACTTAAAAAAGATTACAAAATATACAAATAAAGCATAAACTCAATTAAAAAATAGGAATACATACATCTAAAGCTAATTCCACATGGATAACTTTAGAGAACTCGTAGGCAGTACCGGATTATCCCTAAGGCAGAGTAGGCAACTGCCTAGGGGCCCCGCATCGGCTGGGGGCCCCGCGCCCCAAGAAAAAATAACTTTCGTCAACGGTTCGACTCACAATTAGTGAGCAACTCCGGCACACTTTTGGAAAAAGTCAGCTTTCAAGATGTTTTAAATATTTAAATTTTTTATTACGAACATTTAATTTATAGGTTAATAACATTACATGCATTAAACAAAACAACAAATTATAATAATTAGGTTATAACTCAATAACTGTTCGCATCACGCACAAATGATAAATAACAAGTCAATAATTAAAACAAATATTTAAACATAGTTGTATTATTCATAGTTGATATGATTATAGGTGCCGTGTGTGGTTTATATTGGCATTTGTGTTGTTTTTTTTTTTGCTTTTATTTCTAATGCTTAAAATATAAATGTTGTACAAGCTTTAGTGTGCACTACCTATCTGCTTGCTAAAATTCTTTGTTTCTCTTCATACCAAGGTTGTCTGGAAGAGATCACTTTAGTGATAAGACCGCTCATTGTACTATTGTATTCGTTTAATTTTTTTTCATTGAATGGGGGTGAAGGCATACCTTCGAAATGTAGTAAAAAAACAGATTAATTATGAATAAAATTACGTTGTGGTAGAAAAAAAAAGTTTGGAAGTTAGAAAAGGGTAAAGTGCAGTGGCGGACTAAGCCCGTCAGAGGCCCGGGGTGGAAAAGCTGGATGAACCGCTCCCCCCCCTAGTTTAAGAAGTTGATGTCATCTTAATAATAATAATAATAATATCTTTATTTGGTCATTTTACAAGCTTTTTCTTCAGTTCACACGGGCCTCTGACTCTGGGGAGCCTCCAAACGCCTCCATGTTCCTTTGATCAAATCCCAAACAAGGCTTTAAGGCACCAGGCCACTGTAAAAAAAATTGTCTTTTTAAAAATTAATTTTCTGAAGATGCATTTGTTAATAATGCTCTAACCAAATGTTTTAAGGAAATTCGCAAAATTGACGGAGATACCTACAACATATTATATGAAACCATTTTAAACAGTTTGTATGTTGAATTAACGTTCAGCAAAACTTTGAACGCGTTTTTCTCGAAACTGCTTTTTTCAACACGGTTGACAACATATTAGAAAAACTATACGTCCGATTTACATTTACTAAATCTTAAACTGTTAGTAAATCCATTCAGTATGTCACCACTTAAGATTTTATTTATAATGGGCCCCCTTCTATTTTTTTATGAACAATGAAAATTTTCCATAAAAAATCGAAATTAAAATTCGTTGGTCCGCCATTTTTCTAACTAACTAACCATCACGCCGTTTCCCCGCAGGGGTAGGCAGAGAGGACGGACCGCCAAACAACTCGGTCTTGGTACACACTCTTTGCCTCACTCACATTCATACATCGTCTCATACATTCTCTTCTATTATTCTGACTTTTGACATGGCCCGACTCAAGTATCTGATTCACTTGATCGTGCCATGTCTTCCTCGGACGTCCACGACTTCTTCTACCATTCACATTTGCGTCGTATATTCTTCTTACAATGCTTTCTTCGTTCATTCGCTCTACATGCACGAACCATCTGAGGGTCCCTTTCTTAATCTTACTCATTATGCATACATCAGCCTTACATTCTTTGCGGATATCCACATTTCTCACACGATCATACATTGTTTCTTTATTTTTAAACAAAATTCACCTGCGTGGTGAAATAGACACTAGATTTTCAAACAGTTTAAGATCTGCAAATCGGATGTATGGAGGTTAAAAAATGTGTTAACAAAGTTTAGAGAAAAACACAGTCAAAGTTTTGCTGAAGGATAATTCAACATACAAACTGCCCTGAAAAACCTACGGTTGTAGCGAAACCCGGTCGGCATAAGTATGTATAATAAAAGTGGTGCTTACTAAGTTATTGTTTCACATAAAATGCTGTACCTCCGTCAATTTTTCGAATATCTTTAAAACATTTGGTGAGAGCATTTTTAACAAATGCGTCTTTCAGAAAATGAAATAAAAAAATAAAATTACCAAAAAAAAATTTTTACAGTGTCCGCCGTAAGTGGGAATCACCAGACAAAACCGGAAATATGTCGTTTTTAAATCAAATTTTAGACGTATTGACTCTTTTTCACCACAAAATTATAAATTGATTTCAAAAGACTGTTCTTTTATCTAGTAAAGCTAAGTTTTAAATTTTGAGAAAATATGTTTATTTTTAGTACATTAAGGTTTTACCGTAGGGCGTTGGCAGATTTGTTAAATTTTCAAACAAAATTTTGTATTATACAACACACATTTCAAATTATATAATCATGGAGTAAAATAAATCAATAAATTATCTGGGAAAGATATGTTTCAGAATTTTAATTTTAGTTTAAATAAAATCATTAAAAAAAAGATCCGCGCATATATTTAAAAAACAAAAACATTTTTATTTTGCAGACATTATTGAATAATTATAAATACGTATGATCAAAAAATAATTAGAAAAAGTACATAATTTGAATAGTTTTATCATCACGAGTTTGAGCATTTTTGAATTTAGGTATTTATCAAAGCAAATATTGTGAATGAAATAATATCGATATTGAGCAATTATGTTAAAATGCTGGTATGGAGAATAATTAATCTTACTCATCGGAACCGCCCTGTACAGTTAAAAGGGTACGATCGCAAGATCATCGTTCGACGAAATTTAAATTCTCGGCTGCTGATTAAATGTAATGAGCTTCCCGTAATGAGTTTTTTTCTCAACTCATTGGGAATAATGTGTTACTTACCATGTTTTTGTAATACATTATAAATAATTAAATAAAAATGGCATTAAAGCCTTGTTAAGGATTTGATAAAGGGGACATGGAGGCGTTTGAAGGCCCCCGAGGACCAGAGACCCGGGGCGCCCCCCCCCCCCGTTGGTCCACCATTGGTAAAGGGGCCCCGAGACGTGCACTGCCTAGGGGCCCCGACATGGTTAATCCGGCCCTGCTCGTAGGTACAACAATTCATATACCTACGAGCAACAAAAACATTAAAAAATCAAAACACATTAATTTTTACTTAAGGGGTAATTTACGCGAACCGAAATAATATTTCGGGGCGGGGAAGCATGAGGTAAGCTGGAACGGGGAATTCGCTACGCGCACGGGCGAAGGCAGAGCAGCGAAGAAATCTAGACTAGATGGTACTAGATTGAGTAAGCTTTGAACATGAAACGTTTAATAAATAATGGGCATCTTTCAAATTATGTTTATTAAGTTGAATGTGCATGTTTTAGGTAAATTTAGATAGAAACATTACCTATTGCAGAAGGAGCTCGTGATTTTATGACTCTTTCGATCGGATTTCGATCAAACTTGTTTGATAAATTATTCGATACAATCAACTACACTGCTAGACGGTAGTCAGTCGCTTATGACTCGTAACTGACACGTTCTTCATTGACAGATGTCAAAACAATACGGTATTCAATTACCTATGCACTATTTTCATAATATGTGATCATAATTACAGTCAAACCCGCTTAAGAAGTTCCCGTTTAATATGTTTTCCCGCCTAAAAAGTTCAGTTTTTTCAACCCCGAAAAATTCCCATACAAAACACGCATTTTGTTCCCGTTTAATATGTTTCCCGCAAGAAAGGATTTCCCGCCTAAGAAGTTCAAAAATATAATCCCCCAACAAAATAATTACCCTCTTAACCCTTCTAATCACAGGAGACCCAAGTTGTCCCAAAACATCATATGCCGTTATAATAACACGAGACCCAGATTGTCCCAGAGCGACCGTGCATTATTAAAAGTTATATATCTCTCTTCCTGTCATGCGAATATTTGTGATTTCTTTTATGTTAGAGAGCCAAAGAAATAATGCTTCTCATTGTATTAGGATTATATGAGCTATATTGTTGAGATATTTTACAAACCCGATCATAAGTGACGGTTTTATTTCGAGCCAATTTTTGACGTAACAAACATTTAATTTTAAAATAAAATTGTATGAAAGTGATAAAAAGTGAGGTGACAGTTTTATTACAAATCTTGTTAAAAAAAGGAATCTGTATTTAAAATTTTAAGTTTTGTCTATTTTAAGTACTTTAACTCCAATATTCGCAGGTATGCATTTTTTAGCTAATTTACATTTCCAATATCAAAATTTTAATATTTAGAAAAAAAAAAGTTGATTTCTAATAAATACATCGGAAAGATTATTTTATCTAGATTTTAGAACAATTTTTGTTTTTGCAAAAGGGTTAAAAAATAACCCATAAATAGGAAAATTTAAGATGCATGGCAAGAACCAGGAATTTTGCGCGCGAACCTTGACAGGCAAAAGGTTACAGATATTATTTTCTTATTATTCGAAGGGTTAAAAAGTTTTTACAGCACAAAATATAATTGAAAGCATTTAACTTGCCCAATAAAACAACCCATTTCCTGTTATATTAGTCATGCGGGCTCGCTGGCTTTGTCCTTTGTTCTGCCTCTAAAAGGTCCAATAAACAAATAAAACCCATTTCACCTATTTGAAAAATTATCATTATCAATGCACTGGAATAACCCGAGACATAAACATGAGATAATGAGCTCTAAAATACACTACTCTAAAGACCATTATCGCATAACGGCGTTGTGTCAAATGGAACCCTTTTCATTCGGAAATTTTAAGCCTCTCCACTTTCACATAAATCACAATGCGTGTGATAGAGTTAGAAGCTAAAGCTTTCTGACAGCTGGGATCGATGTGTTTTAAATAGAAAAAGGTAGCATCTACACAAATCAAAAATAATAATTATTTATTTTAATAATGTTGGGGGTCGCGAAATTTCAATTCCGCGAAAATATGTCATCTTATCTCAAACAAAATCTGGCAAATCTGCATCTGACAAGCCTGCCTTTTACCATTTTTTTTCGATTTCGCCAATTTTTATGATTTTTTCCGAATAGGTATTTGAACAAGGGCCGGCCGCGATGGAATTCGGCGGCGAAAATTCAATTTACGCGAAATATATCTTATATTAATGAATTTATTCCGAATAGGTTATCTGCATTATGGCCGGCCGTGACGGGATTCGGCCGCGATAATTCAATTTACGCGAAATATATCGTATTTTTATGAATTTATTCCGAATATGTATCTGAATTACAGCCGGCCGCGATGGGTATCGGCCACGAAAACTCAATTTACGCGAAATATGTCGAATTTTTCCGATTTTTTCCGAATAGGTATCTGAACAAGTGCCGACCGCGATGGAATTCGGCCGCGAAAATTCGATTTACGCGAAATATATCGTATTTTTCTGAATTTATTCCAAATAGGTATCTGCATTATGGCCGGCAGCGACGGGATTCGGTGGTGAAATTTCGATGTACGCGAAATATACCGATTTTTTTTCCGAATATGTATCTGAATTACAGCCGGCCGCGATTGGTATCGGCCACGAAAACTCAATTTACGCGAAATACATCGTATTTTCATGAATTTATTTTGAATACGTATCTGCATTATGGCCGGTCGTGAAATTTCGATTTTAGCGAAATTTATCGTATTTTTACGAATTTACTTCGAGTACCTGAATTCAAAGGGCCAGCTGCATCGGAAATAGGCTGCGAAATTTCGATTTTCGCGGTAATACCTATATCACATTTTCTTGAGTTTAAAGGGATGTAACGGATGGCCGTAACGGTAATCGGCCGCGAAAATTTGATTTACTCAGAAAATATCGTATTTTTGTGTAATTATACTTCGAATAGAGGGCCGTCCGCGGCGGTACACGGCTGCGTAAACTCGATTTACCCATGGAATAAGTCGTATTATTACGAATTTATTCCGAAGAACCTACCCGAATTTGAATTTGCCGCCAAGAAATTTAATTTTCGGCGATTTTTTTCCTTCCCTTCCTCACTACCTTCAGCCTCACATCATCATACCCCAATTGGCCATATGTCATATCATGATGCCATAGTCTCACTTGCTCCAGACGGGAGCAGCTGGGGCTCTTGTGAGGTTTTCACGTTAAAAAAAATCATATTTAAGGTTTTAAATTTTTTTAACATTTTTTAATGCAATATTAATATTTTGGAGAAACGCTTTTTACTTTTAGACCATCATAACAACAGATGGTAT
Source organism: Limnephilus lunatus (assembly GCA_917563855.2). Classification (NCBI taxonomy): domain Eukaryota; kingdom Metazoa; phylum Arthropoda; class Insecta; order Trichoptera; family Limnephilidae; genus Limnephilus; species Limnephilus lunatus. The sequence goes on along the minus strand of OU830597.1, from coordinate 81,608,405 downwards.
CTATGCCCAGCTGACAAGTAGTGTAAGGTTATGGTGTAAGGTAGCTGGTCGTGAAGTCGACAGAGTCAAATAATTGCCTTTACCAAAATTTGAAATGAGCTGGTTAGTGAATACCTTTTCAAATACGTAAATTTTAACAGTACTTTAATTTGATTTTCTTGGAAGTCGACAGTCGTCCGAAAAATTAGGCGGGAAAACCCAGTATTCCTTTGTAAATCGGCATTTAAAATAATGTGCCCATAAAAGTACCGCTAACCCGCATGTGTTGACATTTTTGTTATCACCTAACATGTTGGCAAAATAAATGCCTTTGGAATTTCCAAATTCAGAGTGATTGAAATAAAGGCTCTACCAAGCTAACCGTGAACTCAGCAGAGGGTCAAACCATTGCTTTTGCCAAAATTTGAAATGAACTTGTTGGTGTATACCTTTTTCAAATATGTACGTAAATTTTATCAGAACATTTACGGAGTTTTACTATCCGACCGGCCAGTCAATACATACTGAGTAAACAAATCATCTTCACCTATTCAACTTTTGGGTTAGGTGCATGATACCTAACAGGGTGAAAGGAAATTTTACGAATTCAGAGTGTTTCAAATAATAAACTCTAAATTCTCTTCCCTTAGAGCCCATTATTGCATAAACTTTGCTTCGTCGGTTGAATCTCTAAGAGATTGAAATATTAATCTAATTTGGTGATTGTATTTTTGACTGGTGTAAATTTTGAACACTTTGGAAAAATGGCTTATCCTGCCACTACATTAAATGAAACCTAGCATTTGAACGAAACATTTGACTTTTGTGAACTTTTCCCGCCCTTTTGATTTGTATCTTGGTTAGCCTTCCTTATCATGAAAATAAAAACAAAATGTTAGTTTCGGATAACGTTTCGTGGTTGCTATGTTTTTTAGTAAGATCGATACCCCAAAACTAGTTATTATTATTTTTTTTCAAAAACATATTTTTTTGTTATGAATAAAATAATTCTTGACTTCTAATTTTAAGTAAAAGGAACTTTAAAAACTTTTAAAGTGAACTTTTTGTAGCAAGCTGACAATACATATTTTTATTTAACCTACCTATCGTACAACTACAATATTTATAAAACCGTTGATTGTATGTTAACTTGACAGTCAAATTTAATACAAAATTGAGAGAAAATTGAAAACCCTCTTAAGATGTTTTCCCGCCTAAGAAGTTTTTATTGACCGGTCCCTTGAAGAACTTCTTAACAGGGTTCGACTGTATATCTGAATATATTGGAAAGATAAATAAAATATCGGCCATTTTCAATATTTATTATTATTTTTTACAAAAAGTTACATGAAATAACAAATAATTATTTATTTATTTTTTATGAATTAACACCGATTAACGGCTTTTACATGGAAATTACAATAATTTGAAATGGTACAGAATATACATGATTAAGAAAAAAATATTCATGAGACAAAAAATTTAAAAGTACATATCGAAGTGACAGCATAAAGTACAAATAATAGTAAGCTATTATAAATACAAATTTGAAGAAAAATAAAACCTCATATAACATGTATATTAGATATTTTGAAAAAAAAAATCGTAAAGGACGTAATAAAAATAAATTTAAATATTCCAGAAGTAAACATTGATGAAGAGTACAAACATTCAAAGTATAGTCGCATTTTCGATTCCTCGGCTGGCTAAGTCCTCCATCACAACACAAGCAACATTTTCGGCTTTCTGTGGTGGTAGTAGGAGATTTTCAAACATCGTTGTGCTATTCGTAACCCGGGAATGTTTGTCTTTCTTTTTTAAAGAAAAAAAAAAAAGTTAAACCAATTTAAAAGGTTTATAACCAAAATAACAGAAATTTTGGAGTGCCACGAAAATTCCGATTTCCGAGGCGAATACTAAATAAGAGTTACATCACAATATTTGCCCTTGATATTAAAGCCTAGGAAACTACAAAAATATTTCATACATTCCATAGTTCTCATTAAAAACCTGCAGCAGGAATGTGAACTAACATTTTCGCTATTTGTTTTTGTTGTGTTATGCCGTGTTGCGCTGCCTCCTTCTTTAGCCGACGTTTCGGACAGCGTTGCAGTGTCCATCATCAGGGCAGATCCGAGAGATGTGGCAGGTCCGAAACGTCGGCTAAAGAAGGAGGTAGCGCAACACGGCATAACACCCCAAAAACAAACAACGAAAATGCTTTTGGCCGTGAAAATCTAAAAATGTATGTGAATTAACATGTTTCAATATTAAATAGCGTAATTTGTTGGTTATTCACATTTGGTCGTTTTAATTATTGCTGCAAGGTACGTTAGATTCGTACTGGGAGATTTATGATGAGGATCATTTCGTGTTTTTATGAAACTTTTTGCCTACTATTTTCAATTATTATCTCTTGTGCAATAAAAAATACATCTTTACCTAATAAACAAGAAGTTTCACTTCTGTCGCGCGTGGACTCCACGCACACAATTTTTATGGTTTATTTTATTTTCGCATTTTATGTATAAAATAGGTTTCAATATTTTTTTCGTTAATCCTGTATTTAATTTTCAGCAGTGTGTCGGTTTCTTTTTGTTTGTTTGCAACCTTTATAATCTATTTTACAATTTTCTTACTTTTTTATAACTTTGTATTTAATTTATTTTACCATAATTTATTAGATATACCAATGTTACAACTAACATAACTGTATAATTAGAAATTTATGTAAAAGCCCAGTAGGGCGCAAACTAATAAAACTAGGAATACGATTCTGGTGAAGGCGCACTCTAAATATTCTATGCCGCTGGTTGTAGACAGCGGGCCGAGAAATGGAATTTCTAGTAAAAAAGTCAACTTGGTTCTGAAATAATACACAATATTATTACGACTAGCCTTTAGTGTGACCCCTTTTCTCATGTGCCAACACATTTACGTATTTATTTTTCGTAAAATTTGACGTCGTCCCACTCTCAAAGCATCTCGCGTACTGACGAGAAATAACTTCTGCCTTGGTTTACATAATGGCGCGAGACAAAGTGTTATATCGTATTATTGAAAAACGGTTTTTATTTTTATAAGCATTGTTTTTATGCTCTTTAAAATAATTTTACTATCTAGCCGTTTAGAAAAAATTGATGTGGTGATAATGTATATTTTTATAATCCTCCTTTATTTAGAATTAAAGGATATAATTGAACTTTAAGCTATTTTTAGAGGTTCCGTAAATATTTTTTTACGCAATTTTTTTAAACATTTTAACACGTTTTGTTATTTCACCATTTAGAAGAATAATTTATTTGTTCAAAACATAATATTATTTTCTAATAAACAATATAGAAATTTTCTAAAAAGTGCATCAAAAACCTGCAAATATGCTGCGATTGCGGTAAGATCCCCTTAATTACTCGTATGCTATTGGAATAAGAACAATAAAAAACAACAAACAAAAGAAAATCGAAATAAAATAAAATGATTTCTCATTCATTATTTACATCTAAAAAGTGGTGGACTAATTTGACTTTAAATGAATCGAAGTTTAAAGTAAATGTGTCAGCGACATCAGTCAGTTCATTACCCAACCTATGTATTCTTTCTACCACAGAATTCGTAGCGAAGTTATTGTTGTAAAATAAAATATTCCGTCCAGTATATTTTGGAGGTTTTGGTAAGGATAACAAGTTTATAGCGTCAGGGCAGTCCAACCTTGAATGAATAATTTTATACAATAAAAGAAGATCAAATATTTTTTGCCTTTCAGATAATTTCGATAAGTTAAGTGTACTGCGTAAATTGACATAATTGATTTCAATAATAGGAATACCAATTTTGAAATTAATAAAACGTAAAAAATTATTTTGTATTTTTTCAATTTGTAAACAATGAGAGTTGAAATGAGGACACCAAATACTTGAATTGTATTCAACCTGACTTCTAACCAAAGACGTGTATAGTAATTTTATGGTTTTTATGTTATTAAAGTCTTTAGCAATTCTGAGAATAAATCCAAGCATTTGTAATCCCTCACTGGTTATACTAATAATTTATTTATTTATTTATTGAAAAAAATAAGAAATACATGAAAACATAAGCTGCACATCTCACTAGGGCATTCCTGTATCGAGATATGCAGTTTTACAATAAAGTTATTTAAAAAAAAAAAGAAACATACATATACCTAAACTTAAAAGAAATATAATAATAAACCTACAAAAGAAGCACTGAGTACAGTAATTTAAACATTACTAATTAATAATTATTACAGCTGGGCAGTATGCTCATTGTTGACAAAAATAACATTGTACTGTAAACTAAATATTAAAGTATGTAAATACAAGGTACCTGTTGTGGCTTACCAGATGCAATAATAGGGTGATCATACCACAGTAGCATTAAATTATTAACAAAAAATAAATAATGTGACTCAAGAAGCGTAATTTGGAGTCAAAGATAACGCCAAGGTCGTTGAATTCATAGACTCTTTTTAGAGTGGCATTGTTAATTGTGTAGTCGAATAATAAAGGGGTTTTAGATCTATGGAAACTGATCGTTTGGCATTTTTTTTTTACATGAATACCTCACAAGAGTCCCAACTGCTCCCGTCTGAAGCCAGTGAGACTATTGCATCCCCAATTGGGGTATGTTGTGAGGCTGAGAGTAGTGGGGAGGGGAAGGAGATAGGGAAGAGGAAGGTGGGGAAGTATCTGGCTATTCAGATCTGGTCACCAAACACGGCTAATGCCGTTTCAAGCAACGTTTCAATTCTGAATGGTGGTCTTACACCAGGGCGATACAGAGAATATCTTCCACTCTGGAACATGTCGCAAATATACTGTTTATTATTTTAAAATGAATAAATTGTGAAATAACACAAATTAATCAAATAAAATTTATTTGCCACGCCGGGATTCGATCCCGCGACCTTCGGTGCGCGAGTCAAGCGTCTTACCGCTGCGCTACGCCGGCCGGCATTTGTTGATATTAAGATATAATTTGTTTACGATGCACCATTCGTAAAGTTTATTTAAGTTCCTTTGTAGAGTTAAACAATCAGAAGAATTTTCAATAGATTTAAACATCTTTAGATCGTCAGCGAATAGAAGAAAGTGAATATTATCGAAAATTAATGAAATGTCGTTAATAAATGGTAGGAAAAGAATTGGTCCTAGGTGGGAACCTTGGGGGAACACTTAAGGCAAAAAAGTGTATGAAGTTGTAGAGTTCATTTTTACAGATAGTTTTCTATATGATAAGTAGCTTCTAATCCATTTGAGAAAGTTGCCCCTTATTCCCAAGTGTTCTAATTTTTCCATTAAAATGCGATGAGAAACAGAATAAAAGGCTTTGCTAAAATCAGTACAACAAGTTATAACCCTTGGACAGTGCATTAGAAATAAAATTTTCGTAAAGTAATAAGTTAGATGACATAGATCTGCCTGGCATAAAACCATGTTGAAATATTGATATACATAAGTGGTTTAATTTGATGCATGATTTTACTTAATATAATCTTTTCAAAAAGTTTAGGTAGTGATGACATAATACATATGGGTCTATAATTTTCAATTTGACTTTTATCTCCTTTTTTAAAAATAGGTGTTATAAAGCTACTTTTCCAAATTTCAGGAAAACATCCTGCAGATAAAGATACATTGAAAATTATAGTAATAGGAAGAGCTAGAACATGAACACAGTTTTTAAGTAATATTGAGGGAATCATATCTGGCCCCGAATTCGACCTGATATCCAGCTGTTTGATAAAAGTCACAACATCATTTACTTCCACATGAATGTTATGCAAGTTGAGTGAGCTTTTATTTATGTTCATTTAATTTATCTTATTGTTAATTTTCAGTCCGTTTTTTTTTCTATTAAGTTTAAAATGAGTAATTATAGTGTACTTCAGAAGTTAGTACTTTTCGTATACAGATTCATTCATTCACAAATGGGATCTGAATAGTGATATGAAAATGCGAAACAAGACGAGCTGGGAAGAGACGAAAAAGGCCAAGAAGTGATAAGAAAAACTACGAAGAGCCAAGTAAAGCCGTAAAGAGATGAGAAGATCCAAGACGAGCCAAGAACAGCGAATAGAAGAAAGTGTATATTAGGGAGAAAAAGCAAGCAAAAGCCAAGAAGAGAGGAGTAGAGACAAGGAGATTAAGGAGAGACGAGAAGATGCAAAAAGAGACTAGAATATACAAGAAAAGCAAAAAAAAAAACACGAGAATATCCCAGAAGAAACAAGAATAGCGGAGAAGAGACGAGAACATCCAATAAGAGGCAAAAAGGTACCAATCACAGCCCAGAAGAGGTGACAAGAATCAAGAAGAGCCAAGAGAGGGGAGCATTGGATCTGCTCGAAGAAGCAAGAAGTGCCACTAAGACACAATAAGAACCTAGAACAAGCAAGAAGAGGTAAGAAGGGGGGGGAACACGAAGAGACGAGAAGGTCCAAGAAGAAGCAAGAAGAGAAGAGACGACAAGATCTCAGAGAGATCCCAGAAGAGACAAGAAGAAGCAAGAAGAGAAATGACAAGAAAAGCCGCGAAGGTGCAAGAAGAGGCAAGAAGTGACAAGACAAAGTAAAAAAGGGCCAAGGAGAATCAGAAAGATCACAGAATAGACAAGAAGAGACAAGAAGAGTCAAGAAGAGCCGAGAATAGGCAAGAAGAAGGAAGACAAAGAAAATAATAAATAAAAAACATCATAACGCTCAATCCATTCCTTTGTTGCCTGCCCATCCTAAATTCCAATATTGGCTTATTAGGTTGATAACGCATGCAGCTCTCAAGTACAGGGAGCAACTGCAGCGATTGGTCGAATGGGGTTTCGAAGCACAGGATGTCTCCCCAGAAAGTACGAGAAAGTAAACGACTTGTTTGGAGGTCAGTATGGCTTACAAAAATGGTCTGATGACCAGCTGCAGATCACATGTGGGAAACGGGCAGAGGTAATTGAATTCAGAAGGGACGGGATTCTCAATTCCTGTACACTGAAATCGGACAATAAAGTACTGATGCAGATCCTTCCGACCTCCTCTCATGTCTTCAATAAGGAAGCCCTATCAACCAAATTTAAGAATTTTGGAGGAGTAAAGAATTGGCCATCACTGCAACCGGTCCACCAAAAGAGGGGACGGTTACAAACCAGTTCAGCACTTTCCGGGCCGAGATTTCCTTCCATCTCAAAATTTTTTTTCCATCCTGAGAACCTTTTTGCCTGAGGGGGGCAGACCCCCAAAGGTTTCCCAAGCCCTCCACCTCTGGAGTTTAAAGGGGGGGAAAAGATAGTAGAAAGCGACCAGTCATCGAAATGACTGACCCTACGTCATCAAAATGAGAGGACCATTGTATGTATACCTGGACGATTTCCTTCTGGCCCACCAGGACATGTAAATTCTGAAGGTCCAAACAAATCTATTTTTGAACCTACTAAGAGACCTCGGTTGAACCGTCAATTTGAAAAAAGCATCAACCAGCCGACACAAACAGTAATGAAAGACATATCATGATGGGCACACAAAGTAAAGGTCTTTACCTATGCCACTACACGTCCCCGCTGTCTCTCATTTCCTCTCGACTGATGATACAAGTCGACGGTGCTCCGATTGCGGGGAATTGGACCAGGGAACAGTAGAATTGGCACAGCAAGTTGAAAGAGATGTTTGCTACTAAATGCCTTGGAAAACCAGAAAAGATGTTTGAGGAGTTCTACTGTTCTAATATGATCCGACAACAGAACGGTTCTCGCTTATTTGAGGAACGAAGGAGGGACGAAATCCTTAGGTCTTCTTAATCTGTCCTTTCGTATCATGTCTCTAGTAGACAAATGCAATATAGTAGCATGCAAGTTCACTATTTACAGGTCGGTACAATGGCCTTGCGGACCACTTTTCCCGAGGAATCCGTTTTCCGGAGTGGCACCTTCTACCTCCTGCAACAGAACAGATATTTCACAAATGAGGCAGACCCACTGTGGACCTGTTTGCCTCACACGGCTCATGTGGTGGAAATATGTGTCCATAGACAGGGAAGATAAAGTGGCGATATTTCACAATGTTTTTAGCAGACCTTGGCAATTTCCTCTGGCATGAGTATTGCCGCCTCCTTGTCTAATTCCCCGAGTGCTTGCTCATCTGAACAACTCCACAGGAAATTACCTGTGATAAGATTAGCCCCCAAATAGACCAAAATACTACTACCAGGCTTGAAACAGAGTCTATCTTTGCTAGGAAATCAAATATATCTACCGCAGATACTTTTTTTTTTTTTTTTTACATTAACTCCACACAGGAGGCCCTGAGGAAAATAATTTCCTTCAGGTCCTATGTCATCTTTAAGGATGCTGTGTGGAGGGTCTTTTTGAGGAAAGGAAGGAGTTAACATGGGTCTTGAAGAGACTCATGTTGTAGGAGGGAGGAAACACAGAGGCCGATAGACAATGCTGATAGACACCACCACAGACTCTCACAGCAAATACTTCAACTGGAGCTGCAAGTGTGAAAATTAAAGCTCGGATGTAAGATTGCAAGGATGGTCCGATAGAGAAAGAGAGACATTGATGCAAACGCATCCTGGAGATGTGCAAAACTCCAGTGGATAAAGCAGCGCTGGAGAAAATTTCCCCAACATTGACACACTTATGTAATGAAGACAAGGATCTCTTTCAACTTGCTGTGCCAATTCTACTGTTCCCTGGTCCAATTCCCCGCAATCGGAGCACCGTCGACTTGTATCATCAGTCGAGAGGAAATGAGAGACAGCGGGGACGTGTAGTGGCATAGGTAAAGACCTTTACTTTGTGTGCCCATCATGATATGTCTTTCATTACTGTTTGTGTCGGCTGGTTGATGCTTTTTTCAAATTGACGGTTCAACCGAGGTCTCTTAGTAGGTTCAAAAATAGATTTGTTTGGACCTTCAGAATTTACATGTCCTGGTGGGCCAGAAGGAAATCGTCCAGGTATACATACAATGGTCCTCTCATTTTGATGACGTAGGGTCAGTCATTTCGATGACTGGTCGCTTTCTACTATCTTTTCCCCCCCTTTAAACTCCAGAGGTGGAGGGCTTGGGAAACCTTTGGGGGTCTGCCCCCCTCAGGCAAAAAGGTTCTCAGGATGGAAAAAAAATTTTGAGATGGAAGGAAATCTCGGCCCGGAAAGTGCTGAACTGGTTTGTAACCGTCCCCTCTTTTGGTGGACCGGTTGCAGTGATGGCCAATTCTTTACTCCTCCAAAATTCTTAAATTTGGTTGATAGGGCTTCCTTATTGAAGACATGAGAGGAGGTCGGAAGGATCTGCATCAGTACTTTATTGTCCGATTTCAGTGTACAGGAATTGAGAATCCCGTCCCTTCTGAATTCAATTACCTCTGCCCGTTTCCCACATGTGATCTGCAGCTGGTCATCAGACCATTTTTGTAAGCCATACTGACCTCCAAACAAGTCGTTTACTTTCTCGTACTTTCTGGGGAGACATCCTGTGCTTCGAAACCCCATTCGACCAATCGCTGCAGTTGCTCCCTGTACTTGAGAGCTGCATGCGTTATCAACCTAATAAGCCAATATTGGAATTTAGGATGGGCAGGCAACAAAGGAATGGATTGAGCGTTATGATGTTTTTTATTTATTATTTTCTTTGTCTTCCTTCTTCTTGCCTATTCTCGGCTCTTCTTGACTCTTCTTGTCTCTTCTTGTCTATTCTGTGATCTTTCTGATTCTCCTTGGCCCTTTTTTACTTTGTCTTGTCACTTCTTGCCTCTTCTTGCACCTTCGCGGCTTTTCTTGTCATTTCTCTTCTTGCTTCTTCTTGTCTCTTCTGGGATCTCTCTGAGATCTTGTCGTCTCTTCTCTTCTTGCTTCTTCTTGGACCTTCTCGTCTCTTCGTGTTCCCCCCCCTTCTTACCTCTTCTTGCTTGTTCTAGGTTCTTATTGTGTCTTAGTGGCACTTCTTGCTTCTTCGAGCAGATCCAATGCTCCCCTCTCTTGGCTCTTCTTGATTCTTGTCACCTCTTCTGGGCTGTGATTGGTACCTTTTTGCCTCTTATTGGATGTTCTCGTCTCTTCTCCGCTATTCTTGTTTCTTCTGGGATATTCTCGTGTTTTTTTTTTTGCTTTTCTTGTATATTCTAGTCTCTTTTTGCATCTTCTCGTCTCTCCTTAATCTCCTTGTCTCTACTCCTCTCTTTTTGGCTTTTGCTTGCTTTTTCTCCCTAATATACACTTTCTTCTATTCGCTGTTCTTGGCTCGTCTTGGATCTTCTCATCTCTTTACGGCTTTACTTGGCTCTTCGTAGTTTTTCTTATCACTTCTTGGCCTTTTTCGTCTCTTCCCAGCTCGTCTTGTTTCGCATTTTCATATCACTATTCAGATCCCATTTGTGAATGAATGAATCTGTATACGAAAAGTACTAATTTCTGAAGTACACTATAAGTACTCATTTTAAACTTAATAGAAAAAAAAACGGACTGAAAATTAACAATAAGATAAATTAAATGAACATAAATAAAAGCTCACTCAACTTGCATAACATTCATGTGGAAGTAAATGATGTTGTGACTTTTATCAAACAGCTGGATATCAGGTCGAATTCGGGGCCAGATATGATTCCCTCAATATTACTTAAAAACTGTGTTCATGTTCTAGCTCTTCCTATTACTATAATTTTCAATGTATCTTTATCTGCAGGATGTTTTCCTGAAATTTGGAAAAGTAGCTTTATAACACCTATTTTTAAAAAAGGAGATAAAAGTCAAATTGAAAATTATAGACCCATATGTATTATGTCATCACTACCTAAACTTTTTGAAAAGATTATATTAAGTAAAATCATGCATCAAATTAAACCACTTATGTATATCAATATTTCAACATGGTTTTATGCCAGGCAGATCTATGTCATCTAACTTATTACTTTACGAAAATTTTATTTCTAATGCACTGTCCAAGGGTTATAACTTGTTGTACTGATTTTAGCAAAGCCTTTTATTCTGTTTCTCATCGCATTTTAATGGAAAAATTAGAACACTTGGGAATAAGGGGCAACTTTCTCAAATGGATTAGAAGCTACTTATCATATAGAAAACTATCTGTAAAAATGAACTCTACAACTTCATACACTTTTTTGCCTTAAGTGTTCCCCCAAGGTTCCCACCTAGGACCAATTCTTTTCCTACCATTTATTAACGACATTTCATTAATTTTCGATAATATTCACTTTCTTCTATTCGCTGACGATCTAAAGATGTTTAAATCTATTGAAAATTCTTCTGATTGTTTAACTCTACAAAGGAACTTAAATAAACTTTACGAATGGTGCATCGTAAACAAATTATATCTTAATATCAACAAATGCCGGCCGGCGTAGCGCAGCGGTAAGACGCTTGACTCGCGCACCGAAGGTCGCGGGATCGAATCCCGGCGTGGCAAATAAATTTTATTTGATTAATTTGTGTTATTTCACAATTTATTCATTTTAAAATAATAAACAGTATATTTGCGACATGTTCCAGAGTGGAAGATATTCTCTGTATCGCCCTGGTGTAAGACCACCATTCAGAATTGAAACGTTGCTTGAAACGGCATTAGCCGTGTTTGGTGACCAGATCTGAATAGCCAGATACTTCCCCACCTTCCTCTTCCCTATCTCCTTCCCCTCCCCACTACTCTCAGCCTCACAACATACCCCAATTGGGGATGCAATAGTCTCACTGGCTTCAGACGGGAGCAGTTGGGACTCTTGTGAGGTATTCATGTAAAAAAAAAATGCCAAACGATCAGTTTCCATAGATCTAAAACCCCTTTATTATTCGACTACACAATTAACAATGCCACTCTAAAAAGAGTCTATGAATTCAACGACCTTGGCGTTATCTTTGACTCCAAATTACGCTTCTTGAGTCACATTATTTATTTTGCAGAGACTTGATGGGGTGAACAAAGTCTTCAGGGCTTAGTTTTCGCAAACCCTGAAATTAACGAAAAAAATCTATGTCAAGGTCGAAAAATGAAACACGGGTAATCACGCAAACTCAACATGGTTCCGCAGGAAATCTGGGTTCCACCCAATTTCCATTTCAGTACCATTGGGAAAACCCCGGTCTTCATTCTGGCCCTTCCTTCTCTGCCAGCAGAGGACGGAAATTTTGGAGAACGACTGAAAAAATTGACAATCAGCCCAATGGCATATCGCAAATGCCCCTTTTTTTTACCTAAAAATCCTCAATGGATCCGTCATCCCGTGTCTGGTGAGACTACAATTGAATAAAATGGCGTCGCGTCGACGCTTGCGTACGCCTTACTTTTGGCGGCATTGATTGAGTTCACAGAGGGACAAAATCGCGCGCCAAATGGCTCGAAATTTGAATATTTAAGAAGGTAAGAGGAGAAGAAACGCCGAAATCTTATAGAAACAGATTGTTATATAGAAATAACAGGTAATTTAAATGACAGGTAATTTATTGTATTGAACCTGTAGGAACTACACCGCAAATTAACTTTGAATCCCTTCTCTGGGATTTTTGGACGCCAAACTCAGACGATGTCTGAGTATGTCAAAATGCGGAGAGCACGTTACTCCAGCCTCAGAGCATGGGCATTAGTTGCTATAACATTCCTGGAAAGGCTTGTAAAGGGTCTCACTACAATTAAAACAAGTAGTAGGGTAAATAATATGTTCATTGTATTGCTGCTGATAAACAATATACCTATAAATTAAAATGTAAGGACTCACCCGGGGACCATTTGAATAATACTATTCTAGCCTATCACTATTTTTAATAACAAACTCTGCCGCCGTACACCCGATGTCTTGTGCAGCCTCGGCCACCTCCTGGTGACAAAGAAAGTTCAAATCCCTGCAAATCAGCTTGGGCAGGCGTTAGCGATAGCACAGAAGGGATGATCGTCCTTGACCCTCGGATAAAGGAGAGAGTTCCCAGACCCTCATAGAATAATTAAAGTAAGCCTTATCAAACATGGCGACGCAGCGTGTCTCGATTCAGGACGGCGGTTTTCTTCGACGTTGAATCCATTAATATACCCCGGAAGGGGAAACAGTATATGTGCCGAAGCGATCACGGCCAGAGCTACTTATTATTCACACGGATGTCACGGATAATTACGAACTATTTCGTTTCACTCAAAGCCGCCATTCAACTCGCGGGCTACAATCTACCCACAGCGAGTACTCGCATTTACGCGGATTAATTTTCTTTACTTTTACTTTTAAATACACATCGTGATTTCTTCGCCCGAATGCAGATGTAAACTGTCTCGATTCAACTCATATTAATACATGAAATTTAAATTTTATGTGACCGTTATTTGTGCAGCGACCCCGCACTGATCGCCGCCCAAACGAGAGTGGAAACGGAAACAAAAAAACTCGCCGCCAACCGAATCGAACCAAACTTTCCAGTGCCGCCAACATATCCAACTAAAATGCATTAAAAATAGTACCTAACTACACGATAAATAAAATCGCTTCATAACAAGATACCATATCTCACTAATAAATATGTATTTTGGATAAGGAAGGCAACATAATAAGAGTTTTAATGATAGGTAAAACTCCAATATTGTGTTTACTTGTGCGGTATTATTCATGTCATTTGTTGTTGTAGAGCTGTCCTCTAGTGGACGGTCTGCTCATAATTCTGGCAGATGTAACCTGGAGCATGTAAAGCACAAACCCAGGCACTCACCTGAACCTTACCATCTTAGGGTGAGAAATTATCTAGGGAAAAGTCCATCTCAAGAGAGAAGGAGGGTGAGGGGCAGGAGCCGCTCACCCGTGAGGAGGTCTCCCCGGAGGAACATATCCCCGCACCACCACCAGAAGCCCAGGGATGCACCCCAGAACAACTCACCTCACAGGTCAGTCACACTACATACTGAGAATCGTGCTTAATTTTACTTTATTGTTGTTGCTAGTGGTTAGTATGGAACAGGCTGGTTCCATTGTTTCCTCATCTAAGTCACACTAATTATATTATTTCTGTTTCAGGCCACCTGTTACAGATTCCTTAATATTAGCTTCTGGGGTTGAAAAGGTATGTTCCTAATTATTAATCAATTTATAACTGAATAATGCATATTTCAAAAGTATCTTCATAATTAATTATTTTATTTTGTATTTAATTTGACAGAGCAAATTGTTATACAAATTGGATCTGTTGCAAGAACGAATGGAAGATTGTATGAAATTGAGTAGAAAAACTTTGGAATATCATGAAAAACATCCTGAAAAACATCCTCTTTATCAAGAGGAGTGGAAAAAATACTGGAATAATCGATACAAGGAACTTAAAGCTGGTAAATATTATTTATTCTCCAATGGTTGCCTCTGCCAGTTTTCTTTGATATTTAAAAAATCTAATCAAATTTTGTGAAATTATTCACATAAATGTGTAGTGCATTGAAAATAAAATGAAACAGTCAATTTGAAACAAGGAATAACAGAACAAAAAGCACTTAGTGATGACTTAGTGGTTTTTGCCAGAAGAAAAACTGCCAAAATAAACTAATTGCTACCAGATATGTTTTTAGATTTCCACGGCCAAAAGCATTTTCGTTATTTGTTGTTGGGGTGTTGAGCCAGTGGCGGACTAAGGGGGGGGGGGGGGGGGCGGCCGGCCCCGGGCCCCCGTTCCTGGGGGGCCCCCAAACGCCCCCATGTTCCCTTGATCAAATTCTAAACAAGACTTTAAGGCATCACTGTAAAATAAAAATGTATTTTTATTATTTCATTTTGTGATTGATGCACTTGTTAAGAATGCTCTCACAAATTAAAAAAAAAATAATTTCGAAAAATTGATGGAGATACAACATTTTATGTTGTATCTCCATCAATGGGGGGGGGGGGGGGGCGGGGGGGGCGGAAGGGGCGGCCTCTGGTCCCCGGGGGCCTCCAAACGCCTCCATGTTTACTTGATCAAATCCTAAACAAGGTTTTAAGCTGCGTGCCGCTTACCGAATTTCTACCGATTTCTTGCATATCTCCCTTAAATATTTGAAGTTTTTAAACTCTTAAAAAATATATGTGTTATTTTGGAAGATAATATCTATACAATCCCCACGCCGAATGAAAATTATTTAAAACCCTTATTTACCCTTGATAGAAAAAAATCGTAAAGTATGCTCCGAAAATTATTATTAACACATCTGATTCAGTTATTTTACAAGCTATATATTTTTTTTATTTTTTTTTATTTATTTTATTTTTTTATTTTTTTATTTAAGTACATAAAACAGGCAATTATGCCCAAAAAATTACATACATGGATGATTTAAATTACAACAAAAGTAGTATTAAAAATAATTTGTTACTCTTAAATATGCAAAACTGAATGACAAACAATAATAGTTAAATGTAGAATACAAAAGAATCACCAACAATTTATTGTTGGCACCTGGATTTAGTAGGTACAATATTTCACGTCTTTGAATAAAGGGCTTCATCACAATATCAGCTTTATACGATTGATGGTAAAATATGTTTTTTGAAGTGTTTGAATGGGTTAAATGTCAATTTCATTATTAGAGCGGTGTGTAGTGTTATAATGTCTTAATGTTCGTGGTAAAGGGGAGAAATATCCTGTATTTGTGTGGTAGGTAGATATATAGAAAATATCTTGCAACCTCCTTGTTGAATTTCTTGGTGGTGTGTTGATGTTAATTTGGGATAAAATGTTTGGTGTATTAACTGATGCATGTATAATTTTGTGCAGAAGCAATAAATCGGAAAGTTTCCGTCTTCCTGTCAGAGAGTGTAGTTTATAGTGTAGAATTCGGTCGTTATACGTTCCAAATTGATCAGATAAACCTTCGCGATATGCAATAACACGGGTTAATTTTCTTTGTATGGATTCGATTCTATAATTGTGAATCTCATAATTGGGAGACCAAATAGTGGATCCGTATTCGAGAATACTTCGCACAATTGATTTATATAATGTTAATGTTAATTCTGCACTTTTAAATCAATCTGTGATTCTAAGAGTTAATACTAATATTTGTGATGCACTTTTTGAAATTGTATCTACATGTTTATTGAAGCTAAGTGAAGAGTCAAATATCACGCCTAAGTCTTTAATTGAAGTTATGTTTGATAAAACGATATTGTTAATGTGATATGTGTTTGAAAATTTGTTTCTGTTCTTTGTGAAGGAAATTACAGCGCATTTGTTATTATTAAAATACAAATCATTTAGTGTGCACCATTCGTGTAGTGATGATAGATCTTTTTGCAAATCGATGCAATCTTCCAGTGATTTGATTTTTTTGTACAGTTTTAGGTCGTCGGCAAACAGGAGATATTTTGAAAATTTTATTCTTAAAACTATATCGTTAATAAAAATTAAAAATAGCAGGGGTCCAAGATGAGAGCCCTGCGGAATTCCCGATGTTACAGTAAAAAGGTCAGCTGAGTATCCTCCTACCACTACTTGTAGTTTTCTTTCAGTAATGTATCTCTCAAACCACTTCAGAGTATTTCCACTAATGCCAAACATTTCTAGCTTCTTGATAAGTAGTGCTTGATTTAACTGGTCAAATGCTTTACAAAAATCCGTGTAGATAGCATCTACTTGTAAATGCTTTTCGATGCTATCGCGGATGAATTGGCAGTATACAAGAAGGTTTGTGGTTGTGAAACGCCGGGGGAAGAATTCATGTTGCTCAATGATAATGTATTTACTTACGTGAGCTAGTAGACAGTCATATATTATTGACTCGAATAACTTTCCCACACAGTCAAGTTTAGAAATGGGTCTTTAATTTTTTATATCGCTCTTACAACCTTTCTTAAAAATGGGAGTTAAAAAAGCCGTTTTCCATTTGACTGGAAAAATACCGTCTTGTAGTGATTTGTTGAAAAGTAGGCTGAGTGGTCTGGCAAGGAAATCTCTGCATGTTTTGAAAAAAATGGGAGGAATACCATCAGGACCTGATCCCTTATTAGTTTTCAAATTTTTACATTTAATTAAAACCGTTGTAGGCGAAATATTGATCGTACCGAGGCTTTCATTACAGAAGTCTTCAGGGAGTTGTGGAAAATAGTTTGCATTGGGTGGTTTGTAAACTGATTGGAAATGCCTAGAAAAGAGCTCGCAGATAACTTGGCCTTTGGTATTCTTTTCGTCATTTAAGTGCATCTCTTTTGGTACGTCAGTTGTGTTTTTATACTTACTTTTTGCGAATTTCCAGAAATCTTTTGGGTTAGCTTTTAAGTTTTGTTTGATAAAGTCTAAGTGTTTATGGTAACAAACTTTAATTAAATTTTTTGTTCTGGTTCTAATTAATTTGTATGATAAATGATCTAGTTCATTGCCATATTTTTTATATTTTTTGTGAAATTTGTTTTTTTCTTTTATCAAATGAATGAGATCTTGTGAATACCACTTAGGGAAGTGTTTTTTATTCATTCTAATGGGAACGTGAGAAGAGATAATCTGGTAGAGTATACTGTAAAACTGATCGACAGATTGATCTATTTTGCCCTGATTGATGAATTCCCAATCAATCTCACAAAGCAAGGCATTGATTGAGTCATAGTCGGCTTTATAAAAGTTTGGTCTTTTTTTTTTCTAGATTTGGTAGGAAATTGAAAAGAAAATTAATTTCTAGAGCAGGGTGATATGGATCTTCTTCGCTTAGTGGAAATGAAGAGTGAGTTACTGATATATCTTGTTTGTCCGACAAAATGAGATCCAATATTTTGGATTGGTGATTAGCTACTCCGTTAAATTGTTTGAGATTACAGAATGACAGTGTATCAATGATGTCAGTGGTGATTGTGTTTGTGTTTGAGGTGAAAGGTAATATATTATTTATTTCATCGGGAATCCAATGAATGTTAGACTTATTGAAATCGCCAAATATTAAAATGTGTTGGTTTGGTGTTGTTAGGTAGACATTCCGAAGATTGCTTAAAAATGAGCTTATAATGGATTCTTCTTCAGATGGTGGTAGATATACTGTGCAAATATTTAGTTTGCCACTCCTGTTATTAAAATTTATATTGAGTTGGATCCACGAGTCTTCTGCTTGACATTCCCAGTGCGCCATCCTCTTCGCCTCTAGTTTTTTTGATACAGCAACCATGACTCCTCCTCCGTCTTTTTTTGTCTTGTGTATTCTATCCCTCCGAAATACTTCGTAACGGCTGTCCACTAATGGTCGTAGATAGATTCCTTCAGCCATGTCTCCGTTAGACTTACTAAATCGTAGTCGTTGATAAGGATGTTTTCGTATATTTCATCAATTTTGGTCCTCATTCCCCTGATATTCATATAAAGGCATTTTATCATTATAGATTGGGTATTTATTGTAAATGTTATCGTGTAGGCAAAATTATCAATCAGTGCTCCTTTCAGCAGTTTGTTGATTTAAATCGGGCTGTTTATTCAGTAATTCCAGCGTTAGCTGATCTTCATGGGAAATCACTATAATCTTGGAGGTAAAAGACTTCCTGAGGAAGCATCACCCGTTTCTTGTCCACACAAAAGCGAACTGATGATCTTTTGCAAATCTTTTCGTAAGCCGAAGTATATTCTTTTCGTGTGTTGTAAGGTGTTCACTGATGAAAATGGGCTCCTTTTTTTGAGTTGAGAACTTCTTCAAATGGGTGGTGTTTAGTTTGTCTTCTTTGAGTTTGTGTTTTATGTTGAATGTTTTGACGGCCGCAAGGAAATTGTCTTGTTTTAGTTGTTTATTGAATTTCACAATTATTGGGCGTACTCGTTCATAGGGAGGCACGTCATTAGGAATTTTCGGGTCCCGCCGAATTCTGTAGAAATTGTTAACTTCTAGATCAGCGCGGTCGAGTTTGACGGTTGCTCCAATTTCATCTATGATTTCCAGTAGATTTTCATTATTTTTTTCTGGGATTCCTCGAATTTTGATGTTGCATGACTTATTTGTACGTTCAATATCGTTTAATTTTTTCTGCACTTCTCGTAGGGCACTCTTGATAACAAAAATATCGTTTTCATTTTTTTCAACTTTTTTCATTTTTTTATCCATTTCATGAATTTGCTTGGAAAAGTCGTCGATTTTGTTTGCACAATAATCAATTGTAGCCTTAAAGTCCGTGAAATCTTTTCGTAGCTCTTTAAATTCTTGCTTCATTTCAGTTAACACATCCATAACTTGAGTTGATCTGGTCATTTTGCGTGTTCGGCCTGCTTGTGTAAAGTTGACCCTTTGCTTCTGTCAGTGTGATTGATTTTGAAGTTATTTTTTAATTAACGTTTGAGCACTGGATAAACAAGAACACAGAACTGTATTGCTGGTAGATAGTGAAGGTGAAAATCAGAATCGATTTGTGCACTTTTTAAAGACTTTCTTCGGTTTTATCACTTATATTTGCTAAAATTAAAGAGCAATTATTACTTGTGCTGTTTACTACGATTGCCATAGACAAGTATGAAATAATGCCATAGACAAGTATAATATAACGATTGCTATAGACAAATATGTATGGAAAAATTCATAGTGTTTCTTTAAATGCTGTTTTAGATAGCCCCCAAGAGTTTTTTTCTCTATTTTAAACAAGTCGTGTTTTATTAACACAATTTTCGCTTCAATTTTACCGTTTTAAATATTAGCGAACTCTCTCCAACAATCGTAATTACATATCTCTCCATCTTCTTCTTTATAAGCGGGGATACGGCGCCTTAAGGCACCAGGACACTGTAAAAAAATTTTTTATAATTTTTTATTATTTCATTTTCCGAAGTTAACAATGCTCTCACCAAATGTTTTTTACAGCATTTTATGGGAAACCTTTGAAACTGTGTATGTTGAATTATCCTTCAGCAAAACTTTGAATGCGTTTTTCTCGAAACTTTTTAAACTCGTTTTTCAACCTGGTTGACAACATATTAAAAACTATACATCTGCCTGTATGCATTTTTATTGCATTTTCATTTGCATGTACCAACTCTTAAACTGTTCGAAAATCCAGTGTCTATGGCATCACGTAGGGAAATTTTCATATCTAAAAAAAATGAAAATGGCGGATAAGCGAATTCATTCTTAAAAAAAATAGAAGGAGGACCTTTATAAAAAAATCCCTATGTGGTGCCATAGTGACTGGATTTTCTAACAGTTTAAGCCGCTGCTTCCCGAATTTCTACCTGTTTCTTACATATCTCCCTTAAACATTTGAAGTTTTTAAGCTCTTAAAAAAATATGTGTTAATTTTGAAGATAATATCTAGACGTTATTTTACAAGTTATAGTTGTGAAAAAATTAACAATGTTTCTTTAAATGATACTTAAGACGCCTTCCACGAAATTTTTGCTCTATTTTAAACGAGTCGTGTTTTATTAAACAATTTCACAATTTTCTCTAACCGTAATTACATATCTCTCCACTTCTTCTTTTTGTGGCACCTTAAGACTTGGTGCTTGCAAATCGGATGTAGGTATAGTTTTTCTAATATGTTGTCAACCAGGTTGAAAAACGTAGTTTCGAGAAAAATGCGTTCAAAGTTTTTCTGAAGGTTAATTCAACATACAAACTGAAAACATGTGATAGCATTATTAATAAAAGCATTTATTAGAAAATGAAATACAAAAAAAATACATTTTTTTTTACAGTGAGCCCCCCAGGACCAGAGGCCCATGTGAACTGAATAAAAATCTTGTAAAATTACTTCAACTTTTTATACTAGGGGGGAGGGGGGGGCCTCATTCAGCTTTGCCGCCCCGGGCCTCTGATGGGCTTAGTCCGCCACTGTGTTGCGCTACCTCCTTTAACCAATGTTTCGGACAGCGTTGTAGTGTCCATCATCAGGACAGATCTGACAGATGTGTAATTGTTAGTGGTGAAATGTGTACTTATTTACTTGGAAGCGATGCGATACCGTGTTGCCAGCTCCACTCCACGCGCAGCCTTTTGACTCTTGTTCAACTCTGTCTTCGTTTGCGCCATTGCCTATCGCGGTTACTTTGTACCGGTGACTAGCGATCAGTGGATTCGAGGGACAGTTTTTTGGAACCAGTTCTTATTTTAGCACGCCTGATTACGGAGGCAATTGAAATATACAACCATTTTGAAGTATACTGTAATACCTACCAGCTCGTAGTGGAGTGGAGCTGGCAACACGGTATTGCTTCCAAGTAAGTATGCACACATTTTACCACTAATAATTACACATCTGTTGGATCTGCCGGATCTGCCCTGACGATGGACACTGCAACGCTGTCCGAAACGTTGGCTAAAGAAGGAGTTAGCATAACACGGCATAACACCCCAACAACAAATAATGATAATAATTGCTACCATTTTGGAAACAAACTTAAAAACTGACTATATGTAATTAAAATTCAAACAGACGTAAGTGAAAAAGATATTCTTAAATGAACACATATCACATTATATTTTTATATCAACACAAACTGCAATTTTTAAGTTTTAATCCCTCTGGCATCGACCATATTTGTCAATGTCAAAATATTTCCGCTTTAAAATAAAATCCAAATAAATGGAATACAGTAAAACCCCTATTTTACGTTTTTTAAGGGACCGAAAAAAAAAAACCTAAACGGAGGGAAAATGTAAATGGGGGGTATTGGAGAAAAGAACATTTTAAATTTTGTTTTTTATTTATTCAATCATGTATATTGGTGAATTGAAGAAAAGAACCCTTTAAATTTTATTTTTTATTAATATAATCATGTATATGGAGAGAAAAATGTTATTCCAACAAAAGAAGAAGCAATAAAGTACATTGAGGGTCTTAAAATCTATTTTTCCAGCATTGTTTGATTTCAAGACGAAACTTTTAAATGTGTATACATGATTGAAAAAGAATTAGAACAGAAAAAAATGTAACAAACTAATCTATGTGATTTTTTTAATAAAAAATAAAATGTTCTTTTCTTCAATACATGAAAAAATAGGGGGTATAGATATTCCAAGTAAATTCGTCGAAATACGATATATTTCCGCATAAATCGAAATTTCGCAGCCGACTCTCTAAATTTAGAAACCTCTTTGAAATAAATTTGTAAAAATTCCGCATAACGTCCGCGTAAATTAAATTTTCGCGGCTGATTTGTAAAAATATGATAAATTTTCTCGTAAATCGAATTTTTGCAGCCGATTTCCGCCGCAGCCGGCCATTTAAATTCATATGTACGAAGTAAATTTGTAAAAATACGACATTCTAGTGTAAACCGATTCAATTTAAAACTAACCAACTTGTTTTATCAACTTTTTCGAGAATGTTCTTTTTCTCGCACTGAACTGACAGTTTTTCTTTGTTGAGACATTACGAACATAATTAACTTAACAAAAACAAAACAAGAAACGTAAAAACTGTGTATAATGTCGGAAAAAAACGTCTCAAATCACAAATCGAGTCAAAATCAAATGACAGATGCGTAAATAAACAAACTGACAGATGCTGTAGCATTTTAAACATGGCTAAAGTTGAAAGATGTCGGCCAATCGCCGCGTTGCGAGCAGTACGCCGACCAATAACGGCCGGCTAAAAATGGAAAGATGTCGGCCAATCACCACGTTTCGCGCAGTTTGCCGACCAATCACTGCTCGGCCGTGTCAAGCGCGCGTAACTCACATATTTTGAATATTTTCGACGTAAATTGCGGGAAAAAAAACGTAAAAAGGGGGTATAAATGTACTAAAATATATCGGGACCGAAATAATTACACGTAATTGGCGGGAAAACGTTAAATCTGGGGACGTAAAATTCGGGTTTCACTGTACTTTATTAAAAAGAGTCATAATAATAGCATGTATGAATGTGAATGAGGCAAGAAGTGTGTGTCAAGATCGAGTTGTTTGGCGGTCCGTCCTCTCTGCCTACCCCTGCGGGAAACGGCATGATGGTTAGTTAGTTAGTTTAGTTAGAAATAAACATAATTTTTGAAGTAAAAACTTTAAAAAGTATGAAAAACAGCTCACCATGCGTTTTTTCTAACTATATTTACTGATAATGAAAAAAAATAAAAACACATACACATTTTATTGCACAAATGTATTCCAAACATTTTTGTCACCTCACTTTTTGTCATTTCGTGTAAAAATAATTAATAAAATCCATCGCAAACGGCTGCCACGTTGAGTCTAAGCGTCGCAAGGAGTGCAGCATGCTGGGAATTTGGCGAAGGGGAACCAGGCCACACGCCAGTGTTGCCAGAGCGCGCGTAAAATCGTTTTTCGCGACTGCAGCTCCTTGGAGACCTTATTTTACGGACAGCCCTTGTAATATGTGAAACCACACAAGAATCCACTGCCATAAACCTAACTACCTGAAGATGGTAGGATTGTGTCACATCCAATTGGAAAATGTTGTCTGGCGAAAGGAAATGGGAGGGGTACAGGAAGGTTCCCAGCAATACAGATCCATTCGCTAAACTTAGGCACATCGTTGCGCACTGGGTTAATTAAAACAACCCTCAACATATGGACCAGAGTAATCTTAGCGCTTTGCCACGCCTTCATATCTTTGAAAAGTCATTACAAGTAATGAACAAAAAAAAAAGCATTACCTAATCTAACGTAACCTATTTCACCAAGTTGATTTTTTTTCATCAATTTGAATGACTTTTCAAATGAGTGATAAAGTTGCACATTGTTAAGTTATCCAGTCACCATTCAATACTTATGTACCTATTGAGTCGTCCAAACAAAAACTAAAATAAATAAGCGACGACCTCCCAAGACTTCGGTTTTTTGGCAAAATGAAATAAAATACATACAAAATGAAGTCAAATTTACGCCGGACGCCTTACTCCATTAATTACATATATCTCTTATCCACTGGAGCGACGGCGCATTTTTTAACTTTTGCCTTGGATTGCTTGTGATATTTTCGAGTCCATTTTTAATTTTTCCGCCGACATTGAATAAATCATACATCCGAATTTTAATATCGAGACATGCAAACTGATTATAGTTCTATATAGCCAATGAATGTACCTATCTTTTGTTGATTATCACATATTCGTAGGAATTATAAAAAAATATATATATAAAATCGTAAACTTTAAAAACGTGCGAATCCTGCGTGTCAGTTCCTTTGAAATTGCCCTAAATGTTACTTTTTCAAGTCAGCATTGGATATTTTCGATTTCTACACGTTGTCTATGGCCTACTTGATAACCACAGAAGAAAATATATTTTTTAAATCTCAATTTTTAAGTGCAATCAGCTGATGGAATATTTTGTTCGAAATTTTTTTAATACATTTTTGAGATTGCGGAGTGTCAAAATGAAATCCAATTTTTAGCATATTTAAATACATTTACCACAAAGTAACTGTATGAAATTAGAAGGATACGTTCATTGTCTACAATTATCAATAAGAATTAATATGATTTTTGCTTTATATAAATAAAATAATCATTTTACAAATACACCCTAATCACAGTTTGAAAATGAGTCTTCAGCTTTTACCTAAACATTTGTGACCTAAGATTAGATATTTATCACCATGTTTTTATATAACGTAGTAAAACAAGATACAAGATTTTTATAAGATATATATCATAAGTAGACATCGGATTATATGCATTTGCATATTTGCATATGCAAATGCATATAACTCTCTAATTACGGCGTTAATGCATATTTTAAGCCTTTTTTCCCAATCGTGCATATTTCGTTTCGTTTTCGTCAATTTGACAATCCTGAGGCCATTGCAATGCAGTCAAGCGCAAGCTAGAATTTGAAAAGGCATCCACTAAACAGAATATTACCCTCATCTCAACACATTTCCACAAGTTACCAGATGCCATAGTTAAATTGGAAACAAAAAACCTTCCTCTATTTACATCAATAGAAATACTGGAAACAATGATCGAACTTGCCAACGCCCTTCTTAATTCAATATCGGAAAAGATTCGTAAAAAGTTAGACGCTATTTTGCTTAAGAACCCGAGTCTTGAAGACATGAAGAACATTAATGCCTGCATCAACGATGTAGGTGATATCCTGCCTAAACACCTTTTGACGACCTCCGTAGTCCAGTGGCTAAGACTCTTGACTCACAATCCGGAGGTCGCGGGTTCGAACCCGGCGTGCGCAAATAATTTTTTTTTGATTAATTTGTGTTATTTCACAATTAATTAATTTAAAATAATATAAAGTATATTTGCGGCACGTTCCAGAGTGGAAGATACTATCAGTATCGCCCTGGTGAAAGACCACCATTCAGAATTGAAACGTTGCTTGAAAATGGCTTTAGCCGTGTTTGGTGACCAGATCTGAATAGCCAGGTACTTTCCAACCTTCCTCTTCCCCACCTCCTTCCCCTCCTCACTACCTTCAGCCTCACAACATACCCCATATGGGATGCCATAGTCTCACTGACTCCAGACAGGAGCAGTCGAGATTCTTGTGCGGTATTCACTGTAAAAAAAAAAAAAAAAACAGGTATCTCCAGAAATGGCGCCAATTTTTAAATTTTGTACAATGACGTCAATTTTCGGCGTACAAATGAATACTGGGTGACAAAAGTCACAAATTAGCGCTCGAAAATTTGGAAAAACCATTAATTGTATATTGTCACAAAAACTATGCACAATTTTAAGAAAACTTCGCTGTTATTGTACCGTCTTTAATTAAAATATACACAAATAAAAATGGTTTTTTTGATTTTTCATTGTGCATATTTTGGCCATATTAAGAGTTTTTAGTGCATATTTCGGCCTTTTTTAGTGCATATTTGCATGCATATTTTGGCACTTTGTTAGTGCATATAATCCGATGTCTAATCATAAGAATACGTAGTACTAACCTTTTTAAATTGTGACAAAATATGTATCTGACAGCTAGCTTTGGTTGTCATATCGAGGACTTACTGCGGAAAAGCACTAAGCCAAAAATACTAGTTTCGAGATAATTGAATTTGAAAGTTTGAGCAATGTTAACTTTTTAAAAATATATTTTAAAGTCATTATAGTGACGAATAGAGTATAATATATTGTTTTATTGTCTACTTATGCCTGTACTTATTATTTAAAAATATCAGAAAAATTCATACTAGAATTAAAAAAATAGAAGAGTATTGCATGACTTAATGACACGCTTATGCTTTTAATGGAAGACCAGTAATATTATAATATGTAGCAATTTTAAGATAAATAAATAAAAAATAAAATAATGCTTTTTTGCTAACACAATATTGCAAGCACCGAAGTAAAAATAGTTTGGTGGTGTAACATTTTTATTTTAATAAAACATATTTTTTACAAAATAGGTGTTTTTTATGTAATATGATTTTCATCCGATACTTTAATATAATTATCATTTATTTCGCTATCATCGACACAAGAACTTTGAAGCTCAAATGGTTTAATTTTTTTATCACATTAAATCGTCAAATATTTTTTCTTGGAATGTGATATTGATATCATTTTGTTGTATAATTTTGATATCCCACAATTCTGATCAATGACTTCTTGTCGCTTACCCCTGCGTATATTACGGACTTCAATAATGAGAAATTAATATTATTATCTACTTTTGTAATATTTTTTTATTTAGCGAGAAACTTATCTTAAACACAACTGCTCTATAAATTATCCAATTATTATTATTAATATTAAATGTCAGATTTTGAATACCGCAGATCAACAAAAAATCTTTCAACGAAATAGCATTAAGTCTGACTTAATGCTATTCAACAACCGCAGATCAACAAAAATCTTTCAACGAAATTGCATTATGTCTGACTTAATGCTATTTCACACGGTATAATTATAATTATATGTCACGATACGGTAGTTATATATTCAAGGAATATGCACGAAGTCCCTTAGTGCTCATTCGCTGAAAAGATTTATGCAGTTAATTATTAGTACAGATAATAACTCGAAAAGTATTATAGGTAGGACAAAGTGCGCCTTCGTAGACTTAAGATTGGCCACCGAGTAACAATTTTGACTTAATAACGACATCATTAAGTCAAAACAGCAAAAAATTGACTTAGTGCTTTTTCGCAGCAAGCCCACGATATACTGGATTGAAACTTTTTAAAACTAATTGAAATTTACATGTATATCTTTGTTAAGAATTCTTCTAATTGATAAACTATAGTTCAAATGCACAAGTCAAATAATTAGGTCAATAATTGTAAAAATAAACACAAAAATCGGATGAAATTTAAATTTTAAATTCGACTTACGTAAAACATGTAAAAAGGCACTAATTTTTAATTTGAACGAATTTAAAACACTTTCAATAGATGGATAATTGAATTGCAGGAACTGTCGTACATAAACATGTAATAAAAATCATTTAAAACAATTACTTTCACCTCATTTTAAGCAAACACACGGCTGTCAGTTTAAACGAAAAAAAAATTGTCAACAACGCGAAATACATGTTTTTTAGACCTTTCTAGTATATCGTAGAGGCAAAAGAATAGAGACATCTATGAAAAATGCTTCAAAGGATTTTATAAGCTGCATTATTATGTGAATCGCAGATCGCGGGAGTTTTTAAAAATATTTCAAAAAAAATTTTAATGCATCTAAGGAGAAAGCGCGTGAATTCGGCAACTTAGCAAACTTATGTTTTGTAAGTGGTACCGAAATTCACCGAAAAGCGTTCCAGTGGCTAGGTCTCTTCCCTCTTTTGCATTATTTGTCATTTGAGTAAACTTTGTATTTTTATAATTTTCTATTTCTAATTGTTTTTGTTATTTAATTTTTATTTAAACAATTTCAAAATTTACAAATGTATAATTTGACTGACTGATTTATGTAATTTTTAACCTATTTGTTTATTAACCCTTAACTATGGACGTGAAATAAAAATCACACTCCCATGGACGTCGGGTCACACAGACCCCTTTATAAAATTCTTATAATTTTCATACCTGAACCAATCTGACTTTAGCAAGGAGTTTATATGTTAAAAGTATTTATAAATAAAAGATCATGTAATAAAAATAATCAACTTTTATTCATATTTTAATAATTATCTCCAAATTTAACAAACTTAGTCAGTTTTTAGTATTAATTGAATTGAGATCATATTAAGGCTCCTTAATTATAGTAGGTATCACATAAATCAAAACTAGAATTGAAATTAAAAAACTTTTTCACTTTGTTCCACTTATTTATTATTACCAGGAACGGTTTCATCCTATTGATTTTATACAAACTCAGGCAGTGGTACACAACATTGTCTATATATAATGAATGATTCTATTTTGTTAATTTAAGGCATTATAAGTTATTTTGTTAATTTAGGGTACATTAGGTAATTATAAAGTTTATTTTTAAAAATTATGAATGATGTTACATAGTAAGTAGATATTTTTAGTTCACATGAATATAAAAGAATTTATATAATTAAATAGGTTTGTGATTTCTGATATTTTATTTTTGTAATGTTGGGATATTCCCTCCTTGTTGCTTAGGGCTTATTGTCAAGTATTGGTAGCACTAAAGTAATTATTAGAGTTCTCCACATATTTGGGTTATTACATTTTTAAAGTACATACTTAAATTATACCACTGCTCTCTGAAGTAAAATTATTCGAAGTGTATTATAATGATGATTGAGCATTATGTTCCAACTGTTTATTCATAACATATTTACGATCTATTTTCTTCGTTCAGCGATTGATTTCTAATTCTAATCTGTTTAATTTTTGTCCTTTCTTGCAAACATGAAGGATTTTTACATCTCTATCTTTGTCAAAAGTATGTTGGTTTTCTAATAGATGCAAGGCGACGTTGGATAAATCTCCTTTTTGATTAACCCAACTAAAGAAATGTTCTTTTATACGGGTTGATACTGCTCTTCCTGTTTGTCCTACGTAATATGCGGGGCAATTCGAGCAGTTCACCTGGTAGACTCAAGAGTTTTCCAGATTACCTCTTTTATCTTTATTGTTTATAAATATTTTACCCAAAGAATTTACGTTATAAAAGGCGGTCTTACATTTTTTGTCACTGTCATTAATTTTGAAATTTTATATTTGATGTATATATATTTTTTTTTGCAATAGTTTTGATAACTTTTAATTCAAGTTATCAAAACTATTGCAAAAAAAAAATAATGGTTACGATAGCAGAATAATTGTTAATTTAATAAAGAAAAAGAATGAAAAACTCACCGTAGCTTCAATTACATATGGCCTTACGCCAGACAAGGAAATAGAAACAAAACGATGGACTAAAATACCATACCTTGGCAAAATATCAAATAAAATTTCAAAATCAAACCTTTGAAACCTTTTTAATTATATAAATTATTTTATATTCATGTGAACTAAAAATATCTACTAACTATGTAACATCATTCATGATTTTTTAAAATAAACTTTGTAATTACCTAATGTACCCTAAATTAACAAAATAACTTATAATACCTTAAATTAACAAAAAAGAATCATTCATTATATATAGACAATGTTGTGTACCCCTGCCTAAGTTTGTATAAAATCAATAGCATAAGAGTTTCAACTACCAGTCTGAAAATGTCCGTAGTAGGATGAAACCGGTCCTGGTAATAATAAATAAGTAGAACAAAGTGAAAAAGTTTTTTAATTTCAATTCTATTACAATGGAATTCCACCACGAATTAACAGTGCAAAAACTAGACTCATTAAATCAAAACTATTAATTTTTCCTAGCTAATAAAAAAAAACAGTAACAAAAACTCATAAAAACAACTTCTAAAAGAAATAAAATAAAAATTCTGACAAGGATAAAACTTATGTAAAATTACTGGCACTCAGAACGTAGAAGCTTGGAACACTGAAGACAGACTGGCTTCTTGCAATTAACAACAGGCATGGGTTGCCTTTCTAGAGAGCTTTGATGAGCAAAATCTGCGTCTTTTACGATTTATAGGGTAAACTTCTTCAGCCTTTATCGCCGCTGGGGGAACATCTGCACCTAATATTCCGAGTATACTTCTATGGAAATTATAGTCAGCGGGTCTCACAGCCCCCGATCAAATTTTAAATGATTATTTCTCACGTGAAAAGTGCCAGACGACGCGACTTTCTCCGTCCTTGGTCCAAACACAACTAAAACTGAAGCTACTGAAACGAGCGGGGGTGACGCGCCCGGGGAAGGTGTTTATTCCGAGAAATTGAAGAAGGGGCTTGGCCTCTGAGACCCGGCGTCCACAGTTAGAAGTTAACTGAGTTTTTATAACTGGATTGTTCTCATGTGAGTGAGAACATCGGTAAAAACCCAGTATAACATTTAACATTTTTCGAAAATTTAAATACCTAGCTACAATCATAAACTTAAAAGTTAGTAAAGTTATAAGTACCTATGTAAAATCAAGTCCTTCAGATGGACCATTAAAGTTGACACACAAATTTCGACTTAATAAAAAAATTGGTCCGCCTTGGGGGGGTGGGGGGGGAATTGTGATTTTGGGGGGTGTGCCACTGGGTTTTATATATACATATATAGATCTAACATGAATACAGTTTTCGTAGGGTATAGATAATCACACTCACATCACTATTCAGAGGTAAAAAGTAAAACAGAAAAATTTTGCCTACAATGTGCAAGTATTTATACGTGTGCTATGGGATGTGCAATATATATATATATATTTGTGATATGGTAATACATATTTTGAAACAGTATTTCATAAAACTAGTTTGGTGTAGAACCTATTATCAAATTATATTTTCTATGGACCTTGTAAGGGAAAGTGCAAATCCTTTGTTAATGCCATCAATGGTATTGTTGTAATCTTCAGGTGACCCATTTTTTGTGTTTATAGAAATATATGTTTGTGTTTATAGAAGTGGATGTTAAATTGATATTTTTGTTCCGCTAGAAAAAGTAGACGTGACCCAATATGATTTTAAACCAGAGTGGATAGCGTTCTGGGAAAAGCGCATGAACGAACTGCACTTGGTGGAAATTGAGAATCTGAAACTGGAGAATTGCCGGCTGCTGAAACTTCCTACAGATGTGCCAGAATTCTCCAGTTATTTTAAATTTATGGATCAGACAACCACTGTAAACAGGTAAAATATTTATTTAACTTTGTATTTTCCATTGATAATGATGAATAACTACTATGTATTAAGAATAAAATTTCTCCTTGGCTTAAAAGAAATGTACATTACATTATACTTGCGGTAACACCGAAATCAGCTTTTTTGAGTTACATATAACCATACCTTTATTTCCTCGCTCACAAAAACATATTTGTTTTTGGGATACATGTGCGGAGAAATAACGGTATTGTTCTTTGAAGATGATTTTGGAGTCGCCTAGTTGTGCCACGCTATAAATACAACCGTTTTAAAGCCTTGGGCTTGTAGCCATGTGTCTTTCTTTGATCATAATAAGAATGCTCTCTAGTAATTTAGAAATACGTCAATCATATAGTTTTTCCAAAAATATTTTCCTTTTCATAAATCTTTAAAAAAAAGTATTGTTTAAGGTAACTAAGTTTGTTGTTGTTTTGGTAAATTTCAGCCCTCCTCGGGAAAATATAGACAGTAGTCGAAATGCTTCGCCTTCACCTATAGAAAGAAAATTCAAGGTGCTAAGCAAAGAAAAATCAGATTTCCCATCTTTACCCAAAGAAGATCGGGAAGAGATAAATTACAGAAATGGGAGAGATAGAAAGGAGAGCAGAATTGATGGGGATGTCAGAGATATTAGAGACACCAGAGATAGTAAGGACACCAGAGGTGGTAGACACACCAAATATGGTAGAGACAGTAAGGACACCAAAGATGATAAGGACACCACAGGCAGAAGAGATTCCGAAAATGATAGAGGCAAAAAAGATAGTAAGGGCACCAGAGATGGTAAGGATACCAAATATGGCAAGGACACCAGAGATGGTAAAGACACAAGAGATGGTAAGGATACCAGAGATGATAGAGACGCCAGAGATGGTAAAGACACCAGAGATGGGAATTTCACCAGAGATAAAAATGACACCAAAGATGGTACAGACATCAAAGGCAGTAGAGATACCAAAGATAGTAGAGACAAAAAAGATAGTAAGGACACCAAAGATGGGAAGTTCACCAGAGATAAAAATGACACCAGAGATGGTAAGGACATCACAGGCAGTAGAGATACCAAAGATGGTAGAGACAAAAAAGATAGTAAGGACACCAAAGATGGTAAGGACATCAGAGATGGTAAGGATACCAGAGATGGTAGAGACGCCAGAGACGGTAGAGACGCCAGAGATGGTAGATACATCAGAGATGATAGAGGCATCCGAGATGGTAGCGACTTCAGAGACGGCGGAGACACCAGAGACGCTACAGACACCAGAGATGGTAGAGACGCCAGAGATGGTGGTGACACCAGAGATGGTAGACACATCAGAGATGGTAGAGGCATCCGAAATGGTAGCGACACCAGAGATGGTAGAGACATCAGAGATGGTGGTTACACTAGAGATGGTAGGGATGGAGGAGAAAAAAATAGGAACTACCAGCCAAACCGACCGGGGGAGAAGGAATCCAGAGCTCCTATGAATGAGGAAAGACACTTTGAGTCTCTTCGCAGAGGTAGCACAAACTGGCAAATAGAATTCAGACCCTCTGAGTCTCCTCCGAAAAAGTTTAAAGCAGGAGCAGAGTGAGTTTTTTTATTAATGTTTTTATTGTCACTTTGCAGCAGTGATATACAAAATACAGGGTGTTAAGGGACGTACTTGACTTACTCTAACCAGGGATTCCTGACATTATTTGGAGTAAAAAATGGAAATGAAATTTTGGTCTCCGGTGACTTTATGGTGACTTTTTTTTTTTTTTAAATTTTTTTTTTTACAAAATCAAACAAAAAAAAAATCGTCTGCATGTAGTTACTGGTCACTCAGCCGAGTAACCGACCAACCCCTAACCCCGCCTCCAACTGTCCAACATCTATCATTTTTTTATGTTTTTATAAAAAAAAACAAACATTTAAAATGTCACCGGAGACCAAAATTTCATTTACATTTTTACTTCAAATAATGTCAGGAATCATTGGTTAAAGTAAGTCAAGCACGACCCTTAACACCTTGTATTTAGCAGGCATTTTTTTTTTCAAGCCATAACTGTCCGCATTAGTATTGGGTACTAAGATATTGAAATACAAAAGAGATATGCTATGATGTCCGCGCGACTGTCGGCGGACTACTACCTAATCGGAGTAGTTTGCATACGAAAAGAATTTGTTCATTTAGTTGATTTTTTGAAGGTGTGCATTAGTACGGAATAAAATTCGATCATTTAGCTTAACGTTCGTTTAGCTTATTCGTTAATTGGTAAACAATATCGGCGACACCTGGAAGCGCAGCCTTACCCAGCAAAAACTGCGGATAGCACATCTCTTATATTTCAATATCTTTGGTTTGGGTAGGACACGATATCAGGATGAGTTTGTATGAGGTACTCAAATAGAGGGGGGGGGGGGGGGTTGACTAGAGAATTTTAGAGAACCTGATTTTTACATTAGCTCCACACAGGAGGCCCTGAGGAAAATAATTCCCCTCAGAGCCTATGTCATCTTTAGGGATGCAGTGGATGTATTAATCCATCCCTCCAGCGGTGCATGGCGATGTTCCGAGAAAGTAAGGCTGGAGAAGTCAAAAGGACTCCCTCAACCACTCTCTCCGGATTCGGCTTGCCATGCAGCGGTTGGGCCGACGCATCCGCTGCCAAGACCTGGACAAATCTAATAATGTAAAAAAAAAAAAAAAATATTTTAAATGTTTTGTAGCAGTTGGGACTCTTGTGCGGCATTCACATAACAATAAATTACTATATCTCACACCTCATGGATCTAATACAAAAATGTCATGCAATACAAGAATCACCTCACCTCACCACCTCATACATTTGTCCCATACGATACGTGACATTACATGTAGGTCAATACACCAACCACCTCACACCTCACCTCGCATTTGTCCCATACGTGACATGACATGTAGTCCAATACACCAACCATCTTACACCTCACCCACAGATAATATAAACAAAGGGAGATATGCTACGGGCAGTTTAAACCTTGTGGAACTGTATTTCCTCGTGTCGCCGATATTATTAACCAATACTATTACACACCTTCGCTTACGCTAAAGTATACGCCCCTATTCGAACTCACACTTAAAACTTGTCATTTTCGTTGGCACTAATACTTAGAACAGATTTCTATGCGTACACGTTCCGAACGCATTCGCAATTAGCAATACATAGAAATGATGACGAATAAGGCTTACAAGAATACAAATCGACAGAGATCGACATTTTAGTTAAAAAATGGTTCCAGTTAAAATTTTGATGAAAAATTCTTATTCTCAGAACCGATAAATCGAAACAAGTGTGATCTGGACACTGGGCACGTTTAACGTGTCCCATTTGTAACAAATCCAAATCAATTGTTTCTAATATATAATTAGATAACTGAATTTTAACAGTTTTTGGTTTTGTTCAATAACTTTAATCACAATAACACTCACAGTGTGTTTTTGTTGTTGTAAAAATCCATAAAAAGAAACTCTCATTTTTTACTCATGTTAATTTATTTTGTATTTGAGTACTTCACAAGAGTCCCATCTGCTCCCAACCATCTGGAACCAGTGAGACTAGGGCATCCGCAATTGGGGTATTTTATGAGGTTTCAGATGGTGAGGAGTGGAAGAAGTCGAGGAAAATGAAAGTGGGGAAGTACCCGGTTATTCAGATCTGGTCGCTAAACACGGCTAATAAATTTAAAGCAACCTTTCTGTTCTGAATGGTGGTCTTTAACCAGGGTTATACTGAAAGTATTTACAATTCTGTTTCACAATTAATAATTTTACAATAATAATGACAAGTATTTTGGGCAACGTTGGGTGCTCTACCCGTGTTAGGGCCTTTATTTTGCGATTTCATGTTTTGTTTCATAATCTATTTATTACCCGTGTTTTACAGGCAGTTTTTTGAAATAATATGTAAACAGTTATTTTCCTCCTCTTTTGAATGTCAAATGTGCTAGTTTTCATCAATCTCGAACATATGTAAATAAAAAAATTTAAATAAAAAACCCACCTTGGTATAATTAACAAAAATATATATAAATATGTATGTACAAGAGGTATTTAATTTAGCAAACAAACATTTAAAAAATACATACATATTATTGACCGGTAAAGTGGAGATATTTGTATTTGGAGATACTTGTCGCTTCGATAATTTTGGTGTTACGTTTTTAACTAAGTAATGTAAACGGATATCAAGGTATTTTTCCAAAACGGCTTTAGTGAGTTGAACTGAATGATTATTCATTGGTGATTGGTCATATTGATGAAAATAAATATTTTCAAATACTTTGATTCCAACGAAATATCGTAAGGCTTTGGTTACTAGTTCCTGTTTAATATTATTTTTTTATTTAATTTTCAGTTTATTTTTATCTACAATAGCGTTCTTTATTATCACTTCCATTGTTTTGCAAATGTTTATAACATCAATTGAAGGGAAAAAAAGGCCAGGTTGCTGGTTTAAAATCGTTTTGGCCAAAGTGAGACGAGCAAATGATGCTATGGCGAGTCGGAAACCAGTTTCCCTACCTCCCCGTTGCGTCCATCCATTTTTCTTTAATTGTTCCGTCCTTCGGAAATCTGAAATAATTAAAATACTATAAGTTACTGCATTTAAAAACGGATATAAATAAATTATCACGCTTTTTTGTTATGCTTCTCCCCATCCCGTGAACCCCCCCCCCTCTCATCACTCCCTCACCCCCGCCAACCCCCTCCTTCGTTTCCCTTCTCCACCCACATAATCCTCCCCCTATCAGATCCCTCGTCCCGGATTCTCTTCCCCTTCTCCTTCCCTTCCTGAGGCTAAACTATATGAAACACGCACATTTCTCAAACTGATCATGCGCCAAAAAATTTACAAATTTTATAATGCCAAAGCTTACCGTTATATATATTGAAACCTTCACGGGCGTGCCCACACGAAAACACTAAAGTTTCATCCCAGTCGGATGAATGGTATAGGAAATAATTTTATAATGCTAGAGCCCACCATTATACTCGTATATAGAAACCTCCATGGGCTCCGGCACTAAAAATCACCAAAGTTCCATTGAAAATCGAATAAATGGTACACGAACGCATGCGGAACAAAGAAAGATTAATTTTTATAAATAATGATTTTAAAAGGAAAGCATTGTATTTGTTTCTACCACCAATCAGCATCTACAACAATAATTATCTACAAAATAATAATTTTATACATATTTATATTTTTTTTATAAAGCCCTACTAATATTACGAAATATCGATGGTCGGTATTTAAAAGAACTCGCGTCCCCATCACTAGCATCGTAATGGCGGCGATGTTTGTTTTAACGGGGCCTTATGTCAATAAAAACTTCGAATAATCATTAAAAATTGATAACGTACTCTAATTTTGTACTTACCGGTGAAATGAAACTCCATTTATCTTGAAGTTCACATTTCTTGTATTATTTTTGCATAGTTGCACTGAACAAGACGGAATTTTGAATAAAACGGGCACAAACTGTACGCGGTTACGACACAAAACCAATTGAATGAACGAATTCTTTCCGTATTCACACTCCGCTCCGTAGGCCGTAGTCCGTCCACGGTCTGGCGGCCAACATAGCGTATCTCGGGTTTCTAATATCTTTGACCTCACCTCATATTTGTCCCATACATGACATGACACCTTAACCTTATTTCCAGTTATATTTTCAGATTTATTTAGAAAGTCTTCAATACAATTCTTGATGTCGTACTTATTTTTAACAAAATAAATATATCTAAAATTTGAAAAGTCATCTTTAAATAAAACAAAATATTTCGATCCTCCTAATGAAACTTCTTCCATTGGACCACACGTGTCTGCACGAATTAATTCACATGTCTTCTTGCTTGAGTAATTACTTTTAGCGAACGGCAATCAATGAATTTTTCCTTGTAAACAACTCTCACATTTTGAAACAAATGATTGCTGTGAATCGATGTTGTTTTTCTGTAAAACTTTCTTGACATATTCAAAGTTCTGATGAACTAATTTTTCATGCCACGAATTCAAATCATTCAGCTCTGATTTTACCACATTTGCAGTATTATATTTACTCATAAAACGTAAATCCATGTAATAACCGCTTCCTTCTCGTTTTGCTATGGCGCACACTTCTCCATTCTTGTAAAATTTGCAGGATTTGTCATCTGTCATCATGACATAACCTTTTTCAATTGCCCGGTTGACAGAGAACAGATTAATTTTGAAATCTGGAATGAATAACACATTGTCTATTGTAGTATCAACCCAGTTTTTTTCGTTTCGCTGTACCTGTAACCTGTAACACCATCTGTCCGCAGCCCAATACACTAATCGTTGTGCCATTTCCGATTATAATTTGTTTATGCAATGTGTCTGT
This sequence comes from Limnephilus lunatus, assembly GCA_917563855.2. NCBI lineage: Eukaryota > Metazoa > Arthropoda > Insecta > Trichoptera > Limnephilidae > Limnephilus > Limnephilus lunatus. The sequence goes on along the minus strand of OU830597.1, from coordinate 81,571,040 downwards.
AAAGTTTGTGAACAAGTCCCGATCACAACACATATGTTCGTCAGCACCTGAGTCCACTGAAGCCACTTAGATTTTTCATAATTTTTTTTTTTTAATTTTCATTTAATACCGCAAACGCATTATTTTTTCTTGTTGTATTTACTTGCGTTCTAATTTTTATAAAACCAGCACTGTGATTTATAATGTCCAATCTTGCCGCAATAATAACACTTGTTATTTACGTTATTTTCAATATTATTTTTATTATTCTTACACTCGCTCTGGAAATGTCCTATTTTCCCACATTTGAAACACTTCCCAGTCTTTTTATTTTTCATTAAAAAAGCTGACGATGATGAAGTTTGTTCATTATTCTTATCCATAAGCCTTTCTTCCTCCATCAACAACCTGGCCACTAAGTTGTCCAAGGTTTGCTTATCATCAGGGGCAGATTCATAAGCCGAAACAAAGTGTTTATATTCTTCTGGCAGCGACATAAGTACTTTAGTTATAACAAATTTCTCAGAAATCTCTTCCCCCATTTGCTTTAAATGGTTCTGCATTTCTTGGATTTTCGACAAAAATGCAGACATTTCTGTACCTTTTTCGTATTTGTACTGGAAAAATCGCTGTTGAACAATATGAATGCTAGTCTCCGTCTTTTGTTCATACACACTCTGCAACTTTTTCCACATTTCCGCTTAAGTAGAACAGGATATAATGTGCAACATAACATTTTCTGCCATCCTTGTGACTATTAAGGTCTGAGCCTTTGCATCCTTATTTTCCCAAAGAATTTTCTGTGCCTGTTCTTCAGGTTTTACACTTCGATCTTCGACTATATCGAGCCATCCTTGTCCACGCAACAGCACTGTAGTCTGGAACTTCCAAACATTCCAGTTTCTTGAACCTTCCAATTTCAACACGTTTTGGTTTCCATCCATCTTGATCACAACACTTAACAAGATGTTTATTTCCCTTTTTGCCTTCCTCCTGCAAAAAACGCAGCGACACACGCGGCGTGGTGTCAATAACTTAACCACAATTCGCCAGTCAATCAGTTTGCAGCAGTTATCCACAACTCAGCAAGTTTTATTATAAATCAAGGTGTGTGTGCCTGGGCCCATAACATGAAGTGATAATAAATAATACTCTCTTTATTATCCTGAAAAATACCACTTTATTGAACTGATAAATACAAAAATAATGCTGACAGTTTTAACACTTTACTTCCAGTAAATTTGTCGAAGTTCTTAGTCGAAGTATGATACAGTTAAAAGTGACTGAATTGGAAATGGGTTCCATAGCTCAATCGGTAGAGCAGTTGGCCATGAATGCTAAGGTATCTGGGTTCGAGTCCAGTGGAACCAATATCTTTTTCTGATTTTTCTGTCTTCAGATTTTGATTGAGTTTCGCTAATATTGTCTAGTCCCAACATAGTCCTAGTCAATAGATGTCGCGTATTAAAAAATAAAATAGATAAATATTTATCCAGACACTATCTAGATGGCATTTAATTCGGGTTGAATCTTGCAATCATATATAAAGATAGCAGCCAATAATATGTGGGTTAGGAAAATGAAGATAGTGTTGGTAGTTCTTAGTCGAATATACAGTTAAAAGTGACCGAATTGAAAATGGGTTTCATAGCTCAATCGGTAGAGCAGTTGGCCATAAATGCTAAGGTATCTGGGTTCGAGTCCCAGTGGAACCGATATCTTTTTCTGATTTTTCTGTCTTCAGATTTTGATTGAGTTTCGCTAATATTGTCTTCATTTAATTAAATATTATAATTTGAGTTTTAACTCATAAAGTTAAAAATAAAAATAAAAACATTAAAAAATTGTTCTTGGAAAGAAATTCACACTGTTTACACAGCGTGAGAGGGTAGTTTATCTCTGTTTTAGTAATGATATCTGAACGAAATTTGGGATTTTCCAAAGTATTTTGAATGTTCTATATATTTCTTATTTTTTAAGGTGTCGTAAAAACAAATACCATTTATAAAAAATAGATAAAATTACCTTTTAGATTTGTGTATTTGAAATACACTTTAGTTTTAAAAAACTGCCATATTTTAAGATGGAAAAAATGGAAAAAAAAATCTTAAATAAAACTCTCCTATAAATTTTAAAAAAATCAAAATTTAAAAAATACAGACCTTTTATATAATGAATTTGAAATGAAACTGTCACCTCTTTTTTTCCTCGTGCATACAATAAAAAAGTAATAAAAATTTTCAAAGTTTTCTTAAAATGCCAATAAAAAAACCTAAAAATAAACCGACACTTAAAAGTTATTTCTTGCATCTGTAAAGACGTTCATTTCTTTAATACGTTTACAAACACATGTTTTAAATATTAATATTTGAAAAAAACACCACTTTTAAGAAATTCTCATAAAATAAAGATTTAAAAATGTTAATTTGATCTTTTATGTAACCCATAAAACAATATTTTGACAGTTGAACTTTTAAAGTACGGTTATTGTGCAATAACTTGATTAAACTGATGTGAAACCACACAAATAACACGGCAAATATATTAAATATATAGTGAATTGGCCACTATAATAGAAATCATTCAGTAAAATCGCAATATTTACTGACAAAATTCCCGCCATTCTCCCGCGACTCCCCAATTCAAACACAAGAAATGTTTTTCTCTATTCAATTGGGTAATTTTGTTAACAAGAAATTACTTTATTGTAATTAGTTTTTAACCCATTGGCCACAAACCCCGGCAGCCTGCCGGGTGTGCAACTCAGTTACTTAACCACAAACCCCGGCGTGCTGACGGGCTAGAATAGGTCCGCCAAAAAATGGAAAACAAGCACGACAGTGACATTTTTTAATAAAATTTTAAATGCCGAACGCTCTGTAGGTAATTAATCATTCATTTCGTAGAATTGGAAACAATATGTTTGATATGTTTTTTCCCTGATATTTGTGTTCCAAGTTTTGTATGCAGACAGTCGCCATTTAATTTCTTCAAAATTGCGAGTGGTTCTAGGCTTTTGGTAGTGTCCCTGAACATCCCTGATTGCTTTGAGGACTATCATACCAAATTATTTTATTAGTTATTAGTATACATGTATGTAAAAAACAAAAATTATTATTGTTTCGATTTATGAATATTACATTTTTTGTAACTTTTTGAACAAAAATTTGGTAAAAACGTACGAAAAAAAAGGTTATATTTGTATCCTTATTTACACATATATTAATATTTTTTAATTTTTAATTTTATTGTTTTTCTTTGCCTTAATCCAATATGTAAACAAATTTAAAGAAATTAATTCATTTGAATATACGGTTCAAGAGTTACAATAGATTTAGTACACCAATGCAGGTTTTCATTTTTTGGTACAAAATTAATTCAGTGTCGAGGGCCAATTTTTTAGCTCATATATTCTGTGGCCAATGGGTTAAGAACAATATACTTTTCTTCAATAAATCTGTCTGTTGTATGTATTTCAAATAAAAGAAATAATAATAAATAAAGTCTCTATTTAAAATTATACATGGAGGATAGTAAATTTAGAAATTTTGGGTACTCCTTTTGGCAATGGAAGAGTTAAAAGTTACTTCACTATATCTACTCCCTATCTCATTCCAGTGCAGAGATAATGCATAATAATAACATACATTTTTACAAACAAACATTGAGAAAATATGTAAGATGTATACATTTCACAAAACCGCGGGAGAAATAATGCTTGTTTAATTCTAGTGGCCCACGCTTCTCCTGGGACGATAGTAATGACAGAGTTATGTCTAACTCAAGGAAAAGAGAATCAGTCTCACGAGATTCTAAGAAGGCATCGGTTCGCCGGAGAAATGTTTTTTCAACAGAACGAGAGAGGTTTGTATTCTTCTTACTTGTGTTTAGTTGTATGTAAACGGAAGTAAATGAACACCTACTTGAGTAAAATGAGTACTTGTTGAACTTGGTGAATGAACTGATTAGTAGTATGATAATACCAAAACATATACGTACTGCAATTCCTGAGGATAGGGTTCATAGTCAGAGTCTGAAAATAGCTGGTTCCATTCAGCTGTACATTTATAAGAGTTTTTATTTAACCTTAATGTGGCTGTGGGTTGTGTGATTCTGTGTGATGTGCTATCCCCGTACACACGTTATGTCACGGATGTCACATATTATGTGATCCTCATCACAAAGTTTCACTAAAACACGCATATGGGGTAAGATTCCTTGAAAAGAGATATATAACAATATCAATAAACGTTTTATTATCTTGGATATGTTTTTAGATTTTCACAGCCAAAAGTAGAGATAATGTATAATAATAACATACATTTTTACAAACAATGTATACATTTCACAAAACATGAAATAATGCTTCTTCTTTAATTCTAGTGGCTCACGCTTCTCCCTGTGGGACGATTATAATGACAGAGTTATGTCCAACTCAAGGAAAAGAGAATCAGTCTCACGAGATTCTAAGAGTGCATCGGTTCGCGGGAGAAATGTTTTTTCAACAGAACGAGAGAGGTTTGTATTCTTCTTACTTGTGTTTAGTTGTATGTAAATGGAAGTAAATGAACACCTACTTAAGTAAAATGAGTACTTGTTGAACTTGGTGAATGAACTGATTAGTAGTATGATAATACCAAAACATATACGTACTGCAATTCCTGAGGATAGGGTTCATAGTCAGAGTCTGAAAATAGCTGGTTCCATTCAGCTGTACATTTATAAGAGTTTTTATTTAACCTTAATGTGGCTGTGGGTTGTGTGATTCTGTGTGATGTGCTATCCCCGTACACACGTTATGTCACGGATGTCACATATTATGTGATCCTCATCACAAAGTTTCACTAAAACACGCATATGGGGTAAGATTCCTTGAAAAGAGATATATAACAATATCAATAAACGTTTTATTATCTTGGATATGTTTTTAGATTTTCACAGCCAAAAGTAGAGATAATGTATAATAATAACATACATTTTTACAAACAATGTATACATTTCACAAAACATGAAATAATGCTTCTTCTTTAATTCTAGTGGCTCACGCTTCTCCCTGTGGGACGATTATAATGACAGAGTTATGTCCAACTCAAGGAAAAGAGAATCAGTCTCACGAGATTCTAAGAGTGCATCGGTTCGCGGGAGAAATGTTTTTTCAACAGAACGAGAGAGGTTTGTATTCTTCTTACTTGTGTTTAGTTGTATGTAAATGGAAGTAAATGAACACCTACTTAAGTAAAATGAGTACTTGTTGAACTTGGTGAATGAACTGATTAGTAGTATGATAATACCAAAACATATACGTACTGCAATTCCTGAGGATAGGGTTCATAGTCAGAGTCTGAAAATAGCTGGTTCCATTCAGCTATACATTTATAAGAGTTTTTATTTAACCTTAATGTGGCTGTGGGTTGTGTGATTCTGTGTGATGTGCTATCCCCGTACACACGTTATGTCACGGATGTCACATATTATGTGATCCTCATCACAAAGTTTCACTAAAACACGCATATGGGGTAAGATTCCTTGAAAAGAGATATATAACAATATCAATAAACGTTTTATTATCTTGGATATGTTTTTAGATTTTCACAGCCAAAAGTATTTTCGTTATTTGTTTTTGGGGTGTTATGCCATGTTGCGCTACCTCCTTATTTAGCCAACGTTTCGGACAGCGTTGTAATACACTACGAGCTGGTATTACAGTATACTTCAAAATGGTTGTAGATTTCAATTGCCTCCGTAATAAGGCGTGCTACAAAAAGAACTGGTTCCAAAAAACTTCCTCGAATCCACTGTCATTCAGTGATCGCTAGTCACACATAGTAACCGAGATAGGCAATGGCGATTTGAACGATGGAACCGGTTCCAAAGGAGGCGTCTACTAATATCTACAGGAGTTCCAAAAAACTGAATAAATTGGACTAATATCTATGAGAATGCATGTTCTGTCTAATATCTATACGAGGTATGTTGGAACAATATCTATGGGAACTAAAGTGAGGACAAATATCTACGAAAGGGTGATGTCGACGAATATCTACAGCACTGGCAGAGGTTGGATTTGCAATTATGTATAGCATATTGGCATAACGTAATATTGCGTATGTAGTTTAAAAAACTTAATTTATGTATGTATGTGTGTAATTACGTAATTAAAGTAATTTATGCTTTTCCGTACAACCTCTTGCTCAGCTGCCCTCTGTAGATATTAGTCCCACCTACACTCCATAGATATTCATCACCACTGGGACCGTCATAGATATTTATCCGACCTTAGCTCTGTAGATATTAGTCTTCACTCTGAAGTTCATAGATATTTATCCAACATATGAGCTGTAGATATTCGTCCGACTTACAGGCTGTAGATATTAGTATCTGGAGTCATTCCAAATAGCCTGTTCCTCGAAATTATTATCTTCTTTTTTGTTACAAGTAGAGATCATAATATACTCACTGGGATGTGTAACTATTTGTATTATCATAAAAATATAATGAAATATAAAATTTTTTTAAAAATTATCAAAAAAAATAATTTTAAATACAAATTACCTATTTACGGCGAAACAAAAATTTATCCTTTATTTATTAAAATTACTACCCAAAAAATGCATTTTTAACAGTATTTATTTATTTATTTTTTTTTTTTTCATCGTATTTTTAAAATAAATATAGTAAAATATTTTTTTTTATGTTTTTCATTCACTCACAAATAATTGCCTAAGTTGCCTCTAAAATCATGAAACACTAAATTTTTGAATGGCCATATTTCCTATAATTTAAAGCAAAAATAAATAAAGTAGCTCGAATCTCTACTAGATATTTGATATACAATATTTGATAAAAAAATATAATAATTGTAATAATAAAATAAAAATAAAATAGTTCATTTTATACCACTTTCCATACGAATCATATCAAAAGTGTTTCATACAAGATACTGCTGATTATTCCGTGTTAACCGCCCTGCCTTTGGGTTTTTTTTCTAAAAGTAGGTAAAAAAACATCGGGTTTTTTTTCATTAGATTTCGCAATAACAATACTTGTTTACAATGTATCAGACAAAAAATTTACCCACAAGACTCATTTACGAACTTTTTTTGTACCATTTTCAAGTCAGAGGTTCTCAACATAAGATGTCACCGAATATTTTTTGTAAAAATATTTTATTTTTATCAAATCTATTTGTTATTGAATGTAATATACAGAGATATTTCATAATAAAACCATATTTTTATTTTACCATACATTTTATTTTACCATACATTTTATTTTACCATGAATTTTTTTTCATTGCACTAAAAAAAATTTTTTGTGTGATAAATCTTGAAACATGGGATGCAAAGCCCCACATCACAGTCAGGACAATAGTACCTTGTCTCCTTCCTTACTTTTTTCCCTCTTTCATTCACTTTTGAACAGCAAACAGCACAACGTCTTGCAGCATTCAGTTTGCCGGCGGTAGGGGGAATTATATCAATAAAATGTCTATCAGTTAGACGTAAAGGGTTTGGGTTGCTTGATGGTCTTCCCCCTTTGGATGAAAATTCTGCAGAATGGTAATTTTCAAAATATTGAGAAATTACATTTTCTCTAAATTTAGTGTTATTTGAAACACCACCTTTTTTTTGTACAAAACAAATGCATTCCACAGTGCTTGCTCCAATAAATGAAAAAAACATTTTTTTATAATATTTTTTTCCCTGTTTTCTGGTAACAGGGCGAATTGCCAAATGCTGGTCAGCCCTATCAACTCCCCCCATCATGAAATTGTATTCGTTTGCCACAGTTGGGCGTTGTTTTCCCGATTCAGTTTGCAGCATCGTGCAGCTATGGATAGTAGAGAGAAAAAATACGTCTTTTTTATCTCTCCACCTCATCACCATTATTTTCCCCTTTCTGTAAGCTTTGGTGTATCCACGGGCAACCTTCTTAGGAAAAGCAATAGTTTTGGGTACTCCCTTTCGTCTGAATCTTAGTGTTCCATATGTGTCAGTTTTATGTGTAGCTAACAACTCTGCTAATTCTGGTGACGACTAAAAATTGTCTGTTGTCAGGCAGTACCCCTTATTGAGCAATGGTCTCATTAGTGACATAACGACTTGGGAGGAGACTGGAAGATGTTTGTACGTCTGGTCAAAAAGAGTGTTTTTTCCCATATAAATAATTGTGGACCATATATATCCTGAGGTGGACTCACACAACATAAATGTCTTCACGCCGAATCTCGATCTTTTGAGTGGCATGTACTGAATCCATCCTAGACGTCCTTTGTACAACATCAAACTTTCGTCAATGGTCACATTTTTCTCGGGAATGTAGCTTTGTTGAAATTTTTTTTGCAAGTACTGATAAACAGGCCATATTTTGTTCAGTTTGGGATTCGGGTGGGTCGATGCATTGTACTCAGCATTATTGCTAAAATGCAAAAATTTCTTGAGCAATAAAAACCGCCTGTATGAAAGGGTGCGTGCAAAAAACGGAGTCTCAAATATCGGATTTTTGGACCAATACATCTTCTCTTCCGGTTTCTTTACCACACTTTGCACTAAAATTATTGCAAAAAATATTCTCATTTCGTTGATCGTTGTTGGATGCCACGAACTTATGAGACTTGCTGAAGAATGTGGAGTAGAACTGATAAATTGCTCAGCAAATATGTTTGTTTGGTCCACTATCAGTTGCATCAGTTCTTCATCGAAAAAGAAGTTGAAGAATTCATATTCATCTTTATAATTATTTACTGCTTCAGGAAATCCAGATGTCCCCGTAAATTCAAATGGTGGTTGCAAAACATCTTCTTCAGAATTTATATCCACCCACTCCTGAGCATTTGTAGGAACGTCTTCTACATCGCTTTCATTTTCATCCTGTGAAGTCGAAAAATCCTCACTTATTGTGGACTCACTTCCGGAGGTGCTAATATTTTCATATTCACTTTCACTTTCACTTGACGTATTGGAATACAAAAAATCAGTTTTTGATACAACACAAAGTACATAAAAGGTATAAAAATGTCACTTATAAATAGTCATACATTCGCATAAAGTTCACTAAAAAACACGTAACGTAATAACATTATAAAAACCGCGTCGCGCCGCATAAAAAAAGTCACTTATAAACAGGAGTGAATTTACATAAAGTTCGCTAAAAAACGTAACGTAATAATATGGTTATTATAAAAACCACACCGCGCCGCATAAAAAAGTCACTCATAAACAGGCGTGAATTCACATAAAGTTCACTAAAACACGTAACGTAATAATGTTATTATAAAAACTGCACTGTGCCGCATAAAAAAGTCACTAAAAAATAGTTATGCATTCACATAAAGTTCACTAAAATAAGTAACGTAATAATATTATAATAACGTAATAATATTGTTATAAAGACAGCGCCGCGCAGTACAATATAGTCAAACACTTACAAGTTCAAAAAACGAAACGTAATAATATTGAGATCGCGCCACGTGCTTGGAGTATCGCTGACTAGCGGCGTGACTTGTATGGGAGAATACGAAAACACCCGAACACATCCGCCAGCTTCGGCTTACCTCGGCATACTAAAAGCGATGACGCAGGAACGAACTTGATGTATACAAACGTATCACGGACGTTTTGTGGGTTTCGGATGTAGTTATTTTTTAACTTGAGCGTACGGGATACGGCTTGTTGCGTTCGGGCGATGATATAGCGGCCGGATCACGTACGTTCGTATGGGTAGGGCGGTTAAGGGTCATTTAACAATTCAGGAAATATTTAAGTAAATTTAAATATTTTTTTATTTTTTTTATTGTAATATAAAATATGAGTTACATATATATTTATATATATGTAATATATTTTATATATTTTACAAAATAATATAATAAAGGTAGTTTTTGGTCATGTATACCATATCAGAAAAGAGGAGCTCTTGTGCCTGATAAGGGAGCCACGATTCTTATTAAGGTTGTAAGTTATAATATGTTTTGTATAAAATATTTACTTTTTACTTTAAGTTTTTTTTTTAAACTGTCCAATTTTATTTATTTGTTCTGATTGGTTGATGATACAGCGTAATTCAGAAGGGAGGTTATTCTAGTATTTTATGGCTTGGAAAATATAATGATTTTGCATTTGAGTTGTTTTAAAATTAGGTGTAATAAATTGGTTTCCATTTCTCATTAGATTGTAAAATTCTTGATATTCTTTGTTATTTTTTTCTTTATAGCTTGCTTGAATATTATGTCATCGACATTTGGTACTGGAAATAATTTAAAAAGTGATTCTGTTGAGAAGTTAGACTTTTTTTTAATATTACTTTAAGAGTTAATAACCAGACAAAGCTGAAAAATTACATTTTTGAATGAGCTCATAGACGTGTCTAAGCTTTTTACAGAAAAAAGATAAATTGGTTTCGAAAGATCGTTATTTTATGTGGTAAACTTGTGTTTTAAATTTTGAAAAAGTTTACATTTTTTTAATAAAAAAATAGTTTTACTGTTGGTCGATGGCAATATTTGTTAATTTTCAAACGAGTAAAGTTATTATACAATACATATATCATACCAAATAGTAATACAGTATTATAAAACTGTTCATTATCTAGGCAAACTATGATTTAGAATTTTAATTTAACTTCAAATCAAATCATTAAAATAAAAATCCAAGCACCCGTTTTGTACCGAAAATACTACAACTTGACTTATTTATTACACACTTACAAATTGATTTCTCTCAGAATTTTTAACACAGAAATTTAACTTAAGACGTTATTGAAATATTAGAAATAATTTTTAACCAAAAATATTTTCTCGAGTATATAATTCTGTTGAATTTGCGACACGCTTTTGTGAATATTTTATTCTGTATTTTGACGCGCACGGCGCTAACCAAAACTGTTAGTATCTGTCGATTCACGGCAGCGAGCGGTCGTGTTGTCCGCGCCGGTCCAGCTCATAACATTTTAAATTTATTCGTCCGCTTAAAATGGGAAGAAAAATCAATAAAGAGAGAACTTTCATAAAAAAATCAAAATTACCACACCAAAAACATAACTGGGAGAAATAAAACGAGAAAAAACAAAGATTAGTAATATTTAATTATCAATTTACGTTGTACATACCTTATATGCTACAGGGTCGTTGGAACGAATCTGTCAGATTTATTGTGTATTTTTTATAACATGTTGTTTAATTTTTAGAGAAAAGAATCAACATTCTAAAGTAAATAATGACTGTAAAGTTTCATCGGTATGTGCAATTCAAATTTTTATTATTATTATTTTTTTTTTTTTTTACCGTGAATAGCCAGTGAGACTATGGCATCCCCAATTGGGGTATGTTGTGAGGCTGAAGTTAGTGGGGTGGGGAAGGAGGTGGGGCAGAGGAAGGTTGAAGTACCTGGCTATTCAGATCTGGTCACCAAACACGGCTAAAGCCATTTTCAAGCAACGTTTCAATTCTGAATGGTGGTCTTACACCAGGGCGATCTGGGAGTATCTTCCACTCTGGAACATGCAGCAAATATACTATATATTATTTTTAAATGAATTAATTGTGAAATAACACAAATTAATCAAATAAAATTTATTTGCGCACGCCGGGCTCGAATCCGCGACCTCCGGATTGTGAGTCAAGAGTCTTAGCCACTGGACTACGGAATATATATTATTATGTACGCGTAAATGGGCTTCGACAAAGTATATTTGATCAATGTAAATGGGTAATAACTTCAATACATTGTGATTCATGGATATTACGGTGACCGATTTATCCGTTTATATCGCGGAAATTATAAACTAGCAATACTACCCAGCCTTACCGTGTATACACGGTGTCGGGAAATACGTGGTACATTACGGTGACCGATTCAATTGTAATTACCGCGGTAATTATAAACGATAATTAATACACGCAAGCAACATTGCCTTATATACACGGTGGCGGGAAACCCGTGGTACATTCCGATGACGTAATTATAAACAATAATTCACTATCACTAATACCCGGCGTTGTGCGAATTATACGCTCGCAACATTACCTTGCATATATATGTCGCAGGCCAATCGTAAAAACAGGCAGATCACGATGCGCTTCAGGCACATCACGATCTGCCGCCATTTTACGATGCAGCAGATCATGATGTGGCTGTTTTTACGATTGGCCTGCGACATATACAAGGTGTCGAAAAATACGTGGTACATTACGGTGACAGATTCATTGTTATTACTGTGGTAATTATAAACAATAATTTACTTGCATACCCGGCGTTGCGCGAGTTACACGTATACTTCATTGCCTTATATATGTCGGCGGTCGATCGTAAAATCAGGCGGATCATGGTGCGCCTAGTTACTTCGTGAAGTGCCTGGCAGCAGATCGTGAAGTGCCTCAGACGCATCAAGAATGGCCTGATTTTACGGTTTGCCTGCGACATATACACGGTGGCGGGAAACCCGTGGTACATTACGGTGACCTAATTATGAACAATAATTTACTAGCATTAATACCCAACGTTGCGCAAATTATAGACATGCAACATTACCTTGTACACACGGTGTCAGGAAATTCGTGGTAGAAGCTGAAAACTGAGGACTCAAATTTCACCATGGGAACAGAAGCTTTTTACCATACTTTTTCTTCTATTTTTAACTTATTTATTTTTCTTTTTACGAACATATTAATTTATAAACAGTAATCTGCGTAAATCGTCCTCAAATTCAATTTGATTCTGAATCTACTTTGCTTAAGACAAGTTCGTCCAGTCAATGAATGATCTAAAAGGTTTTAGGGTGCGTGAGCAGGAACCTAAGCGATTCCTTCAAAAAATTGTTTAGGGTGCTTAGGGTGTAAACATACTAAAAGTCCTGACGTCTAGGTGGTGAGTTAAGGGGTGGGGGGGAGGTCCCAATTTTCAGGTTTCCGCTTATATCTCGAAAACGGTGTGTTGCAGAGGAAAATTTTCTTAAATTAAGTAAAAGCTCATAAAATCATCTCCAACTTTTATTCTTTATGTAATTTTCGAAATCCCAGCCGTTTTTGAGTTACACGTTCTACAAACGTAGATATTTTTGAAAAAAATCATTTTACCTCACATTTTTCATCAAACATTCCTTCATGTCGTCTAAAATATTCAACAAAGAAAATAAATTTATATTAAAGAAGTTGTAAAGAATTTAATTTACTTTTATAATATAATTATGTATATATTTAGATGCAAATTAATCTCCAACCAGTAAATATTTACAACAATTTTAAGTTTTTTCGTAAAATATCATTTTCAGACAAAGCTGTTTTTATCTCATTACTGACACACATTTTGTTCGTTCGCCTAATAATGCGTGTGACCACAGTTTAAAGCCAGTTTTTAAAGAAAGTAGAAAAAAATAATATCACTTGAAAAATTTTAAATTGTATTTTATAATGAAAATTATAATTATCTCAGGACAAAATTTTACGAAAAAACTTAAAATTGCTGTAAATGTTGACCGGTTTGAGATTAATTTGCATTTGTATATATATATATATATTCTAAAAGGGAATTAAATTCTTTATAACTTCCTTAAAATAAATGTATTTCTTTGATGAATATTTTAGACGATACGAAGGAATGTTTGATGAAAAATGTAAGGTTAAATGATTTTTTCGAAAATGTCTACATTTGTGGAGCGTGTAACTTAAAAACGGCTGAAATTTCGAGAATTACGTATGAAACAAAAGTTGTAGATAATTTTACAAGCTTTTACTTATTTTAAGAAAAAATTTCTCTGTGACGCACCGTTTTCGAGATATAAGCGGAAATCCGAACATTGGGACCTTCCCCCCCTCCCCCCGCTAGCTCACACCTAGACGTCAGTACTTTTAGTAAGTTCACACCCTAAGCACCCTAAACAAGTTTCTGGAGGAATCGCTTAGGGTCCTGCACACGCACTCTACACCTCCTTCCTTGACTGGACTAAATGTGCACATCAGCGTGGAAAATGAGACAAATATTCCTATTATCGTTTTCCAGTGATTTCAAAAGTTTACCCACATCCATTCACATTTTATTTTTATAAGATCTTTATTTGCTTTTAGCAAGCATTCATTTGTCATTTTCTATTTTTCTTTAGCTCTCCGGTAGGTTATTTCTTTTTTTACCCTTAGATTAATTTAACACACTAATTTCGGTAATAATTATATATTAGAAATGTGTACTCGCTTTATTAAATTTTTTGACAGATGATTTTCGAGCTTACTAACGACGTTCATTCGAAATGTAAATTTCTGACGCCTCTCTAATTTGTCAAAAAAAAAAATATTATAAAGAAATTTGATACTGTGTCTTTAAATGGTTATGGATCGTATTTTATATTAAGAACGACTGGTGAATCCAAATCAATATTTAAAAAAAATTAAAACGCTCTTTAGAAGTTACTTTCTGTTAAAAGAACTTAAACTTTCTCTGGTTAGAAGTTACTTTCTGTTAAACAGTGTTTTAGTAACACATTTAATAAATACTGTACAATTTCTGTTTTGAACTATTACTAATAAAAAATGTCTTTAACTGGCTGCGAAAGAGAGGCTAGACAGATGCATGCACCATGCGCGTGAATTTCCCGTAAAAATTATGGTTTTAATTTGTGATTGTGTAATTCAAATCGTGTTTTTGTTAATAATTTCTGTTATAATGACCAAGTCACTAATATATTAGTATATTCAGTATATTTTATATTATTTTCAGTTTTATTCTATTAATAATGCCATAGAGACATAGTCCCTGTTACGATCAATGCACTAGGTGAGCCGTGGAACCAGGTCTTCATTCCCTTATCGTTCAACTCCGCCGTCAAAAATGCTATCAACTCTCCCTCCGCATCCTGGTCGGTCTCCAAAGATTTTTCGTCCATGTGTTGCTTCAGGTGAAGAAAGAGGTGTAATTCATGTCATTCATTGCCTTTTTGGTAGGGTTAGGTGGTGAACTAGGGATGGACATTGAAAAAATACATCGATGTTTTTTCCGATGTAATGCATCGAACGGTTGCATCGATGTTAATACGATGTATTGAGAAATACATCGATGTTTTCCGATGCATCGATGTATTTCTGATGTGAAATTTCCTACATTCGGTGGTACAAATCAAAACCCACGTCGGGGGGGGGGGGGGGGGTCGAACTTTGAAACAATGTAAGCATGCAAATTATTCAAATAATTACGCGCTTATTATTCATCAAATACGCTTTTCTGAAACAAACAGCCCCGTATTTTGTGTATCGCTTGTTGGAATATAACAAATCGCATACTGGCAGCACAGTCAAAAGGCGTCTGACAGCATTCAACGGTTTGACAGTTTGACTTATCGGGGATTTCTGCATAACATTACAGGTAAGATATAGAATTTTTCTGTTGAAAATAATTATTATACTGTATATACATGTCTAATCTGATAGATAAATATGATTTCCATTCAAAAACACTGCTTTTTCATTTTGTTTTCGCTAAAAACGTAGCTGGGTTTTAAATGAAAGTATTATGTTTTCAATTATAGAGTTTGGAAGAGAGGCAACAGCCAGAGTCCTGCATCGTGCCCCAAAGACAGCCCGTTGACGCCACAACTTCCCATGGACGGAGAGCAGATCTCCGGTGGATTAAGAAGGATCACGAGCCTTTGGATTCTCACTGCGATATGGCATTTTCAAATCCACCGCTGATGGGTATCCTCAAGTATCTGACATTTCACCTGTACTGGGCGAATGATACGAGGCTATCTCTCATCGCTGATGTCAATATTTTAGTGTAATATTATATTGTAATTTAATATGTTGGTCTTTATAGTTTATTAGTATTGAATTTTGTATATTTATTTTCATTAAAACAATTAAAAATACTTAAAAATTATGTATGCTCTTGTAGTACCCATTCTTTGTTTTACACCCCCAATGTTCTTCCGCGGGAACATGAAATATTTCCTAAACTGTATGATAATTTATTTTTTTTGTAAAAATATTTGAAAAATCACATAACTATCATTAGACAATCATTTTTTTCAATGGCTGGAAAAAATCTGGGTTTGAAAGGATTAAAGAAAACTAGGTAAGTTGAGTACAAGGAAAAATATTTATTAAAATTGACACAGCAAACACAGCTTTATTTTGTTTACAAATTCCAATATTTTTTTTCGACACTATGTAAAAACAAAAGTTTACTTAATCTTTTTCCCTTCAATCGGTTTCTTTGGTCAGTCATAATTAGCCCTGCCTGAGAAAAGAGTCTTTCTGATGGGACTGATGTGCCAACCATTGTTAAATATTTAAAAGCTATTTTGTATAGCTTTGGAAATTGCAATTTATAATCCCTCCAGATTTCTAATGGATTTTCATTAAGTCTTCCAACAGGAGTTCTGAGATAAACTGAAAGTTCATCAGACAAAACATCTTCGGATTTGTTGCTTTTCCAGTTATGATGCACTAACTTATGGTGATCACTCCATAACGAAAAGGTCTCTTCATTTTTATCAGATTTGTCTGAATCGGATTCAGTTTCCTCATTGCTTTGTGAATTCTTTTTCATAAAATCTTTTATTTTCAATACAGCATTCGAACAAGCTATAGCATCATTGAAGTGCATTTTTTTAAAACGCGGATCTAAAATATTTGCAATAGCAAGAGCAGTTACATATTCTATGGGACCCATTCTTTTATTTATTTCATTAATAGCAAGTTTCTGCACCTCTTTCGCTATGGGATCTTCTATAACCGCCGAAATTATTTTAGATAGTATGCAGCGCACTAAGGGAATAATTTTACTACTTGTGCAGTATTTATCACCCGAAACTTCTTTTGTAGCTGCTTCCAAAGGTCGCAATACCAAGATGACGGATGATATAGTGGATATTTCTGATGCACTGAGCATTGCAGGTGCTGTATGGTGGCGGAAGACAATATCATTTATGAAACCACGGAGTTCCAAAAATCTTTGCAACATGTAATATGTGCTGTTCCAACGAGTGTCCACGCTTTGTATTAATTTTGTCCCAGCAGGAGTCTCCGCAGCCGCAGCGGTAGCTTTACGCAACTCATCACTAGCAATGCAACTCTGTTTGAACCAGGTTACTAATGTTTTTACTTTAGAAACAATGTTTCTCCATTCAGTACATATCATTGTGCCCTCAGCCACCAAATTCAAGGTATGGGCAAAACATGGGATGTGTTTCCTTCTACCGAAGGCTAAGTCGACCGCCTTAACTATATTCGCTGCGTTGTCAGTAACAACAGCTGTCACATTCTCCGGATCTATTCCCCAGTCTCGGCAAGCTTTTAAGAGAATTTCAGCAAGATAATCTGATTTGTGTCTTTCATCCAATTCGTACACGCCTAAAGTGACTGAAGATAGCTCAACATCTATCCCGAAATGCGCCGTGATGCCCAAAAAACTTTTCATGTTTAAGACATCTGACCAAATATCTGTTGTTAATGTTATGTCTTCTACAGTGGACAGCATTTTTTTGAATATTTCTGAAATTGCCTCATATTTTTCGTCCAGCCAGCGCCTGAGAGTTGTTCTACTGGGGAGTTTATAATGAGGAGCAGCTGCCTTCATTAGAGTTCGGAAACCTTCATTTTCAACAATTGAGAAAGGCTGATGGTCTTTACAAATCATGAATAACAAACAGTTGTTCAGTGTCCTCGTCTTCGCTCCAGATTCCGAGTAAGAAGCAATATCTTTAAAGGCGGCCTGTATTGTTTTTTGACGTTTGAAAGGGATGACGCTTTCGTCTAAGTTCAAATCTAAATCAATAGTTTCATTTAAAGTTTCCAACTGCTTACAGGAACTTTGACTACCACTGCCACTTGTAGAAGGAATTGGTTCGGATTGAAGTACACCATCATCAATTTTATCAGTAGGCGTATCCTTGAGATTTAGAGCTGAATTCGGTGTATTTTGTTTTGGCTGAATTACGAGATAAGCAGCCTTATGAACATTACGTATATGCCCAAATAAGTTCGTCGTATTTCCGGCAGACTTAATTTCCTTTTGACATAGTTTGCATTTCGATTTGTTATCATCAATTTTATTGAAGAACTGCCAAACTGAACTCTTTTTCTGAGGTCCCATTATACCTGAAAGATTAAAAAAATACTATTTATTATTTATTAATTTTCAACGCCCTGATGGGCTTTTAGATGACAGGTTTATATTACAGAGACAGTTTTTAAAAACAAAAGATAAACTATAAAAATATACTAGTAAACGTCATATGAAAAGTAGGTATACATATAAATTTAAGGAAAGATAATGCATTACAATAAAAGAGAAAGTTTCTAAGTTGTAAACGGCATAGAAATAAACTAGTAGGTACTTGTATGTTAGTAATTACAAAATTTACAGGTGACTGATTAATTGTGATGAGTAAATACATGACAAAATGATTACATGAATCTCCGGCGCCACAAAACCGGAAAACCCCGAGCTAAGGGATGGAAACCCCTACAGAAAACCCTGGCCCTCCTGGTAGGGGGTTAGACGAGAGGCTAATAATCTCTCCCCGTAAAAGCAACGCTATTACGAATCCTAACACAGAGCCTCGGACAACTACTGGACTTAGGAAAGGACCCGGAAAACGAAATAAGGACTTGAAAATTGCTACCTGGAACGCAAGGACGCTGTATAGAAGTGGAGCCCTAGGAGAGTAGGGAGATGGCAGCACAGCTTCTCCAGGTAGCACACTGGAAGTCAGCCGCTGAGGACAGGAGGAGTTGCAGGCGACTGTTGCAGGAGGCCAAAGCTCGATATGGGCTGTAAAAGCAGAAGAAATACATGACAAAATGCAAGATACATAACGGTAACAAGTTATTACATTAGAGAATAATATAGAAATACACAAATACATATATGCATTTGCCCCCATTTGATGCTCCTTAAATATCAAAATATTCTACATAGAAATATCGTTCAGGTATTTCAAATAATGGTAAACTTGTGTTAAATACATCGATATTTGAGGTGAATTTGTTTCCTAGTGTGTGAAGTCGAGAAATAGGTGCATGAATCCTAACACAGAGCCTCGGACAACTACTGGACTTAGGAAAGGACCCGGCAAACGAAATAAGGACATGAAAATTGCTACCTGGAACGCAAGGACGCTGTATAGAAGTGGAGCCCTAGGAGAGATCACTAGGGAGATGGCAGCACAGCTTCTCCAGGTAGCACACTGGAAGTCAGCCGCTGAGGACAGGAGGAGTTGCAGGCGACTGTTGCAGGAGGCCAAAGCTCGATATGGGCTGTAGAAGAAGAAGAAATACATTACAAAATGCAAGATACATAAATACATGCAAGATACATAACGGTAACAAGTTATTACATTAGAGAATAATATAGAAATACACAAATACATATATGCATTTGCCCCCATTTGATGCTCCTTAAATATCAAAATATTCTACATAAAAATGTCGTTCAGGTATTTCAAATAATGGTAAACTTGTGTTAAATACATCGATATTTGAGGTGAATTTGTTTCCTAGTGTGTGAAGTCGAGAAATAGGTGCATGAATCCTAACACAGAGCCTCGGACAACTACTGGACTTAGGAAAGGACCCGGCAAACGAAATAAGGACATGAAAATTGCTACCTGGAACGCAAGGACGCTGTATAGAAGTGGAGCCCTAGGAGAGATCACTAGGGAGATGGCAGCACAGCTTCTCCAGGTAGCACACTGGAAGTCAGCCGCTGAGGACAGGAGGAGTTGCAGGCGACTGTTGCAGGAGGCCAAAGCTCGATATGGGCTGTAGAAGAAGAAGAAATACATTACAAAATGCAAGATACATAAATACATGCAAGATACATAACGGTAACAAGTTATTTCATTAGAGAATAATATAGAAATACACAAATACATGTATGCATTTGCTCCCATTTTATGCTCCTTAAATATCAAAATATTCTACATAGAAATGTCGTTCAGGTATTTCAAATAATGGTAAACTTGTGTTAAATACATCGATATTTGAGGTGAATTTGTTTCCTAGTGTGTGAAGTCGAGAAATAGGTGCATGTATGCGTTAGTTGATAAGGTAACTATACGGTTTACACGTTTACAGCGTGAACCATTCATATAATATAAATATAACAGGGTGCGATTATTGCTAGTTGAAAACTTTTACTAGTAATCTTTCAAAAACAATAACACTAAATAAATTATTCTATTTAATACACACACCTGTTCATAAATCGAAGCAAACACTCGTATATAAGTTGACTCGTATTCTAATTTACACACATAAATGAACTAATGTGTTTACTGTTTACACCATAAATTAACTAATGTTTACACTTTACACAGCAGAACATAAATAAATACGGCATGCAGCGGAAACTCTGTCGGCCATATTGTTATTTTGGTTTTATTGTATTGGCCGAACTGATTACGAAACGACGTGAAACACTGCAGTCGTAGTGTTGGTTTTACTGGGATTGGTTTATTTATGGTCATTCATAGACACAAAAAAAAGTTAGCGTATTCGATGCATCGAATAAAAAACATCGATGTATATTCGATGTTGAAGTATTGACAATACATCGCTTCAATACGATGCATCGTTAAAATACATCGAGTGTTTACAATACATCGATGTATATCGTCCATCCCTAGTGAACCCATTTTTCAACCCAAAAAAGTTTCGCCTTGGTTGGAAAAACAATTCGAAGAGATCCAAGCGCATTTGCGCAACGAGCATTAATTTGCATACTCCATTTTTCCCTCAAAATCATTTGTGTGGTAGACTTACTGACATCTGGGATTAAAATTGCAAGCTTATGAACTTCAACAGGGCTAACTCCCTCTAAATTGAAAAGGCGAATAATTGAGCGCACCTCGCAGGGGGCGGGATTCGACAACGGAGCGTCTTTCTCAAACGAACGCAAAGATCGCACTGAAGCAGCTACCAAGCCGGATCACCGCTCGGTTTTTTGGGAAAGTCTGAGCTAACGCTAGTGCCACCATATTTTGAGAAACAACGAGCAAAGGTAGTTAATTCTTGGACAACCTTCACATTATTGTATTGCAGTCTGTTTTCACTGTACAACTACTAACAGTCCTACTGTTTTTATATTTTCAAGTTCTGTACATATATTATGTAGACTATACTAAAATATATGCTTGTTGCTATATATTACATATTTTTTATTATAATGCTGCTGTTTTTTTTGGTTATCTTTATTTATAGTTGAATTACATAATTTTGGTAAAAATATAAATGTTAAAAATACATTTTACTTTTTTTGACATTAGCTCCATTCAGGAAAATATTTCATAATAAGAATAAATTTGTCATCTTTGGGGATGTTGTGTCGAAGGTCTTTTTAGAAAAAGGAAGGAGAGGAAGTTCTTGGAAGGAAAAAAGGTATGAGGGTTGGGTAGGAATCTGGGATCGGTGTATCCAAGGGATGTATGAGTCTATCCTCACCACTGCGGTGCAAGGCTTCCGAGAGAATCCTGCAGGAGAGGTCAAAAGATCTCCCTCAACCAGTCTCTTCCGATCCGGCCTGCCACACAGTTGGAGGGCAGACGCATCCGCCGCCAAGATCCGAACAAACCTTATCCCTTGAACCCGGGCAAGTAAGTCACCAAACGAAACGAACCACTTGGGGTTTGTTTTGTTTTTTTGTTTTTGAATATTTATTTAGATGTATGCAAAAATTTTTTCATACATCTAGTAAAAAAAATATAAACAAATACAATTGATACAGTTACATTTTTACAAATACATTTTAAGTGGAAAAAAAAAAAGATTACAAAAATAAAAATAAATTTTGAGGAAACAGATATGACAATAATATTCGTAAGATTGTTATGAATCAAAAAACATTCTTCACATATAATGCACACATCCTACGAAAAGTGCTAAGACTTGAGGCTTCCTTTACGGCATTTGGCAGGCTGTTAAAAAGTTTTTGTCCTTTATAAAACGCGCTATTTTGTGTGCACGAAAGTTTAGTTTTGGGAAGCCTAAAGTCTCCGCGTCTTCTCGTAGGATAGTTGTGAACATTTTCGTGAAACATAATGTTACTCTTCAGATAATTTGGTAGCATATTATTTTTCAGTTTGTAAATCATTGTTAATGCATTATATGTTATATGTTGTTTTGTCGTCATCATATTTAGATTTTGTAACATAATTTTGACTCTAGTAAACATATTGTATTTTAAAATCATCCTCATCCCCCTATTTTGTATAACCTGTAGTTTATTATTTTGGGCTTCGTTACATAGGAATAAAACACTAGAACAATAATTTAAATGCGGAGTTACAATAGAATTGTAAACAAGGCGCGTTGTCTTGAGATCCAAGTTATTTCTGATCCTTTTTAAGAATCCAACTTTTTTAGCAATTTTTTTTGTTATGTATTCTAAGTGTTCGTCGAATTTTAATTTATCATCCAATATTACACCCAGATATTTAATACTGCTAACCCTTTCTATGTTTTCGTTATCGATTGTTAGTATTGCCTGCTCCTTTCCACCTAGGCTATCCACAATTAAAAACTTTGTTTTCGTAACATTCAATTTTAATTTGTTTTGGTGAAGCCAAAGCGCTACATAATTTAAATCAGTTTGTATTTTTTCAATGGCGTCCTGTAAATTTTTACTGGCTATGTATAACAATGTATCATCAGCAAATAGTTTAATTGCACAATGCTTTAACACTTTGATAATATCATTCATGTATATAATGAACAACAATGGACCTAAGACGGATCCCTGCGGAACGCCTTTATTAGTACTATGTGGTTCAGATGTTTTACCACCATATTTTGTAATTTGTGTTCTTTCTGATAGGTAATCAACAAACCACTTATTTTCTTTACCATTAATTCCAATATTACTTAATTTTTTGATTAATCTATCTCTGTCGATTGTTTCAAATGCCCGCTTTAAGTCTAGAAATACTGCAATAATTTTATTTTTTTTATCTCTAAAATTTTTCCACTCATCTATTACATAGTTAATAGCGGTTTCACAAGAACATTTATTTCTAAAACCAGATTGTTGTGGAACTAATATCTGCTTGGCCTCAATATATTCTGTTAATTGCTCCTTTACAATGTATTCCAATATTTGTTCATATTTGGGTAAACAATTGATCGGCCTATAGTCGTCAAATTTTTTTGGGTTATCAATTTTCGGGATAGGAGTTATTACAGACGTCTTCCAAGTTTTGGGGAATACTCCACTATTCAAAGATTCATTGATAATTTGGACCATCGATTCGCCAATAATATTTATAGAGTCTTTGATTATATTTATTGTAATACCATCTGCAGATTCCTTCGATTTCATATTACTCAACACCCTCTTTAAGTACGGTAAATCCACATTTTTAAACTTAAATTCTTTATCAGTGCGTATAGGCTCGTCTAGTTGGTTCTCAGGATGTTGTGGAATACTTTCGATTATAAGATCTATGCTCGAAATAAAATGCTTGTTAAATTTAGTCGCTATCTTCTCTACTTCTTCTTCAGTTCCATCTGGGAAATCAATTGACTTTACAATTTCTTTTTGTTTACCCTTTATGATTTCTTTTAGTGTTATCCAAAGTTTTCTTGGTTCATTCTTTTGTGTTTCTAATTTTTGCTTGTAATAATCGCATTTATGTTGTTTAATTTGTTTGGAGTAAATATTACGAACTTTTTTATATGCATTCCATTTTTCTTCTGATGGTTCCAATTTTGCCGCTTTATATGCATTATCTCTTTGTTGCTGAAGGTTGTGTAATGGTTTCGAATACCATTTATTCGTATTTTTAAACTTAACCCTTTTCATTGGCATAATTTTATTGACCGCTGTAGTCAAAATATTGACGAAGTTTTCTGCTTTGTCGTTTAGGTTATTTGATTCGGTAACTTGAGAAATACTATTTTGTAAAGTTTCACAAAATTTTGTTTGATCATATTTACTTTTATCCCTATATGTAATTTCCCTTGATTCATTTTTAATTATACTCGTTTCAAATATTGTTAATATATTTTCGTGGTCTGATATTTTTGGAGTATCCACAACATTAACATTCAAGTAAAAATTATTTGTAATAACTAAATCAATAATGGTTGCTGATGTATTTGATATCCTAGTTGGTTTGGTCACAAGTTGTTTCAGTCCTAGATTATTTACTAAACATTGAAGTCTATTACTGCAGGTATTTTTGACTTTCATGTCAATGTTAAAGTCACCGGTTACATAGAACATATCTTGATTTTTCATGTTTTTAGTACACCAACTTTCGAAGAAATCCAAAAATTTTGAATGGCTTTGGTTTGGTGAGTGATATAATACAGCGTATGTTCCTTTAATCAAGTTTTTTCTTATTTGTACTGCCAGTATCCATGTATTTTTTTCATCAAACACTTCATTTGATATTATTTTAAAAGATATATTATTTTTAATAATCATAACGACTCCTCCCGTATGCCGACTAAATGAATCACATCTTACAGTTGAATATCCTATAAATGATACTTCAGAATCGTAAATATCACTAGTTATACACGTTTCACTTAACATTAAAATTTCTGGTTTGAGTTCTTGTAATAATAATTCAATTTCATTTAAATGAGCCAAAAGACTTGAAATGTTTAAGTAGTATATTGTTGCTTTTCTTTTTATCCTAAAAAATCAATTTTTCTCTTCTCCGATTCTATATTTCTTTTGTAAATAGGACACTCTTTGCTCCATGCATGGTGATTATCATTTAGGTGTAATGAAAGTTTATCATTTGTGAGTTTGCAATTCACACACTTGATTTTGTCAATATCTTCCTTACAATCTGACGTATCGTGTGCATTAGAACATCTTCCGCATGCTTTTTTATTTTTACAATCACCTGCTTTATGTCTATATCCGTTGCAATTGAAACATCTCAAAACTGAGAGATGATCGTAGACAGCACATCTATTCCATCCAATATTAATCTTCGTTTCCTCTAACATTTTAGAGTGTGTTTTTCCATCTACTTCTATGAATACAGTAAAGTTATTATATCCACTACTTTTTTTATTTTCTTTTATAAATTTTACTGATATTTTCGAATTTTCCTTGTCTATGTATTCATTTTGCATCCTTATTTTATTTTCAATTTCTTCGGCGGTATATTTATCTGTAATTCCTATCACTTTTACTGTTGGATTCTTGGGTTTAGGAATATCAACATCATACCTATCCCCAAGCTTAGTGATGACTTCCTTTTGGATCTTTTTTGTTGCCTCTGTGTTCTTTAATTCCACTATAACTGATCCTTTTTTGAAATTCTTGATTCCGGCCACGCCCACATCAACTGGATCTATGTTTTTCTTTATGTCTTCTTGTGTTTTTTGTTCTTGATTTTTAGGTTTAATTATAACAATTGGTTCATGTTTCTTTAATTTTTCTTTGAAATGTTGTTTATCATCGAATTCCAGAGATTTGCTTGCTTCATCAATTTTTTCTGTCATGTTTGTGAGATATTGACGGCTAAGGTCAACGCTTTTTTTCATTTCTAATAGATCAATTTCAAAATTTTTCCTTACGTTTAGTGTCTCCTCTTCAATTTTTTTGAATAGTTGTTGTTTTAGATCCTCCATTTTTATATCTACATACTTTATAAATTTGTCATAGAGTTCTGTTTCGGCATCAATTTCGGTCTGTTTCGACCGTGTTTGGACTTTATTTGTAGTTGCCATTTTGCCTGGTTGTATATTTTGACTAACAGTGATGTTGACAATATTTAGTTCGTATTTCTTAAGACAGATGGTGTAGGATTGTTATTTACTTAAATAAAAAAAAGAGCAATCTTTCGCCGGTGAAGGGATCGAACACCGGCCGGCGACGCGCCAGGCGTGTATTTATCCACGTTGCTACGGCTCCCTTGTGGTGAGTGGCGAATTTCACTCTTATAAACTGTGAATTGCCCTACCACAGTGTATAATAACAGGAGGTTGATTTTTTGTTAACAACACTCTGTCACTTCACAATTGATTTAAAACACTTTGTGAGCTGTAGATGAGACCTTATAGATTTCACAAAACTTTATAATTCTCTACAGTGTTCTTTGGGGACACATTTAACGATAAATCTTATGGTAATTAGAAATTATAAACTGCAATTTTTGTATGTTTTTGTGGAGCGATTTTTGACGTGTACTCTGTTGAAAAATACTTCTACACTTCGGTGACCTATGGCAGAGGTGTTGGTTATCCAATAAATGGTTTCCTGGGCGGCGGTACCCATACCCGCCTCCCAAATTGGGTTCTGGATTCTGGGAAGGAAAAAGGTACCAGGAGTGGTAGGAATCTAGGGGTCCAAATTGAGTTCCGTTTCCCAAATTGGGTTCGGGATTCTGGGAAGAAAAAAGGTTTCAGGGGCATGTAGGAATCTGGGGGTCAGTCCAAGAGTGACGGACCTAAAAATCTTTCCCTCCCACTGTAAGGAGATGTTTCGGAGAGTGCTGCTGGGTAGGTAAAAGATCTCCCAGGTCCAACCAGTCTCTCCTGATCCGGCCTGCCATGCAGTTGGTGGGCAGGTGCATCCGCTGCCAAGATCCAGACAAATAAATGAACCCAGGTACATGGGGTGAGGTTTATGAAATTCAATTTAATTTAGATTACCAACAATAATCTCCCTGGTTCCCGGGCGGTAGTACCCATACCCGCCTCCCAAATTACTGATAATACCTATTGTGAGAAGAATAAATATGTAAAAATGAGATATTTCTTACAATCAAACTGAATATCACTCAGTAGAAATACAATTAAAAAACAACAACAGAATACTCGTAAAAACATTTCAAAAATCAAGAAATTTGTATATTACGTAAGTACCTATTTTATACCCACTATTTTTACGCATTTCACTTGTATCTATTTATGTTTATGCACTTCGGTAAACAAATTACAAATAACTACTTATTCGGAAAAAGCTGGAACCGAGAATTCAATATCTATGTCGTCTGAACCATCCTATAGATATCGCCAGTTGAGTGGGATATGCTGCTTGCGGCGGAGCGAATGTGGTATTTCTTATCTCGTTCTAAAAAACTTCCGATCGCGAGGCCGTCTTTTGATGAAATTTGAATTTTCGGCCGCTGGTAATGCCCTCTTAATGATGATTCTTTGCCAAACTTTTACTGAGTTTAGTTTGTTTTTGTAAGATCCTCCCCAACCTATAATTCCGTAGATAATTAAAGAATGAACAAGGGCATAGTACACATTTTTCATGATTTTTACATTTAAAATATTTCTTAACCTAACAAATATATATATACATATTTCCTTATTATTTTCACTAGCTCTGAAATGTGACTACTCCACTTCAGGTTTTTATCAATGATCACACCGGGGTATTTAATTTCGGAAGAAGAGTTAATTACAGTACAAAGAGGATTATGTTGTTTACAGAGTACATGATCACGTTTTTCGTTGTGGATTACAATATTAACTTTATGATCAGGTATTTTCTGTAAGGAAAATGTTGTTTTTTTAGCATTAAGTGTGAGTAAGTTTTTATCGAACCATGATTTTTAGATATTAATATCTTCATTTGCCAATTTGTTAACTAGTTCCCATGTTTGACCTTTTATTAACAATACAGTGTCATCAGCATAAGAGATTAATTCACCTTTAATTTCCTGTTGGAAAATGTCATTCACATATATTAAGAATAGACGTGGGCAAAATTGAATGATTGAATTAAATGAATAAATTCAATCTTGTGACACACTCAATCTGATTCTCATTTTCAAAAGAATTAAATCTTTATTTCTTACCCTTGGCCTTGCATCCTACGATTTTTTAACAGCACCTTATTTCTTTCAAATTCTATTAATTTATTTTACAGTTAAATATTTCATGTTATTTTGAGGTAAGAAAATAATAATGTACTCTGTAAATATTTTAAATATTGGATATTTGTTGCGCGGATAGGTACACCTACTACAGGCGGCGCGCGCCGCGAAATTGCCTATCACATGTAGTATAATAATAATAATTGGACAATTTGTAGAGCGCCATTTTTGTGAAAAATCACCTCAAGAGCGCTTAGTATCCCGTGTAGTAAATCTAAAAAAAAAACCCCCGTAGGCCAGAGAGTTCCCGTCCCCAGTCCAAGCGACAAAACCGCCAACCGACTGAACCGACAAGCGATCGAGTCAGCCAAGAGTCAAGTAATTCTGAATTCCGAGTGTCGCGTCTATTTCACAGTCGTCCCGCCAGTCCCACTGTTCGTCATAGTCCTACAAGTCTGTTCAATTCTCAACCCCAATCTCTGTTTCACTTATTCAAGGAATCAAAACATTTGTGACGTCGTCGTACCAAATCACAAGTCCCACGGATCGAGTCGATCCGGACGTACAGCTCAATTCTAATCTGTTGAAGATAACGAGTCATTATTAGGTCCGCGGAATGCAAGTTATTCAAGTCACAGCAAGACAAAAGACACTTATTAGTCAGAAGTTCCTAAGTCATTCCTTGATGCCCGCAGAGAATCGGTTCATCGTTAGTTCCCGCGCGGCCAAGCCGTCATCTTTGGCCGAAACTTGAACGGGACCCTGAACTTTTGCTAAAGACCAAAAATCGAAAGTTAATCCTATATTTTTTCTCCCTCACACGTGCGTAAATTATGCAATGCGTTTAGAAACAACGATGTTTATTTATATTATTGTTATGGTATCTGTCTACCTAGCCGTAAACACTAAACAAAACATCAGTCGCGGTATTAGTTCATTTATGTCAGTCGCTGTCGGAGTCAGACCGAGATAAATGATAATCAAGTGATTTATTCCTTTATTTTTGTAATAAATTGTATGACGCGTGTCGTTCAGACTTTTAATTAGTTTTTATTCGGCGCATGGTTTTAACTTTACCATTGAGGTAGGTACATTTAAAAATATGTATTTGAGTGAAACTTATTCCAGGTGACCGGATCGGATATATGAAAGCGCGATAATAGTATGTTTTTTATGTGAATACGGCAATCCCAACTGCTCCCGTCTGGAGCTAATAAGACTATGCATCCCCAATTGGGATATTTTGTGAGGCTGAAGTTAGTGGGAAGTTTAGATCACGTGAAGTAGAACAATTTTAAGTTTAATAAATAAAATAAAATTAGTGAAACTTTAGGTTGAACCACAAAAACTGTTTAATTTTAATATTTAATTGCTAGCCTAATATAAATACATTTTTATTGCAAAATAATATCTAAGTACACATTAAAATATTTCATTAACCCCGTCGCGCTTCGTTTTTAGTACCTACAATTTTTTAGAACGACATAATTCACCCTAAGAAGAGTGCTTTGCGTAGTAAAAACTTCTTTAGCACTGTTGTGATTTGAAACTCGATGAAACGAAAAATAACGACAATAAAAAGAGGCAAACACATGCATCTAAAGGATGTAGTCTGCGAGAGACTGAGATAGTATTATCGGTCTCCTCTTTGTTCGGTTTTTCGTAGCCTTTCGGCCTTCTCTTTGTGTGGTGCTTCGTAGCCTCCCCACTCAGGTCTACTTTAGTTTTCTTAAGTGAAAACCGCGTATTAGATAATATAGCTATGTATCCATATAAATAAGGTTTTTTTTATTTTTTTTTTAATTAATTGAATTAAAGGAACGAATAAAAGGAATCAATTCAAAAGGCCGGGCGAATCAGACTGAATCGATTCACTCCTGGGATTGAATCTGCCCATGTCTACTAGAAATCAATCGCTCAACGAAGAAAATAGATCATAACAAATATGTTATGAATAAACAGTTGGAACATAATGCTCAATCACCATTAATTTACCCATTATAATACACTCAGAATAATTTTACTTCAGAGAGCAGTGGTATAATTTAAGTATGTAATTTAAAAATGTAATAACCCAAATATGTGGAGAACCCTAATAATAATTACTTTAGTGCTACCAATATTTGACAATAAGCCCTAAGCAACAAGGAGGGAATATCCCAACATTACAAAAATAAAATATCAGAACTTTTTAATTACATAAATTCTTTTATATTCATGTGAACTAAAAATATCTACTTACTATGTAACATAATTCATAATTTTTAAAAATAAACTTTATAATTACCTATTGTACCCTAAATTAACAAAATAACTTATAATACCTTAAATTAACAAAATAGAATCATTCATTATTTATAGACAATATTGTGTACCCCTGCCTAAGTTTGTATAAAATCAATAGCATAAGAGTTTCAACTACCAGTCTGAAAATGTCCGTAGTAGGATGAAACCGGTCCTGGTAATAATAAATAAGTGGAACAAAGTGTAAAAGTTTTTAATTTCAATTCTGTTACAATGGAATTCCACCACAAATTAACAGTGCAAAAACTAGACTTACGTAAACCATTTATTCCTATCTTTAATTGGTTTAATTTTGTCTTTTTGGATCTTGTTGCTTATTTCTTTGGCTGTTGTCTATTTTTTTGATGATGAGATTATTATGATGAATCTCTCCTCTTGTGGACTTTCTTTTTTATTTAGGACTTTTTTTAGGATTTTTTTTATAGGACTTGCGCGTAAGATGGGGTATTATTATTTTTTCCACAATTTTTCTATCTTTTTGGTGAGTTCTGCATGATTTTCAATATTTTTTTTTAAAGTTTGATTATTTCTTCTTGGTAATTGATTCTTTTTTATATTTTTTCATCTCTTCTTAATATGTTAACATTTTGTTCAAGATTGGTTTTGACTTTTGAATCTTTTACTGTAGTAATTTTTTAATTTCGTTTTTTATATTATTAATGGCCGTGACCATGTCGGATTAACGGCGGCAAAGGCCGCGGCGGCGAATCGCCTGGTAAATTGTCACTTCGCGCGACCGTTCATACACAACATTTTCTCTAAAATCACTTTAGCATTGTGATGCCACTGTTAAAATCGCTTTTTGTATTATAAATAAACTTTTTTCCACAAAATTTCACTATTTTAACAGAGCAGAATAATACGTGACAGCTGTCAATGATAACCATAGACAACATGAAATGATGTTTATTATGTTTGTTTATGATATATATCTTATCTTATTTTATCACGGCGCCCCTTTGGAGTTTTCTGCACATTTTTGAACATTCTTATTTAATTACTATAAGTAATAATTATTAGCCTGAAACACTCATCTACATTGAAAAAATCTTCTGAGAAAAAATACATGCCGCCGACAGGAGATTTTTTCAATGTAGATGAGTGTTTCAGGCTAATAATTATTACTTATAATAATTGTTACCCTTTGTGCTATGCATAAAAATCTTGTCTTAAACATTAGTTTATAAATGAAAAATAATAATTCTTATTTAATGTTATTTTATCTTGTTATTTTTAGGAGCTTTGGTCGATCTTCAAAGCCCTCTGAAAAAGAATCTTCTGAGTTCAAGAGCGATAAAATGGACATAAACGTCATTTCGGTTCTCCGCTTTCTCACCGCTCTGGAGAATTATCTTGGAAGCTTGGGACCCAAAATTGTTGAGCTTTTTGCTATCGCCCTGAAAATGGAGAAGGTATTGTTTTATCCTCTACTTATTAACTTTTACATGCCTGAAGATAATAATAATAATAATGGTTTTTATTCCAGAATGTGGGGAGGTGAGTGCAATCCCACACATCCTATATAGAGTGTAGGTACATACATTAAAAACATAGGTATTTATAAAATAGTGTAAAGATAAAAAAAAATAAGGAAAAAAAAGAAGGCATCATTAGAAAATAAGTCTTCATAAAAAACAAGAAAAAGTCTTTAATTGAGCTCTTATGTGTCCATCGGTCTGAGATTATGGGAGCCAGTGTCTTTCTCCAATGTTATTCTAAGCTCGATCCTGAAGTCAATAAAAATAAATAAATATCACATATCACTCGAATGGGGAGTCACTAGGGTCACGCCTCTTAATACATAAATAATCCTTTTGAATTTTTCATTAACGCTAAGATATTATTTACCCCTGTCTATGTTACCTAAATTCTAGAATATGTGATGTAAAAAACAACTTAGATATCGCACAAAAGTCCGGTGCTGGAGGGTTATCTATCTTCTATATATATATGTATATACATAAAAGTGAATCGCCGAAATGTATGTACGCGTAACTTCTGAACTACTTATTGTCGTTCGTTATTGTTAGGACAAGGTTTGTATAAAACTACTGGTGAGCTTTGGCATTATGAAATTTGTATAAAAAATTGCAATAGGTGGCACGCGAGCTGTTTGAAAACTGAATGTACCGGGACTGAATGTATGGAATGCGGAAGGGGCGAGGGGAACTCGGGTAGGAGGTTTGCAAGAGGGGGGGAGGACGGGGGAAGGGAGGGAATGGAGTGGGGAGAGGGAAGGTGGAGGAGATGGAGTGGGAACACGAGAGGGGAAGGGGACACGGAAGAAGAAGGGGAGGCGGTAGGGGAATGTATGATAAGATTTTTATAGCAATACATAATTATTATTAAAGTTTTTATTGTCTTTGTTTACAGGTCCAAAATAAACCTTTTTTTGTCATTTTGCCATTTAAATTATTTGTTTTAATATCTGTTCTTTTAATTACTGTAAAATTTTCTCATTTTGACAGTCTTATTACCCATAATACCTAGGAAGATAATTATTATTCAAAAAAATATTGAGGTTATCTAAAGAAGTTACATATATCTAGTGTTTCCATATGGTATTTTGAATTTTTGAGTTGTGTCAACGGCTACGGCTGAAATATTCAGGCACGTATAAACCATAGCTTTCCAACAGGAATGGGCTGTCAATACATTTATGAATTATGTTAAAAATAAGAATTGCAAGATTTTCATCACGTCTAGTTTCTAAGCTAAATCTATTTGTTGCCTCAAGTAATTCTATATGGTGCATGAACCTCGGATAAGTTTCATGCATCCGCGTATAGGATTTTGTTCTGGATTTGTTCCAGCATATTAACATATGTATTTAGTTTGGTGTGGAGTCCACACACCACTAGCATACTCCAGCTTACTTCTTATGACACCATCGAACATGGCTATCATTGCTTCTGGGTCATAAAATTAGATCAGGGGAGTAGCTACTGTCTCTGCTGTCATTTCCTTAAGTGGAACTGCTTCAGGCCAGCGGGTAAATCTATCAATTATGGTTAATAGATATTGGAAGTCATTACAAGCAGGGAGTGGACTAACTAGATCAATGTGAATATTTTTGAAACAATCTTCTGGAAGAATATACGTTGCTGGAGTTGCGACTGTATGTCTGATACTTTTGCTTTCTGGCAAGCAATACACTGTTTGACGAAAGTTTTATTTATTTCGACATGTCTGGCCAGACAAATCTCTGTTTGATAGTTTTTGTTGTTCCCAAGATACCAGGATGACATTCATTGTGAACACTCTGAATGACCTGAATTCGCATGGTAAGTGGTACGAAAGGTCTGACATGACCAGTTGAAATATCGCACCATACTGAGATTTCAGTGCCGGGAATCACCATCTGACGTAGGACGAGGGCGGAGTCATCTTTTGCCTTAATAATATCATCGTCTTGACCCTGCGCTATCCCGTCTGTCCGTAGTCTAAAGTAGTAGAACTGTTAATCTCATCAATTCGAGATAGAGCGTCAGCTACTGTGTTCTGTTCTCCAGATATATGCCTAATGTCGGTTGTAAATTGAGGGATGAAATCTAATTGTCTCTCTTGTCAAGGAGAACTTGAGGCTCGTTTTTTTATTAAAGGCAAAGGTGATTGGCTAATGGTCAGTGTATATAGTAAAATTACGTCCTTCGATGCTGTTTCGAAAGTATTTAACTGTTTCGTAAACACCAGTTAATTCGCGGTCAAAGCTACTGCATTTCCGCTGAGGTGCAGTTAGTTTCCTTGAAAAGAAACCTAATGGTTCCCATGTATCGCCTTTAAGCTGTTGCAATGAAGCTCCAATGGCGAGGTTCGAACCATCTACCTTTATGGCAATTTTTGCCTTGGGATCAGGATGAGCAAGTAAAGCTACATTCGCTAGTTGTTCTTTACATGTTTCGAATGCTACGGTCAATTCCTGGTTCCACATAATTGTACGTTTGTCGTTCTTCTTATAGCCTGCAAAGCAGTCGAACAGTTTAGCTTGAATATTTATAGAATTAGGCAGGAATCTTCTGTGTAGTTAAGCATACCTAAGAAGCGGCGTAGGTCTTTTGCTGTCTTAGGTAGTGGAAAGTCGATTACAGCTCTCACTTTTTCTTTAATCGGTGTCATTCCCGTCGGGGTAATTGTTTGGCCTAAGAAGTTCACTTCAGGAACACCAAATTGACATTCATTTAAGTTGATTACAAGATCATTTTCAGCTAGTCTTTTGAATAAAATGTCCAAATGTTGTTTATGTTCCTCTTCATTCTCGGAAGCTATCAAAATATCGTCGAGATATACAAAACAAAAATCAAGATCCCTGGTTACAGCATGCATGAATCTTTGGAAGCTCTGTGCAGCATTTGATAATCTGAATTGCATCGATGTAAATTTTGGTTCCGTACGTTTTGATAAGTTTACCGTTTGCGCTATATAATGCAGTGGGAAAGTTGTCAGAAGTGATGTATTTCATGTGATGATTATTATTTCGTGGTATCACCGATATATCTGCGCCCATATCGACTAGAAATTTCTGTCTAGTTTCCTGTTCAAAAACAAAGAGACGACAAGTGTTTATTGGAAGATCACACGTCCCTACTGTGGGCTTCCGTGAGCGTTTCCCAAATTCTTTGCTGCGTATGTGCATGGCTTGTAGCATTTGAAAGCCTTGTCACCATACTTAGCATGTGGTTGGCAATATCCATCGGTCTTCTTGTTGGATTTATAGCGAGACCTGGACCTGGGTCTCCGAGCGTTAGATCACTGAGAATGTTGTGAAGATGGCTGGAAATAATTTTTTCGCCGTGGACTCTTGATTCCTGTTGCCACGATAGTTGGAGTACTGGTTATTGTTTTGATTATAATTATTTGACAATTTGACTGCTTGACCTCTTGTGTTAGAGTAACAATCTGGTCTTGAAGATTCTGTAGAATTGTGTCGATGTTTGACTCTTGATGTGATGGACCTGATATATTTATATATACATGCAGGATGTTGTCGGCAGCAGAAGCTAATTGATCGATGTCATTGTCAGGGAGAGCTGACAGAATCGCTTGCACTTGTTTAGGTAAGCTCTGCAGCCAAAGTGTCCTCACAATCGCACTTTTGGCTAAAGTTGGCCCTGCCAACTCTAGCATATGTCGGAGTAAACCAGTAGGTTTTCTGTCTTCTAATTGTATGCCTGTTAGGAGACGGGTCAGACGTTTTTCTTCCGAATCCTGTAAGCGTTCGATTAGAGCCGTCTTGATACGTGCATATTTTTCTTTGGCTGGTAGATAGATTACGATATCGCTTACGCAATGTAGAGTGTCTGCATCCAATGCAGCAATAATTATGTTATACTTAGTGAAGTCTTCCTTCACACGTGAGTTAATAAATTGTGCCTCAGCTTGGGCAAACCATAATTGTACGTTGCTTTTCCAGCAAGCAGGCAGACGTACTGATACGTGGTGGACATCTGCCTCAGAATATGAAGATCCTGGTTGTGCCATCATTGGTAATAAAATACATCACGCAAGGCATACAGCAAGAAAATAAATAAATAATATACTTTAATATATTATGTGAAATTAAAAATCTATTCTTATCTATCGGATTTTGTTGAAAGTAAAAATTGATCATGCGATTATTAGTAAAGACGCAAAACTTTTTATAAGCGAGAAGATTTTGTCAATAATATAAATGATTGTATTTTTTAAACAACTTCGAAAAGGAGGAGGTTATCAATTCGACGGTATTTTTTTTTAAATTTTTTTTTTTTTTTTTTATGTTACGTCAGAACTTTCGATTGGGTGAACCGATATTGATGATTCTTTTTTTATTAGGAAGCTGGTGCTTCCCGTGTGGTCCCATTTTAATTTGGTCCAGTTCTGACAATGGGATCCATGAGATAACCATATATGTCTTAAATTTGCAATAAGTATATGCGTGACAAATGGACGAATAACTCAATATTACGCCAACAGATTTCGATGATTCTTTTTTTTAAATAAAATTTCTTTATGCACTAAAACGCTTACGCTCGTCACTAAAAGTCAAAAATAAACAAAAATTTTAACAAAACAAAAAATGACTTAAAAAAATGCACTTAAAAGTAAAAAAATAATTTCGTACGATTGTTATTTTCACCACATCTCACCTATAACTACCTATGTATGTAGTTACCTTGGCTGACACCGACTCCAAAAATAACAATCGTACGAAATTATTTTTTTACTTTTTAGTGCATTTTTTTAAGTCGTTTTTTGTTTTGGTAACATTTTTGTTTATTTTACTTTTTAGTGCATTTTTTGAAGTCGTTTTTTGTTCTGTTAAAATTTTTGTTTATCTATTAAGTACGTACACATTGTGCACAAGTTATCAAGATTTTGAAAATTTATGGAATAATCAATAATAAATATCAAAAAAATGTTTGTCTGTTTTTGGTTACTTGAAAACGCTGTATGAATCTTCCGATAGGTATTCTGCAAGCTGCCTGTGGTTGATGTCTAACGACTCGGTTGACACGTTCGATGTGCTGGATTATATGAATTTCTAGAGTTGAAGAGATGTAGATTCCTTTCTCACTGGAACGTAAAATAAACACGCACTCAATTGACATAAATATACCAGAAACAATAAAAAATTATTAGATGAAATTGTCTCATGTCGGTCAAAACTAACATGGATACACGAGGTGTATATTTTCTTAAAATTACTGGGACATTTAAATTTAATAAAATATCAGGACGTTGATAATTGAAAAATTGATAATTAAAATTAAATTGTACTCACAAAGCTTGCCCAGGGCTCTGAATTTCCACTATACTCGATGAAATGTAGGCAAAACAAAATGTAAAATAAAAGAAATTCGTAATATTCTTTTGTCGCGGCGTCACCAATATAGCTTGATAGCCGTTCACTTACTTAAACAAATACGATGCCATGTATGTTGATCTGGTTTTGGTAATTTTTGGATAGGGTCTGACACGCTTATTATGAATAATTTTTAGAAAAAAACTTTATATTCGCCTTAATTACTATAAAAGGAAACTTTTTGCATTTAGGGCGGCGGAAAATTATGCATTTTAATTTTCAATTGCGTAAAACCAAAATTCACTTCGCGAACCGATCGGGGACTGTCAGCGGCCATTAGGTACGTCACTTTTATGTTGGTATCACTGATGCATTAACAATACGACCGTAGCCATCTTCGTGGCATACATAAAGAGGCGCGGAATTATGAAAAATAGAATTAATAATATAATGTAAACGAACCTCTAATCAGAATCACTTCAGTTAGACTTAGCTTTATTATCACGAAAAGAGAATATTTATGTCGCGGGAGGCAAAAAACATGCAAAAAATATGCATTTCACATTTTAATTTTGTTTTTATTTCACAAACAATCAATCATAATTACACAAACCCGCTAGCTAGACAAACCCTGCTTTGCCAAACAAACCATTCAAAACCTGGGATGTTTTACTGGGATTATGATGACATGCAGCTTTCGTAATTTAACGTCCGTGAGGTAGACTAAATGCATATTCTGTTGTGTTTTCATAATTCCACGCCTCTTTTTGTATCCCACGAAGATGGCTACGGTCGCATTTAGATCTTGTTAATGCAACAGGGATACCAACATAACAGTGACGTACCCAATGGGCGCTGACAGTCGGCGATCGGTTCGCGAAGTGAATTTTGGTTTTACGCAATTGAAAATTAAAACGCATAATTTTCCGCCGCCCGAAATGCAAAAAGTTTCCTTTTATAGTAATTAAGGCGAATATAAAGTTTTTTTTTTAAATTATTCGTAATAAGCATGTCAGGCCCTATCCAAAATTTACCCTGGTTTTAAACAATAATTACTCCAAATGGTTTGCAAAAAGCTTTAAGTTTATTTTATAAAAACACAAATAATTATACACGATCAACATTAAATAATCAGAAGGTTTTACGAGAATAAGTTTAATGCGACCCATATTGAGAATAGCGAAAATCGGAATGCTTGTTAGGCGGGGTTGTCGTGACAACCAGTGTTGCGATCCGCTTTGGGATGCCTGTGATAAAAATCCGCCAGTATTTATTTTTGTCAGTACTTATTCCCACATTAGTGTTTTTTCATCCTCCACATTTTCTACAGCTATTTGGCACTACTTTCCACTTCCAACAGCTGCATATATGTATTCATTCGGCCTGTTTTGGTGTTTCAAACCCCTATGAGCTCTTTTCTTTACTTTACTGACCTTTGCTTTACTGAGTATTAATGTTGCATTTCTAGGACAAGCCAAACTCCTCGGGTGACATCCTGCTGGACGACACGCATTGTGTATTATTTGAGACGGTGAAGGAGAAGCTGAGGGGGCAGCTGCAGGCCGGCCTGGTGGAGAGCAACGCCGTGCAAGCCACCAAGAACGCCATCCAATACACGGCCTCCCTGCTGCACATGGGGATCCAGTTGGCCTCCACCAGGAAAACTATAAAGGCACAGGAAAAAATCATGTCAAAGGTTGTTTCGTATAAAAAGAGAAATTACACTATACATATTTCAAAAAAATTATTTATCTACTAAAGTTTATTTACATGCGATTTTTTGACGCCTGTCTCACTACGATATATCTGTGTCGAGACAGACAGATAGATTACATTTGTGATAACAGGTTTTCATTTAAACATCGCCACGTTGGGCATAATATAAATAATGAGAATCTTTTTTTGAGATTTTCCGATGTACTGGAAATATATGAAAACTTCTTGTTAGTACAAATTAGGTCACTTTTGAATTTCAGCCTCCAAGGGATCGAAAAACCCAAACAATATATAAATAATGATGTTTTTATAATCCTTGTTTAATAATGTATTTCTTTGTATTGTTCACAGCACATTCCAGTGAAGGAAGAAGGGATCGGCAAGGTGGAGAAAGCCACCATCGCTAGGCAGATAGCGGCCGCGCTGATCGCCCAGGGGACGACCAGCATCACCACGGGGCAGCTGGAGACTATGGTTAATGCAGTCGTGGGGATGGCCAATGTGGCACAGACCACTCAAAAGACTGCAGAGCCCGTTGGTTAGTTAATAATTATAATATTATTAGGATGATCTGTATAGTGCCATTTTTGTGAAAAATTACCTCAAGGGCACTACTAATTTATAATGTATTTCTACAATACTCTCTACCTTACTTTTTTTATTTATTTTTAACTATAGGCTAGACCACTTACCTTACTTCTAACTATAGTCACACTTTTCTGATCAAGGGTCATATAGGACAGTGTGAGGTATCACTGCAGGCCGCACACTTATGTATGGGGAGCGGAGGGGGGGGGGGGGATTAATAATAATAACACACTTACGATGATAAAAAATTTATTGTTGGCAAATCTTTTACCACCGAGCCATTTTTTCAAGTTTGGAAAAATAAAATAATGCGAGGGGGTTAAATCTGGCGAATAGGGTGCGTGAGGAAGCAATTCGAACTTTAATTCATTGATTTTGGCCATCGGGATTATGAATGTTTGAACGGTGCATTGTTTTGATGAAACAATACTTTCTTTTTCGCCAAATGCGGCCGTTTTTTTTTTATTTAACCACTCAAATGGTCCAATAAGTTCGCATAATACTCGCCGTTGATTTTTTTTTCTTTTTGAAGATAATCAATAAAAATTATCCCATGAGCATCCTAAAAAACTGATGCCATGACCTTGCCTGCTGATTGAACTGTCTTTGCATTTTGCAGCAGATTCTCCCCTTTCAGTCCATTGTTTTGACTATTCCTTCGTCTCAGGTGTGAAGTGATGACTCATGGTTTTGAATCAATGCAAAAACTCGGCTTTACTGCTGTGAAACATCGCCAAACACTTGATTGAAACATCCTCACGATGCTGTTTTTGGCCATTGTGAGCAAACGCGGCAGCCATCTTGCACACAGCTTTCTCATATCCAAATTTTCAGTCAATATGCGATGTAAGCACTTTTTGAATGCCTACCATGTCTGCTAGCTCGCGCACTTCCAATCAATGGTCATTCAATACCGTGTATGGCGTGGTCACCTCATTTAGTCGACCACTGCGATGTTCGTCTCGGCAGCTCGTTCATCCTCGTTTAAACTCTGCCACCCAATATTTTATTGTAATAAACGAAGAAGCAGACTCCCACAGAGTAGAATCTAAGCTCGGCTTCGATATTGGTTGGACTTGACCTTTCACATGAAAGTATTGTATCACAT
Organism: Limnephilus lunatus; assembly: GCA_917563855.2. NCBI lineage: Eukaryota > Metazoa > Arthropoda > Insecta > Trichoptera > Limnephilidae > Limnephilus > Limnephilus lunatus. Next base: position 81,530,790 of record OU830597.1, on the reverse strand, counting down.
AACGATGACCAATTTTTCCATGTTTACAAATTAACTGAGAGGGTTCGCTATTGATGGCTGCCAAAAAAACACTAAACAACGTAGACTTGAAACTTAAGCCTTATAAAGTTGGTGCTTTCTACCATAATTTTTTTTAAGCAATAACCACCAGAAGTACGTCAGGCAGGGTACTTCTGGGACAACCCTCGTACCTATCTGGAAAGTGAAGACGAGATTATGTGGATAAAGACATGTCTAAATCAGTGGCGGCTCGTGACTTTTGGGTGTGCTAGAGTGCTAACATTTTTTTGAAAAACAGTTTTTTGTATTAAAATTTTCAGGAAGTTTCAGTTTGGCCATGTACCTAACGTATTGCCTGAATAATCTTCACACAAAAAACCGATTTTCGAAAAAGAAAAAAAAAATTCGTCTAATGCAACATCAATAGTGCCATTTTTTTTAAAAATTAGCACTCTAGTACTCCCAAAAGTCACGAGCCGCCACTGGTCTAAATGATTTTGTTGTTATTTACATATGTGTTGTGTACATTCCACCGGCGTCGCCAAATAAATCTTATACAATTTTTTTTGATAAGGTTTTTTAATTAATAAAAAAATTGTTGTAATAGGCGACTTCAACCTAAATTCGAGTACCAAAGGCACCCAAATGGATCTCATATATTTTATGAATCTTTTCCAAATGGAGCATAGCAACTCTATTACAAATGTGAAGGGAAGCCGCTGGACATTGTAATCTGCAACTTTAATTTAAAAGTATACAAATCCGTATACTCACTAGTAAGAGAAGACGCTTATGTATAGAGATTTCGCCGAACAAAAACACAACCAATTGTTAAACACGAAATTTCTTTAATAAGATTGATAATAGTGGTAGGCGAGGATGGAACTTCGAATGTGGCGATTTTAAGGCACTTTATTGCCATTTACAATCTCATGATTGGCAACCTTTGAAGGACATAAATGATGTTAATTTAGCGACAAACCTTCTCTATTCCATTATTTATAAATATTTTTATATGTGCTTCAAAATTAAGCACACTCCGAGGAATGGTAGGAAGTATCCTAAATGGTTTTCTAGTGAGGTTGTTAGCAACATAAAGCTCAAATCCAAACTTTACAAAAAATGGAAGAAAACTGGAATGGTGAGTGAACAGGACATGTTTTGTCTACTTAGAACAAAAATAAAACGCAGTATTAAATTAGCACATGTGTAATATATTAATTCTGTTGAAAAAAATATCAAATGCGATCACAAATCTTTTTGGAAATATATCTCATCCAAGAGAAGTGATGGCGGGTTTGTTGACCATGTTACTTGGAATAATCAGTCTTTCTCAGGAGCAGATATTCCTGAAGCATTTTCAGACTATTTTGAATCAACTTAAAGTAAGGAAGCTGCGGACTTGAAATCTTTTATTCCTGTAAAAAATACGCCACTAATAGCGCAGAATGTTGATATTCAAAATATCACAAACCTTGACATCACCGCGACTGTTAAAAAATTAAAAGCCAAAACTTCTTTTGGACCGGATCCTATTCCGTCATTCGTGTTAAAAGGCTGTTTTGAACCCTTATTAACACCTCTCGCGTATTCATACATATTTATAATCTCTCACTTAACTCCGGAATATTCCCAGACTTGTGGAGGATCTCCAAAGTTACACCGTTACATAAAACTGGTGATAAGGCTTCAGTCTCTAATTACAGTCCAGTGGCGATCCTATCCTCTCCAGCCAAGTTGTTTGAACTAATAATAAGGAACTCCATATAGACGAATAAAGGCTGATTCTGAATATATAAGTTTTATTAAATAATATTAAATGAAGAGTTTTAAAAAAATTATTAAAAAGTCCATTTTTTATTGTGTCATTGAAACACAGCGTCAAGTTGGTATTATTAAAATGTTTAGTGGTGATGTCACTGATCACCATTTACCTGGTGATAAAATGTTGAAGTTGTATCATAAATAAACCAAACAGTTGTATTGAAAGCCATTTAACATTTCGTGTTATTATTGGTTTATTTTTGTACTTTTTTTATAGAGATTTAGACAAATAATAGTTGTTGTGTTTCTTGAAACATTATTTAGGTCCTAAACAATTAAAATGGCGACGGAAAAGGGCTATATTTGCGGACCATCTGATAATTTGCCAGGATATTGTTTTTCATATAAAATACGGACTATGTAAGTGCCGAATTTCGTGGAATAAAAGCTGTTAAGTAAGTAAATCATCTTATTAGTTGTTTTTTAAAGTCGCTGTAAAAAAAGATTTTTGATAATGTACAGTAAATTTGGCCTATTTAAGGTTATAGTTGTGTCATATTTGACATTTGGTTTAAGATAACATTGATCGTATTTTCAAATTGGTTTTAGTATCAAGGGCTTTTTTTACAAGTTATTACACAATCGTCATGATCAGTGTATTATAAATAACAGATGTAGGTCTGCAGTTACCTATATCTTCGTCGTAATCTTTGCCGTAGAAATGCAGATCATGGATCACTAATAAATTGTTTATCAGGAGCGGTCACAGATGTATTTTGACATTTTACCTAATGTTTTTCTATATTGAAAGCAGTTAATCTTGAAAAAAAAAGCCTCGACTTTTGACACCTGTTAAAGGTAAATAAACCTTTTGGTGGGTGATGATGTCACACGATCCACCATAGATACGGTGGTTTTCGGGGGATCTTGAAAAATTAAAACTTGACAATTATTTTAACTATGTATAACTAACTAACTTTTAAAAAAAAAGATATTTAAGTTAGAAGGTCATTATTCATTAAAAAAAATTTAAAAAATGGACTGGAGTTCTCTATTCGTAAATGCATTTATGTATATCTAAGTTGAACCCTTTACAATTGACCAGCAACACCGTTTTAGGTCTGGCAGATCTACTGTGTCTAATCTAATGGTTTTTATGGAGTACATGTCTCAAGCTCTTGATAGTAACAATCAAGTAGATGTATCATACAACGACTTCGCAAAAGCCTTTGACTCGGTAGATCCGCTTATTCTCCTAAATAAACTCGACCAATTTGGATTTTCAACGAAACTTCTATGTCTATTTTTAAGTTATTTCTCAAACAGGCAGCAATACGTAACTTATGGTATTTTCCACTCTTCCAACTTCAGCACAAACTCTGGAGTTCCACAGGGGTCAAATCTTGGACCCTTTTACGACATTTACCATTGCATAAAATTTTCTAAGTTTCTATTATTCGTGGATGTCATTAAACTATTCCTTTTATTAAAATCTTTGGAAAATTGCTTGCAGCTACAAAGTGACATAAATTCTATCGTCAAATGGAGTTACACCAATATATTAGGATTTAATAATAAGAAATGCTCCATTATGTGCTACACCAAGGCAAACAAAACGATTTACCTTAACTACAAAATGTCTTCTTCATCTCTTCAGCACATTGTCATTTCGAGAGATTTAGGAATCACATTTGATACGCACCTAAAATTTCACGTCCACATAGAAACAATATGCAGCAAAGTTTTAAGAATGTTAGGATTTGTGCTAAGCAACTCCAGACATTTTTCAGCTCGGCCGCGATTCGTGTGCTGTACTATAATTTAGTACATAGCATTTTGGAAAATGGTTCTGTAATATGGGGACCAGTGGATTTAACTTACTCTCAAATGATAGAGAAAGTACAATAGAAGTTTCCGAGATATTTATATCTTAGAGACTTCAGATATTATCCCTGGTTATATCCATCAGCCTTTTTGTTCGGCATGCTGGGTATTAATAGCCTCGCCGATAGAAGGAAAACTGCTTTGCTGACAACAGCATATAAACTTCTAAACTGTAACATCTGTATTCCCAATAAAATACAAAAATTTGAGTTTTATGTCCCCGACAACTTTACAAGAGCGCGCAAACACAGAATTTTTGTTGTTCCGAGATGTAAAACTAACTTACGTTTAGTAATGTCGCTCGGAAAAATGATTCTGTTACTAAATTACCTGTCCCCTGACATAGATATTTTTCAGCTAAATATCAAAAATGCTATTATTACTTAAAAATAAAATGTATGTTTATTATTGGTTATATATAACTGTTAATGTGCATTTAAAATAAAATATTATGTCAGTTTCGTGGCAGCAAAATACACAATTTTTTTACATCATACTTTTGGATAGCATGTTGATAAATTTGTGTTAATGTGATGTAATTTCTTTTAATTGTAGGATTATTGACAAAACCGAAGAATCACAGCATTGAAAAACCTCCTGTTCTGTCAACCCTCAAGGTGAAAGATTTCAGCAAGGAAGCCAAAAGCTCCAGCACTAATGCACTTCAGATGTTGCAGTCTGCCTATACACAAAAGTATGTCCATAACTAACTAACACAATTAATATTCAACTCATCAATTACACAATCCATGAATATGGATAGGAGTGCTACCCTAAATGTTCAATATTTATTATGATAAATGTCATTGTTATCAAATATTGTGATATTTATTAAACCGGTCGCGACGTGTCGTGAATCAAGGGGTGCGGGAATGTGTCGTAGTTTGCAGGTCGCGGTTCACGAAGTTCCGAGGACCCGAGTACAAGAGCCCATTCCAGCTAGTACCAGGAGAACTCGTGACTTGCGAGTGGAGTGGAGCGCGAACACGGGGACACCGGCCGGTGGTTCCTAGTTCCTACTACTCACTAGTAGACGTGGGCAAAATTGATTGACTGAATTAAATGAATAAATTCAATCTTGTGACACACTCCATCTAATTCTCAATTTCAAAAGGAATTGATTCTTCATTCCTTACCTTTGGCCTTGTATCCTACGATTTTTAACGGCACATTAATTTTTTTATTTTCCATTTAATTTACTGTTAAATTATTTCAATTAATCATGTGTACCGTAAACAATTGAAAGATTATAATTTATAATGTTTCGTAGGTATTTAAATATTATTATATGGGCGACGCGCCGCGAACTTGCCTAAAATAAAATACCTATCCGACTCCCGCGCCGCCATTCCTAATATCACACGTATGCATATCATTGTCCCCCGCATAAGCAAAAACCGGCAGTCCGGCGGCCATCTGATTTAGTTCCAATGGTCGTGTCCCTTTCACTTGTGCGAAGAATCGATACATGTAATCGCTATTCAGTATTGTCCCCGTCAATCTGAGGTCCTACCCGTTCCAGATCCGCGGATCTAGTCTGTCGCTATCGAGTTATGTCCGAAGCGCTCTATTCGTGAATTAACTTTAGCGTCTTGTTCAGTTGACAGACAAATGACAAATGAACAAGACGCTGACCAAATGACCAAATGTTCAAACGAATCGATCATGACTCGATCATGGGTGTCCAAAACGCTAAAGTCTTTACTTGGTCCGCAGCTAGCGAGTTACTGCAGACACTAGTCAAAAGTTACTAATTCATTCTTGAATGCCTGCCGCGAATCCGCCTGTGAGGTTCATCTTTCGTTCCTCTCCGCGCGTCAAGCCGTCAATTTCATTACATTGTTGGTTGTTTTTTGGTACGTACCAAAACTATTGGAATATAAATACCTACATATTTTTAGACGCAGATGTTAGGTAGATATAATATGTGATTTTGCAGATATTATAAGGCCAATCGGCTCTGGTCAGCCGTCACAAAATATTGTTAAAATGTTTATTTATATTAGATCACGTGAAGTGGTTTTTAAATTGAAACAATTTTAAGTTTAATAAATTAGTAAAACTTTAGGGGTGAAACCGCAAACTGTTAAATTTAAAAATTTAATTGCTAGCTTAATGTAATACATTTTTTGGTCAAAAAAACATTTTGTTGTCAATATAAGACACATTAAAATATTACGTTAACCCCTTCGCGCGTCGTTAGTACATTTTTTCAGAACGACATCATTCACGCTAAGAAGAGTGCTTTGTGTTCTTTAGCACCGTTGTGATTTGAAACTCGATGAAACGAAAAATAACGACACTAAAAAGAGGCAAATACGTACATCTATAGGATTTAGTCTGCGAGATAGTATAATCGTATAATCGTAATCACTCATGTCTGCTTCTGTTTTCTGAAGATTTCACTTTTACCGTGTGTAGATAATATATACACATATAAAAACACACCTTGTGTGTGTGTGTTTTTTTTTTTTTTTTTTTTCTTTTTGGAATTGAATTAAAGGAATGAATACAAGGAATTAATTCAAAAGGCCAGGAGAATCAGACTGAATCGATTCACTCCTGGGAATGAATCTGCCCATGTCTACTCACTAGTACCGGAGAACTCGCGAGTGGAGCGGAGCGAACACGCAGACGCCGCCGGCCTGTGGAGGCATTCGGGTTCCCGGTCCAGCTCCGAGTTTCAGGTTTGGGACCGAGCCCATGTTCTGGGACTGGGTTCTCTTGGAGTAGTCGATTTGAAAAAGGAGTAGGAGTAGGAACCGCTTCCCGCAAAGGATCCATTCACACGAGCCCATTCCAGCTGAACCGACATATCGCTTCAGCTCACCTCTGCAGCACCAGGGCAGATATTCCGTCAGGCCCACTAGCTTTATTAATATCAAGCCCTCATAAAAAATCCCGATGCCGGATCCAAAGCTTTTTCATATGAAAACTGCAATGAGGAACCGACGTCGAGACAGCACCTTGGTCATCGAGGGTTGAGTTTTCCGCAAACATTTTTCCTAATAAGTTAGCCTTTTTGGTGGCAGCGTTTCCTAGTGAGCCGGTAGGTCTGGTAGGAGGTGGCAGACTGGATTTGCAGAAATTGCCACCTATTGAGCCCGCCAGCGACCAGAATGATCAGCAGATTGTGCTCGAATTTTGACCTATTTATAGTCTTCTTGGTTTCCTTTGCCATTTTTTGTATGCTTTTCTGTTTTCGGATGTTCTAGATGTGTTTTAGGCTCGGTAAGCCGCGTCTTTCAGTCGAACTGCTTCGGAGCATTGTCGACTGAAGCCACAGCTTTGGGCCCACATCAGTTTCAGATTAACAGTGGATTGGACGAAACCATCCATCGCAGATGTGATGACTTCACCAATTTCATGGGCACGTCTTGAGGGACAAAGTCCGTAAACAAACAGCTGACCACGGGAAGGCATTGAAATGTGCTCGCAGACTGAACCAATCTGCTGACCTGTAGTGCCACACTTTCCAGCCGAGTCTGTTAATCCTGAGACTTCAACCGAGGTTCCTTATGAACATTGAAGTCCCCAGAATTACAAACCCGGCAAAAGGTAGCGGGGCAAGAGGTCATCAATAGTCTCGCTCAAAGTTTTGAAGAGCTCGGATGTGTCTGATTCGCTAAAGTTCGGTGAGCAGTAGACACGCGTAGAATCATTCCGTACTGGCAAGACTGACGCGCACCCACATTATGAATCTGGAGTTTTCCAGATTCAACAGTCGCACAAAGTTGACGTCAGATTGGCTATAGAGACAGACGCCTACTTTGAGTCTGAACTTGCCAACGAGGACGAAGCCCTAGGAGGTGTCTAGAAGCTCAGTTATCTAGGTTTCAGAAATGAAAAGAAGGTTAGGACGTTGTGAAAGAAGGTGATGTTATGCAGAATCCAAATTTGTGTGTATGCCGAAATTAACCAACAGTTTTGGCCCGCATCAGGATGCCTTTTACTCGCTGCTGTAGGGATGTTAATTGTCATTTGTTATATATTCTTGATTTTATTGTTCTTTTTTTTTCTGTATGGTTATGAGGGGAAAGGGTGGTCTGGGAAGGAAAATGTTTGAGAGGTGGATAGGAAGCTGTGGGTCGGAGTGTCCAGGAGTGATGAACATATGAATACAACCCACCCGCTAGGGCGTCCCTTATATGGTTGAAAAATTTATTTTTTTTAATATCAAAATGCATACCCACTATTTCTTTTTGAACTACCCAGACTAACTTAAATACAAAATTTTATCTTCCTACATTAACCCGTGCCGACAGAGCTCTGAAGATTTTGAAAATTGCTGTTTTTAACCCTTTCCGTTATGTAGCTAAATCAATTGAAATAATGATAATAATAATAAACTTTTATTACACACAGGGAGTACACAGAAGGAATAAATCATAAACAGTACAAAATAAGCGGCTTAAATATTTATATTTAAACAAATAATTATTAAAAGAAGTTAAAATTACAAATCAGGCAGGATATTTTCCTTTGAGGGTCTCTTTACAGTCTGGAGACAGATTTCTATGCTCTTGCACACAGCGTAGCAATAATTGCTTTTGTTCTTCCTTTGCAGTGATCATTTGTTGCATACAAACTCTCTCTTTGTAAGTTCACTAAGTTTGTGCGATAACTTCATCATCATAGAGTGATAAAACGCCAATTTTGTCTGACAAGTACCAAAGATGTTGACTAAACTTGCTCAGGGCTGCTTTGGAGATCAATTTGTCAACAGTTTCATATTCCCTAAGCCTCTTTAAAAAGCACAAATCTTGATTTGGTGCCTTCACCGCCAGACTACATCCAAGCCAGGTTTCACATATATAACCGCAATGAGTAAACAAACGTCTTGAAGTACTTGTTTATCCTTGGCGCTAATTTTGAACTGGGATTGCAGCAAACATACTTTTAAAGAGTAAATAGCTCTAGCCATCCGCCTTGCTTGATGCATCGCTCCAGGAGGTCTGATTTTAATTTTTTTCTCATTATCTCCTCCTAAGAAAATTATAGATAGTTCAATCAGTTCACGATATTCGTCACATACAATTGTTTTTTGCAGTTCTTGATTAAAAAAATGTCAACAGTTCTTCTATTGTTGTAATACAAAAATGTTGTGTGACGATATCGGTCTATGTTTCAATAGCAGCGGGATTAATAGTTTTCCAGTTGTCTCTAAACTTTTTGAACATTGGGATATCAGGGCTACTAGTAACTTGTTGGATTTTTGTTTCAAACACACATTTAAAATCAGTTCGTAAACGTGATGGCGGCAAGCAAAGAGTAGTAATTCCCTGTCTAGTCTTTGTTCCAAAAGTACACAAGCTCCTTTCAATCGCCCTGTATTAGACGCAGTTGTGTCATAGCACATTATTTGTTCGTTGTCATCGAGGTTCCAGTCATAAAGTGCGTAAATTTAACACAGCTTTAGCTTGATCCTGGCTGGAAGAGCTCTCCAGTTTGGGTACAGCCAGCAGTTGTTCCTTTTCTCCAAATGAGATTAGAATTGGCAGGCATTCTTCTTTAGAACTTCTCACGTCCAGTCCAAGTAATAATTTCCCATCCCAGTGAACGGTCACCATTTCAGACATATTATTCTGAAAATCTGATTTTATAGATTCCGCTCTATCTTTTCTACTCTGCGTGCGAATACGTTGAATGGACGATTTGTTTATCGGGAAGCGCTTCTATTACAGCATGAAGTGACAGAATCTCTTTAGCTTAATTGACATCTATCTAAAGCTCCAACTTACTTAGGCGTGATAAAGTTTTCCTTCCTCTTTTTGTAGTAGTTTCAGAAACCGTTTGAGAGGTGGTTGGCAAGGGTTCCTCAAGGCTTTCATCAGAGCTGGTATGTTGATCGGTATGTCCTTGCGTTTGCATAAAATCTTGTTTAGTAAGAGATGATGATAAACTCGCGAAACACATTGGCTCATTTTTTTTCTTCTCTTTTAATTATCTCTCTCTTGTCCTTTCTTCTTTTTCAACTAACTTTTTGTCTACACACGCTAAGCATCCTGGACGGCCTGGTTCTCTTTGTTTTTGTAAAAATATTTTATCTTCTATTTTCATCCGTTCCAAAGCATCAGCGTGTGCTATATCGAATAAATTGTCTAAATTTTCTTGAAAGTCCTCCTCACGGCGCTTGTAAACAAGTGTTTTTTTTTTTTTGCAACTCCCTCCAAGCATGGTGAAGATCCACAAATTTTTTTACGCAGTTAGGTATAGCTCTGCTAGGGATTCTAGCTTTTTCCCAAAATATAATACACTGTCGAATGACGAGATTCGCGCTTTCACTAACAGTCAATTTAACTTCGCGAATGTTAAAAAAAAGTACTGCAAGAACTTGCCGTTTACACTGTAACTTTGCGCCTGTTATTTGATAATTTCCGTCACCAACTAAGAAAATACTTTTTTTATTGCTTCTTAATTCCATTGCCATCTTTTAAATATAAAACAATATTCGTTAATCATGAGAATAACTGAAAACAAATGACAAATACCGCGAGTGCGTGCCGCTACTTCCGCGCAACTTGTATGAACATGATTCGGTGCAAGTCGGCACGGGTTATCGTGCTCCGAATAAGGTAAAAAAAAAATTCCGAGTGTTTTAGAAGCAAAGGAACAAAACTAAGACCTATGCATTAGAAAATAAAAACTTTGAAAAATAAGGGACACCCTACCACCCACTTGTAAAGACTCTCTCTCAACCAGCATCTCCCAATCTGGCCTGCCAGACAGACCCACCCGCCACCAAGACCTGGACAAACATTACCCCTGGGTGACCTGTGGCAGAAGCGTTAGTCGTACAATAAATGGTTCCCGGCGGTACCCATATCCGCTTACCAAATTAAGATATACAGTGGAACCTCGAGATACGAGTGCCCTAATGTACGAAATATTTGAGATACGAGCTGTCGAGTTAAAGGAAAATCTATGGGCCTGGTGGTGGATGAGAGAGACGTAAACGAGCTCGTCGAGGAGCACTCTCAGGAACTGACGACCGAAGAGTTACAAGAGTTAGGCCCGGCGAAAATTTAACCCAGCCCACGCACAGCACTCGCCTGACCTAAACCCAGCCCACGTACATGTTTTTTTAATAGTATCGCATATTTAACACAGCCCACATCCATGCCATATCCACCCTCACTTCTCGCAGCATGCAAGATGACAGCAACTTCTTGTCGATTTAGAATCTGAGGATGAAGAAAGATTTATCGTGTTGCACCTACTCAGCAAAAAAAGTAAAAGAAGTAAAACGAATGATTATTTACGAAAAAGAGAGAGTCATGGAGAGTTCAAGTTATCCAGCGAAATTCCAGATTTTTTTGTTACTTGAGCTTCACACAGGAGGCCTTGGGGAAAATAATTTCCCTCAGGGCCTATGTCATCTTTGGGGATGCTGTGTGGAGGGTTTTTTAAGGAAAGGAAGGAGAGAAGAGTTCTGGGAAGGAAAAAGGTTTAAGGGGTGGGTAGGAATCTTAGGTTCAGTGTGTCCCGGTCATCCGCCTCCAAGACCTAGGCAAACCTCACTCTATGAGCCCTAGCACCCTTGCTAAATCACCAAACATAGCGAACCACTTGGTGTGATCTATGGCAGAGTGTTGGTTATCCAATAAAGGTTCCTGGGGCGGCGGTATCCATTCCCGCCTCCCAAATATAAATATATAGATAGTGTGAAATCAGTATAATTTACTATAAATTATATACTGATATCAATTTGTACATTATACTATATATAATTTAATTTAATTCTTTGGCTATCTTCTCGAACAAATCATCCTTCAGTTTTACTCTAATGTAATCTTCATGAGTCGTATCATATAACACAGGAAAGCCTCTAACCATTTCAATTCGTTTTTCCATGTTCTAGTAACAAAAACAATGTTCACTCAGACAAAACGAGGGACCTACGATCCACGAAACTGTGTTCCAGGCACAACAAGTCCACGCACGACATTGCCCGGGACTGGACTGGCCGTGGAATGGGTGTAGTATGCGCCACTCTGAAAGAGACCACGTTCTATAAAATAATCCACGCGTGTGCTGTGCGCGGGCTGGGTTAAATTTGCGCCGGGCCTTACAGTTGCAGCAGCAGCAGCAAGAAATTGGTTCGGGGGAGGAGCCAGAGGTGGGGTAGGTTATCTCTACAAGTGAGATGAAGGAAATCTTGGGAATGTGGGAGAGAGTTTCACAGTTCGTGGAAAAGAAACTCCCCGTAAAAGTTGCAACTGGTCGTGCATGGGAGCTATTTAATGACACTCGCAATATTCTGAAAGGGAGGAAGAAACAAACCTCCTTGCACAGGTTTTTTTTAATCCGGCGAAAAATGCAAAGACCGATGAAGAGAAAAGCAGTGACCAAAATTCAAAAACACTTTATAAAACTAGTTTATTATTTATTTATTTTGAAGTAAAACTTCTTTACGCACGCTCGACACTAAAATGGGGGTAAAATGATCAATATGTTACGAAAAAGAACCATATGCGAACGCTATGAAACGCATATATTTACGAAAAAATATGAAACGTAAATGCTAATGAAAGTGAAAACGTAAACGCTAATCGATATGAAACGCTAATTAAAGCGAAATTTTTAAGTTGTTATGAGTTGTTATAGTTGTTATGAGTTGTTATGAGTTGTTGTGAGTTGTTATGAGTTGTTGTGAGTTGTTGTGAGTTGTTATGAGTTATTATGAGTTGTTATGTCATGCATACCCACACGGTCTATTAAAGTAGTAATAGACCGTGTGGGTATGCAGATAAAATTATCAAATTTGCAAATGAACGAGAACATAACAATAAATCTAATCCGGATCTGAAAAATTAAATTGATGGTATCCAATACTTTTACAAATCCTTTATTTTTACTTTGAAATGTTAGTAATTATATTATGATGTTGTTATTACTTTTGCGCTGAGTGATGAATAGAATTCGTAGTGTGTAACAATATTTCTATGTACTTGTTGGAATTGCTAAATTTTGTTAAAATGTTAGGATTTGCGATTACTAAAAACACTGTGAAAAGTTGAGTTTGCATTACTTGCTTTACTCTGATCTGCAGTGGATCTTGTGAGGTCTGATGCTGGGCATCCTGGTACTTGGGGCTGTCTGCGTAATGATCCGCTGAATTTCTGGTCTGCGATGGTCTTAGGTCTGCGAGCGTGATCGCGTCTGTTGGCTGGCATACTCGGCATCAGCTGCTGGTCCACTTGTTTATCTGAAATTGATATTTAACGGCAATATACTATCTACATAAACGAATATTGTGTTGCGGGGAAGTAGGAATTTTTGTGCGATACGGGATTTGGTCGACAATAATGTTCTTTACTGATTTATCTTCATCCTTTGTACATATTAATTATTATTCTAATGTACATACTGGACCTACTGAATTTGAATTAAAAAATTGAAATGTTACTCACAAGATTTGGGTGTCCAGGATTCCGCGTTTCAGAACTCGAACCTCCGTTTTGGCCGTGTTCATTATCATCCATGAGAAATTCTCGGGGTAACCAATGTTGGAAATGTTGTAAGAAGGGTTCAGGAGTTGGTGGAAAGTGTTTGATCTGATGGTCCGTCCTCTCATCAGATGAGTCAGCACAAATACTTTACCATAAGGAGGTAATTGGGCTCCTGAGGATCGTGGTACTTTCAGGCCGCGATCCGGTGTTCAGAAATTATGGTTGATGATGATTAATAATGCTTATTCATGTTTGAGAGATTAACATTTATTGCGATTTATATTTACAAATTATCGCGTCATGTACGAAACGGGTAGAGAGGTAAAAATGACAATAGTGGCCGGTCGGAACGAGTACTGGAGACGGAATAATCGCTCGGTCAATGTCTGAGAAAACCAGAGAGGTTTGCCCGCGTAATGGGGATACCATACGCATAAATAAATAAATATAATGCCCATAAGTTGTTATGAGTTGTTGTGAGTTGTTATGAGTTCTTATGAGTTGTAATGAGTTGTTGTGAGTTGTTGTGAGTTGTTATGAGTTGTTATGATATGTTATGAGCCATATGCGAACGCTAATTGAAGTGAAACGCATGAAACGCTATGAAACACATATATTTACGAAAAAATATGAAACGTTACGAACGCTAATGAAAGTGAAACGCTAATCGATATGAAACGCTAATCGACGCGAAAGCTAATTAAAGCGAAAGTTTAAAGTTGTTATGAGTTGTTATGAGATGTTATTAGTTGTTATGATTTGTTATGAGATGTTATGAGTTGTTATGAGTTGAGTTGTTATGAGTTGAGTTGAGTTGATGGGGATGTTGAGGGGATGGGGATATTTTTATTCCTGTTATTGTTATATTGTTAATGGACGGCCTAAGTTAGTGAAGTTTTACTTCAGTAACTAGGAAATTTACCCACTTTAGGACAGTCAGAATGAGCAGATTTATTACATGAATAATTGTTTTGTCTATTATGTTGAGTTTATTTCTTTACATTCTGTTTTATGTTTTTATACAATATTTGTCATTTATAAATACATTTTTCTTATTCAAAAACACGTAACAAGAACAACTGGGGTGGCATTTTGGGGGCTGGAAAAGATTTATGGCAATTCAATGGGGAAAATTGCTTTGAGATACGAGCAAGGTTACGGAACGAATTAAACTCGTATCTCGAGGTACCATTTAAGTAAATTTTTTATGAGAACAACTCTCTTTTAATAACTTTTGAAGGTTATTTCCATCAATGTAATACAGTGAAACCCTCTTAAAGGGATATTATACCCGTGGAGAAATCCGTAAGCTGTCAAAATTAGTTTTTTTTCACATCGCTAGATGGCGGTAGGAGTGTCTTCACGAATTTTAAAAGATCAACATTATACTTGCGTTATAAACAGAAGAGCACAGTATTTTTAAATGTCAAAGTAAAAAACAAACTAATAACAAAGTGTGGTTTGTTTATGGAACTTATTATGTTGGTAGAATACTTAGCATGATCCTTTTTTATAAATGTTTCATCATTTGCTTGTTCATGGTCCTTTCCCATAGGCTTCCATTATAAACGGCGATTGGAATCTCGTGGTTCACATTTGGAGTCGATTTTTTTTTTCTTTACTTCCAAATATATTTAGTAGAATATTGTTTTTTTAACAATATTAAATTTTCTAGAATTCATCATTATTATTACTATCCCCAAATTATTTGGAAACGTATATTGCATAGAATATATATATTAATAACATCATTGATAATATTGACTACCAGAAATAAAAGAAAGATTTTTTTTTATTTATATATTTATTAAATTTTTCTGTGTTATTTAGTAAACTAAACAATAATATTTTTTAACATGGCAGTAGTTGTCGTGCAAGGCTGCAGAAAACCATGACAAAACTGCAGCGACACTCACTCTATTTTAATAAAAAGAAATATAATAAAAATCATTTATTCCAGAACTAGAGAGTTCCCGGCAGAGCTCGCTATTATAAACATATAGAAACCATCGCGGGCATGCACACATAAAATCACCAAAGTGTCATCGCAATCGGATGAACGGTTAGCAACGCATATTTTCATGATTCCAGAACTCACTATATATATAGAAACCATCGCGGGCATGCACACAACAACTTACCAAAGTTTCCTCGAAATCGGATGAACGGTTCATTAACGCATTTTCATGACGCCAGAGCTCGCTATTATATATAGAAACCATCGCGGGCATGCACATATAAAATCCCCAAAGTGTCATTGCAATCAGATGAACGGTTAGCAACGCATAATTTCATGATGCCAGAAATCACTACATATACATATAGAAAACATTGCGGGCATGCACACAACAACTCACCAAAGTTTCCTTGCAATCGGATGAACGGTTTAGTAAAGCATTTTCATGATGCCAGAGCTCGCTATTATAAATAGAAACCATCGCGGGCATGCACAAATAAATTCCCCAAAGCATCATCGCAATCGGATGAACGGTTAGCAACGCATAATTTCATGATGCCGGAACAATCGGATGTAGTGCAATGCAATACATTCCGTATTACGAAATAGTACAAAAATGGACAAAATAACAATGCATTCATATATTAGTTTCAATATCCCGTAATAGATTTTTCTTGCATTTCTTAATTTTTTCTGTTCGAATTAGTGTCGCTGCTTTTCGTTTTTTCTCCAAGGCGGTTATAATATATTGTGGGTCACGAATGGGCATAGATCTTTTAAATCTTGGATCTATAATTTCTGGTAATAAACAATCCATAAAGAAAGTACTTAATCTGCTTTCCATTTTTTCTCCCCAAAATTTGTCGTTCCTTTTTATTAATTCTATTTTTAATGGAATTGCTTCACCAAACCAGACGGCAAAAATACATACAGTCTTATTGGAAATGTGAAGTTGACCCTGTACTTGATAATACCAGTTGTGATTTGTATTTATAAAATTTTTTTTTTGTTTTTTATCTTGCTTCCAGAACGTTATTTTTTTTTTGTTATTGCTTCTTCAAATAGCATCCCACTAGCAGAAATCGGACATTTAATTTCTAATATTGTACTGTCATTTACCAAACCATCTGGGGTGGCTCCTAAGAATGGGAAAATGTCATCAATAAATAATCCACAGTCATCGACGACAATATTTTCTTGAATGCAAAGTTGCCTTTTTGCAACTTGCTCATGGTCCCTACCGTATTGAATAGATTTTATATTATCTAGAGAGCGGCCGTATAATATTGTTTTTACTAAATTAGCACAACTTATGGATTGACTTCGTTTACAGATATTACCAAATAAAGAAGCTGTTAACATGTTTCTTCTGCGTTCCAGCCACTCTCCGCTATCTGACTGTAAGACAGTTCGTCTTTCGACTGCCTTCTTTTCACTTTGTGAAATGTCGAGTAGCTTTAAGAATTCTGCCTTAGCACATTCATATGCATCTTGTTCCATATCCGTTTTTTCACACAATTCGCCATAATGGTTATCAGGTGCTCTTGATTTTGTAAGTAAATTTTTCCCTTGTTTTTTTCTTAAAGATCTTTTATCGTTCGTTTTAGAAGCCATTCTTCTTTTTGTTCTTTTCAATTCTAACCGTTTTAAAAAATTACTTGGACTCCTGTTGAAAATCTGCTTATGTAAAGAATAATAAGGTCGATTGGAATTGAAAGAAACTACTGCAGCTGCACAACGACCCATATAGGACTGTTTAAAAGAATAATTAATTCTTTTTCCGCCAATAAATTTTGCAATAACTCCATTAAAACTCTCAACAATATTACTGTCTAAACAATATACTAGACTTCGGGCATTACTGACAAGTCGAGAATTAGCATCCATAATTTTTGAAAATATAATATTGCTTTGTAACTGTGGAACGTGATTGTAGTCTAATATTTTATTCGGATCAAGTTTAAATTTGCAGAAGTATGGTAAATAATCTTTATGTTCACCAAAAACATGTTTGGGTCCATTTAATAAATCTTTCCTTAAATCGATAATTTTTTGGTCCAAAGTACTATTTGATTGCATCCTGTAATTTGCAGCTCCGACTACCGCCTTCCTAAGACGAAGTTTGTTGGTTGAAATAATTTTTCTAAACTCCAAAGGAAAGCCGGTATCTTTTGTAATTTTTTCAATTTGATTGCTGTAGTTTCGAATTAAGTGGTTAGAGCATTCAATTTTCTGTACTGTAATATTAGGATACGGGTGACTGTTTCTAATTCTGGCATAAGTACTGGAGTCTCCATTGGCAATGAGGGTTGAATATATAAGACCGTACATACTCATCGATTGTTGGAAGCCGTCTAAAATTGCTTCAGCTTCCATTCCGCTTGAAGAACCAACATAATTTTTAAAGCACATGTGCTCGGGTATAGGAATTTTCAAATTTATAGCTCTTGTGCAGGTTGTACAATACTTGTTTTTAACTGCCATGTAAATAATTTTTTTTGTGCGGTAACCGATAATCGTAGCAGCTCCTGAGAGGGCAGAATAGTTGGTTTTATAAGATCGCTTGGACCAACACGCATCAGCTACTACAGTGATCATCGGCGTCCCGTTTTCGTCAACATCGCCGCTTTGAATAGCCATTTTTTTTTCTTCGTCAGCTGCCGCAGCCATACTGGTAAATTTGGTTTTCTCCCACCATTCACAAACCTTCTTATGGCATTTTCCATATCCAGCAATAGATAAGGACGGAACTTCAAGGGTAGCACATAGCTCTTCCATGCCCGAATAACCCGATCCTATGCTCATTAATCCCGATACAAAAGATTCGTTGATGCCAATGCCTTCTTGTAGGCTTTCGGACGTTTTTAGTTTAAAAGTTTTACCACATAGCACGCATTTTAAATTAAAAGTAGAGTTCAAACCATTTCTATTTTCGGAGTTAATTCGCAAATGCTTTAAATTGCAGTTAAAAAGGGAATCATGTTGACTTATACATTGGAGTTGTTTAAAAAAATAATCAAATTTTACTACTCTCCGCCCTTCTACGCAAATATCATCGCTTTCTTCTATCGCCTCTTCAATAATAAGCTCCTGCTCCGATTCTTCACAGCTCCATCCTTGGTCTTCGGTCACAGGTAATTTGGCCAAAGAATTGCTGTTTTTTTGCTCCTAAACAATGTAGAAATAAAAAACTGATTACCATGTTATTCAATCTGATTTTGAGATTATTAGTATAAATTTTAGTAAAATACGAACCTACTATCACGATGTTGGGAACACGTGTCATCAAAATCATAAAAAGGCAAAAAAATTCTCGCCCTTCGACAATATATTTTATAAGGGCTGATGCAGGTGCATGAAAAAAGTGTTCCGATATGTTATGGGTATGAATATACGTAAATAGGTTATGATAAATCGTCTTTTCAAACTTTGACACCTCATATCACAGAACAAGTTAAGTGAAGTTAGAACCCTATCCAAATGAGGTGACGAATAGTAAATGCGAGATATTTGAAGTGCAATAAGTATAAAAGTACCTTTTCGACAGTAGTGGCTGATGTACCAATAAGAATATCCTCGTGCTCTAAATCTTCCAAGTTTGGTCCTCTGTGTGCAATATTTACGGTAGGCTCATTTGGTTCTGTCGTATGTTGCTGTATTTTTTCCTAAATAAAAAACATTAAGGAATTAAGATGAAAAATTCCCCCCCCCCCCCCCCTCCCGGGACTCCAACCAAAACCTCCTAGACTCCACAAGGCCAGGACACTGGATCAAGATGGCCGCCGCTGAAGGCTGATGAGTATGGATTAAAAAATCTAATAAGGTGCCAATTATGGCAAAATAGTTATCTGAAGAGAGAAAATATTATACTAATTACACACTGAAGTGCAAAAAACATAGGTTCATGGCACATTGGGGAAAAAGTATTGACGGGTAAAATAAGGCAACAAAATTTCTTGGTAAAAAATCAATAATATCCTTTATTAAAAATGCAACATTTCTAAGTACAGTGTATTGGTACTTATAATTGGAGAAGGTATCAAAAAAAGATAATTTTTTTAGAATAAGGGCCAGTTGTTTCACAGAATTTAAACAATTCATCAAATTCCAATGTAAATTTAAAAATTCTGTGAAAGTTCTATTTAAGTTCTGTTATTAAACCAATATGGGCAAGTTATTCCACATACCTGAAATAATAACAGAACTTGAGTAGAACCTCACAGAACTTGAAAATTAACTTTGAAATTTGATGAATTGTTATTCTGCGAAACAACTGGCCTTAAAGAATAAACTAAATATAAACAAAATTAATGATTGATTACATTTAATAACGAAATATGATTATAATGATATGTGTTGGAATATGTATAATATGAATGTTGTGTAGTTGGTGGATATGATTGCCGGCAGTTGAGATTGTAGAGTAGTCTGCTGCAGTTTCTGGAGGTTGAAGGCTGGCTGCTGTAGAACGTGCACCTGAAAATAATAACAACTAAAGTAGTACACAAGTAGTATAAATATTAGAGGTATATTGTTTTGAAATGTTGAATAGTGATGAGGGAATGGTGTATGTGGGTATATCAATCAGTTAAGAATATTTTTTTTTACTGTGTTTTTACTTTAATTCTACGCATTCAACAAATAAACTCAACTGTAAATTTATATCGACAACGGCAGATGCAATGACTTTTGGAAATGGAGTTTTCGCAAGATAAAAAAAATACTACAGAACTTTCTTTTTTCACGGTAATACAATCACTTGGGAAGTTATGTTTGTCAATGCAACCTAAAAATTCATTAAAAGTTGAAAAATGGTTCTGAGATTCAAAGACTGCATTAGAAACTATGCTCTTTTCTACTACTATTTGTAAATTAATAAGTTCTTTCCTGTTCTTCCTTGCGTCCACACTTTCTCGGGATAATGTTGGAGTCGCTGACAGGTAGGCTGGACAATTTGGCAGAATTGATGGGTTGGCTCCCGGAGCAAGTTTCATCCTCTTGTACTTCATTATGCATTGCTCTCCAGTTTGAATGTTGGTGTGAACACTGGTTGTAATGATGTCCTCCTTTCTAAAATGCAGCGGAAAAAATTCGGTTTATGGGCGAAATTCCTAAAAAATAAAACTAATTATTTTTATACTAACTATGGGCCAGGGAATCCGAATCTGAAAGAATTAGGCGGCGGCAAGCAATATTAACAGAATTACACGACTTTTAAATTTTCAATACACACATACGAAAACAGCCCTTTTAAAAGCATTTTGACACATGAAAACCATAGAAACCATAGAAAAACAACAATTTAAGTGTGGCCATTAAACAATAATATCATCGAACATACCTTATAAATCAAACACATCTTCGTCGTCTGGTTTGTGCCCCTTTATACCGCCTGCTCGCGTCAATTTAAAAAAAACATCCCAGTTTTCAAGTAGTTTAGCGGCTACGCTAGGTTTGTGTAACATGGTTTGTGCCCCTTTATACCGCCTGCTCGCGTCAATTTAAAAAAACATCCCAGTTTTCAAGTAGTTTAGCGGCTACACAAGGTTTGTGTCACATGGTTTGTGCCCCTTTATACCGCCTGCTCCCGTCAATTTAAAAAAACATCCCAGTTTTCAAGTAGTTTAGCGGCTACGCAAGGTTTGTGTCACATGGTTTGTGCCCCTTTATACCGCCTGCTCGCGTCAATTTAAAAAAACATCCCAGTTTTCAAGTAGTTTAGCGGCTACGCTAGGTTTAGGTAGCATGGTTTGTGATACAAAAGTGAGTAAAATTTATAAAAAGTAAGTACTTAAATTATAAACATGTTATTTTACGTTATTGATATTACTGCTTAATGGCAACACTTAATTTTATGTGGTGTAACATCTTTATTCTTTTTCTATGTTTTCTTGCGACTTCGATAGTGTCAATTTTTGTGTCTGTTTATAGCAAATTTTAAAGTCGTATAATTCATTTAATATTGCTTGCCGCCGCCTAATTCTTTCAGATTCGGATTCCCCAGCCCAAAGTTAGTATAAAAATAACTAGTTTGATTTTCTAGGAATCAGAATGCTTCCAAAATGGCCATTTTCCTATGTGTGTAAAAAATTTTTTTAAAGTCGTATAATTCAGTTAATATTGCTTGCCGCCGCCTAATTCTTTCAGATTCGTATTCCCCGGCCCATAGTTAGTATAAAAATAACTAGTTTGTATTTTTAGGAATTTCGCCCATAAACCGAACTTTACCCAATGCAGCTCGCAAACCTGAAAAGTTATTACTTTAGTGTTAATTTATGTTCAATAAACATTAAATATCTAGGCACTCATTCATTACAGCAAAAAGCTGTCACAACCGAAACAATATATTAAATTATACAGCAACGTTAACATAAACACATTTTCAAATCAAAATAATATGAATAAACATGTGTAAACATCACATCACAATCGCAGTTGCACGTTTTTATAAATTGAGGTTATGTACAAACATAACAATCAATATGCATTCAATTGTACTTGTTTTAATATAATGTAGGTAGATTTTCACAATGCACGACAATAATAGATTTCAATTGTACAGTACACCCATAAAAATAGTGTTATTTAGCCGTTTAAAATATTAAATATCTAGGCACTTTGAAAACTTATATTTTTTCATGGTGTTGTCTTTCATTACACCAAAAAGCTGCCAAAAACCAATGACATTATATTAATACTGGACGCGGGGTAGAAATCTCAAAATGGGAAGCCAAACACAATACGATTGTAGCTGTCTCTATTTCTAGTACTTTAGTACTAAACTGCTACGCGTCGAGTAAGGTCGTGTCTTACCACTAAGTAAATTGTATTGCAAAGCACCAAAATGCGCTCCTGTGTGATGAGAAAATGCTTCAATTACACGGCAAATAGTCGAAAAGGAGACAGCGAACATTGCATCACAAAGTGACATAAGCATAACAAGGACAACCTACTAACAGTAGGTCGGTTCACACAGCGTCCCGCATTTGTTTTATTCCATTGGGAAAGATGGGGTAAAACGTACAAAGGGTAAAGCGTTCATTAATTTAATAATGTCGTTGATGAAAATTGTAAATAGTGACGGTCCTAGGTGTTATAGGTGTATAGATTTGTATAATCATTTAAACCTATAACCTGTACTGTATAATAAAATATGTACTTAACAATACTACTATAATAGTACCAATATGGTATTACTAATGATAACTCATATAATAAATAAAAAAATATTTGCCCGTGTGTCTCGTTTTACCCGCCTTTACCTTCCCTGTCCATTGGGTAATCGAGTGAGAGTATCTTGTTATCTCAGTCACACCCATAGGTCACAATCAGTATTCGGCGAAGAAATTAATAAGCCGCCCGACCATATATCTATCACATTCACATACTTAGATTCTTTGATTGTCTATCTTTATCACCCATGAATAAACTTTTGAATTTAGAAATAATACTGAAAACCGCTGAAAACAAAAGAGTGTTGCTTGCTTTCCACATTATATTGTGAGTATGTGAGACTATAACGAGTCTATTTATAATATATAACGTCATTGCCAAAAACCGATACAATATTAAATTAGACAACAACGATATGAGCTAACATCATTAAATTAGACAATAAACACATTTTAAAATCAAAATAATACGAATAAGCATGTGTAAACACCACATTACAATAGATTTTTATGACGTTTTTCATATAGGTATATTGAGGTTATGTACAAAGTTGAATCCTGTATTTGCAGTAAAAAAATAAGCACATTTGACTTACCGTTGAATATTTTGTTGGAATGAAATCCCGACGAATAGACTTAACCCATTTATTACGTAATATAACATCATTTGGGCACATTTGGGAACTTGAATGTATGACGTTTTGGTTCGTTGTCATAATTTCCTTTACAACGAGGTACAACGCACTTATTAACCATTTTCAAACTTAAAACACTTCTGTAGAGAATTAATACGTAACGTCGCTCAAACTTTTGTATGTATTGTGCATGTAATACTTCTAATTTATAGTTTTTTGCCTAAATCAAAACGCACGCGCTGCACCGCGATAATAATATCCATAGAAGTGAGGTTCGTAACGTATGAATCTGACGTTTCCAGCCGCCTAGCTTCAGCCTCCTAGAAGGATTATTACCGCTAGAGGCGTAAACTGGGTCTTGGCCTTTATACCGTGGGTGACGCTCCAACGCACTCAAATTCATTCGTTACTTGAAGCATACCTTGTTTGGAGTATTTTTTCCGGCTGCCATAGATAAATCATGTTTTGATCTACGAAGAGAAAAATAATATTATTATTTGGAACTTTACAACACAACACATATATTCTTCCATCTGGAAAATCATTACTTCTGGTGTGCCTCGGGGGTCCATTTTGGGTCCTTTGCTTTTCTCTATCTATATAAATGATATTACGACATGTTTTCACAACGCTCAAATTTTACTATTTGCCGACGATATGAAGATATACCTTCCTATAAGCTCCCATGACTGTTCTGTGCGTTTACAAGAAGATCTTGACCGACTGACGGATTACTGTCTCAGAAATAAGCTTTTTATCAATATTTCCAAATGTTGCAAAGTCACATTCACACGTAACCATATAAAAATACTGCATGAATACACCATTTCTGGATCGCTGTTAACAAATAAAGATTATATAAGTGACCTCGGGGTTATTTTGGACTCTAAACTTACCTTTGATAAACACGTTGATAATATTGTCACCAAAGCAACAAAGAGTCTAGGCTTTGTACTGAGAACATGCAAATTTTTCAAAAACACTAAGACTTATCTGATTCTGTACAATTCACATGTTCGTCCTCACCTGGAATACTGTTCACAGGTTTGGAACCCGCGCTATATTGTTTATGTTAACAGGTTAGAAAGAGTTCAGGAGCGATTTCTCAAATTCCTCAATTTTAAATCATTCAACATATACAATTCTTACGACGAAATCGAGAAACATTTTCGAATCTCGAAACTGCTCAATAGGAGGCTTGTCGCTGATCAGATGCTCCTGTACAAAATTATTAACTCAAAAGTTGACTGCCCGGAGCTGCTAAATAAAATAAATTTCCACACGCCGACTCGATACAGCAGACAAAATACCTTTTTCTACATTGATAGATGCAACACTAATTCCAACCAAAATGAATTTATACAAATGACATGTAAATACTATAATAATAAACTTGCACATATAGACACACTTCCTGACATATTCACTGCTAGTTACTGTCGTTACAGAATTTCTTTGTATAAAATTCTATGTAGATGCGAATAACACATATTTATGACTAAATTTATTGTACCTAATATTTTTATATTACTTGCGTGGCAACTTTCCCTTATCCCTCTCCTCCCCTTACCCGTTCGCGTATTCCCAAACCCTAACGCGTTTCAGTCGCGCTATAGACTGAAACGAGTTAGGGATTGGAATGCGTAAATCACCTTCCAAACACTACCGCGTTTCAGTCGCCTTCGCGCTTTGTGGCTCTCCGTTTCTGTTAAGGTGACGACCATAATTATAGAAGGGTAAGCAGAGAGGATGGACCGCGTTTTTTTTACTTACGAAATCTTTTTTTACATTGAAAAAAATTATTTTTTAAGTAAAAAAAAAAACGCGCGTTTGTCAAATTTACACCAAAAAAGAGAATTTTCGAGTACTTACTGTTTTTGTAGCTTCCTGAGATTATTGCAGTGCTTCAAGTGATTGGGTATTCTATTTTTAGAGCCATTAACAAAGCGTTTTGATGGCATTTTTTAAATATATACGCTAACAAACAAGGAGCGTATAGTTTTGTTACTTGCCGACGGGAGATTCTAGCCCGGAATGAATGACGAGCTGTGAAATCTGTTAGAATTTGATAAAAAAGGAAGTATTTATTTAATTGTTAAATACACAGATATCATAACGAGAATAAGAGGCCGTACTTTTATAGATGTATGTATTATGTATATATTTTAAATTAAAAATATTGTATAAAATCATTATTAAGGCGATAATCATAGACTGAAGTTTTAAAAGCGGGTTGTATGGTGTATCAATGTTTTTATTTTTCATGGTCGAATGCCTACATCAATTACAAAAAAAAATAAGCAGATTGAAAAATAAAAGTCCATTATTTGGTAACAAAAAATATCAATTCTGAGAATGACACACGAAAGGTAGTATTAAGCCGTTTTAGAGAGCCGTTTTTCAGCAAATTACAATTCTGCCCCTATAATATGCTCTTAAGAAGTTCTCTCTTAAGACGTTTCGTGGCTTAAGAAGTTTGGTTTTTTCGGTCCCTCGGCTCAATATTGGCCCAATTTTTCCCACATATAAGGTTTTCCTGCTTAAGAAGTTTGTTTTTTCCGGTCCCTTGGAAAACTTCTTAAGAGGGTTTCACTGTATATCATTGAAGAAGAAGATAACAATAATAATCTAACATAACAGTAAGCATCGATCATATTATGGTAAAATCTAAATTTGAACCACAGGGAGCTGTCTTCACTTCTGACATAACAGATCATGATGTGATATTGCTGAGATTTATGAGCTTTACACTAAAGAAAATAGTAAAAGATAATGAAAACATAAAAACCGTCATCGATAACAATCATTTGAAGGTCAAATTAAAGGAGGAATCATGGCAGTCAGTACTGTCATCGCAAGATGTTAATTTAGCTGATGAAATTTTCATAAAATGTTTAAAAATGCATGTAGAAAGTTGTTCATCTTTACGAAGTGTAAAGCATAAAATGAAATATTTAAAACCTTGGATAAATGACGGAATTATTAAATGTCTCAGAACCCGAGACAAATTACACAACAAATGTCGAACAGATTTAAATAATATTCAACTGCTGGATTATTACAAAAGATATAGAAACTGGTGTACAAATATTATAATATAAATACAAAGCAAGCATATTACGAAAGGAAACTGGACAACGTAAATGGAAATACCAAGCAACAGTGGAAGATTGTAAAGGAGGCTGTAAATATACAAAAGGAGCAAGTGTCTATAAAAAAATTAAAAATCAATAACAATATTATCTCAATGGAAGAGAATCCAAATATAATCACTAATCACGTAAATAACTTTTTCAGTGATATTGGTCCTAGATTCGCAAAACAATTGCGCAGTGCAAATAAAACTACCGAAATGTGTCTTGTTAACAATTTTATACCTTGTAGTCAATTTTCAGGAGATAGCTTTGAATTTAAAACTACTAGCATTTATGAAGTTTCAAAAGTGATAAATGAATTAAAAATGTCTTTTTCCTGTGGTATTGATGGCTTAAGTATCATGGTATACAAACAGCATGTTTCTGTGTTGGCTGGTCCCATATCTCATATTGTTAACCTTAGTTTTGAGAATGGCATATTTCCTTCTCATTGTAAGAATGCTAAGATTATACCTCTGTTCAAAGGTGGAGACCACCTAGATGTTAACAATTACCGACCCATATCTTTGCTTAATACTCTCTCAAAAGTAATAGAGAAATTGGCTAAGTCAAGATTAGTTTCATTGTTAGAAAAATACAAAATACTCTCCGACAATCAATTCGGTTTCAGAGAGAATAAAGGTACGAGTGATGCTGTATTAAAGGTACTGACTAATGTTATAAGCGGGCTGGAATATGGCAACAAAGCTATAGCGGTGTTTTTGGACTTATCAAAAGCATTTGACACTGTTTCCCAAGAATTGCTCCTTAAAAAAATATTATCCTTAGGCATTAATAATACAGCAATGGATTGGTTCAGGTCTTATCTTAGTGATAGAAAACAGCAAGTAGAGATAAATAATGTGTTAAGCAATAGTAAATCCATCTCCTTTGGAGTCCCGCAAGGTAGTGTACTTGGGCCAATATTGTTTCTAATTTATATACATAAATGATTTATACTGTCTTAATATTCCTGAATAAAAATTTCTAAGATTTTTGTACATGAGGGAGTATGGCTATTACCCGTGGCTCTATCCTACCGACTTTCTTTTTGGGTATGCTCGGAATGAACCATCTACGGGTCAGAAGGGATGTACACATTGCCACGCATTTCTTCAGATTGATTCGTGGATGGTTTGAAAATACAGCTATCTTGGAGAGCATTCACTTCTATGTTCCCGATGGTTATCTTCGTCACCGACAGCATAGACTGTTCTATCTTCCGGCTTGCAGGACTAACTTGCCAATGGTCATGCCGATCGGGAGAGCAATCTTGCTGTTGAACAGAATTAATTCGGATATCGACATATTTAGCGTTAGTGAAGCTGCCTTTAAAAGGCAAGCTCTATTAATGCTTGTATAGTTTTTGCCTACCATTTGTTTTATATTTATATTTATGTTTAATGTAATACTCTTACAATTGTATTTTAAAAACTCATTAAAATGTTTAATTTTGTAATGTTTTTAAAAGAATAAATAAATTGAATTGAATTGAAAAAAAAAAAATTGAATTGAATTGAAAAACTGGTAACATTGTTAGTTTTGCAGATGACACTGCCTTAATATTTGAGGGAAAAACTTGAAATGAAGCTTTCGACAAATGCAATATAGTTTAAGAGTGGTAAATAATTGGTTGAATAATAATATTTTAACTCTGAACACACAGAAAACCAAATATATTACTTTTAGCATTTCATGTAAAAGTCAGCCTTCTGCAACTCATAATTTGATTATACATAATTGCTTGCAAACATGTAACTGCAACCCCTTAGAAAATGTAACCAACGTAAAATACCTTGGTGTAATAATAGATAAATTTTTGAGATGGAATGATCATGTCAATATGTTGGTAAATAATACTAGCAGACTTACCTGTATCTTTAAAGAACTCAGACATCAGGGGCGTGCACTCCATATAGGCACATAAGCACTGCCTACCCTACCGTATTTGTAAAACATAAGCATGTAAATAATATTATAATTTAATAAATTATTGCTAAAAATAAATACACACTTTCAAAAATAAGCGCGGAAATTTTTCTGCAACCGAAAACCGAAACTACGCGAGCACCGCATTAAACGTCATACTATAAAACGTGGCATAATCTGTAACTAGAAACTACACTCGCGCCCTCAGACTGGTCCACTAAAATGCGAACGTAAGCAGGAATTATGACTGCATGTAGCTAATTTCATACAAGATTATAATATCAATGTTTACGAACTGTCCTTTTGAATTTGCTTGTAGGAGTTTTTTTGTTAGTATAAAGCAGTGCTTTCTCGAACACAATTAACAAATGGCAATTAGTGACATCTGTTGTTTTCTACTTATATTAATCAGTTGTCTTTCACAAATGCGAATTGTCGGTTCGAAAACGTTTCTCGCACTTTAATTGTGAATTTATCCGGTAAAATATGGAAAATTTAACCTGTGAAACTTGTTGTCGTGAAGGAAATAATGTGTGTTTAAGTAATTTAAAAAACAATGGGTTTTCTCGGTTATCTTTTAACGAAAAAAAACGAATAATTTGTGTGGGGAGACTTACGCCTAAATTAGAAAATGAAAACACCATCGGTTACGCGTAGATTTAATATGAAGTATTATGACGATTTTATTTGGTTAACAGGATGCATTCATAGTAATCGTTTATTCTGTTTTCCTTGTGTATTGTTTTCTAGCAATAAAAATGTTTGGAATGACAATGGCTACTACGATTTAAATAACTTTACCAACGCTGCTAAAAAACACGACATGTTAGAAAATCATATTGAATGTTTGGTGAAATATTTAAGATTCGGTAATAATCGGATTGAAACGGCTATAAATAATAATTTGAGATTAGACATTGAACGTCACAACGCTAGAGTAGTTAGAAATAGAAATATTTTTCAACGATTAATAGATATTGTGTGTTTTCTGGCGAAACAAGAATTATCGTTTCGTGGACATGACGAGACAAGTACCTCATTGAATAAAGGTAATTTTTTAGAAATTGTAGATTTAATAGCAAAATATGACGGTATTTTACAGCATCACCTAGAAATGCCTACTAGTTCTTTCACAGGTTTGTCAAATAGAATTCAAAATGATTTAATTTCCAGTGTAGCATCCGTAATAAACGATAATATTAAAAAACAAATAAAGGAGACAGATTTCGTAGCGGTAATGATCGATGAAACTCCCGATGTCAGCGGTCGGGAGCAGTTAGTTATAATTTTGCGATATTTCCATAAATCAGAAATTGTTGATCGGTTTATAAAATATAGTGACGTCAGCTCTGATCGTACAGCAAAAACATTAAGTTCTTTCGTATTGCAAGTTTTAGAAGAATATAATTGTTTATCAAAATTAATAGCTCAGACATATGATGGCGCTGCAGTTTTATCTTCCGAACAAAACGGCGTTCAATCTATCATTAGACAACATTGTCCACTAGCCATGTACGTTTGGTGTTCAGCGCATGTCCTCAACTTAATCCTTTCAAAATCTTGCCAAAGGATTGGTGAAACTAAACGTTTCTTCAATGTAATAAAGACCATGGCTAACTTTTTTCATAGTAGTACCAAAAGAATAGCTCATTATAATAAAATTACAGATGTAAAAAAACTACCACGCGTCGCGGAAACACGATGGACTTACAACTCTCGCACAGTTAACGTGATTTACAAAGATAGGACCCATTTAATAGATTTTTTCGAGGACATACTGGAAAACGTTGATATATGGGACGGTGATACAATGACCCAAGCAAATACATTTCTAAACACTTTGAAAGAGTTTGATTTTAATTTCCTCCTACAAATCTTCAACCAGGTATTCGCGGAAACAGACATCCTTTACGATATAATGCAAAAAAAAAACCTCTGACATAGTTTACTGCGTTCGAAAAATAAAAGAATTTGAATTATTTTTGGAAAAGTTTAGATCTAATTTCGAGGACATATATAACATGGTCGTTATAGAGTGTAGTCAGCCCAAACGAAAGCGTAATATTGAAGACGTTAAAACACATTACAAGCGCATATTTACTGAAATAATTGACAATGTCCTTAGCGAATCCCGTGACCGCTACAGCAACGTTAAAAATTTGACATTTTTCCAGTTACTGTCGTATGAAAATTTTGATAAATATAATGACAATTTCCCCGATAAATTGGTTAATGATTTAGTGTTTACTTATGCTGCACACAATTTTAATCTGGATCGTCTCAGAAATGAGTTAAGGTGCGTTTACAAATCACTAGAATTTAAAACTCTTGGCGTATATGAAATTATAGAAAATATTTATCAAAATAATTTAGAAGTAGTTTTCCCCCAAGTTGTACAATTAGCTAAACTTATAGTCCACTATCCCTGCAACTAGTGCGTCTGCCGAACGCTCATTTTCATCTTTAAAGCGCATACACACATATTTACAGAACACACAAGGTCAACAGCGTCTTTCAAACCTCTCCATGATTTCAATAGAAAAAAAAATTATTTTGGATTTAAAAAGTTCCGCGACATTTTACGACGAAGTTATAAAGTCGTATTTGATAAAATATAGACGTATCGATTTGACATTTAAATAATATTTCCCGTAAAATTGTATGAAGTGTGAGACAACGCCAACGGCCTTTATCAAGGCCACCTCGGATATCCAGTAATTGGCTTGTGATAATAGGCATAAATGAAGCGATTATTTGGATATTTGATGTGGCTTAGATAATCCAAGCCTACATAATCTGCAGCCAGCAGCAAGCACATTAAACGAAAACGTGTAAGAAGGGAGTTATCTGTGGTAAGTTTTTATTTATTTATTTCAATCAATTCCTACTGCCTACCCTGATCAAAAACTCTGTGCACGCCACTGTCAGACATATACTAGACAAAGAAAAATGAAAAACAGTTTATTATGCAATAATCCAGTCTATGCTTTCTTATAATATGGTGTGCTGGGGATCCTGTCAAAAGACTCATATAACTACATAATATTGCACAAAAACTGATTCTTAAAGTTATGTTTAAAAAAAAATTAGATATCCAACTAATTTACTT
The DNA here is from genome assembly GCA_917563855.2 of Limnephilus lunatus. Classification (NCBI taxonomy): domain Eukaryota; kingdom Metazoa; phylum Arthropoda; class Insecta; order Trichoptera; family Limnephilidae; genus Limnephilus; species Limnephilus lunatus. The sequence goes on along the minus strand of OU830597.1, from coordinate 81,499,754 downwards.
TATAAGGAATGTAATGTCATGAATGTTAAACAGCTATATATTACACAAACACTTTGTAGATTTTTTAATAATATTGGTATTTCAGAAAGAACACAGCAAATTCGTATTACTAGAGTTGGCTCTGGTCTGAACTTTATTGCAATTCATACTAAATCTTCTTTTGGTCAAAGGAATTATTTTTATTGGGCTCCACTCCTATTTAATAGCCTTCCAGATCATATTAAGTCATCTAATTCCTTGAGCATTTTTAAAAAGACTGTCAAATTATTTGTGTTAGCCGAGGATTGTAAATTTTTCACTACTTTATCCTTTCTAAATTAATATCATTTTATTTTGTCTTAACTATTTTTTTAATCCTTCTCTTGCTATATTAATAGCGCAGTATATAAATAAATAAATATTTCTCATCTTATATTTTTTTTTTTCTAAAAGTCAAATCTCAACATTATGGTCACATTATGCTTATTATCTCAACATTATGCTTTCATCGTAATGTACTATCGCCTTCAGCTAATTAGGTACATACTAATTATACTCATAATCTGCATGAAACATACAACAATATTGTTCTTCAATAACTGTATTATTTTATTAAATTGTCCTAAAGCACTCTTGAGGTGATTTTTCACAAAAACGGCGCTCTACAAATTTTCCAATTATTATTATTGTTAACCTCAATACAGGCTTGACCTAGTGAGGTTATAAACTGAATTGTTAACATTAGTCTTAGGTACCATGTAAAGAAACAAATAAATAAAATAAAATCTAAACAAAAATATGAAAGAGGACAAGACACGGAAAAAGATAATGGTCACAACTGGGACTCGAACTCAGACCCTCTCGTCTAACCGGGACGTGCACTTTTACCAATTTGGCCATTATATAATATTGTTAATTCTAAAATTTGTAAATATGAGATTGATAATTACGACGGTTTGATAGAAGGTGGCAATGGCTTAATTGGTAAAAGCGTACGTTCCGGTTAGACGAGAGGTTCTGGGTTTGAGTCCCAGTTGCGACCATTATCTTTTTCTATTTTTCTCTGTCTTGTTCTCTTTCATATTTTCGTTTAGATTATCAGTGTTATCTTCTTCTTCAATGATATAAGATGTAGTATTTCACATATATTGAGAAATACTAATTATTGTATAGTTGATGGTTGATGTAAATGTAATGGATGGTTGTTTTCTTGGCAGGGAGGGGCAGGCTCAGGTGTCTCCTGTGTCTCCTGAGCGGGTGCCACCGGATGAGCCGATGGGAATGGAAGGACTGAGTGATATGGACATAAAAACCCTGTTGTATAACTTCAAGGATCTGTCCTCTGAAGAGCAGCACGGCCTGATCACCTACTTGAAGAAGCTCGAGGGCGAGGAGCCCAGGAGAGTGGGCAAATTGAAAAAGTTTGCCAATTTAGACCCGGAACGGGATGATACCCTTGGTAACATTTTGTTTCTTTTTCAGAAACTGTCAAATTATTTTTATTTGTAACTTTATTTATATTTTTATAAATATAATTTTCAGGTGAAAGAAAAACTAGTCTATTTTCAAGTAGAGAATGTGGAAATAATCCCGAAGGGGGGAACTTGGTGAGTGACAAAGCAACCGCAGCCCCCGTGGTAAAAGTGGAACCCAACTCCAACGATAGTGAGGATGAGGATGATTATACATTTGATGAGGTAAATATATTTCTGTTGATGCAACTCCACACCACTGTACATGAACATACTGCTCAATAATAGATTATTCAAACATACAAGTAATTAATAGCTTTTTTTTATAGGTTTTGAGTTCAGCTTCTGAAAAAGTAAAAGAGAAGCAGATGCAAGATGAACTGGAAGTCATCAATAAAACATTGAAGGAAAATAGCGATTCGAAGATAGCTGCTCTGGATACGCAATCGATCATTTCTAATTTAATAGTATCCTTGAAGGAAGGGCAAGGAAGCAATGCGGCTCCCGATCCAGTTGAAGGCAGTATGGCCGAGGACTGCCATGCAGAAAATATTGCCAAGGTGTTGAGTCTCTTGGGGTGTATGGCTGGACAAGATGCTCCAGTCCCTACTCCTGCAACAGCACCAGCACCACTGCTCCCCCTGCCCACCCAGCCACCCCCACCGCCTCCACCCCTCTCTGAAGCTGTGCAAATGTCCAATCAAAACATTCCCGCTAATGAAACATTCAATCAAAACATGCACAATGAAACATCCAACTTCAACATGCAAGCTCAATCTGCCATGAACCAAGATCTCTATGACAGAAATAACTTCCCCGAGTCTACTCAATACCCACAATCCATGCGCAACCACAACCAAAACCCTGACACAGGATTCCCCAACATGTTGCCAAGAGGCAATCTGAATGATTTTCCCAACGATTTTGGCGGTCAACCTCAGTACAACGAAATAGGCTACGCTCAAAATCAAGCATTTGGAAATGGTAATTTCAGACCCTTTCCAGCCGGCATGAACCGAGGAAATCAGTACCCTGACGACATGAGGGCTGCTTATGGACATAATGCAGCTGTCGGCGGCAACTATCAGGATCGCTCCTGGAATAACGACCAACATAGAATGTTACCGCAAAATCAATATGGAGACAGACTGCCGATGGGAGAGGATTATTGCAACTCTGACAACCTTCCTCTCAACAATTTCAGGGGGCACAATAGAAATATGAATCATGGCAGAGGAAAAATGCACGGTCGTGGAAACATGGACTGGAGGGGGGGGTTCATGAGAAACTGATCCGTGGTCGTGGAAACATGGACTGGAAGGGGGGTTCATGAGGAACTGATCCGTGGTCAAGAAACATGGACTGGAAGGGGGGTTCATGAGGAACTGATCCGTGGTCGTGGAAACATGGACTGGAAGGGGGGTTCATGAGGAACTGATCCGTGGTCGTGGAAACATGGACTGGAAGGGGGGTTCATGAGGAACTGATCCGTGGTCGTGGAAACATGGACTGGAAGGGGGGTTCATGAGGAACTGATCCGTGGTCGTGGAAACATGGACTGGAGGGGGGGTTCATGAGAAACTGATCCTTGGTCGTGGAAACATGGACTGAGGGGGAGGTTCATGAGGAACTGATCCGTTGTTGTGGAAGCATGTACTGGAGAGAGGGGTTCATGATAAAATAATCCGTAGTCATAAAAACATGAACTGGAAGGGGGTTCATGAGGCCCTAATCTAGCATAATTTTATAATTTAAGTTAAATTTGAAAACTCCAGTCGATTAAAAAAATATATATATGTTGACCTTCTAATTTAAATACCAGCACATGTATATTTTTTAAAGTTAGGTATAGTCAAAATATTTTCCAAGTTTTCATTTTTCAAGTCTGGTCAAAAAGCATCAGATCTATGGCATGTCGGGTGTGACATCATGGCGACTGAATGTTATAATTTTGATCAGTACTCCGTACCGGATTTTATAAACCAAATTTGAGACATTTTTTATTCTTAAATTTTACTGCTTAATTGAAGAACCCAATATGTCAGCATCTCGTTACTATTGCGGTAGCATAACAGACGTACGTAATGAGGGATTATACAATTTTCCAAAGAAACATCACTATCTCAATTTTTTTTAATCTCTTCAGGCAGGTAGGTACCATAATATTAAAAAATGCATATAAGAAAGGGCAACTAAACATAATGATTTCACATTTGAAAAAATAATCTTTACTGAACCATTAAAATAACCACCATCTTGATTTCCAATTTACAGACAAGATGAAAAAATGCAAAATGGTTTGGATTTTGCTACCAAACTAATATATTTAGAATCAATGTATGACTTTATATGTATTCATCAAAACATTTTGCAGCCCTGCATGTGCGATAGTATTGAACTTGTAAATGAATATGTTTATTTGGGAGTGACTGTTGATTGTAATTTCAAATGGGATATACAAGGTGCGGCAGCATAACTTCATTTTTTTAAATGCGCGTCATTCAGTTGGTTCATGTTGTAGCGGAGCGCTAGTGGTCTCGTTCGAAAGGGAGAACTATAAAGTTTTGTCCCGACGCAGTTCAGTCGCCATCATGCGTTGGAACAGTGAGGATCGTGCGTTTGCCGTTGAGGCCTACTTTTCGAATGTGTGTTCTGTAATCGCAACTCAGCGCGCCTTTCGGAATCGCTTTAAGTTAGCCCCGTTGGCCCCTGTCCCGGACCGAAATTCAATTGTTTTGTGGGTCACTACGTTCCGACAAACTGCAAGTGTGAAAAGAGGAAGAACTGGAGTCCCTCGACCCATTAGATCACCTGAGAACATTGAGGCAGTAAGAGCTTCAATGTTGCAATCACCACGGCGGTCTACGCGCAAACATGCGTCTGCCCTTAGACTTTCCGATCGTTCTTTGAGGAGAATTCTTCGTGATGATCTCCATTTCCATCCATACAAAATGGCGATTGTGCAGGAACTTTTTGAACGTGACTTCAATTCTCAGAGGAACGCATGTGAGGTTCTTCTGGAAACGAGCGCCTCATCTCACTTAGGGGCGATTTGGAGTGGCCGGCCCACTCTCCCGATTTGTCCCCTTGTGAGTTTTTTCTGTGGGTTTTTTTGAAATCCCGTGTTTATGTGAACCGTCCAAGGACCATACAGGATTTAAAGACCAACATCCATGAAGAAATTGCCAGGATAACGCCCGATATGCTGGCAAGAGTCTTGACAAACGCCAGAAATCGGTTCGCTCAATGTATGGAGAATGGGGGACGGCACCTACCTGATATGATCTTCAAAACTAAATAAAATAAAAATTTATGTATGTGCCTACATAATAAAAAAACAATAAAAAAATTCTGATTCATACGATGGGTTTTATAAAGTTTTGAAAAAAAGAAGTTATGATGCCGCACCCTGTACAAATAAACAAAATTTGTAAACGCCTGAGGGCGATAGTGGGTAGGCTGTACAAACTGAAATGTTTCGTTCCGGTGAATATTTTAAAAATTATTTACTTATCACTCGCAGAATCAACTTTACGATATGGATTAACTACTTGGGGACACTCTTGCAAAACTAATTTAAACCGCATACAATCAGTACAGAATTCTATGATTAAGTTATTAGTTCAAAAAAATATTTTTTCACAGAGACGAAACATTTCATTGTTGTATCGGAATTTAACAATATTACCGGTGCAGGCCTTATTATGGTATAAAATATTGATTCAGCATGTATCTGAGTCTGATTATAAGAAGAAAGTGGAACATGAGCATAATATGAGGTTCACAAAGAATGAAGGAATGCTTGTTCCAAAATATAATAATAAATACGGACAGCGAACCCTGGAATTTAACGTGCCAAAAATATTGAACATGTTACCAATTAATATAAAAAATTGCGACTCTAAAAATAGATTGATATATGCTGAAACAATGGTTACTAAATAGAGATTGTTAATATATTAATGTGTGTTAATTGTGACAAATTGTATAGTTATAGTAATAATAATATGTATGTATGTTTAAATTGTAATTGAATATTAACATCCTGTTGACAAACTGCTTTATTGCGGTTTAACAGGATTGTATCTTGAAAACAATAAAAAAAAAATGTACGTATATATATTTAGCCATAATGTTGTTTTACTGGAGTTCCTTATTTCCCTGAAATAATAGTATATGCAATTTTTATATCACACCTTTCTAAATGAAATTTGAAGTGCTATAGAAAACAAACATGTACATGGGTAAGCGAGATTGGTCTGTTTATTTACAAAATGTTATTTGTAGGTTTTTTGGTCGCCAAGTATTAACCTTTAGGCGCCCAGTGGTCCCATAAAGGACCGCGTATTTGCATCGTTCTATGCCCGACGGTCTCGTACGGGACCAGTGATTATGGTGCGAATATTTCACAATAAATGCTTGGGCAGTGGGCTACCTTTATTACAGGAGGCGCACAAGCGTTTAAAGGAACCTTCAGACGCCCAGTGGTCCTGTACGGGACTGCGAATTTGCATCGTTCCATGCCCGACGGTCCTGTACGAAACTGGTGGTTATAGTGTGAATATTTAAAAAAAAATTGCTTGGGCAGTTAGCTACCTTTACTAAGGGCGCATGGGCGTTTAAAGCTTAATAATGAAATATATACTTATTCCTCATTAGTTCATGTTTTTAAAATTATACTTATTATCCTGTAATGATAAGATTAAATGAATTTAAGTACAAAAAACTTTATTTCCTTTACCTGTGCCCATGAATTTTTCACTCAAAATTGGCCCCCTTATATTTAACATTTTTATAAATGGTGTTAACAAAACTATTCGTAATTCTCAGCTGTTCCTATATGCGGATGACAAAAAGATTGTCAAAATCATAAAATCTGAGATGGATTGTATAGAGCTCCAGGATGACCTGAACTCCCTGGTAAATGTGTATTGTTTATAAAACCGCTTTCTTTTGAATGCAGATAAATGTTCCGTCATATCTTATTCTTGAAAGAAAAACACTATACTATATCCGTACATAATTAAAAACAATCTTTTAAATAGGGTTAATGTAATTAGAGATCTTGGAGTTCTATTAGACAGTAAGCTTCTTTTTCAATCTCACGTCGAGCACATCACGTCTAAGGCTTTGAAAATGCTAGGATTTATACTTAGAGTAAGTTCTGTTTTCAAAAATCCACAAACATTTAAGATTCTCTACATATCATACGTCAGAAGCCACCTAGAGTATGCTTCAACAGTATGGAACCCTCATTGTTCTACATATAAATCAAATATAGAAAGAGTCCAGAAAAAGTTTTTGAAATATGTTTCGTTTCGCATGCGAAATGATGTAAATTATGTCTCTATGAACCTCAAAACCCTTGATCAACGCAGAGATATCAGAGACCTAATAATGCTTTATAAGATAATCCACAATTTTATTGATAGCCCTTACCTATTACAAAATATTAATTTCAGATGTCCAATAAGAGTTACTCGATCTCCAGACATATTTTATATTCCTAAGAGCAATGCTAATTATCTTCAAAATGTGTTTATAAGAAGAAGCTGTAGCACCTTCAATAGATTATGCACAGACGTTGACGTGTTGACTTGCTGACTTCATAAAATTCGTAAAAAGTAATATTCAATGGAAAACTTAATGTTTCATTAATTCCTTATCTTTCTTTTTCATTTTCATTACATTTTCTTTTTTGATTTAAGCAGTTTGCATTAAATAACCTCTTCAAAAATGTTACAGTATATATTACCCTTGAAAATACATTTTTTGTAGATTTAAGTGAGTAGATGCACTTTTTCAGAACTGTTTATATTACATCAGTATATTGTTTTGTTTGTTTTTCTTTTTATTATGGTCTCAAATTTTTATGTCGTTATTTTATTGGTCAATGATATGATTATCTCTAACACTGTTATATATGTACTTGTAATGACTGTTTATAACGCTAACTAATAAAATAAAATAAAATCAAGTTCAAAAGTTGGTTTATTACTGTAAGTTGAAACGAAGCATTATTTCGTCATCTGTGTGTATTTAGGATGAGTCTGAATAGTAAATATTTACCATCACCATACTGACAGAAACCTTGGAATTACAACTGTTTGGATCAATTATTGATATGCATGGTGTCCGAAAACTCACAGTACAAATGCAATCCTGGTGAATCTACATCACAGCTGGACTCCCATTTTGTTGGATAACTTTTTTGATTTGAGCTTTCATTTTCGAGTAAAATGAGTTCAAGTTGGAATGTTTTAGGTCAAATTTGAAAAAAAAATCAGTCACTGGGAGGTAAATACCGGCAATATATAAAGCATTTACGATCATGAAAACATATGTAATAGCTTGGGCCGATTTTTTTTTTCTTCCGAATTCCTATTGGCGCTAGTAAAAAAAGTTGTCTTTGTACCTAAAACATCAAAAAAAATTATTTAAAAAAAAATCAAAAAATATCCTCCGGCTCTGCGGGTCCTTTGAAGTTTGAGAAAATGTCGAAACATTTCCATTTTTTCAGCCTTTGCAAAAAATATTCTGAAATTTATTTATGTATTTATTTGATGCAATATATTTACATTTTATACACAATTCAATGATGTTGCCCTCACTGGGTGGTTTACCCGTGCTGAGGCCTCCATTTCACACACAATACATATAAATATATATAATTTTGGTGAAAAAAAGAAAAAAAAGTAAATAAAAAACATACGATTAAGATAAATTAAACTTAAAAATTAGATAACTTCTTCTAAAACAGCAAACTTATTTTGTGGCACCATTTTAATTCAAATTAATAAATTACTTTGTTTTTACCACTATAATTGATTATAAAAAACCGACATGTTTCGTTAGCCAAGCTTACTTGGGTGGTTTTAATAATACTAATTAGAAGTGAGTCGTTCGCGAACGAGTCGGCTCAGTGAGCCGGATTTTCACACGGATCCGTAAGATCCGGATCCGAACGAACGATCTTCACGGTTCGCGGATCTTTGCGAACGAGTGATCCGGTGAGCCGTGAGCCAACTGACCCGCCAGATCCGGTGAGCCGACTGACCCGTGGGAGCCGGAGCAGTGTATCGTTCAACGTTCAACGGATCTCGCGGCTCGCGGGTCGCTACTGATGCGGATTGCTCGCTCGTTCGTTCGTTCGTTCACAGCCACTCCAGTCAGCGACGCAGAAAAGTAAAATATGAAAGTAAGGTAACGGCTTGCTTACAGCTTAGTTCACCATGAGACTTTTCTACGCGGTGGAGTACCGTGGCTGCTCAGTGTGCATGTAATTACCGAAATACAATTAATATAATAATATCGGAATTCAAGCGTGTGTGCGTGCATAATACGTCAGTCGTGACGTCAGCGCTCCGCCACATTATTTTGTTTATTAAAACAGAATGAGTGAATGTTAGAACATTACTTGTAAATAATGGAACGGGATTATTCAGAATTTGAATTATCTCAGTTGACATTGATTCCTTGATTTGAACGGTGGGATGCTTTGATTTCTTAATTAATTTCTTCGATTTTCTAATTAGTTGCGAACAGTACGTGCATTTGGCTTTATTATTAGTGGCAACGGAAAAATGATTCCAAATTTCACCCGTATTTCTTGATGAAATCATGAAATTTTAAGTTACAGTCACAAGACTAACAATTCAGTAGTAATAAATAATTTTAAAAATACGTAATTATGTATCCCGGGTACAACGGGACGTGCATAATGCGATTACCTTTATTATTGAGATTTCGATACTGACGTTTCATAAAAACAAAGGATTTCCGAATAAAAAGGGAACCCCAAAATATTGGGGTTCCCTTTTTAATAAAGTGAGGAGGGCCGAGGGAGGGGAGGGGAGAGATGGACTAAATTCAGTCGTTCAATCGAGCCGGTTCACTGACCCGGATCTTTCACTGAACGAGATCTGGTGAAGCGGCTCGCTCAGCTGAGACGCTTTGCCCGCCTCTAATACTAATTGATACTAATTTTTAAATATAGACATAGAATGTAGTGTCAAAGAAAAAATAACAAACATAGACAATGGTAACAATGGAAAAAATTAAAATGGGTAGGGACAATATGGAACGATTTACAAAGGAAATAAGTTTAATATTGGGTCATTTAAAAATAATTTTTGAATTCACACTCTTTCTGATCTCTAAAATTTCAAGTTTATCCAAATGAATACCATTGACATTACAATGCATTAATTCTATTCCACTGTTGAAGTTAAAGGTATGACTAGTTTCCAACAAATGGTTTGCGAACTCGGAGAAACTGTTATTGTTTAAAGATTTCATATGCTCTTTAATCCTTATTTCAAAGTTTCTCGAAGTTTTAGTATAAAAGAAACCACAATCATCTCTATCTTTATTATTTTATGTAATTTTTAAGTTTGTTATTTGCATAAAATACGGGAATTTTTTTTTCATTAGGTACAATTTTTGTAAAGGAATTAGAAATTTTATTGTTAAAATACATAATTTTTCTCCATTTTTTCTTTTCCATGTCCTTTTGTACAGTATAGATGTATGATCTAAGAAATTTATTCTTATATTTTTTATTAATAATGTTTTCAATTAAATTAGTGTTATATCAAAGGGCTAGTACTAGCACCCATCGCCACACCATCTTTTTGTTTAAAGATATTGTCATTGAATTGAAAATATTTTTTTTTGAAAACTATATTAAATAATGAATTTAAATCCTGAGATAAGTCAGTAGATAAAATTGATGAAAATAAAAGTTCTTTAATAATAGGTTTACATTCTTCAATTGGAAATTTTAGGATATGTCGCGGATATATTTATAAATAATTTGGAAAATAAGATTGTGCCTTATTATTAAAATAAATATGTACATTGTTGGAAGAGATATGTAGATGATGTATTCTGTGTTTGGACAGGTACATAGAGACAACTTAATATTTTTATTAATTTCTTAAATAAACTCCATAATAACATAAAATTTACTTTAGAGATTGGACAAAATTTGAGTATAAATTTTTTGGATTTAAATATTTCAATAATGAATAACAAATTTGAATTTAATATTTTTCGCAAAGAAACATACACAGACATTGTAATCCATAACACCTCAAATCATCCAATTTCTCAAAAAATGTCAGCTTTTCATTCTATGATTCATAGATTAGTTAATGTACCCCTATATTTTAATAATTTTTCAATCGAACTCAATATTATTAAACAAATTGCAATCAATAACGGATATAACACTAATTTAATTAAAAACATTATGTGTGTCGTTGCTCATCCAGAATATATATATAATGTGAGATATCGCGCTTATTTCTCGCTAGCGCCCGTCGTATCTGTCGCTATATCTTGAATTTCCCGCCTTCCTTTTGTAGCTCCCTTCAGTTGTATAATTGTCACCTTGCAGTTGGCGTCCTGAGACGCCATATCCTTCAATTTTGGCGTCTATTTCACCTACGCCGGTCGTGAAATTTTGTTTCGTAATTATATTCTTCTTCTTCTTTATGTGCCCTATCAGGTCCCCCCGACGTTGGCGATCACTCTTGAAAAGGTCTCTCTGTCTTGTGCTGCCCGGAATAGCTCCTCCACACTTCCAATGCCGGTCCACTCTCGTATGTTTCGCAGCCAAGACATTTGTCTCCTACCAGGCCCTCGGCGACCCTCTATCTTGCCTTTCAATATTAAATGGAGCAAGTGATACTTCTCCCCTCGAAGTATATGACCCAGATATGAAATTTTCTTGATTTTAATTAATGTAAGCAGTTCCCTATCTGCTCTAGCCCGCCTGAGAATTTCTATGTTGGTGATCATGTCGGTCCATGGGACCTTGAGCATTCTCCGGTGAAGCCACATTTCGAAAGCCTCTAACCTGTTCATGGTATTTATTTTCAAGGTCCATGTTTCACAACCATACAGCAAGACCGACCACACATAACATTTTAGCATTCTCTGCCTTAATTTTAAGCTTATATTGTCATTGCAGAAGAGGGATTTCATTTTTATGAATGCAGTTCTTGCTGCTTCAATTATATTAATCGTAATTATATTAACGAAAACGAATCTGTTGCTACCCGCAAATTGTCGTAATTTTGTGTAAATCTAGTGCTGAGTGATTGTGCGATTATTTATAAAGTTATTTGCGTCTTACTGCTACGCAGAATAAACTGCGCCGCTTTCCTTCGCGTACCCATACATTTTTTGTGCACGGGTCAAAATGCCCTTAGACAAGGAGCATGTAGTAGAGGATGTAACCTCTAAACGACGTGATCGAAGAAGGCCACGCCGTTCAATGTCAACCAGTTCTTCGAGTTCGCAATCTAGCGGTTCGGCATCGAAGAGTAGTAGGCGTCGCAGGCGTACGAAAAGACGAAGGCGGAATGACAGACATCTGCTTAAAAGATTAGCATATCAGGTCAAGACCCTGCAGGATCTTGTCATGGATAGGTCAACGCAGGAAACCACTGTCAGCACGCCAAATATAGCGGCATCTTCGCATGCATCTGGGAGCGTTTGCTCGTTGTCGCCTGAAAGGCAGTATCAGATGCCGGGTCCCTCTACTGTTCTGAAGGAGTCTGCAGCGCCAAAACCTTCTACAACACATCTGGGTTTGGTGGAGAATCTCCAACGCTTCAACTCGAGTGACTGGGCCAATGTCCGCTACGCATCTGCTTTAAAGGAATATTTAGCTGATCCAGGCTTCAAGGAGCTGGAAGTAAACTGTGAGGTGCTGGCATTTGACACCGCCTCTCCGATATTTCCTGCCATGGAAAAGATGCTGGCTGCGGTAACGCATGCCTCATTGAAGCAGAGAGAGTGCCTTCAACAGGCTCTCCAGGAACTTATTAAATGGGGAAGTAGTTCAGAAGGTTCTCTGTCAAGTGAAGCTTTAGAGGAACAACTGAACATCCTGTTAGGAGAGGACTCCGAGTATATAAAATGCTCCGACGATATACTGCAGATAACGTGCGGAAAGCGAGCTGAAGTAATTCAGCACAGAAGGGATAAGATTTTGGGCAGCTGTAAGACGGGAGTGGAACGGAAGCTATTCAGCAGAATTCCTCCTTCTTCCACTCATCTTTTTGGGGAAGAAGCAATGTCCGCTCAGTTGCAGAAACTAGGTGGTGTAACAAAGTGCTTTAATCCAGTGCGCCTACCTCAGGGTAGCCACTCGGCGCACAACCGCCCTTCAACATCTAAGGAGGTTGTTGCCTTTCCCCCCAAGCAGACATCAAAGGAAAATATGGCATTTCCCTCGTTTCCCCGGCGGGCAGACCACGGGCGAGACCCCCACTATTCCTCCGGTACGAGGCGTAGGGGGAGGGAATAGAAGCGTGGCGCGAGGGGGCAGACCTCTCGTGGCCGCTTCAACAAGTGACAATCAACCATTTCGGGCGGGTCAACTACAGGATTATTGGAGAGAATGGCGGGCCCTAGATGCCCCAGAGACCATCTTACATATGATAAGAGGATACCGCATACCATTCATCCGAAAGCCCTTGTTCATAAGTCCAAGCCATGCTTCCGCAAGGAGGTTCAAGACGAAAGTAACCCCGAAAATGACCCTCGAAATAAAAAAGATGATGAGAGATGGTACACTGGAAAGAGCTGGCGACAATGCCTCCTTCCTATCAACACTTTTTCTTGTTCAAAAGAGCGACGGCTCAAAACGGCCAATCCTCAATTTAAAAGCTCTCAATTTAGATGTAGCTTGGAAAAAGTTTTCTCTGATATCTCACCACAAAGTCCCACACTTTCTTCAAGCCAACGATTGGATGACAAAAATAGACCTTTCGCAGGCCTACTTCCACATACCGGTCGCAAAAGCTCACCGTTGCTTTCTGAGATTGTATTACGGAGGTCTTCACTTACAAATGACATGCCTGCCTCAAGGCTTGAGCAGTGCACCACAGGCCTTTGCAGCTATCACAAATTGGATTGCAGAAATCCTGCGGAGACGGGGTATCAGGGTCATTGTGTACCTAGACGACTTTCTCCTGGCCCATCAGACCAGAGAGGTCCTCCTCAGTCAAACACGGGAAGCCCTTCATTTGTTGGAACGGTTAGGTTGGTCACTGAATCTCCAGAAGTGTATCAGTCAGCCAGCACAATCAGTGGAATACCTGGGAGTTGTGTGGGACCCTCATCTAAATCAGAAGTATTTGGCCAAATTCAGACGCCAAGGTCTTTGGAATTCACTTCGGGGCTTCGTGACAAGACGAAGATGGACTCTAAAAGAAGCTCAGAGTATTCTCGGGAAGTTGAATTTTGCTACCTTTGTGGTCCCCAGAGGTCGACTCCATACTCGGCTGATGCAATTACAGTTGCAGTTGATGCTGAAGCTGACCCCTCAGCAGAAGTCCCCGATAAAGAAGGAGGTCTTGTCGGAAATGAAATGGTGGATGACCAACTTAGATCATGTTTCAACTCTTCATGTTCCCAGCCCAACACACTTTCTGACTACGGATGCGGCGGATCACGGCTGGGGAGCCCTGATCGACGATGTACCTCTGTCGGGTTGTTGGACAGACAGTCAGAGGGGGGGGACATTGCAACATAAAGGAGATGACAGCAATCTTAAATGCCTTAACATCTGTGACTCAGAATTTGAGAAGTTCTTCGTTACTCATTCAATCAGACAACAGGACAGTCGTAGCCTACTTGAGGAACGAGGGAGGCACCAAGTCGATGGGTCTCCTTCATCTGACATTTCAGATTCTTGCTCTTTTGGACAAGCGCAGAATCGCTTTACAAGTCCAATATTTGCCAGGACGCTACAATGGCCTCGCGGATCATCTATCCCGAGGGATGACATTACCAGAATGGCACCTTCTTCCCCCAGCGGTAAGAGCTGTTTTTCACAAGTGGGGCAATCCAGTAGTGGACCTATTCGCTTCTTCGAGGGCTCACGTCGTGGATCAGTATGTCTCGATAGATTCCCACGACAAGAGAGCGATGTTTCACAACGCGTTCAGCAGGAGTTGGCATTTCCCCTTGGCATGGATCTTTCCTCCCCCTTGTTTAATGCCACGAGTGCTTGCACACCTGAACAAGTCATCAGAGGTGTACCTGGTCGTAGCCCCAAATTGGCCAAAAGTGTTTTGGTTACCAGACCTAAAGAGAAGAGCCCTAGACCGACCTCACATAATACCCATGTTGGTCGACAACTTGATAGACTTATCGACAGGACTTCATCCTCAACAGGTCCAGAAGCTCCAACTACAGGTGTGGAAGATTGGGGGTGGAGTGAAGCATTGAACGATTGGTCACAGCAAGAGAAAGCTCTGTTGAATGCGGGTTGGCGCAAATCTACGCTTTCAACTTATCACATGGCATGGAAGAGCTGGAAGGAATGGTGCTCCATTAATAATACGCATCCTAATAACCCTTCGGGATCTCAGCTGGCACGGTTTTTGGCATACCTAAGGGTGAAGAAAGGCTTGGCTCCCAGTACTATAGCACTTCACAAGTCTGCAGTGTCGGTTTTGTGTGACCCCAACGGCGATTTGAGGATAAGTAATCATCCCTTGGTCAAGCGAGTGATGAGAGGTATAGGAAATTCTGCAAATAAGAAGCCTAGAGCATTTACTTGGGATCCAGGATACTTGGTATCTTGGCTTTGTAAAAATCCTCCAAAGGACCTGACTCTTTTCGAAGCATCTCGTAGATGTTCTGTGATTTTACTTCTGGCATCAGGAAGACGAGTACATGATCTGACTTTACTACATACATCTCCTGATAATCTTGTGGACAATGATGATCACATTATATTATGGCCAATTTTTGGTTCTAAAACAGACACCTCTACACATAGACAGTCTGGTTGGAAACTTTGCAAAGCAGAGGATTGTAATATAGATCCTATATTTTGGTTGAGAAAGCTTATATCTTTGGGTGAGAACAGGAGACACGAAGCTGGTGTTGAATGTCTGTTTATTTCCACATTGGGGCCTGCCAGGCCAGCCTCGAGAACTGTTATTGGTGGATGGATTAAAACAATTTTGAAGGACGCTGGGATTGATGCCTCCCCTGGGAGTTTGAGATCAGCAGTAGCCTCAAGGAGTTGGCTGGAAGAGTGTCCTATAGACACCATTTTGGAAAGAGGAAACTGGCGTTCAGAAAACACTTTCAAGAAATATTATAGAAAGCAGATCAGAGGTCTCAATGTTGAGGTGCTGAATCCACCCATTCACTCTCAGTCTTTGACCAAGTTATTTCAAGCAATACAGTAATAGTCACAATTTTGGCTTTAGAATTGTCACGAAGCGATAACAAACACTTCTCACATTATATATATATTCTGGATGAGCAACGACACACATAATGTTGGAGTTTTACCTACCATTAAAACTCTTATTATGTTGTCTTGCTCATCCAGAATATATATTCAAGCTCTGCTTGGTGAGTCCAAATTGAAGGATATGGCGTCTCAGGACGCCAACTGCAAGGTGACAATTATACAACTGAAGGGAGCTACAAAAGGAAGGCGGGAAATTCAAGATATAGCGACAGATACGACGGGCGCTAGCGAGAAATAAGCGCGATATCTCACATTATATATATATTCTGGATGAGCAAGACAACATAATAAGAGTTTTAATGGTAGGTAAAACTCCAACATTATTAATAAAAAATATAAAAATAAATTTCTTAGATCATACATCTATCCTGTACAAAAGGACATGGAAAAGAAAAAATGGAGAAAAAATATGAAATAAAACAATAAAATAAAAAAAATTCTAATTCCTTGACAAAAATTGTATACTGTACTCCAGTCTATTTTTTTGAGTTTTTCTTTTAAGTTTGTGTAGTCAATTTTTTTTTTTTTGTGAATATTTTATGTTGGTTAGGTTTTGTGTTTTCGGTATCAATTGCTGTCATATTCATGTAGTGATCTGTAATAGTGCTTTCAAGTACTATGGTTTTGGTTTTTAGTTTTGTTTTGATCATTATATGATCTATACAACTTTTTGTGTTGTGTGTGACTCGTGTTGGAACATTTATCGTTGGCTCCAGTCCATGCTGTGCTAGTATTGTTAGGTATTCTAAGTTTTTTTATGTCCGTTTTGTAGAGTGTTTATGTTTAGGTCTCCAATGATGATGACATTTTTGTATTTGTTGAGATCATTTAATGTATTATTAAGTGCAGTTAGGAAATTTGTAATATTGTTTTTGGATGGAGATCTGTACATTGCAAAAATACACATTTCTTTTTCATATAATAATAATAATAATAAAATGATTAAAGTAGTTAAAATTTTTTCAGATGATATTAAAATGACTTTTGGTTTAGCTAAATGTAGAACGATCCATATAGAGAAAGGTAAAATTGTAGATGGAGACGAGGGTATATTTAGAAATTTCAAAATTGAAAGTATGAAAGGGGGTGAGGTTTATAAATATTTAGGATATCCGCAATCAAATAGATTAGATCATACTAGTATTAAAAATGATATTAGGATTAAATTTAAAATTAGGATCAGGAAAATTTTGAAATGCAATCTATCTGCTAAAAATTTAGTAAAGGCGATAAATACTTGGGCAATACCTCTATTAACTTACTCATTTGGCATAATTAAATGGTCTAATACAGATTTAGATAGCTTAGAACGATTAATTAGAACTACATTAACAAAATTTCATTGCCATCATCCAAATTCAGCTGTAGAACGAATTAATTTACCCAGAAATTTAGGAGGTAGAGGTATAGTCAAAATAACATCTTTAAAACATAATCAGGTAGAAATGCTAAGAATTTTTTTCCATAGGAAAGCTGATAGTTCAGAAATGCACAAAATAATTTGCAAGGCAGATAGAAATATTTCACCATTAAATTTATACGACGAGAATGCCAGCATTCTTATAAATACCAACCAGGAATTATTAGATTCCTGGTCAAATAAAATTCTTCACGCAAAACACTTCAATTATCTCAACCAAATATATGTTGACAAATTTTCGTCAAACAAATGGTTGAGTATTGGAGAGTTGAGCGCAGAAATAGAAGGCTTTATGCTTGCCATACAAGATAGAGTCATTAATACTAAAAATTATAGGAAGCATGTCATCAAAGATGCAAATCAAATTGATGATTTATGTAGAAAATGTTTGGCTTTTCCGGAAACTATAGAACATATTATATCGGGATGTTCTGTATTAGCGCCGTCCGAGTATACATTTAGGCACAATCAAGTTTTAAAAATAATTCACCAAAGTTTGGTAATTAAACATAACTTGATTGACTGCCGTAATGTACCATATTATGAATATGAACCAAATTCATTTTTAGAAAATGAATTTTATAAAATTTATTATGATAAAACTATTCTGACAGACAGAACAATTAGTCATAATAGACCCGATATAGTTTTACATGACAAAATTAAGAAAATAACTTATATCATTGATGTCGCTATTCCAAATTCTTGTAATATTCAGAAAACTGTTTCTGAAAAAATAAGAAAATATACAGATTTAGGAAATGAAATTAAAAGAATTTGGCATTCTCAGACTATAAAAATATTACCATTTGTTATTTCGGCTACTGGCATTATACCTAGCTCTCTCATTCAAAATTTAGGCGTATTAGATTTGTCAAAAAATTTGTACATAAAAATGCAAAAGTCGGTCATTTTAAATACATGTAGGATTACGAAAGATTTTTTAAATATTTATATTGAGGGATCAGTAGGATTTATCGGACCAGTTAGGATTTCATCAGAGCCGAACCCTCTGATATGAAAATATCTGGAGTCGGTGAAATATTTTCCCATTATGTTTCTGGTGGATTGACGTATTGTTCTTGTATTGTTTTATTCTTATACAGTGCACTTACATTGCGTTAATTTACTAGATATTCATTTGTGGAAAAGTGTGTGGAAGGGTTTAGTCTTTCATTTGGGAAAGATTCAACCCGGACATAAAATCTGGAGCACCGTAATAATATTTGGATGACTTGTATATTGTATAGAACCGTTTTTGTGAAAAATCACCTCAAGGGCGCTGTACAAATTTATAAAACGTTTATACAATCTTATTTTAACTATAGACAACAACAACTTATGGCTAAAAATTGCATCCACCGGTTCATCGATCACCGATACGAAACTATATGTGCAATGATTTGACCAATGAACGCGATGCTGCTGTAAAAATGCACTGTACAGGCCGAAAATATATACAAGACCATACTTACCTGGAGGGTCACTAGAGATTAACACTGTTATTGTTTATTTAGAGCAATTAAGACACAGTTCACACGCAGAGGACATAATTGGGAACTATAATATATAAAATGTTCTGTAATGAGCGTATTTTGAAAACAAAAACTAAATTTTATGATACTCTCCGATAGGTATTTTTATTTAAGGGTATGAGAGCCCCAAAAGGTTTGTTTTTTATTTGGACCTAAATTCTGTTGGGCTTGTTATGCATCTAAGTTCCGGGGGGAGTTTATTCCAAGCCTTAGGTCCAGACACTCCGAAAGCGTGATCTCCAAATTTCGTATTTGGCTTGCGTTTAGGTTCCATTAGTCTGCCTATAGCTGATGATGTTGCTGATCTAAGGGTTGACTGCCTCGGACCACTATTTTCTGGGACATATAGTTCAGAGATGTAAGATGGGGCCATTTAATTAATTGATTTAAACACCATCCAGCACAATTTGTACTGGATTCTTTGAGGGCACTTAAGCCAGTGAAGATTACGAAGATGTTCTGAAATGTGTGAATATTTAGAGACTCCGGTTATGAGTCGAGCGGCTGCATTAAACACGGATTGAAGTTTGTCAGTTTTATATTTTGGAAGGCTAGCGTAGATACCGTTTCAGTAGTCGAGCCGTGAGACTACGTAGGAGTTTACAAGTAGTTTTGTTGCTTCTGTAGGAAGATTTCTTCGGACTGACTTGAGTTGTCTTAGGTGAAAAAAACCATTGCTTACAGTCGTATTTATTTGCTTTTTAAGCGAAAAGTTTGAATCCAGATTAACGCCAAGAAGTTTGACTGTTGTCTTTGGAATAATATCGCTTCCGGAAATGGAAATAGGTGAATTGTCTATGAAATGTTGGCGTTTGTTTGTGGCCGCCCAGAGAAACTCAGTCTTAGATGGGTTGGTGTGATCAACGACAAACTGCTCATATACAGTTTGGCAATTAAGTGTAGAAAGTAAATAATGGCACTGCGATCATTTTCTAGGTTTTAAATGGCAACACCAAGATGGCTCATAAGACAATGAATGTGTGTTTCAAATAACACTTTGGCCAAAATTTCATAGCGTATTTGTATTTTCAAAAATTTTGCACAAAAAACCGTAATTTAATAGAAGTAAAATAAAACACAAGTTTTAAGTTTGCGTATATTTCGATATAAAAATTTAGATACTTAAAAATTTGAGTCTATTAATTCAACACCCGACATGTAATTATTGTCTTCGCCCTCATATGATTCTTCTTCTTACGCATCTTTTTTTAAATTTTTTTTTTTTATTAGTGACTATTTAGTTACAGGTTTGATGACAATTACAAGATATGATGATATATATAAATATTTAATCCGTTTGTTCTTAGTCCTCCTCACTAGGTGGTCCTGTGCTGAGGCGGACTGGTAGATTTCTTTGATTTTCCGTTATTTAGTTTCTATGATGTTTTTAATACATTCTCTATGTATGTCTGCATTAATTTCTTTCACCCATGTTTTGATTTTTTCCTTAAACTTATTTATCTTTTCTATCTTTTTCAGACTTGGAGGAAGGATGTTGTAAAGTTTAGTTGCAAGATATACGTGGTTTCTTTGGCCAAAACTTGTCTTGAATTTTGGAACATCTCGTATATCCTTTTTTGAGGCTCTTGTGTCATGTATCCGAGTTTCATTAGGAGATTTTCTGTTTTTAAAATGATGTGTAAAAATATTCTTGGCATATATTTGTTTTAAATTAAGAACGTCAAAACACTTAAAAATATCTTTTGAGGGGGTTCTGATGGGTAATTTTAGTATGGTTTTTATAATGCTCTTCTGAGCAATATCTAAGTGGTTAATATGATTGGCTGTAGCAGATCCCCATACTAGAATTCCGTACTCAAGACGGGAATGACATAAGGCATAAAATACTTTTTTTATGTCTTTCCTAGGTAGTATGTTTCTTAGGTTTTTGAGGAAATATACAAGTCTCGTGAGCTTTTTAGTGATTCCATTTATATGTATGTCCCATCTAAGGTTGTCGTCTATTTCCACTCCTAGATATTTAATACTTTTTGCCTTTGTTATAATAGGGCAAGAGCAATGTGACTTATTGTTTTGACACTCGTGCAATTTGAGAGTGTATTCTTTACCCGGTTGACCTCTTGATTTTATTGAAAAGGCTAGATAATTAGTTTTAACACTCCCGTTTCCGCGGTGCGATTTAAGTCTACAACGCTCTTAAAAAATCAATAACTCCTTAAATATGTTAATCATTAAACCTACATTTTAGGTATTCCTAAAAAATATATTTTTGCATTCGTGAAAAATACTTAAAAAATTGTAATGATTCTGTATAAAATGATAAAAATGTTTTCCTAAATATCGACACATTTCTGTGTCAGATAGAGACAACAAATTTCAAATTTATATGGGAATAACGGAGAAAACAAAACATTAATTCATTCCAACCTCATAAACCTACGTACAATATTACGATCTCTTTTTAGTTATGTATAACAAAAAGAGATGTAAAATAAAACGTTTAAATATTTTGCCTATCTGTAGAGACTATTTTACTTCTCAAAGTTGACATGATATTACGTGTGTCGTCTCTTTCTAGTGCATTAATTTGAAATGTCTAAAAACAGAGATGACAACATTAATTATCTTACTGCAAAAAACTTAAGTTGCTAGACTTTCCGTTTACATTAAAAAAAGAGCCACAAAAAAAATAAGGAACCACATCGGAAGGCTCGGCCGACCGACCATCTTAGCCTCAAACCAGATTAATTTTTTAATCCCTTTCTGCATATTTCCTTAAAATTGACGACAACATGGGACGAGTGTAGGCAATTGGACAAGGGGGATGTTTTTTGCTTAGTTTTATGGGTTTTGGGTTATTTGCAGGGTCATGTCACATTCGTTCATAATAAATGTTAATAGGTATTATTTAATTTTATTTTTATCAAATAATCTTTTCGTGGAAGACTTGATTTTTAAGGATGTAAGACAACGAAAATGCAGTGTTTTTTTTACATTGGCTCCATAGAGGAGGCCTTGAGGTAAATAATTCCCCTCAGGGCCTATGTCATCTTTGGGGATGACCTGTGGAGGGTCTGTTTAGGAAAGGAAGGTAAGGAAGTTCAGGGAAGGAAAAGGTTATAAGGGACGGTAGGAATCTGGGTGTCAGTATGTCCAGGAGTGACGGACGTATTAATCCATCACTACCACTGCGGTGCAAGGCGATGTTCCGAGAGATAACAGCAGGAGAAGTCAAAGATACTCCCTCAACCATTCTCTCTCGATCCGGCCTGCCATGCAGCTGGTAGGCAGATGCATTCGCCGCCACGACCCGGACAAACCTCAACCCACGAACCCGGGTACCCCTACTAAGTCACTAAACGTAGTGAACTACTTAGGATAACCAATGGCAGAGGTTTTGGTTATCTAATAATAGTTCCCGGGGCGGCGATACCCATACCCGCCTCCCAAATTGAAACGTGAGGAATTGAACTGGCAGAGGAAGAATGAATTTAGATATGCTGTATAAATGAGATTCCTGATATGTACCTATGTGTTGTAAATAGCCATGTTAAATTGTGGAGATCTGGAAGGAATACGAGGCCGATAAAAATTATAATAATTTTCACCTTTTTATAGCACCACTTCTATAAATAAAATAAATATGATAAATGTGATAAATATAAAAATATATGTGATAAATCCCCTCTAGTGCACTTGATGGGTAGGATTGAAAGATACGCTTAGTTAGTTAGGGCATTAAAAAAGGAATATATGACGCGAAGTGAATTGTGGAAGAAGTCAGAGAAAGCCAAGAAAGTCATGGCATGATCAAGTGAATCAAATACTTTCAGTCGGGCCACGCCAAGAGTTAGAATAATAGAAATATACAGATAAATCATTGTTTGAATGTATCTTTTACCTCGCTGTAGTCCTCCGATAGAGTGCACCGTAACGCACCCAAGCATCTATTTATTCAGATTTATCTGTATTAGACGATTTATGAATGCGAATGAAGCAAGGGGTGTGTGTCGTGTCAGAAGGTTTTGGTGGTATGTTCTATCTACCCAGCACGGCATGATGTAATTTCGGTATCGAAGACTATACTTCAACCAAAATACGATTGTAAACATTTATTACTGCACCACCATAAAACTCTTTTGTGAGGGTCGGGTGCAATATTTAGAATCTTACCTACTTATTTTTTTTACTAAAACTATCCCCATAAAATAATTCTTTATTTCTTTCCATTGAAACAGTAGTTAAGTGACATCTTTACAAATGATTATTACAAGGAAGGAAGTAGCAATAAATATAGATGGTTGGTTTTCAACGAATTGAAGGTACAATTTGCAACGAATGTTAGGATTCTTAGAATATATTTAAGGCGATCCACTAGTACAGGAAAAAATCGAAATCGGAATTCACGCCCTTTTATGGGAGGAGTTTAAAAATACTTGAGAAAAAGCTTTTGGAAAGGTTGGAAAAGATATTTGAGATTTTTTTTACATGTTGATTTCGTAAAGGCCTGTAAAAAACATTAATTCCTTTTTTATGCATTGTTTATAGCAATAAAACGGAATTTTTAAATTGATTTCACGAAAATAAGCGGCGCGGAGCATAACACGACCGCTCTCCGCTCCGTTCGGAGGAGTAATGACGGAAGACAGGGGGGCGGCTGCCAGTCGTTCTTCGGTGGACGGTATAAGGTTCACTTTGATATAGCAAATTCGTCGACTGCCGTATTGTCGTCGTGATGTCAAAAATACCAACGCGAAAATGCATATTATATTTTATTTTGTGAGGTTTGGGCGTAAATATCATTTTTTTTTTCGCGATAATTATATAAGAAACTGAATTTGCCACATTATGCAATAAAACCATATCCGAAAAAGTGTTTATAAGTAGGAGAGTTTTCAGTTAAAAATGTTTTTTATAGACCTAATACTTTATTTTTTTCTAAGCTTATTAAAAGACTTATTAAAAAAAATGACCGATATTTTTAAGGGCCAAAGTATGTTCTACACGCAGTATTTAATTGAAGCATCTATAATACTTCTAAGCGGTCAAATTTTCAAAACTAAAACATACGATTTTGTATGATTTTGCATTATTTAGTATGGCTTCATCTTAAATATATTTTTTTTACTATTTTAGAACGCTCAAAGTGTCTTTGTTTAACTTTCTATTTCGATCATTTTCTAAAATGCATTTTTTTCATAATAACGGCATGCCGCCGCCCCGGAAACCATTTATTGGATAACAAACACTTCTGCCATACGTAACCTCAAGTAGTTTGCTATGTTTGGTGACTAAGCAGGGGTGCCCAGGTTCATGCGGTAGGTTTGCTTGCGGATCTTGGCAGCGGATACGTCTGTCTACCAACTGGCTCTGCGTGGCTGGCCGGGTTGGGAGAGACTGGTTGAGGGAGACCCTTTGACCTCTCCAGCAGGACTCTCTCGGAACAGCACCTTGTGCCACTGATGGAGGGTTGGATTTATACGTCCGTCACCCCTGGACATACTGAACCCCGGATTCATATCCCCTCATTTCCTAAAAAGACCCTCCACATTGCATCCCCAAAGATGACATAGGCCCTGAGGCGAATTATTTTCCTCAGGGCCTCATGTGTGGACCTAATTTAAAAAAAAATACTGTATGTCTGCACTACTAATTTTACGATTTATTGTAGATTTGCTATAGGCTATAGACAAATGCATTACATATGTAGGTAAATATAATAACACAGCCTTTGTTTTGCTTTTTTGTAGAAAAAAAGAAGTGTTTCATATATCTAAAAATACCTTCGACTCTGTGCAAAAACGGGCGGTCCGTTTGATAAATTCTCCCATCTTAACAGACGGATTGCAATCTTTAGAGCACAGGCGTCGGGTGGGAATGCTATCCTTATTCTACCGGTATTACAATGGAAGATGCTCCGAGGAACTAGCGTCATTGATCCCTTCGGCACAGGTGCGTAGTCGGGAAACTCGCCAAACACGTGCCCAACATATGTACACGGTTGACATTTGTCACATGAGAACGGGTCGTTTCTTCGACTTGTTCCTGTGTTCAACAGCTCGGCTGTGGAACGATTTGCCGGCCTCTGTGTTTCCTCCTTCCTACAAAATGGGTCTCTTCAAGACCAATGTTCATTCCTTCCTCTCTTCAAAACGACCCTCTACACAGCATCTCAGATGACATAGGCCCTGAGGGAAATTTTTTCCTCAGGGCCTCCTGTGTGGAGTTAATGTAAAAAAATATATATATTTTACAATAACATTTTTAATTACATTTTGGTATGATAAACATGTCAGATTATTACTAATTGGTTTTTGTCGTTATGTTTCTGTCAAATAAATGTTTTTAATTTGCTATGTAAACTATTTCCACTCATAAAAGGAAATTTTTTCTTCTAACGATTCCTTTAATAAATAAATTTCTCAAAAATATTAAAACATACAAGTTTTATAAAAAATACAAGTGTGCAGTTTACACCGGTAGAAGTGAAACCTTCAGAAAATTAAAGTAGGTAAGAGTGGGGAGGCTACGAAGCACCGCATAAAGAGGAAACCGATTATTCTAACTCATTCTCTATAAATGCCATATGCATGTGTTTGTCTCTTTTTTAGTGTCGCTTTTTCGTTTCAACCAGGTTCAAATCACAACGGTGCTGAAGAATTTTCACTTCGAAATAATTGTTAAATTATTTTTTTCGTTGTTTGCTTATGCGTAAAACTGTATTTTTCTTTTTAAATTCGAGTTTTCTGTAAGTATTGTATTTTTCTTGTAATCTATTTCTCTACGCAAGTGGTGTTAAAACCATTCAATCTGGTATTAAATTAGATAATCAAACATTAAAAAAACTCTTTACGATAAAGTATTTTTGTAAATAAATTTAAAAAATGAAAGTAGGTCGGTGTCAGCCCTTACCAGTGCCTAGCGCATTCCACATGTGGCTTTTTGAAACAATAGTGTTACTCTGAATGCTAACGTTGTGATGAATCGCAGTGGATACGAAAATATAGTAGCTTCCACCTTACGAATGAATAAATAATAATTCAGAATTATAACGAAATCAACACACTAGCGACATCTAGCTGATTAAGTTTGATTGGGCCATGGAGACTGCAGAGATCTATAATTATTAAATTAATGTCAAGTTTTGATAAATAGAACACAGAGGGATCCAATTATAAACACTTAAGATTGATCTACCAATCAGAGAAGGGGGAGGTTACCTTTTTTCAAGACAAAGAGATGGACTTTGGACTAGACCATTAGTCTGATATTTATGGGGTAAAAATCATCATCAACCCGAGAGATCAATACGCTTTAAGATAAACACAATCCCACGTTCGGTGCATTTGGTACAATGACCCTAATTTTAAAGGTAAATATTGAGTACAACAGAGGAATCGACAACCGCAGTTAACGAACAAATAAATCCATATTATGTTGAAAAAATGATGCAATAAAATAGCAAGGAAATATAATGAACGGAAGATTAAAGAAAAGACCTGGAAAACGTGGGAAAAGCTACTGTAGGGATACTCAATTGCATAACGAGAACGTGAAGAACAAAAGGAGGCCAGATTCAGAGGAAAACGTACGTTTGATATTTAAAAGAAAGAAAAACGATGGAAATTAGGAATGTCACCTTTAAATGAAGCAATACGGTCAGGGAAAACGATTTGAAAAGAAAATCTAATAAAAAGAAACGGACATTTAAACGGAAGTATTTATTGAACAATATAAGATTTCGACTTAATTTTGCGTTTTCAGACGAGTTTAAATAGATATCGTTATATATTTGAAATAGGATGGTTATTCTAGTTATATTACGTTAGATTAATTCAAAGGAAGGGATCGTTTTTACGTCATTTGCTATGAGAAAATACTATAGACGATAGAACAAATTGCTGAGGCAATTGATGAAAAAAAAGGTTGTCGACCCCACATGTATATTGTTGATATAAACAAGGAATATTCGAACATGCCTTTTGTTTATTTAAGGCCCATTATCCATTAAAAAGGGTCATAAAAATTAACATTGCTCTTACCTAGTATTTAGATTATAGAATTTCCGTAAAATTTAATTATAAACACATTAAAATGGATTTATCGCCAAGTATGTAGAAATCGTAATGTATACACACGTCAGGGCTTGCAGTTTATGGGATTTTGAACAAGAGAGAGATGGAAAATTGGGCGGAATTTGATCGAAGTAGTTAACTTGATAGATATCCCAGGATAGGAATAGTTAGTGGGCCGGAAAACACCATAAATAATATATCAAAAAGGGAAAAAAGGGTTTTAGCGGGAGATGGAATCACGGCAAAAGGCAAACGTCAAATTTCAATAAGGGATCATTGGGTTAGGGGTGGGGGGGAGAGAACGGAAAACCGACATAACCGGAAAACTCAGATAAGGAAATGGGAAAAACTCAAAACGTTATAAGTAGAGTAGATACGGAACCAGGATATGATTCCTTATTAACAACGAAGGGAAAATCATTTAAGAATAGTTGTTAAAACACCGTTACTTGAAGGAAAATTAGGTGGGAAAATGGAAAAGTTGAATATGCCACATAAATAATGGAAATACGGTTCTGAGACATAATTGCTTACGTAGACTAGGGGAAAAGAAATAATTTTCGTGGAAATTTATACAGGACAACTAGCGTTTAAAACTAGGAGACCGAAGAATCTACGTTTTCCCTAATATTTATGCCAATTAAAACACAGTTTTAGCAGATCACTTATGGGAATGTTCAAAATTGAAAAAAAAAACAAGATTAAAACCATGTTTATAAAACATATTATGAAGACCTGAAGACAAAGGAACGACGGGGCAAAATTTGACATAATGGTAGGTTCGACACTGGAACAATTTACGTAAGAGACGGAAGATTTCTAAAATCAAAGGGGCCGGACTTAACACGTTGATACGAATATAACAGAATTGATATATGAAATCTCGAGTTGTTAGAGTTTGAATTAGAAAATCAATGAACGCGTAATTAAGATGTTCTAATCCTGGAGGTACATATAAAACCTAGGACTTAGAAGAATCGGGATCAGTTTTCGGTGAGTTGTCGGGAAGGAGACGTCGGGGACCAATCGTCGGGTTAAAACGGGGAAGTTACGTGACGTAGCGTCTAAAACGGTTATTAGTTGAAAATTTCTTAAGTGTTGTAAAATTTTGAGACTTAGAAAAATTCGGAGTGGGAATTCTGGGACTTATAAAAATTACGGTCGTGATTAAATCTGTGGAGTGTTGAAAATTAAATAAAGTGTTTTATATAGTTTTACAATAAATTCAACTTGTCATTAAGATAAAAAGTTTATATAGTGTAGCGAATTTAAAAGGAAACAACAGTGTTTAAAGAATTTTATAACAGCAGTGAATAATAATATATTTATTTATAAATTCAACTTGTCATTAAAATAAAAAGTTATATAGTGTAGCGAATTTAAAGAAAATCAACAGTGTTTAAAGAATTTTATAACAGCAGTGAATAATAATATATTTATTTATAAATTCAACTTGTCATTAAAATAAAAGGTTTATATAGTGTAGCGAATTTAAAGAAAATCAACAGTGTTTAGAGAATTTTATAACAGCAGTGAATAATAATATATTTATTTATAAATTCAACTTGTCATTAAAATAAAAGGTTTATATAGTGTAGCGAATTTAAAAAGAAACAACAGTGTTTAAAGAATTTTATAACAGCATTGAATAATAATATATCTATTTATAAATTCAACTTATCATTAAAATAAAAAAGGGGGTCCTTCGACAACTGGCAAGGTTGATTAAAACGTCGCGCATGTTGTGAGAATTACCCTGGTAATTAATTAATAGAATCTAGAATCAGTTTTTATACTTAAAAATTTCAGTGGTAAAATAGAGTCTACAATCAGTTTATACTTTGATAAAACAGGGAGTGAAGTGCCCGGATAGGGTTA
This sequence comes from Limnephilus lunatus, assembly GCA_917563855.2. Lineage (NCBI taxonomy): Eukaryota > Metazoa > Arthropoda > Insecta > Trichoptera > Limnephilidae > Limnephilus > Limnephilus lunatus. The sequence goes on along the minus strand of OU830597.1, from coordinate 81,471,144 downwards.
ATCGTGCAATTTAACGGAGTGTATGATCTTATAATAAATCTAAAATCAGTGTTTGCAATAATTTCCGATTCAATAAAATCTAATAATTAATTAATTAATTACAAATTCAATGCGGGAGGAGTTTAATATAGTGTGTTTGAATTGCTTTAAATTTGTTCTATGAAGGTTAAAATAGAGTTATTTAGTCCGAGGTTATATAAAGAAAATTACAGTCTAATAAGTTTCATTAAATAAAAAATTTACGTTTAGGTCGAAAGTTGGAAATTTTATTACGAGATATTAATTATCGTTAGGTGACAACGCAATAATAATAATTGATCCGAAATCTGGAAAATACTTAACATAATTAGATAGGATCGTTCTTCTTCAATAATAACGGCAGATATTAAAGGAAAACGTGAGGATTTTTACATCAGAGATCTATTCAAAGGAGAAAGGAAGGAGATGAGTAGTTACACAGGTAGTATGGATGCTCTAATAAGTTTCTCGCCGATGATAGTAACCCGGTGGAGCTGAAATTAAGACATTAGAGCTTGGTGAGTCCTTACAATATTTAAGCTTTTACAGGTTCCTGTGGATATCCTGACACTGATGGACGTAACGCCAAGTAAGGGTAAATAAATAATTAACCAATTTATTAGCATTCGCATGTCACACCTCCCATACAGAATGAAATGTTGCTAAACAAATACTTAACACATAATTAGATAGAAACGCATCACTAAATCAATTTTGGTATCTTAGCGTATTTGTAAGATAAATACCTATTGTTTCTTTTCACTAGCACGATTAGGGTATGGTTATATGACCTTCGATAGTGTACAAAAATTTCGATTTGAGTTCAAGGCCATCCATTGACCCAGTCACCTAAATTCATTAACGAATAAACAAAACAAAACTTAACGTCAGGGACAAGTTTATCAATTATAGCTTGAGATGAAATCTGCGGTCAATATGTGAAGGCGACATTGACGTTAAATTCACTCAATTCTAAACGACTTGATTTTACTAGAGCGATCGCCAATAGGTAGCATTGATTCAGCATGCAAAAATTTCGCAAAGTAAAGTACTGCGACTAGCTTCAAACTCTAAGAGAGCACATCACAATTATTCAGGAGGTCATTGATTCAATGTCGACTTGATTTATCTCATTTTTAAATCTTTCTTATAGGAAGTAGGTATCCAAGAACCCATAAATACCCATTATCCTAAATACCTAACACACGAGGAGCTAGTGACCTCATTTAAACAACACTGGTGTTCAAATACTCATACAGTCCTGAATCCTAACTTGTCTTCGAACGTAAACTTCAAGGCTTCTGTATGTAGGTATGAGCCATCTGGAAATGTAAGTGTCAACCTTTCTCGAACGGACGGCTTTGATCTTGTGGCGGTATTGTCGAGGTGGGCATGCGGGGAAGAGGAAGGACGTATGCGGACAGTACGCTGACGCGGCATTAAAGCCACAGGTTATTTGCATACCGTGAGTCTTGTCGAACCTGAAAGCAAACATAAGGTTCACGAGGTGAGTTTTATGTCAGCTAGTCAGAGGTGGAATGTAACGCTGGGTCGGTTACGTGGGAGGAAGGATCTGCCCGTCACAAGCTTACGCCACATTTAACGGATAGAGGCATGATAAGGGAAGACATGAAATACCCCTTCTAGACTCAGTAGAGTTAAATTCAATCCGGCGGAGATGGAAGTCGGAGTGAGGCAGAAAAACGGCATGAAGACTTGGTATTCCCCCATCTGGCGTGAAGAGTCCCTTTCGTAACAAGAGACGCTCGTCGAAGAGAGTAAAACTCGGACTTAAGGATAAGCTTAGCAAACGTACTTGGGAGAATCCGGTTTGGAATTGTTGTTCATCGGTTTTCACTTGGTTAGCGGAGGTGCCGACTTTTTAAGCAAACATATTATCCCCTCCCCATATCCCTCCATTCCTGCTCTTTCAACAATTTTGCGAATACTAACCAATAGCACTAACTATGACTACAAACACATTATGTTAGGAGAAGTTGCAGACAAGGACTTCAATTGAGAAAACTGGACCTTCGAGTTCGATCATCCTAAGGTAAGGTTTGCTTTCTTGAAATGTTTAATTTATTAACTGTTGTTTATGTTATCGATGTATCAGCGGTGATAGGAAGAATTAAATAAACACACTAAATTCCTATGGAAATCAAATAGACACAAGGTTTAGGGCGGGGGTAGTTTATCAAACTCGGTTAAATATTCTAAAATAATAATAAATAAATTGATCGGAAAATTCTCACCCTTTCTCTAAAAGAATCTATGGGTTACCACACGTAATACATTATCTTCTCTACATATGTGTGCATATTAAGTATGCAAACAGATGTAAAATCTAAAACAAAAAAATTACACAACGCAGATTATAGAAATAATGTGAACAAAAATCTTAAATCTTGATTACTGTGAGAAAATCGCAGGGATTTAAGAAGATAGGGTAGGTTTAGCTAGATTATAAGGTATAGGGGTTTAGAAATCACGAGCCTGAGGTAGAAATAAACCGAAAGGAGGGTTGAGTCAGGCCATCATACCTAGTGGTGTGATCAGTAGGACATAAGGGTAGAATTATGAGCGTGGCTACGAGACAGGAGCTACGAGATTTAAACTACGAGGTAGAAGCTTAGAAAAGTAAATCAGCTAGGTAGGGTTCATCACAATTGGAGTCAAAAGCCAAGAGTGGCACCCCATTACAACTGTTGCTGCGTGACCAGGAGAGTAAAGGTTACAAGTTGAGAGAATTCTGAGATATTATAAAAATAAAATAGAATGAACAAATAAATGAAATTATAATTAATTGGAAAAAAAAAAAAAGTGAATATTTTAAACGAAAAGTGAAAAACGTGCCATTAAAACAACTTCAGATTACATAAAACAAGTGGAATAAAAAAATTCGCATCATTAAATTATACAGTAGAAATATAACAATAAATCAAAAAAATAATTTAAACGAAAAGTGAAAAACGTGCCATTAAAACATCTTCATTAAACGTGAAACAAGTGAAAAAAAAACGTACCATTAAATAAAACAGTCGAAAAAAAAAAAATAATAACTCAAAAACCAAATATTTTAAAACGAAAAGTGAAAAACGTGCCTTATACCAGATAAAAATCATAAATCACATAACGCCTAGGAATGTTGACCCAGATTTAGAAGGGTGGTGCGTATTGGAAAAAAAAAAAAGCCGTTATATAAATAAAAGCGCATTCCTTCGGTGATTAATAATATTATCGTTCAAATTGGTTCATTGACTGAAGCCCGAATGTAAACAAGCGATTGAATAGACACCGTCGCGAGGGTATGTTTGTGTTGCCACAAACATAAGTGGTCTTACTGATAAATATGTTCGTAACAGAATAGATAAATCTTTGTTATGTTCGCATTGGAACATCTCGAGATATTACTTTAAATAATAAAGAGATACTTAGATAGTTAATCAAATGACGTTGTTTATGTTAATAGTGGTCGAGGGTATTATTGGTTCCTTCGAGTTGGAGGATTTTATAAATAAATACTTCTTTTGACACGGCGACATAAAATAAATAAAATCAACATAACATACAAAGCAAAGGACGGATAAAAATAAAATAAAATATTACACATAAAACATAAAAGTGAGCTTTTCAAATCGTTGCATTCAAACATTTAACAGGGGTGGATTAGACCTTTAGATACACCATTACATAGATGTCAGCTGAATAAATTAGAAATTTAGCCTTACTGGGGGTTGGCATATTTCTCGGGTGACCGGTTTATTTCCGATTTGCAATAAAGAGCAAATAAGCGGAGTGGTTTAAAACGCATACGAATTTAGGAGGGGGGGGCTTGTTTAAAACGGGGTTTAGGTACATTATACAATTGTGTATACGTGCAAATAAATAAATAAACAAACAAAGCCGGTGTGAAAAAAAAAAAATGAGATAGTAAACATTATGGAGTGCATTCGGATGAGTAAACATACAACATAGATCAAATAAACCTCAGATAAAAGATAAATAAGAACAGCATATGAAGAGATTACATAAAAGTTGATCCCATTCAAAAAAAAAAAAAGGGTGTGTATGTGTGCATATATGTGTAATACGTGTATGTTCATATGCGCATTGTTGCCATTAAAACGTTCCTGCGAGAAAAATTCGTGTGGAATTCTAGAATCGCGAAAAAAAAAAAATATATATATATATGAATGAGGAAAATCAAAGGTTGGAAACCGTCTCGATGAAGAAGAGGGAGTAAGGGTCATAGGGGGGAAGGTATAGGGGTAAGAATCTTAGGGGGGTAGGACAAAGAGTAGGGACAGCAACTGACGTAAGTTAGCCGACTTAAATAGGACATTGGGTAGACAAGAGTAAATTGAAAAATGGTTTCAGCTCAGAGGAACACCGAACAGGATTCTACGATATGAAATAGTGAAAGGTAGGGGCGCGCAACCAGTTAGAATTTCGAAAAAAAAAAAAATGCAAATAAGAATAAAGAAGACTTAAAGAAAATTGTAGAAAATTAGATTGCCTATGTTTAGTTTTAATTCCATCAACTAACACTAGGAGGCGTGTTTACCGCTGGAATTATAACTATAGGGGGGCTGTGATGAATCGCAGTGGATACGAAAATATAGTAGCTTCCACCTTACGAATGAATAAATAATAATTCAGAATTATAACGAAATCAACACACTAGCGACATCTAGCTGATTAAGTTTGATTGGGCCATGGAGACTGCAGAGATCTATAATTATTAAATTAATGTCAAGTTTTGATAAATAGAACACAGAGGGATCCAATTATAAACACTTAAGATTGATCTACCAATCAGAGAAGGGGGAGGTTACCTTTTTTCAAGACAAAGAGATGGACTTTGGACTAGACCATTAGTCTGATATTTATGGGGTAAAAATCATCATCAACCCGAGAGATCAATACGCTTTAAGATAAACACAATCCCACGTTCGGTGCATTTGGTACAATGACCCTAATTTTAAAGGTAAATATTGAGTACAACAGAGGAATCGACAACCGCAGTTAACGAACAAATAAATCCATATTATGTTGAAAAAATGATGCAATAAAATAGCAAGGAAATATAATGAACGGAAGATTAAAGAAAAGACCTGGAAAACGTGGGAAAAGCTACTGTAGGGATACTCAATTGCATAACGAGAACGTGAAGAACAAAAGGAGGCCAGATTCAGAGGAAAACGTACGTTTGATATTTAAAAGAAAGAAAAACGATGGAAATTAGGAATGTCACCTTTAAATGAAGCAATACGGTCAGGGAAAACGATTTGAAAAGAAAATCTAATAAAAAGAAACGGACATTTAAACGGAAGTATTTATTGAACAATATAAGATTTCGACTTAATTTTGCGTTTTCAGACGAGTTTAAATAGATATCGTTATATATTTGAAATAGGATGGTTATTCTAGTTATATTACGTTAGATTAATTCAAAGGAAGGGATCGTTTTTACGTCATTTGCTATGAGAAAATACTATAGACGATAGAACAAATTGCTGAGGCAATTGATGTAAAAAAAGGTTGTCGACCCCACATGTATATTGTTGATATAAACAAGGAATATTCGAACATGCCTTTTGTTTATTTAAGGCCCATTATCCATTAAAAAGGGTCATAAAAATTAACATTGCTCTTACCTAGTATTTAGATTATAGAATTTCCGTAAAATTTAATTATAAACACATTAAAATGGATTTATCGCCAAGTATGTAGAAATCGTAATGTATACACACGTCAGGGCTTGCAGTTTATGGGATTTTGAACAAGAGAGAGATGGAAAATTGGGCGGAATTTGATCGAAGTAGTTAACTTGATAGATATCCCAGGATAGGAATAGTTAGTGGGCCGGAAAACACCATAAATAATATATCAAAAAGGGAAAAAAGGGTTTTAGCGGGAGATGGAATCACGGCAAAAAGGCAAACGTCAAATTTCAATAAGGGATCATTGGGTTAGGGGTGGGGGGGAGAGAACGGAAAACCGACATAACCGGAAAACTCAGATAAGGAAATGGGAAAAACTCAAAACGTTATAAGTAGAGTAGATACGGAACCAGGATATGATTCCTTATTAACAACGAAGGGAAAATCATTTAAGAATAGTTGTTAAAACACCGTTACTTGAAGGAAAATTAGGTGGGAAAATGGAAAAGTTGAATATGCCACATAAATAATGGAAATACGGTTCTGAGACATAATTGCTTACGTAGACTAGGGGAAAAGAAATAATTTTCGTGGAAATTTATACAGGACAACTAGCGTTTAAAACTAGGAGACCGAAGAATCTACGTTTTCCCTAATATTTATGCCAATTAAAACACAGTTTTAGCAGATCACTTATGGGAATGTTCAAAATTGAAAAAAAAAACAAGATTAAAACCATGTTTATAAAACATATTATGAAGACCTGAAGACAAAGGAACGACGGGGCAAAATTTGACATAATGGTAGGTTCGACACTGGAACAATTTACGTAAGAGACGGAAGATTTCTAAAATCAAAGGGGCCGGACTTAACACGTTGATACGAATATAACAGAATTGATATATGAAATCTCGAGTTGTTAGAGTTTGAATTAGAAAATCAATGAACGCGTAATTAAGATGTTCTAATCCTGGAGGTACATATAAAACCTAGGACTTAGAAGAATCGGGATCAGTTTTCGGTGAGTTGTCGGGAAGGAGACGTCGGGGACCAATCGTCGGGTTAAAACGGGGAAGTTACGTGACGTAGCGTCTAAAACGGTTATTAGTTGAAAATTTCTTAAGTGTTGTAAAATTTTGAGACTTAGAAAAATTCGGAGTGGGAATTCTGGGACTTATAAAAATTACGGTCGTGATTAAATCTGTGGAGTGTTGAAAATTAAATAAAGTGTTTTATATAGTTTTACAATAAATTCAACTTGTCATTAAGATAAAAAGTTTATATAGTGTAGCGAATTTAAAAGGAAACAACAGTGTTTAAAGAATTTTATAACAGCAGTGAATAATAATATATTTATTTATAAATTCAACTTGTCATTAAAATAAAAAGTTATATAGTGTAGCGAATTTAAAGAAAATCAACAGTGTTTAAAGAATTTTATAACAGCAGTGAATAATAATATATTTATTTATAAATTCAACTTGTCATTAAAATAAAAGGTTTATATAGTGTAGCGAATTTAAAGAAAATCAACAGTGTTTAGAGAATTTTATAACAGCAGTGAATAATAATATATTTATTTATAAATTCAACTTGTCATTAAAATAAAAGGTTTATATAGTGTAGCGAATTTAAAAAGAAACAACAGTGTTTAAAGAATTTTATAACAGCATTGAATAATAATATATCTATTTATAAATTCAACTTATCATTAAAATAAAAAAGGGGGTCCTTCGACAACTGGCAAGGTTGATTAAAACGTCGCGCATGTTGTGAGAATTACCCTGGTAATTAATTAATAGAATCTAGAATCAGTTTTTATACTTAAAAATTTCAGTGGTAAAATAGAGTCTACAATCAGTTTATACTTTGATAAAACAGGGAGTGAAGTGCCCGGATAGGGTTAATCGTGCAATTTAACGGAGTGTATGATCTTATAATAAATCTAAAATCAGTGTTTGCAATAATTTCCGATTCAATAAAATCTAATAATTAATTAATTAATTACAAATTCAATGCGGGAGGAGTTTAATATAGTGTGTTTGAATTGCTTTAAATTTGTTCTATGAAGGTTAAAATAGAGTTATTTAGTCCGAGGTTATATAAAGAAAATTACAGTCTAATAAGTTTCATTAAATAAAAAATTTACGTTTAGGTCGAAAGTTGGAAATTTTATTACGAGATATTAATTATCGTTAGGTGACAACGCAATAATAATAATTGATCCGAAATCTGGAAAATACTTAACATAATTAGATAGGATCGTTCTTCTTCAATAATAACGGCAGATATTAAAGGAAAACGTGAGGATTTTTACATCAGAGATCTATTCAAAGGAGAAAGGAAGGAGATGAGTAGTTACACAGGTAGTATGGATGCTCTAATAAGTTTCTCGCCGATGATAGTAACCCGGTGGAGCTGAAATTAAGACATTAGAGCTTGGTGAGTCCTTACAATATTTAAGCTTTTACAGGTTCCTGTGGATATCCTGACACTGATGGACGTAACGCCAAGTAAGGGTAAATAAATAATTAACCAATTTATTAGCATTCGCATGTCACACCTCCCATACAGAATGAAATGTTGCTAAACAAATACTTAACACATAATTAGATAGAAACGCATCACTAAATCAATTTTGGTATCTTAGCGTATTTGTAAGATAAATACCTATTGTTTCTTTTCACTAGCACGATTAGGGTATGGTTATATGACCTTCGATAGTGTACAAAAATTTCGATTTGAGTTCAAGGCCATCCATTGACCCAGTCACCTAAATTCATTAACGAATAAACAAAACAAAACTTAACGTCAGGGACAAGTTTATCAATTATAGCTTGAGATGAAATCTGCGGTCAATATGTGAAGGCGACATTGACGTTAAATTCACTCAATTCTAAACGACTTGATTTTACTAGAGCGATCGCCAATAGGTAGCATTGATTCAGCATGCAAAAATTTCGCAAAGTAAAGTACTGCGACTAGCTTCAAACTCTAAGAGAGCACATCACAATTATTCAGGAGGTCATTGATTCAATGTCGACTTGATTTATCTCATTTTTAAATCTTTCTTATAGGAAGTAGGTATCCAAGAACCCATAAATACCCATTATCCTAAATACCTAACACACGAGGAGCTAGTGACCTCATTTAAACAACACTGGTGTTCAAATACTCATACAGTCCTGAATCCTAACTTGTCTTCGAACGTAAACTTCAAGGCTTCTGTATGTAGGTATGAGCCATCTGGAAATGTAAGTGTCAACCTTTCTCGAACGGACGGCTTTGATCTTGTGGCGGTATTGTCGAGGTGGGCATGCGGGGAAGAGGAAGGACGTATGCGGACAGTACGCTGACGCGGCATTAAAGCCACAGGTTATTTGCATACCGTGAGTCTTGTCGAACCTGAAAGCAAACATAAGGTTCACGAGGTGAGTTTTATGTCAGCTAGTCAGAGGTGGAATGTAACGCTGGGTCGGTTACGTGGGAGGAAGGATCTGCCCGTCACAAGCTTACGCCACATTTAACGGATAGAGGCATGATAAGGGAAGACATGAAATACCCCTTCTAGACTCAGTAGAGTTAAATTCAATCCGGCGGAGATGGAAGTCGGAGTGAGGCAGAAAAACGGCATGAAGACTTGGTATTCCCCCATCTGGCGTGAAGAGTCCCTTTCGTAACAAGAGACGCTCGTCGAAGAGAGTAAAACTCGGACTTAAGGATAAGCTTAGCAAACGTACTTGGGAGAATCCGGTTTGGAATTGTTGTTCATCGGTTTTCACTTGGTTAGCGGAGGTGCCGACTTTTTAAGCAAACATATTATCCCCTCCCCATATCCCTCCATTCCTGCTCTTTCAACAATTTTGCGAATACTAACCAATAGCACTAACTATGACTACAAACACATTATGTTAGGAGAAGTTGCAGACAAGGACTTCAATTGAGAAAACTGGACCTTCGAGTTCGATCATCCTAAGGTAAGGTTTGCTTTCTTGAAATGTTTAATTTATTAACTGTTGTTTATGTTATCGATGTATCAGCGGTGATAGGAAGAATTAAATAAACACACTAAATTCCTATGGAAATCAAATAGACACAAGGTTTAGGGCGGGGGTAGTTTATCAAACTCGGTTAAATATTCTAAAATAATAATAAATAAATTGATCGGAAAATTCTCACCCTTTCTCTAAAAGAATCTATGGGTTACCACACGTAATACATTATCTTCTCTACATATGTGTGCATATTAAGTATGCAAACAGATGTAAAATCTAAAACAAAAAAATTACACAACGCAGATTATAGAAATAATGTGAACAAAAATCTTAAATCTTGATTACTGTGAGAAAATCGCAGGGATTTAAGAAGATAGGGTAGGTTTAGCTAGATTATAAGGTATAGGGGTTTAGAAATCACGAGCCTGAGGTAGAAATAAACCGAAAGGAGGGTTGAGTCAGGCCATCATACCTAGTGGTGTGATCAGTAGGACATAAGGGTAGAATTATGAGCGTGGCTACGAGACAGGAGCTACGAGATTTAAACTACGAGGTAGAAGCTTAGAAAAGTAAATCAGCTAGGTAGGGTTCATCACAATTGGAGTCAAAAGCCAAGAGTGGCACCCCATTACAACGTGACCCTAGGCGGTCGGCTGTCACAAGCGCACGCTACACTGGGCGTTGCAAATAATATTTGATTATTTATTATGAATGATGATTTTTTTAATATTTCAGTTATTAAGCACAAAATCAATGTTTTTTTTCTTACAATAAATTAATATAAGCCATATAAAAAATATTCACATCAATATTTTTACAAAAAACCCGAAATAATTTCCAAATCCCATACAGTAACGCTGTGTAACATGACGGTTTGTCGAGGGTATTTTTAGCATGGTATGGGAAAGGTTAATTACATTGAGCGTAAGAGAGTTCACCCGAAGCCAATTTTGAAGTACAGTTAGTCCATGTTCAGCCTCTTTATAAGTGTCCATCCAGTCCTTTTCGTGGAATAACATAACAGTATCATCGGCAAAACTAATTATGTTTCCATTGGTGGGAAGTTTAGTAATTTCATTTATGTAGATGAGAAATAAGATTGGTCCCAAGACACTTCCTTGAGGGACGCCGTAGTTTATTGGAAGAGGATTGCTTTTTTGTTGGCCTATTTGTACTTGTTGTGTTCGTCCTGTCAAGTACGTCATCAGTAAATTTAGTGGAGTGCCAGATATGCCAATTTTTTAAAGTTTTGTGAGAAGAATTTTATGATCTTTTGTGTCAAAGGCTTTTTTTAGGTCTATAAAAACAGCCAGACATTTTTTTCCATCGTCTAAACTTTTTATGGCTATTCTTGTAAAATGTTCAATGGCGTTCACGGTACTCAAACTTTCCCGAAATCCATATTGTGTCGGGGAAATTTTTTTATTAAATTCCAGAAAGTGAACGATTTGGCTTTTCAATTTTTTTCTAGGATTTTTGAGAAAGTGCTTAGGATACTTATAGGGCGATAATTATTTATATCATTTTTGCTTCCATTTTTATAAATTGGTAAAACTGTAGCATTTTTTAGACAAGAAGGAAAAATCCCCTTTGATATAGAGAGATAAGGTATGTCAGGGGGAGGATCAACTCATCTTGGAGATGTTTTATAGTTTTGATTGAGATAGGATCATTTCATGAAGAAGTGCTGTTATCTAGTGAAGCAATCACTTTTCTAATTCGTTGCTAGTTATTTGGTTTAGATTTGGTGTGTTATCTTGGATTAAGTCTTCATTACTTTCTATTTCCTTTTCATTAGTAATTGGTTTTGTGATTTTATTTTCGTTGCTAGTTATTTGGTTTAGATTTAGTGTGTTATCTTGGATTAAGTCTTCATTACTTTCTATTTCCTTTTCATTAGTAATTGGTTTTGTGATTTTATTTGCCAATTGCGAGCCTATGTTAGTGAAAAATTTATTAATATATTCCAGAATTTTGTCAGGATACTCTGCAAAAGAAGTAGGAATCATGTCAATGTTTAATTCTCCAATCATTTTCTTGTTGTAGGAGGGTTCAGAGTTAATGATTTCTTTGATAATCTTCCATATTTTTCTGGAGTCATTGTTACATTCTTCTATTTTCCTTTTATAGTAGTTTTCTTTGGCGTTGCGAATAACATTTTTACATATATTTCTGTATCTTTTATAGAATCTTAATTTAATAAGGGTCTTTTTTAACTTTTAAATGTATTTCATCTCTTTTCCTTATACAGTTGATGATGTTTTGTGTAATCCAAGGTTTGATGTGCTTATTTTTATGGGATTTTTTTTTCTATTAATGTGGTATTCGATAGTATTGTATGTTGTATAATTTCGTTAAAATAGCTCCAAGCAGAATTTGTATCATCCATTTCATAAAGGTTTGTCCACTCAGTATTTTGTAATTTTTTTTTTACTTCCTTCCAATTGGTTTCTGATATTTGCAGTACAATTTTATGATTTTGAATTTTTCCTGTTTTATTTTTGTTAATGGAAAGAATTGTTGAGTAATGGTCTGTAATGGTGGATGTATATATGATGGCTTGAGTTTGTTTATTAGTCTTACTGAAAATATGATCGATGCAAGTTTTGCATTCATTTGATATTCGAGTTGGTTCATTTATGAGGCTTTTGAATCCATGGTAAGCAAGCGTCTGCATGTATAAAATGTGAATAACATGGTAATCTTATTTTATGAAAAATTGTGGGAAATAATTGACAAATACTTTAAAAAATATGGTACTAAAACAAAAAATCAATATCCTGTATGGTTTAATCAGCAATTGATTGCTCTTCTTAAGAAAAAAAAAACAAAGTTAGACTTAAGGTAAAAAAACATGGTTACGAGTCAGATTATAGGGAATTCTCTTATTTAAGGAAATTTACAAAAAAAATACAAAGCGAATGTTATAAATCATATATCAACTCTATCGAAAGTGGTCTGCAAGATAACATAAAATTATTCTGGTCATATTCAAAATCATTACGAAAAACTAATTGTATACCTAAAGTAATGCATCTTGACGATATTTCCGCAAATGACGGTGAAAATATAGCAAACATATTCTCTAAATATTTTTCATCTGTTTATACCAAGTCGGAATCATCTACTAATGATTCAATGCCAAACATAACTGAACACAATCAAAGCAATTTGGGTAAAATACATATTAGTGCAGATGAAATAAAATATTTTTTGAGTAAAATAGATCCCAATAAGGGCCCAGGACCTGATAATATTCCTCCTTTCTTTGTTAGTTGCTGTGCAGACTCTTTATGTTTACCGCTTTTTATCATTTTTAATGCATCCCTTACCACGGGAACTTTTCCCGATCTGTGGAAAAAAGCGCATGTGGTACCAGTATTAAAATCGGGAGACCAATCTTTAATAAAAAATTATAGGCCAATCAGTATACTATCCTGTTTTGCTAAGGTTTTTGAATCTCTGATATATAAAAATATTTTTTCACATTTTAAGCCCCTTCTCTGCACTAGACAACATGGGTTTGTTCCTCAAAGATCGATCAACTCAAATCTTTTGGAATTTTGTAATTATGTTTGTAATTCTTTTAATGATAGATTACAAGTAGATACAATTTATACTGATTTCCAAAAAGCTTTTGATAAAGTTAACCACTCATCTTACTAAAAAAACTTGAACAAATTGGAATACATGGAGACCTATTACGCTGGGTGAAATCATATTTGTATAACAGAACTCAATTAGTTCTTATTAATGGATACAAATCATCCCCTATAGTTGTAACTTCTGGTGTACCACAGGGTTCAAATCTTGGCCCCTTGCTTTTTCTTATATTCATAAATGACCTTGGCTCGAAATTAAACTGTGATTATGCTTTTTTCGCCGATGATCTTAAAATTTTTCGTAAGATTAAGTCTGTTTCCGATCATCAGCTGCTTCAAAATGACCTCGACACACTCAATAACTGGTGTACTGTCAATGATATGCACTTAAATGTTGAAAAATGTTACATTTTAAACTTTACTAGAAATAGAATTATAAAGGATTTTTCTTATGTTATCAATAATATTATTCTCAAAAAAGTTTCTTCAATAAGGGATCTAGGAATCACTCTTGATTCTAAATTCATATTTGATGTACATATTAACAACATTAACTGCAAATCATTAAAAATGATGGGATTTATTCACAGAATATGTAAACCTTTCAAAGATCCTCGATCAATTCTAACTCTTTACAATGCCTTAATTAGAAGTAAACTTGAATATGGAAGCACTATTTGGAATCCACATTACTGCAAATATGAAAACATTTTAGAATCAGTTAAAAAAAAAATTACTAAGAATGTTATCCTTCAAATGTGGACTACACGACCATCTCAGATCATACGATGTACGTCGTGATTACTTCAAGATTGATACACTTAAAACTAGAAGGCAATTGACTGATCTAATATGTTTAGGTACATAAAATTATTCACGGCCATCTTGATACTAAATTATGTCTTAACAGTATTAAAATTAATGTCCCCAATTCCCATTGTTTAAGACGCCATAACATTTTTCATATTAATATATTTAAAAATAATATCGCCTACTTCAGCCCTCTGACCCAGATGTGTCGACAGTATAACAAGATAGAGTGCGCTGATGTGGATATTTTCATTGATAATTTGTACAGTTTTAAAAAAAAAGTTCTAGCGCTGTTAAAAAGTACTAACTAATTATATTGTGTGAATTGTCCCTCTATGCATGCTCGCGTATTTCATATGTCTTTTACCACTCATTGTAATGTGTTACTTGAGTGACCTTGTATATAATTCTGTATTTTAATTTGTGATGTTTTTATTTTTCTAATTGTATTTATTTGTATTTAATTGTACGTAATTGTAGATTTTTATAATTGTGTAATAACTGAGTTTTATAAGTGGATTGTTCTCATGTAAATGTAAACATCTGTAAAACCCAGTATAAATAAATAAATATAGTCAAATTTTTTTGGATGTCCATTTTGAAGAATATCAATATTGATATCACCAATAACAAACACGTTATTAATGTTTTTGAGTAGATTTAGTTCATGAGATAGAGAATTAAGGAAAGGTTCTATGTTTTTGGTTGAGGGCGATCGATAAATTGCTAGTATGGCTGTATCATTCCCAATTGATACTTTTAGGCAGTTTGCATTATTTATACTGATCTCTTTAACATTAACTTCTATATCTTCATTAATGTATACAACTACACCATCACTTTTTCCCTTATTCATTAACGTTGAGTGAGGGATGTAATTGTCAATTTGTAAAGCAGAGTATTTATCGGTTATCCAGCATTCGGTAAGTATAATTATGTCCCATTTTAATTTTAAGCTTTTTATTAGTACTTGTAGTTCATTGAAGTTTTTATTAATGCTCCTTATGTTTTTATGTAAGATGTTAAAATTATGTTTAAGTGATATTATGTTCTCTGGTTCAGATATAGTTATTTGTTCATCCATTTTGATAAATTATTATTTTTGGTATGTAGTATAATATATATAGACAAATTTGATTAGATAATTTTGTTCAGGTCATCTAGGTGTTTTATGTATACAATTTTTTCATTCTGGGCCCTGCGTAGCATTATCTTCATCTAAACGTATTATCAGTTCATCGATATCATCATATATAGTACTTACTGCCTCGTGAATAATATTCTGCCTCAATTTTCATCACGTGTTTGCAACAATTTTTCCAACTATCAGCACTTATAAATGCTATTACATATTATTATTATGCCCATTTTACGTTTTCCCGGTGTTCCAAATTTTCCATCTGCTTTTTCCCCTTCCTTGACTTTTCGTCTTACCGTTGATTCAGATTTACCTGTGTGTAAAAAACACCATTGAAATTATTATTATAGAAGGTAGTTTGAAAAAACACACTAGATAATATTCATTCAGAAAGAAAGAAAGAGAAAATTAAGAAAAAAGTAACTTTTCTACGAGTTTAAAGAAGTACAAATTATTATTATTATTTTTTTAATTGAGTTATTCCCTTTTTCCTGTGGCCTTAAATGAAATGTCAAATGTGTACAATTCGGATTTTTAAGCATAACCTATATAAAATCAGATTGTAATGGTTATAATCGCTCTAAAATTGGCATAAATCTAGTAATACTAATGAAATTGATTAAAAAACTATACTACGTACCAGTTATTTCTGTAGTTCATTTATAAACATCTTCCAAATTACATAGGAGCTTCTTCGCGCGATAATCGGCTAGGCAGCGTTGAAATACGCAATATATAACTTCTCTTGCACCCTAACAGCCTTACTCATTTCACGACTCTGTAGAGTCGCGGTAGCTACACAGGGGGGTACACTACACCGCTCAGAGTAAAAATCTTTACTCACCTTCATAATATTGCTCGACAGCTGGTTTATGGGTTATGATTTTTTTACGGTAGCAACACTCAGCTAAAAAGCTGAAAAACGCGGTCAATTTGGCATTTCGTGGCGTGTTGCCAACAATGCTAACTTCACGTTTATTCATATGTCAAAATATTATTCGACGAGGTTGTTTTGTGTTTCGAGTTTCAAAAATAACTAATAATGGATAATCATAAACAGTAATTGGGAAATTGGGATGAGGAAACAAAAATTAGTAGGCTTTATAAGAATCGGGGTGACGATGAAATGAGTGTTATAAAAAAAAATAATAAAGCCTGCTTGGTTATCGATTTTGCTGATTTATTTCACAAGAATGCAATTATAAACACTCGTTTCTACCCCATTATCGTATGGCACAGAGAACTTCGAGATCGGTAGATACTTTGCCACCCCGTTTATCATCTTACCAAGCAAGGGCGGATTTAGGGGGGCACGTGCACCCCCCCCCCCCCCCCCAGACGGTATTTTTGTGTACTGTGGAGATTCCAGCACAGTCCATACTTAGAAGCAAAAACTGTCTTTATTAAACATTTAATTTTTCTATTGTTTTGACACTTTCATAAACCTTCCTATACATACTTGAATTTGTAGAAATAAACTTGAAGTATGATACCTACTTCAAGTTTATTTGTAACAGTAATTGTTGATTTTTTGCCCGTCCGCCCCTGTGCCTCCCCCCCCCCCCCCCCCCAGAAAAAAATCCTGGATCCGCCCTTGGTACCAAGGCAATTAAACGTCTGACGTTAACGACGTTTGTAAATCTATATTTCGACCTAAAATCTTCTTCCGTAGGTAAGTGCCGCAAATGGATCGAACCTTTTTTTGTGCACGAATGCCGCGAATACGGTCAGTATTTGCCAATGCTCCATTCAAATCGTCAAGATTCTCATAAAAGTTTGCCATTTCGAAAGTTACAACGCCGTGGTACTGAGTTAACCCTGGTGACCGGGTGGTTTAAATTCTGACAGCTACTACATCTCCCGTTGTCATGATAATAATTATTAAATTCGAATAATTATTCTCGTGACCTATTTAACTTTCACCTGGCCGCTCGTGTTATTTGTTGAACCGCCTTTGATTTTTATTTTTGCGGGTGGCAACGTTAGTTTCTAGTTTCCGGCACTTTTTGAATATCCGCCGTTACGGCAGCCGACGGATATTCGACTCGTCAATTAGGTGTCAGTTTTACAAGTTTTTAACATGGGATAATCCCTTATATTGTTATTTTATTATTTAAAACCACGAGCCGGATCATTAAAGATGATTTTTGATAAACGCGACCCGGAGTAATTAAGCGGGCGTTACGGCTGTCGGTGGGTGAATTACTTGTGCCACGCGATGTTTGCATTTTGATAAATCCGCGTAATCGTTTGTCGAAGAGTGACATGAAACGCGACGGAACACCTTTGTGCCCTTGCCTGCCGTCTGCCTCGAGTAGTTGTGGCGAATTCCTGGCGGAAAGCCTTTGACGTGGATCTTGCCTTGCGCTTGACAAAATACCCAGAGTCCCTTGATGACTTCAGCCGGAATCCTGGTCATCCGGTGGAACCTGCTGCCCGGCTGTCCGGATAGCCAGAGTCAGCGGGATATGCGCTGGCGATTTGCAGTTGGCGCAGTTGTGTCCCATGGATGCGCTCCCCGATTACTTTCCCACGTCTTCGCGGCGACAGTTCAAATAAGCGTTCTTGAGGGTTAGAATTATTTTTAGGAAACATGACTTGGTCCAACAGGTATGCGATTTGCTTTTTTGTTTCATTGTTGATTTGGTCGGCCTTACCGGTGTTGTATTGGGGTAATTGAAACCCCCTGGCTATATGTTTTTTTTTGAAATACACAATTAATATTGTTATTTAGTAAAGAACTCTTTTATTTCAAACAATAATGATAAACCTAATCATGCTGGGGAGAATCCCGTATTTCCATCCACAATCCTGAGGAGACTCGCTTGCTCTACCTATTTATGTATAATACTGTAAATGGTTCCCCGGAACTATTTACGTTACAATTGGCGCCCAACGTGGGGCATTTTGATAAATCCGCGTAATCGTTTGTCGAAGAGTGACATGAAACGCGACGGAACACCTTTGTGCCCTTGCCTGCCGTCTGCCTCGAGTAGTTGTGGCGAATTCCTGGCGGAAAGCCTTTGACGTGGATCTTGCCTTGCGCTTGACAAAATACCCAGAGTCCCTTGATGACTTCAGCCGGAATCCTGGTCATCCGGTGGAACCTGCTGCCCGGCTGTCCGGATAGCCAGAGTCAGCGGGATATGCGCTGGCGATTTGCAGTTGGCGCAGTTGCGTCCCATGGATGCGCTCCCCGATTACTTTCCCACGTCTTCGCGGCGACAGTTCAAATAAGCGTTCTTGAGGGTTAGAATTATTTTTAGGAAACATGACTTGGTCCAACAGGTATGCGATTTGCTTTTTTGTTTCATTGTTGATTTGGTCGGCCTTACCGGTGTTGTATTAGGGTAATTGAAACCCCCTGGCTATATGTTTTTTTTTGAAATACACAATTAATATTGTTATTTAGTAAAGAACTCTTTTATTTCAAACAATAATGATAAACCTAATCATGCTGGGGAGAATCCCGTATTTCCATCCACAATCCTGAGGAGACTCGCTTGCTCTACCTATTTATGTATAATACTGTAAATGGTTCCCCGGAACTATTTACGTTACAATTGGCGCCAACGTTTTTTAGGAATTTATTCTACAGGTGCACTTACATAAATACGGTATTTTTTCCAGCATTTTTAGCGTTGTATTTAGACGTCATTGTCAAATTACAATGTACCGTTTGCGGCAGTTATGCCCATAAGTGTTAATTAAGTCTGGTGGCTGCCCAACCTTTTGTTTATATTTAAGAAATGGTTATAAAATGTTGTTTTACAGCGCATCAGTGTGGACCTTTTAGGTTATATTTTCTTTGTTGCATATTTTGACATTTCTGTTTGGTTATGTGTTGCCACATAAATAACTTGAGTGATAAAATATTGTCTTTGTCAATTTAAATGTTCTCGCTTATCTGAGTCAGCTAAATAATTTGTGGGGAAATTATTTTCTCTTGACTGGCAATACGTGGATCTTACGTCAGCTGTCATTTCCATAATATGCGGTTTGTTTATCAACATAATGATAAATACGTTTCAGTATTATGGTTTAAGCAACTTACCTTTTAAATACGTAACTTTATATTTAGAATATATTTAATTCTTTTTGAATTAATTGTTCTTTAATGAGATATTCGTGGGTTCGATTTATTCTCTCCTTTACACAGTGTCTGGTGATCTACATACATTATAAATTATATTATTTCTTTGGAAAATAACTTCAATTTTTTTTTTCAAATAAAATTTTCTTTTTAAGAAAATTTGTTTACAGGGTGTCCGTTATTAGCTGCTAACAATAAATACTCTTTTCCAAATAATCATTTTGATTATTTTCTTTTTCGAATTTTTTTATTGTTTCGCGAAGCTTCACTCCTTGAGCATTTCCATAATGGCGATTTCTAATATTAACGGTGCAACAAAGGAGGAGATGATTCAAATGTTAACTGAAGTGAATATCACTCCAGAGCTTACGCTATCAGCTATGCGGGAACAGGCTCGTATGTATAATAGGAGCTTAAAACAATCCGGTAGTGATTCTTCACAACAAAATGAAGGTAATAGTGATAATGCGAGTCATACTACTAACATAGTTAATAATTATTATCAAACTGTAAATACAAATACGTCCGTGCATTCTTGGGGTATTAAATTTGCGGGTTCTTCTGATGTTAGGGATTTTATACAACGTGTGGAGGAATTATCTAGATGCCGTCATTTGGAACTGTCATCGGTTGTGACTTCCTTTGCTGATCTTTTGGAGGGGAGAGCTCTCTCTTGGTATCGAACAATTTATAAAGATTCTTTATCTTGGCCTGAGTTGAGAAATCACCTCATAGCACGTTTTGACCGTTGTATTAATCAAACAGAGGCCCTAAAAGCTTTATTCGCTATGAAACAAAAATTTAATCAAAGTGTTGTGGATTACGTCGAAGACATTAAATTGGCTAATCTCAGATTAGACGTTCAACTTACAGAGGAACAGTTGGTAGACCTAGTTTCTGATAGTCTGTTACCTAAATACGCCTTGGCTATCGCATATTTTGCAGAAAAGGACTTAACTTCTTTGGTAAATGTGTGTAGGAGATTCGAAAAGCTCTCGGTAGATAAACCCTTACCGCATTTTTCTTCTTCTCAAGCAACTTCCTCTTCATCAACACATACTTCTTCTTCGAATAATAGAAAAACTTTTAATTGTTTTTATTGTAAGGCGCAGGGTCATACAAAACAATTTTGTAGGAAATGGAAGTCTGAATCTCAGAGGGATTCTAGTAAACGTAAAGATGACTCCGCTCGCACAAACCCAAAAAAACTAGAGTGTGATCCTCTGCGTCCTGCTAGCAAGGATGTCAGGAGATCATCACCTTTAGTTGATAGCTCCAGTAACCGGTTCTTCAGGCGTGACATGGACGCATGCATGCCGATGGCTAGTTCTGGACAAGACATCAGACCCCATGCGAATATTTCTATTCAAAATCTTGTCTTTTCGGGTCTTTTGGACAGTGGTGCGACTGTCAGTTGTTTTGGCGGTTCTCTTTACAACTTCTTTATTAGTTTAGGTTTTAGTTTAGATAAGTTAGAATCTTACGTTACCACCGCTGATGGGGTACGTCAAGATGTAATTGGTACTATGCGAGTACTAGTTACTTATAATAATGTTAAAAAATATGTAATTTTTTTTGTAATTCCGTCTCTTTCTCCTGTGATTGTTTTGGGAGTCGACTTTTGGAAGCAATTCGACATCGCTCCTCAATTGTTTTCAAAAGCCAACAGTGGTCGTGATGTTGAGAATACTATAGGTGAAATTCGCAAGATCACGTCAGCTTCCCTACTGTCCCCTCAGGACAATCGTAGGCTTAATGATGTTATAGATAAATATAAGTCAATTTCTTTTGAAAAATGTGGTTTGGGTCGAACTCATTTAGTTCAGCACAAAATTAAAACAACGGGAGATCCCATTAAGCAACGGTATTACCCTTTGTCTAAAACACGTCAGCAACAACTTGAATCTCAACTTAAGGAAATGCTAGATTTAGGTGTTATTCGCCGTTCGCGTTCGGCTTGGTCGAATCCGGTTTTGATCGTGCCTAAGAAGGATGGTTCTGCAAGGTTGTGCCTGGACTCCAGAAAGCTTAACAGCGTCACAACAAGGGATTCGTACCCGCTGCCATATATTTCGCGAATTTTAGACAACCTTCGTGGTGCACGCTTTATAACCTCTATTGATTTGTCGAAAAGTTTTTGGCAGATACCATTACATAAGGACTCTTGCTCCAAAACGGCTTTTGTAGTACCTGGACATGGCTTGTTTGAATTCGTTAGGATGCCGTTTGGGTTAAAAAACGCACCTAGTGAACTTCAGCGTCTAGTAGATGCACTTTTTGGTCCAGAGTTCGACGAAAACGTTTTTTGTTATTTGGATGACCTAATTATAATTTCGGAAGATTTTGATTCACATTTAGAGCAGTTAAATAGGGTTTTCTTACGTCTGAAAGAAGCAGGCTTAACAGTCAATTTAAAAAAGTGTGAGTTTTGTAAGGACGAATTGAAGTATCTCGGTTACATTGTAGATGCAAAAGGTCTTCGCACAGACCCAGTTAAGTTGGAATGCATTCGTACTTACCCCATTCCAAAGAATTCTAAACAGGTTAAAGCTTTCATTGGCCTGTGCGGGTATTATAGGCGATTTATAAAAGATTTTTCAACCATTGCTGCTCCTTTAACAAAACTCACTGGTTCAAGGATGGGAATTAGTAATTTTTCGTGGTCTACTGAAGCGGAAGACTCTTTTAAGAAATTAAAAAAGGCGTTGACTTCTGCCCCTGTTATTAATTGTCCGGATTTTTCGCTTCCTTTCACCATCCACTGTGACGCGAGCAACGTTGGGATCGGAGGGGTGATTACCCAAGTTTTTGATGGAGAGGAGCACCCTGTTTCTTATTTTTCTAGGTGTCTTAATGTACATGAACGAAACTACGGCGTGACGGAGCGCGAACTCCTAGCGGTGTTAGATTCGGTCAACCATTTTAGGCCCTACATAGAAGGTGCCCACTTCACTGTGGTAACAGATCATTCTAGTCTACAATGGTTGGTGTCGTTATCAAATCCAACAGGTAGACTTGCTCGCTGGTCTACTCGTCTGTCACAGTACTCTTTTGATGTTATACACAGGAAAGGTAAATTAAATACGGTTCCGGACGTTCTTTCACGTAAAGACGTTTCTTTAATTTCTTCCATTGATTCCGTTCCCATGAGTACGGATACTTGGTATAATACGTTATTTTCCAATTGTAAATCAAATCCACAACGCTTTAACAATTTTCAAATTAGGGAAAATAAATTGTTTCGTCACACTAAATCTCGTTTCGCTCTGCAGGAGGACACAGCTTGGAAGCTTGTTGTTCCTTTTGAGGACCGTAACGCAATCCTTTCTAAAGAACATGAATCGGATATTTCTTGTCATCCAGGAGTTTTTAGAACCTACAAAAAGGTTCAACTTCATTATTTTTGGCCAGGGATGTATAATGACGTCAAAAATTTTGTTAAAAAATGTAAAACGTGTAAGGCACATAAAATTAATACTGCTGCGCCGGCAGGCATTTCTACCAACCCGAAAATAGTCACAAGACCGATGCAAATGTTGTCTATTGACCTTGTCGGTCCTCTTCCGCGTAGCTATGCAGGATTTATGTATATTTTAACGGTTGTTGATGTATTTTCTAAATATACCTGGATTTTTCCGCTTAGAAATGCAACTACTAAAAGCATTGTTAAAAACATTGAACAATACATATTCCTTGTACACGGGGTGCCGCAAACGTGCGTCTGCGACAACGGGAAACAATTTATTTCAAAAGACTTTAAACAATTGTTAGCAGAGTATAACGTACCTCCACCTTTTTATAATGCCTATTACACCCCCCAAAATAATGTTGTGGAACGCTATAACCAAACTATTGGAACTGCATTGTCTATCTTAACCGAGTCTGACCAGCGTAATTGGTCCAGATATCTGCCTCAAATTCAATCAGCTCTAAATAATACAGTTAATTTTGCAACCGGCTTCACGCCCTTCTTCCTTATGCATGGTAGGGAACAAATTATTGACGGAAACTTTCATAAAAATAACTTATCTTCTAGTGTCGTAGACACTACGTTGCAGCAATCTAGGGATGAATTTGCTAAGAAGTTAGAAGACTTGGTTCCAATTTATGAACAAGTTTCAAATGCTTTGTTACAAGCTTTTAAGAAAAATGCCCAACACTACAATTTGCGCCGTAAGACGGTCAATTATGAAGTAGGAGATGTGGTTTGGAGGAAGAATTTTGTCCAGTCCAGTGGACCGAATTATTTTTCTCACAAATTGGCCCCTAGATTCGTTCGCAATGTTATTAAAGGTAAAGTCTCTAATTTGGTCTATACGCTAGCTGATATGAACGGTAAAATTGTAGGAAATTTTCATGTAAAAGATATTGTTCGCGTTGATTAAATATTTCTTGCTCTTTATAATTAGATGAAACCAACGTGATAGTATGCGGGGCTACCAACCTTGCATGCTGTTCCGTTTGTTTCGTCAGTGTTTTTCTAGTAACTTGCTCTTGGGGCTTGGTACCCTCAAGAGGTTGTGACTAGAATTTTCACAAAATTTCCTCATTCTTACTATCATAATTTTTTTTTAAATTCTTCTTAATTTTTGTTAGGAGACGATGTTTGTAATGAATGTCGTTTCCTCTGATCCATGTGATCAGTGGCGCCCATTATTTTTTTAGGTCATAATTTTGTAATTGACATATTCTTTGACGAGATTTTTTTTTTCTCTGGTTTAAAACGAGACGTTTCGTCTTCCTCATAGTATATCTTTGCTGCGATTATACTTACACACTGATGAGTTCGTAAAACGGCAGGTTTTGTTGTACTATTCTTATGTTTAAGTCTGAATCCTTCTTCTCAAGTTCGTTGGAGCTTTCTCCTGATTAATGATTTTCCAAGGACTTGGAAAGAACGATTCAAAACTTCTGTTTATGAGAGATTTGAGCGACTTTCTTATGCACAGATTGTTTAAATTTCACCAATTAGTGATTAAGTAAATTTTGTCATAAATATACCATAGCTGTGTTAAATATATTAAGTCTGGTTTAACTTTCCTTAAAGTCAGTTAGTTAAGTTTTTTCTTTGTTAAGAAAATTTGTCTTGTTACAAACAAAGGTGGTACTGCGCTGGCATGCCTACCCAGTATAATAATTCATATTACAAGTTTATCACCTTACCTCTAATACAGGAAAGTGTATTTTGTCTTTTAGTTTTAAGTTAACCTTAAGTAAGTATATACATCTATTGGTCTCTCACTGCTTAAACCAGTGTTGTACTGTTAATTTTGTCTACTAGTGTCGATTATCTAATAAGTATATTCGATCACCAAAATATTATTGTTTGTTCAAGAAATTTTGACTTTTAGCATTTCTGTAAATGTTATTTTTTTAAGGAATGCCACCTCGGTTTATCCTTAGTCCTTTTCTTGCATAAGCAACGCCCTCTGAGGATGGTTTATCATAGTTACTTCTTGTATTTTTTTTGTATAGAATCAAGAGTACCTTTTGAGGTTCACTTTTAAAATAGCTAGGTGTTTTGTTTAAATTGTAATCCCTAAGCTCTAAGCCTAACATTATATATCCTGTTTTGCTTCTGTGTTCCTATTGACTTTATATAATTTTGATGGATAGGTATTTTATATATGTAAACCCTAATCTGACCACTTTTGTAGATAGGTAGTGCTTCGGTATTGTAAAACCTCGTCTAATTTTCTTGACAAATAGGTATTTTATATATGTAAACCCTACTTTAACCACTTTGATAGATAGGTAATTGAATATGTAATCCCTACTCTAACCACTTTTACTTATAGTAGACAGTTTTTAACTGTTCTAGCTTACGCATCAATACATAAATATTATGCATACATTTTTTTTCTCAAAGCGACCTGTTGGATCTAGGTAGAAAGATTAGTTTTACTAGATTTCAAACAAATCTCTTAAATTCAGTGTAAGTGTGGGCTGGTTTACCACCCTTAAAGTGAAGCCTAAATTGGCAAAGTGTCCTATTAGAGGAAAAGTGATGCCTCGTGCATACCTATTGGTTGTACTCTGTTCTCTATGTATGTTACCTTTTTTTGTTGTTGTTATTGTTTTGTTTTCTGTAAATTTAAGTGACTTAGTTTTAAGTTTATGTTTCTTGTTTACTATATACTAATTTATTTGATTATAAATGAATACTTGTTGGACCTATGTTTGGTTAGTTAGTTTATTAAATTTTCTTGACGTGATTTTCATGTTTGAGGGCAAACATTTTCGCGGGAAAGGGGGAATTGTCATGATAATAATTATTAAATTCGAATAATTATTCTCGTGACCTATTTAACTTTCACCTGGCCGCTCGTGTTATTTGTTGAACCGCCTTTGATTTTTATTTTTGCGGGTGGCAACGTTAGTTTCTAGTTTCCGGCACTTTTTGAATATCCGCCGTTACGGCAGCCGACGGATATTCGACTCGTCAATTAGGTGTCAGTTTTACAAGTTTTTAACATGGGATAATCCCTTATATTGTTATTTTATTATTTAAAACCACGAGCCGGATCATTAAAGATGATTTTTGATAAACGCGACCCGGAGTAATTAAGCGGGCGTTACGGCTGTCGGTGGGTGAATTACTTGTGCCACGCGATGTTTGCATTTTGATAAATCCGCGTAATCGTTTGTCGAAGAGTGACATGAAACGCGACGGAACACCTTTGTGCCCTTGCCTGCCGTCTGCCTCGAGTAGTTGTGGCGAATTCCTGGCGGAAAGCCTTTGACGTGGATCTTGCCTTGCGCTTGACAAAATACCCAGAGTCCCTTGATGACTTCAGCCGGAATCCTGGTCATCCGGTGGAACCTGCTGCCCGGCTGTCCGGATAGCCAGAGTCAGCGGGATATGCGCTGGCGATTTGCAGTTGGCGCAGTTGCGTCCCATGGATGCGCTCCCCGATTACTTTCCCACGTCTTCGCGGCGACAGTTCAAATAAGCGTTCTTGAGGGTTAGAATTATTTTTAGGAAACATGACTTGGTCCAACAGGTATGCGATTTGCTTTTTTGTTTCATTGTTGATTTGGTCGGCCTTACCGGTGTTGTATTGGGGTAATTGAAACCCCCTGGCTATATGTTTTTTTTTGAAATACACAATTAATATTGTTATTTAGTAAAGAACTCTTTTATTTCAAACAATAATGATAAACCTAATCATGCTGGGGAGAATCCCGTATTTCCATCCACAATCCTGAGGAGACTCGCTTGCTCTACCTATTTATGTATAATACTGTAAATGGTTCCCCGGAACTATTTACGTTACACCGTACAGCGACGGGGTAAAAAAACACGGATGCGCGCGATTGACCCACCATGTTGAGTAACAATTTTACCTACCCCGGTCTTGCTCTCGTGGTTGTATCTTATTTTGTGATTTTGAGTAAGACTGTAAGAGTATGTTGCACCACTACGTATTGGTTTGTTCATTTTTATTCAATTCAAACAATGCATAGGCAAACAATGAAAAAAATATATATTAAAAGAGTGATCTTCAGTGTGTTCTACACAGATTTAAGACACTTAATCGGATGACAGCCAACAGCCATACGAAGCGTCATTGACAAAGCGAGTAGTTCGGTGTTGCCATAGTAATGAAAAAAATTAGTTCTAATTCAATAAATTTCTAGACAATTGCCGAACTGTACCTCGAGAAGAACAAAATTATTAACGACATTCAATACGGATTCCGGCGGAACCGCTCGTGCGGCGATCTTCTCGCGTATGTAATACATGTTTGGGGCGATGCCTGGAACGTTTCGGTGAGACCCAAACGGTTGCACTGACATTTCCAAGGCTTTTGACCGGGTTTAGCACCAAGGACTTGTCAACAAACTGCCATCTTACGGACTTCCCGCATCCTTGTGTACGTGGATTGCCGAATTTTTGAGGGAGTGGTCGATTCTGACGGTTGCTGATGGTTACGCCTCTTCCTCGCACTCGATAAATGCTGGCGTCCCACAGCGATCGGTTCTGTCTCCGACATTATTTTTGTTGCACATCAATAAACTTTTGACATTTGCACCAATTCACTGTTACGCGGATGACAGTCCATGCAGTATCCATGTAAAAGTATTTCGCATCTCGACATTGTGTTTAGAACGCAAGGCAGGTTTTAACTTACGATTGTTTCTGCGTTAGAGTCCCCAAATAATATTTACACACGGAACAATCAATTTCTCAGAATTTTGTAGCATTTAGTATGCAACTCAAATGTAAAGCTTTACTCGGTAGACGATGAATCTGCAACTCGTTATTTAATTTATCGTTATATTCTGAACACAAAACCAGTTTGTGTGCGGTGAATTAAAACTACACTCAGAACATGAAAATGGTTTTTCTTTGACTCTGGCATTAAATAAATAGTCTGCAGTTAACTGCACATCGAATAAGAGAAAGTTTCCTTCGAAATGTGCCAGCAGATGAATCCAACTGGAATTTTACATTCTCAACACAAAATTGGTTTAAATTAAGTCTGTATGTGGCGAATTAAAAGTACATTCAGAACGTGAAAATGGTTTTTCATTGATTCTGCCAGCACATACAGAGTCTGCAACTAGAATTTTATTACTGCACTTCGAAGAAGATAATGTTTTCCTCCGAATTGTTTAAGCAGATGAATCCACAATTGGAATTTTACATTCTGAAAACTGGTTTTAGCCTTCGAATAATAAAAAAATATATATCTTTAAACTTTTGCCTGTGCACAAAATTCCCGGTTTCAAAACATTAAAATTTCGATATTGGAAATATATTTTAAATTGGCTCAAAAATACACACCTGCCAATATTCGAATTAAAGTAGGTACTTAAAATAGAATAAACTTAAAAAGTTAAATACAGATTCCTTTTCTTAAATAAAATTGTAATAAAACTGTCTATTCACTTTTTATCGTATTCATTCAATTTTATTTTACAATTAAATATGTTGGACAATTTGCGTCTTCAGAGTTTAGACGGGTTAAATTAAATTTGTTTGTGGTGAATTAAAACTACACTCGGAAAATGAAAATGGTTTCGAATTGGAAAACATTTTAAATTGGAAAACGAAAGTATCGCAGAACCAGGGGCGTAGCTACCGCCGTATCAGCCGTATCAATGATACGGGGCCCCCGGCAGTGGCGTACCGTGGGGGGGGCGGCCCGCCCCGGGCGGCACTTTTGGGGGGGGCGGCAAAATTTCACAATCAATAATCATCTTGTAAAAATTTGGATTGGGGAAGTCGCGGGTTCTATTCTCGCGTCAGGACTTAAAAGTTTTTTCTAGTTTATATTTTCTTAACATCTTTCTTAAGTTTTATATACTGTTAAAATCAAAATATTAATGACAGACGTTTTGTTTTTATTTCTAACACATACATTATTTTTAAATAAAAATGTAAATGGCAACAGTATCATTTTAGCTCTAATTGATAGTCGATTTGTGTTTTATATTCGTGAAGCTTTGTGCGCCCTGCTGAAAGCGCACAAAAAATTACACGTATACGGTTTTCTTCCACGTATATATCACGGTGATATATTTTAAATTTATTATCACAGAAAAGTTAAATAGCTGACAGGTGTGTGCATACTTATTCGAATTGCAGTTATAAAATTCTAGATGCACACTATCTATGTGCTGCCAGAATCAAAGACAAACCATTTTTATGTTCTGAGTGAAGTTTTAATTCACCGCATACATATTTAATTAAAAGCAGTTTTGTGTTCAAAATGTATAATTCCAGTTGTGGATTCATCTGACGACACATTTCGAAGGAAAACATTATATTATTTAAAGTGCTTTATAAAATTCTTGCAGACAATTTATGTGCCGCCAGAATCAAAGAAAAAACATTTTCATGTTCAGAGTGTAGTCTTAATTCACCGCTTAGAGATTTAATTAAAACCCCTTTTGTGTTCAGAATGTAAAATTCCAGTTGTGAATTCATCCGACGACACATTTCGAAGAAAAAACTTATTTGAAGTGCTTAATAAAATGCTTCCAGACAAGTTATGTGCCGCCAGAGTCAAATAAAAACCTTTTTCATGTTCTGAGTGTAGTTTTAATTCACCGCATACAGATAAAATTTAAGCCAGTTTTATTGTTCAGAATGTAAAATTCCAATTGTGTATTCATCTGCTGACATATTTCGAAGGAAAACATAACTTTTTTCGAAGTGCAAATATAAAATTCTAGTTGCAGACAATTTATGTGCTGCCAGAACCAAAGAAAAACCGTTTTCACGTTCTGAGTGTAGTTTTAATTCACCGCATACAGATTTAATTAATAAATATTTAAAAAAATAAAAAAATAAAAAAAAGGATCACTACACTTTGTTTTTGGTTATGTTTGGTTCGGTGTTATGATTTTTTGAGTAAATTGAATACCTTGTTGTTTGATCCAGTTTTTGATGTGTTTTTTGTGAAGAATTGTATATGGATTTGTAGTTAGTAGTTGTTTCAGTGTGGGGGCATGAGGTTATATAGTTTGATTGCGTAATACTTGAAGTGTCTTTGCCCGTGTGAGGTATGAGTTATCGGTATGTTAAGTGTTTTTTTTGTAGAGGCCCTGGTTTTAATTGCAAATTGAGGTTGCATTTGAATGTGAAGTTTATGTTGGAAGAAGTATAGTAGTACAGCTTTGGCGTAGAGTTGTCTTATTGTCACGACGTCTAGTGTTTCGTAGATTACATTTGAGCATGTGTAGCGAAGAACTTGGAGGATTAATTTAATTGTTGCCTTTTGAATTTTTTCTAATGGATCTATTGCTATATTCGTTGCACTTCCCCAAGCAAGTATGCCATATGTAATAATGGATTGGCAAAGTGCAAAGAATATGGTTCTGAAGATTGTTATTGGAAATATGTTTTTTAATTGTCTTTATCAGATGCATGACTCGTTTCAGTTTGTTTGTGATATAAGTTATGTGGTCAGTCCAGCGTAAGTCGGCATCTATTATAACTCCTAGATATTTTGTGTTGTTAACCCTTTCTATACGCTCGCATTGACATGTGCGAGAAGTTTGTCCGCAGTCGTGTAAATAAGGTCTATGTGCGGTGGAGGTTGGTCTCTTTGTGTGATGCTGTGTGTAATATAATTGGTTTTTGTTGTATTTAGGGTAAGAATGTTGTTGTTTAGCCAATTTTTGACCACAGATAGACTTTTTTCGGCCTTTTTATATACCTCATTCCATGTTTCTGCCTGGCAGAGAAGTACTGTATCGTCAGCAAACGTTACGATTTTACCGTCGATATCAATGTCACATAGGTCGTTTATGTAAATAAGGAACATTAGGGGACCAAGAACGCTTCCCTGTGGTACTCCGTATCTAGATAGAAGTGGCTCGCTTACCATGTTGTTGATTTTAACCTGTTGCATTCTACCCGACATGAAGCTTTTCAGTAAGTTTAGTTCTATGCCACTAACTCCGACGATTTTTAGTTTATTGAAGAGTTTTTCGTGAGAAATTGTGTCAAAAGCTTTACATAAGTCTAAATAAATTGATATAACTTTTTTTAGCATATAGGTTATGTGTAATAAACTCAGTTACAGTGGCAATTGCGTTTTCTGTGTTCCTATTTTTTCTAAAGCCATGTTGGTTTATTGAAAGTAATTGCTTGTTTTCCAGATAATGTTGTAGCTGAACTTTTATTGCTTTTTCAAGAATTTTTGACATATTGTTTAATAATGTAATAGGTCTGTAGTTGTTTACATTGTTTTTTGTTCCTGATTTATAAATAGGAATAACCAGACCTTTTTTAGAATGCTCGGGAAAATTCCTTCTTTAAGACTAAGATTAATTACGTACGTTAGTGGTATAAGCAGTTTTTGGCTTAGTGTTATTATTGTTTTAGAGTCTATTCCGTCAGGTCTCGATGTTGTGTTATCCTTTAGGGATTGTATTATTTGTTTGGTGTCTTCCAGAGTTACCTTTTGTAGTTTGAAATGTCTGTCATTGTTTATAATAGAGCACTGAGTCATATGATTTCGAGGTTCTTGATTGTCGCTTCCAGTCGTAAGTTTTTTTATATTTGTGTAATGTCTGTTTATGTAGTTAAGAATAAGTTCAGGATTTTCGTGGAAGTCTACTTCTTCGTTATTTATAATTAACTTTTTGATTTTATCATCTTTGTTTTTTTGTGTTTGTGTACTTTCTCTCAGAATTGACCAGACACTTTTCGGGTCAAAGTTTGCAGTGATCAGTTTGTTTCTGTAATATAATTCTTTGGCTTTGCGTATAATTAGCGAACAAATATTTCTGTACCTTTTATGGTAAGAGTAAAGAAAAGTATCATTTGGGTTGTGTTTAACTTGTTTGTGCAGTTTGTCCAGTTTTTTTATGCTATTTAGTATGCTTTGGGTAATCCATTTTTTAAGTCTTTTTTTACGGTTCGTGATAGAGTTTAATGTTGTTGTGGTGTTTTGAGTGATGAGCGTTTGAAGATATGTTATAAAGTAATTCCAGGCTTCTTCTGTCGTGTTAATTTTTTTTAGATGTTCCCCCACGTTTGTTTTTCTAGACAACTGTTTAGATTAACATAGTCAGTTTCATATTTTATGCTATTATTTTGAATTGTTGGGTTCAAAGCCTGTGGAGTCAGGCCTGTCATTGTTGTGTAGTGATCTGTGATTGTTGATTCAAATACTAGGCTACAAAATTTGCTTTTGAATTTGATCATTAAGTGATCTAAACACGATTCTGAGTCTCTGGTAACTCTGGTTGGAGTATTGATGGCGCTTATTATGCCATGTTCCAGGAGCATCAGCTGGTATTCGATATTTTGGTGGTGGCCTTGTGGAAGTATATTTATGTTTAGATCCCCAGCTATGATGATGTTTTTGAAGTGGGTAATTTTTTTATATGAGTATCGAGAGCTAATATAAAGGGCACGATGTTGTGTCTGGATGGAGATCTGTAAATAGCGAGAATGCATGTATCGGGGTCGGCGATTATTTGTAAGCAGTTAGTGTTTTCTAAGGCGATTTCTGAGACAGAGGCGTTAAGACTATCTTTTATGTAAACAACAACTCCATCATTTTGATTTAGGTTTTTTGTTGTGGAATATGTGGAATAGTTTTTTTTTGTGTTTTACAGTAAAAGCGGTCGAGATCCAGCATTCCGTTAGGATAATAATTTTGAAGTCTATTTTGAAGGCGGACATGAGTATGTCTAGTTCGTCATAGTTTTTGTTGAGGGATCTTATATTTTGGTTGAATAGAGTTAGGGTGCCTGGGTTGCTAAAGATAGAATCACATAGTTTTGTATCATTGGTTGAATAATGTAAGTGAGAGCTAGTTAAGTTCATTGTGTTTAATAATTCGGCCATATTAAATTAGTTGCAATACATGAAATTTATTATAGGGGGATTAGTCATCTATGAAAAGTAAAAGTAAACAGAAAAAGGAAGAGGTTATAAAAATGACCAAAATTTCTTCATTTTTTCAGCAATCAGCTTCTGTGAGTGATTTAGATTGCAATGGTAAGTACTACCTATTTATCTACCAGTAGCGAAGGGTGAATTTTGTGTTTTGAAAGAACAATGGCAACCTTCACGTATTTTACCGAGATCACGTATTGTACCGAGCAATAATAAGGGCCCCAACTAATAATTTTGATACAGGGCCCCTCCGAGGCACAGAAGTAGCGCAAAACACTTTAAAATAATTATTATACATTTAAAAAATAACTTCATTTACTAAAATTTATTTTTCTGGTTTTTCTTTATTAATAAATTAAAGCTTGAACATGAAATTAGATAGTCAAACATACAATTACATAAGTAAACAATGAAAATAAAACATTTATTACTCATTACCAATGAATGAAACTTTCTTAGAATTTTCAATCACTTCAAATCGTCCACGGACCTCTCTCAATCATTCTCACTGTAAATTAGTCATATGCAATCCAAGCGCAAAACAAAATACGGGGAAGCAGTGCGATGAAAAAGGGGGCTTACCGAGCCTACAACACATATAGAACATCCGAAGACAGAAGAGCATACAACAAAATAGCAAAGGAAACCAAGAGAATCATAAATAGGTCCAAATTCGATCACGACATGCAGATCAGCAAAAAGCTGGCTGCATATCCGCATGGCAGCAGTACATACTGGTCGCTTGCGGGCTCAATAGGTCGCAATTTCTGCAAATCCAGTCTGCCACCTCTTACCGGACCTGACGGCTCGCTGGCAAACACCGCCACCGAAAAGGCTAACCTATTAGGAAGAATGTTTGCGGAAAACTCAACCCTCGATGACCAAGGTGCTGTCCCGACGTCGGTTCCTCACTGTGGTTTTCATATGAAAAAGCTGATGATCCGGCATCGAGAAGTACTCCATGTTTTACGAAGGCTTGATGTTAAAAAAGCTAGTAGGCCTGATGGAATACCTGCCCTGGTACTGCAGAGGTGCGCTGCAGAAATAGATCAAATTTTGTCGAAGCTTTTTAAAATTTCCCTGAAGTCTGGCTCTGTGCCCTCTGGTTGGAAAAAAAAACGGTTATCCATCCTATTCCAAAGAAGGGTGATCGCTCCAACCCGGCCAACACAGCTCTGTCCAAGGTGATGGAACGTGTGATCAACGACAAACTGCTCATATATCTCGATAAGAACCAAATTATTAACGACCGTCAATACGGATTCCGTCGGAATCGCACGTGCAGCGATCTTTTCGCGTATGTGA
Source organism: Limnephilus lunatus (assembly GCA_917563855.2). Classification (NCBI taxonomy): domain Eukaryota; kingdom Metazoa; phylum Arthropoda; class Insecta; order Trichoptera; family Limnephilidae; genus Limnephilus; species Limnephilus lunatus. Next base: position 81,437,151 of record OU830597.1, on the reverse strand, counting down.
CGCATGTTTAAGAGCGGTACCTGGAACGTTTCGGTGAGACCCAAACAGTTGCCCTGGACATTTCCAAGACTTTTGACCGGGTTTGGCACTGAGGACTTGTCAACAAACTGCCATCTTACGGACTTCCCGCATCCTTGTGTACGTGGATTACCGACTTTTTGAGGGAGAGGTCAATTCAGGCGGTTGCTGATGGTTTCACCTCAATTTCTCTCAATTCGGGAGGCGGGTATGGGTACCACCGCCCCGGGAACCATTTATTTGATAACCAAAACCTCTGCCGTAGGTCATCCCAAGTGGTTCGCTACGTTTGGTGACTTAGCAGGGGTGTCCGTGTTCGTGGGGTGAGGTTTGTCCAGGTCTTGGCAGCGCATGCGTCTGCCCACCTGCTGCATGGCGGGCCGGATCGAGAGAGACTGGTTGAGCTTTTGACCTGGGCACACTGACCCCCAGATTCCTACCCACCCCTCATACCTTTTTCCTTCCCACAACTTCCTCTCCTTACTTTCCTTTAAAAAACCCTCCACACAAGTCGAAGTCCCTGAGGGAATTATTTTCCTCAGGGCCTCCTGTGTGGAGCTAATGTAAAAAAAAACGGGTGGTCCGTCTGATACATTCTCTTAATTTAACAAACGGACTGGAATCATTAGAGCACAGGCGTCGGGTGGGAATGCTATCCTTGTTCTACCAGTATTTCAATTGAAGATGCTCCGAGGAACTAGCATCATTGATTCCTTCGGCACCGGTGCATATTCAGGACATATGTACACGGTGAAATTTGTCACATGAGAACGGGTCGCTTCTTCGACTCATTTTTGTATTCAACAGCTCGACTGTGGAACGATTTATACTACAATAAGGGTTTCTTCAAGACCAATGTTCATTCCTTCCTCTCCTTAAAAAAACCCTCCACACAGTATCTCAGATGACATAGGCCTTGAGGGAAATTATTTTCCTCGGGACATCCCATGTGGAGTTAATGCAAAAAAAATTTTAATAAATAGAACACAAGAAATATTATTTTTATTTTTTTATCTATACCACTCCGAATTTAGGGTTGGAACTCATTGGAACATTCAGTTTAATTTATCCGTAAATCAATTTGAGGTTATGTAACATTTGATATTTCTTTTCAGATCATTCATTCAATTCATCGGCGGAACTAATCCAGTGTTTCTGTGTTATTATCGATTGTCTTTCTGAAGATAAAAGTATTTAATGATGTACCCTTGAGTTTTAAATTTTTATAAATTCGTTATATTTATGTTTCTGCTAACGGTCATTTTTTTAAAAAATAAGTTGATGACAACCCGTTTGTATGGAGAAGGCTACCTTAAGGATTGCCCACCTTCCTCTCCCCCATCTCGTTCCCCTCCCCACTACCTTCAGCTTCACAGCCAGTGGCGTAGCGAGGGGGGGCGGACCGCCCTGGGTGCCACCCGTCGGGTGTCGTGACACCCCCCAATCACATTTTCTCTAGGCACCCCCCCCCAGGACAAAACAATTTTTTATGAGTCGAAATTAGTGTTTGTCAACTTTAATGAGGAAGTGGGGGGGGGGTAACACCAACCACGTTATCCGCCCGGGTGCCACCCATGCTAGCTACGCCACTGTTCACAGCATACCCCAATTGGGGATGCCATAGTCTCAGTGGCTCCAGAGCAGTTGGTGACTGTTGTGCGGTATTCGTTTAAAAATGACCCGAATATATCGATCTAGGGATTGGTTTATTTATGCCCATAAGCTTGTTTAAACACGACAATGTAACATTACTAGACATACGTATGACGTACGAGGAGTTATTTAACTCTATGTGAGTTATTTAACTCAGTTATTAATATTCAGGCGTAATTCGCACGAGACTTTAAAACACGTTACGTTAAAACTCGGCGTTGGCGCTTTTATAACGTTCTCGATAGGATTTTTCATACGAACGCTTAAAAATAATTTTTGTTTCGTTTCTCGCTTCAGTAAGACGTGGAAAAGGTTTCTGCAAAATTAATAGCAATAGCGATTTGTGTTGCTAGAAGACGAAAAAGAAAACAAAAGGCATTCTGGGTTCATCCTCCGAATGAACTGAGATACTTAAAAGGGCAGTTTGTGACGAAGAATTGAAGCAATACCACGCCGGCGCTGTTTTACCGCTCGTGTGAATAATAATACGAAGTTTCATATGATCTATTCCCTTTAACGCCCAACGCCAGGCGCTTGCGCAAAATGCAACACTGCTCGATAAAAAATCGTCGAGTTTTAAAAGCGCTGACGTATGAACATATACTTGAAAATGCATTATTTGTTCTATTTGAACGCTTTTTTAACGGACGTTAAAAAAGCACCCGTGAGAATGAGGCTTAACGGAGATAAATGCCCTTATGTGATATTAGTACCCCCCACACGCAGAGTTCGGAGCGGGACTTGTCCCGCGACACTTCAGGCCACCGCGCAGAAAAGTAAAGACCGAAAGTAAGATAACGGTTTACAGTGCAGTTCACTGTAAGACTTATTTGCGCGGTGGCCTGAAGTGGCGCGGGGCACGTCCTGCTCCGAACTCTACGTGTGGGGGAGACTAATTAAATAATTTTGGCAATAAATGCTGCCATAGACAATACGGTGGTACGGGATTATCGACCATCACTAGCGTTAACCATAGAAAGACAAGAAATCGCATTCCATAACCATAACCTTCGATGATTTTTGTTTGGCGTAGTGTCATAACATGCATTTCGTCAATTTCGTCCGATATACAAGGAATATTAATACTATAGGCATAAAGTTATTTTCAAAGTGAATGAAAATATTTTACACAACAGCACAATTATTGAGAAAAATATCCAGCTACCAAAACTTTTCGCCTATAACGGATAGTCTTTTCTTGAATGGAAATAAGGCTTTGGATTTTCTGAACAGGTCAGTTTCTTGCATTATTTACGAACGTTTTCCAAAATCAAGAGCCGTGTTTGTTGTGTTTATTCAATGAAATTGCACTGGTTTTTATTATATTTCTAAGTAATTTTTTAATAATTAGCATAGTATAATATTGTTGTCTCCATCAGCGTCACACGTTTATCCTCGAGGAAATTGAGCTGTTCCCGAAATTCCAATAAATAAAGTTGCCGAATTCCGTCTCACGTTCAATACGGAATGTTTTTTTTCTAAATACTTAGATTTACCTTCGTTTTTAATGTACTAGGAAGGTATGTACATTAGGTTGGGTCACGACTGTATGGGAAAAAAAAACCTTCTTTTGATTTGTCTAATAGTTGTAAAAGAATATTAAGGAGATTTAAAATCACAATTTTTTTTGGTAATCTTTCGTTACTGGTGTCCACGCGTATTATTAATAATTTTTAGAAAAAAACTTTAGATTCGCCTTAATTACTATAGAAGGAAACTTTTTGCATTTCGGGCGGCGGAAAATACGGTCGGAGAGGTTAACATTATTTATAATATATTAAAGACTAGATTCATGGAGAGAAGTGATTGGCAACAGTGTATTATATCGCTTGCCGTTTCCTGTTGCCATAATATAAAAGCTTTTAGTTTGAGTTTGGGCCACGTGCTTGATAAGGTGCCATGTTACGGCAATGTAATTAATTATTTGGTAAATTTTCGTAAGTGGTGTCCACGCGTATTATTAATAATTTTTAGAAAAAAACTTTAGATTCGCCTTAATTACTATAAAAGGAAACTTTTTGCATTCCGGGAGGCGGAAAATTATGCATTTTAATTTTCAATTGCGTAAAACCAAAATTCACTTCGCGAAACGATCTGCGACTGTCAGCGGCCATTAGGTAAGTCACCGTCATGTTGGTATCTCTGATGCATTAACAAGAGCTAAATACGACCGTAGCCATCTTCGTGGGATATACGAAAACGCGCGTAATTATGAAAAACAGAATTAATAATATTTTTATTAAAACAGTTAGATTTAGCTTTATTATCACGAAAAGTGAGTATTTATGTCGCGGGAGGCAAAAATACATGCAAAAATATGCATTTTAATTTGATTCGCTTACGCGGTAACGCCATTTTATATTTACCGTTTTTATTTCACAGACAATCATAATTACACAAACCCGCTAGACAAACCCTGCTTTGCCAAACAAACCATTCAAAACCTGGGATGTTTTTTAAAATTATGATGACATGCAGCTTTCGTAGTTTAACCTCAAAGTTCAGTATTATCCGTGAGGTGGACTAAATGCACATTTACCATGATTTTTAGCAATAAAAAAATAATTTTACATTGAAAAAATTTTTTTTACATTGAAAATTAATTTTTTAAGTAAAAAAAAAAAACGCCGCGTTTTTTTTTTTTACTTAAATAAATTTTCAATGTAAAAAAAATTTTTTCAATGTAAAAAATAAATTTTCTGTTTTTACGGTGCTCCAGATTTTATGTCCGGGTTGAATCTTTCCCAAATGAAAGACTAAACCCTTCCACACACTTTTCCACAAATGAATATCTAGTAAATGAACGCAATGTAAGTGCACTATATAAGAATAAAACAATACAAGAACAATACGTAAATCCACCAGAAACATAATGGGAAAATATTTCACCGACTCCAGATATTTTCATATCAGAGGGTTCGGCTCTGATGAAATCCTAACTGGTCCGATAAATCCTACTGATCCCTCAATATAAATATTTAAAAAATCTTTCGTAATCCTACATGTATTTAAAATGACCGACTTTTGCATTTTTATGTACAAATTTTTTGACAAATCTAATACGCCTAAATTTTGAATGAGAGAGCTAGGTATAATGCCAGTAGCCGAAATAACAAATGGTAATATTTTTATAGTCTGAGAATGCCAAATTCTTTTAATTTCATTTCCTAAATCTGTATATTTTCTTATTTTTTCAGAAATAGTTTTCTGAATATTACAAGAATTTGGAATAGCGACATCAATGATATAAGTTATTTTCTTAATTTTGTCATGTAAAACTATATCGGGTCTATTATGACTAATTGTTCTGTCTGTCAGAATAGTTTTATCATAATAAATTTTATAAAATTCATTTTCTAAAAATGAATTTGGTTCATATTCATAATATGGTACATTACGGCAGTCAATCAAGTTATATTTAATTACCAAACTTTGGTGAATTATTTTTAAAACTTGATTGTGCCTAAATGTATACTCGGACGGTGCTAATACAGAACATCCCGATATAATATGTTCTATAGTTTCCGGAAAAGCCAAACATTTTCTACATAAATCATCAATTTGATTTGCATCTTTGATGATATGCTTCCTATAATTTTTAGTATTAATGACTCTATCTTGTATGGCAAGCATAAAGCCTTCTATTTCTGCGCTCAACTCTCCAATACTCAACCATTTGTTTGACGAAAATTTGTCAACATATGTTTGGTTGAGATAATTGAAGTGTTTTGCGTGAAGAATTTTATTTGACCAGGAATCTAATAATTCCTGGTTGGTATTTATAAGAATGCTGGCATTCTCGTCGTATAAATTTAATGGTGAAATATTTCTATCTGCCTTGCATATTATTTTGTGCATTTCTGAACTATCAGCTTTCTTATGGAAAAAATTTCTTAGCATTTCTACCTGATTATGTTTTAAAGATGTTATTTTGACTATACCTCTACCTCCTAAATTTCTGGGTAAATTAATTCGTTCTACAGCTGAATTTGGATGATGGCAATGAAATTTAGTTAATGTAGTTCTAATCAATCGTTCTAAGCTATCTAAATCTGTATTAGACCATTTAATTATGCCAAATGAGTAAGTTAATAGAGGTATTGCCCAAGTATTTATTATTTATTTATTATTTCTATTCTTCAATTATAATGACGACGAATACCATTATGAGGGATATCTCTGCGAATTCCTGTGGAAAAGATCGGTGATCAAAAACAAAGACTGACTCCACTCATTTTTCAAAATTGCTGAAATCTACTATTTTTTGTTTATTATTTCTATTCTTCAATTATAATGACGATGAAATCCAACATGATTCGAGTGCCTCAGCTAGACTCTGAAGTGATTCTGATTAGAGGTTAGTTTACATTTTATTATTAATTCTGTCGTGTTTTCTCATAATTACGCGACTCTCATTTATCCCACGAAGATGGCTACGGTAGTATTTAGCTCTTGTTAATGCATCAGGGATACCAACATAACAGTGACTTACCTAATGGCCGCTGACAGTCGGCGATCGGTTCGCGAAGTGAATTTTGGTTTTACGCAATTGAAAATTAAAATGCATAATTTTCCGCCTCCCGGAATGCAAAAAGTTTCCTTTTATAGTAATTAAGGCGAATCTAAAGTTTTTTTCTAAAAATTATCAATAATACGCGTGGACACCACTTACGAAAAATTACCAATTATTTTTAAGTCCCAAAAACCCTTTTTAAAAGGAAATTATTTTTAAAAAGTGGAGAAAATTTTGAAAATTTGAAATTTTAAAAATAAAATTGTGTTTTTTTATAATTCAGTTCAGTAGAGTCGGTTTTAGTCTGTATTTGATATCAGTATATTTTCTATTTCTGTTCTCCCTATATTTAGTATCCAGCTTTTTATTTGAGATTTATGTTATACTGTTGAGGTTTTTAAGTGGGAGTGGTATTTTATTGTAAAGTTTAATACCATAATAAAACAAGAAGCTTTTTTGCCCAAATGTTGTGTTAGTAGTTACTTGTTGGATATGTTTTTGACCATTAGATCTTGTGGTTCTAATGTACGTGTAAGTTGTCATTTCTTGGGTTTTGTACTTATGAATGTAAATGAGTATAGTTTTAGAATACAGTTGTTTAATTGACATGATGTTTAGATTGTTGAAGATTTCATCAGTGCTAGTTCTTACAGGAACTTTCAGTATATGTAATTTTCATTATGGATTTTTGAGTTTTAATTAGTGGATTTAGTATGTTTTTATTTGCACTGCCCCATCCGATAATACCGTATTCTAACAGTGATTGGCAGAGAGCCATGAAAATCTTGATTAAGTCTTTTTTAATGAGGACATTCCTGATAGTTTTGAAAAAATAACTTAGTTTTTTAATTTTATTATTTAAATAGGTAATGTGTTCGGTCCATTTTAAGTTTTGGTCAATTTTTAGACCCAGATACGTTATATGGTCAACGTTTTGTAATGAGGGACAATTACAATGCTCATTTAAGTGATGCTGATTATGAATTGCAATGAGACTTGTGGACTTTTAAATGTTCCTTTCGAGAACAAGAATTGTTGCAGTTTCTTATATTCTGAGATTAAGATTAAAACGACTTCCCGCATACAGATTCACTCTTAAATTAAATTCGAGGTGCACACCAGAGAAAAATCATTTGCTTGATCTGTGCGTTACTATTCTTTAAGCTTGTGGAGTCTTGATGAGTGAACCCTTCCCCCCCGGGCCGCAGATAAATTATCAAATGTTGACTGATCCGCGGTGATAAAAAGGTTGGGGACCACTGGTTTAAAGGATTCAAAGTAACTTTTATGAACACTAGAAATTACACCTTATAATGAAAATTTTCGAAACTATGAAGTGAATCCGGAGGAAGAAGATCGTATCAGAAATTGGAAAATTTTTAAACACATCGTTTTGCACCCATTTGGCACCCTTTTATCGCTCTTAGAATTTTAAAATAACATTTTTTTTTAATGACCCACCTTAATGTACATAGAGCTACACAATTAGAGGCGCTATTGTCTACTAATATCTTTTTATTTATTTATTTATATATTTGGCAATAATTCTAGCTCAATTAGTAAATTAAAAGATTGTGTAAGTTAGTAATAACGGCTATTGTAAATAATAAGTAAGGTTAGAAAATCATGCATAATTTTAAAAATAAAAATCATGATAAGCTGAAAATATCATAATATAAATTAAAAAATCATTACAAATTAATGAATCACGTAAGTTGGAAAAAAAAGTTATTGTAATTAGTAAGTAAAGGATATGTAAGAAAGAACGCAAGATTTATACAATAGTAGACTTAAAGATACAGAAACTAAGAAATGATAGAGAATGAAGGAATGAACGATTTATATAATAGCAGACTTTAAGATATAAAAAGTAAACATATTTGGGACTCTTATAGCAGTTTAAGGTAATTTTTAAATTCCTGTATATTTTTGATAGTTTTTAATTTTAATGGGAGGTTGTTATAATAGATTATGCCTAGATAAAGATAGGAATTTTGAATGTGCTTAGTATTAAATTTTGGGATTTTAATAATTTTATGGTATCTTGCTGATTTGAATTGTAAATTCTTTGTAAATTTGAAGTATTGAATATATTTTGTACATTTTGTCTATTGTAGGTACATTGAATATTGAAAAAAGAATTTCATTAGAAAATTTAGACGGTTTTTTCAAGATTGCCTTAATTATCAACCTTTGAACTAAATCTTGTTGAAAAGGGTTTAGCTATTAGAAAGCGACAAGCGGTGCGCATAGACCAGATTCGTTAAAGCGTTGCAGGTCAATTGGAGGAAAAAGGTTGGACCTATTTTTTTGCTTCATGTCTCATCTAAGTATAATTCATTAACACTAGAAAGACCGGAGCCTTCATTTTGACGGCAGCCCGAGTAAAGTGACAATATAATGCTTAATAATTATTGTATTAATGTGATTTTTTTTTACATTTCATGATTTATGGTTTAACAACTATGGTGAAAAAAACAGGTATGTGTCTTAATTACTTTTTGAGATACATTGTATATACCTACAAAGACCGCCGCCGTCAATGTGACGGTTTGGGCCATAATACTGAGCGTGTTTACAACCTTCTTTGCCCAAGTTAAAAATATACCCATTTCTCCTCGTTTATGATAGTACTATTATGTCTGTATCTTTCTTTCGGTATCGCGTATCATTCGAACTCGATCTGTATGTCGATTGGTCACTGTCACATAATTTACAAAAATACCAAAAAATATTTGTCTCGCCCAAATTTATTTTATGGCTTCTTGTAGAAGGACATTCAAATACCAGAGTTGATCCAACTGCGTTTGCTTCTGAAGAACTGACAGAATCATTTATTGGATAACTAACACGTCTGCTATAGGTCACCCCAAGAGGTTTTCTATGTTTTGTGACTTAGCAGGGGTGCCCGGGTTCATGGGGTTTGCTTTGTCCAGATCTTGGCGGCGGATGCATCTGCCAAACAACTGCGTGGCAGGCCAGTTTGGCAGAGGACGGTTGAGGGTGATCTTTTGACCTCGCCAGCAGGACAGGTGAGGACAGATTCATACGTCCGCCACTCTTGAACACACTGAACCTCAGTATCCTACCCACCCCTCATACCTCATTTCATTTCCAGAACGTATTCTTCTTCCTTTCCCTATAAGTACCCTCCACTGAGCATCCCAAAAGATGACAAATGCCCTGAGGGGAATTATTTTCCTTAGGACTTTTTTGTGGAGCTAATGGAAACGAAAAAGAAATGAAACCGGAAAATAAAACTTCTGAAAGACGACAGTGCCAAATTAATAAAAAATATAATAAAAACCAAATAAATGACACGTTATGACAATTGTAAGAAACCAGTTTGCGGAGAGTGCATTCGATTCTATAAAAACGTAACAATTGGATATTTTATGTATGTATTTGATATTGTACGTAACACATGCTTGTATTAAAATTACGGCATTTTGCACTCACATGTTTTTTTCCAGGAAGCTCCGAGGAAATCCGCCTGAGGAAAACCTCAGTGCCTATGTCATCTTTGGGGATGCTTTGTGCATTTTTGTGTACATTGGAGTTTTTAGGGAAAGGAAGGAGAGGAAGTTTTGGGAAGGAAAAAAGTGTGAGAGATGAATAGGAAAATGTATCCAGGAGTGACGGACGAATGAATCCATCCCTCTCACTGCAGTGCAAGGCAACGGGACCTGAAAGGTCCTGCTGGAGAAAAAAATATAAGGTCTCCCTCAACAAGTGTCCCGACCCGGTCCGCTACGCAGTAGGTGGGCAAACGAATTCGCCGCCAAGACCCAGACAAACCTCACCCAATAAACCCGGACACCCCTGCTAAGTCACTAAACATAGCGAACCACTTGGAGTGTCCTATGGCAGAGGTGTTGGCATCCAATAAATGGTTCCCGGGGCAGCGGTATCCATATCCGCCTCCCAATTCGAAAAAAGTGATCAGCCGTCAAAATGACGGTCGTGGTCTTTATAGGTATGGAGCAGTTCCCAAACTTTCTAGTGTTAATGGGTATCCACCATTTATAAATTATCTAAACGTAAAATTAAAATTAAAAAATACCCACCCACAACCAAAAGAAATTAAATGTAAAACAGGTTAAGTAAGATTATAGGTTATGTTTGGATTGTTAGTATCTTCTAAGGGTACCTTGCTTATTATGCACAAGGTTTTCCTAATTCTTCTCTTTAATCTTAAGTCATACCCTGCATTAACATCACGTCAATTAAACAACTGTATTCTAAAACTATTCTCATTTACATTCATAAGTACAAAACCCAAGAAATAACAACTAACACGTACATTAGAAACACTAGATCTCATGGTCAAAAACCATATCCAACAAGTAACTACTAACACAACATTTGGGCAAAAAAGCTTCTTGTATTATGGTATTAAACTTTACAATAAAATACCACTCTCACTTAAAAACCTCAACAGTATAACATTTAAATCTCAAATAAAAAGCTGGATACTAAATATAGGGAGAACAGAAATAGAAAATATACTGATATCAAATACAGACTAAAACCGAATCTACTGAACTGAATTATAAAAAAAACACAATTTTATTTAATTTTCAATTATTTAAAAAAAAATACTATGTGATACCTATATGTTTATAACTAATTCATATTAATTTCTTATAATTAAATTATAATATGTAAATGAAATCCTCAGCACGGGAAATTCCAGTGAGGATATCATTATCTCTAGATGTTTGTAAAGAAAGGAAGATAATAAATTATAACGGTGCTGCAGATTTTATGTCCGGGTTAAACCTTTCCCAAATGAAAGACTAAACCCTTCCACACACTTTTCCACAAATGATTATCTAGTAAATTCACGCAATGTAAGTGCACTATATAAGTATAATAAATACAAAACAATACAAGAACAATACGTCAATCCTCCAGAAACATAATGGGAAAATATTTCACCGACTCCAGATATTTTCATATCAGAGGGTTCGGCTCTGATGAAATCCTAACTGGTCCGATAAATCCTACTGATCCCTTAATATAAATATTTAAAAAATCTTTCGTAATCCTACATGTATTTAAAATGACTGCCTTTTGCATTTTTATATATGAATTCTTTGACAAATCTAATACGCCTGTGGCGACCAGAACGGTCGCCCCCTTTTGCCACAATCCTTGCGCCGCCACTGATATAGCAAACACATTCTCGAAATGTACATACTACCTAAAGTTGTAGTATTTCACGCCGCTCACGGCTAAACATTTCGGGAAGCGCAGCGAAAGGCCTCGACTTAACAGCCGTCACATTCTTACGGCCGCGGAATGTTCCAGAGGCTTCTCCGCTTTGCGCGGTGGCTCAACATTACTTAACGTTCCGGGTACTCACACGGTCGGCTATATAAAGCGCAGCGACACCGCGCTAGTCAGTCAGTCAGTTCCAGTCATTTGTATCAGTAACATCACCAATACATAGACAGTGCATCGAGTGATAACGATTCCAGTGCGGTACCGGCCAGACTCTCGGCGACCCACTGCCGACTGTGCCGGTGCATCATTAATCTTTGAGGACGCAACAAGCGACACAATTGCCCGCGACATAAGGCCCGCCGCACCTTCTTGTCATGCAGGCAGCAACTTCTCAGCCACTGAGACTTCATCCTCCTCAGGTTCACCGCAGCCATCTCCGCGACACCGCGTCGAGCATCCATCCTGGACGTCAAGGTCTTCTCCACCACCACGGTGCGGAACAACATGCTGGCGACATGCAGACACGAGTTCTGCTACACCACTGCATCACCGACCTTCATCACATGCAACACCATAGAGCCACATCATCATCGCTCCTGTCTACACCGTTACTTTACTCCAAACTTACCATCGCTACGTAGCAGCAATAAAGACTGACTCATACATCGACTGACGCCTTTCATTCAATCGTCCCCCGTCTCTGCCGATCGCTGCCCGCTCCCTCACGCCTAAATTTTGAATGAGAGAGCTAGGTATAATGCCAGTAGCCGAAATAACAAATGGTAATATTTTTATAGTCTGAGAATGCCAAATTCTTTTAATCTCATTTCTTAAATCTGTATATTTTCTTATTTTTTAAGAAACAGTTTTCTGAATATTACAAGAATTTGGAACAGCGACATCAATGATATAAGTTATTTTTTTAATTTTGTTGTGTAAAACTATATCGGGTCTATTATGACTAATTGTTCTGTCTGTTAGAATAGTTTTATCATAATAAATTTTATAAAATTCATTTTCTAAAAATGAATTTGGTTCATATTCATAATATGGTACATTACGCCAGTCAATCAAGTTATGTTTAATTACCAAACTTTGGTGAATTATTTTTAAAACTTGATTGTGCCTAAATGTATACTCGGACGGCGCTAATACAGAACATCCCGATATAGTATGTTCTATAGTTTCCGGAAAAGCCAAACATTTTTTACATAAATCATCAATTTGATTTGTATATTTGATGATATGCTTCCTATAATTTTTAGTATTAATGACTCTATCTTGAATGGCAAGCATAAAGCCTTCTATTTCTATTATATTTATTTATTTTACGGTGCTCCAGATTTTATGTCCGGGTTGAATCTTTTCCAAATGAAAGACTAAACCCTTCCACACACTTTTCCACAAATGAATATCTAGTAAATGAACGCAATGTAAGTGCACTATATAAGAATAAAACAATACAAGAACAATACGTCAATCCACCAGAAACATAATGGGAAAATATTTCACCGACTCCAGATATTTTCATATCAGAGGGTTCGGCTCTGATGAAATCCTAACTGGTCCGATAAATCCTACTGTTCCCTCAATATAAATATTTAAAAAATCTTTCGTAATCCTACATGTATTTAAAATGACCGACTTTTGCATTTTTATGTACAAATTTTTTGACAAATCTAATACGCCTAAATTTTGAATGAGAGAGCTAGGTATAATGCCAGTAGCCGAAATAACAAATGGTAATATTTTTATAGTCTGAGAATGCCAAATTCTTTTAATTTCATTTCCTAAATCTGTATATTTTCTTATTTTTTCAGAAACAGTTTTCTGAATATTACAAGAATTTGGAATAGCGACATCAATGATATAAGTTATTTTCTTAATTTTGTCATGTAAAACTATATCGGGTCTATTATGACTAATTGTTCTGTCTGTCAGAATAGTTTTATCATAATAAATTTTATAAAATTCATTTTCTAAAAATGAATTTGGTTCATATTCATAATATGGTACATTACGGCAGTCAATCAAGTTATGTTTAATTACCAAACTTTGGTGAATTATTTTTAAAACTTGATTGTGCCTAAATGTATACTCGGACGGCGCTAATACAGAACATCCCGATATAATATGTTCTATAGTTTCCGGAAAAGCCAAACATTTTCTACATAAATCATCAATTTGATTTGCATCTTTGATGATATGCTTCCTATAATTTTTAGTATTAATGACTCTATCTTGTATGGCAAGCATAAAGCCTTCTATTTCTGCGCTCAACTCTCCAATACTCAACCATTTGTTTGACGAAAATTTGTCAACATATGTTTGGTTGAGATAATTGAAGTGTTTTGCGTGAAGAATTTTATTTGACCAGGAATCTAATAATTCCTGGTTGGTATTTATAAGAATGCTGGCATTCTCGTCGTATAAATTTAATGGTGAAATATTTCTATCTGCCTTGCAAATAATTTTGTGCATTTCTGAACTATCAGCTTTCCTATGGAAAAAATTTCTTAGCATTTCAACCTGATTATGTTTTAAAGATGTTATTTTGACTATACCTCTACCTCCTAAATTTCTGGGTAAATTAATTCGTTCTACAGCTGAATTTGGATGATGGCAATGAAATTTAGTTAATGTAGTTCTAATCAATCGTTCTAAGCTATCTAAATCTGTATTAGACCATTTAATTATGCCAAATGAGTAAGTTAATAGAGGTATTGCCCAAGTATTTATCGCCTTTACTAAATTTTTAGCAGATAGATTGCATTATTATTATTATTGTCGTCTGGAAAGAAGTGCTGTAGAATTTCTTTGCAGTTTATTCTGTTTTTTTTTTTTTTTTAATAGTTCCTATGGGTGCTTTGTTTGGCGGATTCGTTAGGACTCTGTAGACGTTAGACCAGGTTGTTTTCTTCTTTTGACAAATGTCATTCCAGCTTATGGTTTTTAACTCTCTTAACCCTTTGCTCCCTGACCAGAAAAAATTGTACTTGTCTATAAAATTCCCATGTATCTTCTCCTCTAGCAATTTAACCCTTTGCTCCCTGAACAGAAAAAATTGTACTCGTCTATAAAATTCCCATGTATCTTCTCCTCTAGCAATTTAACCCTTTGCTCCCTGAACAGAAAAAATTGTACTCGTCTATAAAATTCCCATGTATCTTCTCCTCTAGCAATTTAACCCTTTGCTCCCTGAACAGAAAAAAATTGTACTCGTCTATAAAACTCTCAAGAATTATTGTGTATTTATTTTTTAATCTAAGCATTGTTTATAAGAAATAAGTAACATATATTAAAAATAACTTCTATGTTTTTCACAATTAACCAAAACATATATGACTTCTTTTTTAAACTTAAAATTACATCTTTCACTTTTATTGATATAACAAAACAAAAAAGTAAGCACATATACTAATTTAATTGCTGATTTCTGAGCAGGATAAACGTAAAATTATAGAATGATCAAATGAATTTTTTGCATTTTGCTTAGGCTACGTCCGCACAGACAGGCGACTTGCTTAGCGCCTAGAGCCTAGCGAGTCACCTAGCGAGTAACCTAGTAAAACAAACGTTCTAGAATTTTAACGACCGGCCGCACTGCGCGCTTGGGCCTATCTAGTCGCTTAACATGTATCAAAGTAAACAAACGTGTTGGTTTTTTGTCACCAGGCACGAGGCATTTTAGAAGAAAAAAATGGATGAAATATTAATTGCATCAGTTTTTAAAAGAGAACCTCTGTGGAATCCAGCTAATAAACTCCATAAAAATGCAGTTGTCTTAAAGAAACTATGGTAAGAGGTAACAATCGAAGTAGAAAAAGATTCTTTTTGCCATGTTTTTTCTAAGAGTATCCAAATGAGTTAATTTTCCTTTAAGAGGCCGCTCTCCGAATTTCTACCGATTTCTTGCAAACCTCCCTTAAACATTTGAAGTTTTTAAGCTCTTAAAAAAATATATGTTATTTTTTAAGATAATATCTATACATTCCCCACGCCGAAACGCAAATTATATGAAATTCCCTCGATAGAAAAAAATCGCAGAGTATGCTCCAAATTTTTTTATTTTCAAGTCTGTTTCCGTTATTTTACAAGTCATATGAATGAAAAAATTCACAGTGTTTCATTAAATACTGTTTTAGACAGCCCCCAGGAGATTTTTGCTCTATTCTGAACGAGTCGTGTTTTATTAAAGATTTTCGCAGTTTTTGCTTGGATTTTGGCGCTGTAAATGTTAGCGCTCTCCTCTAACATTCGTAATTTCGTATCTCTCCATCTTCTTCTTTTTGGGGCCGGTAACGGAGCCTTAATGTATAATGTTTCAAACAATAAATAAAAGTGACATCTCGTCAACGTGCCGACAATCAAATGACCAAGGTACCTAGCGACCCACCACGCAAACCACCGTCAGTGCGGTCATCGTGTATCCTAGCGAGTATTCACAATGCCAGCCACTAGGCTCTAGGCGCTAAGCAAGCCGCCTGTCTGTGCGGACGTAGCCTTACACTTTTCGAGTGCTACATAGTTGGTCACGCGGATTACAGGTGTATACCGTGGACTTTGCGGAGCTCCTGCGACACAGCCAACTGAATGCGTCCATGAGTTATCCAACTTAAAGTACACGGAAGATAAAATTATTTGCGCCACCCATTTTTGAGGAATCTTTAATTTTGCATGAGTGGATTTCATATGTAATCTGCGCGACCACTCTAGGGGTGAAGCTTAGTTACGAAAACGGATGGAGAAATTGTTTTTTGTTGAGTCGTCACATGATTATTCGAGTTATTTTTCGAGAAGTTAGGATGAGAAAAAAAACATTTTTTCATATCGTAAACCAATACAGTCGTTATCTACCTTAATTTTTAGCTATTTAGAAGTAAACAATTAACTATTTTAAATTATAATTTAAATAAAATGAAAACAATTAAATTGTAATACTTGTCAGTGGCTGAGTTGGCATCGCGTTTGGGTCCCACCCAAGCGTCGCGTGTTCAATACCTCGACTGGCTTTCCTTCATCGCGACACAAGCAACATTTTCCGCTTACTGTAGTGGTAGTGGGAGATTTTCAAATATTGTCGGGTTATTTGTAACCCGGGAATGTTTGTCTTTATTTTGAAATTATTTGTTACATCTTTTTGTTAAGCAAATTGAAAGCAATTACTTAATATTTTAAGTACCGGGTTGCTACCTCCTTGTATTCATGATATATTATCAATTCTTAATTATAATAATACACGCAAGATTATTAGTACATGATAAGGGGTCGTCCATTAATTACGTGAGGCTCGATAGGGGAGGGGGGGGGGGGGGGGTCGGAAAAAAATCGCGAAATATCACAAGGAGGGGGGGGAAATAATGAGATATCACGTGTATTTATTTTTCGTTGAACTTACGATTTCTAAACCAGACTCACCAGCCAACGATTTTCCCCCGCGTTGCGACAACCGCTCGGCTCACCAGTCCAGAAAGGAAAAAAGCGAATTCATTGAAAAAAAAAAAAAACTGCATTGTTTCTTGACTAAAACAAACGATGAAATAGCACAAATAAGTTTTAAATATGTTTTTAAATAAGTTTTAAACTGTGCAAACTTAATAATACACAAATTCACCGTTTTATGAAATAAAAACAAGATTCACGAAGAGATATCGGTTATAAACATATTTAACCAAACATCGATGTGTATATTGCTCGTGGCCGGCTCGCCATCTTAATACTAAAACCGGCACATATGCGAACACTCTGTGTTGCTGGTTTGAAAAACATATTTTCCTTTTATTTTTACAAGTATTTATTTTATACGGTTAGTAATTCCAGTAAATGCCATATTTGATTGTCTGTAAATTATACAGTGGATATATCGCATAGGTGAATTAATTATTATTATTTTTTATTTTTTTTTATTTATTTATTTTTTTTTTTTTTTTTCAAGATACAATCCTGTTAAACCGCAATAAAGCAGTTTGTCAACATTTAAAGTAAATAAAAATTTGAAGGATTTATTTTATCATTTTTCCCATCATAAATAGTGGTTTTTAGTAATAATGTAGCTAATTCCAAGTATTTGAAAATAAATATTCCGTATTAACCCCAAAGTAGAATTCCGCAACTATACCCAATTCTCAGGAAAATGGGGCAATATTTGGATTGTAAAAATTTCTGCAACAAAATGATTTTTACCTGAATAAGTAATGATAATACCCTTCACACATATATTATAGCCACACTCTTTCTATTCCATCATCTAGATTCGAAGTTAGTCCGCAATAATAGTATTTCTTAAATCAGTTTATTAATTAAATAAACGATATTAAAATCAGAGGAGTGTAATCATTGAAAAAATATTAATAAACCAAGTTACCTCCGTCACACAAAATACTAAATAATATCTGCGCGGTCCATAGTAGTAGAAGCAATCCATGTTTCGTAAGTACAGAGGGATTGGTCACGGATTCAAGTTATTCGGAATTCAGAGTCAATAGAGGGAATCAGCTCTTTACGAAAGACATGATGTAATGACATGATTGGAATTCGCCATGGGAGGGCTTGACAATCTGGACTTTGGGTAAGGTGTAGAGACTGGACTGAAGGTGTGGAAACTGGATTAAAGGCGTGGAGACTGGACTGAAGGTGTGGAGGCTGGATCGAAGGAGTGGAGACTGGACTAGATGCATGGAGCTGGACTGACATGTCTCTCGGAAAGGTGAGAAGATGGGAAACTTGGAGCTGGCGGCTGGGAGCGTAATTAGTGACAGGCTGTGAAGAGCATCACGGAAAGGTATGATTTAGGAAGGAACAAAGAGGGTCTTAGGATTGGAGCTGCTGAAACCATCGGATTATCAGATGAGTGTTTTGCTTCTTGTTTGCCTTTTCTCTTTACGCTGATCTTGAATATTGTGCTTTTGGGTCCCTTGGTTTTGCGTAGTGGAAACTGGGAGAATTTTAAGTTCAGTTGGAACAATTCTTGCTGATAAGTACGCTTCCGGCGATAAGAAAAGGGCTATGTTCTTAAATGCTTTAGGAGATGAGAGTTTTTCGTCATTGGTTAATTTGTGCATTCCAAAGAACGTTAAGACGTAAAATTATAAGAGGTATTGAAAAGCTTGATGATTGTGGTGTTTCTTTGTGTTTTTTTAATGAAAGGTTACAGTTTTATTAAAGATTTTCCCGTTCATTCCCTAGTTTGCATAATAATTTTTTTTAATAGTGGGTTTTTAATAGTTGGTTATCATCGAAATGGTTTGAGTGTATAGATGGGAACAGTTTAACATCAAAAGAAGATACTGAGGTTCTCTACAGGTTATTATACGTTCTGGTTCTCAATTTGGTTTTCCGGCAACACTAGTCAGTGATGATGTATCATTTGTTTTTGTTCAACTGAATTTGAAGAGTTATATTAGAAAAATGATATAGAGCAGTGGTGGTCAAACTTTACGACGTCACTGACCACTAAAAGAATTTTTTAGTTTAAAATACATTTAGAAAAAAAGTTATCAAAGATTACATAAAATGCACCTAGTTACTGAGATAAAACTATTAATTGTAAGCAAATTATAAAAACCTTATTAATAAACAAAAATTGTATAAACAAAACAATTAAAAGATGGCCTAAATAATGTCCACATTTCTCTGCGGACCAGCGAATTTTTCTTGTGGACCATCACTTCGACGACCGCTGTTATTGAGCACTTTATGACTCCAGCTTATCGCCAAACTACTTAAGCGATCGGCCAGAACTAATGATGCAAGTCCAGAAAGAAGGAAACAAGTAAAAAGAGCTCCCTCGGAAAGGCGAGTTGGTGCTCGAGGAAGCAGACAGGGGTCACCAAGGAAGGATGACCGAGGCACCAGGATCTGTTTATCACGAAAGGACAAGGAAGTGGTTGAGAGCCTCAAGACGGATCTCGGAAAGATTGAAGACAAGTAAGCGGCCGGGAGACAGAAAGGTGTGACTCGGAAAGGTGTGAAGATCAAAAAAGCTGCCGGGAGCCAATAGACGTGAGTGTGACAAGAGTGTGAGGAGGAAGTGGCCGTTGAAAAGCTAGACCAAAAGTCAAATATAAGTATGGTTTTCTGTTGATTGTTTCTGTGTGTCAAAAATGGAATCAATAGATTTACCCAAGTGTTGTCACTGTAGGGTGTAGAGACAAGTCAGATATTTTTGAACTTCAGTTGGAGCAATTGTTGATTGTCTATGATGACAAAATTACACCAAACGAGAAAAACAATTAACTTATTTATATAGATTTATGTTTGCCTAAGAAAATTATTGAATTGCTGGTAGAAAGTTTATTCGCTTAGTTAGTTCATTCTTTAGCTAAATTCGGCAATTTTAAAAATAGGTTAGAAGCTAATTTGAAAGATTTCTTCTTTACGAGTTTCAAAAGAGCATCAAGGAGAAATAAAAGGTAAATGGAAGGTAAAAAGTCATATTTTAAAACCACGTTAGATTGTGCCTTATCAATTGATACGTTTGAAAAAAAGAGTCACTATAATCTGAACTATTAAAAACCAAGCCTGTTCGTTTAACAAATTTTCGAAGTACTGGAATGTGTAAGGTGCAGCTTCCCGTATTTCTACCGATTTATTTTATATTTTCCTTAAATACTTTCAGTCTTACTCATAATCACAAAATAAGATACAACCACGAGAGCAAGACCGGGGTAGGTGAAATTGTTACTCAATATGGTGGGTCAATCGCGCGCATCCGTGTTTTCTTACCCCGTCGCTGTACGGGAGATGTAGTAGCTGTCAGAATTTAAACCACCCGGTCACCAGGGTTAACTCAGTACCACGGAGTAGTAACTTTCAAAATGGCAAACTTTTATGAGAATCTTGACGTTTTGAATGGAGCATTGGCAAATATTGACCGTATTCGCGGCATTCGTGCACAAAAAAAGGTTCGATCCATTTGCGACACTTACGGAAGGAGATTTTAGGTCTAAATATAGATTTACAAAAGTTAACGTCAGACGTTTAATTGCCTTGGTATGATGATAAACAGGGTGGCAAAGTATCTACCGATCTCCAAGTTCTCTGTGCCATACGATAATGGGGTAGAGTGTTTATAATTGCATTCTTGTGAAACAAATCAGCGAAATCGATAACCAAGCAGGCTTTATTATTATTATTATTTTTTATAACACTCATTTCAACGTCACCCCGATTCTTATAACGCCTACTAATTTTTATTTCCTCATCCCAATTACTGTTTATGATTATCCATTATTAGTTATTTTTGAAACGCGAAACGCAAAACAATCTCGTCGAATATTTTGACGTACGAATAAATGTGAAGTTGGCAACACGCCACGAAATGCCAAATTGACCTCGTTTTTCAGCTTTGGAGCTGAGTGTTGCTACCGTAAAAAAATCATAACCCATTTTTTTTTTTTTTTTTTACAGTGAATACCGCACAAGAATCTCAACTGCTCCCGTCTGGAGCCAGTGAGACTATGGCATCCTTAATTGGGGTATGTTGTGAGGCTGAAGGTAGTGGGGAGGGGAAGGAGGTGGGGAAGAGGAAGGTTGGGAAGTACCTGGCTATTCAGATCTGGTCACTAAACACGGCTAAAGCCATTTTCAAGCAACGTTTCAATTCTGAATGGTGGTCTTACGCCAGGGCGATACTGATAGTATCTTCCACTCTGGAACGTGTCGCAAATATACTATATATTATTTTAAATGAATTAATTGTGAAATAACACTAATTAATTAAATAAAATTTATTTGCGCACGCCGGGTTCGAACCCGCGACCTCCGGATTGTGAGTCAAGAGTCTTAGCCACTGGACTACGGAGGTAGTCGAGCAATATTATGAAGATGAGTAAAGATTTTTACTCTGAGCGGTGTAGTGTACCCCCCTGTGTAGCTACCACGACTCTACAGAGTCGTGGTAGGGTAAGTATGCTCCGAAAATTATTATAAACATGTTTTTTTTTTCATTTATTTTATAAGTTATATTTATATTTATATTATTGTATGACTTATGCGATTTTAGACATTCCCCATGAGATTTTAAACGAGTCGTGTTTTGTTAAACATTTTCAAATTTTTCGCTTAAATATTATCATTTTTAATATTAACGCGCTAATTCTAACATTCGTATTTACATATCACTCCATCTTCTTCTTTTTGAGTGGGTACACCGGGCCTTAAGAAACAGCTGCATTTGTGAACATTTGGTTTCCGGATTTTACGTAATTGAAAATTTATTATTTTAATTTTCCACGGATTCTGCAGATTCACCAATGTTTTAATCCCTCGCTAACTTTGTACCACTCTCTCCACTTCCAAGTCTCCATAAAATTACACTTTTTTTCTTTAAAAGTTATCGTATTGTGTTTTCCATCCACCCTTTTTTTCAAAAGACGAACTAGGGGCCAGTTGTTTCATTTGTTTCCATTTCAACTCTGAATCAAGTCAACTCAACACCTCTTTGAAAAGTCATTAAAAGCTATGAAAAAAATAATTTTAAAATAGCCAGTAACCCTAACCCAACTTAACCTATTTAACCAATTTAAAAAAAAAAATTATCACCACTCTTAATGACCTTTCTGAGGTGGTTCTGAGTTGGCCGGTGACCATTTCATTTCAGGTCCGGACCAGAGGCAACCACCTCAGCCCCCTGGATAGAACTGCTGAGATCGAGACCTGCACACAGAGAACAACTCCAGAGTCACTCAATGACTGCATAACGGAAGAAAATAATTGTTAAATAAAATGTGAAATTATATATGCATATTATATATATAAATAAATTATAATTATAAAGTACCTAGTTCATGTTTGTTTTAACTCCTTGGTTTAAGTGTAGAGGGGTATAAGGAACTTATATCCAAATATATGAAAGGAACAATCTGTTATGAAATAGACGGCTCGATAGAATGTACACAATGTAAGCGTACAATAATTAGTCTCGTCCTTCTGTCATATGCAACCATTAGTAATTACACTAGCAACCTACCTACCATTAGTTTCATTCCACACCTCATCATCAAGTACATTATTAATAACTAAAACGCCTTTATCCGCACCTTGGCATACTCACCACAGTATCAATATAATATTTTATGTAAGGAAAGTATATTCTTAACCCCTGGGGGCTGGACCCCTGCATTTGCAGTGTTAAAGAATCATGCCCACACACGATACGAAGCACTGCAATTGCAGTGTCAACCTTATGCATTAATTTTAACTTCGGATATTAATTCTACTGGGTTAGTTAAAGACAGAAAAAATATATCACTTCATCAAGTATTATTGTCTACGCTTTTTTTTTTTTTTTAGGAAACAAACAGTCATACAAAATGATAATATAACAATGAACATTCATATGTTGTAGACCAATTAAGTTCCATTAAGTAAAAATTTTGATATAGTTTTTTTTTTTACCTACTCAACTTATGTCACAAAAAAATAAACATTATAAGGAAAAACATTAAAAAGAAAAACATGAAACGTAATAAAGAATAAAAGTAAAGTTATTAACAAACATAGTTATACTATTTACTACGGATAATAATATTATAAATTTTCACAAAAAAAAATAGTATTTTAAGTTATTAATATATTAACCTCTCAGAAATAGACGTTCTGTTTATTATGTGTCCCTTAGAAAACTGTCAAAACGTGATAATATTTGTGTTATTTACGATTTTTACTAAAAGCTTCATAAATCACGTTTTGGGAAACTTAGCCTCATTCTAAAAACTGTTTTGAAAAGGTTATGAAATAAACTTTCAAATTGTTTTATTACAAATAAATAATAACATTTGTAAATATTAAAATTTAGAATGCAAACATAAAAACATTGTAAAAATGACCCACGTGATGTTTTATGTGAAAACGGTACTAAAATCACAGATTATGTAAAAAAAAATACTTATTCTATCGTACAAATGTATAATAAACAATTTACAATTAACAAGTCACCTCATTTTTTTACCATTTCATACAAAAATATTTTAATAAAAAACTAACAATGTCTTGAACAAATGACAATCAAACAAGATGGAGGTTCCATTCGGCTCAGATAATTAATCTCTATGTTCCATAGATATTTTTTAATACAGACGCGTAGCGTTGTTCATTATCGATATTGAGTTTTTTATTTCATGGTAATTCGTATACTAGTGATGGAAATAAATCAATTTTTGTAAAATCTCGCGCGTTGACGTCAAAAGACGCTCTAATGTCTTGACCGCTATTATTATATTTGCGTCTTTTGACGCTCTAATGTTCCGAGTGGTTAAGCTGCATTTTATATGATTTCAAGTCATGGTTGAAAATGTCTACATCTCGTAAGGCATTGTAAGTTTCACAGATACGTATTATTGCAGAGTTTTGCGCGTATTTGGATTTACTGTGTGGTATTCTAAATAAGTCGTTCGATCTGGTATTTTGTTTGGGGAAACGAAATGCAATATTTTCTAACAGATATGATGAATCAACAAGGCAGTTCATGATTTTGTATAAGAATAATGCATATGTATTTAACAAATATCTTTTTATTTATTGAAGTTTCTTGTCGGCTAATATGTGTTAAATGCATTATACTTATATCAAGCGGTATTCATTGTCAAGAAAATGTACCAAATATTAAACAGCATCATTTTGAGAAAAACATATAAAATAATTAATTGTTGTTGCTTGAATAACATTAATGTTTTAGCGCGCTGGCAGACTACATGTAGTCTGATTTGTATAGCAATATACGCAGGGTGGCACATCTACACCGGCTCCAGTCCGGGATCATCCCGATCGTCCCCTTTCAAAAATCATCTAGTGCAGGGGTCTCCAAACTACGGCCCGCGGGCCAAGTCCGGCCCGCCAGTGTCATCAATCCGGCCCGCGACAGCTTATGACCAGTGTCATCAATCAGGCCCGCGACAGCTAACGGCTTATTGTTGTTGTGATAAGTTGAATAAAAACACAAAATGATATTAACTCGGTTTTATTTACTTGCTAGGAAAAGCTTGATGACAAGTATAAAATCAAAAAGTACTACTAGCACTATCTGTGCGATGGATGGTGGGTACTTTCACTACGTATTTCTGCGTGTAACCACCTAGATGCCGTATTGTAGTCGTGAAAATACAGTACAATACAATAGTAATTGAACTAGCAAGCGTATTTTTCTTTTTACATTAACTCCACACAGGAGGCCCTGAGGAAAATATTTTGCCTCGGGGCCTATGTCATCTTAGCGGATGCTGTGTGAAGGTTTTTTTAAGAAAGAGAAGGAAAGGAAGTTCTAGGAAGGAAAAGATGTGAGTGGTGGGTAAGAATCTGGGGGTGAGTGTCCAGGAGTATCGGACGTATGAATCCGTCCCTCCAACTGCGGTGATGAGTCGAGATAGTTCGGCTGGAAAGGTCAAAAGGCGTTCCTCACCCAGTCTCTCTCGATCCGGCCCGCCATCCAGCAGGTGGGCAGACGCATCCGCCGCCAAGACCTGGACAAACCTCACCCCATGAACCATGAATGATAATGGTAGGAAAATTAAAACGGTTTTGGCCCTTGGAACTTACTGGAGGGAACAGTATGGCCCTAAGGCTGAAAAGTTTGGAGACCCCTGATCTAGTGCATTGATAAAATTGCAATTAATTTGAAAATAATTGCTTAAAAAATATATTATGATAAATTATAACAATCATACGGGTGTCAAAAGAATTAATATTCTGTTTAAAGATAACAATTAATCAATGCAGAGACAATTTAATATGATTTCCTTTGATGCTTGCATTAATTTATTTGTAGCTATTTTCTCATCAGGAGGGATCGATATTCTCAAGTATGTAGTTTTTTTTTCTTTAATTATGTTAGAAATAACATTCAGTATTCCATAGTTTGGGTGCAAATGCACAACCGATTCATACAGTAGCCGCGGAAGTGTGATGTCTATGGCGAAAACCGTCAAGTCAGCTGGTGTAGGGTATCCCCTCATTGAAATAACTGGCAGTTTCCAGTCGAGCATCCCGCACAAGTCTCCCAGTGCGCTTATACTAAGATTTTATTTATAGTAAGTACTTATTATTTCATTGCAGTTACTCTCACTTGGAGGCTGAGAAAATCATCGCCATGAAGAATTAAGTACAGGTTTGCAACATACATATATGTATAATATTAAGTGCAGATTTGCAACATACATATATATTATTAAGTGCAGATTTGCAACATACATATATATTATTAAGTGCAGATTTGCAACATACATACATAATATTAAGTGCAGGTTTGCAACATGCATACATAATATTAAGTGCAGATTTGCAACATACATAAATATAGGTTTGCAAAATACATTCATAACATTTGCAATCATTTACCTTCTGTACTACATTTTGTATAATATTTTTGAATATCAGCCATGCCTTATTTTATACCTTAATAAAAAAATATGTGTGTTATTGTTTATCAATGAAATGAATGCCACAATGCATTTTAAAGGGTGTAGTGGTTGCTAAAGTTTAAACCGGCGACATTGCGGGAATTGAAGATGGACATATCGGGTGACTGTCCCCCCTCGATGACCGATGGATCTGAAGAATATGCAAATAACCAGCAGAATTGCCCCACGGTATGTACAATTATTCTTATTCAATGCTATCTGGATATTTATCTAACTCGTCCACCCCAAAAATATGTAAACAATTTTCAGCAATCTTAAATACTGGCAAAATTCCTTTGTTAATAAGGATATTTTGCTCCATGATACTATTACACCTGAAAGTATACTTAGCTGAGAAATTTATAACCTGATCATATATTTACTATGCACTCTGAAAGATATAGTATTGAAGTTTTTTGTATAAATATTTTATAATTATCAACTGAATATTTTTGGATAACATTTTTCCTGAAACATAACTGTGTGTGTAATTTCGTGGGGTAATTACTACAACTAGGTAATTCCGAAATCAGCATTTTTGAGTTACACACTAAAAGCATAAATTTATTTTCTCGTCTATGAATGCTACAAACAGAAAAGCCGTAATGCATTGGAATCATGAATTATTTGATTATGTTTTGTTGTGGGTATATCTCCAAAAAACGATATCTTTTAATTGTTAATTGGATAACTCTAGTTATCACAAGTGTTTTTCCAACTTTTAATTAGGCAACTAGATTTATCTAGTTGTTGCTCTAAAAATTATGGAATTGCTTAAGTTGCTTTCATTGCATTTTTTGTATGTAACAACTCGGTAAGTCATTCCGTTTTTGCACCATCACACCATCATTAAGTATTGATTAAATGATTCGCCATTTTTTATTTCAAAAATATTACGGTTCCCAACACGAAACTATGATTTAACCATTCTTATCAGTATAAACATAATATCAGATTTATTACCATCTTATAATTCAATTTCCCGACAAGACTGATTTCATAGTTACTTAGTTGTAGTAATTACCCCACGATTTAATAATTTGATTATGAGTCGTGCATACGTTCAAAAGATGTTTTCCACAAATCTGAAAAAATTTATTTAAGGTAAATTATTAAGCCAATTTCTGAATACCTTTTATACAGTTATCATCAAAAAGTTATTTTTCTAATACTACTGCTACACTTGACTTTCATAATATAAATAAATTATTTTCTTTACAATGTTCTACTGTAACTTTTATTTCATCCTTTTATACTTGTAAAATAGGTGCTAGACCATTAATTTATATTTGCGCAAATATTTTAACACATTTTTGCGAACAAGATTTGTTACCGTAAGTGCGTTGGTTATCCAGGCTTTAACTTTCGGATAGTCTTTTATTACGCTATATTGGCAGTGCAATATTAGTAAGTCACTACAACATTCTACTACAATGTTACACGTCCACTTTGACACGGAGAAGATACAGCTTTCATCAGGATTTAGTTTCTTGGTAACTTGTCTTATCCAAACCAAGTTGGAGTTTTATTAAGGTGAATAAAATAAATAAGATTTGTAAGAAGTTTAATATACATAGGTTACGTTTTAAAGTCTCTTTTTGAATGCACTTCTTGCCACCGATACGGGCGCCAATCGACTTGGTGCGAACTGCCATTTAGTGAACAAATTTTGATCTCTGACGTTTGACAAGGGATTTTTTTAGAGCTTCTTTCCATAAATGCGTGTTTTAGTAGTGTTAATATGTGACCTTAAAAATGGAATTTATTTGAACTGCGGGGAGTTGGACACGACTTTAATTTTAATGTACCTAGCCGTACATTCACATATTTACTGTCCACATGTTCTTATTATTTTTCTGAATTTCTGAAATTATTACGAAATGCATAGCCCGTTGGAATTATGTAATGTGTGATGTATGGTCTTGTTTTTAAATAATGAGTTAGCCCAGTGGGATGGTTCTTGGGGGAACGAGTTTGAGGTTTATTCTGGACCTTGGAGAAATAATCAATTTAAATTTAATAACATTTTTTTAATATCTAACATACGTATAAAAAAAAGACAATTAAAAAAACTTATATTGTTTGATTATTCATCTTCTGACTAGTAATTGAGATTATGGCAAACCACAATCAATCACCAAACCTTAAAATAAATTATCCAGTAATCATGGATATACATAAATATTTGATATTTTTATTGGTTATTCAAAGCCCACAAGACTGCTGAAATTATATCTGGGACAGTACATTATTTACTTTCATTTTACATTGTCTGTGGAAACTGAAAATAATATAAAAATGTATCTGTATGTACTATAATTTAATAGTAATTGATAATATTTTCGCCCAAAATAGGAAAATTATTATATTTTATTTGTGTTTTAGATTCAAGTTTTACAATGGTGAATTGAGAAATATTTAAAGATATGTAGGTATTATGTGCTTCCAAGGAGTTACAATTGTTAAGTATTTTGATTACAGGATGAAGTCGGGGATGGGGACGGGACCTCTGCTGAGAAGAAACGTAAACTCGGAAGCTTCCTGCAAACCCACTCCATCAAACTTGAGGATGGCACTTCCCACGCCGCTCTGGATTACGTGGAACAAGACGGCAAGTCAGCGTACCTCTGTTTTCCTTGTGCGGCCACCTGTTACACGGAAAGCACACTACAGGTTAATATTACTTTTAGCTTTAATTTCTTACAATTTTTTTTTTTAATTTTTCCCTAAATTTATTCTCTAAATTTCCTCAGAAATTAATCCTTATCTATTTCCTAAATACATATAATTTATTTATTAATTTTCAGGAAATCGACAGTTAACATTTATTTCAGTTTGTACATAATATTAAATAGCCAAAATAAAACCAATTATGGATTTCCTCCTTGTGACTTTACTTGTACTGGGACAGCATAATAAGAATGTAAATTAATTTTATAAAAAAGCAATATGAATCCAAAAATTATATAAAACAAAAACCAAAAAACAAAAAATATAAAACAATTTTTTTCTTATACACGGTGTCCGAAAACTTGTAGTACAAGCGGAAAACTGGTGAACCTACATCACATAGGGAACCTAAATAAACATAAAGATTTTCAATTTAAGCATTTTTACATTCAAATTTTTTTTTTAATATATCTAATAAATTTTTTCGGGTTCTTTAGGGTTACCGATACACGGAAATGTTATTTTGACAGTTCGAAGATGCTACTATAAAATTATTTTTAAGCTGCAAAATCTTTTTTCGTGTCCATAATTTATTTATTTTCACTTACTAAGTTATTCTTCCACTTCTTCTAGGCATTAAAATATGGTTAATTAACGTATTAACTTTGTTGTGGAGCAATTTGAATAAGCGGCGGGCAATAATTTACTCCAGTTGAAAGTAATACGAACGATTTTCGGCCAATTCGAATAAGCCTTGTGAGAGAAATTATTAGCATATTTGTGTTCCAACTTACATTATGTAGTAATGTTACTTTTCAAATCCAAAAACCCTAGGCACATCACAAAAAACACATAAAAATGTCATTGGTACATCACAAAAACATAATAACAGGCGTTGGTATTATTCCATTGTAATACACAATAATTAATCACGTTAAACTACGAAAATATCACAAAATAGTACACAAACACACATTGTTTTAAAGTTTAATGAACGAAAAGGTTGTTGATAGAAAAAATGTCAACAAAACGCGTCAATCGCGTGAGCCGTGAACCGAAAACTGCATAAACAATAATACCCGAAAACACGTGATCGTACAGGTCCGAATATAGCCGCAATCTTCTAGCCTCTTCTCTCGCGTGTATTGAAATGAGCGAATAGAGATAGCTAATTTTGTTTTGGAATGCGATACGTACAAGCTGCGAATGATTCTACTTCTTGAAAACTATAGCGCGTCTCTTATTTCACGTGTTTATTGAAAGGAGCTAATAGACAGAGCGGATTTTGTTATACTACAAGCTGCGAAAATATTACGATGATCTATTTAACCGTCGAATGACCAATTATTTTATTTTTACAGTGAATTAAATTTTGGGCGATTTCAAAATAATGCTTAAAATCCGGAATTCTTTATTTTTTTTTCTTTTCTATAGTTTTTATTAGTTAGGTTCTATGATCGTAAGTAATAATTTATAAGAATTTGACCAAAAAAAAAAACAACTTCTGATTCGATTTACTCGAAAACAAAAGCTCAAATCAAAAAAAGTTATACTACAAAATCAACTCCAAATGTGATGGGGAATCCCCAGTTTCCCGCTTGTACTACGAGTTTTCGGACACCTTGTATAAAATGAAACATTACTAAACAAAAAATCTATCAATACATTGGTAGCCATGGAGAGAGGTTGATATTGATTAATTTACTTTGATATTGAACACTGAATGCCTTCAATGTTGATTTGACCATAAACCAATATCTCCAAATGACAACACTTTTGACTAGTATATTGAGACAGCTATAATATGTTGCCGCACTCTGGAACTTTTCCATTATTCTTCATATCACCATTCCATCGTACATATCCATTTACATCGACAGTTAAATTAGTAAGTAATTCGCAAGACACTCTTATCGATATTTTTAAATATTTATCTGAGTAGGCACCTACCTAATTTTTTTTTTTTTAACTTTATTTATTCCCATTTCTTTGTACATATAATGTATAATAGCAAATATTATATAATAACAATTAGTATGAACAAGAAATGAAAACCCACTAAGGCACTGCCTGAGTGTGGGTAATATTAAAACAAAATACTATATTTCCAAGTACCCAAAGTATAAAATAGACTTTAAAAAAAACATATAAAATATAAAGTTAAAAAGTTAGTATAACATAGGTAGAATAAGTGAAACGGGTTTTTTTCAGCTATTATAAAAATAAAATTAATAATATGGAGAAAAACATACTGATTTTTAATTATTTTTTTTAGTTATTATAAAAAAATAAATAAACAGAAAACATATTGTACTACAGTTTAGAAAGTTACAGAAAGTGAGTTGTAGAAGGATGGATAAATTTATAGAAAAAGCGTTTCAATATCTACATTATTCAACCATAATTTTACCTCTTACGTATTTTATCATTTTATTTATCATTTGAGTTTGTAGTGGTAGAAGGTTAAATGTACGAGGACCAATGAAACTTAATAGTGAAAGTTTTAATAAGTATTGTTGTGTATGAAGTCTTTTATGAATTTTTCTGATTCATGATTCGGTATTTAGGAAACGAAAATAACCTCTTTTTGAACAAATTGCAAATTAAAAGAACAATAACAGCAATGCATAAAGTCCGGTCTCCAGTGACAACAATAAAAACATTGGGTGTTTGATTGACAAAGAGTTTTAATTTCCATCGGCCACGGAAAACAAAAACATTGTGGCCCTGCCCCAATGTTCCATCTTTGTGGTAATATTGTCACTAGAGACCCAGATTTATATACATTCTGTGAAAAAAAATTGCGAAAGTGAAAAATGGGAAAAAAAACAAATTTTTGTTTCAAATGTCATAATTCTGATTTTCGAAAGTTATAGTACTGTAATTATTTATAGGAATTAGATATTTTATTATTTGTCAAATTACATATTTTTATTGTGAATTACCATGAAGGATGCGTATTTACCTGGAAAATATAATAAAATTTGATATACATAATGTTTTTTTATAACATTAAAGAGAGAAAAAAATCATTTTTCTAAATATAAGTACCTATCCTGGGGAAACTGCATAGGACAGATGTACACAATTTTTATAAATAATTTAACTCATCTAGTAACTAACTAACTAACCATCACGCCGTTTCCGCAGGGGTAGGCAGAGAGGACGGACTGCCAAACAACAAGGTCTTGGCACCATTCCTTGCCTCGTTTACATTCATACAACGTCTCATACATGCTCTTCTATTATTCTGTCTCTTGACTTGGCCCGACTCAAGTATCTGATTCACTTGGTCGTGCCATGTCTTTCTTGGGCGTCCTCGACTTCTTCAGACGGTACAATTTACAAAAACATAATGTTTCAAAAATCAAGTACCTAAGTTATCACGAAAATAGTGTCATCCGGGGCACGGCGGGCAATTCGGCATTTTACGCTGGCACATAAGAAAGTGAATTAGTTCACAGGGTCCTGGCATTCTATGGGTTAAACAGCTGATATTTACATATTGGTTCTCGATTTACTCGAAAAAGAAAGCTCAAATCATAAAAAGTTATACTACAAAATCGACTCCAACAAATGTAGATTCTCCGGTTTCCTGCTTGTATTACGAGTTTCCGGACACCCCAATATATATTATGTCATTTCCAGACTTGATATTTTTTGTTACCAAATAATGGACTATTATTTTCAATCTGCTTATTTTTTTTTGTAATTGATGTAGGCATTCGACCATAAAAAATAAAAACATTTATACACCATACAACCCACTTTTAAAACTTCGATCTATGATTATCGCATTAATAATGATTTTGCACAATATTTTTAATTAAAATATGTACATAATCTGTAGAAGTACGGCTTCTTATTATCATTATGATTCCTTTGGCTTTCCGGGCCACTGCGCCAAGGTGTCGATATCCGATTCGATCATTTTTAACTGTATCATACAAACACTATCTAGATAGCATTTAGTTCGGGTTTGAATCTTCCAACCTTACATGAAGATAGCAGCCAATAAAATATGCGTTAAGAAAATGAAGATAATGTTGGTGGTTCTTAGTCGAAGTATGATACAGCTTAGCATTAGTTAGTTAGCGCAGTGGCCTGGAAAGCCGAAGGTCCTGTGTTCAAGTCCCAGAGGTGCCAAAATCTTTTTCTGATTTTCTGTTTCCAGATTCTCGATTGAGTTTCGCTAATATTATCTTCATTTAATTAAATATTACAATTTGAGGTTTTACAAGTAAAGTTAAAAATAAAAATAAATTAATATTTTTTACTTCCAATAAGCTCAGGAATTGCTGGCTTAAATCCTGAGTAGGGGAAAGTATGGTATATAGTACCTTTTGATAAATCAATCAGACAGTTGATCTCACAATCAAAATGTCTCATCATTTTGATTTATGTTTTCGCAATCTTCATCTAATTTTTTCGGCTCCTGGGTAAGGTAATTTCGTATTCAAAGATAAGTTTTTTTTTTTTCTCAAATTACATTCAATTTAATATGTTTATATTGTACAATTTGCTTTTGTCAAATCACATTTTTCACATGTCGTTAACATGTTTTACTATCATTTTTTCAAAAAAACATAACTGTTCGCTAAATGAATCTCCAGTGGTTTTCTAAATCGTATTGGTTCGATTTAGAAAACACCTACGATTCACCTATGCTTTGGCACTTATTTTGATAAGGCAGGACCCACAATTCCGCCAACGACCTATGGTATAACTTTATTATACTAAAAATTATCATTTTTTCTGAAAATTTAAAACATATGTTTACTAGATAAAAGAACAATCTTTCGAAATCAATTTATAATTTTTTGTGGAAAAGAGTCAATACGTCTAAACACTGATTTAAAAATGACATATTTCTGGTGTTCTCTGGTTATACGCTCTTAAATATGTCCACATTTTCTTGAATATGGATTGAAATAATGTTCTAGGTACGATTTATCTATCTACTAAAAACTTTTAATTTGAGAAGTGTCCTGCCGGTAAAATATGATTTCAATAAATATCATACCCAATACAAGAAGTATTTGTTAAAACCTAACTCCACTTCTCTAATCCATTTCAATCAAACAGTATTGAGAGTTATGAGTGGTATGATATAATACTTTCCCCTATGCAGCCTATGCTGTTACACCCTGTTATATATGTATGTATTTGTATTGTTTTAGGATCACATGCAAGGGAAAGTACATACCAACAGGTTATCTCCTACAAATGTGTATCCCTCTTCGATCTTAACGAATCATCCATTCTTCGAAATAAAAAAGCACGACACAAGTAAGTACAAAATGGTTTTCTTGTGTTACTTAACTAATGTGTAGAACCTTTGTAAAAAAACATGCCATATAAAGCATTTTACCTATTGCCGGGACATATTGTAGGTAAGATGTGGAAACCTCGAATCTCAAAATTCCATTTTTTCATTAGTGTGAAAAAGCTGCTTAAAAAGTGCGTAATATTCTCTTAAGAAACATGACAAAAGTTATTTTAGAAGTTGCTTTATTTACCAAATGAAGTATCTTGCACATTTTGGATTTCGCCCAAATATTGTACTCTAAGAAATCTGAGGGTTTAAAATAAGTTGAGTTTTTTTTTTTTCAGAGTAAGATTTTTATTCGCTTATGAGGTTTCAATGTTTACGTTTTTTATTCACTTATAGCGATTCATGCGTTCCATCTTCCCCGCCTTCCCTCTCCCCTCTCCCGCTCCCCTGTCCCGCTAACCCCCCTCCCGAGTTCCATATATTCATTCCCAGTGCATTCAGTTTTTAAACAGCTCGCATGCCACCTATTACAATATTTTTTTATTCAAATTTTCATTTTTCATATATTACAAACATTCATTTTTGTATATTATAAGAACAATCAACCAAATTTGGTATCTGACAAAGGGACCTATTTAATATATCTATAATTAGCTGGTCCCCGGCATGCGTTGCAATGCCATTCAAAGAAATAAATTGATTCTCCCTGCATGTCCTTTCCCGTGCGTCCCCATTCCTTTCCACCTTCCCCGCCTTCCCCTCCCTCGTCTCTTCCCTCCCCGCGAACCCCACCTCCCCTGTTCCCTTTCCTTTCCTCCCTGCCGCTAAAATATATGAAATACACCCATTTTCATTTATACAAATTTCATAACGCCATTATACATTGTCACGATAATAATTATTTCCTTGGTGATAATTATTGTCCTGACCAAAATTAACCTCTTCTGACTTATTGGTTATTAGCCGATTGATAATTGGTAACCTCCTGGCTAGATATATAATTATTCAACCGCCTTTATTTTATCCATTGCCAACTTTGCGAGTTTTTCCGGTAGAGGAACTTCTTGGATTAACGCCGATAGAGAAGCCGGCGTCCTTCTGATTGTATCACATAATTTTAAATAATGGAGTTATAAAATCCTTGAGAGTTATAGAGGATAGTGCCGTGTGTCAGATCTAATGTTACCAGATCCTAAAATGCGAGATCCGTTATTTCTTTTAAAACAAAAGTGCGTGTCATTGTATTTGCGTGAATAATCCTCGCGCGGCCAGTTGAATGGCCTTTTTTCTCGCTAATCAAAGCCATCCGCTGTTTGGGATTGAGTTCTGTGTCTGTCACTCCTGGAGACAATGACACCCAGATTCTTCACCTTTTCCTTCCGTTGCGATACACCATATTTGGTTGGGGGAGGTTTACATTTTCACTTATCAACTTTAACCACTCCGATCTTCGACCAAGTATACCCTAGACAAGCCCTCTCATAGTAAGAATCAGAATAAAATAACGCCAGTAACAGTAATTTCGCAATACAACTCTCCTTCCAATTCCGCCGTCTTGCATACAGAGTTTCCGGCAATATACCGGCAGTATACATAAGCAGATATACACGATAATGAACCGATAGCAGTCAAGTACAATAAGCGTGTTTTCACGTCAACGCGTGTGTTTCCACAGAAATTGTTGCGTTATTGTACTAGTGACATCCCTAAAACAAAAAGTAGAAGCTCCATAATAAATCAAGCTACCCTTTACTATTCAAGTTGTCCATTGAAATACATAAAAAAGACCTATTCTGTCAGATACATGGTAGACTGCAAAATCGCCTATGCGCCGTTAAACATTGTTATTTTTTTTATTAAATATTCTTGAATGAAAGGATAAAAAAATGAGGTTACTTAATTGTTTATTGTACATTTATACGATTGAATAAGTATTGTTTTTTACATAATCCGTGATTTTAGTACCGTTTTCACATAAAAACATCGCATGAGTCATTTTAACATTCAGTTTGCATTCTAAATTTTAATATTTACAAATATTAATATTTATTTGTAACTAGCTGGTACCCGGCATGCGTTGCTTTGCCATTTAATAAAGAAATTGTTTCTACCTGTGCGTCCTTTCCCATTCGTCCCGTTCACTTTCCTCCTCCCCTTCCTCGTCCGCGTCCCCTTCCCCTCTTGCGTTCCACCTTCCCTCTCCTCACTCTACCCCCTCCCCTCCCCCCTCCCGAGTTCCCCACCGCTCTCCCGGGTTCCCCTCCCCCCTCCTGCATTCCATACATTCATTCCCGATACATTCATTTTTAAAACAGCTCCTCCTTCCCCCGTCTCGCCAACCCCCCTCCCCACTTCACTCCCCCCACCTACCCCCTCCTGAGTTCCCCTCCACCTTCCCTCTCCCCACTCCAGTCCCACATCCCCCCCCCCTCGCGCCGCCCCCTCCCTCAAACCTACCCCTCTCCCCTCCTACACCCCCCCCTTTCCTTCCCTTCCCCCTCTCCCTCCCCCAACCCCTCCACCCCACCCACAGTTTTATACAAAATAACTGGTACCCGGCGTGCGTTGCTATGCCATTTAATAAAGAAATTGTTTCTCCCTGCACGTCCTTTCCCATTCGTCCCATTCACCTTACTCCTCTCTCCGCGTCTTCTTCCCCTCTCACGTTCCCACTCCTCCTCCTCCACCTTCCCTCTCCTCACTCTACTCCCCCCCCCCCTTCCTCTGTCCCACAAACCCCCCTCCCGAGTTCCCTCCTTCCGTATTCGACTCCCCCCTCCCGCGTTTTCCCCTCCCGAGTTCTCTTCCCCCCTCCCGAGTTCCCCTCCACACTCCCGGGTTCCCCTCCCCTCTCCTGCATTCTACATTCATCACCGACACATTCATTTTTAAAACAGCTCCCCCGCACCTTCCCCCTCCCTTCCACCTTCCCTCTCCCCACTCCACTCCCCCCATCCCCCCCTTCCCGCCATCCCCTTCCTTCCCTCCCCCCTCTCAATCCCTTAACCCCTCCATCCCACCCTCCTCCCCTTCCCCACACCCTCCCCCACCACTCCCCCACCCTACCCCTCCCCCCTCCTACACCCTCACCCCCTTCCTTCCCTCCTCCCTCTCACTACCCCCGCCCCTCCATCCTACTCTCCTCCCCTTCCCCCTCCCCCTCCCACCTCTCACATTCCCTACTGTCATTCCCGGTACATTCAGTTTTCTAACTGTTTGCGTGCCACCTATTACAATTTTTTATACAAAGCTCAACATTAGTTTTATACATAAACAATTATCCAATTTGGTGCAGTCGTTCGGAAGTTAAGTGCATACATACAATTCGGCTATTCATTTGTAGAGATAGGTAATAACTACGACGCCAATAAAGTACTCTTTTTAAGGAAAGTAGCCAAATTAAAAAAAAAAACATTGTTTCACCTTTTCCTTCCCAGAACTTCATCAGCAGTTATTTGTTTGAAATCAAGTTCCTTTTATAGATTTGAAACTTCATTCCATTCAACAGCATCATTATTACATAGTGTAATTTATTTTGCTTATTTTGATCCTGTATTTGTAAAAATCATTAACATGACGGAGAATTAAGTCAGGGTTTTCAGCATAATGAGTGGTAACCAAGATGATAAAGTTGATACAGACTTATCGTGTGGATGTTGGCTTTCGAGGTGATTTTTCACAAAAACGGCGCTATATAAATCGTCCAAATATTATTATGGGCCCCACAGTGAGATCCCAAATTGGTAACATTGTACAACAATAAGCTTGTAATAATGAAAGTATATGTCAGGGGTTCCCAATCTTTTTCAGCCAGCGGCGCACTTACAAGTTTACTATTTTTTCACGGCGCCCTACTTTAGTAAGCTATTTGGAATAGTGACTATAAACAGGGTGTCCGGGGGTAAAGTGCATTAACTTCGGGAGGTGATTCTACATGATATTATAAGTAAAAAAGACAAATAACTTTTTTCGAAATTCCAACTTTTAGGACTTGTTTTGTGGTAAAAAGATAAAAATAGACCGCCGTGTGCCGCTAGCTTTATTATTTTCCGCTGTTACGATACGGGCCAGTCACAAACATGCTGTGTTGCCACAATAGTGCCCGGCGGGCGCTCAGCATGTAAGATCGTACCTCACACTAAGGATTTTTAGTAGGTACGTCTTTTTTTATGGGAAAAAAAATGTTGGAATTTCGAAAAACGTTATTCATCTTTTTTACTCCTACCATCATGTAGAATCACCTCCCGATGTTAATGCACTTTACCCCCGGACACCCTGTATATACAAGGGATGTTCAGAAAGTAAGTGTACTGAATATTAACATTTTTTTTGAAAAAGCGAATTTTTAAAAAAAATTACGTGAGTTGTGGCACAAGTTTCTTTATGCCCTCCTAAGAATTCTCCCGACAGCTCCTTCCCCCACCTAAGAACCACTTTCTGCACCTGCTCGTCGGCTTAAAACTTAATTTCATCCATATATGCCTTAAGGGAGGTGAAAAATTGATAATCTGAAGACGCCAAGTCAGGGGATTACGGGGAGTGGTTAAAAAAATCCCAATCAAATGAGTCCATGATCGTGTTGATGTCTAATTCTGTGTAAGGACGGGCGTTTTCATGAAAAAAAGCGCACTTCTCTGGTCAGCGTTCCCCTCCTTTTGTTTGCAATGCTCCTTTTGAGTTTTTTCAGGGTACACAATATTATTGTGCATTGTTGGTCTCAATCTGATGCCGAAATTTGACCAAAATGATGTCTTTTCAGTCCCAAAACACTGAGGCCATGACTTTTTGTGCCCGAATTTTTTGGCAGATGGGGAATCGGTGTGTTGCCACTTTGACGTCTGTTTTTTTTCCAGGCATGTAATGAGTCACCCATTATCATCTCCAGTCGCAATAGAGCTTAGAAATCCTCATCTTTTTTTCTTGTAGGTGGTATGTATTCCTTCAGTGAGTAAATTGCGGAACACAGCACTTGGCGGGATTTTTTGCCGACATCTTTCACGCAACTGGTCACTACAACGTGAGTTTACATACTATCAAGTTCCTACTAAGCTCGTTCCGGTCATGAGACCTCTTTCTACCACTCAGTATCGCCAACACCCAAAAAACAAAAAACCACAACCTGTTATGGTCACAGTACACTTACTTTCTGAACATCCCCTACCATAATAGTAGTTAGGTAGATAGGCACAGTAATTAAAACATCCACAATATGAAATTGAGTTCTATTATATTTATAAGAATTCAGAATTGGAACGGAGAACAACAAAAAAATAAAATACGATAGTTACTCAGTCAAATCAATGTGACAGGTGAGCTTGATGATTTCCGCACAGTTTTACAAAGCGGGGAATAAAACTTGACACTGCTACTCTCATTTCTTGCTCCACATTGATCTTTGAGCGATATTTGTTCTTGATTACAGCTTCAGCTGAAAATCCAGATTCATATAAATATGATGTGGCAAACAGAATGATAATTTTTAAAGCTTTCAAAGTTAAATTTGGATATTCATTTTGAATCGATAACCGAAACTCCACCAAATCGGAACTGGTGAATCTAGTTTTGAGGCTGTTGTCGGAAGAGAGTTTAATGAGACACTCTTGTTCTTGTGTTGTGAATCCTGGCGGAGCTAGTGCACGAAAAGGATCTTGGATCCACGCAAATTTTTCAATATCATCATCTGTAAAGTACTTCGAAAACCATTCGGTGAGCTTCGATAAGTGTTCCGTGAAAAGGGCCATCGGGTCTTGTGAGACAACCAGTTCATTAGATGCCGCATATTTATACAATTGCAGGAAGCAATCTTGACCACTGCCTTCATTCATTTTTTTATCCACAACTGCAGTTTCTTCCTAAACGCCGCAATTCTCTCCGATAGTTTCAGAATGTGCGTGTTGTTGTCTTGCAAAGAAAGATTCAAATTATTTAGTTTCTCAAATATATCGCACAAGTACGCTAGTTTTAGCAAAAAATCTGGTTCAGTAAAATATTTGGCGTGTTCATGACGTTCTTCCTGTAAAAAGTGCGAATTTCTTCGTGTAATTCGAACATACGATATAAGACATTTCCACGTGAAAGCCATCGTGAATTGCAGTAATACAGCACGGCCGTATGTTCAGCTTCCATATCTATGCACAGTTTTTTTAAAAGTCTTGCCTATAGAGGCCTAGTTTTTACGTAATTTACTGCACCAATGACACATTCTAGTACTTGGTTCAGTTTAGAGCTCATTGACTTTGATTTTATTTTTTTTATTTTTTTTTTTATTATTTATTGAGTTAGTTTATACTACATGAATATAAACTAATAAGCACAATGTAACATTTCATTTGATAAATTTAAATATTTTTACAGAAAGCATAACATTTTTTTTTAAATACATTCATTCTTTCTTCATTCTTCATACTTTCAGGCATTTCATCATACATCTTTAGTCCTCTATACATTAGTGCAAGAACTTCCCTATGGATGTGTAATAAGCGCTTGTATACCTCCATACCTGAGAGAGTTTTCGGCGAGTGAGCGACGTCGACGAGTATGTACCTATTTTCTTTAAAGATGCGAGCGCTCAAAATAGGAATTGTTGCTTTATAGGTACCCGCAAATATTTGTGGTTTCGGATTATGATAGAGGATCGACTCACGGTGCCCCCCTTTACTTTCTACAGCGCACCAGGGCGCTGCGGCGCACACTTTGGGAACCCCTGGTATATGTAATGGTGTTGTAAAAGTTAATGTGTGACTAGGTGATCCAGCCGGTGGCGGTGCTTTGGCGGAGAACACCTCCCTACCCGTTGTGGCCAGTGACCATGACTATGACCTTGAGCTCCAACAGAAGAAAGCGACCAGCAAATTATGGCATTTCTTTGAGAACTTCACACAGTGAGATATTTTATATTTTAACAATTCTAAGAAAACATAATGGCATGAGTCCAAATAGCCCAACAGTATTTGTATACAACTAGTCCTGGGTCAATCGTACCCTACCCGATCATTGTAACCCACTCATGAACTACCAATGATCGGTTGGGTTACTTTTTCAAAAAAAGATTTGATCATCTGCACCCACGCCCCGTGATGGATGCTAGTGTGGCGAGTGACCAAAGATTTGATCATCTGCACCCATGCCCCATGATGGATGCTAGTGTGGCGAGTGACCAACGATTTGATCATCTGCACCCATGCCCCGTGATGGATGCTAGTGTGGCGAGTGACCAAAGATTTGATCATCTGCACCCATGCCCCGTGATGGATGCTAGTGTGGCGAGTGACCAAAGATTTGATCATCTGCACCCATGTCCCGTGATGGGTGCCGCCAGTGTGGCGAGTAACCAAAGATGTATGAATTTTTTTTAGACATCTGGAATCGAAGTTTTATGCAATCAGTCTTTGATAACTAAAACCACAGGTGACATTTCTTCAATAGGAACAGCTGTTCATCCTTTTTAATACAAATCTTAATTTTGGATTTGAGGCCAAAATACCAAACCGATTTGAATAATATACAGAGAGGTGCTATATTTATTTATTTTTGTTTTAAATAATAGTACACCGGTAATGACAGACCTGTCTGTCGTACAATTATAAAAAATAAAAAAAATAAAGAAATCAATTTAGAGGCTACTTTGGCATTTTTTTGTGAGTTACTGAGTTAATAAATATAATGAAAATAAATAAAAAATTAAACATCATAAAAGAAGCATTTCTTTGGGTAGAAATTTTAATATATGTATGACAAATTTGTGTTAACAACTTAAATCGGTCATTTGTAATTTGCATTTACGCCTTTAAAAATGCTTTTTTATAATTTGAAAAAAATTGTTTTATATTTCATCATAGAAAGAAATATATTTCATAAAGAAAAAATATTTTTTTAAATAATTATCATTAACTCCCAAATAATTGCCAAAGTTACCTCTAAAATCAACATACATCATTTCTTTAATTACCTATATTTTATAATTTAAAATACAAATAAATAAAGTGACACACATCCTTAGGGGGCATCCATTAATTACGTGAGCACAAATGGGCGGAGGGGTCCAGCAAAATCTCACGTTACTTGAAAAAAAAAATACCAATTGGCCCAAATTTATCTCACCGAGGGGGGGGGTCTAGATTGGAAGAAAAACTGCTCACGTAATTAATGGATGCCCCCTTACTACATGCATTATAATTTATGGAAGCCTGGGGTGTGTAAGATCCCCAGACTTTCTCTGAGCTCAATGCTCAGAGATGATTATGAAAATTTTACTTGCGCCACAATGTATCAAAATGAATAGCAATTTTGCAACTCTAGGAAATATTACAGAGTAACCTACCTTGAATGCAGTTTAATTGCAGCTTGGAGGCCTCCTTTATCATCCAGTAAATCAAAAAATGCAATCCTTATGGCTTGAAATCTTCGCAAGTAGTCTGTTGTCAAACTTACACAACAGAGAATTTTTCACAATGAAACAAGTAAAAGCAGTTTTCAAAAAACAACCACATGATGACAGTTATACTTGTTCTATTCTTAAAGAACAATCAATTTCAGGTTTCTCTGTTAATTTCAAAGAATAGTAACCACTATTCCTATGATACATTTAATTATTTTTCAAACAAATAAAAATAACATATTATAATGCCTAACAACTACAAATTTTTAAACCTTTCGATTAAAAAAAATAACTTTGGTCTCAAATCAAAAATGAAGTTTTGTATGAAAAGAGCTGTGCAGCCATTCCCCCATCTCGTCTTCTATGACATGAGAAGGAGACTCAAGACGCCCTATCTACCAATTTACACATCCATGGCACGGTCTACCTGCAGTAGCTACAATCTACCTACTTTAAACCAAACTACCCGATCAAAGACCGGGTTGCGTATATCCTTTTCCGTGTTCAATATGAGGTAACCATGCCTCGAAATCAACACGGGTTTGTATTGCCATTTTTTCTCCAAACCCGTGTCCAGTAGAAGGCAAACGGCATCCTGCTGTGCGCGGGTTTGTAACGCCAATCCCTTCTCAAACCCGTGTTCAGTACGAGGCACGGGTCCTCCAAACGTGATTGTAACATAAAAAAAGGAAGTGTGTGCATACACGCACAATATAATGGATGGGCAATAAAACGCAAACAGCCTTACTAATAAAATAAATAAAAACACTTTTTTTTTAATTTACCGTTATACGTTAGTTAAGTTTTACTTCAGTCGTGTGGTCTAAAGACTAAAGCACACTCGTTTAAAAAAAAAAAAAATTGTAAATTATAGCTATGTTTTATTGCAACAGCTCCCAAGGGAGGGAGGTTGGAGCAGAGTTGAGATGAGATGAAAGGGGTAGCTGAGGGAGGGGGGGGGGGGGGGGGGGGGGGTAAAGGAGGCGGGGGGTGGAGAGGAGTTAGAGGCGGGGGGTGAGAGGGGGGGGAAGGTTGAGAGAGGGTGGGAGGGTAGGCCTTTTTTATATCCATTTTTCGTATTACAATAGTAACAAACACGAGAATCGGGTATGGGTACCACTGCCCCGGGAACCATTTATTAGATAACCAACATGTCTGCCGTAGGTCATCCCAAGTGGTTCGCAACGTTTGGTGACTAGCAGGGGTGCCTAGGTTCGTGGGGGTGAGGTTTGTTCAGGTCTTGGTTTTTGGCGGCAGATGCGTCTGCCCACCAGCTGCATGGCA
Organism: Limnephilus lunatus; assembly: GCA_917563855.2. Lineage (NCBI taxonomy): Eukaryota > Metazoa > Arthropoda > Insecta > Trichoptera > Limnephilidae > Limnephilus > Limnephilus lunatus. The sequence continues at coordinate 81,393,739 of OU830597.1, read as the reverse complement.
GGTCGGATCTAGAGAAAGTGGTTGAGGGAGTCCCTTTGACTTCTCCAGCCTTACCCTCTCGGAACATCGCCTTGCACCGCAGTGGGAGGGATGGCCTCATACATCCGCACTCCTGGACACGCTGACCCCCAGATTTCTACCCACCCCTGATACCCTTTTCCTTCTCCGAAGTTCCTCTCCTTCCTTTCCCTAAAACGACCCTCCACACAGCATTCCCAAAGTAGAGATAGGCAGTGTGTCGAGCGATTGTAAAAAAAACGGTCTCTCCTGATCCGACCTTCCACGTAGTTGGTGGGCAGACGCAACTGCCGCGCCGGCGAGATCCTGACAAACCTCGCCCCATGAACCCGGGCTCCCCTGCTAAGTCACTTGGGGTGACCTATGGCAGAGGTGTTGATAATCCAATACATGGTTCCCGGGGCGGCGGTACCCATACCCGCCTTCCAAATTACTGATACTACCTATTGACGGCCGGTGTGGTCAAGGGGTAAGGCTCTTGACTCGCAATCCGAAGGTCGTGGGATCGAATCCCGGCATGGGCAAATAAATTTTATTTGAATAATTTGGGTTATTTCACAATTATTTAAATTAAAAATAATATATTTGCGTCACGTTCCAGAGTGGAAGATACTTTCAGTATCACCCTGGGTGGTGTAAGACCACCATTCAGAATTGAAACTTGCTAGAAATGGCTATGGCCGTGTTTAGTGACCAGATCTGAATAGCCAGGTAATTCCTCGCCTTCCTCTTCCCCATCTCCTTCCCCTCCCCACCACCTTCAGCCTCATAATATACCCCATAGTCATGTCATAGTCTCACCGGCTCCAGACGGGAGCATTTGGGTCTCTTGTGCGGTATTCACATAAATATAAAATAAAAAATTTTACACACGAATAAATATTTCAAAATGAGACATTTTTTACAATCCAACTGAATATTACTCTTTTTTTTTTCACTAGTACCGCACAAGAGTCCCAACTTCTCCCATCTGGAGCCAGTGGGACTATGGCATCCCCAATTGGGGTATGTTGTAAGACTGAAGGTAGTGGGGAGGGGAAGGATATAGGTGGGGAAGTACCTGGCTATTCAGATCTGGTCACTAAACACGGCTAAAGCCATTTCAAGCAATGTTTCAATTCTTAATGGTGGTCTTACATCAGGGCGATACTGAGATATCTTTCACTCTAATGGCCATAAAATACAATTAAAAACAAAATATTAAAAAGAATATGACAAATTGTTTATTCATGTAGGTATCCACTTAATACCTACTGGGTTTACGCATTTTACTTGTATCTATTTATGTTTATGCACTTCGATATACAAATTACAAATAACTACTACTAATTAAAATTCTGGAAGCGAGAATTTAACATCTTCATCTGACCCATACTGTAGCGTCTATAGTCCTAGCTGTGCGTGAGCTAGTAGATCTCGAAACCAAGCTTGGAGCAGAACGAACTCTAGTTCTAAAAACGCCCGCTAGTGAGTTCTGATGTGTGGAGCGCTGACCTCGGAATCTGAATTTAAATTTGCTGGTTATGCGCTCTTAAGATTGTACTCTTCTGTAAAGCTTACAATTGGCTTGTCCAAAAATTTAAAGCACAGTTCGTGAAATTGTATTTATTTTGACTTCGGTTCCTGCATGCAATCTTTTGCGTAGATTCAATAAAAGAAATGAATATTGTCAAATTGCCGCTTACGATCTTCTGTCGGGAAAGGCTCTGTATTATCTTTGTTTTTAATTTTTGTCCATCATGAAAAATTGAACCAAATGCACATTTATTTAGAACAAAAAATTAACCTATGCAAAGCGTTCTTGAGATATAGATATATAAAATTGACCAATAAATTATTGTTGTTCATCTAAACATATTACGTAAATGATTTGATAAATTAACAAAATAGTCATCACAGTAGATACGAAAAATATGATCCCGATAAATGTTTACCAAAGATATCCCCTTTAAAATTTTTATTATTTTTTTTTTACCTTCACAACAACCGCTGTATGTAGTTCTGGAAAAAAGTTTCAAACTATCTGAGTGTTCGTTAAATTAATATTGTTATACAAAATGAAACAAGTTCTTTGTTTAAAACTACTTTATTTAAATTTATATTCGTCGACCGGTTTCGTTGATCTCAACCTTTTTCAGGACAACAAACTATCAAATATCAGTTTATAATGTTTATTGTCCTGAAGAAGGTTGAGATCAACCGAAACCGGTCAACGAATATAAATTATAATAGAGTGGTTTTAAACAAAGAACTTTTTTCATTCTGTATAATGTCAAGTCACAAAGTGTTTGCTTTCTTTGATAATTTAATATTTTCATGTTTGTTTTTTATTCTTCGTAATTTGAAATTTTCAGGTCACCAATAGTAGGTTTGGAGTACGTCCTAGAAATCATAAGTGACTACGATGACTTTTCTTCTTTCTACTGTACTCTCTGTCAGAAGAGGGGGCATAAAATTTGTGATATTGTGAATCACCTTGTTTCGAACAGCCACAAGTCCAAATACTTGGTAAGTTATAAGATCACATCTTCTAGTATCCCAAAGAGTCAGAGTTATATTATTTTGTAAATCCGTTCCCACCAATACACTTGGAGAACATCTGTATGAAATGTTTCTGGAGGGTACATGAGATTTTTATTGATTTAGAATTAACGGCATTTAACCCGTCAGGCATATTTGTTCGCTTTTATATTAATCACTTTAATTTGTTCGAAATCATTGTATCTCCCCTATTGTCATAGTAAGAAATATGATATAAACGGTAGGAAAGAGAAAACACCACGCTTTATATTCAAATATAAAAGTTAACCACAAAAGAAGTAAAATGTAGGTCTTTTAAAACTAAAGTTTTTAAGACTATTATTTAGACAAATAACAGTTTCTAGACCAAAATAATATTTAAATATTCAATAAACAATGTCGATATTAAAAGAAAAGAATCAGTTCAGGACCTAGGTGTTACCTTAGATTTCAAACTTACATTCCAATTACATATTAATAACATTGTCACTAAAGCCACCCAAATGTTAGGATTTATACTACGAACATCAAAACTATTTTATTATTTCGATACATTTATTTTGCTATATTATACCTATGTTCGACCGCACCTAGAACACGCCTCACAAATTTGGAATCCAAGATATATAACATATGTTCATAGAATAGAATGTGTTCAGGAAAAATTTCTCTCCTACATAAATTTTCGGTCATTTTATGCATTCCAATCAAATGAAGATATTCGTCAATTCTTTAAAATCCCGAAATTAAATTGTAGGAGAATTATTTCTGATCAATTGTTATTGTACAGAATCCTAAATAATACAATATCTTCCCCGTATCTTTTACAAAAAATAGATATTAGAGTTCCTGGTTGCAATGGCAGAAACGTATCCCTTTTTTATAACAGCCGCTCCAACAACTTACAAAATGAATTCATACATCGAGCCTGCCACTATCATAACGCACACCTCACATATACAGACATCTTCAACATAACTTTCAACAAATTGAAAGCAACACTATCAGATAAATATAATGCATCACAACACACCACTTAACATCCATATTTATATTTATTTATTATATTATATTATTAATCAGATTTCTTTTCCTAATTTGCTATATATTTACATATTTAATAAAATAAAATACTGTTTTGTTTAAAACCACGAGTTTTATTAATTTTTTGAACCGACCGGTTTCGCTTTACTCAAGCATCATCAGGGTACAAATTAATATTCGAGTATTAATTTGTACCCTGATGATGCTTGAGTAAAGCGAAACTGGTCGGTTCAAAAAATTAATAAAACTCGTGGTTTTAAACAAAACAGTATTTTATTTTATTAAATATGTCAAACCACAAAGTGATTGCTTTCTACAATAATATTTACATATTCCCTAATTACATACATATCATCCATATACTCCCATAAGATCATAAGCTTACCCTTTTTTGTGTTTTTCTATATTTTATCATGCATATTTAAGTATTTAGCTTCTCCTAACTATTTTTTTTTCTTAGTTTTTCTTTATGTTTTAATTTAGCTTCTCTTAACTATTTTTTTCTTAGGTTTTTCTTGTCAGCGAAAAAAAAAAAAATTATCAGCGAAAACATGTTTTTAAGCTTACTGTTTTATTTTAGCACTCTTTATTTTTTATGAATCTTTGTAAAGCTGTTTGTTTTCCAAATAAAGATATTATTATTATTATAATAAAGGTCCCAGGTGGCACACCACTTGTAGCAATAATATTCATAAGAAAAACAGTCATTGATCTTAACAAAAGGTAATCTATTAGACAAGTAACTAATCAACTATACATAAAAAAAACTTGTCACTTATCCCTAATTTTCCGATGATTAGTATTTTTTGTCAGACCTGATCGAATGCCTTGAGTCTACTAGTTTCCTACAAGTCGATGGTGTGTATATAGTTTTCATATTATTATTCACATTTCGACCGGTCAGTGGCTGAGTTGGCATCGCGTTTGGGTCCCATCCAGGTGTCGCATGTTTGATTCCTCGGCTGGCTAAGTCCTCCATCACGGCCCTAGCAACATTTTCAGCTTAGTGTGGTGGCAGTAGGAGATTTTAAAATATTGTCAGGTTATTCATAACCCAGGAAAGTTACTTTCTTTTAAAAAATTAAAATAAGGTTTGTGAGAGGAGATCTAGATGAGACAAACCACTATTCGTGAAAAACAAATGTGTTGTTCCCACATCGTTTCATAAACCGGATTGTGATTATATGCAATTCATCGAAAACAAATGTGACATTGTTTTTTTTTTTATCAAGTGATCTTCTATTAAAAAAAAAACTTCACTCAATTAAAGCAAAAAGTTGAACTTTTAAATGGCTGACAATAATTGCTGCTAATTGTCATATATCTCCACTTAACTCAATCATATATCTCAATTCAATCAAATATGTTTTCAACTACAGATGAGTCTCTTTACCTTATTCCGCATTTGTGATTTGTTGAAAAAACCGAATGTCATGTTCGGACGGATTCTTTTTCACAATTCGTAATGCCAAAGATGCGTGTGAACTCACTCGTAGAAGTTCTTAAGCCACTTAAAAAAAAAAATTTGTTATAAATCACAATATTGAAAAAGAGATGAACCGTCGCCGTGTAAACTGGCGGTTGCTTACATTATATATGTATACATTTGCAATGTTTTAATTTATAACCAGAGAATTACTCATGCAAGGCGTCTACTTACTGACATTTCATTTTATATGCAAAATATGGACATTATTTATAATTTTCTTCCCTTTCCATACAACAAATTTGGAGAAGAAATATCTCATAACTCTGTAATGGCTCCCGATGTTAAATTTTATCAAATTTTTTTATTTTATTTTATTTTTTTTTATTATTTATTAACCACTCAGCAACATAAGCAGATATACACGTTAATATGCCGACATCAGTTAAGTACAATAAGCGTGTTTACACGTCAACGCGTATGTTTATACAGAAATCGTCATAACTCCGTTATTGTTCTAGTGACATCCCTAAAACAAAAAGGAGAAGCTCCATAATAAATCAAGCTTCCCATCACTATTCAAGATGTCCATAGAAATAGATAAAAAAAAACTTTTCTTTCAGATACATGATAGACCGCCAAATTGCCTATCCACTGTTCGACATCGTTATTTTTTTATTAAATATTCTTGTATGAAATGATAAAAAAGCGAGGTGACCAAATTGTTTATTATACATTTATAAGATAGAATAAATATTGTCTTTTATATAATCCGTGATTTTAGTACCGTTTTCACATAAAAACATCACGTGAGTCATTTTTTTTATGTTTGCATTCTAAATTTTAATGTTTACAAATGTTAATATTTATTTATAACATAACAATTTGAAAGCTTATTTTATATCCTTTCAAAAACAGTTTTTAGTATTCGGCTAAGTTCGGAAATGTTTCATTTATAGAGCTTTAATAAGGAAGTTGAGTCCATTTTTTTTATTTTTTTTTATCAATGTTCGCATTCAAACTTAAATACTGGTATTTTTTTTTTTTTTTTTAAAGTTCGTTTTCATAGTAAAATTAATTCTCAAAGTTTAAATTTTATTAAGCCCGCCAAAACGAGCGGATCCGAGCGGTAAGAAGCGGGGTGTGGGTGTGACGTCATTTGAACTGAGAAAACTCCGTCGCTTGGGCATTTTGAATGGAGATTTTTTAAATTCTTCAATAAGGAATTCCAGTAATTTTTTTTATCAATGTTAACCGTCTATCAGAATTGATGTTATTTTAAAAAAATAAAATTGATCAAGTTTTCATGGTTAAATTAATATTTAAAGGTAGAATTTTTGTTTCTCGCGCCAAAACTCTTCACAAACACGGTATTACCATCGCTGGCCGATCGCCGTTGGTTGAAGTATCACCCGCCAATTCAGGCCGCCGCGCAAAAAAGTAAAGACCGAAAGTAAGATAACGGTTTACAGCGCAGTTCACTGTGAGACTTTTCTGCGCAATCAATAAATTTAATATACTTACACAAAACTAGTGAGGTTTACGGCGAAACATCAGATGTCAGATGAGTAGAGAATACGTAATGATTATTATTTATACTGAAAAAATGTATTATACTTATTGTAACATACAAATGAACACAATTAATAATTTGATGTATTTACTTGGAAGCTTTAACTCCACAAATTTCAGCACTTATGTGGTCAGTATTATCGATTTTAAATATAAAATCAACATGTCACAACGATTTGTAGGTAGTCGGACTGGCCTTGAATATATCCGATTTCTGACATGGTATGTGGTTTTTTAAACAGATTTTGCATTACATAAACTTTGTTTACTAAACCATTAAATATACCAAACCACCCATTACTAAACTTAAAAAGACTTTTAGGGGATAGAATGCAAAACCGTTTGGCCCATAAGTAAACGACGTTTGGCCTATACACCTCTCTCATCATACACAAACCATCTCTCGTGTAATAGAAAGAGATGCACCGTAGACATTTCGGTGATCCGCTCTTTATACAAACTGAGGTTCCAATGACGTCAGAATTCTTTCGACCATTCATGAAGCGTTTTTAGTTCGTAGATTTTTGATGGATTTTTAAGAAGGTTTAATTAATTCTAAGAATAACAATATAGAAATATATTTATATATTTAGAATCGATATTTTTTGATCTACATGAACATATTTTTTATAAGTCAAAATATTTTTCACTCAACTTCCTTATTGTGAAGCGGAAATAACATAAAGTTTTCGTAAATCTGACATGTCGTTTAAGACGTAAAAAGTGCATATTCGCGATGTATCGGAGTGGTTAACCAAGATATTGCAATACATATATACAAAATACAATGTACATTTTTAAATGGAATGAAGAATTTGCAACATCAAACTTATTCAAAAGTTATATAGGAATTATTTTGTAAACTTATTGGATTTATTGTATAAAATAATAATAATATTTTATTTCATCATAATTATTTTCAATTGTTCAACAGTTGGTGTATGGGCAATGGACATTGTTTGTAAAATAATGCAGTTTTGCTTTTTTTTCAGCAAACCCACTACAAGATTGCTCATTTTGCCTTGATATGTTTTGATCAGCGTTTATATTATAAAGCACTGGGACAAGTGATAAACAATATCTGCAGAGGCATAGAGCAAGCTTTTGGAAGATTACCACCTAAAGTTGTTGTAAACCGGAACTTTTTAACCAATAAGTTCTATATGTCCAAGACTAACATTGAATTTCTGTAAGTAGTCCCTGTATTAGTAATAGGGGACCTACTCTTTACAGAGTTTTCTATCCCATTTAATAAATAGCACATTAAATTAACTTTCCAACAGAATTAAAGAATTGTATTTTTTTCACTTCATTATTTTAACCCAACCAAATTTATTTCCAGAGAAAAACATTCTAAAGCGTTATCTTCAACTCATCACTTCTCCGAGAAAGATGGGGGAACCTTTGTAGAGTTGGTGGATTGGAAATACATAATGTTACTGAGTCAAAGTGGTGAGATAACAGTCCGAATTCATTACATAGAGTTCACCTTTTAAATTTATAAATGGTGTCTTGTTGGCCTCATTTTAGTGTTGTTAAGCCATGTTGTGCTACATCTCACATCATAGTAGGTTCAGGTGTGACTTCCGACAGTGGATGGAAAAAATGGAATAACTCATTTTGATTTTGTTGCTACATCCTATAACCAATACCTCAATTTCATCATAGTAGGTTCAAATGTGACTTCCGACAGTGGATTGGAATAACTCATTTTAATGTTGTCAAGTCATTTTGTGCTGCATCCTTTAACCAATACTTCACATTTCATCATAGTAGGTTCAAATGTGACTTCCGACAATGGATTGGAATAACTCATTTTAATGTTGTCAAGTCATGTTGTGCTGCATCCTTTAACCAATACTTCACATTTCATCATAGTAGGTTCAAATGTGTCTTCCGATAATGGATTGGAGAAATGGAATAACTCATTTTAATGTTGTCAAGCCGTGGTGTGCTGCATCCTTTAGCTGATCCCTCACAACAGGTCGCTGCAACTGGTTGTTTCAATCCCACCCAACGTTCGACTTCAGATTCGTGAAAACCAGAAGAGTTCGTCCTGGATCAGCTATTCTGACGCCTGCGGTTACCCTTTCACTGAAAATTTTGGTTTTTGTTTGTCTGTTATTTTAAAAAAAAATTTTTAATTGAATAACTCAATTATTCTTGCTTTTTTTAATTGCTGAATTTGCGTGGTTTATCTGCAGAGTTTTAGTGATTATAATTTAAATTAATTTTTCGAAGAAAACTTCTTCGGAAAGGTTTTCACTTTGTGATGGCATTATTTATTTTAATAAAAAGACAAATAACTTTGTTTACATCACTTTTATTGGTACACAATCAACATGTTTCGTAAACAATGTTTACTTCATCAGGATCAAACGTATACTAAAATTAAAAATAGATGACACATGGATGGAAAGGGCAGGAGGGAGGGGGAGGGGTAAGAGTGGGGAAAGTTTATCAATTAGGGATTTCAAAGCCATTAGCAGGGAAAGACCGGTTAAGTGGGAAGAGGTTCAAAAGAGGGTTTATAAAAATTTGCTGCTTATTAATTATGTCTGCTTTATTATTTACATTTTTTCTAATTTCTAAAATCTCTAAATTATTTATCTGTGATGCCTTATAGCCTGTATGTAATATTTTAAGTCCATGGTTTTTGTCAAAATTATGATTATTTTTTTATTAAATGATCTGCGAACTCAGACTCGCTGTTGCCATTTAATGCCCTGAGATGTTCTTTAACCCTTACTTCAAAGTTTCTATTTCTTCTACCTATATAAAAGCTATTACAATCGAGTTTATAAACGCCCGATTTTTTTGTTTTGATGTCGCTGTCTTTGTTATTGAGGATGAATTTTTTAAATTTGTTATTTGTGTAAAATGCAGGTTGTATATTACTGGGAATATTTTTGCTAATTATTTTTGACATATCGTTATTAACAAATAGAATTCTGCGCCATTGATTATTATTATGTTTAGAAAAAGGGTAGATATATAGTTTTGAGAATTTCTGTTTATTCTTTTTATTAAGTATTTGATCTATTAGTTTAGTAGAATAACCATTATTAACTGCTATTTGCTTAATGAGATTTAATTCTAAAGTAAAATTAGGAACAGACAAAGGAATCATAACTAATCTATTAACCATAGAGTGAAAGGCCGAGAGTTTCTGAGTGAAAGGATGATTAGATGAATTATGTATAACAGTATCGGTGTACGTATCTTTACGGAAAATATTGAAATCTATTTTATTACCTATTAGTGTTAAATTTAAATCTAAGAAAATAAGATTTTTAATAGCGGTGCACTTTTACTTAAATACGTATATTGCTGGAAAAGATATGTCGATGATATAATATGTATTTGGTTAGGTACAGAAAGGCAACTGAACATGTTCTTAAATTTTTTAAATAAATTTCATAAAAAGATTCAATTCACACTAGAAATAGGTAAAGAGAAGAGCTTAAATTTCTTAGATTTAAATTTAACACTAATAGGTAATAAAATAGATTTCAATATTTTCCGTAAAGATACGTACACCGATACTGTTATACATAATTCATCTAATCATCCTTTCACTCAGAAACTCTCGGCCTTTCACTCTATGGTTAATAGATTAGTTATGATTCCTTTGTCTGTTCCTAATTTTACTTTAGAATTAAATCTCATTAAGCAAATAGCAGTTAATAATGGTTATTCTACTAAACTAATAGATCAAATACTTAATAAAAAGAATAAACAGAAATTCTCAAAACTATATATCTACCCTTTTTCTAAACATAATAATAATCAATGGCGTAGAATTCTATTTGTTAATAACGATATGTCAAAAATAATTAGCAAAAATATTCCCAGTAATATACAACCTGCATTTTACAGAAATAACAAATTAAAAAAATTCATCCTCAATAACAAAGACAGCGACATCAAAACAAAAAAATCGGGCGTTTATAAACTCGATTTTAATAGCTTTTATATAGGTAGAACAAATAGAAACTTTGAAGTAAGGGTTAAAGAACATCTCAGGGCATTAAATGGCAACAGCGAGTCTGAGTTCGCAGATCATTTAATAAAAAATAATCATAATTTTGACAAAAACCATGGACTTAAAATATTACATACAGGCTATAAGGCATCACAGATAAATAATTTAGAGATTTTAGAAATTAGAAAAAATGTAAATAATAAAGCAGACATAATTAATAAGCAGCAAATTTTTATAAAACCTCTTTTGAACCTCTTCCCACTTAACCGGTCTTTCCCTGCTAATGGCTTTGAAATCCCTGATTGATAAACTTTCCCCACTCTTACCCCTCCCCCTCCCTCCTACCCTTTCCTTCCATGTGTCATCTATATTTAATTTTTAAGTTTAGTATACGTTTGATCCTGATGAAGTAAACATTGTTTACGAAAAATGTTGATTGTGTACCAATAAAAGTGATGTAAACAAAGTTATTTGTCTTTTTATTAAAATATTATAATTTAACTTTCAATAAACATTATTTAGAATAATTTCTTTTCAGAAAGTGTCGCTAATTTGTGATCACTATTGTGTTGTGAAAGATGTTCACTTGAACCGTAGTCCCTTTATAAAATGTTATTTTGTTTCTTTCAACCATTTTCGTGTTGCCATTTAAAACCATTTAACCCTTGGAATGCCAAACTCCCATGACCTACTACTACCTTATTGTGCCGTGGGTAAAATTCCTATGGTCTGCCATGCGCCGGCCTACACTATTTTTGTAATAACTTGTTTAATAAACTCAGATATTTGGAAAATCTGATTAGAGATCAAGCATCCTATATAATTCTTATGGAGATAAACTTAAGGCACTAATAGAGTAATTTTATACGAGGTTTTCCGACTTCTAAAACAAAGACTGGATGCTTATGTAAATAATGTACCTGCAAATCTACAGATTTGAGCTTCAGGGGGATTTAGTGCTAAAATCACAGTTAAACAACTTTGACAGATTTTTATAAATTGTATTTGGTGAAAGAAAAATATTATACAAATTTACGCGCATTTGCAAGAAAAATCAATTGTCTTTTTGGCAACACATATAAGTGTGAACAGTTTTTTTCGAGGAGGAACACACATCAAATCAAAAATTCGAACGAGAGAGAATAACAGATGAAAATTCTATGCGATTATCCTTAAGGGGATCTTACCGCAATCGCAGCATATTTGCAGGTTTTTGATGCAGTTTTTAGAAAATTTCTATATTGTTTATTAGAAAATAATATTATGTTTTGAACAAATAAATTATTCTTCTAAATGATGAGATAACAAAGCCTGTTAAAATGTTTAAAACAATTGCGTAAAAAAATATTTACAGAACCTCTAAAAATAAGCTTAAAGTTCGATTATATCCTTTAATTCTTAAAACAGGAGAATTATAAAAATATACATTATCACCACATCAATGTTGTCTAAACGACTAGATAATAAAATTATTTTTAAAAGCATTAAAACAATGCTTAAATAAATAAAAACCGTTTTTCATTATTACTCTATTTTTATTTGTCTCACGTCTTCATATAAAGCAAGGCACGCGTTATTTCCCATTAGTATGTGAGATGCCTTCAGAGTGATAGCACATCAAATTTTTGCATAAAATAAATACGTAAATGTGTTGGCGGGTCACACTAAAGGCCAGTCGTCATGTTATTGTGTATTATGTCAGAACCAAGTTGTCTTTTTTACTCGAAATTCCAGCGGCATATAATGTTTTAGAGTGCCCCTTCACCAGAATCGTATTCATAGTTTTATTTATTTACGCCCTACTGGGCTTTTACATAAATTTCTTATTATACAGTTATGTTAGTTGTGATAATGGTATATTTAATAAATTATGGTATAATAAAATTAGTTACAAAGTTATGAAAAAGTAACAAAATTGTAAAATAGGTTGCAAAAAAACAAAAAGAGTCGACACACTTAAAAATGAAATATAGGACTAACGAAAAAAATTGTTGAAACCTATTTTATACATAAAATGGGAAAAAAAATAAACAATAAAAAAGTGTGTGCGTGGAGTCCACGCGCGATAGAAGTGAAACTTCTTGTTTATTTATTAAAATTCGATTTACGTGAAATATATCGTATTTTTATGAGTTTATTCCGAATAATTATCTGAATTAGGATTCGGCCGCGAAAATTCGATTTACGCAAAATATATCGTAGTTTTACGAATTTATTCCAATTAGGTACCTATCTTCATTATGGCCGGCAGTGACGGGATCGGCTGCGAAAATTCGATTTACGCGATAATTTATCGTATTTTTACGAATTTATTCCGAATAGGTATATTATGTTTTGAACAAATTATTATGGCCGGCCGCGAAGGGATTCGCTCTTGAAAATTCGATTTACGCGAAATATATCGATTTTTTTATGAATATATTCTATGTATCTTATTTTTATGAAATTCGAATTTGCGGCCGAGAAATTCAATTTTCGGCGATTTTTTTCGTAAAATTTGAATTACGGAGGAATTTGTTACTTCCAAATTTTATTTTTGATGTTCCGTGGATTTCAAATTAACGGGGTTCTACTGCATTAAGATTATTTTTAGTATTCCTAACTGATATAATAATAAATGGTGGCGTTTATATTAAATAAAGTTGAATCTTATGCTTTTTACATTACATAATTATTTGTTACTTATATGAATACAAGTATTCCTAACTGATATAATAATAAATAATGGCGTTTATATATGTAACTTTTTGTAAACAATAATAATAAATAAATATTGAAAATGACCGATATTTTATTTATCTTTCCGATGTATTCAGATATAATTATGATCACATCTTTTCATGAATAATTTAAGAAATCTATGTAACATTTTTCAACAAAATTGTAAATAACATTAATTATACTTTTTTTTCTTACTTTTTTTTATAACTCGGTAACATACCTATTTGCAAGAAATAAAAGGCTTTTTATTTTTTTTTTTATTTATTATGAAAAGAATGCGTAATTGAATACCTTATTGTTTTAACATGTATGTCAATGAAGAACGTGCCGGTTACGAGTCATAAGCTACTGCCTACCGTCTAGCAGTTTATTTGATTGTATCGAATAATTTATCAAACGAAATCTGATAATAAAATCATGAGCTCCTTCTGCAATAGGTAATGTTTCTAACTAAATTTACCTAAAACATGCACATTCAACTTAATAAACATAATTTGAAAGATGATCATTATTTATTAAACGTTTCATGTTCAAACCTTACTCAAGGGTACCATCTAGTCTAAAGTTATTTGCTGTTCTGACTTCGTCGGTAAGCGCGTAGTGTATTCCCCATACCAACGCCAATATTTATACTCTCGTAATTCAAGTACAAGGCCAACCACCACACTAAATTTTGTAATCAGTATATAATATTAATACTACGTCGTTCATTATATAAATAAAAAATATATTATAAGTAGCAAAGTATTAAATTTAATTTAATATTATTTTATTTTGTTTAATAATTTGATCCGGCCCTTGACTCGGAGACAGAAGGATAATTTGGCCCCAGACCTAGGAAAGGTTGCCCATGCCTGACCTAGACAATCATTTTATAATGAGGTACTTGTCTAGTGTTGTTGTGATAAAATAAAATGGAATTATTTATATCATAACAGAGGTTAAAGGATCAAGGCACCCTTTATTTGTTTTCAAAATTTTGTTGACAACCTAATGTGTGTGTTGTGTTTTTAATTGTGCATAGTGTATTTAAAATATATTATTTTGTTTTTAGGAGAGACTACAGATGCATCACAAAATCAGCCTGACGCTGCCAGTAAAAGTTTGTACGTATAAATCCTATTATTATTCATTTGTATTTTTAGGAAAATTGACCCACCTCGACGTGTAACGTTCGGGCGGAATCAAGCACTTCTTACGCAAATGGCGATAAAGTTAAAATTCCTGCTTAAAGCCCAGCTGTCTGTTTTACACTAAAAAACATCGCCAAAATTCATGTTTTAATTTATTTTTTGAAGTTTAGGCACAAATATTAAAATGTTTTTCAATCATAAACTAAATCAGAATTTCCCAACCTTTTTAGACCTGCGGACCGGCAAAAATTTTAGTATTATTTCGCAGACCGGCTGACAACTAAGATTAAGATGTGCTGGTTTGGGATCTAATTTTTTTTTCAAAGATCTGTTAAATACACATCATCATTTTGAAAATCAGTCTATTATCGATTTTTCAAAAAATATCTATATAGGTACTTAAGATTCGCATTTCTAACTTTATTTCACTTTAAAAAATATATGAACTCCACGCATGTAGTCTTTTTTTTCATTTATGGTTATGTATTACTCGCAGGCCTGGGCTTACTTTTTGAAAATGTGGACATGAGAAAGCTGTGCGCAAGATAGCTGCCGCGTTTGATCACAATGGCCAAAAACAGCGTCGTGAGGATGTTTCAATCGAGTTTTGGCGATGTTTCACAGCAATAAAGCCGAGTTTTTTTCATTGTTTTAAAACCATGAGTCATCACTTCACACCTGAGACAAAAGAACAGTCAAAACAATGTACTTAAAGGGGAGAATCGGCTGCAAAAAGGCAAAGACAGTTTCATCAGCAGGCAAGGCCATGGCATCAGTTTTTTGAGACTCATGGGATAATTTTTATTGATTATCTTCAAAAAGAAAAAACAATCAACGGCGAGTAATATGTGAACTTATTAGAGCATTTGAGTGATTAAATCAAGAAAAAACAGCCGCATTTGGCGAAAAAGAAAGTGTTGTTTTATCAAGACAAAGCACCAGTTCAAACATTCGTTATCCCGTGGCCAAAATCAGTGAATTAAAGTTCGAATTTCTTCTCTTACTACTACTACTCGCCAGATTTAACCCCCTCACATTATTTTATTTTTCCAAACTTGAAAAAATGGCTCGGTGGTAAAAGATTTGCCAACAATGAAGAGGTGGAATCTGCGGTAGATGGCTATTTTGAGGTGCTCAACGGTTCTCATTATAAACAGGGTATCGAAGCTATTGAACAACGCTGGAAGAGTGTGTTGAGCTAAAAGGAGACTATGTTCATAAAAATTTAAGAAAATTTTTTGTGTTTTCTTTGTCAGGTCCGGTATTTTTGGGACAACCCTCGTATCTTTAGAAAATCATATCCTTGCAAGTTCTGCAAATAAACCATTCCCTTGTTCTGAATGAAGGGTTCTTCATTTTTTTCTGAAATAAGAGAAAGTTCACTGTCCATCTGATTTCTTGAACTTCAAAATAAGATAAAGGTCACTGTCTACATCTGATTTCTTTTTAACTTCAAAATAAGATAAAGGACACTAATTATTATAAGCAATAATTATCATTTTTTTAATTTTTCGATGAAAACTTCTTCGGAAAGGTTTTCACTTTGTGATGGCATTATTTATTTTAATAAAAAGACAAATAACTTTGTTTACATCACTTTTATTGGTACACAATCAACATGTTTCGTAAACAGTGTTTACTTCATCAGGAAATCATCATTTTGGTATCTAATTGTAATGCACCAACATTTATATTTGCGTCAACTATAAATAATGTAGTTTTGAATGCTAATGTATTTCAACCAACATACACAGTTAAGAATTCGTTAGAATTAGTCAATTACTTAAAAGATTTGGAAATCCCTAACCACGCTATGTTGGTTTCCTTTGATGTGATTAATTTATTCCCAAATATTCCAATAGAAGAAAGTAAAACCATTATTAATAATTTGTTAAATTCTTCGAGCTTGCCGAAAGACTTAATTAATGATTTAATTTTATTATTTGATGTTATTTTTAAACAGAATTAATTTCAATTCAATAATAGAATATTTAAACAAAAAGATGGCTTAGCAATGGGTAGTAGTACGAGCCCTTTGATTGCAGATATTTTTGTTAATAATATAGAGAATAAGATTTTTAATAGCGGTGCGCTTTTACTTAAATACGTATATTGCTGGAAAAGATAGATTACAGTATATGGTACAGAAAGGCAACTGAACATGTTCTTAAACTCTTAAAATAAATTTCATAAAAACATTCAATTCACACAAGAAATAGGTAGAGAGAAGAGTTTAAATTTCTTAGATTTAAATTTAACACTAATCTTACTAATATTATAAATGCGAAAGTTTGTATGGATGGTCCTTACTCTTTCACGCAATAAATATCGAATGGAATTTAAAAATTCTTTCACTAATCGAAAGCTACATTATTTGCGAGTAACAACGGCTTTATATATTGGTAAGCTCTGGCTTTATGAATGAGCTGTGGCGTTATGAAGTTATGTATCATACGTTTTGTGTCCCTAACAAAATCGAGTTATTGCAAACGTCAAACAAATTGTTACCTTGGAAACAATGTTTTTTTTTTTAATTTTAGGCTTAAAAAGAGTGCTTTGTTGTGATTAAAAAGATTACTTTTTTGGTGTCGTAGTTAATATCTACATATCTCTAAAAATGTTTATTCTCCGAACAAAAAGCATAACGTTGCTATAAAGCATAGCGTTTGAAGTGGACTCTCATTTTCTTATTTTTTTTAGATTACTCTGGTAATCAAATACTAATAAAGGGAGTAGGTACTTAAAATAAATTTCTATTTCTATAATTTAAATATTTTCTAAAATAGAATTTTTATTTGCGAAATGTCATTGTCAAATTTTGAAATTTTCTATTAAACAATAATTATTTTCTATTAGACAAAATAGCAAGAATAATAACAATTATGCCAATAATTATGCCTGTAATTTCCCACTAATACTATGCGAGCGAAGCGGCGGTAAAAGCTAGTAGGTAATAAAATAGATTTCAATATTTTCCGTAAAGATACGTACACCGATACTGTTATACATAATTCATCTAATCATCCTTTCACTCAAAAACTCTCGGCCTTTTACTCTATAGTTAATAGATTAGTTACGATTCCTTTGTCTGTTCCTAATTTTACTTTGGAATTAAATCTCATTAAACAAATAGCAGTTAATAATGGTTATTCTACTAAACTAATAGATCAAATACTTAATAAAAAGAATAAACAAAAATTCTTAAAACTATATATCTACCCTTTTTCTAAACATAATAATAATCAATGGCTTAGAATTCTATTTGTCAATAACGATATGTCAAAAATAATTAGCAAAAATATTCCCAGTAATATACAACCTGCATTTTATACAAATAACAAATTTTAAAAATTCATCCTCAACAAAGACAGCGACATCAAAACAAAAAAATCGGGCGTTTATAAACTCGATTGTAAAGATTGTAATAGCTTTTATATAGGTAGAAGAAATAGAAACTTTGAAGTAAGGGTTAAAGAACATCTCAGGGCATTAAATGGCAACAGCGAGTCTGAGTTCGCAGATCATTTAATAAAAAATAATCATAATTTTGACAAAAACCATGGACTTAAAATATTACATACAGGCTATAAGGCATCACAGATAAATAATTTAGAGATTTTAGAAATTAGAAAAAATGTAAATAATAAAGCAGACATAATTAATAAACAGCAAATGGTAAATGTTCCGCTATTGAGTCCACGCTCAAAACACACTTTAAAAAATTAAAATAAATTGTACTAGGTAGATAATAGTTAGTAATAAGTAATTCAGTAACCGGAATTTAAAAATATTGCGTTTTAATGATTATTTTGTTAACTTTAAAAATGCGAAATGTCATTTTTCAAGGACCGCCATGTTATTAATTACGACGATGAAATATGCACTTTTAAAAGGAAAAATCACTCTCTGTCAGTTACACAATAATAAGTACGAATTTCAATCTTCGAAAATGATAAATAATGCGTATTAATCATTATTTAGTTAGGTTTCGTAAATTCAAAAAATCAAAATCATCACTTATGACGCGAGACGCAAGCCTATATGAAATGTGAAACTGTTCCTTATATACCAAACCACCCACAACTGTTCCATGTGAAACATGTTTTACATGCAATTTGCAAATGAGCCAACCTAAAAATAAAAAAAAAAGTATTCACGAAACGAGTAGCTAGAAGCGATACATAGACGATATTATTACGAAAGTACCTGATTTGCCAAATTACATATGTAATTATTTTAATACCTAAAACGAAAATAAATAAAAGAACACGCACGCGTTTTTCTTTTCAATAACACCCATGTTTTGAAAGGTTTGTACTGCAAGTAGGATTAGTATTATAGACAAGTTTGTACCTGTATTTATAACAGAAGAACATGGAAAGAAATGTATCAGAATTATTACACATACCCGCTAGACAAACCCTGCTTTGCCAAACAAACCATTCAAAACCTGGGATGTTTTTTTAAATTATGATGACATGCGAGTTTATTTTAGAGAATTTATTTTATAAGCACTATATTATAAAATACTTATAAAATAAATTCTGTAAAATAAACTCTAAACAATTTCGGTAATTATTTTTTATAAATAATACACTCACTTTTGTATCAAAAACCGTGTTACACAAACCTAGCGTAGCCGTTAAACTACTTGAAAACTGGGATGTTTTTCTTGCCTTGACACGAGTAGGCGTTATAAAGGGGCACTTTCTTTTGTATCACAAACCATGTTACATAAACCTAGCGTAGCCGCTAAACTACTTGAAAATTGGGTTGTTTTTCTTGCTTTGACGCGAGCAGGCGGTATAAAGGGGCACTTTCTTTTGTATCACAAACCATGTTACACAAAGCCGCTAAACTACTTGAAAACTGAGATGTTTTTTCTTGGTAGGTTATTTTACAACAATTAATTGTTATTATATTATTTGAAACAACTGGTTACGTAAATGTTTTTGAATTTTTAGGTTGGTAGTGTGTATTTACAATTTGCGTATTGCAGTTTCACACGGCACAAGAATGGCCTTCTTATTTAAAAAAATGGCGGTCCTTGAAAAATGACATTTCGCATTTTTAAAGTTAACAAAATAATCATTAAAACGCAATATTTTTAAATTCCGGTTACTGAATTACTTATTACTAACTATTATCTACCTAGTACAATTTATTTTAATTTTTTAAAGTGTGTTTTGAGCGTGGACTCAAAAGCGGAACATTTACCCAGCAAATTTTTATAAACCCTCTTTTGAACCTTTTCCCACTTAACTGGTCTTTCCCTGCTAATGGCTTTGAAATCCCTAATTGATAAACTTTCCCCACTCTTACCCCTCCCCCTCCCTCCTACCCTTTCCTTCCATGTGTAATCTATATTTAATTTTTAAGTTTAGTATACGTTTGATCCTGATGAAGTATACATTGTTTACGAAACATGTTGATTATGTACCAATAAAAGTGATGTAAACAAAGTTATTTGTCTTTTTATTAAAATAAATACAGCCTGAAACACTCATCTACATTGAAAAAATCTTCTTACAAAAGATACATGCCGCCAATGGGAGGTCTGTGTGAGTGCGGGGCGAAGGAGCACGTGTATTCTGCGGGCGTAGCTTTTTTCTAAATTATTGGGCGTTTTCTTGAACCGACTGTCCTGAAAATTGTTACACACACGCGATAGAATCAGTGCAATTTGTTTTACTTTGCTAATTAAATTTACCTTTTACCGTTTTAAAGTTATGTTTGAATTTTTTTTGAAATATGTTCCGAAACACATTCAAAATTAGTTTGAAGTTAACAAACAACACAAAGCTTCAAGTGTTTAAGTTGAATAATTCAAGTGTGAATTGATATATTGTCACAGACTAAACAAAAGTGTATCCCGAGCAGCTCTCAAAGCAGAGGATAAGTCTTTTTTTTTCCATTTTTCAATAACACAATTTTAACAAATTAAAATATATTGCTTTCAGATTTGAAGTATTTTGTTCCTTTTCACAGATGATGTTACTCTCTTAAAGCTAAAGAACACTTGAGTTCTCTCGAATTATTGCTGGGAGAGGTGCCCATCCGAGAGTAAACCATCGATTATTATTTTGGGACATAAATTGTTGACATGTACCAAAAACATCGATGGATTAAGTCGAGAGTACTCCACTTACATAATTGTTTACGTTTTTTTGTTTTCAGTCGGTTTTTATTCATTGCATTTCAAAGGAATATCCTTTGTTCGTACACAGATTTATGAAGGGATAAGACATGTTGATTTCCTGGTTGGGTTTTAGTTTTATTTAGGTATGTATTTAACGAATACTACAAAGGGAGGGTCTGAGAAGGGATCATTTGATTTATCTAATTGTTTGAAAACAGTTTGAAAAATCGGTACTTTTAGTATTTCAGAAATTAGTTTAGTTCTCTTCTCGTATACAGATGTATTCATACGAATGATAAGGGATTATTTGGGAATTGAATATTGATAAGAAATTGCAAAACAAGACAAGCCAAGAAGAGACCAAAAGGGACAAGAATTACAAGAAGGGTTGGTAAGCAGTTGGAAGACTCAAGGAGAGACAAAACGAGCCAAGAAGAGGAGAGAAGATAAAAGATGCAAGAAAAGGCAAGAAGAGGCAAGAGGATCCAAGAAGAGCCAAGAATAGAAGGGGCTAGAAGAGATGAAAAAAGCAGAGAAGAGACGGAAAGATCCAAGAAGAGACCCGTAGAGACGAGAAGATCTATGAAGAAGCATGAAGAGCCAAGAAGACACATTAAGAGACTAGAAATAGCAAGAAGATCCAAGTAGAGCATAGAAGAGATGAAAAGAATCAAGAAGAGACAAGAATAAGTAAAAAGGGCCAAGGAGAGACAGAAAAATCCCAGAAGAAGCAAGAAGAACAGATACAAGAAGAGACAGAATAGCCAAGACTGCCAAGAAGAGACGAAAAGACTCAACAGGAAACAAGAAGGGTCAAGAAGAGACGAAAAGATCCAAGAACAGCCAAGTAAATAGACAAGAAGATCCAAGAAGAGTCGAGAATAGGCAAGAAGAAAGAACCCATAGAGATAATATTAAAAAAATCATAATGCTCAATCCATTCCTTTATTCCTGCCCATCCTTAATTCCAATATTGGCTTATTAGCCATGTATACCGGTCGATTAAACTCCAACCTCCTTTCCATCCTCCCAGCATGTGTTCCAAGTCCTAACAAAACAGTGCCCCTCAGTGCACCGGTCTCACCAGGACAGGAGTACTCCTGGCTGAGGGGTTCAATCATACCGTATCGTAGAAAAGATACATGCCGCCAACGGGACTTGAAACCGTGTCCTTCTGATTGCCGGTCAGGTGTTCTACCACTGAACTATGTCGGCATATCTAATACCCGCCAAATAATTCAATATATGCTAGGGTTTCATTCAACAATAATTACTGCTTATTACATTTTTCCACCTGAAAACAACCAACTTTATTTTGGTGAGAGGTTTCAGGCTGACAGACAAATATAGACACAATTTGTCTCGACGCCACCTAGCGAGAGATTTAGCACTAACAATGCCTCTCACCAAAATAAAGTTGGTTGTTTTCAGGTGGAAAAATGTAATAAGCAGTAATTATGTTAATTAATTGTTGAATGAAACCCTAGCATATATTGAATTATTTGGCGGGTATTAGATAAGCCGACATAGCTCAGTGGTAGAGCACCTGACTGACAATCAGAAGGACACGGGTTCAAGTCCTGTTGGCGGCATGTATCTTTTCTCGGAAGATTTTTTTAATGTAGATGAGTGTTTCAGGCTGATAATTATTGCTTATAATAATTGTTACCCTTTGTGCTATGCACAAAAATCTTGTCTTAAAAAAACATTAGTTTATCAATTAAAAATAATAATTAATAAATGACACCATCTACATCGGATTTCTTGAACTTCAAAATAAGATAAAGGTCACTGTCTACATATGATTTCTTTAACTTCAAAATAAGATAAAGGACACTGTCTACATCTGATTTCTTTAACTTCAAAATAAGATAAAGGTCACTGTCTACATCTGATTTCTTTAACTTCAAAATAAGATAAAAGACACTGTCTACATCTGATTTCTTTAACTTCAAAATCAGATAAAAGACACTGTCTACATCTGATTTCTTTAACTTCAAAATAAGATTAAGGACACTGTCTGCATCTGATTTCTTTAACTTCAAAATAATATAAAGGACACTGTATACATCGGATTTCTTGAACTTCAAAATAAGAGAAAGGTCACTGTCTACATCTGATTTCGAAAACCTCTGCGTAAAGTTTGGGCGACGCCGAGGACATTAACCCCACAAGGAAAAAGATTTCTCTCAGGGCCTATCTTGTATTTGGGGATGCTGTGAAGAGCGTCTTTGTAAGGAAAGGAAGGAGATGAAGTTCTGGGAAGGAAAAAGACGGGGTGGGTGGGTAGAAATCTGGGGGTCAATGTTATGGACGTATGAATCCATTTCTCTCACTGCGGTGCAAGGCGACGGAAGTCCAGGAATGACAGACATATGAATCGATTCCTCCTCCTGCGGTACAAAATGATAGGTCGAGAGAGACCAGCTGGAGAGGTCAAAGCGTCTCTCCAATTGGCCTATCCCGATCCGGCCCGCCACGCAGCTGGTGGGCGGGCGCATCCACCGAAAGTAGGAACCACTTGAGGCTACCTACGGCGGAGGTGTTGGTTATCCAATTAATGGCTCCCGCTATTTATGAAATAATTTACCGTTTTTTGGTTTCAGGATACACAATGTGAAGTTATCTTCTCCACCCAAAACAGTTCAACAACATGCAATCAAAATTTCTATAAAATCCACTACCCACAAAGCTCATGAGGTAATAATTTCAACATTACATTTGTACTTTTCTGTAAACTTTCGAAATTACTGGACACGGCTGTGCGGCCTGTTTCATACATAATTTAGTTTTGTAAATTTATTTAATTTTATTTAAATTAATTCGATTTATTTTTTCGGTAGCGTATATAAAGTACGGATGAGAAATTGATTTTTGCTTTAAATCAGCGGTCGGCAACACGCGGCCCGCGGACGTCTTAGTTGCGGCCCGTGAATGTTATGTAAATAAGTTATAAATATAAAAATAAACGCATTTTTTCTCTATTTATTAAGCCATACACCATAATGGTTAAGCCGGTTAAAAATAAATGCATTCATTAATGGGTAAGCGCGCCTCTTATAGCACATTTACACTCTCGTGCGAGTGGCGAGACGAGACGTTAGGCGAGGCACGAAGCGAGAGTGTAAATGAGTTATTAAGAACGCGCTTCGGATTACTCAGCAGTTCATTACAATTTTTGGTAGCGCTTACTTATGCAAACAAACTTTTTCAATTGTCAATTATAGAAAAAATGAATATGCTTCTCGTCTCATAGATGAGCATTTGAGAGCTATTCTACGAATTGCAACTACAAATATGACAGCTAACATACAAGAAATAGCCTTCCAAATTCAACCTCAGACATCACACTGAAATTTGTATAAAATCAGTTTAGTCACTTTGTAGTTTTCATAAACATAATGTAAGTATTACGTGTACGAATTAAATTCCTTATGTTTTAACAATTTTTAATAGCATTTGTATTTTTTCTATGGGCTATGACCAATTATACGGTGACCGGCCAACTCAAAATGAAAACAACTCAGAACCACCTCAGAAAGGTTATTAAAAGTGTTGATAAAAAGTATTAAAAAATTGTTTAAATAGTTTAGGTTAGGGTTACCGGCTATTTTGAAATTATTTTTTCATAGCTTTTAATGACCTTTCTGAGGTGGTTCTGAGTTGGTTTCATTCTGATTTGGCATGGAACCCAATTATAGATAGGTATATTGGGCTTCTAGGGTTAATATCACAAGTGCGGCCTGCCTTAAGTTTATTTTGCCAACTTGTGGCCCTTTCCTGCCAAAAGGTTGCCGACCCCTGCTTTAAATTATAAAATATAGGCCTCAAAAGAAGACAATCTGTCCATGAATTTAGAAGGCAAATTTGGAATTTTTTTGTGACAGTTTTCAGTTCTATCGCTCGCAAACTCGTATCCTGCCTCAGACATATATTGAAGTATATAATAAAATTTGATTCCCCACGGAAAAAAGGTTTGTTGACATTAAAAACCGAAAATAGTCTCACAGAAATTCCACATAATTTATTTTTATTTTATGTGAATGCCTCAAGAGTCCCAGCTGCTCCCGTCTGGAGCTAGTGAGACTACGGCGTGTATGTGAGGCTGAAGGTAGTAGGGAAGGTAAGAGAAAGGTGGGGAAGTACCTGGCTATTCAGATCTGGTCACCAAACACGGCTAAAGCCATTTCAAAAGAAACAACGTTTAAAATATCAAGAAATCGCTAAATAGTAAATGGTGAAACGATCTAACGTGAATCGAGCTTACAGAGAATTATATAATATTTTTTAAATTTGGAAAATATGCTGTCACACATGCTATTCCCGTATCTCCTACAACAATACATGTCTCTATGTCTCTGCTAAAATTTGAATAAACTAAACAAAAGGGTGATTCTCCTTGATGGAAATATATTCACACATAAAACTAAAATGTGGTTTCTGTTACTCACCACGTTTTTACTTAACGCCGCCTGCTGTCCGACCCCCCAAAACTATTTAGGAATACGTCGAGAGACCCCCATATTGTTTGTGTCTAAGTGCCTTATTTGGTTTACTTCATATTTAACTTCTTATGCTCGTTTGTTTCACTCCGCTACCCGCTACTCACCCCTCACCCATTACTTGGCTAGAGCGGGACACAGGACACATGTGCCTATTTCCAAAAAGACAATTTTGTCAGTTAAAACGTCCCTCTTAATACAAATATTTTTTTAGAAAAAACCTTTTGATTCACCTTAATTACTGGAAATTACAAGTTTTTGCATTTCTGGCGATAGAAAATTTGCTTTCGTCGTATGAGATCGCGGCCGACATAATTTTTTTTTTTTAAATACTTATATTAACCCTTAAAATCTATTTGTTCAGTTTTCGGAATAACTCGTGAAGGTCTCATACAAATCGTTGTATCTCTGTTACTATCATAGTGAGAAATATGATATAAATGGCGTTAGAAAGAAAAACACCACGCTTTATATTCAAATACAAAAACTAATCACAAAAGAGAAGTAAAATGTACACCTTTATAAAACCAAAGTTTCGAATCGCAATTTGAAATAAATTTATGAAACATTGGGAATTTTTT
This sequence comes from Limnephilus lunatus, assembly GCA_917563855.2. Classification (NCBI taxonomy): domain Eukaryota; kingdom Metazoa; phylum Arthropoda; class Insecta; order Trichoptera; family Limnephilidae; genus Limnephilus; species Limnephilus lunatus. The sequence continues at coordinate 81,368,098 of OU830597.1, read as the reverse complement.
TATTTATTATTTTTACATGGAATGACAAAAAGTGAAATGACAATAACGTTTAAAATACATTTATCCAATGAAATATGTACAGTACAATCTCACTAATCCTGCACTATTAAAAACCAGAGGGTGCCGGATTATTGGAATGTTCGGATTACTGGATTATAGAGAAATAAAACAAAACATTTAATAAAGAGAATATAATGTATGTACATATTTGTGTTCTTGTTTAACAGGTTTTATTATAGTTTTGAGTTTAGATTGCTAGACGACGACGTGGCGATTTAGCGCATAAGCGTACAGGGGCGAGGGAGGCGCGGGCGGAGTGTGCTGGATTATTGGACTTATCGGTCTATTGAAATGCCGGATTAGTGAGATTGTACTGTATGTGTTTTTATTTTTTTTTCGTTATTAGTAATTTTAGTCACTAACTAGTAGGCGGCTGGTGGAGGCAAAATGAAAATTCCAGAGCCGCTCGTTATTAAAGGTAAAACAATTAAATTATTGTTATTTAATCGGACAAATTTGTTTTATGGGTCCAACAGACTTAGCTATAAAAGATCATTTGGTTTTGGCCTATTTCAGCACATCGCTCGCCATACATTCCCAATGTTTTTGCCTCCGCCAGCCGCCTACTAGTTATCACTAATTTTAGTTAGAAAAAACGTAAGGTGAGACATTTTTAAAACTTTTTATGTGTGCATACAAAAATCTTATATTTCATAATTGGGTATTTTAAAAAAGTGTATTTTATCACCTTTCAAAAACAGTTTTTAGTTTTTGGAAACATTCAGAAATGTTCTATTTATTTGGATTTTATTGTTAAACGAAAATATTTTGACCCTCTGACATATACTGTCGAGGTTTGAGGGGTTAGGCGTGTCCAGTGATTTTGAGAGTTTACCTACTTTCCTTCCTGCTTTTTATTTATGTTTTTTTCCACCATGCTTAATACTTTATTTCTTATTTGTTTCTAGGAAAAGGATTTGCAAAAAAACTTAAATGAATTGAAAGCACCTAAAAGTGATACGCAAACAAAACCATCACACTATGTTACAGGTATTTTAGCAATGTTGTAAATACACCAGCATTTGAACTATTGGATTGATTCTATCAATCTATATGTAGTGCCATTCCTTATCCAGAATATTCCTTGGTAAGATATGGCATCTCTGTTACTATCCGTTTTCTTCTCCTCTTACCTTCTTAAATATTCATGCCGCCAACAGCTAGGCGTACGCAGGCATGGACGCGATGTCATTTTATTCAATTGACGTTTACTTTCTATCACGGTTGTTAGTTGCAATATAAACTAAAAAATTTCTTCAAAAGAATTTTACGCAAATATTAAGCATCTGCGAGTGTAAATCGTGACGAAAGACAAAAAACGAAACGAAATATTTTGAGTTCCGACTGTTTCGCAGAAGAATCCTTCAACTTGTTGTGTGCCGAATGTGGCCGCATATGCTTGAAATATTGTCACCCGGATGACAATCGGCACTCAAATGATTAATTGTGACAATAAACGAAAAAGATGAAGGCACCGCCGGCGCTCACCAAGTTCCGGCAGCTCTATTTTCAGAAGGCGAAAGAAAGGAATGGCACATCATAAAAAATTAACAGAACATGTAGACAGACTACAAGATTTTGTTTTACAAGAACAGAGATCAGGATTCGCAGAGAATGCAGCCTCCGAGAATATGTAGAAACTGAGAACGAGTGCTCAATAGTAGCCGGGCGTAATCCTCGTATTTTCCAAATGCCGGGACCCACCATTTCTCTTAGAGAACCCTTAATGCCTGCCCCTCCTCAGGAGAGACTCAAAGTGTTAGAGCGCCTTCGACGGTTTAATCAATGGACCAATGTAAGATATAACAAAGTCATTAAGGGCCACCTTGCCGGTCCGGGTTTTAAAGAGCTCGAGGATAACTTTGAGTTGTAGCCATATCGTCGCAAGAAAGCAATACTGCTGTAACCACCTACCTACGGAAATACTTTTGAGGTGTGTACATCAGTTAAAAAACGTTTTGTTGACAAAACGACTAATTTTTCCAATGTCGTACAGGTCTTATTTATCGTCTTAGAGTAACGAAACCCAGATAGATCGACACAGAAAAAAACCCCATGCGAAATGGTGTTTATAAAGTGTTTTCGTAGGTAGTGGGGGTTACAGCAGTATTGCTTTCTTGCGACGAATGATTCTGGGTTTTTTCAGCATGTCACTCTTCGTGAAGATAACGCATGCAGCTCTCAAGTACGGGGAGCAACTGCAGCAATTGGTCGAATGGGGTTTCAAGGCACAGGATGTCTCCCCAGAAAGTATGAGAAAGTAAACGACTTAAATGGAGGTTAGTATGACTTACAAAAATGGTCTGATGACCAGCTGCAGATCACAAGTGGAAAACGGGCAGAGGTAATTGAATTCAGAAGGGACGGGATTCTCAATTCCTGTAGACTGAAATTGGCCAATAAAGTACTGATGCAGAACCTTCCGACCTCCTCTCATGTCTTCAATAAGGAAGCCCTATCTACCCAATTTAAGAAATTGGGAGGAGTAAAGAATTGGCCATCACTGCAACCGGTCCACCAAAAGAGGGGACGGTTACAAACCAGTTCAGCACTTTCCGGGCCGAGATTTCCTTCCATCTCAAAAAATTTTTTCCATCCTGAGAACCTTTTTGCCTGAGGGGGGCAGACCCCCAAAGGTTTCCCAAGCCCTCCACCTCTGGAGTTTAAAGGGGGGGAAAAGATAGTAGCAAGCGACCAGTCATCGAAATGACTGACCCTACGTCATCAAAATGAGAGGACCATTGTATGTATGGACGATTTCCTTCTGGCCCACCAGGACAGGGAAATTCTGAAGGTCCAAACAAATCTATTTTTGAACCTACTAAGAGACCTCGGTTGAACCGTCAATTTGAAAAAAGCATCAACCAGCCAACACAAACGGTAATGAAAGACATATCATGATGGGCACAGAAAGTAAAGGTCTTTATGCCACTACACGTCCCCGCTGTCTCTCATTTCCTCTCGACCGAAGATACAAGTCGACGGTGCTCCGATTGTGGGGAATTGGACCAGGGAACAGTAGAATTGGCACAGCAAGTTAAAAGAGATGTTTGCTGTACTAAATGCCTTGGAAAACCAGAAAAGATGTTTGAGGAGTTCTGCTGTTCTAATATCGTCCGACAACAGAACGGTTCTCGCTTATTTGAGGGACGAAATCCTTAGGTCTCCTTAATCTGTCCTTTCGTATCTTGTCTCTAGTAGACAAATACAATATAACCATGCAAGTTCACTATTTACAGGTCGGTACAATGGCCTTGCGGACCACTTTTCCCGAGGAATCCATTTTCCGGAGTGGCACCTTCTACCTGCTGCAACAGAACAGATATTTCACAAGTGGGGCAGACCCACTGGACCTGCTTGCCTCACACGGCTCATGTGGTGGAAATATGTGTCCATAGACAGGGAAGATAAAGCTGCGATATTTCACAATGTTTTTAGCAGACCTTGGCAATTTCCTCTGGCATGAGTGTTGCCGCCTCCTTGTCTAATTCCCCGAGTGCTTGCTCATCTGAACAACTCCACAGGAAATTACCTGTGATAAGATTAGCCCCCAAATGGACGAAAATACTACTACCAGACTTGAAACAGAGAGTATTGAGTCTATCTTTGCTAGGAAATCAAATATATCTACCGCAGATACTGATAGACACCACCACAGGCTCTCACCGCAAATACTTCAACTGGAGCTGCAAGTGTGGAAAATTGGAGCTCGGATGTAAGATTGCAAGGATGGTTCGACAGAGAAAGAGAGACATTGATGCGAAAGCATCCTGGAGATGTGCAAAACTCCAGTGGATAAAGCAGCGCTGGAGAAAATTTCCCCAACATTGACACACTTAGGTAATGAAGACAAGCTTGTCTCCCAGTTGCAGAGACTTGATGGGGGTGAACTAAGTCTTCAGGGCTTAGTTTTCGCAAACCCTAAAATTAACGAATCTATGACAAGGTCGAAAAACGAAACACGGGTAATCACGCAAATTCAACATGCTTCCGCAGGAAATCTCAGTTTTTCAAATTTCCATTTCAGTACCAGTGGGCAAACCCCGGTCGTCATTCTGGCCCTTCCTCCTTTGCCAGCAGAGGACGGAAATTTTGAAGACCGACGGGACACGAGCAAACCTCACACCGTCGCCCCTGAAAAAATTGACTATCAGCCCAATGGCATATCCCGTGTCTGGTGAGACTACAATTGAATAAAATGGCGTCGTGTTGACGCTTACGTACGCCTTACTTTTGGCGGCAGTGACTGAGTTCAAAGAGGGACAAAATCGCGCACCAAATTGCTCGAAATTTGAATATTTAGGAAGGTAAGAGGAGAAGAAATGCCGAAATCTTATAGAAACTGATACCATCTCTCACTAAGGAATATTCTGGATAAGGAAGGCAACATAATAAGAGTTTTAATGGTAGGTAAAACTCCAATATTGTGTTTACTTGTGCGGTATTATTCATGTCATTTGTTGTTGTAGAGCTGTCCTCTGGTGGACGGTCGGCTCATAATTCTGGCAGATTTAACCTGGAGCATGTAAAGCACAAACCCAGGCACTCACCTGAACCTTACCATCTTAGGGTGAGAAATTATCTAGGGAAAAGTCCATCTCGAGAGAGAAGGAGGGTGAGGGGCAGGAGCCGCTCTCCCGTGAGGAGGTCTCCCCGGAGGAACAAATCCCCGCACCACCACCAGAAACCCAGGGATGCACCCCAGAACAACTCACCTCACAGGTCAGTCACACTACATACTGAGACTCGTGCTTAATTTTACTTTATTGTTGCTAGTTGGTTAGTATGGAATAGGCTGGTTCGATTGTTTCCTCATCTAAGTCACACTAATTATTTCTGTTTCAGGCCACCTGTTAGAGATTCCTTAATATTAGCTTCTGGGGTTGAAAAGGTATGTTCCTAATTATTAATCAATTTATAACTGAATAATGCATATTTCAAAAGTATCTTCATAATTAATTATTTTATTTTGTATTTAATTTGACAGAGCAAATTGTTATACAAATTGGATCTGTTGCAAGAACGAATGGAAGATTATATGAAATTGAGTAGAAAAACTTTGGAATATCATGAAAAACATCCTGAAAAACATCCCCTTTATCAAGAGGAGTGGGAAAAATACTGGAATAATCGATACAAGGAACTTAAAGCTGGTAAATATTAATTATTCTCCAATGGTTGCCTCTGCCAGTTTTCTTTCATATTTAAAAAATCTAATCAAATTTTGTGAAATTATTCACATAAATGTGTAGTGCATTGAAAATAAAATGAAGCAGTCAATTTTAAACAAGGAATAACAGAACAAAAAGCACTTAGTGATGACTTAGTGGTTTTTGCCAGAAGAAAAACTGCCAAAATAAACTAATTGCTACCAGATATGTTTTTAGATTTTCACGGCCAAAAGCATTTTTTTTATTTGTTGTTGGGGTGTTATGGGGTGTTGCACTACCTCCTTCTTTAGCCAATGTTGCAGTGTCCATCATCAGGGCAGATCCGACAGATGTGTAATTGTTAGTGGTGAAATGTGTACTTATTTACTTGGAAGCGATACCGTGTTGCCAGCTCCACTCCACTACGAGCTACAGTAGGTATTACAGTATACTTCAAAATGGTTGTATATTTGAATTGCCTCCGTAATCAGGCGTGCTACAATAAGAACTGGTTCCAAAAAACTGTTCCTCGAATCCACTGATCGCTAGTCACCGGTACAAAGTAACCGCGATAGGCAATGGCGTAGGAACCGGTTCCAAAATAGCCTGTTCCTAGAATTCACTGTCACCGGTCACTGGTACAAAATAACCGAGACAGGCAGCGGCATCATATATAGTATATAGCCGTGGAAGGGAACTGCAATTAAAAAGAGTCATAATAATAGCATGTATGAATGTGAATGAAGCTGAAAAAAAATAAAAACACATACACATTTTATTAGACAAATGTATTCCAAACATTTTTGTCACCTCACTTTTTGTCATTTCGTGTAAAAATAATTAGTGAAATCCAACGGCTGCCACATTGAGTCTAAGCGTCACAAAGAGTGCAGCATGCTGGGAATTTGGCGAAGGGGAACCAGGCCACACGCCAGTGTTGCCAGACTGCGCGTAAAATAGTTTCTCGCGACTGCAGCCCCTTGGTGACCTTATTTTACGGACAGCCCTCGTAATATGTGAAACCACACAAGAATCCACTGCCATATACCTAACTACCTGAAGATAGTAGGATTGTGGCACATCCAATTGGAAAATGTTGTCTGGCGAATGGAAATGGGGAGGGGTATAGGAAGGTTCCCAGCAATACAGATCCATTCGCTAAATTTAGGCACATCGTTGCGCACTGGGTTAATTAAAACAATCCTCGACATATGGACCAGAGTAATCTTAGCGCTTTGCCACGCCTTCATATCTTTGAAAAGTCATTACAAGTAATGAACAAAAAAAAAACCGTAACCTAATCTAACGTAACCTATTTCACCAAGTTGATTTTTTTTTCATCACTTTGAATGAATTTTCAAATGAGTGATAAAGTTGCACATTGTTAAGTTATCCAGTCACCATTCAATACTTATGTACCTATTGCGTCGTCCAAATAAAAACTGACAAAATGAAATAAAATACGTACAAAATGAAGTCAAATATACGCCGGACGCCTTACTCCATTAATTATATCTCTTATCCACTGGAGCGACAGCGCGTTTTTTAACTTTTGCCTCGGATTGCTCGTGATATTTTCGAGTCCATTTTTAATTTTTTCCGCCGACATTGAATAAATCGTACATCCGAATTTTAATATCGAGACATGCAAACTGATTATAGTTCTATATAGCCAATGAATGTACCTACCTATCTTTTGTTCATTATCACATATTCGTAGGAATAGAGAAGTCCAGTCCAATTTTTTTTATGAATGACCTTCTAACTTAAATAACTGCATTTTTTTTTTTTAGAGTTAGTTTTAATAGTTAAAGTTTTAATTTTTCAAGGTCCCTTGAAACCCACCATATTTAAGATGTATTTTGTGACGTCATCTACTAAATAGCGACACGCATTTTATGATTTTTATGTTGGTCTCCTTGAATCTCACATAGATCTATCTGCGCAGGCGCCGTACAATGGTTTTACTAGTATGGGAGAGTTGGAAACAATTCGATATTTCAAATTGCAGGGATTACTAAATTTTATTCCTATATCTTGACACCACATACCAGCGCATCTTTTCCCATACCACCAAACTCATCAAAACGTTTCGTCACTGCGTAACACGTCAGCAAAGATTGACTTCCCGAGCAGTCAGGACGTTTGTGTAAAAATGCAACGTTTGTTATATAACATTTAGGGACTGATAAATTTTTACACCACTTGCTGGCAAACTTTTTTCAACATGGATCCAATACCTTCGGGTGTGTACTAAAGATGTAAAGTATTTTTTTTATATATTTAATATGACAAATTTATGATATTGCTGCGTTGGGGCGCCAGTGCTATGCGTGACGTCGGTGCCAATCCTGGGCCCACGAGGGGCACCAGGGCTACGTCTGCAGGCGGGCATTCTACCACAGAAACACGTTGGCGTCCGCCTACGTTTGCAATAAACCGTTCCCGAAGGCTAGCTCAGGCAGTCGGTAGGGTTTCTCTCATCATCAGGGGGGTGCGGCTGTAGCTAAAAAGAGTTGGAACTAGGGTTTCTCCATCCAGGCCCACACAGGAGGACTGATTCAAATGAAAGAGTGTTCAGGGTAAAACAAAGCAATGTATTGTAAGGTAGGCTCAGATTACATGGGTCAAGAGTAACGGTACATAGCCCTATCTAAGAAATGCCCTAATTAATCTCTCGGAGCCTGGGGTCTAGCATCTCGAAAATTATCTGAATGAGTGGACACATTAAGATTAGGTTGGAGATTTTACTCACAGCATCGTGCAGGGCGGCAGCTCCCTTTTCAGGTGAGCAGGGTTCCAGGTGGCATCCTCACGCCAATCCGGGAGGATACCAGAATGCACACCAAAAGTTAAGTTAACATTCGCAAGGGTTCTCGAGGCAAAACACACCTTACGTAATTGCAAAATGCGTGTTGAGGCGGAAGCTCGGCGCGACGAACGCCGGCGCCGAGATATGTGTTGACACCGCTGGGGCAATAATGTGACTGGCCGTGGCTTAGGTGGCGTGTTCGGACCGGTGAGACGGGCAGGCAGCGGGGGGTGACGGGGGGGTCACGGGCGGGTCACGGGCGGCCGGCTTCCGACCCGTTGTCTTCGCTAGGTTCGTACTTTAGCGCGCGTAAAAACAATTGCTTGCTTGTTGTGTTACATAACAATATCTTTTTTTAAAAACATCTCGTGAATTAAAAAAAAAAAATACGACTATTTCTGAAATAGTTAAGGTTTTAGTTTGATATTCCATAAATGTGCTGATGTACTTTTATAGCTGAACTATTTTAGTATCATATTAAAAAAAAATCTTGCCTATTTTTGCGTCTCTACGGCCCAGTAATTTTTACATAATTTACTTACTGTAAAATTTGAGTGCTTCATAAATATCATTATGTGTGTCGTTGCTCATCCAGAATATATATATAATGTGAGATATCGCGCTTATTTCTCGCTAGCGCCAGTCGTATCTGTTGCTATATCTTGAATTTCCCGCCTTCCTTTTGTAGCTCCCTTCAGTTGTATAATTGTCACCTTGCAGTTGGCGTCCTGAGACGCCATTTCCTTCAATTTTGGCGTCTATTTCACCTACGCCGGTCGTGAAATTTTGTTTCGTAATTATATTAACGAAAACGAATCTGTTGCTACCCGCAAATTGTCGTAATTTTGTGTAAATCTAGTGCTGAGTGATTGTGCGATTATTTATAAAGTTATTTGCGCATATTTGCGTCTTACTGCTACGCAGAATAAACTGCGCCGCTTTCCTTCGCGTACCCAAACATTTTTGTGCACGGGTCAAAATGCCCTTGGATGCATGCCAAAGGAGCATGTAGAAGAAGAGGATGTAACCTCTAAACGACGTGATCGAAGAAGGCCACGCCGTTCAATGTCAACCAGTTCTTCGAGTTCGCAATCTAGCGGTTCGGCATCGAAGAGTAGTAGGCGTCGCAAGCGTACGAAAAGACGAAAGCGGAATGACAGACATCTGCTTAAAAGATTAGCATATCAGGTCAAGACCCTGCAGGATCTTGTCATGGATAGGTCAACGCAGGAAACCACTGTCAGCACGCCAAATATAGCGGCATCTTCGCATGCATCTGGGAGCGTTTGCTCGTTGTCGCCTGAAAGGCAGTATCAGATGCCGGGTCCCTCTACTGTTCTGAAGGAGTCTGCAGCGCCAAAACCTTCTGCGGAAAGCGAGCTGAAGTAATTCAGCACAGAAGGGATAAGATTTTGGGCAGCTGTAAGACGGGAGTGGAACGGAAGCTATTCAGCAGAATTCCTCCTTCTTCCACTCATCTTTTTGGGGAAGAAGCAATGTCCGCTCAGTTGCAGAAACTAGGTGGTGTAACAAAGTGCTTTAATCCAGTGCGCCTACCTCAGGGTAGCCACTCGGCGCACAACCGCCCTTCAACATCTAAGGAGGTTGTTGCCTTTCCCCCCAAGCAGACATCAAAGGAAAATATGGCATTTCCCTCGTTTCCCCGGCGGGCAGACCACGGGCGAGACCCCCACTATTCCTCCGGTACGAGGCGTAAGGGGAGGGAACAGAAGCGTGGCGCGAGGGGGCAGACCTCTCGTGGCCGCTTCAACAAGTGACAATCAACCATTTCGGGCGGGTCAACTACAGGATTATTGGAGAGAATGGCGGGCCCTAGATGCCCCAGAGACCATCTTACGTATGATAAGAGGATACCGCATACCATTCATCCGAAAGCCCTTGTTGATAAGTCCAAGCCATGCTTCCGCAAGGAGGTTCAAGACGAAAGTAACCCCGGAAATGACCCTCGTAATAAAAAAGATGATGAGAGATGGTACACTGGAAAGAGCTGGCGACAATGCCTCCTTCCTATCAACACTTTTTCTTGTTCAAAAGAGCGACGGCTCAAAACGGCCAATCCTCAATTTAAAAGCTCTCAATTTAGATGTAGCTTGGAAAAAGTTTTCTCTGATATCTCACCACAAAGTCCCACACTTTCTTCAAGCCAACGATTGGATGACAAAAATAGACCTTTCGCAGGCCTACTTCCACATACCGGTCGCAAAAGCTCACCGTTGCTTTCTGAGATTGTATTACGGAGGTCTTCACTTACAGATGACATGCCTGCCTCAAGGCTTGAGCAGTGCACCACAGGCCTTTGCAGCTATCACAAATTGGATTGCAGAAATCCTGCGGAGACGGGGTATCAGGGTCATTGTGTACCTAGACGACTTTCTCCTGGCTCATCAGACCAGAGAGGTCCTCCTCAGTCAAACACGGGAAGCCCTTCATTTGTTGGAGCAGTTAGGTTGGTCACTGAATCTCCAGAAGTGTATCAGTCAGCCAGCACAATCAGTGGAATACCTGGGAGTTGTGTGGGACCCTCATCTAAATCAGAAGTATTTGACCAAATTCAGACACCAAGGTCTTTGGATTTCACTTCGGGGCTTCGTGACAAGACGAAGATGGACTCTAAAAGAAGCTCAGAGTATTCTCGGGAAGTTGAATTTTGCTACCTTTGTGGTCCCCAGAGGTCGACTCCATACTCGGCTGATGCAATTACAGTTGCAGTTAATGCTGAAGCTGACCCCTCAGCAGAAGTCCCCGATAAAGAAGGAGGTCTTGTCGGAAATGAAATGGTGGATGACCAACTTAGATCATGTTTCAACTCTTCATGTTCCCAGCCCAACACACTTTCTGACTACGGATGCGGCGGATCACGGCTGGGGAGCCCTGATCGACGATGTACCTCTGTCGGGTTGTTGGACAGACAGTCAGAGGGGGGGACATTGCAACATAAAGGAGATGACAGCAATCTTAAATGCCTTAACATCTGTGACTCAGAATTTGAGAAGTTCTTCGTTACTCATTCAATCAGACAACAGGACAGTCGTAGCCTACTTGAGGAACGAGGGAGGCACCAAGTCGATGGGTCTCCTTTATCTGACATTTCAGATTCTTGCTCTTTTGGACAAGCGCAGAATCGCTTTACAAGTCCAATATTTGCCAGGACGCTACAAAGGCCTCGCGGATCATCTATCCCGAGGGATGACATTACCAGAATGGCACCTTCTTCCCCCAGCGGTAAGAGCTGTTTTTCACAAGTGGGGCAATCCAGTAGTGGACCTATTCGCTTCTTCGAGGGCTCACGTCGTGGATCAGTATGTCTCGATAGATTCCCACGACAAGAGAGCGATGTTTCACAACGCGTTCAGCAGGAGTTGGCATTTCCCCTTGGCATGGATCTTTCCTCCCCCTTGTTTAATGCCACGAGTGCTTGCACACCTGAACAAGTCATCAGGGGTGTACCTGGTCGTAGCCCCAAATTGGCCAAAAGTGTTTTGGTTACCAGACCTAAAGAGAAGAGCCCTAGACCGACCTCACATAATACCCATGTTGGTCGACAACTTGATAGACTTATCGACAGGACTTCATCCTCAACAGGTCCAGAAGCTCCAGCTACAGGTGTGGAAGATTGGGGGTGGAGTGAAGCATTGAACGATTGGTCACAGCAAGAGAAAGCTCTGTTGAATGCGGGTTGGCGCAAATCTACGCTTTCAACTTATCACATGGCATGGAAGAGCTGGAAGGAATGGTGCTCCATTAATAATACGCATCCTAATAATCCTTCGGGATCTCAGCTGGCACGGTTTTTGGCATACTTAAGGGTGAAGAAAGGCTTGGCTCCCAGTACTATAGCACTTCACAAGTCTGCAGTGTCGGTTTTGTGTGACCCCAACGGCGATTTGAGGATAAGTAATCATCCCTTGGTCAAGCGAGTGATGAGAGGTATAGGAAATTCTGCAAATAAGAAGCCTAGAGCATTTACTTGGGATCCAGGATACTTGGTATCTTGGCTTTGTAAAAATCCTCCAAAGGACCTGACTCTTTTCGAAGCATCTCGTAGATGTTCTGTGATTTTACTTCTGGCATCAGGAAGACGAGTACATGATCTGACTTTACTACATACATCTCCTGATAATCTTGTGGACAATGATGATCACATTATATTATGGCCAATTTTTGGTTCTAAAACAGACACCTCTACACATAGACAGTCTGGTTGGAAACTTTGCAAAGCAGAGGATTGTAATATAGATCCTATATTTTGGTTGAGAAAGCTTATGTCTTTGGGTGAGAACAGGAGACACGAAGCTGGTGTTGAATGTCTGTTTATTTCCACATTGGGGCCTGCCAGGCCAGCCTCGAGAACTGTTATTGGTGGATGGATTAAAACAATTTTGAAGGACGCTGGGATTGATGCCTCCCCTGGGAGTTTGAGATCAGCAGTAGCCTCAAGGAGTTGGCTGGAAGAGTGTCCTATAGACACCATTTTGGAAAGAGGAAACTGGCGTTCAGAAAACACTTTCAAGAAATATTATAGAAAGCAGATCAGAGGTCTCAATGTTGAGGTGCTGAATCCACCCATTCACTCAGTCTTTGACCAAGTTATTTCAAGCAATACAGTAATAGTCACAATTTTGGCTTTAGAATTGTCACCAAGCGATAACAAACACTTCTCACATTATATATATATTCTGGATGAGCAACGACACACATAATGTTGGAGTTTTACCTACCATTAAAACTCTTATTATGTTGTCTTGCTCATCCAGAATATATATTCAAGCTCTGCTTGGTGAGTCCAAATTGAAGGAAATGGCGTCTCAGGACGCCAACTGCAAGGTGACAATTATACAACTGAAGGGAGCTACAAAAGGAAGGCGGGAAATTCAAGATATAGCAACAGATACGACTGGCGCTAGCGAGAAATAAGCGCGATATCTCACATTATATATATATTCTGGATGAGCAAGACAACATAATAAGAGTTTTAATGGTAGGTAAAACTCCAACATTATTGTCTCAGGTTCGGTTTCAAAGGAATTTTTTTTTAGACAAAAGAAGTTATTTTACATAGTGATGAACTCAAAGTGCCAACAGATGGAAAAAAAAATTATATTGAAAAAAAAACTTATAAACCTTACCAATTGCCTTAAAGAGGGGTTGGTTAAACTCTGTAAAAAGATCGCGGGCTTCAAATTTCGCTTTAAAAAAGATGGACATTTGCTCGTCGAGATGAAGCTAGATTTGTTGGAAAATAAAAAAAAGTGGCTTGAGACTCCGATTGGTTTTATATTGCACGCGATTTCTCCTGAAAACGGCACGTCGTGGTCGAAAACACAATTTGAATGTAGTTCTGACCGATCAAAGCGCTTGAAATCCGAAGATCTTCGGAAAAGTGCACCTCTTTCTCATTTGGCGTTTGAAAAAGAGGTGCACTTTTCGGTCAATCGGTTGCATCAACATTATTAGAAGACATTATTCTAGGCGCTCATCTTTTAACAGACTAGTGTACAAAATATTTGAAGATAATCGCTCTTCTTAAAAACAGATGTTCATTGGGACGTGAGAGGATGCGGATTATTCTAGTATTTTTTATATCTTGTGTACCTACCTATGCGATTAGTTTGCAGGAAGTCTGACAATACAAACGTAGTGTAGCAGAATCCTTGCCCATCGTCCACCAGATATTGCCGCCCGATTAAGATTATCATAAGAGGCTCCGGAAGCTCGGAACAAAGATTTTTTAAAATATAGTGAAAACTATTCTAGAAAATGTTCTCGTGAGAAATTTAATGATGATGTTTTTAATTTAATGTTAGTTATATCTGATCCTGTCATAACTAGTTACAGGTAACCCCCAAATAAACAATTAAATCGTTTTCATAAAGAAGTTTTCGATTTAATATTTCCTCCGGATATTCATTATATAAATATCTTTAGCACCAACGATGATGACTATTGTTCATAGTCTGCATCAGAATGTTAAAAAGCAAAATTAAACATTACTCGGCCTTTATTTTTCATGGATATAGACATAAATAATTTCAATTATAAGATTTAAAAAAAAAAAATCTTGTTAATAAAATCCAGAAATCGTTAATAAAATCCAGTAAAACTTACTTAAACCAAATATTCTTATTTTTTGTAACCATACCGAAAAATAATATCACTTTTTTTCCTCGTTAATCCTCCCTGTGAATTGTTTCCAACTTTTGGGGTATTTGGAATCACTGTGCGCCGCCGGCCATTTTGTTTATTACTACGCGTTGATTGGTTTATTGGTTTATGGCATGGGCATGGCGTAGCGAGATCAAGTACTTCGAAAATGACATGTTGAATTATGCTTGCAGTTAATTTTATGTTTTTGAAGATAATTTTCGTTTAAATGATCAATTCACTGTGATATTAGTGTAATTTAACATAATTACCAATGCTAGCTTTACTTTTTTTTCAGTTTTAGTCCTTTAAATAGTGTTTTGTTGGTGATTTATTTTCGTTTTACAAAACATTTTAGGTTACGTCTGAAATTTTTTTTATTGACTTTTCCGCGTGAATTTAATAAAACTTCCGTAAAAGTAATATTATTTAATGATGTAAAAGCCTTATGCATGTGTAAATAAATACAAAATAGAGAAATCAACGCATTAAATTGCGTAACACCGAATCCAAGATGTAATTTTTTCAGAATCATTAAAATATTTTTTTATCCTTTTTAATTGTATGAACGAGATAAAAAGTGAAGTGACAGTTTTATTCCAAATTCATAAAGTAAGAGGACTGTATTTTTTTAATTTTGAATTTTCTTAAATTTTTCGACCATTTAATAGAATATGTTTACAGTCAGCTGTTTTTTTTTATTTTTTTCATTTTGAAACTTAAAATACTGCAATTTTCAAACACGATCGATATGTCAGATACAAAAATCTAAAAGGCAATTCTATTTAGTTTCTATAGGTATATGGTTTTACGACATCTTCAAAAATAAGAAATATATAGAACATTCGCTTGTGTCATACCTAAATTCCCATACAAATGATGTACAGTGATCTTCCATCGTGACGTCACCATACAGCATTACACAGCATACCAACTTAACGCTGTGTTTTAACGAGAATATTAAAAATGCACTTTTTAATATTTTTTTAAAAACTGTACGTTTAATATTATTTATTAAAACTTATATATTCAGAATCAGCGTTTATTGGTCTATATGAACATATTTTTTTAAAGCCATAATTTTTTTTCACTGGAGTTCCTTATTATAAAAAAAAATATTATAAAATCGTAAACTTTAAAAACGTGCGAATCCTGCGTGTTAGTTCCTTTGAAATTGCCCTAAATGTTACTTTTTCAAGTCAACATTGGATATTTTCGATTTCTACACGTTGTCTATGGCCTACTTGATAACCACAGAAGCAAATTTATTTTTAAAATCTTAAATTTTAAGTGCAATCGGCTCATTTGTGCTTTTGGGGGGTGTGCCACTGGGTTTTATATATATATATATATATGTATACATAGATCTAACTTAAATACGGTTTTCGTAGGGTATAGATAATCACACTCACAATCACTATTCAGAGGTAAAAAGCAAAACAGAAAAATTTTACTTACAATGTGCAACTATTTATACGTGTACTATGGGATGTGCAATATATATATTTGTGATACGGTAATATATATTTTGATACAGTATTTCATAAAACTAGTTTGGTGTAGAACCTATTATCAAATTATATTTTCTATGAACCTTGTAAGGAAAAGTGCAAATCCTTTGTTAATGCCATCAATGGTATTGTTGTAACCTTCAGGTGACCCATTTTTTGTGTTTATAGAAATATATGTTTGTGTTTATAGAAGTGGATGTTAAATTGGTATTTTTGTTCCGCCAGAAAAAGTAGACGTGACCCAATATAATTTTAAACCAGAGTGGTTAGCGTTCTGGGAAAAGCGCATGAACGAACTGTACTTGGCGGAAATTGAGGATCTGAAACTGGAGAATTGCCGGCTGCTGAAACTTCCTACAGATGTGCCAGAATTCTCCAGTTATTTTAAATTTTTGGATAAAACAACCACTGTAAACAGGTAAAATATTTATGTAACTATGTATTTGCCATTGATAATGATGAATAATACTATGTTTTAAGAATAAAATTTCTCGTTAGCTTAAAAGAAATGTACATTACATTAAATATGTACCCGTCTCGGAACAGACTTAGTCTAGTGAGGCGGGTTACTTGTTTTGTATAAAATATTATTATTTCAATAAACGCCCGGATTGCCGGCATTTAAAATAAAAAAATACTTGCGGTAACTCCGAAATCAGCTTTTTTGAGTTATATAACCATACCTATATTTCATACATGCGCGGGGAAATAAAGGTATTGTTCTTTGAAGAAGCTGATTTTGGAGTCGCCTAGTTGTGCCACGCTATAAATACAACCGTTTTAAAGCCTTGGGCTTGTAGCCAGGTGTCTTTTTTTATCATAATGGGGTTATTGAAATAAGAGTGCTCTCTAGTCATTTGGAAATATATCAATTATTATAGTTTGTCCAAAAATATTTTCCGTTTCATAAATCCTTAAAAAAAAGTATTGTATAAGGAAACTAAGTTTGTTGTTGTTTTGGTAAATTTCAGCTCTCCTCGGGAAAATATAGACAGTCCTTGCAATGCTTCGCCTTCACCCATAGAAAGAAGATTCGAGGTGCTAAGCAAAGAAAAGTCAGATTTCCTGTCTTTACCCAAAGAAGGTCGGGAAGAGATAAATGACAGAAATGGGAGAGATGGAAAAGAGAGCAGAATTGATGGGGATGTCAAAGATGTTAGAGATACCAGAGATGGTAAGGACACCAAAGGTGGTAGACACACCAAAGATGATAAGGAGACCACAGGCAGAAGAGATACCAAAAATCGTAAAGACAAAAAAGATAGTAAGGGCACCAGAGATTGTAAGGACACCAGATATGGTAAAGACACAAGAGATAGTAAGGACACCAGAGATGGTAGAGACGTCAGAGATGGTAAAGACACCAGAAATGGTAGAGACGCCGGAGATGGTGAAGACACCAGAGATGGTAGAGACGCCAGAGATGGGAAGTTCACCAGAGATGGTAGAGACGTCAGAGATGGTAAAGACACCAGATATGGTAGAGACGCCAGAGATGGGAAGTTCACCAGAGATGGTAAAGACACCAGAGATGGTAGAGACCCCAGAGATGGGAAGTTCACCAGAGATGAAAATGACACCAAAGATGGTAAGGACATCACAGGCAGTAGAGACAAACAAGATAGAAGGGACACCAGAGATGATAAAGACACCAGCGATGGGAAGTTCACCAGGGATAATTATGACACCAGAGATGGTAAGGACACCAGAGATGGTAGAGACATCAGAGATGGTAGAGGCATCCGAGATGGTAGCGACTTCAAAGACGGCGGAGACACCAGAAACGCTAGAGACACCAGAGATGGTAGAGATGCCAGAGATGGTGGTTACACCAGAGATGATAGAGACATCAGAGATGGTAGCGACACCAGAGATGGTAGAGACATCAGAGATGGTAGAGACATCAGAGATGGTAGAGACATCAGAGATGGTAGGGATGGCCGAGAAAAAAATAGGAACTACCAGCCAAACCGACCAGGGGAGAAGGAATCCAGAGCTCCTATGAATGAGGAAAGACACTTTGAGTCTCTTCGCAGAGGTAGCACAAACTGGCAAATAGAATTCAGACCCTCTGAGTCTCCTCCGAATAATAGAGATTGTAGCGCCACCAGACATGGCAGGACAAACTGCAGAGGTTTTCCGAGAGGGTTCCCCAGAGGGTTTCCAAGAGGGTTTCCAAGAGGGTTTCCAAGAGGGTTTCGCGGACGTGGCAGAGTCAGCTTAAATGTGATAGAAAAAAAGAAAAACCGGCAAATAGAATTCAGACCCTCTTGGTCTCCTCCGAAAAAGTTTAAAGCAGAATCAGAGTGAGTTTTTTATTACTGTTTTTATTGTCACTTGCAGCAGTGATGCACAATATATTTAGCAGGTATTTTATTTTTCAAACCTTCATTGTCCGCACGGAGTAAATGCCATTGCTACAACAATAAGCAGGCATTATTATTATTTATCAACTTTTCAGAGGAGCCAAAAGGCTCTTTTTGTGCCTGATTCTTATATATTATATTTTTACATGTTTCGCTAATATTGTCAAAAATGCTAAAGCGTGCTGGTAGGTAGACTGGCGCCTGGTGCCTGGTGCCAGGCGGCAAGCGTCTGGTTGTGTGAACGAGGAGTCACACATCAAATACTATAGAATAGTTATAATATCTCCCAACTACTGTCATTTCCCATATCATATGATGGCGGTATGCTACATTTGTGCCTCCTAATTATGCGAGTTCTGTGGATTGTTTTTATTTCATATATTAAGACGAATGTTTGCGCGGTCGGTTTCGTCCCATTTCATACAAATCTTAATTTTGGATTTAAGATTAAAATACCCAACCAAACTGAAAAATTATTTCTGTAATCAAAAGTTATACGAAATATCTAGTAGGGATGTGAGCTACTCTATTTATTTTTGCTTTAAATTTTAAGATATAGGCCATTAACCACTGGAACGATTTCGGTCGAAAAATGGACCACTTTTATTTTTCTGCGATTGATTTCGGTCCAAAAATGGACCGTTTTTTCCTTCCATTCATAAAACATTTCCTTGGCCAGCCGTTTATTTTTAACACGGAGCTATTGAAATGCTTTATCTATTATGACCATAAATGTCGCAAATCCGAACTTCGCAGACTATTTTAGAACAATGTTAAAAATAAATTTTTAAAATATTTTTTCCCACCGAATTTTTGAACAGCTGTTTACGGATAAAATTAAGTCCTTTTTTCCATAGATATGCACCTTTAATTATCAAGTATACCACAGACAACATACAGAAAGCGAAAATATTCTATGATGACCCGAATAAATATCCCTCACGGCAGTTTCAAGTAAAATATACCCAGGATTCGATTTTTTAATATATTTTTTATAAATCCTACAAATGTGAGATAAACTGTTAAATACGGGTTAATTCATAAGCTATATAGCATTATATTAGGTCCTTACATTTTTTTTTTTTTACATTAACTCCACACAGGAGGCCCTGAGGAAAATAATTTCCCTCAGGGCCTGTGTCATCTTTGAGGATGATGTGTGTAGGGTCTTTTTGAGGAAAGGAAGGAGTTAACATGGGTCTTGAAGAGACTCATGTTGTAGGAGGGAGGCAACACAGAGGCCGGTAAATCGTTCCACAGCCGAGCTGTGTGACTAATATCAACCGTGTACAATTGTTGGGCGCGTGTTTGGCGTGTTTCCCGACTATGCACCAGTGCCGAGGGGATCAATGACGCTAGTTCCTCGGAGCATCTTCTATTGTAATACTGGTAGAACAAGGACAGCATTCCCACCTGACGCCTATGCTCTAAAGATTGCAATCCGTCATGTTAAGATGGGAGAATCTATCAAACGGACCGCCCATTTCTGCACAGAGTCAAGGGTTTTTTTAGGTATTTTGGAGCTCCAGACCAGAGGTGGCTACCAAATTCAACCATGGGGCGCACTTGCGATTTGTACAGGGTTAGCGGTTGTGTACTATTAATTACATATGAAATTGGCGTTTTGTATGGGAGGAACTTTATATGGGAGCTTATGGGAGTTTTGTATGGGAAGCTTTTTCACCTTCCCAATTTGCTTCAAATGGATTAAATCAGTTTTATCACTAACACCTCAGTCTGCAGCTAACTCGGACCTGGTTTGCGATGGATCCGCTTCCACAATAGCCTTCAATTCTTCATTATCAACTTTGGTCTCCGGCCGTCCACGGGGCTTGTTCTGCAGGTCGAAATGACCAGAACGAAAACGTTGGAACCGAAAACGCACTGTGTTTTCTTTTGCGGCACCATCTCCATACACATCATTAATCCTTCGAGCCGTTTGTGCAGCACTGGTGCCACGGTGGAACTCGTACTCGTAAATAACGCAATATTTCAAGTTTTCCATTTTGTAAACTAAGTGACGCAAAGAAAAAAAACAATTAAGGAAAAAACAAATGAATTATAATTTTCGAAACACTAATACATGAGTAAAAAAAGATTTCTTTTACTCCGGTCAATAATTCTATCAATATCTGACTGGAGTCGATTGCAGTCTTCTAGGGTTAGTATTTCTAAGAACAGTTTTAGGTCATCAGCAAAAAGGAGAAACCTAGAGTGCAGAATTGACCGGTCAGTGGTTGAGTGGGCATAGCAGTTGGATACCACCCGGGTGTCGTGTGTTCGATTCCTTCACTGGCTAAGTCCTCCATCACAACACAAGCAACATTTTCGGCTTTCTGTAGGGTAGTATAAGATTGTCAAACATTGTTGGGTTATTCGTAACCCGGGAATGTTTGTCTTGAAAAAAAAAATTATTTCTGAAATATTAATAAATATTGCAAAAAGGAGTGGACCTAAATTAGAACCTTGGGGTACTCCTGATTGTACAAAAAATAGAATAGACTGGAATAGTCCGTGAGACACAAACTGTTTCCTGCCTGCAAGATAGCTAGCAAAAAAGATGAGTAGTCTCATGGAGAATCCTATTTCAGCCAGTTTATTGAGTAAGACGTCGTGATTAACAGTATCGAAGGCCTTTGAAAAGTCGTTATATGAACCATCAACCTGATGGCCTTTATCTAAAGAATTTGATACGTAATCAGTAGACATCGGATTATATGCACTAACAAAGTGCCAAAATATGCATGCAAATATGCACTAAAAAAGGCCGAAATATGCACTAAAAACTCTTGATATGCCTAAAATATGCACAATGCAAAATCAAAATACCATTTTTATTTTTGTATATTTTAATTAAAGACGATACAAAAACAGCGAAATATTCTTAAAATTATGCATTGTTTTTGTGACAATATATAATTAAGTATTTTTCCAAATTTTCGGGCAAAAAATCTTGATGTTTGTCCAAAGATATATACACATGTTTGTCACCCAAAATCCCGAAAACGACTTCTCTACGTCAACTGACGTCATCCGACAAAATTTTAAAAAATTGGCCCCATTTCTGGAGATACCTGTTGAGGCAGGGTATGTATGACCTTTGTCGTTGATGTAGGCATTAAAGTTCTTCATGTCTTCAAAACTCGGATTCTTAAACAAAATAGCGTCTAACTTTTCACTAAGCTTTTCTGATATTGAATTGGGAAGGGCGTTGGCGAGTTCAATCATTGTTTCCAGATAGAAGAAGGTTTTTTGTTTCCAATTTTTCTATGGCATCTGATAACTTGTGGAAATGTGTTGAGATGAGGGCGATATTCTGTTTAATGGATGCGTCTTCAAATGCTAAATATGCACGATTGGGGAAAAAAGGCTAAAATATGCATTAACGCCGTAATTAGAGAGTTATATGCTTTTGCATATGCAAATATGCAAATGCATATAATCCGATGTCTAGTAATCAGTAAACACCAATAAGTTGGTTTCTGTAGATCGACCTTATCTAAATCCATGCAGTTCTGAAATCAAAAACGGCTCCACTTACGGCAGTATGTATTTATGGATAATTGATTCGAACAATTTAGCCGGTGCAGATAGTATTGCAATCGGCCTATAATATTTCGGCCTTTTTTAAATCGGACAAATTTTAGAAATTTTCCAGGTATCAGGAAATACACCAGTTTCTAAGGAAAGGTTAAATAAGAAAGTGAGTGGCTTTTTTTAAAATTCGACACAACCTTTAAAAAGAATACTGGAAGAAAATCTGGACCAAGTGAATGTGTATTTTTCATTTTTTTGATGGAAGTTTCTACACCTGATTCATCAATTTGATCAATATCGATATTCTGGGCACCTTTTATATTCAACTTGGCAGCAATATTAGTATTTAGTAATGGAGACTCATTACTATATACTGATTGGAAGTGTGTTGCAAAAGCGTTAGCTACATCTACATCTAAAGTACCTACTTAAGAGGGCATTACCAGCGGCCGAAAATTCAAATTTCATCAAAAGACGGCCTCGCGATCGGAAGTTTTTTAGAACGAGATAGAAATACCACATTCGCTCCGCCGCAAGCAGCATATCCCACTCAACTGGCGATATCTATAGGATGGTTCAGACGACATCGATATTGAATTCTCGGTTCCAGCTTTTTCCGAATAAGTAGTTATTTGTAATTTGTTTACCGAAGTGCATAAACATAAATAGATACAAGTGAAATGCGTAAAAATAGTGGGTATAAAATAGGTACTTACGTAATATACAAATTTCTTGATTTTTGAAATGTTTTTACGAGTATTCTGTTGTTGTTCTTTAATTGTATTTCTACTGAGTGATATTCAGTTTGATTGTAAGAAATATCTCATTTTTACATATTTATTCTTCTCACAATAGGTATTATCAGTAATTTGGGAGGCGGGTATGGGTACTACCGCCCGGGAACCAGGGAGATTATTGTTGGTAATCTAAATTAAATTGAATTTCAAAAACCTCACCCCATGTACCTGGGTTCATTTATTTGTCCGGATCTTGGCGGCGGATGCACCTGCCCACCAACTGCATGGCAGGCCGGATCAGGAGAGACTGGTTGGACCTGGGAGATCTTTTACCTACCCAGCAGCACTCTCCGAAACATCTCCTTACAGTGGGAGGGATAGATTTTTTCATGTCCGTCACTCTTGGACTGACCCCCAGATTCCTACATGCCCCTGATACCTTTTTTCTTCCCAGAATCCCGAACCCAATTTGGGAAACGGAACTCAATTTGGACCCCTAGATTCCTACCACTCCTGGTACCTTTTTCCTTCCCAGAATCCAGAACCCAATTTGGGAGGCGGGTATGGGTACCGCCGCCCAGGAAACCATTTATTGGATAACCAACACCTCTGCCATAGGTCACCCCAAGGGGTTCGTTTCGTTTGGTGACTTACTTGCCCGGGTTCAAGGGATAAGGTTTGTTCGAATCTTGGCGGCGGATGCGTCTGCCCACCAACTGTGTGGCAGGCCGGATCGGAAGAGACTGGTTGAGGGAGATCTTTTGACCTCTCCAGCAGGATTCTCTCGAAAGCCTTGCACCGCAGTGGTGAGGATAGACTCATACATCCTCTTGGATACACCGATCCCAGATTCCTACCCACCCCTCATACCTTTTTCCTTCCAAACACTTCCTCTCCTTCCTTTTTCTAAAAAGACCTTCGACACAACATCCCCAAAGATGACATATTTGTTCTTATTATGAAATATTTTCCTGTATGGAGCTAATGTCAAAAAAAGTAAAATGTATTTTTAACATTTATATTTTTACCAAAATTATGTAATTCAACTATAAATAAAGATAACCAAAAAAACAGCAGCATTATAATAAAAAATATGTAATATATATACATGTAATATATTACATATTTTTTATTATAATGCTGCTGTTTTTTTGGTTATCTTTATTTATAGTTGAATTACATAATTTTGGTAAAAATATAAATGTTAAAAATACATTTTACTTTTTTTGACATTAGCTCCATACAGGAAAATATTTCATAATAAGAACAAATATGTCATCTTTGGAGATGTTGTGTCGAAGGTCTTTTTAGAAAAAGGAAGGAGAGGAAGTGTTTGGAAGGAAAAAGGTATGAGGGGTGGGTAGGAATCTGGGATCGGTGTATCCAAGAGGATGTATGAGTCTATCCTCACCACAAGCATATATTTTAGTATAGTCTACATAATATATGTACAGAACTTGAAAATATAAAAACTGTAGAACTTTTTTTTTTTTTTTTTACATGAATACTTCACAAGAGTTCCAACTGCTCCCGTCTGAAGCCAGTGAGACTATGGCATCCCCAAAATGGAGTATGTTGTGAGGCTGAGGGTAGTGGGGAGGGGAAGGAGATAGGTAAGAGGAAGGTGGGGAAGTACCTGGCTATTCAGATCTGGTCACCAAACACGGCTAATGCCGTTTCAAGCAACGTTTCAATTCTGAATGGTGGTCTTACACCAGGGCGATACAGAGAGTATCTTCCACTCTGGAACGTGCCGCAAATATACTATTTATTATTTTAAATGAATAAATTGTGAAATAACACAAATTAAACAAATAAAATTTATTTGCCACGCCGGGATTCGATCCCGCGACCTTCGGTGCGCGAGTCAAGCGTCTTACCGCTGCGCCACGGCCGGTCGTCAATTGTAAGTAGTGAACTGTTAGTAGTTGTACAGTGAAAACAGACCGCAATACAATAATGTGAAGGTTGTCCAAGAATTAACTACCTTTGCTCGTTGTTTCTCAAAATATGGTGGCACTAGCGTTAGCTCAGACTTTCCCAAAAAACCGAGCGGTGATCCGGCTTGGTAGCTGCTTCAAAGCGATCTTTGCGTTCGTTTGAGAAAGACGCTCCGTTGTCGAATCCCGCCCCCTGCGAGGTGCGCTCAATTATTCGCTTTTTAAATTTAGAGGGAGTTAGCCCTGTTGAAGTTCATAAGCTTGCAATTTTAATCCCAGATGTCAGTAAGTCTACCACACAAATGATTTTGAGGGAAAAATGGAGTATGCAAATTAATGCTCGTTGCGCAAATGCGCTCGAATCTCTTCGAACTGTTTTTCCAACCAAGGCGAAACTTTTTTGGGTTGAAAAATGGGTTCACCACCTAACCCTACCAAAAAGGCAATGAATGACATGAATTACACCTCTTTTTTCACCTGAAGCAACACATGGACGAAAAATCTTTGGAGACCGACCAGGATGCGGAGGGAGAGTTGATTGCATTTTTGACGGCGGAGTTGAACGATAAGGGAATGAAGACCTGGTTCCACGGCTCACCTAGTGCATTGATCGTAACAGGGACTATGTCTCTATGGCATTATTAATAGAATAAAACTGAAAATAATATAAAATATACTGAATATACTAATATATTAGAGACTTGTGGAACATGAGCATAATACGAGGTTCACAAAGAATGAAGGAATGCTTGTTCCAAAATATAATAATAACTACGGACGGCGAACCCTGGAATTTAACGTGCCAAAAATATTTAACATGTTACCAATTAATATAAAAAATTGCGACTCTATAAACAGATTCAGATATATGCTGAAACAATGGTTACTAAATAGAGATTGTTTATATTAATTAATGTTTGTTAATTGTGTCTATTTGTATAGTTATAGTAATAATAATATGTATGTATGTTTAAATTGTAATTGAACATTAACATCCTGTTGACAAACTGCTTTATTGCGGTTTAACGGGATTGTATCTTGAAAACAATAAAAAAAAAATTTAAAAAAAACTTGGTCATTATAACAGAAATTATTAACAAAAACACGATTTGAATTACACAATCACAAATTAAAACCATAATTTTTACGGGAAATTCACGCGCATGGTGCATGCATATGTCTAGCCCAGTGATGGGCAAAGTACGGCCCGCGGGCCAGCTCCGGCCCGCAAAGGGATTTAATCCGGCCCGCCGACGATCTTTCGAAATTATAAGGCCTATTATATACTATTAATTTCGAAGGCTCATCGGCGTCAAAATATAAATATTGCGGGCTATTATAGCCAACTGTATAAATTAAATTATTTGAATTTGAAAAATAAGCCTTTTCTAGACTAGCCACGTAGTTAACTGTCACCGATCGAGCCCAACGTGTGGTACAGTTTTGCTTGCAAGCAAAGCTGTAGTAATAGTAAGTTAACTTTGTTTTGAAGTTGTTTGTGTTCTTGCTTGCTTGCAAGTGTAACGCACTAAAAAAAGATAAGGTCGATTCTGAGTGTCGACTAATTAAAGAAGAGTGGGCTTGGAAATACTTCTTTACAGAATATAACGGTAAGCCAATATGTCTTACATGCAATCAAGGAGTGGCGGTATTTAAAGATTTTAACCTCTTTCGCCATTTTAACACCAAACATGCTAAAACCAAATATGCTTCTATGAGTGATGCAGAAAGAAAGGTGAATGCGGAAAACCCAAAGAAAAGACTGTCTGAGCATCGGAATACGTCCATAAAGCAAAATACTGCACAGAAGGCTTCTACATTGGCGGGACATGTTGTGGCTTATAAAATAGCTAAAAACAACAAACCATACTCAGAAGGAGAGTTTTGAAAAGATTGCGTGGTGAGTATAAGTAACATTTTATGCCCAGAAAAAACTTATCTAAAGCGTTTGAGTCTGTCAGCTTATAGCGAAAAATAATAACGCGAATTGATGCTATTGCATCAAACTTGTCTACTCAACTTAGGCCACGTATAGAAAAGTTTAAATATTTTTCTGTGACTATGGATGAAAGTACGGATAGAAGTGACACTGCTCAATTATTGATCTTCATTAGGGGAGTTGACGACGAATTCAATATTACTGAAGAGTTAGCTTGCTTGCAATCACTGAAATGAAAAACGATGGGCCACATAATTTATAACGAATTTTCCGGAGGTCTTCAAAATTTAAATGCATCTATTTCAAAATTATGCAATGTAACTACAGATGGAGCCCCAAATATGGTTAAAAACTGCACTGAGAAGAATGATTTAACTCTCTTTCCGCCCTTAGAATCCGTTGCACCAGTGAGTGAGAACAAACTGAAAGAATTCAGTCAGGCGTTGAAGAAACTTCACACAGAATTTGAAACTAGGTTTCAAGATTTTAAGAATATTCGGTCATCGCTTGATGTTTTTTCAATGACATTTAATGTGGACCCGGAGAATGTCTCTGCAGAATTGCAGTTAGAAATTGTTGAAATGCAGTGCAGCCTCCATTTAAAACAATTGTTCTTAAACTCAGAAAAATTTGATTTTTATTGAACACTGCTGAAAACTGAATATTCAAAGATAATTGATCAAACCCAAAAAATAAAAGCGATGTTTGGGTCGTCGTCTGTCTGCGAACAGACTTTTTCGACCACGAAATTGCGGAAAAACTCAGTCAGAAATCGATTACTGGCGAGCACCTTTTCTCGCTGCTAAAGGTTATTTCGTCGCAGCTCAAACCTGTATTTAAAGACATTATGGCCAATCCAAAACAATTGCACATGTCTCACATACCTACCATAGCAGAACCTTCGATTAAAAGTTAAATAATTGTTATCTATAACTTATATTAGCGTTTGTGTGTAAAGTTTTGTAATTTAAGTATAGATTTTAGAACAAAATGCATTTTGGCAATACTCCTGGCCCTCGTCTGAAATTTCTTAAAGCTTTCTGGCCCCCCATGAAAAAAGTTTGCCCACCACTGGTCTAGCCTCTCTTTCGCAGCCAGTTAAAGACATTTTTTATTAGTAATAGTTCAAAACAGAAATTGTACAGTATTTATTAAATGTGTTACTAAAACACTGTTTAACAGAAAGTAACTTCTAACCAGAGAAAGTGTAAGTTCTTTTAACAGAAAGTAACTTCTAAAGAGCGTTTTAATTTTTTTTAAATATTGATTTGGATTCACCAGTCGTTCTTAATATAAAACACGATCCATAACCATTCAAAGACACAGTATACTAGACACTAGACTATACTAGACACTTTATAATATTGGAGTTTTACCTACCATTAAAACTCTTATTATGTTGCCTTCCTTATCCAGAATATTCCTTAGTGAGAGATGACATCTCTGTTTCTATCCGATTTCGGTCTCTCTTCTCCTTTTACCGTGAAATTTTCAAATTTCGCGCGATTTTTTGTTCCTTGGTGATCGCAAATCACTGCTACCAACAGTTAGGCGCTCGCTAGCGTCTGACGCGACGCCATTTTCTTCAATTGTAGTCTCACCAGACAGGGGATGAGGAATATTCTGGATAAGGAAGGCAACATAATAAGAGTTTTAATGGTAGGTAAAACTCCAATATTATGTAGTGCCGTTCCTTATCCAGAATATTCCTTAGTGAGAATTGTCTGCTATCGTCTGGTGGCAGTGTTGATGCCAATTGTGATCATCTTCATAAAGAAGCGCCGGTTGGAGGTCTGCCCTCACAATGATCGCTTCTCCTTCTGTCTCCAGAAATGGAAGACCTTTGGGGGTCTGCCCCCCTCAGGCGAATGATTGGATTAAACAGGTTTGTCAAGGACGACGAAGTCCCCGGCTCCTGAATATTGGATTGCCTTATTTCTTTTTTATAATATTTTTGGAAGGTATTTTCATTCTGCCAATTTCCCTTTTCCAAAATGTCCTCTATTGAACAGTTTTCAAACCACCGAAGTGAAGCCACTGCCGACCTAGTGCTCCCCGCAGAGGCCTCAATACCAGCATCTCTAAGTATTGTCTTGACCCATCCACCGATAATTGTTCTAGAAGCTGCTTTGGCTGGACCTGATGTGGATAAAAACAGGTTATCAATATTAGGTGCCTCTTGTCTCCTGTCCTTTGAGAGAACACACAGCTTCTTAAGCCAAAATACAGGATCGGTGGATTGATTTGATGAGGAGTTTAATCTCCATCCTGATTGTTGATACTTTGCAGAATCTGTCTTTGAACCAAATGCAGGCCATAAAATAATATGATCATCCATATCAATGAAATGTTCCGATGTTAATCTCAAAAGTGTCAGATCATGTACCCTTCGCCCTGAGGCTAACAGGAGTATGACTGCACACCTTCTGGATGCTTCAAATAAGGTTATAGTTTCTGGATTGTTAGTCTGAAGCCAAGAACATATCTGTCTCGGGTCCCATATTGTATCCCGTTGCACTTTAATCGAGCTGTTTACTATTCCCTTCATTACTTGCTTCACCACAAGATGGTTACTTAGTCTATTTTCATTATTTGGATTGCATAAAGTTGAAATAGCCGATTTATGCAAAGCTATAGTGCTAGGAGCTAAATTCAGCGATATTTTGAGATGCGCTAGAAACTTTGCCAACTGGGCTCCCATTGGATCTTTGAAATTAACATGGTTGGATGAGCACCATTCACGCCATCTAATCCACGCTGCTTTATAAGAAGCTTGTGTTGAAGTTCGCCAGCTGGATTTTAAAATCTCTCTTTCTCTATCAGACCATCCTTGCAATGCATCATCCCAGCCCCAATTTTCCACACTTGCAGTTCTAGTTGAAGTATTTGCTGGGGATGGGAGCCTGTGGTGGTATCTATCAGTATCTCTTGTAGATTCTTGATCTCCTGAGGTAGGCACAAGGCTCTCTGTTTCAAGTCTGGTAGCCAAAATACTTTTGTCCATTTGGGAGCTACTAGCAGATAAATTCCTGTGGATTTGTTCAGATGAGCAAGCACTCGGGGAATTAGACAAGGAGGCGGAAACACCCATGCAAGAGGAAAGTGCCAAGGTCTGCTGAAAGCATTGTGAAATAATGCCGCTCTGTCTTTCCTGTCTATGGATACATATTTGTCCACAACATGAGCCGTGTGAGAGGCAAACAGGTCCACAGTGGGTCTGCCCCATTTGTGAAATATCTGTTCTGTTGCAGGAGGTAGAAGGTGCCATTCCGGTAGACGGGTTCCTCGGGACAAATGGTCCGCAAGACCGTTGTACCGCCCTGGTAGGTAGTGAACTTGCAGGGTTATATTGTATTTGTCTACTAGAGACAGAATCTGAAAGGTCAGATGAAGTAGACTCAAGGATCTCGTCCCTCCTTCGTTCCTCAAATAAGCGAGGACTGTTCTGTTGTCTGACTGTATTAGAACGGTAGAACTCCTCAAACGTTTGTTCTGGTATTTCAAGGTATTTAGTATGGCAAACATCTCTTTCAAGTTGCTGTGCCAATTCTGCTGTTCCCTGGTCCAATTTCCCGCAATCGGAATATCGTCCACTTGAGCGCCCCAGCCATGATCTGCTGCATCGGTCGAGAGGAAATGAGAGGCAGCGGGGACGTGTAGTGGCATAAAGACCTTTACATTCTGTGCCCACCATGATATGTCTTTCATTACGGGTTCCTTTATAATAATTCTCATTCGTATGGGAAGTTTCATCATGGAGTGCATTTGTAGTTGCATCCTTCGGCAATGAAGACGACCTCTTGGAGTGACGAATGATGCAAAATTTAGTTTTCCCAGAACTCTCTGGGCCTCCTTCACATTCCACTTCTTCTTTTTCTGAAGCCTTTGAAGGGATTGTTGAAGGTCTTCGCACTTTCTCCTGTTCAGTGACTTCCGACCGCGTTGTGTGTCCCACATTACACCCAGATACTCCACTGTTTGTACCGGCTCGCTGACGCATTTTTTTCAAATTGACAGTCAAACCGAGGTCTCTTAGTAGATTCAGAAATAGATTTGTTTGGACCTTCAGAATTTCCCTGTCCTGGTGGGCCAGAAGGAAATCGTCCAAGTATACAATGGTCCTCACATTTTGACGACGTAGGGTCTCCGCAACCCAATTGGTCACCTTGGCAAAGGCTTGTGGAGCACTGCTCAAGCCCTGGGGAAGGCATGTCATTTGCAAAAGCTCTCCTTTGTACACAATCCTCAAAAAACGACGATGAGACTCTGCGACTGGGATGTGAAAATATGCGTGAGATATGTCTATTTTTGTCATCCAGTCTTGTGGTTGGAGAAATTCGGGAACTTTCTGATGCGACATTAAAGAAAATTTTCTTACCGACACAAAGTGATTGAGACCTTTCAGGTTGAGAATAGGTCTGTTGCTTCCGTCCCCTTTTCGAACCAGGAACATTTGGGAGAGAAAACCGGAGTTGTTGACTGCCGGTTCCAATATATTCAGTTTTTTGAGAATTTCTATTTCTTTTGTCATTGCTGGGGTTGTATTTGTCACAAATCTTTTCAAAGTTAAGGCAGTTGGGCGTAATAATAGGGGCTTTGTAAATAAGGGGATTCTGTATCCCCCTATGATTTTTTGAACAACTTTGGGAGCATTTAGAGCTGCCCATTTGTTTTTGAAATTCAGCAATTGCCCCGCTTGAAACTTTAATGGCCTCCAGTCATGCACCCCTGTAATAGCGTCGGTTAGAGGTCTGCCCTCGCACCGGTCGCTTGTTACTCTCCTTTCCCCCCCTTTTAATACCAGAGGTGGAGGGCTGGGGATACCTTTGGGGGTCTGCCCCCCTCGGGCGAAAGGATTCTCGGGATGGAAAAAATTCTCGAGATGGAATAAAATCTCGGGTCGGAAAGGAATCTCGGGCCCGAAAGTATTGAACAGGCTTAGAAGCCTTTTTAGTATCAGACCCCTCCTTTGGTGGACCGGTAGTGATGACTTGTGAGAAGGGCCTAAAACAATTCTTTACTCCTCCCAATTTCTGCAATTGGGTAGAGAGGGCTTCCTCATTGAAGAGATGAGAGGAAGTCGGAGGGATCTGCATAAGAACTTTCTTGTCTGATTTCTGTTTACAGGAATTGAGAATCCTGTCCCTTCTAAATTCAATTATCTCTGCCCGTTTTCCGCATGTTATTTGCAGCAGGTCATCGGAGCATTTTTGTAAGTCGTTCTGACCTCCAAACAGCTCATTAACTTTCTCGTACAGGGTTTCTGGAGAGACATCCTGTACTTCAAATCCCCATTCGACCAATTTCTGCAGAGACTGCTGCAGTTGTTCCCTGTGTTTGAGAGCTGCATGTGTTATTGCCGCGAAAGATCTTTCAATAGCGACCTGTTGAGGAGACCCAGAATCGTAAGGTTGCAACTCACAGTTCACCTCAAGCTCCTTAAAGCCCGGATCGGCAAGGTGTTCCTTAATGACCTTGTTATATCTCACATTGGTCCAATCTTTCTGATTAAATCGTTGAAGACGCTCTAACACTTCAAGTCTGTCTTGAGGAGGAGCAGTCATTAAGGGTTCTTTAAGAGAAATGGTGGGACTCGGCATTTGAAAAACACAAGTATTACGCCCGGATACTGTTGAACACTGTTTCTCCGTCTCTGCGATGGACATATTATCTGAGGCTGCATTCTCTGCGAATCTTGACCTCGGTGCTTGCAGAATAAAATTTTGTAGTCTGCCTACTTGTTCAGTTAATTTCTTAATAGAACGGGCCATTCCTCGCCTTCTGGAGCGTGAAGCCCTGCTTGAAAAACTCATGGAAGTTGAGCTGTCGGAACTTGGTGAGCGTCGGCGTCGCCTTCGTCTTTTTCGTTTATTGTCACAAACGGATTCATTAGAGGAACAGTCGGAACACAAATTCTTTCGTTTCGTTTTTCGTATTTCATCACGGTTTACACTCGCGGACGCGGAAATCTCAACCGCTTCGGGAGATACATTATTTTCTGACATTGCGTAATGATTTTCGTAATAATTTTGGAGAAGAAATCTAGTTTCTGGTTTATATCGCAATATTGTAACTAGACGACCGTTCGCGATAGAAATTAGACGCCAATTGAAGAAAATGGCGTCGCGTCAGACGCTAGCGAGCGCCTAACTGTTGGTAGCAGTGATTTGCGATCACCAAGGAACAAAAAATCGCGCGAAATTTGAAAATTTCACGGTAAAAGGAGAAGAGAGACCGAAATCGGATAGAAACAGAGATGTCATCTCTCACTAAGGAATATTCTGGATAAGGAACGGCACTACATAATATATTTTTTGACAAATTAGAGAGGCGTCAGAAATTTACATTTCGAATGAACGTCGTTAGTAAGCTCAAAAATCATCTGTCAAAAAATTAAATAAAGCGAGTACACATTTCTAATATATTTATTTTATTTTATTTATTAATTTTCAACGCCCTGGTGGGCTTTTACATTACATGTTTATAATACAGAGACAGGTTTTTAAAAACAAAAGATAAACTATAAAAAATAACTAGTACACGTCATAAAGAGTATACACATAAATTAAGGAAAGATAATACATTACAATAAAGGAGAAAGTTTGTAAGTTGTAAGTTGTAAATACATGACAAAATGCAAGATACATAAAAATAAAATGGCAACAAGTTTTTACATTGTGTATTAATATAGAATTATACGAATAAATGCATTAGCCCCTATGTGATGCCCCTTAAATATCAAAATATTCTACATAAAAGTGTCGTTCAGGTATTTCTTAAATAATGGTAAACTTGTGTTAAATACATCGATATTAGAGGTGAATTTGTTTCCTAATGTGTGAAGTCGAGAAATAGGTGCATGTATATGGTAGTTCGTCCCAGAATTATTGTTGTAGAATAAAACATTTTGCCTTGTTGCTCGATTGGGTACCCTGAAATCGATGAGATGCAGGAGTTCGCAACAATCTAATTCAGAATGAATAATTTTAAACAAAAAAGTTAGGTCATTTATTTTTCTTCTGTTTTCTAGGGAATGCAATTTAAGTGTATTTAGTAAGGATGTGTAGTTAATGTGTTGAATAGGTATGTGTAGCTTGAAGTTAATAAATCTTAAAAATTTGTGCTGCACTCTTTCGATATTTTTTATATGAATTTGATAATATGGGGACCAAACTATGGAATTGTATTCCAACAAGCTGCGTACGAGTGACAAATATACCATTTTAATAACTTCTAACGAGTTAAAGTCTTTGATTGTTCTAATTATAAATCCTAGTGTTTTCATGCCTTTGTTGGTTATTTGTTGTATGTGATTTATAAAATTTAATTGCGTGTCAAACACAACTCCAAGATCTCTAATTTCATTGACTTTTTCTAAGATTTTGTTATCTATTGTGTATTTGAAAGATAGTGGGGTCTTTGTTCGACAAAACGTTAGTGTCTTACATTTATCGATATTGAGGAACAAGTTATTTGTGACACACCAATTTTGCAGTTTGTCGATGTTTGACTGTAGGATTAGGCAGTCACCTATATTGGATATTTCTTTGTATAATTTGATGTCATCGGCAAAAAGCAGAACTTCTACATCGTTGAAACAGCTTATGATATCATTTATGAATATTAAGAAAAGGATGGGGCCGAGATGACTCCCTTGCGGTAGACCACTAGTTGCATATAATAACTTAGATAAAGAATGTTTAATTTTAACAAATAAGATTCTGTTAGACAAATAATTTGAGAACCAATCCAACAACTTGCCTCTCAGTCCTAAGGCATACAATTTACTAAGTAATATTTTATGTGATACTTTGTCGAAAGCTTTTGAAAAATCTGTGTAGATACTGTCAACTTGTTTTTTTTTTGTAAAAGATTCTGTAATATAGTTATGGTAAAGTAACAGGTTGGTAGCAGTTGACCTACCGGAAACAAATCCGTGTTGGTTTTTATCAATTACTTTTAATATTGATGGATAAATTAAATCAAGAACAAGGGATTCAAAGATTTTCGGGAGCGCTGATTGTATACATATAGGACGGTAGTTTTTAATGTCAGTGTCGTCACCTTTTTTGAGAATCGGGGTAATATAACTAGATTTCCAACGGGTTGGAAAATGTCCAGAAGAAAGTAAGCGGTTAAATAATGTGGTGAGTGGACCGGATATTGCAGATGCGCATTGTTTGAAAAATATTGGTGGGATGTTATCTGGGCCTGCAGATTTGTTAGGGTCAAGTGAAATGATTTTATTTAAGCATGATTCCTGTGTAATGGTGTAGTTCTGTAGATGTATTGTGTTTTGATATGTGTATGATGGTACGTTGTTATCTGATATTTCACCTTCGTATACACTTTGGAAATGATCCGCAAACAAATTAACAATATCAAAGGTGCTATTGGCTATTTTTCCATCATAATGCATTGTGGGGGGGTAGTCTGTACTTTCATTGTTTAATTTTTTAACAAAATTCCAAAGATTTTTTGTTCCTAGCGCAGTTTTCTCAACGGAGGTGATGTGTGCTTTATAGCATAGTTTAGATAGTGTTTTACATTTCTTTCTTGTTTCTGAGAAGTTTGAGTAGTTGGTGATTTGTTGAGTGAGTTTAAAAATTTTGTGTAGCTGTTTTTTTTGTTTCAGTAAGAGTATAAGGTCTGTGGAGAACCAAATTGGATATGTTCTGAGTTTTGGTGTATATGAGGGGACATGTGATTTTATATTTTCAGAAAATGTTTCATAGAGTTTTTCTAGTATTTGTTCGCTATCACTGTTATTAGTCAAGAAAGACCAATCTGTATTAGCGAGTTGGTAGTTAATGGAATCGTAATCGGCATTTTTGAAGTTGAGTGTTGTTTGTTTCAGTGGTGGTTTGTTTGTGTACATATTTAATATAATGTGTAAGGGGGGGTGATAATTATCCACCGGTACGAGCTGATCGTCTGACATTTCAACACACAGTTTAGAGCTGTTTGATAGGGCAAGATCTAGAAGGCGATCACATATATTACCGAAATTAGTGTGTTAAATTAATCTAAGGGTAAAAAAAGAAACAACCTACCGGAGAGCTAAAGAAAAATAGAAAATGACAAATGAATGCTTGCTAAAAGCAAATAAAGATCTTATAAAAATAAAATGTGAATGGATGTGGGTAAACTTTCGAAATCACTGGAAAACGATAATAGGAATATTTGTCTCATTTTCCACGCTGATGTGCACATTTAGTCCAGTCAAGAAAGGAGGTGTAGAGTGCGTGAGCAGGACCCTAAGCGATTCCTCCAGAAACTTGTTTAGGGTGCTTAGGGTCTGAATATACTAAACGTACTGACGTCTAGGTGTGAGCTAGCGGGGGGAGGGGGAGAAGGTCCCAATGTTCGGATTTCCGCTTATATCTCGAAAACGGTGCGTCACAGAGAAATTTTTTCTTAAAATAAGTAAAAGCTTGTAAAATTATCTACAACTTTTGTTTTATACGTAATTCTCGAAATTTCAGCCGTTTTTAAGTTACACGCTCCACAAATGTAGACATTTTCGAAAAAATCATTTAACCTTACATTTTTCATCAAACATTCCTTCATATCGTCTAAAATATTCATCAAAGAAATACATTTATTTTAAGGAAGTTATAAAGAATTTAATTCCCTTTTAGAATATATATATATACAAATGCAAATTAATCTCAAACCGGTCAACATTTACAGCAATTTAAAGTTTTTTCGTAAAATTTTGTCATAAGATAATTATAATTTTCATTATAAAATACAATTTAAAATTTTTCAAGTGATATTATTTTTTTCTACTTTCTTTAAAAATTGGCTTTAAACTGTGGTCACACGTATTATTAGGCGAACGAACAAAATGTGTGTCAGTAATGAGATAAAAACAGCTTTGTCTGAAAATGATATTTTACGAAAAAACTT
The DNA here is from genome assembly GCA_917563855.2 of Limnephilus lunatus. Taxonomy (NCBI): domain Eukaryota; kingdom Metazoa; phylum Arthropoda; class Insecta; order Trichoptera; family Limnephilidae; genus Limnephilus; species Limnephilus lunatus. Next base: position 81,331,972 of record OU830597.1, on the reverse strand, counting down.
AAAATTGTTGTAAATATTTACTGGTTGGAGATTAATTTGCATCTAAATATATATATATATATATAATTATATTATAAAAGTAAATTAAATTCTTTATAACTTCTTTAATATAAATTTATTTTCTTTGTTGAATATTTTAGACGACATGAAGGAATGTTTGATGAAAAATGTGAGGTAAAATGATTTTTTTCAAAAATATCTACGTTTGTAGAACGTGTAACTCAAAAACGGCTGGGATTTCGAAAATTACATAAAGAATAAAAGTTGGAGATGATTTTATGAGCTTTTACTTAATTTCAGAAAATTTTCCTCTGCAACGCACCGTTTTCGAGATATAAGCGGAAACCTGAAAATTGGGACCTCCCCCCCACCCCTTAACTCACCACCTAGACGTCAGGACTTTTAGTATGTTTACACCCTAAGCACCCTAAACAATTTTTTGAAGGAATCGCTTAGGTTCCTGCTCACGCACCCTAAAACCTTTTTTTTTTTTTTTTTTTTTTTTTTTAATTCCTTTATTTTTCCCATATTTTACAATTTATATTTACATATTTGAAAATCATAACAATAATGTGGGAACCCACTAAGGCGCAGCCTGTGCGTGGGTAATATATTTAAAAAAAGTTTTTTTTTTTAGTACCTAGAAAAAAACAAACAGGGGTATATAAAGCAAAAACAAAAATTGTTTAAAACATTTTGTACAAAAAGTGTATACAATAGTGTACGGTTAAATAAGTGTAAGTGTAATTAATGATATACATTGTAATTTTGGATCATTCATTGACTGGACGAACTTGTCTTAAGCAAAGTAGATTCAGAATCAAATTGAATTTGAGGACGATTTACACAGATTATTGTTTATAAATTAATATGTTCGTAAAAAGAAAAATAAATAAGTTAAAAATAGAAGAAAAAGTATGGTAAAAAGCTTCTGTTCCCGTGGTGAAATTTGAGTCCTCACTAGTATTAATGCTAGTAAATTATTGTTCATAATTAGGTCACCGTAATGTACCACGGGTTTCCCGCCACCGTGTATATGTCGCAGGCAAACCGTAAAATCAGGCCATTCTTGATGCGTCTGAGGCACTTCACGATCTGCTGCCAGGCACTTCACGAAGTAACTAGGCGCACCATGATCTGCCTGATTTTACGATCGACCGCCGACATATATAAGGCAATGAAGTATGCGTGTAACTCGCGCAACGCCGGGTATGCAAGTAAATTATTGTTTATAATTACCACGGTAATAACAATGAACCTGTCACCGTAATGTACCACGTATTTTTCGACACCTTGTATGTGTCGCAGGCCAATCGTAAAAACAGGCAGATCACGATGCGCCTCAGGCACATCACGATCTGCTGCCATTTCACGATGCAGCAGATCATGATGTGGCTAGGCGCAACATGATCTGCCTGATTTTACGATTGGCCTACGACATACATATGCAAGGTAATGTTGCGAGCGTATAATTCGCACAACGCCGGGTATTAGTGTTAGTGAATTATTGTTTATAATAACGTCACCGGAATATACCACGGGTTTCCCGCCACCGTGTATATAAGGCAATGTTGCTTGCGTGTATTAATGCTAGTAAATTATCGTTTATAATTACCGCGGTAATGACAATTGAATCGGTCACCGCAATGTACCACGTATTTCCCGACACCGTGTACCTATACACGGTAAGGCTGGGTAGTATTGCTAGTTTATAATTTCCGCGGTATAAACGGATAAATCGGTCACCGTAATATCCATGAATCACAATGTATTGAAGTTATTACCCATTTTCATTGATCAAATATACTTTGTCGAAGCCCATTTACGCGTACATAATAATATATATACATAATAAAAATTTGAATTGCACATACCGATGAAACTTTACAGTCATTATTTACTTTAGAATGTTGATTCTTTTCTCTAAAAATTAAACAACATGTTATAAAAAATACACAATAAATCTGACAGATTCGTTCCAACGACCCTGTAGCATATAAGGTATGTACAACGTAAATTGATAATTAAATATTACTAATCTTTGTTTTTTCTCGTTATATTTCTCCCAGTTATGTTTTTGGTGTGGTAATTTTGATTTTTTTATGAAAGATCTCTCTTTATTGATTTTTCTCCCCATTTTAAGCGGACGAATAAATTTAAAATGTTATGAACTGGACCGGCGCGGACAACACGACCGCTCGCTGCCGTGAATCGACAGATACTAAGAGTTTTGGTTAGCGCCGTGCGCGTCAAAATACAGAATAAAATATTCACAAAAGCGTGTTGCAAATTCAACAGAATTATATACTCGAGAAAATATTTTTGGTTAAAAATTATTTCTAATATTTCAATAACGTCTTAAGTTAAATTTCTGTGTTAAAAATTCCGAGAGAAATCAATTTGTAAGTGTGTAATAAATAAGTCAAGTTGTAGTTTTTTCGGCACAAAACGGGTGCTTGGATTTTTATTTTAATGATTTTATTTGAAATTAAATTAAAATTCTAAATCATATTTTGCCTAGATAATGAACAGTTTTTTTTTTTTTTTTTTTTTTTTTTTTTTTTTTTTTTTTTTTTTTTTTTTTTTTTTTTTTTTTTTTTTTTTTTTTTTTTTTTTTTTTACGGTGCTCCAGATTTCATGTCCGGGTTGAATCTTTCCCAAATGAAAGACTAAACCCTTCCACACACTTTTCCACAAATGAATATCTAGTAAATTAACGCAATGTAATTGCACTATATAAGAATAAAACAATACAAGAACAATACGTCAATCCACCAGAAACATAATGGGAAAATATTTCACCGACTCCAGATATTTTCATATCAGAGGGTTCGGCTCTGATGAAATCCTAACTGGTCCGATAAATCCTACTGATCCCTCAATATAAATATTTAAAAAATCTTTCGTAATCCTACATGTATTTAAAATGACCGACTTTTGCATTTTTATGTACAAATTTTTTGACAAATCTAATACGCCTAAATTTTGAATGAGAGAGCTAGGTATAATGCCAGTAGCCGAAATAACAAATGGTAATATTTTTATAGTCTGAGAATGCCAAATTCTTTTAATTTCATTTCCTAAATCTGTATATTTTCTTATTTTTTCAGAAACAGTTTTCTGAATATTACAAGAATTTGGAATAGCGACATCAATGATATAAGTTATTTTCTTAATTTTGTCATGTAAAACTATATCGGGTCTATTATGACTAATTGTTCTGTCTGTCAGAATAGTTTTATCATAATAAATTTTATAAAATTCATTTTCTAAAAATGAATTTGGTTCATATTCATAATATGGTACATTACGGCAGTCAATCAAGTTATGTTTAATTACCAAACTTTGGTGAATTATTTTTAAAACTTGATTGTGCCTAAATGTATACTCGGACGGCGCTAATACAGAACATCCCGATATAATATGTTCTATAGTTTCCGGAAAAGCCAAACATTTTCTACATAAATCATCAAATACTGTATTACTATTTGGTATGATATATGTATTGTATAATAACTTTACTCGTTTGAAAATTAACAAATATTGCCATCGACCAACAGTAAAACTATTTTTTTATTAAAAAAATGTTAACTTTTTCAAAATTTAAAACATAAGTTTACCACATAAAATAATGATCTTTCGAAATCAATTTATCGTTTTTTTGTAAAAAGCTTCGACACGTCTATGACCTCATTCAAAAATGTCATTTTTCAGCTTTGTCTGGTTATTAACTCTTAATGACATTAACTTAATTTAATTTAACAATTTGATAGAAAGGAAGAATCACTAATGGTGAATTTAGTTACACTACTTTTAGATCTGAATGAGTTAAATATATTCAGATCTAAAATTAGAGACATGATCTAAAGCCCGGGCAATGTTAAATACTTAAGAGGACATTACCAGAGAAACCAGAAATATGTCATTTTTAAATCAGTGTTTAGACTTATTGACTCGTTTCCACAAAAAATTATAAATTGATTTTGAAAGATTGTTCTTTTATCTACTAAAGTTATGGATTAAATTTTGAGAAAAAATGTTTATTTTAAGTATAATAAGGTTATACCATAGGTCGTTGGCAGATTTGTTATATTTTCAAAAAAGTACATGTATTATACAACACCAATTTCAAATCATATAATCATGCAGTAAAATAAATCAATACATTATCTGGTAACCGTATGTGTCAGAATTTTAATTTAAGTTTAAATAAAATTATAAAAATTATATATACGTACATGTGTTTCTTGACGAAAATTGGTCCGTTTGTTTATTTATTTACGCACTTACAAACTAATATATTTCAGATTTTTTTACATACTTATTTTGCTAAGACATTATTGACAAATCATAAATAATTTTAATGGAAAAATAATTTTAGGATGTATTTAATATTAATTAATTTACAGCTTCGCGTTTCACAATTTTTCTTATCAACGACAACACGAATCGAGAGCGCTCATTCAGACCGCAACTGCGGCCACCGGCGGTTGTCTTTGCGGCGCTCTACATCGTAACATTTTCAAACGAATAACGAAGGAAAATAAATACGATTTCATGTTTGTAAAATTTATAGGGTTGCCCCAACGCAAAATTTCATGTTCATTGAATATTTTTATGATAAAATTTTTATAATTTTGAAATTTTTTTTATTGTAAATTATTCTTATGTGAATACCGCACACGAGTCCCAACTGCTCCAAAATATTTATTTTCAAGTAAAACTTCTTTACGCACGCTCGACACTTGGGGGGTAAACTGGTAAATGTGTTACGAAAAGTGGTGATTGTTACGAAATATTTCCTGCAAACGGTAATCGATGCGAACGGTGATCGATTGCTAGGTGGGTCGTGCCTTTACGCACGCTTGTTATTCGTGTTATTGTTTTATTGTAAATAGACTATTTTTGCGTAAATAAATAGATAAATTAAATTATTTAAAAATATATACGTACATGTGTTTCTTGACGAAAATTGGTCCGTTTGTTTATTTATTTGCACACTTACAAACTAATATATTTCAGATTTTATTACATACTTATTTTACTAAGACATTATTGACGAATCATAAATAATTTTTATGGAAAAATAATAAACACGAGAATCGGGTATGGGTACCACCGCCCCGGGAACCAATTATTAGATAACCAACACGTCTGCCATAGGTCATCCCAAGTGGTTCGTAACATTTGGTGACTAGCAGGGGTGCCTAGGTTCAAGGGGGTGAGGTTTGTTTAGGTCTTGGCGGCGGATGCGTCTGCCCACCAGCTGCATGGCAGGTCGGATCTGGAAAAGTTAAGGGAGTCCCTTTGACTTCTCCAGCCTTACTCTCTCGGAACATCGCCTTGCACCGCAGTGGGAGGGATGGATTCATACATCCGCACTCCTGGACACGCTGACCCCCAGATTTCTACTCACCCCTAATATCCCTTTCCTTCTCCGAATTTCCTTTTCTTCCTTTCCCTAAAACGACCCTCCACACATCATTCCCAAAGAAGAGATAAGCAGTGTGTCGAGCGAGTGTTAAAAAACGGTCTCTCCCGATCCGGCCTTCCATGTAGTTGGTGGATGTACCTTCCAAATTACTGATACTACCTATTGACGGCCGGCGTGGTCAAGGGGTAAGGCTCTTGACTCGCAATCCGAAGGTCGTGGGATCGAATCCCAGCATAGGCAAATAAATTTTATTTGACTAATTTGGGTTATTTCACAATTATTTAATTTAAAAATAATATATTTGCGTCACGTTTTAGAGTAAAAGATACTTTCAGTATCTCCCTGGTGTAAGACCACCATTCAGAATTGAAACGTTGTTTAGTGACCAGATCTGAATAGCCAGGTAATTCCTCGCCTTCCTCTTCCCCCACCACCTTCAGCCTCGCAATATACCCCATAGTCACGTCATAGTCTCACTGGCTCCAGTAGGAGCATTTGGGTCTCTTGTGCGGTATTCAAATAAATATAAAATAAAAAATTGTGCATACGAATAAATATTTCAAAATGAGACATTTTTTACAATCCAACTGAATATTACACTTTTTTCATAAATATATCGCACAAGAGTCCCAACTGCTCCTGTCTGGAGCCAGTGGGACTATGGCATCCCCAATCGGGGTATGTTGTAAGACTGAAGGTAGTGGGGAGGGTAAAAATATAGGGAAGAGGAAGGTGGGGAAGTACCTGGCTATTCAGATCTGGTCACTAAACACGGCTAAAGACATTTCAAGCAACGTTTCAAATCTTAATGGTGGTCTTACACCAGGGCGATACTGAGATATCTTTCGCTCTAATGGCCGTAAAATAAAATTAAAAAACAAAAAACCAAAATATTAAAAAGAATTTAACACATTGTTTATTCATGTAGGTATCTATTTAATACCTACTGTGTTTACGCATTTTACTTGTATCTATTTATGTTTATGAACTTCGATATACAAATTACAAATAACTACTACTAATTAAAATTCTGGACGCGAGAATATAAGCATACCGTAGGCATGTAGCCGCCCTAGCTCCGCGCGATACACAAAACCCAGTTTACAGCGGAACGTAATCTAATTCCAAAAACTTCCGCTAACAAGCTCTGATATGAGAGCGCTGGCGCAGGAATCAGAATAATGATTAGCTGGTAAGATACTCTTAAGCTTGTATTAAATAAATGAGAGCAATTTCTAAACTGTGCTTTATATTTTATTACAATATGGTTATTCTTCATTATTTTAACACAAAATTACAAAGGTATATGCAATTCTACATATATGCAATTCTAATTTTGAGATCAGTGGGTATCTATATTGCAATGAAAAATTTTTTTTTCACTGTTGTTCCTCTTTAATTTTTTATAAAAATGTAGGTTACACAGCTTTACATTTACACCAAGTGTTATACACGGTGTCCGAAAACTTGTGGTACAAGCGGGAAACTGGGGAATCTACATCACATAGAGTACCCAAATAAACAAATAGTTTTCGATTTGAGCATTTTTACATTTAAAAAAAAAATAATAATTAAAAATAAAAAAATTTCGGCTACTTTAGGGTTAAGATACGGGCCGCCGTATTATTATTATTGTATTTGGATTTGACATTTGCGAAGTTTGTTTCATACTAAATACGCATGAATTACTTAATTTACCTAAATTAAGAACCTAATAACCAATTTTGTATACGTAAATAGTTGTTTCTTGTAGTAATTGTTGAAATGAAGTGTGATTTCCAAAAGGGGCATTCCATTAATAACGTGAGCAGTTTTTCTTCCAATCTAGACTCCCCCCTCGGTGAGATAAATTTGGGCCAATTCGTATTTTTTTTTTCAAGTAACGTGAGATTTTGCTGGACCCCCCATCCCCCGTTTTTGCTCACGTAATTAATGGATGCCCCTTAAGCTGTGTAAAAATGCGGCGGCTTATGGATTACCTACTTAATATTAACACAGGAAGGAAACTACTTACATTATGTGCAATGTTTCTTTTGCAATCCAAAACACACAACATCACAAATATTGTTTAAAATTATCATCTTTCTTAAAAGCACAGAGGGTTCCATGGCAACTCAGAATGAAACCAACTCAGAAACACCCCAGAAAGGTCATTAAAAGCTAATAAAAAATCATTTTAAAATAGCCAGTAAACCTAAATGAACTTAACCTATTCAACTATTTTTTTAATATTTTTTTATCATCACTCTTAATGACCTCTCTGAGGTGTTTCTGAGTTGGTTTCATTCTGAGTTGTCCGGTCACCAGCACAGAGCAAAGAGGTATCGGAGATATCTACGAACTTGTAGGAACAGTTATCAAAGAAATGTCTTCGAAAAACTATTAAATTTCACTATCCTTCACAAATCACAGTTTCCTTACGATTATCAGAGGAATGTCTTCAATAACTGTCTAAATTTCACTGTTTTTCACAAACACGCACTATGTTTTAACTAAAAATGTTGTTGTAGCAATTCGATAAACGTCAAAGGTCACGAAACCATCCGCGCGAGAAGCGCTGACAAACTGCGGTCACAAAAAATACATTTCACCGATATAACTAAAAAACGAGACCGCACGTGCTGAAGTGCAGTACTATTCAGTTTTTGCTGAACATTGGTAATAATATTTTTTTAATTTATTTTAACATCCAAATTTGCAGGCGTGCCGTTTTGAATTAACTTACAACATTTACGATTTACTATTGCAAAAGTTTTTTTTTTTAAATTCTGTTGTTTATTTGCTCGTTTTTACACTTTTAATCAAAACAATAACTTTCAACAAAAATATTAAATTAGGAACCAAGTTTCTTGTTTAAATACGGTACACCTTAATTTTATTACTTGGAATTAGGCGGCCTTTTAAACTTTTTGGTTAAATTTACGGCTTATTTGACGGTGTTACGGCACCGTTGTGATTTGAACCTGTTTGAAACGAAAAAGCGACACCAAAAAGAAATAGTAAGCAAACGACGAAATCAAAGTGTTGCCATATAAAAAAAAAATCAGGGTGGAATTTTACAAAATAGAACATAATCGGAGACGGGACATTTTTATGTAGTTACGTCACTAGCTCAAATAATAGATTTATTTAAAAAAAAAAAAACTACGAACGGAACATGAGCAATGCCGAATTGGTACATGGAATATAAGAGGAGGAATGGAAAGAAAGATGAATGAATTATGTGATTCAATGAAAGGCAAATGTTTGGACGTACTTTGTATATCTGAGAGTATGAAAAAAGAGAGCGGTACATTGCAGCATAATGATAGGTTCCTCATATGGTCTGGGAGACCAGATACGGAGAGGGCTTGTCAGGGTGTTGCAGCGCTACTGTCTCCCAGAATGGTTGAATGTATGTTGCAATATGAATGTGTAAGTCCGAGAATAATGTGGATCCGATTCAAAACTGGTTTGACAAGGGTGTTTCTTATTATTTGCTATGCCCCTGTTAATTCTGAAAGTGACGAAGTGAAAGATGATTTTTGGACTGGTGTGAATGATGTAATGAGACTAAAAGAGTTGAATGAAAGGATTATAATGGCGGGCGATTTGAACGGGTGGGTCGGTATTAAACGTGACGGATTTGATTCGGCCTTAGGTATGTTCGGGGATAAAAGAACGAATGACAATGGGAACAGAATACTTGAAGTATGTTTGGAGTGGAACCTTTTTGTGTCGAATACTTTCTTCGATCATAGGGGTATCCATCAGTATACGTGGGAAAGAGGAATTGAAAGATCGATAATCGATTTTGTAGTAATTGACTCTAGGTTGAGAGCCGTTACCGAGGACACAAGAGTTTTCAGAGGGGCTGAGGTTGAAACCGACCACTTTCTGGTGGTGTCAAAAGTAAACCTCTTTCGCGGCTGGCGCTCTAAGGTGAAAACGGTATCAGCTCCAACAAGAGTCAAAATAGAAAAACTACAAAACGATTATGTCAGAAGTGAATATGAGAATTGTGCAGAAATGAGATTGAATGAGAAGGAAATGGACGGTCTAAGCATAGAGGAAACATGGAACCACATTAAGGTGAGTCTATGCGAATCTGCTAGAGACGTGTGTGGAATAAGTAAGCGAGGTAGGAAAAAAGGTGATGCATGGTGGGATGATGAGATCAAAGCACTGGTCTCAGAGAAGAAGAAAGCATGGTTACGTCTGATAGCGATTGGCAGTATTCCAAGCGAAGAGAGAGATCGAGCGAAAGAAGTGTATAAGATATGCAAGAAAAGAGTAAGTGTTGGGGTGAAAGAACGAAAGAAACGCCTGGAAGAAGAAGAGGGAATCAAAATGACAAACCACTTCCAAGAAAACATAAAACTGTTTTGGAAGGAGGTCAAAAGATCCCGGAGTGGATCAGAAAACGGAACGGAAGCATGAAAGTGATAAAATCGAAAGATGGACAAATGTTGACGAATGAGAATGAAATTAAAGAGAGATGGATGAAATATTTCGAGGAAGTCTTCGAAAGTAACCCGAGTGGCTGTGATCCCAACGGTGAATCGGTTATGAACGATGATGGAGTGAATGTTACCAAAATCAGTATGGATGAAATAAAAAGATCAATTAAATGCATGAAGAATGGTAAAGCTGTGGGTATCGACAATATTGCTGCCGAATAGTTTTATTATTATTGAGTTAGTTTATACTAAATGAATATAAACTAATAAGCACAATGTAACATTTCATTTGATAAATTTAAATATTTTTACATTTCTTGTACATTACTTGCACAACATTTCTTTTTAAATACATTCATTCTTTCTTCATTCTTCATGCTTTCAGGCATTTCATCATACATCTTTAGTCCTCTATACATTAGGCAGTTCTGTGATTTTGATGGCAATCGAACTCTGTTTATATTTCTTGTTTCATAATTATGTAGGTCTCTATTAAAAACAATTTCATCCTTAAAGTATTTTGGCATTTGGTTTTTCATAATTTTATGCACCACATTAAATAGTTGTTTTTTTTTTTTTTGAATCCGATTTAGCTCCTCTCTCATTTGATTAATCCTTGCGTATTTGCCTTTTCCCAGTATACATCTCATAGCTCTGTTCTGTATAACTTCTAGTTTGTTTAAATTTCCTTCATTGGCCAAATATAACATCATAGAGCAGTAATCCAAATGTGTAGCAACAATATTTATTTAATAAATAATAGTTTTATAAATGAGCTCCGTAGTGTTTCTATTTAATTTATGTCTTAGTCTTCTAAGAAAATTTACCTTTTTTGACACCTTTTTTAGCACATATTCAAAGTTTGCTGTGAAAGTCAGTTTTGAATCGAGTATTACACCCAGGTATTTGATTTCATTTACTTTTCCAATTTTTTCACCATTAATTGTCAAATTTAACCCTGTGTTACGCTTTTTATTGCCTATTTTCATATATTTTGATTTGTTTACGTTCAGTTTCAATTTGTTTAATTTCAGGCATTTTGATTTATTTTGTAGGTCGTCATTTATTTTGTAATTGCATCTATGTAATCTTCACACGAAATATAGATTAAGGTATCGTCTGCAAATAGTCTAATTTTACAATGTTTAATAGTTTTAATAATATCATTTATGTAAATTATAAATAGAATTGGACCTAATACCGACCCTTGCGGAACACCAAGGTTGTTTTGTATCGGTTCTGATTCTAACCTTTAACTTTCGTTACCTGTTTTCTTTCCTGGAGATATTCTTTGAATAGATTCAGAGCTACGTCAGAAATACGGCTATCTACTTTAAAGGAGATAGCCGTATTATTCTCACATGGCTGTGTAGACTTTTTAACCAATGTTTAGAGGAGGGTTACACGCCATTAGATTGGAGAAGGGCTGTAATCATGCCATTATACAAAGGTAAAGGGTCACGAATGGAATGTGGGAATCATAAGGCTATTAGCCTTCTTAGTTCAGTGGGCAAGCTGTATGGTAGAATATTGATTGAAAGGGTAAGAATTTATTTTTATTTTATTTATTTTATTTGTTAGCTTTATAAACAGTCATTACAAGTACATATATAACATTGTTAGAGATAATCATATCATTGACCAATAAAATAACGACATAAAAATTTGAGACTATAATAAAAAGAAAAACAAACAAAACAATATACGTATGTAATATAAACAGTTCTGAAAAAAGTGCATCTACTCACGTAAATCTACAAAAAATGTATTTTCAAGGGTAATATATACTGTAACATTTTTGAAGAGGTTATTTAATGCAAACTGCTGAAATCAGAAAAGAAAATGTAATGAAAATGAAAAAAAATGAAAATGAAAAAGAAAGACAAGGAATTAATGAAACATTAAGTTTTCCATTGAATATTACTTTTTACGAATTTTGTAAAGTTAGCAAGGTTCGTGTTAAACACGTCAATGTCTGTGCATAATCTATTGAAGGTGCTACAGCTTCTTCTTATAAACACATTTTGAAGATAATTAGCATTGCTCTTAGGGATATAAAATATGTCTGGAGATCGAGTAACTCTTATTGGACATCTGACGGCCGGCGTAGCGCAGCGGTAAGACGCTTGACTCGCGCACCGAAAGTCGCGGGATCGAATCCCGGCGTGGCAAATAAATTTTATTTGATTTAGTTGTGTTATTTCACAATTTATTGATTTAAAATAATAAATAGTATATTTGCGGCACGTTCCAGAGTGGAAGATACTCTCTGTATCGCCCTGGTGTAAGACCACCATTCAAAATTGAAACATTGCTTGAAACGGCATTAGCCGTGTTTGGTGACCAGATCTGAATAGCCAGGTACTTCCCCACCTTCTTCTTTCCTATCTCCCTCCCCTCCCCACTACCCTCAGCCTCACAACATACCCCAATTGGGGATGCCATAGTCTCACTGGCTTCAGACGGGAGCATTTGGGACTCTTGTGAGGTATTCATGTAAAAAAAAAAAAAAATCTGAAATTAATATTTTGTAATAGGTAAGGGCTATCAATAAAATTGTGGATTATCTTATAAAGCATTATTAGGTCTCTGATATCTCTGCGTTGATCCGTGCGCGAGCGTGGGGATTTGGAGGGACGGCTCGCGGGCCATGCGCAGCACCACCTCTAGCGAGCGGTGGTGTGCATCCTCCGGCACTAGCGGTGTATTGCACCCCCTTACAGTGCACATGCAACTCGAAATCACCAGGTCGAGAACACACTCGTTTACATTAAGCTGGTTGTTGAATTGATGGAAGCCGGTAAAGTCTAAAAAATCAAAAAGTGTTGAAGTTAGTGCATCCGTTGAGGATCTATTAAGTACCAGGGCACCGTCTGCGGTCAAAGGCAGAAGCCATTGGGCATGTGGTATGTTGAAATCTCCCAATAGAAGGAATTCATCATCAGAGAAATTGGTATACAACGAAGATATAAATTCAAAAAAGTCACTTAAAGATTAATTCTGCTCCGCACCTTGGACGAAGTATGAGCAGTATATGCGTAGTTTAGAAGCACGCGGTCCAGAGTCTAGTGCAAGAGTAGCTGTGGAGATCTCTGCGCGCTGTACGGGAGGGAGGGAGAGTGAGGGGCATGCGGGCAGTTCGCGGCGTACTGCAATCAGTGAACCACCGCCGAGCGCCTGGCCTAACAACATGTAGTCGCGATCACAACGGTACCCTACATAACGTTCATCGAATAATTCACAGTCAAATATACTTGACAGAAGCCATGTCTCAGTTAGGCATATCACGTCATAATCAGCATTAAGAATGCTGGAAAGAAACACATGTGTTTTGGTTCGGAGACCTCTAACATTTTGATAATATATATTTAATTCACCGAGAGCATGAAAACATGTAGGTCAACATATTATGTGAAAACAATAAACGAGTATGTTGGACTATGGAAACGTAGCAAAGATCAGTTGAATATAATATTAGAAATATAATTGACATGTTGACATTGAAAACTGTAAAATAGTATACATTTTTTAAAGATTCTATGTTGAATCTTGGTTTTGTAATCGAACCCATTAAATTTACATGGTTACAATTGTAATAAAACGCAGGTATTTACGTGAGAAAAACTAAGGAACTTTATTTGCGTCAATACACAATTAACAGGTAGGTTTGCTACAAATATAGGCCAACAGATGGCGTTAGTAGTAATCTATATTTTGCTCTATGTTTTTAACACTTCCTCTCAAAATACAGATTACATAAGAACATACTATAACAAAATAAAATTACACTTTAACAATTCCTAAAGCGTTTACATGTTTATAATGTTTTACTGCACCTAAACTCTTAGTAAGCAAGTCAGCAGGCATATCTGATGTACACAAATAATAAACAATAGTTTTTGCGCACTCATACTATCATTATATATGATAATCTTATACAATTTTTTGGTCACTTCGTATTGCAAGTTTCTTAAATATACTGCTTCTTTGCAGGCCTCAGAAATTGATACATATTCGGCTTCTGTGCTAGAAAGTGCAATACATTTTTTCTTACTACAGCTCCAAGATATAACAGATCCTGACAAAGTATAACAAAATCCAGAATACGATTTTCTATCATTAATATCATTGCCCCAGTCCGCATCTACATACCCTTGAATATTAACATTTTTACCTTTAGTATATTTTAAACCTAAATCTTTTGTATTTTTTAAATATCTTAATACTCTTTTTGCATAAAGCCACTGCTCTTGAGTGTTGCAGTTATTAAATTGACTTAAATATGACACTGCATAAGCTATATCGGGCCGTGTAAGTACAACTAAATACATTAAGCTTCCTATAAGCTCCTGATAGGGATTCTGATTATTACAATTTATTATTCTCCTTTTTACTTTATAAATTTTCCTCCATTGGAGTATTAATTGTTTTACAATCGGTCATATTAAACTTAGACAATAATTTATCAATATATTTCTCTTGACTTAAAGTAACAGTACTATTTTTCTTATCAAAACCAATTGACATCCCAAGACATTCCTTTACTATTCCCAAGTCTTTTAACTCAAAATTCTTACTTAACATGTTTTTATGATGATTAGCTTCAATTTTGTCATTTGAAAAAACAAAAAAATCATCAACATACAAAGTCACGATAGTTTGACTACTATCAACAGTATTTATATACCATAATTTTGAGAACACCCCTTAGGCACAAGCCTGGCTCGATACCGGACATTATTTTCATAATCGCACTTCTTTTTTAGGACCCACTTGCACTTCACTATATTTCCATTCACAGGAATATCAACAACGTTCCAAGCGTGGTTGTCTTCAAAACTTTTCAGCTCTTCTTTGATAGCTTGTTCCCAATGCTCCTTATCTGGTCCTTGCAGCGCTTCTTCTAATGTCATTTCATCACTGAAAGATTTATTATATTTTTCTGTACAAATATATCCAAATCTATCGGGTTGTTTTCTCTCCCGCTCTGGAAATGTTTTCATTATGATGTCCGATTGTGACTCTTCTTCAGATGTCATGGACTCCTCATCTGCCTCATCTGGTACAAAGGTTTCATCCATGTCATTAGCACTCTCCATAGAAACAATTGAATCTTCTCTTCTTTAGATCAACTTTTTCTCGAAGATTCATTCCTTCTACAGCACTGGTCATTTTATTCAGATAATTACTATTAACATGATCCAATCTGCGGTGCCAAGTATTGCCTGAAACCGCTAAATTAGACATTATACTTTCAGGAACTTTTAACTTGTATTCCATCCTTAGTTTATAAACACCACCTTTCATATCTGCTATAGCAACTAACTCGTTCTGTTTATTATAAACATAGCAGCATTTTCTTTTGAAATCAACTCTATTTCCATTTTTAATTAACTGACTGACAGATATCAAGTTTGTCGTAAGGTTAGGTACGCACAAAACATCTTTTATTGTAACTTCATATTTACATTTCGAGGTTAAAGTCACAATATTAACTTCTCCCGAGCATAAAACAGGCATAGCACTCTTATTAGCTGCAATTATTTCCTTAACACTCGTCCGTCCGATTCGACGCATTACACATAATGTTTACATTCGGTGACATATGAAAGCAAGCGCCCGAATCTATAAACCAATCCATTTTATTGTAGTTCCCGCTCAAAAACACAACAGAAAATGCATTAGATTTCTTCATATGCTCTGATTGTCCAACAGGACACTGATTTTTAAAATGCCCTTCTTGTTTACATCGATAACACCTGATGGATTTAACAGGTTTCATTACATTTTTGACTTTCGATATATTTCCGGCAATATTGTGGCGCTAGTGCACTCTGGCGGACAATGCCCCAACTGACTCGATGTCATTTCCTGCCATATCAAGCAATTTTGTTTTTATTGCATCTGCAGAAATTATTATTCCACTATGCTCGATAGCTAATATCATGGGGTAGAATTTTTCTGGTAGACCAGCTAGCAAAAGGCACCCAATCCATTCATTGTTCACATTAAATCCAGTTCCTGATAATTTCTGGCCAGTTTCAATAATTTGCGTGACGTAACTCTGCATCGAGTCACAAGTTTCAAGACGAATCGATATCAAACTCCTTAATAAGGAAATGCGTCTTGAAAAACCATTATCATCGAACATTTGCTTTAGCCTTTTCCATAAGTCTGCAGTAGACGTAGCTTGTTTAATGTGTACATACAGCGAAGGATCTATAGTGAGGACAATCTTCGCTTTTGTTTTTGCATCATCTGCAACGGCAATGTTCACAGTTTCTTCGGCCTTGATACACTTCTCCATACCATCCAATATAAGTAGATTTTTCACAGCATACGACCATTCATCGTAGTTTTGTCGTCCAACCAACTTGGGTATACTTGTGAGGTATGATGTCGCCGCCATTCTTGTTAAAAATGTCCCGGCACTAAATGCGAGTTCGCATTCGCAATAACTCCTTGCTCTATTCTCAAAACGAACAAATACATCCGCGACAATTGAAAATGAATTTTTAACACAAATACCATTTAAATTATCGTGACTGATGATTTAAAACCGCTTGGGAATGATCTGAGCCCAGGGGAAGGAGCAGTGGCGGCCAGCTCTAAGGTGCGGAGGAGCGCCGCACTCCCAAAATATATCTATTAATTTAAATCTAATCTAATTAATTAATTTAAATCTAAAAATTCCCGAGCGCCAAAAAACATACTTATTTCCGACACGCCTCATCACAGTTCACAATATACACTCGGCTATAATGCATGCGTAATATAGGTGCCTACTGGACTGCGCGGCACTGCGCGCGTAACAAAGCAGATCGTTGTGTGCCTATATTCAGAGTGGTGGTTCATTTTGCAAAGCGATCACAGGAGTTCTTCTATAATTCTATAATGAGCCAAATTCGTAGGTAGGTTGAATGCTTTGCAAATTTTACGAAATCGCCGGTGACGATCCAAAAATTTCCACCACATCAAAAGGAATGGTTCGTTCTGTAGCATGTTAAACGGGGACACGTTTGTGTCATATTATTATCCATATCGTGTCTTTATTTTAATATCTACTCTTTTTCATGCTATGTTTCACTCAGCATCGACCAACGACAGCTTATCAACATAAGCATTGCGGACATTATTTGTTATGAGTTATGACAGTATATATTTCATTGGAGTTACGGAGCGTAAGGAAGACTTTCGGATGTGTGATAAACTGAACGATTTTTTAACTCGATTTTCGTGCCAATAAGTATCTACATACAATTTTCTGGATAGGAGTCAACTGTTATTGAATTTGAATTTACAATCGCGGCGACTTTACAAATGGTGATGGATCAATATTTATTTTACTAGAACTCTTTTAAAATAATGGAATATGGAATGCTTTTACAGTGAGTTGTTCCTCACAATCCTTATGACATCTGTTTAGATTGAACGATGTTGTTAAACTTTAAAAGAATTTAATCTATCTTAATAAATAAAATTAATTTAGACTCAATGTGTTGCATGCACCCAGAGATAATGGAGGATCGACCTAATTTACAAATAGGTAGGATTTTTTCATAATTGAATTTATTTTAATTAGAGTAGGTAGGTCCAAGATTTATGGGATATCTCTATGGGATGTGTGGGATTGCACTCACCTTCCCACATCTTGAAATAAAGACCATTATTATTATTATTTTAGCGCACCACCTATTTTTATGAACACCAGCCGCCACTGGGAAGGAGGTGGGGTAGAGGAAGGTTGGGAAGTACCTGGCTATTCAGATCTGGTCACCAAACACGGCTAAAGCCATTTTCAAGCAACCTTTCAATTCTGAATGGTGGTCTTACACCAGGGCGATACTGATAGTATCTTCCACTCTGGAACGTGCCGCAAATATACTATATATTATTATTTTAAATGAATTAATTGTGAAATAACACAAATTAATCAAATAAAATTTATTTGCGCACGCCGGGTTCGAACCCGCGACCCCCGGATTGTGAGTCAAGAGTCTTACCCACTGGACTACGGAGGTCGTCTGACAAGGATTCTGCAATTGCGGACCCAGACGAAGCGAGAGTTATTTTGCTTGGCTGCTTCCTTCGTCAGGTGCAGCAGCCGTTTTGATGCGCTCGTCAGGTGGTCGTTGGCGTAGACGAGGGAGTCGCCGCCACATCCGATGTCACTGCCGGTTAAATTTTGCATCTTTCGGATTGAAGACAAAAAGTCATCCTTTCTATATCTAGTTTGCGTTTTGATAATTATGTTGACCTTTCTTCGATTCTTTCGGTGCCACTCGTGTAATGAAATCTATATCAATTTTGGGATCAAGGTCGAACCCTGTTTTTCGAGTAAGGCTGGAAACAATACCTATTAGGTTTTCTCCATTCCTTTCAGGAATGCCAACTAATTCTATATTGGAGCGGCGCGCCCACTGGTCACGCTGCTCCAATGGCAACAAAGGATAAAATATGGGATGTGCAAGGTGCTTTTATGAGTGGAAGGGGGTGCATGGACCAGATTTTCTCATTGCGTATGCTCACTGAGAAGTTTCTTGCAAAAAACCAGAAACTCTTCTGTGCCTTTGTAGATCTACAAAAATCATACAACCGAGTTGACAGGAAAAAGCTATGGAAGGTTTTGACCAAGTACGGAGTAAATACGAAGCTTATACAGACAATTGCGTCTCTATATGAGGGAAGCGTTGCATGTATTAGGGTGAACGGCGACTTTACGAGGTGGTTTAACATCACAAAAGGTGTTAAACAAGGCTGCGTAATATCACCGTGGTTATTCAATCTATACATGGATAATTGTATGCAAGAATTGAAAGAGATGGGATTGGGCGCGAAATTGAGTAATCTGGAAGTATGTTGCCTATTGTATGCTGATGATGCGGTGCTGATTTCTAACAGTATGGAAGATCTACAGTCTCTCGTGTCAAGGAGGATGAACAAAGTATGTATGAAGAATGAGTTAATGATGAATGTAAGTAAGCCTAAAGACATGGTATTTGAAAGAGATAGTACGAAAACAATGTGCAACATAGTTGTCAATGATGAATACTTGGAGCAGGTGGATAAGTTTGTTTATTTGGGAAGTATGTTTACGAGAGATGGGAAGGCTGATAGAGATATTGAAAGGAGGGTGAATGCAGGTAACTCTATTAATGGAGGACCGAACGCCGTTGGCACCAACAAAAAACTGTCCAAAGAAGCGAAGCTAGCCGTCCATAATGGAGTGGTGGTACCTACCCTGATGTATGGCAGTGAGGCATGGAACTCGCAGAGGAAGGATGAAAGTAGACTGAATGCTGTAGAAATGAGATCCCTGAGGCGAATGTGTGGTAAAACCATGTACGATCGTGAGAGAAACTTGGAAATCCGCAAAGAATGCAAGGCTGATGTAAGCATGATGTGTAAGATTAAGAAAGGGACTCTCCGATGGTTTGGGCATGTAGAGCGGATGAACGAGGAAAGGAGTGTAAGGAGAATGTATGACGCAAATGTGAATGGTAGAAGAAGTCGGGGATGCCCGAGGAAGACATAGCACGACCAAGTGAATCAGATACTTGAGTCGGGCCATGTGAAGAGTCGGAATAATAGAAGAGCATGTATGAGACGATGTATGAATGTGAACGAGGCAAGGAGTGTGTGCCAAGATCGAGTTGTGTGGCGGTCCGTCCTCTCTGCCTACCCCTGCGGGGAAACGGCGTGATGGTTAGTTAGTTTAGTTAGTAAAAAAAACTATAAATTTCTTAAAAATTTTACTAACGTTTTCGTACTCTTAGTACATTTTTTCTAAGTCGTTATGAAATTCATGCAAGTGGCCTATTGTGCCCAGTTGAGTTTGTTTGATGTATTTTCGTATTTTGCCCAGAGTTGCCCCAGTGCCATCTCTTCCCCTTTTTCCTGCATTGTTATAACCCTTTTCATCATGATGGACACAGTTAGTGACAGCGGAAAAATCATAAGGTCGAAATGAATGGTTTTCATATAAACTGCACTTTACAAATTCTCAAAATATGTCTATTTTTTAACACCTGCAACAATATTTTGAAACTCATTGTGGATTTTATATCCGAATATCAGCTGGCCATGCCAGCCTGAGAAGGACGTCCTATGTAATGTCCTTATCCTCTAACGTAGCTTTGGTAAGAGCGAGAGCGAATGAGATGACAGAAGGGAGTCGGTGTGCGAGTAGAATGGATGAGACATTCTTATAAGCGAACTAATGTGAGAGTGAGATAGCGCATTTTTCCAGTACGTATTCTGCAGTGAGTATGGTTCCAGTGAACAAGAAATCGAATTTGCGGCAAGGAATGATGCCTACATATTTACAAAGTAATTTTTTGTGCTTTAATCTAGTACTTTATTTATTTTTTTAATAGTAGATTATGTGTTTATAGGATTTGTAGGAATACAAAAATACAAAAATATGTAGTAAAATTAAATATTCTTACTGTTATTTTATCTGTACTGTATATCTAATTTACTAACTGCTATGTTTAGTAAATTTCATTATTTATATTTCTTATCATTCTTACAAGTTAATTTATTTCTAACTTCCAAATAAAAAATATATCTTTTTTCTTTAATTTTTACTGCAATGGCACGACTCCCCAATTCGAACACGAGAAATGTTTTTTCTCTATTAAATTGGGTAACAAGAAATTACTTTATTGTAATTAGTTTTTAAGAACAATTTACTTTTCTTCATAAATCTGTCTTATGTATGTAATTTAAATCAAAGAAATAATAATAAATAAAGTCTACATACTTAAAATTATACACGGAGGATAGTAAATTTTGAAATTTTGGGTACTCCTTTTGGAAATGGAATAGTTAAAAGTTATTTCACTATGTATATCTACTCTGTATCTCATTCCAGTGCAGAGATAATGCATAATAATAACATACATTTTTACAAACAATGTATACATTTCACAAAACATGAAATAATGCTTCTTCTTTAATTCTAGTGGCTCACGCTTCTCCCTGTGGGACGATTATAATGACAAAGTTATGTCCAACTCAAGGAAAAGAGAATCAGTCTCACGAGATTCTAAGAGTGCATCGGTTCGCCGGAGAAATGTTTTTTCAACAGAACGAGAGAGGTTTGTATTCTTCTTACTTGTGTTTAGTTGTATGTAAATTAAAGTAAATGAACACCTACTTAAGTGAAATGAGTACTTGTTGAACTTGGTGAATGAACTGATTAGTAATATGATAATATCATACCATATACTGCAATTCCTGAGGTGTCAGCGTTCATCGTCTGAGTCTGAAAATAGCTGGTTCCATTCCGCTATACATTTATAAGAGTTTTTATTTAACCTTATCTATGTGGCTGTCGGTTGTGTGATTCTGTGTGATGTGCTATCCCCGTACATGGATGTCACATAATATCCTCATTATGAAGTTTCACTAAAACACACATATGGGGGTAAGTTTCCTTGAAAAGAGATTAACAATATTAAAAAATGTTTTATTATCTTAGATACGTTTTTAGGTTTTCACGGCCAAAAGTATATTTTTTTTTTTTACGGTGCTCCAGATTTTATGTCCGGGTTGAATCTTTCCCAAATGAAAGACTAAACCCTTCCACACACTTTTCCACAAATGAATATCTAGTAAATTCACGCAATGTAAGTGCACTATATAAGTATAATAAATACAAAACAATACAAGAACAATACGTCAATCCACCAGAAACATAATGGGAAAATATTTCACCGACTCCAGATATTTTCATATCAGAGGGTTCGGCTCTGATGAAATCCTAACTGGTCCGATAAATCCTACTGATCCCTCAATATAAATATTTAAAAAATCTTTCGTAATCCTACATGTATTTAAAATGACCGACTTTTGCATTTTTATGTACAAATTTTTTGACAAATCTAATACGCCTAAATTTTGAATGAGAGAGCTAGGTATAATGCCAGTAGCCGAAATAACAAATGGTAATATTTTTATAGTCTGAGAATGCCAAATTCTTTTAATCTCATTTCCTAAATCTGTATATTTTCTTATTTTTTCAGAAACAGTTTTCTGAATATTACAAGAATTTGGAATAGCGACATCAATGATATAAGTTATTTTCTTAATTTTGTTTTATTTTACGGTGCTCCAGATTTCATGTCCGGGTTGAATCTTTCCCAAATGAAAGACTAAACCCTTCCACACACTTTTCCACAAATGAATATCTAGTAAATTAACGCAATGTAATTGCACTATATAAGAATAAAACAATACAAGAACAATACGTCAATCCACCAGAAACATAATGGGAAAATATTTCACCGACTCCAGATATTTTCATATCAGAGGGTTCGGCTCTGATGAAATCCTAACTGGTCCGATAAATCCTACTGATCCCTCAATATAAATATTTAAAAAATCTTTCGTAATCCTACATGTATTTAAAATGACCGACTTTTGCATTTTTATGTACAAATTTTTTGACAAATCTAATACGCCTAAATTTTGAATGAGAGAGCTAGGTATAATGCCAGTAGCCGAAATAACAAATGGTAATATTTTTATAGTCTGAGAATGCCAAATTCTTTTAATTTCATTTCCTAAATCTGTATATTTTCTTATTTTTTCAGAAACAGTTTTCTGAATATTACAAGAATTTGGTATAGCGACATCAATGATATAAGTTATTTTCTTAATTTTGTCATGTAAAACTATATCGGGTCTATTATGACTAATTGTTCTGTCTGTCAGAATAGTTTTATCATAATAAATTTTATAAAATTCATTTTCTAAAAATGAATTTGGTTCATATTCATAATATGGTACATTACGGCAGTCAATCAAGTTATGTTTAATTACCAAACTTTGGTGAATTATTTTTAAAACTTGATTGTGCCTAAATGTATACTCGGACGGCGCTAATACAGAACATCCCGATATAATATGTTCTATAGTTTCCGGAAAAGCCAAACATTTTCTACATAAATCATCAATTTGATTTGCATCTTTGATGATATGCTTCCTATAATTTTTAGTATTAATGACTCTATCTTGTATGGCAAGCATAAAGCCTTCTATTTCTGCGCTCAACTCTCCAATACTCAACCATTTGTTTGACGAAAATTTGTCAACATATGTTTGGTTGAGATAATTGAAGTGTTTTGCGTGAAGAATTTTATTTGACCAGGAATCTAATAATTCCTGGTTGGTATTTATAAGAATGCTGGCATTCTCGTCGTATAAATTTAATGGTGAAATATTTCTATCTGCCTTGCATATTATTTTGTGCATTTCTGAACTATCAGCTTTCCTATGGAAAAAATTTCTTAGCATTTCTACCTGATTATGTTTTAAAGATGTTATTTTGACTATACCTCTACCTCCTAAATTTCTGGGTAAATTAATACGTTCTATAGCTGAATTTGGATGATGGCAATGAAATTTAGTTAATGTAGTTCTAATTAATCGTTCTAAGCTATCTAAATCTGTATTAGACCATTTAATTATGCCAAATGAGTAAGTTAATAGAGGTATTGCCCAAGTATTTATCGCCTTTACTAAATTTTTAGCAGATAGATTGCATTTCAAAATTTTTCTGATCCTAGTTTTATTTCATTATTATTTTTGAAAATATTATTATTATTATTGAAAATATTAATGGTTAAGTTTCCCAATTAGTGCATTGTTTAATTTTGACTGAAGGTCTGGTCGATAATTATGCCATTAAATAAACCCGTGATGATTCATCGGCTTACAACACAATTAATATTTGAAATTTGAACTGATTCTCTAGAATGAATCCACAATGACTCACGGATTTAATTTGTGGTATAATTAGGTATTTGAACTATATTTGAATATATCTAAAAGTGGCGATCGAATTATATTTGTTTGTTCGTTTATTAAAATAGATTTATGATTATTCGAGTTTTTATTAATTTCTAACTGCTCTAGCAGATTGAGTTTACGTCCTTTATTTTGTAAATGTAACGGATATGGTTTATTATTATCACTCAGTGAATGATTATTTTCTATAAGATGTTTGGCAAATTGTGATTGTAATTTATTATTATTTTTCTAAGATTCAAAGAACACATGCGATCGTATAAAAATAATAATAAATTACCATCACAATTTGCCAAACATCTTATAGAAAATAATCATTCACTGAGTGATAATAATAAACCATATCCGTTACATTTACAAAATAAAGGACGTAAACTCAATCTGCTAGAGCAGTTAGAAATTAATAAAAACTCGAATAATCATAAATCTATTTTAATAAACGAACAAACAAATATAATTCGATCGCCACTTTTAGATACATTCAAATATAGTTCAAATACCTAATTATACCACAAATTAAATCCGTGAGTCATTGTGGATTCATTCTAGAGAATCAGTTCAAATTTCAAATATTAATTGTGTTGTGTTATAAAGTAAGCTGATGAATCATCACGGTTTTATTTAATGGCATAATTATCGACCAGACCTTCAGTCAAAATTAAACAATGCACTAATTGGGAAACTTAACCATTAATATTTTCAATAATAATAATTATATTTTCCGGGAAGTTAAAAGGGAGACAGGTAATAAAAATAAAAGCATTTCATTTTTTCGTCATAAGTACCTGTCTAGAAATGTTATAAATACATCGTCTGTAGGTGGTAACAATCACAGTTTGATAATATCTTTAGAGGGCGAAACAGCTGTAACACATAATAATAATTACGAAGCAGAACTCGTTTATAATAAACTGTTTTTATACATAAAATAATAATATTATTGAATTTATAGAATAAATAAAAATGATATTTATTTTATCAAAGTGCCCCTTCGGAGTTTTTTTGCACATTTTTTAACATGCTTATTTAATGTTATTTTATCTTGTTCTTTTCAGGAGCTTTGGTCGATCTTCAAAACCCTCTGAAAAAGAATCGTCTGAGTTCAAGAGCGATAAAATGGACATAAACGTCATTTCGGTTCTCCGCTTTCTCACCGCTCTGGAGAATTATCTTGGAAGCTTGGGACCCAAAATTGTTGAGCTTTTTGCTATCGCCCTGAAAATGGAGAAGGTATTGTTTTATCCCCTACTTATTAACTTTTACATGCCTGAAGATAAAAATCACATATCACTCGAATGGGGGTCACTAGGGTCACATCTCTTAATACATAATCCCAGTGGCGGTTCTTCACAGGGGGACAATGGGGACAGTCCCCACCAGACTTAAAACCTACTAAAGAAAATAACAGTCGATGCTTTGTCTTCACCAAAATGAATGAATTATTTAAATATAAAAGTAATTAACATTTGTAGAAATAAAATACGAACAAAATTAAATCTTGCAAGATAAAGCTTTATTTTTATTAAACTATATTGTAAATTAGCATATATCTATAGACATTTTATATTATTTTGTGTTAAATACATCCGACTAGCATGATTAGACCATAAATTTTTTTTTTTGAGAAATAATATATTATGTTCTACGAGTGGTGAGATTACGGTACAGTACGTAAAAAATGTCGATCCCCACCACTAAATAAGTGCTCGAGCCGCCACTGCATAATCCTTTTGATTTTTCAGTAATGCTAAGATATTATTTACCCCTTTCTATATTATCTAAATTCTAGAATATGTGATGAAAAAAACAACTTAGATATCGCACAAAACTCCGGTGCTTGAGGGTTTATCTATCTTCTATATATATAAATAAAAGTGAATCGCCAAAATGTAACTTCCAAACGACTTATTGTCAGGACAAGGTTTGTATAAAACTACTGGTGAGCTCTGGCATTATGGAATTTGTTAAAAAAAATTGCAATAGGTGGCACGCAAGCTGTTTGAAAACTGAATGTATGGAACACGGGAGGGGCGAGGGGAACTCGGGTAAGGGGTTCGCAAGAGGGGGGGGGGGAGTGGAACCCGGGAGGAGGAAGGGGGGAATGGAGTGGGGAGAGGGAAGGTGGAGGAGACAGTGGGAACACGAGAGGGGAAGGGGACGCGGGAGAGGAAGGGGAGGCGAAAGGGGAACGTATTATAAGATTTTTATTGGATTACATAATTTTTATTATTACGGTGCTACATATTTTATGTCCGGGTTAAATCTTTCCCAAATGAAAGACTAAACCCTTCCACACTCTTTTCCACAAATGATTATCTAGTAAATCCACGCAATGTAAGTGCACTATATAAGTATAATAAATACAAAACAATACAAGAACAATATGTCAATCCACCAGAAACATAATGGGAAAATATTTCACCAACTCCAGATATTTTCATATCAGAGGGTTCGGCTCTGATGAAATCCTAACTCGACCGATAAATCCTACTGATCCCTCAATATAAATATTTAAAAAATCTTTCGTAATCCTACATGTATTTAAAATGACTGACTTCTGCATTTTTATATATAAATTCTTTGACAAATCTAATACGCCTAAATTTTGAATGAGAGAGCTAGGTATAATGCCAGTAGCAGAAATAACAAATGGTAATATTTTTATATTCTGAGAATGCCAAATTCTTTTTATGTCATTTCCTAAATCTGTATATTTTCTTATTAGATTTTATTTTATTTAAATTTAAATTTTGTTTATCCTAGGAAGATAATTATTATTCAAAAAAATATTGAGGCTATCTAAAGAAGTTATATATATCTAGTGTTTCCGATATTTCATTCAACAGCACCATTCCTCTTGTCATGCTATGCTGTGCTAGAACATCTGTTCTGCCATATGGTATTTTGAATTTTTGAGTCGTGTCAACGGCTACGGCTGAAATATTCAGGCACGTATAAGCCATAGCATTCCAAGAGGAATGGGCTGTCAATACATTTATGAATTATGTTAAAAATAAGAATTGCGAGATTTTCATCAAGTCTAGTTTCTAAGCTAAATCTATTAGTTGCCTCAAGTAATTCTATATGGTGCATGAACCTCGGATAAGTTCCACGCATCCACGTATAGGATTTTGTTCTGGATTTATTTAGTTTGGTGCGGAGTCCACACACCACTAGCATACTCCAGCTTACTTCTTATGACGCCATCGAACATGGCTATCATTGCTTCTGGGTCATCAAATTGTTTACATATTCAGATGATAAAACCCAGGAGTTTGTAGCTTGCTGGAGTGAGCCGTGATATGTAATCCGAGAATGTCAGGTTGGGATCAAAGACGATACCGAGATCTTTAAAGCTATTGACTCGGCATTATGTTTTCCCTTTAATGGTGTACTTAAAAACTATGGGCTTCTGGGAGCGGGTATATGTCATTGTTACACATTTTTTTAATATTGAATTCTAATTTGTTTTTTTCTGACCACTCTACTATATCATCAAGGTCAAATTGCATTTTTAAGCAGTCCTGGTAATAAATTATTTCCATCAAAAGTTTGAGGTCATCCGCAAATAGAAGACATCTGCAATATTTTACACAAACTATATATACTGTCTATAAGTATAAGGAACAACAGAGGACCAAGGTTTGACCCTTTGGGAATACCTGATAACGCCGGGAATAGTTTAGATTCATGTCCATTTATTATTACATATTGACTTCTGGATTTTAAACAGGATGCGAAAAATATAAGTGTTTGTTGATCGAAACCAAGTTTGAACATTTTAAGAGTGAATAACCAGCACATGACAACTTCGATTCCGACACTAGCGCTAACACATCAGGGCTCGCGAGCGGGCGTTTTCAGAACTAAATTTCGTTCCGCGGCAATCCGAGTTTTGAGGGTTTTGTTCACTCGAGCTAGGGCTACCCGCTACTATTGCTACTTTATATTACTATTCTCGCTTCCAGAATTTTAATTAGTAGTAGTTATTTGTATATTGAAGTGCATAAACATAAATAGATACAAGTGAAATGCGTAAACACAGTAGGTATTAAGTAGATTTTTTTTTTTTTTTTTTTTACATGAATACTTCACAAGAGTCCCAACTGCTCCCGTCTGAAGCCAGTGAGACTATGGCATCCCCAAATGGAGTATGTTGTGAGGCTGAGGGTAGTGGGGAGGGGAAGGAGATAGGGAAGAGGAAGGTGGGGAAGTACCTGGCTATTCAGATCTGGTCACCAAACATGGCTAATGCCGTTTCAAGCAACGTTTCAATTCTGAATGGTGGTCTTACACCAGGGCGATACAGAGAGTATCTTCCACTCTGGAACGTGCCGCAAATATACTATTTATTATTTGAAATGAATAAATTGTGAAATAACACAAATTAATCAAATAAAATTTATTTGCCACGCCGGGATTCGATCCCGCGACCTTCGGTGCGCGAGTCAAGCGTCTTACCGCTGCGCTACGGCCGGTCGTCAAATAGCTACATGAATAAACAATTTGTTATATTCTTTTTAATATTTTGGTTTTTTGTTTTTCAATTGTATTTTACGGCCATTAGAGTGGAAGATACTCTCAGTATCGCCCTGGTGTAAGACCACCATTAAGAATTGAAACGTTGCTTGAAATGGCTTTAGCCGTGTCTAGTGGTCAGATCTGAATAGCCAGGTACTTCCCCACCTTCCTCTTCCCTATATCCTTCCCCTCCCCACTACCTTCAGTCTTACAACATACTCCAAATTGGGGATGCAATAGTCCCACTGGCTCCAGACTTGTGCGGTATTCATGAAAAAAAACGAGTAATATTAAGTTGGATTGTAAAAAATGTCGCATTTTGAAATATTTATTCGTGTGCATAATTAATAATAAGCACTTCAACAAACAGAATTAAAGCGTGGCCTTGCAACGCATGCCGGGTACCCGCTGTATATAATGTTATATAGTGCAGGCGCTTGCATTATAATTCCCGGGACTTGTGATGGAACCATAACAGTTTAGTTGACCGCGAGGTTACAGTGCCCATGAAACGCATGCCGGGTACCCGCTGTATATAATTTATTTATTTATTTACGGACAAATAGTCCATTAACAATATAACAATAACACGAAAAACAAGCGTGCGTAAAGGCCCGACCCGCCGAGCAATCGATCACCGTTCGCATTGATTACCGTTCGCATGTCATTTTTCGTAACTATCACCACTTTTCGTAACCCATTCACCAGTTTACCCCCAAGTGTCGAGCGTGCGTAAAAAAGATTTACCCCAAAAAAATATTTTGGAGCAGTTGGGACTCTTGTGCGGTATTCACACAAGAAAAATTTAAAATAAAAAAAATATTCGAAATTATAAAAATTTTTGCAAAAAAATATTCAATGAACATGAAAAATTGCGTTCGGGCAACCCTGTAGATTTAACAAACATGAATCAAGGAATTCGTGTTTATTTCAAATTTCGTTTTCAAATTTCATTTCCAAATATTATTATTCAAAGCGTCGCGAAGACGTGCTCTCCTGGCCGCGTTTGGGCCCGTAATGAAATCTGAAATTTGTGTTTACGGGCTGCGATAAAAATGGTAAAATGCGATGTTCAAAATTATTTAAAATTAAATACTTCCTGAAATTTTTTTACGGTCAAATTATTTATGATTTGTCAATAACGTCTTAGCAAAATAAGTATGTAAAAAAATCCGAAATATATTTGTTTGTAAGTGCACAAATAAATGCACAAACCAACCAATTTTCGTCAAGAAACACATGTCCGTATATATTTTTTAATAATGTTGGAGTTTTACCTACCATTAAAACTCTTATTATGTTGTCTTGCTCATCCAGAATATATATATAATGTGAGATATCGCGCTTATTTCTCGCTAGCGCCCGTCGTATCTGTCGCTATATCTTGAATTTCCCGCCTTCCTTTTGTAGCTCCCTTCAGTTGTATAATTGTCACCTTGCAGTTGGCGTCCTGAGACGCCATATCCTTCAATTTGGACTCACCAAGCAGAGCTTGAATATATATTCTGGATGAGCAAGACAACATAATAAGAGTTTTAATGGTAGGTAAAACTCCAACATTATGTGTGTCGTTGCTCATCCAGAATATATATATAATGTGAGAAGTGTTTGTTATCGCTTGGTGACAATTCTAAAGCCAAAATTGTGACTATTACTGTATTGCTTGAAATAACTTGGTCAAAGACTGAGAGTGAATGGGTGGATTCAGCACCTCAACATTGAGACCTCTGATCTGCTTTCTATAATATTTCTTGAAAGTGTTTTCTGAACGCCAGTTTCCTCTTTCCAAAATGGTGTCTATAGGACACTCTTCCAGCCAACTCCTTGAGGCTACTGCTGATCTCAAACTCCCAGGGGAGGCATCAATCCCAGCGTCCTTCAAAATTGTTTTAATCCATCCACCAATAACAGTTCTCGAGGCTGGCCTGGCAGGCCCCAATGTGGAAATAAACAGACATTCAACACCAGCTTCGTGTCTCCTGTTCTCACCCAAAGATATAAGCTTTCTCAACCAAAATATAGGATCTATATTACAATCCTCTGCTTTGCAAAGTTTCCAACCAGACTGTCTATGTGTAGAGGTGTCTGTTTTAGAACCAAAAATTGGCCATAATATAATGTGATCATCATTGTCCACAAGATTATCAGGAGATGTATGTAGTAAAGTCAGATCATGTACTCGTCTTCCTGATGCCAGAAGTAAAATCACAGAACATCTACGAGATGCTTCGAAAAGAGTCAGGTCCTTTGGAGGATTTTTACAAAGCCAAGATACCAAGTATCCTGGATCCCAAGTAAATGCTCTAGGCTTCTTATTTGCAGAATTTCCTATACCTCTCATCACTCGCTTGACCAAGGGATGATTACTTATCCTCAAATCGCCGTTGGGGTCACACAAAACCGACACTGCAGACTTGTGAAGTGCTATAGTACTGGGAGCCAAGCCTTTCTTCACCCTTAAGTATGCCAAAAACCGTGCCAGCTGAGATCCCGAAGGGTTATTAGGATGCGTATTATTAATGGAGCACCATTCCTTCCAGCTCTTCCATGCCATGTGATAAGTTGAAAGCGTAGATTTGCGCCAACCCGCATTCAACAGAGCTTTCTCTTGCTGTGACCAATCGTTCAATGCTTCACTCCACCCCCAATCTTCCACACCTGTAGTTGGAGCTTCTGGACCTGTTGAGGATGAAGTCCTGTCGATAAGTCTATCAAGTTGTCGACCAACATGGGTATTATGTGAGGTCGGTCTAGGGCTCTTCTCTTTAGGTCTGGTAACCAAAACACTTTTGGCCAATTTGGGGCTACGACCAGGTACACCCCTGATGACTTGTTCAGGTGTGCAAGCACTCGTGGCATTAAACAAGGGGGAGGAAAGATCCATGCCAAGGGAAAATGCCAACTCCTGCTGAACGCGTTGTGAAACATCGCTCTCTTGTCGTGGGAATCTATCGAGACATACTGATCCACGACGTGAGCCCTCGAAGAAGCGAATAGGTCCACTACTGGATTGCCCCACTTGTGAAAAACAGCTCTTACCGCTGGGGGAAGAAGGTGCCATTCTGGTAATGTCATCCCTCGGGATAGATGATCCGCGAGGCCATTGTAGCGTCCTGGCAAATATTGGACTTGTAAAGCGATTCTGCGCTTGTCCAAAAGAGCAAGAATCTGAAATGTCAGATGAAGGAGACCCATCGACTTGGTGCCTCCCTCGTTCCTCAAGTAGGCTACGACTGTCCTGTTGTCTGATTGAATGAGTAACGAAGAACTTCTCAAATTCTGAGTCACAGATGTTAAGGCATTTAAGATTGCTGTCATCTCCTTTATGTTGCAATGTCCCCCCCTCTGACTGTCTGTCCAACAACCCGACAGAGGTACATCGTCGATCAGGGCTCCCCAGCCGTGATCCGCCGCATCCGTAGTCAGAAAGTGTGTTGGGCTGGGAACATGAAGAGTTGAAACATGATCTAAGTTGGTCATCCACCATTTCATTTCCGACAAGACCTCCTTCTTTATCGGGGACTTCTGCTGAGGGGTCAGCTTCAGCATTAACTGCAACTGTAATTGCATCAGCCGAGTATGGAGTCGACCTCTGGGGACCACAAAGGTAGCAAAATTCAACTTCCCGAGAATACTCTGAGCTTCTCTTAGAGTCCATCTTCGTCTTGTCACGAAGCCCCGAAGTGAATTCCAAAGACCTTGGCGTCTGAATTTGGTCAAATACTTCTGATTTAGATGAGGGTCCCACACAATTCCCAGGTATTCCACTGATTGTGCTGGCTGACTGATACACTTCTGGAGATTCAGTGACCAACCTAACCGCTCCAACAAATGAAGGGCTTCCCGTGTTTGACTGAGGAGGACCTCTCTGGTCTGATGGGCCAGGAGAAAGTCGTCTAGGTACACAATGACCCTGATACCCCGTCTCCGCAGGATTTCTGCAATCCAATTTGTGATAGCTGCAAAGGCCTGTGGTGCACTGCTCAAGCCTTGAGGCAGGCATGTCATCTGTAAGTGAAGACCTCCGTAATACAATCTCAGAAAGCAACGGTGAGCTTTTGCGACCGGTATGTGGAAGTAGGCCTGCGAAAGGTCTATTTTTGTCATCCAATCGTTGGCTTGAAGAAAGTGTGGGACTTTGTGGTGAGATATCAGAGAAAACTTTTTCCAAGCTACATCTAAATTGAGAGCTTTTAAATTGAGGATTGGCCGTTTTGAGCCGTCGCTCTTTTGAACAAGAAAAAGTGTTGATAGGAAGGAGGCATTGTCGCCAGCTCTTTCCAGTGTACCATCTCTCATCATCTTTTTTATTTCGAGGGTCATTTCCGGGGTTACCTTCGTCTTGAACCTCCTTGCGGAAGCATGGCTTGGACTTATCAACAAGGGCTTTCGGATGAATGGTATGCGGTATCCTCTTATCATATGTAAGATGGTCTCTGGGGCATCTAGGGCCCGCCATTCTCTCCAATAATCCTGTAGTTGACCCGCCCGAAATGGTTGATTGTCACTTGTTGAAGCGGCCACGAGAGGTCTGCCCCCTCGCGCCACGCTTCTGTTCCCTCCCCCTACGCCTCGTACCGGAGGAATAGTGGGGGTCTCGCCCGTGGTCTGCCCGCCGGGGAAACGAGGGAAATGCCATATTTTCCTTTGATGTCTGCTTGGGGGGAAAGGCAACAACCTCCTTAGATGTTGAAGGGCGGTTGTGCGCCGAGTGGCTGCCCTGAGGTAGGCACACTGGATTAAAGCACTTTGTTACACCACCTAGTTTCTGCAACTGAGCGGACATTGCTTCTTCCCCAAAAAGATGAGTGGAAGAAGGAGGAATTCTGCTGAATAGCTTCCGTTCCACTCCCGTCTTACAGCTGCCCAAAATCTTATCCCTTCTGTGCTGAATTACTTCAGCTCGCTTTCCGCACGTTATCTGCAGTATATCGTCGGAGCATTTTATATACTCGGAGTCCTCTCCTAACAGGATGTTCAGTTGTTCCTCTAAAGCTTCACTTGACAGAGAACCTTCTGAACTACTTCCCCATTTGATAAGTTCCTGGAGAGCCTGTTGAAGGCACTCTCTCTGCTTCAATGAGGCATGCGTTACCGCAGCCAGCATCTTTTCCATGGCAGGAAATATCGGAGAGGCGGTGTCAAATGCCAGCACCTCACAGTTTACTTCCAGCTCCTTGAAGCCTGGATCAGCTAAATATTCCTTTAAAGCAGATGCGTAGCGGACATTGGCCCAGTCGCTCGAGTTGAAGCGTTGGAGATTCTCCACCAAACCCAGATGTGTTGTAGAAGGTTTTGGCGCTGCAGACTCCTTCAGAACAGTAGAGGGACCCGGCATCTGATACTGCCTTTCAGGCGACAACGAGCAAACGCTCCCAGATGCATGCGAAGATGCCGCTATATTTGGCGTGCTGACAGTGGTTTCCTGCGTTGACCTATCCATGACAAGATCCTGCAGGGTCTTGACCTGATATGCTAATCTTTTAAGCAGATGTCTGTCATTCCGCTTTCGTCTTTTCGTACGCCTGCGACGCCTACTACTCTTCGATGCCGAACCGCTAGATTGCGAACTCGAAGAACTGGTTGACATTGAACGGCGTGGCCTTCTTCGATCACGTCGTTTAGAGGTTACATCCTCTACTACATGCTCCTTGTCTAAGGGCATTTTGACCCGTGCACAAAAAATGTTTGGGTACGCGAAGGAAAGCGGCGCAGTTTATTCTGCGTAGCAGTAAGACGCAAATAACTTTATAAATAATCGCACAATCACTCAGCACTAGATTTACACAAAATTACGACAATTTGCGGGTAGCAACAGATTCGTTTTCGTTAATATAATTACGAAACAAAATTTCACGACCGGCGTAGGTGAAATAGACGCCAAAATTGAAGGATATGGCGTCTCAGGACGCCAACTGCAAGGTGACAATTATACAACTGAAGGGAGCTACAAAAGGAAGGCGGGAAATTCAAGATATAGCGACAGATACGACGGGCGCTAGCGAGAAATAAGCGCGATATCTCACATTATATATATATTCTGGATGAGCAACGACACACATAATTTTATTTAAACTAAAATTAAAATTCTGAAATATGCGTTTACCAGATAATGTATTGATTTATTTTACTGCATGATTATATGATTTGAAATGGGTGTTGTATAAGAAATGTACTTTTTTGAAAATTGAACAAATCTGCGAACGACCTATGGTATAACCTTATTATTCTAAAAATATTTTTTTTTTCTCAAAATCTAAAACATAAGTTTACTAGATAAAAGAACAATCTTTTGAAATCCATTTATAGTTTTTTGTGGAAAAGAGTCAATACGTCTAACCACTGATTTAAAAATGACATATTTCTGGTTTCTCTGCTTATACACTCTTAAGTAGTAAAATATCATGGTCAACTCGATCAAAAGCTTGAAAAAATCCGTATACACTACATCTGTTTGGTGTCTCGAGTCCAGTCCGACGGCCACCAATCGCGAAAATATTAATAAATTTGATACCGTGGATTTTCTTGGCATAAAACCTTGTTGATTTTCTCCTAGAAATGGCATTTTTTGATGAAATAATTTCTTATAAATAATCGTTTCAAATATTTTTGGGATAATTGACAGTATGGCTACAGGTCTGTAATCCTTTATATCAGCCTTGTCTCCAGCTTTGAAAATTGGGCTTACACGCATGAGTTTCCAAGAATGGGGGAAACAACCAGTCGATATGCTAAGATTAAATATGTAGCTCAGTGGATGGCAAATGGTTTTTTTAAAATATAAGCAATTATACATTATAATATAATGCAGGCCCAGGCCCAGACGGAATTATAATATATATTATATTTTATAATTCCGTCTGGGCATGCAGCCTTCTCGAGATTTAAAATCTGAGTACAGGCATCTTTTTCCTCTAAACAGGTGATAACCATAAAAGCTTATTGTGGTCTCTTTCTTATTCCTTTCATTGTAGTCCAGTTAATTAAGTTCTCCAGAGCTTTCCTATTGTATTTGGTGATGTCTCCTGGTTCCACTTCGTGCTCCCAACATATCAGAATACATGAAGGTGCATTGGAACCGGGTTAATTAATTGTTAGTGTTTTTTTTCATCCTCCACATTTTCTATTGCTATTTGGCACTACTTTCCACTTTCAACAGTTGCATATGTGTATTCATTTGGCCTCTTTTGGTGTTTGAACCCCCAATCAGCTCTTTACTTTACTGAGCATTAATGTTGCATTTCTAGGACAAGCCAAACTCTTCGGGTGACATCCTGCTGGACGACACGCATTGTGTATTATTTGAGACGGTGAAGGAGAAGCTGAGGGGGCAGCTGCAGGCCGGCCTGGTGGAAAGCAACGCCGTGCAAGCCACCAAGAACGCCATCCAATACACGGCCTCCCTGCTGCACATGGGGATCCAGTTGGCCTCCACCAGGAAAATGATCAAGGAACAGGAAAAAATCATGTCAAAGGTTGTTTCATATAAAATGAGAAATTACACTGTACATATTTTTAAAAATTTATTTATCTACTAAAGTTTATTTACATGCGATTTTTTGACTCCTGTCTCACTAGGATATATCTGTCTGATTATATTTGTGATAGCAGGTTGTCATTCATCGCCACGTTGGGCGTAATATAAAGAGTGAGAATCTTTTATGAGATTTTCTGATATACTGGAAATATATGTAAACTTCTTATTAGGACAAATTAGATCACTTTTGAATTTCAGCCTTCAAGGGATCGAAAAACCCAAACAATATTTAAATAAAGATGTTTTTATAATCCTTGTTTAATAATGTATTTGTTTGTACTGTTCACAGCACATTCCAGTGAAGGTAGAAGGGATCGGCAAGGCGGAGAAAGCCACCATCGCTAGGCAGATAGCGGCCGCGCTGATCGCCCAAGGGACGACCAGCGTCACCACGGGGCAGCTAGAGACTATGGTCAACGCAGTCGTGGGGATGGCCAATGTGGCACAAACCACTCAGATGCCTGCAGAGCCCGTTGGTTAGTTAATAATAATAATAGTATTAGGATGATCTGCATAGTGTCATTTTTGTGAAAAATCACCTCAAGGGCGCTGTACAAATTTATAATGTATTTCTACAATACTCTACCTTGTCAAGGGCCACATAGAACAGTGTGAGGTATCACCGCAGGCCACACACTTATGAATGGGGAGGGGGGAAAGCTGTCACGGAATCAATAATTCGATTAAAAATTTATTAAATTATTTGTTATACCTGTTTGTTTATTTATTTGTAAGAAACAAACAGCTTTTACATAATACATATACAGTGATAAATATATAATTGAACTGGATTCAAGCCACAGAAGTTTCTTATGCTTAAATACATCGGAAATGAAGTTTTATTATATTATAATTAATTTTGGGTTATAGGAAGGGGAGAGGAAGAGGAATGTAGGAAAGGGATAGGAGATGCTCACGATATATTCTATATTCTCATATTAATACTATACTTTTTACTAAAAATGTCAATGTTGTGAAATTTTGTATTATATTGTGCACATACACGAGGAATTGGGGAGTTTTTTCTAATGTTTGGGAAGTTAAGAAAGCAATTCTTTTGTATTTTAAGTACCGGGTTGTTACCTCCTTCCTTCTTGTATTCATGATATAATTCTTATTAATAATAATAACACACCTAAGATGGCCTAATGTTATATAATAAAAAATAAAAAGCTGTCAGTTGTGGGTTATTAACCTAATTTAAGTATCATTAACAATCATTTAAAGTTAGAAATATGAAATCTGGAAAAGCAATTTTATCAGTTGAAACCTTGTTAAGCAGTTTAGTGATTTCAAGTAAGTGAACAAGGTTTCATCATCAGTTGGAACCTTGTTCACCAACTTTCTTATAATCAGTAAGGTTTTTTGAAGGTCATCTCTCTTATAAAATTTATATTCCACTTTTAGTAAATTTAGGAATAAAATCAAGCAATAAATTAAATAGATTATTAATAATAATAATAATTGTTTAATAAATAGTAAAAACAATAACACAAGACTCTTAAGTTAAAGTTATGATAGAAGTTTTATGTGATTTGAGATTTTTAGGATGAAACATTTTGTTTTGACCTATTTTTCTTAAATTTGAAATGAAATTTATTTTTTAGGATATTTTTTAATCTGCCATAGGTCTCCCCGAATGGTAGCCTAAATTTGGTAACTTAGCAGGGGTGCCCGAGAACATGGGGGTGAGGTTTGTTCAGGTCTTGGTGGCGAAAGCTTCTGCCCCCCAACTGCGTGTCGGACCGGATCGGGAGAGGCCGGTTGACGAAGACCCTTTGACCTCTCCAGCCAGAGTCTCTCGACCCATCACCTTGCACCGCAGGGGAGGGATGATTCGTACTTCCGTCACTCCTGGACACACTGATCCCCAGATTTGTACCACCCCTTTTACCCTTTTCCTTTCCTGAACTCCTCTCCCTCCTTTCTTTTAAATGACCCTCCACACAGCAATCCTAAAGATGACATAGGCCTTGAGGGAAAATATATTCCATAGGATGCAGGAGAAATATTCTCCTGTGTGGACTTAATGTAAAAATAAAAATAATTAGGGGTATTACGCAATGTTGCGCCTCCTCCTTCTATAACCTATCGGATAGCGTTACAGTGTCCATCATCAGGGCAGATTTGTAGATTGTAGTGAAGTGAGTATATAGGTAGTGTGTTTGTTGAAGTGCTATGTATGTAGAAGTGGTATTGTGTTCTATTCACTGATAATTCAGTACTCTCAAGAGACTGAATGGACGTGACCACGGAGGAAGTGAACCCTCTCGGTGGCATTGGGAGCCCTGTCAACGTCTTGTTTGCAGGAATGGCAAGGTATCGAGTATTTCATCGTAACAGAATTTATTTGGGAATTTTCTGTAAGGAAATTTAGAACTGCGTTACTTATTAAAAAATTCCTATATTGCACAATGTGCGAAAACTCCGTGTTATAATTAAGTCAAATTATTCTCAGCAATCATGAAATCTATCTAAATGTTTTTAAAACACTCAATAAGTCATTTCCTAACACAATTTTGTTCCATTTCGCACAATATATAGTTTTGGTTACCGGTAGTGTGCCATTAAATTGTACACATTCCCCTTTCTTCTAAAATAGAAGGAACTTCCGCTCTCAGACTTGATTTGAAACAAAATTGCAAATCAAAACAAAGGACTGGTTTGTCATATTTGGTATCGGCACCCAGTGGCGTAGCGTGGGTATCAGCCGCCCGGGGCGGAGGAAAATTTTGCCGCCCCCCCCCCCCCCTTCCCCTATATAGGTACTTCTTCAAATTTTATCTGTATGCAGTGAATTAAAACTACACTCAGAACATGATAAAGGTTTTTATTTGACTCTGGCGGCACATAACTTGTCTGCAAGAATTTTATTAAGCACTTCAAATAAGTTTTTCCTTCGAAATGTGTCGTCGGATGAATTCACAACTGGAATTTTACATTCTGAACACAAAAGTGGTTTTAATTAAATCTGTAAGCGGTGAATTAAAACTACACTCGGAACATGAAAATGTTTTTTCTTTGATTCTGGCGGCACATAAATCTGCAAGAATTTTATAAAGCACTTCAAATAATATAAT
Source organism: Limnephilus lunatus (assembly GCA_917563855.2). Taxonomy (NCBI): domain Eukaryota; kingdom Metazoa; phylum Arthropoda; class Insecta; order Trichoptera; family Limnephilidae; genus Limnephilus; species Limnephilus lunatus. The sequence goes on along the minus strand of OU830597.1, from coordinate 81,293,146 downwards.
GTTTTCCTTCGAAATGTGTCGTCGGATGAATTCACAACTGGAATTTTACATTTTGAACACAAAACTGCTTTTAATTAAATATGTATGCGGTGAATTAAAACTACACTCAGAACACAAAAATGGTTTTTCTTTGATTCTGGCAGCACATAGATAGTGTGCATCTAGAATTTTATAACTGCGCTTCGAATAAGTATGCACAAACCTGTCAGCTATTTAACTTTTCTGTGATAATAAATTTAAAATATATACACCGTGATATATACGTGGAAGAAAACCGTATAAGTGTAATTTTGCGTGCGCTTTCAGCAGGGCGCACAAAGCTTCGCGAATATAAAACACAAATCAACTATCAATTTGAGCTAAAATGATACTGTTGCTATTTACATTTTTATTTAAAAATAATGTATGTGTTAGAAATACAAACAAAACGTTTATTTTGATTTTAACAGTATATAAAACTTTAGAAAGATGTTAAGAAACTATGAACTAGAAAAAACTTTTACCTGACGCGAGAATCGAACCCGCGACTTCCCCAATCCAAATTTTTACAAGATGATTATTGATTGTGAAATTTTGCCGCCCCCCCAAAAGTGCCACCCGGGGCGGGCCGCCCCCCCCACGCTACGCCACTGTCGTCACCCCTTTCCTTTTCCATCACCATCTCGTGTTTAATATGGTTTTCTTTATTTAATGACAAATGTTTTCAGTCAAGAGATTGTTATCTTTTGCATAGATATGTTCTTCACCAGGTTCACATATCGGATTTTATCGCATGAACATAATTTAAATTTGCTCATAAAAATATGCCTCTTCAATTTCCCTGCCGTTGTATTCATCTCTTCATTATTAATAACTAGACATCAGATTATATGCACTAACAAAGTGCCAATATATGCATGCAAATATGCACTAAAAAAGGCCGAAATATGCACTAAAAACTCTTGATATCCCCAAAATATGCACAATGCAAAATCAAAAAACCATTTTTATTTGTATATTTTTTAATTAAAGACGGTACAAGAACAAGCGACGTATTCTTAAAATTATGCATAGTTTTTGTGACAATATTGGAGTTTTACCTACCATTAAAACTCTTATTATGTTGCCTTCCTTATCCAGAATATTCCTTAGTGAGAGATGACATCTCTGTTTCTATCCGATTTCGGTCTCTCTTCTCCTTTTACCTTCTTGAAATATTCAAATTTCGCGCGATTTTTTGTTCCTTGGTGATCGCAAATCACTGCTACCAACAGTTAGGCGCTCGCTAGCGTCTGACGCGACGCCATCTTCTTCAATTGTAGTCTCACCAGACAGGGGATGAGGAATATTCTGGATAAGGAAGGCAACATAATAAGAGTTTTAATGGTAGGTAAAACTCCAATATTATGTAGTGCCGTTCCTTATCCAGAATATTCCTTAGTGAGAATTGTCTGCTATCGTCTGGTGGCAGTGTTGATGCCAATTGTGATCATCTTCATAAAGAAGCGCCGGTTGGAGGTCTGCCCTCACAATGATCGCTTCTCCTTCTGTCTCCAGGAATGGAAGACCTTTGGGGGTCTGCCCCCCTCAGGCGAATGATTGGATTAAACAGGTTTGTCAAGGACGACGAAGTCCCCGGCTCCTGAATATTGGATTGCCTTATTTCTTTTTTATAATATTTTTGGAAGGTATTTTCATTCTGCCAATTTCCCTTTTCCAAAATGTCCTCTATTGAACAGTTTTCAAACCACCGAAGTGAAGCCACTGCCGACCTAGTGCTCCCCGCAGAGGCCTCAATACCAGCATCTCTAAGTATTGTCTTGACCCATCCACCGATAATTGTTCTAGAACTGCTTTGGCTGGACCTGATGTGGATAAAAACAGGTTATCAATATTAGGTGCCTCTTGTCTCCTGTCCTTTGAGAGAACACACAGCTTCTTAAGCCAAAATACAGGATCGGTGGATTGATTTGATGAGGAGTTTAATCTCCATCCTGATTGTTGATACATACTTTGCAGAATCTGTCTTTGAACCAAATGCAGGCCATAAAATAATATGATCATCCATATCAATGAAATGTTCCAATGTTAATCTCAAAAGTGTCAGATCATGTACCCTTCGCCCTGAGGCTAACAGGAGTATGACTGCACACCTTCTGGATGCTTCAAATAAGGTTATAGTTTCTGGATTGTTAGTCATATCTGTCTCGGGTCCCATATTGTATCCCGTTGCACTTTAATCGAGCTGTTTACTATTCCCTTCATTACTTGCTTCACCACAAGATGGTTACTTAGTCTATTTTCATTATTTGGATTGCATAAAGTTGAAATAGCCGATTTATGCAAAGCTATAGTGCTAGGAGCTAAATTCAGCGATATTTTGAGATGCGCTAGAAACTTTGCCAACTGGGCTCCCAATGGATCTTTGAAATTAACATGGTTGGATGAACACCATTCACGCCATCTAATCCACGCTGCTTTATAAGAAGCTTGTGTTGAAGTTTGCCAGCTGGATTTTAAAATCTCTCTTTCTCTATCAGACCATCCTTGCAATGCATCATCCCAGCCCCAATTTTCCACACTTGCAGTTCTAGTTGAAGTATTTGCTGGGGATGGGAGCCTGTTGTGGTATCTATCAGTATCTCTTGTAGATTCTTGATCTCCTGAGGTAGGCACAAGGCTCTCTGTTTAAAGTCTGGTAGCCAAAATACTTTCGTCCATTTGGGAGCTACTAGCAGATAAATTCCTGTGGATTTGTTCAGATGAGCAAGCACTCGGGGAATTAGACAAGGAGGCGGAAACACCCATGCCAGAGGAAAGTGCCAAGGTCTGCTGAAAGTATTGTGAAATAATGCCGCTCTGTCTTTCCTGTCTATGGATACATATTTGTCCACAACATGAGCCGTGTGAGAGGCAAACAGGTCCACAGTGGGTCTGCCCCATTTGTGAAATATCTGTTCTGTTGCAGGAGGTAGAAGGTGCCATTCCGGTAGACGGGTTCCTCGGGACAAATGGTCCGCAAGACCGTTGTACCGCCCTGGTAGGTAGTGAACTTGCAGGGTTATATTGTATTTGTCTACTAGAGACAGAATCTGAAAGGTCAGATGAAGTAGACTCAAGCATCTCGTCCCTCCTCCGTTCCTCAAATAAGCGAGGACTGTTCTGTTGTCTGACTGTATTAGAACGGTAGAACTCCTCAAACATTTGTTCTGGTATTTCAAGGCATTTAGTATGGCAAACATCTCTTTCAAGTTGCTGTGCCAATTCTGCTGTTCCCTGGTCCAATTTCCCGCAATCGGAATATCGTCCACTTGAGCGCCCCAGCCATGATCTGCTGCATCGGTCGAGAGGAAATGAGAGGCAGCGGGGACATGTAGTGGAATAAAGACCTTTACATTCTGTGCCCACCATGATATATCTTTCATTACGGGTTCCTTTATGATAATTCTCGTTCGTATGGGAAGTTTCATCATGGAGTGCATTTGTAGTTGCATCCTTCGGCAATGAAGACGACCTCTTGGAGTGACGAATGATGCAAAATTTAGTTTTCCCAGAACTCTCTGGGCCTCCTTCACATTCCACTTCTTCTTTTTCTGAAGCCTTTGAAGGGATTGTTGAAGGTCTTCGCACTTTCTCCTGTTCAGTGACTTCCAACCGCGTTGCGTGTCCCACATTACACCCAGATACTCCACTGTTTGTACCGGCTCGCTGACGCATTTTTTCAAATTGACAATCAAACCGAGGTCTCTTAGTAGATTCAGAAATAGATTTGTTTGGACCTTCAGAATTTCCCTGTCCTGGTGGGCCAGAAGGAAATCGTCCAAGTATACAATGGTCCTCACATTTTGACGACGTAGGGTCTCCGCAACCCAATTGGTCACCTTGGCAAAGGCTTGTGGAGCACTGCTCAAGCCCTGGGGAAGGCATGTCATTTGCAAAAGCTCTCCTTTGTACACAATCCTCAAAAAAACGACGATGAGACTCTGCGACTGGGATGTGAAAATATGCGTGAGATATGTATATTTTTGTCATCCAGTCTTGTGGTTGGAGAAATTCGGGAACTTTCTGATGCGACATTAAAGAAAATTTTCTTACCGACACAAAGTGATTGAGACCTTTCAGGTTGAGAATAGGTCTGTTGCTTCCGTCCCCTTTTCGAACCAGGAACATTTGGGAGAGAAAACCGGAGTTGTTGACTGCCGGTTCCAATATATTCAGTTTTTTGAGAATTTCTATTTCTTTTGTCATTGCTGGGGTTGTTTTTGTCACAAATCTTTTCAAAGTTAAAGCAGTTGGGCGTAATAATAGGGGCTTTGTAAAGAAGGGGATTCTGTATCCCCCTATGATTTTTTGAACAACTTTGGGAGCATTTAGAGCTGCCCATTTGTTTTTGAAATTCAGCAATTGCCCCGCTTGAAACTTTAATGGCCTCCAGTCATGCACCCCTGTAATAGCGTCGGTTAGAGGTCTGCCCTCGCACCGGTCGCTTGTTACTCTCCTTTCCCCCCCTTTTAATACCAGAGTTGGAGGACTGGGGATACCTTTGGGGGTCTGCCCCCCTCGGGCGAAAGGATTCTCGGGATGGAAAAAAATTCTCGAGATGGAATAAAATCTCGGGTCGGAAAGGAATCTCGGGCCCGAAAGTATTGAACGGGCTTAGAAGCCTTTTTAGTATCAGACCCCTCCTTTGGTGGACCGGTAGTGATGACTTGTGAGAAGGGCCTAAAACAATTCTTTACTCCTCCCAATTTCTGCAATTGGGTAGAGAGGGCTTCCTCATTGAAGAGATGAGAGGAAGTCGGAGGGATCTGCATAAGAACGTTCTTGTCTGATTTCTGTTTACAGGAATTGAGAATCCTGTCCCTTCTAAATTCAATTATCTCTGCCCCTTTTCCGCATGTTATTTGCAGCAGGTAATCGGAGCATTTTTGTAAGTCGTTCTGACCTCCAAACAGCTCATTAACTTTCTCGTACAGGGTTTCTGGAGAGACATCCTGTACTTCAAATCCCCATTCGACCAATTTCTGCAGAGACTGCTGCAGTTGTTCCCTGTGTTTGAGAGCTGCATGTGTTATTGTCGCGAAAGATCTTTCAATAGCGACCTGTTGAGGAGACCCAGAATCGTAAGGTTGCAACTCACAGTTCACCTCAAGCTCCTTAAAGCCCGGATCGGCAAGGTGTTCCTTAATGACCTTGTTATATCTCACATTGGTCCAATCTTTCTGATTAAATCGTTGAAGACGCTCTAACACTTCAAGTCTGTCTTGAGGAGGAGCAGTCATTAAGGATTCTTTAAGAGAAATGGTGAGACTCGGCATTTGAAAAACACAAGTATTACGCCCGGATACTGTTGAGCACTCTTTCTCCGTCTCTGCGATGGACATATTATCTGAGGCTGCATTCTCTGCGAATCTTGACCTCGGTGCTTGCAGAATAAAATTTTGTAGTCTGCCTACTTGTTCAGTTAATTTCTTAATAGAACGGGCCATTCCTCGCCTTCTGGAGCGTGAAGCCCTGCTTGAAAAACTCATGGAAGTAGAGCTGTCGGAACTTGGTGAGCGTCGGCGTCGCCTTTGTCTTTTTCGTTTATTGTCACAAACGGATTCATTAGAGGAACAGTCGGAACACAAATTCTTTCGTTTCGTTTTTCGTATTTCGTCACGGTTTACACTCGCGGACGCGGAAATCTCAACCGCTTCGGGAGATACATTATTTTCTGACATTGCGTAATGATTTTCGTAATAATTTTGGAGAAGAAATCTAGTTTCTGGTTTATATCGCAATATTGTAACTAGACGACCGTTCGCGATAGAAATTAGACGCCAATTGAAGAAGATGGCGTCGCGTCAGACGCTAGCGAGCGCCTAACTGTTGGTAGCAGTGATTTGCGATCACCAAGGAACAAAAAATCGCGCGAAATTTGAATATTTCTAGAAGGTAAAAGGAGAAGAGAGACCGAAATCGGATAGAAACAGAGATGTCATCTCTCACTAAGGAATATTCTGGATAAGGAACGGCACTACATAATATACAATTAAGTGTTATACCAAATTTTCGAGCGCTAATTTGTGACGTTTGATGTCATTGGACAAAATTTAAAATTTGGCGCCATATCGGGAGATTCCTGTTTAGGCAGGATATGGACCATACCGTTGATGCAGGCATTAAGGGTAGGGTGTCAAACCGCGCTAACGCTGCAGTTAGGTATTTCTTGTACTTGTAGACAAACACGGCCGCAGCTGGCCGCCTGCGTCTGACTAGAGGAGATGTGGGTATACTAGACACTACGGACTTACGAAATAAAAATATACTTGCCTTATAAAATTAAAATTTAGGTCCTACTATAATGGATACAGCTTAACATACTAAGAATCATATTGTGGAATAGCGTGGATAGCTCATAGCTCATAGATAGCTCATAGCGCCTGGGTCAAACTGCCCATTTACTGCAGTTAGGTATTTTTGGTAGTTGCAAACAAGCTCGGCCGCCGCGAGCCAGCCGCTCGATCTACTGTTTATTTCGGTTAGATTCAGGTACAACTGGTCAGCATTTAGATAAAATACGGAATAAAAATACACTTGCTTTATAAAAAAATTATTTATTTGCAACATAATTGATACAGCTCGACAGACTATAAATCATATTATGCAAGGGCAAGGATACATAGATTTTTTTTAGCCCCTGGACCTTTACAGACTTCTTAGTTTTTGACTCAATGTGACATAGAATCTCATGGTGTTTTTATGTGGAAAAAATTTCTGGTTCATATAATAATAATAATATATAATAATAAATTTATTTCAGATAAAAATTATACAATTAAACATATGTGGAAACTTTGACAAGCAAACCAGGAATGGTTTGTTTTCAATTGCAGCCAACACTTTCCTAAAAAAACATTTAAAATAACTTTATTTGTAATAATACAACCCAGAATTTACCCAACATCGAAATTCATTCGATTTTTCAATGGATCTGACAGCCGTTGTTTTCAATAAAACTTAGTGACTATTTGAACGGAATCGGTAGAGAACTCAAAATGGTCGTCGAAATTATGCATTTTGACATTAAATTCGAGTTCGGTGAACCTCAAACTCCTTAAACCTGATTTTGAACCAAATCGTCAAAGTACTTAAGATATTCAAGATGGATGCCGAAATTTTGCATTTTGACATTAGATCCGAGTTCAGTGCACTTTCAAACGCCCGAATCCTGATATTGAACCAAATAGGTAAATAACTAGAGAAATTCAAGATGGATGCCGAAATGTTGCATTTTGACATTAGATTCGAGTTCAGTGCACCTCCAAACGCCCTTATCCTGATTTTGAACCAAATAGGTAGATAACTAGAGAAATTCAAGATGAATGCCGAAATTTTACATTTGTACATTAGATCCGAGTTCAGTGCTCGCCAATACTCCCTAATACTAATTTTGAACCAGATCGGTAGAGAACACGAGAAATTCAAGATGGATGCCGAAATTTTGCATTTTGACATTAGATCCGAGTTCAGTGCACTTCTAAACGCCAGAATTCTGATATTGAACCAAATCGGTAGATAACTAGAGAAATTCAAGATGAATGCCGAAATTTTTAGATGTCAAAATGCAAAATGACTTCAGTCCACCTTCAAACTACCTTTGATAGAAATCAGTAAAAAATTTAAATGTTGACATTATTACCTTATTCTCCTTTTCTTCCAGTGGGTGGGTCTATTTTTATGGCACGGTAAGCAAGGCTTCCTTTATTTTTACCCATTTTGAAGGTACCTGAAGATTAAAAAAAAAATAATAAATAAAATCTGTAAATCAAGTTAAAAATAATGTATTAGATAATAATAAATATATTTTATTTCTACTTACCCGGTTACTGTAACACCTATCTCCTCAATGATTCCTTCAAAAATCAAAGACACAGCGAACAAAATTGCCGCGAAAAAAATATGCGTGCTCCCGCCGTGACCGCTTTCTCACAACTGAATGAATTCTGTGAAATTCAATAGACATTCGCGGCGTATTATTCCGCCATACATTTTTGTATGGCGGAGGATAGTTGAAAAATTCAGAAAGTTTAGGCGAATTACAATAAAAATCTAGATACACTGAATTGCTTTAAATTTAATAGCGTATTTTAACATAATGTTTACTCTGAGATTACGGAAGGATTTTTGTTAAAAACGTTTACAACAGGTTCAGGAGAGATAATCGCGAAGGCCTTTTTCAACGTTTTTACTAAAGTTGCAGTATGTATAACTTATAGAATTTGTAAGATTACAGTAAAAAAAGTTTAATCACTAGTAACTTTACACATTTTTCTAACTACCCGTATATAAATTTTCTAGTATTACTGCTACTAGATGCGGATGCTACTGATAATGCGGAGCGATGTTTTCCAAACCCGGCCCTTAATGTTCTTCATGTCTTCAAGACTCAGGTTCTTTAAGCAAAATAGCGTATAACTTTTTACGAATCTTTTCTGTTATTGAATAAGGAAGAACTTTGGCGAGTTCGATCACTGTTCCCCGTATTTCTATTGATTTAAATAGAGGAAGGTTTTTTGTTTCCAATTTATCTATGGCATCTGGTAACTTGTGGAAATGTGTTGAGATGAGAGTGATATTCTGTTTAGTCTTGTGAATGATATTAGATGCGTCTTCAAATGCTAGCTTGCTTGACTGAATTGCAATGGCCTTAGAATTGTCAAATTGACCAACTACTTGACGAAAACAAAACGAAATATGCAAGATTGGGAAAAAAGGCTAAAATATGCATTAACGCCGTAATTAGAGTGTTATATGCATTTGCATATGCAAATATGCAAATGCATAAAATCCGATGTCTTTTAATAACTATCTCTAATACTTTTAGTAACTACCTGATATTTTTGAACAAATTATGCATTTACGCTATGTCCAGATTTTTGAGATCAAGAACTCGGATATGGAACGATTTGTCAGCCTCCGTGTTTCCTCCCTTAACGTGGGTCTCTTCAAGACCAATAATTTAAATGTTTCCAATGAGTTTCATTATAACAGTTATTATATTGACTTAAATAACTTACACTATAAGCAATATCTGGTCTTGTCAATACAGATAGGTACATAAGATTCCCTATTAACTGTTGGTATGGATATTAAATATCAACATTATTATTTAAATCTTTCTCCAACTTTAAATTAACTTCCAAAGGAGTTTCTGAAGTACGACAATCCGACAAAATTACTGAAAATATTGTTTACAAAATGCTCTTGGTCAACAGTAATACAATCTTTCTGAACATTTATTCTCATTCCTAGACACTGTTTAATCTGAACCAAATCTTTTATTATAAATATAAAGCGCTTCACCATTACTTTTATATTTCTTTAAGCACACACTTATTTTTTACAAAGTGAATTATTTACCAACATAAATACACACAAGTCAGTGGGAACTAATTCCAGCTTTTCCTGACTCTTGCTGGTACTCGGAGGGAAAAGGCAGCCTCGCCTGTTTTCCCTCACAGCATCGTGTACAGCTGGATTTTACCTCTTCACCATTTTTTTCTTGAAATTTCACACCTTTACCTATTCCATTCTTCATCTTGCTTAGGTCATTAACATTCATATGACCTAGTCACCTGTTCCTCGTTGTAGTACTTGGAGTTTTCATTGTAGCCGCTAAAAGATGCTGAGACTTCACGACGTTCAATTTGTAAACTGCATTTTCTAAACTTGCTTCACCAGTACAAACATTTCTTGAGTTCCTCTGTTGCCATTGGCAACGATTTTACTCACTGATAGCAAATTTATTGTGAGGTTAGGTACGTATAAAACATTGTTTATATCTATTTTGTACTTCTTGTTTCCCACTGCAGTCGTTACTTTTAAATCTCCGGAACATAAAACTTTCACTCTAGTTTTATTTGCTACAAAAATTTATTTTGTTTTCAGTTGGTACGAAATATTTGACAACATGCATTTATTGCAACAAACCATTTTTGATGATGGTTAATAATATTTTCCATCATTATTGTCGCGATGCTTCTTAAATGTTCTGCCGCTTACGCTGCGTCTCTGAGAATTTTTAACGATGAATGCACCCTTCGATTGATCGATCGATAGATACTATGAATCTGTGCTCATGTCCAATAATTTTGTTTTTATAGCATCTACACTTATTTTCATACCGATGGCCATTAACATCAGGCCTTACATCTGCAGAAGTCCAGCTAGAAGCAATGAACCAACCCATTCATCGTTTATTTTTGAAACTCGTACCTCTCAACTTCTGGGCTGTTTCCACTAATAGAGTGACGTAATCAGTCATACAATTGCAAGTCTCCAAGCGAATTGGTATTAAATTTTTCAGTAGACTAATTCTGCGTGTGAAACCGGAATCGTCGAACAAGGATTTCAATTTCTTCCATACACTTTCCACTATTTCGCCTTTAATATGGACATACAGAGATGGATCAATGGTCATTATCAGCTTTGCTCTTGCTTTTCTATCGTCTTTTTCAGCTAGCACCTGCGTGCTACTCAAATCCACGCCTTCCAAGATGAGGAAATTTTCCACTGCAAAGGACCAATCGTCGAAATTCTCATGCTCTTTCAACCTGGGAACGTTTACTGAGTAAATCGCCAACATTTTTCCATACTGTGCCCAATCAGAAAGTTTAAAAAATAATAATTGTGCACTTTGCACTGGAATTCATTTACTGGGTCCATAACCTGATGAAACAGCAGAGAGGTTTTCGATAGACTGGCATTTATTATTAATAACATTGTTACAGCCGTTGTCAGTAGCAACATAATATTTTGTTATATTCTAACGAGAATCACTCTAATCTTCGTGTTCAAATTATGTTAATCAAGAATTATGTTCAATCAATCTTTTTAAAACTTCAAAAAGCATCACGCCGAAATTTGACAGCTCGTCAGATGGAACGCTCTGTATAGATGAGTGCGAAGTGATGTTTCAAAATAGATTTTAAAGTTAGAGTAACAAGGTTACAACAGCAGTTGAAACCTTGTCCACCAAATAACTGGTGCAGTTGGAACTTTTAACACATTCTATTTTGTTTAATATGCATTATTTGACGATGGTGTCTATAGAAGAAAAAAAGATTAGTGCAGTAGAAACAATATTCCATTACTAACTCAAATCAGCCCAAATTGCTACGTAGTTGGAACCTTGTTATTCCATAGGGTCGATATGTCTGTTTCGTGGCAGCAATATGCACAAATTTGACTTTTTTTGCATCACACTTTTGGATTGCATGTTAATAAATTTGTGTTAATGTGATGTAATTTCTTTTAATTGTAGGATTATTGACGAAACCTAAGAATCCCAGCATTGAAAAACTTCCCGTTCTGTCGAGCCTCAAGGTGAAAGATTTCAGCAAGGAAGCCAAGAGCTCCAGCAATAATACACTTCAGATGTTGCAGTCTGCCTATACACAAAAGTATGTCCATAACTAACTAACACACCTAATATTCAACTCATCAATTACACAATCCACGAATATGGATCGGAGTGCTGCCCTAAACGTTCAATATTTATTATGATGCGTAAATGTTTTATCAAATATAAATCTTTCCACAGCCGAGCTGTTGAACTCAAGAACGACTCGAAGAAGCGACCCGTTCTCATGTGACAAATGTCAACCATGTACATATGTTGGGTGCGCATTTGGCGTATTTCCCGACTACGCACCGGTGCCGAGGGGATCAATGACGCTAGTTACTCGGAGCATCTTCCATTGAAATACCGGTAGAACAAGGATAGCATTCTGACATATTCAGATATGATTGGGTCTTTGAAACCTTAAATTCAACGAAATTATTTTTACCCCTAGAGAAAACACTTTCGAGGTAACCATCCATTCTTTGCTTCAAAGCCCTCCGAGCAGTTGGAGTTTGTGATCTCTTCGGGGGCTTGTCAAACAAAAAGCTATCATGGATTGTACTGTCATCCGCTTAACAATGAATTGGTGCAAATGACAAAAAGGTGATTAATGTGCAACAAAAACAAAGTCGGCGACAGAACCGATCCCTGTGGGATGCCAGCATTCATCGAATGCAAGGAAGAGGTGAAACCATCAGCAACCGCCCGAATCGACCTCTTCCTGAAAAAGTCCGCAATCCACTTACACAAGGATGCGGAAGTCCGTAAGATGGCAGTTTGTTAACAAGTCCTCGGGGCCAAACCTGGTCAAAGCCTTTTAAATTTCCAGTGCAACAGTTTGGGTTCCACCGGAACGTTCCAGGCACCGCCCCCAAACATGCGTCATATAACCGAGATGATCGCCGCACCAGCGGTTCCGCTGGAAACCTTATTGTCCGTTGTTAAAAATTATGTTCTTCTCGAGGTATGTGAGAAGTTTGTCGTTACATACATTCCATCACCTTGGATAGAACTAGGCGGTAGTTGGCCGGGTTGGAGCGGTCACCCTTCTTTGGAATAGAATGGATGACCCCTTTTTTCCAACCAGAGGGCACAGATCCAGACTTCAGGGATATTTTAAAAAGCCACTCGTTGATGGGGCAGCCCACCCTCAGTCGTGAGCCTGAGGGTCGGGCCCGTATAGCAGTAACTGGTTGTTAAGGCTCTCCCTCAACCAACATCTCCCAATCCGACCCGCCACGCAGACCCACTCGCCACCAAGACCTGGACAAACATTACCCCAAGTACCCTGGCACCCCTATTAAGTCACCAAACGTAGCGATCCACTTGGGGTAACCTGTGGCAGAAGTTTTGGTCGTACAATAAATGGTTCCCAGGGCGGCGGTTCCCATACCCGCCTACCAAATTAAGATATACAGTGGTACCTCGAGATACGAGTGCCCTAACATACGAGATATTTGAGATACGAGCCGTCGAGCGAGCGAATTTTTGCTTTGAAATACGAGCAACATTTGAGATACGAGAAATGGCCGGCCCTCACACGACCCTCCAGTTTGTGTCTCTAGGAAAATCTATGGGCCTGGTGGTTTTTATAAATACATTTTTCTTATTCAAAAACACGTAACAAGAACAACTGGGGTGGCATTTTGGGGCCTGGAACGGATTAATGGCATTTCAATTAATTTCAATGGGGAAAATTTTACGGAACGAATTAAACTCGTATCTCGAGGTACCACTGTAGTCATTTTTTTATGAGAATAACTCTCTTTGTAAAACTTTTGACGGTTATTCCCATCAATGTAATATATCATTGAAGAAGAAGATAACACTAATAACCTAAACGAAAATATGAAAGAGAACAAGACACGGAAAAAGATAATGGTCGCAACTGGGACTCGAACTCAGACCCTCTCGTCTAACCGGGACGTGCACTTTTACCAATTTGGCCATTATATAATATTGTTAATTCTAAAATTTGTAAATATGAGATTCATAATTACGACGGTTTGATAGAAGGTGGCAATGGCTGAATTGGTAAAAGCGCACGTTCCGGTTAGACGAGAGGTTCTGGGTTCGAGTCCCAGTTGCGACCATTATCTTTTTCTTTTTTTCTCTGTCAGTGTTATCTTCTTCTTCAATAATATAAGATGTAGTATTTCACATATATTGAGAAATACTAATTATTGTATAGTTGATGGTTGATGTAAATGTAATGGATGGTTGTTTTCTTGGCAGGGAGGGGCAGGCTCAGGTGTCTCCTGTGAAAGTACCACCACATGAGCCAACGGGAATGGAAGGACTGAGTGACACGGACTTAAAAACCCTGTTGCATAACTTCAAGGATCTGTCCTCTGAAGAGCAGCACGGCCTGATCACCTACTTGAAGAAGCTCGAGGGCGAGGAGCCCAGGATAGTGGGCAAATTGAAAAAGTTTGCCAATTTAGACCCGAAACGGGATGATACCCTTGGTAACATTTTGTTTCTTTTTCAGAAACTGTCAAATTATTTTTATTTGTAACTTTATTTATATTTTTATAAATATAATAATTTCAGATGAAAGAAAAACTAGTCTATTTTCAAGTAGAGAATGTGGAAATAATCCCGAAGGAGGGAACTTGGTGAGTGACAAAGCAACCGCAGCCCCCGTGGTAAAAGTGGAACCCAAGTCCAACGATAGTGATGATGAGGATGATTATACATTTGATGAGGTAAATATATTTCTGTTGATGCAACTCCACACCACTGTACATGAACATACTGCTCAATAATAGATTATTCAAACATACAAGTAATAATTGGCTTTTTTTATAGGTTTTGAGATCAGCTTCTGAAAACGTAAAAGAGAAGCAGATGCAAGATGTATTGGAAGTCTTCAATAAAACATTGAAGGAAAACAGCGATTCGAAGATAGCTGCTCTGGATACGCAATCGATCATTTCTAATTTAATAGTATCCTTAAAGGAAGGGCAAGGGAGCAATGCGGCTCCCGATCCAGTTGAAGGCAGTATGGCCGAGGACTGCCATGCAGAAAATATTGCCAAGGTGTTGAGTCTCATGGGCTGTATGGCTGGACAAGATGCTCCAGTCCCCACTCCTGCAACAGCACCAGCACCACTTCTCCCCCTGCCCACCCAGCCACCCCCACCGCCTCCACCCCTCTCTGAAGCTGTGCAAATGTCCAATCAAAACATTCCCGCTAATGAATCATTCAATCAAAACATGCATAATGAAACATCCAACTTCAACATGCAAACTCAATCTGCCATGAACCAAGATCACTACGACAGAAACAACTTCCCCGAGTCTACTCAATACCCACAATCCATGCGCAACCACAACCAAAACCCTGACACAGGATTCCCCAACATGTTGCCAAGAGGCAATCTGAATGATTTTCCCAACGATTTTGGCGGTCAACCTCAGTACAACGAAATGGGCTATGCTCAAAATCAAGCATTTGGAAATGGTAATTTCAGACCCTTTCCAGCTGGCATGAACCGAGGAAATCAGTACCCTGACGACATGAGGGCTGCTTACGGACATAATGCAGCTGTCGGCGGCAACTATCAGGATCGCTCCTGGAATAACGACCAACATAGAATGTTACCGCAAAATCAATATGGAGACAGACTGCCGATGGGAGAGGATTATTGCAACTCTGACAACCTTCCTCTCAACAATTTCAGGGGGCACAATAGAAATATGAATCGTGGCGGGAGAGGAAAAATGGGTGGTCGTGGAAACATGGACTGGAGAGGGGGGTTCATGAGGAACTAATGTGTGGTCATGGAAACATGGACTGGAGGGGGGGTTCATGAGGAACTAATGCATGGTCATGGAGACGTGAACTGGAGGGGGGGTTCATGAGCAACTAATTTGTGGTCGTGAAAACATGGACTTGAGGGGGACGTTCGTGAGGAACTAATCTAGCATCATTTTATAATTTAAGTCAGATTTGAAAAATCTACAACAATTCACCTTTCTATATGGGTTTGAAATTTTCACTGCCAAAAATGTGATCGCGATTTATTTTTGGGGTATTATGCCGTGTTGCGCTACATTCTATAGTTAACGTTTCAGACAGTGATGCAGCTTTCAAAACGTTGTTAAAGAAGGAGGTAGCGCAACACGCTCTAATACCCCAAAAATAAATCACAACTTTCTAAGTGAAATTTTGTGAGCTAGATACATTTACGTTTATCTAGGTATATTTATATGTTTATTTGCATAATGTTATTTGAAGGTTTTTTAGTTGGCATGTACAAGTTAATTAATAATGAAGTACATACTTAATCCTTATTAGCTGATGTTTGTAGAATAGTAATTGATGTATTCTCTTACAATAAGATTAAACGAATTTAAATTCAAAAACACTTTATTTTACCTTTGTTCTATGAATCCCAAAAAATTAAAATCAAAGCTGCAAACTTATTACAGGTGTTTTCCTTGTTTACCAAAAAAATTAAAATGTTAACTCTGCCCAGAGCCGTCGGGATTATGGCCAGGACTTTCGATAAAGGCTTCCAGGCCTAGGTCGAAAAATCAAAGAAAAAAAGAGTTAGTTTCTCCGTCTGATGTGGCTTCACCAGTTTCCTGCTTGTACTATGACTTTCTGGAGACTGTGTAAGGCGGTATCAACTTTCAATATTTACTGACCAAAGTAAAAATGAGGAAATGGGTACGAGAGTTGTCCCAAAAGTACTCGACCTAATGAATATAGTCTCCTTTCAGCTCGATACCCTGTTTATAGTGAGAACCGCCGAGCACCTCAAAATGGCCATCTACTGCAGATTCCACCTCTTCATTGTTGGCAAATCTTTTATCACCGAGCCATTTTTTTAAGATTGGAAAAATAAAATAATGCGAGGGGCCTGAATCTGGTGAATAGGGTGCGTGAGGAAGCAATTCGAACTTTAATTCATTGATTTAGTCCATCGTGATAACAAATGTTTGAACTGGTGCATTGTCTTGATTTTTTAATTTTATTTATTAGTAACAAATAGATACATACATAAATTACAAATAAATTTTATACAGTAATTAATTACATGGTAAATATATTTGATGTACCCCCATAAGTAAGCAGGGCTTGTGTGTATGTGGGGGGTGTTTTTGTATTGTTTTTTTTTTTTTACATGATTCAGTTTAAGTTTTCAGTATAATTTTTAAGGTGAGTTTTAAATTATCTTGATGAAACAACATTTTCTTTTTCGCCAAATGCGGCCGTCTTTTCTTGATTTAATCACTCAAATGCTGCAATAAGTTCGCATAATACTCTCTGTTGATAATCAAAAATTATCCCATGAGCATCCCAAAAAACTGATTCCATGATCTTGCCTGCTGATGGAACTGTCTTTGCCTTTTTTGCAGCCGATTCTCCCCTTTTAGTCCATTGTTTTGACTGTTCCTTCGTCTCAGGTGTGAAGTGATGGCTCATGGTTTTGAATCAATGCAAAAACTCGGCTTTATTGCTATGAAACGTCGCCAAACACTCGATTGAAATATCCTCACAATGCTATTTTTGGCCATTGTGAGCAAACGCGGCAGCCATCTTGCGCACAGCTTTCTCATGTCCAAATTTTCAGTCAATATGCCATTTTCTACACTTTTTGAAATGCCTACCATGTCTGCTAGCTCGCGCACTTTCAATTGATGGTCATTCAATACCATTTTGTGGATTTTCTTTACCTTTTCTGGCGTGGTCACTGCGATGTTCGTCTCGGCAGCTCGTACGTCCTTGTTTAAACTCTACCACCCAATATTTTATTGTTGTTAACAAAGGAGCAGACTCCCCCAGAGTAGAATCTAAGCCCGGCTTCGATTTGGTTGGACTTAGACCTTTCAAATGAATGTTTTGTTTCACATAACGATGATCAATTTTTCAAACTTTACAAATTAACCGAGAGGCATCGCTATTGATGGCTGCCAAAAAAATACTAAACAACGTAGCGTCTTAAAACTTGAAACTTAAACCTTACAAGGTTGGTGCTTTCTACTATAAATTTTTTTTAAAGCAACAACCACCAGAAGTACGTCAGGTCGGGTACTTCTGGGACAACCCTAGTACTCATGTGAAATTGATTTTTCTAAACAATAATTGATTTATGTATAACGATATTTTGTCGTAAATTATTCATCTAGGTACATTTGATAGTAGTTCAAAATAGTAGAATACCTATCCGCAGTCCCCTCTTACCCTGTAGTAGTCCTGCGTTACAGTACTACACAAGCCTGAATCTGTAAAATGATTTTATTTGTTCACTACTTACCCTTGTTTCCGTCTGCCTAATTATTGGGATAGGTAGATACCTACATATGGGCATTGGTAGTCCCCTCTTACCCTACAGTGGTCCTACAATACAGTATTATTACACAAACCAGAATCTCTAAAATGATTCTACTTATGCACTTGGGCTCCGAGGTTATTGAAGAATTAGGATCAATGAGCGGATTGCGCAAAAATATTTAAGTTTTTTTTTACATCACCTTTAAAAAATATTTATATATTTGTACATTTAATTTTTATTTGACCTTTCTAAATTCAAAAGAATATTTTCATATGTAAACTATGCAATACACAATTCAAAATGATAATAGCACTATTTAAAAACATTTTCAATTGTGTTTAACTTTCAAATGCTCGTATATCTCCAAATCATGATTAGGTGTCATAGCACTGTCTTGCACAGAACCTCTTTTACAAAATTATAGAAAAAATGTGTGGTTTATTGTTTTCCTGCAGGTTTACATATTTCAAAATGAACCCCCAAACTCAGTATGCCCATGGGCCCCTTCACAGTTAAGACAGCCCTGGCTTTCATAACCCCGAGCAACTCAGTATGTTCTTGGACTCCTTCACAACTTAAGACGGCCCTAGCTTTTAGAGAGCAATTCAGTAGAATGGTACCTTGAGATACGAGCCATCAAGCGAGCGAAGTTTTGCTTTGAAATACGAGGAACGGCCGGCTGACTCACAGCGTAAAAAAACCTTTTACTTGTTATGGCTGTAAGTATTCATTTTTTCAAAAGGGATCCTTAACGAACTACATGCTCAGTATGCCCTTGGGCCCCTTCACAGCTTAAGACAGCCCTACCTTTCATAACCCCGAGCAACACTTGGTACAAGTCAGCTTGTATATAAATATTTCTACTTTATTCTGACCACTTCCTTGTTCCTTCCGTGAAGCTCTATAAAAAGGTTAAACTGCCGTAACACATCTTTTTGTTTTTCTTCTGGGTCCATTCTTTGGTGCATTTTTTTGTGTATTGGGTGAGTGAGGGAACGGTTGAAAGGAAATGCCAAGTTAAATTTTGAACATATTTATTTTTATATCTTTTTGTTAATATCTTTTTACGTGGGATTGCCACATTTTATATTATATATCTTTTTTTGATATTTGGTTTTTTAATATATTTTTGTATTTTTTTCACATTTTTTTATATAATTTGCATATACAAATTTACAACCAAGTAGATAGCTTACACATATTGAGAAAAGTATGTTATGTCAAGTTATCAGTATCACCGGTAGAAGGGAACCATAGCCCGAGCAGAAGCAGTGGAGCCGGCATGTGAATTTACAGGTATCGTTAGTAATCGGAAACTCTAACAACACCACTCACACGCCGAGTACACGCGTACATCAGTGCCCGGGCCAATACTGCTCACATAAACTACACATTTATTTGTACATTGTTTAATCATATCATCTAATAATCACTTGGGACACCTACTATCACACAGAGCCTTTATATATATGTATATATATTTCTACGTTTTACATAAAACACTTATTTGTTGACTATAGCTATTATTTGACTGTGGGACCTCACAGTTTGACTTCCAAACAAGGTTAAACAATAGATTTTGGTTACTCATACCAAATATGAATTGATGCATAAATTCAATGTACCGTCCATGTTTGTTCTTGTCAGGTCACAAAGTTAAGAATAAATTAATGTAACATTCATAGAGATTTCATTGTATGCAAAACTGAATCTTACTGCTATGAAACATTTATTAAATTCAATGAATGAGTAACATTTGCAAAAGTGAATTATAACACATAAATAACACTTAACTCGAAACATTTTACATAAATAATTTGCAATTCAAAATTTGAGATCAAAAGAATTGGTCACCCATTGATACGCACTGGACCCGAGATTTGGAAACGTAGGCTCCAGACTCCTTATTCATCACTGAATCACACTTAAGCTCTAATACTGCTATTTCAAATACTACCATTTATATGTAACCAAGTTTAGAGATGTGCCACTGGGGAGTGTTCACTTCTATCCAATCCCTTCCCACTTTTATATAACAAACTATTCAATTGGACTTTACTTTACTGGAAGGGCTGCTTTTAAAAAACTTTCTTATTGTTGGATTGATAACTAGAAAGCTGTCATAGTACAGAATTCACTATGATAGTTACATAATTAAGATATCTAGAAATGTACCGTAGTTTCACTTAAATATGGACCAATATCACTGCATTTTTTAGATTCTTCATTATTGTTTCTACTGATATTATCTGTAGAATAAAAAAGAAATCTATACATATATATAGTTGAAATATATGTTTTAAAATTACAAACTTTGAACCATAAGATGTGTTATGAAGTAGACAACTATGGTGCATCAATTGTTCCCTTTAATAAATCGATAATGGAACATAGTTGTGTTGTTTTATAGCTTTGTCATAGAGCAATAAATAATCTTTCAAATAAAACAAAACACAGATTTTTAGTAAAAAAACATGGTGGACAAAGCCTGTTCCAACACCAAACAAATATCAATCTATAATCCGTCATTTAGTGTGTAAACTGTCAACTAGATGTCAGTAGTGTCTCAAATATCGGGGTTCTAGTGCACGCCGGTGTTTGGACCATAGTTGCGTGAAACTACGATATGTAAAATTAGGGAAGAGAGGTACTACTAAAGTGTCTGAACTCCCGCAAGTCGGCTTTCTCTTTTCTTTCTTTGAACAGAAAAGAGATTGTTTGTTTGAATCTGTAATCTGTAATGGAACCACGGAGCGCAACCAGCTGCAAGTGCAGTTAGCTAAAGTTACCAAGTAATACAGTAATGGAACCACAGAGCAAAACCAGCTGCCATTGCAGTTAGTTGTGGATGTGAAGTGCAGATTCAGATAAGGTATAAAAGGGTAAACAAAACCTCCCAGAGAACTAACCTAAGTTAACATTATATCACGCTGCGCTTTCTTAATATATTACATCTACACATACACATATATAGAAAATATGATATACTTAATTAAAGGGTATATATTTATGATCCTTTTTCTTTCGATGGGCTTCTTAAATTTTTTATTTTCAGTCAATTTTAAGCACAGTCGACACAAGTATGTTAATGAAGGGCCATTATTTTCATTTGCTTTATGAATAACTTCATAATAAAAATGAACATGTGGAAATGGCACTGCGTTATGATTAATTAATACTGTTTATGGAAAAAGTCACTTCAAAAGGACTGAGACTGAATGAATGATTTCTTTAATAAGCACTGCACCGACTGTACTCACTTTATTCAATTGACATCATAATTAGCAGATATGACTGAACCAAATTAATAATCTAAGAAAATTAAAAGGATATCAGAAAACACATATATAAACAAAGACCTACATTATTTTATCCATAATCACAGTGAGTTTGTAGTTCAAATATTATTCAAACCACCAAGTAAATAAAACTATCAATGTACGAGTAAAAAAAAAAATGAAGGTGAAAATGGAAATTGAATTGTAAAACATTAACATGGCAACATGAGAACTAGCTTCCCCCTATATGCGCTAGTTGCTCACGAGACGCAATATCCATACAGATGAGTTTAAGACATGATATGAAGAGTTGTAAATGCTTTGAACATTCGTCAGGACCGTTCCGGAGATCAAAGACTTGGCAAACAGACGACAGGGGCCATTGCTCCCGACGACATCAGCTCACCCGATTTCAACGTTGAAGGAATAATCCAGAAGTTCAAATGGCGAGAAGTTCTTCTCACGGATGGCCTCGGCATTCCTTGCGGAAACGCTGAGGACTGAGCTCGAAGGTTGAAGCGTGTTCCTCTCCCTCGCGCTTCAGTCTTGCTGGTACGACCTGTACAGCTTCTTCTTGGTCAAGGTGAACTGCGGGCTGATTACCATCGTCCCATTTCCTGCCAGGTTTCTGTAACAACAAAATTCTCATTAGAATCCATTTACTTTAAATTTCTTATGTCAAATGTCAATTATTCGGAATTCTTAAGGCGGAAACATATTTGTGTGGTGTGGTGTGTTGTGGCGCTTACTGTCGTGACGGTGAGTGTGCACACTAGTGTGGTGTGGTGTGGCGTGTCGTGGAGCACTCTGGCGTTTTCTGTAGTGTTGCCACATGCATGAAATCTTTAAAGCTACAAAGAGAGATATTGGCGCAAGTGAATGTGACCTTATCTTTCATAAAGTTTCTTTATGCATAAGGTTCAAAATGCTCTGGCGTTATTTTAAAGGGTGATCTGGCGTTATTTCTGAACAGTACCTACCTAGATATCAAACCTTTGCACCGTTTAAATGTGCATAATGTTTTTTTCTGATTTGGATAGTGATTTTGATGAAGATCTTCAATTTCTCTTAGCAATGAAACTTCTTAAGGGCAAAAAAAAAGAAAAGAAGACACTAGGTTCACCCTATAAACAGAGAGAGACAGAATTTAACAAAGGTGAATTTCATCGTCTTGTTAAAGAACTAGAGAGTGACGAAGAGAAATTCCATCAGTACCTACTTTATATAGTATATTAGTAATATAATAATACTAGCGACCCGCCCTGGCTTCGCATGGGTGCAATGTAGATATTAATGTGGAGCAGTGTGGAGTGATTTAATAATACTATGATTATAATAAGTCTATTATACTACGGGATATTTTTATATACAATATTTACAGCTGTTTTTACATGAGATTTTTTTATTTAAAGAAATATTAACATAGTACATAATTCATATTGTTTACAAATTTTTAATGAAACTTTTTTATATTTATATTGGTAAGTATATAACATGTTTCTTGATTTAATTTAATACCTCCCTAATTGAGAATAACTCGTGTTTAGGGAGGGAATTTTTACAAGATTTGTTTAATTTCTAGAATTATACCTATAATTAACACTATATACTAAAAAAACTAAAAAACTATTTAAACTTAAGATGTTGGAACAAAATTAAAATATTACTACTATACTTGTACTACTATATATATATATATAAAAAAAAACTATTTAAACTTAAGATGTTGGAACAAAATTAAAATTATTACTACTATACTTTATATGCTCTGTATTTAAGTTAAGAAAGCGAAATATTATATTTCTTTAACTTAATAAATAAATAAAATAAAAAAGATGTTACTCTCGAAAGCGCGACATAAATAGTATAAAATTTTTCGTTGACGTACAAGTTCAATTAGCTCGTCAGCCATTTTTCAGAACCACGCTGCAAACAAGCGTCCGCTAGTTGTCTATGACCATAAATAAATGTCTATGGTGCGCCAGAGTGGTGGTGGGGGGTATGGCGCGATCGGCGGCGAGCAGTCCACGCCACAACAGAACCCACCCCGACACACCACACCACACAAATATGTCTCTAACCATAGAAAATGTATGAAACCGATGTGCTACTGGCGCGCCACGACACACCACACCACACAAGTGTGTTTCCGCCTTTATTCCATCTCAAAATTCTTATTCTAAATTCTTATTTCAAATGTCAATAATTATTATTCAAAATTCTTATTACATATTATAATCTAAATTCTTATTTCCAATGGGGTACCTATTTTAAATTCTCATGTCAAATATTCTAAATTCTTATTTCGAATGTCAATTATTCT
This sequence comes from Limnephilus lunatus, assembly GCA_917563855.2. Taxonomy (NCBI): domain Eukaryota; kingdom Metazoa; phylum Arthropoda; class Insecta; order Trichoptera; family Limnephilidae; genus Limnephilus; species Limnephilus lunatus. The sequence continues at coordinate 81,269,890 of OU830597.1, read as the reverse complement.
AAATTCTTATTCCAAAAATATAGCAATGTATTTGTTAAATTAATCGTTTGGAAAGAAAGAAGGCGTAATTACTTGAGGAAATGTGGCAGGAGGTGAGTCCAAGCAGGGGCGGTGTGCTGCAGGGTGAGGTGCAGCTCGAAGGTGGACACGGTGGAGTGGTCCATCTTCAGCGTGGCCAGAGGCGTGGGCTCGGGTAGGCGCTCGTCTCGCAGGCTGAGGAACAGGGTGGCCCCGCGCGCCCCGCAGGGCTCGTGTTCCGCCAGCGCTAGGCAGGCCCGCGCCACCGAGGGCAGCAGGGTGGCTGGCACCACCACTTCGCCCACAGCCAGTCGCCCCTTGGCGGCCCTCAGCTCTTCTTCCAAACGCCGACGGAGTGCGTCTCCACTTCCCCAAACTCCTTCGGAAACTAAAATAAAATAAAAAAACAATAAATACACAAACCAAAATAATATGTAAATTTATTAATTTTTATGTATTATTTTGTGCCATCCATTCAGCATTGAGAGATTTTCGCAATAAGTAACTAACTCAAATAACTAAACGAAAGACCTTGTAGACAATTAATGATTGCAGGCAATAATAGTTCTTATGCAGGATGCAATAAGAATCAAAATAGCCCGACAATTGCATCTTCCCGAGTATCGACGCGAGCTTCTACGTGACCTACCCAATGTTCGATATTCTAAAAACAAGTAAAAAAAAAATTAAGGTTATATTAAATTTAAAAGAATATAATTCCAGGAAGATGTAGGAACAGGAAGAGAATTGATTAAGAATAGTTAGGTAGAATTGATTTCCTAGGCTTGCTTGGGGGGTTGGGTGGCGAACGTGAAGTGAGGTGTGGGGTGCGGGGGGCGGGGTACCGGCCGTGTTGAAACACAAAGGATGCGGCGAACAGCTGAGCGTTACCTAACGCCAAGGAACTGTCATTTCCTAGGTACTTGTTACAAAACAAAGGATCGAAGCCAGGAAGACGTCAAAATGATACATTATTTCCTACATATTAGCACAATTCTACACTGCTTTGCTTGGTAAAGTCCTGATTACAATTTCACTAAACTGTCAATTTCACAGCATCGCAAAATATATGGTTTTATTTACAAGCACAAAATCAATGACACTTTATACATAGGTAAGAAAAATCCGATACGACAATTTGTACAATTTTCTCTGACACTTCTTCTGAAATAGGTACATTAGAGTTGATAAATGGGAGAACATACTAATTTTGTATCGATGAGGATTTATTCACTAATTCAATGTGTAGGTATTGTATAAAAATAGAAGCTTACCTTTGTCATAGCCGAATCCTATGCTGAATTGATTAGTTGCCGGTAACACCTCCATTTCTTCTTCTTTCTATATTTGTTATTAAAAACTTTATGTTTTACTGTTCCTCTCGGAACCTATTTTTTAAAGTTAAAAATATCACAAGTTTTTTTTTATTTGCACTGAAACCGCTCACGGGTAAATACAAATTCTGGAGATATCGTCAAATAGTGACGAATGCTAACATTTATAATGAAAGTCGCTGCTTTTTAACTCATCGAAACACGGATACTCAACAGTTTTCTTTGTCTCGGAGTAAGCCGGCTAACGACGATACGACCCACCCAGAACTCTCTACTTCGGGAACTGACGCAACTTTATTTCTACATTCGATTAAATAGTGCCCCACTCCAGTCGATTTGGCTACGTGCACTGGCTTTCGAATTGACTCGAGCGCGCTATCACTGAGCGGAAAAACGGGGTACTAAAATAACGGCACTTCACAACGGAGTATGGAATCTTTCCATCGTCATACATCGCATACTCTTAGTATTGCTTGTTCCCTTTTGATGTTGTCAGGAGCATCAGCTGTCGCGATGTTGTCCGACCATGGGGCCTAGCTGCTGCTAGCTCGGGCTTCTTGCTTGCTACGAGTGTAGTGTTGGTAGCGGGGGGACCGAGCCGCGCTGTTGCCGCTAGTGCGGACTCGTTTTTCTTTGTTCTGAACTGCCGGGGAGCCGGGCGCTGTTGCAAAATTAAAGTTGAACCCTACGCTGACCCTAATTAGTTTTCCGACTAGGGAAATGTATCGGGTTATTGTTCAGGCTTTTTTTCTTTATCTTTCCAACTCCAAAATAAGATACTCAAAACAGGCTCACTTTTTACAAACTTTCCACCGGGTAATTAACTGCGAGGTCTATCTAGGTACTAACTGTTCATAGAACTACTAGTATTTATGTTTATATCAGAGTGTTTGTTATAAAATATTAATGTAATACTATATGATTTCGCATTTTTTTAAATGAAATATCACTCCTAGCAACTACCTAGGTACTTTTATATTTGTGTATCGAATATACAGAATAGCTTGTATGTACCTACCCACCAACCTACGCAAATAATCTTTTTTTTTATCAATCGGCTGTTATTAGGTATTCCAAAAATAAGTTTTATTCATAAATTTAGTAAGCACCTAGGTAATTAATTTATCATATGACAACTTGATATTTACGAATAACCCATTCGCTATCTTTGAAATCTTGACAAGATAGAATTTTTTTGTGATGAACAGTGGCATTATAAAAATATGGTGCTGAAGCAACGGTCAACACTGGCATTATAAAAAAATTACATTTTTTCCCTCAGGAAAATCTAGGATAGTGCAATTATGTACTTCAAACTCGAAACTTCACTTCCATCAAGAGCTACGGAGTTTTGAAATATCGATTAATTTTTTTTTTCGTTTCACAAATAAGGCAAGGCCATATTGTTTGTTCCATATTTTTCTATTGTTATTGAACAAATTGCTAAACAATATAAAACAGTGTAAAACACGAAGGAACCTGGGTAATAATCAGTGTGATTTTAACCATTAAAGAAGGTAAAATAAGTTAATAATTCATATGGTGGCAACTTCGATTATTTTGCAAATACCGCTTTCGCCATATTTTTATTATTACTTTTATAAAAAAATATTGGTGGGGTGTAACCGTTCCTAAAAGTCGCCCCACGGTTAACAAAGGATCTCCTATAGATACGCACCCGTTTTATTTTATGTATATTTGCGTTTATTATGAAATGATGCGTGATTGTGTGCGGAAGAGAAAATGGTGTGTAGTGTTCTGAACACATAAAGCTATGCACATCGCACAGAGTACAAACATAATGGACATCTCTGGGCCTGGGCGTTCTATGCCCCTTGTATACCCATCCAGTTATAATAATATCATATGCCATGATAGATAGGCATATTCACAAAATTATTAGAATGTTATCCGCGGAAAATCAAGGGATATAACGTAAGCAGTAAGTAACCGATCTGCCAAGATGAAAACTGAGCAATTTTCTCTAGAATCTAACTATAGTTTCTATAGAATCAAAAAATATTTTATGTAGGTAGGTACCTACCTACATAACACATTTCAAATACAGAATAAAAGTAATTGCCTTGTATAATATAAAATAATAGTTATTTATTATCATGGGTAGGTACCTACCTTATCGCATGTCTGGATTTGAAAAGTATCTATGTACCTACTTACGCACAAGGAAATATAGAAAAGGGCGTATTTTCTTATTTGGAAGACCAACTTTTTAGTTGTTTCAGTTTTGGTTAGGTACCTACCTACCTAGGACCTAGGTAGCTACTTAGATAATGTAATATAAAAAATAAGAATCACCCCTTTTAAAAAACACCTTATTAGAGGCAGGTACCTAAATACGCGTTTTACATTGTTGTTTGTTGTTATTGGTTTTATAAATAAATTGTGCGGAGCGTAGCACGTCCACAGATGTAAATACCGGGTGATTCAGGCGCACTCCGGGTAGGTGTATGGCCGTTCAGATAAACAATAAACTAATCCCGGTTGACCCGATTCGAATAAAAGAGAAAAAAAAACTAATGTTGCAATTCTCTTGACAAGTAGGTAGGTACTAGTCAAGCATTTCGTTTTCCGCGGTAGCGGTGGATATTCGACAATCGTGCAAGTTTCCTGACTCACCTCACTTTCCCGCTTAGCACCCCGATGTACGACCAAGATCGCATAATTCGTGATTGTTAAGCATTACTTAAGTTCTCATTTTCCGTATGCCTAACTTTTATTATATTAAGAATCGTGACCGCGTCATTTTTACTGGCTATTTTCGAACGACTTTGTTTCATTTCTCTGTTACAATAACCAACGTAAAGCAATATGGCTATATGAGTAGGTACCTCGCGAGGATAATCAATTCGTTACCTATGTGACTCGATGAGTCATCGACCGATAAGTTTATTTGCCCCGGTTGTGACTCAAAGTGTTTGTTGCTCTATCGGCTATTATATTTATTATTGTGGCCTTTCTTTTAACAATGGCGACATATACACACTATTTACATTTACTCAACTGCAGCAGACAATGTCAGGTATGCGGCGGTGTATACAAAAATGAGGAAAATATGATTCAATTTATTCTATGAACTGCGGATCAAGTTTAACCCAAAACAGCTGTGTACATTATTTGACATAAAGAGGCACACTTTTATTATTGTATATGTTATATATATATCGCTGTTCAAGTCGTATGGTTCTTGTATATTAATATTCTTATGTAATTAAAGTGAATATCCTTACATACTACAGACAACAATCTTCGTAGTTCGTTTTAGTTGTAATTTTTATCCAAAACGACGCACTGATAAAGAATCATTGTTCGTAATAATAGTGTCAACAGCTTCTGCTAAAAATAATTACTTTACCTTGATGAAAACATGTGTCTGAATTCCATTTAAGTACAATATGCATGATTTAATCATTCAGTAATCTGCAAGGGTAAGCAGAGAGATGAGTTAGTACGTCGCATGCGTTGACAATGTAAGGTTATGGAATTATCATAAATATTTTCCTTTGTTTTCATAAGCATCCGCTTTCATCAGTATTTTCGTCCCAAGATTGGAAAAACTAAAAAATTCTTCTGTAGTTCAATGTCTACAATAAATAATTCCTAAAACGTAAAATAATAAACTATTCCCAATTGGCTAGTAACGACTAATATTGTATACGTCACATGACGGCCTCCGTGGTCGAGGGGTAAGGCTATATAGTATATTATTGCGGCACTTTTCAGAGTGGAAGATACTCTTACTATCGCCCTGGTGCTTTAGCCTAGTCTTAACCACCATTTAAAAATTGAAACATTGCTTTAAATGTCTTTAGCCGTGTTTGGTTACCAGATCTGAATATCCAGGTAATTACACACTTTCCTCTTCCTGGGGATACCATAGTTTTACTGGCTCTAGATGGGAGCAGTTGGGACTCTTGTGCGGTAATCACATAAAAAAAGAATTAAGGACAATGCGCAAGGGCGAATATAAGGGGGGATGAGGGGGTTCAACTCCCCTAACCCCCCTTATATATCCCCCCATCGGGCTCAGTATTGCATAGGAAAAGGATAAGAGTATTCGTAGATGACATTTATAGACAGTAGGTACAACAATCTTATTAGCATCAGCCCCCCCTTAGGATCGAACGCTCCCCGTGTGAATGCAATAGCTTCAGCATGCTCATAAAGCAATAAACCAGATAAAATTGCTACTCCGGAAAGCGAAAAACCACGAGTAGCGTGTCGAAATGTCCACAGTCTAGGTCAATCCATCTATTTTTGGCTCAAAAAGTCATTTAAACTGTCAGTTGGGAATTTTCGTTATCCGAACATTAGTAAAAAATTACGACAAGACGCCAAGGTGTTTATTTTATATTAAATTTTCGTTATCATTTTCAAAAACATAAAAAAATTATAAAACAACTAAGTAACGGAGCGAATCCTTGTAGTAAATAAAGCTTGTAAATTTTTTAAAAATAAGTACCTGGTTGCATTTTAATAAATTGTTCCGATCTTTCTCGATAAGTTCGATGCCACCTAATAAACAATAAATGGAGGTCAAATAACAATAATAGATTGACACGATCCATCAATAGATTAGTTATCTAACAAAATAAGTGATAATTGATAATAATTAGTTCGAGATGATGATTTATCGTATATTTTGGGTGACAGCCGTAATATTATTATTTATTATATATTTGGGGTAACTTCAGTTTGTGGGCCCCGTGTAGAACCGGCTCGGACCAGCCCAGCAGCGGGACAGAGCGGGCCCAACCATGAACTGTGAGTAGCTACCTAATAACATACATATATAGGTGCCTATCGTAGTTTCATCCGTAGCTATAGCTCTTTGCTAGCACCAGTAGTACCTACCCAAAGTATATAGCCCATAGATCTAGCTACAGCTGTAGTATATAGAAATAACGTAGAAGTGGATGTAATAAACATTACTTAGTGTATACATACACACAGTCAAGCGGTGGTCAATGATAAATGATAAACAATTCCACGTTCCCTCCTCTCGGAATAGAGTAGGTATCTGTATCGAAAACAATATATTATTATAAGTGCTATAATTGCAACTACACGTGCTCAAATTTAAAAAAGATTTGGACATGTGTACATCAGTCTAATAATATCCACCCACACACAAAGTGAAAAATACATTTTCAGGGACCTCCACGTGTATTTGCACGTTTACCGTGTAAGTACTGGGGTTAAAATGCATTTATATGTAGGTACTATTATTTTTAAACTTTGCCAATCAGATGGCGTCATTTTAATGAAATGAAAACAAATCACTTTGTAGATGTCGTAGGCCGATCGTAAAAGCCTCAGGTCCTTCACGATCTGCCGCCAGGCACTTCATGATGTGGCTAGGCACATCATGATCTGCCTGATTTTACGATTGGCCTGCGGCGTATATACCTACACCACTTATAATTTCAAAATTATATTTAATATTCAATTTTATAAGAAAAACTTTATTTTTTTATAATTTTTTTGAAGGTTATTCCCATCAGTGAAATATATCATAGGAGAAGAAATTAACAATAATAATCTAAACGAAAATATGAAAGAGAACAAGACACAGAAAAACAGAAAAAGACAATGTAAAAAGACAATTTTCCATGTAATATGGAAAAATAATTAGTTGAAGATAATAATGTTTATTCTAATAATTTGAAAAATATGAGATTGACAAATATGACGGTTTGACAGAAGTTGGCAATAGCGAAATTGGTTAACGCGCACGTCCCGGTTAGACGAGCGGTCGGGGTTCGTGTCCCAGTTGCGACCATTGTTTTTTCTGTTTTTCTATGTCTTGTTCTCTTTCATATTTTCGTTTAGATTATTATTGTTAACTTCTTCTCGTATGATATATGCTATATTTAATATTATATTTCGAAACGAATGGTTCCTTCTTCAGGATAAAATTAAAATGAACAAAAATGACAACAGTCGAACAAGTATAGAAAAAAAAGTAAATACCTACATATGGACAAAAACATAAAGAATAGTGATTAATTATTTAAAAGTATCGTTAAATTTAAGGTTTAAAAGTTAAAGGTGAAGTAATAATTTAATTTATATTTAGGATTAACTTTAATTTTAAGATTACATATTTAGTTAGTTTCGCTCATTGATCTATTTATATACCTCAATGGTTTCGCTAGACTGAAAAAAACGTTTCAAATAAAACAATATTTACGTGACTTGTGTTTATTCATTACAGTCATTACCTATTTTAATACGATAACACATTAATTAACATTTGCTATTCATAATAACAGCGGAGTTTGGTAAATAGATAAATATTTACTAAAGTATAAACTAAGACTTTGTGTATATCAACTTATCTTACAACAACAAGCCAACCGGTTTCGGCATAACCGTCGAAACTCTAATTGAAATGATTTTTTAAATTGTGTTTGGTGACCAGATCTAAATAGCCAGGTACAGCCCAACCTTCCTCTTTCCCATCTCCCTCTCCCTTCAGCCTTGCCCTAATTGGGAATGTCATAGATAACAAAATATACATGCATAGTTTCGTCATAAAATACTTACTAATTAATTTTCAAAAAATATATTTATATTTGATACATCTAATAGAGAAACATCATAATCGCCGTGTTTCCAACCAGATCTTCTTATCCCAATAATGATTGTCATTTGCATAACATTTTTTTGTCAGACATCACCTCATTTTCTTACAAACAACCTTTTTGGTTACCCCTTCTACCAAAGCTAAAACCTGCTAGAAAACTGCCGTTTCGTATGCATGCAGGAAATGAATATTTTTTCAGTTGAATCGTATATCGTATGTTCACTTCGAACTCCGACCATCGCATCGAGAGGTTGCACGCGGTGAAATCAAGAACGACTGTATATCTGTTACTGCAAATTAATATTATATTGAAAATGTGAAAATGAACGCAGACATCCTGTAGTTCCTGATTTCACCGCCAGTAAGATATCGGTAGCTCGATGGTGGGGGTATTTAATATGTAATTAGGTAGTAGGACTTGTAGGTAGGCGAATTGTTTGCTTCACCGTGTTTCTGTTTACTGAACAGATCGCAATAGCCATGTTCTCTCAAACACTTCACTATTTAAAACCTAAAAACGCGTAGAATGTAACGAAATCTAAATTTTATTCCTATTTAAAAAAACGTCGTATGGAAACTCTATCTATTCCTATTAGAGATAGGTAGGTATACACAAAATATAATGTTTTCATTTTGCGAGATAACCATTTCGTAATGATCTGTTATTTCAACAATTAAAACAGATAGATCCCGCAATGTTTGGGCAGAGTACCTACTGTCACATTGCTAGTCAATCCAAGGGAGCCTGCTACGCCTCAATACAAAGGACTATCCCATCAAAACCATGGTTTCAACAATTCCCCCATTTTTCCAAAAAAAGAAATTTCCTCACTTAGTCGAATGAGAATCGGACATTGTTCCGTTTCTTCTAACTTTTTTTTTTAAATTCACGTCCTTGGCTACCCAGATTATACATTCTGTGGTCTTAGATGTGGGAACTTTAGATCACATATTATTTGGTTATCCCTCTCTAAATAAATGTCCTCTCTTCTATCAAGCTTTATCTAAAATTGCCTCCCCTCCATTCAACATCTCATCTCTTCTAAGTGTAAACTCGACTCCAACCTTCCATATAATATCTACTGAAATTTGCACACTTGAATAAAATGGATATATAAATTCACCTTTCCTTTCTCTGTAATTTTAAATGATGGCCTAGAACACCCTTGAAGGGTGATAGCCAGAAATAATTGAAAAAAAAAACATTACGATTCTAAAAATAAATCGATAAAAATTTCGAACACTTCGATTCAAAAGTTGGTAAACATTCGAAATAGCCAAATAAGATGAATTTTACTCGCTTTATTTTGTGAAGATAATTTTTGCATCATTTTTACGATAACATGTTTTATTAAATCTTTATACCGGTGTTTCGGAATTGTATGTTTCGGTTATACCTACCCATTGCAAATTAATTAGCATAGATAAGTTGCTAAATTCGGCAAATACTGGCAAGTATTAATAGATTTTAACTCAAACTCTCGTCACTACTTTTCTATTTGGTAACAAGGCGCTTTCAAACAATAGTAGGTAAAAATAGGTACATTGCGATTTTTTTACTGTTGACCAGTGATTGTACTTTACGACAGCAATGGCGTAATAACTTGAAAAAATCAACCTGAAAAGGGATAAAGCGTCTATCATCGTGATATTTTTTAGGTTCTTATGTAAATCTAGACTGTTACTGATAAGAAAATAATAGCTTTGTTCGAGTTCGAGCGACCACGTAATCTCGATAGCTGTGTCCTTTGTCTTCCACTCTTCCCCTATGTTCTATGTTCTACGTTCTGCCCCCCCCCCCTCCCTTTGATAAAACTACCAGCACCACATTAACCTTATCCCCCTTTAGTCAGGTAGTTAGAGAAGTGTACACAGAAGTAAAGTCTATAATAGGTAAAGCCTAGATCCCAGGACAGAGTGGCGTGCAGATTTTTCTGATTTCCATAATTTCCGCTTTTTTTCTTAAAAATACATTTGTTTGATAGACAAAGACAGTTTATCCCTTAATAAACTAACTACTTACATTTAAAAAATTTACATTTGATTGTACCTTAGCCAACCGTCAAATTAGCTAAAATCACAATTTATTTATTGTACAAAAATCAAAAAGGTTTAGCAGAAATTTACTATCAGCCAACCTAGAAAATTATACTCATGAAAAAATAACAATTCACCATAATAAAAAAAATATCTTGCAAGAAATACCGACCAATATACCGAAGTGAAATTTTTTGTTTACTTTATTGAAAGAAGTGCCGAAATATTATGTGAAGTGTAATATAGAAGTGAACACTTCTATAGCACCGTTGTGATTTGAAACTCGATGAAACGGAAACGAGCGACACTAAAAAGAGGCAAACACATCTACAGGATTTAGTCTGCGAGAGAATGACATAGCAATAAAATATTTATTTAATTCACAGGTACTCGGCTCCAATACAATACGATAAATCCACAGCCCCACGCAAGCCTCCTTTGGTGTAGTGGTATAAAGTGCCCGACGAACCTCAGTGGCAAGACATTCAGCGGACGAAGGATTAAATCCTACGAAATCGAAAAAAATTAAAAATTAAAAAACATTTGTAAAATCAATATCCAATCTTCAAACCACTCCAAAATGAACAGGCAAAAGAAAACACAAAAGAAAGCGACATCAAGCGACTCCGCAGAAGAAAACACAAATACTATTAAGGTGACCAAATGTATAGGAAAAGGTACACTGGAATTCGACGACAAAAATATGGAAAAATTATCCTTCACATCGTTAAAAAAAGTGTTTCGTTGTGTCCCCACTCTTGTCAACTTTAGTTTTCTGGAGGGTTCACCTCAACCGCGTGCGAATTGCACACTCTCATTTTTTTGTAATATTAAAATTTAAAGTAGCCGACGTAGCTCAATGGTAGAGCATTTGACCGGATATCAGAAGGATGCGGGTTCGAGTCCCGTCGGCGACATGTATCTTTTCTCCGGAGATTTTTTCAATGTAGATGAGTGTTTCAGGCTAATAATTATTACTTATGTTACCGTTTGCGCTATGCATAAAAATCTTGTCTTAAACATTAGTTTATCAATTAAAAATAATAATTAAAATTTAAAGTACTTAATGTAATTTGTAACTTTAATTTTTCAATTTTATTTGATTTTTTTTTGTACTGTAATGTGTTTATCTTAGATCATAATAATAATATGTTACTATTTCAAGTTAAATAAATTAAGTAAGCACTTGAATACTTTAAATATTAACTGTGTGTACGTGCAGAATGTATGGTAGAAGAAATTGAACTCATAAGCTACTGTAAATAAAATAGTATTATGATTTACGACTTACGACCTTTAATTAAATAAAAGCATCTAATTACCTCGAAAGAGTCATAAAATAGAAGTCTTCATGTTCCAGTAAACTTCGAAAAGTGAGTGCATGCATTTGACACGCACGCCTTTGTTGGCTTTATTGCTGCATGCTATAATCATGGCGTCGATAAGCTACGCACAGCATGCTACGTGCATCCCATCACGTCAGCCATGATGTGTCTGTAGGTATAAAAATAGGTATATAAACCCAAAACGGCAAAAAGAGGTGATGGGCGCAGCGTGAGACGAAGATAGCTGCAGTGGCTGGTGGCTGCACTACTCGTTATCCCTTCGAACGAATTAATAGTGTTGACTGTTGACGAACATTGATAGAAATACCTTAGATTATACCTATATTTGACGAATAATAAATAATATTGAATGCACCATCAAGCTTCTGATTGATACGTTTTATGATATAAGTTTTTTTTAAAGATGAAGCCATACTAAATAATGCAAAATCATACAAAATCATACCGTCTTTGTTCATAATCGTTTTTGTTTTGAAAAATTGATCGCTTAGAGCCCGTTCACACTTCCGTCGTAAAAACGGAGAGGGGTTCCGTCGTTAAGACGGAAGCCCTAGGCCCCTGTTCACACTTCCGTTTTCAAGACGGATCCTACTCTACGAAAACAACGACCAAAACATTTTATCATTCTTCAGTAGACGGTCGTGCGCACTGCGCAATGCGCAATGCAAATATTGCAAATTTTACTATTATAAAAGTTCCTCTTAGTTTGGGCCGTAAAAGGCCGACAGCAAAAACTTTACCTTGGGGCTGCCATAAATAGTTATAGGTGCTATTTGAAATGTACAAATACCTACTTAAAAATAAAACAATTTAAATAATAAACTTTTTCTTCCAAATCGGTAAAGGAATGTATTGATGTATAATACCAGCCATAAAATTAATTCAGGGGTCGGACCTTATTTGTTCAAACCGTGGGAGAATATTTTGTTTGCATACTTGAAAAGGAGAAAGTACGCGAAAATCATCCAGCAATTATTATAACTAAAATGACTAAAAAACATGAATGATATGACTAAATATTTTCTTGAGATTAAATAGAAAAAATCGCATTCTGGAACGAACATATATATTATATAATAATATTATAAACGCCAAACGCGCGCCCCATAAAAACACAATTTGCCTGCTCGCTTGCGTCTGGGAGCGGGCGGTGGTGAAGTGTGAGAGCCCGTTCACACTTCCGTCGTAATAACGGAGGTGGGTTCCGTCATTACGACGGAGGTCCTAGCCGCTGTAGTGGCTCTATGGAGCTGTTCACACTTGCCGGATCCGGCGTGAAGACGGATCCGTCATTTTTTGCCGGAGAGTTCGCCTACGCAGAGCGTCCGTCGTGAAGCCGGAAAGGAACGCGCTGGCTCATACATTTCAATGGAGCTGTTCACACTATACGGCGGGACGACGGATCCGTTTTGAACCCGCCACACCCCGCTTCACACTTCACCACCGCCCGCTCCCAGACGCAAGCGAGCAGGCAAATTGTGTTTTTATGGGGCGCGCGTTTGGCGTTTATAATATTATTATATAATATACATGTTCGTTCCAGAATGCGATTTTTTCTATTTAATCTCAAGAAAATATTTAGTCATATCATTCATGTTTTTTAGTCATTTTAGTTATAATAATTGCTGGATGATTTTCGCGTACTTTCTCCTTTTCAAGTATGCAAACAAAATATTCTCCCACGGTTTGAACAAATAAGGTCCGACCCCTGAAGTAATTTTATGGCTGGTATTACATCAATACATTCCCGATTTGAAGAAAAAGTTTATTATTTAAATTTTTTTATTTTTAAGTAGGTATGTGTACATTTCAAATAGCACCTATAACTATTTATGGCAGCCCCAAGGGAAAGTTTTTGCTGTCGGCCTTTTACGGCCCAAACTAAGAGGAACTTTTATAATAGTAAAATTTGCAATATTTGCATTGCGCATTGCGCATTGCGCAGTGCGCACGACCGTCTACTGAAGAATGATAAAATGTTTTGGTCGTTGTTTTCGTAGAGTAGGATCCGTCTTGAAAACGGAAGTGTGAACAGGGGCCTAGGGCTTCCGTCATAACGACGGAACCCACCTCCGTTATTCCGACGGAAGTGTGAACGGGCTCTGAAGCGGGGTGTAGCGGGTTCAAAACGGATCCGTCGTCCCGCCGTATAGTGTGAACAGCTCCATTGAGAGCCCGTTCACACTTCCGTCGTAATAACGGAGGTGGGTTCCGTCATTACGACGGAGGCCCTAGCCGCTGTAGTGGCTCTATGGAGCTGTTCACACTTGCCGGATCCGGCGTGAAGACGGATCCGTCATTTTTTGCCGGAGAGTTCGCCTACGCAGAGCGTCCGTCGTGAAGCCGGAAAGGAACGCGCTGGCTCATACATTTCAATGGAGCTGTTCACACTATACGGCGGGACGACGGATCCGTTTTGAACCCGCCACACCCCGCTTCACACTTCACCACCGCCCGCTCCCAGACGCAAGCGAGCAGGCAAATTGTGTTTTTATGGGGCGCGCGTTTGGCGTTTATAATATTATTATATAATATACATGTTCGTTCCAGAATGCGATTTTTTCTATTTAATCTCAAGAAAATATTTAGTCATATCATTCATGTTTTTTAGTCATTTTAGTTATAATAATTGCTGGATGATTTTCGCGTACTTTCTCATTTTCAAGTATGCAAACAAAATATTCTCCCACGGTTTGAACAAATAAGGTCCGACCCCTGAAGTAATTTTATGGTTGGTATTACATCAATACATTCCCGATTTGAAGAAAAAGTTTATTATTTAAATTGTTTTATTTTTAAGTAGGTATGTGTACATTTCAAATAGCACCTATAACTATTTATGGCAGCCCCAAGGGAAAGTTTTTGCTGTCGGCCTTTTACGGCCCAAACTAAGAGGAACTTTTATAATAGTAAAATTTGCAATATTTGCATTGCGCATTGCGCATTGCGCAGTGCGCACGACCGTCTACTGAAGAATGATAAAATGTTTTGGTCGTTGTTTTCGTAGAGTAGGATCCGTCTTGAAAACGGAAGTGTGAACAGGGGCCTAGGGCTTCCGTCATAACGACGGAACCCACCTCCGTTATTCCGACGGAAGTGTGAACGGGCTCTGAAATGTATGAGCCAGCGCGTTCCTTTCCGGCTTCACGACGGACACTCTGCGTAGGCGAACTCTCCGGCCAAAAATAACGGATCCGTCGTCACGCCGGATCCGGCAAGTGTGAACAGCTCCATAGAGCCACTACAGCGGCTAGGGCCTCCGTCGTAATGACGGAACCCATCTCCGTTTTTACGACGGAAGTGTGAACGGGCTCTTAGAAGTATTATAGATGCTTCAATTAAACACTGCGTGTAGAACATATCTTGGCCCTTAAAAATATCGGTCATTTTTTTGTATAAGTCTTTTAATAAGCCTAGAAAAAAAAATTATAAGGTCTATAAAAAACACTTTTAAGTACAAACTCTCCTATTTATAAACCTCATTTCGGATATGATTTTATTGTTTAATGTGGCGTATTTAGTTTCTTTTATGATAATCGCAAAAAAAACGAAATTTACGCCCTAATATATAATATGCTTTTTCGCGTTGGTAATTTTGAAATCACGGCGACAATACGGCAGTCGACGAATTTGTAATATCAAAGTGAACCTTATACCGTCCACCGAAGAACGACTGGCAGCGGCCCCTATTTTCGGTCACTACTCCGGACCATAAATATACCAAACCACCCACCTCCGGACGGAGCGGAGAAACGACGTGTTACGCTCCGCGCCGCTTGTTTTCGTGAAATCAATTTAAAAATTCCGTTTTATTACAATAAACAATGCATAAAAAAGGAATTAATGTTTTTTACAGGCCTTTACGAAATCAACATGTAAAAAAAATACTCAAATATGTTTTCCAACCTTTTCAAAAGCTTTTTCTCAAGTATTTTTAAACTCCTCCCATAAAAGGGCGTGAATTCCAATTTCGATTTTTTCCTGTACTAGTGGATCGCCTTAAGTAAAACTTCGTTGAACACGCTTGAATTGGGGAGTAAGCTGGTGAATGCGTGACGAGAGCGTTACGAAAAGTGTGATCGGACGAGGCGAACGGAAGTTGAGAGGGAGATATAAGTTAGTGAAGATAGAAAGAGAGAGAGTTACGTTTCGTATATTACTGTAGGGGCAAGAGAGAGAGGTGCGAGCACACATTTTCTTTCTATCTTTTTCTTATATCCAGTTACGTTTCGTATATTTAAGACACAGTGCAGGCCTATTGTCTGTATCATACTGTAGGAGCAAGAGAGAGCAGTGCGCATGCACATTTTCTTTCTCTCTTCTTTTATAAGTTAGTGAAGTTTTACTTCAGTCGTGTGGTCTAAAGCACACTCGTTTTTTTAATATTTACTAGCTGCTACCCGGCATGCGTCGCAATGCCATATTCAAAGAAAAATATTTCTCCCTGCATGTCCTTTCCCGTGCGTCCCCGTTCCCCTCCCGCATTCCCTAAACTTCCGGGTTCCCCTTCCACCTTCCACCTTCCCCGCCCATCCTCTCCCGCTCCCCCGTAACTTATATCTCCCTCTCAACTTCCGTTCGCCTTGCCCGATAACACTTTTCGTAACGCTCTCGTCACGAATTCACCAGCTTCACAAGCGTGCGTAAAGAAGTTTTACTTCAAAAAGGTGTCTAGTAATTAAGCGGTATAATAAAGTGAAATAATTTTGTAGCTACTAGTAGTTAAGTGGTGTAATAAAGAACAATAATGTATTGTTTTTTGTTGACTGCATGTGTCGTTATCTATTGTGCTATTTACTATTGAAATTAATGCAACGTAGGCAGACAACACGCATTGCTAAAACCTATTAATAACATACATATATTATATCCATCGCGCGATAAAGATGTCTCAACATTATTATATCCGTATATTTTCAAGATGATACACGTGGTTGAACAACTTATCCGATCAGCGTCGATTAATTCGTCACACAACACAACTAGTCCGGTAATAATAATAATTGTTTACAGAAAGTGGGGGCACTTGTGCATGATTAACCCGATGGATGATGCAAAATCCGCTTGCTTTTACCGGGAGAAATAGACGAAAACAATTGCATCAGTATCGCGTTTCGCGTACACTTTATACCTAATAATCATAATTATTATGTTACTTAGTTTGCAATGATTAAATATTTACAACCATTTGTCATTTATTCACTGTTCTTTCTAGACTTACAGTCTGAACGTTAAAATATCGTATGATTTGGATGAGTAATGCAAGTCCGACATGTAGATAATATTGTAAACGCTATTGCAGTATATTGTTAGTCAACCTTGAACGCGATTATTATTAATTGATTATGGATATTGTTCAGTAAGTATATTTACCTACAGCGTTCTCAAGTTAAAAACAGAGTACCTACCTACCTAATCTGAATAATATTATTGAGAAAGATCTGGATTAAAAATACATAAATAACATAATTAAATGAAAGATGATAATCGATTCGATTCGATCATTGTTTGCAATAAATAATGTTGCTGTATTTTGCAAATTTATTTCATAATAATGACGTGATTGAATTATCGTAAATTGTGTTTTTTTACGTGAATACCTCACAAGAGTCAGATAGTTTGGGTGACGGGAATAAGTACCGTCGCCCTGGAAACCATTGATTGAATACCCAACAATTCTGCCATAGGTCACCCCAAGTGGTTCGCTACGTATGACTTAGCAGCTATGCCCAGGTTCTTGGGGAAAGGTTTGCCTAGGTTTCGCTCACAGTGAAACCCAGATTCCTAGCAACTCCTCATATCTTTTTCCTTCCCAGAACTTCCTCTCCTTCCTTTTCTTAAAAAGACCTCCCACACAGCATTCCCAAAAATGACAGGCCCTGTTTTTTCCCAGGGCTTCCTGTGTGGAGCTAATGTAAAAAAATCAGCATGACGACTATGGAGCTACGCCTTCCCCAATCGGGATATGACTTGTAGAACGCAAGAAGATGAGGAAGATGAAGGTTCGAAAGTACATAGTTATTTAGATCTGGTTACCAAACTTAAAACTGTGGTTAAACTTAGCCCAGTGAGCGCTCATACACACGTCATCGACGTTCGTTTTCTTCCTTCCCACGAGTCTTGTTTTGAAAATTCTAAAAAGACGGAAGATACTAGAACGAAGACGTCACGTACGATCTCTCGCTGTGACTGGTATACAAGCAATGTTTCGTTTCTGAGCGGCGGTCTGTCTCCAGGGCGATACTGAGAGTAAGTATACATAGATATAGATACCACGAGTCATACAGTTTTTCAAATCTACACAAGCGATTAAGTATTTACCTATAAAATATTTTACTAGGCGCTTTTTTTCCAAATTTTAAATGTGTACTCACCTAATATTTTTAAAAAAAAGTGGGAATAAGTGTACTAGTTTTCTGGTTGGGCAAGTCACAGTTCCACGTTACATCCAGTGATTTATCACGGTTAACAACTTGTATAATCGATTCGATTTGATCATTGTTTTCAACAAAAATATTGCTGTATTTTGCAAATTTAATCACAATAATGACGTGATTAAATTGTGAATCAGGTAAATAATATAATTTTATCAAAGTCAAATTGCATTTATGTTTACGTGAGTTGCAAGCGGTAGGCACTGCGAGTACCGCGGGGCCGGGCACCACAGAACAGGTAGTATAAGCTAGAAATGCCTTTCATGTAGACTAGAATGGAAACCGAAGTCGCCACTGACTTGCGTTTCTTGGTTGGTAGAATCTAGCCCATTAATTAGCACGCTCTCTGTCTGCTCTTACTCTGCCTGACATCGCATGACGCCATTTGGTGATTTAGCACGGGTGCCCGGTTACACGTGGTAAGGTTTGTCTTGGCGGCGAATGCGTTTGCCCACCTACTGCAGGGCCGATCAGGAGAGACTGGTTGAGGTAGACTTGTAGAGACCTCTCCAGCCGGACTCTCGCTCGATCCATCGGCTTTTACCGCAGTGGGAAGGATTTATACGTCTAGTCACTCTTGGACACACTGACCCCAAGATTCCTACCCACCCCTCATACCTTTTTCCTTACCAGAATGTCATCTCCTTCATTTTCATAAAAAATACCCTCCACGCAGCATCCCCGAAGATGACACAGGCTCTGAGGATTTTTTTCCTCAGGGCCTCCTGTGTGGAGCTAATGTAAAAAAATCAGAGCGTGCAATTCACACGCGGTAAAAGTGAAACCTTCACCACACAATCTCAACCAATAGGAGCCTTGAAAAGTGAGCTCATAATCAAAGCGGTCATTGCGGTAAGGTTTCAAATCTTATAGATCCAAGTGTTTGTCTCTTTTTAGTGTTGCTATTTTTCGTTTCATCGAGTTTCAAATCACAACGGTGCTAAAGAAGTTTCACTTCAAAAAAATCATAACGATGATGAAAAGAATGTCTGTAGTTTTTTTTAAATTTAATTTAAGCAAAGAATGGTCAGACTTTTGAATCACGAAACACTCCCACATTGCATTTCTCGCATTATTCTACGGTGGGCCAGTACTTTATCAACGGTGCAGTTTGTTTCTGTGGCCGCTGCCTGTAGTGCCGGTTGCTATGCCGGCCGGGCCGAGCCTTGGAGCGGCCTGAATTGGCCTAGCAACAACCAACAACCGGCGGCCCATTGAAAGAACAACTACTAACAACTTGACTGAAGAGTGCGCTGAAAAAAAGCCGTATGTCGACATGCAGCATAAATAATAATGATGGATTGTACTGATGGGGAGTAGACAAAGAGATGTATTGATGTATGCTTATTTAATTAATAAATATGTAGTTAGTTATACCTAATACCTATCTGATTTACATGATTACTTTACAATTTTTAAATAGTAGACAAAATGGAAAAGGTGTAGCTCTGATAAAGTTCTGAGTTTTCAAAGTGGTTTAACGGTCATTATTTCGATGAAAACATTTAGATTTATGTTTTTCGGTAGAGTACATTATGTATTCAGGTTTTTATACTTACTTAGATTTTTTTAAAGTGAAAACTTCTTTAGCACAGTTGCAATTTGAAATTTAATGATACGAAAAATAGCTTCACTAAAAATAAACAAATACATACATCTATAGGATTTATCCTCGGACCTGCGAAGGAATGAGATAGTATAATCGGTCTCTTCTTTGTACGGTGCTTTGTAGCCTTTCGGTCTCCTCTTTGTGCGGAGCTTCGTAGCCTCCCCACTCTTGTCTACTTTAGTTTTCTGAAGGTTTAAAAAGAGACAAACACATACATCTATAGTATTTAGCCTGCGAAAGAAAGAGATAGTATAATGGGTCTCCTCTTTGTGCTGTGCCTCTTGCTCACTTTAGTTTTCTGAAGGTTTCACTTCTGCCGTGTGTGAACTGCACACTTGTAAAAAACTGCACACTTCGACGACCATAATACGGCTAGTGTGGTAGTCGAAAAACCTGTAAAAAAACTGTGTACTTAAGTTATTTTATGAATGAAGAATAATAATATTAGATAATAATAAAAAAAATAGAGTGTGCAATTCACACGCGGTTGAAGTGAAACTTTTAGAAAACTAAAGTAGACAAGAATGGGGAGGCTACGAAGCACCGCACAAAGAAGAGTCCGATGGGCTACGAAGAGACCGATTATACTATATCATTATCTCGCAGATCGCAGGTTAAATCCTATAGATGTATGTATTTGTTTCTTTGTGAAGCCATTTTTCGTTTCATCGAGTTTTAAATCGCAACTGTGCTAAAGAAGTTTTCTCTTTAAAAAAATGTCCTATATAAACCTGAATACATAATGAACTCTACCCGGAAAAACATAAATCAAAATGTGTTTTTTAAACGAAATAATGACCGTTAAACCACGTTGAAAACTCAGAACTATATCAGAACTAAAAGAATGTCAGAGCTACACCTACCTATGAACCTATAGATTCCATTTTGTCTACTGTTTAACTATTTCTACATGGAACGACAAAACGTAAGGTGGCAATAACGTTTATAATCCATTTATCTAATAAAATATGCATGGTTATGTTTTTATTTTTTTTCGTTATCAGTATCAGTTTAAAAACATTATACTTAATAAGTTTAAAAATTTGAACACCTACTCTAGCACCTTTCAAAAACAGTAGTTTTCGGATATGTTTAGAAATATTACATTTATTTTTTGGATTTGAACCAAATAAATGGTCGAGGCCCGGGAGGGTTAAGAAATAGGTATTTAAATTAATGAATGCAATATAAAATGAAAACCAATCCTAACCTTGCGTAAATCAATACAAATATTCTTGAAGGAGTAAGTAAAGAGGATATTTATTTATTATTTTATTAATAACCACACCACTTTTCTATCCAACCTAAAATTATAACACTACTTACAACTTGATCTTGGTTCATTTAATTTATTGACATTTTTCTCCCCAAGGTCCATTCGAATTAACCAACCTCGATTTCTTCTACTTTATTGCTAAGAATTCGACTCGATGTGTATTTTAACAGTCAATTCATTCTTCGTTTTATCGAAGTACTAAAAATATATATAATTTCAATAACAGAAATTAATAATAATAAAAAAAACTTTTTTCTTTGGTGACCAAAAATTAGATTACATCATACTGTAAAGAAAGATTTTATTGTTAGAATTATTTTCGATTACGTCAGCCTTGATCGTGTAAAAAGCAACCAAGACCGAAAAATCAGATACGATGATGGTTGAATCATTTAAAAACTAAACCGGTAGTTACTCATGAATGGCCGTGATACCTTCCACCTAGATAATAATATAATTTAATTGATTAATAAAAAAAACTTCAATGCACAACGGAACAACACGCGTTTAAATTATTTGTTTTTCAGTATCGATGTAGCTACCAGCCAGTGGCGTGATTCCCATAATACCTAAATGCACCAAGAAAAACCAACCGAAAAGATAAAAGAAATTCTGATGAAATATTGAATAAAATGTGTTCTTTTTCCAATTTGTTTGAATTTTTCGAGTGACGTATCAATTCCGTTTAAACTTGCATGGTAACCACGTAGGTACATATTTTATTAGGTATCTATCTAATATTATACGTTTCTTTGAATTTGTACATATCATGACAAGGCATTTTATTACATGATTCATATTATTTTATTACACTTTCCGCTTTGCGGAAACTCCTACTTTGGTCTAGCGACATAAATAAGTTATTATTTATTTATATTTTTAACTTTATGAGTAAACCTCAATTGTAATATTATGAATACAATATTAGCGAAACTCAATCGATAATCTGGAGACAGAAAATCAGAAAAAGATATTGGCACCTCTGGGACTCGAACCCACTTATCCAGACACTATCTATATAGCATTTAGTTCGGGTTTGTATATAAAGATAGCAGCCGTTATTATATGTGCGTTAAGAAAACGAAGATAATGTTGGTAGTTCTTAGTCGAAGACAGTTAAAAATGTGACTGAATTGGATATAGACACCTTAGCCCAGTTGGTAGAGCTGTTGCCATGTAAGCAGAAGGTCCTGGTTTCGAGACCCAGAGGTGCCAAAATCTTTTTCTGATTTTTCTGTCTCCAGATTTTCGATTGAGTTTCGCTAATATTGTCTTCATTTAATTAAATGAGTTATAAGTTAGATATTAGTGTTATTACAATGCATGGATTTCGATGGGAATTTTTATTTTATTGATAAATTTAAAAAAATGCTTTCAAATTCTTTGATAAATACCAATAAAAATATTGATTACCTGAAAGATTGCCATTCTTGCCATGATAACCATTCAAAGTGGAAGAATCCTACTCTTAGTATCGCCCTGGTGTAAGACCACCATTCGGAATTGAAACGTTGCCCAAAATGGCTTTAGCCGTGTTTGGTGACCAGATCTCAATAGCCAGGTACTTCTCTACCTTTTTCTTTTTTTTCCCCATCTCCTTCCCTTCCCCGCTACCTTCAGCCTACAACATAACCCAATTGAGGATGCAATAGACTCACTGGCTCCAAACGGGAGTAGCTGGGACTATTGTGAGGTATTCATATAGTTACACACTTTGATTGAACAATGAAAAAGAAAACTCAAACGTTATCCTTTTTTAACATTAACCCTGTAGATACTGACGAGAATAATTTCTCTCAAGACGTATGTCATCTTCGGATAAGCTATGTGTATAGGTTTAATTTTAGGAGAAGAAGGAGTAAACATGTTGACTCATGTTTTGACCGGTCGGTGGTTGAGTGGGCATAACGCTTGGGTCCCACCCGAGCGTCGCGTGTTCGATTCCTCGGCTGACTAAGTCCTCCATCACAACACAAGCAACATTTTCGGCTTTCTGTGGTGGTAGTAGGAGATTTTCAAACATTGTTGGGTTATTCGTAACCCTGGAATGTTTGTCTTTCTTTTTAAATTAAAAAAAAAATGTTGTAAGAGTGAGGAAACACGGAGGCCGGCAAATCGTTCCTAAGCCGAGCTGTTGAACTTAAACTGACGAGTCGTAGATGTTCGTAGTCGTAGAAACCTGTTCTAATGACATGTGACAAATATTCCCGGTAAATAATGCATTCATTAAAGAAATAAAGGATTTTAGCTGGTTTTAGGCATGCGTTGCAATGCCAAATTCAAAAAACTACCTACATTATTTCTCCCTGAATCACCTTTCCGTGCGTCCCCGTTCCCCTCCCGCGTCCCCTCCCGCGTCCCCTTCCTAGCTAGCTTTATAAATTATAGCCTGTATGTTATTCTGATGTATGGGCTATATTGTTGTATAGTTTAATAAAAATTCATTTCGTAGTAATTGCGTAAAAAGGAAAAACAAACACACATACATCCATACAAAATTTCGCGTTTACAATATTAGTAAGAAGTAAGATAAATACATTGTACTAAGAAATAAGTACTTATTTCTTAGTAAAATGTATTTATATCCAATATTCTTTTATATCCTCCATATATCTTAACTTATGTTAGGCGCACGTTTGGCGTGTTTCCCAACTATGCACAAGCGTGAAGGTATCAAAGACGCTAGTTCTTCAGAGCAACTTCCATTGAAATACCGGTAGAACAAGTGCAGAACTCCCATCTGATGCCCGTGCTCTAAAGATTGCAATCGGTTTGGCACGCCACTGACCCTCCTCACCGCTCTCTCTCGGTAGCACACTACCACACTTGCACGCTCGTGTCGGTTTCTGAATCGGTGCCAAAAGTGCCTAATTTATTTTAGGCGTATTTACGCACGGTGCACGTCGCACGTGCAGTCGTAGATCGTGCCCAAGCGTGCTTCAAAACGCTTCATAACACGACAATAAGTGTAATCTTCTCCCGAATAACCATAATAATAACAATTAGCAGTTAAAAGCCCGCTCCGCAGGTTCTTGCTGCTAGACCCTGCGGGCGGCTTTTGGTTCGGCTTCGCCCAGTTTGAGTGTTGGTGACCATTTTATAAATCCGATATGAACTGGTTCCAAAAATGGCCGGTTCCTCGGATCCACTGTGATAGCTATACGGACAAAGTAACCGCGACTGGCAATGACGTCATAATTATTATTCACAGTAATAACTGCCAGTTACAGTAAAGATCATAATATTATCGTCAATCTCTCCATATCCGGAGAGATTCACGAAATTACAAATCCAATAGTAGGTATCTACTAACGCCTTCCAGGAGATGCTCCTCACTCTAGCTGTTAACGTAAGTGGCGCCATCTTTTGACATTGCTTTAATTCATTACTATTTATTCAAAAGTAGATTTGTAAATAAATTAGATTTATATACACGTACGAAAACGATTTTGCGTAAGGCACGGCGTCCGTGTTGACTTTTTAGCCGGATTCTTAAATTTCAACAATACAGTCTCTAGGCTATTAATACCGTTTGATGATTATTTTTCACGCAGGGGGCACTTGGGAAAACAAATTTCCTCGGTGCATGTCATCTTTAGGGATGCTTTGTGAAAGGTGTTTTTAGGGAAAGGAAGGAGAGAAAGTTCTGAGAAGGAAAAATAAATGCGGGATGAATAGGAATCTGGGGGTCCAGGAGTGTTTTCCAGGATGTGTGAATTCATTCCTCCCACTGAGGTACAAGGCGATGAATCGATAGGGGAAAGGTTAAAAGGTCTCCCTCAAACGGTATTTCCTGATCCGGCCCGCCACCCAGTACTAGGCCAACCTCACCCCATGAACCCTGGCAACCCTGTTAAGTTAACCAACTTGGTAGACCATTCGGGGCGACCTACGGCAGGGGTGTCGTGTTGGTTATCCAATAAATGGTTCCCGGAGCAAAAAAAAACATAAGATTTGTATTATTTAACTAACACATAAGAACTGAGGAAGAAGTGGTCGCTACTGGTCCCGGCAGATTTGGCTTGCTTTAATTTTATCTTACATCATCAGAAATCATCTCTTCTTGGGAGTCTACAAGTCTGTAATGTAAATTGGCGACATCGCTTCTTTTGAGAATACCACTGCAGATACAAAGCGGTATAACTGTGATGTGGGCGTGTCTGTGGACCGAAGTAAATTCAATTATTCCCTACTTTGGTGAAAATTATCAAATACTTTCAAATATTATATGTTCTTAGTACAAGCTGGAAAGCGGTGAATCTACATCAATCACACGAGGAGTCGATTTTTTGGAGTGAAAACTTCTTTAGCACGGTTGTGATTTGAAACTCGATGAAACTAAAAATAGCGACACTAAGAAGAGACAATCACTTACATTTAAAGGATTTAGCCTGCGAGAGAATGAGATAGTATAATCGATCTCCTCTTCATGTGTTGCTTCGTAGCCTATCGGTCTCCTCTTTGTGCGGTGCTTCGTAGACTTCCCACTTTTGTCTACTTTAGTATCTCCAAATGCGTTATTTGTTAAAAACCAAAAGCAAAACCCTTCATTTCAGTCATTCTCACGCATTCATAAGGTAATAACTATGTTCACAAAGTGATAAAAGCATAAAGAGCTGGTTTTAATGCCAAATAACTGCTTTTCTAGGTAAGAGGGTGAATCATTAATAAAGTTGCATTGTTAATCCACTTTTGAAAAAAATGGAGATTGCTGAATTTGATTCTACACACCTCAATAGTTTGAAATGGAATGTTTAAGTTTCAAAAAAAAAAAAAATTCTGTCAAATTGGTAGATATAGATTCGCCAGACACTGTGTTCGTCCCTCCTAAATGTTGGTCTCTTCGAGACCCAGGATCACTCCTTCCTTTCGTCTATAAGATCTACCACGACCACCAGACAGAATCCCCAAATATGGCGGATATAATTTCCCTCAGGACATCCTTTGTGGAGATTAAAAAATATATGACACTTCTGAGGATTATCAGATCAGTGGAGCATTAATACCAACAGGAGAACGTCAGAAGATTAATGTGGAATAGTTGCTAGACGTCAAGGCAGATGATTTGCGCGGGCTTCTATCCGGTCTCATCCAATCTCCCATCTTATCTATAGATACTTCTGCACTCCTAGATTCTTCTTATTAAAGCCGCAAGCCAAAAATGTATAAGAATAAATAGTAATAGACATTTAGGTGTCTATGGTAATAGAATAAAATACAGAATATAAAACTAGAAGTGCCTTTCATGCAAATTTGAACGGAAACAAATGTTCTATTTAGCCCAAACCTCCATCGTTCCGTCTCACTTACACTCGTATGAAATCGTAAATCTCCATCCCATTTCAACTATAGGCTCAAATTGGGCCTATATTTGGATCACGACGCCACGAGTGTGTTTTTCTTTATTCAATTGGTTAAAAATTGCTCGGCAAGCCGAGTCCAGAAATGCTCCATTTCAAGCGCAAAGGTGGTTTTTATTTATTTTGTGAAAAATTTGATAACCAAGAAAAATTGTATCCAGAGAAATTGTCACAGATAATCTTAAACATAATATATATATATATTTTTTTTTAAAGTTATTTTTTATATCCTTATGTGCCTTCGCACATCTCTAATCATTTATTTTTTTATTTTTTAGTAGTTTAAGCTTACATTTTTTATAAAGTAATTAACAATTTTATTTTAATTCTACTCAAGTGAAACGATAGAAAAGCTTTAATTTATCTAAAGCATATTTTTTTGTATTTATAATGTAGGTAAATTAATTCGCAGTAAAGAATAATCTAAAATAGTATTTTCACAATGCGCTTTGTCTTTAATACAAATAAATCACTATGTTTTGTAATACTACAAGATAAGAAGTGAATTTTATCATTTATTTTTATCTCTATCCTCTACAACTACATTTCTTGTTTTATTCACCAACGAATCATTTGAGAAGAGAATAAAAATATATCTAGGCTTTCAAAGCGAGGCGTCAGAATTCGATGGGGAGATGTCTCATCGGACAAAAATTAAGAATGGGAGGGCAAATCTATAGGTAGATAGTTATTATATCGATGTTGTAGGTACAACCTACAATGCAAAAACCTGATTGAAGCATCAAGCAACTCTCGAATTATGGGCTCTGGAATAATGAAAATTAAACTGCTGATATTTCTAGGAAAATGCAGACAATTTCAGTTCGCTATGCCGTTTCAATCATGAGCTATTGATTTTTGAAATGTCATTTGTTTTCAGCATACGGTTAAATAAAGACGCGATGTTATTTGTTTTATATTTTTCAATGTATTCGTTTACTATGCCGAAGTATTAAAAAAAGGGTGATGAATTTTCGGGTGAAGCAAATTAGGTGGTACAGCTGCTAAGTAGTTTATATTGTAATGATGAATACATATAAAAAAAATAGGATGCGAAATGTGAAACTTGAAAGACAGGTGTCTTTGTGTCGTTCCACTTTTGCTGGATACCCCTGCGGAACACTTCTATTTATAAAAGCGTGCTCCGTTACAACTTACAAACTCTCCCTCTTTCTCATATTATAAATTTCAAGTAATTATAAAAACTAATTTCGGATTTCACTCTGTCTGTCCGTAACTCCGGTTCAATGTACTCCGAAATAGTCCGAAACTTATGTTATGGATTTATGAGTCATTTTCTAAATTGGAAGTTTTTTGGAAAATTCAAATACCTACGGTAAGGTACCTACTTCCGAACCTTCCTCTTCTCCATCTCTTTCCCCTCCCGACTAACTTCAACCTCACAACATACTCCAATAATTGGAGATGCCGTAGTCTCACTGGCTCCAGATGGCACAATATTCACAGTAGTTACGTTCCTGACTGTGCTGATAATGTCTCAATTTGTAATCTGCACTCGCTTGTTATAATTATAATAAGCCAGAACAAAAAAGGGGAGAACTTTATATCAATAGGTTGTGGGTACTGGGTACTTTCCCATAGGCATACAAATTTGAATCCCTAATAATAATTATGTACCTGCATTTGTAACCTTCGCTTACCCATACGGGATAACCGCTAGGGGAAATTTTATGGAAAATTTCCTATCCGTTCAGTTTAGTACCTACTAAGGTTGAAATAAGTCCAGATTCAAGGGCACCAAGTTGTGATGAAATTGAAATCACTACCCACCCCTATTAAAATCCTATCCATAAAAAACATCACAGACCGTGTTAAGTGTAAAGCAAAACTTTCGGGTAGGTGTATAAATAACCTTAAGGTAAGGTACAATAAATATTATACGTGTGTTGCAGGGGTACGCAGTCTTTGACACGCGTGCTTATTAATTTAATTTAAAGAAATTGTTCAGCACCTCTCTACACGAGTCAAGAACTTATTTAATACTATCCAAGGATGAGCCAATTTAGTAAAAAGTGACAACATTGCCCGCACGCTTTCACATGCGAACTATTATTATCTGTATTGTTATACGTCACACTTAAAACTCGCTCTCTGTACCTAAATAGTGTGTTGCCATAAAATTTACAGCTTTTTGTGCCTGAAGTTACTCAATTAAAATCTTATAAACGCTAGAAACAAACATACGAGAGTGGACCGGCATTAGAAGTGTGGAGGAGCTATTCCGGGCAGCGCAAAACAGAGAGACCTTTTCAAGAGTGATCGCCAACGTCGGGGGGACCTGATAAGGCACATAAAGAAGAAGAAGAAACGCTAGAAATATTTCGATCCTCACGCCTTCAAAATTTTAAATCGAGCGTCTTATTTGCACGAGGCAAGTAAGCGCCAAAGTGTTTTTTTTTTTTTTTTTTTAACTATTTTGTGCATAATTTTATAAGAAGGAATAAAAGTTAGAACATACAAAACATCAAAAACAGTCTTAGCCATAAAGGGGTGCTTTTAAAAAATTGTTTTATATATTACTTCATAGTTAAGTCATGAAAAAACATTTTTTTTGTAGTTTAAGCTTATATTTTTTGTTACGTAAATAAAAAAAATATATTGTTTTTCCAATACGTACAAAAGGTAGTAGTAAAAGCTTCAATTTATCCGTAGCATATTTTTTATGTTCATAATGTAAAACGGATCTTAGTAAAGATTAATTTAAATAGTATCTAAATAGAATTTCACGAATAGCTTTATCTTAAAAGCTTGTCCAGTTTATTGCATACAAATAAGACAATACGCCATATTGTCTACTCCATACCGATAAAAAAACTAGTGTTGATACTCGGGCGAAGCCGGGTAGTAACTATCAGTGAAAGGTGATCTGTGATCTCTATCTGTTGGATAACGGAGTTCGACACTCAGAGCGGATACCGTCTTACTCACTTTTCAGTAAAAAGTAATGCCCTGTGTGGATACGATAAATCATACCGTTAATAGCTATTTAAGTTATATTTAGATTGGCGAAGGCTTGCATGAATTATCAGAAAATTGAATTTATCAGATAAAACTTCTACTTCCCATAGGTAGGTACCTATCTACATCTATTTGATGCATTTGAAACAATTGAGGAAAAAGTCTTGCTTTGGTATAATGTCTAATACATTGAGGAAAGATGTCTGAATACGCTTACCCTTTTTCAGGAAAATCAGTCCAGTTTCAATATCCTATTACAGAAACAGTTGTGCAGAGTAACACATTTGCTATGGAATATCATCATCATAGTGTAAAACTCCTTCGTCCTGCCAACTTATTACCTACTTATTAATCTTATTCTATATTCTCAATATTCTTAGAAGAAAACCTTCTTTGATGGAAGACTATTTTTTTTGCTACATGCCTTGCCCAGCGGAGCCGTTCCAGTTTTATATATCTTGTTATTGAAACAATTCGAATTTATAGCTTGTGGTTGTAGATATCTTGTCTGCCAGACCGTATTCTTCTTTGACTGAAAAATATCGAAAAACATCCAATACCATTTATGAATTAGGTATTTGAAGCACCAAACTTATTAGTTTATTGTAGTGTTTTTCTTTGCTTACACGTTCGAATATGCGTTTTACTTTTTCAATTTTGCATTTATTTCTATTTCTAGTTCTATTTCATTTTTGTTATTTTCCAAGTTAGGTTGAGTTAGTAAAGGCAACCCTGTGGTAAACCCTTTCAAAAATATTGCGATTGTGTTTCTGGGTTCAATCAAAATATTTTGATTGGATTAGCTTCTTTTAAAAAAAACTGTCGATTTAATTAACGCATTTTTAGAAAGCTGCCTAATTTTGAAAAAGGTTTTGCGTCTCAGCTACCTAGTAAAGGGTCCCTGGCAATAATAGGCCCGGCCTGGGGCTATAATGATGGAGCTAGGTGGAACTAGTAGGTAGGTATTGCAGGTTGTTTTTGTATCATTTTTTGTACGCTCACACCCATCAGCATCTATTCGGTGGTGACCGCTTGCGGGGAACATTCTTGAACCGCCTTACCAGAGAAAATTTCGTGTTTCAATAAAGTTCATGCCGCAGTAGGTGTCCAATAATAAAACAAGTCTGAACTGTTTTTTACGCAGCGGTGCAATCGTCTTTGTTTGAGCAAAATAATATAAAATACTGAATAGTCATTCATTATCCATTTGAGCAACAACTGTCAACTGTATATATAATAATATACTACCATGTACCTGAAAACACTGTGTATTACACAAGGCACAATATTTCTGTTTGTTTTTATTACATTCATACCTATGTCATTTTTGAGAAAGAGTGAGAGGTTATAACGGCGCTATCGGTGGTAGATACATCGTGTTTGATAAGAAGAATATGTCTACTAATTTAGTTTTTAAGTTGTTAAATTTGATCCGGTTTACAAATAACCTGACGATATTTGAAAATCTCCTATTACCGCCACAGTAAGCTGAAAATGTTGTTTGTGATGGAGGACTTAGACAGCCGAGGAATCGAACACGCCACACCTGGGTGGGACCCAAATGCGATGCCAACTCAGCCATTGACCGGTCAAATATTAAATACCAGTTATTTGGGCATACCGCTGAGATAATCATTTTAATCTTTCTTTTTGTTACATACATCTATTTGAGAAAAACGAAAAGTATACAATGGAGGTTTATATAAGTTTTAATTTTATCTATTTATAGCAGGTTTAATTTATAATATGCTTGTTATAAATTATATGAGCATCTTTCGACTCGACACGCAACAATGTTTATTTTAAAACATTACTCACCGACTAAAATAAGTCCATGATGGTGTTTTTAAGGAAAGAAGATAAGACATTTAGTATTAAATAAGATAAGATATTTAACGAGAATAAGAGGACACTCTGATAAGATTAAGTAGGTACCTGCCTGTGTAATAAAAACATGTTTTTTTGGAAAATGGATCATTTCGGGATGCATTTAAAAATACCCTGTTGCCCTGTTGTGTAATAAAAAATATTGTTTTCGTTAATTAATAAATTAATAAGCATTAATTATTTTTTTATTTTTTATTGATAAACTAACGTTTAAACAAGATTTTTATGCATAGCACAAAGGGTAGATAACAAATATTATAATCAATAATTATCAGCCTGAAACACTCATCTACATTGAAAAAATCTTCCGAGAAAAGATTTTTTCAATGTAGATGAGTGTTTCAGGCTGATAATTATTAATTAATAAGCCTTATCTTTGCTCGCTATCTCTTTTTGTCTCCATATTCTATATTGGATTTTGTCTTTTATTGAATAAATTAATAAAACGAATCAAGCAATGTGACGCTTTTCCTTATTTTTGACAATGTGTGACATCTCAAAGCTGTTATAATAATTAGTTATTGATTTATTGATTATAATTATTATAATAAATAAATAGTAGTACGTAGAGATAATAATTGTTGCGTTGACCTAGAAAGGCTGGACTTGGACTGTGTAAATTGATGATGTAATATGTAGGTATCTCTACGTTCGACTGTTAATTTTGCTGCTTCAGCACGCTTTCCTGCATCATAATAAATTGATTTATAAATATTTTGCCCTGATAAAGTTGTTTTTTCGCAATCTGTGAGGCGGAATTATTCGGTTTGCAGGATATCGTTGCATTGCTTATCTCGCGATGGGGTCAAAATAACAGACAAATAACGAAAAGCGAGTCCAAGGTTAATTAGGTCGTCATAAATTACACGTTTTGCTGATTGCTCTTATTATTACAATACTAGTTATTATTAGTAGCGGTCAGAGGAATACAATGTATTATCACGAAGAAGTCACATACGCCCAGGAATACGTGGATGAGTGCACGACCAGGAGAATCAAATCCTTAAATCGGTATTTATAACGGAAGAGTATATTGTACGCACAATGCGATATATGAAAGAGAATGAATCATGGAGTTTTTGCCAAGACAGATTTGCATGGCAGTCCATCCTTTATGACGATACGGCGTAATGATTACTTAGTGACTTAGTCAGTTTTTACATAAATGTTATCAGAGAATCGTAAAAACTTTATTAGACGACGACGTGATTCAAATAACATTTGATTCACTATCAGGAAAGTTCGTGAATCAACCAAAGTGTATTAAATTAATATGGGAAATAGTCAGTATAGTCACCAATTGTAAGGTATTCTCATTGTTACGGCTTATGACTTATTCTTATTAGTAATATGTGTGTCGCATTCTTCCGTTCTTATAAAAAAAAATATCAAGAAAAGTTTGCAATTAACAGAAAAAGATCGCCCTAGAATCATTGTAAACTATCTATTTGAAGGTGTGAGTCAAATAATTAAATTTGAACCTCTCGAGAAACTTCGCGAATCAAACGACAACGATGCGTGAATAATCAGGAAAAACTCGAAAAAAATGTAAATAAATGTGGCGTGATGCAAAGCCAGTAGTCGGAAAGATATGTAGAGTAGATAGCATTATGTTATCAGGTGATGGTGATACGATGTCTGCCGGAGTTTAATATCGCCTGTGAGAAGGTACTCAGACTCAGTACTCAGGTATGGAATAGGCCCCTTGAAGTTTGTTGCCAGCGCCCGCGGGTCTATCGCCGCCAGCTGTAGTCGCTAACTGTATAGGGTAGACTGGGGACGATTGAAACACGTTATGATTGAAACATCTCAATTTACTCGAAAACTATAATACCTAAGAGTGTGATACAATACTCGAAACTCCGTCAGGTCTGTTGGGACGTTTCTACAAAAGCGCAGTAGCCGGCGAGTGACTCAATCGTGCATAGGGGACATTATTGAATTTCGCACTAAAACGTAAATATTTAAGACATTATTGTTTATCTTATAACTCATTTTACTCTCGCAGCTTGACGAAATGTTTCATTACATTCTCTTCTTTATCTATTTGAGAGCATTTATAATGCATTTGCGTGGCGTTAATGTCTATTTAAAAGGCATGTTTTTGACTTTGTAGCAGAAAATGCAGCGTGGGGATGTTTGAAACAACTCGTGTGGGGATGATTGCAACGTTTCAATCATAACCATGTTTCAATCGTCCACACTGAGAGAAAATTTAAAAGTTATAATGAAAAAAGGTCAGAAATTTAAATCATTAAGTAATATTCGAATTCAAATCATTAAGTCTAATGTACTTCTGTGATCTTGAATGGTGAACTTCTGTGATCTTGGTTGATAAAACCGATCTCATTCGACCACATTCGACGTCACACACCCTCACGTGACAATTTCGTAATAACATATCTTTATTGATTTTCTTACATTTATAACTAAAAAAAAATCAACGTTAATAGTATACATTGTTTTATCAATTATGTAAGTACAAAACAACAGAGAAAAAAATTATGTTATGAAGAAAGTGTGTTCCCCTTCTCAAGAAACTGAGGTTGCAAACTATGCTAAAAAAACAGTCAACATTTACCTATTTTGGGCTATCTTCAAAAGATTTAAGACAATTCGCCTTTGATTTGACCACACAAGGCCAGATTCATGGTACACAAATGGGATGGCCGGAATAGAATGGCTCCGAGGATTTTTGCGCGCCATCCAGAATTTATTATCTATAAGATGTGCCCAAGCCACGAGTAGGTATGGCACAAGCAACAAGTTTTAATTGACATAATGTTGATGAATTTTTCAACAATTTAGCGAACGTTATGGATAGTTTTAAATTTGAACCAAAGGACGTCTATAAGGTAGATGAGACCGGTGTCACAACTGTTCAAAAACCTAATCGGTTTATAGCCAGGAGAGGAACTCGGCAAGTAGATGCAGTAACATCGGCCGAACGAGGAATTTTCATAACTGTCTGTAGCGGCAAAAAATGCAATTGGCAACTCAATTTCGCCGATGTTCACATTTCTACGTATCAATTAAGCCATTTCTTAAAAGAGAGTCCGATTGGTAGTATCGGTACCACGAACAAATCTGTCTGGATGCAAGAAGAAGATTTTACCAAATTTCTTATTCATTTTCAAAAATTTACCATTTCTTCCTTAGATCGCAAAGTTCTTTTATAACTTGATAATCATTCATCGCGGTCGAATCCTACGAAATAAAAAAAGAATATTTTTTTGTAAAATCAATATTTAGTCTTCAAACCATTCCAAAATGCAAAAAAAAACTACACCTAGAGACTCCGAAGAAGAAACCACAAACAAGATGACCAATGTATAGGAAAAGGTGCACTGGAATCCGAGGACAAAAATATGAAAAAAAATCACCCTTCACATTGATAAAAAAAGTGCTTCATAGTCTCCACTCTTGTCTACTTTGGTTTTCTGTATATTTCACTTCTACCGCATGTGAATTGCACATCCAGATTTCTATTTTCTTTTAATAGATAATATTTACTTGTTTAATAGATTTTAATGCCACTTAACAGATTATTTAAAAAAAAATCTAAAATATTGCGATATTTTGTATAATGATGTCACATCCCAAACCATAAATTTTTATTTTTTCGACTTCTTAATTGTTGAATTTTACACACAAAAAATGCTCTTAATTCAGAGGTAAATTCTACATTGTTATGATTGAAACAGTGTGATGGTTGAAACAAGCACTTTTGTATGAAAGCAAAAAACTTATTTTTAATACCGTTCTATTCTGCTCCAGGACAATATCGCAGTAAAAGTATGTTGATTATGCCAAATACTCATAATAAGTATAACTAAGAGCACGTAAACATAAATAATAAAAAATATATTTAAAGTTGTTTCATTTCAAGACATTTATGTTTATAATTTTTAAAATACTTGTGATATGTTTAATCACTATTCATGATCTCATTGATTACTGTTTTAATAATGAAAATGTTGAACATTGATTAAAATTATTCCAATTATTCCATAGATATTTAGAGTGTTTCAATTATCCCCACATACTGTTTCAATCGTCCACACTATGGGGATAATTGAAACAGTTTTCCCCATCGTCTTTAAGTGGTCATTGTAGCTTACCTGTACGAGTTGTGGCCATACAATAAATTTAATTTGATAACTAGATAGATCATAGAACATCTGGTATAAACATCTTTTCCATAAATACATAAGAATTATTACTACGCCTAGTTAAAGTAAAAGTGTTTCAACCATCCCCAGTCTCCCCTACCGTATTCGTATAATTTGTATTTGTATGCTGTATACCAACGCTACGCTGTTGGCTGTACGTGTACGTGTTGGTGTGGCGTGTAGGTACTAGATACTCGAGTTGTGTTGTGTTGTATGAAAGAAGAGAGATTTCTATTTTAAAATATAATTTTGTCTTACGATTTTAATCTACACGCTGAGATAAATGGCTCTTTTGTACAATGACGTCGACGTGTTTATGAAAGCAGACTCGGGCAAAGCAAATTCGATTGTCGGGAGGTGATGTCATGTCCCGGGCCCCGGCATCAACTCAATACTCGTGTAGTTTATTGGTATGGAATTAAAACTATAATACCTCTAGACGGCGTGTGTACTGAATTAATATGGGATTGGAATAATGTAATAAACAATGGTCCGAGCTCCGAGCACGGGTAACGCGATGCATTAGGTATTGGGCGCTAGTTATAATAAGCGATTGCAATATTAACATCAGTAGCTCGAGCACCACTGTAGGATACCTAGATATTGAGTACCACCTAGATAATGTAACATAGGATTGGAATAATAATTATAGAAACAGTCGCTCGAGCATCGCGATGTATCTGGTGTAGGTGTAGGCAATAGGTACCTATAGTGTTCTAGATATCTAGGTTTGAAATTATATGTATAAACAGTAATAATCCACCCGTCGCTGTAAGATAGGTATTGGATTCTAGATGTAATATTGGGTTAGAATATTATAATAATATATGAACAGTCGCCCGAACATCGCGATGTATTTGGATTGGTTAGTTGTAGGGCTCTAGATGTAACATGGGATTGGAATTATATAAACAGTAGCCGAGTATCGCCATAATACCTACCTACTACCTACATTTTTTTT
Source organism: Limnephilus lunatus (assembly GCA_917563855.2). NCBI lineage: Eukaryota > Metazoa > Arthropoda > Insecta > Trichoptera > Limnephilidae > Limnephilus > Limnephilus lunatus. The sequence goes on along the minus strand of OU830597.1, from coordinate 81,233,870 downwards.
TCCTTACTGGATATCATTTTGGATTAGAATCATTTTGGATTAGAACAGGGGTCTCCAAACTTTCTAGCCTTAGGGCCATACCGATTACTCCAATAAGTTCGGAGGGCCAAAGCCGTTTTAATTTTCCTGCCATTATCTATAATTTCTAGACTATTCGCCGAGTACGCGCCCTGAGCGAGCATGCGCTTGCTAAATTCGCTAGTTCAATTAGGTATACTGTTTTCTGTTTTTGATACTACAATAACTGAGAAAAAATCTCCAAAATAAAGTACATAAAGAATGTTTATAAATCTAAGTTAACCTACGAGCATCTTAAATCTCATTTAATAATTGGTAGAAGTAAAATTGGTTCACAAATAAAAATTATTGTCAGTGGAAAATCACAATTACATAAATCTCATTAGTGTAGAACTTGTTATAATGTTTATATGTTACCTATATGTTTATTTGTTTATATGTTATAATGTTAACAATGTTAGTTGGATTTCAATTATGTGTAAGATACTATGCTTAAGTTAAATTTTCTGCGTATTATAACTTAATAATATTTGGCTGATTTATAAAGCGCCGTTTTCGTGAAAAATCATCTCAAGGGTGCTGTCATTAAGCCAAGCAAGTAAATAAAACCAAATTACTATCAATCTGTGTTTTTATCCAACTTATCAGAACAACAATAATAAGCCATTAGCTGTCTCGGGCCTCATTGATGACACTGGTCATTTGCTGTCGCGGGCCGGATTGATACCACTGGCGGGCCGGATTTGGCCCGCGGGCCGTAGTTTGGAGACCCCTGGATTAGAATATTAGAATAATATGAACAGCCGCCCTATAAGTACCTATGATATGTTGGATAGATGCTGGATATACGGTATACTAGATATGATGTGGGATTGGAATATTTTGAACAGTAGGCCGAGCATCGCCATAAACCAGTGGCTTTCAAAGTGTTGATCGCGAGACATCAATTAGAAAAACAGTTTTATTATAACTATAAAAAACTTTATTATACCTAATAAGCAAACAGTGGTTGTAATTTTACAGAAGTGGGTTACTAACAGAAATTTAAAGAAAAAATGTACCCAATTTTAGTACAAATGAATGCGACGGGCATGCTTTTCAACTAATTCGTCGAACATTGATTGGCTCTATGTTCGAGTCACAAAGTATGAGGTCCAATTTTTATATTTTCCAACGAAGGAAGAAAAGTGCGCTTGTGCAAAGCTGATATTTACGAGAAGGTGTTAACACAGTGATGAGCAACCCGCGGCCTGCAAGCCCATTTCTTGCGGATTCGGGCTTTGACTAAATCAAAAAAATTGTGTTAAAAATTATTCAACGCCTTCTGTTCTGTTCTGTTTTGCAAAGGGGTTTGGTTTAACGGAAAACTTTAGTCTTTCTTCAAAGTTTTTAATCAGCCGTTCAAAATAATGAGTTTTTTTACATATTCTAAAAAAGACAGAATTTTGTGATTAGAGGTAGGTTAATTTTCCGAATTGCCGAAAATTTTCACAGAACAGTGCCGATTTATTTTGTTTAGATCTAAGTTCAATTATTTTAAAGGTTTCCGTTTTATAAAATACAAAAAATTTTCAGGACTAAATATTGTACTTTCCGAACGACAATAAATCAACAGCATTTATTGGTTTGACCTTGAACTTGGTTTTTGTCCGTACAATTTTTGCCCTCTTTTCGCGGCAAACTTTTGTTTGTCTATTAGAATCAGTAGCCCAAAATTACAAGTACTTTTCATTTTCATACGCTCTTTAATATTTCAGAATGTTTTTTGCTTTATTTGATAGTTTTATTAAAAATACCATTTTACAAAATTTTAATAGGTTTGCGAGACCACCCACTGCAAAGTTAGCCACATCAAAAAATAAATAATATTTGGATGACTTGTATGGCGCCGTTTATGTGAAAAATCACCTCAAGGAAGCTGTATAAAGTACAAACTTATAATACATTTATATAATCTTTCTTCTAACTACAAACTAGACGGTTCCATGTCAACTAAGAATGAAACTAACTCAGAACCACCTCAGAAATGTAATTAAAAGCTATGAAAATATAATTTTAAAATAGCCGGTAACCCCAACCTAACTTAACCTATTCAACCAATGTTTTTATATTTTTTTATTATCACTCTTAATGACCTTTCTGAGATGCTTCTGAGTTGGTTTGATTCTGAGTTGTCTTGGTCACCAAACTAGACAAACCACTATGACAACTTATGGCTAAAAATTGCATCCACCGGTTCATCGATCACCGATACGAAACTATAATATGTACAATGATTTGACCAATGAACGCGATGCTGGTGTAAAAATGTACTGTACAGGCAGAAAATATATACAGGACCATACTTACCTGGGAGGTCACTAGAGATTAACACTGTTAGTGTTTATTTAGGGAAATTTAGGTACCTACAGTTCGCAAGCAGAGGACATAGTTGGGAACTATAATATATAATATGTTCTTTAATGAGCGCATTTTAAAAACAAACCAAATTTTATGATAGGCCGTACAATAGTACAAGCTGAATGTATCCTACCACGCACAGCCCCCGTACATACTGAAAATTGATAAATTGACCCTTCGACTAAAAGGGTTGATCATCACTTTTTAATATTTCTATTTTTGAGACTGATAATATAATTCATGGTGGAATTCCATTATAATAAATATTACTGATCATCACTGGTTTAACTCTAACATAAAAAAGGTTGGGGGGCGCGAGGTATATATGTATAGTATTATTTCTTAAAGGGGGTCGCGCCTAAAAAGTTTGAAAACCGTTGATATAAGCTATTCTAAGTTTGGATACTAATAACTTGGAATTGGAATACAGAATACAAGGGTTTCCAACCATTTTGACGTTAGGAGCTACTTTTTACCTTAGTTTTCAGGCGGATCGGCTTCTAACAAGATTCTTACAATAATTGTTGATGTTACAAATTTGTTCAGCGATCGACTAGTTGGGAAGTTGGGAACCCTTGGATTACAGTACCAATTATGAGAAGTTGTACTTGAACCGCCATAAATATGTATAGGTATGTATGTTAGCCATAATATGGAAACTTATGCACAGTGGCCCGAGCAACACGATCTATTAGATTTTGAAAGGTGTTAAGTTCTAGATATAATAGGTATATAATGGGACTGGAATATGATGAACCGAGATCAGATCACCGCTATTAGATGGGTTGGAATCGAGTTCTAGAAGAATAAACAGTGGCCCAAACACTGCGAAGGTTCGAAATAGGAATAGTTTTCTAGTTGTAATTTGGTGCACGTTATACTATAAGTGCAAGAGTGACCGAACAGTATCAGTCCTAGATTTGTCAATAGGCTGTATAGGCCGCGGCCTAAGAGCGGCAACTTCTAAGAAGGAGGAAGGGGCGGCGCAAATGAAGTGGCCTATACTTATGAAAAGTATAAATCCGCCACTGAGCAATTTTCAATCAGAACTTTATGTTTTATAATTAAAGTAGATACTTTATGTTTATAATTAAAGTAGGTACACTGGCGTGGATTTGAGTTATTATTATCTAGCTACCAGCGGTTTGAGGGGTTGAAAGTGGGGTAGCACTTACATTAAAGTAAGTGTTGTGTATACCTACACCTACCTATTATACCTTCCTAACAAAATAATGGAACTATTACTTACGTCAAACTATAACAGTAATAATAATGTGCAAACACAAGAAAGACCGTCAACTGCAAATTCGTTTTGTAAATTAATCCAAATAGTCGAATACTAGATGTACATATTACTGTGTAGTGCATACTAATATCACAAAGAATCACGCAACCAAACAAAACTTGAACACTAGAGGGCTAGAGCTAATCGTACCTAAAATATAAGTAATAATAATACTACTTCGGAAGTGTTCGTTTATTGAGGTGTGCCTCAAACTGAAAAACACGCGACCGTTCAATTCGGTTCCGTGTGAATTCCCCACTCCCCTCCGCCCATGTGAAATCAGCGACTCTCGGAGGCGGGCCCTATCTCTGCCTCCCTAGTATTATTATACTGTGTTGTATAGTAACTCTGCGCGGCGAGCGGAAATCCACATGTGGCCGGCCTCTATAAATCAGCCAAACATAATAAAGATAACCAGTCCTAGTAAAATATGAAAATATTCATGGGTAACATTTAAACTGAAGTAACTTTAAGACTTAAACAATTTATAAATTGGTAACATTTATATTAATGTGTTACTATATTTTGGATGCATGGATACTTGTATCTTTTTTCCCTTTCCTTCTAATTTTTTTTTGGTGAGGCACGGCCTCCCTTGACTCACAGCACGAACCGCAACAAAAAAAACATCCATGGATAGGAACCCAACTATTTATTACTTCGAGTTGTATTATGACTTATAACTGACCTGAGTGTACCAGTACCTACATTATATGTTATTATAATTCTGCATTGAACATGAATCAGAAAAGTATGATACGTGACCTGCAGCACTCAGTCGCTGTATTTGTTCAAAAGAACAGTATGATATGTTGAGAGTTGACTCAACAAGAGAGCCTGTACGAATACACTGTAGATATTGAATTGTTCAGGATAATAACGTCAAACGTCAAACTTCTAGGTGTTTATCTGGATTCAGACCTTTCGCTAAAAAGTCAAGTTAATAGGACCGTCAGTACTGGGTTTTTCTGTCTAAGACAACTTAAATCAGTTCGTAGGAACCTCTCAATGGAGGCAACTAAGCTTCTTGTGAACTCATACATAGTTTCACGTCTTGATTATTGTAATGGCATTTATGCAAAACGTCCTAAATGCCAAACTGATAAACTACAATCAGTGTTCAACGCCGCAGCACGGCTAATTACTGGGGTACCCAAGTTTTCGCACATTTCGGAACACCTTCGAAATCTTCACTGGCTGAAGTGTCCTGAAAGGATCCAATACAAGTTATGCTGGATGGTGTTTAAAGCTCTCAATGAAATGGCTCCACCCTATATCTCTGAATTGTGCATTCCGGAAAATATTGGTCTAAGGCAGTCAATTCTTAGATCAGCGACATCATCTGCAATCGGAAGGTTGAAAGAACTTAAGCGAAATCCGAACACTAATTTTGGTGATCGTGCATTCGGAGTATCCGGCCCTGAGGCTTGGAATAAACTTCCTATGGAATTAAGATGCATAACCAGCCCAACAGAATTTAGATCCAAACTTAAAACTCACCTATTTAAACACTCATTTCCATAAATTCGCTATTCCATTCAAATATTGCTATTCAATCTGTTGTTGAGCAATGAATTATCTTATTGCGGTTGAGATCGACGATTCGATTCATTCATTCATTTAAGATACCTATGCTTTCCTTTAAATACAGTTAGCCCGTTAAAATCATTTTCAAAACCGTGTTATAAAATATTGTAATATTATGTACGAACTTCCTTCTTCTTATGGCGCTAACAATATTAATATTAAAAAAGGGTATAAAATATTTTGTAAAATGTGTAGAATAAAATATGTATGTATGTACATATATATAAAATCATCAAACTGCTTCGACTTGCAGCAATAACTTTCTTCTCTGTCTGTACCTATATCGGTAGAGTTTTGTTGATCACTTGGTAATATTAGACACCTCGCAAAACTAAAAAAATATTTATTGTTATATGTAAACACCTATTTTAATTGTAAATCTCTAATTTTAAGTCACATTTGTAAATATATATGTATGCCACTAGTTTTCACTAGCTGTTAGTCACTAGCTATGGATATAATATATAAGTCTTAAATGTAAGTACCTAGTTATAATTTTGAATCTTAGTTGTAAGTCTATCGTATTAATTTTATTTTATTGTATGCTTATATGTACAGCGCCCTTGAGCTGATTTTTCACAAAAAACGGGGCTTTATAAATCAGCCAAATATTATTATTATTATTAATAATCAAATACATACGTACCATGTAAATGTATATTTACAAGATGTGGAAAACAAGGCTATTAAAACTGCAGCTTATATTGCAAGACCAAAAGTTTATTTAGTAATAAGACAACGAAAATAGCAAATTAAATTAGCACAGCCACAGCATCTACACGATTTACGGAAAATAAAGGTTTGAAAATCACATTTATTTTAAGCGTGGAGGTCGAACACTTGAGTATTGTGTACCAGTGATTTTTAATAAGTACTTAAACTAAAAAGATAATAGCATTGCAACAGAGAAATCTAGCATTTAATTTTAATAAAGGATGTGGGGACAATGAAAGAAAAATCCAGGTATCTTTACAATCATTCTTTATTTTTTTTTATTATTATTTTTTAAGAAAACGTGTTCATGATATGCAGGGTTTCCTTATTGCTTTCCCAATAATAATAATAACTAGCAGTTAAAAACCCGCTCCGCAGGTATTGCTGCTAGGCCCTGTGGGCGGCTTTTGGTTCGGCTTCGCCCAGTTAGTGTTGGTGACCATTTTATAAATCCAATAGGAACTAGTTCCAAAAACAGCCGGTTCCTCGGATCCACTGTCATTCAGTGTACCTAGTCACAGGGACAAAGTAACCGAGACAGGCAAAGAAGTGATGTATTACCGTCAATCTTTTCATATCAGGAGAGATATTATATATTCACAAATTCGTTGCAATTATGCCTAGGAGGGACACATCCGACCCGCTAACCCACCCCATCCGACCTGCTGACGGAAGTGGCAGTGACATCTTGTGACGAATTCTTGAATTTGAAACCGTATTACAATGGTAGCTTTGTTTGAAATTCCACGTACACAGATATTATTTGTGATGCGGCGCGTGTGCCGTGGCGTCAGACATGCACTCGAAGACGTGTTCTGAAATTCGACCACGCAGACGCAAGCCTATTAATACTTTTCGATAATAAAAAGAAAATCATGTATCTTTAAATATGGAAATATACCTTTAAATATGTAAATATTTACCCAAATATATAGGTACCTACTTATAAATGAGTTAATTAGAAGTATGGAGGAGCTATTCCGGGCAGCGCAAGACAGAGAGGCCTTTTCAAGAGTGATCGCCAACGTCGCGGTCGGTAGGACCTGATAGGTCACACAAAGAAGAAGAAGTATCTACCTATTCTTACAAGATAAACGTGTCATCAATAAATTAGTATTATTATTAGAATTGAGATAAAAATAAATTTATATGTTAGGCTGAGTTCGCAACGCGTTTACGTAAGTCCTCCATCACGACATAAGCAATATTTTCCGCTTACTGTGGTGGTGTCAAACTTGAACATTTGCTTACACATTACTACAAACATTGCATCCGTCTGCAGTACCTAAGGCCACGCCCGCATAGCCAATATTTAGAATAATGTGTAAACAAATGTTCATATTTTCGGTCGGAGGAGACCCTGATTTATATACGTGGACTCCAAAGTGTATAGTTCTGTATGACTTCTAACCAGTGTAGTAAAGAGAGTTTGAATAAAAATTTCATTGATTTCAATTCACGAGAAAACCCATAGATTATTTAATTTAGTTTGTGATTTAGTCAAAGTGAGAAACAAAGTATAAAAATTGATGTGGATCTTGAGATCATTTTTTAAGAGTTATGTTATTATGTACATTATTTTATTACTTATTTTATTAGCAGAATAATAAATGATGATATCTGTATATCTGCGCAGTCGTTCAGTTGTCCCAAATAATAGTAATAAAACATTTATTTGTCAATATTAGTTTGTTACATATTTTTATGTCTTCGGTATTATTTGGTTTGATACGACTGACGAGAACTTTTTTAATTAAAAAAACATAAAACTTAAAACGAAATTGTTGAGAACTTATTTCTAGTGACTTACAACTAATGACTTGAAACTAATGACAATGACTAATGACTTGCGACTGGAAGTTTTATATAAGTAACTAATCTTGTAAAGTTTCTTCAGTATTTTTCCGAGTGTTGCCAGATTGCCTAATAGACTATAATAAATTATCAATAAAGTAACCAACCACAACACAAATCATAACACAAAAAAGGGCCAAAGTTTGTTACTTGAATAATAAACTATTTGTTAATTTATTTATTTGTAAGTAACAAACAGCTTTTACATAATACATATACAGTGATAAATATATAATTGAACTGGAGTCAAGCCACAAAAGTTTCTTATGCTAAAGTATATCGGAAATGAAGTTTTATTAAATTATAATTAATTTTGGGTCATAGGAAGGGGAGAGGAAGAGGAATATAGGAATAGGATAGGAGATGCTCACAATATAATCTATATTCTCATATGTATGTATACAGGGTGTAACAGCGTGTACCCGAAAATTTTTAACCAGCGATTCCTGAATATATTTGCACTACAAAAAGTACATTTCAATTTGCTGTCCGATGATATTTTTTCTATTAAAAACAAAAAATATATTTTCCGCATCTCTGCATCGTGTATTACCGTGCTGCATGGAATGAGACGGAGTGCTCATCACGTGACCCGCTTGGCTATACCCGACTACTAATTTGCGACTTGTGATTGAAAAATATTTTTATTAATATGTATCATCGGACACTAAGATGACAACTACATCTCTACTCCAAATTTGCTCAGGAACCTGGTTAAAATCCTTCGGGTATGATGATATAATCCTCTAACGACCTCCTTAGTAGAGCGGTAAGTTCTTTGGCTCTGGGCCCAGTGGTTGCTAGATCAAAATTCGACGAGGGCAAATAAAAAACTCATTTTATTTAAATACATATGTATTTTCATGTGTTCCACAGTGCAAGATCTCAACATATCCTGATGACAGGCCATTTACCAAATTTATTATTTACCTTCCTGAATTTATTATTTAGCCTCACAACGTTCCAAAATTGCAATGGTTTCACTGGCTCTGTTTGGAGCCTTGTGCGATGGAGTTAACCCAAACTTAGAACCTAATAACCTATTTTTATAAATAGTTGTTTCTTGTCGTAATTGTTGAAAGTAATTGCATAATCAGTCGCATCAAAAGCAAAATGAGTTCGACCTTTAATTTTGATTTTATTTATGTATATTTGACGGCCTCCATGGATGAGTGATTACGATCCTTGGCTACGAATTCGATTGTCGCGGGTTCAAATCGCGACGTGGGCAGGTAAATTTGGCTTGATTCATTTTCGTTATTTTACAACTTAAAATAATATTTAGTGTGTTTACGGCACGTTCCAGAGCGGTGAAAACTTTAAGTCTCCTTTCTGAATCGTAAAGTTGTTTGGAATGGCTTTAGCCATGTTTGGTGACCAGATTTTAATATCAAGGTACTTACGAACCTTAATCTTATCCATCTTCTTCCCCTCCCCACTACCTTTAGCCTCACAACATACCCCAATCGAGGATCCGGGGATGCCATAATCTCACTGGCTCCAGACGGCTGGTAACAGTCGGAACTCTTGTGCGGTACTCATATTAAAAAATATATTAAAAATACAAAGCTGTTTCTTAGTAATACTTCGCAAGGCGTATGCGGTTTGAGCCAACACTAATTATCACAATTTGACAGCTAAAATGTTTAAAGAAATTGGAAATACGATAATTTCTTAAATATTGTGGTGTGAGTTAGTCACGCATCCATCATTTTCAAAATTGAAACTGATTCTGTAAAGAACTCGAACAATCTATCGATGCCTATAATCCTATAATATAATATGTATTTTAACAGAAAATTATATTAAATATCTTTTTCAAAATCGGAATTATAATATTCCATTACTTTTCACGGGTCTGCGATAGTTTACAAATAAAATTTATTAATAAAATTATTACAAAAATAAAAAAATAAAAAATATATATTCCATTTGAAATCAATCAACGCGAATAACACTGTAATCGCAATTTAATTACGAAAACATTAAGAATTAGAAAAAAAACTGTCTCTCTTAGGAACAATGTATTTCTACGGGCCGCCATGCCAGCCCGGAGCTCGCTTTCCGGCCAGACTTCTAGTCTCCAGTTCTTTAGTCCTGCCTGTCTTGTGTTGATTAATGTGGGTACCTACCTAACCTACCGCCTACGTTTACGTCACCCGAGTTCATTCACTGCACGAAAAAAGAAAAAAGCATTACGAAACAATCCCGAGCGAAATAATAATGCTAATAATCACGTACAGCGTTTTGCTATCACCATCTAATCCGAATTTTTTTTCATTTTTCGGAGCGATACGCAAGAAAGCAGATATTCTGCTGTCATAAGTAAAATCATAGCAACCTCCTTGAGAGTTTGCTGTGTTTTTACTTATGTCGGCAGTATTGATGACCTACTCGTACCTGGAATTCTTTTTTCGGAATATTGATGAGCCACGTACTCGCATTTTTATTTCGTTACAAACATTATTAGTTAAACAAATTTTATCATCTTCAGTCGGGACATTTCAGGCATCGGCCCAAGCAGCCTAAAATAATTTTTATAATAATGAAATTATTCTATGATCTTCCCACGGACATAGAAACAGAGATAAATTACTTAATATTCATATTTTTTTTTAAAATACTCAGTCCAATCCATTGCAAAGTAGGCAATGGTACATTTTTGTTTAAATATTCATTTGTTTAAATATATAAAAAATATGTTGAGATATATACCATTCCTTGTTGAAACGTAGTTTATAGATACTACTTTAGCTAGCCTTTATAAATTATAAAATACTAGCTGAGGTACCCGGCTATATCTCGATATGATATTGATCTTGCTTTATATACCCCTACTAATGGGTAGGGTAGCCCCACCTATATAAAAAGGCTTCGAATGGTCCACAATGTTCCAAAACATTCCACAACATTCGATAGTGTTCTGGAATGTTCCACAGTGATCTGGCATGTTCCGGGATATTCTCGAATGTTCCCGAACATTTCAGAATGTTCCGGAATGTTCTGAAATGTTGTCTCCAACGTTCTGGACTGTTTTAAGAAATTCCTAGAGGGCGAAACTTCCAGCCTTTCTTCAAAAGCGCGCCCTTCAGGTAAAAACGGGAATCTTCTTCATGGGTGGGAGATAGAGGGCTATCACTATATAACTAATATACTATATAGCTATATAACTCCCTTGATCGTACCGGGACTCGTTACTGAGTTTTTGCGATACGCACACTTTCATACACTTTCTTTTATAATATACCTATAATATTGATTATTAATTATACATGACTTGCACAATGCACCGATGACGTATAACTATGAACTTAAGATTTATTTAAACGCCTTTCCTAATTTATTTATTTACGGACAAATAGTCCATTAACATTATAACAATAACACGAACAAAAAAAAAATGAGAGATGACAATGAAACGAGAGTACATACAGATGAAGAGCATCGACAAAATACTAAAAGTACATGTAGAAGATATACAAGTAGCTTGAAGATGGATTTAAAAAGACGTAAAAAAATCACATTGTGTATCGACTGCCGAAAGTCATTTAGGCTTACACCAAAAAATTCAATGCTTTGATTTGCGTTGACAAGTCTCGACATCTACTTCTACAAGTAGCTTGAAGATGGATTTAAAAAGACGTAAAAAAATCACATTGTGTATCGACTGCCGAAAGTCATTTAGGCTTACACCAAAAAATTCAATGCTTTGATTTGCGTTGACAAGTCTCGACATCTACTTCTACTACACTATATAAAGAGGTAATATTTGTTTGTTTGTTTGTTTGTGTGTTTGTCTACTACACTATATAAAGAGGTAATATTTGTTTGTTTGTTTGTTTGTGTGTTTGTTTTCATCGAATAGGCTCCGAAACTACTGAACCGATTTGAAAAATTCTTTCACTGTTGGGAAGCTACACTATCCCTGGGTGACATAGGCTATATTATATATTTTTTTTAAATAGGCATCCTTACTAAAACTTCAATAATGTAACCCAGGGTGTAAAAAAATTACCTAAAATATCCTTTAAATCGCGTGCGCTGCGAAAACTATTGACGATAGAATAAAATAATGTACTACGACTTTATAGAACACATCATTATTTACAAAAAAGTCGCAACAGCATATGTCTAACTATTATGGTTATGCCACAATAAGTATTCTTTTATTTTAAAAATTTAATTTAAATGTCGCCGCTTGAAAAGGCTCTTTATTTGTATCTTGGTTTTAATCCTTATCAAAATAAATTACTTCATATTCAAGACAGCTTCAATACCTTTATTTAACTTTTTGAATTTTTCAATTCGGATATTTAATTAGAAAGATATCACAAGTATAAAATTGTTAGTATTAGAAAAAAGTTTCGGCTACGGGCCGGGCGGGAGAGGAGTCAAGAAATGCAGTGCCAGGGGGGTTGGCGGGACGGGGGAGCGGGAGAGCGGTGGTGGGGAAGGTGGAAGTGGAACGCTGGAGGGGAACGCACGGGAAAGGACATGTAAGGAGTAACATTTTATTTATTTGAATATGGCATATATTATAAAAGAAAGTCCAAAAAAACGTGCAGCTCGCAAAAACTCAGAAACGAGTCCCGGTTCGATCAAGGGAGTTATATGGTGTGGTAGATCTCTATCCCCCCTAGGGAATAAGGGTACCCGTTTTTACCTAAAGGGCGTGCTTTTAAAGATATAAGGGCTGAAAGTTTCGCCATCTTGAAATTTCTAGAACAGTCTTCCGGAAAGTTCTAGAAGGTTCCATAGAGCTGTAGAAAGTTGTGGAAGGAGTGGCGGAGTATGTCGTGGAATGATCAGGAATAGGGAATCGGGAATATCATTGTGCAACATTCCAGAACACTATCTTATTGTCCTGAGCGAAGCCGGGTAACCCAGCTAGTTCTGGATAAAGGAGAATGATATCCATAATTGGTAAACTGTTACATAAAAATAAGATAATTTAAATGCAGCCACCCCATTTAGAAACACAACAAATTTCAGATAAAATAACATGGTACCGATTCCGATATGTAAAAAAACTTTGGGTCAACAGAATTACAGATGCCTAGTAACAAATTACCATAAAAAATAAGATTAATAATAACTTTAGCCGGCGATTCCTGAGCATATTTATAGTACAAAAAGTAGATATAGGTATTTTAGCTGTTCGATGAAATTTTTTCTATATAAAACTTTTTTTTTCAATAACACATCGCTATTGACCATACTATCAATCACATATCGCGACGGAATCACGTGATGTGCGCGCTATTTCGTGTGTTACATTGCTGCAGGGACGAGACGGAGTGCTTATGACCCGCTTTCGTTATGCGTGTATGGTTAACGGTTGTTTATCAGTTGTATAAAATAAAACAAGTTTATTACATTACATTTAGGTACATTCAAGGGGGTAAATTATTTAAACATAAAATAAACTTTCATAATGATCTAATACAAACATTTGGGAGGCGGGAATGGGTACCGCCGCCCTGGGAACCTATATTGGATAACCAACACCTCTGCCAAAGGTCACCCCAAGTGGTTCGCTACGTTTGGTGATTTAGCAGGGGTGCCCGGGTTCACGGGGTGAGGTTTATCTAGGTCTTGGAGGCCGATGACCAGGACACACTGAACCCCAGATTCCTACCCACCCCTTAAACCATCTTCCTTCCCAAAACTATCCCCTTTAAAAAAAACCTCCACGATGACATAGGCCCTGAGGGAAATTATTTTCCTCGCGGCCTCCTGTGTGGGGTTCATGTAAAAAAAAAACATGTTCTTTAAAATGTAATAAAAATATAAATATAATTATGCAGATTTAAAAATACGAATAAAATAAGGCTTTGAAAAACTTTCCCGATTCCAAAAAATATGATAAAATGATCTTGCAAGTGGCCCATTGCGAAAAATATCAAATTATGTTTTTCTTTTATGTGGTTCGAACTACAACAGTCGTCAACTGAGAATTGCGAAATTCAAAATACTTTTCTGCGAAATGTGTTTTTTAAAGCGATCCGACCTAGTAACTGCGAGTAGGTAAGTGAGTTGAATTAGTTGTCGAGTGCGATGTATTTTGGGATAGCTCTGTCATATGAAATTTTCAGTACGCACTGCCGACAGCGGACAAAACTGTCAAATCGTCGCTCTACTTCAGCGATAATAAACATTTTTAACTGCAGAGCAAATTTATCAATTTTCAGTATGATTTAAATCTATTTTATGTTTTCTAAAGAGTTATTTTATTTAATACAACAATGGTATAACGCTAAAACAAAGTGCCACAGGCAAAAAAAATTCAAGATTAAGAGGAATATAAACGCTAGAAATATTTCGATTCTCGTGCCTGCAAACTTTGCAATCGAGCGTCTTATTTGCGCGCGGCAAGTAAGTGAAAAAGTGATTTTTATTTATTTTGTCCATAATTTTATAAGAGTGAAAAAAAGTTAGAACATAGAAAACCTCAAAAATGGTCTTAGCCATAAAGGGGTATTTTTATAAAAATGTTTCTAGTATTGCTTCATAGTTAAGTCATGAAAAAACATCTTTTTTAAAGTGGTTTACGGTTATTTTTTTTTGTTATGTAAATAATAATTTTATTGTAATTCTGTTACATAGAAAACCTAGAAAAAGCTTCAATTTATCCGTAGCATATTTTTTGATGTTGATACTGTAAGCCAATTCGTCATAAAGATTAATCTAAATAGTATCTAAATAGGATTTCACGTATAACTTCACCTTAAAGGTCAAACCAATATATTTTGATCAATATTATGTAATGACTCGTAAGTCGCACTGAAGGACTAAAATTTGTATGTTGAAATGAAATGATGATATTTCTCATTGTTCTTTTTTTGTTATTTTTTGTTGTGATACTCAAAATGATTGTATGTTATTTTTAAGTTTAAAACTACTATTATGTAATGATTTTATTTTTCTTACTTTTGTACTCGATTATATGTTTATTTATAAAAGGCAGTATAGCCGTTTATGTATTTAAAAAAAAAAAAAAAATTATTATTATTCTTTAATTTATTATAGTTAAGCGCACTTGAAGGGAAATAACACAAAACTGCGCTATACAAATCTTATGTTATTATTATTATTCAAACCAATATTTAGTATTATTATTATTCAAACCACATCATAACACCGCGTATCGCATGTTATCAGGAGGAACAAAAAAACGGTTTGGTTTATTAAATAAAAATCTGAATTTTTGAAAAAAAAGGGTCAACTAAGATTTAGGGATCAGTAATTTGAGAAGCATTTTCTTTTCATTAAAAACACATGGTTAGGCATTTTGAATGGAAGAGAAGATTAGAGGAAATTGCTGAAAACCAATCCCAGGATTGAAACCAGAGAGAGAGAGGTATTTTTATTTACATTCGTACACAAAAAAGGCTGAGAAATATATGCATAATATTTCCTTATATATACTGCTACATATACCTATAGATAAGTATCTACCAATTATTTTGTTACAAAACTTTGTATAAAAGGAGCGGTGATTGGTCATAACATTTGTTTGTTGAATCAAACCATGGCACAAGCGTAGTTTTAAAAGAAATTCGAAAAAGCAAATTGTATTTTTTGAGATACGCGGTGTTATAATGTGAGCGACGTTAATGCTGTTGATTTTTATCGTTCGGAAAGCATCATTTTACAAAATTTAATCAAGAAAACTTTTAGTATTTCATAATTCATTTCCTAGACTTTAAAGCGGACTTTAAACTCATCCTTAAAGAATCCAACAGAAAAGCTTAGAGAAAGTCTAGAAAAAAATAAAGTATTAGGTCTATAAAAAATCACCTTTAAGTGCAAACTCTCCTACTTATAAACCCCTTTTCGGATATGGTTTTATTGTTGAATGTAGAAAATTCAGTTTATTTTATGATAATCGCAAAAAAATGATATTTACGCTCTAACTTCACAAAATAAAGTAAAATATGCATTTTCTCGTTGTTATTTTTGACATCAATTCGCATACGGTCCGCACTCTATATTCAGATCACAAGAACCACGCACTTGGCACACCCATTTCGAATCAGTTAGGCCCCGGTCGGAGCGGGGAACAGAAGTGTGGTTCCGTGAAATCAATTTTAAATTTCGTTGGTGTTACAATAAACAATGCATAAAAAAGGAGTTAATGTTTTTTACAGGCCTTTATGAAATCAACCGGTAAAAAAAATTCTCAAATACCTTTTCAAACCTTTCCAAAAGCTTTTTCTCAAGTATTTTTAAACTCCTCCCATAAAAGGGGCGTGAGTTCCTGGACTTTTGGATCGCCTTAAATGCCGATTCTAAGTCCGTTTCAGCTTTTGAACAAATTGTGATCGGCAGAAGAGAACAAATATCATATCGCTAAGCTTGTAAGCTTATTACAATTTAATAGAATGATGAAACAAATTTCAAAAAAACAACATGGAACCGAATGGCCATTTGATGACAATGTTACTTTTAAATTTTGCGAAACAACCGAACTTTAATAAAAAAAAGCGTATTATTTTGAGCGGCTCGCTGATTCAAAACTTGAAAAAAAAGAATCTCTAAATCCGTTGATTATTTTGTAACACAATTTGGCCCGCGGGTCGCGTGTTGTTCGTCACTGCTCTAGTTGAAAGGCGGAGAAGGAGAAGATGAAGAGATGTTGGGAGAATCTATTATCGAGTTATCGCAATCCACAACTAATTGCCGCTGTGAGTGCTGTGACGTTATTAGATAATGAAGTCATAAAATAATAATAGTTTTCTAAAATTTCTGAAAGCACAAGTAAAAACAACAATATTATTATTATTATCTACCTATTAATATTTATAATTATTTTATTATTGTTGTTCTCATTTACGCCTTTCCCTTGACGCTATAAAAAACGTTTATGTACCTACGTCAGTAACGGTTTCAGATAAACATAATAACGTAAATAATAATATTACACATAGGTAGGTAGGTTAGCTACTGATAATGTTGAATGGAAGTCACAAATATAATTTTTGTCATTCATGTTTCTAAATTTGGATCTTCATTTCTTTCAGAGTTGAAGAAAAGTTGAAACCGGGCAGCATTTTGTCCATACAAACGTATTCCCAAATTTCTTCTCTGGATTTTGACACTACTGCAAATATTTTTGATACAATATAGATATCGACTAGTAGCGTGTCGGTACGCTTTACGTTTTTTGATAAGTAAGTAGGTACTTATTGGAGTTGAGACCCTCCAAAAATCGTTAAAATTACCTGATGGTTTGAACGCTATAAACAGACGTTTTACAAACTAGACAATGTATTTATTAAAGCGAAACGTAGGTATAGATATAGAGTACCTATGTATTCTCTTCTAATACAATCGATAATACAAATCTTAAAAACCGGTAAACCGGTTTGGAGGATATACTTAAATGGGGAATACAAATCCTCGATTTTGATGATTTTATTTAGGTGCAGTTGTCCCTTTCGCTCATTATTCGGGGAAATAAGAGGGACGGTGATAGCAACAGATTGGTAAAATACCTATTGTTAAAATTTCTCGGATTTCCTCTTAATATCAACCTAGTGAAAGACAACATAATAAAATTAGAAACGTTGTTTGAAATGAGCAGTTCTGGATAACCATGTTCTTTCTAACCCTTTTTCTTTCCCATCTCCTTCCTCTCCCTATCTACTTCCACACTGGCTCCGGCAATTGTGTAAGGTTAATGGAAAAGGTTGAAAGTGCCAAAAAATAAAAAATCGATTTTTTGCATGGAATGTGTTGTAAGCGAGATCGCCAATAACCTAGAGAAAAATTCCTACTAGTTCCTAGAGCATTCGCAAGGAGCAGCACCGTGAAAGCGCCCGCTGACCGTCAGTGGAAAAGGCTGAAAGTGCCACCCCCCATGATGAATGTGCCTTTCCATTGGAATCAGTAAAATTTCACATTTTCGTATTTCGCACAAGAAAAGAAAAATGATCTAGATGGAATGATAGAATAGCTGGAGAAAGAAGTAGACAAGGTATTATACAGGGCCATTGTTCATGGACCTCAGCAGCCTGCGGTGGAGGAGCAAGACGAAGACGACAATCAGGAGGAAGCAGAAGACGACTTCTAGAGGACTACTATGAAACCACTATGAACATTCATCGTTTACGTGTAATGAGCGCTGGACTTCCAACCTTTAACTAACAAGGTATGGCACTTACAGCGTTTCCCAAAAAAAATATATGATGGCACTTTCAGCTTTTCACATGCAAAATCAAGTTGTATATATTATGTATGTTCAATCAAAAAAACAACTATTGAAAAACAAATAAAAACATATTTTGTATATTTAATGAATTTTGTAGTATAAGTTTTATGAAGTTTTTATTGAATACTGAAATTTTACTTTGTGGCACTTTCAGCCTTTTCCATTTCCATTACACAATTGAGGCTCTTGTGAGGTATTCACATAATAATATGATAAAACGTCCATTTGTTGTTTTCGAAAGTTTATCCTACAAGTCTGTAACTTTTCACATCCCGTACATAAACTTAAACAAAGGGTTACCGCTGATAGCTCCGTTGTAATTATCTCTCTCTTTCTCGTAAACAAGGCATGTTACAGAAAGAGAGATAACAACTGAGCTCTTAGCGGCAGGACCACACCAATTATCTTTTATTCCAAGCCTCGAATCTAACTAGAATTGCGAAATATTATGAGGGAATATATCGCACTACTATTATCATAATTCTTATCTACGTACATGTACGAAATAAACGATCTATATACATAAAAATCAATGTATGTTTGCTTGCTTGTATGTATGTATGTTTGTTCCTTATGCGTTGCTAAACTATTCATCCGATTGCGATGAAACTTTGGGGATTTAATGTGCGCAGGCCCCGATGGTTTCTATATATCATAGTGAGCTCTAGCGTCATGCAATTATGCGTTGATAAACCATTCATCCGATTGCGATGAGACTTCGAGGATTTGATGTGCGCAGGCCCCCGATGGTTTCTATAGTATACATATAATAGTGAGCTCTGGCGTCATGAAATTATACGTTGCTAAAGCATTCATCCGCTTGCGATGAAACTTTGGGGATTTGATATGCGCGGGCCCGCGATAGTTTATGTATGTTATAATAGTGAGCTCTGGCGTCATGAAGTTATGCTTTACTAAACCATTCATCCATTTGCGATGAAACTTTGGGGTTTTGATGTGCGCAGGCACGCGATGGTTTCTGTATATAAAGCATGAGCTTTTGCATCATGAAATTATGCGTTGCTAAACCATTCATCCGATTGCGATGAAACTTTGGCGACCGGGGAAGCGGGAGAGGGGAGCGGGGAGAGGGAAGGCGGAGAAGGTGGAGGAGACGGATTGGGAACGCGTGAAGGGAGGGGGACGTGGAACGGAACGAATGGGAAAGGACACGCAGGGAAAAACAATTTCTTTGCAATTTTGGCATTGCAAAGCAGTTACTTAAATAAATATGATAATATATTCGCAGTTGAGCCGTGATACCATTACAACTAACGCATGGTAATATAATATCATTTAAAATAAATTGTAATTAAAAGAGTAGATCGTTGTTATTTATTATTCAAATCAGATATTGCAACAAACAAGGCTCGGCATAAGTTATACTGCCCGCGCCCTGTGCACGCAGTGTACACACAGTGTCACACATACACACACCACTCGTACACTATCCCGCAGTCCACACACTATCTCACAACACACTATCCCACAAACACGCTACACACACAATCCCACACGCTCACACACACCTCCTTAATTAATCGCTCCCAACCAGGCCCAATCTCACACCGTCTCAGTCGCAAGCCTAATTTTCAAAGCCAGTTTAATATTGTCTTGCTCTCGATATTTCTCATTTTTTGTGGTTATTTTATCTACTTCTTCTTCTTCTAGAGCCCTTAATTAAATATCATGAAATCTTTATTAATTCTGGACTTACAATTTGTTATGTGCTCTTACTAGGATATCTTTTGTTGAGAGCTTTCCTATTCCTTTAGAATCCTTTTTAATGTTAATAGCACACAAGAGTTCCAATTTGGGAAGCGGGTATGGGTACAGCCGCCCCGGGAACCATTTATTGGATAACCAACACCACTGCCTCAGATCACCCCAAGTGGTTCACTACCTTTGGTGACTTTGACCGAGTCTTGGCGGCGAATGCGTCTGTCCACCTGTGATGACCTTGACCGACAGAGACTCTCCAGCTCGAGCCGGACTCTCTCTCAACCCATCGTCTTGCACCGCTGTTATAGGGACGGATTCATACGTCCACCTCTCCTTTCCTGAAAAAGATCCTCTACACAGCTTCCCCTTAGATGAGGTCGTGATTGAAATTATTTTCCTCAGGGCCTCCTGTGTGGAGCTAATGTAAAAAAGTGGGACTATGGCGTCCCCGATTGAGTTATGTGCTGCGGTGGAAGGTAGCGGGGAGAAGAAGGAGATGGGGAAGTGAAAGGTGGCAAAGTATCAGATCTAGTCACAAAACACGGCTAAAGGCATTTTAAAGTCACATTTCAAATGTTACTGGTGTTCTTTCACCAGGTCGATACAGATACTATTTTCAACTCATTCCTGTATCAGACTTTTTCAGCCAGACTCTCTCGACCCATCACGATCGCCTTGCACCGCATTCCCTTTCCGTTCCCAAAACTTCCTCTTCTTCATTTCCTTAAAAAGAGCTACCACACATTATCCCCAAAAATGTCAAAAACCCAGAGGAAAATTATTTTCCTCAAGGCCTACGTCATATCAAGATTGCCCTGATGATAGCCAACCTAAGATAAGATAATGCATCGGAGGAAGAAGGAGATTATTTTTAAATTAATTTCATCATTATTCTGAGCGATTTTAATAACGAATTAATGTTTATGATAATGAAAAAATATTTCATATTTTTCCTTCGATGACGTGTTGACACACTTTTAGAATATAATACAACAACGATACGAACAATATCTAAAACAGGAAATACTTGATAATAACAATACCACAGAATTATTTTTAATAATAACATAATTCTTATTAATGTAATTAAAGTGACATTAAACACTGTAAAGTGCATATAAACTATAACGGGTGTATTATTTGTAGATAATCTGATATTATAATAGATATATAATAGTAGCTGTACAATCATATATGTGCACACTAGGTACAGACAGTAATAAAGAGGTTCTAATGATTTTTTCAATAGAAGCCATTATAGTCACACTCGACTGCACAGATAAGTAAGTATGTATATCGATCTGTAAGTAAAGAAAAAGAATTTTAAAAAATACCATTTAACAGATAAAAGTTTAAATCTTTGATAAATATTTTTGTACCACGTTGATAAAATGAGTCGTAAGATTGATAATAGACTATTTTTGAAGATGTGAAGAGAAAGACAAGGACATGAGATAACAAGATCTTACCAGTATCATTTATATAATCTAAGTACTTATGTAAGTAATAAAAAGAAAATAATTTAAAAGAAGCAGACTTTATTATCTTCAAGTGCACACAAGCTCTTCTTGACGAACTTCATTGCAAAATTAAAAATTATGTTTGTTGATAGTAATAGTCTGCAGTAGGTAGGTACTCGTAAGAGGAAACGCGGACGCGGACTGAAATAAATTTAAATAATAGGTAGATATTATACTCCCTCAGGCTAACTTGTTCGTTTTTGGGAACAGCTCACAAAGGTCTCATAGAAATCGTTGTATCCGCTTTACTGTCAAAGTGAGAAATAGATCACTAAACGATGTTAGAAAGAGAAAACACCATGCTTTATTTTCGAATCTAAAAGTGAACGACAGAAAAATTAAAATATGCACCTCTCTACCAATCCAAATTTCCCAACAGCAATTTGTAAAAAAAATTATGCAACTTCGTGAATTCTTAAAAATTATTTTTTTATGAAACCACAAAAAAGTGAGACGACAATAACATTTAAAATACAGTTGCCTAAAAAAATATGTTTAAGTTTTTCTTTTACATATATATTTGCATTAAAAATATGAATTGTATTTCAGTTTTTTTCCTACATTTGATACAGTATTTCATCACATTTCAAAAACTGTTTTTAGTTTTCTGAGTCATTCAGAAACATTCCTTTTATTTGAGTTTTATTGTTATGTGTGCTGAACGTCTTTTGATGGCGTTCAAATTAGGCAATTTTCCAGGGTCGTAACTCCTTTAAGTAACTTTAAAAAAATTAAAATGTAGGGACTTGTCAGTGATCGATATCTATATGTATTGTAAAAAAATATTTGCACTATTGTCAAAATTCAGGGAGCAAATGGGGGAATTCGTTTGTATGGAAGAGTAGTATAGAAAGACTTCGAGTTCAGTACAACAACGCCTTCCGCATAATATTTGGTCTCCCCAGATATTGCAGCGCTTCCCGGATGTTCACGGAGGGGCGAGTTCCCGGCTATGCAGCCCTTATTAGATCCAGGGTGGCAGGAATGAGGAAAAGGATAAGCAGCTCTGGAAATATCCTCGTCATGGAAGCCCGCCTCAGTCCATCATCCAGCATTGATGCACATTGCACACTGGAGAAAAATACTGGCACCTAATGTGGTCACAGAATCCTAAAAGCTAATTATTATGATTTTATTTTGTTATTACCTTTGTTCATGTACAATCATATCACCTGCTTCTCTATTTAAAATGTATATTTTATAACCCTTATGGAATGTGTGGGATTGCACTATTCTCCCCACATACCGGAATAAACATTTATTTATTATTTATTTATTTATGTATGGATACAACGCCATCCGTGTTTCCTCTTAAATACAGCGCCATGACCCAAAGAAAACAAACTTTTTAGTAGAAGCAAAAGGTTTTTCTTGGTTCAGAGTAAAAAATCTTAACGTACAAAAAAATAAACAACACTACTTTCGAATAGGTAATCAAATTCGATCAACGCACTAAAATTCAACAAGTTCTAAACATGTTATAATTTTTTCGCTAAAATGCTGTTTCTCAGTGACGTTTCGCAAGGACTTCACTGTTTGTATATACACCATTTCACGCACTACTAGCGAGAGTTGTTGGTGTCATCACCAATCATATTATTAATAAATTGTTTAAATATTTAAAAATATATTGTTTAAAACTTAATAAAATGTTACTTAGGAATTCCTTCAAGTGGCGCCTTCTGCACTGCGGCTAAAATGACAATAAATTATTAAATAAGGTCAGAACTTTAATAAATAGTCGTTTTTACGAGATTCTCAGTAAAAAGCTGACTCTTGTAAGTCGGGCTCAACACTTGCTCACCATGGATGTTGGTTGTTTGTTGGATGTTGATGTTGGATGTTTATACGAGTACGTTTATACGCATTGTCGTAAACAATGAGGAAGCTCCATTGAATACGAAATGTCATATAAATATGTACATATTAAACACGAGAATTTGCATACAAATGCTAGAGGAACAAAAAACATTTCATTTTAATATTTTTTTACGACCGAGATTTTCATCGCATTTAAATAATGGCTAGAACAGAAA
This sequence comes from Limnephilus lunatus, assembly GCA_917563855.2. Taxonomy (NCBI): domain Eukaryota; kingdom Metazoa; phylum Arthropoda; class Insecta; order Trichoptera; family Limnephilidae; genus Limnephilus; species Limnephilus lunatus. Next base: position 81,210,521 of record OU830597.1, on the reverse strand, counting down.
TATTGAAAACAACATATTGAAATCATATTTTATTTTGTAACAGGTTGATGATAGCCGTGAAAAATCAAGGGATGTTAACTGAATTTACTTGACTTAGAGGTCGCGGGTTCGAATCCCGGTGTGAGCAAATTAATTACATTTATTTATTTTAATTTTAACTCAAAATCTGAAATTCTAATATTGCCTTTTGTTTTCCATATAATATATAGGTACCTACCTACGTGAAATAATAATATCTACAAAAACATATATATTACGGCACGTTCCAGAGAGATAGATTATCGCCCTAGTGAAAGACCACCAATTAGAATCGAAACGTTGGCATTGCTTGAAATGGCTTTAGCCGTGTTGGTGACCAGCCTTACAACATACCCCAATTGGTGATGTCCAACCTAACTTCACCTAACCTAACCCAACTTCAAGACCACCAATCAGAATCAAAACGTTGGCATTGCTTGTAATGGCTTTAGCCGTGTTGGTGACCAGCCTTACAACTTACAACATACCCCAATTGGAGATGTCCAACCTAACTTAACCTAACCTAACCCAACTTCAAGACCGCCATTCGAACCGAAACGATGGCATTGCCTGAAATGGTTTTAGCTTTGTTGGTGACCAGCCTTACAACATACCCAAATTGGTGATGTCCAACCTAACTTAACCTAACCTAACCCAACTTCAAGACCACCATTCAGAATCGAAACGATAGCATTGCTTGAAATGGTTTTAGCTTTGTTGGTGACCAGATCTGATTCATCTTTCTCCTAGCCTATCATTTTCACTTTCCCGCAATGTTAGCCTTACAACATACCCCAATTGGTGACACCATGGTCCAACCTAATATAATCCTACCTCTTTGAGGTTGGGAGCGATTTTTTACCTTAGTTTTTATGGAGATCGGGTTAATCTTACAAAAAATATGTTTCAAACTGCGTTCATTGGCCGCTTTGATTCTGATGTCACTTTATAAATTTATAAGGTTCCTATTGGTTGAGATATGAAACGGAAATGACGATATGTCTGCGCTCATTAGCCGCTTTGATTATGACCACACTATTCTAGGCTCCTATGAGCTTGATTGAGATTGTTTTGGTAAAGTTTCGCTTCTACCGCGTGTGAGCTGCACTAGATTTTTTTAATTCAAAATCTTGCAAAACGAGCAAAACCAATTTATCCTACGACCAGGACATATTTTTTTTCATCAATCCCTTCACATAGTCCTTCTGGCTTCTGGCATTTGCGACTCTTGAGCGGTGTTCATAAAATTTAAAAATATATAATTACACATTTCAAACATAACGAAGGTCCCGAAGAACAATATCGGATGTGCTAAAAATTGAAAAGTGGTTTGTTTTTAATTCCTTTTGATGATTTAACAATCTGTATTTTCGGAATTTTGAATGAAAAAATGCAGAAACGATGTGCAAAACAACAAAATAAAAAAGTTAACTTATTCTAATATTAAATAATTTTTTTTATTTACCTACTGAGTCAATTTTGAAAATTTCACACAATCATACTTACGTGCAAGTTTATTAAATTGTTTAGTAATAATGATTATTTAGCCAGATTCTTGTCAACTGCCAGCCGTGGGCGTTAAGTACACAATAAATTAATATTTAACATAACAACTAGTAAAAAGCGATGAGGCTGTTTGTGTGTCGAGTCTGTGAGCTTGTCGAGTGTTGAAATGGTGAAACAGGTTTTCAGGGATAGCACCATCATAATATTAATTATTATTATTATGTACATAATATAGCGCTCTATCCTCTTTATTATTGGTTGTGTTTCACGTTTCGCCTACGCATTTTTTTAATAGAAGATATTAAATTTTACACACTTTGGATGCTTATGGTAAAGGCTTTTAAAATATATATTATTTTTGGTCGGGCCATGTCAAGAGTATGTTTGAGATAATTCTTTATTCTATGGTATGAGACAATCTATGAATTTGAATGAACCGAGGAGTTGTGTGGCGGTATGTCATCTCTGCAATCGTAGTAAGTTGTTTTATCGTTTGGTTAGTAAGTTAGTTATGAAATCACGCTTGTTTCGATGCAGAAAATCACTCAAATTTTGAGCTCTGCTAAGGAAATTTGCACAGCTTTCTCTGTCTGGAATTTTTAGGTCAACTCAACTTTTATCAGCTCGCAATGTAGTTTTAGTCGCCTTAGCTACAGAACCGAGAGTTTTGTTAGAAAACAGCGGTAACCCTCAATTTGTGAGCTCTGGTTTCATGAAATTTGCAGTTCTAGAATTACAAGGTTACTATTTCAGCTAACGATTTCGTTTGTCTTATAAGGAAATCGGTATGTTTAACAAAGCGAAAACGGTCAAAGGATGAGCTCTAACTTCCTGAAATCTGCATAGTCTTTTTTTTGTGTGAAGTTTCTTGGTCAACGCAACTAATTTCATTTTTATTTTATGTACGGTACGAAATAGCAAAAAATCTCGAACGGTGAGCTTTGCCAAAATTAAATTTGGGAAGATTTTTTGCAAAGATAGATCAACGCAACTATTTTTAGCTAGAAAATTCATTTCTATCATGAGCTATGTAACGGAAATATCATATTAAAGGTTCAGGAAAAATAATGAAAATAAAACATCAGGATTCTTGCACGAAAATGTTCTATGAACTAAAATTAGTTTCGACAAGCGATGAAGTTGGGCAGTTTCTACCTGTCTATTGTTTAATTAACTATAATTGGGTAATAATAAGGTTTGGTTCGCGGTGAAAATGAAACTCGTTCAGATAAATCTTATCCTACATAAATCTAATGTGCTCAACACGACACGTGCTGCATTTTAAAATAGGGGCAAACATTACTATCTAACACACACGTTGCAAGCAAGTACCCACCCATCCCGGTGTACTGTAAACGTAAACAGCCCAATTTAAATGGGCTGTAAACCAAACAAAATTAAAATAAGACATTTCGGAAACAAGAAAAGCGTCACAATGTCCAAGATTTTCCCGACTTTTTCTTCTAGGTCCTGAATTGAAAAATAAAAAATAATAAAACTTATAAATTTGTAAGGAACTACGGCCCATTACAGGCGCACTTCAGAGCTATGGTACTGCGCGGCACTCCAGGCCGCCGAGCAAAAATGTAAAGTCCGAAAGTAAGATGACGGTTTACAGAGCAGTTAATTGTGAGACTTTTCTGCGCGCGCGCGGAGGCATGGAGCCTTGCGTTGTACCGTCGCTCGGAAGTTTGCGTGCAATTTCCGCTTTTATCTGCCAAGTTTCGAAACTATTGTAGATTGCACAATGCAATCTCTTTTGATGATTTTTAAAAGTGATTAGCTACTGATCAACAGAGCCATTTGGACTATTGCATCATCAATTTGGGGAAGGTTGCTAGGCTGAAGGAAAAGGGAATGGAAAGGAGATGGAGGGAGGCAGATTTAGGTGACTAAACACGGCTAAAGCCATTAAAACTTACGTTTCGATTCTGATTGATATACATATATAAATGTACATTTTTACGCAGAATCGAAGGTGGCTGCAATATTTTAGCCACAATAAGTTGTTATAATGGTTTATATAGAAGAGGGAATGCAGCACAGCTTCTCCAGGTACGAAATTGGAAGTCAGCCGCTGAGGACAGGAGGAATTGAAGGCGACTGTTGCAGGAGGCCAAAGCTCGATAATGGCTGTAGCGCCATCGAAGAAGAAGAATAGTTTATATAATCTATAGTTAGAAGTAACACTGTAGAAATATATCACACTTTCTGTAGAAAAGTGTCGTAAGTCAAAAAATGATAATTTTACAGGATAGCGAAAACAAAAGAGTGAACGATGAACAAGCGGTCCCGTCGAAAAGAGATAATATAGACGTCTAACTCAAATAAGTTTTTCGTGGGGCATAGATAGGCAATTAGAAAAGAATACCAAATAGAAAATTTTGACTTATGACACTCTTCTGCGGATATGCGATATTATAAATTTGTATATCGCCCTTGAGGTTATTTTTAACAAAAACGGCGCTATGCAAATCATCCAAATATTATTATTGCATGGGGAGGAATGTCGGGAAGCTCCCGACTGGTCTGATCTCATCACTAAACACGGCTAAAACAGTGTTTTTATCCTGAATAACGGCGATTGGTGGCCTTTAGTGCAATACCTAGAATATCTACCGCTTTTCTCAGAAAAATACATTAACGATCTTGAACAGACATGAGATCAATAAATGATGAATTGAGAAATCGTACAATGATTCTAAGCGATATACCTAGAAGCCCGCATTCATTAGAGACGATAAATAAATATTTTATTCCTTTATAAATAGACTGTTTGTCTGCTTCATGAAGTGAAGAGGCACGTGTAGTGAAATGAGCAACAGGTATGTGTGTACCTAGTTAGCGTTTCGGCGATTCAAATCAGGCACTACTTAATAATGGCACTACTACATGGGGTAAGACTGGTGAGGCGATGGCGAGTAGGTACCCATTTTAATATTGTTGTTGTGAGCGTCGTTTCAATTCTGGCGTTGGCCTTGCACTCTGAAACTCATTTCGTTTCTGATTGATGGCCCGACGCTAACCAACCAAACACCCGACCCGTGTTGAAATAGCCGCAGAGAATGTGTCCTGTGTCCCGTGTCTTGTACACATTTTATAAAGGTCAATAAAACCTTGATGCAAACTTTATTATCCACAATTTTTTTAAATATTTTTATAAGGATATCGCACAAGAGTCTGAACTGCTCTCATCTGGAGCCAGTGTTACTATGGCATCCCCAATTGGGGTATGTTATGAGGCTGAAGGTAGTGAAAGGAGATAGGGAAGAGGAAGGTGGGTAAGTACCTGGCTATTCAGATCTGGTCACCAAACACGGTTAAAGCCGTTTCAAGCAACTTTTCAATTCTGAATGGTGGTCTTACACCAGGGCGACACTGAGAGTATATTCCACTCTGGAACGTGCTGCAAATATATTATATATATATTTTTTTTATTATTTATTTATTCACGCCTTGAAGGCTTTTAGAATATCACGTTATTATAGATACATAAGTTATTCAGGAGTACAATCATAAGCATGTAGTATATAACATAATAAAGGGTATAAGCAGAATTAAATAAGAATAACAACAAAAACAATATTAGAATAATAATCTCTTAAGAAAACTTCTTCAGCACCGTTGTGATTTGATATTTGATGAAACGAAAAAGAGACAATAAAAAGATACAAACACATAATACATATATAGGATTTAGCTTGCGAGATAATGAGATAGAATAATCGGTCTCTTCATTGTGCGGTGCTTCGTAGCCTCCCCACTCTCGTCTACTTTAGTTTTCTGAAGGGGTCACTTCTACCGCGTGTGAATTGAACACTTGTATTTTTAAAATTCAAATTTCACGGTGGTCGGCCTATTCTTTAGACACAAACTGTAGTTTTCCACTAGCTAAGCCGTGTACCTACTACCCACTAGCTCATTTTTTTCTTCGGTGATCAAACCTTCTTAAAATGTATCCTATTACTAAAACTTAACCATTTACGGGAGCAGACATATTTTTCGAATTCAATTTTTCGAAATATATTGTTAAAATTTCAGTTTTTCGAAAGACATATTTTTAGAATTTGTTAATCAACTTTTAAAATATACCTATATTTCACTTGCTTATGACTAACGAGATACTGTTAGGTTAGTTTAGGTCAGGTTAGGTTAGTTTAGGTTAGTTTATATTGTCCATCCTATACTAAAATACTCTTGTACGTACTCTCGTACTGTATTCACACTTATATCAATTCGTAAAACTAGTGTTTCGGTCGATTGATGTTCGAAAAATTGCAGTGGTTGAGTGGGCATCGCGTTTGGATCCCACCCAGGCGTTCCGTGTTAGATTCCTCGGCTGGCTATAAGTCCTCCATCACGACTCCAGCAACATTTTCGGCTTACTGTGGTGGTAGTAGGAGATTTTCAAATGTTGTCGGGTTATTCGTAATCCGGGAATTTTTGTCTTTCTTAAAAAAAAAAAAAAAGAATTCGAAAAATTGCCATTCTGTCAGTTTACCTAGGCCCACCATTTATTTGTAAAAAGATGATCCTAATTAATCGAAAATAAATATGTTTTAGTGACTAACGTATGCAATCTACACATTATTAGACAGATATGTGGGCTTAACGCGAGTTTGTTTTGCTTTGGGATTAAGTTATTAGACCATATCTAATAGACAGATTATTGGTTATTTCGTTATTTGCCATTGAGGTATTTTTCCATCAAAAACAGCTCTACATATATACCAATACGTCGTCTTAGAGGTAGGTATAGGAATGTTTGCATTTGCACGGTAATTACGACAGCAAAATATTTTTTCCATTGTTGATTTAATGACGTTATCTGTACCTACATCTTATTTTGATGTTTTCATAAAATTGTTTTGTTTTATATTGTTTTGCTTAGTCATAGGTGGCCGTCAACACAACTATTCTGGAATAAAAACCTACAAAAACATCAGAAGTCGACGTTATTACGTTTTTAATCGAAAGTACTTTCAATTACTCTCATTCTTCAATTTGGTATGCGGTATGGGTACCGTCACCCCGGGAAGCATTCTTTGGATAATCAGGACCTCCGCCATAGTGCTGGTTATCCAAAGAATGTGTGTGAAAGTGAATGAAAATTCACAACCTCGAGTGGTTCGCTACGTTTAGCGACTTCTCGGGTTCATGGGAAAAGGATTGTCTAGGTCTTAGCGGCGGATGCGTCAGCCCACCTAATGTGTGGCGGGCCGCATTTGAAGAGACTGGTTGAGGGAAACCTTTTTATCTCTACAGCACGACTCTCTCGGCCCATCACATCGTCCTGCAGTCGGAGGGATAGATTCAAAGATCAGTCACTCCTGGATACGCTGACCTCCAGCTTGTCCAGGAGTCTACTCACCCTTCATACCTTTTCCTTCCCTGCTGAGCGATTCCGTATCTTTTGTGGGATCGTTATTGGATAACGGACGTTATCTCCTGTCAGATTTGTATGATTTTTACATATTTGCTGTCACATATTTGAGTTTAGATCGATTTAAACACGAATTCCTGCAAGTATGTATGATTATTTATTAATTTAATGTACGTTGTACCTACATAGAAAAGGCAAATGACAGCCATAAAAATCACATAAATCTGACAGGAGATTACGTACGTTATCTAATAACGATCCCACAAAATATATGGAATCGCTCGGCTGTTCTTCCTCTCTTCATTTCATCCCCAAAAGATGACATAGGCCATAATAAGTTAAATTATTTTCCTTTGTGCCTCCTGTTTGGAGGTAATGTAAAAAAATACCTCCAGCAATGTTTTTGAGACTGCGTTTTTTCATCCCTAAAAGAAAAACAAATACTTTGTTGTAATATTTGAATATCTTTGGTTGTAATCTTCGATCACAATGGTTGTAATAGATTATTTATTTTTATATCGGTGATACTGCAAAATGTTGTGTTTCTTTCTTTCATCTTAATAAAGATCCTTTACAGTAGAGTGCTGAAGCAACAAAAAACAAGCCCGGTTGGGAATGATGTTTTTTTTTATCGGGCGGAGATGATGCTCCCCAGTACACAGTAGCAGAGTTGTGGCTTCACACTGTAAGAGCCCGTTCACACTTCCGTCGTAATAACGGAGGTGGGTTCCGTCATTACGACGGAGGCCCTAGCCGCTGTAGTGGCTCTATGGAGCTGTTCACACTTGCCGGATCCGGCGTGAAGACGGATCCGCCATTTTTTGCCGGAGAGTTCGCCTACGCAGAGTGTCCGTCGTGAAGCCGGAAAGGAACGCGCTGGCTCATACATTTCAATGGAGCTGTTCACACTATACGGCGGGACGACGGATCCGTTTTGAACCCGCCACACCCCGCTTCACACTTCACCACCGCCCGCTCCCAGACGCAAGCGAGCAGGCAAATTGTGTTTTTATGGGGCGCGCGTTTGGCGTTTATAATATTATTATATAATTAGTATTTACTCATAATTATTATGTACTTTATTTACTTATGTTTATTTACTTATTATTATTAAATTGTTTATTATTGTTTACTCATAATTATATTATATTATATTATTTGTTTAATTTATTTATATCTACATATTTACTTAATATATTATATTTATTTCATAAACTTTATAAATTTATTACATAATTGTTTATTATTCTTTATTTTTTGTTAATAATTTAATGCTACTGTGGTATGATCACCCTATTATTGCATCTGGTAAGCCACAACAGGTACCTTGTATTTACATATTTAATATTTAGTTTACAGTATAATGTTATTTTTGTCAACAATGAGCATACTGCCCAGCTGTAATAATTATTAATTAGTAATGTTTAAATAACTGTACTCAGTGCTTCTTTTGTAGGTTTATTATTATATTTCTTTTAAGTTTAGGTATATGTATGTTTCTTTTTTTTTTTTTTTAAATTACTTTATTGTAAAACTGCATATCTCGTTACAGGAATCCCCTAGTGAGATGTGCAGCTTATGTTTTCATGTATTTCTTATTTTTTTCAATAAATAAATAAATAAATAAATAATATACATGTTCGTTCCAGAATGCGATTTTTTCTATTTAATCTCAAGAAAATATTTAGTCATATCATTCATGTTTTTTAGTCATTTTAGTTATAATATTTGCTGGATGATTTTCGCGTACTTTCTCCTTTTCAAGTATGCAAACAAAATATTCTCCCACGGTTTGAACAAATAAGGTCCGACCCCTGAAGTAATTTTATGGCTGGTATTACATCAATACATTCCCGATTTGAAGAAAAAGTTTATTATTTAAATTTTTTTATTTTTAAGTAGGTATGTGTACATTTCAAATAGCACCTATAACTATTTATGGCAGCCCCAAGGGAAAGTATTTGCTGTCGGCCTTTTACGGCCCAAACTAAGAGGAACTTTTATAATAGTAAAATTTGCAATATTTGCGTGCGCACGACCGTCTACTGAAGAATGATAAAATGTTTTGGTCGTTGTTTTCGTAGAGTAGGATCCGTCTTGAAAACGGAAGTGTGAACAGGGGCCTAGGGCTTCCGTCATAACGACGGAACCCACCTCCGTTATTCCGACGGAAGTGTGAACGGGCTCTAAGAGCCCGTTCACACTTCCGTCGTAATAACGGAGGTGGGTTCCGTCTTTACGACGGAGGCCCTAGCCGCTGTAGTGGCTATATGGAGCTGTTCACACTTGCCGGATCCGGCGTGAAGACGGATCCGTTATTTTTTGCCGGAGAGTTCGCCTACGCAGAGTGTCCGTCGTGAAGCCGGAAAGGATCGCGCTGGCTCAGAGCCCGTTCACACTTCCGTCGTAATAACGGAGGTGGGTTCCGTCATTACGACGGAGGCCCTAGCCGCTGTAGTGGCTCTATGGAGCTGTTCACACTTGCCGGATCCGGCGTGAAGACGGATCCGTCATTTTTTGCCGGAGAGTTCGCCTACGCAGAGCGTCCGTCGTGAAGCCGGAAAGGAACGCGCTGGCTCATACATTTCAATGGAGCTGTTCACACTATACGGCGGGACGACGGATCCGTTTTGAACCCGCCACACCCCGCTTCACACTTCACCACCGCCCGCTCCCAGACGCAAGCGAGCAGGCAAATTGTGTTTTTATGGGGCGCGCGTTTGGCGTTTATAATATTATTATATAATATACATGTTCGTTCCAGAATGCGATTTTTTCTATTTAATCTCAAGAAAATATTTAGTCATATCATTCATGTTTTTTAGTCATTTTAGTTATAATAATTGCTGGATGATTTTCGCGTACTTTCTCCTTTTCAAGTATGCAAACAAAATATTCTCCCACGGTTTGAACAAATAAGGTCCGACCCCTGAAGTAATTTTATGGCTGGTATTACATCAATACATTCCCGATTTGAAGAAAAAGTTTATTATTTAAATTGTTTTATTTTTAAGTAGGTATGTGTACATTTCAAATAGCACCTATAACTATTTATGGCAGCCCCAAGGGAAAGTTTTTGCTGTCGGCCTTTTACGGCCCAAACTAAGAGGAACTTTTATAATAGTAAAATTTGCAATATTTGCATTGCGCATTGCGCATTGCGCAGTGCGCACGACCGTCTACTGAAGAATGATAAAATGTTTTGGTCGTTGTTTTCGTAGAGTAGGATCCGTCTTGAAAACGGAAGTGTGAACAGGGGCCTAGGGCTTCCGTCATAACGACGGAACCCACCTCCGTTATTCCGACGGAAGTGTGAACGGGCTCTAATACATTTCAATGGAGCTGTTCACACTACACGGCGGGACGACGGATCCGTTTTGAACTCCCCACACCCCGCTTCACACTTCACCACCGCCCGCTCCCAGACGCAAGCGAGCAGGCAAATTGTGTTTTTATGGGGCGCGCATTTGGCGTTTATAGTATTATTATATAATATATATGTTCGTTCCAGAATGCGATTTTTTTCTATTTAATCTCAAGAAAATATTTAGTCATATCATTCATATTTTTTTAGTCATTTTAGTTATAATAATTGCAGGTTGATTTTCGCGTACTTTCTCCTTTTCAAGTATGCAAACAAAATATTCTCCCACGGTTGAACAAATAATTTCAGCTATAATTGGGTGTACCCAAAATTTTCTTTTCACTTTTTTCCTTCTTTTTTATAAGTACCACATGACAGCAAGAGCTTCATCGTCGTCCATTGCGCAGTGCGCACGACCGTCTACTGAAGAATGATAAAATGTTTTGGTCGTTGTTTTCGTAGAGTAGGATCCGTCTTGAAAACGGAAGTGTGAACAGGGGCCTAGGGCTTCCGTCATGACGACGGAACCCCTCTCCGTTTTTACGACGGAAGTGTGAACGGGCTCTAACTGGTAGCTGGTAGCTGAAGCCACCGATTGTTTTTGTTCCATGCATTATGGTTATATTGTATGTATAATATATACTATAAGGTTTAAATAACACGTTCGCCCGCTCACAGGACACAGATTTATGTTCGTATGCGTACACTGTATACCTTATAATATAATAACACTGTGTTCATGTTATTTGTAGACGCTATGAGACATGTTCAATATGGCAATGCGCGTTTTCATAACGCGACTAAATATTCCCGACAAAATAGCCCCGACAAAATATCCTACGGACAAAACATCCTCCAACAAAATATCTACCAAAACCTAACCTAACCTAACTTAACTTTACAGGATGTCTGTATTATTTTTGTCCCATTTTACTATTTTTGAACAATAATTTATAACCTTTACAGGATGTTTGTATTATTTTTTCCCATTTTACTATTTTTAGACATTTTTTTTACATTAACTCCATTTGGCTTATGTCATCTGAGATGCTGTGTGGGGGGTTTTTATAGGTTAGGAAGGAATGAACATTGGTCGTGAAGAGATCCATGTTCTAGGAAGGAGGAAACACAGAGGCTGGCAAATCGTTCCATAGCCGAGCTGTTGAACACAAGAACGAGTCGAAGAAGCGACCCGTTCTCATTTGACAAATGTCAACCGTGTACAAATGTTGGGCACGCGTTTGGCATGTTTCCCGACTTTGCACCGGTGTCGAAGGGATCAATGATGCTAGTTCCTCGGAGCATCTTCCATTGTAATACCGGTAGAACAAGGATACCATTCCCACCCGACGCCTGTGCTCTAAAGATTGCAATCCGTCTGTTAAGATGGGAGAATCTATCAAACGGACCGCCCGTCTTTGCACAGAGTCGAGGGTAGGTATATTTCAGGGGTGCACTTGTGATTTGTACAGGGTTAGCAGTTGTGTACTATTAAAGTATCTGCGGACCCTGTACATGTACAATAGGTACCTAAGCCCAGTTTTTGTGAGGCTAACTTTACTCTTTTTGTCTTTATAGGGTGTCTTTATTATTTTTGTCCATTAAGTCAATATTTTTGTCCCATTTTTTTGTTAGGGATATTTTATCTGTATGATATTTTGTCGCGGGATAAAAAGTCGCAGAACCGTTCAATATGCTCATGCACGATCCAATATACAGAGTTCACGAATGTACATATTGTGGTCAGGTGCGTGTCCGAACACACATTATAACAATGTCCGTACCTAATAATACAAATTGTGTTCTTTATTAAAAAAGAAAAACTGCTATTTGACCACGTCCATTTGGCGTGTTCAAACATGCTCGTGTTTGATGTTCAAACAGTGTCATGTTCAAACATGTTATCTGAGAGTTGTGGCGAACTCGTGCCCAGCATTCGAATACACAATGATATTATACTCGATTCGCACCTGACACTTACGATAATATCCCCATTATTTTCTTGATATAAGTAGGTACTTACCAAATGATAATAATTTTTGCATCAAGGATTTGTATGTTACATCTGCTTTATCGAACCAAACAACGTAGTATCACCAGCTGACTTGTATCCACATGCCTAGGTAGCATACAAGCGGTAAAATAAAATTGCCTATTTTTGCAAAAGAACAAAATGGCCCAACAGCTTTGGTGTGTGGTGTTGTTTATAACAGCTCCTAACGGCTTCCGCTTGTTACGATGATGTCATTTTGATTTATTCAGCGATTGTTTTTTAAATGCGCGCTTTCTATAACATTTTAGCCCATTTAAGCATTTCAATTATTTGCGGTCAGTTTTTGTGAGGCCTGTCCTTGGTAATGTTATTTTAGCAAACACAATTAAATGCGATCATTTAAAATTAAGTACGTGTTTATTACTTAGGGCCAGCTGTTTAGGGGCCATCCATAAATTACATCACACCTGAAAGGGGGGGGAGGGTAGTAAAGAAGTGTGACATTGTGTGACAAAGGGTATGGGGGGGGGCTCATCAGCTCTGCGACGTCACATATAAAAATCTAAATTATTAAAACGCAAAACTTTTTTAGATGTAAAATTGCTAAATATGTGATGTCACACTAGGGGGGAGGGGTCTCTCAAATGTGACGATGTGTGACAGGGAGGGGGGTAGAGGGGTAAAAAAAATCATGAAATTCGTGTGACGAAATTTATGGATGGCCCCTTAACCACTGGAGCGACAGCGCAATTTAAAACTTTCATCTCCGATTGCTCGATATTTTTTGGTGATCATTTTGAATATTTTCCGCCGAATATGGAGACAAACTGATTATAGTTGTATTGTATAGCCAATGAATTCACCTATATTTTGTCGATTATCACATATTTTCGGTGGATTTATAAAAAAAAGTAATAAAATCGTAAACTTCTACTTAATTACTTACAAACAAGGGAAAATTTGCCAAAATTGGCAAAAAGGCAATCCAAGGTATTTTAAATATTGCCATATTGTGGCAAAAAGCGCTCCAGTTTTTAAGTAGTTTTTGAAGTTCTGTGAAAGTTCTATACAAGTATTCAATAATGATAAAATAACCGAATTTGATTAGAACCCTTAACCTCTTGAAAATTAACCTTGAAATTCGACGAATTGTTTAAAATTCTGTGAAACAACTAGGCCTTAGATATGTAGATATTTTCATTACAGAAAATTTCATAATTATCGTGTGTTCCTTTTTCTAAATCCGGTAAGCAGTAATTTTCATAATACAAAGCATTCATATTTTCGGTGACATTATTGAAGTGAAAACTTCTTTAGCACCGTTCTGATTTGAAACTCGATGAAACGAAAAACAGCGACACCGAAAAGAGACAAACGCACACATCTATAGGATTTATCCTGCGAGAGAATGAGATAGTATAATCGTTCTCCTCTTTTTGCGATGCTTCGTAGCCTCCCCACTCTTGCCTACTTTAGTTTTCTAAAGATTTCACTACTACCGCGTGTGAATTGCACACTTTGATTTTTTTAAACCAGTTCCTCCCTTATTTTCAATTCGAGGTAGGTACTTTCGTAATAGAAGGATTCCATAATTACTTCGGTAAGTATTTAAATGTGTTCTATTTTTTTTTTAATTTGGGGTAGGTAGGTACTACCTACCCCAAGAATAATAAAAAGATTTCAAGTCGATATTTATTTGTTATAATTTAATAGGTAGGTACTTTCGCAATATAAAACCTTCATAGTTATTTCTGTATATCTTTTATCTTTTGGGTTCTATTTTTAAAATGGAGGAAAGGAAAGTAGGTACCTAATTTACTTGGCTTTGCCCCGGATTTATTAGAGTGGAAAACAGCAAGGAGTTTGTTTGTAGGGGGACAACGGTGTAGTTAGAAAATGATTTCAGATTGTTTTGAAGGTCGGAGTAATCCGTTGTTGAAGTGATGTAATAATGTCGTATCGGGAGAATAAATAAGAAAATACGTTGATTTATTATTTATTATTATTATTAAAAAAACCGTGTAAGTTAAGTGTGGGTACGTCCTCCTTACACGCAACGCAGTAGAATAATATTTTCTTATGTCAACGCAGCCCTTCCTTGTTTTTCAACCTTGGCAATATTTTTATCTTTTAGATAATTTTTTTATGAAACCTCTAAGTATTTTAATCTCTATTGATAAGATATAGCACTAAGTATCTACGTGTAAAATGTCTCGTCTGGCGATTTACTAGACTTACAGGCACTGTGTGGACTATTTTAAATTTGAATTATTACTTTTGAATTTATTAAAAAAAAACGAGTCGTTGTCCTGTAAATTTGTCTACCAATCACCTAAGTAATGCATTTTGTAATTGGTCCAAAAATTGGCACGAGCTATTAACATAAAAAACCGAGGAAACTCGTTTACAGATTTAATGAGCAATAATAAAGTGTTGGAAAAACAAATCGAATAGGCCAGTCAAAGGACAGAAGAAATCAACAAGCACCTGATATGCGCCGTACGCTGCTTACACCTGTTCTATTCTACCATCCAACTCGTTTCCGGAAACGCCTTGTTAGAAATGTAAAAAAAAATCAATTTTTTAACCAATGTTTCTGATTTATGCCACCCAATTGAAAATCGATGAATTAACGCAAATTCAAAATAGTTGTAATTATTTTTTGATCATAAATATTTATAATTTTTTAATAATGTCTAAGCAAAATAAGAATGTTAAAAAAACTTAAATATGTATTACTTTGTAAGACCGTAAATAAATTTAAAAAAACTGAAGTATTTTCGTCACAAAACACGTGTGCGGATCTTTTTTTAAATGATTTTATTTAAACTAAAATTAAAATTCTGAAACATAGCTTTCCAAAATAATGGAAGTATTGATATATTTTACTTCATGATTATATGATTTGAAATGTGTGTTGTATAATACAAAATTCTGGTTTGAAAATTTAACAAATCTGCCAACATCCTACCCTAACCTTATTATGCTAAAAATAACCATATTTTCTCATAATTTAAAACATAACTTTACCAGATTAAAGAACCATCTTTCGAAATCAATTTATATTTTTTTGTGGAAAGATTCAATACGGCTAAAATTTTATTTAAAAATGCCATACTTCCTGTTTTGTCTGGTTATTCCCTATATGGGTCCCAATGGAGGATATTGAATGCTCAAATCCTCACTTTATAACACACTTAACTTTGCAGTCGATGGCAGCGAAGGTGTTCATTTTTAATTAAAATAGTTCTTTTGTTTATTAGTTTCGCCTTTGTTTAATTTAATTTCATTACATACCCAGGTTATTGAATGTTTAGAGTATTAGATTTCTGCTTTTTATGTTATCATTGTAATTTCTTATCGTTATGGCACTATTATTTCAATTTATGCTAACCTGGTAAATATTGAAATATGTATTAACATTTTAATCCGATGAATTAATTCATTTTTTATTGTTGAAAACATCCGATGGGCTTATAAATACGTAGTATAATAATAAGTAAATTACACTGAAAATTAAGAGTTAAGAAAATATAAGAAACATAAAATACAAAAGTTAACAAAATATAAGTGGGTACAGGCATATAAAATTGTTATTCCGGAAATATCCCCCAAATAAACGATAATATTTGAAAAAAATGTTCAAATTTGATGTAACGTACAATCTTTATCTGTACTATAAAGCAAAGTCTGTAGGTACGCTGTATGTACGCTTAGATCTTTTAAACTACGCAACGGATTTTCATGCGGTTTTCACCAATAGATACCTAGAGTGATTCATGAGGAAGGTTTATGTATATAATTTGTCAAGCGGGCAGTGGTTAGCAGGCTGGCAAGCGGGCGGTGTGAATTTGATATGTATGCAAATTAACGGATGGCTTTGGTTGTAAATGTTAAGTAGTGGTGTTGTCAGTAAGTGGAGTTGTATTTCATTAGCCACAGCAACGTGTGGCCGGGTCTGCTAGTTAACTTAAAAACTAATTAGAAAAAGTTCGCGCTATCATTACGTGACATTTGTATTCGAGGTGTTAAAATTCTAAAAGCGAATCGTCTCAGACAGGAACTTTACAATGATATATATACTTTATCATTCTATTTTTCCGGTAAAATTATTAACGAATACGTGTGTAATTGATATTAAATATCTACCTCATCCTGTTTTAACTTTATAACCATTGCTTGCCTTTCATGAAATAAATCCTTTTTTTATATTTTGGCTTGTTTTTATGACAGGCAATACCATAATAAATTTATAATTCGAGTCCGGAATAGGCCACTTGCTTAACATTTAAAAAAAAAAATTCCGGTGTAGGCAAATATTCTAAGACATTCTGTATTTTTTTTAATCGTATTTTTGAAACCCTGGCGATTTTTTGAAAATTTCAATCCGAAAAATCAGACCATTTTTTATAAGCCGGAGATACGGGGCATAATTTTATGGGTGTGAGAAAACGATAATTACATAGCCGAAATCATTTTAAAAAAAGAACGTTTTCCACACGAATAGCAATAAATTGTACGGGGTTCTCTTCGTAACACCTGTAAAAACACCGCCATCTTTATCAAAAAATGAAACCAAAGGATAAGTTCGCATAAAACAAACAATAAATCTAGTGAACGTTAAACGAATATTCAAAAATTCGCCGGAAATCAAAGTGTTGCCATATAAAAAAAAATTATCAGTGTGGAATTTTACAAAATTAAAGGGACATAATCGGAGACGGGACATTTTCATGTAGTGACGTCACGAGCTCAAATAATGGATTTATTTATTTAAAAAAAAAAAAACTATACATTTCTAAAAAATTTTACTGACATTTTCGAAACCTTCGTTAAAAAACCTATCCACACGATTTTTTCCAAATCGTTATGAAATCCATGCAAGTGGCCTATTCTATAACCGGAGACCAAAATTTCACTTAGCACATTTCTTACTCCAAATAATGTTAGGAATCACTGGTAATAGTAATAATAATAATCACATAGAAAGCAAGACCGATATTAAGTACCTGGGCATAACAATAGACCAGCGTTTAAAATGGTCCCCACACAAATATTCTGAACAACAGAATAAGGAAACTGACATATATATTTAGATGTTTAAGAGATATTTTAAACGAAAAATTACTTAGAACCACATACTTCGCTTTCTGTCAATCAATTATACAATACGGCATTATAGGATGGGGCGGTACATATACAAATCAAACACAAACAATTTACATATCACAAAAAGTAATAATAAAAACAATTAAAAAAAAACCCTACTCATATTCGTCAGAACTTTTATTCCAACAATTTAAAGTCAGAAAATTAAGTGCAATATATTTTTATCATGCAACATTACAAATTTATAAAGATAATATTCAAAATAAAGTTGCACCATTTAAAAACAACAGAAATCTTAGACAAACATCAATACTTCCTACTCCAAAATGTAAAAAAACACTAGGACAGTTAAGTCATAAATATCTCGGAGTAAAATTTTTTAATTCACTTCCTGAAAAAATCAGAAACATAAACAGTAATATCAAAAAATTTAAAACTCACCTTAAAAATTATACCGAAAATTTGAACTGAATATAAAAAATAAAACAATTAAACTAATATTATAACACCCCCATACACACAAGCCCTGCTTTTTTATGGGGATAAATCAAATATGTACACATATTATGTAATTAATTATTATATTGAATGTATTGTAATTTATGTATCTTTCTCTGAATAAAAAAAAAAATAAAAATAAAAAAAATAAAGTAAGTCAAGTACGTCCCTTAACACCCTGTATGACTTCATGGAAAAGTAATGGAAATTTCTTTGAGCAAAAGACCGAAAGAAAAGATCAGACAAAAAATGATTAGGTAAACGAAAGCACAAGATTGTTTACCCCATATTAATCCAAATTATATAGCTTAGTTCCTTAGTTAAAAAAGTACCTATTAAAAATTACCCATTTAAAAAAAAAAACAAAGAAAAATTGAAAGGTTATGTTATAAGTATTAGAATTTAAGTTAAAATGTAAAATGTACCTAGAATTTAAAAATGTACTACGCGAGTGGATCTTATTTAAGTGTAATTAATAAATAAAATTCGTTTTAGTTTTGAGTTGATGTATTTTTAGTTGAATTGAAAACCTCATATTAGAATTAATAAAATTAAAATTTAACCTATTTTTAAATGCAATAATTAAAATCTTCTTTGAAAAGTTGAGAATGTTAAAGATCCTTAAAAAGGGACCCCAAGAATAAATTCGTAATGCTTTGAAAACGGGTTGCAAGTAGGGTTGCCATACTTCCGGAATTTTCCGGATAAGTCCGGAAATATAGGTCTTTGTCCGGAATTCGGTGAGAATCCTAAACAGTCCGGAATTTCTACAATTAAGTGGAGATTGATATAAAAAATGAAATAAACAAAATTATTTTTATTATAAATCAAAGTAAAAACATCACTTCTGATATTTAATGCCCCCAGAAATATTGTTCAACACGAACGGAAATTTGCTTCGTTGATGGTCGATGCATAACGTATTTACAAGAGTCAGGAATTTTCTCCGGGATTTTGATTTTTTGATCTGGGAACCCTAGTTGCAAGGAACAAGTATGAACTTCCCCATCCAATGATACCGTATTGTAAATGGGAGTTGCATAGATTTATTTTTCTTAAAAATTTGCGATGGTTTTAAAAAATCAACCCGTTAAAAAACACAGTTTTTTTACTATAATACATCTATTTTCAATTTTCGGGCCGCCTTTTGGGCCGGCTAGTAGCCAACTTCAGAGAATACGTGTGTGCGCGCATGTGTTTGCTTGAGTGCATTTTGTTTGCAAAAAACACCTTTATATCTAAAAATAGTAAGTAGGTAGTTATGTAATGTAATTTCGTGTTAGAATGCCGTTGTTCGATGGGCGCTTTTAGTATTCATACGGTGACAGCACGGCAACGGCAATGGAAGGCAAAAAGCGTACGTTCTTTATCATAATAATGCTGCATCTCTTTCTTACACACTGAATAATAGCGAGACAAACGATACATGTCTGCTTGCCCCACAAGTAAAACGCAATAATTATCGTACATCTCCCTCACTTGTATTGACTAACTCCCAATTAAATAATAATGTGTTAATTTGTTCGGGAAGGAAGGAATAACTCATATAGGTCTCATATTAATCATTGTGTATCCCTTACTATCTGTATCATGGTACTTAATACTGTATCATGGATCATGGTGAAAAAAATGATCTAAACGGTGTTAGAAAGAGAAAACACCGTGCTTTATATTCAAATCTATAATTATAACCACAAAATAATTCTAATGTACACTTTTATGAAACCAAAGTTTCCAAACGCAAATTGAAAAAAAATGTACTTTCGGAAATTTTTATTACTTTTCATGTAACGACTAAAACCGAGATGAAGAAAGTGTTTAATGCAGTTTTCTAATAAAATAAGTGTGAGTTTTTATTATTTTTTTATCGTTATCAGTAATTTTAGTTAGAATAAACGTAAGGTGAGCCATTTATAAAACTTTTTCTTGTTCGCAAAAATTTATGTTTAAAAAATTATGTGTTTATCTCGATCAAATATGAAAGCGTATTTTATCATCTTTCAAAAACACTTTTTAGTATTCAAATACGTTCAGAAATATTACATTTAATTGAATTTTATTGGAATACAGAAATATTTTTATATTCTGACAAAATATGCCCGAGGCCTGAGAGGTTAAATAAATTAGACATTGCCGTCGCCGTGCCTTTATCGTGGGATTATTAAAATAGCAATTTTATGACACTCGGTACCTACCTACCTTGTACTCTGTTACCATGTTCGTATGTAGAATAATACAAGATGGCCTGCCCTCGCTTTGTATTCTAGTTGTCTCGTTGGGTGATGAAATCAAGAGGCACCCTTGCTAGTGCTACCGATACAAAGCGTTTTGACTGCATGATGCAAAATGATTTTCTACACTAGTTAATAAGTATATTCTTACTACCAATTTATATGCTCGTATGGATACAGGGTGTAACAGCACGTACCCGAAGGATTGTTGAGCATATTTGGAGTAAATAATGTATGTAAAAAGTCATTTTACTGTCCAATAACATTTTTTTTAATTAAAAAATATTTTTCCATCACAAATCGCAATTGAGTAGGTAGTTTGGAGAGTAGCGTGTTTATAGCCCAGCGAGTCACAGGAAAAGCGTTGCGTCTCGCTCTAGCAGCGCGCTAATACACGAAACAGCGCGCGTATGCTCAAACCCGTCGCGACCTATAGGGATGGGATCAGTAGTGACGAGTGATTTGTTTATTTTTTTTCTATTTTGAATAGAAAAATATATCATTGAACAAAATATATCATGTCAACTTTATTTCCTATACCTACCATTCATCCGATTGCTCTGAAATTTTGGTGAGTTGTTATGCGCACGGCCGCGAAAATTTCTACATATAACGGTCAGCTCTGACATTATGAAATTTGTATAAAACATTTATAATAGGCACGCGAGTTGTTTGAAAATGTATGTATTTCATATAATTTAGCGAGGGAAGGAGAGGGCCCGTGGGAAGGGAAAGGGTTCGCGAACGGGGACGCATGGGAAAGGACACGCAGGGGGTGCATGAGGGAGGGATTGCCAAGACAGACAGACATAAAACACAAACACTTTCTTTGAGTTCAACTGCAACCCACGCAGTGGCGTACCGTGGGGGGGGCGGGGGGGGCGGCCCGCCCCGGGCGGCACTTTTGGGGGGGCGGCAAAATTTCACAATCAATAATCATCTTGTAAAAATTTGGATTGGGGAAGTCGCGGGTTCTATTCTCGCGTCAGGACTTAAAAGTTTTTTCTAGTTTATAGTTTCTTAACATCTTTCTTAAGTTTTATATACTGTTAAAATCAAAATATTAATGACAGACGTTTTGTTTTTATTTCTAACACATACATTATTTTTAAATAAAAATGTAAATGGCAACAGTATCATTTTAGCTCTAATTGATAGTCGATTTGTGTTTTATATTCGTGAAGCTTTGTGCGCCCTGCTGAAAGCGCACAAAAAATTACACTTATACGGTTTTCTTCCACGTATATATCACGGTGATATATTTTGAATGCATTATCACAGAAAAGTTAAATAGCTGACAGGTGTGTGCATACTTATTCGAATTGCAGTTATAAAATTCTAGATGCACACTATATATGTGCTGCCAGAATCAAAGAAAAACCATTTTTATGTACTGAGTGAAGTTTTAATTCACCGCATACATATTTAATTAAAAGCAGTTTTGTGTTCAAAATGTATAATTCCAGTTGTGGATTCATCTGACGACACATTTCGAAGGAAAACATTATATTATTTAAAGTGCTTTATAAAATTCTTGCAGACAATTTATGTGCCGCCAGAATCAAAGAAAAAACATTTTCATGTTCCGAGTGTAGTCTTAATTCACTGCTTAGAGATTTAATTAAAACCCCTTTTGTGTTCAGAATGTAAAATTCCAGTTGTGAATTCATCCGACGACACATTTCGAAGAAAAAACTTATTTGAAGTGCTTAATAAAATTCTTCCAGACAAGTTATGTGCCGCCAGAGTCAAATAAAAACCTTTTTCATGTTCTGAGTGTAGTTTTAATTCACCGCATACAGATAAAATTTAAGCCAGTTTTATTGTTCAGAATGTAAAATTCCAATTGTGTATTCATCTGCTGACATATTTCGAAGGAAAACATAACTTTTTTCGAAGTGCAAATATACCGTTTTCACGTTCTGAGTGTAGTTTTAATTCACCGCATACAGATTTAATTAATAAATATTTAAAAAAAAAAAAATTTAAAAAAAGGATCACTACCCCCCCCCCCCCCCCTAGGGGGGGGGGGGGGCGGCAAAATTTTCCTCCGCCCCGGGCGGCTGATACCCACGGTACGCCACTGAACCCACGTCATTTATTCGCTAGTATATGCATTAATTATTATACTGGAAAAAAATATGTGTTAAAAACCCGTTGTTAGGGAGATTGTATGAAACACCTAGTAACTACCTACCCCATACCGTGTTATAATGTAGTATGAGGGGAGGCGTCTACTAATATCTACAGGAATTAAAAAAACTGAACAAATCGAACTAATATCTATTAGAACCAAAGTGAGGACGAATATCTACAGCTCAAACTGCTGACTAATATCTATGGAACAGTTGGATTTGCAATTATGTATATGTATAGAATAATGGCATAACGTAATATTGCGTATGCAGTTTAAAAACCTTAATTTATGTTAAGTTAGGTTATGTTGGGTTAGGTTAAGTTAGATTAGGTTAGGTTAGATTAGGTTAGTATTACGTAATTTAAGATGTAGATATTAGTCCCACCTACGATCCATGATATTCGTCACCACTGGGACCGTCATAGATATTTATCCGACCTTAGCTCTGTAGATATTAGTCTTCACTCTGAAGTTCATAGATATTTGTCCAACATATGAGCTGTAGATATTCGTCCGACATACAGGCTGTAGATATTAGTATCTAGAGTCCTAGTACCCACCGCATACCGTGTTATAATGTGGTATGAGGTACGAGTTTGCCTGCCCTCGCCCTTGCCTAGTTGCCAAGCGAGGTAGCGAGTAGTGAGTTGCCTCGTTGGGTGATGAAATCAACCGGCACCCTTGCTCTTGCTACTCTCTACCGACACAAAGCAGTCAACCAACCCTTCCGGCCTTCTGTGCCCATAAACGTACCCATTGAGTTACCTTCTCCACAATACCACCTTTGTCCGAGTCCCATTCTTCTTAGCATTGGGCTATTGGGCATTCAGCTTTTTACTGCCGCAGCATTAGGGCAACAGCGGAGAGAAGGGACTGCAATAAGACCATAAGAAACAATAAAATAATAATATTTATTTATTACTTATGCTTGTCATAAATATTAGACTATAAAACTTGTTTCATCACCTTTACTGATATTGGAGAAATATGATATATGATCTAAACGGTGTTAGAAAAAAAATACACCACGCTTTACATTCGAATCTGAGGAAGCCCGGTCGGCGAGAAATTTGAACAGGTATTTTAGCATTAGTTGCTGTCACAGTCGCTCTTACTCCCTCTGAATACTGAGCGAAAGGGACAGCTGCACCTTAGGCTGATAATACCATAAAATCATCAAAATCGAGGTTTTGTTCTCTTCATTTTTCTCCTCCAAAACTGGATCGTTTTATAAGATATTTTTACCAACTGTATTAGAAGAAAATACTCTACGGCTCTACGTTTTTCTTTTTAAACGACTTCGAAAAGGAGGAGGTTATCAATTCGACGTTTTTTTTTTTTTTTTTTTTTTACCTCAGAACTTTCAATTGGGTGAACCGATATTGATGATTCTTTTTTTATTAGAAAGCTGGTTCTTCCCGTGTGGTCCCATTTTAATTTGGTCCAGTTCTGACAATGGAATCCATGAGAAAACCATATATGTCTTAAATTTGCGCGACAAATGGACGAATAACTCAATTTTACTCAGATTTCGATGATTCTTTTTTTGAAGTAAAACTTCTTTACGCACGCTCGTCACTAAAAATCAAAAAATAAACAAAAATTTTAACAAAACAAAAAACGACTTAAAAAAATGCACTAAAAAGTAAAAAAATAATTTCGTACGATTGTTATTTTTGGAGTCGGTGACAGCCAAGATCTCCACATCTCACCTATAACTACCTATAGTTATGTATGTAGTTACCTTGGCTGACACCGACTCCAAAAATAACAATCGTACGAAATAATTTTTTTACTTTTTAGTTCATTTTTTGTAGTCGTTTTTTGTTTTGTTAAAATTTTTGTTTAGTTTTAAATACATTGTTATGTACACACACACGCAGTTTTTATACTAAACGTGTCTTGATGGCGTTAAAACCAGACAATTTTGGAGGGTCCTGACTCCTATAAAAAGTAACTTATCAAAAAAGCAAAACGTACTGAGACGCTACTGATCGATATCTATAATATATTTGAGAAAATATTTTGAAACTTCGTGATATTTTTATAAATTATTTTTTTATAAATTATTTTTTTTTAAATTACGTTTTTTTAACTACTACAATTCACTTGCCTAACAACATATATATGTGTGTTAAAAGTTATAGGTATGTTTATTTTTATCAATAAATAACATTTGAAAGCGTATTTCACCACCTTTCAAATTCAGTTTTTAGGTTTCGGTTACATTTCATTTACTTTAACTTATTTGATCCCGACACCTATGTTGATCCCGACACCTATGTAAAATATGTGTGTATATTACAATCTTTGATTATATAATCAAAGATTACAATATATCATATAATGGATAATGTCATAAACTTCATTTTTCTGAGCACCTAGCTTACTTTAACAATTTAATACTACATTTTTTTTACATTTTAAAGCGCCCTTGAGGTGACAAATATTTCACAAAAATGGCTCAATAAAAATTAGCTAAGAATTTATATAACTCTTGCTGCTGTTACCAGACAAGACAGATCTGGCGGATTTCCAACTGATCACTTTATTACCAACCGTTCTTTGATTAATTTTTCAATAAAATATTCATCAGGATGAGACGCCATATTAAAAATCAGTAATTATTAATATTATCAGAACCCGACCAGACAGAATGTACTCGAGTGTAAATAGTACCTACTGATATGAAATAACCACTTTGAACTCGTTTCTGATATCTTTTATAATATGTATTATTTATAGTACAGATAAAAAATTTCATCACTGAAACGTAACACTTGTAACTTATAATATGAATAATATTTTATTGAATCTACACTAAGCAATAAGTGTATTGCAGTAATCGGGAAAACATCGCGTCACAATAATCTTTCTTTACATAGTATAAAATTAAGTCGTTCCCGCTGTCTGTGCGCTTAGATTTCTTAATGCAACGGATTTTCATGCGGTTTTCACCACCATAGATAGAGTGATTCATGAGGAAGGTTTTTAGTAGAGATGAAACGTTTAGTTTTTTGGCCGGATATCCGGCGGCCGGATATTCGGCCCATTCTCTCGTTCGCTTCAATGTCAGTATTTAATCATATCAATAATCTCTGTGTTTTTAACGATTTTTAGTTCACTATAATGGTGATTGTGATTACTTAATCATATTAATTTAAGTTTTCGCTACTCTTCGAGGTTTTTTTTTAATTTTTACAAAAAGTTATTAGTTTAGATATTTACTATTTATGTAATTTATCATTAGAGTGAATATCTCAGAAGAAAAATTTTGTTTTTTGGAAGGCCTTATGGCTTTTTTGTAACTTTTTCGACTTTAAATATAAGCCGTCATAATTATAAGCCATTTAATTGATATTTACCTCACAAAGATTAATGTATTGCATTTTATTATGGGAAATTGTCGTAGTTTTTTAATATCCGGTATCCGGCCGCATATTGAGTTACTGTCCAGTATCCGGCCGGATAGTAAATTTAGTCCGGATAGGCCGGATATCGGATAGTTACCGGATATCCGTTTCATCTCTAATTTTTTAAGATGCGTAATTTGTTAAGGTTTTGTGTAAATTGGTTGACATATATAAATAAAGGGAGTGGGCTGGCAAGCGGGCAGCGGACAGCGGGCAGGAATGCAAGCGGTGTAGATTTGATTTAACACATTGCGTTGGTTATAAAGTTTGGGTAATGGCGTGGCGTTGTGTTTCGTTAGCCACAGCAACGTGTGGCCGGGTCTGCTAATATAACATAAAAGAGCCAAAACAGACAATCATATAACTTTGTACTAGCATGAAACTCCTTGTTTCATTCAGATGCATCTTACCATAGATTTTCTATTTGGGAGGCGGATATGGGTACCGCCGCCCCGGGAACTATTTATTGGATAACCAACTGCCGTAGGTCTCCCCAGTTGTAGTTCTCTACATTTGCATTGCCAATACATTTGCCCACCTACTGCGTGGCGGGCCGGATAGGGAGAGATCGATTGAGGGAGACATAACCTAGACCACTCCAGTTGTACTCACATTGACCCCCAGATTCCTACCCACCCCTCATACCCTTTTCCTTCCCAGAATTTACCTCCTTCCCTTCCCTAAAAAGACCCTCCACAGAGAATCCCCGAAGATGACGTAGGCCCTGAGGGATTTTTTTTCAGGGTTTCCTATGTGGAATAAAAAAAAAGACAAGGCCCGACTCAAGTAGTTGATTCATTTTAACGTGCCGTGTCTTCCTCGGGCGTCCGGATCACATTAATATGTTATTTGCGCATCCGATTTCCAAGCCTAAATCATTTAAGCGTTTCTTTCTTCGTCTTACCCATTACTCCCACATCAGCCTTGCATTCTTTCCGGATCTTCACATTTTTAGCACTGCACACTGCCTACAATACACGACATCTTTTTTCAGCCCGATTCCAATTAGAGACCAAAATCAACATTTTTCGCTTTACGCGATCGCTATTTCCACCTCTTTTTTCATTTCCAAGACTTCAATTGTCATCATTGCAAACAACACATGAACCATGCTGTTTGTTGTGATGCCAACCGAAATCGTAGATGTGAAAATAGCGACCGAGTAAAGGAAAAATGTTGACTTTGGTCTCTAATTGGAATCGAGCTGAAAAGATATGTCGTGTATTGTAGGCATAAAACATGGTTTTAACACACGCACGCTTCAGGGATCTCATTTCTACAGAATTCGTTATTTTATTATTTTTATTCGTTGAGATATTTAGAATATTTTGCCACCTTCGTGTTTTAGGCGACAACAAAATCTATTTCCACGAGTTTTATCGCGTTGTTCAATAACCTTGCGGACAGAGATAAAATTTCATGTAATTTTTTAGGCGGAAGAAAAACTCGGTTTTCAAAAATCGTTAAATTGCGTTTTATTTATATGTGTGAATATTCTTCAAATTGTTATTTACCAAAATGTTTAATGTCAAGAACATTAATTGATTAAGTATATTATTATAATCCACAGGAATTATGTAAATATTTGTACTCGGTTGAAATGTTAAAATCTTTTAAAGAAACATTGGAAAAATGCCTTGAAAATTATATAATGTTTTTATATGGATCGTTTAATCGTAATGTTAGAAAAACAATCATTATAAAAATGAATAATTATATTATATTACATTGCAAAGAAAATTCCGGAATTGGAGAATCGATATTTAACTAACTCCAGAATGGAAGAGAATACTTCTTGCTCCATACACTCCAGCGTGGAAGATTTCAGTATCGCCCTGGTGTAAGACCACCATTAAGAATTGAAACGTTAATTGAAATAGCTTTAGCTGTGTTTGGTGACAAGTTCTGAAAAGTCAGGCATTTTCCCACCTTCCTCCTCCGCATCTCCTTCCCAGTGGCGGCTCGTGACTTTTGGGTGTGCTAATATTTAAAAATGGCAACATGGATGTTGTCGCATGCGAAAAAAATTCGATCAGACTGAAACTTCCTGAAATTTGTCATAGAAAAAACTGATTTTCTAAAAAAAAAATTTTTTTTTCAGCTACAACAACATCAATAATGCCATTTAAAAAAAAAATTAGCACTCTGGCACACCCAAAAGTCACTAGCCGCCACTGCCCTTCCCCTCCCCACTTACCTTCAGCCTCACAGGGATGCCTTATGAGCGTAATACACGAGCCCGATTTTCAGCCCGTTTCCAATTGGAGACAAAAGTCAACATTTTTCGATTTGCGCGATCGCTATTTTCACCTCTATTTTCGTATCTAGGATTTCAATTGTCATCACTGCAAACAACACACGAACCATACTGTTTGTTGTGATGCCTACTGAAATCGTAGATATGAAAATAGAGATGAAAACAGCGGTCGCGTAAAGCGAAAAATGTTGACTTTTGTCTCTAATTGGAATCGGGCTGAAAATCGGGCTCGTGTATTACGTGTATTACGCTCTTTCAGGCGGTTGGGAGCAGTTGGGACTGGGAAAAATCACATTCATGCATCGTTTCATGCTTAGTCTATTGTTTTTATGACTTTTAACGTGATATAACTCCAGTTTTGTGAAATCTGAACTGACCTCAACTTTTATAAGAAAAACTTTCTTTTTATACTTTTTTGAAGATTATTCCCATCAGTGAAATATATCATAGGTATTAGAATAAGTTAACAATAATAATCTAAAAGAAAATATGAAAAAATGAATATCTCTTTCATATATTCGTTTGGATTATTATTGTTAACTTATTCTAATATGACCTCAACTGATTGAATAAAAAGTGAAATAAGCTAACATTAAAATCTACCGGTCAGAGGCTGAGTGGGCATCGCGTTTGGGTCCCACGTTCGATTCCTCGGCTGGCTAAGTCCTCCACCACAACACAAGCAACATTTTTCGCTTTCCGTGGTGGTGGTAGGAGATTTTCAAATATTGTTGGGCTATTCGTAACCCGGGAATATTTGTGAAAACCAACAGACTGATTGATTTTACCGATGGTTTTCAGATATATTTTGTTACTATTATTGTATGTATTTTTACTGATTGTTCAATATTTTTAATATTTTAGATATTATAATTTTTTGTCACTATACCTACTATTTATAGTTGTACCTTTATTATTTCTAAATATTAGTGAATAGACTAGCTCCCCACTTAGTCTATTCTACATGAGATTATTTCCATACTAGGGTAATACATACGGAGTAATTAAAATGGTTAATGAATGTTATGAAACATATTATCATTCTGTATTGTTACTTTTCTTCTTGAATTAAATTTTTTATTGATTTTTTATTTTTTATTTTAGGTACCAAGTGAAAATGAAAACTAGTTAACACAACAAATATTTTGTACGTTACATATAATTTGAAAATGTACAGAAAATATCATTGATAGGTACCTACCTACACAATTTATCAAAAGCTTGAATATTCGTTTATTATAAGAAAACACATTTCATGTTTATAAAAATAGACGAGTAAAAGATTGTAAAGCACCTTTGGTTTGAATAAAATATAGGTTCTTACAAATTATTATTATATAATATTTAATCTTGGTACAATAGTAGATAGGTATTAAAGTAGTTAAGTATCTAGTAAAGTTCAAAAGTATGTAGGTATGAAAACCAGTGTAAAGTAGCCATGGAAGAACAGGCAAAATCAGGTTTAAAAGGTATAAAATACTAGGTTTTTGACCTAGGTATAAAATTGATAAAAATGTAAAAAATTAGGTGGATACCTAGGCATAAAAGCATTTTAAAAGTGGTTAAAAATAAGAACTAAAAGCACCTATAAACGTATTTTTTACATAATAAGTATCTAGACATCCATTAAAAATAAGTGTTATAATAATTAAATATTTTCGTGACTTTTGGGTGTGCTAATATTTAAAAAATGGCAACATGGATGTTGTCGCATGTGAAAAAAATTCGGTCAGACTGAAACTTCCTGAAATTTGTCATAGAAAAAACTGATTTTCTAAAAAAAAAATTTTATATATATAAAATATATATCATATCCTGATTTTTAATGAATATCCATTAAAAATAAATGTTATAATAATTAAATATTTACGGAGTTGTAATAAGTTAATATGAAAAATAACCAGACGTTGTTGATTTTTTTTTTAAATCATAAAAGTATTTTATCTAAAAAAATATTCATTTTATTTCGAATAATTATTTATTAATTGTTCATTAATCATTTATTGTCTTATTATAAATTTAATCATTATTAATACCTAAGTATAATAATTTATATATAACTATTTTTACGGTGCTCCAGATTTTATGTCCGGGTTGAATCTTTCCCAAATGAAAGACTAAACCCTTCCACACACTTTTCCACAAATGAATATCTAGTAAATTAACGCAATGTAAGTGCACTATATAAGAATAAAACAATACAAGAACAATACGTCAATCCACCAGAAACATAATGGGAAAATATTTCACCGACTCCAGATATTTTCATATCAGAGGGTTCGGCTCTGATGAAATCCTAACTGGTCCGATAAATCCTACTGATCCCTCAATATAAATATTTAAAAAATCTTTCGTAATCCTACATAATTCATTTTCTAAAAATGAATTTGGTTCGTATTCATAATATGGTACATTACGGCAGTCAATCAAGTTATGTTTAATTACCAAACTTTGGTGAATTATTTTTAAAACTTGATTGTGCCTAAATGTATACTCGGACGGCGCTAATACAGAACATCCCGATATAATATGTTCTATAGTTTCCGGAAAAGCCAAACATTTTCTACATAAATCATCGATTTGATTTGCATCTTTGATGATATGCTTCCTATAATTTTTAGTATTAATGACTCTATCTTGTATGGCAAGCATAAAGCCTTCTATTTCTGCGCTCAACTCTCCAATACTCAACCATTTGTTTGACGAAAATTTGTCAACATATGTTTGGTTGAGATAATTGAAGTGTTTTGCGTGAAGAATTTTATTTGACCAGGAATCTAATAATTCCTGGTTGGTATTTATAAGAATGCTGGCATTCTCGTCGTATAAATTTAATGGTGAAATATTTCTATCTGCCTTGCATATTTTTTATAATATCTTATTATAAATAGTTATTATTTTTACTAAAATCTTATTTATTTTAATACCTATGAATACCATACCTGTTATAAATTAAATCATTAATACTATAATAATTATTTATTTTATTATAAATAATTATTATTTTTACTAAAAACTTATTTTATTATGAATGTTGATATATGATAATAATAATAATTTGAATTATTTATCTGTATCTTTAAAGAAACAAATCTGGTTCAATGGATGTAAAATCATTGCTGTTTCAATCAATATAAAATCATTGCTGTTCAATCATTATAAAATCATTGCTATTTCAATCAATATAAAATGGTTGCCGTTTCCATCAATGTAAAATCATTGCTGTTTTAATCAATGTAAAATCATTGCTGATTCAATGAATGTAAAATCATTGCTGTTTGAACCGATGTAAAATGATTGCTGTTTCGATCAATGTAAAATCATTGCAGTTTCAATCAATATAAAATCGTTCAATCAGTTTCAATCAATCAATGTAAAATCGTTGCGGTTCAATCCAAATAAAATCATTGCTGTTAATTGATAATAAATTAATAAATAATTATTGCTTTTTCAATCAATGTAAAATCATTGCTGTTTCAATCAATGTAAAATCATTACTTTTTAATAAAATCATTTTTAATAAAGTCATTGCTATTTCAATCAATGTAAAATCATTGCTATTTCAATCAATTTAAAATCATTGATGTTTCAACCGATGTAAAATGATTGCTGTTTCAATCAATGTAAAATCATTGCTGTTTAATCAGTTTCAATCAATCAATGTAAAATCTTTGCGGTTCAATCAATATAAAATCATTGCTGTTACAATCAATGTAAAATAGTAAATTCATTGCTTAATTAATTAAAAATCATCAATAAGACGTCCGGTGAATATAATGATACATAAATTAATAATGCTCGAAAAACCAAAACAAATTAATTCAGGCAATTCATCAACAAGAAGGGGTCGGGCGCCATCGCTCCAATCCTAGCGAATAAAATAATCATTGCTCGCGAATGTCAATACATTCAAATGATCATTGATTGCCGAATGTTAATACATTCAAATGACCATTGCATCAGATGAATATTTAACTTTTTGCTCACCTAGCAAATAATAATGTATAATTTATATTGAAATGTTCAGTGCATTTGAATACGAGTATCCTCTTGCAAAGTGTAAATAACAAAATATTATTACCTAAGTATGTTTATTTTAGCTGCTTATGCAATAATATTGCTGTGAACACAATCTTATTAAATTTAATACTCGTCAGCTTGACAAC
Organism: Limnephilus lunatus; assembly: GCA_917563855.2. Classification (NCBI taxonomy): domain Eukaryota; kingdom Metazoa; phylum Arthropoda; class Insecta; order Trichoptera; family Limnephilidae; genus Limnephilus; species Limnephilus lunatus. The sequence continues at coordinate 81,178,446 of OU830597.1, read as the reverse complement.
ATAGCTTGAATCATTTAATTATATATGCTGTTTATTACAATGCTGATTAGGGCGACCTCCGAAGCGCAGCGGTAAGCGCTTTGGCTCGGCACATAAAGGTCGCGGTTTCACACCTGGCGAGGGCATTTATAAACATAATATATCATTTAAATAAATTAAATGTAGTACATCTGCACCTCGTTCCAGAGTGGCAGACACTCTCATTATCACACTGGTGAAAGAATTGTAATGTTCCTTGAAAAGGCTAATTTTTATGTTTTTAGTGAATAGATCTGTATAACTTGGTAGATACTTTCAAAACTTTCTCTTCTCTACCTCCCACCTCCCTCCCCTTTAATAATAATATTATTGGACGATTTGTTTAGCGCCGTTTATGTGAAAAATCACCTGAAAGGTCTCCTAGAATAATTTAATATAGTCTGTGAGTGAAATCATCATTATCATTATGATTACATAGTATAAAATGAAGTCGCTCAAAATGTTTGTGCGCTTAGATCTTTTAAACTATGCAACAGATTTTCATGCAAGGTTTATTATGTGTAATACATGCTTATTATAGTAGAAAAAAGCAGAGAAATTCAAATAGCGGGCAGCTGGCAGCTGGCAAGCGGGTGGTGTGGATTTTATAAAGGTTGGGTAATGGCGTTGTGTTTCGTTAGCCACAGCAACGTGTAAACGGGTCTGCTAGTAATACATATATCTATGGAATTTTAATATTTTTTATTATAAAGAAGCAAGTAATGAATGTTAGAAGAAGTCGGGGACGCCCGAGGATGAAATTGCACGGTCAAGTGATTGTTAGCAGTACTTTGCACCTGTCCCTCTAGCACAATCGGTCGATAGGATTGATAGGATAACTTTCGGTGACTTCTCATCGTTCCCTAGCATGATTGCAGATCGCCAACGAATTAGTAACAGTTCATAATGACTAACGGCCGCTGTTCCCAAATCTACTAAGCCAAAACTAAGGTTCAAAACTGCTTGAGCAACAATTAATCATCACTTACGGCCCCTGTTCCCATTTCTACTAAGCCAAAACTAAGGTTCAAAACAGCTTAAGCATCACTTAATTTAGACTAAGTGATGATTAAGTGATGCTTAAGGTAAAGTTATACGTGAAATCCTATTTAGATTCATCTTTACGACGAATTGATTTACAGTATGAACCCCAAAAAATATGCTAAGGATAAATTGAAGCTTTTACTAGGTTTCCTATGTATTGGAATTACAGTAAAATTATTATTTAGATAACAAAAAATATAAGTGTAAACCACTAAAAAAAATGTTTTTTCATGACTTAACTATGAAGAAATACAAGAAACATTTTTATTAAAATACCCCTTTGGCTAAGACTATTTTTGAGGTTTTCTATGTTCTAACTTTTTATCATTCTTATAAAATTGTGAACAAAATACATAAAAACCACTTTTTCGCTTACTTGCCTCGCGCAAATAAGACGCTCGATTGTAAATTTTGCAGGCACGAGAATCGAAATATTTCTAACGTTTATATTCCTCTTAAGCAGTTTTGAACCTTAGTTTCGGCTTAGTAGAATTGGGAACAGCGGCCGTTAGTCTAGATTAAGTGAATCTTAAGCAGTTTTGAACCTTAGTTTCGGCTTTGTAGAATTGGGAACAGCGGCTGTTAGTATAGATTAAGTGATGCTTAAGCAGTTTTGAACCTTAGTTTCGGCTTAGTAGAATTGGGATAAGTGTTCTTAATTTCTTAATATATTCGGCATCAACTGTTGTTTGTACGTTAGCGATCTGAATTGTCCTAGGGAACGATGCGAAGTTACCGAAAGTTATACTATCACTCCTAATCGATCGATCTTGCTGAAGAATCAAAATGTTATTGCTTGGAATCAGTGGCGTGCACAGAGTTTTTGATCAGGGTAGGCAGTAGGAAAACCGCCGAATTGATTTAAATTCAAATAAATAAAAAAGAAACTTGTCACAGATAGTTCCCTTCGTACAAGTTTTCGCTAAGTGTGCTTGCTGCTGGCTGTAGATGGTGTAGGTTTGGATTATCTAAGCTACTTAAATATACAAATAATAATAATAAATAATCGCTTCATGTATGCGTATTATCACAAGCCAATTAATGGATATCCGAGGTGGCCTTTATAAAAGCAGTTGGCGTTGTCTCACTTTCATACTTCAGATAACAACAGATGTCACTGTCGCCACTGATTGCCATTTGCTAATTTGTTCCAGAAAGCACTGCCTGATACTAACAAAAAACCTCATAGAAGCAAATTCAAACGACAGTTCTACTCTGTACTACGTGCATTTCGAAAACATTGATATTATATCTTGTATGAAGTTAGCTCTAAGCAGAAATAATTCCTGCTTAGCCCGCATTTTAGTGAGGTAGTCGGAGGGCGCGTGTAGTTTTTAGTTACAGTTTATGTCACGTTTGTAGTATGCCGTTTCATGTGGCGCTCGCGTAGTTTTGGTTGCTCAGCTTTGTCGCGCTTATTTTTGAAAGTGTGTATTTATTTTTAGTAATAATTTAATAAATTATAATATTATTTAGATGCTTGCGTTTTACAAATACGCTAGGGTAGGCAGTGCTTATGTGCCTATATGGAGTGCACGCCCCTGCTTGGAATGGCTTTAGCAATTATTAGCGACTAGCTGTGAAGAGCCAGGTTCTTCCCAACCTTCCTTACCAAATTTCTTCACTTTCCCCCGTCTTCGAGCGTGGCAACACGCTTCGAATTGGGGATGATGTAATCCAACAGGCTCCAGGCAGATGGAGCTAAAAAGTAAAAATGATAATGATGTAATGTCCTGCACGTGTAGGGGGGTAACCACTCCCCACCGAGAATCTCGTTTATCCCCAATTTACAGTCCTCCCATCTCCCATCACCCTTCCCTTAACTCCAACTTCAATACACAATACATTACTCACCCATCAATCCATTCCATTCCCAGTTCCTAGTGACGAAGGCTTACCGCCGATAGCTCCGTTGTAACTTGCAACTTCCCCCCCCCCTCTATCTGATAAACGATAAACGACGCTACTCTAACAAAAGGAGAGGTTAGAACGGATCTCTCGGCGGCAGGGGCACACATCTCCGAAGTGAACGTAGGCTTGACCTCCATTGTTGCAAATGTAAAAAAAACACATGGAAAAGTTCACAGCGAGAACTGCAGAATAACGCTCGCGGTTCGTTCTCGTTACAGAGACCAGTTTGTGATGACTTCGTTAGTATTGGTAACGAACGTTCTGTGATTTGATTCCATTACCCGGTTGACAAGACCAATCTTTATGGGCCGGGGCTATACCACTTCTTCTCACTATCAAGCCGCGTCTCCAGCGACAATATTTCAACTTATTTTCAATTTGGGAGGCGGATATGGGTATCGCCACCATTTATTGGATAACCAACACCCCTGCCATAAGTCACCCAAGTCACCCCAAGTTTTAAAAAAAGTGGTTCACTACGTTTGGTGTCTTAGCTGGGGTTCCCAGGTTCATGGGTTAAGGTTTGTCCACCTATTGCTTGGTGGGCCGGATCGAGAGAGATTGGTTGCATCGCCTTGAGAGATGGATTCATACGTCCGTCACACCTATATAGACACATTAACATCCAGATTTCTACCCACCCCTCTTATACTCTTTTCCTTTCCAGAACTTTCTCTAATTTCTTTCCCTAAAAAGATCCTCCACACAGCATCCCCAAAGATGACATAGGCCCTGAGAGAAATTATTTTCCTCAGTGAGGAGCTAGTGTAAAAAAAAAACATAAACATTGATCCAAATGTTGGTGAAAACATGAAACACTGGTGAATGGCCACAATGGAAAACCGAAAATGTAGTGGCCCCGACATAATATTTTTTTTGTCAGATGTTTTGAAGACATTTTGTCGCTGGAGACCAGACTTAATATCGGCTCGATGCCATCAACACAAAATACAGTGCCGGATCTAATATTAGGTGCAGACGGTTCGTGAAACCAGGGCGGCGAATTGTGAAATTATAAAATTTTTCATAAGGTCTATTTGTTTATTATTGCCATCACAAACCTAAGGAGGTTCCTTATTTTAACCGATTTTTTGCCTCTCGTGTGGACGTGTGGTGGCTATTCATTTTACTGCGTTATTGGGATGGAAAAGTAATAGTTAATAGCCTGTAACAACATTTTTTTTTCTTTATTATTGAATTGTTAGTTACCCGATTTAAGGATTTTTCGCCCACCATGCTAAGCACATCCCCGTGTTGCGGTGGGTGGTCGATTTTATAAACAGAGTATTATCATATGAAATATAAAAGTACGTAATATAGTATAAAAGAATATAATATAACATAATTTAACTAATGAATATAAAAGAGTATGGAAGAATATATAAAAGAAGATAAAAAGTATAGAACCCAAAAAGCACAGAATATGAGAAGTATTATAGAGTAAGCAAATGTACTGTTTTATCTCGGACGACAGGTGATAATGAAGAGATACTGGACAACCTAGCATAAAGCCTCGATGACACACGGCGAGTTTACAAGCTACTATCTGAGAAATTCACTATCTGTTAGTAAACTCGCTCAGTGTCATCATGTTACTTGCTAACTAGCAGATTGTTGACAATCTTCGAAAAAAGTTGAAAGGTCGTCAACTTTACTCGCTACACGCCAACTCGTGATTGGTTTATTTATGTTTCCAATATGGCTGCCAATTAACAGCTGATTTCGACTGTCAACTGTCTGAAGAATTAGTTCACATTATTTCCGCTACTGGCGCTAGCAGCTACGTGCGAGTCCAGTTTCCTACAAAAATGTCGTGAGCTACTGAGCGAGTGGACAGTTTTGTGTGTCATCATGACAATCTCACTCGCCGACTCAACTTTTAAACTTAGTAGATAGTAGTTTGTAAACTCGCCGTGTGTCATCGAGGCTTAATACAGTACTTTGCTGTTTTTTTAAAATGGAGAATATATTTATTTTTGGATAGATACAGCATTTTAGCTTTACATCGCTCGTTACATCATATAAAATTTCTTTCATTTGCTTATTATGGTTACTTCCCAAGGAATTGACGATGGTACAATGTTGTTACTGTCAAAACAATCACTTCGGTAATAGCGAAACATTGCAATTCATCCTGGGGTGAACAAACAAAATTTACTTAATTAATTTGTGTTGTTTCACGATTATCTAATTAAAAATGTTATATATCATATTTACATCTTAAAACATTGCTTAAAATGGCTTTAGTCAGTGTAGTTTGTAGTCCAGATCTGAATATCACGTACTTCTCCACCTTCTTCTTTCCCATCTCTGTACTAACAACCTGCCCCAGCTCTAGATGGAGCAGATAGAGAGAGAGAGAGAGAGAGGTGCCGGTGGAAAAAATTAAGATCTATGGCGCAAAATTTCTTGGTTCGGCTCTGCCTATACCTACTACGACCTCGCTGTGTATTGTGGGCGTAGTAGTGTTAAAGTAGATATATTCGGTATGATATAGGTATATTTTTTGTAATAGTAGGTATACATATAGTTGGTATAATATTTAGTAGGATTTGCGTTATGTCTGTCTGTCAATTTGTTTGTGCATTCCGCTTCCGTTGTAGAGAATCTGCTGATGTATCCACTTTATAATGCATGCTAGCCTTGATTTAAAAAAATATCTAACTTTGACTAGGTGTCTAATGGTGACTATTGTTAAGTAAATATTTTTTTTAAATATGAAATCGTCGTATTTATTTTGACTTTCTCATTCACAATTTTTCAATATTAGTTCAATCATCTCAATTAAAATTTGAAAAAAAAATGTCTTTGATATAGTTTAGTTTCTTTGGACAAATTATTGTGTAATACCTTATTAACACTTTTAAAATTAAATAGGTAAGTAGGTACCTATACTTATGGTTAATAATGAAGTAAGTAGCTATATAAGTAGGTACCTATTTATAAATCTTATAATTTCAGAGGAAATTTGAGTTTTGATTTATTAAATACTAGCGAGTTCTGGTTCTCCCTGCGTGTCCTTTCAAATTCGTCCCGTTCCCCTTCCGCCACCTTAGCCTTCCATGTCCCCTTCCCCTTACGCGTTTCCCTCCACCTTCCCTCTTCCCTCTCCCGCTTCTCCGTCCCGCCAACTCCCCTCCCTCTTTCCCCTCCCCCTCCCGCTTTCCATGTATTCAGTCCCGGTACATTCAGTTTTCAAACACCTCGCGTGCCACCAATTACAGTTTATTTATACAAATTTTCATTTTTTATTATATTACAAACATTCATTTTTGTATTTTATAAGAACAAGCAATCAAATTTGTTACCTAACATAGGTAACTATTTAAAATACCTGTAATTCTTGAATAGACTCAAAATATTCGCTGTTGGTTAGTATCTAGGTGAGTACTTCAAATAAATTTATTAATTTAAAGAGTTTATTTTAAAATTGAATTTTTATTGAACAATCGATGGTTTGCAAAATGTCATTCTTAAATTTAGACATTTCTGACAGTTTCGTAAAAGTTTTTGCAAAATTAAAAAACTTTTCGGATGTATCGTCACGTGGTTGTAATAATCCAGAAAGCTTTGCGAGGGTGTAAAGAAGATAATATGATGTGTATAGTATCAAATGCAGCAATCTCCAGATGAGTTTCCGTTGTTTTTCTCCGTTATTTTGAGAAAACCAAAAGCAAAACGCTTCATTTCATAAATAAATTGCAGTAATTCTCACGCATTCATAAGGTGATAATTATATTCACAAAGTAATAAGAGCATAAAGATCTGGTTTTAATTCCAAATGACTACTTTTCTAGGTAAGAGGGTGTATCATTAACAAAATTGCATTGTTAGTCCACTTTTGAAAAAAAATGGAGATTGCTGCATTTGATTCAACACACCTCATATTTTGAAAGTTTCAAAAATTTCCTATACTTAATATATCAATACATATCTAAACAAAAACATACATACATGCAAGCAAGCAAACACACATTCATGTTTATAAATACATATACATATAGATGAGAAAATTAGAAACATACTTTTTTCAACGCAGGTCAACTGTTCTCAGAAGTAGTACTAGTAGATAAAGCTGATATAATAGTAGATGTAGTTGATATATACGAGTAGGTATATAATGTATAGGTACTCGCCTGATCACGCTCGCAGCTAATTTCTAGTCAACAAAATCTGAAGTATAGGTTTATTGAACCACGCGGACAGCAAAAAAACCTCGCTCAAAAAGACGATGGAGGTATGATGCCACAGATTTTAATTCATACAATTCAATTCAATTGTATTTAGAATCAAATAAAAAAAACTGTACGTGTTTTATTAATGGTTTTGATGCGTAATAATTTAAGCGATTTTGTTTTCCAAGGCAACGCTGCTTTGGAAATATATTTTTTCGAAAAATTTATTTTATATGTCAATGTCATTTTAATGTTACTGTATACTGTTTTCTTGATTTTTGAAATTTTGTAAAAGATGTGTTAATTTATTTATCTGCTGACCAATAAAGACGTTGGGTTGTCAAGCAAAATAACTTGAGATGTTTAAACGAGACAACTAGCATTACTTGCGCCCACTGAGGAAATAACTCGATAGTATGTTGTAATTTTTTCCTTACTTTTGGTAAAATTGAACATTTTTAAATATCGAAATTCTTTTTTCAAAAGATAACCAATCTCTTTTCTAAGTTCGCTCCGCAGGTTCCCTCCACAGGCTGCTAGACCTTGTGGGCGGCTTTTGGTTCGGCTTCGCCCAGTTTGAGTGTTTTATAAATGCGCAAGGAACTGGTTCCAAAAATAGCCGGCTCCTCGGATCCAGTGACAACTAGTCACCGGGACGCGTATTTCCAAAACCTAGACAGGTTCAGTCGTGGCAGCGACAATTTACATTTTCAATATCAATAATTAAATATTTAGAAATAAAATTATTAATATCTAATACACACATTGAAAAGATTATTTTATCTAGATTTTAGAACAATTTTAGTTTGTGCAAAGTGATAAAAAATAACCAATATAGAGGTGTATTTACAATACATTGGAATAATCGGGAATATTGCGCGCCAACCCGGACGCTTGCAAAAACAAAAATTGTTCTCAGGACCGGTAAGTTTTGGAAATACGCAACCGGGACGAAGTAACCGCGAGAGGCAATGACGTCATATATAATATAGACGCGTGGTAGAAATCACAACGTGATATTATTATTCACAACTGCCATTTAAAATAATAATTATACCATCTATCATCCACCATCCACCTCTCTTATCTCTCCATATCAGGAGACCAGGGGAGTGAGGAGAGTTCGACACAAATGACACAAATTTAATCAAATAAAATTTACTCGAGTACACCGGGATTTGAACCCGAGGCCTCCGGATTCGTAGCCAAAGATCGTAACCACTCGACCACGGAGGCCACAGTTTTAAATTCAAAAAGCGTTATTGCCTCGAGAGTCAAATAGGATATATTATTTTTCAATGACTTGTGACGTTTTACACTTATGTTAAATTCATTGAAATAAATTAATAAAAGTTGCAATCTGACAATGAAGTGTCAACAAATGGATGTATGTTAGTATTCTAACTAGATTCTAAGCTTAAACACGTTAGAATATAGTCAGAAAATAAAACAAAAACAAAAAAACATTTCAAACTTTTATATTTTCTTTTTACCTACTTTACAACACACCCTTTCTCACATGTTTCAGGAATGACTAATAAATAGATAAATCTGTGTTAGAGCTAATCTTCAAAAATAATAGTAAGCGTTAAAAAAGAAGAAGAAGAGGAGATAATTATATGCAAACGTTAGAGGGAGCGCGCTAATATTAAAAAAAAAAAAAAACAATTATATTAATAGAAAAAAAACATTGGACAGCAAAATAAAATCTACTTTTTGTACTTCACAAATGCTTACGAATCGGTGTTTACGATTTACGTACCCCGGTACGGGCTGTTCCACCCTAAGTAGAGTAGGTATACTTGTTCCAACGAGAGCTCGTCCACACGTCATTAATGGTCGTCCTCTTCCCTCCTTCTCACGCGCCTTGTATCAAAAAGAAAGAGACAGAAGACAAAAGAACGAAGACCTCTCACTGGAACTAGTAGAGAACAACTTATTCACTACATGCATAAATACATGTTAGCTCCTAGCACCTACCGCAAAATCACAAATTATGGTGATTCGTTGGACAAAGGTAAAAAAAACCAATTCACAAGTCACATCAAATATATTTGTGATGTGTCTACTGTTTCTAATAGAAAATAATATGTTTAATGGCCTGCTTTTTAATTTGTTTTTTTTCGCACCAATATTCAAGCCGAATAGATGATGGTCGGATATCCGGTTAAGAAGTTGTACGCCGAATATCCAGTTCTGAGTTCTGACCAATTCACTTTTCGTTACATATATGTAGGTATCAATGTTAATAATTTCATTGCGTACCTACCTACCTAACTAACTGGTTAAGTGCCCATGTACGTTATCTAGTAACCACCAAACCACCAAATAACCTATTCTGTCAGTAATCTGGAAGCCTAAAGTTAGTACCATTTAAAAAAATATATGATTAAATTAAGTAAGCACTTTTAGGCTAATAAATTTATTTTAACCGTCAACTGGTTTCGCAAGAACCTTTCCCTGGTCAAGACAAGTAAAATATTAAATTGGTAACAAATTAAGAAATAAATATTAAGAACGTAAAGGTTTGTGTTGGAGTGATTCTTGAAAAAAAAACGAGTGTGTTTTAGACCACACGACTGAAGTTAAACTACACTGAAGAGAGAAAGAATATGTGTGACCTATGACCCTGGGGTGACCTATGACTGTGGGGTGACCTACGACAGTGGGGTGATCTATGGCCTTGAGGTGACCTATGATCTTGGGGTGACCTATGATTTTGGGATGACCTATGACCTTGGGGTGACCTATGACCTTGGGTTAACCTATGGCATGGGTATTCAATAAATGATTCCTTGTGCTCGCACCTCTCTCTCTTGCCATCTCAACTTACGTTCGCCTCGCCCGATCACACTTTTTCGTAACGCTCTCGTCACGCATTCACCAGCTTACTTCCCAAGTCAAGCGTGCGTAAAGAAGTTTTACTTCAAAAATCAGAGAAACAGAACGGTTTACATAGAAACTATATGCGGATGAACCAACGGTTACGTTTTTAAAATCATAATAAATAAAATAGATTGGAGCCCACTGAACGATCCGAACTCGGCTAACTTTGTCATTTTAAACTTTACTCGCAAGTTTCTTGGACTTTTAGATTTTGATGGCTTTAATTTATTGCTTTGTTAATATTTTAGAAATAAAGCTGGTATCCTAGTGTAAAACTGTCCACCTCCGCATATAATGCTGCGTTTCGCGCTGTTTGCGATTGCCTGTAATTGTAATACCTACCTTTATACGCAGTATTATATTCGGAATCCGACGAAACGACGACGCACTTCTTACACGTGCTCCTTGCGCAGATAGCGACAAGGTTAAAACACCGGCCGCCTGTTTTGATTTCAGCAAAACAACCATCGCCCAAATGAATATTTTATTATTATATGAAAATGTTTTCCGATCACAACCTAAAGAACTTAATTTGTCATATTTTACAATAAAAACATATTTATTTATGTATTTAATACATGAATTATCGAAATCGAATTATCGTTTTTTTTATGATATTTCACCCTCCGTGATAGGGATGACCCTGTGTTATGGCGGGTGAAGTTTACAGTTTGCGGATACACATTCATTAGTACCTATAGGAGTAAAGGTTGAAAATTTTCACTAATTAATACTATCCTCACAGATTCTTCTACAATAAGACAGTTTATGTAGTTATATTGGATTACTAGAACAAGGTGAAGAAGTTAAAGAATTATTGGAAAAGAGAAGTTATTATTAATATATTAAGGAATTATTGGTATATAAATCACAGTAATCAGTCTACTAACATACAGACAATGCTGCTTAGATAGTAAATAAAGATATATAAAAAATTATCATGTTTTGGCTGCTCTTAATACTATGCACACAGATCTTCTTTAATAAGAAAATGATATACCTGTATTTAGATTGGGTTACAAGAAGAAGATGAAGAAGTTAGTGAATTATTATAAAATGAAAAATGAAAATTTTGAGGAGTTGTTAGATATAGATCACGCTAATTAATCTTGTACATACAATGCCGCTAATTTAGAAAATAGAGATATATAATATTTTGTCTGAAAGGTGATAAAATTGATAGAGTGTAAAGTTAATGGGTATTAAAATTGTAATGTATCCGAAAAAGGGGTTCGTAAGTAGAAGATTTTATACTTCAAAGCATTTTTATAGGGCTGATACCCTATTTTTTCTCTATAAAAAGACTTGAGTGATCAACCGGTCAGTGGTTGAGTGGGCATCGCATTTGGGTCCCACCCGACGGTTGGACGACCTCCGTACCGTAGTCCAGTGGCTAAGACTCTTGACTCACAATCCGGAGGTCGCGGGTTCGAACCCGGCGTGCGCAAATAAATTTTATTTGATTAATTTGTGTTATTTTCACAATTAATTCGTTTAAAATAATATATAGTATATTTGCGGCACGTTCCAGAGTGGAAGATACTATTAGTATCGCCCTGGTGTAAGACCACCATTCAGAATTGAAACGTTGCTTCAAAATGGCTTTAGCCGTGTTTGGTGATCAGATCTGAATAGCCAGGTACTTCCCAACCTTCCTCTTCCCCATCTCCTTCCCCTCCCCACTACCTTCTCAGCCACACAACATACCCCATTGGGGATGCCATGGTCTCACTGGCTCCAAACGGGAGCAGTTGAGATTCTTGTGCGGTATTCACTGTAAAAAAAAAAAACCCAGGCGTTCCGTGTTCGATTCCTCGGCTGGCTAAGTCCTCCATCACGACTCAAGCAACATTTTCGGCTTACTGTGGGGGTAGTAAGAGATTTTCAAATATTGTCGGGTTATTCGTAACCCGGGAATGTTTGTCTTAGGTACTTTAAAAAAAACGAGTGCGGTTTAGACCACACGACTGAAGAAAAACTTCACTAACTTATAAAAGAAGAGAGAAAGAGAATGTGCGCGCGCACTGCTCTCTCTTGCTCCTACAGTGTGATACAGACAAAAAGGCCTGCGCTGTGTCTTAGATATACGAAACATAACTGGCTATCAGAGAAAGAGAGAAATAAAATGTGTGCTCGCACCTCTCTCTCTTGCTCTTACAGTAATATACGAAACGTAACTCTCTCTCTTTCTATCTTCTATTTTATCTATTTTAAAGCTAAATTAACTAAACTTTCAACTAAACTAAACTTTTCAATCCAAAAACATGATTTTGCATTACTTTGTATGACATCGCCTTATGACTGGCGCTCTCAGTGGCAGGATCATAAAATTATTTTTATTTCGTTTACCTATTGTTCTAACCCATAGATCCGAAGCTAAGAAGCTTGCCGCTCTGCCATGGAGGTCATCGTGATTAATTAACGTATATTTTTTCCAAACACCACACATTTCGGTCCCGATCTGTTTATGGTCCAGCTGCCGAGAGCTCCGCCGCGATCTCTCTTTCGGTTGTACGCTTGGTGTATTGAAAGGACAGAGAGGTAACGGCAGATCTATCAGCGGCAGCAGACTGTTGACTGTTTACTGTCTAACCTCGAGCGAACGCACCACGTTTCCTCGCGACCTAGATTCGAGTACTTATCATGATTTTTATTGCCTATTTCTATTTCGGATATTTCTGGAAACTGAAGCTAATTTTTTTCTTTTAAAATTGGACCGTACAACTCAAAAGAATTCTAAAATAATTTCAATAATAAATTCTCAATGAAATAATGAAACAGAAATTAAAGAGATACGATCGCCACTGAGATCCTAAAAAAAATTCAGATACAAAATCAAAATCTTTTAAAATATAATTTAAATTAAATTAGTGTTATTATATTAAGTTCTGCAAGTCTTTTAGTTTTGAAGTGAAACTTCTTTAGCCCCGTTGTGATTTGAAATTGGGATGAAACGGAAATGACGCATTACAGCACCTGCAAAGCATCAAACTGCGCTCATTGGTAGCTTGGATTATGATGTCACTTTTCAAGGCTTCTATTGGTTTAGTTATGAAACGGAAATGACGCTAGGTCTTCGCTTATTGGCTGCTTTGATTATGACCTCACTTTTCAATGCTCCCATTGGTTAAGATTGTTTGGTAGTGGAAGTTTCGCTTCTACCGCGTGTAAGCCGCACTCGATTTTTTTTGTGGCGCCTGTTTCGGCTTACAATGCCATTTTCAAACTGTAGTTAATGTATATACATTGAAAAAAAAAATTTACCACTTTGAGACTTGATTCTAAATTTCAAGCCTTGTAAGCTGTCACAAAAATAAGCAGAAATTAATAATAATTTTAATAAATTCAATTTAAATTAATTTTTAATAGATACTAGTACTAGATCTACGAATTAAATAAAAAAAAAAACAATATACTTATAACAAAATTAAAAGATTGAATAAAAAACAAAATGGAAATATTACCAAAAAATTTAAAACGTTAAAGAATAAAAAAATATAGGTAGATACGCAATACACAACACCATTCCAAAACACGCATCATTGTATAGGTACATACCTACTATTAATTTATAACTCATAATATTTTCCAAGTTATTTTTAAAATTTCATTATCACCATGTACATTTTAATTTTAATATTATTTATTTATAAAAATGTATTATATCGCATTTTATTGAATTTTGCGGGGGCCTCAGCACGGGTAAAGCACCCAGTTATTATAAAAAAATATTTTAAAATATGTAGATAGTTATTGTATCAAATACACAAATACCCAAACGTTCAAATAAATAATAAAGTTGAATACTAAAACCAAGGACGCACGAGTAACGCTGAAGTGTAAAAAACAACATTGTTAATGTATTATGGTTGAAACTTCTAACCTACATTTACTCTTTGCTGTTAATTTATTTTATTGCTTTGAATTAACTACGCACATAGAATAAATAATAAAGGACACAAGAAATGCCATGTGGGCGTGTTTAGCGATCCAGAAGTCTGACGATTCTTTGCTTAAATTTCATAATACGCAGAACTGTGAAATTCAAATAGAATGACGATATACGATGCCAGGTAGGTGTATAAGAGACAGAGCGTGTGCTAAAGGGACTATAACCAAAATATACTACGTCAGTGGCGACATTGGTTTCCATCCAAATGCATATGGAAGGCATGTCTAGTGTATATTATCTAGTCATTGCTTATAATAAACCAAAATTTCATCCAGTTTCATACTTTCATAGTGGTTGATACTTGATAAATTTAGTAGTGTCCAACCGAAACCGAAACTGAATCTTCGGTATCTGTCTCATTTTCGGCCGAAACCGTAACCGAAACCAAAACTTTTTTAGACAAATTAAAAATATATTGTCTACTGAAATTTGGCAATTTTTTTACACTTATGACATTTAACACTTGTGTGTAAAAGTGTGAAATACAAAAAAAAAAAACAATACTTGAAGTAAGTGAAAAAACATTTATTTTTAAACGACTTCGAAAAGGAGGAGGATATCAATTCGACGGAATTTTTTTTTTTTTTTATGTTTGTTACCTCAGAACTTTTGATTGGGTGCTTCCCGTGTGGCCGAAGGTTAGGCAGATTTTCTGCTAAAACCGAAACTGATGCCGAAACTTGTCGAAACCGAAACCGAACCTTCGGTCAGTCGCCAAAATTTAGTATTTATAGAAGTCCCAGGCAGAGTGCGTAGAGTACGTCTTCATGAAGCATTCAACTGGACGTATGTCGTATGTTGCTTGGTATAATATTGATGGGTGACGGTGACCATTATTCTATAATTAGGTAAGGGACGTAGGTCTTGACTTATTTTAAACAGTGATTCCTGACATTATTTGAAGTAAAAATGTAAATGAAATGATTTCCGGTGACTTTTTTTGGTATGCTTTTTTTTTCTTTTTTCTTCAAGATCATCGATGGTCACTGAGCCTAGTAACTGTCCAATACATAATGATATTTTATTTTATTTATGAACATAAAAAAGTCACCGGAGACCAAATTTTAATTTACAATTTTTTACTCCAAGTAATGACAAGAATAACTAGTCAAGTACGTTATACATCTTCGTATACACCTGTACATACCCAGATCGATGATAAGTACCTACCTACAATGATACATACAAGATTAATAAATATGTGGATTCAAAATGGGAAAACATAATTATATGATTAAAGACATTCGACACTCAAGTATCTTCTGTCTTTATCGTTTTCATACAAGACGTGTGCTAAGGAATTTTTTATGAACTCATTTTAGGACGATCCTCGAGGACGTTCATAAGACCTCTCTGTGGGACTACTATACCGCTTTGCTGGGAGATGATAAAGATTAACATTGTTAGTTTTTTTATTGGATTATTCTATGTTTAGTAAATAAGATATAAGTATTTGAATTGCAAGATACTTCTTAACATTCCCCACCCACTTCCATCAACCTCACAAGATTCATCACTTGTAGTTGAAACAACTGTTGTTCCGTACCGCATACAAATAAAAATAAATCATTGCATTTTACTGGAACTTCTATCAAGCCATGTTATAAGGTTTAAGAATCAGATACAATCGGGCATCGGGTCGAGTTCGTATAGGCACGCAGACGTATAAGACATAATAGACTACTTTTATTGGTAGATAGGTTGATACTTAGTACTTAACAACTAGGTATTGATGAGTAGTATCCCTTCCAACAAACGTATGGCTCCAATTCAGGTAATGAAAAGTTTTTATTGTCTACTACAAACAGTTGTCACGTAGTAACCTACCCAGAGTAGGGCGTTTTATATGATGCTTTTTTTGTCCAGTCGTCTTTTCACATGGATTCGGGATGAAAAAGGGATCTGTTTTAGTACCGGCGCAGACTATATTTGACATGGAGGCGTCTACTAATATCTACACGAATTCCAAAAACTGAACAAATCGGACTAATATCTATGAGAACCAAAGTAAGGACGAATATCTACAGCTCAAACTGCTGACTAATATCTATGAGAACCGAAGTGAGGACGAATATCTACAGCTCAAACTGCTGACTAATATCTATGAGAACCGAAGTGAGGACGAATATCTACAGCTCAAACTGCTGACTAATATCTGCAAGAACCAAAGTGAGGACGAATATCTGCAGCACTGGCAGAGGTTGGAAATGCAATTTTTTTTTTATTTTTTTATTTTTTTTTTTTTTTTATCCTTTATTCCAGATCTCGGGGAGGGTGGTGCAGTCCCACGAGTTCCATATAATACATATACATTATGTGTAGCATATTAGAATAACGTAATGTTGCGAATGCAGTTTGAAAAATTTAATTTATGTATGTATGCATGAAAAAATCCCTAATATCGGACTATTGGACACATTTAGCTGATTATTAAGGATTTTCACTCTGTAGATATTAGTCCCACCTATGCTCCATAGATATTAGTCACCACTGGGACCGTCATAGATATTAATCCGACCTTAGCTCTGTAGATATTAGTCCTCACTCTGAAGTTCATAGATATTTGTCCAACATATGACCTGTAGATATTCGTCCGACATACAGGCTGTAGATATTAGTACCTGAAGTCATTTGACATTAGTTCGGTTTTGTGAATTTCGTCAGTATATTTGTTGATTTGTTTACGCATAGACAAACAAGGGATGCTTTCAAGGTGTTTTCATTTGGTCCCAAAATATTACTACTTCTATAGCGGCAACTACCTGTATATTGTAAGAAAAACGTCCATAATGTAGGTTTTACACCATCTCTTTTTTTAGCGCTATTCCCGTATAGAGACCAAAGACAAAAATTTTACGCGATCGCCATTTTCATATCTACGATTTTAATTGGCATCACTGCAAACAGCACATGAACCATGTTTTTTGCTGTGATGCCAACTGAAATCGTAGATATGAAAATAGCGATCGCGTAAAATTTTTGTCTTTGGTCGTAGATATGAAAATTGAGACGAATAATCGATCGCGTCAAGCGAAAAATGTTGTCTTTTGTCTCTATACGGGAATCGGGTTGGAGATGGTGTTGGTGTAAGTGTAAAACCTACATATTGTGTAGGCAGTGTTTATTATGCATACATATTTAGACTACCACATTATTACTTCTTATTACCAAACCTGCGCACTCTATCGTAGATTGTATGCGCAAACTTGTCCTCAGTTCACCTCACCGGGACGACCGGGTCCGGAGCGGTCATGCAGGGTGGACTTTTTAGTTATCGACCGTTGTTTAAAATTTCTGTTCCCGATCATTATTTTTTACGAGCATGTTGGATCACTTTTGTCGATGGTACAGAATAGTATTTTTTTTTCAATACTAGCGCAGACCCGTGAAAAATCACGGGATATTATAATAATTGTTAATTCTGTTAAGCTGAAAGTATCATTGCCTTTCAAACGAAGAAATTCACCTTTCCAATGTTATTAAAATTGATCAACATATTTTGTGATTTACTGTGTTTAATTTTATTTTTTATTTATTGAGATTAAATATGTGTACCTACAACACAAAGTGACAAGACTGGTGGATCAATCTGGGACTTGTATGGGGATATTGGCCAATATGAGTGTGCTTTTTCGCATATATCTACTGGTTCCCCTAGAATTGTGCTATGAAAAATGTATTCGTTTATGACTTAGGTGCAAATTATACAATTTTTTGCAGCCTGGCGGCTTACGTCAACGCACTGTATTTTTCCCACAGCACGGTAACACACGAAACAACGCGCTCATCACGTGATCCCATCGCAATGTGTAAGAGTGTGATAAGTAGTGACATGTGATTGAAAATTACATTTTTTGTTTTTAATAGAAAAAAATATCATCGAGCAGCAAAATGACATGTCAATACATTTTTACTCCAAATATGCTCAGGAATCGCTGGTTAAAATCCTTCGGGTACGTATTGATGTATCGTATGTAGGTACAATTTTTTTTTTTAATCTTGATCTTGCATTGGTATGGTATTACCTTATTTTATCTTAAAAATAAAGCACTTTCATCCTATTGAATGTTAATCTTTCACCGGGGCGATACTGAGGGTAAGTTTCTACAATCTACACTATACCATCTCTACAATAACACAGGGCTATCGCTCTGGTTATGCTGGTAATAAATGCACCACAAATATACAGCATTTTGAAAAACTAAAAATAAAATCTTACGGCCCATCTAACCATAAAAATCTGTAGAAAATTGACATCGCGTGACAGGTAGAGCGTCCAACGAGTTCTAGATTATCATTGTTACTTTATAATGGCTTTAATGTAGGGAAGGTGTTACAGGTTACAGAGTTAAATTTCGATAGTATATGAGGTCTCCCCTCAATGCTATATACCCAGAAACGGGGAGAAGAGGTAACGAGTATCAGAGAGATTTTGAGAGGATAACAGTGAGCAGTACCGGATTATCCCTAAGGCAGAGTAGGCAACTGCCTAGGGGCCCCGCATCGGCTAGGGGCCCCGCGCCCCAAAAAAAAATAACTTGCGTCAATGGTTCGACTCACAATAAGTGAGCAACTCCGGCACCCATTTTGGAAAAAGTCAGCTTTCAAGATGTTTTAAATATTTTTTTTTTATTACAAACATTTATTTATAGGTTAATAACATTACATGCATTAAAGAAAACAACAAATTATAATAATTAGGTTATAACCCAATAACTGTTCACATCACGCACAAATAATAAATAAAAAGTAAACAATTAAAACAAATATTTAAACATAGTTGTATTTTACTTTACTTTCCTTCGTATCAATACCCATATGATTATAGGTGCCGTGTGTGGTTTATGAACGCGTTTTTCTCGAAACTGATTTTTTCAACACGGTTGACAACATATTAGAAAAACAATACATCCGATTTGCATGCACTAAGTCTTAAACTGTTAGAAAATCCAGTCAGTATGGCACCACTTGGAGATTTTTTTGGAGAGCACCACAGAAGGGCCCTATTCTATTTTTTTTTATGAACAATGAAAATTTCCCACAAAAAAATCGAAATTAAAATTCGTTGTTCCGCCATTTTTCCTTATTTTTAATGGTGAAATACGTGGTGAAATAGACACTAGATTTTCAAACAGTTTAAGACTTGCAAATCGGATGTATAGAGGTTCTTTTAACAAAGTTTTGAGAAAAACACATTTAAAGTTTTGCTGAAGGATAATTCAACATACAAACTGGCCTGAAGAACCTACGGTTGTAGCGAAACCCGGTCGGCATATAGTATGTAAAATAAAAGTGGTGTTTAATAAGTTATTGTTTCACATAAAATGCTGTATCTCCGTCAATTTTTCGAATATCTTTAAAACATTTGGTGAGAGCATTTTTAACAAATGTATCTTTCATAAAATGAAATAAAATTACAAAATTTTTTTTTTTACAGAGTCCGCCTTAAGAGCGAATAACCAGCAAATTTAAATTCAGATTCCGACGTCAGCGCTACACACTCGCTAGCGGGCATTTTTGGAACTAGAGTTCGATCCGCTCCAAGCTTGGTTTCGAGATATACTAGCTCACGCGCTAGGACTGTATAGACGCCACAGTATGGGTCAGATGAAGATGTTAAATTCTCGCTTTCAAAATTTTGATGAGTAGTAGTTATTTGTAATTTGTATATCGAAGTGCATAAACATAAATAGTTACAAGTAAAATGCGTAAACCCAGCAGGTATTAAGTAGATACCTATATGAATAAACAATTTGTTATATTCTTTTTAATATTTTGTTTTTAATTGTATTTTACGGCCATTAGATATCTCAGTATCGCCCTGATGTAAGACCACCATTAAGAATTGAAACGTTGCTTGAAATGGCTTTAGCCGTGTTTAGTGAACAGATCTGAATAGCCAGGTACTTCCCCACCTTCCTCTTCCCTATATCCTTCCCCTCCCCACTACATTCAGCCTTACAACATACCCCAATTAGGGATGCCATAGTCCCACTGGCCCCAGACGGGAGCAGTTGGGACTCTTGTACGGTATAAATGAAAAAAAAATAGTAATATTTAGTTGGATTGTAAAAAATTACTCATTTTAAAATATTTATTCGTGTGCATATTTGTTTATTTTATATTTATGTGAATACCGCACAAGAGACCCAAATGCTCCCGTCTGGAGCCGGTGAGACTATGACGTGACTATGGGGTATATTATGAGGCTGAAGGTGGTGGGGAGGGGAAGGAGATGGGGAAGAGGAAGGCGAGGAATTACCTGGCTATTCAGATCTGGTCACTAAACACGGTCATAGCCATTTCTAGCAAGTTTCAATTCTGAATGGTGGTCTTACACCACCCAGGGTGATACTGAAAGCATCTTCCACTCTGGAACGTGACGCAAATATATTATTTTTAATTTAAATAATTGTAAAATAACCCAAATTATTCAAATAAAATTAATTTGCCTACGCCGGGATTCGATCCCACGACCTTCGGATTGTGAGTCAAGAGCCTTACCCCTTGACCACGCCGGCCGTCAATAGGTAGTATCAGTAATTTGGAAGGCGGGTATGGGTACCGCCGCCCCGGGAACCATGTATTGGATTATCAACACCTCTGCCATAGGTCACCCCAAGTGACTTAGCAGGGGAGCTCGGGTTCATGGGGCGAGGTTCGTCTACGTGGAAGTTCGGATCAGGAGAGACCGTTTTTTTACAATCGCTCGACACACTGCCTATCTCTACTTTGGGAATGCTGTGTGGAAGCTCGTTTTAGGGAAAGGAAGGAGAGGAACTTCGGAGAATGAAAAGGGTATTAGGGGTGGGTAGAAATCTGGGGGGTCAGCGTGTCCAGGAGTGCGGATGTATGGGGCCATCCCTCCCACTGCGGTGCAAGGCGATGTTCCGAGATGGTAAGGCTGGAGAAGTCAAAGGGACTCCCTCAACCACTTTTTCTAGATCCGACCTGCCATGCAGCTGGTGGGCAGACGCATCCACCGCCAAGACCTGAACAAACCTCACCCCCACGAACCAAACGTTGCGAACCACTTGGGATGACCTACGGCAGACGTGTTGGTTATCTAATAAATGGTTCTCGGGGCAGTGGTACCCATACCCGATTCTCGTGTTTGTTATTTTTGTAATACGAAAAATGGATATAAAAAAGGCCTACCCTCCCACCCCCTCTCAACCCCTCCCCCCCCCCTAAACCCCCCTCCCCTCACCCCTCACCCCCCACCTCTAACACCTCTCCACCCCCCGGCTCCTTTACCCCCCCCCCCCCCCCCTCAGCCGCCCCTTTCATCTCATCTCAACTCTCCTCCAACCTCTCTCCCTTGGGACCTGTTGGACTCTTATGCGGTATTACATAACAATATTTTTTTGGAGCATTTGGGACTCTCGTGTGGTATTCACATAACAATAATTTACAATATATATATATTTTTTTAATTTAGTCTGCTTTAGAGTCAAACACGACTGAAGTAAAACTTAACAAACTTATAACAATAAATTTTTAAAAAAAACGTGCTTCTCAAACGGACAGCTGTATGCGACCTGCGGACGTGTCGGACGAAAACACAAAAATTTATGTGAACCTATTCAAAAGCACTTCAACAAACAGAATTAAAGCGCACAAACCCTTTCTTTCTTTGAGTGGCCTGGCAACGCCCGCCGGGTGTCCGCTATATATAATGTTATATAGTGCAGGCGCTTGCATTATAATGCAGTTTTCCGGGACTTGGGATGGAACCATTACAGTTTAGTTGACCCCGAGGTTATAGTGGCCTTGCAACGCATGCCGGGTACCCGCTGTATTTAATGTTATATAGTGCAGGCGCTTGCAATATAATGTAGTTTCCCGGGACTTGGGATGGAACCGTTACAGTTTAGTTAACCCCGAGGTTACATTGGTCTTGCAACGCATGCCGGGTACCCGTTGTATATAATGTTATATAGTGCAGGCGCTTGCAATATAATGTAGTTTCTTGGGACTTGGGGTGGAACGATTACAGTTTAGTTAACCCCGAGGTTACATTGGTCTTGCAACGCATGCCGGGTACCCGTTGTATATAATGTTATATAGTGCAGGCGCTTGCAATATAATGTAGTTTCTTGGGACTTGGGGTGGAACCATTACAGTTTAGTTAACCCCGAGGTTACATTGGTCTTGCAACGCATGCCGGGTACCCGTTGTATATAATGTTATATAGTGCAGGCGCTTGCAATATAATGTAGTTTCTTGGGACTTGGGGTGGAACCATTGCAGTTTAGTTAACCCCGAGGTTACATTGGTCTTGCAACGCATGCCGGGTACCCACTGTATATAATTTAGTTATTTATTTACGGAAAAATAGTCCATTAACAATAATACGAATAACATGCGTTCGTTAAGGCCCGACCCGCCTAGCAATCGATCACCGTTCGCATCGATTACCGTTCGCAGGACATTTTTCGTAACAATCATCACTTTTCGTAACGCATTTACCAGCTTACCCCCCATGTGTCGAGCGTGCGCAAAGAAGTTTTACTTCAAAAAAATTATTTTGAAGCTGTTGGGACTCTTGTGCGGTATTCACATAAGAATAATTTACAATAAAAAAAAATTTCAAAATTTTCATAAAAATATTCAATGAACATGAATTTTTGCGTTCGGTAAACACTGTAGTTTTTACAAACACGAAACAATGAAATCGTATTATTTGTTTCATTTTAAATTCGTCATTTCCAAATATTACGATACAGAGCGCCGCGGAGACAACCGCCGGCTGCCACGTTTGCGGGCAGAGTGAATTCTCAATTCTCGAGTCGTCGAGCTATAAGAAAAATGGTAAAACGCGAGCTGTAAATTAATTAATATTAATTACTTCTTATGATTATTTTTCGATCAAAATTTTTATGACTTGTCAATAATGTCTAAGCAAAATAAGTATTTAAAAAAATCTTGAAATATATTAGTTTGGAAGTACGCAAATAAATACACAAACTGGCCAATTTACGTCAAGAAACACATGTACGTATATATTTTTTAATGATTTTATTTAAACTAAAATTAAAATTCTAAAACATACTTTTACCAGATAATGTATGGATTTATTTAACTGCATGATTATATGATTTGAAATTGGTGTTGTATAATACATGTACTTTTTTGAAAATATAACAAATCTGCCAACGAACTATGGTATAACCTTATTATACTTAAAATAAACATTTTTTCTCAAAATTTAATCCATAACTTTACTAGATAAAAGAACAATCTTTCAAAATCAATTTATAATTTTTTGTGGAAACGAGTCAATAAGTCTAAACACTGATTTAAAAATGACATATTTCTGGTTTCTCTGGTAATGTCCTCTTAAGTGGGAATCACCAGACAAAACCGGAAATATGTCGTTTTTAAATCAAATTTTAGACGAATTGACTCTTTTTCACCACAAAATTATAAATTGATTTCGAAAGACTGTTCTTTTATCTAGTAAAGCTATGTTTTAAATTTGAGAAAATATGTTTATTTTTAGTACATTAAACTTTTACCGTAGGGCGTTTGCAGATTTGTTAATTTTTCAAACAAAATTTTGTATTATACAACACACATTTCAAATTATATAATCATGGAGTAAAATAAATCAATAAATTATCTGGGAAAGATATGTTTCAGAATTTTAATTTTAGTTTAAATAAAATCATTAAAAAAAAGATCCGCGCATATATTTAAAAAAAAAACATTTTTATTTTGCTTAGACATTATTGAAAAATTATAAATACATATGATAAAAAAATAATCGGAAAAAGTACATAATTTGAATAGTTTTATCATCACGAGTTTGAGCATTTTTGAATTTAGGTATGTATGAAAGCAAATTGTGAATGAAATAATATTGATGTTAAAATGCTGGTATGGAGAAAAATGTATCAGTCTCATCAGAATCGCTCTGTACAGTTGCAAGGGTACGATCGCAAGATCATCGTTCGACGAAATTTAAATTCTCGGCCGCTGATTAATGGCATTAAAGCCTTGTTAAGGATTTGATAAAGGGGACATGGAAGCGTTTGATGGCCCCCGAGGACCAGAGGCCCGGGGCAAGCCGCCCCTCCACCCCCCCCCCCCCCCGTTAGTCCACCATTGGTAAAGGGGCCCCGAGACGTGCATTGCCTAGGGGCCCCGACATGGTTAATCCGGCCCTGACAGTGAGGATCTTGGCCTCCAGGCCGTTTTACATATTTGTTCCTGCTTTTTACGAAATAAAAAAACACAGTTTTTTCTTGTGAAGGAGTTATTATTTCAAGAATCCACACCCAACATATATTATTTTTAATTATTTTCAGGTCTCTGCTTGGCCACTTCTGGCCGGCTACCGGGTATCGGGCTGACACTAACCTCCGGGCTAGTGGGGCTAGTAAACCTTGAGGTAAACAGTAAATAGGAACACAAACTGGATATTGGATGGTACACATCTCTCGCCTCCCCCCTCACCCTCACGCTCGGGTCCCACTCTCCCCGCCCCTCTTGACTGCCACTTGGCACAAAGAAACCAGTATCGAGCCTCCAGCCGACCAAACACCCATTCCACGGTACCTCAGAGCAACCAACCCTCCTAAATCTTCACTCCTAACATCAGGTTTTTAGGCCAACAATAATGTTATACAAAAATGTTTTAAAAAACCCTCAGATTCAGTCAACCTAACATTGTAATCCATCTCCCAGAAGGAGATGAACCCACCAGGATGTACATCCAAATGTAATAAAACCCTCCGCCAACAAAATATCAAGTCACAAAAACGTGCAATACTGTATAGAGCCAATAACGCTCTTTCCTGATATAAATGCTATAAATACATACCATATAGTGTTGTAGGTATTGTGGTGTCACTTATAAATGCATCGTCATTTATTAACAACTCTGGTTGACAGTCGATTCTGATCGAATCGTGCTTGACAAGAACAGGTTATGAAGTAAAGACAATCCTATAAAAGGAGTCTTAGACAATAACATAGAGTTATAATAATAATACCAACAAACCAACATCCCTCTTTTTCTATTAAACAAAAAAAGCCAAAGCAACACAAGAATTATTACAAATATTACTTTTTTCTTTGCATTATTCATAACAGTAATAAACCAAACAATTAATTATAATCCGATGGATTACAGCCATCGGGTTTATTGACAGTTCTGCCAAAACGGATTTGAATGCTTGTTTCGTTGCTTTTCATTGTCATTTTGTCATTTTGTTGCTTGAATTATTTTAAAACTTGATCGTGCCTAAATGTATACTCGGACGGCGCTAATACAGAACATCCCGATATAATATGTTCTATAGTTTCCGGAAAAGCCAAACATTTTCTACATAAATCATCAATTTGATTTGTATCTTTGATGATATGCTTCATATAATTTTTAGTATTAATGACTCTATCTTGAATGGCAAGCATAAATCCTTCTATTTCTGCGCTCAACTCTCCAATACTCAACCATTTGTTTGACGAAAGTTTGTCAACATATGTTTGGTTGAGATAGTTGAAGTGTTTTGCGTGAAGAATTTTATTTGACCGGGAATCTAATAATTCCTGGTAGGTATTTATAAGAATTTTGGCATTCTCGTCGTATAAATTTAATGGCGAAATATTTCTATCTGCCTAGCAAATTACTTTGTGCATTTCTGAACTATCAGCTTTCCTATGGAAAATTTTTCTAAGCATTTCTACCTGATTATGTTTTAAAGATGTTATTTTGACTATACCTCTACCTCCTAAATTTCTAGGTTAATTAATTCGTTCTATAGCTGAATTTGGATGATGGCAATTAAATTTTGTTAACGTAGTTCTAATTAATCGTTCTAAGATATCTAAATCTGTATTGGACCATTTAATTATGCCAAATGAGTAAGTTAATAGAGGTATTGCCCAAGTATTTATTGCCTTTACTAAATTTTTAGCAGATAGATTGCATTTTAAAATTTTCTGATCTTAGTTTGAAATTTAATCCTAATATCATTTTAATACTAGTATAATCTAATCTATTCGATTGCGGATATCCTAAATATTTATAAACCTCATCCCCTTTCATACTTTTAATTTTGAAGTTTCTAAATATACCCTCGTCTCCATCTACAATTTTACCTTTCTCTACAAGGATCGTTCTACATTTATCTAAACCAAAAGTCATTTTAATATCATCTGAAAAAATTTTAACTACTTTAATCATTTTTTCTAAATTTGTTTCAGAATTCGAAAATAATTTTAAATCATCCATAAAAAAAATAAATGCGAAATTGTACTGCTCTCTCTGTAAATTTTTTATTATTAATATTTAACAATTTCTACTACAGTAGCTGACGACCAAGAAATTGATAGGTACATTTGTATGTGACAATTTGTTTCTGATAACAAATTTGTTCTTCTTCAGTATTCTTCATTCACAATAATATTTACTACGTTTATTTATTCATTCTCGAGAAATCGACAGTTTATATTTTATCAGTCCTTACAAATGTATAGTAGTACCTACCTATAGCCAAAATAAAACTATTTATGGATTTTCTCCTTGCGACTTTATCCTGATAAGACAACGTAAATACAACGCAATATTCCTTGTTGTAGTACGATACACGGATAATACGGAATATTCCTTTTTTGATTGATCACATATGACATTTGTCGAAAGTACCAAACCTTATAAAAACAAATTCTTGTAAAGACAAAAACAAAAGTACCCAATTCGAATTATTCCCGGTGCTACTGGTGCTTGGTTGAAGTTCAAGCTGCGTGTCATCATCATTTAGATATCATTCCCAGGTTTTGAATGGTTTATATGGCAAGCAGGGTCTGTCTAACGGGTAAGTGTAATTTTTTAAATTTTTATTTTATTTATTTATTCCAAGAATTTTGTTTTTACAATACAAATGATTACATGTGCAAGGTTATACAATAATTCATTTTATATTACTACTACTCCATAAATTGAGCTCATGAGCTCGTATTTATGGGAGGAGTATTAACATGCAAAAAAAATTAATAGTGTTTTAATGAGATTGTGATCAAAGAACTTATGAAAATAAATACAAATATTACTTGACAAAGGTACATAATTTAGAAAAAATAGTTTTAGAAGGACAATAACAGTATATATATACATATACTTTTAATATTAAATATTTCAGTTTAAGTAAGGGTAAATTAAATTAAGGGTACAATATATCATTATCCAATTTCAGGGACTTAATTTGCTTTTTAAATTGTTCATATTTCAATGTTCGCGTTAGGTATATTAATTTTGTTTTTGGACAATAATATATTGTACCATCTTACACCTAAATACAAATAGTGATGCTGAGCCGTGGTTGTTCTGAGCACAGGGATGGCTATTAAGCCATTAGTTTTAAATCTATTATTAGATATAATTATTAATTATTCTAATACATTTCTTTACATGTTCTTCTGTTATAAATAAAAACTTATCAATAATGCTTACACTTCATAACATGAATAAATTTTAATAAATTGACAATAATAATTTTTCTACGATTAGCAGAATTGATTGTCTATGAAATGTACTATAAATATGAATCTGGAATTTTATTATTATTGTATCGCATGAGTGAGTTAATTTTAACAAAATTAAAATAAATGATGCATGTTTTTTCGTCTCCCCCGGCATAAATACTCACTTTTCCTAAAAATAAAGCTAAATCTATGTAATTGTTTGAATAAGAAATGTTCCGTAGCGGAGTAAGACAAGTTTAATTTTTTTTCGGTGTAGGTACATACCTTTAGTCACGGGTTGTCATATATATTGGTGACCATATGACAGGATGTACATTGTACATAAAACAATTTATAAATGCAATGTCATTTATTAACCACTCGGGTTGACAATCGATTCATAAGCAGAGGCGTAACTATAGGCTGGCAGGACCGGGGCCCCCAAGAACATAAAATCAATTAATGTTAGACACACATAAAGACCAAATTCAAATAAATTATTAAGTTTTATTAATAAACTTGCTGACCCGGCGAACTTCGTACCGCCCCAGAATCAATAGCTGTTGTGTTAACTTATGTATTAGCTGAACTAAATTCAGTTTTTTATTAAGTTAAAAATTACACAATGAAGCAATTATCGATGCGCAACTGTCAATGTTTTGTTTTTGTAGAATCAGAGATGGCGTTGTGTACGGATTTATAATTTTTGTGATTTTATTATTTTCCGCTGGATTCGTAGATACCAACTTGCTGTGTGGCGAGCCGGAGGTTGAGGAGTGAGGTTGATTGAGGGAGGCCTTTTGACCTTTCCAGCCGGACTCTCCCGACCCATCGCCTTGCACCTCAGTTGGAGGGATGGATTCATACGTCCGTCGCTCCTGGACACACTGACCCCCCGATTCCAACCCACCCCTCATACCTTTATCCTTCCAAGAACTTCCTATCCTTCTCCTCTTTAACCCCCCCCCCTCCCCCTCCCCTAAGATGACATAGACGTTGAGGAAATTTATTTACTTTAGGGCCTCCTGTGTGGAGCTAATGAAAAAAAATGAAAGGGAGATTTATTATAATTATTGTATTTTTCCTGTGGAGAGGTGCAGACATACGTTCACCGTTTGTCCCATTTTCGACTGTTTGACTTTTTGAAGAAAGAGGTGCAGCATTATATGTTTTAGAACAAAAGCAAAACAATCAGCGCATTGATATTTGACGCTTTTGAATTTTTGGAACTCACTCACTACTCAATATTATATTTATCACAATATTCCTGCAGCTCTTTCAAAAGATGAGAATTTATTCCATACAAAATGTATGAGGAAAAGAATATTCTTCATAACTTTTTTTTTCGTGAATTTTGCCGATGTTTAAATAGCTATTCTGCTATTCGGGGCGAAAATAAATCCAACAAATCAAAGATCATAAAAACCGGTCAAGCCGTTCTTGAGTTATAAATGGTGTATCTAACCCGACTTTTTTAAAAATATTTTAAGATATCTTATAAAGATTAAATTGTTATTTAATTATAAATAAGTAATACCTATGCTTTTGAAAGTAAAATTTATTAGATATTTAAAAAAATGCACACAATATTAGTAATACTGTTGGATAACTTCTTAGGTGATTTATTAAAATTCAATTACAACGTGACTATTTTTACTGAGGAGGGCCCATCCAATGAATTTGCCACGGGCCTCAGATGGTATAGTTGCGCCACTGTTCATAAGTGCTTGACACAAAAATAAACCAAACCATTCACGCTTGACAGGAAAAGGTTATGCAGCTAAGATAATCCTATAGAAGTAGTCATGGACAAAATCATATAGTTATTATAATAATGCCAACATATAAATTTAGTTTAAATTGTATCAGTCTGAAGATGCCCGTCAGCCCGTCATAAGGTGAAACCGGTTCGATCGCCAATAAAAAAGTGGAAGAAAGTTACAAAGTTGTTTCAATCCATAAAAAGTCATATCAGGTTTTAACTTTATCTCCTAACTTCAAATCATCTCACACGACTTACGATACGTGTTTTAGACGACAGAGTTCTACGTGTACATAGACAGAGTTCTTTCTCAATCTATTTATTTGAACAGGGTTATATCATTCGATCATAATATCTACCGTATTTAGGTACCTACTAAAATATTCAGAAATCTGGTTTTTGTAAGACTGCACATGCATGCAACAAAACGCGAAACGAACCACGAATTATGGGAAAGGAACTAAGTAACTGCAAGTGGTGTTTCACGCCGTTTGCTGTTGCTTCATTCCTTTCTTAAAATTCGTGGTTTGCTTTTGTTCCGCGTTTTTTTAAATATGCATGTATATGCAGTCCAAAGAAGCAGAAACAACTTTAGAACGGTGAACTCTGGCATCATGAAAGTTACAGCACTTTCTGTACAGAACTACAATTTCAACGCCACTATTTTTAGACAACTACATCCATTCCATCAAGAGCTACGGAACTTTGAAGAAGCACAAACAACTCTGGAACGGTGAACTCTGGCATCACGAACGTTGCACAGAACTTTTTGTACAGATCTAGTATTTCAACGCCACTATTTTCAGACCACTGCATTCATTCTATCAAGAGCTATGCAGCTTTGAAATTGGTCGCACATCACGATCAAAAGTTCTATTGTTCTATATTTGCAAAAAAACGAGTTTGCTTTAGACCACACGTTTGAAGTAAAACTTCACTAACTAACTTCACTAAAACTTCACTAAAAAACTTCACTAACTAACTTCAAAAAGAAGAGAGAAAGAAAATGTGCGCGCGCACTGCTCTCTCTTGCTCCTACAGTGTGATACAGACAATAGGCCTGCACTGTGTCATAGATATACGAAACTTAATTGGCTATGAGAGAAAGAAAATGTGTGCTCGCACCTCTCTCTCTTGCCCCTACAGTAATATACGAAACGAAACTCCCTCTCTCTTTCTATCTTCACTAACTTATATCACCCTCTCAACTTACGTCCGCCTCGCCCGATCATACTTTTTGTAACGCTCTTGTCACGCATTCACCGGCTTACTCCCTAAGTCAAGCGTGCGTAAAGAAGTTTTACTTAAAAAAAATTGCATAGCTCTTTATATCTGAAGTTTCTAGGTCAGCGTAACTCTTTTCATCTCGATAAATTAATTCCATCAGAAACTATGGAGCCTTGAAACCCGTCAAAAAATAGTGTTCAATTCTCACGCGGTAGAAGTGAAACCTTCAGAAAACGAGAAAACTAGACTAGAGTGGGGAGACTACGAAGCACTTTTTAATCAATCTGAAGGATGATTTTTTCCATATTTTTGTCGTCGAATTCCAGTGCGCCTTATCAAATGCATGTAAAGAAAAATATAATTTTCTTTAATTTAAAACAATGCCGATTTTGACTCGTCATTGTGTATGTACCGTAGACTTGTCACTGGATATGTGCCACAGTACCTACTTAACAGTCAACTCGATATTTTATAATCTATGGATAATTAAAAATATAGTAAAAATAATCTATGGCTATGATAAAGCAAATTGATAAGATTAATTTAAATAATTAAAAGTAATTACTATCGTGATTGTGATTAAAGAATCGACATTACAATTAATAACATGAAATGTCGTTTCTTTTCTTACAGGTATGTTTTGTTACTAGATACTTTTATTTATGTAAATCTTGGGAGATTAACAGAATAAACCTCCTCTTTTCTTACAGAGAAACTCAATCGTGTTTTAATTGACTTTGTCATCCAAATCACAAGGAAAAACGACATTTCTTGTCACAATGTGGAAAAGTTGAAGTTTAAATTTTAAACAAAACAAACAGACGGAAAGTCCAATTTTATTGCCAAATCCTCAGTTGTTACGCAAGATGACAAAGTTTTCCTGATCCCTGAAGAATTTCAAGCAGCATCACTCCACATGCCTATCTTCACCTCGAAGGCGTATGTTACAGTAAAAAATACATTAAAAAAATACACCAAACCAGAAGTGTATGGATAAAAATGATAGAAGATATTTCACAAACATATGTGGATGCGGATAAAAATATGATTTTTCAGGACCAATTTATAGAGGAAATTATACCCAAGAAAACTTATATATTGCCAATAAAAGGAGTTCAGAAGACCCTATAGTGAAAATTTTGAAAATCAGGAGAAAAACGAAAAACAAAGCATGAAAAGTTAGCTGACAGGTTTGTACTTGAAAAATTTAATGGAAAAAATATAAGTACATGTCACTGAATGGAAGTATTTGAAATAGAATGTGCAAGGTTTGTCATTACTAAAGATGAAGAAAAAATTGAAATCTTCAGATTATATATGGACAAATCATCTACAGTTTGGTATTCGTCCATGATGATCAAGCTTGTTTTACAATCAGAGTGGTTAGATTGGAAATCAAACTTTCTACAAACCTATGGTGATAAAGGTTGGACTGCTAGCAGGTATGCTTTATCTTTCAAGTATCAATCAGGATCATTATTAGAATATGCAGTTAAAAAAAAGACTTACTTGAAGTAAGAAAAACAATTGATCAGGGGACTTTAATCGATGTAATTGCTGCCGGTTTACCAGATTATATAAAAGATAGAATCAACAAGGATGAGGTTATAGAAACAAAATACTTGTTTCATGAACTTGGCAAATTAGAACATTTTGTTTTGAAGAAAATGTTTATAAGAAAGAAAAATGATACTAAACCGTTGAGAGAAAAATGTAGCATTTGTGAAAAATTAAACAAAGGTGTACGCTATCACTCTGAAGATTTATGTTGGTTAATGATAAGAGAAAAATAAAGCACATTAGATTGCGAACTGCAATGTGAGGACCAAAAATACTAATATTGCCGCCATTAATTGTTTTTAAGTTAGTATTATTCGAATAACCTGGTTTTTTATTGTTTATCTTCAATAACCTTGAGTTTATCGATGACACATTAGAGCCCGAGTCATAGATTCCAAATAATTCAACATTTTTACTTTAACTTTTTTTTGTTGTCATATTATTAGTACCTACCTATTTGTATTTTCTTCTTCGTAGTCGCTAGATGTCGCTTTCTTTTTGTATTTTCTTTGCCTGTTAATTTTGGAGTGTTTTGAAGAATAGGTATTGACTTTACAAAAATAAAAATGTTTATTATTTGTGGATTTAATATGATTCAATCCTTGGTCCTCTGAATGTCTGGCCGCTAAGTTCGTCAGGCGCTTTATAGGACTGGACTAAAGGAGGCCTGCGTGGGACCGTGGATTTATCGTATTATATTGGAACCGAGTACCAAATCGTGCAATAAATAAATATTCTATTGCTATCTCAATCTTTCGCAGGCTAAATCCTAATGTTTAGATTTATCCTATTATATTGGAACCTAGTACGTAGATACTAATGCTATAAATAAATATTCTATTGCTATCTCACACTCTCGCGGGCTAAATCATAATGTTTCTCTTTTTAGTCTCATTATTATAATATCTTTGTTCCATATTTTCCAATAATTTGTTGTTCGATGTTTAAAAAAGAGTGTTGAAATCTCGGACGAAGCCGGTGACTAACTGCTATTATTTTTTATATAATTTGATTTAAAATTGGGCTAATCAACAAGTCCAAATTGAGCTGAGTTCAGGACTCCATTTTTTGCTTTATTCATTTCTTGCGATAATAACAAACTGCGAACACCAATTACTATCGAATCGCAGTACTGATGATTTCACTGTTCTTGTTGCTATGCCGGTTTTTTTCACAATAATAATTGCGTACCTCCGATATTGTGATTTCTACTATAGTATAATATAAAAATTAATAGTTCATGGTTCCTAAAAATAATATTGAACGTAAGCATCGAATCGAATTTGATATTGCTTTTTTATTTTAAAAATGCTTACTTCAATCTAAAAATTAGATTAGGTAGGTACCTACAATTACTACGGTGCCTACTTAGAATCATTTCTATATTATATTGATTGTGTGGTGGTATACTGTTTTATTTTACTACTGATCGGTAAGAGGGGACTGCGGCAGGGTGTTCCAACATATTTCGAACAAGTTTGAAAGTTTGAACCACTATTGGTGTGCACAAATACATTCAAATGTGTACTCTTTAACATGATTTGCATCATGTGCCTAACTTATTATAATTTTCCTGTACCTAAACTTCCGACAGTAATTTCTATACGAAACGTCACTGATAAACATCATTTTGCATATCTACATATTTATTATACCTACTCCTTTATAAGTGAGACCCTAAAAATCTTTTATTAGTGAGATTATTGTTTATCTACTTTAATCGAATTTCAAAACCTACTTATTTGAAATTTTTCTCAGTTATTCATACTCGAAACTGTGACATTTTTCATAATAAAAATGTTTTTTCTGAACTTCAATGGAATTTTTTTTCTGAAGTCGAACGACAAATTTGGAATTTGCTGTATGCAAACAACGAATCTGTGTGAGTTCAGTGTTCGCGTCAACTATGGCCGATACCTATAGTAATTTTTAATGCAGGGACCTATTATAATACCAAATCGATTTTGATAATGTGTTCTCCTTTAAAAATAATATGAAATTTAAAAATAGATTCCGTATAGATCTATTCCACAGACAAGTAGTTTCATGGGTTGGGTAGACTCCATTCATCAACACCCTAGACTAGGCTTTAGGGTGTAAGCGATATTCTTCTCTAGGACCTTCGGCCTAAAGCATAATATCGCTTATTGCACGGTAAGCAAGCGAACAAAGCCGTAGGTAAGTAGGGAGTTACCGAGGTGCTTGCTTGCGCGAGTGAACGGAGGGTTTGTGATGTAGGATGTAGGAACCTCCCTATCATAATGTAAGCACGCAGGTAGGTACTGCCATTTATTTGGACAAGGTTTAGGAAAATTTCCTCATCACTATTTTTATTCTTTTTCACACTATTTGATGAACATCAATTTGACGATTAGCGCCATTCTGAAATTGCGCCATTAAAATATAGCCCTCCCAACGCTGAATCTCGACCCATTTCAGCATTTGATCGAATTGTGATCAACTGGTATAAAAAAGCTTATGCTTGACAGCTTATATCGCAATGTTTCTCAGATGTCCATTATTGACTTTTTTAATCAAATTGTGATTAGATGTCAAGCGAGGGCATTCGCATGGGCAAAGTACCCAGGGAGGCCTATATTATTATATAATGTTTGATAATACACAATATTATTGCATCAACGAAAATATGGTCATGTCATGTTTGTTGGCTGATCACTTGTTCAAAAACTGCAACAAGCCGAGAATCAATATCTAAGGGGGCATGCATTTATTACGTCAGTTTTTCTTACAATCTAGACGCCCTCCCCTCGGTGAGATAAATTTGGGCCACTTCGTATATTCTTTTCAAGTAACGTGAGATTTTGCTGGACCCCGCCCCCCTCTTTTGAGCTCATGTTATTAATGTACACCCCCTAACGGAGATCTCTCAAACATCAACCATTTAAAATAGTGATTCAAAACACCTCAATTATAGACATTTTGGTAATTTATAAAAAAAGTGTGAGTAAGTCGCAAGTAGCTACTTGTAATTGCAAGAATATAATATTTTTATATTATGTAAAACCCACCTACAAATTTATTATTTGAACCCTTTCACAGCCTACGGCATCTATGCGTGCAAATGCCAGTTTTCGTTTATTCATAGCAACAAAAAACCTAAGATTACAATGAGGCAAATATTTATCGATTTGTCAAGTATCATTAATCATTACTTGACTCACTATAATAATTAATAAGTATAAATATCTAATACGAGACAATGCAATACATATTTCTATATTTATAAACCAACATGTGTTTATTCTCGTGTCCCCTTTCGTAACACGATAGGCTTCAATGCGAGACACCTGAATTATGAATTTAAAATATTACTAGCTGAAGTCCCCGGCGTTGCCCGAGTTTTATGAAACCAAATGTAGACAGTAATTTTCCTCTTATTTTGATCGTCAAGAGTGCAAAATTTCACCAAAAATTCTGCTGCAAGGGGCGGGAAAAGGTGACTGGTTGGTTTTTAGAAATCTCATGCAGACTTTTGACGGTCAAGTGTGCAAAATTTCATGACTAACTAACTAACCATCACGCCGTTTCCCCGCAGGGGTAGGCAGAGAGGACGGACCGCCACACAACTCGATCTTGGCACACACTCTTTGCCTCGTTCACATTCATACATCGTCTCATACATGCTCTTCTATTATTCCGACTCTTCACATGGCCCGACTCAAGTATCTGATTCACTTGGTCGTGCCATGTCTTCCTCGGGCGTCCCCGACTTCTTCTACCATTCACATTTGCATCATATATTCTCCTTACACTCCTTTCCTCATTCATTCGCTCTACATGCCCAAACCATCGGAGAGTCCCTTTCTTAATCTTACACATCACGCTTACATCAGCCTTGCATTATTTGCGGATATCCACGTTTCTCTCACGATCGTACATGGTTTTACCACAAAATTTCATGATCTCTGAATAAATTTGTAGATTTGAACACAAATCAAATCCACGACACTCGCCACAGACAATCTTATTCATATTAAATAGGTAGATGGATACAAACATCATCATAGGATAACAAATAAAATAAAATGTCAAAAACGTTTAAAAATCAAATAAGTTGAATGAACAAAGTCCAAGATGTACCAATAAGATTAATCTTGGATGCAGATAAAATTGTTTTTTTATTTAATGTAATTACCTACACTAAAATACAAATAAATTATTATTCGATAGTGTGTGTATAAAATAAAGCTACATCTCGGGAAATCATAAATTCGCCCCAGGCAATGATATAATAGGACAGCATCCAACGAGACAAGTAACAGTAAGAAGAAGTAGGTTTTTTCGCATGTCCCACATTATCCCGGAGTAATCTCCGACAGAGACCAGTTCGGTCTAATAAGTCAAGCCTTAGCTCCGAAGAAAAGATCATGGAAAGTTACCGAAACGTTTTTTTGCGTGAGTCACGAACGGAATAAGATCGAGCTCGGTTAGCACGGTGGGTACTGGGTAGGTAAGGTACCTGGTCTTGCCTGTCAGAAATATAATTAAATAAGACCTTTGTCTTCGCTACATCACCACCCATAGTACATAGGTACCTACCATAAATAAACCAATCCCCTACCAACCTACCGACTCCAGGTACTAATATCTACAGCCTCTATGTCGGACGAATATCTACAGCTCATATGTTGGACAAATATCTATGTACTTCAGAGTGAGGACTTATATCTACAGAGCTAAGGTCGGACTAATATCTATGACGGTCCCAGTGGTGACTAATATCTATGGAGCGTAGGTAGGTGGGACTTATGAGCGTAATACACGAGCCCGATTTTCAGCCCGTTTCCAATTGGAGACAAAAGTCAACATTTTTCGATTTGCGCGATCGCTATTTTCACCTCTATTTTTATATCTAGGATTTCAATTTTCATCGCTGCAAACAACACATGAACCATACTGTTTGTTGTGATGCCTACTGAAATCGTAGATATGAAAATAGAGATGAAAACAGCGATCGCGTTAAGCGAAAAATGTTGACTTTTGTCTCCAATTGGAAACAGGCTGAAAATCGGGCTCGTGTATTACGCTCTTTATATCTACAGAGGGCAAATCCGTGTCCAATAGTCCGATATTAGGGATTTTACATACATAAATTAAGTTTTTCAAACTGCATACATTCTAATATGCTACACATAATTGCAAATCCCACCTCTGCCAATGCTGTAAATATTCGTCCTCACTTTGGTTCTCATAGATATTAGTCCGATTTGTTCAGTTTTTGGAATTCCTGTAGATATTAGTAGACGCCTCCCTACCTATCTACCTACCATAGATAATAGTGTTGTTCTGCGATCTGGGGTACCTAGGTACCTACCTACCTCCAAATGTTTTTGAAAATGAGAGAACTAATGATTATTGATACGCAACGAACCAAAACCGTGGCTACGTGCTCAATAAAAAAGGTTTATCAAATGTCAGGAAATATGAAGCAATAGATTTTTAAATTTCATCAATGTTTTCTGTAGGTACAAAGATTTGGTAAATGGTAAACATACACGTATCTGTTCAAAAACAAAATTATTATCCTTGATATAACTCCTCTGACGCCCGGCAGCGTGTTCAGATTCTTAATATGAAAAACACGATTTGTTTTGATGAAAAAATATTTATTTAGACGGTAAACATATAAATTTGTGACAGCACTTTGGCGAGCTCACAGCTCACAGCAGCCATTGGCCGTCACACACACTCACAACACGCCAGAAACACACATTTAACACAATACGTGTGCTTGATTTGTGTCATCGAGACATCGAGTCTCGACCAAGTTTTGCCATCTGTGATGAACGTACAACGTACAACGTAGGTATATACCTACAAGCATACACAACGAATACAGACCAAAGATCTAAACTAGAAACAAAATCGTCTTCATAACTCAGCGGCCAATGCTTATCTGGGTGTGATAATTGTCTTGAACGTATTTATAGTTCGTACGTTTAGATAGTTCTGTATGGTTCTGTAATTCTAACCGAGTACATCATATGCGAGTGCATGCATGTGTGGGTAAAATGTGTTGACGAGAATCGAGGAACAACATAAACGAGTAAACACAAAAAAATATACACAGTATATAAAATAGCGTAGTGGTGTGATCCAATCCAATCCAATCTGGTTTCTGTTTATATTGTTTGCCACTGTGTGTGTGAAACATGATAATATAATTTTTGAACTAGTGTAGGTAGGTTTTGACTGAATATTAATGTGAAGAAATTAAAAGTCGTACCAGTAGCGACATCTGCAGCAAGATTTCGGAAATTAAAGTTATAGGGATATTTGCAAAAGAAGATTCCTTCCATAAACTGAGATTTAGTGCTGACAACAGATGTCACTGTTTCGAGAGGAAAGCTTTTTAGGAATTCAGGAAGGTTTGAAAAACTCCCGCCCGTGCGTGGAATAATAACATCCTGAACATGAAATATTGTAATAATATTATGGTAAATAGGTATCGCAACCATTGTTGACAACAAAAGAGTGATCATAAAATTCCATCGGCCGGAATCTCTAAATTGAATTGGCCGAAAGTAAGGGGGGATACATTAATTACGTGAGCAGTTTTTATTCCAATCTAGACCCCTCCCTTCCCTCTTGGTGAGATAAATTTGGGCCACTTTGTATATTCTTTTCAAGTAACATGAGATTTTTTTTGATGAGATCCCCCCCCCCCCCCTCGAGCTCACGTAATAATAGATAATGGTTTACAGTTTTACAGCGTAGTTCACTACGAGCAATTTATGACTACGAGCAACTATGAGCAGCTGACCGGCAATCAGAGGGACACGGGTTCAATTCCCGTTGGCGGCCAGTATCTTTTCTCGAAAGATTTTTTCAATGTTGATGAGTGTTTCAGGTTGATAATTATTGATTATAATATTTGTTATCTACCTTTGTGCTACGCATAAAAATCTTGTTTAAACGTTAGTTTATCAATTAAAAAATAATAATGAAAATACACTTTATTTCAACAATTACTACAATAAACAATTCTTTACGTGCACAAAATAGGTTATTAGGTTCTTAGTTTAGGTATACTGTTTTTAAAATTATTTTTAATTTTTATTTCATGAAATTTTATTGGTTACAGATTTTTTGTTTTTTTTTTTGCTGACACACTAGGATAATGCCAGTGTAATAAATTCATGCGTGTGTCGCATTTCTAAGGAAACCATTCTCGTGTTCCAAGTTCCAAGTGCGGTTATAAAATACCAAAGAACACACTTTTGTTGACCGGTAAAAAAACATGTCTTGTTCGACATGGTTTTTTAAAAAAACCATTGAGGTAGAAATGACAAAAAAAACATGAGAGGTAAAAATTATACACATGGCAACATTGAATGGTCCATAAATACTTATGGCACTGTTATTGCCATATATATATATATATATAATAACAGACATCGGATTATATGCATTTGCATATTTGCATATGCAAATGCATATATCTCTCTAATTACGGCGTTAATGCATATTTTAGCCTTTTTTTCCCAATCGTGCATATTTAGCATTTGAAGAGGCATCCATTAAACAGAATATCGCCCTCATCTCAACACATTTCCAGATGCCATAGAAAAATTGGAAACAAAAAACCTTCCTCTATTTAAATCAATAGAAATACTGGAAACAATGATTGAACTCGCCAATGCCCTTCCCAATTCAATATCAGAAAAGCTTCGTGAAAAGTTAGACGCTATTTTGTTTAAGAATCCGAGTTTTGAAGACATGAAGAACTTTAATGCCTACATCAAAGGCACAGGTCATACATATCCTGCCTCAACAGGTATCTCCAGAAATAGCGCCAATTTTTTTAAATTTTGTCAGATGACGTCAGTTGACGTAGAGAAGTCGTTTTCGGCATTTTGGGTGACAAACATCAAAATTTTTTGCCCGAAAATTTGGAAAAATACTTAATTATATATTGTCACAAAAACTATGCATAATTTTAAGAATATTTCCTGTTTTGCATCGTCTTTAATTAAAATATACAAAAATAAAAACGGTATTTTGATTTTGAATTGTGCATATTTTAGGCATATCAAGAGTGTTTAGTGCATATTTCGGCCTTTTTTAGTGCATATTTGCATCCATATTTTGGCACTTTGTTAGTGCATATAATCCGATGTCTAATAATAACATATATCTATGGTTATTGCTGTTTGCTGAACTGTCATTGATTTCAAACTTCAAAAAAGTTAGGTTATCGGTCGCCACCGCCACAATGTTTTCTAACCTCTTAGAAAAGAAGTAAGGTGTAACCTAATAACTGTCAACAATATGTTGTGAATTGAAAGGTTATGAATTCTGACAACAGTTTTGGCTGGGAATCATTCGACGACGAAGAGGATAGGTGAGAGATATTTTAGTTGATAAATTTATAACTAAATCTCGACACGGCTGGCTTATTAAATTGCAAAAGCCAACAGGAGACCCCTTGTGGTTTCTTATAACACGTAGAATAATTCTGAATGAGAAGCTGCCAATCATTAGAAACTAGAATTCGGCATCCCATTCTAGTGTAATTTTATTTATTTTCGTTCTTTCAGTTCCATTAAACCATCAGACAACCATTTGAAGGCACCTTTAGGTAATAATCCCGCCATGGTCAAACTGGAAAAGATGGCGGATGATGAACGGGCTGAGAGCTCAGATTCTTCAGTAGACTACATGCCCCTTACCAAGAAAATAAAGGTTGATGAGACGTCTCCCGAGAAACAAATTGGGACTTGTATTTCTGCTGCTCCTAGAAGATCGTTACCAGTAAAAAATGTCAGCTTTAATTTAAGTCAGTCTTTAAATACTTCAGTCCCCAATAGCTCCAAGAATCAACTTGTTTTAGATCAATATCTGGATAAGAAAGAGTTCACATTAGTGAGAGAAGTTGGCAGGTGTAAAGTAAGT
Organism: Limnephilus lunatus; assembly: GCA_917563855.2. Classification (NCBI taxonomy): domain Eukaryota; kingdom Metazoa; phylum Arthropoda; class Insecta; order Trichoptera; family Limnephilidae; genus Limnephilus; species Limnephilus lunatus. The sequence goes on along the minus strand of OU830597.1, from coordinate 81,137,525 downwards.
GAAGAAGATGATGTCTGGTTAGTGCAGTGTCCTCAAAGTCTTGATATTCATTCACTAGCAGGTCTTAATTTTCTGCAGAAGGATAAAAATAATTTCAAAATTGGAAACTCTTCCTACGAATGTGTCGATTCGAAAAATAACAACCGGGATAAGCTTTCCCTCTTGCTGCCACCCACGGAGCCCAACGGGGATTATAAGATGAACGCCTTTGAATTAAGCGGTGTTTTCTTTATAAGAGAGCGCGTACACAATACTAACGACATTGAGGTGTGTGAACAACCGGTGGAAAAAGTGCCATTTCCTTCAAATTTAAAGAAACGTCATCCTTTACTGGGTGTTAAATACAAAAAGATTTCTAAGCTCCCTGCATCTGTGAAGGAAAAATTAGCAAATCCGGTAAATAACTATAAGAAACTGAAGAAAGCTAAAAAAATCAAGGAAGATGTTCAGATGCCAGATAAAACCAAAAGAAAACGAAAATCACAACATCTCGATATCGACCTTCAAGAGTCTGTGGAACCTCCCAAAAAGATCAAGAAAGAAAATGCTAACAAGTGGACCTCGGAACTGTCCATTGAAAAAAGTTTATTTGATTTGCCTGTAAAAACAGAAAAAAGAAAATCAATTAAATAATTTGACTTAAATAAATCTGACTTTCATTTTTTATCGAATATAATTAATTCCAATAATGCGTAGAAGTTTTTCCCTAGAGTCCATTCACATTTCCATTCATTGTTTCGATTAAAAATCTCCAGTGATTAAAAAACAGATCCGACTCGTTTTGCTGGAAGGATAGTGGTTAGCCCGTTCGTTTAAAAATCGTGTCGGAACTTGCTCACTCACGGTTTTTTAAACGGAAATGGGAACAGGCTCTGAGTCGTAAGAAACATAAGTTTTGGTGAAATGTGTTTATACAAACCAGTAATCCTAGAAAGTTTATTAACATATTTGAAATGCATGTTTTCAAATTGTCCATCTTTTACCCATGGTCGGCTGGAACAACACAGGAAGACCATAGTAAAACTAAACTGATGAAGTTAAGCTTCTTTACCTTTTAATTTACTGTTACTACATATTAGGTACAGTTGAACCTTGCTTAATGAGTATAATTCGCCCCACAATCTTATTCGTAACACCACCAAAAATTTTCCCATATGAATCAATAATACAATAATGTGTTCCAAAAGAGAATCATGATGTCCTCAAAACATGACCGGCCAACTCAGAATGAAACCAACTCAGAACCACCTCAGAAAGGTCATTAAAGAGTGATGATAAAAAAATGGTTGAATAGGTTAGGTTAGGGTTCCTGGCTATTTTAAAATTCTTTTTTCATAGCTTTTAATTTCTGAGGTGGCTCTGAGTTGGTTTCATTCTGAGTTGGCATGGAACCCCTCAAAACATTCTCGTGAGCTCTGGAAAGAAATCATTCCTTTTGTCCATTTGCAATTTTCCATAGAAAATCTAACAAGCATAGCCATAAAAAACATAGATGATGGGAAAAAATGTTTGGCTTTATTCATAGATCTTCAAAAAACTTTTGACACAATAGACCATAACATATTACTAACTAAGCTTAAAAAGTAGGAATGGCCAAAACAACAATGAACTTATTGGAGTCATATATAACAGGGCGAGAACAACAAGTACAAATAATTGGCAAACCAAAGAGCAAACTACTATCTTTAAACTATGGCGTCCCTCAAGGAAGTGTACTGGGACCGATTCTATTCATTATCTATATCAACGATTTAACTAACCTTACCATTAAAGGAAACATAATCAGTTTTGCTGATGATACTGTTTTATTATTTCAAGAAGATAATTGGATGGATACATTTAATGAGGCTGAAAAAGGGCTTAGTGCACTTCAAAATTGAAAAACTCGCTTACCCTTAATATAAGCAAAACAAAATATAGGTATAACATTTTCAATGAACTCAACGAGCCAACCAATAAAATCACTAGAACTAAAATTACACGAATGCCATGGAAATAATATACAATGTACTGTCCCGTCATCGAAAAAACACAAAACATAAAATATCTCAGAGTAATAATTGACGAAAATCTTAGATGGGACCTATGCATCAAAGGTATTACGAAAAAACTCACAAGCCTTATATATTTCATTAAAAATCTAAGAAACGTGGTAGATAAAAAGGATATGAAAAAAGGTCTACTAAGCGTTATGTCATTCTCGAATTGAATATGGAATCATTGGATGGGGATCTGCTACACATACGTACCTACACAACCTGAATACTATTCAAAAGGGAATCATAACAATCATATTGAAAGTACCAATTAGAATGCCTTCAATTGAAATATTCAATAGCTTTGACGTACCAAATGTACAGCAAATATATGCCAAACATATATTATTGAAGCTCTTCAAAAATAATGAATTCTATACTAGACCGTGTATGCATAACACTAGATCGAATAAAAATGATATAAAAAATATTCCAAGTTATAAAACCACATTCGGACAAAGAAACTATACATACTTTTTTTTATACTTTGCAACAAAACTCCATAACATCCTTCCCCAAGACATAAAACTAATAAAAAATACAAATCAAGAATAAAAATGTGGCTGAAAGAGGTCATTAACACGTTCCCGGACGAGCATGCTATAGCATTCGCATTGGATAGTTTAATTATGTAGCGGATGCTATAGCATTCGAAGTTTTTTTGTCAGATATGCTTGAGCAGTTGCTTTATCCCTATAAAATATAGGTAGTCTATTTCTTACTGTCACTGCTGACACAACCACAGATCGCTTACTGTCACATGAGACCTTTTCTGCACACAAAGATAAAACAGTGTTTACCCCTTCCCCTACAGCTCACCCGGCGTACCCCACATGGTGGCGTATGCTATAGCATGCGTCAATAGTGCCAAAATAGGGTGACTCACTGCCCGTGAACGTGTTAAAAAAACCCTAATGAAGACACTAAAAACGACATAGAAGACAAATAAACTATATTTAAATAACTTTAGTCCGCCTTCGCACAGGACCCCCTAGTGAGGAGGATTAAGAAATACAATATTTTATACTTAATTTCACCATTATATTTTGAATGTAAAATTATTTTATATAGTCGCTAAAATAAAAAAAAATTATGTATGTTATCAAAAATGGCCTAATAGTCCAGGCAGCGAAGGAAAAATAGGGGAAATAATTCGTGTAGAAGCGAATTTTGGCCAACATGCTAAAAGTACTGAGGGGTGGGAGTGGAGCTAAGGGGGGGGGGGGTCTCTAAAGGTCCCTTTTTCCAGTTTTTCGTTAATAACTCGAAAACCACTACTAGGCCAGTCAGTGGGGAGTTTTACCTTGCAAAAGGTCAGGTAGTAGCGATTTTGATATATGTTGTTAAGATTGAGACTCTAAAGAAAAAAAAAAGTTTTCGACCTTGGGGGGGTCGAGCTTGACCTGCCATCTTGGATTGAAGGTGCCGAAATTTGTTTTTTTCAAAATAATTGTAAACTGGTTGATCTTACAACCAAATCGTTGAAGGCAAATTTGAAGACAACTAAATTACCTAAATTTTTTGTTTAACAATTTTTTTTGTAAGTCTAATAGGTAACGAGTTACAGCGGTTGAAAGAAGAAAATTTTGAAAAAAATCGTAATACTCAAGTTTTCTTGATAAATTTTGTAAGAACATATTACACAATATCATTTTAACGTAGGTATTTGCACAACACAATATAATTATATGGCAAAATCTATTTCAAATAACAGTAATTTTTCGTGTTACATAGAGGAGAAAAAGAGACGGCAACATAACGCGTGCCTGATTAATTACTTTAATTTATAACTTACGGTGCTCCAGATTTTATGTCCGGGTTGAATCTTTCCCAAATGAAAGACTAAACCCTTCCACACACTTTTCCACAAATGAATATCTAGTAAATTCACGCAATGTAAGTGCACTATATAAGATAATAAATACAAAACAATACAAGAACAATACGTTTATTTACTATTATTACCTCTTTAATTACTATTATTATTATTAAAGAATATAATTATTATTACATTTAAAAACTATGATATATAATATTTGCAACTTGATTTAATTTGTATAACTTAAATTTTTACTTTACAACCATAACATGTATAATTTACTATCTGAAAACTTCACCCGCCAATAATCAAGTTGCAAATATATAATATTTGCAACTTGATTTAATTTGTATAACTTAAATTTTTACTTTACAACCATAACATGTATAATTTACTATCTGAAAACTTCACCCGCCATAACACAGGGACATCCCTAGCATGGCGGTTGAAATAACACAAAAATAATATACAATGTACAATATTCTTATATTAAATAAATAAAAATAAAAAACTTGAAGAATAGAAAATAGTTATAAATTAAAGTTTTTCGTAATCCGCCTCACTAGGCTAGCCTGTGTTGAGGCAGTAATTTTTAAGTCAATTTATATTTCTTATTAACATACCTACACTTATATTAAAATATAATCATACAATAGATTGGTTGCATTAACAATAAATTTTGAATAATAACAATCAGTACATTGGTTTAATTTCGAATTTGGGTGAGCGCGCCGGTAAAGGCCCTATCATTATTTTTTATCCAAATTTTAGAGTTATTTTTGAAATTTTTTTGTGAATCACATTTTTGTACTCTATATGGAAGAATGTTATAAAGTCTTGTTGCAAGGTATCTGAAGCTTGTTGACCAAAAGTAGTATGCGTTATGGGAATTTGAAGTAAGTCTCTGTTATTGTTTCGTGTATAGCGTGAATTTAATCTTTTTTCATAGTATTTATGTATATTTGAGTACAGATGATTGAGGATTGTTTTTGCGTATATCTGCCGAACGTCAAACACATTCATAATATTAAAGATAAAGTTCGAGTCTGTAATTAGAGGTAGTCTAAGGATTATTTTTATAATAGTTTTCTGTGCCTTAATGATTGGGTCTAGTGCAGATGCAGTGCCACCTCCCCATGCTATGATGCCATACTCAATAATAGATTGACAGACTGCAAAATAAATCATTTTCAAGTGTTGTAAGTCGAGAAAGTTTCGTATTGTTCTGAAAAAGTGCATTGTTTTTCTTATTTTGTTTGCAACTATTTGAATGTGAAGATTCCATTTGAGATATGGATCAATGGTGAGGCCGAGTTACTTCATCTGTGTAGTGCGCTCAATGTAAGGATACTGGCAATATTCATTGGAATTTAAACATGTGTGTATTCTAATAGAGGCATCATCGTGAGGTTGTCCCGTAATATTTATGCATGATGTGACGTATTTAGTTTTCTCGGTGTTCAGCGTGAGTGTATTCGTATCTAACCACTTTTTTATAATGCTTATATCTGTTTCAGCTTTTTCGTAGACAGCTTGCCAAGTGTCAGCTTCAAAGAGTAAGACAGTGTCATCGGCAAAACTTACAATTTTCCCCTGAATATTAATGTTGCATAATTCGTTAATATACAAAAGGAACAAAGATGGTCCTAATATGCTACCCTGAGGAATCCCATAGTTAGAGGAGAACTGATCGCTAAGTGTTTTATTTACTTGAACTTGTTGCTTGCGATTGTTAAGGTAGCTTTTAAAAAAGTTAAGTTCGTTACCTGTAATACCGATTTTTATAAGTTTGTTTATTAATTTGCTGTGTGATATTGTATCAAAGGCTTTGGAAAGGTCTAGAAAGATTGAAATACATTTTCTGCTTTTATCGAGGTTTTTTACAATGAAATCAGTTACGGCGGCAATAGCGTTAGCTCCAGTAAGGCAACAGAAAATTTACTTTAATCAGGGAGGTGTCAAGACGACTGCAGCAGGAATCTTGGATTCCATAGGATACAGCCTAGGGCTACCGCAGGCACAAGCGCTCTATTTCCAAACCGATCAGCTCATATTTTCAAATCGATCATCACAAAGGAATATGGCTTCTTCTGGAAATGATTCAAGTAAGTAAAAAAATCATACTGTTGTTCTGTAACCTTTGAATTTATTGACACAAATGGAATACAAATTTGCAAACTTAACAATCGTAAAAAATATCTAATAATATTTCAAATAATCAAAATCTCAGATAGTGGCAACTTGTTACACAACATGAGCTTTATTTGAAAATGTGTACATTTTTATAAAATAATTCACTTTAAAGAAGTTATATGATGAATTAATTCATTGTTTTAATAACATTTCTTAATCTTAAATACAAGCAAAACCACAAAAAATTATAAAAAAGGGTATCAGTAAATAGCTTTATGATTATTTGTAAAGCCTAGAGAACACGCAGAAAGCACAGAATGACTGCTTCAGGCTTCTAGGCTAAGAACACAATATTCCTCCCTGTGACTACTATATTTTAAATATAAGCATAGTAATGCAGCATAGCTGGAATAAGGTGAAAAGCAAGCTGCCAGAGACAAAACAGTTATTTATTTGGTACCCATGAGAGTAACTACTTATTTTTTTGTTTTAAATTTAAGACTAAAGTGCAAAGCTAGTCCTTAAAAAGGGTAATTATCAAATTATTAGTAGTACATATTGTGTTTAGGTACATTATTATACCCATCTAAATAGTTTTTTTCTGTATTGAAATACACAAAACGTTATTATTTTTATTTTCAATAAAATATCCACAAAAATCTTTAAAATTCCTAATAAACATCTAAAAACTTAACACATTGCTTTATAGAAAAGCAGAACAGTAAATAGGTAATAATTAATAATTCATGCCCATGCAATATGGTTTTTAAACAATATTATAGTGTCACATAATGCATTACAATAATTATGTATAGTAAAATAATTTTCATTTTATTTAAAACTGTTTAAAAAAATATAACTTTTAGAAATATTAAAAAAATAATACAATGAAATCTTGAAAATGGAAGACATACATTATTACATCACTGAAGAACAATTATATAATCAGTAGCTTATTGTGAAATTTGACAAACAACTCACAAAAAGCGTGCAATTTAAACATGTTTAAATTGGCATAAAAAATAATAATATGGCACATCAAAATAAAGTAAATCAGGGTTAGTAATTATGGCAGTATTCATAAATATAAAATGTGAGAGCTTTTATTAAGCCCACGTAATATTATTATGTTATCGCTATCGCTGCTTGATTGTATCTTGTAGCGAGTCTACAATATATTGCACAAGCTTAGCATAGCAGGCGACAACTTACTTCTACATGAAGTACATGACATAGAATGCGACGAGGGAAAAGCTGATGAAGAAAACGGTGTAGCCAATTATAACATACACCATCAACCGTTGGGCCTTTTTAGCAGCCAGAAACTTTTGTTTTATTCGCTCTTGGTTTATATTTTGTAATATCAAGAGCGGTTCCATTACTAGTAGATTCCCCCCCTCACTGCCCGAGGCGGTCAGGATATCCCCGATTCCGCCCATCCTCGTCAGGCTGGCTTTGTTCAGCTCCTTGTTGGACTCCAGGAGGCTGCTGACTCCCAGGTTGTTCTTACATTCTTTTATATCATTGTCAGAGTCTTTGAGAGACTGGTCAAAATTAATCTTCTTTTTATCTAAGGAATAAGTTTTATTATTCCTTTTGTCTAATAAATCTGGCTCAACTAAATCTAAATTAGAGTTAGAGAGTCGTCGGCTAGGTTTATAAAGCTTTTCGTAGATTTTAATGGGCTCATAATTTTTGGTTTTCTCGTACAAAGCATTTTTCCACCTTGTCAGGAGATCATCCTCCGACAAAGCAAAATCAGGAACTGGAAATTTGGAAACAAAAGTCGTGTACCCGTATGTACTCGGCTGTCCGTAGGGGTTGTTTTTCTTAAAAGTCTTCTTTTTGCTATTCATCTCATAATCTGTAAATCTGAGCAAAGGGGTAAATCCCTTAGCTGAATTACGATAAGTAAAGGGTCTTCTCTCGTAAAAGAAAAGTGGTTGCATTTGTTTTTGGTTCGTTTCTCCCAACTTAAAATGTGAATAAATAAAGTCATCGTAGTCCAGAAGTTCCCGGCTGCAGGCAAACACGTCCACGAGTGGCCTGTAGTTGGGGAATAATTGACGATTCAAATCATAAAACTGCTGAATGTCATCGAAGAAAGTGGAATAATAGTGACGGCGGTCTGCGTAATGAAGAAGGTAACGATCGGTAAAGTCGAAGAGCACACCGCTATACGGAGAATATGGCTGGATTCCCCACGAGGTGAAGATCGGCATGTAATGTTTGGTGTAGGTAGCATTGACACTACACCATTTGCTTTCCAAGTTCAACACGTTGGTATAATTGTTGCAAGTTCGTGTGAATCGTTTGTGAAGCAGTTCTCCGCTGAGGTCGTTGGAAATGAAGCTTTTTGTTGGCATTGTTTTAGTTTCTAAAGTAAAATGATATAAAAAATAACGATCGCTGTAAACAACAGTGGCAAAACTATAAGTGTAATCATAGTGATGTATGATTTTGTTGTAAATATTTTTGGAAACATTTTTGGCAGCTTTGTAATGCTTTTGACACATGCTTTGAAAGCTAGATACGATTTCTGCTTCTCCACCAGAGTTACAGTCTCGCGCATCAAGGAATGGGCTAGAAGCTGTTCCACCGTCTTTCGTTTCCCACTTTTGTTTACTGTGAAACTTTAAGAAATTAAAACCAGGTTTCTTTTGCTTCTTTTTACCAAAGAATTTCCAATTATCCTTTTCTAAGGAATCTGAATTCTGTTTATCATTTTTCTTCTTTCTTTTCGATCTTCCCTTCTTGTTTTTCTTTGAATCGACATATAAAGGTTCTGAATATAAATGTTCAATATCGTTAAAATGCCTGGGATCTAGGACGTTTTTAGATTTGAAAGTTTGCAGTGAGCAATCATTGCATTTTGTATTTTTATTATAATTTTTTTGTGCCACATCACAAGCGTATGGCACAATATGGACTACGATGCGTTGTCTACGTCAGTTTTCATCTACGCTGAGCACCACGGGCTGCTTGCTCTCCCACTGGCGTATTTCATGCAGAACCTCCAGCACACAGGCCATGCTCCAAGCTTGCGTGCGGCAGGAATCAGAGCAGAAGGCGCCGTTACTGTTGGTGAGCTCGGGCAACCCTCGCCAGTGCGTGCTCTGCAGCTCGGCCAGGTGGCGAGACAACACGGACTGTGTTTCTGCCACGGTCTTCCTGAGACAACCATTCTCTTGCGCAAAGTGCAGACGGGCTCGCAAATAGAATCCTATGGGCCAGACCCATTCTGGACCTTGGTGGTAGTTGAAACCGTGGGCAACTTTAGGATCTGTGCCTTGGTTGGAATTATCATAATCTCCGCAGTAAGCCCAGTCTTCTGGATCCAACGTTTTCATTCCTAGGGGACCTAACAACAATTCTTTCATATTATTCAGAGCGACCCAAGCATGCTGAGGATCGAAGAGTTCCGGAGCAACCGTCATAGCGATTGTAAAGTTACACCTGAGCTGATGATCGGCCCAAGCTTGAGTGGCTCCGTGGGAGTCTTTATAGATTCCTCTACGATGGATTAGATCTGGTCTCATATCATTTGCGGCAGGAGTCGTGTTAATCCAAAAGTACCTCTCGAAATTCTGTTGAATTTTATCTGCCCATTGCATAAACGTCCAAGATGTGACTGATCCATCACGATGCTTACGTTGCACCCCTGAATAGGGGTACTTTCCAGTGGCATGCAGCACAGCCAACCAACTGACGACAGCCTTAGATAATCCTACCAATTCCACAGCACTTCCATCTCTCGGGGTAGCTGGCTTACCTCTGTTACCCGCAGGATCGGAGGATCCCATTTTGTCCATCCAAGTTCCACAGTTGGCATCGTTTCCACCAAATACAAACCCTGTTTCAGGATGAACACCAATTTGATTGTTAAATCCTTTGTCAGACATGTGCGCGTCTATAGCACGGCCGGCATTGCGCTCCCGGAATATTAACCCTTGGAAATGAACATTGAGAGCTTCCTGCATTACATCTTGCAAAACTTGCTCTACTTGTCCCGGTCCACAGGGCTGAGACTCGTCTGTAGGGAATATACGTGATATGGGATCTTGCATTAAACCGAGACCTTGGGGAGCTTCCATGCAGTACTCCTTGATGCTGTAGAGCCACCACCAAACAGCGTCTCTGCAGTTGAAGCGTGCATTTTTGCCTCCATCCAGCAGATTGGGTATCAGACCATGTCTGAGGCAAGATCCAAATGCCAGAATATGATGACGAGCATCTTGATGGCGTCCAGTGAGTGTGAACATACCCCTCAGGGCGATGAAGGTATCGCGTCCCCAGCAGCGCATGTAGCCGTTGGTGAAGTGAGGCAAGCCGGCTGACAGTGTGGCATGCGGCTGTGGGGGCAGTGGGGGGGGCAGCTGGGGAGACATGGGGGGCAGGGATACGGAGGCCACAGCTCCCCCACACTGAACACTACCCAGAGCCAAAGCTTTTTCAAATGAGGATCCGCGCCTGATGAAATCTGACATTTGAGAAAAGCAGGCTTTCAAAAGCACTTGATGGATTCCAGTGATCATCATATCGAAGTAGCAGGGAATTAAGAAGCGCGGAATATCTTTCAATGATTGAAATGTGGATTGGTACCAACGAGAGAGTTCGGACAAATTAGGATACTTTTCCAATCTTTGCCAAATGTAATCAATCATCCAATTGCCTTCTCTGAGATTATTACAGAGCGGATGTCCCAAGTCATTGTTGGGTCTGATTTCACTCAGAAGAGATATGAATCCTTGCAGTCCGGAGTAGAACAGCGGTCCGGAGCCAGGAATGTCATACACTCCCGATCCCCCGTTATCTTTCTCCTCTTGATCGCAAACATATATACAGGCACTGAGGTCCACTAAGCTCAGGCGAGGGACAATGGCTGCAAGGCCCAGCTGATTGAGGATACCTTCGTACGGCAGCATATGGAAGGCGTCGGCCACTTGGTGTAGTTTTTGGAAGTTACTTTTGATATCTTCCGGCATAGACACACGAACGGCCACTACAGATCCAGGAGTAAAATCTTTGAAATCCAATATGGTGTAGTTCCCTTCGTGTCTCTCTGAGTTATTGAATACTTGGGACTGATTTAATTGAATATTTTGTTTAAGGATTGTTTCAAATTCAGTGAGTCCATTTATGTAGGTGGAGTGCTTGTTGAAGTTCTTATAGTTCTGAATAATCGCTCCACCCGACCTGGAATACAAGCACAATGGGAATGAGAATAAATCGAAGCTTTCTATTTAATCTTTCCATTAGGTAAATTAGAGTAAAAAGTACCGTCTTACCTTGCGTCAACATGACGTAGACTAGCTTCGAAAATAATCTCATCAAGTTTTCCCTCAAATCGTAATGGCTTGATAGATTTGTGGTAATTTGGATCAGGCTGTGAGAAGGCTGTATAAGCCACCAGAATAACAGTCTGAAAAAATAATTGTGCTTAGAAATCTTTCAATCGCCCGAATAAATGTAATCTATCTGTAATCCATAGTACTTAATGCGATTACCTGATGGGATCTTGGATTGTGCCTGGTGACTGCAACTACATCGGAATCCATCTGATCTACATACACCTAAAAATACAAATAAATAACCTTAATAAATTCATCAATGCATACAATAGAAAACTCTGACAAACATCATTTCTCCCAACAACAAAATGTAAAATAACAATGGGGCAATTCAACTATAAATAACACGGAGTAAAGTTTTTCAATGTATTACCAGAAAGAATCAGAATATAATGCATAACAATAAAGATTTTAAACTTCATCTTAAAAAACACACTGAAAATATAAACTGAATACTTTCATGCATTTATTGTTATTATGGTGGTACATCTTATTTATAACAATATTAGGTGAAATGATTACTATGTACTTTATAACACATTTTCTATAAATGATGCAACAGTATTTTTTTTAATAAACACATAAAAAAAAATAGTTTAAAAGTGTATAAATAATTTATTTATTTGTTTATAAGGGGGCAAACATTAATTACGTGAGCAGTTTTTCTTCCAATCTAAACCCCCCCCTACCCCTTGGTGAGATAAATTTGGGCCACTTCGTATATTCTTTTCAAGTAACGTGAGATTTTGCTGGACCTCCCCCCCCCCCCCCTTTTGAGCTCACGTAATTAATGTATGCCCCCTAAGTAACCAAAAGCGTATATGTATAATATAAAGAAATTTATAGGTATGTATAGTACACACCAAACTTTAATGCAGACCTGAACTTGATACGATCCATTCTCGTGCAGGTACATGACTTTACAATGACCGTAAACGAAAGAGAAAAATGTGTAAAATATACGTGCATCGGAGAAAGGCGTCGGCGGGGAGGCATTTCGCTTTTCTGACCTTAAATTTGCCTATTGTGACGATTTCTGTGTCAATGCCAGGTCGGTATTAAAGTTTGGCGAGTATTATACATATACATATGAAGTTAAGTTACGGAAAAAAAGTTCTTTATGCTAAAGTTGGTAAGGGATAGTTATACAGTAAGGAGTTTAATTATTATGCCTTAAAACTAATAAATAGGTAAAGGGAAGAGGAATATAAGATAAGGACAGGAGATGATTCCGATACATTCTATACTCATGCATTAATTTATAATCCTAAGAGTTATTTCAGAAGCTGAATATATATTATATTTCTGAAAGTTATTGCTAAGAATGTCTGTATTTTGAAATTTTGTGTTATACTTCGCACCAAACATATTGAAATATAAGAAATATGCTATGATGGCTGCCTGACTGTCGGCGGGCTACGGTCTAATGGTCGTTTGTATATAGGATTTAGTTGATTTTTTGAGTGGTATTGGTTAACAATATAGTTTGAATATGAAAAGAATTAGTTCATTTAGTTGAAGGCGTGCATTTTTTGGTTAACAATATCAGCGACAACAGGAAGCACAGCCCCACCCAGTAAAAACTGCCGACAGCACATCTCTTATATTTCAATATCTTTGCTGCGTACGTATACGGTATACGGAGAATTGGGAAATGTACATACCTGATCAAAACCTTGACTGCCCAGCTCATAGTGAAGTTGATTGAGAGCTTTCTTAGCAGCGATGATGCCTGATTGAAGGTTAACCACCACCGGAGTGTCACTGCCTCCATATTCTCCCCACTCGCTGTACTGACGAGTTTCATCCACAACGTGAACATGGTGCGGAACGAGCTCATCGTAGCCCCTATTGCTGCCCGAGGCGCAGCAAGCCATCGCTACCAAGGCGGCCGAGGGCAGCAAGTCGTACACGGACCTTTTGGTGACCGGTGCGGGATTGTCGTGGGTGAGGTCCAGGAAGAGAGCGTGCGCGATGGAGGGGGTGAGGGAGCGGCGCGGGGGCTGCAAGAAGGCCCCCGCCGGCCGGCCCCCGTAGCGGTACACCAGGCGACCCAGCTCGTGGGAATCCCAGGCGGAGAGAGCCTCTGGAATATGCATTACCAAGGTCATAACCGGTGGAAGAAAAGATCTCTCTAATTTTATAACAGCAGACATAAAGAGAGTCGACACAAACTAAACTGTAATAAATGATGAATTAGGAGAAATGAATGTTATGTACCTCTAATCAAGGAGGTGATGCCAAGTCGGTTAACGAAGATGTTGTCTGTTTGATCGGAGTTGGTGAATAATTCTGCCACAACATAAAGGTCAGGTTTAACCTTCCTAGCACAATCCAACAAGTACTCCGCTACCTGAAAAGAAGCAAAGCTTTCAATAATAAAGATATCATTTTTAAATTAGATCCATCTTCTACAATTTTAGGTGTCATCTTTTTATGAGGATCTTTTTAGGTAAAGGAAGTTCTGGGAAGGAAAAGTTATGAGGGGTGGGTAGCAATCTAGGTCCAGGAGTGACAGACGCATAAATCGATCCCTCCCACTGCGGTGCAAGTTGACGGGTCGAGAGGGTCCGGCTGGAGAGGTCTAGGTTAGGTCTCCCTCAACCAATCACTCCCGAAACGGCCCGCCACGCAGTAGTTGGGCAAACCCATTGGCCGCCAAGATGTAGACAAACCTCACCCCACCAAACTTAGCGAACCACTTAACCAATGGCAGGGGTGTTGATTATTAAATAAATGATTCCCAGGACGGCGGTACCCATACCCACCTCCCAAATTGGAATAAAATTATTATTATCTTATCAAGTCAGAAGACAACATATTTGATTGGTGAAGATGTTTAAATTTAACTTACTGGCAGAGGAGTTGAATGGCAATTGTCGAGACGAACTCCATCAAAGATGCGAGCGGTAATCTCAACATATTCCCTCATGTGCTTCCATAGGAAAGGTACGTCCTCAGGTTTGTTTCCATATCTAAAATAATGAAAATTATTGTTAATTCTCAATCTTCAATTATAAAATATCGCTCCACTTATTCAGAGAATTCAATACGTTTCAATTACTCGTACCTCAATTTAACGCTGTCACCCCACGCAATGAGTTCTCTCCTCAAGTAAACATTGGCGGTTCCGTCCTTGATGTTTGCGAAATCTTTAAGCGGATCGGCATTCATAACCCAGCCGTTGTGAGCCATCATGAACCTGGCGTCGAGCGAATACATCTTACTCTCGACATCTTTCATGTTGGTCACGGACCCGTGGAAGGTGAAATATCTCGGCACCAGAGGGTTTTTAATCGAAACTTCCTCAATTTTAGGACCATCTGACTGGATTCGGAAATACCTGTAAATAAAAAAAAACACTGTCATACGGCCAAATTACAGAACAGTTCAGATAATTAATAGTATAGTATATCACAGTACCAGTGGCGGTTCTTCACAGTGGGACAATGGGGACAGTCCCCACCAGTTACAACCGAAACCTACTAAAGGAAATAACAGTCGATGTTTTGTCTTCATCAAAATGAATGAATTCTTTAAACATAAAGATGACGATTATTCCAAACTGCAGGCTGACATAGATTCAATCATGAAATGGTCGTTAAATAACAAACTTAATTTTAATACAAAAAAATGCGTCGTTATGACTTATAGTCGTTCACAAAATCCGTTATTCTACCAGTATAGAATGAATGGAGAAGTACTAACATGCGTAAATACCATCAAGGATCTTGGGGTGATCTTTGATCCCAGGCTGACATTTTCAAATCATATAGTGATACTTTGGCTTGCTACAAAATTCTTGGTTTTGTAATTAGAACTTGCAAACAATTCAATAATATAGAAGCAATGACCGCCGTGTTCAATGGATTGGTCAGAAGCAAGCTGGAGTACGCTAGTACTGTCTGGATACCTTATCAAGTTAAATATATAAATATGATTGAACAAATTCAAAAAAAATTCCTAAGGTATGTTTACATGCGATCACACGGAATATATCCGAAATTCATGCATCACGTGAAACTGCTAAAGGAGACAAATTATCAAAGCCTGGAGACCAGGCGTAGTGCCGGTCTCATGGTATTTGAATTAAAGTTAATAAAAAACTTCATCGATTGACCATATTTCCTGTCATGCTGTGGCTTATTCATTCCTGACAAATACTGTCGAACTCGTAGCCACGCACTATTCTACATACCGCAGGGGCGGACAGATGTCATGGCTCAACATAGCATGACAAGAGGTATGACATTGCTCAATGCTCTACCAGCGGATATAGATGTGTTTAACATAACTATAACATGTTTAAAAAAAATTATGTATTGTTAGTTGTAAGAAAATTGTACCATAATTGGACTTACCTGTCTGTCGTACAATTAAAAAATAAAAAAATAAATAAATAAAAAAAAAAAAAAGTAATTAACATTTGCAGAAATAAAATACACAAAATTATTTCAGATCATTTTAATGCGACCCGGCGACCATTCAGGCTGACCAGGGGATGCGGAATGATAGCCGACCAGCGCACGAACTATCGGAGTCCATTTCTCAGGGCGCAGAACCTACTGCGCATTTGGGGGACAATCTGAGCTGTCCCCTAAGGCTTTTTGGTTAGTTTCTTTCGCAATCATATGCAATCCGCGAGAACCGCGCATGCTCACTCATATGTGAATTTCACATACCGTGGGGATCATCCAACAAATCCCCACGAAAAACTACTGAACCATTTGTTTGCGTAGTTTCGGGCGATAATCGCTCGCGTTCAAATAAATTCGATAATAATCTTGCAAGATAAATCGTTATTTTTATTATACTATATTCGTCGCCTCAGTTCTTATTTGTCCAACAGACCATTTGAGTTTTTGTTCAATCTCAACTTTAAGATTAAAAATAGAGTATAAAAAAATATAGTTAATCACTTAACAAAGAATTATATAAACTAATGAGACCTTTACCTTTACGGAAATAGCTTTATCTTAAACACCTATCATAACGTTTCATTGAAATAATGAAAGAAAACCTTCTTCTCCTATAAAATTTTCTAATGGTCTGTTGGATAAATACGAACTAAGGCGACGTATTGTAAATTGGTATAAATCTATAGATATTTTATATTATTATGTGTTTAGATATCCGATTAGCATGATTAGACCATAAAATTTTTATTTTGAGAAATTTTATATGATATTCTACGGGTGGTGAGATTACGGTACAGTACGTAAAAAATGTCAATCCCCACTATCAAAGTGCTCAAACCGCCACTGCAAAGTACGTATAGTGGCTGTTAGCCAACAGCGGTTGTAATATGGTAGGATATTTATTAGAGACTAGCTTTTACCTGCGGCTTCGCTCGCATGGTATTAGTGGGAAATAACTGGCATAATTATTGGCATAATTGTTATTATTCTTGCTTTTTTGTCTAATAAAAAATAATTATTATTTAATAGAAAATTTCAAAATTTGAGAATGACATTTCGCAAATAAAAATTCTATTTTAGAAAATATTTAAATTATAGAAATTTATTTTAAGTACCTACTCCCCTAATGTATTCTGATGATTTCGCCTCAAGTAGGAATTAGTATTTTATTCATATTTGAATCCAGAGAAAAATCTAAAGAAATAACAAAATTACAGCCCACGTCAAATAATTACATAGCAACGCTATGCTTTTCGTCCGGACAATAAACATTTTTAGAGATAGGTAGATATTAACTATGACGCCAACAAAGCACTATTTTTAGGGTGAATTGCCTTATTAAAAAAAAAAAACATTTTTTCCAAGGTAACAATTTGTTTGACGTTTGCAATAACTCGATTTTGTTAGGGACAGAAAACGTATGAAAAATAATTGCATAACGCTACAGCTTATTCATAACGCCAGAGCTTACCAATATATATAGCCTATGTTACTCGCAAATAATGTAGCTTTCGATTAGTGAAAGAATTTTAAAATTCTATTCGGTGTTTATTGCGTGAAAGAATAACACTCATCCGTACAAACTTTCGCCTTTATAATATCTATAAGATATGATGTACCTCATGCCAGCCACACAGTTGTCAACTGCGTAATTAAGGTGGCCTTGTATTTCTTCAAACATATCGTGGTTCAGCGACTCCAGCTTTGTTTTCAGCTCTTCTGTGCATTTTTTCAGACGAGAATCTTCGTCGTAACAGTCTGACCTGTAATTTTTTTTTTTTAAGTTTCATTAAAATAATGCAAATTTTTGTTTTAGTTTGTTAATGTACAAAACAGACAGTGGGTTAATGTTAAAAAATAGTTAGGTAAGTAAAAAAATAAATAAAACGAGAGACAGTAAAGTTTGAGTTAGCCCCTCAGGCTCGACCGTGTTTTGTCAGAGGGTCAAAATATTTTCATTTTGCAATAAAATTCAAATAAATTAAATATTTCGGAATGTATCCGAAAACTAAATACTGTTTTGGAAAGGTGATGAAATACAGAGTTTTTTTTAACCAAAATTATTAACAATGAAAAAAAATAAAAACACTCAAACTAATTTAGTAGGCATATGAATTTTAAACGTAATTTCAACCCACTTTTTTGTCTTTTCATGTAAAAATAATTAATAAAAAATTCTCAAAGTTTCATAATTTGTTTTCAAATTGCGGTCAGAAACTTTGGATTTATAAAGGTGTACATTTTTATTATTTTGCGGTTAACTTTTAGATTTTGTCTTTGTAACACCGTTTAGATTGTATTTCTGACCATGATAGTAAGGGAGACACAACGATTTATATGAGACCTGTATGAGTTGTTCCGAAAACTGAACAAATAGACTTGACGGGTTAAAAAAAATTCAACTACATATGGGGGTGTTTATTTACCTGTAAATATTATAAATTCGAAGGGCTAGTTCCATATCCACCATGGAAGACATGCGTCGGTACTGCGGGTCCTGGACTATCTTCAGCTCTTCTTTTTCTTCCGTATTAGAAGACACTGGGGGAACCCTAGGAATTGAAACAGGTCAGCCAAAAGGTATTACAGTCATAGTCGTAATACAAATGACACAATGTATGTGATAGGCTCAACTCACTTATTCCTGGCCAGAGTGAAGAACTCGGAGACTATGTCAGTCACATTGCAAAGGTAAAGCTCATGAATTTTTATCTCAGGCAATAGCTTTGTAAGCAGCAAATTTTTGATTGCCTGAAAAGATAATGAGTAGGTATATATAATATCAGAAACTTCCTACTATTCAGATCTGGTTACTAAATAATAATCTAATCATTCCAAAACAGAGTGGATCACCGCTCTTAGCAGATATTCGCGATATAGGACTATCGGACCATCGGCTTGTTTGCACTGATATTGATTTTAACCGGCCAAAAGTACCATATAGAACAATTATATCAAGGGAATGGCGTAAATTTAGTTTTAGTGATTTTCTGGAAGAGCTTCAGACCTCTCTATTATGTACACCTAATTTTTGGGAAACAAAGACGCCAACAGAACTTGTCGAGACGTATAATACAACTCTTATATGTCTGTTAAATAAATATGCTCAATAAAGAACTCAATAAAGACCGTTATTTCCGACGTCACTGTTCCAACTAAAATAGATATTACCCCGGAAGCCTTCTTAACGTTTTTCGTGAAAAAATAGAAGCCATTCGTGCTTCCACATCTAACGCCCCTCCGCCAATATTTACTATAAATTCTAAAGGAAATTTGTCATCCTTCAAACTCACAACGCTGGAAGAAGTAAGAAAAATAATTTCAAGTTCGCCAAATAAGCAATGCAGTCTTGACCCTATACCAACATGGTTGTTAAAAAAATGTGTCATTGTCTTAGCTCCATTCCTAGTTCATCTTTTTAATAAATCTCTGAGCACAGGTGACTTCCCTGAACCACTAAAATCAGCTGTAGTTACGCCGATACTAAAAAAGCCACAACTAGACTCCGATAACTTAGGTAATTACAGACCTGTTTCAAATTTACCTTTCCTATCAAAAATCCTGGAGAAAATTGCTGCTGCACAAATAACCAGTCACTTGAATTCAAATAAATTATTCACTAATCGTCAATCCGCATATAGAAGGTTTCACTCAACAGAAACCGGAATACTTCGTATGCTGTCAGATATAACTTTGGCCATAGAGTCAGGTAAGTTAGCACTTATCTGACTCCTGGACATGAGTGCAGCGTTTGACACGATTGATCATGACTTCCTCATTAAGAGATTAGAGAAAACATTTGGTTTGAGTTCCGATATAAAAAATTGGCTGGTATCATACCTATCCAATCGCTTACAAGCCGTTAAGGTTGGAAATAAACTCTCTGACTTGGCAACACTTTCTTCAGGGGTACCCCAAGGATCCGTTTTAGGTCCACTTCTTTTCATCCTTTTTACAAATGATGTCGCCAAAATAATCGAGTCATTTGGTCTCTTGTCCCATTGCTACGCTGACGATCAGCAAGTTTATTTTTACTGCTCTCCAAACGAAATCAATAGCCTCAAAATCCGCATAGTTGAATGCCTAGAAGCAATAACTCGTTGGATGTCTTCAAACAAGCTGAAGCTGAACCCATCTAAGACTGAGTTCCTCTGGGCGGCCACAAACAAATGTCAACATTTCATAGACAATTCACCTATTTCCATTTCCGGCAACGATATTATTCCAAAGACAACAGTCAAACTTCTTGGCGTTAATTTAGATTCAGACTTTTTGCTTGAAAGTCAAATAAATAGGACAGTAAGCACTGGCTTTTTTCACCTAAGACAACTCAAGTCAGTTCGAAGAAACCTTCCTACAGAGGCGACAAAACTATTAATCAACTCCTACGTAGTCTCACGGCTTGATTACTGTAACGGCATCTACGCTAGTCTCCCAAAATACCAAACTGACAAACTTCAATCCGTGTTTAATGCAGCGGCAAGGCCCATAACCGGGGTCCCTAAATATTCACACATTTCAGAACACCTTCGTAACCTTCACTGGCTCAAGTGCCCTGAAAGAATCCAGTACAAATTGTGCTGGATGGTGTTTAAATCAATCAACGAAATGGCCCCACCTTACATCTCTGAATTATGCGTCCTGGAAAATACCGGTCCGAGGCAATTAACCCTTAGATCGGCAACTTCATCTGCTATAGGCAAACTAATAGAACCCAAACGAAAGCCAAATACTAAGTTCGGAGATCGTGCTTTCGGAGTATCTGGGCCTAAGGCTTGGAATAGACTCCCTCCGGAATTAAGATGCATAAAAAGCCCAACAGATTTTAGGTCCAAACTAAAAACCTACCTTTTCGGGCTCTCATACCCTTAACTTAATTTAAATATACCTATCTGAGAGTATCATACTTGTATTGCCTATGATATGTCTTAATCACACTTTTCATACTGAATTAAAACTACTCGAATCCTTACACATCAATCTGTCTCTCGGAAGATCCTTGTACTACTGCACCGCCCACCATTAAATGTTGCTTTTACTTTCCAAAATACACTCATTAAAGAATATATTACATATTAATATTAACATATTTTCAGGAATAAACAACATGTGTTCACAATTATGTCCTCTGCGTGCGAACTCTATCTAAATTTCTTTAAATAGACAATAATTCCAAGCGACCTCCCAGGTAAGTATGGTCCTGTATTAATGCATTTTTAGGCGGCATCGCGTTCATTGGTCAAAATATTGTACATATATTTTCGTATCGGTGATCAATGAACCAGTGTATGCAATTTTTAGGCATAAGTTGTTTTTAATTGTTTGTCTAGCTTGTAGTCTTTCTAGATTTTAGGCATGTATGGTAAGTTTGTACAGCGCCCTTGAGGTGATTTTTCACAAAAACGGCGCATCCAAATATTAATATTATTATTATTAAATAAATCTCAAATTTTCTATTTTAATTCTGTTCATGCTAGTTCATCTAATTCTGTTCAAGTTATCTATCTCCTGGGCAATACTGATATTGGAAAAGTGCAAATATATTATATAGAGCATATTTGATAGAGCAAAGTCCTGTTTAAACTCAACTGTTTTGCATTTCACCTGCCTGTAAATTTGTTTATAGGTTACGTTTCTTTTTCAGGACGGTGGCTGTCTTAATAGTTCAGTAAAGATTCTTTTTTCTAATTTGAAATTTTCATGTTTATTTGGACTTTATTATTTGCATTTTTAAATACACCTACTAACTATACAGTGAAACTCTCTCAAGAAGTTTTCCAAGGGACCAGAAAAATTTCTTAGCGGGAAAACCTTAAGGGGGAACTTCTTAAGCATGAAAACTTCTTAAGAGGGAACTTCTTAAACGGGTTTCATTGTACATTCAAAGTCAATAAGGTCCTGTTACTGAGAACTTGATTGTACCAAAGGTAACCGGATAAAAAAGAAAATGATTAAAAAACAGGTTAGGTTGGATTACTTTCGGTTAGATCAGTGGCGTAGCTAACATGGGTGGCACCCGGGGCGGAAAACATAATGTCACCCCTCCTTCGAATTTTCGAATTCATAAAAAATTGGTCCATCCTGGGGGGTGGGTGGCTAGAGAATTGTGCTTTTGGAGGTGACACCCGACCGAGTGTCATCCCCCCTGTTGGGTGGAACCCGGGGCGGGCCGCCCCCCCACTGGGTTAGAATAGGCTCGTTGTTTGTTCGCTCTTTTTCTTCCCTTTCTTAAGTTTTCTTCAATGTTCTGTTTTGTCACGGTTTTATTTTGTCATGATATATTGTTAGGATGCAGGGTTATAGACTTACGTCCAGCTGCTGCGGCTGCGTGACCTTGGAGGGGATACCCCAGGAGTCGAAGTCCCCGCGCCCCACGTCGTCCGTCAGCTTGCCGAGAAGCGCGTCCAGCAGCAGGGCGGGGCGCAGGTGCGGGCAGTTGTACACGTTGTACGTGGCCTCGGGGTGTTCCAGCAGCCAGGGTGACTCGTTGGCCGTATGGTTCAGCACTATATCGCAAATTGACAATACCTGCAAATTTAGATGATAATTTAAATCGCAGCACCCGCGAAACTGATTTTTGCGATTTTATAGAAAAACGTTTATATTCAAAAATGTTTTGTTACAACCGCTTGTCTAGAAATAAAGCAATTAATTTTAATATTAAAGTTATAGTTTTAAAAACCTATTATAAAAACAAATATGATATGTCGAGGCCATCAACACAGAATATTCACAAATATATATATTGAAACGAGCATGAACAGGCAAACCATTTTAAAAAGGATACGTTTGAATTTGTGCACACCGATGGCATCAAGTAATTTTATTTTTTAAAACTAATTTAGAAAATCTGCCAGCAGTCCCCTCTTACCCTGTAAATGCCCAGAGAATCTGATGTTTATCAATTCCGTTTACATTTAGAATTGCAATTCAATTTGACAAAATTCTTTTTATGTTTTTTTTTCATTCATTCTTCCGCTTTCAAACAAAAATAATTTTTTTATTAAATTAAATTATTTTTTTATTCATCCAGTACAAAACTACACAAGCAAGGGTCCCTTTAAAATGATTCACCCATACGCATTATAAAAACATGTTATATTGAGGTTTTTAACATCGGATAGCTGACGTCATGAAGTGTTATAGATTCTTTTGGAGATCATAATTATTAATAAATTGAATTTAATTATTGTTAGAAAATAAAATAATAGAAAAAAAAATTGAAATGAATGCATTTTCATTTTATTTATCAAAGAAACAGAGCTCATATTGATAAACAATGTATAATCTAATAAATGATTAAATTCGTACCTAAAGAAATAATGAAATACTATTAAAAGTAGAAAAGTGTGTTTTTTTGAGATGTCCAATTTAAATTTACCTTCCAGTCAGTGCGCATTTTGGAGATGAGATTTTCAATATCATTGAAGGTCACCTCCCGGCTGGCATCAGGGCTGAAGATGGGATTAACCCGGAGCTGATCAGAGAGACTGTAGCCAGAGTTGGAGGCTCCCAGCTCCTGGATGGGGGTGAAGTGGACCATGTTGTACCCAGACTCCAGGGACACTCGCAGCTTGCGCTCCCAGGTGTCCAGGGGGCCCAGGTGCTTGGAAAGCACCGTCTGACACTGGATACAGTCCAGCGGGAGCCATTCTTGGTTGTTGCGGCCGTAGCGCAGGGTCGGGAGCACTTGGAAGAAGCCAGAGCCTTGGGGTCCCACAGTTGAGCCACTGCAAATAAGTGTATTCAATGACTATACGTCTATCTAATGCTGCATTCTCACCTGATCTATTCTATGAGAATCTATGGTAAATTTAAATAATGAAAGTTGAAGTCGATTCAACTTTGGGTTTCTTTTCCATAGAAAAGCTCCTTTCCACTGATCCAAGTCCTAGATTCTATGAAATAGATCTAATAGATGAATTACAAAGTATGACTTGACATTGATTTGGAAAGTTTTGGGTCCCACAAAGTGGCTTCCTTGATTGTTAGCTTCGAATTTAGATTAAAAAATTATTAAAAGAGATTTATTGATGTTATATATTGCATAGGGAAGATGAATGCTGTAGAAATGAGATGCCTGAGGCGTATTTGTGATAAAACCATGTATGATCGTGTGAGAAATATTGAGATTTGCAAAGAATGCAAGCCTGATGTAAACGTAATGAGTAAGATTAAGAAAGGGACGCTTGTAAAGCGAATGAACGAAAAAAGGAGTGTAAGAAAAATATATATAAAAAAGAAGTCGGGGACCCCCGAGGAAGACATGGCATGATCAAGTGAACCGAATACTTGAGTCAGACCATGTCAAGAGTCAGAATTACAGAAGAGTGTGTATAAGACGATGTATGAATGAGAATGAAGCAATGAGTGTGTGCCAAGACAGAGTCATTTGGCAGTCCATCCTTGTGAATGGACTGATGGTTAGTTAATTTGATTTTTGTATTTCGATTAGACAAATGAAGTTACTTGTTCTCGTAGACAAAGTAGAAGTGGTAGCTGCCGGGCTTGTTAGCGACCACCTCGCAGTACATGTCGGTGTCCTGAATGAGTATGCCGGTGCCTAGCACGGTGGGGGGCGCCCACACATTGTCCGGATTGGGACGGTTCCACTCCAGCGAGTAATACTGGTTGCGGATGAACTCTGCCGGCTCTGCACCTACAAGACAAGCAAAACACTTTTAAACCTTAGCATTTCACTCCCAACAATTGCTTGAATATTCAGAATTATTATATAACATTTTAATTATTAATTACTTTTGAATTGATTTTTTTATGAACAATTCGGTGAATACAAAATATCTCATTTGTACAAGTTAAGTTTTAAAAACAGGTCGGTTTCATTAATTTCATTTTAATCTCAAAAATTAAAAAAGGAGAATTAAAAAGAACACAATATAGTGCAAAGTATAAAATACCAGAAGCAAGGAGAGAAATTACTATACACAGTGTCCGGAAACTGGTAGTACAAGCGGGAACCGGTGAATCTACATATACTACATATGCTAAATATACTAAACATACATTCAAATTTATTTATTTTATATTGCTAATACACTATATTTAGTTTTGAATAAATGAAAGTTAAAAAGGTTTGTTATCGATCAATTTAATCGCAGTGCAATGGGTGCTTTGTGAGAAGACTTGTAAAATAAACTCTAGGGTTCATCACAATATTATAAAACCAAAACAAATACAAATCAATAAGGGAAAAAATAAATAAACAAAATATGTTAAATGCCAACTAAATAAATCAAAAAAATTTAGGTTGAAAAAATTAGATAGGTACATGGATTAAAATAATCTTTTTTTATTATTTGTATTTAATCTCGGTAGTTGATAAAAGTCAGGTCATAATTTGAACTTGAAAAATGTGGTAAAGATAAGAAAGATGTATTTTTTGCAATATCGTGAATTGTCTTACCACTTGTTTGATCGGCATAATTGCAGTAAACAAAAACCTTATGTCCCATCAGACTGGGGCCAGGTCGGAAATGCAGAAAACATCCTTTATCTAATCTGTAACCAGAAAACCAATAAATACAAACATTATAATGTCAACAACCTCGTTTAACGGCAAATATTATGCACATAATTCATTGCTGATTGCTGTAATGTGGAACAGCATTGATCTATTTTTAAATATGCAGATATAAAATTTATGTTGCATTTAAAATGTAGGCCATATTTTTTCTATTCAGTAATAATTAATAATAATTCTATTTATAGATAATTAGTTTATAATTAAATACAGTGAAAACTCCATTGATCATTCTTCGAATTATTGTATTTCCGCATTTAACTTTTATTTCTTCCAGTCCCAAATTAATGTCATACAAAACTTGCAAAAATAGATTGAATCGATCGTTCGTCTTTGCACCGTTTAAAATCATGCAGTTTTTTGTTCATATTTTACTGGATCGATCGTTTTTAAATTATGAATATAAAGTACAATCTCACTAATCCGGCACTTCAATAGACCGATACGTCCAATAATCCGGCACCCTCCACCCGCGAATCCCATGCGTAATTCAAAATTTTACGAAAAAAAAAATCGTTAAAAAATCACCGAAAATCGAGTTTCTCGGGCGCAAATTCAAATTCAGGTAGGTTCTTCGGAATAAATTCATAATAATACGACTTATTCTCTGGGTAAATCGAATTTTCGCAGGCATATATCGCCGCAGACGGCCGTCTATTCAAAGTAAATTCACAAAAATACAATATTTTCCGAGTAAATCAAATTTTTGCGGCCGATTACCGTCGCGGCCATCCCTTTAAACTCATAAAACTGTGGTATATTACCGCGTAAATCGAATTTTCGCGGCCAAATCCCACTGCGGTTGGCCATAATGCAGATACCTATTCGGAATAAATTCATAAAAATACGATACATTTCGTATTAATCGAATTTTCGCGGCCGAATTTATTCAGATACCTATTCAGAAAAAAATCATAAAAATACGATATATTTCGCGTTATTATTATGATTTTTTCTCTATAATCCGGTAATCCGAACATTCCAATAATCCGGCACCCTTTGGTTTTTAATAGTGCCGGATTAGTGAGATTGTACTGTATTCATATATTTTAAAACCATATTTCATAGCTATATACTTGGTTTCAATTAACGGTACCGTAAACAATGAATGGAACGTTCAAAAGAGAAAGAGAGAGAATGGTTTTGTCGTTTGGTAGCTTGTGTCGGTGGCGGTCGCTTCTGGCTTTAGTCATTAGTCTAGTAGTCACCAAACATTCGAGCATAGAGGTGGTGCATACGTGCGACACCTTCATTTTCCGCAGTATGCTTCGAAAAAGTAAAAACTTTTTATATGCACATTTAATAACCAATGCTGAAAAAAAAATGCCGATTGCAACACGGAAAATATACAGTTTACTTACATCAAAAAACGGCCAAAAAACAAATGATGATGCAATATTATGTACAATATAAAGTAATTTTTTTTTGTTTCTCTGCATTTTCTAATTTTGTTTTCATTTATTTAACTTAAAATAAGTACATAATATATGCACAGAAATAAAGTTACAAACTAAGTAGGTATAGTAATTATTTTAAATTTCAGAATAAACTTTATAAACTACAAAAATTAAAAATTACACTTCACATAATATTTCGAATTTAAAATATTTTTTAATAAACACATTTGGGGTATTTCGCCATCCCCCTCATAGATTTTCCATATGATAATGCTCATTTTCGATTAAGACATTAAATGAAGACAATATTAGCAAAACTCAATCGAAAATCTGGAGACAGAAAAATCAGAAAAAAATATTGGCACCTCTGGGAGTCAAGACCTTCTGCTTACATGGCAAATGCTCTACCAACTGAGCTAAGGTGTCTATATCAAATTCGGTCACTTTTAACTGTATTATACTTCGACTAAGAACTACCAACATTATCTTCATTTTCTTAATGCACATTTTATTGGCTGCTATCTTTATATATGATTACAAGATTCAACCCGAACTAAATGCTATCTAAATTTAAAAAGTCTGAGTTTACTATTCGGTACTTGAACGTATGAATAGTGGTTATATATAGGATAGGTTAGCAGAGTTTTTAACCTGTTGTGAGTATTTATTTGTTATCGTATGGATAAGCTATCAGGAGGATGGTGAAATAACCCCCAGATAAAGCATTGATTTTTAAAATATTATACATTTAAGCATATATCGACGGTCCCGAAGAACAATGTCGGATCTGACAAAATTTAAAAGTCTTTCTGTTGACTTATTTATTGGCTTATTGTGTTGATTTTAAAGTCTGTATTTTCGGAATTTTTAATGAAATGTTTCCCCGCATTCATGTTTTTTTTAACAGGTCCGTTCAAAAACGATAGATAGAGGTTCACTATATTACAAAATTAAAAACAAATGTAATATTTTTTTAGATACGAGTCCATAATGGAAGTTATGCATATTTCATCACCAGTTGCTGTCTATTCACCTCTAAATGAAAAATGGTCAAAGATTTGGTGCCGAAGGTTCCTCGCATGCAGCATTATTATGCAAGAAATTAACAAGATGAGGACGGAACCTGAAGATGGAAGAGTCCAGATGCTCCCCGTGGTTGAGGGTCAGAACCCGGATCTGCGTGCCCTGGTTGCTCCGAGAGACCAGCAGGGCCGGGCTGGAAGGACGCCCCGACTTGCCCCCCGGACTAGTCCTGCCTCGCTGCTCCATCATGTCTGTCTGCAACTGGTCACACACGTTTATCCATAAGGCCAACATTACAAGGAAAATCAATCTATATTATGTTATTCTTTTTTAGTAATTATGGTGTTTGATTGTATGCATGTTTGAATAGGGTAAGTTTCACATAAATATGCAATTGGTTATTATTGAATGCTCAATGTGATGTATTTGTATGGTAATATTAACTAAACCAGTTTATTCAATGTGACTTTGAAGAAATAAGAACATCAGTTGTAAATTATAATTATTAAATTATTTATGAATAGAAATCTCTGAAAGAATACAAACTTTGGAAAATGAGAGATTGGATCTCATTTTGTCAAATAATATGTACAAAACGAGAGAAATTAACACAAACAACTTTTTTACTTAAACACCATTTGAGTTGAGTAGAAAAAGACAAATTCACATTATTCACGAGTCAGCACTTGTACCAAATGCCGAGATGAGAGTGAGACCATGAGAATGTGTAGCTAAGGCTTTTATCAACATTGAAATCAGCCAACCAAATAATGCCCCATTGTGAAGAAGGCATAAGGCCACAGGGGGTATGAAACAAGTTTTCCATTTCTACAAGTGTTTTATAATAAATTTAAAAACCACCAAAAAACTTCTCATTGTTATATTGATTATTTTCAAACTGATAAAAAATTACAAATTCGTGCAATAATCTCCTGAAAAATAATCATTTATACAAACCATTTCTTTTTTTATAAAATTCAGCATTCTCAGAAAAATATCTACAAATCACTCGGTTACATTACTTTTACATTGCTTAAAACTTTTTGTGCTTTATTTGTTAAATGAAATAATTAAATACTTATTTGTTATCTCTGTGATTTAAAATAAAATGCGTACACAGTCACAGTGTGTAACTCTATCTCCTTTGTGAAGAGCAGCCTTTCATACAAAAATATCTAGTTTACCATCAAAGAAAGAGAACACAAAATAAAAGAGGTGTAAGATGATACCACACAGAGAATAATAGATTCAAAACAAATGGAGATGAGAGCTAGTATTATATCACCTAAAACTTGTCAACAATTTAAATGAATTCATTTGAAGTATTTTAAAAACATACTTTTGCAAATAATTTAAAGTTATAATGCGTTTTTTTATAAAGCACAGCTTAACCTAACACACAGCTTTACACTGGGAGAAATAAATTATTCACCCGTAAGCTTTGAACTCTGTGAGGAGCAATAATTAACCCAATATTATTATTAATATTTATCATCGTTATTGACATACATACTCGTTATGACATTTGATACTCTGACATAAATATGATTGATTAGGGTGTTCATTTCATAAGAATTAACATTTTAATATTTAAAATTTTTTTAATAAAAATATTTAAAAAAAAAACGGACGGAATTTTCTTATTGTAAAACTGTATTTTAGTAATACAGTGATGAAAGTACAAACACCTATGATAAATATATATACAAAAACATACCTTTTGAATTAGCCGGCTTGAGGCGCGAAGTTAAATATTGAAAATTGTGTTCATTACTTCTTAGAGTGGTGCAGGACACTTAAATATATAGTAAGCGATCAACAAATGCCGAATACGCCTTGACCCGTTTATAATTTTATATTAATCGCGGGCACTATGTACAATATTTTGAAGGAAGTGTCAAGGTGACCTCCGCAATTTGACGTTTCGTAAAATGTGTTATCTATGCAAAACTAAACACTGATAAGAAAAACAATAGTCAAGTTCAGTCAAGTACTTTTTTAAAGCCCCTTTATTATTTAGTTCTTGCAATACTGTTACAAAATCTCAGATCTCAGTTATATAGGTAATAGGCGGAGGCGGGTATGGGTACCGCCACCCGGGAACCATTTATTGGAAAACCAACACCTCTGCCATAGGTCACCCTAAGCGGTTCGTTACGTTTGATGGCTTAGCAGGTGTGCCTGAGTTCATTTGTCAGGGTGAGATTTGTCCAGATCTTAACGGCGGATGCGTCTGACCAAATAAATAATGCAAAAACTCGCTCGAATAAATAATTATTGAAATAATAAAATGGCATTGAACCAGCCATAAAAACCAGTCATAAAAAAATCGTTTGCTAGAAGATCGAAAAAGTAACATCGCGATTGCGTAAAAATCATTGGTGAATTTTTGATTTTAATATGAAAGTAATAAAATTGCTTTAGAATAATGTAGGTAAGTAGGTATGAAATAGAATAATCCCCGTTTGAAAAGTACCACTATTTTCTAAACACCGCATACACAAATTATATTATATGTATATATACTGTGAAAAATATGCTACCGAACTAAATGTTTAAAAAAATACATCCTTTTACATGTGAACCATCTTGTTACCATCGAAAGTATTTTAAACGATTGCAGCTGCCTTTTTCTTACTTGACTTGTGTACATTTACAATTCAAACAAATCAATTTGTTTTATCACAAATTTATGATGAAAATTTTTATTGTGTTTTTAACTTTATGAGTAAAACCTCAATTTGTAATAATATTTAATTAAATAAAGACAATATTAACGAAACTCAAACGAAAATCTGGAAAGAGAAAAATATATTTGCACCTCTGGGATTCGAACCCAAGACCTTTCGCTGTCCGGGCAAATGCGCTGACCACTGCGCCAAGGTGTCGATATCCGATTCGGACATTTTTAACTGTATCGTACTTCGACTGAGGACCATCCACATTGTCTTCATTTTCTTAACGCATATTTTATTGGCTGCTATCTTTATATATGATTGCAAGATTCAAACCCGAACTAAATGCTATCTAGTTATTGTCTGATTAAAGCTTTATCCATTTTATTTAACATGCAACATCTATTGACTTTTCTGCAAGTGAGTAGTCTAATATCAAAACGTACTTATCTCCACAAACCAAATTTTTGGCAAAAGCAAGAAAACTGTTTCATAGCCTTTAAGTATAATAAAGTAAAATTAAATGTTTTGTAAAAATGAAGGTAAAATAAAACATTTTAAATGCGTATTTGAAATAAAAATCTGATAGATAATTAATTAGTTATTTAATATTTAAAAATGGACTTAGATACATTTTGATATTGAACCATGGATTTAGATACATTTTGAAAGTGAAGTCTTTGGATTTAGTCACATTTTGAAACTCATAAACTGTGTTTTGATAATACTTCTCTGCCAGGGGTGTAGTGAAGAAATTACATCATTATATATGCATAGATGAAACATAATTCATATTAACCAAAAAATTAAAAGTATTTTTAAAGTCAAACATTATTTATTTTAAAATAAAGTATTACCTGCGGATAGTAAAAATAGACCAATTTGTCTATCATTGAAGAAGAAGATAATAATAATTATCTAAACGAAAATATGAAAGAGAACAAGACACAGGGAAATAGAAAAAGATAATAGCCAAATTTTTAAATTCTATAATAATGGAGACCACTACATTAAAAAAAAAAACGCAATGCAGAAATCCTTGCATGCGAATACATAAAATACGTGTGGTTAAAAAACTTTTGCAAATAGGTTTAATAAATAATAATATTGTAAAGGATTAACGTGTGCATACATTAAGCAAAAAAAAAACAAAAAACAAATTTTAGATTCTATAAAATGTAAAGCACTATATTTAAAAAATAACAACGCAATGCAGAAATCCTTGCATGCAAAATGACTGTAAATTGATTCATACATTAAATCCTGCTACTTCTACTTGAGATTCACACAGTTCATCTTCATCATCATTCATAATGATTCCTAATTCATTATTGTTTATTATGTTCTCATAAAATTTTAATAGTTCTAGATTCTTCCAGTTCAAACCAAAATGTTTGCCAAGTAATCTATCGACATCTCTAATTTTTAATGGGTTAATTAAAACTCCATTCTGGCATGGCATTGGGATCATATCCGAAATGTGTTTTCCTCTTTTAAGGACACTTTGAGGTACTCCCATATCGTTTCTGTAGAATGGTTCTCCCTGTATTTTGATTGAAAAACGGTGTTTTATTAAAATAAAACGTTTAGTTTCCTTGAATTGAAAATGCCACTGAGATGGTGGTTTAAAAACATCTTTGGAAGCACTTTTCCAATCGAACACTTCAAAGTCATCCCCCAACCGTTGCACATTACCTGATTCAGAAAAGATATTTTTGTAATCTTCTGGAGTGGTAATTATTTCCATTTTACGAATTTTTTTTTCAATCACCCCAAAAATCCGATCCGCAGGCAAATATGAATGTCCGACAACAGGAAAAATTAATTCCAGGCGTTTAACATTTGAAGGTGCGTGATCCTTCAACCATTTAGAACACATGGCAACCATTATTGTGTTTTTGTTCTGGCCGCTACACCCATCAGCCATTAATCGAACAGTATCAATATTTGTAAAGTCAGTTTGACGTAAACAATTAAACACTGCTGAAGATATTTCGTTAGCTCCTTTAGGACGAGTATTTTCTGTCCAGCAGTTAATAATTACGTCATTCTTTCGTAATTTACTCAAACTTGAGCCTTTGATGATTGTAAAATTATATTGATACATCTGCCTACTGTAATAAGCAGACTGATCGGGTACTTTAGGTAGCACAAAATTTTTTTGACAGTCAAAACTAAATGTGAGAAGATCCTCCCTTTCTTCTTGTAGCAGTTTGAAAAAAGCTTCTGCTCGCATTTTGTGAGCTCGTTTTTCCATAATGTATAGATTTTTCGTAAACTGATCATTTTCATTTTTTATTTTTTCCGTTAATTCCGAACAAGTTGAGCATGCATCTGTTTTTGGAGAACCAAATCCTATATTGTAGTCAATATTAAAAATATTTCTGAAAAAACATTCTTTCACTTTCATGTTTTCGTTGCATTGT
This sequence comes from Limnephilus lunatus, assembly GCA_917563855.2. Taxonomy (NCBI): domain Eukaryota; kingdom Metazoa; phylum Arthropoda; class Insecta; order Trichoptera; family Limnephilidae; genus Limnephilus; species Limnephilus lunatus. The sequence continues at coordinate 81,104,706 of OU830597.1, read as the reverse complement.
GTATTGTACATTTTTCACATTTTTTGTATATTCATGTGAGACGGTAAATATTGTCTCTCAGATTTGCCCCGACAGTAGTGGGACTCGGTAATTTTGAAGGACTCTATGAATTTTTTCACAGAGTTTCTACGGCCTTCATATTTTTTCAATTTTCTATCACCCCCGCGAGTTTCTTTCGCCATTTCGCCACTGCCATGATGTCGATTTAAAATTCCATCAAATCGCCGAATTTTTACTTGTAATATACACATAAAAGCCTTTTTACACACCGGCACTAATGTTTTATCATGGGCACGAACATAATATTTTACAGATTTCTTCCTGGAATTTGCTTCATTTTGTCCTCTGCGACGGGCTGGGGTTGCAATCAAGCAATATTTCAAAATAAAATTGTCCTGGTAAATTTTTTTTTTCCTTGCATAAAATGCCCTGTGAAATGATTCTATGTCAACCATTCTCAAAGCGCGACAGTTGAGTGCTTTTGTCTGATGATTGCAGGGTAACGGATATCTAGGAGGCTCAGTAGCAGAATATCTAAAATAAAATAAGAGAATGATATTATTTAGAAATACCTATGTGTGCAGAAAATATTTGTTTGAACCCAATATATGGTGCTAAGAGAAAGGAAACTCTGCATAAATTTCAAATAAGTAAATAAATCATTGACATTAGATCCTAAATCAAGTGTTGTAGATAGATAATTGCCTTTTTGTGATGATCAAACATCCACAAATGTATTTACATTATGATTACACTATGGTATAAATGGATCATTATAAATATATTTACTGATTTTCAAGCTTATAATAAAAATTCCGCCAAAAAAATTAGTAATCTCAAGTGACATAAATAAATGAAGGAAAATATATATGGCACGGAAAATATTCCTACAGGAAATAATCCTACTTCGGTAGTACAAAAATACTCCACTGAAGTATCAAATATAGAAAAGATAGGTAATTATTATATAAACAGAAAAAAAGTTTTGACAAAAACGATAAAATTTTGAATACACCACTGATGTCTTAGTAGCATGATGAAACTCACCTTATAACTTTTTGTTTGTTGATTGTCCACTCTTTCGGTCGCCTTAAACGTTTTCTGCCTTTTCCAGTGCGTGCTGGTACAACTGGAGAACAAACTGATTCACTCATTTTTGTTTAATTTTCAAAATTACCATTAATAACTCAAAAAAATCACGACCAAATCAACTTCAAAACCACTCACAAAAAACGTGTTTCTTGTTATGGTGTCCATTGCACAGAAAGCAGCTCATTGATTGGTTAAAAAACCAATATGGCTGCCAATTCCATGGCCCTTATTGGTTGTTGGATTTGAGCACGTTTTGAAAACCAACGATTTTGGATTTAAGTACGTTTTGAAATTGAAGACGATTTTTAACAAGCTATAACTAAGGATTTAATCATGTTTTGGCACTGAAATAATATTTCAAACATGGCTATGATCCAGGAGAACGTGTTGGCATTCAAATCTCAAAAAAAGTAAAAATGGTGGTTAAGTACCTTTTGATTTTCAACTACTCAAGTCTATGATGAATATTTTAATTTTATTTTTAACTTTATGAGTAAAACCTCAAATTGTAATATTTAATTAAATTTAGGCAATATTACAAATTTATGAGTTTGTTTTACGAAGAGATTATTTATATACATTTGCATCTTCATTTTAAAGTATATTAATTTTGATGACATACCATTGCTTTACCGAAGGCAAATTTTTTCTCATAAATAAATCAAACCACACACATATTTCTGCATTTCAGAGAAGTGATTCGAATAATTGTGCTTACTAAAAACTGCCTACGCACTTTGTAAAATTGTCAAGAACATGAAATGGGCGTGCAAGCAGAAATCACTAACTCCAAAAACCCAGTTCTGAGAAAAAAAAATGTTTTGCGTTCTCAAAAAAAGCTATAAAATCTTAATTTTTAAAGATATTACTTTATTTTATTTTTCAATGTGTAATATAAAAAGCATAAGTTTTTATTTTTTTTAAATGAGATTAACAAATTATTTTAACAAAGATTTTTTTAATATTATTTGGAAAACAAATAAAGTTAGTTAATTCTTGCAGCCAAGAAGTGCATGTTTTTATAGAATCGAATTTTTATTCCATGGATGAGAGGTGAGGTTCTTGACTAGCAATTCAAAGGTCGCGGGATTAAGGCGCCGTATTCCCGCTAAAAAAGAAGAAGATGAGATATGTAATTACTAATTACGAATGTTGGAGAGAGTGCGCTTATATTCAAGAAGGTAAAATTGAAGCGAAAATTGTGAAAATGTTTAATAAAACCCGAATCGTTTAAAATAGAGCAAAAATCTCATAGGGACTGTCTAAAACAGCATTTAAAGAAACACTGTGAATTTTTCTAACACATAACTTATAAAATAGCTGAATCAGACGTGAAAATATTTATTTTCGGAGCACTCTTTGCGATTTTTTTCTATCGAGGGAATTTCTTATAATTTGCGTTTCGGCATGGGTAATGTATAGATAATATCTTAAAAAAATAACATATATTTTTAAGAGCTTAAAAACTTCAAATGTTTAAGGGTGATATGTAAGAAATCGGTAGAAATTCGGGTGGTGGTGACTTAATTCGTAGGTATTATTTCACAATTGATTAAGCTCATCCAGGAGGTAGAGCGGTGATTGGCTAAAAAGTCGTGACGTAGCTTGCAGTCCATGTTCCACTGGAAGATTTGAATTAATTGCAATACAAGTGGCAGTGTTTTATTTGGTTTTACTTCTAGCTATGTCACGCGTTCGAAGTTTCGAAAGCGGCATGACGAGATTTTTTTCGACAAAGGCCCGTATGAGCGAACCTTAAATTTCATCACTATAATAATATACATATCATCACAGGAAAGCAATACTGCTGTATCCGCCACTTTCTAATGAAATATTTTTTTATACATCATTTTGCAGGTTTTTTTTTCTGCGTCGATCAATCTGGGTCCCGTGACTCTACAACGATAAATAAGAACTCTACGACGTTGAAAAACTAGCCGTTTTGTTAATCTCCAAATTCTGCGTTTTTTAACGTTTGGCGGTTAAGACAATATTCAACTTTTAAAAGAAACTTCAAAATCACTTACACGGAAACATTACACATTCGGTTGGTGCTTACAGCATTTTCAAAGATTGCATTTAAGTGTTCGCGGTGGTTACTACATTTTATTTGTTTGCTTTCTAATAACACTTGTCGTTTATTACAATTTGTTAGTACCCATACCCAAGCATGTTAGAAGAATTAGAATTATGTTCTGTTTTCTTCCTTTAATTACTTACTTAATATTGTGTTCTTAATGAAAGATTAGAAAAATTCGTATGTTTTGTTTTATATCATTATAATAAGTACACATTTGTCTTTTGAGGTATAATAATTTGTACTTTAATGTTTTAAAAGTTTCAAATAAAGATTGTCAATTACAATTACATCGTTTTCATTTCAAACACATTTTTTTAAATGTTGTAAACCAAACGAATTTAGCCCAAAAAAAAAATAACGACACACATTTACAGCTTTTTTAAACGTTAATATTGATTTACTTTGGCGCTTACAGCAATTTATGCAATTGAAAATATAGTAAAGTTGATTTTCAATATTCATACGTGTTGATAACATTTTTGGCGTACACAAAAAAAGTCAACTGCTGTAAGCGCCAAAAACATTGTCCTTCTTCACTTATAAAAGATTTAAATGTTTTTTAAGCCAAGCATTTTAAAAATGACATTTTCGTATCCGCTGGTTTAAAAGTTACGATTTTTTTTCTAAAATCTGAAAAGTTTTTTGGCTCTGGTGAACACTTTGGTTTTTAGCTGTTATAGTTTTCTTGCGACGATATAATAATATCATTGCTATACCTATAGTGGATACTGCAAGGTTGTGTGGGAATTGGTTTGTGTGGGGATATGGGCAGAGGAAGCGCAACACAGCATATTACCCCAAAGATCAATTATTATTTTGCTAAAAATTAAAAAAATATATAATACAAAAATATAACTACAACCAATGAAAAAATCATTGTTGGAACCATTGATCATTGTATTTAAATCGGTTTATATAAATTGTACTAATCATTTTGGATTGGTAAGTAAGTATTTGTATTTTTTGGTTAAGAACTGGTAGGAATTAACATTTTCCGCCAAAATTATCATTATCATGGTAGCTGTGAGTATCTAGGCGCAGGTCAATTGATCGTATGTCAATGTTGGTAGGCATGCAGCCGTGTGGAAATAAAATGGCGGAGGCCACTAGTAGGGGCTGATTAGCTTATGGTTACGATTTTCGTTATTGTTTAAAAATGAGTGTCTTTAAATCAGCAATGGGGTATTTTAGCTCCAGCGGAACCAACGGGGGTTCAGACAATGACTTTGTTGGTCAGGTAGTAGAAATAGGGAATATTAAATTAAGGGTGAAAAAAGTTATCGCCGAAGGTACGTACTTTTTGACAGTAGACAGTGTTTCTTTGTCATAATTTGTATATTCATTATGAAGTTTAACTTTTCAACGTGAAACATTAATCAAATTATTATGTTAGTGTTTATATTCGCAGTTGATTATATTTTCTACAATACTATATACTAATTTATAACTTTATCGTACTAGCCATCTTACATTTCATGATTTACAAGCTGGTGTCTACACCAGAATTCCATATGTCAGAAATAATAGGAAATGTTGAGTCGGATATCTTATCAACAATTAGCGGAAGTAGTGATTGCCCAAATTAACGAGCATTTCATCGGGATACTAATTTTACACCTAATCTATTTTTTATGGTTATTTTCATTGATGTATGTTTTTTATTTACGAAATGTAAAATTGTTGCTTATAGGAGGGTTTGCCTTCGTTTTTGTGGCTCAAGATACCTCGTCTGGTACTGAGTATGCCTTGAAACGATTGATGGCTGCCGACCAGGAGGCGAACAAAAATATCATTCAAGAGATCAGCTTACTGAAGAAGCTATCTGGACACCCGAACATCATTAAGTACATAGCCGCATCTTTCATCGACAAGGCCAAAACCTTGCATGGGATGGCCGAGTACTTGCTGCTGACGGACCTGTGCAGCGGGGGCTCGCTGATGGAGGCCCTGCAGATCCGGGGCTCCGCCTTCCCAGTGCCAACTATTCTGCGGGTGTTCTATCAGGCCTGCCGGGCTGTCCAGCACATGCATGCCCAAGTTCCGCCCATTGCTCATAGAGATCTCAAACTAGAAAATTTCCTCATCACCAATGAAGGTTTGCTTATTATTTTGCTTTGTATGTATACTGATTGAGTGGAAATGCTTAAGACCTGTGCCACACACAGCTGCTTGGCCATTCCCAATGGGAATATATGGCGAGCAATGTGTTGAAATAGGCCAAGCTACATCTTTTACAGCCATGTGTGGCACCGCTTTAACTAAAATTAAAAATATACTAGCAAACACAACGCCACGCCATTACCCAATCTTTATAACCAACACCATCTATTAAATCAAATCCACACCGCCTATTTGCCAACCCGCTGCCCGCTTGCCAGCCCGCTCCCTTTATTTATATATTTCAACCAATTTACACAAAACCTTGACATATTATATACCTAAAAACCTTCCTCATGAATCACTCTATCTATTGGTGAAAACTGCATGAAAATCCATTGCGTAGTTTAAAAGATCTAAGCGCACAGTCAGCGTGAGCGACTTCATTTTATACTATGTAAAGATATGCTTTCATAAAATAAGTTTTAAAAGTAAATAAATTTGTACATTATTTATTTTCACGTGTGAAGAGACGAATGAATCTCCGTGCTGGATTGATTCAGAATATTTGTTTATTAGAAATATCTACTTCCCAATTTTGGTCATCTAAAGATCAAACACTTTTCTCAAGATATTTTTGACATTTATTATGCCTTTTATGTATATCTCTGCTAGAATATGAAATATTAATTACGTGGATCACATTTTTCCTTGTTTATTAGTCAGGAGCTGTGTATTTTTATACACTAATAAATTTATACAATTTGTCAGTAAGAAAGCCATTACATGAATCATACTATTGATTTGTTTTAATATTTATGTGTAATTTATTTCAGGTGTAATCAAGTTGTGTGATTTTGGCTCAGCGACAACAGAAGTGTATTCCCCCGACACTTCTTGGAATGTCAACCAAAGAACTATGTTGGAAGAAAATGTAAGTGATTGTATTTCCGTTTACCACCAGATTCTGGATGTGCTACCTTCAGTACAACCTATTAACCCATTGGCCACAGAATTAACGAGCTAAAAAACTGGCCTTCACCACTGAATTAACTTAAATTTTAAACCTGCTTTGGTGTACTAAATCTATTGTAACTTTTGAACCATATATTCAAATGAATTAATTTCTTAAAATTTGTGTACATATTGGATTAAGGTAAAGAAAAATATTAAAATAAATTAAAAAATCTTAAAATATGTGTAAATAAAGATAAAAATATTACCTTCTCTTTATTCGTAAGTTTTTTTTCAATTTTTTTTTCAAAGTTGCAAAAAAACATAATATTCATAAAACGAACATTAATAATTTTTGTTTTTTACATACATGTACCTATACAAATAACTAATAAAATAATTTGGTATGGTAGTCCTCGAAGCAATCAGGGACGTGCAGGGTCACTGCCAAAAGCCTAGAACCACCCGCAATTTTGAAGAAATTAAATGGCGGCTGGCTGCATACAAAACTTGGAACTCAATATCTTGGAAAAACATTATTTCCAATTCGACGAAACGAATTATTAATTACCTACAGAGCGTTCAGCATTTAAAATTCTATTGAAAAATGTCATAGTCGTCCTTAATTTCGGTTTTTTGGCGGACCTACTCTAGCCCGTCAGCGCGCCGGGGTTTTGTGGTTAAGTACCTGCGTTGCACACCCGGCACGCTGCCGGGGTTTGTGGCCAATGGGTTAATGCAGGAGAAATATTAGTGTTAGGAATCAAATAACTCAATTTAAGCACAATGTTTAATTTCAGCTGGCAATGTTCACAACACCGATGTACCGAGCCCCAGAGATGTTGGACACGTGGAGTAACCACCCTATAGACCATTCAGTGGACATCTGGGCACTGGGCTGCATCCTTTACACCTTATGCTACATGCAACATCCTTTTGAGGACTCTGCTAAACTGGCTATTCTCAATGGAAACTATAATCTAAACCAAAACGACCAGAACTATAAGGTTTTCCACGAGATCATTCGTGAGTATTTTGTCTGTCATGTCTGAAATATGTATAACATGTTGAATTGTTTGTTTGTTTGTGCGGAGAAGACAATTTGTAACAATCACTTGGTATTGGTTGTTTCAGGTGGTTGCCTGGTGGTGAACCCCGAGCAGCGGTTGAACATCAGCGGAGTGTTAGAGCGGCTGGCGTCTATAGCCGAATCAACTAACGTCAACCTAAAACAACCACTCAAATTTGAGCGTAAAAAAGTTGAACAATCTGTGGCCACTAGCTCGCCAGGTAATAAAAAGTCAAGTAAATATTACACTACCATATCGTAAAATGACGGTGCTCAACATTCCATTGTGAATACCTTTCAAGAATCAACCAAAACAGTTCTACACAAACTATATTCATTATTAATGCATAACTTTTGTTAGTATCCGAGCTTATTATGGTCAAGGTATTTTTGAACTTTTTACACTCAAATTTCCAATAAAATCTGTTTTTATGCAAATGTAAATCACGTTGATGTCGCTTGAATTAATTGTAATTTAAATGTAAAGTTAAATCATCGTAAAAGCCATCCGATGGCCGTTGGTTTGCAAGCGAGAGAAGTTGCACATTCTGATGTACGGTAGTATAATATTTATCTGACCTACTTTGTATGTATACTGTATCCTAGTTGACTATTGACTGTTGGCTTGTCACCTACCTAGCATCACCTAGCTACTAGCTCACTGTGTTGCTCCCTCGCCACTTCCCGAGACTGAGATGGAGATTGAGAGTGAGAGTGAGATTGGACTGGGAGTGAAGAGTGTTTCGCCTCTCCGGGGGTTGATCACGCAAAAAGACTTATATTTATTCTATTCTGCTTCTTTCCTCTTCATATCTTTTGTTTGTATTTGGCAGGTGGGTTCATGAGTTTTTTGGGCTGCCCGGTATTCTATCCGTTCAAATAACCGTTTGGCCGTCTGTAAGTGGGAGCCTACGTTCTCGTCGCCACCTTTAGTGACTAATTTAAGGTTCTTTATTACAATAACGCTAAAGCTATATGATACTATATCAAAAGTTGTGTCTTGTTAAACTAAATGTAATGCTAAATCTCTTCACAGCAGGGTGCTTCTATTATTATCACTAGTCTTGATGCTTTTTTAAATCTTTATTCCGCGTGTGTATCATTATTTATTTGTATTCCCTAAAATAGTTAATTAAATTATATTATTATGTATATGATACTTAGCTCAACTACCAAAAATACAACGGTATACCAACAAGATACCTTCACGTTATATTACTAAAAGTACCCAATTATTTTTAAATGTATTGATTCATTCCCTGAAGCCATTCCGGATAACTTTAATAAACTATTGTTGTGTATGTATTGGCGATTATATTATATAATCTATGCCACATATCTTTACATTACATTCTCGGAGACCATTCCGGATAACTTTAATAAACTATTGTTGTATATGTATTGGTGATTATATTATATAATCTATGCCACATATCTGTACATTACATTCTCTGCAAAACTTTAATGAAACATTGTTAAATATTGGCATTTATAATATATTATGTCAAATTTCCGTACATTACATTTCCAGAGACCATTCCGGATAACTATAATACTACATATTGTTAAACAATGGGGTATATATATATTTATTATAATACATGCCAAATATCCATACATAACATTCGATGCCTTGAAAAACGAGTATTATTTATTTTTGTGAGTGCTCATTAATTAAGATATAAAATGTAATAAAATAATTGGCATTCCTGTAATGATTATTCCATGTATTTTTATACTCTTTAAGTAGGTGCCTACTTTTTTGGACCAGTGTTTCAGTATAACTTATTTTATGTATTCAAATTCAGTATTTATTTTGTTAACGCAGTAAAAGTATTTTAACAAACATTATATTGTCATAATTATATCATTGAATTATTTAAGAATATAGCGAATTTGTTAGTTAATTTGTAGAAATACAAGTTATTTTTTTTCTTTTGAATTATGGAAGAAAATATATACTATATAATATTTGATATTCTGCAAGTATAATAAATGAAAACAAATCATTGCAACTGTTGACAATATTAATTATTGTGAATAGTGTTTAATGTAAATTAATTTTAATTGTATATAATATATTCAAATAAATATCTTTTGATTGAAGTTAACCACATTTTTTTTTCTCATTAAACATGCCATTCTACAATGAAATGATATTTTGATACAAAAAGATTATTGCATAACCACTGGAGTGATTTTTACCATATATTGGCGCCATTTTAAATGTATTTTTATGCCATTCGGATAAAAATGGCAATTATCTCCTTGATTCAGAAAATTTAAAAAATATGTATGTATTTGTAGCTCCCACGTTTGTTATTTTGGACTTAAAACGAAGCTATTGAAATGCTTTATCTATTATGACCATAGATGTTGCAAATCCGAACTTCTTAGACTATTTTATAACGATGTTAAAAATAATAAAAAAAAATAAAATTTCACGCATCAGCTGTTTACGGTTAAAATTAAGTCCTTTTTCCATAGATATGCATCTTTCATTGTAAAGTATACAACAGACAATATACAGAAACAAACATATTCTATGTTTACTCGAATAAGTACCTCTCACGGCAGTTTCAAAGTAACAATCACGCAGGATTCGCGCGGTTATAATCTTTGGTTATAAACGCGGTTATGAATTTTTTATATTTTTTTATAAATCCTACAAATATGAGAAATACGGTAAAATACAGGTCAATTCATTGGCTGTACTTTAATAAGTTTTTATGTCTCCATGTTAAAATTCAAAGGAATGATTTTTTTTAATGTTGGCGAAAAATTTTAAAAATGATCTTCTGAAAATGTTGAGCAAACTGAGAAAAAGTTTTAAAATGCGCTGTCGCTCCAGTGGATATAGTAAAAAATACAAGTCGCACTTGTACTGTGCTAAGTGTAAAAGAGCAGAATGTTGTTTTTAGGTTTGGGTGCTTAATAAACCGAGTGTAACCAATTTATCCTACAACTACAATAAATGTTCCAAATATATTATCGAAACAGGAAAAATTATAATATCCCGCCAAATCCTGATGAAGATAAACATAAACACAGTTTAGGTCTAATTGGTTTGATGTGAGATTGCATTTACTTACAGCAAATTAATCATTTCCAAATGGATGTTGGTTTTGCCTATCATTAGCTGGCACTGATTAAACAAACAACATGTGTAATGTGTTTTTAGACCTTTTTTAACCACTCCGACCCGTAAGCGTGTTTACACAACAATATAACAATAGCAGTCAAGTACAATAAGCATGTTTTCACGCTAACGCGTATGTTCCCACAGGAGTCGTTATAACTCTGTTATGGTTCTAGTAACAACCCTAAAACAAAAAGTAGAATATCCGTAATGAATCAAGCTTCACATCTCTGTTCAAAGTTGTCCATAGAAATACATAAAAAAGACTTATTTTGTAGAAACAGTTTTCACCCGCCAAATCGCCTACATGCCGTTAGACATTGTTAATTTTTTATTAAATATTATTGTATGAAATGGTAAAAAAGTGAGGTGACAAAATTGTTTATTATAGATTTATTTATACAATAGAACAAGTGTTTTTCTACATAATCATTGATTTTGGTACTGTTTTTACATAAAAATAACACATGAGTCATTTTTACAATTTTTTTATGTTTGCATTCTATATTTTAATATTTACAAATGTTAATATTTGTTTGTATTAAAAAAAATTGATAGCTTATTTCATAACCTTTAAAAAACAGTTTTTAGAATTTGGCTACGTTCAGAAATGTTTTATTTAAAGAGCTTTAATTGCGAAGCGGAAATAACACAAAGTTTGTATAAATCTGACAGTTCGTTTAAGACAAAAAACTTGCACAATCGCAAAATACCTGAGTGGTTAAAATTTAAATGAAGAACTAATTCCTTCCACCTTTGACAGATTAAAATAATATGGGTAAGTCGGCAGTGGAAACACATAATATTTTATCCATATAAGTGTCTAAAAACGTCGTCATATTTGGTATCCTAATAATATTTTGTCCTGCAATATCAGTTTGTAACTTAACATGCACATAAATATAATGAGTATTGTATTTATTAATAATATACAGTTAAGTAATTCTGCTAACCTAGGCAGCTGCACATTAAGTTTGGCGAAAATAAGGTACAACCAGTGCTGGATAACAGAATTTGATCCCTACAACACAACCAAATGTATTTGGAACCATTTTTTTTATTGCATACTTATTTACATGTCGACCCTTTGGAATAACAAGGTAACGTAAAATCACTGTAACGTTATGCGATAATGGGATCTATAGTAAGCTACTTTAGAGTTCATTATCGCATGATGTTACTGTAACAGATGGACCGTGTTATTCAAAAGGGTCAATGTATAGTAGTCCCAGAGAGGTTGTACGTGACGTCATCGTTCTAGTGTCTTCTGTCTTTCGTTTTCATGCAAGTCGTGTGAGAAGGAAGTGGACGATCGTCGATGACGTATATACAACCTCTCTCTGGGACTACTACATCGCGATCAATGTGTAAACATTTTATATTGTTTCTTTACTTGGTATGTATATCAAATTCATAAACTGCTTATTAAATTATTGCGTATATGTTGCCGATGAAAAAATGTTTTACATTCAAGAACTTTTTCTTATAGACAGTTAACTTTCTTAATCGAAATCATAAGTGATAATTAGACTTTCCATTATTTAACACCATTTTTTCATTATTATTTCCTTAGATATCGGTATTTGTACCCAGTTTTGTTTTGTCATAATGGTTTGATATGATTTGTTATTATTGATGCAACATTATGGCTAGTGTTACGTATTAGCATTCTTAAAAAAATATCAACGGCTTATAAATTTATCAGTATAATAATTATTTGTTACTTTCTAATATACTCACCTCTCAAGTTGGTAATAGATAACAGCTAATATTCCCCATTCTATTATAATTGAACCGAACCGTATCTCGTCGAATTTTCTCGTCCAGCTGGACTTTTACAAGTTTATTTTTTTTTTTAACACAAAGAACATCTAAATAAGAATAAAATCACAAAACAAAATACTCCAACGTGCAAGATGGAAAAAAAGCAGGTTGGGGATAGTACAATAAATAAATGAAATAAATCAGAACAGCTAGGTTGTTTATTTAGATTTGTTCTGCTTTCTGATATAAATTTTAATAAGACCTGATTCTATATTTAGCGATTGATACGTTAAATATGTCAACAATATCCTTATATTCATTACCTAAATTCTGTTTTCGGCGAACGGGAGTACATAATTGTGATTCCGTGTTGGCACAATAAAACAGTAGATATTTGTTTTTTCCTCGATGTTGGTTTGCGAGGTATAGGGAAAGAAAGCAAGTATAACTCAGAGCTATCAATTATTGAATTTATGATTTTATATAAACAAGTTAAGTCATTAACTATTCTACGTTTGGATAATTTTAATAAATTTAGTTGACATAGTAGATAATCCCAATTGACATATTCCTACGTAATAAATACCCATTCTGAATAAATAAGTGTTACAAATTTATTTTGAATTCTTTCTATTGTGAGTGAATGAATAGCATAACTTGGTGACCACACTATTGAGTTGTATTCGATTTAACTCCTAACTAATGATTATGTATAGGATTTAAAGAAACATACTGTATTATGTGATCTTTTACGAGCTAATAGAAAACCACAAATGCCGTAAATGTACTGCATTAATCTTGTGAAATTTAACGAAACATGATAATTGTTTCATACAGCGGTTCCAGTGCGTGACAGTTCCCGGGGGCCTCCTCCACGCCCTGCGGAGCCAGTGCGACCGCCTCCAATGCAGAGCGCACCGGCCGAGCCCCCGCGGGCTCCCGTGCCACCCCCACATTCGGCCCCCTCTGCTGCCGCTGGAGGGGGACTATTCTCTTCCCTCAGGGGGGGTGCCGGCTCTTTTCTCAAAAACCTCAAAGACACATCCTCAAAAGTTATGCAGACAGTTCAACAGTGAGTATACATATTTATTGTTCAATTTCTTATGGCAAAGCAATGTTTCTAAGATTGACTAAATTAACAACCAGAGTAGCATTCCAAAGTTCAATTTGTAGACCTTCACATTGAGGGACAACTGGGTAACTCCAAATGAACTTTTATAGTTATAATCAAATTATGTATATTACAATAAGTGTATTAACTCTTAGTGTGCCGATGCAAAATTTTCGCCGTCCGTCAGATGATTCTATTTTCATTACAACTTTTTTTTTGCATAATTACTTTTTTGTAAATTGTACCGTCTTACCAGATAATTTGTTTATTTATTGATAAATAAAGTACTCATAAACGGACCTGACCAGGAAACTACTCAATATGGACAGAAACTCGCTGAGGGAACTGGTAGGACTACTAACGGGACACTGCCATCTCAGGAGACACATGCAGCTATTGCGAGTGGAAAACACCAATAGATGTAGAAAATGTGAAGAGGATGAAGAGACTCCAATTTACTTATGGTGCCGATGTCCTGCCCTGGTGGGAATTAGGCTCAGATACCTGGGGAGACACACTGTAGAACCAGAAGACTTAGCCACATATCCAATGACAACTCTGGTGAACTTTATTAAAGGAACTGGGTTATTGTTAAAGGATTGAGGTAAAATGGGAGATAGCATAATGGACCTATGGCCTAAGTGCTCATGTGAACTAGTCGTAAACCGTCTCCGCAAAGAATATATATATTTTTTTAAATTGATAAAAATATGTAACATATTGTCTACCATAAATGGTTTCCCCAGAATAGCTTACAGAAATGATTTGGATACGTTGGCGCTCAAGCGATTAAGGAAGTAATAAGAATGGAGTTATAATCAGGAAATGATCAATGTGAAGGAGACTTGACCTAATTTTTTATTCAGTAATAGAATAACAACACTTATCATTTGAAAATCAAGGTTACCAATAATCTAATACTGACATTGAGCGTAGGTACTCCCCTTGTGTGAAACGTTCATTCATGAAATAAATTGTTTGTTCCAGGACCATTGCTCGTAGCGATCTGGATATTGTTTACATAACAAGCCGAATAGCTGTGATGCCGTTCCCTTCTGAAGGCATTGAGAGCGCTTATAAGACTAATCACATTGATGATGTCCAGGTAAGGATAGTCCTCAATCAGCTGGTACAACTCCTTCATCCCTTTTCACTGGGGCGATCCCCCCCTTCAACTTATTTAATGTTTACTTTTATTTATCTATGTATTTTTAAGACAGTTGAAAGGTTCCACGCGTTTTCATCATGTGAAAAAATATCCTACGGACAAAACATCCCCCAACCAAAATATCTACTAAAACCTAACCTAACCCAACCCAGCAAAAAAAATGGGACAAAAATAATACAAATACTAAATTATTGTTCAAAAATAGTAATATGGGACAAAAATAATACAGACATTCTGTAAAGACAATAAATTATTGTTAGGTTAGGTTAGATTTTAGTAGATATTTCATTGGGGGATGTTTTGTCCGTAGGATATTTTGTCAGGGATATTTGGTTGCGGGATGAAAACGCACATTACCCAGCTGAAGAGCCTTATATGTAGAGTCCATGAAAGTTAACAATCAGCTATACCTACAACTCCCAGATAATATCCATAATTTCTGACAGACAACATTTGTAAAAACACACCAGAGGCGTCCCTGAGAGACATGACACGATTAAATGAATCAAATTCTTCAGTCGGATCATGGTAAAAATCAGAATAATAGAATATGAATGGAGCAAACACATGCAGTGTGTGGTGTTCGATCCATGATAGTTGGCTACTTTTTAAAATAATGTAGTCCATGCATTCAGTAACTGGTTCTTTCAAACTTTTACAATGTATTTATCAAACTTATACTTATAATATTCTGTAATTACTTTGTAACGATTATCATCCAAAAGTTAATAATATTTGGATGATGTGTATAGCCTCGTTTTTGTGAAAAATCACCCCAAGGGCGCTGTTCGTTAAAGTTCTCTGTTTGCACCCATGATTTTTTGGGTGTAAGTCTAAACATTCTTTGTCTGTTACCAAATGAAGAGATGTTATAATTGTTAAGACTTCTAGCGAGGTCTTGACTTGACTTGTCACTTGTATTTTCTTATGTTTATTTCGGTCTTTGCTTAATCCTTTTTATCCGTCTTTGCTTAATCATATAACATTCTTTATATTTATACATTCTTCTACAATTTCTTGTTACTTATTTTCTAAATTGGATTTAAGTCCGGATATATTTGACTTCTTTTCACAATGCTAGTTCTTGCAATTCTGGGAACAATACTAGCCAAAGGAGTGCCAGAAGACCTAAGATCGGTGGTATGGAACAGGAAAACTCAAAATTGAATTCTATTCTCAGGCATTCTTAGAGAGCCGTCATCCGGCCGGGCGCTGCCTGGTGTTGAATGCATCGGGCAAGCAGGCGAGCGGCATGTTCCCCGCACCCACCCGGGTGCTGGACGTGTTTGCCCCTCCTCCATGCCGCGCCCCACCCCTGCGCCCGCTTTACACGCTGCTCAGGAACGTGTATCGCCACCTTGAGAGAGACGAAAAGAATGTGTGTGTGATCACATGCGCGGTTAGTATGATGAACTATTTTATGTTTTATGGAGACGTTCCTAGAAAGCATTAAAGGTATGGACATACATGCTCATAAATAAGCATGCTTAAACCTAGCATGCTCTTCAACTCTATACATTTAATTGTTAGGCATACTTGTTTTTATGCGTACTCCGGAATAAGCTTGCTCAAAACAAACAATTGAACACACAGACTCAAACGCAAACGCAGCCAAACTGGAAACTTTGCAAGTAATCAAAACAGTGTCAATTCCTATTCTGCGCCTTGGATAGCAAGATTGAAAATCAACCAGCTGTTTATGCTTTAATGAGCATGGTTAATAAATCAGGTACTCCTCATATGTCATACATATATCTGGTAATGTTATTTTATCATGAAAACAAGCTTATAATAATAATAATAATTGGACAATTTGTAGAGCGCCGTTTTTGTGAAAAATCACCTCAAGGGCACTTATAGGTCCGAGTCGTTAATACTAGCAATGTTTTACACACACATACCATTAAGTATCAATTGCTCAATAATAACAAGATTTCGTTCTACTATGAGCATGTCTGTCTGTAGCTTAAATGCCTTTTAATAAATACAGCTCCATTTGTAAGTACCATTTGAAATAATTTCTTCTAGGATGGCAAGTCCATGAGTTGTATGGTGACATGTGCAGTGATGTTGTACTGCCGTCTGGTGACTGTGCCAGAAGATGCCCTGCAGATGTTTGCTGTCCGCCGCTGTCCACCCAATATGCCGCCCAGCCAACTGCGCTACCTGTACTATTACACCAACATTATTAAGTAAGTGAAACTGTACGCATACACAAACAACCTACCCTTATTCTGGCTCTCCTGGGGCCACTTTAATTTGGGATGCAATAGAAAATGTGTATCTAATTGTGTGCTCGTGATGCATAAATGAGGGCTACATTTTGTGAATGTGAGATTCAAACAGGAAGACCGTTCCAGGGAGTACTGCATACCCCTCGTAAGTATTCCCCTCGATGGTGTATGACACAACACTAGAAGCTATTAAGTTACTGAAGAATCTCAGTGTCCCTGTAATATAGCCACCATTGACTCGAAACCATACGAAGAAGAAGAAAATATATTATGTTCATTTATGCCAATTTCTTACAGAAAGTTACCTTACTTGATTGTTAATTTCTTTCAGACCTGAACCAATGCTTCCGCACTACAAGCCTGTGACGTTAATGTCCATTACAATATCGCCCGTTCCTCTCTTCACTAAAGTCAGGTAATTTACTGCACTAAACACTTAACTTAGCATAGAAGACGAGTGTAGAAAAACAGTACTTGAAATGATTGGTCATCTATCATTTAGAACCCCCAATACAAAACTATTAACTGAATTGAAAATAATCAAACAAAATATTTTAAAAACCTGTCGTATCATTTTGAAAATCATCAATGTAACCCTGTCGCTCTTTACAAACGGAGAAATTTTTTTGACATACTGTTTCGGCATAAGGTTGTAAACTGCCTTATTGACTCACCAGCCCTATTAGAAAGAATTGCATTTCGTTGTCCTGAACGCAATATCAGAACGAATACCTTATTTTAATCACAAAATTTCAAATCAAAATACGCACAAAACTCTTTGCTTGGCAAATCTTACTATCTACTAGCAGTTAAAAGGGCCCTGCGAGCGGCTTTTGTTTCGGCTTCGCCAGGTTAGTGTTGGTGATCATTTTGTAAATCCAATAGGAACTGGTTCCAAAATTAGCTCGTGAATCCACTGTCAACAGTGTCAACCAATGATTGCAGTGATGGCAAGTCACCGCGAAAAAGTACCGCGACGTCATATGTAATATACAGCCGCTTTATACAACTGAGAATTACCGTCAATCTTCCGAAATCCGGGAGATGCTCCAGATTCAAATTCGTAGAACTTATACCCTAGGAATGGAAATGGAACCTCTGCGTTTTGCCGACGAAGGTAGCGTCATCTTGTGACGAATTCTTGAATTAGAAATCGAACTACAATGGTAGCATTGTGTGAAACTCCACGTACACAGTTGTTATTTGAGGTTCGGCCGTTAAGCGTGGCGTTGACATGAACTCGTGACTGGGTTCTGAAATTCAACTGCACACAGATCCTAGGGTATTAATACTGTTTGATGATTCCTCTTAATATAATACTATCTATTCCTCTTAATCTAAAAGGAACAGATATTTTCCACTCTACCCTTTTTTTAAATGTTTAAAATCACAGTAACCTTTCAATGTACCTACTTAAATCAGAACTATTATTTCTTCATTGTTTATTTATTCACCGCAATGCGAGGGATGGATTCATATATTTGTCACTCCTGGACACACTGACCCCCAGATTCCTACCTACCCCGAATACCCCTTTCCTTCCCAAAACTTCTGAGGGGAATTATTTTCCTCAGGGCCTCATGTGTAGGGCTAATGTAAAAAAAAATAATTCATATAATATTCATTTTTTACTTATAATACGTAATATTATAACTTTTGATGTCTACTTGCTTCCTAATCTGTAACCATAATTTTTTTTAAATTTTATAAATGGAACTTAACTGGTTTATATCGTATTCACTATTAAATGTAAAATGAATGTATATACACAGATAACTATGTTTCCTAAATAAACTTGTAAAAAATTAAAATATTATAAGTCCACTGGGGTGAAATGTCAATTTTTTTTTAATAATAATTATTTAAAATAAAAACTTACAAACATTATTTTTTTATGTGCTTTGTTGTTGGGCTACATAATTATGTTTAGCACTTGAAATAAATAATTTTTAAAAGTTGTAACTGAAAAAAAATTCTGGCCAACATTTCACTCAAGAAGACTTATCCTATGTTATCTATGGACTAAACGACTCAAATAATGTCAATGATTTGATGTTTCCAGAGACGGATGCAGACCGTACGTAGATGTCTACAATAATGACCGATGTGTGCTCTCAACACTTGGGGACTATGATAAACTTCACGTCTTCAATGTAACTGAAGGAAAGGTAAAAGTTACTCTCTGTTTACATAAAGCTTTGTATCAGCGATATATGTATAGTATGTGCCAAACTTCAAAGCTGACTTCAAGTTGATACGATCCTTCTCACTCAGGTATATACGTCACAATAATATTATCACAGAGGAAATAAAATAGTTTTTTTACATATCTTTACATAGTATAAAGCGAAGTCGCTCTCGCTGTCTGTACGCTAGATCTTTTAAACTATGCAACGAATTTTCATGCGGTTTTCACCAATAGATAGAGTGATTCATGAGGAAGGTTTAGGTATACAATTTGTCAAGGTTTTGTGTAAATTAATTGAAATATATGATACATAAAGGAAGCGGGATGGCAAGCGGGCAGCGGGCTGTCAAGTGGGCGGTGTGGATTTGATATGTATGCAAATTAAGAGATGGCGTTGGTTATAAAGGTTGGGTAATGGCGTTGTCAGTAGATGGCGTTGTGTTTCGTTAGCCACAGCAACGTGTGGCCGGGCTGCTAGTGTATTTATAAAGGAAATATTGTAAAATAAAATTTTGTCGTTTAGTCCAGGGGTGAAATCCCTTCCATGAAATCAAATTGTTGATTTGTGCTTGTATCATCGAAGGAATTAGTTGCCCTAATATTTGTAAATTATTTTATCAATGGTAAATGTCCTGAGCCTGGGCTGTGAATATGGACTAATTTATAAAGTTTAATTCACTTGGACCTAAAATCATATTTCAGACCTAAATTCGCCTATTGCAACGATTTCTGTATCAACATCAGATCAGCTTTAAAGTTTGGCGCATACTTTACATATTCGACAACCACAACACGGGCATGTGCCTAGCATGGTGGTCGAAAAATCCACAAATTACGTGACCATCAAAGCAATAAATAAAGAATTTAAAAAAAAAAAAGTGTGTAATAATAAGTGGTCTATACGTATGTATGTTTGTTTGGGTGTAGTGTCTACTGCAACTGAACACAACGGTGACGGGAGACGTGCTGGTGGTAGTGTACCATGCTCGGCACCAGCTGGGCCGCCCCACCGGCATCAAGATGTTCCAGCTTCAGTTTCACACCGGATATGTGCCCCAGGATCAACTGGTATTGAGGTTCAACAGGTATGTCTCATTCCCACTCTCACTTTATACTATTTAGTATGGACTGGCTTAGACCTGTGAAAAATCACAACATCTATCATCAAATCTGACTTTACTTGTTAAGATTAACCACGAGGGTTTTATGAAATTGAAACAAAAGAAATACACTTAAAATAATTTTCTGGAAAAAAAAATTATAGGTAGGTACTTTATTACTTTTTTGAATTCTGGACATAATGTGTCAGTTCCAATGGGCCATTTTTATGGGCAATTTATGGAATATGGAATGTCTTTTCGATTAATTTTTTTACCGCATTTTTTTAACAAGGTTAGCTCATACGGGCCTTTTTCGAAAAAAAAAACTCATCGGGCCGCTGTAGAAATTTCGAACGCATGACGAAGCTTGAAATAAAACACCAACACTTGTATTGCAGTTGATTCAAATCTCCCAGTGGAACACGGACTGCAAGCTACGTCACGAATTTTAAGTCAATCACCACTCTACCCCGTCCATGAGCTTTTTTTTTATTTTTATTTATTTAATTATAATGTATTACAAAAACATGGCAAGTAACACATTATTCCCAATGAGTTGAGAAAAAAAACTCATTACGGGAAGGACAGATAGACAATAAGTACATTTTACACGGATATTACACGTTTAAAAAATACAACATATTGGAAAGGAAAAAAAATGCATTGTCAAGAATAGAGATTTTAAAAATACTGAGAGACATCCATACACATTAAACATAAAAAAAAACAAATGTATGAAGGCGAGCCAATATTTACTGGTTTAAAAACATTTTCAGGAAATATTCTTTAAGCGTTTTCACTAATATTTTTTTGTAAGGTACTGATTGCTTAATTTCATTAGGTAATGCATTGTATTGTCTTTATGCAATATATTGTAATGAGTTAATACCAAATTTGGTTGTGCGGGTAGATGATGCTAAGTGTATTTGATTTTGGGATCGTGTTTTGTGCTGGTGTATGTCTGTATTAAAGGCTGGTCTGATGTTGGTGTGTGAGGATCTATGTATGATTTGTAATATTGCACTAGTGATATTGTATTTAGGTAGAACCGTAAAAGGAAGTATGTTTGTCTTTGAATATATATGTTTGATATGTGTATCCCACGGTAGATGGTAGATATTCCTTATAGCTCGATTTTGAATCACCTGTATCTCTGATATTTGTTTTTTAGTAATAGTGCCCCAGATACTAACTAAATAACTCAGATGGGAGTGAATCATCGCATAGTAAGTGGCACGTAGTAGAGATATGGAGAGAAGACCTTGGAGTCGGTACAGTACACCGGTAATTGGGGAAATTTTCGATTTTACATGCTCAACATGGGAATTCCACGAGAGTTTAGAGTCTATTAACAGCCCTAAATATTTCGTAACTTCCATATTTTGGAGTTTATCAGTTCCAAGTGAGATATTCATGGACACATAATCCTTATTACCGAATGTTAGGTAGTGCGTTTTTTTTATGTTGAGGCTCAATTTATTAATACGGAGCCAATTAGCTAAAATTGAGACATCTGCATTCATTAGAGACTCAAGGTCACTCAGGCTTTTACTGTGATAGTAGATTACAGTATCATCCGCATAAAGTTGGAGTTTTCCAGAGATACCACATTTAGTTATGTCATTGACATATAGCAAGAATAGCAGAGGGCCAAGAATTGATCCCTGTGGCACTCCACATGTGATTCTACCTAAGCCACTCGAGACCCCTTTGACTTCAACAAGACAAAATCTATCATCTAAGTAGCTTCGGAGGAGATTTAGGGGCTTCCCAACAATTCCCAAATATTCCAATTTCTTTAAGAGTATTTCATGATTGACCGTATCAAAGGCTTTTTTGAGATCTATAAATATGGCTGCCACATATTCACCCTGGTCTATATACTGTTGAAGGGTAGAGATAAAATCAAAGGCGGCACATTGAGTACTAGAATTTTTCCGAAAGCCATATTGTTGTGGTGTAAGGATATTATTCGCAGATATGTATTTTAGGAGTCTATTTTTGATTATGGTCTCAAATACTTTTGAAAATACCGAATAATACCTGAAAATACCTGAAAATAGCTAATCTTGTTAAAAGCATTTACTACGAACCTTGGCCTACGTGCACTTTTTTGATTGATTGTTGTTTTCTGCTTCAAAATAAGTAAAATGAACAAGAATAAAAATAATACAGACCTGTTTCTGACAAATATTTTTTTACTGCAAAACAAAATATTGGCATATGCATTACCGATGACCATTTTATTGTGCATTCTATTTAAAATGTTTATTAATATATATTATACTATACTTACTCTTTATATTATATTTATTCTTTTTAATTAAGAAAGGAAGGCTTAGATGGTTTGGGCATGTAGAGAGAATGAATGAAGAAAGGAGTCTAAATTTTTTTTTATAGATTTTTGAGATTTCGGTGTGTCAAAATGAAATCCACTTTCTAGTATATTTAAATACATTTACCACAAAATAACTGTATGACATTAGAAGGATACGTTCATTGTCTACAATTATCAATAAGAATTAACATGATTTTTGCTTTATTTAACTAAAATAATCGTTTTACAAATACACCCTAAATCACAATATCAAAATCGGACTTCAGCTTTATACCTACACATTTGTGACCTAATATTAGATATTTATCACCATGTTTTTATATAACGTAGTAAAACAAGATACAAGGTTTTTAATTTTTTTATTTTATTTTATTTATTTTTTATTCAGAGAAAGATACATAAATTACAATAAATTCAATATAATAATTAATTACATAATATGTGTACATATTTGATTTATCCCCATAAAAAAGCAGGGCTTGTGTGTATGGGGGTGTTATTATATTGGTTTAATTGTTTTATTTTTTATATTCAGTTCAAATTTTCGGTATAATTTTTAAGGTATATATCATAAGAATATGTAGTACTAACCTTATACAATACTTGCTTGAATTTTGTTGAGTTTCGCAATTTCCATTGTGACAAAATATGCATCTGACAGCTAGCTTTGGTTGTCAAATACTGGATTAACACTTTTCAAAACTAATTGAAATTAACATGTATATCTTTGTTAAGAATTCTTCTAATTGATAAGCTATAGTTCAAATGCACACGTCAAGTAATTAGGTCGATAATTGTAAAAATAAACACGAAAATCGGACGAAATTTAAATTTTAAATCCCACTATGTAAAACATGTAAAAAGGCACAAATTTTTTATTTGAACGAATTTAAAACATGTTAAATAGATGGATAATTGAATTGCGGGAACTGTCGTACATAAACACGTAATAAAAATCAATTAAAACGATCACTTTCACCTCATTCTAAGCAAACACACGGCTGTCAGTTGTAACGAAAAAATGCTGTCAACAACGCGAAATACATCTTTTTTAAACGTCTTTATTAAACCGTAGACTCAAAACCACTAGAGACATCTATGAGAAATGCTTCAAAGGATTTTATAAACTGCATTGTTATGCGAATTGCAGATCGCGGGAGTTTATGAAAATATTTCAAAAAAATTTTTAATGCATCTAGGGAGAATTTGATGTAATTCGACAACTTAGCAAACTTAGGTTTTGTAAATTGTACCGAAATTCGGCAAAAAGCGTTCCAGTGGCTATATAGCTCTACTGCAAAACTATCGCACTAATAAAATCGCACATCTGACATTATTCTTCAGGACCGTCGATATTTTGCAAATGTGAATGATAGAAGAAGTCGGGGATGCTTGAGGAAGACATGGCACAATCAAGTAAATCAGTTATTTGAGTCAGAATAATAGAAGAGTATGTATGAATGTGAATGAAGCAAGGAGTGTGTGCCAAGACCGAGTTGTTTGTTGGTCCGTCTTCCCTGCCTACCCCTGCGGAAACGGCATGATAGTTAGTTAGTTGGTTATATTGAGGATTCAATAATGGGAAATGAATGTGTGAATGCGGATGAAAAGTGCGGATGTCGAAGGACCTTGCGTGTGTTTGTTAGGATGTGTGTTTAGACCACTGCACAAGTAAAATTGAAAGCACAAAGGAGAAGGTAAGGAAGGGACTTACGGTGGAATCTTGACTCCTGGACTTGACTCCTTCACTTCCTTGAACCTGGGTTTTGTTCATGAACTTGTACAGTGATTAATCGCGGGATGCGGATTCAGTTAGCGGATGCGGGGATATTATAGGATGCGGGGTGCGTAATATTATACTTGTTCACGCGGCGAGTTCATTAGCGACACTGATTGTTATGGTAACGATGACAACATAGGGATGGGATAGGTTGGGGAATAGGAACATCATAGGGATGGGATATGTGACAATCAAGATACAAGTACAGGGTCTATGATATATGTAGATGTGTAGGTAAGTGTAGCTTTGTATTGTGTAAACGCCCAACCATGCCCCCCGCCTGGAAGGGGATGAAAGAATCCACTTCCATAAACCATAAGAGTGCATTAAGCTTCACTTTATAAACAAAAATTTTAAAATTGGTGAAACTTAAAGCTAAAAGATGGGCCATATATGCAATATCTGATGGCCAAGTCAACGGAATACGTTATTGCAAAGGTAAAGGGTAAAGTTTTACCCTGCGGTGTATGCGGTATGCGGAATGCGAAATGCGGTATGCGGAATGCGGTATGCGGTATGCGGTATGCGGTATGCGTTTTGCGGTATGCGGTATGCGGTTTGCGGTATGCGGTATGCTGTATGTGGTATGCGGTATGCGGTATGCGGTATGCGGTATGCGGTATGCGGTATATCTCCCATTATTGGGAATTGCGGTTGGCAACAAATGTCTGCCATTTAGCGGGCGGTGAATTTATCCATGATCGTCCAACCGTGCTGTCACAAAAGGATAAAGTCGTATGAATTATCAAATTTAATGCATAGGTGTTACTGACCGTACGCATTAATCGTATAAGGACCAGAGCTCCATATAATTCTCGACGCGCAAGTGAAATTGTCTTCGCAGGAGCGACCTTAGATTTAGCGCATAATAAGCTAATTGTGATTTTGTTAGTATTTTGACAGTAAACATGTAAGTATACAATACTTCCAAATGCGCGTTTGTTTACGTCAGAAAACCCGATAAGTGTTAATACATATTTGTATTCGACACCTAAAAAGCGAGGAATTTTAATAGATCGCAATAATGGCAATTCCTTTTCAAACTGACGCCAAAGCGTGACAACGATGTAAGGAGGAGTATCGTCCCAATCCAGATTGTACTCCCATAGAGATTTAATTATAAGTTTAGCTAATAAAAAAACTAGCGCGACGAATCCCATCAAATCCCAAAGACGAGTAATCGTCGATAGGATGTTTCGTTTGGTGCGAGTTCTTTCTTTAGAGTTTACAACAAATATAAAATTATCAGAAGCGGGTATCCAATGAAGCCTTAGTATTTTTAGGTTTTCATCGGGATTAAATTCCACATGTTCCTTGACACGGCGATCTGAAGGAATCGTGGACAAAAAGTTTGGAGAATTACTAGAGAATTTTATAAGATCGAATCCTCTCGCGGCGAATAGATAAAAAATGAGGATAATGAGAAACAGATCACCTTGTAAAGTATTACCGGTATGTAGAATATCATTAAGCGAGTAAACAGAATCAGATTTCATACTCGCGTTCAGCACCATCCGGTTTTTGATGGTCAGTTTATCTTTGCGAACTACGATATGATGCGGGATTACGTAATGCGGTAAATCAGAATTGTCAACTGGGGAAATGTACCCTTTCTGAAGGTATTCTCGCAATATTTTGTCATATTCGATTTTTATGGTGGGTTGGGATTTTAAGCGGCGTTCGAGAGATCGGTACCTCTGTTCGGCTGCCGGCAACGACTCGCCAAGGGCAGATGGACCTTTTCGAAACGGTAACGCGACGATACAACGACCTGTCGTGTCACGAGAAGTTGTGATTTTGAATTTTTTCTCACACTCTTGTTCAACAGGCGTTAAAATCGTCTCGTCCGGAATGTCTTCCAATTCAAAGAAGCGTGCAAGAGAAAAATCCTTGTTTTCTGCGAACGTACAAAATGATTGCGTGGCATAGTTACTTGGGGTTTCAATCATCGTCGGAGCAGTGCCTAAGATTAAATACCCTAAAGTAGTTTCAATTGCAAATGGCTGACCAGGGGGACCTGATATTTTGCTAGCCTTTAAAATGCGAGCAAACATGTCACATCCCAAAATAATATCAATGTCACCAGGCATACAGAAAGTTTTGTCTGCTAAAGGTAAATTGTCGAGATACGATAATGAGGCGCGGTTTATGTTAACGGTAGGCAGTTCACTGGTGATACTTTCTACCACATACGGTTGAATCGTAT
This sequence comes from Limnephilus lunatus, assembly GCA_917563855.2. NCBI lineage: Eukaryota > Metazoa > Arthropoda > Insecta > Trichoptera > Limnephilidae > Limnephilus > Limnephilus lunatus. The sequence continues at coordinate 81,078,386 of OU830597.1, read as the reverse complement.
ACGAGTGAGCATCATCATAATGGGAGAACAGTTTGAGACAAGTCATTCCTTTTGTTAGATGTCTTACGTCACCTATTCCCGTGACATAAGTGCTGGGAGATGATTGTACCGTAAGATTCAAACGTGAACAGCATTTACGCGTAATAATGTCCCTTTGGGAGCCGCTATCGATTAGCGCACGTATTGTCTGTACCTGACCCTTAAGATCTCGAGTTAAACAAACGGCGGTTCCCAAAAGTACTGTTGTATTTTCACGAGAGTACGAATTTGTCACACACAGCGATACTGGATTCGGAGAATTTGAATTATTATAATCGCTATCTGTTTGTGACGTGGAAGATGGTATTGGGTCTGACTGTGGGTTTTGCATATCAGTTTGCTTGAAATGCAATAAAGTGTGGTGATTGAGAGCGCATGATTTACACGTATTTTTCGATTTGCATGATCTTGTGTTGTGCCTAGTACTTAGGCAGTTCGCACAAACTTGAGTATTGGATGACTTAATAAAATTAAATCGATCGCGTGGTTCTAGACTAATAAATTTAGAACATTGATATAAAAGGTGCGATCCATTTTGACAACAAAAACAAATGTCAATGGAGTGATTGTCACTTTTCTCGACATTTATAAATGTCTTTGCGGAGTTTGTCTTTTGCGGTTTAGCGGAAATATTATTATTTGAACCGAGGCGGCTGGATGTTGCTTGCGTAACTTGCGCACGAGTGAGTATCCTTTGCTGTACTCTTATAAATTCAATTAATTCTGAGCTCGACGGAAAGTTTTCATTGTCTCGAATAGACGATTCGAAAGCCGTTACTGTCTCTATATCAAGGCGTTTAAGACCCAGATGTAGCAACATAAATTCTGCGAGATCTTTAATCTGCAACTGTTTCAGCGCGGCAATGTTTGTAGCATATGTGTCTGCAAAATGCTCTAAGGAAGCGGGCGTGACCGAATTAACCACAGGCATTTTCAATAACCGGTCAAAGTATGATTCTGCGAGAATGCGATGATCGTTATATTTACTACATAAGGCATTCCAGATCACTTGGTAATTTGCACCGATGGGTGTGATTGTCCTACAAATAGTCAATGCCTTTCCCGTCAACTTGGACATGAGATATTGCATCTTTTCAGAATTGTCCAATGAACCATTTAAATGTATAACAGAGACATAGGTCTCATAGAAGAGAGGCCAATTTTCGAGATTTCCGTCAAAGCATAAAATTTCTAAGGGCGGTAATTTGATTTGACGACGCGGTTTCTCTACTGGATTTGATTGCATGCTTGCCTCGGTAAATTTAATGACACCGTACATTTCTTCAAATGCATTCAGTTGAGTGTACTCGACGACTGCTTCTGGGTTAATTTCCAATTCACAATCGACTTTTTCGTCTAGAATCGCGATGAATTCTGAACGAATTCTTTCTACGGTTCCAGCGCCCGATAAAAACGCTTGACGATTTATAGCGCTGTCAGACGATGTCTCTATTTTGTCAAAAACTGACTGTAATGTTGCAAAACTAGAAGCTAGCTTCGCGTTCAATCGTTTCAGACGTCTGTCATCCCGTGACGATGAACCAGACGGTGCGGTTGTAGACATTTTCTTGCTCCGGTTAATTTATTAAATGTATTAATAAATACAGCCCAAGAATATGCTTAAAACGTTTATTTGAAACGAATAAATTAAATATTTAAATTTACACGCAATACTGAATATAAATTAAATATTTATATTTACGCGCAATGTTAAGTGAGGTCAACTTTGACCCCAACAACCGTAAGGGGTTAACAGTGGGGCTAAATCTGGCCCGACACCCGTGCGGGGTTAACAGAACTGAATTTTGAATACAATTTATTCGTAATCAATGTGAAGATCGCATTGGATCAAACTATAAGGTGTGGGTAGGTACTAACCTTACTACGTACAATGCTTGTACCTGAGTAGGTACCCACTTACTGCGGTTTGTGTAAAATGCAATATAATTTGAAAATAAATTCTAAAATTCAAATAAAAAATTCACTTGTTGATGTTGATTGACAGGGAATCTAACCGTTGGTAACGTAATACAAAATGGCTTAACTGCGGGTGATCTTAATGCACTTTTAGAGTTTTTAAGATATTTTTAAAGGGTTATATATCCGGCTCGTTCGGGCCATAAAATGAATGTGTGAATGCGGATGAAAAGTGCGGATGTCGAAGGACCTTGCGTGTGTTTGTTAGGATGTGTGTTTAGACCACTGCACAAGTAAAATTGAAAGCACAAAGGAGAAGGTAAGGAAGGGACTTACGGTGGAATCTTGACTCCTGGACTTGACTCCTTCACTTCCTTGAACCTGGGTTTTGTTCATGAACTTGTACAGTGATTAATCGCGGGATGCGGATTCAGTTAGCGGATGCGGGGATATTATAGGATGCGGGGTGCGTAATATTATACTTGTTCACGCGGCGAGTTCATTAGCGACACTGATTGTTATGGTAACGATGACAACATAGGGATGGGATAGGTTGGGGAATAGGAACATCATAGGGATGGGATATGTGACAATCAAGATACAAGTACAGGGTCTATGATATATGTAGATGTGTAGGTAAGTGTAGCTTTGTATTGTGTAAACGCCCAACCAGGAAACATTACTAAAAATGAGAATCACAGACTACAAAGGACATCTAAGTTTATCCGTTTCAAACGTTTGATGAAATTAATTTGTTATTTCAAAAGAAACAAAGAATTTTTTTTGTATGACATCTAAAGATTTAATATTTAGAAAATAGGTTAATTGGTCCACCTTTAAAAAGGTTGTGAATTACTTAGGATTTTTCTACATACCACGTTTGCTTGTTGTGTCTCAGATCTGAGCTGGATGAGTGCGCCGAGGGCAATGACCACTACCCCAGTCCGAGTGGGGTGAGCGCTAGCGTGGGGGTGCTGGTGGGCGGCACGGGCCGGGCGCCCCTGGAGCCCGAGCCCTGGACCCAGGACGACAGCTTCCTCACGCGCAACAGCCTGGTGCTCTTCTCCAACCCGCTGGAGAGGGACGAGACTGTTGATAACTTTGGTGAGTCATCACTGGAGAACTCGAAATCAAGCAGTCTTAAGCAAGACCTGGTCTAACTTACAGTAGCTGATTTATACTGGGTTTTACAGATGTTTTCACTTACGCAAGAACAATCCAGTTATAAAAACTCATTTAATATACAAATAGGTACATAAAATTGGAAAAACCTAATCAGTCATAGGATACATAAGTTCTACGTAAAAATTCAAAAATGATATAAAATTGATTGGGAAATTTGAATGGTCTACGTATTAACGATACATACCTTTTCATTTTTTAAAAGAGAAGCTATTTCAAAATCAATATGTTATATTTGGTTGTTCTCGTATGGAACTCACCTCATAATTTTGTCATTTCAGTATCTGTTGTGAGAAGCAGACCTCGTCCTGTCCGTCCAGCGCCCCCATCTCCCCTCCCCCCACGCCGCCCCCCTCCTCCCGAGACCCTCGCCACCAAACTGGAGAGCACCAACATTGACACCAATAACGAGGAAGCCACGTCGGAACTCCTCAATATTCCCAAAGCACCGCCGGTGGTTGTCGCCGATCAACCAGCTTCTGACGTTACTTCCGATACCTTTGACCTGTTCGCCAACTTCCCGCCCCCTCCGAGCAAGACGACTCCGCAGCCCACCGAAGCCAAGGAATCTAATGTCAATTTACTCTTCCCTGAGGATGATACCTTTGGAGAATTCCTCAGCGGAGTCAGCTCCGGAGAATCTACCACCTCTCAGGCTAAACAGACAAAACCGGCAGGATTCAGCGACATATTTGGTGGAGGCGGAGGAAGCAGCTCCACAGCAGATTTTGGGTTCGATCCATTTGGGCTGGCGGCTCCCTCCAAACCTGAAGACAGTTCTCTTCTGACGCCCAATGTCATGTCTGGCAGTGCCAAAAATCTCGCAGGAACAAATGGTGAATATGTTTAAAGTGTGGTTTTTACTATTTAAAATAATTATTTACGTAGTAAGTAGGAATTCATAGTATCTAGAAGAAAAGATGTGTTCTGTATGCACCTGTGGTTGGTTTTTTCATCAATCAGCAGTCCTTCTCACAGGAAATGGTCTTCCAATCCAAATTACGCGACTCATTCATATTTTTACTTTAAGTTAGTGTGTTGTAATATATGTGTTTCATAAGGGATATAATGGTTGTAGGTAAGCCACCACCAGCAGAGGCTTCGGGAAAGCGTGACCCCTTTGCAGACCTGGGCAACCTGGGGGGCACCAGCTCCAAGACCTCCCCGGGCATCCCCACTCCACCCACTGCCGGTTGGAACAGTGGAGAGAACTCCGCCTCGGCTTCTCGTCTCTCCAGTCCCGTGCACCGGGCGGCCGCCACCCCCAGTCCTTCGCATCAACCTGATTATAGGTAATCCCTCACAAATACATAGCATAACCAATGTTAATACTAAAGTTTAATGTTGAAAATCAATGCTGTACTGTATTTAACCTTAGTATACCTATTATTTATGTACCTCGTTCCTCGTATGTCTGTACGGGAATCGAAGCAGAAATTTTCCAGTGAGATGGGCATTAACAAATCAATTATAATTATGTTTTATCATGATAAATAAATGCAAATCTATAATTTGAAAAAAAAATTTATAATGTTCATATTATGTATTATTGCCAGTTGAAGTTTATATTTGTCAATGTTTTTAACAGCCGATCCCACTTTGATCCGCCAAAGGCAGCTTCGGACAAAACCCCGAAGATGCCGGGAGATGTGTTTGGGGACTTGCTGGGCAGCCAAGGGTACGAGTTCACAGCCCGGAAGGATCAAGGATCTCGCACCATCAACCAAATGAGGAAGGCTGACAATGTCAAAGAAATGGATCCTGAGAAACTCGTCATTCTTGAATGGGTAAATAATACATATTCAATAATTAATAATTTATAGTTGTTGCCATAAAACACGATGACTGTTAGATATATGTATGTATTGTGTGATAATTTCAGGTGGAGGGCAAGAAGTGCAATATCCGCGCCCTGTTGTGTTCGCTGCACACGGTCGTGTGGGAGAATTGCCGCTGGACTCGCTGTGATATGGGCGCCCTCATTGGCCCGGGGGATGTCAAGAAGGCCTACAGGAAGGCCTGTCTCGCTATACATCCAGATAAGGTAACCTTCAAACTCCCATAACATTTTAAATAATCCCATGAGATCGTCGCTATATAAATCAGCCTAATATTATTATTATTATTGACGAACAACAACTCTCAATGTAAATATGAAATAAGACACAGCAAATAAAAATGTAACGATCGCAACTGAGACTCAAACCCAGATCCTCTAGTCTTAGTGGAAATGGCGGTCTCTACCAATTGAGCATACTCGTAAATTGCCATCTAATTACATTCAGTCATTGTTATCAATCTCATAATTTTTTAATTACATACTAACATTTCCTTCATTTTTTATTTCCTATTTTTTTGCCGTCAACTTTTTGGTGGGATTGCAAAGATAATGGTTATAATCGCTGAATATGTCAGCAACCTAGATGGTGTCTTGGATAAACCTGTCCGATTTTATTTATATTAGACATCTTTTGACTTTTGAGTCCAGCATGAATACATATTCAATTTATTAGGATTCAAGCTGAGTAAACTCATGGCGTGCCGATGCAAAATTTTTGCCGTCCGACAACTAATTCTTTTTTCGTAATAACTTATTTGTTTTGTAAATTGTTTAGTTTTAAGTGTTTCAGTATTCATTTTCAGTCTAAAGTTGGATTTAGACCAAATGAGGAAATGCTCATTCTAGTCTGCTCTTGCAAATTATTTTGGTGTAAACAGTTATAGAGCATTCTTTCTGTGCTCCGAGTGTGTTCGCCGGGATTTAGTAGAATGCTCGTTCGTTTGAAGTAAACGCAGCAAGTGCCCGAAATAGTCGAACTGCCTTGAGTTGCCTAGAGCATTCCTTCACTTTCGGACGCGATCGCTCCTAGAGGCGATCTCTTCAAAGTGTTCTTGTGTTATTGGAACTTGTTTGTACTAATTAGGGATTGGTTAGTGAAAAATGTCTAGAATGCTAGAATAGTATCAAAATTTCAAATGGATAGTGGAATCCAACTTATGGAAAACAAAAATAAATACATAATAACTTTTGAAAATAAAATAAATTATCAAAATAAATCTCTTCGATAAATGCAGCACTTGAAATCTCAATATCGCTCTCACTGTCGAACTTGGTGTAGTGAACACTACCAATGATTGTTGAAGAATGAGCAATGAGCATTCACTCACCTGATCTAAACATACCTAGAGCATCTGCGAGAATTCTAGTTCTCGTTCTGTGGTATTCTTTGTGGTGTAAATGATGAAAATGAATTACCCTTTACACTAAATATCAAGAAAGAATGCTCTTTTTTTTTTTTACATTAACTCCACACAGGAGGCCCTGAGGAAAATAATTTCCCTCAGGGCCTATGTCATCTTTGAGGATGCTGTGTGGAGGGTCTTTTTGAGGAAAGGAAGGAGTGAACATCGGTCTTGAAGAGACCCATGTTGTAGGAGGGAGGAAACACAGAGGCCGGCAAATCGTTCCACATCCGAGCTGTTGAACTCAAGAACGAGTCGTAAAAACGACCCGTTCTCACGTGACTAATGTCAACCGTGTATAAAGGTTGGGTGCGTGTTTGGCGTGTTTCCCGACTATGCACCGGTGCCGAGGGGATCAACGATGCTAGTTCCTCGGAGCATTTTCCATTGTAATACCGGTAGAATAAGGACAGCATTCCCACCTGACGCCTGTGCTCTAAAGATTGCAATCCGTCTGTTAAGATGGGAGAATCTATCAAACGGACTGCCCGTTTCTGCATAGTCAAGGGTTTTTTTAAGGTATTTTGGAGCTCCAGACCAGAGGTGGCTGCCAAATTCAACCGTGGGGCGCACTTGCGATTTGTACAGGGTTAGCAGTTGTGTACTATTGAAGTATCTGCGGGCCCTGTACAGTAGACATGGGCAGATTCATTCCTAGAACTGAATCGATTCAGTCTGATTCCCCCGGCCTTTTGAATTGATTCCTTTTATTCATTCCTTTAATTCAAAAAAATAAAAAAAAATAAAAATAAATAAAAATAAAAAAAATAAAAAAAATAAAAAAAAAAAATCACTAAGAGGAAATTGATGATACGATCTCATTATATCGCAGATTACATCCTTTAGATGAATGTGTTTATTTTTCGTTTCATCGCGTTTCAAATCACAACGGTGTTAAAGAAGTTTTCACTACGTATAGGGTGAATTTTGTCGTTCTGAAAAATTGTAGGTACCAAAAATATTATTATTTTGCAAAAAAAAATTTTTTTGATCAGAAAAATATATTTATAAAGGCTTGCAATTAAATCTTAAAATTAAACAATTTTTATGGTTCACCCTACAGTTTCACCAATTTTGTTTTATTTATTAAACTTAAAATTGTTTCACTTTACGTGATCTAAACTTCCCACTACCTTCAGCCTCACAAAATATCCCAATTGGGGATGCCATAGTCTCATTAGCTCCAGACGGGAGAAGTTGGAACTTGTGCGGTATTCACATAAAAAAATATATATATACTATTATCACGCTTTCGTATATCCGATCCGGTCACCTGGAATAAGCTCCACTCAAATATATAACTGAGTTTTATAACTGGATTGTTCGGACTGAAGTGCGAACATCTGTAAAACCCAGTATAAATAAATATATTTTTAAATGCACCTACCTCAATGGTGAAGTAAAAACCATGCGTCAAATATAAAACTAATTAAAAGTCTGAGCGACACGCGTCATACAATTTATTCCAAAAATAAAGGAACAAATCACTCGATTATCATTTATCACGGTACGACAGCGACTGATGTTTGTTTTGTTTACGGCTATCGGCTAGATAGACAATATCATAAAAAAAACAATAATACATAAACATCGTTTTGTTGCTAAACGCATTGCATAATTTACGCACGTGTGAGGGAGAAAAATATAGGATTAACTTTCGGCTTTTTATTAGCAGAAGTTCAGAGTCCGAAGTGAGAAGTTTCGCCCTAATATGAGGCTTGGCGCGCGAGGACTTACGACGAACCGATTCTCTGCGGGCATATCAAGGAATAAATTAGGAACTTCTGACTAATATGTGCTGTTTGTCTTGCTGTGACTTGAATAAATTGCATTCCGCGGACCATAGCCTCGATACAACACATGGGAATTGAATTGTCGGCCGAATCAACTCGATACGTGGGACATGGGAATTGGGACAACGACGTCACAAATGAACAAGAAACAAATGTTTTGATTCCTTGAATAAAAATGAAACATTGATTGAAGTTGAGAATTGAACGCTACGGTCCGCGTAGACCTGTAGGACTATGATGAATAGTGGGACCGGCACGCTACACTCGAATCTCAGAATTATTTGACTCCTTGCCTCTTGGCTCTTGGCTGATTCGGTTGGCGGTTATGTCGCTTGGATTAGTGACTCTATGGCCGACGGGGTTTTGTTGTGTGGATTTACTGCGCGGGGTGCGGGATACTTACTACACGTGATAGACAATTTCGCGGCGCGCCGCCTGTAGTAGGTGTAGATACTTGTACCTATCCGCGCAACAAATATGCAGAATAATATTTAAATAAATTCCCACGAAACACTACAATATTTAAAGAGTACATTATTATTTTCTTACCTCAATATAACATGAAATAATTTAACTGTAAAATAAATTAATACAAATAAAAATAAATATGGTGCAGTTAAAAAATCGTAGGATGCAAGGCCAAGAGTAAGGAATAAAGATTTAATTCCTTTTGAAAATGAGAATCAGATCAAGTGTGTTACAAGATTGAATTTATTCATTTAATTCAATCATTCGATTTTGCCCACGTCTACTGTACAGTACGCCCAGCTTCTGAGAGGCTAATTTAACTCTGGTTTCGATGGAGCCCCCATACCTGAGCTGGTCACTTAGAGTTACACCGCTCTTGTTCCAGCTCTATGCTCGTTTGGTCTAAATTCACCTTTATCATATATATTATTTGTAAAAATAGTATACAATCTACCCTTTGGAAATGGCGGCACATAATAAGTTAATTCTAATAAATTGAAAATTCTGTGAGATGTCTGCAGTATCCTTATAATCTGTTTCAGAATTTAACTTAACCTATGTTTTTGATTTCTTTCAGCAAATGGGCACCGAAAACGAAAATATAGCAAAATTAATATTTATGGAGCTGAATAATGCTTGGAATGAGTTTGAAAATGATGAAAAACAACAAAATTTATTTCAGTCGTAAGTAGGTACCAATTCGTCTTTTCTTTTAAAATTGTAACAATTTATCTGACATTCTTATTTATGGATGTTTGTACCCGACAACTGTCTACCGACTCCTGACTACTTCCTCAATCATATAATTATGTATCTAGTTAATAATTCAGACTGTGTAGTTGTACATACCTAGTTTATTATACTTTTTTTACATTTTAAGTTATTTACGTAGTAAACATAAGTTCAAGACTTCTCTCTGTCCAAATATTTGTGTATTATATTATGTTGTATGTATAAAACCGCTTTCTAACTTGGATTTATTTACTTTTCCTGAAATACAATAAAAGTACCATTCCATTGAAATTGAAAGAATTTGCACGCAATTTGGTGAAATTTTACAAAATGTTACATTTAAATTTATGACAATAAGCTTTTGAAAGAAAAGGAGATGAATTTAAACAAAATGTAAAAGATTGTAGTCAAATTTAATTTACAGCTGAAGGTATTAGTCTAAATTTTGTTATCATTGATAATACATACATAATAATTTTAAAAAATAATTCTTGAAGGTATCGATTTATCTGCTAATTGAAAACATTAAAGTATTGTACCCGTTTGAAGGCTATTTTATATAACCCCTAGTCTAAGAACTTGACCTTCCATTCATGCATAATTATTGTATAATTAGAGACACTGATTCATAGCTTTAATTTTTAAGAGATGTAACATTATTGAAAAAATAGCTTTTATAGCTTTAATTTTGCTTTTTCATAGCGTTTATATTTAAATAGGATAATGTCATGAATTGGGAGTCAGCAAGAGGGGAAAAACAATTGAATTAGCAATATCACTTGAAACATGTTTATTGCATTATTGATTGAAACTCAACACGGCACGTTCGTTCTACGATCTGTCAAGATTATAACGACTAAAAAATCTTTCTGCGTCAACACTATTCACAGGGGCCCACACAGTCATCAGAGCTGCCTCAGCAAATTTTATGTGAACAATTTTTACAGCTGAATACAGTGACTCCATCCCTTACTTGCTCTACAAGCTGTCTTTGAAAATAGCTGTTGCCTTCCAGGAATTTACTGTCGTCAACATATTTGAATGTTGGTGCAAGCCTACTTTTACTTGCTAAAAGAATAGCTTCTGATCGCCGGACATTCTGACCTACAATCGCAGGATTGAACATTTTACCTGCGTGCTCAAGAAATAGATTAGTGCTGTAGTCTTGACTGTAGTCTTGACGGTTCAGCATATGAGATGCCAGTTTCACAAAACTCTTCTGACAACTCTCTCTTATTTGGGTTTTTAAGGTTAAGACAACCTGGTTTTTAACCCAAATAGGCAGCCGAGGCACTTGATTCAAAAACCCGAAATTTGTAATTTTGCTCGCATTACTGAAAGTTCGCATATTGTTGAGTTTTGTCATAAAAATGCTGCTATTTCGCATTTTAACATATTTATTGCTAAAAACACCATTTATCGCTTTAATTTCCGAAAATATCGTTAATGCTATGAATTAGTGTCTCTATGTATAATTAACCCTTCTATTTAAACATTTCATAGAGCTGTAGTTTCATTTTAGTACTTCTAATGAATTAATATTTTATTTAAAACCTACCTAACGACTTTATTGCTCATTTTTATATGTTTATATTTTGCTGATTAAAAGTATATTATCGAATAAGTTTCGTCACTTCTTACTGTGATTATTTCAACTAGTTTTAAGTAATTTGAGCAACCATATACTTGCTACAATGACATGGTAATAGGAATTCGACTAGGCTATCATTTTAAATAATGGATAATACAGGTTCTGCCATGCGATTCTGTATCTTTTGTGGATATGGAATCGATTACATACGTAATCACCTTTGTGTGATCGTCTATGGCTTGCAATTGCTTTTTCTACGGGCAAATGTGTCAGCTGTCAGCACTGTCGTCGACTTCAACTAGTTTAAAACATGAAATGCGTAAAGTATACATGATTATTTATTCATTAATTGTTTAAAGTTGTCTGCCATGGATTTGACATTTTGCGAAGTCACAACTTACCAGGGTTGCCGATTTGCAGGGAATTCCCCAAACTGCGGGGAATTTGTTATTTTGTTCTCCCCAATTTGGGGAATTGGAACATTTATTGCGGGTATTTTAGAACATAAGCATTGGCAACCCTGCAGCTTACACATCAGCCCGTAGAAAAAGCAATTGCAAGCCATAGACAATCATACAAATGTGACAAAAGATTTCGTATCCACAAAAGATACAGAATCGCTTTTCTGTTCTCCTTATATCATCGCTCCACAGTTATCACACTTCAAATTTAATTTTTTAATTTGAAAATACTCATAGGTACATAATAATATAATATTATATAAATGTATGTATCGCTTTGTAAAAGTTCACGTGTATCTTTCTTGCTATGTTAATCTTGAACTAATTCTTATTGATAACAAACATCATAAATTCTACTAGATAGTTAAAAATAAAGATAATCATGGAATGAATCTCACCTACCCTTGAAAATTATTTAAAAAAAGTTATTATTTCCTCAGACATATTTAGCATTGTCTATTCAGATTATTTAAAATTTTGATAAAAAATTATAAAATACTGATTTCAGCGAGATAATATTTAACCACATAATATCAGACTTGACTCCATTTTGATTTTTTATGAATTCTGAGAAAACTACAAGTGTGCATCGAGCCATGGCCGTTGAGTTAATAATATACCGTTCTGTTTCAATTATGGTTAATAATATAAGCTCACTAGCCACTTAAGTGATATCTACCCAAATTTGGGTAGGTGATTTTTATGAATTTAACAATTTTTTTATAAAACCTAAAAATATGGGATAAACGGTGAAACGTAGGTGGATTCATTGGCTTTAAACCACAGTAAGCAGTGTTTCCAAATTAATATTTGGAGGTATGATTTTTGTAATGAGCGCGGCCGAATCGTAAACCGAGGATCGGGAAATCTCTTTCACTCGAATGGATAACATTGAACACAGCACATTAATTATCTGGATTAGTCATATAGTATGCTAGAAATGGCAAGGGTCTTTGCAATTCTACAAATAAGGATATTTCCCAACAAGAGCATAAATTAGTATAAAAAGAAATCTAAGTCATTCATGTTTAAATTTTGTAAATATAATAGGAAAAGAACTCTAACTTACGTAGTTTGAGAGGTTACGAAAAGCTGGTCTGGTCTACATTGTTATATTACGAAACATTATTTGCAAATCATTGAAGAGTAAGGATGAAATATTATTGTAAATTATTTAAAATACCCAATTAGTGTATAAAAATGATTGCATAATTATTTTATTTTGTATGACTAGCTTTTTTGCTAAAATATATTATTTATGGTCAGTTAAACAAAATAAACTACATAATCACTTATAAGATTTTGGAATTTAGTAACTGTGGTGGGACTTTATTAAAAAGTACAAATATGTCTTTGTATACACCACTTTATTTATGCTATGCCAACTTGTTTTGGATAAAACCTGCCATCTTGTTTATTCTCTCGTTAGTTGATAATTCATACTACACTCTGACAGAATAGTTGAGGGTGTTGCAATCGTTAAAATGGCAATACCAAGATGGTTCAAAGGTAAAAGAGTGTAACTTTAAGAAAGCACTGTGTTTTTATATTAATCAATGACGTTACAATACCTCTAGGCTTGCTATTGTCTTTCAAACTTAAAATAAAATGTGGCACATAGAAAGTTTTTTGTATGAAAAAGATAGAAATTCAAAGAATATTTGCGTATTAACGAAATAAACGGTAGGACCAGGCGGTATTCAAAAGTTCCATCGAGGCTGACTAGATAGATTTTGATGTTTCAAGGATCAAGCTACAATAGAGCAACGGCAGTTTTCAAATGGCGGTGATTGTTTACTCTTTGTTACTGCTGATTTGTGTATTGTTTTACTGCAAGCATATAGTGTGTTTAGACCAGGGGTGTCAAAGATACGGGCCGCATGTGGCCCTCGGGCCCTATCAATATGGCCTGCGACCATTTTAGTTTAGCACCATCCAGTGAATTGAACAGTTCTGCAATTTTGGTATTGGTTAGCGACTATATAGTGCACTTAACACACCCTCATGATATAGATATCGCACATAAACAATTATTATGCCTTGTTGTCGTTTTCTGTAGATTTGTCAACCTGGAGTGCATACCACGGTGATGTATTAATCCTCTCCAACAAATGTATCTCACTGTCTTCAGCTATTTCCTCAATGCGCCTAGTCACAGTGATAGCTGACAAAGTCACAAATCTTCCCCCCAAGCTGTGTCACCATGGAGAAAAAGAAAAACCTTTTGTATGTTCCGATTGTAAATATTTATGTGCTAGAAAGGTGACTTTAAAAACTCACAAGTTTACTCATAGTGGAGAAAAACCATTTTCATGTTCCGACTGCAACTATTCATGATCACAAAAGGAACATTTAAGAGTCCACAAGCCGTCTCACAGCGGAGATAACCTTTTTCATGTTCCGACTGCAACTGATCAAGTTCTTGAAACTACCACGAATTTGACACCCGAAATCAATGAGCTTATCAAAAATAAGAGAATTCAGGTGTCCAGCTCAAGATAATTTACCATTTTACGCTCCTTTTTAACATTAATGAAAATTTATAATTACTAGGTACATATCTAGCTAAATAAAGATTTTAACAATTGAGTATGGGTTTTAATTTTTAGTCTGGCCCGCTTTCACACGCTAAATCTTATAAACGGCCCTTAAGAAAATTCAGTTTGACACCCCTGGTTTAGACTATCTTAAACAGTTAAGTTTACTCAGCGACAGCTCTGACTTTGTAATTTGACTGTTGCGTGCCCAGACTCTGTACTCTAGTAGACTTTGATTCATTCTTTAATTTTATTATTTATGATAATCGATAATAATAAGTAATTTCAAAATGAAATGTTATTCCTTGGCTTTTACTAGTGTTTGCCACGAAATGAAAACATTTTCCCATCACACACAAGTTCATTTAGACATTTTTTAACACAGGTAGCACACAACCTTACACGATGCATGGCATGGCATGCTTAGCACTAAAACTACGAAATCGAAAACAATTGACTTAATAAAAACTACAATTTTCTTTTGGCCTGCCACTGAGATGTCTATATCGCGCCTATATATATTGTAACGTCATCGATATTGGTGTATATTTTTCACATTATGTACATATAATACATGGTGTTCAGAAATTATTGGTACTTTTCTTCTTTTTTTTTCAGCCCTTTTTGTAAGCAAGATAATTCTATGGACGAGTGTTTTATATTTTTTGAAAAGTTAATTCATCGAAGGAGGCATTATTTATTAGATATTAAATCAAAATAAAAATAAAATTGTGGAAGAAACGCATACTTTTAAGCAATTACACACATTATGCCGTTTTCCTGTCAAATTCGGGGGTCAAACATAGCCTCAAATCAGAATGTACTAAAAATCTGTTCCAAAATTGGTGTTGCCATAATGAAAAAAAATGTTTCAGTAAGCTTTAAAAAATTTCTACATTTTAGCAGTTAGTACTTAACTAGTGATAAATAATGTTGATTAGAATATGGATATAACTTTGGAGGAATAATATGTAATTTCCTCCAAGGGTATAATAACAAAACATTCTCACGTCTGTTGTTCCCAACTTTTCGATCGACCAATCTGAGTCTGCAATCAGCTAAGCGATTTGTAAGTATTTTAAAGATAACGCCCAATTGGCATTGTTCTGAAATATTTAATCGTTGATTATCTTAAGTGACCCACTTTCATAGACATCAAAGTAAAAACTTTCAATGTTAAATTAATATTAAAGCGTTAATTATTGTATTGATTATTAACACGTATAATTTCTTTTAAACACTGTTATTCTGGCATTTTATATTTTCTAAACAAACGTATAAATATATTAAAAATAAAGTGTTAGCTTGACCTTTGCCGCCGTCACGTTGGTACCTTGTGGCGTTAGCGCCACTCTGTTGACACTTTTTATAATTTTGCTTTGCTCAGTGGAGCTTTCCACGGGTCTTCCTTAGAATAAGCGATGCTTAAGCAGTGTTGAACCTTAGTTTTGGCTTAGCAGTTGATTAGTAGGATTGGGAACAGCAGCCGTAAGGAATTATACTCATGTAAAGTAGTGTGGTGTATATAAAGGTATATGTATTTAAATATTTTAGTTATGTATTAGATTATTTGGGTGCCCCCCCATTCAACCCCAGAAGTACATATATATAATAATAATTATGTAATAATAATAAATGTAAATAAAACTTTAAATATTGAGCTACTCAAAACTCTTCTGTTGATAGTGGGCGAATTTGGATCAACGGCTTCATTATTAAAAGTGTATGCGTATGCCTTTGACGTTTAGCTAAACGAAACTTATGGAAAGTGTTAAATATTCTTAAGAAAATTATATCAGATGAGGAAGTGATGCTTTCAATATATTTACTAATAATATTATGTATATTGAATTACATCAAATATATTATGAAATAAATTGTCCACTTGCACATTTGCAGCTTATATCCCTTGTTCATGCTGAGAAATGTTTATCTTAGCCCATTTTTAGATAATTCAAGTTGTTTAAGTAGGATTAGGAAATTTAAAACCTTGTTGAAATTGAACTACTGCAATGCTGAAAATACTTTGTTTTGATTATGCAATCTTAAAGGCATTGCATGCAACCTTACGTAACATTCCTTGAAAATTCAAAATGAACCTAAAGTTATTACACTGTTTGAAACAGGAAAAATGTGAGAATACTCTGTTTGGTGATAAATATTTAATGGCTTTGTCCTCAATGTATTATCTAGTATGTGACTAGAGCCTTAGAATAAACCATGATTGCCTGGCAATAATAACATTCAAAATATCCTGTGTTTCTTTTTCCTTTCTTCTTTCTCCTGGAATAATTAACAATAGATGCGCCCCTCCTACCACAATTTTTTCCCTTTTTTTCATGCAATAGAGAGACTTAAGAAGTATTTATATTTGTCTACGTGTCGTGTCATGATGGTTAGCTTTCATATCTATATGTCATGTTCTGACGATATTTTGAATCAATTCAGTTGTAGCTCTCTGAGAGATTATACGTTCCCAATGTTTTCCCATGAATCAGGCCTTCCATACCTTCAAATTTAATGAAATTTTATATTGATACAAACATACACGTGGCTCTGACTCACAACACATAGCGGCGCACTAATATAAACCTCACCATACTAAATGTATGAAATCGATTCCGTTCTGACGAGACACTACACATCAGACAAATATAAATCCACCTTTATGCAAAGAAAACAAGAGATTATACAAGTATGTATTAGTATTATTTTCATTAAAAAAAATATTTATTTTTAAATACAATTGCAGTTTACTCTTAAAATAGTTGAAACAACACCAGTGAATTATAGAGGTCATGATTCCATCTTGACTTCCAAACATCCATACTTCTCCAGTAACTCTTGCTTCTTCTTTCTGAGCAAGGCCTCTTCAACGTCTTTCTGCGAGGGAACTGGGACGTGTGATGTGTAGATGGGCTGTGAGGCGGGAGGAGCTTCGGAATCTTCATCTTCTTCTGCATTCTGCTCATCATCAGGGATCTCTTCCTGTGATTTTTTAAATACATAATTAGAGATTTGAGTAAAAGAAATGTTAAGCCTTGTACACACATTCATTCTTACTCAATATAAATTAAGAATCACAGTGAAAATGGCAAAACTCGTGGCTCGCTTTGAGCTTGAAGAGATTTGGAACTCCTAATTTCTTTTATTCTTATTTATCTTATCCATCAAGCCAATCAAGGGCTGAGTGTGGACGCTACATTTAGTAAGTTAGTAGTGGCACAGCGCTGAGCCGTGAGGTTGCGCTTTCTTGTCAGTGCCATGGCTTTAGGTATTTTGTCAAAATATTCTTATTTCATTATTACATGAAAAACTTTGTGGAAGAATTCATCAACCTATATCTAGATTCAGAGTGTTTGTGAAAAATAACTTATTAACTCGACTTCTTAACTCTCGACACAGGCATCCAAAAACTTAATGTAAACATACTTTATATAGATAAATAAATAAAAATAAAACTAATACAGAGTTCACACGAAGACAGGACAATACGTCCTAGGTCGACCTAAATAATAAAAAGAAAAAACTTTAGAAATTGGTTGGGCGCAGATATGCACTGGGATTGTCTGGAATGATCCTTAAAGAATTAGAAGAGGAAGATCCTCAGGAGTTTATTTCCATAGGATTAGCAAAAGCCTCTCTGACGGGAAAGGAGTTGCAAAAGCCGTTCTGACAGGAAAGGAGTTGCAAAAGCGGTTCTGACAGGAAAGGAGTTGCAAAAGCCGCTCTGACGGGAAAGGAGTTGCAAAAGTCGCTCTAACAGGAAAGGAGTTGCAAAAGCCGCTCTGACAGGAAAGGAGTTGCAAAAGCCGCTCCGCCGATATTTATGTGAGGATTATTAATAATTGCGGATCTTTCAATAACAAAATATACATATCACCTTTTCATTGTATCACAATCCTTTAGATATTTAGGAAAAATATTATATTACTTTTACATTATTATGTGTTCTAAACAGTTTTTCACAATAAGGAAGTTGAGTGAAAAATATTTTGACTTATAAAAAATATGTTCATGTAGATCAAAAAATATCGATTCTAAATATATAAATATATTTCTATATTGTTATTCTTAGAATTAATTAAACCTTCTTAAAAATCTATCAAAAAGCTACGAACTAAAAACGCTTCATGAATGGTCGAAAGAATTCTGACGTCATTGGAACCTCAGTTTGTATAAAGAGCGGATCACCGAAATGTCTACGGTGCATCTCTTTCTATTACACGAGAGATGGTTTGTGTATGATGAGAGAGGTGTATAGGCCAAACGTCGTTTACTTATGGGCCAAACGGTTTTGCATTCTATCCCCTAAAAGTCTTTTTAAGTTTAGTAATGGGTGGTTTGGTATATTTAATGGTTTAGTAAACAAAGTTTATGTAATGCGAAATCTGTTTAAAAAACCACATACCATGTCAGAAATCGGATATATTCAAGGCCAGTCCGATTACCTACAAATCGTTGATTCTGACATGTTGATTTTATATTTAAAATAGATAATACTGACCACATAAGTGCTGAAATTTGTGGAGTTAAAGCTTCCAAGTAAATACATCAAATTATTAATTGTGTTCATTTGTATGTTACAATAAGTATAATACATTTTTTCAGTATAAATAATAATCATTACGTATTCTCTACTCATCTGACATCTGATGTTTCGCCGTAAACCTCACTAGTTTTGTGCAAGTATATTAAATTTATTGATTGCGCAGAAAAGTCTCACAGTGAACTGCGCTGTAAACCGTTATCTTACTTTCGGTCTTTACTTTTTTGTGCGGCGGCCTGAATTGGCGGGTGATACTTCAACCAACGGCGATCGGCCAGCGATGGTAATACCGTGTTTGTGAAGAGTTTTGGCGCGAGAAACAAAAATTCTACCTTTAAATATTAATTTAACCATGAAAACTTGATCAATTTTCTTTTTTTAAAATAACATCAATTCTGATAGACGGTTAACATTGATAAAAAAAATTACTGGAATTCCTTATTGAAGAATTTAAAAAATCTCCATACAAAATGCCCAAGCGAAGGAGTTTTCTCAGTTCAAATGACGTCACACCCACACCCCGCTTCTTACCGCTCGGATCCGCTCGTTTTGGCGGGCTTAATAAAATTTAAACTTTGAGAATTAATTTTACTATCAAAACGAACTTTAAAAAAAAAAAAAAAAATACCAGTATTTAAGTTTGAATGCGAACATTGATAAAAAAAAATAAAAAAAATGGACTCAACTTCCTTATTATATCGGAATAACAGACCAGGTTTTGCAAGTGGACGAGTCATACATAGAATGTATTGCAATGGGCTGAAGAAATGGGAAGCAAAATATGGAACTTACCGTAGCGTAAATGTCTTCTTGTTCCTCCTCTACCGCATCATCCCTTAGCGAATTCTCTTTTTTCTGTTTCCAATCTGCTATAGCTTTTATTCTTGCTAAAAGTAAAACATTTCATTTACATAAATAAAAGCTAAACGAGCGTGTTTTCTTAAATTAAACATAACATTTAGATATTTTAAAAGCTACCTTCTTTCTCGGCCTTCCGTTCCAGTGGTAATAGCAACCCATCATCATCATCTCTGTAGCCGTAGTAGTCTGCATCTATATCTCTCATCAACTCTGATCTGGTTTTCCTGGGCGGCGGAGGCGGGGCTTGGTCAAATAGCTCTCGTACACCTACTCACCAAAACAATATATTATAGTATATTCTATTGCAGCCGGATAGATGAGATTGCGTACTTGAAAATAAATCTTTAAAAGTACCGGGTAGATCTTTGGCCGCTCCGAAGTATCGGTAACCCCTGTTGCCCGGTACCTCACGCCCCTCGTGGTCCAGCATGCGGGGGCCCACACGGGCGTAGTCCGGGCCCCCGAGGCTCAGGATTTGGTCCTCCCAATGGCGCTTTTCTCGCAGCAGCTTGTTGATCTCATCGTTCAGGTCTCTGATACGGAACTCCCCCAGTCCGGCTGAAAGCAAACTCTAATTATTGTCAACTCGATGGATGCCATTTTAGAATGTTCATAAAAGTAATTGTTTATTCCTAAACAATACTTTTCCTGTTTATACTCTAAAGAATTTTATTTGCCATATAATACAATAAAATTTAAAAAAGTTTTTTAATTGGAAATTCGACACTCCATACCGTTTTTACAGAACTGATGCTTGATTTTTGATTCAGTTCAAGAGAAACGCGGGGACTAGGGGGAGTTCGTGGCACGGGGTGACGAGGGAGAGTGGAAGAAGGGTAGGGTGGAAGAGGAACGCGGGAGGAAAAGGGGATGCGGGAGGGGAACTGCGACGGGAACGGGAACGCATGGGAAAGGCACGCAGGGAGAAACAATTTCTTTCTATATGTGGCATTGCAATGCTTGCCGGTTACTCGCTAGCATTGTAAAATATACATACCGGCGTGTAAGTACAAAAAAATCAACACCGTAACAAATTTGTTTGATTTCCATATCAACTTATGATTGAAGGTATATTGAAGTTAGGTTTGAAATTGGGAAATAAAATATTATAATTTCGGGGACCAACTGTCGGGTCACTGATTTTTTCTAGGTTTTTAAAAGAATAACAACAAATCAAAAACAAGATTTGGTAAAGTTGTATAAGTCCGCTCCATTTGTATAAACATGGCGTCGAACACTTCGCGTAAGTGAATTATAGTAGTTGTAGGATAATCGATCAGCGAGAGGGTACTTTACAAAAATAATTCTGAGTTACTGAATTTAAAAATAACTGACCATTCTGTATTTGAGAAACCTTTTTGGCTATTTCTCTGATGATTTGTAATCTCCATTTTTCGGCTTGAGGTAATTCATTACATTCTGATGCCAAGAATGGTCTCCTCTGTTTGATGGCTCCGCCAGTTTCTTGCACTTGGGCTGCTCGCCACCTGGCGAGTGTGGTCCTGTAATCGCGAATGATTAGTGGCAAGATAAAGCTAAACATACTTCATGGACAGGCGCCAAAGACGAGTTAAAAAAAAGTCACATAAATAAGTCGCACAGAAATACGAGGAAATGTTGATGTAAACGACAAAAATCAAAATAATATAACTTACATGGCCTTTTCCGCATTTCTCGCCTGAAAAACAATTTTTTAGGTTACAACACAATAATCGTTTTAAAATCATTCTATATTAACAAAAATTTAACTAAATATCGTATCTCACCATGATTTCAAATGTATTTTTAATTAATTTTCAAATAACAGTCGATAACAGAAGAGACTAATCACAAACAAATTCAACGTTGTTTAGCCGCTTTCGCTTTTTGTTGACAGCAATTTCGCCATAGAGAAGATACGAAGACGTTGACAGAAGACACTCACTGACAGTTTAATATGAAATAGACAATATAGAGGTGGACAACGATTTCACATTTCTACGTAAATGTTACTCGATGCGTTTCGTTATCTCTCCGTGAAAGTAAAACTGTCTATGGTTTTGGTGATACGTCAAAATTAACGGTGACTGATGGATCGCTGTTGCATGTTAAAATTTTATTTTTAGAAAGTTATTTATATATTATTAATTAAATTATTTTGCAACTATCAATAATTTTAAAATGTCTCATCAAACCGGCATCCGAGGTTTGCATAAATATGTTTATTTTTCTATTAAATTCAGTTACTTCCTACACCGCCCATAATATAAAAAAAATATTTTCGAATGTTTTTAGGAAACGATACCTTAAAAAGATTCTTTGGAGAATGCCACAATGGAAAAACCAGAGCCATCAAAGTTATAATTGAAAATGGTAAGAAATGATTATTTACTATTTTTATTAAAATATAGTATAATATTTACATATTGATTAAACAATGTATTCATGTATGACTCTCCTGAGACTCGCGAATAATTATATCACAACCTGTATTCGGTCAAGGGATGCTGAAACCGTTCATTTCTATGCATCGTTTTATTTTTGATATGGTGTATGTAGTATTTTCTAACTAGTCTAAAACAAATAAACCGTTATGCTTTTCATTTTCAAAATCTGAGGAAGCTGGATTGCACAGATATCCTAAGCTTAATTTTTGCCTGTTGCTTCTTATCATAAAAAAGTTAACCCACCACAGAGATAATATCTAAACCTAAAAGTTTGTTATCTGATTAGCACTAGGTACTTGAGTGACGACTCAAGGGGAGATATATTGATAACCTATTATGGTAATTGAACCAAAAGTTGAACATTGTACAAATATTTGTAATTTAGTTTTTTAACCCCTCAGGTTAATTTGTTTGGTTTTTGGAACAACTCATATAGGTCTCATAGAAATTGTTGTGTCTCCCTTACTACAATGGATAGAAATATGATCTAAACCATAGGTTCTCAACGTGGGCGATAACGCCCCCTTGGGGGCGTTTCAGACCTTCAGGGGGGCGGTAGAAGACCATGAAAAAATTGGGAAGCGTTTCAGACTTTCAGGGGGGCGGTAGGAGACCCAGAGAAACCTATCCCGCCCCCCCCATCTTATCAAATATTTTCCATATCCCATTACGCCCCCTCCGTTGCGGCAAATGTAACCTCATTGTGATATCCCGTTACGCCCCCTATGTGGCAAATGTAACCCTGTCGTGGTATCCCATTACGCCCCCAATTGCTGTTTCGGATTCACCAGTTAGGAGGCGCTAGAAATAAAAATATTCTCAAAGTGAGCGGTGGGCAAAAAAAGTCTGAGAATCTATGCTTTAAATAAATTCTGTGAATATGCGATTAGAACACATATTTGCCTTTGAAATATGTGCCTTTTGAACGTACCTTTTGGCGGTGGTTTTTTTCTTTAGTAAGTCATAACAGACGGCTGGTGTTAAACTGGAATTTAAACTTATCGCCATCTACATAAGGAGTGTTATTGTTAGTAGGGATGTTATGGATATGCAATTTCGGATCTGGATACGGATACGGATATACGAATAATATTATACCGGTTTCGGATACGGTTACAGATATGAAATTATTTCGGATTATCCGCTAGTTTCGGATAATTTCGGTTACGGATATTAGAATTTTAAAATTATAAAATTAAAATACAAATGGCAAGATTTGACTTTTGTTTCTAGTCTACATATATTATCATTTTCTTTTACAATCAGTCACGCGCGGCTTTTATGACGAATGACGGCTCGGCCATGTCATTTAGACTCCGCCTTTATCCGAAACTATCCGAAACTTTTATATCGGTTTCGGTTACGGATACGGATATTTTTTTATTTCGGATATCCAATAGTTTCGGATACGGTTACGGATCTCCATAACATCCCTAATTGTTAGTAGCCTGATACTCCAAGTGAATCATGAACTTGCATTACGACCAGGTTTCCAAGATGTCTACCGATACCCCACAAAAGCTGAAACTCGTCATGCAGCTCGCAAACAAATCCTACAGTTCACTAAAAATAAAGTTCTCGTTATAGAAACCAATCAAAAAATTATAATTGTTTCTCGATTAGATCCCAACACGACAACAGAGAAAGTGATTGTCCACGTTAAATTTTATATTGTACACTTAAAAATAATTTTAAAGAATTATATGAACAAAGTAAAATCGTTTTATGTTATCCTGTAAAATAAAATAATTTTAAGGCATTGTATGAACAAAGTAAAATCATTATGTATAAACCCAAAAAAAGACCTCTCGTAAAAAAAATCCTGGATAATTTCTGATATCTTAGAAAACGTAAAAAAAAAAACAGTGTGCAATTTACGCATGGTAGAAGTGAAACCTTCAGAAAACTAAAGTAGATAAGAGTGGTGAGGCTATGAAGCACCTCACAAAGAGGAAACCGATAGGCTACAAAGCATCGCACAAAGAGGAGTTCGATTATATTATCTCAATCTTTCGCAGGCAAAATCCTATAGATGTATGCATTTGTCTCTTTTTAGTGTCGTTATTTTTCATTTTATCGAGTTTCAAATCACAATGGTGCTAAAGCAGTTTTCACTTCAAAAAAATTCACTATACAGAAGGTGAAAGAATTCTCTACCAATCAATTCTTTAAATTAGAATATAAAATGTTCAGAAATAAGGTTCCAAACAAATTATTTAATGTAAGTCTACCTTGTAGAAGAAGAGCATGTATGAGACGTTGTATGAATGTAAACGAGGCAAGGAATGTGTCCCAAGACCGAGTTGTTTGGCGGCCCGTCCTCTCTGCCTATCCCTGTGGGGAAACGGCGTGATGGTTGGTTAGTTAGTTAAGTCTACCTTTTTAACAATAAATTCAAAAATTATTTCAAATATAAAAAAAAACCTGGGATGAAATAAATAAGTTATTGGGATGCAAGTCTAAAAGTAGTTGTTGTGACAAATTAATCTCAAAATATATTTTAGGTTAAGACATCAAGTCAATGTTTGCGCGTTTCAAATTGAAGTCATGGGGCATAGCCATGTCTGATAGATTTCAAATTATGCAAAACTGCCGGAAACATTGTAGGCATTGTGCCAATCACATTGAAATACTTCAGAAACTGGTGATCTAGAAGGAGACTCTTCTAGACACCTCTATCACCCTAAGACAGTTCAGGTGAATGGTGCATTTGAATTGAAATAACCTATTGCTTCCATTTTCAGAAGAACTAAGTTTAAAAACACATCTAAAGTGCAATTCGACATGGGAAAAAGACTTCGATCCAATGGTTTCTTCACTGATAGAGGAAGACCAGCCTTGTTTTATTCTGTACAGGTAAACTCGAATTTTATAATACTTGTTCTATATATCAAGAACTTTATCCACATCATCTGATCATCAATCTAATCTCTTTTGCTCATAATGATAAACAATGATGAGATGTTTTATGAAGTCCTAAATGAATCTTTATTTTTGATGTGCAGTTAAAATAAAAGATTTACAGCAATTAGCAATACACTATTAACCCCTCAGGCTAATTTGTTCGCTTTTCGGAATAACATATAGGTCTCGTAGAAATCGTTATGTCTCCCTTTCTATCATGGTTAGTAAGAAAGAGAAAACACCACACTTTATATTCAAATCTAAAAGTTAACCATAAAATAATTAAAATGAACACCTTTATAAAACCAAGGTTTCCAACTGCAATTTAAAAAAAATTTATGAAATTTAGGAATTTTTTATTAATCATTTTTACATAAAATGACAGAAAAGTGAGTTGACGTTAATGTTAACAATACATTCAATTAAAATGAACACCTTTATAAAACCAAAGTTTTTAACTGCAATTTGAAAAAAATTTATGAAATTTTAGGAATTTTTTATTAATCATTTTTACATAAAATGACAGAAAAGTGAGTTGACGTTAATGTTAACAATACATTCGCCTAATAAAATATGTGTGTTTTTATTTTTTTTCGTTATCAGTAATTTTAGTTAGTCAAAAATTTTTATGTTTGCATTAAAAAAATGTATATTTCAAAATTTGTGAGTTTATTTCGAATTATAAAATTTGAAAGAATATTTCGTCACATTTCAAAAACAGATTTTAATTGTCGGATGCATTCAGAAATATTCCATTTATTTGGATTTTATTTCGAAGCCGAAACATTTTGCGGCCTGAGAGATTTAAAAACTTACTAAAATGTATGTAAATTTTGTATTTTCGATATAATGCTGATTAATAGACTCACATTTGAATGCCCACAGATTAGATACAAAGAATTCCCTGGGCTACGAATGGCTCTTTATAAGCTGGTCTCCCGACACGGCTGCCGTACGCCAAAAGATGTTGTTTGCATCCACTAAAGCAACTCTGAAACAAGAATTTGGCTCATCCTATTTAAAAGACGAGTTCTACTGCAGTGTAATGGTAATTATTACATTTTTTCTTCATTTTGTACGTGAATTAACTAAAACACACTTTTTTTTTTCACGGGTGTCAGAAAAATTATATAGGAGGACCAATTTTTTTAGCTACGATTTTTTATCCTTGTTTGATTTTGCTACTGAATTGTTTTTTGTGATTCTGATGGTGTGCCACAAAAGCGGTTGTTGCAAATAATATGATCTATGAGGTTTCACGGGTGGTAAAGTCTAAGTTCTTTGGTGAATATCAACGATTCACAATATTTCTTCTACAGAAAGATTAATTATTTATTTTATACTAGCGAATACCCAGATTGCGTTGCAATGCCAATGAAAGAAATAAAGTGTTTGTGTTTTAATTCTGTTTATTGAAGTGATTTTGGAGACACTTTGTTATTCCATCTGGGGGTCTAGTCCCTATCTTTTACGTTTTACTAACAGCCTGTTAGCTTAACTTGGTGGTTTGAGCAAAGTTGTCGCAACTGGCTAAAAATGGTAGTCAGTAACTTTTCTGTTAAGGTTTAGTTAATTTATCGTCGCGACCGACAGAAAAGAAACAGAAAAGTTACTGACTACCATTTTTAGCCAGTTGCGACAACTTTGCTCAAACCACCAAGTTAAGCTAACTGGCTGTTAGTAAAACGTAAAAGATAGGAACTAGGCCCCCTGGTGTGTACACTAATAAATCGGAAGGTTTTCTGACGTGTGAGCAGGCCACATATAACTGTCCGTGTGAGACATGGATTTTCTAAATTTACCGCTACTATGTCTCCTTTGCAATTTATCCCACTGCCTTTCCCTCGTCTCCCACCCCCTCCCCAGCATGTCCTTTCCGATGCATTATTCTGTCCCCGCGTTCCCCTCCCCGCGTTCCCCTCCCCTGTCTTCCCGCATTTTTATAGATGGCGCAAACCGGAAGACAGATATATTTACTGAAGTTGGGTATAAAAATTCCAGATAAATGTTATCTGTGATGATAATTAAATTCTTTAATTTCTACAATGTTGTGTCATTTATTCCATCAAATTCAATGTTCAGTATTTGGAATTACCGTTAGAGTAATTGCTTATACATAATATAGCACTTAGAAGTACAGGTATATATTTTTAATTATGTATGCTAATAAAGTTGACACTTTAATATAACGTTGTCACACCGGTAGCTGTAGTTGTAGTGAGCGGTTGAATGATTCCACTCTGCTGGCCGACTGGGAACACTGGGATCTGGACCCTGACTAATCAGACCTAATCTGTAAATATTTGAACATCTGCCGCCCTCACTGGTTAAAAACAGATTTGAATATTTGTCCCGCAGAAAGAAGCGACTTTAGCCGGCTTTCATAACCACCTGAAGGCTGTGAGCGCACCCGCTCCGCTGACAGACCGGGAAGAGGCTCTCCGGACCCTGACTATTCAGGACACCCCATCTGACTTCAGCACGGAATCTAGGCAACAAACCATGAGTGGAGTCTCTTTCCCAATGACAGAAGAAGCGCACAAAGCTTTGGAAAGCATGACGAGGGGAAAATACACCTACCTGCAGTTCAAAATCGGTAATCTACTAATTCTTCTATATTAGCCCAACAAATCAGTTTTGAAAATGGCAATTAAAAGAATTTTCTATTCAAAATATTATAATAAGTATTTTATACCTTTTCAGAATTCTTCGGTTCCACGCCAACTGAGAATAAAGTCAACTCAACACCTCTTTGGAAAAGTCATTAAAAGCTATGAAAAAAATAATTTTAAAATACCCCATAACCCTAACCTAACGTAACCTATTTAATTTATTTTTTTTTATCACTTCTAATGTCTTTTCTGAGGTGGTTCTGAGTTAGTTTCATTCTGAGTCCGGTCACGGAATTCTTCACCCAATCAGTTACAATTTTCAAAATGACATTAAATTCAAAACAAATTTAAGTTCATTAAACAAATTTCATGCAGCACTAATGCACAGACAAGCGAATTAGTATTTATGATCGATTTAGGACATCTGAATCTTTTCAGATATTTTTCACTAATATTATTTGATGATAAATGTCAACATTTATTAAAAACAATGATTGTTCTGACAGCTTACTGATGAACCATTATAACTACGTAATTGTAAAATGATAATAACTACTTTATTGTTACATTAGTTGACTTATAATCCACGAGATAATGCAAATGACACATTCATTATTGTATTCATTGTTTCGATTTTAATTTATTTTATTTTATTATGTATTGAGTTCATTCCCACTACATGTGTGTGGTTATAATATTATATTTTAACTTTAAGCTTATGCTTTATATTTTTTTTAAATTGAGGCGGGTATGGGTACCGCCGCCCCGGCAACCATTTATTGGATAACCAACACCTCTGCCATAGGTCACCCCTGCTAAGTCACCACTAAGTTTGGCGACTTAGCAGGGGTGCCCGGGTTCATGAGTCGAGGATTGCCTAGGTCTTGGCCACCAGCTGCACGGCAGGCCAGATCGGGAGAGAATGTTATTATTAAGACTAATTATTAAGATTATTTTAAAACTACCGATCACAAGCAGTTCGGATGAAATCGTTAGGAGAATCTGTGTCTTGGACATTGGGAAAATTTATGCCCAAAACATTTTTTTTTTTTAAAAGAAAGACAAACATTCCCGGGTTAAAAATAATCCAACAATGTTTGAAAATCTCCTACTACCACCACGGAAAGCCGAAAATGTTGCTTGTGTTGTGTTGGAGGACTTAGCCAGCCGAGGAATCGAACATGCGACGCCCGTGTGGGACCCGAGCGCTATGCCCACTCAACCACTGACCGGTCAAAAAGATAAACATATTAGCATTCCTCTTCAAACACAGAACTACCTTTGAAAATGTCCAAACTGCTCGAGATACTAGAACCAAAGGGCCAAATCTCCTACTTATCCCTTTTGCTAAAACAACCTTTGGCCAAAGAAATTTTAGATACTTTGCAACAAAATTATATAATACGCTTCCACTGGCAATTAGACAAAACACAATGCATCTTAAATATAAATCTGACACCAAGTCCTGGATTACCAGCCAAAACAGATCCAACATCAAAGATTTTATCAAAACTAACTTATAAGTATTTATTTTTTCAATGGTAGGTACGTTAATGATGTATTGTGTTATTATTTGTATTTTGTATGTGTTATTATTATAAACTGCTCATGCTAAGCACCTGCTCTCAGCACAGGTTCTCCTAGTGAGACAGGCATAGAATAAAACAATTTGTAAGTCAAAAATTAATAAAGATGAAAAAAAAATGGTTGAGGGAGGCCTATCCTAGACCTCTACAGCCGGATTCTCTCGACCCATCGCCTTGCACCGCAGTGAGAGGGATGGGCTCATACGTCCGTCACTCCTGGACATACATATTGACCCCCAGATTCCTACCCACTCCTCATACCGTTTTCCTTCCCAGAACTTCCTCTCCTTCCTTTCCCAAAAACGACCCTCCACAAAGCATCCTCAAAGATTATAAAGGACCTGAGGTATTTTTTTTAGGCCTCCTGTAAAGATCTAATGTAAACTGTGTGGATCTAATGTAAAAAAATAAAAATACTTCTTCCTTTTGATTTTAGACATTGATGAAGAGAAAATTCACCTTTCTAAGACTGATAATATCGGTGTTTCGGCTTTGGCTTCACAAGTCCCAGCAGACGCTGCTCGCTACCATTTATTCCTGTTCAAGCATACGCATGAAGGTGATCACCTAGAAAATATAGGTATGTTTTTCATTTAACAAATATAATATTAAAATGGTCCAAGTTCTGAATTCACAATTAATCTATGTATGTGTATGATTTCAGTTTTTATATATTCCATGCCGGGCTATAAATGCTCCATAAAGGAAAGGATGCTGTATTCTAGTTGTAAAGGCCCATTCTTGAATGTTATTCAACGATTTGGAATAGATGTTGTTAAAAAGGTAAAATATCTACATATTAAAACTAACTAACTAACCATCACGCCGTTTCTCCGTAGGGGTAGGCTGAGAGGACGGACCGCCAAACTTCTTGGCATACACTCCTTGCCTCATTCACATTCATACAACCTATACATTCTCTTCTATTATTCTGACTCTTAACGTGGCCCGACTCAACATTTATTGAATCCCGATGTGGCCCGATTCACTTGATCATGTCATGTCTTCCTCAGGCGTCCCCGACTTTTTCTACCATTCACATTCGCGTCATATATTCTCTTTTCACGCCTTTCTTCATTCATTCGCTCTACATGCCTAAACCATCTAATCTTCCCTTTCTTAATCTTATTTATTATGCTCACATCAGCCTTGCATTATTTTTGGATCTCCATATTTCTCACACAATCATGCATGGTTTTACCACACATGCGCCTCAGCGATCTCATTTCTACAGCATTCAGTCTACTTTCATCCTTTCTCTGCCAGTTCCATGCTTCACTGCCGTACATCAGGGTAGGTACCAGCACTCCATTGTGGACTGCTAGCTTCGCTTCTTTGGACAGTTTTTTTTGTTAATTAATAGAGTTACCTGCATTTACCCTTCTTTCAATATCTCTATCAGCCTTCCCATCTTTTGTAAACAAACTTCCCAAATACACAATTTCATCCACCTGCTTCGAGTATTCATCATTCACTTGTACACGCTGTTTTCGTACTCTCTCTTTCAAACACCATGACTTAATACTTACTTACATCCATCATTAACTCATTCTACATATTATAATATACACAACTACAGTAATGATTGTCTTGGCACATTTATGTTAAATCCATTATTATTTGTTCATCTTCGTGACAACTAATTCTCTCTTATTTCTTATTGATAGATTGAAATAGATGAGGCTCAAGAACTCACGGAAGAGTTTTTGCTTGAAGAGATTCATCCCAAAAGAAACCTGCATCGACCTGCTTTTGCAAAACCCAAAGGTCCGCCAAACCGCGGTGCCAAGCGTATCACCAAGCCGCAAGCCACTCCATAAACAAACAAACCTCGCCCCCAACAAACACTTCATTTCTTTCTACATATCATTTATGTACTAAACAGTATTTGATGTTGAAGTTGCATATTTAAGTTCTTCCGGAATTTGTGATTGGAAAAGCAATAAATATGTATCAATCAAATTGTTTAAAATTATGATACGAATAAATTGCAGGGATTCATGTGCAAATGAATTTCAAGTACAATATTTATTTATTGATATGCATGTTTTTGTAATACGTTAAACTCGTGATATATTATAAATTGTTGGCCTATGCGATGAAGAATGAAAGTGTGCTGAGGAAAATGTGACTAAATACGAAATTAAAATTAGTCTCTAAATTCAATGGAAGATACCAGTAATATAATTGGTCTTTATCATTCCCTCTAAGCTTAGTGTGCTCAAATTGCCAATTGAAATGTACCTGATGTTACCTAATCAGAATTAGACTGGTGCGACTTTGGGTACTTCCGTCCATCTCCTTCACAGTGACTGTTCTGCTGTTAATGTCAGTAAACAAACAAACGATAATAATAGATTATTTCAAGGAAGGAATTTCTTTTAGACTTGATTCTAGTTGGGCAAAGAAAAAGACAGATTAAATTTAAAAAATTAAATTGCATGTAGTAACACTTTTCAACGAAAATTCTTATATTAAAGGTGCTGGCTATGAAAATTTCTCATAGGAGACAGTTACCAACGTCCAATGAGAAATACTGATAGCTAGTGTTGTTTTTTAAAGAAAATAGCATAAGTTAGATCCTAAAAAGAGCGACATCAGTTAAATGAGCCATTTCGCCTCACAGCTCGGAAGTGGAATGCGCATTTACATCACCGACTTAGAGGGAACTTGTAAAATTCATATTTGAAATAATAGATACGTTTTTAGATTTTCACGGCCAAACCTATTTTTGTTTTTGGGGTGTTATGCCGTGTTGCACTACCTCCTTTAGCCAAAGTTTCAGACAGCGTTGCAGTGTCTATCATCAGGGCAGATCCGACAGATGTGTAATTGTTAGTGGTGAAATGTGTGCTTATTTACTTGGAAGCGATACCGTTTTGCCAGCTCCACTCCACTACAAGCTGGTATTACAGTGTACTTCAAAATGGTTTTAGGCAATTGAAATCTACAACCATTTTGAAGTATACTGTAATACCAGTTCGTAGTGGAGTGGAGCTGGCAACATGGTATCGCTTCCAAGTAAATAAGTACACATTTCACCACTAACAATTAAACATCTGTCGGATTTGCCCTGATGATGGACACTGCAACACTGTCCGAAACGTTGGCTAAAGAAGGAGGTAGTGCAACACTACGTAACATCCCAAAAACAAATAACGAAAATTTGAAATAATATTCTATTAAATTCTTGCCATTTCATTTACATTTATTTACCAGTGCAGAATTCCTTTTATAAATATTAATTATGTTTTTATTAGAATGTGTTTTACATAGATCCTATAATATTTTTACATTTATAGCAGTGTTTTTATGTTATTGTTACAATCGGGTGGTAAGAACTTTGAGGAGTGAAAATTTACGTTTTATTTAGTTGAGCAATATGTTCTGAATATACGATTTAATTTGAAGAAATTAAGAGGAAAGAGAATATGTATTATTTCTTCCGAAAGAACTGCTTACAGTGAGCATGAAAAATTATTTATTTAACTAAAGAATGCTTATACAATTTTATAAATCGGTCATTAATGTTACTGTTTTTAGTTCTACAATTAGTACAATCCCTTTTGTTTATAGCGTTACTTATATTATGCGGGATAGGAATTATGTTTATATAAATTTTTTTTAAATAGTTGTTCTGTATTCAATACATTGTAAAATCACTAATAAATAAAGTAATATTTACTTACATCTGCTTTTCAACTCTTTTCTCAAATTATTGACAGCTTGCATTGTACTCCAAATGTAAGGAATCCCAAGTCGACAGCATTATTATTTAAATATTTCCAAGCCACTATTATATACATAAATTATTGTACTTTAAGGTAAAATCCTAAGTTGACAAAAGTAATTACTGAATCCCTCTACATTTTCTAATGCTCCGAGTGAGAAACTGGTTCCTCCGAAAACCTGTACCGGCCGTTCCAGTGAGTCGAGGTAAGTAATCACTAGTAATGTTGCTTAGAATGATTATTTTATTGTGCCAACCGCTGCCCCGGGAACCATTTATTGGATAACCAAAACTTCTGCCTTAGTGCTCGGGTGTCCGTCTTGGCAGCAAATGGGTTTAACCACCTAATGCATGGCTGGCCAGATCGGGAGAGACTGGTTGAGGGAGACCTAACCTAGACCTCTCCAGGCGGACTCTCTCTCTCGGAGGGATGGATTTATACGTCCGTGACACCTGGACACATTGACCCCCAGATTCTTACCCACGACTCATACCTTTTTCCTTCCCAGAAAGACCCTTCACATGGCATCCCTAAAGATGACATAGGCCCTAAGGGAATTTTTTTTCTCAGGACCTCCTGTGTGGAGGTAACATTAAAAAAAAGAAGGAAATAAAAAACAGTTAAACAAATTCCATTGGAATTTGATTTTTGAAGATTTATGTATTTTATTTTAGTCCAAGAGCCCGTGACAATCAGACCTTCGTTATTTTATAAAACCTGAAAGTTTCTGTGTATGTCTCTAATACAGGTAAAGACGATTCCCGACTATGAAGTTTGGATCACGGTGGCTTTGAAAGATATTACGTTAATTAATTATACTTACGTTAAAGTATAAAAGCTGAATTTTATATATATTACTTGAGGAACTATCAAAATATGTTTTCTCAGTAATCAGACAGTTTCGATGGTTCCTTCACCTTGTCAGACACATAAAAGTCTTCCTTAGGTGCAAATGGATGGGAGTGAAATAGTGCGAAATTTCGACGCTAGCAGTCTACTTACTACCTTGTAAAAGTGCGTGCAAAATGCTCTTGAAATTGTGGTGCAATTTTATAGACCTTTGCAACCTGCTATATTTCAAGGCCACCATGATCCAAAATTCGTAGTCGGGGATCATCGTTACCTGTATTAGGGACATACACAGAGAAACTTTCAGGTTTTATAAAATACCGAAGGTCTGATCGTCACGGGCTCTTGCTCTATTTTTGACTGAATTGCTAATTCTGTAACTGCTGCTGATTTCATTTAACGCTATAATATGCAGCAAGTCTACCTCGGCTCAGTGGGTAGAGGAAGCACCCAGATAGCATCAGGTCTCAGGTTCAAATTACAATTATCTTTGGTGTTTTTTTAATAAATAAGATTTGGTTACATATTAACCGATTCTCGGTAAGCTGTTGTCAATAATATATTTTTTTTTACATCTTTTTTTTAATATCATTAATAGGCCACTTGCATGGATTTCATAACGACTTGGAAAAAAAATCGTGTGGATAGATTTTTTTTACTAAGATTAAGAAAATGTTAGTAAAAATGTTTAGAAATGTATACTTTTTATTTTTATAAATAAATCCATTATTTGAGCTCGTGACGTCACTACATGAAAATGTCCTGTCTCCGATTATGTTCCCTTAATTTTGTAAAATTCCACACTGATTATTTTTTTTTAATATCGCAACACTTCGATTTCCGGCGAATTTTTGAATTTGCGTTTAACGTTCACTAGATTTATTGTTTGTTCTATGCGAACTTATCCTTTAGCTTGATTTTTTGATAGAGATAGCGTTTAGTTAGTGATAGTGTTTTTACAGATGTTAGATGAAGAGAACCCTGTACAATTTATTGCTATTCGTGTGGAAAACATTCTTTTTTAAAAAATGATTTACGGCTATGTAACTATCGTTTTTTCGCACGCATAAAATTATGTCCCATATTTCCGGTTTATAAAAAATGGTCTGATTTTTCAGATTGAAATTTTCAAAAAATCGCCAGGGTTTCAAAAATACGATTTAAAAAAAAAAAAAAACGGAATGTATTAGAATATTTGCCTAAACCGGAAACAAATTTTAAAAAATGTGATGCAAGTGGCCTATTGTCGCAGCTTATCATAATATTGGCCTTTACTTTTAATTCCATCATAGAAGGGCTAACTGGCTGAATTGGTAGAGAATAATAAGTGTAGGTTTTTTGTTACAAATATGTGTACAGGTTAACGATCTGAGAGATGGCTACCCAAATTTGGGTAGGTGAATTTTTACGAATTATAAATTCAACAACTTTTTGAAGGTTTTTTTATAGAATCTAAAAATAAAGGGTGAAATCTAGGTGGATTCTTTGGCTTTACACTGCAGTAAACAGTTAATATGTTTCTATATGAATATTTGGAGGTAATCGAATGACCAAATCGAAAGCTGAACACCCATCGCTCGAGTGGTCAAGGCGAAGTTATCAGTGAAATACTACTGTGTGTTTACCTATATTTGTGGTGATATACGACACACTAAGAATAGACATATTTTTGTCTTGTATATTCCTCTTAACCTTCTGCCGGGAGTGCCTTTGTGAGTCACACAAGCGAGATGTGCTGTCTGGTTGCATGATCAGCAGTAGGTTAAAAATTATTTGGCTATGTGCATGTGAAGTGAAAAATAAACTAAAGTAATTAGTAAATTTTAAAAAACTATATTTTTATAAAAATAAATAATAGTGACAGTGGATTAAGAACATTTATTTACAAGATGTTAGATTTCTAACACTAAATTAGACAGAAACTTATCAAACATAAGTGTTAAATTATTGGAGAAAGGTTCCTGTTTTGTCGGGCAAAGTGTCCGGGGCGGTATCGGCCAGTACTCGGTCGTGCTCATCCAACAGCGGCATCTGCTTCTCTTTGGCCGTATGGTCCATTATTCGATCCACCGCCTTTGATCTGCACAAAGCCATTTAAACAAAACTGTTATAGAACTTGAAATCTAACTTGAAAAAGCACTATTTCAGTATGTTATTATTATTGTGAGAGTCACCTTGAAGTTTGAACATTATTCTGCCAATATCTTATTTCTTCCATAGATTTTCCGGTAATTCTGAGTAGCATGACAGTTGCTGCGCCGCTGATTGTCCCCAAGATCAAACCTGTGATATTTAAACAATAGTTATTATGGGTGTCAGCTTTGTATTGTGGCACTATAGATTAAATTGGTAAAGAGATGGATAAATTAAAATTCCCAGGAATTTATTTTTGGGGAACATTGCTTGAATTTTCAACTAAATGGTGAAATCCCCAGATCAACCAATGAGGTCGTCTCTTACGGTTCCATGCCAACTCGGAATCAAGTCAACTCATCACCTCTTAGAAAAGTCAATAAAAGCTATGAAAAAAATAATTTTAAAATAGCCCAATAGCCTAACCTAAACTATTTAACCAATTTTTTTCATCATTTTTAATGACTCCTCAAAGGAGGTTCTGAGTTGATTTC
Organism: Limnephilus lunatus; assembly: GCA_917563855.2. NCBI lineage: Eukaryota > Metazoa > Arthropoda > Insecta > Trichoptera > Limnephilidae > Limnephilus > Limnephilus lunatus. Next base: position 81,042,278 of record OU830597.1, on the reverse strand, counting down.
ATTCTGAGTTGTCCGGTCATCGTCTCCTACAATGATATTTCATGTTATTTACAAAGAACATGCTGAGAACAGAACTTTTAGAATTTTTGGAAAATGCCGAAGATATAAGCTGTCAAAATGTTGATATTTTCTGCCGATGTGTGATGTCACAGTACATACAAGGACTGGCACTGCAGTACTGCAGCACTCATCACTGCCATTTGAATTATGAATCATTCTGAATTGACGGGAAGATGCACTTTTTTTTTTTAAAAAGAAAGACAAACACTCCCGGGATACGAATAACCTGACAATATTTGAAAATCTACTATCACCACAGTAAGCGGAAAATATTTCTTGTGAAAATGTGTCGTGATGGAGGACTTAGCCAGACGAGGAATTGAACAAGCGACGCCCGGGTGGGATCCAAACGCGATACCAACTCAGTCACTGACCGGTCTTGAACCGGACTGAAGTTCACTTTGAAAGCTCCTAAGTGTCTTTTCTGGAGATACCAAAAAACTAATTTTACTGCCGTTATTAACTCTTTAAATATAATACATTTTCGTCAAAATAAAAACCAATTAGGAGACCAGATCATTGAGAATAACTACACACAGAATACTTGTTCACTAAGAGTGCGTGACTTTGGCTTACCGAGGCCTCCTCCCACCACGATTCCTCTCACACCTATATTGGCTTTGTACAGCGCCCCTGTGACAGCTCCAGCAGCCATATATTCATACATGGATGTTTTCCCACGGTATACCGATATTGCTGTTGCTAGTCCACTGAAATCAATCAATCAATACATACCTCTTATATTATACACGCAATTTGAAAATGTGGAATTTAGTGATTACTGCAAAGATAAACTTGTCCACCTCACCAGTAGGAGAAGGTGAAGGCTGCAAACCTCCACCCACACTGAAAGGCGCCCTTTCCAAATCCTATTGTGACTCGATCTTGAAGTTTTTTCTGCAAGAATATTTTTTATTTTTTGTAGAATAGTTTACCTATTACATATTAAAATATTTGATTGAGAACAATTATATTGTTCTACAACATATATATTGTTATATACATTTAGGATGAAGTAAAGAGTGCCCGTTCCATAAAAAAATATTTTTGGATTTAAGAATAAATTACTAAATAACTAAGTAGGACGTATAGTAGTATCGAAATTTGTGGCCATAAATTTGCATCAGAACACAAATTTGTCATTTGTAATTTTAAATTTCAAACCAACGAAACGCTTTTTGACTATTTTTTGTGTCATTTCATCATCTGTATTTCTCCAAGTAGTTTGAGCAAGATTTTGTTTATTTGACCCCTACAAGACTAATCTCAGTCGTTTGACTAACACTTTTTGCATTTTATGCTGAATCTATCTTGAAAAAACTCAGTTGCCGATGAGAGCTTGCAGTTAGTGACCGCGCTACAGGGGTAAGTGCCGCCATTTTATGCTGAATCTCGCTTGAAAATGCGCTGATCGTGCTGGTTCAGACAGTTTTGTACAGACTGAATAATCACGGTGATATTTGCGGCCTCGTGTAACACCTTTAGTAATATCAAACTCTCGCTTAAAATCACCATTTCCACATACAGAGAAGCGATTGCCTGTACGAGACTCATATTCACTCTATATTTGGACAACACCTTCCATGACACTAAATAGTATCCATTGTCTTGTATTAAGTAATATCCAATTGTCTTAGGGGACCACATTGTGTTGAATTTATTACCTTTGCGTCCAAGGGAGTCTTGAAAATAGAAGCTTCGTTTGTTTCTAAAAATGCCAAATATGAATTCCGGCCTCTGATGACGCCACCATAAATTGCTCCAATGAGGCCTGCCGTGAAAGTAGTTTGGAGAACTGAATTCAACTCAGGACTGACATTATCAAATTCACTGAAATGAAGTTATGTTATAAATTAGTTAGTTGAGTTTCAGAAATTAAGAAACGTAGCTACATAAAAAAAAATAAGAAGGGTAATCTGTGATATATTCTATACTTTCATCTATGTTATTGACAAAATCATAAGACATCACAGGACGGAATTAACTTTTTTTAAATTTTCTTGAAGTTGATCGAGGCACACGCCCGTATTATGGTGAAGAGTAATGTTAATGTTGTAATAGGGCAGGAATGTCATCACTTGGAACAAAATTGCAATAATATTGTTATAATTCCATTGATACAAACAGCATAATTTTTAGCGTGTGTACAACGCTTAGAAATAAATAAATCAAAACAACATACTCTGGTTTTAACATGTTGTAGACTCTTCGAAAGCCAGATTCCTTAGCAAGTTCTTCTTCGTAAATTTTACTATCAAATTTTGATAAAGTTACTCTGTCAGGGGACTCAAGAAATGGAAAAGAAATGGCGAGTCCTGCCGGACCGAGCCTAGTAAGTGAACGAAACATTTTCAGGCTCTCGGCTAAATCTTCCCTCTAATATTGTCGAAAGAAACACTTTATTAAACTTAACCTCTCATCGATTTTTATTATTATTAGATAATTTGAGAAACGTCAAATTTCTTTACTTGCTTCAGCTCATAAATATACTACTTCAGCTTCTATTGGCTTCTATTTTCTATGCATAAATATACTAACCCCGTCGTCCGTGTAGTGATGGGCAGTAATCGTGTCAATCGACATAAACGAAATATTTTTAATAAAGTTGATTTGTCAAACAAGAGTAGAAAACATAGGAAGGCGCCACTGTTGATCAAATGGCAATACTAAACAGTAAAGCTGTGTAACCTACATTTTTGTAAACTATTAAAAAGGCATAAAAATGGAAAAAATATTTTTTCATTGCAGTATAGATACCCACTAATCTCAAAGTTAGAATTTCATTTAGGTATATTATTATTATACCTTTGCTATTTTGTGTTAACATAATGAAGAACAACGATAATGTAATAAAATATAAAGCAAAGTTTAGAAATTGCTCACATTTATTACTAGATTAAGTACCTAGCGTTGCCTGGGATTTAGATCGTGTCTCTAATTTTAGATCTGAATATATTTAACTCATTCAGATCTAAAAGTAGTGTAACTAAACTCACCATTAGTGATTCTTCCTTTCTGTCTATTGTTAAATTAAATGCAAATCGGTTTATAAAACACCTTTTAATCAAATTTATGACGTGAAGAAAAAATGATTTTTAAAATGTGGTTTACTGTGTTATATACATTCAGTGTCATCGCACTGCAAGAGAATACTATGACTGGTTTATTTATGAGAATACTTGACAATTAAATTGGTGCTGCCAGCCTACAAATTTTGTAGTTCCATATTATAGAACTGCAAAATTTTGTAGTTCCATTATTACGGCTGGCGTAGTCCAGTGGTAAGGCGCTTGAATCGCATACCGAAGGTCGCGGAATCAAATCCCGGCGTTGCAAATAAATTTTGTTTGATTAATTTGTGTTATTTCACAATTTATTCATTTAAAATAATATATAGTATTTTTGCAGCGCGTTCCAGAGTGGAAGATACTCTCAGTATCGCCCTGGTGTAAGACCACCATTCAGAATTAAAAAGTTGCTTGAAATGGCATTAGCCGTGTTTGGTGACCAGATCTGAATAGCCAGGTACTTCCCCACCTTCCTCTTCCCCATCTCATCCCCCCCCCCCACTATCTTCACAACATACCCCAATTGGGGATGCCATAGTCTCACTGGCTTCAGAAGGGAGCAGTCGGGACTCTCGTGCGGTATTCATATTAAAAAAAAATCTACTCTTATTTGACATAACCTTGGGTATTTTAATGCCTAGAATTCACGGAACTGAACAAGATGTGCAATATTTTCCCAGCTAACTTAACTAGCATGAATAAGGCGGTAAACACAAAAGGTCTTAGAATATATAGACAGGAAGTAGTCATATAATTTTAGAAAGCAAGGAAGAATGAGATAAAATCATTTTTACGAACGCAGCGGGAGCGTAATAAAAATTAAGAAATTTTAGGCCATTATTGTCGGCAACGACACACAATTTAGAGTATGTTTGGCATCTTGGCCTGTCGAAAGTTTTAACTCATAGAGGGAGTAGAACAGTGGTTGGCTAGAAAGTCGTGACCTAGGTAGAAGTTCATTTTCCACTCGGAGATTGAATTTACTGCATACAAGTGGTGTCAAGCGACTCTGAATGCATTTGCAACGATTTATTTATGACACGTTGCTAATATTATACTTATTATTATATTTAATAAAACTAACTTTCGGAATAAAAGGGAAAATGCTAGAAATATTTGCAGTATTGCTTATGCATTGATGATGTATGTAAAATCGAGGTTATTAACGCCTTGTATAAAATACACTCGAAGAAATTCAAATTGAAAGTGAAAGGATATGTTCGGTAAAGTGTTGAGAATATTTTTTTTTATTTTTTATTTATGTCTTTTATATATTCAATAACATTATTAATTATTATTTAATTTCTAAAAACAGTTAATAAGTTATTTAATTTAATTATTTCAGTATTTATAAACAAGTTTTGCTATGTAATTATTATTACGTATGACAGCTGTTTCACCTTCTGAAGGCATTATCAAACTGTCACCAACAGTTTGAAACCAATCATGAAAGACCACCATTCGGATTCGAAGCGTTGCTTGAAATGGTTTTAGACGTATTTGGTGATCATACGTGAATAGCCAGGTACTTCCCCACCTTCCAATTCTCCATTTTCTTCCCCTCCCTATAACGAAACAGCCTAATACAAAATAATTATACTGAAATGAGCCAGATTTAAATATGAATAGTTTTTTCATAAGAAGCAATTACTTTTTGGTTAGACATTATGATATCATACGTCAATGGACATTATATTAGGTAAATTTTGGATACGGCCTGACACGCTTATTACGAATAATTTTTAGAAAAAAACTTTATATTCACCTTAATTACTATAAAAGGAAACTTTTTGCATTCCGGGAGGCGGAAAATTATGCATTTTAATTTTCAATTGCGTAAATCCAAAATTCACTTCGCGAACCGGTCGGCGACTGTCAGCGGCCATAAGGTACGTCACTGTTATGTTGGTATCACTGATCCATTAACAAGAGCTAAACACGACCGTAGCCATCTTCGTGGGTAACACAAAGAGGCGCGGAATTATGAAAAACAGAATTAATAATGTAGATAAACGAACCTCTAATCAGAATCACTTCAGAGTCTAGCTGAGGCACTGGAATCATGTGTTGGATTTCATCGTCATTATAGTTGGAGGTGTTGGTATTCGTCGCATTATAATTGAAGAATAGAAATAATAATAATAACTAGAAGTTACGTAAAATAAAAATAAAACATGCGCATTTGGTAAGCACTACTTTGACGAAATTCTGAAAATAAAATGAATAAAGGCCTTTAGGCAAGTTTTTTTACATTGAAAATTTTATTTTTAAAAGAATGTAAAGAATGCAATCAGTTTATTAAGACAGAGGAATCTATCGAACGAACAATGATCATAAATGAGCATGCTCACTACCCCTTCCACCCGCGAATCAATAAGCATGCTCACAAATCAACAGCCGGTTGATTTATGAGCATGCTCGTTTGGGCGCAACACACATGCTACCAGGTAGCATTTGCTTATTAGTAGCAAGCAAGAGAGCATGCGACTAATGAGCATATGTGTCCGTAGCATTACTCTTTTTTTTTTACTTTCTGTTGCAAGTATATTATTTAGTCTATGGATATATAAGTTCCCTCTGGCCTCCCCCTTCCCGCCCATTCCCCTCTTTTCTTTTTGTATGCTTTTTGTTCTGTCATTTGGCTCCCCCACACGCACACTTCGGCGCGACCGAGTCCCGCGCCACTTCAGGCCGCCGCGCAGAAAAGTAAAGTAAAGTTTACAGCGCAGTTCACCGTGAGACTTTTCTGCGCGGCGGCCTGAAGTGGCGCGGGACTCGGTCGCTCCGAAGTGTACGTGTGGGGGGCACTATTGTAATTTTGGCGCTATTGACAGTTGTGCATGAGTTGTGCTTTATTTATGGACGATTGTTTTGATCCATCCAATTATTCTACACAGTTCAAATCTGCAAAAAAGTAATAGCTCAGAAGTGATCGAAGTGTTCAAATATCTAATAGGTAATTCGTCTTTATTTTTTTCATTATGGGGGCTATGATTTATGATACATATTTCACCGGTGTAGTCTTTAATAATCTTGTATTTATAAAGCTTTGTCCATTGCGCGGGCAAACGCCAGAGTTTTGACAGTCCAACACAACAATCAAGGTCATAATTTTTGCCAACACTCAAGGCCATAACTTTACACCAACATCGTTTGGGGTGAAGTTCGCGCGGTCCACACGATTTGACAAGTGATCTGAGGTACGGACGTGTCCACGGCATGCACACTTGACGTTTGACGTTTATATCAATATTAAAATGCGTTCTGATGACAAAAGAGATGCATCAGGGAGAAAACACAGATATTTTAAAAGATATTTATTTATCAGGAAAGATTTCCGACTAATACGCACGACCTAAAGTTACTATTTATTAAGAATTTAGAGTGAATACGTTTTGTTGCTACGTAAATAATTACGTAGCATCAAAAATAGAATATCGATTTACAATGGTCAATTTCTCCCGTGTCTCTGAAACCGATTAATAAATTAATAGACTTTATTTACAAGTGAGTTCACGAAAGAAATAATCATCCATTACGACAGTGTGTTTATTTACAACTTAAAATCATAATTATTAGGTCCGCGCACCAAAAAATTTGACGTTTATCGTTTGCATAAATGTTAAAATGCGTTCGATGTACAAAAGATGCTACCTGCATCAGGAAGAAAACACAGATCAGGGTTTATCAGGAAAGATTTCCGACTAATATCGATTATTGCACCAATGACATTATATAATAACGTCATTTTATTGCACGACCTAATTTAGAACTATAGAATCTAAATTCTATTATCTATCTAAAATCTATTTCTACTCTAAAGTACGTAAATATTTACGTCAACAACAGAATAATTATAAATATTTGATATTATATTATCAAATATTTCTATTATTATATTATATTTAGGTATAATAATATTTTAAACTCGTGATTATGTTCGCTCATACATAGCACATAACCACAAAAATCCGTTCCGATTTTTCTACATACACGGACCGCACCGCGCGACTTCTGTCAAAAAATGAATTCTCCCCCCCCGCTCGACCCCGCCTGCCTTCCCGCTTCACCCGGGATGAGATGTTTAAGTTTTGTTTTCCGCCGAACACGGGAAGCACAAACACTGCGGCCTTGAGTGTAGGCAAAAATTGTGACCTTGATTGTTGTATAGGACTGTCAAGCAAAATTCTGGCGTTTGCCGTCGCAATGGACCCCGCCTAATATATACAGTTGTATCAATGTTTGATTTTATCCGTCAACAGAGTGCGTAAACTATTTTTCAAAGTAATGAATATAAAATGTAGGGTTAAACGGCAGGGGACTCGAGTTCGATAGATTTATCGTTAAAACAGGCGTATGTGTGGTAAAACCATGGTATGATCGTGAGAAATGTGGAGATCCGCAAATAATGCAAGGCCGATGTAAGCATAATGAGTAGAGTAAGATGAAGAAAGGGACCCTTAGATGGTTTGACCCTCAAGTGTCAAAAGTACCCATTCTTATTGGATAGGAAAAATTTGGATCCTTTTAGTGCCGGCGTATCCATATGTATCTGACGTTAATTAATTCTATTCGTAGGATTTTTACCCTCGGCACACATACTCGGTAGCGGATCTCAGCATTCCAAAAGTTAATATTTCACGATGATAAAAATCTCAGTATTTTATGATTTCACTTAAAAAAAAAAGGTTTTTTTTTTGATTTAGCAATTTCATCTTAAAGTGTAGAATTTTTTTTTGTCTGCTGCGCTTTTTCGTCTTACACTTAAAATGATCTCATTTTTTTAAATTCTGAAGATTCTTTCGAAACTGATTTTCCGTATATAAAAATGGACACCATTATTTATTGATTTGGAGCTAAAAAAAATTTCATCTGCGGTGCTTCTTCCCAAGCTTCCTGAATGTGTTAACCCATATCCCATTTCCTTGAGTCTTGACCATAATTGAGGATGCCATAGTCCCGTTGGCTCCGGAAAATTGGAGCTAATGTGCAGTATTCAAAGTTAGTATAACACAAACACATTTTATATGCACAACTACTCTAAGATGTGAATTGAGCTTCTATGAGACAATTGTGAAAATAATTGTCTCTGAGAAATCGTATAACTTATAATTCAAAACATCTGTGAAGGGTACTGCATTAGTCCTAACGACCCCTAAAAATATATTTTTATTCTTGTTTTCGTTTGATTTTGAAAATGATGCCAGTCAACTAGATAATACCTAATTTATTCATACGTTAGTTTATTTATTTTTACAAATATTGAACATTGTTTTAGATCTTTCTTCAATGTCCTTGGGTGTTAAACAATGGAACTTCCTGAATTGATGAAAAATCTTACTACAGAACCGGAAGTCTTTTTGTCAGGAAGTAGAGTGTTCAAAACCATTGGAGCTGAAATAGACAATATTCACACAGACTTTGTATGGGCCGACTTTGATAATTGTACTATTTTAATGGTTACGCAGTTCAGAAAGATTGGATCCCTGATACTCATTGAGAAAGATAGTCTATCTGAAATCAGTAATCAAAAAGAAACCTCATTTGATTCTAGAATATTATTGGGCGCCTTTGATATAGAAAATCAAGTAGCAGCCAGATTTTTGGCAGAGAACTTGAGCATCCAGAAACCATTTTATTTGTTTTCCAGCCTTAAGAATTATAGCAAAGACACCCTTAATGCTGTTAAAGACGTTTGTTTAGATGTGTTTTGTGTTTAAAAACGAACTAACAAATACATCAAAATGAGTATTCAAACACTTCAAAATATCAAACAATCGAAGGGATTGTACGGCCAGTTGGTGATTGGTCCCCCAGGCTCTGGAAAAACTACATATTGCGGGAAAATGGCAGAATATCTACTCAAAAATGGAAGGAAAGCCGTTCTCGTCAATCTAGATCCCGCCAACGATACTTTGCCCTACAACCCAGACATTGATATCAAGTCTCTGATAAAGCTAGAAGACGTCATGGCTAACCTGAAACTCGGGCCAAATGCAGGACTGATGTATTGTGTTGAATATCTAGAAATTAATTTCGACTGGTTGCTTGAAAAAATTTCAGCAATGGGAGAGAAATGTTATTTCATTTTTGATGTCCCGGGACAGGTGGAGCTCTACAGCCATCATGAAAGCCTTGGAAGAATATTTGCCTTACTAGAGAAGAAAGCTGAAATTCAAGTTTGCACAGTGCACCTCGTGGACTCCCACCATTGCTCCGATGCTGGAAAATTTATTTCTTCCCTGATTTTGTCACTCAGTGCTATGTTACGAATTGGTTTGCCGCATGTAAATGTATTGTCAAAAGTAGATTTACTCAAGAAGCATTCGGATAAGTTGCAGTTTGGATTGAATTATTACAGTGAAGTTCTTGATTTAAATTATCTGTTGGATACCCTGGACGGCGATGTCATTATGTCCAAGTATAAAAAAATGAATGCAGCTTTAATATCTATCATTGAAGACTATAGCTTGATTTCGTTTATACTCCTTGATGTTTTTGATGAAGCTAGCCTTCAAAAAGTTAGAAATGTGGTTGATAGAGTGAACGGATATGGTTTTAGATCTGACGAGAAAAAGAGTATCAATTCTATGTTGGCCTGTGCTGTTGGAATGCAGAAGGACACAGATAATTTTGAAGCCTAATAAATCAGCCATTAAATTATGTATTGATTTAGATGTTTTAATGATTGAAATTTTATTTCTATCCATACATATTTTTAATAAATAAGTTTTTTGCAATCTTCATGCAAGTGTTTTTTCTTTTTTTGAACCTATCCCTTTTTAAATTTTTTTCCTTATTAATTAATTACAGATTTTGGGGAGTTTTCGACCACCATGCTATTCGCATGCCCGTGTTGTGATGGTTAAACCAGGTTCTCCTGGGGGCCTAGTCCCTATCTTTTACGTTTTGCTAACAGCCTGTTAGCTTAACTTGGTGGTTTGAGCAAAGTTGTCGCAACTGGCTAAAATGGTAGTCAGTAACTTTTCTGTTAAGGTTTAGTTTATTTTATCGTCGCGACCGACAGAAAAGTCACTGACTACCATTTTTAGCCAGTTGCGACAACTTTGATCAAACCACAAGTTAAGCTAACAGGCTGTTAGTAAAACGTAAAAGATAGGGACTAGGCCCCCTGATTGAGATTTTAAACAAAAAACATAATGTGCACTCAGGACCGGACCGGTGCAGGCGCAATTGAAACGGTCAACTCCGGCTTGCCAAGGAGCTGATATTAACCCAATACAGCTCCCTTGAGGTTTTTACTAGCGCCAGGCGCCGTTTGGCTCAGGGCCGTGCACTAATATTATGATGCCAAGCCAAATTAATGAATATAATATCATAAGATTATGCGCATTTCTGCTTTGCAATAAAATACAAATAAGAGAACTAACCAACATTGGACAACTAAAAACTGTTTTTGAAAGTGATGAAATACACTAAAATTTTATAATTCGAAATGAACATCTTTTGTCAAATAAAATTTTTGTATGCAAACTTAAAAAAGTTTTAAAAATGGCTCACCTTATGTTTTTTTTTACTAAAATTACTGACAACGAAAAAAAAAAACATATTAGGCAAATCATTAAAAAACGTTATTGTCAACTCGCTTTTCTATCGTTATGAAAAAATTATAAATAAATTCCCAAAGTTTCATCATCTTTTTTCAAATTGTGGTCGGAAACATTGTTTTCTTAAAGGTGTACATTTGAATTATTTTGTGGTTCACTTTTAGATTTGAATATAAATCTCTTTCTAAAATCGTTAAGATCATATTTCTAACCATGATAGAAGGGAGATAGTCGGAATCTTTGGTTTCATGGAGTAATTTCATTTGAATTCTTCTGTGGTTAACTTCTAGATTTGAATATAAAGCATAGTGTTTAATTTATTTACCAGATGGCGAAGAGCAAGTTGGAAAACGAGTTAGAGAAATTGAAAGAGGTAGAAGAGAAATTAGATATCGCCCTCGAGCAGAACAAGGAGACGTCAGAAGTGACTAGGGACTATCTGCAGCTGTTGCACGAGTACAACGATGTGAAGGATGCAGCGCAGGTGGTGATGGGAGCCCTGGCAGACTTAGAAGGCACCACCGTATCAGAAATTCACAATAGATTTGGCATGGATAAATATAACAAAATGTCTTAATAAAATAAAAAACAACAATTAATGGGTTTTATTTATTGAAGACAAATACAACTCGTACAATTTACGATTCATCCAAATATCGGCTTCTAAGATCTTTTCATTACAAACTTACAATGAGTGAATATTATTTGTGTGTAAAATTACATCATTTATGTTTTTAGGTATACATGTTGAAAAGCCATAAGAATTCATATCATGTTAGCTACATCATTGAAAGAATTAATTGTTTATAATATATGACAAATAATCTAATGTATCCAATATTATAATTGATATTGCAACAAAACTAGTGTCAGACATGTTCAGAATATATAGATTCGAATGAGCATCTGACTTTCTAAAGCTATTTATTTATTTTATTATCGGATGTACATAGTTGAAATAAAAACACATGCAGTTTATTCCAATAAGAGGTCCGTTCAGAAGCCGGATTATCCACACTTAGCAGGAAGCTAAAATATAACATACGGAACTAACAATTATTTCAACTCTCCACGAGTTCTATGTATAATAAAAACAAAATACAAGGAGTTGTTCACTTGCCTCGTGATAACTACAGTAAAATCCATCTACTTGGAAATTTAACACATAAATTCAAGGTTTGGAGAAGTATTGAAAGTTTGATAAAACTCTAAGACTATAATATTTGTGTTAAGCAAGCAACAATAACATTAAGAATTTGAAATGGGATGGCTCTGAGCCATGAATGAGCTCACACGCTGCCGCGACGTGGCTCCACGCTCAACTGGTCGGGGACCGTGCGACTTCCTGCAGTCATTCGGTAGCGCCCGACCTGCTTGCCGCGCCCAGTACCTGTACCTGGCACCTAGCACCACCCGGTACCGAGACAAGCAAGTATCGTTGGGTAATTGTTAAGTGACATTATTCATTATATTGTATGGCGAGTCAGACAATTATAGTTTCTCGGTCAAGCAAGAAATAGTCTCGACTTTCTGTTAAAATTATAAATCATGTTTTATAGCCATGTTCTTGTTCCGCCGTGAGTATGAAAGTTTACTTTTGCAAGTAAATTGTATACAAGAGTTTCATTGCCATTATTGTGTTTTTGTTTGATGGTATATTGCATTATTCTTCCGCAGTCCGCAGTACCAATAAACTGTAACCGTATTAAACAACACCCCCACAAATGTTTACATAATCTAAAACACACTATGCAGTGTAGTAAATAAGACACGATCAGCTCAAATGATATAACAAGCTCTGCCGCTCTGACCTTCTGCTCTGTCTTCAAGTAAAGCCTCTTTGAGCAACTCCTCTCATTGTCCTCAATAACAGTCGCGTCGGTTTATTGATACATCCAATGCATCTTCAGTTCATCCATAATCGCATCCATAATCAGAGTTAATCATACTTAATTTAGATATAACAATATAACAAATATACAAAAATACAATGTTCCCACACTCCCTGCGATGCCGACGCATCGGCACATGCCCAGCAGAGCGGCCATGGCTTTACTGACAAATAATACTACCTATTCAGTTAACACAATAGCACCTATGGATCTATCTACTACGGGGTGGCCGCTCCTCTGGGCAGGCGGCGGGCGCGTGGGGACGTTCTGTCGAAGTCTATTCATATGGACTTAGATCTACAAGCATCCAGATATATTGGTAACTCCCATCACAAAACTAACAAACTTCAGAACGTAACAAACTGCGCAGCTCCCGGGCCAATATGAACTGCTGCAAAGGCACTACATACATATTAACAAATGGTAACTATCTTAACGTATTCCTTATATATAATTAATTATACGTAATATATTCATAATTTTGAAAATAAATAAAAAATATTCTTGATATAAAAAAATTTAAACATATAAACTCGGTGTGTTTTTTTTTCAAAGTTTTCTCGTCTGCATCACAATAATATTAATTATTATAATCAAATTAGAGAAAAAATACTAAGAGTAGTTGAAACATTTTGCATGGTCACCAATTTACCTGGAAATCATCATAGATGACTTAGTTCATACAGAATACGCATTTCTAATCCTCTACTCAAATCAACTCGAAGGAGACATTACATTGATAAGCCAAAGAGACAGAAATAAGTCTCATGAAATTAATAGGTTTCAAATTGCATCCAAAACAGACGGAGGAAAAGTACTGCGATTTAAATCTTCTTGGAAATGTGTGCATGTGATTATGTTGTAGTCATATGTATAATGAAAAGTGGATGCTGAGTTTCAGTGAATCAATGAGTGAAAAAATTGAATAAAAACACTAAAGTCATAAAACTGATTGGTTTCAGAATTGGGATTAAGATCTCTCATGTATTGTAAATGAAATTTATTAAAAAATGCTAAACTGATTTTATATACACACACATTAATGGAGTTTTTCTTGTATGCCTGCAAACATTGATGTTTGATGATGTGCATTGCCGAAACCAAAGTGTTGCCATTGTTTTAATGGAATGAAGCTGCCTAAATGTAAACAAAATGTCCCAGAGTGATGTGCATTGAGTTTGAGTGGTGATTCTATGTGAAACGAGCAAAAAAGATAAATAACCCATTTTGTTATCAATAATGAATAAATTACCTAGTTATAATTCTAATACAAACACGTTTCTCACTTTGTGAAGTAAAGTTGACAAAAAGAGGCAACTTAGAGAAATATTTGTGTACATAAATGGAATTGTCAGAATTTTAAATTTCTACAAGTACCTCTTATCGCCTCCCAAATTGAAAGAATGCAGTCCACTCTGGGGCACTCATTTAGTAACTTATATAATGTCACTGTGTTCTAAAGGGAAACATGTATTATTTTATTAAAATTTGCAACTTTAGAGATATTTTCAAAATATTGGCAAAGTTAAATGCCAAACGAAAAACACAATTAAACCTGGAAACTGCCACAAGTCACTGCAATGGCCAGCCATTGAAATCAACCTGGACAATTAATTTGAACAAAATCAATCATACAACCCATCCAAAGGTTTGGCGAATGGATCAGGTTGAAGTATTAAATGGAGCAGGGCTTCAGAGCGGAGAGCCCGCAGTTACAAGCGCTTTTCCGAGAACTGAAACTGAACTGTGATTGCTCCCCAATCGCTGTATGGTTATGTTTTTTTTCTCCATATTTGAACACAGACCTGCTCCAAACGCCTGTATTGATTGACTGATTGAATCCAAAAGTGTATGAACTAAGCCATCAATGAAAATAAATATAAAAACATGCAAGCGACTAAATAATAGGGCAAGATATATAAATATATATATAATATCACTCTGATCATAAAAACTGCTTACATTATTCAATTAAATATAATCTTATTATCTCTAATAATATATATCACTTTCTGTCACAGTTTTTTTTAAATCCCTAATATTTCCCGCAAATGTTATTTGCACCATCTGGGTAATCGGAGATTGTTCAAGTCAAATTCGGGTTAGTTGTCTTTGTTTAGTGAACGATGCTGAATCGAATTCATATCAAATATTAATCACTAATTAGTGATTGTTCCATCAGTCTGATTTTTTAAGGGAGTCTCAATATCCAAGCCATTGTAAATCTTAACATTCCGTTGAAACCATTATTATTCTTCCAAGAACAAGTAAAAATAAAAAGAACCAGCTAATTAACTTACTTAACCAATAATTCATCTAAGAAAGAAAAAGGATAGAAATAGATGTTGGAATAGAAATACTGAGACAAGTCCCCTTGAAATGTACGAAGGAGCTGGTTTAGTCAATCAATGGCGAGTCTCCTTGCCCCTTGTGGTCCCCGTTGGCAGAGGCGGTGTTACCCCCGTTCACCACGGGCACGCCACTCTTGCCTGGAAGCTGCAATCAAACCACAAAGCATCGTTACTTTCTGCTCATTGGGTTTCTCTTATATTCGCATCAACATGTATTATAGTTACCTTGGTCTTGTTGATCCCTGTGGTAGCTCCATTATTCTCCGATACTGGTCCATTGCTTTCGCTAGCCTTGAGGTCTTCACATTTGGCGGGTGAATCAGTCTTTTGATTGCTCTTCTTCTTGCCCTTCAGGGCATTCTTTTTCATATTCTTCCCGGTCTTGGGCCCCTTACCCCCGCCGGCCTGCCCGTTACCGGCCGGCCCCTCTGCTACATTATCCGACTCGGGGTTATCTGACGATGGCTCCTGCTTCGGAACCACTTCAGCAGTGGAATCCACTATCCCTTCGGTGCCTGAAGATTCGCCGCTGCCATTAGCGGCTACTTGTTTGAGATCTTCTCCTTTCACGCTTTTCCTAAAATACACAAAATATGAATGGGATATTCTTTTATCTGTGTGCACCAATTACTAATATTCTGGCGATGTATTTACCCGTTGAGAGTGACAGTGGTCTGCCTGGTGGAGGGGCGGGGGCGTGCGGGGGCGGTGCGGCTCCTCCGGTGTGTGCGCTGGATGCCCCCTCCGCGGGTGGCTCGGCCCGCCAGCCTGCCGCCCCCCGCCCTGCCGGCTGTGCGCACTGAGCAGGCCTGCGCGTAGCCACTAGTGTGATGGCTGGGGACGGGGAAGCCCACATAACCCATCTGACAACATTAATGTTCATATTAATCACACTTCAGTCCTATTAATTCAGTAAAGGAAAAACTAAAGGAAAGAGATGCCTAGTACAAAGCTAGAAGGCTTATGAAGTAGAAGAATGTCGTAGAATAATAATAAAACATGAGCTAAAAAAATGTGCAATTGATTACCTGTGAAGCGGAATATCTGGTGTTGGGTGAGTGTGCATAGTTGGCTCCCCATTGGCCCACCACCACACCGGCTATCTTGAGGCGCGCGCCGCCTCGGCCCCCGCTCCCCAGGCCCCCCGTGCGGGCAGGGATATTGCGCCCGTTGGCCCAGCCCAGCACTCCTGGCGGCGGGTAGCCTACACCCAGAACATCTGCAATCACAACACATTAGGATCATGTTTATTCCGTCGTCCCATGGGACGGTAACTGACAAAAACCGAATGCCGTAAGACTCAGCGCACAAAAGTAAAAGTAAGCAGCGCACTCCATTGTGGTACTGCACTGCGCAAGGTCTTACAGCACTCGGTTTATGTCGATTCCTTACCGACGGGCTTAGTTAAAACGAAACCATAGAGGCAATAAAATCATCAAAACCATTGATGGTGTAATAATCAATAGAGTTAAGACTTTTGTTTAATTTATTTCACGCTTAAGGCTCAGATAACCGCACGAAAAATTTCGATTTGGACCAGTCGTGATATTTAGTTTTAAAACGGCTTCATAGGAGGTGTATCGAATAGCGCAGATAATAATTAGCGTGCCTCATTAGAGACATCTATGAAAATGACAGCAAACTAAATATGAGTTGATATATCGTGGTTGTGTTCTCCGGGCGGTCTTCATGTTCAACGAAGATTCACAAACTGTGGAATGAATTAAATATTTTTTAAATTTTATAATAAAATGAAACTTAATATATTTAAAAAAAAATCGAAATTAATGAAAGTTTTTCTTATTAGGTTATCTATACAGGGTGTCCGGGTGCAAAGTGCACAAACTTCAGAAGGAGATCCTACATGACGAATGAAGTAAAATACAACTTTTTTCGAAATTTAAATGTTTTTTTTTCCCTTATAAAAATATTTTTTCATGGAAGAATATACCTTTTTCTATACAAACAATTCAATTTTTTACCCGAAAACTAGCTTAAAACGTTAGAATTTCGAAAAAAGTTATTTGATTTTATCTCTTTTACTTGAACTATCATGTAATGGGATGGTCCGATGCTCTGTGGGGAACCCGCTTGCACAGCGCGGGTGTAAACTGTGTGCCCTAAAGTTAAAACTTAGACTTACAGATTTCAATACTTCGTTTGTATGGAAACACTATGATATGAAAATCACCTTCCTTGCGCGCTTTACCCCCGGACACCTTGTATAAAGAATATAATATATGTATATTCATAAATTATCTACTTTTGAACATTTATATAAATTATATACACTCATACATTTTTGATGCTTATCATATTTTATTTGTATAACGAAGATAATTTATTCATATAAAAAAAATGAAATTTCGAAAAAAGTTGTTCATCTTTTTTACTTCTACCATCATGTAGAATCATCTTATAAAGTTTCTGCAATTTAACCCCGGATATCCTGTCCATTATTCTAATATGAGATATAGAAGATATTATTACAATCGAAGATATTACTCGTAACAAACTAACTAACCATCACTGAATCCCGGCGTGGCAAATAATGATTAATTTGTGTTTTCACAATTTATTATAAAAATAGTATATTTGTGGCACGTTCCAGAGTGAAAGATACTCTCAGTATCGCTCTGGTGTAAGACCACCATTCAGAATTCGTTGCTTGAAATGGCACTAGCCGTGTTTGGTGACCAGATCTGAATAGCCAGGTACTTCCCCACCTTCCTCTTCCCCATCTCCTTACCCTCTCCACTACCTTCAGCCTCACAACATACCCCAATTGGGGTCGCCATAGTCTCACTGGCTCCAGACGGGAGCAGCTGAGACTCTTGTGAGGTATTACTATAAAAAAATTATTTATATATTTAAAGTTTTTTTTTCATGTCAAAAGGTTTTGCACACTAGGTACAGCCGTGTACTTGTACTCCAACAGAATTCGTTTTTGTGATTATTTACAAAGCTGGGGCATTATTTATGCACATTGGCGAGAAATGTAGTTTCTACTATTTTTAAGAGTTTAAGTTTTCAGAGTGCTGTCAATTTTATTTCGAATTCTTTTTGGTTATATTTTTAGATGTTATTTTAAGTTTTTCTATGTTTCATTATTTAATTTGTCAAAAATATTCATTTAACTATACACATGTAATAATTTATAGACGTCAGCAACAACAGGTGCATTAACGTGTTCATGTTCGGTAGAAAAGGCACCGAGGTTGATTCTAAAATTCATTCTACGAAAACCATCTATATTTCCAACTATACAGTTATTTAACTCCTTCAGGGTTCTTAGTTTAAATAAAATTTTCAAAAAAAACTCACTGTTACAAACACACAAATATCAATTCAATACTATAACAACAATCACAAAAATAAGTAAACGATCACAATCACGTGGCAACATAGAAATTCCAAAATATAAAACAAGTGCTTCTCAACTCCATTATACTTATCAAGGTATAAAAAATTTTAATGCTCTCCTATATAAAATCAAATCTGAAGAAAATTATAAAGCCTTTAAATCACAAATCAAAATACTACTAGATCAACCCAACACTAATTATAAGTTTTAATTACATAGAGCGAATTTCTACGTTTATTTTTATTACATTGCACCTACTAGTAATAATTGATCAAGTGTTAATTATAATATTATGTATTTAAGTTTAAAATTAAATATTTAATTTCATCATTAATTTTACAAAAAAAAATGTCTTTCTCTGTTTTAACATATCCTCTTAAAATATTTTATTACCATTTCAAAGTATAATAAAAGATTATTGTCGCAAAATATTATTATGTACCTAGTCTTACAATATTAGCGGGTAATTCCATTATAACTGAATCATATTTATGTACCTACTTACCACCTACCTACCTATTAATTGAAATGTAATAATATTTTTATTTTACTAGTACACCTATATCCTAACTTTTATGTATCTATGTAACGTACATCTAACTGTTAAGTTAGTAAATTTCTATATTTGTTATCATTCCTATAAGTTTTATTTTATTTCTTACATCAAACAAAAACAAAGGTTTAATGTAATGACACGACCCCCCAATTTAAACACGAGAAATGTTTTTCTTTATTAAATTGGGTAATTTCATTAACAAAAAAATTACTTTATTGTAATTAGTTCCTTGTATTTTTCTTCTGTAAATCTGTCATATGTATGTATTTCAAATAATAAAAAAAAATAATAAAATGACGAATGAAACTAAGTAAAATGACAACCTAGAAATAACGCTTGTTATTTGTTGGGACCATAATAAAGAATAAGACTGGGACCATTACATGAACCGCTAGGCCAATACAAACGAAAACGTAAATTGAATTTTATAAATGTATTTATAAATTTTATAAAAGTATATGTAAAAGTTACATTTTAATTAACCGTATTATTAATCTTTAAAAAATCATAATTCATAATCAAGATTTCTGATTCCCCACAGTTTAACAGTATATCAGCGGCGCAGAATATGCTGGCCGCACGCAAGTCCCGACAGAAGAATAAAATCTGACTGCGAGAGCCAATATCGAGTTTGGTAAAAAATATGTATTCTACTCTACGACAAATCAGTTAAAAATCCGGGCATAGGTCCGCTATGCAAGCTCTCCTGGTAGCGACTGGCGGATATTTGAAAGGCACATATGTTACACGCGCGTTAGACAGAGACGGCCTGTAATAATGATCTTCAGAATTAAAAAACGCAAGCGCCTGTTGTTAAAATATTTAATTAAACACGACTTACTTAAAAAAGTGCAAAAATCTCGCGATAATTGTCTTTAATTTTATTTAAAGAAACGCTGTGAATTTTTTCATACATATAACTTGTAAAATAACTGAAACAAACGTGTTTATAATAATTTTTGGAGTATACTTTGCGATTTTTTTCTATCGAGGGAATTTTTTATAATTTGCGTTTCGGCGCGATAAACCACTAGATATTATCTTCAAGAATAACATATATTTTTTTAAGAGCTCAAAATCTTCAAATGTTTAAGGGAGGTTTGCTAGAAATCGGTAGAAATTCGGAGAACCGTCTCTTAATGTGTAAAATTATATTATTTAATGCAAAGATTAGATTAATGAAAACTTACTGGGATTAAGAGGAAGAGGCGGCATAGCAAATTCTACGTCCAACCCTTCCAAGATGGCCTTACGCATACGCTCAACCTGTGAACAAACAACAATCAATTTTATTTCCAAACCCAAAAATTTATCTGTGTATACTCATCATTGAACTGATTACGAAAAAATATGAATTATGTAAAATTTAGAAAAAAAAATTAAGTTTTGTAGTTTGAAAGATAGATTTAAAAAATATAAGATACTCGCTCAAGTATACGGTGATTCCCGGCCTTTATTCTGCATTAAGGAGTGGGAAAAGGGGATGGAACTATTTTTTCCAAATCGAATATAAAGTGACCTTCCCCTTAAGTGTGAAAACGCCCCCTGGTGGGCTTCTGAGACTTTCAGGGGACGGTAGAAGACTCAGAGAAAACTAGGGGGCGTTGAGATGGTATAGTGATGGCCTTCTTAAAGTGAGCGGTGGGCAAAATAAGGTTGAGAACCTATGATTTAGAAGATTGAGGTTTAAATATTTGATGGGGTTCAATGATAAAATTTGTTACCTTCAAGACAGTCTCCACTTGGTTCTCGCACAGCTGTACCAGGTGTTTGACAGAGTTGGCCTTGGCCAACTTGTACTGGAACAGCTTGCCGTCGAAGAAGGTCCACGGCGATGCTACCAGCAGCGGCACGGGGGCTCCGCAGGCATCGTTGGCCAGCAGGGACATCTCCACGCCAGCCATCAGCAGCGCTCCCAGCTGGATTCCACGCACACTCACGCTCGATAGCTGTTGGTAACAATGTATTCATGAACACTCAAACTGCAAACTTCTACAAAGAAGGTTGGGACGTTGCGGTGAAAGGTGGTGATAAACTGAATTAAAATTTGGTTGTAAAGGGTCTAGAGCGGCGTGGTTTTTTATTCTTTGATAAGGCAGACCACCCTCAGTCCAGTAAGGCCTGAGAATCGAATCCCTGTACTATAGAGAGGCCCGGACAATGGTAGCCGGTTGTAAAGGGTCTCCCTCAAACAGTCTTTCCCGATCCGGCAAGTCATGTAGTGGATAGACCAACACTTCCGCAGCCAAGACTATGACAAATTTCACTTAATTTTGAAACTGGGCCGCCTACGGAGTCACCTCTTGGGGTGAACTATGGCAGTGGTGTTGATTAATCGATGATCAGTTCCAAGAGTGGAGGTACCTAAATCCCCCTACCAAATTTATAATGAGCAAGTCGAAACTGACTGAAGAAATTCAACAAGTGAAACTAAAATAGAAGGATGAAAACTCAATCATTAAAACTGAGTTTGTCTGTGTTTTGATGCCAATGTTAAAAGTAACTTGTATTTCGATCAATTTGTCTTCTTTCTCCTCGGGGCACAAATCAGTGAAACGTATTGTCCCCCGTAAGCTATCAATTCTTCATCTGCACCGACATAAGCTTCAAATGTCTTCGGCAAGTCCACCCTTTTCTGGAGAACATCCCAAGTTGCAGCACAATCAATTGCATGCTCTCTTTCTGGTAGTTAGGAACCCGGCTTTTCGAAAACAGTTGGCAACAGTTTGTTGCGTCAACGAGTTCATGAAAACGAAAGGAAGCAAATCTAATTTAAATTATAGGATTTTCTTCAATCATCCTTTGTAGCAAAGTTGCAGGGTTGCGATCATGCCCTGGTCCTTGGGCCAGAAGAGGTTGTAAAGGCATGAATAAATTCTACTCAAACGGATTTAAGACTTGAATTTTTAGATAAGCAGCATGGTGGTCGACTGAGTCAAATTTTTCTGTTCTGGGCTGCCAATTTCCAGTCCATAGTGAGGAAAATTATCATTAATATTTCATAGGAAATTGACACTTGGCTCCTATGTCATGGTTTATAGTCCCGAAAAAAAAAGAAGCGATACGACACAAAACAGTGAAATGTCGAGACATAACTCACTGTCATTCCTTGTAAATGTAAAGGACTTCGCAGTTCCTGAGCAAATGCTGTGGCAATGAACGCGTCCAGTTCGTGACGCCGTAGACACGGGGCAGCTGTCATGATATAACTGCAATATTTAAAAAAGCACAACATTAATAAATGTTAAAATATTACGTATTTATTTAGAATTAACGACGGTCAAGTTCCATTTCCATAACGGATAGTCATTTAACATTCATAATACAAAATATAGAAAGAAAGAAAAGAAAAATTATAAGATAATTATAAAAGTAAAAATAATATACGAATTGTCAAATGAAAAAGAAAAGCCTGTTACGCCTCATTAAAATATGAGCTGCTGTTTTTTTTTAGCCTGTTATCGCCTTGTTAAAATATGTGCTGTTTTTTTTTTTTTTACATTAGGAGACATGACATTTTTTACATTACTCATACAGGAGGAGATCTTAAGGGATGGTGTGTGGAGTTTTTTTAACGAAAGGAAGGAGAGGAAGTTCTGGCAAGGAAATAGGTAATGGGGAATAGGAATCTGGGGGTCAGTAAGTCCAGGAGTGACGGACGTACATATCCATCCCTCCAACTGCGGTGCAAGGCGATGGGTTGAGTAATTCTGGATGGAGAGTTCAAAAGACCTTCCTCAACGAGTCTCTCTCGATCCGACCCACCAAGCAGCAGGCAGACAGAAGCATCTTCGACAGCAATGCATTTCCAGGCATATTCAAGTAGGACTGGAGTAAAAGGTAGAACTACCCTTCGCAAAGTGTGTTAATAGAGTAGCTTCAGTTCACAAACTTACCGTAAAACTGTGGCCAAGATGAGAAGATGTTGAGGAACATAGGAAGTGTTGAGCATGAGGGGGCTGTCGGAGCGCATGCAAGACAGGAACGCCCGGAGACGGCGGCGCTTGTCATCTTGAGCTGTGCTGGAATAGCGAGAGAACAAAGTTAATTTGACTGAGAATTAAATAATAACTAGGCTGTCATAAGACACTATCGGATATTGGTATATTTACCCAAACCACAGGCGCTGGACCGTGGGCACGGGCCAATCCAGCATGACGCCGTGAACTATGTCGGGGGTTTTTCCAGGATTCTGCCGAGTGTATATCCACTCTGAAACACTGATATCTAATGGACTGGGCTTCTCTCCTTCTGTAAGTTAAAATATGCAAATTTATGAAAAAGGTACTAAATTCTCATTCGGAAAGAAGTCGTAAAGTGAGACAGATTTTTAGTCAAACGACTTTAACTAGCGGTTCTGTGTGGAGGGTCTTTTTAGGGAAAAGAAGGAGGAGTTCTGGAAATAAAAAAGGTATGAGGGGTGGGTAGGAATATGAGGAACAGTGTATTTAGGAGTGACGGACGTATGAATCCATCCCTTCAACTGCGGTGCAAGACAATAATAATATTTGGATGACTTACACAGCGCCGTTTTTGTGAAAAATCACCTAAAGGGCGCTGTAAAAAAATGGGTCGAGGGATTCTGACTGGAGGTCAAAAGACCTCCTTGACCAGTCTCTCTCGGTCTGGCCTGCCAAGCAGCAGGTGGGGAGACACATCGGCCACTAAGACCTTGACATACCTCACCCCATGAACCAAGGCACCCCTGTTAAGTCACCAAAAGTGGCAAACCACTTGGGGTGACTTATGGCAGAGGTGTTGATTATCCAATAAATGGTTACCGGGGCGGCAATACCCATACCTGCTTGCCAAAGTTATATTAATGATATAAAATTGTCATATAAAACTCCATTGCTTTTATTGTGTTGATTTTACAATGACAGTAAGCGAAAGAGAAAGGTGCATATGTGCGACAGAGAAAGGCGTAGGCGAATTTATATAATATTATTTAAGTTTATTGGGGATTTTGGCCTACGGGGAAGTTGGCTTTTGGGATCATGACCGAAACCCATGCGGGAGTCGGTTGGAATAAGAGTGCATAATTACCAGGGGTGAGGGGCACAGACTCACCCTTGGCCCGGTTGGCCATGAAGTGGTGGTGGTGCATGTTGAACAGGATGGCGTAGACGTTCTGGCGCACGGGGCGGAACAGGCGGTGGATGTCGGGCAGCTCGCGGTGCGCCTCATCCTCCAGCAGGCCGGGCAGCGCCAGCTGGCGGTGAGACAGCACCGTGAGTAGGGCGGGGGACATGAGGCCCTTGCTGTGGCGCTCCGTGCACGTGCGCAGCACCTCGATGGCCACGCTGACTGTCTGACGGGGAACCTACATGCCACAACACAAACATTCATAAACAAATAAGGTTTTATATCAATCAAATTCTTTTCAACTTCAACCTATACCAAGCAAAGCACTCAAGTGAGACAAGTATATCAAAAATATTATACAGTATTAAGGGACGTACTTGACTTACTTTAACCAGTGATTCCTGACATAATTTGGAGTAAAAAATGTAAATGAAATTTTTGTCTCCGGTGACTTTTGATGACTTTTTTTTCAAAATCAAACAAAATAAAAAAATTTCCGCATGTCTTCACTGGTCACTCAGCCGAGTAGCCAACCAAGCCCTTACCCCGCCTCCAACTGTCCAAACCCTACCATTTTTTTAATGATTTGTAAAAAAAAAAAAAAAACATCAAAATTGTCACCGGAGACAATTTTTTTATTTATATTTTTTATTATTGTAGAAAGCAATCACTTTGTGGTTTGACATATTTAATAAAATAATGTCAGGAATCACTGGTAAAAGTAAGTAAGTCAGGTACGTTCCTTAACACCCTGTATAAGAGGGTTACACAAAGCTACTCACAGAATTGTTGTTTGACTTGGAAGTTGCTCCAGAGCTGCTCGGGCCAGCTGAATTATTTCTGTTTCCCTTCTTCTCAGTTATATCATTCAGCGCATCCTGAGGCCAGTCTCCGAGTCCCTTCACCTCCTGTTCACCAGAATCGGTAGCCAATCGAGAAGTGTCCATATCGACTTCTTTTTCAATTTTACTGTTAGCAGCATTGTTTACTTTTTTGTTATTTTTTGGTCGACGGGCTGGAAGAAAAGAGAATCTAGATTGAATTCATTCATATGCACTTTGGTAGCAATTTTGATAGGTGTTTTAAATTCTGATCGAAAAGATTAGAAAGAAATTGTTGATGTGACATATGAAACATAGAAAGTATGTACCTGTGGCAGTTTTATATTTGAGGAAGCCATCCTTGGTGCCGTTGACGTAATACTGAACGGATTGCTTAAAGCGAGCGCTGCGATTATCATTAGGGTTTCCAAATAGGTCGGTGGCGATGGCGTCCAGGTCGCTGCTGGGCAGCGCCCGCACATAGTCAGCCACCACTCTCACAAGGTCATCTCCTACCAACTGGAATGGGGAACAACTTCAGTATACACGGCATCTTATAACACAATGAGTATAAATTTTAAACGAGATACAGGCATTTCAAAAGCCAGAATTCACACAAGAAAAATAAATAAATTTAAGGCTGCTGAAATAAATATAAAAATAAGCTACCTTCTTAGGATTGTTGCCAATCCTCTTGTGAAACTCGGTGAGGTGATGCTCTGTGAGGGTGGTGTTACCAAGCAGTGCGGCCAGAATACACAGGCGCTCTGCCGGCACCTCGAGCCACTGTGCCAGGTCATGCACCATGTATTCCCTGGTCTCCAGCGAGGACTGCAATCAATGCAAGGCAGATCATTGGTCATGGTTTTCTGGATAGATAATGTCATATCTAACGATAGTCCAAATTTTATATTTTTGACTTTGTTGAAATATTATGGAAGAAAACGCTTAGGGCCTGCGCTCATGGAGAAACCTAAAATTGGTTGGCAACTCAATTCACGGCACAACTCAATGTATCAACCTCCTGAACAAAATTGATATTTTTCTGATCTGACTTATCGCAAATTACTTGAAAACTTGACAGTTTGTGAGTCGCTACCAGGGCAACCTGTCAACAAGGCAACTGAAACGCGACGACCAGCACTGCTAGTCACCGTGTCGCCCTTGACAACTGACTTTAACAAGTTGCCTGTGTTTTTTTTTTTTCACTTTTTCCATAAGCGGATGGCCTTACAGTTAGGTCTTTTTTAATATTTTATCTAACAAACTTAAATTTCGAAAGATCTAAAAATAACAAAAAAAAACTTATCATGCAGTTTTAGGTTTCAATCAATAATAACAGTTCGTTAACAAATATATATTTTTAAAAATATGATTTAAATTTGTCGGTAAATTAGCAATCCCAAGTTTTCAGAATTTGATGAAAAACGAAAAAATTATCTGAAAAATGCTATTTAATTTCTTATCAAATCTTTATGCACTTCTGATCATAAACACATTGAGAGAGTAGAAATATGGAGTTACCCTGTATGTGAGTTTGAGCTGAGAGGAACTGAAGTAGCGCGGAGGCTGGAAGGCCAGGTACTCCCCAGAGTTGCCCACTATTCCCGCGTAGCCCCGCTCACGGCACAGCCCCACCACTTCCTGGTGGTGGTCGTCTGTTGACACCATCTGAAAAGATGCAATATGATGATGGATCTCCCGCGAGTGCAAGAAGTCAAGCGATACAAAGCACGAGTGATGGACTTTCAGAGACGGGACGAGGGCTGTTGGGACCCTCACTCCGTAATGCGCACACAATGAGATTGGTAAAATTGATGTACATACATGTATACTATTACAATTTAATTTAAAACATTGCTCCACGTGTAATTAATAATCATCCGTAGACATAGTAGTGAATAGGAAGTATTTGGTAAAATCATGTAACATACCACAGAGACGTTCATCTGGTGAAGGGCAGAGCGGAGGCAGGAGTGGAGGCCCACTGGGGGCACCCACCACACCTTGGGGGGAGGGGTGCCTTTTGAAGCTACATGTCGCAACACCTGCAAATATTCATTTATGATAACCACCATCAAAATTTATAATTCTTTCAAAACCCCTTCTCCATCTTTCCGTTTGGGAAATATCAAAAATACTAATTTCGGGATTGGGTCTGTCTATGTAACTCTTGTTCAATGAACTCGGATTTGTTTTGATTTTAATTTCAAAAGTTCGACAGGCGATAAAGTACCTACCCGGTAGTACAATATTGCAAGAGAAAAATATTTTTAATTTTCCAAATTGGAGCAAATGTGTCAAGAACTCAGACATAATTTCTGTACCCAAGAAGCATATGGATGCAAGTTCAAAATTTGAAGAAATGAGTTTTTGATGCAGACTTGAAGTAAATTATCATGTTTATCAGTGGCAGAAAGATACAAGTCCTATCAAGAAGAAAAATAGGATTTTCAAAAATGTATAAGGATGCAACTACCTTTGATGCAACAAAGTTGCATTAGACTATCTTAGAAACAGAAAGATGGATTACATCTTTATGATTTAGTTGCATTTTGAGTATCATGACACAAATCCATTTGCATCCTTATGCCTCTAGCATTACTGCGCTTTCTATGGAAATAAACAATTTTCAAACATTGATCCCTTCATAATACACCACACGTCATAACAAAATATTCTATTTCATTTTGAAGCAGAAGGACTCAAGTCTGTTTTTAAACAATATTTTTAAAGTCAAGTCGTGACGCGTCAGAACGGTATCGGTTTCCAGTATGTGCCGCAATGTGCCATGATCTGTGTGTCCGAGCATATCATGACACGACACTTCAGATAAATATAATCCACTTTTAGGGTATTTTATATAGTCATTAATTTGGATCATATAACATGAGAAGTTTGAACTAACTACACAGAGCCGGTGGGACTAGGAAATCCCCATTTACTGGAAATGTTGAGGAAAGTAGGTAGGAGAAGAAAATGTGAAAGAGGAAGGCTTACAAGTGCTTGACTATTCAGATCTGGTCATTAAACATGGCTAAAGGCATTTCAAGCAATGCTTTAATTTTGAATTGACGGCCACCAGCGCAATACTGATAGTATATATCACTTTGGATATGATGTTCTTATAAGCAGGAGTCCTTGGATTAACTTACACTGTTGATCCTCTGTCTGTTGACGGCTTGCTGCTGCAGCCAGTGTGCGGGGGGCGCGGGGGCAGCTCCTGGGGTAGGAGCCGGGTGGGCTCCACTGAAGCAAACGCACAGGGACACCTGGTGCTCCGCCAGAGCCCCACTGAGCGTGGATAAGAACTGCACGCAGCGAGCCCACTGGCCACCGCAGGCCCAGTCTGGAATTAATCATTACTCACTTAATAATCCAGTTTTTTTGGTGACCGGACAACTCAGAATCATGCACTTCAACACCTCCTTTGAAAAGCTTTTAAAATTGATGAAAAAAATATATTAACTAACTAACTAACCATCACGCCGTTTTCCCGCAGGGGTAGGCAGAGAGGACGGACCGCCAAACAACTCGGTCTTGGCACACACTCCTTGCCTCGTTAACATTCATACATCGTCTCATACATGCTCTTCTATTATTCTGACTCTTGACATGGCCCGACTCAAGTATCTGATTCACTTGGTCGTGCCATGTCTTTCTCGGGCGTCCCCGACTTCTTCTACCATTCACATTTGTGTCATATATTCTCCTTACACTCCTTTCCTCGTTCATTCTCTCCACATGAAATTGGTTAAATAGGTTAGGTTATGGGGCTATTTTTCTATTTTTTTTTCATAACTTTTAATGCATTTTCAAAGGGGTGTTGAAATTGCTTGATTCTGGGTAGTCATAGAACATTTTTTTTGTATTATCATCTCAGGTGTGCTACGACAACAGATAATCTGAACTAATTTAAGCAAGAATATCTTCTTAGCAGAAAGAAGTTTATAATTCCAAACTATATGTACATACTTCATATTTACAAAGTAATATCTGTTGTCAATCATCAATATTACGGCAAATCATGTGGAAAATATGCATTTTACAAATAATAGTTTTGTTTTCAGCATCACAATCCGATAATTTACTTTACATTATATATTTAATAACAATGTTGACATTGCAGATTGAATTGTTTATTTATGATGTCACTTTCAACTGCTGTCATCATATTCATCAACTTGACGAATAGATGCTTTGGTGTCAATTTTGTGAACTAGCATGGATTAAGCTAAAATTTATAATTTACTTACAGCAAAAAATATTGCCGTATAGTATTTTATGTTGTGCAAGTAAATCTAGTAATAGTATAATAATTATTATTGATAAGAAACCAGTAAAGTCTGGTAAAATTTTACTCGGACCTTAAAATACGGTGCTCTCTGAAGCAAGTTGAAATAAACTGTAAAATTTCATGAATTACTTGTTGGCTCGCTGGCAATAATGCATAATATAGTGTTTACACCACCACGACAACATTTCCCTTGACACGTTTTATTAAAGATTTAATCGAGAGTAGATGAAGTAAAATATAATTTGGAAGATGATAGTCTACTTGCAACAATTAATTTCACATCTACCAAGCCAGGGACAGTGTGTTCAAATAATCTTCTACAACAGCTGATCAGAGTCTTCTTACATGTCAGTAAACAATAATAATATAACACAATAAATGTTTTTTTTAAACATTTACCTCCACACAGGAGGCCCTGAGGAAAATCATCAGGGCTTATGTCATCTGAGATGCTGTGTGGAGGGTCTTTTTGGTCTTGAAGAGACCCATGTTGTAGGAAGAAGGATACACAGCAAATCGTTCCACAGCCGAGCTGTTGAACACAAGAACAAATCCAAGAAGCGACCTGTTCTCATGTGACAAATGTCGACCATGTATATATTATGTTGGGCTCACGTTTGGCATATTTCCTGACTATGCTCCGGTGCCGAAGGGATCAATGACGCTAGTTCCTCGGAGCATCTTCCATTGAAATACTGGTAGAAAAAGGATAGCATTCCCACCCGACGCCTATGCTCTAAAGATAGCAATCTGTTTGTTAAGAGGACATTACCAGAGAAACCAGAAATATGTCATTTTTAAATCAGTGTTTAGACTTATTGACTCGTTTCCACAAAAAATTATAAATTGATTTTGAAAGATTGTTCTTTTATCTAGTAAAGTTATGGATTAAATTTTGAGAAAAAATGTTTATTTTAAGTATAATAAGGTTATACCATAGTTCGTTGGCAGATTTGTTATATTTTCAAAAAAGTACATGTATTATACAACACCAATTTCAAATCATATAATCATGCAGTTAAATAAATCCATACATTATCTGGTAAAAGTATGTTTTAGAATTTTAATTTTAGTTTAAATAAAATCATTAAAAAATATATACGTACATGTGTTTCTTGACGTAAATTGGCCAGTTTGTGTATTTATTTGCGTACTTCCAAACTAATATATTTCAAGATTTTTTTAAATACTTATTTTGCTTAGACATTATTGACAAGTCATAAAAATTTTGATCGAAAAATAATCATAAGAAGTAATTAATATTAATTAATTTACAGCTCGCGTTTTACCATTTTTCTTATAGCTCGACGACTCGAGAATTGAGAATTCACTCTGCCCGCAAACGTGGCAGCCGGCGGTTGTCTCCGCGGCGCTCTGTATCGTAATATTTGGAAATGACGAATTTAAAACGAAACAAATAATACGATTTCATTGTTTCGTGTTTGTAAAAACTACAGGGTTTACCGAACGCAAAAATTCATGTTCATTGAATATTTTTATGAAAATTTTGAAATTTTTTTTTATTGTAAATTATTCTTATGTGAATACCGCACAAGAGTCCCAACAGTTTCAAAATAATTTTTTTGAAGTAAAACTTCTTTGCGCACGCTCGACACATGGGGGGTAAGCTGGTAAATGCGTTACGAAAAGTGATACGAAAAATGTCCTGCGAACGGTAATCGATGCGAACGGTGATCGATTGCTAGGCGGGTCGGGCCTTAACGAACGCATGTTATTCGTATTATTATTAATGGACTATTTTTCCGTAAATAAATAAATAAATTATATACAGTGGGTACCCGGCATGCGTTGCAAGACCAATGTAACCTCGGGGTTAACTAAACTGCAATGGTTCCACCCCAAGTCCCAAGAAACTACATTATATTGCAAGCGCCTGCACTATATAACATTATATACAACGGGTACCCGGCATGCGTTGCAAGACCAATGTAACCTCGGGGTTAACTAAACTGTAATGGTTCCACCCCAAGTCCCAAGAAACTACATTATATTGCAAGCGCCTGCACTATATAACATTATATACAACGGGTACCCGGCATGCGTTGCAAGACCAATGTAACCTCGGGGTTAACTAAACTGTAATGGTTCCACCCCAAGTCCCAAGAAACTACATTATATTGCAAGCGCCTGCACTATATAACATTATATACAACGGGTACCCGGCATGCGTTGCAAGACCAATGTAACCTCGGGGTTAACTAAACTGTAACGGTTCCATCCCAAGTCCCGGGAAACTACATTATATTGCAAGCGCCTGCACTATATAACATTAAATACAGCGGGTACCCGGCATGCGTTGCAAGGCCACTATAACCTCGGGGTCAACTAAACTGTAATGGTTCCATCCCAAGTCCCGGAAAACTGCATTATAATGCAAGCGCCTGCACTATATAACATTATGTATAGCGGACACCCGGCGGGCGTTGCCAGGCCACTCAAAGAAAGAAACGGTTTGTGCGCTTTAATTCTGTTTGTTGAAGTGCTTTTGAATAGGTTCACATAAATTTTTGTGTTTTCGTCCGACACGTCCGCAGGTCGCATACAGCTGTCCGTTTGAGAAGCACGTTTTTTTTTTAAATTTATTGTTATAAGTTTGTTAAGTTTTACTTCAGTCGTGTTTGACTCTAAAGCAGACTAAATTAAAAAAAATATATATATATATTGTAAATTATTGTTTGTGAATACCACACGAGAGTCCCAAATGCTCCAAAAAAATATTGTTATGTAATACCACATAAGAGTCCAACAGCTCCCAAGGGAGAGAGGTTGGAGGAGAGTTGAGATGAGATGAAAGGGGCGGCTGAGGGGGGGGGGGGGGTAAAGGAGCCGGGGGGTGGAGAGGTGTTAGAGGTGGGGGGTGAGGGGGTGAGCGGAGGGGGGTTTAGGGGGGGGGGGGGGGGGGTTGAGAGGGGGGGGGAGGGTAAACCTTTTTTATATCCATTTTTCGTATTACAAAAATAACAAACACGAGAATCGGGTATGGGTACCACTGCCCCGAGAACCATTTATTAGATAACCAACACGTCTGCCGTAGGTCATCCCAAGTGGTTCGCAACGTTTGGTTCGTGGGGGTGAGGTTTGTTCAGGTCTTGGCGGTGGATGCGTCTGCCCACCAGCTGCATGGCAGGTCGGATCTAGAAAAAGTGGTTGAGGGAGTCCCTTTGACTTCTCCAGCCTTACCATCTCGGAACATCGCCTTGCACCGCAGTGGGAGGGATGGCCCCATACATCCGCACTCCTGGACACGCTGACCCCCCAGATTTCTACCCACCCCTAATACCCTTTTCATTCTCCGAAGTTCCTCTCCTTCCTTTCCCTAAAAC
This sequence comes from Limnephilus lunatus, assembly GCA_917563855.2. Taxonomy (NCBI): domain Eukaryota; kingdom Metazoa; phylum Arthropoda; class Insecta; order Trichoptera; family Limnephilidae; genus Limnephilus; species Limnephilus lunatus. Next base: position 81,009,872 of record OU830597.1, on the reverse strand, counting down.
GAGCCTCCACACAGCATTCCCAAAGTAGAGATAGGCGGTGTGTCGAGCGATTGTAAAAAAACGGTCTCTCCTGATCCGAACTTCCACGTAGACGAACCTCGCCCCATGAACCCGAGCTCCCCTGCTAAGTCACTTGGGGTGACCTATGGCAGAGGTGTTGATAATCCAATACATGGTTCCCGGGGCGGCGGTACCCATACCCGCCTTCCAAATTACTGATACTACCTATTGACGGCCGGCGTGGTCAAGGGGTAAGGCTCTTGACTCACAATCCGAAGGTCGTGGGATCGAATCCCGGCGTAGGCAAATTAATTTTATTTGAACAATTTGGGTTATTTTACAATTATTTAAATTAAAAATAGAAATGGCTATGACCGTGTTTAGTGACCAGATCTGAATAGCCAGGTAATTCCTCGCCTTCCTCTTCCCCATCTCCTTCCCCTCCCCACCACCTTCAGCCTCATAATATACCCCATAGTCACGTCATAGTCTCACCGGCTCCAGACGGGAGCATTTGGGTCTCTTGTGCGGTATTCACATAAATATAAAATAAACAAATATGCACACGAATAAATATTTTAAAATGAGTAATTTTTTACAATCCAACTGAATATTACTATTTTTTTTTCATTAATACCGTACAAGAGTCCCAACTGCTCCCGTCTGGGGCCAGTGGGATTATGGCATCCCTAATTGGGGTATGTTGTAAGGCTGAATGTAGTGGGGAGGGGAAGGATATAGGGAAGAGGAAGGTGGCTATTCAGATCTGTTCACTAAACACGGCTAAAGCCATTTCAAGCAACGTTTCAATTCTTAATGGTGGTCTTACATCAGGGCGATACTGAGATATCTAATGGCCGTAAAATACAATTAAAAACAAAATATTAAAAAGAATATAACAAATTGTTTATTCATATAGGTATCTACTTAATACCTACTGGGTTTACGCATTTTACTTGTAACTATTTATGTTTATGCACTTCGATATACAAATTACAAATAACTACTACTCATCAAAATTTTGAAAGCGAGAATTTAACATCTTCATCTGACCCATACTGTGGCGTCTATACAGTCCTAGCGCGTGAGCTAGTATATCTCGAAACCAAGCTTGGAGCGGATCGAACTCTAGTTCTAAAAATGCCCGCTAGCGAGTGTGTAGCGCTGACGTCGGAATCTGAATTTAAATTTGCTGGTTATTCGCTCTTAAGATGGGAGAATCTATCAAACGGACCACCTGTTTCTGCAGAGTCTAGGGTTTTTTCAGGTATTTTGGAGCTCCAAACCAGGGAAGGCCAAATTTAATGGTGGGGCGCACTTGCGATTTGTAAAGAGTTAGTAATTGTGTACTGTTAAAGTATCTGCGAGCCCTGTACAGTACGCCCAGTTCTTGGGAGGTTGTTTTAACTCTGGTTTCGATGGAGCCCCCATAACCTATTTTACTCTTTGGTTCATAGTTTGGGTTAAATTAGAGAAGAAAAAAACTAAACCTAAAACTTTCACATCGATAGCAAAGCATTATTTTCCTTTTCCGATTACTGAAATAGTTGTTTCTCATTGTTATCTAACTGATACAAACACTTTTAAATTAACCACCCGGACCCAAAAGCTTGTTTTCACGGTGATATAACATTACCAGATCTATGGGGCGTACATTACTTATTAATCATATTAACTGGTCAGTGGCTGAGTGGGCATCGCGTTTGGGTCCCACCGATTCCTCGGCTGGCTAAGTCCTTCATCACAACACAAGGAACATTTTCGGCTTTCTATGGTGGTAGTAGGAGATTTTCAAACATTCGGAATTTTTGATTTTCAAACATTGTTGGGAATGTTGTCTTTCCTTTAAAAAAAAATAATTGTGTCCCATTTTTCTGTATACTTTTTAACCCTAATTTTAGGCTAACACAAACTATCCAATACTTACTCCGCCTAACTCATAATAGCAGAATAAGATAATACCACGGTAATACGAACGGGTTAGGAGAAATTTGTACGACAATTTCACCTAACCCGTTTGTATTACCATGGTATTATCTTATTCTGCGATTATAAGTAAGGCGGACTTAGTTTATTATAGTCCTCCTCAGGTTTACACACAAAGTGGTGGTAATTGTGATAAAATAAGAATTGACTTAAACATATTTTAATTTTATTTTTTTATATGTGAATACCTCACAAGAGTCTCAGCTGCTCCCGTCTGGAGCCAGTGAGACTATAGCATCCCCAATTGGGGTATATTGTGAGGCTGAGGGTAGTGGGGAGGGAAAGGAGAGGGGGAAGAGGAAGGTGGGGAAGTACTTGGCTATTCAGATCTGGTTAAAGCCATTTACCAAACATGGCTAAAGCCATTTCAAGCAATGTTTCAATTCTGAATGGTGGTCTTACACCGTAATCCGGGAGTTTGGGGGAGGTGAGGATGAAATGTGTTACCTGAGAAGAATCCTCCGTAGAGTCTGTCGAGGCAGCCCTCAGCATCGAGGACGAGCCGGAAGCCGCCAGCGTGGTTTCTTCCGATGCGAAAGAGGTCCACATTTACCCCCTCTGTCTCGTACAGTGTTTGCAAATCTTGAATCCCCATGGTTACTAAACTATTGATAAACTACTGAAGTGTTGTCTTGGTGATGTTGCAAAAGAATATCCAATTTTATACTCTGAAAAAAAAAAATGGAATCCATGAAATATAATGTAATAAATGTCTTGCTTGGTTTGATGAGAGTTCATTTTCTTGTTAATTACCCACAGCTTCTAATCAAAATAATTGTCAATTCGTGATAACTTATTTTATTCATTCATTTTATAACCTTCAAGTATTCATCTGTGAAGTTCAATTGTTTATAAAAATAAATGACTGTGATGAACGTCAACATTGTTTTAACATAAGACAATAAATCGAAAGAGGTTGACAATCAGTATTATAATATAACTGAAGTACCATACAAATAAAAAAAAAACTATAAATAAAACATTGTATAGTTGTAAATATAATGTTAAATTATAGTAAGAGTGTAATAAATTTAGTAAGTAATATTTCACCTACCTACTTAGCCATGTTCTTTCAATAAGTAAAAGTAAAATGTAGGAGAATTTGAATTGTTAATTCAAGATAAAGCATTATCTATCTCTAAATAAACAATGACAATAAAAATATACTATAATTCATTCCAAATAAGAATCAATAGCGTAAGACTAGTCTAAACTCAGTCTATCATGTTTAATTATTTGAAGAGTATTTGAGAAAAAAAAGTTTTGATGACATTTAGAAACATAAATTGTTATAATAATCGACTATACGTTGTTAATAGACACAGAGACTGATTTAAATTTCGATATTGATAAAATATCGGAGTTATTCATCCTCCATTACAAATTGCATGGATGCACAAATGCAACCACCAGGTGTTAAATTCCTATAAAGTGCACTTCGAAACTTGCAGTTTGAAACTTAACTGAGAAATAAATACCGTTGTTAGAGCAAATATTTTGTACTTTAGCTCAGTAGCTGCTTATAAAAACCGAAAGATTAATTTAACTAGACGTAACAAGGAACTATATGGTGCACGGCGAGTTAAAATCGCCGGCATGATTTCCGGAGAGCATGACCGTGAAAACTCTTATTAGTAGTAAATATTTGGAATGGGAATTTAAAGTTTATGTAATTATATATAAAAGACAACCGTTAAAACGATTCATTGCAACTTACCGGCAGAAAATTAAACCATACCCCAAAGTGAAAAACAACTAAAACACTAAATCAACGCCATTTGTAAATTTCTACAAGTGTTGCCATAAATAAACCATTCAGTGTTGTCATGGAAGTAATTGGGAGCATAAAATAGGGAGTAATAAAGTTGAAATATTCGAACACTAGAAATTAGGGGCAGGGACTAAATATTATAAAGTCGATCGATATTATGGTTTGTAAAAATTCATGATCATTTTTTATCCTGTTATCAGCTTCTTGGACCTTAATGATTAAATAGATATAAAAAATATATATTGAGCGCGCTAGCAGACTGCAGCCGGTTTCCGGGTGGCAACCGCCCGGTACATGTACCGGCTGCCGGACGGTTTCTTTCGCCGTAGTTAGATAATGCTATCAGTCAAGCCCGGCGCTGGCTAGGCTAGGCTATGGGTGGTTTGGTATATTTATAGGTAGGCTTCGGCTTACTTTTTGCCGGGATGGACCCGTGCCGGAGTAGGTTTACCAGTCCCAGAGAGAAGTACGTGGCGTCGTCGTTCTATCTCTTTCATTGTCAAAAGGACGTGTGCAAAGGATGATCGTCGACGACGTGCTTACGAGCTCTCTCTGGGACTACTGTATGCCACCCTGCGATTACATACTCGACCTTATAATCATCTCAGGCCGTAGAAAACCATATTGTAGCCGACTGCAATCTGCCAGCACGTTTATCTCAATTATTTCCGAGAAAATAAAAAATAGGTGTTGAATTTAGAAACGAAAAAATCGTAGGGAATAAGACAACGCAAAATCTTTTGTGTTGTCATTTAAATATATTTCGCTAATTATTATTACTTACTGGCAACTCTCAAAAAGGGTTTACGTAAATCACATACGTAGATACGGGGTTAGTATATTTATGGTAGATACGAAAAAAACAAAACGAGCAATTTTTTTCTCCACTTTTCAAAATAAAAAAAAGCGCTCCCTTTAGGGTGAATTTCCTATTTAAAAAAAAGATAAAAAAAATTGTGAACAAAGCCCAGTGCTCGCACGGAGCAGCATCAGTTGTTTTCATATTAGAAATGTATTAAGATAGAACCAAATACCACTTATAAATTAGTAAAATAAATGTTTTGTTATACTTACATATATTATGTAATCCACATACAGAACATATTTATTATCGTTAAATCGGTGCCGGTGTGATTCTCTCTTTGATCTCCTGTGTACCTAGAGTTAATGTAAAAAAAAAAAACTAATAATGTTTGCAAAACTTTATTTATATTGTAAGAACTTACAATTTAAGTGTAATAATATTTTGAAACAATCAATCTCCATGGACTACTTTCGTGGGGCCTGCAGGAGTAACCAATAGGAGGAACCGTGGAGAGGACAGCTGAGGCCACCTCCGTGAACTCTTCCCTTGGCGCCTTCAGGAAACCAAGGGGGAGTGGACCCTTCCGATGTGGGGCCTTCGGGGAACCAAGGAGGATAGAATTTCAATTATACAATTTAAAAAAAAAAACACTGGTGACATTTAGTCAAGGCAGGTCGCCTCCTACGCACAAATGTTTTCGTTTTTATAAATGTAGTAGGTATATATATAACCTTATATATATATATATATACATATATATATATATAAATCCAAACTACTCTGCAAGATGTCATGTATATATGACGCCTCAATGTTATTGCTTTCCGTGGCTGATGGAAAACATTCGCCAGCGGAGAACACCCGCGTGGAGAATCTCTGAATGTTTAAAAAAAAAACATTTTGTGCGCAGGGGACCCATCTTTATGGAACAAAGTCTCTAATAATTATTTAGAGTGTTTCCTTTTGTTTTCTTGTTGCTTGGCTGCTTTCTTCTTCATTATTTGGAGCCTCTTATCGGCAGATATTATATTTATGTTTGGAGTAACCACTTTTGAGGGAGTGTTGGATTGAGCTGCCAGTTTTGAAGATGATGACTTTCCAGGAGAGGATTTAGCCGGAGTTGAGGATCCTGATTTATTGCCCAGACTCCCCACAGCAAACCCGTGGGTGGCGATTAGACAACTGGCGCACTGCCATCCTGCCTCCATATCAGTCTCCGATATTACCGGCTTATGGCAATCCTGAAAAAATAATTATTATTTTCAATGACTGCAAATAAAACTACAAAACAACTTTTACACGGATAACATTCTCACATTCAGATCTACATATTAATAAAAACTAAATAACAGAGAAAACGAGAGACATCATGTTTGTCTATGTATTTGGTTCAGATGCTAAAGTAGGATAATATTTGAGATGATAATCACCTGATGATATAAGGCACAGCAAGCAGCACATTCAACCAGTCGATTGCCGGCCTGAACTGCAATTTGTCTGCAAACAGCACACGTCAAATCCTCTTCTAACAATTCAAAAGCCAGCTCATTATCTATACTGTTGCCATCATCATCAAGCCGCTCTGGTATCTGTATCTGCTGTGGACTCTGAGTGGGGACAGGAACAGTCTTAGAGCTCTTGGAGGAACTCTCACTTTTAAGTTTCTTGCTTTGATAATTATCATTTCGCTCTTCTGCCAGATACTTTTTAGGTAGAACATTTGCCATTGTTTTAGAGGAGCCATAGGTATGTCGGAGTACTTCATCTAAAAGTAATCTAACTTGCTCAGTAGAATCCCGAGCGCTTGAATGTAAATGGCGCAATGCTTGCTTGATAGAAGGATCTAACTCTATGGAAGCCATAGCCGCGGCTTGAAGAAATAAGTTGAAGAATTATTTATAGGTTAAATGGAATTTATTATTCAACTGAAAATGGAATTAAAGGCACCGTGAATTAAATAATATATGTTCCTTGGTTTTCTAATTGAGTAAACAAATAAATACGTGAACTTAAAAATTCGCAACTTTTGACAGCAGACAGGAGCAAAAACAAATTACTCAGCCATAGACAAGAGATTAATAAAATTTTTAGGCTATACAACCGTATAGAAATTATTTAAATGATGGTGACAGGTGGTAGGGGCAGGTTGGTTGATAAGTATTCATAAAATCAATTTTCTAGTTACCGCATATTATATTTATGGTAACTGGGGAAAAAGCATCATGAAAATTAGAGAAATTCTTAATTGTAATAAAATTCAGTACCCAGCTAATTCAAATGGAATATTTTTTATGTTCTGTGAGGTATAATATCTACGTTTGATTTTTCCCCTTCTGATAAATATATTTACGATTGCGTTGATGTCTACAACTTACTGCTCACAGTCAGAAGAGGGTTAGCATTTATTTATGAGAGTTAGGTAGGAAACTGAACTAACCTGCATTCCAAAAAATAACAACCAACTACCATATGTACTAATAATATAATAGCGGCATTTCTGGGATGAGTATAGCAAAAACTCAGTATTCCAAATCCAGGCGCACATAAGCAAATAATATAGTTGCTGGCAACAGTTGCAAACGAGGCGAAACGACACAAGTGAGACTTTTTTGAATCCTTATGAAATTTTAAATAATTTCCAACAAAGGGTTGGAAGGGTTAGGCCTCAAGCTGATTTAATTGTAATAATAAAGATGTACGTTTACACTGTACGTATGTAGGTTTACACCACACATGGGCAACCGCCGGCCCGCGGGCTGGATTCGGCCCGCCGAGCTATTTTGTCCGGCCCTGATTCATCTCGGCGAAGTAATAGAGAAAGAAATTAATAGTCCCAGGGAGAGATTTTTCACATTAAATTTTGTAATCAGTTTATAATATTAATATTATGTCGCTCATTATATAAGTAAAAAAAATATATATGAGAAGTAGCAACGTGTTTTATTTAATTTTTTATTACTTTAATATGTTTAATAATTTGTTTCGGCCCTTGACTCGAAAACGGAATGATAATTTGGCCCCAGACCTAGGAAAGGTTGCCCATGCCTGGTTTACACAATAGGATATTGAACTGTTGGGAGAGGGGTAGGGAAAACTATGTTTGATTATGTGTGAACAAAACTTTCTTAAAATCAAAAAATAGATAGATAAAAAAAAGTATTTATTGAATATAAAAAGGTTTTATGATACATCATTATTTACATAGGTACATGGATACATTTTAACAAAAATAAAATTTGTTCATGTGAAAGATGAGATGATGAAAAAATTGTTGTTGCAAATAAATCATTGTTCTACATTATAATATAAAACAGAAAGTTGTTATGTATTATTTATTAGTAGAACATCGACTACCCGGATACGATATTTTGTGGAAATACTAGCTAATACTATTTTCGTAATAAGTTACCCTTTTTGCAAAATGATGTTTTTGTAAATGGAGCCGTCTTATCAGAAAATATGTTTATATATTTATAAAAATAGTATATAATCTACCATAAGCAGTTTCCCCAGAATAGCTAGTTATATACAGAGAAATATTTTTTCTCTCCCATGTGATAAAAGTAATATTTTAAAGTTATATGAAATTTTATTTTTATAATTATTTGAATTGTTATGATATTTTCCAAGAGACATTTTTCCCAATAAAAAATAAAGAAAATAAAACAAACTACACAAACTGTGCGTAAGGCGGGTGCGTTGAAGAATGTTGCAGTGGTTTATTTTTAATGGCTGCTCTTTACGAAACGAAAAGTAAGAGCCCTTATTTCATTGTTTGTAACAAATAAGATTATTTTATTAAGCCAAAAACATTTTTTACATTGCAAAATGTTGCCAATCGGACACGGCGGCGTTCAACAGGTACAAATTTTTCGAGGCCGGTAGGCGCATCTTGCAATCAAAGAATTAACAGCAGTTTTGATGACTTCATTTTTCATATAAAATACATATCTGGAATGCAGACTATATGACGTAAGTTCAGATCATCGGTGGTCTACTTACCATGTTTTGTTTTAATACAAACTAGCTGACCCGGCTATGCGTTGTTGTGGTTAACGAAACACAAAACCATATACTGGATGGCTTCCCAACCTTTATAACCAAGAGTTTTTTTTTTGATAAATTAACTCACACTGCAATTTGCATACAAAGCAAATCCACACCGCCCGCTTGCCAGCCCGCTCGTCCACCACATACAGAAAGTCTCCTTTATATATTTCAACCAATTTACACAAAACCTTGACAAATTTACTTACCCAAACCTTCCCCATTAATCACTATATCTATTGGTGAAAACCGCATGAAAATCCGTTCAGTAATTTTTGAGTTTATCGCGAACAGACAGACGCAGTGGAGGACTTTAATTTATAATATGCAGAGATAATACCTATGCAAATGGAAATTTCATAATATATTATCATATTATGAACATGTTTGGATTCTTCCACAGTCACTCATCAAGCGATTTTAACAGAAGAATAAATATAGTAGTCACAGAGAGAGGTTATATCTGAAATCACCGTTCTAGTCTAGTTCGTATCTTCTGTCTTATTCATTTTTATACAGGACGAGAAGGAAGATTTTTCATCGTCGACGTACGTACAACTCTGGGACTTCTATATACTATCAGAAATGTAAACTTACAAAATACATAAATAAATAGACTGTTAGAAAATATAAACAGTGATGAGACGATTCTATATATATAGTTGTAGAATCATTCATAATGTTGTATGATTACAATAATTGAATCAAATTTTAGTGTAAAAACAAAGATATTATGTACTGCTAAAAAGCACACTGCACTTGTATAGATGTGTGCACTCATAGATGTGACTATTGCTAGTAGTGGGATATTGGAAAAAACATTATTTTGGGTAATCGTACAGATAATCGGCGATTACGGTGCACCGGAATCGTAATCAACGCAACACTAGTTAGTTTCAACAGGTAATACATATTTATATTACTTTTCAGATAAAGCAATGAAACATTCAGGAATTATAATAATTATCAACAAATGGATGCATTACACTTTAGATGAAGTTATTGGACTGGTAGTCTTTGCTTCTTTACACTAATAGTATTTTTGAACTTATTTTTGTTTCTCAGGACCCGACTCTGTGTGTGTTTTGATGCCGCTCTTGCTTAAACTTGCTGCATCGGCTTGAGGTCAGGTGAAACCTCAAATTCACATCCGGTGTTCATAAGAATTTCTTCAACGGTAACTCCCTCGGCTATTTCTATAAGGGTTAAACCCTTCTCTGAATCCACATCAAAGACCGCCTGAAAACACCATACAAAACAATTAAATTACGTTTAATCCTCGACCACAATCATGGACCCATAAATTATGGAGCATATTGGGTATTGTAAGACAGTTATCGGGTGGTAACCACTGTCTTTTTCATGATGTTTTAAACTTCAATATTTAAAGTAGACCTTTTAATTAACTGAAATTTCTTCTGAAAGGGTAGGAAGACGGTACCCACAATGAGGCTTGAACTCAATCCGTCCAATTGCTCACCGTCCAAACGTCAATCGGTCACCCCTTCTTGTTGCCTATTTTATACTTCCCTGTTATAAGTCTAATATATACAAGGTGTTAAGGGACGGACTTGACTTACTTTAACCAGTGATTTCTGACAATATTTGGATTAATAAATGTAAATGAAATTTTGGTCTCCGGTGACCTTTTTGATGGCTTTTAAAAAAAATTTTCTTCTTTAAAATCAAATAAAATATTTAATTAAATGAAGACAATATTAGCGAAACTCAATCGAAAATCTGGAGACAGAAAATTAGAAAAAGATATTGGTTCCACTGGGACTCGAACCCAGGGCAGAGTCCCAGTGGAACCAATATCTTTTTCTGATTTTTCTGTCTCCAGATTTTCGATTAATATTGTCTTCATTTAATTAAATATTATAATTTGAGATTTTACTCATAAAGTAAAAAAAAAAAATCAAACAAAATAGTTTAAAAAATAATAGATAATTAAGTTTTAACCATGTTTGTTGTTCAAAAAACCGACATGTTTCGTAAGCAATGCTTACTTCATCAGGGTTATTTTAAAATTGAGTTTGAGCAGGGCCGGATCTATGAAATCTGGCGCCCTGTGCAGTGGGTACCGATGGCGCCCCCCCCCCCCCTACATTTTTATTTTGATTAAAAATTTGTTCACCCCAATTTTTTTATATATATGTATTTTTTTTTACACTAATTTATCAAATAAAATCAAGTCATATAAAGGGTGTTACTTTTCCAAGAGACCTGACGGTAGCTCTCACACTCGTTTTTTTTAAAAGAGAGCATCTTCAGGAGCCCTATACTCTCTGAATCTATTGGGTAAACATAAAATTATGGTGCTATTTTAATTATTTTAGGAAAAACTCTTTTTGCGAGTTATGCTTTAAAATAATACGACGAATTGTTTGTTTGTGCCCGTACCATGATTTAAAATATAGGTTACGAGACAATGCGGGTGGTTTCGCTGAACTAGGTCCATTAGACATTCTTGAGATTTACTGCGTTTATGTATATACCCAACGCGAATATTAATAGAAAAAGCAAATACAAATCGTTCTCATGGCAACGTACAACACAATAATAGCATCTACAGCTTCTGACTAGCTCTAAAATCTAATAAGAATATAATCTCAAATTTGTACCTTGCATTTCCCCTGTGTTGAGCGAACAAACACCAAATTGAGCGAACGAACACCATTCAAACACTAACCACTGCCGTATGGTATCAACGGCTTACGAAAGACGCTTACACTGACACCGTAAAATAACAAATCCAACAAATCTAATACATATTAATTATACATTTAACGAACTTCAAATAATATGTCAAATCAATTATGAAACTGTTAACATGTTGCAACCTGGAAATCCTGCAAACCGTGCGATGCTTTTGATAATGGAATTTATTAAAGATTTTATAAGAAAATGGTCTTTAACTACCTTCTCATAGAGACTTAAATCGTACAAAATAAAACAATAGCGAGCGTATGGACGACACACTAACAAAATTGTCAGCATTTTGAAAGGCTCAAGTCGGTTTGTTTGATTCACAGGAACAAAAAAACTGCGCTGTGATTGGTTATTGAATTTGGATCGCACCCATTCGTCGTAAAAGATTTATGGAAAAATAGATCTTACGTTTAAACTAAATATATGGGATTAGTAAAAAAAATCTGTAACTGTCTATAAATTCGTAAGCCGTTGATTTCAACCTGATGCGTGAGCATTCTGTTTCTTTGGAAAGTGTTGCTAGAGCGTAATAATTATTTCGTACTATGGGTAATTTTTAAACGATTCAGGGAATATTATAACTAAATTTTAATACAATATTTATTTTCTCACGGCGCCCCTTCGGAGTTGGCGCCAGGTTTTTGCACGTTTTTGAACGTATGGCAGATCCGGCACTGAGTTTGAGTTTGCGTTTTAAAATAACCCTTATGTAGTAAGCATTACTTACGAAACATGTCGGTTTCAACAATGAACAATGGTTAAAACTAAGTAAACTATTAATTTTGAATTAAAATGGTGCCACAAAATAAGTCAGCTGTATTTGAAGAAAGAAAAATTTTGTCCCATGTAGGTAATCACTGGTCACTCAGCTGAGTAACCGCCCAATCCCTCAGCCCGCCCATTAATGTTCAATACCTACTGAATTTTTAGTTTTAGTTGAAAAAAAAAACATCAAAAGTGTCACCGGAGACCAAAAATTCATTTATTTACATTTTTTAGCTTGATTATTCGGAGTTATGTTAATGTAATTATTTCATAATTATGTCAGGAATCACTAGTTAAAGTAAGTCAAGTACGTCCCTTAACATCCTGTATATCTATTTACATACATACCTATAATTAAAAAAAATAATTTCATGTTTTATTTTTACTTTGAAAAAAACTGTATAATGTCCTCCACGCTAGGAATTCATTGGTGTTGTGTTGGAAATTTTACAACGGTAAGTTTTTTTTTTACATTAGCTCCACTCAGGAGGCCCTGAGGAAAATAAACCCCTCAGGGTCTATGTCATCTTTGAGAAGGCTGTGTGGAGGGTCTTTTTAGGAAAAGAAGGAGAGGAAGTTCAGGGAAGGAAAAGGGTGTTAGGGGTGGGTAGGAATCTGAGGTTCAGTGTGTCCAGGAGTGACAGGCGTATGAATCCATCCCTCTTACTGTGGTGCAAGGCGATGTTCCGAGAGAGTACGGCAGGAGTAGTCAAAGGGACTCCCTCAATCACTCTCTTCCGATCCGGCCTGCCATGCAGCTTGTGGGCAGACACATCCGCTGGCAACACCCGGACGAACCTTACCCCATGAACCCGGGCACCCCTGCTAAGTCACCAAACGTAGCAAACCACTTGGGGTGACCTATGACAGAGGTGTTGGTTATACAATAAATGGTTTCTAGGGCGGCGGAACCCATACCTACCTCCCAAGCTAGATTTTAACAAAGTGACGTCTCTTGTTGTCAACCAAATAATATATATTATGACAATCATTATTCATAGAGTAGAATGTTAATTGCTGAGTTAATACAGGTGCTCAAACAATCTATTACTTTAGCACATCTATTAGCACACTATTCATATCTCTTAGATATATTATCTAAGAGATATGAATAGTGTGCTAATCTTATCACCGAGTATTAAAAAAACTACAACTACTACTACTAAAAGTACTTAAAAGAATTAAAAAATAATACTTCTTCAATAACTGCAAATTCTGTTAACCGCTCCGATCTATTGCGAATATGCAAGTTTTTCGTCTTAAGGTTAAACGTCACGCACGTTATAATCTACGCATTTACAGATGGTGCCAATCAAATTATTTTCGGTTTTTATTGCTTTTTGCACGTTACGCTTTAAAATATTAAGGTAAATTAATTGTTCACGCACACACATATTTAATTAGAATATAAATAAATAAACCCAAATCTTTCAAGGCTTAAAAATTCAATTTTGTATCGATGACTTAATCCAATAATGTATTTTTCAGCCTTCCTTGAAGATTTGGGTTTATTTATGGACAAAACTATTTATTTATATTCTAATTAGATATGTATGTTCGCGAACAATTAATTTACCTTAATATTTTAAAGCGTAACGTGCAAAAAGCAATAAAAACCGAAAATAATTTGATTGGCGCCATCTGTGAATGCGTAGATTATAACGTGCGTGACGTTTAACCACAAAATGTCAGATTTACAAAAACTTTGTGTTATTTCCGCTTCACATTTAAAGCTCTATAAATGAAACATTTCAGAACGTAGCCGAATACTAAAAACTGTTTTTGAAATTTATGAAATAAGCTTTCAAATTGTTTTAGTACGAATAAATATTAACATTTGTAAATATCAAAATTTAGAATGCAAACATAAAAAAAAATTTAAAATGACTCACGTGATGTTTTTATGTGAAAACGGTACTAAAATCACGGATTATGTTAAAAAACAATACTTTTTCTATCGTATAAATGTACAATAAACAATTAAGTCACCTCACTTTTTTATCATTTCATACAAGAATATTTAATAAAAAAATAACAATGTCTAACGGCGGGTAGGCAATTTGGCGGTTTACCATGTATCGGACAGAATAGGTCTTTTTATGTATTTCTATGGACAACTTGAATAGGTATGTGTAGCTTGATTTGATTTATTATCGACCTTCTACATTTTATTTTAGGGATGTCACTAGAACAATACCGGTCATTGGTTGAGTGGGCATAGCGCTTGGGTCCCACCCGGGCGTCGCATGTCGATTCCTCGGCTGGCTAAGTCCTCCATCACAACACAAGCAACATTTTCGGCTTTCTGTGGTGGTAAGAGATTTTCAAACATTTTTGGGTTATTCGTAACCCGGGAATGTTTTTCTTTCTTTTAAAAAGAAAAAAATAAAATAAAAAATAACGGAGTTATAACGATTTCTGTGGAAACACACGGGTTGATGTGAAAACACGCTTATTGTACTTGACTGCTATCATTATATTATTGTGTATACCCGCTTATGTATCAGAGTGGTTAATAGAATATTGAATTAAATTATTAGATATTTAAGCATTAACATACCTTTTCAGTGATGATAGTGTTGACGCAGCTCTTTCCAGTCAGAGGTAAATTACACTGGGGGAGGATTTTATGACTTCCATCTTTAGACGAGTGCTCCATGGTGACCACCACTTTAGTTCCTGGAGCAGCCACCAGATCCATTGCTCCTCCCATTCCCTTCACTAGCTTACCCTGAACAAATGAATACAGTGGAAAACGTTTAAAGTGGTAATGTTACATGATATGTATTATAAAAGTATGCAATCAGATAATGGCCAAAATAGGATGCTGTCATGAAATCTTTCTTACTTGAATCAAATACCTGTAGTAGGATTACATATAAACAATCTCGGTGGCAATGTGATTTGCTGGTTTTATTAATGACTTTAAAGAAGGTATAAAAATGTAAAAATATGGATTATTCTTACGGGAACCAGCCAGTTAGCAAGATCTCCGAATTGTGACACTTCCATCCCTCCTAAGATTGTGAGGTCAACATGACCTCCACGGATCATTGCAAAGCTGTCATCGGATCCAAAGAAAGATGCACCTAGAATAAGAAAAAATCAAATGGTTTAGATTATTTTCTTTGTGAATTATATATAATAATTTAATTTCTGTATGTTGTTTGTGGTATACTTGATAATGAAAGGTGCACATCTATGGAAAAAGGACTTAATTTTATCCGTAAACAGCTGTTAAAAGATTCGGCGGGAAAAAAACATTTCTGTCAAATGAGTAGTAGATACGAATGCAACTCGCATAGCGCGCTACCAGCACCTATAATATTAGCAAATTGTATGGTGGGTACTCTCGAACAGCACGCATGCTACGCTCATGAAACTCGAGTCTTTTGTAAATATCTCCATGTACGAATGGCTTAAATGTACGCTAAGATATCGCACGAGTCGTTCTGAAAAAGATAGAAAAAGCAATGATGTTACCCTTAATCAGTAAATAGGGTTTTACCATAATAAATATTTATGTAAATTGACAATACCATATTTAAAAAGTAAAACATATTTATATAATAAAGAATAAATGAGATAGACAAACTACTTCGTGAAAAGCTTGGCTTCCTACGCCGATTATCGAACCAATAGAATGTGCTCCAGCCATAGCCCGTGCCTTTGAAAAGGGTTCCGATTCAAGTTTTACTATGCTGTTTTCGATTGATTTTGTTCAGAACACATACTCTATTTACATACCTCTATGACATGGTCTGTAAAATACAACTTTTTAATTATTTAATAATAAAAATGACCTGGTACTATGGTGACAGTCTCCTTTCCAGCATTGATAAGATCAGCATCCACATCCTCTTTTCTGGGGAAGGGTCCAAGGCCAAGGATACCGTTCTCTGATTGTAGGAACACTTGCATGTTTGCCGGAATGTAATTACTTGCTAACATTGGCATTCCTGTTCAATAAATAAATATAAACATTTTTATTTTTTATATGACATCTCACAAGGGCGCCTCTGTCTGTACAGATATAAAGACAAGTATTTTGGGGCTTCAGCCCACAGGTGGCTTCGAAATCCAATTGTTGGGGGTACTTGAAATTTGTACGGGGTTAGCAGCTGGTCACTATTGAAGAATCTGCTAGCCCTATACAAGACGCCCAGTTTATTGGAAACCAGATTTATTTAGGCTTCTATGGAGCCCCGATACAAGCCAAACGGCAATTCAGTCAGAGATTTACATACATAATACATACAGTGGCGGTCCATGACTTTTCAGTGAGCCAGAGTGCTAAGATTGAAAAATATGATGTTATTGATGTTGTTGGAGTTGAAAATGATTTTTTTTTTCCTCACAATTTCGATTTTTTATGTAAAGACTTCTCATTTTATTTTGAATCTCCAAATCTTCAAATATTAAATTGAAATTTTGAAAAAAAAAATTTCAGCAATAACGTCAATAATGTAATATTTTTCAATCTTACCACTCTGGCTCACGAAAAGTCTAGAATAGCTTCTGATATATTTCTTATAATCAGAAGACAACTTTCCTATATATTAAATTAACAATACTGTTTTACAATGTGGGAAAAAATAATCATCTTATAAATGAAGTCCTGCGGTGAATTACAACTAACTGCCAGTTAAAATCTTCGATCAATTAAGTCTAGATAAGCCCTACCTAACTAACTTGCCTGTAAATATGACGCCATGATATTAATGTTAACAATACAACTCTTCATCGTATTCCACCGCCTCGCTCATAAAGCCTAGAGAAGCCAGTTCCTAAAACACAAAGTTCGTTCTCAAATCCCATTATGTAGTTTTGACATTCATCAACCAATCAGATGCCTTGAATATCACGCGACACGTGTTGTGGAGTTGAATTTATCACTCCTACTTGGTATAAACTAGCCGTACACGCTCGCTAAGTCGCTTGAAGAAATAACCCGAGGGCGTTCAGTGTGTGACAAGATGTGTTCTTTTAATTTTAAACAAGCCGTTATGTTTTGTTTTGAGCCTGTAAGTCAATGTATTAGTGAACGAACCGGGCTACGTGGCATGACGTCAGAAATATTGCTCGACCAAAAGTAATTTCTTTAAGATTATTACGTTTATTGAAACGCTGCCTAAAAGACATCTGTAAGGTATATATTTTTTGTTGTATTCAGATAGCTGACTACATTTTCAAAAATAAAGTCCGCGGTGTGTACCTTGTACAATATTCGGAAGTGGTATATTTTTGTGTTTTAAAAAAATTAACTCGGTCCGGACGGCTGACACACAAATTAGTTTCAGTGTAGATCTTGTAGACCGATAAAAGATACAACACAAAGCATTATGCGATCTGAACGGTGCAAAACAATGCGGGCACTTTTTCATAAATTGGCCTTGAGCCTGCTTTTGCTGGCTTCTTGCGTCATTTTGAATTTCACAGGGCTTGTCTAGATATCATACGTCAATGGTTAAAATAAATAAAATTAGAATCATCGAGAATTTGAATATTTTTTTGTTCCAGATCAATATTATTAATGAAAGAAAGAAAATGTTTCTTGCGGGTTGTCATGTTAATAGAATTAATAAAGAGTTTTTAATAACTGTATGAAAATTGCTGGCATAACCTGTGAGTAGGAAAACTGATAAAAAAAAGTATATATTTACCAATTCCCAAATTAGCGTACATTCCCTCTTTAAACTCAGCAGCAGCCCTTCTAGCGATGCGTTCCCTGATCTTCATAACTGGTGTTTGTACGACTGTACTGGATTTCTCCTTGAATATTGAAAGCTTTTCGATTCTCTTCTCATATTTTTCCCCTAAAATAATAATACAATGCAATTAATTAACCCGAATAACAAATATGCCCTGTCACATTTATCAATGACGTGATACTCGTCATTTTGACACTTACGCGAATTTCTAATTAAGAATGTTTTCAAATTATTCACATTTACACAGTAATACAAATGCAGATAAATTAATAAGCTGTGTATAAGTAAACAAAAGGGTTCGAGGGGAGGGGAATATTATTCTGAAGGATAATAAAAAAAATCCACTGACCTTTAAATAATCTATGTACAAATATTCCCGGAATGTGTACATTATCAGGATCAATATAGTCTACGATTTCTTCAACTTCAGCGATGGTAACTACGGCGGCCTTGGCCATGGCAGGGTTGAAGTTCCTGGCGCTCTGTTTGAACACCAGGTTACCGTATTTGTCCGCTTTCCATGCCTTGACGAAAGCAAAGTCCCCTGTGATGGCCTCCTCCATGATGTAAGGCTTGCCATTGAAAAGTTGAGCTTGTCTTGGTTGGCTGGCTATGTCCACCTAAAAGATGCAATGTTATTTAATAACTTATGTCCCAAATAATGATACATAGTATGGATAAAGCAATAGATTCTTACTAGCTTTAACCACAGAGTCATACGGTTAAATTGAACATTAATAAAATCAATGTAGCTAAATATTTTAACTTCTTCATTGTAAACTAACTTTGTGGCAACATTTGAATTAATCGATAATAAATAATGTACTTTGTACCTAACCTAACCTAATCACAATTTTACTTTAGCTAATATATGTTAAAGTTCATATTAATTTAAAGTTCTTGAAGGAAATGCCGGCAAACAATTACATTACAACAAAAATGACTTAATTTTTTACATTTTTGTTAACAAGTTGAATTTTATTGCTGCAAAACTCTCGTCCCTCTCTTGTCGCCCAATTCAGACCTATTTTATTCATTCAGAATAACCTCACGATATTGTCGAATCGAAATGAATTAAAAATAAATATAGCCTTACTTTTCCATCGCTCGAATATTTGATTGGGGAGCCTCCTTCGTGCACCAGAGTACCGTAGGCTGTGGGAGTGAAGAAAGCCGGGATACCGGCACCTCCAGCTCTGATACGCTCCGCCAGGGTTCCTTGAGGAGTCAATTCCAGCTAAGATATAATAGCGACAACTTTAGCACCACGATAAATGCAAAATCGATTACATTATTTCTAATTTTTCCATATTCATCATTATTTAAGGTTAAAAGGAACGTACGTTATAATCTACGCATTCACAGATGGCGCCAATTTAATTATTTTAGGTCAAAACACTTTTTGTAAGTTATGCTTTAATTAAGGTGAATTAATCGTTTGTGCACATACATATTCTATATTATCAGTAAAAGGGCAGTAAAAGAGCTTTGATTTTATTATAAGAAATTTTTAAACTACTTCCATCAAAATTTTGTTGAATAGAATTTCAAATCACAAAAATTTATTTGTTGCACCTTTCAATATAAATAATATTCATCAGCGGTGTAATCTAGTATTTGTGCATTGAAACTGATAAGGTTGGAAAATAAAAGGAAAATCTTTCATATTCCTAACATTCGCAGGCCATTATTGAAAGTACATAATATTACTAATAAACATAATAAATTATGGATTAGTGCGGGCTAAAAACATTTTTTTAAATTTCGCTTTTTCTATATTACCAATTGGTGCCTTGGTAGTACGATGGAAAGTGCACAAAATATCATCAAATTCTAGCTTCATCTTCAGGTGACGCACTGACTCTAAAGTCTAACACAAAAGTGATTTTTTTCAGGATATTTCAAGTAGACACGGTTTGCCGAGTTTAACATCGCAAATACATTTTATTTTCATCCATCTAACTCCCCCCTTCTCCCACTCGAAATTTGCACTTCCAGAGATGCAGTCAGTCACAAATAGACATCAGTACGGAGCGCACTTTCGTTGAAGTAACCGCACGAACCTAAATGCTGTTGAAATGAGAGACCAGTAAGTAAAGAACGAGTAACCTCGATGGTGATCTGGTTTGTAAAATGCCTAAATCAACACAGGATTCTCCGCATCCTGTGTTTGGTGGCCCAGAAATATATAAAGACAATATATTACTGAAACTCAATCAGGTCTAACGAAGTAATAATTGTGGATTATAAATTACTTGCAGAAAGACTGACTGATTTAAGAAAGTTGTGGAATGAAGCCTTCATTCGTGTTTTATCTCAACAGCTAATTATAAATATACTAACCCGGTATTACCTTACACAAATAAAAACATTTCCTTGACATTGCCATGTGCAAACGCGTTTGCAAGTACCGTTAAATTTAATGACATTTAAGGCGATCCACTAGTACAGGAAAAAATCGAAATCGGAATTCACGCCCTTTTATGGGAGGAGTTTAAAAATACTTGAGAAAAAGCTTTTGGAAAGGTTGGAAAAGATATTTGAGTTTTTTTTTTACATGTTGATTTCGTAAAGGCCTGTAAAAAACATTAATTCCTTTTTTATGCATTGTTTATTGTAATAAAACTGAATTTTTGAATTGATTTCACGAAAATAAGCGGCACGGAGCATAACACGTCTTCTCTCCGCTCCGTTCGGAGGAGTAATGACAAAAAATCGGGGCGGCTGCCAGTCGTTCTTCGGTGGACGGTATAAGGTTCACTTTGATATAACAAATTCGTCGACTGGCGTATTGTCGCCGTGATGTCAAAAATACCAACGCGAAAATGCAAATTATATTTTATTTTGTGAGGTTCGGGCGTAAATATAATTTTTTTTCGCGATAATTATATAAGAAACTGAATTTGCCACATTATGCAATAAAACCATATCCGAAAAAGTGTTTATAAGTTGGAGAGTTTTCAGTTAAAAATGTTTTTTATAGACCTAATACTTTATTTTTTTCTAAGCTTATTAAAAAAAATGACCGATATTTTTAAGGGCCAAGGTATGTTCTACACGCAGTATTTAATTGAAGCATCTATAATACTTCTAAGCGGTCAAATTTTCAAAACTAAAACATACGATTTTGTATGATTTTGCATTATTTAGTATGGCTTCATCTTAATGAAACTTCTCTTTCATCCACAAGCAAATACTAATGAAGAGAGGTATAAATCCTAAAATGTGAAGTAAGTGGATAGTAAAGCATAATTTGCAAGTTATAAAAAAAAATAGTGTTCTATTGTTCCAAAAAAGAAATTATATAGATCTATTTTTCTAACAAACTATAACATTGTTAAGATCTATATGTACATATATTAATTTAGAGTCAAACAGCAAACTTGAAAA
The DNA here is from genome assembly GCA_917563855.2 of Limnephilus lunatus. Lineage (NCBI taxonomy): Eukaryota > Metazoa > Arthropoda > Insecta > Trichoptera > Limnephilidae > Limnephilus > Limnephilus lunatus. Next base: position 80,988,685 of record OU830597.1, on the reverse strand, counting down.
CAATGATAAGATAGCGAGCACAAAATAATTCAGGTAGATAACACAGCAATATTCACTGATAACATTAAATAAAAACAAATAATATAAAAGTAAAATAAGTATAATAGTTAATTATGTAAGAAATACTAACCTCGAGTTCACCGGTGAGGTATTGCTTCTCAAACTCTGCATTTTCGCCGACGTATGATGCAATCATGCGTTTGATTTGTTTTTGTTTCAGCCACAGTCCTAGCCCAAATTTATCCACTCCTAAAAACAGAAGAATATTTAACAATTTATAGGAATAAATTTAACCAATCAAGCCTTGTCACATTGCCAAGCCTTTGATTTGCGATTGCGCCTCTCAGTAAGTATACAATTTCAGGCATGTTCGTTTTGAATTAAAATATTGCGGTCATGTTTTCCAAGTTGGCAGACTTATTTACTAGTAGGTAAAAATGTCGAACAGAATTTTCGGCAGACAACAATAGTGCTTTGGGGAAAATGTGGGGCGGGAAGTGAAGGATTTCTCGGAGTGAAAGACAATGTGAATTGTTGAAATTTACTAGATAAGTCAAATATGAAAGAGCTATTTATTCCTGATTATATGCCATTGCGAGATACGTATTTCAATATATTTTTTTTACAGTTGAGTTCCATCATAATTTTGGCTACCTTCTTATTAACATAGAAACACCGATCAGTTGATCTGATTTTGCATTTTAAAATGTCTGCAGATGTGAAACCTAACCATCGTATAATTTTAGGTGCTATATTTCTATTCTTATCATTACGATAATCTGGTAGTAAAAAATACTGAAGAATTTATAACAATGAATTATATATTATATTGACTGAATAGGTACCCCAAAACACGTTTGTAAATGTTTTGAGAAAACACAATGCTAAAAGAAATACATGAATACTAATCAGTGAAAAATAAAGTTAAAGTACGACCTTGAATATAATTCATATTTATGTATATCAGCGAAAGTTTTTTCAAGTTTTGGAATTAAACAAAATGGAATGATGATATTATGTCTGTACCTGCATTATTAGAGACAACGGTGAGGTCCTTTGCTCCATGGATGATCATGGCGCTAATAAGGTTTTCAGGTATTCCACATAGTCCAAAACCACCAACGAGGACCTTGGATCCATCCTTAACATCGCTGATAGCTTCCAAAGCGTTATTGTAGAGTTTGCTAGATTTCTTAGTGCTATAATTACATGCTACGACCTGAAAGAATAACTTGATTGGGTAAATAAAGAAATTTACCTGGTTTTAAAATAAATAACATTGTAATTATTGACCGGTGTAATTTTAGAAACTTGTAAATGATTAGTTAAATAAGAGAAGTAGGTACCTAATTTTAAAAACAAAATATCACGTAGACACCTAATCTCAATGTAATTTTATAAACCCAAATACCTACTTTTTGTTAAAATTTCGCAAACATAACCTTAATATGAAAACTTAAAAATACAAACAATTGATGATAAAAAAAGATGTTGAAAAGGATTTTAACATAAATAATCGAATTTAATGTACCTTCACGAAGTTGTCAGAGCTTCTATCCAAAAATCTTAATCGAAAAGCGAGACGACCAACTGACAGCACGGCCATTTTTTCTAGATGTCAATTTACGACCATAAATATACTAACCCCTAGATTGATATCTTCGGGCCTTCTCCTAGTAAGTTTTTTGTCATCTCACTGTCACCAACTTAACCACGGAAAACACCGTTGGTTCTACCGTAGACAATAACATAGAGGAAGTTCAAGGCGTTCAAGGCCATTTGTCACCATAGACAATATTGCACCCGACCTACTTCATTAATTCATTAGCCAAATAAAATATTTAAAAATAAAAATGCTTGAAAGCAGAAAAATGTTTTATGTTTTCCCTAGAAAACAACTTTCCATTTGACAAAGCCTGAGGGAATGAGCTTTAGATAATGTTTAACAGCTCATTTTCTCAGCAGGGAGCTTTGTCAAATGGAAACCTGTTATCTTGAGGAAAAAAATCAAGCGTTAGTAAAAAACCTAAAATACTTGAAATATTAACTCCTTATAAAAGGAAAACATTTTCAAATAATGATTATGGTTTTCTACAACGAATTTACATTTTTCTGCTTGAAAAATGATAACTCGGGGGTACATGTTTAAATACTTTTTATTTTCAGAAAGACAATCGATAATAGCACATAAACTAACATAACACTGGTTCGGTGAATTCGAAGAATTGAAAAAAAATATCGACGCCGGAAAGAAAACATGGCTAAAACAACATACAGCTGTGACATTAAAGATGAACCTACACAATAAGCTATATTGTTTGTTTACATACGTTCATCTTTGATGTCACAGCTATGTAGCGCTTTAGCCGTTTTTCCTTTCCAGCAGTCACCGTACATATCTTAGTTCTTGTAGAATGAAATAAAAATCTACATATTCTAAATATATAAATACTATTTCCTTTCAACCGAAATAAAACAGAATATACCTTCATCGAGGACCTAGCGAGCCCACAGTAAAAACCGCATCATGTGTTCTGAAAAAGAAAAATTCACATTAAACAAAGTTTGTGAACAAAACGTACTATATTTTTCCCTTGTGATGACATACTTTGTTCATCAGAAGGGAAAAATATTCTCCCATCTGTTCACACATATGAAGAATGAAAAAAACACGTATGATCATTGGAGAACAATATATGATGCAGATGTGAGTGGTAATGAAGTCGGGGAAACCAGAGGAAGACCTGGCACGATCAAGTGAATCATTGCTTGCGGCGGGCCACGTAAAGAGTCAGAATAATAGAATAGTATGTATGAATGTGAATGAGGCAAGGATTGTATGCCAAGACCGAGTTGTTTGGCGGTCCGTCCTCTCTGAATACCCAGCGGGAAAACAGCGTGACAATTAGTTAGTTAAAGCATTATTAATTTTACCTGCCAATAAAAATGTTATGGTCTGCCAAACAATGTTATAAGATGTTCGTAATGTGAAGCTTCAAAGACTGGAACATTTTCTGAAACAAAATTTGTGAAACATTAACCACTCGGACCCATAAGCTTGTTTTAACGATAATATAACATTAACAGACATTTGTATGACGTTCGAGGCGTACGTGACTTATTAAAGTAAAATTGAAAGCATATTTTTCAATACAAATGTCATTAAACCTCAAATTGGTTTACAGATAAATTAGCTGAATGTTAATGTAATTACCTGTTTTCTGGATCAATTGCGGACACTTTTAAACCATTTTTCCACCTCTGGAATTCATTTAAACGATTTTTGAACGAAATATGCCCATCGGCGACGTAAACAATGCAAATTCAAATGCGATTTTGGACGAATTCATGACATTCATGTCATTCATGTTCGTTTAATCCATGGTTTAATTGACACAACACAAAGTTTGACCTATCTATAATTCAGCTTTATCTATAAGAATTTGGTCTTGCGTTTTGCAGTTTCAAGGTCAAATCAAACATATACGCCCCTGTTTACGACTGGCGAGATCCGAGATATCAGATATGGCAAAACGTAGCAACGTTCTAAAAAAACGTCGTAAACAACATATCGACGTCATAAATACCCAATTTCGTAAATAGGATCACTATTTAGATATTATTATTTATTATTACTTCCCCGCGCAACAGAGTGTTGTAATAAATATTTACTTACTAAAGTAAAAATGGAAAATCATTTATTTTCCCTGTGTGATGAAATAAAATATTATTAGGAGCTTTCTTGGGAAAAGTTGGGGAAAGAAACAGAAAGAAAAGGGTGAGTTTTTTTTATGCCGGATCGCAGATATATTTTTCTGTGGGTATATTTTTTACCAGAAAGAAGCACCTTACCTATTAAATAGGTAACTAAAAAAACGAAATCAGCAGTCTGTATGTTTTGCTTTTTTTTAAAAATACATTGCCTAGTTTGTATACTCACGTCTCGTGATGGCGTTCAAACGGCAAATTTAACGATTTTTGTAGAGTTCTAACTAATAAGAAGTAATTTATCAAAAAACCAAAACGTACCGACATGATAGTGATCGATATCTACATTTTATTCAGAATATATTTGCACTATCCAGAGAGGAAATTGGGGAATACGTTTATATGAACAAAACGCTGACCGGTTTCATCTTAATGATGCCATTATTAAATGAAATTAATTAAGGCTCCGCAACCGGGCTCGAAAAGAAGAAGATGGAGAGATACGAAAAATAACGAATGTTAGAGGAGAGCGCTAACATTTACAGCGCCAAAATCGATGCGAAAATGTTTAATAAAACACGACTCGTTTAAAATAGAGCAAAAATCTCTTAGGGAGCATCTTAAGTATCATTTAAAGAAACTTTGTGAATCTTTTTACAAATATAATTTATAAGATAATAGAACCAGACTTGTTTTCAATAATTTTTGGAGCATACTTTGCGATTTTTTTTCTATGGAGGGAATTTCATATAATTTGCGTTTCGGCTTGGGCGGCATCTAGACATTATCTTAAAAAATAACATATATTTTTATAAGAGCTTAAAAACTTCAAATGTTTTAGGGAGATACCTATGTAAGAAATTCGAGTTGCGGCCCCTTTGTTTCCCTTCATATTTTTTTTTGCGCTCTCTGGAATATTATAACTAGGGACTAGGTTTTTTTTCCCTACAAAACGAGGGTAGCCTGAAAAATAATGCACGCATGCTGTAGAATACGAAGAAAAACAAATAGCAAGATCGGACAAAAAGTAAATTAAAGTAGGTAGAATTCATGCATCAAAATCATATAATTATTTTTTAACATAGTCACCTTTAAGGTTAGCACATTTTTGCCAACGTGTGACAAGTTTTTTCATTCCAACACTGAAAAATTCTTCCGACTTCTCGAATCCAGGAATTACCTTCACCTCCAATCCAGGACAGCTATCTTCACCTCTTCGTCCGAGGTGCAATGATTACCCTTAAGGTCTCTTTTGAGTAGAGGAAAAAAAAAATCGCAAGGTGCAAGATCGGGGGAGAAAGGAGGGTGTGGAATCGATTCAAAATTCAGGTTTCGCAGAGCCTCTGCACTTGCGAGGTATGTGAACGAACGATGTCATGTTGCAACCCATCGGCACAGTTTTTAAGGTATCCCAATTGTTCAATAATGAAGCCGACACATTTCTTGAATATTTCAATATGGGTTTTTATACACTTTTGAGTGATACGCTTTTGGGTGATTCGCCGGTCATTTTGAATCAAGTCGTCGACGAGTTTGCGATGTTTATCGTCTATGATCGGACGTCCGCGGCGTGGTTCATCAACAATTACGGCTTTTTCAGGCTCGCGAAATTTTATTACCCATCGATTTATAGTGAACCTATCAACAGAATTATTACCATAAACATCCTTTAAACGACAATGAATATCAATAGGAGTCACTTCTTCACCAGGTAAAAAAACGATAACACGGTGTTTAATTTGTATTGACATAGCACTAGAACACGTCTCCATAGTTCCGCTTCTCCAAATACACCGGATTCTCGATCTGCCTTGATGATGGACACTGCAACGCTGTCCGAAACGTCGGCTAAAGAAGGAGGTAGCGCAACACTGCATAACACCCCAAAAACAAATAACGAAAATGCTTTTGGCCGTGAAAATCTAAAAACGTATCTGACCTCAAAGCTGCACATGCGTAAAGAGGGGAAATATCACTTACACATTCCACCTTGCGGCCTTCTGAAGGTCATTTTGTTCGCGCTGTACAAGCATGTGTGCATTACTTTTCAGACTACCCTCGTGATTTGTAGGGAAAAAAACAGAGTGTGCAATTCACACGTGGTAGAAGTGAAACCTTCAGATAACTAAAGTAGATAAGAGTGGGGAGGCTACGAAGCACCGCACAAAGAGGAGGCCGATAAGCTACGAGCAAAAAGGGAAACTGATTATACTATCTCATTCTCTCGCAGGCTAAATCCTTTAGATGTATGTAAAATATGTAGGGTATAAAAAATCGCAATCCGAGGTCAATCGGAGGCCGAACAATCAGCACAAGACAGGGACGTATGGAGGAGCCTTGTCGATGCAATTGGTCCCCGACCCGAATAGGACAAGGGGAAGAAGATGATGATGATGATAAAAAAATCGCGCCAGGATTTGAATTTGCAACTTCGGATTGCTAGTCGAGAGTCTCCGACCACGGAGTTGGGTTCATTTTTTTATTTTGATTTTTTATATTTGATTTTGGAAAACGTAGGTAATGGTTTGGTTCGTCGTTTATCTTTCTGATTTTGTTATTTGATGTTCGGAAACTTTACGTGTTGAAAATTTTTAATTAAAAAAAAAAAAATTCTGCAAAAAAATCTACGGTTAAAATCGGAAAATTGGTCGGAAAAAAAAGATCGAAATTAAAAAAAAAAACATATTTTTGGTATTATGTTTGGATATTTCCCATTTTGGGAAATTTTTATTATTCAGAAAAAAATTCTTCCTGGAATATTGGAAAATTATAGTTAGGAAAATTGGTAGGAAATTACAATAAAAACTTAAAAAAAAAAAAATAAAGACATTTTTCTTTTATTGATTTTGTAATTTGAAATTTGGAATCTTTTAATATTGGGAAATTATTAGATCCTGGATATTTTGATTTTTCTGAAAAAAATGGAAAATTCGGAAAATTGGTCTGGAAATAAATTTAAGACACTTTTTTAATATTACGTGGTAAAGTTGCAATTTTTCCATGTTGGGGTATTTATATTTTTTTGAAAAATATTCTCTCGGAAAATTGGAAGGAAAATGAGTCAGGAGTATTTTGTGAATACATTTGGACATTACTTGAAAATTTTTGATCCTGGAAAATAACATTATTCTGAAAAAAAGGGGATACCCAACCTATTTTCCGACAAATTTTTCGATTTTCCCAGAAAAAATGGTTGGGAATGTCTACAACCTTTTTTATTTTCCATTTTAAGGAAAATTTAATTTTCTGAAAAAAAAATCTTTTTGGAAAATTGGAAATCGAAAATCTTAACTCGGAAAATATGATAAAAATATTAACATTTTTGAATTTGTTAAGTGAAGTTTAAAATTATTCATGTTTTAAAGATTTCAAAAATTTTTTCTGAGAAAATTGGCAAACAAAAAAAAAATCCTCGGAAAATGGGACGGGAAATGGTATCAAAGTTTTCGAAGCTGAGAAATTCCATGCTTTGTTTACTTTTACTTTTAACGGTTTTTCAACGGGGATGCTGTTTGAAACTTCAACGGTCCTTTTTGGAAATAACAGAGGGCGCCACTTCCGCTTACAAAAATCCAAAATGTACAGTCACTAAGATAATAATACTACCAGATATAATAGAAAAAAATCCTCAAAGATATTATATTTTTAAATATTTTGATATACCTAATTTCAATAGTGTGATTGTATGTCTATGGTGTAACCACATACCCAATAATATTACGAGCAATTAATATTCTTTGGCATTGGTGAACTGTTTATAACAAGCAGTTAGTTCAAACAGTGGTGTAGCTAGCTTGGGAGGCACCCGGTGCGGATAACGTGGTGTCACCCCCCCCCCTCCATTAAAGTTGTCTTTGAGAAATTCAAAACAGAAATTTCACAAAAAATAAAAACATTGCTAGACAAATGTGTAAAAAAAAATTCGGAATCCAAAAAATTACTTATTATTATTTGTTTATGTTCACAAACAATGAAACACAGAAAAAAACATACATTTGATTAATAATTTTTTTCACTCAGTTATTGATCGATTCTTCTTTATTTGTATTCGGGTTTTGCGTTAATCAGTTATCGTTTATTACAATAAAATTAAGTATCCAATCCACTTACCTCGTTTTTTAAAAGATAACTTTCAACACTTTTAAAACACACACAAGAAAAAAAAAACATTTTCACTAATTCACGCCAACCAATAGATAATAATTCCCCTCACGAGTTCACGTCAATCACAGTGTATGAAAGAAATGAGAATGACACAGGGGACTGCAGGGGACAAGCGTGGAATATTTCGGGGGAATCCCCAACCTAGCAATAGTTGGAGCTAGGAACGAAAATAAAACAACACATTCTTTTAGGAATCCCTGACCGACCGAGCCATAGAGCTACAAAAAATATAAATAACAGACTGTGTTCATGTGTAAAATATTTTTGTGGCAATATTCTACCTTCGTAATTTTTCTTCCATGGTCGGGTGACACCTGAGCCGCCCCCACCCCCCCTTCAGCTACGCCACTGAGTTAAAATGTCATTTTTTGAAAGAAAAGTAATTTCTCTTAATTCCTATGTTTTCAGGATATCTATAAGTATTTTTCCCACATTTAATTTTATGTGTATGGTCTATTCACAAAAATGAGCAGTTAGTGTAATCCCGCTAAAAACTTCTAAAAAGAATTTTTGGTATTTTTTTTGTTTCCTTATAACATGGGTAAGTATTGAGAGTTAATATATTTTTTAGGCATTTTGTATTATCATAATATTATCAGTTTCTCACTGAAATCAGCTGATCAGGTTGAACAATCTGACGAAATAACAGGGCGTTGGTCTGACGTAGTAGTAGATATGAATTGTTTTTATGTTGATTTCATGTTTCTTTATCAGACTGACTAGAATCCTACTAGAAAGTTATTTTCCTTTCATTCGTTTCTAGTAGAAATATATCCAGGTTTTTCCGATTGCTTAGTAATTTGCCTGAATATTTTAGCATTGAAAAGTGTCTAATTTATGAACATAAGATTACTTGTTATTTGATGCGCTAAGAAAACAACAATCCAAATCTTAGTTTTAAAAACTCAATGTTCCTAGAGAACGATTTTGCATAAAGACAAAAGTACTTACTAACAGTAGATGGCGTTGCTAGAAAAGATTTTATGGAAGGAAAAAAAGTGATTAAAACAAAGCTCGTTCTTCTTTTGCCGCCTCAAATCTGCAAAAAACATGCATGTTACTGTACCTACTAGGTTAAAATGGGTGCCCAAAACCATTTGAAATGCAAAATGGAAATGGGTGAAACCTTTTCAATTTGAAAATGCAATATGTAAAATGGTTTCTCAGGTTTTGACGTAGGTATTTTGTGAAAGAATAAATACAAACAGCCTTCTAGTAAAACAATTATTGAATTTTTATTTAATAATGCACATCAAAGTGGAGCAACTTGGGGAATACTTTCATAAGTTCAGACTTCTCCAAACCCTTGAAAAAACCTTGACTCAGTGCAGAAACGGGCAGCCCGTTTGGTAGATTACCCCGTCTTAACAACAGGTTGCATTCTTTAGAGCGCAGGCGTCAGGTGGAAATGCTGTTCTGGTTCTACCAGTATTTCAATTGAAGATGCTCGGAGGATTTAGTATCATTTATTCCTTCGGCACCGGTATATAGTCGGGAAATATGATCCGATTGAACATAGGTTTTTTCAAGACACATGTTCCATGTTTGCAACATCATCTTCTCAATGAGACTCTTCGCACAGCATCCCCAAAGATGATATAGGGCCTGAGGAATTTATTTTCCTCGGAGGCTCCTACGTGGAGTTGATGTTAAATAAATACTTGTATCTCTATCACTTGTATTGCAGTGAATTCAAATCTCCCGGTGCATTGAGAAAAGGATTTGAAATGGAAATGGGTGACAAAAAAAACCATTTAAAATGCAAAATGGAAAATGCCCATTATGCATTACCATTTGAAATGGATTTATTTGAAATAAAGCACATCTCTGGTTACTTGGTACGTAAGAAAAATCTTCGCCCATATTCTTGTGATGCATAAGGTCATAATATCTCGGTTTGTCTCAGTAGGTAGGTACGTACATTGTTAAAGTTCCATCTGATAGTATTATTATGGTAATGTCTGTACAGTTTCGGATTGTTGTAAACAGTAGTGGCGCACTCTGTTATTTTCAAAAAGAACCGTTGAAGTTTTCAAACAGCATCCCCGAGAGAAAAACAGAGAAAATGTCAAAAAGAAAATATATTAAACTTGGAATTTCTCAGATCCATTTTTTTTTACAATTCTAGATCCATTTTCCGAGAATTTTTTTCTCATTTTCTAATTTTCCCGAAAGAAAATTTTCGGATTCATTTTTCAGTACCTATAAAAAAAATTTCGAAATTTATGTCAAAATATACAATTTTGGCAGCATTCTTTCATTTCTTGAGTTCTGATTGATAGTAAATTTCTTAGTTCCTGGGAGTTTAATATTTGGCAGAAATAAGTTTTCATTGGACCATTTTTTATATGCCGTATAACGAAGTTACATTCTAATAATTGCGGACGTACATATAAAGCGGCAAAACTCTACTATCAGGGAACTTTACTAAATTGGGCGAAACATAAAAGTGTCGCCCGCAGGGCCTAGACTTCTGATGATTGTACCTGCATAGCTCATTCTGGGATACCTACTGATACGTATTTTACAGGTTTCTAGACTGTATCAGAACCAGGTGTTTATAAGGGAGTTCAAATAAACGTTAGTACTGTCATTTTAATAAGATTTTTATTTTATAAACAAATCACATTTCTTGTATTTATAGATACATTTTCAGCATAATATACAATAGATAAAGTGACATTTAGTTTTTAATTATGATTTTCAGTCGACCATTCTCTAAATAAATCATTCCACAAACTCTCCGGATATAATTTTTTTTAATAATCAGTAAATTATTGTACTTTCATATCAAGACCAGTAAGGCGTTGAACAGAGACAAAAAGGTGCCCATTTTTGTCAACACTCAACACATTTATTTTAAATTATTTTTTCAACACTTTTACAATGGACGATTTTTCATTAAAAAAAGTTTCATCGTTTCAAATAAATATAATACTTATTTATAATGTTTTAAAACATTTTTTGTTTGTTTTGTATTTTCATTTTTTAACTATCGATGTTGGCACCCCTTTGAGTTTCCTTTAATAAGCTCTTGGAGAATCGAAAATGATATTATATCAGAATTCTTTTGTTATTACTTTCCAGATTATGAGTCGTTATTTTATTACTTACAACAAAATAATATTCACACAATTATTTAATATATCTAATTAGTTAGGCATTATGAAAGGCAAATGCATTCCTGCATGATTTAAATTATATACGACAACATGACTCGTATAAAACATTACAAATTCCAATTTCCAGTGGCCAATATATTTCTAGATGATATATTTTTCTAATACAGTAAGTAGTAAACGTTTAATATGAAAATATATTCTGATTAAAAAAAGCTATGACTTCATGAATTAATTCTTTTGGCATGTAACAAAAAATATGAAAAGATTTCACATACCGGAAATATGTAAGTACCTACCCATATATTTATATACCTACCAGTACCAGCTGCTGCTTTGCCTCCAAAATACAATAATTTATCACTGTTTAGGTACCTACTATTTTTGACTCGGCTTCTATTGACTAGGATACTTTTCACTTGTCGCATTTCACCATTACCATTTTAACAAATGAGATTAGTTGTCAGCTGGTTAAACATCTCTTGCATAATTATTTAAAGCCTGTTCTTAAAGTGAGTACCTACATACAAACATAATAGCATAGCAAGACAAGGGGAATGGAGATATTGAGTAAAATTTCTAAAACAGAGGATATACTCGTTTTTCACTAATCTTTAAAAATCATACAAGTTTTTTTGTATTGTTTTTAAGAATATCAAAATAAGAAATTTAGTACTGTAACTGCAAGGTTCGTAGAAAATGCGTTTAACAAGGTCAACTCATCGAGGGATACAGTGGTGACTGGCTAAAAATTCGTGACGTAGCTTGAAGTCTATGTTCCACTGGGAGATTTGAATTCTGCAATACAAGGGACAGTGTTTTACTTCAAGCTACGTCATGCATTCTAAATTTTGAAAGCGGCACGACGAGTTTTTTTTTCGAAAAAGGAACGTATGAACCAACCTTGTAGAACGCATTTTTTAAGAACCTTGCTGTAACTGTTTAAATAGTCTGTTGTAAAATAAATAGAATAAATTGGTAGATATCATCTGCAATGTCCTGCCGTTGTCTTGTAAACTACTAATTATCTATTTTTTATTTTACCTTAAATCTTTTAATTTTTACGACACAACAAAACATTCCCGTAGTTTCATATTAAACGTTTTCCAACGTACCTGTATGAAAATTTCACAAACTAAAAATAGAACATTTTGAAACAATAGAACATGCAAAAGGTTTAAATCGGAATTCAAAACTATCATTTCTTGATTTTCCAAAATCAGCTGCCAGCCAGCAAGGCTGATTGAACAACATCCCATTACATATTACGTTGGCTCATTTTAATAGCCATTTTATTGAAATCATGAATTCATTATTAATAATAATTATAGGTAAAATAAATCTATATACCTAGTCAATAATAAACACCGAATCAATGGTTTATCTCTTCACTTATAAAACAAAATAATCTTCAGGATTTATTTCAATGCATTATACAAAATTTTATGGCAAAGGCACAAACGTCCACTCAGTTCATTGTCACAAAATACAATCGCAAATTTTATGACCATCAAAATCACCACAGTTACATAGAGATGAATTAAATTACACTATAATTTGTTAGGTTTTCCCAATAATTGATGAAATGTGTACTGTTGCATGTGACCATTTCGAGGTCTACATATTGGAAATATACATTCTCATTGAAATATACTCTGTAATAACTTTAAGGTCTCTGGAACAGTTCTTATTGAAATGTGTACTGTAACCACTTCAAAGTCTTTTGGAGTATATGCTGCAACCACTTTGAGGTCTTTGGAACAGTTCTTATTAAAATGTGTTCTGTGGCCAGTGTTTTGGAACAGTTCTTATTGAAATGTGTTCTGTGGCCATTTCAAAGTCTTTTAGAACAATTCTTATTGAAATGTGTACTGTGGCCACGCCGAAGTCTTCTGGAACAGTTTGTATTGAAATATGCTGTAATCAGTTTGAGGTGTTTGGAACAGTACTTATTGAAATGTTTACTGTGGCCGCTTCGAAGTCTTCTGAAGAAGTTCGTATTGAAATATGTACTGCGATCAACTTGAAGTCTTTTGGAACAATTCATGTGGCTACACTAGTCTCCCTGCTTTGGCATCTGTGATGACTCCCCACAGCTCGATGATGAACTCGTCCGTAAAGCCGAAGACTTGCAGCTCGCTGGAATCGATGGCGTCTGCTAGTTGCATGGTGTTACTCTTGTCCTGCGCCAGGTCCCACATCTGTGTGGCGAGGTCGGAGTCATTGATGCCCATGAAGCTTTCCAAGGTCGCGTTGATCTTTTCGATTCCGATGATTGCTGCTGCGTCATGCTGTAGAAGAATAAAATTAACATTAATATTGTTAGTCCCAACTGTCGGAGTTAGTGAGAACTGTAAGACTGAAGTGGGAGGGGTAGGATAAAGGGCAGGGGAAAGGTGGGACTATTCCTATCGGGTCACTAAGCTCAGCTAAAGCCATTTTAAGCAAAGTTTTGGTTTTGGATGATGGTCTTAGAAAGGGAGAGTAGGTATCTTCCTCTTTGGGATGACATAAAATAAACATAATAAGTAAATATATTTTTTTAAATGTCCTCGATTTCAACCCATGACCTCTGGGTTAAGAGGCAAGGAGCTTGCCGCTCTGCAAACTGAGGTCAGTGGTTGGAGGAGGGTATGGGTATGGATTGATAAAATTTGGAAGGCGGGTATAATGGTATGATGGTCGCTGCCTGGAAAATAATATTTTATTTGGTAATCGCATCACCACTGCCTAGGGTCAACCCAAGTGGTTTTGGTGACTTAGACCTTTGACCCATCGCCTTGCACCGCAGTGGGAGGAATCGATTTATATATCCTTAGGGGCCATCCATTAATTACATCACATCTTAAGGAAGGGGGAGGGGAGTAGAGAAGTGTGACAAGGGATATGGGAGGGGGGGGGGTCATAAGCTTTGTGACGTCACATGCAAAAAAAAATTGAACTACCGTTTTGATTATTTTTAGATTTAAAATTGCAAAATATGCGACGACACACCAGAAACGATGTGTGACAGGGACAGGGACTGAGGACTGGGGGGGGTAAAAAAATCATGAAATTCGTGCGACGTAATTTATGGATGGCCCCTTACCTTCCGGTGTGACCCCCCTAGATTCTAACCCACACCTCCTCTCCTTCCTTTCCTTAAAAATACGAGCCACTTGTGTGGAGTTAACAAAAAAAATTACAGTGGTCGATAGTTACCTAATAACATAAACTTAATTTAAAAAAAAATCAAATTAAAGTATCTACCCATTCGTTTCCGAATAAATGTTTCGAATATCGACCACCATAACACGGACATCAGCCTAGCATGGTGGTCGAAAAATCCACAAATGATGTAACCATTATATGCAATGAATAAAGAAAAATTAAAAAAAAAAATTAAACTCTCGGATATGGATGACACGACGTCAACTTTTTCCTATAGAATATTAGAACTTCGCCCTCGACGCTTTTTTACTAGTAATTTCTCATATATTAATTGTTGTTGTGTTTAATTTGTAGAGATCCTTTTAATTTAAAAAAAATATAATTAAAATTAAATTTAATAATAATACGTTAAAAAAAAACGTTTTCCATAAATAATGAACATACCTACTACCATAATTTTTAATTAAATAAAAAAAAATAGTAATTTCTCGGTCAAATCGTACGAGCAATTTTTATTTTTTCCAACTATGATATTTCAATTCTTTGAATTGCTTCGTAGAATTGCATTAGAATATATATTTTTTTATTATAATTTTTTTTTTAAAGAAAGACATACGAATAACCCAACAATGTTTGAAACCTACTACCACCACAGAAAGCTGAAAATGTTGCTTGTGTTGTGATTTATTTAGATTATTTTAGTAATCAAAGTGTAAAGAAGGCATACATTCGTCTAAAAAAGTTCGCCGAAATGAGAAACCAACGAAAAACCTTATCAAACATGCTAATTTCAGTTGTGGGTTGGTCTGAGATTGTAACTCTGGTTCAATGAACTCGGATTTGTTTTGAATTAAAGTGCCATCATTTTAAATGCAATTTTCAAATATGAAACCGATATCTCAAATAAATGTGTTTGTTGTTATCATTATATGAAGTTGATTTCTAAAGAAACATATTCATACAGTGCTTTATAATAATATGTTGTTTATTGCATCGCTTCGAAGTTTTCGAAGTTCGACAACAACTGTCAGGCTGGGAAAAGTTTAAGCAAGAGAAACAAAAATTCTAACTTTAAAAATTAATTTAACTATGAAATCTTGATCATTTTTTTTAATACCATCAATTCTGATAGACGGTTAATACTGACAAAAAATTACTGGAATTACTTATTGAAGAATTAAAAAAAATCTCCATACCAAACGCCCAAGCGACGTGTTTTTCAGAGCCCAAAGGACGTCACACACACCCCGCCTCTTACCGCTCGGATTTCGCTTGTTTTGGCGGGCATAATGGATAATTAATTTAATTATGAAAACGAACTTTCAAAAAAAAAAACTAGTACTGAAGTTTGAATGTGAACATTGATTAAAAAAATAAAAATAGACTAAACTTTCTTAGTTAGACCGGCGATAAAGTAGGTACCTAAATACAATATAATATTTTTATCACACGATTATTAGTAGCGTATTTCAGATTTCTTGATTTCTCAAGGGTATGCAATTTTTACATTGTCAAGAAAATTTTATTTAGTAACAAACAAGATTTACTAACTTAATTTCACGGATCTGCGCTAGTATGCATAATATTGTATTAGGAATAAACAATTTTCTGGACACAAAGACAGCAATAATTTATTGTTACCTCATTTTCAATAGCCGCTTTTCCATTAGATTTAAATCGGAGGGTCTCCTTGCCCGATCCATAGCCCTTCTTTCCAGCTTTGGCGTTTCCAGATTTGGGTCCGATGCTGGCGAACCCACTTTTTAAGGGTTCGACAAGGCGGATTGTGAAAACTGCACCCTTTGGAATTTCTTTCAATATTTTGGCTACTTCGTAATGGCGCTTTCCAATTACGTTAATTCCATCTAGTTTCTCAATATGATCCCCGACCTGAAAATAAAAACCAAAAACATTGATATAATATGTGGTTGGAACTTTTTATGTTTTTTTTTTATTGCATATTTTCTAATTGATTAATATTTCATTGAATTGATATTTCATTATTATTTCATTGAAGAAGAAGATAACAATAATAGTATAAACGAAAATATGAAGGAGAACAAGATACAGAAAGATAGAAAAAGATAATGGTCGCAACTGGGTGCGCTTTTACCAATTCAGCCATTGCCACCGTCATAATTGTCAATCTCATATTTTCAAAAATATCTAGGTTACAAAAATTTCTTAGAACGATTGTTTCCAACGAAAAGGATATTTGCCTATGATACGGAAAAAATAGTCGAAAATAATATTGTTAATTCGAAAATTTGAAAATTTGTTAAATATCGACAATTTTTACGGTTTCTTAGAAGGTGGCCATGGCTGAATTGATAAAAGCGTACGTCCCGATTAGATGAGAGGTTATGGGTTATTTTTTACTATTTATCTTTTACTATTTTTCTGTGTCTTGCTCTCTTTCATATTTTCGTTTAGATTATTAGATACTGTTATCTGCTTCTTCAATGATATTCTTCATTGATGGAAATAACCTTCAAAAGTTATAAAAGGAGAGTTGTTCTTTTTAAAAATAGATTAATATTCTTTATAAAAAAACTATTTTTTTAAAGAATATTGTGAAGAGTAATCATTCGGTGTTCCATTCCAGCAAAATCAAGCACAATGCGCGACAAGCACGAGAACTCGATTTTTAAAGGGGTTTATTTTATTTGTTTTTATTTTACGTTTTTTCGAATTTTTACTGTCTTCACATATTGAGATTTTTATTTTAAACTAAACTGTCTTGGTCATCGTGGATACAATAGTATCCTTTTCTGAACAGTTTCTTATATCATGTTTTTGAAGTAGGTATTATAAGGAATATATTATTGTCCTGAAACTAGCGATTTTAGCTAATTAATTTTAAAATTAGGTGAAGAAATTAGGTACACAAAGTACATTTAGTACCACATTGAAAAAATATCAAAATCAAAAAAGACATTTCAAAGTTAAAACCTTTAGGGTCAGTTACTCTACAGAACTTGAACACGTCATCAAATTTTGAAGTTAATAATATTCAAGTTCTGTAAAATTCTATTCAAGTACTGAGAAACAACTGGCTTTTAATGGAATAATAACAGAACTTCAATATTAACTTTGAAATTTGATAAATTGCTCAAGTTGTACGAACATTGACATTATAATGTATCCTAATAGCTTTTCATAGAACAATCCATTAAGTGGATGGCCCTAATTGCTTTGTGTTCCCCAAAAAGTTTCTTCACTACTTGCCCTAATTACCATCATCTCGGTCTTAGTCCAATAAACAACACGACTGGAGTGATTTAGTGGAATCATGAATAGGTAAAAAGAAATGCCAGTAAAACAAGTAGATTTATAAACCCATAAACTGAAAAAAGTGGCAATAATTATCGTAATTAATTGGATGTGTTTAGGAATTTGTGGGAGTTGAGTTTGAGACTGCAATAGCGCAGGCATTGCCAACCCGTGATTTTCGAACCTTTTTCCATTTTTTCGGTCGCTCAAATGCATGCAAAAAGCTAATAAAAAAATTAACAATTCCTGAAAAAATAATCAACCATGAAGTGAAAGGTAATTTTTTATTTAATGCGCAACAATTTATTGAAACTCACCAAAAAACCACAGTTGCTGCCACAAATTTGGGAACTTTACGTGTCGAAAAATAATGCGGTTTAAGAGGAACGGCTGTGCGTTCACACAAAGCTTAATTTTGGATTTGAGGCCAAAATACTTAACCCAACTGAATAATTATTTTTTTCAATAATATCTAGTACCTACTCTGGATACGTGCGACTTTATTTATTTACATTTTGAATAATAATTTTAGGCCATTAAAGAATTCATTTTTCACGATTTTATAGACAACTTTGCCAATTTTTGGTGGGTTAATGGTAATTGTTAAAAAACTAATCTTGCAGTACCATTTAAATATAAAGAAATAATAAAACATCGTAAAAAGGCGTTTTTGGGTGGAAATTTTTAATCAATGTACAAGTTCGTGTTATAGTGTAAATCCCTTTGCCCTCCACACAGCATCTCAGATGACATAGGCCCTGAGGGAAATTATTTTCCTCAGGGCCTCCTGTAATTTGAAGTTATGCCCATTAAAATGGTTTCTTAAATATTTTACTTTATATTTCATCGTATTTAAATGGATTAAAATATTTTTTCAAATAAATATAAGCAATTCTTAAATTCATTGTCTGGTGTGCCAAGACCGAGTTGTTTGGCGGTCCGTCCTCTCTGCCTACCCCTGCGGGGAAACGGCGTGATGGTTAGTTAGTTAGTTAGTTTAAAATATTTTTTCAAATAAATATAAGCAATTCTTAAATTCATTGTCTCGCCAAAATTTCCTCAAAAAACATGAAAAATTGAATTCTTTAATGACCCATATGTTATAATTTAAAACACAAATCAATAAATTAGCACATATCCGTACTGGATATTTGCCACATCTTGTGATTAAAAAAATATTTTTTCAGTTTGGTTGGGTGTTTTGGCCTGAAATCAAAAATTAAGTTTTGTATGAAAAGGCCCGCGCAGCCGTTCCCCAAAGAACCGATCTGAATATAGTAAGTAGCATGCACACCTCAAGGTATATGCACAGCATACGTAGTCAATAATTGGAATTATTTTACAGAAAATAATAAATTGGACACCGTGTGTAAAGCCAATAATATTATTACTTTTAAAGCCATACTAAGTCACAAAAGGTTAAATATATTTTTAGATTTCACATTCATATGCGAAAATGTCACACGGTGTCGTACGACGGAACTCGCGAAAATAAATAATAGTTCAATGCACGATTATTTTAACTCTCTGATGAAAGTTTAACATTTAAAATGTTTATAAATAAAGTTTATGCACTTATTCTGAGACATCAATTTATGTATGTTTTGCAGGTGCTGATAATATGCCTACATATATCTTCGACCAAGTACACAATATACTTAATCGATGGCCTATATATATATATTTTTATATTAACTATTATATTAACTTTTTATGTTATGAGGCTGAAGATAGTATTGTGGCTAAGAGGAGAATTAGCTGGCTATCTAGACCTGGTCACCAAACAAGACTAACGCCATTTCAAGCAACGCAACGTTTCGATTCTGAATGTTGTTCGCCAGGATGATACAGAAAGTATCTACCTCTCAGGAAAGTGCCCCTCATAATATAATTTAGGATTTTACTGCAAAGCTGAAATATTTTGACCTTCCAACAATGTAGGTCCGAGGCACGAGGGGTTATTGAATCCGCAATATCTGGTCGGAAAGGTATTGAAAAATAAATGTAATACCTGAATATGAGGGTTATTGGCGATGATTGAGCCTTCCTTTATCCTTTTGATGAAGGCATACCCCGCGCCATTGTCCGTTATGGTGAGTCCTAGCGCATCCTCCGACTTCTCCACGTCGACCTCCTTGGGCCTGCCCTTTCTGTGGGCGAATATGAAGTCTTCTAAACCTATCTGGCCGCCGAGCAACTTCTTCATATCCACCTTGTGGGAGTTGAGGGTGCAGAAGAGAATCTGAAAAATACAAAAATAATCCGTTAAAATTTGTCACAATTAGGTACCGAAATAAAAAAAATTAAAATCATTGCTCATTTTAACATTGCTGATTTTATTTTAATTAATCTATTCGATGCTGTTATTTTATTTTCATCACTCAAATAAAATTATTTTATTTTCATCACTGAATTCGACACTATAAATATTGCTGTTTTTATTTTCTTCTATCTATTTGATACGCTTATTTTATTGTCGTCACTCAAATCGATATTATAAATATTGCAAATTTTATTTTCATCACTGAATTCGACACTATAAAATATTGCTGATTTTATTTTCATCATTATAACCCCGAAACCCCCCTCCCCCGTGGGTTCGACACTGTGTGTTTATTAGGGGGCATCCATTAATTACACTTTTACACTCAACTGCTCAGTATATTAAAAACTCTAATTTGTATTTTTTGCTTTTTTCTGCCTAATGAACTGGACGATTGAAATTGGTGTTCATGAAAAATAGTTTAAAAAAAAAAACATAGATATTAAAATAAAAGGTTAAACTACTTGTAATTATTATACAAATTACAAATGAAATGAGTTGTGATAATAGTGATGATTGATGAAAGTGATTTGTTAAAGGAATTTTATTACACCATTCTATATCGGCATATTATTATTTGTAATAGGCTAATTCTAAATTATGTTTGTTATTCAAAGGTAAACTATTATCTAAACCCGTAAAAGTGTTTAATTAAAAAAAAGTTTGGTTTAACGTACATCATTTTAATGATATTTATGACTGTTGTCTAAATAAGACTCGAAGTCAAATTAGACAATAGAAATGATTCAGTTTCTTATATAAATAAATTAGTAATAATTCATAGTATGAATTAAAAACGAGTTCCGCCTAAATTGGGAAATCTGTAGGTGTTGAAGGCGTGCAAGGATTTTGCACAATCATTGATGAATCTATGATCTAGTCTGTATACTTGCTTGAATATTGCATCACGCAAGCCATTTTAGATAATCGTCATTGTTCAATTTATAATTTGCAACAACACCCCTTCCATAGGTCACCTCGAGCGGTTCGCTAACTTTGGTTTGTCTAGGTCTTGGAGGTGGATGTGTTTGTCCACCTGCTGCGTGGCGGGCTGTATCGGGAGTTACTGGTTGAGGGAGACCTATTGACCTCTCCAGTCGGATTCTACCGACCCATCGCCTTGCATCCCAGTGGAAGGAATGGATTCATACGTCCGTCACTTCTGGACACATTGACCCCAGATTCTTACTCACCCCTCATAACCTTTCCTTTCCCAGAACTTCCTATCCTTCCTTTCCCTAAAAAAACCTCAACACCGCATAACCGATATGACATAGGCTCTGAGGGAACCATTTTCCTCAGGGCGTCAAGCGTAGGGTTAACATAAAAAACAAATACTTATAAAGTTTGCACGTAATTTATTTTTTTTAAATTCGGATGCACAATATTGCACGGTTCAAGACAATGAAAGTTTAACAATAAAATGGCCGCATTAAAATAATGATACTTTGGAGCGGTTTAAGAATTCTGGTGTTGCATTACCGAGTATCATTTAAGAAAAGAGAACAGTTGAACATGTACAGGTACTGGCCGCCAACGGGAATTGAACCCGTGTCCCTCTGATTGTCGGTCAGCTGCTCTGACCACTGAGCTATGGCGGCTTATCAAATACCCGCCAAATAATTCAATATATACTAGTGTTTCATTCGACAATTACTTATTATTACATTTTTCCAACTGAAAACAACCAACTTTATTTTTGTCGAGAGGTATTGTTAAGTACTAAATCTCCCGCTAAGTGGCGTCGAGACTAATTATGTCTGCATTTTCTTTTCTCGGAAGATTTTTTCAATGTAGATGAGTGTTTCAGGCTGATAATTATTGATTATGAATTTGTTATCTACCCTTTGTGCTATGCATAAAAATCTTGTTTAAACGTTAGTTTATCAATTAAAAATAATAATTAATATTTGACAAGTTAAAGTATTTCAGCAATAAATGCAGACATAATTAGTCTCGACGCCACCTAGCGGGAGATTTAGTACTTAACAATACCTCTCTCACAAAAATAAAGTTGGTTGTTTTCAGTTGGAAAAATGTAATAATAAGTTATTGTCGAATGAAACACTAGTATATATTGAATTATTTGGCGGGTATTAGATAAGCCGCCATAGCTCAGTGGTCAGAGCAGCTGACCGGCAATCAGAGGGACACGGGTTCAATTCCCGTTGGCGGCCAGTATCTTTTCTCGGAAGATTTTTTCAATGTAGATGAGTGTTTCAGGCTGATAATTATTGATTATGATATTTGTTATCTACCCTTTGTTAATATACATGTTAATGGAGAGTCGGTGGAAACATAAAGATTCAAAACACACATACGAATGAGAAAAAATATTGAAAGTACCCAACTTTTCTTATTAATATTTCGATAATTATATATTGCTGATTTTATGCTTTTATTATATGAATACCGGAAACTTTAAAGGGTGTAAGTGCCGTTTGCAAAAAAGGAGGTAGATGGGAATTTTAAATAAGCTCAAACATTCAAAGAAAACCCTATTTTATTTTTATGCCAAATCATTGAATATGTTAATTTTTTGATTTGGCATAAAAATAAAATAGGGTTTTCTTTGAATGTTTGAGCCTTAATGTCACTTATACCCTTTTAAGTTTCCGGTATTCGTCTAACTAGCAGCGATGGCAGTATAAGCGAATTTTCTTGAATAAATTTTAATCTATGGTGCATAAATGTCGAACAATTTGCTACATTTGCATAACAGATAGGTCGGCAAGGCCTAACTAATCCAACTACAAATAATTTGCATAAAAGTACAAAAGGAGGTAGACACATTTGGTTCAAGCGACATGTAAATTATCTCTGTCATGGTTCGACGACTCGACCCGTAAATAGTCGCCACCATGTTGTATATCTCTGTGGGAACAATGCGGTACTGGAATGCGTGCACTCTTCTCCGGAAAACTACATGAATGTTTTAATAAATTTCACGCATAACACGTCGTTTTCTGTAATCATAATAATAATAACAGGTACCTATACCCAATTAGGGTACGCAAATCCCACACGTATAAAAGTCCGCAGGATTGCGGGACTGAATTAAGAAATCCCGCTGGAACCAGCGGGATTAGCCGATTTTTTACTAAGGGGTATTTTATTGAAATAATGCCAAATTTCAAGAACATTTTATATAATTTGGTATCAATCAACTTTGGCACATTAAAAAAATTAGGACAAAACAGTTAGGACTCTCCGCAGTCAGTTGAGATCAATCATATTTGGTGCTAGTATTATCAAAATACATTGAAAACGTAATAAGTATTTTCAGAAGAGTTTGATAAAAAATAAGATCGTAAAAAACATAGATATATTATTGAAAATGTATTCCATTTATACGTTTACAAAAATGTATATAATGTACAACCATACGTGAACGGACATTATTGTGCGCTGCTGCACAGCAGCGGAAAACGCTGTATCCGCTTGCACAATAATTAGGTGGGTCTGTCATCAAGAAGGTGCGTGATAACTGAAGGTATCTCTATCTGATACCTCCTACCTCAAAAATGGGCATTATTTTCTCCAAAATCGATTCTAGGTTTTGCAGTTTCCAAGCTTAAATGCGGCTCTACCCTCTCCTTGTAACATCAAGTTCTGTTCCTCTTCCTTTCTCAAAGATTGACGACCGCTTATTTATAAAAACAGCATGTTTTTACTGTAAATTTAGAATTTTTTTCAATCCCGCAATTTGAAAATTTTACACATAAATAAAATATTGCTGAAATTCTGCGGGATTGCGGGACAAACCCTATACCGAATGTATACGAGAAAACAAAATCAAACAATTATATAAACTTTTATTTTATTATTAGGCATCGGTGGTGCTTGTGGCACACTCGTTGCGAAATTAGGAAATATTGTGAAGTAGATGCGAGTGTAAAGGTAAACTAAATAGAAAGACAAACACTGGGTAGAACCGGACTATTTCAGGGGTGTGATTTTGACGGTTAAATAATATTGATGAAAAAACGAAAAAAATTCTGCAACAATTTCGGCCTGAATAAATTTTCGTATACAAAAATTATTACATGCAAAAATCGATACAACATAATATAAACTAAACTTTTTGTTCAGAAAATTACGAATATCGGAAAAAGAAGGCACGTCACTGCAATTTACTAAACAGAGCTCAAGCCATTTTTTTTAAATTTAATTTTTTAAACTTTATTTATTCCCATTTCTTTGTACATATAATGTATAATAGCAAATAGTATACAGTAACATAATATATAATAACAAATAGTAGGAACAAGAAATGAAAACCCACTAAGGCATTGCCTGAGTGTGGGTAATATTAAAACAAAATTATATATTTCCAAGTACCCAAAGTATAAAATAGACTTAAAAAAACATATAAAATATAAAGTTAGTATTACATAGGTAAAATAAGTGAAAAAGGTTTTTTTCAGCTATTATAAAAATAAAATTAAAATATGGAGAAAAACATACTGATTTTTAACTTTTTTTTAGTTATATAAAAAAAATAAACAGAAAACATATTGTACTAAAGTTTAGAAAGTTACAGAAAGTGAGTTGTAGAATGATGGATAAATTTATATAAAAAGCGTTTCAATATCTACATTATTCAAACATAATTTTACCTCTTTTACATATTTTATCATTTTATTTATCACTTGAGTTTGTAGTGGTAGAAGGTTAAATGTACGAGGACCAATGAAACTGCTATATGTCTGCAATAATTTTGTATTGGTTTGTGGGGTGTAAAATATTTTATTTATTCTATTGCTCATTCTGTTTTCATTTATTTCGAAATTATTTTTGTTTTTAAATACATATTTCAAAGTTTGAAATATAAATAATTTACGGATATTAAATATTTTAGTTTCTTTGTATAATAAGTTTGTCGAGAATGTTTTATTTTTGTTATATATGACTTTAATTATGTGTTTTTGAATTATTTGTAGATGCTTAATAAATGTATCAAGTGCACCACCCTATCCTATAATGCCAAAAGTGATTGAAGATTGCACCAGGGAAAAGTAGATCATTTTCAATTTCTCAATGTTTAGAACTTCCTTAAGTCTATAAAATATGTAGTCAGATATCTTAATTTAGAAGTGATTAATATGTGATTTACAATTAAGGTTTATATCTATTGATACTCCTAAATATTTAACATTTTCGACCTAAGTGAGTTCGTTGCACATGAAGCTCATTTCTTGATTGCAACTGGTATTATGGATTCTAATTTTAAGGTTGTCTTTAGGTTTATTTTTAATGATTTTATAAAAAGGTAAGTAAAATGTTTTGCTATAGTTTAAAACGAGTTTGTTGTATTTTAGCCATGTTGAAACCATTGAAATACAATCAGTTGCTTTCGAAAAAGTTTCTTTCCAATGATTACCATCCACTATTATCGCCGTGTCGTCTGCGTAAGAAACAATTTTACCAGGGATTACAAAATTACATAAATCATTAATATAAATTAAGAAAAAAATCGGGCCAAGCACAGTTCCATGTGGAACTCCATTTTTTATCTTTGACTCTGAACTATAATTATTCCCAATTTTTGTTTTTTGTGTTCTGTCTTAAAGATAGTAAGAGAGTAGTTTTAGTGTGTCTTTTTTGAAGCCAAGTTGATTTTTTTTTGTAATGAGTAAATTATGATTTACGGTGGCGAAAGCTTTTCTTAAATCTAGGAATATGGCAAGACATTTCTTTTTTTTATCGATAGATGAGTATATCTTTTTTGTCAATTCATATATCGCATCCTCGGTGCTTAGGTTCTTATTTCAAGCACATCTTCTATTCTGATTATTAGTTTGTGACCCACCCTGGAACGGAACACCGTATACAATGTGTAAAGACCATATCAATTTAATGCGTTTTATTTGCACAATGGCCCACTCTTTTATGTTATCATGCCGCTCTGAGGAGTTTATCTATTCGGTGGTTTATTTACAAAAATATACACGACCATGTTCGTCTATAGATTTGGTGGGAAACGTGATCCGATTAAAGGCTCGCCGCATTTCAATACAAAGGTTCAATGCCATTACTCGCATTTCCACAATGATTCGAAATATAAAAGAGAAAGGTCACCGAATCACCCGAATGTAATAGGTAGCTACTTAACACACAGTACAAAACGTTTTCCGAAAAGCCTCAGTAGAGGCAGCTCATTGTTGGGTTCTCCTATAAACACCAACGTAAAGCAACTGAGATATAGCTGTTAACAAATCGATAATATAAGAGCAAATAATATTGGTAAGTCTGGGGATATAGACAATATTGTTGAAATATATATTTTTTAAACTCTAGTCATGTCGGATTACGAAATCGTATACTCGAAAAAATAAACCATTTTTTCTGAAAGATTTCCACGTGTTTTTTGTGACCGAACAACTCAGTGGCACTTCAACACACCTTTGAAAGTTGTTAAAAAGTCATGAAAAGTGACGATAAAAAACTAAGTTACATTTTCTTTTGAAGAGTTTTACTTTCCATGTACATTTGTTCTTTAAATTTTAATTTTTCTGCTATCGGTTTCGACACATCCACTAGCAAACTTAAAACTAGCTTAAAATGCTCCCCACAGGAGGCCCTGAGGAAAATAATTTCCCTCAGGGCCTATGTCATCTTTGGGGATGCCGTGTGGAGGGGTTTTTTTTAGAGAGGAGAGGAGAGTTCTGGGAAGGAAAATGGTTTAAGGGGTGGGTAGGAAATTGGGGTTTGGTGTCCTAGTCATCGGCCTCCAAGACCTAGACAAACCTCACCCCATGAACCCGGAAAAGTGATTGTCATTAAAAAAGTTTTTTTTAAATAGCCCATAACATTACGTAATCTATGTATTGTATCTCTTGGGCATTAACTATGCAACAATTTCTGGACATTTTGTTTTGAGGAGTCTTACTTTCCATGTAATTTGTTACTTATTTTTTTCTGTTACGGTTCGACAAATCCGTGTCATTCAAAAACAAACTTAAAACTAACTTTAAAATTGTGTACAAGTACAGAAATGCTTAGGTTTTATTAGGTGGGGATAGTGGGAGGGGTGATTTTGGGGGAGGAGGAGAACGGTGGGAAAAGTCAATGGGAACATTGATAATAGGGTGCTATTATTTTATTAAAAAATAATATAGTTGATAAAATAATAGTATCCCGTAAATCACCCCTAATTAACAATGTTCTCATGTCATGTTGACTCCTCCCACCGTTCTCCCTCAAAAATCATCCCTCACTCTACCCCCACCTAATAAAATCTAATCATTTTTATATTTGTACAAAATTTTTAAGTTAGTTTTAAGTTTGCTTTTGAATGACACGGTTGTGTCGAAGCCGTAGCAGAAAAATATAAGCTTAACAAATTACATGGAAAGTAAAACTCTTCAAAACAAAATGTCTAGAAATTGTTGCATAGTTAATGCCCAAGATATACAATACATAGATTACGTAATGGGGCTATTAAAAAAAACTTTTTTAATGACAATCACTTTTCAAAGGCGTGTTGAATTACCACTAAGCGTGTTTTTTACTCCGGTTTAGATGCGACTTATGGTTCAACGGAAATTTTCTTTGGAAGTTTTAAAGCAGAGAACGGACAGCCTTTGACAAGAATGATTCATAATTGAAATGATAATCGGACAACTCAACTTACTCAACACGGTGGCTCTTCTTCATTCTTTTGGAATATCGTTAAGATGATGAGAAAAAACAACAGGTTAAATATGTAGATTACGTTAGGTCAGGTTATTGGCTATTTAAAAAAAATCATCACTTTTAATGACTTTCCAAATGGGTGTTGAAAGGCCATTTTGTTGAGTTGTCATGGAACCATTTGAAATCTTTATATATATATATATATATATATATAAGACAATTCGTCTATTTGTTGTAATGTTTTATTAATAATGTGACATACAAATATCGTGAGATGCTTTGCGGACAAAGAAACTACAATTAAAGTTATTTTTCCGTCTTCAAAATATTATATCACTTTGTAATTATAAACTTATTTTTCAATCTTCTTATTACTTCAATCTGTGCTACCCAGCTAGACAACAAAACAACAAACATCTATCATTTTCTGTCTCCATGACAACACCCTTTTAAAATTCGAACATAAAGGAATCCTATGCATTTCTAGGTAGGTATTCCTTTACATATATATATAAAAATCTTGCGTCACGATGTTTGTTCGAGATAAACTCCGAAACTGCTTAACCGATTTTGATAAAATTCGGATTCCTGTTGGTAATTTGGTCCAACTTAAAAGATAGGGTAGTTTTTATCCCGATTATTTATTATTTATTATTGCGAATTAAATGTTCGTTATAGGAAAATGCTATGTAATTATTTGTAAGTTCCATAAGTTTCCAACAGATGGCGGTGTGAGTTAATTTATCTACACAACACTTGGTTATCAAGGTTGGATAACCACCCGGTAGATGGCGTTGTGTTTGGTTAGCCACAGCAACGCGAAGCCGGGACAGCAAGTATGATTATAATTTTGATTAATATAAGTTCTTATTTACGAAAGTGAAATGTTTAATGACAGAGACATGAGTTTCTCTTGAAGCAACATAATTGAATAGGTTTATTCTCACTCTCACTTATTACCTACTCGTGCATAGTTGGATGATAATTATTAAAATTATTTTTATTTAACTTAATTAATTAGTTGAAAATTGATGCTCTTCAGAGATTGGGTAACTTTTAAATTAGTATATTACATGCTGTATAATTATGCAGGTAGTCCTATTTGCATATTTAATATCATTATAATGGAAATTAAAACAGACGAATGAATAATATCTACAGTCAAAAATATACCTACTGTCACAATGAACATAAAAATATATATCTTGATGAAAGTAGATATAAAATTATCATTTTACCTTTTACCGAATGAAATCATGGGAACATTACTAAGCCAAATGTTTTCATATACGTATGTATTTTTTTCTTCCCAATTCCGTAAACAAAGGGATAACGAGGCCAAAAATCGACAAAAAAAAGTTAAAAAATATATTTGTTTTTTATGGTGACCCGAAAGCTGATCCCCCGACAGTTGGTCCATCGAAATTATAATTAATAGGTATAAAATATTATTTTTTTATCAATTTCAAGCATAAAATCGACACAAATAATAAGAGCCTAAAATTATAAATATATTTTTTTTTAACTCTACACAGGAGGCACCGAGGAAAATTACTCCCCTCAGGGCCAATGTCATCTTTGGGGATGCTGTGTGAAGGGCCTTTTGGTTTATACTGGTTTGACCCACTCGTATGGAATGACTTTTGACGTTTGGCGTCTAAGTATGTTCCTTCGACCAAGGTCAAGAATAACCAAGTCGACCAACGGACGTACTTACGACGGCGATTGCGAGCGAAGAGGTTTTATTTTTATACATGAGCTCCACAGAAGGGGTTTTGGTTTTTTAAGGAAAGGAAGGAGAGGAAAGTTCTGGGAAGGAAAAAGGTTTAAGGGGTAGGTAAGAATCTGGGGTTCAGTGTGTCCAGGTCATCCGCCTCCAAGGCCTAGACAAACCTCACCCCATGAAACCGGGCACCCCTGCTAAATCACCAAAAGTAGCGAACCACTTGAGGTGACCTATGGCAGAGGTGTTGGTTATCCAATAAAGGTTCCTGGGGCGGCGGTACCCATTCTCGCCTCCCAAATTGAGGATTGGAGAATAGCTAGCCTGCTATGTCATCAAGCGTAGCGAACCACTTGGGGTGACCTACGCCAGAGGAATGGATATCGAACGAATTTATTTACAGTGTGGATTTTTTGTGTTTAAAGTTTAAACTCATATAATGGTATAAAGTATACAGTGCGTAAACCAGAAATTTTTTCTTGATGCTTTTGAATAAAAAAATATGTTTTATACTTTTGTTATTCGTCGAGACATATTCTCTGCACAACCCTTCGAACCCTTTTAATATTTTTTGTAAGAAGTTATGCCATATTTTCCCTAAACCGACTGCATAATGTATACAAGTATTACGGAAGGCCAACAGTCGGGGGTCGATCAACTGTCATGGAATCGTATTTTATTGGTCTTTGACCTGCACGCTGGTCAAGCGATGTCAAGCTTAATTAGCTTGTTCAATGTGGGAATACCGCTACAATTAATTCTAGTAAGTCGAATACGAGTTCTCCTGTCGGTCGTCGATAAAAAAACCCTTGAAGCTAGAAAAAAACTAAGTGTTAACCTGTTAACGAACATCACCGTTACCTGGTTTTTGTACATCCGCGTTCAGTGATTAATTTATTGACGACAGCACAAAATATTATACGACGTAATCTCCTGTTGATTGCACACTCATCACTGATTTAATAAGATGACCAGAGCTCTGGTACGGTGAAATTTATAACTTAACAATATGGGATCGATAGGCGTAACTTTCGATGATTTTATATCGATGTCCCTAGCACAGTTTCAACATTCATAGGGAATAATTAAGAAATCGGTATATGCTGGCAACACCGAAGGTATTTTTGAAGTAAAACTTCATTACGCACGCTCGACTTGGGGGGTAAGCTGGTGAATGCGTTACGAAAAGTGTGATGCGAACGGTAATCGATGCGAACGGTGATCGGGCGAGGCGTACACACTGCACAACTAAGTTAAGACGTAGATACGTACTAACCCAAGGTCGTAGGTCACCCCAAGGTCGTAGGTTACCCCAATGACTTAGGTCACCCCTCTGTCGTAGGTCACCCAACGGTCGAAAGCACCTCAGAGTCGTAGGGCACCCCAGAGTCGTTGGTCACCCCAATGTCATATGTTCTTTTATAAGTTAGTGAAGTTTTACTTCAGTTGTGTGGTCTAAATCACACTCGTTTTTTTATGAATTGACACTACGAAATGTCAAACGCTATACCTACAATTTATTTATAAAATACATGATACATAATTTATTTATAAAATACATGATACATAATTGAGTAATTAACATAGTGTGGATATATTGGATCACCATACTAGGCGGATGCCTGTTTCATGGTGACCAATGGAGTATTGTTACTTTTTAGGAAATATGCAGTCTATTGTAAACATATGGATTTATGATAAGTGATGTTAAAAATTGGAAAAATTATAAAAAAATTTAAAGTGGAAAATAGAAAATAGAAAGGGGAAAAGAAGTGAATTAGTATTAGGTTATAAAAATGTACATAACTTTTTTTTCAATATGTGTGCATGCAAGCACAACGTATATATATATACATATATAGGTGCACACATACATATACAAACGTGCAGATCTATACAGGTATAAGCACACATATACGTACCCATATGCGCACCTACTCATATGTATACACACACATCTATATACATAACATACACATATTTATAAATACCATTAAAAAAATAAAGTAAATATATATAATTACGTAAAAATATTGACAAAATGGGAATGTTGAATTTAAATACTAACCTAAATATGCATTGGCAGTCCGCATTCACCTCTTGAGACTAAACGGGAGTTAATTAGTTAATGAGGTCTTTATTCATATTTCAACCATTCTTTAAATCGAAAGATCGAATGGAATAAATTGATTGCGTCTCAATTTATTTAAGTCTATGGATCGCTTATACGACTTCTTTCGTTTCTAAGAGCTACGTTAGTTCAATACGTTAATTAAATAAGCCAGTTATTTTGCATAACGAACGACATAATTGTAAAATACATAAATACTAACATAACTACTATATATACTATGCTCTAAAATTTATCAATCGTCGTGCGTCGCGCGTCGGTCGGAATATATGTTACCAATCGTTGACCGTGCTCGCAAATATTGATAAGTGACCGTATATACGTCGGATTTGGTCAATATCGTAATGTTATAGGGTTTTATCGATCGACCAACACCTCTGGCAATTCCTGACCTACCGTTCGTTATTGCTGCATTAAATTTACAATGAAAACAATAAACATAATATTATCTCTGCTCAATGTCACATAAAATTGATGATTTAAAAGCCTTGCATAATGTTTTTATCTCACTTTCGTAATTGCAGATTTATTTTATATAAATAATGCATTTCTACGATAACAATCTACATACCCACTTAACAGATACGTATCTAATCTTACATCTTAATAAAATTAAAGTAGAATTAATAATGAATACATAATCTCAATTTGGGATGCGGGTGTGGCGGTGTGGGTATCGATTAGAGATGCGACGAATATTCGGCTACTATTCGGTATTCGGCCACTTTTTTTACTATTCGGTATTCGGCCGAATATTGCGAACCATTCGGCCGAATACCGAATACCAAATGATGAAAAAAATGCATATTAATTTAATATTTAACATTTATTGTCCTCACTACAAATTTCCTAATATTCCCAAATAGGTGATTTTTTATTAAATTGTGCAATTTTGTAAAGCTTTTCGCGAACAAGCCGACGTGATACACACTGTAAGTAACACAATTTGATATAACAATCAACAAATAATGCGCGTTGTGTTACTACCTACTCGCAAATGAAACAAATACGTAGTTACCACACGCACTTCAATGATGCCGGTCGGAACCTATCACCCGCGAAACGTACTAAGTGTCGACGAATATTCGGTTGCCCAATATTCGGTATTCGGCCGAGAGCTTAGCCGAATATTCGGTATTCGGCAAATCACTATTCGTGGCGTCTCTAGTATCGATGCCCCGGGAGCCATTTATTGGATAACCAACACCTCCGCTTCAGGTCACCACACTACGTTGGGTGCCGGGTTTATGGGGTGAGGTTAGTTGAGGTCTTGTCGGTGGATGCGTCTGCCCACTTAATGCGAGGCAGGCCGGATCGGGGGAGACCTGTCGAGGGAGACCATTTGGCCTTTCCAACAGGACTTTCTCGACCTTGCACCACTGTGGGAGGGACGGATTCACTCCTCTACAAACTGACCTCCAGATTCCTACCCACGGGTTGCCATCTCTAAAATTTGGCAACCAGGACAAGACGCGTGTAAACCCCGGATTTTAGAGCTTAGAACCCGGACATGTCAACAGGTTTTTTAAAACATAGTCAGTGTAGTAAAAAACAGTTGAAATTTTTTTAAATTTTTAAACCCGGACTACAAATGAAGCCCCGCCCGGACGCTCCCCGGACGCCCTCTAAACTAGGACAAATCCGGGGAAACCCGGACTGATGGCAACCCTATACCCACCCCTCATACATTTTTGCTTCACAGAACTTCCATTACTCCCTCTCCCTCCACACAGCATTACTAAACATGACAGAGGCCTTGAAGGAAATTATATTCCTCCGGGCCTCCTGTGTGGAACTATCGTAAAAAAAAACAGAATTAATAATGAATAGGTAGATTTCCTCTCAGATAAACAACTTATATATATTACGGGGGTTTTACAAAATAAAATATCTTCAAGCTATGACACTATATCTACAGCTGTAATATAATTTCTTCACATCACATCGAGTGATCGAGTGCTTGTCCTGTGATTTATATATTCTAATCGAAAAAAGTCACAGTGGGAGGGATGATTTCATAATCCTTTGACAGAGCTGTGCATCAAGTTTAAGAGGATTAAAAATGAAAAAGATATTGGTGCGCTAAGGATTGCAAAATCTTGTTCCATAAACATTTTTGCTACCCACAATAAAATTAATCTGGCGCGTTGATAATCGGTAACAAAAAGGAGGTAATTCGAAATTTCCCCACGTTATTTGTTTAAAATACTATGCGCTGAAAATTACGATGTGTTTGAAAGTTACCGGTATATTAATGGTCTATAGCAGTTACTCGTTGCTTGTTATTTGGTAAGCAGAAGGAGCCGGCGTTCAAATACTGGTCGCAAAAAAATATTTTATTAGATTGATGTTATTTTTAAGGAAACGAAGTTTGAAGCGGTTTCGTGCTAAGAGCTATGGTGTTTACAGTAATCAATCACAAAATCTGCGTAGTAGAATTTGTGGATAAATTCTCATTTTAATGGGCGCAATGTACGGCTTGGAGTCGAACTTCAATATACGTTTTCTCAGACTACGGTCGAACTATAAAATTTTTCTCAAGGCCTATGCCGCCGAATCGACTGAAATTTTGGATTTGTGTAAAAACTATGGTCTTTATTGGAATCGAAATCTGCAAAAAGTAGCAATTTATATGATAAAAAATAATGAATAGATATTAATACGCTTCTTCAATAATGGCAAAATCACTGTATGGCGTCATTTTAATTTAATTAAATAATAAACTTAGTTTACACAAAACGATAAAAAATTTCAAAACAAATGGTGTCTTTTTCAGTAAACAAAGTACAAGTACTTAAAATAGGCATTTTTAAACATTTCACACACTTTTTTACACTTTATTTCATTTTTTACGCGAAATTTGATACAAATTCTTTGATCCATTTAAAAAAAAAAACAAAAATCGTAAAAACACGCCTAACCTCAGCGGCTGCCACAGACAAATAAACAGTGAATACAGCTGATAATTTTATAATATTTCAGGGGCATGTATACCAACTACCAACATAACAATAAAAAAAAATTAAATCGGACTCTCGAAACCAGAGAAATTAAAAATTTCCCGTTACTTTTTGAACAGCCGACGTATAAGAATAGGAAAATAAGTACATAGCATGAACCTAAAAAGCCGCTGAGGAGGGAAGATGTATGAAAAAAGCCTTTACCTACCTACCTTTTTAATGATATATCTTATTCTCATCAAAAACCCAAGATCTCTGATCTCTTGTTGTAATAAAAACGTTATAATCTAACTAAGTTCTCGAAAAAATAAAAAAGGAAGACACAATAGTAAGTTAAGGCTCCGTTACCGGCCCCAAAAAGAAGAAGATGGAGAGATAGAAATTACGAACGTTAGAGGAGAGCGCTAACATTTACAGCGCCAAAATCGATGCAAAAACTGTGAAAATCTTTAATAAAACACGACTCGTTTGAAATAGAGCAAAAATCTCTTGGGGGTTGTCTAAAACAGTATTTAATGAAACACTGTGAATTTTTTCAAACATATAACTTCTAAAATAACGGAAACAGACTTGAAAAAAAAAAAAAAATTGGAGCATACTTTGCGATTTTTTGCTATCGAGGGAATTTCATATAATTTGCGTTTCGGCGTGTGGAATGTATAGATATTATCTTCAAAAATAACATATATTTTTTTAAGAGCTTAAAGACTTCAAATGTTTAAGGGAGGTTTGCAAGAAATCGGTAGAAATTCGGAGAGCGGCCTCTTAAGCGTAAAATTAAATAATCAAGCTGCAAAATATTTTTTTTATACAAAAGACATAGCAAAAAATGTCTAGCAAGGATTTGTGCTATTTTATTTATATTTATGAAAAATTATTCGGTATAGGTCATTAAAAAAGGAAAATTTTTCAAGATTTTTGGAAATTATTGTGAGTTAATTGTAAGTATTTACAAAATTATAAAAAAATGTTCAAATTTGACAGTGCATCGTCTTAATGCTTTATAGTAGCTCTAGTGTTGACGTAAAATTAAAATGTGTGTGGGTTTTTCAATTATTTTATGTGGTATAGTTTTTAGTTTATATTATAATATATACATTAAAGTTTTAACCACTGGGATGATGCTAACAGGATATATGCGTTTAGTGAACAATTTTTGACTAATTATTTATGATTAAGCAGAGTTGTTTTTTCTATTCAGTAGGAATGATGTCTGTATTAATACCAGTTGTTTTATCAGTGGCGGTCCGTGAGTTTTCAGTGAGCTATTGGGCTAAGATTAAAAAATATGACGTTTTTGACGTTGTTGTAGCTGAAAATGAATTTTATTTTTTTTCAAAATTTCAACTTTTTGTATGAAGATCTTCAGGATTCTTTCAGTCAAGGGATGCGCCGCATCCACATACTGAAAGATCTTCATACAAAAAGTTAAATTTTTGAAAAAAAAAATCATATTCAGCTACAACAACATCAGTAACGTCATATTTTTCAATCTTAGCACTCTAGCTCACTGAAAACTCACGAACCGCCATTGTGTTGTATATATTTTATTTACCCTCTTGTAGAACAAACATTAGAAAAAATTCCCAAATTCCTCGTGTAGGTGCACAATATAATACAAAATTTCACAGCATTGACATTTTTAGTAAAAACCTAAATAAATATCGATATGAAGTAACGCGTACGATCGATAATTAATATGAGAATATATCGTGAGCATCTCCTATCCTTTTTCCTATATTCCTCTTCCTCTCCCCTTCCTATAACCCAAAATTAATTATAATATAATAAAACTTCATTTCCGATGTACTTTATCATAAGAAACCTCTGTGGCTTGACTCCAGTTCAATTATATATTTATCACCGTATATGTATTATGTAAAAGCTGTTTGTTTCTTACAAATAAATAAATAAATAATTTCATCCTACCTTCTTTATAAATAAAATTAAATATAAAATAAAAATTAAGGATTATTATTAAAAATCATTTTGATGGGCATAGATTTAACTTACAAAATGACCGATTTACTAGGAACACAAATACTAGGACCCAAAAGCACTTTCCTATTTTGTATTTCATTATATTAACATGGTAATTAGTACTTTTTAATGATTATTGTTAACTTACAAAAATTTCCAAAGTGTCCTCTAAAAACTCGAAAATTTTAATTCCTTAATGGCCCATATTTTATAGTCTATGTATATAAAAATTTTGGTTCGGTATGTTAGCGTTAAAAATATGTGCATTTCACATGTTTTAGCGGCATAGCAAGGCATGCCGGGAACCAGCTAGTTTAAAATACAAATATTAAAGTTATTTGCTATATCTTTAAATATATATTTTTTTCAGTTTGTTAAAGTATTATGGCTACAAATAAAAAATTATAGGAAAAAGGCCGTTACTAGCTTTTTGATTGAGACTTTAACAAACTCGAAAACCGCAACAAAAAAAAAATTATTTATCAGTACATTTGTTGCTTCCGTCATTCCGGGATTGACGCATGACGACGCGTATGTAGGTACGCATATGCAGACTTTTTTAAATTAACCTTCTCATCAATGGTTAAAACTCACCGACCGTAATAAGCATATTATAATGCGAACCGTCCTACTATTATTTTCTACACTTGCATACATACATTATTTATTAGGCGATTAGGCATTTAATAATATGCAGCCTTAATAATTCATGTATGTAATTATAAAACTAACTATTTATGTAAAGTGAGAAAGTCAAGCAGACAATGCTTTATTTTTTTACCTCGTACAGAATTTCTATGCATCATTTAATGGGCAATGTCCTCGAACTTAATCTTGTTAATAGATAAGATTAAATTTCTGTCTAAATTGACGTTATCAGAAAACAATATGGACTAAATAAACGCCGTGACAAATCATATTGGAATGATTACAAAAACCGATGATCAAAAATATTCCACTTTACAGGACGGAAATATTATAAACTTAATAATTTATCTATAAACAGTTTATAGTAGATATCTATTACAAAGAATAGCTTTTAATTCTAAACAATAGGTATTTGGTACATTCAGGCCCAGACTTAGAGGCCCAGGGGTCTAGCACAGTGAAATCGATAAATTTACAATATCGGATCGTAGGCGTAACTACCGATGATTTTATATCGTTTTCCCGAGCACGGCAGCACTGTTGATATCCAGACCGAAATTGACACGGATCTGTCTATGGATTTGCTTTCGTAAATATCATAATATAACGACCGGTCAGTGGCTGAGTTGGCATCGCGTTTATGTCCCACCCGGGCGTCTCGTGTTCGATTCCTCAGCTGGATAAGTCATCCATCATGACTCAAGTAAAACTTTTGGCTTACTGTGGTGGTAGAAGGAGATTTTCAAATATTGTCGGGTTGTTCGTAACCCGGAAATGTTAAAAGTTCTTTAAAAAAAAAATTGACAATTTCGAATTGAAATATTTGAATTGATAACCTCCTCCTTTTGGTCGTTTAAAAATAATTAATTTTGCAATATTCTTACAATTCTTAAAATAACAAAAAATATTTATAAAGGGCACTGACTGGGGCCCCTCCTGCGGTGTTGGGGCTCTAGGCCCGGCTTTTCGTGCCTCTAGTGGAAATCCGGCTCTGGGTTTATTATCCACTGTACTATTTGTTCAACAAGAAGTGACGACTTTGAAATTCAAATGTAGATATCTACGTTGTATTATTATATGAGGTAAAATAATTCGATATTAGTCTGTTATCAATAATTTGTGGCCCCTAACATCCTGTTGGAATTAAATGAATTATGAGATTACGGATCTTTTCACACAACTCGCAAAAACAAAAAAAATAAGGGCTGGCAAATTAAATGAAAAATGAAACATAACAAGAAATAAACTAGGTAGTTCCAATTGAAGACGTGGAAAAATACGAGGTTAGTCGTTTACAGAACTTGAACAATTGCAGAGTTAATATCAATATTAACTAGTCCTTAATGTCATAAACTTGTAGGAATTTATTTCTAACAGTTTTACTTGATTAGATTACTGAAATGTACCTACTGTATTTATAACTTCGTTTTTGACAATTATCGTACCAATACTTTCATAGCATTACGATTTGTACTTGCAGAGTCGTAAATACCAGTTAGCATTTAGGTACTATGTTATCTGTAATTAAATTCCCAAGTAAAAACTTAAATGGTTTTTAGTTCTTGTTTTGTACAGTGACTTAGGTGTTTCAATAAAATTACGTTATCAATAAGAAACCTGTTAGAAATTTGTTAGTTGTTTGAAAGTTTTATTGATTAACGTTTGTAATGAATTCTCGGTGAACCGAATATAGGTTAATCTCGATTAAATCGTCATTTCGTTTTCTATAATGTAAACCTGAACCTTGAACTATAATGTGGGCCCACCTTGGCGCCAGCGATGTGCCTGATCCAGGTCGCAGGATTGGCGGAATCGGAACTGAAGCAGTGGAAGCCACTTCCCGTTTCCGGCGATCAGTCGGCCATGCTTCCTGTGCGACATACTGCTCAGTGCACGCTCTGCAGTGCCGAGAGAATAGTGGCTACTTGTCGTGCCATAACCACTGTTTACGGCTGTTACCAATATAACATCAATTTACGCGGTATTGCCGATTAAATGCTTTCCATTGACGCATAATGCAATATTTGAGTCTTCCACTAACCCGCAAATAACTGAACGAATAACATCAGAAGGTAAAAAAATTATGAAGACGACAACGCCAATCATGACATTATAATTTTTTTTCTGAAAATTTCTTTAGCACCGTTGTGATTAGAAACTCTATGAAACGAAAAAGAGCGACTCTAAACAAACACATACATCTATCGGATTTAGCCTGCGAGAGAATGAGATAGTATTATCGGTCTCCTCTTTGTGCGGTGCTTCGTAACCTCCTCACTCTTATCTACTTTAGTTTTCTAAAAGTTTCACTTCTGTAGCGTGTAAATTACACAATCTGTTTTTTTAAAAATTATAATTGATGTATAACATTCGTTAACCATTGTAATTAACCAGTTAGTAAAGAAATAATCTCGGATTTAACTGAGGAACTAGTCTATTTACTAATACTGATTTAGAAATAATAAAGGTACAACATACTACTTATAAATGTAAGGTACAGTTACAAAAAAGTACAGTATCTAAAATATTTAAAAACCTTGGACAATAAGTAAAAATACCCACAATAGGAGTAACTCAATATATCTGAAAATCAATCAGTCTATTTTTCTGAATTTCGGTAAAAATGTTGCGTTAAAAAAAAAGCTTAGGAACTAGGTATCCGTAATGGTGTTGTGTTTTATTGTAAACGGTGAGTCGTGAATGGTGGGGGTGGGGTAGTGTGAGAGACATTTTTCTTTATTTTTCTATATAAAGATATTACTTTCAACGTATCTATTTTCGAAACCATCAAATCAGTGGTGGATTAAAGCCTTTAATGACAATGACGTAATAATGTATACTTCAACAATGCGAGGTTGATGGGAAGATAGCGATGATAATTTTATTTAGTATTATTATGGCGGTACCAAAAAAGGAACCTTGTGTTAAATGCACTGCGGTATAATGGTGTTTGCATAATAATAATATATCTAAAAGCATTCAAGTAGGTACCTATATAAACAATGCTTTATTATTGCACGGGTCGACTAATCTGGACCACAATCAAACACTCAATGTCAGCTTGCAAAAACGATGTCAAAAATGACCGTAGAAAACTACATTTCGAGTAATTTTGTCCTTCACAGAGTATAGTGAATTATGGTGGGGGACTGTGACAACAACCTGAAGGGGACAATGCATGTAACACCGATATAGTACAAGAGTCCATGACGATCAGACCTTCGTTATTTTATAAAACCTGAAAGATTCTCTGTGTATGTACCATGTACCTAACACAGGTAAAGACGATCCCCGACCATGACGTTTGGATCACAGTGGCTTTGAAAGATATTAAATTAATTTATTATAGTTGTACTTACGTTAAAGTATAATAGCGGAATTTTATATATGTTACTTGAGGAACTATCAACATATATTTTCTCAGTAATCAAACAGTTTCGATGGTTCCTTCACCTTGTCAGACACATTAAAAGTCTACCATAGATGGCTAGGGGGCGCGATGGGAGTGAAATAGTGAAATAAATTTCGACGCTGGCAGACTAACTACTTACTACCTTGTAAAAGTGCGAGCAAAATGCTCTTGAAATTGAGGTGCAATGTTAAACACCTTTTTTACCTGCTATCTTTCAAGGCCACTGTGATCCAAACTTCATAGTCCGGGATCATCTTTACTTGTATTAGGAACATACACAGAGAAATTTTCGGGTTTTATAAAATGACGAAGGTCTGATCGTCACGGGCTCTTGCTCTATTATATTATTACGGTAGACAAAATAATGCATCTATTGCAGTCTATTGCAGAAAACATTTACTCTTTCCAAATTAAATTGTACCTACTGTACAGAACATTTAAGTATTTTAGGAATGGTTTTCCAATAAATAAACAGAATAATAAAAATGATGCTAAAAAACAAAACACACATGACAACAGAACAAGAGGACATTAGATTCATTTGCATTCACCATTTGCATAAAATAACACGTCCATGGAGAAGCTGAACTTAAACACTTGAGAGAGGTTTGAAAACATCGCTTTTATTATCTTTTATTTGATCACACACAATCTCTCTACGTTGGGCAAAAACTAACAATTAAAATAAAATTAAAAAATCATTTCTGTATCCTTCTGAATTTATATTTAAAGAATTTAATTAATTTGAATTAATAAGTTTTTTTAAACACAGCAAATCTCAGACAAAATACATATTACGATTCCGATATGTAAAAAAACTTTGGGTAACAGAACTACAAACACCTAAGATCGAGTTTCTTTAATAAATTTCCAGAATATATAAGATCCCTTAAAAATAGCTTCAAATAATTCAAAACACAATACAAAAAACTAAAATAAATAACACCTTCCTCTCATATCAAACAGAGCTTTTTATAGAAATATATTTTTAAATAAAAATATATAGAAACGAAATTAAAAGGATAAAATGTTTAAATAAACACATGTACTTAACTATTACTCTGTTATGAATTATGTTTATATTTTATACCAATAAATTTATTTAAAAAATATATTGTAAACCACTGGAAAAGTTTACTGATAATGTAATGTTAATGCAGCTAATTTGCCCGTAATTCCTATCTAATTTGGGAATACATTACTGCATATGTTACTGGTGTTATTTATTTTATCTAATGCGTCTTCAATTTAACCATCTTCATTGCTTTCACCATTGCTTTGCAATTTCACCAGCTTAACGTAGGTTATTAGAGTGTTACATAATTAATAATAGTCAAGAAGAACCCAGAAGTTGAAATTTGCACGAATTTAAATGACAGTCGTGACTTGTCTTCCGAGTTTGGAGACCATTTCTAACAGAACTTTTTTCCAATTCCAATTTTTTGCATGAGAAAGACCGTGCGAACTTCATTCAGGAAGGAAAATAAATTCTTCTTTGAAGCTTTTAGAAAAAAGGAAAAATGGCGCTGAATGCTCTCTTAACTTTAGTTCTTTTATTAATAGCCTGCCAAATAGCTATAAATTTACAACAATTGACAAAACTTGTATAAATACAATATAGCTCTGATTGGAATGTGTCTGAGAATGAAATGGCAAACGAATACCGTATCTCAACTCTCAACACGTAAAAAAACTCTTTTCCCGGATTGGTTTTTTCTATGACCTCTAGAAATCAGACGAGTAGGAAGCAGGTAGCGAGCACCGTATCAAATTAATGTGAAGATCATTGATTACACACCACAGCTGCATTTTATCGAATCATAATCGATTAGAATTAACATTTAAAAACTATTGACTGATTTGCGTAATAAATTGTCGACGACAAAATATTTAAATATTGTTATGTAATGGGCGGCGTCGATTTGATTTTTAAGCAAATCTACAATTTTATTCTGATGAAAATTCTTGCGTTTGAACTTTAAAACACATTAAAACTTTCGAAAAACTCTATGTATAGCCCAGGCAACGTCCGGGACTTCAACTAGTAATAAATATAAATTTGAAGTTCGTCAAGAAAGTCAAAGAGAGAAAATGTAATATTAACGAAAAAGGTCGAATATAATTTTACATGAGTATTATTTCTATCATTTTAGATTTAAATTGCGGTTTATAAGTTGCTGTTATACTTTTTCCGTAAGGAAATGCATTACTGCAGCAAAAATTTCGCCGTCATTAATTCTATGTTTTTTTCAGTCCCAATTTAACATGATTTGTTATATACTGTTTATATTTAAAAAAAATTCGCCACGATAATGATTGTTTGTTATTTTTAATATGATATTGTGTTGTTATGTGAATTTTTATTATAAACTACCTATGTTTTAAATTAATTAAATAAACTTTTGCCTGATCTCAAAACAGGATATCATAGTGAGACAGGCATAGCACATCACTAATTGTAGTTTAGAAGTAATAAAGATGAACAATGATAAAAAAATCGCACTACTAGATTTGTCAAAAATTTTTGCTTTGTTATTTTAAATGAAACGTTAGAGAAATTTAAATACAAACTTTTTGTGTCTCAAATTAACACCAAGCAATGCATATTTTGGAAAATGCGTTTATTATTCAACATCAGCTTGCTTGCAACACCATAAATTTTATGATACACGACTTGTAGAATAAGTATTACATTATTTACTCTGTCGGTACATTCAATAATATGTATCCATAATATTAATACTTTATGTATGTGAGGTTTGACATCGTCAGTAATATTACAAATAGTGCAAATTAACATACACACGAGTCGGTATAATTTTATTATATCGTGTTGTTTAGTAAAGCCAACGACCAGATTAGGT
Source organism: Limnephilus lunatus (assembly GCA_917563855.2). Lineage (NCBI taxonomy): Eukaryota > Metazoa > Arthropoda > Insecta > Trichoptera > Limnephilidae > Limnephilus > Limnephilus lunatus. Next base: position 80,945,592 of record OU830597.1, on the reverse strand, counting down.
CTGATAGCGTAATCTCTTACGTGTATTTTATGTATATACGCGACTGAAGCCCTATACCGGAGTATATCGCGAACCCCTCAGATTACATTATTTTATGAACCGTGCTTATAAGAACTGATAATTCTCTCACCGATATATACGCCATCTATAAAACATGTTAAACTTGTGCAAGGCAACATGATGTCATGTTTCAAAAACGAGCAAGTCTGCACATTTATTTATCTTAATCATTAATTGCCTGCCAGGAGACAGTGGGACTATGGCACTCCTCATTGAAAAATATTTTGAGGTGGGAGAAAACACGTGAAGAGAGAAATAATTCATGCTTTTAAATGTTATTCTCACTGCGTTATCTAATATGTAAAAATTATAAACTATATACTATATACCCTATACCACCCTGCCACCTACCAGGACCCTCGGAAACCTTAGAGTTTCAGGTTTAACATTCGTATAAGGCCTTAATAAATGTGCATTATATTGAATGCCTGAAAAAAAATCTTTTTTCAATTTAGCTCGATGGATTAGGAAAATAACTTCCCTCAGGGTCTGTGTCATCTTAGGAGATGCTATGTGGAGGGTATTTTTAATGAAAGAGAGGAGGGGAAGTTCTGAAAAGGACAAAGGTGTGAGGGGTGGGTAGGAATCTGGGGGTTAATGTGTCCAGGAGTGACGGACGTACAAATTCATCCCTCTAACTTGCGGAATGGGTCGAGAGTCCGGCGGGAGGTCCGGCGGTCAAAAGGTCTCCCTCAATCAGTCTCTTTCGATCTGACCACGCAGAGGGTGAAAGACCTAGACGATCCTCGCCCCATGAACACGGGCACCTCTGCTAAGTCACCAAACTTAGCGAATCACTTGGGGCGCCCTATGGCAGAAGTCTTGGTCATCCAAAAATGGTTCCAGGGGCGGCGTTACCCATATTCGCCTCCCAATTTGTATTATGTGTACTCACAGTCCCCGAGACATTACACTCCTCCTGGTCAGGACCTACACTATTCTTTTCTTTGGCACCGTTGTGATTTGAAACTCGATGAAAAGGAAACGAGCGACACTAAAAAGGGACAAATACATACGAAATAAGATTTAGCCTGCGAGAGAATGATACTGACTGCGCGGTGTCCTCTTTGTGCGGTGCTTCGTAGAAAAAATGTAAAGTAATCTTTAACCTTGATAACAATATTATAATAAATAAACCCCACAATTATCCTACTCCTGATACTCTCTCTAAGTTTAGTTTTCTGAAGATTTCACTTCTACCGCGTGTGAACTATTTATTGCACACACGTTTATTTTTTTAAATTTTGTAAATTTCCATTCATTGATAAACTTTCTATCGAAAATATAACTATAACCGTCCAATGAAAATTAATAAAGTTGTCTGACAAGATTTGGTTAGGCCTCACTTTTATTTTTTAAATAATTAATTCCCTGTTGCCAGCCCTGCATTATTTATTGCAACTGATTTAATTTCTTGTTCCTAATAGAGTCACGCGAGCTAAAAATATATTTCCCTGCAACAATAATATCAATTCCAATTGATTTACATACTTCCATATACCAAACACACAAAGCTTTTGCGCCCTTGAGGTGATTTTCTCACGAAAATGGCGCTATAAAAATCATCCAATAATAATAATAATTATTATTAGGTAACCGATGCGGAGAAGCAGATATTTTTAATGGCGCCAAAAAGAATTTACAAAAAGCTTTTCACAAATTTCTTGAAAATAATCATTAGTTGTTTAAATTTTAGTTAATTTGAATCATGTTAGTATGTTTACACTGTATAAAGATACTTGTACCGTAAATAAATAAATACAATAATTCAACACTAGCAGTTAAAAACCCGCTTCGCGGGTGTTTGCTTCTGCGCCCTGAGGGCGGCGTGTGCCACGACAGTAGCTTAGTCACAAACTTAACGTACGTATCATCTATATCCAGCCTGGAGAGATTCATGAAAATGCTAATCCAAGTGTACTTATGCCTGCCAGCCGACGTTCTTCATGCTAGCTGTTAACGTAAGTGGTGCCATCTTTTGGCATTATTAGCTATTTGATTTAATTCAGTTCTATTACGATAGTAGATTAGTTACAAACTTCACGTTGACAGATGGTTTCCATATGGAGCGGCGTCAGAGTTGCACTCGGAATCGGATTCTTAAATTTCAACCATACAGTCGCTAGAGTATTAAAACTGTCAGATAATCTTGCTGTATTTATCTTAATTATCTTCTTAACCCTAGAAAGATAATCTACGTCTGAGAGCCGTATAGTAAACAATACACAAGAATTGCTGTCTTTTATTTATTTCGCAACGTAGCGAGCCTCAGTTGCCGTATTGCCGAGCAGAGCGTGCGCGGAGCGGCTCTGTCACCACGGTAAGTACCTACAATAATGACGGAGAAATACATACACCATACGCCTTGATTGATTACCTTTTGTGTAACTTTCAGACTTATTCGTTTATACGTGATTTAGAGAAATAATAATAAAAAGATATATAATGACTGATCAACATTTAAACTTTCATAACATTCTTTCCTTACTTTCATAAAAATGATACGATTTAGACATAAAACTAAACATTATTCTTCATTTAAAAAAAGACTTAATATTTTGTAGTTGATTTGTAAGAAAGAGGTGAACAGAATTTTGATATTTTTTTTACTTATAGTATATTTTTTCGGCTTTATTTAAAGTACAAAACCCTACCCTAATTATACACTTTTAAACATCAGTACGTCTCCAGGACCTTTTGTGTAACTTTCAGACCTGTTCGTATGAATGTTATTTAGCGAAATAAAAATATATATATTTCTAAGTATAACGACCGATTAGCATTTAAACTTTCACATCATATAAAAATAAGATTTAGACATAAAATGAAATATTATTTTTCATTTAAAAAGGTTTAATATTTTGTAGGTGATTGGTAAGAGATTTACAGAAGTTTTGTTATTTTTGCAATTACAATATATTTTTATAATTATTTTGGTTTTATTTATTCTTTATTAAGTATTTGACTACCTTTAAACGGTGTAAGTATGATAATTTGTCAAATATTCACTTTTAAACTTCAGTACGTCTCTAAGACGTATGATTATCTTTAAGTAGATAAAAATAAGATTTAATCTTTCTAGGGTTAAACTAACCTAGATATTTATTAAAAAAACTGAAAACTGACTTTATCACTTTAGAACATCCTGAAATCCAGGCAATCCCGAGCACGTAACAGTAGATACCATAATATTAATATAATGTGTTCCTAGAGTTAAAAGCAATTTATCAAATCGCAGTTAATACATGATAGAGTTATCACGTTGAAGGTGAATTATTTTTATGACTCCTAAATGTGTCCTCTATAATGTTTTTGGGAAGGTGGCGAGATACTCATAATATGGCGAGGGGCACTCAACACAATGTTCACCTTATCAGCTTAACAACTATCGCTACGTTGTGTGCATTGCCTATTATTATGTGTCATGCTAAACAAATATTATTCACCATACTTGGAGGTACTTCAGGAGGCTATAGGTACCGCCGCCCCGGGAATTTATTGGATAAGCAGCACCTCTGCCATAGGTCACCCCACGTGGTTAGCCCGGGTTCATGGGATGAGATTTATTCGGATCTTATCGGTGTAAGCCACGTGTATGCATTTGCCCGCCAGCTTAGTGGCAGCCCGGATCTGGAGAGAATAGTCGAGGGAAACCTTTTGATATCTCCTCAAGGACTCTCAGAATATCAGCTTGCACCGCAGTGGGAGGAATGGATTCACACGTCCGTCACTCCTGGAGACACTGATTTTTAAATTCCTAGTCACCTCTCATACATTTTTCCTTCCCAGAACTTGCTCTACTTCCTTCCCTCAAAAGACTCTCCACAAAGATGACATAGGCCCTGGAGGGATTTTTTTTACCTCAGTGTCACCTGTGTGGAGCTAATGCCAAAAAAGCAAAGATTAATGCTAAATCACTATTTTTGATAAATTTTTATTATGAATCTCTACTACGTTACGAGTATAAATACAAAAAAAAACTTTGGATAAGTTGAAGCTTTTGAAAGTACCTACTAAATCTCAAAAGTAGGTTTTTTTATTAATACTTTTTTCTATACTTGAAATGTGTATTTCTTCCGTTAAAATTTTTGACAGATATCGTAATTTCCGAATTGTTAATTTAATAAAGGTGTTCATGATATATATCAGGCCCCTAGCATCTCAGCCCATATGAGACTCCTCAGGTTGAGATGGGCTGGGCATGTACAGAGAATGCCGGATACACGCGTCCCAAAAACAATTTTGACTGGACACCCAGGCGGAAAGAGAAAAGTGGGAAGACCCAGACTGAGGTGGGAAGACGAGTTAAGAGGGGATGCAGCACAGCTTCTCCAGTTAAAAACCTGGAAGTCAGCCGCTGAGGACAGGAGGAGTTAGAGGCGAATGTTGAGGGAGGCCAAAGCTCGACATGGGCTGTAGCGCCATCGGAGAGAGAGAGATTTCATTTAAAAGCTTAATTTCTGATCGTCTCTAACAATAGAATGAGGGTGTGTAATTCTCACGCAGTAGAAGTGAAACTTTCAGAAAACTAAAAAGACAAGAGTGGGAAATCTACGAAGCACCGCACAAAGAGGATACCGATTATACTATCTCACTCTCTCCCAGGCTAAATCCTGTAGATATATGGGTTTGTCTCTTTTTAGTATCGCTATTTTTGGTTTTATCGAGTTTTAAATCACAACGGTGCTAAAGAAATTTTTACTTCAATTAAATTGGTTAACTTGTACGGTGTCGTTTTTGTGAAAAATCACTTCAAAGGATCACTAAAAAAATGTACATTTACATCCGATTTCGAAAAACTTGTATAAAGCTAGGTCATCGCTAATATTTATTTTTGTTGCCCTGGATATCTCTGCGGATTTTTATATTTTCAAATACCCAGTTTACGGATATATTCATGAAAGTACTGAATTGTATCTGGTTTTTATGATTTTGGCGTATCTTATTTTATAATATGAGCAAAAAGTTACATTTTCTCCACAGTCACCTGGATAGATTTCCTGACAATCTGAGAAATTATAGTGAGGAACAGGGAAAGCGCTTCCACCAGGACTTAAAAGCGATGGAGGAAAGGTATCAGGGTAGATGGGAACGCCGCATGATGGTAGATTACTGCTGGTGTTTAAAAAGATATGGAAGAAAAGCTTATAAAAGGTGTTTCTTTGAAGTATAACATAAGATTTACAAAGTTTTCTCTCTTTTTATTTTTACTTACATTAATTAAACACTAAAACCAAACAATTAGTAATTATTATCAATAAAAAAATTCAAATGAAAGAATATACTAGTTATTTCATTGTGTTTTTTGTAGTGAAATAAGAAAATAAAAACTAGAGCCAATATTCCAAATTCATTCACAGTTTCATAAATTGTAGGCACAAAATGATTCAGAACCACTTTTATATCAAGGGCAACAAAACCATTGTTGACCAGCGTTATCTTGATTGATTTATTGATGTAATTTTGCATAATTGACCTTCTAAATATGAGGAAGGTCACCGTCCATGTGAGATTTCAAAATAAATTTGGTTTTGAAAGGCAATGCGTTCACAACTTAGAATGCCTTGAACTTGTTTATTTTGCAGGTTGCAAATAATGCCTTATTGGGTTGGGTATTATGTGGGTTGGTTACAGACATCAAACAGTGTCGGTGCTCGCAGAAGAGGAGAAACCGGTTCGGTTGAACGGAGAAATGTCTGCGGGTAAGTAACTTGCGGAGTTGTTCAACTTATATCGTTAAGATCAAAGTGAAGAAAAAATACATAAACGGTAGAAACCGTACCTCGGAGATCAGCAAACTCACCACTTATTTACCACAGAGGGGCGTGCAGTAACTTTTTTAAAAACTTCACTTATCTCAAAAAAATCGCGAATTACTTATATCGCCAATATGAAAAAAATATGATTTTTAATCGTCCTACCGTCCTCGGACTATCTGATCGGCGGGTATTTTTATTTGAATGGTTTCTATTTGTTTGGATGGGTTCCATGATAACTCAACAAATTAGCAAATCAACACTCTTTTGAAAATTAATCCTAAAAAAAATCCTAACCCATAAAAATAATTTGGGTTAGTTTTTTTCTTCATTTTTCGTGACTTTTTTATGTGTTACAAGAGCGCCCCTATCTGTACTCCGTACGGTGTAAAGGCACGGGAACTATGTAGCCATCCGGGTGTGCACCTTTGTGAGGCGGTTTAAGGGAGGGGCTGCAGGAACGGATTTATTAATGCGGGTATTGAAGAGGCCCGGATTATATGAAAGAGGAAAAACGGTATCTCGTATCACATACGAGCCGACTTAGGTACACCAAAACAAGTGGAAGGAACGACCCGTTCTCGTGAAGCCAACATCAACTGTAAACGGATGTTCAGCTCGTGTCCGTCGAGTTTCACGTATGTGCACTGGGGATAAATGCTGCTAGCATCTTAGAGCAGGCTCTATTAAAATACCAGTAGAAAAGACTCAGCATGCCCACATTGCGTCTGCGCATTAGAGATGGAAATCGGTCTCTTAACAACGGACTGTCAATCAGACGGACGGCCCTCCTTTGCCCAGAATCAAGTAATATGGGGCTCCAGTCCAGAGATGGCTCCCAAATTCAACTGTTGGGCGTACTTGAGATTTATTTAGGGTTAGGAGCTGGTCATTGTTGAAGAGTCTGCTAGCCCTATACAAGACGCCCAATTTCTTGGAAGCCAGATTTACTCGGGCTTCTATAGAGCCCAATACTTGGGCCGGTTTGATATACTTATTTCAAGCATTTCAATGGAGTCTATATCGCACATTCCATAGAAAGCGTCACTAGCGACAGTAGCGACATCTTAGGGAGATGGTGTGATCTAACTTAAATATGCTTTTCGTAAGGGGTAGTAATCATAAACACTATTCAGAGATAAAACGTAAAATAGAAATTTTTCAAAAGTGAGTTGTTTTGTTACTGTGTTGAGTTGTCTGATTAGGAACCGTTTGAATGACGCTGAGCTAAAGGACAATATTTTTTCACGTATCATTTGCAATTTTCTTTTAGCAATCTCGGAACAATGAAACTAGAATATTACACTTGAACTTGGACTAAAAACAAATTCGTGGTTATAATTCGCTTGGCTGGTGTCAAGTAGGTTCCGTCAAGTGTGAAAAAATAATAATAAAATTCATACGTCTTATTCTCTGAAGCATTTATTATGACGAAATATTAGGTGGTTAATTATGAAATGTGCGCAATCTAATTATAAAAAACTGAAGAAAAGAGAAAATAAATACATACATAAATAAACGTATGGCGTTACATATCTCAGAAAAGAGTTATTTGACCCCTCAGACCTCAGACCTATTTTGTCGGAAGTTAAAAATATTTCCGCTTTGCAATAAAATCCAAATAAATGAAATATTTCAGTTTTGAAGGATGATGAAATACGCTTTCAAATTTTATAATTCGAAATAAACGTATAGTTTTTAAACGACTTCGAAAAGGAGGAGGATATCAATTCGACGGTATTTTTTTAATTTTATTTTTTATGTTTGTTATCTCAGAACTTTCGATTGGGTGAACCGATATTGATGATTCTTTTTTTATTAGAAAGCTGGTGCTTCCGTGTGGTCCCATTTTATTTTGGTCTAGTTCTGACAATGGGATCCATGAAAAAACCATATATGTCTTAAATTTGCAATAAGTATGTGCGCGAACAATGGACGAATAACTCAATATTACGCCAACAGATTTCGATGATTCTTTTTTTAAAGTAAAACTTCTTTACGCACGCTCGTCACTAAAAATAAAAAAAATAAACAAAAATTTTAACAAAACAAAAAACGACTTCAAAAAACGCACTAAAAAGTAAAAAAATAATTTCGTACGATTGTTATTTTTGGAGTCGGTGTCAGCCAAGATCTCCACATCTCACCTATAACTTCCTATCAATGTAGTTATCTTGGCTGACACCGACTCCAAAAATAAAAATCGTACGAAATTATTTTTTTACTTTTTAGTGCATTTTTTTAAGTCGTTTTTTGTTTTGTTAAAATTTTTGTTTATTTAAATATAATAATTTTGAATGCAAACGTAAAAAAGTTTTTTCTAACTAAAATTACTGATAACGAAAACAATAATAAAAACACACACATATTTTGTTAGGAAAATGTATCAACGTTATTGTATGTTCATTTTTTGTCATTTTGTGTAAAAATAATTAATAAAAAATTCCCAATTTTTCATAATTTTTTTTCAAATTGCGGTCGGACTTTGGTTTCATAAAGGTGTACTTTTAATTATTTTATGGTTAACTTTTAGATTTGAATATAAAGTGTGGTGTTTTCTTTTTCTAACACCGTTTAGATCATATTTCTAACCATGATAGTAAGGGAGAAACAACTATTTCTATGAGACCTATACAAGTTATAGGATAATATTTTATTTTGGTAATTCATAGTTTTTCACGCCCCAATGTCAATTTGCATTATCTACGCAAGTAGTTGTGCACAAGTTTTTCGATGACATAAGTTGCACTGCTAGTTTCACGTGTAAACATATAGTTTCATCGTGCATTAGTTGTATGCCACCAAATCAGAACGCGCTAGCGCGAAATTACGCCACCACCAGTGGCATGCAACTAATTGCACGGTTTAAAAACGTGATGCAACTACGACGTTGTGTGTGTTCCTTGTAACTGCGTGAGTGATGTATACAACAACAATGTGCATTGTAGAAAAAAGCTATGATGTTAGTGGTACCATGGTTGCTGTGATACTGAAGGTTGTACGACACTAAATTTGCGCAATTTACGCAAACTTTTTGGTGTCATGTAATTATTTGGAACATGCATGCAACTAGTTGCGTTATGTAAATTCGGCTTTACGAATTGGGTTCATGGATAAATCGTTATGCAAAAAATCTATAATATACCTACTCCGATGCATGGAGTGGAGATGTTATTTATTCTGAGCTTTCAACAAATAATTATTATTCTAAAAACGAACATTCACAAGATGGAGAGTGGGTCGCGCACCCGGCGTAACTTATTGCTGGTAGTAGTTGAAGACAAGATGTCCCAGGAACTCTTATTTCTAGAGGTAGTTAGTAGTTACTCGACGATGCGGGCTGGAGATTGTTTTATGATAGAATTAAGTTAGCTGGATCTAGTTACTGCTGGGTGCTGGCTGCCTTCTGATGGTCGGGCCACGTCCAAGTACGAACGTAACCGGCGCGGCGGCAATAGAAAGCTAATTATTTTATGTGCTTATGAAACCAGACGAACTAGTGAAACTAATAATATCATCATTTTGACGGTTTGAAATTTTGAGTATAGTTTTGTTGCTTTCTGATAACCCACTGACACCAACATAATTTTATTAAGATGAAGCAATGCGAAATAATGCAAAATCATGTATTTTTGTTTTGAAAATTGATCGCTCAGAAGTATTTATTATAGATGCTTTAATTAAATACTGCGTGTAGAACATACCTTGAGCCTTTGAAATTATCGGTAATTTTTTTATAAATTTTTTAATAAGCCTAGAAAAAAATAAAGTATTAGGTCTAAAAAAAAAACACTTTCAAGCGAAAACTTTCCTAACCCTTTTCGGATTTGGTTTTATTGTATAGGTAATGTGGCAAATTCAGTTTTTTTATAATATTCGCAAAAAAATTATATTTACGCCCGAACTTCATAAAATAAAATAAAATATGCATTTTGCGTTGTTATTTCTGACATCAATCAATACGGCCGGCACTCGAAGAATTTGGATTATTAAAGTGAACATTATGCCGTTCACCTAAGGACTACACACTTGCCACACCCATTTTGTATCAGTTTTGCCCCGTCTGCGATGGGGAATAGATGATCCTGGACTCCGCGTCGCTTGGGTCCGTGAAATCAATTTTAAATTTCCTTGTTATTACAATAAACAATGCGTAAGAAATTAGTTAATGTTTTTTACAGGCCTTTACGAAATCAACCTGTAAAAAACAACCCTCAAATACCTTTTCCAACCTTTCCAAAAGCCTTTTCTCAAACCTTGTCAAGTATTTTTAATCCCTCCCAAAAAGAGGCGTGGATTCCTGGATATTTTCCTGGACTATTGGATCACCTTAAGAATGATAAGGGTTTTTGAAATCGGCCATAGGTAGGTACACGGTGCACTATGTAGGATGAAGTCAGGCATATTTTGACCGGTCAGTGGTTGAGTGGGCATCGCACTTGGGTCCCACCCGGGCGTCGCGTGTTCGATTCCTCTGCTGGCTAAGTCCTCCATCACAACACAAGTAACATTTTCGGCTTTCAGTGGTGGTAGTAGGAGATTTTAAAACATTGTTGGGTTATTCGTAACCCGGGAATGTTTGTCTTTCTTTAAAAAAAAAAATTCTGCTTTCGTTTTCACGGAGGTTTTAGGCATAATAACGAACCAAGCTGTTCAGGCAGGTTGACGTTCTATTCTTGTTTTTAAATTAATCTATTTAAATTTCGATTTTGTTTTCTTGAATGAATGCAAATCTTGGAAGTGGAAATGAACCATTTCCTGACATCCGACCAAGTTGAAACTCGGCAGATAGACTCGTTGTCGATGAACATGCATTATATTAACTTTTGGTGGCACTCACGCATACACACGCATTTCTCTGAAATTGGCTACTAGCCTACTTAGACAATAAAAAAGTAGGTATACTAAAAGAACTTTGTTCAGAATACATAGAAAATATACTCTGTGGAATAATAGGCAAATGGATTTTCAAACTAGAATCAGACAGGAAAAAAGCTCTAAAAATTGCATAATATTTAGTTTTTTGCAAATTTAAAAATCGTTAAGAATCGAACTAGATCTCAAAGAACCAAAGCACTTGAGGGAGAGTTGAAGTTCTTTATCATTTTTAAACACTTTCTCAAAATTTAATTCTTGTACACGAAATGTGGTTTTGCTTTGGGGGCTATGATATTTTCAACGTTATTTTTTACGCCCTGTAATTATCAGCTATATAAAATCTATGCAGGTAACAATTAAGGTGGCAACCGGAAGAATTATGGCGTGAAATGATATTTAGATAACATTTTATTTGCTTTAAAAGCTACCCAGGATATTGGGTAAATTAAATAATTTATAATCAACACTTATGTACTTATTTTACTTAAAAAAAAAATACATATCTTCGTAAAGACAATTTGTAAGAGATCAAATTATTTTATTTATAAAAGCAAGACAAACATTTCCTGGTTGCAAATAACCTGGCAATATTTGAAAATCTCCTACTACCACCACATTAAGCGGAAAATGTTGCTCGTGTCACGATGGAGGACTTAGCAAGCCGAGGAATTGAACTCACGACCCCTAGGTAGCATCCAAACGCAATTAATATGGTTAACGAGATCGTTATACACAATAATGATTTAATGTATTAAATACAATAACGGGATCATTTCATTAAACACAATATTTTTTTTTTAGAAGAAGCCAATATAATTAGATTACACATAAATATGTGACGCTTACAAATTCCCATAAATATGTAAATGGATTTATATGATGACAACAAATATTATCACATCAAATACTAAACTATAAAAGTTTGTGGAAACAGAAAAATCAAAAAAATATATTTATCTGGGACTCGAACACAGGACCTTTCGCTTACCACTGCGCCAAGGTGTCGATATATTTTTAACTGTATCATACTTCGACGAACAACCACCAACATTATCTTCATTTACTTAACCCGGATTCATGTAATTAAGTACTGCAATTTGAGGTTTTACTCATAAAGTTAAAATAAAAATAAATAGAAAAGTTTCTTCCAACAGAAAGATACTGGGAGTTCTACTGGATTAGAAAAAAAAATATAATTTTGCTAAAAGATGGCAGAACTTAATAATTGAGAAAAGCAGTAGAAATTGTACGTAGCAAGGAAAACAAAAACTGCAGATAGTGCTGGAAGGACAGGGAGGTTAATATAAATTACCCAGCAAGGTGTAGAATAAGACTAAACGAAGAGATAGAAAAGAAATCTGAAAAGGTAAATTTAAGTAACATTTAAACCTGTGAAGAAACTGATTGTTAGAAACTACAATCGTTTTATACACAGTAGTCATTTTGCTTTGGATACAATTTAAAATGCAAACATTTAAGCACAGCATTCCGAATTACTACGGTTTTATAACATACCCATTTCTCTTGAAAACTTTAAATTTTTCAACTTTAAAAAAATATGTTTTCTTAAAGATAATATCTATAAATTTGCTACTCCGAAAAGGGTAATTACGAGAAATATGAAATTCCCTCGATAGAAAAAAATGGCAAAGAATGCTCCGAAAATTATTATAAACTAATTTTTACTGTTATTTTACAAGTTATATGTATGAAAAAAATCACAGTGTTTCTTTAAATGCTATTTAAGACATTTTCCATGAAATTTTTACTTTAATTTTTTAAATTCTTTAGTTTTATCAAACATTTTCACAATGTTCGCTTAAATATTATCGTTTTTATTAATAGCGCGCCCCCTCTAACATTCATATTTACATATCTCCCCCCTTTTTTTTTGTTATCAAGTTTAATTTGTAGAACTCCATTTTAATTTTAATTTATTTTATATATTCAATAATTAACAGTTTGATAATGCCCTCAGAAGGCGAAACAGTTGTCACGCGTAATAATAATTACCAGCAGAACTTGTTTATAAATAAACTGTTTTTATTAATTTAATAATAAAATTATTGAATACATAAAATAAATAAAAATAAAAAAATAAAAAATAAAAGATAAATATTTCCCCTTCTTTTCTTTGTGAGCGCTTACTGGGCCGTACGCTTCATGTTAGTTAAATACTCGAGTTCATAAATTGATGCAGTGATTTATCTTTTGTTGCGTCATGTCGTGTTTAGATTCAATTGACGATTTCCCTTTCATCTGTGGTCAAAACGATTTATATCTAAATGAATTGTTAACGAATTCCTCGCCTTGAATTTTTGATACGGTATTAACTTATTCATCTATTTCAATCATTGACCCACCGTTGCGAAAATCTATTTCAGAAATGGCAGCTAAATTATTGTTCGATCACAAATAATCAGAAACATTTGGATTGTTGAATATTGTAATTAGTTTGGTTTTGAGAGTAATTTTTTTAGGAGGAAGACTAAAAAAATGAGTTTTTTTATCATCTCACTTCGCAGCTACTATTTTTTAATAATCAAGATGTTCAATAATGATATTATTTATCGTTCTTTGATGGATGTAATAGGTATTCAGAATGATTTTTAATGACACTACCATTACGAGAAATAAGATATTGAATAGATAATTAGGTTTTTCACACTTTCGATAAGTGATAAAAAGTCGATAAAATGATGAAAAAAACTAGTCTGAAAACCTAACCTATGGGTAGGGTATGCGCGCAATGTAGTTTTGGATCATTGGTTAACAGGATAAATCAGAATACTTTTGAAAAGAGAAATGTCATAAAAAGTTATGAAAAAAAGGCTAGCCTTAAAACCTAACCTAAGTTTTATTAGTCGTCGAGCCGGATCATTGTTTGCCCAATATTTTACAGTCACTTAAGAGATTTTGTAGCGATTGTTTATAGGAAACCGGTTGGCATTTTGTCAATACAAACGTATTCCTCAATTTCCTCTCTGAATTTTGACACCAGTGCAAATATTTTTTTAATGTAATCTAGGTAAATATCGACCAACTAGCGTGTCGGTACGTTTTGCTTTTTCATAAGTTAATTTTTACAGGAGTTAGGACACTTAGGACCCTCCAAAAATCGCTAAAATTGCCTGGTTTGAAAGCCATCAGAATACAAAAGAGACAATGATTTTTTTTTTAAAAGCAAAACGAAGGTACAACTTTCTCCTAAAACAATATGATAAAAATTTTAGCAATCGGCCCAGGGACGAGAAAGATGTAGAATACAAAACCTCGATTTTGACGATTTCATTTAAGTAGTTTTTTTTTTTTTTTTTTTTTTTTAATTTCTCAACCGTGTTTCCACTTAACAATACAGTATCATACACGTCTAAAATAATATCAGACGTAAAAGCCGGATATAATCGAATTTAAAAAATATATTTTGGCCACTTTGTTCGAGATTCAGATTATATTGAAACCTAATATCGAATTGATCTAGTGACTTTTATTTTGTTACATTAGTGTTCATTCCATCCTCTCCTCAAAAAGACCCATCACACAGCATCTCAGATGATACAGGCCCTGAGGGAAATTATTTTCCTCAGGGTCTATATCATCTGAGATGCTGTGTGAAGGTACTTTTTGAGGAGAGGAAGGAATGAACATTGGTCAGGAAAAGACCCTTGTTGTAAGAAGGCAAATCGTTCCATAGCCGAGCTGTTGAACTCAAGAATGAGTCGAAGAAGCGACCCGTTCTCATGTGACAAATGTCAACCGAATACATATGTTAGGCACGCGTTTGGCGTGTTTCCCGACTATGCAGCGGTGCCGAAGGGATCAATGACGCTAGTTCCTCGGAGCATCTTCCATTGTAATACCGGTAGAACAAGGATAGCATTCCCACCGACGCCTGTGCTCTAAAGATTGCAATCCGTCTGTCAAGATGGGAAAATCTATCAAACGGACCGCCCGTTTTCGCACAGATTCGAGAGTATTTTTCAGATATTTTGGAGCTCCAGACCAGATGTGGCTGCCAAATTCAACAGTGGGGCTCACTTGTGATTTGTACAGGGTTAGCAGATGAGTACAATTAAAGTATCTGCGGGCCCTGTACAGTAGGCCCAGTTAAAGTGACTTGACAATAATGAAGGTTTTCATAAATACATTCAGATATATTTTGCTGTCAGGTTTCAATTTGAAACGTTTTACATTTTCACATCTCTCCGTGATACATCGAACCTTGATTTTGTGTAAATAACTATTTAAAAACAGAGGTCATATCATTTAGTGTGCGATAAACACGTGTGTTTATGTAAATGCATTTAACTGCGTTATGATAATATTTATTAGGTAGCTACCTACGAATAAGTTATTTTGCAAGACTGATAATAATGTATTTTTAAAGTGTATGAAATTATTTGTAAATTGAACTTATCTCAGTATCATAATGTAACATGGGCTTAAATACTTGACGTACCATTGAAATTTTGAATAAATCAATATCGAATGGTTGACGAAGTTTCTGAGAATGACTTACGTTATCGTTGCGATAATTTGATATCTGATGTATTAAAGACATGTATCATTCCTTTCTTCCTTTCCTAAAAAGACTCTCCACACGGCATCGCCAAAGACAACATAGGCCCAGAGAGGAATTATTTTCCTCAGGGGCTTCTGTGTGGAGCTAATGCAAAAAAAAGCTGTTACAAAAATTAGAAAACAATTTACATGTTAATTAAATTTACACAGTTTGAGGTGCATTAATTTCAATGCAACTTAGCTGCTGATCCCTACGGCTTCAGTGAGATACTGATGTCATCACCATTTGGAAAGGCAAATAATAAGGCAGAACCTTTTCCTTCTTGTAAACAGGTTTCTGTCGTCTAACCGTTAAAGAATTTCAGCGATTAAAAATAACACGATCGAATATTCCTGGAAATAAAAAGAGCAGACAGTCCTAACTTGTAGAGTCTCATGACGATAATTGGCGATAAATCGAGATGGCCGTAAAATTTCTGAAAATCAATTAATTCGAATTACTAATCGAAACATACTCATTCAAATTATGTGTACGGAATATCTTATTTTAAAATGCTTCCACGACACCTCAAAAAAGTGGCAATACAATACCCCTTAGCCTAACGAATTTTCAAAGGAGATGTTCAAGTTTCATGTTTGTGAGTTGTCCGGTCATCTTTTGAAATTATATAGTTCCGTTTCAAAATTGAATCAATAAAATAAACATATTTTTAACCCCATTTTACAAAGTAATAATTTTATATAACTCTTTGTAATTTATTGTAAGGTGTACCGTATGATTACGTAATTGATAGAAATGAGTTAAGTATACTAATTATATTATTACTATTTGTTCAAAGTCATGCCAATTCATAATGTGCAATAACACGTTATGACTATAATAGTAATTAATGTTGAGAGCTCACTAACTATGGTCATAATCGAATCATTTTGCTTTCGAAATATACGTTTCAAAAACATTTTAATAATCGAAAGACTTTTCGAATTTCAGTTGAATGTGATAAGACGCAGATTTGACAAGTTGCAAATATAATTAAATAGTTCACGAAATAAAAATCTTTGTTTTTTTAAATTATTACTGCAGAGTACCTAAATGATATTCCCAAAGAAGAAAAGCATGAATTAGGGCAAGGGAATTGGAACAACGCCAAGAGGTGTGACATCATCGAATGATTGGAATTAACATTTAGTTTTTTCATAAATATAAAATTTTTCTTTTAGTTCATAGACCTATTTGTACGTCCGTGTTTTAGTTAGTTAAATGTTCTTTAATTTCAAATATTTTATTTAGTTATTTAAGTGGAGCCAATGAAGCAAAAACGCTTATTATTTATTGCGAAATCAGTATTTATTTTAGTTTCCAGGAACCGATATCTGTTTGGCCCGATACTATCCTTCCTTCAGTTTGTGTTCGTTCAGAATGAATATTTTTTGTGTTCATATGTGTCAGACTTTTACGACGTATAATCGAATTAGTTTATTCGAATGACATCTCGATTATGTATGCCCAACACTATTAATAATTTTATTATAAAGTTGTTTTCCACATTCTTATTCGTGATAAAGGAATTTAGACAACGTATCAGCTTATCACACATTCACATAAAATAATCATAATACAAGTCTAGTTTCACAGTGGATTGGAGAAACATAATTATTAGGAATTTTATTGATAACAATAGCTGTCTTTGTGGAATATTTGAAATAAAATTTATCAATACATCAATTCTTATCATTCAAAACATATTTATATTTATGTAGGTTTAACAGTGGGAATATACCTACAATTAACGGAACAATGAAAAGGTGAGTACCCAAAATCTACGCAGTAATAAGAAATTAATTACCTATGTGTACATATATACTGAATATTTCATATGACAAAATGCATATTTCGGGGCTAGTTAACCGTCGGGTCATTTCTCTACAGGGGTAGGGTAGGGTGGAACACCACTCGCATCTGTCTTCATACACACTTCTTGCTTCCCTGCATTTATAAATCTTCTTCTATTTCTCTATTAGACACGAGTTCTTCCTTTCACGTCATACAGTCACTTTCCTTCAATTTCTTCGTTTTGTTAATCTAAATTAATATTATTTCATTCATTTTGGACATTTTATTTCTAATCTAGGTCTCGGGACCTATATAAATTTAGATTTAGTCGGTTCCTTCCGACCCATGGCTAACTGCCACTAAGCAGGGTTGGTATTAGATGTTCTTGTGGACCAGTCCTTCGACAACTTTTTGTTAGCAACTGCTTCGTTGTCCTCCATGAATTGTGTTGCCCGCATCTACCCTTCTGTAAAGTCCTTATTAGACTAAATTTATCGTCTCTCGAAACATACTTCTCAATCTCTTCAACATGCTACAAGGATTCACCCTACGAGTACTAAATAATTGAAGTATTAAAAAAAGTAACAAACAAATTTGTTTTTAGATTAGTTTAGTAGGTTAGGTAGGTACTCACATCGTCTGCAGGGAAGTCATAGCAGTCTGCGATTTTCTGGTAAAGTTCCTTGACGTTTGAGAAGCCCGAGATTCGGCCAAGGGGGCTGCCGTGGGCCTGCTGACAATTGAACACCAACTGAGGTCTCTGCAGGACACTGGTCTCGCCGGGGCGAGCATTGTTATTGTCCACTGGCTTGTTGACTCCGTTCCCCTGAGGTTTGGGCACTTCCTCGGGTTTTGTGAGCGGGGTACGAGGTGCCTTTTTCTTGAAAAGCGACATGTCGCACGATTTTAATACGTTTTATCACTAAACACACACCACAGAGTCTCAAGTGAGGCGGATACCTGCCTTAACGAACATATTTTTATCTCTCGATTTTCTTAGATAACACATTTATCTCTTATGAATTTTCAAAGGTTATATACACGTCACGAATAGTATACACAGGTAGGTACTGGCGCGAATACCTGTGGCAGATACTGCATATAGTTGTACGGAGCAGTCCCCGATTCACGACACACATAACCAGACTTGCGGACCTCCTGCCGATTACTGAGCAGTGAGCTCGAGCGCTGGTTCACCAGTTTCACCACACAACCAACAACTTCAGCTGCATTCAGTAAATTGACTAATAATAGTGATTTGATTGTTCACAGTTCCCCTTGCCCGATTAAAGAAGACTTTCATTTGTTAACATTGTTACTGCGGTGCACTAAAAATATAAAATTATTTAATTACGCCTGTAAAAATACGAATTCCAACAACGAAACAAAGTTTCAGTTCATATCAGCAGCTGATAATCAAGCTATTCAGCGATGCGGAACGTCGAGTTCCGAGCTACCGACATCTGTAGATATAAATGAAAAACATTTATCGATCGACTGCAGGTGTTCTAGTAGCGCTTTTTACCTGTGCATGATGACCTTTACCGGTACCAACTGTTACAGACGATAGGTACACCTTTGTGTTATGATCGTTCATTACCCACTGATCCGGAATCCGGATTCACCGGCAGGTTTTTATCGTCACAATAAACGGTAAATGATAAATCTGTATCACAGTTAGACTCTAACTAGAAAAACGTAATTGGACGACCACTTTTTTAAATCTATCTACACCTGTAAGCGGTGGGCATTGTTGAGATATTAGGATCGTTAATCTTTACATTTTATTAAAAGCTATTGTGAACGGTGAACTCTATTTGAAAATCATCACATTTTAAAAAGTTATGTACCTAGTAGGTACAATAAATTATACAATACCTACTACAATTTAAATGAAAAAGCTCAATTTTTTTATTGAATAAATTTGTACAAGTGATTTTAAATGGTAGATACATTTTGCAGTGGAGGTTATTTAAACATTATAATAATCGAGAAAAGTTTAGAAATAATCGCTTGAATTCGATGTAATCGAGATAAACCTACATTTTAATGCACTTATACTTAACTTACTTGCGATTCAGGGGCGTAGCTACCGCCATATCAGCCGTATCAATGATACAGGGACCCCAGGCTACAGGGGCCCCTAACGTGTGTAAGCAAAAATTAGTAAAATGTTACTTAATCTCGTGCTTCCCGGGAAAAAAACTGTCATACGTGCCTATAGAGTTTTCACTTCAGAAATGACAAAAGTAAAAAAAAGCAATCTCTTTTTTTCCTGGGTTAAGCGTGCGCCCAAAAGTTGGCTACCTCCTACATCGGTTATTGTGGGATTCCCCCGTTTAAGTCATTCCCTTCGGTTATTGTGGGATTCCCCCGTTTAAGTCATTCCCTTAAACGGAGGAATCCCACAATAACCGATGTGCAATAACAAACCACTGAGAGCAATATATAAGCGTTTTTATTTCATTCCGGTTCAAACGTTATTTATTACATTGTACCTAATACAATACAATCTTGTTCTTTTGATTATTTATTGGTTAATAAGTTTGATTTGTGAAAATAATGAGTGAAAAGAAAAGAGATTATCCCAGTGGAGCTATGAAAAGAAAAAGTAAACAGAAAAGGGAAGAGGTTTTAAAAAAAATGCCCAAAATTTCTTCATTTTTTCAGCAATCAGCTTCTGTGAGTAATTTAGATTGCAATGGTAAGTACTACCTATTTATCTACCAGTAGCGAAGGGTGAATTTTGTTTTTTGAAAGAACAGTGGCAACCTTCAATACATGAAAATACCTGATCACGTATCCTACCAAGCAATAATAAGGGCCCCAACTAATTTTGATACAGGGCCCCTCCGCACGCTACGCCACTGCTTGAGAAATACTTAAATTTCAATATCTTTGGGAAAAACAGTAGTTGATGATTAAAATATTTAGGTATGTAGTAAGAATGTGTTTTTTAGATGCCCGTTTGATTGTTGGATTGTTGTTTCAGATGTTTCAGCAGCGTGTGTTCTGTCTTTCATAACGTTTGGTTTGTATACGTTCTATCATAATATTGTGTATTCTTGTAGGTATCTATGTGTTGGTACCTATAGCATCAAATAAAATACAAACGAAAATGCTGTTCGTTAAAAATCTGTGGATTCCAAGAGTTTAAATTATTTAAAAAATAATTTTACCAACATGAAAGTTTTCGTTCAACATTCGTGTTATGATTTAGCATTTTAATCCAATTTCTATTTGGGTGACTCTCCAGGGTTAGCCATGAAGTTATTTTAGCTAAGAAGCAGCTGCTCTAAACAACGAAGTCGCAACACACCCTATTATATGTCCCTGAAATATGAAACTTTGCCTGAAATGGCTTTATCCGTGTTTAGTGACCAGATCTGAATAGCCAACTACTTCCCCGCCTTCGTCTTCCCCCTCACCACTACCTATCTTTAGTCTCACTGGCTCAGACGGGGGCAGTCGGGAATCTTGTGAGAGCCTGATTGATTCCTAAAAGAGGTGCGACAAAGAGCATCTCCTGCGTTGCCCGGGAAATATCATGCAGACGATGACCTTCCTTTTGTTTTGAAGGTCAAGTGTATAAAATATCATCATTATCGAAATAAAACTGTAGATATATATGTAAAAGAATAGCTACCTAGAAATGCCTAGGATTCCTTTGTGTTCGAATAATGAATTGATTTTCGAATGTCATTCATTGATATGTTGTCATAAAAAACCGTATTGTTTTTTTACTAGTTATGTGGCAGACATTAGAGTAATCAAAATATTAGAAAAATAATTTAATTTGTTTAAGATCGACAAATAAACTTCAAATGTAGTTTCTTTGTTTATTTATTTATAACATGTTACATACATTTGACATTTCTATAGATAAGATTTATTAAATCACCGTACTAGGCGAATGCCTGTTTCATGGTGATTAATTACGGATAGTAATTTTGAGAGTAGTCTAGTGTAAACAAATGGTTAAATTGGTAAAGTTATAATAAAAAATAGAAAAGAGAAAAAGAAGTGCGTAAAACAAACCTGTAAATAAAATAAACCTGTAAACGTATGGAACTAGTATGTAATTGTGTTTGCAGAGTAACACATAATTTGTTTTGTAATGACAAATAAAAAAAATACAACAAATAGACAAATTGTCTTATATACCTATACTAGCTGACCCGACGAAATTCGCACCGCCTCAGAATCAATAACTGTTGTGTTAACTTATTAGCTGAATTAAATTATTTTTTTAATGTTAACAATTACATTAGAAGCAATTATCGAAACGCAACTGTCCCTGTTTTGTTTTTGTCAGTATCACAGATGGCGTTGTGTATAGATTTATATTTTTTGTGATTTTCTTACTTTTCCACTTACTTACCGGAATTGCGTTTCATTTTATTATTTATACGTGTGAGGGAGATTTATTATAATTACTATATTTTTCCTTTGGAGGGGTGCAGACATACGTTCACCGTTTGTTTCATTTTCGACAATTTACATTTAGTGTGTAAGAAACAGGGGCAGCATTATATGTTTAAGAACAAAAGCAAAACAATCAGCGCATTGATGATTGACGTTTTTGAATTTTTGGAATTCACTCACTATTCAATATTATATTATTATTATAAGCAATAATTATTAGCCTGAAACAATCATTAATCAATACTATATTTATCACAATATTGCCGCAGCTCTTTCAAAATATGAGAATTCGTTCTGTACAGAATTTTCTTAATAATTTTATTTTATAAAATTTTCCGATGTTTTAATAGCTATTCTGCTTTTCGGGGCGGAGACAAATCCAACAAATCAAAAATTATAAAAATCGGTCCAGCTGTTCTTGAGTTATGAATGGTGTAACTAACCCGACTTTGTTTTATATTGTGATGATCTCGCCTTTGGGCCTACGAAATGATTCTTTTAAAATTGAGAGATCAATTTGGAATTATATTCGATTTTGTAACATGGAATGTTTTCAGCATACGATTCTCTGTTTCCAATTCATGGGGGTGATTTATGGGTCCTTACCACTAAGTAACCACATGTGTTTGCGTGCCTCAAGTGCATGCGAGCCCCGGCAAAGGCCATTTTTCACAAAACTAAGAAGGGACCCAGAATAACATTTAGAGGGATTTTTTTCAGGTTCATTATCAAGTCAGGGGCGGCCGATGGATATTTGCCCGAGTGGTGACTGACTTTAACGCGAGCAAATTGATTTGTGAAACAATTGTCTTGTGCATTTTCTATGGCAGTGGGGAGTTGAAAAATTAGGCAATAAAGATTGATCGTTGGTGCATTTAAATATACGAGAGCGACGCGCCGATTACGGGTTGAAATATTTGACATATTTGTCAAAATAAGATTGCAGAATTCGTTAAATAGTGACGCACGCAGAAAGAACGAAAACGTGTACAGACAATGCTTATATAATGTTATTATATAACCAATAAAGTCGACGCAAGTAATGAGGCGGTCCTAACTAGATTGAAGTACGCCACTGAGCTCTTCTTTTAAGCGCTATTGGGATAATTTATGACTTCGGCGCAGACAAAATTAGTTTGTATTCTGTTATCTAAAGGTTACACACAAAAAATAGCAAACATGAAAGTTGCACTGATTTCTTGGAATTTGTGATGTAATGTGACAGAACACTATTAAAACGATTGAAATATGCATATTGGGAGATGTGTTTATCACTTAAGTTTTAAAAAAGAGGGACTAAGATATGATTGAAACCACACAAGTAGATGGGTGGGAGTCGGGGGGCAGAGAGTTGGAACACGACAGTCAGGGAAGGAACCTAGGGCCGCGCAGACGGGATAAAAATCATCGAGTTTTGATAAACGGCAGAATAATAATTTGGTGCGCGTAAACCGGGAATAATTCAGATAGTTATATATAATAATAAAGGAAGTCGGGGCAGGGAAGTGTTAGAGGACAGTCAGGGAGAGATCCTGTTGAGAATTAAGATCGTCAAGTTCTGAGAGTCGCGAGGAGACCAGCTCGGTGCTTCTAAATCATTTTAATTAAACAAAGGAAATTCCGTTTTATTAAACAAAAAGAGTCCACGCGAATAGGGAAGTCAGAGATCGAGGCTTGCGAGTTCATATCGGTGAAGTTAAATAATATAATTTGTAAATTGAGGCGGTCGGGACGTACTTTCGGGGCGTCTATCAGGGTCAGGGTGAAATTTAAAAAAAGAAATCTACGCGAGAATTGTGTTTGACGGCTGCATCTTGGAATAAATAACTGCATGACGGGTTGTGGTTTATAAGTGCTTGTTTGAATTAAATATTATTGTAGTGAATTGATTTGTGAAATTATTTTGTGCAACAAGGCGAATTTGGTAAGTTTGTATAAAATTATTAACATATTTAGTACGGGCTGGTTAAGCATTATAATTTGTTTTTTATTGTTTGTTCGAAAAAATATTTAAATATATTTTTATCACAGGGAACGGTAGTTACTCGCTCTTTGAAATTAACAAGGAACCTGAAATGGATTGATTTTCAAAAATAGAGCAAATAAAAAAACTGTCATTGTGCGTTTGTTTGGATATTGTTATTTTTTTCATTATGGAAAATTCCTCTTTGTAACATTGACAAGAAACTGATTTCTGTTGTATAAAATGTTGACAACAGACTAATTGTGAAATTGAACATGTTGTAATGGACAATTAATTACTTGCGCGATTCAAGACAAAAGGATTACACTTATTGATCAGAAATTTGGAGGCCTCCCGAGCTGCAGAGAATTGCATAATCAAGGTTGGTGAATTTGTTATTTTTTCTTGGAGTGTAAGACTGCTCTGTTCCTTTGTGATATATTTGTTCGCGCAGGTAGAATTTCATTTTAGGATTTCCTAATCGTATATTGGGTATTAAGCCCAGAGAGCTTGGGGAATTTACACACCTCATGCTCACAAATTTATAATGCATAATTATGGTCCTTCATAGCCGGATACGTTCTAGCAAGTTAATATAATATAAATGGACATTCGGTTTACGTAATTTTTGGTAAATCCGGAATACCTATATTATATTGCTGGTTCTATTTATGAAGGTTTTCAGAGTCACGTATTAATTGGTGATTTTCTTGAAACACCTTCCTCTTATGGAATTTGTTGGTTATTTCGATTTTACATACTTTTTTCGGTAAATATCGGAGTACCTACCTGTATTATTGCAGGTTTTTGTTTAAAAAAGCAAGTCTAGCAAGAATTTGTGTAATAAATTGACAAATTTCATTGAAAGCTATTGATAGCATTTTACGTTTTCTTCTGTAAATTTCTGAGGTACCTACAGTAATTATAATTATTGTAAACTTTAATTTTTATGATAAAGTTATTGTATTTTTTTTAAAATGCCGAGAATTACAGAAGAAACTTCAGATGATCAACCGGATCGAATGCTTGTTATGTTAACAGCTAAAAGGGAAAGACTTTTTTCACGCATTAACGATCTATTCCACTTAACAAAGAATATCTCGGATTTCGATTCAAGAAGGAATGAGACATTTATGGTGCAGTCCGAAATAATTGATCATATGCAAACACAGTTTGAAAGCATTATTGACGATATAAATGATCGTCAATTGTCCTTAAATCCAAGTTTTCAACCGGAATTTCAGGCTTTGAACGCCTTTGAAGATCTTTTCTTGAAAGTGAAACGAACCCGTAACCAGATACTGGCCACGGCACGTACACTCTCGACTCAAAATAATTCTCGCGAACCTTGCGTCATCAAGCTTCCCGCCATAGATTTGCCGAGCTTCGACGGGAAGATGGAAAATTGGGCAAAATTTTATGAGTCTTTTAAAGCTAATATACACAATAATAAACAGCTAACGGACGCTCAACGTGTTCAATATTTGGTTGGGAAATTGACGCACGGGGCGCTTAAGGTCACGGCCGGCATTGTGCCTGCAAGCGACACCTATAATATTATTTGGGATGGTTTAGTAAAAAAGTATCAGGATAAACGTGCGTTAGGTACGTATTATTTAAATAACATTCTAGATGCCAAGGGTTGTATAAATACACCTAGCAGTCTTGATGTTTTTATTCAAAGTTTTTCCGCATCCGTTTCGGCATTGAGGCAGTTAGACATTGATGACTTAGCCGATTTTATAATTTTGAACTGTGCGTTAAGAAAAATAGATCAACAGACTGCTCAGATTTTTGAGTTGACTGTGCGGGGTAAAGAAGTGCCTTCATACACGGAATTAATTTCTTTCGTACAAGATCAAGTGAAAATATTAGAGCGTTCAAAGGGGTCATCAAGTGCCATGAATAAGCCGCCTACGGCGACTTCATCCCGTTCGAACAATTATAAATCTTTCGTCGCGAGTAATGAGAATGTAGCTCGAGTACCAACTCCGCCCCCGAAATCTTGTATGTTTTGTAAAAAAACTGATCATGCAATTACTGCTTGCTCTCGGTTCAAAGGGCTAAGTTCTCCACGAGCCCGTTTTGATTTTATAAAATCAAAACATTTGTGTATAAATTGTTTTAGCGCATCACATGCTGTAAGCTCTTGTAAATCGTCACTTATGTGCGATTTGTGCAAAAAACCACACAATACCTTACTACATTTTGGTAGTGGGAATAATTTGAAAACAAATACTCATGTACATACGTCGGAAGTACTTACCAATGAGGAGCAGTCTTCCCCCCCTTTGGTACCATCCAGCGTCAGTGGAACGGATAATTGCAATATGCAACTAGAGGAACCCTTGCGCGTTAGCCCTTCGTGTTCGCTGTCAGCCAAAGTAACACCTAATTCGACAATTTTACTTTCAACCGCTCAAATATATGCGAAACTTAAAAATGGTAACAAAATGATTGTTAGATGTTTAATTGATAATGGATCGCAGAATAATTTGATTACGGTAGATTGTTGCAAGTCGCTGAATTTGCCAATAATTCCTTTGAGTAATTCTTTTGTTAAAGGCATTGGTTCAGCTTCACGACCAATCTTCGGTTACGTCTATTTAGACATCGAGTCACGTGTGTATCCAAATAATAAATATAATATACACGCGCTTGTCGTTGATAGTGTCACTGACCAGCTGCCTAATCACTATATAACCAAAAGTGATATGAGATACTTAGAGGGAATACCCCTCGCTGACTTAACATGGAATATTCCAGGAAGTATAGACATCGTCTTAGGGGCGCAACTGTTTCCGTATATTTATTTGGGAAACAGGGTGGAATCGGGGACTAGTGCCCCCCCTGCGTTATCAACCGCTTTCGGCTTCGTGCTAATGGGTGACTACCCTCATAAAGTGACCAATACAAATATGTCATTTTCCGCACTCGCGCTAAATGATTTAGTGCAAAAATTTTGGCTGTTAGAAGAAATACCTAACATACAATTTCTGAGTCCAGAGGAGACGGAATGTGAGAATCTGTTTACTTCATCTATTTCTCGCGCTGATGACGGGAGGTATTCTGTTGCTTTACCTTTCTGTAAAGACCCGAACCAATTGGGGAATTCTCGAACTACCGCCCAGCGCCGATTTATGGCCTTGGAGCGAAAATTTAAACAATCGCCTTCTTTACAGGAGAATTATAATAAAGTTATCAGTGAATATATTGAAAACAATTACCTGTCAGAAGTCCCAGAGTCTGATATTACAGATGATGGATATTATATCCCGCATCACGCCGTCATTCGTTCTGATAAACCTATGCCTCGGATTGTGCTTGACGCTAGTGCTAAGACACATACAGGGCTGTCACTAAATGACATCTTGCATACTGGTCCCAATCTACAAGCTGATTTGTTTTTGCTTTTACTTGACTTTCGTCTTTTTCCCATCGCTATGACTGCGGACATAAAGCAAATGTATTTACAGATTGAAGTTCCAAGCAAGCATCGTAGATATTTGAGAATCTTATTTCGATTCTCCAACAACGATATCATACGAACTTTTCAATTTAATCGGGTCCCTTTCGGACTAACGGCAAGTCCATACTTATCAATGCGGACTGTTCGTCAGTTTGCCCAAGATATGAGACCACATTTACCGGATGCTGCCAATGTGGCAGAGTCCAAGTTGTATATGGACGACCTGGTCTATTCTATTGCAGATGAATCCAGCGCCGTACGTCTTTCTCGAGAATTAATCTCGTTATTCAAGTCCGGTGCCTTTGATTTGGTCAAATGGACTAGTAATTCTCAAGTTGTACTTGAAAACCTTCCAGATTCTCACCGCAGTACGGTGGACTTTACTGTTGGTTCTAACAATACCTCTAAGGTGTTAGGCCTCTCGTGGGAACCAGTTGATGACAGCTTCTTCTTTACGACTTATTATGTCCAGGAGAAGTGTACAAAGCGGAATATACTGTCTATAGTCGCCCGCTTATTTGATGTCCTCGGCCTGGTCGCCCCCTCCATTCTGTACGCTAAATTGCTTATTAAGGAGCTATGGCTGTGCAACATTGGTTGGGATGATACTCCCCCTGAGAGCGTTATTCAAAGGTTCTCGGCACTCACACAGGAATTTCCTTTAATTTCTACGATAAAAATCCCGCGTCATGTAGGTGTCCTAAAAGACAGTACAGTGCTCATCGTTGCTTTCTGTGATGCGAGCCTGAATGGTTATGGCTGTGTGATATATTTACACACAACTGATCTGTCTGGGAATATAACCGTGAGATTGTTGTGTGCAAAATCAAAGGTCTCTCCCACCAAAGTAACAACACTCGCTCGTTTGGAGCTGTGTGCCGCGGTCTTGATGTCCAAACTAATTCGGACGGTTCAAAATAGTTATCGTTCGCGTCTTACTATTGCAGGGACTTATGCGTTTTCAGATTCTACCATTGCGCTTTCATGGATACATTCGTCGCCTCATCGATGGTCGGTGTTTGTTAGTAATCGCGTGGCTCAATGTCAGGAGAATTTGTCTCCTGAAAACTTTTATCATGTCGCCGGTAGTGAAAACCCTAGTGACTGCCTTTCTCGTGGCATGCTTCCTTCCCAGCTTATTTCACACGAATTATGGTGGAATGGACCATTGTGGATTCGCAGCCCACCCTCGGGATGGCCATTAAGACCGTTTCATTTCTCAAATATCGGTGAAATGCCTGAGCACAAAACTAATGTGCTCACTGCAATAGTTCAGCGTGAACAATCGGTCCTGAGTGAACTGGCTCAGCGTATATCCACATGGAATAAACTTTTAAGGATTGTCGTTTTTGTCCTCCAATTCGCAAAAAAGGTATCACCCTCTTCTGGAACGGTCAATAATCTTATGACTGCTGAAAAGGCTGTGATTCGTTCCGTGCAGAGTATTCATTTTATAGAAGATATTGCTGCACTCCAGAAAGGCAAATTGCCTTCAAAAAAGCTTAGGAATTTATCAGTTTTTCTCGATGAGGATAATTTGTTACGTATTGGTGGGCGGCTTTCTAAATCGGATTTACCATTTGAGGTTAAACATCCGGTTTTACTACCTAAAAATGACTGTGTTGTGAATCTTATCATCGATCATTTCCATGTCATGAACTGTCATACAGGCCCTGGACTTCTTATGTCCATCTTACGGCAGCGCTATTGGATATTAGATGCCAGGACTGTTATTAAGGCAAAAGTACGGAAATGCAATTTCTGCTTCCGCTTAAATCCGTCGCATCCTATACCGAAGATGGCAGATTTACCTTCCTATCGTGTTGTAGAAGCAAAGGCTTTCGTTCATACCGGTGTAGACTATGCAGGTCCCCTCCGTATCACGCTTGCTCGTCGGAGAGGACAACATTCACAAAAGGCATATGTCTGTCTTTTTGTATGTCTTGTAACCAAGGCCATTCATATTGAGTTGGTCTCTGACCTAACTTCAAATGCTTTCCTGGCTGCTTTCAGCCGTTTTATTTCTCGGCGTGGCCCTGTGTCATGCTTGTATTCAGATAATGGTACCAATTTTGTTGGTGCCAAGGCACAATTAGATGATCTCTATAAGTTTTTGGTTGAGTCGGAATTTGAGCCCGCTTTAAAGCGTGAACTCGCTAATCGCCGGGTTGAGTGGAAAATGATTCCACCACGCGCGCCCCATTTCGGGGGTATATGGGAATCAAATGTAAAGAGTATGAAGACTCATTTGTACCGTGTAATCGGAACTCAGCTCCTCACTTATGAAGAACTACAGACCGTTCTGGTTCAAATAGAGTGTATAATGAACTCGCGCCCACTCACAGTCGTGTCTTCTGAACCCTATCCGGAAGTTATTACGCCTGCACATTTTTTAATGTCGACTCCTTTGCAGTACTTACCTGCTTCTGTTTTGACAGACGCTAAAATAAACTTTGCTCAGCGCAAGCAATTATTAGACGGCATGATTCAATCCTTCTGGAAGAAGTGGCGTTTGGAATATCTGCATACGTTGCAAGTCAGGCAGAAGTGGGCTACCACTGACCATCCTATTAAGGTTGGAACTGTCGTACTTATGGGACAGGAGGATTCACCTCCGTTAAATTGGCCTTTGGGCGTAATCACGGATGTTCATCCTGGTACTGATAAAATCATTCGCGTTACGACGGTAAAGACTAGATACGGACTCTTTAAACGTCCTGTTGTTAAACTATATCCCATCCCAACGCAATAATTTTGTCTTTATTTTATTTTATTTTATGTTAATATTCTATTATGATCTAATTGTTTCTGACTTAGCCAAGATATGTTTCTATTTATTGATTTGATCTTTACTTGTTTTCATATTCGTTGATTTTTTTTTTTTGAAAGTTCTGCGAACTTCCAAGGCGGGGAGCATGGTTAAGCATTATAATTTGTTTTTTATTGTTTGTTCGAAAAAATATTTAAATATATTTTTATCACAGGGAACGGTAGTTACTCGCTCTTTGAAATTAACAAGGAACCTGAAATGGATTGATTTTCAAAAATAGAGCAAATAAAAAAACTGTCATTGTGCGTTTGTTTGGATATTGTTATTTTTTTCATTATGGAAAATTCCTCTTTGTAACATTGACAAGAAACTGATTTCTGTTGTATAAAATGTTGACAACAGACTAATTGTGAAATTGAACATGTTGTAATGGACAATTAATTACTTGCGCGATTCAAGACAAAAGGATTACACTTATTGATCAGAAATTTGGAGGCCTCCCGAGCTGCAGAGAATTGCATAATCAAGGTTGGTGAATTTGTTATTTTTTCTTGGAGTGTAAGACTGCTCTGTTCCTTTGTGATATATTTGTTCGCGCAGGTAGAATTTCATTTTAGGATTTCCTAATCGTATATTGGGTATTAAGCCCAGAGAGCTTGGGGAATTTACACACCTCATGCTCACAAATTTATAATGCATAACTACGGGCCTTGCAGGAAAGAGTCAATTAGGGTTTATATACAAGCCTTAGGAATCTAGGACCCTTTTTTTTGTCGAGCGGAGCATTGCACGTTTCCGGGTTGACCGGCTAGCAAGTACCTTTGTTGGGTGAAGTTACTCTTGAGACAAGACCGTTGTAAAATAATAATTTAGTTAACAAAATACTATTTGAAGCACAATAGACACTTTCGGGCAATAAATCTTAGACGAGAGACTTCATTTAAAAGACGGGATTTTAAAACCACAAAACAATAATAAAATCCTTTAAAAGTGCTTTGTTGGTGATCTAGAAAACTAGGTTACTGGGTATTCTCCAATACATAACGGGTAACAAAATACAGAGGTATAGAATATAGGTATAAATTAATGTGTAATGCGCCTTTGAGGTGATAATTATTATTTACGAGTTTCGTAATAATATTTTTAAACGTAGCTAGGGGACTATATTCAGGAAGGTTTTTTTGAAAAGGCATTGGGTAATATAACGGTTTATGAAGGGTGCGTAGCATGGGCATTTTTGATTACTAACAAAATCTGACATAATTGAATTCCCATTCCAAAAATTTCCCACACCTTATTCCAAACTTTAGGTATCACAACAAGTCTCTTACATAGGACTTTGCATAAACTTGGTTCGATATCTTATCATATAATCACCTTTGGTTCACGGTTAGGTATATTTCTTTCAACTTAGCAAAAAACTTTCATATTGTCGGTTGAATGCAGCCGTCGGTAGGTATTCACATTTTAGCGTGATGCGCTATATCCACCTACTTAATTAACAAACTCTTTTTCTTCAAACTTAATTGAGCGGGTTACGACTCGAGAATGGACGGCGGTTGTCGAATGAATTAACGGGTCCGGCTTTCCTATTTCACCATGAGGAAGTATCTCACGCGACTTTATCGGGGGCGATGTGATCGAAATGCAGGTGGGCTTACACTATTTTCCTAATGTGGAGGCGAAGTAAGCGATGGTCGTGTCTGGTCCGAGCAAATTGGAATCCCTTGTGATCACATCTCGGTAACGTGGATCTCGTACCCGCTCTAGACTGGATTGGAAGCGTGGCCGGAGCCATTCCATGATGTCGACGTATGTACGTCACTAAGGCATTGGGGGACTTCAGGAGAACAAAGGACGTGCACCCATTTCGCCCTCCCTCTACCGCCGCTCCGAGGTACCAGCGGATAAAAGTTGTCGTCGCGGGAGGCCAGTTTGATGCAGGACGAAGATTACGATCTGGCCGGACTACCTTCGTCATGGGGGAAACGAAGTGACGAAATTTGCGTGGGCTTCACTACCTTTTAGGTTACGCTCGTGTGGGGTCTGCCTTGTCGGCGGAACGAAGGGAACATGACATATGGAATCGTTTGGCAACCGATCGGCGGTTCTTTGTTGGAATCCGGATAAGTTTTCTTAACTACTTTTGGTTTACGCTTAGGTAGGTATATTTCCTTCGATATTCGATTTAGCCAAAAACTTTCACATTGTCGGTTGAATGAAGCCGTCAGTAGGTATTCATATTTTAAGCGTAATGCGTTATATCCACCTACATAAGTAGCAAAAGTTCTCTTAACTCCCTCACACTAGGAATAGGGATCATCCAGCATCAGGGTGGGAAAGTACTCTGGACGAAAGTGCAGCGGGGGAAATAGAAGGGAGGGAAGCCAGATTCACGACCTGGTGCCTTTCATTCTTGGACCCAGCACCCTGGACGCCGAGCTTGACCTTCCTTCTTTGAGCTGATTTTTGAGCTTGAGGTTGGGGTACGCCTATCGTAGAGCATATGCCCGTAACACATATAGGGAAGGTCCCAAGTTACGCTTGTGTATGTTATGCGAGAGGACGTATTTTTCATTCAAATCAAATACCGATGACCATCGCGATTGCAGGCTGGCACATGTTTTGTAGCGTGCCTAGGGAAAACGTAATCATTATTTCTACTGGTTCGAGGCGGCGTGCTGGACGGAGAACGGGACTATTGAGGACATGAGTGACTGCCAAGGCGAGGATCGGTGACATCAAAATCTTCCTTAATTAAATTCATACATCGCCAGATCAGAGGAGAGAGCGGCCCCACCGATCTCCTGACATTGCCGGTTGTCTAATCAACTTCGGTTTAATGTTTATGCCGATGCTTTAGGAGTTAATGGAACTCAAGTCATCGGCATGCTGAAGAACTTCAACATCATCATCAATCCAGAGTAGGATGTCACGTTCCAAAACCTCGTGCCACCCACACATTTCCTGAACAGTTCCTGACATCGGCTATCACACCATTAATCGGAGCAGACCCTCATATCAAACGGTATGAGATGACCTTTCATCATCATCATCAACACATTTATAATTTGGCGGCGTAGTGGTCGATATTATTCCCATTACCACTCTATGATCCAGAAACACACAACAAACCCTTTCCCGACAGAAGGCAAAACATGTCGATTTTCATTCGTCGCTTGCGACCTTAACATTCTCCGGAGGCGTTGGAATTGGAAGCTGATTCGGCGGTCTATGACCATCACCTTATCAGTTGGGCTATGGAGGAGTCCAATTATTTAAACAGCACATGTTCTGTCTCATGTTAATCCAAAATACCTACCCGTAGAATCAAATTAACAAAATAAAACAAGCTAGCTAACTAACAAACTGCATCTAGCACTGTAAGTGTAGAATTATTGCACTCCGTACTGCTTGAGTGTAAATCTTTTGTTAGAATGTACATAAATGTCAAATTATTTTCATGATAGCATTTTATAGAGCTGCAGAGAGTACGTGACATCGCATCGAAAGGTAGGATCTTCTCAATTCGCCGTTTGAATGTAAATTTATATACTAGATGCTAGGAGGGAAAATGCAGATTACTTCAATAAAAATAGTCGTCGATGAGCGTAGGTGTATAACAGGTGCTAGGGGAGGAAGCTGAACGAATATAGATAGATAATTAGTTAATTTTCAAGCTAGTCAGACTCAATCATTGTTATTCGAAGCCTTGCAAATTGTAACACGCCATATCTAAAAGAACAAGGGTTTACCACAAATAAATTATTAATTAAATTGGATTAACTATACCAAACCACTCAAACAAAAAAGTACACAACGTTGTGGGGTTAATTACAATTGATTAATTGAGAGCATCTCGTCACGTTTGCATAAAAGTATTACGTGATGGGGTTGAAAAGGCGCTGCAAAAGAAATGCAGGGGAGAGACGCGAGAACGGGCGAGCTACGAGCTTTTAAAGGCCGGCCGGGGTTGCGCCTGTAGCTGTAGCACTGTAGCAGCATTTGGAAACCAAGAGGAAGGTTTTACTTCATAGGGGGGGGGGTTTATCACAATATATTAACAAGATAAAAATCCAAACCACGCCGCCACACTACTATGAAATGGCCCGTAACAAGACTACTTTTTTTTTCAGATATACCTACAGCGGTTTTATTTAAGATAAATTTTTATCCATTAAAACAAATGTTTTTGATAGGTATTTAAAATAATATCAAAGCTCAGACTGAGATACATATTTAATTGAATCAAAATGTGGGAATTTCGCGGTACAAATATAAAACATTTGTGTTAGCATACATATTGTATGTTATATTTTTTACGCAACAGCGTCAAAAAAAGTTTCGCGGTTGATGTTTTTTTTATCAGAACATTAACTTGCCACAAAGGAAAAATAGTTTTTGAAATAACAAGTTTAATATTTTTTTTAGGTTGGGAAATTATTTATTGAAATTATTAAGGGTTATTAATTACTATAATAGTTAAAAATTCAAATATTTCGAAAGCTGGTTTAATAAATAACAAAAAAATATATTTCGCTCGCAACTCGTAAGTATATGTTTAAGCCGAGTTAAATCATAAGAGAACACAAACATACTAAATTATGTAGAAAAAAATTAACCCCTCAGTTATCATTTGGAAACTCCTCACTTTAGGCCGTTAGTCACATTTAAACACTGCAGTAACTGGGGTAACCAATAATTTTCGACAGTTTATTAAAAAAGGGCACAGGCCGCACAGGTAATAAAAATAAAAGAAGTTAGTTTTTCGTTAGAAGTTCCTATATAATTAAGTAAGTTTAAGTGGCCTAACCGCATTGTTTGATATGGCTTCGTTTGATTACACTCCATTTTCGTTCAAAATGATTGAATAGGTATAGATTTTTTTTTAAAACGTGATTTGTGAATAGCTTGAAGAACTTGCAAAACACATATCAACAGTTGAAAAATATCAAGGACAATTAAATCTGTTACGGGCGTTCAACAGATTCAAAAATGTCCTACCCCAATTTAGCGAGCTAGAAAATTAAACTGGAAAACTTTAACTTTAAATTTTAAACTTTAACTTTAAACTTTAACTTTAAACTTTAACTTTAAACTTTAACTTTAAACTTTAACTTTAAACTTTAACTTTAAACTTTAACTTTAAACTTTAACTTTAAACTTTAACTTTAAACTTTAACTTTAAACTTTAACTTTAAACTTTAACTTTAACTTTAAACTTTAACTTTAAACTTTAACTTTAAACTTTAACTTTAAACTTTAACTTTAAACTTTAACTTTAAACTTTAACTTTAAACTTTAACTTTAAACTTTAACTTTAAACTTTAACTTTAAACTTTAACTTTAAACTTCAACTTTAAACTTTAACTTTAAACTTTAACTTTAAATGTAAATTTTAACTTTAAACTTTAACTTTAAACTTTAACTTTAAACTTTAACTTAAAACTTTAAACTTTAACTTTAAACTTTAACTTTAAACTTTAACTTTAAACTTTAACTTTAATTTTTAACTTTAAACTTTAACTTTAAACTTTGACTTTAAACTTTAACTTTAAACTTTAACTTTAAACTTTAACTTTAAACTTTACCTTAAAACTTCAACTTTAAACTTTAACTTTAAACTTTAACTTTAAATGTAAATTTTAACTTTACAGTTTAACTTTAAACTTTAACTTCAAACTTTAATTTTAAACTTTAACTTAAAACTTTAACTTTAAACTTTAACTTTCAACTTTAAACTTTTTAACGGGAATCTATAGAGCTGGAAAAAATACACATTTTTAAAGAAAAATTAATCTTACCACTTGGACAGTTATCTGAAGATGCTCAGGAATCTAGAAATAAGGAAATAAGAACTTTACTGTATAGGTTACACATTGTGTAATACACAATGCTAGAACGTGCTGAAGGTCTGCAACAAACGAAGACGTTCTGCGTTCTTTGCTCTATTCATCAGATCCATTCATTGCCAGCATACCATTTATTGCTAGCATAACCAATCTACAACTAAAACGACTTTTGGTCAAAGAAATATGCAAAACTTCTCTATAAAAATATTGAATGAGTGAATAAATAAATAAACAGATGGTTATTTTAATAATATATTATATCAGCCAAATGTGCATTCCATGTTTCTGAACGGTTTCTTAAATGTTTCCAAACGGTTTCTGTGTTAAATGACTTTTTTTTTAAATTTTGATGTTTCCAAATGTTATTACACATAATTTTTTTAGACTTTCCATTAGCTCCGTACAGGAGGCCCTGAGGAAAATAATTCCGTTGAGGGCCTATGTCATCTTTATGAAGGGTCTTTTTAGGGAAAGGAAGGAAAATAAGTTCCGGGAAGGAAAAAGGTATGAGGGGTGGGTAGAAATCTGGGGTTCAATGTGTCCAGGAGTGACGGATGTATGAATCCATTCCTCCCACTACGATGCAAGGCGATTGGTCGAGAGAGTCTGACTGGAGAGGTCTAGGTTAAGTCTCCTTCATCCTGTCTTTACCGAAACGGCCCGCCACGCAGTAGGTGGACAAACGCATTCGCAACCGAGACTTAGAAAAATCTCACCCCATGAACCCGAGCACCCCTGCCAACCTGCACTTGGGGTGACCTAAGGCACTATTGTAGGGGTGATGGTTGTCCAATAAATGGTTCCAGGGAGGCGATACCCATACCGGCCATACCCACTACCCAAATTGATAGACATAATATATTATAAATTCTACTTTTGCATTTTGCTCCCTTATTCAAAACTGATTTCATCGATGACTTATTCGATCTTGATCGAAGTTTTGGTCCAAGTTTTGACGAAGTTTTGGTCAATAGAATTTTAGACAGAAATTATATTTTTTTTTTTAAAAGAAAGACAAACATTCCCGGGCTACGAATAACTCGACACTATTCGAAAATCTTCTACTACCACCACCGTAAGCCGAAAATGTTGCTTGAGTCGTGATGGAGGACTTGGCCAGCCGAGGAATCGAACACGGAACGCCTGCTTGGGACCCAAACGCGACGCCCACTCAACCACCGACCGGTCGAATTATGATTGAAGATTTGATCAACGATTATTCAAGGTGTACGGAAACGAGCGGAAAACCGATCACATTTGGAACATATTTTGTGGTAGGTCCCTATACAGACAATGATTCTTAGTAAGAATTCAAAATTTCAGTCGGTTCAGGGCCGAAGTTATGACCAACCCCAAGTGTTAAAACGACCGAACCCAAGTTGAAACGATGTTTTTTTTAAATCCTTCTTTTGGCAGATTTTTTTATTGATTCGTGTACAGACCAGGGTTGTAAAGGATGCAAAAATTTTGACATCGGCGGATGCGGATTTTTTAAAAAATGAATACCGCACAAGAGTCCCCAACTGCTCCCTATGAGACTATGGCATCCCCTGTTGGGGTATGTTGTGAGGCTGAAGGTAGTGGGGAGGGGAAGGAGATAGGGAGGAGGAAGGTGGGGAAGTACCTGGCTATTCAGATCTGGTCACCAAACACGGCTAATGCCATTTCAAGCAACGTTTCAATTCTGAATGGTTGTCTTACACCAGGGCGATACTGATAGTATCTTCCACTCTGGAACATGCTGCAAATATACTATACATAGGTATATTATTTTAATATAATAAATTGTGAAATTACACAAATTAATCAAATAAAATTTATTTGCCACCCCGGGATTCGATCCCGCGACCTTCGGATTGCGAGTCAAGAGGCTTACCGTTGGACTACGCCGGCCGTCATGATTAGAGGTTAATGCGAATAATCCTTTATTTTTAATAAGAATGAATAAGCCTTTATTTTTATTTTTATCGACATTTTAAATTGTTTCATTTTTTTTGTGTCGAAGTAAAGAATGAAGCTCAAATATTTTTTTTTGGTTTTACCATTTAGTTGTTAAAAGAATTGAAAAAATCTAAATGCTGTGATTAGAAAAAGTTTTTTTTACCCCTTTAGTTGTTGTCGAAGGAATTAAAAAAAATCTATATGTTCAGATTGAATTTTTTTGGGTTCTTTGGTGTATCCGCATATACTACGATTTCCGTCGGATCGAATTATATATTTAATATTTCCAATTTTGGGGTTTTCCAGGTTTTTCAATACTTGTACTTTGCACTTGTGTCATCTTTCGAGATGCTATGTGGAGGATCTTTTTAACCCTAGATTACTAAACTCTCCCACGAGTCTACGAGTGACGTTGTTACTAAACATTTGTAAAAAATACGACATAGAAATAAAACGGGAATAAATAAGATGACAAAAAACTTTAAAACTTTTTAAATTACTTAGTAATAATAACATTCCTTGGTTGTAAGAGAACACAAAATAATGAGAAAAAAAATTCTACTCAGTTGGGACTTGGGACACGTGTTGGAGGAGGCGTCTACTAATATCTACAGGAATTCCAAAAACTGAACAAATTGGACTAATATCTATAAGAACCAAAGTGAGGACGAATATCTACCTATAGCTCAAACTGCTGGCTAATATCTATGGAACATGTGATGTCGGCGAATATCTACAGCACTGGCAGAGGTTGGATTTGCAATTATGTATAGCATATTGGCATAACGTAATATTGCGTGTCTATGCAGTTGACGGCCGGCGTAGTCCAGTGGTAAGACGCTTGACTCACACACCGAAGGTCGCGGGATCGAATCCCGGCGTGGCAAATAAATTTTATTTGATAAATTTGTGTTATTTCACAATTTATTTATTTAAAAAAATATATATTTATATATATAGTATATTTAAGGCACGTTCCAGAGTGGAAGATAATCTCAGTATCGCCCTGACCCATGCCCTGACCCTGACAAGACCTCTCAAGACCGCCATTCAGAATTGAAACGTTGCTTGAAATGGCATTAGCCGTGTTTGGTGACCAGATCTGAATAGCAAGGTACTTCCCATCTCCTTCCCTATCTCCCTCCCCTCCCCAA
This sequence comes from Limnephilus lunatus, assembly GCA_917563855.2. Lineage (NCBI taxonomy): Eukaryota > Metazoa > Arthropoda > Insecta > Trichoptera > Limnephilidae > Limnephilus > Limnephilus lunatus. Next base: position 80,906,969 of record OU830597.1, on the reverse strand, counting down.
TGCCTTCAGCCTCGCAACATACCTCAATTGGGGATGCCTTAGTCTCACTGGCTTCAGACGGGAGCAGTTGGGACTCTCGTGCGGTATTCCTATAAATTTTTTTTTTTTTAAAGTTGAAAAAACTTAATTTATGTTAGGTTAGGTTAGGTCAGGTAAGATTAGGTTAGGTTAGGCTAGGTTAGGTTAGTATTACGTAATTGAAGTAATTTATGCTTTTCCGTACAACCCCATGCTCAGCTGCCCTCTGTAGATATTAGTCCCACCTACGCTCCATAGATATTCGTCACCACTGGGACCGTCATCGATATTTATCCGACCTTAGCTCTGTAGATATTAGTCTTCACTCTGTGAATTTGATAGTATTTGTCCAACATATGAGCTGTAGATATTCGTCCGTCATGCAGGCTGTAGATATTAGTATCTGGAGTCCTACATATGGCTCTTTGCATTTCATGCAAAAGTTTGTTGTCATTTTTCTTTTGGACAAACGGCACATATTTTTCTTGAATTTTTGCCGCTTCAGGAACAGATTCAACAAGCATGATACTTTTTATAAGCTCATACATATTAACCCTAAGATATTAAACTATCACAACATTAAACTTTCGTAAGTCAACACGCAAATGATACCCGGCCACAATGACAGCGAGTGCGAGTGGCCCATTTGGGAAGAACCACCCACTGACGGAACAAATTAGGAAGGAACTGTGAAGCGGGGTATGCGGGAAAGACGCGAACATTGTTTTTGAAGTAAAACTTCTTTACACACGCTTGACTTGGGGAGTAAGCTGGTGAATGCGTGACGAGAGCATCCCTGGGACCAATGATTTTCTACCCCCCGAACAGGGGCGTAGCTAACGCCGTATCAATGATACGGGGTCCCCGAGCTACAGAGGCCCCTAATGTGTTTAAGCAAAAATTAGTAAAATGTTATCCACAATGTCAGTTAATCTCGTGTTTCCCGGGAAAAAACATATAAAAAAAACTGTCATACGTGCCTGCAGAGTTTTCACTTTTTTTTCCCGGGTTAAGCGTGCGCCCAAAAGTTGGCAATATCCTACATCGGTTATTGCGGGATTCCCCCTTTTAAGTCATTCACTTAAACTAATCGATGTACAATGACAAACCACGGAGAGCAATATTTACGCGTTTTATTTCATTCCAGTTCAAAAGTTATTTATTACATTGTAATGCAATACAATCTTGTTCTTCTGATTATTTATTGGTTAATTGGTTTGATTTTTGAAAAGAATGAGTGAAAGGAAAAGAGATTATCCCAGTGGAGCTATGAAAAGAAAAAGTAAACAGAAAAGGGAGGAGGTTATAAAAAAAGCCCAAATCAGCTTCTGTGAGTGATTAAGATTGCAATGGTAAGTACTACCTATTTATCTACCAGTAGCGAAAGGTGAATTTTGTTTTTTGAAAGAACAATGGCAACCTTCAATACATGAAAATATCTGATCACGTATTGTACCGAGCAATAATAAGGGCCCCTACTAATTTTGATACAGGGCCCCTCCAAGGCACGCTACGCCACTGCTTCTGAACCTCCCTCTAGTCGGCCCTGTGCATTACACATACAATTTAATGTTACATAGGTAATGTGACAATATGCAGGAATAATGTTTTGGGATGAAGGAAAGAATCAATGAATAAAAAAGATTGTTTTAGAGTACAAATTTTCACATGTAATAAATATTTTTCTAAATATCAGTTTTATTTACAAAAGTAATATTATTTAACAAGCTATACAAGAACATTATAAAATATTGTATAAAAATATTTTGACTATTGTGACCATAGAATAAAGGATAACACAATAAGTGCCTTGTGTGCGTGTCTAGCAATCCAATTATAGGCCTGATTCCGGCCTACATTTCTATTATAAAGAGACAGACCGCATGCTAAATGGTCTAGAACGGAAAGGTACTAAGTCAGTGGCACATTTGTTTCCATTCAAATTTGTACGCGAGGCTCTTCCAGAGTTACATTCTGTATTCTCTGATTTTGACACACTTTAAAAACTAAAACATTGTATTTCTGAGTTTTTTTTTGTATGACTTGATCTCTATAATGGATTTTGTGAAAAATGTTTGCAAAAAGTTAACAATACCTATTATTGTAATGTTGATAAACCATTTTCAATATAATGTGACATAGTAAAAGTGAAAAATTGTTTATGATTTATGTACTCATAAATACGGGGAAAATTTATCTAAACATTCTATACCAATACTGTATTATGCTTAAATATCTCAGTAAGCTTTGGAATAAGGCACATATTATACTAATGTTGTTGTTTAGCTGAGTTTGAATGTGTTTTGACTAAATCTACTAGAATAGCTTAAAACTAAATGAATTATAATAGACATATATAATAAAATACATCTAAAAACTATGATCTATTTTAACAATAAGATTTTTTGTACACAGGTTGTTTATTTAATCCAAACCTCTCTCAGACAAAAAACACACACATAGATTAGGTATCTCAGAGCAATCAATAACTTAACAAATATATTTCTAATGATTTTTGGTAATATATATACTAAATTGAATGTAATGTAATATGAAATAAGAAACAAGTGTAAAAATGAATGAAACAAGTTCTTTGTTTAAAACAACTTTATTTAAAATAAAGTGGTTTTAAACAAAGTTTAAACTTGTTTCATTTTGTATAATGTCAAGACACAAAGTGTTTGATTTTTTGGATAATTTAATATAACTTCTCTATTGTTTTTATTCGTCAATGAACATATACACAAATATTCTTATTTATTTAAAACTTAATGACATTGTTTTTGAAAATTAACACACATGTAAGTACCTAATTACAATAATTATTAAGACCTAGTGAGAAATGCTTTCAACACACAACAAATTAACGGAATGGCTATATGTATTGATTATAACAAAGTTCATAATAACTACTCAGAATTTAAGTACTTATCGAATAAACAATTTTCTAAAACTAAGAGCTGCTTTGTTTATATAATTGAAGCTCTATTTCTCTTCTGAAATTCTTCTATTTTCCTATAATTTGTTGAAGTGACTAAATAAATTACTAAAACATTAAATATTTAATATAAAAATACTTTCAGTAGAGTTGCACTATATTCTCGTAATCTCGCTGTATTACATCATTATGTCGTTATTTGTTGTTATAATATCATGTAGTATGTCTATAATTAAAAAAATATGTGCATGGTAACATGTTTTCACGATACAGAGGTTGCATCATTTTCAGTTTTACCATGTCTATGTTTCCTCTGAAAGAATTCTTGGTGAAAATACTTTTCCAAAGATTCGCAATCATCGATCTTTTTAATAAGTTTAATATGAAACTTTTATGAAATAAATCACTCATAGGTGGGTAAAATTTTTCTAGAAAACTTATATGACACGACTTATCTAGTTGTTCGTACATCGATGTTCACACCATATTATCGTGTTACTATGAAAATTGGAAAAAAATAACCTTCCATGAAAGCTTTGTACAAGAACTTAAAGAAAAAGGCTTCGTAATATTTTACCCTTCCTATGCTTCTTTGTCCCCATTAAAATTTCTCATTTCATTACTAGCATATAACCAAAAATTAACATTTACAATATCTATTATTGTAACGATTTAAGGTAATAGCTGTCCCTTTTCCACTGTGAGTAGAGTTGGCTTCACCGATGGCGATTTGATGGTGGGTGATTTTTTGTTGGACAAAGTCAAAGTCCGCCCGCAAAAGTAGTCTTCGATTTCTTGGAGAGTTTTGCCCTTTGTTTCAGGCAGGCAGTAATAAAAGAATATCGTTCCTGAAACAAATACGATTTTATAAGTAATGAAATAATAAAATAAAATATCTAAAGAATATACATTTATGAGGGTAATCCTAGAATTGAACAGAATTAATCCTTCTTCATAGAAGTACATCTTTAGGGAAGGTCGTTTTAGAGAAAGAAAGGAGAGAAAGTTTCTTGGAAGGAAAAGGTAAAAGGAGTGGGTAGGAATCTCGGGATCAATGTGTCCAGCAGTGAAGGATGAATGAATACATCCCTCCCACTGCGGTGCAAACCGATGTGTCGAGAGAGTCCGAATGGAGACGTCTAGGTTAAGTCTTCCTCAACCGGTCTCTCCTGATCCGGCCAGCCATGCAATAGGTGGCAGGTAGGTAGACCTGGACAAACCTCACCCCATGAACATGGGTACCCCTGCTAAGTTACCAAATATAGCGAACCACTTGGAGTGACCTATAGCAAGGGTGTTGGTTATCCAATAAATGCTTCCCGTACCTACTACCATCAGCCTCACAACTTGCCCCCTGCAACTGGGGATACAATAGTCTTACTGGCTCCAGACGGTTTTTAAACAAGTTCAGTGTAAACGTGTGGTAGTATAAAGTGATGATGTAAGAATAGGCAGCTTGGAGAAGATCCATCCAATAGCAAGTAGACATTAGATTATACTACAGTTATACCAATGATACGGTCATTTTATATAACAGAAAAACAGAGCTCTCAGCACCAGGACCGTACGGCTGATGATATAGACGGAAATAATAATATACTGTAAATAAATGTAAACATACCTAACAGGGAGATGACTCCATAGAGCCAGAAGGTTCCGTGTCTCTCCAGCTGATGGGACAGGAAGGGATAAGTCTTCACCACGATGAACACAAACAAGTGAGCTGAGCAGGTGGTCATTCCTCCAACTATTCCTCTGACCTTTTGACAAAAGATGAAGCCAAATGGTTAAACTATGTTTTATTTTAAATTTAAACAATATTTTTGAAAGTAAATTCGGAACTCCATTGTTGTGAACTCCCGAGTCTAGTCGTTAAAAAACGTCACATTCGTTTAAAAAAATATTTCATTGAATTAAAATTTTAAGTTAAGAACCATCATAATATTTTCAATTAAGCATAGATATGAGTCAATTTCCAAGCCATTTGAAGTAATATTTACCTGCGTAGGATAAACCTCTCCAATCATCACCCACGGCACCACCAGGAAACCCATGGTACAGGCGACGGTATAGGCGAAGATGCAGGCCGCGGGGATCCAGGTCTGCTGGGGAACAATGTTGTTAGCCAGCCAATATTGTCGGTAGTACAAGTACGTTCCAAGGCCCAGCATGGTTATTCCGCAACCAATTCCTGAAACAATATAATAAGTAGAGTTGTTATTGGAATTTTTTTTCTTGAATTTGTTGTTTTATTATTTCACTTCTTGTACATACATTTTACAGACGATTACTGTTTACATAGATAATAAGTTACAGTACCTACTACAAAAAATGTTAATAATCAGTAACTGTATGTAAATAGGTTAGTAGTAGTGTTTCGTGAACATCTCACTAGGAGAACCTGTGCCGATAAAGTGTTATTACACCTTATATTTTAGATAAAGTGTTATTCCGCCATCATACGTAAAAACACAGTACTGGACTTGAGACTCCCAAGAAGGACATCATGGTTCCACCCATGGCAGTAGCCTGGGCGTAGCCAGGTTTTGATTTAGGGTGGGGTTAAAAATAAAAATCTAGAGTAGTTTTCGGGATAAAGTAGGCATCTACCACAAATCATGCTTTAGGCTCTATGAATACAAAGAATATGAAAGGAAGAAAAAAAAACCATCCTATGAGTGCTGTAAATTTGAAAACGCGACTCGGTTGACAATCCCAGAGGTCATGTAAAAGTACGGTTGCGCTCGTTAGGCTTGCCGATAGCTAGGCCAATATTGTTAATGAAATAAGTAAGAAATTTCCCTACGATAGCTACATTTTCTATGGATTGGCATTCCTAAACATACATATATATGAATAATTGACAATGTCGAATTGAAATACACTCATTTATATATATATATATATATTGGCAGTCCGCATGTTCTTTTTGACACTAAAAAAGTAAATTAATTGGTCAGTGAGGTCTTTAGTCAGAACTCGTGATATTCTGAACAACTGTCTGAATTTTGTTTCTCCAAACTCGAAAGGATTCTACTGATCCCTTACAAAACATCTTTCAATAACTCTACAAACCTCTTTAGTCTGGTTTCATTTAGTAAAAATCCATTAATTTTGCGCAACGAAAGACATTATTCTAAAAGTTGTGTACATTGACAATTAAACGAAACTTGTCTGACATTTGTAGAGGGCACATTAAATTAGGCAGCCTTTGTCTACCGGCAGTCGGAATATTTTATACCAATTAGTGACCGTGCACATACTGCCTAACAACCAAAAATGCCGGATCGAGTCAACATTAGGGTTATATCGATCGAGCGTGCAAGGGCCCCGGAAGGAATAAGCATGGAATTTATAAAGCTCAAAACTTAGAGACTTTAATTTTGCCAAGAAATTAATTAAACCTTTAAAAAATATATGTTAGCTGGAAAATTTATATTGAGTCACTCCCAAATCTTACTGTTCAGTATTTATCAGCTTGAAACTCAATTTTTGTTTGTTTTATTTATATAAAATCTTTACGCAGTGTTGTTAGGCTTACCTGAAATGAAAGTAAGAGGCCTTCTTCCGCATTTTCTCAGTGCGATGCACGCAATTATGGTGAAAACTAGGCGCACAATTCCCAGAATGATAGTTGCCAAGTATTTGTTCATTTGGGTTCCAGATTGCTGAAAATATTAAAAAATATTTTTAACTTCAAGATAATTCATTACATAATACAGAATAAAAGTCAGTTAAGCAATTTTCAGATGAAAATCTATTTAAAATGAAAAAAGGCTCACTTGAAAGATTTCTACTGCGTAGAAGGTTATTGTGTTGACACCGCTAAATTGGTACATCATGAAGTAAAGGAAAAGAATGCCGAATGGTTTTAGAGCTGAAGGGCTTAGAAGAGCTTTTAAAGTCTCCCGGAATCCACTCAATCTGAAAGAAAGGAGAAAAAATGGTTAGGTACTCAACTATAAAAAATGTTAATAAAATGAATTGGGTATATTTAATTCTGGAAAAAAAATATGTAAGAGAATATGTAATGTTAGGCTGGAAATAACGCGACACGTATGTCGGTCGTGTACTTTCGGTCGCTGACCGTCAGACACCAGAGTGCCGAGTACAATTGTCTTCAATTAATTAAGTCATTTTTATTAATATCATATTCATCAAAGACTAGAAACAATGGCTCACACACTTCAAGCCAATATTTTAACTTAGCATACCAAACTTTGAATAAATTACTAGATAAGTCTCATTCTGTCAATATTCATTTTATAAGACTGTACACTGCACTCCCATCAGTTGACATGATCAGTGCCGCACTGAATTCTCTCATACAAAATGTAAATGAGTTGGTCAACCGATGGCGTAGCGCTGAAGTGCTGGGCCAACGTTCCTCGTACGTGGTGTGTAGCGGCTCGCACAGGCTGACCGTCAGTATTGCTTTACAACTCTTCATTCATCCACTCACATAATACAGTTAACGACCGAAGTATGCGACCGACGTACATGTCGCATTATTTCCAGCCATGTAGATCAGAATACATTCTACGTAGGTTATAATGCAAAACAAAGGGATGCGCTGCCGGAAACCATAATAACCGCATCAATTAATAAGTTCAAAATAGATTGTCGGAACCTCATCAAGGAAGATAAAAAGTTTTATTCAATTTAAATAATAAATAGAAATTTTAACAAAAAAACATAAATGCACAAATAACATAAGTAAAAAAAAACACAGGTTTAAACTTTAAACGCCCGTGCCCCGCGTGCAATAGAGGTGGCCCACTGCACAAGCATATTTTGTGAAATGTTCGCACATCATCACCGGTCCCGTACAGGACATTTGGGCATTGAACGAGGCAAATCTGAGGTCCCGTACGGGACCATTGGGCGTCTAAAGGTTCCTTTAAATGCTCATGCGCCGCGTGCAATAAAGGCAGCCCACTGCGCAAGCATTTCTTTGTGAAATATTGGCACTATAATCACTGGTCCCATACGGGACCATTGGGCATTGAATGACGCAAATCCGTACGGGACCACTGGGCATCTAAAGGTTAAAAAGAAAAAAATGTTTTATGTGAATACCGCCCAAGAGTCCCAACTGCACCCAACAGCCTGGAGCCAGTGAGACTTTGGCATCCCCAATTGGGGTATGTTGTGAGGCTGAAGGTAAGTGGGGAGGGGAATAAGATGGGGAAAATATGCAAGCATTTCTTTGTGAAAATTTGCACTATAATCACTGGTCCCATACGGGACCATTGGGCGTTGAACGATGTAAATCCGTACAGGACCACCGGGTGTCCAAAGGTTATAAACATAAATTTTTTAAATGTGAATACCGCCCAAGAGTCCCAACTGCTCGCAATAGCCTGGAACCAGTGAGACTTTAGCATCCCCAATTGGGGTATGTTGTGAGGCTGAAGGTAAGTGGGGAGGAGAAGGAGATGGGGAAAGTGGGGAAGTACCTAGCTATTCAGGTCTAGTCACCAAGCACGGCTAAAGCCATTTCAAGCAACATTTCAATTCTGAATATACCAGGGTGATGCCAACTGTGTCTTACGCTCTGGAACGTGACACAAATATAGGTAATATTATATCTGATCAATATTTTTAATAAATGGCAATTTTGGCTGTAAATCTGGTTTTGGGTTCTTTTTTTGTTAATAGCTGCTATTTGATTATTAACTGCTCATGATAACTCTATCTTATTGACAAAGGATCAAATAATAATTAAAGGTTTCAAACTTTTTCCTATATATATGCCATTTTACATTTCTTAATGTATTTTGATCTCACAAAATAGATCTGTTTTTCAAATGGAGGTATTTCTTAGGTTTAGTTGCAAGTTTCTCTAATCTACAAGCATCATAGTACTGAAATTATCAGTAGGTTTTTTTTATAATCAACACTAATCTACCTTTGCACATTGTTGGTTTCTTTAAAAAGCAGCATCTGGTCGAGCTCCTTGTTGACATTGAACGTGGATCCCCTCAGCTTGGCGAGGCTGGTGCGAGCTTTCTCAGGGTCGTTCCTGGAGATCAGGTAGTTGGGGGTCTCCGGCATGATCATCATCAGCAGCAGGGAAATCACCGGCACCACGCAGCTGATGCTGGACAGCACTTGCCAAGTCAGGAAACTTCCCATCACGTACTGAAATATGTACAAAATATTTATTTATTTAGAATCAACTGCACAAGTGCCATTTATATACATACTAGCTGGTCCTCGGCATGCGTTGCAATGTCATTCAAAGAAATAAATTGATTCTCCCTTCTTGTCCTTTCCCGTGCGTCCCCGTTCCCTTTCACCTTCCCCATTTTTTTCCTCCCTCGTCTCTTCCCTCATAGGATAGCTATAGACAGTCGTAGTAAAAATAATATAAAATAAAATATAAAAAAAGATAAATTATGTAAGTAATCAAAACAAAAGAATAATAATATACTTATTACACAAAGTAAATTAAATCGATGAAGAAAAAAACTAAAAAGTTCATTATGCAGTGACCTCGTTAAAGTAACAGCCCTGGATCTACGACTTTTTCAAACCAGGGCAGAAACTTGATATTGGTACCAGGGGCGTAGCTACCGCCGCATCAGTCGTATCAATGATACAGGGCCTCGGCAAGGGCCTAGCCAGGTACTGGCAGGGAGGGGCAGCTGCCCCCCCCCCAAAAGATGCAGGAATGCCCACAAACCGTTAAGTAATATTACGTCGGGCTACCGTAGCCTATTGTTTGTGAGAATCAATTCAATTTTTATTATTACCTTTTCAGTTTATAATTTTTGTGTGCATCGTGGAAAGTTGGGATAAATATTAGAAAAGTTTTTTTTTGTACCCGCATAACTTACGTATCTAACTAAAGATTGTACGTTTATTTGTATTTTACTTTTCCTTTTTTTTTATGTATTATTTTTACGTGAATTTCGACCGTATACGGTTTCAAATGTATTTTTGAAGTAAAACATCTGTCTTTAATTGTTTTATTGCTTCTTTTCTTATAATTTAAAATAAGGTTAGGGCCATGAGGGCCTCAGATACAAAATTGGGACTTATACTCAAGTTAGTCAGCCAAAATTTTAGTTATTACCTCGTTAACAAAATGCCCACATGAGCCAAGGGGCCATCCATAAATTACGTCACACGAATTTCATGATTTCCCCCCCCCCCCCTACCTGTCACATTTGTGAGATCCCCCGTCCCCCCTAGTGTGTCGTCACATATTTTACAATTTTACATCTAAAAATAATCAAAACAAAAGTTCATTTTTTTTTTACATGTGACGTCACGGAGCTGATAACCTTCCATACCCCTTGTCACACTTCTCTACCCCCCCCCCTCCCCCTCTTAACAAAATCCTAGCTACGCCCTTGGGCCCCGGGATACAGAGGCCCCTAACGTGTATAAGCAAAAATTAGTAAAATGTTATCCACAATACACACACATAGTATTTAAACTAGAGGGAGAGACAAATAAAACGGGGACCGACACATACAGGAACCCAAAAGCAACTGACTGGACTCGGTATTCAGAGGAATTAAACATAGGAATGACAAGATTCCCAGCGAAATACGGCTGCCCTGAAGAAATTGAGGACGCAGTAGAAATACTGAGGGACTCAATGATAGGGGCATACGAAAATAGCTGCCCTCTGAAGACAAGTACCAGGGACAAAACACCGTGGTGGAGCAGAAAACTGCAGGAGCTACGGAAACTAGTAAGGCAAGCCTTCAACAGGGCCAAAAAATCTGGAAACTGGGATGCTCACAAGCAATACCAGAAAGAGTACAAGGAAGCAATCCGGATAGCCAAAACGGGCTCCTGGGAGAAGTACTGCGGGGAGGTGGAAACCATCCCGCAAGCTGCAAGAATTCAAAAAATTCTCGCTAAAGACCCAGGGGCAGCTAAAGGCCCATTTCGGAAAGCCGATGGAGGCTTCACCGATAACTGCGAGGAGGAGCTGGAGGAACTGCTGGGGAAACATTTTCCCGGCTACAAAAAGTTAGAAGCAGGTGACACCGGTCCACCACCAGCCCGAGTTATACGGGATGGTAAGGACTGGGACACTGCCGCTAAAATAGTGACTCCCTCCAAAGTTAAATGGGCAATCGAAGGGTTCGACCCTTTTAAAAGCGCAGGAGAAGATGGTATCTTTCCGGCACTTCTGCAGAGAGGTCTGGATACAATCTTACTTCCGGTGACTAAGATCCTGAGGGCGTGCTGCGCCCTCGGATACATCCCCATACCATGGAGGAAAACAAGGGTAGTGTTCATACCTAAACCTGGGAGAACTGACTACGACCAACCAGGCGCATTCCGTCCAATTAGCCTCACCTCTTTTCTTCTAAAGACAATGGAGAGGCTAATGGATAGACACATAAGAGACGGGGCACTGAGAGAAAAGCCCCTCCATGAGTTACAATTTGCGTATCAACCAGGTAAGTCGGTTGACGCGGCACTGCACAGGTTGGTATACAAACTGGAGCAGGCGCAGGCAACCGGGGAACTAGCAGTAGGACTCTTCCTGGACATAGAGGGAGCATTTAATTGCACCTCTATTAAATCCATCGATGAAGCGGCAGAAAGACATGGACTCGATAAAACCACCAGAAGGTGGCTGAAGAACATGCTTTCAGGTCGGATTCTTACGATGGAAAGGGGTGAGGTGAACCTCAGAGTATTGGTGACGCGAGGGTGTCCACAGGGAGGGGTCTTGTCACCCTTGCTGTGGAGCCTGGTGGTGGACAACCTCATCAGGAAACTCAACAACAGGGGCCTGTATACTCAAGGGTATGCGGATGACATCGCAACCATAATAAGGTGTTGGGATGCAGACACATCCAGAGGCCTCATACAATCAACACTGGCAACAGTGGAAGAATGGTGTGAAGAAACAGGGCTGTCGGTCAATCCAGACAAGACAGAAGTAGTAATCTTTACACGTAAAAGGAAACTAGAGGGATGGAGCAATCCAACCTTCTACGGAAAGGAGGTAGAACCCTCTGACACGGTTAAGTACCTCGGGGTCATTATAGATGCCAAACTGAGCTGGAAAAACCAGGTGGAAACTGTGGGCAGAAAAGCCTGTGCTCTCATGTGGGCAACTAGGCGAATCTGCGGCAGAACGTGGGGACTCAAACCCAAAATGATGCAATGGCTGTACACAGCCGTTGTAAAACCAAGAATCATGCATGCAGCCTTGGTCTGGTGGAGGAGAACAACACTGAAAACAGTGATGGCCACACTCAACCACATACAGGGACTTGCATGCAGAGGAATCACAGGAGCTATGCGAACCACTCCAATACTAGCCATGGGAGTGCTGCTGAACCTACCCCCACTAAACTTAGAAATAGAGGGGGCGGCGATGGCGGCAGCCTACAGGTTAAAATGCAAAGGTCATTGGAGAGGTGAGTTGCCCAAAAACAGTCATACGGAGATCGGAACAAGACTGAGGGCAATTAGCCCGACAGCTGGAATGAAGCAGGACGGCAAACAAGCTGAATACTTCTTCAGACAGCAGTTTGATGTGATGTACCCCACCCGGGAAGAGTGGGACATGGTCCCAGGTCCAACCTCCAGACAGGAACTAATCTGGTTCACAGATGGGTCCAAGATGGAGGAAGGAACGGGGGCCGGGGTATGTCTACAGGGATCCAAGAGGGAACTCAGTATACCTCTAGGAACTCACTGCACTGTGTTTCAGGCTGAGATGAAAGCCATCATGGTCTGCGCACAGGAGAATATACGTATCGGGTACAGGAATAAGAACATAACTATTTGTTCTGATAGCCAGGCAGCCCTAATGGCACTGGAAAGTAACCGATGCGACTCCAGACTGGTGATGGAATGCAGGACTGTTCTTACAGAACTCGCTACCATTAATAAAATAACACTGATATGGGTACCAGGACATAAGGGTATTGAGGGCAACGAGCGGGCTGACGAACTAGCAAGGAAAGGGGCGAAAGCACCACTTGCGGGATCCGAGCCGGCTGTAGGAGTAGCAGCTTGCCACACGAAATTACATATTGAGAGGTGGGTCAAATCCCAGCACTGGAAGGAATGGGAGAGGGCACCCGGAATGAGGCAATCCAAAGTACTCATAAATGGACCGGACCCCAGACGGACCAGGAAACTACTCGATATGGATAGAAACTCGCTGAGGGAACTGGTAGGACTACTAACGGGACACTGCCATCTCAGGAGACACATGCAGCTATTGGGAGTGGAAAGCACCAATAGATGTAGAAAATGTGAAGAGGATGAAGAGACTCCAATTCACTTGTGGTGCCAATGTCCTGCCCTGGTGGGAACTAGGCTCAGATACCTGGGGAGACACATCGTGGAACCAGAAGACTTAGCCACATATCCAATGACAACTCTGGTGAACTTCATTAAAGGGACTGGGTTATTGTTAAAGGATTGAGGTAAAATGGGAGATAGTACAATGGGCCTATGGCCTAAGTACTCACGGGAACTAACTGTAAACCGTCTCCGTAAGTTAAAAAAAAAAAAAAAAAAAAAAATTTCCACAATGTCACTCTCGTGCTTTCCGGGAAAAAAACTGTCATACGTACCTATAGAGTTTTCACTTCAGAAATGACAAAAGTTAAAAAAAGGAAACTCTTTTTTCCCGGGTTAGGCGGGCGCCCAAAAGTTGGCAACATCCTATATCGGTTATTGCGGGATTCCCCCGTTTAGGGAATTCCGCAATAACCGACGACCGCCGTAGTCCAGTGGCTAAGACTCTTGACTCACAATCCGGAGGTCGCGGGTTCGAACCCGGCGTGCGCAAATAAATTTTATTTGATTAATTTGCGTTATTTCACAATTAATTCATTAAAAATAATATATAGTAAATTTGCGGCACGTTCCAGAGTGGAAGATACTATCAGTATCGCCCTGGTGTAAGACCACCATTCAGAATTGAAACGTTGCTTGAAAATGGCTTTAGCCGTGTTTGGTGACCAGATCTGAATAGCCAGGTACTTCCCAACCTTCCTCTTCCCCTCCCCACTACCTTTCAGCCTCACAACATACCCCAATTGGGGATGCCATAGTCTCACTGGCTCCAGACGGGAGCAGTTGAGATTCTTGTGCGGTATTAACTGTAAAAAAAAAAAAAAAAAAACCGATGTACAATGACAACCCGCTTAGAGCAATATTTACGCGTTTTTTTCATTCCATTTCAAATGTTATTTATTACATTGTAATACAATATAATCTTGTTCTTCTGATTATTTATTGGTTAATTAGTTTGATTTGTGAAAAGAATGAGTGGAAGGAAAAAAAGAGATTATCCCAGTGGAGCTATGAAAAGAAAAAGTAAACAGAAAGGGAGGAGGTTATAAAAAAATGAATAAAATTACTTCATTTTTTCAGCAATCGGCTTCTGTGAGTGATTTAGATTGCAATGGTAAATTCTACCTATTTATTTACCAGTAGCGAAGGGTGAATTTTGTTTTTTGAAAGAACAAAGGCAACCTTCAATACATGAAAATACCTCATCACGTATTGTACCGAACAATAATAAGGGCCCCAACTAGTTTTGATACAGGGCCCCTCCAAGGCACGTTACGCCACTGAGTGGTACCAACTGAGAGTTTTAAAATCAAAATAATAATCTGGTGACCGGCCAACTCAGAATGAAACCAACAGTGATGATAAAATATGGATAAATATGTTAAGTTAGGTTAGGGTTACCGGCTATTTTAATTTTTTTTTTCATAGCTTTTAATGACCTTCCTGAGGTGGTTCTGAGTTGGTTTCATTCTGAGTTGGCATGGAACCGAATAATCTATATAACAGCGTGCGCTAGATGCCAGGCTCTTTGATTATCAAGTTTTTTCAATCAAACATTTTATAAATTACGACTTTGGCGCTCCCTAAAACTGCCCCGGCTTGCCCCCCCCCCTCCCGGGTTCGGTTCTTCTTTATTCTATGGTTACGTTGGTATACGTATAAGTTGGCAGTGGCGTAAAGATGAACTATCGCTATATCTTTATAATATTTTAACCACACCTACTATCGTCGTCATAGACGACAGCGCCCTCATTTTTCGCCAACTATTATGAGTAGCTCTGTATTCACGATAGCTTCCAACTTCCAAGGAAGACATAAAAATTCAGAATGCATGATATTTGGCCACAATTGAAATAGGTAATTTTTTATTGGGCGCTAGAAATAGCAGCATTGGGGTACGGTGGGTGTTCCGTAACAGATCATTAAAATTTATTATATTTTAATTTTAGAATAAGTTAACAATAATAATCTAAACGAAAATATGAAAGAGAACAAGACATAGAAAAACAGAAAAAATACAATGGTCGCCACTGGGACTCGAACCCAGACCTCTCTATCTAACCGAGACAACCAATTTCGCTATTGCCACCTTCTGTCAAACAGTCATATTTGTCAATCTCATATTTAAATATGGAGAAAAATAATTAGTTAATAATAATGTAATTCTGAAATTTGAAAATATGAGATTGACAAATATGACGGTTTGACAGAAGGTGGCAATAGCGAAATTGGTTGTCCCGGTTAGATGGATAGGTCTGGGTTCGAGTCCCAGTTGCGACCATTGTCTTTTTTCTGTTTTTATGTGTCTTGTTCTCTTTCATATTTTCGTTTAGATTATTATTAATATGATATATTTCACTGATGGGAATAACCTGCAAAAAAGTATAAAAATAAAGTTTTTCTTATAAAAATTGAATATTATAATTATTACGCTAATTAAAGTATTATGCTAATCATATAGCAACATCAACATGTTGACGTCACGTTCCATCACGAGTGATTCCTCATAAATTTTTATTAAAACAATATTTATTATCTGTTAACTATTGTGTGGGTGGTTTTACTATTGTGATTAGTGATTAGTAAAGAAATGACGTTTCAGATTAACACGTTGGAATAACACCAGTTTTACCAGCTACGATATATTATTTGTATAAAAATCCACGAAAATAAAATAGATGTTAAGTAGGTACGTACTTTGATCGTTTGAAACGAAACACAAGAAAAAAACAACGAAATTTTTTTTTTTAAATGAGAATTTTTTATTGCAGGTAATCAGAAGCTCGAAGCAGATGGCGCTGGTGTGGTTGGCGGCCACTTGCACGATAAAGACGACAGTTCCATGACACAGTGGCGTAAAAAAGTTGTTATTCTATTAGTGTTTTAATTTTGAGGATTGCGAAATTTTTTTTACACATTTGACTAGCAAGTAAAGTTTTTTTTTTATATTTAAGGAGTTCGAAATTTGCGTTTTGAATTTTTAAAAGTAAACTTTAATGGTCCCCCGCCGTACTTATGTACCTACAATGTGCAGTCGCAGTCGGAAAAGTACGTTTGGTCCTAATTACACAAAATATAACTATGGGTGGTTTGGTATATTTATGATATAACTTATGTGACCCCGTAGGGATGTGCACTGTGCAGACAGGTTGTACCGGCGAATAACAAAATAATAAAACACATTTTCATTCAAACGCATCAAATAAAAATCTGCTTCTCTATTTACTATAGGTAATATACCTACCCGCGCATAAGTACAAAAAATCGACAATGTGTGTAAATTCCTTTGATATTCATACCAACTTATTATTAGGTATTTTTGAAGTAGAGCTCAATATCTTTTACGTTTGAAATTGGTAAATAATGCACTAAAAATTATAAATTTATAGTAGAGGAGATGTACCGAATATGACATACGTCCCTAATATGAGATAGTGGTGTTTCTCAACATGTATGTAAGAAAAGCCTCTATAAAACCCAGCGTTCCCGATTCCCCACCGACTGACCTTGAAAAGGTAAGTACCTACTCGCCCGGACGCCGAACACACCACACTCACCGGAGAAAGTGATTAAGTTTTAATTTTTTTACGTAAGTTTCACTTTATTTTTTCTCAAAAAAATTTCTCCACAAAATTGTCAATCTTTCACTGATAGACAATATTATTATTTAAATTTTATGTTTTCGTATTATTAATTTAAAGTAAAATTCAAGCAGATTTTATTCTACGAATATATTTGTTTGTATTGATCTTGTTCCTAATATGGGATTTTTTGATGACCCTAATATGGAATACTATCTCATGTTAGGAAGAGTGTTTACGATATGGAATTCTAATAGAACTTTTTTTTTGATATTCCAGGTTGTATTTTGGCCTGTCGTAGTCGAAACAGTGTGAAACAATGTCGTAGAAGAAACAGCTGAAGACGTGGGACAAAAAAATGATAAAAGTCATGGAAGCTGTAAAATCGAAGACCGTTGGATATCAGAGGCGAAGAGTGGATCCAATGTTTAGTCTGCCGCCATTGATGCCATTTGGAGTGTTCGGGAGCCGATAATATTGATTTTTTAAAGAAGACGTTTTTGTGTTTCTTTTAATAATTCGTTGACATTTTAAGATATTTCCAATCATTTCAATGTATAAATACTTAAGGTTAAACGTCACGCGCGTTATAATCTACGCATTCATAGATGGCGCCAATCAAATTATTTTCGGTTTTTAATGTTTTTTGCACGTTGCGCTTTAAAATATTAAGGTAAATTAATTTTTCGCGCACGTACACATTTAATTAGAATATAAATAAATAGTTTTGTCCATAAATAAACCCAAATCTTTCTAGAAAGGCTGAAAAATACATTATTGGATTGAATCATCGATACAAAATTGAATTTTTCAGCCTTTCTTGAAATATTTGGGTTTATTTATGGACAAAACTATTTATTTATATTCTAATTAAATATGTACGTGCGCGAACAATTAATTTACCTTAAAATTTTAAAGCGTAACGTGCAAAAAGCAATAAAAACCGAAAATAATTTGATTGGCGCCATCTGTGAATGCGTAGATTATAACGTGCGTGACGTTTAACCTTAATGAACGATTCACAGATTTTTTTTACCTAAGCTATTCCATATTCGGTACCTCTCCTCTAAATATCATTTCGGGGGGGATCCACAGACGATAGCGGTTACGGTTTAAAATATATTGTATTAAGGATTAGAGATTAGACAGTTTAAAAAAAAGATTCATATAATATGGCGGCTGGAGTGCCAAGGAATGAAAAAATAAATTGAGAATTAATTGGTAAAGGGAAGATTTAGTTTGTTTACAACTACGATCTAAATATTTCAGATTTTTTTCCCAGGAACATGTTGGTTAAAATTTTATGATTTAAATGATTTTGTACAAACAAAAGCCACTCTATTACAACTTTTGTCACCGTGACTGAAATAGTATAGGCTTTGTAAAAACACAAACTGCGAAGGATAAGGGGGAGAAGATGAAATGAGATGAATATAATGATGTTTACCTGTATGAGCACCCCTAGAGATATTCCCACAGACGCCAGGGCTCCCAGCATCCCCCTGAGATGGGGCTGCGTCACCTCGCAGGTGTACACCCGCGCCGGAGCACCCACCATACCAGAGCCGAGACCCACCAACAGACGACCTAGGGGAGAAAAGCAATACCTGATAACATGGTTAGAATAACAGAACGAAAGTAGGTATTATTGTCTGAGCGCGGCGTAGCGGAAGTCCTGTATCATCGTGGCAATTAGCATTTCATCCTATAATTTGTAATAATTGTAGTAAATTTGTTTGCTATGTTCCTGTTCTGGTTTCTAGATAGTGGCGGTTTTAATGGTTTAGTAAAGATTCTTTTTTCAAATGCAAAATCGTCGTGTTTATTGATTAAGTAGGTATTATTACCCATTTAGAAATCTTATGATTTCAGAGGAAAATTTAGTTTCTACAGAATTCTTGGGTTTAAGAGGTTTAAAATAAAAAATTAAATTAAGAACATTATTTTTTTGGACGCGTAGTCTATTGTTCACAGAACTCTCAGGTTTTTTTTTACATGAGCTCCATACAGTAGGCCCTGAGGAAAATAATTTCCCTAAGTTCCTATGTCATCTTTGGGGATGCTGTGTGGAGGTTTTTTTAAGGAGGATAAGGAGAGGAGAGTTCTGGGAAGGAAAAGGGTTTAAGGGGTGGGTAGGAATCTGGGGTTCAGTATGTCCTGGTCATCCGCCTCCAACACCTAGACAAAACCTCACCCCATGAACCCGGGCACCCCTGCTAAATCACCGAACGTAGCGAACCACTTGGGGTGACCTATGACAGAGGTGTTGGTTATCCGTTAAAGGTTCCCAGGGCGACGGTAACCATTCCCGCCTCGCAAATTGAGGTTAGTGGAAATAATGTAAAAAATCAGTAATTAACTGCAAAAAAAAACAATTAAAAATGCTGCTCATACCTACATAGATACCAACGATTAAATAATGGGAACATGTATTTTAATAATTAGCAGGAAATTAATCGACTGCTCCGAATTACATGCCTATCTAATATGCTAAAATTAGTCGATAATTTGCAAAAATGCAGATCTGTATAGTCAGTGCCAAATTCAGATCTGTAAACTATTCCCATTACTATCGTAATAGATATTTGCTATACCTTTTGATTAAAAATATATCTTTCAATTCGGTTAAGTATTTGGATTTCAAATCCAAATTTAAGTGTTGAATAAAAAAATTAAGTTTTGTAAAAAAAAATATAGTGTATGAGATGAAATTGCATGTCTCCTATGCCAAAGTGTAAGTTTCTTGCACAAAAAAGACAGGGGATAAGAAGATGGGGGAAGAGTTGTATCAAATATATAATACATATATATTTACATGTTTTGTACATGTACATTGGGACCGTTACACCGAGATTGGTGTGCAATATGCATATAAACATAATAGACAGCAATGCCTTTTCTGGCCTTCCAAAAGGTAGAACTAGAGAAGTTTCACCATTATAAGATCCTTTACTGATACTTTTACGGAAGTCGTGTTGCCCACACGCAAGTTTGTAGGTTCGAGCCACGTCATTTGCTGAACGATAGGGGGCAGCAGTTACGATTACCACTTGCGTTGTATCACATAAAACACAGTGAACAATGGCGGTCACTCACCAACATAAATCATCTCAATGTTCTGTGCGCTGGCGATGAGGATCCAGCCAAGGATGAGGGGAATCTCAGTGAAGATGAGGGTGAGCCGCCTGCCGATGCAGTCCATCAGATACCCTCCCAGGATGCAGCCGAGGGGCGTGCTGGCGGAGCTCAAACTGGCTGGAAGGTACAATATATCATTTTAATTATTTATTAATTTCGTCAGGCCTTGAAGGCTTTTATATGTACACATAAAAGCCTTCAAGATAGCATAAGCAATAGATTTAAAACGAATGGCTTAATAGCCATCCCTATGCTTAGAACTACCACTGCTCAGCACCACTATCTGTATCTAGGTGTAAGATGGTACAATATATTATTATCTAAAAACAAAATTAGTGTAACTGAAACATTGAAATATGAACAATTCAAAAAACAAATTAAGTCCCTGAAATTAGATAATGATATATTGTACCCTTAATTTAATTTAATTTACCCTTACTTTAACTGTAATATTTAATATTAAAAAAAAAAGTATTGACCTTGTATAACAATATTTTTCCTAAATTACGAACTTATGTCAATTAATATTTGTATTTATCTCATAAGTTCTTTGAATATTGTTTTAACATTTAATTAGAACATTATTATTATTTTATTTTTTGCATGTGAATAAATACTCCTCCCATTAACACGAGCTCCTAGAGCTCAACTTATGGAGTATGTAGTAGAATAAAAAAAATCTTGTATAACCTTGCATATGTTATCATTTGTTTTAATGTAAAAAAAGTCTTGAAATAAATAAATAAAAAATAAAAATAAATAAATATTTTTATTGGTAAGTTGTTCAGAAGAATAATAATAAGTGTTTAGTGCATTATAAACAGAGTATGAAAGGTTAAATAATAAATTTGTAGAAATGCTGAATGCGGGGCTTAACGAACTATTAAAATAGTTACAGGTTACAGAGCAATGTGTTTAGTAACTTTGTTGATAATATTACAAAAATAAACATGAACAGTTTGTTTTAAAGCACGTTTGTAATTAGCAAACCTTCATTACCCCCGGTATTTTACAGAACATAGCTAAATTAAGACAGCGATAAAAGGTACGTATGAAAAATATGAAATTAGGTACTAGTGTATAGTTAATAGTTATGTTATCTTGGAAAGTCGTACTAAGGAGTTCAATAAGTGTATAATATAATGATATTATAAAGACGATGGTACAAGAAAAATGAGTAGGTAATATTATATAAATATGTATATACTTATGGAGGCCTGAAAATACAAGTAAACCAGGACGCAAAAAAAGGATTTCTGGCATAATCCACTTCAGAGTCTTGTCATTGTCATTAATTCATTTTTATCTCTATTTGCAAAAACATATCTTAAGTATTCAGGCTTACTTAAGTACCTATTTACTACTGAAATGCCGTGATGGTTGATTTTTTAGTCACAGGAAACGCATTTTATAAAGAAAGTTAGGTGACAAAGGAGCTCTCAACGGCAGGAAAATAGAATGGAAGTCTGACGATAATTCAACATAGCCATAAAATCTTAGCTATAAAGCAGACGATCTTTTGGTTGGATAACGAAGATTCAAAACTCTGGATCGGCGAGGTTTGATGTAAAGCGGTTTGCACAACTTTTCCCTGAATGGACTTTCTAAGATAGTGCAACAATTTTTAGCTAACGCAATTTCCAGTATTAGCGGTGAGGTTATGAAAAAAGGCAAGAGCCATTTTGTTTCTTGCAAACATCCAAAAAGAAAAAGATACATTGAATTTACCGTCGAAGCCAGGTGGTAATATTAGCACCCTACCTGTATAATAATTGCTGTATAATAAAACGAATGTACCTAAACATTACAAACGAAAAACAATTGATTTTTTTTTCACTTGCTTAATGGCGGAAAATTGGTCAACCCTGACCTGAATTCTGAAATGATTAGCAATCCGTTTGTTAATTAAAAAATCTCCAGTAAGAATGAGCGAAAAAACGCTGCTTTTGATGACAGCGAATTTTAAATATTATACAATATTTGCATGCAGAAGAGTCAAGGGGTTTATCGTACGGGTGATAAATTTATGCAACGTATCAATCTATTTTTACTTACGATTGTTCTTTGACTACTTACGCTTTTTCCCTTTTCATCACATAAAATAACTTAGATTCAAATTTCAATAGTATGACCGTACAATATTTTGTTTTATTAGTTTATTATTAATGTTAATTCGAAGTTTGTCGCAAAAGGAAATTTACATTTTCCAATGCAAACGCGAGTGCAAGTTTCGTTTTAAAATGTCGCAGTTTGCCTCACTAGGTTTTACGATTCTAAAGCAGTAAGTTGAAAATATTCGATGTCTTTTGGTCAACGACAAGTTTAGTGCGCTATTAATATTCGTAAATCATAATTTATTGCAAATATTCCTAAAAAATAGCAAGCAATAATTCATGGGTTTGAAACTCACTTAGCCAATAGACTTTGACTTGATAAATTTATACATTACTGTTTATCAAACAGCTGCTTCAATTAACATACTAATGCATGCGTGATTCTCGTCATATTGACAAAATCTTTATCATAACTAGATTTAATTACTTTGCATATCGTTTGCATAACTTTATTAATAGTGAGCTACCCAGTACTTCATCAAAGTGCATAATTCCTAATGCTTTTGTTTGATAATGTAATTACACTCTTTATCTATACCCAAGGGCGGATCCAGGATTTTTTTCTGGGGGGGGCACAAGGGGCGGACGAGCAAAAAATCAACAATTACTGTTACAAATAAACTTGAAGTATCATCAGTGGCGGACTAAGCCTGTCAGAGGCCCGGGTGGCAAAGCTGAATGAGCCCCCCCCCCCCCACTAGTTTAAAAAGTTGATGTAAATTTTATTCAGTTCACACGGGCCTTGGCCTGATCGTAAAAAATATTTTAATTTTTTGTATTTCATTTTCTAAACGATGCTTTGTTAATAATGCTATCATCTTATGTTTGTTTTAAGGAAATTTTAAGAAAGTTTAAACAGTTTGTATGTTGAATTATCCTTCAGCAAAACTTTGAACGCATATTTCTCGAAACTAGGTTTTTCATCCTGGTTAATAACATATTAGAAAAACTATGGTGTAATATCCGATTTGCATGCACCGAGTCTTAACCTGTTAGAAAATCCAGTCACTATGGCACCACATAGAGATTTTTTTTATAAAGGGCCTCCTTCTATTTTTTTTAAAGAACGCTGAAAAATTTCCATAAAAAATCGAACATAAAATTCTCTGGTTCGCAATTTTTTCTTGTTTTTAGATATGAAAATTCCCCTACGAGGTGCCATAGACACTGGATTTTCGAACAGTTTAAGAGTTGGTTCATGAAAATGTAAATGCAAATGCAATAAAAATACATACACGCGGATGTATAGTTTTTTTTAATATGTTGTCAACCAGGTTGAAAAATGAGTTTAAAAAGTTTCGAGGAAAAAGCAAGGATATTTCAAGGATAAAATTTTACGTACACATTGTATCAAACGGTTACACGTAAAATGCTGTAAAAAACATTTGGTGAAAGCATTGTTAACTTCAGAAAATGAAATTTAAAAATAAATCCAAAACATTTTTTTACAATGTCCTGGTGCCTTGGCCTTGTTTAGGATTTGATCAAGGAAACATGGAGTCGTTCGGAGGCCCCCGGGGACCAGAGGCCGTCCCTTCCGCCCCCCCCCCCGTTAGTCCGTCCACCACTGAATCTTTTTAATTACTTGCCTATTTTATTATTATCTTTACTATCTGTAATGATAAGATAACCTTTAGCAAAGGGCCCAAGTTAGTAAAAATAATACGAAGTGCAATACATAAGAGATACTGGAACTAAAACTTTATAGACATTAAAAAGATTATTTTATTTATTTAATTATAATGTATTACAAAAACATGGTAAGTAACACATTATTCCGTTGAGTTGAGAAAAAGACTCATTACGGGAAGGACAGACACATATAAGTACATTTTACAAATACACGTTTAAAAAAATACAACATATTGAAAAGGAAAAAGAGAAAATTAGTAGTACATAGTAATTTTATTTTAAAAATAGTAAATTACCCGTTCAGGCTGCATTTATTTATTCTTATTTTATCTTTCACCAAATATTGTAAGAAATGTCTTAAAATTGACGGAGATACAGCATCACATATGAAACCGTTTTAACAGTTTGTGTGTTGAATTATCCTTCAGCAAAACTTTCAATGCGTTTTTCACCCTGGTTGACAACATTTTAGAAAAACTATGCATCGGGTAGGAGCCCCCGGGGTTAAGGGGCCCCGAGACGTGCATTGCGCAGGGGCCCCGATATGTATAAGCCGGCCCTGGTAGGGCCCGATTGTCCATAAGGCACTGTAGGCCACTGCCTTCGAAAATCCAGTCGCTATAGCCAGGGCCGTATTATCCTAGGTGCCCCGTATCGGGGAGGGGCTCTTAGGGTTAAAGTACTCCGAGACGTACATTGCCTAGGGGCCTCGGCATATTTAAGCCAGCCCTGGCAGGGTCGTATTATCAACAAGGCAGTGTAGGCCACTGCCTAGGGGCCACGCATCTGCTAGGGGCCCCTATGGTAAAGGCCCCGAGACGTGCATTGCCTAGGGCCCCCGACATGTTTTATCCTTGTTTGGGATTTGATCAAGGGAGCATGGAGACGTTTGGGGGCCCAAAAATAAATGATTAATAAAGACAGTTTATGCTTCTAAGTATGGACTGTGATGGAATCTCCACAGTACACAAACACCATCTGGGGGGGGCACGTGCCCCCGTGCCCCCCCCCTAAATCCGCCCTTGTCTATACCTATCATCTTTTGACCTGACCGTCTGTCCAACCAATTTTGGCGGCCATCTTGGTTTTACCGTCTGGGATTTTTATGAAGTTGGCATTCGTTTATTTTTCACGGTAAGAAGTTGGAAAAAGAGTCAAAATTAAGTGAATTATGTATTTCCTCAAGTGCGTAAATAGAAAATAAATATTTAAAAGGTTGTACTCCGACATTACGCACTTTGGTCGTATTCCGGGCATCGCGGGCATCAGCCTAGCTTGGTGGTCGAAAAATCTACAAATAATGTAAATAATTTATGCAATGAATAAAGAAAAATTTTAAAAAAAATTCCAAAGTAATTTTGTAATCGCAAAACAATTTTAAAATTATAATTTTTTCTTCATCTGACCTCAAATTAAACGATAAATAATAATCATATATAAAGATAGGAGCCAATAATATGTGCGTTAAGAAAATGAAGATAATGTTGGTAGTTCTTAGTCGAAGTATGACACAGTTAAAAGTGACAGAATTGAATAAAGACACCCTAGCTCAGTTGGTAGAGCAATAGTCATGTAAGCAAACGGTCCTGGATTCGAGTCCCAGAAGTGCCAATATCTTTTTCTGATTTTTCTGTCTCCAGATTTCCCATTGAGTTTCGCTAATATGATCTTTATTTAGTTAGATAAATAATGACGTCGAAAAGATGGTTGATTGATTTTTTTACGGTGTCGAAATACGAAATCATTTCTGTGTTTTGGTTTGTGAAGCTTAAACGCTTTTAAAAAAATAAAATAATATTTAACTTAAGGTTTTCAAGGTAGGTTGTATAAAATGCATTTACTAAAAAAAAGTTGAAGATGGGTCTGATTACCAAACACGGCTAAAGTCATTTTAAGCAACGTTTCAATTCTGAATGGTAGACGCTCTGGAACGTGCCGCAAATATACTTTAAAGGGATTAATAAAGAAACAACACTAATTAATAAAATTTACTTGCATATGCCGGGATTTAAACCCGCGACATTATCTTATCCATCGATCACGGAGGCCGTCAATGCAATTCGTGGCTGCAAATCCTCCGTGGCTGGTACGAGTAGGTACAGTTAGCTGAGTTGCTCCAACCTTCTGGGCGATGAATATCTTCATGACAATCTTATTTTATGTTATTTAAAAATTAATGTTATTTATGCGTATGTCACACAATAAAACAAAAGAGATGTAAATTTTCAAAATAAAATAAAATAAAAACGTTAGCTGCCATACATAGTAAACTAGATATACATAATTAAACATTTCTTGAAATCGGGTTAGAAAGGAGACAGTAAACGAGTAAACATACATTTTAAAGGTCTAGGAACAAATGTTATAATCACCCACTTAGATAAATATGTAATTTTCTTATAGTGTCATTATCATATTTATCTTTTCTTATTAATGCACGATTATTGTGTTGGCGAGACAAAGAAGATGTTTAACCCTTCAGGCTAATTTGTTCGCTTTTCGGAACAACATGGGTCTCGCAGAAATCGTTGTCTCCCTTACTTTTATAGCGATTGATATGATCTAAACGGCTTTGGAAAGAAAATAATTAAAATGTATCTACACCTTTATGAAACAACACAAAAAGGGAGGTGATGATAACTTTATTATTAATATATTTTTTTAAAGAAAGTCAAACATTCCCAGGTTACAATATTTGAAAATCTCCTACCACAGTAAGCCAAAAATGTTGCTTGAGTTGTGATGGAGGACTTAGCCAGCTGAGGAAACGAACACTGAACGCCTGGGTGGAACCCAAATGCGATGCCCACTCAACCACTGACCGGTCATAATAAACATTTGTCTAATAAAATATGTATGTGTTTTTATTTTTTCATTACCAGTAATTTTAGAAACAACCTAGGGTGAACCATTTTTAAAAGTTCATAAATTTGCATTAAACTTGTAAGGTTTTGAAAATTTTTGGTGATTAATAAATGACTATCGTTGTGTTATTTTCCTTTATTAGCATTAATTTCGTTAAATTTTTTTTTTTAATTTGTAAGTTGTTTTGCCTAGATTATAAAAAGTCGAGTTTGTAACGTAACGTAAGGATAATTTGCAGAAACGTGATTTTTTTTTAGCATTTAAAGCTAAAAATATCCGAAATCCGTAATTAAAACGATTACAATTTTTTTTAATCAGAAATCCGCCGTAAAAACGAACATTTTAAATAAAACAAATCATGAAGATCAGTTCAATTTTGGATTAAAAAAAACCAGGTGACCGTGAAAGTGTACAAATACCAAAATGTTTATTTCATAATAATTACATGGTTATTTCAAATAATAAAATTTGAAAGCATATTTCATCACCTTTTGGTCTTAAAAAGGATCATTTTTATTTTTCTGCGATTGGTAGTGGTCCAAAAATGAACCACATGTTCCTATCATTCGTAAAACATTTATTGTAATTATTTCAAACATTTCCTTGGCCAACCATTTATCTTAAAACAAAGCTATTGAAAGGCTTTATCTATTATGACCATAAATGCCACAAATTAGAACTTCGCAGACTATTTTAGAACGATGTTAGAAATAATTTTAAAAAAATAATTCCGCCAAATTTGTTTCAAAAAATAATTCTGCAAAGTGGAAATATTCTGACCTACCGACAGAATATGATCGAGGCCTGAGGGGTTGACAATGTAAATATTATTGTTTATAGCCTTCGACCAACGTCAATGTTTATAGCGGAAAAATTATAGCGGAAAAATATCTTTATTCATACACATTTTATTTTCCGCACATTGTAAATCTTAATTGTAATGCGTGATGCGTACCAACTAGGCATTTGTTCCTCATTTTTTTGTTGATTTGTTGACCTTATGCATTAACATAATTCTTTATTATAGTGAGTCATCGTTATTATTCCATAATAAGATACCAACTTGCCCTATAGTCGGTCACGGTTTACGGTACATTTATTGTCAACTAGCTGATTCCCGGCATGCGTTGCTAGGCCATTTAATAAATGAATTGTTTCTCCCTGCGTGTTCTTTTCCATTCGTCCCGTTCCCTTCCGCCTCCCCTTCCTCTTCCGCGTCCCCTTCCCCTTTCGCGTTCTCACTCCGCCGCCTCGGGTTCCCCTCCCCCCTCCCGCGTTCCATACATTCAGTCCCTGTACCATATCCCATTTTTCAAACAGCTCGCGTGCCACCTATTGCATTTTTTTATACAAATTTCATAAAGCCAGAGAACACCAGTAGCTTTATACAAATCTTGTCATAACAATAACGAATACAAAAAAAAAATCCAATATGGTGCAGTCGTTCGGAAGTTACGCGCGTACATATATTTTGGCGATTCATTTTTATTTATAGATTTATTTATATACATTAATTTTTATTTATATACATTAATTTATTTGTACCAGAGTCTCACTCTCGGGCACGTCGCCATAACATATTATAATGCCGATTGAGTCGTACAAATCTGTACCCGAATTCACCCGTGGGAAGAGCGATACGCTATTTAAATATATTAGATAAAAATTTCGACATATTCTTCGAAAAATTCAATGAGTTTGTAAGGCTTTTGGCGCTACATTCTCACTGTGAAAATGGTACTATTACAATTAATTAGATAAAATATCTGTAATGTTGTAAATTTTTTGTACACAAATAAATTAATAACTTCCCTTAAACCATTGAAGACAATATTAGCGACTATCAAACGAAAATTTGGAATAGAAAAAAAATCGGTAGTATCTAGAAATTGAACCATTTGGTTGGTTGCTGCCTTGCTGCTCCAGCTCAGAGCAGAGCCCCGGCAAGGCTAAGGTGCTGGGTTCAATTCTTAAGATGCTACCGAATCTTTTTTTCATTTTTCTGTCTCAGTGAGGGTCGCTTATATTGTCTTCAGTGACCGACCGAAGGTTCGGTTTCGGCAAAAAAATCTAGTTTCGGCATCAGTTTCGTCGGCACAAAATCTGCCGAACCTTCGGCCGAACCGTTACTTCGTAAATTGTCGCACGTCGTTCGGCTGACTTCCGGTGAGTTCTTGGCTCTTGTGTCACCCACCATCATCAGCCGAGTTCGCCGGCCGGTCCGGCGTGATAATGTTGTGAGTTTATGTGTAATTTCTCGGGCGTAGTGATTGTTTTATGTATGTGGGGCTGAAGGTAGTGGAGAGGGGAAGGAGATGGGGGTGAGGAAGGTGGGGAAGTACCTGCCTATTCCGATCTGGTCACCAAATATGGCTAAAGCCATTTCAAGCAACGTTTCAATTCTGAATGGTGGCCTTAAAAAGGGTGATACTGAGATTACCTCCCAGTGTTTAGTTTGTGTTTGTTTTTGTTATTACTTCTGTCTCATAAATTTTATTTGGTATTTATTGAGCATTGAAGTTCTTTCTGTTGAGTTATTCACTCGGATTTAAGAATGATGTGAATTATAAAAAAATATGTTCATTTTTTATTTTTTTATTTTTAACTTTTGTAAAAACTCAAATCATAATATTTAATTAAAAGAAGACAATAAAAGCGAAACTCAATCAAAATCTGGAGATAGAAAAATCAGAAAAAGGTATTGGTTCCACTGGGACTCGAACCCAGATACCTTAGCTTACATGGCCAATGGTCTACCGATTGAACAATGGAACCCATTTCCAATTCGGTTACTGAGTTTCGCTAATATTGTCTTCATTTAATTAAATATTATAATTTGAGTTTTTATTTGAACTAAAATTAAATTTCTGAATAGTAGCTTTCTTAGATAATTTATTGATTTATTTTGCTGCATAATTTGAAATGTGTATTGTATAATACAAAAATTTGTTTGAACATTTAACATACCTGCCAATGACCTACACTATAACCTTATTATACCTTTACTAAATAAAAGAACAATCTTTTGAAATCGATTTATACTTTTTTGGGAAAAAAGTCAATACGTCTAGAATTTTATTTAAAAATGACAGATTCCAGTTGTTTAAAAAAAACTTCTTTGTTATGCCAGTCTCATAATTAATGTTTTCCGGTGAAATTTGCTAAACTTTGTGCACACACATAAAGCATTTTTATTAGGCAGTTACCTAAGAAAATTTTCTGTAGATTGTTACGGCAAAATCATCTTATACGATTATAATTTTATATTTAAACTTTGTAAGCCCATTATCAAATAATAATGTTAAGGGCGTATAACCAGAGAAAACCAGAAAT
This sequence comes from Limnephilus lunatus, assembly GCA_917563855.2. Lineage (NCBI taxonomy): Eukaryota > Metazoa > Arthropoda > Insecta > Trichoptera > Limnephilidae > Limnephilus > Limnephilus lunatus. Next base: position 80,877,054 of record OU830597.1, on the reverse strand, counting down.
ATGTCATTTTTAAATCAGTGTTTAGACGTAATGACTCTTTTCCCCAAAAAAATATAGATTGAATTCGAAAGATTGTTCTTTTACCTAGTAAACGTATGTTTTTAAATTTTGAGAAAAATGTTTATTTTTAATATAATAAGGTTATAGGTCGTTAGCAGTTGTTAAATTTTCAAAAAAGATTTTGTATCATACAACACCCATTTCAAATAATATAATCATGCATTAAAATAAATCAATACATTATCTGGTAAACGTACGTTACAGAATTTTAATTTTACGCAGATGCGTTTCTTGACGAAAATTGGTCCGTTTGTGCATTTATTTGCGCACTTACAGACTAACATATTTCAGATTTTTTTATATTCTTATTTTGCTCAGACATAATTGAAAAATGATAAATACTTACGATTAAAAAATAATTGCAAACAGTACATAATTTAAATAGTTTTATCAACAGGCCTTTCAGCATTTTTGGATGTAGGTATAAATTAAAGCAAATTTGAAATGAAATAAAATCGATATTGAGTTATAATTTTAAAAAGCTGGTACGGAGAGTAATTAATCTTCCTCATTGGAACCGCCCTGTACCATGGTAAGAACATCTTTCGACGAAATGTGGATTTTCGGCCGCTGGCTGGTTAAACGCTCTTAATGGTTGAGGAGAAAATATGCGAGTTTCACGTAAGTAACAAAATATCATGGTGATTTGGGTTACTGTGCCATGTTGAGCTATTACCTCCTTCTTAAGCCAACGTTTCGTACAGCTTTATCGTATCCATCATTAGGGCATAAACAACATCAGCAAAATATTAGTCAAATGTCATTATCATTATCATTAGATTAATACTTTTGTCCAGTTGTCAATCGCGTCACATCGAATGTAATCGTAACTCGACTTTAACATTTAGGTAAATATATGTATACACCAACCTACTTAATAGTTAATAAGTAATTAGTGTGAAGTAATTTGGCACTCACATAAACTAGAATGCACAATTATCTAAACAATGAGAAATATTCTAATGGCTCTAACATCCGTCCAAAATCAAAGACAGTCGAAAATAGTTTCAATAAATTAATGGCACCCCATTACTGAACGGAAGGAACCGTATGAAGATTTTTATATTGAACGATTATTATGCAATAATTAAAATTTATGGTGAAAATTCAACGATTAATTTGTAGCAAATGGCAAACGTTATCCACAACCCACGTCACATAATTATCATCTAACTAGCAAGACCAGTCAAAATTTAAGGGATAGTCTGAGTTAAAATCAGTTAAAATTTTGAAAAATATAAAAAATAATTTTCTGTTCAAAATATTATATTGTACGTAGGTACTTTATCGCTTGTCTGAAATTCTTCAACAATAAGTTCCAATTTTGAAAATGACACTTAAATTTAAAGTAAATTTGAGTTTACTTAACTATAGTTACGCACGACACACAGATAAGTGATATGAGTATTTTTAATTATATTAATTTTTCATAATACATAATTGTTTATCGCAAAATCAACAGAGGTGGCTTTTTTCAAATCTACCAAAGCTGTATCTTTATATATATTCATCCTAGACAAGTACAAAAATGAAAAGATGTCGCATATTAAAATAAACTTGGATATAATTATCCAAGACGCTATATATAGATTACATTTAGTTCGGGAAAAACCTTGCAATCATACGTAAACAAATATAGTAACCAGAAAAAATATGCTTTAAGAAAGTGTTTTAATGTATCTACCTATTATCATTTATTTTTCAGGATTGAGAATTGTGTTCTTGGGGGGTGTCACTCGGTCGGGTGGCACCCGGGGCGGGCCGCCCCCCCCTCGCTACGCCACTGTTTCTAGGGTTTTGAGTTCATTGAACTAGTGTTATGCAGGACGCATAGACAACTGAAATGATTATTTTTGATTATATTAATTATCGTAAAATATAAATTTTTAATATTTCGAAAGAAACTTTCCAATAAATATCCCAGGCGTTTTGTTTATCACTTATTATCGCATTTATAGCTCATTCGCTTAGTACCTAAATTAATGTCGAGTTTATGATTTAATTATAAGTGAAATAGATTTTAATGAATTGATTGTCTAAATAAGAATCATTATCTTAGTATCGTAATCGTTCCAATTTTAGCATATGTATTGCCGAAGCGAGTACAATCATTATCTTAGAACAGGTAAATAAAATATTTAAAAAAAAAAACATTAGAAAATACAACAACAATAGTTCCTATCTCTTTTTTTTTAAATCTGCGAGAAGGCAATAAATTATTCCATATTCAAAATACGCGTAGGTACTTAATATTATATACTTTCAGTTTTTTCGACAGTGATTCTTTATTTAAAAATACACTCGTATATTTATAAACACATCTTCATATTTCCGCGCTAATTAAAAAAAATTTACATATTTGCTTTTTTGAGCTAATATTACTGCAGCATCATTCGAAAGAGTACAGAATTAACGTATGCAAATACATATGTGACATTATCATTATACGAGTTAAAATTATCATCATAAGAATTTATTGCACATCCATATTTGGATATGCGAAATGTATTGCCATGAGATCTCCGAATGGTCATGTCATAAAAAAGATCACGAGCTTCGGCGTTTTGGATTTTGGCACATATATGAATATGTGCATCATAGCTACATACCGAAACACTAACAATGAAACTTATCTACTCGACTACGATAAATTTATGATGAGCAATAAATTATTCCATATTCATGATTTGAGATTATCGTGATTTATTTTTGGTGTATTATGTCGTGTGGCGCTACCTCATTCTTTAGCCAAAATTTCGGACCTATGGCTGGCGCGCCGGGCATCGTTACGTCCATCATTAGGGCAGATGTGCAATCGAAGATTGTGGTGATGTGTGTGCTTATGTATGTAGATGCGACAACTATGATGCTTATGTAGATCCATGACAACTTATGAAAGTGGTTTAAACACCCCATTGAAAAGTCATTAAAATTTATGAAAAAAAAAACAAATTAAAAAATAGCCCTTAACCTAACCTATTCGAGAATTTTTTTGGTAAAAGTTCGTGATGTGAACTTCTCGAACACAATTCAACGGAAACTATTCTCACTTTTTGAGTGCAGTTATAAATTAGTAGTTGCAGTTTTTTCTTTTAAATGGTAAAATGAGGGCATAGCAATATATTGAGGTATCCAACCCCCTCCCCCAAGCCTGAAATTTAAGTGCGGCCCGCGGGTAATGCTACAAAAATTAAAATGGCCCACGACTGTAAAAAGGTTCCCACCACCGCTCTAAGGGCTGTTATTTCTGTATAATTAGTAATTAGTTATTTTAAAATGATTACCGACGTTTAGTTTTGATGTAGCCGTCAATAATGAAATACCAGCCCTTTGAGTCAGAGGATTGTTGTGCGCAACACGGAATTGCATCTATACACATAAGCCCACACTTCACCACAATCTTCGGTTACACATTTGCCCTGATGATGGATACTGTAACGATGTTCGAGTCTTTGGCTACACAAGGAGGTAGCGTAACTAAAAATAATACACGATAGCAATATGATATTTTACTCCGGATTATTATTTAATTTACTCGAACAAATTAAAATTATCTTATTATAAGTGAAAACAAGATAAGATGGTACGTTCCTAGGTTTTTTTTTGTTGTAGAAAAAAAATCATGTCTATTTTTCTTCAAACCCACTAAACTACTTTTGCAGTTTGTCAGTAGTTAAATAATATTGATAAATTTAATATAAAAAACAACATTATTTATCAGTTTAATAGTGATTTACGATCTGTTTATAAACACAAAGATAACCTTTAACGAGACTTTTATCTGGCTCGAAATTATGTTTTTACTGCTTTTTCCAATGAAACTGCAACGTACTCTGGTAGACTGTACGCTGTATGCAGTCTGAATGATTTACTTGCTGTTTCACTATCCCTGATCGTGATCGTGATCCCTGATATGTGATCGCATACATAAATAAGTCGCTTTCAAATTTTAGGTTAGGTTTGTGAATAGTTCAAATTGTCGATAACCAATCTATCTTTTTATAAAAATCGAAATATGCTTTCTTGGGTGTATATGAGATGCCTATGCATTTCTAAACCATTCATTCGATTGCGATGAAATTTTGGATTTGATGTGCGCATGTCTGCTATACACATCGTTCATCGACAACCGACACATCGTTCTAAATAAATAAAGCAATCGAAAACAGGCAAATATTTTTGTTCCTCCCAAAGCAAAGAAAAGAATCAAGTCCTCAAAATAATCTGTTTGAATTATGATAAGTCGGTTTCAAAGTTACAAAATTCAAAGTCAAGTCCGCCGCCACGCTGACTGAGCTAGAAGCACTCGGCTCGCTTCGGCTTAATTCGGAAAAGTTCGGCATTCTTCGGAGCCAACCCACATAGAAAATTTTCCACGTTATGAAAGTTAAGCGGCACATGCACGCAGAGGAAATTTTTTTATCAATGTCATTGTTTTTTTATAGCAATATTTTAATTGGAATACATCATGGTGATATCGCTGTGGAATGCGTTACAAACGTTGACATTTTCAAATAAAATATTATTATTTACTAGTTGGGTTACCCGGCTTCGCTCAGGACAACATTCGAGAGTGTTCTGGAATGTTCCTGATTCCCTATTCCCGAACATTCCACGATATACTCCGCCACTCCTTCCAGAACTTTCTAGAGTTCTATGGAACCTTCTAGAACTTTCCGGAAGACTCTTCTAGAAATTTCAAGAGGGCGAAACTTCCAGCCCTTATATTTTCAAAAGCACGCCCTTTAGGTAGAAATGGGAACCGACATCCTGGAGGGGGTAGAGATCTACCACACCATATAACTCCCTTGATCTATCGGGTTTTTGTGAGCCGCACGTTTTTTTGGACTTTCTTTTATGATAAATCTTGATTATCACAGCGAGTAATTTTAAAACGCGGGAGGGGAAGGGGACGTTGAAGGGGAAAGCGGGTGGAAAGGGTGACGCAAGGGAAAGGACACATAAGTGCGGGGAATGAGGGGTGAGGAGGAGGGAGGGGCAGAGGGAGGAATTGCAAAGGAGTCATAGTATCGGTAGGGGAAAGCAGGGAGTACATTTGGAAAATCCATGCTTCTTACATTGACAACTTTATGTGGCCTGCTCACGGGTCGGAAACCTTCTGATTTATTCATATACGCACCAGCCGGAAAAAACTATAAATATTGTTTATTTAAAAGCACTTCAATAAAAAAAATTAAATCACAAACACATGATTTTTTTGAGTGGCGTACTGTAGATATAAGTGTTATGTCAACACAACTAGAGGAACCAGGACCACATTCCTTTGCAATATAGGTACTTAAATGATTGGTTCGTTTGTAAAAAAAATTAAATCATATTTATTGATTATTTAAAAACTATAATGTATTCAATATTCAGTCAGCGATATATTATTTAAGTACATAATAATTAACTGTTTTATGCTACGACTGCACAATAAGACGATAATTTTAATTCAGTCTAAATTAGGAGGTAAATTTTGAAGGCATTTTGTGTTTTTTGTGTAACTTATGTAAATAACATTTTATTATTGTCAGGGAAGCTATCAAGATGTTCAGTAACCGTGTAGTTATGCAGTGATGCAGTGAATGCACTTGGGAAGTATTTGGCACGAGTCAGCCAATGACATCTTGTGTGTCGCCTGACAAATAATACAGAGATAAGAATAGTGCTGTGATGATCGGGGAAAACTAATTAGTGCTCTCTATTCAAGCTGTTGCATGTACAACAAAACTTTTGTGAAGATTCGGTGAAGAAGTCACAGCGAAATGATTTTGAAACTTCTTGGTATCGGCGTTGCCGACTTTCTGATCGAGGAAACTATAAATGAATGCTATCTGTTCTTGCTGTTGCATGGAAGATTTAACTATCGATATCCTTGTGAAGCCACAGCGAAATGACCTTTGAAGCTTCTTTGTATCGGCGTTGTGAAGTGTGGCTTTCTGATTGGGGAAACTATTAATGAATGCTATCTGTTCTTGCTGTTGCATGGAAGATTTAACTGTCGATATCCTGTGGATTGTGAAGCCCATTCTTGGTATCGGCGTCGTGACTTGAGGCTTGCTGATTGAGGAAACTACTAATGAATGCTCTCTGTTATTGGAAACGGCATTATGAATTGTGGATTGCTGATCGGGGAAACAATTTAATGCTGTCTTTTCTAGAGTTTGGGCAAATAAACTGTCGCGATGGGTTGGGACGATTGTGAAGGTTGATCCAGGAGGTTGCCACCAAAAGCTTTAAGTGGAAATTTATTGTATAATGAATAATAGATCACTTTGTTTAAACCACTACATTAAAAACAATATCTACATGTTTCGATAACAATGTTATCTTCATCAGGATATGTTAATTTAAAGAAAATAAATGACAAACAAGTATAGACAAATTAGAATAAATTAGAACAAAGACAAAATATGAAAAAGTAGAGGTGATAATTGCTTAAAAAATCTCAAATAAAAATAGTTATACAAAATTCAATATAATTTTTTTAAGGAAATATAAAATTGCATTTAGATAATAAAAAACTTTAAGAACAAATAATTAGTCTAAATCACAAAATAAATAATTATAAGTATTAATAAGAAAATAAATTTAAAAGATGGCTATTTTTAAAAATTGTTTGGTTATTAATAATATAATTTGTCTATACTTATTTGTCATTTATTTTCTTTAAATAAACATATCCGGATGAAGATAACATTGTTATCGGAACATGTAGATATTGTTTATAATATAGTGGTTTAAACAAAGTGATATATTATTCATTATATAATTAATGATGCCACAAAGTAATTTTGCGAAGTTTGAAGAAGGAAATTTATTGGTTTGATTTCGGAATGGTGTATATTAGTCCCAGCGAGAGATCGTACGCGACGTCTTCATTCTAGTATCTTCTATATTTTTAGTTTTAAAACAAGACGCGTGAGAAGGAAGAGGACGAACGTCTATGACGCCCGAACGAGCTCTCGCTGGTTTTAGTTTAACAGTAGGTAATTAAATCTAAGATAATATCAATATAATTTATCAAATCCTTGCTTGAATCATTATTATTATTATCATATTAATAAATTTAATACTAATTTTATTTACATAATTTTACATATTTATTACTATGTACTAATAATGTGCAATTAATGTCTTAATAAATAATATAGTAATTGACTGTAGAAACACTTGCATAATGTTAAACAAAGATACATACTAAAGCTTCGAATGTTTGAATATTTTAACTACCATTTTTTTAATCAAGCTACATTTTCGAAACAGTTTATTTGTAGAATTTAATTTAATTTTTAAGTTTTTCTTTTATAAAATTTATAAATTTATAAAAAAAAACAGTTTATATATAAACAAGTATAGTAAGCGCCAGACTTTATTGCTGACCTGACAGTGATACAGAAATCGTCGCAATAGGGTCGCGAGTTTAAGGTCCGAAAAGCGGCATACCTCCCCGCCCACGCTTTTCTCTGTCGCACGTATGTTTTACGCATCTATCTCTTTCGCTTACGCGTATCGGAAAGTCAATAAAGTGACTGTACTTGCGCGAGAATGGATCGTATAAAATAAAGGTCGGAATTTCATTTAGGCGAGTAGGTAGGTACTATAAGGCTGTGTCATTAAAATTAAGCGTGATAATAATTGTAAGCAGTAATTGTTTATAAATAAACTGTTTTTTAAATAAATTGAATTTAAAAAAAAAATCTGAATAAAATCTGTTGGGAACATATCTTTCACTTATAATAAGATATGCCGACTAGAATAGCTTGCAAATAAAACAATAAATATATTGTCACTCGTCAAAGATTCAATTCAATGCAGAACATTTGCCAATTAAATATCTCGCATCACTCGAGCATTTCTGATACTTGGACCTTATTGTGTACTTAACGTATTACGTACGTCAATAAATAGTATAACAATTAACTATTATAATTGTAAGAAATTATACCTACTGATAATACAACATGTCACAATAAAACCATTTATAAGCACATGATCATTCTCATCATCTCTTGTTAAGACCACGTGAGAGCCACGTGTTAACACGTTGATTCATCTCGCTGATTAACGCTACAAAATAATGCAGTTGTGAAGCAGCGATGATCGTTTAATATCCACTGCATTGTGCATCGAAGACTGCAGTCGCGATGCAGAAGACAAGCAGCGAACGAGGAAGTCTGTAGAAACGCCGAGACAAGGTTGCAACAAGCGGCCGAAGAAAAAATTCTAACATTGGACAAGAATATATTATTATCATGGATGATTATTAGTCCAATATCTCAGACAAAACGATGAATAATTATCATTGCGGCACGCTTCTGATACGTGTTGCAGTCAATCAATCAGCATGACTGATTAAATTGTAGAATGATATGACCTTGGGGTCCGTTTTGTCTTGCAATAAAGGTCTGCCTCTTAAAAGGACATTGCACCAAGCAAAACAACAACAAAATAATGAAAAATCTTCTTGAAATTATCTTAGGCTAATATTAGATTGTTGAAAACAAGTTATATCTAAATACTAACGGGACAGTACTTAGTGATTTGCGGAGTTGAAAAGTGGGGAGGCACAACATTTTTAAAGTAAACAATTTGTATACCTACACGTACCTATACCTAGAAAATAAAACAACGGAACTTTATTTTATCTACGTAAAACTATAATAATAATGCGCAAATATAAGATAGACTGTCAACTGAAAATTGGCCCTACTAAATTAATCCAAATAGCCGTACTACCTGCTGCCGCGTACTATCACAAATAATCATAAAAACAAACAATACTTGGTCACTAGCGCTAATCGTAAATGATCGGTTCTACTTCGTTTAAGTGTTCGTTTTTTGAGGCGCGCCTCAGACTAAACAAAGCGGGACCGCGCAACGGCTACCAATCATTTTGATTCCATGTGACTTCCCCACTACCCTCCGCCTACATGAAATTAGCGTCTCTGCCTCACTCGCGTTGCACTGGTATGATGAGTTATATAATATAACGACAATCGGTCTTAGCGAAATATGAAGATATTCAAGGGTAACTAATATTTAAAACGAAGTAAATGTAAATTAAAGTTTTACTATATTGTAGATGTATGGATACGTGTATCTTTTACGTTATTCCCATTACTTCTATTTTTTTTGGGGGAGGCAAAACCACCCCTGCCTCATAGCCCTAACCGCCACTGTAATGGTAGAGATATATCTATCGATTATCAATGCGGGATGTATTGTGTTGTTGCCAAATAATATAAATGCTTTATGTCTGGTGTCATCCGAAGCAGGATGTCCGAGAAGAACAGTGTCCAACGAAGAAAAAAAAATCCGGGTGTTCGGGTGACCCGACGAATCATTTTTTTGATTATTTGTTTCTAAACAAAACTACATATTTTGAAAAAGTGCGAAGTGCATTAGACAAGTAAGTAAAATGTTTAATTCATGTTGGACTTAAAATAAAATTTCAAATACTTTTGTACTTTGTCTTAACCACTGGAGCAACGCAATTTAAAACTTTTTTCTCCGGTGGCTCGAGATTTTTTAGTGATCATTTTGAATATTTTCCGCCCTCATTAAAAAAATCATACATCCTAATTTTAATATGGAGACATACAAACTGATTTAATAGTTCTATATAGCCAATTTATTCACATATCTTTTGTCGATTAGGTATCACAGATTCGTAGGATTTATAAAAAATAGTATAAAATCGTAAACTTCTACTTAATAACTTACAAATAAGGGAAAAATTTCCAAACTTGACAGCAAAGCAATCCGAGGTATTTTAAATAGTGCCATATTGTGGCAAAAAGCACTCCAGTGATTAACACGACAACAGTAGATTACACGGTTCGTATAAATGGAATAGGTACCAACAAGAGAATAATGATTCAGACATTCATATTAACAATCGGCCTCATGGTCGAGTGCCTTACCCCTCGACTGAGAATCCGGAGGTCGCGGATTTAAATCTCGGCGTGCGCAAGTAAATCTTAATTAATTAATTTGTGTTGATTAACAATTTGGGAGGCGGGAATGGGTACCGCCGCCCCTGACTTATGGCAGAGGTGTTGGATAATCAACACCTCTGCCATAGGTCACCCTAAGTGGTTCGCTACGTTTGGTGATTTAGCAGGGGTGCCCGGGTTCATGGATTGAGTTTTGTCTAGGTCTTGGAAGCGGATGACCTGGACATACTGAACCCCAGATTCCTACTCACCCCCTATACCCTTTTCCTTCCCAGAACTCTCCTCTTCCCCCTTTCCTTAAAAAAAAACCTCCACACAGCATCCCCAAAGATGAAATAGGCCCTGAGGGAAACTATTTTCCTCAGGGCCTCCTGTGTGGAGCTCATGTAAAAAAAAAATTATTAAAAATAATATATATATTCATGTAGTATATTTGCGGCACGTTTCAGACTAGAGGATACTCTCAGTATCGCCCTGGCGAAAACCACCACTCAGAAAGAAGATGTTTTTTGAAATGGTTTAGCCGTGTTTGGTGACCTGATTTGAATAGCCAGATAATTCCTCACCTCCCTCTTTCCCATCTCGTTCCCCTACCCACTACCTTCAGACTTACTGGAGATGTCATAGTCTCACTGGCTCCAGACGGTTGGGAGTGTGCGGTATTCACGAAAAAAAAAGAATAATATATATGTGTTCGTAAAAGAATGATTTTTGGCTTCAAAATGTCGCCGTTATCTCATTTATCCAGCTTCGAACTTCGTATGATTTTTTCAAAAACTAATACTTACCTAAGTAATGTAATTTTGATTACAAAATTTGATTAAATTGATTGCAAAACTGATGAACAATCACTGGCTGGGTCACCTTGCATTAATTCAAAACTTCTACTCTCATTCGTGCCCTCCCATCGGAGGTTTAATCTGGTCCATCAGTCATCACGTCTTCCTGTTATAAACTAGTTTTCCTTCAACCTTTCTTTGAATTATCTGCTGCCAAGTTTGTCTTTACTAGGTGTATGTGGCACCATTGTCACTAAATAAGTAAAATAATATGTATTCATGTTATGATTTGAGATTTTTTACATTACACGTCTGCCCTGATGATAGACACTGTGTCCGATACGTTGGCTAAAGGAGGTAGTGCAACACGGCGTATTAACCCAAAAATAAATCGCGATATTTTCATTTTAAATGAGTGCGAAGTGAGTTTTTTTTACAATAGCTTCACACAGGAGGTCCTGAGAAAAATAATGTTATCTTTGGGGATGTTGGGTGGGGAGAGTCCTTTAAAAAAAGGAAGAAGATTGAAGTTCTCGGTAGAAAAATATATGAGGGATGGGTAGGAATCTGGCGTTCCGTGAGTCCAAGACCTTGATAAATCTCAACTAATGAACCCGGACACCCCTGCTAAGTCACCAAACGTAACAAACCACTTAGGGTGCGCCACGGCAGAGATGTTGGTGATCCAATAAATGGTTCCCGAAGCAGCAGTACCCATTCACGCCTCCCAATAATGTAAGTTAATTTACCAATCTCCACAGAAAACAGCTTTCTCCAAAACATATTTTTAATGCAACCCAAGATCAAAATTCCTTCGACCAAAATGTGAAGTATAAGAAAAAAACAATAAATCTGAATTTTTATTTATGCAAAAAATGAATTAAACAAACAGGTGGATATTATTGTTTTCATTTTGATCCATTAAAAATACTTTATAATTGCAATACAGTAGACTGCTGTAGACGTTATTGAAATGTTTATCTCAATAAAAGTAAGAGAACGTATGCTTGTACAACTAAACGAACTTGATTGATTCTTAATTATTAACCCTTCCTAGGCCACTAATTGGCCTTTAACCCCCTGTGTGCCAAGAGTCTACCGAAGAATTTGTGTAGCTCACCGTACTTGCCTCCATTTTATGGTATTTTAACCTTAAAAATATCAAATCTCTCACTTAGCTCGTTTAGTCTAATTCCACTCTTACTTGCAAATATACGAGTACCTATGTTTATTTTATCAAAATTCCATGTCAAATTTCATGATTCAGATTTTTAAAAGTCCTTTAAAGTAGATACTTTATTTATTTTCAGGAAAGCTTCGTGTCATCTATTTTTATTTAGCTGAAAAATATAGTAAAACTGAAGAATATTTTCGTATGACTTGATTATATATATTTTTTTTATAAAATTAGAGATAGAAACATATTTCTCTAAATATGAGTAGCTATCTAGGGGATAGTGCCTACATATGGTAGATTATTTATATATTACAATTTAATAAATATATATATTTTTTTGTAAATATCTAAACACATTATCTGATCAGACGGTACAAGTTATCACTTACTAAAAACTAGTAAGATATTACAAAAATAGTGTCAGCCGGCGTACGGTCGGCTATTACTATAGGCCCTTTTCAGAAAAAAAGATACGTAAGTAATTATTCAAATTTCAACTCTTGCTCTCTTACACATCCAAATTAAAGAAAAAAAACGTATCGTGTACCTACTTAAATATTATTTGTGTGCATCATAAAAAAAAAAACAACCATAAAAAAAACGGCAAGCATAAAAAGTTTGGCCACCATATAACAGTGTAAAATAGAACACGAGAAAATAGTACAGAATAAAATATTAGGTAAGGTAAGATTAGGTTAGGTTAGGCATGTTGTTCGTTATTTTCTTGACTTTTATTCATTAGGGATTTGCAGTTTTTCATGCAGCCAGCGATTTGCGAGCCATTGTAAACAGGAGTAGTAATTCGTAAGCAGATTTCATTAATGAGAACTGAGTAGTGAAATTTTACTGTGAGTTGCCTGTATAACTGTCAGATTAATTTATTGACAAATCACAGAAAGGAAGACGGTCACACCGCCTCCCGCGTTCCGCGCAACTTGGTTTGTTCCCTTTTCCCTGATTATATGGTCTATAAATTTAAATATCTATACACATGTGGCATATTGCTGTCCGATGTCTGACTGGGTAACGTGATACGCACTCCGTTTCGTTTTAGCAGCACGCTAATTAACGAAACAGAGCGTCTGTCGCATGATCCGTCGTGACGTGTAGCAGTGTGATCAGTAGCGACGTGTTTAACAACAAATATTTTTTGTTTTTTATTTGAAAAAAAGAACATCGACGTCCAAAATTAAATACCTACACATTTTTTACAACAAATATGTACAGGAATCGCTGATGGTAAAAATCTTTCGGGTTCTTCTTGCTGTTACATTTTGTGTTATGGTACTTACCGACCCAACTGGCTTGAAACTCATCTATCTTGATGATGGAGTCGGGCGCTTCGAGTTGCGGCACGACCACGGCAGAAAAGCCGAACACCAGGCCCGTGTTGATGGTGCCCAGGTTGGCCACGAAGGCGGCCAGCACTTGCCGCAACGCCTTTCCGCGGGCCTCCTTTGGGCGGGGCGGGGCGGCCGGTCCCGTCACCGTGATCTGTGGGATGTCCATGAGGGATTTCGTGTCGTTGCTGAAACAAATTATTATTTATTTTTATTTTCAACTTTATGAGTAAAACTTCAAATTTTAAATGACGACAATATTATCTAACCGTGGGTAATATCTTTTTCTGATTTTTCTATTTCGAGATTTTCGATTGAGTTTCGCTAATATTGTCTTCATTTAATTAAACAAATTATTATTCTCGGAAGATTTTTTCAATGTAGATGAGTGTTTCAGGCTGATAATTATTGATTATAATATTTGTTATCTACCCTTTGTGCTATGCATAAAAATCTTGTTTAAACGTTTGTTTATCAATTAAAAATAAAAATTATTATTGTTTAAAATCAACACAAATTTGACATCGAAAGGTTAGAAGCAATTAAAATAAAAAGGTTCTGATGTACACGATTTGTAAAATAATTTAATTAAAATTTCTTTTTATTTGGTAAAAACAAATAAGCAACGGTACCTATATAAAAACTTGTTCGATAGGAACAAGATATAACAATAGATGACAATAAATTATATAAAAAAATAACTTTCTGGAAGCAGGGCTAGAAAATATACTAGTTATAATTGTCGCTTAAAAAGGTTTGTTTCCATTATCATAATATTAATGAATTATTAAGTTGTATATTATGATTAAAATACCAATTAACCTTTTATTTGGTAAGAAGTTGGGATTTCCAAAATAACTTAATAATTATGAATAATAAGCATTATGGGCTTTACTGATAAACTCATTTTAAATTTTACACACTGTTAAACAACCATTGATGCAGGGTTAATGGTTGTTTATCACTAGGGTCAAATTTAAAATAACTTTATTAGTAAGGAAGTGGGTATTAAAAAATATTTTTGATTACAAAATGTTTTATAACAATATTCAATATCAATGTGCTTTGCCATAAAAGCATCGTTATTGTTTAATATAGTCCTGTTCTATAGCACTGTTATCGTTGTTTTTTTTGTTTTCTTGTCATTGCTTTGTGCTTTTACTGTACATTTTGTTTAATATAATATAATTTGATCAATATTATGCAAGGTCTCGTAAGGAACACGGTAAGAGAAATCTTAAGAATACGACCATTGAATATAAAATTATTGTTTTAAAGTTTATTAAAGTAAAGTAAAGGCACTTGAAGTAAAATAACACAAAACTGCGCTTCACAAATGTAATGTTATTATTATTCTCACCCATGCGTCGTATGTTCAATTTCTCTGCTAGCTCATCTTTTATATACAAAAATCTATATGCCATAAATAAATCTTCGTTTGGTGGGTTGTAGAAGGAGTTACTCGAAACAAAATGTACAGTAAAAGCACAAAGCAATGGCAAGAAAACAAAAAAAAACAACGATAACAGTGCTGTTACAGCACAGGACTATAATAAACAATAACGATACTTTTATGGCAAAGGACATTAGTTTCTTTTAATAATCCTTATATTTATACATGGCCATCGTCCTGTTGATTAGTCAAAATTTGAGTTGAGTATGCAGTTATATGTAAAAGTGCATCCTCTATCTGGTACAATACTCAGATTACTCATAAAATATAACAAATCAATTATTATAATGCAGAGAAACTTGTAGTGAATTAAACAAAATGTTGATGTTTTCTGGGTCACTAGTAGGATATTTCAAAATATCATAATAATGTAACGGACCGATATGCCTCCCAGTGTTATTTAAAAACACAGCAACGTGTAAACAATATATTTGATTTATGACGAGCATTCGAATATTGCTTTCTTCATCATCTCAAAACTTGGAGATGTTCGACTAATCAAATGGATGATTCATTACGCATTATTTCCGGCTTGAAGCATTTCAGATACAAAGGTCGCGTAAACATATATTATGATTAAAACACACACTAACAATGCGACCCTGAAACGGTTGAAGAAATGCGTTGTTTGTTGTGAATCCGTTCACAGTCACAGTAGTAAACAGAAGTTTTCCAATTTTCCCTGGGAAGCCTTTCAACCATTTAATTAAAAAAATATATCCTGTACGTGACCTCTAATCAATTCAAAATGTATTTATATGACTTCCCGCAAGTTCGAGAACACAAATCAAATGATAACAAAGGAATAAAAAAAACATATATGTGATTTTGATCAAACCGTTAACATTTATTTTATGTGGTTCCATGACAGTTCGTCCGGCGACAATTCGTCCGGCGACAGTTGGTCCGGCGACAGTTCATCCGGCCGACAGTTCGTCCGGCCGACAGTTCATCATTTAGAAGATTTTTTCTTCAACTAAGTATGCAAAGAGGATATACGGCCGTACAACCAAAATCGATAGGTATACCTATATCTGACGGCATCTTGAGTGGAAATCCGCTGTAAAAATATTTTTATTGACAATAATTTCGACAAGCATTTTCTTTTTTACATTAGCCCCACATAGGAGGCCCTGAGGACAATAATTTCCCTTAGGGCCTATGTCATCTTAGGGGATGCTATGTGAAGGGTCTTTTTAAGGAGGGGAAGGATAGGAAGTTCTGGAAAGGAAAAAGGTAGGTATGATAGATGGGTAGGAATCTGGAGGTCGGACAGGAGTGACGGAGGTATTAATCCATCCCTCTAACTGCAGTTCATGGTCCGCCATGCAGCAGGCGGGCAGACGCATCCGCTGCTAAGACCTGAACAAACCTCACCCCATGAACCCGGGCACCCCTCACCAAACGTAGCGGGCCACTCGGGTTGACCTATGGCAGAGGTGTTGGTTATCCAACAAATGTTTTCCGGGGCGGCGGTACCCATACCAGCCTCCCAAATTGGAATTTTAATTGAATCATGCGGCAATAACAAAATACGACATACTTATATGTGCAGTTGGTTTAGCAAAAAACCGTTAAAGATTCCTACTTGCATATAATATTACTTTTTTATCTGAAAATAACACAAGAGTCCCAACTGCTCCCAACCGTCTCGAGCAAGTGAGTGCCAACGGCATCTCCAATTTTGGTATGGTGTGATACTGAGGGTAGTGGGAAGGGAAAGAATTGTGGAAAACGTACCTGGCTATTCAAATCTACATCAAACATGGCTCAAGCCATTTATTAGTATTTTATAATTTAGCTAAAATTTCTTCATCAAACACTTTATGATGACAAAGGATATTTTTATTTTCTTTTACAGTACTGTATGAAAAAACATACAAATATTAAATTTAAAAAAATGTTCAATTAAGCACAGGATTATATTTCAGCAAGCAGCAGTAAGCAATATTATCTCTAAGCATGGCATAATTTTTAACAACAAAGAGGTGAGAAAAAAATGGCGTATGCAAATTGCGCGCTCGTTGGTTTACCAAAATGCTGAAGAGCAAAATCGTATGGAAAGCGCTCGGATCTCTTTTTTTCGGTTTTTCCAACCAAGACGAAGTTTTTTGGGTTGAAATGTTGAAACAAGGGTTGAGCACCTAACCCCGGAATCACAAATGCAATTAATGTAATGAAATCTTGTCAATGAATGAAATGCATCTTTTTCTTCACTTGAAGCAACATTTGGCCGGAAAACCTTTGGAGACCGGTTAAGAGGGGTAGGGAGAGGTGATAGTGTATTTGGCGGCGGATTCAAGGACCTAGTGCCACGGCTCAGCAAGTGCTTCGATCATAACGGGGACTACGTCGAAAAATAGTGGGGATATGTTCCTAAAATTTTGTATGATTTTGTTGTAAATATATATTTTCCCTGATTTTTTAAATTAGAACGGTCTTTAATTCTTGGACAACCCTTGTAGATGGGCGGTTAAAATTTTACTACCCATTTTTCTATCTATTTTTTTAAGCTGGTAACACTTTTGTTTGAATGTTGCGGATTTTCACTGGATTTTATATTGCGGATAGTATTCAGTATTCATAAAAGGAGATTAAGGATGAGTGTGAGGCTTAATCAATATATTATAACCTTATCAATTCAGACCACAGCCGACAAATGTGGTCTTTATTGGCCACTGCATTAACGTATTTGATAAGAGCATTAGATTTCTGGGTGAATATTAAACAATAATAATTCAACCAATAATATTTTTACTACAGTGGAAATTACCTATATTTTTCTATTTTTTTTGAATCGGAGAACACAGGGACGTAAATTAGTAAATCATTGCTACTTGGGAGGAAAACGCCTGGTTTTTTATCCACACGTACGTATTCTCCCTGTACCTCTTTGGATTTTGACACTGGTGCAAATATATTTTTTATTATACATAATATAGATATTAACCGCTGGTGTTTATATTTTGCTTACAATTGCCTGGTTGAACGCCATCGTATACAAACTATACAATGTATTTATTCGTAAACGTACAGGCATAGAATTTTTTTTTCTAATACAGTTAGTTGGTTAAAAAAAAACTTAAACTTTTATTTAGGTATTCGACCGGGTTTTCCCTTGATTACATACTATGAATGTATCGTCCGCAGAAGTAAGCATTTCGAAAACATTCTAGATGTAAAAAAAGTAAAAAAACAAACTGAATTTTTTATAGTATATTGACCACGAGCATGCTTTACCGAACAAGTCCGACTTGTTCATTTATGAAATGATACACTTTTGTCTTAGCTTCTACATTTTACTTCAGACATTCGTAATTAAGGCGATGCACTACGAAGAAATGCAAAATCAGGTGTTTTTGGTTTGAAAATTTGATTGCTTAGGAATATTTTAGATGCTTTAATTACATACTGCGAGAAGAACATACCTTGGCCTTTGAGTCAGCGAATATTTTTATAAGCCCAAAAAAAAAACAAGGCCTTCAAAAACCGCTTTAACCACTTGGACCCATTAGCTCGTTATCACGATAATATAACATTACCAGACATATGTATGACGTATGAGGCTTACCTGACTTATTAAAGTTCAAAATATCATACTTACGAACCTTTTTCGGTATCGTATATTGGCAAAATAAACTCTTTTGAAAACGATCGTAAATATTTTTTATATTCTTCGCAAAATAAAATAAAACACGCTTTTACCGATGCTTTTTTCTCGCAAAAATCTAAACTGGTGTTAAGCGGGAATTTCAACCCTATCGCCACCTGCATAAGGAGTGTTATTGCTAGCGGCCTGAATTCGAACGTTACACGACGTGGTGCACCGCCTTAAATATATTATTTCTTATATTTCCTTCCCCGCCTGAGAACGTCATCTGATCGGGTGGTGATATATTTCCAAGTTTAGTTTTTATTAGATATTAGCCTGTTGCAATACATGCGTTGCAATGCCATATGCACGTCCCGTCAACCCGTATATTCAGTCCCAGTACATTCAGTTTTCAAACAACTCGCGTGCCACCTTACAATTTTTTTATTCAAATTTTAATTTTTCATGTATTACAAATATTCATTTTTGTATATTATAAGAACAATCAATCAATTTTGGTACCTAACATAGGTAAATATTTAAAATATCTATATTTATTCGATTCAAAGTATAAAAGGGTCTCCACACGGTACTGCCGCAGTACGTTCTGCCGCAGAACTGACTAAAAATCGTATGGTCTGTAGTCCAAACCGCCAGCCGTATTGTTATTATTCACCATTCATTTTATTTTAAATAATAAAGGCAGGGGAATAATAACAATACGGCTGGCTGGTTTTGACTACAGACCATACGATTTTTAGTCAGTTCTGCGGCAGAACGTACTGCGGCAGTACCGTGTTGACCTTTTAGGCGAGTACTTAAAATAAATTCAGTAATTTAAAGAGTTTCGAAAATTGAATTTGGTTTTAACAATCATTGTTTTGCAAAATGTCATTCTCAAATGTTGACATTTTTGACAGTTTTGCAAGCGTTTTTGTTATGGTTAAAAAAAATTCAGATCTATTAATTATCATGTGGTTGTAATAATCCAGAAACCTTCGCGGGTGTTTAAAGAATGTATTATGAAAGTTTCAAACATTTCATTTGCTTAATATAGTAACACATAGACATCTCATATACTCACATACTCATATACCTACACACTCATATACTCGCATATACTCATATACCTACTCATATATTCACATATTATCTCCAAGCAAGCATATTTTGATTTTTATATATATACATACATATATAGTTTAGTTTGCAAGGTGTCCAGGTATGACATACGAAAAAATCGTTATCGGTCAAAATATATGAGATATTCGATTTCACATTACACGGCTGAATAATATTGCTAAATGATAAATTCATTCATCTATATATATTTATAATCGGTAAAATTGACTTTTTTCAACGCATGAGTGCTTTACAAAACTGTACATAAATATTAGACAACCTTGAACGATTAAGTGCTATGTGTACATATTATTTGTGTTGAACGAAGTGAGGAAAAGTGAATAATATAAAACATTGATGTGTATTAAATGTCAGGAACAGAGAAGCCTGTTTGATAAGCAATAGCGAAAGCGTCACATTATAACACTTTGACCGTGGTGTTTATTTTGCATTTACAGTAGAGTGCAATCCACCACAATTATCGATAGTAAGTCGACGGATCAAATATATTATAACAGTTAATTTGCAGAACAGAAACAATATTGAAACGAACATTTTCCCTACACTTTGTTGCTGCATTTTCCTGCATTTCCAATATTGTTTTGTTTAATCGGAGAGTGGGAGATTAAACGTGCTACAATCATAACTGTGAGGCCGGACCCTTTCACCACTCATACCCTTTTCCTTCCTGGAATTTCCTATCCTTCCCTTCCTTTAAAAGACACCTCCACACAGCATCCCCTAAGATGACATAGGCCCTGAGGAAATTATTTTCTTTAGAGCCTTCTGTGTGGAGCTATTGTAAAAAAAGGGTGTCTCAATAAGAGCGTAGGATTAATCTAGTGGTCGAGGGGTAAGGCATTTGATTCGCAATCCGAAGGTCGCGGGATCGAGTACTGGCTTGCGCAAATAATTTTATTTGATTGATTTGCGTTATTTCACAACTAATTCAATTCAATGTAACATATATTTTATTTGCGGCTCGTTCCAGAGTGGAAGATACTCTCAGTGTCGCCCTGAGGTAAGACTAGCATTCAGAATTGAAAGATCGCTTAAAATGGATTTAGCCATGTTTGAATAGCCAGGTACTTCCCGGCCTTCCCCTTCCCCTTCTCCTTACCCTCTTCACTACCTTCCAGCCTCATCAATATACATCAATTGGGGATGACATAGTCACACTGGCTCCAGACCGGAGCAGCTAAGGCTCTTGTGACGTATTTAAATAAAAAAATAGTTTTCTGTTGCAAATTATTCAAATATGCGTTGATTTATAATGTACATATGCGTTTGAGAATTATGTATGAAACAACACATCTAGTAAATGGCCTCCACTATAAAATATTTTCCCTCAGCGCCTGTTTAATCTTGGGGAATGCTGTGTGTAGGTTTTTTTGAGGAAAGGAAGACGAGGAAGTTCTGGGAAGAAAATAGGTATGAGGGTTGGATAGGAATCTAAGGTTCAGTGTGTCCAGGAGTGACGGACGTATGAATCCATCACTTCAACCGCGGTGCAAGGCGATGGAATGAGGGATTCTGGCTGGAGAGGTCAAAAGACCTCCTCAACCAGTCCCTCTCGATCCGGTCCGCCACGCAGCAGGAGGGTAAACACATCGGCCGCCAAGACCTTGACCATCCTCACCTCACGAACCCGGGCACTCCTGGGTAAGTCACCAATAGTAGCGAAATACTTGGGGTTACCTATGGCAGAGGTGTTGGTTAGCCAACAAATGGTTCCCATAACCGTTTATCCATAACCGCCTCCCAAAATGTTGATGTGAAACAAAGACGTAAAATAATTAAAATAAAATTAATAAACAAAATTATGTTTATTGTTATTAATATCGTAGAAATGACGTCACCACGCTATTAAACTCATACTTATTACAGGCTGGTTTCCCCCTAATCTGCTTGCATCATGTAGAAATACATCATAAAAAAAGTAATAATGTGGAAATAACAGAATTTAATTCATCATACTCTGTTATTCATTTCCTGTCACCAGAATAATAATTCTGTTAAATTTGGCAAAACCGAAAAGCATTATAATTTATGAATATTAGCATACCGAGTGTGAAAATAAATAATATGCACGAATGTCTATGAATACCTGCTCAATAAAACATATTATATGTAAATCAAGTGATTCATTGTTTTATTCCGATTTAAACTGCTTGCCAAATATTGAATGTGAATAAAAATGATCATCGTAATATTTGATCGGAAAAACGTGTTTGCGTCTGGGAAGTGGTTATAAGAAACCCAAATTACGTATTTACGGACCAATATTCATAAGAACTAATTTAATATTAGAATAAGTTAACAATAATAATCTAATCGAAAATATAAAAGAGAACAAGACACAGAAAAACAGAAAAAAGACAATGGACGCAACTGGGACTCGAACCCAGACCTCTCCGTTTAACCGGGACGAGCGCGTTAACCAATTTCGCCATGCCACCTTCTGTCAAACCGTCATATTTGTCAATCTCATATTTTCAAATTCTAGAATTAGGTGCATCATTATCAACTAATTATTTTTCTCCATATTACGGGCAACTACCCTTTTCATTGGTAACAATGGCGAAATTGGTTAACGCGCTCGTCCCGGTTAGACGGAGAGGTCTGGGTTCAAGTCCCAGTTGCGACCATTGTCTTTTTTCTGTTTCTTGTTCTCTTTCATATTTTAGTTTAGATTATTATTGTTAACTTATTATAATATGATATATTTAACTGATGGGTATAACCTTAAAAAAAGTGTAAAAAGAAGGTTTTTCTTATAAAAACTAATTTAAGTTCTTTTTAACAACTCGGGCTTTTGGCATATTTTGTCAGAAGGTCAAAATATTTCCACTTTGCAATAAAATCCAAATATTTGCAATATTTCTGAACGTATCCGAAAACTAAAATTTGTTTTGTAAAGGTGATAAAATAGGATTCCAATTTTTATAATTTAAAATAAACATATCTATAATTTTTTTTAAGCGTAAAAATCTTGAACGCAAACATAAAAAAGTTTTAAAAATAGCTCTACTTATTTTTTTTCTCACTTAAATTACTGCCGTAGAAAAAAAATATTGGACAAATGTATTATAAAAGTTATCGTGACTTCACTTTTTAGACGTTCCGTGTAAAAATAATTTTTAAAAAAATCCCGAAGTTTCATAAAATTTTTTTCAAGTTGCGGTCGGAAACTTTGGTTTCATAAAATTGTACGTTTTAATTATTTTGTGCTTAAATTTTAGAGTTGAATGTAAAGACTGGTGTTTTCTCTTTCTAAAATAGTTATATCATATTTCTCACATTGCCAGTAAGGGAGACAGAACAATTTCATTGAGACCTATATAAGTTGTTACCAAAAGCGAACAAATTAGTCTGAGGGAGTACGAATACGAATATACGAATATAATCATAATTGATAACAGAGCATAATTCAAATGTTTTTTTTTAAATACACTCACATTAATGGCCCATCAAGAAAACAATTTTCCTCGGGACCTCTTTCGTACTTGAGGATGTTGTGCGGACAATGCTTTTTTTAGGAAAGGAAGGAGAGGATGTTCTGGGAAGGAAAAAGGTATGAAGGGTGAGTAGGTATCTAAGGGTCAGTGTCTCCAGAAGTGACGGACATGGCAATGACAATCAGGACAATGATGGAATATTAGAACAATAATTATAACATAATAATACTATGTTGTAAAACTTGCAATTTTTTTACTTTTTAAACGACTTCGAAAAGGAGGAGGTTATCAATTCGACGTTTTTTTTTTTTTTTAAAGTTTGTTAACTCAGAATTTTCTATTTTGTGAACCGATATTGATTATTATTTTTTTATTAGAAAGCTGGTGCTTTCCGTGTGGTCCAGTTCTGACAGTGGGATCCATGAGAAAACCATATAAATCTTAAATTTGCAATAAGTATGTGCGCGACAAATGGACGAATAACTCAATATTACGTCAACAGACTTCGATGATTATTTTTTTGAAGTAAAACTTCTTTACGCACGCTTGTCACTAAAAATCAAAAAATAAACAAAAATTTTAAGAAAACAAAAAACGACTTCAAAAAATGCACTAAAACGTAAAAAAATAATTTCGTACGATTGTTATTTTTGGAGTCGGTGTCAGCCAAGATCTCCACATCTCACCTATAACTACCTATGTATGTAGTTACCTTGGCTGACACCGACTCCAAAAATAAAAATCGTACGAAATAATTTTTTTTCTTTTTAGTGCATTTTTTTAAGTCGTTTTTTGTTTTGTTTAAATTTTTGTTTATTAATATTTTTAACTTAAGCTCTAAGAGGTTCCGTTATTAACAGCTTGACATTTGAGTAGGTATTTAACAATAGTTAAGCAGTAATTACCAAAACATAACATCAAGGTGAAGCACTACGGAGTAATCCAAAATCATTTTGGTTTGAAAATTTGATCGCTTAAAAATATTTTAGATGCTTTAATTACATACTGCGAGTAGAACACATTTTGGCTTTTGAATAATCGATGAACCCATTTTCGGATATTTTTTTGTTTTATAATATCTCATATTCAGTTCTTTAAAA
Source organism: Limnephilus lunatus (assembly GCA_917563855.2). Classification (NCBI taxonomy): domain Eukaryota; kingdom Metazoa; phylum Arthropoda; class Insecta; order Trichoptera; family Limnephilidae; genus Limnephilus; species Limnephilus lunatus. Next base: position 80,853,011 of record OU830597.1, on the reverse strand, counting down.
AAATTATCATAAAAAAATTAATATTTATGCATGAACTTCGCAAGATAAAATAAAACACGTTTTGGCGATGATGTTTACTTGCATAAATCAAAACAGGAGTTAAGTGGGAACTTAAACCTTATCACCGGCTACATAAGGATTGTTACACGACGTGATTCATCACCTTAAAATAACTTATCTAGGTAATCCCTTATCTACTGTCGATTTTTGATCACCTGTAAAAAAATGATTGATTGCTTAAAGTAAGTACCTACACCCAAAGTACACAAATAATACACTTGTAAACACAATCTTAGTGGGTTCTGATTTCAGTACAAAAATAAAATAATTGGTTCAAGGAAAATAAGTGACCCATGCCATCAATATTAATATTAGATTATTGTTATTTTTTTGTTTACTGTTTACTTACAAAATGATACTTTTGTCATTTTTGGGGATGCTGTGTGGAGGGTCTTTTGAACCGCCATGCAGTAGGTGGGGACAACACCTTGACAAACCTTACCTCATGAACCCGTGCACCTCCGCTAGGTCACGAAACTTAGTGACTAACGGCAGGGGTGTTGGTTATCCAATAAATGGTTTCCGGGGCGACGGTACACATTCTCGCTTACCAAAAATTATTGTTATTATTAAAAATTGATATTATTGTGGTTTAAAATATTATTTATGTGCATAAAGATTTATTCCGAAATATGGGGAGGTTGGCATAATGCCGAACATCCCTTAAAGCAGTGATGAGAAACCTGCGGCCCGGGAGCCCATTTCGTTTGGCGTGCAAGTCTTTTCGTACTGCCTACTTGACTAAATAAAATAATAAGCGGTACAGAATATTTAACGGTTTCAGTTCTGTTCTACAAAAGGTTTAGCGGAAAGTTTCAGTATTTCTTCAAAGTTTTGAATCAGCCGCTCTAAAAATATTTTTTTCTTACAAATTCCTAATATGGCAATTATATTAAGCGTGGAAAAATGTTAACCTTCGCAGTGAGCGCTTTTTTGTCGAGATCTATGTTTGATGCATCTAGTTTTCCGTGTTATAAAATACCAAAAGTTTTCTGAACAATTTTCTTAAATTTTAAAATAAAAATCAACAGTTATCAAAATTGCAAGAATTTTTTATACGTTCTTTAATACGACAGTATTTATTATTTTGACCTTGTAGGTATAAAATTTTTGCCTGCGGCGCGCGCTTTCTTTTTCCGTCTGCGATAGTTTTTTCAGAATTAAAAAAAAAGTTTTACATAGGTAATATAAATAGATTTGCGGTATCACCAAATGCAAAATTAACCATTTATTTATTAAAAGAAAATAACTTAGTTTACATCACTTTATTTATTGTACACTATCAACATGTTTCGTGAACCATGTTCACTTCTTCAGGAATAAAAGTATACTTATATATTCCTGAAGAAGTGAACATGGTTCACGAAACATGTTGATAGTGTACAATAAATAAAGTGATGTAAACTAAGTTATTTTCTTTTAATAAATAAATAATGACATCACAAAGTGACAACATTTTAGAAGAAGTTTTCTTCGAAAAATCAAAATTAATCATTTCAAGCTGTAGGACATACCCTACCCCTGCTACCCGCGAATATAATTAAAATGAATAAATTAGCACTCCAATTAAAAAGGTTAATCATCGCTGCCTAAAAGTTTATGCTAACATAATATTATGTAATAAATACAAATTATATTAAAATTAGTAGGATGCTGTTTTTCTTTCTAATAATTGTGATAGGGATTTTTCAAAACCATCAAATTGGCACGAAAATTGACTGCGCAGTCAATAACCAATTTGAAGAAAACCGTTGTCGCCAATTTACATAAAACCTCTAGGCTCCCAGACCCCAAATAATCTATTGAAATCGATCATATTTTTAAGAGAGATTTTCGATATCTGAAAATTTGATAAATTCCACCGGAAATAAGGAAAATTGATCTTTCTTTGAGCACACGGAAACGCCCACAATTTTTCTATAGGTCTTCATAAATTACTACACCTACGTCATGCATAAAAAATAATAATAACAAGTTAAAAATTATGTTTCCGGGATAAATCTAAAGCGGCGCGTATTACGTACCTATTTATTATATTGATAATGAAATGTGGGATTTTTCTCCTAAAAAACATAGTTACTATGTCACAAATAGTAATATTTTTATCTCACTCTCCTTGTTATTGAACCGCGCCAATTCTGATAATATCCAGTCACATGCTTTATTATCAATACTATATACGGTTCATTAAAATAATTATATAATTATTACAAATTATGGGAAATTAATTGGGGTAGTACAATGTGGTTTCCACGTTAAAAAAATATTATTTAAAAAAATGTTATTTTTACGTGATACTTGGTTTTAATGTTTCCTAAGTTTGTTGTTACTTTTACGTTAGACCGAATGTGGGTAATTTGATGACCTAATTTTGATTGTAGTTTTCTGAGAAAACAATAATTTTGGTAGTCGAAAATCGAGATCGTGATATACCTAGGCCCTGTAAAAGTTTTTTCGAATATATGTCGTAGGTTGATCGTAAAATCAGGCAGATCATGATGCACCTAGCCACATCATGATCTGCCGCACCGTTAAATGGCGGCAGATCGTGATGTGCCTGAGGCGCATCATGATCTGCCTGATTTTACAATCGAACTACGCCGCAATTTAACATCATGATGTGGCTAGGCGCATCATGATCTGCCTGATTTTATGTTTAGCCTGCGATATATACTATATATTCTATAAGTATATAACATGATAAAATTAATTAGTAAATTGTGTACGTAGTACGTACATATCAATATAAAATTAAGCAATATCAACAAGTTTTTTAAAATGAAATAAGAAGAATCTACCTGTGTTTTTATTACTTTATACCTACTAATAATTTAAAAATAATTTATTGGCAATTTTTTTACAAAATAGAGAAGTTAACTTAGTACCAACTTGCCATTAAATTATTTTGAAGAAATCCTTACAATTAATTACGCAAAGTTATTTCGCATAAATTCGCTTGTGACAATGTCAACAAACGGTCATTCAGCGCCATTTCATTTGTTCGACAATTTCCTATTTATAGATATGAAGAACTAGCGTGTTGGTACGTTTTCATTTTTTTGTTAAGTTACTCCTTATAGGAGTTAGAACCGTCCAAAAATGGTTAAAATATCCTTCTTTTTAACGCCATCACCGGACGTTCAGTATACAAACTAAACATTGTATTTTTAAATAAAGTAAAACGTACATACATAGAGTATTTTCTTCTTATAAAATTGGCGAAAAACTTTAAAATGGGTCCAGTTTGGGAAGAGAAAAATGGGGAGTATAAAACCTTAATTATGACGATTTTATTTAGGTATTATCAGCCTGAAGCGCTGTTCGGCGTAACCAAATGGCGCTGATGACAAGTTAATTTGGATTTCTGCTAAACAACTGGGCCATATTGTACGCTTTTCTACCTATCTTAGACGATTTTTTTAATACTAGCGTTCATAAAATTTACGAGTACTTATTATGTGGGCAGTGATTATAGTAAAAAAAAAACGATTGCAATGGGATTTCAACAAAAAATCTTCCAAATAACTGTACCTACTTGACCTAAATGCATTGCTAAGGAAAAGTTTATTAAAAAGACCAATGGTTTCATGAAATAACTTATTTTGAACACAAAGGTTTTCCGGAATCCGACTTCATGTATAGGTGGTTGATGACCTCGTGGTATGAACGCTCGGCTAGCCTTCGCAATGATCGAGTTCAAAATATACAGCGACTACCGACATAATTCTCTTTCTGAACAATTTACGTTTAGTGAAAATGTCTAATTAAAAAAAAAATCTCGTAAGAGTAACAAATACGCGGAACAGTAGGACTATAGCGCCCCAAAACGGGTATGTTTATTGTGTGGCCGAAGAAAGCAGGGAAGGAAAGAGGAAAGAAGGTGGCGAAAAGGCTTTTGGAAGGGTGAGTCGTGAGACTTCTGCGAGTCGTAAGCTTTCGTAGTAATCGTAGTAAGAAGTATTTTAATAAAAAAAGTAATAAGTATTTAATCAAAATATTGTCCTAAATGAAATGTAATAACAAAACGTGACATACTTCATAAAAACAATCGAACGGAATTGATTTATGACGCTTTGGGCCTCATTTGTTGTCATAACCCGCATGTCACAACGCACGACCATTCTGTTATTATCAGTTTCAAGTCTCGTGACTCTGTCAATTGATTCCTTGATAAACACTTCAATTAAATTAATTATAGAAAGGTACGTCTTTGCTGCATTACCACTGAAAGTGCGTTCGCGTCTTGCCCTCGCACGCACGAGATGACTTCTTGAAAATTGATTGGTGTAAAAGTTTATACGTTTCAATATTGATTGCTCGATGAAAGTTCTACGTAAGCATTGCAATATAAACAGGATGCATGTATAAAGTTTGTGAATGTTATGATTATATGAATATACTTTATACATATATGACACTCGACTGACAACCGAAAAGGGTTTAATCGAAGCTTAGTCATAATTCGAGGAACCACTCTCAAGGTAAAAGGCGTATCTTTGTTTTCAACATAATCTCAGTATTATAGGCAATTCAAGTGAAAAATAACACGTCTCCAAATATGTGTTCAAAAAGGTTCAAATAGAACAACAAACGTCGAATGTAATATAATTGAAATATAATATACAATAATATAATAATCCTAATTTCGTCGAATGATGGTCTTGCGATTGTACCCTAGCAATTGTACAGAGCAGTTCCGATGAGCAAGATTGATTTTTCTCATATATTCTATAACTCAATATCGATTTTATTCAATTAAAAAATTGCTTTAATCTACCTATACCTACTTTCAAGTTAGCAATAAAAATTCTCAAACGCGTGATGATAAAATTATTGAAATTATGTACCATTTATAATTATTTTTTAACAATATCTAAGCAAAATAAGTGTTTATTAAAAGAAAATAACTTAGTTTACATCACTTTATTTAAATTAAATTAAATAAAGTGATGTAAACTAAGTTATTTTCTTTTAATAAATAAATAATGACAACCTTTTAGAAGAAGTTTTCTTCGAAAAAAAAAAAAAATAAGTGTGTAAAAAAAAACTGAAATATATATATAGTTTGTAAGACCGTAAATAAATAGACAAACTGAAGTTTTTTAGTCGCAAAAAAGTGCGCGGATTTTTTAATGATATTACTTGAACTAAAATAAAAATTCTGAAAAATAGCTTTCCTAGATAATTCATAGATTTATTTGACTACATGATTTTATGTTTTGAAATATGTTACGTATAATACAACATTTTGTTTGAAAAAATAACGAATCTGCCAACGACCATTATTACAATAAAAATAAACATATTTTTTCAAATTTTAAATCATAACTTTACTAGATAAAATAATAATCTTTCGAAATCAATTTATATTTTTTTGTTGAAAAGAGTCGACACGGCTAGAATTTGTTTAAAATTAAAAATGACATATTTCCTGTTGTCTGGTTATTATTCCCTCTTAATAAATCCGTCATACATACGGATAGTAGCATTATTTTTTAGGATATAAATATTTGCATAAGAAAGGAAAGCGAATGAAAACATTCTGGTCATTCATGGGTTTAGGCAGTCGTTACACAAAATGAAATCAGTTCCACAAAGAAGTAAAAGAATGGTAAAAAAATAAATTGTTTTATACGCGAAAAATAAATTCATTAAAATGTATTTGATGGGTTGGTTTTGCAATTGGGTTAGTTTTGAAATCCAATTGCCATACCTGTATATGAACCATAGATTTGCAAGCTCGAAAGAATCGCAACACGAAAGCTTAAGTATATTATGAATTAATCACTTATTTTGGTACCGTAGATGTCAATGGTCGCATACGTTAAAAAATATCAAAATGAGTTAATACACTATTTCATTTCGAATAACATTTTCTATATAAAGGTGAACAGCATTCTTCCCGAAGCGCCTTCCCTACAGAAACCAATTTGCAAAAATGTGTGTCCTGTGTCACAATTCATTCAAGAGGTAAACCAATTTTAAAACAGTTAAAAACAGTTTTGTGGCCCCATGTAAAACAGAAGTAAAAACTCATGTAAAATTAATATTGGTCCATTGACCTCACGGGTACAGATTTATAAATTGTTTATCCGAAGTGCAAACTTGATGTAAATATAAATACTTACCAGTATCTGTAACGATATGGTTCTATCGTTTATCATTTGCGCTAGAGTCAAAGATAAAGCACATGGTCGAGTGGGTAAGCACTAGCGATGTGTAGGTTCAGCTGGAGTGAGCTCTTGAACTCGGTTCGCGGGAAGCGGTTCCTACTCCTACTTCTTTTTCAAATCGACTACTCCCAGAGAACCAGGTCCAGTAATCGGACCAAACCCGGAACTCGGCGGTCCGAGCCACTCGCGAGTCAGGTCCCGGGTTTGCCGGCTAGGTTCAAACCCGTGCGTCTCGGTCCGAGTTACTCGCGAGTCGGGAGCAGGTCCCGGGTTCGAGATCTTTTGCGGGTTCGAGTACTTTTAAAAGAAAGCACGCCTCGGAAGCAATATGCGGAACTTAGCCATCTAGTAAGCACAGGAATAATATTTATGACTAACATAACAATATTTCTGTACGTTTCCTGCATCCTCATAGGTCTGGTATATCAGTCAATCTGTATCCTTGCTATGTACGACATTCCTAGCTCAAATGTAAGCGTGCTAAATCTGCCGCTCAATCATCAGTAAGCCTTACTCTCAGACGATTCCTCGAATCCTTTAGACGAAGAGGCTCTGGCAGTCACATGTCAAATATTTCTGTACGTTTCCTGCATCCTCATAGGTCTGGTATATCAGTCAATCTGTATCCTTGCTATGTACGACATTCCTAGCTCAAATGTAAGCGTGCTAAATCTGCCGCTCAATCATCAGTAAGCCTTATTCTCAGACGATTCCTCGAATCCTTTAGACGAAGAGGCTCTGGCAGTCACATGTCAAACTTGATGATTTCCGTCTCCAGAAATTTTAAAATTTGCCCAATTTAATCAGTAAGGACTATTGTACGAATAAATGAGTATCAATTTAATATAGTCTTGTAAGGGATTTTAAGTTTCAACATCAGAGCAGTTTATTTATGAAGGGTGCACTGACTCCAGAAAACCCAATACCATTGAAATGGTGAACTATATCAATAATAACTCGTAAAGTAAACCTGCCTAAAAAACTGTCGTATTTGAAAATTTGAAAGATCGAGATCTCCAGATGACAGTAGAGCATAGATATATCACTCACGTAGGAAGTCGTTTGGTTGTACTAAGTCAAAAGAAACACATTCCTCTATTAATATCATAAACTATATAATCTAGAATTTTCATGGAGCTTCCTAAATATAACTTCACAAAACGTATTGTGCATTCTGTTAAACACATGCAAAATTGCATTATTTTACTAGATAAATAGCAGAACTAGATACATTTACATTGACCCTTTTCAACCTTCGAACCAGTTAATGACTGATGACGGGTGTAACGATAACTTCGATAACGATAACCCATACATATTTAAATAATTAGAAACATGTCATTTATTAGCTGGCCATATAAGAATTCGGTTAATTCCCAAGACATTAATTAGTCATATAAAATTGTGATACTTAAAAAAATCGATTAAAACCCTCTATTCCAAAAACTAGTCACCCTCAGCATAGGATATCCTAGAAAAAGAACATAATCGACAACTTTTTTTTTTTTTTAAAAGAAAGACAAACATTCCCGGGTTACGAATAACCCAACAATGTTTGAAAATCTCCTACCACCACCACAGAAAGCCGAAAATGTTGCTTGTCTTGTGATGGAGGACTTAGCCAACTTATATATATATACTTAATATAAATCTTCAAAAAATGTTCAAAAAATTTTACATATTAAGTAATTAAATTTTCAAAAATTCATATAGTATTTATCCGGCACTCTTTATGCAACATTTGACAAATAATTGACGAATAATTAAGATTTTTTAATCAAGATGTTTTGCCTTACTTCACCGATATGAAATAGCGAGATAAAAATAATTGCATTGACCTAGAAAATTCAGTCAGGAATAACTAAACATTTTGATTATACCATAGCTCCAACAGATTTTCGGCTTTATAGTAAAAACAAAATTATAAAACAAAAATACTCACAGAGAACGAACGATGAGGGGTGTCCGTTCTGATGACGGACCGGGGGCGGGGTAACTAACGCATCCATCCCAAGACATTTATTAAAAAAACCAAAGTCCAAAGACTTAAGACCCAAAGAAAAATCCTCACTACGTATGATTCAAATTTACACTCCGAATAAACTTTCAAGATTCACTATATTAAAAATGATTAGAAAGTTATTTGAAATTAATTAAATTTATTGCAATGTTGCCGGTCTAGCGGCAGCCCCGTGCCAGACACAACTGATTTACTTAATTTAAGAGGAGAAGATATTACTTGTGCAAATATAACTATCTGCCTTTAAACTATCAAGTCTGATGCTACACTATCTATCCGCCTAAGCTCAAACAAAAGGTCAAACAATATAATCAAGACTAAATAAAATGCGTGCGTTATCTTCAAAACAGGCAAATGCACCGATGTGAATTTCATTTCGTGGTGCAGGAACAATACTTACTAATAAACGTGGTGAAAATTTTAATTTTAATCAATTGGTAAAGGCCGTGTACAAGGGCGGATCCAGGATTTTTTTCTGGGGGGGGCACAAGGGGCAGATGGGGGGCGGCCCACCCCGGTTACCCCCCCCCCCAGGATGGACCAATTTTTTATGAAGTCGGAATTTGAGTTTGTCAACTTTAATAGGGGGGGGGGGGGGCATTTCCGACCGCGCTTCCCCCCGATCTACCGCTCTCGCAAACGCTAATTATCATCTTTCATTTGCAAGTGCATGAATGGGATGCAACGAACAAAATTCGCAATTCCAGCCAGAAATAGACAAAAGTTTGACTCATGTTCTTTCTGTTATTTTAACAACTCTGATAATTTGATTTGCTTCTAAGTATGTACTGTGATGGAATCTCCACAGTACACAAAAATACCATCCTGGGGGGGGCACGTGCCCCCGTGCCCCCCCCTAAATCCGCCCTTGGCCGTGTACATGAAAACCTTACTAATATAGAAACTGCCATAAAATAGTTCGTGGAAAGATATTTACATTGCTTGGAAGATGGTTGCTTATCCGTTGTAAGAACTGTTGTTGATAAAGATATTTTCATACCGAATTTTGGATTTTTTCAAGGAACTTTAAATGTCCTATATATTTCTTCTTTTTAAAGATGTCGTAAAAACAAATACCATTTTAGAAACTAGATAAAATTATCTTAAAGGTTAAAATATACTTCAATATTTAAAAACCACAATTTTTTTTTATCACTACATCGAAAAATTTCAGAAAATTCAAAACACGGTTTTTTTATTTAAGGAATTCACAAGAAAACCGTCACTTGACTTTTTACTTGGTTCATATAATATAGGGTAAGGTTGCTACTATTGGACCACTTAACTTTAAAATGACGTAACAGCGGAATTGTGATAGATAGGAAAATCGTGATTCAATATTTTAATAAGCCTTACATATAAGAACTTGTATGTGTCATTTTTGATTTTTAGCATTAACCATAAAGAGAGAAAATAGAAAAAAACTGTTTTGCCATGGTTGCTTTCTTTGGACCACTGTTTCTTAAATTGGACCAGTGAGTTGCTATCATTTTCTGCAGTGGTCCATTCGACGGAACCATGAGAATTCAAATAAATAAAAGACAATAAAATAACAATCAATTTTTAATTCTATAATCAGTAAACATTTTATAAAATAAAATGACACAGAAACATAAACTAAATATTCTTTATCTAAATTTGTAAGAAAATATGCAGGTTTCATGACCATTAGAATCAAAAACAAAAAAAAATTAACTTAAAGTTACATTAAACAAAACACGTTTTAAACGTTTTTCAGCAAATGAAAGTAAAATAACTCAAAATGTTTGTCTTAAAACAAATCTCAGCAAACATAAAAAATAGAATGGGTACTAAAATAACATATTTTTTTGGTTTATGAGGTCAATCAGTGACATGACGGACAAAAACATTTCTTTACGCCTTTCCTTTACGCTTTCGATACACCATATATCCTGCTTACCTCATTAAGTCCAACTTCTTGTTTACTTAAAGCTTGCAGTGCCAATTTCATGCTTTCTTCGTTCCACGCATAGTATTCCCCTCGTTTTGCCATGCTAAAATAAAAAAAAAATAATCAATTAAAATTTCAATTTTAAAAGTTGCTATGATTGGACCAGTCCAATTAAAGAGAAACTTACTGGTCCATTGATGGCAATTCGTAGCATAAAGACAAAAAAATTAATACATAAAAATCTGTGAACTATATCAAAAAATAATTACAAATCTACTTGAATAACTAAATAAGGCGTGCGATTCACAAAAAAAAAATAAAAACCTTTATTAAACTGCACTTACCTGGTAAACTGTGTCACTAGATAATTACATCGGGAGCGCGCGAAATACTGCGACACGCGTCCTTCCCTAACGGAGCTCATGGCGAGACTGGCGGAAGCGGGGGTTGGTACAAGTTCAAACAGCTAGCGTTTCGGGCAAACGTTTGATTTTTAAAGTTCTTCTCTTCCGAGAAATCAAAGCGGTCCAAAGAAAGAGCCGGTCCAATGATCGCAACCTTACCCTAATAACTTTATTAGTATAAAACCAAAGAAAGCTCTCATTCATTCAATTCCATGTTTCACAGAATTTGAACAATTCATCAAATTTCCAAGTTCTGTGAAAGTCCTACTCGAATTCTGTTAGTGTTTCATCATGGGTCAGTTGTTTCTAATGGCCGTTATACACGACACCTTTTTTCAGCCCGATTCCAATTAGAGACAAAAGTCAACATTTTTCGCTTTACCCGATCGCTATAACGGCCATTAGTGACTTTCTCGGAACTTGAATATTAACTTTGAATTTCGATGAATTGTTCTAATTCTGTGAAACTACCCATTCTACGTTACTTACATGAAATACATTTTAAATCGAGGAAAGACTTTTTACAACTGTAATTTTTTTTTTTGCAAAATATTTGGTCACAAAATTACTTAATAAAATAAAGAATTTAAATCTAGGCGAATATTTGTCTAAAACTTCAATTACTCTCAAATGTTGAGCTCTGGCATGATGAAATGTTCGCATTTTTTTGTTTAGAATTTAAAGGTCAACGCTGTAATTTTTAGTTTTATTTTTTTGGTTTGTTTAAACAAATAGTTAGATTTAAAGAACAGTCCGATTTTAAAGTTATTCCCTTTCTGCCTATGTAACCCCGACCCCCACCCTCCCGTGACTCCGCCTCCTACCCCTCCACCAACCAGTCTCTGATCTTCTCTCCCTCTCTTATATGCTCTCTCTTTTATGTCTTAACTCTGTACTGTAATTTAGTTTATATGTTTATTGTCCTGAGGAAGGTTGAGGTCAACCGAAACCGGTCGACAAATATAAATCAAAATAAATTTGTTTTAAACAAAGAACTTGTTGCATTCTGTGAAATAAATATATGTGAATAATCTTGAGAGATCTATTGTTTAATTGAAATCCTTGTATCTATATTCAGACAGTACTACCCAATATAAAACCTATTTTATTAGTTTGGACTACTTAAATGTTATTGAATTAAACTTAAACATTTATTAATATTAATAAATAACATATTTGTTATGAATGTGTCACGAGTCACGAGTTGTATGCAAGTAAATAACAAACTTATGTCAGCCGTTAATTCTTATCAATGGAAGTAAAAATATTTCTTACGAATCCTCGTTATCGTAAAACGTCTCATCATTACAGTTTGCAACGTCACATTCATCATGAGCTGTACAAATTTGGCATTCTAGATGACATTATGCTAGTTACCTACGTATTTTTCAATTGTCCATTTAAATTGTTTAAAAAAAGGATATTTATCCGTGAGAACCGACCTTCGATTAATAACTAAAAAATATACATAAGAAGCTTGTGTTTTAAAATTTGAGACTGATCGGTTCAGCCGTTTCCGAGAAATCTTGGTCACCGACTTTAAAAACACAGTTTTGAAAAAAACGCGTTTAATAGTACAGGAAAAAATCTAAATCGGAATTCACGCCCCTTTACGGGAGGAGTTTAAAAATACTCGAGAAAAAGCTTTTGGAAAGGTTGGAAAAAATATTTGAGAAATTTTTTTTTACATGTCGATTTCGTAAAGGCCTGTAAAAAAATATTAATTCCATTTTTACGCATTGTTTATTGTAATAAAACGGAATTTTAAAAATTGATTTCACGAAAACAAGCGACGCGGAGCCTAACACGTCTATTCTCCGCTCCGTCCGGAGGAGTAGTAACAGAAAATAGGGGTGGCTGCCAGTCGTTCTTCGGTGAAAGGCATAAGGTTCACTTTGATATTCCAAATTCGTCGACTGCCGTATTGTCGCTGTGATGTCAAAAATAACAACGCGAAAATGCATAGGTATTATATTTTATTTTGTGAGGTTCGGGCGTGAATTTTATTTTTTTTGCGATTATCATTAAAGAAACTAAATTTGCCACATTAAACAATAAAACCATATCAGAAAAGAGGTTTATAAATAGGAGAGTTTGGACTTCAAAGTGTTTTTTATAGACCTTGTAAATTTTTTTTCTAGGCTTGACTTATTAAAAAAATGACCGATATTTTTAAGGGCCAAGATATGTTCTACACGTAGTATTTAATTGAAGCATCTATAATACTTCTAAGCGATTAAATTTTCAAAACAAAAACGTATTTTTTGTATGATTTTGAATTATTTAGTATGGATTCATCTTAACTTCGAAAATTGACTTGAAATTTTCTGTGTGTGTACTTAAATACATGTACATTACGAAAATGAAATCAAAAATCTAACTGTTTATAACCACTTAATGGTTTTTCATTCATTAAGGCTTAATGAATGAGAAACTTGAAAGTATAAATTAAACCACTTCCCGACACCCGATCGAGCTGAAACTCGGCAAATAGACTCGTTATCGATGATTTATTACCTAAGTATATACCTACTTACTTTTTTGTACTCTCTCTTTTGTGTTATTAAACTATGATATAATAAATTTATCGAACTCCTTTGTATAACTTTTTATAATAATGCAACTCATTTTTTTCCATGTGTACCTACTATTTATAGCGATTTATTAACAAACTATTCATGTTAAAGTTTATAATAATATCAACATAATAAAAACACATTCCTCTGTACTACTTTCATAGTACCTTCTTTTTACCATTATTATACTTGAACTTATTAACTCCTATGTACAACTTTTCATGATTATGAAACTAAATATCTTCATATTGTACCTTCTTATAATCCTTAATGTTCAGTTTTTTTAATGTTATATACATATACAATATGCTTATTTTTTTACTCCTGAATAACTTATGTATATAAAATAATGTGATATTGTAAAAGCCCTCAAGGCGTGAATAAATAAATAAATAAAAAAAATACATTATTTTTGTGGCACTCTCACACAAATTTCTCTGAAATTGGCTACTAGGCGGCACAAGAGAAGTCCCGAAAATTGAAACTAGATGTTTTATATTTAATTAAATGAAGACAATACTAGCGAAACTCAATCAAAATCTGGAGACAGAAAAATCAGAAAAAGATGTTGGTTCCACTGGGACTCGAACCCAGATCCCTTTGTTTACATGGCAAGTGCTCTACCGATTGAGCTATGGAACCCATTTCCAATTCGGTCACTTTTAACTGTATCATACTTCGACTAAGAACTACCAACATTACGGGTATCTTAATTTTCTTAACGCACATATTATTGGCTGCTATCTTTATATATAATTGTATGATTCAACCCGAACCAAATGCTATCTAGATAGTGTCTGGATAAATATTTATCCATTTTATTTTTAATACTGGACATCTATTGACTTTTTCTGCAAGTAGGTATATAATGAATATTAAATTATTTATTTTTAACTTTATTAGTATAATCTCAAATTATAATATTTAATTAAATAAAGACAATATTAGCGAAACTCATTTCTGCCATCATATATAAAGATAGCAGCCAATATTACGTGCGTTAAGAAAATGAAGATAATGTTGGTAGTTCTTAGTCGAAGTATGATACAGTTAAAAGTGAACAAATTGGAAATGGGTTCCATAGCTCAATCGGTAGAGCGCTTGCCATGTAAGCAAAGGGACCTGAGTTCGAGTCTCAGTGGAACAGTGGAACCAATATCTTTTTCTGATTTTTCTGACTCAAGATTTTGATTGAGTTTCGCTAATATTGTCTTCATTTAATTAAATATTACAATTTGAGATTTTATTCATAAAGTTAAAAATAAAAATAAGTTTTATAGTTTAAATAAACTTTGTTGTTACGGTTAGGAGTTTACTTATTTTAGTAGTTTATTAGCATTTTAATCATTTTCTGTATCTTGTACTATTGCATGCTTGGTTTAGATTCATTAGTCTTAATCTTATGTTTCAATGATTGAATATTTCAACGGTACAACCTTAAAAAATATGTCTAGGTAAAATAAGATTCTGATTTCGTTTATTTTTTTAACATAAAATAATTACATTTATATTATTAGATATGATATTTACTTACATGTAACTTAATAATGATATTATATTTTCGTGATATAAATAATTATTATATTTACCAGAATAAGAAGGCCTTGGGTATCTACATAAAATATATACTGTGTAAAACGTATAATTTATGAAATGATTTAAATAAGTTAATAGTAAATACATTCAAAACAAATTACCTATCTAGCTAATATTATGCGAATTAATTACATATTACAATAAATATTTATAATAAATGATATAAATCAATTTTAATAAAAAAAACTCCGCAATCTTAATAATAATAATAAACAACTAAACGACTATGCCTATGTATACTATATATTATAATTATATTCGACTTTGCTTAGTCATTTTTTTCAATTGCCTAGCGTGTTTAAAAGTGATGATTAAGGTCTAGATTTCCGCATTCTACTTATTAATTACATATTTTCCTTAAATAAGTTTAGTTTTAAAGATCTTAAAAACATATATGTTACTATCCCGGCATGCGTTGCTATGCCATTCGAAGAAAGAAATAGTTTCTCCCTGCATGTCCATTCTCATGCGTCCCCGTTTCCCTCCCGTCCCATTCCTCTTCGGCGTTTTGCTTTCACCTTCCCCGCCTTCCCCTTAGCTCGTCACCCTTCCCACGAACCCCACATCCTTCGTTACCCTCACCCTCCTACCTTCCCTCCCTGCCGCTGAAATATATGAAATACACGTATTTTCAAACCAGTCGCGCACCAAATATAGTAACTTTATTATACAAATTTCATAACGCCATAGCTTACCATTATATATATAAATACTCTCCTGTATTTTTCGAGATTTGTGAACGCAAACATACGGAATCTAAATTTTTATATTTATAGAATAGATTCTTGAAGATAATATCTATGCGCCGCCGCGCCGACACGGCAATTATATGAAATTCCCCGGGTAAAAAAAATTGCAAAGTATTCTCCGAAAATTGTTATGAACACGTTTTTCTACTTATTTTACAGGTTTGTTAAAATTTTCAATTATTTCTGGCTTTCACCCTTCGAGGGTATTCTAGGCCATCATTTAAAGTCACAGAGAAAGTAAAGGTGAATTTTAGAAAGTGAAGGTGAAAGGCAAGTTTTATAATGTATGAAAAAAATCACAGTGGTCCTATAAATGCTATTTTAGACATCCCCTACGAGATTTTTGCTCTATTTTAAACGAGACGTGTTTTACTAAACATTTTCAAAATTTTCGCTTAAATATTATCATCCTACTAATATTATAAAGGCGAAAGTTTGTATGGATGTATGGATGGATGAATGGATGGATGTATAGATGTTTGTTACTCTTTCACGCAATAAATACTGAACGGATTTTAATGAAACTTTACAGTAATATAGCTCACACATTAGAATAGTCTATAGGCTATAACTTAGAGCTCTGGAATTATGAAATTTGTATACAATTATACGTTTATTGTCCAGATGAAAAGCAAAGCGTTGTTACCTAATTGTTTGACATGAGCTGTCATTTTTGTTATTTGTTTAGGTTGTTATGGAGATCCCTTTAATAGTCAAGATTTACAGCGCGTGTTTGATTGTTACGTTGAGGGGGTAGGGTTAGGGGGGAGGGTGATTGGGGGGGGTGGGGGTGGCAGGGGTGGGAGAGGGGAGTGTTGGGGGGGGGGGGGAGTAGCGCGTGCGATATTAGCGCGCCATCTCTAACATTCGTATTTACATGTCCCTCCATTTTCTTCTTTTTGAGCGGGTAACAATTTTAGATTAATCTTTATTACGAATGGGTTTACATTATAAACCCAAAAAATATGTTTTTGGATAAATCGAAGCTTTTCTTAGCGCTTCTATTGAATAGAATAAAAATAAAATTGATAATTACTTACTTTATAAGAAATATGAGCATAAACTACTAAATGTATGAACAGAAATGTATGAACACTTATAATAAACCACTTAAACAAAAAACATATACAGGGTGTTCGGGGGTAAAGTGCATTAACTTCGGGAGGTGATTTTCTACACTATCGATGGTAGGAGTAAAAAAGATTAACAACTTTTTCTGAAATTCCAACATTTTTTTCCCATACAAAAAGACGTACCTACTAAAAATCCTTAGTGCGAGGTACGATCTTACTTACTTTATCTTTCTTACTTGCTGAGCGGCCCGCCGGGCACGATTGGGGTAACATTGCATGGTTGTGACTGGCCCGTATCGTAACAGCGGAAAATAATAAAGCTGGCGGCACACGCTTTACCACAAGCTTTTTACAACAAAACATTAGCTTTTTACCCCAAAACAACCTCTAAAAGTTATTTATCTATTTTATTTATAATATCATGTAGAATCACCTCCCGAAGTTAATGCTCTTTACCCCCGGACACCCTGTATATCATATCCTCGAAAAATGGGCATAAGCCTAGCATGGTGGTCGAAAGATCCACAAATGATGTAAACATAACAAGCAATGAATAAAGAAAAAAAATTAAAAAAAAACTCTAAACGATAGTATGGGAGAGGTATAAGACTCATCAAATAAAAAGATAACAGACGCAACTGGGGCTCGAATAGAGAACCTCTCGGCTTACCGAGACAAAGGCCTTATAGTCCAAAAGCCCGTGACGATCAGACCTTCGTAATTTTAGAGAGATTTGCGGCGAATTTTGTGTCTAACGGTCTTTTTATAGGCGAAACTAGCCAATACTTATGGAGAAATTTTTATCCCAGAAATTCTCTAGCCAATTTTCCAATTTTTTTTTGCACATTTGACCAGGTGGCAATGTTTTTTTTATTTTTTATTAAGTCGAAATTTGTGTTTTCAATTTATCAGGGGGGGGGGGGGACACCACGTCATCCTCCCCGGGTGCCACTAAAACCTCCTAGATCACAGATGTTTAGGTGCCACACGTGCTAGCTACGCCACTACTTGTACGGTCTCGTTTTAGGACATATCTGTAATTATTTTGAAAGATAAATATTGAAAATGTTTAATTCGAGCACATGTACTATGAAAAAGTATACCATAATATGTACCTATGTAAATGGCTAGTAATATGTATCTATGTAATTTACTAACGACATATATTAGACAACCGACTATTATTTTTACAAAATAGATAAAATATTGTTAGCACGCTTCTGCCGACATTTTGCGATACTAAATCGTAAAGATCTCGATAAAAAGCAGACAATAAAATAAAAGTGACATAATTCAAAATAAATTACAGCGTATTTATTTATAATGTGACATTTTTATGTCTTTTATTATACGTAGATATTATAAAGGTGGGCCTATTGCCAGGTGGCACATTCTTCCAACTAATTCAGATTTGACTTGAAAATAAATAATCAATTTAGCGTTAAATTTAATGGTTTATTTGATATAAAAAACCATTAATATTTAAATACAGCTGACATTTATTCATCAAATAGTTTATTCCACCAAAAGGAACGTTTTTATAGTTGTCCCAGAGGGAGGTCATACTTGATGTCACCATTCTGGCATCTTCTATTTTTTGTTTTTATACAAGAAGTGTGAGAATAAAGAGAATGATCGTCGATGACGATACGAACTCTCTCCGGGGGACTATATAACACGACATTTCGTATTTACATTAACATTTAAATACAAGAAAATCAAGTAATATATTGTCTTAGCATAATTAAAGAAATTAACATTCAGCTCTTTTTGATGGCCTTGTATACCGCACTATAAAGACTACAAAGAAAACCAGGCAAACAATTTGGAAAATCTACAAATCAACATAATATTTGGTAAAATGGAGTCTAATGCTGCGTTTATATTTGCGAACAGAGCGTTAGCGGAACAACGAATTATGGGAAATGAACGAAGTGACGTTTTGCGCCGTTTGCGGTTGCTTCGGTCCTTTCCCATGATCGTTGTACTAAAAATGTGTAGTTTTAATATTTTCATTCATAATTATTTATTTGAAAAACTAAACATTCCGAAACAGTTCCAATTGGCTTCAATGTGTCATAGAAAACGCCCCTGGCTTTTAAGACGGCTAACATCAATGTTGCCCTGCGTGAGTACTTAAAAACACATGACATAAGTTGGCGAAAAACACATGACATAAAGGATAGTATGTGTGGTTGCCAGATTTAAATATAATGATATTGCGTTATTTCATGTATATCTGTCAAAAATTAGAACAAGACGCTATGTATGTAGCTATGATATATATATATACATATATATCTTTTTTCATATTTTTGAGATGTTCAGAATAAGAAAAGAAATTTCAATAAAATATCACTGAAACTCGGAACTTGATTTTAAATGTAATTTTTTTATCATTGAATCTGATGATAATAATTTTAATTCGATTGTGCGAAGAAAAGAAAATACTAACCTACAATGTAATATTTTGACAGAAAATTATTTTACTTGTGTCATTTTCAAAATGGTACTCATTTTTAAATAATTTGGATCATCCCGTCATTTTTCTTGAGTCTGCTCTAATGAATAATAATATTAACGAAACTGACATAATGTTATTTCCAGAGAACTAATAATATTTTATAAACTCCATGATCTAATAAATTACCAGAATCGCAGTCATAACGGATTTATGAAATAAAAATAACATAAATATAAACGGACAAAATCCTTGTGTTGAGTGAATTTATCAGAGAGTCTGCGCCTCGTTTCCGCGGACCGCTGCAGCTGAGGTCAACACGCCAGCCTTAAAAGGCTCCCATCTCGTCAAGTTCAACAATCTTAATCCAATTGTAAAAAATAATCGATTGCACTTCTGGCTGCAATTTTATTTCAACCTTGATATTTAATCTGAGACCCTGCATCGTTTAACGGAGTAATAAAATCGTAGGTAACCAACCTACTAAAATTAAGAAAATATGTTTCCAGAACAGAAAAATTACTGTCGTATATATGTATATTTATTTATTTATTTTTATTTATAAAACACATGATACATAATTAAGACATTTACATAGAGTAGATATATTTGATCACCATACTAGGCGGCTGCCTATTTCATGGTGACCAATGGAGTATTGTTACTTTTTAAGAAATATGAATTCTGGTGTAAACATATGGATGTAGTATAAACGATCAAAGGCGTAGCGAGATACGGGCAGGGGGGGCAGCTGCCCCCCCCCCCTAAAATATGCAGGAATGCTCACAAACCGTTAAGTAATATTACGTCGGTAGCCTATTGTTTGTGAGAATCAATTTAATTTTCATTATTACCTTTTCAGTTTATAATTTTTGTGTGCATCGTGGAAAGTTGGGATAAATATTAGAAAAGATTTTTTTTGTACCAGCATAACTTACGTATCTAACTATAGATTGTACGTTTATTTGTATTTTACTTTTCCTTTTTTATGTATTATTTTTACGTGAATTTGTATAACTTCGATCGTATACGGTTTCAAATGTATTTTTGAAGTAAAACATCTGTCTTTTATTGCTTCTTTTCTTATAATTTAAAATACGGTTAGGGCCCTGAGGGCCTCAGACACAGAATTGGGACTTATACTCAAGTTAGTCAGCCAAAATTTTAGTTAGTACCGCGTTAACAAAATGCCCACATGAGCCAATAAATTACGTCACACGAATTTCATGATCCCCCCCCCCTCCCTGTCCCATTTGTGAGATCCCCCTCCCCCCTAGTGTGACGTCACATATTTTGCAATTTTACTACTAAAAATAATCAAAACAAAGGTTCAAATTTTTTTACATGTGACGTCACAGAGCTGATAACCTTCCCTTCACAAAATCCTAGCTACGCCCTTGTAAATGATGCTAAAAATTGAAAACATTATAGTAAAAAGTAGAAAATAGAAAATAGAAAGGGGAAAAAAAGTAAATTAGCATTAGGTTATAAAAATGTACATAACTTTTTTTTTCAACATGTGTGCATGCAAGCACAACGTATACGGTGCACACATACATATTATACACACGTGCACATATCTATACTCGTACAGGTATAAACATACATATACATACCATATAGGGTTGCCATCTCTAAAATTTGGCAACCAGGACAAGAAGCGTGAAAACCCCGGATTTTAGAGCCCAAAACCCGGACATTTCAACAGTTTTTTTTAACATAGTAAGTGTAATAAAAAACAGTTGAAAATTTTTTTAAATTTTTAAACCCGGACTACAAATGAAACCCCGCCCGGACGCTCCCCGGACGTCCTCTAAACTAGGACAAATCCGGGGAAACCCGGACGGATGGCAACCCTAATGCCATAACATATAAAAAATATTTTTAAAATGTACTGACAGAACCGGCAACATGTTTCTGTGTCTAACGAAACACAATGCCACGCCTTTACCCAACCTTTATAACCAACGCAATCTGTTAAATCAAATCCGCCCGTTTGCCAGCCCGCTGCTCGCTGCCGCTTGGCCAGATATATTATATATTTCAACCAATTTACATAAAACCTTGACAAATTATATACCTAAAAACCTTCCCCGTGAATCACTCTACCTATGGGTGAAAACCGCATGAAAATCCGTTTAAAATTTCTAAGCGCACAGACAGCAGGAGCGACTTCATGTTATACTATGTAAAGATAAACATTTCGGTTTTCACACATCGGTTCCATGCCAACTCAGAATGAAACCAACTCAGAAAGCTATTTTAAAATAGCTATTTTAAAATAGCCGGTGACCCTAACCTAACTTAACCAATTTAACCAATTTTTTATCATCACTCTTAATGACCTTTCTGAGGTGGTTCTGAGTTGGTTTCATTCTGAGTTGGCCGGTCACCAAACATGCCATATATATTGATATAATGTTAAGCAACAGGCTAACCGTCCTGATTTATTAAAGCCCATTAACCAGCGGCTGAGAACTAAAATTTCGTCAAAAGTTGGTCTTGCGATCGTACCTTTGCAACTGTACAGGGCAGATCCGATGAAAATGATCCCATTTTGTATAGTGTAACCATACAAATTAAATTTTCAAAGGGGAACCTTACAAATTACATTTTTAATCGGGTAAACACACAAATTATATTTTGTATGGTTCCTACGTGTTAGGTTAGGGGCATTTTAATTATCTGTAAGTGAGTACATAAAAAGGTTTACCATGCACTGTTCCCAAAGTAGGTATTCAATCACCTGAAAATAAGTTACCGTTGATTTCTTAGTTAATGCAACATAATAAATATATCAACGGTGGTTACCTAAAATGAGTGATAATCCGCAGGTAAATATTTACTTACTTAAAAAGAAGTTATAGTAAAATTGCTCATAAATAATAATCGAAAAAATGGAAAATTGTAAAAATGTTTTTCGAAAGATTTGTTAAAAGTAGGCACCTTTTATCATATTTTTTCGTGATTTACAAATCAGATAAGAAAATATTTTATCATTGGCAGGTAATCTGAAACGTTCGAAACGGCCATTACATAAAGAAATAATGGTTACACAACTCAACTAAGTGAAATTTCAACACCCCTTCGCATACAAGATAAAAACGACATACCACTGCTGTAAATATGTTACCTTGCAGAACAACGCTACTCAAATATATTTTTTATTGTCTGTTTATTAAAATAATAACTGAAAAGTTTCCTCTTTTGACCGGTCAGTGGTTGAGTGGGCATAGCGCTTGGGTCCCATCCGGGCGTCGCATGTTCGATTCCTCTGCTGGCTAAGTCCTCCATCACAACACAAGCAACATTTTCGGCTTTCTGTGGTGGTAGTAGAAGATTTTCAAACATTGTTGGGTTATTCGTAACCCGGGAATGTTTGTCTTTCTTTTAAAAAAAAAAAAAAAAAATATTGGGAAAATTTTATCTTTTATTATTTAAATAATATAAAAAATCGAATATTTTCTGGTATTTAGTTTGTTTATAAAGTTTTGTTTGATTAGGACTTCACAATTTTTTTGTTTTCACTTTAACAACTGTTTTTTAGCTCTTGAATCTGTCGAAATTAAGTTTATATTATTTTATTTAAAAATAATTTTTCAAATTATGTTTATCACAGTAATCCAAAATTTGCCCTCCCACCTAATACCTAAGAATGTAAATATATGTACCTATAGAACATAATTATTAGTGTATACACTTTTTACACAAGCTTTTCAGACAAAATGTAATCATGATTTTTCTTTTTATGCCCACTGTATTGTTTCTTTCTAGGTACCTACAATAATATAACGTATTTAACCATATTACCCACGCACAGGCAGCGCCTTAGTGGGTTCCCATTATTCTTACGTTTTTTTATAATATTGTATATGCCAAATGTAAAAATTGGGAAAAAATAAAGGAAAAAAAATAAAAAAAATTAATTATGTTTTTTTTAATAGCGCATAACCTAACCTAACGAAACCTATTTAATAAACTTTTTAATTTTATTTTCAACACCTAATGACTTTTCAAAGGAGGTGATGAAGTTGTATTAAGTTGTTATTATGTTATTAAGTTGTCCGGTCACCAGAAATAATAAGCATGTCACACCCATTCTGAATTTTCTTCAAAGGACTACATTCTAGATAAATGGACTACGTTCAAATATAACAACAAACGTCAAATGAAAATTAAAACGCCCCCGACGTAAATATACCTAAATAAAATAATAGTAATTCTTCTACGATTTTATTGAATATTTCCCTTTCTATTAATCATACTTTTCTTATCACTGTTATTTTCTTCACACCACAAGGCAAAAGCAGAATCAATATTGCTTTCCTATAAGATTAATTACCTGCTTGCAACTTCTTTATATTTAATGTTCGCAACCTTGCCGTTACCCACAACCTTAATCAATACACCCTATTTCAATTCAATGTAGTTTCTTCAATAATAATAAAGTAATCTGTTGAATTTATAAACACCCGCTACATTTTTAACAAAAAATTGGATTTTTGAAGTAAAACTTCTTTACGCACGCTCGACACTTAGGGGTAAGCTGGTGAATGCGTTACGAAAAGTGTGATTCGAACGGCAATCGATGCGAACGGTAATCAATGTAATTATAAAAGGAAACGGAGCAACTCTTGCCCAGCGAAAAAAGACGCATGAGAGTATACTACTGTGCGAAATGCAACAAACCATATTGTCTGGAGTGTCAATGTCACCCCTACGTCATATGTTCTTTTATAAGTCAGTGAAGTTTTATTTCAGCCGTGTGGTCTAAAGCACAATCGTTTTTTTTTTAGATTCTATTAAAATGCCTTTTACTAGTTACCCTCAGGCCTTGTCCATATTTTGTCAGAGGGTTAATATATTTCAGCTTTGCAATAAAATCCACATAAATGAAATATTTCTGAACGTGTCCGAACACTAAAATCTGTTTTTGAAAGGTTATAAAATACGCTTTCAAATTTTATAAATCTAAATGAACGTATAATTTTTTTTAACCAAATTTTTGCCTGCAAACATTAAAAGTTTAAAAAATGGCTTACTTTACGTCTTTTTTAACTAAAGTTACTTATGACGAATAAAAATAAATACACAGATTTTATTATAGAATGCATTATAAATCTTATTTCCCCTTTGGGTCGTTTCATGCAAAAGCAATTAATTAAAAATTCCCGAAATATCATATATTTTTTCAAAATTGCATTTCTCATCTTTGGTTTCATCAAGGTGTACCTACGTTTTAATTCTTCTGTGGTTAAGTTTTAGGTTTGAATATAAAGCAATTTCTAACATTGTTCATATCATATCATACTAGCTGGTACCCGGCATGCGTTGCTATCCCATTTAATAAATAAATTGTTTCTCCCTGCGTGTCCTTTCCCATTTGTTCCGTTCCCGTTTCCCTTCCACATCCACTTCCTCTCTCGCATTCCCAATCCGCCTCCTCCACCATCCCTCTCCCCACTTCACTCCCCCCCTTCCCCCGTCCATCAAACCCTGCTCTCGAGTTCCCCTCCCCCCTCCCAGGTTCCCCTCCCCCCCACGAGTCCCCTACCCGAGTTCCCCTCCCCCCTACCCCCTCCCGCAATTTATACATTCAGTACCGGTACATTCAGTTTTCAGACAGCTCGCGTGCCACCTATTGCAATTGTGTATATAAATTTCTTAATGCCAGAGCTCACCAGTAATTTTAAACAAACCTTGTCCTGACATTAACGAACACAAAAAAAATAATCCAATTTGGTGTAGTCGATCGGAAGTTATGCGCGTACATACATTTTGGCGATTCATTTTTATTTATATAGATCAGCGGTCGGGAAACTTTTTTTAACTATTACTCCAAAATATTCTTGCGTAAGTCGATATTACCCCTTCCCCCCATTTTGAAAAGAAGACAATCAATGTTTATTTAAAGAAAAATTACTTATTGAATTAATTTACACGGAAAATAAATAAAAAGTTACACGAAAATAGTAAGTATGTAAAAGACAAACAAAATAAAATTCTCAAATTAGATCAAACAAAAATTCAGATTTTCAGGTTTCCCATTCAGTTTTTGGAGAAATGATGTTGCTTCATGTTTGATACAATTACTTCAAAATTGGGACTTTTTGATGTACGAGCAATTTGAATACAGTCTTCGGCATTTAATCGATTTCTGTTCTTCGTTTTTATGTTCATTAGAGTGGAAAAGCCTTGTTCACAAAGATAGGTAGTTGCAAATGGCAGCAACTTTTTTACCGCCTCCTCATGTGCAATTTTGAAAGCCTTCGTAGCTTTTGACATCCAAAAGGACGAGAGATTGGCTGTGCTCTCAAATTGAATACGTGCTTCAGTATTAGATCGAAGTTCAAGAATTGTTTCTGCCAAACCCGAAGGTTCTTCTGGTATGTTAGCAATTTCACATTTAAAAGGATCTACAACGCAATTGAAAGTATGTATATCAAGATCTGGAAAGTAGTCAGAGAACCGCTCTCTGAGTTCGGTTAGATGTTTTATAACTGCATCCTTGATGTCATCAAAAGTATTACAAAAAAAAAAAATTCCCATTTGGGGTTATTTACCCTGGTTCCCCGACCGCTGATATAGATAGATAGAATAAGAAGATGGATAGATATGTAGATAGATAGATTTCTCACCATGATAGTAAGAGAGACACAACTAATATTTCTATGAGACCTATGTGTGTTGTTCCGAAAACCGAACAGGTTATTATTATTGGCATTATTTCCCGACCCCATAATTTTCTTACATCATTCGCCCAAATAACACTTACCCGTAATAATTCACTTTTTAACGTGAAAGCTCTATTTACTCCGAACGTACGGGCTAGGGGCGCTACTCAGGCCGCGCAAACTGGGTACCAAGTTGCCTTGTTAAGGGGGATGTTTTCAGGCCAAACAAACTTTACTTAACAATGCTACCAATTATCGAAACGTAGATGAACGTACATACTTACCAGTAAAAGTTACGCGAAATTAGAATGATAATCGTAGTCTGAAGATGACAACACAAAAAAAGGAAAACTTAAGTAGTGTATTGGGGATGTGAGTGTGCCCGAAGTAAGTAAGGTCACTTTTATGTAATTTTGGTTGATAAAACTTTTTCAGATTCGGATTTTCTTTCTTGCACCAATAGAATATTTCTTGGTTTATCTGAAGCCTTAGGAGTCGAAAGGTGTTAATTAAATTGGTGACATCAATTTCATTGGAATTGTGTGTAGATTTATTTTTATTTATTTTATTACATTAGTTACATTTATACAGCAAAATTACAAAATAATAATATTTTAAAAAACTGTCGATTTTAAAATGTGTACAAGTGATTGCCTGTTCTAAGCAACCAAATGCTGGTGAAAATGCCGAAAATGTATCCATAAAAAGAGAAAAAAAAAATGCTGTTGTTTTTTTTGTAGATTAAGTAGTATATATATTAAGTAAGTAGATACTAAGTTTTTACTGATTGTGCTATTAATAGTTAACCATGTATAATTTTAAGTTTTAAGTGACATTATTTAATAATTTTTCAGACTCAATCCTACCTAATCCAATCAACCATTTAGTTATATTGTACCGATGCACGCCATTTTGCATGTTTTAATATTTAATTCTGGGGGATTTTGTTATACAATTTCGGTCCCAGATATGTATATGTCTTTTGAAACTTTGCCGTATTTAGATTATATGCTTATTATCTCTTATTTTTTCAGTATTTAAGGCTTCATTGGAAAGAAATTTACCATTATAATTTTATTATTGTTTGAAGATGATTCTGTAAGAAAATCACAAAAAAATTTAAGTTTTTCCAAAAAACTATTATTTGAAAGTCAACTCTATTAACTCTATTGCATTAGACGATATTATAATTACTGTAACGATTCATGGTAACGGTACCGTGATTATTCACGTTAACGGTACCGTGACGGCATAAAAAATGAGATAAACGTACGTTCCTTAACACAATAATGCTGCAGCTCTTTCAAAAGATAAGATACACAATGTACGTGGGTCTGTTTCCTCCAAAGGAAAACTCACTATTTTCTTGCATCTTCCTCACACTCCGCACCGTGACGCCTCCGTAGACCCTAGAATACTACTTGCCGTGACGATAACTTTGAAAGTATGGAATTTAGTTCCAACGATAATATTGAAGTGTGAATTCCGAAAATTCAAAAACCTCAAATGTCAATGCGTTGATGGTTTTGCTTTTATTCTAAAACATATAATGCCGCAGCTCTTTCTTACACGCTAAATAACAACGGTCGAAAATGAGAAAAACGGTGAACGTATGTCTGCACCCCCCGAAAGGAAACATTATCATACTTACATCTCCTTCACACGTATAAAGAAAATGAAAGGCAATTCCCGTCGCCGTGGCCGATATGTAATAAGATATATCTGTAGTAGGTACTTTGGAAGAAACAGACACACGTATTTTGTGTATTTCATCTTTTGTCTCACCATTATTTAATGTGTAAGAAAGAGCTGCAGCATTATAACATCAAGTAAGTTATGTTTTTTACCGTCACGGTACCGTAACTGTGAATCGTCACGGTAATTATAAAAGCGTCGATAATCGAATGATATTATGGTTTAGCAGTTTACTAACGATTAGAGGAATTTTACTCAGCAATCAAAGCGCGCGGAGACAGTCAGTAATACGTCAGTGACGCTCATCGATGCGACCAATAGATAGTTTACAGAGGCAATTGAAGCGATTGCTATTAATTTGAGAATTTTCATTGAGGGCGAATGATGAGAAATTTGATTGATAATGAATTGGTTGACGTCAAACCGTCAAATGGGCCTTTATAATAACATAAAATTATAAAGGAAAAAATTAATATTTATTTAGAAGAAACGTAATTTGGGAGGCGGGCATGTGGCGAAATAACCAACAACCCTTTCAAAGGACACTCCAAGCGGTTCGGTACGTTTCGCGATTAAGCAGTTGGGCTCGGGTTATTGAGGTGAGATTTATCCGGGTCTTGGCGGCGGATGCGTCCGCCCACTAGCAGGCTTTTACACATATTTTTGGCCTCTCCAGCAGGACTGTCTTACAACATTGTCTTGCACCGCAGTGGGAGGGATGATTTTATACGTCCGTCACTCCTGGACACTCTAACCCCCACCCTTCACACCCTTTTCCTTCTCAGAACTTATCTTGTTCCTATTGTATATGTCAGCCTGCAATTTAATCATTGGCACTGCGTGAACTCATTTAAAAATAGAATGATAAGATATTTATCATAACTCTTCGGTAGGCTAAATTATTTTGAATCCTTTTCGTTGCAATATTATTAGGATTTTAAATACATCTATTATACTCCTGCGAATTAGATAAATACCAACACACGTAGTAGGAAAATTGAATTAAACCAATTTTTATTTTGGCGAGCGACAATAAAAATGTTATTTTTTTAAGGATTTTCAAAAATACAATTTTAAAAAAAATTGTCTGAAAAAAATTGTTATCTTGTCAGGATATTATATAAATTATTAATTTAATGTAAATACATAAGACGTAAACCATATTGTTTTCCTCTTTGGAAAGAGCTTCCCTATCTGCATAATGTAATGGCAGGGGAACAGTTTCGCCATCCGGTTGGGCAACGTTGTGAGGCGGGTTAGGAAGGAAGAAAAATAGATGCCGGTAGCTCGTTCCACTCTCGAGCCGACACAAAACAAGTCTAAGAAACGACCCGTTCTCATGAATAACCTGTGAACGAGTATTTCGCTCGTGTCCGTCGAGTTTCACGCACGTGCTCCGGTGCACCGGTGCTAGCTCCTTAAAGCAGGCTCCATTAAAATACCTGTGTAACAGACTAAGCATGCTCATATTGCGTCTGTCTATTAGGGATAGCAATCGTTTTGTTAACAACGAATTGTCAATCAAAGGACCGCCCTCCTTTGCACAGAATCAAGTAAGTTTATAAAGTATTGTGAGGTTCCAGCCAAGAGGTGGCTTCCAAATTCAATTGTTGGGCGTACTTAAGATTTGTATAAGGTTAGCAGCTGGTCACGATTGAAGAATCAGCTAGCTTTATAGAATTCAGGAGAAGTCGGGCACTAAAATCAGTACCTACACAGATCAAAACGCGTTCAAAATCTACAAATTTATTCCATGTTTTGGAATTTAGAAGAAGTTGTGAAGCAAAAAAAATAATATTGAGTTTTAAATCCACGTGCTACAGCGAACATTTATTGATCATACGAAAACGATTGATTGAGTAAAGTGTCACAATTAAGTGATTACGAATTAAGCAATATCTTTGAATTCATGACATAACCTTTCAAGATAACAAAAAAATATTTACGATTGAAAGAAACTCACACTTTTCTGTCAAATCAAGTATTTTTGATAAATATTATCAGTAATTATTACACTTTCTTGCAGCCACAAATTTGTATCTTGGAAGGTGTGTAAATAACTAACTAATACCACTATGCTACATTGAACTTCTTGACAAAGCTATGTTTAAAAAATATATATTTCGCTTCAGGAGATCTAACATGGACGATTGATAAAACCCTATATTAATACGATATTGACCAAATCCGTCATCTATGGTCAGTTATAAATATTTGCGATCACGGTCAACAATTGGTAAGAGATATTCCGACCAACGGTTGATAAATTTCAGCCCGAACTTCACAGCATCAGTTCAAAGTTTCAGTTAACTGTCAATATATGCATTTATTTGGATAAATAATATCGTTCGTTATGAAAAATTACTGGCTTTTTAATGAACGGAGTTCAACTAACGAAGCTCTTAGAATTGAAAGAACTTGAATAAGGGGTGTTCAAGGACGTACTTCACTTACTTTACCAGTGATTCCTGACATTATTTGGTGTAAAAAAAGTAAATGAAATTCTGGTCTCCGGTGACATTTTCGTTGGTTTTTTCCAACTTAAAACATCAAAAATCTGTAGGTATTGGACAGGTATGGTCGGTGTGAGAGATTGTGCCACTGACGATATGTAGAAGAAAAATAATAATTTTGAAGAAATTAAAAAAAAAAGTAAAACGTTAATAAAGTCTCTGGAATCAAATTTTCATTTACATTTTTTACTCCAAATAGGAAACACCGGTTAAAATAAGTTCAGTTCGATACAAAATCTGTGTTTGTTGATCCATATCAATATATGTTTTTTGAGTCATAATATTTTTCATCAAGTTTCTCTTATTGGAGATGACATAATCCTTGTTGGCTCTGAACGTGTGAAACAATGGAACGCAGAAAAAATAAATAGAAAATATAAATATTAAAACTACAATTATTTAAGCATTTCAAATGGCGCCAAAAATGAAGAGATTCTCCAGTCGCCATTTTACTCGCACCTCAAACCGGTAATTATTACAGATAATATTCACGAACTATTTTCAGAAACCAATCATCATAATAGAATCGCCTGGAAAGAATCACGACTCATGACTAATAAAATTTTTTAACATTTTCAAAGTGAGCTTTTGGATACACAGCTGAGCAGCTTGAGCAGACTCGGTAGTCTTTCTTCTGCCAAAATTAGAACGGAATTGAACTTGCGAAGCACGTGGTAGCTATAGATCGCGTCACGGTAAAGACGTTAAGCATAATATTTGAATGAATTGCAAATCTAACGTATTTCAGTCAAGCTGTTGAGGTATTTGCGCGTTATCTAGCAAGCACGATTTAATCGTGTCAGTGCACTTCCCAGGAAATTTTTATTGAGATTTTTTTTGTACTACAAATACTTACTTTAACAATTTTTTCGTTTATGCCCTATTCAGAGATCTTAAGCCGCGGTATTCCGAATTTATACCGATTTATAACATATTTCGCTTGAACACTCTAAGTTTTTAAGATTCTAAAAAAATATAATGTTATTTTTGAAGATAATATCTATACATTTGCCATGCCGAAATGATAACTATAAGAAAATCCTTCGATAGAAAAAATCGCAAAGTATGTTCCGAAAATTATAATAAAACACGTTTTTTGTTATTTTACAAATCATATGTATGAAAAAATTTACAGTGTTTCTATAAAGAAAATTTCTAAAAATCTAAAATCTTATAAATGCTATTTAAGACATTTCCTATGAGATTTTGGCTCTATTTTAAACGAGTTGTGTTTTATCAAACATTTTTACAATTTTGGCAAATATTATCGTTTTTAATATTAGCGCGCTTCCTCTAACATTCGTATTTACATATCTACCCTTCTTCTTTTTTTTGCGAGACACTACCAGCCCTTAAGCATAAATCAGTTAACCTGTTTTAGAAAGTACAAAGTACACTCGAAGGTGAGCTCTGACTCTGAAATTTGCGCCGTGAATTTCTAGGACAACGCAACAATTTTCAGCTAACAAAGTTCTATATGAGCTATGAAAATTTGAAATTTCAACATAACTGTCACAAATCATGGCAAGATGCCTTGCTGTGTGTTCAATGTTTTTCAATTATTAATATCAGTAATAAAGAAAATTTCCCGTAATTGTAAATTACAATCTAGGGCGAAGCCGAATAGAATTCCAGTTAAAAGAAGATTAGGAATCAAGTATGACAAGATGTGCCAGATTATGCAGAGATTCTGACCAATAAACCAACCCACATAAACTGAGCACGAGCGTATCGCGTACTCATTTTTGCACGTTCATAAATCCAAACATTTGCAAATTAAATAAACGTTTTTTTGTCTGTGGCCACGCGGTTTATTTAAATTATTTAGACAGATTATTAAATGCATCTAAAAATATAGCTTTTTGAAAAATAAACGTTTTTTATTGGTAACCAAACATGGCGTTAAAATATATCACTGAAAAATCGTAAGCATGACGAAATATAATTATATTTAAAAATAAATACACGTGTAGGTACTCACCCAGCCATCGTAAATACTGAAGTGCTTATTCACTAGTTTTATAAATGTATTATCACAGATACTAAATAAATAAGATTAAAATATCACAGAGCACTAATTAAAAATTCACGTAAGAAAACTGATTAAAATAATAAACAAACTAGGCTAGTTCATACTGTTTTATTTTGTTGTTCGTGTCGTGCAGTTTCCGCGCCAAATTAGTACTGCCAAAAGAAAACTCGAAAAGAAAAACTTCACTATGCACGAGTGTTGCTAGCTTCAGATAGGGCAAAGACAACATTGATTTTCGAAATTCGTTCCATTTCAGATTCGATTTTTAAACACTTCGCTATTTGACAGTTGAATTGCACCGGTTATCAGTCGAATTTGAAATCCCGAGTGTTATCAAGCCGGCTTCACAAGTGACTTATCGCGTTTTAGCCAGCGGCTCTATGACTGTGTTGCTGGTTACTGTTGATATCGGTCATGTGCGTTGGGATTTATAAAGGCGACCCCCTCCACCGGCCGACCAGAAATGGATTGGATTGCCATTTCATTAATTGTTTACTTGTGTCGCGTGTCGCCGAAGATTCCTTAAGGATGCTGTTTATTGACCTTTCATGCTAATTAAATGTCCCATTCTTCTCGCAGATTGATCAAACTTATTATTTTTCGTGTATAGTGGAGAGCTTGCGAAGCTCTTGGAATGGACAATTATTAACACAACTATCTTAGAAGCTTAATGTCAAATCACTATTTTAGTTAATTCTATATTACGAATCGGATGTTTTATTATTGTTTTAATTACAAAGATTCTCTCGGGGCCTATGTTATCTTTGGGGATGCTGCGTGGAGGGTCTTTTAGGGAAAGTAAGGAGAGTAAGTTCTGGGAAGGATGGGGTGGGTAGAAATCTGAGTGCAAATGTGTTTAGGAGTGACGGACGTATGAATCCATCCCTCTCAATGAGGTGCAAGGCGATGGGTCTTCCTTAACCAGCTTCTCCCTATCCGACTCGCCACACAGTAGGTGGGCAAACGCGTTCGCCACCAAGATCCAGACCAACCTCACCTCATGAACCCGGGCACTTTTGCTAGTCACCAAACGCAGCGAACTCTTGCCTAGCGATTTTTATTTTTTACATTACCTAAATTCGTGGTGATATAGGAAACACTAAGTATACACATTTTTGGCTTGGGGTTTCCTCTTAACACTATGTGCAGATTTGCGAGATTTCATAGAAGTTGATAGATTGGTTGAATTTTTTTTGCATGAATTTTATATGGCAGCTGCGAAAATCTACTTTATTACTATTATTAATTGTTTGTAATACATTTTCCTTACGCTTTAATATTGAAGATCTTTCTTTCCCATTTTGATTTTTTTATGGATTTAATTAGTCTGTGTTGCGCTTTTTCCTTTTATTGGATATGGCGAGGTGTGCAGGTATCACAAACAATAATATATAGGCATTATTTAGAAAACCAAAAGATCTTTAAATAATTATAATAATTTCCCTCAGGGCCTACGTTATTAATAACTAAAATGACTGTTAATTTATGTTTCTGGTTTTGCTTTGTTTGTTTTTAACTTTTTCTTGTTTATATTTTTACTGGATGAACTGAACTCCAACTTTTTCTTTATTTTTAATTTTATTTGCCTATCCCCATATGGGGGCGTGTTGGACCTCTCCCTGCTTAATTTTTTATTACATTATCAATTTTGTAGATCTATCTCCGATACATTTGCGTCTCTCCCAATGACATGTGCTGGCTTGAGGCTTGATCAAGCTACCTTGACTGTCCTTTGTCCTGCCTCTGACTAATCAAAGCTGAATTTTCTTTTAGTCTTCGGGTATTTTACTCCAAATATTCAGTTAACATTCTTTGAGGCTTCACTGAGTGGTTGGCTAAGGGACACGGAAGCTAAGTGTGGTTTATGGTCAGACCGAATGCCTTTCACATTTTTTTAATTGATTTGAGATTTATTATAATTTTTTAGGTTCTCTTTTTTATACAGGTTCTTGCAGGTTTTTTACACGATGCAATCCCGCCTCGTGGAGCCTCAGGAATGTGTTTTCTTTTGCCTTATTTAATTCATATTTGTGTTTACTAACCTATTATTTGCATTTTGTTTTTCCTGTTAAGCACTTGCATACTGCTTACTAACAACAAGTGCTTGAGCTCAAGAATCGTTCAAAATAAATAAATAAATAAAGCTTCGTTCAGCAAAAAAATGAGTATCTTGCGAGAACCTTGAAGGAGTAACCATCTGTTACTTATACCAGGGCGGGTAAGTGGTGGATAACCTCCTATGTTATCATCGGGGCTGCTGTGTGGAGGGTATATTTGTGGAAAGGAAGGAGTGAACTTGTGTCTTGTAGAGATCCATGTTGTAGGAGGGAGGAAATACAACAGTGTACAAGGCGCGCGTTTGGCGAGTTTTCGGACTGTGCACCGAGGCTGAAGGAATCAATGATGCTAGTTCCTCGGAGCATCTCCATTAAAATACTGGTAGAAGAAGGGCAGCATTCCCACCTGACGCGACGCCCGCGCTCTAAAGATTGCAAACCTTGGGGCGCTTTTGCTATTTGTAAAGGGTTAACAATTGTGTAGGTACCTACTATTAAAGTATCTGCGGGATTTGTACATTGGAGGTTATCCACCACTTACCCGCCCTGGTATAAGTAACAGATGGTTACTCCTTCAAGGCTCTCGCAAAGACTCTAATTTGAAAAAACGAATCTACATTTAAGTTTGAACGAATCTAGACCTCCAGTGTCCCTGCATACGGTGTTAGGAAGCAGTATGCAAGTGCTTACATAATATACAAAATGCGAATAATATAAAGCAAATCTGGGATAAACTAATTAAAAAAAGATAACAGATAAACATAAAAGGCGGCTGCTCGCAAGGTAATGAATGGCATCTTGCGTATTCTGCAAGAAAAGATAATGAAAACAAGTATTGTGATACGAAGTACGCTTATGTAGGGTGAGATACCTCTCTCGTCATCTGGCAGTACCAGCCAGAATGTGTATGGTGGTCGGTCTGCCGTGAATGAATCTCAACGTCCGCGCCCTTTAGCCGGGACCTGTACAGTACGCCCAACCTCTGAGAGGCTAACTTAGGCTTCGATGGAGCCCCCGTACCTGAGCTGATCACTTAGAACTTAGAGTTACATCAATCATATGAATAGAAGGCCTGTTTGGAAGATTGCTTCCGTCGTAGGAGACTAGATATTCATTTCGATCTCCTTTAGACGTAATCAGACATGAAATGAAACATTAAATTCAACGGGCATTAATTGTTTAAACATTAATTTCATCACCTTTCATAAACAGTTTTTACTTTCCAGGTACGTTGACAAATATTCCATTTATTTGTATGGAATTTCTGACAAAATACGCCGATTTTTGAAAAGTTAATAAAATTCGTAGATTTAACTAAAAACTCCATAATATATAATGTTATAATGGAAATTGACACAATGAAAGTACTAAAGTAAAGCAAAATCCACGCTATTAAAATGTTATTATTAATTGTTTGTTTGTTATCAACTATTCCTGCCTAATCGCACGCTTACTGATGGACATACGTGTCCACCAACTAGCTATTTGTCACGTACTTTCCATATTAATATTTTAATTTTTATACTACGAGAACAAATAAAATAGTCAAGAAACTGGTTTCCAATTAAACTATTAACTTATCCACCATACCTACATTAGGTTAACTAAGAATAATAAGTAGATACCTATATTATATACAACCTCTGTTACACATATAAAAAAGTTATTTGAGAATATTAAATTTATTTCCTGAAATATTTCAATATAAAAATGGCGTTCAGTGTTCAGTTTAATCGTGATTCTATGGTAGGGAGAGGCAGGGCCCTCGACTCGGCAATCCGAAGGTCGCAGGTTTAAACCCCATTCGTGCACAAGTAACTTATTTTGCAGATTTGTGTTAATTCACAATTTATTCATTTAAATGCAATATATAGTATATTTTTAACACATTCCGTTCAGAGCGGAAGATACTCTCAGTACCGCCCTGGTGTAATACCACAGAATTCAGAATAGAAACGCTTGAAATGATTTTAATCGTGTTTTGTGACTAGATCTACCTCACCAGGTACTCCCTACCTTCTTCTTCCCTATCTCCTCCACCTCTCCAGCCTCACAACGTAGCCTCCAGATGGTTGGGAGCAGTTAGGTCTCTTCACATAAAATCAAATCTTCGGTTCTATTGCCAAAGTGACAGCTACAAAAATCTATTTTATTACTATAAATATTTGTGTGTTACTTTTTTCTAACTCTCTAACATTGGAGATCTTCGTTTTCCATTATTTTTTACATTAACTACACTCAGGGGGCCCTGATGAAAATAATTTCCCTCAGGGTCTACGCCATCTTTGGAAATACTGTACGAAGGGTCTTTTGTGGAAAGGAAGGCGTGAACCTGAGTCTTGAAGAGACCCACGTTGTAGGAGGTAGGAAACCCAGAGGCCGGTCAATCGTTCCACAACCTAGCTGTCGACACGAGTCGTAGGAACGACCCGTTTTCATGTGAAAAGTTGACAAATTTTGAGCGCGCGTTTGGTCTATTTCCCCACTGTGCACCGGTGCCGAAGGAATCAATGAGGCTAGTTAGTCGGAGCATCTTTCCATTGAAATACCGGCAGAGCAAAGACAGCACCCCCCACGATGCCTGTGCTTTAAATATTGCAGTTCGTTTGTTAAGATAGGAGAATCTATCCAATGGACCGCCCGTTGCTGCACAGAGTCGAGGGATTTTTCAGGTATTTTGGGCTCAAGACCAAATTCACCGTGGGGCGCACTTTCGATTGGTACAGGGTTATAGTTGGGTAGTAAAGGATTCTTACTGATTTATGGAATAATTAACCTGTGTTGCGCTTCATACTATTGAATATGGCGAGGTGTGTAGGTATCACACATAATAAACGATAAAACCCCGTAAACCATTTATTGGATAACAAACACCTCTGCCATAGGTTACCCCAAGTGGTTCGCTACGTTTGTTGACTTTGGTAAGCAGGGGTGCCCGGGATCATGGGGTGAGGATTTTCCGAATCTTGGCGGTGGATGCATCTGCCCACCAGCTGCTTGGCAGGCTGAATCGGGAGAGAGTGGAGAAAACAACTTTCGCAACATCGCCTTAGACCGCAGTGGGAGGGATGGGTTCATACGTCCGTTACTCCTGGAGACACTGTCCCCTAGATTCCTACCCACCCTTCATACCTTTTTTCTTCCCAGAATTTCATGTCCTTCCTTTCCTCAAATACAGCATCCACATATCTACTCACAGCATCCCCAAAGTAGGGTCCAGAGATGAGGGGAATTATTTTCGCATCTTAATAGCTTCGTGTTAAAATAAATGGCTGGTCAAGGAAACGTTTTAAATAATTACAATAAATGTTTTACGAATGGTAGGAAAATGTGGTCCATTTTTGGACCGAAATCAATCGCAGAAAAATAAAAGAGGTCTATTTATCGACCGAAATCGCTCCGGTGGATAAATAAAACTAATTAAATTATAATCTCAAGACACAAATAAATTGCTAACTTCGATAATTATTAATTGCTATTTAATAAAATATGTTGGTTTATCTCAAAACCCCATAATATGTAACGTTATATATATATTGGAAATTAAAATAGTGAAAGTACGTCAAAATACACGCTATCAATATGTTATTATTAATTTAAGTTAGTTTGTTATTCCTAATCGCATTCTTACTGATAGACGCATGTGCCCACTAACTAAACACACTAATAATGTCTATCATGTAGGTACTTTCCATATTAATATTTATTTTTTCTACTACGAGAACAATAATAACTTATCTAACCATACAATACCTATGCCTCCATTAAGCTAACTAAAGAAAATAAGAATACATTTAACAAAATTCAAAATTAAACACTTATACATATAAAAAAAGTTATTTCAGGGTTTCCCTGAAATATTTTAATATAAAAAGGACTCAGGGACTTATTTTGTAATTTTAGTGATTTTCCAACAATTTTAAATTTTATTTAAAAAATTAATAGCTTCATGCAGGAGGCCCCGAGGAAAACAATTTCCCTCGGGGCATATGACATCTTTTGGGATGTTGTGTGGAGGGTCTTTTTAAGGAAAAGAAGGAGAGGAAGTGTAACCAGGAGTGACGAACCTATGAATCCATTACCCCCACCGCGGTGCAAGGCAACAACAATTCACATTCTTTACATCAAACTAACGAGGAGAATACATAAATTTGATTTGTACCTAGGTTGGATTTTGTTTTGATTTGACAATAAATATCTATTTTGAGACATGCACTTCAGAAATCATGCTCTGGACCAGGGGTATCCAAACTTTCTAGCCTTAGGGCCATTCTGATAAATATGATACTTACTCCAGTAAGTTCCAAGGGCCAATTGGGTGCAAAATTCCGGATTGATGACACTGGCGGGCCGGATGTGTCCCGCGGGCCATAGTTTGGAGACTCCTGCTCTGGACCATTATCTACAAATATAAAAATCAATATATGTTTGCTTGGGGATATATGAGTGAGTAGGTATATGAGATGTCTAAGTATTGCTATATTAAGCATAGAAAATGTTTGCAACTTTAAAAATACCTCCTTTAAACCCCCGCGAAGGTTTCTGGATTATTACAACCGTATGACAATAAATCTGATTTTTTTTTAAATCATTACAAAAACTCTCGCGAAGCTGTCAAAAATGTCAAAATTTGAGAATGGCTTTATGCAAAACTTCTTAAATCGAAATTCAATTTTCGAAATTCTTTAAATTAATGAATTTACTTTAAGTACTCATCTAACACTTTGAATCGAATCAAGAATTATAGATAGGGTGAATTGCCTAATTCAAGATCGGAGAGAAACGTGGAGATCCGCAAAGAATGCAAGGCTGATGTAAGCGTGATGTGTAAGATTAAGAAAGGGACTCTCCGATGGTTTGGGCATGTAGAGCGAATGAACGAGGAAAATAGTGTAAGGAGAATATATGATGCAAATGTGAATGGTAGAAGAAGTCGAGGACGCCTGGGGAAGACATGGCACGACCAAGTGAATCAGATACTTGAGTCGGGCCATGTGAAGAGTCGGAATAATAGAAGAGCATGTATAAGACGATGTATGAATGTGAACGAGGCAAAGAGTGTGTGCCAAGATCGAGTTGTGTGGCGGTCCGTCCTCTCTGCCTACCCCTGCGGGGAAACGGCGTGATGGTTAGTTAGTTAGTTAGTTAGCCTAATTAAAAAAAAGAATTATATATATTTTAAATAATTTGATTGATTGTTCTTATAATATACAAAAATGAATATTTGTAATATATAAAAACGAAAATTTTAACAAAATAATTGTGGGACGCGAGCTGTTTAGGGGGGTTGGCGGGACGGGGGAGCGGGAGAGGGTCGTGGAAAGGCAGAGAAGGTGGAAGGGGAAGGGGGCGCGGGAGAGGAATGGGGATGCACTGGAAAGGACATGCAGGGAGAAACAATTTATTTCTTTGAATATGGCATTGCAAAGCATGCCGAGAACTAGCTAGTGCCTTTATAAACTTCCTTTTATTTTACATGAGCCATCTTGGCGTTGCCAATTAAAACAGTTCTTTCTACTATTAAATATTAGAATGTACACTAAAAATAAAAGTATCCACTCAAACGAATAATATACATTACATGACAACAAATTATGGTAGATGACTACTAATGACAACATACGTGATAAGATAATGATTTATGGGTGTTAGTGTAATTTTACTAATCATTTTCATGCATGGCTTTTAAACATTAATAAGCAATAGCTCTGTCAATTCCACTAATCTTTTTGCACGAGCAACGTAGCAAGCAGGTAATCCTTTGATGATTTAATTATCTATTATATTAATAATGATTTTATTGTTCCGATATCATCTTCTGAGATGACGATCTATTAAGTAAAGCCCTATTTATTTTTATAACATTATTGACATGATCACAACTCGCCGAGATTGCTATTGTTATATATTTATATTATTTATTTATTTATTTATTCGTTTTCGGGAAATCAACAGTTTACATTTTGTACGTTTGTGTATCGATCGTCCAGTTGAATACACAGACTTACTGATGAGAATTTCAGGAGAAATTCTGAATGTATAGCTGAGTAGTGTCCTTTTTTTCAATAGAATCAATGATAAATAAACAAAATTAATAAAATTGCAAAATCCATTGATGAATAAATATTTTTATTATTATTATTACGTCACCAAATATTAAGTTTTGATATATTTAGGAAAGTAATAATCGAATGCTCACCATAAACCAAATATTATTTACAAGGGTCTGTTTTTTTTTAAATAATAAATATGCTATAAAATAACACCGGGACATTAGTTTGAAATATATTACTAATGACTCAAAATTTCAAAAATTTGTTTAATTCGCTACAAGTTTTTCTGCATTTTAATTGATTTGGTGGTGTTTATGAGTAATCTGAGTATTGTACCAGATAGAGGGTAAACGCCTACATATAACTGCAAACTCAAGTCAAATCAGGAGGCTCTGAGGAAAAAAAATCCCTCCTGGCCTATGTCAT
The DNA here is from genome assembly GCA_917563855.2 of Limnephilus lunatus. Classification (NCBI taxonomy): domain Eukaryota; kingdom Metazoa; phylum Arthropoda; class Insecta; order Trichoptera; family Limnephilidae; genus Limnephilus; species Limnephilus lunatus. The sequence goes on along the minus strand of OU830597.1, from coordinate 80,812,537 downwards.
CTTTGGAAAAAGGGTTTGAGGGGTGGGTAGGAATCTGGGGGTCAGTGCGTCCAGGAGCGACGGATTTATGAATCCATCCGATACGTCGAGATAGTCTGGCAGGAGAGGTCCAGGTTAAATGTCTGACTAACTGGACGATCGATGTGTGTAATACATAGCCAAAATAAAACCATTTATGTATTTCCTTGTTGTGAGGTAACGTCTAATTAGACAATATTTAAACAAAATTAAAATATTTAAATTTATAAGAAAATTGCATAAAACACAAACAAAAACGCTTGTGAAAAGAAAGAAAAACATTATTTTATGAAGCTTATTGTAGTGTTAATCAAAAATGTCATACAAAGGCAATTTTCGAATGGACAGGATATAAGATTAATTAGGTTCAATATAGAATTATACAGAATGTTAATGGACGTACTGTTCTTACTTAATAAATGTGAATGAATTTTTGGTCTACGGTGACAATTTCGATGACTTTTTTTTCGTTTTAATCATAAAAAAAACATTAGTTATTGAACAGGTAGGGTCGTGGTGAGAGGCTTGGCGGTTGGGTAGTTACTCGGCTGAGTGACCAGCGGACGTATGAATCCAGTGACATGTGCAAGAATTGTATTTTGTTTGATTTCGAAGAAAAAAAAATCACAAAAAAAGACATAACAAGGTCACAGGACTAAAATTCAGTTTACTTTTTTTATTCCAAATAATGTAAAGAATTATTACTGATTAAAATAAGACAACTACACATCTTAACACCCTGTATGTAGGTATAAAAAACTCTCTTGTGATAACAATAATTCTGAAAAACTTTATATTATGTATTTAGAAAACTTTTTATTTTTGGTATGTAATTGAATAACTTTGTAGGAATTCAAGCAATTTATTTTGGTCCTATCATTTATGTATTTATAACATTGGATGTTAACCTTTCAGCACACGCGCCCTTGTTTGGAACATTATTGCACGCTTGGCAAACTGCGTTTTTGCGTAAACTGTTTTTGTATAATCCCTACAAAATGACATATTGGGATTTATATGATTTTATTGTTGGCATCAACTATACATAGTTTTTTTTTATTAGGCAATTCACCCTAAAAAAGGGTGCTTTGTGCCGAAAAAGTTAAGGAAGATAGTATACTTTTGAGGATAATCTTTATAAGAATAGGACAAATCAAATATTGAAATCATTCAAGTCTATGAACTTGAATAAAACTGAAAATACGCGAGAATTGTTGAGAGACAGCAAATACGGAATACTGAGAGGAGAATGGTGGGTGATTTTAATGAGCAAACGATAAATGCTTTTGAAGGAAGAATGTTTCTTACAATTAAAAAATACATAGTCAAGAGTCTCCTCTTCCACACCGCATTGGCAGAGTGGACTATCGAGGGCTCGAATTTTAAACAAATTCGCTGCAATAGAGCAGTGACCAATTCTCATCCTCGAAATGCAGGAAATAAATCTTTTGGATTTTTTTTGCCGTGGAACCAAGGTTTACTTGGAATGTGATTTTTAATTCCAGCATAGAAAGATCCAGTTCGGGTTTTCATATCTGACAACTATACATAGTTAAACCATCTTGTAGAGAAATAAATTTATAATTTTCAGAAACTCATGATTTTTAAGTAAAAAAATATAATATATTGTTGACTTGCTTTTTGTAGTTGAAATAATGTTGCCAAACTTACAAGCAAACAAAAGTAGGTGCTTATTCGGATAAAGTGCGCGTGTATGATGAAAGGTTAATTAAAGTTGTTCTGACAGAAAATAGGATATATAAAACCCCGGGAAACGGGAATTTCAATAACACCTTTCCAATATGTCACCCCAAGCGGTTTGCTACGTTTGGTGACTTAACTGGGGTGCCCGGGTTTGTCTAGATCTTGGGGCGGCGGCGTCTGCCCACCTTCTACGTGGCGGGCCGGATCGAGAGGGGCTGATTGAGGGAGGCTTTTTGACCTCTCCAGCCGGATTCTGTCGACCCAGCCGCTTGCACCACCGTTGAAGGGATGGATTCATACGTCTTTCACTCCTGGAAACATTGAGATCCTCCCTCATACCTTCCCAGAACTTCACTTCCACCATTTGCTTAAAAATAATACCCTCCACACAGCTTCCCCTAAGATGATATAGGTCCTGAGGAAAATTACTTTCCTAAAGGTCTCCTGTGTGGAGCTAATTAAAAAAAGTAGATTATTCTACTGTGCCAATAAAATACGAACACAAACGGCGCTCGTGGTAATGGGTCGTTTGTCGACTCGTTTTTTGTGTAAATCGGCTAGTATGTGGAACAAGCTATTGGCCTCTGTTTTTCCTCCTACATGTGATCCGGGCTTCTTTAAAAACCGCATTAATAATTCCCTTTTTACACCCTTTACCTTAACCCTCCTCAGAACACTGCCCATTCGGGTGGCGACATAGTTCCCCTGTTTTTACACTATACGGAAAGGGGTGTCACAAAAAACAGAGTGTGCAATTTACACGCGTTAGAAGTGAAACCTTCAGAAAACTAAAGTAGACAGGAGTGGGGAGGCTTTATATGGAGCAACAAACAAAGAGGAGACCGATTATACTATTTCATTCTCTCGCAGGCTAAATCTTATATATGTATGTGTTGGTCTCTTGGTGCTAAAGAAGTTTTCACTTAAAAAAATATCCTTGCTGACCTATGGCCAAACCAAAGATATTGAAATGTAAGGAGATATGCTATGATGTCCGCCCGACTGTCGGCGGAACTACGGTTTAACGGTGCTAGTTTGAATACGGAATTTAGTTGATTTTTCGAAGGTGTGAAGTAGTATTGGTTAACAATTTAGTTTGAATACGGAAAGAATTCGTTCATTTGGTTGATTTTTTGAAGATGTGCAGTAGTATTGGTTAAAAATATCGGCGACACCAGGAAGCACAGTCCCACCCAGTAAAAACTGCCGATAGCCCATCTCCTTATTTATCTATCAATATAATTGGGCAAAACAGAATAAACTGAAAACAATTCTAATTTCTGTCCCGGTTCTGACTGCATCGTTTTATATTCGACTTTTCAAAAATATCTCCTATAAATAAGATTTATATAACTTAACTTATCTGTGACGGTAATCATAATGTCAAAAAATCTTCAATCTAAGTCACCCATCACATTTAATCACAATTTTTAATAAATCGTTTTTGTGAAAAATACAATAAATCTGTATATTATGTTAAGCGCCTAGGTATATAAACAAATTAATTTTCATCGAAAACCACCAAAACTGCAAATCATCCATTTATTTTTTTCTTAATTAGATACCTAACTTTTATGTTTAAATTGTTTACGGCCAGTGGCTGAGTTCGCATCGCGTCTGGATCCATCCGACCAGGGGTCGTAAGTACAACTCCTCGGCTGGCTATGTCCTTAAGCAACATTTTCCGCTTATTGTAGTGGTAGTAGGAGATTTCCAAATATTTTCAGGTTATTCATAACCCGTTTGTCTTTATTTTTACAAGAAAAATGCGGAAAAGAGCGGTAATACTTAGAGAGAGATTCGTCGTTGTGCGCCTGTCTTTAGGCAAACTTGATAGCGCCGATTAACTTTAGTTATTGGTTTCGCTATATGTAGGTACCTACTAGTTTTAATAATTATATTGGCAGTGGTGTCATTAAATTTCCGTAACAACCGGTTTTCAACGAAAAAGAGTTTCCGGAAATCCTTCGAAGGCCATGCACATTTTATATTACGATGAATTACAATTTTCTTCCCTAATAATATCAAAATACGCAATTAAACCAAACTCACTACGTTATTAAGTACGCGTTGTGCGTATTAAGTGGGTACGAAATGACGACAGTCCTACGCATGTATTTTTTTTTTGTTTGGTTTTAATGACGTCATTGCCACATTCGTTACAGACACACCCCCAGCTCGAGCCCCCAAACATCTTCGGTTGGACCAATCAAAAAATATCTCCTATAAATAGATTATTATGTTTATAAATTGTCAACAAACAATTGAATTCAATCTTGTCCTCTCGGCGACTGACGCAATTCCGTTGAAAAAAGTTTATATTTTTGATAGTGCGATTTTTCATTCAATCAATTCGACCGCGTCAGAAAATATGTCGCACAATTAAACTTATAAATGAAACTGTCAATTATTCTCGCGAAAAAAATTTTGGGTGTCAATAAAATTGACCCCTCTTTTGCGATATAGGTTTATTCTTGGCGAGAAATTATTAAAAATCAAGACTGGTTGTCAGACGATTTAATTTTTATAATCATTTCAAATAACGGTTTTCAAAACTAGAGCATCCAGCGTGCGTAGGTCGCGGTACCTACTCATAAACAAAATCGAGGCAATTCAAAACAAATTCCTAAAATATCTTTGTTATAAGTCATTTGTAAGATTTAATAATTATGCAGAGGCAGCTTCACACTTTAAAATTGATTCATTGAGTGTACGAAGGCATCATATGGATGCACTATTCCTCTATAAAGTAGTTAACAATGATATTCAATGCCCAGAGTTGCTAAATAAAGTTCATTTCAATGTACCTGCACGTTCAACACGCTCTTCTATCCTGTTCAGGGTGGATCAATGCAAGACAAACTGTAAGCAGAATTCTTGCCTGAACAGACTATGACTATGCAATAGTTATAATAACGTATTATCCAATGTGGACATTTTCAATTGCGAACTTACCAAATATAAGAGGTCCGTAAAAGAATATTTCTCTGATGGTGAATAATGTTATGTTTTTTTATGAAATAAAAAATTTAATGAAATAATTTTTTTTATGTTTTACGTGAATAATGTTATGTTTTTATTGTTTTATATTTCTGTAATGATTTGATTTATATGTACAACCTCTCTCCATGGCTACCAATGTATTGATAGATTTTTTGTTTAGTAATGTTTCATTTTATATAAGAAAAAAATTGTTTTATATTTTTTGTTTTTTGGTTTTTGTTTTATATAATTTTTGGATTCATATTGCTTTTTTATAAAATTAATTTACATTCTTATTATGCTGTCTCAGTACAAGTAAAGTCACAAGGAGGAAATCCATAATTGGTTTTATTTTGGCTATTTAATATTATGTACAAACTGAAATAAATGTAAACTGTCGATTTCCTGAAAATTAATAAATAAATAAAAGCACTACATTTTTCTGTGTTTCTAGTTATCGTTATGTTGGATGTCTTCAGCAACTCATATCGAATAAGATATATTTTACAATGTGGCATTTTAACAAGTGGTTTGGACTTGGTGGGTGTGAGCTTAGTATGTGCAAACATTTTCGCTGTTTTTCGTTAATTTTTTTACTTTATTTATTATCTTATAGTCCTATATTAGACATGTTCCCTTTCACTGTACGTTCTATTCCCCCCCCCCCCATCATCATCATCATCATCATCACTCTTGGCTCTACAACCCCTGGTGGATCTTGGCCTCCTCAGGAGTCTTCCTCCGCTCATCACGGTTTTAGGCAAGCTCTCTCCAGTTTACAATCTCCAAGGTGGATATATCTTTGAGGACGTTGTCGCTCCATCTTAAACTTGGTCTTCCCAGGCTCCTTCACCCTGTCGATCCTGAGTTCGGCAGGGACTTTGGTGCTTGATGCTCGGTCATTTTCTCTACATGACCCAGCTACCGAAGTCTTTCCATTTTTATAAATTTTGTGACGTTTAGATCCTTAAACAGAGTATATAGCTCATTGTTATAATTTATAATGTCTGCGCCAAAATCCATTTTCTGAAACCGGTCCGAAGATACGCCTCAAAATTTTCCTTTCAAAAAAACTCAGTGCTCGCTGACTCCTCTTAGTTAGTACCCAAGTCTCAGCTGCGTGTGTGAGTACCTACTGGTCTGATAAGTGTTTTGTACACTAATCTTGGTGTTTCTGGACAGCAATCTGGATTTTATTTGGTTTTGTAGGCGGTAGGGGAGACCTAGCAGAGTTGTGACAGAGGAGAGTTGTGACAAAGACGATTTCTCCCGAACTATAATACAGTGAAACCCTCTTAAGAAGTTCTCTCTTAAGACGTTTCGTGGCTTAAGAAGTTTGGTTTTTTCGGTCCCTCGGCTCTATATTGGGCCAATTTTTCCCACATATAAGGTTTTCCTGCTTAAGAAGTTTATTTTTTCCGGTCCCTTGGAAAACTTCTTAAGAGGGTTTCACTGTAGTTAGCGATATTGTAACAACACTCGATTGTCGTTTTAGAGACGCGCTACTACACTCAGTAGGTACCCGCCGGCGGCGCAGGAGACGCGATTGCGTAATTACGACGCCTGCGTGCAAAAAAATGCGAAAAAAGTAAGTTTTTCTTCGAAATTTAGAGGATTCCTCAAAACCCCTCCCTGAACGCCCTCAAATTATTCTCAGTGAAAATCTCCCAAACTCAATTAAAGATTTAATCAAAACCAAAAATATTCTTCGCCGCCACTGGCAAAAATACCAAGATCCCAGATTGAAAACCACGCTCAATCGTACTCAAGCCCTCATTAGAAAAAAATTACAAGAAAATTCAAATACCACGTGGAACATGAAACTTCAAGAGATAAATCCTCGGGACGGGTCCCTCTGGAAATTATCCAAAACTCTCCAAGCCTCCCCTTCACCAAATCACCCAATCCACGCCGAAAGCGGCCTAGTATTTGATGATCTAGACAAAGCGGAGGCGTTCGCTGACAGTCTAGAAATTCAATTCAGTCCCAGCTTCAAACACGCAAATTTAAATCACATAGCTAATGTAAACCGCAAAGTAAATAGCATACTTAATCACCTCCCTCCCACAAACATCCACTTCACCACCCCGACCGAAGTTATCCGTGCCATAAACGGCCGGAAAAATAAAAAAGCTCCCGGTCCAGATGGCGTCACAAATTTCGCTCTTAAAGCACTCCCACAAAAAGGAATACTAGCAATAGTAAACCTAATTAACACAGCCCTCAGACTGCGTTATTTCCCCAAAAGTTGGAAACATGCGCACGTCATTGTTCTCCCGAAACCGGGTAAAGATCCGCTCTTTTGCGAGAATCACCGTCCAATCAGTTTACTTTCAAATATTGGAAAAATCTATGAACAGATTTTACTCACTCGGCTCCTAAAGCACATTAACGAGGTATCAACCCTACCTGAAGAGCAACACGGTTTTAGAGAAAAACACTCCACCCTCCACCAACTATTACGAGTTTCAGAAATCATCATCGAAGGTTTTAACTCCAAACGTTCAACTGGAGCCATTTTCCTAGACATCGCTAAAGCTTTCGATAAAGTCTGGACCAACGGTCTTCTCCTCAAACTCCACGACATAGGCATCGACCCGCAGCTCCTCGGTGTTTTCAAATCATTTCTCCGCCTACGTACTTTCCAAGTGAAATACAGGGGCGCTCTCTCCAAAAAACGCTTCATGACAGCAGGGGTGCCACAAGGCTCACTGCTGTCTCCAACCCTCTTCAATATCTATACTCATGATATCCCCCTCCCAGCCGACAAAAATAACTCACTTACAGCTCTCTATGCTGACGATACCACCGTTATGGTGAGATACAGTTCGTCCAGGATGATAACCCACCGACTTCAAATAAACATAAACAAACTCCAAGATTGGTATGACCTATCGCGCATAGACGTGAACCCCTCAAAAAGCGTAGCCGTCTTTTTCTCACACAGAAAGAGTGACAGGGCTCCCAGGGAGGAAATAAAAATGTACGACCAGGTCATACCATGGCAAAACACCGCCAAATATCTTGGAGTTACACTTGACAAACGACTAAACTGGAAACCACACATAAAAAACACACTGACCAAAGCAAAAAAAGTAGCGGGTTCTTTACACCCCCTACTCAACTCAAACTCAAAGACTTCAATTCATAACAAACTTCTAGTATACAAAACACAAATCCGTCCTACCATCACCTATGCCTCACCCATTTGGGCCATAGGTAACACAAAACGTCTCGAATCATTCCAAAATGCCACTCTTAGAAATTACACAAAAAGCCCCTGGTTTGTCCGAAACTCAATTATCAACTCTGACACAAATATCCCACCCCTGAAAAAACACATGGTAGAATTAGCCAAAACATTCTATGCAAAACTTCCTATACACCCAAACCCCAGTATAGCTTGTCTCGGGCGCCTAAGACCCGACGAAAATCCGACCTTCCCCTATCCCATCTCCATTACCTTCCCCCCTTGAAGTGTGGACTCAAATAAAAAATACAAAGCAACCAAAAATACAAAAAAAATAGTATTACAAAAAAAAAAAAAAAATTCTTCACTCAATCAAAAAAAACAAACAAATAAATAATACCTACAGTAATAAAAAAAAAAAAAAAAAAACAATAATACAAAAAATTTAGTATTAAAGCCCTACATGTTGCGATAGGCAGCCCACACTTCGGGTAGAAAAAAACCATCCCCCAGGTACATATACACCCTCAGTTCGCGAGAAATAGAGATTGAGTTCTCTGCACCTCGTTTTTCACAATATGATATCGTAAAATTTTGATTGAATTTATATTATGTCTTATTACATGTGCGTTGTTGTGTTATTTTTTCTTAAGTTTTATGGTTATTTAAGTCTCAATACGTCGCATTGATCTTTTGTGTTTGCATCGTGTTTAGAAAATATGAATCATTATTCGGACCAAGTCGTAATTTTGAGCACATATGAGACAACTCTCCTTTTGACTTCATTTTTCTGCAGGGTTATTTCGACATTTTTAAAATTAATTTGCGATTTCTGTATGTGTTTTTGTGCATTATTATATTAAAGGTCAAATCTTGTAAGTACAGTCCGCAATAAAAGCTTGTCTCAAAAAAATCATTTTTGATAAAAAAATCGAGAATTGTGATCGGGGGGGGGGGGGTGTCACCCCCCCGACGGGTGGCACCCGAGGCGGTCCGCCCCCCCTCGCTACGCCACTGCTCCAACCTAGAGAAGCTTATAGTCATCGGCAAAGTTTTTGGCAGAAGTAGAGGAAGGTCACCAATGCGCTGGAGTGACCAAGTATCACTGGCGTCCGGTACGTCGGTGTCCGCACGTCTGCAACTCTCCGTCCAGCGCAGAATCGCAAGAAGTGGAGGAGCCTTGTCCACCATGTAAATTTGAGTGGGGGACACGATCCACAGCAATGAGGAACCGACTTTTAAGAACAATGATAAGGGGTGTGACACAGCGATTGTACGGGACGGGCACTGTAGTCGCCAGCCGCACAGACGATGAAGTGGGAAGTTGCCGGCTGGCCGCTTCGACACCTAGGGAGAAAGTGGGGAAAAAATGTAGGGAGAGGGAAAAGTGGGGAGATTTCAGGAAAATTGGGTAAATGTAGGGAGAAAGGTAGAAGGCAAGGGGGGCGGAAGGGGGGTAGAGGTAGAGGGGAAACCTTCGCCTTGAAAAAGGCGATCGACCAATTGTAATTTTCGATGTCTTCAGGGAGGGCGGTTCGGCCAGGGCCAAGAAGAAAAGTCCAAGTTGTCCAGGGGTCGATCGGAGAAGGCAGAAGAGAAGGCGAGATGTTGTTGTGGTGATGAGATCTGGAGCTCTGACTAGTTTGGCGAAAGATCGGCCTATTTAACGGGCTTAGTGACGGGAGGCTGCCCGTACTATCCCTTTGTTCACATCTCGTGAGATGAAATTCTCGGAATTTAGATGAAATTCTTGGAATTGTCATTCTCTAGAGTTGAATGCGCCACTGCGTTCGTTCCGACGTTGCGGAACGAAGCAAAGAACGCCTCAGCGTTCAATCTCGACTTACTCTCTACGCTTCTCCGATTATTCGTTTATTTTGTATGTGGTACAAATTTATAAACATAGACAGGGTTTGATTTTTACAGGATAAATCAGTTGCACAAATTGGGTGCATGCATAGGCTTTGCATAAATTTGAATCTATGCAAAGGTTGTAGGTAGGTACAACAGCTAGAAGGCTTTGCACAAATTGCAAATTTATGCAAAGTAAACAGGGTAAGATTTAATAGTGGCAAAGCTTTGCGCAAATTGGATCTGCGCGAAGGTTTGTATAGGAACGGTTTCGCACAGATCGAACTTGCGCAAAGGAAAAGGTAAAATTAATATTAAAAGGTGTGTAGGTTTGTACACAGAGAGGGTGGGGTCAAGCGTTGTTCTTTTGTCTCAGGTCGACTGCTATGACCCCTGATTAATTTTATTATTTAAAAAACATGATAATATTATAAACTTTAGATGAAATTATAATCTTAACATAATCTTAAATTTACGTCCGGTACAGCGATGATTCGTGGAAACAATCGTCTAATTAATCTACAGCCTAGAGCAGCGGTTTCCAAGCTGGGTTCGAGGCGCATTTGCATCCTGTAATAAAGTTCGTTTCAATAATTGACATGCGTAGGGACTTACCTGGTTGTCTTTTCACAATAAAGAATTTTGGTGAGAAATGTAAGTAGGTATGTAATCGGATAGAACAACAAATAATATTGAATCTGAATATTATAATACCTACATAGATATACACGCTGTCTGAAAACGACTCCAGGTACTAATATCTACAGCCTGTATGTCGGACGAATATCTACAGCTCATATGTTGGACAAATATCTATGAACTTCAGAGTGAGGACTAATATCTACAGAGCTAAGGTCGGACTAATATCTATGAACTTCAGAGTGAGGACTAATATCTACAGAGCTAAGGTCGGACTAATATCTATGACTGTCCCAGTGGTGACTAATATCAACGGAGCGTAGGTGGGACTAATATCTACAGAGGGCAAATCCTTAATAATCAGCTAAATGTATCCAATAGTCCGATATTAGGGATTTTTACATACATACATACATAAATTAAGTTTTTAAAACTGCATACGCAATATTACGTTATTCTAATATGCTACACATAATTGCAAATCCAACCTCTGCCAGTGCTGTAGATATTCGTCCTCACTTTGGTTCTCATAGATATTAGTCAGCAGTTTGTGCTGTAGATATTCGTCCTCACTTCGGTTCTCATAGATATTAGTCAGCAGTTTGAGCTGTAGATATTCGTCCTCACTTTGGTTCTCATAGATATTAGTCCGATTTGTTCAGTTTTTGGAATTCCTGTAGATATTGGTAGACGCCTCCTCTGGAAACTAGTAGGTAGTTTTTTTTTTTTTTTTTTTTTTATTGATCCTATATACGTGATGTTTACAATATATTATTCGATGCCTGTCTCGCTAGGGTATACCTGTGTTGAGACAGGCGTAGAGGTACATAATTACATATCATATATAAGAGTAATATAATTAACAATTAAACATAAAGATGATTGAAAGTGCGGGTAAATCACATAAAGAGAGTTTTCTTATAAATGAGGGAAGAGATACAGTACAGTAGTAAATCCTGTCAAATCTATTTATGGATTTAGATTATTTAGGATTTTATAATTTTAATTTGTTTTAAATGGGTAAGGACGTATGTAGACGGATATTTCTGTCTATTTGTAGTTTATTTTACAGATGTTTGCAATAGTGTGACGACCAGTACTTATAATCCATTTCTTTACAACTTGTTTGAATTTGGTCATTGATTCGGTTTGTCTAATCGTAGCTGGTAGTGTATTGTGTAGTTTGCAAGCTATGTATTTAAAGTGTCTTTGTCCAAATGTGGTTTTAGAAAAGGGAGTTTGGAGGAGTTCTTTGTTTTTGGCTCGGGTATTGTGTATCGATTGTGTTGCTTTGTATAGGGTTATGTTGTTTTTATGTAAATTAACTAAGATGGATCTTGCGTAGAGCTGTTTAATGTCCATAACGTTGAAGGTGTTGAAGATCGTATCCGTGCTGGTAGTAAGAGGAAGTTTAAGGATTATTTTTATTATTAGTTTTTGTGCTTTAATGATGGGGTCGAGGGCACTAGAATAAGTGTTACCCCAAGCTAAAATTCCGTATTCGATGTGTGATTGGCACAGTGAGTAATACACTGTTTTTAGAAGGTGTAGGTTGAGGAAATTACGTGTTTGTTTGAAAAAGTATATGGATTTGCGGATTTTGTTTGTAGTGTTAAGTATATGTTGCTTCCAATTTAGGTGTGTATCAAAGGTTATTCCTAAATATTTTATAATGTTTACTTGTTCAAGGCATGGGCAGTTACAATTCAGGTTCGGAGATGAGTTTTTACATTCGTGTATTTTTAATTGGGGGTGGAGGTTTGGTTTTGTGATATTGGTGAGACTAAACAGTAAGTATTTTGTTTTCTGTACATTGAGAGTTAGTGTGTTTGAGTCAAGCCAGTATTTAACCTTTTGAATGCCTTCCTCCGCTTGCGAATAAACGGTAGGCCAGTCTTTCGCTTGGAATAGCAGGACAGTGTCGTCAGCGAAGCTGACAATAGTGGCATCGATATCTAGGTTACACAACTCGTTAATATATATTAGGAAGAGCGTTGGACCTATAACACTGCCTTGTGGGACACCGTAACTAATGGGCAAATTCTGACTCTTTGTAGCTCTGAGTTTAACGCATTGGGATCTGTCAGATAAGAAGCTGGAGAGTAGGCTTAATTCATTATTCCTAATACCTATATTGAACATTTTGCGTTCTAATTTGGCGTGTGATATTGTATCCAACGCTTTACATAGGTCAAGAAATACGGATAGACATTTTGAGCCCTTATCGAGGTGGCCAGAGATATAGTCAGAGACGGTGGCTATGGCATCGTTTGTGCTTTTATGGTTTCTGAAGCCAAATTGCCGCGGCGAAAGTAGGTTGTTGGTTTCCAGGTATTCCATAAGACTATTGTTGACGATCTTTTCAAATACTTTGGACAGGGAATTGAGTAGCGTAATAGGACGATAATAACTAATGTCAAGTTTGGAGCCTGTTTTGAAAATAGGGATAATAAGACCTTGTTTTAGAATGGTTGGAAATAATCCTTGACGGATGCTAATGTTCAGCAGATGAGTTAATGGTTGAATTATAACAGGGGCAATTTTTTTAAGAACACTGTTGGATATTTCATCAATGCCGGTGGATGAAGAGTTTTTTAAAGAGTTTATTACCATAGAAACATCTTTCTCTGTAACCGTTTTAAGAACAAAGTGGGATGTGAATTCATTATTGGGGGGGTGGTCGCTAGGGCCTAGCATATGGTAATTTGGATGGATTTTTTTTGCTAGTTCTGGACCTATATTTGAAAAATAACTGTTTATATAGTTGACAATTGTGTTGGGGTTCGATGTAAAGTCTACAGTGGTATCATTGATATTGAGAGAGTTTAAAGAGTCGGTGGCTTTATTTGAATTGGTAGCTTCCTTGAGGACTTTCCATATTTTTTTAGGGTCATTGTTACACTCGGAAATTTTTTTATTGTAGTATAGATTTTTGGCCTTCCTAATGACCTGTGTGCAAATATTTCTGTATCTTTTGTAGAAATTATGGAGTGTGATATCATACGGATTCGTGGCACATTTTTTATGTATAGAGTTGCGTTTCCGAATGCAGTTGATGATAGTATGGTTTATCCATGGTTTGATAGGTTTGATAGCTCTAGGAATGGTTTTTGAGGTGATTTTTGTGTTTTGTACAAGGGTGTCTTGTAGGTAGGTAGAAAAGTAGTTCCAGGCCTCCTCTACGTTAGTTAAATTGTATAGTCTGTCCCAGGATTTAGAACTAATCGTTTTGTTGAGGTGTTCATAGTTAATTGTTTTCTTTGTTATTTCGGTTGGTGTTTGGCTTTTTACATTGTTTTTGGAACTCATTATGAAGGAGGTAGCGTAGTGATCTGTAATTGATGACATATGGATTTCAGAGGTGTATTGGTTAGATGATTTAACCATAATATGGTCGATGCAGGAGGAAGAGTGTGGTGTACATCGTGTTGGTGAGTTTATTGTGCTTTCCATTCCATGGTACATGATGGTATTTAAGTAATCTTGACACTGGGGATGTTCATTGTTTTTTAGAATATTAATGTTTAGGTCTCCAATTAAAACTAGGTTCTTTGATTTTTTTAGCTCGGTAAGATAACAGTTTAAGTCATGCAAAAAGAGGGAGATGTTAGGTTTAGAAGGAGAGCGGTAAAGTGCAATGATACATGTGTTGACGCTGTATGTTATTTGAAGACAGTTTGAGTTTGTGATGGTAATTTCTTTGACGTTATATGTGTTGGGAGAGTTGTTTAATGTATATAAAACTATGCCGTCGTTTTGTCTGTAGTGATTTGAGGTTTGATGGTGGGTATAATTGGGGATGTTTTTAGGAGTATAGTAAGGTGTTAGCCAACATTCTGTAAGGATAATTAGATCATATTTGATTTTAGTAAAGTCGAGTTGGATGAGAAAATGGTCAAAGTTTTTGTTTATTGATCTGATATTTTGATGGTAGATTGATAGGTCTGATTTGTTAGGCGTTATATTAGTAGTTGCAGAATCCATTTTTGTATGATGTTGTAGATTGTGATGAAATATGAGAGGATAAATTTTCCAATATTTTAAGTTATTTTTTTTAAGTCATCTACATGTTTAATATAAGTAATTTTTTCGTTCGGGAGGCGTCTCATCATGATTCTTCCATCCTTGTACCAGACATATGCATAATTGTTTTCATTGGCAAATTTTTTTGTTTGCCATAAAAGTTCTTTATTATATGGGGTGAGTTCTTCTCCAATGTATATCTTGTCTTGTGCAAGTCCTTTGATGGCAGCGTAGTTGATGTTTTTTCTTACGGCGAGGAGGTTGTCTCTTGCGGTTTTGTTAACGAAGTGAACTAGCAGTTTGGGGGGGGCATCAGTACGTCTGTCCGGTATTCTTTTTACGTCGGTTATATCGCCTATTTGATCTCCAGGCCAGCTGCTGCAGCAACTTTTGTAACTATTTCGGCCGCCACTTCGCCACTTGAATGCTTGATACCGGCTATTTCCAAGTAATTTGAGCGGAATTTAGTTTCAAGGTCAGATAGTTTTATTTCCAAATGTTTTATAGTGGTATTTTTGTCTTGTTGATCCTTTTTAATGATTGCAATTTCCCCTTCAATTTTCTTGTTTTGAATGAGAGTTAGATCTATCTTTTTTATTAGTTCGTCATATTGATTACTAATAAATTCTATACTTTTTTGGGTTTCAGCTGTGATTTTTTCCATTTTTGTTATAATTTCTTTTTTAATATTTTCCATATTTTTGGCGATGTGTAGGATAATTTTTTCCATATTTATATCGTCTAATTCGGGTGCATTTTTTCCTGTAGATTTGGTAGTCTTATTAGTATTGAGATTATCCTCTTCAGAATCGCTAGATGTCATCTTTTTTTGTGATTTCTTCTGCCTGTTCATCTTGGGAAGGTTTGGAACTCAGATATTTATTTAGGAAAAAATAAAAATATTAAAATTCTTCTGGATTAGGTAGGATTCGATCTCGGTCCGTCAGGTGTGCCTGAGCGATCGCGTTAGCTATTACACTATTGACCACATATGACGTAGCGTCAAGTTAGTGCAAGCGGCTGGTGAATTTATATTGCACAGAGAACCCAAAAAACATGAGATATGAGCATTTCAATGTTTTTTTCAACGACTAAAGGAATAAAAAAATCTTTTGAAGCTGTGTCTACGTTTCATCGCACTTTAAAATACCTGCATTAAGTAGGTGATGTTAACCACTTACAGTTTGTCGAATAAGAATAGAAAACATAGGAGGGCGCCACTGTTGTTCAAATGGCAATACTAAAAATATAATCGTGGTGGTAATCTGAAGCTGTATAACCTACATTTTTATTTAAAAATAAAAAAGGCATAAAAGTGAAAAAAATATTTTTTCATTCCACTGATTGCAAAATTAGAATTGCATATAGGTAGGTATATTATTATTTTATCTTTGCAATTTTGTGTTAACATAATGAAGAATAACAATATTGTAATGAAATATAAAACACACTTAGAAATTGCTCACATTTATTTAATATTAGCCTAAGTACCTAGCGTTGCCCGGGCTTTAGATCTAAATATACATATTTAACTCATTCAGATCTCTCACTATTAATGATTCTTTCTTTCTACCTAATGTTAAATTCAAATTTATGTTAAATTAGACGAAAGCCAATCACTTTGTAAAACACAATTTAATCAAATTTATGTCATTAAGTAGGTAACTTAACAACAGTGGTTCGATTTAATTTTTTTAACAATAAAAAAAAATTATTTTTAAATGTGTATACAGTGTTCTGTATTTTCATTGTAATTGCACTAAGAATATTTGACTGGTAAACTGGTGTTGCCAGTCTACAAATTTTGTAGTTCCATTTTTTATATTTTCTACTCTTATTTGACAGACTCTACTTAATTTATTTTGAGTGAAAAAAATTCGACCTTCGGACTCAATTTATTCAAACGATACTTATCTGTAGAGGCTCTGCGAAATCTGAAGTTTGAATCAATTCCACATCCTCCTTACTCCCTCGATCTTGCGCCTTGTGATTTTTTTTTCTCTACTCAAGAGAGACCTCAAGGGATATCATTACACCTCGGCCGGAGAGGTGAAGGCAGCTGTCAAGTCCCGGATTCGAGAAAAAAAAATTATGAAGTAATTTTTTTTTTGTGTGGAGTTATTGTAAAAAAAAATGATAATTTTCAAACTTAATTCCTAATCATCTGCACCAATCATATAACTTTAAAAAAAAAAACAAAAAAGTATTCTTTAAACTTTATTAAAGGCATTAAAAAATAAAAATAATAAAAATATGCACTCATTGAAAATAAATTTATCTAATATCCTGGGAATGGTCCAGTCCAGCTGACAATCTGCTTGTTGGACCACAACAGGGATCCCTTCACAGTGTCAGGGGCGTCCAAGGCCAGGTACAGGGCCCCTTCCGCTCCTTGGTCCGTGGTTAGGACCCCCTGGCCCTTGGTCATGTCGGTGTTCACGTAACTGGAATAAGATAATTGTATATAGAGAAAATGCAACAATACATTTACATATTACATTTCATTACACTACATTAATTTCTAGCCGTGGCACGAGTGGTTTATATTTATTACGCTCCCGCTGTTTTAATTATTTTCCTACCAATTATTAGACAATTGAATTTTTTATTGAAATAATGCTGTAATTACACTCCGCATATCCATCTGCGTTCAGAGCAAAAATTATTTTAAAATCTCACCTTCAGATGGCGGTACAAGGCATATGGCGCTAAAAAAAAATATTTTTTATAATTTTCTTTATAAGTCTACAAACTTGGAAGGAAAATAATTTATTTTGTCAGATACCAGTATGTTTATAAAAATAGCTGTTTTTGACGAATTATATTATCTTCTGTATAAAAATTTAAGTAAAAGAAGCAAGTTGACTTACCCAGGATTAACAGCATTGACTTTGATATTGGTGGAGCGGGCCAGATACCTTTGCTGGACAAAGGTCAGAGCTGTCAGAACCGCCTTGGACACCTTGTATGGATCATCACCCCATCCGTCAGCAACGTTAGTTCCCTTACGCACTGAGCTGTTAACAGAAAGGAGATTTTGCAGTTTTGTAGTACATTATTTGCTCATCTAACTTTTAACAACTACATAATATTAAAATTCGTGTTCTAATGGTGCAAAGCATTAAACAGCCGTAATACAGTGAAAATAACTACAAAATTATTTTCATTTCAATGTAAAATTATTCATTATTGATGGTAGGTATGACACTAAAAAAAAAGTTTTTTTTCTCATAATATGGAATCTTGAGAATGGGAAATGGAGATGAGTAGGTAGCTATACATATTACCATATCTAATAACTGAGAGAAAAATCTAGCTGATGGTATTCAAAATACATATTTATGAAAATAGCTCTATCTGATGTATAGTATTATTTGCTTATTTCTGTATGGCTTCAGAACGTTGTCAGCGAAAGTTGCGCCATTTGTGTGAGCCTACATGTTCCTTGAGCCTATTGTTTGCTAAAAAAGTCTGAAATTCACTTCGAAACGCGGTTAACGCATAACTTTTTCCTATGATCTTTTCGACGCATCTGTTAGAAATAAGTCACGGCCTTCTTCGTAGGTTGCGCTTTTCGTAAATGTAACTTTAGATGCCACCTAAACTGCCAACATCGACAGAAATTAAAACTTCTGTGATTATTATAGTTATTTTCACATGAACTGCAAATACATCTGGTAAAAGTATTATATTTTTATTTTTAATTTTTATGAGTAAAGACTCAAATTATAATATTTAATTAAATGAAGACAATATTAGCGAAACTCAATCAAAATCTGAAGACAGAAAAATCAGAAAAAGATATTGGTTCCACTGGGACTCGAACCCAGATACCTTAGCATTCATGGCCAACTGCTCTACCGATTGAGCTATGGAACCCGTTTCCAATTCGATCACTTTTAACTGTATCATACTTCGACTAAGAACTACCAACACTATCTTCATTTTTCTTAATGCGCATATTATTGGCTGCTATCTTTATATATGATTACTATCTATGTAATACTAGTATTCAATAAGGTGAATACATATTGCAACAAAAAATAAGAGTCGTCATTGAGGTATTCCAAACTTACTCAATAAAACTATCCACCAAGTTGTTGAGCTGGTAGAGGGTAAGATTGGGGTTGCCCAGGGCGGTGCGGATGTTCTCCCCGGGGATCATGGACAGGTGACCGAAGCTACTGGAGGTGTTGATGACGCGGCCGTCTGGCCTCATGGCCGGGAACAGGTCCTCACACGTATCCCGCACGTTGCCGTAGTTGCCGCGGATCGTCTTCTCCGAGATGGCCAGCAGCGGTTCTTCGTATGGTTTCTACAAACAATATACATAATCAATGGCCATAACAATGCGATTACATATTTGCTTGTTTAACATCTTTTGGTGACTTTGGGGATTCAAGCAATGCCACCTCCTGTGTAAATGCCTGAATAATTAGCCCAGAAAGAAGAGTGATTCTGTATCTTTTGTGGATACGGAATCGATTCCATACGTAATCGACTGTCAAATTTGTGTGATTTTCTATGGCTGTTATTTGCTTTTTCTATGGGTAACATTGGTCGATGTCAGATTTCAGGGATTTCAGCTGTCTCATATTTTAGTTTAGATTTTAGATTGTTTAAAACATAAATTATTGTAAGTATTCATGATTATTTATTCATTTAATGTACGCTTTAAGTTGTATACTGTGGTAATATGCAGGTACCACTGCAAAGTAATGTAACTGGCGTGCATCTGCCCACGATACCCATAGAAAAAACCCATAGAAAATCACACAAATTTGACAGTCGATTACGTATGGAGTCATTTCCGTATCCACAAAAGATACAGAATCATTCTACAGATGACTGTAAATATATTGGGTATTTTTACTTATAATAATTGGGAAAAGTTTGAACCTTTCAAACATCTATTAGCTAAATGATGGCGACTTTGGTGTGATTTGAATTTTGTTTAGAATATAAAATTACTTTCAAGTGAATAGCAATAGAAAATGGTTGCCGAAAAGGTCTAAAAAATACTCCTAGAAGTATTGAGTAGACTTTACTTGTTGAAATCAATACTCACGTAGAACTGTACTCCGGCATTGTTGATGAGAAGGTCGATTCCTCCGTGATTGGCCAGAATGTAATTCTTAAATCTCAGCACACTCTGACGATCAGAAATGTCCAGTTGATGAAAATTTGGGAAACATCCAAGCTAAAAACAGGAATACATTTAAAAATTAGAAATAAATAATAAATCCCTAAAACACATTTGTTAGTAAGGGGGATAATGTATTGTAGAATATAATATAAGAATCTCTAAAACTAATAATAAAACTGGTATGATTGAATTTTCCGAATCAAAAAATATAATTTTATATTTTTCAGAGGAGTAGCGGGAATTACAAAATGGGATCGAATAAGAAGCTTGACCCCTTGAACCCCTGATACTCTTCATAGACAAGTCGCAATTGTGATGGCTTGGTAAAGTATTAACAACATCAGAAGATGGAATTCCACTGAAAATACTAAGTATGATCTCAGAGAGAAGACTTCCACTGGGCCACCCCAGGGGAAAATTGGAAGAAGTAACTCCAGAGGCTGGGTCTACTATTGATGGCGGTCACCGAAGTAGCGCAGGTCAGGGGCAGCTGGAGTTCCTTGTCGAGGAGATGGGTCCCAGACCCGAATAGGATAAGGGAAAGAAGATGGATGAAATGACAATTTGAGACATTGAAGTAACATAATTGTAATTACCTCATGTAGTTTGTTGACAGCGGCTTCACCTTTGGAGGCATTACGAGCGGTCAGGTAAACAATTCCAGGAAACCTCGCACACAATCCCTTCACGATTCCAAAACCAATGCCTTTGTTGGCGCCAGTAACCTGGTAAGAACAAGAACAGTAAGAACAAACTATGGCTAAGTAAACATGAAGATGAGGAAAAAAATGATGGAGTAACTCCAACACAACCTACAGCCAACAAAAATGAAAATGTGGAAATCAACAAACATGAAGATGAGGAAATTAACAAACATAATTTACAAATGTGAAGATGATGAAATCAACAAACATGAAGATGAGGAAATCATTTTGTAACACCAATATAACTACCTACTGGAGGAGGACTGTGAACAAACTACTTTATTTTGAATTTAAATAGACTTTAAAAAAAAAAACAGCTATTAACACGAAATATATATTTTTAAATTGTTTATTTTCCCAAAAGACATGAGGCAATTAACTTATTTTAACCCTTCAACCTCTTTTAATAACAACGTTCTATCTAACAGGGCGATGTTATGAGATAACAACTTCTAAGTACATTATCGCATAACATTAGTGAGTTAGATGGAACTTTCTGATTATAATTCTAGGGATCGACTTTACTTTGAGAAAGAAAAAAAAATCATTAATTACATTTCTGCCCCGCAGAAAGAAGGTGGTTGGTTAAAACGGTTGATTTCAATTATTTATAAAGTAGTTTGCTCACTAATTCGAACCCTTATGAAAAGTATTATACATAGTTAGTGAAGGGAGGAATTAATGATTATTACAAGTAAAGCACTAACCACTGCTATTTTAGTAGTCATTTTAATAGTTTAATCAAGCTCGCAGGTCTCAAAAACAATATAAGTAATAATAATCATGCTGTGCATTTATATACTAATTATTATACGCAGTGACCCAATAAATTTTTGTTTTTAATGGAAATTTATTTTGGTTAACCACATTGATAAAAGCTACTAATTGGCCAATAATTATGTATTGTTGATTGAAAATACCTATCTATATTATTGAACTTGAGGTATTTTAACCCTTCCATATGGCAACATGGGTTCCATGCCAACTCAGAATCAAGTCAACTCAACACCTCTTTAAAAAAAACATTAAAAGCTACGAAAAAAATAATTTTAAAGCTAATTACCACCAAACTTAACCTAACCTATTTAACCATTTTTTATCATCACTTTTAATGACTTTTCTGAGGATCTGAGTTGATTTCATTCCGAGTTGTCCGCTCATCGGCAACATGGTATTGCTAGTTATAGCACTAAAAACTATTCATCTGTTATACACAGTTATTTAGTTATATTCTGTATTCTGTCATAACAATAATTATTGTAGTAGGTACATACCTACGATGAATAAAACTTTTGCATAGGGTTTACTATTCTCCGTTCAACATAAGAACGTCCTGTGAGCAAGCATGTCTCCACCCCTCCCCCTGTCCACTATTTAAATAAATTAAATTAAATCCCACTCTATAAATAAATTTATTAAATTATTTATTTATTATTTTCCATCTACCTGCAATAATTTTATTTAATAATATATTCATAAAAAATATTATTTCAATAGTTTTACAATACGCTTATGTGATATCAGATTCATCAAATTGTCTTTCGATATTTTAATCACCGATTTGTATACTGTAACAATGCATATTTTAACTATTAATAGTCTGCTCAAAATTTGTGTGATTGGTACATGTATGAGATATCAGGTTCCCTAGATATTTTTTTTTACATTAATAAAATATATTCATTAACATTGTTGTTTGAGGTTTGTGTACCACGTATAAATAAATAAAAATATTTATTTGTAATTTCATATGTAACTAGCAGACCCGGCCACACGTTGCTGTGGCTTACGAAACACAACGCCATTACCCAACCTTTATAAAATCCACACCAACCGCTTGCCAGCTGCCCGCTGCCTGAATTGAATTTCTCGGCTTTTCTCTACTATAATAAGCATGTATTATACATATAAACCTTCCTCTTGAATCATATCTATTGGTGAAAACCGCATGAAAATTCGTTGCGTGGTTTAAAATATCTAAGCGCACAAACATTTTGAGCGACTTCATTTTATACTATGTAATGATGATGCATGTTTGAATTTCTCGGCTTTTATCTACTATAATAAGCATGTATTGTGTACATATAAACCTTCCTCTTAATCACTCTATCTATTGGTGAAAACCGCATGAAAATCAGTTGCGTAGTTTAAAAGATCTAAGCGCACACACATTTTGAGCGACTTCATTTTATACTATGTAATGAAAGTACCTACATCAATATTTATAAATATGTATTGTTCAAATTGTTGCAATTTGAATAACTTTAAATAAAGGACATTATTTTTAACACCCAGCTTTCATATTTTGTTCTTTGCAATTAGTGACAGTGATAATGAATTTGAACTCATTGATGTTTGAATATCCATTTTATCACGGGGTCTGAATGGGTTAAAATCTCAAGCGGGCATAAATTCTTGCGCTGGTGAAGGGACCAAAGAAGGTGGTGGGGTATGAGCAGTAGGAACCAAATTTCGTACTCTAGCAGGTTGATCTTAAGTTGGACGGAGAATAGACTATTATTGCCAGCAAATAGTGGTTGGCCACTCTCAATTTGATTGTCTTTTTCTCACTAATATATTATGCAATATTTGACCGAAATCTTAACAGATGTTAAGATTTATTAGTTTAATGTGAATCGACAAACTGACACACTGGCAGAAACAACAACGTTGTTGAAAAATTAAATCAGATTATCACAGAGCCTTCGAAATATAAATTTGCCCATAATATCATAAGTAATATTCAATTTTAAATTACCAATATCTTGGCAGGACTCGACAGAGATGTGTTTGGTACAAAGGATTAAAAAAAAAATTGTGTTAAAAATCGATTTATGTAATTGATTTTGAAATGATCTTATATTCCACCATGCAGTTTAAAAGGTTAAAAAAATAATACAAGATTTTGTGATTGTTCAAATATTTACACTGTGGTAAGATATAATTTTTATTATCATAAAATATTCAAAACAATTAAATTGGTTACTTGACTCATTCATTTCATAATACAGGTTGCTGAAAAAAACAAAAACAATTCAGATAATATTTTTATACATTTAATCAGTCAGGATTTCGATTATAAAACCACAATTTATTATTATATTTCTATGAATAATTCTAGACTTAATATTTGCTTGAAATTTTATCAAAACAATTATTTTTCATCACTGCAATATCAACATATAAAATAATACCTTTGTAGGCATACAAACATCCCAGTTAAATGAAATTAATGTTAAACAATCTAATAATATAATAAAATAAAATACTTTTTTGTTTAAAACCACGAGTTTTATTAATTTATGAGCCGGTAGCGTGCTCTTTTTCCGTTTCGCTTGAGTACAAGCTTGAGTACATGCTTGAGTAAAGCGAAACCGGTCGGTTCATAAATTAATAAAACTCGTGGTTTTAAACAAAAAAGTATTTTATTTTATTAAATATGTCAAACCACAGAGTGATTGCTTTCTACAATAATCTAATAATAATAGAACCTGCTAAAATTGTTTTATTATAAATAAAATGTTTGAAACTGGGCTGTTATGCTGTGTACAAAACCCAGAAGGGAAAATAAAAATAATTAATTGGTACGGCTTTTTATGTGAACAAATAAAATAATCTTAAAATAATATTTACATTAACAATTTATCGAAATAACGCTGCTTTTGTGTAGATCACAGCAAAACTCGTTTTAAAATCTCAACCATAGATGGCAGTACAAGGTCTATAGTGAGGGGCCGGTAGCGTGCTCTTTTTCCGTACAACGGTAAAATCAAGATAAATCAGCCATTATTGTAAGACGATTTGTGTGATCAGCGTTTAGTACATATTTGTCATTATTATCGTGATAAAATTTTATAGGTATCTACATTATTGGTTATTGTAACACATCAAGAATGTAAAGATGTAAAGCAATATTGTTTTATGGAAAAACAATTTTTTTTTAAAATTATTATTTTTACGTTTTTGTACTCGTAACTTATGAATAGATTGTTCAAAATATATAAAATGTGTTATCTGTTAATTGAAATATATTATTATATATAAATTTAAATAATTTAATGTATTTGACTTTCAATGGTTATATGTTCACCGGAGTCAATAAATTTATTAATATAATACTATTTTTCCACATAAGAACTCAATTCATTCCATAGTGGAAGGTACTTCATCACATCCGAATCATTAGTTTAGTAGGATGCTAGCTGGTTCCCGGCATGCGATGCTATGCCATTTAATAAAGAAATTGTTTCTCGCTGTGTGTCCTTTCCCATTCGTCCCGTTCCCCTTCCCCTCACTCATTCCCACTCCGCCTTCTCTGCCTTCCCACTCCGCCTTCCCACTCCGCCTTCTCTGCCTTCCCACTCCCCTCCCCCGCTTCTCCCGCCCTGCGAACCCCCCTCCCCCATTCCGAGTTCCCCTCCCCCGTCCCCCCTCCCGCATTCCATACATTCAGTTTTTAAACAGCTTGCGTGACACCTATTGCAATTTTTTTAATACAAATTTCATTATGCCAGAGCTCACCGCTTCTTCTACACAAACCTTGTCCTGACAATAACGAACACACACAAAAAAGAAATATCCAATTTGGTACAGTCGTTCAGAAGTTATGCGTGTACATACATTTCGGCGATTCATTTTTATTTATATAGATAGATAGAAGAAGAAGATAGATTTACAATATTACTCAAAAAATGAAAATCAAGATGTTGCTTGTTATGGTTGTAGCAATATTCCCCTATTGAGGGCATTCCACATTGGAAAAACAGACACTCTAAAATTGTAAAAAAAATTACCTACTTAGATGAGATGTAAAACTAAATAAAATTTATCATATTAAATTAATGACTAGGTAACTTAACCCTTGGAATTCTCGCTACCTTGTACTCCTTAGATAAAATGGCAATCACCTGCCGTATGCCAGCTGACACTATTTTGGTTGTTAATTATTAACTTAATTGCTTTTGGCAAAATTATGGTTTTGTAAATTTTACCGTATTTCCCCCAGGATACCAACTTTTATTCAGAGAAGTGTTTTCTCTATCGAATATTAGAAAAATATATATTATATAGATAATAATAGAAAAATATTCTTTTTAATTATCATAAAGCGAAATAAGTGATCTTCAAAATAAAAAATAAATTATAATATGAGACATTCCTGTTAAAAGATACAGTGACTTTAAAAATCGGAAATATTTTTCACTTATATAACATTATTTTTAAAGTTAAAATGAACATATTTGCACTTGACAAAATCGGAGTCTAGAACAATATTATGATACATTATTTCGTTACAGGCAAATAGAAAAAATTTAGTATGCCTATATGTTGCAAAATACAATAAAACCAAGGAAAATGCGGTGAACTACTAGCGAGTCCACAGAGGATTCGTCGGCACTCTACGGGTATAAACGTCAGAAATCCACAGTGGATTTCTCGTTAGGAGTTAATAGTCCAATTTTCATATTGTGTATTTATTATTATTGCATACAAACAAATACTTATCACCAATGAAACTAAAATATTTGAGATCTTTATGATTAATTATAAAGATGTGGTTTGCAGACTCAAAACTATTTTTTTTATCAGTCACTGATTAATTTTCATACATTCTGTTGTATATTTTGAGTATTGTAACATATTTCACCACGATATTATTTAACAGTGTCATTGGATCATAATCATAAGTTATGAGTCTTTGGAATGTACAGTTAGCAGTCAAAAATAAACAAACTAACAAAATTGTCCGCAACAAGAAAATAAATTTATAAAAATAAATCTTATAATATCATGGTACAACATAATTACAAAATAAGCTGGTTCAACATAATTATTCCTAATACGAGTTTGCTATCTTCACATTACTCTCTTCCAGAGCGGAAGATACTATCAGGATCGCCCTCACGAAAGACCACAATTCAGAATTGAAACGTAGCATTGAATGGCTTTGTGACTTCATACTTGGTGATTAGATCTGATTATCTAGGTACTGCCCCGCCTATCGTCTTCCCCTCCTCACTCTCACTTCACTCAGCCTCACTGGCATACCGCAATTGGGTATGCCATAGTCTCTCCGGCTCTAGACGGTTGGGAGCAGTTGAGACGCTTGTGTGGTATTCGCATACAAAAAAAAATACATACACAAATTCCCAAAACATATTTCAATATATGTAATACAATAGGACTCATTTTATTTTATTAATATCCTTTATGACAGATGTAGTGCCTTTTATGAATAACTCTTCATATGAAATGAACAAATTGTCAATTTGCACATTTTTGCGCTTCGCGGGAATTGAAAACGTCTTTACGGACTCAAAGTCTAATACGTAGACCACTGCGCCACGGAGTGTGTCATCTTGTGATGGCATTCCTAGAATTATCTCATGATGTCATTTTTGCCGATTCGATTTCAGTAGCTTCATCAACAGAATTATCTCCTGGTATTTCCTGATACGGTTCAGCATCTCTGAAAGGAAAGAGAAAAATACATGAAAAATAAATAAAAAGCATAATTAATATTAACAATTCTGGAAGTGCAGAAAACTATGGAAAAGTAGAAAATATTCATATTTAATAAGTAGGTACGTAACATAAGTGGACACTCAAAAGAATTATTGCAAAAAAGTGCTTAAGATAGTTTTGCCACATTGAAACTTTTAGGTTTCCCGCGTTTTTATTTCTAAAGCATTATGTTAAATATTACTACCAACTAATTTGTTGTAGTTTACAATAATAACTTATAATTAAATATACAGTAAGGTTTTAATAATATATTAAATAATAACAACAGTTTATTATGGCGACGTTGAGAGTTTATTAAAACAAAACAGGTTCAGCTGAAAATATTGGGTCAAGTACAATTCATTATTGAAGAGTTTGTTCAGAGGCCTTACAAAATAATTCTTGACAATTTTAATAGATGGCGCTAGTATGTGAATTTCAGAGGTTCTCAAACTTTAGAAAAAAAAAAGATTAACACTTTAGGCTGCGTTAGGGGTGAGAAAGAAGCGGGTTTTTGTTAAAATAATAATGAAAAATAGTTTTTAAAAACTAACTACAGAAGGCATGATTAAATGTTTATCTGAGGTTGCATAAGCCATTTATTTTATGACTTTTCCAAGAAAATACGAAAATAGCGGTGCAGTAATTAATCTTGTACCTCAATGAAACTAATCCACTCAAATGATGTGTATATAACTTTAGAGTGCAACAAAGCAGTAAATATAGCAATGGTTATTTATTTATATTATAGAGTCGTTGTAAAACACATATCTACAGGTGATAAGAAAAATTAATAAACCTTACGAGTGAATTTTGTGAAATTAACTGTAAGTTAATTAATTAACAAAGTTTTATTCATAAAATTTTAGTTCAATAAAAAATACAGATTAACCAAAAAATAATGCAATATTGTGCATAAAAATGTGCTTGACATCGAATAAATCTAATAAAACCTTATAAAACTGATAGCGGGCTTTAGTAATTGCCAACCATCGGTTTTGCAACACAAATCATTATGTTTTCTAAGAAAAATAATTTGTTTGAATTTTAGCATTAGGGTGCCCGGGTGGGTCCATTCTCTTTTGGGACATTTTTTATTTGAATGAGGATAATCAATAAACGCATTGCTTCAGGATATTGTTTTATTAGGTTCAATAATTCTTTATTTATTTTTTACAGTAACTCCACACAAGAAGCCCTGTGGAAAATAATTTCACTCAAGGTATGAGAGGAAGTTTAGGTGAGAGGGGTGGGTAGGAAACTTGAGGTTGGTGTGTCCAAGAGTGACGTATGTACAAATTCATCTCTTCCGCTGAGGAGCAAGACGACGGGTTGAGAGAGACCAGCTGGAGAGGTCAAAGGGCCTCCACAAAATGGCCTCTCCCGATCCGGCCTGCCACGCAGCTGTTGGGTAGATGCATCCGCCGCCAAGATCTAAATACATCTCACCCGATGAACCCGGGCACCCCTGCTAAGTAGCCAAACGTAGTGAACCACTTTGAGTGGCCTATGGCAGAGGTGTTGCTTATCCAATAAATGGCCTCCGAAATTGTAATTCCTATATAATAAATCATTTTACCAGAATGATAAATTAACCACACTTTACAATACTTTTCTGGGTACCATACAACTAATTACGAAAAACGATAAGCTGCATACTTGATGTATTGTTTGTACAAAACAACTACTGCGCTAATATTACATAATATCAAAGTCAACTACAATCATTTTGATAGTTTTAAAATATACTTTATTTATTTTATTACAGTTTGTAAAAGTATTACTTATTATATATTAGGTTGTAGTATACTTATTACTACAAGATCATGTAAAGTAAACAAACAATACAATATGAATAATAAAATAAAAACAACACAATATGTTTAATGATTTATTAAAATAACATGAAATGTGAAAAAAATTGTAAAAATTTACGGAGACTTTATTTCTCCGCTCCCAGTTGTTGATCGCCGCTGCCATTTTTTTCAAGGTAGTTCTTTTATTTTATTTGACAATCTGTACATTTTAATATAAATAATAGTTACCCTTTGCAATACAATGGATAGAACTAAAATAAATAATAAACAATAAAAGGTATGTTTAAGATATTATTAGTCTCTTATGATTCAAACTCTGTTAAACTAAACAAAAAGGGTTTATCTTCATTCTTAAAATTTTGACCGAAAACTTCCATTTCTTTCTCTGTATAATTATTCTTTTTTCTGAAAAAAAAAAACTTACAGCGTCTTAAAAATTGATCTAGAGTACATGTTCAAACAATTGATTTTACTTCATACCAATGATCCAGAAAAAAAACTAATCAGAGAGCCCTAGAGGCATTTTTAAAAGGTAGAAAAAACTTTTCAATTGGCATAAAAACTTTCAGACTTGTAATGTTGAATTTAATAATTATGAAATGAAAAAACCCTTGAATTTTTGCATCGCAATAGGATTCGAACCTACAACCTCTCTCTACTCAAAAGCAAATTTAATGTGCAAGCCAATTTATAAAATTATAAATATACATGATGTTAAGGGACATACTTGACTTACTTTATTTAATCAGTGAATCCTGACATTATTTGTAGTAAAAATTGTAAATGAAATTTTGGTCTCCGGTGACATTTTTGATGTTTTTTTTCTACTAAAATATAAAAAATCAGTATGTATTGGACAGTTAGAGGCACGGTGAGGAGAAGGTTGATTACTCGGCTGAGTGACCAGTGACGACATGTGGAAGATTTTTTTTGTTTGATTAAATAAAAATTGAAAAAAAAAACATACAAAAAGTGACTGGAGACCAAAATTTCATTTACTTTTTTACTCCAAATAATGTCAGGAATTACTGGTTAATGTAAGTCAAGTATGTCCCTTAACACCCTGTATATAAAAAGGTTTGATGTGTAGGTAGCATTAAAATGAATGTTATAAAAATTACTGATTCTTACATGCATACCATCTCATTCAAATAAAAAAATCGAATTGATTAAAGAAATAATCAGGAAAACACATTTTAACTAAAATAAAATTAACCCATTGGCATATCCACCAGTGTCAAAAAATACTATTAAAATACATTACACCCAACAAATTAACTACATAGTACTATAAATAAAAGTAAATTTTTGGAAACCCAATTTAAAATCACAACTCACTTACGTTGTTGTAAAGTTAGCATTTTTTTGTTATTATTAAGGCCAAAATCCAATGT
The DNA here is from genome assembly GCA_917563855.2 of Limnephilus lunatus. Classification (NCBI taxonomy): domain Eukaryota; kingdom Metazoa; phylum Arthropoda; class Insecta; order Trichoptera; family Limnephilidae; genus Limnephilus; species Limnephilus lunatus. The sequence goes on along the minus strand of OU830597.1, from coordinate 80,782,565 downwards.
TAGTCAGCTTCCGTACAATGTTAGTTAGCTTGTGCATATCAAACAAAAACAAAATCTTTCATTGTATTTATTTAGTCTAAATCACACATCAATATTGTAAAACAAAAAAAAGGCAAATATGTATTGAAAACGAGTAAGTAAATTGAAAAGCAAACATGTACACTAATTTGCAGGTGTTTATAGCAGTTTTAAAAATATATAGGTCGAAAAGAAATCAGTAGATAGCAAAAATGTCGTTGAAATATTATCAATTAGATTAGAGAAATAATAATCCAGTTTTTTCTATTAAAACTATCAGGCTGATCAACCCTACAAAAATGGTTTAGCAACTGTCGTAATGAATTGGAAAAAATATTTATTCCCTTTATTTAGTCAATTCAATTGTTTCCGTGATGATTTTTTTTTTTAATATTCCTTCCTAACCTAAATTTAAATTATTATTATTTTAATTTTTCTTTATTCATTGCTTTGATGGTTACATAATTTGTAGATTTTTTGACCACCATGCTAGGCACATGCCTGTGTTATAGTGGTCGATGTAACCTATTTAAACAAGTTTTTTTTTCAACACTTTTAATGACTTTTCAAAGAGGGTGATGAAATTGTACATCATTAAGTTGTCTCGGTCACCATAATACATATACCTACAGATGTTATTAGGTACAGGCAATACAAAACATAAAAAAATATTTAATAAAAAGTAAGGTGCATTTTTAATTCATTTATTACATATTATCGCTTGTACATAAAATGAAGCTGTATAAAAAAAATCTAAAACTGTATTAATTAATAAATGGATAGTAAAATAATTAATTATTATTGACATCCTACTATTTGTACTCACTCTATGATATTATGATGAAAGAATTATGGAAGTCCCACAATATTGTCAGTATGGTTTCAAATGCAAGAGGCAAGGCAAGATCTAAGGCCATAGTCCTAAATTTATACTGATGTAAAGAAACTAATAGCTTAAGGTTTCAGGTATTTTTCTGGTCCAAGAAAATTCACGCAATACTTTACTTGAAATAATTACAACCTTAGCCCATCATCCCGTGGTTCAGTAAGGAATCAAGAAAATGTACCGAGTTCTGTAAGAACCTGTGCAGAAAAGTCCCATAATGGACTATGCTGCAGACCTTTATCTTAATTATAGCAAACTTTACTTTTCCGCGCAGGGTCTTACAGCACTCAGTTTAGGTTGAATCCTCATTGACCCATAGGACAACAGCTAAGGTTGTTATTAGTTCAAGAAAAGCATTGTATAAATTATCTTGGACCAGAAAAATATCTGAAACCTGTTTGTAATTATGTACATACTTCAAGTAAAGTATTATATAAATTATCTTGGACCAGAAAAATACCTGAAACCTGAAGCTGTTAGTTTCTTCACATCAGTATAAATTAGGGTTAGTCATATAATAAGCAGATAGTTACGTACATTTAATTCGCCAAAGTTGAAAATAATTCAAATAATCCATACAAAATAAATAATATGTTTAAATTTGGTAAAGTAGAGCTACATTATTTAAAAAATAAAAATATATTCTAGCAGAACAAACTGAAAACAAAAATTTCCTGGCACATCTGTCGGCCGGTCTCCTATTACCGTTTCCACAAACAATACCTCAAACAATACCACAGACAAGGGGCAGGGCAACAATGTCTTGTTGTTTTCCATAGGCCATGGAAAGAAAAAACATGTTTGTGTCGGAGGAGACAGGCCTTTAGAAACATTCCACCTTACACAAACCTATTTTGAATACAAAAATAGAATAAAAGTAATATAAAAGCTAAAGCTAAAAATAAAATATATCATGGCAGTAGTTGTGCAAAAAAATCATTAATTAATCAAGATCATCATAGGAAAGTTTCAATATTTTTAAAGCATTGAAGCATGACGTTGATCACTGAATTGTTTAGGAATAATTTGAACCTTGAATACCTTTAACGAAAGAATAATTTCATCTAGAGCTATCAACGTGTAAATACGATAGTGAAGTTAGTTGAATACGACAGAGTTCGGACTAGTAAAAAATGACCATTGTCCAGTCAAGGGGGCGAGGTTAGCACATGATTCAACAAATAGAAAGGTGGGAGTAAATTTTTATGGTCCCGATTAACTCAATAGCTACTATACATTTAACCTTTGGAACGCCGAGCCACTGCGACCTAAAATCCGCAGTGTGCTGAGGTTAAATTTGTACTCGGCCCGCTGTGCATCGGCTAGGTCTATTTTCGTAAGAACTTGATGTTTTTTGCAAAATTATGTTTTCGTAAATTGTACAATCTTACCAGATATCGTTTACATATTCATAAAAATTGTATACATCTGTCATAAGTAGTTTCAGCAGAATAGCTACACATATTCAAAGAAATGATTTTTTCTATCTTTTGCTATAAAAAAATATATAAAGAAATACAAAAATATTCTTCACGTTTCATTATATTTTCTTCACAATAAAATAAATTATATGACGCTTTCCTCTAAATAAATACAGTACAATTTTGAAAATCGGAAATATTTTTCACTTTCACCGATAACTTCACGTACTTGAGAAATTTATTACGAAACTCACGGAACTTTATAATTTTTTGTCCATTCGAATATTATTTATTTTGGTAAGGTACAAACATTTTATAAAGTACCTAATTCCACATTTTTTGTTTTGACATTGCCGATCCGATGCTGATACAAATTTTGAGTATCCGATGGATATTTTCGGCAATTGAAAAGTTCAACTATCGAATTCAAATAGATGTAAACTTTAATTACCAATAAACTTACGTTTTTCTTATTAAATAATTATACATAATAGGGCTCATAAAGGCTTAGGATAAAATTATAATATATAGCGACAGATTATTATCACCTGTGCTACATATTTTCATAAAAAGCATTACGTACTAAAATTTACTAAGATACTGTCAAACCATGACCTTCATTAAATGCTATTACATATAATTAGAATGACATATTTTATGCTGAGAATCATCTTACTAGCACACACATAAATTACATATTTAATACTTCGAAATTGTGATATGTTTTCTTGGTAAAAAATATTAAAAATAAAATAAGGAAGGCATAACTTAAATAAAATAATAATGGTGTCTAGCTAAATAATAATAAAAATCATTTTCTTATCTTTAAATTTATATAAGTACAAAAGAGTAAGAGAAATAGATTCAAATAATACCGGCATGCAAAACAGCCTACCTCCTTTTGAAATGCACTAATTTATTAGAGAATAACCTAAATATTAAATATTATCACAAAAACGTTTGTAAAGTGGTCATCGGGGAAGCATTGCTGCGACAGAGAAGAATTTAACAAAGAAACTATCAAATGAAAAAAAAAAGATTAAAAATACTATGTACGTAGGTACTTAATGTACAAAAATAATACTTATTGTAATTGTACTTAAATTATATAATAATATCATTAAGTTTAAACGTAACACAACATATAATCTTTGTTTCGTGGACAGCGCTAATTATATTTTATAAAAAAACACTTTTTTGCACATCGTGCTTTAAAATATTAAGATGATTTTTTTTTTTGTCTGGTGTACTTACGGAATACGATTAAATAGTTTTGTCCACATAAAAACGCAATTCTTTCAAGAAATTAATATAAATACAATATTGGATTGAATCACCAATACAATACTGTATTTTTAGGAACATATGGATTAGTTTCTTGAAAGAATTGAGTATTTATACATACAAAACTGATTAATCATATTCTGTATTTACATACACATGTCAACAAATAATTCATCTTAATATTTTAAAGCGTAACATGCAAAAAGTGTTTTATTATAAAATATTTCAATTAGCGCCATCTAAAAACTCATAGATAATAAATTGTATTACTTTTAAACTTAAGAACATAATAAATTGGGAGCATTGTCTATTCCATCTTCTAATAAGAAAAGATAAAATCAATATAAGAAACTAAAAATAAATTTCAACTAAATTGGTTATTACTTAAACTAATGATGCACCTCTTCCTTCAATCAGCTCCAACCTTTAGTATGCTTACCTAGTTTGATCTTGCTGTCAATAATTATACTAAAAGTAACAATATACTCCAAAGGTACGTTATTTCTTAAGTAACACCTACAATCTATTTTATATACTATCGTTTTATACTTATACAATAATCATAATATGGTCCCAGTTCAGTAAAAAATTTCCAATCTATTGTAAAGCCAACATTTTCCATTTGAAAGACAGAAGAGAGAAAAATCAGATTTGTAGTTTAAAATCATCTCGACTACAAGTAATATGTATACATTTTGAAGTTTTATATACCTCTATAATAATAGATGAACTTTGAAAAGGTACAAATCAGAGTTCATTTTGGTGGGTGAATTTTGTCCGAACGGGGACGATATTAAAGCAACAACACTCTTTGATGGTTTGGTCTTCGGTTCAGTTAACATCGACAATATTATGCAGAAACATTTTTATCTGATGAAATAATAATAATATTAATAGGTGGCACGTCATTATATCTTACCGTTGAGATCAATAATCTTGTCAGCACCCCTAAAAAGTAATGCACAAAATAATAAAAGTACACAGAGAAAGTTGGCCAATGCTCCCTCAAACAAACATATAATTAATATTTTATTATTTAATACCATAAAAAATATAGATATAGGAAGAAACAATTGTGTAACTACGGGAAAATATATGTGAAATGCTGCTCCATCTACCTATGAACAGCATCTGTAGAATGGTTTACAAAACAAGAAAACCTACACATATCTACTAAGCAAAGCAATCACTCAATCAGACCAGTTCTAGTGATGGCCATAATCGAAATATCCATTTAAAATAATATCACTAGACGCTTTTCTAATTACCGTGACGAATCACGGTAACTGTACCGTGACGCCATAAAATAGGCAATAAACATACGTTCCCCGTTAATAATTATGTTTCCGTTTAAACACAATAATGCTGCAACTCTTTCAAAAGATGAGATAGACAATGCACATAAGATTGTTTCCTCCTAAGGAAAAAAGTAATCATTTTCTTGCATCTTTCTCACACACTGCCCTGTGACGTCTCTATAGACCCTTCAATACTACTTGCCATGACAATAATTTTGAAAGTATGTAATATATAGTTATGACGATAATATTGCAGTGTGAGTGAATTCCAAAAATTCACAAATGTTAAATGTCAATGCGCTGATGGTTTTGCTTTTGTTCTTAAACATATAACGCTGCAGCTCTTTCTTAAACACTAAATAATCCTTTCCGACCGGTAAAAAATGTCCGAATATTGATGGGCCTCACCAGTAAAGCTCTTAACTATGATTCCGTGGGGCTGGGCGACTTACTAGTTGAAACACAAGCGCGTGAAGGTACCCTGCATCACAAGGCTGCGTACCGTGCTACGGTCACGAGGAACAATTTTACGCGAGATCTGGCAACACTGGTGTGTAGGTTGGTTTCTCTACGCCAAATCCCCACAACGCTGCACTCTCTGTGACACTTAGTCTCGGCTTGGCATCCATTTGCGATAGAGCTTCGCTCGCCGCACCCGCCAGGTGTGAATTATGCTCTATAGATAGTTTTTTTGTGCAAAGAAAAAAATCCCTGGTAGAAATTCATTCTCAGCTTCTTGACTTGTATGGAAAACAGTGTATGAGTGCGAAAACGTGCACAAATGGTGCAGATAATTTAAAAGCGTGCTGGAAGGCCATCAGTTTCAGACGAAAAACTTGCCAAAGTGGAAAAAACAATGATTGCAGATCGACAGGTGACGGTTCGGGAGCTCTGTGATATGATCCCTGATGTCAGTAAGACCACTAATGACAAGATTTTGACAGAACATTTGGGAGACCACACGTGGGAAGAATTCTTGGACTCCATTGTGACTGGTGACGAGACCTGGATACACTACACGACACTAGAGACAAAGGAACAATCCCCGTGGAGTCTTTCAGATTCGCCCAAGCAAAGTTTAAAAACGAATTATAAAGCGTAACTCACACCTGGCGGGTGCAGCGAGTGGAAGCTCCATCGCGAACGGCTGCCATGCTGGGACTAAGCGTCACAGAGGGTGCAACGTGTTGGGGATTTGGCGAGGGGAAACCAGGCTACACGCCAGGGTTGCAGGATTGCGTGTAAAGTCGTTCCTCGCGACCGCAGCACCTTGGAGACCTTATTTTGCTGTCAATATTTTTTTAAAGACAAACTCACGCTCGTATGAAACCGGTCCGAAAGATAAATCGAAAAGGTGATGTCTGCACCCCCCAAAGGAAACATACAATCATTATCATACATCTCCCTCACAAGTATAAATGCAACACAATTCCCATCGCCGTGGCCGAGCCGTAATAAGACATATCTGTTTCCTCCAAAGGAAAAAAAGTAGTACTTTGGAAGAAACAGACATATTTTCTGTATCTCATCTTTATCTCACCATTATTTAATGCGTAAGAAAGAGCTGCAGCATTAATACGATAAGGAACGTATGTTTATTTATTTTTTTGCTGTCACGGTACCGTAATCATGAATCCCATGATTACGGTACGGTAATCGTCATGATAATTATAAAAGCGTCCAATTAATCAAAATAATAAAATACATCAGAAACATTTCGATTCTTAAAAAAATTAATTAAAACATTTCATATTTTGAAAACTATGTGAATAATACTTACGGAGATTGACAAAAAGGCATCAGTCTCAAATAAATAAAAATTTGATGGTTGTCAATTATTTGTAAAAATTCATTTGTCGTATATCATACAAAGAAATAGGTGGTATTTTTTAGTAAATTAAAAGAAATTGTGTTGAGTTCAAAGAATTATGTATTTATGAAATTGTTTTTTCTCGTTGTTTCTGAATTGAATGTTTCGATTCTGGCCATCACTATCCACTTCCACTAATCCCACCCGTATCTAAACTTGCCCAAATAATAAATAATGTTGCAGACAGCCAAAAAGATTTCTTTTTTTCTATTAAATAAACAGTTGCACAAAACACCCGTTTTGATAGCAGGAAACGGAAATAGATTATCATAAATTAATCTATGACAAATCATGGTAGTTAAATTTACATTACTGTCTGCAACATTTTTTCAGCTGAATCAAAAATGTTTACATTTACATTGTAGTGTACACATACATCGCGGTATATATATATATGTTACTGTAAAAGCCCGTACTACGGTAAATCCTAAGACTTACCAATTTACTGGCTTTTACAGTAACATATACATTAAAAAATTGTACACATCCATTAAGAGTGAAAATAATAAATAAAAAAGTGAATTTTGAAACAATTGAAAATATGAGTGGATGAAGGTTCGTCATCTTACAAAATCTTAAGAAATCTTAAAAGTTTTAAGAAATTTGAAATACATAATTTTTCATTAATTAGGAATATCAAAATTTAGGTAAGTATGTCAAAGATTTCAGATTTTAAATTTAATTTGAATACTGAATAACAATCCCACCTGCTCCTAACTGTCCGAGGACGGTGGGACTATGGCATCCCCAATCAGGGTGTTTTGTAGGGCTAATAATAATAATAATAATAATTCTAAAGGGAGTGCTAAGAGAAAGCTATTCAGATTTGGTCAACAAACATGGCTAGAGCCATTTCCAGCAAAGTTTGATCTCTGAATGGTGGTGTTTGGTTCTCTAGGGCGTTACTGAGAGTATCTGAAACTCTTTGCTTTTGTTTTTGCATTCATCCATGCAAAAACAACAGTTTTTGAAAAATGAGAACATAACATTTTCATCCCCTCACTTCTTCAATTGAAAATTACATTTTTAATACAGTCTGATATAGATGGCTGTTTAATATACACAATGTAAATATAAATTGTTTTGAAATTGCTAAAAAAAACCTTATTTTATTAAAGCTCACTCCAAAACTGATACCTAATTGAAACTTATTAAAAAATATGACATACCTGTAGAGGACGTAGTGCTGAATTATGAAGAATATATCGAAAATGACCGAGAAGAGTCCCAAGCCAAACTTGGTCGGGTCTCCAAAAATGGAAATCCAATCGTTATAGTTATAGGCGTTCAGTATCATCTGCAGCATGCTCAAAATTCCGCCGGTAAAGTCCAAGAATATGTTTCCAATGCTCCAGCCAACTGTGGACTTTCTTTTGTAATTCATGTAGGCCTGGAAATATGTAACATTTATGAATATAAAACTTTTGAAACATTTTTATTTTTAAAATGATGTTTATCATTTACATTAAAATTAATTTTATTTTCACCACGCTCCTGACGTTTATAGGATAGCGGTTGTATGCGACACTTTATATGATTCATACAATTTCTATGAAAATTAATGCACATGTGTCGATCGTCCAGTTGATTAGTCAGACATCTCCAAATACTAAGTTTTGAGATAATGAGGAAAACAAGATTCAAATGCTCACCATAAATCAAATATCATTTACACATGTCTGCGTTTTACATATAAAATATGCTATAAAATAATACAGGGAAGCATAACAGGCCAGTACATTAGTATGACATTTTGAAATATCCTACTAGCGACCCAGAAAACATCAACATTTTGTTTAATTCACTAAAAAAAAATCTGTATTCTGGTGATGTTTATGAGTAGAGACCGGATTATATGCAACAAAAATAGCCCAAAATATGCATGCAAATATGCAATAAAAATAGCTAAAATATGCACGAAAATCCATAAAAAGGGTCAAAATATGCAACATGAAATAATACAGGAAGTCGTATTTTAACATATTTTTTTTATTTCAGTAAGCTATTAGTTCTCAAGGATAACAATTATATTTTCGAAAATATCAATTATAAAATGTATTTAACAATAAAATTTAAAATTTACCTTTAAAAACGTATATGACTAAGTACTGTTCTAAATGTTTTGTAGACAAATTGTGTCTCGCTTAATATATTTTTGTAAGCGGAAAAGGAACGTTCTACGTCTACTGATGTGGCTGGACAGAATTTAAATTTGGGTGCGATTTTTGAACTTATTGTTCCGGGCAAAATTTCACCTGCCCCGTTGATGAAGTTATCAATTTGGTACAAGGGTTCAAACCCTGGGTTATTTTTCAGTACGTTTTCAAATTTTTCTTTGAGTTTACTCGGGAATAGCTTTGGCAACGAGGAATTCATAAGGCGAATTTTCTTCATAACCTGAATAGATGCATTCAACGCCAATCCATGAGTTTCAAGCGTTTTTATACTTGCAGGTATGTAGGCGAAATGAGTGGCAATCATAGCTAGTTTTTTTTTAATACTAGCGTCGTCAAACGATTCTTTGCATTGGAAAACTGCCAAAGCCTCTGTACTATTGAAGTCATTGATAACACCCTTGATGGCTTCAAAATGTTCATGGTAAAACATCGCAGCTTCGATCCATGTACCCCAACGTGTTATTACTGGCTCGGGAGGTAAAGGAATATTTGGCAGTTTTTCTTTGTAGGCCTTTATACGAGCAGGCGCCTTCCCAATAGCTGCCCAAACAAAAACATTATTTCTCTACCGTACGCCAGCTATTTCGGTGTTTCAATACAAATTCATACAGGCGATTTACATCGTATGGTGTAAATGGCAGTTCTGGCACAGATCGTTCGTACACCTATAGATGCTAATGGCAGCCGTTGGGTTAAGGAACACTTTCTTTGCTGATGAAATCGGGTTATTTACGTTCGCAAATGTGGATCTCACTTCTTCGGCGAATATGTGTATTCCGTGAGCAAAACACGTCACATGAATCAAATTGGGATAAAATACTTGGAGGGCTTTGCCTGCTTTAATCATATAGGGGCAGCATCTGAGAGCAACACATACACATTTTCATCCGCAGAAGAATCAGGAAATATTTTTTTTATACCCTCATTCACAAATCTGGCGATCGTAGAATGATTTGCCTTTTCAAGTTCTCTGCAGGCCACCAAATAGGAAGGTGAAGGTTCAAGTTTTAATGCACCAACAATCAAATTTACAATGTAACGGCCGCAAGTGTCGGTGGTTTCGTCAGCAGAAATCCATATGATGTTATCATTGAATTCATTGCGTATTTCTTCCAGGACATGTAGATAAATTGATGGTATGTAATTTTTACGTAAAGTAGATTCATCCGGTATATTTTGATTTATGCAATATTTTCTGAGAAAATCTTTCAAGGCAGGATTTGTCAGTTTATATAGAGGGATATTGCTTGCAAGAAATGCTTCACATAGATCCATGCAAACGTGATTTTGTTGTTTACCTTTGGAGGTTACTTCACTGTTACTGCTACTTGCCACTGTAAAAACTTGTTGTCGTGGGCCCTTCTTCTGCACTCCTGCGATATGAACACTGGTTTTGACATGCTGGTCTATTTGGAACTTTTTTATGCTAGAAATGTTTTTCTCGCAAACTCGGCAGTATAAAACTTTCCGTCGTATGTAAATATTCCAGGATATTCAGCTATCCACGTATGGGCACTTTTTTATCAGGGGGCATGGTTCACTTTCACAATGTACAACTTCGTGCAAACAAACAAAACACTAGATGAAACTCTAAAGAACAGCGCGTGCGACCAGTCAAAAACAAAATTCGCAATTCACTGAATTACCATAAACAATATACCAAACCACCCCTCATACGAATGTATGAATTGTTTTCGGCAATTAGCCGAATTACGCTGAGTAGCCGCGAGCGCAGGCGAAGATGAGAGAGGTTCCCCGCTCCGGCCGCCGGCCGTAGCGATCAGTAAGATCAGTTATCAGTTCGCTGGCCGCGCGCCTTGCTATCTGACGTTTATAATGTCGCTATGTGAAGCATCTGAACGATATCAAGTGAAAATATGCAAGATCTCAAATTTTTTGCTAAAATTTGCAACTACCGCTGAAAAGGGTCTAAATATGCATTTGCATATGCAAATATGCAAATGCATATAATCCGGTCTCTATTTATGAGTAATCTTAATATTGTACAAGATAGAGGGTATACTTTTACATATAACTGCATACTTAATCAACTGAACCATCGATATATGCATGTAGCGCCGAGAGAATACTTTTATTAGCACCCATATAATATGTCCCCATAGCAGTGGAGAGGTTAAAAAATGTAATTTCCGTTTTGTATCCTTGCCATTTTCAAAATTGGAATTGATTTATGCTTGAAGTAAATTATTTATAAAGAATCTTTTCAAATTCAAACTAGCCATAAAGTACCTACCTACAATATATTTTAGAAGATAATCATTCTTATTCTTTATTTGAAATGTGCTTCTTTTTGCAACATTTCTCAGTTTCATTTTGGCAAGTCAAGTTACATCCTGTGAATTTTCAGAGGTAACAACTAGTTATTAAATAAATAGAAAGCACATTGTCAATCAAAACATGAATCCATTTTACAGTAAACTAATTTTACTACTCTTACCCGAGTCAACCATTAGATTTTTATATAGAACATACAATAAGGCGTATTGCCATTATTTAAAATATCCGGAGCTCATTACGCGATATTATGTGGTGAGCTGAAAATATTGGGTTGACCAAATACAAATTTGATGCCAGAACTCGCAGATTCAGAGTATTGCTCAGACCATCAGACTTTCCGCTCTTTTTCTTTTATCAGACATTTAAAAAGATAAATGTGCAAAAAGTACACATATAATTTACTACAAGAAAAACAATAATATTTCTTGTATGTCACCTGACTTCTAATAATGATACAATGGCAATACATTATAGAGTAAGCATTAAAAATAATCATGGTTTGTCACACAAAAAACAAATAAAAGATATTGAACAACAGGAGATAATATTTATATTATTCTGTAAATATATATGATTGACATGGAAATTCAAAATGGGACTTGTCATAAAACAATGCTTGTGAGAATAACAAAACAATACTTAATTCCGTGCTGAAATATTGTAACTTTCAAAACTTTATTGGTTTTCTAGCAACAAATAAACAAAAATTTTAACAAAACAAAAAACGACTTCAAAAAATGCACTAAAAAGTAAAAAAATAATTTCGTACGATTGTTATTTTTGGAGTCAGTGTCAGTGACTCTAAAAATAACAATCGTACGAAATTATTTTTTTACTTTTTAGTGCATTTTTTGAAGTCGTTTTTTGTTTTGTTAAATTTTTTTATTTTTGGTGACGAGCGTGCGTTAAGAGGTTTTACTGCAAAAAAAGAATTATCAAAATCTGTTGGCGTAATATTGAGTTATTCGTCCATTTGTTGCGTACATACTTCTTGCAAATTTAAGACATATATGGTTTTCTCATGGATCCCATTGTCAGAACTGGACCAAATTAAAATGTGACCACACGGGAAGCACCAGCTTTCTAATTAAAAAAGAATCATCAATATCGGTTCACCCAATCGAAAGTTCTGAGATAACAAACATAAAAAATAAAAAAAATCTGTCGAATTGATAACCTCCTCCTTTTCGAAGTCGTTTAAAAAACAATGTAACTATGTAAATATTACTTCTATAGAATCGAGATAAAAAAAATATTTATTGTGGTTTTCCTCAGGGTTTCCCGATTGCTTAGCTTAATTGCACACGTTTAGAGATTAGTTTATGATATGCCTTATAGGTTTTTAAACTATGAATAGTGTATTATACGCATTTTGCTAAATAAATAATAGGTGCCACTAAGGTAAGAATCTTGCACAAGACTTTACAAGTCACAATGTGCAATTGAACATTATTAATACCCCAGTGTCTGAATGGTTGAATTTCAGAACCCAGTTTCGAGCGCATGTTGACGCCACGCCGTACGCGTTGCGCACAAATAACATCAGTGTAGGTAGAATTTCAAACAAAACTACCGTTGTTATTCGGTTTTGAATTCAAGAATTCGTCACAAGATGTCGCCACTTACATCAGCAGCTCGCATGTAGATGTTTCTTCCCTAGGTATAAGTACTACGGATTTATAGAATTTAAGTATCTTTCCGGGTATGGAGAGATTACATATGGCGTCATTGCCTCTCACGGTTACTTTAACTTGGTGACTAGCTGTCACTGGATCACAGTGGATCCGAGGAACTGGCTATTTTTGGAACCAGTTCTTATCGGATTTATAAAATGGTTACCTACACCCAAAGCCGCCCGCTCCGCAGGTTTTTAACTGCTAGTTCATATTACTGTCAAGTGTTTCAGTAATATAGTCATGCAAAGAACTGTCTAATATTTAGCATACGTGTATATTCATAAACAATTATGATTAGTTCCGCTGGCATCAATATTGATATTATGTGAATCACATTTCATTGTTCATTAAATGGTATGTAAATAGATAAACAAATTGAAAAAAAAAACAATTTCCTGCACAATTAGAGGCACATAAATAGTGATGCCTATTAATCACATCACATAGAAAAATCGGTAATATTTGCAACTGCGAAATATTGATTTTACAAAAAAAATATATATTGATAATGATAATATATTGATTTTACGAAAATAATTATCTGGGACTGGGATTTATTGTCATGAAATTATGCGTTGCTAACCATTCATACGATTGCGATGAAACTATGGGGATTTGATGTGCGCATGCCCGCGTTAGTTTCTATATATAATAGTGAGCTCTGGCGTCGTGAAATTATGCGTTGCTAAACCGTTCATCCGATTGCGATGAAACTTTGATGAGTTGTTGTGAGCACGTCCGCGAAGGTTTCTATATATACTGGTAAGCTCTGGCATAGGTGGCACGCGAGCTGTTTGAAAACTGAATGTACCGGGACTGAATGTATGGAATGCGGGAGGGTACCTCGGGAGAGGGGAGTGGAGAGAGGGAAGGCGGAGTAGGCGGAGTGGGAACTCATGAGTGGAAGGGGACACGGGAGAGGAAGGGGAGCAGAAGCGGAACGGGACAAATGGAAAAGGACACGCAGGGAGAAACAATTTCTTTATTAAGTGGCATAGCAACGCATGCCGGGAACCTGCGAGTGGAAGATAAAATTATCTTGATTAGTGTTAATATAAGAGAAAAAAAACATATTATTTTTACCTGTGGAACATACTTAATGAGAGTAATGGCCAGCTTAACGTAGCTGCAGATATACAGGAAGTCCAACCAATGGAAGACATCTGTACTGGCCAAAATAATAGATACCACTATCACAACAGCAAATATACCCAGGATCACTCTAGCCACATTGGACATTCTTTGATTATCACTCTGAAAAACAATACAACATAGTTAGAATACATTTTTAGAAAATGGAAATAAATATATACAAGACAGGGATCGCCAATCCAAATCCTTCACCATCCAAGTTAGGTTTGCGGCTCTTCAGGCATCGACTCCAATTTCACCTCAACTTAACCAGCATTATGAGATGGATCCACCAAATGAACTTTGACTGCAAATTCACATCCATTGACTTTTCTACGAGTCTAGAATATTTTTATTTTTGAGCACTTCCCTGGCAAGGAACAGGTCCTGGTTTCAAATCCAAGATGCAACTGAATCTTTTCTGTTTCATAATTTGGTTTGAGAGTCGCTAATATTGTCTTCAATAGTTAGATAATAAAGTTATTATTGTGTTCAAATGTACTACTTATTAAACAAAGCAAGAGCCATTTTGATGTAAACTACATAATTATTTATCTTCCCTCTTGATTTAACAAAATTCTTCAGCCCAAATTATTTTTATGAAAAAATCCACATAATAGGCTACTTGCACGTTTTTAATTTTTTTTCTGGTTTAGGCAAATATTCTAAGACATTCCGTTTTTTTATGTATTTTTGAAACCCTGGCGATAATTGAAAATTTCAATCAGAAAAATCAGACCATTTTTAAACCGGAAAGAGGGGACATAATTTTATGGGTGCGAAAAAACGATAATTACATAGCCAAAGATCATTTTTAAAAAAAATTACATTTTCCACACGAATGGCACAGGAGAATAACGAGGCATACCAAAAATATTACATCCCATAAATATTTGTTTCCTTGATCCATCTTATTGATCACTAATCATTATAATGTTCAAATTTTATATATGACTAAATCCAATGTAATATGCTTGTACTTGTAAATTATAATAATAATAATTTAAAAAATTTAAATTTTGTTCAAATCAGCACCATAAAATGTACGGGGTTCTCTTCATAACATCTGTCAAAATGTCAAACCAAATGATAAGTTCGCAGAGAACAAACAATAAATCTAGTGAATGTTAAATGTCAAATTCAAAAATTCGCCTGAAATCAAAGTGTTACCATTTAAAAAATAAAAATCAGTGTGGAATTTTACAAAATTAATAGAACATTATCGTAGACGGAACATTTTTATGTAGTGACGTCACAAGCCCAAATAATGGATTTATTTATTTTAAAAAAAAAACTGTAGGTTTCTAAAAAATTTTACTAACATTTTCGTAATCTTAGTAAAAAAATCTATCCACACGATTTTTTCCAAGTCATTGTGAAATCCATGCAAGTGGCCTATTAATGTTTTTATATTTGTACCACACCAGATTTCGAACCCATGATGTTACCGCTCTGCCAGGAAGGTCGTTATTAATCATACAATACCAAATAAAGTACAAATAACCTCAACTATTATCCTAAGCTCTCCAAATTAATACAATCATCTGCTTATCTCAGAGGGGCTCAGTTCCCAAATGTAACAGCAGTAAAATAGCATAAGTCTTTTATTAATTAATGATACACTTTAAAAAAAACATATATTTGCTGCATGTACACAACTGACAAATTAATAAAAAAAGGAATTGCATAATAAATTGTTTGCTTAAAGATAAAAGTGTGAAAATGGCTAACAACCAAGACAAAATAATTTTTTATACAATAAAAAATGGATTGCATTAATAGAACGATTATGCAGGTAAGTTGTTTACTTTCCTCACAACTGCGCATACATTTTCCAAGGTTCATAGAAATTATCAACTTACAAAGTGTGAAGTGCAGTAAGTTCGGTGGTGATTCTATGTACGTCTTAGTACAACAAGTAGAAAAATAAAACAATTTTTTTCAATATTCTAAAAAAGGTAGTTTCAGGGTAAATATGTTCAATAATTGTTTGTATGGAAAAAAAAATCTTCTATAGGTAGGTGTAGAAAACTTGGAAACCAAAAGCAGGAGACATATACTAGATTAAACAACTAAATATAAGGATGTATATATTTTATGGGATGTTTGGGATTGCACTAACCTCTCAACATTTCAAAAATTTTAAATACATGGCTTAGATTAAAGATAAAGTCATTATTTGTACATAATATTCGCACATCCCATAGAATAGTGTTGTAAGTCAAAATTTTCTATTTTAAATTTTATCTCTGAAAAGTAAAGTGATTGTGATTATCTGTGCCCATGAAAACCATATTAAAATTAGATCACTCTATCTCTGCAAGATGTCGCTAGTATCTCTTTTCGACGGGATCGCCTGTTCATCTTTCAATCATTTGTTTTCGGTCTTGTGTAAAATTAACGTTTTTGTTACACTTTTTTTATGGGATGTGCGATTTCTATTTTGGAGTAGTGTTAAATACTCATATTTACCTCATAATATCTGCACTGTATTATAACAACCAGGGTGGCAAATACGGCATGTATGGCAAAGAAAATGTCATTCGTTTGTACAGGATTTAACCCACGAGGATATCTGTTGAAGTATTCATCCTAAAACAAACAAGTCAAATTATAAAATAAAATTAAAACACAATATTCATATTGTCTTATTAGCGTAAAAATTTGACATTTAATGAAAGATGAGAAAAAAAATTGATGCAAAGGTTGATTCTAAAAACTACATAATATTATGACTTGCATAGGTAATGCATTCATACAGCAATATTATTTATGAGTGCTCAGCGTAAAGGAAAATTCAATGTGATATTGTAAAAATAAACAAAAGTAACACACCTGTATTTCTGGAATGTAAAAGAGACCTAAGTTGAAGATTGAATATAATATGAAACCCACGATGTTCAATCCGATGAAGTCAAAGTTCAATCCCACTACACTTTTTCTTTTATAGTTCACCCACATCTGCGGGTAAAAGGAAATAGACCAAGCGAGGAAGTATATCCATCCCATAACATAGGAAATATGGTAGATGGCATTAGAATGCAATACGGTCACTTTAATGTATAAGTTATCCACCCTAAAAAAGAAACCATGAAATCAGTAAATTATACTAAAACTAGGCATTCATATTAAGTTTAGTAAATACCTATATCTCTATAAGAATCATTTTCACCTTGGAAATAAAATTCAGAAATGTAAAATTGTAAGAAGTGTAAACACACACATCGCACCTGAGCGATAATAGTGGCACAAGTAAAAAAATGCATTTTTGAGTTAAGTATGCAGAAATGTTCCTGGATATCTATTATATCTACGATAAAAACGGCACAATTCTTAAAAATGTTATTGTGGCCTTAAAAGCGAATAAGTCATTGTTATATTATTATGTTTTACTTGAATTCAAGCAAAAATAGTGGCACAAAGATCATTGTGAAACTTTTTTTTTTTTTTTTAAAAGAAATTCAAACATTCCCGGGTTATGAATTACCCAACAATGTTTGAAAATCTCCTACTACCACCACAGAAAGCCGAAAATGTTGCTTGTGTTGTGATGGAGGACTTAGCCAGCCGAGGAATCGAACATGTGATGCCCGGGTGGGACCCAAGCGCTATGCCCACTCAACCACTGACCGGTCAAATTATTATATTATTTTTTTTATTTTTATTATTTATTGAGTTATTTTATACTTAGAGATGGTAAAATTTAGCATTAATTTTCAGATTTTTTAGCATTAATAATTGGAAATTTAGCGTTTTATAGCGTTTTGAGGCATAATTTAGCGCTTTGTAGCAAAATAGAAAAAAATGTATTTCCTGAATGTTTTTAGCGCATATTTTAAGTATTTTTGGTAAAATATATGTTTAACCTTCATTTGCAAGTATTTCTATGTGAAAGATTATAAATAATTAATTTTAATATTAAATTAATAAGGAAGGAAACTCTAAGTACGGGTCGAACACAAACACAACTAATGCAGATTGCGATTAACATCAATAGGCGTAATTTATTTCGCACAATTTGTGTAATGTCAAAAAGCAATTTTAGCCTACAGTACAAAAATATTAAATATTTACACATAAAATAGTAACAAAATTATAAAAATCGTAGGAAAGGCTTCCAAAAATGAAATAAAGTAGGCATAATACTTTTCCCTGCACATTCACGAGAAAATTTGCGAGAAAGTAATGTGTTGTTGAAGAACGTGCGATGTAAGGAAAACCCGAGCTTACGCACACAGTCGGGGGAGCGCGAGCTGAAGTTAGAGATGATTTTTAATCACTTATTTCCGCTGATAAATATCGATTTTTTGAAATTCTCACATATTATTTTAATACCCAGTATTTTCGGGAAATTCGCGCCTATTTTGCTAAATAGAATAATTTAGTGAAATATGGCCAAAATCACGTTTTTCGCTATTTTTTTGCGTTTTTTAGTTAAAACGAAATTTTGCCATCTCTATTTATACTACATGAATATAAACTAATAAGCACAATGTAACATTTCATTTGATAAATTTAAATATTTTTGCAGTAAGCATAACATTTCTTTTTAAATACATTAATTCTTTCTTCATTCTTCAAACTTTCAGGCATTTCATCATACATCTTTAGTCCTCTACATTAGGCAGTTCTGTGATTTTGATTTCTTCATTTGTGGCAATCGAACTCTGTTTATATTTCTTGTTTCATAATTATGTATGTCTATTAAAAACAATTTCATCCTTAAAACCTAATTATTATATTAAACCTTATATTATCATATTAAACCTAATACATATTAATATACTGCTTTTCAATTTTTGTAAAACAATGTTTTTTATTGATGAAATACACTAAAACGAAATATTCAAACTGCTCTCCTGAAAAAAGAAGTTTCTTGAGTTGTGCCATTGTTATCCCCCGAGTGCGACATTTTCTGATGTCTAGATATAGAATTTTTCAAATTCTATAAAGCAACTCGTTCAAAAGAAAATTTTCAAAGTACCTAGTTGTAAAATAGTAATAAACTGGGTTGGTAGAGTAGCAAGGGGTTTTCTTAATATGGTAATTTAACCACTTTACAACATGATTAGAATCAATAACATCAATCTATAAGCCCTGATAGAGTGCACGCCAATACATGCCCTTATGCTCTCTGATATCTAACAAGCCTCCGTTCTAAATAGAGATATATCATGCAAATACTTCAGTAGGTTATATCATAGTGCAAACGGGAGACCATTACGAACCAATAAACAAAAGTAAAAGTTCAGTGTATTGACCCGTTCTATTGAAGGCAATAAACTGCCACCGAACAAGCTAAAGGGATCAATTGCTCTCAAACGAATTATAGTAAATTTTAATGACTCGACAAATAATGACAAATGTTAGTACATGCAATTTACTCTGTAAAAGCTGATCTTAATTGGAGTGTATTTAAACACTTTGAAATCATTTTTATTCATACATTAAGAAAAAAACAGGTATTTTAAGAGTAGAATAGTAATTGGAACGTAGATTATTACATACAAATATGTACAACTGTGCTCAGTTTTGTCTTGGACTTAATTTCAATATATTTATGTGAGTAGATTTTAACACTTTTACCGGATAATAATTGAAAAACATATATGTATAGAATTTTATAATGTTCAACGTCTATATATGAATAAATCCAATGTAATATACTTGTACTTGTAAATTATAATAATAATAATATATTATAAAATTTGATTTTGTTAAAATCCGCACCATTACCATTATACTTCTAAAACAGGTACAGAAGGATAAAATGTACGGGGTTCTCTTCGTAACATTTAACAAAACGTCAAACCAAACGATAAGTTCGCAGAGAAACAACAATAAATCTGGTGAATGTTAAATGTCAAATTCAAAAATTCGCCTGTGTGTTGCCATATAAAAAAAAATTAATGTGGAATTTTATAAAATTAATAGAACATTATCGGAGACGGGAAATTTTTATGTACTGACGTCCCGAGCCCAAATAATGGATTAATTTATTTAAAAAAAAAACTGTAAATTTTTCCTAACATTTTCATAATCTCAGTAAAAGATCTATCCTCACGATTTTTTTCAAGTCATTATGAAACCCATGTAAGTGGCCTATTAGACCATGTTCTAATTTATTAAAAATTCTTATGTAGAAACTTTAAGTGTGGGTTTTACTGTATATCAAACACTTTTTGTTGCCCACAAGTGTTAATATATTTGTTAATCACGCAGGCCTCCATATTCAATGCAGCAGAACGTGCTGTCAGTTGCATCATAAAAGTTAACGAATATACTAACGGTATAACGCCAGATGGTGTCACGTTGGCAATGATGTCCAAGTGACCCGGGTTAACACCCAAAATACACACTTGATGTGTCCGCGACTCATTCGCCGGTGTGATGGCCGAGTCCGACAGATTGAGGGAGGGCGGAAACAGTTGGACCATTTCATCATGCTGCTCATAGAACTTGAGAATGTACCCGTTCAAATCGCCGCTGGAAATTCAAATTGATGGAATTAATGCACAATTAAAACAACGAGGAAATAGTTTATAATTTTGTCATTCATGAATTGATGGAACACAATTAAGACAATGTGAAAATAGTTCTTAATTTTGTCACATTCGTGAATTGATGAAATTAATACACAATGACAATTTGGAAATAGTTGATAATTTTTCCACAGTCATAATACCGAACGGCATTCAAAATACTATGTCATAATTTTAGTAACAATAACAAGATCCCACGTGATTCAAAATAATATGTCCTAATTTTAGTAACAATCACAAAATCAATGTGATTGAAAATAATTTGGCACAATTTTAAAGTAATTGATTTTTGGGGTATTATGCCATGTTGTGCTTTCTCTTCATTTAACTGTCCGAAACGTTGGCTAAAGGACGAGGAAATGAAACAGGGCACAATACAAGCGCAAAAATCGAAAAATGTCAAGACGCTGCTCTCGCTGTTTGGCACATATAATTAGACTTTTTAGAGTCCTCCAACCGTCTGGAACCAGTGAGACTATGGCATCCCCAATTGTTGTGATCAGCTGAAGTTAAGGGGAAGAAGATTGAGAGGAGGAAGGTGGTAAAATTTCCGACTATTCTAGATCTGATCACCAAACATGACTAAAGCCATTTCAAGATTCTGAATGATAGTCTGGGGCAATATTATTAGTATCTACCACACTGGAATGCGCCTTACATGTTTATTGAAGTAAATTAATTCAAACAGTATTACAATATTCAATGCGTTGTGACGCTTGTATACAAATTAGGATCATGTATCTATGCTAATCCGAAGTGAAGAAATGCAATGGAACAAAAGAATAATTAAAAATAGATATAATATACCAATTAATTAAACATTCTTTCGTACAAAACGCATTGGAAAAACCAACTGTAAATACAAACTTTCATTTAATACAAAAATATATATGTAATTTGATTGGGAAATAGCAGAGCTATTCCATGTAATTATTATTTTTTTTATTGAAACTCACAACAGTCTTAAAGATAAAAATATCTCAGTTGGGCAGCATTGTTACGCGGGTTAAGGTGGGGGATGTAGGAAGGGAATCAATGAAAGAATTAAGCAATAAATTACGTAACTTGTTTCAAAATGAGTGGAATATTTCTGAAAAAAAAAACTTTAATAAGCTTAATTATCACAAAAAAGTTCAAGACTAAACCAAATGATTAAAAATAAATAATAGCTCTATCTATATACATTATAAATTAATAACAGACAGAATAAAACTTACTTTGTTATAACATCAAAAAATTCAGTACCATCTACTAAAATTTTAAGTTCTTTAGATGAAAATTCGACTGTCTTTGTTTGGTCTGCTTGCAAAGCTGAAAATATGAAAAAAGAAGATTAAACATTAAAAAAAATCGAAAAAAAAAAGCAATATTAATATTATTGTAATATTCAGTTCCAAATTACATTATCAAATGGTTTTGATAAAATAATTGAATACCGAAGTAATTATTAGCCACTGGAGTGTTTTTGGCCACATTTTGGCCAATTTGCAAACACCCTCAAGTGTTCGCTGGCCAAAATGTGGCCAATTTGAAGAGATATTTTAAAACACTTGTTGGAATTATTTCAAAAGTTCCCGCGCGTTGTTTACTTCGATTAATCACAAAGATAACTTAGTATTTTCACTTTTCAACAAGAGATGTCTCACATCTCTTCTGAATTATTTGTTATCGACATTTGGCGAACTGAAATTATTGAAATATTTTTTCCTACAAATCGTTGTACAGTGCAAATAAAAACATACCAAATCCACTAATTAAAACTCAAAAAGCCATAATGAAAATTATACTGAAAGTTCCTGTAAGAACTAGCACTGATGAAATCTTCAACAATCTTAACATCATGTCAATTAAACAACTATATTCTAAAATACTCATTTACATTCATAAGTACAAAATCCAAGAAATAATAACTAACACGTACATTAGAAACACTAGATCTCATGGTCAAAAACGGTGACCAGACAACTCAGAATGAAACCAACTCAGAAGCACCTCAGAAAGGTCATTAAGAGTGATGATAAAAATATATTAAAAAAAATAGTTAAATAGGTTAAGTTAGGTTAGGGTAACCGGCTATTTAAAAAAAAAATCATAGTTGTTGGTTTCACTCTGAGTTGGCATGGAACCATCAAAAACATATCCAACAAGTAACTACTAACACAACATTTTGGCAAAAAAGCTTCTTATATTATGGTATTAAACTCTACAATAAAATACCACTCTCACTCAAAAACTTCAACATTAGAACATTTAAATCTCAAATAAAAAGCTGGATACTAAATATAGGGAGATCAGAAAAAGAAAATATACTGATATCAAATACAGACTAAAACCGAATCTACTGAACTGAATTATAAAAAAACACTATTTTATTTACTTTATAATTATTTAAAAAAAAATACTACATGATATATGTTTATAACTAATTCATATTAATTTCATTAAATTAAATTATAATTTATAAATGAAATCCTCAGGAGATCCCAGTGAGGAAATCATTATCTCTACATGTTACTAAGAAAGGAAGAAAATAAATAATAATAATTATTATTATTGATCGTGATGTGTTACATCTTAAAAAATGCATGTTTGAATTTAAATTTATATTTGTGATTATCAACTAGGCTATATACACCATATAGAAGTCTTAATACTTAATATTCTATAGGTACTACATACTCCAATTTAAAAGTAAATAATAAGCAAAATTCATGCGTTTATAAAAACAATTTTTTATAATTTTTTTATGAGTTCTAAAAATATGGGAAAAACGGCAAGTAAAGATGCATTCAATTGCTCTCTAACAGAAGCAGTTTAAATATCTCTCTATTAAAATCGAGGGTACGATTTTTTTAATAAAAATAATTAAAAAAACGGGAAAAAATCAGGAAATTTCCAAATCGGACGCTCGGAAATCCCGGATGTAGGACGTGTATTTCAATTATAAATGCAAATGCTTAAGTGATTAAATAAAATATTAACAAAAGAAACAAATTAAACAAATGTGTTCATAATTATAAATTATAATCTTTCTCACATAAAACTAAGAACTATATAAAATTGTTTAAAAGAATAAATAATAATTACCAGTTTGAATAAATAATAATACTAATAACACAGATGAGTATTTTAAATGTTTCCACATTCTTGGTAATGAAGCCATTGTACAGCTCTTTTAGATTTATATTCTGTTATCACCTGGAACAAAAATACAATCAATATGTCAATAACAAAGTAGAATAGTATAATAGGTAGGAAATAAAAGTACAATAGGTTATTTGTAAATAAGTAAAAATATTAAATTCTCGGAAAAGCTTTATAATGTTTGTGCCATTTTCACATGTTTTCCAATAACTTAAGAATGTCTCGTGAGATATTCGTTAATAATACAGAACATGTAATAATATACATAAAATACAGAGCACATAAATATATGAATAATTCAACAGTAAATGTTAGTCATCAACTGCTGGCAGGTGCTATTTTTGTAACAGGTAACATTTAGAATGGGACAACTGTTTAAAAAAAAAAGAAAAAATGCATGATATTCATATTCATCTGGTAAAATAAAACATGATGGGCATAATATTTCAAATACATTAAAAGCGGACAGTCGGGATGTCTACAATAGGTGGAAATTATTAAAATACAACCGTAACATTTTGTACGGTGGAAGTTGAAAATTATAGTGTCCATAATGATGTTATGTAATTTTTCTCATTGCCTACATAGATTGAATCATTTGTGTCAATTACAATGATTAGATTTAATGAAAACAGAAACATTTAATCAGTGATGCTCAATTCACATCCATCCTTTTCATATTCCATGTTCCAATAAATACGATTTTTTACTTAATCTGAGACAAACGATCTAGATTCTAAGCTACAGAATATTTATAATGAATTGATGAAATCGAGATCGTGAGAAAGTTGCCTACATAATCAGTGATATTATATTACCTGTGGTATTATTGTTAGCTAAAATATTAAGTTAACAAAGCTATAGAGTAACATGAGTTCAACTTCGATTTGAGTGTCTTACAATTTGTGCAATAGCATTAAACTATCTTTGAGTGTGGTATATTTATCATCTTGTCACTTAAATTTAAGCCAATAACTGGTTTCACAAAGAATTTATGGTAAGTTGGATCTGTATATCACAGGAAAGGAAGGCTGTAGGTTAAGGATAACTTGTCTAAATTACCTTTGAGCAACCTTGGCATTGAAATAATATTTGAGGACATCTAAAGCCAATAATAACATTCAGAGAACAGGTTGGAAAATAAAAATAAAACATTGATACACATTTTACCGTCCAATACCTTAGTACATAATACTAACGTGGTGTATTTTTTTATAATTGCTCAAATACACTCCATAATAACATAATACTGTCAATAGTATATCTATCATAATATCGCCCCTGTTCTGGCATAAAGTTTTATAGCTTGCCACACTCAACTTTGCAGGAGGCCAAAGGAGAAACTAACAAAAGAACAAAGCGTTTTTAAAACCATAGATTTTGTTTTCGCAAGATCTACACACAAGCGATGTTAATGATAGCAACTGGAACTTTTAGTAGCTATCCCTTTGAAATATTTTCTTTCATATTTAAATGTGTTCTATTTTTAAAGAGTCAAAGATAAAAACAAAACAACATTTTATGTCTCGTAAATACATATGTAAATAATTCATAGCACTAAAGTTGCATGATTTGAATCTCGTGTTCTGAATTTGAAATCATGGTTCAAAATAAAGTTAGTTAGAATTAATATTTCAAGCAGAACCTATGGATTGGTTTTTCCTGATTGGAAAAAAATGGTGGTTTAGACAAGAATTTAAGATTAGTTTGGTATGTTTGAATCGAATATGATTTGATAAAAAAAGAAGATGCGAAGAAAATGTGGAACTACTATTTTTCTATCAATAGAACTGCGCACTGTAAATATACAACAATATTAAAAATATGTTACATTAGTATTAATTTTCTGCATATTATAGAAAAAATACATTGAAAAAACAACAGATAAAAATGTTATTCTTGTAATATTTTTGAGTAAAACGCAAAAAAAATGGAAAAAAATTCCTATCCTAGATAAGATCAAAATTTGCTTTGACCCATTATGGAATTTATGGTAGTTCAGTGCCATCAACCAACCAACCAACAAACAGAAATTCTTACATGGTGGATGTTCACTTATTTTATGTCAACCCGTCGGGCCTATTTTGTTAAAAATTTAAAATATTACTATTTTGCAATAAAATCCAAATAAATATAATATTTCTAAACGCAATTTCTAAACGCATCCGAAAATTAAAAACTGTTTTTGAAAGGTGATGAAATACGCTTTCAATTTTTATAATTCGAAATAAACATATAATTTTTTAAATATAAAATTTTTGAATACAAACATAAAAAAGTTTTAAAAATGGAACACCTTACGTTTTTTCTAACTAAAATTACTGACAACAAAAAAATAAAAGCGCGCACATATTTTATTAGGCAAATGTATTATCGTTAAAAACGTTATCGGCAACTCACTTTTTGGTCGTTCTATGTAAAAATAATTGATAAAAATTCCAAAAGTTTCATTTTTTTTTCAAGCATGGTGTTTTATCTCTCTAACACCGTTTAGATCACATTCTAACCATGATAGTAAGGGAGACATAATGATTTTTATGAGACCTATATAAGTTGTTCCGAAAACCGAACAAAAAAGCCTGAGGGGTTAATTCAAACAAAATGTCTATGCAGTGTAAAGGCAATGATAAAGGAAGATATTTCATCAACATAATGCATAGATTAGAATATTATTATTACATTGCAAAATAAAATTCTTCTAAAACAAAACACAATGCAATTGAAACAAAGCATATTCAAAGAATGTAAAGCTTTATGCACGTTGTAGTGTGCCATAACAAAACATTTTTCACTTTCTTTTTGTGCATATATGCAACCACGTTTATACTATAATAATCAAGGATTCAAAGCATGCTTTCAGAAATCAGCGCATAATGGGCACATGCTATCGTCAAACTAATGCAAAAATATATTTAAATGTTTTATCATATTGCATCATGATGTAAATTCATTTTTCTACTTGCAATGTGTTTCCGTAAAAATAATTATATAGGTTAGAAAGGAATCATAACATAATTAGAAAGAGATGTTAAAATTTTAGTATGGTAATTAAAATCAAGATAAAATTCTAGCTGTATATTATATTTATGACAACAAAAAGTCGTTCTAAAGAAAGCAATAATTAAAAATGCATGATGTAACTTTAATTTTACAAAAGTAATAATCTAAGTCAGCGGTCGGGGAACTTTTTTAACCATTACCCCAAAATATTTTTGCGTAAGTCGATATTACCCCTTCCCCCCATTTTGAAAAGAAGAGAATCAATGTATATTAAACAAAAATTATTTATTGAATTAATTTACACGGAAAATAAATAAAAAGTTACATGAAAATAGTAAGTATGTAATAGACAAACAAAATAAAATTCTCAAATTGGATCAAACAAAAATTCATATTTTCAGGTTTCCCTTTCAGTTTTTGGAGAAATGACGTTACTTCATGTTTGATACAATTACTTCAAAATTGGGACTTTTTGATTTAAGAGCAATTTGAATACAGTCTTCGGCGTTTAATCGATTTCTGTTCTTCATTTTTATGTTCATTAGAGTGGAAAAGTCTTGTTCACAAAGATAGGTTGTTGCAAATGGCAGCAACTTTTTTACCGCCTCCTCCTGTGCAATTTTGAAAGCCTTCGTAGCTTTTGACATCCAAAAAGACGACAGATTGGCTTTGCTCTCAAATTGAATACGTGCTTCAGTATTAAATCGAACTTCAAGTATTGTTTCTGCCAAACGCGGAGGTTCTTCTGCTATGTTAGCAATTTCACATTTAAAAGGATCTACAACCCAATTGAAAGTACGCATATCAAGATCTGGAAAGTAGTCAGAGAACCGCTCTCTGAGTTTGGTAAGATGTTTTATAACTGTATCCTTGATGTAATCAAAAGTAATATTTTCACAGTCTTCCAAAAACAAAGCTAACTTTGAAAAAGAAGCTATCTTGTTCTGTTCTGCTTTCTGTCTCCAATATTGAAGCTTTGATCCTAACGCTGACAGTATTTCGCTTGATTAAGTTTGTAAAAATACTAACACATTTATGAAAAAGCAAACTAGAAAAATTTCCTTATTACCCAAAAAAAAACATTTTTACCCCATTTGGGGTAATTTACCCCGGTTCCCCGACCGCTGATCTAAGTGTTGCCCTGGTGATAGATCGTAATATTAAATTGAAACGTTGCTTTAGCTATGGCAATTATTAAGTAAACTCCAACCACACAAGCCTGGCGGGACCGAAATATGTCGGCTTTAAACCGAAAAATGGACATATGCGTAACATCTGTTTTTATTTTATTTATTTTAACTGCCAAATTCACTATAGAAATTTAAGCATTCATTTCGCAGTATTGGCAATAAAACGTTCCTAAAATTTTTTACCTGATGTTTACGAATGAATTTTTGTTAGCGAACTGCGTCATTGAGAGTTTGTCAAAATGGCGAGTCTTGAAAATCTTGCAAAGTGACCCTCCACGTCCCTGGTTGCTTCAAGGACTATCACACAAAATTATTTTTTTAGTTATAAGTATATACATATATCAAAAAAAAAAATTATGCCAACAAGATTGACCTATGTACAATTTTTTTTTCAAAATAAAATTTTAAAAAAAAATGCTTTTAAAAAAAAAATCATTTTTTTATCCAGATTTAATCATATTAAGTATAATTTTATTTTTTAAAACACAAAATATATTTTTTACATACCTTGATTCAAGTACACAAGTAAATAAATAAAAAAAAATTATTATGATTAAACATGAAGTTTAAAAGTTATATTAGATTTAGTACACCACTAAAGATTTAAAATGTTTGGTACAAAATTAATTCGGATGTGAAGGACAATTTTTTAGCTTAACCTTTTAAATGCCAGTAGGTAGTACTGTGCACAGCAGGCCGTGAACTTTTAATCAAAATAAATCATTTTTAAATCTTATTTTAAAAAAAAATTAAAAAAATCAAAATAAAAAAATCAAAATAAAAAAATTAAAATCATCCCAATAGATGTCTCTGTGTGTTCCATATTTTAAATTAATAAAAAATGGGACATATGTATGATACAGAGGCTCAAAAAGAGCGAGATTACTCGCTATTTTTCTATGGCCGGCCTGCTGGGCACGGCCAAGAATGCGAGATATCTCGCTCTTTGCACAGAAACGGTTAACAATTCGGAGGCCAATAGGCGAGGAATGGAAGCTCGGCCTTTTTCATATGAAACTTAATTTGGGATCTAGAATATCAAAACAAATAAAATAAATATTTATTTAATCAAAAGATATGCAAATGTCTAGTACAGATATGTGCAACCTTATTTATTTATGTTTTAAATTATAAAATATAGGCCATTAAAGAATTCAATTTTGCATGATTATAATAGTAATTTTTTTTATATATTTTTTAGTGTAATTAATAAAAAAATAATCTTGCCCTATCTACTGCATTAACATAATGAAAAATAAACTTCTTTAGCAAACGTTTCAGACGGTGTTACTATGTCCATCATCAGGATAAATGCAGAAGCTCTGTAACGCTGTCCGAAATGTTTGCTAAAGAAGAAGGTAGCGCAATACGGCACCATATTCCAAAACTAATCATGATAATACTTTTGGCCGTGAAAATCCAAAATCATATCTCACAAATAATTTCCAAAATTGCGTATAAAATCAGGAAAAATTGGTTTCTTTAATGGCGTATATTTTATAATTTAAAACACAAATAAATACAGTAACACATATATAACGAATATATATTTGGCATACCTTTTGATAAAAAAAAAAATTGTTATTCGATTTGGTTGAGTATTTTGGCCTAAAATTCAAAATTAAGTTTTGTAGGCTCCAGAAACTTAAATGCGGCAAAACATTAAATAAAATAAAGTAATAATCCATGTGTAGGTAGGAATGTCAATTTAGTCATATTCAATTATTCGAAGATAGGAATTGCCACGCGAAGAGATGACCAAGCAGATTTTTCTATCAGTGAATCATAAAAAGCGGATCAATTATACTTTCAGACACGATATCAATTAAGCAACCGCATTGGGTATAACAAATGGAAGTGATCTGTCATGATGAACATATCATGAACATATCGTTCAATTAAATCTAGAAATAGGTTCCATCGGAAATCTAGTTTTAACATTCAAACGGATAGTTTTATACATATTCACATAGTTTTTATGTAGCTTAAAAACTTAGAAATTAATTGACCTGAATGAAGTTGGTAAAATTGATATATTGCCTTAATATCATTTAATTTTTTTCACAGTGGCATAAATTTTCAACAGTGCAAAATTTGAAAAAAAACTCTTTGAAATGCATAAGACATGAACAAGATATGACATTAATATTCAAAAGTAATTAGACACATTGAATACCAATTAATTTCCTAGTTTAAAAAGCATATTCTTATATGCAAATTGTTGTGTAACGAAAGACAATCTGTGTAAAAAAAAAACTTCAAACAAAAAAAAATACAAAAGTAATTATAAAAATGTGTTGAATCATAGGTTTAAAAATAAATACATAACCAGAATGCAATTAAAAAATTGTATTGATTTAAACCGTAAAAAATCTGAAAAAACACTAAAAGCATTTATAAAAAATCAACCTGTAAAAAATCTATATTTTTATTTTAAAACATTTTAATTTTTATTGGTTTGATTAAGGTTGGAACCTTCCTTCCCGGTGATCTAAATAATAATAATAACAATAATTGGACAATTTGTAGAGCGCCGTTTTTGTGAAAAATCACCTGAAGGGCGCTAAAATCACGCCCGCTACCAAATTTGCTAAATTCAGATTTTTAAAACAGACATTTAATTCATGTATATAGGTACCTAAGTCCTTTAGTATTTTAATTTCAGAAAAATACGTCCATGTCCGTGAGTGATTGCCACCAAACCTTGAAAGAATGCATTGTCATCTACAACAAGTCTATCTGCCGAGTTTTAGCTCGATTGGATGTCGGAAAGTCGGTTAATTTTCACTTAATGACTCTGCGGCATTAGTTCGTTCAATCAAGAAAACAGAAGTGAAATTCAAGTAGATGTATTTAAAAATGTGTTAAAAGAAACAATAAAAAAAATTAAAAGTTTGAAACTAATAATTACAAATTTATAAATTATAATCTAAAATATTGACCAACAATAAATTAATTTAGTAATCACATAGGTATGAAATGGTTCATTTAACTTGACCTCCAATGCGCAAGGTAAGAGACAAGTTTTTTAAAAGTAATCTTCTGAAACTAGTTCATGTTATTGTATCCATACTAACAACACTAACTAAAGTAAGGTTGCCCAGTGAACTGACTTACATTCACATGTTCACTTCTAGGGCACAACACTATTTTATTTACAGAACAAAAAATATTTAAAAAAAAAAAAAAATGTCACCAGATACCAAAATTTTATTAACATTTTTTACTCCAAATAATATCAGGAAACAGTTGTAAATACAAAAAATATGCTTTGGATAAATCTAAGCCTTTCCTACCGTTTCCATTGAGTAGAATGAAAATAAAATTGTTAATGACAAAAATGCATTTTTTTATTAGAAATGTATGAATGCTTTTATAAGAAATAACTTTTTAATATTATTTGATGGCTAAAATTAATTATCTGTGACGGTTCCCATTGATTACCTTTTTTTTCTTATAAAATTATTAAAAAAATAAATAAAAACCACTTCTGCGCTTAAAATCTTGACCTCAAGACTCCGTTTGCCGAGCAATTTTTATGCCTCTTACCTAAATTCGTGGCGATATAAGGCACATTAAGAATACATACATTTTTGACTTGTGGCTTCCTCTTAATGAATCTTTGCTAGCTCAGAAACCGTTTTTATAAAATTTTCTCATAAAATAACAAATAAGGGCGGATTATAGTAAATGTCGGATTACTGAGAGAAAACAGAATTATTATTTTTAATTGAATTAATACAACCCTTATAATACTACATACGTATCTAATAAATAAAAAAAGATGGTCTAAATAGCCTGGTTGTTACTAGCTATATAAGTACAATAAATAACACAATAAAATCATATCATAATAAAATACATTACTTATCTTAATGAACAGCCATATTTGTTTCAAACAAAGTTTTAGTTTGTCAACAATTTAGTCTTTAAAAAAAATTAAAAGATTATTTAAAAATTTAATGTTGGGACAGCCCTGCTTTTAAAGTAGATCATTGATTGCGATTAAAGCACAGAATTTATGAGACAAAAAAATGTGCCCGTATACGATATGCAGTCAAGAGCCACCGGCACTATTGTAAATGGTCGGTCGGACAGACAAGACAAGATCTGGGCCTGAATTCCAGACGGTCTACAACTAAACTACATCAGACAAGACCGTCCAACTGGGACTGTGACGAGAGGAGAATTCGTCTGAACGTTGACATTT
This sequence comes from Limnephilus lunatus, assembly GCA_917563855.2. Taxonomy (NCBI): domain Eukaryota; kingdom Metazoa; phylum Arthropoda; class Insecta; order Trichoptera; family Limnephilidae; genus Limnephilus; species Limnephilus lunatus. Next base: position 80,750,420 of record OU830597.1, on the reverse strand, counting down.
GTGATCTCGCTTTTATTCTATTTGAATCACATTGAGACCACTTGTACTCTGAATTTTAGAAGTAGGGCGGTTCAGATAAATAAGTTTCTTAAAATAATAAACATTATTATATTTTTAATTAACAACTTTTCACACGATGTTACATTGATAAGATTTATCTCAAAATGGGAACAAGAAGATTTTATCTAATTTACAGTTAAAAAAAAGTTTAAAAAAAGATAATTTTCACTTAACAGAAAATCAATAGAAGTAAATAGTGTGACTATTGATACCATTGATTTTTAAGAACACTGATTTAGATAAGACCTGCCGAGTGATTCCGTATCTTTTGTGGGATCCCTATTATTATTTATTCATTTAATGTACGTTGTACATAGGAAAAGCAAATAACAGCCATAAAAATCACAAAAATCTGACAGGAGATTACGTCCGCTATCTAATAATGATCCCAAAAAAAACACGGAATCGCTCGGCTGTCTACCCTTAGACTCCAGATAACTAGAGAAAGTTATTATTTACTAAATATAACCGGTCTATCATATATATACGTTGTAAACTACCTAAGTATAACTGGTCAGTGGTTGAGTGGGCATCGCGTTTGGGTACCATCCAGGCGTCAAGTTTTTGATTCCTCGGCTAGCTAAGTCCTCCATCAAGCAACATTTTCGGCTTACTGTAGTGGTAGTAGGAGATTTTCAAATATTGATGGGTTATTCGTAACCCGGGAATGTTTGCCTTTCTTTAAAAAAAAAATATAATAATAATAATATCTTTAGATAGAGAAGCTCTAAATTTTTAGCAGTAAAGTTAAATAATAAACTCCCACACAGTATTAAACAAATTAAAACAAAAACTACATTAAGGACATCAAACTGAACTATCGGAAAAATAACTTCACCCAAACTATTAAGTTTCTGAAAAAACTTCACCCAAACTATTAAGTTATACCATATAAGTTGCTGAAAACTTATCCAGAATAGAATCTCCTAGCGAAAATAATTAATCATCATTACATAGTATAAAATGAAGTCGCTCAAAATGTATGTGCGCTTAGATCTTTTAAAACTACGCAACGGATTTTCATATGGTTTTCACCAATAGATAGATTGATTCACGAGGAAGGTTTATATATATATAATACGAGCTTATTATAGTAGAGAAAAGCCGAGAAATTCAAATATTAAATTCAGGCAGCGGGCAACGGGCAGCGGACAGCTGGCAAGCGGGTGGTGTGGATTTTATAAAGATTGGGTAATGGCGTTGTGTTTCGTTAGCCACAGCAACATGTTACCGGGTCTGCTAGTATATATTATAAAATAAAGTGTACAAAAGTGTGCATTTTAAAAAAAATTGTTTAAAATGTTAGATCAATTTCATCAAAATTTAAATAAATTTTAAATACAATTCTAATGACTCTCTTCAGTTATAATTATTGTACACTACAAATTTTGGAAGAAAATCATTCCACTGTATTGTTAAGAAATATAATATAAAAATTATGATATGACTTAACTTTACTAACATGTATATTGTAGACGGTTTTTAAAGTCCCGTATGAATTAAATTAACATTTACAATTCACCAAATAACGTATGAAGGCAATAAATTAAAGTTGACCTTAAATTAGTGAAAATAATTCATCCTTGAACTACAGTGGAATATACTAAATGGTCAATCTAGTAGAGAATTTCCAAAGTTTAATTGGCCTTATCTGAACTGCCGTTTAACCAAATGTTTCTGCTTGCTTGAGATGATTTAATATATTAAAAACTATTAATTTAATGTACGATGGACGCTGAAAATGGCAACATTCAGATGCGACAAATTAATTTTTGTGATTACCCAACAAGAGTATAGGAATATTGGTGGCCTCCGTGGTCGAGGAACAAGTAAATTTTTATTTGATTAAATTGAATTAAAAAAAAAAAAAAAAGTGACACTTTTCAAGGTGGAAGATACTCTCAGTATCCCCCTGGTGTAAGACCACCATTCAGTATTGAAATGTTACTTGTAACGGCTTTAACCATGTTTGGTGATCAGATCTGAATAGACAGTTACTTCACCATCTTCCTCTTCCTCATCTTTTTCTCCCCCCCTACTACTTTCAGCCTCACAACATACCCCAATTGGGTATAGCCTCACTGGCTCCATGCGGTTTGGAGCAGTTAGGACTCTTGTGCAATATTCACATTAAAAAAAATAAATAAAAAATGGCATCCCCAAAATGGGGGATTTTGTGGATTTGAAAGCTGTGGGGATAGGAAGATGTTGAAGAGAAAGGTTGGAAACATCAGTCTGTTCAGATCTGGTCACTAAACATGATTAAAGCTACTTCAAATAGTGTATCGATTCTGAATGGTGGTTTTTACAACATTGATAATAAGAGCATCTAGAACTAACTTGATACAAATCTACTCACAGAAGATTTAATAGCTGTCTTGCCAGGCAAAGGAAGTGGTGTAAGAACTGCGCAAGGAGTTAATATCGTGTAATCTGGATGCATATTGCGATAAGTAGGAAGAAGGTTTGCTTCGTAATAGCAAACCTACGGGGGAGGAAATTCATTCTAAATTAGTTAATCTCAAAGGAATTTGTCTACTGCGAAGAAGACAATCTATCCATAAACTTGCACTAAATGAAATTGCACATCAAGATTCAAAACCATTTTTTTTATTTAATCGATAGAATGTAATTTAAATGTTAAATTTGATGAGTTTTACTAAAAATATTCAAAAATTACTTTGTAAGAAAGTTCAGAAAAAACATAAAAAAATAATTTTACTCATTCCTAACCAATGACATCAATACTGGACGCGGGGTAGAAATCTCAAAGTGGGAAGCCAAATACAAGACGATTGTAGCTGTCTCTATTTCTAGTACTTTAGTACTAAACTGCTACGCGTCGAGTGAGGTCGTGTCTTACCAGTAAGTAAATTGCAAAGCACCAAAATGCCCTCCTGTGTGATGAGAAAATGCTTAAATTACACGGCAAATAGTCGTAAAGGCGAAGGAATAACACTTCATTTGTAAGTACACGCAAATTACTTATTATTATCAATTATTATAATTATTACATTTAATTTAATAATAATATGTCATTGTATTCTTTACCCTTCCCTGTCCATTGTGTAACCGAGTGAGAGTATCGTGTTATCTCAGTCACACCCATAGGTAACACCCGTGATGTGAAAGCAGTATTCGGCGAAGAAATTAATAAGCCGCCCTACCATATATCTATGACATTCACACACGTACATTCTTTGATTGTCTGTCTTTATCACACAGGAATAAAGTTTTTAATTGAGAAATTATACTGAAAACCGCTGAAAACAAAAGAGTGTTGCTTGCTTTCCACGTTATATTGTGAGTATGTGAGACTATGGCGAGTCTATATAACGTCATTGTTCCTAACATAAAAATTACTTAAGGTGATGCACCATGTCATGTAAAATTTGGAATTGGGCCACAAATAATACTACTCCTTATGTAGATGGCGATAAAGTTTAAATTTCCGCTTGATATCAGCAGCCTGCTTTGATTTATTCACAAAATAAAAACATGGTCAAAAAGTGTATTTTATTTCATATTGCAAAGCTCAGACACAAATATTTTAATGTTTTATGATCATTTTCTAAAGAATTTAATTATCCAAATTTTCACAATTTCCCAATTAGAAATCCACCATAGAATAAAGAGGAATGCAAGAAATGCGATGTGGACGTGATTAAATGTAATGACAATGGTTGATCCGCCGACAATTGGCCCCCCAAAATGATTTTTATTTGTAAAATGATAATTTTTTGTTCCATATTTACCAATTTCAAATGTAAAATCGACTTTAAAACTCCCTAATAAGTTAGTATGAATATCAAACAAATTTATTTACAGTGTCGATTTTTTGTACTTATACGCGGGTATTCACAGTATATAGACAAATAGATTTTTCTTTGATCCATTTGAATGAAAATATGTTTTATACTTTGCTATTTGGCGGTACAACCTCTCTGCACACCCCTTCCGGTCCCTTAGTTATATTTTGTGTAAGTAGGTATACCATATTTTCCTTAAGCCAACCGCACATTGCATATGCCTAAGTATGCTGGGGGAGCCAATTTTCAGCAGATCAACTGTCATGGAACCAATGACAATATACTATGTTAGGTTATAAAAGAGACAGAGCGCTTGCTAAATGAGCAAGTCAATGGTGAAATCGGTTTTCATTCTAATCTACATGGAACGAATTTCTAGTGCGTATTATGTATTGAGTGGATTTCAAATTGAAAACAATATTGACACGATAGTAGAAGTTTTGACAGTTTTATTTTGATGAAGTGATAAGGCTGATAGTAGTATTGCCCATTATTATCAAAAGTCGCTAACAATTTATTGCAACAGTCATAATTTTTGTTATTATTTCCTTGTAACTAACTACAAATTAATCTTTTTGTCATGCATGATAGTGTAACATGCACGTAATCACATCAATAAAAAAATATATTGCAAATGAATGGCTGTGTATTTTTTTATAACAGAGTAATTAGGTACTATCTTGAATACATAAATACAAAAAAAAATCATCCAATTCAAATTAATTAATTTGCCATGAAGGTCGTTTATACCATGTTTATACATTTAATATTAGGTTATCAGAATAGTTATGTAACATAAAAAGTTAATTAATATAATTTTTTAATAATATTGTATTATATAATGCATATGACTGAAAGAGTATGTGACAACACGGGATGACATGGCACAATTAAGAGATGCAAAATGATTAAACACACGCCAAGAGTCGGAATAATAGACAAGAAGGAATGTATGAGAAGATGCATGAACTCAAATAATGCAGTGAGGTATGTCTGGCACAGGTGTGCGGCATTAGGTTCTCACTGAGAAATAATGAGATTGTAGTTTAATTTACTTGTTCAAAAATGGAACTGGAAAAATGGAAAGCGAAAAGTTACTACTGAAAAAATATGTGTTCATGGAAAAATGATATTTTGAATAAAATTTAGTTCATATCAATCAGAATTCCAAAGTAAATAATCTCACGATTTTCATAGCATTCGCTCACAGCTAATTTGCAAGAGTGAAAGTCAAGTATGCACTTCACGTCGAGTGCAGTCAAGTAGTGTACTTAATGAGATTCGGGTCCTCGTCTCTTGTGGTATTCCTATGCTATTGCAAAACTGATGATTGACGGATTTGCCAACTACCATGATGATGACGGATGATTATTCTGGAGATGAAACCCAAATGTTAAATGCCAATCAAATTGAATAACCTTAATCATCCTCAAATACTAAATTTACTTCTTGTAGACATCGTTTTTTTTTAATGGGATAGTGTCCACACTACCTGTAAGATTTAAATGTTTAAAAATTACTTCCAACCATTCAATGACGACCATTCTTCAGTTTGAAAAATGTAATGATATACATTAGTAGATATTGACGCGTCGGTTTAGCATTGGTATAGTCAAACCAGACGTAAGGCTGGTCATGGTTTTTTGGTCAAGATTTTCCTTATTTCAACCTTAGGTGCTGCATAATATTTATGCAGTATTTAAGACCCCCATTCCGAATTTCTACCGATTTATAACATAATACCCCTTTACAAAACTCTTTCGACAGAAAAAAAATCGCAAAGTATGTTCTGAAAATTATAAAAAAAAAACATTTAGTTCTTTTATTTAACATTTTTTAGATATGAAAAACTTCACAGTGTTTCTTTAAATGCTACTTAAGACATTTGTCGAGAGATATTTGCCCTATTTGAAATAAGTCATATTTTATTAAATATTTACGCTTACATCTACAAATTATAATCGTTTTTTCTAATATTAGCACGCTCCTTCTAACTTTTGTATTAACATAAAATATCTTCCTTTCAAACCATCTTCTTTTTCTTTTAGAACTTTTAGTGGGATGATAAATAGGCTCCCTCAGGCTAATGGTGTTAAGGAAATGTTCCATTTAGCCCAACAGCCCAGCATTCTGTCTCACTTACACTCGCCTGAAATAGTATATTTACATCCCATTTCAATTTCGAAAACACAGTTTTGGATGGGAATAATGGCCCAAATTGAGCAAATATTTGGATCAAGAAACAAGCCCACAAGGCACTTTATCTTTATTCTATGAGATTGATCCAACGAATGGCTACCTATGAATGGATAAGTGAATATAAGCTTATCAAATAGACATTACATTAAGCAATAAAGAAAACAATTGACAATAACATTAATTAAATTTATTACACATCAAATTAATCAGTCTGGGATTGACAGATTAAAATTATTATCCAATTATTTCAGGATTGTAATAATTTCATCAAGATTCGATTTTATCAAAAGTGTGATATTTTTTAATGAAACTGGATTAGGGTAATTAGCTAGTGTGTAATGATTGAGCATATTTAAATGGGTGACCGGACAACAAAATGAAGAAAAAAATTAATTAGGTGACGTTAGGTTAGGTTATGGGCTATTTTTATTATTTTTTTCTTAACCACTCCGATACATAAGCGGATATACACGATAATATAATGATAGCAGTCAAGCAAAATAAGGGTGTTTTTACATCAACGCGTGTGTTTCCACAGAAATCGTTGTAACTCCATTATTGTTCTAGTGACATCCCTAAAACAAAAAGTAAAAGGTCCATAATAAATCAAGCTGCACATCTCTATTTAAGTTGTCCATAGAAATACATAAAAAGAGCTATTCTGTCAGATACATGGTAGATACAGATTTTACCCGCCAAATCGTCTACGTACCGTTAGACATTGTTATTTTTTTATTAAATATTCTTGTATAAAGTGATAAAAAAATTACTAAATTGTTTATTATACATTTATACAATTCAATAAGTATTGTTTTTTACATAATCTGTGATTTTAGTACCGTTTTCACATAAAAACTATTTTATTTTCACATAATTCTAAGTTTTAATATTTACAAATGTTAATATTTATTTGTAATATAATAATTTGAAAGTTTATTTCAAAACCTTTCAAAAACAGTGTTTAGAATTCGGCTATGTTCAGAAATGTTTCATTTATAGAGCTTTAATTGTGAAGCGGAAATTACACAAAGTTTTTGTAAATCTGACATTTCGTTTAAGATGAAAAACACGCATATTCGCGATAGACCGAAGCAGTTAACTTTTAATGTCTTTTCAAAGGGGTGTTAAAATGCCACTTTGTTGAGTAGTCATGGAGCCATTAAAATTTTATAGGCAACTTAGTACAATAACGATTGCGTGGTTCATTTAGATCAGTGGTTCCGAACCGGTGGTCCGTGAGATCTAAAATGAGGTCCGAGAAGAGCACATTGAATTGCAAAATTATAGTAATTGCAAGGATGCGTTTAATTACGCGATTAACAGTTTATCATTATTATACCTTGTGTTCCCTGTGAGAACAAATAAATGTCATAGTGGTCCCTGGTCAATAAAAGTTCGGGAACCACTGATTTAGATTAATAGTGTTGGTAGGAGTGCAGTTGAGATATAATTATATATTATTATGTTTCACACAATACGTGACTCAAATTAACATATTTGTGTAAAATTCTAAGTTCGCTGCCCTCGTAAAAAATATTATCTAATTTTTAAGGAAACAAATAAATAATTATTATTAAGCAGATTGTACTTACTATTTTTAAAGGTTTATTATAATAGAAAAATTCATTTTGGTACAAAACATTAAAAAAAATTTAAAAAACAATTTGCATTCACCTCCAGTGCCAAAGAGTAAATTTTCTTTTTATAAAATATTCCTCCCAAAAGACGAGGAGGTTAGAAAATGGGGAAGACTTGTATCAGATATACATATAAAAATATTTGACAGCATTGCCTTTCCAGGCATTGAAGTAGGACTGGCGTAAAAGGTAGAACAACCCTTCCCGCTATCATTATTTAAACACTTTAGATGAAAATAAGAAGACAACCTGATAACAATAAAAGTTTGTCTGCACTTATTCTATTAAAAAAAATTGTTTTGGGTGTTTTATTTTCATGATTTATTATTTTACAAGCATATTTAAACCAGTTTAAAACTTGTTTCCTTATCATATCGCGCAACCCTAATAATACTTATCTATTTACATTAATTTTATGAGTGGTTTAATGCGACTTGAAAACCTGAGATGTGTACAGGCTGTACACAGCCATTTTCATCATATAATCATATCCTTGTTACACAATTATTATTGCTGAAGCTATGTATGATAGAGAAACTTCGAAAGAATCAAGTTGCCCTGAGATAAAATCGTAAGTATCCTCTTCAGATTATACCCAACTTTATAGTTTAATCAGTTAATTTATCCACGGATAATATTATCCATAGATAAAATAGCTGATTCCACTTGCACTATCAATAGTATACAGGCAAAACAGCATTAATGAAGTATGCCACATTACGCATGTGCTAATTAATTATAGTTGTTATAATGTCATGCATTTCTGCTATCTAAGTGACATTATAACTACTCAAAATCAATTTTTAAAAAGTTGTACAGACAAGGGATTTGTAGTGAAGGTAGAGTCTACCAACAATTGCCAATTCATTCAAAATAAAAATAAAATATCTATATTGATTTCAAAGTCGACAGGGTTAACTAAAAGGCGTTTTAATTTTTCTTAAATTAACTAACAGGGCCAGTTGTTTCACAGAACTTGAACAATTCATTAAATTTCAAAATTAATTTTCAAGTTCTGTTAAAGACCTATTCAAGTTCTGTTATTAAATCATTATGGACCAACTGCTTCACAGAACTGAAATAATAACAGAATTTGAAAACTATCTTCAACAAATAATGAAAATGAACTTTGGTGAATTGTTCAAATTCTCTGACAATCCGTACTTAGTGATGATTTGTTGGAAGCCACATATTAAGTTGACTGACTGTTCTTTATAGAATCCTACATCGTTTACACTTTCTAAAACCAAATTTTACATTTATTCTGTACCTATAAATTTGCACAAAACCATAGGCACCCACCGCACTCTCCCTCGCTAGGGGGATATTAAGTAAGTAAGTACTGATATATTTAAAAAATATATAATTATTTCCACATAGAGAATATAAATGTAGGTTAAAAAATCATAATGCATGATAACTGCATTTATCATGTAGGAAGAGAAGGGTGTTGGAAGATGGTGAGAATATTGCATCATGCAAACAAGTTCTTATGGCCCTAGGACCCCTGGTTAGAAAACTTGGCAAACTTTCAGGATTCACCTTATAAAAGACAACTACTTAAGTATTTGAAATTTAAAATTTCAACTGACTAAAATGAAAATTTGCTTTCATCATATGGGATGACAACCATTTAGGTACAATATTTTATGTCAGTATTCTACAATCTATGACATTTTGTATTGGAATTTTGCATGCATAAAGTTGTATTTTATAGTAAGTAATTAAGGTGAAACAAAAGGTTCGTATTGCATTACAGTCATCCTGAAAGTTTTCTGAAAATACAAAAAGCCCGATAAAAGATAGTGTACATTTGAAATGAAAGTTTGAATATACATATTATAAATTATTATCAAACAATATTTATTTGTCTGTAAGATGTGACTCTCTTTAAGGAAGAAACAATTGAAAGCCACCGCCTAATAAATCACTTCAGTCAACTTTATATATTATAATTATTTAATGGTATTGACACCCTGAATTTAAAAAATAATATAAAACAATATTGTTTGTAGAGTGTTTTATGATGTGGTGAATATGGATTTTGGTGTCACCACTTGACAGGTAATTTCCAATAACAATACAATAAACAATATTGCGCAAATATAATCTACGAGAAAAGCAATAAAAACGTGTGATAATTACAGGAAAAAACTCAGATCAACAAAAAAAAAACAATCGAAAAAGTAGAAATTTAATAAAAGTTGAAACTCGAGAAGAATTCTCTATTATACTCAGAATTAAGATAAGAACATAACCTAATTTCAGAATAATACTCTATTATAATCGGAATTAAGATAACAACATAACCTAACGTCAATAATAATAAATGTTTTAATTTTCAGAACCACTAAAAAATGTTAAAAATCTATTGTGTATATTTTTTGAATTATGTGAATAACAACGATAAATACTTACAAAAGTGGAATATCACGTTAACTTTCCAAATTAAAACAAAATAGCTCGCAAACTTTTACAGAAATACTAGAACATAATTATTTATTTACTACGAAATGTCAAACAGAGCGCCGCGCGCGAGCTCACGCCGCGATGTTCAAAATCCGAATGATGAAATGGGCAAACGTCACTTCGCTCTTGGCTTGGCGGTCGGTTTGAAATCCACTCAACCGCTCTTCACTCTTCAGTCGTCGGTAGCAGGGTAAACGAATGCGTTAAGTAAAAGGTCAATAGATCAACGCACCTCTCGATCGACGCCAATACTTTACTGTAACTTTTACTACTCTGATAACTGCGATTTGACACCTATTTGCTAATTGCTTGAGAATAGAACCTTAAAAAATGACGGGCATTCAAATTTCAAATACGTAAGTTAACCCTTTGGCTGCTCGTCCAACCCGCTGAACACAAGAGCAAAAATAAATAAATTATTGAACTCTTGAATTATTGAGTATCAGTTAATTAGCTTATCAGCTAATTAAAGTATCAGCTTAATTTTTAGAGTCCTACCGAAACTAGATTTTCAGCCGAAAACCGAAACCGACTCATGGGTTTTTCTAGTTTTGGTCGAAACCGAACTTATTTTTAACAAGTTGTAGAAATAATAACACTACTAACTCGACAATTCAATAAAGTTAGTGTTAAATAAATGCATCATGAACTACATATATAGGTAGTTAAAGGTGAGATGTGTAGATCTTGGCTGACACCGACTCCAAAAATAACAATCGTACGAAATTATTTTTTTTTTTACTTTTTAGTGCATTTTTGAAGTGGTTTTTTGTTTTGTTAAAATTTTTGTTTATTTTTTGATTTTTAGTGACGAGCGTGCATAAAGAAGTTTTACTTCAAAAAAAAATCATCGAAATCTGTTGGCATAATATTGAGTTATTCATCCATTTGTCGCGCACATACTTATTGCAAATTTAAGTAATATATGGTTTTCTCATGGATCCCATTATCAGAACTGGACCAAATTAAAATGGGACCACACGGAAAGCACCAGCTTTCTAATAAAAAAAGAATCATCAATATCGGTTCACCCAATCAAAAGTTCTGAGGTAACAAACATAAAAAATAAAATAAAACGTTGAATTGATAACCTCCTCCTTTTGGAAGTCGTTTAAAAAAGTAGACTAACAGCATTTTTTTTTTAAATAATGTCGTCTAAATATTCCCCACAGCACCGCTAGCATTAGGTAGGTAGTACTTGAACCTGGGAAAAAGATTTTGAAAAATCTCCAAACCGGCGCGTTCATTTTGCGTCCGCGATGGGGTGTACGGTGGCGTCCTATGTGCGTGCAGAAACCGTTCACACCAAACTAGCGATCAACAAGCGTCCGTAGTACGTTCATGTCGTCAATCGTGCGGTATAGCTCAGAGCGGGAACTGTTTAAATTATTATGTTTGGAGACGAATAGGCCACTTGCATCACATTTTTAAAAAAATGTTTCCGGTTTAGGCAAATATTCTAAGACATTCCGTTTTTTTTTTTAAATCGTATTTTGAAACCCTGGCGATTTTTTGAAAATTTCAATCCGAAAAATCAGACCATTTTTTATAAACCGGAAATACGGGACATAATTTTATGGGTGCGAAAAAACGATAATTACATAGCCGAAAATCATTTTTAAAAAAATAACGTTTTCCACACGAATATCTATAAATTGTACGGGATTTTCTTCGTAACGTCTGTAAAAACACCGCCATCTTTATCAAAAAATCAAACCAAAGGATAAGTTCGCATAGAACAAACAATAAATCTAGTGAACGTAAAACGCAACTACAAAAATTCGCCGGAAATCAAAGTGTTGCCACATAAAAAAAAAATAATCAGTGTGGAATTTTACAAAATTAAGGGAACATAATCGGAGACGGGACATTTTCATGTAGTGACGTCACGAGCTCAAATAATGGATTTATTTATTAAAAAAAAAAAAAAAAAACTATACATTTCTAAACATTTTTACTAACATTTTCGTAATCTTAGTAAAAAATCTATCCACACGATTTTTTCCAAGTCGTTATGAAATCCATGCAAGTGGCCTAATATCTGAAGAAGAAATATTACTTCTAGCGCTATTGCAGAATGCAGAAGATGAAGAGAGTAATGCACGGAATGATTGTTTCAGAACAATTTAGAAAAATATGTTTACATTTGCTGTCTTATGAAAAGGGTAAAATGATTTGTTTATTTTTGAGATCGAATAGCAGAAATGTACATTACGATAATAAAATTGACTACCTCCATTGGATGAGAGCGCAAACGGTTTTCTCAATATGAAAATCAATAATCATAGAAGTACAAACTACGCATTCAGTGTACGTGAACACTTTATTAATTACTTTTGAATATAACTTTGTGGTAATCCATTATAGATAAATGAAACAAAGTAACTTTGTTTCATTTAACTTTATTATAATCCATAAAAAGGTTAAGTATATATTTTTTCTGTATTTAATGAAAGTGTAAATTAAATGTTAATTCATAAAAATGTATGTCTTATAAAAAAATATATATTTTTGTATAGCTTACCACATCCCAATATTTCTCCTATTTCTTTCCAAACTTGGTCCAGTTACCACAGTACATTCATAAACACAGTTTTTACACCTGAACATTGCGCACAGGATGTCGGCTATCTCAAAGAATATTCGTCCTAAGTTGGGTTATTGTGAAATCCATCACTTTTGGAGAATGAATAGCCATTTGATATTTTATTTTATGGGTTTTCTGGTTCCAAAATCTTTTTTTTAAATTACCTAACATCCTCTTTCTGATGATAATGTGTCTTCTCCAAATACAATTTGTTGTAAAACTGAAGAACCCTTTGAACACTGTCAACGAAAATTTTCCATAAAAATCAAAACATTTGGCTTAAATACTGCACCAATTAGATCTTGTAAGGGTCACATTGTAAATCCAATTTAAGAAATCGACGTAAAGATGATTCGGGTATCGCCAATGCATCAAAGCAGTGCCACACGCGCAGATAAAAGATAAAAGATCATCGCGCGCCAAATAACGCTCTCCATACAATCCCATCAGACCTGTCACACCTAAGCGGTTAAGCGCAAATCGACCGTAGACAATACATAACTTACGCCGTTACCGCTCCTGAGGCGATATACGAAAATTTATGCAACCCCATCTCCGCCGAAAACAGGAGAGGGGGTCATTTTAATTACGGAGCTGCCCAAACGCGCAGATGACAGCTGTCAAGATGACATATTCAGTACAAAGAAATAGCATTTCGTAACAACTCTGGAATTCAACTGACCCCCTCTCCTACCATAGGAAGAAATATTTGATAGCGTCGTGTGACGGTACAACACATAAACGCTCGCGGTTCAACAGATATCTGCTCGCGCTTTTATCTGCGCGTGGCACATACATTATCTGCGCGTGTGGCACCGCTTTAACTTGTGCCGCATTCTCTATATTCTCATTGCTTCTCCTTTTACGTGGCCGTAATTTTTTTCTCATTTTTAATTAAATTTACTTCGGGACACTTAGTCATAAATTATGTGTAATGAAATGTACCTAAGCAATTTTTTGTCTGAACACACATTCTTAAAATTGCTGTTGTACTTAAAAACACAAAAATAGATCTCTAAAATACTGTTGTACATACAAAGGGTCAAACTCAAAACTATCAGAGAATTTAACTATAAATTGAAAAGCCAACCTGATCAAAAAGCCGCCTGCAGGGCCTGGCGGCAAAAACCCGCCGAAGCGGTTTTTTATCTGTTAGTTCAAAAATTATTATTATTCGTGGCAGGTAACGTTTTCTTCGGACCTACCAGTCGACCTACATGGCGTAGCGCCAAAATCCTTGGCTCGGGGCCCAGAAGTCGTGGTGAGGGCGAATAAAAAAAATTAAGCAAGAGAGGAATTTTTATTTTTTTACACCATTGCAAAGTGACTTATCAATAGGTATCGATGTGGGCGATAATATTGTGATTATACAGGGCAAGGGCGGATCCAGCATTTTTTTTGGAATCTCCACAGTAGGTACACAAAAATATCGTCCCGGGGGGGGCACGTGCCCCCGTGCCTCCCCCCCCTAAATCCGCCCTTGATACAGGGTGTTAAGGGACGTACTTAACTTACTTTAACCAGTGATTCCTGACATTATTTGGAGTAAAAATGTAAATGAAATTTTGGTCTCCGGTGACGTTTGTGACGATCTGAAATTCTGAATAGCCTCTTTCTTCTCTCACCATTTTTCCCCATTTCTGAAATTCTCTAGCCAACCCCCCCCCCCTTCTCCCTCATAAGCGAAAATATTGTCACACCTGACCTCAACATCTCATTTCAGTATTTGAGTACCTCATACAAACTCATCGATGTCGTGTCCTACCCAAAACTAGCAGTCGATTTGTGAGCATGGCAATAGTTAGCGATAGTACCTAATTAAAAAATATAATTTCATTGAAGAAGAAGATAATACTGAAAAAATCTCAACGAATTATGAAAAAGAACAAGACACAAAAAAATAAAAAAGCTAACGGTCGCAATTCGGACTCGAGACGAACGCTACCAATTCGGCCATTGTGACTTCTTTATTTTAAGTAATTTTTGTCGATTTCGTATTTCATCAGAATTAACAATAATATTATCTTTCGACCGTTAGCTTATTATATAGTATTTTGTTGTGTGTTGTTCTTTTTCATATTTAATTTACATTTGTTTGTATTGTCTTCTAATTTAATGATATATTACATTGTTAGGATAGCCCTCAAAAGTTATTATAAAAAGAATGCGTTATTCGAATATAAAAAATATAATATTTAATTAAAATTTAAGACAATATTAGCGAAACTCAATCGAAAATCTGGAGACAGAAAAATCAGAAAAAAGATATTGGTTCCAAAAGTTAAAAATAAAAATATTCATCCTAGACTTACAGAAAAAGTCAATAGATGTTGCGTATTAAAAATAAAATGGATAAATATTTATCCAGACACTTGCACTCATATATAAAGATAGCTGCCAATAATATGTGAGTTAAGAAAATGAAGATAATGTTGGTAGTTCTTAGTTGAAGTATGATACAGTTAAAAGTGACCGAATTAGAAATGGGTTCCATGGCTCAGTTGGTAGAGCTCTTGTCGTGTCAACAAAGGGCCCTGGGTTCGTGTCCCAGTGGAACCAATATCTTTTTCTGATTTTTCTGTCTCCAGATTTTCGATTGAGTTTCGCTAATATTGTCTTCATTTAATTAAATATTATAATTTGAGATTTTACTCATAAAGTTAAAAAAAATATATATATATAGATTGAAAACAAGATATTTACTAAAGTAATCAGTGTAATCATTTTGCAATTAGTTTGTCCAGTGTACCTAATCCATAGATAATAATTTTTACCTTGATTGAAATCTGTACCTCCATGGTCGAGGGGTAAGGCTCTCGATAACGAATCCGGAGATAGCAGATAGCGGGTTCATATCCCGGCGTGCGTAAGTAAATTTTATTTAATTAATTTTCGTTGTTTCGCAAATTATTGATTAAATTTTCGTTGTTTCGCAAATAATTGATTAAAAATAATGCATGGTATATTTGCAGCACGTTCCAGAGTGGAAGACACTCTCAGTATCACCCTGGCGACAGACTAAGTTTCAGAAATGAAACGTCTCTTCAATTGGCTTTAGCCGTGTTGGGTTATCTGGTGATCAGATGGTTATTGGGTGATCAGATAAAAATCAGGAAAAAGAAAAAAAAATCTGAAAAGCCAGGTACTTCCGCAGCTTCCTCTTCCTCACCTCCTTCTCCTCCCCATTACCTTCATCTTTACAAAATACCTACCCCAATTGGGGATGCCATAGTCTCACTGGCTCGAGACGGTAGCGAGCAGTAAGGTATTCACATAAAAAAGTACAATATTAATATATAAACATAAAAATTTCCTTGTTTTATGTCCCTTATGCGTTCTTAAACCATTCATACTAACATTTTCTTCATTTAAATGACATGGAGCTCGCTAGTAATAAATAAATAAAAGTTCTTATGTTCGAGAATTTTTTTTTTTTGAGTATACATGGAAGAATTCAATAAGTATGAATTATTTGTAAAAATTATGCATTGCGTAGTTTGACCTACATAATACCTACCTATTATAGTAAAAAAATATTTTTTTTTTATTGTTGGGTACCATCGATTAATTAAGGCTACGTCAATGTTGGGTAGAAATTCAAACGAAAAACTTTTGTCTTATTATTATTTTGGTATTTCACGAATGGTTTATGTAATATGATTTGAGACATTGGTATTACGGTGATTTATTTTTGGAGTGTTATGCCGTGGTGCATTTCCTCCTTTAGCCAACTTTCGGAGAGCGATACACGGAAGCGCAACACGGCATAATACCCTTAAAAGAAATTACGATAATTCCGTATATAATCTCAAGTTAAACCTAAACCACGACAATCATCATTTTTGACTGGCCAAAATTTGCTCGAACTAAAGCAATTTTTTCCTAAACCTGGAAAAAATAATTTAACAGCCCTAAAAATTTGCATGTGTAGGGTTTCTACTTTAGCCACTTGCAGGAAATAAATATAACGTTATTCCTTCATGTTTAGCGAGGCTTGATATATCAGTAGAAACATCAGACCAAGCCACAACCATCAACATAGTTATTAGTTATTAGTCGTCATCTCTCAAAGAGAGTTGATTCTCAACAACAAATACTCAATACTCGTTATGTTTGTCGCTCTTTTTCAAACGATTCTGTAAAACCGTTTTTTTAATAAGCTTGTTACCGCATACAAAATGATAACGCAGTAATTTTTTACCTTTCTTGCATAATGCAATTCACAGAATTTCCACTAATCCACTAATCAAATACTAAACTTTAAACACGTTGTCTCGCGGAATTTCACGTCTCGAATTTTTATTTCATAATATCAATATGCATATTTATTATCCATTCATGTCAGGGAGCTTATCTTAAAAAAATAAAGATGTTGCACTTACAATATTAATGCATGCCTACATTGCCTACCTTTATTTAAAAAGCGCGGGAATAACGTAGACACATCCTGGAAGGCGTTAAGATTATTTTATTGCTTGTCAGTCTTGTCACCGGAACTTTTCCCACAGTACTTTTCAGAAAAAAACTCGCAACATGCTTCAAAGAAAACTTAATAATTCCCACAGCAAATAAAAACCGAAGTTCAAAGAGGTCCCGAGAATATGGGAATAATTCAGGGCCGGCCTCGTGCAGGCCCAATTCGAGCAGTTCGCACCGGGCGCCGACTTCTCATTGGAGGTTACTCCTTCAAGGCAAGGAGTAACTGTAACTCCTCCATCAAGGAATCTAATTTTTTGGAAAGAACGAAGCTACATTTAGTTTAGAACGAATTTAGACCTCCAATGTCCCTGCATACGTTGTTAGTAAGAAGTATGCAAGTGCTTAGCGGGAAAATATAAGATACAATATAATGTTAGTATGACAAAATATAGACAAGAAAATAGGACATATTAGTGACAGTCCACGAGGTGGTAAGCGCTGGGTGATTGAATCCAGCGTATCATATAAGCACATGTATGGGAGGAAGACACAGTAGATAAATAATAAGAGCATGGCAAACGGGTGGGGATTGGGAGTCCCGACAAATTGGGGGGAATGAGATTGGGGGGAAATGCCCGACGACCCTAAGGAATTCAGCGTCGAGTAGCCGGAGGCAAGGCGAAGGAGCAAGGTTGCTGGGGGTGGCGCAAATGATTTTAGAGGGCACCGTGCCGTCGTCGGCCGACTCCTGTCGATGCAGGGACAAGGTCTAGCGCATCCCCAGAAGGGAAAAAAGAGACATAACAAAATAGATAGGTGCAGTTCAGTACAGCCTTCTGAGCGAAGCAAAGTAGAGGTTGTGAGACTAAAAAGAGAAAGAGAACACATAAACTAAAACAAACGCAAAAAACAATGTAGAGTAGGTATGTAAGTTGGATCATAATAGCGTTCCTTGGAATAGGAAACTGGAAAACAAAGAATATAACACAAAAATAATAAACAGGTATCTTGATAATACATCACCTAACCTTAGTGAAATCTAAAATAAACAATTTGAAAATAAATAAGCAAAAATATCAAGTCACACAAAAATAAAAGAAATAGAAATAAAATGCATACAATAGAATAAGATAAGGGTACATAAGAGAGAGATGATATTTAAAAAAAATGTAGGTATAAAGCATAAAACATAAAATTAAAGTAATGAGGATGTCCGTGGAATCAGGATTCATCAGATACACCTGGCACCTACATGATTTTACAGCTAGTCAGCGACTCTAAGAACAGGCCAACTCTCAACCCAGACTTTCGAGGAGTCATGGCGCCAAGGAGTTAAAGCGCTGATAACCTTGTGATCTTGGGGTTTTTATTGGCGCCAGACGCCATGTGGCTCAGGGCCGGCTCTGGAAATAACTTATTATTGGTCTTCCAGGAGTCATAAAAACGAAAGCAATTAGAAAGTTTGAAGGGTAAATAAAGGATTTTCTACACCCTTTCAGTCAGACTTTTCACCCCAATGGCAAGGCAAAACGAGCGCGACTACTACACTTGCGCTCGGGTCTCCTCGGGTGGTATCGCCGAGGGTATTACAACTGTAAAAATCAGGTATGAAGTACCTATCTACAATAATTACAACTACCGAAAAAAACTGCTTGTCCGAGCATTGATTCTGCAAATTAATATGATTTTGCACCACTTAGGTATATCGTTTACCTTTTTCTGAGAATAATATGTACCTACACAATAATATCAGTACCACGCTCACCTATAACAATTGGAATCATCGCTATAACCACATTAATGTGGTTAATGTAGGTGCTAATCATAATGTGATGTAATCTGTTGGCGAGTCAATAAATAAATAATAAAAAATAAATTTAAAAATTACAAGTGTAAAATTAACACGCGGCAGAAGTGAATTCTTTGGAAAACTAGAGTAGACAAGAGTGGGGAAGCTCCGAAGCACCGCACAAAGAGTAGACCGATTATTCTACCCCATTCTCTCGCAGGCTAAATCCTATATAGTATGTGTTTGTCTCTTTTTAGTGTCGCTTTTTCGTTCCATATCATAGTTTCAAATCACAACGGTGCTAAAAAAAATCAGAACCTTCGAGTGCAACTTTATTTCATATCGTACTTACATTAATTTATATATTGGGCCACAAGAGGACTAGAGTAGTCATTATTTAGCAGGTATCTGAGATCCAGACCTCCCACCGATATTCAGAATCTTTTCCCATTAATATTCAATTTGGTAAATAGGTACCTAATATTTGTTAAGTACCCACTAATTATTATTCATAAGTGTCAATTCTCACTTTACGTGGGTACAAGTAGGTTAACGAAAGTTTATTTATGAAGACAACATTTATCAACAGTTTTCTGGAAATATGTCAGTTCATGTTCAGGTTTAAACATAAGCCAGCTGTTTGCCTTTCGGAACTTCAATCATTTTTGCATAGAAGATTTATTGAGCACACTGAGTGCTAAGTAAATATTACATATGAAATACATTTATATTATATAATATAAATTTGTTTTATAATATTAATTCACCAAATTATAGATAAAAAAGACGCGGCTGAGCAAAACCTTTCGTTTTCTTATCATTTCCTGCAAATAACGAATAGTCCTTGTCCTTGAAATACTTCCAAGTAATCAGAAAATATGGAATTTACAGGAAATAACAGTTTGTGTGTCGTTCCTGCAAATTCCAAAGATAAGATCATTAAGGTCTGGGACTGGGTAGACAGAGTTTTTGTGATATAACTCAATCTGCAGAAAGTTATAGGTACTTACGCATTTGAGATTTGTAGCATAACTTAATTTCAAAGATTTTGCCCATATTTTGAATTTTTGTTGTTGTTCAATTTTTAGACATAATTCTATGGAACCACTAGACCAACTCTTAGGTTCATCAAATTGAGTTTTCCTGCAGACCGAAGTTTTGTGGAATAATTCCATTCTGTAAAATGACACATTTTATCCAGTAGAGTTTTTTTGGCATAACTTTGAGGTTGGAGTGTACTTGTCAAATCAGGACTAAATGTTCTGATTTCTGGATACTCCAAAAGGGAAATTATTTTCGGTATTATTTCTGAATACTTCAAAAAGGAAATTGTTTTAGACACATAACATACAAAATAATGTGACACTAGAATAAGTATAATATTTTCTGCCTACTAAGTAGATAGTAAGTAAGCATGGTATCCCCTGACCCTATGCAGCAAATGGCAATCCGTTTGATAGATTCACCTAAGTAATGAAATGTTTAGAGCACATGCATCAAACAGGAATTATGACCTTGGTTTACTTGTAATTCGATAGAAAATGCTCGATCTCTTCAAAAAACCGCGCGCCCAACATTTATTTGTACACTATTGAACGATTTGCCGGTCTCTGTGTTTCCTCCGTTCTACAACATGGGTCTCTTCAAGACCCTGTTCAACTCCTTCCTCTCCTCAAAAAGACCTACCATACCTACTCCATACTGCATCCCCAAAGAAGACGTAGGTCCTGAAGAAAATTATTATCCTTAGGGTCTCCTGTGCGGGCTTAAAGTAAAAAAAAATTGGAAAGGGTCGAACGCAGAAAATTCTCCCTTAATCACGCTTATCCATCCTTTCCTCGATCATATTCATTACACATCTCAATTATATTAATCATATCGTCTTATAAACAGGTAGTCTTTTGTTATACCATAATACAAGACATACGCTTCCAAGCTGGTTATTGCGATAAAACGAAGCCAAATAGTTCCTGCGTATTTTACGCGTCGTTATACAAGTATGTACTAACTTATTAACTTACCTAATCTTTCAACGACAGCGTATCATATTACAACCCAGCCATCAAGTCATTAGTATGTCTGGAAATGTGGGTAACGCTGATAGTTTATGATGGATCCACAGAACAGATAATCCCTAGAAGTGTATCTACATATACTGATCTTAAAGAAAACTGAAAACGCTACTTTATGTGAAACGTCACTGTATCGAACGTGTCGACGAAAGCGTATGACAACCCTGAGAATTCAAGAATGGAATTTACGCTTCCACATAATACCGTGCCGCTGCGCGTTACCCCTTCCAATATCCTACGAAACAAAGGGAGTGCTCTCATTGGCCAACGAAACACTGTGCATTTGGAATGATGTCTACAATGCTATTACATTCTACAATTAACTTATCAATTGAAAACATAAACGCAATTGATAATAAATACATGCTGCAGCATCATTGGACTCGAAAACACATCTGAATAACCACGTAATACTTCCACCAGGGACCCCAGACAGCAATGATCAAAATCAAGGAAATGATTGAGTATTTACGTTATCCCCACCCTGCTACCAGACGCGGCGCCATTGGTCAATGCTGAACAAAGGAAATGTTTGAATCGTAAATATTTACGACAGCCAATTTACATTCCGAAAAACTCGGAGCTAAATTTCGGGAAATCGGGAATAATTTGAATCAAGAAATATATATCATCACCTAAAAATAGGTATATACTACAATAACACCTCAAAAAACTGTCGTCTACCAGTGATTATTGCACTTTAAGAAAATATTTACTTCTAGATATTGTATCTTGTATCACATTTGTAAACTTGTACCTTTTCTTGTTGAAACAATAAAAATTATGTGAGACTTCGGTTTATTGGAACAGGACTGTCTTGGCAAAGGTTATCACACAGATTTTTAACACATCTGCTCGAAAATCATAGCAATTGGGAAAAATACGTAAACGCAAGCACCCTTCAGAAACAGGGAGGTTCTGTGTTCCAAAAGTCCAACCCGGATTTGCCCTATAAAACAAACGGCAAACCGGTAGGAAATCAGTTCAAAAACTACCAGCCAAGAAGTCACAAGTCTCCAAGAAACTGAAGTCTCCAAGTTCTAACCTACTTTAAAAGTGTTTTTTAATCAGTTTAAATTCTGTTCTACCTTTCTCTCAGTATCCCATTATCCTGACCCCAACAGTCTCCAAAAGTCTCCAAAAGTCTGCAAGTCTTTTAAGTGTTTTTACAACAGTTATAGAGTCAGTTTTTGCTAATTTAACTTAGAATCATTAAATCCAGAAGTTAAGGACATTGGCGTGCCAAGTTGTGTCCAGCTCCCTATTTTTGCAATTTGTGTACAAAACGTCTAGTACATTTGGTCCTTCGAGCCGGATCTACACATAACACGCCTTCAGTCTTACCCAGTGGAAATGCCGTCTCTTCGCAGTGGCCGTAAGACCCCGACATCTTCTGATACATCGCTGTCTAAATCTAAACCTGACGCCCCGGGGACAAGCCGAAATATGCCAGTGGCGCCCCTACGGACCCCGGGCCCACACACCGTAGACACCGATGAGACGCCATCTAGAGGACCCCGCCAGGTCCACGATCTATCTAGTGCGAGCCCAGCCAGGAACTCTGATCTCATCACGCTTGACCGACCAGCTCCAGAATCTGTCTCCGAGAGCCTCCACGAATCCAACAGTAAAAGCAGCGAAACAACTTCTGAATCAACTGAAGACTCCCTGCGATTACTGCGCCGAGAGATGCGCATTCGGGACAGACGTCACGCCAAGCAGACAGCCAATCTGCTCGCAGCCCTGAACGCTGCGACACGCCAAGCAGTCAGCCAACCTGCCGAGGAGCCAGCACCAACCAGCCCGACCCTGCGAGCCAACCTCGGTCAGGCAGTAATTCAAGTTCAGGCACCAACCGGCCCGTTTACTAACGAGTTCGCAACGAGATATGCCACTCAAGTACACACGTCAGACGGCCCGTCAACCGGAGAGTTTGCAACTAGATATGCAACAACTCAAGTGCCCGCACCAACCGGCCCTTCTGCTAATGAGTTCGCAACGAGATATGCCACTCAAGTACACACGTCAGACGGTCCGTCAACCGGAGAGTTTGCAACTAGATATGCAACAACTCAAGTGCCCGCACCAACCGGCCCTTCTGCTAATGAGTTCGCAACGAGATATGCCACTCAAGTAAACAAGCCAGCCGGAGAGTTTGCAACGAGATATGCAACAACTCAAGTGCACGCACCGACCGGCCCTTCTACTAATGAGTTCGCAACGAGATATGCCACTCAAGTAAAAAGGCCAGCCGGAGAGTTTGCAACGAGATATGCAACTACTCAAATGCACACACAAGTCGGTCAGCCTACCAATGAATTTACAGTAACCGATCCAACTGGATATGCCGCCACCCAAGGCTACACACTACTGACGGGCCCTGCAAAAAACATCCCTACGACCGAATACAGCCATCTCGGACCCGAGCGCCCACTTTACAATACAACGGGGTACCAGCAACAGCCAGCCTCCTCCGGCCAGGATTCCCCATTGTTTACACCACCGCATACAGCCAACGAGACAGCACGGCACACCCGAGAATGGTTGCAGCACGGCAACGACCCACTGGCCCAGATCGCCTCTGTGATGGCAGAGGCGCTCCGCTCCTCCAGAACGCAAGATAGCCCTCGCACATTAGAAGATGACTCAAGAATGGCAGCCCTAATCGCCAGGCAATCCACAGCAAAAGATTTGCCTACCTTCTCCGGAGACCCCCTCGAGTGGCCTACCTGGAAGGCACAGTACGCTCAATCCACCGCCACCTGCCAATTGACTCCGAGCGAAAATCTCATCCGGCTGCAGCGTGCCCTCAAAGGCAAGGCGCGAGATACCGTGGGTCCCCTACTAATGGATCCTGCGCAAGTTCCAGAGATCATCAGCGTCCTCGAGCAGCGATACGGCAGCGCTAACTCCATAGCAAAATTTATGCTAGACAAGGTTAAAAAGCTACCTTACCTCACGACCGAGGTATCACTCGAGGACCTGGCAGATTTCTCCGGGACGGTGCAAAACCTGGTGGCATCCCTCCGGATCTTGAAAACCGAAGGTTATCTCACCAATCCTGCATTACTGAACGACGTCACTGACAAAATGCCGAGTTCCCTGCGGCTGGCATGGCTAATCGAGATCCGCAAACAACATGCCCCGGCCACCATAACCCAGCTCGCTGCCTTTCTGAAAGAGGTATCAAACGCAATTCCAAACAGCGGGATGGTGGACCACATACGATCCCGACCACGCCGTGAACAAATACATGCCGGGTACCAGGAGGAAGAAGATAGTGATCGCATGCGACTTCTACCGAGCCATGAGCAAATACATGCCGGACATCAAGAAGAAATCGGGGACGGCCCAAAAGAAAAGATCGCCCCGATGAAACGCAAAATGAATGAGGCACATACTTACCCTGGACCAAGCCGAAAAAGAAAAACAGCCGACGAAAGCTGCGCCCAATGTGGCGGCGATCATAAAACCCGCGAATGCAAAGAATTCGCAGCCAAAGATGTTGAACTTCGATGGGAAACTGTACGCATGGGAAGGTTATGCCGCAAGTGCTTAGAAAAACACCACTCACGAAGCTGCAAAATAAACCAATGGTGCAAAGTAGGGGATTGCCGATCCCCACACCACCCCCTGCTACATAATCCCGAGTTCGTACGAAAAAGCACCGTGGAAAATGTCAACTTGTGACGCCAGGACTCCGGACAGAGAGTACTGTTAAAAATTGCGCCAGTAATATTAAGCGCTCCCAACAAAGAAGAAGTGTCAGTGTTTGCTCTCCTGGACGAAGGATCCACAGTAACACTTGTTGACACTGACACCGCAATACAAGTCGGAGCAAACGGCCCAGTTCACGGACTGCGAATCCACGGTGCCAAAGGAATGTGCACTTCTGACAATCTCTCCCAACGAGTGAGACTAAGAATACGAGGTGCGGGCAACAGTAATACATACCACATCTCTGCCAGCACAATAAGCAACCTCAACCTGCCGGAGCAACAGATCCAAGGAAGGTCTGTCGTCCCGAAGCTGCTAATAGGCCAAGACAACGCTCACCTAATTGTGTCAAGGGAAGTTCGTGAATGCAATGATACTACGCGAATAGCATCACGCACCGCACTAGGATGGATCGCTCATGGGGGAGTCAACCCCAGAGATAATAACACGACTACCACTTTGGCACTACAACCAGAAACGGCCGCAGACATACAATTGAGGGAGCTAGTAAAAACCAACTTCGCCATCGACTCGCTCGGAGTAACATCAGCCACCAGAGTCAATGCAAGCGAACAACAGGCCATTGCACTTATGAATGCAACTACCCGTCCTCTTCCTACAGGGAAGTGGGAAACTGGTCTACTATGGTGCAATCCAGAAGCCTCGCTACCTGACAATCGGCAGTGTGCGCTGAAGCGACTTCTGTCTCTGGAGAAAAAGCTAGCAAAAGACAAAAATCTAGCAGTGGCCTACAATGACAAAATAAGTCAACTTCTCAACAAAGGCTATGCCAAGAAGCTATCAGGCCACGAAGCTTCCACCACCACACCTCGCAAATGGTACCTGCCTCACTTCGCAGTAATCAACCCAAATAAGCCAGGAAAAATCAGAGTGGTATTCGATGCTGCAAGCCGATGCCGAGGAACCTCCCTCAATGATCAGCTGCTTACTGGTCCTGACCTGCTGTCCTCCCTCCTGGGGAATATAATACGCTTCCGGGAAGGAAACATCGCCATTGCTGCAGACATCAAAGAAATGTTCCTGCAAATAAAAATAAGGCGAGAAGACCAGCCGTCCCAGCTTTTCCTGTGGAGGACATCACCCCATCATGAACCAGACACCTATCAAATGTCATCAATGATGTTCGGAGCCACCTGCTCCCCAAGCAGTGCCCAATTCGTCCGAAATAAAGTAGCCGAAACATACGAGCACGAGTACCCGGCCGCCGCAAAAGCCGTACGCACCAAGTTCTACATGGACGACTACCTAGATGCAACAGACACACCCAATGAAGCTGCTACACTCGCCCAAAGTGTAAGTGCCCTCCTCGCGAAAGGAGGGTTCCACTTGACAAATTGGGCGTCTAATAGCCCGGTGGCCCTAGCTGGCGTACCCATAGAAGACCGTGCCAGCTCCGCGATACAGATCAGCAGTGGAGGTCCAGAGACAGAACGAGTGCTTGGTTTGATCTGGGACCCCACCACAGACCGCTTCCTGTACTCATTTCGCGAGGCGATCTCCCCCGACACGGCCACACAACCTACCAAGCGGCAACTATTATCCATAGTAATGAAGATCTTTGACCCAGTCGGCTTCGTTGCCTGCCTTACCATCAGATCTAAGATGCTACTGCAAGCAGTGTGGCGCTCAAGCGTCGGCTGGGACGAACCCATTACCCCCGAACACGCCCAGAGATGGACAGACTGGCTGAGCCTGCTGCACACAAACAGCATCTCAATCCCGAGACGTTGCCTCTCAAACAAACAGAACAACGTAACTCTACACCTCTTCTGCGACGCATCGGAGCAAGCTTGCTGTGCCGTGGCCTACTTCACCGAAGAAATAAATGGATCCTTACGAGTAACATTCCTTGCAAGTAAATGCAAGGTAGCACCACTGAAGCCTCTCTCCATTCCACGCCTCGAGCTTCAAGCCGCCCTCATAGCAGCGAGACTAGCCCAGACGATCCAAAAGGAAAGCAAAGCCCTGATATCCCGCACCTGCTTCTGGACAGACTCCACAACTGTACTATGCTGGTTACGCACCGACCCACGCGCCTACTCAACCTTTGTGGCAAACCGATTGGGCGAAATAGACGAACTAACCAACATACCCGACTGGAAATGGGTACCCACAAAACTCAATCCAGCTGATATAGGAACACGAGACTTAGAGGTGCCAGACCTAACACCAGAAGGAAGGTGGTTTACCGGCCCAGCCTTTCTCACTTCCCCGGAGGGTGCATGGCCGAAAGAACGGGCACCCGCCCACAGGCCTGACGACCTAACACTAGAAGTCAAACCTCACTACGTTGGCCTTGTGTCCACCAAGGGCGAAGCACTCCCATCAGTAGAGCGGTTCTCCTCATGGCACCGGCTAATCCGCTCCACAGCTTGGATCCTCCGTTTTATCAGACGATGCAGGATGGGGCCCAACAAACCAGTAGAAGGCCCACTACTAGCCGAGGAGATAAAAGCAGCAGAACAAAAATGGATCAAAAGGTCCCAGGAAAACGCTTTCACAACTGATCTACACATCATCCGACAAGGTCAAAAACTACCTACTGGCAGTCGCCTCAACTCGCTGAACCCCTTCTTTGGACCAGACGACCTTCTACGAATGGGGACCCGACTACAAGCCTTGGAAAGAACAAAGAGTGTGGCCCGAACCCCCATAATACTGGACGGCGACGAACCCTACACTCGGCTCCTAATCAGTCACTACCACAAAAAGGCGGATCATCCTAGTACTGAGAAAACAATTGCAGAAATACGCAATCATTTCTTCATAATACGAATACGCACAACAATCAGGAAAATAACGCACGTCTGCCCCACTTGCTTCATACGACGCAGCAAACCGACTACACCTCTGATGGGCGCATTACCACCACCCCGCCTGATGCATCACGTCCGTCCATTCACACACTGCGGGCTTGACTATTTCGGCCCTATGGCTATCACGGTCGGTAGGCATCGAGAAAAACGATACGGAGCCATCTTCACCTGCCTCTCAACGCGCGCCATTCACCTAGAACTAGCCGCTTCACTGACTGCCGACTCGGCCATCATGGCCCTTCAAAGAATGACCGCCCGCAGAGGACAACCCACAGCCATGTACTCGGATAACGGAACAAATTTTCACGGAGCTGACACCGAGATGAGGGACGCCCTGCTGTCAATAAGTCAAGACGCCAGAATGATTGACGCAATAGCTACCCAGGGCATCGAGTGGCACTTTATACCACCGCTGAGTCCCCACATGGGGGGAGCTTGGGAGAGACTAGTACGATCAGTAAAGAAAGCCCTAAGCGCAACACTCAAAGAAAGAGCACCAAAAGAAGAAACTCTACGCACAGCACTTGCAGAAGCCGAGTTTGTGGTAAATAACCGACCACTCACCCATATTTCAGTCGACCCGCGTGATGAAGAACCTCTAACACCCAACCACTTTTTGCTGGGATCGGCCGGGAAGCGCCCCCAATTATCCTTCTACGACAAAAAAGAAGAGGAAGTATGCCTACGCCGCCAGTGGCGCATCGGACAACAACTTGCAGACACCTTCTGGAGGCGATGGCTGCGCGAATACCTACCTACCATGGCTGCCCGACAAAAATGGCACCATCCAACTACACCAATTAAGAAGGATGACCTAGTGATCATCATGGACCCAGCACTGCCTCGAAACAGTTGGCCACGTGGCCGTATCCTCGAAGCAACACCTGCAGCTGATGGACAAGTCAGAACTGCTCGGATCCAAACCAGTACTGGGATATACGTAAGGCCGGCAGTCAAAATCGCCGTCATCCTGCCTGCCACACCAACAACTAACGAAACTGTACCAGTTGCGAAGACACCCGATTCAGAACTCAGACATCGGAAAAGGACACGCCCGACGAAGTAGCTGAGCACAGTCGAGACTGCACTGGGGGGAGTGTATCGAACGTGTCGACGAAAGCGTATGACAATCCTGAGAATTCAAGAATGGAATTTACGCTTCCACATAATACCGTGCCGCTGCGCGTTACCCCTTCCAATATCCTACGAAACAAAGGGAGTGCTCTCATTGGCCAACGAAACACTGTGCATTTGGAATGATGTCTACAATGCTATTACATTCTACAATTAACTTATCAATTGAAAACATAAACGCAATTGATAATAAATACATGCTGCAGCATCATTGGACTCGAAAACACATCTGAATAACCACGTAATACTTCCACCAGGGACCCCAGACAGCAATGATCAAAATCAAGGAAATGATTGAGTATTTACGTTATCCCCACCCTGCTACCAGACGCGGCGCCATTGGTCAATGCTGAACAAAGGAAATGTTTGAATCGTAAATATTTACGACAGCCAATTTACATTCCGAAAAACTCGGAGCTAAATTTCGGGAAATCGGGAATAATTTGAATCAAGAAATATATATCATCACCTAAAAATAGGTATATACTACAATAACACCTCAAAAAACTGTCGTCTACCAGTGATTATTGCACTTTAAGAAAATATTTACTTCTAGATATTGTATCTTGTATCACATTTGTAAACTTGTACCTTTTCTTGTTGAAACAATAAAAATTATGTGAGACTTCGGTTTATTGGAACAGGACTGTCTTGGCAAAGGTTATCACACAGATTTTTAACACATCTGCTCGAAAATCATAGCGATTGGGAAAAATACGTAAACGCAAGCACCCTTCAGAAACAGGGAGGTTCTGTGTTCCAAAAGTCCAACCCGGATTTGCCCTATAAAACAAACGGCAAACCGGTAGGAAATCAGTTCAAAAACTACCAGCCAAGAAGTCACAAGTCTCCAAGAAACTGAAGTCTCCAAGTTCTAACCTACTTTAAAAGTGTTTTTTAATCAGTTTAAATTCTGTTCTACCTTTCTCTCAGTATCCCATTATCCTGACCCCAACAGTCTCCAAAAGTCTCCAAAAGTCTGCAAGTCTTTTAAGTGTTTTTACAACAGTTATAGAGTCAGTTTTTGCTAATTTAACTTAGAATCATTAAATCCAGAAGTTAAGGACATTGGCGTGCCAAGTTGTGTCCAGCTCCCTATTTTTGCAATTTGTGTACAAAACGTCTAGTACAGTCACCTCATGGGCGCATGATATCACCCATTTACAATTTATGGTGACCGGATAACTCAACAAACTGGCACTTCATAACTCCTTTGAAAAGTCACAAAGCCTCCGTGGTAAGCGTTCAAAAAGAAGAAGAAGATGGTTTGAAAGAGAGATATATAAATATACGAATGTTAGAGGGAGCGCGCTAATAATAATAAAAAACATAATAATTAAGCGAAAATTGTGAAAATATTTAGGGAAACAGGACTCGTTTAAAATAAAGCAAAAATCTCTCGACAAAAGCCTAAGTTGCGTTAAAGACACACTGTAATTTTTTACACGTTTAACATCATATAACAGAACAAAACATTTTTAATAATTTTTGGTGCATACTTCGTGATTTTTTCTATCGAGGAAATTTCATATGATTGCCGTTTCGGCTGTTACAAATGTACAGACATTATCTTAAAAAATAACACACATTTAGATCAGTGTTGAGATATGTGTTATAAATCGGTAGAAATTTGGAATGAATGGGGATTAAAGGTGTTGCACTAAGTAAAGAAAAATAATGTTTTTTTGGTATAAAAATTAGATGGCTTAGAAATATTATATTTGTCTTCCTAGTAATCGAGTATTTTTTAATTAGTCTTTTAATAAGCCCAGAAAAAATAAAGTATCAAGTCAATAAAAACTGCTTTAAAGTTCACTTAAAACTACATCTTTCCGGTTATGTTTTTTTTAATAATATGGAAAAGTAAATTCTTTACATATCCATCGTAAAACATTTAAACATCCGTGCCTCAACTTCGCAAAATAATATAAAACACGCTTTTTGGAGATGTTTGTTTATGACGTTTTTATTGGTGTTTAATAAATGAAAATAGGCGGTTGGTGTTAAACGGGAATTTAAACCTTATCGACCACGACATCTATATAAGGAATGTTGTTTGTACTTTGTGTACTTAGAAATATAGTATTTTGTTTTTAATATTACCCACACTCAGGCAGTGCCTTAGTGGGTTTTCATTTCTTGTTTATTACTATATGTTATTATGTTTTATGTTATAATATACTATTAATTTTCTATTATACATTGTATGTAAAAAGAAATGAGAATAAATAAAGTTAAAAAAAAAAAAAAAAATGTTATTATTAGCGGTCTGTTCCCGAATTTTACAAGACGTGGTAGACACATCGCCTAAAGTGATGAAAAAATAGCCTATTACCTATTACCTAACCCAACATAAGATATTTAACCTAGTTTTTTTCAGACTTTCCAAATGGATTTTGAAATGCCACTTTGTTGAGTTGTCATGGAACCACATATTAAATATTGACGTTTTGATTTCTGAGTGCTCCATCAGACAGATTAATAAAATTGTTTAAATAATCAAGGTATTGCTTGAATTGACAAACTTCCGGATTCCACTACGTATTGCTTGAATTGACAAACTTCCGGATTCCACTACGTATTACTAGAAGTCAGGATTTATTTCAGAGCAGAAATTCTGGAACTAACTATCACATGTATTCCTCTTTGCCAAGAATACTAATGGAGTGAAATAATTACACCAAGTCAGTGGACATCTTCAATTTATCTTTAAGAAAATACAAAATATTGTTACTGAAGCAGTTCAGTTATGTATAAAGAAATATATAGGAAGTGTATTTTTATTGTAATTTTTAAATTTCACGTGTAAAAACCCCAAAAAAGGTCGTAGATAAATAAATAAATAAAGAGAGAAGATTGAATTTTTGAAACGTTTGTACAACTTCAGCAGAAGTAAGAAAAAATGCTTATACTAGGCACACAGACACGTCCACATACACTCTATCGGATTATCTCTTCAACGAATCGCATTCCAGTGGGCGTAATCCAAGATTTCAATAATATAACTGTCTTGAGTTTGCACTAAGTTACTTTACAAAATTCAATCAAAATCTTTACTAATAATATCTGGAGCGATGCAATCGTCGCCATTCAAGTAGAATGTTCTGATCCCCTCTTTATTTAAGGCTCCGCAACCGGGCTCGAAAAGAATAAGATGGAGAGATACGAAATTACGAATGTTAGAGGAGCGCGCTAGAATTTACAGCGACAAAATCGATGCTAAAATGATTGCGAAAATGTTTAATAAAACACGACTCTTAAAAAATCTCGTGGGGAGTATCTTAAGTACCATTTAAAGAAACATTATGATTTTTTTCTCAAATATAATTTATAAGATAATAGAAACAGATTTGTTTTTAATTTTTAATTTTTTTTCTATCGAGGGAATTTATATAATTTGCGTTTCGGCGTGGGCAGCATCTAGATCAAAAATAACATTTATATTTTTTAAGAGCTTAAAAATTTCAAATGTAAGAAAGGGAGATAATATGTAAGAAATCGGTAGAATTTCGGGTTGCCGAGGCTTAAGACGTTAACTATTTGATGACAAATTGGTTCTTAAACTCTGTTCATGAACCAATGTGATCAAATGTTATCAGATTGTCCCCAGTGGCCAGGGCCGGATTAACCGTGGCGGGGCCTATAGGCAATGCATGTCTCGGGGCCCTTTTACCAATGGTGAACCAACCTGGGGGGGGAGGGGGGGGGGGGGGGGGGGGGGGGGCGCCCCGGGCCACTGGTCCTCCTCGGGGGCCTTCAAACGCCTCCATGTCCTCTTAATCAAATCCGTAACAAGGCTTTAATGCCATTAATCAGCGGCCGAGACTTTAAATTTCGTCGAACGATTAACATAATAGCTCAATATCAATATTTATATTTTTTCAATAATGTCTAAGCAAAAATAAAAGTAATTTTTTTATGTGCGGATCTTTTTTTAATGATTTTATTTAAACTAAAATTAAAATTCTGAAACATCTTTCCCAGATAATTTATTGTTTTATTTTACTGCATGATTATACTATAATTTGAAATGCGTGTTGTATAATACAAAATTTTGTTTGAAAATTTAACAAATCTGCCAACGCCCTACGGTAAAACCTTAATGTACTAAAAATAAACATATTTTCTCAAAATTTAAAACTTAGCTTTACTAGATAAAATAACAGTCTTTCGAAATCAATTTATAATTTTGTGGTGAAAAAGTGTCAATACGTCTAAAATTTGTTTTAAAAACGACATATTTCCGGTTTTGTCTGGTGATTCCCACTTAAGGACACTGTAAATTTTTTTTGGTAATTTTATTTTTTTATTTCATTTTCTGAAAGACGCATTTGTTAAAAATGCTCTCACCAAATTTTTTAAAGATATTCGAAAAATTGACGGAGATACAGCAATTTATGTGGAAAATAACTTAGTTAAGGCGATCCAATAGTACCTACAGGAAAAAATCGAAATCAGATTTCACGCCCTTTATGGGAGGAGTTTAAAAATACTGGAGAAAAAGCTCTCGGAAAGGTTGGAATAGGTATTTGAGGAAAAAAATTTACAGGTTGATTTCGTAAAGGCCTGTAAAAAACATCAATTTCTTTTTTACGCATTATTTATTGTAATAAAACGGAAATTTTAAGTTGATTTCACGAAAACAAGCTGCGCGAAGGAACACGTCTGTTTACCGCTATGGCCGGGGCGTGACTGATACGAAATGGGTTGTGTTGTGTCCAGTGCATGGTTCTTGTGCTCATGCCATAAGGGTCACTTTAAGATCCAAATTCGTAGAGTGCGGGCCATATTGATTGATGTCAAAAATAACAACGAGAAAATGCATGTTTTGTTTTATTTTATGAAGTCCGGACGGAAATATCAAATTTTTTTGCGATTATTATAAGAGAAACTGAATTTGCCACATTATACAATAAAACAATGTTCAAAAAGGGGTTTATAAGTAGGACAGTTAGCATTCGAAAGTGTTTTTTATAGACCTAATACTTTATTTTTTTCTAGGCTTATTAAAAGACTTATAAAAAAATGACCGATATTTTTAAGGGCCAAGGTATGTTCTACACGCAGTATTTAATTGAAGCATCTATATTACTTCTAAGCGATCAAATTTTCAAAACAAAAAACATATGATTTTGTATGATTTTACATTATTTAGTATGACTTCATCTTAACACCACTTTTATTACACATACTATATGCCGACCGGGTTTCGCTACAACCGTAGGTTCTTCAGGGCAGTTTGTATGTTGAATTATCCTTAAACTTTGAATGTGTTTTTCTCTAAACTTTGTTAACACATTTTTTAACCTCTATACATCCGATTTGCAGGTTTAAACTGTTTGAAAATCTAGTGTCTATTTCACCACGTAGGTGAATTTTGTTTGAAAATATGGAAAAATGGCGGACCAACGAATTTTAATTTCTCGATTCGAAAAGAAGGGGGCCCATTATAAAAAAAATCCTAAGTGGTGCCATACTGACTGGATTTACTAACAGTTTAAGATTTAGTACGTGCAAATCGGACGTATAGTTTTTCTAATATGTTGTCAACCGTGTTGAAAAAGGAAGTTTCGAGAAAAACGCGTTCAAAGTTTTGCTGAACGTTAATTCAACATACAAACTGTTTAAAATGGTTTCATATAAAATGCTGTAGGTATCTCCGTCAATTTTACGAATTTCCTTTAAAAGTACAATGAGCGGTCCTATCAACAAAGTGATCTCTTCCAGACAACCTTGGTATGAAGAGAAACAAAGAATTTTAACAAACAGATGGGTAGTGCACACTAAAGCTTGAACAACATTTTTTATTTTAAACATTAGAAATAAAAGCAAAAAAACAACACAACAAAAGCCAATATGCGCACTTGAAATGACACAAAACTGCGCTATACAAATATTACGTTATTATTATTATAAACCACACACGGCACCTATAATCATATCCCCATTGATACGAAGGAAAGTAAAGTAAAATACAACTATGTTTAAATATTTGTTTTAATTATTGACTTTTTATTTATTACTTGTGCGTGATGTGAACAGTTATTGGGTTATAACCTAATTATTATGTTTCTTGTTTTCTTTAATGCATGTAATGTTATTAACCTATAAATGTTCGTAATAAAAAATTAAAATATTTAAAACATCTTGAAAGCAGACTTTTTCCAAAAGTGTGCCAGAGTTGCTCAATAATTGTGAAAATAACTTGCGTCACGAACCGTTGACGCAAGTTATTTTTTCTTGGGGCGCGGGGCCCCCAGCCGATGCGGGGCCCCCAGCCGATGCGGGGCCCCTAGGCAGTTGCCTACTCTGCCTTAGGGATAATCCGGTACTGCAAGAGAGCCTGCCATGTCTCAATCATAGGATTATCCCATCAAAACCGTGGTTTCAACAATTTCCCCGTTTTTTCTAAAAATTAATTTCCTCACTTATTCGAATGAGAATTGGATATTGTTCCGTTCCTTTTTAAAATTCCTTGAATAGATTGTACATTCTGTGGTCTAGAACTTTAGGTCACATATTTTTTGGTTGTCCCTCTCTAAACAAATAATCTCTCTTCTATCAAGTCTTATTCAAAATTCATTCCCTCCATTCCACATCTCATTTCTTCAAGTAAGAACTCGACTCAAATCTTTCGTTTAATTTTTAAATTAGCCCATTTAAATAAAATGTATATATTCGTTCACCTTCCCTCTCTCCATAATTTGAAATGATGACCTAGAACACCCTTAAAGGGTGAAATCCAATAAAAAAAAATAATAAAAAAACTGCCTTGAGTCTACGTGCGCTAACGAATCAAAACTGAGCAAACGCTAAGTTCGGTACCGTAGTGAAAATAAGAAGTAATAATAAAAGGCAATATAAAAATGTACAGACATCAAGTATCACACTTACCTATTAATGTGTTGTTTGTAAAAAGATGTTAAGATGAAGTCATACTAAATAATGCAAAATCATACAAAATCATATGCTTTCTGTTTTGAAAATTTGATCGCTTAGAAGTATTATAGATGCTTCAATTAAATACTAAGTTAGAACATACCTATAACATAACCCTTGAAAATATCGGTCATTTTTTTATAAGTCTTTTAATAAGCCTAGAAAAAAATAAAGAATTGGGTCTATAAGAAACACTTTCCAGTGCAAACTCTCCTACTTATAATCTCCTTTTCGGGCATGGTTTTATTGTATAATGTGGAAAATTCAGTTTCTTTTATAATAATCGCAAAAAAATGATATTTCCCTACGCCCGAAGTTCACAAAATAAAATAAAAGTGCATTTTCTCGTTGTTATTTTTGACATCAATCAATAGGCCCGCACTCTACTAATTTGGATATTGAAGTGACCCTTATGGCATGGGCCCAAGAACCACGCGCTGGACACAACCCATTTCGTATCAGTCACGCCCCGGCGGCCCCGGCCATAGCGGGAAATAGACGTGTGGCTCCGCGCCGCTTGCTTTCGTGAAATAAATTTTAAATTTCCGGTTTATTACAATAAACAATGCGTAAAAAAGAAATTGATATTTTTTACAGACCTTTACGAAATCAACCTGTAATTTTTTTTCTCAAATACCTATTCCAACCTTTCCGAGAGCTTTTTCTCAAGTATTTTTAAACTCCTCCCATAAAGGGCGTGAAATCCGATTTCGATTTTTTCCTGCACTATTGGATCGCCTTTATTTTACATCCTGACGTGCAATCAATTGTTTGTATTTTTAATAGTCAGTAAACATAGACACACTTCGAGCTTCTAGTGTCTAACTCTTAGCAGTTGATAAATCTGAAAATTGTTACGCTCAGCGTATTGGAGACGCTGATGTGATGAGTCTAGTAGTAGATAATAATATTATGCGGATGTTGAAGATGTGGCGCATATGCAGGAAGATCGAGCATCACGTTCAAATAAGTTAAGATTAATAAATTAATTGTATGTTGCCCCACCATTTCTTTGCTTCCTCGATGAGTTTCCTGAAAGGCATTTGCAGCGTTTCTCTGATGGGTCCGCGGAAAAATTGCAAGTGCCTAGGTAATCTAAGTACCTGTGTAAATTGAAATAATGCACAATTAAAACTTTAATTATGTAATGCTGTGTACACATTTTCGAACACAAGCGCTAGCTGAACCACGGATGATGGTTCGTTCCTTTTCCAAATTTCGTGGTTCAGCTCGCGCTTTTTTTCTCCTGTTTATAAATCGTATTAGAAAGTTTACATCTCACGACCTCACCACATTGCAACACATTTTTCTTACACAGGTCGTCTTTCCATTTAGTTTCCATATAAAGAATATGAAAAATTCTTTATCCCAGCAAGTAATTTTGACAACATTGTGTACACATTAATTTGACGTATTACATTATTTCGTTGAAGAAGAGTGGAAGGTAGTCGTAGTGGTCGCAACTGGGAATCGAACTTTGTTGCGACCGTTGCCTTTTATTTTTCTATGTTTTGTTCTGTTTCATTTCATTTATTTTTCGTTGAGATTTATTAATATTATCTCTTTCTTCAATTATATGTTGTATTGACGAGTATGACCTGCAAAAGTTATTCCAATAAAATTATATATTTTTTGGTATTACCTACCTATTATACAAATACATACCAACAATATTACATATAAGGCGGCTGTCCATTTATTGTGTACATCACTGTGACCACGGAAATTTATGCATGAACGCATGGAACTTTTAATTTAGTAAGTTGGTATGTGCTAATATTGAAAAAAATACTTATACTCTACTTTTGCGTATACGCTTAAAATATTGAAGGGTTTTTCCAAAATGTTTTACAAAAGAGTTCAATGACTGAATTTATTTGGGAATTCCTATCCCAGAGTAACCTCTGAACAAGCTCACCATTCTCCTCATCGTTAACTGTTTTTTTTTTATCTCAAATTAAACTTTTTAAAACTGGTACACAAAAAAAATCAATATTAATTTGCCAACATGTTGGCGTGTAGTTATAGTAAGTATCATAGTATGTATATTTGGGGATAACTGTAGACAAGCATATGAAATGGGACACTCAAGCTGCATCTGCAAACGCCTAAGAGCTATTGCGGGGCGAATTTACAAAATTAAATATTAAAAAGAAGTTAAAAATAATAATAATAACTATAAGAAGTTAAAAATAATCTATTTGTCACTAGCGGAATCTACTATCAAATACGGAATGACGTCTTAGGGAAACTCGTGCAAGACAAATACATAGGTTACATTAAAATAATCCATAACTCTATGACTAATATTTTGGTAAGCAAAAGTATTTATGCACAAAGAAGAGGTATAAAGTTATTGTATAAGTCAGTTAATGCATTACCTTTTCGAAGAATATTTTAATTTTAAGTTGTATACTAAAACCTTTTATCGGATTCCATATACAAAGAAAAAGTAGACAATGCACATAACACAAGATTTAGTCAAAATGAGGGCATGTCCAGTCCGAAAATTACAAATAAATATTGGCAACGGACGTTCACTATATTTAATAAGATGTCAATGCATATAAAAAGCGATTCAAATTGCACCACCGATCTTAAAAATGAAAAAAAAAAAAATGGTTAATAGACCAAGATTTTTTATATTGACATTGTTGTTTTTAATATTATGTTTAAATGTGACTATGAGTACGTTGCCTGTGTTATATCTGTCTGTCTGTGAATTTTAAGAAGGTACTTGAAATGTTATTCTTCTGTATCTATTTTCTATACTGTGATTTCTTGTTATAATGTGTACTTTAGTGTTATATTCATATTGTTAATTTGATCTGCTGACAAACTGCTTTGGAAGTTTAGCGGGTGCTAATAAAAAAACTTTTAATCGCTATAAATATTAGTAATAGCCTTGTTTACTCAATTAAAATATTTCCAATACATTTCCAGAACATAATGAACAATCACGTAGGATGCATAAAACATAAAAACGTGCTGTTTTACGTTTGACAACAAATAAACACGAAACCTTGAGTTGGCATTATGCAGCTATGCACGAGATTATCAACCTAAAGAATTTAAGAAAATGCATTTCTCTAGGCTGCAAAAAATACTAGAATCTTGCTGTTTTAATTGGCAATATGCAGTTACGATATAGGTATAGTTACAATTTATAGATTTTAAGAAATTGCATTTTTTTGTTAATAACAATGGTTATTTTGTGCTTTGCAAGGTCACCGTATAACAATATTGAATGAATTCAATAATTTGATATGCTTGTTTTAAAAATAATTCGGCTTACTAGGAAAAGATTAAATAATCCACTTCTATAATTAACCTCCTATAAGTATTTTCAAACAGCTAAGAAAAAATCTTCTGAACCAATTGTTCTGAAAATATGGAAATTCTTAAAAGAATTGGAAACATTCTTGTTTTTTTTTTTAAATATACCGTTTAATTTTCGTATATACCGTTCAAAATCGAAGCGAATATCTAGATATTTTCCTATCTCCTCTCCCTATCTCCTCACCCTCATTTTCTACCGAACATAATTCATCTAACACCAAGTTTTTAAGCTCCTAAAAAATATATGATGTTTTTTAAGATAATTTCTATACATTTGCCCATACGAAAAGTAATATTTTTATAGAAAACAATCGCAAAGCATTCTCCAAACTGAGTGAGAGAAACTGGTTGAGGAAGACTTTTACCTCTCCAGCAGGATTCCCTCGACCCATCACCTTTTACCACAATGGGAGGGTTGGATTCATACGTTGTACTTCCGTGACTTCTGGACCCTCAGATTAGTAGGTAATTAATAGATATTTTGTTTCTCATGAAACCCATGATAGTTGATTAAATTAAATATCAAAAATATTCAACTTCAACTACCATAATACGGGCATCTGCCTAGTGTGGCAGTCGAAAAACACGTAAAAACTTTATAGGTACCTAAGATATGTTTATGAATATATAATAATAAAAACTAAAAAAATTACGTAATAATTTTATAGTTAGCTACCGGCGAGTGCCCGGCATGCTTTGCTATGCCACTCAAAGAAAGTGTTTGTGTTTTAATTATGTTTATTGAAGTGCTTTTAGATACATATATTTTCTTGTGTTTTTCCGTCTGGTGTGTGCTTGAATAAATTAGACGGTTTTCCGACGCGTGAGCAGGTTCCATGCAGCTGTCCTTGTGAGAAGCATGGATTTTCCAAATTTACCCTTGCTATCCCCTTCCGCTACTATGCAAGGGCGGATCCACCGTTGTGGGCATGGTGGGCATGCCCACAACCCTAATAGACTTGTAACGTTACGTTTGCGGTAATAAATAACACAAGAGATTTCTAACTCGCAATACATGCGTATGTTGGGTACGTTTTTTTAGATTTTCACGGCCAACAATATTTTAGTTATTTGTTTTTGGAGTGTTATGCCGTGTTGCGCTACCTCCTTCTTTCGCCAACGTTTTGGACAGCGTTGCAGTGTCCAATATCAGAAAGATCCGGCAGATGTGTGTATTGCATTACAGAAATGCGTATAATGTTTATTTATTTATTCATGTTGGTATTTATAAATGGAATTTTTTTTTGTCGGCCTTGTATTCCTTCCGGATCTCCACAATTTAACACTGCCTTACCTTTAATATACCTACATACATGGATTTACAACACATATTTTTTTACAATAGCTCAACTAATGAGGCCCTGAGGAAAGTATTTTTACTAAGGTTTCCCTGTGGAGCAACACCTCCACTATGATTCATAAGCTAACTCATTGCGGAGCA
The DNA here is from genome assembly GCA_917563855.2 of Limnephilus lunatus. Taxonomy (NCBI): domain Eukaryota; kingdom Metazoa; phylum Arthropoda; class Insecta; order Trichoptera; family Limnephilidae; genus Limnephilus; species Limnephilus lunatus. Next base: position 80,709,972 of record OU830597.1, on the reverse strand, counting down.
AAACCTTTTTCATGTTCCGAATGTAGTTATACAAGTTCTCAAGTGCAAGATTTAAGAATCCACGGTATTTTTTACAGAAGAAAAAACCTTTTTCATATCCTGATTGCAACTTATTTGTGTTCTCAAAAGGGATATCTAAGAACGCACTCGCTGATTTGCAGTGGAAAGAAAACTTTTTGTGTCCTGACTGCAACTATTCATGTTCTTCAAAGGGAAGTCTTGAACATCACTTGTTTATCAACATTGGGAAAAACCTTTTTTATGTCCTGACTGCAACTATTCTTCTTCTCGAAAAAAATAACTAAAACGGCCCTTGCTGACTCACAGTGATGAAAAACCCTTTTCATGCCCGACTCCGACTATTCATGCGCTACTAAGCGGTATCTAAAAATTCACATGTTTGCCCACAGTTGTCAAGAACCTTTTTCATTTCCCTACTGCAATTAGTCATGTTGTACAAAGGAACTTCTTAGAAATCATTTTCTGACTCACAATGACATAAAGCCTTTTACATGTTTCTACTGCGAATATTAATATTCTACAAAGAGGCACCAAAAAAATCTCATGTTTTCCCACAGCTGATAAAAACCATTTTCTTGTCCCGAATGCTGGTATTTAAGTTCTCGAAAGGGAAATTTAAAAATCCACAGCGCGATTCACAGTGGAGAAAAACCTTTTTCATTTTTTGAGTGTAATTATGCATGTACTACGAAGAGAAATCTAAAAAAGTCGCATGTTTTCCCATAGTGAATCAAAACATTTTTCATATCCTGGCTGCAAATATACATGCTCTACAAAATAACAACTAAAACGTCACATATTTACCCACAGAGGTGAAAAATCTTTTTCATGTCTCGATTGCCACTATTCATGTTCTGAAAGGGGAGTTCCAAGAACGCACTCGCTGATTCACAGTGGAGAGAAACCTTTTTCGTGTCCTGGTTGCAACTATTCATGTTCTTCAAAGGGAAGTCTTAAACATCTCTTGTTTATCAACAGTGGGAAAAAACTTTGTTCATATCCCCTATATGTGCCACAAAGGGATATCTAAAAAGTTACCCACAGTGGAGAAAAAACTTTATCAGAAAAATGTTATAGTAGGTGTTGTTAATGAATTTGGTCAATTTGAACACTGAAGAAGTTCAAAATAGGAATTTAAAATAGAAATTCAAAAAAGCTCATTGGGCCTTGCTGACAATAGTGTATTAGCGTGCTTGATGTTTTCATAGATAGCTAAAAATATAATATAATATCTACTTATGACCAGTTCTTTATGAAAAGTATAGGTTTAGGTTATACATTGTATACCTATTGTAATATTATTTCATTTTAGCAGTAAACTTACCCGTATAAATTACCTACAAACTCACTTTAATAACACAGACCACAGCAATTTGAGTTTATGCGTATTTCGTTTTTAAAAAATTATAAATAGTGACAACGAAAATAAAATAAAAATGACGTACAACACAGTCGAGGGATTCCCCGTAAAACATAAACGGAAAGGGTTGCTAACTTAGAACAAAATAAAAATTTCGAACAATACAATCGTGGGATTCCCCGTAAAACATTAACTAAAAGGGTTGCCAACTTATAAGATTTTGATTCCCTAGTTTTTTTAAATTTAAATAAAAAAAACACGTTACGTAACACGATGTTCAAACCCCCCTCCCTCCCCGATAACGCAAAGTAAAGTTTTAAAAGACCCCCCCCCCTCCACACAAATTGCGTTACGTAATACTTGAACGGCCCCAACTAAGTACCTATCTATTAAATTAAATTCTACAGCTACTCTCGCAGGCTTCGCAACTATGCATCTTATTTAATAATAACCCATTATGTATTTAAATTATTAGATACATATTTATGGTGCATTTCATGATATCTCGACTGAACATTTCGATTATCATTTCATTTTTAATTGGATCGGATTTTATTGTCTTTTTCTAATCTGTGATATATGTTATACCTCATACCTATCCTTTAAAGAAAAAATATTTATATTGGTTCAGTAGTTGTAATGGCATTGGTAGCCCAAATAAGTCTCGCCTGGTGCATCTCACTTGCTGGTCATACTTACGACTCCTGAGACAGCTCCAAGATACCTATTTACCTAGTCTAGTGTCCCTATATTGGCTTTATTACTGGCTAATAGAAAAAAGAAAGAAATATTAATTTATTGATTGAAATTGGTTTGGAATTTAATCGACACTGTTTGACTATTTAATTGGAAGAAATCGGGTCTGACTTCCTCCAATGATTATTTCCATTCCTAAGGCAAAAGTCCTGATGCGCGGAAAAAAAGGAAATAATTAAATTCAAAAGTCGTTCATGAGTCACGATTGTTCATGAGCAGTTTGTATTCCGACTCGCATTTTCGGGTGGCTGTGCCCACAACCTTTTTCGAGGGCTGGATCCGCGCCTGCTACTATGTCACTTATGAATTACCTCCCTCTTCCCTACCCTCCACATGCAAAGAACAATAAATACAAAAATTAGTTAAATATGTCAATTTTTCCTAATTTTTTTCTGTTTCGATTTGCGTCGTCAAAATATTTCTAGGAAAATACGTGCGTCTTTTACGACGTGCAATTCAAGATTATTTTTTTCCGAGTAATTAAAAATAATAGATACCGCTATTATAGAAACCTATAAAAGTGTTATGATAGACAATGTTATTTTATAATAAAATTAATAATTATAGATTTACAAAAACCGAAGATACGATTTTTTTACAAAAAAACTCTCGTGAACAATTACCATTTTAATTTTTATAAGCAAAACTTTCTTTTTTATACTTTTTTTGAAAGTTATTCCCATCAGTGAAATATATCATTTTAGAATAAGTTAACAAAAATAATCTAAACGAAAATATGAAAGAGAACAAGACACAGGAGAACAGAAAAAGACAATGGTCGCAACTGGGACTCGAGCCCAGACCTCTCCGTCTAACCGGGACGAGTGCGCTAACCAATTTCGCTATTGCCACCTTCTGTCAAAACGTCATAATTGTCAATCTCATATTTTCAAGTTGACAATTATGACGTTTTGACAGAAGGTGGCAATAGCGAAATTGGTTAACGCACTCGTCCCGGTTAGACGGAGAGGTCTGGGTTCGAGTCCCAGTTAGGACCATTGTCTTTTTCTGTGTCTTGTTCTCTTTCATATTTTCGTTTAGATTATTATTCTTAACTTTTTCGAATATAATTACCATTTTGTTGTTCACAGCATTTTTTCAAATTTCCGAGTTTCGATATTACTGAAACTCCCCCGAATCGAATATATTTCACAAGTTGCGCCTTGTATACATTGTATATATTTATGATTTTTTTAAATGAAAAAGTTCAATGTCTGTGTCAAGTGGGCTGATAACCCGCTCTAAATGCGAATATAATTATTGTGTGACGTTTTTTAAATGATACTACGCAAATATTGACGCAGTTAATCTAATTCAAATTACGTTTTCAGCACGAACTAGCCAAGTTCAATGTTATTACGCAGTACCTACACCCTTTGCGTTATTTAACATTTTTCTTGTATTGTATCCCTTTGTAATTATTGCATCATATACCTACCTACTTATGCATTGGCTCTATATTGCTGCGTATACATGTACGAACATGAACGCGAACTGAGCCGCGAATTATGGGAAAGGAAGGAAGCTACCGTTACAGAACGAAACAGCCGCTTGCAGTTGCTTCGTTCCTTTCCCATAATTCGTGGCTCGGTTCGAGTTCATGTTCAATTTCAATTTCAGTGCCGGCAACCCGGGCGTTTATTTATAATTAGTTATGTACATCAGTTTTTTTTCCTTACCCTCCTCACTAGACAGAGTCTGTTCTGAGGCTGGTAACTAACAATTTTTTAATTACATAAAAACAAGTAAGTGGTAAAAATAAAATAAAAAAGAAATATATATATTATAGTAAAAATAATAATAATAAAATAAGAGGATATCAGAATTTAAAAACAGAGTAGAATAAAAGAAAATATATAATATTAGATATTAAGAATATTACTTATCTCTCTTCTTTCTTTGACATTTAACCAGTTTAAAAATCTTTTGAAAACCCAATTCAAATTATTAGATGCGACGTAGGTCTTTGTTTGGGCTACAAACTTATTGAATATATATGGTGCCAAGTAAGATTCATGTTTTTTTGCAAAATTTGATTTGATATGTGGTACTTGTAATTGATTGTGTGTGTTTGCTCTTGTGTTTTGCGAGTGAGTTATGAAGTGTGGTGATATTTTTATGCAGTTTTTGTAGATGATCTTCTTTATGTATAGTTTATTTATGTCTAATAGGTTATTGTTGATCATTAGCTGTTCTGTCGGATGTTGATAAGGCTTTCTAAACATAATTCTGATTATTGTTTTATGATTAATTTTAAGTGATTTGAGGTGAGTCTCTGCTGCTGCTCCCCATACTGAAATACCATACATTAGAATACTTTGACAGAGTGCATAATATATATTTTTTAGCTGAGGTAGTGACATAATATTTCGAATTGTTTTGAAGATGTAAGAGAGTTTCCGTATTTTTTTTGTAATTAGGTTAATTTGGAGATCCCATTTTAAGTTATTGTCAACAGTTAAACCGAGATATTTAATATTTTGCGCATAATCAATTTTGTGACAAACACAGCGTGAGTTAGTTAACGAGGTAACTGTGCAGGGGTGAAGATGTAGTTGTGGGCGACTATCTGGCTGACCAGCTAATGTTTTACTGAAAGTTAAGTATTTTGTTTTAAAAATATTTAGTGTCAGTAGATTATTTATTAGCCAGTTATTTACTTCAGTCATCCCTGCTTCCGTGTTTTTGAAGACGTTTTCCCATGATTGGGCTTTGAATAAGATTACAGTGTCATCTGCATAACTGATTACTTTGTACTCTATGTTCCCTAGGCTTATCTCCGTTAGACTGTTAATGTAGATGAGAAACAGTATGGGACCTAAGACGCTGCCTTGGGGTACTCCATACCTGGTGCCTACTTTGTCACTTTCTTGATTATTGATTTTTACAATTTGTTGTCTATTTTCAACGTAGCTGATGAACCATTTTAGTGGTGGACCTGTTATGCCAATGTTTTTGAGTTTTTGTTGGAGTAATTTGTGTGAGATGGTGTCGAAAGCTTTTGCTAGGTCTAAGAACACTCCTAACACCTTTGAACCGCCATCTAGGTTTTTCACTATGTAGGAATGTTCGTACATGTATTCGCAGCATTATATTTAGGTAGACGTATATGTATTTATATGTGTGTGTGTGCAGTGGCGTAGCTAGCATGGGTAGCACCCGGGGCGGATAGGGCGGATAACGTGGTTTGGTCTGTCCTGGGGGTGGGGGGGGGGGGGGGGGGGGTGGATAGAGAATTGTTATCGGGGGGGTGTCACCCGACCGAGTGTCACCCCCCCCGACGGGTGCCACCCGGGGCGGTCCGCCCCCCTCGCTACGCCACTGTGTGTACATATAAACATATCTATGCGTACAGTGTACACACGTATGCATATGTATACATACAATAACACAGTGGCGGCTCCTCACAACGGGACCATAGGGACAGTCCCCACCAGTTATTCCAGAAACATGCTTAGAAAAAATTGACAATTCTTTGTGTTCACAAAAAAGAATTAATGCGTTCTCAACATAAAAGTAATTACATAACAGTTGCAGAAATATAATTAAAAAAATTAATTTGAATAATTTTTAGGCTCGAAATTTGAGGAGTTTCTGCGAACGAACGTGTGACCGCTCTCCTTTCTTCTTTAAAGCATACTAATACTAGCGCAGCGCGAGCGGCCGGCCACTTCGGATGTTCGGATTTGTTCGGATTCGACTCGACACTCGGCGCATAGGCACTAGATACTAGCGCCCGCTTGACTGTGCGCATTGAGTTCTGCGCAGTTAGGGGATAGCACAGCGATCTATTCCTTCTAAAATGAAATCTTTGCTCACGTGGAATATTTTTGTATCGGATTTTAAGGATCCGCGCCTGCGCACTTGAACCATCTTTACCATAATCATGGGGATAGACTCCGGAATCCCCGTGTGAAGCTTGAGAGTGTTTGTTTTTCGTTCTAATTGAAGTAGATCAGTTATGCACGGGCCGGAATTCACGTTAGGTGTTTTATAATCGTATTTGACGTTTAGTAAATAGCAATATTGTTATTAATTGATCAGATTATTTCTATAGCGCCGTTCTCGTGGTAAATACAAATCAAAGGTAACTTAAACGGAATTACCTATGATTATCTTGTGTTATTTTTATTAAACTTAATATTTATGTAGGTACCTAGTTGGTGTTTCTGGTAGGTGCGTGACTTATTCTCTGATCTATTTTACTTCATATACTTTTATTATACTTTTTGTGAGAAATTTAAAATATTTTAAAAAGAATTAAGTAGACTTTCAACTGAAAAATATATTCCCAGTATACTTTTTGGTGGTGATACAGGGTGTCCTCAATCTGGGTATAAGATTTAAAACTAATTTTCTTACATATTTTAAACATTTATCAGAATGTTTTACAAAACACGAAAATTCGTAGGACCACATGACAAACGCAAACAACTCTTTTTTTTTTGGTAAAACATAAACAACATAAAAAAACGTGAAAGTATCTACACAAAAAATGACGGTCCTCACCACCAGAAATGTGCTCGAGCCGCCACTGCAATAACATAATAGATTTTAATTTAATTTATTATTACTTATTATAACTTATCGTTGCTTAAAGAATGTTGTGATGAATGGTGTGCTCACTTATAATTGGAATCATCGATATAACCATACTGAAAACGTTAATTACCTAATATAATTATTATGTGTTGTATTGTGTTGGCAAACCAATAAATAATAATTTAATTTAACTTAATTTTTATTTACTTTGCACTATAATCTTTGGTTTATTATTTTTTACTTAATTTATAATTTTAAAAAGCCGAACAGAATACCTATGATTAGTAGTTCTCAGAAAGTGTTTGTAGAACTCACATCCAAATAAATATGTTTATATCAAACGAAAATTTTCTCGATAATCATAATACCTTCCTACTTAATTATAATCCGTATGTTTAATACAACTTTTTTTAATTTCGTGGATATGTATGAGTAAAAGTGTAGCGGAGGTAATGAAATAACATTCACACATTTATACGGTAAACACAGTTAGTCTTTATTGGAGTAGGTTAGGTACAATCAATTTACTGAGTAGTAAAACAGTACAAAACTATAATAATAACTTTATGGGTATTTTAACAATAAATAACCCAAAGGAGACTACTTGTTCCCTAACCTCTAGTTAAACCTTTTAAGGCTCAGTTCCCGGCCCCAAAAAGAAGAAGATGGAGAGATATGAAATTACGAATGTTAGAAGAGCGCGCTAACATTTACAGCGATAAAATTGATGCAAAAATCATGAAAATCTTTAATAAAACACGACTCGTTAAAAATACAGCAAAAATCTCGCGATAAATGTCTTTAATTTTACAAAGAAACGCTGTGAATTTTTTCATACACATAACTTGTAAAATAACCGTAACAAACGTGTTTATAATCATTTTTGGAGCATACTTTGCGATTTTTTTCTATCGAGGGAATTTTATATAATTTGCGTTTCGGCGCGATAAATGTCTAGATATTATCTTCAAGAATAACATATATTTTTTTAAGAGCTTAAAAACTTCAAATGTTTAAGGGAGGTTTGCAAGAAATCGGTTGAAATTCGGAGAACCGCCTCGGAAGATGCATAAGAGAGACCCGGAAAGCAACTTAAGTTTCTCGAGGTCTTACATGACTTTATATCGGTCAGACCATCTGATGTGACATTGTAATGAAAATTCATTTTCTTTTTTACTTCAGGCAGTTAGATACCATGATAGTAAAAAAAATGTAAATAAGAAAGCCTAAGTAACCCCCAAAAATCCTCTTATACATATATTCCCTGAAGGGTTCTAAATAAAATACTAAATAAAGTAACAACATGATGAAATCGGATGACCTACATAGGTGCACGGAGAATGTATCTGAGTAGATCATTGACGTATGATATCTTGATCGAAGGAGTAGATACATGAAGCCACCTGTTGTTTTACACTGCAATAACAAGGAAAATCGAGTCCTAAAATTCCTAGAATTACAGCACGACAGTAAAAATGTGAAAAGATTGCATAACTTATTTTACATACTACAGACTTTTGACTTTTGACATATTGGCATACAGAGCTCCGGGCCAAAAAAGGCCCCTTTCTCTTTCATCATGAGTTTAGTTTGTTTGTAGAAATAATGAATTTAAGTGTTTTTAATTGTTATTTGCAAGGGGGAGACATGGCTGCAATATGGGGGGAGGAATTTTTCGGAGGATTTGTTTAGGTTTTTTGTGTTTTGTTATTTCGTTAGCGTCGTATCGGGTGAGGCAGTTGATAGACGGATTGACGTGAGTGGGTATACCCGCATAAAAGGTTTCCGCGAGACTTAAGATGTGGTTTTTTAATAGTGGGACTTCTGAGTCCTTGTGGAGTTGGGACACCCTTAACCACTTCGGGGCGCCCAGGGCTGTGCGGATGACTTTGTTTTGGAAGATTTGGAGTTTTTTCATGTGACATTCGGAGGCGTTCGCCCATATGGGGCTCGCATAAGTTAGTTTGGGTCTTATTGTTGATTTGTATATTAGGAGTTTGTTTTTAACAGAAAGTTTTTTATTTCTTTTGCAAAGCATGGGGTAGAGGGCTGCAAAGGTTTTGGAGGCTGAAGCTAGGGTTTCATTTATGTGTTTTCTCCATGTGAGTTTACTGTCGAGGGTTACGCCTAGGTATTTTATGTGTTTTACCCAGGGGACTTTTTCACCGAACAGCTGGATGTTGGGTGGCCGTTGGATAGATCTTTTACGTGAGAAGACGCACGCTGCACTTTTAGATGGGTTAATGCTTATACGCCATCCTTTGAAAAAGGTTTCGCATTTTGTGACGTGGGATTGGACTCGACGGGTGGCGATTTTCGGACTTACTGAAGTCGACATGACTTCAGTGTCGTCGGCGAATTTTCCTATTTGTTGGAAGTGATTAGAAGTAAGTAATAGTAAGTAGTAATAGAAGTAAGTACCTATTTCTCAGTCGGTATTGACCGATTAAAATTATTATTACTCGTTCCTTCTTACGGCTAGACATATAGTGTTGAGGTAGGTAGGTACTGCTAGAATGCATAACGGTGATTATTTACAAAGGCGAGTAGCTGCTGGCTGACTCGGTACATACTTATTATGCGTTTATACAATTTCAACGAAAGTAAACTTAACTATGCGTAATATTAAAATATAAATAAAATACATGAACCATATTATACAAAATTAACTTTATAAATCTTAGACTAAGGAGTGAATTCGTTTTTAATCGAGGGCAAATAATAATTCGAATTCCAAGTGCTGTCTTTGTTTATTACCTGACTTTAGGTACGTAAGTACCTCCGCAGTGGTATTGGAATGTCTAATTATTATTTATTATATTGTTATTGTTAAACAAATACAGTTTGGTTAGCATTTATGACGGTCCGATGTAATATGTGGCTTCTTTTTAATAAGATAACACTACGTAAAATTAATAGATATCGGAAATTAACAGAAATTATTTACAGGTTGGATAACTTATTTGCTAAATTTGATATCCTTACTAATATTATTAATTAGTTATTTACAAATAAAATGTAGTCTGTATACTGTTCAGAATTCGGGATACGAAAATGAATTTATATAATATTATTATTTGTTAGAAATACTGACTACGTAATAATACAATAATTTATATGGCGGTGTTTCGCTAGCTAAATACCTAAATAAACTTAGTTTTATTTCACAGTAGTGCATTAGAATTTTAATTAATTATGAGGTACAGTGATACAAATCGTATAATAAATTTTGGATACATCAATATAAGTTTTCTAATTAATTTGTTTAAACGATAGCTTTTTTAATTGAAGTATTGCCAAGTATTACTTTTACGACTGGTACCTTTCAGGAAAATGTACGTGTCTTCCACAGCGTGTTTTTCTTGTTGTTATTGTGGGCGGTGTGCTTGCCGTTTTTTGCGGTATTTCCTCAGAATTTTGGAAAAATGTAGGTTTGAGTCGGTCACAGTTGGAAACATTAATTTAACATAGGACGAGGGCGGAGTCATCTTTTGCCTTAATATAATCGTCAGGTTGACTCTGCGCTTTCCCTGCAATCCTTGGTTGCTTGTAGTAGGACAGTTAGTCTCTTCAGATTGAGATATTGTGTCAGCTACTGTTTATATATACATTATTGGAGATGTTGAAGTTGAGAAGATGGTGAAAAAACGATTTGTTTCTTAAAAAAAAAATTCGAGATCGTAGCTATTCAGTAGATATTCGTGAGTCCATTAGTATTCCTGTTGTTCCCAGTTGCTCGTTGCCCGTTTACTGGATCTCGTCCAGTCGCATGTTTCTTGTTATCTGGTGATTTGTTGTTCCCAGTTGCTCGTTGCCCGTTTACTGGATCTCGTCCAGTCGCATGTTTCTTGTTATCTGGTGATTTGTTGTTCCCAGTTGCTCGTTGCCCGTTTACTGGATCTCGTCCAGTCGCATGTTTCTTGTTATCTGGTGATATATGTTGACAGTTCCCAGTTGCTCGTTGCCCGTTTACTGGATCTCGTCCAGTCGCATGTTTCTTGTTATCTGGTGATATCTGTTGTCTGTGCTTGTTAAATAGCTACAAGTGTTTATGTTACTTGTGCGTAAGTAAGGAAAGTTACGATGGACTGCAATTTTTAGCAAAATCACACTTATTGTGTGGCGTTGCCGTTGTTTTTTGAATTATCTCTGTGAAATGTGCATGGTGGAATGCAGTTGAATGATCTCTGCCCGAATTTTTTATGGTATCTGCAGTAGTCGTTTGTTTTGTGAAGTTCATTGTTATTGTCCGTTCGATCGTTCGACCGGGATCGATGTTGGCGGTCGGTATTGGAGTACGATGTCGGTGGATGACGCCATTCTCGGCGGGGGCTAGGATTACGCCGATTATAAAAATGATGTACGGGGCTATGACTGTCTCTGCGACTTGACTTTAGTTGATTGACTTCTAGAGATAGTGCAGAAATTTGTTCACGTAGGCTCTGAAGAACGGAAGTGATGTCGGGATCTTCTCTGTAATTGTTATCTCTACGTTGATTTTTGTTTATCGCTCCGCACTCGGTCGTCTGGTAGATTTCCAGGATTTTATCGGCTGCTGACGCAAGTTGTAGTAGATTTTCGTCTGGCCGTGCGGTCAATATAGCTTGTACATGTTGGGGAAGTCTTTGTAGCCATAACGTGCGTATGATTGCGCTTTCAGCAAGCTCGGGGCCGGCGAGTTCGTGCATCAATCGAAGTAGTCCGGATGGTTTCCTGTCGTCCAACTGTAATCCGGTTAGTAGTCGGGTGAGACGTTTTCCTTCGGAATCTTGCAACCTCGTGATGAGTGCAGTTTTTAGGGTAGAGTACTTCTCCGTTGCTGGTGGCTTGATGACGACATCGCTGACGGTCCTGAGGGTTTCGATGTCCAGGGAGGCGACAATAATGTTGTACTTCGTGGTGTCATCTTTGATTCTTGAGTTGGAGAACTGGCTTTCTGCCTGGGCAATCCAGAGCTGTATGTTGTCGCACCAGACGGGGGGTAGCTTAACTGATACGGAGTTTATGACTGGATCCATTATTGTGTAATTAGCGCTGGTTCCTGATGCTGTTTCTTCTAGCGGCATATTGTCGTTGTAATATGGCAAGTGATAGGCAATGGCGAAAGCAGTAGTAGTACTGATAGACCGTGTAGGTATGCAGATAAAATTATCAAAATTGTGCATAAAACAAAATAACAATAAATCTAATCCAGGTCTGAAAAGTTAAATTGATGATATCCAAAATCTTTTACAAATTCCTTATCTTTGCGTTGAAATGTTAGTACAAATATATTGTAATTGTAATAATGCTTTGATGAAGTGCAGTTTAAAAATTTATACCGTGTAACAATATTTGCATATTCTTGCTGGGTTGCTAAATTTCGTTGAAATGTTCGGATTATCAATTATTAACAAGGATCACTGTGAGAAGTTGAATTTGCGTTACTTGCTTTACTCCGATCTGCGGTGGATGCTGTGGGGTGGTGTAGGATCTCCAGGTATATGGCATCCGGGTATTTGGCATCCGGGTACCTGGGTCTGTCTGCAAAATCGCGTCTGTTGGTTAGGATACTCTGCCTTAGCTGCTGGGCTTCTTGTTTATCTGAAATTGATATTTACCGGCAATATACTATCCACATAAACAAGTAATGAGTTGCGGGGGAAGCATTATTAATAAAGTAGTAGCGGGATGTAGGTATTTTCGTACGCTACTGAATTTGGTGGACAATAACCAATGAACTATGTTGGACAATAATGTTCTTTACTGATTTATCTTCATATGATTCTAATGTACATACTGGACCTACTGAATTTAAGTTTAAAAAAATTGAAATGTTACTCACAAGATTGGGGTGTCCAGGATTCCGCATTCCAGTACTCAATCCTCCGTATTGGCAGTATTCATCATTATCATTAGAAATTCTCGGGGTCACCAATGTTGGAAGTGATTATTAGTAGATGTATGAGTGGATGGAGAGTATTTGATGAAGAGGTCCTCTCCACGTCAGGCAGGATTGCCTTCATACTTTACCGATATTGAGGTTAAAATGCTCCTTGAGATCACGGCACTTCCAAGCCGTGATCTTGTGTTCAGACTTATAATAATGATGATGTTTAATTGAAAACACTTAGTTATCCACGATATTAAGTTTTATTTAAAATATTATTTACAACGAATATAGATTCGTGTACAAACTGGTAGTGAGGTAAAATTGCCGTGCAACCGGATGGATCGAGTACTAGAATCGGAATAATCATGTGATCCTATCTCGGGGCAATCGGTGACATTTAGTGTTGGTCATCTGGGATACCATACGCGTGAAAATAAGTAATGTGAATAAGTACTGCCATATATTTTTGTGCGATGATCTTGGGAGCTGGGGCGGGGGATATCGCTTAGGTAGATGTTAAAGAGGGCTGGGGAGAGGATGGATCCCTGGGGGACTCCTGCTGTGAGGGGTCTGATGGTGGAAAAAATTCCGTCGAGTTTAATTTTGAATTTTCGGTTTTTGAGGAAGTTACCTATGAGTTGGATCATTGGGAGGGGAATCCCTAGGAGGAACATTTTATAAATGAGTCCTTCGTGCCAGACTCTGTCGAAAGCTTTCTGGACGTCTAGGGAGAGGACTACTGTGCATTGGTTAAAGTTGAAGCCGTTTGTTATTTCTTCGACCACCCGCAGAAGTTGGTGAAGAGTGGAGTGGCCCGATCGAAAGCCGTGTTGAAAGTCGGGAATGAGTTTTAGGTCGTCAACTATTTTTTTGAGTCTGGCGAGAATGAGTTTTTCTAAGATTTTTCCTGTGCAGGGCAGGAGACTGATTGGTCTGTGGTTTTGAGCTTGAAGGGGGTCTTTGCCAGGTTTGGGGATGAGGATGACGTCAGCGGTTTTGTAGTCTTGGGGAAAAACGCGTAGTCTGAAGGAGGCGTTGCTGATGGCTGTGAGGGCGCAGATGCCTTTGGAGGGGAGACATTTTAGAATTTTGTTTGAAATTGAGTCTGGTCCTGGGGATTTTTTTGTATTGAGTGTTTTAATGACAGAAGTGATTTCCTGAGGGGTTGTGAAGGGGATTTGGTTATCTGTGGGGGTTTCAGTCATTAGGGATGAGGCTTTAGATTCTACAGTGGAAACGAATTGGGGGTTGTCGTAGGTCGTGGTTGGGGAAAATTGTTCTTCGAGACTGTCGGCAAAAGTCTCGGCTTTGTCTCTAGAGGAGTAAACAGTGCCATTTGGGCCCGTAAGGGGACATATTTTGGTGGGTGGTTTTCTGAGGGCTTTTGAGAGTTTCCAATAGGCTTTTTTGTCGTCTTCGAGAGTGGCGATGAAATCATGCCACTGCTCGTCTCTGTATTGTTGTAGTTCGACTTTGACTTGATGGGCGAGTCGGTTCATGCGAATGCGATCGATCGGGTTAGAGAATCTTTGCCATTCTTTACGGGCGGAGTTCTTCTCTCTTATGAGTTCTTTTAGTTCGGCGGGTAGGTCGGGTCTGTGTTTATCATTCGCGACTTCGACGGTGGCAAGTTTTACTGCGGCGTTTACGTCGTCGGTGAAATTTTTAGTGGCTAGGTTTAGACTTTCTTCGTCGGAGATGGAGGTTTGGATTCTTACTGATTCTAGTAGTTTGGGGAGTTTCTGCCATAAGATTTTTTTACGAGTTTGTTGATGGAATGGTACTGAAGGTATGGAGCCGTCTGAGAGAAACAAGAGAACGGGGTCATGGTCGGAGGATAATTTTTTTACTGGTTGAAGGGTGTAGAGAAGAGGGCAATTTTTCATAATGATTATGTCAATGATGTCGGGAGAGAGATTAGCTTGTTTTGGGAACAGAGTAGGTATGTCTGGGGCGTTGACTATGAGGGATTTTTCGGCTACGTAGTTGGCTAGGAACACTCCTTTTTGGTTGGTTTTGATGCTATTCCATGAAGTATGTTTCGCATTTAGGTCGCCTGCTATAATTGTGGGAATGGGGTCGGCTAGGAGATTGTTTAGTTCGTGGGTGTTTAGCTTTCTTTTGGGGGGGCTGTAGGCTGAGATGAGTTTAAGGGGGCCGTTATTTAATGTGTTGATGACGATTGCGGTGGTTTCGATGTTAACGGATGAGGGGCAATTTACGAAACAATGGTCTATGGAGTATTTAACGATGATAGCGGTGCCACCGCCGTGCGTATGGGTGCGGTCCGTTCGGTAGGTAATGTAGTTTGGGAAATTAAGTTTTAAACTGGGTTTTAGCCAGGTTTCATTAATGAGGAGAACGTCGAGGTTGTAATCCATCAGGAATTGGTGGATTTCCCCTCGGAAATCTTTAACTTTGCCGTCTGCATTCCAAAATGCAGCTTGGAGGTTTGGTGGTTTGCGAGTTTGTCTTGACATTATGAGTGATTTATTGGATGTAGGAGAGAAAAGTTATTTAATTTTTAATTTTGTTGTTCGTAAACTGAGTTTAGGAGGGTCTGTACGTTTGCGAGGAGATGAGTGTTCATCTCAATGGCTCTTGAGAGTTGGGCAGCTGCATTTTGGAGTGCCAGAATTAGGTTAGGGGGTATGGTTGGGGGGGGGAGTGGGTAGGGGGGCGGTTGGGGGGGCTTGGGGGGGGCTAGAGGGGGGGGGGGAGGGGTGGGAAGGATGTGGTGGGGGCTGACTGGGGGGTAGGAGGGGGGGGGGTTGAGAGGCGGGTGATGTAGGTTCTGGTTGAGGTTCATTGGTTTGGGAGTTGGGGGGCCGATCTAGGCGGTATTGTTGAGATTGGGAGTTTGTGGCGTCGAAGTTGGTGAAATTGGGGCGGGGCCAGGAATTTGGTCTCTGGACAGGTTGCTGCATGAGGGGACGTATAGTCGTGATGTTGGAATATTGTTGTATAAATGTGCATCGTTTACGAGGAAGATGCGCACGTTACAACGGAGCTATCGACGGTATACCTTCACACGACTTTCCCTCTTGATTTTTTCGCTCTTGGGGCCTCTATGAAAATAGCAGAGAAAAAAAACTGGTTTCGACCAGTCTCGAGACGCTATATAGTTCAAAGCCGGTATTGAATACAACAAACTTACAATAAGTTACATGCTTGAAGCCCTGGGGAAAATAATTTCCTCCAGGGTCTATGTCATATTTGAGGATGCTAGGGTTGATGGTATTTTTGAGAAGAAGAAATAGTGACCATACCGTGGGAGGAAGGAAATACGGAGGAAACACCAGAGCTATGAATTCTAGAACGAATCGTAGAAACGACTCGTACTCAAATGTCAAAATTTTAACCGTGTACAAATGTTGGGCACGCGTTCGGCGTGTTTCCCGGCTACGCACCGGTGCCGAAGGGACTCCAGGTACTAATATCTACAGCCTGTACGTTGGACGAATATCTACAGCTCATATGTTGGACAAATATCTATGAACTTCAGAGTGAGGACTAATATCTGCAGAGCTACGGTCGGACTAATATCTATGACGGTCCCAGTGGTGACTAATATCTATGGAGCATAGGTGGGACTAATATCTACAGAGGGCAAATCCTTAATAATCAGCTAAATGTGTCAAATAGTCCGATATTAGGGATTTTTACATACATACATAAATTAAGTTTTTCAAACAGCATACGCAATATTACGTTATTCTAATATGTATAATTGCAAATCCAACCTCTGCCAGTGCTGTAGATATTCGTCCTCACTTTGGTTCTGATAGATATTAGTCAGCAGTTTGAGCTGTAGATGTTCGTCCTCACTTCAGTTCTCATAGATATTAGTCAGCAGTTTGAGCTGTAGATATTCGTCCTCACTTTGGTTCTCATAGATATTAGTCCGATTTGTTCAGTTTTTGGAATTCCTGTAGATATTAGTAGACGCCAATTTCTCTGAACCATTGAAATACCGGTAGAACAAGGCAGCATTCCCGCCTGGCGCCTGCGCTCTAAAGATTGCAATCAGTACATAATGTAGGGGAATTTATCAAACGGACCGCTAGTTTTTGCAGAGCGTCAAGAGTTTATTTTGAAGCTCCAGACCAGAGGTGGCTTCCAAATTGAACAGTGGGGCAGTGGGGCACAAGGTTCCGATTGTACAAGGTCAGCAATTGTGTAGATTACATTACAGTATCTGCGGATACTCTACAGAAGTACTCGTACAGTACGCACAGCAAGAACCCTGAATGTACATGGCCGGCCCTAAGCCAAACTGTGCCTGGCGCTAGTAAAAACCTCAAGGTAACCTTAGGTGTCAGGTATTATCAGCCTTTGTAAGTCTGCGCCCGGAGCGGACTGCTCCAATTTCGGCCACACAGGGCCGGCCCTGTTTATGAATGCATTGGAAATTAAAATAATAATAGTTCGTAGTACTTACCTGTACAAGGAATAAGGACACGGATGGATACAGGATACCTAATTATTACGCACAACGTGGTTAGTGGAAAGCGACGACCGCAAAGAAGTAAAAACCACCGTTAATAATAAGTCCTCGGTCGCTTCCTATAATTTGAAGGCATTCAATTAAACGTTCCTTGATAAAATGACCGAGAGTTAATTGCGTGTGCTGCAAGCCGCAAGCCCGGTAGCATTTGACCATTAAAATCAATTATGACTGTCATTATAAGAGCCATTATCTCAAACTCGAAAAGACTGGATATATTCGCAATTTTTTCCACTTTTTGATTATATCGAAAGAGGTGAATTTCAGCGAAACCAATGAACTGGTTTCAGGGGGCGTAGGTATCTGTGAATATATTTGCTTCATATCTGATTATTATAAGTAGATACCCGTAATACCTAATATTATTATGGACGAAGGTCGATATAACATTTTCCTTTGATGAGTCTAGAACACCAGGTCACACTAGGGCACTTATGAGAGTTATTATTTCTTAGCGACTCCTTTTTTCTTAGCTGATAAAATGAAGTAAATTAATATCTAATTGCTTATCAAAAAAAAAAAAAAAAATTATCATTAAATTATGCGCTGAAAATAGTCTTTCTGGTAAAGTGGACATTTCCGAACGACTATAACTACGTAGATATTAGAAAAAATATAATATCCAATAAAAATACAGGATCGGGACGTACCGCAAACCAAATTGTTTTAACTTTTAAAAAAATACATATACTCGTACATTCTAGATATTTGCTATGCATTAATAAATAAATACAAATATTTGTGTGCAGTTCACACGCGGTAGAAGTGAAGCATTCAGAAAACTAAAGTAGACAAGAGTGGGGAGGCTACGAAGCACCGCACAAAGTGGAGATCTGTTATTTAATTCTCTCGCAGGCTCAATCCGATAGTATAGATGTACCTATGTATTTATCTCTTTTTAGTGTCGCTTTTTCGTTTCAAATCACAACGGTGCTAAAGAAATTTTCACTTCAAAAATATTGAATTTGATTGTGTATTTTGGCCTCAAATTCAAAATTAAGCCGCGCAACCCTTAATTTGATAGGCGGGTATGGGTAGGTACTGCCGCCCGGGACCGTCCAACCGGGACCAACACTTCTGCCATAGGTCATGCCAAGTAGTTCGATACGTTTGGTGACTTAGCAGGGGTGCCTGGATTCATGGGGTAAAGTTACTGCATGGCGAGAGGCTGGTTGAAGATCACTTGACCTCTCCAGCAAGACTCTCTCGTTCCATCGCCTTGCACCACAGTGGAAGGAATGGATTCATAGACTCTTGGACCCCCTGACCCTCAAGAATCCTATCCACCCCTCACATATTTTTATTTGTCAGAACTTCCCCTCCTCATTTCTTTTAAAATACCCTCCACACATTATCCCCAAAGATGACATAGGCCCAAGGAAATTATTTTCTTTGGGCCTACTGTGTGGATCTATTGTAAAAAAAATACAAAAATTACCTACTCCTACAACAAAGTTCACGTAACTTACAGCTAACATATATTTGGAAATTAGTAAATTCACTTAACTTACATAGGTACAGCTAACATATATGTCTAAATTCTAACATCGACATTTTCTCCGATTCATTGCCCAAATTTAAAAAGAGCATCATGTCAATAATATAAATTGTTCAATGCGCATACATACATACACACATACTCACACACACACCTTCCCACTACAAACATCACCCGGTAATTACTTTAATACCATAAATGAAACACATAATAGGTACCCACCATGAAATATACTTATTAATTGTAAAAAAATTTCACCAATGTAACTAATGTAAATAATGTTTTTTTTCTGTTTATAAATAAATAAATAAATTATAAGATGGACATTGTTTAAAAGTCACTCGATGTAGAAAAAGCAAAGACATTAAAAAAAACCCAATCATGTTTGATTGACCTTGATTTTGACATGTAAAAAAATCTGGTTCTCTTTCGATAATAATTGGATTAATTACTCGACAGATCCTGTTTAATTATCTTCAAGCTGATACCATAATCATTCAATATACTAACGAGTATTATTATCACTGAGACACAATGCGTTACGGAAAGGCTGTATTAATCCTGTAAGTACAAAAGTATGATGTATTTCAGCAGAATGTCGAAAGAGACAATATAATCATTATTAGTTGCTTGTCATTCGACCATTAATAAGTGAGCACAGAGCGAGTACGTAAACCCGTGTGATTAAAATATATATTACATTTTTATGTTCTGTCTAGCGAGATAAGCAAGACAGTGGCGGCGAATATTGGACCGATTTTAAAGATTTTTTTACTAACTGTTTTAGAAGAAAATACTTTGTCTGTACTTTTTTTTTAAATACACTGTCAGGTTGTACATATAATGAACGTCTGTTGACGGTGTTCAAACTAGGTTTTTTTTAACTATATTTGGAGGGTCCGAACTCCTATAAAAAGTAAGTTATAAAAAAAGCAAAACGTACCGACACGCTATTGGTCGATATCTACATATAATATATCAAACAATATTATTAATATTTTTATATAAACAAAAAATTTAACACAACAAAAAACGACTTCAAAAAATGCACTAAAAAGTAATTTCTTACCATTGTTATTTTTGGAGTCGGTGTCAGCCAAGGTAACTACATACATATGTAGTTATAGGTGAGATGTGGAGATCTTGGCTGAAGCCGACTCCAAAAATAACAATCGTAAGAAATTATTTTTTTACTTTTTAGTGCATTTTTAGAAGTCATTTTTTGTTTTGTTAAAATTTTTGTTTATTTTTTGATTTTTATTGAGTTATTCGTCTATTTGTCGCGCACATACTTATTGCAAATTTAAGACATGTATGGTTTTCTCATGGATCCCATTTTCAGAACTAAACCAAATTAAAGTGGGACCACACGGGAAGCATCAGCTTTCTAATAAAAAAAGAACCATCAATATCGGTTCACCCAATCGAAAGTTCTGAGGTAACAAACATAAACAAAAAAACCCAAAAAAACCGTCGAATTGATAACCTCCTCCTTTTCGAAGTCGTTTAAACAATAACGCTTTTTTAAAAACTATAATACATCTATTATCAAATGACTTTTAAAATATAAAAATATATGTTTGTTTTTGATAAATGATTTGTGAATTGAACCTGTCTACCTAAACCTGTAGTCAACCACGCTCCCAACTTAGCCGAATGCCGATTTGATAACACCGACATTTATTTCGTATATGAAGTGATGCAATGTCATTGAATTTCAGAGAAATGCGTGTATCCACTTGTGTGTGCGTGATTGCCACCATAAGTTGACAGGACGCATTTTCATCGACAATGAGCCTATCTGCCGAGTTTCAGCTCGATCAGATACCAAGAAGCGAATTCCAAGATTCCACTTCATTCGTACAGTCATTCAATCAAGAAAACAGGAGTTAAATTCAGTTAGATGTATTTAAATAGAATGTGGGTTCTTTATGTGATGTCGATTCACCAGTTTCCTACCTAAAGGTACTACGAGTATGAGTGGTCCACCTAGCTAAAAAAGGAGACAATCGATAGACTCAAAGCGTTCAAGATGTGGATTCTGAGAAAACGAATGGGATGAAATGCAATTCCTTCACATATCGCATCCCATGCCCGAGTTTTGAAACAGGCCAACCGCACTATGGGCTGATGTCCTGAACGAACACAAAACAATACTACTTTGTATAGACATCTAGAATCTAGACGGAGGTGTCTTCTATTAAAATAATGATGTATGGCAACAAGCAATGGTCCAGTATGCTTTATGTCAGCAGAGTGCCGCAGATGACAGAAATTCCAATCAAGACCGCACGTTATGATGATGCACAACTCCAAGAATAGAAAAACCCATAAACATTATAAACGAATACCTATCATTTGTGTTTGGGGTTATTATCGTTAATTTATTTAGATTCTAACAGGTTATTCAAAACTGGTTTCTATCAAACAATAATATAATTTCCAGACAAAGTTATCAACAACCAATCTTCTTTTATTGATTTTTTTGAATTAAATACTCTCACTGCAGTTTAATCTGTGCTTTCTGCAGTTTACGATTTTTTTTTTACTAGAGTGGAAGATTATTCTCTGTATCACTGCAGAAAGATCTCCATTCAGAATAGAAACGTTGCTTGAAATGACGTGGCGTGTTTGGTGAAGGGATCAGAATTGCCGGACACTAGGAAGTTCACAACCTTCTTCTTCCCTATCTCCTTCCCTTCCTCATTTCCTTCAGCCTCGCAATATAGGAAACACACCCCAAAAAGGGATCTCATAGTCCCAATAGCTACGGACAGTGGGAACAGTTACGACTCTTACGCGGTATTCACATACCTTAATATAAACATATTATACATTTTCCGTATTAGAGTATTTGAGCTAGGTATACGTATTATACGTAGTCTGTTATTAGGGAATCTTTACTGGGTTAAAAGGTTAGAAAATTTAAAAAAAACCTCAAGACCTAAACCTCTTTTGATTTATTTATTAATTATTGTCTCTAATAATTATTATTCAAGAAAATATCCCGGTAGACCTTATAACGGGTTACACTGGTTACTGGTCAAACATACAATTGCAAAAAAAATTCAAATTAATCATTATGGTTTTTTTATGAAAAAAAACGATCACACACAAACACCCTCTGTAAGACTAGACGGAAGGAAATGGATGTTTGTCGTATCTGAACTAAAATACCTGGGACATATTATCACAGACGACCTGAAAGACATCTAAGATATGCATAGACAAAGCTGAGCGATATCCATTAGAGCAGGTATGCTGTCAAGGCGTTCTCACTTTTGCAGTATAAACGTCAAAAGAATGCTTTTCATCGCATTCTTCGTATCGCTGTACACGTCAGAACTGTGGGTAGATTATCATTCATGGCATTCACGGCAAGTCGCTTATAATAATACCGAGATACTGCGGCGCCACGGATATGTTTCTGGCATGAGTGCACACTTTCTGAGTACTTCTCTGCCACCAAATGAGAACCTTATGGCGCACACTACGCCAATCGAATAATACCAACTTCACCGACATGGTTGCCTGGATGGAGTCCCCCCCTGACGGACCTCTGGAGACGGGACACGATCAACTATTTGACATTTGCATTTTTTTTTTGTGTTTATTTATATATTTTTTTTTAATATTTGTATGTTTTTACAATAAATATACAATTTTTACATGTTATACAGCGTTATAAATTAATTTAAAAGTAGCCTTTCCTCACAACAAAGACACGTTACACTTCTTTTCTATTTTTGTTCTATTTTATTCTATCGTGTGTATCTTTATTTGGTCAATTTTTGTATTATTTCGAAATATGGAATATATCATTGCACTACCCCTGCATACATTCTGGAATAAACTATAATAATTATTAACTCTAGTGCTAATTACTTACTACCCACTTAATTAGGTATCTACCCATTACAAGCACGTCACTGGATATTATAGATGATAATTTATAAGATTTTATTGATGATATCTACTTGCTTCACCTATGGGTTTTTTAACATCGTATGAGATTATATTTATTAGTCTTATATTATCACAAAGATATTCCGGTAGACATAATATTTACCTATAAATTGAACTGTAAATAATACAGGTTTACATTTATAAATAGGTATCAATGAAACAATGGGTTATCCGATAAGATTATAAGTGTTCTACGAGGTGGATAATAATATAATTAGTGTTTATCGGACTTATTATCAATGATTGAGCGTTTTAAGATTTATTTTTGGTTAATTGAACATTCGCTAATTGATTGACATGCAAAGCATTCCGAATACCTGCAATCTCATGCGTGCTTCACTTCAGGTATGCGTTAGGCTTAACTTTTAATTAGTCTAGATCAGTGGTTTTTAACCTGGGTTCGATCGAACCCCAGGGGTTCGGTGAGTCAGTCTCGCGGGTTCGACGGAGGTCAAGACACATCCCCGACTCATATGATTCGTGATTCGTTTTCAATTAAGAAGGGTTCGGTGAATGCGCATATCGGGGTCAGTACCTCCAACAAGTCTAAAAACCACTGATCTAGATTGTGGTTTCTCAAACTGTTCCCAAACTTTTTTCTTGATATTTATTTCTTCTCAGAGGGACCATAAGATACAAGAATGAGCTCTTCTTGGACTTCTTCAGCTACATCTCCAACACTAATAACAAAATGGTTACGAATCAGCTTTTGGATATCTTTCGATTAGGTTTTGTAGTAAAATGAACGAAAGTTTCGCTGACCACATTTTAGATCACGCGGACCACCTGACCACCGGTTGGGAGCCACTGGCTAGCAAGACACACTAACTTCTTGTCATATCACCGGATTATAATTTATTATCAAAACTAAGATAATGTTCTCCGCATTAAGTTATGACATTGGTATTCCGCTTGTCGTATTATTATTATAAATAAGTTATTTGAAGGCATATTTTTGGTTTAGCGGTCAGAGAGCTGGCTCTGTTATAATTAATTCGTAAGGAGCATTGATAATAACCTACTTTTTGCTTTTTTGTTCCGAATAATCTTTCTCTATTAGATTTTTTAGGTTGGCGAGTTCATTGCGCACTGCCTTGTTTCCATTAGGAACTGTCTTGTTTTCCATTTGGCACTGCCTTGTTGCCCATTAGGTACTGTCTTGTTGTCTATTAGGCGCTGCGTAGTTTCCATTATGAACTGTCTTGTTTTCCATTAGGAACTGTCTTGTTTTCCATTATGCACTGTCTTGTTGTCCGTTAGGCACTGTCTTATACCTGTCTGATACCATAAGGCTTTACTGCGTATGTACCTACACCATATCACAATAAATACAACCAATCGCTCACCAACTGGCTGTCATGATTCTGGTAATGAGCTTATGAGGCTCTGGGAACACGATTTTTGGTTGCTCTTGTGGGTTCACTAGTCTAGCGTAATTAATATGGAAGAAAATAGTCTAATTATTAGTTGTGAGTCATTGGCCATTGCGAATGGTGAGATCACAAGAATTTTTCACGAACATTGCATCTTTGTTATTTTTTCCTGGAGTAATTTAAATATTTTCTATTATGAGTTCAGGCCAAAATCAACAGACTGTTTTGCGTTTGTTAATTAATTGTGCTTTTACTTTGAGAGTTACTAACAAATACCAGATCTTCCACATAAATCATCTGGTATTTGTCCGCATATCCAAAAACGAAGTGATTTCTAACGAGATTCGTAAAACACGTGTTGTTGCAATAATTTCACAAGACAGTAATAATATCTCAACAGTCTCAACACCCCGATTAAACCAAAGTAAACCGGAACTCCGCTCCGGTCAGTGAATGCCAACTCAGAATCAAGTCAACTCAACACGTTTTTGGAAAGTCATTAAAAGCTATGAAAAAGATAACTTTAAAATAGCCCATAACTCTAACCTAACGTAATACATTTAACCATTTCTTTTTTCATCGCTTTTAATGACTTTTCAAATGAGGTTCTGAGTTGGTTTCATTCTGAGAAAAAATTATTCGTTATTTCACAATTTATTAATTGTAAAATAATGAACAGCATATTTGTGGCACGTTCCAGAGTGTAATGGCAGAGCCACACCGCGACCAACTTCCAACTTCAAACGTTTTATTTTGACGATTGTCTGGAGGGGTATTTCGTGCATGGTTCGTGCGTTGGAAGTTCGACCTGGAAAGTTGGAGTTTGAGTTGGCCTGGGATCGCCTTCGAGGCGATCGGCGATGGTTGGTTCGTGTGAGTTGGCCTAACACATCAGTCAGCGCAATATTATTACGGGAGAGTGATGTAAATGCTGTTAGAAAAAATATGGTTTTTTAATATATTATAATACAACAAATATGAAACTTTTTTCCACTTAATTTTATTCTTCGTAACCAGTTCCAGCTCATTTAAGCCATCTTCTGACTGGTACAAATTAAAAAGTTTAATATGTATTTTCTGCCTGTACAGTAGGTACATTTTTACGCAGCATCGCGTTCATTGGTCAAATCAATGTACATATTGTTTCGTATCGGTGATTGATGAACCGGTGGATGCAATTTTTAGCCATAAGTATTATGTTGGTTTATTTAGTGTGTAGTTAGAAGTTACATTGTAGAAATGTATTTTAAGTTTGTACAACGCCCTTGGGGTGATTTTTCACAAAAACGGCGCTATACAAGTCATCCAAATATTTTGATTATTATAATATATTTTAATGGAATTCCACCATGAATTGTCAGTTTTAAAAAAAAGATACATAATTTTTTTAGCTTTACGAATCGAAATCAATATTATGGAAACCGAATTAAAACATCGAAATGAAACCGAATCAGCACAATTGTAGGCAACTGATAAGCTACAGCACCGAATCAGCTGTTCGACGTCCGCCATTTTCGAATTCGGAGTTCAGAGGTGGAGGATTATCACACGATCAGCCAACCTTCCAACTCCGAACTTAGTTCAGAGTTGGAAGGTTGGCTTCAGTCTGGACGTAGCGTAAGATACTATCACTCATCTCAGTATCGCCCTGGTGCAAGACCACAATTCAGAATTGAAACGTTGCTTGAAATGGCTTTAGCCGTGTTTGGTGACCAGATCTGAATAGCCAGTTACTCCCCCACCTTCCTCTTCCCTATCTCCTTCCCCTCTCCACTATCTTCAGCCTCACAACATACCCCAATTGGCGAAGCCATAGTCTCCCTAGCTACAGATAGTCGGGAACAACCAAAAACAATAAATTATGTAATTACAAGCGCCGCGCCGTGAACGTTTTCCGCTGATTCGGTAATTGTCATTGTTGCTGAAATCGACCAGTTGACTCTGGCTCTTTTTTGGTAAAAATATGTTTTGAGAAATGACGCATTAAAAGTGTTGTGCTGTTGCTGTGAGTGCTTTCTGCACAGTTTTAAACGTTTTTTCGCGATCAACAAATAATACGGAAGGCGATTACTGTAATTTTTCTGTGAAAGCTGCCTGGCTGGTTTTAGTAGAATATGGAATTGACCTTACTCCGTCCGATGATAACAATATCTTATTTTTGCCAAAATTATGGAAGCTCTGGCTGTTTTCTGCAGGGTGCATATTTCACATATTATAGAGTTGACTGCAAAGCTTACAATCACGAAAATATATTCTACCTCAAAAACCCCAATATCTATAAAAATCATTATTTAAATCAACAGTCAAGTTATAAGAAATTGGTATCCATATATTATTTAAAAAAATTAAACTAAAAACGTTGTACATTAGTGTTGTGAAGTACCTAGATTTGATTTTTCAATATTTATGCAAAAGTGCTTTTATTTCAGTACTTACGAGTTTTTTGTGGCTGGCTGTTTTCCACAAAAGTACTTTCAATTGGGGATAAACGGGAGGGGAAGGAGATGGGGTAGTACCTACCAGTATGGAACGTGCCGCAAATGCGATACATTCTATTATTTTTAATTAATAAATTGTGAAATAACACACATAAATTTTTTTTCCGCACGCCGCTCCGGGATGTAAACCCGCGACCTCCGGATTCATATCCCAGGATTGTAACTTCTCAACCATGGAACCCGTTAATCTATTGCCTGGTAAGATATATTTGGGAGGCGGGTATGGGTATCGTCAGTATAGGAATTTATTGGAAAACGAACATCCCTTCCATAGGTCACCCCAAGTGCTTCGCTACGTTTTGGTGACTTAGCAGGGGTGCCCGGATTCATGGGTGAGAATTGGCTAGATCTTGACGGCAGGTACTTTTGCCCATCTACTGCGTGGCGGGCCAGATCGGGAGACCTATTTCCAATAATATTTCGGTAGACTCTCTCGGTACATACGTCCGTCACTCCTGGACACATAGACTCCCAGATTCCTACCCACCCCTCTTACCCTTTTCCCTCCCAGAACTTCTCCTTCCTTTCCATTTACATCTGTTGTACCTATGTTATCTAAAAAATGATTATGGATAATTTATTAGATACTAAAATGGATACGTACGACGTGAAATGTACGTGGATTAATCTTCAGCCTATTATAGTATCTATAAGTGGTTACCTACCAAAGACAACCAAGAAGAGCCGCATTGTTCAGAAACTAATAATAAATAATTAGACCTATACAAACACAAAGTCGGGGTCAATTCTCGTCTAGAACAAATTGTTATAATATGCTATTTTCCGAATACTGCTGATGGAAGAGTCAGACCTGTGTCAAAATTAGGAAAAATAATATATATATATTTAATTATTTACAACAAACACTCTGTTCCGAAAGTATACAAGAAAAGCAAACCTCGATAAGCAAGATGTTTATTATTATTATTAATACCTCAATGTTAATGCCCAATGGAAGACAGACTCCAGACTCCAGACAAGTTAGCTTCTCAGAACCTGCAGGGCGTACTGTAGGTACAGGGCCCGCAGATATTTTAATACTACACTGCTAATATCGTACCTATATTATACTGTACAAATCGCAAGTGCAGCCTCTCTGTTCAATTTGGCAGCCACATCCCGGAAAAAAACATTTGTCACAAAATTGTTTGTACAGTCATTTTTTTTCCAATACCACGTGAACGAAGCTGCGGGTTCGCTAGCTTGCTAGATTTTTATTTTATTTTAAATTTTCAAGTTGGTTCAGTTCTTTGGCTTCAAATTCAAAATTAAGGTTTGTATAAAAAATGTCGCGCAGCCGTTCCTCTAAAGTTCTAAAGCAGTGGTTCCCAACCTTTTTTTTGACCAGAGAACACTATTACATTTATTTGTTCTCACAGGGACCATAAGGTACAATAATTAATCGCGTTAATAAACGCGTCTTTGCAATTACTATAATTTTGCAATTCAATGTGCTCTTCTTGGACTTCTTCAGCTACCTCTCCATCATTAATACCAAAAGGGTTACGAATCAGCTTTTGGATACCTTTCGATTCGGTTTTTGTAGTAAATGAATAAATGTTTTTTGGACCACATTTTAGATCTTGTGGACCACCTGTGGTTCACGGATCACCGGTTGGGAACCACTATTCTAAAGCGATGGCATTGTGTTGATGAATTGCAAAGTAAACATCGAGATATAATTCATATCAGAGCTTGCTCGCAAAAAATGGTTCGGGACTTTCCTAGATCCTACTGTGGTTACCCATATTTACACTTTCCTTCTTAGCCAATACTAAATTCGGCGCAGGGCGAAAGAGAACCGAGGAAGAAACGGAGGTTGGATTAATATGACATGACAAATAAAATACTTTTCTTTCATCGATATGGTTTTTGTACAACTTCGTCGTCGCTTATGGCTGCAGGTGGGAATGGATGCAGGAGTGCTACCATAATTTTACTGATGTGCACTCGTAATGAACGAGTTTGGCAGCCACCTCTGGGCGGTGTTTAGACGCAGCAACAGATTTTCTGAGAATGTATCGCTGCAGTATGTACTATGTAGGTAGGTTCATAGGTTAATTCTACGAATGAAAGGAGAAGTGTGGCAAGGCTGCATTTCTCTTCTACGGCTATTTCACTAGCCTCGTTAGTGCGACGTCACTCTTAAGCCAACGAGTCTGAACTAGTGCTCTGCAGACCATCAGCACTTATAATATTACATATTATACAATATGTAGGTATAAGGTCATAAATGCAACAAAAATATTCGCGGTAAGAAAGAAATACCAACAAAATTAACTAATATCATGTAACGTGGGTCCACTGAATCTAGAGAAGATATTATATTGAATATGGGTAGGTATTTCACTTCGCAGATATATGTATGTAGGTAGGTACCTACCTAAATACAACTGCCTGTAAGTATAAACTGGTCATTTCCAAATCTCAAATATTTTGATCGACGAATTTTAACAAATCGCGCGAAATTTGCATTTTTTACTCCAAATAATGCCAGGAATCACTGGTTAAATAAGTCAATTACGTCCCTTGACACCCTGTATAAAAGGATTGGAATAAACAATATTTGTACTGATTCTTTTAAAGGTGAAATATATCTCCCAGATCAGAATATTTATTTCCGAGTCTGTGAAGTCTCGGAATCGGGGAATTTTGGTAAGACAATCTCCTGGTGTTGTTAAAGTAAAAGGGTAATAAAAGTCGGCCAGATCTTTTGGGAATTTAATGTTGATTAATTGAAGCAATTCAGGACAGTCACTTTTGTAATGCAGTATTTTATGTATCAGTATTAAGTCTGTATTTATTCTTCTTCCTGTAAGTTTTAATATGGACATTTTATCCAGAAGGTAATTATAATCAACGTTATGTACCGGAATATGCAATTTATAGTTTATATACCTACCTTAGGAACTTGTGTTGAATCTTTTCAATGTTGTCGGAATTAATATTGTAAAAGGGAGACCATAACGTAGAGTTATACTCTAGTTGGCATCGTACAGGGGTTTTATATAACACGATAAATGTGCCAAAATTATTGAAGTGACAGTATTTCAAATATTTAATTAGGAAAAAAAACTCCATTTTGATGATGTTATTTAGGTATTATCAGCCTGCGGTGCAGTTGTCCCTTTCGCCCAGTATTTAGGGGAGTACGAGCAACGGTGATAGCAACAGTTTGGTAAAATACCTATTGTTCAAATTTCTCGGCGACCGGGTTTACTCTTAATTTATTAACAATAAATCATTATAATTGTGTACGAATCATCCAATTATTTATTTATTTATTTACGCCCTGGCGGGCTTTTACAATATTATATTATAATTAAATAGTTAAATACTTTTTTTTTGCAATAATCTAGACATTTTTCAATAAAACTACACACATTGGTATTTAATGGCTGGTGATTAGTTACCCAGAAAAAACTGCCAATACAAAATAATAATAATTCACTCGATAGATATTTGTCTGGTTCTACTGTTTTTTGCACGTCTAAATATAAATAGCACAATATTCTTGCATTTGTGAAGAAGGTCACTTGTCTAACCAGTCGCGTTGTTAAATTCTTTTGTCATTGAAAGTAACGTTCGACATGGTAGGCATTGTCATTTCCTGACGATCTTTTGAGATGTTCGTGACTATATTAGTAAATAATTATTGTTATATCTGCCAATACTATCTCTTTACTACTGAAATATAACTAGCATACCTTATGACTGCCATGTGTACTAATAAATACTCTCCAATCCTAAAGATGACAAAGTCCCAAAAAAAAAATTACACTCTGGGTTCCTGTGTAGGAGGATTGTATCAAAACCTCCTAGGTCACTGATCCTCCGTGATCTAGAAGGTTTTGGTTGTATAGAGTAGAGAACATTAGATTTAAAGACTAAAATGATCATTTTGCGTGAATGAGTGTAGAAAGGAGGAAAAAAGAGTTAAGGAAGCCAAACCACTTTTTTGTAGCTGATGACTGATCGGTTAGAGCTAAATATAGATCTAAAAGAGCTGGCAACACTGCTTATGAAATTTTCCTTGTTAGGTACAACACATAAGGAGGGTGAGGGAGGGATTCCCCACACCAACTAACTTATTGCACCTTTTTAAGTCGTTTGTATGCAAACGTCAGATTGATTTAATAATGAAAATACCTGAATTAGTCAGCATGGACGTTGGTAAACGTGCGTCTATTACACGTAATGGATATTCCCCACCAGTAACTGCGGTCTTTCCATCAGCATGATTTTGAAACAAATTGTTAAAAAATAAATGGTTGAAAAATACAACAAAAGTGTACAGGTAGATTCACAACCAAAGTTGTCCCGAACACAGTATGAATGTCTTGCATGCAGCACGTTTGAAGCATGTGAATTGACTTCAAAACAGAAAAAAAAAATCATTGAAAATGCAAAGTAAACTTTTTCCGTATTAATAAACCCACTTTTCAAATATTCACATTCGATCAAAGTGTAGGTAGGTACTACACTTATCGATAATAACAATAACTAGGCATGCAAAGACAAAATACTGTATCTCAATGAGATTTGGCAATGAAATTACAATTGTAACTGCATACCGCATAGGTACCTATGCATTAAATACAATTTTAAATATGTGCTGTTTTGGTTAAATGTAATAAGTTATTTTCAGTGTTTTTTTATTCTCGAAAATAAGTAAAAAAATAAATACGATAGTGAAGGAATTTTTATTTTGTTTTTTGTATTGACGAATAATTTTTCTACAACGTTTTAAAATGGGACATTTCTCCGGACAACATTGGTGATAGCCGTCTTACTAGTCAGTATGACTAAATTTGTAGTCAGTTGGAACCGTTAAATAATATCTATTATGAATGACTATATTAAAATTACCAATTTATAAAACAAAAATAAGCTTATAATTGTCCACACATTTTTAACAGTATTCATGGTTTGTGATAATACCCCATTGCGTAGCCTTTACAAGCAAGAACCTGATTTTCATATAATAATCATGTTTCATTCATTCTACATCGTATTCTTCGAGATTCAGGGTTTTTCATCTTATAAAAACCCTCCGCCCAACATATTCAAAGATGAAATCAAATATTATCAACGTCCACGCTGTTATGAACCTCTCTACCAAACCTCTTGTCTTGTGTACCTAGGTAGTAGGTAGGAACTTGAGATCCGGTAGTGAAATCTCTTTTGTGTACATCGAGTATTTCCAAACATTTGTTTATTAAATTAGGAATGCAGGTAAATTGCTGGACTGGAATTATCGCAGGTGTTGACGCGCGGAGAATTGTGTTCATAGGTGAGTGACATGCAATGTATATTCTATGCATAGTAAATACTATCTATTTTGATAAGATAGTATAATTGTTAAAGTTGTTACACATACGCAATCTACAACTATGATAAACTTATATCATAAAGCTACTATTAGTTATTACTCGGCTTCGTTCGGGTTAAGCGCTCTTTTTTTACTCTTGTCTGATTGAAAAATATGGAGGGGAAAGTGTTACGTATGGCTTATTTTCTTTCCTCTTGGTTCAATCGACATTTCAAAGCTCCGTAGCTCACGTTGTAAATAATTTTGCGAGTTGAAATAGGTGCATTCACCTAGAAATCAAAGTATCCTAGTCTTAGAAATCGTAA
Organism: Limnephilus lunatus; assembly: GCA_917563855.2. Classification (NCBI taxonomy): domain Eukaryota; kingdom Metazoa; phylum Arthropoda; class Insecta; order Trichoptera; family Limnephilidae; genus Limnephilus; species Limnephilus lunatus. The sequence continues at coordinate 80,677,942 of OU830597.1, read as the reverse complement.
AAAGCTATGTAAATTTCATGATGCTAGAGCTCATCGTTCGAGAGTTATTAGTGTGACACGTGTATTTTTAAATTATTAATTGTTTTTTCGAAGGAAAAACCCATTAGGGTCAACATAACTGTCGTTTTTTTTTTTAATTTGATGACAGATGTTTTTAAAACTTTTTATAATCCATTTAGGCATCTTAATCGGGTTATTTTTTCAATTATTTCTAACTTTCACCCTTCAAGGGTGTTCTAGGCCATCATTTAAAATTCCAGAAAGGAAAGGCGAATTTATATATCAATTTTATTTAAATGCGCAAATTTCAGAATTCGAGTTCGGTCTTAGAAGAGATGAGAAGTTGAATGGAGGGAAGGCAATTTTAGATAACGCTTGATAGAAGAGAGGATATTTCTTCAAACTTCGCAAAATTACTTTGTGGCATCATTAATTATATAATGAATTACAGATCACTTTGTATAAACCACTATATTATAAACAATATCTATATGTTTTGATAACAATGTTATCTTCATCAGGATATGTTAATATAAAGAAAAATAAATGACAAACAAGTATAGACAAATTAGAATAAACTATAACATAGACAAAATATTAAAAAGTAGAGGGGATTAATTACTTAAAAATCATAAAAATAGTTATACAAAATTAAATATAAAAAATATTTAAGAAAAAATAAAATTGCATTTAGATAATAATTAATAAGAAAATTAATTTAAAAGATGGCTATTTAAAATAAAAAAAAAATGGTTATTTATAATATTTAATTTACTATTAAGATGAAGCTATACGTGAAATCACTATTTAGATTAATCTTTACAACGAATCGGTTTACAGTAAGAATACAAAAAAATGTGCTACGGATAAATTGAAGCTTTAACTAGCTTTTCTACGTAACAGAATAACAATAAAATTATTATTTACTTAACAAAAAATATAAGCGTAAACCACTAAAAAAAAAGTTTTTTCATGACTTTACTATGAAGGAATGTAAGTAACAATTTTTAAAAAATACCCCTTTATGGCTAAGACTATTTTTGACGTTTTCTACGTTCTAACTTTTTTTCGTTCTTATAAAATTATGCACAAAAAAAATAAAAACCGCTTTGGCGCTTACGTTAAATTTTTAGAACCGTACTAATTCATACGATCTGCGGCCAACGCTTGTATTCCACCATAATGCCGCGAGCCGTGGCCAGAAACGGACGTGGGATCTGTGCCCGTGTTTTCGAAGTTTTTTACTAGCAATATAATCGTAGACACGTAGCGGATTCGTCGTTACAGCGAGCATTTTTGGTTCTCAAACAGCGAAGGTTAGTTTGTGTTTTTTCGGATATTGGCCTGAGGATAGGATCTGGCCTGGTACATAAATGAAAATTCACATTTTAAACGTACATAAAATCTTACACTTGTCTTGAATGTCATAGGGTTGTCTACAAATACAATGATTAATATATCTTCCACATTGTTACCAAAAATATTTATTCTGATCGTGCAAGAAACTATTCTTTTCTGAGTTTTACTTGTCACAATTTGTAGTTTCCTTTTTCTTTTTAAGCAGAAAAACTTGAATGTCTCTCCACGGGGAAACCACAGGGAAATTAATCGCCGAACCGCATATGAAATATTTATAACCAAATTTAGAAGGCTATTGTTGAACACTGTCAAGGAAAACACCTGTGAGAGGTAATGGCGACTTCTGTGCTACTCGTTGGCTCAGAACTCTGAGTTCACGGGTTCAAAACTATTAAACAATATAATTTCGGTAGTTTGTACATGATATTATTATCTATACATTAGATAATAATATCATGTACAAAATATTGAAATATTTATTTAAATATATTATTATTTATTTTAATTTATTATTATTATTAAATATATTATAATTATATTTTAATTATTTAATTTTTTTTATTTGAATACCTCATAAGAGTCCCAGCTGCTCCTGTCTGGAGCCAGTGAAAATTTGGCATCCCTAATTGGGATATTTTGTGAGACTGAAGATAGTAGGGAGGGGAAGGAGATAGGGTATCTGGTCACCAAACACGGTTAAAGCCATTTCAAGCAACGTTTCAATTCAGAATAGTGGTCTTACACCATATTATATAATAAGGCCGCAAATATTTAATATTTTATTTTTTATTAATTAATTGTAAAATAACACAAATTAATAAAATAATTTTTTTTTTTTTGCGCATGCCGGGATTCGATCGCGCTTTGAAGAGTGGGTATTCTTACATTTAAAACATAGATGCATAAAATGTTTTCTGATCTGGCCAATATCCTAAAGGATCCTGATCTGGCCTGCCAAGCAGCTGGTGAGCAGGCGCATCCACCGCTGCCGCCGCCAAGATCTCACCACACCCCCGCTAAGTCATCAAATGTAGCGAACCACTTGGGGGTACGACAGAGGTTATCCAATAAAAGGTTGCCGAGGCGGCGATGCTCATACCCACCTCCCAAATTCAGTTTATTTTTTTAATATGAATACTCCACGAGAGTCCCAACTGCTCCCGTCTAAAGCCAGTGATGGCTTTCCCAATTGGAGTATGTTGTGAGGCTGTAGGTAAGTGGGGAGGGGAAGAATATTGGGAAGAGGAAGGTGGAGAAATATCTGGCTATTCGGGTCTATAACGCATAACGGTATAACGCAATCATCAAAAGAGTTACAAAATGATATAAATACCGAAAATGAGTCAGCATCAACTATTCCTGATTTCAACTCTTTTGATGTTCAGAATGTTATATCATTTGAGAAATTTTAGGTTGACGAATATAATGCTTAAATTCATTATCGGTAGGATTAATATTTTAAAAGAATAATTTTTAAATATATGTAGCTGTGAGCTGTTCCTTGAAAATGTCTAATACTGAGATTTGCTTGCCGGGATTTGAACCCGCGATATATATTGTATTTGTTTTAATTATGCTCTTTTAGGAAAAATTCAAAATAGGTAGATACAAATTATTTATTTTCACCGTTTTTTTAAGTGTGTGTATCCATAAATTGATGTATCTAATGTACAATATTTTTAAACCTAGCTGTGAGTTGTTCCGTCATCATTTCTAATACTGGGATTGGTTTGTTGATTTATTTGCAAAAAATTTAGTTGTTAATGAATTTTACAAAAATTTTAAATGCGGAAATTTGATAAAAGTGTACGTAAATTTGATAATAGTATATATTCCTAGTTTTGTAATATTATATTGCATTCGTTTTAATAATGCTCTTTTAGGATAAATTCAGCATATGTAGATGCAAGTTATTTATTTTCACCGTTTTTTTTAAGTGTATGTTTCAATAAACTGATGTATCTAATGTAGAATATTTTTAAACCTAGCTGTGAGTTGTTCCGTCATAATTTCTAATACTGAGATTGGTTTATTGATTTGTTTCCAAAAATTTTATTTTTGTAAATGAATTTTACAAAAATTTTAGATGTGGAAATTTGAGTATATGTAATTTGGGTATTTTAAAAGTGTATGTAAATTTGATAAAAGTACATACCTATACCTAGTTTAATAAAAGTACGTATTAGTTACATTTTTTAACATATATACATATTATATTTAACTTGAATCAAGTTTCTTTTTATTAATATTTATATGTATTTAAAATAATATGTATTAATAATTCACTTTCATAAAATTTTTTAGATTGTAAATAAATAAAATCAATTCAAATTTTATAAACATTTACTTTTATTAGCATTCCCCATAGTTTGAGGATTCTCGATAATATCAACAACGCTCCCGCCACGGCTGCTGTTGGTAAAATAGAATTGACGGTATTCGTCCACCGGGTAACAAGGTATGTATAAAAGCATCGGCGAACGGAGATCTCGCTGGGCGCTTCTTACGTATTGCAAGCACCACGTCATAGCAACAGTATTTATTTCAAATTACTTGCCTCGTGCAAATCAGACCGAAATATGACGGTGCACGGCGCTCGGTTTTAGATTTAATAAAACACAAGAATCGAAATATTTCTAGCGTTTATATTCCTCTTAATGCTTTTTCTAATTTCTAAAATTTCTAAATTATCCAATTGTATGCCCGTAGTGTTAGTATGAAAAATCTTAAGACCTGTATTAATATCAAAAGAATGACTTGTTTCCAAAATATGGTTGGCAAATTCAGAATAATAATTATTATTTAGATCTTATATGTTTCTTAACTCTAATGTTAAAATTTCTAGAAGTTTTTCCAATATAAAAAAAAGTTACAATCATTACAAATTAGTTTATAAACCCCAGATTTGTTAACAAAATCACATTTATCCTTATTATTTAATATATAAATTTTTTATTTGTTATTTGTATAAAAAGCTGGCTGTACATTATTTGGCATGTTTTTAATTATTAAATTTGAAATGCTATTATTTAAAAATAAAAAATTTCTCCAATTATTATCATTTTCAACAACGTGTGGATAAACAAAAGATCTAAAAAACTTTTTCTTATATTTTTTAGAGAGGATATTTATTTAGAGAATTTTTACTTGTAAGGTATATTATGTAAAATATTTGATCTAAAGTTCCCACATCTAGACCACGGAATGTATAATCTGGGGAGTCAAGGACGTGAATTTAAAAAAAAGTAAGAACAATGTCTACCTACCGGGTTAACGGATTAAAACATAATTTTAATAGAGAAGAAGGTTTGTAATAAGGGCATGTAAAATCAGGTTTGTAATCCAGAGTAAAATTGGAAAAAATGACACGGTCAAAATACATACGACTTCTTGTCTTTCTCTTCAAGTTCAAGATACATTTCAAAGCTCCAGATCTCATGATGGAAGAGCTTACATCGGTTCTGTAGAGCGAAGTAATATATCTCTAATATTACGTAATACGCTTAGGTACAAGGCTTGCTTTCCTTACTGTCGTTAACATTTTTAAGGAACAATAATAATTTTTCATAGTTTTCTTAGCGATGTTAAAAATACGCAATAAGTCACCACAAAAGGGATGAAAGTTAGTTTGACAAATAATTTAAGAACTTTAAACTAAATAACGAGATATATGACCATCGATCGCCCTTGTGCAATAAGATTAGGAAAAACACCAAATAATTCTTCTGAAAAATTAAAGTAGGTACCTAACGGCGGATATTAGTATTCCATACAACATTAATCTTATTCATTGCTGGAAATCCCGCATTATAAATCATTATGCTTTATTGAAATGTTAGCGTTTCACCTATTAGCGGTTTTTGCAATTGAGGTAATTATTTATTTCTATGCTTGTACTTAAAGTTTATAGGCGAGTAGATAAAAAAATTCTCAATATAAATCATAGTAGTAGATTATAATATAATCAGTCACTATAGAAGTATACATACCTACACAAAATGTGTAAGTACTCATGTTTTGTGAACACCTCATCAGGAGAACCTGTGCTGAGGTGTTCACAAGTTTTAGACAGTATTATTGTAGGTAAATTAGGTTACTAGCTTTTACCCACGGCTTCGCTCGCATGGTATTAGTGGGAAATTACTGGCATAATTATTGGCATAATTGGTATTATTCTTGCTATTTTGTCTAATAGAAAATAATTATTGTTTAATAGAAAATTTCAAAATTTGAGAATGACATTTCTATTTTAGAAAATATTTAAATTATAGAAATAGAAATTTATTTAAAGTACCTACTTCCTTTATTAGTGTTTTATTCATATTTGAATCCAGAGTAACCTAAAAAAAAAAAAAAAAAATGACAGTCCACTTCAAACGCTATGCTTTATAGCAACGTTATGCTTTTTGTTCGGAGAATAAATATTTTTAGAGATATGTAGATATTAACTACGACGCCAAAAAAGTACTCTTTTTAATCACAACAAAGCACTCTTTTTAAGCCTAAAATTAAAAAAAAAAACACATTGTTTCCAAGGTAACAATTTGTTTGACGTTTGCAATAACTCGATTTTATAAGGGACAGAAAACGTATGATACATAATTTCATAACGCCACAGCTCATTCATAACGTCGGAGCTTACCAATATATAAAGCCGTTGTTACTCGCAAATAATGTAGCTTTCGATTAGTGAAAGAATTTTTAAATTCCATTCGATATTTATTGCGTGAAAGAGTAAGGACCATCGATACAAACTTTCGCATTTATAATATTAGTAAGTATTAGTAAGATTATAGTCAAACAGAAACTGAACGGTCAAAGTCCATAGTCAGTAATAAAATGTACAGGTAAAGAAATACGAGAAGGTTCACGACTTAAAATTAATTTTACTAAACAATTTTTAGTTATTATCTTAGGGACTGAATTCTTCAAAAGTGTCTTCAAGTGTGAATTTAAGGATTGAATAAAAATAAATAAAAATGCGTATAATTTAGAAATACTTACAAGGTGTTCGGTAACTCATATTACATAACCTACATCAAGACAGTTATTAGACAGGTTTTATCTGATGCTAATTAATAAAGCGGTAACTAATTTATGAAACATTTAAATTTAAATAATACTTATTTTTAAATAGACAAAAATACATAAATGTGCACATCAACATAAAACAACATACCTTTTACGATACAATATACGTGTTACATCGGTAAATTTTTATTTGAAATTAAAAAATATATATTTTACAGTTTTCGGAAAACATGTAAATATTGTAGATACACACATTTATTTAATTAGGCTGATGTAACATTTTTACTTCTTCTTCGTACGGAAAATGAGAAGCTTCCAACGACACTCTTCGGATGTTCGATAGGTTGAGGCCGCAAGCCTCTACTACCAATAAATGTACTTGCTTGAAGTTCAATGTTTTGATGTATTCTGGATTGTAACGGATTTTTTGGAAAAACTTGATAACATTATTAACTATCGTTTTCTCACCTGCCTGCAATTCGTATTGTTGATTTACATCCACTATTTTAAATATGTATTATCTACTAAAAGCACTGATATTAGATCACAAAATATGTAATTACAATCACATCGATTAAATAAACGGAGTCAAAAGGACATTAATAAAGTAGATTAAATCGAATATAAAGTAATGGACTGGTTTTTGATATTATGAAATCAATACACTACTAAATGTAGAATCATTAGTTGTTTGCTTTTATAGTAGCATGATATATAAAAAAAACAATGGAATTTACAAAAAATTTAGTCGCCTAATTCACGAGAATAACCGCCATTGGATTTTAATTTTTTTTTCGCAGCGTATTAGGTATCGTCTGAAATATTGTTTTTATAATCCAGTTTGATGTATTTCCGAAGATCGGAATTTCCGAGGGTCGAATAAATAATAAGAAATTTAAAAAAATATATGGTAGAGTGCCTTTCGAGTTTGGGTTTTTCGAAGATTTTACTGTACGTTAATCTCCGTGTGAAATTTTGGGAGTGCATTTGGTATCTGTTCGACTAATACATAATATACCTACGAGTAGTAACAATGCAGCGAAAAGAAAAGTGATCTTAATGACGCAATTTAGACGAAATAATAATTGAAATAATACATAAAATGGTTTTCTGACGTTACCATGAGTAATTTCGTTCATGTGTAATATTGGTAGGTAATTTATAATGCGTAGTCATCGTTCACCTACAGCCAGTAGCCAAAATGCTCGCAGTAGCTTGGCGACAGTAGGCACGCTTCCACGCCGTATCTCCCTTTTGTTACTGCTATTTTAAGAACGATAGAAATTCCATAACTCACCATGGAGCATGGAGTATGAAGTCTAGTCTGTCCAAATTATAATGATCTCATTCTTCATCTTGAAGGCTAAGTATGCAGGGCCGGTCCTGTGCACCGGGCGCAATAAGGAATTCCAATAAATTCTATATGTTTTTTTTTAATTACAATTAATGTTCACCTTATAACTTAAATTCCACTTTTAATTTTTTTTTCACATATCTCGATTTCATGCTTTAATACATTTTCAAATTTTGCTTTTTTCAAAGCCCGCCAAAATGATAGAAATCTGACGGGGTACGCGTGACGTCATACGTACCTCGGGTTTTGTCTGTTAGTAAGGTCAATCCCATTCGGTCGGTATGAAATCAACTAATCAATTTCAATTTAAATATTTAGCAAGATTTTCAAAAAACATTAAATCTTTTGTAATAATTTGTATACCGCAGAAGAGACACGAATGTGAGTAGGTATATGCATAGAAATATGGAATAAAATTGTCCGCATGTGAGGTAGCGGTGTAAGTTCTGTCAGAACCCGCCGACCACTCCATTTAAATCTCTTATGGGTTTATTCGTTTTTAAATGACGATTTATTAAATACGTTTTTAGATTTTCACGGCCAAAAGCATATTCGTTATTTGTTTTTGGGGTGTTATGCCGTGTTTCGCTACCTCCTTCAGCCGACGTTTTGGACAGCGTTGCAGTCTCCATCATCGGGGCAGATCTGGCAGATCTGTCGGATCTGCCCTGATGATGGACACTGCAACGCTGACGTAGTGCAACACGGCATAACACCCCAAAAACAAATAACGAAGACGATTTATTAATTCTGCATATAATTGTATGCAATAAAATGTTTCATTTCTGAATCAGTGTTTGTTGATCCACATGAATATATATAGTTTTTAAGCTGTAATATTTTTCACTCAAATTTGTTATTGGAGCAATCAGCTTCGGGGGGCAAATTGCCAAGGCACTCCTGCTAAGGTGCTAATAATGTCTAACACATCGCCATTGAGATTATTTTTCAAAATAAGGCACTACACAAAATACAAATACAAGGCGTATGCTCACCCAACGTCTATAGGTATATTTTATATATATTATTTTAAAAAGCCAATCAATAGGCGATAACCCGCTTAGCTCGCGAAAATAAAACTCTGTTGTAAATGAACTAACTATTTAATCTAATCTATGTAGATTGTACTGATAGCATCGTTCCATGAGGTTCCAGGTTCTATTCGTAACCAACATCTCGACCTGTTATCACTAATAGCCCCTAGTAGCAGAAATTAGAGTTTTACTAAATCTAACTTCATATAATAGACACGTCCAGTCGCCCGATTTATAAGCTGAAACTTTTCAATTCTCAAGCTAATTTGTTCGCTTTTCGGAACAAATCATACAGTTCTCATAGAAATCGTTGTGACTCCCTTATTATCATGGTGAGAAATATAATCTAAACGGCATTGGAAAGAGAAAACACAACGCTGTATATTCAAATCTAAAAGTTAACCACAAAATAATTAAAATGTTCATCTTTACGAAACCAAAGTTTTCGACCGCAAATTGAAAAATACATTTTGAAATTTTGTGGATTTTTAACAAATTATTTTTACATGAAACGACAAAAAGTGATGTGATGGTAAAGTTTATAAGAATATGATATCGTTTATAAGAAATACAAAATAATTAAAAAGTACACCTTTAAGAAACCAAAGTTTCCGACCGCAAATTGAAAAAAAAAAATTATATTATTTTATATGAATCAAAAAAGTGAGGTAATATTATTTATCATGTTGTCTTATAAAATATGTGTGTACGTGTTTTTTTTCGTTACCATTAATATTAGTTCGAAAAACGTATGGTGGGCCATTTTTAAAACTTTTTAAGGTTTGCTTTAAATATTTTTGTATTTAAAAAATTACATGTTTATTTCTATTAATAATATTTGAAATAATATTTCATCACCTTTCAAAAACAGTTTTTAGTTTTTGGATACGATCACAAATATTACATTTATTTTGGATTTTATTGCTAAGTGGAGATAGACCTACTGACATAATATGGTAGAGGCCTTGTAACGCTAGTGTATTGAGTACACGTTGTCCATCAAAGGAGTAATGTAACCATATGTAAAAGGTGTATAATTATTAATACATGTTCGTCAAAGTAATTCTTTATAAATAAATGAAGATACAATAATAAAATGAAAGAATTGAGACAAAACAAATACAAATATTATTCAAAAACCAGAAGATGAGACTCTATTACATAAATAAAATAATATTTTAATACTCAGGGTCGCGTTTAGCCTACGAGAGAATCTAAATAGTTGTATACTAGTACAATAGGCCACTTGCATCACATTTCAAAAAAAAAAATCCGGTTTGGGCAAATATTCACATTCTGTATTTTTTTTTTAATTGTATTTTTGAAACCCTGGCGATTTTTTGAAAATTTCAATCCGAAAAATCAGACCATTTTCCCGGAAAGACGGGACATAATTTTATTGGTGCGAAAAAACGATAATTACATAGCCGAAAATCATTTTAAAAAAAGAACGTTTTCCACACGAATAGCAATAAATTGTAAGGGGTTCTCTTCGTAACATCTGTAAAAACACCGCCATCTTTATAAAAAAATCAAACCAAAGGATAAATTCGCATAGAACAAACAATAAATCTAGTGAACGTAACGCAAGTTCAAAAATTCGCCGGAAATCAAAGTGCTGCCATATAAAAAAAATTAATCAGTGTGGAATTTAAAAAAATTAAGGGAACATAATCGGAGATGGGATATTTTCATGTAGTGACGTCACGAGCTAAAATAATGGATTTATTTATTTAAAAAAAAAACTATACATTTCTAAAAATTTTTACTAACATCATTTTCGTAATCTTAGTAAAAAAATCTATCGACACGATTTTTTCCAAGTCGTTATGAAATCCATGCAAGTGGCCTATATGATAGCTCGTCGCGTTTTTAAATAAAATAAATTTTTAATTAAATGAAGATCGCGATGTGAAAGTTACTATTTTACGGGCGCCAGCTCAATTGAACGAAAATACTAAATGGTAAATCGATAATAATTAATAAACTCAGCGAGGGGGGGTGGTCCGCCCCGGGTGCCACCCGACGGGATTCGAAATTTCCGTTTGTCAACTTAAATGGGGAGGGGGGAGGGGTGACACCACGTTATACGCCCCGGGTACCACCCATGCTAGCTACGCCACTGCTCACAGGGCAATGACGTCAATTTGTTCTAGTTTGAAATAAAATCAATTTGAAATGATCTGTAATTAGATACTGGGTGCTTACTTCGCATTGTAATTTCAAACTGTTAAAAGTTAACCATTATCACATATTATCTTAAAGTAGATATATTATATCACTCTTCATCACGGGCTCATTGGTCCTCGTGGGAGAAAACCACAATTTTATTGATGGCTAGATGAATTAATTCAAGTTAATTCACTCGGAGAAGTTTTGAAGGTCGAGAGTGCTAATTTAAGTCCACAGATAGGAAAAAGGAGGCGCCATTATGTGAAACGCTACAATTTATTTAATTAACCCATCTTTCAGCCAAGATCGGACTTAGAGGCCCAAGTCGGGGCCCTCTTTAACATTTTTGTATTCACGTTCAAATGTAGATACCTACCTATCTATCAAATGCCTATTTAATATATTTACTACCCTAGTCCAATAATTAAATAAATAACCTAGACGATATTCCAGTTGAGGTGTTGAAGCTCTTTGATAATGAAAATGTTGACTACCTGTTGAGATTATTTAACTCTATATATGACACAGGGAATATACCCCAAGATTGGCTAAAATCCACCTTCGTGACATTACCTAAAAAACAATACCCTAAGAAGTGCAGTGACTATCGATTAATAAGCTTGATGAGTCATGTCCTTAAATTATTCCTTAAAATAATACATGCCAGCATACGCGATAAGTGCGAGCAGGACCTGGATGACACTCAGTTTGGCTTCAGAAATGCGTTCGGTACGCGTGAAGCATTATTTTCTGTCGACGTACTATTGCAAAAGTGTCGTGACCAAAGAAAAGAAGTCTTTGCCTGTTTTATTGACTACGAAAAAGTATTTGACAGGGTAAAACATGCTGACCTAATGAAAATGCTTGCGGATTGTAACGTTGACACCAAAGACCAGAATTTCATTAAAAACCTGTATTGGTTCCAAACAGCAGAAATAAGACATGGGAATGAGAGATCTAATGCAATCGCCATTCAGCGTGGAGTACGACAAGGCTGTATCCTGTGGCCACTATTATTTAATCTATTATTTAAGCCACTATTATTTAATCTATTAATTCCAACTATGTCTTCAAAAGAGCCCTAAGTAATACCCAGAAGGGTCTCAAGATCAACGGAGTTGTCATTAATAACATAAGATATGCAGATGATACTGTATTACTAGCTGACAGTATCAGTGACCTCCAAGACCTATTAGATCTTGTTAATAATGCTGGTGAGCAACTGGGCCTAACAATCAACGTCAATGTCGTCAATAAAACTAAATGGATGACTTTTGGACGACTAGATCACTCTGGATCAATGATTCAGTTAAATGGTTGTAATGTCGAAAAGGTGGAGAGATTTAGATACCTCGGCAGTATCCTCACGGAGACTCTTGATCCAGATATAGAGATTAGGTGCAGAATTGAAACAGCAAGAACTGCATTCATAAAAATGAAATCCCTCTTCTGCAACGACAATATAAGCTTAAAACTAAGGCAGAGAATGCTAAAATGTTATGTGTGGTCGGTCTTGCTGTATGGTTGTGAAACATGGACATTGAAAATAAATACCATGAACAGGTTACAGGCTTTCGAAATGTGGCTTCACCGGAGAATGCTCAAGGTCCCATGGACCGACATGATCACCAACATAGAAATTCTCAGGCGGGCTAGAGCAGATAGGGAACTGCTTACATTAATTAAAATCAAGAAAATTTCATGTCTGGGTCATATACTTCGAGGGGAGAAGTATCACTTGCTCCATTTAATATTGAAAGGCAAGATAGAGGGTCGCCGAGGGCCTGGTAGGAGACAAATGTCTTGGCTGCGAAATATACGAGAGTGGACCGGCATTAGAAATGTGGAGGAGCTATTCCGGGCAGCGCAAGACAGAGAGACCTTTTCAAGAGTGATCGCCAACGTCGGGGGGACCTGATAAGGCACATAAAGAAGAAGTCCAATAATTAGGCAGACCGAAAAAAGGTAAGTATAAGTGAACAAGTAGAACTATTTTTTAGAGATTCTTGCTTGCGTTATGTTCATATGTTGTACTATGTAGGACTACTGCGGACAGAGCCGCCTTAAACCACAAAGGGGCCTATGTGCGTAATGAGTTTGGGAACCCTTTTCGATAGCCAACATATTATTTAAGTGGTTTGTGTAATATAATAATACATTGATATGCCACCTAATCATGATTTTTAGAAACATGAACATTTAAAAGTTAAAAATGATTACAGCAATGCATAATATCGCTATTCTCATTTTGAATTGTGTATTTATTTATGAAATATTATATTGCCCTTGGAAAGGTAAATATTTTTTTATTTGAAAACGTTTGAAGCAAAGTACCTTCCTACGTAGATACATGTAGAACTATTAAATTCTCAACTGGAGTAAGTGACGAGAGCGAAGGGAGTGGAAATCTAATTATCATTAAAAAATACACCGAAAAGGAGGCGATTTTTTTTTCATGGTTTCCCCATTGGAATAAGGGCCTAATCTAGTGTAAGTGAAGGAAGTAGAATATGAATAAAATTTCTCGAAAGGTCGGAGGGCAAACCAATAAGTTTAATGCTTTCGACTTTTATTTCCCAAAAAAGTCATTGGCGCAACAATCAATGTAAGTATAGACAACAATGTACCTCTACGCTTGTCTCAACACAGGTATACCCTAGCGAGACAGGCATCGAATAATATATTGCAAACATTACGTATATAGATCAATAAAAAAAATGAAAAAATTCGATACTGACACCATGGGTCGACCCACAGTGTCCTTCTTGACAATATCAAGGAGGATAGAGTGTTTATTCTTATGTCGACAGAATAGCATTTATTCCCAAACATGGGAACACCTCAGCACAGGTTCGCCTAGTGAGGTGTTAAACCGTATTAATGTCTTTGTTTAAACCAATGTAATAATCTGTAATGTGTATGTTCAAGAACATAAATAAAAAAATAGAAGAAAATCATTCAGTATTTTATTAAATGGGAATCTTTTAGCATTGCTTAAAACATAAAAAAAGCATTTACTTGAGGTGATTTTTCACAAAAACGGCGCTATACAAATTATCATCATTATTATTATAAACCGGCTAGCAGCCGAGTGGAAAAAACATCAGATTGATACCCTGGCATCGCGGGTTTAATCCCCTGCTAGCTAGTTCTCCATCATTGCACAGAAACATTTCCCAATTATGTAAAAATGTGAAGTTTCCGAAGATTACGAGTCTTTGTGACCTCAACGTGTACCTAGGCTACCTACTATTTTTGAAACTTAGGCGGGGCGCTCTCCGAAGCGGGTCCTAGGAAATATGTTGAAATGTTATATTTTAAGTCCCGTGTCTTCATGTAATTCATATGTTCCTCATGTGTACCATTGTGGCAATTAGCCGGGGCCCCTTCCGAATTGGGGGTCCTGTGAAATGTGTTGAATTATTTACTTTAAAAAAGTCCCTGGCCCGGGCTTCTCCGTAGTTGGGTCCCTTGGCACGGGTCTCTCGGGCATTTAGCGGAAGCTCTGCATTCAGGCAACGATGAATCAATATAAGTAAAATTAGAATTGATTGTAAACAAAGGTCAACTGTCATTGCTTAAATTATGTGAGACGCTTATGAAAAAATACATCCTAATTAATTGCGGAAGAGTTTTATTATCCGGCTTCACCACTCTGATTTTATTATCGTTAATTGAAAATTTGGACCATCAACAATACAATGTCTTGCCCATTTAAAAAAAATGCCTCACAATTTAACAATAGCAATGTCGTTTTACATAGATAGTAGTCGTCAAAGGTCAAAGTGCTCTTCTTGGAAAAGTTAGTTTAATAAATCAATGTGACAGTTGACTTTTTATTATTTTACTATGCCTTTGTATATTTCATATTTCATTTAAGATGGCCGCATTATGCAAACTCAACATTTTACCTCCCTGTAATGTAATCAGTGAATTTTAAATCCAAATTTAATAAAATAACACATTATCTGTGCATATGTAGGTGCGTGTAAAACTGTCAAGTACCTAAAGTACATTTTTACAGTAGTTATCTACCTAGCGTTGCCCTCGTTTGAACGGAGAGGTTGGTAGGTACATACGCAGGTATCTACCTCTTTGCATTTTCCCTCTCTTCTGAAATTTGATAAGCCGGTGTCAGGTATCATCAGGGCGTATATTGGCTAGTGAAACCGTTGTGAATGACCTATGTACACAAGTACGTAGGTCAGGGGACTCCAGGTACTAATATCTACAGCCTGTATGTCGGACGAATATCTACAGCTCATAGGTTGGACAAATATCTATGAACTTCAGAGTGAGGACTAATATCTACAGAGCTAAGGTCGGACTAATATCTATGACGGTCCCAGTGGTGACTTATATCTATGGAGCGTAGGTGGGACTCATATCTACAGAGGGCAGCTTAGTAATCAGCTAAATGTGTACAATAGTCCGATATTAGGGATTTTTACTTACATACATAAATTAAGTTTTTCAAACTGCATACGCAATATTACGTTATTTTAATATGCTACACATAATTACAAATCCAACCTCTGTCAGTGTTGTAGATATTCGTCCTCATTTTGGTTCTCATAGATAGTAGTCAGCAGTTTAAGCTGTAGATATTCGTCCTCACTCTGGTTCTCATAGATATTAGTCCGATTTGTTCAGTTTTTGGAATTCCTGTAGATATTAGTAGACGCCTCCGGTCAGGGCCGGCCCTGAGTCAAGCTATTGTTAGGTTTGCATTTGGTTTTATTAGTTACTATCAGCGACTTGGCTCCTTGGCGCCTTTAGCGGGCTGCTCCAATTGCGCCTGCCCAGTACCGGCTCTGACGTACCTATTCTTAGGTCAGTAGCTATCTACAGTTTACCTGCAGGTTCATTAATCTTAAAGGACTTTGTATGAACATCGCACAAGGTCCCAACTGCTCACAGCCATAGTGGGACGATGGTCCCCCTCTAGTTTTGAACGGCCGGCGTAGCGCAGTGGTAAGGCGCTTGACTCGCATACCGAAGGTCGCGGGATCGAATCCCGGCATGGCAAATAAATTTTATGTGATTAATTTGGGTTATTTCACAATTTATTCATTTAAAATAATATATAGTATATTTGCGGCACGTTCCAGAGTGGAAGATACTTTCTGTATCGCCCTGGTGTAAGACCACCATTCAGAATTGAAACGTTGCTTGTAATGGCATTAACCGTGTTTGGTGATCAGATCTGAATAGCCAGGTACTTCCCCACCTTCATCTTCCCTATCTCCTTCCCCTCCCAACTACCCTCAGCCTCACAACATACCCCAATTGGTGATGCCATAGTCTTACTGGTTTCAGACGGGAGCAGTTGGGAATCTTGTGCGGTATTCATATAAAAAAAATAAAAAAGTTGGGAAAAGTTGCATTGTTATGCTGAATGAAGTGAGGAGGGGGAGAAGACAGTGAAGAAGATGGTTTGGAAGTATCTAACTATACAGATCAAGTCATCAAACACACGGCTAAAACTATTCTGAATGGTGGTTTTTCACTAGGGCTTTACTGAGAGTATCTACAATATTAAATAATTCTCGAACAATACAGTGAAAACGCTTGCCCTGTATTCAACTCTCAAAAAAGTTATCAATTTGGCTGTATTAAAAAAAAAATCAGAGTGTGCAATTCACACGTGTTAGAAATGAAACCTTCAGAAAACTAAAGTAGACAAGAATGGGGAGACCACGGCACCCTTTTTTTATAAATTTGAAGGATGGTTTTTTCATATTCCAGTGCACCTTTTCGTATACATTTGGTCATCTTATTAGTATTTGTGTTTTCTTTTTCGGAGTCGCTAGATGTCGCTTTATTTTGTGTTTTCTTTTGCCTTGGAGTGGTTTGAAGATTGGATATTGACAAAAATAAAAACAAATTAAACATAGTTTGACCCTGTGACTTATTAATGGTCATTGCAAAAGATAGCTTTACCCCCTATCTATTGGTGAAAACCGCATGAAAATGTGTTGCATAGTTTAAAAGAATACATACATTTTGAGCGACTTCATACTATGTAAAGAAGATATTTTCTTTGAATTTCTCGGCTTTTCTCTACTGTAATATCCATGTATTATAAATAAAAACCTTCTTCTTGAATGACCCTATCTATTGGTGAAAACCGCATGAAAATCCGTTGCATAGTTTAAAAGATCTAAGCGTACATACATTATGAGCGACTTCATACTATGTAAAAAAGATATTTTGTATAGGTATTTTAGATATATTTTATTAAAATTAGATATTTTTTTATAATTTTCTATTGGTGAAATTGTGGTATAATATCCATGTATTTTACATACAAACCTTCCTCTTGAATGACCCTATCTATTGGTGAAAACCACATGAAAATGTGTTGCATAGTTTAAAAGATCTAAGAGTACATACATTTTGAGCGACTTCATTTTATACTATGTAAAGAAGATGATAATGATTTGAGTAAACGGAGTAAACTAATGAAGGTAGGTATTTGGATTTAGTAGTTATTAGTAATAAATAATACATACGTTCCTTTTCCGCGTTCTGCGTGACTACGAAAATAATGCATTTAGAGCATTGACGTATGATATCATTTGAGTTTTAGAGCATCGGTATACTTGGTCGAAGATTTAGAGCATTAGGGTAATGTGAAAGTGCATAGGTACATACGATAAGGTTTAATTAAAATTTGGCCATGACACGCAATATGTTAGTTAGGCAAATAAGAACCAGCCTAAGGATTACAGATCCATTCCTTCGATACATTTCCAATCTGTTTACTTCGATATCTTTCTAAGAAATAATCAGGTGTCATTTGCTCGAAACGGTAATTATTTATGTCAAATCATTCTGACCGTAAGGAAAACGTTCATTTTTCAGTATTGCATTCAGATGTATGACTTTGCAGTTTCTTGTGAAATGCAATATTTGAAAATATTATGGTATTCTTCGGAACATTCTAGAATCTTCATATCGCATTTGAAAATAAATTGATAAGTGACAAGTTTGATTTTGGAGTAGATAACTTAAAATGCAGATCCTTATTTGGAATAAGAAATCAGTGTGCAATTCACACGCGGTTAAAGTGAAACCTTCAGAAAACTAAAATAGACAAGTAGGGGAGACTACGAAACACCGCACAGAGAGAAGACCAATTATACCATCTCATTCTCTCGCAGGCTAAATTCTGTAGATGTCTGTGTTTGTCTATTTTTAGTATCGCTTTTTTTCGGGTCCATCGAGTTTCAAATCACACAGTTTTCTCTTCAAAAAATATTTTAAAAATTCATTTTTAAGTTCGACCGCAAACTGGGCATAATATTCGGAACGGGTCAGTAGTTAAAAAGTACTTGCTACCAACATATATATTTTTTAAAGTATAGCCAACCCCATGAGCCGTATTCGTAAATAATAATATCAGAAATTTTTTAATTGCAACATTGCAATTTTTAATCATCATTACATTGTATAAAATGAAGTCGCTCAAAATGTATTTGCGCTTAGATCTTTTAAACTACGCAACGGATTTTCATGCGGTTTTCACCAATAGACGAAGTGATTCAAGAGAAAGGTTTATATGTATAACACATGCTAATTATATTAGAGAAAAGCCTAGAAATTTAAAAATGCAATTCAGGCATAAAACAATTAAAATGAAGTCACTCAAAAGTCGCTCGATCTTTTAAACTATGCAACGGATTTTCGTGCGGTTTTCACCAATAGATGAAGTGATTCAAGAGAAAGGTTTATATGTATAATATATGCTTTTTATTTTTATTATTTCGGAGAAAAGCCGAGAAATTCAAATATTCAATTCAGGCAGCGGGCAGCTGACAAGCGGGTGGTGTGGATTTTATAAAGGTTGGGTAATGGCGTTTTGTTTCAATAGCCACAGCAACGTGTGGCCGGGTCTGCTAGTTGTAAATAAAATACTATTTCGGTGTTATCCATGAGACACGTTTTGTGTTAGGTTGGTAGGTAGGTACTCCTCGAGTAGGTACTCGTACCTTTTTGTATTTACCGAAACCGGAACATTACAAAAAAATATACAGAGAGACGAAATGCAAAATGCTCGAGTAGTCCGAGTTAAAACAGGACTTCGCTACGCTCAGTCAATATTATTATAAGGGGGCATACATTAATTACGTGAGCAGTTTTTCTTCCAATCCAGACCCCCCCCCCCTCGGGACGATAAAATTGGGCCACTTCGTATATAATACGAATGACATCTATTTGGCGGATTTTTGACGGATTATCGTCAAGGTACTTCCCCTGTATATAAACGCGCATATTAGCTTCGACACCTGAAATAAAATTTTCCGCAAATATATCAACACCGTTTCCACGGCAACGATTTGTTTTGCTTTTCGTCTGACGTTAGCAATAACTCGCTTTTGCCAGGAAATTTATTTGACAGTTCACGTATATTTATAATAATATAATTTATTTGGGTTTTTATTCTCTTTTACAACCTTGTTAACAGTTTAATGTACTTTTTAAAAATAGTTGTGTATGCATATAATTTGGTGTGTTATGGCTCATCAGTTTAATGCCTAAAAGTGACTATTCATTGACAGTAGATTTAGTTGTGCGATTGGTAAGTTATTTTCCTAACCATGAATAAATGTAATAAATAGCCTCAGAATCGTCCCACTTGTAAACGTAATTTATGCTGTAGAAATAGTGATAGATTGGTTAGTTGGTCAAGCGATGCAAAGCGTTTGGTTTCCACTTAGGTGTCATGAATTCAATCGTCTGCTAGCGAGACCTCCATCACAATCAACATTGCCCGCTTGTAACTATCTAGCGGGTCAGTAGGAGAAATTCTAATATTTTCAGTTTTTGACTTGAACGCTGTGCAATTATTAATTTATGGGAATTGACGAATGTCGGCAGACTGCAAATAACCGGCGTATTTTTTTATGGGTTTTTGAACTTTATTAAATTTAAAAAAAAATTAGTTCAGAAAAATAATTATATACAAACTATAGGAAAAAACATCATCGATAGGCGTGCAATAATTCCTATGTGAAAACATAAAAAAATTTACAAAAGAGTGGAAAAACACATTTTTAAGCAGGAACATGAAGTTAATAATTACTTGTAACCGAATCCGGTAAAAATATAGATCATCTCACCTTTCCCGTGCTGAATACCGCATGTCCCCTGGGAATTCAGATGGGATTGGTTGCATTTAAATGGAAAGGTGTCCCAGATGACCGAAGAAAATTAGTATTAGTTAGTATTGGTTCCTTGGGTTTCGGTCCAAAAAATCGACTATCCTGATAAATCGTGGGAATCGACTGTGTATATTAAAAAAAATATATTTTGGCATATTCTGTTGACTCTGTTGTATTAGACAAGCACCTATATTGTTATTAATGTATTTTAATCTTTCAGATCAATTGTCCCGGAGTCTGGCTGTGTCCAAATGGACTTGTCTCTCTATCTCTAAAGATGTTGGGAAGCAGATTCAGAACACCTGCGGTGGCGCCCATATTTCCTCTAATCTTTAACACAGCATTTAATTTTACAAAAACATTCAAAAGTATTGCTTCAGAATCAAAAGTGCACGATGCCTTAGGTAGTATATTTTGCAGCATTATTAAAAGTTATTTATTTTCAAATATTTTTTTTCTGATTGCTTTTCAAAGTTTCCTTAATATTATTAATTCACAATAATTTATCAATTGTATGAGACAATGTACGAATATGAATGAAGCAAGGAGTGTGAAGCAAGTTGTTTGACGGTCAATCCTCTCTTCCTACCCCTGCGGACAAACCACGTGATGGTTATTTGAAGACGTCACCCGAACAACGCTGTATGGATCATTTTGGTGATTTTACGGGAACTGAGAAATACAGTTTATTTATTTAATTTTTCTACCTCAATGCATTTTTAACTTGCCATAGGTCCGTCAGTTGGTAGAATTTCGCACTACTGACTTTACCAAAATGTCCATAATATGGCATACAGCAATGTTGCATACTCTCAACTCAAAAAACTGCTAAAATGTGCCGTCCATCGAAGAAGCACAGTCATTTACACAGCCAGGTCTTGCAAAAACAAGATTTTTTTTCCCAGTTTCTACCTGTTAACATTTTACCATTTGTTTTTCAATGAATTTATTTCAGCTAAAGAAACGGTTTGTTGCGAGCTGTTACAGTGGCCAAATGGTTATAAGAAAGGTCAAGGCAGAATTCTCGCCACATATGTTGGAATCCTTGAGGATTTGCTTTACCCACCTGAAGTCTGCATTTCCTCCCAAGTTGATCTGCTCATGAAGCCAGCTTGCTTGTTTCCAGTAAGCTTTGATGTCTTTATCTCTGTGAATGTAATCTGAATCACTTTATTATATAGCAGATTGTAATATGGTTAATTCACATATTTTAGGGAATCCTGGCTCCAAAAATAGAAATAGTAAATAAAGCATCTATAAAGAAGATTGATGAGAAATCTTCTTCCCATAGAAAGAGTGAATATCAACAAATAATTTCTGATGGGCAAAACATTATTAGCAGTAGAAGAACCAGTGCTCAACCGACAACTTTTTATGATAGAAGTGACAGTAGTCGTCCAACTGGTAGAAGAAATAGTGAGAAACCAAGTTCTGACAGAGAAACTGACAGTGCTCAACTAATGTCTAATAGTAGAAAACATAAAAAGGATTCTTCAGGTGATGATCAATACGACACATCCTCTCCTTATCCGGACAAACGTAAAAATATGTGCACTTGTAATCAAAGAGACAGGTCACCGATGCACCAAAAACCAGTCTGCCACTCTCCAAGAACGAAACTGTAAGTATGAAGTTATTATTATTATGTTGTGATTTGAATTGCATTATTTTTACAAGCATAATATGCATTTCTTTGCACCTCATAATATTATTATATTACAGTATTTATTGACCATGCAGCATGTAGAAGGTTTTATAACTAGGCTTTAAAGTAAAGTTTATGAACATCTCTGATAATTTGCTTCTCTCGTTGAAGTAATATATATTTTTTTCACTAACTTTTAATTTAATTTTAAAATTTGTAATGCAAAAAGAAACCATCAGAGAACAACTTCCAATGGTAGAAGAGCCAGTGGTCAACAACCTTCAAGGGATACGCGAGGTAACGATCAATCAATGCCGTATGATGGAAGAAACAGCAGGAGATCAATATCTAATGGTGGAGAATACATTAATAATGGAGATATTATCAATGGTATGAGAGATGATTTTGGACAGCCAATTCCTAGTGATACAAGAATTATTGACAGTAGAAGACGTGGTGTGTCAAACTCTAATGGTAAGCGAGAGACTGGTCAGCCAATATCAAATAATAGAAGAGACAGTAATTTACCAGCTTTTAACGATATAAGAAATAGTTCACAAATGACGCCTAAAAGAAGAGAGAGCATTCGTCAATCTATTTCCAACAGTAGGAAGAATAGTCAGCAACCAATTGACAATTTTCAACAAAGTTCTTCTAACGGAAGAGATACTGGCCTTCATGTTTTAAATAACAGAATAGAAAATGACTGGTCAAACTCTGACAACCAAAGAGAAACAAATCAACCAGTCTCTAACGGTGTTGCTCAGTATAATGGAACAAGAGATAGTGGACTTCCAATTTCCAACGATAAAACGAACTATAATCAAACAAAATTAAATGGAAAATTACTAAGTAAGAAGGATTCTAGACAATTTTCTCCTCCATCAACTCCATACAATAATACGGTTGATTCAAATAGGTGCGCATTACGCATGCACCAAAAAACTGTATGTCATTCTCCTAGAAACACGCCGTATGTATAAATGATTTGTTTATTGTGATTTCATGATTTGTGATGTGATTGGATGTTTCTTGTGATTGTTACTACTTTTACTTTTCATGTAAAACAATTGTGTATTGAAAACACCATTAAATTAGAATATATATAACTAATGTACCAGACCGTTGTGCCTCCCGGTGTTATTTTATAGCACATTTAATATGTAGAAACACAAAAACATGTAAATAATATTTGACATAATATTCAACAGAAAAGCCGATTAAATTGACTGCACAGAAGTACTTTGAGACTGAATCGAAATTTAGTTGTTTCTCAAACAAGTTAAACCAAATGAATAAAAAATAGCAAAGGCCATATTGTACAGTGCAAAGTAGGTTACATTTTTTCATATTTTAAATCTTTTATTGAACATCTAAGGGCAAGTAGTTGTTTCACAAAATTTGATCAATTTATTCATCAAACTTCATAGTCAATTTTCAATGTTCTGTGAAAGTCCCGTCGAAGTTCTGTTATTTTATAATTATGGGCCAGTTACTTCACAGTAGTGAAATAATAACTCGAATAGAACTTTCATAGAATTTGAAAATTAACCTCGAAATTTGACAAATTCTGTGAAACAACCCGTCCTTAGTATTTTATTACTTTTTTACACAACTTCTTTAACAAATAAAATATGTACCCAGAACGTAATATCATTTCTCATATTCAATACGTCAATAAAGAAATAATAAACTTCATAATGACGTGTGAAACCTTCAAGTCCAGATAACAAAAAATTTCAAAGGACAATTAAACTAAGGGTGTACAACTAAATTATACTGAAAAAGAACAATTTCTGAATGTAAATTCATCAACATATAAATAGGTATATTACACCAATTATCAGCTATTGATAGTATTTTTCCGGCATTTCATTTTGGTGATCTCAACTTTTCTGACATTAAATCGTTTTGATTTTGAATCTCTAAGAGCGGACTTAGAAGGTTTTACTTGTAAGCCGACAATATTTATTATATTAATGTCTTTGTGTTGTTGAAATTGGTTGGTTTTACTAGAAAGTTGATATATTATTATTAAACAGGAACGATTAGTGGATAAAAACAGATTTTTCATAATATTCTTTGTTATAAATGTTGATAACCATGTTTATTTTTCAAAAATTTGTTACTCTTTAACACCGTTGTGATTTGAAACTCGATGAAACGAAAAAGCGACACTAAAAAGAGACAAACATATACATCTATAGGATTTAGCCAGCGAGAGAATGATTTACTTTAAAAAAATATATATATTTTTTAAAAGAAACACAAACATTCCCGGGTTACAAATAACCCAACAATGTTTGAAAATCTCCTACTACCACCAAACTAAGCGGAAACTTAGCCAGCCGAGGAATCGAACAGCCGAGCGATTCTCTGTTTTTTGTGAGATTGAGACGGATCTCGGACGAGATCTCCTGTCAGATTTGTGTGATTTTCTTTGGCTGTTATTTGCTTTTTCTATGGGCCGATGTCAGAATTTCAGCTGTGAGCTGTCACATATTTAAGTTTAGGTTGTTTTAAACACGAATTCATGTAAGTATGCATGATTATTTATTCATTTAACAGCCTTAGAAAATCACATAAATCTGACTAGAGATCTCGCCTGATATCCGTCTCGATCGCAGGTTGTATCCTGTTTGTGCGGTGCTTCGCAGCTTCCCCACTCTTGTCTACTTTCGTTTTCTGAAGGTATCACTTCTACATAATATGTTTTTTAAATATGCCTTTGCTGGGAATCTTTTGGTAATGTTTTGTGCCTTTTAAAATGCTTCACTTTGTGTCAGTAGGTTGTAGGTTTGGTCCTGCTTAGCGCAAAAATTATTAGCACAAAATTTTAGATTATATAATATGTAACCAGCAGGTAGGGTGTTGTGATGTTGATTTTTAAGTTTGGTAGACCTTTCCTAACGTTGGCTTTCCAAGTAAAGAATGGAATATTGATAAATAATTAAGAATTTTATTTGTTTTAGAAGGTCTTCCCGATCATCTTCTGTACCCCCAATAAAAATGAAAAAACAACATTCGTCAAAACTTCGTAATGATCAGAAATTTGTGTAAGTATTGAGAAAGTGAAATAAATTCTTCACTCCTTTATTTCATTATCGTCAGTGCTACAATCCTTATAGCGATATTACACGGTTCAACCAAATTGAAGCAATTGACTATTGAAGCAATGACTATTGATTATTGACGAATTGAAGCAATTGACTATTGACGAATTGAAGCAATTTGGTTGAATGACACAGAATTGAAAGGGTGTACCGTTTACACGTATCCTGAAGAAGTGAACTATTCAATTAACATTTCTGAGGATAACTCGAATCAGGTCATTGCTTGAGAATTACTTTGATTTGGGATCATTTAAAAAATGAATTAATTCAATAAAACCCTCTGCTTTAATATTTCACAGGATAGGGTACTTCTTAAAATGTTCCAAAAATAGAGACTTATGCTCCTCTTTCCATTTATAAACAATTTTGACTACTAGGACAACGTAAATTTTCGTGTGGCTGCGATGCGCACGAATAAAGATCAATTGAATCATTCAATACTTGTGTTTACACATTCAACCGCGTTGAATGTTGAACGTTGAATTCAATCGCATTGAATCATTCACTTTTATAATTACATGATTCAATTTGGTTGCTTCATCCAAATTGAAATGCAGAATTGAACCATGTAACATCGCCATAAGAGTCCGTCTGTTTTTTTATTCCTTATGCCCAAGGGCATGGTCTTGAGCACTGAAGTTATCAGCCACCTGTCTTTACTGAGAAGTTTTTAACAGGAATTCGATTTGAAATGTGTATTTGGAGACTGTAGTAATATCATCTGTTGGCCAAGATAATTCACTCACTGATTCCAACGCACATTCATTCACTAGAGTGTGTGAAATGCTAACCCAAATACATATATTTCATAATGGCTTCATTCAAACTGAAGCCGATCTTCTTTTGCAGTATTTTCAACCGCAAAAAGCTGTAGCTTAGAGTCAAAAGTGGCCAAATCCAAAAAATAAGATTAATTGTTGATATTTAATATCTTTCAATTTTTTTATAAAACATTATTATATTTTCTTTCAAAAGTTGCTTAGTTGTAGCTTAGAGTCAAAAGTGGCCAAATCCAAAAAATAAGATTAATTGTTGATATTTAATATCTTTCAATTTTTTTATAAAACATTATTATATTTTCTTTCAAAAGTTATAATCCTTAAATTTTCTCTCGAAAACATGTCGAGGCTTTTGCTTTGTTACTTTAAAAAAGTGGTAAAATCCAACTCTTTTACTTTAAAAAATGATCAATTCAATTTTGACCAAGAATAATGTAGTATTTGATCGGTGACTCGACAGTTAATCCCCCGACGGTTGGCCCCTGAAATTATAATTATTATAAAATTATATATATTTTTGCAATATTTACCAATTTTAAACCTAAAATACACTTCAAAAATACCTTTAATAATTAGTTCATCATTCGAATTGATTTACAGTGTCGATCTTTTGTAATTGTAAGACCAGAAGTTGTATCCTTGAAGCATTTGAATGAAAATATGTCGTATACTTTTGTTATTCGGCGGTACATCTCTCTGTACAACCCTTCGGTGACACTTTGTTACATTTTGTGTGAGTAGGTATACCGTTTCCCTAAACTGACTGCTATTTTATATAAGTATGCTAGGGGCCGATTGTCAGGCGATCAACTGTCATGGAATCAATTTGATCACCTGATCCATTATGCCTAGAGATGGTTGATACCCAAAATGGGTTGTCACTACTGTCTAGATACTGGAAACTGAAGTGGGACTGGTTCACGGTTGATCGGCATGCTGGTTTGTCGAGTTTTAACTTATTTCTAATATTTTAAATTTTTGTTAAAAATTCTAAAAAGAACCGCTTAAATAAATAACCGCTTCTTCAAAAAATGATATAACAACGACGGAATCATAACATACATGGATCATTACAGGAGTATAAGCATACCCATAATATTAACTAAGTAATTGAACAAGAATAATATCGCATTGTTTTTATTTACAGCTTAGTGTGTTCAGTGAGACATTCAGATACGGTTGATTCCGAAGATAGTGATAGAAGAGCCAGAGACCCGAGCAGTTCAAGTAATAGCTCTAGTGAGGATATATCTGATTCAACATTTAATTCATCTCACAAGTGGTACCAGTGCGAGGTGTGCTCAGAATACGACACCACTTTTGAGAATTTTCCCGAAGCTATTTCTAAAAGCAAATACAAAACCTTGGATGTGCACCTAGAAGGGGACTTGGAATCAATGTGTACTATAAAACTGGCTACTAAGATGCATGAAAGGATAAATAAGATATTGTCAAGCCGTGATAGTGGAAGAAGAAATCGTTAGTGATGATTTTATAAAAATGTTTGTTGTTATTGAATGCACATTGTTTAATCTTTGTTTTATAAGTTCATGTTATTTTACACTCCATTGAATAAAGATGTTTTGTATGAAAAACACAGATGTCACTGCATTATTCTTTTTACAGTTTTAACTTTTTAGCAATTCGTTTTTTATGGGATAACTTTACAGGAGTCCCAACGGCTTTGAGCTGCAAAGGAGCCAAATAGTATTTTCCACTCTGAAATGAGCAAATGAAGGTTTTTTTTAATATTTATTTTAGTTTAATTCTTTTATGTATCAAACCAGTGACCTCTAAGTTCTAAGAATAAGGATCTTACTGCTCTGCCACAGATATGGTTTGCAATACCGCGTGATTTCAGCAATACTTGATCCTGCAGAATTTTCATGTGCGGGATTTGCAGGATTGAAAAAAATACTAAATTTACCCCAAAAACATGCTGTGACGACATCAATGCAATACCGCAATCCTACGTGATTTCAGCAATACTTGATCCTGTAGAATTTTCATGTGCAGGATTTGCAGGATTGAAAAAATACTAAATTTACCCCAAAAACATGCTGTGACGACAGTTCCATCAACTGGCAACTACATAGTGTGGAAGTAGAGAATGCGTTTTCCGCTGCTGGACTTTTGTGCACAAATGTCCGTTCACGTATGAGTTACAGGACTCTTTGTAGTATATGTTTTTTACGACCTTATTTTTTATCAATGTCTTCTTAACCACTGGAGCGATTATGGTCGAAAAATTGACCACTTTTATTTTTTTGTGATTGATAGCGGTCCAAAATTGGACCACATTTTCCTACCATTCGTAAAATTTATTGTAATTATTTAAAACATTTCCATGGCCAGCCATTTATTTTAAAACGAAGCTATTGAAATGCTCTATCTATAATGCCATAGATGTCGCAAATCCGAACTTCAATTAAGTCCGAAAATTAAGTCCTTTTCCATAGATATGCACCTTTCATTATCAAGTATACCACAGAAAACATACAGAAATCGAAAATATTCTATGTTGACTCGAAAAAGTATCCCTCACGGCAGTTTCAAAGTAAAAAACGCGCAGGATTCGCGCGGTTATAAACTTGACGATTTTTTTATATTTTTTTTATAAATCATACAAATATGAGATAAACGGTAAAATACAATTTAATTCATTGGCTATATAGCACTATAATAAGTTTTTATGTCTCCATGTAAAAATTCAAAGGTAGGTTTTTTTAATGTTGGCGAAAATTTAAAAAAATTATCTTCTTGGAAATCTCGAGCAATCGAGGCAAAATTATTTCGCATGGTCGCTCCAGTGGTTAAAGGATACTAAGAATACAACACATATTCGAATTAGTATTTTCAACAATAGGAGAGATCACTAGAGAATCCAGCAGTCGATTTTTGGTTTTGAAGACTTGATGTAGAGAGAGTACGTTCGTCATATCTATTATTTTTCGAGCATTTTCTGGCAGGCTTAATAAGAGCTTGTTCATCCAATCAATGCTAGGGATATTATAATCACCAAATAAAATTGTTCCTGGGTATTTATTTTTAAAGGTGATGTTGTCTAAGTGCTTTCTGTTGACTGTAATGTTGGATCCAGGAGGAATGTAGACACATCCCAATAGAATTTACCTGATTTAGTTTTTGGTAACACAAATACATACCTGTTGCACATCTAGATGTTTGCAAAGCAATCGAGTGGATGGCAATGATTTTGTAACGGATATGAGAACTACTTTTAAGAAGATTTTAAGAAAATTTCGGTCTTCAACAAAGAGGATGTCAAAACTAGTAGATGTACAATGAAACCCTCTTAAGAAGTTTCGTGGCTTAAGAAGTTTGGTTTTTTCGGTCCCTCGGCTCAAAATAAGGACCAATTTTTCCCACATGCATACATATAAGGTTTTCCTGCTTAAGAAGTTTGTTTTTTCTGGTCCCTTGGAAAACTTCTTAAGAGGATTTCATTGTATTGTGGGTCATATCCCCTAAACATCCCATTGATAAAATACTGAATATCTTAAAGATTTTGCAGCTCGGTGATTACGTAATGCAGTAGTTTTTGTCTTCATCTATGTTGGAAACTTAAAAAAAGTGAAATTTTGCACCTCGGTGATTACATACATATGTTGTAGTTTTATCTTCATCTATGTTGGAAACATATAAAAAGTGAAGTTTTGGAGAAGGTTTTATCAGAAATAAATAGACACAGAATAATTTAGATTATTGTATTTTTTGATGATTTCATTCACATATCGAAATAACTTTTGTATATTAATTGAAAAACAAACTATGAATAGCTTTTGCTTCACATGGAAAGCAATTTGATTGATTGATTGAAACAAAAGTAAAGAATAACAAACATCAATGTAATGAATGAATGGAGTAGTTTACGCAAACACTGTGGGTGAACAGTAACAGTTATGGTAATAGTAATAGTAACAATAACAGATAACAGAAACTAGGGGCTTGCTTGCTCGCTACAAAGCTCCGGTACAGTGGTAAAGTGGCTCGGCTCAGCTCGAGTCACCCCCGACACCGTTGGTACACGACGCCCAAACTAGCAACAAATGGTAAGTTCTGTGGACACTGGAAGTTTCTCTATACACTATTGATATACACATTTTAAACAATTAAATTCTTTGTATTGGACTACCTAAAACAGAAAACATCAGCAGAATGTCATCACACGCAAGATATATGTTTATTTTGTTAAGGATGCTATGCATGTATTGTAGTTACAGCTATCTTTTTGGTTATATCGTGATTAGTAAGGTTTATCTAGGTTTTTGGTTTTCTTACCACTTTATCTGTTGGAAGGACTAAATACATTAATCATTCTATTACAAATGAGATTTACTTAAAATGTGTTTACGATTCCAAATAAAATATGCAAATACTTATAATACATATTCGCCAGGTTTTCAAATTTGGCAAATTGAAAAGTGCATAACTTCAGTTTTCTTTCATGTTAATTGCATGAAATTCGAAAAGTGCTTCAGGTCAAAATTGAGAATTGTTAAAACAGATAAAACAGTGTTAATATCTCATTTCGTAAGACTAACTTAATTATCTGGTGAAACACCCTGCTTTAATCCATATCATGTTTACTCTAGACACATTGATCGTTACAACTAATTAAATACTATTTTCATTTTCAAGAAAATCCAATGCGCAATGTCCAGCATTGCAGATCGAATAAACTATCTTCTCCTTAACTCTTTACTTGCATTAATACATACAGAAAAGTTGAGATTTGGCGATGATCAAATGTTATTTCTATGTAATGTACATTCAGTCATTCAATCTTTGTTGTAAGTAAGGAAATGATTACTTAAAATATGCAGATGTAACCAATAATGTAATTGTCTGGTATTGTGCAAAGTGATGTCTGGTATCTCACAACTACATCCAGACATGAAAGTGATGTATGTAATTGTCTGAAGTATTGTGCAGCAATGTTTGGTAATGCACAACTACATCCAGATGTGAAGAACCGTGATGAATGTAATCGTTTGCATGAAAATGAATGTATTGTGCAGAATGTTTGGTAATGGCTACAGGGCCTCACTACCAATAAGTAAACAATAATGTAATTGTCTGATGGTTCATCAATGCGTTGTGCAGCATGTTGTCTGGTAATGGCTACGGGGTTCACGACTCTACCCACAAGTAAAGAATGTGCCACCGGATTGTAAATGTCTGATGGTTTATGAATATGGTGTGCAGCAAGGTGTTTGGTGTCTGGTAATAGCTACGGGGCCTCACAACTACCCATAATGAAAGTATGTATGGATTGTGCAGTATGCAGATGGTGTCTGGTAATGGATACGGATACGGATACGGGGCCTTACAACTCTATCCAGAAGTAAAGTGAGTGAGTGGATCATGAAATATATATTAAGATAGAGTATCTATGATAATCTGTGAAATCATAAGGGTTCTTATTTATTAAAGGAACACTTTGATCTTGGTGGTAACCAAATGGACAACACTGAAGAACATACAGTTTCTAATGAGATTGTGTTCTTGCGAATGTTTGTTCGCAGGAACATAAGGCAACCAACCAACCAAGGATAATGTGAATCATGTGCAATGCTTCAGTGTTGTCTTACAATAAGTGATCGCTCAGGGCCCACAGGGGCGACTGATACAAGACTTTACAGCGTATGAGATTACATCCTTCTGTTTCAATGTCAAAGATAATAATTGTAATTTATGAAAAATAAATAGCGGACTAAAATAAGAGGACCTGCCTTTGTTTCAGTTCAACTGAAATACATATTTGTATGGTGATATATTCAAGAAGAAAAAGGAACATGGAGAATACAAATTAGAATAGGATTAACAACAAACACTGAGTTAAATTTTTAAACACTTACACTATGTCTTGTCAAATAAATATTAATTTAAATTTTTGTTAACATCCTTAGCTATTCCAAAACGCTTGATAAATTTTTATCAGCAAAACACTCTCAATGGCACCGGCCAACTTTACAAGCATAATCTCCAATCAAATGTGACATCCAATATTTTATACAACATTTGAGAGAAATAAAACATATCACACATTTATTAAATTACGACTACATAGAAAAGCTATCATCATCAACGCGTCCATAAGAAAGTGGGTTTTAGCTTTTTCTGTCGGCCACACGGGGCACTGCCCCAACACACTAGAAAACAGTTACCTACCTACATGGCAAGAGAGAGCAGCGTAATAATAATGAAACAATCAAGTACAAAGTTGCCCCACACATAACTCCACACAGGCTCCTTTGATAGAGTGCTGTTCACTGCCTGAGGCGCCACCAGCCCTGGACTTTTTCCGTCAGTTTCTTACAGAGGCCCAGCAACCTCCGTCACATCCCACCCTCTCCTTCCGAGCCCTCTCCTTCTTCAAGAGTCACCTGCAAACAAACCAAACACGGACATTAGTCACAGAGCTATTTTCTACCTCTCGCAATACCAGGCAAGCTCAATAATATCACAGCATTACACAGAAACTGTATCTACCTGAAATCTTATTTTGTCCAGCCGACTATCCGGCCTGTCGGATAGTGGAGGCTCGTCTATGGGTGCGGGCGGTGGTGACGGGGGGATCATGCTCTGGTACCAGTCCCTGTTCTCTTCCAGGGTATCCAGGATGTCCTGGGCATCTGGGTGGACGAGGTCTGCCCATGTCTCCCACAGGGGATGCACAATGTAGTCTATAAAACCAACCTGGAAATAAAACAAATGATTTGTTAATGAAGTCATTAATAATACACCGACTTCCAATAGAAACACATAGAGATAAAGTCAGCGGATATGTTATATATGTTTCAAGATGGGATATGAATATATGAACCAACCTGTGATTTCTCAATGGTGGCATTCTGCCGGTCGCACATGGGACTGATGTCCATCTTCTGCTCCAGCTCCCGATCACCTTGTTGGAAGAACTCCTCCATGAGTAGCGCTACCCATCTCTTGTAAAGCGGCAGAGGTTTGGTGGGGTTGCTCAGGTCAGCGCAGTGCACCAAGTTTTCTAGCACCTGTATCCTATCTGTATAGTTGTCCAGAAGTAGAACTCCGGACCCGGCCACTTTCTTAGTTTCAACCATAGTTTTAAGGTCCGCCAGCAGGCTCATGTGCTTAGACATGTCTGTCGATAACACCATGTCTATCACCATTTTGCGCAGCGTTTGGCGTTGCTTTTTGTTGAAGTTGATGAAGATGTCGCAACCTTCGTTCTGAAGGAGCTTGAAAGCGACGGCCAAGTGGTGGTTCTCTAGCACCGATTCGTCATTATACATAAGGGCCAGTTCAGAGCTGGAGTTGATCAGGAACTGATTGGTGAGACCGGGATGGTCCACGTCGTGAATGGTGGCAGCAAACAGAGCGGCGCACACTTCCAGAGGGGTGAACACGGACTCCAGAGCCGGCGTGTTCAGGAGGACGTGAGTGCTCTGCGTGACGTCGGCTGCGTGCAGGGAGTTGTGGAAAGGATTGTCCTTTATGTAGTGGTCTTCCAGGGTCATCATGAAGGTGATGAATGTCTTGGAGGGGATCATCAAACTTTTCAGCAATTCTCGGGTCTGAAAATAGAAAAAATTTAAGCATAAGTAATTGGAATGGTGGAGGCGAAAAGATAAAAGTGATAACAGAAGATTGATCTTCAAGGTGTTCTATAAGATAAGGAAATGTGAATACTAACCGTGAAGGCGGTGTAAGCGATGCAGGTGAGAGGGCGGTTGCTGGTGAGGTCGCCAACGCGGAAGATGTCGATGCCCCATCGGTCCACACTGTCCAATACGTGTGTCAGTTCTTCCTCATTGGAGCTCTCCACTCCGTGACGTGGGAGCTTCTCCCCAGTGAAGCTGTTGGTGTGCGTCAGGGCTCGCTTCACACCGGATATCTGTAAGCAAACAATACTCAATTAGTACGTCAGACTACAAGGTACAGAGGTACGAGGCTTGTTCCTACGCAAGAACTATCTAGATAACAAAATACCAAGTCTATTTGACAAACTGAGCCTTTTATTTGAATACGTTGATAAAATTACCTACTCTTCTGCATTCAATTCCCGCATATTCATCATCAAGAAAGAAGAGCCGGAATAAGTTGATACCTTTATGCGAATGAATATAATCAATTTTTTTCACACCATAGCGATAATTATTTAAGTAGGCACTGGTTGAAAGCAAATGTTTGTATTAAATATTGTAAAACCGCAATGTGGAAAAATATGCAAATATGTTTTCAGATGGTCGAGCTCAAATTCAGATTGTTTATCGGAATAGATTTATGTTTCGAGGCGCCGGCAAGTTTACTATATTTCTGCTTTAAAACAGGAACAACTCAAATAAACACATTTACTTGCACTTTGGTTTTCTTTGATTTTACTATCTTCTGAATTCATTCAATAATTTCTAAGATTGAAGATTAATAATAGTGGCCATAAAATGCCGTTTATTGGTTCAATCAAAATAAAAAAGATCAGATATGAAGTGTATAATGGAATAAGAATTAAATGTACGATTACGTGAAAAACGTTTGCACTGGTAACCAATAAA
Source organism: Limnephilus lunatus (assembly GCA_917563855.2). NCBI lineage: Eukaryota > Metazoa > Arthropoda > Insecta > Trichoptera > Limnephilidae > Limnephilus > Limnephilus lunatus. Next base: position 80,643,733 of record OU830597.1, on the reverse strand, counting down.
AAAAACATTGAACTTCTGTTGACGTTCGAATGTACCGTCCTAAAATTCTGTGGCACAACAGATAGCTTTTGGCAATCAGTGAAGAAATAAACAGAAGATAAAACTGGTTAAAGTATAGGAACTGAAACCAGTTTTATCCGGATGAATTACAAGCGGTTCGTGCTAAAGAACAAGTTTTCAGAGTCGATTTTATAACAAGTAAATAGCGATTTTACCTTAGGAAATAGTTTTATCTCGAATTGGCACAACCGACTGAGGAAGACCACAGATATATCGCTAATTGACATAATGCTCTGTTATGTTTCACATCGGTTATTATTTTTAGTCATTTAACATAAAGTAATACGACTGGAATTGCACAAATAGACTGATCAAAACTAAATTTTATCATTTGCACCAATCGATATATTCGATATCCGTGAAAACCATTTTGACAGCAAATGTCAAAATCGTAATAAAATACAGTAAATATTTTTTGCCACGTCTGGCAACTTTGTAAATCCAGGTTCTTACTTAACATTATTGTGATAAAAAGACCTAAAAATAAAGAGTAAGAAAGAGTTTCAACAATAATGCCGAAAGCCATCCGAAAGCGAGATAATTTTGAAGTTCTTGCAAAAATAATTCTTTTGTTGTCTTCATCAGAAACTAACCTGTGACATAGTACTGGAGGCGGTAGCATGGCGAGGCCTGTCTTTTTTCTGTTTGACCCTTTCGCCTGCATCTTCAACGTGCAGTGATGGGATGTCAAGTTCTTGTTGTTTGTCTGTAAAAATAGGACATTGTTTAACATACCGTTTATTATGAAAATGGGAGACAGATGACAAGGAAATAAGTTTTATAATTATAAGGCGGCTCTATCGGTTTGTTCCAATTAGCGTTATGCAGATACAAAGAAAATGTCGATTTCAATAAACAGTGAGATGCGATGACTCAGAAAAGACACATTAAACATTAAACCATTAAATAAATAATATTCCAGCAATAATAAGCTAAGCATATAATCATTTTGAATTATATTATAATAATTCGATATGATAATACAAATAATGCTTTACAACTTCTAATGACTTTGAACCCAAGTGATTCACATTAATATAGTGATCCATATTATACGTAAAACATGCACGTAATAAATTCCTCGAACACGAAATGACATATTTTTAGATAGAAACTAATTACACCATGATTAATACTCATCAGAACAGTAAGTTATTCAGCGAACGACATAAATACTTGAACAGGAAACAATTAATGTGGTAACCGACTTGAAGAAACCTTAGTCAATTAATATTTAAACTTTCGGAAGTATCAATCATTTTGTTCTTATACATAATTATAATTTTGAGGCTGAACCGAAACCGGTTCGTTTACAATGGTTCCACGACAGCTCAGAATCAATTCAACTCAACATCTCTTTGAAAAATCAAAGATAAAAAAATAATTGAAAAATGGCCCATAACCTAACCTAACGTAACTCATTTAAAATTTTTAAATTTGTTGAGTTATGATTTCAATTATTTGGTTGGGTAAAGTTCGGTTTATGGGCGAAATTCCTAAAAATACAAACTAGTTATTTTTATACTAACTATGGGCCGGGGAATACGAATCTGAAAGAATTAGGCGGCGGCAAGCAATATTAACTGAATTATACGACTTTAAAAAATTTTTTTACACACATAGGAAAATGGCCATTTTGGAAGCATTCTGATTCCTAGAAAATCAAACTAGTTATTTTTATACTAACTTTGGGCTGGGGAATCCGAATCTGAAAGAATTAGGCGGCGGCAAGCAATATTAAATGAATTATACGACTTTAAAATTTGCTATAAACAGACACAAAAATTGACACTATCGAAGTCGCAAGAAAACATAGAAAAAGAATAAAGATGTTACACCACATAAAATTAAGTGTTGCCATTAAGCAGTAATATCAATAACGTAAAATAACATGTTTATAATTTAAGTACTTACTTTTTATAAATTTTACTCACTTTTGTATCACAAACCATGCTACCTAAACCTAGCGTAGCCGCTAAACTACTTGAAAACTGGGATGTTTTTTTAAATTGACGCGAGCAGGCGGTATAAAGGGGCACAAACCATGTGACACAAACCTTGCGTAGCCGCTAAACTACTTGAAAACTGGGATGTTTTTTTAAATTGACGCGAGCAGGCGGTATAAAGGGGCACAAACCAGACGACGAAGATGTGTTTGATTTATAAGGTATGTTCGATGATATTATTGTTTAATGGCCACACTTAAATTGTTGTTTTTCTATGGTTTCTATGGTTTTCATGTGTCAAAATGCTTTTAAAATGGCTGTTTTCTTATGTGTGTATTGAAAATTTAAAAGTCGTGTAATTCAGTTAATATTGCTTGCCGCCGCCTAATTCTTTCAGATTCGGATTCCCTGGCCCATAGTTAGTATAAAAATAATTAGTTTTATTTTTTAGGAATTTCGCCCATAAACCGAATTTTTTCCTGCTTATTGCTTAGGTGAGACAGATCTAGTAGGTAATAGACATAGACACCTTTTTTATTTAAATCACATAAAAATATATTTTTACGAACAAAACCAGACATAACCGGTCAGTTCGAGTGATAAACTCTAAAACGATAAATTTTATGTTGTCATTCGTTCAAATAATCATGATTTTTTTATAACATTTTATTAAATCCCGCATAACTGATAAAAACACGTTTATCATAAATAAACATGAAATGTTAATCTGCGTGTTTTATTAATTGATATTTTAATTCGTGGGAGCTAAGGTTGTTTTATTAGTGAAGATAATTAGTTAGCGAAAGTATTTATTTATGAATTTCCTCGGGAAATAAATGAAAAATCACGAATTGAAAACGAAATACGAAGCTTTGAACAAACTGAAAGTTTTAATTAGTAAAATAATACGTTGCGATAAATAATCATAATGAAGTGTCTAGTATTGATCCAGAAGTTAAATAATAACTTCATTATTTAGGATGATCTCGCATCGTATCTCACATCATCTTATCAGACAAGATAATCTTTTGATTGAGGCTATCGATACAATAATTATTAATCATTCCAATTACAGAGATAGTCAACTTTGTCACTGAAGCAGTCGGGATTAACGGAAACAACAATAGTAGATCTAATTAAACTGGTAGATCCTAATCATAACGAAAAATAAGATAATGTAACACATGGAAACAATCAATGATATTATAATTTTGTCTGTGCCGGACCTACAAAATATCAATTTTTGAAACTCACCTAAGAAAGTAGAGCAGATGTACTCCGAGATTTGGTTTCCAGATTTGCTGGACTCTGAGAAGTGACTCAACTCCTTATTCAGCATACGTTTGAACTGTGGAAGACAAAAATATATTGTTAAAACCCTATAAAACACGGTAGATAAGCGTCCTTAAAAGATTAATACTTTAAAAATAATAAGAGGATTATTGCGACCGATACAACACTATAAATTATGACTAAATTTAGCACAACATGTCAAAATGTCATAGATACGTTTTAATCTTGTGATCCGATTAAACAGACTATTTTTTGAACTGTGACGCAGGTCGCTTTACTATAATAATATGTAAATGTAAAGTACCCACTTGTAGGTACAGTGCACAGGCAATAATAATTATTGGACTACAAACAAGCGGTCATGATATGAGATAATCCGCTATTCATCTGATAACCCAATATAAAGGAATTTAAAACACACGAAAACTTGAAAAGTTGGCATATAAGTACAGAATCAGAATCTATAAATATATTTTAATCATTCGAGTACAATAGCGATAACAGTTATTGCGTACTTTTTTTAATAGACGTAAAATAATGTGTGTTTATTAATAGAACGAAATTGCAATTTTTGTAATCGGGTGCTTACACAGATTAAATGATTTTATACTGATATAAATTGCATGAAAATCTTAGAGCTTGTTATTATCAAGAGAACACGGTGTAAACAAGATCTACTGCGGAGAGCTGTTTGCAGGCAGTAAATGCTTCCTGTGACGCCTGAAATTAAAGTTTACATATGCTCCGCTGTGTTTGTGTTAGAACATCGATGTACATTATATTATGGGACAGTGCAAGGAAAACATAAACAGGTAAATATACAGTTTGGTTTGAAGATTTGAGGTATAGACCTACACGGGGAAGTAAACAAGTGAATGAATTTGCATGATGTGATGGTCCACTGACGAGAAGTAGTATAATTATAATACCAGCTATTAAACGCAATGAAAGTAGTCAGTGGGTGAACGAACCTCTGTCAATAGCTCACCTCGATGATTCGGAAATACATAACTAATTCTGGCCTTATAAAACGCTGGGTAGGTAATTTGCCTTATGCAAATTGTTCGTTTGTAAAACCCCATAAAAACTCACTTAATGAGTGTTCGAAGAATTAGGTTTGAAGCAAAGAACACATGATTTTTGCACTTAACTGAAGGTATCTCATGAGCACGTAATAAAAGGATTTTAATTGACTGCAGAAAATTCTGCGTAAAACCGAATTGGAATCAGTTTGGCCTATTTTTGTGGCTGAATCTGTTTACACGTTCAATCATAATACAAACGCCATTAATGGTAATGGTACCACCCCGTTAAGGAAGAAGTTAATCGAAAATAACATTATATTTGCTCTCGGCAAGTCCACAGCAGAGCGAAGTAGGAAATTGACGAGTGCAATATAAATATTAAAATAATCGTTTTACTTGAACAATGCGAAGATGATAATAAATATGTATTGGTTAGACTGATAGCGATATTGCAAAGTAAATGGTTGTTTTCCACCGCGAAGTGGATATGAAGCAAACTTCTGAGGCCGACGGCAACATTTCCATTATTATTTCATTAGGAACCGTTCAATGTTTTTTTTTAAATAAAATAAAGAGGTTTCCTCCACACGTCTACGCCTTCAACATTTTTGAAGAAACATTTAAAAAAAGATAAGAAGAAACGTGTAAAGTTTGTAGTATTCGTTTGAATGAGATAATGACCTGTAGGGCGGCCACAAAGCATGTGAGGTCCACCAGGGCGGCTTCCTGTTCCTGGTAGGCGGCCATCCAAGCTTCTGTATCCATTTCCGCCATTAAAGAACCGTCGTTAGCTGCAGACACCACCATATCGTCGTTGGCCACAGATGCTTTCATTGTAATCTTTCAGGGTCTTCGGGTGAACTGTAGATGTGGCTGACGATGGAGATCTTCTTATGCGTCTATTTTGTACACTCTGTTAGGGAGACGAACTTTATAGTGAGATGGGCATTGAAATTTAAGTCTGGTCTATGGAACACGCCGCTACATGAACCATACTGAGACATGCCTAACGTTTCAATCACAATAATGGACAATAAAAGTTTCTCCAGATTAAAGACACATTCGTTGAGCACAAGACAGGAATCACGTTTATTTGAATTAATCCGAGCGTAAAATGATACACAGAAAACCAGCTAAGTTTATAGTTATTTTGAGAAACTTTAATGTTTTGGTCACAGTATTTTACTATACACTTATGCGCAATATTCCAATTGAACCGTTGGCTCGGAGGCCCGAACAGACTGTGAGCTGAAAGTATCTCTGATACGGTAGATAAACACTTGTGACTTTTATCAGGTACAATTAAAGCTCTTACTTCGGTGCGACGCTGTTATTTATTTATACAATGATAAATAGGTAAGCTACAATAAGCATACCCACTCGAGATATCAACGCTAGATCTAGTTATTTTTTCAAACCGAGTCGCACTATTCGCTAGAATATAAGCCTGGGCAACGTAACGGAACGTAAACATAACACTTATCGACGTACTTTACATTACACGATATATGGGTACAGGAAATATGCAAATCGATTGCGGAATTAAACAGGTAGTTGCCAATGAAAGTAAATAATTCGCAGTTCATTAAAAGTGCAATGCCCGTCCAAAAGAGTTCATTTCAGTACGAAACCTGGTGGCAGAAAAGTAATGAACCCTAAAATAGACAGATTCAGAAGTTTTTTTGGAATATCCTGTACTCAGTTACTCACAGAAGTTAAAACTAAAAGAATAATTTATTTACTGAGTTTTCCACATCATCAGTTAATCAGTCATGCCCCGTGCAGACACAAACGGCCATTTGCAAGAAATGTTGTTACTAGTGTGTCTAATTTTGTATAAAATATGACCCATAAATAATAGAGATTTATGCGGCTATTAACAATGAGTGTAGAGCGGAGTACTTTTTCTGGTTTGCTCTCTTTATGCCTCTCTGTAGTTTGGTATAAATGAAGATAACTGCTGCGTAGGAGGAGCTATTTATTAGTACCCACGACAGAACTTCCTGTCATATTACTAACAAACATTGCGAAAACAAATAGGAATTGTTAATATAAATCGTACAAATCTAGAAACCACAAACTAATATCTAGTTAAGGCGAGGATTAATGCTAAATCTCTATTTTCGATTAATCTTTACTACGAATCGGTTTATATAAGAATTTCAAATACAAAAAATATGCTTTGGTAAAAATGAAGCTTTTCATACCGTTTCCATTGAGTAGAGTTAAAATAAAATTGTTAAACTAATAATTTTTATTTTTTAAATTGTTGAACTACTAAAAAATATTTTTTTTCGTTAGACACTTCTAAAAATATAGTTTTATGGCTAAAATTATCTGCGACAGTTTCCGTTGATTAAATTTTTCCCTTTCTTATAAAATTATTCACAAAATTCATAAAAAAATACTTTTCCGTTTGAAATCGTGACCTCTAGACTCCGTTTGCCAAGCGATTTTTATGCCTATTATCTGTATTCGTGGCGATATAAGGCACACTAAGAATAGTAAGAATACATTAGTTTTTGGCTTGTGGCTTCCTCTTAAACATATTAACACGAAAATCTGTAGGTATAGTATAAATACATATATACTATATGTAGTTGATTTAATAAATTGATATTATTTTGATTACTTCGTCGCAAATAGCGCATGCGCGTTATAAGGGATCAATCTTATCATTACATTGGCGTGCGTGACTAAAAAGATAATTTGAACAACCCTACAATAATATCTAAAGCAATTAAAGGTGCTCTCCTTCAAATATGCCTCTACTGATTAAAATATATCTCATAACATCACCTGATAGGATTAAGCAACATTTTTAATCTTATTATAACTTATAACAAAGACAATCACGTTTTTATAGACTGCTTAAAATATCAATTGATAATCAGACCGCCCACAAGGTTGAAGATAAAATAGTTGTAGGTAATTTGATTACTGTGTGTATCTAGTAATAATTTTTTTACGACGTTTGTAACTATCTTAAAAAAACAATAACAAACCAAATTACTATGTTGTGGTAATAATGCAATAAAGTAGTAGAGGTGTCATAATATATGGTTGTCTTGAGACTCCATTCTGCAACCACAAGTTGTAATTTTTCTTGTAAATGATAAGCAACCGCAAAGGCTTTAAAAACAATTTTTTTATATGCACAAGCCTAAACAAATTGTTTTTCTATTATTCATAACCATCTGACGCAGATCAATATTTATATTTCTTATTAGAACGTTGAATAAAAGAGTGTTTTGATCACACCATTCTCAAAAGAGGCGCCAATACCATTATGGAACCTGATACCAAAAGATGGTGATTGAATAAACAAACTGGAAAAGCATCCGATTCTGAAAAATCTATAATTTACTAGTTTCTTCGTGAGTCTACGATCCTAATGCTGAAATCTTATACTGGTTTTGAAAACCAATCAGGAAAAACGAAAATTTGTATTTTATTAAAAGATAATATGAATAACACCGACAGTCAAATTGAAAATCCTCCAATTAGTTTAATAAGTCATTTGAGCTTAAGATAATACCTTGTTTATCAGTTGGTATATTTATTATTTACCAAAAGCAACGTTTCTTATTAATAGAAATATCATTATTATTCCTGAGGATGTTGGCTACTTCAGATAAAATAGATCGCAATAAGAAAAGATATATCTATCGTCCAGTCCAGTTGATTACTCAGACGTCTCTGAAATATCAAAATTTGAATTGAGTAAGCAGTTATATGTAAAAGTGTACCCTCTATGTAGTACCATTATCAGATTACTCTCAAACACCACAAAATCAATTATAATGCAGACAAACTTCTAGTGAATTAACAAAAATGTTTTTGGGTAACTTGTAGGACATTTGAAATGCCTCCTGGTATAATTTTATTTTTAAAAGACAGACATGTAAATAACCTTTGATTTACAATGAGCATACAAATATTGCTTTCATCATTATCTCAAAACTTAGTATTTGGAGATGTCTGACTAATCAATTGGACGATCGACATATTATAGGTACTTATTGACTGTAGCAAAACACGATTTTGATTTAAAATCAAAACATGTCATTGTGTTCAGGCTCGAGGGGGTGTATTGATTGTTTACTACCCACGAGATTTATCCATTTCTGGTATATCAACTTGAAACTGCGCGTGCGATTCTAAATACCTAAGTACTAATTACCTAGATAACCTGTGGTGGTGTATACAAAAATACAAATCTCGTTTTAGCAAAAAAAAAGGCAACAATTAATATAAGCAATAATTATTAGCCTGAAACACTCATCTACAAATTAAAAAAGGCTACTACACGCGACAAGTTGATAGTACAAAAACTCCTACTTGCATAAAAGTATTTTGAGTTACCTAGTTGTTTTTGTTTCTGTCTAAGTAATTTTTCAAAGCTTCAATCTCGTGAGGGAAATTACTTTGAGAAATGAAAGCAGTGGCGTTAGCTATGAAATTTCACGACGAAAAAGCTCACGGTTTAAGGTTTTTTATTGCTTCAGATATTATACGAAACAGATTGTTTGTATTTTGTTAGAATGCAGTCACTTTGTGGTTTGAAATATTAATCTTATATGATCGGTATTTCATTTTATTATTATGTCGATTGGCATGTGATATATTATGTATTATAGGTACACTGGAGAACACTCAGAGGTGACTAGGGCCTGTTATTGTAAAAACCTGATTCCTTTTAGGGACAAGATACCCCCACGCTCAAAATTCCTCGACGGAAGATCTTCGAGACTTAAATATCAATTGTTATTTTTAGCCGAGTCACGAATGAAACGTTAACATTTTATAATATCGGTATTTAAGTCAGTGCTTCGGTTGTGTTATTCAAAAAAATCTTCTTAAAAAAATCTTAAATTATGTTAATAATATAAGTTTTTTAAGTGACGGAAAATTTTGGGTTTGGATTACCTATGGAAAATCTCATGATTCTATAATGTATTCATAATAATATCGTCATATTTTCGTGACATATTTTAGCGTGTAATATAATCTCTTAATTTGCATGAGTTAAGATTCTTTAGATTCTGAAATTGATTTGCATTTGAATATATTTTTCTATTATTGATTATATTTTTCAGAATGTTAAATAATGTAAACCTGTTAACAAAACTATTTGATATTTAGTGTGGAAAACGAGTTATGTTTAATTTATGGCTATCCGCTTTTACACGAGTTGATGGGTTATAGATTCCTCGTTTATACGCTCGATTGTAACCTCTAGCTCTATCCCATAAACGACCGACGTAATACACAGAAAGAGAGGCCACAGAATAAAACACCTCAAACAGAATTGTTGTGATTCTCTGAATATGTGATACCTACCTAACCTGAAAAATTAGCCAAAGTCGTGGTGCGCTAACTCACATTCAGCAAAAAGCTTGGACGAGCTCCTAGTATAACAAAATCTCATATTGTAGGAAGTGTATAAATTGTAATTGTAAGAATATAGATAAAGATTGTAAGAATTAGAAAACTAATCATATTTAAAAATAAATTAATTATACAGAAACATATTGTTGTTATTGATAATTACTATATAATTAATAATGCCTTTAATGATGTAAACAAGTTTTCATGATCATTTATTACTTCTTTCCTGTACGTAAAATACAATAAGTGAATTAGCTATAGGTACTTTTTACAGGTAGATATATATATATATATACTATTCAAATAAAGTAGACCTTGTCCCTCGTCCACAGCTCAATGGCCGATGTGCTCGAATGAATAAAATAACAGATAATTAAGTACATACTTTAAAAAGTTACACTCGCCACAATTGCTAAAGCATTAAGTAGTGGGTACATACATATATTGTCTGTGCTAAAACAAATAGCGACTAATTGCGAAATAATTGAATGTACGTGAATGTGTAATCCTTTGTATATTGACTATTGCTCATTAAGAGAGTTAATTTTTGAAGTGAAAACATCTTTAGAACCGTTGTGATTTTTATGCGGTGCTTCGTAGCCTTTCCATTCGCAACCGTTAGTCACAATATTTTCGACCTTTACCGCACACATTTGGCTGATTGATATTTGACGTGTTCAGTTTTTTTTATAACCTTAACGCAAACTTAAAAATAGACGTGAAACTAAGAGGGATGGGTGTGTCAGTGAATAAACACATTAAACAATGTGTTGAAGAAATGCTATTTAAGACTAGCTACATTAGACATTATTTTGGGTCTAGGTCGCGTCGAGACTGACATGCACCTAAGAGGCTTTTAACCCGGCCTGTCCATAAGTGGAGGAAAAAATAGAATTCCGCCTTGGAAGTTACAAATACACTGCTTGATAATTACATGTGAACACGAATACGTATTATTGAAGGAACCTCTACAAAACAATTTCATACGTAATGGAAAGTTTTAAAATTTTAGCTCGCCGGAGGTCTTTCGCAAATTCTATATAAATTATGTCAGATACGATCGTTATCTCACAAGGGTACGTCGCTCAAGGAGCACCGAGACAAATTTCAAAGTGTCGCCTATTGGATAAAGGTACAGCACTGACGTGCCCCGTGAAAGAAAATACTAAGTACTCCGACTCGCTGATATTTTCTGGCAAAGGTTAAACGTTAAACTTTCATGGTCGTGGATTGAATACACTTTTATTACAGATTTTTCCCTCGAACAGAAAATTAAAAATATCTTAAATTAGTCTGTACGTACTTAAATTTGGAACAATACCCCAAGGAGAAAATCGAAATTAAAGCTCTTTTTTGTTCAAAATTAAATCAATATAGACGTAGCCAATTAGGATATTTTTGCTTGAATGGGGTGTTGAGACACAAAAGTACGGGGGTAAGTGATAGTGTGGGGAGTGAGGTATATACGTCATACCTTGTACAGTGAACAAGCAGGGGAGGGGCGTGACGTCAGAGAAAGTGATTCAATCATTATTTCACCCTCAAATTCGCTAATGCTATAATGACTTTTTGTAAAACTGGTAGGGGCGTGAGACCAAACAAATAAACTCTTTGCTACAGTGCCGAAAGGTTATATTATTATTGATATGAGTTTTTTTTATGTTACTTGTAGTACTAAATCACCTTACAAAATATTGAATACTAGTAGAAACAAATAATATAGTTTAAATCAAATTACCAAAGGTCTTTTGCTAAACGTTTTTGAATTTTAACTGAATCATTAAAATTCGTAGTTCAATATCAAGCAATTTGAATTTACACGATTCTGATCGATAGACACTCACTAAGAAGTATTTTTTAACCTACTTCCGTTTATTTAGAGGTATGATTTGATATCACTATGCTCTATGTTTCCGGTGCGTATTTTTATGAAAGGCGTGCGTTTGAGACCAATAATAAAGATACTAATTCAAAACTTGTTTTGCAACCTTCAAAAACGGGACTAAAAAATCGGTAGTTTTAATCTCAATGTTACGTTTTGATAAAAAGACATTTATGAAAATTAATTGGCACACATTTGGGCTAATCGGGCCGGAGGAGGTAGGTACGCAAAAAATATTTAGGACGAGGTTACTGCCAAACTGAACTGCGCGATTACCACGTCTTGTATCCTCAACATTAATTTCGGATCATTATAATATCTAATTTTTCATCCCACGCGGTATAAAATAATCAACTAATGCAATGGATAAAATAGCACAGAGGCCATATTGTAATTAGATACCGCACCTCACAGTGGCTCCAATTCTAGATTAAATGGGACACTGTTCTACTACATGTACTTAATTATAACCCCAATGAGACAAATAGCAAAAAAAATAAACATTTTTAAAAATAAATCATTCAATTAAGGAGAGCACATCACATTCCTATCTATGTGGGATATAATGTAGTAGACAATAGAAAACAAACAAGTTGATTACTTACTGAAAAATATTTCAAAATCTCTACGCAATTGGGTACTTGCCAGGTACTGTATTAGGTTCTAATGACTAATGATATAAACAAATTCCAGCGGGAGTTATTTTTATTTAGATATTTAATTTGTGTTTCCTCCTTGATGTTAATTTTTTTTTGGAATTTAAAACCCCAAAATATCTAAGTACCTATGTCGCCACGAAAGGTTAAAGAGCCAATGCTGAAAAAAATCGTGCAGTTTGATAATATTTGTAAAAGAAGCTTATCAAATTTACATTGGAAATGCTAAAACAAGAATTATTCTGTGTTACGACTTCAACTATAAGGTGACAATGTGTCGATATAAAAAAAACACACAAAATATGCTTTTGAAAAGGAGCGAATAGCTAAAATAAACGTCCCTAAACCACACAGCGGGGTTGAAATGGGCGTCGATAAAATATAAAGAATAATTTGGCCGGCGCGACGCCCGCCGTTCTCAGTGGGGTGGGTCCCGTGACGCGTGTAGGGGAGAGTGACGTCAGCAATAGTAGACTGGGGTGAATTTTCCTCTATCGCCTGCGTCACAAACTGTACGAAAAAATATAGAGAACTACGCAGATTTTTTGCGGTTACATTAAAAAAAAACTATGGTTGACTGTTCAATAATACCTACCCACCTCTGGTCAAGACAGGCCATCTCTATGAATTATAAATTTATGACTGTAAAAAAAATTGTAATTATTGAGTAATAAAAACAGTCACACATTTCAACGACTTTGCAACTCATATTTGCGGTGTGATTCAGGGACTTGACCCATTAAGCTATGCAAAATATGTTTTTTTATAAGTCTCGTTAATGATTGTGTAATTAACGCAATATAAGCGGTTCCTCACGTTTCAAGGTGTTAATAAAATGTAGATATACTGGAAAAAGAATCTCGTTATTAAGTGCTCAGTTTGTTTACTGAAACAATTGTTTACTGATAATAATTGCATACATACACAACCTATAGGTTCTTGAGTTTCGAAATCTAGATAGGATGTTGATTTGCAATTCAATCGAACCGCTGAGCAAACAGTTTACGAGTCCATCACAGTGAAGTGTGGCTTACTCGGTACTCTGTGCAGAACTTGCTACAGTGCCCACTGCCTTGTGACTTCAAGATGAAGTTGGGTGCTGTTCGGTTTGCATGAATATAAGTACAGATCCGTCCGATTAGATGTATAATAAACTGGTTTGATTTCTCCAATGGCGCCGTTGTAAGACCCCAGGCTTAATTTATACAAATGTCTGCGCGGAGTTACGAGAAAATGTCTGGATTCCACAGACGATGAAGCTACGAAAATGCATTTAAAAAAGCAATATTTTAATTTTAAATAAACATAAATACGCGATATCAAGAAGCACATTTGAGAAACCTTGTTATCTAAAAGTTTTGAGGCGTTTCAAGGCATATATACAATTCTTACGGCGGGTAATGCATTCTGAATATAAATGGCTAATTATATTTCAGCTTAAATGTATTTACACAGCGGGCTGAAAGAATTGCCATTACCCACTTTTGGGTTTAAAATTAGATATTAAAATATAAATAGCACGTTTTGCATAAGTAAGAGGAGAGGTTTTGCGTTTAATAGGAATTGCTTACTGAAATTTTTTCAGAGAACGTAAACATATTTATTAACGGTAAATACTTCACCAGCAAAAGTTCTTCGGAGGTAAGAGCAGTAAATAAAATCTTTCTTTGCGATGTGGTGAAAATAAAATTTTACAGGTAGGTACTATGTAACAGACCATATAATCATTTTCTCAATAAATAGATAGGTACTTCGTTTAACGACATAATTGCCATAATGTGAGTACCTACGCGAGGCCGGCTAGATTTTCTATGTATCATTTCAATGGAAGCATTATCCTTCGCGCTGTCAAATGGACTGTTTAATGAATCGTAAGTGAAAAAAACGACTTCGTCTCGAATTTAGGTTAAACAAGTTCGGTAAAGCCTTTAGCCTTCGACCATTATTGGGGGTACTTGAGGCGCAGGCGCTTCGGGACTATTCCCAGAGAATTTCCGTTGCCTTTGTCACGTACTGATTTCTGTCTTGTAAACATGTCAATTAATCATACAACCTAGGAGAACCTATATACAAGTCAATTCAATAGAAGAAACATGCTACTGCATCAATATATAGATTACAGTTAATTCATAAAAGATAAACAACGCTATCTTATCTGACACAAGATAAATCAAATAAAGAATTTAAATATTTCATTTTAAAGATGTAAAAAATGCATACCTTAATAATATCACAGATATTTTTGGAAATAAGCAAATTATACTTTTGCTTTTCACTTAAATGTTTAACTAATACTTTCAAAGTCAGATGAACTTTATCACAGTTTTATAATACAAAACGGTCAACAACTACTTTCTATACAGCACTCGGTAAATGTCGAACCAAAATCCTTTCACTTTGGCTTTGTGACGATTCACATGCGAGTAAACAAACTTTAAAATAAATTGACACGCCTCCTTCCCTTATAGAGCACCTCACTTATAAGCGCCAAATGTTTTAATCGCGTATATTTTAAATTTTCCGGCGTATGCCGCGTGAAAAGTCAACGCTCGCAGATCACTCTTCTGTAACGTTCGCCACAAGACTAGCCGTAGGCCGAACGAACACCTCCTTATATACACTTGCGGGCCGGGGACCCACGCGGACAAGAGTACCTATCTACAGAAAAATTTTCAATTTCGAACTACATACTACATACTGTTCGATTCGACATTTGATGAAATTTTTAAAGGGTTGTACATTACAAGTGAAATTCAATATGAATGACAAAATAAAATATTTTTTACTTGGCTTCGAGGTTATAAATATTCCACGGAAGAGTTTCATCGATTTTCCTTTAAAGAAAAAAAAATACGATTAAGGATATTTTTTCCACCACTTTAAAAAAAATTACCTCACAAATTTTAGCTATTTAAAATGGCTAAGTGAAATATTTGCTTACGTAACATTTTTTAATCACGAGGTTTTATCTTCAATGATGATTATGAAAATTTTATTACTTTAATGAAATTCGGAAAAAATATAGGTGAAAGCATTTAGCGTTGCTAGGGATTATCAGTTGTTTCATAATGAAGAAAAGTCGGGCCAACCTTTGTGGAAATCTAAGATATCCTTGCTTTATTGCTTGAAAAGAAAAATATATTTGGAAATCATTTCGTGACAAATCAAAGTAATCTTTTCTTTCATTTATAAAAGAAATAAGTTACTATTGCACAAAAAAAACTTTCAAAGAGTTTTTTAACCGATTCGGATTTAACCATTTTTCTTAATCATATATTTTTTACAGAATTAAAAAAAAAAAGATTTTACATTTTTCAACCGTTTTAGTTACAGAATTATATTGTGTACTAACATGATTAAGCATAACTAACTAACTAAGAATCACGCCGTTTCCCCGCAGGGGTAGACAGAGAGGACGGACCGCCGAACAACTCGGTCTTGGCACACACTCTTTGCCTCATTCACATTCATAGATTGTCTCATATATACTCTTCAATTATTCCGACTCTTGACATGGCCCATCTTAAAAATCTGATTTACTTGATCGTGCCATGTCTTTCTCGGGTGTCGCCGACTTCTTCTATCATTCACATTTGCGTCATATATTCCCCTCACACTCCTTTCCTCGTTCATTCGCTCTACATGCCCAAACCACCTGAGGGTCCCTTTCTTAATCTTACTAATTACGCTTACATCAGCCTTAATCATATTATATATAATTACAAGTTAGATTAATCGCATCGCATAATTGAATATTATAATTGTATTGTATATTGTACAATGCATTGTAAATTGTATTATTGCACATTGTATTATTGTACACAGTATATTGTAGATATAATTACAAGGTAGAGAAACACAAACTAGCCAAAAACACAGATCTTTCAACTATCAAATCAAATCCTCATTTTGTATGTAACTAGACATCATAAGTTCGTTGCGGTAGCATCTCTCTTGAAAACAGTAGTATGGTTATTATTTTTCGGTTTAAATTTGTTAGTGGATTATTCTCACTTTCCAAAAAATTGTCTTCGTGGTGCAGCTGCGATTACGTAGATCTAAAAAAATTTCAGGAAGAAGGGTACATTTTTCCACTAAAAACGTTTTATTCGAAGAAAAACTACTTACGGGAAACAAATACGATTCAGAAATCTTTGTTTAGAAAATTGGAAAATTTGTACGCTGCTGTCAGATGGAGCAATTTTGACGTCACACCGACGTAAATTTTGTGAATTAATCAATATCGTACTTTTCACACGAATGTAAGTCAGCGAGTTTGGATATTAACAGAGGAATTAAGCTTTTCCTCGAACTCAAATAGAGCACAAAGTTGTAAGTAAGCAGAAGAGCGCTTTGGTCCGAAGAGAGCATCTGCTAGAACTATGAAAATCCAAGCGCTTAATAGATTTCCGAGAAGAAAATCTATAAAGCTACGTGGGCATCTGCAACTTCACACAATAGCCAGATGAGACGGGGTTTGTCACGTTTATAAACAACGCGTCGCGACTCGCCGCCAGCCAAATAACGGGAAACTACAATCTTTCTATCAATGTGAATCATATCATTCAAATGGGTTTTCACGGAAAAACTTCAGCAAATTTAAACAATCTCCTGGTAACCGGAAGAAAGGTCTGACTCGGGAGGTGGAAATAGTCCAATTAGAAAGAAAAACCAACATTCTGAGAGAGGTCGCAAGTGGAAATGTTTGGATTCTTAAAATTAGCAGAGAACGTGCCCAGGGTGAATGTGAATAAGTTGAATTTCAGAGAAAACCCTGATTTAAATCTAATCAAAAATATATGAATCGGGAGACCGACTTAATTAGAAATGTAACCTAACCTAAGAACAAATAATTCAAAATCAATTGAAATTTCTGGATAAAATTCACCCGACGCGCGACGCGACGAACTGAAGAAATAATTGATTTTACTAATACAATTCATAGTAATAATAATAAAACAAATGAATTTCTCAGTTTTTGAGACAAATCTCCCCAAGGCGTTATGCGATTACTTGTTAAATTGAACAATTATTTATTATAAGCAATAATTATTAGCCTGAAACACTCATCTACACTGAAAAAATCTCCCGAGAAAAGAGGTTGTTTGCAGGTGGAAAAATTTAATAAGCAGTAATTGTTGAATGAAACACTAGTATATATTGAATTATTTGGCGGGTAGGAGATAAGACGACGAAGCATTTGACCGGAAATCAGAAGGACGCGGGTTCGAGTCCCGTCGGCGGCACGTATCTTTTCTCGGGAGATTTTTTCAGTGTAGACGAGTGTTTCAGGCTAATAATTATTGCTTATACTAATTGTTATCCTTTGTACTATGCATAAAAATCTTCTCTTAAACATTAGTTTATCAATTAAAAATAATGTTAAATTGAACGTAAATGATTTTCTTTAGAGTTTAAAGCTTAATTAGCCTTTTCGGATTTAAAATTTTAATGGATATTTTGAGTGTTTAGTAGTTTTGATTCTTAAGACATTAGTACTGAATTGAAGAACCATTACTCCTCGATAAAATAAACATTTTGAACGGGGTAAAAGCAAACATGGCCACACATTGGGTTTGATGTGAAGGATAACGTACAAAGTAAACGATATTAACATGCAATTAAATTCGATCATCGTTCAATTGAGAGACAAAGCGAACTTTTCCCGGAAAATTAATTGAAATTACAAGGAGCTGTCTACGCGTAGATGCGCGTGGCTGCCAGGAATAATTATTGTCTTTGATCTCGCTTTCTTTGGAAAGTCGGCGGCCTAAGGTTACGCAGTTAGCATCGGAAACTAACTACAATACACTCTAACTCTTGATACAATTAGCTACTATAAACAGATGTGTCTGGAAACGAAGACATTATAATGACGTTAAGACGCCAAAAGACTAATAACGGGGTTTGCTCTAGGCCAGGCATGCCCAAACTGCGGCAAAGATTTTTGTGGCCCAAAATGAAGTTTTCAGTTTTCTATGTTTTCGATTTTGAAATTCATACTAAAAAAGATTTTTTTTTTCGTAAATTTGTCACATTTATATTTGTTATCAGGGTGGAAGATACTATCAGTATCGCCCTGGTGTAAGACCACCACACAGAATTGAAACGTTGCTTGAAAATGGCTTTAGTCGTGTTTGGTGAACAGATCTGAATAGCCAGGTACTTCCCAACCTTCTTCTTCCCTACCTCCCCACTACCTTCAGCCTCACAACATACCCCAATTGGGGATGCCATAGTCTCACTGGCTCCAGACGGGAGCAGTTGAGATTCTTGTGCGGTATTCACTGTAAAAAAAAAAGACCTCGGACTCTCGATGGGATTTATGATTTATTGATTGAAAAGTGCCAGGCTCATGGCCGGACTAGGAATATATTTCCGCAATCAGTTCCAACCAGTATTTTTTCGCGCGTTCGAATGCAACTCACCTGATTTTAATAAGTGGAGGGTGAGTGCAAAGGACACACCAGGCGTCAAGGCCCAGGGGCAAACAGGTGGAATAGTAAAGATAATGTAATAAAATATTACTAGTTCATCCCCCTTAACATTATAATGACAATCAGCATTTCAACAAATGCTGCCTACCTGCCCTCCCCACTCCCCCTTTACCTTTTGTGTGGCCCACTTTTTTTTTGCACACCAAATGATTTAGGTTAGGCACCCCTGCTCTAGGCTTACAATTTAATTAATTCCAACAAGTTCGTTACTAAATACTCACGGATCTAAGTTATTTATATTTAAGTTTAATAAAAACTGTACCTTACCATTAAAATATTTTACGTAAGATGGTTTGAAACAGTTTTTCAACTATAAGCGCTAGATTTTATTTTTATAGATGATGAATTAATTATTTCCCGATGGATTCAGTCAGACGCATCTGACATTTTAATAATATCTTTATTAGAATTAATTGAAATACACCCCGCGGACATATCCATTTTCTAGGCCAGCTAGGGTAAATTCGATCGTAGGTCAGTCCAGTACAGCCGCGCGGTGAATATTTCTGTACACCCTTCTTCACTTATGTCAAGATTTTTTTAAGATTCCGACTTTATTTTAGAATTTTGTGTTCTCTTAACGACCTTAGTAACAGAGATCTAAGCTCCTTGACTCTGGTACCGAGGAGGTCGTGGGGTTGATAGCCGACGTATATAAAAAAATGATCTTTATTACACGGGGTTTAAAATCATATTTCATTACAATATTCGTAATTTGCACGTACTTCGAGAGTGGTAGATCGTCTCAGGAATGCCCTGATGAAGATTGAAACGTTGCTTAACATGACTTTAGCCGAGTACGTGACCAGCTACGAACAGTCAGGTAGGTTGACCTCAATCTTCAATTTTTCTATTTATTTACCTCCTTTTAGCCTCTAACACACATATGTAAATTCCTTGAAACCATCCGAAATTGGGACCTTATATCATCATAAATAATATAAACAAAAATAAGATAAGAAACATAATATTTGTGTTTTGCCCCATTTTACTGCGTTGATAGGAACTGCACAATCAACGCAAGTAAGAATCATTTATACAAAAATTTATCATTACATAATATTAAAATGTTTGCTATATTATAAAATTTATATTACGTAAGCAAAACAACATCCAACATCCTTAAGGTGCCGTATCCCCGCTCAAAAAGAAGAAAATGGAAAGATATATAATTACGAATGTTAGAGAGAGTGCGCTAATATTTAAAACGGAACAATTGAAGCGAAAATTGTGAAAATGTTTTAGAACACGACTCGTTGAAAATAGAGCAAAAATCTCTTAGGGGGCTGTCTAAAACAGCATTTGAAGAAACACTTTGAATTTTTCATACATACAACTCGTAAAATAACTGAAGCAGACGTGAAAATAATAATTTTCGGAGCGTACTTTGCGATTTTTTTCTATTTTTGGAAAGTATAGATATTATATTAAAAAATAACATATATTTTTTAAGAGCTTAAAAATTTCAAATTTTTAAGGGGGATATGTTAGAAATAGTTAGAAATTCTGGTAGCGGCGGCTTCAAAACATCCAAGAATTTACAAATCGATCACTCTTTTATTATTTATTTCACTTACCTGTCGTAAAAACAATCAAGTAGTCAATATTTGCTGAAATTGAGAATTCTTGGAGGAAGGATTTCCGTAAGTAAAATAGGCATTTAAGCGAGTAAATATTTTGTATTGCGTAGATACTATCGCTTCTTAACGCGAAAATCCTTGATCTATTTAAATGTGTTCACACGGTGCTGATTAAATGGCAGTAAATTGCGCCTGTCAATATGCCTCTCAAGTATTTGTTTACAGGCGCTTTTCGCTACAGTTTGGCATGTCAATGAACAGCTTCACACTTGCTAAAGCATTCTTCATGCGAAAATGATGTGTATTTACCCATGCACCGTTATAGATATTTCCATGGGACGTAAATTATCTTTGATTTTGGAGATAAATCACGTCGTGATATTTTAAGGTTTATTATCATAGAATATTTTAAGAGGAAACGCAGGCGGCGAGAAATTTTAATAATAGGCATTTTACAAAAATGTTGCTGCTTTCTGTTAACCCCTTTCAACCGCATATTGAGCGAAAGGGACAACTGTATCTCAGGCTGATTACACCGTCAAAATCGAAGTTTTGTATTCTCCTGTTTTCTCCTCCAAAACTAGACCATTTTAATTGTTCTTTTTACCAACTGTATAAGGAACAAATATTATATATTTGTATGTTTTTTATTTTATAAAAAACACATTGTCAAATTTGTATACTGAACGTCTGTTGATGGCGTTCAAACTATGCAAATTATAGGATTTTTGGAGGGTCAAGTCCTATAAGAACTAACTTACAAAAAAAGTAGGGACATTCCAGTGGCTGATATCCATACCTTTTATGTTAAAAAATTGCACTAGTATCAATATCTAGAGAAAATACGGGAATACGTTTGTAAGTTTTAATGCTGCATTTGATACAACTGTATTATGTTATTTCATTAACATCATTATATTAACTGTGGACTTGTTGATTTTTAAATGCATTTAGTACTTAAACAACCAAAATATATTTCATTAGAGATATTCGTCAGCATAGTGAAAAAGATAATGCAATAAAATCGGTTTTTTATAATTTGAATTTTTTGTAGTACATTTTACACTTGAATAGGACCATTCACGGCTTAAAAAGTAACTACTTCTTGATAACTAAGTAGTTTCTTCCGCATTTACCTTCTCTTTCCATATCTTAGGAATATTAGATCAAATGTTGTTAGGAAACTTTCCACTGCGCCTCAAAAGCACCACACTGAAATATTTCCACAGTTTTTTTTATATTTTATTCTCAGTATAACAGGTGGGAGGATATATCTTCCAATCCAGAGTTCACAGCAACCAGAAACGTAAACAAGAATACTATTGCTACTGGGTATTTACGAGCTCTTTCATTTCCAATGAATTCAGAATGGCATTTAAATAGAGTTCCACGTTTTCCGAGTTCAGCATTTTTACCTTACAGTAGAGTTAAGTATAACAAAAAAGAACAAAATTCGTGCGTTCATTAAACATTGGTCATACATTCATCTTGGCAGGGTAAAAGTTCTGATCTGCAGAGTCCGCCCAAAATAAAGTGGCGGAACACCCCTCTAGGAAGGGGGGGGGGGGGGGGATTTTTAGAATAATACATGTTTACAAACTTGGGCGAGTGAGGTATCGTTTATTATGTTTTCATTGGTGCTAAATCGAATGAGACCACTTCCATGCTGATAGAATAAAGATTTGGTGAGTTTAGACCGGTTTTTAGTGAAGAAAATACACGATTTTTATGATGGCACATTAACTATAACCAATAAACAAAATAAAAATAATTATTAAGCTTTTTTGGTAGATACATAGGTATTATTTTGTAGAATTTTTATGAGATAAATTGTTAGATTATGATGTAGGTAAGTAATGCTCTACGGGCTATATTTAATGTAAAAAATAAAATAAAAATGACAAACGAAACGCGTGCAAAATAAAATGATTGAGTGTTTGGTTCTAATGTAGTAAATTCAGCCATTAAAAGCAAGCGAAGTGTTGCACTTAAAAACTGGGTGATATAAACAGAGACACGCGCATCATTTTTTTTTGGTATTGTGCTATTCCATTTAAATTGAGTCTAAAAAACGGATGAAAACTTTTACGTGTTTTCAGAATATATATTAAATTTTGAGCCAAATCTAATTGTTTTCGAAGTTGCGGAAACTCTTGAACGGTGGTGTTAGGTATTAGCAGTAATAAAATATGATATTTTCTCAAAATTAATATTGAGGACAATAAGTACATAAATTCCATCATGAGCTATTGAGCTTTGAAGAAAAAAGTATTTCGTGAAGGAAATAGTTTGATTCCGTTAAGCCGGGTAATCGGGCCATTACGAGAATTTTTACATTTTCATATAGATCATGGAAATTTCAAATGCTGTAAAGGACAATAAATCCAAAAATGAGTTGAACATTTTATTTTTCTCCGCCTTTTTCTCTTTCTAGAAATAGTCGAAATATTTCTAGAAAAATAAGGGCGCGAACTTTTATAACTTTTATGACGCGCCTTTTGAGAACATTTTTTTCTGGAATATTCAAATAAATTAAATACCGTTATTATTAAGGATGAAACTATGTAATTTTCTTGTCATGTTTTGTCTTGTTTCTTTTCTCTTGTTTTCTATTCCATTTAGTTGTAATAATCCATTATTTTACTTTTTTCTTTAATTGTTTTCTATTATTGTTTGTTCTACTCAACCTGTCTTTTATTTTTCGTCTATATTGTATGTGAAACTTAATTTAAATTCCTATGTAAAATTGTAACTATTTCCTCCCACCCATGAATTGTATATTCCTCCTGTCCTAAAATGAGTTCTGTAACTCATCGGGATTGCTCTAGCAAGAAATAAAAACAATAATTTTAATTTTTTTTTTAATTTTTGAAATTTATAAAAATATAAAGTATTTGGAAAAATCATTATTTTAAAATAACAAAAATCATAATTAAAGGTCTACAAAATAGTAGATATAATTTTTTTTTAAAACGAAAAAAAAATCTTTTCGTCCTCTTGAACAATTGACATTTTGTCCTCTACAGCATTTCAAATTTCCATGATCGATATTATTCAGACCGATTGAATGTTTTTATACATTTAAAAGTAGGTATTTACTTGACGTAATGTGATCTGAATCACGTATTTTCCAGATGTTTTATTTAAAAATAATGGGGTTATTCATTATCCTTTGTCTATAAATGGTTTCAATAATTGATATGTCTCATTTAATTACATACAGGTTTTGTAACTGGACGCCATTCCATGTTCACAACAAATGGGAATATTTTCCTAATCAGGACCGTTAATGATGTATTTAAAATAGTTAACAAGGACGACGCGTGATCACTATCTATTTAAACGTGTTATTTTTAAATTGTGTTTATGGTGAAAATATCTATATTTTAATGATTTAAAAAAAATATTGTTGAATTAATATCAAATAAAGTACCTACTTGGAAATAAATTGGAAGTTAAATAATTAATGACTTACATTAGTAAATATTTCGCATTATATTAGCTCCACACAGGAGACAATGAGAAAAATAATTTCCCTCCGAACCTATGTCATCTTAGGGGATGCTATTTGGATGTTTTTTAGGGAAAGGAAGGGGAGAAGGTTCTGGGAAGGAACTAGGTATGAGGGGTGGGTAGGAATCTGGGGCTCAGTACGTCCAAGAGTGACGGACGTATGAATCCATCCCTCCAACTACAGTGCAAGGCGATGGGTCGAGAGATTCTGACTGGAGGACAAAAGATCTTCCCAATCAGTCTCTCTTAATCCTGACCACCACGTAACATGCAGGCACACGTATCGGCCGCCAAGGCCTGGACCAACCATGAACCCGGGCACCCCTGTTAAGTCACCAAACGTAGCGAACCACATGTGGTGACCTAAGGCATAGGTATTGGTTATCCAATAAATGGTTCTCGAGGAGGCGGTACTCACACCCCCCTCCCAAATTGAAATTTGATAGGCGGGTACTGAATTGGTATGAATCGACAAATACATACGGTATTTTAAAATTAGTATCTAGGTACGTTTATTTTTTCCACATTTTATTGCTTTTCACAAATAAATACAAGAAAACAGCGGAAATGATGTTTCTTAAAGACAATGTGGGAGTGTAAGGGTGATTTTAAAAATTAAATATTCATTTGTATATTAATAAATTATCCCCAACCAATATTAGAATATTCTTTGCTGTGTTTCAAACAATGCAGGATTGGACTATTGTGAAGTTATTAGTTATCAGTAAATTATACAAAAGGTTCCAAATTTCCATTAGACGCGAACAATAAAATAAAACGAACAGCTCTACAAATTACCTCAGAATAATTTATGGCTCAAAATTCATTTTATGTTCAACAAATAAATAATCCAAGAACCGTAATTAATTGGGCAATGTTTCCCCAATAAAATTTAAGCAAAGAAATCGTTTATTGGATTTAGAGGGATTTTACACTTCATCCTTCGCCTGGAGTTTTTTTGAAAATAAAAAACAAAATCAAAGGGGATAATAAAACAAAATAATTAATTAAGCTGGATTTTTACCTTCGCAATTCCGATAAAAGCTCGAAAATTTCTCATACAGAATATTATACGTTAATATCCGACCCATAATGGAAATTTTTTCAGTGTAATAATTGTACATCTGCGACATGAATGTTCCATTTAAACGTATTTAAATTACACATCTGTACAAACCAAACGTAATTAAAACGTTTGAATTCAGCAGCAAAAATATTTTTCAATGATTAATTTATTAATCCGCCCTGCTTTTTACAATTAAAGTTATTTGACAAATATCTTCTATAACAGAAAATGTTAATAGGCTTTTTGGGAAATTTAAATAATAATAATTAGTATTCCATTAATTCGTGTTGACATGCGAGTAGGAATATACTTATTTAGGCATACGACAATGTATAGCAATATTTTTAAATGATTTTTGTTTCTCGATTCTTCCATACGATCATCTTTTAAATATACCGAGATATTTTTTGGTAGACACGGTCCTGTGTAAAATTGTGCCTAAAGTGGCTTTAATTTGAGCTTCCTTTGAAATAGAAAACAATAATATTAATATCGTCTAAAATACGACGTACTTTACGTCAACAACCACTGTTACTTTGTCATCTAATGTTTTTAGGTGTGACCGATTTTCAAATGTAACATTTTTAGC
This sequence comes from Limnephilus lunatus, assembly GCA_917563855.2. Lineage (NCBI taxonomy): Eukaryota > Metazoa > Arthropoda > Insecta > Trichoptera > Limnephilidae > Limnephilus > Limnephilus lunatus. The sequence continues at coordinate 80,618,235 of OU830597.1, read as the reverse complement.
AAGGCGCCAATCGTGGTCACTTTGTTTTTTGACATTTGAATGATCTTCGTTAAATGCAGATTTTCGATATATTTCTACTTTTGACGAATTTACAAGCGTAAACGTCACGTTCTTATGTTTTAAAGATTATCACAATTTGCTCCAAAACCGAAAAAGACCCAGAATCATTTGTTGATGGGACAATTAAATTTTTTAAAACCAAAAGGCGGCTATTGGCGCTTTATTGAATTTTGATTTGAATGTCGCTTAAACAACTGACTCCAACTGACAAACTGAGTCCTAAGTACGAAAGGCGCCAAAGCGTTGCAAGTTTCGCCACTATTCAGTCGTATAAACAAAATATCCTGAAATATTAATAATACAAAATACGACCAATATTCCAGTATAATATTGGCAGTATTTACTTGAATTGGAAGCTAGCAACTTCGATCGCTAGAGGCGCTAGTGTAGCAAACTGACATCAGAATGTATAATGTATAGGAAATGTCAGAAGTTAAAGGCTTTATAACTAATCTGCAGTATTTGTATAAAGTCTGCAGGCGAGTACAGCAGTTAGAAGTTAGTAACTTGAACAAAAAGGTATCTATGCAATGCATTGACAAGAGTGGGCTGTTTCTACAATGCATACGTCAGACAGGACCTGGATTTATTGTTATTTGATTACAATAATTGCCGAAGTTTCCACCGTAAAACCTTGATGAACCGTCACATATAACGTTTTCCCAGGGCTATACTCGGAACTGGTTAAGATATTTAGAGTACAGAATAGGTGAAAGGTGACACGAGATAATGATAAGAATAATCAAGCCAAGTTCCATTTCACTTTGAGTAATTTTCTAGAGAGATAGGTTGATTGAAAATGAGACTCCATTATTCATTTGAATTGAATACCTGATTGGGCTCGTATGTAATACGGTAATACATTATAATGATAATACTGGTCTTTATGTCCTCAGATGGAATAAGCATGAATATACATTATCATTGGATTATAAGGGTATTTCTCAAATATTAAATAAATCTTAGGTTTGTCAAAGACGAAGCCTCTTCAATGAATTAAAAATGATTTAGCATTATCAATTCAGATAACATATACGATGGCTAACATAAGTATTATATATAAGTTATGTTATTTAAATTCGGGAGGCGGGTATTGATACCGCCGTCTCGGAAACTATTTACTGGATAACCAACACTGTTATAATAACCCCTGCCACAGGTCATCCCGAGTGGTTTGCTAGGTTGGTAACTTGTCAGGGGTGAGACCGGACTCTCAATTTATCGCCTTGCACCGCAGTGGGGGGATGGATTCATATGTTTGTTAATCCTGGACAAATTGACCACCAGACTCCTCTCAAGACCTCATACCCTTTTCCTTCCCAAAGCTTTCTCTCCTTCCTTTCCCTAAAAAGACCCTCATGTACGGAGCTATTTAAATGTAAAAAATAACGAGATATGATATATTATCTAATCACTGGATAAAAAATTAGTTTTTAATTATTTGAAAGCATATTTATTAATTTATTAGGCACATCAATATATTAGCAATGCTAATACTTTAATTATTTAATTTCTTTTACAAATAACATATACCTAATAACTATATATATATATACACGAAAAGTTGGTTAGAAGGAGGAAGCAAAACACGGGGCAATAACCGCAAAAAGTTATCACGATTACGTGATTATTGATTTGTAAAATAACTTAATTTAATTAATTTTTGCATATGGTTTACATGCCTCCACTAGATATTTCTGGAAATCTGGTTTTCTGAATAAGCATTATGAAATTTTAGTAACGTTTCTTTACAGAACTTTTATATCACTGTACTTATTTTTAGCTCAAAACATCATTTACACATGAGATAAGCTAGACTAACTTTCATTCTAACTGTCCAAAAGTCGCTATGAAAGTATTGGAACTCGGGCTAAGGCGAGTAGTAACGACAGGTAATCTACGTAGGTAGGTACTGCTAAAACGTAAGTTTTATTCATTCTTTGAAACCAGTTTCAATTGGATTTGATAATAATATTTTCGAATCTATCAAATATGGAAAACGTTGTCTGCTACAAGTAATACGCACGTATTATCAAGGTTGTGAAAAACAAGGAAATCGTTTGGTTGATTTTTCCAGTTTCCAGGCCTTTGTATATAAAGCGGTGGCGCCACACAACGACGGAGAACTTAAATTCTGACTTTCTGAAAATATTTACAAGATGCTGGCAACACTCCAGCGAGGAGATTTAAACATCTTTAATGAGTCGAACTTCGCTGCTCTGAATTGTGAAGAATGGCTTGTATCACTTCAAGCTGTCAGCGCCGCGCGTTGCGTCGCTACTATAAGCAGGAAATAATACCTATTTCATGGAGCACCAATTAAATGCTAATTTAAAGTTGACAGTACTCATCGCGCCAATGATTTACTCAAGAATGTTTTGCTGGAATGATGAGGTCATGAAAATTAAAAAGACTGTATTCATTTTATACACACTTTAAACCCTAACAAATAACAGTATTTCTATAGCTGATTATAGTTTTCCCGCGGAACAGCACAGTTTAGCGGGAATGGCTAACGCCATCTAATAATAATAATAATAATTGGACAATTTGTGTAGCGCCGTTTTTGTGAAAAATCACCTCAAGGGCGCCATTTCTTTAATACGAGTGAGAGAGATGCAATAAAATGATAACATTTTTCCTTTGGAGGAAACAGGCATACGTACACTGTGTGTCTCATCTTTTACCTCAACACTATTTAATGTATAAGAAAGAGCTACAACATTACTGTGAAAAGAAACGTACGTTTATTGCCTTTTTTGTGCCGTTGAATATTAAAAGCCCCTATTAGGTTTTTAATGCTATTTTCAAAAGAAAACAACAGGATAACCTTTGCAACGAAAATACGTTCTGTTTTTGTTTTCTAAACAAATTTATGTTCACATGCGTTGTGATTGACATGTTTGAAAGCAGAAAACAACAAAGCTGTTATTATGCGATAAGTTTATTAATAGATTTATCTGATATTATTTATAACTAGCTTTTGATTATGTGTTAGTATAAGGTGCGCAGTAAATAAATAGATTGATTGGCTTACTTTAAATTTACGTAAATATTTTTATAAATTAGTGATAAATTGTAATTCAGAATAAACCATCAGTTAAATAAGCCAAAATGATGAATAGAAAATGAGTAGATACTTAATACCGGATAACTGAACGAACTAATAATGTTCTGACCGTGAATCTTCTCAATGAATGCAAGAGTTTTACATGACCTAGTTACAGTTACAATAAGTAGTAATCAGCCAGTAATACTCGCTTAAACGGCTACCTCTATAATGTTGAAATAACCTTAACATCGAAATAACATAAATAACATGGAAATACACGATGACAAAGAAGAAAAAAAGAGTTGTAATTATTTGTAATGTGACGTTTGAAATGATACTTGCAATTGAATTCATGTGATGTCTTCAATTGCGTAATAAGTAACCAACCAGCGCGTGGTACTTGCATATTCATCATCTCTTTACAAGCACGTACCAATAACTGTCCTTCTCAATTTCACCATAATAAAGAAAAAATGTACGAACGTGAAGAAAATCACATAGCTTCTGAGTGGTAAAAATTGAGCAAAACATGCAAGGTAAAATGTTTGGTGCTTATTTGTGAAAATAAGCAATTAATCACTGTTGTCTCAACGCAAAACAAAGCGTTCGCTAACTTGCATTTCTACGGAAAATCTAATCTAAGAGCTGGGCTAGTGAATGTAAATAGAAAAAAGTACTTTTCTAATAAAATACGCGTCAGAGTATTTAGTGCTCGTGATCCTGTGATGTAAAAAGATTATGCCTTGAACCTGCTTATACGATACCGCAAATTGAAGTTGGCTGATAGTAAGATTGTGAAACCGCCGAACGCCGACGCATGGCAACGCGTGACGTAGCATGTTTTTAATTTGTAAATTTTCATTTTTGGAATGCGGTGCGCGGCGCCACGGGCGAACGGCATCACTTTCCCGCCCTCGCGAGGAATGCCTCCTCGTGACTAATTTCGTCACCAATGACAGTAATTTTGTCATGATCATCGTTAGAGGTATGCTGTTGAAAATAGGAAACGTGAACTATTTATGAATAGAGATATTTTCGAGTTTAGATTCTAGAATACCTGTCACAAACCGGGGAAAGGATTGGTAAGAAAGAAAATAGTGTAAATACGTGAAACAACGTTGTGAAGAACATATCCATCATTGTGATAGAATGCTTAAGGTAAAGGAGAAACAAGCATGCAGACCGGTTTGGAAGTAAAACAATCTATTGTCTGCTCTAATAAAGTTGTAATGCTTCAAAAAATGATGTTTAATTTATTTATTTAGTCAAAAAATAACAGGAATATAATATGCATAAGTTTTATTTTAGGGAAAAAAAACACATTCTCTCTCATAATAGATACTGCTAGTTCTAAAGTACGTTTTAAAATTTCTCTTATTTAATTAATCAAAACTCAAATTTACTTTGAAATGATAAGATTTGTAAGTTGGCACTTAAATTCCTACCAACTTATTACATTCCATAAATATTTTACCCAACATTTTTTTTTATTTCGAAAAAGAAATAATTGTAAAATTTGTCTAAAGAAATGTCACTATCTCAATGACAATACTTATTCAAACTTTCAAGCCGGTAGGTATCATAATAATGATTTTTCCGATTTGTAAGCTCGCAGTAGGAACCAAGATCAAGCGAACTCTGGCGGGATAAAAAGGTAGTATCCAACAAGGCCACCATCTTCAATCGAAACCGGAACGTAACAAACAAATTTACAGGTGGTAATGTTCGAGTTAAAACAGGTCTTTTCTAAGCTATGTCAATTACGATTTATGACGCGTTTAAGTCATCTTTACAGAATTTTTTTTTCTTCATTTTAGTGTTTAGTTTTAAAAGAACAGTAATACAAAAAATAGTAATAAATAAATAGCATAAAGTTCATTATTTAAAGCTGGACGTAACCTGCTTCACTAGGCGAACAAATAAAATTAATTGAATCTTCCGACAGAGTCCGAGTGGTTCCTCCTAACTCTCGCATTGCGTCGTTGTTGCTTGGCTTCTCATGGGTTGATTAATGAATGCATTTGCCTATTGACAGTACCTACTTGCACCACAACCCTTGCAATGTGGTGGTTCGCTTCGCGTCCTTCACGAAAGTCAGATACCAAAACACAGATACGTGACCGAGCACAAGCGAGACCGCCTTATCTACTACACTTCAGCCCCCTCGGTTCATCTTGTCGAGAGAAATATTTGGTAAATGTCGAAGGTGTTGAGTTGATTTCGCCGTCCCGTCACGCAAAACCGAGGGAAAATATCAAATGTCCCATTTGCTGATATTAAATTATGCGATTATCCATTTCTGGGTCCACGCCATTCGAATATAAATCCGAACCGAACATCGGCGTGGGATGCGTGAATCAATTTGCGAACTTTTAAATTCGGCGACATATTAATGTTTTTATTATTGGAGCGTGATACTGCGTCACTACCAGTCACTTGTACGCGTATTTTTCGAAAATAACACAATTTCCTTGTAAGTGCAGGTTTAGCATATGTTATTATAATCTCAACTTGAATGGTTAATTACTAATAATTGTGATTCATGCGCTGATAGCTGTCACGTGTTTCTTGTGGGTAAGACAATAATTAATCGTTCAAGAATTATTATGTAGTTTTGTGATTTTTATGTAAGTAATAATCTGCTTTTCCATGTTTTTAAATACCTTTTGCACTTCATGCACTGTCAGGAAACCGGTATTTTGTCGATACAAATATATTCCCAATTTCCTCTCTGGATTTTGAAACTTGATACTAATGTTAATATTTTTTAATATAATATAGATATCGACCACTAGCGTGGCTATAATTGGCTTCTTGTAGGAGTTAAGACCCTCCAAAAATAGTTCAAATTGCCTCTTTTGTGCGCCTTAAACAGGCAGATATTCAGTATACAAACCAGAAAATGTATTTTTTAAAAATCAAAACGTAAGAGCGTAGAATTTATTCTACCAATACAATTAGTAAAAAAATCTTGACGAAACCTTAATTTTGTTTAGGTATTATCAGCCTGAGATGCAGTTGTCCATTCGCTTACTATTCGGGGGGGGGGGGGGGGGGAGTAGCTAAGTATGTTTCAACGAATTAAATAACCCGCTTTCTTTTTGGAAAATTAATGAGTGAAACCTCAAATTGTAATAGATATTCAACAAACAAACACTTACAAATCGTTTCCATAATTTTGTTAATTGATTTTGGAATGTTGTTATTAGTGAATAACTTTTCGGACAAGTTTACAGCTTTTTTACAAGTTTACCATGTTCTATTGTTTCTATGTTCCTTTATTTTGGTTTTCTTTTTTTTTTAAATATATGTCATTTTGTATATTTTATACTTTTTAACATAATTTGGTAATCATTTTCTCATTTATAGGAAGTGAGCTTTCTATATTATTTCAAATGTGCGTAACTCATGCGTTACTATACACTAACTATACACTTGCCATGCTTTAAAAAATGACCAGACGTCATATTTTCCCGTACTTTCATTTGTTAAATAAGAAAATAGATAAACTTATAAAAAATATGTTTACTACGAGCGATGCCGGGTGGTAACTATCGAGATCTATGAGTAATCATATAATATTATAAATTTACTCAATTAGTACTGTCATATATTTCTCAATCACAACAGCAAACGTCAAATACATCATAAATAAATCGATACAATCAGTACAGCGGTTTACGTAATATATTATCAATTCCATTTGATTAATTAATTTATTACAAAATAAAACAATTGATCAAAAATTCAACTAACCGCATTGAATTTTGCCTAAACTACAAACAATGTTTTACCTTCAATATAAACCGACAGAATTTTATAATATTGGTTCTTTTCAAATAATGTTGTAATAAGCATAACATTATGATGTATGGTAGATATAAGAATTTTATGGATATAACCACATGCTTGCTTTAATGGTCGGCGAATATATGAAATATTATTTAAACAAGTGAATAATTATTTAAAACAGACGACCTTTAAAAACGGCTGTTATATTTTCGTATTTTTGCTGATTATAGTTGGAAAATGTTAATATTTACTTGATTTTTCATGATTTTGTTTATATATACATCTTAACGTTTTCTGGTTTGGAAACGTAAAGCAAAACTAAAAATTAAAGAAAATATTAAATTTTATTCCAACACTTATGTAATTTTTATAAAATATGATGATGAACCTTGAAACGGCTTAAGAACTCACAATCTTGTGTAATGTATTTTTCTTGTTTGATTAGTATAAATTTACATGAACAATATGATCATTTGAATTAAAATCAATACTGCATTCAAAAGGCAGGTTCTAACTGCGCAAACAAGGTAATAAATTACAAAAGTATTTTTTGACGCTAAAATTTGCCGTCTGTTATTATTATACTATTTAAATCCGGAAAACCTTGTCAAGTTACTACCAGAAACAACTGTAATATTTCGCTTATATAACAAGCAACAAGCAGACAAGAAGATTTCTTTGATTACACCGTACTTATGTATATCATTAGTACCTACACCTGGATGTTTTTTTTCTTTCTTTTATGACTGTCTTATCGTGTACATATTTTATACATTTAATATCTTGTATCTTTATTTATCTTCTACATCTTTTTTACATCAATCAACATTTACCATTTTAGAATCGTGTTTTGCAAGACTTTTCATTAAGTATTTCATATTATCTTTTATGTCGATTATAATCTAACATGCATTTTGTACCTTGCACGTACATAGAGTGCAACAAACACGATCTTTACCAGCGATGCCTGATCACATCTGGAGTATAAAATGTAGATGTCATCTTTTTTTGCGAGTATAATTTTTTTTCAATTAAAAACAATAAAAATGTTTTTGCATCACGCTTCGCAACTGTCCGGTACCTACAGATTAGCGGGTTACGTGATAAGCATTCCGTCTCGTTCCAGCCGCGCGGTAACACAGGGTAAAAAAAAGACAACAAAATGACATTTACGTTTTTTACTCCAAATGTGCCCAGGAATCGCTGGTTAAAGGCATTCATATCAAAGTGAGTGGAAAACTTCTTAGAACTAGCAAATTTAGTTAAAAAAAAAAAAAAAAAATATATATATATATATATATATATATATTAAGTTATATATTTAATACCAAGTAGTTAAAGTTCAGAATAGTGTGTTATGTATGCAAAAACCAATAAATTTCTTCGAAACGTAAAAAACGTATTTATCTGAAAGATATTTTGATCAACCAATTTCGGATTACCTGAGTCCGGCGCCAGAGTTCTTAGTTTTCTTTCTTGCTAATCTTACAATATATATATCTGGCGCCGGACTCAGGTAATCCGAAATTGGTTGATCAAAATATCTTTCAGATAAATACGTTTTTTACGTTTCGAAGAAATTTATTGGTTTTTGCATACATAACACACTATTCTGAACTTTAACTACTTGGAAGAAATCCAAATTCAATGGATGGAACCTGAATATTAATATTTTACATACTTCTTTTAAGAAACCAATGCCAGTCAGCCGCGTCGATGGAAAATATTTAAAAGCTATTTATCAAAGAGGTTTTATTTGTTAGTTGGTTCGTGAAAAAACAATAAAACCAGTTATATTTATTAGATTTCTATAAAAATCGTATTCCTTTGATTTGTGAACGTCTGAAACATAATTGATTGATAGTTCGGACAGGCGGCCAATATAAAAGGTTGTTTTATGTATTATGTTCATTCAGGGATTTTCTCGAAAAGTAGAAATGTGTTTTTTTTTCTTCATTTTGACAGATTAAGGGTATGCTATAGAAGCCAGAATCAAACGTGTAATGGAATCTCTGATTCTTAAAGATCTTTCCGATAAATGTCTCTTATTTGGGTTTACCGTGTAAGGTATTCGTAAAACACAAAAGCATCTGTTGATTTGTCGGAGTGGTAGAATATCGATGAGTAAGAACGCTAATATAAATTCGTGAACAATTCGAACACAGAGAGTGGCAGTAGTATGTCGAAATTTATTTTTCAATTTTCCTGAAAGAATAAGTTTCCCCCAAAAATTTGTTTCAATAATATGGAAAAAAAAATTACGTTCAAATAAGAGGTGTCAGCCGAATTAGTAAAGGCTTTAGTCCCGGTAAGATGAGAGGTTCTGGGTTTGAGTCCCAGTTGCGACCGTTATCTTTTTATTTTGAAGTAAAACTTCTTTACGCAGCTTGACTTGGGGAGTAAGCTGGCGAATGCGTGACGAGAGCCTTACGAAAATCGAGGCGAACGGTAGTTGAGAGGGAGATATAAGTTAGTGAAGATAGAAAGAGAGAGATAGTTCCGCTTCGTATATTAACTGTAGGGACAAGAGAGAGAGGTGCGCGCGCACACTTCCTTTCTCTCTTCCTATCATATATGATGGAGCAGAAGTTTTACTTCAGTTGTGTAGTCTGAAGCACACTCGTTTTTATTCTATGCCGTGTTCTTTTTCATATTTTCGTTTAGATTATTTGTGTTATCAAATTTTTTAATGATATTTTACATTGATGGGAATAACCTTTAAAAGTTATAAATAGAGAGTTTTTATAATAAAAAATGAATACGTTTTAAGTTAGAATTTTTAAATCAGAAAAGTCACTCATAATTTTCACTAAAGTACGTTTAATTTCAACTTTTTGTATTGAAACAAATTGTGTGAAGATTACTTTTTTGGCTGAATGAAACTTTTTTAGTTTTTCGTCACAAAAATACTATTTTTTAAATATTTTTTCTCGGCTATTAAAAATTAGACGAAAATTCATTGATCGGAAAAATTAAAGAAATCAAGACAAAAATCACAATACGTCTTAGGTGAATGGGTGGATAAAAAGCTTAAAAATAAGTCTCATGGCTTTTACGAAAGATATGCTCGCTGCCAGTATTAAGGTTCAGCGCTAATTTTGTAACCTTCAAAGAAAGCTGCATGGCCTTGCGTGACGATTTGGGTTTACAAGTTGAATTATGAAGAAGATTAATATAATAGCGCAGCCTATTATGAGTCCTAGATAACACGACGAAGGAATGGTTGATACAATACTATAGAATTACGACTATAGTTTTTAAAGTGGAAGAGAAGATAAAACATAAATTCAGAGAGACATACAACTATTCTGCGTGACTTCATCTACTTAGCGAGGTAATACATTACGTTAAGTAGAGAATTTATTTGAGTTGTCTCAAAGGGGGAAAATATCCTGTTGATTTATAGGTTTGTGAATCATAAGTGAAACAAAAGGACAAACTACAAGAGGATGAGTCACGTAGACAAATAGAGTTTCAACATGACACAAAGAGATAATTCATGACACAGAGAAAAACTGTATCAGATTTTCTTTTATAACATTTATTGAAGTAAAACTTATTTAGTAGTTTGAAATTCGGATAAAATGCGTCACAAAAATTTATTATTTGACGGTCCTCAGTTCTAATATAATGCGGTAAATTCACAACTACGCGCGGGCCTCCAATAGCGTCAAAACCTACCAAATCCAAAAAAAATAATTTTTTTTTTTGTAAATTCAATATTCATTCTTCAAACCACTTTAACCCTTAGAATGGCAGGAGACCATATTTGTCCCAACGCACATAGGTCTCGTATAAAACGCTGTAACTCCCTTATTATCATAGTGAGAAATATATTCTAAACGGTGTTAGAAAGGGAAAACATCACGCTTTATATTCCAATCTAAAAAATAGCCACCAAAAAAGTATAATGTGCACTTTTATGTATACAAAGTTTTGAATCGCAAATTGAAAAAAAAAATTAATCTTCGGGATTTTTTTATAAATTATTTTTACAAAGAGCGACAAAAAGTGAGATAACAATATGTGTTTGTTATACGTTTGTCTAATAAAATATGTATGTGTTTTTATGTTTTTTTATTATCTGTAACTATAGTTAGAAAAAACGTAAGATGAGCCATTTTTAAAGTTTTTTATGTTTGTGTGCAATTTTATATTTAAAAAAATATATGTTTATTTCGAATTATATAATTTGAAAGCGTATTTTATCACCTTTCTAAAACAATTTTTAGTTTTTGAATGTGCTCAGAAATATTTCAAATATTTGCATTTTATTGTAAAGCGAAAATATTTTGATCAACCGAAAAAAATGACAATTTTTTGAAGGGTTAAAATAAACAGGCAAAAGAAAATAAAGCGACATCTAGAGACTTTCTAGTTTCACTTCTACTGCGTGTGAATTGCACACTCAGATTTTTAATTTTTTTTTTTATTTATTTACGGATAAATAGTCCATTAATAATATAACAATAACACGAATTAGAAACATAGATGACAGTGAAAGGAGAGTACATTATTATTCACCAATAATTATTATAAATGAAGAGCATTGACAATATATAATATAAAAGTACATATAGAAGATAACTGCAAGTCCAAGCTTGAAGATGGATTTAAAAGGCTTTAAAATTACGTATTGCGTATTGACTGCCAAAAGTCATTTAGGCTTACACCAAAAAAATTTCTGTGTCTTATTTGAATTATGTTAACAAATCTCGATAAAAGAGAAAACTCTCATAAAACTCTTGATAAAGGAGAATGATATCCATAATTAGTATAATGTTGATTGAGGAACAGCAATTCATTATTTCGGAGTCTACGGGAAGGGATGTTGAACTCGATGAGATGTAACAAAGCAAATGTGTCAGTAATACTGTCGATATTTTTGAATATGCAAATTAGATCAGAGTCCTTTCTATGTTTTTCTAAAAAAGAAATGTTTAAAGACTGTTCAATTTCATCATACGAGTATTCTAACCTCCAACATACCTATCGCCTGCAAAATGTCCACTTTTTGTCTTAGATCGAGAGAAAGCGAAACGCGTGATAAGAAAAATAAGAAACCACAAAAAATACACTGATGAAGTAATTACATATTTGATAACACGCTTTAGTAGTTTCACATTAACCCATCAGAAGATGTAACAAATATGATTGCCTTTCCTTTGGAGATAATTGTAACCAGATCATTCTGCCTGGCCTTGCCAATCAAAACATAATGATATAGCAACGTCAAAAGAACACTTTCATATCTATGCATAAGTATGCTACACGCGCATAGACTAGTTCAGAGTTCAGCGTCTGGATGTGAAAATGTGTAAAATCTAATTGATAAAATTACAAGATTAAAATGAACGCATGGGAGGGCTAAATCTAGTCGGAATATGAAGGTATGTATTACGGTTCAAGAGCCCTGGGCGTTTGATGCGAAACGCGAATTTTCACTAATCGATCGAAACCGTGGCGGTGTGAGGAATAAACCCACGCCCTCCACGGCATTTTCAGGGGAGTCCAAATTATCGGAAAACTAATTAAAAAAATAACACATGTGGTAATTTCGCAAAAAAAATTTAAAAAAAGTTTTTCCAATATGTAGCATAATAAAATAAAGTGCCTTCATTAAATTAGGGAAAAAATATTTTTTTAAATTAAATTAATTTCATTGGAAAAACTTTTTTTAATAATCTTTGAAGGTTGTAGGTACCTACTCGCCAATGTGATATACATCAATGGCCGAGTTGCTTGTGGCATTGTCACGGTAAGACCGAGAGCCTGGGTTCGATTCCCAGTTGCGATTATTACATTTTAAATTTTCTGTGTCTTATTCCGTTTCATGTTTAGTTTAGATGTATTAATATTATTTTCTTCGGTGATCGGAAAACTCAGAATGAACTCAACTTAATACCACATTTCAAAAGTCATTAAAAGTGAAAAAAAAGCTTAAATAGGTTAAGTTAGGTTAGGTAAAAGACTATTTAAAAAAATATATCGTAGCTTTTAATGACTTTTCAAAGAGGTGTTGAGTTGAGTTGATTCTGAGTTGGCATGGAACCATCGTCTTCAACGATTATGTTTTCGTAAATAGTAATACTTTGTGTGAAGCACATTGAATTTTCTTAAAATAAACTTATAGTACCACTTAAAATCATCCGGAAGTAGTGATAGTTCATGATTTTTATTACATTACATTCAAATATTAATATATGAGAAAACGCAATGCGCAGAATTTCTTTTTGTTTGTTTTTTTTATTTTTATAAATTATGTCTAAATCAAATCTCAGATATTTTTGTGAAAGCAGACGTAAATAAATCCAAATAAAAGCGATACAACGAAATTTAAGCCACACAATGCAATCATTATTTAAAGCAGTAAATTATTTTATCGGTCACAAGGTCGTGGTCGTCAAGACTCTTTAAAAATTTGTAAGAAGGAAAAAATGTTAAAAATGTCCGTAAAGAAAGGTTACTGTCAACAAATCACAAAACATAACGGTACCTTGGACAATCATGTTAGACTTACCGTATAAATCCAATTACCTATTAAAATAACACATAAAACTCCCAGGGTTAAACACTTTCTCGGGGTCGAAAATCAGAGGTTAACCTCCTCTTTGTAGCTCGGGTAAATTAATTATTTCTATGACCTTTTTTTTAATAAACCATGATTATTCAGTTAAAAAAAATGTAGCATTGGACTTGATGCTAGATATTATTTTCAAGGATTCAAATAAGCTCGTGTACTTACGTAGGATATATTAAAACAAAGATTATTTTTAACGGTGCCGTTTTTGCAAAAAATCCTCTCAAGGGTAAAATTAATGATAATTTTTTTCATCGAAAAATAAATTGATATCTTATCTCTTTTGTCTCGGATTAAACAAGAGTGCTCAATAATAATCCAGACTGTATTTCAGTTGATCGGTGTTGGTGAAAACATTGCGAGATTGGGAATGAGGAGGCTATGGTAGGAGAGAGTCTACAATGGACCGGGGTCACAGAACTAGTGCAAGATAACGACGCCTGGAGGTGGCTTATCGAAACAACAGGTCAACGACCTAACTTGAAAAAAGGGTTTGGATATTTACACGATTTAATTCTTGACATTGTAAAGAAGTTATTATCGTAACCGTGAATATTTTTTTAAGCGGAAAATTTTTGCAATAATTAAGAGGGAATAACCAGCAAAACTAGAAATATGTAATTTTTAAATAAAATTTTAGACGTATTGACTCTATTCCACAAAAAATATAAATTGATTTCGAAAGAATGTTCTTTTATCTAGTAAAGCTAAGTTTTAAATTTTGGGTAAATATATTTATTTTTAGTACAATAAGGTTTTACCGCAGGTAGTTGGCATACCTATTTGTTAAACTTTCAAACCATTTTTGTATTATACAACATACAATTTCAAATCATATATAATCATGCAGTGAAATAAATCAATAAATTATTTGGGAAAACTACTTTTCAGAACTTTAACTTTAGTTCAAATAAAATCATTAAAAATTTACGGTTTTTCTATTTATTTACGGTCATACAAACTAATACATTTAAAAAAAAAACATTTTTATTTTGCTTAGACATTATTGAAAAATTATAAATACTTATGACCAAAAAATAATTATAAAAAGTACATCATTTTAATAGTTTTATCATCACGAGTTTGAGCAATTTTTTTATGTAGGTATTTATCAAATCAATTTTTGAATGAAATAAAATGGTATTGAGTTATCATATTAAAATGCTGGTATGGAGAATAATTAATTAATCTTTCTCATCGAAACCGCCCTGTACAGTTGCAAGGGTGCGATTGCAAGATCATAGTTCGACGAAATTTAAATTCTCGACCGCTGATTAATGGCTCTCAATTTTTTGGCAAATAAAATTGTTAATGAACCTTGTTGTTTTATTCAACTTCAAAGAAGGATCACGTTTCTTGATCAAAAGAGATTGTCTGCTGAAAATAGTTGCGTTAAGATGAAGCCATACTAAATAATGCAAAATCATACAAAATCGCATGTTTTAGTTTTGAAAATTTGACCGCTTAGAAGTATTATAGATGCTTCAATTAAATACTGCGTGTAGAACATACTTTGGCCCTTACAAATATATGTCATTTTTTTTAATAAGTCTTTTAATAAGCTTAGAAAAAAATAAAGTATTAGGTCTATAAAAAACATTTTTAACTGAAAACTCTCCTACTTATAAACACTTTTTCGGATATGGTTTTATTGCATAATGTGGCAAATTCAGTTTCTTATATAATTATCGCTAAAAAAATGATATTTACGCCCGAACCTCACAAAATAAAATATAATATGCATTTTCGCGTTGGTATTTTTGACATCACGGCGACAATACGGCAGTCGACGAATTTGTTATATCAAAGTGAACCTTATACCGTCCACCGAAGAACGACTGGCAGCCGCCCCCCTGTCTTCCGTCTTTACTCCTCCGAACGGAGCGGAGAGCAGTCGTGTTATGCTCCGCGCCGCTTATTTTCGTGAAATCAATTTAAAAATTCCGTTTTATTGCAATAAACAATGCATAAAAAAGGAATTAATGTTTTTTACAGGCCTTTACGAAATCAACATGTAAAAAAAAAATCTCAAATATCTTTTCCAACCTTTCCAAAAGCTTTTTCTCAAGTATTTTTAAACTCCTCCCATAAAAGGGCGTGAATTCCGATTTCGATTTTTTCCTGTACTAGTGGATCGCCTTAACCTAGAAATTTCGCAGCTAAGCGTTTACAAAAAAAAAAACACATCGCCGAGTGTTCTGCTTGCTAGTGTTCAATGGAACAAACATACACGCAACAAATTATTATAGTAGTTATGTTCAGAGTTCTCATATGTTTGAGTGACAGTGTTGTAAAATAATTATGAAACGATGTGAAAGCCCGTCAATGATGCAGGAAAATAGTTTTAATTCGGATTGAGCTGCCAACACAAGTGAAATGCATTATTGCAATGAAAATTTACAGAAAACGGATAAACAAATATGTTGAAATGACGATGATCATTGCACAAAAATTATATTTAGAGTCCCCATCAGAACCCCTACAGACTATGTTTTTAAGATGAAGCCATACTAAATAATGCAAAATCATACAAAATCGTATGTTTTTGTTTTGAAAATTTGACCGCTTAGAAGTATTATAGATGCTTTAATTAAATACTGCGTGTACAACATACCTTGGCCCTTAAAACTATCGGTCATTTTTTAAAATAATTCTTTTGATAAGCTTAGAAAAAAATAAAGTATTAGGTCTATAAAAAACATTTTCAACTGAAAACTCTCCTACTTATAAATACTTTTTCGGATATGGTTTTATTGCATAATGTGGCAAATTCAGTTTCTTATATAATTATCGCGAAAAAAAATGATATTTACGCCCCCGAACCTCACAAAATAAAATATAATATGCATTTTCGCGTTGGTATTTTTGACATCACGGCGACAATACGGCAGTCGAAGAATTTGTTATATCAAAGTGAACCTTATACCGTCCACCGAAGAACGACTGGCAGCCGCCCCATTCTTTCGTCATTACTCCTCCGGCCGGAGCGGAGAAACAACGTGTTAGGGTCCGCGCTGCTTATTTTCGTGAAATCAATTTAAAAAATCCGTTTTATTACAATAAACAATGCATAAAAAAGGAATTAATGTTTTTTACAGGCCTTTACGAAATCAACATGTAAAAAAAAATTCTCAAATATCTTTTCCAACCTTTCCAAAAGCTTTTTCTCAAGTATTTTTAAACTCCTCCCATAATAGGGCGTGAATTCCAATTTCGATTTTTTCCTGTACTAGTGGATCGCCTTAAAGGGCTGAATTTAATGTCACTGAAACAATTACGGACAAAAGTTATTCTAATGTACACATTCAAAAACCAGGATAACTTTAGACAGACAAAATCGAGCCGATTCACAAGATCTACATTACAACATACATTCCACCAACCTACAACTAAAACGACATTTGGACAAAGAAATACGTAATACTTCTCTATAAAATTATTTAATTTACTCCCTCTTGCAATAAAAACACTAAAAAAAATAACCGACTTCAAAAGAAACATAAAAATATGGATTATGGACATGGGAAGGAAGAATATAGATACAATTTTGCAACCTAACAAAGATTAATGCTTGTATTGTAATTTCTTTTAGATTCAACTTTATAATTTTCGTCTGTAATATTTTAATGTAGGTATTTACTTATATTCAAACAAAAAAACTTGTACAATGTGTCCTTAGAACGGGGTACCCCAAGTAAGGATACATTTTTCTCTAAAATAATGTATAACAAAGAAAAAAAAAATAAACATATTATTATTTGCTCAATTCAGATAGAGAGGATCTAAAAGATTAAAGTTGATATTAAACTTTATCCCGCGTTACATAGCATTTAAATCAATAGCTTGTTTATTGTGTTAGCTTTTCCTTTGTATGGTTTTCTCTCGCAGGTCACGTAATGCAAAATAACATACATAATTAATTTATCTTAACGTTGTGAACAAAACATTTCTACGGTTCAGTCAATGTGCGTCACTAGTAATATTATGAATCACGAACGGAACGCATGGTAAATGACTTTAATAACTCCTTGTATAATGAGAACAATTTTAACACATTTCATGTCGATGAGACAATACATCTTACACCTACAGTGGCTTAATTAGTTACTAATTACTTAATTATATTCCATAAATAGTTTTTTAATTAACTGAACAAAGTGCATTGTGTGGTACTTTGTACAATAAAGCACTTTCATTAAGGCTCATATATATATAAAACAGCGTTGTATGTTTAAAGAATTGTTTATCACAACTTATGTACAACTAGCTGACCCGGCGATCTTCATACCGCCTCAGAATCAATAACTGATGTGTTAACTCAATTAAATTCAGTTTTTTATTAAGTTCCTTCCCAGAACTTCCTTGCTTTCCTAAAAAGACCCTCCTCACAGCATTCCCAAAAATGACATAAAACTTGAGGGGAATTATTTTCCTCATTATATTTACCTTCTGTGTGGAGCTAATGTTAAAAAAAGGAAAAAATTACACAATGAAGCAATTATCGATGCGCAACTGTCCGTGTTTTGTTTTTGTCAGTACTAGGGATGGCGTTGTATACCTATTTATATTTTTGTGATTTTATTACTTTTCCACTTAGTTAAGGGAATTGCGTTTCATTTTATTTTTACGTGTAAGGGAGGTTTATTATATTATAATTATTGTATTTTCCTTTGGAGGGATGTAGGCATACGTTCACCGTTTGTCTCATTTTCGACTGTTGCCATTTGGTGTGTAAGAAAGAGGGGCAGTATTATATGTTTAAGATCCAAAGCAAAACAATCAGCGCATTGACATTTGATGTTTTTGAATTTTTTGAATTCACTCACTATCCAATATTACACTTATCACAATATTGTTGCAAGCTCTTTCAAATTATGATATACTAGCTGGGTTACCCGGCTTCGCTCAGGACAACATTCGAGAGTGTTCTGGAATGTTCCACACTGATGTTCCCGATTCCCTATTCCCGAAAATTCCACGACATACTCTGCCACTCCTACCAGAATTTTCTAGAGCTCTATGGAACCTTCTAGAACTTTCCGGAAGATTGTTCTCGAAATTTCAAAAGGGCGAAACTTCCACCCCTTATATCTTTAAAAGCACGCCCTTTAGGTAAAAACGGTTACCCTTATTCCCTAGGGGGGATAGAGATCTACCACACCATATAACTCCCTTGATCGTAGCGGGACTCGTTTCTGAGTTTTTACGGTCCGCACGTTTTTTTACTTTCTTTTATAATATATAGCTCTTTCCCGGCATGCGTTGCAATGCTCTATTCAAATAAATAAAATGTTGCTCCTTGCATGTCCTTTCCCGTGCGTTCCATTTCCACCTTCCCCGCCACCGCTCTCACGCTCCCCCGTCCCGCCAACCCCCCTGGCACTTCATTTCTTGACTCTTCTCCCGCCCGGCCCGTAGCCGAAACTTTTTTCTAATACTAACATTCTTAAACTCGTGATATCTTTCTAATTAAATATCCGAATTGAATAATTCAAAAAGTTAAATAAAGGTATTGAAACTGTCTTGAATATGAATAAATTTATTTTGATAAGGATTAAAACAAAGATACAAATAAAGAGCCTTTTCAAGCGGTGACATTTTAATTAAATTTTTAAAATAAAAGAATACTTATTGTGGCATAACCATAATAGTTAGACATATGTTGTCCCGACCTTTTTGTAAATAATGATGTGTTCTACAAAGTCGTAGTACATTATTTTATTCTATCATCAATAGTTATCGCAGCGCACGCGATGTAAAGAATATTTTAGGTAATTTTTTTACACCTTGGGTTGCATTATTGAAGTTTTAGTAAGGATGTCTATTTTTTTTGAAAATATAACATAGCCTATGTAACCCAGGAATAGTGTAGCTTCCCAACAGCGAAAGAATTTTTCAAATAGGTTCAGTAGTTTCGGAGCCTATTCAATGCAAAAAAACAAACAAACAAACAAATCTTACCTCTTTATATAGTGTAGTAGATAATACAAAATGTATGAGGAAAATTTTTCCGATATTTTTATTATTATTATATGTTATTCGGGGCGGATACAAATCCAACAAATCAAAGATCATGAAAATCTGTCCAGCCGTTCTTGAGTTATAAATGGCGTAACTAACCCGACTTTGTTTTATATATTATAAGAAGATATGCATAATAAACTATCAATACGTGGGAAGTTGATACCTACTGAAGATAAAATATTGTTTGTCTTATGCTACTTATATGAAATAGAAAAGGATAATAATTTTCGTATTTATGAGAAAAAGCGTTGTTTTATAAGCTAGCTATTATTTTCATTACAAAATGTATCATTATGTTTTTGTAACACCAAATTAAAATATTATATTATGTTACCGATAGGAAAAATAAATATGAAACGTTAGAAATAATTTACAAAAAACCTGCCAAATTAAGCTACACATGAGGGAATACCCATTTTTTCAGAACTAAAATACCTATCAGGTTCCAATAATACAAAAAGGGCAACGTTGAGGGACCTATTTGATGTAAAGGTTCCGAGAATAGTCCTTTATCTGTTGTGGAAACCGCTCGCATATGTTTTGTTCATAAAGTATTGATTTTCTTTAGTACCTTCGTCCTTCTCGCAGTAACAGCTTTCTGCGTCGAAAGATTTTCATATTATTTCAATTGATGACTTTTTTTCTGTAAATTTACCTTTTCCTAAACCTTCATTTGTTGGCATCTGATTAAACATGCTACGGTAAAGAGATTTGAAAAAAATTGTGAGCACAATCTTATTAGTCATTTTAAATATTGTTTTTATTGGGAATTTCCCACCTCAAGAGGAATCTCAAATAGCGCTAACATATTCAATATACAGGGATTACTTAAAGACGTTAATATTGCTGTTTCAGGGAAAGAATTAGAGCCAGCAATTCTTTTAACGGAATATCCGCTACCCGAATTTCTACCGATTTCTTACATATCCTCCTTAAACAATTGAAGTTTTTATGCTCTTAAAAAAATATATGTAATTTTTGAAAATAATATCTATAGATACATTCCTCACGCCAAAACGCAAATTATATGAAATTCCCTCGATAGAAAAAAATCGCACAATATGATCCAAAAATTATTACTTTCACGTCTGTTTCAGTTATTTTAGAAGTTATGTGTATGAAAAAATTCACAGTGTTTCTTTAAATTCTATTTCAGACAGCCCCTAAGATATTTTTGCTCTATTTTAAACGTGTCGTGTTTTATTAAACATTTTCACATTTTTCGCTTCAATTTTTTCCAACATTCGTAATTATATATCTCTCCATCTTCTTCTTAAGGCGAACAGGACGCTAAAAATAACACTCCTTATGAAGATAGTGATAAGGTTTAAATTCCCGGTTAACATCAGCCGCCTATTTTGATCTATTCAAGAAAAAAAACGACAGAAAGCGTGTTTTATTTTATTTTGCAAAGAAGAGATCATTTTTAAAAGAATTTAGCTATCCACATTAAACATTAAAACCATATCCGAAAAGGGATTCGTAAATGAGAAATTTTGAACTTTACAGATGTTTTATAGGCCTGATAATATATTTTTTTGGGCTTATAAAACGACTAATAAAAAATATTCGATTACTTCAAAGCCCAATATATATTTTACTCGTAGTAATAATAATCTGAAATATTTCTAAGTTATCTAATTTTAAAACCAAAAACACTAATTCTAAATTCTATTTTCCGAATTTCTGTAATATTTTTGTAAAATTAGGAAGCCAAAAGATGAACAATAAAGGGGAATAAACACTTTCAAGTATTTTTAACCACTCTGTAGTGTCTGTATAATGAACGGAATGTGATAGAATCACCTGGCCTGAAGGAGTTAGGCATCACAAATTCAAGATGCGTAAGTATAAGTGCTCGATAGTGAATAAAATAAACAAATGAAAAATAAAACAACCAATTATTGATATTTTATTTAAAAACGTATGAATAAGCATATATATTGTGATGGATGAACAAATAATAATATGTCGTTGTACCTACGTAGAAGCGTTCAAAATTAAAATAAAACCAATAATAATTATGACTGATTTACCGAACGTTATCTGAGATACATGTCATAGCTTTATTTATTTCAGAGCGTTTAGAGATTTTATACCCAATAATAAAACACATCACTTGTACATGATAATATGAGAGTTACTATAACAATTTTTTTATTGGAAAATATTGATTGCTGGTTGAAGTTAATTTGACAAGGTTGATTAGCTGTGGGTGTATCTAAGAAAAATAAACATTTTCGGTTTGTCTGGTGAAATTTTCAGTTTATAAAAAGATGTTCTGAAGGAAATATGAATAATTTATGTGTCCATTCAGCAGCTCAGAGTCAATATAAACACTGCTAATTAACCGCCCGGAGGAAAGGCCTTCTATTCTATTTGTATATCTTGCAAATATAACTAGCAAAAGTATTCAATTCCAATTTGGAACGTAATTTAAGTACTTGCATTTAATACGAAAAAAATACTAAAAATATATCGCACTGTCCCGTAGAAAAACGTCGTAAGTAAAAAAATCATTTTACAGAAGAGCGAAAACAAATTAATGATTGATAAACAAGCGGTCTGATCTGATGGGATGATCTAACTTAAATCAGGTTTTCATGGGGCATAGATAATCACAATCACTTTACTTTTCAGAGATAAAATGTAAAATAGAAAATTTTAACTTACGACACTTTTCTATGGGATGTGCGATATACATTTTTTTCCATAATTAGATAATGATTCAACTATAAATAATTCATAAACAAGAGCATATGAATTGTTGATAAAATGAAGTACATACCTTCATTTTAGCAGATTAGGATCGGCTATGATTTGAGATTTTCACGGCCAAAAGTATTATAGTAATTTATTTGTGGGGTATTATGCCGTGTTGCGTTAGAGTTTTCTTAAGTCAACGGACACCATTACAGTGTCGATCATCCGGGCAGATGTGAATTACAATACACATTACCATCACACATCTACTCTGATGATGGACGCTGTAATGCCGCCTGAAACGTTGACTAAAGATGAAGGTAACGCAAAACGGCACAATAACCCAAAAAAAACTATAAAATTACGTCCCTTATAATTTGAAATCGTTGAATTAAAATCAAGTAATGGACTTGGTAGAATAAATTTTCAAAATTAAAAATATTATTGTAAAATAAAGAAAGTTGAGTAGAGTAAAATGAAAGTAGAGTAAGAATTCAAAAGCTCGTAAAATGCACCAACCAATATTATACACGACTAAGGCGTTTTACAGTTAGTACCTACCTACAGCAAATGTTACAAATGGAAGACATAAATAATATGAGTTTACATATTATCCAATATGGTTGTAGGGGAAATGAACACAATTTTATATCACACAACCCACGAGCATTCTCAAAATGGTCACGTAAAATGAAAGGTGTTATTAGGCTGGTTTATTCATAAGTGTGGGATTATTCTCGCGTGACCAAATCAGGATCTTTTATTTTTAACGTATGGTTTATTTAACGCGATCAATCAGCTTGAATGCTGCGTTGATTTCGAAACAAAAGATCGAAACCGCTCAGCAAAGTACGAAAACATCGAAATGTTGCCAGCATTATTTTTCTGTGGAAAGCATTTTAATTATGCACGTGATTAAAGAGAGTGCTGGCAGGATTAAAATTTCGAAAAGAGGATTTTATAGGATTTAAATAAATAATTAATGCAGTTTTATACCTTGAGCATCACGCAATCTATCGGTAATATTAATAAATCACAAGCAGAACTAAATTATACAATACTCCCACATTAAGATAATGGGAATGAAGTAGGTTAGTTGACGATTTCTTTTGTAGGGGGTAAGCTCAATTGCTCCGCACCCAGATTTCGCGGGTTTGAAACCCGGCGTGGGCAAAAAAAATATTACGGCTGTTGTTCCGAACTTTTCGATAGAGAGTATTCGATCAGCTAAGTGATTTGTTTAGTAATTTGAGCTCGATTAACCTGATAGTCGGAGAGTTGCGTTGGAAAGAGCGTATTTGTGTATTTGAGGAGTGTTTGAGCCAAAACTTCGGCTCAACAGTTGATCATTGGGAATGGGAACAACGTTCGTATCGTACGTAAATCACGTACCTACGTATTTTAATTAAAAAAAGTATTTTTGCACCTAGTTACGGGGTGGAAAAAACAGTTAGTATTGCCCTAATGAGAGACAATACATAACGATCTAAACCTTGCTTCAAGTGGTTTTAGATATTATAAACGCTTCTGAATATCCACGAGTTCTAAAATCATCATTTTTCCTCCCCCATTTCCTACAGCCTCTGGACATTATTTAAATAATTTTGGCATGGTTTATCTTTCTTCGGGCAGTTGGAACTCTTATGCGGTGAAACATACATACACGTAAAGAAAAATCCAAAATAAGGTAACAGAAATATTTAAATAAATAAAAATTAACACGCAATAAAAGCAAAGTTTTTTTAAAATTATTAAGTAAAACCTCAAATTGTAATATTATTTAATGAAGACAATATTAGCGATACTCGAAAATCTGAAACAGAAAAAGGGTAAGGTTAAGTCTATTTTCAATTTTCGGGCCATGCCACGTGTGCGTGAGTGCCACCAAAAGTTGATAGAATGCATTGTCATCGATAAAAAGTCTATACGCCGAGTTTCAGCTCGATCGGATGCCGAATGAAGTAGGTTAATTTCCACTTCCAAGATTTATTCATTCAAAAAAACGACATCCAAATACAAATAGACGTTTTTAATAAAAGAGCAATAACCCCGTCTAGTGTTTTCCTATGGACACCACGTCAACAGTGCCTTTATTCACGGCGAGGGTTTTTCCAGCTACGAGATACCTCTCACAAAGGCCACAAAGGGTCTAATGTAAAGGGCAAAGATAAATCAAATTATTTCAGGGCAGCCAACCTAAGGAAGAAAAATGTGATTAAAAATCCATTAACAACACAATGGCAAAGTTTCGCTCTCCAATTAAAGTCTTATGAAGTGTAATTTATGAAGTTTCAAAAGCGAACTAAACGGACGAGTACCGCCACACGGCGAACAAGCACCCGTAAAGCGTACAGCGGAGAGCTCTCTCAACGAGATGTAATATTGGCATTATTGCACAACATCGATACTTCAAAGAAAGTATTAAGTGTGCGATATTATGAAAAGATTGATAAGCGTGGGGGTCAGGAGTGTTTCAGAAAATTGTGAGGCAATAACTGATTAGATATTATCATTGTAAGTTTTTGTTAATAGGTAGGTAGGTACACGACAAACGTCACGCGCCCATATCATTTAGAAAGCAATTTATTTAAATAGACAACAATAGTTGGCGGTCATGCTTAATTTTTTTTTAAGTAAAACTTCTTTACACACGCTCGACTTGGGGGGTAAGCTGATGAATGCGTTACGAAAAGTGTGATATGCGTTACGAAAAGTGTGATGCGAACGGTGATCGATGGCGAGGCGAACGGTCGGGCCTTTACGCACGCTTGACTTGGGGAGTGATAAGGATAACCCCAAGGTCGTAGGTCACCCCAAGGTCGTAGGTCACCCCAAGGTCGTAAGTCACCCCACGGTCGTAAGTCATCCCACAATCATTGGTCACCCCAGAGCCGTAGGTCACCCCATGGTCATATGTCACCCCAAGGTCATAGGTCACCCCAAGGTCGTAGGTCACCCCAAGGTCGTAGGTCACCCCATGGTCATATGTCACCCAAATGTCATATGTCACCCCAATGTCATATGTTATTTTATAAGTTAGTGAAGTTTTACTTCAGTCGTGTGGTCTAAAGCACAATTTTTTTTGGTTAATTTGGGCATAGACTAGAACTAACCGGTTGATGAAAGTGTCCAGGAACTCTAGCACGGTGAAATCAATAACTTTATAATATCGGATCGATAGGCGTAACTTCCGATGATTTTATATCGATGTCCCTACCCTAGCACGATATCAAGGTTGACAGCCGAACGATATTGACAAGGAATAAATAAAATAAATCTATATACGCTGGCAACACTGAAGGTATTTTATATGAATTGACACTACGAAACGTCAAACGCCAAGCAATTACGTAAAAATATTAATAAATTTGGCAATTTTGAATTGAAGTACTGACCTAAAAATGCATTGGAAGTCTGCATTTCCTTTTTGACACTAAACGGGAGTTAATTAGTTAACGGGGTCTTTATTCATATTTAAATCATTTTCGTTTCTCAAAGATCGAACGAGATAAATTGATTGCATCTTAGAAGCATTATTTATGTCTACGGATCGCATATCTTTCATTTCTAAGAGCTTCGTTAGTTCAATACGTTCATTAAAGAATTAAGTAATTTTGCGTAACGAAAAACATAATACAAAAATATGTACCTACATAAGTGTATATTGATAGTTAACCGAAACTTATCTGGTGCTATGGAGGCCGCACTAAAATGTTTCAATCGTCGCGTCGGTTGGAATACATGTTAACAATCGAAGACCGTGCTGGCAAATATTGATAACTGACCACGGATAACGGATTTGGTCAATATCGAATTGATATTGGGTTGTTAATTTTATTGAGTTAAAAGAAACATACAAATTTTGCTATCTTAACTAAATTACACATAAAAAAATTCCATTATATTATTGTTTACCTTCTAAGTAATCTAATATTCTTACATAGTACCTACATTTTGATTTTGCCCCCTAATCTTACAGTTAAACAGTTTTTTCATGTTTATTCTACTCTCTGTTTTCGGGCTATCGGTGTATATGTTCACCCTTATGGCCTAAGCTTCTTGTAATATAAGTAGCTTAGGCTTAGCTTTAATGTATAATTTATTCTGTCGTGTGTATAGTGTTCATGTGCTTTTGATGTTTTTGTAAATGTTCTGTTCGAATAAACAAATACGTTTTGGTACTTAATGTAACATTCAATTTACTCACTATCATTAAAATAATATCAGGATTTTTCTTGGTGAAGTGTTCTATTTTCCTTTAGTTTCATGCAGTGGCGATGGAGTGACTGCCATTTGGGAGGCGGGTAAGGATACCGCCGCCCGAGGAACCATTTATTTGATGACCAGCACCTCCGCCATAGGTCACCCCAAGTGGTTCGCTACGTTTGGTGACTTACCAGAGGTGCCCGGGTTCATGGGATGAGGTTTGTATGGGTCTTGGCGGCGGATGCGTCTGCCCACCAGCTGCATGGCAGGCCGGATCGCGAGAGAATGGTTGACTTCTCCAGCCGTTCTCTCTCGGAACATCGCCTTGTACCGCAGAGGGAGGGATGGATTCACACGTCCGTCACTCCTGGACACACTGACCCCGAGATTTCTACCCACCCCTAATAACCTTTTACTTCCAAGAACTTCCTTTCATTCCTTTCCTAAAAACACCCTGCACACAGCATCCCCAGAGATGACAAAGACTCTGAGAGGAATTATTTTCCTCAGGTCCTCCTGTGTGGAGCTAATGTAAAAAAGGTGGAAATAATTCGCCTTAATTAGAATGCTCCAATATATAATTGTTTGGGAACGTCATAGTTGCACTGGCTCCGTGCGGTTGGGACCTGCAGTAGGAATTTATTACAAAAAGCTGAATGTAGCTATAGCATAGCCACCCTTACGTGAAACCTGGCAGAAAAAGCAAAAGGAGCTTGGATGGGGATTCTGTGTAGCTGTTCGCAAACAATTTAATTAAAATGAAATAATTCGCTAACCATCTGGTAACATTCCGTATCATTGTGAAACTACGAGTATTTATACTTGGAAGCATATTTCAAGTCCCGGGAAATACTGAGAACTAAAAACGGCCCACTTAGTTATAGACAAATAGATAAAAAACGGGACGACGTAATTGGTTATCTACGGCGATGGAAAAAAACACCACAGTTTATATGGATTTTCAGACATTAGATCTGCAATGCATCATTAAAACTTTTTTTAAAGATGTGAGTGTAATCGTATTTATTTTATGATCGTTAGCAGTCAACACCCACCCATGATTAGAATATTTATATAAATGCCTTTCATAAAGACTTATATTTCGCTGAAAAACAGTGGTAAAATTTCATTTTTTCAGTAGTTTTTTGATTACCTACATATTTAATCCCTCGGGCTATTTATGGGAGCAGCTCAAATAGGTTTCATAGAAATCATTGTATGTCCCTTACTGTCAGTGTGAAAAATATGATCTCAACGGTGCTGGAAAGAAAAAACTTTATATTAAAATCTAGAAGTTAACCACAGAAAAAATAAAATCTGCATCTCATTGATTCCAAAGTTTTCGACCGCAATTTGAGAAAAAAATATGAAACTACACAAAAATTGAGGTGACAATGACGTTCATAATGCATTGGTCTAAGAAAATATGTGTATATTTTAATTTTTTTTCGTTATCAGTAATTTTTGTTAGAAAAAACGTAAGGCGAGCCATTTTAAAAACTATTTTTACGTTTGCATCCAAAATTTTAATATTTAAAAAAACTACGTTTATTTATGACGATAGTATTTGAGAACGTATTTTATGACTTTTCCAAAATAATATTTAGTTTTCGGATACATTCAGAGATATTATATTCCATTTATTTGATTTTTATTGCAAAGTGGAAATTTTCTGACAGTCTGAAAATATATGCCCGAGGCCTGGTGGATAAGATGCTGAAATTTTATGTTTATATGAATTCACTAGTTACTACCCCGTTTCGCCTTAATGCGATTGTTTTTCTTAGTGATCAATACGGGAAAACCAACATATAACAATTTATTGGCTTTTAGATATAATGCATTTCATCTTTTTTTTTTTTTTAATTACAATGTAAATAATGAGTTTAAAAAATAAAGGTAAGGTACAATATAAGAAACGAAATATAGGTTACATTCTTGCAATATCCTCCGAATCAACGATGGTATTTTTAAACATGTAGAAAATTGTTATTCACAATAGTTTGAACCAAGTAGAAATGGTAAATAAAATTGTCAATGAACTGGAGAGCTAAGTAAATTAATATTTTTTAATCCCATGATGGACATGAAGTTGGATGTTTAAAACAGCATCAACCTACAATTTTCTGTCAAAGTACAAGTAGGGAGAATTATTTTACAACAAGAAAACTTAAAAACTTTGAAAAACTAACAACAAATTAAAAATTATACAAAATTCCAATACTTATCTTTTATCCTACATTTTCCACCTGAACAATAAATATAATATTTTAAAAACTCACAAATTTACAAAATAGTGTTCATGATTTGATTAAATTAAGTTGACTCAAAATTAGGTCTACAACAGAACTAAAAGAGGGCTAAAACAGAACTATAAGAATACTAGAACAGAACTACAAGAGGATTAGAATAGAACGTCCGTTCGTCAATTACGTCAACTAACTAAAGATAATTCTGGAAAGCTTTAACATGTCGAATGATTAGATTAAATAATTGCGCACTTGCTTGATAGGGAAACACATCCCATAATAAATTCCAAAACTAATCTCAGAAAAGGATGTTATCCGATGAAAGTATTGATCTATTTTGTGTTTTTCATAGAAAAGCGGTTAGTTCAAATAATCAATATATATTATTATATAAAAGAAAGTGTATCAAAAAATAAACCTATAACTCGGAAACGAGTCCTGATTCGATCATGGAGTTATGTGGTATGGTAGCCCTCTATCCGCAATACATGAAGAAGATTCCCGTTTTTACCTGAAGGGCGTGCATTTGATGATATAAGGGTTGGAAGTTTCGCCCTCTAGAAATTTTGAGAACAGTCCAGAACATTCTAAAGTATTCTAAAGCATTACACAACATTCCAGAACATCCCGGAACATTCTGGAATGTTCGGGAATAGCGTAGAACGTTCTTGAATACTCTCGAATGTTGTGGAATGTTCTGGAACATTGTGGACCATTCGAAGCTTTTTTTTGTATGGGTGGGGTTACCTATTGGTAGGGGTATATAAAGCAAGATCCGTCATGGATTCGAACATCAATTCAATCTCATATCAACTCGCTGAGCGAAGCCGGGTACCCCAGTTAGTATAATATAAAATAATAGGTGGCAAAAAATCATTATTCTTTCCGTGATGCTCTCATTTATGCAAAATGGCGTCCTATATTATGTCATCACGACTTCGAAATTTATGAAGTAAACAGAAGTAGAATACACGTTTTCAAAACACTCATGTACATTAAAAGAATCACGAGCGCGAAAAATCACGATTTTGAGGTAAAAACGCAGAAAAATCAGTGAATTCACCAACTTTGTTGTGTAAAAAGATTTTGGGGCTCTGGTACGGTGATATCGTTAACTCTACGATATCGATAGGCGTAACTTTCGATGATTTTATATCCTTGTCCCGAGCACGCCTTCACCGTTGACAGCCGAACCGATATTGACAGGGAATAAATAAAAAAAATCGATATACGCTGGCAACACCGAAGAATTTCTATGAATTAACACAACGAAATGTCAAACGCTAAGCAATTACGTAAAAATGTTAATAAATTGGCAACTTTCAATTTATTTATTTATTTTTATTTATTTGTTTCTTAACATGGTACCTAGGACTAATGTTAACAATTCAGTTTATAACCTCACTAGGTCAAGCCTGTATTGAGGTTAACAACTCTACAATTTAATAAAATAACACAAAAATAATACATTTGAAATTGAAATAGATACTAACCTAAATATGCATCGACAGTCCGCTTTTACTTTTTTACACTAAACGAGAGTTAATTAGTTCACGAGGTTTTCGTTTCTTTCGTTTCGATCGAACGTAATAAAATGATAGCGTTTTAGATGCATTATTTAAGTCTATAGATCGCGTTTACGACTTCATTCATTTCTAAGAGCTTTGTTGGTTCAACGTGTTCGGCCAGTAATTTTGCATAACGAACGACATAATTTAAAAAAAAAAATATGTGTATATTGATAGTTAACTGAAACTCATCTGATACTATGGAGGCCGCGTTAAAATTTATCAACAATGTCGATAGGAATATCTGTAGTCCCTGCTCGCAAATATTTATAACTGACCACAGATAACGGATTTGGTAAATATATTATTGATAAATGGTTTTATCGATCGACTATGATGGACCTCCAGCTATTAATTTAATTTCACCGTGATTTTTTTTTATTATTTTTAAATGATACTAACTTTTAAATAAGCTTTTTATGCATAGCACAAAGGGTAGATAACAAATATTATAATCAATAATTATCAGCTTGAAACACTCATCTACATTGAAAAAATCTTCCACAAGTAAATACTTGACTACAAAAAAATATTTGACAAGTTGAAGTACTTCAGCAATAAATGCAGACATAATTAGTCTCGACGCCACCTAGCGGGAGATTTAGTACTTAACAATACCTCTCCCACAAAAATAAAGTTGGTTGTTTCAGTTGGAAAAATGTAATAATAAGTAATTGTCGAATGAAACACTAGTATATATTGAATTATTTGGCGGGTATTAGATAAGCCGCCATAGCTCAGTGGTCAGAGCAGCTGACCGGCAATCAGAGGGACAAGGGTTCGATTCCCGTTGGCGGCCAGTATCTTTTCTCGGAAGATTTTTTCAATGTAGATGAGTGTTTCAAGCTGATAATTATTGATTATAATCTGCAAATATTACAAATATGTTAATAGTGTAAAATGTATATGATGAAAAAAAAAATCACTACAATAGTTCCACAAAGGAGGCCCTGAGAAAATAATATCCCTCAGGATCTTTGTCATCCTTGAGAATGCTGGGTTTATGGTCTTTTTAAGGAAAGGAAGAAGATGAAATTCTGCGAAGGAAAAAGGGTATGAGGGGTGGGAAGGAATCTGGGGTCAGTGTGTCGAGGAGTGACGGACGTATGAATCTATCCCTCCCACTGCGGTGCAAGGCAATGTATCGAGAGTCAGGCTGGAGAGGTCAAAAGGTATCAACCAGTCTCTCCCGATTCGGCTTGTCACGCAGTTGGCGGGCATACGCATCCGCCGCCAAGGCCCGAAAAAACCTTAAACCATGAAACTGGGCAAGTCACCAAACGCGAACCATTTG
Source organism: Limnephilus lunatus (assembly GCA_917563855.2). Classification (NCBI taxonomy): domain Eukaryota; kingdom Metazoa; phylum Arthropoda; class Insecta; order Trichoptera; family Limnephilidae; genus Limnephilus; species Limnephilus lunatus. Next base: position 80,586,707 of record OU830597.1, on the reverse strand, counting down.
GGGTGACCTGTGGCAGAGGTGTTGGTTATCAAATAAATGGTTCCCGGGGCGGCGTTACTGTAGGTAAAATACTTTCTGACTGTGTTACATAATAATGTATAATTATCTTAAAAATCTAATAAAAAAAAAAGCAAAATTGTCCACTCCTATCCATCGATATTAAAAAAAGTGTCAATAATAACAACCAAAAATTATTATGTCGTAAAAAAGCATTTTATATAATGCAGGTAGAGGTTAACGAACTTTAAATAAATAAGTTTATACATACAAGTCTAGCGATAGCACGTACGTTAAGTCATCTACGATCGTCCCCTTCTTTCTCACGCGTCTTGTATTAAAACGAAAGAGACAGAAGATACTTTTATTTATTTATTTATTGATCTATATAAGAGATGGTTACATTATATTATTCAATACCTGTCTCGCAAGGGTGTACCTGTGCTGAGATCCTATTTTGAAAATGACACTTAAAGTAAATCCGAGTTCTAGAGTTCATTCAACAGAGTTACTGAGAGACACACAACCCATATTAGTATTTTTGATGATAATTCGAATAAATAATAAATGGGAAATATTTTATGCGTGTTGTACAAAATGAATGTTGTGTGTAGTTGGTTTTGGAGTGGAGTGAGGGATACGGAATATTTGGTTTGAGCGTGTGTGTACTGGACAGTGGAAATTATTGTTTACTAGAAGATATTCATTGTCAACAGCTTTGTTGACGATTGAATAGGAATTTTTAGTGGATTATTTATATTTCATTTTCTAGTGTTGACAACTTGTGGAATGCTAATGGGTCTATTAGTCGATCGGATTTATAAATAACTAAAACCAAATTCCATGTACGTGTGATTATAGAAATCTGTTCTTATTATTATTACCATCTGGGGTACTTGGCTACGCTCAGAGAGTCGATATGAGATTGAATTGACGTTTAAACCCACGGCGGATGTTGCTTTATGTAGCCCCACCCATACAAAAAAAGGCTTCGAATGGTCCATAATGTTCCAGAACATTACAAAACATTAGAAAGTGTTCTGGAATGTTTCACAACGATCTGAGATGTTTCAGGATGTTCCGGGACGTTCCCGAACGTTTTAGACTATTCCCGAACATTCCACAGCATTCCAGAGTATTCCGCGACGTTCTGGAATGCTCTCGAATATTCTCGAATGTTCTCGACGGTTCCAAGAATTTCTTGAGGACGAAACTTCCAGCCCTTATATCTTCAAAAGCAGGACCTCCAAGTAAAAACGGGAACCTTCTTCATTGATGGGGATAGAGGACTACCACACCATACAACTCCCTTGATCTTCTTGTTCCTGAATTTTAAACATTTTTTTACACTTTCTTTTACAATATACATTGACTTTTGACCTTGCTATTTTAGAAATGTAAACATTTAAGAAGAGGGGAATGCGCTATATTTAGGTTACGGCTTACAGAATGTGTGGAAGATTTTCAATCAATTAAGGAATGATTAAGTAACTACAATTGGTCGAATGCAAACTATCAAGTGGGTAGAATTCAAAAGTCAATTCAATAAAACCAATAACTAATGTGTGTTATTTGTATGTTAAACACTAACTTCATTGTTGCTCGTAAAGTTTAGGTGCCAGTTTTTTTCTTCAGTTTTTTTATACGACGCCTTTCAAGAGCGCCCCCTGTCTGTATTTCGCCTCCTGTTTGGGCAACTTTGTGAGGCGGGCCAATAAGGGGGCTGTACCTACTAATGGATTTGTTAATGCGTACCTTGAAGAAGCCCGGATAAAATATAGGAGGATAAACTTGATATATTATTGTTGATATGTACGAGACAGCCATGTTTCTACCCCTCCTCTATCAATTCTGTAGACCTTTGGGATGCAATATTTCCACAAATTTCTGTAGACCTTTGGGATGCAATATTTCCACAAATAGGCACATTAAATATTTTTATGAAATATCAACAGCATTTGAATCGTTAATAATCATTTTATGAAATCCGTGATTTACTGGAAGATTTAAAATACTACCCACGGTTTTTTCACTAATAGGTATTTACTCCAAGTTTGTAGAAAAACAAATATGATTTCGCCTAACATTTCTAGATACAAATACGAAAAATTAATAGCAATGTTCAATGATCGATCATTATTTGTAAGATCGGCAAGAGTTTTAGTCGAAGTATGTTGTTAAGCAATAAGCTTGATGTTTCTATTTTTCTAACATTATTTATCATTTCTAATTCCAGTGGATTTACTCAGAAGGCAGACCATTTGCTGTAAACTCTTGAATTAATTAGCGTTTTCCTAAAAAAGCATTGATAAGTATTTGTTTTAATTTTGAATATACTCAACGAAGGAACCGCAAACAACTAGGGCGGAAGTCATTGCATTAAACACTCCTGAAAACAAATTAAGGATATTTCTTACTAAGATATCAAATCTTGGAAATTTGTTAGTGTGCAGATGCACTGCTTTTACACAAAAGGTATTTCCAAAGATCATAAAACATAGACACCAGGAAAATCTTCAAGGAAAATTAAAAAGGAAAAATGAAGCACGAATCTAATTACTTAATAAGTGGAGTCAATTAATTCTGCTTGGTAATACCGCATTACAATGCAACATAATTTCCTTTGTATTTCCGTTTGTCTGAGCGAGAACTTCTCGAAAATGGAACTGATAGATGTCTTATCAAGAAATTTATAAATTTACAGAGAATCTTTCAATTTCAGACCTTCGGTAAATGTATGTAATGACCTCCTCAGACCTTGACAATATTTGGTCAGGGGGTGAAAATAATTCCGTTTTACAATAAAATCCAAATAAATGGAATCCAAAGTGACGAAATACGCTTTCAAATTTTAGAATTCGAAATAACACATAATTTTTGAAATATGAAAACTTTGCATGCTAAAATAAAAAGTTTTGAAAGTTGCTCGCTTTACGTTTTTCTAAATAAAATTACTGATAACAAACATTATAAAAACACTTACATATTTTAATAGGAATATGTATAATAAACGTTATCGTCAACTTTTTTTGTCGTTATGTAAAAATAATTAATAAAAAATTCCCAAAGTTCAATAATTTTTTTTAAGTCGGGAAATTTTGGATTAAAAAAGGCGTAAATTTGAATTATTTTGTTGTTAATTTTTAGATTTGACCATACAGCGCGGTGTTTGCTCTTTTAACACCGTTTATATCATATTTATTACCATTGTAGTAAGCGAGACAATTTCTATGGGAGACGATTTTCATGAGACCGAAATGATTTGTTCCGAAAACCGAACAAATAGACCTGACTGGTTAAATACATTGGGTAACTTTAATAAATTATTTTGTAGGGCTTACTTTTCCAGGTTATTTTAAACCTTTAATCGAAATACATCCTACTATTTTTTAGTTAGCAACTAGTAATAGCAGCATGGGGTAGCAACTAGTTTAATTAATATTATCGTTTTATCATAGTGTTGACTTTATACATTACATCGTGGTGATGTTTCATCAAATTGCTTTAAATTACTAAACAAGTTAGATGTTTTACTTTTAAATCTTGATCACGACAGAAAGATGAACACGTGCATGATACCTTATTATTATTTCATTAAGTCAATGTGACCGTAGGTCAGACCTTAGATCCCCAGCGGAGCGAGTTTCCACAAATTGCTTCAAATTATGAAACATATTAGCCACCACCAAACCACGAACGAGTGGTCTGCGTTTTATCTTAATCACGTTAGAAACATGATTATTTATATAATCATTATTTTCATTGACCATAATTATCGTGAATACCCAAGTATTCACATACAAATAGCACAGCATACAAATACTCCACTGAAAAGTTATGAAACTAAATGAGGAGCTTCAGATATTAATTTATTTACTAACTAGCTGGGTTACCCGGCTTCGCTCAGGACAATAAGATAGTGTTCTGGAATGTTGCACAATGATGTTCCCGATTCCCTATTCCTGATCATTCCACTCCTTCCACAACTTTCTACAGCTCTATGGAACCTTTTAGAACTTTCCGGAAGACTGTTCTAGAAATTTCAAGAGGGCGAAATTTTCAGCCCTTATATCTTTAAAAGCACGGCCTTTAGGTAAAAACGGATACCCTCATTCCCTAGGGGGGATAGAGATCTACCACACCATATAACTCCCTTGATCGAACCGGGACTCGTTTCTGAGTTTTTGCGAGCTGCAGGTTTTTTGGACTTTCTTTTATAATACATGCCATATTCAAATAAATAAAATGTTACTCCTTACATGTCCTTTCCCGTGCGTTCCCCTCCAGCGTTCCACTTCCACCTTCCCCGCCACCGCTCTCCCGCTCCCCCGTCCCGCCAACCCCCCTGGCATTGCATTTCTTGACTCCTCTCCCGCGCGGCCCGTAGCCGAAACTTTTTTCTAATACTAACATTTTTAAACTCGTGATATCTTTCTAATTAAATATCCGAATTGAAAAATTCGAAAAGTTAAATAAAGGTATTGAAGCTATCTTGAATATGAAGTAATTTATTTTGATAAGGATTAAAACCAAGATACAAATAAAGAGCCTTTCCAAGCGGCGACATATTAATTAAAATTTTAAAATAAAATATAATTATTGCGGCATAACCATAATAGTTAGACATATGCTGCCGTGAGTTTTTTTGTAAATAATGATGTGTTCTATAAAGTCGTAGTACATTATTTTATTCTATCATCAATAGTTTTCGCAGCGCAGGCGATTTAAAGAATATTTTAGGTAATTTTTTTACATCCTGGGTTACATTATTGAAGTTTTAGTAAGGATGCCTATATTTTTTTAAAATATAATATACCCTATGTCACCCAGGGATAGTGTAGCTTCCCAACAGCGAAAGAATTTTTCAAATCGGTTCAGTAGTTTCGGAGCCTATTCGATGCAAACAAACACACAAACAAACAAACAAACAAATATTACCTCTTTATATAGTGTGTTAGATAAGATTCACCCTATTATGGGCCCCGGGAACCATTTATTACACCTCTGCCATAGGTTACCTCGAGTGGTTCGCTACGTTTGGTGACTTAGCAGGGTGCCCAGGTTCTTGGGGGTGATGTTTGTCCGGGTCTTGGCGATATTTTGAGGAGTTTGATAGTCTGAAACTGTTTGAGGGAGACCTTTTCATCTCTCCAGCAGGACTCTCTAGGAACAACGCCTCGCACCGCAGTGGGAGAGTTGGATTCATAAATCCGTTACTCCTGGACACACTGAACCCCATATTCCTATCCACCACTAATAACTTTTTCGTTCCCAGAACTTCTTCTCATTTCCGTTCTAAAAAGGCCCTCCACACAGCATCCCAAAGACGACATAGGCCCTGAGGAGAATAATTTTCTTTAATAGGTCTCATGTGTGGAGATAATGTAAAAAAAATTTAAACTTAGATGTCTGTATTTGATAACACGTTTTTAGTAATTCATTTCAAAATAATTTTTGCCTTCAAAATACAGGCCTTATTTGAGCTCCGTACAATTTTGAATCAGATAACCTTAAAAATCTTTCTAAATTATTGCGTTACGGCATTGCAAACTGTGTAAAATGACATCGAGGGGGTGTTGGGCTCTGATGTCTTAACCATTTTATTTTACAAATAACCTCTTATACCAATTTATACCGCTTTAGGTTCGATATCTGTTGTTCTATCATTTGAATATATATTTTTAGGATTTATTAAAAAACTCAGTGAAAAGTAATATGAATTCAAAAGTATACATTCAGATTAGGACAACAAACATTCGTAATTAAACATACTGATATCGGTTGTCGGTGCATGCATGCGTGTTGTGAAATATTCCCATGTATTCCAGCGGGATGCGTAAAATTATTCAAGTAGGTATATCATACCAGACAAGCGATAAAGTACGTAACAAAATTATTTTATTTTAATAATATATTTGAAATGTGTAACATTTCTGACAGATATAAATCTGAATAATGATTTTTAAAGGTTATTTTTTTTTTGAAAATATTTTCGGCTTCACAAATCCTGCAATTATAATATCCCGTGATTTTTCACGGGTCTGCGCGTATTTTATCATAATTGTGTCAAAAAAACTAATAAATCGTAACGTCATTCTACTCGTAGTAACTTAATTTTAAATACATCAATTTGAATTTCACTTTGGTTTTCTTAATTGAAATACTGTGTGGATGAATTGGAATCTTGAAAGTAGAAATTAACCCAGTTCCCGACATTCGATCGAGCTGAAAATTGGCGGATAGATTCGTTGTTCCTGATGTATTCTACAAGTTTTTGGTTGTAATCACTCATACACACGCGGATATATACGCATTCCTCTGAAATTCGATAATATCACTTAAATAAATATCATTCTTTTCCAATCGGCATTTGGATCAGTTGTTAGCGTTATTGATTCCAGTTCCTGAGTAGGAAGGTCAAATCCTTAGTCAAACATTTTTCTAAAAGTTTTAATTGATTTGATTTATTATTCATTGGATATGAGCACTTTGTTACGTAGGCACACGTTAAAAACAAAATGCTTCCTGATTGGAGCAAAGTGTTGGAGATAGGCCAGACTGGCCATAACAATTGACAAAAGCAATGGAAGGATTCCTTTTGCAGGCTTATAAATTGTACGCATGATGCTGTAAAGTACGAGTATTGCGCATGAGATAATGAGCAACAATTTACTGCCATAGAATGATATTCATTACCATAGCGTAATTGCCATGTGTCTCTAGTAGGAAAGATAATTGTCTGTAAATCCTGTAATATGTCACGTAGGCACACTACATCTACAATTGCATAAGTCTATTCATTAATCCTTCTGACCACAAAGATCTCATGTATAACTTGGTAACTGTAATCTTGAGAACAGTGAAAATATAGAGGTCACATATTATATTATTTAATCACTGTAGACTATAACAAACTATCTATATCTAGACAAATAACAAACTAAACTTGTGACTGGTAAAAATAGGTGCAAATATACAACAATTTTTTGGCTCAAGTGATATTGTTTTGAAAGTTTTTCTAGTGAAGAATGAATTAGTTGGCAGTGATTCTCCACGTGGCAGAATTGAAGCGAGGAGCCAATAGTTCTAATTATTTGCATTTGAGAACAGAAATATGTATTATTGGAAAATCAATAAATATACTGTTACTTTGTCCGCTCGTAATAAAGTAAAGAGCTAACTACGAGAACCAAATGACTAATTGGTATCGAGACTAAGCAACTCACTTGCGTTGGAAATGATTCATAAAACATGCATCACGCTTTCTGTAACCATGAGACATATTTTGACAAAAAAATTAACCTGGGACAAAACAGTAAGAGGTTCTTAGCTGAATGACTTGAAGTCCGGAGAAAATGTAGACATGAATAATCATTTACACTTATAGTCATCATTTTGTCGTTTTTGTCACTGACGTATTTTATGATATATTGGTTCTGCCAACATAACAGAATGTAAGCCGCTGTTTTGTATTGGGGCCAAGATTGAATTACGTGAGAAAATACGATGTTGAAATCAAACGGATTTCCCGTGGAACTCAAATGAAAAATCTCAGAAACACGTATCTCCTAATCTAACCCCAACCTTTCTGTCATATCCGCTTTAAGTTCCAGTTCTGATTTTATGTTTCTGATTTATTTTTTGATTAATTTCAAGTGTTTTAGCGAATGGAATGACTATCTTGATTAAGTATTAATCATAATCTATACCAACTCTGTTCAGTGTTCACCCAATATCAACTATTTTCAACAACTAAACCTCAAATATTACTTGGACCTCCTCATTCAAACTTCATCCCAAACTGCGAGAGAGAGGACAAAGACTTTTTAATTTACGACCTTTGAAGGTTTGCATTAAATAAAAAAAGTATTGTCCATAATGAAGGTACACATTAATATGTCTATAAATATGCTTTCATTGTTCGATATCTCCTGGTTTTGCTTTCATAAACACAGGCCTCGAATCTGACCGATGCGATGTGTGTAACGATGGTTGTCTGCAGATCAATAATTGAACTTTCAGGACGAACATTCTCCTCTTCCTGGGAAGGTAATTCCATTTATAATACAAAGAGTTGATATTTGAAAGAGAAAGTCATTTCTGCGTTATCAACTGGTTGTTCTAGAAAATGGTCTAAAATACGTAAAAGTCGCGGCACGTCGCTGACACACGGTGCTTACTGCATACGAGTAATATGTCATTCACAACGAAGTTAAGATAATACTCACATACAGTAAGTACCTGATAAATTCTTACAATTTTCGCATAACAAGTAGTTTTAAACGTTTTTTTTTTTAATTTGCAACTCATTGTTTTATGATAAGGGCAAATAATAATAATTAACATCCATATGATGTAAAATATATTTTCTATGATGTGTTACAATTTTTTTCCATGTAAAATGTTAGAAAACTGACTGATATTACTGTTCATCAGAGATCAGATCATGAGATCACTTTTGACAACGAAATACTTTACTAAACCATTCAAATTTAGTTCGTACAATGCTTTATTATGTACCTATACTCAATGCATTTGAACTGTGTTGGTAAAACGAACTCATAATCCCTGAACTTAAAGTCAGACGTCTTCACTGATGAGGAAAGGTGTAATTTTTTCTAAGAACCATCCATTGGGGCTTTTGTCGGGTTATTCCACTTTTTTTTGTTAGGATACTTTATTTAAATATCTAGAAAATTACAAACCGCCTTTTGACGTAGGTAAATAATTTACATAATCACTTATAGTATGAATTAAATTTTAAGTTTAATTTTTCATTCATAGTACTAAACGTACTGTTAACCGATAAGGAAACGTTTTCAAAATCCACGGTACAGCTCAAAACTCACGTACAAAACTACCTTCAATGCAACAATCAATACAATAAATTATTAGGTATTAATTTGTGATTGTAATCAAAGCTTTACTGTAAATACACGAATAAATTTTAAATGCATCGAGTAATAGTGGCGTGGTGCGATAACTGAGGATCAGTTAGATAGTACAGATGAGGAATATCTAACATCTAACACACTATATAAAGAGGTAATATTTGTTTGTTTGTTTGTTTGTGTGTTTGTTTGCATCGAATAGGCTCCGAAACTACTGAACCGATTTGAAAAATTCTTTCGCTGTTGGGAAGCTACACTATCCCTGGGTGACATAAGCTATATTATATTTAAAAAAAAAATAGGCATCCTTACTAAAACTTCAATAATGTAACCCAGGGTGTAAAAAAATTACCTAAAATATTCTTTAAATCGCGTGCGCTGCGAAAACTATTGATGATAGAATAAAATAATGTACTACGACTTTATAGAACACATCATTATTTACAAAAAAGGTCGTAGCAGCATATGTCTAACTATTATGGTTATGCCACAATAAGTATTCTTTTATTTTAAAATTTTAATTAATATGTCGCCGCTTGGAAAGGCTCTTTATTTGTATCTTGGTTTTAATCCTTATCAAAATAAATTACTTCATATTCAAATAGCTTCAATACCTTTATTTAACTTTTTGAATTTTTCAATTCGGATATTCAATTAGAAAGATATCACGAGTTTAAAAATGTTAGTATTAGAAAAAAGTTTCGGCTACGGGCCGCGCGTGAGAGGAGTCAAGAAATGAAGTGCCAGGGGGGTTGGCGGGACGGGGGAGCGGGAGAGCGGTGGCGGGGAAGGTGGAAGTGGAACGCTGGAGGGGAACGCACGGGAAAGGACATGTAAGGAGTAACATTTTATTTATTTTAATATGGCATGTATTATAAAAGAAAGTCCAAGAAAGTGCAGCTCGCAAAAACTCAGAAACGAGTCCCGGTTCGATCAAGGGAGTTATATGGTGTGGTAGATCTCTATCCCCCCTAGGGAATAAGGGTATCCATTTTTACCTAAAGGCCGTGCTTTTAAAGATATAAGGGCTGAAAATTTCGCCCTTTTGAAATTTCTAGAACAGTCTTCCGGAAAGTTCTAGAAGGTTCCATAGAGCTGTAGAAAGTTGTGGAAGGAGTGGCGGAGTATGTCGTGGAATGATCAGGAATAGGAAATCGGGAACATCACTGTGCAACATTCCAGAACACTATCTTATTGTCCTGAGCGAAGCCGGGTAACCCAGCTAGTAATATATAAATATATATGGGCGTGCACAATATAGATTATAGTAATATTTCCGGCATAATAATTCGCGGAAGTTATATGAAGAAATAATGTATATTTGAAGAAGCAGGTAGTATTGGAGAGCGGCACGACGCAGCTAGAGCCTGGCACGGTGCGGAGAAGTATGGGAAATATATAATATATATTATTTACAAACATATCGCTCGGCCATCACCTCAAGGAATATAATATACGTAGGCCACTCCCACAAATGTTATATTATCTATCAACATTATGTAATGTCTCTTGGTCAAGCGATATGTTTTAATTTGTATTTCCTACTGATTTGTGCAGTAAATGACAAATCAGAACAAAAAAAAATTAAAATAGGCACTTAAAAAAGTATTTAATGATCGCAAATTAATTTTAAGGCGTCGCGTCATCTATACACTCCTACTAATATTATAAAGGCGAAAGTTTGTATGGATGGATGTATGGATGTTTGTTACTCTTTGACGCAATAAATACTGAATGGATTTTAATGAAACTTTACAGTAATATAGCTAATACATCAGCATAGGCTACAGGCTATAACTTAGAGCTCTGGCATTATGAAATTTGTATAAAATTATACGTTTATTGTCCAGGTTGTTGGGGGAGGGTGAGGGGGGGGGGTTAGTGGGGGCGTGGATGAGGGAAGGGTGGGAAGGGGGGGGGGGATTGAGGGAGGGGGGGGAGTAACGCGTGCGAAGCCGGGGGCAAAAGCTAGTACGAAATATTTTATAAACAAAAGCAAAGGACATAATATTATGAACCAACCAAAGCAAGAATCGTGGCTCCCTTATCAGGCACAAGAGCTCCTCTTTTCTGATAAGTTATACATACAGGGTGTCCGGGGGTAAAGTGCATTAACTTCGGCAGGTGATTCTACATGATGGTAGGAGTAAAAAAGATTATCAACTTTTTCCGAAATTCCAACATTTTTTTTCCCTTACAAAAATACGTACCTACTAAAAATCCTTAGTGTGCGGTACGATCTTGCTTGCTGAGAGCTTGCTGCATGATTGTGACTGACCGGCATCGTAACAGCGGAAAATAATAATCTGGCCGCACACGCTGGTCTAATTTTTATCTTTTTACTACCCCTAAAAGTTGGAATTTCAAAAAAAGTTATTTATCTTTTTTTACTTATAATATCGTGCACCCTGTATAAGACAAAGAATGCCCATATTACAATAAAAAATAAGAGTGTGCAATTCACACGAGGTAGAAGTGAAACCTTCAGAAAACTAAAGTAGACAAGAGTAGGGAGCACGAAGCACAAAGAGGAGACCGATTATACTACTTCATTCTTTCGCAGGTTTAATCCTACAGATGTATGTGTTTGTCTCTTTTTAGTGTCGCTATTTTTCGTTTCATCGAGTTTCAAATCACAACGGTGCTATAGAAGATTTCATTTCAATAGTAAAAAAAATATTACCCGTCTGTGGCGAGCGATATTGTGAGATGAGCCAAGCCAATGTATTTATCCTTTCCAGCGTCGATATATTATATTATATTCCTCGTGTGTAACAAGCTTAAAGCTTTTTGCAATGCTTTGTTTTATTTAAGACTCGGTTTAACAGCTTTCTACGATCAATAGCGCCCTTGAGGTGATTTTTCACAAAAACGGCGCTCTACAAATTGTCCAATTATTATTATTAATAAAACTTTGTTTTCAAGAAAATATTGAAAATCCGATAGAATATTAGCGCTACCACTAGGTATTATATAAATTTAAAATACGTAACGTTCAAGACAAGATGAAGTTACCTGATTGATAACCTGGCCCTCAGGCACATTGATTTCCCCACTATGCAACAAATTATATTTTCAACAACGAAATAAAGCAAAGGAAAATTGAAACATAAAACGTAAGGGTTTTGTAAATCACCTTGAAGTGGAGTTGCTTCTAGGAAACATCTTCAGCAGGTAATTTATTATTGATTAGATGTAATGGTCCGATGCATACTTGGAAAGCACCTTATATCCTCCTTGGAGAAATGTAGCTACCTACTCAGACCTTGTAGAAATTTGATCTAATATGGGATTAGATAACGTTAATACCGATATTAACTTGCCCAGCAGATGAACAGTCAATGAAATTGCAGCAGTTGCTAAATTCTTCAGATGTACTCGTACATTCACAGAATTAAAACAATTCATCAAATTTGTCACTGTTCCTGGATAACGACGTAACTTTAATAGGAATTTTAACAGAACTGTGATGTCCTAGATATTACTGAAGTAAAACTTCTTTACGCACGCTCGACTTGGGAGGTAAGCTGGTTAATGCGTTACGAAAAGTGTGATGTCACAAAAAGTGTGATGCGAACGGAAATCGATGCGAATGGTGATCGGGCGAGGCAAACGGTCGGGCCTTTACGCACGCTTGACTTGGGGTGTAAGGCAAAACTACTTGGCGTGGTGAATGCGTTACGAAAAGTGTTATGGAGAGGTGCGAGCACAAGAAATCATTTGTTGAATAACCCTGCCATATGTCACCCCAAGGTCGTAGGTCACCCCAAGGTCGTAGGTCACCCCAGGGTCATAGGTCACCCCATGGTCATATGTCACCCCAATGTCATATGTCACCCCAATGTCAATGTAAATGTCAATGTCAATATCACCCTAATGTCATAAGTTCTTTTATAAGTTAGTAAAGTTTTAATTCAGTCGTGTGGTCTAAAGCACACTCGTTTTTTTTTTAAACTTACTCATAGATGGCACATGGCTATCCTAAATATTAGTTTTCGAGGTTAGACATATACGGCACATAGTTGTCGATAATCCAGAGATTAAAAATACTATTATAACCTACAGGTCGGGGCTCAGAACAATCCCTACCGCCTGCTAGATATGACATCAAAGCCCATTGTTATTTATCTCAGATAAAGTTCTATATCTCAGTGTTTTCCAGGGGGTTTTTTATATATATTTTTTATTATTTAATTTATAACATTGTAACAGGATTGAACATAATATTAGGCAAAATAAATAAAGAAAAATATATTTTAATGATTTTGTACGCTAATTAAGAGTGCTAGCTCTTGAGCTTGGCGTTGGAGTTATTTCATAATTATTTCATTATTATAACATAAATTTTACAATAAATAAAAACTTGAATTAGAATGTTGTGACGTTAATTTTTAAAATGGCATGAAATGAAGGTATAACATTTCGATTGGTAATGTTATGGTTGTTAATTTTTTTTAAGACTAATTTGACCTTTTTCTTGAATCATACGAAATCTGTTATTTTTTTTATTTCTTCGGGAAGACTATTAATATATATGCCTTTGTAAATATAATTATTGTGCATTGTTGTGTTGAAAATAGAGGATATTGGATGATAAATTGGCAAGTTTAATTTTAATTTTGATTTCAAGAGATTGTGAGACAAACACGGAGTTACTACAGAACTTGAATATTAAGCGTAAAATTTGAACAAATAATCAAAATTCAAAGATAATAATTCAAGTTCTGTGAAAATCCTATTCAAGCTCTGTTATTCCCCAAGTACTATAAAACAACCGGCCAATGATGAAATAAAAACGGAAATTTCACAAAACTTGAATTTTCATATTCTCTGAAAACCCGTCATAAGTATTATTCTTACGCGTTGAGTCTGAAATCATTAAGATATTTTTTTATTAAAAATGAAACCAAGAGATAAAAAACGATATGTTGCATTTATCGTTGTTTTAATATAAATACCGACAAATGTAATAATCTTCGTTAGGAATATGTGAAACGTTTATGCGCACACTTTAAAGATGATATATTTACGAGGTATTCCAGCAAAATCAGAGGCATTTCATTAATTAAATTCATTCACCATCTGAACAGTTTTACTACAAAATTAAACATAATTTACGTACCGCAATTAGAAAGGATTTGTTGTGCTACAGAAAGGTCTTTTCATGATTAGTTTTGTGAAAAACGTATGATTTAAAATGAAAAGATTGCTTGAGGTGATTTTTCTCGTCAAATCATGCATATATAATTATAATAAACTTCAAGTAAATTATTGATGCGGTATATAATATAGACTGAGAAGTCTTTTGATTCGAAAACCAGTAGGAAAGTTAAATATATAACTGGAAAAACATTACATCCCAACAATATTTATGAGCGGCAGATTGATCAGAGATATGCGAAGACAGGCATAAGGTTAAACCATCCGGACAATGTAATATATAACTCTAGTTTTTGGTAGGGTATGAGCTACGTAAGAAGATAAAAGAGGTAAGTGGCATGAATAAAACAATCATTCAGAAAAATAAATGGGTTTATTAAAATAAAACAGGTTTCGTAATATTCTTATTCATAATTATTATTCAAAAACTCTCGAATTGATCGCAAAAACGATAGCAAGTTATTCGTTTCTCAAGCTTCCAATGTAAAGGAGATACATTTATTGAAATATTACCTTAATTCTGGGGCGGTCCAATTCATTTTAATTTGTTTTTATTATGAGAAACAGAATTTAAAAAAAACTAAAGATAACTATATTGTATACTTACCTTTTGCATAATGTTATTCTATTTCTGTTATAATTAGTGTAACTCGCTCATCAAGCACAAGAACTAGCTTCTTCTTTGATGAGATTGCAATTTTAAATAATTACTGTACCGATATGTAATTTATGTAACACCTTTGTACACTTATATATCTATATTAAATAAATTAAAAAATTAATTAAACTTCTTTCGCTTTGAAGCATCATTTTCAAAATTGGCTCAAAAGAGCCTGTTTGGAGAATTCATTAACATGACATAAAATTATTTTAATTGTCATTTTAAAAATTGTAAATGATTTGTCGAGAATTCAGACTATCCCAATGATATACATATTATAATATTGAGATGAGACACGCAGAGAAAAAATAATTATTCCACTTTTTTACTTCCAATTAGTTCAACTTGACCTCTAATGCTCCAGTTGGTCTTACGTCGAACGACCGGAAACTTCTGAATCCGGTCCCCGCGCACACGTTTCGACGAGATATTAGTTCCCAAAAGCGTCTCATGACTATCCCGTTATTTTTAACAGTTCAGCGCTAGTAATAGTAAAATTTCTCTTAATTTAATGAATAGTAGATATTAATTAGGTAAAGGAAGAATATTACGAATGAATTTAAAATTTTAGATATTGACATATCTATCATAATATTAACCACATCACTAATGTTCGGTTACGACTTTGAATTTCATTAAATGTTTTAGTTTTTATTTAGAAAACCTTAAAAAAAACGATTTAAAACACGGCTATTTCGCATTACGAAATATTTTTTTATTACTTTAAATATATTCTCTCTTATGATACGGTTTACATAATAAAATGTGTATTTAACTACCGACGAAGTAGCAGAAATTCATGGCAATTAAAAGAGAGCAATTACAATAAAAATTACGGTTAAGGCGAAAAGAGCTTTTGCTCGTTGTTAAGAGAAGTAAAAGTAATTGTCAGAAACTAGAATCCGTGGCTGCTGTTGTGGAATTCCTAGAATAATTGGTTGAAAGGGCAAACAAAAAGGAAACAAATAAAAAACACAGCTGAGTTGCAGTTGTAATAAAATGAGTGGTTCCTGGGTACGTCGCTGACGTCACAGAACACCGATGATGGAAGGGACACTAATTCCATGCCAAGGATCCGCGGCCATGACATGTGCTGAATATTCCCAACCAGGCAAGGTAAATGTATACCAATAGAGAAAAACAGGCCCACGAACGAAAAGGGTGAACACATTTAGGACGATGCTTGTTTACTCAGAGCCTCGCTCTACTCGGGGGACGGGAATAGGGTGGTGGCTGGGATTTGCGTGGTCTTGGTAGCTTGTTCGGAGAAGGGGGGCGCTGACGAGGGTGGTTAGAGAGGAGGGATGAAGATCGATTATCAGATATGACGTAGTTCCGCGAGTGGTGCTGGCTATTATATCGAAAAGACATGTGTTCCAATATTGAATCGTGTCCGTGGTAACGAAAATATATTTAAGATAAAATTAGTAGGAATCATGGTCGAAAAGATAGTGCGAAAAGAAAAATGTTTTCAGGGCAAAGGTTTTTTGTGTATCATGGATGAACCAGCGGAAGAAATTAATATTTTAACTTCTGTTCGGGGCTCTCATCTATCCTACTGTAGCTGAAAGGTATACGAAGATTCTTTTTAGAATGACGCGGTTGGATATTGCTTATGGACGTGTATTATGGACGGAATTGTTGAGAATATAATTCTCATTTAATTTCTCGCTTCCTGCGAGGAATTGAAGGTTAGAACTTGAAAGAGGCGAGTACTTGTATGATGAAGTTTAACAAACTTTAAACATTTCTTCTTTGGTAAAATATAGAAAGGACTCTGATCTAATTTGCATAATCAAAATTGTCAACAGCATTACTGACACACCTGCTTTGTTACAACTCATCCAGTACAACATCCCTTGACGTAGACTCCGAAATAATGAATTGTTGTTCCTCAATCAACTTTCTACTAATTATGGATATCATTCACCTTTATCCAGAATGTCGAGACTTGTCAACGCAAAAACATTGAATTTTTTGGTGTAAGCCTAAACGACTATCGGCAGTCGATACGCAATGTGATTTTTAAATCCATCTTCAAGCTACTGGTAGTTATCTTCCATATGTACTTTTGTATTACATTTATATTGTCAATGCTTTTCGTTTATATGTACTCCCTTTTTTTTTATTCGTGTTACTGTTATATTGTTAATGGACTATTTTTGTCCGCAAATAGATAAATAAATAAATTTAAATAGTCATAACCGTGAACAAGGTTAGACACGATTTTGGAAACGGTGGATAAAGGTATCAACTACGATCGCTCGGCTAGACTACAGCGGGGCTCGGTCGCGCTGTCTTGTCAGTATCCGAGACTGACGGGATTATTGAGTACACGAAGTACTGTTTAATGGGCAAACGACACTACATAACTGAATGTAATCAAAGCAACAAATGCGCGATACGAGAGTCTTGCTATTTAACTTCTTCTCTGAATCTCACCGCAGCGAGAGGAGGTATTACGCTACGTTCAGACGTCGCGTTTTCGTCCGCGTGTTTACATTCGGGCGGATATTGGTAGACGGTGTGCGCTCGTCCATCCCGTTCGGAGAAGCAATGTTTGTGGTTTCTCTATAAACCTCGGTGAACCGAACACATACAAGGCAATGGTATTAAATCGAGTCATAAGGATTTCGCGCGGCACCGAAAATATCAATTTCAACGGATTCCGTGGGAATGAATCTTTTTTTTTTTTTTTTTTTTTTAATTATTTATTGACCAAGATAATATAAGCACAAAAATACATTTTTTTTACAGTTTGAAGTACCTACAATTTATTTTAGTATTATTTTTTTGGTATATACCACCTCACTAGGCTGAGCCTGTTCCGAGGTGAATCTACCTCGTCTAAATCTTTTTCGATTAAATTCAATTTATCCATTTTAAAAACATTACAAAATTTATATTTCAAATCGTTTTTATTTAACCACTAAGCGCCTATCAATCGTGCAAAATCCAAAACACGCCGATCAGCAAGGAATAAACATATATTAAAGCAGATTTATACTAACATAAACAAAGCTAAAGTAATAATGTACAGGAACATACATCAAATTACCTAGGTACACACACCATTAGGTCGCGTTATTTAAAAGAGAATAATAAAAAATGTATTTATTATTAAACATGTTTATTATTTTTCCGATGCATTTGTTAAAATTATGTAGATAAACATACGATGATTCAGTAAAGTTGCTGAAAAAAAGGAAATGATTAAATAAGTATAGAAATCCAATATGCATGACAATTTTTCTTAGTAAAATATAGTATGATGAACTAATCAGTCAATCGACTAATTGATGTTGCTTTGAACTTATAGGTAAATAATAATTATTTTATTTTTGTTCAGAAGCTGAAGGATGAATAAAAATACATAAAAAAGAAGATCGTCGAATTGAATCGCGAGTCTAAATTTATATAGAATTAATAAACTTAACGTCGCTAAGCACCCAGCATATTAGATCATTTGCGGGGTAAGAAGGGATTGCGGGCGGGTATTCTAAACTAGCTCTAAAAACTTTAAAAAAAGCTTTCGATACTAACGGTGTGCACAAACAAACACATTAAAAAGCGTCCCCTTTAAAATTATTTGCCTGAACATCCAGTAAAATAACGTCAGTAAATCAATATTGATGGTTTATTTCATAGATAATTCCGTGCAGGGGGCACACATGTTAACGATTGTAAGGTTATCTTGGAATTAAATACAAGTTTATTTGGAAAAATCTGGACTGGTCGATAAACAAGGAACAAAATAATGATAACACTCGCCGGATGAAATGTTGTGGTGAGATATGAACTCGTACGGGGAACACAATGATGATTAGTGACCGTGGAAAGCATTTGACCTATCATATTTATTTATAATATCAATTGCACATTCGGTCCCTCGAAGGTCGGTTCGTTCAGCGTACATTGACTTCCCGGACGATCCTTTACGAATCAATTAAAAACAATGTATTTTAAGAGTCATCGGTCAGACAGTTCAACAAATAAACCTTCAATTCACTTCAGTTCTCTCTCCGGGAAATGTTTGACTTACGTTGAAAACATTGACACCTGGCCCCAGTTTTAGTACCGATTAACTTCTGATTGCTGGTGCATAGCACGTGTAAGATAACTTGGCACTTAAGATACTGAGCACAGATGATGTTAGATCAATATCAGAAACAACAGGATAACTTCCGTATAAAATTGAACGCAATCAATGATCTTTTCAGTGAGTTTTTATAGTCCAAAGTCAATTGTATATTTTGATACGTAACTTGACTAGATTAAAATAGCAATATTTATAAAAGACTTTATGAACCCGATAAGAAATATATTATTGTGTTGCTAAGGGGCATACTGAAAGTTGCTCCTATCTCCCGGTCTTGTTTATATTTGATTCCCACATATTGTGTGAATGGTTGATAATGAATTCGTCAAATGGCCTTCTTCTTTTTTGCCTTGATATTTTTGTTGTTGAATGTTTCGGTAGATCACCGTAAATTGATATACAAAATCGCACGAAGAAAAAAAAGTAATTGAGGAGATAATGTTTTATTACTAATGATAATATTTTGAGTGGCTCGATAGTTAGGCAACTTGTTTTTGGAAAGTAGGATATTAGTTTTCTTTTCAAGCAAGTTTGCTTGGAAAGAAAACTAATATCCTACTGATATATTTAAAAACATATTTTTAATCAAGTTTTTGACCTGAAATTGAATACAGTATTGCCATTGAATGATAAGATAAATAAACATATTTTAAAGTATCTGCTGTTGTGAGTTGTAAATATCTAAAATAAATTATTGCTTTATTTATCAACCGATTTATCTGTTTTCGCGGTTTGTAACATATACTTTATACACAGAAATAACTTAAATGTAATGGAATTACAAAAATTTTAATTAGAGTATGATGGCGAGAGATAAATACCTAGATATTTTTGACACTAGTAGCTTTGGTGTTCATTTGGTCTATTTGAATAAAATACATATAAAGATGGAGTAAACATTTCAATGTGATAAGAATTGCACGCTATTGTTAAGACTTAACGTTTGTAATTTTATTTATTTACCTACCATTAACTAGATTGCTAAAATCGTGTGTGAAACAAACATTTCTTTAACCATTAACCATTGATTATCAAATATTTCACAATATAAGCAATCGAAAAATAAACTTTTGCATATTGATGAGCAAATTTCCATAATTTTGATAGACGCATTCAAATATCCGTATTTTTCCAGCAAATCAGTAAAAAACATTATGATGACGTTTAAATCTACTTGTAATAACCGTGTTTTCCTGGAAAATGCAGGTTATTATTAAAAGAATTAAAATTTACATTAAAAAATAACATCAAAGATAAATATAAAAATAACATCAACATTTCTCATACGAGAATTCACGTTTGTTATAATCTGAACCAACTAGAATTAACTAGAATTCTGAAAAATTCTTAGGTAAGATATATTTAGGCATCGAAGAGTGAACTCTACGTTTTGATGTTTTAAAGAACGGATGCCAAATGAGATTCTGATAAATCGAAAATATGATCCGATGAAATTGATTGGCGAGAGATGTTGGCAACTCCTTGAAAATACTAAGAATAATGAAATAATAATGTAACATTACTACCGCGTACAGTAGTAATGTTATAATTTGCATTAGTCAGAAGTACACTGGAATATGCCTCGCCAATTTGGAACCCGCACTACAAAGTATGCATAGATAGTATAGAACATATTCAAAACAAATTAATAAATTATCTTACCTTCAAATTCAACAATAACTTTGAATGCACATTTCAAACTTTGCAACAAAGGAGAGCAATAGCTGATTTGACATTTATGCACAAAATTTTAAATAATAACATTGACTGTACCGAATTTATTTCCCTAGTTAATTTGAACATATCATTAAGAAGTACACGCCATACAAAAGTATTCCACACGCTTAATTACAAGACAAATGCAGCAACTACATAATTCGCCAATCAATCGTGCTCTTTAATGATCAAATAATGGTCTAAATTCTAAAGTCGACATTTTATCCGATTCAGTGCCCAAATTTAAAAATAACATCATGTTAATAATATAAATTGTTCAATGCGCATACACACATACACACCTTCCCACTACACATTGTACACACATCACACGGTAATTAATTAATATGCATATCATAAATAAGACCGATTTTGACCGGTCAGTGGTTGAGCGGGCATCGCGTTTGGGTCCCACCCAGGCGTTCCGTGTTCGATTCCTGGGGTGGCTAAGTCCTCCATCACGACATTTTCGGCTTACTGCGGTGGTAGTAGGAGATTTTCAAATATTGTTGGGTTATTCGTAACCCGGAAATGTTTGTCTTTCTTTAAAAAAAGACACTACAATGATATACATAATAGGTACCCACCATAAAATATACTTATTAATTGTAAATTTTTTTCACCAATGTAACTAATGTAATGTTTGGTTCTGTTTATAAATAAAAACTTAACTAACTAATGATTGATCAAATGGAAAGTAAATAACAATGCGAGCTACACCCAACCTGTCTACCTAATTATGTCTATGATCGGACATCTCGTAAAATTGTCATCTGTCTGTGTGTATGCATGATTAGATGATAGCTTCCAATCGGGAATTTTATCGTTTTTGTGGGATTCCCGGATTCAATATGGTAATTCCGATTACACATTGCTATGCAGAATATCAATATTGATATTTGATAGTGACGATTGTTGGGCATGCTGTTTTTGATGAAAAAATTGATTAATAATAATTAATAATACACCGTATCGATATGTGTCGATAAGTTACTCAATGAATAGATTTATCAGATTGGTGGAATCTCTCAGTATTGCTCTGGCGATAAAACAGAATTATTGAACGATAATATGCTACTAGAAATGTTGGCAGCTATGTTATTCTTCTCCTTCCTTACATCTTTCAGCCTCAAATTATTTCCCATAATAAGGATGGCTTAGTTCCAACGCTCCTGGCAGTTCGAACATACAGCTACGGCTGAGATTAAAAAATGAAATCAAATAAATCCATCTCACTAAACAAAAATATTTTTTTGCTTGTTTAAAAGCATATTGATTACCCAGCTGCGGATCTCCCGCCATCAGCCAGCGGAAAACGGAATAAAAAAGTGACCGAGTGCTTTTCAATATACCCAATACCATACACCCAATTTAAACAATTTTTTTTAACATTTCCATAAACCCAATTTAAACAAAATCGAAGGATCTGAAAGCACTTCAATGAGGCTCCGGGCAGTAATAATAACGAGCTAAATTACTCTTAATATAAATATATATAAGGGTTGGTAATTAAAATTTGTGAATTATTAATTTTTTTGGTAAAAATTCAACGCTCCGCCTTTTCTCGACGAGTGGGTATTTTGCCTATAATTAATAAAACTGATAAATTCAATTTTAAAATAAACATTTAAAGGTAGGAAAATTTTTGTTGTTTGCAATTATGTTTTATCCTGATGAAAATATTATAAAACAATAATACACTAACATTATGTTATTATTTTTTTTTTAAGAAAATTTAATACCAGGAATCTTCTTTGGATGACTCAATGCTCCAAAATACTTCAGAGAAACGGCCTGGATGAAGGCGATAATCAGAACCGAAGAAGCTACAACCTGATAATGAGAAGAGCCGACCCCAACAGTCTACCTAGGCTATGAGTTGGGACAGCGCAAGGAAGAAGATAAGAATACCAGGAATCTTCTTTATATGATCTTTTAAAGTTCTATGAGTTGGAAAATTTATAATTATTACACTCAAGTAAAATATGAAGAATTATTGATTAAATTCAATTCGAATCATGTGATTTTTATGGTAAACTACCTCCAAAAGCCTTGAATTAATAAAACAATAAACAGGACTGGTCTTGTAGAATTTTTGGGAAAAATATTCCAAAGCTCCACATGGAAATAAAGTTGGGTGTTAAATACGATTGTTTTGACTAATAAATTCCAGACCGAAACTTTTATGAAGCCAGAGCTTACTTTTAGTTTTCCGTTTAGTTTACCGAAACTTTTATGAAGCCAGAGCTTACTTTAGTTTTCCGTTTTATTGATTAGTATTATGATTTAGAGTTAAGTTAATACTTCATGAAGCGAAATGAAAAAAAAGGTCCAAAATTAAAATCAAACCACGAGAAACATCCATGACCAAAAAAATATATTGTAATATGAAATGGGTGAGAGTCAATTGAAACTACATAGGTAATGCAATATTTTGAAATGTGTTTATCAGTTAAATTTTGTCAGCGTTTATAATTACCATCTAGGGAACACTGATAACATTTTGATTACACTGTATACTATTACCAACTCGTAAAGGCAGACACACTGTTAGCTAGATTAGTAAGGATGATAGTTGTTATCAGTCCACCGATGTAAAACATATTTTCACAGATTAGACAAAATTGTGTAATACGTCATACCTAATAATTTTGTTTATCAAAATAAAACACATTGTGTATCCACTTTGGTCGATTTAATTATTTATTTAATTTAATTTTAAATTCACATATACAGTTAAAATAACCGATGAAAAATATGCCTTATATTTTGTTAAGTAATAACATTCAGTCACCGGTCAGTGGGGAGTGGGCATCGCGTTTGGGTCCCACCCGGGCATCGCATAATCGATTCCTCGGCTGGTAGGTCCTCCACACGACACAAGCAACATTTTCCGCTTACTGTGGTGGTAGTAGGAGATTTTAAAACATTGTTGGGTTATTTGTAACCCGGGAATGTTTGTCTTTCTTTTTAAAAAAAAAATCTATAGGTATATTTAGAATATTCCTACTTGTGTTAGCGTGATGAATGTATTTCTAAAAGTATGAAAGAGACCTTCGTGTACGAATGAGACAGCATGAAGCGACATATAAAAGGGCGTGTCTGCTTTGTATCTCGTCTTCTTATCATTACCTTCCATATCCCATACTCTTTATCAAGTAACTAGTATCACAGTGTCAATAAACAGTATAAATATTTTAACCGAAACCTAATTATAATTTTGCTACCCAATGAATATAAATGTATTGGATAATAAGCATCATCTCTAACAAGCAAACTACAGATAGTGATTTTGTGATTAAGCCAATAATTTTGAATTTTCTTTGATGTCATTGAATTTGGCAGCTACTTTTTGTCTAGATATACCCCAAAATACCTGAAAAAAATCCCTCGACTCAGAAACGGGTGGTCCGTTTGAAAGATACTTAACAAACGGATTGCAATCTTTACTCTTTATAGGACACCGTCAAGTGGGAATGCCGCCCTTGTTCTACCGATTTCATTCGATTTCAATGGAAGATGTTTTGAGCAACTAGCGTCAATGATTCCCTCGGCGCCGGTGCACATTCAGGAAATAGGCCAAACGCTCGCCAAACATTTGTACGCGGTTGGCATTTTTTTGTCACACGAGAACGAGTCGTTTCTCCGACTCGTTCTTGAGTTCGACAGATCGGCTGTGGAACGATTTGCTGGCCTCCGTGTTTCCTCCCTCCTACAATATGGGTTTCTTTAAGACCCAGGTTCATTCCTTCCTTTCAACAAAAAGACCCAAAGCACCCCTAAAGTTGACCCGAGGGAAATTATTTTCCTCAGAGCCTCCTGAGGGTAGAATTAATGTGGAAACATTTTTAATTTAATTTAATTTTTTATTATGTGATGAAATTTTAATTGTATTTTAATTACTTATTATGCATGCAGAAAACAGGTGCATCCCAAGTCCGGTACGTGCAGCTTATCTGTGACCTTTTATCGATAATCAAACCAAATATATTAAGTGCAACAAAAAATAATCATCGATTGACAAATAAATGTTTTATTAATATTTTGTCATTTGCATAAAAGTAAACCTGAAATCACTATAATTTCATTCGGCTTATCAAATACATTATAAACTTTATATACTTCATTCCCGTTATTATATTTAATATGTATGACGGTCTCACAAAATAATATTATAATTCAGTATTTTGCAGCACTTGTTGAATATAATAAATCATCCCATGCTCACGACGTCACTAAAATAATAAAATAAAAAATAAAAATGCTGTATCTTCAACAGTAACCTGTACACATAAACATAAGATTAAGAATGTCACTGAGTTCAGAAAAATTAATTACGAAACTAGTTATACTAGTGTGTTAGATAAATTTGTTCAAACGATTAGCTACATTTTTGAATTGTTTACTTTTAAAATTACGCTCTTCGTAGGTCAATAGAAACTAGTGATCGCCCACAGTAGTTATTATTTTATTACGTACTTTAATCTTAATTGACAAACGATCACAACAACCAACAACTGAATGGTCAAAAGCCAGTGAAAATATTGTTTTGTAATGGGATAATTAAATAAAATGAACGATTTTAACGGTAAACACAATTAGCCTTTATTTAAGTATGGCGCGGTTCAATAATAGCAAGACAGTATAATAAATTAACTTTAACAATAAATTTAAAGGTTCACTCTCAAAGGAAACTTAATTGCTCCCTTAACCGATCGTTCTACCAAAAGGGTTCCAACGAGTATCTTCACTATAGGTTAGCTGAAATCCGAGGCCTAGTCCGGTTTCACCTGGAGATGAGTGGTAAGAACCGGGAAACAATTACAAGAGTAGACTTACAGACTTACTAGAACTTACTAGAGTGTCCAACCGAGCTTTAAAAGCGCCAGCATTATTTGGCTTGACTTATTTCAGCATATCGCTCGCCATACACTACCCATGACACTTAAATCAAAGCAAACTTCTCTTAATATGAGTTTTACTTTTAATCAAATAGTAAAATAATTTTATTTGTATTACAGGTCATTTAATTTAATGTTAAACAATAATCAATAATTGTTTGCGTTTGTTGTACAGTTTAATGAACATTATTTAAAAATCAATAGCTCATAAAGGAAATAACGTTGGCACCATAAAAAAATTCTTATGTCTATGGTTGCGATTTAAAAATATTTGTAATCATATAAAAAATTCTGTCAAAAATATTGAAATTAAAGCTCAGAATTCGAGAGCTTTTACAGCTTTGGAAAGTAAATTTTCTGCAAGAATTAACAAAAAAATCTTTCCCTCGGCATTGCAAAGGAGATAAAAATATTTTATAGAGCAAAAGTATTATGATAAAAGTTAATAAATTGGTTATTAAAAAGCATATTTTTATCTCATTTTCAACGGGTCACCAATATTCATAATAATTTTTGTTCATAATAAAATATTCACCGACATGGTAAGTATTGATTTAGCATTCCCGGTGAAAGAGCGAACTAAAATTTCTTTAGGAGTTATCTTGAGTTTGAAGTAAGTCCCTTTCACTAGAGCCGAGGTCTCGAACTCGAAGTTCGTGCGGCCCGCTGTACTGAGGTAAACAAATAAATACCACAGGCCATGCACGGGCCCAACCATTTTATACTGGACTTCCCCGTTTTTAGTAAATACTTCTTATTCTTTTTAAACTAAACTTCAAGTGCAGTTTATACGATTGGAAGTATTTTGGTCGAGTTGTCTCTCTTCACGGACGTGATTCGCTATCAACTTTTGACGATGGCATTTAATCAAAAATTACTTCTGGCAATCGCAACAATCAACGTCTTTCACAAAGTCTTCCAAAAAGTGACTAGATACGTCCCTAATAATTTATAATTCATTGAAGCTGAATACTCTTAGTTTTTTTGTAGGTAAGTAGGTAGGTTTCAATAATATTTTTGAAGTGAAAACTTCTTTAGAACCGTTGTGATTTGAAACTCGATGAAGAGATACTAAAACCCATACATCTATAGGATTTAGCTTGCGAGAGAATGAGGTAGAATGAAACCTTACCTACGTACAGTACCTACGAAGCGTTGCGCTCTGTCAAGATGTCTTTTATACAGATAAAACTACGTTTTAATTCATCTGCTGGAAGATAAAACATAATCGTCATGAAAATCGACGAAAGTTTTACATGTGGTAGTGTTCTCTGGTGATTTTGTAACATTTTGGTATTGTTTTTTTTATACCATAAATTATTAATTTAACTGTTTCCCTAACCGAGGTGTTGTGCTTAAGAGGCCGGTATTCGCATTGCTACCGATTTCTTGCAAACCTCCCTTAAATATTTGAAGTTTTTAAGCTCTTAAAAAAATATATGTCATTCATGAAGATAATATCTAGACATTAGTCGCGCCCAAACGCAAATTATATAAAATTCCCTCTATAGAAAAAATCGCAAAGTATGCTCCAAAAATTATTATAAACACGTTTGTTTCAGTTATTTTACAAGTTATATGTATGAATAAATTCACAGCGTTTCTTTAAATGCTGTTTAAGACAATTATCGCGAGATTTTTGCTCTATTTTAAACGAGTCGTGTTTTATTAAAGATTATCACGATTTTTCATCGATTTTATCGTTGTAAATGTTAGCGCGCTCTTCTAACATTCGTAATTTCATATCTCTCCGTCTTCTTCTTTTTGGGGCCGGGAACTGAGCCTTAAGAAAAGCTAAACACAAGTCTTAATATCACGCAAATTAAGGTCCGGTAGTAAGCGTTCAAAAAGAAGAAGTAAGGGAGAAACGTAAATATAAATGTAAGAGGGAGCGCGCTAATATAAAAAACTATTATAATTAAGCGAAAGTAGTGAAAATATTTAATAAAACATGACTTGTTTAAAATATACCAAAAATCTCTCGACAAATGCTTAAGTTGTATTTAATGATAAACTGTGATTTTTTTCATAGCTAAAACATGATAAATAACAAGACAGAATGTGTTTTTAATAATTATCGGAGCATACTTCGCGATTTTTTTCTATCGAGGGAATTTCGTATAATTTCCGTTTCGGCTATACAAATGTACAGAATATTTTTAAGGAACTTAAAAACTGAAAGTGTTAAAGAGAAATATGTAATAAAGAACGGATTGCGGGGGCTTAAAGCAATGTCAAGATAAGGTTAAGAATTTCGAGACTAATGAGGACCGGATCAAATGGGTCCGCGGGCCGCCAATTTGAGTCCCCTGCGCCAAAGCCTCCACGCTTCAGCTCTCTTGAGGTATTCAAATGTCCCTCCGCGGCCCTCCAGGGGCAGGGGAGGTGGATGTGATTCGAGCCGTTGACTTGAGCCGGAGGGTCCGTGAGCCTTCTTTACTTTTTTTAAGGAGGGTTCAAAAGAGATGATGAGCGAAACTCTCGAGAATAAAAATCCACAATTTAATAATACCAGAGGGAACGGACATCAAACTTTTAATGCGACATCAAATTGCGCAGTACCTACCATCACAGATTAAAGATTCATAAATGTTAATTAGTTAAATTGAAAAAAAATAAAAAAGGCACTAAGAGAACCAAAAAAAATCATATCGTATACGAAATTAATTGCTTTGATTTTTCGAAATTCCTCCGAGAGTAAAGTGCACGAATATAAGAATGTATTAAATGATTGATGCGCATTAATTGTAATTTGGGGATCTTTACAAAAACTCATGACTCTGTGCTGAAACAGGCGGTCGGTTTGACTGACTCCCCTATCTTAACAAATACATTATATAGGAGTGCTGTCCTTATTTTACCGGTATTAGAATTGAAGACGCTCCGAGGAACTAGCTTCATTGATACCCTTGATATTGGTGCATAGTCGGGAAACATGTCAAACAACTTGGGAGGCGGGAATTAGATAACCAACACCCCTGCCGTAGATCACTCTAAGTATGACGACTTTGCAGGGGTGTCAGGGTTATGGGGTTAGATTTGTCTAGGTCTTAGCGGCGGATGGGTTTATACAATTATTTTTACTTACTCTTTACTTTTACTAAATATTTTGCTGCTTCTTCAAATTCTCCACACAGGGGGCCCTGAGGAAAATAATTTTCCCCGGGGCCTATGCCATCTTTTGGGAAGATATAAGGAAGGTTTTTTGAGGAGAGGAAGGAGTGGATATATTTGTAAGAGGAGGGAAACATAGAAGCCGGTAAATTATTTCGAGAACTAGATATACATTTTTAAACAAATTCACGGCTGTGCGTCCCTACTAAGAAATTGCATTGTGCTTTGTTGTCACCCCATGCTATTTTTTATGGATGACTCTAAATCGGCTTAGGATTATATTCAATCCAATCTGCTAAAAATACTGTCATAGAAAATAGAGGTAGGAGGGGCCAAGTCTAAAAATATCGATTCTTTATTATATTTTTGATGTTATTCAGAATTAATATGTCTATTAATTTGCATGGCATGTCTTTAATTGCAGACTTCGTTAAACATTGCTAGTGAAAAGTAAAGTTTACATGAATAATTTATCACACGCATGTATCATCAAAGCAAATATTTTCCTATGAAAATTAGTTATTTCATCTTTATTTTCGTGGTAATTTTTGTAAAATGGAAAAACATTCTGTTCATCAAATTCACGAATCGAGAACCGTTTTTTCTAAACTCAATCAATGCTTTACCCAAATCACATATTCCGTTTTTTAAAATACATCTACATATTTGAATTTTGATTTTGTTTTTATTGAAGTAATGAATTTTGTGAACGAATGAAATGGAATCAGATGTGGAAATAACCCACTTCTCGAAATCCGATCGAGCTAAAACTCGGCAGATAGACTAGCTGTAGGCAAAAATGAATTCTGTGGTGACTAGCATGCTCATGCACACACGCATTTTGCTGAAAATTATATTAAAAAAAATACGGCAGTTAAAACAAAAAATAAATATCGGTATTGTACAATTAGGATTTGGTTTAGGTGTTAGTTCCCAGTCCCTGTGAAGGAAAGAACAATCCTCAGACAAAAAAAAATCTTTGAAATTGTCTACTAGCCGGCCCAAGAGATGGCGCAACTTAATAACAACGAAAATTGAAAATAGTTGTTTTTCCAGAATGCTCCCATTCATTATATTTATTTATCAAATAATTGATGATAAGGAATTTAATTGTGTTTCAAAACCTCGCTTATTCTGGAAAAACTAAAAAAAATATAATTATGATAAGGAATTATTTATGATAAGGAATATGATTGTGTTTCAAAAACCTCGCTTATTCTGGAAAAACTAAAAAAATTTAATTATGATAAGGAATTATTGATGATAAGGAATTCGATTGTGTTTCAAAAGCCTCGCTTATTCTGGAAAAACTAAAAAAAATATAGACCCACCGCATTAACGTAGATTAGGTAAGTAAATCCACTATCAGTTAAAACTTAAAACTACGCTCGAAAATAAACCTTCCTTTACATATGAAAAAGCGCTCAAATGAAAGGTAATTTAAGTCGGTTTTAGTGTGAAGAACAATCATAAACACGGAGATTAATTCCAATTGATCATAATATAACCGTCTCCAAACACACCATAGAACAAGATCCTGATACTTGTTAACCTTTATGAGATTCTGCACGCATGAAACCTAACATGGTGAAATCATAAACCTTTCATCGTGGAGGGTCTGCGAGTACATGGGGATGTGACCAGCTAAATATAACCTTCTACCTATACCTGTAATACCTCCACCCCTAGCAGTCTTCTTCTTGAGTGGCGCCAAACGGTACATTTGGGATGATGGGAATTAGGACGGACCCAAACCCCTAAATTGAAACAGAAAACGTCACACAGACGAATCTACAGGACCTATAAACTAAAAATAGTATTATTTTTGACTGAGCATAGCTAAGGCCTGTTTTAATTCGAAGGCTTTGCATTTCGTTTGTCTGAAAATTTGTTTGTGTTTTCCGTGACAAGTTAATCATATCGAGATGGTAGCCGTTTCAGATAGTACCTTTTTATTTCGCCAGAGTGCGCCATGGGCGTTAGGAGCTATCAAATCGAAATAATCAACGTTACGCAAGGTCTACCACCATTCACAAATAACTACTAGTTTTATCTTGATACATACATGACGGCCGGCATGGTAAGCGGTAAGGATTTTGACTCGCGAAGCGAAGGTCGCGGGATTGAATCCCGGCGCGGACAAATAAATTTTATTTGAATAATTTGTGTTATTTCACAATTAATTCATTAAAAATAATGTATAGTACATTTGCGGCATGTTCCATGGTGGAAGATATTATCAGTATCGCCCTGGTGTAAGACCACCATTCAGAATTGAAACGTTGCTTGATATGGCGTTAGCCGTGTTCGTGACCAGATCTGAATAGCCAGGTACTTTCCCACCTTCCTCTTCCCCATCTCCTTCCTCTCCCCACTACATTTAGCCACACAACATACCCCGCCATAGTCTCATTGGCTCCAGACGGGAGCAGCTGAGACTCTTATGAGGTATTACTATAAAAAAAATATTTAAAAAACACAGCAATCCCACTGAGTTATAAAACTAATTTTGACACACACAGAGCTTTTATTTATCTTTGTACGAGTATGTGAATACAGTAACACTTTTTTACTCTGATATCCAATTTGCTACATGTTTTTTTCAATTCATACAATAAACCATTCGTCATAGAGCATAGTAGTTAAAGCCGGAGTTTGACAGAATTTATATTTTACAAAACATCTTCAGGTATATCATTTAAATAGTTGGAAATGAAACAGTTTGAAATGTTTAGCCAATGCTTCAATTCAAACGTAAAACGGAGTTAAAAATTTAAGTTTAGGACAAATAATACGAATGTGGCTGAGTCTCGACCTAAACAACATGGCCATAGACTTTCGAAAGTTAAATTCAAGAAGGGGAAAAATATTTAAACTCCTTGTTTAAATTATTCTAAAGATAATCGGTGGCTTAATAAACTATGCAAGTAAGGATAAGGGTGATCTTATATATTTTTTAAGCACAATAAAATTATGCGTTTAACCCGTCTGCTTGTTTAGGAATAAATACATTCAAAAATACGTAATCGCGTTATACTTTCATAAGACCAAAAACGTCCCGAGCAACCTTACATTTTAAAAGCTATATATCTCTCTTCCTCTCATGCAAACATATGTATTTTTCTTTTAACCAGAAAGAGAACGAAATAATGCTTCTTATTGTCTGTGAAATATGAAAGCTATCTTGCATAGATATTTTACAATCTCGATCCAAATTTAATGTTTTTACCGGTTTGGCGTGAAACCGAGGCTTCCGGATTGTGAGGTGCGAATATATTGAACCAAGCAGACGGGATGGACCTAAACATATCTTTAAATAATACCAATCGACATTTGGGCTAGCTTTTACGACATAAAAAAGTGTTTTGTTTCAGTATATACACTTAAGGAATTAATCGAATTACGTAAAATAACAGCTTTTCTGTAATTTATCGGAAAGCAGTCAGTTTTCGTCAGGAGTCTTAGGATATGTACGGGTTTCCAGTGTTCCAGCTATTATGGCGAAAATATTATTATTTTCGTTACTAAACCCGCCAACATGGGAGAAAAATAACAATTTTATCAGGGCGGGTAAAAGCCCCACCCTATCTTAATAAATATATATATTACGCACGTTATATAGTAAATATATATTCATAAGGAATGTGTTCAAAAAGCCATGTGCGAAAAATGAAAAATCTATACGTCGGTTTATTCATATTATACTTCAATTTTCTTTTGAAGGCCCGTACATTCCATATGAAGCTCTTGAATAATGAATGCATCTGAATTACTAACCTTAACCATGTAACAAAGGGTGTATGGAAATAGAATTAAAAATTTATTTGTAGATAAACTTTTTTATTTTAAACGCAAAAATACGTAATATTATGTACAAATTAGGTACCTACATATGCTTATAGCATGTAGGTTCTTTAATTACGCAATTTAACTTTTAGAAAACAAAATCTATATACATGAAAAATCTCGTGTCAAGGGGTTTGTGGTCGCACTCCTTCGAAACGGCCGGACCGATTTTTATGATTCTTTTTTATGTTTATTTGTTAGGTATGAGAAAAGGTCGTATATTTCTTACCGCTCGGTGATTAGGGTGTCCCTATCCAGAATTTTTTTTCTATTTTTTCGACTTTTTTTTGTATATATTTTTATTTGGCATAAAAAGTACCAACATACCTATAACCCCAAATTTTCACCCTCCTACCCCAACCGTTACATTTTTTAATAGCGACCCTCCCATTTTTAATCGCGATTTTATTTTTTTGTATGAACAAATTTAACCGTTGTTCGTATTTCAAACCCAACGAAATATTATTTATGTTGTTGAATGACAGATGGCGCTACGTCCACCTCATCGAACTTTCATTTATATGGCAGAACAATGTTTGCGGATTAGCTAGTACTGTATAAAACTGTACACTAACGGATATTTGATAGAAAGTAATTACTAGGAGATCAGTTGGCTCGAGCGGGCGTCTAGAAGAGAATGTTGGCTGCTAATATTGTGAAAGTGGAATTACACTGGCTTTAAATCTGTCGTAGATACTCAATGAGGGAAAACCATTGAAAATTGAAATGTATTACGCTGCGTTTAGTGACCAGATCTAAATGGCTAAGTAATTCATAACTTCCCTTTTCTAGTTTTTATCATTCTTCTCTTTGGTTTTTCGTTCCACCGTAAAATGATTTTCAAAATGGGGATGCCTTGTATCTTTCAATAACCTCAAATAGCACTTTCCTCTAATCTAAACGACACACCAAGGCTAGCAATGAATAATAACATACAGTAATGTTTTGTTATTATTTTGAGGTGCTTTATTTTATGGGCATTAAAAATTGACTCGGGAAACATAATTATTTTAAGAG
Organism: Limnephilus lunatus; assembly: GCA_917563855.2. Lineage (NCBI taxonomy): Eukaryota > Metazoa > Arthropoda > Insecta > Trichoptera > Limnephilidae > Limnephilus > Limnephilus lunatus. The sequence continues at coordinate 80,553,305 of OU830597.1, read as the reverse complement.
CAAATCGGGGCTAGTAGATTTTCTTTGAATAGATGAGTCTTTTGAGATGAATCTCATTAAAGTAAGTATTTAGTAAACAGTTCCGCTTTCTCTTTTTCCGTTGAACGTGAAAAGTTTTGTTAGACGAACGAACTTGTTCTATCAACTTTCAAAGCATTTGTGATACCATAAAGCATTAAGAGCGCATAACCAGCCAGCGGACGAAAATCCACATTTCGTCGAAAGATGTTCTTACGATCGTACAGGGCGGTTCCAATGAGAAAGATAAGGTATTCTCCGTACCAGCTTTTTAAAATTATAACTCAATATCGATTTTACTTCATCCCAAAGTTGCTTTAATTTATACCTGCATCCAAAAATGCTGAAAGGCGTGACGATAAAACTATTAAAATTATGTACTTTTTGTAATTATTTTTTGATCATAAGTATTTATCATTTTTCAATAATGTCTTAGCAAAATTAGAATGTAAAAAAAATCTGAAATATATTAGTCTGTAAGTTCGCAAATAAATGCACAAACGGACCAATTTTCGTCAAGAAACACATGTACTTATATATTTTTTAATAATTTTATTTAAACTAAAATTAAAATTCTGTTACATACGTTTACCAGATAATATATTGATTTATTTTACTGCATGATTATATGATTTGAAATGGGTGTTGTATAATATATGTACTTTTTTGAAAATTTAACAAATCCGCCAACGACCTATGGTATAACTTTATTATACTAAAAATTATGATTTTTTCTGAAAATTTAAAACATACGTTTACTAGATTAAAGAACAATCTTTCAAAACCAATTTATAATTTTTTGTGGAAAAGAGTCAATACGTCTAAACACTGATTTAAAAATGACATATTTCTGGTGTTCTCTGGTAATACACTCTTAACGAAAAAATATATAAAAGCTTTTAAAAAAAAATCAATGAACCAACTCACTATAAACGGGTTGTTTCAAAAAAATTTACGGATTCCTCAAATATTTAAAGTTAATTTTTACGTTATGTGTATCATGTCGTTATAGGCCAGTTGATTTATAAAACTGAAATAATCACAGAACTTGAGTAGAACTTACGTAGTGTGTGAAAATGAACTTCAAATATTTGATGAATTTGTCAATTTTTTTTCAAAAACCTATCCTTAGTTCGGACCCGAGCGATAACCTACTTAGATAAACGGGGTAAATACTGTTGTAAAAACAAAAACAAAAAAAAAACGATTGGTAGATTAGATCTCAGATTCTCCCTCGTGAAACCATTCAGAAACGAAACGTTGAATGAAATATCTTATGGCGTATTTGGTAACCTGATCAGCTATTACGCCAGATATTTCCCAGACTTTCTCTTCCCTATTTCCTTCTCTCCCCATTCCTTTCACCCTCATAACATACCCCAATTGGGGATGCCTTAGTTAGACCCTCCGACTCCACTAGACGGGAGCAGATGGGACTCTAATGCGGTATTCACACAAAATCGACCTCTCAGTTTCAATTCACTTGCTCGAAACAAAACTTGTTATAACGAATGTTTAGATATTATATAAAACAAAATTGTTCGTCCTGTACATGTTTTTTACGGCACGAATATTGTTCTTCTTCGTGATATTATGTTTGCACTAAAAATTCTCACGATTTTTGTTGTGAACCGAATAAACAGACTGTTTAAACAGCATCTACCACTCACTGCTTTGTAGGGCGAAAATATAAACAAAAAATTAACCTTTTTTGATTTTATGGATTCTTTCGTACTCCCGTAACTGGCTGGGGCTTATTCAGATACCCCATGTCTTCTAACTAGTTACCAGTACTGCGGCTCATTCGGCCTTATTACTATCACACACTGATGGTTTTAATAACTAGACTGCATGACCATTAACTAGCCAGCGGCCGAGAATTCATATTATTTCGAAAGATGTTCTTACGATCCTACGGGGCGGTTCCAATGAGAAAGATTAATTATTCTCCGTACCAGCTTTTTAAAATAATAACTCAATATCGATTTTTTTTCGTTCAAAATATGCTTTTATTTATACCTACATTAAAAAAATGCTGAAAGGCGTGATGATTAAACTATTAAAATTATGTACTTTTTCTAATTATTTTTTGATCACAAGTATTTATAATTTTTCAATTAACTAAGCGAAATAATAATGTAAAAAAATCTTAAATATATTAATTTGTAAGACCATAAATAAATACACAAATGAAGTATTTTTGTCACAAAACAAAACGTTTGTGACGTGTGCCGATCTTTTTTTAAATGATTTTATTTAAACTAAAATTTAAATTCGTAAACATAGCTTTCCCAGATAATTTATTGATTTATTTTACTACATAATTATATGATTTGAAATAAGTGTCGTATAATACATAATTTTGTTTGAAAATTTAACAAATCTGCCAACGACCTACGGTAAAACCTTATTGTACTAAAATAAACATACTTTCTCAAAATTTGAAACATGGCTTTAGTAGATAAAATAACAGTTTAATTTTTGTGGAAAAGAGTCAGTACGTCTAAAATTTGATTTGATACTGACTTTTTTCCGGTTTTGTCTGGTCATTCCCTCTTAAATGATATTTTTTTATGCGAGTACCACACGAGAGTTCCAACTGCTCCCAACCGTCTGAAGCCAGTAAGATTATGGTATCCTGAGTATAGGTTGTGAGGTCGAAGGAGTGGGGGGGGGGGGGGAAAGATGGGAAGAGGAAGGTAGGGAAGTACCTGACCGTTCAGACCTGGTCACCAAACACGACTATTCAAACAACGTTTCGATTCTGAATGGTGGTCTTTCCACAGGGCGATACTGCAAGCATTTACCACTTTGGAACATGCCGCAAATACATATATTATGTATATATAAGCGTGGAATCAAACAAATTAATTTTAGGATTTGAACCAGCAACCTCCACATTCGTAGCCAAGGATCGATTACCACTCAACCACGGAGCCTGTTTGTTATTTAAAAATAACCAAATTTCAATCGCACGAACTGCTATTAATACTTCTTTTATTTACTCGTTTGGTCAAACCGCGCCGGCCGCCAATGTCACCTTATATCTGGTATTGGTCAATTTCTCGCACGTCACACTAAACCACGTAACTTAACTTGCATAATTTGGTTGGTACCCAAAGATATTTTTTAGAAGAAATCCCTCCTCCATTATGGAAAATCCTCCTTACCTATTCGACAAAATATTATGTTTACTTCGTCAACGCTCTCGAACGGTGAACGACAAGAAAATTCTCAAGGTTTGACGTAGATATTAGAAAGAAATATAAGAATTGGATGGTGTATGGTACGTACCAACACGAGACAGAAATTTAGTCGAATTTTATTAAACTTCTGATTTTTCTGGATGATTGAAACAGGTGATAGATCAGTATGTTTTTCTTTTAAAACTATTTTTTTCTTCTTTTTCTTTATTCATTATATAATTTGTGTACAGTTTACAGGTGATTCGACTACCACGCTAGGCACATGCCCGTACTATGAAGTCAAGGTGTAGGCATTGGTATATTTTATTAGCGTTGAATTTGGGAGGCGGGTCTGGGGAATCATTTATTGGATAACCAACACCTCTGCTATAGGTATTTTTTTTGTGTTTGATTTGTAGAACTTCATTTAATTTTTTTTAAATTAAATTTATTAGTAATATGTTATTATCAAGTTCTGCAAGTATTTAAGTATGTATTTTTGTTACAGCTATTTCGACTTAGAAGGTCATTTTAAAACTGTCCGCCATAGGTCACTCTAAGTTCACGGGGTCCCTAGTTCATGGGGTCAGGTTTTTCCGGATCTTGGCGGCAGATGTATCTGCCCACCAACAGCGTGGAAGGCCGGATTGGGAAAGACTGGTTGAAAGAGATCTTTTGACCTCTCTAGCAGGACTCTCTCGACCCATCGCCTTGCACCACAGTTGTAGGAATGGATTCATACGTCCATCACTCCTATACATACTAACCCCCAGATTCCTATAACCACCACTCATACCTTTTTCCTTCCAAGAACTTCCTATCCTTCCCTTCCTTAAAAAGGCCCTCCACACACCATCCCCTAAGTTGACATAGGCCCTGAGGGAAATTATTTTCCTCGGGGCCTCTTGTGTGGAGCTAATGTTAAAAAAGGAAGAAAATAAATTATAATAATGATCTTCTTACTTGCATAAGTGCGGTATAAATTGAGTCACCTACCTAAACAAAATGATTAAAAATTAATTGAATACATCCATTTTCGACGAATTAATTTCTCTTCGTATGTATTTAAAGAAACTTTAAAACATAACCAATTTAAAAAAAAAATTATATTAAGTTAAAAGAAATATAATTTTTCGCTTTCCTTAAGTACATCAGAGTAAATATAGTATTTATATGAAGTAGTGTATAGTATAGTAGTAATATTTTTAATTTTGTTCTAACAACTTAAGTTTAAATAGTTTTTTTTAAAGGTATTAATATTCTTCTCCGAATTTAGGTTATCTGGAAGGAGATTAGGTATATGTGTCGCCCTTGTGGCTAATGCTTCTCTTGCCACTTTCAGTCTTGACAGTATTTGTGTACAATTTATTATGTTGTCTTCATTAATTTTACGATGAATAGATATATTATTATATTGGCAATACAGTGTGTAGACAAGTAGTAACAAGTACGTTTTCTAAGTAGTATCGTTCTGTGACATTGAATAATATAATAGGAAATAGCCTTAACCCCGTGTCTTACGAGAGATCTCAGGAGGCTCCGTCAAAGTGCTTAACCTACAAAAGTAGACATTGGATTCTTATTCAAAGCCACGCTAAGCGTTTAGATATGCGAAAAACCTTGTTTGGCGGAAAGCTGGTCAATTAAACGCATTTTTAAAGAGTTGACACTAATGTTATTGTCAGTCGGTCAGTAATAAGGTTGCTTGGAATGTCTTTAGTCGTGTTTAGTGACTAGGAATAGTCAGATCGAGCAGTTAGGTCCTAGTCTCCAGATGCAGAGATCGTCGGTTTGAAACCTGGTATGCTCGTAGAGGTAGTAGCTAGTAGCGTACGTTCACTATATTAAAGCTATACGTTATACCTACTGTGTTTGTAAACTAATACTCGTAGTATCTTTAAATAAAAATTGTACAACAGTTTTAAGATTATTTGAAGAGTAATTAAATATATCTGCTGTTTTAGAAGTTTGGTTTAAAAGCACCATTCCTTTTGTCATGCTTATGTGCTAAAACATCTGTTCTGCGGTGTGATAGCTTGAAAAAATCGTGCCGACGACTATGGCTGAAGTTTCGAGCACGTGTAAGTCGGTTCCGTGCCAATTCAGAATCAAGTTAACTCAACACCTCTTTGAAAAGTCATTAAAACCCATAACCCCAACCTAACGTAACCTATTTAACCATTTTGTCATAATTTTTAATGACTTTAAGGAGGTTCTAAGTTGAGTTGTCCGGTCACACGGAATGGGCTATAAATAGAAAAATTAATTATAGTAAAAGTAATTATTATTGCATGATTGGCAAAACGTGTGGTATTCGCATCGGTATTGGTATTTGCAAAAGTCTACAGATACTCCCAGTATTGATCTGGTGAAATATCACAATAAAGCATCGAAACGTTGCTTAACTGTTAAGTGACCGGATCTAAATAACCCTGTAATTTCCAACCCCTCCCTTCTTCCTCAAATCCTTCCAAATTTTCAACTAAATACGCAAAATAGTATAACCGTAAATCAGCTGTACTAATCAATGTATTCATATTTAAAGTAGGGGTGGTATAATATATTGCATTGGGGTTAATCTGTACCGTCTCCAACCAAAATCGATCGGAAGCCAGAGCTAGGGGCGGCCCTAGCGCGTAGGTGCGGTTGGAAGGCCTTATCGTCTTGTTAACCTATTCGTGAGGCTTAAACGTACCTACTGTAAATGCGGAAATTTCCTCCCAGGAGGGATATCGACGCTTCGCAAGGCCAGGGGACACATAACTACCCTAGCGTACTAGAGAATACATTCAAAACAGAGGAGTAGTTAGGGTTAATTAATTAAAGGTTCGAAAACCGTTACTAAGGATCAAGCAGAAATCTATTTTAATTGAAGTAGTAAAACTCTCAAACGGTCATCAACATAATGAAATTCTCGTGGAATGTTTATTGTGGATTATCCAGGTAGACGCACATATATTACTAACAATGGCGTTGCAGCTACTTTGCAGATTAAATTGTTAAATTTAGATTTCTTTTATTCAGGGCGGACGTACGGAGAAATGAGGGTAGGAGAATATTATATGAAGCGAACGTAAATGATGTAAGAAGTCGGGGATGTCAGAGAAAGATGTGGCACGTCCGATTGAATCGAGTACCTACTTGAATCGGATCATGTGTAAGAATATAAAAAAAGTATTAATGAGACGGTGTATGACTGTGATTTGTTTACTACAACTTCTTGTATATATTTTCGCAACTATGTGTAAACAGGTATGTATCTATTTTCTCTGTGGGATGTGCAGGATCGCGGTAAACTTCTCATACTCCGGAATAGAGAATGTATCTATAAATACGAGTTTATTTTTTCTAATAATGGGCGAGCTGGGAACACTTGAAAATCATAAAAAAGTTATACTAAGAAGATTACTGAAATTGTGAGACGTAAACCCATTCACGCTATAAAACAAAAAACCGGAAATTCCTGACCTATATTCTAGTATTATCATTTATTTTCATATACAAACTAAACTTATATAGGCATTGTTTCAAGGATATGAATATGCAAAATCATTCCCGTTTAATCGTCCATAACATTAACTACTCTGCACATATTGCATAAGCGAACTATTGGAAGTTCAGAGTTGCATATGGCAGCTGATGTCAGCACTATAAAGGTAGGAGCAATCCACTTATCCCCGAAGAAACTGTTCAAACTGCACCATAACTATCATATAAAAACTATAATATAATTATTATTATTTTTAATTGGTAAACTAATGTTTAAGACAAGATTTTTATGCATAGCACAAAGGGTAACAATTATTATAAGCAATAATTATTAGCCTGAAACACTCATCAACATTGAAAAAATCTTCCGAGAAAAGATAAATGCCGCCGACGGGACTTGAACCCGCGTCCTTTTGATATCCGGTCAACTACTCTACCAACTACAAGCCGACGTAGCTCAGTTGGTAGAGTAGTTGACTGGATATCAAAAGGACGCGGGTTCAAGTCCCGTCGGCGGCATTTATCTTTTCTCGGAAGATTTTTTCAATGTTGATGAGTGTTTCAGGCTAATAATTATTGCTTATAATAATTGTTATAATATACTTACCATAATATAATCTACGTTTTGCACTTTCGAAATCGACTCTTTAAGAAACGATCAATACTTAGAGCCCTTACATTTTCGAAATACAATCTCAAATTATTACTTTAAATGATGGCCTAGAACACCCTTGAAGGGTGAAAGCCAGAAATAATTAAAAAAAAAACTCAAATTATAAATCAAAATACAAGTCAACAAATCTTGTGGGTGTGCTAACTCAATTTAACTCCTGGATAAAATAATAAAATCAATTATAAATCTGTGAATTGAATAATGTACATGTAAAGAAAAAAATAATTATGCAATTCTTGTACATCAGCGAAACATGCTTTGTTTAAACTGATTCCTACAAATCTATTAAAAAAACTAATCACGCAAGATTGACCGAACTCACTTAAAATAGTACTTTTATCGAAGGAAGCAAATACTTTGTGGTGTGACATTATATATATTAAATGAAAAAACTCACTTTGTAAAACACCACTTTATTTGAATTAATAATTATTTAATAGCCAACCAGGTTTCGCTTAGCTCAAGCTTCATCAGGGCTATTATATTAACTAGTTAATAGTTAATATAATTAGTTAATATAATAGCCCTGATGAAGCTTGAGCTAAGCAAAACATGGTTGGCTGTTAAATAATTATTAATTCAAATGAAGTGGTGTTTTACAAAGTGAGTTTTTTCATTTAATATAAAATAGTACTCATCTAACAAGAATGTCCCTATCGTGATTTTCAAATATGCTCCAACCTACCAATTTAGGCAGGCGTTCCATATATCTCTATTTGGGAAAAGGGTATGGTTACCGCTGCCCCGGGAATCATTTATTGGATAACGCACACCTCTGACATTGGTCACCCCAATTGTGGTTCTCTAGGTTTGGCGACTTATCAGGAGTGCCACGGTTCATAGGGTGAGGTTTGTCTGGATCTTGGCGGCGGATGTGTCTGCCCACCAACAGTTTGACAGGCCTGTTGGGGAGAGACTGGGTGAGGGAGACCTTATGACCTCTCCAGCAAGACTGTGGGAGGGATAGATTCGTACGTCCGTAACTCCTGAACACACTGACCCTCAGATTCCTACCCATCCCTTAATCTGTTTCCTTCCAAGAACGTCTTCACCTTCCTTTCATAAAAATACATTTCTCCTAGCATCTCCAAAGATGGCATAGGCCCTGAGGGGAATTATTTTCCCCAGGGCCTCCTCTGTGAAGCGAAAGTAAAAAAAAAATGTAGATTTTCCATAAGAAATTTATTTAAGACATATAAAATTTTAACCTATTTAAAGCAGATATTTTGATGGGTGCAATTCCAGCAGCAATTGAAGTATGGATAATTGTCCCCATAATAAGTAATATCGTCGCGTTGGGGTGTAATTTTGTCCGTGTAAAATTTTGGCTGTTTAACCTTGGTAGGTACGTGAAATCCACGTTGGTGTAATTTCTTACCGATACTCCCCTAAACATTTACATTCTTGGTAAAATTTATTTACTGTCATAAGTATTCAAAGTTACACGTGCATATTTCTGATGAGATTTACATAGTTACGAATAGGTTATTCAGTGGCTAAATATTTATTACGCTCGCGTTATTCCAAGAGAGAAAAGAAACCAAGCGTATTCTGAATTCATAAGAATTTATATTTAAGCATGAAAAAGAAAAGTGGTAGAAAAAGAAGATACTCTTTGTTTGATTAAAAAGTTATGTGGTACAAAAAAATAACGAACGGCATTCATTCCCGGGTTACGCATTAATTAAATAAAGAACGATAAAAATTCCCGGGTAAAAAACACATTAAATGCATAAAGAACGATTAAATAATACCGGGTTATGGATTAAATAATTAAATAACGATAAAATAATACCGGATTATGGATTAAATAATTAAATAACGATAAACATTCCCAGGTTAGAGATTAATTAAATAAAGAACGATAAACATTCTCGGGTAACACATTAAATAAATAAATAACGATTAATATTCTTGGGTTGCGCATTAAATAAATAAATAACGATAATCATTCCAGGGTTACGAATTAAATAAATAAAGAACGATAAAAATTCCCGGGTTATCCATTAAATAATTAAAGAACAATAAACATTCCCGGGTTATAGATGAATTAAATAAAGAACGATAAACATTCCCGGGTAACACATGAAATAAATAAATAAGTAAATACTGATAATCATTCCCGGGTTACGTATTAAATAAAAATAAGAAAAATAAAAATTCCCGGGTAATCCATTAAATGATTAAAGAACGATAAACATTCCCGGATTATAAATTAAATAAATAAAGAACGATAAACATTTCCGGGCTACGGATTAAGTAAATAAGGAAAGATAAACATTCCGGGCTACGGATTAAAAAAATAAAGAAAGATAAATATTCCCGGGTAACACACAAAATAAATAAAGAACGATAAACCTTCCCGGGTAACGCATTAAACAATTAATGAAAAACATTGGTGGGAAATGCATTAAATAAATAATGATAAATATTCCCGGGAAATGCATTAAATAAATAATGATAAATATTCCCGGGAAACGCATTAAATAAATAATGATAAACATTCCCGGGTTATGCACAAAATGATAATTGGTAAGGGCAAAAAAATGATCCCACGGCGGCGCCCGGAACAATATTAGCCATTGTATATTAGCAAAATAAACGATTAGGGGTAAGAAATTAGAACTTTCGCTATCTAGGCGTCTGTTTAAACTACTAAGCTAACGTGTCAACCAATCACTTTTTTCCATTGCATACGTTGATGATGATGTATGTATGATAACAAATAGGTTTCATTTTTGTTAGTCCAATTAGTCCGATTTGACCTCCAACGCTCTTAGTACGCAATGGCGCCTCTAATTGTAGCTCTATGATTGCATATATAAATATATAATGGTGTTTATGAAAATATTTTCTTCGCTTAAAGTTTTACCCGTCAGAGGCACCCACCTTCCTTTAATGCAAGAGAAGGTGGTTTTTAGCATAAAACCATCGCAAGTTGAAGTGGGAGAATTTCATCCAGCTTTGTTATTTGTCAGTTTACTACTTATAACCTAAATATTTTAAACGCGAGACTTTGATCATGACATGTAGTGCTGCAAAAGACGCGGGTATCAAATGAAAATAGTTTGGCGCTGTTTTGCAGGTAGCAAGTTCAGATAAATACAGGAAATTCTATGGTATACATTGTAGGTAACGCACGAACAAATTTAAAGCAGATTAAATGATTTTTATGTGTTTCGTGCCCGAGTAGTCTCATCTGTGAAGTGAATTCGAAAGCTGAAATTTCATATAGCAGTTTCTGGAGAATAACGTAGAAATAGACACTCCACCAATAACATAAAATCAATAGAATAACATACAGCTATAAAATAAAACGTATTATTAAGCAGAAATTACATACATCATTATATTGAATCTCCAATAAAGTATCTATTCATACTTTAAATTAACATAAACACATTCAAATGGTTCGCGTACGTCAGATGTTTTCGGGGAATGGATAAATATTTTTGAGAACTTTTACTAAACTATTTTCAAAATGGATAAATAATCAGACATCAAAAGATATATAGCTGTAGCACGTGGTGGGATAACGGTACGGAAGCAACCTTGTTAAAAATAATAGGTAGAATACTATTATATATTTTCTAACAAGTGGAAACCTAATATTCGTACGTGAAAATGTTTAATGTCGAAATCGAAATCTTTTTATGACACTCCCGTTCCGAAGGGGGTAACAAAATTACCCCAAACGAGAGTTTTATGCGATATCCATGTAAGTTATTTTTAAATTACATACTAATATAAATTAGACAATCCCCGAAAACCATTCGGCAATCCATCTGCATTAAAACAAAATTTTACTATGTTTAAGATATTAAAAAAATATTTATAAAATTCCCATGATATTACTCATCCTATCCACCCCTTTATCATAACTTTTTAAAAAATTCGCTGCTGTAGTAAAATGTGCATCTTACTGAAAATAATATAATTATATTGGATTTACTGCTTACTCTACTTAAGTCATATTTTTTTAACGTTTTACATTAAAATGATCTGCTGTGAGATGGGCTATTTCCGAATAAAATGATAGATAGTAGCTAATATCCGAGTATTACTGGAAAAGGCAAACAATCTGGGGCCTAATGCTAGAAGTGCCTATATCAAATTTCTGAATCGCCTCAGGATGAAGATTGTTTACCGATGTCTTGACACAAAAACACTGAATTAAAATTTTGACTTAGGCCACAATTTTATAGGCATTCAAAGCACCCAAATAAGGTAGGTTTTAGATTACTTTTTGGAACCTAAATCAAATTACCAAAATTGAAATAATCCTTCTGGCATTAACCCCTTGATATATAATTCATCGGGATTGCTCTGTAACAAGAAATATATATAATATGGGGGGCCTTAGCGACTCCCTTCGGATCGTATCTACGTAATATTTATCTTCACGTACAAAAAGGATTTATATTGACCTCAAATTATTTGTGCACTTGAAAACATCTAGACAAAATTTTAAGTAGATATTTATGTTGTATGGATAAAGCCTTCTGAAGAGAAGGGTATATTTCCATTAGCTGATACTTGATATATCGGTGCGAGGTTAAATTATTATTACGGTAGCTAGTTTTATCGCTAAGGTAGGTACCGTGAAGGAGGGTTTCAGAACGGTCGAAGCACTCAGCAAACTACGAGAGTTATTGTGAAGGGAATATCTCAATACCCCTTATAGAGGTATAAGCGGTTGCATCCCTGTTTAGCCTCCGTTGATGCAAAAAATGTATTTTGCAACGGGTTCTTTTATTACGCTATATTTTTTCCAAGAAAAAACCTTCTGGGGTTAAGGAATAACTTGAAAATACGTAATAGAATTCACCCTACGTTCATCGTATTAATTTTTTTCTATGTTACACCTGACAAGAGCACCCCTTTTTGTGTGGTGTTAAGCAGGAGAACTACATCGTCACCCGGTTGAACTGCGGTATGAGGCAGGTTTAAGTTGAAGCTATTGGAAGGGATTTATTAATGCGGGTCTTGATATATATGAAGGAGGAAAAACAGATGCCGGTAGCTCGTTCCACATCCAAGCCGACTTACACAAAAAAAAAACATATCGAGTGCAATTCACACACGGTAGAAGTGAAACAACGACACAATCTCAACCAATAGGAGCCTTGAAAAGTGAGCTCATAATCATAGTTGCCAATGAGAGCAACTTGACGCTTCGTAGGTACTGTAAGTAGGAAAGGTTTCGTTCTATCTCATTCTCTCGCAGGAAAAATCATATAGATGTAAGTGTTTGTCTCTTTTTAATGTCAATTCCCTCTTCATTGAGTTTCATATTACAACGGTGCTAAAGAAGCTTCAAAAAGTCGGAGAAATGACCCGTTATCGTGAAGCCGACATTAAATGTGCACGGGTGTTACTGTAACGCATAAACCAAAAATTCATTGTAATATTTTACAACATAACTTCCAAAAACGGTTGTGCTTCAAAATAATAAATTAACCGTTATCTATGAATGAACATTTTATTAAAGTAAACTTTACGCACGCTCGACTTGGGGGGTAAGCTGGTGATTGCGAAAAGTGTGATGTTACGAAAAGTAAGCTGGTGAATGCGTTACGAAAAGTGTTATGGAAAGGTGCGAGCATAAGGAACATTTGTTGAATAACCATGCCATAGATCCCCTTAAGGTCGTATGTCACCCCAAGGTTGTAGGTCACCCCAAGGTCATAAGTCACCCCAAGGTTTAAGGTCACCCGAAGGTCGTAGGTCACCCCAAGATCGTAGGTTACCCCAAGATCGTAGGTCCCCCCAAGATCGTAGGTCACCCCATGGTCATGTCACCCCAATGTCATATGTCACCCCAACGTCAATATCAATTTCATCCGAATATCATATGTTCTTTTATAAGTTAGTGAAGTTTTACGTTTTATTTCAGTCGTGTGGTCTAAAGCACTCATTTTTTAAAATTATTTTTAGTTTACCGTTAATGATTTTATATTGTACATAGAAAAATTCATACGTGGTCGTTAAAAAGGGAACGTTAAAAGAGTTTCACGAGAATCCGCGCTGCAAGCATATTAAATATTAAATTACAGTGACGTTTTTAAAGTTTTTTTCGTAAAATAGAGGCCCCAGCGCACCGTGTGTAAAATAGTGTGCAAGCAGAGAAATATGTAGGTTAAGTCGTAAATATGAAATTATACGCGATAGTGGTTTCTTTACAGGCGGGAGAATTGCTTTTCTGCGCTGAACGCAGTTAGAAATATAACAGCACGGGTTGGGGTGGGGAATGGACGCTTATTAATTCAAAATTTAATAAAAGTTTCCGCGACAGCCTATTATAAATGAAATTGAAGGCGCGAGTGATAAGATCGTGGGCTTGAAGTAGCCAGAATTTTCCTGAAAATCAAAATATAATGTAGGATTTATCCCCGATTCCGACCTTCTATAAAGTGACATAATAAAAAGTTTAAAGGAAAATTATGTCCTATAAATTTTCTGTCAACATTATGGATATTATGTATTATTATTTTGTTTAATGCGTAGAACTCTATTTATACATATATTTTTTTTATTTTATTTAAAGGGAAATCTATTTAATAATTAAAAAAAAAAAAAAAAAAAATACTCGCGGAACTTAATAATAAAATTGATTTAAATCAATCACCCAACCTGCGGCTCATGGGCCGCATGCGGCTCAATTAAAGATTTTTTGCGGTGCAAAATATAGTTTTTAGCTTTCAATGTTTTGGATTTTGGTATTCCTACAACAAAAAGAAAAAATCGTTTTCTTAAGTTAATATTACATTTTGTGAAATTAGAACTTTTTTGTTATTAGATCTAGAACTCTCGATGGAGGTTTTGATTCATTGACTGAAAAGTGCTTGGCGGTTGGCCGCACTAGGAATTTATTTTTGCAAACAATTCCAACCAGTACATTTTTTCCGCACATTTTTCGAAAGATCGATTGTAAGTGACCTGATTTTAATAAGTGGAAGGACAAACATAGACGTATGTATAGTCAGTTTATACCAAGTTTAGACCTTCTAGCATTGAAGGTAGCGGTTTCCCAATAATGGCATTTTTGGACATCGAATTACCGATAAAAATTAACGGTTAAAATGTTTCCGCCATTTACATCCATGGACGGATGCTGACTGCCCCCCTCTACCCCCTCCACTCCCACAAGTGACCCACCTAAGCTCAGTAATATTTGTTTTGGCCCATCAATCGATTAATGTTGAAGATGGTAATAATGATGAAGATGGTAATAAATTTGATTTATTTAAATTAATTTTTATATCATGTTCGCTAAATTGGTACTTTAAAACCGACGATTCTCAAATAACAGCACTGTGTCAAGTAGCTTTTGAAAATTAATCTTAATAAATAAATCAAGATCTTAAGCCGTTTTATTAATATTTACAAACCGTCCGACAGTTTTGAAAGAACCTTTCCACCGCCAAGATTCAGGACAAAAGTTTAAATTAAATTTAATTATTAATTGCCAAGTGACAGGCAGATGTAGTAATAAAAACCGACCGTCATCATTCTTTTTCGCGTAAATATAAAAACGTTCAATTGAAATAGAAAGATAATCTTAAACTCTTGAAGATTTTAAATTTCATTTGAGGACCTTCGCGTATCCATTTATTAGTAAGTGAATTAAGTAATACTCGTGTGTGTGACACGATTAAGACTATTGATTAATCATACCGGTGAACGTCAGACATGACCTTGTGCATAACTTATTTAGCCAAGATCAGAAACTCTGTAACCCATGTGACGCGAAGAGGTTGTCAGTTTTCAATAATTGACTGATCGTAGCGAAGTCTTGTAATAATAATTCGACTGTTTTCATTTCGTATGTCCATAAATTTGTTTCCGTTTCAAGATGGTTGCCATTTTAATGGTTCGGTGAAGATTTTTTTTCAAATGTTAAATCTTGGTATTTATTTGAACTTTCTTATTAGAATTTTTTCAATATTATGGTAGGTACCTGAAGAAATTTTTAACAAAAGAATTATCATTGAGACAGTGATATTTCTTTGGACCATAGAATAAAGCACTTCTTCTTCTTTGTGTGCCTTATCAGATCCCCTCTACGCTGGCGATCACTATTGAAAAGGTCTCTCTGTCTTGCGCTGCCCGGAATAGCTCCTCCACACTTCTAATGCTGGTCCACTCTCGTATATTTCGCAGCCAAGACATTTGTCTCCTACCAGGCCCTCGGCGACCCTCTATCTTGCCTTTCAATATTAAATGGAGCAAGTGATACTTCTCCCCTCGAAGTATATGAGCTCTGAGTACATACATAGTATATGAGAATAAAGCACAACAATCCTTATTCCATCTAATGTACAAATTGTAAAATTCCTTATTTGATCCATAAAATACATGGTTACAATTACGTACGTATGTATTTATGTACCTACTTTAACATCTAATGATTTTAGAGGAAATTTTGGTTATGATTTATTAAATAAGAGATAATTAGAACCACTCTTTTTTGAACGCGAGGTCTACTATTCACAGAACTATTAGTTTTAACGTAATGTTTAAAAAAAAAACCTTAATAACCTTAACCGTTGCGCTATACCTATGTACCTACTGTACATACTTTAACAGAGTGATTCCGTAACTATGGCACCATTACTACACTGCACTACAAATGCCGAAATATGTTTGCAAATAAGCACTCACAAAACCAGAATATGCACTAAAAATATAAACGAAGAAAACAGACAAATTTCAAAAATACTCCTGTAAGCTATGAAGCTAAAAATGGATACAATTTTCGCATTTTTGATTTCGGTGTGGGAGGGATGGCAAAACAAACGAATTTTTGTTTACATCTATTGGGTATTTTTTCGCAGTTACGGAGTTTTTTAAATTTAAATTTTTAGGAGAGGGGAGGTGTTTACAGAACGACGGCAATGTTTTAAAGATCAAGTGCTTAGCTCATATCTGACGAAGTTATAGGTTCAAATATGCTTATTATCGTACGTCCAGTTATTAACAATTATATTATATTACGAGAGTATACAGATCCAGTAATAACATAGTTAGGTATGTAGATTATGCAAGTTCAGTGCAAATCGCCATCGCAATGAACTAGAGCTGCGAAGGGCAAAGCAATTCCAGATCACAGTAACCGCTACGATATATTGAAGACCTTGTCCTTATAATTAAATTGATTAATTTGACATCGGTAAATCAGGGTCTAGGTTGCATCTCGTAGATAACAATGGCTCTATGTAACATGTAAATAACCTTAGACGTAAATAAACCGGTCCCCTTGGTCAAGGGGAAGGCTTTCGGCTAGCAATCCGGAGGAAGCGGGTTCAAATAAAAAGTGATTAATGTATGTTATTTCACAATTTTATTAATGTAAAATAATAATACCTATATGCACATTTGCGGCATGTTCCAGAGTGAAAGATACCTACACTCAATAACACCATGGTGTAAGATCACCATTCATAATCGAAAGGTTGCTTGAAATGGCTTTAGCCGTGTTTTGTTACCAGATCTGAATAGCCAGGCACTTCCCCACTTTCTCTTCCATAATTACTTTCCCTCCCCCAGTAAATACAACCTCAAAACACCCCCCGATTGGGGATGCCTAGCTTTACTGGTTCCAGAAGGATGAAAGCAGTTTGGTACTCTTGTGCGAAAAACGGTTATAGTATGTTTAAGTATGCATGATTGTGTATAGGCGTGTACGTATGTTTGTGTGTGAAAGGATATGTGGATATTGTTCTTGAGGGAAGTAATCACAATCAATCAATTATATCATTATTACATCAACCAACTAACTTTGTTATTGACTCTATAAAATCAGTTTGTTTTATCATTGAATAGAAAAAGATTATTAATAGTGAAGCACGATAAATATTTAATGTGTGATAGATTATTAAAGTACCCACTTAAGGTAAGATAGGTACAAATGTAATTAAAAATAAATCGATCATAATATTGCGTATTAGACAAAACAATAATAATAATGCGTTTTATAAAATTATATACTTTATTTTTGTGAAAACAAACGATTAAAAATTGTAAATATTGACAGTGGTTTTTTTATTGTCAGTTTCAAATTACCTATGCCTTAAGCAAGGAGTCCAGAGAAAAGTATAAATTTTTTATGGTTGTTATTGAAATTCTTTGAATAATCAGCTCTTGGCGTGCATTCCAACAATGCAACAATTTAATTATAAACAGTAACAATTTATCAAGAGTTCTTGTTATCAAACAGAATAGATTAAAGGAATGGCATGGGAGTTCCGCAAAATTTAATTCCGTTGAAAAAAATTAAAACTCACAATTAGAAGACTGATGGCATGGGAATTGATTACTTAAAGAAAAATGTATTAAATTAAATATAAATACATACATTGTCCTCGATTTCATAATGGGCAAAATTCGTTATAAGAAAGATTAACATTTTGTGTGCTGACATATCTTATCCTTAATGATATTAAAAAAAAAAAACATTTCTCTGAATTTCAGCTATTCTGGGGAAACCACTTTTAGTGGATTATATACTACTTTAAAAATTTACTAAAGATTACCCGGCTTGCGTTGCAATGCCACATAAAAAAGAAGTTGTCTCTCCCTGCGTGTTGTTTCCCAGGCGTCTCCGGTCCCGCCCCCGGTCACCTCTCGTGTCCCCTTTTCTCCCCGCGTTTCCCTTCCACATTCCCCGTATTCGAACCTACTCCCCGCAATTTTATTCCACTTTCCTTGCCTTCCCCCTTCCCTTATACCTTTTCCCGCTAACCCCCTTCCTTCGGTCCCCACACCTTTTTCAGGATTCCACCCGCCCTTCTCATCTTCCTCACATTTTTTTCCATATTTTCTCACCATTTAAAGCTTCCCTGGACCACGACAAACATTTCAAAACCAAAATCAGCTCAGCCGTTCTCGAGTTTTAGCGAGACAAACGAACACCAATTGATTTTTATTTATATAGATTAAGATTAACACATCGTCTGGTAAGACGGTACAATTTATAAAAACATAATTTTGCAGAGCACAAGAGAGTTATTACTAAAATATATTTAGAAACGGGCGGCAAAAATTTTGTGTTAGAGCGATCAAGAAGTTGAAGTTAGAAACAATTAAAAATTCTCAAAGCAATTATGTTCTGTTTACATTGCATTTAACCTAATATATATTATTTGGGTCATAATAACATTTGTTGACAAAGTATTTGATGAGTAATATGTTGTGCAGATCACGGATATATACATATTATGAAAGAAATTTCCCATAAGCCTTACATTCCATGGAAATAATATGTAGTAACTATAACGGTTATCAATCATTGGATAACAACGATATATAGGCATATTTTCCCAATATCCATGAATCATGTCAAATTGTTACATTTATGATGAACACTGAGTCACAAAATCTCTTGCCTTATGCTTTTTGCTGCAGTGTTCTTTTGTTCATAAAATAAGTACTTAACTTCATAAATATCTACGGTTATTCCAAAGAATATAATTTAATATAATATCGTATAATACAAAGACTTCGGTGAGTTCTTAAGTGCAAAAAATTACAATGATCAAGACTGAACATGGTTATTTTTATGAATCATAATTATTCATAACCTAATAATTGTTATATAGATTTCTACAAAATTGGGAGTAAAAAACACAGGATTGCCATCAAACGTTAAAGGCTTAAGTTTTTCTACACAGCGTGTTTCCCAAGCCTTTTGTTGAAATTCAGCGTGAACGTTTCTTGGTAATAAAAAAGAACACTAATTTTACACTGCGTAGGTACTTCAATTTTATTTAGTGCGAGTATAATGAAAGTGAGAAGTAAATCAGCAAAGAAGAAGTTTAATTAGCTGAAATTTAATGACATGTTCGTCGTTAACCCGTTTTCCATACCCGGAATAAAAATATTTGGATTTTCCAGTTAGAAGAAAAAACGCGTTATTACATCTGATCAACGGATCAAAGCAAAACATAACCTTTCTGTTTCCTGAAAGTCGTAATTTGGGTGTTCGAAAAATAATAAATATTCCTAATGTTTCTGTTCTAATGAATACCTCGGTTATTCAACGGAAAATGGTTCCAAAATTATCAAAAAATTATAACGCTTTTCAAATAAGGGCCTAGATGTTTATAACAGAGTAGGCTTAGTAACGGTTTATGTTTTTTCATACACATATGAAGTGATCATCAGCAAAATAGTAATTAAATAGATATCCCGATTATGAGTTGTTTCAGTAGAAGAAATATCTACAGTAATTTGGCAGTAAACTTTTCATAACAAAAATGAAAAGCTCTGTCATGGATAAAATAAACAAGGGTAAAATAGCAACCCATCTAGAATCTGTAAAGAAAACCATCCCTTGATTAAGGGACGTTAATTGGAAGCATTTTATACCCAATCAAAGAAGGGAGATTTTTACCTTAGCTACAAGAGACGCTCGAATTTCAGTAAATAAAATAGACCGTAGGTAGGTAGGTACTTACGCACTAAAGAAAGCTTTAAACTGGATGAGATATCATTTCAGTTAATTAGAAATTTTAATTATAAAACTGATTATTAAAGTTTACTTTCAAATTGCTTTCGACGCTTAATTGGGTTTTTGCTCATTGAAAATTGAATTCAATTAAGTATCAAAAGCTCTTCATGCGAATGATAAATATGATAATTGACAAGGGTTTTTTTATTTTCAAAATAGTTTAAAAATATCATAATATATGAACGAGGTTTGTAGGAAAAAATGTTTATTTATTTATTAACATTAACGGTATAAATATACCATAAATACAGATTACATGACATTTCACAATATCATAGTTGTACATAAATTAAAATAAAAGAGAAAGAATAAGTTGTTGTGGCATTTGGTTGAGAAGTGACACAAGGAGCTACAATTACATATAATACTAGTGTAAAATAAAATTATATAAATATATGATATAATAGCCTTCTTGTACCTAGCTTCCGTGCAGTTAAATAGATCCGCCACATCTGTGTATCTATTACTAACTTCATGTAACCTAGGTACAAGCGAGTTTTTCATGTACTCAGTCCTGGTGTTGTTTCATTTAAATAGCATTTTGGAGCGAGTTGCTCTAGTGGGTACATGAAAGTCGACGAGCTTAGTTAAATCAGGACAGTCTATTCTACCATTTACAATTTTGAACATAAATATTAAGTCAGATAAAATTCTTCGATCTGAGAGTTTTATTAAATTTAATTCTTTCATCAAGTAATTATAGTTTATGTTTTCAATGGGAATACCGAGTTTAAAATTTATGTGTCTTAGGAATTTGTGTTCAATTTTTACGATATAAAAATATTGATATTTACAATTTAGGTCGCAATTTTGTTAAAAAATGGATACTGATGGATTTGATAGAACGTATGACGTGATTTATCGTTGAGAAAAAACTAAAATATAGAGTCGACAAAAATATAGAGTCCTTCATATTGGCTAAAAAAATTTGAAAACTCGGCAAGAAAGATTTTTATTTATTTAATCAAGGTCTCTGGTATGCTCAAATAATTAAAATAAGGTCAACAAAGCTCTTAACTTCAATCAATACATCGATTTTAATTTGATTGGTGAAATTGGAGTTTTGTTTATCGATACGTTTTTATGGGTGATTATTGAACACTTGTAGATAATTTTGAAGCAGATTGAAGTACCTATGTAGTAAAGCCACATCTAGCGATAAAAAGCAAAGTATAATATAAATCAAACATTATTTTGAATCTGGAATGCTCATCCTAACACCTTTGTTCGCGAGTTGCCAGGTTAATGTTTCTAAAACACTTGTTTAATCACAAAAATAAAACTTGGCGTAACGTCAACAAAATAAATTGAATTGTGTAATTTGTTATGATTGTAATACGTTATATAAAAATATATTTATCTGCTAATCCCGGAAGTAACGCACAAATTAACATTTTTTGCAATTCGTTACTTGCGGAAAGGTCTGTTATTTCGCAATTTAGCCGCAGCAGCAGCATCGTATTATTTGACCCTCGTTTCTTTTTTATGATGTTTTCTTCGAAATAATTTTTAACGAGCGGTTTATTTAGGATTTATAAAAACATTTCTTCCTGATTAAAAGCGGGTGTGTGAACTGCGAGTACATATTATTTTTGAAAATTCCTTCGTCTCGCTTGTCTAGGTATTTTCCATGAAAATCGTTTACTCAACGGCATTATTTTCGCTTGACTTTCTCATCAGCAGATGTTATTTGCATTCAAATATATGAGTTTTCCTAAACACACTTCCGCAGTTTCGGAGAACAGGACGGAAAAACATCAGATGCACGAGAAAAAAGATAACCACGGAAAACCTTATTATTCATTAAATCTATTCCAGTTTTCAGAAGATAGTTATCAATCGGTGTTTATCTGTGGTGAATCATTGTTATTTATTTATTTAATTTGTTTATTAGCTCGCCAACAGAATATCACATTATAATTATTACATTAATTTACAATTGAACATGGTTATAGCGATGATACAAATTAAAGATGAGCACATCATTCATCTCAACATTTTTAGGGGGTTGTAATACATAATAATAAATTAAATTACAAGTAGGTACATAAAACAAAGAGGATCCAAATCAAACACCAGTAAATACACACATACGTACATATACACAAACATACATATTGTTTGCAACACTCTACACATATACACATGCATATATGTACATACACACACGCACACACATATACATTCATATACACATTATAGAGCCAATGTATAAATAGGTGAATGATACTACAATCGCAAAGCAGCTCTAAGTGAGGAAAGAGATCGTCAGGTATAATATGCACGTTGGTTCCTTCTGACGGTGGTAATTGAATTAGAAAATAAAAACTATGTAAAATCTACAGAAATATATTGTGAACTTCTTCAACAATTTTTTGAATAAACTTTAGCACTGATACAACATCGTAGTCATTGTTGGCATGGTCGGTGAACACTTGAGCAAACATTGAACACAAAGAGCTTTCAATAAAGACATTTCAATCGGTAACGCTCTTTGTCAAGCTTTTGTATACCTGAAACAAAGAATAACTCGGAGACAAAAAATATAAAATGAGACGCGAAGTTTTTTCTGAAGGTGTGACTTTTATTTTATTTTATTGCGTTGTGATTTCCTTCGGAGGTGAGTAGGAAATTGGTACACACCTACTATAGAATTTTTCAAGATTTGTTTGATGTCGTTATGAAAATAAAGATAATAATATTTTACAGAAAGCGAGGGGGGGGGGGGGGTTGTGAAATACCACACATTTCCAATTATTTATACTAATTTAATACAAAGATATTTGATACAAAGAATAGAAATACGGACAGATTATTATACGAGTATTTTAGGTTATTTTAGTTGTCTGTTATGGTTAAGCTCTTTTAACAGCATGCTTTAATGCTTAAATCTTGATTGAGATAAGAGCTTTTGAGTAGTATAATTCCAGCTTCCCTGTTTTTCAAAAGTTACTCGTGCTCTAAAGAGAAAATAATTTTGTCCTATATCATTGCACGTGTACGTTTGAAATGAGGTATTATAATATGAAATTTAATATTATTATATTAAAATATAAGTGGATAAACAGGTCTTTAAAACACGCGCGATTGCCGAGTGCTCGAAATAAAGCAAGTGTTTTAAAGACCAGTTATCCACGAATATTTTACGCTATTTTTTTTATTGGCACACTTTGAAAACATAAATATTGATATTATTATTACAAATTTGGAAATAAGAACTATTAATGAATTCGTGATGTGACATCACAATATCTTGTTGTCATGGAAATGGAAAACACAAACATTAATTTGCAATCTGTCACATAAGATTAATAGTTAACATCACAGTTTTTACTAGTTTTTGTGTGTTGTAAAATGAGTTCTAACATTGATAATTTAAATACCAAAGCAGAATCGCGGTTAATACCTGAAAAATCCAAAGACGTTTATAAAAAAGAATATGAAAGGTTCATAACATGGATGGAGGAGCAAAACGTAGTAGATGTAGATGAAAGAGTTGTGCTTGCTTAGGTACCTTCAGAAAATGTCGGAACAGTACAAAGCATCGACTATATATTAATAATTAGAATGTAAACGATGTAAAAAAGAATGTAAACTTTGAATAAAATTTTTGAAACATTTGTAATGTTTTATTTGACGATTAAAATATTCCTGTCGGATTTATAGTTAAAAGTTGACATTTAGACTTCACATTTTTTTGATTTGTTGATGTTGCCATGGTAACTTTAAAAAACGCGCGTTCCATAAAGTGCGATTTAAACACGCTAGAGCGTACTTTAAATGAGTAAAAAAGGGCACCAATAAAAAAAATTAAATATTTTCGTTATTGACTGTAGCACGAGGCAGAAAACTTTTGTGTATTTTTTTGATTTTCTACATTAGCGCCACACAGGAGGCCTTGATGAAAATCCTTAAGAGCCTATGGGTCAATCTATGCAAGAGTGACGGACTTTTGAAACCATCCATCCCATTGCAGGGCAAGTTGACGGGTCGTGAGAGTCCAGCTGGAGAGTCTCCTTCAGCCAGTCTCCACAGATCCGGCCCACCAGGCAGTATCTAGATGGACAAACACATCCGCCGCCGTCTAAACCTCAACCCATGGACCCGGTTGTACAATAAATGTTTTTTTATGTGAATACCTCACAAGAGTCCCAGGCTCCCGTCTGAAGCCAGTGAGAATATGGCATTCCAGCTGAAGGTGGAGGGTGGGGTGGGGGGGGGGGGGGGGAGAGATAGGTAAGAAGAAGGTGGAGAAAAACCTGAATAATCACATCTTGTCACGAAACCCTGTAAAAGTCATTTCAAGCAACATTTCAATTCTGAATGATGGTCTTGCACCAGTGCGATATTGAGAGTACCTTCCACCCTGGAGTGTGCCGCTAATACACAATATATTATTTAATTACCTAATTAATTTAATTAACATTGTTTCCCCAGGAGGCGATACCCATACCCACCTCTCAACTATATATTATGTCTAATGTGTATGTATAGAACATTTAAACGAGTCGCTCCCCAATTTATCTATTTACTCACATAGTAAATAATATGTACTGTAAATAGGAGTAATTTGAAAACTTATTTGATAAGAATATTTGCCTACATTCTTAGATACTAGACACGTTGAATAAGATGGATAAGTTATAAACTATATAATAGTTTCATAATATGAATTCAAGTTTCTACAATATTCATTACAATTTTTATTAAGAGGGAATAACCAGACAGAAGCGGAAATATGTCATTTTTAAATCAAATTTTAGACATATTGACTCTTTTCCACAAAAAATAATAAATTAATTTCGAAAGATTGTTCTTTCATCTAGTAAAGCTATGTTTTAAATTTTGAGAAAATATTTTTATTTTTAGTACAATTAGGTTTTTCCGTAGGTCGTTGGCTAATTTGTTAAATTTTCCAACAAAATTTTGTATTATATAACACTCATTTCTAACCATAATTATGCAGTAAAATAAATCAATAAATTATCTGGGAAAGCTATGTTTCAGAATTTTAATTTTAGTTTAATTAAAATCATTTAAAAAAAGATCCGCACACGTGTTATGTATGTCTTACAAACTAAAATGATTATTATTAAAGATTTTTTTTACATTCTTATTTTTCCTAGACATCATTGAAAAATTATAAATACTTATGATGAAAAAATAATTTAAAAAAGTACATAATTTTAATAGTTTTATTATCACGCCTTTCAGCATTTTTGAATGTTAGCCTAAATTAAAGCACATTTTGAATGAAATAAATCGATATTGAGTTATTATTTTAAAAAGCTTGTACGGAGAATAATTAATATTTCTCATTGGAACCGCCCTGTACGATCGTAAGAACACCTGTCGAGAAAATATGAACTCTCGGTTGCTGGCTAGTTAATGGCCCTTAATGAACCTACTGTTACTGTTTACAAATGTAATTTTATCGTTATCATTACTTTTATTACATTTAGTATTATTTTTCTTTTGGCTGCATTGATTAATCAATTTAATTATTGTTATGGGTACTTAGTTCTTCAATTTAAAAATGTAAAACCATCGTATATGTTAAACCATCGTATGCGTAGACATTACACCCAACAAATAATTAAAATAATATAAAACGGTATTTGAATTCGCTCTTCAAAATCATTTGATATAAAATTTATGTACGTATATTATCCACCATGTATTCTAAATAACAACACAGTTGAAATTGTATATTCAGATCAAATATTATACTTTAGATAGGGGTGAATAAACAAAGGGCAGATATACTTGTATTTTAAAAACCCTTATATTTTTATTTTTTTTAATGGGAAAATATTTACTGGTTCGTGGAAAACATGATAAAAGGTTGATGTAGCATAAATCACCATGTTGATGGAAGTATACCAATCTTATCACACCGTATTGTTGACATTTCAACGAATTGTTTAATTTAGACAAAACTTTATATTATATAAGTTCAGTATCAACCTTTTTACGTAATTTAAAATAGTTATTTATAGTACATAAGTACTCGTATATTTTTTTAAACCTTGTGGGAGGTAAAGTGATTGATGTTGATTCCTTTACCTAGTGGCCTTGTAGTTTATTACACAAAAGCAATGTATAAATGATAAGTCTCTTTTTAATCGCCGGATTAGCAATTTTATAGTAAATAGTGTAAAGTTTAATGCACTGTCCGCAATATTTTATCACTTACTTAATCACAGTGCAAATATTATCCGGCGCGTAAGATCAGAATAGTTTTAAACTTGCTTATTACCATAGGTATGGTTAGAATGATCTTACCGGGCTGAGGCTGCTTACGCTGAACCGGCGCTTAGCACCTTTGCCATGGGTCACCCCAAGTGCTTCGTTACGTTTGATGATGAGGGGTGCCAGGGTTCATGGGGTGAGGTTTGTCTAGGTCTTGGCGGCCGATACGTGTGCTCACTTGCTGCGTGGCGGGACGAATCGAGAAAGACTGGTTGAACAGGTCTTTTGACCTCTACAGCCGGAATCCCTCAACACATCGCCTTGCACCGCAGTTGGAGCGATGGATTCATACATCCGTCACTCCTAGATACACTGACCTCTAGATTCCTATCCACCCTTCATACCTATTTCCTTTCCAGAACTTCCTCTCCTTTCTTTCTTTAAAAAAACCCTCCACACAGCATCCCCTAAGATGACATAGGCCACAAAGGAAAATATTTTCCTCAGGGCCTCATATTGTGTGGAGCTAATGTAAAAAAAGTTAGACGGATAAAGCACATATATTCGTTTTGTTTTGTTCCTCATGATGAACACAAATGAATAAAGAGACTAATAAAAACTGGTAACGTTTTTAGATTTTCACGGCCAAAAGTATTTTCGTTATTTGTTTTTGGGGTGTTATACCGTATTGTTATGTGTCGGATCTGCCCTGATGATGGACACTGCAACGCTGTCCGAAACGTTGGCTAAAGAAAGAGGTAGCGCAACACGGCATAACACCCAAAAACAAATAAAGAAAGTAATAAAAAAAATGAATCAGGGATAATACAAGCATTCGTCAATTTTTCCATACGTACAATTTTTTGGTCGTATTAGATTTTAACATTTTCAGCATCGAAACGACTTTAAATTGAATAAACACCAAGAATAATTTAGATGCACATAAAATACAGATAGGTGCGAAGTGAAAAGATTTATTTGTACCTATTTATGATATTCTCATAAGTATTCCAATTAAAAAACATGCAAAATTGAAAAAATATTCCGATTAACCGTAACTAGCTACTCATTTTATAGCGAAAATAAAAATAATAAAACATCCGTGAAATGTTTTCAGAAATGACGAGACATGTTTAGAATAGCTGTCAGTTCCAATTTTTCGGTGAATGCTTTTCATGGAACGAATTTTTAGTATTGGGATATTTATTTATTTCCATCGTATGCAAATATGATGAATTCAAACGGTAGATCCACACAAAATTCAACTAGTTTTACCTGTTATTTTATACATCAAAGAAAAATGAAAAAAATGCACACCTACATTATAATCCATGTTTTTGATAGATAGATAAATTGAAATGAAAAAAAAACAGACTGTGCAATTCACACGCGATAGAATTGAAACCGTCAGAAAACTAAAGTAGACAAGAGTGGGGAGACTACGAAGCACTTTTAATAATGAGAATGATGATGATATTTTTGTTGTCGAATATCAGTGCACCCTTTCCTATACATTTGGTCGCCTTAATAGTATTCTTCTTCTTCGATGGCGCTACAGCCCATATCGAGCTTTGGCCTCCTGCAACAGTCGCCTCCAACTCCTCCTGTCCTCAGCGGCTGACTTCCAATTTGGTACTTGGGGAAGCTGTGCCGTATCCCCTCTTACCTCGTCTTCCCACCTCAGTCTGGGTCTTCCCACTTTTCTCTTTCCACCTGGGTGTCCAGTCAAAATTCTTTTTGGAACGCGTGTATCCGGCATTCTCTGTATTTGCCCAGCCCATCTCAGCCTGAGGAGTCTCATGTGTTCTGAGATGCTAGGGGCCTTATATATATCATACAAATCTATATTGTGCCAGATGCGCCACTGTTCACCCTCTTTCACGGGTCCACATATTCTTCTCAGCACTTTTCTTTCAAAAGTATCCAGCATTTCAGCCATCTTTACCGTCAGTGTCAGCGCCTCACATCCATATGCCAATACAGTAATAGTGTTTAATTATTCGGAGTCGCTACATGTCGCTTTCTTTAGTTTTTTCATATACCTGTTCATTTTGGAGTGGTTCGAAGATAGGATATTGATTTTACAAAAATAATATTAATATTTACTTTTTTTTGGTTTTCGTAGGATTTGATCGTTGGTCCACTAAATGCCTGCAGAGGTTCGTAAAGCGCACTTCACCAAAGGAAACATGCGTGGGACTGTGGATTTATAGTATTATATTGGAACCAAATAACCGGTGAATTAAATACATATTTTATTGTCACAACGATGCTAAAGATATTTTCACTTTTAAAAATCCCTAAAAGCCTCTTCAATCTCCTGCACACCACTTTTACATAATCGAATTTACCCGAAAACCTAATTGAGCTTGTTTCGAAGCTATAAATAACAACACCGATATTTTTGTTTGTGAAAATACATCCATAAAAACGCTGAAAATAATCCGGATTTCAGTCCTGTTAAATAGTCCCTGTCAATTACAGTGTCGTTGTTCGGAAAACATGTAACGACACGTGAAAATTTTGCAATTTTGCGAGATTTAAATTAAAATGGAGGGGTATGAAATTGATGGAGGACTGAAAATGTATAATTTCTTATGGATAAAAAAATATTTCGCAAAATATAATTAAAATTACTAATTTCGGTTGTGTGCCCATGAGTGTAACTATGTTTCAATGAATTTTGATTGTTTTGAACTAAAGTGTCATTTTCAAAATCTGAACAGATTGTGTGAAAAATTAAAAAAAAATTCAAATCGCAAAAGACAAGCGTTAAAGTATCTACCTAGCATTGTTTTGTCAAGAATTCAGAATAACCCGTGATTTTTCACGGGTTTGTGCTAGTTAATAAACAACATACTCTCCATTCCATTCCTTGTCTCAGCTCTCGACACTAGAAATATATTCAAATTTTTCATAAAAAATGTATAAAGGCACAATAAATTGTTAATGTATGTCTCCGGACGTGTTGTAAAAATGTAATTTTTTTCAATTTCACTGAATCTTCTTTTCTGAAGTCGAATAACGCATTTTGACGTGTTGAATGCAAGCAATGCATCAGTGTGAGTACTGCGTCTGCATCAACAATCCACATTCGCTATTCGCAATCAACATTCTACTAACTAAGAAGGTTATTTTTTACAAAACGCAGCATTTCCATATTTTTATTTTTCGAAATAATCTATTTGTGCAATTGTAGAATTGCACCAATATTTTCCCTTCCGTGAAAACAAAAACGGTTACACACTACAGAGGTTTGTTTACTCGTCAAAGTTTTACAATTCGCATCTTCAAGTTCCGCTGTTATCCCCGGTTTAGGCCGAGAAGTTTCCAGATAACGCTATCAGCAAAAGCATAACAAGTTTACGGTACTTCGTCCTGCCGCCATTACAGGAAACTGGCACCCGGAAGCTGCCGGAAATTACCATTCAATTGGTCCTTGCGACGCCATTTTGTTTTTAATTTGTACTGAGATTATTTTGCGGTGGGAATACGAGCGGTGAAATGGAATGATTTAGGAAAAATATAAAAATATGCATACATTGTGAGCATAATTTGTGGCTTGCTTCGAAAAGGGCCAATGTCAGTTGTTGTTGAAACATTTTTGCGATTATGCCTTAAAAGTGGGTTATCTTCCAAATTCTACAAGAACCTTGCCCAACCTAGAAAATATCTTTCCTGATTTTAAGTGCTAAAAAAAGCATATTGGAAAGAGCACTACATTGGATAAGTCAATTTTTAAAAAATGACACCGGCCCTTTTAAAAACAAGCCACAGATAATGCACACAACGAACACATAATATTTCGATATTTTTCTTAAACATTGGCCCATTAGGCTAGCCACAGACAATATTTTATCATACGTATCTGTATTCAACTTTTGTGACTAAATAATTCTTGGTACCTTTGCTTTATTCGGAATCTTTTTTGTAGCTTGTCACGTTATGTACTGTGGTGTATTGATTATTAATGTGGTTTTAGTTTCTGACAATAGATATCGAAAGCTACGTTTGTAATAGGAAGTTCTGCAATATCCCAATAGATGGTAGTTGAATAGCATATCAGAAGAGTAACATTTATCGCCGTTCGCGTCTTAGGTACGATGATGGCCGAAGGCATCAGTGAGATCAGTACGATGATAGCCGAAGCCATTGTGAGATTGGGCGTACTCCCACAGTCCGCTCGCCTCATCAACAGAACTACTTAGAGCTTAGCCTAGTAAGGATATCTGTCCAGTTTTATATATTCATTGTAAATATTTACGATAACTTAATAAACTAACTAGTAATCACTCGAACCTATAACTTATTTATAATATACAGAACACATCTTAAGTTGTTTCAGTACTGAAAATTAAGAGACATAACATTTGTAGTAATGTACCGTCCGTAATCATTTTGAAAACCTATCTTAACCTTACCTTAAATTACATCAACAATCCCAATCTTACCTAACCTATAGTCATCTTTTCATTCCAAATTGATGTCTGAACTAATTCTTAAGTAGATAACAAATTTTTTAAATTTAATATAATCCATCAACTTCTGACTTAGTTTATTCATTATATTATAATGAAGTATTCAAATATGTCGCAATTTGCGATACTTCAATAAGATTAATATATTGTATTATTTTTATTCGTAAACGAGATTAAATGATTTTAAAAAAAGATACCTATCATCGTAAGAATTAACGAAAAGATAATTATCACAAATTATCATAATTGATTGTTATTTTGTGTAACTAAAATGTGAATCAGTTTTGGTAATTAATTGAGACCAGACGAAGTGTAAAATAATGTAGATAAATATTAATGTTTTGATAAAAAATAACAAGGCATACTTATTAATTTCATGTATAATGTTAACTGATAGTCGTGCTTTGCAACAAATCTATACAATGCACTTCCACTGTCCATTAGACAAAACACAATGTATCTTAAATATTAATCTGAAACTAAATCCTGGATTACCAGCCAACAGCCAAAACAGATCCAACAACAAAGATTTATCAAAACTAACTGTAAGCATAAACTGTATTTTTTTAATGGTATATTGATGATTGTCTGTTACTTTAAATATAATATGGTGTTATTATTTGTATTTTTTGTTTTATTATAAACCTTTCATGTTGTAAAGAGCCTGCAATCAACACAGGTTCTATTAGTGAGACAGGAATAGAACATCACAAATTGTAAGCCCAGAATTAAAAGATGAATAAATAAAAATAAAGATATTTAAAAAAAACATGCATTATTAGTGGTTCCTTCATATTGAATTTTGATTAGGGTATTTGTTTCGTGTCGTTGGGTTAGATATCTGATTATACAGCGAAAATTTATTTATGGATACACAACACGTGAGTGCAATTTTAGTTGATTGTGAGGTGCAAAATTAGTTGATTGTGAGGTGCGTTGAAACTCAAACAGTTGTCTCATAATTGCAGTAAGTAAACTATTGGTTAATTATATTTTGCAATAGATAAAATGCGTAACCATGTTGTTTGCGGTTCGCATTGATATGCACCAGTAAAATTTACTTCACAAGCAAATATAATTTCGCAACAGATTAGCTTTGCATATAATACTGATATCAGTCAATGGTCTGAATTGCCTAAGGGTATCCGTTGATAAAATATCTACAAAATGGCGACATACTGCTTTTGTATCGGTGATAGGTGCATTATAAGTTAATTTAAAAAAAGTTAAATAAAAATTCATAAATAAAATATTATAACTTTATAAACTAACAAAAATATCCTTTGTGCGTTTGCTGGTGAGATGAATTATTTATAGTTGGAAGTGATTAAAAATGGGTGAAATAGCCTTAGCGACAAAGGTATAAGGAAAAACTAGTTTTTCCAATAGAATTAGCGTTCTAGGAAGGCCTTAAGCAATCTGTCTGTAATGCTAAAACTACTGTAAATTCCAAGAATCAAACTATACTAGAAAAGGAGCCGTTTATGAATAAGCTATTAAAGTTCTAAGGTCTACGTGGTCCATAACACGCATAGATATATAAAAGAGGGCAACATCCAAATCCCACTAAAGAAGGAAATCTCTTTTTATTATATAAAATGACAATATTGCTGTGAGATACCATCTCATATTTACGCAACTTGATCTTACTTTAAAACATTCTAAGAAAGAAGAGTTCTAAGAAATAATTTCTCACGAAGGACGCAGCTTTGTCTTCTAAATTAAGTACACAATTCCGCTTCTGGCTTCGTCTGATTTATAGACCGTCCCACCTCAGTATAAAAATGAGAGACTAAAGATGTAATCGGAACATTCTAGGGCGGCTGACACAAAAAACAAATTTAAGAAAACTTTAAACAATAACGTCGTCAAACTGTCTGGAAAAACGCGGACAAACATATCAGTCAAAATAATTGTGAATAACTCTTTATAGATATTTGACAAATTTGGAATAAAAACATCTAAAAACATTAGACTTCTATGGAAAGTTTAGATATTTGGAGTAGAAAAAAGTCTCGAACGTAGTGCCCTGGAGTCTCAAATTTATTAAAATTATTTTCATTGTTTAAAGTTTTAAAATATAAATTGAAATTTCAAACATAATACAAGGCGCGAAACGGTTTTTTTTATTGCAGACTATGAAAAAAAGAAAATTGATTAAAAATAAACGGAATTGAGGCCGTCTGGTAATTGGTAACTACCAGTACTTAATCAGAGAAATAATTTTGCACGTTCAGTAAAATTCAAAGTCCTCAAAGGATTTAAGGCTTAAAAGTTTCAGATAAATTTAATATAAACAGACATCGAATTAAGCAATCTCTGAAAATTCATTCCGAAAATCAACTACTCACCGTCTCTCGGCTAAAAGCTAACCCAAAGAGAAACAAAGTGTTATACGGAATTTGGGCATTTCCAATTTGACGAGTTTTCTTCTATATTTAGCTAAAGGAATTCCATAATCTAAACAACAAAACGCAGTGATTCATACGAAAGTTATTCCCCATTACAATACAAATAATGGTCACAAGAATGTTTTCATGTCTACAACTATACGTACGTGTCTAACTGTTTAAATACTGAGATTCTTAAAATTTTAATTACCAAAAATGGAGGCAAGTTGGTATGCAAATATTGTCTTTAAGAGCCTTCTAACAACTTAATCATGCTTCAGAAATAATATATGATGCCGTGATAAAATATTTGAATGACTCTTTCGCAAAAGAGAAACAATTCCTGAGAACAGACAATACTGTGGATTATTTGTGGCTTTGGAAGTTAAGAACCTGAAGGCTATGATCAATTAATTTATTTAATTCCTGGATAATATCATACGTGCATTACTTTCGTAGAAGTAACTAATGAAATTCTTCAAATACTGTCAGTTCGCGGAAGGTTATATGAGGTAGGTTCTACAGATTAAAACGGATATTTTTAGATAATAATAATTATTTATTAAGATCAAATCACTGTCAGAGTTCCTGATTTTACAATTACTGCGCTCTCGAAGACTGATAATATAAATAATATATTTATAAGTATATATCTCTCGCATTGTCGAGAAAATTTTTAACATCGGAATAAAATGTTGATGGGCGTAATCTTTTCTGACGGTTTAACTAATAAGTAACACGTGAAGCTGTACATTTCGTAAAACCGTTTATTTTGTTATTGTTCCTTCTGGTGCCCTCTTCTAATGGAGGTTGGGTATACTTATTTATATATCTATTTGTATATATTATTTTTATCTTATACATTTAAGGAAAAGGCAGTGACGCGCTTTGCTCTATATATCTAAAAAGAGACGGCGCGTAGTTTTTAATGTTCGGGAATAACTTGTGCATTCAACAGTTGAAAATGATCATGTCATAATCACCATCCACTGATGCTCACCTACTTCATAGGAAAAAATGTTCTGAGGAATTAAAAAATATATTTAAATTTCGTTTTGTCTTAGTGTACCTACACATAGCGATCATTATGTTATAAATACATATACAGAGTGTTAAGGGGCGTACTTGGCTTTCTTTGACTACTGATTCATGACATTATTTCGAGTAAAGAACGATGAAGTAAATGAAATTTTTTTTTCAACTACAAACAAAAAATAATAAGACATTTACAGTTACGGGTGGAATGAGGTGTTGGTCGGTTACTCGGCTGTCTGACCAGTGACGCCAAGTGGAAGATTTTCTTTGTGTGATTTCGAAGAAAAAAAAAAGAAAACTAAGACTTTGAAAAAGTTACCGGAGACCAAAATTTCATTTACATTTTTTACTCCAAATAATGTCAGGAATCATAGGTTTAAATAAGTCAAGTACTTACCTTAACAACCTGTATAGATCACTATATTACAACCTATCTTCGGGATAGATAGTTCATAATAATATAGTGTGATCGATAAAACGTGTAGGTATGATATTCACCCAATAGAGTTTTTAGGCGCAACTCATTATTCTTGTATAGCTAGGAATATGTTAAATTTAATTGATTCCAATTAATTTAATTTTCCAGTTTAGTATCCAGGTGGTTTCTTGAAATATGTATTACCTAACATTTTTTTTACTTCATATTAAGGGGTAACCTCAAATCTTCAAACCAATTCAATGCTGAAAGTAAACATCAAATGAAGTACAAGGTAAAAACAAGGAATGTCAGTTAAAAATCCTAAATTAAGGATAACAACGCCATCTAGTGGAATTATTGTGTATCTTTCACACCGCAAAATTGTTTCAGCAACAACCATCGCAGTGAAAAAAATTACATTTGTTTATTTATGGCACGCAATAATCGTGAGCGTCCGCGCCCAAAAAAACAAAAATCGATACTGATGTTAATGCGAAAAAGTATTAACAATGTGACGAAATATAGATTTATTAAACATTTATTTCTGATTTACTAAAATTTGTTTTGAATTGGCATTCCTCGTTTTTCCCCTGTGGTCTTCAAATGAGACAGGAAAGGTTGTAAGGTGTTTGCAAGGCCCTACCTTGAGCGACGCCATGTCCGATACAGATCTGTGAGTCTGGATCGCCTCCAGTTGGTCCAGGCACCAGTCTAACTCCTCCATCGTCTCCAAGGCAAGTTTCATGTAGGCGTCATCTATGAAAAAAATAAAAATTAAAAAAAGCTGAATTACCTAGTAAAAACATGACATTTAATGAAAACAAAATATTGTTGTAGTAATATAAAGAGATTTAAGTCTAAACTACTGATTTGTCAAACAATAAAAAACAATTATTTTTTTTACAAATTCAACACACTACATTTTTTTACATTAGCTCCACGCAGGAGGTCCTAAGGAAAATAATTCCACTCAGGGCCCATTTCATCGTTTGGGATGCTATGTGGAGGGTCTTTTTATGGGAAGGAAGGAGAGGACATTCTGTGAAGGAAAAATGTAGGAGGGTAGGTAGGAATTTGGGGGTCAGTGTGTTAAGAAGTGACGGACGAATGAATCTATCCTTTCCACTACGATGCAAGGCAATGAGAGAGTCCGGCTGGAGAGGTCAAAAGATCTCCCGATCCGGCCTGCCATGCTGTTGGTGGCAGACACAACCGCCGCCAAGATCTGGACAAAACTGATCCCATGAAACCATGAAAACGGAGTTACCAAACGCAGTTAACCACTTGGGGTGACCTATGGCAGAAGTGTTGGTTATCCAATAAATAGTTCCCGGGGCGGCGGTACCCGTATCCGCCTCCCGAATTGAGAAATAGAAAGCGCCACCAGGGAATAACCTCCCCTCTAAAACGTATGTGTGATTGAATCGTTATGTGTTAAAAATATTAACAAAAAAACGTATTATTAAACTCGAAACAACTATTTAAAATTTGAATTTTAAAAACGAAGGAAACATACCCAGGTTAAAAATAAGCCGCTCATATTTGAAAAACTCCTACTAAAATGATTAAGAGCGATTAATGTTGCTTGAGAAATTACGAATGACTTGGCCAGCCGAAAACTGATGCATTTGTCAACTAAGCGACTAATAACCCCAAATTTTCCATATGACAATTGACTAAACGTTCAAACTACTTATATTTTTTTAATATGTTGTTAAAATTACTATCTACTAAGCATAAAATCTATTTGTGTGATATCCGAAGCCTCAAAACTATTCAATAGCGACCATGCATTCTCAGTTTCATTAACCCTAGATCACTAACCTTCGTCGAAACGACGAAGCGGACTCGAAAAAAGTGGTATAAATTTTTAGTGCGTCGTCGTACGCATTCCAGATTCCGGCTAATCTCAGTCGACCCGCAGCTCGCGCGGCGCACGAGTGTGTTTTTTTGTGTAGGGGCCCTGTGTGCGCCTCATGGTGGCTGGTTTATCACAAATGTATTAATTCATAGTTTTTTTTAAATATTTATTTCTTTTGTTAATTTTATTACGTTATTTTAATAATTAAAGTCTTTGTTTTTTTTTAGTTAATAAGATTTAAGCATTTAAAAAAAATATTTATTCAAATAAGTAAAAACTCTGGTCTCAATTAAAAGATTGTCAAAGTAATTCAAATGTGATTTTAGTAAATAAAAAACTTATAAACATGTTAACAAATGATTATTGTAATGAATAAGTAAAACACATAAATATTTTATTCAATAAACCCTTAGAATCCTCCCTTTCATACGGCGTAGCCGAAACGACGAAGGTTAGTAATAAGCGTTGTAAAATAAGGTTAGTGATCTAGGGTTAAATTAAAGCAGCTGAGATTTTTGAATCAACTCTACCATGTTCATGCCGCTGTGCCTTTTTATTATCAGCTTTGTAGCTATATTAAAATAAACCTTAAAAAACTAAGACGAAACATTTAATAAAAATTAAAACTAAAAAAAAAACAGTTCGGGTTTACGAAACACCTGAGAATATAATAAAATAATCAATATATGTTATAAAAGATGCGTACAATGTGCTTGCCGTTAAAACTCAGAAACGAGTCCCGGTACAGTACGATAGGGTGTGGTAGCCCTCTATCCCCCATCAGAAGGGCGTGCTTTTGAAGATATAAGTGCTGGAAGTTTCGCCCTCTAGAAATGTCTGGAGCAGTCCAGAACATTCGAAAGTAATCGAGAGCATTCGACAACATTCCAGAACATCCCGGAAATTTCTGGAATGTATGGGAATAGTCTCGAACATTCGGGAACATCCCAGATCATTGTGGAACTCTAGAATGTTGTGGAATATTCGGCAACATTGTGGACTATTCGAAGCCTTTTTTGTATGGGTGGGGCTACCCATCGATAGGGGTATATAAAGCAAGATTTATAATGGGTTCTAACGTCAGTTCTATCTCATATCAACTCTGGGAGCGAAGCCGGGTACCCCAGCTAGTCTGACAATAAAATAAGAAATATATTCTTGAGAAAGTATTAAATAATTTTTTATTATTTTCGTAAATAGTGACACACAATAGTAATACATTAGCGAAGCCCATAAACTATGTAATGTAGAACAGTTTAACTCAGTAGCTAAATGTTGCCACATCAAAATATTTGAACAGATGTACCTAAACAAACTCTTTTCAAATGTTTCATATTGGATTTCCGTTTTGGTAGATGAAGGTGTACACCTGTCTCAACACAGGAAATTCCTCCGTTAGACAGTTGGAGCATTGGGTACTCACATTTTCGCTCATTTCACAAAGACTAAACGTACAAAATAACATTTGCTGATCAATCATCTGCAGGGTCGGTGAGTACGGGCTACTTACAAAGTTTGTTCAACAACCTACTATTACGCTTATTGGTTTTACAGTGAAAGGGGCTCGTTTTACTGAATGGTTGAGCTTTTTATTTTTTTAATATGGGTTTTTAAAGATACGTGCTCCTGAAAGTTGGATTGAAAATAGTGCTTAGTGTTAACCAAGAGTTGCATAGTATTTCAAGAGCCGTAACGGCGAAAAGAGTGTTGGAACTCTATCGAACGAATCAAATACTAAATTCGGGCTTGGGTTGGTATATCGTAAGATACATGATTGATAATGAAACAAGGACTGCGTTTCAAGTCAGTCTCTTTACCTCCTTTGAGAAAAGCCTAAACAGTTAGTTCAGAAAAATTTAAACACATATTATAAGCGACAGAGCCATAAGTATGTAACGGTATCCATAAGTGTGACGGTAATCACGATTAATTTTCCCACATGATTTAAAAAAAATCATATCCGATGTTTGGTTTGAAAATTTGTTCGCTTAAAATCAAAGATATTTTATTTTTTATTGTAAAATAAAGAATATGAGTTTATAAACATATATTTTACAAAATATTATATTTAATAAAGATCATCATTGGTCATTCATACCTTATCAGAAAAGAGAAGCTCTTGCGCCTGATAAGGGTGGTACGATTCTTACTTAGGTTGTATGTTATAATGTGTTTTGTATAAGATACTAGCTGGTACCCGGCATGCATTGCAACGCCATTCAAATAAATAAAAAAAATCTATCTGCATTTACTACCATGCGTCCCCGTTCCCCTACCGCGTCCCCTTCCCTCCTGCGTTACTCTTCCACCTTCACCGCTTTCCCCCTCCCCCGTCACCCTTCCGGCGAACCCCACCTCCTTCGTTACCCTTCACCTCCTGCCTTTCCTCCCTGCCGCTAAAATATATGAAACACACACATTTAACACTGTAGTAATTTTTTAAAACAAATTTCATAACGACAGAGCTTACTATTATGTTTAGAAACACTCTTTTGATATAATAAAATGTTCTGTCTAAATTTTGAGTAAATCCATCGATTACTTACCGAGATTTTCGGACACCAACATACGGAACCTACATTTTTATAAAGGTTAACTTTTTAATATACATTTTTTTTTAAATTGCTTAATTTTATTTATTACATACTTTAATTTAATACTACGAGTAGAATACATCTTGGACTTTGCTACAACCGAGCCTTTTTTGGTAAGTTTTTTTATAAGCCTATAAAAAAAAAAGAATCAGATCTAAAAATGGTAAAATCTGCTGTTTATAAACCCCTTTTCCAAAATCGTTTTATTGTACAATGGAAAAATAAGTTCTTTAGATTATGATTGCAAAAAAATTGAAATATTTGTGCCAAAAATTAACAAAAACCTTATCGCCTGCATAATGAGTGCGTGATTTCGCCCGATTCCAATTGTTACACGTCGAGGTGGATCGTCGAAAATAGTTACCTTTGTTTATAAGTATCTACGTGCATGTATAACATGGTGTTTACGTAATAATGTAAATTAGCTATCTACTCGAAGCTAATTAGAGCTGAGTGATAGAGCGCATTCATTACCGCAGGGTCGTTTTAATCTGCGCCTTGTAAACAAACATATTGTGTTGCAAAACTATTTTCGACATTAACAATGCTTCAACCTGAAATAATTCTTAATTAATTGATACTTAACCTTTAATAGGAGTACACGAGAACAAGTAAAATATAAAAATATAACAGTAATACGTGTTCGTGCCGCTTATAGGTAATAACTTGGCGAGATATTTCTGTGTTTATTTGGATTTAAATACTATTTATTTCCAATGGCAATGATTATCTCCCGTCCTTCGCTCCCCGGATTGATTCCCTCATGTGACTATTCCTATCAATTCGCCAGTTTCGGAGCTAGAAGATTTTCACAGTCATCGCCGCGGGATGAAATCCTAGTTAAAACTTGCATAAAACTATCGCAACCGTGTCGCATCGTATTCATGTAAAACAAATTAACATTCACAACAATTCAGTGTCAAAAAGTGAACTGCAAATCAGGTGATGA
Organism: Limnephilus lunatus; assembly: GCA_917563855.2. Lineage (NCBI taxonomy): Eukaryota > Metazoa > Arthropoda > Insecta > Trichoptera > Limnephilidae > Limnephilus > Limnephilus lunatus. Next base: position 80,513,512 of record OU830597.1, on the reverse strand, counting down.
TCTCATCTAGATCCCAGATGAACCCGATTCCTGCCAGCTTCCGTGAGTGTTTCCTACCAATCCATTTTATTGCCATTGTATTTACACAGAAGTGACTTGCCAAATATTATAAACCTTTAAGCGGAATAATACGCCTTAATAATTTAGAAGCATTAGAAATATCAAAATCAAGTAAAAATAATTGCCAAATTTTAAACAGTCCGAATTTTAATTTGTTTTCCTTCTCCCTGTAACTCCCACCCTTCCTCTACCCCTCTACCAGCCTGTCTGATCCTCTGATCCCTCTACCAGCCTGTCTCTCCCTTTCTCTTACAAGAAAACCGGTCGCCGATAATTTTACTAATAGGTATTTTACCAAACCGTTGCTGTTACTTTTGCTTTTACACCCCCGAATAATGAGCGAAAGGGACAACTGTACGTCAGGCAGATAATACCTAAATAGAATCGTCGAAATCAAGGTTTTGTATTCCCCATTTTTCTCGTCCAAAACTTAACCGAATAAAATTTTTATTAAATATGAGAAGAAAAAGTACTATTAATATCTGTGCCATTTGATTTTTTTAAATATATTGTCTAGTGTGTACACCGAATGTTTTTAATGAAGTTCAAAATAGGCAAGTTTTACGATATATTATAAATAACTAGTTAACATGCTAGTTTTCGATATCTTTATTATATAAAAAAAAATATTTGCAGTAATGTAAAAATCCAGAGGGGAAATTGGAGTTTTTCCTTAAAAGCTTTCTATTTTGTTCACCTTATAATCTTCTTCGGTACTGAGTTTAAATGTTTAATGTCCTGGTGAAGGTTGAGATCAACCGAAACCAGTCGATGTGTATAAATCAAAATAGAGGTTTTACAAATAACAATTTTTTGTATTCTTAATTTCACTCTGTTTGTTCTATTTGATTGTTACCCTTCTCGGCCATTATTCGCAACTTTTCGATCGACCAATCTGAGTCTGCAATCAGCTGCATTGATTAGTAGGATTGGGAACATTGGCAACAGTCATGGAATACGTGTTATGTGTGAACCGAACATTTTTTTAGGACCCTAATGAAAGCGTATTTGACTGATGATTTTAAAGTAAAGGTTTCATAAAATAATAATATATAAATAAATAATTTAACAATAACGGGTTTTATATTAATTTATAACAACCACTTATTTTATCGCAACAAACAAAATTAGAATATTACTCGATTGTGGATGAAAACACCGAATAACTTTTATTTGTGCACTTTTATAACGGTGTTTTAAACCACAAAAAACTCATACTCAAATGAAATTTCTTCATAAATAAGAGGTTTCAAAAGTAGAAATAACAAAATAAGGGTTGCAATAATTGAACAACCGATCTGGTAAATAACTGCTGGTCCTTATTTGATGTTAATTAAATTAAGGTATTTCTCTTCAAACTTCTTAATATTCATAAAAATCTTCTTAATATTTATTTAATTTACGATACTATTCTGCGTACGAGGACATGATGATCAATTGATCAGCCAACCAAAAATACCATTATCGTAAACTATAGGTAAACTGGGGTTCCCCAGCATAAGATGCCATAGTTAATTACTTAAATAATAAGTAATTAATAATTAACCAAGTGCATATTGGGTTTCGAGAGAGAGAGAGAGAGGCGAGGGAAATGATTGAACCTACTAATTGCCATTAGCTACGGGGATAAATTAGGACAATGTCCCAGGTAAACAATTGTTTGCCATAATTACGTAATCAAGAATGGACAGAATTAATGAAGTTATACTTCTTCGTTGCCTTTCTAATGAGTTTTCTCGTCTGTAAATTATGGGTATAAATTAGTCGAACAAAACATACAAAAAAAAAATTTAATACTTTTTACATAGACCCTTTCCTAACTCGACTTGTAACGTCGTCCAAGAGGGCTCACCAGTTCCACTGGTCTAATGTAGTACATCATTGAAGAAGAAAATGATACTAATAAATCTAAACTAAAATATGAAAAAGACAAGATTCAGAAAAATAAAAAGATAACCGTCGCTACTGGGGCTCGAATCCTGGATCAAACGCCTTAACCAACATAACCATTGGGGTCAATTTTTTAAAGTTATTTTTGTCGATCTCACATTTCAAAAATTCAGAATTAACAATATTATAACTTAGAATTGAATTTAACATAACTTCACATATTTTTGGCTGCTACCTTTTTAAATTATCAAAAAGTTCTAAAGAATTGGTTTGCGACCTAGATAGTGTCTCGGATAAACATTCCGATTTAATTTTTACGGGACACCTTTTCCAAAAGACTAAAAGAGTGTTCAATGTTTAATTGGAATAACTTTTGAAGATACAATAGATGTAATTTATTATTGAATAAACAAAAATTTTAACAAAATAAAAAACGATTTCAAAAAAAGCAATAAAAAGTAAAAAAATAATTTCGTTCGATTGTTATTTTTGGAGTCGGTGTCAGCCAAGGTAACTACATACAAAGGTGAGATGTGGAGATCTTGGCTGACACCGACTCCAAAAATAACAATCGTACGAAATTATTATTTTTATTTTTTAGTGCATTTTTTGAAGTCGTTTTTTGTTTTGTTAAAATTATTGTTTATATTTTGATTTTTAGTGATGAGCGTGCGTAAAGAAGTTTAACTACAAAAAAATAATCATCGAAATCTGTTGGCGTAATATTGAGTTATTCGTCCATTTGTCGCGCACATACTTATTGCAAATTAAGACATATATGGTTTTCTCATGGATCCCATTGTCAGAACTGGACCAAATTAAAATGGAACCACACGGGAAGCACCAGCTTTCTAATAAAAAAAATAATCATCAACATCGGTTCACTCAATCGGAAGTTCTGAGGTAACAAACATAAAAAAAAAACAAAATAAAAACAAAATAAAAAAAATACCGTCGAATTGATAACCTCCTCCTTTTCGAAGTCGTTTAAAAAGAAGATAATACTAATAAATCTAATCGAAAATATGAAGAAAAAAAAACATTAATACAATCCTGAGCTTTCTTTACGTAACGAAACTTTAAATAAACCAATAACCAATAGAAAAAGTTTTTTGAATTGGAAAGAAATAAAACATTGTTTCCTTAATCATAAGATTTCAAGGAGTTGTAGGTACTTAATTACCCACCCTACTGTATCTACAAATGAAAAATATTATTATTTGAACGAGTTATGTATTGACTTATAGTAGGCACATTTATTCCGTCTAATTCAGCATAAAAGTTCCGCAAAATTACTATGTATATCACAAGTTTGTAAAAGCCCATATAGGAAAATAATAATATAAATAAATAAATAAGGACCGAATTTGCCACCCACCATATTCAGACAGCAAGTGAAGATTCACAAAACCAAAAGGAAAAAATGAACGGAATAAAGTTTAATTGCAAAAAATCTATTAATTGGAGAAAATAATAAAAAAATCAGTTGTATCGTGAATTGAACCCGTGACACATTGTGTTTATACTACGCAGTCTCAAACAGATCAAAATGACGTATCGGTAAATCATATTAGAGAGCGCTCACTTCAATATATTTGTGCCCACCGATAGACACTATGCAAGTGTTTTATTTAAGAAAAATGCTTCCATCTCGCGGTGAAAATTATAAAGCTGACGTAGGAAACCTTTTTACCTCTCCAGCAGGACTTTCTCGTCCCATCGCCCTGCACCGCAATTGAAGGGATGGATTCATACGTCCGTCACTCCTGGATACACTGACCCTAGGATTTATACCCACCCCTCATACATTTTTCTATCCCAGATCAAAATACAACAAAATAAACCAGATGATAAGGGTTGCATTGAAAGTCTACGTTAGGGTTATTATAGAACCACGAAAGGTTGATAGGGTAACAGGCATTGCTCGCAAATATAAAAAGAAACAGTTTTTTTTCGCGAGGAAAAATTCAGATTCTTTCTTTAGACTTTGGAAAAAAATCGTTAGATGTCACTTTACTTAAATGTCAGAAAATCAGTTTTCAGACGAAATTCAGTGAAAAGTTTCCAGGTAGATAATTAAAAGTCTTATTATTTGCTTAATGTAATTATAGCAATTAATATAAATATTGGAATAATAAATAAAAGCGATATTTACCTCCAGGTGCCAAGTTTCTAGGTTGCGGTGTGGCCGTGGCCGCCGCGCCTGATGAGCGTCGGGATCTGCAATAGGCATAGCACCAATGTTACTTTGATAGTAGACAGTTAAACAGTCAGGCGTTTCAGCACAAAACAATAAATAAGTTTCCGAAGCCAATTCCAACAACAATAATCACAACTTTGTAACTTTTTGATGGTGTTTGGAAAGCGTAATCGTTAAAATAATTAGTTATGATAAAGTAATAATTGGGTTGAAGGGAAGGGTGCAAAGGTTTTTATTAGATTTGAAGCTTAAATTTCATGATCACCAAATTGGGTACAACAAATTTTGTAGGTACTGTCTACAGTTTAAAAAAAAAATACTAACAAAAATCAATATATTTTACCGAGACTTAATTTATCAAAAAATGTTATATTTAAATTATGGCTAGTTTGAGATTGACAGAATATAACCTTTTAGAACATAAGAATATCGATGAATATTTTTGAAATAAGTTTAAAATTTCAAACTCATTTTAATGTGGTTTTGGTAAAAAAAAAAATTATGTATTCTTAGAAAAATCAACCATTAAAAAAACAAACCTTTTTTCGCTATAATACCTACGTCCATTTTCAAATGTCTTTAATTTTTTTTTTTTTTTTTTGATTTGAATTGAACCTTCCAACCCAGGTTGGAATGGATTACAGCGATATTTATTGCATATAATTAAGTACTTCGATTTTAAGAAAAAGCGCATATCGTATGTCTGCGTGTGTGTCGTGATTGGCACCAAAAGTTGACAGAATGTATCCTCATCGACAACGAGTCTACCTGCCGAGTTTCAGCTCGATCGAATGTCGGAATGTGGGTTAATTTCCACTTCTAAGATTCCGCAGCATTCATTCAATCAATAAAACTAGAGTGAAATCCAAATAGATGTATTTAAAAAGTGGTACTTACTTAGCCGTGGGCACATTGGTAAGGTTGAGGAAGTTATTTCGAACACTCCTGAGACTAGCTAACACCTGGGCGAACGGCGTGACGATGAGATCCTCTCCATGACTGAAAAATAAAGAAAATATTCAAGTTGAGATTTGGAAAATACAAAAAATACCCACAACAAATCATACGAGGAAAATAATTTACAAATAATTGAAAATAATTGACAATACTCTAATTCAACTGGTGAATATCTTACTGTGTTAATAAGACAGAAGGTAAGAAGTACACCCATGCTTATTAGACCACCTTGTTAAATAACATTAAATGACACAATATTATAAAACATAATGCATGAAATCATTCGGATGTGACTGCGCATGGTCCATTAGAATATGTAATCGATTATTGTTCCCTTGAGATTTTAATATTTACAATGCGTTTACAATCGCAATCCAATAATAACAGCAACAGAACAATGAACAATAAGTTACAGTTTATTTTTAACTGTCCTTTATGACCGCTATAAAGTTATTTATAATACTAAACAAATCAAATTTTACAGAGTCTCAACATACAAAATGATCAATATATTATAAAGTTAACACAAAAAATCTTAACGAATAATGTTATCCGACACCCTATCGATGTCTAACGACAATACAGAAAAGAATGCATTACAGTGAATATGATAAAAAAATTAAAGATGATCTCAAATGCAATAAAACACAAAAGTTCCTTTGCAATCGGGTGAAAAGAAAGAAACCGTTTTTCTCTGGGTGTCCTTTCCCATGCGCCCCTGTTACCTCCCCTTTTCCCCTCCTGTATTCCCCCTAGCCTTCCCCAAATTCGCCCTCCCGCGAACCCCTGCCCCTCCTTCGTTCCCCATTCCCACCTCCCGGATTCCCCTCCCCCTCCCGCCTTACCTCCCTCCTGCTAAACTATACGAAACACACACATTTTTTAAACAATAATATTTTTAATACAATTTTCGTATTACCAGAACTCATCATTATATATAGAAACCTCCACCGGCGTGCGCAAAACAAATCACCAAAGTTTCGCCGCAATTGGATGGCATGGAAAATAATTTTATAACGCCAGAGCTCACTCTAATATCTATGGAAAATATCGCTGGCATGCTCACATTAACTCACAAGTTTCATCGTAATCGGATGAATGGTTTAATGACAAACAAAGAAACATTAATTTTTATGCACAAAAATACAATATTTTTTGTGACATTAAAGAGAAAAAAACATTGTGAATATAAGTAGCTATTCTAGTGAAATTACGTAGGATAAATATATATGATTTTCGTACATTATATATGATGAGAAAGTGCAATTTACTAAAGTTTTATTTTGCAAAAGTTATAACAAAAATCAGTATCAGCCAGTGCATGGCTGGACGCTCAGCAACATGTACTGCAATTTTTAATAAAAATAATTTTAAAATAACGAATTTAAAACAAGTTAAGGCTTCGTAAAAAAATGTTATTTCCTGTGGAAACTACAGTTTTCCGAACCAAAGTGAACTGCGTAGAGCCCTACGCCACAAATTCTGTTTCAACGCCCACGTGAAGAACAGTAGAAACCACAGCCTTGAAAGAAATAGATTAATATTCGCGCCACGTCTCCTAAATTAATTTAGTTCACTTTCAGAACACTGCCAGCAAGTTGTTTTGGCAAATTGATTTATTTGGCCTATTTACTCCGAGACTGTTTTCATGCCAAATTACCATCGATAATACTGAATACACAATGAATCATCAATTTATGAGCGTGCACTATTGGGGGGTAACAATCAGTCGATAATTTATGCAAAATGACTCAATCAAGATGTGATTAAATTACAGAAATATCCCTACTCCATTTTGACACAATACCAGTAATCATCCCCGGATCTAGAGGGGGGCGCTAACCGGGGCGGATAAATTGTAATTTATACCTATGTTTAAAAAAAAATTGATTCACAGAGATATGTTTTTAGATTTTCACGGCCAAAAGTATTTTCGTTATTTATTTTTGGGGTGTTATGCCATGTACCTCCTTTTTTAGCCAACGTTTCGGACAGCGTTACGAATTCCATCATCTGCCCTGATGATTAATTATGCCAATTACCGATTCATAATTGGCATAATTAATCTTATTGTATTATTAAAATAAATAAAATAAAGCGCCTGGCATCCAGCGCACGTTGTTCTATCGATTATTCATTTGATTTTAAAACGCCCCGTTGGTTTTTGAACACATCCTGATTTACGAACATTTATGAACTTTTCCTAAATCTATTTTAAACGGGCGCATAGTGTACGTCATAGGTCCTCAAAGTAGGCGATAATGCGTGTTTGAGACTTTCAAGGGGCAGTAGAAAACAAAGAGAAAATTAGGGGGCACCGTGAGGGCGTTGGCAGGTAAAACAAATATGGTCTAAAGAAAAACAGGCCAATCACGTAGGTGTACTAATAATGCAAAGTAAACCTTAATATTGGTTGATTTTTGTTATTGTAATCATTTTCATAATGTGTGCGAAAATTAACATATTTCGGTAGTTCAAGAAGTGGAAGAATATTTGGCAGTTAAATTGGTGTTGCCAGCCTACAAATTTTGTAGTTCCATTTTTTATGTTTTCTACTCTTATTTGACAGACAGTTTTCAAAATGGCTCACCTTACGTTTTTTCCAACTAAAATTACTGATAAAAAATAAAATGCAAATACACACATATTTTATTAGGAAAAAATATTATAAACATTATCGTCGGCTCATTTTTTTGCCGTTTCATGTAAAAATAATTAATAAAAAATTCCCATAGTTTCATAATTTTATTTCAATTGTGGTCCGAAATTTTGGTTTCATAAAGGTGTACATTTTAATGATTTTGCAGTTAACTTTTAGATTTGAATATAAAGCGTGATGTTTTCTCTTTCTAACATTGTTTAGATAATATTAATGACCGTAATAGTAAGGGAGATAACGATTTCTACGAGACCTGTATTAGTTGTTCTGAAAACTGAATAAATTTTAATCTAAAGCCTGACGGGTTAATGTCTTTATTTTATTTTTTTATTTTACATATACAATATTTTTATTTTTTTATTTTTTATTTTATTTTTTTTTTTAAAAGAAAGACAAACATTCCCGGGTTACGAATAACCCAACAATGTTTGAAAATCTCCTACTACCACCACAGAAAGTCGAAAATGTTGCTTGTGTTGTGATGGAGGACTTAGCCAGCCGATGAATCGAACATGCGACGCCCGGGTGGGACCCAAGCGCTATGCCCACTCAACCACTGACTGGTCGAAATATGCATTTAACATTTAATTTCATTTAAACTAAAAGATTCCATTACATTCAGATTTACATTTAATTGGATGAAATGATTTTTCTTATTATTTTTTATTATATACTACATATTATGAATGAACATTATATATTTAACACAAGAAGAATTTAGAATTAATATACACTTAAAATACAAAAGAATTGCTTTTTTAACTTGCTAATCAAAAAGGTAGATCAAATAATATTTTTTTTTATTGAATTATTGATTCCGCAACAGTTAGATCCGGGACTGCGGTAGATATTGTGAAAACGTTGGCAGATTGGAATGATTCAGTACTGAAATTGTAGTCAACCCTTGTAAACAGTTGTAAGATTATTTAGCATGTGATTAAATGGCCCAACATTACCCGAATGGCTGCCGGCTGTCTTGTAACCCCTTTAGGAATCATCAGTGTCTGCTAGCAAATGGACTTGTATTACATAAAGTGTTCAAATTATTTATAAGTTAAAGCACAAGGTTTCCAAGATAAAGAGGGATAAGGGGTAAGATACAACAAGGACCTTTAATTTTCTGGTAAGGTACTTCATTTAAATGATTATCGACACAATCGTTTGTGGAAATTGAATGCTTTTAACTATATACAAACAATAGTGACGACGAAAGCGCCGACAATGGCCATTTAAGGATCTGGTATTTATGAAAGTACTAGCTGGCGAACCCGGCTTCGCTCAGGGTGTTGATATGAGATTGAACTGAAGTTCGAACCCACGACGGATCTTGCTTTATACACCCCTACCAATGGGTAGCCCCACCCATACAAAAAGCCTTCGAATGGTCCACAATGTTGCAGAACATTCCACAACATTCGAGAGTGTTCCGGAATGTTCTACAATGATGTTCTCGATTCCCTATTCCCGAACATTCCACAATTTTTCAGAGTGTTCCGGGGTGTTCTAGAATGCTTTCGAATACTCTCGAATATTTTGGACTGTTCTAGAAATTTCTAGGGAGCGAAACTTCCAGCCCTTATATCTTCAATAGCACGCCCTTTAGGTAAAAACGGGAACGTTCTTCATGGATGGGGGATAGAGGGCGACCACACCACATAACTCCCTTGATCGTACCGGGACTCGTTTCTGAGTTTTAGCGGGACGCACACTTTTGTACACTTTCTTTTATAATATACTAGGTGGTACCCGGCAAGCGTTGAATACTATTCAAAGAAATCTGCATGTCCTTTCCCATGCGCTCCTGTTCCCTTCCACCTTCTCCGCCTTCCCCCTCCCTCATCTCTTTCCTCTCCGCGAACACCACCTTCCCACTGTCTTTCCTCCCTGCCTCTAAAATACATGAAATACACGCATTTTTATTTATACAAATTATTATTATTATTATAATTTAAGTGACTGCGGAGGTTTTAACAAAAAATATTCAATCTCAAAATTAATTTTCACATTTTCCACGCTCTAAAAGTGTTCGTCGTTTTGGCAGGAGGATTTCGAGATCATGATAAAATTTTATTTGACAAAGACGATCCTTCAATTGTTACCACGGCAACCCGCAAAATGGTGGCCTGAATACGGAATTAAAGACGGCTCTCGACTCGAAGCGGCTTCGATTCAAGCAACTAGTAATCAAAAGAAACCCCCAGAACTGAATTATTTTGAGAATGATTCTAAAAAGAAAAAGTTGGGAAAAAACAACATCTATCTTAAGGTGTGGCAAACAAATAAGTTTTATAAATATTTGAGGGTGAAGACATATTATTTGTGGGCAAGAATCCCGAGAATTGAAACCCTCTTATTATGCAGGTTTTCTTGTGGCTTAATATCCTTTGTATTCTGCGGGGACCCCAGTCTCTTTGTTAAGATCCAAAGTCTACCCGAAATTGTGTATTCAGGTACACAACCAAACTCGCATATTCTTTTCAAATCCATTCAATTTTTAAAACATTATCTATGGAAAGTTTTCTTTTCACTGCTGAGAAGAAACGAATCTGATAAGGGTTTTTTACCGCAGTTATCTCGGAGCTAGCTATGATGGACCGCCTTAGGTAATGACACACTGACACACTACATTACTACGTTCCCACGCCAACGTGCACACTAACTTGTTCTACGCACGCAACTTGAATCGTAGTAGAGCGATCGTCAATGGATTTTATGAAATAAATCACATCGTAACATCTTATTGAATTAAATCCATCAGTTGTTTATCTTTCATTTTAACAATAAATGTCTGTAAACAGCAATCGCTAAAACAAACTGAACTAAAGGTCAAATCATCTCCTTGGAAGGCCTACCACCTACGCCATCTCTCTTTCAAACAGCGCAGATCGGCGTTGCGTGGGAAGCGTAGGATTGCGTTGCGTGTGATAAGTATGTTTCTGAAGAATCTATTTTCATAGAAAATGTATGGATTGTAAATTGTCGAGATATTTCAATGCATTGCGTGCGTGGTACCAGTGAGTCTTACTTTTATTAGGCAGCCGGCAGCAATAGCATATCTACTGAGAACATTTATTTTTAAACGACTTCGAAAAGGAGGAGGTTATCAATTCGACGTTTTTTTATGTTTGTTACCTCAGAACTTTCGATTGAGTGAACCAATATTGATGATTCTTTTTTTATTAGAAAGCTGGTGCTTCCCGTGTGGTCCCATTTTAATTTAGTCCAGTTTTGACAATGGGATCCATGAGAAAACCATATATGTTTTAAATTTGCAATAAGTATGTGCGCGACAAATGGACGAATAACTCAATATTACGCCAACAGATTTCGATGATTCTTTTTTAAAAGTAAAACTTCTTTACGCACGCTCGTCACTAAAAATCAAAAAATAAACAAAAATTTTGGCTGTCCTGAAACGGGTATCCTTCCCAGTTGGACAGACAAAGTATAATTTTCTAACTTATTGTAATATGTATGCATATAAATAAATAAAAATTTTAACAAAACAAAAAACGACTTAAAAAAATGCACTAAAAAGTAAAAAAAATAATTTCGTACGATTGTTATTTTTGGAGTCGGTGTCAGCCAAGGTAACTACATACGTAGGTAGTTATAGGTGGGATGTGGAGATCTTGGCTGACACCGACTCCAAATAACAATCGTACGAAATTATTTTTTTACTTTTAGTGCATTTTTTTAAGTCGTTTTTTGTTTTGTTAAATTTTTTGTTTATTAGTTTGATAGATTGCACGGCGCGGCCTGACTGATTTTTCTGTCACAGATTTTTTATTGAGTTTCACTAATATTTTCTTCATTAATTAAGTATTACAATTTTAGGTTTTACTCATTAATTTAAAAATAAATATTCATCCCAGTCATGCAGAAAAGTCAATAGACGTCGCATAAAAAAAAAGTGTGCAATTCACACGCGGTAGAAGTGAAACTTTACCAAAACAATCTCAACCAATAGGAGCTTTTAAAAGTGACATCATAATCAAAGTGGCCAATGAGCGCAGTTTAACGCTTCGTAGGTACTCTAATGTGTCATTTCCGATTCATCCGAATTTCAAATCACAACGGTGCTAAAGACGTTTCACTTCAAAAATAGATAAAATTTATCCAATACACTATCTAGATAGCATTTAGTTCTGGTTGAATATTTAGTTCTGGTCCCAGATGTGACCGAAGGTATCCTTTTCTGTTTCAGATTAAACGATGCTCAAAGTTATTAAGTGACTATTATTATAACACCCACATGCAATATTATACTCGAGCAGAAATGCATTGGCAATTAAAATGCTTCATAAATATGAATAAGAGCCGTGACCCAGATGGCGAACAATACAAGTATTCTAGTGATCCCGATTAATGAGAGTCAGCGGAGATGCGTTAATGACCATCCCACCGTGACTTGAGGAGTCACTAAATTAACTAATGGAATTTGCACATCCCCATACCGCCACTGGGGGTATATCTATATACGTAAAAATTAATGTATATTTGCTTGCCCGTTGGTGCTTTATATATTGCTGTATTAAGCCTATGGAAAGTTTGAAACTTTCTAAATATCTTCTTTTAACCCTCGCGAAGGTTTCTGTATTATTACAATCACATGACAACACATCTGCAAAGTTTTTTAAGCATGACAAAAACTCTTACGAAACTGTCAACCATGTCACACTTTTTTTGTACAATTGATCAAATTTCGAAATTAATTTTTAAGTTCCGGGAAAGTTCCATTTAAGTTTTGAAATTAATTTAGTTCTGAGAAGCAACTGGTCCACACCGATCTAATAAGAGAACTTGAAAATTAACCTTAAAATTTGTTGAATTGGTCAATTCTGTTGAACAACTAACTGACCCCAAAAAATGAATAATAATTGATGTAAAGCAACAGTGATTTTTCTGATCATTTTGTAAACATTAATTTGGGAATCATATTATCTACAAAATTAATCGAAAAATGAACTGTTGTTTTCAGAATAAGCTATTCATTTACTGACAAAATATTTATTTTCTAACTTTATGACTCTCTCCCATATTATACCTAAGTAGGAACTGAAATTATTTTATTCCTATTCCATGCTTCTTGAGTATTTTAGTTCGATTAAAATAAGTAATAACGGCTTCACTAAACATTGGGCCGTATTCATAAAACTAAAGCATATCCTTGTAAGTATAAGGTAGAAGTATAAGGTTCTGAGTAGAAGAAAAGGTAGGAGTATAAGAATTTTCTTTTTTTCGTATTCATAATGATTACCTTATACTTGCAAGAATATCCTCCAAGAATAAGTAAAAGGTTGTTGGCATGTTGGACGAGATACTGTAGCTTGACTTACACCAAGTTCTAGACCAATGCCTTTCTGATACCCAGGTTCACTGAGATAACGTAAGCATATCCACATTCAATGCATTGAATTTTTTGGTGTAAGCCTAAATGACTTTCGGCAGTCGATACGCAATGTGATTTTTTAAAGTCTTTTTAATCCATCTTCAAGCTACTTATGTTCTTTTATATTATATGAATTTATATTTACTATCTTCTATATTTACTTTTATATTATATGTATTTTGTCAATGCTCTTCATATATATGTACTCTCCTTCCATTGTCATCTCTCTATTTTTTATTCGTGTTATTGTTATATTGTTAATGGACTATTCGTCCGTAAATAAATAAATAAATAAATAAATAAATAAATAAATTTTTAGGACGGATGATAACGCACCTCTTCGAGTTTCAGCATTATTTATTCCCAAAAATCTGTTGGCAAGCCATTGCACAATTTCCTCTTCAAACCGGTATAATTCTTTGTAATCACGAACAGTTGTTGATAAACGCTGCTTGTAGTGTTTAATCTCTCTCAGTTCCACAACATCTGCCGTCGCTACAACTGATCACTCACGACTGAGTCTGCTACTGACCACACACGAAATTATTGAAGGATATACTTTTTATTTGAGTAAAAGGTAACGTTTATGAGTAACCAAATACTTTTAGTGAAGGATATGCTCATTCCCTTATAAGTATAAGGTTTTACTAGGAATATTATGAATGCGACCTGAAGGATTTCCATTATATTCTGCAAGTATAAGCATAACCTTTTTTTATGAATACGGCCGATTGTCTTGTTTAAGGTATAAATTTTTTGGATCATACGAAGCAAAACATCAATAAGTTGACAGGGTTGACCCCAGCACGATTTGGTGGAAGCGCAGTTCAACAATCCCATCGCGTGCCAAAACAGTCCACTTTTTTTTTTTTTTTTTTTTTTTTTTTTTTTCTTTATTTTTTCCCATTGTATCTACATACATACAAAAGTAATTTTACATAATTTCTAAATACTCATTATAATTTTACATAATTTCTAAATACAGAAAGAGTAAATATAAGGTACAAGTAATGTAAAAGTTAGCAATAAGTAAAATATATAATATATAATATATAATAGAAAAGAGTAGGTAATGGGAACCCACTAAGGCACAGCCTGTGTGTGGGTAATATAAACAAGATTGCTATATATACATCAATAAGTATATGTAAAAAATGTAAATTTTAAACTAAAGGTTTAGAAATATAGTAATCTGTGAAAACATTATAGTAAAATAAAATAAAATAGTGAAACATAAATTTTGTTGATTTTTTGTTAAAGTAAAGAAAGTAAATAAAGTTAGAATTGTATTGAAAAGTGAAACATGAAGGTTTTCAAATAATTTATAGAAAAAATGTTCCAACATCTGCATCATTCAACCATAATTTTAATTCTTTTACGTAAAGTGATATTTTATCTGCCATTTGAATGTGTTTTGGTAGAAGATTAAAAGTACGAGGACCAATAAAGCTGCTATGTGTTTGCATTAATTTAGTGTTGGTTTGGGGGGAGTAAAACATATTATTAATTCTTTTGCTAATTCTATTTTCATTTTTTACGAAGCAATTTTTATTTTTATATATATATTTCATAGTCTGCAATATAAATAATTTACGGATATTGAATATTTTTGTCTCTTTGAATAATAACTCTGTTGAGAATGTTTTTTTTCTATTATACATAACTTTAATAATGCGCTTTTGAGTGGTTTGTAAAGGCTTAATAAATGCATCAAGCGCACCACCCCATCCTATAATGCCGTAGATTATTGAAGATTGAACCAAGGAAAAGTAGATCATTTTTAATTTGTCGAGATTGAGTACTTCCTTAAGTCTATAAAATGTGTAAGTAAGATATCTTAATTTCGAGGTGGTTTTATCAATTTGAGATTTCCAATTTAGATGTCTATCAATAGATATACCTAAATATTTAATATTTTCACCATTGACAAGTTCATTGCACAGTGAACATGTTTCTTGATTGCAACTCGTATTGTGGATTCTAATTTTAAGGTTATCGTGAGGTTTGTTTTTAATGCTTTTATAAAAAGTTAAATAAAATGTTTTGCTGTAGTTTAGAATGAGTTTGTTACATTTTAGCCATGTTGAAACAAGTGCAATACATTCGTTTGCCTTAGAAAAAGTTTCAATCCAAGAATTTCCGTTTACTACTATTGCCGTGTCATCGGCGTAAGAAATAATTTTTCCTGGGATCACAAAATTACATAAATCATTTATATACATCAAAAATAGAATCGGCCCAAGGACAGTTCCTTGCGGAACTCCATTTTTTATATGTGCTTCTGAACTATAAAAATTCCCAATTTTTGTTTTTTGTGTTCTGTCTGTAAGATAGTTTGTCAGTATTTTTAATGTGTCTTTTTTGAAACCTAGTTGAGTTATTTTTTTAATTAGTAATTTATGATTTACAGTATCGAAAGCTTTTCTTAAATCTAAGAATATAGCAAGACATTTCTTATTTTTATCGATAGATGTGTATAATTTTTTTGTTAAATCATATATTGCATCTTCAGTGCTTAGATCTTTACGAAAACCGTATTGGTTTTGCGATAGAATATTATATTTTTCTAAGTGTTCTATGATTCTATTTTTAATGCATTTTTCTAATATTTTTGATAGGTTTGAAACAAGTGAGATTGGTCTATAATTATCTAATTTATGGGCTTCACCAGATTTATGAATTGGTATTATGGTGGAGATTTTAAACTGTTTTGGAAAATGACCCTCTTTAAGGCACATATTGAAAATATGTTTCAGAGGAGTTAAAATATGTTTTTTAATTTTTTTTAATGTATTACTAGATAATCCATCAGTTCCCTTAAAATTAGATGGTTTTAGGCTATCTATATATTTTTCAATTTCATTTATTGTGATAGGTGAAAAATATTCTATAGGGTTGATTGATTCATTATCTGCAATTGATTGCGAAGATGTCTCTATGAAAGTATTATTATCATTCATACTGGATGATTTAAGTACCTCATCTACTATATTCGTAAAGAAGTAATTGAAGTTTTCGGCAATGATAGATTTGTCAGTTATTAATTTGTTATTGATTTTAACCTCATTTACAACACTTGAAGAAATATTTTTTTTGTTCATAATTTCATTTATAATATTCCATGTTTTTTTACTATCATTATTAGCGTTTTCAATTTGTTCACAGTAGTATTTCTTTTTACAATTTCGAATCAGCCTATTGAGTAAGTTTCGGTACATTAAATATTTTGTTTTCATAAAAGAAATTATTCTGACATTATTATTTTGGCAAGCTATTTGATATTTTAACATTTCTCTGTATAATTTGTCTCTTTGCTTAATTGAGACAATTAAGCCAACAGTAATCCATGGTTTGATTTTTTTATATTTTCTGTTTGTTACAACAATTTTACTTTCACTTTTTCGAATATTATCTTGTAGAGTTTTATAGAAATTTTCTAATGCTGAATGTGGATTTACTAAAGATAGAACATTTTCCCAACTTTCTAAATGAAGTAAAGAATTTAATGTATGATAATTAATGTCTATTTTTTCAAGAGTTTCACAATTTTGTTTTATAGATGAATTTTTGAAATTATGCCCATATAGTGTTGGAAAATGATCAGTGATGTTTGTTTCTAGAATTGAGGAGATAATAACTTAATGGCGCACTTGTGCACCTGGCTAAGATATTATTTCTATATATAAATCACACCCATTAACCTGCATTGCCCGGCAGGTTGAATGCAGTTTTGCTCGTGACGTTAGCCAAGGTAATCGATAAAGGGTGCACTGGCTGTTTTTCACCCTCGTGTTCTGAAATAGCTCCACAAAAATGACGTTCTCATACAGCTAGTCACTGATTTTATTCTAATTATGTCTGAGTGTTCCGGTGTGTGTAGCCATGTAGCCCACTTTGTTGTTTGATTCCACGACAGTTGATCCCTCGACAGTTACTCCCCCGGCATACTCGATGTTGAATTTGGCAGCCACTTCTGTGCTTTGGATTTCCAAAACACCAGAAAAAAAAGACAGAATCTGCAGAAACGGGCGGTCCGTTTGATAAATTCTCCTATCTTAACAAACGGATTGCAATCTTTAGAGCACAGGCATTGGGTGAGAATACTGTCCTTGTTCTACCGGTATTTTAATTCATTGATTCCTTCGCGCGCTCAACATTTGTACATAGTTGACATTTTTCACATGAGAACGGGTCGTTTCTACAACTTAAGTTCAAAAGCTCGGCTGTGATTTGTCGGCCGCTGTATTTCCTCCCTCCTAAAACATGGATCTCTTCAAGACGCAGATTCATTCCTTCCCTTCCACAAAAAGACCCTCCACACACTGTCTCCAAAGATGACATAGGCCCTGAGGGAAATTATTTTCCTTAGAGCCTCCTGTGTGCAGCAGTTAGTTATACGTAGGTATACCTAGAATACACCTTCGGTTTAAGGAAAATAGGGTATAATTCTTACACAAAACATAACTAAGTGTGCAGAGAGATGTACCGCCGAATAACAAAATTATAAATCATATTTTCATTCAAATTCATCAAGGATAAAACTAAATTGTATATGTACACAAGCATATAAATACAAAAAAGTCGACAATATCAATAAATTCGTTTACTTTACGCAACAACTTATTGTTAGGTATTTTTAAAAATGATTTTAGTTTTGAAATTTGTAATAATGCAAAAAAAAAATATCATAATTATAATTTCAGGGGCAGAAGATCAACTATCGGGTCACTCTAATAACTCTACTATATTCCCACTGAAAACACACAATCAGTGATTTGTCGAAAGATACAATTAATTTGATTTCAAAGCGGTAGTTTCTAAAGTAAACTGGTATGGTACACGAATCCTCACCAAGATATTTGTTAGAACGTTAGAAGTATTTGCATTCAAAAGTAAGCCAGCTCAAAAATGTTGCGATGTAAGCCTCGTATATCGTATTATCTCACGCATTGCGCTATTTCTTTAGTCGTGATATATAGCCATGCTTGCCATGCGTCCGTATCTAGACCATGCTCTCCGAACTTGGCAACCCTGTTCGGACTTTAGTCCTGGTTTTTGGCATGAGATAGGAGCCTGAATAAGGAGCAAGCAACCAATCTGCATTTATTTGATAAAATGTAACTGTCCGGAGCTGACTTATAGGAACATTAAAAACATTATAAGAAACCAAATGTTAAGGCGAAGTTTAACATTAAACCACCATTTTAGATTAATCTTTACTACGAATTTGTTTACATTATACACATAAAAAAATATGCGTTTCATAAATTGAAGATTTTCCAACCGTTTCCGTTGAGTAGAATTAAAATAAAATTGTAAATTACTTTATAAAAAAAACAAGCGTAAACCACTAAAAAAGGTAATTTTTCATAAAAAATGTATGAACGGACGTTAGGAAAACTTTTTAAATATATCTACTATTTTATGGGTAAATTTATTTGTAACAGTTACTTCATTAACTTGATTAACTTTTCTTTTTCTCATATAATTATTCACAAAATAAATAAAAAAACACTTTTGCGCTTGAAATTGTGATTTCTATACTCCTTTTACCAAGCGATTTTCATGTATATTACCTACATTCGTGGCGATTTAAGGCACACTAAGAATACCTACACACATTTTTGGCTTTGGGCTTCTCTTTTTTTTTTTTTGTTTTTTTTTTAATTCCTTTATTTTTCCCATATTTTACAATTTATATTTACATATTTGAAAATCATAACAATAATGTGGGAACCCACTAAGGCGCAGCCTGTGCGTGGGTAATATATTTAAAAAAAGTTTTTTTTTTTTTAGTACCTAGAAAAAAACAAACAGGGGTATATAAAGCAAAAACAAAAATTGTTTAAAACATTTTGTACAAAAAGTGTATACAATAGTGTACGGTTAAATAAGTGTAAGTGTAATTAATGATATACATTGTAATAATAGGTGTAAAGTTTGTGAGAAAAGTGATATAAAACTAAATAAATAGAGTTTTTAGAAACATAAAGTGAAATAAAACTAAATAAATAGAGTTTTTACATCTGTATGGTTTAGCCATAATTTTAACTCTTTTACGAAATGCGGAAGTTTTGTTGCAACTTGAATATGTTTTGGTAAACTATTGAAGGTACGAGGTCCAATAAAACTACTGTGAGTTTGCATTTGTTTTGTGTGTGTTTGGGGGGTATAGAATACATTATTATTTCTAATGTTGATTCTGTTTACATTTTTTTCGAATTTGTTTACGTTTTTAAAGATATATTTCATAGTTTGCAGTATAAATAGTTTACGGAGACTGAATAGTTTAGATTCTTTGTATAAAGCATCTGTCGAAAATGTTTTAATTCTATTATACATAACTTTGATAATATAATTTTGAGTTGTTTGTAAAGGTTTTATAAAAGTATCAAGGGCACCACCCCATCCTATTATTCCATACATGAGTGAAGATTGCACCATAGAATAATAAATCATTTTCAATTTGTCAATATTCAATACTTCTTTGAGTCTGTAAAATATGTATGTAAGATATCTCAATTTTGAAAGTATATTTACATTTAAACTACTATGAAGTTTCTTAAAAGATTATATTGTATGCGTTGCGATACAGTGCCGCTCAAATGTTGCAGTTAATTTTAACCAGACGCTAATCTATTGTTGGACGGTAGGAATGTTACCGATACAATCACTGGGTTATGTAAATGTAGTGACACACTTCTGTCCCTTAATGTACATACTGAAGGTCTATCGTTGTAGGTATATAACAACGAGAAACAAGACAACGCTAACTAGTAAATCTGTACATACTGTTTAGTAGTATTACCTACATTCAACAACATATTTTTTTACATTAACCCCACACAGGAGGGAAATAATTTCCTTTGTCTTCTTTGGGAAAGCAATAGGAGTGTCTACATTAAATTTATATAAAAAAATAACTAAAAAATATCGTTCAGTGCAAATGAACAATTAAATTGAATGGTGTGTCAGAGAAATATTATTTTATTTTCAAAGTTGTGAAAAAATTATCAAAGTTTCTTAGTTTAAGTTGTGATAAAAAAAATGTTTTTGAAATTTTAAGTTGTTGAAAATTGAAGTTTATTGTAAAATCGTCGTAAAAAAAATTCATAGATTAGAAATATAGCTTACTATCTGTACTTTATGCTGTCACTTCAATATCTACTTTTAATTTTTTTGTCATATTATTTTTTTTTTCTTAACTATGTATATTCTGAATCCATTTCAAATTATTGTAATTCCTATGTAAAAGCCATCAATCGGCGTTAATTTATAATAAATAAATTTAAGCTGTGAAAAAAATTATTATAGGTTCGAATTTCAAGTGGTGAAAAAAAAATAACGTCGAAGTTTAGAAATTTAAGCTGTGAAAATCATTGTTTCGAAATTTAAACTGTGAAATAAATATATAGTTATGGATTTTAAGTTGAGAAAAAAAGTTACAGGTTGTAAAAAAAATATACTTGAGAAGCCTCAATTTGTGAAAAAAAAATGTATGAAAAAAATGAATATAATTTCTCAGTTAAAATTTTTTGTTTAGTTAAAAAAATAATAATTGCTTAAATTAACATACGACAATAATAAAACCAGGTATATTAAAATTAATATATTGCAACTTGACATACTATTATACATAATGTAAACACAACGAATAGAAATATAATATATTTAAATAAATCCCGAGGCGGAAATAAAGCCCATAAACTCTCATCTTAAATGCATAGGCCATCGCAATACTTGTAGCATTTGTGCTGCAGTTATTAATCAAAGGCAATTCGTCAAAAAGGATTTGTTTTTAGAAACGTATATGTGTAGGTGTTGGTACATTGTACCTACATTCCCGCGTTCCTTTACCTATTGACGTTGTATTTGCTCGTGGGACTTATAATAGCACTCAATGGACCCTGAATATGCACTATGCAGGCACACGTTTGTATTTATATTGAATGCACCAACAATTTGCATTCACTGGTTGCACAAATCATTGCGTTCGCGTCGCAAATAATAATCATAACTG
The DNA here is from genome assembly GCA_917563855.2 of Limnephilus lunatus. Lineage (NCBI taxonomy): Eukaryota > Metazoa > Arthropoda > Insecta > Trichoptera > Limnephilidae > Limnephilus > Limnephilus lunatus. The sequence continues at coordinate 80,492,334 of OU830597.1, read as the reverse complement.
ATGACGTTTTTATACTATGCAAATTGTCGTAGCCCCAGACATTGTCTCACGTACCAACGAAGCGCATTGGAAAATAAATATTTAAAAGGCATTTATTTATACGTCGTTATGATTTATGATCAAAGGTAGGCAATGAAATTGATTTCCGCATTGAAGAATAATTATTGCAATTCTCAGTTCAGAGTTGAAGATACTATCAGTATCGACCACTACTCAGTATTAAATCGTTGTTTTTTTTGCATTAACTCCACACAGGAGGTCCTGAGGAAAATAATTTCAATCAGGGCCTATGTAATCTTTGGAGATGTTGCCTTTTTGAGGAGAGGAAGAAGTGAGCAAGGGTCTTGACTCATGTTGTAGGAGGGAGGAAACACAGAGGTCGGCAAATAATTCCACAGCCGAGCTTTTGAACTCAAGAACGAGTCGTTGAAGCGACCCGTTCTCATGTGACAAATGTCTACCGTGTGTATATGTTAGGCACGTTTATCGACTATGCACCGGTGCCGAAGGGATCAAAGACGCCAGTTCCTTTGAGAATCTTGCATTGTTATACCGGTAGAACATGGGCAGCATACCTGACGCTTGTGCTCTAAAGATGGCAATCCGCTTGTTAAGATAGGGGAATCTATTAAACGGATCGCCCGTTTCTGCACAGTCAAGGGTTTTTCAGAAATTTTAGGGCTCCAGACGAGAGGTGGCTGTCAAATTCAACAGTGGGGCGCACTTGCGATTTGAAGACGGTCAGCAGTTGTGTACTATTAAAATATCTGCGGGCTCTGTACAGTACGCCCAGATTCTGAGAGGCTAACTTGACTCTGGCTTCGGTGGAGCCCACATGCCTGATCTGGTTTGTTTGTTGGTGTATTTGAAAAGCCTTTAGCGGTGTTTGATGATCAGGTCTGAAAAGCCAGGTACTTTACAATCTTCATCTTATCAATCTCTTTCCCCTCTCACTACTCCAGTCTCCCCCATATGGAATGCTCCATAGTGGCTCCAAATGGTTGGAAAAACAGCCCTTTTTTAATATTACTCTACCCTTCCTAAAACCTTTACCCCTATTCCCAGGCTTTTCGACGTACTATTGATTTTGACGGCATTACAATTGTACCAGAAACAGGGTTATTTTGTTTTGTTATGATAAGGCTTTACATGAAAAACTGTCCATTTGATGAGCATTTTTATCGATATCGAAAGCCTTACATATAAGGATCATGTTGGACAAGTTTTAGAAAAGCCTATGAATAAATGTAATTTTTTTTACGCATTGCAAAGCTTTTAACCATTCCGTATCTACTCACTTATTTTGCTATTTGCGCCGTATGATCACAACTTGATTTTGCCTCAGTTATTTGGAATCCCCGATATCAAACATGTAAAAATTCAACAACAAAAAAATAGTAAACCTCTTTCATATCGCTTTAGTAATTATCAATTTAATATAGATCTACATAAATGCAAAAATATATCTGATGCGTTATTCTTATACAAAATTACGAACTGTTTTATGGATTCATTAATTCTTTTAGAAAGTCCCGAACGTCACACCAGATCTAATGGTTTATTCAGTGTACCACATTGTAATCGTATAAATTCATTAATGAGACGCATCGGCAAAATATTCAACACCCTGCTAGGTGTGACATATTCAACAGTACCTAGAAAACATTGAAAAAAATGACTGTATCTTTGAAGGTCTTGATGTAAAAATCATAGATACTCAATGCTGTTTTCCCCTTTCTTATTGTTTATTTTATTTGGTTATGTTTACATGTATTTGTATTTATTTATTATCGTTCAAAGCTACCAAAATATTTATGTAGTTTATCGGTACTTTCTTGTTGACAACCTTATATATTTATGTAATAACGTGATACATTTTCAAACGGTATGTATAATAAATTGAGTAATCTGAAAGTATGTTGCCTGTTGTATGCTGATGATGCGGTGCTGATTTCTAACACTATGGAAGATCTACAGTCTCTCGTATCTAGGATGAACGAAGTATGTATGAAGAATGAGTTAATGATGAATGTAAGTAAGTCTAAAGTCATGGTGTTTGAAAGAGAGAGTACGAAAACAGTATGCAATATAGTTGTGAATGATGAATACTTGGAGCAGGTGGATGAGTTTGTGTATCTGAGTAGTATGTTTACGAGAGATGGGAAGGCTGATAGGGATATTGAAAGAAGGGTGAATGCTGGTAACTCCATTAATGGAGGACTGAATGACGCTGGCGCTAATAAAAAACTGTCAAAAGAAGCGAAGCTAGCAGTCCACAATGGAGTCCTGGTACCTACCCTGATGTATGGCAGTGAGGCATGGAACTGGCAGAGGAAGGATGAAAGTAAACTGAATGCTGTTGAAATGAGATCCCTGAGGCGTATGTGTGGTAAAACAATGTATGATCGTGTGAGAAATGTGGATATCCGCAAAGAATGTAAGGCTGATGTATGCATAATGAGTAAGATTAAGAAAGGGACCCTCAGATGGTTTGGGCATGTAGAGCGAATGAACGAAGAAAGCAGTGTAAGAAGAATATACGACGCAAATGTGAATGGTAGAAGATGTCATGGACGTCCGAGGAAGACATGGCACGATCAAGTGAATCAAATACTTGAGTCGGGCCATGTCAAAAGTCAGAATAATAGAAGAGAATGTATGAGACGATGTATGAATGTGAGTGAGGCAAAGAGTGTGTGCCAAGACCGAGTTGTTTGGCGGTCCGTCCTCTCTGCCTACCCCTGCGGGGAAACGGCGTGATGGTTAGTTAGTTAGTTAGTTAGTATAATAATGAGGCGGTTTAGCATTTAGATCCATTGGTTAAATTAACAAAATGGTATAAATATGTAAATAGCAGTAAAGCATATGACATATATATTTAATGAAACTTTTTGGGTTTATCATATCGATCACGGAAATTTGAAATGCTGTTAAGGACAAAATGTTAACTGTTCAGGAGAGCGAAAATAAAGTTTTTTTTACTATATCTCCTGTTTTGGTAGACCTATAATTTTGGATTTTTATTATAAAATAACACTGAACAGATCTTTCAGAATGTCTTAATTTTTTTGTAAATTTCTTAACAGTATTTAATCCATTTTTATATTTTCAGGAAAAAATCCTCTTAAAATGCACGTCGTAAAAGACACGCTTATTTTCCTAGAAATATTTCAACGACGGAGATGGAAAGAGAAAAAAAATTGAGAAAAATTACAAATTTTACAAATTTTTGTATTTTCTCTCCTTAAGGTACATTATTTCAAATTTCCGCTATCGATATATTCATTTTACAATGTAATTTTTCTTATAAACAACAGTTTGAATCATAAACATAATAACGTAAAAATAAAAAATAAAAACACGTGATACTGCTATGATGGTTTAAAATAATCGATAATGCATTCAAAGAATTGAACATAATACATTCTTACGTGTTAAGTTTTACAAACATGTCCTAACACGTTTGTAAACAATGTGAACACCTCATGAAAGATCTACTTGCTGTACTGTAGTAGAAACAGCAGAGCTTTGAAACACTTGCAACGATGAATATATTTGTCTCCTTGATACTATGAATAGCCAAGTCATAAATCCAAAGCAAGATGAATGCTTGTAGGCAAGCGTTATGGTGCGAGCTACCCCGCCCCTCGCCCTGCCGTACCACCCCGCCCCTCTGTCTTATCCCTTTTCACCCCTAGGGCAAGTTTCCCGGAAAAAGTCACGTGGTGCCAACATTTAGGAGGCTAGGCCTACTGGAAGAATTGGAGCAATGACCCGATGTCGGCACATATTTCCATGACGTCAATACAAGCCACCGCCGGCCTTCGCGAGTTACTAAATAATCATTATAATTTTAAGTATATTTCATTGCTCACAAATTTCGTAGCATAATCTTATTTATGTGACAGGAAAGTTACGTAACGTGATTGAAATTTTTGTTGTTGAAAGGTGTGGAATGAAATTGAGAATATTTGTACAGCTTCGGCATTGTTATTTTGTTTTCATGGGTTTTCAGGTAATTACCCACACACACATCTTTCCATTATAAAATGGTGTCGCTCCCGCTGTCTGTGCGCTTAGTTCATTTAAACTACGCAAAGGATTTTCATGCGGTTTTCACCAATAGTTATAGTGATTCATGAGGAAGGTTTTTAGGTAAATAATTTGTCAACGTTTTGTGTAAATTGGTTGAAATATATAAATAAAGATAACGGGCTGGCAAGCGGGCAGTGGGCAGCGGGCTGGCACGCGGGTGGTTTGGATTTGATTATAGGCGCCGCATCCCCGCTCAAAAAGAAGAAGACGGAGAGATATGTAATTACGAATGTTGGAGAGAGAGCGCTAAAATTTACAACGATAAAATTGAAGCGAAAATTGTAAAAATATTTAATAAAACACAACTTGTTTAAAGTAGAACAAAAATCTCATTGAAAAAAAAATTGTGAAATTTTTCATACATACAACTTCTAAAATAACTGAAATGAACGTGTAAATAATAATTTTTGGATCATACTTTGCGATTTTTTTCTATCAAGGGAATTTTATATAATGTGCGTTTCGGCATATAACATTTATTTTTTTAAGACCTTAAAAATTTCAAATGTTTAAGAGAAATGTAAGAAATCGGTAGAAATTCGGGTAGCGGCGGCTTAACAGATGGCGTTGGTTATAAATATTGGGTAAAGGCGAGGCGTTGTTTCGTTAGCCACAGCAACGTGTAAACAAACACGAAATAATAATAATAATATACGACCGTTTAAATTGGCGTCAACAACGGTTTGTGTTATTATTGTAAAACAATATTAAGGTGTCACTGTAACAATATCACATATATTCGCCACAGAGAAAATTATTTTACGTCGAATATAAGAACTGAATTGATTAATGGCGGAAAGTCTATGCGTGCATAAATTGTGAAAAGAAGGAGTAACCTACTTTTCTTCAAAGTTTCCTCAAAAATCAATAAAAACCGGGAACTAGTAGTAGGCATGTTGGGTTCAAAGTGGAAATAGAACTATACGTCATCAAATGCCAGGGCAGTTGTTTAAACTTTAACTTTTCGACATTTTTTTATCATTATATAAATTATTTTAATGTGAATACCCCAAAAGAGTCTCAGCTGCTCCCATCTGGAGACTATGGCATCCCCAATTGGGGAATGTTGTAAGGCTTAAAGTAGTGGTCACCAAACACGGCTAAAGTCATTTCAAGCAACGTTTCAATTCCGAATGGTGGTCTTACACCAGGTTGACACTAAGAATATCTTCCACTCTGGAACGTGCCGCAAATATACTATATATTATTTAAATGAATTAATTGTGAAATAACACAAATTAAACAAATAAAATTTATTTGCCCATGCCGGGATTTAATCTCGCGGCCTTCGGATTGCGAGTCAAGAGCCTTACCCCTCGACAAAACCGGCTGTCGAATTATTCTCAATTTAAAATAGCTATTGCTCGAAATGGCTTTTGTCATTTTTTGTAAGCGTATCTGAATAGCCAGGAACTTTCCCACAATCCTCTTTCCCATCTCCTTCCCTTTAGCCACAAAGCATAACCCAATTCGGGATGCCATAGTTTCACTACGGTAATCATAAAAAAATGAGCTGTACAAATATTGATTTAATTGCTAACATCTGTGCGTTTTAGTGACATTCATCATGCATGCAGTATAAAAACAATAAGATTTATGATATTTTACGAAAAATAACCAAAATAAAAACACGGACAGTTTTATTTGTATACATGCATCCTAACTAATATTACAAATGCGAAAGTGCGTTTGTTTGTTAGTCATTCTTTCACGTAGAAACGGAACGCAGAGATCGAGGTGATTTTTTTGTTAGGGAAAGTTGCAAGACTGGGAAGTGACATAGACTACTTTTCATCCCGAAAAAACATTGCATTCCCGTGGGAAAATTGTTTGTACAATAATTTCACCCTAATAATACGCGAGCCAAGCCGAGGGTAATATCCACTATCATCGTAAAAAGGAAAAATAAACCTGCAAAACAGGAGCACGGAATAAAGAAATATGTCTAGTTGGACGATATAAGTTTACATAAAATAAGAAAGTAAGAATATAATACGTCCTTATTTCTTCATAAAATTATCAATGGCTTTATTGATTGTCCGCCCCTGTTGTCCGAGATTAATTTTAGAGTCCCAGGCGTTAGAACCAGAGAAAAATCGCTTTTTCATCTTCAAAAATGTTCTACCAATCTCAGACAAAATGCTTTTATATTCAGAGCATGCAATATATTTGATAAGAATTTCAATGATGTAGACATATTCTCATGTACATAATTTAAGTAATTTACAAAAATATGTCATAGCTAACTTTAAATAATTTTATAGACCCTTTTGCAAGTTATCATGTTATTGCTGTGAATCCTTTCCATTTACTTGCCATTCGATTAACTGTTGTGTTCACTCTGATTTGTATGTATGTACATATTATTATTACTGCTGTTGTGTAGTAAGAATAGATTTCTAACTACTTTATGTTTTACATTTATTAAGAGGAATATAAACGCTAGAAATATTTCGATTTCCGTGCATGCACAATAAGCAAACGAGCGTCTTATTTGCGCGACGCAAGTAAGGGAAAAAGAGGTTTTTATTTATTTTGTCCATAATTTTATAAGAGTGAAAAAAATTTAGAACATAGAAAACCTCAAAAATGGTCTTAGCCATAAAGGGGTACATAAAAAAAATGTTTCTTGTATTACTTCATAGTTAGGCCATGAAAAAACATTTTTTTTAGTTTTTTGCGCTTATTTTTTTTGTTATGTAAATAATAATTTTATTGTAATTCCGTTACATAGAAAACCTAGTAAAAGCTTCAATTCATCCGTAGCCTATTTTTTGATGTTCATACTGTAAGCCAATTCGCCGTAAAGATGAATCTAAATAGGATTTCACGTATAACTTCACCTTAAGCATGTTATTAGTTTAAATTTTTTTCAAATCTTCATTATTCTTTATAATTTTCAAGGTTATATTTTTGTAAACAATCTATTATTGGATATTATGTGAATTATTAATGCAATTATTACAAATGTTAAATATCTGTTATTTTTCCCTAATAAAAAAAATAAAAAAAATAACATAAAACAGTAATATAACAGTGAGTTATAGTAATAGTCAACTACTGCCACAATGCAAGATAAACTGGTAATAAAATCGTAAGTCGGTGTAGTAACAGTAAACATCTTGTTATGTTACACGGTGGCATATAACAATATTAAGTTTGTATGGGACAAAATACCAAACAGCACTGCGCTACTACATGTAAACATTCGATTGTTTTTATCGTCTTGCATCACCCGGCTCGGCTAAAGAACTCCCCACTGGCACTGGGCGACTGGGCCGCTGACCTGCTTTCGCATGGGGGAGGTGCCTTACTTTGGGCGCCACTACGTCTGGTGACGTTTTCCCCAAACACGCATGGTTTGGGTCACGTACGCGGATGTTTGATCTATTTACGACTCCCATAGTACCTAATTTAACAACGATAAGAGACGGCTCAACTATTCAAACTTGATTTATGACGTCAACAGAACCTACTCTAAACTCAACTAATATTTCTAAAATAGAGTTTTTGCAGAAGCTGATGATTCGAATATTGAATGCCATGAATCGGCGCTATGCGAAATAAATGAAAAAATTCACTACATATTCCCTTTGCAATATTTTCTAACATGAAAGAAAATTCATGTTTTCAATTTGCATACAAAATTGGAAATTTATACCGATTGTTGTGCGAATTTGAAAAAAAAATTTTTCGCGTATGAACGGGAAATGAAGAGACGATATTTCGCATATAAACGCACGTCCGGACAATTAACAAGAGAGATTGCAAATGTTTTTCGGAAAATCGTATTAGTCATATTTAAAATGTATTTTTGCACTACGCGGTTTATGGACTATACGCCAATGAAACCAGGTATCTCGAGTTCCCAGTAAAAAATGATAATTTAACATTGACGTGGATATAACTACTTATTTATATTGATTTAAAAGTATCCCGCAACAATTATTTTCTCAATAAATCAGTTTAATTGGTAATAAATACATTTAGGCACTTTCAAAATTGAAATTTAGAATCATATAAATAAGTCGTCTCAAAGTGGCATAACCACAGTTTGAAAATGTCCTTGTAAGCCGTAACAGCTGTGAAAATAATAGAAAAAACTAATGTACTTACAGAACTTAATAACAATTTAATTTATTATTGAAGAAGAATATAACATGATAATAATTTAAATGAAAATATGAAAGAGATCAAGACACAGAAATATAAAAAAAATTTAAATAATTAAATACAAAAATTTTAAAAATTAAAAGGAGTTTCACAAATCAAACACAAAAACAAATGAAAGCTTATTTCTGGTCTCTTGTGTCTCTCTCTTTTGCAGAGAAAAAAATTGATTGAACGGACACCGCAAATATCAAAAGGGCGTTGAGAAAATTTTCAAAAAATGGGGGAGTCCGCTGCAAAAATTTGCGCTACAAAGCTAAGATAAAAAAAGTGTTTTGCTATTATAATCTTACAACAGAAAAACGTCAACTTTTACAATAGTGCAGCATTGGAAATACGGTATACTCGAATAGAAACAATGTTTTTTTTCGACGAATTCGTTTTTAATCTTTACTTTTTCGAAGTTTTCCCCATCTTGCAATCATTATACACTAGCTGCCACTTATCGGTGTTAGTGGGATTGTTAGTTTTGTGATGACGAATCATTAACGCTGTAATATTTGATTTATATTATTGCAATGAACAGTAGACTGTCAATTTCAGCACATTCATTATTTATCTTATAAAACAAAGTCGGGTAAGTTTTACCATTTTTAACTCGAGAACGGCTGGACCGATTTTTATGATCTTTGATTTGTTCGATTTATCTTCGCCCCGAATAGTAGAATCAGCTAGTAATCAATAAAGTTAAATCAAATAATAATCAATATCGCCATACGGACAAAATAGTATTGAACATCTAGCTTGGTGACATTGAAACGCAATTGGAATGTTATATTTGAATAATCTTCTCATAAACTTTAATAAGTGCTTTCTTTTCATTATTGCTTCGTCAAAGTTAAAATGTATTTTTAGGATTTCAATTAAGTTTGCGAATTGAAAACGAACAAGCTCTTCTGAAAAAAGAAAATATTTCAGAATTAGCTTTGCAAGGATATTTTATTAAATTCAGAGTAGAAAACGAACTTTACATACCAAATCAGCATACGACAAGTAACACATCTGATAACACAAACAAATTATTTTAAGTGAAATACAAATTATTTGAAATGGGTAACAAACAGGCTTTCGGGTTGTAATAGAAGCTTTTACTAACGAAGATACGTTATTTGTCTGAAAGTACTACATGGTTCTGGAATTAATTTTGGCATGCGTGCAATGGATACGAGTAGAAACTAGGTTAATAGTAGTAATTCTAAAATAAAGGAGTTATTTTAAAAGAAAGATATCTATCTGTAGATAGATTATGTATAATATCTATATGTAAATATGATATCAATTTTTTTAATTAAATCAACATTTAACAAGAGAATCATAGAACGACGAAGGAGACTGAAGTATTATTGTGTATCATATTTAATTTGTAGAACACCATTTCAATTTTAAGGATTTATTTTATGTTACTTATATATATAAAAATTAAAATATGCTTGCTCGGGTGTATGTGAGTTGTCTATGCATTGCTAAACCAATGATTGCTAAACTTTAGGGATTTGATGTGTGCATGCCCGCCATAGTTTCTATATTATACAATAGAGAGCTCTGGTGTCAAGAAATTATGCGTTGCTAACCATTCATCCGATGCGATGAAACTTTGGGGAGTTGATGTGTGCATGCCTGCAATGGTTTCTATATATAATTTTGAACTCTGGCATTATGAAATTTGTATAAAAAAATTTATAGGTGGTACGTGAGCTGTTTTAAAACTGAATGTACCAGGACTGATTGTATGAAATGCTGGAGGGGGGAGGGAAACTCGGGAGGGGGGTTTGGGAAAGGGAAGCGGGAGAAGGAAGGTCGAGTGGGAATGGGGAAGGGGTCGCGGGAAAGGAAGGGGGGGGGGGGGCGGAAAGGGAACGGGACGAGTGAGAAAAAACACCTAGGGAGAAACACTTTCTTTATTTGCGTGGCACATCAACGCATGCCGGGAAATCGCTAGTGGAGTATATAAAAGAAAAACTTAGAAGCTGTAGTATTAGTATTTCCGGTAAAACGTACATTTTGGAATAAGAACGAATCTTTAAATGCTCCTTTTTAATGTATTAATTGATTAGAAAAACCATCCATTTTATGAGCACTGAACTCACGAGTACTAACATAAACACAGGCAAAAGAGTACGAGTCCTAGTAAGTTATTTAAAAAATCCAAAGTTACATTCAATTTAATGATAGTGTAAATGGTCCATCATTGTTCGCAAAAAGCGCTTTACCACCAAATACAAAACGTTTGAAATGAGACTAGGGTAATATCTCTATACTTCTGATTTTTTTCACGTTGTTTGGCTTTGATATTTATACATTTCCCAGGTGGTGGGTAATCCACATAAAAGCAAGTGTAACGGTTCATTTGAGGTTTTATTTCCTCTCGGAGCATTGAGGAAGTGAAGTGAATACAGTTATCAGGAGGCCGGGAATAAAGCTCCCTCGGGAGTTGGTTGACTGTGACGATAGATCGGAAAGCCTTTGCCGGGAGGGCGGCGCGGCGCCGGCTTGCCTGCCTGGAGAATATGATTTATACAACGGTCGGGGAAAAGCACGAAAACATAAGGGGAAGTGCACTACTGAAAAGATACTTTGTGTTTAAATGCTCGTATTTCTGATTTACGTTCTGGTAAGTGAAGCTTGTTGCATCGGTTACTCAATGTGAATACCATATTTTTGGTGATAGTTGACAGAATAATTTATTTCAATTTTAATATATAATTGATACGAATACAAATCTGTATGGTGTTTAAGCCGCCGCTGCCCGAATTTCTACCGTTTTCTTACATATCCCCCTTAAACATTTGAAGATTTTAGGGTCTTAAAAAAAGTTATGTTATTTTTTAAGATAATATCTTTATATTCCCCATGCCGATATCCAAATTATATCAAATTTCCTCGATAGAAAAAAATCGCAAAGTATGCTCCGAAAATTATTATTTTTTCGTCCGATTTAGTTATTTTACAAGTTATATGTATGAAAAAATTCACAGTATTTCTTTAAATGCTGTTTTAGATAGCCCCAAGAAATGTTTGCTCTATTTTAAACGAGCCGTGTTTTATTTAATAATTTTCGCTTCAATTTTACCGTTTTAAATTAATATTTATTGAAGAGAGTGCGCATTAATAATTAATGTGTACTCTCTCCAATATTCGTAATTACATATCTCTCCATCTTCTTCGTTTTGAGCGGGGATACGATGCCTTAAGAGGAATTCATAAGTCAAATATGTGTATATTCTTGGTGTACCTTATATAACCACGATTACAGGTAATAGGAATAAAATAGCATGGAAAAAAGTCTATAAACGGTCAATTTTAAAGAAAACGTGATTTTTAATTATTTTGTGGATAATTTTAGAAGAAAAAAAATAATCAGGGGAACTTTTCACAAAGATAAAATCGTAGTTTTTAAAGTTGTTTCTCGTATGCGTTCCTGCATTACTAATGAAAAAATACATTTTATTACTTTACACTTATATTTTTTATAAAGTAATTAACAATTTTATTTGAATTATACTCAAGCGAAACGATAGAAATAGCTTAAATTTTTCCCCAGCTTATTTTTGGTATTCATAATGTAAAGCAATTTGCAGTAAAGATTAATCGAAAATTGGAGTGATTTCACATTAAGCTCCGCTACTCGAGTAAGAGTACCTATGTCTATCTGTAACTTTTAGTATTTGAATTGAATATTAATTGATATTAAAACACTCAAATTGTAAGACACTACTTGATTGAAGTGATATTGATATTCAAATGTTTAATCTAAACCGAGTTATCTAATAACCCTTATGATTGTATTAAAAATTCACGAAAAGAATGATAGAATTTTTTTGCATTATTTATACTGCATTACCGAATGCAATCACAGTTAGGCAGATAGACAATCAGGTAAGGTGGAGTGAAAACGTCATAGATCAAGTGGCACTCAGAAGCATGGTTTATCAAAAACCTGCACACGATAAAATAAATCCATATCATGCTACTGTACTCTCAAAGTGTCCCTTCTGTATCTATATTTGTCCAACCAAAAGCTCGCCAATGGAAACCAAACAGCGATAAGAAATCTGAACGGTCCGCTACAATTTTCTAGGTCAATGCAGCTCACAATCTCGTTTCCACTCGGAGATTTTCTTTGAAGCTTTCAATTAATACAACTTGTGAGGCGTGGGTGTGGGTACTGGTGCCCCTGGAATCATTTATTGGATAATCAACTCCTCTGCCATAGGTCACTCAAAGTGGTTCGCTACGTTTGGTGACGTATCAGGAGTGTCCTGGTTCATCGGGTGTGTGTTCAGGTTGTGAGCGTAGATGCACATGCCCACCAGATGTGTGGGCCAGATAGGGAGAAACTGATGGAGGCCCTTGAACTCTCCAATCTGCTTCTCAAAATTCCTAACCACTCCTCATACATTTTTCCTTCACAGAACTTCATATATCTCCTTCCTTTCCTTAAAAAATAAATTACCTCCACGCAGCATACTCAAAGATGGCGTAGGCTCTGAGGGAAATGGGGTTATTAAGGTACAGTTTCCCGCATTTTTCCCGCATTTCCGGCTCTGAGGGAAAGGGGGTTATTAAGGTCCAGTTTCCCGCATTTCTACCGATTTATTACATATTTTATAACACTTTAAGTTTTAAAGCTCTTAAATAATTCTGTACATTCTCTGCGCCGAAACGGAAATTACATGAAATTCCCTCGATAGAAAAAAATCGCAAAGTATGCTCCGAAAATTATTATAAATACGTTTTTTTCAGTTATTTTAGATAATCCCCACGAGATTTTTGCTCTATTTTAAACTAGTGGTATTTTATAAAACATTTTTACAATTTTCGCCAATATAATCGTATTTAATATTAGCGCGCTCCCTCTAACATTCGTATTTACATAACTCTCCTTCTTCTTCTATTTGAGCGGGTAGTCTGTCAGAATATTTATAAAGTAAACACTGCTAATTGAATGAAAGAACATTTTAATATTTCTGACAGTAGAATAAGTTTTTCAATGTGACAGTAATTGACTTGAAAGTTGAAGGTTTCTCCGATGGTCAAGTATATATGTCTCAAGTCCACGAGGGGAGAACTCAAAACACAAATATCTTCTGGCAGATGAACACAATTCCACAAAGAGCATCGTAGTGATGAGAAATTTCATCAGGAATGTTCGACTTGAAAACATTGTTGTTTTTCATGTACATAGAGTGCTGACTCAGATCAAACAATTTCATTTTGTAGATTTTTAGCAACAATCTCAAATGTTTTCGAAAGAATAATAAAGATAATATACTGATTAGTTTCACCCACAATACGTATGTGTTTGTGGGACAAAGACCATGTGCAAATTATTTTTGAATGGAATGTTGTCATCCAACGCGACGCGACGTGAAGTCATGTTATTATTTACTTTCACCAAAAAACAACCATTGAAAAATGACGGGATATTATTAATGAAGGATTCATGAATCTGAAATTATTTAGAAAAAAAATGTCTCAGATTGATCTCCTTTATTTAATGACTGAAGACAATAAAATAAAGAAAATATCTTCAGACCGCATAACATCAACATTTTTTACTCCAAACTTGCTCAGGAATCGATGGAAAAAACCTTGGGGTATTCGCTGTGACACCTTGCGTGTATTTTGTTTATAATCCAATGTTTTTACACAAAAATAAATATATTTTTAAAGATCATTTTACAATTACAAATTAACTTGGGCAAGATTTTTTTATCATTTTTTAGCAGATAATTAGTCACAAATAATTGTCAAAATTGTCTTATATCAGGAAATTGAAATTTTTCTGAAAATATTTTTTTATAAAGATAAACAAAAAAATTGTAAGGGCTACTGGAAATTTTTCATACCTTTTGATTAAAAAATTTTCATTCAATTTGGATCATACAAAAATAAATTTGATATATTTTAGGTTACAATTACCGAGATGGTGAACCGGGGAATCTCCCCAACTCTCAAGGGAGCCGCAGTGAATAATAGACAATAGGCACTAGACACTAGGCACAAGGGTAGTTAAGGTTCTACGCTAAAGTACACCAGGAGAAGTGAGAAGAGGTCGGCGGAAGAAAGGGGAATAAAATAAAGAAATAAAAGTGGTCGGTGGAAACAAAAGAGATTCTATAAATAAGAAAGAATGGGATCATTTGATTTAACTTCGGCCCAGCATTAACGAAATATTCCCACCTCTCTAAAATACATTTCAAGAACTTCTGCGCGGGAGTGAAATGTAAGAAACAATATTACGAGGGAAAAAAATCATTTTTGAGATTATAAGATTTCAGGGGAACCTTTTATAAAGTCCCAAATTGCAGTGTAGGGGAGTACCTATTTTTAATAATATTATAAGGTCGCTGGAGGGAATTTAGTCGTAAGGAGAAACCAAGCTGGCGCTGAGTGGAATCTACCGTCTAGAGGGGGAATGAAAATGAATGAATTCATAAATGAACACGGAATTTTAAAATTCATTATTACATATAAGGCATGCGGCGTGGGTGGCTGGCTTTGCTTTGACTATTAAGTGTTTCTTTAAGAGGCCGGTATTCGAATTTCTACCTATTTCTTGCAAACCTCCCTTAAACATTTGAAATTTTTAAGTTTTTAAAAAAATAATTGTTATTCTTGAAGATAATATCTAGAATTAGTCGCGCCCAAACGCAAATTATATAAAATTCCCTCAATGGAAAAAAATCGTAAAGTATGCTCCAAAAATTATTATAAACACGTTTGTTTCAGTTATTTTACAAGTTATATCTATGAAAAAAATCACAGCGTTTCTTTAAATGCTGTTTAAGACAATAATTGCGAGATTTTTGCTATATTTTAAACGAGTCTTGTTTTATTAAAGATTTTCATGATTTTCGCATCGATTTTATCGTTGTAAATGTTAGCGCGCTCTTCTAACATTCGTAATTTCATATCTCTCCGTATTCTTCTTTTTGGGGCCGGGAACGGAGCCTTAAGTAGGAAATATAAGAACAGAAGAACACAATACAAAAAAATAACGAAAATTAACATTTAAAATAGAACGCTTGGCAAATGGAAAATCACTGGAATCTAACCACTTAAAAGATTTATTAAATATTAGAAGATTTTAAATTAACCTCATATATTTCTTCACTTTTGGAATTTTTTTCTTCTTCTTTTATATTGGTCGGTATTTCTTAGAAGACCTTTACCGCTTTATACAGTAATGATTTCTGTAATTTTTACCTCTTTCGAAAGGGAAGTCTTATTACCTTTTTAATATTATTTTAATGTTTTATTTCTTTTATATTTAAAAAAAATATTTTTATTATTCATTTTTATTTTAATTTTTATTTTTCAAATATAATTTTTGTTTACTCTTCTTAGTATCACGTTTACTATTCTTCATATAACATTATTATATAACCTATGTACGGCTACTATGACACGGGCACGAGCCTAGTATAGTAGTCGAGAGAATGGAAATGCATTGAAATATAAAATTTATAATAATTTGAAAAAAAAAACTCCTCTCAAATAAATAACTTCAACAATCGAGATTAGTTAATCAGTAGTTACTTTGAATTTAATTTATTACTAAAGTAGTGTAAACAAAGTAACACGACTTTAATTAATTAAATATGTCATCACCTTTAGAAGATCTATAATTCGAAAAATGTATTTCTTAATTTCAAGTTTGAAAGGCTAAACTATAAACCATCCAGACTTGACCGAAAAGTGGACTACGTCGATAAATTCGTTGTAAGTTATTACCAAATTTAATATCTCGCTATACTTAGGCACGTATTATTTGGTTATTATTATAATGATATAATAAAACTACTATGTATTAAACACATTCAAAATTGTAAAATACCAATAGTATAATAACAATAATAAATAATTCTTAATATCAACTCTTAGAGTCAAAGCAGATATCTAAAAGAAAAAGTCTTAGATCTAAAAATGTTCTTATGCGTGGATAGTATTTTCGAAGATTTTACTATCTACTTATTTGTAAACTAAACACCTTATAAAATTACCCACTCGTCGATTTTTTAATCGTGGAATAGCAGCTGTATTTTTCGTGCAAATTCTTAACCGCGTTTAATAAAATTGACGAGTTTCGATAGAATTGTACACATAAAAGCACGGGTCGATAGCTTTGTTTATAGTTGGAATAGTTATTTATGGAAATGAAAATAGTGTTCAATAAAAGACTATCCTTCGTAGATTCCAGTTTCATCCAGTTTCCTTCCATCGTTTCATCTGCTCTTAAAATTATAATATCCAAACCTGAAATTATTTGGAAATACCAAACCGATGTTCAACATTTTAAGCAGATTAGTAGCTTACAAGATTATTGGTCGTGCTGGAAATGTTTGGCGTAACTCTAGTTTAATAGAAGGAATTTAAGAACAAAAACTACTGCAAGAAGATAGCTTGTTAAAATGTGATCACTGTCGCTAACTACCAAATCTTCTAATTAATTTGCCTATTTTACCGGGACAAAGTTACCCAGTCTGTTCGTCATGTTTCTTGGAGAATTCAATAGACGCTGAGAAAATATAATATAATAAAGTGTAAAGTGAAGGGTAGTTAATATTTAATTAAGGGATCCGGCAGGATTTCTACTAGTCCGCCTGTAAATTCGTTTCGAGTAAGATTAAGGTACCAAATTAGAAATAAATACTGAGCGCTAACCTAGAAAATTCAGAAGCTATTTCAATTACAAGATGCTTCCACGATTTTGTAATAAATTAGACAAAATAATTGAATTTTACCAACACTTTTTAATCTTCAATAATTCCGCAAGGATCGTTGCCATGTACTTTGTTAAGTTTTAATTTTTGTTTTCTGAATTCCAGCGATGGAATTTTTATTGAAAAAATAAATAATTTGATTTAGGATAATTGCGGCAAGAGTGTTTATCAAAACATAAAATAATTTTTAATGAATATAATATGCGTATAACAACGTATCTTAGACATAAAGCAGGGAATCTAAGAGATATAAATTAGATATAAATAAGCGAAAACTCTCAAAAGGTGAGCTGAAATTTACACAGCCTTCCCCTTCTAGAAATCTAGAGGAATGCGTCTGTATTCAGGTCAAAATGTTATTTCTAACACATAAATATATCGGTTTAAAAAATAGATGCAATATATAATAGTTTGTTTCAATTTTTCAGCATTTATGGATAAGTCGGATTAAAGGCATTTTTTCATCGTAGATTTACGTCGAAATTGATATTTATTTAAATATAATTAAAATATACAATGAAACTTAATAGTCGCATGCTAAAAATGAGTGACTTTCTGTGCCAAAATAGTCACAAGGTGCTGACTGACGTTACCACAAGACCGGCCAAACCACGTAGGTACATTATTTTGCCTTGTGATCTGTCGTTTAAAATTTTAACATTTTTTATTTGAGTGATTTTAAAATGTCAGATATTATTTAACATAATTTGACTACAATAACAGGAACCATCGCCAAATATTCTATTTACCAGTCACAAACGAAAAAATGGTTTGCATTTAAGCAGCTACATTTAAAAAAATTGTAGAGCATAATGATAAAAAATAATTATGTTTTGCGCAATCGTTTAGTTAGTCGGTAGTTAACAAACTCCGTATAACGATGATAATAGTTTCATAGAATACATTATTAATGATATACAATTATCTAAATATTTTATTTTGTATGGCGAGTGGGTTCAATGATCACTTGGCAAATCAACAGAAATAAAATGCGCAAGACAAAATTTTCTTTGTATAATGTTTAATTTTGATTTGGTAGTCGAAAGAAGGGAAGAAAGCTAATGCCAAGCTTTGTTCTTTGGCTAGTTTTATAAGGGTGCAAATATACATTTACATCGAGGTAAAATTCTTGATTTACTATTGAATGTACCTGAGTATAATGTCTTCTTGCATGATGGCTTTTTACTTAGACATTTTACTGTGATTTTGGGATGGTGGCATAAAAATCAAAACTATAATTAACATAATCGGATTTCAGATGATGATGAATGGCAACTGTACAACTTGACACGGTCTTATACTATAGCACTGAAAAGAAAAACACACAATCCATGAAATAAAAAAAATATCTTTGATAAAGATTTTAATAGAATTTTTTCTAACCACTTTGACAATAAGACCAAGACAGCCAATGGATATAGCATACTCTGCTCTCTTATTCTCTTTGATATATTATATCGCCATTCAATTTGATTTTTCGAATTAATAAATTTGAAATTAAAGGCTCGATTATATAGACTTTTTGGACCACAAAACATGCCCACATCGCAGTTCTTTATTATTTGTGTTATACCCACATACCTATCCCATTTATACAAGGAGCCAATCGCAATATTGTCACAGTAAATAAAATACTCAAAACGTACAACATGCAGTATTCTAAACTAATTTCTAAGTGGAGAAAAATGGTTGGAATCCCCTGTCACCGTACAATATTCTTTACTAATTTCTAAGAGAAAATTATTATTACTATTCCATACTAATTTTCATGAAAAAATTCTAGGAGAAAAATGGTTGAAATGTCCTCCACAGATATAAAAAAACTCAAAATGTACATCATACAAAATTCCATACTAATTTCTAGGTGGAGAAAAATGATTGGAATGCCCCATTACCGTTCTAAAAATACTCAAGACACACAACATACAATATTCTATACTAATTTCTAAGTGGAGAAAAATGGTTGGAATGCCCTGTACCGTTATAAAAAAACTTTTCTCCCTTTACAGGGAAGTCAGTTAACGATATTTTACGAAAGGAAAACATGTGAAAGAATTCCAATTATAGTATGCAGTCTGCGTGAAGCCGATTTCTACACGAAATTCCATTACACACGTTGATGTATCAGGAAGCGAATTCAATAAAGGGCTGAACTGAACAAAAGCCTATTTGTAGAGAAATAAAAATAAATAAAACAATTTATCAAATCAATTCAACAAGCCGAAATCAGCAGTTGTTTTTACATAATGTGTTGATTACACGATTTTCGGAGCTCGCAATCAATTACTGCAACTGACATAAAAACCTAAGCCAGACTTAATTGAAACATTTTAACATAACTTAACGAAATATAATACACAGCCCCGATAATTTTATGGAATATTTTATCATAAATGAATTGTTTATCTATAGAAGGCACAGACATTTGAGAAAGGTAAAATAAGCCTTTCGGATTTTAATTTATTCCGGAAAGAGTAACTTTATGCACCGTACTGAATTGTTGTTGTAAATAAATTATATTATGGTTTATATAATAAGCAAAATTAATAAAATCGTATTAATGTACATATTCCTATTATCAGAAAATAAGAAATTGATACTAAAAAAATATAAGTTCCTTGAAGGTTCTTGCGTTATTACCCGCTTTATTCATTACGGAATGAGTATAAATTATCATCATTCGAACATGTTTTCAAGGAGATTTACGTATTTATACATATGTGGTCAATAGACAATATACTCGGCTAGCACAGAACGGATTGAGGAAGGTATGCGGAATACTTTTGTCATGGTTCTGGCTTTGAAATACTATGTTTTTTGCGTGAAATTTGAAGTACTTACTATAAATATATGTAAATTTATTAAGTATATCCTTTTTACGTTTTCTTACTTGCTATTATAGTTATTGGATTACAAGACAAATAAGAAACAATTTCATACATTATAACGGGGTATTTTCACGAACTATGAATAAGGTTTAAATGTGTGGAGGATTTAAATTTTCTTTCTCTGATTCTGATGCATTAAAAATGTGTAATTTTAATACTTTCAGTCATATTTATTGATTTGAAAAACCGAAAAACCGCACATTCCGGCACGGTTCCAACTTGCTAACGTCATTATGACGTAGAAAACGCCATTGTCTGGTAAGACAGCTGTCACCAAAGTTGCCCGACGTTACGTCAACGCCGCTGAATTCACGAATAAAAACGAACGTGTCGTTTTGGCATCAAATAGAAAACGGCACATTTTAAATCGTAGAAAATTACTAATTATTAATACTGGTCTGAAGATAGCTTTAAAGAGTTGAAACCGGTTACGGTGAAATAAAATAAAGCTGAAATAAGTTTTATAATAATGTATTATAATGGGAATCCACAATAAATTGTCAGTATCAAAAATAAAAATATCATTTTTTTCTTCATTTTTTAGAGAAATAAAAACAGTGAAAATACCCAATCGTTCGGAAAGAAACAAAATTTACGCACAATATTTCTAAAAATTACCCTAAACCACACTTCAATTAACTTATTACATGCCATTAAAGTACGTGCACAAATGCTGCTTGTAAATAAATATTTTCGAAGAAATTATATCAATCCCACTTGAAACCTCCGTTTTTCAAAGATTTGTGTTAACCTGTATCTGAGTGAAGCTATTTTAAATAAAAATGCTTGTTAATTCATGAATCTTTTGAGGCGCGGTACCTATCTCAAAGAAATGTTAGGCTTTCCCCTCAGGTTGAGATGTGTACAAAGTAAAAAAATAAGATAGAACAAGAAAATTGAGTGAAGTTTTAACGTATTGCTAAAAGCAATACATCCAAAAGAAATCTTGTTTAACAAGTCTCCAGCATCTGAAAGATAAGAGAAGCGTATATTTTCTCGGATCGGAACTATCTATTCAAAGATTGGCTTTTCAGTTCTCTGAATAAATAATCATTCTGTACAATTTTTCCAAGAAACAGGGCAGGTAAGCCATACCTAAGACTCCATCCCTTTATAACGAAATTTTCGCTTTCGTCGAGCAAACCAGCCCGCTGTTCACGCCAAAGGGATGAATAGGGAGAACAAGATGTTCCAATTATAATTTTGCATGAAAATGACGTTCTGTCAAGACCAGATGGAATATTTTACACGGATGAGTAAGGTATTCAGATTAACAATGCTCCGTGCAAAGTAATTTGTATTAAAGGTATGTGTACCTAGCAGCAGATCTGTCAAAACAATCACATGTGGTGAAAAAGGGCATATTTTACCCTTACCCGAGTGATGCGTCTAACCACACTCCAGAATAATAACAAGGTCAAATTAATACAAACTTTCTGTATTATGTTCGTGGTATTTTAATCTAAATTATAAGCACAATAAATGAAAGTTTAGATGCAGGCATCTATTAAACAAATTTATTCATCGAGTTGCACTATATACCTACGAGTAAAGTAACGAAAAACGTGTGCCCAAAGTCTGCCAAAATGAATCAAATATTTTCTTGAACAGATAAACAATTTCATTCAATTTGATGCACGAGTCGAAAGGCTTATGTTTACTTATAAAATTGGTATAGATCACACCTCTATGAAATATCTATTCGGTGGGTTTGGTTCAATTATAGATTTAGCTTAGAACGAACATTTGTTATCATAATTAATAACAAAGTTGTGTCCAATCAAACCTCCCTAACAAGTTATATAAATAGGTCGGAATAGTCAGTAATCCGCTCAAAATGAAAGGCAAAGTTAATGAAATTGTTTCGGTTTACAATTAACTCAAACAAACCGAATGTATATTATATTATTTTATTGATATCGTATATTTATTATGACTACCTGAAAGCTAAGTCATGCCTACATCAAAATAATATCAATTTCTATTAGTTTTGGCAAAAACAGGCTTTCAAATAGCTTCTCAAGAGATACACGATAATAATGTATATAATACATCATACGAGTAATGGTCGGCTGGTTTGAAAACATATCGGTTATTTCGGTTCTAATACTGATATTAGGTTTCAGTTATGATACCGGAAAACTTGATATAAAGCATAATAGATATTATCGAAGTTTTAATATTTATTTTTCGAAGAAAAATTCTTTTATAAAGCTTTTCGCTTTGTGATGGCATGAATTATTTTTATTAAAAAGACAAACAACTTGGTTTGCATTACTTTACACTACTCGCGTGTTATATACCTTATTTTTTATGCATTAGGTAGATTTGTGCAATATTATTATAATAATACTAATACTCAATGTAAAAAAAAAATTTATCTAAAAAGTGTCTACAAATACTCATTATTCTTAAGGCGATGCACCACGTCTTGTAATATCTGGAATCGGGCCGCTAACAATAAAACTCCTTATATGGGAGAGATAAAGTTTAAATTAATAAAGCCGCCTGTTTTAATTTATGCAAGAACAAAACATCGCCGAAAAAAAGTGTTTCATTTTATTTTGCGACGCTCAGGCACAAATATTTAAATGTTTTACGATCATTTTCCAAAGAAGTTAATTTGTCACATTGTACAATAAAACCATATCCAAAAAGGGGAATGTAAGTAAGAGATTTAGAACTTTTAAGTTATTTTTAGAGGAATAATTTTTACTATGACACTTAATCTATTTCTGGACTTTAAAAAGACTTTTAAAAAATGCTTGATTATTGCAAAGGCCAATTTTTAGTTATACTTAGTATTTAATCAAAGCATCTGAAATATTTCTAAGCGTTCACATTTTCAAACCAAAAACACATGATTTTGCATTTGAAAAAACCCATAAAGCGGTGTTTCTTTAACAAAATGACAGTTTCGCACGACTCAAAGTAAAAAGTATTATTCTATCAGTTAGCAGTAGAACGGATAAATTTACAAATATTTTTTATCAAATCGTAATTGGGCAAATTTGATTTAAACTTAAATTATTGTAGCTGCCACGAAACAAAACATGTGCCCTATTATGGTATTCGAAAAATTACAAAAAAAATATTTTCAGTCTTCAAACGGCTGTAATAAGTTCTTCACTATTCCGACGTTATATTTACACCCCGTTTATTTTACAGGGGGTAATAAATATCGGATATAACTTATCGCAGTTGTAATATTGATAATATGAATATTACGGAGCGGGGGATTTCAACCTGCACAACCGAATAATATTAGCTACATCTACATGTCTATGGAATTACTTTTCTATGGAAGTTTATACAACCAAGTCATCGCTTACCATTCCCATACCTAAATGCTTGCTTTCATGAAGCGAATTTTTAAATTAAAATTTTAGAAAGTATTTAAAATTACAAAAATATCTCACTCAAACCATTATCATCTTACTTCTCTTGGAAGTAAACACAATGATATTAAACCTTTACCTTATTAATAAAACAATATTTCTTGCCACCCCAGACAAGGTTTGTTCAGAGGGTTGGTAACGAACTCGGCTGAATTATATTAAAAATTGTACCTTAAAATACACCGTCTGTTTCTTATTATTTTCACGACTTTCACCGTTGTTCTAGCAATTATCCATCATTCAGAAAATAGACCGCATGAGTGACATTGTAGGTATAAATTAATATTTGTGTAAATTTAACTACTTTTTTGATAGTTTGTGTCAGTGTAAAAATGCATCATTCAATATATTATCACCGATACTCCGTTTGGTAACACGTTGATCGGGTACGGAAGACATTTATTTATTTTACTATACTTGAAATAAAAAAAAAAAAAATTAAAATGTCTCCCTTACTTGAGAAAGTTTTCTATAGTCCTGTAATATTAATAAATACTCCTAGCGTCGTACAAACGTTAATCTCACGAATATAATCTCCAAAACACACAATAAAAGATGATTTGGGAAAAGTTAAGACTACCGAAAACAGAAAAAAATTATAATTCAAAAATTCTCACCATTACTGTTTTTATGTAAATTAATATCACTCACAATTCTTATTAATTTAATGGAGTTTTTCAACAAAGAACTGTTACAGACAACTGGTTTGGCATACGTGGGAGCAGAAATAACAAGGAATTTGAGCTGTTTCTAGGATTTCAAACAGCTAGCCACTTAATTCTTCACACAACGCTATACTGAACACTGAACACGTAATGATAGTTTCCGTTCCTGTGTACTTGAAGGAAGATAACAATTCAAACTCGTAATAAAAAGATGTATGCTAAGAACCTCCTAGAAAATATATCCTCCTTCAGCAAATATAAAAATGTACTAAAGTCTTGGATGAATACCATTGATACAAACATTTACTTGCTATAACATCTGACCTGATATAACTTAACAAACTTTTAATCTTTATTAACATGTTGTTTGAATTGTAATTCAGTAAACACTAATTGTATTTTTTGTTTATTTAATTTTATGTTTTAATATCTACAAAGATAATGTATGTATATGAGTCAAATTTAAACCGTTTTAAAAACACACAAGTATACCCACGAACAGGCGATGCCTGTGTGGATTTTTTTGGTTAATCTGCTAATTGTTTTATTATATATTTGAAATGTTTATATTTAAAAAAAACCTTTAAGTATTGTAAAATTATACCAATGTATGTACCAAAAAAATAATTAATAAAAAATAAAAAAAAACCTAAACTTGCGGAATCAAAGAACACAATTTACGCCTATAAGATACTTGAGTCATGCATTTGTACCTACAGCTTAAAAATGTGTTATAATATTTATCATTTTAAGTCTGGTATTTCGCTAGATATAAAATGTCAATCAATGTCAAACTTCTGAACGAGAATAATTATTTGGAATTTTGATAAGGGCATATATTCGTAGATGTAAGAATTAATCACAATAATACTTTCGGAATTGTGTCCTTCTGTGAATTGGTAAGACCCAGTGACTTATATATTATCATACGTCAAACGAACATTACTGACTTCTTCTTCACGCATCTTTTAACTTTTTTTGACTATTTATTAAATGACTTTTATGTGAGGTATTTATTGTGTTTTTAAGCTTCTGACAATTGTTGGAACAGCTGTATTTTTAAAGTAATTGTGCTTCTCTATAATCTGTCAAAAGAATTATTGTGTCGTCGGCATAGCGAAAATAATTGATCACAGACATGTCATGAAATCATCGCTAAATATGGCGTAAATTTTGAATGACTTTATTCAGCCTTGTCGGAATTCTCTTTCGGTATTTGAGAAGGTAGTAAGGTACCTTATACCTAGATGCGTATTTCTCTTCCCGGGAACCATTTATTGGATAACCAACACCTGTGCCATAGGTCATCCCAAGTGGTTCGCTACGTTTGGTGACTTAGCAAGGGTGCCCAGGTTCATGGGGTGAGGTTTGTTCAGGTATTGGCGGCTGATGTGTCTGCCCACCTGCTGCGTGGCGGGCCCGATCGATAGAGATTGGTTGAGGGAGGTCTTTTGACCTCTCCAGCCAGAATTCTTCGTCTGATAGACTTGCACCGCAGTTGGAGGGATGAATTCACACGTTCACTCGCTTCACGATTCACTCCTGGATACACTGATCCTCGGATTCCCACTCACCCCTTCCTTTCTTTTCTTTAAAAAAACCCTCCACACAACATCCCTTAAGATGACACAGATTCTGAGGAAAATTATTTTCCTCGGGGTGTGGAGCTAATGTAAAAAAAATAAAACAATTTCTCATAATTATCGATTTAAATGCACATTCATATCTCCGAACCTTTTCATCTAAATTAAAACAAAATAAGGCTTCTCCGGTTCCTAACCCGTTTCAGATACCAAATTGCATTTTTCCAAGGTTTCTTCTGCAGGATTACGAAATGAATAGATGAGAAAATGAATATCTTTAGAAAAGAACCTAACCGGATTAGTACTTATCCGGTTCCTAAACCGTTTCAGATACCAAATTGCATTTTCCAAGGTTTTTTCTGCAGGATTACTAAATTAATAACTGAGAAAATGAATATTTTTAGTAAAGAACCTACCAGGCTTAGTATTATTTGAGCAGTTGGCAGGGTGGTAATTTGTTCTTTTGTATTATTTTTTCTTTTAGAGTTGATTTTAATTTTTCCATAATATTTTGTAAAACGATGTATAAAAGAGAGTTACAAAACTATTTTGATACATTGTTCATTATATTCAGGATCACTAACAGCAGTCTTAGTAAGTTTTTTTTATTTTATTCAAAAGCACCCCAATTTGCAAGGGGCATAAGTGAGTATAAAAAAATAGGTTTTACATAAACAAATTTTATTTACATAAAATACATTTTGTAAGAGTCAAATATTTTTTATGCCTGTGTGAGCTGTATGTATTAATCTAAATATGCTTGGTGTAACTCTAAGTGACCAGCTCAGGTATTAAGTTAGCCTCTCAGAAACTGGGCGTACTGTACAGGGCCAGCAGATACTTTAATAGTACACAACTGCTAACCCTGTACAAATCGCAAGTGCGCCCCACGGTCGAATTTGGCAGCCACCTCTGGTCTGGAGCTCCAAAATACCTTAAAAAAACCCTTGATTCTGAGCAGAAACGGGTGGTCCGTTTGATAGATTCTCCCATCTTAACATACGGATTGCAATCTTTAGAGCACAGGTGGGAATGCTGTCCTTGTTCTACCGGCATTACAATGGAAGATGCTCGGAGGAACTAGCGTCATTGATCCCCTCGGCACCGGTGCATAGTCGGGAAACACGCCAAACACGCGCCCAACATTTGTACACGGTTGACATTAGTCACATGAGAACGGGTCGTTTTTACGACTCATTATTGAATTCAACAGCTCGGCTGTGGAACGATTTACCGGCCTCTGTGTTTCCTCCCTCCTACAAAATGGGTCTCTTCAAGAACCATGTTCACTCCTTCCTTTCCTCAAAAAGACCCTTCACACAGCATCCTCAAAAATGACATAGGCCCTGAGGGAAATTATTTTCCTGAGGGCCTCCTGTGTGGAGTTAATGTAAAAAAAAAGTAAAACTTTATGTTGAATATAAATTCTCGATAAATATTAAAAAAACATAATCACATTTCAGATTTTTTTGTTGTTGTTTGGGTAGTGATCGTTCTCTTGAAGACTTTAAAATATTCCCTTCAATTCAAATATACTTAGGAAGTTTGCCTGGAAATCATTTCAGTTGAAAAATACTTAAGTAAATATTTTTTAAGTTCCATCTCTTCATCGGATTTCAAATAAGTTTAGAAATAATTTTAAAAAGATTTTTAGTTTCTCAAATTGTGACAGAAAATATCCAAGCTTTTATCTTTAGTTTTGCATAACAACCATAATAATAATTATACTAGAAAAACATAATTGTGTACTCAACTACGCTTCCAAATATTATACAATCGTACCAAACAGATATGTATGCGGGAAAATAAGGCATTATTTTTACGACACTTGAAACATAAGAAAGAGGATTAATAAATACATTATAATCTCTAAGGTCACAACTAGTCTAATCTGAGAGGTGTCTAAATGAATTTTAAGAAATAATCTTATCTTGAACAGCTTCTGAATAAATCACCCATTCAAAACATTGATTTTGGCGATAATGGACATACAGTAGACACAGTTTGACCGAATGGCTTTATTGTCAGATAATGGTACGTGAAATTGCGATAATACTGATAATAATATTAACAAACCTAAAAATGTTATTAATAATGTATTTATTAAATCATTCATAAAAATGGACCGATACATATTTGGAAAAGTTTTTAGATTTATATTTACGATACATATTTTCCCGTTTTTGTTTTATTTTCAATGCAAAATTCGACATATAGTTGAGTGGTTGCGAGCACTTTTTTTTACCGGCGCGCCGTGTTAATCTACTTCTACTACACTATATAAAGAGGTAAGATTTGTTTGTTTGTTTGTTTGTTTGCATTGAATAGGCTCCGAAACTACTGAACCGATTTGAAAAATTCCGATTGGAAGCTACACTATCCCTGGGTAACATAGGCTATATTATATTTTCAAAAACAATAGGCATCCTTACTAAAACTTCAATAATGTAACCCAAGGTGTAAAAAAATTACCTAAAATATTCTTTACATCGCGTGCGCTGCGAAAACTATTGATGATAGAATAAAATAATGTATCTACTACGACTTTGTAGAACACATCATTATTTACAAAAAAGGTCGCGACAGCATATGTCTAACTATTATGGTTATGCCACAATAAGTATTCTTTTATTTTAAAAAATTATTTTAATTGTCGCCGCTTGAAAAGGCTCTTCATTTGTATCTTGGTTTTAATCCTTATCAATTAAATTACTTCATATCCAAGACAACTTCAATACCTTTATTTAACTTTTTGAATTTTTCAATTCGGATATTTAATTAGAAAGATATCACGAGTTTAAAAATGTTAGTATTAGAAAAAAGTTTCGGCTACGGGCCGGGCGGGAGAGGAGTTAAGAAATGAAGTGCCAGGGGGGTTGGCGGGACGGGGGAGCGGGAGAGCGGTGGCGGGGAAGGTGGAAGTGGAACGCTGGATGGGAACGCACGGGAAAGGACATGCAAGGAGTAACATTTTATTTATTTGAATATGGCCTTGCAACGCATGCCGGGAAACAGCTAGTATTAGTTAACCACATAGAAGTACAAATATTAGACGCCTATGGTTAAGCCGCCGATACATATGCAGGTAACTCTCTCAAAAGCGTGCCAGTAGCGGTCTACAGCAAGCCAGTATGACGTGTATCGTGGCTCGTATGCCATTCAATTACACAGAGTTTGGATGTGAACCAATGGTACGTGGTGTGAGGTAGGGGGAGATACACTTTTAGTGCGCGCTGTTTTGTTGCTTTTTTGCAAGTTACATTTGTATACTAAATATGGCTCGGTGGGGCAATGAAAAAAACTCTGAACTTCATTATGCACCATCGCAGCTAGCAATGCTCGTGGTATACAGGTTCGCTCATCTATATCAGCCAGCTACACACACGAAATTAGAGATGTGAGTAGCTATCATGCCTCTATCTTGCGTGTATATACTGACCTACAAGAACGCGTGTAGTTAACATGCCAACTACTCGCTAAAAGTATGCTTTTTTACTGGCATGTGTATCTGCGGCTTTACGGTTAACCCAAGAATACGATAGGTATAAATTCAATTTATGAAGAATAATTTCAAACCAACTTTGCCTCAAACTCATCCATCCATAGTCTTGGTAATAAATATTGTTCAGTGGATCTTTTAAAATCAATATTACTGAATTATAAAGTTGAAATTAATAACCTCTTACTATAAACATAGTTAATTATTTTACAATTAAGTATTTCTATTGTATTTTTATTTTATTCTTTTTCATTGTATTCTCATTGGACTTGTAATCTCTATTGTATCATACCTATTTTGTTCCTACTCCATTGTTACAGCTACCTACATCATTATTATTTTCTATAAAATCTATTTCTACATATCATATTTCCAAAAAAATCGACATCACTAAGGGCGGGGACGCGCTGCGCCCTCTGTAGTGTGGGAGTCGATGTGTGCTGTTCACGGGATTTTACAAGACGGATTGTGAAGGACCTGTCGAGATGGTTCCGGGAAGCAATTTTCATTTTATTGCACGAGTAATTGATTCCTATTGTAAAAATAGCCTAACTCCAGGCCCCGAGTAGCACTTAAACGCTACATCCTGGTTAAACAACGTCCTTAGATGCAAGATTATACACAAGAGATGTATCTTTGAATGGCCACTTTTCGCTAAGCGTGCATGATGGTGAAATGATCTACAACTCATTGGACGCATAGGCGATGATGATACTCTCCAAGTGGGAGGGAGTGTAAGTAAGTAGGTAACTATAAGAAGTATGGGTGGGAGACATTATTGTGACGGCTCCCGGCTCTAATCATAAGTAATAGTTTGAGATACTCTTTTATCTCCGGAACATCAAACTTGCCACAACTGTCAATTACACGTAATAATATTGTGTTAAGATGAAGCCATACTAAATAATGCAAAATCATACAAAATCATATGTTTTTGTTTTGAAAATTTGATCGCTTAGAAGTTTTAAAGAATTAAATACTGTGTGTAGAACATACCTTGGCCCTTAAAAATATCGGTAATTTTTTTTATAAGTCTTTTAATGAGCCTTGAAAAAAATAAATTATAAGATCTATAAAAAACATTTTGAAGTCCAAACTCTCCTATTCATAAAACTCATTTCGGATATGGTTTTATTGTTTAATGTGGCAAATTCAGTTTCTTTTATGATAATCGCAAAAAAAAATTGAAATTTACGTCCGAACCTCACAAAATAAAATATAATATGCATTTTCGTGTTGTTATTTTTGACATCACGGCGACAATACGCCAGTCGACGAATTTGGAATTTCAAAGTGAACCTTATACCGTCCACCGAAGAACGACTGGCAGCCACACCTATTTTCTGTCAGTACTCCCCCGGACGGAGCGGGGAATAGACGTATTAGGCTCCGCGTCACTGGTTTTGTGAAATCAATTTTAAAATTCCGTTTTATTACAATAAACAATGCGTAAAAAAGGAATTAATGTTTTTTACAGGCCTTTACGAAATCAACCTGTAAAAAAATATCTCAAATATCCAACCTTTCCAAAAGCTTTTTCTCAAGTATTTTTAAACTCCTTTCATAAAGGGGTGTGAATTCCGATTCCTGGACTATCGGATCGCCTCAAGGTTCTGTTCGTAAACACAATTCACCATTATAAGATGATAAATTTGTTAACAAAAATGATTCTCTATATTAGGCTTCTTCAGTAATTTCGTTTAGGAAACGTACTAATAATAATTTTTAAAAATTGGTATTATTTCTTAAGCAGTATCTCAACTTTAATTATTTTTTAATGATTGATTAAGTTTCGTAATTATCAATACATCGTGTATAAACTATTATGCATAAGGCAACATTACATTTTATAAAAATTATAATTTTACAGTAAACATATCATTCCTTTTTAAAAACATTCATTCTTCAGACTTTCAGGCATTTAATCACACATCTTTAGTACTAAATGACCAAAAATTAACACATTAAATAACAGTATTTTTTATTGGAATCCAATTTGCCTCCTCTCTCATTTGATTAACCCTTGAATACTTGACCAATAAACATCTCATAGCTCTGTTCCGTATTAATTCTAGCCTGTTCAAGTTTACTTCATTGGCCAAATATAACATCGTAATCTAAATGTGGAGCAACTATAGTTTTAAAAATGAGCTCTGTAGTTTTTCCAATTAATCTTCTAAGAAAAACTACTTTTTAAAAATAGTGTGGAATTGTAAAAAAATATATTAATTTTGGATGAGCGTTGATCTGGTATCCATAGAAAACCCTGATTATTGGTATCACACACTTTTCATCGAGAGAAAATTTGAAAAAAACATGCTTCTAAAATATATATCTAACCTACTAAAAAAATCTACTAACCTAGCTAAAAGTCCACCTAATATCTATAAAAGAAAATAGACAAACCCGTGGAAAATACCGTTTTGTTTAGATTTATTATTGAATTCCCTACAAAATCTATTGATCTTATTGGAAAAAAAGAGTTCACCCATACAGAAATCTATTTTAGGCTGTCGGATTGGCCCGTCCGAAGCAATTCTCTATTTTTACGAGAACAAACAATGATTATTACAGTATTTATATGTTCATACAAGAACGAGTAAATAGTGAATGGCAATTTCAGTGTATTGGTCAATGTGTATCGTGACGTCACATCTACCAGTGATGGCGTAAGGTGGGAAAGCTGTTTATCCGGAATTTCAATGGAACTGCTCAAAGGAACTAGCATCATTGATCCCTTCGGCACTAGTTAGTTAGTTAAACGGGAAACACGCCAAACGCGGGCTCAACATTTGTACACGCTTGACATTTGTCACATGAGGATGGGTTGTTTCTACGACCGTACTTGGTTTTAACGAATGATTAGCCGGCCTCCGTGTTTCCTCCTTTCTACAAC
This sequence comes from Limnephilus lunatus, assembly GCA_917563855.2. NCBI lineage: Eukaryota > Metazoa > Arthropoda > Insecta > Trichoptera > Limnephilidae > Limnephilus > Limnephilus lunatus. Next base: position 80,460,414 of record OU830597.1, on the reverse strand, counting down.
ATTAGTCTCTTGCAGAACCCAGTTAAAAATTTTACAAATGGGTTTCTCTCCTATCTACATAAAGACTTTCCAAAGATGACATAGACACTGAAGGAAATTATTTTCCTCAAGGCCGTCATTGTGGCATTATTTAAAAAATGTGAGCAGCTCATAACTCCGTTCGTTAATGTTTAAGTTTAAAGTTGTGTATTCGCTTTGCAGCTGCAGCTACATGACAAATATGTACACGTTTCATATTTTTTTGCTGGTTTTGCAAAACTAAAAAACTTTTTTGAAATGTTTTAGTGTTATGAAATATTGGTTAATAGTGTTGCGAGTGTTGTTAAATATTTAATAAGTATATTTATAAGTACTATGTGAAATCAACAATTTCATAATAAGATTGGATTTCATTATGCTGTTCGGATATGAGTGTTGCAAATTACGATAAACAAACCCATAAAATTACCATAATATATCAAAATAGATTTGTTAAATGCAAGAGGCCGTGATTATTTTCATTGTGTAAAACAAATGGACCTTTAAAAAATATCATTAAAAATATGAACCTGCCCTAATAATAAAATTGCTCTTTCAACATTTTTTTATTATATGCGATATATTAAATTTGTTGCTGTCAGTTGCTAAATTTTTAAAAACATAAACGTCATAAACAATTCGCCTGGAGCGGAAAATTGAGACAAACAATTGTCCAGTGTGGAAGATTCAGGTTAAAACATTGCATTTCAGAATCAGGTTCTGGCCATCTTTCCCTATTTATTCTTCTTCTCGCTCTGTTACATTTTATCGCAGAATATTACCAAATATCGAGACTGCCACAATTCCACGAAACAGTGCAGTTGTAACTGTTGTATAGTATTAACAATGTATCGAATTTTACAATTTCGATAAGTACTTGTTGTTTTAATAATCCTTATCGCCGAAACTAATGTCGAAATAATAACTCACCGCGCATAAACATGTTATCAGCGGGAATGCTGGCTCATGTGCGTATGAGCAGGTACTTCCAAAGACAAGAGATACCATCGGAGGAACTATCATAAACATATTTTTGACCAAAATCGATGATTATGAACTAAATAAATATAATATATCTGGAGAAGGTAAAAGCTATCTTGAGATTAGTCTTTTCGGAAGAAAGAGTATATCTGAGTCACGAGGGGTTAGCCGCAGTTTTTAGGATTTCGTAACTGGAATACTACTATGGATGTACTATTTAAAATAATAGCAACATCTGTGATATATTGCAATGAAATACTTGAACGAATTCTATTAAGAGTGCCCATCACACAAACCAGACAAAACCACATAATAAACATCCCGAAATGCAATACTAATTCAAAATAAAACATATTCATATAATTTTTAACATTAACATTGAAATTGGTTTATAATGCACACACATGATAATTATATATAGGAAATCGTAACTATTTTCTCTTTTATATTCACTAATAATAGTTAAGAAACATCAGTGAAATGAAAACTGTTGGTTCAATTAGTATACTTACATATAGTATTGTTATATAATAATATTACCACATTTAAATGTCTCGACCCACCGCAGAAGGAGAATATTCGTGATTGGTTTCAAAGAAATAGTAATTTGAAAACTAAAAAGGTGTTAATTTTATTCAAATGTAAGAGTGCTATTTCAACACGTTATTAGTTATGAATGTAATACGGAGTTATTAGCAAGTTCTATAATATTATGTTTAATATCTTTTCACAGCGCAACAGTGCAATTTTGTGTTCTGAACGTTTAAACGCACTACGCATGCATTTAAAAATTTGGAATGCTATTACATAATCTTTTATATTTTGTAAATGTACATAAAACTGGATAAAATTTAAAAATGTCGAAGAAGATTAATGTATGTACAGTATCGATGTATTTTACGAACCTTCCAAAATTTATTCACTTAATAAAATCAGAGAAAACATATTATTTTATTGTATTTTTTCATCTCATTTACTTTCTGTTTTGATTTCAGTAATTTAAATTACATAAAATCACTAACTTTTATTGAATCCTATTTCCATGTTTAAAAGTTGTAGAATTTTGTGTTGTTTTTATTTTATTTAATTTGGTCTTCAAATTTAAATGTCATTATTTTATTATATTACTAGTTGAAGTCCCAGGCATTGTCAGGGCTTTACACAGTGCTTAGAAATCAGACATAGACAGTGGCCATGCTCTTATTTTGAAGGTCAAGTGTGCAAATTTTCATCAGTCTCGGAAAAAACTGGGGTTTTGCATACAAATCAAATTCACGCTGCGTACGCTCGTTTGCTAGCCACAGACTTTCTTCTTTATATAAATAGACTAGCTGAGGTACCGGTCTTGCTCGGGCTTTACCAAGAATATTTTGAAATCGGATATAAGTAGACTGTAATTTTTCCCTAATTTTGAACGCCAAATGTTCAAAATTCTATTCTTTATATAAATACATAGAAATATGAAATATATAGAAATTCATCTAGAATATTCATTTACAAATACTGCTAATAATGTAAATTAATAAATAAAGTAAAATATTTACCCAACCTCTCACTAAAACTTTGTAACAAAAAAAACATATGGAAGAAACAGAACAATCCTATTAAACTACTTTTAAGTAGTTGGTCGACAGGCATACAAGCAATGTTATTAACTAAATGGAAGTGGTTTTAGCGGAGAAAACGGGAAATAATTATTGTATTTGCGGTTACAGAACGCAGTTTTCATTACTATTCACCTTTAGAGTATGGTCTGCAATTTAATCAATTTCAGCAATATGTGATCCCGCGGATTTGGGAGATTATCGTGTGCGGGATTAAAAAGATACTAAATTTACACCAAAAACATGCTGTTTTGATCTGTACATGGTTGCCAGTTTCGATGGTTTTGATACGCAAGCGCCAGAATGCCAAGAACAACAGTAAAAAATGGGATATTCTTGAAAATTAATTTTAAAGAGGAGATTGGCTAGTGATTCAAAGAGAACTGGATGGTTCAGAGCAAACGAGGATCGAATAAACTTGAAAATTTGCGAGAGCTCCAAAGATGAGATGTCTAAAGGGACGTCAGCAGAAGAAGAGATTTAAAAAAATGTGTTATATCTCCATCCCTCTTGAATCCTTTTACGAGAATTTCCGCATTCCATTAATAATACTATCGCCTTTTATTTTTTAAAATTAGAACACGCATCGATCGCGTTTAAGAATACACACGTTTTTTTTTGCTATCTGCCCAAGCACAATCATTTTTTGCAAAAAGTTGTGTAGAATAATGATTGTCAGCTACACGTCAATCCGCCTCGTTTAAATCCCACACACTTTTAATACTGTGACAATTCGAATATCCAGAAGATTTACTTGACAGTTTTGTTGTGCAAGGATTCCCGAAATTACAAAAAAATTATTTTGTAAAACGACATATTTACCAATCCCATATTTGAAAATTGCTACAAAAAAATCAACCCGTAAGAAACAATTTTTTTAAACTATATTATTAGCTACATCTACTTTCAAATGACTTTTAAACTTAAATATATCTATTTTTTTTGGTTTGACTGATGTTTGAATCTTCCTACCCAGTAATCAGATTCAACCCCGCTACAAACCGAGCCTAAACCGGAGTTGGTAATGCCGACATTTATTTTTAAATTAAGTGCTTTAAGTTCTTCCAAATTCAGAAAAATGCGCGTATGTGTAAAATAAAATGTGAAATAGTGCATTGTCATCGACAACGAGTCTATCTGCCGAGTTTCAGCTCGATGAGATTTCGGAAAGTGGGTCAATTTCCACTACAAATATTCCGCTTCATTCAATCATACGTTCATTAAATCAAAAAAACAAAAGTGAAATTTAAATAATGTATCTAAAGAAATTTAAGTAAACACGGATAAATTTAAATTTTAAGTAAAATTATTGTGTATTTTGTTCGCAGGCCTCTCCATATGCATAATTTTATTGTGAAAACAGTCAACATAGAGGTCACTGCCAAGTAGTGACTACCTACCTATCTTATGACTCACAGTGACCAATGACTGACCATTGAGGTAGAATAAACGGTTAAAACCTGACTGTGTACTCGTGTAAATGAACTTCAAAGTTCATTTTGTTAAAAATATGTTGAATGAATACTATTTATAATTTTTTCCTCTTCCTGACGAATATTCTAAGTGAAAATATTATAAAAAGTATGTAAGTGAACATATTATAAAAACTATATCCCGCTGTGAATTACTAAAACATGTTTTTGAATACTTCTAAATCAGTTCTGTTTCAAATTTTGTCCACCAACTAAAATACGATATTAATACAAAAATAATGAAGAGGTTTAGAAAATAGTAAGTGGTAACATATTTAAATTCCAAAGTAGGAAAATATTATCATTTTAATTTTATTGTGCATTTGAGGTACCTGTATTATAATTTTTGTATCATATGATTTACACTACTCTTTCATTAAAAACAGACACGTGTACATTTGAAAAAGTATACAGATTAATATATGGTACATGTAGTTTTGAGAAATAGTTTATATTTCTGTTCGGATTATGGATAAAATATTACACACGAATACTTAATTAATATGTTTTAGGAATAAATAATACCTGTCTTTCTCTCGAAAATTAATCATTTTCCTTTTTTAATAAATATTTCTGGCTATCACCCGCAAGGGAGTTCTTGATCATGGCTTCTATAAACCGAGAAAGGAAAGGCGAATATCTTTATGAGTCCAATTCTGACTTAGAAGAGTTGAAATGTTGAATGGAGGGGGGGTTCATTAATATGATGTTCAGTAACATTCGAGTAACTCTAAGTGACCAGCTCAGGTATGGGGAGCTCCATCGAAGCCAGAGTTCAGTTAGCCTCTCAGAAACTGGGCATACTGTAAAAGTGTACAAATATGCCTCACGGTTGAATTTGTTGCACAGCCACCTCTGGTCTGGAACCCACCTTAAAAACCCTCGACTCTGTGTAGAAACGGCGGTCGGTTTGATAGATTTTTCTATTTTAATAAACTGATTGCAATTTTTAGAACACAGGCGTCACAGGGAATGCTATCCTTGTTCTACAGGTTCTTTAATGAAAGATGCTCCGATGCCAGCGTCATTGATCCTTTGGTTGCACAGTCGGGAAACACGCCAAATGCGCACCCAACATTTGCACATAGTTGAGAAAGAATCACATGAGAACGGATCGCTTCCACGACTCGTTCTTGAGTTGAAGAGCTCGGCTGTGGACGATTTACCAACCTCTGCGTTTCTTCCCTCCTATAACAAGGGTCTCTTCAATAACCATGTTCACTCCTTCCTCTCCTCAGAAATACTCTCCACGCAGCATCTTCAAAGATGAGACACAGGGAAATTATTTTCCTCAAGGCCTCCTGTGAAAAGTTAACGTAAAAAAAACGAAAATGTATTTAGATATAAATCCTGTCTCACAGACCACTTCATCGCAACTAGAAACCTTTCTATAGAATCTTCAGAATGTACAGGACCGATATCCCCCTACAAACCAGCTTGGTAATGCTTCAAGAAATTCCAAATTCAAAATTTGGATTCCAAGATCGTTCGTATAACAATTTAATCACTAACTGGAATTTTCTTCATCGAATCCATTGAAATTCATTTGATTGCTCTTGTTCTGTCTCCTATAACAACTTAATTTAGTGAATCGATACTATTTCGATAGATGACTGCAATCGCGTGTTAATTCGCACTCAGACTGGAGTTTTTATTAACTGTTGAAAACTACGCGTGTCATTCACAAAACATTTGGATCTATTTACTCTTAACATTTTCTATTACCTTTAAGGTAGGTTTTATTTACTTCTTCAAACTTCGCAAAATTACTTTGTGGCATCATTAATTATATAATGAATAATATATCACTTTGTTTAAACCACTATATTATAAACAGTATCTACATGTTTCGAAAACAATGTTATCTTCATCAGGATTAACATATCCTGCAAGTGTTATATTATTCAGTAACAAAGTGATATATTATTTATTATATAGGTTTTATTTAATTATTTTATGGTATTTTTTGTGGTAGAGAATTCCAAGAGTGCGTGATTTAAATAATTAGTTCCTAAAAACCTTCATACAAATCAATATGAAATAAACTTAATTGCTATGCAATCCGCATAACACTTCTCATTGAAATGTTGATTTCATGTGTATGTTATCTACTGAAATATTATTATTTTATTACCTACACTTAAGCAAAATAATGAGTCACGTTAGCACAAAAAATAATCAATATTAATTTCATGTTACTTTAATAACAAACGATAGTATGGCAATTATCGATCATTGTCGAACAATCATTATCTTGTCTGGCAACAGGTTTTGGCTGTCAATATTGCCGTGCACCGCAAAAGTATAGCCCTCACAAAACAAGAACGCGATCTCCTGCAATAACTTCATCATACTTGGAAACAAAATCGCAAGTTCAAAATTATGCTAGTTTCGGAAGCTGGTATGTGATTAACAGAGACGCGAAAATGCAACAGACGAGAAGGGAATATATTTTCCCGGCAATATCATAGGCAATAACATCATATCATAACTCACCGGCAAGACAACAAGAATAGGCAATTATGAAATTGCTGGGCTATATTGCCCGATACATTGTCCTAAAAAGTTGCTCGTTTATGGGCGCCCTTACACCAGAGTTGCCGATGTTTGAATATCCTAGGTACACCTTGTTAAAAAGAAATTCTATGACTTTTACAAAACCGGATTATGATAATATTCTGAATCCAACATTCGATGTTTTAAGACCGGTAAAACGTCAAACCGAGCACAACATGATAAAAATAAATAACCGCTAGATGTTTCTAGTATATACGGGATCATTTTCGTCCATCGGAGTAACATTGGTTGATGATTTAATGATTTGAACTTACTTATATCTCTTTGTCCGATCGTCCCAGAATTTATCCCAAAAGCTCGATCTGTGCTTGATTCTCAAGACGCTCGTGCTCAGAGTGCGTGGGAGCTTTGCAGCGGGAGCGGGTGGTGGCGCGGCGGCCGTCCCCCCACCCGCCCCGGCCATGGCTGACAGCAACGAGGGAGAGGAGCAGTTGCCCAGGGAAGTCCTGCTGAGCGCTCCGCGGTACACGAGTGGTGAGGCGGGCGGGCTAGCGCTGCTGGACGAGCAGGTGCTGGCATCCAGGCGGCAAGCGGAGCAGTCACTCGTGTCAAGCGGGCACCCGGCGCAAGGGCTGCCGGGGCACGAGGGCTCCTTCGGAACCAGCTCGGGCTCCGTCTCCGGCACTTCTAGCGGAGGCACCTCGGCCCTGAACGTAACGTATCTGTCTTCACCTGGCGCGATCGTGACCATCGTTCCGGCATTACGGACGGAACAACCAAGGTTATTTTGCAAGCTCCTCAGACTCGCGTGGAGATTGCATGGCGGCAGGGAGTCCGGTGAGATCTGAAAGCTGCTCGGGGCGGACACGCAGGACTTGGAGGAGGGTCGCTTGCAGTATTGGAATAAGGATGAGGGGTCGAGGGGGGGACTTCCATCCGCTGGGTCGGCCAGTTTGACACATTCACTTGTGACACGGTTAAAACATTTACTTAATTCACCCACACCTTACACATTCCAGGTACAATTAATAACGTTTCGAGATAAACGAGCCAGCTCAATTATTATTACATCGCATGCTATTGAACACAGCTGATCAACACTCAGAACCTTTATCAAATAACAATATTGATCTCGATTAAAATTTATGTCACGTTCACTATAACGCTAGTTGCGAAGTTTATTATTTTCAAGTTCACTTAGGCGTCTTCTAAAATAATGATTTTAATGATGGAAGACAACGATATTTCACACACTATAAATAATATATTATATTATTAAGATCAAAATACTAACTTACGTTTAAGATTTTTTTAAATTACAGTGGCCCTTACCACTACCGCTACTTTTAAAACATATGTTCGAACTATTAATACCTAATTTAAATCGGCTTGAAAATAATATTTCACGTATTTTAATAGAACCACAATCGGAAATTGGCCGTTCACTCGGAACGATTACGCGAAAAAAAAAACTGGTCGGTTTCTAAAAATAATATTTGGATTACTTGTTGATTAATTAGGAATCACACCGGCGCGGGTGACAGAAATGATATGTCGGTGAGTGAACCGTTGGCGTTGTACCGTTCACGTTATCAGGGGAGCAGAACCGGAGAGGAACTGAGAACTGAAGCTGAATGTGAACGGAACGGAGCGGGCGGCCGATGGGTGGGAGCGAGCGGGCCGGCCGTATAGCGCCGCGCCGTTTACACCTTCGCGGGGCGTTACACAATATTATGCTACGGTTCCTTTGACAGAAAGTTAAAAAAATCAGCCGGGAAAATGGAATATTCGTGCGGCTTGAGTTATACGCGATAATTAAAAAATATATTTCTATAGATTTGAATGCGGTGGAATAACTAGGGAAGCTTTCCCACCAAACTTCTTATATGGGAAAAATTTCTATTCGCCAGTGATTTTTCCTTTGAAAAGCACAAGATTTGGCGAAATATCGCTCCGTAAGTTTTATTTATTTTTTTATCTCATTTATATTATTTGTTTGGCGTTTGTGGGGTCTCCTTGCTTTGATTGAGAAGACAAAGTTATATCATCTGACTGGGGTTCAAGTAGGTACTCTTCTATCAGTAATGAAAAAAAAAGAATATTAATAATAGATCTAGTATTGAAGATGAATTTTGTAAATAAGTAGATCGTGTTCCTAAGCAAAAAACCTCAAAATTCGAAACGCTTTCAAAATGCATCAAATTTTTTTTTAATTTTTTATAATTCTATATGAGTTTTATTTTGCATGAATGAAACTGATACCACAACATTTTCCTTACTTGAATATAAAAGGGTCTCCACACGGTACTGCCGCAGTACGTTCTGCCGCAGAACTGACTAAAAATCGTATGGTCTGTAGTCAAAACCGCCAGCCGTATTGTTATTATTCACCATTCATTTTATTTTAAATAATAAAGGCTGGTGAATAATAACAATACGGCTGGCGGTTTTGACTACAGACCATACGATTTTTAGTCAGTTCTGCGGCAGAACGTACTGCGGCAGTACCGTGTGGAGACCTTTTTAACCTGGTAATAATGATTTCATTAAAAAACAAATTTCCATAGGCTAATGTTATTAGAATTTTGATTGCTTATCATGAAAGCGATTAATAAAGCTTTGGGACATTGTTTAAAATTGACGGCTCAACGGTATTTAGGGCGAAGCAATTTTATCTAAATAATTTAATGAAACAATGTCACTTCTAAAAAATTATTTTCCCAATAGGTCAGAATTGATAAACAATCTTTGGCATTCTTGAATATAAACTTGACATTGATTTAGGGGAGGAAGGTACCTATCCAGAACCTTTAAAAGGATGAAGTTATTTTTAATTTAATTTAATTTTATATTTTGCAAAAAAAAATACAAATACCAATACACTTCAAAGGCAATTAAAATTTTACAAAAATATAGTAAGCATACATAATGCAAGACAACAAAAGGTTACACGTAGATACTAGAAAATATTTTGTACTTACATGTAACCATATAATAATTACAAGTTAAATGATGCTTCATGCTTAAAGTTGTTTAAGGATATTTGCAAAATATCCTCATATCCTGCGAGGCATTATTATCTTCGCAAGGCATTACCATTGATAAGTTATTTCTGCACCTGGAAATAATCAGAAGCTTGTGAAGTTTTCCGGGAGATAGAATCCTCTTTTAGCCAGAACGCCAGGTATTGACAATAAATCTAGCAACTTACAGAAGCTTAAAAGCCATCAGCTGTAATGCGATATCCTTTTTAGAACTAAGGCTACAGATACCCAGTATTACCGAGATAAACTCTATTGGATCAGCTATGGGTAAAAACCGAATTCTCTGATGTAGAGGAATTGTAAAAAAATATTTTATATTTTCTCGACCATTAGTACAAAGACTGTGTCCTCAGGCCCCCATACCTGAGATCTATTCTAGAGAATGCTATGCACAAGCTGAAGTAAAGCAGCTTTATAATAAGGTTCGTTCGACTCCTTTGAATTATGTACGACTTACGACAGAACCCAACAGAACTCAACAGAACTCAACAGAACCTAACATAATTTGTAACTATTGGGCAAGGTTAGTAAACTCCTTTGAATTGTGTATGATAGAACCCAAAATCTTTGTGGCTGATTAATATGTGACTATTTGGCAAGGTTGGAAAACTCCTTTGAATTGTGTATGACAGAACCCAACACCCAACAACATCTTTGTGGCTGATTAATTTGTAACTATTGGGCAAGGTTGGAAAACTCCTTTGAATTATGTTTGACAGAACCCAACATATTTGTGGCTGATTAATTTGAAACTGGAAAATGGCAATATTGGAAAACACATTTGAATTGTGTATGACAGAACCCAACACCCAAAATCTTTGTGGCTGATTAATTTGTGACTATTTGGAAAGGTTAGAAAACTCCTTTGAATTGTGTATGACAGAACCCAATACCCAAAATCTATGTGGCTGATTAATTTGTGACTATTCGGCAAGGTTGGAAAAGTCCTTTAAATTGTGAATGACAGAACCCAACATATTTTTGGCTGATTAATTTGTGACTATTCGGCAAGGTTGGAAAACTCCTTTGAATTGTGCATGACAGAACCCAACACCCAACATCTTTGTGGCTGATTAATTTGTAACTATTGGGGAAGGTTGGAAAACTCCTTTTGAATTGTGTATGACAGAGCCCAACATCTTTGTGGCTTATTTATTTGTAACTATTGAGCAAGGACAGCCGGCGTAGTCCAGCGGTAAGGCTCTTGACTCACATTCCGAAAGTCGCGGGATCGAATCCCAGCGTGGCAAATTAATTTTATTTGATCAATTTGTGTTATTTCACAATTTATTCGTTTAAATAATATATTTGCGGCATGTTCAGAGTGGAAGATACTCTCAGTATCGTCCTGGTGTAAGACCACCATTCACAATTGAAACGTTGCTTGAAATGGCTTTAGCCGTGTTTGGTGACCAGATCTGAAAAGCCAGGTACTTTCCAACCTTCCTCTTCCCTATCTCCTTTCCCTCCCCACTATCTTCAGCCTCACAACATTCCCCAATTTGGGATGCCATAGTCTCACTGGCTCCAGACGGGAGCAGTTAGGACTCTTGGGCGGTATTCATATTTAAACAAAAAAACTCCTTTGAATTGGGTATGTCAGAACCCAACATTTTTGTGGCTGATTAATTTGTGACTATTGGGCAAGGATGTTCAAACTTCTTTGAACTGTTTATCACAGAACCCAATATCTTTATAGCTGATTTAATTTGTAACTCGAAAGGTTGGTAAGCTTCTTTGAAATGTGTATGAAAGAACCCGACATCTTTGTGGCTGATGTAATTTGTAAATATTGGGCAAGGTCGGTCAACAACTTTGAATTGTGTATGACAAAACCCAACATCTTTGTGGCTGATTTAACTTGTAACTATATTATGTAATGTTTTCATGAAAATATCATAAATGAAATCATCCACACGCTAAAAATAATTTTCTGACAATATTAGGATAACAAAGTATAGAATGATGAAATGTTTCAGCTACCTACTTCGGAGATATCTTTGAAGTGCGGACGTTTACCTAATTGTTAGGAAGCTTTTATTATTGACGGACACGTGAAATGACGGGATAAAGAAAAATCTGATAATAAATTAAAATAGTTTTATTTTTTACTGTTGGATTATTATGTAATCCCATAAAACTATGTTCATACCTGCTGTATGTGTGATAATTATATTGTGTAGTTATCAACGAGCTTTATTTTTAAGAAATAAAAAAAAATCGTGATTTAACCGTGAAAACCTACACCGGAAAAAGACAATCATTTCCCACACACGCAGAAAGTTAAAATTTGCATTTGAGTTTGAATGGTTTCATTCGTGCAAGCACAAACTTAGGCTCTGTTTCACCAAAACAAATTAAATATTCATACATGACCGCACATTACGTTAAATTAGTATTGCATACTTTAGTAACTATCTGCCGTGAATACAGGTTAATGCAATGTTATAAATTAAAACTGCAGTGTTATAATTAATGCAAAAACTAAAACATTTAAAAGCGTTTAACTAGCCAGCGGCCGAAAATCCACATTCCGTCGAAAGATGTTCCGACGATCGTACAGGGCGGTTCCAATGAGAAAGATTAATTACTCTCCGTACCAGCTTTTCAAAATTATAACTCAATGTCGATTTTATTTCATTCCAAATTTGCTTTAATTTATACCTACATCCAAACATGCTGAAAAGCGCGTTGATAAAACTATTAAAATTATGTACTTTTTGCAATTATTTTTTGATCATAAGTATTTATCATTTTTCAATAATGTCTGAGCAAAATAATAATGTAAAAAAATCTGAAATATATTAGTTTGTAAGTGCGCCAATAAATATACAAACGGACCAATTTTCGTCAAACACATGTACGTATATATTTTTTAATGATTTAATTTAAACTAAAATTAAATTTCTGTAAAACATAATACGTTTACCAGATAATGTATTGATATATTTTACTGCATAATTATATGATTTGAAATGGGTGTTGTATAATACAAAATCTTTTTTGAAAAATTAACAAACTGCCAACGACCTACGGTATAATCTTATTATAGTAAAAATAAACATTTTTTCTGAAAATTTAAAACACACGTTTACTAGATAAAAGAACAATCTTTCGAAATCAATCTATAATTTTTTGTGGAAAGGAGTCAATACGTCTATTTCTTTTTTTCATTAACTCCACACATCTTTGAGGATGCTATGTGGAGGGTCTTTTTGAGGAAAGGAAGGAGTTAACATGGGTCTTGAAGAGACTCATGTTGTAGGAGGGAGGAAACACAGAGGCCGTCTAAACACTGATTTAAAAATGACATATTTCTGGTTTTCTCTGGTTACACGCTCTTAATATCCATATGTTCCGAGAATTTTCAGGTATTTTGTAAACTTGAATTGTGAAACTAGCAAAAAATTTTAGAAGAATTTATGATGATGAGTTTAGAAACAAAAAATTTCATTACACTGCATTCTCAAACCTACATAAGGCAATGGCTTTATTCTATTTTTACATTGAATCATTCGATAATATTTAATTACCTAACCTTGCCCAGATGATTTTGTCTTAATTGTTTTTTTTTGTATATTTCAATAGTTCGGTATTTAACAAGAATTTTTTAAAAATAATTTTGTAGGAAGAGGTATGAGGGGATGGGAGGAATCTGGGGGTCAGTGTTTCCAGGGGTGACGGACGTATAAATACGTCCCTATGACTGCGGTGCAAGGCGATGTATCGAGGTATTCTGGCTGGACAGGTCAAAAGATCTCCTTCAACCAGTCTTTCTTGCTTCAGCCCGCCACGCAGCAGGTGGGCAGAAGCATTGGCCGCCAAGACCTGGAAAAACCTCACCCCATGAACCCAGGCACCCCTGCTAAGTCACCAAACTTATCGAACTACTTGGAGTGATCGATGGCAGAGATGTTGGTTCTCCAATAATAGGTTCCCGTGGTGGCTGTACCCATACCCGCCTGCCAAAATGTCTTTGTGGCTAATTCGACTCCATCCCCTTAGGTCATATTTAACAGCATCATACTTCGACCAAGAACTGCCAACATTAGATAAATATTAAATACAAATTTCAATTAAATATAACAATGATTACATATCGATTTTAAGGTTTTACTCTTTCAGTTATTCCAAAAAATATACTTTTTAAATATAATGCTCTAAATATCCTTTTCCACTACTCACGAGTATGTTGATTTTCTTCTACTTAAATCGAAAATATCTCAACGTTGTTTATCTTATCATGTATTTAGGAAAAATATTCTTAAGAATATAGATTTTTTATTCTCGATGAAACTAGATAATTCACAAATGACATCTGCGTTCTTTTGCATTTGTTAGCAAAAAGCTTTGACCATTTCTTCGATATCTAGACATATAATTGAAGTTCCCTCTACTGTCATCGTTCGAGCATTACATATCGTATAATACAATTTAGAGCACTGAACCCACCCACCATTCATACCTTTTCATTCCCAGAATTTCCATTCCTTCCTTTCTTTAAAAATAGCCTCCATCCAGAGCATCCTCAAAGATGAAATAGGCCCGAAGGAAATCATTTTCGTCAGGACCTGCTGTGTGGAGCTAATGTAAAAAAATAAGTAGTTTTAGAGTCTGCGAATAAAATAGACCAGAGTCAAATCTAAACCATCTTCATAATTCAACAGGCATTGTGCAAGCTCACTGAAAACTTATCTGAAAATGTCCGTAGTAGGATGAAACCGGTCCTGGTAAAAATAAATAAGTGGAACAAAGTGAAAAAGTCTTTTGATTTCAATTCTAATAAACCATACGTGTTTACGCCTTTGGTCTTAAAATTTAGCAATATAAAAAGAAAAAATATTATCAACTATCCCTCAAAATAACGTTATCTTACATTTTATATTATATACTCATATATGTACAATGTGAGAACACAGATCGATAATATTTTTTTGGTAACAGAATCATCCTACTCCGGTTTTTGTCCGGACAATAAATTGAGGTTCTACTGTAGTTTTGTAAAACTTCCTTACGGTCCTCACGACTCTTTGGGGGTGTACACTCATACAGGGGGAGAGGTATGCGTGGGCCGCCCGCTTTAAAATATAAATCTTTAATAGCAGTTGACACTTTAGACATAAATAAAGTTATTTCTTTTATGACCCTTGAGAACTTACGACGCCACCTACGTGGACCTTAACCGCAAAACATTACCATAGGAAGTGGATAGGGTCTGCAGCTAACAGAGACCTGTGCATTATATTTTGCATAAGTATTGAATACTGATATTCCAGGGATCTCAAAAACTCAAGTCTCTATTATTTCATCTTAATAATCAAAAATATATCACGCACCACCGCAAGGATTTAATTAGAAAACAGGCATACATTGTTCGATACGGTGAAGGTTTCAGGACCGCACACAAAAACACGTTAGTAGGTATGTCTGTAGGTTCTTTGGTGCGTGTTGTTACTGTAAAACAATTAACCCATGAGCCGTACATCAAACAATACGTGTTGGGAAATGTTAAGTGTGAAAATTTTTAATTCAAATTAAAACCAGTTTCTTTCTCTGTTAAGTTTTCAGTGAGCTTGCACAATGACTGTTTAATTATGAAGTGTAAGCTTTTAGTACAAATGATTAACGTTTTATTGCAATATCCGTTTATATTAAGTATCGCAACTATTCACACATGCATTTCCTGTACACAATATCATTATTTTTTCATCTTGTCTTTAACTCAAAATTTTTTTTTTTTTTTTAAATTATAATATTTTTGGTAAGAAAATGTCGAATGATATTTTTAATGTTATATTTTAGAATGTACACGAGTTGCCCTTTTTTGCTAAAAACATTAAGATGAAGCCATACTAAATAATGCAAAATCATACAAAATCGTATGTTTTAGTTTTGAAAATTTGACCGCTTAGAAGTATTATAGATGCTTCAATTAAATACTGCGTGTAGATCATACCTTAACCCTTAAAAATATGGGTCATTTTTTTAAATAAGTCTTAAATTAAATAAGTTAAATAAGTTTTTTTAATAAGCGTAGAAAAAAATAATGTATAAGGTCTACAAAAAACATTTTTAACTGAAAACTCTCCTACTTATAAACACTTTTTCGGATATGGTTTTATTGCATAATGTGGCAAAGTCAGTTTCTTATATAATTATCGCGAAAAAAAATGATATATACGCCCGAACCTCACAAAATAAAATATAATATGCATTTTCGCGTTGGTATTTTTGACATCACGGCGACAATACGGCAGTCGACGAATTTGTTATATCAAAGTGAACCTTATACCGTCCACCGAAGAACGACTGGCAGCCGCCCCATTCTTCGTCATTACTCCTCCGAACGGAGCGGAGAAACAACGTGTTAGGGTCCGCGCTGCTTGTTTTCATGAAATCAATTTAAAAATCCCGTTTTATTACAATAAACGATGCATAAAAAAGGAATTAATGTTTTTTACAGGCCTTTACGAAATCAACATGTAAAAACCAAAATCTCAAATATCTTTTCCAACCTTTCCAAAAGCTTTTTCTCAAGTATTTTTAAACTCCTCCCATAAAAGGGCGTGAATTCCGATTTCGATTTTTTCCTGTACTAGTGGATCGCCTTAAGCAGAACATACACCAGACAAAATGCTTTTTCACAGTGGCGCTAGGCTAAGACATCATATCGCTCGCCGTACATTCCCAATTGGAATATATGGCTGAAATACGTCAAGCAACATATATTATAGCTGTGGGTGTATACGGAATTATTGTCTGCCAGATAATGCACCGAAGTAAAAAACAAAAGACATTTTAGAAGTATAACATCTCTTTTACATTTCGATAAGATTCTATCCATTTTTAATAAAAAATCTCCAAACAATGTCGTTATTTCTCTATGCGTAATCAATAAATATAGATAACTTTCATAACTTTTATTTTAAATTTTACACAAAAACACGATTACTTAATATTGATTCAGAAAGATATTTAGTAAAAGTCAAATAATATCTTGTTAGTCTATCTTCAGCAATAAAAAATTGACGGTTATGACGTGGTCGAATTACTTTCTTGCTCAAGACCTTCATCTAATTTTAGTCCAATCTTCGGTGTCTGAGTTGGATCGTCGAAAAAGTGAGTGAAACATCTCCTTTGACCTACTCCCTTCAGTACAAAAGAACTCGAGCTTCCAAGCATAGTGAACTCGCTCAATACAACTTTGGCCAGTTTAGACAGTCGGATGATTAAATCCAAGTTTGCAACCTCCCGATTGTCTGCATCCCTTATTGAGTAAATCCCCTGCAATGGCTTCACCTTTTCCTCTTTGTTGAGTGCAGTAAACTTATCAACCAAATCGATGCTTGTTGCTCCAATGGGAAGCTGCGATGGAACACAAACCGCCCCAAGCTTGTGAACACTCAAGTCAATGTTCAACGAAAAGGCTTTGGCATTTTCTATTGAAGACTGCGATAAAGAAAATAAACAAGACATTCCTTTGTGAACTTCGAAATGATTTGTACCTGGAGGTCCTTGCGGTAT
This sequence comes from Limnephilus lunatus, assembly GCA_917563855.2. Classification (NCBI taxonomy): domain Eukaryota; kingdom Metazoa; phylum Arthropoda; class Insecta; order Trichoptera; family Limnephilidae; genus Limnephilus; species Limnephilus lunatus. The sequence goes on along the minus strand of OU830597.1, from coordinate 80,443,254 downwards.
CTCGATATCAAATAATATTTGATCAATGAGTTGAAATTTAGCAAATATTTCGATATTTGCTTTCAAGTCGGTTTTCAGTAGTTTTAATTTTTTTACGAGTACGTCTAACACAAAATTTGATTCTAAACTCGGAATGGACATTATGAAAGTATTATAATGTACATATTATACACGTTAAAATTTATTTGTGGACTGTGAATTTTCGGTATCGATTACTACTAACTAATATTACAATGGAATTTATATTGACAAATTGATTGCCGAAATGTAACCCTATTTTGTTTATAATTGTAGAAAGTAACATTCTTTATTTGAGAATGACTGGGTACTGGATAAAAAAACGATAACTTGTGTCGGTTCCTACCAAGCTTAATAGCGGAAAATAACTATGTTAAAGGTTCTTAAAATAAAAATAAAAAATCAATTAGGTAATGCATTGTTCACTCATTCAAGTGAGTAAAAAGTTATTGGAGGGAACGCATTTTCACAATCAGGTGAGCCATGCGTTTGAAAACGTAATGTTGCTGGTAAAATTATTTTCCAATATATTTTGACTTACATTATATTGAATTCTTCATAATTTCTAACATCGCCGGATCATTTACGTAATATAGATTTAGCAAATATAAGTAGACATCTTTACAATCAATACCTAGGCAATTGATTCCTTCATTTAAAATAAAGGTGTTTGACATTAAGATGTCTCCGGGGACATTTTTTTTTTTTTTCAACTAAAAACTTAAAAAAAAACTCTATGGACAGTTGTTAGGGACGTGTGAAGAGTTTGGATGGTTACTCGGCTGAGTGTCCTGTGGAAGAAATTGATTTCGTTTGATTTTGATAATTAGAAAATTAAAGTAGATCAGAGTGGGGATGCTACGAAGCTCCGCAAAAAGAAGTGGTCGATTATACTTTCTCATTCTCTGGCAGAGAATGAGAAAGTATAATCCTAAATCCTATAGATATATGTGTTTGTTTTTGTTTCTTTTTAGCTATTTTTCGTTTCATTGAGTTTCAAATTGTTAAAAAAAATCACTTCTAAAGCTATCAAAAAAGTAACTGGAGACCAACATTTTAATTATTCTATTTACTTCAAATAACGTCAGGGATCACAGGTAGTAAGTCAAGTACGTCCCTTAACATACTGCATAATAGTTTTCGGGAATGGAAAGTCAGAAACTCATCTGTCAAAGCCCGTCAAGATAAAATATAATAATATCACTCAAGAGGAGTTGCTCGTGCTCGTATCAACTAGCTCACATTATCAACGGTAGCTGACTGGGCGATACAATAAAGTACACAGATAACCGGCTACTGGGAATGGCTATTTCGTGGATTACTCGTGACACTGAAATATAATTTTACGCAAGCGTCACAGTGACTAAATCGTGTTGTTTCTATTGAGTAGTAGACAATAAAAGGGTGTAACGCAATACGCGCAAAAGAGCTGAAATTTCATGAAATATATTTGCGATTAAAGAGTTTACATGAAAATTTTGAGTATGGATTTGCGCGACAGTAGAATATTTCAATAAGTATTTTTGCGAATTTTTTTACAGCGTTTTGACTTAGCGTTATATTAGGACGAGTTGTTTCGAAGAATTTGAACAATGAACAATTCATACAATTTCAGTTTTGTGGAGCAACCGGCCCACACTGATATAACCACATAACTTGAGTTGAACAGAACTTAAAAGTTAACTTTGAATTTTGATGAATTCTTGATGAAAACAACCCGTCCTTATCTGTCCTTGTGAAATATAAGTTTGTTACAATCATAAAAATGACTTTCTGTATTAGTAACACACTAGCAGACCCGGACACACGTTGCTGTGGCTAACGAAACACAACGCCATTACCCAACCTTTATAAAATCCACACCACCCGCTTGCCAGCTGCCCGCTGCCTGAATTGAATATTTGAATTTCTCGGCTTTTCTCTACTATAATAAGCATGTAAACCTTTTTCTTGAATCACTCTATCTGTTAGTGAAAACCGCATGAAAATCCGTTTCGTAGTGTAAAAGATCTAAGCGCACAAACATTTTGAGCGACTTCATTTTATAATACCTTTGTAATGATGATAAAATACGTTAGTTAGTCATCAATTTCGATATTGAATTCACGTTAATAAACCTATTGCAATGGTCGTCAGATGTTATACCTACGCTAATTATTTCAATAATTACTCCTCGTTCTTGAAAGATGATACAATACCGCCGCCCCGGGAATCATTTATTGGATAAAATCAATACCTTTGCCATAGGTCACCCCAAGTGGGGATACGGGTTCATGTGGTAAGGTAGGTCTAGGTCTTGGCGGCAGAATATTTTACCACCTGCCCTCTCGACCCATCGCGTTGCACCGCAGTGGGAGGAATAAAGGGATAAGTTCGTCTCTTTTAAACACGTTGACTACCAGATTATTATCCACCCCTCACACATTTTGCCTAGAACTTCTTCTCCTTCCTTTTCTAGAAAGAGCCTCCCAAAGATGACATCATAGGTCACAAGGATTTTTTTTAAGGGCCTCCTGTGTGGAGATAATATTAAAAAATACGTGCGTGACAGGGTACTACTAAACAAATATTGTGAAAGTAACTTCAAAAAATAACTTAGAAGTGTATCTGCTAATTAATTATACATTCATGAGTAAACCAATGACAAAATTACGAGAAACAGTTACTAAAAATTCTGCCTCAATACAGGTTCGCCTAGTGAGGCAGACTATGCACAACTTAAAATATATATTATGTTAATTCTATATAACATATAACAGTTCTTACCTCCATATGCTTTTTCCTATTTTGATACTGTTTTAATGGCATCAATTATTATTATAACATTATTCTTATAACAATGTTATTAACTTTGTAAGTAACATGTGCTGTACATGTAATTAAAATTATGTTATTATTACTACTGTGTAAAAAAAAGGAAGAAAATAAAAAGGAAAAATGTAACCAATACCGACTGTAATATGATATTATATAATGTATTCATATATTTTTAGGATGAAAAAAAAAAAATTAACCATTAATTTCTGATAATTTCAAAACTAATTCGAAGAAGCCTCTAAATATAAATACCACTACCTATCGTAAGATGTGTTGTACAAATAGAGCGACTGTGTAACACGGATTATGAACGGTGTAATGTAGTTAACGAAAATCTCACTTGTTTTTCCATTAAATACTATTTGAAGACGTAGGTGGTGTGGACCTACGTGAAAATCCGAGAAGTGAACGTTTTGGACAGCCCATAAATTTGATTATTGTATTAGTTTAAGAGCTTATATCTTAGTAAATTATTAATAATTGGCGATTTCGTTAAACACTTTTTTACTTAAATTATCCAAAATGAAAATTAAAGAATGCGTGTATCAGTGGTCATGCTATAAATTACGGGAGTAAATAACAATAGTTTTCACAGAAGAAATACCAAAAAACTGTTGTTTGCACACTCAGAATCGATATCAAAAGGTTCGTGCATATCCCTGTCTGTTCCTAAAACAAGCTTTAAGCGGGTACTTCAAAACACGCGAAACTGTTGCAACCGTTTCGGAACTTAAACTTTTATAAAAAAACTATTTTTACTTTTTCCTTCTCAGGTGGCGAAACTATTATCAGCATTACTAAAAAAAACCACACAACGACTGATAACCTGTGTTTTTGCAGCAACATCAATAAAACAAATTTACACTAAAACATATATGTTTAGGCTTACTATTTGCAGGACTAAATTAACATAAACGGTCACTCCGGCAGGAGAGTTGCCTTTTTATTAAATAAGCATACTTTGATGTTGCTGTTAGCTGTTACTGACACTATGTAAGTAGAAACATTTAAGATGTATTAAAACGTTTTACAAAATTCAAAAATTAGTTGAATATGTCTTGTAGGAAGGTAGTGTTTAGTATGATGTACAAACCTTTGGTCGGGGAACTTTTTTCATCTTGACTAGAGAAATGGTGGAAGAGTTTTAAAAACCTGAATCCAAAATTTAGATAAAAGTTATGAAAACACAATGGTCGAGTTAGAAAACATATATAAATTCGTATTAATTGATTTTCACAATCATTACAATACTTCCAAGTTATACTGTAACCACCATAATACGGGCATGTGCCTAGCATGGAGGTCGAAAAATACCCAAATTATTTAACCATCAAAGTAAAGTGTGAATGTTTGTTTGTCCTTCTTTCACGTCACAACAAAGTGACCGATCGACTTGTTATTTTGCATAAGGATATTCGGAAGACAAAGAAGTGACATAGGCTACTTTTCATCTCGGAAAAAAAAAAAGTTAAAGTTCTTTGTACATCAATTTCTCCCTAATACCATGCGAGCGAAGCCGCTGATAAAAGCTGGTGATATTAAAACGGCCAAAAGGACTTAATTAATTCCTGTATATATTTATTTTAAACGATCATACAGTTTTTAATACGTGCTTGCCAAAATCATTTTTACCACACGAAAAAAAAATATATCCAAAAATCTCTCGTGATAAAAGTAATTGAATTTGTATCTGAATAGTTACAGCGTCATATATTTTCTGACTTTTTTTTTTTACAATATTATTTTTTGTGAAGGACTAGTAAAAATCCCTCTATCTTTATTTGATGTTAATTATTAACCTATCAAACTTGGCACGAAAATGATAAAAAAAATCCGTTTGATGAAGTAAGACTGATAATAATCACGAATTAATTATTTTCGTGGTAACTTGGTGTTGGATAACTTATAACGAAATAAACACTATATAATGGAAATATTCATACCGTGTGCACGTAGTTATTTTCTGCTCAACACAGGAAAAGATAGCAGCTGAACATTTTGGCTAGTGAATATTTATTTGTCAGTGTTTTGTTATCATTTCAGGCATTTCATAATAATATTAAGGCATTGAAAATCATTATATTGACATCTTTTGTTTTCAAAAATCAAATTACGTACAATTACATTTTTGAGAGGCTAGTATGGGATTAACCATTTATTGGGTAACCATAACCCCTATCATAAGTCACTCCAAGTGGTTCGCTACGTTTGGTAACTTAGAAGGGGTGCCCGCATTCATGGGGCGAGGTTTGGATGCGTTCCTACCTTACTGCGTGGCGGGCCGGATCGGGAGAGATTGGTTGAGGGAGACCATTTAAATTCTCCAACCAGACTCTCTCGAACCATCGTATTGCATTATAATGGGAGGGATGGATTCCAATGAACTCCAAATTCCTATCCACCCTTCGTACTTTTTCAATCCCAGAACTTATTTTCTTTCCTTTCCCTAAAAATCCCTCCACACAGCATCCCCAAAGATGTCATAGGCCCTAAGGGATTTTTTTTCAGGGTCTCCTGTGTGGAGTTAGTGTTGAAAAATGTATTATTGAAAAGAAAATAGCACTAAATCTAAGTATATATATATATATATATTGAATAACAAATATAACTATAACTCTAACAGCATTTTGAATAACAAATATTTTAACCATTAAATTAAGTCAACAATCAGAGGAAGTACTTACAATTAAAACACAATTTAGAATGGTTCTCGCGTACAACAGCTACTTATACAAATGAAGTATTAAATTACGAAAATAAGTTCCGCTTTCAACAATTACAGCATAAACAGTATACAAATTTCTCTTGGGGACTAGATACGAATTCAATGTAAATAAAAATAAAAATAAAATAAAGATTGCTTTATTTCCGAGTTTGACACTCTTGTTACGAAGTTTCGTATTTCTCATTAACACAAAGGTTGAAGAACTGACTTTTTTCATCGAAAAGTCAACATTTTTTAAATCAGAAAAAAAAATTCTCGCCAATATTTTTTATTCATCGTTTTTATTAAGCCTTTTAAATTCATATGGAGATATTACAGAATTGGTTGATGAAATATTACAAAAATATAAAATCGATTAATGTTATCATCACTTGTCGGAGAGATGAAAGCATGAGAAATATTAGCTAATATAACATCTGCGGATCGTAATACGTCACACGGGTCCGTTACAACTAGTCATTCACTATTAAGTAGGAATGGGTGTTAGTATTAACAATGTTTTTACATTTATTAAATGGTGAATCGTTGATTGTGAAAGATGTTTCCCCAAGTCACTAATTAAGATTTCAAATAAATGTCCCAAAAATAAAATTCATGATAAGTGCACGTGCATAAAACACGCGATAATAACACGTGATCAGAAGACTCCACAGGAGATCCTCTTAAGGCCAACAAAGAAGGTAAGTAATATGGAGGGGTTGATAATTTAACTCAATCGGGTTTTAAACTAACGCTAAACAGGGCTATGGATGGTCGTTACTAGCCTGCTATTACTACTGCCTACTAGCTATTGTGTTACAAACTTACAAAGGGCTATTGGCATCGAAAAAACAAAACAAGAAGTGAGTCAAAGAAGCTCACAAGTAAAACAAAGATAAGTCCAGCAGTTACTCACGGTCGTCAGATGTGATGCCTAACCAAACGCAAAGATGATATATATATACGGTTCCATGACATCAATTCATCCGGCGACAGTTCATCGGGCGACAGTTCATCCGTCCGACAGTTCATCCTGCCGAAAGTTCATCCTGCCGACAGTTCATCCGGCCGACAATTCATCCGGCGACAATTCATCCGGCCTGATCATTTAGAAGATTTTTTCTTCAAGTAAGTATGCAAAGGGGATGTACGGCCGTACAACCAAAATCGATATACTTATATCTGAAGGCATCTTGAGTGGAAATCCGCTGTAACCTAATCTAACAAATTGGTCAATTCACCCTAAAAAGATGGTGTTAATTTCCGATAAAAAAAGTTATATTATATGCAAGTGGGAATCTTTACGGTTTTTTGCTAAGCCGACTGCACGTATAAGTATGTCGTATTTTGTTATTCACGCATGCTTCTTCGAAGAGTCGAAATTATTGTTAGTAAAAATATTATACACTCAAAATGCCTTCAGATTTAAGTATATCGATTTTGGTTGTACGCCGTATATCCTCTTTGCATACTTACTCGAAGAAAAAAATCTTCTATTTGATCAGGCCGGATGAATTGTCGCCGGATGAACTGTCGGCAGGATGAACTGTCGGCAGGATGAACTGTCGCCGGATGAACTGTCGCCGGATGAATTGTCGTCGGACGAATTGTCGGGTCACCATATATACAGTCCTTGGGTTCAAAATACGAAAAAAACTATTTGGATCTACGCTAGAATACGAAATTTGCGGAATAAAAATAAAGCTGGCACTCACAAACACATAAAACACCCAGTATGCACATTTGAACACGTTGAAAGAATGACAGAAGATTGGACAACAAATTGACCACAACAAGTGGGCACCACAAGGAAGAGGAGGGCTAAATGCTTGGAATAAGACTTGGAATAAGGCTAAATGCTAGGAGCAGTTTGGTAGTCCTGGGACCTGGAGACGATTGACCATTGACCACGGACAGGAACATAATCGAAGGGAACACATATGGAAAATGTAACAAAGACAGGAATGTGGCACTAGGTAAAAGATATGTAGTACTTGCATTTAATCACAATAATATGTTGTTTTTTTCAACTTCAATAAATTAGTTAATATACTTATGTACCAAAAACTAAATACTTTATACGAATCTCCTGCTGAAATGGCTTTCACCAAGAGAGATTCTGATTAAGTTCACGATAAAACTATGTTATTCATGTACCCGCTTATTTATAACAGAACAAATTTAATGCTTTCCTCTGTAAAAGCCACGCTTAAGAAATACGTCCCTGGGGAAATTAATTAGCTCAAGAAAATTAAAAGACACAATTTTAGAGACATTGGTAAACATCCCTGAAATATTTCAAAAACTCTTTTTTTGTTTAAATAATACAATATTACCAATTCAATAATATAATAACAACGCAAAGCAAATGAAACGTTCCACAGCATAATCCAGTACGCATTTTAATATGAAAATCGTTTACTTCAATGAACAATGAATGTTGCGTCAGCAAACATTGCTTAAAATAGAATGAATTATAGGTATAAAATGAACTGAAAAGCAAGCAAAATGAACATGATTTTTTTCATTAAAACCTTTACAACTTTTTTCCACTGTAAGGTAAAACCGGTACGATCAAAAATAATAAACAAATGAAAAAGTTTTATAAGGATTTTCAATGAAAAAGGTCATGTTATAATGGAATTCCACCATGAATGAACGGTTTCAGGATTAGAAATAATTGGCAAGATGACACAAAAAACATGGTGGCAGTGGCGAAGGCGGATGTATGAAGTACCCAGTGGAGCGGTAGGGGGCGAGGGTCAAACGAAACGGATCAATTCAATGAATGATAAAAACTATAATGTTTATGAGCTAGGCGCTAAGGGCTACAATAAAGGTGCTGAGGAAAGTGTTCACTACTAGAAATAGTCCAGCAGGCAGGCCAGGCAACAGGCAAGGATAACTAAACTAAACTACTTCGAACAAGTTCACACAAACTGATGTGAGTTAAACAGATTAGGTACATACGATCGGTCCACTTGAACAGCCTCCGCCTCTCTGAATCTGCAAGAAAGAAAATAAAGAAGAAGAGAAGATTTACACAAAACTTAATTCCTTCTAACTATATCAAATAAACCTTTCGCTTATTACTACGATTTCCACTGGTTCTTCGGTAAAATAAACATAGGACAAAATTAGGTTATTTGATTTGGATTTCTAAATAACTTTAATGAAAGGTATTTCGTGTATGACGCAAATCGCTTATTGAATGGAAAATGAATGACTAAGCTGTTAACTCAGAGACCGTTGAGTATCGAATGAAATATTATAATGATTGTTTTGAAACGAGAAAATTGCTAAGTTTGCGTTCAAAAACATCTGATTTATTTAGTTCAGGTATTGGTAAATTATACATACTCTAAAGGCAGATAAATAAAATGGTAAAACGTGATCACGTTTGAATATTATATACGAGTACATGATACGTATTTTTAATATATGTGTGAATTTTGAACTTATATTTCACCCTCGGAAGAACATCCTGAAAATATTGCTCATTTTACGATACTTGCCAAAATGTTTTTGCTATAAAGCAAAAAAAAATATTCAAAGTTTAGTATAAAGGTTCATACTCAGGCTGACATAAAAATTGATATGTATGAAGGTACAGTGAAAGCTTCCTTAATAGAGTGTTATTTCATAAAATAAACTAAATAAAAATGTACCATGAAACAGTATAAACTAGTTAAGGAGAATATATGGCCCTATCTTAAATATTATAAGGTTATAAAATAAAAAAAAATTATCGTTGAAATGTTTCCTTTAAAAATCTAGGGAAATGTTACAGAAAACAAAGAAGAGTAGTGAGTATCTAATTTGGACATTAAGTTTTATATTAAGTAAGAGTAGATAAATTTTAAAACACGAAACTTTTATCTTTAAAATTCAGGATATTTTTAAACTTAATAATAAATTATAACAGGATTAGACACTTAATAGATAATATAGAAATGTCTTACACGTAGGCACATTTGAATGGAAACAAATGTCGCCATTTTAGTTCTAGCCAATTTAGCACGTGCTCTGCCTCTCTTACACGTCTGCCTGACATCGTATATCCCGTTTGAATTTCATTGCTTTTTGGATCACGATATATGCTCACATCATATTTCTTAAGTTGTTTTATTAATGTTTTTTCTTAATTTATTCTATGGTTTTGAGAAAAGGTATTTTCAATGCTATTTATTTTAGAAAAAAAATAACAATAATAAAGTAAATTTTATTTTACTTTCATTTTGATGAATAAATTTTCTGCAGCGATTTAAAATGTGACATTTTCGATTTTCCGCCAAAACGATATGTTCGTTTTTGTCCGAGGATTTGGCGGCGTTTACGTCATGCCGGGTAATGTTGGTGACAGCCGTCTTAACGGCTAGTGACGGTTTCTATGCCATAATGACGTTGTAGCCAATTGGAACCGTTTTGCAATGTGCAGTTTTCAAATCAATAATAAAATTGTGAACGAAAATATAAAAATGACAGACTTTTAATACAATGGTCAGAATCAGAACAGTAAACACACATTTCCACACATTTTTAACGGTATTCACAGTTTGTGAAAATACCGAGTTGCGCCATAAATCGAGAGGGATTTTTGGGTATGATAGTGACACAGTTTTAAAAAGGACATTTGTATTTCGGTTTATACCGGTCTTATGATAAAACCGATGCTTTAACTCTGCAGTTTAATTTTTCGTGTATGATGGTTTTCGCTAAGCCATTTTCATAGTAATAATTACTTAATTTACAGATGTGATACCACATCTGTAAATTAAGGTTCTCGACTAGCAATCTGAAGGTCGCGGATCAAATCCCGGCTTTCGCAAATATATTTTATTTGGTTAATTTATGTTATTTCACAATTAGTTAATTAAAAATAACAAATCGTATATTTGCGGCAAGTTCCTGAGTGGAAGATACTTGCAATATTGGCCATGTAAGACCACCATTCAGAATTGAAAGGTCCTTGAATGGCTTTAGCCGTGTTTGGTGAAAATATCTAAATAGCCAGGCACTTTCCACATTTCTCTTCCATGTCTCCTTTCCCTCCCACTACCTTTAGCCTCATAACATATCCAAATTAGGGATGCTATAGTCTCCCTGGCTCCAGATGGGAGCAGTGAGGACTCGCGGTATTCACATACTAAAGGAAATGAGCGTACGATCACATAGACAAATATAAAAAAAATATCACAAATTGACGGTGGATAAAATAATTGGAAGTTTCCTTCAATTTTTTCATTTCAAAATATTCAGCAACCTATATTGGAGGTATTTTTTCGTTTTATTTATATTGGTTTAAAATTTTAAACATTAAATTCTTCACATTTTCCACCAACCGTTGGGAAAAAAGTTTTACATTTATTAAAAAGTTGCAGGTATGACCGGAAAATTTGAATACATATCGATTACGGAAATCTGAAACGCTGTAAAGGACAAAATGTTAACTTTTTTTTTGTTGTTGTTAGTTTTTGGGGTGTTATGCCGTGTTGCGCTACCTCCTTCTATAGCCGACGTTTCGGACAGCGTTGCAGTGTCCATCATCAGGGCAGATCCGGTAGATCCGACGATGCAACTCGGCATAACACCCCAAAGCTTTTGGCCGTGAAAATCTAAAAACTTATCAAAATGTTAACTGTTCAGGAGAGCGAAAATAAAGTTTATTATTTTAAAAAACATATATATATAACCTATGTTCTTAAACCTTTAATTATCAAATTATAACATAAAATAACGTTGAAATGATCTTTCAAACATTTTTTGGAAAATTTCTTTAATAACAAATACTCAGAAAAAAGTCTCTTTAAAATGCACGTTATAAAAGACGCACTTTTTTCCTACAAATATTTCGACGACGCAGAAACAAAAAAAAAAATAACATATTTAACTCAGTTTTAAATTTATTGTCTTTTACAGCATTGAAAATTTCGGCTGTCGATATATTATTATTTTTAAAATCTTGGCAACATTACAATATACGAGTACATGAAGCTATTACGCTTTAAATAGTATTTAAGATGCATTTTTAAAGAAATATTTTGCGACGTAAAAGAAATAATACGATAATGGGTAATCTATTTTACTCTAGAAACCTCCGCAGAAATCTTTGAACTTAGCGAAGATGGGAAGATAAAAGGATTTCATCCAATATATTAATATGTACCTCAGGAGTTATCAATAAGCGGTATAGGGAATATTCGATTAGAACTCCCACGACGATCCCATTTACTTCGAAAGGGATTCCTTTGAATTTCCATTAGAAAATATTTGGTTGTATTCGATCACACACACTAAAATCAAGCGCAGAAAAACCTTTTTATAATGAAGCAATAGGTATTAATTTATCTTATAAATGATTTACCTAATATGACTAAAAGCTCTTTCGGACTAATCGATGTTAAGGAAGGAAAATTAAGATGTTTTACTTAAATATTCTTTCATGTGATATTAATATTAACCTTTTGGAATTTTGATTACTGAAAACAGTATATGGGAATAAAATTCATTAACAACAGAACAATTTTATGCCATTCACTCGAAGTGTACTTTACTTTGATAACTTGATCGCTGTAGCAACAAATATGAACTCATCCCGCCTTTGAATCGAGGTTCACATACAATAAAACACAAATTTTCTGCTTGGTGGCTTCATTTTACCGGATTATCAGAAGCTATTTTACTTGGGAGGATCCTCTTCGAGCCGAGACATTTCTGTAACGGGACGCGGCCCGGTTGGCTGGGACCTTTTATTCCCGATCGATCCACCTGGGCGGAGCGGGACGGCGATATAACAACCCCTATTCCTGGCACAGCCACAAGCAAGACAGAGCTATATCAACAGCCCTTACCAGAAGCCCACACGAGGATGTGTCACTCGGAAAGTAAAGTTGAACTTCGGCAAAACGTTAAATACCGAAATGGGGAAATTATGACCATCGGTACCAAATACTCCCCCCTTGCACTCAGAAGCCTGATTTTACCATTCAATCGAATAGTATATTTTTGCTGGTTGCGTCCATTGCGATAGCTCTGACTATTACTACACGGGTAGGTAATCGTAATCAATCTTCAAAAGCAACGTCAATGTCGATATTGTAAATACTGTGAATATTATATCAATATTGGCCATTCGAAATAATTATGTGTTCATTTTTTGACAATCTTTACTTCCATATATATCTTCGTTTTGTTGGTTGTATTTCTGTACCTGGGAGGTAATGGCCCTATATTTCACTTTTAATAACTTAACGCGAAGCACCAAAATGTAATTTCGAAATCTGGTTTATTGTATAATTTGTCTGAAGCATTAATGAGAACGGGCTCTGTAATTAGTTTATTGGACATAACTTGTATTGGATTTTAATTTTTTTTATTCATTAATCTTAAGTTGGCTCACATCATGGGTGTGGGTTTATAATTTTCAAATATATATAACATAATATTATATACAAAAGACATGGACATTTTTGTCAAACATGTTTTTAAATATTTAGTAATATTAAATTCCAAACTTAACATTAATGGTTTATGTTCTTATTTCTTCAATAAAATTACACATATTGGGGGAGATTTTTTGCAAAACTTTTGACATTTCTCCCATCTTTTCCTGTGTAATTATTTTTTCTTTGAATAATTTCTATCTCAATTATCTGTATATAAATAGATACATAAATATTTCGTTTGTTTCGCCGTGATAAAATTTAATTCTTTTAACATGTCTCCTATCCGTGTGTACATAAATGTTGCGCTTGAGTATAATTCGCATTGCTTTATTTGCAGAATGTATTTAATTTGTTCATTTTTTCTTCATTCTAGATAAAAATAATACTTGAATAGTATTTTGAGTGCGGTGATATAATTATATTGTAAAATATTATCTGACATGTTTCTTTATTCAGATACTTTGTTACTGATTCTGTCGATAAATTTTATTTTTTTGCACTTTTTAAAATTGTTTACTAGTGTTTTTTTAATTTCAGATTTGAATCTATAGATATTAATACTAATAACACCGTACAAACCTCTACAGACATTACTCCGCAGGCCTTTTCTAAGTTTTTCTGTGAAAAAATAGAATCTATACGCGCCTCTACATCTTCTGCTCCACCGCCGATATTTACAGCCAATTCCAAAGGGACACTGTCATCCTTCAAACCTACAACGCTAGAAGAAGTAGGAAAGTTAATTCTAAGTTCGCCAAATAAACAATGTGTTCTCGACCCTATCCCAACGTGGCTTCTCAAGAAATGTTGCAACGTGTTGGCCCCCTACTTGGTTCACGTGTTTAATAAGTCTCTAAGCACAGGTGACTTCCCGGAAGCACTTAAGCATGCAGTAGTTACCCCAATTATAAAAAAACCACAGCTTGATGCTGACAACTTGGGTAATTATCGACCAGTGTCAAATCTGCCTTTCTTAGCAAAACTACTCGAAAAAATTGCTGCTTCTCAAATAACCTCCCACCTAAACCACAATAAATTAATTACCGATCATCAGTCCGCTTATAGAAGATTCCACTCAACAGAAACCGGGTTACTTCGTGTCCTGTCAGATATTACCCTTGCCATAGAGTCAGGTAAGTTAGCACTTCTTTCACTTTTAGATATGAGCGCTGCATTTGACACCATTGACCACGACTTACTCATTAAGAGACTAGAATTAACATTTGGTTTACATTCTAACGTAAAAAATTGGCTACAATCCTATCTAACGGATCGCTCACAAGCAGTGAAGGTGGGAAATAAACAATCCAACTTCACAAAACTCTCTTCAGGGGTACCTCAGGGATCCGTTCTGGGCCCACTTCTCTTTATCCTCTTCACAAATGATGTCGCAAGAATTATCGAGTCATTTGGTCTCCTTTCTCACTGTTATGCCGACGATCAGCAAGTCTACTTTTACTGCACACCAAATGAGATCACCGGCCTCAAAATTCGCACAGTTGAGTGTCTAGAAGCAATTAGTCTCTGGATGTCCTCAAGCAAACTGAAGCTTAATCCATCAAATACCGAATTTCTGTGGGCAGCTACAAATAGACGTCAACATCTAATAGACAACTCACCAATTGCCATTTCCGGCAATGACGTAATTGCGGAAACAACCGTCAAACTTCTGGGAGTTTATCTGGATTCAGACCTTTCATTGAAAAGTCAGGTGAATAGGACCGTTAGCACAGGGTTCATCTACTTAAGACAACTTAAGGCAGTTCGTAGGAACCTTTCGACAGAAGCAACTAAGCTTCTTGTGAATTCATATATAGTATCGCGTCTTGATTACTGCAATGGTATCTATGCAAGTCTTCCTAAATGTCAAACTGATAAACTACAATCAGTATTCAACGCCGCAGCACGACTAATCACAGGGGTACCCAAGTTTTCGCACATTTCGGAACACCTCCGAAATCTTCACTGGTTGAAGTGTCCTGAAAGGATCCAGTATAAGTTATGCTGGATGGTGTTTAAAGCTATCAATGAAATGGCTCCACCCTATATCTCTGAACTATGCATTCCGGAAAATATAGGTCTAAGGCAGTCATCTCTTAGATCAGCGACATCGTCTGCAATTGGAAGATTGAAAGAACCCAAGCGAAATCCGAACACTAATTTTGGTGATCGCGCGTTTGGAGTATCCGGTCCTGAGGCTTGGAATAAACTTCCCATGGAATTGAGATGCATAACCAACCCAGCGGAATTTAGATCCAAACTTAAAACTCATTTTTTCAAATACTCATTTCCATAAATTCGTCAATAAATTTAAACTTTGTAATTTAATTATACTCTAATAATTGTTGATGTCCACGAATATATACTATTTTATTTGCTATTCCCTACAACTACTAACGAAAAACTCAAAATGCTATTGATCTACCTACCAATGGTCTGTCAGTGGTAACCTAACACCTCAATCCGGTTAATGTTGAGCGATGAGTCATCATAATGCGGTAAAGATCGGCGATTAATTTCATTAATTTATTTAAGATATCCATACATTTTCGTAAATCCGATAAATTTTGCATCCATGTCCTTAAATAGTAATATGTATTATGTAAAAACTTCCTTCTTCTTCTGGTGCTGTGGAGTGATTCTGGCGAATGTATGATATTTATAAGATGTTTTCAAGTATTTTTAAATGTAAATAAATATGTTAGTTATAAATCCCTAACTTTAAGTCATATTGTAAATATATATGTCATTGAGCTCAGTTTTAGGTCAGCTTTTATATGTCTTAGTCATAAGTCACTAGCAATAAGACTTAGATGTAAATCACTAGTTATAATTGTAAATCTTAGTTGTAAGCCAGTAATATTATTTTTTATGTATTTATTTGTACAGCGCCCTTGAGGTGATTTTTTACGAAAACGGCGCTATATAAATTAGCCAAATATTATTATTATTATTATATTAGATATTTAATTTCTTTCATATTTTGTTTTGATTTCTTCATTAATATCAACCTTTTAATCCACATCTGTATTTTTGTTCCTAAATTGAGAAACTTTAGTTTTAATTTATAAGTTGAAAAAGTTTCCAAATCACTATTAATCCTACCGATTGCTATCGTATTCATCTTCTGCAATATACATCGATTTTTTTTCGTTAAAACTACCGTCGAATTAAAAAATATATTAGTATTTTTACTCTGTCATTTATGTAGAACATAGATAATATCGGACCTAATACCGATCCTTGCTTGTATTTTGATTAATAAAACAGATTTTTTATTTTAAAATTTAATGATTTCATTACGAGAAGAATGATAAAACTTTAAAAAAAAATATATTAGCGATGATAAATTATCAGTGCACATAATGATCCAATTCCAACGATATGACTGAATGAAAAAAAAAACTTTTCATAATATTTTTATACAGCCAAAGGGAATAAAATATGTTGATACCGACTCAAATTAAAATGCGCAGATCATTTAAATAGTCTACAACAATTGTATAAGTACATAATTTATTTGGTCATAATTAGTGAAATTCCACATTGTTTCCCTGGACCACTTCATTAACCTCCAGAGGCCATTATTTCATCACCCCTTGCCACCCTCTGATTCATCTCACATTTCTCGAAATGGAAAATTATATTTTTGAATGCCCGAATTTGAAATAATATTTTATTTTAACCAGTGCTTTTCACCTTCATTGAGGTGTAACACGAACGTTATTAATCAAAAAACAAATAAGTTTTTCCAAAATACACAGCACCTATCGAAATAATAAAAACGCGATTCAGAATTTTCCGTACTATTATAATCACTCCAGAATGAATCGATAAGGGTCTCAAAACCAACCATTAGACCTTTTATTTTACCAAGTTCGATTTATTCTGCAATTCCCTCTGGCTAGGGCTCTTTCCTCAAAACACATCTTCATTCACAGCAAACATATTTTGTAGCACCGTTTTAATTAAAAATAACACAGTTTTAAGAACTTTTATTGTTTAAAAATGCAACATGTTTTCTAAGCTTTGCTTACTTGAAATGAATTGAAATTTCAATTAAACCCTGATGAAGCATAAATAACTTTAATTTTTATTAACAAATTAAAAATAATATATACATTTTTTAAACAATAAAAGTGGTTAAAACTAAGGATTAATTATTTTTTATTTAATGAAAAAACATATTCTTAAAGCACTATTTGGTTTAATACCAGAAATAATAATTAAGAAATTATAAACAACGACTATATAATTGTCGCGAGTGGAATTAAGAATAACGGATGACGCCAACGTAGCGTCCCGTATTGTAAGGTAAAAAAAATAACACAGAGTGTGAATGTGTTAAGAATGCGGCTTAAAAAAAATCAAACGAAAAGACAAGACTGTTTCGACACCTTAAATTGGTATAAGTTTTTACCTACCAATAAAGTCAAAGGATTTTACCATAAATCCTATTATTTTTTTAAAATATCAATTTTTGGATGTGTTTTTTTTTCTTCCAGCTACACAAATCATTTTAAAAACTTAACCTGAGTTAACATACATTTTTTGCGATATGTATTTAAACATGTTTTAATTATCAGAAAATTTGTTGTTTTCAAACCATAAATTTTTTTTCGTTAAAAAAAAAAAAAATTTTTTTCGTTAATTTTATGTTTCTGAACAACATGTAATAATATAATTATTGTTATTATGTATGCTTAAAAATTTTCAACCTTCGAAAAACCTATATAATTTACATCGTGGTAAAGTTTCTGCAACGAACGTAGATCGGAGTTCTTTTGAATAACAAGTAAACGTACACGTATGTTTGGAATTAATGTACGAGGCGAACGGAGGATATAACAGGCGTGTTCGCGTGTCAGAAGCTCTTTTATCCTTTTGACCACCACCGGAATAGTGCCTCCATCAGGTCTAGGGCATATTCTGTCAGAAGGTCAGAAAATTTCCACTTTGCAATAAAATCCAAATAAATGGAATATTTCAGAATCTATCCGAAAACTAAAAACTGCTTTTGAAAGGTGGTATAAAAAATGCTTTCAAATGTTATTATTAGAAATAAATTTATAATTTCTAAAATATAAAATTTTTATGCAAAAATTAAAAAGTTATAAAAATGGCTCACCTTACGTTTTTCTATCTAAAACTACTGATTACGAAAATAATGAAAAGCACACACACATATCATTAGGCAAATGTATTATAAACGTTTTTATCATCTCACATTTTAGTCGTTTCATAGAATGAATAAAAAATTCTCGAAATTTCATATATTTTTCTTAAATTGCAATCGGAAACTTTTGTTTCATAGAGGTAGGTGCACATTTATTTTTTAATAATTAAATTTTACATTTGAATTTGAAGTGCAGAGTTTTTTCTTTCTAACACCGTTCAGATCATATTCCTCATCATCACAGTAAGAGAGATACAATGTTTTATAAAACCTACGTGAGCTCCGAAAAATTTGGTCTTCTGTGATTATGTGGGTTAAAAATAATACTGCTAATCTTGGAGTCTTTATTTTAGTACCGAACAAGTGCACCTAACCGTATCGAAGCTAATATTACAATGGAGCAGTTACACACAAGTTTTTAAAAATTAAAATATGGTAGGTACCAAAAACAAGATATATTAGAAAAACCTTTAATGGAATTGGTGTAGGCAAAGGAACCAAAACTAAATGAAATTGGTGTAGGAAAACGTGAGGTTCCTTTGCTTAATTTTTATTTTGGCAAGAAATTTACCCGTTTATCATGATTTGACATTCATAAACCATAAATAAAACAATTGTTAAACCAAATTATTGAATTTAATATATTCCAACACACGTTTCCTTAAAAAAACCGACGATTTTTTTAAATTTACAAGCAAAATTTAAAAATCAGGCAGAGTAACCAGTAATTTCTCGAAAAATATATAATAAAGTTAATCAAAACATTTTCCTCATTGTTAAAACATGTAATGCTGAGAGAAATATTAAAAAAAAAAATATTTTATTACGGAAGTTTCAGAAACAGAACATAAATCAAACTATGACAATGGCGATTCGCATGGTTGTAAGGTATGGTTATGTATATGTATATACACAGGGTGTATGAGAAATGTACTTTATTCACTTATTCAATGATTCCCGATATTATCTGGAGGAAAAAATGTAAATTAAGTTTTGGACTCAGGTCACATTCTTTTGTCTTTGATATGTTTTTAATTTTAAAAACATGTTTTCCCCACTTTTAATACCATTCACAATGATATACTGGGCATATGTACAATATGTACATACCATGTACATATACTCGTATAAACCAAATTTATCGTTGCGAATATACACGGTGCATCACTGTGTACGTACATGGTTGACAATTGTCACATGAGAACGGGTCGCTTCTACGACTTCTATTTCTTGAGTTCAATAGCTCGGCTGTGGAACGATTTGCAATCCTCTGTGTTACTTCCCTCCTACAACATGGGTCTCTTCAACAGTCCCTCCTCTCCTCAAAACGACACTCCACACCAGTGGCGTACCGTGGGGGGGGGGGGGGGGGGGGCGAGGGGGCGGCCCGCCCCGGGCGGCACTTTTGGAGGGGCGGCAAAATTTCACAATCAATAATCATCTTGTAAAAATTTGGATTGGGGAAGTCGCGGGTTCTATTCTCGCGTCAGGACTTAAAAGTTTTTTCTAGTTTATAGTTTCTTAACATCTTTCTTAAGTTTTATATACTGTTAAAATCAAAATATTAATGACAGACGTTTTGTTTTTATTTCTAACACATTCATTATTTTTAAATAAAAATGTAAATGGCAACAGTATCATTTTAGCTCTAATTGATAGTCGATTTGTGTTTTATATTCGTGAAGCTTTGTGCGCCCTGCTGAAAACGCACAAAAAATTACACTTATACGGTTTTCTTCCACGTATATATCACGGTGATATATTTTAAATTTATTATCACAGAAAAGTTAAATAGCTGACAGGTGTGTGCATACTTATTCGAATTGCAGTTATAAAATTCTAGATGCACACTATCTATGTGCTGCCAGAATCAAAGAAAAACCATTTTTATGTTCTGAGTGAAGTTTTAATTCACCGCATACATATTTAATTAAAAGCAGTTTTGTGTTCAATATGTATAAATCCAGTTGTGGATTCATCTGACGACACATTTCGAAAGAAAACATTATATTATTTAAAGTGCTTTATAAAATTCTTGCAGACAATTTATGTGCCGCCAGAATCAAAGAAAAAACATTTTCATGTTCCGAATGTAGTCTTAATTCACCGCTTAGAGATTTTATTAAAACCCCTTTTGTGTTCAGAATGTAAAATTCCAGTTGTGAATTCATCCGACGACACATTTCGAAGAAAACACTTATTTGAAGTGCTTAATAAAATTCTTCCAGACAAGTTATGTGCCGCCAGAGTCAAATAAAAACCTTTTTCATGTTCTGAGTGTAGTTTTAATTCACCGCATACAGATAAAATTTAAGCCAGTTTTATTGTTCAGAATGTAAAATTCCAATTGTGTATTCATCTGCTGACATATTTCGAAGGAAAACATAACTTTTTTCGAAGTGCAAATATAAAATTCTAGTTGCAGACAATTTATGTGTTGCCAGAACCAAAGAAAAACCGTTTTCACGTTCTGAGTGTAGTTTTAATTCACCGCATACAGATTTAATTAATAAATATTAAAAAAAAAAAAAAAAAAAAAAAGGATCACTACCCCCCCCCCCCTCCCTGAAGAAGTACCTCTATAGGGGATGGGGGGGGGGCGGCAAAATTTTCCTCCGCCCCGGGCGGCTGATACCCACGGTACGCCACTGCTCCACACAGCATCTTCAAAGATGAAATAGACACTGAGTGAAATTGTTTTCCTCAGAGCCTCTTGTGTGGGGTTAATATAAAAACAAACTTTTCATTTAACATCACAGCGCAGCCTACGAGCCAATGTATCGAATAATAAAAATATGTGAAAATAATGTATACACAATCTGTGAGAGTAATCGAACCTGCAACCATTTGGCGCGGAAATGAATACGTAAATCACTACGCTACCAGGGATAGCATAAGACGTAGAGCTTTCGATTGTTTTTTAATGTTTTTAAAATTACATTCACACAGGTGAGTATTTATGAGCTGAATACCGAAAATTTCAACCTTTTTAGCAGAAGCTTACAACTGTCTGTATAACGGTGCAAGTTCCTTTTTGGTAAAAATAATTCTCACGTAGATTCGAAATAATTTGTATTTATTTATTAACTTAAATTATTTCTTGTAAATTATTATAACTAAGGTACGTGACACACTTGCTTGCTACGTCCAGACTTATGTATGATGCTGTCAAATTGCTCGGTGCCTTTATTACACAAATTGATGCAAATGTTGAACCATTCTATTTCTGGAAGTTCATGCCAATGTAGGCAATCACGTGATTTGACTCTAATATTGCGGTGGCGCCGCAGATTAGACGGTCTGCTGTCACCGCACCAGATCACGTCCTTATTATAATTACAACCTGAATTACCATAAAACCTGTTTAACCGTACTAGGCAATAATTCAACAAAACATTGCGATTGTTCTGCACTCTTCATAAACAAAGGCAGAAGTGAAATCGAATGGTTTTCGGTCATTTTGATGAAAAATTCATAAATGATGTAACCATTCAAAGCAATGATAAAGAAAATGAAAAAAAAAATTCTTCAGTCCCCACCCCATAAATTTACTAGGCCCAAGACATCCAATTTGATAGACTTGTCCTAACATGCAATCTGGGTATCTTTTCGACGAGTTGGAGGCAAACCACGTGATAATATTTTTGGCGCCAAGGATCGAGAAAGCATTGATTAAACTACAAAATTAGTCGTACATTTATCACCAAAGAGATTGAAATAACTAGACCTTTAAAAAAAAGAGTAAGGCTCGCTAAAAAGGTAAGGCAAAGTTTTTCAATGCTGTCCACCGTGGGACTTTTTGCCCAGGTTCCAAATGTTCGTTTTTAAACGAACCGGTGTATCGTCGTTAAAATTGAGTGAGGTATTTAACACATTTGTTAAAGCGTACAAATATACTAAATAGTGTAACAAAATATTCAATTTTGGAAACAAGCCCGAACTATTGTTTACCCAAATTGGGAATAGTAGTTATTTTTTTTACTAACTGTAAAAAGGACTAGTAATTCGTAAGTAGATTTTATTTTGGAGGGCTGAAAAGTGATGATATTAGTATACTGACAAAATTAATTGATTAACAGATCACAAGGGAGGCGGTCACGCCGCCTCCCGCGCTCTTCGCAACTTGGTTTGTTCCTCTTTCAATGATTGGCTGGTCTATTAATTTGAATGCCTATGGCTAAGCCCAAGGACAAACCCATAATTTAATGCTGTTGATTTTTATCGTTTGGAAAATCAGAATCCATAGAAAATTTTCGTCACGAAATTTTTGGAATTTTATGAAACGGAAACCCTTAAATTATTCAATTATCTACAATGTTATAATAAATAAAATGCACATAGTATGCCCTACCTATTGGCGTTCAAATAATATAAAATCGAACGCCAAAGCACTTTTAAATCTTGTTCTTGATTTATTGGATAACTAACACCCCTGCCGTAGGTCACCCCAAGTGGTTAGCTACGTTTGGTGACTTAGTAGGGGTGCCCGGGTTGATCGCGGAGTCGCGAAAGATTGGTTCAGGGAGATCTTTTGATCTCTCTAGCAGACTCTCTCGATCCATCTCCTTCCACGAGTGGGAGGGATGGATTTATATGTCCGTCAATCCTGGAAACGTTACCCCCAGATTCTTACCCACCTCTCATACCTTTTTCTATCCCAGAACTTTCTCGCCTTATTTTCCCTAGAAAAATCCTCCAAACAGCATCCCCAAAGATGGAAAGAAGGCCCTGAGGGAAAACTTTTCCCTCAGTAAAACTGATGTAAAAAAAACCATCTTAAATCCTCACTCGTGTGCGATTTTTCTGCGATTATTATTCAATCGTTTGAATGTTCAAGTTTTAGATTGTTTCTGCCCACTTCCAAATACATCATTATTAAATGTTCAATGAACTCGTAGCAGTTTGTTTATTAGTATATGGACTTCACTTTTATACGCTAGTAAATAAAACAAAAACTTTTTGCTAACCGAAGGACCCAATGTTAACTGTTACTTTTTCGCAAAACGTGAAATATCCAAATAAAAATATGTTTTTAAGCAATATAATTTTATGTATACGTATCTTTAGATATCTATCGGGGTTTCACGTTGATTTTTAGGTAATAAATCAGAAATGTTTTTCAGTTATTCTTAAAACTAACGATATAGATGGGTAAGTACCGTTTCTCATAAGTAACAGAATCTTCGCTCTCAGAAATAGATAACAATGTTAAAAACATGGCAAATAACTAAAGTCGGATTACCGTAAGGCTTAAAACAATATTCTCATCACAAAGAGACCATGATCCTGCTTAGGTGATATTTTTAAGATTATTGTGTTATCGCCCTCATAGGTTTAAAAATATTTTTATTATAGAACCTTATCGATCTCTAATACTTTTAGTTTACGAAGAAGCATGAAATTAAGAGCTTTTTCGAATTACTTATTTAATTATCAAAATACGAGTATTACATCACAGATGTCTAATAATTTTGCCAAGTTAAATGGAAGGCACAATTTTTTTACATCGAATTGACTCTAATACATACACCATTATAAAGTTGTCATAATATATTTATTTATTTGTATCATTAATACTTTTTGGCTTTTCCATAATATTACATAGTAAAAGGCATAAACAACAACATAAGAAATTAGAATTGTTAAGAAATAAAGAGCTATGAGCGTGTAAGATCACTGTTCAAACTAAAGATCTCAATCTCGAATTGTGATTGCGAACTTTCGGCAAGAGAACGCATTTTAAAAAAGAGAAAATATAAAGCCTCTTTGTGTCATTATATCATAAAATAAAATAATAACAAAAATACAAAGCAAGCTTTATCATTTATGTACACTCGAAAATATAACCTCAGCGAGACGGAGGTCAAAAAAGTAATCTAGTACTAAAGTGCTAAAGCAGGATTAGCGAAATGAAGTAAAGTGGCGCTATGAAAGCTACGAGTTTATCAAACATCTCCCCTCATTCAATCCGATATTCAGCAATCTACAACATAGCGGTAACGTGAATAAAAATGAATATATTATAACTACCTGTATCTCATTTGACGTAATAGATAATTAGATGAACTTGGTGGGAGAAAATATGAAGTAAAAATACTTTACCTTTTATACTTTAATTTTTGCTTACAAACAATTGATAGAATCTAATAATGATAGGAATATATTAAACTTATAATTCATTTTTGAGGTAATTACTACAACTAAAACTCCGAAAGGTAACTCCTAAAGGTTACTTACAAGGTAATTCCAAAATCAGCGTGTTTGAGTTACAAACTAAAAGCATAACTCTATCTCCCTTTCTACAAAAAATGCTACAAACAGAAAAGTCGTAACGCATTGGAATCGCCAAGTTATTTGAATACATTTTTGTAGGTAACTCCAAAACACGGTAGAGTTTGATTCAAAAATTTGCAGCATTTAGAAATCTGCCACTTTATAACTATTATTATTAATAGTTCCTACCCGTTTTACAGAAAATAAAATTATACTAGCAACATAACCGGAGTAAGTTTAGTTACCACAAGTGTTTTTCCACGTTTCAAATGGGCAATTAGACTTAACTGATTGTAGCACTAAAATTTGTGGAATTGTTTAAGTTGCACTGGTTGCATTTTTGCACATTTTCTTAATGCCAAAATATAATTACAATGGTCCCCAACACATCAATCTACGATATTGCAATACTTATCGGTATAAAAATACAACAACCAATTTTCCAGATTAATTACCATCTTTTAATTCAATTTCCTAATAAAGCTGATATCAGAGTTACCTAGTTGTAGTATTTACCCCTCGATATGACACTGCTTTGCCCTTCGAAGGCCGCTAAAACATGGAAAAAACATTGTTCAAGTATTCCACAAAAATGTTTTCCTTATGGCTCGGATTATATATTTATAATATTGTAAGTGTTTGGTACTACATAACTAACGCGTTGCTTTAGTGAAAATCGTGATATCGCAAACAGCTATGTACTATAATGTATTACGGCCTTAGGTTAAAACCAGATTCTACCTATGTATATGAACACTTGTATACTTTGCATTCACCCGCTTCCCAGAGAAAAAGTAATATTTAATTCTGACACGTGTTCTGTTGAGAAGAGGCTTTATTTTTACGTGGAATTTGCAAATCTGCTATTAAAAAATAGGACCCACAATGGAACTTGATAATACTTGTTAAAAGCTTTTAGAAGTGGACACTGTGATTATTTAAAAAAAATGGTTTTAGTTAAGATTTTATATAATTAATATTTAAAATATCAAAAGTGATAAATGGCGACTACTTGTGTTTTTTTTAATAAAAAAAGATAATTTAATGCTTTTCTAAATAACATTGTTTTAGTTAATCTGGATGACCAATAATTTGTGAGAACTTTTATTATAACAACACGTAATTTCTATTCAACCATCATTATCACAATTGAATATTTTAGCCATTTCCAGAACCATTTTCACGTGAATTTTCATCCATTTACCATTTTCCGGACACCTAGCGATTACTACACGTATTACTTTGACCGAATCTTTAGCGAGGATTCATACCTTTTGTTGAAGGCTGAAAAACATGATTTCATGAATTTCACCGGAGCTTTGGAAAATGGTTCACAGGCGCCAAACAAAAATATATTAAGGTGCACCATTGCAAAATATCAAATAAAATAATTACTTTACTATAATATAACATAACGTAGTTCAAAATATTTACACACATTATTGGTTTTACAGAAGATATCATAAATATTAAATTGAAAGTTTTAAAGAAAGGGACAGAACTTTGACAATGTGTCTATTATTTATAACTAAGAGCACCATTTTGTCACCAATATTGTTTTAGGAGTTTTATTCATTAACATAGCGATTGTTATAACTCCATTTTAATTTAAAGTTTTTATTTTATATACCTTTTCAATAATATTATTATGCAATTTATAAAAACAGTTTATTTAAAAAAATGTTCTGCTGTGTTATAATTATTACACGTGATAGTATTTTCGCCTTCAAAATGCATTCTCAAATAGTTTGATACTGCCTTCAGAAGGCGAAACAGTTGTCACACGTAAAAATAAATACACCAACGAACTTGTTCATAAATAAACATTTTGTTAATAATATTTTTGAATATACTTAAGTATAAAAGAAAACTTAAAAGACAATATTATTATCTTGGAAAAAGAAAATCATCACATAATTTATCATAATAATGAAAAACCTCCAGGAAAGGCTATAAGCATATAAAATCTTTGATTGCAAAGCTACTGATCTCGACATAGGATTGCACTAGCGAGATGAGTGGCTTATGTTGAATAATTTGGAGAATTAATAAAAAATAAATAATAATAAAGCAACCTTTACATAAGTAGGCACGTTTTTAAAACACTAGTTAAAAACGTATGAAGACCATTTAACAAAGGTAAATTATATTTAAAGTCCAATGAATTTATTACAAAATAATCATAATAATGATCTAATAAAAATAATTTGATTTTAGTAGATTTTTAAAATCTTAATTTAATTTATATAAAAAAAATTCAACAAAATTTCGCAACATAATAAGGGTGCATAAA
Organism: Limnephilus lunatus; assembly: GCA_917563855.2. NCBI lineage: Eukaryota > Metazoa > Arthropoda > Insecta > Trichoptera > Limnephilidae > Limnephilus > Limnephilus lunatus. Next base: position 80,416,528 of record OU830597.1, on the reverse strand, counting down.
GACGACAAGGCATAAAACTAAAAAAAGGTGAGCGCCCTCGCTAAACGCTACATCACATCCGAGACACTCACCTTTCGCTCGCGATGGAGCTGTTCCGAGACATGGACTTGGGCGACATCTCGAAGTCGCTGTCGGACCTGTAGAGGAAGCTCTCCCGCCGCTGCGGTAAGTTCTGCAGCACCAGCCCCGCGGAGGGCGAGGCAGCCCCCTCCAGGGGACTGCGCCCTCCCACGCCCGACCCATTCTCCACATCGAAGCTGGAAACAAAAATAACACATCTTAGCATTTTGATGATTTGAATACGATACAACCTCAAATTATTATTGGGAAAAAATGGGGAAATATGGTCCGGATAACAAAAAAATATTATTAAGATTAATGATAAGATTTTTTTTGTTATAATTACGTTTTTATTGATAAATAACCCGACATATCTAGCTATCTTACATGTTTGTACATAATTATAGAATACATAATAAGATAAGAAGTGCCCTTAAGGGCGTGATTCGTGATCCAAATGCTTGCCCAATTGAGGCTTAAATTTCCAATACAAAACTGTATTTATGAAATTCAAATAGGAGATCTACGATGTCAGGCGAGTGTAAGTAAGACAGGGCTATTGGACTAAATGATTTGTTTCCACAATAATGGTTAAATAATAATGAGACGCACGATGAGAAAAACAATGAACGCATGTTTGCTTCCTCCAAAGAAAAAAAAGTCTAATTTTTCTGGCAATTCCAAAAAAGGTTTAAATAATTATGAGACAAACGACTAGATAAGTAATGAACGTATGTCTGCTTCCTTCAAAGGAAAAAAAAAGTAATATTTTTCTGGCAACTCCCTCAGTCGTAAATAAATGAGATGCCGCGTGCAGTTGCCGTCCACGTACCGTTGCGTTGTCGTGAGATTTATAAAAGCAGTCCTTACAATTTGTAATGAAGGCACTTCTAGTTTTCTTTATTTTATGTACAAAATTTGAAATTATGTGCCTACAAACTACGACCAAAGCTTTCAAATCACATACTTTTTCTAGATTTTCGACTTTTTTACTATCCGGATAATCGAGGTTTATGCGTTGCGTTACTTTGAACAGGGTTTTAACTTTTGTTTAAAAAAAAAAAAAAATCTAAAAAAACATGTATTTATTAATAATTAACACATTACACATTCCAAAATTGATTACACCATTGATTTAAAGGTCGCTGCTCTGATTGCGAACCCGGAATGCAGCTGGATTCGAACCTGGCCTCTCATTTTGCCTCTCATTTACTCAATTAAAATATACACTTCTGGGATGTGGTAGATTATATTATAATGTAATTAAGGTTAACATATATAAATAATAATATACAACAGGGTGTTAGGGGATGCACTTGACTTACTTTAACCAGTGAACCTTGGTATGTTTGTATCAGATAGGTAAAAATAAATTTGCACATATTTTTGAAAAACTTTAAATTTAATCAAATGCACTACAAGTGTGTAAAACATGATTATATAAGGTTTTCTTTGCAGGAAAACATGTTTTTTAGACCCATTTAATTTTGAATAAATTTAGTAACCAAATTTTAATATTTACAAAAATGTACACTGGCGACGTTAGTGATAATAGACATAAAATATACATGGCGATCCACACGGTGCATACATACTTTCAAAGTAAAATCAAAAAAATATTCTAGAGCTTCAGGATGTTTGCAATGTTCATTGCATACTGTACACGTACATGTGTAAAATGCCTTTTAGGATCTTACGCGTAAGAGTTAAATAAAAATTAATAAAGGAAAAAAAAAATAAAAGTTCGCAGGTATTATATAAGTAAGAAACAAAAGAAGGGCAATAGAGAATTGTAGTAGGTACCTATCTAAAAATTAAGGTAATATTATATTATTGCAAATTTTAATTTTGTACCTACTTATTCGGTCTCAGATAAAAAAAAGCTTTACGAGATAAATTAAAAAAAAAAACACATTCGAAAAGTCCAATCATTACCAATCATGTCCCAACTAAGTTCCCAATTATGTAATCTATCTAAATTTGTCTAATAAACAATAAACAGTGTTAATATCAAGTGACCTTTCAGGTGTAAATATTATCAGCTTGTACAGAAAATAAATAAATATAAAATATAAATAAAATAAATAAACAAGAACATTTAATCGCAGCATCACTTTCATTAATTAAATGCATTGTACATATAATCATATTTTGTATGAGTGATCGACGAATCGTTGGTGAATGCAATTTATTAGCCATAAGTTTTTATAATAGTTTATCTAGTCTGTAGTTAAAAGTAAGATAGATCATTGTAAAAATATATCTTGTATATTTGTACAACGTCCGGTGATGGTAGTATTTTTGAAATTGGCATTACGAAGATTTAAATTTAACATAGAATTTCAGTATTATTGACACTAACTGTTTTTTGTTGTTTTACAATAACTCGTTAAAAAACGATAACATCAATAAGAGCAAATTGGAGCAGTTTACTAATTGCTTATTTCCATAATAATTCAATTGCGATGTACCAAAGACGTTTCCATTTAAAGAGAGTATAAATGTTGTGCTTTGATAAACTTGAAGGCATTTATAGTAAATTTGTATAGAACGTATTACTAATATCACAACATTAAATTTTACACAGACTTTTAGACTAAGTAGGGAATTACTTATATATATTAATTTATATGGAAATTTGTGGTAATATTAGTTACAATCGTAGGTAATATTATGGTGGGAAATTATTATATTTGTGCGTAGGTGCGAACGAAGATTGAAATGGAAAAATATATATTTTTTAAAAAATTACCCCCAGAAAAGCGATATAATACTTTCCTATAATATTATTTTACAAACCGATTATTATTATTTTACGTTTGAAATGTGCATCCATATGTCTTGCTTTTGCATTAATAATTTTATAAAATTATATATATTTGTTTCCATTTTACATGTAAAATAACATCCTGGATTTTTCACCGGTAACAACTGGAACCACCATAATAACTTTATTTTTATTTTTATTTTTTTTATTTATTTTATATATTCAATAATTTTATTATTAAATTAATAAAAACAGTTTATTTATAAACAAGTTCTGCTGGTAATTATTATTACGCATGACAGCTGTTTCGCCTTCTGAGGGCATTATCAAACTGGACAGTTTATAGCATTATCAACTTAGACAGTTTGATAATGCCCTCAGAAGGCGAAACAGCTGTCACGCGTAATAATAATTACCAGCAGAACTTGTTTATAAATAAACTGTTTTTATTAATTTAATAATAAAATTATTGAATATATAAAATAAATAAAAATTAAAATGGAGTTCTACAAATTAAACTTGATAACAATAAATATACCATAATAACTCTTTTTAAGAACTTTGTCAATTTGAAAACATAAGAATAGGGGTCAGGAAGTATATTCTAGTAAGTTCCAGGTGCTTAAAAAATGTGATTCAACTACAACAAAAAACCTTAAATGCACCATTTTATATGTCGGGGGATGCTAAAATTTTCCGGAGACGGTACCCTAAAAGACCCTTCGAATATTGGCGGAACTCTAGTACAAACCGATTCATTTTACTAACGATTTAGTAAAGTTGGATTTCGAAATGTTGCCTTACAAGCACAGATAAGTATCCAATTTCGTTCGTCTTAGCTAATATAACGTAGATATATCTAAGATAAAGATTCAGTGACCAGATCGGAACCTGCCTGAAAACAGCTTTCAATGCGATTGAGATAGTTGGCGTACAGTAGACGAACCTCGGAGTGAGTGTAGCCAAGACGAAATACTTGCTTGCTTGCATTACTTCAACAATGTAACCACTCACAGCTAATGAAAATGTGTTTGAAGCGGCGACTTTATTTAACTCGGAACTTTGTTACTCTGCAGAATGACATATAAGACAAGAAATTAGGAAAGAATCTCCCTGGATAAAACAGATGCTACCAGTCACCACCGACGTGAACATCGAATATCCCCTGAAAAGGACCAACATCAATCTCTATAAAACATTAATCACAAAGTGTAAAGCTTCGGCTCAAAGCTGGACTTTCACGAAGAGAGCCTCGGATATTTTGTATATTTTAAAGGAAAGTCGTAATTTTATGTCCGCCCACGAAAAAACGTTTTATATACTTTCTGTTGATTTTGTAATCATGCTAACTTTGGTGTCGCATTCTTATCGGATTGTCATACTTGCAATCTTTCACGTGCGGTTTTACCAGACTTGACACAAAAAACTCACTGATCAGATACGTCCTAGATATGTGATCTATACTGATTTTAAATAGAATGGTTGTCGCCAATTTAAAGATACAAGATACCCCTCAATTCTTCTCTTCATTAAGTATAATGTTGGAAACATACAGAGTTTTCCAATAAGAGGTGTTATTTTGAAAAGCCAGCTATTTCGGTAGATGTCTTTTGAAGTTATCATTTTTTGACATTTAGACGGTCTCCACACGGTGCTGCCGCAGCACCAACTGCTGCAGAACTTTAGTTGACTGTAGTCAAAAGCGCCAGCCGTATTGTTATTATAATAACAATACGGCTGGCGCTTTTGACTACAGACTATACGATTTTTAGTCAGTTCTTCGGCAGTTGTTACTGCGGCAGCACCGTGTGGAGACCCCTTTAACAAGTAGAAACTACGCCATTAATAAAAATGGAACGATACATGCTTCAACAACGCATTGAAATTATTAAAATTCACTATAAAAATGTTGAAAATTTGGCAGAGACGGTTCGTAAAACCTTGTAAAGCACCTTGTCGGACCGCAATACAGAAAATGGTGGAAAAATTAGAGCTGTTGGGACAACTTAGTGATGTGAAGAGTAAAAACCGTGCACGTCGCTCAAGAACAGCCGAGAATATTGCTGCTGTATCCGAAAGTGTTGAAGAAAACCCAGGTTTGTCCATTCCACGTCTTTGGAATTAGGCATTCCACAAACGTCATTACACCGTATTTTGCGTAAAGATTTGGGTGTTAAGGCTTATAAAGTTCAGTTAACACAAGAACTCAAGCCGGCCGATCATCAACAACGTCATGTCTTTACTGATTGGGTCCTTGAAATAATAATAACACCTCTTATTGGAAAACCCTCTACTTCAACTCCATCCAAAATTTATTCCAACACATTTTTTTTACAAATACAACAAAAAAACTCACACCAACAGAAACATTATCAACCGACACTACCATATACCTAAATTGCATAATACGATAGCACAAAGAAAATTCATTTACCCAGCTCCTAAAATCTTAAACTTTCTCCCCGATAACCTAAAAACCGAATCCCAACTCCTCACTTAAAAAAAAAAGAAATAACCATGTGGATCCATCGAAATAGATAACATACTTGGTGGAAGTATGGATCCTTAAATTTGCAATACATCTCAATCACAATACCCATACATTTTATACTCTTACCGTATAATTTCCCTTCATACATTTTCCTAATTTCCTATCCAATTTTAGTTATGATGTAAAGTATTTATAACTTAATCTGAATTGTGTAATCTAATTAATATTATTATAAATCACATTTTGCATAATTCCAATCTGTGAACGAAACAATTCAGCGTATATTTTGGGCACACGGGCATGTCAATATCACCCTTCCATCGGTTTATCTTTTCCGTAAGCTCCATGCATAGCTTCTTAAGGTGATTCGCCCATCGATGGGATTATTCAACGCGTCTCACTGTCATGCACAAATCGGCTAGCCTCGCTTCCTATCAATCTATTAATTGGAGTGGCTGCATTCACCATTCCATCACTATCCTTATCAGCCTTCCGGTCTCCAGCAAATGTATTTCCTAAGTACACGAACTTATTCTTTGCTTCAAGGATTTACAGGTAACGATTATGGTACATTATTATAACGTTGCTTACGTATTAGCACATTTGAAAACTACGATTCAACAAAATGATACGACATTATAGTAATTACACTAATCACCAAATCATTAGCACTACTTCCGTTAAGTAGTTGACAAAGGGGTTATGCTTTGATTTGGGATCATTAATATTCTCGTTAAGAATTGTTTGATGTTTCGTCTATATTCAGGAATCAATTGAAGGCACAACTAAGGTAGATATTAATTAATGGATGAAACAATAAATGTATTTCATAAGACACTTATATAACAATATCAAAAATCATAACAAAATTAGAAATATGAGGTTTGATGAATAATTTTGTCATATTCACAAAAATCTTTTATAGATTTTACCAATTCTTTTAAAACTTAAGAAATACGTACCTAGATGTGAAATAAATCAAATAAACGCATACATTAGTATCAAAATGTTACATTTACATAAATAATATGCGCCATTTATTAATTTTCCTCCATCAGTTTAATTTCAATAAAATTTTTAATAATTTAATTTTCAGCTAATATTTTATATCATGATAATTAAAATAAACTAAAATATCAATTGTGATGTTCCAATAGATATTTGTTGTTTTTTTATTTATTTAAAAATAAAAATGAAAAAATGATTCATTTTTCTCAAACAAAGTTTTTTTTATTTGTTTTATTATAATCTATAATAGTAAAACAATCTAGTAGCACTATTCTTTTAAATCTAGTATTTGTGCTCATTTTTCTTCCTCCATTTTAAGGCCAATAACTAGCGGCTGAAATTTCATCGAAAGATGGTCTTGAGATCGTACCCTTGCAAACTGTACAGGGCGGTTCCAATGAAAACGATTGATTATTATGCATATCAGCATTTAAAACTAATAACTCAATATTGATTTTATTTCATTCATATTTTGATTTAATTTTTTTCTACATTTAAGTTAGCTATGAAAATGTTCAAACGTGTGATGATAAAATTATCAAAATAACGTACCTTCTGTAATTATTTTATGATCAACAGTATTTATAATTTTTCACAAATGTCTGAGCAAAATAACTGTTTAAAAATATCTGAAATATGTTAGTAGTAACACTGTTAATAAATAGACAAGCTTAAGTATTTTCGACGCAAACACGTACGCGGATTATTTTAAAATGATTTTATATGAACTAAAATAAAATTTCTGAAATATAGCTTTCCTAGGAAATTTATTGATTTATTTTACTGTACGATTTTATGGTTTGAAAATGTGTGTTGCACAATATATTTTTTCGTTATTTATTTAAGGGTATTGTGCCGTGCAGCGCTACCTCCTTCTTTAGCCGAGCGTTACAGTGTCCTTCATCAGGCAACACATCTGCCTGATGATGGCAGATGTGTTTCTGAAACGTTGGCTAAATAAGAAGCGCAAAACAACTAACGAAAATACTTTTGGTCGTGAAAATTAAAATCATATCGACACAACAATTTTTTTGAAAATTTACCAAATCTGCCAGCGACCAAGGGCATATATAACCTTTTCATAATTTTTTTTTCAAAATTAAAAAAAAAAAACTTTTCTAGATTGAATATCAATCTTACGAAATCAATTTATATTTTTTTGGTAGAAAAGAGTCGATACGTCCAGAAATTGAATAAAAAATTACATATTTCCGGTTGTGTCTGGTTATTCCCCCTTAAATACAAAAAAGTTTATCATAACTTTAAACAAATGAAACGAACAAGATAATAACAGGTTGCACGAGTAGGTACCTACTTAATATCACCCTTCTTGTAAGTCTGGCACAGCGAGAGTTGTTTATATTCCCACACTAAATTCTTCCGTCTATCCCAACACGTTCCGTGATTCCAATAAAACTTTTATAATTGCAATCTGACAAAGTTTCCTTTAACGGGGAAGATTTCTTGAAGCTACTGTGTTCAAATTTATTATTCGCTCGGAATATAATACATAAATATGCAAGTAATGATAAGGAAAACAATGTTTTAATTGTGTTTTGCATATTTTATTGCAAGAACAGAATAATGTTTGCAACTACGAATTTATGAACCTGCTTTAGCATACTTAGGAAAACCCTGAAGTTTCTAAAATGAGAGATGTATTGATGTCAATTGAACCAGTTGCCTATTTAATCCTATTTTCACCGGTTGTGCACCCTTGTTGCTTTTAAATTGTTGCTTTTTAGGGAGGCCATTTAGTAGGTAGTAGGTAGGCATATCAATAAATTATTATGAACTTTACGAGGAAACCAGGTGGCACTTTGTCCATAAAAACATATTCCTCAATTTCCTCTCAAGATTTTTAAATAACTGCAAACATATTTTTAATTAATAATTTATTATTAGTGTTGGTACGTTTTACTTTATTTGATAAATTACTTCTCGTAGGAGTTAGGACCCTCCGAAAATCGTTATAATTGCCTAGTTTAAACACCATCAACAGATGTTCAGTATTCAAATTAGATTTTTTTAATAGCATTACAGACGTAGAGTATTTTTTCTAACTACAGTTAGTAAAAAAATATCTTGAAAATCGGTTCAGATTTAGAGGAGAAAAATTGGGAATACAAAACTTCGATTTTCATGAATTTATTTAGGTATTATCAGCCTGAATATAATAAAAATATTAACGTAATATTTGTATAGCGCAGTTTTGTGTCATTTCACTTCAAGTGCGCTTAACTATAATAAATTTAAGATTAATCCTACAGTGTTCCTTACGAGTTCATTACAAAATATTGATAAAATAATACCTATGAAATAAAGAATATACAGTATTTACAAAACAATGACAAGAGAACAAAGATTAACAAAACCGTACTGTTATAGCACACAGGAAAATAATAATATACAATAACCGTGTTATTGTAGCACAGGAGGTGCAGATATCCCTTTAACTCAATATTCGGAGAAGTAAGAGCGACAGTGACACCAACAGTTTCGTAAAATACCATTATTTTTCCAATCTCAGGGACCGGGAATTCTCATAACGATACATGGCGATATTTTATCCATCCCGTACGCTACTGCTCTTTAAAATGATTTAGCTTGTAACGGTTTAAAACATCGTACTCCGATTCCCGATTTAGATTCGATATAGATGTTCAGAAGTTATTGATTGCTTATCTAGATCGATACTCAAGAGGCCATCACTACTACAGGTTGACGGCTGGGCAATAAGCAAGGTTAGTAGCAAATGCGTTTAACAAAATTAGCCAATCGAGGGGGTAGAGCGGTGATTGGCTACAAATTCGTGACGTAGATTGAAGTCCATTTTTCCACTGGGAGATTTGAAATAACTGCAATACAAGTGGCCGTGTTTCACTTCAAGCTACGTCACGCGTTCGAAATTTCGAAAATGACCCGATGAGTTTTTTTCGGAAAAGGCCCGTATGATTTAACCTTGTTAAACGCAATTTCTACGAATCTTGGGGCAACACGTATCTGAAGTATCTACATATGATTTCAGTTCGGAGACGACAGAGCTACAGGAAGGTTGGTACTGCGGCCACCAATAATCAAATCGATCAGGCGGACCAACGGAACACCTAAACGAATAACTCAATATATTTTGTTTTCGCCAAATTGGTTTACCATTTAAAATTCATTTTAACTTATTTTACTTTATTTGTTATTACGTTTAAATAACATGGCGCTAAACAAATTTAGTATTTATGGATAATAATTTAATATCAATATAAGCTACGATCATGGTAACAATTAAAAATAAATTAACTAATACAAATCTTCTTCGAGTTTGGTCCCCACCCTGGGACAAAGTAAATTAAATAATTTAAATCCTACTTTTAGTATTATCTAACTGTAGCACTTTTTAATTTCAAACTGTTAAACGTAGATACATTATTTTATGTCTTTATTATTAAATAATTCACGAAGTCAGGTATTGGAATAGTGAGGGGGCGAATGGGAATATTTAGATAATGTAGACTATATAGAGTACCAAGGAAAGATATATAATAAAAGGTATTTATATTATTAAATATTACCTAAATGACGAATAATTGCTTTAGCTACTATGTTCGCCTTAGATTTTAGGAAATGAGGTACAGAGCTGAAAAGGTCAAACTAAAAAGCTCGTGAACTAGAATTTTACTATTTTATTGTTTTTTACAAAAAACTTTAATAATTGGGCATTATTTTTAAAATATTTATCGTGTTACAACCATTTTTAAATTGGTAAAATGCATTGTACATGTATATATTGTTTTGTATTCGATCGACGAAACGGGGGATGCAATTTGATAGGCGTTAGTCGTTATAATAGTTGTTATATATAATACTTGTTGTAGTGCTTATTATAGAAGATAGAGGCTTTGTAAAAATATATTATAAATTTGTACAGAACCCTTGAGTTGATTTTTCACAAAAACGGTGCTATGCAAATCGTCCAAATATTATAATTATTTTAAAAACCGAAGAAACATAAGATAACTAATAAAACATAAAAAAGTATGAAGAGATGAATAAAAATGGTGCAGGTATCTACAACAATACTTAAAAAATAAAATAAGTTTTAAAAAGCTTTCCGAAACGCATTCACAGACTTGTAAAAAAAATCGAGTATTGTTCACACGCGGTAGAAATGAAACTTTACCAAAAAAATCTCAACCGATAGGAGCCTTGAAAAGTGACATCATAATCAAAATGGCCAATGAGTGTAGTTTGACGCTTCGTAGGTACTGTAATGCGTCATTACCGATTCATCGTAATTTCAAATCACAACGCTGCTAAAGAATTTTTAAAAAAAAAATTGTATGAAAAAGAAAAGAAACAAGAAACAACAAAAAAATAGACATCTAATCCAATTGAGTGCAACGAGCCCACAATGAAATAATTTAATGAAAAAACTGTGAAAAATTTAATAATGTTTTCATCAAGTTTAAACAAAAACGTAGTCATTTTAACAAGCTGTTCATGTAAACAAATATATTTAAAAGTACTTTTTAGTATGTACTTTATTGTGCGGGTTAGTAGATAGTTTAATGAGGTCCAATAATACCCGTATTTAATCCTAACCAGGCAATTAGCAGGTGCGATAGGTGAACCGATACTTAGACGATGTAATTTGCTTCTGTAGAAAGTAAAACAAATATTATTTTTGTAATTTCCTCGATATGTTAACATTTTAAATTTAATGTTTATAAATTAAAGTAATGGAATACTAAAATAATAGCAAAATGCAATGTTTGATTTATAAAGACAGGTACTTTACTTCGCTTAAGAACATTTAAAAATACAAGAAAATTTAAATAACTTGTTAATTATTATCTACCCTTTATTTTATTAAAAATTTATTCGTAAATTAACATAATTACTACATCCACTTAATTAACTTATTAATTTAGATATAACTAGCTGACCCGGGAAACTTCGTACCGCCTCAGATCAATAACTGTCGTGTTCACTTATTAGCTAAATTAAATTCAGTTTTTTTATTAAGTTAAAAATTACACAATGAAGTAATTATCGATGCACAACTGTCCGTGTTTTGTTTTTGTCAGTAGTCAGATAGCGTTGTGTACGGATTTATAATTTTTGTGATTGTTTTACTTTTTCATTTACTTACGGGAATTGCGTTTCATTTTATTTATACGAGTGAGGAGATTTATTATAATTATTGTATTTGTCCTTTGGAGGGGTGAAGACACACGTTCACCTTTTGTCTCATTTTCGACTGTTGACAGTTAGTGTGTAAGAAAGAGGGGCAGCATTATATATTTAAGAACAATATTATTCAATATTATACTTATCACAATATTTGTGCTGCTCTGTCAATATATGAGAATTCGTTCTATGCAAAATGTACGAGGAAAAGAATTTTTATCGTATTTTTTTCGTTAATTTTTCCGATGTTTTAATAACTATTTTGCTATTCGGGGCGGAGACAAATCCAAAAAATCAAAGATCATAAAAATCGGTCCAGTCCTTCTTGAGTTATAAATGGTGTAACTAACCTGACTTTGTTTATATATATTATGATAAATAATGAGTGTGCTACTTTGTTTTATATATTAAGATTTATTCATCTATTAACATAATACTTAGCACTTATTATTACCCAATTAATTTACTTATAATTATTTACTTATAATTATTTACTGACTATTATTTACTTATATTTTGTTAACGTATTATTACTTATCTGCCATTATTTACCGATTATCATTGAGTAATGGCCATTTTTTATTAACAATAATTCATTCAATCCCTTTTGCCATTGTCAGTATATTTACTTTGTAATATATAATACTAGCTTTTACGCGCCGTTTAGAATTCATAATAGTAGATCAAAATGTAGATTAGTACCTATTTTATATTTTTACACTAAATATTCATATTAAAATACTCGTATTTGAATTTTTGCTATCAAAGAAATCTCCACAGTAACCTAAACAAATAACAAAATGACAGCCAACGTCAAACATTTACTTAGCAACACGCTTTTCCAATAAAAGTATTATAAATAATTTCATAACGCCAAAGCTTATTCATAACGAAAGAGATTAACAATGCATAAAGCCTATTAGCTATAGCAAACAATGTAGCTTTCGATTAGTGAAATAATTTTTAAATTCCATTCGGTATTTATTGCGTGAAAGAGTAACGAACACACATCCAAACAAACTTTCGCCTTTATAATATCTATATATAAGACTATAAGATTTAGTTTACAGTAGTACATTTACAGCAACAATAGCATTAGCTATTGTTTCTATCTATAAATGTACTGCCTAGTCGTAATTATAGTTTGAATATCTACCATTTTTTGTATTTCTTGGGCATTAACCATGTAACAATTTCTAGACATTTTGTTTTGAAGTTTTGAAATTTAAGTAACAAATGTACATTGAAAATTAAAACTCTTCAAAACAAAATGAATATCTACCTTCTCTAATGTTTATTTTATGGGTAATCATTTTTAGGCTCCTATTTTTAATGTAACATTAAGTTTACATTTAAAAGTATTTTTCATTTTCCATACTTGTAATAATAGCAGCACATCTCAATACATGAATGCCCTATGGAGATGAGCTGCTTATCATTTTATTATATTATTTTTTGAAAACGTAATATGTAAATTTCCGGGTGATACATCAAAATGAACAGTTATGTAGTTGTACATCTGTCCGGAGTGTGGTATATCCATTTTTAGGGATTGTTGAGAGATTCAAGAATATGGATCAGAGAATGGAGAAAGGAGAAGTTTATAGGAACCTGGTATTTCAGAATAAGTCGGTAAATGTAGCAAAATCATTTCAAGTAAAAAAAAATTCCGAACGTTGTACATCACAACGTCGATACATTATATTGTTTGCAGATTGGAATAAAATTTATATCTAAATAAAATTACGCTTAAAATCAATAAACCTCTATGGTGGTTTATTTTCCATTACGTCATATTTAGTAATTCACTTAACTTCAAATAAACCACGTTTCGACAATTTTCCTGTAAAAGGCAATATGACCATAACAACCCCCGTATCGAGGGAAGTATCAAAAGCAGGCAATTTAGGATAATGAATAGAAAGCCATGTAATCTGAAAACACAATGATTTTAACTTGATGAGGAGTATCATATTGCGAGTATGCCTGAATTATTATATTATGGTAAGGGGAATAACATTGTAGATTCTTGGAGGACGACCCTTTCGGGCACCCTTTAGGAAATAATTCTTTGCAGAAGATTATTTCGACAGTCATTTAAGATTTTCATTCTACAAAAAGATTCTCAACAAAGATAGATTGTAAACATCGATTCCCTCAAAGATAGATTGTAAACATCAATCGTCCAGGTGATAAGTCAGACATCTCAAAATATTCAGTTTTGATATGATGAGGAAAGAAATATTCGAATGCTCACCATAAATCAAATAATATCAATTTGGTAGGCGGACATTTATTGGACAACCAACACCCCTGCCACAGATCACCCCAAGTGGTTCGCTACGTTTGGTGACTTAGCAGGGGTGCCCGGGTTCATGGGAGGGTGAGCTAATCTAGATCTCTCCAGACCTCTCTTGATCCATCGCCTTGTATTGCAGTGGGAGAGATGAACTCATACGTCTATTACTCCTAGACACATTGACCCCCAGATTCCTACCCATCCCGCATACTTTTTTCCTTCCCAGAACTTCCTCTCATTCCTTTCCTTTAAAAAAACCGCAACACAGCATCCCCAAAGATGACATAGGCCCTGAGGGAAATGTTTTCATCAGGGCCTCCTGTGTGGATCTAATATAAAAATTATGTATAATTTATATGTATAATTTACACGTTTCTGTGTTTTACATAGTAAGTACCTATGCTATAAAAAAAACACCGGAAGCCATAACAGTCAGGTACATTAGTATCCACATTTTATTTAGTTCACAATAAGTTTTTGTGCATTATAATTAATTTGGTGATGTTTATGAGAAATCTGAGTATTGTACCAGATAGAAGACATACTTTTACATAAAACTGCATACTTAACCCAAATATCGATTTTTCGGAGATGTCCGGCTAATCAACTGGACGATCGATATATTGGATAAGCAAAGAGTTAAAAAAAATAATTAGATACGATCGTTGTGAAAAAAGCACTATTTATGTTCGATGTAAAAAAAAACAAACAACACGATTAAACAAAAAAATATATTATTTGTTTTCTTAAAATCATGAAAATAAAAACAGTATTGCATACAAGGTCATATTTTCCTCAAGTACCAACGTGTTACTCTTAACTTTTTAATAAAAAAATGATGCTTATTTATTTATTTATTTATTTTGCAGAAACAAACAGTACATAATTACATGTTTGAAAGTAGTTACAAGTTGTAGAATTAATACAATAATTGGTACCAATGACATGTCGCTGTTATATGATATATGTTTTTATGTGACAAATTATAAATTTTACCTATATTAATATAGTAAATTATTGAGGGAGAGGGGTGTGTGTGTGTGTGTTTGTGTGTGTGTATGTGAATATGTGTGTATGTATGTATGTATGTAAGTATGCGCATTAAACAATTTATATTATTGACGTGATGCTCTTTTTAAATTTGGGCAGTGAATCGGAGAAAATGTCGATGTTATAATTTAGGTTAATATTATTGAATAAATGAAGAGCACGACTGATTGGCGAATTAGTTGCTGCATTTGTCTTGTAATTAGGCGTGTGGATGAGTTCTGTATGGCGTGTACATCTTAATGGTATGTTAAAATTAATTAGGGAAAGTAGTTCGGTACAATCGATGTTATTATTTAAAATTTTGTGTATAAATGTCAAATCAGCAATTACTCGTCTTTGTTGCAAAGTTTGAAATGTGCATTCATAGTTATTGTTGAGGGTAAGATATTTTATAAAATTGTTTTGAATATGTTCTATGCTGTATATGTATAATTTGTACTGCGGGTTCCAAATTGGCGAGGCATATTCCAGTATACTTCTGACTACTACTTATACCATCTAAGGCGGGTGATAATTGTCATATAAAGATTTCCCACAGTATAGTACGAATAGAGGGTAAATAACCCAAAATATAGCTAAGTTTTTTAATTTTTTTTAAAATTAAATCGTTCAATATATCGATTTTAAAGAAATAATATAAATAAAAAATGTGAACTTTAAAATTTAAAATAAATAAAAGAGAATTAAATCCCACTGACCAAATGAAACCTAAGAGAAGAAAACACTGAATAGATAGTCATATTGTGTGAATCCGAAGGATTTTAACCAGCGATTCTTGCGAATATTTGGAGTAAAAATGTACTGGTCATTTTGCTGTACGAAGATATTTTTTCTATTAAAAACAAAAAATTATTTATAAACACACGCCGCAATTCGCAACTGATTCCATCTCTATAAGTCGCGACGGGGCCAAGTGATACGCACGGTGTTTCATGCGTTACCGTACTGCTGGAACGAGACGGGTACTTATCAAATGACTCGCCGCTACGCCATACCTGACTACTCAGTTGCGATGTGTGATGGAAAAATATTTTGACTTTTTTCCATTTCAGAACTTCTTCTCCCTCCTTTCCCTAAAAAGACTCTCCACACAGCATCGCTAAAGATGATATAGCCCCTGGGGATTTTTTTCCTAAGGGCCTCCTAACGTTAAAAAAAAAAACAGAATAGATTCTTCCTCATTCTACGAATAATAAGATAAACTAGTGTTGAATTTCAAATATAGTGGTTTGGCAGAAATGCAAGTTAGTACAAATATTTTAATAAATAACTAAACATTCTTAAATATATATAGTTATGCGTTCCGCGTTAATATTAAGGTAAATCACGGAAAATATTTATGTTAGTTTACCTCGTGAGAAATGTGGATTTTCTACCTCAATTTTAGTATCGGTAAACACCACTAAAACACTTTGATTGTCATTTATTATGGATTGTTAATTATTAGTTTGAAATTCTCCATTGGATACAAAAAATGGTAAAAATGCAATAGATGAAGACGAAATGTACTCAAGTTTGAGAAAATCTGCCGTAGCAACGACTAGTCTACACGGTAGTAACGGAATACTACGACGTAGCACAACAAGGGGCAAGGCTATTATTGACACATACGACCGTAGAACAGAAGAAATTGAGTCTACGCCGGATAGAAACTTGTAGTTTGTACGCCAACTTTCGGTTACTAAAATATACAGGAATTTTCAAGACGCCTTTCAAAACTTTACACATTAAGAATAATAAGGAAAGCAAAATTCAAACTGTATTGTTATGGTAGATTTTAACGTTGGAGATGTATCATATTTCTCAAAAGAAAATAATTATCACTACAAAGATGTTGAAAAATTGTCAGGTGTAAAATATATAAGACTAGCTGGGTTACCCGGCTTCGCTCAGGACAATAAGATAGTGTTCTGGAATGGTCATAATGCTCTTCACTTTTTACCTAAAAAAAATTTCACTAATCGCCCCTGGTTAGGAAAAAGGAAGAGCCATTTTGTTCCTAAAATATTCGGTAGTATAAAAACGGTCGGTTAGTGGGTTCACAAAATGAAAAGCTGGTAAGATTTCTGTAATTACGTTGACTGGACAGTTCTCCCACTTAAATGTAGAAGCCAATAAACAACGGGTTTACCTGTCACGAAGGAAGCGCTCTGAGAATTGGAACGTGCAAAATGAAAAGCAAACCAAAAATACTTCTATATTTTACAGCAGAAATTGTTTTCGAAAATCAAATTAAATCAAAGCGGTTAGACTAAAATACGTATATTATTTTGTCAATCTCACAATTTAAAACGCAATTAATTAAAAACAAAAAGATTTCAAACAATTTTGAAAAAGTTGAATTGGAAATAGGTAAAACATATTGTTAGCAATACAGACAAAATAAATAAATAATACAAAGAAGAAATAGGCTGCATAACCTACGAATACCTAAATAAACATATGCAATAAACACATTTCGATTCATAAATTGACCCACGATTGACTGGTTTATTGAAAGAGATCAATGATCTTACATTTGCAAAAAAAAAAAAATACATTGATTTTTAATGTCGCTAAGCAGGGAAATGAATAGCATTATATGTAATACTACTTTATAGTAGGAAGTTTTAAAAATATGCACATATCTATCTACGCGTAGTCAAAAATTAAAATATGTCAAACTACGTGTGTTGAAATACATATTATAGTACATAATCTTAATCACTTATTTAATTAAACAAATCCATATTTATTTTTTAACATTCAAAATAGTTATGTTTATCAAAAATATAGTGGTGAAATCAGTACTAAAAATGTTCTTTGATTTGACACAAAGGTGTTTACAGCAAACACTTTTAGATTGTATTTATCTATGAATATTTCGTGTTGCTTCTATACTTTTAAATATGCGCTATAAACTATTTAAAAAAATCTTTTTTTCACCTAATTGATATGACGTCACTAAATAATTTAACATACCTTTATATTTCCAAAACGAAAGTTTTATTTCCTGGTGTAAGTTGTATTTTTAATTTCATATTTTACTGACCTGATAAGAACAAGATTGCATCCGAAATGGGAGGGCTTTCAACACAATTAAAGTGGTGAACAATAAGATTAAAAAATAATGTTCCCAAGAAGGCAGTATTTAACAAAATGCGAACTAAATTTGCATTAAAAGAAAACTTTGGAATATGGAAATATAAGACCTTTTCGCGTTTAAATTTATTAATCCCAATACCTTCCTGTCAATGAATCTCGTAATTAAAGACAATGTACAAGGCAATTATTGATGTCGGAATTTAGTTAACAGTTGAAAACCCAATTAACTGTCCAAATTGGTCGATTAATTAAATAACGAAATGAGCAGTAGGTACCTATTCATCTCTTTTTATCTGAGTTGATTCAGAACTCTTTAAATTTGTAAATGTTTTTTGCAAATAAATTAAACAAGCAGATTGCAGCAATGCGATAATCGAAACTTTAATGTGTTTTACGTTATGTTTGAAAGCATTGTACGAGAATATTTCAAATAAATAATATTATAGTTGTTATGATTTGACAACAAAGTACTTAAAACGGAATCACGTTATTTTTTTCCCAATAATTCTACATACTATTAAAATATATGTTTAAAATAAAATCTATTTTTACTATTATTTGATATTTTTTTATTTGACATCAAAAAATACCTATAAACCCAAATTTTCACGCTCGTACCCCCACCTTCCCATTTTTTAATCGCGATTTTAGTTTTTTGTATGAAAAAAATTAACCGTCGTTCGTATTTTAAACAGAACCGAATTATTTATGTTGTTGAATGACAGATGGCGCTACGTCTGCCTCATCGAACTTTCATCCACACATGCGCAAGTTATTCACGAGAAGCGTTGCGTCATTTTGACATTTCATTCGGCATTTGTTATGTATAAAGACGGACTGACAAAAAATATCTATATAGATTTTCTTTATTTCATTTTCCTTTTTTTAGGGTTAAAAATACATTAATTTTTTTACCTCACATTTAACTTTTAAGAGATCAAACAATGAATATGACCATTACTTTATTGAAATTCATTGAATTGAGACAATTAATGGTTGGTGTTTTTTGTTTTTATCGGCGGTCATCGACTACAATGATCCATTTCTCTTTCTGTCATAGATCCCATCTCGTTCCTTATTTTTTTTATTCAAACTCCTTGCTCGGGCGTATCTGAAAACTAATAATACCCTACGAGATATTGACATTTTTCATTGTACCCTTAAACCGTTTAAAATCAAACTAACCGTACAATGTTGATACTTAAATGAAAACTATTATTTCTTGTTTATTATTTTCTTTTTAATAACTTTTTACTTAACACTTTGTAGGTACTATTATTTTTAACAACTACTTGAAACTGTTATTTCCGTATTCATTATTATAACCTTTTTGATAATTTTTTACAACGTACTTATACCATGTGCCTATTATAATTGTTTAATAACCAATTGATTCATAATCACATAATCACTAACCACAAATCAATATTATAAATGGAACTTAACTGGTTTAAATTATGTTCACTAATGTACAATTACTTTATACACAACTGTATGCTTCCTAAATAAACATAAATAAAATAAAAAAATAAAACATATTCACTAGAAATAATTTTTATGGCAGAACAACGTTTTCCGGATCAGCTAGTAATATATAAAAAAAAGTAAATAATGGGAACACACTAAGCAACTCAACTGAACACCTCCTTTGACAAGTCATTAAGGGTGATGAAAAAAAAACGGTTAAATAGGTAACGTTAGGTTAGGTTATGGGATATTAAAAAAAAATTATAGCTTTTAACGACTTCTCAAAGAGGTGTTGAGTTGAAATGATTCTGAGTTGTCATTGAACCGCCAGTGGGTGTGTAATATAACCAAAAATGAGGATATTAAAGGGTAAATTTTAAATTATTTTGTTATAATATTTAAAAATTTTAAGTGAGTATTATGGTAAAATTCGTGTCAAAGTACAAAAATAAAAATATACTTTTTAAATAAATTAAAATAGTTAAATACAGTATCAAGCTAGTTATAATGGTTAATGTAATAATAATAATTATGAAAAAATGGGGGCCTCAGCACGGGAAAGCCACCCAGTGAGGCCAACATTATTGGATTGTACTATGAAATGTAGTATCAAAATAAAAAAAATCCGTTTTATATATGGGCGTATTTTAAACTAGGTTGAAATCGCAAAATAAAATCGATTAATTTGTGAATGTTTATGTACATGATTACATAATGCAATAAGTACCTACCTACCAACACAATTGATTATTTATACAAAAGTTTAGTATTTTCTCACTCCTTTATTTTAGTTTAATATTAGATATTTAGCGCAAATAAGGTTAAAATCATCAAAAATTGCCATAAAAATTGGAAAGCAAAAACATTGTGGCCCCGACCTAACCATCCACAAAATGTGTACGTGTTTTGTCAGAGGAGACCGGCCTTAAGTTGCAATCTTATGGGGTTTTTGTAAAAATTATCTTAAACTTGAAACTTTTGGAGATACTTCTGATTTTTATTCGGAAAGTATTATCAACCTTCAAAATACATAAAACCAATTCAGCATCACTTGTAAATTTAAATATAATGTTTGAATATTTGTTTTCTAAAGGAGGAATATTTATTGTACAAAAGTTTCAGAGACACCTCTTCTTCTAATACGTCGCTAACACAAACCTCCTTTGTGACTTTGTTAATTTGTTGAGTACTCTACCCGAGCAGGTGCACGTGTCATCTTGAAGTGTCTACAAGACTGCGAGGTGTCTGTGATACCACTTTTTATGAATAATGTAACTTTTAGCGAATACTAGAATAAGATCGTCTTGAAAGATAAAGGACTCACAAAACTAATGTTTGGGCGCAGTATAATGATGTTTAGTTTGTACCTATTTATAAAATAAATAAATATCATTGGAAAATTGTTAGAGAATGTGAGCTAAAAAAAGTTAAGCGAGACCTGTGTAATAATTTATAATGATTTTCATTCTAGAATTTTTAAAGCTTTTCAATACATTGTGTTGATATCCCATAAGAGCAGGTACCTACGAGTACTATCAACTCCTCAGAACCATTGTAACTAAAATAAAATAATTTTATTTGTGAAATAAACGTAACGCATATTTAAAAATAGTAGTTGCCCACGTTGGGTTTTCTCCCGTTCTTTCTTCTTTCTCTCTCTCTTTTTTGTGTGGAAGGTCTTTTTGAGGAAAGGAAGGAGATGCAACAACATGGGTCTCTTCAAGACCCATGTTGTAGGAGGGAGGAAACACAGAGGCCGGCAAATCATTCCACAGCCGAGCTGTTGAACTCAAGAACGAGTTGTAAAAACGACCCGTTCTCATCTGACTATATCAACCGTCTACAAATGTTGGGCGCATGTTAGGCGTATTTCCCAACTTTGCACCAGTTCTCAGTTCTTCCCATTCATATTTCTTTTCCTCCCCCCTCTTCAAGCCTGCCAGCCTCATACTCACAACACGTCTCAAATTCGGAATGTCATAGCGCCAATGATTCCGTGCAGTTGGAAATTGTGCATTTTCCATGCATCGGCTTTTAAAATAAAAAAACCGATGAAGCAATTTGAACGGAGCATTGGCAGATTTTTTTTACAATAACTCCACACAGGAGGCCCTGAATAAAATGATTCCCCTCAGGGTCTATGTCATCTTTGGAGATGCTATGGTGGAGGGTATTTTAAGGAAAGGAAGAGGAAGATGTTCTGGAAGGGCAAAGGGTATGAGGGGTGGGCCGTAATCTGGGGGTCAGTCTGTCCAGGAGTGACGGACGAATGTTTCCATCCCTCCCATTGCGGTGCAAGGTGATGTTCCGAGAGAGCCCTGCTGCAGAAGTCAAATTTTTTCCTCAACTAGTCTCTCCCGATCGGGCCTGCCACGCAATTGTTAGCAGACGCATCCGCCGCCAAGACCCGGACAAACCTCACCCCATGAACCCGGGAACCCCGGCTAAGTCTGCAAATATAGCTAACCACTTGGGTGACCTACGTCAGAGGTGTTGGTTATCCAATAAATGGTTCCTGAGGCGGTGGTACCCACACCCGCTTCCCTAATTAATTTTGAAGGCAAACAAAAATTCAATTTTTTTATTTAGAACAACTGTTTTTTTATAACTTTTGAAGGGCATTCCCACCAATGTAATATACCATTGAAGAATAATAATCTAAACGAAAATATGAAAAAGAACAAGACATTGAAAATTAAAAATTAATTTTTTAATTTTTCTGTGTCTTGTTCTTTTTCATATTTTCGTGTTGATTATTAGTGTTATCTTCTTCTTCAATAATAGCAAACAAAAATCAATATAGGTATTTTTAAGGATTTGTCCGAGATTTTAAATGGACCAATAATACGCTCCTCGCAATCCGAGTAAGTGGGCAGATGTATCCGCCGCCAAAACCTAGAAATACCTCACCCCATGAACCCGACAGCTTTCCTTAGTGTCCCAACGAAGCATTTCACATTGGGTTACCTACGATGGCAGAGGTGTTGGCTATACAATAAACGGTGCGTTAGAGGTGGTACCTCAGAAAGTAATTATATTAATTTCATTCTACAAATTATTGTTATCCAACACTTTGTTTAAGTAGATACAACATAGGTACCTCTAAGTTCCTTTCTCATTAAATCTTTTTTAAAAGTTTTTTTTTATTAACATTATAGCAAGAATTGTAGGTATTTAATTATTTTAATATAATAAAATAATTTTATAACAAAACACGGTGAAAACTTTGATGTATATATATAACAATTGCAATCAGACGATATTAAATTACCACGCTAACGTAATGGTTATATAGCTCTACATATAGTTTAATATAATACATATAATAGTACAGTACTTCTTATATTAGTGGATTTTGTTTTCAATCAAGTCTCCCCATCCATGAAAATAATATTTGAAGACTCTTGAAAGACGTATTTTCATATTCAAAGATAAAATAATGCGCTGAAATATTCAACGAGAAAATTTAATGTCTCTTGTGTTGTGTGTTTATAACCCATCCCTTTTTAAAATATGTTGTGTTTGCAAGTCCTATCGTTATCTTTGATGTAATATTATATTATATTGAAAGCAAACACCAATTTTCTTGCATATTACGCTATCATGTGTAACATTCTTTACCTGCTTTGTAAAACGACATATTTAAAAGAAAAAACGTAAGTACGTATTTCTTGGCTGAGATTTTTCAAAAAGAAAACAAATGATTTATATTTGTGGTCGTTTTCTCGCGAACAAACTTTGCAGCAATTATAATAGGCAAAAATTCTGAGAAATTTCATCATATTAGGTAGCACCCGTGCCTGGCATTTCTGGGGATTCAGAAAGCTTTGAATTTATGTGAAATTTTCTCAGAAATGCTATAAAAAATTGTAAAAATACTAAAGATTGCTTCAAAATGCCGCAAAATTGTCAAAAATCTTTTTCTTGTGTTAATTTGAATCTGAAGAATGAAATTACATATGTACCAGTGGCGGTCCGTGAGTTTTCAGTGAGCTAGAGTGCTAATATTGAAAAAGCGACATTACTGATGTTATTGCAGCTGAAAATAAATTTTATTGTTTTTTTCAAAATTTCAACTTTTTGTTTGAAGCTTTACTGAAATACGAATGCGGCGCATTCTTCGACTGAAAGAATCCTGAAGATCTTCACACAAAAAGTTGAAAGTTTGAAAAAAAAATAACATTCATTTTCAGCTACAATAACGTCATATTTTTCAATCTTAGCGCTCTAGTTCACTGCAAACTGACGGACCGCCACTGATGTGTACATATTTTTTTATGTATTGCAGAAATAAAATAGCCTAACTTTATAAATAAATATATTTAAAAAAAAAGAAGATAATACTAATAAATTAAATGAAGATATAAAAAAGAACAACGCCCAAAAAAATGAAAAAGGTAACGGTCGCAACTGGGACTCGAACACAGGATGTCTTGTCTTACCGGGACAAACGCTTTAACCAACTCGGCCATAGGGAACTCTTATTTTAAAGTTATTTTTGTAACATTACCTTCGACAAATTTTCCCCATTTTTTTGCATTTTCACTGTCTTCGACCATCAAGTTCGAAAAATATTCGTATTTTAGTGACCAAATACCCTTTGAAATTCTGTTGTCTGTTAAAAAACCATAAATTAAAATGGGGAATATTATTTTTAAGGCTTTGAATGTTATTTTCAGCGAAGTTGCTGGGTAACCTAAGTAAAAGGCTTTTTAGAGAAATAACAGAATGGTTTATATTTTGCAATTTTTGCCACTTTGTATTCACCAAGGTAGAAAAAACATTTTTTTTAAGCTTGCCAAAAATAATGATATTAAAAAAAATAAAAAACAATCTTATTCTACGTATGGTTTTCTTGTAATAATACTTGTTTATCTGAAAGAGAAAAGAAAACACGGCGAATCTGGATAGATTAATATTATGTGCATATAAAATTGTACTCGCTCTACCGCGAAATATGCATAAAAAATTAATAGCGTAGTTAAATTTGATTTACAGAAAAAAAATCATTTATAATTTTCACCATTTTATGTAGAAAATTTGATAAAATTCTATGAAATAGTTGTCATAATTGATTTATTATGTAGGAGGAAGTCAAAAAATGTGGTCAACCCAAATTATATGACGGTCTCCGCGGTAAAGGAGGGAGGCTCTCAACTAGCGATTAGGGGGTCAAATAAAATCCAAATTTCAAATCCTGGAATGGGAAATAAACTTTATTTGGTTAAAGGCCTTCACTCGTGGAGAAACCGATAACTGGTTGGCAACTCAATTCAACTCAACTCACGGCGCAACTCAACTTTACGATTTCAATCATTATATCAGCTTGTTTAGCAAAAATTTAGTTTATTATTAATTATCAACCTTAATAATAAAAATAATTTATCAACCTTCTGAAAAAATCGATATTTTTCAGCTCTCCTCTCCTTATCTACCCGAAAACTTGATAGGTTGTGAGGCGTAACCATGGCAACCTGTCAACCTAGCAACTGAAACGCGACTAGCAACCGGTCATAAACAGGATGCCTGTGTTCACCGCCAATGAAATTCGCAATTTGCTTCTCCCGTGGATAGCGATTGAGTTGCCAACTGGTTTCTTTCAGTTGCTCCATGAGCGGATGGACTTTTGTGTTTTTTCACAATTTATTCCTAAATCATATATATTATAGTATATTTGCGCTACGTTCCAGAGCGGAAGAATCTCTCAGTATCGCCCTGGTGTAAAACCACCATTGAGAATTGAATCGTCGCTTAATTATGGCCTTAGCCGTATTTGGTGACCAGATCTGAAAAACCAGTTACTTCCTCACCTTCATCTTCTCTATCTCCCTCCCCTCCCCGCTACACAATATACCTCAATTGGGAATGCCATAGACTCAATGGCTCCAAACAATTGGGATAGGTTAGGGCTCGTGCTGGATTATTCACATTTATAAAAATGTTTTTTAATGTTTGAAGAGAAATGAAGGTTAGCACGTAGTTGTAGGTTTATTATAGAGTGAAGTCTTAAACAAAACAAAAATATTGATGTTACATACCAGTGTTATTTAAAAAACGCATTTATTTTCTCATCATTGCTTATGTATGCATTTGCTTTTGCTAAAGTGTGTACAGTAGTAATGGGAAACTATAAACCATCAACATATTTGGATACGGCCAGAAGTATTTTCGTTATTTAATTTTGACTCATCTGCCCTGATGATGGACCCTGTAATGCTCTCCGGAACGTTGGTTAAAGAAGGAGGTAGCACAACACGGCAACACACGCCAAAAATAAATAACGAAAATCAATATGTTTATTACTATTTTAATTTAGTTGTTTATAATATGTTTCTATTTTGTATAGAGCATTAGCGAAAACAAATATAATATTTTTCCATCATTATAATGCACCAAAAATATAACATTTATCTTCAACAGCTAGTTAAAAAAAATAGTTTTATTAAATCATTACATACGAGTTATTTGATGTGTATCATTCCCAATACAAGATCGTTTATTAATAGTAGAAATAAAATTACTATTTCCGGTTAGTTTTAAGTACACGTTTAGTATTTCCAATTAGATCATTTAAAATTTTGATTGTAAGCCTATGTATAATCAACAATAATATCAAATGATTCCATCGCTTGATATATAATAATGTAATTAAGCTCATGTCAAACAAACCAGATATTTCCTAGCGATGCAGTAATATTAAAATTATAATGGTTCATTCTATGTATCTCATACCTAATTCTTAATTTGGTTTAAAATGATTATGAAAATAATCAATACAAGAGAATTTGAAAATTATTTTAATGTATTTATTATTTTTAATTGATAAACTAACGTTTAAACAAGATTTTTATGCATAGCACAAAGGGTAGATAACAAATATTATAATCAATAATTATCAACCTGAAACACTCATCCACATTGAAAAAATCTTCCGAGAAAAGATACTGGCCGCCAACGGGAATTGAACCCGTGTCCCTCTGATTGCCCGTCATGAGCTCTGACCACTGAGCTATGGCGGCTTATCTAATACCCGCCAAATAAGTCAATATATACTAGTGTTTCATTCGACCATTACTTTTTTATTACATTTTTTTCCAACCGAAAACAACCAATTTTATTTTTGTGAGAGACGTATTGTTAAGTACTAAATCTCCCGCTAGGTGGCGTCGAGACTAATTATGTCTAGCAATAAATGCAGACATAACTAGTCTCGACGCCACCTATCGTGAGATTTAGTACTTAACAATACCTCTCTCACAAAAATAAAGTTGGTTGTTTTCAGTTGGAAAAAAATGTAATAATAAGTAATTGTCGAATGAAACACTAGTATATATTGAATTATTTGGCGGGTATTAGATAAGCCGCCATAGCTCAGTGGTCAGAGCTCCTGACGGGCAATCAGAGGGACACGGGTTCAATTCCCGTTGGCGGCCAGTATCTTTTCTCGGAAGATTTTTTCAATGTAGATGAGTGTTTCAGGCTGATAATTATTGATTATAATATTTGTTATTATTTTAATGTATAAAAAAAATATTTTATAATTCCACTTTGTATAAATGTAGGTAGCATTAAAGGAATTAGTTATTTCCCGGCGATTATAATGCTTTAAAAATAAAATGAAATATTTTGACACTTCTCACTGACATGATAAAATTAGTTCATTGCATTAGAATTTTAAGCCTACTGAAATAAATAAGTAACAATAAACAAAAATACTATTTCGGTTGTATGTGCGTTCTGCGTAGCTTTGGTTCAATGAACTCAAATTTGTTTGATTTTAAGGGTCATTTTCTAAATTGGAAGTAGGTAATTGCGTGAAAAATTCAGATATATTATAATATAGTACCCACTTTTAGCTTAATATTGTTAACAGAAAATTATTTTTATAATTGTCGTTATAACTGCATTACTTTCTACTATGTACCAATAATATTTTTTAAATTTATTTCTTCAATGTTTTGAATATTATATTATGTTTATATCAGATGCCGGCTGATTTTATTGTGTTTATGAGTGTATTGTGTGAAATTTGTACATTTAAATGTAAAAGACTTTAAACTGGAGTAAATACATAAATAAATTAATACATTTTCAAAATTGACACTGACTTGTCAACAATTCAGACCATTTACGTAATTTTTCACCTGTCTACGCTATTACTAAATAATTCAAATGCTGATACAAAAATAACGTAACAAGCGTTAATGGAAACAGTAATTGTCTGACGATTCTAATGCAGTAAAAATGAAATGATTTTTATTGCGCTGCTTCACAGTTACCAACCAGTAAAAGGCTGGTTTGTTTCCCGCCTTTTGCGTCAATTGATCCGGCGGCGCAGCTCTGCCTCCACTTCCCTGCAATATCCGGCCTTTTCACGTGCCTTGCTGGAATTATATAAAGGACGTCCGCCGAATGTTGTATTATTATTATTATTTGTCGTGTATGCCATTAGTGTCAGGAGATTCACTTTCCGCGCTCCGCCAAACACGGTTTTATTTAAGAGACGCTTCCTTGCTGAAAACGCTTCCGTTCATTTTGTTGACGATTCATAAAGCCGAAAAGCGATTCATCAACGAGACCATTGCAAAAGATACTGTACAAAGAGTTTGAAAATATAGACACTGACGTAATTCCTTTACAGGAGATGGATAAATAGACCATCACTAACAAGAATAAAGTAAATAGGTAGGCTTTTTCCAGATCGTACTATGAGTATCTATACTAAAATTGAATAATTATAAACGACCTCATAAACGACCAACTACATTGGGGAGTACGTATCAATGACTCAAACAAAAAGAGTGACAAAAAGAATGACAAAAAAGTGACAAAAAAGCTCTTTGTAAGTTCTGCCATATGTTCTGATCTCTTAGGAACATCTTAGATATTTATATGTTCCCCTTTTCCAATTGTGGTTTTCGTTTGTGCTGAATCAATTTTTAACCACTTAATGACAGTTAAAAAACTAATTATGATAATTATATTTAAATCTAACATACCCACTAGGGTGGAGTACGGATGTATGAAAAAAAATAATTTTTAAGATTCAGAGTTCTAAGAGGGGGGGAATTGTGCCTTATGTTAAAGTAAAAATATGTGGGATTTTTCATTTCATTTGATTAAGATCTTCTGTCTCCGCAGTGACTCCAAAAATGGAAAATTAGGCTAAAAAAGTTTAAGGTTTATAAGGCGATACATTGTGATTAATTTAGTGGTAAGAAGGTGTTAAATGATAAACAATATATAATTAAGATATTTATTAAGGCATCGCCGTAAAAAAAGAAGAAATTTGGAACAAACTTGAAAAAATTATACATTTATTACTTAGGTTTAAAATCCTTTTTAGTTTCAAATTTAGGCATTTGCTTTCGCGATTCCAGCTTGACATTTATTGCACCTAATCGTGACTCTCTTGTGCACTGAGAAGTGGAAGCCTCTGTTGTATTCTTTACAGCTCTTTCAACAGCTTGAGTATGGCAGGGAAGCCTTATAAACAATAGTTCGCTTTCACCACCAGATTCCACAACATTCTGAATTTCCTGGTCCGATAAGTTTTTCAAAATCGGTGGTTCGGTTAAGTTTTCCTGCCAATTTATTAAATCAATATATGTAGAAGCATTAAAATCTATCAATGGCACTTGAAACAGTCTAGGTGTTGGAGGTTGAGTAGTACTGCGTGCCTTTAGTATGCGGCGGGCTGCCAGCTCTCTAACATGTTTTTTTTCATCTGTTATCATCGCAAGAAGAATCCCTTCAGGATGCGCAAAGTAGCCGTTTCTTTGGATAACAGGATCTATAATTTTTTTTAGAGTTTCTGGCAGGTATCTGGAGGCCTTAATAATATTGAACAGATGACGCGTGCCATCTTTGCATGATGGTTTATTTTTAATTGAGAACCAAGACGGTGCGTAAACTTTGACCACAAAAGTAGCCAGAGTTTTCAAATTTTCAGATGGTTCTTCAGTTGATACATACAAACGTAGTATTCGATTAGCACGTGTGATCCAACGGGCATGTGACAATTTTCCTGGAGATTTATTGCCTAGGTCTTCTGGAAATTCACCTGAAACTACCGCTGAGACAATTTTATACAAGTAATGTTGATCTGAACTCAGATCTTTGGCCATTTTTGGTAGCATTTGACCTTCGATGCGTTCAAATTTTTTAACAGGCAGCTTTTCGCAGGTTTCCAGTGATTTTCCCAGTGGACCAATATAAGATTTAGGTCCCGAAGTACACCCATCGAGATGAAGAAACAGATGTCTCAATGGCAGTTCGTTCATGTGGAGCAAACAAATTATCCACTGAAGTGGTTTTTGTAACCTTTTCTCAAGCAGTCTTATAATTCCAGCATACTTTCCAGTGTTAACATTCGTACCATCACAACCAATTGCCATAATTCTATCTTGGGAAACTTCTTTATGTAACAGAAACCCTGTTATCGCGGTTTCTATTCCTTTTGCTGTACCAACATCAGGTACCACGTATCCCATGTAAATGGATCCCGGCTCTTGAATCAGTGAGATATGTTCCTCCACAACCATAGTCCTGTAGCATTTACCGCCTTTTTTAACAATTTTCAAAGTTTTGTCTTTTTTCCCGTCAAAGTATAATGCCAAGAGCTCTGCAATTGTTGCATTTTCCATTATTTTTTCTCTGGTTTTAGTTCTCTCTCTTCGTAACTTGTGCCGATCAATGACTTCAACATCAGACCCAATGTCGAACAAAACAGATGATGCTATTGCTGCTGCTGCTCTATCAGACACTCCATACCTATCACATGTCTTCGATAACGTAGGAAAATTAAGTGTCTTTTTTTTTATTTTCTTCTCAATAACGCCTTTTAGCATGGAGTATTCTGATTTTTCTGACTCTGATGATGTCGCTGAAGAAACACTAACATTTAAATCAGCTAACGTTGAAGTGCTTAAGGATGTGTTTCGGCGATTCTCTCGTTCATGGTTCCTTTTTAGAGTCTTTTGCAACTTCTTTGTAGCAGTTACGTCGATTCCGCAGATAACCATTACCCGAGACGTTCTTTGATCGGTCAAAAAAGTTTGCTCTTGTTTAGGAACCTTTTTATCCTTAGGACATATACATTGAGCGAATGCTTTGCACTTGCATGCTGAAATATCAAAAAGTATCTTACTGCTTTGCTGAAAACTATTTAACTTGTCCGGAGAGAGCCTCTTGATAGACTTAAGTAGATTTTTACACTTTAAATGATATGCTTTCAACATTTGAACGATCCTTGTTCGCGTCACTGTTGGAATAGATGCAGTTTGCCATATATTTTCAATTCTCGACACTACTATATCTGCTATCTCGCCAAAAATTGGTTCTTTGGCAGTTTCTGATTGCAATTTCAGTTGATGTCTCGTCCACTCATAGTATTTCACTACATCTTCGTAAGTAGGTAGAACGTTCTCTTTCATCTCACAAACATCACCAAATAGAGGACATTTGAATACACTCCGAGTTCTTTGCATTTGCATAGTTGCCACAAAAGAATATTAAACGTATTTTTTACGACAAACGAGCGAGCGACTGATCCGAGCCACGTACAATAGAGCACTGACGACTGAGTGACGACGCGCGACGCGACAACTGCAAGCAAGCTAAGTATCACCTCCCGCGCTTCCCCTCTCCCCTTATTTAAATTATAAAACACAAATTCGAACTTCTTTTTATTTTGTGTCAAATCTATATTGTACCAAGTAAACTTTCTTGATAAAAATTAGTATGTTTATTAAAAAATATCGTACATAAACATGACTTCCAATTAGAGTGTAAAACCTACTATTTTCATAAATTCAATGCCATTGCGGAGGCAGTTACCCTAAGCAAAATCGAATAATATTTTACATGGCTTAAATTAAACCTAAAAGGCACCAAATTTTAACTCTTACATTACCGGCCAGTGAAAAAAAAAAATTCACTCCGGCCTAATACCCACCCCTCAAAACAACTTTTTGCTAGAATCAGGCTCTTAGACATTCGACAGTTATTTACTAAGATAAACATATGTTACAAAAGGAAAAATAATCTACTAGTGGCATTATAACATCAAGCAGATACCCGCTTTTCATCAAATCTGGGTGGCGTGGTTCCTAACACTAGAAATACATTTGCTCAACGACATTTCTAGTTCATCGCTCCTAAAATATAAAATTCATTGAGTACTGATATTGAATTCAAATAATTCTAAATCCCTGTTTACTACCCTTGTACAATATTGGATATTTTAAAAGGGGCCGAGTTTTCTTTAAAGAATACATGAGTTCCAAACACTGTTAAAAAACATACTCTATCACAGCTTTTTCCAATTTATTTCATATCAGTAGTGTAGTCGCAAATAGATTGCGAATCAGAAATGGACTGAAATAAAAAATAAGTGTAATCACAAATGGACTGAATAAAAAATGGACTGTAATCAATAATTCAATATTTAATAAAAACATATGGCGTTTCAGTATGACACAACTATGGGGATGTGAACAGTGGACACTGGAAAGGAATTGATTTAACTTGACTTCCGAGCACGTTCTTGCTATGTTATTATCGATAGATCACTTGGGTTGGTAACACTGCAAAAGTCTCCGCGCGAATCGAAATTAAAAATAACCGAGAGATCATTAGAAAGATGATCATTGCATTAGTTCCTTACCGCTTGTTCCTTGGGAGTTTTTGTTCAGTTGTAGGTAATATTGTCAGACTGGACAGGTTTTGAAAGTAGGTAGGATGAAGATAGGCTTATACATACATAGTTGCATCAACAAGTAGTTTCAAATGTGACAATATCAATACCTACCATGATTAGGTAACCTACGTAAAAATCTTTATCGTACATAAAAAATTCTTGAAATAAATAAATAAAATAAAAAAATAAAATAAATAAATAAACACAATAATTGGCACAGATACGTTTTTTAGATTTTCACGGCCAAAAGCATTTTCGTTATTTGTTTTTGGGGTGTTATGCCGTGTTGCGCTATCTCCTTCTTTTGGCAGATCAGGGCATATCCGGCAGATCCGACAGATGTGTTTAATGATCTGCCGGATCTGCCGTGATGATGGACACTGCAACGCTGTCCGAAACGTCGGCTAAAGAAGGAGGTAGCGCAACACGGCATAACACCCCAAAAACAAATAATGAAAATAATTGACACAACTTTAAATGCATTCCAATTCTTACTTTTATTATTTAAAAATGTTATACATATGTGTATATGATTTATTTTCTGTTCTTTCTTGTATTTTATTATTTGTTTCTAGAAAATATTATTTTTGTAGTTTTTGTATTATAATTTATACCGTGTATGACTACCATAATACCGACACAAGCCGGTACGGTATTAAAAAAAAATACACAAAATTGTAATTTATAAATAAAAAAATTTTAAAAAAATTAAAAAGATGTAAAACATTTAATGGGTTTTAGGGAATTTTCAGTAGTGGAAATAATTATGCTTTTTTTGTATACCACCGAAAATATTCCGATATAATAATTGTTGGATGGGTGATTATACAGCGCCGTTCTTCTGAAAATCACCTCAAGGACGCTATACAATTTTTATTGAAAAGTCTAGAACAGCCCCTGAATTTTATATTATCCATCGGAAGGTGCATTACGTATATTATGTTCGCATCTGTCAATATAAAACATTGTTTTGTAAGCACCGACTTTTATGTTTATCAGTATAATATGGCAGAGATTAATGTAACTTATTTACTGACATTGTTCATTGTTGTCGTAGACAAAGATCAATACCGCGACATCGTCGAGGCAGTTGATTAAGTTATAATAAGATAAGAAACAGTACCAGAACAAGCTACCTTGTGGTAAACCTCTTGTCTCAAAGAGGGCTTTAGATATGGAAGATTATATATTTTGGTAAATAATAATTGTTGTATTTTGTAAGGTCAAATGATTATTTAAAAAAAACAGCGTCTTATGCGCGTCGTATTTGTAAATATATTGTAGTCAACAATTTTTAGTCGAAAACACTGAAATAAAAATAATGTAGTTAAGGGGAACGTATGCGCGGCCCATTTTGGCACGTTTCATACAAATCTTAGATTTGGATTTGAGATCAAAATACCCAAACGAACTGAAACATTATTTTTGTAATCAAAAGGTATATTAAATATCTAGTACGGATGTAAGCTACTTTATTTATTTTGCTTTAAATTCTACGATATAGGACATTAAAGAATTTAGTTTTTCATGAAGCAACTTAGGAAATTATTTGTGAGAAAATGGAAAAAAATAATTTTTTTAAATATTTTATTTTTAAAATACAATGGAAAATAAAATAAAAATAAAAAAAATGCATATTTTGGGTGGTAATTTTAACATATAAAAGACTATTTTTTATTCAACCGTAAATAGGTAATTTGTATTTTTAATTTAAATCACGGACGTACAAAATATATGGACTTGCCCTAACGTAATAAAACGCGTGTTATTTCCCCCTCCCATTGGAACCATTTTTCGGAACCGGCTGGGCTTGCGAGAGCCCCACGTTAATCTAAAAAATGTGACGTCATCATTCTTGTCCGGACCAGTGTCGAGCTCTTATCGTACATTTTTTCGCACGGACGTTGTATGTCTATGAAACACATACTATCACATCGAGATACATGGCGACGCGAAACACAAAGCCGCTGTTTACTGGGGTAAGTAAATCATGAAACATTTGTAAAAGTGTCTACGGTAACAAAATATTCGGCTATGAAAGTACTCAGAACCTTACTTTGCGAATTTGGACTTGACATATCTGTTCATAACGTGGCATGCAATTCGCGCTTCCATACAAAAAGGTCCATTCATTCAAAAGCAGATTTTACTTTCAAGAACTAAATGGTGATATTATAGTGCGAGGTGCCTATATACTGTTAGATTGATTTATTGGCGAATCACAAGTCTCTTTTCTCTCTTCGTCCCGCCATAGTTGGTTTTTACCCTTCATCTGTAAGTTCTCGTCTATCTATTTGTATGTCTATGATTTAAACCCATCAAAACGATTTTTTTTATAAATTATTATTTTATGTTTCATCATATTTATATGAAAAATACAGTAAAATAATTTTTTTATTGTTTTTCATTGACTCACAATCGCCTCTTAAATCCAGAAACATTGTAATCTTTAATGGCCTGTATCTTATAATTTAAAGCAAAAATAAATGAAGTAGCTCACATCCTTACTAGATTATTTGATATACCTTTTGATTACAAAAATAATTTTTCAGTTTGGTTAAGTATTTTGATCTCAAATCCAAATCTAAGATTTGTATGAAACGCGCCGAAATGGGCCGCGTATACGTTCCCCTCAATGAAGACAATATTAGCGATACTCAATTGAAAATCTGAAACAAACAAATCCAAAAAGATACAGTCACATCTAGGAGGTTCGTTTCCAAGATGTGACCGTATCTTTTTCTGATTTTTCTGTTTAAGATTTTCGTTTGAGTGTTGCTAATATTATCTTCAATAATTAAAGCTTACAATTTGAGATTTTAGTCTAAAAATTTAAAACTATTATTTTTCATGCTTGTAATATCATAAATTATAATATTATGTTACTGTCAGCTTGACCATTTCATATTTGTATTCTATAAATGGTTTCTCAGTTAGGATTCCACATGCATAAACCTGCATGTAGACTAATGCAAATTGTTAATTTCGCTAAAATAAAGTAAACATAATAAAATAAATTACCTTACTTATTGAAATAATTAAAATAAATATTATTAAGCAAAACATTTTTTTAACAATTTGAATAAAAAAAAAAATAATAAAGCAAATTCACGTAAATAAAAACAAATCAATTTGTTATACTTACGTATTTAATAAAAAAATATCAACATGCTTCAAAAACAACGTTTTCTTCGTCAGTTATAAATTTTTTTTGATAATATTAATTAAATAAGTGGTGTTTTACATAGTGCTTTGTTTTACTTTAATTGAAATGACGCCACAAAGTGAATTTTCGAATGTTGAAGAAACTAATTAACTTAATTTAATGATTTGAGGCATTCTATAAAATAGTTCCTAACCTTTATAAATCATCAATTCTGAACACTTATGATATAAAGATTATCAGTTTTCGATTTTCTGGTATCAATACTTGGCGAGTTGAACATTTTGGGAGCAATATAAGAGAACTGCCGCTGGGTGGAAGCTATTTTCGTACACCATAGCGAGTACAATATTAACTAAATACATAGATAATGGCAAATACAATATTAACTAACAACATGGGTTCATACTTCGATTAGATCTACGTATTATCTTCCTCCTTCTTGTTTCTGCCATCCCAACTTTGTAGGTTATTGGGATTTATATTTACAATACTTCGATACCGCTAAACTTACCACAAAACGCTGATATTTTATAACACCGATGTTGTTCTTGTAATATACTGTTTTAAATTTATTAATTTAATTATTTATCTAATGTTGCCTAGTTCATAATGTACCCAAGTATGAATGTACATATTTATACCTACATACAAATAAAATTTAAAAGCATACAAGTTAATGAAGCCATTTGAAATGTAAGAATGTTTGTGTAATCGTAAACTCAGTAATTTTAGCTGCCATTGGTTCCATTAGAAACTCATCAACAGAAATTCTATAAATAGAAAACTCGGGCGACGTTTTGTCTATACAAACTTATTCCCCTATTCCTCTCTTGATTTTGACACTAACGCAAATATTTTCATATATAATATAGATATCGACAACCTTTTAATTTTTATGATAATTGCTTCCTATGGGAGTTTAAGATCCTCTAAAAATCATTAAAATTGCCTAGTTTGAACGCCACAACAGGCGTTCAGTACATAAATTTTATAACGTATTTTTAAATAAGTAAAACGCACAAATAAAGAAGATTTTACCATAATAGTGGGTGGTGAAAAAACATCTTAAAAATGGATCCAGTTTTAGAATAGAAAACAGAAGAATTGAAAACCTCCATTTTGACGATTTCTTTAGGTATAATCAACCCGAGGTGCAGTTGTCCCTTTCGTTGAATTTGGGAGAGGTAACAGCGACGGTGACAGCAACAGTTTTGTAATATACCTATTATTCAAATTTCTTGGCGCCCGCATTTTCTCTTCACACTCCACAACAATGCACCACAGTTGTACTATTGAAGTAAATGGTTATATTAGACAAGATGTGAAAACGGTGTGAACGTTTTCTGTATGTTTACCTTCCCGTAGTTCTCCTTCTGTCCGCCGGGGGCAGCCCTCTGCGGATGTAGCGGCGTGCGGCGCCGCGCGCGTTGGAGCGTCGCCGCCCCGCTTCGACGCGTCGCGACGCACCTTCCGAGAACCTGCACAAGACACTGTTCACTCTCCGTGCTAGTGCGCGAGACATTTACGCACCAACGTACCACGAGACGGCATTTGTATCCCGGAGTTCCAAAAAAAATTGTGGAAATATTTATTCAATGATAATTGTGTTTTGTAGAAATTTCAGAGAATAATATAGGGCGGGTAAAATGATTTTTTTAATTCAGATATCGCCGACAGTGGTAGTAATTGCTTAACAGATCAGTTTAAAAAATATATATATTCTCGATTTATTGATTTTGATTTGAATAAAAACTGTGGGCTATAAAGACAACTGAGTAGAAAATGATAACTTTTTCAAAGTTTGTTATGTTGATTTACAACAGAATTCGAGATTTATAATGGCTTTGGTTGAAAATTTGTTTGTGTGTTTAGTGAAATTTAATACTGAGATTCTCGTATTTTATTTTAAGCTATAATTACTATGTTGGGTTTACGAGTTAAATCCTGACCGCAAGTATTTGTAAATAACAAAATGCTAACAGTAAGAGTGTTTTTTAAGTTATTTGAAGAATTAGTAGAATTTAATTATTGTAGGTTGTAAACAATGCTGTCATAATAAAGATTCGTGTATGAAAAGATGTCTTAAACTAGAGTAAAAAAAACAATATGCGAAGAAAGTATACAAAATAAACGTCAGCAGTACGACAGCTCGAATTACAATACAGATGCTGCAGATGCGTACGTCATACTATTTTGCAATAAAAAACAATACATTTCGGTTTTGATGCGAGCTCGTAACATTCTAAAATTCAAAAATAAATAATTCTCGTTATTTTAAATAAAAAAAATTAATTAATGCCGCTGTTCTTAAAATAGTTTATGGTAATCTTGCCTTCCAAACAATTTATCAGGGTTCAACTCCCAGCAGTAGCAATGTTTTATTTTAATTTAAATATTTGCAATCTTTAGCTTCTATTTTTAATTTCAGCTTTACAAATCTTACAATCATAATATCCCGTGATTTTTCACGGGTGAGGGCTCGTTTTATAGTAATAATTAGATATAGAAAGGCGATCGGTATTAAACGAAAGCTGTAATAGGCTATTACGAATAGGTATTATTACCAAGTTAGGTAGAGCCAGGTTAGGTTTAAGCTCTTTTTCTCGTCTATAGATAAACAATTACTATGACAATGTTTGTGTCTAATCTTAAGTAGACTTACACATCAGTAACAAATATGGTAAAAAAACATTTTAACTTTTGTATGACTTCGCGACTTTTTCAGCAGGCAATAAATACTATCTCATCGAACTTAAATCTCATTAAACGAGCATACACATAATACCGTGTGTGTCGTAGAGATTGCGCGGATTGGGCTTCACAAAGACCAACTTGAAAGAAATGAATTAGCAATGGTTGTTATATTTATATGCTGACGACGAATTATTATTTAATAAACAATATTAATTATTAAAAGCATTGTTTTTTGTTGCTAACTCGTACAAATTTATGAATGTCGGTTAGTGATATCTATAATTTTTTTTTTCACTGACGCAAGACAAAACACATTCTCCATTAAAGTTTGCGTTCGCATTATTTACACAGCTCATTTAGTTCACATGCAATAGGCCAATTGCACGGAATAAGCATAGTCACGCGAAGCACATTTTTAAATGAATCACAGTCCTTTGTTTAGCGACTACATTTATTATACAAAGGGATAAGGTTTTGTACACATCATGGAAAGATTTCAAAGTAATTTAATTATCCTCGAAATGTTCTCAGATATTTTTTTACATTATATCCACACAGGAGGCCCCATGGCCCTATGGAGGGTCTATGTTATCTTTGGAGATGCTTTGTGGATGGTGTTTTTAGACAGAAGAAGGAGACGATATTCTCAGAATGAAAAGATATGCGGTTTGGGGAGGAATCTGGGATCAATCAATATCTTCAGGATTGACTGTATGAATATATCCCTCCCACTGCAGTGCAAGTGGGAGAGGTCAAAAGGTCTCCCTCAACCAGTCTCTCCCAATCCGGCCCGCCACGCAGTAGATGTCAAATGCATCCGCCGCCAAGACCTAGACAAACCTCACCCGATGAACCCGGGCACCCGTGCAAAGTCACCAAACTTTTTAATCCGCTTGAGTTGACCTATGGCAGGGGTGTTGGATATTCAATAAATCGTTCCCGAATTGCAAAGAATGTAGGTAAAGCAGAGATGCTTGTTTTTTGTAACATTAAAACTTCCACAGGAATTAGATGTTAAAAAGAATAATAAATTATATATTATGTACCTATCAGGTAACCGAACTCTTCCGATTCGGTTGAAAATTTATTAAAAACATGTGTATAATATGCGTTACAGTCTCATCCGGGATACAAACGCCGTAGAACGTCTCGCGCACTGTTATGGGTGACTCTGCAATACCTCCTGTGAGGCTCTTCAGTCCCCGAGGGAGCGCTGCCATAGCTGCCCGTGGTGACCGCACTCCCGCTGTTGGATGAAGTTGTGAAGCTGGACACCGTGGAGAAGTCGCTGTTCTCGCGCGACTTGCGCATGCGGTGGTAGCTGGGCCCATCGTCGGGCGAGGGCGCTGGAGAGCCGGGGCTGGAGGGCGGGTGATGGCCCGACTCGAGTCCTGGGGAGCCGAGCTCGCGGCTGGGGGACCCGGAGAGCCCCACGGCATGCCCGTTGGGGCGGGGACTCACGCTGTCCCGGCCGGGGTCCGGACTGGGGGATCTGTCGCGGTTGGTCGTCATCAATTCTCTGAATAATGCCCATATCATGAACACGAGCGTCAGCAT
The DNA here is from genome assembly GCA_917563855.2 of Limnephilus lunatus. Taxonomy (NCBI): domain Eukaryota; kingdom Metazoa; phylum Arthropoda; class Insecta; order Trichoptera; family Limnephilidae; genus Limnephilus; species Limnephilus lunatus. The sequence goes on along the minus strand of OU830597.1, from coordinate 80,377,001 downwards.
CGTTACCTTGGAAGCGGAGACCACTCCATTTCCAGTGACAACCGTTTGCCTCTAGCCTCTTTCCATTCTCCTAGGCATAACATTAGTGATGAACTCGAAGATTTCTCTTTTTATTTAAAAAAAATTGATACTTTCAATCAAATTATTTTTATTTTTCATTTATATGAAATGTTTGCACGATGCATTGTATTTTCTTTCACTGCTTTATTATGTTTTATTGTTATTTTAAAAATGGTAATTACTTACCTATCTATCTACTTACTTGAATTAAAATAATTAAATGTCTTTTAATTTTTATTTAACACTACTTTACAATGTTTCATTAGCCGCATTTTTTCATTTTTTTCTGCAAACACCACTGAAACTGAATATGGCTCATTGAGATATTTATTTAAAAAAAACACTACATTCATAGCTTAGAAACGAACTAAGAAGAGACGTTCATTCCCTACAAACACGAAATATTCATATATGTACCAATAAAAAAGCCCTTTAAAAAGTATAATAAATAATAAGTACCTATATTTATTTCCTTCTAAACGTTATCGATCCCAATATTATTGTATACATATATCAGCGATCTAAAGGAGTTATTTATTTGAAGATTAGATACCGGACGAATTCCATTAAACTTTATTGAAAAATAAATTAACACCAATTTTTTTTAAATATAATTTCATAAATTACAATGCTATCGTCAAAACCGCAAATAAAATATTTTCCATTGTTGTGCACTTAGCAACACTTACAACTTACTTTAAGTAGGCACTTAAGGTACTGAGACGCATGCTCATAAATAAACATGTTTGTGAGCATGATCTTCAACTGAAAACATTTGCTCATATATGGCATGCTTGTTTTAAGCATACTCATGAATAAACGTGCTCGACACAAACAATTGAACACACTTGCCATTTATAAGCATGCTCTCGGCCAAAATGGAAGCTTTGCAAGAAATTACCAGTAATTAAAACAATGTCAGTTTCATTTGCCCAAAACAAAAAAATATATATGGCCAAAGAAAAAAGAAGATAAAAAGGCAATTTTGTTCCGTAATTGGCTTACTTGAAGAGAATATCTTGTAGATAGTAATCATTTGTTAGTAGAGATACGAAAATAACATATAAATAGTTATAAGAATAATTTACAAATTTAAATTAATAATTTTAATATTTGATGAGTTGACTTTCTAAAATTAATTATTTAGCGAATCGATACTAGCATGCTCATAACTTGTTCAGACTTGCTTAGAGCACACCCCCAACCACCGTAGAATCTATGTAGTAGCAGCAACATCAGCAAATCAACCGGTTGTGATTTGAGAGCATGCTAAATGCTAGCAAGTACCAAATGCTTAGTAGTAGCGTACTTTTGTGCTACTAATACCTTTCCATAGCATTATGGCTTGAAAAATATTTGAAACAATGCATGAAGTGAGTTGTGAAAATTAATTAAGATTTCCTATCTAACTATCGTTCTATCAAAAAAAGGAACTTTAAATTGTTTGGATTATAACCTATAAAATATTTACTCTGTTCTTCGACTGTGAATGCCATCCATGAAATAATGCATTTTCAGTTTAAATGAGTTTTATTCCATCGCTTGGTAATAAACAAAGAATACATAAGAAAACTTGAGGTGCTTTCCATACAAATTTAATGGAAACATATATTATGTTATATTTAGCATGCGCTCTGTCTCACTTACACCAGTCAGACATCGAAGATCTCCATCCCACTTGAATTTCGTAAAACATAGTTTTGTATTGGAAATTTAAGGCACAACTGGCCAAAAAATTGGTACACTAACACGTCCACAAGGAATTTCTGGTTTTATTTTTTGTTCCATGGAAACAAAGATACAGGTTGTACGTAGCTTATGCCTAGTTATACCTTAGCCTTTTCCCACCTACTAATCATAATATTTCGCACGCGTGTTTCTTAAATGTCTTAATAAATGAAAGCTTTGACATTTAAAAGAAGGGGGCTTTGAAAATAATACGCGCAAACGAAAAATGTACCTATAGACTACTGAATACATTATTATGTTGAAACCAGATACTGCTAAAAATGTTTTGTAATATGCACCTCTACATTTACACATTACTTTTGTAAAATATATAGTATCATTTGATCACCAAATGATGATGTTTTGGGTTCACTTAATGTATTATTACATATTGTAGTCTCTCTTTTAGGTAACTTTGGAACCATGATAGCACTGCTCCATCCATTCCAATTTGTTTAAGTTTCTTATTAAGTTTTGAATGTGATATGCTATCAAATGCCTTTCGGAGATCGATGAAGATTCCAAGACATTTTTCTCCATTATCTAACTTTTGCATTATTGTGGATGTTAATTTAGCAATCGCATCTTGGGTGCTGAGATTGTCCCTAAATCCAAACTGGTTTGGGCTTATTATCTTTTTATCTTTTATTTATTTATTATTGTTATACGCCCATAGGGGCTTTTACATAGATTATAAATAAGTTTTACAAAAGTTATCGAGTTAGTATTTATACCAAAGTTATATAGTGAAAAATTTAAAAATAGTATATACAAGAAGTATATACTATTTTTATATTTTATGTATTTGTTGAGTTGCTTTTTAACAATGTTTTCGTATATTTTTGCTATGTTTGATGTAAGTGCTATGGGACGATAATTGGAAATATTTTTTTCGTCTCCAGATTTAAAAACAGGGGTGACAATGGTTTTCTTGTAGTTGTTAGGAAATACACCCTTCTTCAGACTTATATTTATTATGTGAGCAATTGGCTTGATGATTATGTCACATACGGCTTTCAATGTTTTTACAGTTATGTTGTCATAGACAGGGCTTGCTGATCCCCGTAAACTTAATATAGTAGAAAGACAAAAACATGAAAATATATTTTTTTGAAATATACCTATGGCAAATTTAATACAACAATTATGTGTACAGTTTACACATGTAGAAGCGAAACCTTCAGAAAACTAAACTTCGAGAGAATGAGACGAATTCAGATTGTCAGGAGTAGGATAATTGTATGGTTTATTTATTATAAAATTGTTACCTAGTTTAAAAAATACCTTTTCTACGAAGCACCGCACAAAGAAGAGGCCGGTAGACTACAAGGCACAGCACAAATAATAATTAGTCTATCTCATTCTCTCGCAGGCTAAATCCTATAGATGTATGAGTTTGTCTCTCTTTAGTGTCGCTCGTTTCCGTTTCATCGAGTTTCAAATCACAACGGTGTTAAAGAAGTTTTTACTTTAAAAACAACCACTCCCTGAAACATGAATCATTCAAATAAAACCTTAGCATTGTATTGACAAAAGCGCATAAAATTCAAAAATCAGCGAAGCGTACTTTGCCTTGGGCTTTTCAATAATTTATAATTATGCAGTGCTTTAGAAATGTCAATATATGTTTTTTTTCTTATGACTAATATCTTTACAACTATTTGAATTATTCTCAGATGAGTAAAATTTCATCCTTTCCAAGGTGGCGAAGAAATTTGTTCAACTTTATAATATTACCTAACTAGCTTTTGCCCCCGGCTTCGCTCGCATGGTATTAGGGGGGTTGCCACTCCGCCTCCTCCACCTTCCCTCTCGTCACTCCACTCTCCCCATACCCCCCCTACCCCATCACCCTCCCCTTCCCATACCCCCCCACCCCCGCCCTTTCTTCCTTCTCCCCTCTACCTCCACCCTCCTCCCCTCCCCCCACCCTCCTCCACCATCCGCCCTTTATTCCCTCCCCTTTCTTCCTCCCCCAAACCCCTCCACCCTCCTTCCCCTCCACCCCAGGCAACAATTTTTTGCTTTTCATTTGACGTTTGCAATAACTCAATTTTGTTAGGGACAGAAAACGTATGATAAATAATTTCATAACGCCACAGCTTATTCATAACACCAGAACTTACCAATATATATAGCCTATATTACACGCAAATAATGTAGCTTTCTATTAGTGAAAGAATTTTTTAAATCCATTCGGTATTTATTGCGTGAAAGAGTAATAAACATCCATCCATCAATCCATACAAACATTCTCATTTATAATATTAGTAAGATTCTATCTAATGCCAATTTATAACACTCTCATCTAAAATGCCAAAATCTGAAATAAAAAAATTACGCCTAAATGTCCAGGGAACCGTGTTTTTTTTTAAATATTTACATTAGCTTACTTATAAAATGCTATTTAATTCGATGAGAAATTTTGTGATTAAATAAGGCAGTTCGAAGATTTAATAAAGCTAGTACGAAGGAGTCTGCTCTAATTAAATATTATAGTTGTGACATTGAAAATAAGATGGGCTGGCAATAAAAATATTAATTAATTTGTAGATACTTTTATTTTCTTAAGCTAATTATTTTCTTCTAATTAAAAGCAAATAATATTATGTAACTAAAGGTTACCTTAAATTTTGAAATATTTTCAGTGTCTGAATGTCATTAAAGACGAGTAACGCGTCTATTGAATAATTCTTTTTCCATCCTTTCTTTTATTTTATTTTTTATGTAAATATCTCACAAGAGCCCCGGTTGCTCCCGTCTGGAGACTGTGAAGCTATGGCATCCCTAATTGGGGTATGTTGTGAGGCTGAAGGTAGTGGGGAGGGGAATGAGATGGGGGAGAGAAAAGTGGGGAAGTATCTGGCTATTCAGATCTGGTCACCAAACACGGCTAAATTCATTTCAAGCAACGTTTCATTTCTGAATGGTGGCCTTACACCAGGATGATACTAACTTTGGAAGGTGCCGCAATTATACAATATATATATATATTACTTTAAAAAATTAATTGTGAAATAATACAAATTAATCAAATAAAATTCGATTCCTTGACCTTCGTATTGCGAGTCAAGAGCCTTACCCTTCGACCAAAGAGACCGTTTGTTCCTTTATTGAGGTGCTTACATAATTAAATCTGATAGGTAACAACGTATATTTGCACTAGGGTAAGATTAACTTATGCACCTAATGATTCCAGATTATTGTAATAATTGTTTTATCTCATTTTGAATGACAAAATATAAATAACATTGGAAAATTAAACAATTTGAATAAATTATTGAATTAATTTAAACTGAACATAGGGTAGCTAACAATGATAAACTAGAATAAATAAAAGTTAACTTGGGTTTTGATAGGACAAAAGACTACAACAAACATGTTTAAAAAATATTCTTATTAAAAATCATAAGGTTTCCACGCATTAGAAAATGTTTCGAATAAAAGTGTGACGGTAATTTTTTTCCGATAACCGTTTCGATATTTTTTTTTATTTATTTATTAGTTTTATCCATTGGCGGCCTTCTCCATTATTTATTGCAAGTGTACGTGCTTCAAACTCTAAATTGCAGCTTAGCGGTATCGGGAAATTTTATTCCTGTTTTTTCAACAAACTAATGAATTTATTATTTTTTCTTTTATGGTATAGTGTAGTGCGTTAACCAGTATAATTTGGTACTCAAACATTAAATGAAAAAATTCTTCTCAGCATGGACCATTGTTTCGCTGTTAATGAGCATCGATTTTTTTTTCATAAGTCACTTTGAAGTGGGAATAAATCAAAAACATATCTTAAGTGTAGGTACTATAATTTACCTTTGTCCAAATAATTTCTAGTTTATATGCGAGTACAGGGTAGTGAAAACAATACAGGTCCTTTTTTCAAATTGAAAAATTAAGACCTATTTGTTTTAAAGAAAATAAATATGACATTTTAATAGATCGACGGTTGTTGGTGACCGCGTGATTGAAATTTCTACTTCTTTATTATTGAAATCTTTTGTTTTACGTTTCTTAAAAATAATATAAATATGAGGCCAAAAATAACGGCGATGGTTTTGAAAAAAAAATATATTTGAGTAATTTTTTGCTAAATCTAAGGAAATACTTCCACTTATCTTAGCGTTCTATTTTTACTGTTGCAAGCAGAAGTCTTAAATATTTTATATGATGAGGAGAAAAGCCCCGAAAAATGGCGTTAATTAATAAATAAAATAAAAAATAAAGAAAAAATAATATTATAAATGTAAAGGAGCGTCCTAAAAGAAAACTTCATCCATTTAAGGGCTACCATACTAGGCCACAGACCAGAATTTCAAAATATGATTAGCGTGTTTTTATTTATAAGAATTCCTCACAAGAATACCAACTGCCCTCATCTGGAGTCAGTGAAACTGTAGCATCATTAATTGCGATATGTATGACGCAGAAAGTAGTGGAGAGAGCAAAGAGATGGGGAAGAGAAGGTGGTGAAGCACTCGACTATTCAGATCTGGTCACCAAACACGGTTTAAGCCATTTCAAGCAAAATTTAAATTCTGAATAGTGGTATTAAACCAGGGCGATACTGAGAATATCTTTGAGATGTTCGCAATTTTATGAATTTCGAGAAAATCGACACCTAGATCAGTTTATTGATTGACACAGCTACAACATTCCACATTAGATTTTCGTCAAATTTCGTTTTTTTTTTTACATTTACTCCACACAGGAGGCCCTGAGGAAAATAATTTCCCTCAGGGCCTATGTCATCTTTGAGGACGCTGTGTGGAGGGTCTTTTTGAGGAAAGGAAGGAGTGAACATTGGTCTTGAAGAGACCCATGATGTAGGAGAAAAGAAACACAGAGGCCGGTAAATCGAGAACGAGTCGTAAAAACGACCCGTTCTCATGTGACTAATGTCAACCGTGTACAAATGTTGGGCGAGTGTTTGGCGTCTTTCCCGACTATGCACCGGTGCCGAGGGGATCAACGACGCTAGTTCCTCGGAGCATTTTCCATTGTCATACCGGTAGAACAAGGACAGCATTCCCACCTGACGCCTGTGCTCTAAAGATTGCAATCCGTTTAATCTCGTAAACCAATCTCTTTTTACTTAAGTCATATTTTTAAAATCTGCTCCTTCATGAATTGGCCTATCAGCCCTCCAAAGGATTACGTTAGCACTCATTGTAGAAAAAACGACATAATAAATAATAATGTACAGTTCGTTCGAGTCGCTTTAATAAAAATATCCTGGTGTAAAACGTAATGCAAACAGTTTACGCGCCTGGTTTTACTGGGTCTACCTCTGGGGTCTACATACCGAGAAGGCCCTGCAAACTGTAAAAGTGACTATAGTTTGAATGTAGGTCGCAAAATACATTGCTTCTATAAATGGAGTAAGCCGGCAGCTGAGAGGCGATTTAAGTATACACGATATACTAAATGCTGCAATCTCTACGTATCTTGTCCCGGGCTGGTGGATACGATACCACGTTACCTGCTTCTTACTGGAGGGAGGTAGTCTTGATTATAGTTATACGCAGGAGGTAGTCTTAATTTATAGTAATAGTTATCTCGCAACAGTGTAAGAGCGAATTATATTTTATATGATGAAATAAAATATGTGTACTTTTTAAATGTGAATATCGGACAAGATGCTCAACTTCTCCCAACCGTTTAGAGCCAGTGAGACATTGGAATCCCTAATTAAGGTATTTTGTGCAGCTGAAGGTAGTATAATGGGGTAGGAGATGGGGAAGAGGAAGGTGGGGAAGTATCTGGTTAATCAGATCTGGTCAAGAACATGGTTAAAGCCCTATAAAGTTACATTTCAATTCTGAGTGGTGGTCTTAGACTTATCTGAGAGTATCTTCCTCTCTGGAACGTGCTGCAAATATACTAGATACCTAAATTATATTATTTTTTAAATGAATAAACTGTGAAATAATTGAAAGAAATCAAATAAAATTTACTTGCACACTCCGGGAATGGAACCAGCTACCTAGAGATTGTAAGACTAGAGCCTTAGCCCTCGACCTGAAGAGGTCGTCAAAAGTTTAAAAATACTTTATTACTTTTTATTGGTGAATGTTGGTAGGTTTTAGTTACTCTTTGTATATATAACAAGTCACAAGGTAATGTAACAAGTCACAAGTAATATGAAGATTGTAGTGCGATGTACCCAGATTTTTTGACATTCGTATTGTCGAAAAAATTTTCTAACTTCTTTAACTTCTTCTCCTTACTTTCCCTAAAAATATTTTTTCACTCAGTGGCTCCTGTGTGTAGCAATGCAAAAAAATGCTTACAGAGATCCCAGAATGAAACTGAGATGATATTTCAATCTAAAACGAGTTGGAGGGATTCTGCAAAATGAATTATTTCTACAAGTGAATTAACCATAAAATACTTATGTTTGTACTTTGTCAGTAGGTTCTAACTGCAGTTTGAATGGGTATTTTTTTGATTTCCAAATTTGGTTATTCTTAACCTTTAAATTCTTAAAGAATAATGTCTGAAAAAACTCATAAATTCAATTTAATTGTATAATTGAATTACTTCCTTGAATACGCATATTATTAGATATACGAGGACAGAATAATATCGGAAATTTCTTTCTCAGAAGAACATACGAAAAATCTGATTGAAAAAGAGCTGTCTTCTAGATTTATTTGATTCGCCTCAACAAGAGCAGCCTTTCACAGATTTCAGGATTCGACGTGTTTCGACATATTAAATTTAGTACATACATTTCTATAGTGGCAAAGATTGCTAAGGATGTTCTATACATTGCCGAATAAAGAGGGAAGGGATGTTTCAACTCACGTAGGGACACGTATTTTATACCCCATATCAAATTCAAAGTATTCAGAACATATATCGGAAATTAATATTATACGATATTCAATATGTCTTTGAAATATCTGAATACAAAAATGAATTGTCAATATTATTATCAAATATACCAACGGTAATGTTCTCATATTTCATAACAATTCATTATAAGCGCCTATTTGTAAATGTTGACGTTTCAAACAAGAGAATATTGGTAATTCATATTGCATTAATGTATAAAAACTCCAATAAAAAAACCCTAATAAGTGTCGTGTGTTTTCATTAACTTAATGCAAAATATATAATATTACGTCACAGTGGTGTACATAGAGATTTTCATCGGAGTAGGCATAGGCATAGGCAGTTGTCACGATAGTGTTTATTACGCAGTAATAATTATTATCCTGACTTGATCAACCTCCGCCTGGCTGCATATTTAATTGTTGAACTACCTTGCCTTTTCGCTTCTTCGGTTGGCAACTCTATTAACGAGATTTCCGGTAGGTGACTTCTTGAATTTCCGCCGTTACGGGAGGCGGCGTGTATTTGATGAGTCACTTATAGTTTCTTTGATTTTATTATGGGATAATCCCTTTATGTTATCGCAAACAGCGAGCTGGATCTTTAAGTATGATCATTTAAAATTTAAATACGACCCATCGTATGTTTTCGGGCGTTATCGGTCGCCGGTTTTTGTGACCTCCGCATGGTTACGTCAAGCTCGTATTGAAGATTAACTACGTAATCCTAACTAGGATGGAGTCATACTTCGCGAGACAAAACCTTTGTGGCCTTGCTCGGACGTGGCTACCCGTATTTGAGATGGATGGATTCCCGGTGGTCATCTTTGGATGAAGAACCCTATCCAAACTTGGCATAGACCTGGTGTTCTTTGATACGATCAACCGGAGCCCTGGTACTGTTTGTGATCGTGAATCCTGTTCCCTGGCGAAGTGGAGGGTTCTCTGAAGCCCTCCTTAGAGTCTTCCGGTTTCCGAACTGGAGTTCACACGAGATTACGGCCCCTCAGCGCATTATGTCACGTCTATAAAAGTGTGTCCGTGATATTAGAAGTAATGATATTAAGTTCCATGGTCCACAAGTACGCTATTTTTACTGTTGTATTTTAGTTGATTGTCGGTTTACTACAGTATAGGTTATGTTTTGGGTAGTTGAAACTTGGTCAAAGGGCAACCTTTGTTATGATGATTTATTTAAAAATATACTAGGATTTCGTTATATTGAAATTAACTCTTTTTATTCATCAAGTCAATCTAATCCCTACAAGTAGGAAAACCTGTATTTCTATTCCCATATTCCTGACGAGATTCTCCTGCTCTACTGTTAGAAAAATAAAAAGGTAATCCGATGGTTATCAAGGAACATTGCCATGCCACATAGTGCATAAATCAATAAATTAATCAGCGATATAAACCTACAACAGAAGTGGTAAATTTACGCTAAGAATGGCAAAGATTTAGCCGATGTTTGATTGGATTTACAGCCACATCAAATCTTGATATCCAAATAGCAGCTTCTTTGATAATTATAAGCCAATTATGGAATAATAATCACAATTCCTATAGTTCAACGAAAGCCAACATAAGATGATAATAATTTTGTAGTAAAGTTGTACTAATTAATATAGGTACCAAAAGATGGCACTGATTGCCAAATGTTGTGGTTTGAACCGAAAGGCACCTTTATCGACACTAAAACACATGACTTTTCTCTTGAATGCGTATTGTGCACACATGTACAATTTTGTATAAAATCAAAACCTCCTGAGGTTTTGGTAGAATACAGTCCATGTTTGAATATGCCATGTTTATTTTGCGTATCTATTTTTGTTCACATTAGCTCCACGCAGGAGACTCTGAGGGAAAAAGTTCCCTGGGGGCCTATGTCATCTTTGGAGATGATGTGTGGAGGGAAATAAAGGAGAGGATGTTCTGGAAAGGAAAAGGAATTAGGGGTTGATAGGAGTTTGGGGGTCGATGTGCCCAGGAGTGGTGGACGTATGGAACCATCCCTCCCACTGCGGTGCCAGACGATGGGTCGAGAGTCTGGTTGGAGAGGTCTAGGTTAGGTCTCCTTCAATCAGTATCTCCCGATCCTGCCCACCACGCAGTATGTGGGGAAACGCATCCACAGTCAAGACCTTGACAAACCTCAAACCGTGAACCCGGGCATCTTTGCTAAATCACCAAACCTGTTGCTACCCACTTGGGGTGAACTATGGCAGGGATGTTGGTTATCCTATAAATAGTTCCCGGGCGGCGGTACCCATAACCGCCTGCCTAAGTACTTAGTTCCTGCATTTGACACATTGTAATAGGACGGTCGGTTCGCGCGGCGCTGCGATGCGTAGCTGCAAACTTCTCGCGGATTTTTGAAAGTATAGTTTGATTGGAATAATTTTGTAAACTATAATATTACATACATTTTTATATGCGTAAGATAAGGAAAGCAGAACTCATATGCCTATATGGAATGCACGCCTCTGTCTGTCACATTCCAAATGCCGATAAATTTATTAAAATACGTTTGCTCAACAGGAAAAAATCTATGAAAATTCTTGATCAGGAAATATAATCACTTTACAATTTAAATAATTATACCTTCGCTATACTAGAAACATCTATAAAACAGAATAGAAAAAATATCCATTACTTCGCCTGTTAAAAATTAGATGTACGAGTATGTAGACAAATCGAAATTATGTGAAAACAATAATCGTACAATACAATTTCACAACTACAGCAAGATGTAAAACAACATAGATCTTATTTTCTTTTGTTTGTCACGAACTGCTAGAATAATATTTTGCATATGAATACTAAACAGTCCTTTGTCTAGAAGTAATGAGATGACAACATAAAAAATAATTTATTTTTCGCAAATATCAAAAGTAGGTGAAACGTTTTTAATATAACACTTTGCATTTTAATTTATTTATCAGATATTTAATGTAATGTATATATCGTTTTCCAAGCTCATACCGCGAAAATTTGGGTGGCGATTCATGAAAAGTATAGTAAAATAAGTTATTTTTTCATTAATTCCCATATAAAAAATGTTAATAATAAATATCTCATTTTTGCATCAGACAAACTCATCTTTATAATTATATTATTTCTTTTTACTAGGTCGGCTGTGCTATTAAAGTTATGCAATGTAAGGCTGGTCATTTTATTGTCCGAACACGTGCATTACTCGCAAAAGTAAAGCCTTGTTTAAACTGGATAATTTATTTAATTAAATGAAGACAATATTAGCGAAACTCAATCAAAATCTGAAGACAGAAAAATCAGAAAAAGATATTGGTTCCACTGGGACTCGAACGCAGATACCTTAGCATTCATGGCCAACTGCTCTACCGATTGAGCTATGGAACCCAATAATATGCGCGTTAAGAAAATGAAGATAGTGTCGGTAGTTCTTAGTCGAAGTATGATACCAATAATATGTGCGTTAAGAAAATTAAGATAGTATTGGTAGTTTTTAGTCATGCATGATACAGTTAAAAGTGACCGAATTGGAAATGGGTTCCATAGCTCAATCGGTAGAGCAGTTGGCCATGAATGCTAAGGTATCTGTGTTCGAATCCCAGTGGAACCAATATCTTTTTCTGATTTTTCTGTCTTCAGATTTTGATTGAGTTTTGCTAATATTGTCTTCATTTAATTAAGTATTATAATTTGAGTTTTTACTCATAAAGTAAAAAATAAAAATAAAATGGATAATTTATTTTTTGAAATGTTAATATTGGTAAATAGAATGTGCTAATTTAAAAAACTTTATAAGGGTTTTTTTCTTAGATTATTAGAGTGAAAAACTACCCCTCCCCCCAAATTTTCGCTGTGAAAGCGTAGAACATAATGTACATATATGTGTTTTTAGAGACATAATTGATTAAAATATTCAAGAATATCATTTATGACAATATTGACAATTATCGAATAGCATTACATAATTGTTGACCAACATATCGCAGTGGTTTACGTATTTACTTTCAGTTGGGAGGTAACGGGTTCAATTGTCAGAATTTTTTGTATGATGTGCGGGCTTTGATAGATCTGTAAAATAATACCCTTTTTGTTAAAAGACATATTTTTTTAACATTCCGTTGGTAGGAAAATATTTATTTCGTCGGAGGGGAATAATATTAACTACAGGGAGCGCCACAATTATTTACATTTTTGATATCGCTCCTGCGGGGAAACTGAGCAAAAGAGAGGCGCGCGAGTAACAGCACCCGAAATCTAGATTCTTGGAAATTGTTTCGTCATGGATCGCTTTACGGGATAAAAATGCGTTTTCTGGGTAAAAAAGTTTTAGAAACATGAACATTTCCTTTGGGATTGATAGGAGACTGTATCGTGCTCATTTCTGATTACACAATTTAAATCGGTGGTTCCATATTATGAAATAGTTGATTAAGAAGTTAGAAAATATCCTAAATTAGAATAAGATGGCCATGGAACAGAGGGAGCGGATAAAATCCCGGCTTGTCCACGCGCAAGGGTGTGACTGCTTTGACGATACCCAGATCTACTTAACATTGAAAATTGAATTGGATTTACAAAAGAACTTGGGTGCAGCAAAATGGACAACCTGCCATTTATCCAATTTAACCTTATCGCTGGTGGGTTAGGATATGTTTCAAACAAACTGATATCGCGAAGAGGCGAAATTCCATGGCCTTCACGCTCTCCAGAATTGACAACCCCTTTTTTTAGTTGGGTTATCTCGAATTTCGGGTATACTAACTTCATTCAACTAACCACCATAACCCCAACAAAAGGCGAATCTTTTTAATAAGACATGAATTTTCCAATTGTTTACATTTCTCTACATATTATAAATTAAAGTCCTCCGTCACATCTGTCTGTCTGTTCGCGATAAACTCAAAAATTACTGAACGGATTTTCATGCGGTTTTCCCCAATAGATAGAGTGATTCAAGAGGAAGGTTTACGTACATAATTTGTCAATGTTTTATGTAAATTGGTTTAAATATATTATATATAAAGGAGAATGTCTGTATATGGTGGACGAGCGGGCTGGCGATGTGGATTTGATTTGCATGCAAAGGAAGGTCACTGTCTGCATTTGGTTTCGAAAACTCTCTGTAAAGTCCCTGGCATCGCCGGGGACTTCAGCTAGTATTAAAATAATTATTCGATATCATACGACTTGTAGCTTTCTTTTTTTTGATTATTCTAAAGTACAAGAACTTATAGTGCACCCTATGCAACTGAACATCGTTTGAAAGGAAATCGGTTTAAAAGGGATAACGATATAGTATGACGTCAATATGATGTAAGTATTTTCCGTGGATTTAATAGCAAACGAAAGAGCTTTATGAATTTCACCATAGAAAAAAGTTCATTGCCTAAAGCCGAAAAAAGTAGATTTCAACACCCCTTTTCATTTCCTTTACCGCTCCCATCCGTATTACCAGAATTACGAAACTTCCCCTATTTTCGGGGAAAAAATCGATGAAAATAATAAGAGCCATAGAAGTGAGACATACTAACATGACCTTTAAAACTTGAGATGGGTCAGATATGTTAGGGTGTGTTTACACGCGTCTTTAGGTAACTTGCAGAAGTTATTAGAAACATTAGGTACCTACCGAAAACTTTACCCTCTACTACCAGTAAACTCTGAACCATTCGTTCATTCCTCTCGTGGTATCTTTTTAAGCTCTCAATCTTCTTGTATTCTGAGGATGCCTTCTATCTAAAATAAAATCAAGTTTTCTTCGACAAAATGGGAACGACTGATCTGTTTTCCTCTTTCACGTCAAAGTGTTCAGAATCCTTTATGGAACTTCAACATATCTTATTATCTAACTCGATTTACAACCTGGAACTCTTTATAAAGAAATATGCGGGTGATATGAAAGTGAGTACCTACCTACTCTAAGAAAACAAACATTTTCCATCAGTTTAAAACAAATCTCTTATATTTATTTTCATAACGCAGCAAAATAATATTTTATGTTGTTATCTTTCCAAATTTTATCAAGCGGAAGAAATCTTTTAATGTTTATACGAAAATAATTTACAATTCACCGTAAATGCGGTTTTTTAAGCCTCGTTTCCTCGGCAAAAAAATAAGTACGTACTCATTCCAAGCGATCGAAACGAATCCAAACGATTTTCACATGATGTTTGCATACGAGCTTCGTTACGAAAAAAACATCCGTAAAGACGTTCAAGATTATTTTTAGATTGTATAAATTATTATCGATCGAGTTTCGTACATCTCTTATTCTCGTTGAAGGCGTTCAGTAAACAAGCGCGGCGCAAAATCCCAATTAACCACGGTTTTGGCACGTGAAACGGCGCTACATACAATGGTCGGGCTCTGCCACGGCGTACCATCGGAGTGAAGTCGAAATAGCAATTAGAGACGGCATAGTGTCCTTCGTCTCGAATGCACGACACAGCATAGAAATATAGCGTACAGCGTAGCGGTGTTATACCCCGTCGTATAGCCCGGCGCGGCGTACTGATTACTGATAGCCCAGTGAGCGTAGCACGGTGCGACGCATGGCGTGCTTTGCGCGGCACCTCTGAGCGCCGAGCGTCGCGTCGAGCGCGGCCGCCGATCCGTGCTGTGATTACCGTCGCGGAAATATGTAGTGAAGTCACATGACACGTTAACTCTAAATTATTATGACAACGGATGATTTGTCACTATCAAAGCAAGGAACGATTTTTATTTAATCTGTACTTTGTATACAGCGGCACAATGAAGACAATAGGATATTATAATATCTGAGGACAATAGAAAAATACTGTATTGAATCATTTTAGCTAGGCAAGAAAAATCCAAGTAATTTATAACAAGAGTAGTATATTTGATAACCTTAAACGTATTTGAAAACCTAAATTTAAAAAAAAAGTTAACTATAATGTTGACAAGAAAATTCTGGAAAATACATCCGAATAGTAAGTCATATCTTGTAAATAAAGCAAAGATGGTAAAACAATTTTTTTTGGTATTTTTTTTTGACCCAGATAATCTTTTACTAAGCACTTTGGCACTATAGTGTTTATTGAAATGTATAAAAAAAAAACATTTAAATTATTCAAATATTAATACAAGCCTAAAGAGACGGTTAAAAATCGAAACCTATCGGATTTGTGTTTCTGTTTCATTTCATGATAATAATAATAATAATTGGACAATTTGTAGAGCGCCGTTTTTGTGAAAAATCACCTCAAGGGCGCTTATGATACATAAATTCTTTCACTAGGCGCTTTGGCCCGATGATATTTCGTGAAAAAAAATTACCTAGAAACATTAATACAAGCTCACATAGAAAAAAATTACAAGTGTGCAGTTCATAAGTGGTTGAAACCTTCAGAAATCTAAAGTAGACAAGAGTGGGGAGGCTACGAAGCACTGCACAAAGAGAAGACCGATTAATTTATCTCATTCTCTCGCAGGCTAAATATTATAGATGTATGTGTTTGTCTCTTTTTAGTGTTGCTTTTTCGTTTCATCAAGTTTAAAATTGCAAAGGTGCTAAAGAATTTTTTCACTTCGAAATCAAAATCTAACGGATTTACAAGTTTCTGTATCATTTTATAACGTATTTACTAAGATTTTTGGTCACTATATTATTACTTTTAAAAGTGGACACGCCGACGCCAAACCGCACACAACGATTTGTCAGACGAGTGGTACCGATATAATTATGCAACACAACAGTAAATAAATTATCGATTGGATAGTTGAAGCGCCGCGAGATTGTATTAGTTTTTTGGCAAGCAAGACCAACAATAAGTGTAACACGTTTCAAGGGCAGATTAATTTACTATCGCGAGGTTTCTCGATTTGACTCGACAACAACTTATTTACATTCTATTATGGTGTTATCACAACCATTTATTGGAGTATTACAACCGACCACAATGCAATCTTGACGATACGCTTCAATATTTCTTAATTATTCATTCAAGCAGATACTTGTGAGGGCATGTTTTTTTAAGAAGCACGAATCCATTTGAGCTACTTCTCTTGTAGTTTTCATTAATCATGTCACAATCGTTAAATTTAACATATCCAATAATGAGTTATTTGCAAATGCAAATCTCGCATATGGTTTTGAAAAAAAAGCAAGCTCATTAAATCGAGAGTATGCATAATTTATGTACAAATGTAGATTCGTCTTACTCAACCGACTGTTTCGTAAGATTTGTGGGTCTTTTTTCAAGTGAATAGCTCAGTTCGAATACGGTTTATTGCATTGCCTTCCTTATCAGATTCCTTGCAATGGACGTATACGTTATCACTAATTAGTAGATATTAATTAAAATTATTACAACTCAACCCTCAATGTCCTTTAGTTTGCATTTAATCTTTCCTCATGCGTTTAATTAATTGAAAATATATACATATCATGCAAATCAATGACAATTCGTCATAACCTCAAACCGACATAGGCAATTTATTGTTTTCAACAAACAAGAAGACATACCAATTCGATAACTTCAGCATCAAGATAGAGTATGCAAATACAACACCTAACCATAATAGGGACATATATAGGTACACAAAATTATAGGTAAAACATTTTCTCAAAAAAAAAAATTTAAACCGCTGAGCAGTGAAATACAGGTACATTAACGTTATAAAAGATAAATGTATCTATTATCCGATTTACAGAAGAATCTCCCAATCTTAAGACAATAAATTACTATTTAAATCAATCTTTACTACGAATCGGTTAATAATATGAACACGAAAAATATGAACTGAATAAATTGAAGCTTTTCCCATAGAATTACTTCAATAGAACAAAAATAAAATTGTTAAATCATTTTACAAAAAATATTAACGTAAACTACTAAAAAATGCATTTTTCATTCGAAATGTATGAAAGCACATTAGAAACAAATTAAAAAAAAATACAATGTTATTATGGTAAAGATTATGTGAGATAAATTTATAAAGATATTCCCTTGATAATTTTTTTTCTTTTTCTTAAATCATTCACAAAACAAACAAAAAAAGCTTTTGCTTTCAAAATCGAGCTTTTCTAGATTCCATTTTCCAAACGATTTTTAAGTCTATTACCTATATTTGTGATGATATAAGGCACACTAAGAATGTACACATTTTTGGCTTTTAAGAAAAACCTTGAGTTAATGGCCCAGATTAAACGAGATTCAGTATATGGCAAAATCCAGATATTGGTCCACTCAAACGAGTTTGTTTTGTGAAAAAGTAGGTTATTACAACTGTTGACTTTAATGTAAGGCATTCCATCCATTTCGGTATTCAAGCAAGCAGCATTTTATAAATAATTATAAGAATTACGTCAGTTAAAAATATCGGTAATAAATTTACTTGTATATATCTGAGACCACTCCATAGCACACAGAGTGATTGACTTAATTAGATCAATAATTATTATTCAAAGCAATTTCTGCTATGTCCCCCGCATGCTATTTCCATATGAAATTGCTCTGTTAGTTTCAGCGCTAGAATTTGCGTTTTAAGATTAAAAAAACCCACATGGCTTCAAAACGAGAATATTCATTGGATTTATTAATAATTGAGGGGTAAGGCTCTTGGCTCGCAATCCAAAGGTCACGGGATCGAATCCCGGCGTGCGCAAAAAAAAAATATGAAGGGGTATAAAATTAATCAATAAATTACCCTTAGATATACGATCGGAAGAAAACCACGACTAATATAAAAATAAAATAAAATACTCTAGTACCACTTCATAACCTTACTTATTGTTTTGATTTATGTTTTTTTTTTGCTTTATCAATCCTTTGTATCATTTATTAACTAACCTATATTTTTATTACTTTTATCGTATTTTCTCATAAGATTACTAATAGTTTGTGTAATAATATTTTTAATTTAAATTGATTTAAAAATATTTAGTTGTCCTCTCCTAAACACAAGCTGCTACTTTTATTAGTAGAGTGATTGAAATATTGATGTTTTATTATATTGTCAAATCGTAACTAATAAATGTTTCAATTAATATATACATATATTTTTTTTAATTGATCATTTTGTGTTATTTCACAATTAATTATGGATTATAAGTATTGGACGCCTCACTATTACAAACATCTGTAAAATAAATCACAAATAGACAAAAATAAATATGCCAATACAACCTAACCCATATAAAATAAATGAAAATAATGGAATCCTGTCAAATTGGCCTTTAAATAGATTAGGCAGAATTTACTTCTCTACTTCATCTCCAACATTTATAAAATAACTCTCTTTAAAAGATTTATCACCCTTCCAATCACCTTTCTGTTTTAATTCTATTCAAAGTGATATGTATTTTACCTTAAATATTCTTGTAACTACAATATTCATTTATATACCTGTACGCCTGTCTCGACACAGGTATACCCTAGTGAGACAGGCATATACATAAAACCATTGTAATTATATTTTATTATAGATAAATAAATTTAAAAAAAAAAAAAAAAAAAAAAAATTAATCAAAAATAATATGTAGTAATATGTGCGGCACGTTCCAGAGTGGAAGATACTCTCAGTATCACCCTGGTGTAAGCCCATCAACATTCAGATTTTAAAAGTTGCTTGAAATTGCTTAAGCCGTGTATGGTGACCAGATCTGAAGAGCCAGGTACTTTTCCACCTTCATTCTCCCCCTCTTTCTCCCCTTCCCACTACTTTCAGCCTCACAACATACCTCAATTGGGGATGCCATAGTATCAGTGGCTCCAGACAAAAGCAACTGAGACTCTTGTGAGGTATTCATATTTAAAAAAATAATAATAATCGTAGAACACCGTTAATTGATTACAAAATTTGCTATAATTACAAAACTACATTTTAAACTGTTTAGAATATGTTAAGATGTTGGCGATTACTATAACAAACATTAAAATAATAGTGTTTATTTTTAAAATAATGTCGAAAGCAAAACTATTGTTGGTATTTTTGCCAATGAAGCGGGTGGAACTTGATTTTATACAATTTGAACGTTTTCAATTGAAATTAAAACCCACTAGATAATATTCGCAAGTTTGAACAGTAACAATTGATTTGTAAACACTGTAGGTACACAACATTGATTTTGGTAATACTTTTGTCAATATAAAAACGTGTTTGTAGGTCATGTTTGATTGTCGTCTCTTCGAAGTCACATGTTAAAAGGTTTATGCTATATATCTCCTAGTCTCGACTAGGGGTTGAAAAGAAAACGATCTCGCACAAACCCTTGCGAATGTTTCGCGCGCTGAAAACCCTTAATTGCGTCCGCCATGTTGTGGCGGCCATTTTGGAAAAGTGCTCGCCACCTGATTGGCCGCCGGCGTAGACACGCGGGGGCCGCTCGGCGCTTTCCCACCCCCCGTCTCGCACCCCATACGAATTCACGTTAAGCCACGCACTGTTCACGGCTCTTGCATTGCCCACAATCAAGATCACTCACTGACATTTACGAGTGGATTATTTACGAATATTATTCACGGTATAACATTTGCACGAATGTCAAACAACACTAGCGGAGGGTAAACTCGGCGGGAAACCGTCCATTTTGAGCGACGCGGATTAAAGCGACGCTTATTTAAGTAGCGCGGTTGTTTTTTGAGGTTATGTAGTCTTTTTGGAACGATGTTAAAGATATCGATTTTGTAGCTGGTTGTACGTGCGAGCCGGTTAGACGGCATTTACCGACTACGGCATGAGACCGTACACGACCGGCCGGGCTGTCATACCAGATACCAGTTGTTGCGTGCGCCTGCAGCGCCGCGCGGCCAACGTGGGAACCTGTCCGCCAATACACTTGTACATAACACTACACTACAGACTACATCATAATATAGTACAATACCGGTGCACGGTGCACGGTGCACAGGTGAGCCTGCTCCGGACTACTCTGCCTACATCCTACTGCCTGTGGGCGTAGTCTACACTCCATGCGACCTGGCTGCGAGCACGTGCAATCTCACCTGCGTGATGAGATGACTCCCACGGTTACTGCCGCTGACTGACATTACGTCTTACGTCTACGTGATTGTCTGCTCTAAATCATTAACATTGATAACTCTTTTCAAAGCACGCAACACAGAGAAAAAAAGTTACTATCTATTTGTGACAAATCGGACCAGGTTTTTTTTGGACTTTGAATAAACTTCGTAAAACTGAGTTATCATTATATGAAATACAATTATTTCTAATAATAATTGCATGCTGCAATGTACTCCATTTTACGAGCAACAATGTGTTATAGCGTTTCCAATAGTATGTTTTCATAATATCCTTACATTAGGGAGTGTTTATGATGTTACACAATAATAATAATAATAATAAAAACTCCCTTGTCGTGTAAATGACGAGAGGTTTCTAACAAAAATATAACGTTTAGAAAATACTGACATATTAAAAGGGTTTTTGGCGAAGCACCCGAACACCTTAATTAAAAGTGAACATCAAAGTGTCAACTTAAATTACCTTATAAATTGATACTGCTCATCACTTTTTTATTTTATCTTTTCTAACTTATTAAACGCCCGTAGAGCTTTGACAAACATGATACATGTCCAACAATAATAAAAAGCTAAAATAGAATTAGGTACATTAGAATGTTAAACGTTTCATTTTATTTGATTTTACAACCAGTTGTGCTTTTACACTTTATTAAAAGAACAATATATTTAATGAGATATCAAAAATTACGCAAAAAGGATTTTTAACACTAGAAAGACCGTAGCCTTCATTTTGACGAAGTAATGTGACGATATAATGCTTAATAATTATTGTATTGGTGTGATTTTT
Organism: Limnephilus lunatus; assembly: GCA_917563855.2. Lineage (NCBI taxonomy): Eukaryota > Metazoa > Arthropoda > Insecta > Trichoptera > Limnephilidae > Limnephilus > Limnephilus lunatus. The sequence goes on along the minus strand of OU830597.1, from coordinate 80,355,588 downwards.
TTTCACATTTCATGATTTATGATTTTACATCTATGGTGAAAAAAACAGGTACGGGTCATATTTAGTTTTACAAAAACCGCACTATACAGATAAGCCAAATACTATTATTATCTGCCACCAAGACCCGGACAAGCCTCATACCATGAACCCGGGCACCCCTACTAAGTCACCAAACGTAGCGAACCAATTTTGGTGACCTATAGCAGAAGTGTTGATTATCCGATAAATGGTTCCCGGGGCGGTATTACCCATATCCGCCTACCAAATTGGGAATTTGTACGGGGAAGGTGTGGTCTGATCTTGGTGGCGGATGCGTCTACCAAACGACTGCGTGGCAGGCCAGATCGGGAGTGACTGGTTGAGAGAGATCGTTTGACCTTGCCAGCAGGACTCTCGAAACATTGCCTTGCACCTCAGTGATAGGAATAGATTCTTAAGTCTGTCACCACACTGATCCCCAGATTCCTACCCACCCCTCACACCTCATTTAATTCCTATAACTTATATTTCTTCCTTTTCCTACAGGTACCCTGCACACAGCATCCCCTAAGATGACAATGCCCTGAGGGGAATTGTGGAGCTAATGTAAACGAAAAAACAAAAGGAAACCGGGCCCTATGCCATCTTTGGGGATGTTGTGTGGAGGGTGTTTTTAGGGAAAGGAAGGAAAGGAAGTTCTGGGAATGAAGAACGTGTGAGGGGTGAATAGGAAAAATTGGTTAATTTATCCAGGAGTAACGGATGAATGAAGGTGTGAGGGATGAATAGGAGAAATTTGTAAATGTATCTAGGAGTGATAGACGAAGGAATCGATCTCTCACACAGCGGTACAAGCCGACGGTTAAAGAGAGGTCCTGCTGGAGAGGTCTAGATAAGATCTCCCTCAACAAGTGTCTCCCGACCCGGTCGGCTACGCAATAGGTGAGGCAAACGTATTCGCCACCTAGATCAGAAAAATCTCACCCAATGAACCCGGGCACCCCTGCTAAGTCACCAAAAATAGCGCGAACCACTTGGAGTATCCTATACCAGAGGTGCTGGTTATCCCATAAATGGTTCCCGGGGCGGCGGTACCCATATTCGCCTACCAATTGGCAAAAAGTGATCAGCCGTCAAAATGACGGTCGTGGTCTTTATAGGTATGGAGAAGTACCCGGTCTTTCTAGTGTTAAAGCTTGCAATACCATTAAATTGATAAACTAAATACGTAACAAATATTAACTTAAAAGTGTCGTAAAATAAAATATAAACCAAAAGTATACTGTAATACTATAAACTAAATTCAAAATTAATATACACAATTATAAAATAACAAACTGTAAAACTTTTCAAATAACTGTAAAAACTTTTCGAATGTTCAAATTTCATGATCGTGTACACCTGTTGACGCCCTTTCGATAAAAAAAACAGTAAGTAGACAATATAAACACGACAAAAAGCTGTTCCTAAGTGACTTTTTGCAAAGGCATATCTGGTGGAAGTGTACATATATGCACCAATACACACAATCCAATTTGGGAGACGGGAATGGGTACCGCCGCACCGGGAACCTTTATTGGATAACCAATACCTCTGCCATAGGTCACCAGAAGTGGTTCGCTACGTTTGGTTGGCAGTTGGTTGGTGGTTAGCAGAGGTGCCCTGGTTAATGAGGTGAGGTTTGTCTAGGTCTTGGAGGCGGATGACCAGGACACACTGAACCCCAGATTCCTACCCATCCCTTAAACCCTTTTCCTTCCCAGAACTTTCCTCTCCTTCCTTTCCTTAAAAAAACCCTCCATACAGTATCCCCGATGACATAGGCCCTAAGGGAAATTATTTTCCTCAGTGCCTCCTGTGAGGAGCACATGTAAAAAAAATCCTAAATGAGTGTTGTTTGAGTCATCTCTAATTGCGCGAAATATAATACTTTACATTAGCTCCACACTATGCTGTAGGAGGGTCTTTTTAAGGAAAGGAAGGAGAGGAAGTTCTTGAAAGGAAAACAGTATGAGGGATGGGTAGGAATTTGGGATCAGTGTGTTCAGCAATGACGGACGTATGAATTCATTCCTCCAACTGTGGTGCAAGGCAATGGGTCGAGATAGAGAGAGAGCACCTTGAGTTAAAGGGTCTCCCTAAACCGAACTCTCCCGATTCAGCCAGCCAAGCAGCTGATAAACTGAACACATCCGACCCGATTAACCCGGACACCCCTGCTAAGTGCCAAAAGTAGTGAACCACTTGGGGTGACCAATGGCAGAGGTGTTGGTTATCCAACAAATGGTTCCTGAGACGGCGGTACTCATATATATCATACCCGCCTCTTAAATTGATAAATACTAAATAAATTTAAAGATAACCGTGAATCTTCCAAATTCCTGAAGATAAAATTTTAATAATCACCGACCGATGAGAATAAAAAAAAATCTATTTAACCTGGAGATTCAGGCGTATTTTGAATTCCTTGGCAGCCCCATAGAATGGCTTATTCGGTAGATAGAGAATGCTTGAAAAATACGTGAAATTCCTGAGAATGTGGGATAGAAAGGAAGATCAAATTCACGTAGACAGTTTTCTCACTAGGAAATATGATTATAAAAGTTCATAATTTTTATTCTAACACTTGTCTGAAAGTAGCATTACGATGTACTTTTACATGGATCTCAAATATATTACAGAAATTTTAAAATCAACATTATTACTATTTGGGGGGCGGGTATGGGTACCGCGGAAACCATTTATTGGATAACCAACACCTCCGCCATAGGTGACTTAGCAGGGGTGCCCGGTTTCATGAAGTGAGGTTTGTCCTGGTCTTGGAAGCGGATGCGTCTGCCCACCAGTTGCATGGCAGGCCGGATCGGGAGAGAATGGTTGAGGGAGTCCCTTTGTCTTTTCTAGCCTACTTTACAGCGTCCTTAAGGTGATTTTTCACAAAAACGGCGCTATATGAATGACCCAAATATTATTATTATTCTTATTACACTTTCGGAACATCGCCTTGCACCGCAGTGGGAGGGATGGATTTGTACGTCCGTCACTCCTGAACACACCGTGTGAATCCAGACGTATGAATCCATCCCTCTCACTGCAGTTGCAGTGCAAGGCGATGTTCCGAGAGAGTACTGCTGGAGAAGTCAAAGGCACTCACTCAACCATTCTCTCCCGATCCAGCCTGCCATGCGGCTGGTGGGCAGACGCATCCGCCGCCAAGAACCGGACAAACCTAAACCCATGAACCCGGGCACCCCTGCTTAGTCACCAAACGTAGCGAGCCACTTGGAGTGAGCCATGGCAGAGGTGTTTGTCATCCAATAAATAGTTCCCGGGACGGCGGTAACCATACCCGCCTCCCAAATTATCAGGTATCATTGTATTACTCACCTACATAGTGTGGAGAAATGCAAAAATGATTTATTTATTAGTCCCCTCACAATAAAATTCACATTAATGGCATAGGCTACACGTTCAATATTTATTGTGATCCGTCAATATTTACCTAATATCGTGATATTTAAAGAACGTGTAGGGTAGCGTATTGACGGATGACAATATGGATCACAGTTTATGTAGATTCAAATACCGATTGATTTGAATTCGGAATTCCGGTTCGTGATACAGACAGTGATAAATATTGAACGTGTAGCCTAAGCATCAATATTTATCGCGACCCGTAGGTTCGCGGTACGGAAATCAGGAATATAGACATAAACGATAAATATTATGATTCGTCAATACGCTAAGTAGGTCTAGATTGGAAGAAAAACTGCTCACGTAATTAATGGATGCCCCCATAGATCTGACATTAACGTGAGATAGCTACAAGCTACTTTGTAGTCACCGGGGATTGAACACACTATGAACTTATTGGGAATAACATAATGTTCATAACTTTTTTGTTACCCATTATTTTATTCATTTGAATAAATAAATAATTCAAAACATTTGTTGAACAAATGGCAAAGTTTATTCCTTTAAATATGAAAAACGAAATTATTTTAGTATCATATCATTTTCCCGCCAAAAAACATGGTTTCACATTTTTTTATTTATTTATAAATTTATTCATTAGTGTTGAAATTATCATAAATAATAGTAGTACCTACGTGGCGTATAATAAAAAAACATAGTTTTTATAAAAAAAAAAAATAATATACCTACAACATATTAAAATATATATATAACCGCCAAAAACCCTATGCGGTTCGCCCCAAAATTTTAAAATAGTATCCAACATTCCTCTAGTATGAAATATGTTTGCAGAATCTTTGGACGCCTACCACACGGTAAAACTGTTTTTTACGGGGAGAAAACAATTATTTACCAAGTGGATTGAGCATATTGCATTAGGACATCAGTCATTTCTCCCAATTGCATCGATCCATTTTTCTTGTGCGTTTTGGAAAACTAATATAGATTTTTCTAAAAAATATTATACAAACAACTTATTTTATATTTTCACCACTAAGAAAAATTAAGATGTATTAGATAAGTAGATATTATGATGAATGTAAATAAATAACAAGAAACACCGGTAAACTCGCGTGGAAGATATTCACTTGTAGTACAAAAACACGTCTAGTAAAAAAAGAAATATTCATAGATGTTTGTACTATAATTATTGTGGTCCAATAAAAATATTCCGAGAACAAATCATCAAAGACGTCAACTGCTAGAAAAAAAATATCGATTGACATAACGGCCCCATCACTACTCGGCGTTCCAGCGACCTGCCAATTTGTTTTTATGCGGCGTTTTAGCGCTGCCAATATTTTCGTGTAGAGTCTAATTATGCTATCAAATACAAAATATGTCTTCATCTTAAGGTTGATATGAGATTCCGCCTTTCTTCAAGGTCTCGTGCATGCTACGATTTTTGCAAAAAGTCACTGAACATCGTGGCCTTTTAAAAAAAAAGTGTGGACTAAACGATATGGCAACCGTTGAATTATTACTGAGCGGCCGAATTTACAAATTTGAATTATAGGCCGCTTTTAGGCCTACAGTTAGATCATGAAACACGCCCACCTAGTATTTTTTGTTATATCCTTTATTCTATGTGTGGAGTGAATAGAACTAGTCCAAAAAATTTTTTTAAGTGTTTTACCATGAAATTCAATAATAACTTTCAAGGTAAATTTCAATATTTGCGACAAAGGCAAACAGTAGCAGATTTAAAATTTTTGCACAGAATTTTAAACAATAACATCGACTGTACCGAACTTCTGTCCATAATTAATTTTAACACGTCTTTAAGACGTACCCGCCATACAACACTATTCTACACGCTTAATTACATAACAAAAAAAGCAGCAAATTCGCCAATTAACCGTGCTCTTATTACCTTTAATAATATTTATCTAAACAATAACATCGACATTTTTTCGGATTCACTGTCCACATTTAAAAGGAGCATCATGACAATGATATAAACTCATAGACATACAAATAACTAGACGAGAACTTACAGATGAGGGGTAAAAACCAACTATGGCGGGGCGAAGAGAGGAAAGATACTTGTGATTCGCCAATAAATCAATCTAACAGTATATAGGCACCTCGCACTATAATATCACTATTTAGTTCTTGATGGTAAAATCTGCCTTTGAATGAATAGACCTTTTTATATGGGAGCGCGAATTGCATGCCACGGTATGAACAGATGTGTAAAATCCAAATTCGCAAAGTAAGGTTCAGAGTATTTTCATAGTGGAATATTTTGTTGCCGTAGACACTTTTACAAATGTTTCATGATTTACTTAACCCAGTAAACAGCGGCTTTATGTTTCGCGTCGCTATGTATCTCGATGTCTAAGTATGTGTTTCATAGACATACAGCGTCCGTGCGTAAAATGTACGATGAGAGCACGACACTGGTCCGGACACGCCCAGCCGGTTCCGAAAAATGGTTCCAATGGGAGGGGGAAATAACACGTTTTTTAACACGTAAGGGCATGTCCATATATTTTGTACGTCCGTGTATAAACTGTTCAATGTGCATACTTCATCGCTTTACTTATATAGTTCATCACTGCTCACACATACAAACACACTCACACATAGCCCCTGAGTCCCCACAGAAAAATATATTCCCTCAGGCCCTATATCATCTCCAGGGATGCTGTTGAAGAGCCTTTTGAATGAAAGGAAGGACTGGAATTCTGGTAAGGAAAAGGAATGAAGGGTGAGTAGGAATTAGGGGATCGGTGTGTCCAGAAGTGACGGTTTTACGGATTCATTCCTCCCCCCGTGGTGTAAGGCGATCGGTTGAAATTGTTTTAATGGAGAGGTCAAAAGATGTCTCGTGATCCGGCCCGCAAAGCAGTCGGTGGGAAGATGCATCTCACGTCGCCTGAACAAACCTTACCCCGTGAATACGAGCCCTTCTGCTAAATCACCAAAAGCAGCTCACCACATGGGGTGACCTGTGGCAAAGGTTTTGTTTGGTTATCAAATAAATGGTTCTCGAGGCGGCGGTACCTACACCCGCTTCCGAAATAAGACATTACAAGGAAACATAACAGGTAACCACCATAAAATAATATTTTAAATGAGAAAATTGTTTAATCATTGTAATCAATGTCATGTTTTGTTTATACGAGTATTAAGTATAACAATAATGAAATTAGTATTTTAAATGAAAACAAATCACTTTGTAAAACACCACTATTTAATCAAAAATATCCACATGTTTCTAAACCAAAGGTTTCTTTATCAGGATAAGATAAACATTTACTTTGAAAGTGGAATAACTTAATCCGAAAATCCTCAAATTTTAATATTTATTCATTGAAGACAATATCAGCTACTCACAAACAAAAATGTAAAATAGAAATGTCAGAAAAATATTAAATTGCATCTAGTTTGACGTTTTTCGTTTGTGAGTCACGTCTTAATGATTACAAATTAAAAAAATAAAATAATTGATTTAAATATATGAAACTAGAACTTTGGAAATTCGAACATAATGCATATAATACATCCATAAAATGCTAATAAGGTTAACCCTTCCGGTTCACTAGTCAATAATGTAATATTAATAAAGGTAAATGTTCGCTTACGGGTGCGTGGTCCCGACTCTGAGAGAGCCCCCTCCCCCGCTGCCCACCCTCTTCCTCTTCCTCCGGACGCACCAATCCTGTCCCATCTTCAGCTGCTCACATTATTCTATCGGAAAATTGGGCACTTTTTTGCCAGTCGCAGTCAAACTCAAAACTCAGCAATTTTGAAGCAATCTTCTTTCGGAAAAACATATTTGACGAGGACATGTTACGTTTTACACAGGTTTATGAGAATATTTCTCAAAGTCAAAGCAGTCTTGCGAAAATGTTACTCACACACTTAACACATTTTAAAAGGGTTTATGAATGGTTTTAACATAGTTAATGAGGATCTTGCCTCACGTTTTGCACATTTTTTCACAGTTCACCAATCAAATTAGTTCTATGGTTTAAGGTTTTGTTCAGTTTAAAACGGATTTTTCTGAAAATATTGCAGATGTAATATTTAGTAAATTTTACAATATCTTGTATTTAATAGGCCATTTGTATTTATTATATTCTAGTTATGAACATGTATTTTAAAATATTAAATTCTACAACTTTACAGGAAAACTTTTCATGAAACTGTTATTTCGTGATTGTATTATCATGTAAATATTTTTAAATGACGCTTCTGTATGGTTATTTTAAGTTTATTGTATTTCAAATTAATATTTTTAAATAACGCTTTCGTATTGTAATTTCAAAGTTAAGTTAAAATATACTAGTTAAATTTCGATATTTTGTACTAAGTACTAAAACATATTCAAAGGTTCATGGGGTGAAGTTTGTACAAGTCTTGACGGCGAATACGTTTGGCGGAATGCACGGCTGGCCGGATCATGAGAAACCCGTTTAGAGAGACCCAACGTAGATCTCTCCAGCCGGGTGCTCTCGATCCATCGTCTTGCACTGCAGAGAGGATGAGGGATGGATTCATACGTCCGTCACTTCTGGACACATTGGCCCCCAAGTTTCTACCCACCACTCATACCTTTTCATTCCCATAACTTCCTTTCCTACTTTCCCTGAAACACAGCATGCCCAAAGATGACATATGCCCTGAGGGATTTTTCCACTCCTGTGTGGAGCCAACATAAGAAAAAAAGGTATAAAATAAATTATACTCCATGTTGGTACCTACCAACTCAAAATCATTAATATAAACTATTGTCTTAACTATTTTTTTTCATCTTTCTCTTGCTAAATTAATAGCGCAATATAAAAATTACATAAATATTTCTCTTTTTTATTCTATGAAAATAAATATATTTTTTCTAAAAATCTCAACATTATGGTCACCCTACATGCTTTCATTGTAATGTACTATCGCCTTCAGCTAATTAGTTACTAATCATACTCATAATTTGTAAGAAACATACAACAATATTGTTCTTCAAAAACTGTACTATTTTTGTGTTATTTTATTAAATTGTAGAGTTGTTAACCTCAATACAGGCTTGACCTAGTGAGGTTATAAAATGAATTGTTAACATTAGACCTAGGTACCATGTAAAGAAACAAAAATAAAATAATAAATTTGTTAAATGACTTTTAAATTAGTTCTAGCGCTCATTTCCTACTTTTGGCAGTAAAATATTATTTTCTAGCCGATTACTTAAGTTATCTTTTTTTTACATAAATAATTGTCCTCAGTGTCTATGTCATCCTTACGGATGCTGTGCGGATGATCTTTTTAGGAAAGGAAGGAGACAAAGTTCTGGGAAGGAAACGGGTATTAGAGGTGGGTAGGAATCTGGGTGTTAGTGTATCCAGGAGTGACAGACGTGTGAATCCATCCCTTCTACTGCGATGTTCCGAGAGAGTACGAATGGAGAAGTCAAAGGGACTCCCTCAACCATTTTCTCCCAATCCGCCCTGCCAAGCAACTGTTGGACAGATGCATTCGCCGTCAAGACTCGGACAAACCTCGCTCCATAAACCCGGGCACCCCTGCTAAGTCACCAAAAGTAAATAACCACTTGGGGTGACCTATGGCAGAGGTGTTTGTTATCCAATAAATGGTTCCCGGGGCAGCGGTACCCATACTCGCCTCCCAAATTGAGTCGTAAGCAATAAAACAATAAATTTATTAAAAAAAACGTTGAAGCTGATTCAAGCAGTTTCCTTTATAATTTGGTGAAATATTTGCAAATATCCAAAGAAAAAGTAAAGTTGTCAACTTTACTAAACACGCCAGATTAACGAATTAGGGCATAATTCATCATATAAAATTAATATGCCAGCAATTTCTTTGACGTAAATCGCTTACTTATTTCGTTTCATAATATCCCCATAACCATCACTCTAGGCACTCGGCACTGGACCAGCCCGCGGCGAGAGCGACCCAGACTTTGATGTTACAACGTAAAAGTTCTCCCAAAGTGAACTCGACATAATTAGACAAAGACAAACCGCATCTACCACCGTTTGTAAAATGAAGAAACGCTGAAAGAAAGCCTCTTCTAGTCCGCTGTTTTAATGAAATTTGCTAGGCTTTCCAATTAATGGCTTTCCTTAATAATAAGAAAATCTTTAAAGAAAAAATAAATTTGTGTTCAGGAGTGGGTATTTATTACATACCAAAATTTACTGTGAAAAAATATGCAAGCATTCTATTTGACTGCAAAGAGTTTCATTTTTTGCTATTGGATATTTGGGAAAATGCTCGTTTTCCAAAAATATAAAGAGATTATTGGTTAATAATAAAAACTCATGTCTTCGTTGATTTATTTATAATGGCGTTCATTTCTGGCATAGACGCTGTAAATTAAAATTATAATGCCTTCAGAAAGCGAAACAGCTGACACGCATAATAATAATTACACAGAAGAACTTCTTTATAAATTCAACCGCACTATAATTGTATACTTGCATTTTTTAAAAATAATTATATTATTTTATTAATACTCGTACCTGTTGTAAATGTATTATTATTCAAAATTATAAAATTATTTATAACTATATTATTTAATATAGGTAATAAAAGTATTTATAGCAGAACTATAAATAAAATTAACCATAATAAAAATTGCCAACTTTAGCTACATTAAAATGTTTGTATACTCCATTAGTCCAGAGCCTAATCGAGTATAACTTAGCATTTGATCACCGCATTATAAGGTTTAGTAAGATTCTATTGAAAAAATACAGCAAAAATTTTAAGACAAACATAATATTCGTATTGGAAATATTGTAAACTATAACCGTCTGAAAAATATTAATGTATTTAAGCTGTTTTACAAAAGATTGGCATCTGATATAAATTTTTTTTTTAATAATTTATTGACAACCCCGCATTATTGCAATTGTTCCCAGTAGAGTCACATGAACTAAACATATTTTTCACTGCAACAATCATGTCAATACCAAGTCGTTTATGAACTCATTTATACCACGGAAATACAGCTTATGCAGAAGTAGCGGATATTTGTACTGCCACCGAAAGAATTTACAAAAAAAACAAATATTTTCTTAAAGCAGTTATTAATATACTTTGTATTATTGCTTTGCAAACAATTTTCAAAAATGAAGTTTTTTCTGTATTTAAATACATTTGTACCGTAAATAAATAAATAAACTCTTTTTTTGTGACTCGGATAATAATGTTATTGAAATATAAAAGAAAAACTTCTAATTAAAATGGAGTACTACAAATTAGGAACATAACAATAAATAAATTAAACCGGTTCGGTCGAAAAAATTAAATAAATGACAATTAGCTCAAAGGTTTTAAAATCATAAATTCGTAAAAAGTGAAATTATACATAGAATAACTGTCAGTTGCAAAATTAGAAAATATGTTTGTAAATTGTTTAGACAAATCATAACAATGACACCGGAAGAAATACTTTTAAATATTTAATTAATGACCAATGTAACTGAAAAAAAAAGTGTTGGTGAAAACAAAGTGTAGTTTAATTGTTTGTTAAGTTAGCCTCATCATTCATCATCTGTATGACGTCTAGGTATATAGTTAATAAATTATTAATTCCTTTCCGATGTAAGTATTCCCCGAAGATCCCCGAGAACTCAGCGAAATAAGTTTAATCCGCGAGCGACCCAAAGCAAACGTATTTTTTATTCGATCTAAAGTATTTGTAAGAGCTTTTAAAAGAAGTGAAAAAGACGTTGAAAAATTTCTGCCGCGTAGAAACTCATAATATAATATAAATTATATCATCCAATAATTCGTTTTTTATTCCACTAATCTATAATAATTTAAAGTTTAATTAGCTTTATCGGGTTAAAACTAATAATTTCCTACTGGATTGAATTGCCAACAACCCGGGCGTTTTTTAAAATAAAAAAATTCTGATAGTGTATGTAAGTTCTCCGCCTCACTAGACGATGTCTATTCTGAGACCGGTAATAATATAAACATTTTTAAATGTAAAAAAAGCAAAAGGAGAAGATAAATTTACACAAAATAAACCTGAAATACAAAAGTATATAAATCAAGAGAAAAAAATTCAAACAAAAATATGTAAAATGTCTCCCAAAAAAATGATATGTAAAAAAATATATTCATTTGAAAAATCGTTGTAAATCATTGTTATAATGAGTCTGGTTTTTGCACTGTTAATTCGTGGTGGAATTCCATTGTAATAGAATTGAAATTAAAAAACTTTTTCACTTTGTTCCACTTGTTTATAATTATTACAAATGTTTATAATTATTACAATTGCAATTCTGTTACAATTGTTATAACTTTAAAAAAATAAAAATCAATGTAAGTAAATATATAACTAAATTCTTGGTGAGTTCTTTAAAAATATATCAAATACACATTAAAATTCATTAAACAAACTAAATTTTAACTACCCACAAAAAATAATGTACATAAGTTAATATATAAAGTTACGTAAAAAACATTAACAATTATTTAAAAAAAAAACATTCAAAGAAAGAGTAAATATGTCCGATAAGTTGCTGAGTTGGCATTGCGTTTGGGTCCCACCCGGGCGTCGCGTGTTCGATTCTTCAGCTGGCTAAGTCCTTCACCAGAAGCAATATTTTCGGCTTATTGTGGTGGTAGTAGGAGATTTTCAAATATTGTCGGGTTGTTCATAACCCGGGAATGTTTGTCTTTCTTTAAAAAAAATATATACATACTTATATACATAAAAAAAAAAAAAAAACACATAAATGGGGAAAAAGAGATATTATTATTATCAATATAGAAGTATCATACGCATTAACTGTATTGATTTAAATAATGGTTTATTGTAAAGATCTCATGTGGAAAGCGAAGCTGAAAGTAAAAAGTTATAATTTTTCTTACGTATGGTTCAAAAATGGTAAGATCCTGATTAAAAAGAATGAAGAAACAGGAGTATTCAACATCAAGCACGAGGGCCTTTGAAACTCTCTGACCAAAAAAAATCAAACAAGACCGATTCATAATTGAGAACTTTTAATTTGTTATGTATCTTATTAGCCCGATATTATGGATTTTTTTTGGATAAAGAACTAAATGACAACGAAATCAATATCAACATTGATGACCCATCAATATGCAACGAATTCTTGAACCATTCTGCTCTCTTTATATACTGTATGAACATAAGATTCCTAAAAATTTTTTTGATGAGACTGTAGCTATTCTCGACTCTATTCAACACAGATTAAGTACCTATTATGGTTTTGAGTGAAGCTTGGTTGAAATATACAATCAATATCCCAAGTATTACAGGATATTCCTCACACAGCACCAAAAAAAACTATTTACAAAACGATGGTGTTGTTGTTTACACCCGGAATGATGTTATTGTTTCTGTTGAAGAAATAGCTATTCCACATACTAATTGTCTTAAATTACAACTATCAGATAATACATGTGTTTTGGCGGTTTATAGATCTCCTTCTCAAACACATCTTGATAACTTTTTTGACCACCTGAACGATTTACTCCATTCTGTATCAGCACTTAACCACGAAGTGATTTTATGTGGTGATATAAATATAAATATTTTGGGATTGAGCTGCACAAAAAGTGTACAATACCATTCACTATAGATTTACCACGGTTTAAAACCATTTATTATTTCACCAACTAGAGTCACTTCAAAAACTAAGGGCAGGTACCGACTTACCGGTTTGCCGCAACGCGGCTGCCCGTCCGGCTAGCCGCAGGACGCGGTTGCAACTGCGGCCAGCCGGGTGGCAGTTAGCCGTAGTCGCAACCGTAAAGTGCGTATGAAAACGCTTCGGTTTCTCGATTGATTACCTCATTGACATACTCAAGATGGACGTTGAAGAAGTCGCAGCTATTTATTGTATTTACTTGCGCTATATAAAGAAAAATAAACAAAGAAAAAGGTACTGGGTGCATCCTTATTTGCAAACACGAAATGATACTAAACATTTTGAAATATTTTTCGGAGAGCTCAAAAAGCACGAAGATAAGTTTTTTGGATACACTAGAATAAGTCTGAAATCATTTTAAGAACTTTTAAGCATTTTAAGAACCAGTGTAACAAAACATGATACACGGTTTCGGAATAACATTAAGCCGAAACTTAAGTTAACGATAGTGCTTAGGTAAGTAAAATAAAATAATTTATATTTAATTAGCAACCGCCCGGATGGCCGTCACTCGGGCCGCAGTGCTGCGAGCGACCGCAACGGTATAGCGGCAGCCGCATGACAGTGCGCATAAAAACTCATTTTTCATACATATTTTTGACTGCGGTCAACCGGACGGCTGACCGCATTCCGGCAAACCGGTAAGTGCGTACCTGCCCTTAGACTTGTGATCACATTATGGTCAAGTCAAAAAATAATCCTCAAAGTGCTGTATTCAGGACCAGCATCACAGACCATTTCGCTGCAATATTGAGATATCGTAAATCTATAATAACCAAATAAAAAAAATAGACGTAAAGCTTAAACTAACTGTGGATAATGACCTGCTAAATTCAAGACTGAAAGAAGAAACATGGAATACCGTTTTATCTAAAAATGATGTCAATACAGCAGCTGATAATTTCATAAAGTGTCTAAAATAACACATTGAAAATTGCTCATCTACAAAGAGAATCCATAGTAATAAAAATGACTTGAAACCATGGATAACTTCTGGAATTGTTGATTGCCTCATAAAACGTGACAAATTACATAAGAGTTGTCGCAAAGAACCAAATAATATTGAACTGTTTGCATATTATAAAAGATATAGAAATTGGTGTTCTAATATTGTAAAAAACGACCAAACAGTCATATTATAAAAAGAAGCTTCATGAAGTAAAAGGAAACATAAAACAAGAATGGAAAAATAATAAAACAAGTATTGGATATGCAAAAGGAATCGGTGTCGATAAATAAATTGAAAATAAATAATAACATTGTTTCTATAAATGATAATCCAACGCTCATCACTAACTGATTTTTTAGTGATATAGGGTCAAAATTTTGCTAATCTGTTGTGCAGTGTAAATAAAACCAGTGAAGAATGTTTAATCAATAATTGCAATCAAAAACAATCTATGCAAAATACCTGTTTTGAATTCAATCCAACAAATTGTAATGAAGTTCTAAAGGTGATTAATGAGCTAAAATCAGGTTTTTCGAGTGGAAATAACAGTATAAGTGCAATGGTCTACAAACAAAATGCGTCTGAACTAGTTATACCTATTACACACATTGTGAATGTTAGCTTTGAGAACGGCTTGTTCCCCAATCACTGCAAAAATGCCAAAATTATTCCTTTATTTAAAGGAGGAGATAACATAGATGTCAATAACTATCGACCTATATCCCTGATAAACACCTTATCAAAAATTATAGAGAAGTAAGCTAAAATTAGGTTGATGTCTTATGTAAAAAGATATGAAATTCTCTCAGATAATCAGTTTGGCTTCCGAGAAAATATGGGAACTAGTGATGCTGCATTAAAAAAGATCACCACAGTCATAGAAGCTTTTGATACTGGCAATAAAGCAATGGCTGTCTTCTTAGACTTGTCTAAGGCATTTGATACCGTATCCCACGGTTTGTATTTCATTAATATTGAAAAAACTCAGTTCAATGGGTATTGTTAATAAAGCTTTAGATTGGTTCAGAACTTATCTTGAAAATAGAACACAAAGAGTCATGATTAATGATCATATTAGTTCAAACAAATCAATTGTATATGGTGTTCCTCAGGGCAGTGTTCTGGGTCCAATTTTTATTTTTTTTATATAATAATGACCTTTGAAAACTGCCATTTTCTGGTTCTTCAATTGTATTTGCAGATGACACTGTTTTAGTGTTTGCTGGTGATACTTGGGATGAAACGTATGCTAAGTGCGAGACAGGATTAAGGGCAGTCAAAAATTGGCTTGATTAAAACTTGTTAACCTTAAACATGAACAAAACCAAATATATTACCTTTAGTATTTCTTCTGTAAATCAACCATCTTTGGACCGCTCTTTAAAAATACATTGTTGCGTGCAGAAGTGTAATTGTCAATCTTTGGAAAGAGTAGACAATATCAAATATCTTGGTTTAGTTATTGATAAACATTTAAAATGGAACAATCATATTAATATATTAACAAACAAAATAAGAAAGCTAGTCTATATCTTCAAGACTCTAAGAAATATATTGGACAAAGTTACACTAAAAACTGTATATTATGCTCTTGTTCAATCAATACTTTCATATAACGTTATTTGTCGGGGTTCTTGTCACAAGACTACTCTAAAGCCTTTAAATATTGCACAATAATTATTTTTAAAAATAATGTTCAAGAAAAGTTTTATGTATTTATCACAGTTATTACATAGCGAAAGCAAAATTATGACAATAAAGCAGATGTGCATAATACATGCTCTCTGTAAATTTTTCAACGACATTATCACTGCAAAAAGATCTCAACAAGTACGCAACACTAGATTGGGCTCTTCTTTAATGTATAAGCCAGTATATACCAAAACATCCTTGGTAAGAAGTTTTTCATATAAAGCTCCGTTGCTTTATAATATGCTCAATGAAAGAATAAAAACTATTGGTACATTACATTTATTTAAGAAAATTGTCAAAATATGTATACTAACTGAGAGTGATGGTTTTGGTTTACCCATGTTGTCGCTTATATCATAAATCACTATGAAATTAAGCTATATTTGATACAATCCATATTTAATTACTGTGTATGTACTTAACTTATTTATAATTATGTACTTTTTAATTTGTTTAATGTTATTAGTATTAACTTATTATTATCTACTTCTTTCGTATCATAATTTACTTACTATACAATATTATAATTGTTTATTAGTATTTACTCATAATTATTATGTACTTTATTTACTTATGTTTATTTACTTATTATTAATAAATTGTTTTTTATTGTTTACTCATAATTATATTATATTATATTATTTGTTTAATTTATTAATATCTACATATTTACTTAACATATTATATTTATTTCATAAACAACTTATATAAATTTATTACACAATTGTTTATTATTATTTATTTTTTGTTAATAATTTAATGCTACTGTGGTATGATCACCCTATTATTGCATCTGGTGTGGCTTACAGAATAATGTTATTTTTGCCAACAATGAGCATACTGCCATGCTGTAATAATTATTAATTAGTAATGTACTCGGTGCTTCTTTTGTAGGTTTCTTATTATATTTCTTTTAAGTTTAGGTATATGTATGTTTTTTTTATTTTTTTTTATTACATTATTGTAAAACTGCATATCTCGATACAGGAATGCCCTAGTAAGATGTGCAGCTTATGTTTTCATGTATTTCTTATTTTTTTCAATAAATAAATAAATTATACGTACACCATTATTTCGAAAACGTACGTGAGGAGATCCTAAGGTAACCGTAATTTATATATAAAAATCAGGTTTTTTTTTAAGTGTTCATACCGTAAATCATATTTGTTTGATACAATGCACTTATCGCTATCTTTTCTCAAAACAGTGTTTGAACTCGTCAATCCTGATGCCAATTCTTCCGATTTTTTATTCACTTTTTTCACTTCGGAAAAACTTTTCTCTTCAAGGAATTTTTGTCCCCCGGAGGAGCAAAAAAGGTCACACGGACAATATCAAGTAAATATGTAGTTTGGAGCTTGTGGGTGGTGCTGTTTATATCCAAAAACAGCAGAAAACTCAACGTGATGCGGGCAGAAGCAATGTAGAAATGAAAGATCATCTCACCCTTTTATCATAATTCGAATTATTTTATCGATATTATATATTTTATCATTTCTTCTGAAAATATTGGAGCAATGTTTTAAATCTTTGAATAAAATTCACTAACATCAACTTACGACATGTCATATCAAACAACTTTCATCGTAAACACGATTATAATAATGGTCTCTTCGATGAATTTTCGTAATATTTTCTTAAGGTAGGCTGGTTTGAAAAACCTCCAGAATGAGGTTGATTGTCAATTAACATTTTCTTAAGTTAGACTGGTCGAAAAACCCCCAGAACGAGGTTGATTGTTAACCAACATATTCTTATGTTATACTGGTTCGAAAGAACCCCAGAACGAGGTTTATTGTCAATCAACATTTTCTTATGTTGGACTGGTCGAAAAACCCCTAGAACGAGGTTGATTGTCAATCAAAATTTTCTTAAGTTAGACTGGTTCGAAAAAACCCTAGAACGAGGTTGATTGTTAACCAACATTTTCTTATGTTACACTGGTTCTAAAAACCCCCAGAACGAGGTTGATTGTGAATCAACATTTTCCTAAGTTAGACTGGTTCGAAAAACTCCCAGAATGAGATTGATTGTCAATTAACATGTCGTCTCGTTCAAAAGGGAAAACTATTGACAACTTTGCCTTTATTATAAACAGCTTCATTGCATCATTACCACCATTTTTATCCTAATGGAAAGCATAATTCTACCGGGAGAATTTATTTTTTTTAAATCAGCCATCAAAAAAATTGGAAAAAACTTGAAAAGAGTGATACCAAAAAATACTGAAGCCGAAAGCGACCTCTCACAACAACGTCCACTGGCATAGTAATGCAGAAGGGTTCACAATACTCTCACTCAGAAGGTGGCCCGTGTTATGGCAGTTTAGGTAAACTTGACAATATTTGATTTTGAAAGGCAAAAATGATCACGAGGTAAATATTTCATAAATACTTTCAGCTTTTCAAGTCCTTCAATTATAATATCCCGTGATTCTTCACGGGTTTGCGCTAGTGTATTACTGATGAATGACCCTTCCAACTCTCTTGGAGAACCCACACCAGACTAAACTTTTTACCCTCGAATAACGCCTCTATAACTACGTCCCGAGTACCAGACAATTCGTGTATTTAAATGTAGTTTTGGTCCAAAAAAGGTGAGTTTATAATCCTTACACAATGCCTTCACTTTTATTGTTGCTTTGTACTACTGACAAGATAACATTAACGGCAAAATAAAACAAATTAAAAAGTGTATCATCTTTAAGTATTACAAGAAAACAGAGAAGATGTAAATTTTCATAAAATCATCGTGATTTTATTTCGTCTCTTCTCGACAAACAACTAATAGACTTTCATATTTTCGAAATATGAATCAACGAAAGTATTGGCAGTCATTAAAAAGAATTAATCGATTTAGCTTAGAACAGTAGTAGTATACTGTTTTGTAGGAAAGTTTTACACCGATAAGATGATGCCTACGTCACGTTTATGATTGCATGTTAACGGTTGGTATAAATCTTGCCAAAATACGACCCAACCAAGAAATAACAGCTGTATATTTCTGATACCACGGACAGGTTTGCTAAAGTAGGTTAACTCCAAAAATAGACATTTTTCAGCTAAATTAAAGGTCATCAATTTAAGTCGTCTATAACTGCAATCTGTTTAAAGTGGTTAGAACTGCATTGGAATTGATGATATTTAATTATTCGATGTAATTAAACAGATTATCACGAAAATCTAATAAAAAATAGAGAGTCACAAAATATGAATGGGGCAAGTTGATGACCGGAAAATAAATGGTTATATTCGGAATTGGTGTGAAGTGTCTAAACCTTGAATCAATTAATGCAAGTAATGTACGGTAACTCTACTATAAATAAAGAAGAGAACCTGTTTGTGTGATAAAAAGCGTGCTAAGTAATGGATAACCTTTAAACTGTGAATGAAGGACCTCAAGGCCGTTTGGAAAATTGAATATCGAGTTCAGTAAAAGTCCCATTAAGGTGTTCATTAATTTGTGATAAGTCGTTTTATAAGAAAACAGATTTTGGAAAAAAAGTTGGTGTTGTAATTTAAAAAAGCCGGGTAATAACTATTAACAGACGAGAAGTTCTAACATAAGATGCGTCAAACAAGACAATAGTAAAAACTACAACATTAATTATATCTGCTGTTTATTCCAAGATGCATTGAAATAAATTTCATGGCTAATTTGCATACAATTAAAATTACTCATTGCAAAAATGCAATAAAATATTATGACTGCAATAAATTTATGAACATAATGTCTAGATACTTATTATAATATAATGATAGTCTTGTTTGTCTTTGTAACTGTTATTAGTTATTATCTTTGTTACCGATTATATCTTTTTAACCGGTTATATTTTTTTTAACTATTATTATCTTCGTAACTGTTATTTGCGCATTACTGCTGATGGATTATAAGCTTCCAAACGTATTCCAATATCAAAGATTCTGGCTAAAATAGGATTGCATATCCCCAATAATTTCACGCGAGGCCGTCAGTACAGCCTTCTCATTCTTCCCAGAAGCAGGACTAGCTTACCATTGCTGAGATAATACCCCTGCTCAGACTTACTATGTAAATTATCTGCCTTGCAGGAAATGTAGATATTTCCCACTTGTCTTACTACTAATGTAAGCACAAAGTATTATTAAAAACTGTAGTTATGTATGCGTAACCTTTTGCGAACTACAAGTGACCTTATATATTTATTACGTAAACCATTTTATGTAATTTTCTTTATCGCCTTTGCAAAGTATTTCTATTTCTACCGTATTTTTTTTCAAATAAATAATTAACTAATTACGTGCAGATATGTAACAATCATTAACCCTTAACTGTGTCAGTTTATCATTATGTTATTTTAATTTTTGTTTTGAATCTACGAACGTAAAAATCTAATGGAAATTTAATAAAAAAACCATATAAATAAAAAAAATCAGAAAAAGATTCGGTCACATCTAGGAATTGAACCAAGGACCTCATCCTTGCCCGGACTTTGCTCCACCTCTAAGCTACTTAGACCCTATCCCGTTCGGTCGTATTTAATTGTATATTAACAACCTTGTCTATATTATCTTAATGCATATTATGATAACCCTTCCCAACGTCCCACTTTGTTGTCTCCTTCCCCTCCGAAATTTATTTCAGCCGGAAATATACCCCAATTAGGAATGTCATAGCCCTAGTGGCTTCGGAAAGTTGGGAGCAGTTGGGACTCAATGAAACTCTTCATGGAAAGAAATAAATGAAAAACAAAGTATTGCGAAAACAAACATTATCGTTTCTAATGTTTTAAAAACCGTGCCCGCTGAAGTTGGGCTTTCAGTAAGTCTAGTGTTAAGAGTAGCGGGCGAGGGGCGGGGTAGTCGGGAGGTAGTGTGGGGGAAGGGGAGGGCGGTAGTGACGTAGGCAGCGGGGTCAACAGCACACTAGGGCAGGGTTCGGCAAACTTTCTAGTGAGAAGAGCCAAAGTTTTTATTTTATTTGTGTGAATACCGCACCAAAGTTTTAACAGTTCCCAATCTTCTGGTGCCAGTAATATTATGGCATCTCCAATTGGGATATGTTGTGAGGCTAAGGACTGTGATATTTTAAGTAAACAGAATCCCAATATTTTCGTAGAGCCGAAACATATATTTTCATTGTGGCGATATGACTGCTATAATACGTAACAATGACGACCGAAGTTTCATTGTGTTAAATAATATTCGTACTTCGTACTGATATCTTCTATTTATTTATTCATTTTTCATCTTATCTGTAAAACAGTTATACACCAATATATCAAGAAGAAAATTACAACATAAAAAGTGCACAGGGGCAGTTTAACTATTTTGTGACATGTTTCAAAAGATAGTTGCTGAGCTCTCTGTGACATTGAAAATGTCGATGGTCAATGCAGAATCGTCGCTCTATTTATTGGCGTGTTCTGATAGGCAGAAATTCTCGTTTTAGGAAAAAAAAAAAGTGCAAGCGATCTCCCACGAGTATAGTTGTTAGGGACATATATGTAGGTTAATCTCTTTCAATACAGGTGGAATGATTATAGTACCAGAAATTATTTTAAATAATGTTTACCTAAAAATATTTTTCGGCAGGGTTTTAAAGTATTGACATCGAGCATTCCTATTAAGAATAAGGATACAGGAATGGATAGTATGTACGAGTATATTCCCTCATATAAAGGTCACGCATAAACCTTTTTGTCTTTTTTATATTTCTAGGATATGGTTTTGTTCAGAAGGGGCCCAAATAATGGAGCAATATTACTATGTTCTAACACATGCTTCATATGTTCTCCGTTTTGTAATTCTATAAATAAAAAATAAATAAAGAAATTAGTTAATGATCTCGCATTACGAAGAACAAATCCAAGCATTTTGTTGGCGCGGGAGACAATGTCAGAAATGTAGAAAGAGAGATTTGCTCCCAAAATCACGCCGAGGTCTCGAATCTATATAAATTAGAGTGTTCGTTGGGGGTTTTGCTTTATATAAAAAAAATATATACAGTTATATTCCGAGATTGATGACATTTTGTACACTTGACCTTCAAAACAAGAGAACGGTCACGATTACATGAAATTTTGAAAAAAAAAACACTATCTCCTTTTCCCACCTCTTAGAGAAGAATTTTATCATGTTAAAATATTACACAATTGATGTTCAAAAAAGAGGAAAATTTCTGTCTCCACCAGATTTCAAAAAATCTCCATAAAAGCTGTGCAAAGCCGGAAACTTCAGCTGGTTATCAAATAAATTCAAAACTGTTGATTCAAATTTTGGTGAAGAGTGTTGGACGTTGACGCCATTTATCTATTATGTCCATTGGTACAGTAGGTACTAGTGCAAGCATACCAATAGAGAATATGCATTACGAATGTGCCGTTTTAGTATCGTGTTCTACCAATGAGGCTGCGGAACGGACGTAAAGCTGGAGTTGAAAAGCCGCAAATGTCTATGAAAAGAACCGCATGTGGCTCGCGAACCGCTGCTGACTGGCGACCCC
Source organism: Limnephilus lunatus (assembly GCA_917563855.2). NCBI lineage: Eukaryota > Metazoa > Arthropoda > Insecta > Trichoptera > Limnephilidae > Limnephilus > Limnephilus lunatus. The sequence goes on along the minus strand of OU830597.1, from coordinate 80,333,355 downwards.
CGCGCTAGGGGTACATTGGTTCAATGGAACACCTAACCAACCAACCAACCACCCTACACAAACTAGGTTATATTCCAAGGGTTTAATCAGGAAATAGTACACTAATAAAATTACTAACAAAAATTACTAACTAACTAGCAAAAGAACAAAAAATGCCCAATAATAATTCATTGAATGTCAAAAATGATTTTGTTTGTAGTAAAATGTATTAAAGCGATCCACTAGTACAGGAAAAAATCGAAATCGGAATTCACGCCCTTTTATGGGAGGAGTTTAAAAATACTTGAGAAAAAGCTTTTGGAAAGGTTGTAAAGGATATTTGAGAATTTTTTTTTTAATATTGATGTCGTAAAGGCCTGTAAAAAACATTAATTCCTTTTTTATGCATTGTTTATTGTAATAAAACGGAATTTTTAAAATGATTTCACCAAAACAAGCAGCGCGGACCCTAACACGTTGTTTCTCCGCTCCGTCCGGAGGAGTAATGACGGAATAATGGGGCGCCTGCCAGTCGTTCTTCAGTAGACGGTATAAGGTTCACTTTGATATAACAAATTCGTCTACTGCCGTATTGTCACCGTGATGTCAAAAATACCAACGCGAAAATGCATATTATATTTTATTTTGTGAGGTTCTGGCGTAAATTTCAATTTTTTTTGCGATAATTATATAAGAAACTGAATTCGCCACATTATGCAATAAAACCATATCCGAAAAAGTGTTTATAAGTAGGAGAGTTTGCACTTAAAAATGTTTTTTATAGACCTAATACTTTATTTCTTTCTAATCTTATTAAAAGACTTATCAAAAAAATTACCGATATTTTTAAGGGCCAACCCATGTTCTACACTCAGTATTTAATTAAAGCATCTATAATACTTCTCAGCGATCAAATTTTCAAAACAAAAACATATGATTTTGTATGATTTTGCATTATTTAGTATGGCTTCATCTTAAGTATCGAAAACATTTACAAATAATACTGAGGCCCCAATTTTACTATCTATGTGACTTCCCTCACAGCAGAAGGCCAAAAGGAACCAACGACCGAACGAACTATTTTTATGAACAGAAGTTATTTTTATATCTAAAAAAATCCACATAACTGATACCACCGACTGCAATGTTAGGTATGTCGATCTGTACAAATATACATTAAATTTATATATTTTAAAATTGTGTGCAAAAAGTTCATCTCTTTTCATATTCTTCTTTCACTGTTGGACACCGAAATGCCACAAGAAAATGAGACATCTAGGCTATTAATTTGTCAAAGCAATAGATCCCCGATCAAGGCTGAAAGTGATGATAATGATGTATTAATATTATGTATCAAATATTATAGTAAACGTGTTAATTTATATATTTTTTAAAACAGTTCAATATATTCTGTGTGAACTAGGTTATGTATTAGATACCTACAAAATATTCTTTCAATTTTGCTCAAAGCAATCTACGTAATTAAATATGACACATATTAATTATTCACATACTTGTCTTGTACTCCATACGAAAACATAATAATTGCTTCAAGTCACTTAACAATTGCGGCAAGGAAATTTAGAGCAATGCATGTTCGAGTTTGCTATGACGTCACTGGATTATACTGACAACAATGAAGTTACTTGAGCCGTGGAAATCGGAAGATTCGCCGTGAAAAACAAATCGAAAAAGCACTTTAACCGTACATTTAGACGCTATTTAAACAAAAAAAGACCGTGGTAAGACTTGTTTAATGAGTTTGGTTATTTAATTGGTAATTTGTTGGTTTTTACGTGGAAAACTATTGGTTACTTGCTTTTAAATGTCAGCTGCAATGTTTTGAGGCATGGCACTTAGGCAAAAGCCAGCGGGCGTGTTCCGACACCTGGCGGCGCTAAAATTGAACACACCGTGGGAGCGATGTATACATGATTGAATCGGCTGCGTTTATTGGCGATAACGCAGCTCCGGTATGCAAATAACATGATAATACAACCACTCACACATCACGAACACAACCTTACTCCACATGTCCGTACCGGGGCGGTATTTATCCCGGCGTGTGGGCACGTCACTATTGAGAACACAACTTAGCGAGCTAGTGTTCGCGCCTAGCGGAAAAACGATGAACTACAAGAGACGCCATCTTGGCCGTCAGCATCCGGGAGCTTTACTTTCCAGCGCGCGCTTTTATGTGCGTTTGAAACCGCCTAAATTTTAGGACCAAGTACAAATAAACCACCGAGAGGAAAAGGAGTGAGCATTTGAGACATCCGAGAACCGAACCACTATCTCTGACTTCATATTTTTACGTGATAATATAAAATTGACTAAGATCAGTAGGAAGTTTTCTCTCCTTTCTACTGAATAATTTCAAGACAAGTTTATAAAATTCCAATGAAGAGAATATTTTATTTGGGGCCTTTAGTCATTGTAAATAATTACTTCTGATAGAGTGAACAAATATATATAATTATTTTGGAAGAGAGATCAGATATTACTTTTTTTTTAAAGTGTGTTTATTCAGTTTTAATTTTACAATATTTTATCTTACCAGTCTTACGAAACTGATCAATCAATTTGATTGTAAGAAATTTCGCATTTTTTCGAATTAATTAATACTATGTACCTACTTTTCAGTTTGACATAGTAAATACTAAATATAATGCTCGATATTAAAATATTAATAATTACAAAATACTAATTATTTTAATGTTTTTGAATTGCGTTATAGCAAAAATATTTTACACACGGTGAGAAAAACATAAATAAGGGAACTATATTATTTGATTTCATGTTCTACGGAGGTAGAAAGATTTTTGAATAAGATGTCTCATTTTTTATATTTTCAGTTAATGCGTTAAATATTTCCGGAATTTTATGCCTTTTTGTTCTATCACCGTATACATTTTGAGATTTATTAATAACTAGCTGGGCTACCCGGCTTCGCTCAGGAAAACATTTGAGAGTGCTATGGAATGTTTCACAATGATGATCCCGATTCCCTATTCCCGAACATTCCACGACATACTCCGCCACCCCTTCCAGAACTTTCTAGAGTTCTATAGAACCTTCTTGAACTTTCCGAAATTTCAAGAGGGCGAAACTTCCAGCCCTTATATCTTCAAAAGCATGCCCTTTAGGTAAAAACGGGTACCTTTTTTTCCCGAGAGGGGACAGAGATCTACCACACCTTATAACTCCCTTGATAGTACCGGGACTCGTTTCTGAGTTTTTGAGGTCCTCGAGTTTTTTTGGATTTTATTTTATAATATATAGCTGTTTCCCGGCATGCGTTGCAATGCCATATTCAAATAAATAAAATGTTACTCCTTGCATGTCCTTTCCCGTACGTTCCCCTCCAGCGTTCCACTTCCAACTTCCCCGCCACCGCTCTCCCGCTCCCCCGTCCCGCCAACCCCCCTGGCACTTCATTTCTTGACTCCTCTCCCGCCCGGCCCGTAGCCGAAACTTTTTTCTAATACTAACATTATTAAACTCGTGATATCTTTCTAATTAAATATCCGACTTGAAAAATTCAAAAAGTTAAATCAAGGTATTGAAGCTGTCTTGAATATGAAGTAATTTATTTTGATAAGGATTTACACCAAGATACAAATAAAGAGCCTTTTCAAGCGGCGACATATTAATTAAATTTTTAAAATAAATGAATACTTATTGTGGCATAACCATAATAGTTAGACATATGCTGTTGCGAACTTTTTTGTAAATAATGATGTGTTCTACAAAGTCGTAGTACATTATTTTATTCTATCATCAATAGTTTTCGCAGCGCACGCGATGTAAAGAATATTTTAGGTAATTTTTTTACACCTTGGGTTGCATTATTGGAGTTTTAGTAAGGATCCCTAATTTTTTTGAAAATATAATATAGCCTATGTCACCCGGGGATAGTGTGGCTTCCCAACAGCGAAAGAATTTTTCAAATCGGTTCAGTAGTTTCGGAGACTATTCGATGCAAACAAACAAACAAACAAACAAATCTTACCTCTTTATATAGTGTATAAGTAGATAAGTAGATAAGTAGATAAGTAGATAGTAGATAGTAGATAAACATTTGTGCTTCTCTATGCCTAGTAGGGTGGTTGTGGTTTACAGGTTTTTTGAATTCTGTATTCCAGAATTCATCTAGCGTTAATTGGTAATCTACCTTACTGTGAATAGAGAGGACATTACACAAGGAGAAAAAACATAAATATCCATTACATCACAAAATTTATCAATCAGTCCTCCTGTCCGGAGCCAGTGGTACTTTGGCACTTCCAATTATGAAAAAAATTGTAGGCGGAAAAAAACGAGAAAAATAATGTCAAGGAGGGCAGGAAAAATGAAAAGACCGTGATTAATCAAATTTTGTAAATTAACGCTCTAAGCTAAATAAACGTGGAATCAAACAAGGGTGATACTAAGAAAATACTAATTGTGTTTTAAGTCTGTTATCAAAAATATTATTTGACACTATCTTTCTTTATTGCATACGCCGGGTTCAAAACCCGAGGCCACTAGAGTCAGAACTAAAGATCTTACACGATCGAAACAGAGGCTCCATTGTTTTTTCCCTACAACTCTTCCCTTCCTCACTTTCTTTAATCTGACAATATAATCCAATCGTGGATGCTACAATCCCAATGGAACCAGGTTTTGCGGACTCGTGTTGGGTATACATAAAAAAAATCAACAACACTGAAGAAATGAAAATACCCGGCGCTAAATTTGGGAGACGCCTTAGGAATCATTTATTGGATAACCGACACCTTAACCGGGCACCCCAAGTGAGTAGCGGGCTGGATCAAGAGAGACTGGTTGCGGGAGGCCTTTATACCTCTCCAACCGGACTCTCTCGACCCATCGCCTTGTCTGGAGGGGTGGGTTAATTAAATTTTATTATCCCATTAACAAATACGTCAATGGCTCACTCACAGTTGAACTTTCTTGCTTCTGAAATCTTCAATAATCAATAGAAATAAAGTCAACAGACAAATAGCACATTTCAGGAAGGCGCTTGGATATTTTTTGACAAGTGCATATGATGGTGTTTTATGCCGTTTGGTACTCAAATAGAGGAGAAAATTTTGTTTATGTTTACCTGAATATGTATGTATATGTTAATGTATGCATGCATTTTTAATGTATATGTATGCATTTACATCTGTACAAATGTATACACGAGTATGTAAGGGTGGGTAAATGTATTTATACATGTAATGTTTATTTATGAACTCATATAAAACTAGAAAAAATAATTATGCATGTGTAATGTGTATCTGTTCTAAGCCTTCTGCATGTCTTTTTCTATTGTCTTCTTTCTACTTTAGATTATAATTTTTCCAATTTTCATTATAACTTTTCTACTAAAATTTTTCCAAATTTCAGCATGTTATGCATATTTAATATGTTTACACTATACTTCAAAGTAACTTTATTCCATTGGTTACCATAAAACAGGAAGCCGACTAGTATGTTTATTTAATGTATCACATATATGTAAATGTATTAATTTAATATCATGTATTTATAAATAATAAAAAAATACATCCGTTATTCATGGACCCACGTACCCTCTGATTCCTACCCTCCTCTCGTTCATCTTTCCTTTTCAGAACGTCTTCCCATTCCTTTCCTTAAAAAAATCCTCCACCCACCATCCCCTAAGACGATATGGCCCCTGACGGAACTTATTTTCCTTGGAGCCTCCCGTGGGTAGCTTATGAAAAAAAATAATAAAAATAAATAATATGGACGCACTTATGATTTGAGATTTAAGGACAGAGGAATTATCGTGATTTATTTTTGGGGTATTAAGCCGTTTGCGCTTCCTCCTTCTTTAGCCAACGTTTCTGACAGGTTTACACTGTCCATCTCAGCAACTGACCTCATGATGTGCAATGAAAGTGGATAGCTACGTTTGGTGATTTATCAGAGGTGCCCGGGTTCATAAAAAAAATAGTAAAAATAAATAATATTGGCGCAGATATGATTTGAGATTTAAGGACAAAGGAATTATCGTGATTTATTTTTGGGGTATTAAACCGTTTGCGCTTCCTCCTTCTTTAGCCAACGTTTGACAGCTTTACACTGTTCATCTCAGCAACTGACCTCATGATGTGCAATGAAAGTGGATAGCTACGTTTGGTGATTTATCAGAGGTGCCCGGGTTCATAAAAAAAATAGTAAAAATAAATAATATTGGCGCAGATATGATTTGAGATTTAAGGACAAAGGAATTATCGTGATTTATTTTTGGGGTATTAAACCGGCGCTTCCTCCTTCTTTAGCCAACGTTTCTGACAGCTTTACACTGTTCATCTCAGCAACTGACCTCATGATGTGCAATGAAAGTGGATAGCTACGTTTGGTGATTTAGCAGAGGTGCCCGGGTTCATGGGGGTAAGGTTTGTCTAGGTATTGGCGTCGGATGACTTAGACAGACTGAACCCCAGATTTCTACCCACCCCTCAAACCTTTTTCGTTCGCAGAACTCTTCACTCCTTCCTTTCGTTTAAAACACACTCCACACAGCATACCCAAAGATGATATAAAGCCTGAGGGAAATTATTTTCCGCAGGGCCTCCTGTGTGGCTTTCATGTAAAAAAAAATAAAGCTGTCCAAAATGATGGATAAAGAAGGAAAAATGGCAACACGGCTTAACGCCCCAAAAATAAATCACTAGAAAATAGATGCAATTAATTAAAAATTATACAATACAAGGTGACCGTGATAAAGTGGTAAGCTTCGGGAGGTGATTACAACGTTTTGAGGTAGTTTTCAGGTAAAACAGGTAGTTTTCAAAAAAATCATAAAAGTATTGGAAATAACGGAATTAATTTCTAAAACGGTAAATTTTCTTTTTTACATCTAAAATCGTGCAGAATCAATTCCCGAAGTTAGTGCGCTTTACCCTCGGACAACTTATATAATCTACCTACGCTATTTTTACAATAATTTCACATTTTTTTCTATTGCTTAAATAAATTAATCTTCAATGACTTTTGTATCGCAAAACCTGAAAAATCTATTTCGGATTCATGCATTCATGTTAATTGCGACGCAAGAATTAAAAATACAACTAATGGAATACCAATAAAAATCTCAAAATGTGGGAAACATTACAACCCGAAAGAAATAATAACGTGTCTAATAATATTTAATATCTTCTAGAAGATAATATTATTTAAGTCCATAAAAAAGAAGCAATCAAAATCCAATACTAATTTCATCCATCCAAATTATTGACCCACTCGAACGCTGACATCACAGAGTCATCGTAGGGTCCTCGCAAGCCTCTTTTGTTAGCAGCCAGACGATGCCCAAAGGGCCGGAGAGTGGGGACTGAGGGTATAATTTATAAAAACCCTTAATGACAACAGAGCCTCCCCAGGGTAGAGATGAGAACCAGCGATATGCGCCGCGCTTGTTATTGGAGAATTTAACTCGATGCATTGTAACCTGAAAATGTGACAATCTTTTTTACAAAGAAGGGGATGTTAATGAGAATACTTCTCTTCCTTGTTCGGGACTTTCAATAGAGTAATCATCTAGTTAATTGATCGTCTATTTAATTAAGGGTTAATTTGATGGCGTTTTCTTTGCAGGGGTGCAATAAAGTTCAGTGGAATACAATACACGAATAGTAATAAAACATAATAAAGTTATCACTACTGCTAAGCAGCAAATTCGTTTTTGTTTTCGTTGAGGTAGGTCTTCGTAATGAAATTGAGATACATAGAAATTTTGTTTAAAATTTCTCTTTACCAATGGAAATATTTTTAATAACGCCTTTTCTGTGTGAGTTATGAAAATATTAAATACTACTATATTCGAGAAAAAGAAAATACGCCTTAATATATAGAGGGAAAAGGGTGAAATCGGGAAGAAAAAATACAAACATAAAAGTTTTAAAAATAGAGTTTTATGTATAGTGGGAAAGATAAACCTTTTAAAAAAAAAATGTTTTTGAAAAATCGTTTTCGTTGATATTTATACTATACAGCGATATTGTTACGATTTCATTGTCTTTTACATAATTCTATATTAGTCCCAGCGAAAGATCATACGTGACTTCATCGTTCTAGTATTTTCTGTATTTTACGTTTTCAAACAAGACGCGTGAGAAGGAAGAGGGCAAACGTCGATGACGTCCGTAACAGCTCTCGCTGGGAATAGTCTATTTGAAGTTTGTGAGTAGGTATCACCCGCAAACCCTCATAATGGTTTCATGACAATTCAAAATTAACTCAACTCAACACCTCGTTGAAAAGTCATTAAAAGCTATGACAAAACGAAAAATAGCCCATAAACTAACATGACGTAACCTATTTAACAATTTTTTTCATTACGTTTGATGACTTTCCAGAGGAGGTGTTGAGTTGAGTGCATTCTGAGTTGTCCCTTGTCCTATTGTCCTATTGTCCCCTCACAATATACTATTAAAACCAAAGAAATAAATTTGTTATGAGGGGAACTATAAATTACAAAACAGTTATATAAATTTCACGTACAACTTCACTCATCATATAAATCGCCGTTTAAGACGTATGATATGCTCATGATGTGAATACAATGTCATGGTGATAAAAAAAAAAATCGATTAAACTTATTTAATATTGGTATTTCAATTGGGATGCCAAGTCCCACTTGATTTGCACAGTTGTAAGTAATTTAGGACTAGATGTGCATTCAAATAAAATAAGTTGTACAGACATTTTTGTTTTTTTTTTTTACTATTTTTCATAAGTTTTCTCCAGAAGGCCGTGATTATTTGAGAATCAGATTTAAATAAGTAAAGAAATATTATGTTACATTCAATATTACACTTTTTAAATACAAATCCCAGGAATTAATTTTTGTTCATGCTTGGGGATTTCTCTTTTTGAAATGCTTAATGTTTTTTTCTTCTATTTAAAAAAAAAAATTTTTTTTATACTTTGGCACAAAGCAGTCACTTTGTTGTTTGATATATTTAATGAAATAAAATAATTGTTTATAACCACGATTTATTTTTTAATTTAAAATATTTAATACCTAACGGTTTCGCTTAACACAAGCGTGATCAGTTTAATTTTATACCCTGATGATGCTTGTGTTAAGCGAAACCGGTTGGTATTAAAAAAAATCGTGGTTATAAATAAAGCAATTGCTTAATGTTTTATTGCTGACAGTATTTTGGTATAAAAAGAAAAGTTTTACTATTTGTTTGCCTGAGAATTTTTTAGTAATAGGTATATTTCTTTATACTTTAATTGCGATCATCTTTCTTTTCCCAAAAATATGGACGAATTGACCCACAGATTCCTACCCACATCTCATATATTTTTCCTTCCCAGAACTTCTTCTCCTTCCCTTCCCCAAAAGACTTTTTTTTCTCAGAGACTCATGTGTGGAGCTACGAGTAATGTAAAAAATGTAATAAAGAAATTTTCTCTTCCCCATCTCCATCTCCTTCCCCTCCCCAGTCACCACCTTCAGCTTTACAACATACCCCAATTGGTGATGTCATAGTCTCACTGGCTCCAGACGGGAACAGTTGGCAACTCTTGTGCGGTATTTATATTTAAAAAAAAATAAACGTCCCACAACAATTTTTCTCAAAGCGTATACGAGTATAACACCTTTGGGGAAACTGTATGGAGGGTCTTTTTAAGGAAAGGAAGGAGAGAAAGTTGAGGAAAGGAAAAAAATGTATGAGAGGTGGTAGGAAACTGGGGATCAGTGAGTCCAGGGGTGATAGACGTATGAATCCATCCCTTCCAATGTGGTGCAAAGCGATGGGTTGGGAGAGTTTGGCTGGGAAGGTCAAAGAGTCTCCCGCAACTCCATTCTCGTAGATGTATGCATAGTATAAATAATTCCCTTCAGGGCCTACGTCATTTTAAGGGATGCTGTGTGGAAGGTCTTTTTATGAATGGAAGGAGAGGAAGATCCTGGAAGGAAAAAGGGGTGAGTGGTGGCTTGAAATCTGGGAGTCAGTGTGACCAGGAGTGACGTATGGATGAATCTACCCCTCTCACAGCGGTGCAAGGAGATGTTCCAAGAGAGTCCTGCAGGAGAGGTAAAACGGTCTTCCTCAACCAGTCTCTCCTGATTCTGCCTGCCACGCAGTTGATGGGCAGATGCATCCGTTGCCAAGACTCGGACAAACCTCACCCCATGCACATCTCCAAGCAAAAACTTTCTATTTAAAGTGTTTATCGGAAGTGACCTGCAGGTAAGTATGTTTCTGTATCCATTTGTAAATAGAAAAATTAGATAGAACCTAAGAATTCTGAATAAATTGTACAGCGCCCTTGAGGTGATTTTTCACTAAAACGGCGCTCTATAAATTATCCAATTATTATTATTATTATGAAACCGGCACCACTGCTAAGTTTTCAAACGTAGAAAACGACTTAGGGTGACTTATGGCAGAGGGGTTGAAAATCCAATAAACGGTTCCCAAAATAATTTGTTTATTTCTTTTATTACACAGAAAACTTAATTTTTCCAGGTGTGCGGCTTTGGTATTCTAGTGGTTAGACAACCCTCCAATATCGTTAGCTTATTAACCACTCAAACAACACCGCGATTTAAACTTTTTCCTCCGATTGCTGGTGATTTTTTGGAGATCATTTTGAATATTTACCGCCCACATTAAAAAAATCATACGTCAGAATTTTAATATTTTGAACTTCAAACAAATATTTATCACATATTTGTAGGATTTAAAAACAAGAACTTTGTGAATTTTGGTCCAAAAACTTTGGGAAAAAAATATGTCCAATTTTGGACTGCTGTCAATCGCAGAAAAATAAAGAGGGTCCACATTTTACCCTTAGTTTCTGTTAGTTAGATAAAAAAATACTGTAACGCTAATATGATTTAAGAGATATCAAACATTTTTTTATGAAAAAAACTTACCTTCAAGCAGAAACACACAAAGAAAAACTTGTCTCCAACTCACGAGATCAATATTAGGATTTATTGATATAATAAATAATTTTAATGTCGTTTTAAACATAAACGTAATCAATTTGGGAGGCGGGAATGGGTACCGCCGCCCCGGGAACCTTTATTAGATAACCAACACCTCTGCAATAGGTCACCCCAAGTGGTTCGCTACGTTTGGTGATTTAGCAGGGGTGCCCGGGTTCATGGGGTGAGGTTTGTCTAGGTCTTGGAGGCGGATGACCAGGACACACTGAACCCCAAATTCCTACCCAACCCTTTTCTTCCCCAGTCCTTTCCATAAGAAAACCCTCCACACAGCATCCCCAAAGATGACATAGGCCCTCAGGGAACTTATTTTCCTCAGGGCCTCCTGTGTTTATCTCATGTAAAAATAAAAAAATCAATCTACTAAAATTGTTTTTTTTTTCTGATAAAATATTACAACGAAACAACGAGACTTTGTTGACGATACCAGGGGTTAAAATGGATACCGCAATCTAAATTTCATATTAGTGGTATTGTTTACACGAAGCAAATAAATGTTCAAAAGAAGAAGAAAAACACCCTAGAGAGATAAAACCACCCAAAATACGTGAAACATTTACCAAATTCATTGAAAATACATAGATTCGTAAAATAAAAAACATCCACAGCACCGAGAAGCAGAACTTCTCATGATAATAATCGAGTCTTTGCGAAAAGTACCAAAAACTTGTGCATGTGCTTCTGATTTTATTCAAAGCAGCCACATGATGGAAAGAGTATATCAAAAACTGTTTCATTTTTTTCACATCCGAGTGTTGTGTGTGGTTTTTTATGCCGTGTCTCCAATTTGCCCGACAAATGCCTACAAGTTGCATTTTTGAAAGGGGCATGGGGTAAAGAGGCCGGTCCCGGCGTACGAAGAGTACCATTACCTTGGGGTCGATTTATCGGCGCATGCGCTGGGCGTCCCCCACACTCCTCGCTGCTGGGCGCCAAAACGGATTACTAGAAAGGGGGAGGGGAATGGGGGAGGAGTACTCAGCCTAAGATTGGTAGCGGCAATTATAATATCCTATTGCTGCTTTGGTCAAGGCATCGCAGGCGACAGGCAATTGGCAAAAGGCAATATGCATATTCGTCGTGCTACGCAATTGCGCAGAATTCTATGCATATTTAAAAAAAAAATTACAAAAAAAACAATAGTTTAGTAAAACACGTATCGAGCAATATCGAATTTTACGTTAAATTTTGTAGATATATTGATTTGACTGCTTTATTTTACTGAGTGGCATAAGTGATAAAATCACTGTCAATGCAAAAAAAAACGATTGAAAATGTCCCTTTTACAAAGTGTCATATTCCTAACGTATAGGGGAGTGAAGGTTGATAATAGTTCCAGTATGGTTGTCACCCTTGTGGTAACTTTACTTTTATGCGTATCTACCCTAACGGATACTTCACTCAACTTACCTATTAAACGTGAGACACATAATAAAAAATAACTAAGTATACAGGAGTGGAAAATCTATTTAAAGTATCGGGTAACGTCACATTTCCGGAAGGGCGCTAACGAGCTGTCAGGGAAGCTTGATATTTGTAGTCGATAGTGTGTGCCTTACCTACATGCAAAACTCGCTGTGGGTCATGAATTCCAAACGAATGAACTCGGAGCGATATTGGCTTTCTATTTTAAAGTTATAACGCGTACCTAGTTGCTAGAGCCTGGCTGCTGTATTAAAGGGAAGTTGATTTCAAATACCCCACCCCTGGCGGTGATTTGGGTAAGTTTCAAAGTTTGCGTAATGCTCAAACTTACCAAACATTAAACTCAGGTAAATGGTCGTTCGTTGAATATATTGCAGGTGACATCGAAATTTTAAACATTTATTCTGTAATGTTACGTGAATTATTTCTCTAGCAGTAGAAGTAACGTAATTTACTGGTACTTATTACATTTTATGGTCACAAATTTACAGCTGAGAAATACACTACTATTATTTTATTGGTACTAAAAATAATAAAACAATGAAAGATATTCATAACATGACATATTGTTGAGTAGTTACGATTTACGATCATCGGCTACGAATCTGGAGGTCGAGGGTTCAAATCACGACGTGCGGAAATTAATTTTATTTTACTAATTTATATATTAAGTGTTTTTGTGTTTAATTCGTAGAACTCCATTTTAATTTTTAGAAATTTAATAAAAATTAAATTTGATAATGTTATTATCGAGTTCTGCAAACATTTTAGAATGTATTTTAGTTACATCTGTTTTGACTTGTAAGGTCATTTTTAAACTGTGGTGAAGCCACGTGCGGACGACTTATATATAATATTTTAAATGTTAATTTATGAAGGTGTCTAAATTGATTTATTACCGGTTAATCCAATTTGCAGAGACAATAATTGAGAGAGTGATTATGCGGAATTCCGAATCTTTCCTTTTTGGTTCCCCTTGCACTTTTTCTTAATTGATAACTTAACGAAAATACATTCTAAAGTACTTAATAACATTATCAAATTTAATTTTAATTGAATTTCTAAAAATTACTAATTTATATCTTTTCTGTGATTATACATTAAAAATAATATTAATTTAGTAAACATGCGGCATGTTCCATATTTACAGTATCCACCATTCGGAATCGAAACGTTGCTTCAAATAGCTTTAACCGTGTTTGGAGACCAGATCTGAATAGTAATAATAATAATTGGATGACTTCTTTAGCGCCATTTTCAAGGGCGCTTTAAAACAGTAACATACTTTCCCAGTTTCCTCTCCCCTGTCTTCTTCCCCTCCTCATAACCTTCAATCTCACAAAATACCCCAAATGAGGATGCCATAGTTTCGTTGGTTCCGGACGGTTGAGAGCTTGCGCGGTATTCACACAAAAAAAACTTATAAACTGTCAACTACATAATTTTTTTAATTGAAGAACCCATTCATATTCATACGACTATTGTAAAAATGATATATCAGTCAAAAAAGAAACAAATAAACAATCGGGTTTCAATATTGTAAAACGTATTACGAAAATAAGAACTTTGGTACCTAATTTCTTGATTTCATCAAATCCAAAATACGATAAAAAGTACGAATAAAATAGTACTGGCATGTGTGTGTGTTTTTCAAATCCCTTGTAAGTAAATAACTGGAAAATTGAAAGTACAATACAAAAAAACAACCTCTTTCTTCTTGCTTTCATTCGTCAATAATTGAACACGAGCCGAGAACATTACCTAATATCAAAGACTCAAACCAAGAATATAAAGGAATTTTCCTCGTATACAATATTATTAGGTTTATTGTAAGTTCTTATTTTCATAAAATTAAAAATTCAAACGTATTTTAAACAAAAAAAACTGATAAAACATACCAAGATCCGAACCCAGCAGTAGAGAAGTTTAGTGTTTGAAACGGGAATGTTGAATAAGTTGGTTTTCATACTCACCTGAAATAAAAGAAAAATACAAAAATCAGTTAAAGCCTTTAAAAATTATTCAAACATTCTTAAAAATATATAATAATAAATAACATGTCGATATATACACTTTTGTTGTCTTAATTCCCTGTGAAGATTAAATTTATTATATCGCAGATAAATATTTCATTTTTTTAGCGGAGAACCTAACCAGATTTTCCAGGTTTTCCTCAAAAGCGACATCTCTGGTCTACTAGCGAAATAAATACGGACTTAGAAATGCTTGCTGCAAATTATGTCGCCAGATGGCACTGACTGCAAAGCCAAGTAATTCAAGTCAGACCAAACGTAATTTCGATACCAAAAATATTGAAGTCGATGCCGTAGGGTTTTTTTAGAAATACTTTTATCCCTACCAAAAACAGAAGACCCCCAAACAAGGTAAAATTTTATAATAAATAGAACGGCGTTCTATTTTTTAAAAAGAACAGTAAATGATTCCATTTTTACGGCAAATAAAACTATGTAGAAAACAAACTAACAATAGTGTCAAATGAATACTAGAAAGAGGGGGTAGAGGGATGGATTCCCTTAAGTGGACTGCTACGAATGGTGGCTTAGCAGGGGTGCCCGGGTTCAAGGGATTCATGAGATTTATCCGGGTTTTGGTGGCGGATTCTAAGTTAATAATTAGTTTAAACCCGTTTAATGTTTATAAAAAATCTAGATTTTTCGTGAATAATGCTCAAGGTTTATAACTAAAACTTAGGAAGTGAGCTTGTTCACGAAACGTGTCGGTTTTTTATAAACGTGGTTAACATTAAGAAATCTAATATAATTTTGAATTGAAATGGTGCAATAAAATATGTTTGCTGTGGTACGTACATATTGACAATGTAAAAACGTAGATAAAATCATTAATATTTTATTTTTACCGACCTTTATAGTTAAACGTATATTTTCATCCTAGTTCTGTAGAACAAAAAATACTAAATTCGCCGACCAACCATTCCGAAATGTTTCTAACTTTTCTTGCGTGCTTTGCCTTTTTCTACACATGGAATTAAGTGATTGATATATTAGGCGCAGTGCTAATTTAAGACCACTGGGAATATAATTTATTATTACAAGAGCGGCTGGTGATTATTGCAGTGGAACCCGCCATAGGGCATGCGATATTAACTATATAAAGCGGTGTTCCCGCTTCTCGCTGTGGATCCACTAAATTTCTCCCGCTTAATTTAAATGGAAATTTTGACAGGGTTGTTTAAATCACAAACGCAGAGCCCGAAACGGATAAAACATCACGGTTATTCACGTATTTTTTAAGAACATTCACTTATCTTGTACCTAATTTTTTTATGTGAATACCGCACTAAAGAGCCAAATTTTCAATTTTTTTCCAACACAGGTGTGGGTTCCGCCGCCACGGGAACCATTTGAAAGTCTTGACGTGATAGCCAACAATTATTAATTGTCGAACTTCTAAAAGTAAATACGTTTTTTAATAAATCCGTGAGAAGCCGCTTCGAATAAGTGCGACGTTTTAATAAAAATACATTTTGGAATCAAGTTACGTTCCGCTTAATGTTTCTAATAAGTAATTATGAAATAAACACATTGGTAAAGATTGGCCGCTGAGTATAAAAGCGCTAAATTCAAAAGACGTTAAAGGTAATCAAAATTCAATTTCTTGGCTCATATATATTCGTAAATGATCACGGGAATCTTTATTAGGTACCTACAAAATTATTTAGGGACACTTTCGTTGGCTTTCTTTGATTTTGTTTTTTTTTCATAGCATCCCCGATTGGGTTAAATTGCTAAGCTGAAGGTAGATACTGAGAATATCTTCCACTCTGGAACGTTTCACAAATATACTAAAATTTAAAATAATTGATTTTGAAATAACACAAATTAATAATATTCATTCATATTTTGTTTTATTTGGAAAAGCAACAGTTTATAAAAATATTGTTTGATGACATACATATGTATAAAAATTTAACCAATAACAGTTTTTCACTGATGTATAATAAAATATTAAGTGCGTAGGTATAAAGAAAAATAGTTAAATTAGATAATGTGGATGGGATGGTGGAAGGGAGGGGAAACGGATGGATCAATTCTGTGTAAATAGTGGTATGTATGTGTAAATGTTATTTATTCATTTTAGATTTGAAAATGTTAGGTGCTATGTTAAATAAGTCGAATTCACTTTATGTCATGTTAAAGATGAGTGAAGCGCGGTGGATGAATGTATTTTGTTTAGAGTTAGTTTTGCATTGAGGAATGTATAATGCGTGGTTTTGTCTTGTGTGTCTGATGGGCACTCTTCGTTGAATTCTTTCTAGTAATTCCGGGCAATCTATCATAGAGGTAGCTATTTTTCGTAGAAATAGTACGTCTGCAAAATTTCTTCGACTTTCCAAAGACGATATCGTGAAG
Organism: Limnephilus lunatus; assembly: GCA_917563855.2. Lineage (NCBI taxonomy): Eukaryota > Metazoa > Arthropoda > Insecta > Trichoptera > Limnephilidae > Limnephilus > Limnephilus lunatus. Next base: position 80,316,567 of record OU830597.1, on the reverse strand, counting down.
AACGTGGCTGACTCTTCGTGGCTTAGATGAGGACGATAGCTCCGAAAATCAAGGTATCGTAGAAATCGGTTTTGCACTTTCTCAATCCTTTCTATGTGACATATGTATGTACTTGGGATTCCAGATTTCAGAGGCGTACTCCAGAGAACTGCGTACGTACTCAAAGTAAAGCATTTTCATGGTTTTTACTTTTTTAAATCTTTGCAGGTTCTTCTCCAGCCGGAATCTCTCGACCCATCGCTTTGCACCGTGGTTGGAGGGATGCATTCATACGTCCGTCGCTCCTTGACACACTGACCCCCAGATTCCTACCCACCCCTAATACCTATTTCCCTCCCAGTACTTTCTATCCTTCCTTTCCTTAAAATAGACCTCCACATAGCATCCCCTTAGAAGATACAGGTCCTGAGGGAAATTATTTTCCTCGGAATATTTCTTTTTAAATGCTCCCTACCGCCTGGAATCAGTGAGACAATTTTGTTTTTGAAAAAGCTCCACACAGGAGGCCCTGAGGAAAGGATTTCCCTCATGGCCTATGTCATCTTTGCTGATGCTGTGTGGAGGGTTTTTTTAGGGAAAGGAAGGAGAGGAAGTCGCGGGAAGGAAAAAGGCATCAGGGGTGGGTAGGAATTTGGGGGTCAGTGTGTCATAGTGAATAAATCCACCCCGCTGCGGGTAAGGCGATAGGTCGAAAGAGAGCTTCCTCAATCAGTCTCACCCGATCCGGCCTGCCACGCAGTTGGTGGGCAGACGCATCCGCCGCCAAGATCCGGACAAACCTCATCCCAATAAATGGTTACCGGGGCGGCGGTAGGTGTGGCATACCCAAACGGATTAGGTTGTGAGGCTGAAGGTAGTGGGGTTGGAAAGAAAATGTGCTAGAAGAAGGGGGGGGGGGGAGTTCCTGGATATTCAGAACTGGTCACCAAATGTATTTGATACTATATTTAATAAGATGCTAATGCACATAAAAAAAATCAAACTGCACGACTGAACAAAAAAAAATTGTTAATAACCAAAGATTTTTTTTTCTAAATACATTCGTATCCTTTGAAAGTAAAATAAAAATAGAATAAAGAAAAGTACGTAATAACATTTGAAAAACAAAATGCTGACCAAAATACGGACCACTTAATTAGTTGCCATATTTGATCAGCAATGATTTCTCAATAATTCAAAGAATCTTTACTAGCTTTCTTCTATAAAAAAAAATATAAGCAAAATTTCTTCGAAGGGCTGTCAAGAAATTTTTGAAGGTCCGTCAAATTGTTAAGAAATAACAGCGTTATAATAAAATATTCATCTCAATCTATCTGGTGTGACGATCCCAGGCAAACAAATTTCCGGATAATTTAATTCATTTTATTGCAAATTATTTCCTCTAGAATAAATCTTGTGTAAAAATAAATCAATCTCAATAAAATGTAAACAGTGCTTTTACAATCATCAATTACAATAAATTTGAAACTTTCTCTGCGATAAAATTAGAGGAAGTACGATTTTGAATATGATTTTATTTACACATCTACCATGATGATGATTTATGATTTATGAAAATTATGATTTTGATAGAGGTGAGAGCTTCTCATTATTGACCGATTAGTAGCTGAGTTTACAAATGCGTCGGGTTCCCACTCAGGCATCGTGAGTTTAGAGTATTCCTCTGTTAGCTAATTTAGTTAGTATTCAACATTTTCAGCTCATATATATTTTTTTTTTTTACAGTGAATACCGCACAAGAATCTCAACTGCTCCCGTCTGGAGCCAGTGAGACTATGGCATCCCCAATTGGGGTATGTTGTGAGGCTGAAGGTAGCGGGGAGGGGAAGGAGGTGGGGAAGAGGAAGGTTGAGAAGTACCTGGCTATTCAGATCTGGTCACTAAACACGGCTAAAGCCATTTTCAAGCAACGATTCAATTCTGAATGGTGGTCTTACACCAGGGCGATACTAATAGTATCTTCCACTCTGGAACGTGCCGCAAAAATATACTAAAGTAGAAGAAGTTTTTAAACTCTTGTCAGATTATTCGTGCCACGGGAACATTAATCTGTACTATTTTTTTTTTTTATTATGATAAACAGCGAGAAGCGGGACCAAAATGCCGTTTAATATGCATTAGCTTAGGCAGTCCGTCGATTGGCACTTTTTGGTATTCTAAAAAGGATTCATAATCTGTTCGAAGGTGTCGCCAATTTAATTTATTTGGAAAAAAAAACTTTCTTCAATTCATGCTTCAAAAAATGAAGGGAAAATTTTTGTTTGCGCCTGTACAACCGTACATACGATATTTGAATATGAATGAATAGTTTTGTGCATAGAAATACTCGATTATTTCAAGAAAGGCATTCAGATCCAATATTGCGTCGCCGGTGATTCAATCCAATATTGTATTTTTATTTATTTGAATCGGAGTCATCGCGCAGTGGGAGGGGACGTCCCTACATCGTACATGGAGAATTATCTCAAACTTCCTCAGTGTACAAGTACTTTTTTAAAGATAGACAAACATTCCCAGGTTATGAATAACCTGACAATATTTTAAAATCTCATACTAATTATTTATTATTGAGTTTAATTTGTAGAAGTCTATTTTAGTTTTTTGATATATTCAATAATAATTTCTATTCAATTTATAAAAAACAGTTTATTTATAAACAAGTTCTGCTATGTAATTATTATTATGCGTGACAGCTGTATCGCCTTCTGAATAATGCCTTTTTTTCTTCATTTTAAGCACCCGCTAAGCTGCCAGAGCAGTTTGTCAGCAGGTCAATTTAACAATATTAATATAACACAAAAGAACAATTATAAAAAGATACCACAATATATAAAATAGAAACAGAAGAATAACTTTTAAGTAATTACAATATAAATGTATAAAATACACAGTAAGACAGATATAATACAGGCAAATTACTCATAGTCATATTATACACAAGATTAAAACTAAATTCAATAAAAAAAGTTTTGATCTTGATTAGCCATTTTAAAATTTTTTTTGACGTCGGTGGTGCAATTTGATTCGTTTTTATGTTGATTTGCATCTTATTAAATATGGTAGGGACAAGATAAGCGAATGTCCGTTGTCCGTATTTATTTATAATTTTCGGAATGGACAACCCCTCATTTTTAATGAATCTAGTGCCAAATGCATGATCTACCTTTTCCTTGTATATTGAATCCGACAATAGGTTTTGGCATACAATTTTAAACCATAATATCCCTCGCACAGGTAATATACTAATTGACACATATAATAATTTTATTTTTCTTCTTTGTGCATAAATGCTTATAAAAGAAGGCAAAACAGCTGTCACGCATAAATACACATAGCAGAACTTGTTTATAAAAAAACTGTTTTTATAAATTGAATAATAATAAAAGATTTAAAATATTTACCTAAAATATAAAAAAAACTTCTACTCCCACCACAATAAGTGGAAAATGTTGCTTGTGTCGTGAGGAGCCAGCTGAGGAACACACGACACCCGGGTGAAATCCAAACGCGATGCCAACTCAGCCTCTGACCGGTCTAATATTAAATATGTTTATCATTTTATTTTATTGAAGTGAAAAAATCTTTAGCACTGTTGTGTTCTCAAAATCATTGAAACGAAAAAGAGACACTTAAAAAAGACAAACACATACATCTACAGGATTTCACATAACGAGAGAATGAGATAGAATAATCGGACTCCCCTTTGCGCGGTGCTTCGTAGCCTCTCCACTTTTGTCTACTTTAGTTTTGTGAAGGTTTCACTTGAATTCAATTTTATGTAAGTAATTATACAGATGCATACTTTTATATTATGTCTGACAAAGTATTGCACTCGTCGCTCTGTTCAGTTACATAAATAAATTTTATTATTATTATTAATAACTTCCAAATATGGGGCTTAAAGTTTTATTGGATGAGCTTTAAAATAATGGTAAACGCATTGGTAATTTTGAGTTAATTTTCTTTTCATTTTTCCCAGAGTACTTGTTTTAAACCAAAAATATGGCAGATGATTAATTTTATTTGATTCTTCAGGTACATAAATAACAGAGATTTTAACATCAAGCTTTTAGGGAAGTTTTTCTTTCCCTATGGATTGTCGAGGTTTTCTCATTAAACGTAGAGTCACGTTGCGGTTGGGATATTATTCAACATGATAGATTGCCTTCTGACTGAAAGCTTGCACGAGAATGACGTCAAATAGACAGATAAAATAATGAACTCTCGGGTCGTAGCAAAGTAACCGACTTTTATTTGGAAAACAAAATATTATGTAGGTTAACAGATTTCACATCCATTTAATAACAAAGGGAAAAAGGACCTTTGTTTTTGACGATATCTAAATGAATACAAAAAAATCATGGGTAAAATGTACAAACTCGGTAGCCACGTTTTTAAAATGATTTTTTAAAATGTAAATGTACTTATATTTTTAAAATTATACCTACCACAAAGCGAATTTGCGATTATTGAACAAATTTTTTTTTAATTCACCGACATCCTAAGAAAAAAATCCGGATCCTAAAAAAATATTTTCTTTTTTTGAGGAAAATAATTTCCCTCAGGACCTATGTCATCTTTGGGGATCCTGTGTGTAGGGTATTTTTTGGAAAGGAAAGAGAGTAAGTTCTGGAAAGAAAAAGGGTATTAGGGGTCGGTAGGAATCTGGGGGTAAGTGTGTTCAGGAGTGACGAACGTATAAATCCATCCCTCCCACTGCAGTGCAAGGCGATGTTCCGAGAGAGTACGGCTAATAATGTCTACTCAAGAAGACTTCCTCAACCATTCTCTCCCGATACTCTCCCCAGACGCATCCGCCGCCAAGGCCCGGTCAAACCTCATCCCATGAACCCGAGCACCCTTGCTAAGTCACCAAACGTAGCGAACCACTTGGGGTGACCTACGGCAGAGGTGTTGGTTATCAAATAAATGGTTCCGGGGCAGCGGTACCCATACCCGCCTCCCAAATTAAAAAATATTAATGAAAAATATTAATTTGTGTTATTTCAAAATCAATTATTTTTTAAATTTAGTATATTTGTGGCACTTTCCAGAGTGGAAGATATTCTTAGATATTATCAGTGTCTACCTTCAGCCAAGCAATTTTACCCAATTGGGGACGCAATGAAAAAAAAAACAAGATCAAAAAAAGCCAACGAAATTGTCCCTAAATAATATGGTAAGTACCTAATTAAGATTCCCGTGATTACCATTAACGTCTTTTAAATTTAGCGTTGCTACCAATCTTTACAACTGAATTATTACTTACTAGCTTTTGCCCCCGGCTTCGCACGCGCCACCCCCCCCCCCCCTAACACCCCCTCACCACCACCCCCCCACCCCTTACACTTCCCCCGCGCCCTCACCCTCCACCCTCAACGTGACAACCAAACACGCGCTATAAATCTTAACTATTAATGGGATCTCCATAGCAACCTGAACAAATAACAACATGACAGCGCATGTCAAAAAATTACGTAACAACGCTTCACTTTTCGTCTGGGTCTGGACAATAAACGTATAATTGTATACAAATTTCATAATGCCAGAGCTAAGTTATAGCCTATAGACTATTCTGATGTATGAGCTATATTACTGTTAAGTTTCATTAAAATCCGTTCAGTATTTATTGCGTGAAAGAGTAACAAACATCCATACATCCATCCATTCATCCATCCATACATCCATACAAACTTTCGCCTTTATAATATTAGTAGGATGTATTTATTAGAAACATTTAGCGAAACGTTACTTGATTCCAAAATGTATTTTCATTCAAACGCCGCATATAATCAAAACATCTTTTCACGGATTTATAAAAAAAAACAGTTTATTTTTAGAGGTCCGACAATTAATAATTTTTGGCTATCACGTCAAGACTTTCAAAAGGTTATTTTAAGATACAACCCTTTGCCATTCAATGTATATCCTTTTCATGCTATCCTTCAGCAAATTCAACACGTTTATTCTTGGGTATGATTTACGTCGAAAAAGGTTCAATACAAATGGTCTTTGAACGGTTCCTTTCTCTAACTGGGAACCCCAACTCACCGTGCTACTGAAAATATATCACTCCGTGGTTACATCAGAGGATTATCGACGATAAATGGTAGGGGGAAATGATGAAATATTATAGAAAATGGTCGCTATAATAATGTGCAATATTTTACAGATAGTCCAGTAAAGGAAGGAGGTGTAGAGTGCGTGAGCAGGAACCTGAGCGATTCCTTCAGAAACTTGTTAAGGGTGCTTAGGATATGAACATACTAAAAGTCCTGACGTCTAGGTGGTGAGCTAGGGGCGAGGGGGGGGGGGGGGGGGGGAGGTCCCAATTTTCGGGTTTCCGCATATCTCTCGAAAACGGTGCGTCACAAACGAAAATTTTCTGAGAAAAAGTAAAAGCTCATATAGGACCTTCCCCCCCCCCCCCCTCTAGACCACCACCTAGACATCAGGACTTTATGTTCACACCCTAAGCACCTCAAACAAGTTTCTGAAGAAATTGCTTAGGTTCCTGTTCACGCACTCTACATCTCTTATTGGACCATTCATTGACTGGACAAAGATTATTGTTCTGATCTTAAAATGTTCACGTTAACTATTACTTATTTTAAATACGTTCTAAAATCACGAATCGTGGGTTCGAATTTGGCTATAAAGTAGGTATAGTACGCGCCAAACTTAAATGTAGTCCTGAACTTGATATGATCCATTCCCGCGCAGCTACAGTCACATTACTGACTTTACAAAGACTGTAAGCGAAAAAGAAAGATGCGTAAAACATACGTGCGACAGAGAAAGACGTAAACGGGGAGGCATGCCGCTTTTCGGACTTTAAACTCGCCTATTACGACGATTTCTGTATCAACGTCAGGTCGGCATTAAAATTTGGCGTTTAATATAACGTTATTGGCTCCCAAGTCCAATGTTAATCGGTACGACGTCAATAATAACCCTCGTATCGCCCCACTGTAACTGTATTCTTATTTCTGTAGATAATTAAAATGCCCCTCTCAAGCCGCTTAAATTTTTATATAGGTAAGTTATTCCACCGTAAAATGTAAAGAAATACGATTCTTACAATGCGGTCTAAAATAAATTGCCCACACAAGTACCTACTAATAAATCTTTCGAGGGGTTAACACAATCTTAAATCTTGAATTAAATATTCAGTATCTCAGGCCTTAATACTCAAGATCTATGAAGCAATATTACACCTTGTCTAGAATTTATTAAGCAAAGGATTGAGTACCATCACTTGTAAGCCTTATCTTTAATGTATAAAACAAAGTCGGGTTAGTTACACCATTTATAACTCGAGAACGGTTAGACCAATTTTTATGATCTATAATTTGTTGGATTATTCTCCGCCCCGAATAGCAGAATAGCTATCAAAACATCGGAAATATTCACGAAAAAAAAATTAAGAAGAAAATTCTTTTCCTCATACATTTTGTAGGTATGGAACGAATTCTCATATTTTGAAAGAGCTGCAGGAACATTGTGTTAAGTGTAATATTCAGTAATGAAAGAATTCAAAAAATTCAAAAACGTCAAATGTCAATGCGCTGATTGTTTTGTTTTTGTCCTTAAACATATTATGCTGCCCCTCTTTCTTACACACTAAATGTCAACAGTCGAAAATGGGACAAACGGTGAATATATGTTTGCACCCCTCCAAAGGAAAAATACAACAATTATAATAAATCTCCCTCACACAAAAAAACGGAAAGCGGCTCCCGTTAAGTAGAAAGATAAGACAATCACAAAAATTATAAATCCGTACACAACGCCATCTCTGATATCGATAAAAACAAAACACGGACAGGTGCTCATCGATATTTGCTTCATTGTGTTTAACATAATAAAAAACTGAATTTAATTCAGCTGATAAGTTAACACTACAGTTATTGATTTTGAGGCGGTACGAAGTTCGCAGGGTCAGCTAGTTTAGTTATACAAGTAACTATAAAAGAAAATATAAAGTTGATTTACTTTCAACAGTGAACGTATTGAGCCAGCGTCGTTCATAAAAGTGGAATAATTTAATTTGATGGGAGCACCCTTCCCAAAAAAGATTTGGAGTAAGTATATCAGACCGGCTCAAGTCCGAGCTTAAGTCCGAGTAAATCTGGTTTCCAAGAATCTGGGCGTTTGTGTAGGTTTAGCAGTTTCTTAATAGTGACCACTGACCAGCCATCCCAAGTACGCCTAACATTTGAATTTAAAAACCACCTTTGAGTTGGAGCTCCACATTATTTGGTAAACCTACCTACTTGATTCTATGCAAAGGAGGGCTGATTGACATTAAATTGTTAATAGAAAATAGACCGATTGCCATCTCTAATGCAGAGAAGCAACGTATCTGTTATACAGGTATTTTAATGGAGCCTGCTTTAAGGAGCTGGCAGCATTGATCATCGGTACACGGGCGTGAAACTCGATGGACACGAGCGGGGCACCCGTTTTTCGTATCGTGCTGTGTGGTTTCTTCGACTTTTGTGTAAGTTGGCTCGCATGTGGATAAATACAACAATAAATATCCCTCATACAGCCCCTACCGCAACCCGACTCGCAACGCCAACCAACCGGGTGTAAGGTGTAAGGTAAAAAGAAGAATAATTTATCAAAAGTCTACATCATACATCATTACTCGTAGCTATCATTGAAGAGATACAATGATAGAAGCATATTATAGGCGTGTCTGGAATTCCCGAAATATTGTCAAATTTCCACTTCTTAGGTTGAAATTGATCAAAAATTTTCAAACACCTTAAATCTTTCTTAAACCGTGTTTAAGAAAGATTTAAACAAAGGTTTAATCGGCCTGCTTGGGGCCTAAAAGTCTCTCCCATGTTAGAGTTCTCATCGTTGATTACAAGACTGTATTTTTCTTTCTTTTTTCTGTTACGGTGTGGATTTTTTAAAGAATGACGAAGCTATCCACAAAACACCAGAGTAGTAAATCGTGACTTTTTTAATGGCTATTGGTTTGTATTTACACAACCAACCTAACTAACAAACTACAAAAACATAAATAGAAAACCTTTTTTTTAATTAATAACAGATCACTTTGTATAAACCACTTTTTAATAAACAATATCGACATGTTTCAATAACAATGTTATCTTCATCAGGATATGTTGAACACCGTCAAATTTATAGAAAAGCGAAAAACATTTTAATAGTTTGAATTGAGTGAAATGAGTTCATTCGTTAATTTACAATGATAATGTCTTCGTACTTCGGAACACGAACTGAACAGCGAAGGGACATAATTCGTTTTAATCTTATTATGAATTATGAATTAATAACATCAGAATTTCTCAGTTGTGAATTTTATTTATCGCACTGAAAAATTAATCATCCGGCAAATTATTTGGCTTAAACAACCTTAAAAGAATTTTCACATCTTGTAGAGCTGGTAACAAACATTTTAATTAAGCAAATGTAAAATTTAGTTCAAAATGATGCAATCAAGAAATACATTCAAAGTCAAAGATGTAAAATAAAAGCATTTTTCAAGAAACTGTTGAGCGTGTAAATTACAAAACTGGTATACTTTCAGTGGGGTAATCTGAAGATTTTTACAAAAAATATTTAAAATAAAAGCTCTTTTTAATAACACGGGGAGTGAACGTGTTAATTATAAAGCTGGGGCTATATTTAACCCCTTTTTCTACAATAAGTTAGATGTATGCTTAAATTCAGCTAATCTCAAGATTTTTTTTACAAATAAGATTTAAATTAAACTGTAACGGAAAGTAGTCTTTATTTCGAGTACAATCAATTTGCAAGTATGACACGGTTCAATAATAGAAAGATAATAAACTTAAACAATAACTGTATGGATTCACTCAAAACGCTCGTTTTACCTTTTTCCAAAAGGGTTACAATGAATATGTTAACTCTAGGTTAGCTCAAATCACTTCAGCCCTGCCAGAGATTTACCTGAAGATGCGCGGTAAGAACCGGGAAGCAAGATAACTTTCTAAGGTTTACACATGATCTTATCGGTCATCCCAGCTGTGACATCTTTTCTAAGCGGCGCGGCGCGGCGGGGTAAAAATTGACCAATAGCATCCCTTGCTTTTATTAGTAAGAGACGAAGCGTTGCGGAAATTACAAAATATTCGAGATCGATGAACTACTAATCAATGTACGCTCGGAAATATGCATAACAATTAGATGGTTCGTTATAAAACCATTTTTAAACACGCGATGTTGAAACCGGTGAACTTGTTTATTGTGAAGCTGTTATGCTTTAAATATACCCCTTTCTCCAGCTGAAAAAGTCATGTGCTTAAAATAAGCTAAGCTCAAGATATTTTACAAAGTTCTTGTTACTATCCTAGTGGCCTACCTCTATGCAGTTAGAGGTGGTCGATCTGAAATGTCTACAAGTGAAGATGTAGGGACCGACTTCGGGTAAACGTCCATTTGAATTATTAACTTTGTTTCTTGGTTACCGTAGAAAATGGAGAGGGAATTCCCAAGCTCGACTTGTTAAGGTACCCACTACTACTCGACTAAGGTACCCACATTGTGGATTGTGTTAGTAGGTTGGAAGTTGGAACATCAATATCAATGCATAAGTTGTCTCGTATTTGGAGTATCGTGCAAAGCCGCTATATTCCTGCACTTTATTTATGGTAGAATGGTGTGTTGCCTACCAGCAAGCAGAGGCAGTCCGTTTTCATTATTTATGTGCAATGCACTGCCGCAAATTCGAGGAAACATTAGATATACAAAAGGACAGAAATAGAAAAAAAGCATAATAAATAGCTTAGTAACAACGAGAGACTACGTGCGTCAAAAATCGATATATGAACTTATGCTTCACTCAAGAACGATTCCTGTCATATCATTTAAGCCTCGGCAACCCGAATTTCTACCGATTTCTTACATATCTCCCTTAAACATTTGAAGCTTTTAAGCCCCTAAAAAAATATATGTTATTTTTGAAGATAATGTCTAGATGCTGCCCACGCCGAAACGCATATTATATGAAATTCCCTCAATAGAAAAAAATCGCAAAATATGCTCCAAAAATTATTAAAAACAAGTCAATTTCTATTATCTTATAAATTATATTTGTGAAAAAATTCACAATGTTTCTTTAAATGATACATAAGATGCTCTATACGAGATTTTTGCTATATTTTAAACGAGTCGTTATTTATTAAAGATTTTCGCAGTTTTTGCATCGATTTTGGCGCTGTAAATGTTAGTGCGCTCCTCTAACATTCGTAAATTACGTATAAATGGTCTTCTCACGTTCCGATTTAACCCTAAGCGGAATTGTAGCATCCTAGTGAGCACAAATACAAAATAATTCTTTTCTAGAGTAGAAGTGAGCTTTTTCAAATAACACAAATATATTGAAGTATCGAGTACTGACACATAAAAAACTCCATTAAAATTTTTAATAATATCAATTTACTGACATTTTTAAAGCAGTGCTTGCGGGGCTGAATGTAGAGTCTCTGCAAATCGAATCGTAGTTCAGCCAAATTATTATTATTCTTCTGCCAGGTCGTGGGAAGAGGATCGCTTCCAATTTCCTCCCAATATGCAGCAAGACCGATCGTGTGTAGTCAAGGCTCCAACCAAACCTCCAATATCTCTTCATTTCTCTGTGGGAGCGTTTCATGCGGTTATTATCGTACTATAAAGATGCTATTAGATATGTTTCTCAACAGATTTGCGAATGGATACATATTTTTTTTATGTGGTAAATTTATTTTTAAAAATTTATTAAAAAAAGAATTAGGTATTCGTAATAAAATATTGAGTACTACATCTCTACATATTATAAATTAAAGTCCTCCGCCGCGTTTATCTGTCTGTCTATTCGCGATAAACTCAAAAACCACTAAACGTATTTTCACGCGGTTTTCACCAATAGATAGAATGATTCATTAGGAAGGCTTAGGTATATAATTTGTCAAGGTTTTGTATAAATTGGTTGACATATATAATATATATATTAGAATGTGCTGAACTTGTGGACTGGCAAGCGAGTGGTGTGGATTTGATTTATATGCAAATCTACTGAAATTTTGCACATTTGACTTTCAAAACAAGAGGAAGGTGACTGTCTACATTTGATTTCGAAAATTCTGTGTAAAGCCCTGGCATCGCCGGGGACTTCAGCTAGTTATTTAATAATTTATTGTATTATGCTTACCACTTCCTCAATATATTATATTACCTACCTACCAAAATATGTAGGTAGACACGTTTATACTGCCTCCGTGATTGAAAGGTAAGGCTCTTGACTACGAATCTGCAGGTGACGGGTTAAAATCCCGGCGAGAGCAATTAAATTTTATTTAATTAATTTGCTTTGTTTCACAATTCGTTCACAGAACATAATATTCATTAAATAATGGCATAAAATGAAGTCAATCAAAATTTTTGTGCGCTTAGATCATTCAAACTACGCAACGGATTTTCATGCGGTTTTCACCAATAGATAGGGTCATTCAAGAGAAAGGTTTAAATGTCAAATATTTAATTCAGGCAGCAGGGCAGCGGGCAGCTGGAAAGCGGGTGGTGTGGATTTTATAAAGGTTGGGTAATGGCGTTGTGTTTCGTTAGTAACAGCAACGTGTGGCCGGGTCTGCTAGTATTTTATAAAATAATTGTCCGGAAAAATAATGTCCGTTTTTGTTTATGGGAACTTATATGCCATTCAAATTGGGTGAGTACGAGTACTTGTATAAACAGCTATTGCTGTTTTTTGTATCTGCGTACTCTTCGTTGCGAACGTATCTCACCAAGCCCACTTAGAATTTTGCATTTCCTGATTTACAGCTTTCCTGTTTTAAAGCGTGTTAATAAATTTTAAACTGGAATACACACGCCAAAAAGCTTTCGCAGAAAAAATTTGCTAAATGAATTCCCAGAGAAACATGCATTTTCGTTGATACACCTGGAGGTAAATTAATTCAATTGAAAATAATTATCTTAACAAAAAAAATATCTACATTTTTCATAACAAAACGTTCTTATACGGATATATGGATATCAGGACGGCATGTGTAGATATTTAATATATATTTTTTATATCCCGACGAATGAAATATTTGTAGATGATATTTATAAAAGTACCTAGTGATTTAAATAAAGATTATTATTTTTTTATGTAATTAAAATGATGCCACGAAATAATTTTGCAATTGTTATTAAACAAGAAAAATAATTTATTTATCTGCATTAATTAAAAAATCTTATCACAATTACTTTTCTACCATGAATGAAATGTTTTGGAAAAATGCAGAAAATTAATTTAATTAATTGGTTAATTAATAGAAATTAAAATATTAATTAATTTAACCACTTTTGGTTCTGAAATATATGTAGATGATATTTATTTACTATCTAGTGGTGTAAACAAAGATTATTATTTTCATCTAATTAAAATGATGCAACAAAGTGATTTGCAAATCTGTACCTTAAAGGATAAACCACACATAGCTATAGACTTAGCTATGGACTTACGTGATTTATCCTTTAGGGTACAGAATTTGTTATTAAAGAAGTAAATTAAATTATTTTTCTGTATTCATTAAAAAAATCTTAACAGAAATTACCTTTCCCCGTGAATTACTTTGAAAAAATGCAGAGAATTGATTTAATTAATTATTTGATTAATGTGGATAAATAAAAAAATTTAAATAATTAGTTAATTTAATCACCTATATTTTTTCAAAGTATTTGCTCACGGGAAAGGTAATTTTGTTAATTTTAAAAAACATAATAGATTTACTGTATGTGAATGCTGTGTAACTAAATTTTTTCTGTGCAGATTATTATTATTTATTTACTTTTATTTTATGGAAAAAGTATCCATTAATTGTTTAACACAAACAAAAATAGAGACGACAGCGAAAGGAGAGCACATTACACATGCCTGAAGCAATGACGAATATGTAAAACAAACATTTACATAAAAGTTCTAACTTTTCGATTCGAAGTCAAAACCTGAAGAAGGTTTCGATAAGATCTAAGAATTGAGTTTTTTAAAGAGAAAATATTATATTTAATTTCGTAACGACTCACGAACATCTAATGATTACCCACAATAAAAAAATGAATGCTTTGATATGTCTACGGGAAGAGATTTTGGAGTTTACGGGAAGGGATGCCGAACTGAATTAGTTGTAACAAAAAAGAAAAGAAGAGCCGATAAAACTATTGATAATTTAGTAAATGCAAATTAGTTGAAAGTCTATTCTATGTATTTTTCTAAAGAAGAAAAGTTTAAAGTTCGTTCATTTTCATCACATGAATACTCGCCTCTTTCAAGTCTAAACCTCTAAGCAATTTCTCGCATGAAACGATTTTGCAGGGATTTGACATGATGAATATGGATAGCATAGAAAAGAGAATAGTAGCACTACGATATTATTTAAGATGGGGACAAACCAGGAAGATCCAATGAAAAGAAAATAGTTTTTTGTGTATTTAAAGACAATGAAGCCTCGTGTGATTTAAACGATATTATTAATGTGGTCTCAGTAGATAGAAAAACACCATTAAGTTAATTATCAAATGAATCGGTTTATATGAGCAATCGATGCTCCAATTTTGTAATTCAGTTACTTCTTAAAAATTTGTACAGATTTTCACGTGCTCGTATTATGGCATTAGAAACGATATTAAATAAGTGATTCACAATCAGCGGGCATATAATTTATAGGTTGCTCAAAATAGCGTCGAAGTAATTTATACTCGAGCCATACGGGAGTGTTTAAATGCAAAGCAATAATATGTATTTATTATTTCATTTCATCTTCATCGTTAAATAAACGTACATCACGTCGTAAACACGTCTCTGATGCACTAAATCTGTCAGACGGAACAGTGATGCATGTCCCCTGGTGGAATGCAAACCCTCCTTAGTCTGGTAGATATAAGCTAAGGTATGGGTCCAGTAACATGAAAGCTGATGCTAATCTTGCTTGGCAAAGCAGTTAGCTACGAAGAGCTTTAGTATTCTACGACGTAGACTGACAGATTTAAATCTGCTTTCGATGCATTAATTCATCAAGCTAATCAAAGGTAAAGTGTAGCGGCATATCGCATCAAAGGAATCATTAGTTTCTGGATGTTGTTAATGATATTAATAAAGTGTGGATAGTTTTAATAGTTTCCAATAAAGAATTGTATAATAAATAATATTATAATACTCTAAAAACGGAGGTAATTTTCTAATCATATTTCATACAATAATTTTTTTAAGCGATAGTCTGTAGATACTTTTAAGGTATGCGTTGGAAATCTCAATACAAATGACCACCATAAAATGGACATGTGCCTAGCATGGTGGCCGAAAAATCTAAAAATTATGTAACCGTAAAAGCAATGCATAAAGAAAAAAAAAACAACTTGGCACCTTATCTCAACTTTTTACAGTATAATAGTTAATCTTTCGAAACTCCATAGCTGAAAATACCAAAAATGTTTCAAAAAAGAAATATTCATTGTTTGTTTTAAAAATTTAGTACGTAAAACGCTAAACATATGTTATTTCGCCAAAGTCCACCGATAGCGAGTTTTAGTTACGACAAAACAAATGGATTTTTTTTTAAATTTTACAAATTTTACTCTGCTTTTATATTGGTCGGTATTTCTTGGAAGCTCTTCACTGCTCAATACAATTGTAAGGTGCTGTGTCATTTTGACTTCTTTCAAAAGGGTGGTTTTGTAATAATAATTATTGGATAATTTGAAGAACGCCGTTTTTGTGAAAAATCACCTCAATGGCGCTTAATCTGGCTTTTTAATATAATTTGAGAATGAATTATACCTATGTGCACATGAAAAAAAAATTAATGTCCATTTTTTTATAAATTTTAACTATAGTTTTTACTTTTGTTATGATTTTTAAACGTTTTCTAACTATTGTTGTAATTTTTCTGACAACACTTAGGTAAGGTACTCTTCTTATTATTGCCATGACGTGGGCATGAGTCTAGTATGGTGGTCGTGACAATGCAAATAAATACTGTAATGTGAAATAATAAAAAAAAAATTTAAAAAATCGAGTGAGGTTCACACCCGGTAGAAGCGAAACTTTGCCAAAAACAATCTCAACCAATAGGAGCCTTTAAAAGTGTGGTCATAATCAAGCGGCCAATGAGTGCAGACCTAGCGTTATTTCCGTTTCATATCTCAATCACTATAATCAAAGCGGCCGATGAGCGCAGTTTGATGCTTCGTAGGTGCTGTGAATTCCAAATCACAACGAGGCTAAAGAAGTTTCACTTCAAAAAACTAACGAAAGTAAATCTAAAATAAGCAATTTCTTAGGGTTAAAGATTTAAGGTGGTAAACATAAAACTTTGAGAGAAATTTTGTGAAAATGTTGTTAGAATAAAGACATTCCTCAGAACCATTAAAAAATTCAATTTTGAAGCCAGAGTAAAAACGATATCACTTTTAAAGCAAAAGCAGTAAGTAGTATTACCGTTGTTAGGCCACGGGGACTCAGATAAATCAGCACAGAAAAAATTGGAATGGTTTACAAACATAATAAAGGCAGTAACGGTTACGGCTTTATTGTTTTCCCGTGAAGATTTAGCGTTTTTCATCACGAACAACTTTTGTAACTTAAGACCGTAGTAATACTAAATACGACTGGTGAGAATTTACTCTAGAAATTGGAAATTGCTAATTCAGCGATAAGAAAAACGTTGTGTTTATTTTTATTAAATTTTATTATAGAGTCTAGTTGCTTCAGGTAGAATTAGTAAATTAGCATGCGATGAACCACTTTGAACGGCATGTAGATGGTGCCTCATTAATATGTATTAAATTAACACAGACATACAAGATATTAATTAATTAATTAACATTCCTTTATCTTGTAAAAAAGGCTACCTAGATTAGCAAGATATAAAACTGCCTTTAAGTGGTTAATCTCTATGCAGAGCTTTGCAAATTTTAACTTCCACCGTTTATGCATTGCAAATCGACTTTAGTAAAAGTAGTAACAGTTTTGTTCGCGAATTACTTACTAGTTTCTCTACTCATAAATATGGGAATCGACTTTTTTATTTTTAGATTAATTCCACGCGAAAATAATTTCCCTAAGGGCCTTTGTCATCTTTGGATATGCTGTGTCAAGGATCTTTCTGAGAGGATGAAGTGAACTGTAGGAGGGAGGAAAAACAGAGGCCAGGAAATCGTTCCACAACCGAGCCGTTGAACTTTAGAACGAGTCGTAGAAGCGACCCGTCAACCGTGTACATATGTTGGGCGCGTATTTGGCGTGTTTCCCGACTATGCACCGGTGCCTAAGGGATCAATGACGTTAGTTCCTCGGAGCATCTTCCATTGTAATACCGGAGAATAAGGACAGCATTCCTACCTATGCTCTAAAGATTGTAATCCGCTTATTAATATAGGGGACTCTATCAAACGGACCGCCCGTTTCTGCAGAGACTCAAGATTTTTTCAGGTATTTAGGGGCTCCAGACTCGAGGTGGCTGCTAAATTTAACAGTGGGGCGCACTTGAGATTTATACAGTATCAGCAGTTGTGTACTATTAAAGTATCTGCGGGCCCTATAGCTTCTTAGAGGCTCACTTGACTCGTGCTTGAGCTGGTCACTAGAGTTACACCAAGCATATCAATAAAAGGCCTGTTCGGAAGATTGCTTTCATTGAAGGAGACTAGATCGGATCCCTTTTAGTCGTAACTATTCTCATGAATAAGAAGTACTCGAAAACAAAGTAATATCCCATTAGTAATTCAAGATGAATGCTAAGAAGGATGCAGAACAATATGCAGATTTCAAGATTTAATAGTCTGGTATCCGTCCTTATTTGAAATATTGAAAATTATCTTTTGTAGAGATCTTGGAAAGAAAATACTCGTTCGATTAAAGTTCGAGGTCTTTTACCCACGACAAATACCTACTGGAATTCAAAGGCATTATACCAACGTAGCAACGAACTGCCACTTAATGAAGAAAGTAAAAATAGTTTTCTTCCCCGTTAGTAGTACCAATTGTGGACAGTACAATATGCACAGCATATAACAACCATATAAATATATTTGTAGCGCGGAAACATCGAAATCAAGTACATTCTGCTGAGTCGACACAAAGTCGAGATTCTAGACTAGATTATTCTTGGAGGTAACTCAGTTTCGGTTGGTCGCTATGTGCATCTCGTAGTTTTACTCTTGTTCACCTATTGATTTTATGTTAAAATTATTAACATATATTTTATCTTGTAAAATGTGATGTTTAAAAACCAAATTCAGTTTAGTAAAACTATAAATTCTTCTTATTTTCTACCCGTAAAATGATAGTCAAAATAACTCGGATGGATCGGTCATGTGCAATAAGAGAACTCATCTATCAATCCAGTTATACAATCATAATAAGATCAAGAACCTTGCAGAGGATGACGACCTCCGTGGTCGAGGGGTAAGGCTCTGCCTAAATAAATTTTATTTGATTAATTTGTTCTTATTTCACTAATAATTAATTAAAAATAATTTATAGTATATTTGCAGCACGTTCCAGAGTGGAAAGTACTCTCAGTATTACCCTGGTGTAAGATCACCATTCAGAATTGAACCGTTGCTTGAAATGGCTTTAGCCGTGTTTGGTGACCAGATGTGGATAGCCAGATATTCCCCCACTTTCCTGTTCCATATCTCCTTTCCCTCCCCCACTACTTTCAGCCTCACAACATACCCCATTGCTCATGACGAGAGAAATTGGTACTCTTGTGCGGTGTTCACATAAAAAAAGGTTAAAAAAGCTATCGTGTTACGTTATACCTACAAGTAATTACGGCAAGACGATAAAGCAAATCGTTAAAACGGACTGTTTTGCAGGAAAATATCTGAAAATTTTTACATAACGTTTTTTTTCACCAGAGCAAACAATTATTATTGAGCAGTGCGTGGCGCTCTTCACACAGTAAAAATATACATATTCACATTTTTTAAGCGCGTAGCTATCAAATTTTGTGCTCGAGAAGGTTCCTATTATTTTAATTTCTTGTTTTTTATAGGTATCTGTTCTCTGTTTATAATTTTAAAAAACTCAAGTGAAATTAAAGTTAAAATAATGAATGAATTGGTAGCTTAGTTTCGATTTTCACATATTACAAATATATATGTTTACAGGTGACCTGACAGCTGATAAAAACTTTAAAAAAAAAACATTTATTGCACAAACATACAAAAGGTATAACTTATAGTGTCTTCATTAGGATTTTTTCGTTGACCTTTTTTAGCCATATTTTTATTCTTGATTTGTATTCATTAGGATTTTTTATTAGTTTTATGTCTTGGGGAAGGATGTTATGGAGTTTTTTTGCAAAGTATGTATAGTTTCTTTGTCCGAAAGTGGTTTTATAACTTGGAATATTTTATATATCTTTTTTATTTAATCTAGTGTTATGCATACATGGTATAATAGAGGATTCATTATTTTTGAAAAGCTTCAATAATATATTTTTGGCATATATTTGCTGTACATTTGGTACGTCGAAGCTATTGAAAATTTCAATTGAAGGCGTTCTAATTGGTACTTTCAATATGGTCTTTATGAAATAATTGCCCTGGTCTCACGTCTTATTTCTTCCAAAATACCTAACCTAACCCCACAAATACATGTTATATTATAAAAACCTACAATTGCATATTAAATCATATGCAAATAAACAACAGAGGTATTTATTTATAGTGTATAATGTTATTTATTGAAAATAAATGTTTTTAGTGGTGATTTAAATTTGAGTATACCGTTTATTTGATTAATATCAAATGGAAGGTTGTTGGAAGGATCCCTTGACAGTTGGCCTTCAACATTACAATTATGAAATTATAATATTTGCGGATTATTTAACAATTTTAAACCTAAAATCAACATATGGTATGGATATCAAACGAATTTATTTACGGTCTCGATTTTTTGTACTTATACGATGGTATACACAATACATATATAGACAAAAATCAAATTTATTCAAATCAAAACAAGTTTTATACTTTTATTATTCGGCGGTGCGTCCTCTCAGCACACCTTTTTTTTCTCTTTGGAGACACTCGGTTATATATTGTGTAAGTAGGTACCTATACTCTCTTTTTCCATCTGACTGCAAGTTGTACATAATTCTAAATAAATAAGTTTGCCGGGAGGCCAAATGTCTGAGGATCAACGGTCATAGAATCGTTTTTTTTATTTTCACCATTACATATGTTAGTTATAGATATAATTTTAAACTTAAGAGCGTTTAACCAGCCAGCGGCTGAAAATCCACATTTCGTCGGAAGATGTTCTTACAATCATACAGGGCGGTTACAATGAGAAAGATTAATTAATCTCCGTACCAGATTTAAAAAATTATAACTCAATATCGATTTTATTTCATTCCAAATTGGCTTTAATTTATAACTACATCCAAAAATGCTGAAAGGTGTGGTGATGAAACTATTAAAATTATGTACTTTTTGTGATTATTTTTTTATCATAAGTATTTATCATTTTTCAATAATGTTTGAGCAGAGGAATAATATTAAACAATCTGAAATATATTAGTCTGTAAGTTTGCAAATAAATACACAAACGGGCCAATATTCGTCATGAAACACATATACGTAATAATGTTTTAATAATTTTATTTAAACTAAAATTAAAATTTTGTAACATACGTTTACCAGATAATGTATTGATTAATTTTACTGCATGCTTATATGATTTAAAATGGGTGTTGTATAATAGGTACAAAATCTTTTTGGAAAATTTAACAAATCTATCAATGACCTATGGTAAAACCTTATTATACTAAAAATAAACATTTTTCTCAAAATTTAAAATATACGTTTACTAGATAAAAGAAAAATCTTTCGAAATCAATCGATATTTTTTTTGTGGAAAAGAGTCAATACGTCAGAACACTGATTTAAAATGACATATTTCTGGTTTTCTCTGCTCTTAAGATTTTTTTAGAATTTAATCCTTGGATGGTTATTTTGAATTCCATCTACACGCCTGCTTTACTGTATTAAACCATGTTTTTTTTTAATTTTAGTTATTTCGCAAAAGTTTGAGTATAAAGTGCACAAATGTAATCATAAAACGGGTTATGAAATTGGTTTACCTGGAATTTATTTTTTCGTTTAATGAGCTTGAATTTACTCACGTTTCAAGCACATCGTGGAATACCTTTTAAAAATCCATTGTTCACGGACAAAAGGCTCAAATAATGAAAAATGAGGTAGAACACAGCTTTTAGCCCCGCACACGGTGGCCGTGTTTTCTCCCCACTTTTATGGACCTTAATCAAGGGTCAAATTGGCATTAATGTTGGGGCTCATAAAAACAACCACACGTAAGTTGAATTGGAGTACATTTTGGAAAGTTTAAAATTTAATTTCCACAATTTGAACAGATGTGAATATTCAAATTTTTATAAGAACAACTCTCTTTTTATAACTTTTGAAGGTTATTCCCATCAATGTAATATATCATTGAAGAAGAAGATAACACTAATAATATACACGAAAATATGTAAGAGAACACGACACAGAGAAAGAGAAAAATATAAGAGTCGCAACTTGGACATTATGACGTTTTGATGGAAAAAGGCAATGGCTGAATTGATAAAAGCGCGGACGTCCCGGTCAGACGGAGGTTCTGGGTTCGAGTCCCAGTTTATTTATTGCGGTATTTAAATAGGTACATAGTTATCTATGTCATAATTCAATACCTACTTATATATATATATATTTTTTTTTTAAATTATTTATTGACCAAGATATTGCAATACATATATACAAAATACAATGTACATTTTTTTTTTTTTTTTTGGTATAAACCACCTCACTAGGCTGAGCCTGTTCCGAGGTATATATACATACACTTAAAATAACACATCTATACCAAATTCTTTTGGCATAAATGCCTTTACGCTCTCTTCCAATTTTATTTCTTCTGGTAATTCTCCAAATATCTTCAATGCTCCGTACATCAATGACTTTTGACTCTGTGTTTTTTCCTGAACCTGAATCTTGTTGCGAGAATTGTTTTTTTCTATTTTTCTGTATCTTGTTCTCTTTCGTATTTTCGTTTAGATTATTAGTGCTATATTTTTCTTCAATCAAATGTGAATAATTTTGTAAGTATTTCTGCACATCTTAGTTGAGATTCGTAAATGTATTCATCACAACTAGTGACAGTAATGTCTAATATTAATTTATTTTATAGAATTGAGATACGTTTATGACAGTTCAACTTTCAATTCTGTTATTTAAAGTCCCAAAATAATCATAAATTCACGGCCTTGCCTAAAATAGCACAAAATTTATTTAAAATGCCGCCGTACCAGGAACAAACATTTCTGCCATTGGTGACTTAGCAGGGGTGCCTGGAATCCCGGGTCTTGGCGGTGAATGCATCTGCCTACTTACTATGTGGCGGGCTGGATTGAGAGAGACTGATTGAGTGAGACAATTTTACCTCTCCAGCCGGATTCTCTTGACCCATCGCATCGCCTTGAACCGCAGTTGGGAGGATTTGATTTTTTGCAGTTGGGGGGGGTGGATTCGTAAGTCTGTCACTCCTGGACACACTGAGCAATATAGTACTTTCCGCCCCTCGTACCCTTTTCCTTCCCAAAACTTCATTTCGATATAAAGATCCTCCACCCATCATCCCCCAAGATGACAGAGGCCCCGAGGGAAATTATTTTCCCACAGGGTCTCCTGTGTGGAGCTAAAGTAAAATATGAAAACAGAAATATAATTAATATGGTCTTTCATTTATTTTTAGGTTAGGTTTCGTATATTTCAAAACTGCGTAGTAAATACTGAAACGCGACGTGAAAAGCGTCTTGTGAAATAAAAATGGATTTAGGTAATCTAGAATTTTAATTTTAAAAAACGCAATATATACGTCAAATCCCACAGTTTAAAAGTTTTTGCTGCTATAGCAAACAGATTGTCTATTTCAGAGTTAGGATTTGTAATTCAAAACGAAATCCAAAGGCTCTAAAGAGATTCTTAGGGGTTCATAAAAATAATGTTGGTAATCAAATACGCGTATGAAGTATCAAAACCGTTTCCAGAGATTCAAAAAACAAAAACAAATTCGAAAAATTGGTTTGCTGTTCTATGCAAAGGGCTGAAAGTTTTTGCAAGTTTTAAATTGCTTCCAAACTGTTGTTCAATGATAACCCAGGGACGAGAATAAAACAAAGAATGTAACAAAAGCAGGGTAATATTGTTCATATTTTCGTTCGGAGGAGACCCGACTAGACACACAACACACATTCATTTGCCGCAATGAAAGAACAAAACGCCAGGATCAAAGAAGTATTTTAGGAATTTGAGATCGGTTTTTTATAAGTGCGTCTCTGTGGTTGGTGTAATTAATATTTTTTATCATTGAAGAAGAAGTTAACAGGTACTAAAAATCTAAACGAAATACGAAAAATAATAAGACACAGAAAAATAAAAAGAAAACCTTCGCAATTATCCCATATACCAGCGACAGCTTGTTCTTATACTTATTTCGTTTATATTTTTAGTATTATCATATATATTACATTTATGAGAATAACCTTCAAACGTTATACATACATATACATATAAAGAGTGTTGTTCTATTACAAAATTGATTAGGAGCGTTTAACCAGCCAGCTACCGAAAATCCACATTTCGTCGAAAAATGTTCTTACGATTGTACAGGGCGGTTCCAATGAGAAAGATTAATTACTCTTCGTACCAGCTTTTAAAAATTATAACTCAATATCGATTTTATTTCATTCCAAATTTGCTTTAATTTATATCTACATCCAAAAATGCTGAAAGGCGTGTTGATAAAACTATTAAAATTATGTACTTTTTGTAATTATTTTTTGATCATAAGTATTTTTCATTTTTCAATAATGTCTGAGCAAAATAAGAATGCAAAAAAATCTGAAATATATTAGTCTGTAAGTGCGCAAATAAATACAAAAAACGGACCAATTTTCTTCAAGAAACATATGTACGTATATATTTTATAATGATTTTATTTAAACTAAAATTAAAATTCTGTAACAAACGTTTACCAGAAAATGTATTAATTTATTTTACTGCATGATAATATGATTTGAAATGGGTGTTGCATAATACAAAATCTGCCAACGACCTATGGTATAACCTTATTATACTAAAAATAAACATTTTTCTGAAAATTGAAAACATACGTTTACTAGATAAAAGAACAATCTTTCGAAATCTATTTATATTTTTTTATGGAAAAGAGCCAATACGTCTAAACACTGATTTAAAAATGACATATTTCTGGTTTTCTCTGGTTATACGCTCTTAATAATAAATAATTGATCGGGAAAGGTTCTATCCCTGGATACAAAATTTTAATAGAAAATTGGGATAAATATTTCAAAGTAAAGAAAAACAATTACAAAAAGTAAGAGTTAGGAAAGATGTTACTTCTTTTGAGCAACTTTTAATTAATAAGTTAAATACTCGGTATTACGCTCCGATGATTTAAAACCTGTCAATTTTCGTCTGTCTGAAATAAAAAAAATTATCAAAGCAATGCAATAGCTCTAAAATAATAAATTATTTAAATCCCTAATTGTTAAGTATAATTACGCCATTATATTTGAAACTGGTTGATTTCAGAGCAATACATGTTTTTCTTTCTTTATTTTATGGAAATGCTGTTTGCATCGATACAGTGCTACAAGTATAAGTTGACGAAAAAAGACGGCGCAGTCATCTGTGACATATCCATAGTAGTTGTGATTGCCAGATTAAAGAAGTGAAGTTAGTTTATGTTTACGCTACCGCCAACTTATGCCTACGTGTAGCACCCAAAAATTGGCAAAAAAATATTTACCAAAATGAGAGCGTAAGAAAATTTTCCTGTCCAAACCGGTTTATAATTGAATTAAAGTTGTTTTCAGAACCTTGTCTGAAGCAATAATATTTTAGACCCCTTTTTGGGGTTCAAATTTTTTTGGAAACATAAAAATTTTTTGGAAACATAAAAATTAAATTTTGTTTACGCAAAGTTTTTATAACTAGAAACAGAATAAATGTAAAAACGCGCCCCCCTCAACTTTCCCCCCCTCTCAAGAGAAAAAAAGGTACCCCAAGCGCACAAATAGTTGAAAAAATATTATTTTCATATTGAAGACAGATTCATATAAATGCAGCAACAAGATTTTTATTAAAGCTGCAATAAAGAATTTTATTAAATGCAGCAATGAAATTCATATAAATGCAGCAATAAAGGATTTTATTAAGAGTCTGGTTGCGGGTATTTGATTTCTACAGCTGAATGCTAAACGTATTTACTAAGTAATTAACATTTCCAATAGTTGAAAAATTCTGCTAATAATCATTATGTAGGCATTTTCTTTATCACACTAAAATACGTCTTACTAACATCTTTTTACTACTTCAATTACTTGGAAGGATTACCGGATTTAATTTCAGCACGGTTCCTAAAAGCAATTGTTTCATTACGGCAATCGCTACAAAATAAATATAGATTTTTTTCTGCTTTCTTTGGCGCTATCACGGTACCTTGCATATTCGATCGATATAACCCTATGTCAATACGATGTTGATCATATCCGTCATGTTTACGGCCTTCGTACATGACGCTACTTACAAGCTACTCGATCCTCGTAAGCGTATCATACGCGCCGATCGTAAGCACCCCCCATGCAAATTTGCTGGTGCCCATACACGGCGCTACGCGGTGGCTGTCGGTTTCCAATCAGTATCACGATACCGACGGTGTTGGTCGCGCGCGACGCGTCGCATCATTTGTGTCTGATTCTTTTTCGTTTGACGTTTGACAGAAATGGCGTCGGAACATGAAAGTAATGTTAGATTTGTTTTGGAAGTGGAAAAAATGCATGTTTATATAACTATACTTTAACAGAATACGTAAGAAAGGATTTAGTGGAGAAGGCATGGATTGATGTTGGAAAAAAGTCATTTGACATCGCTTGTCATCGTGTTAACTCCACGGCTGCACGTGAAAAATGATCAAGTTCAGTATATTTCGGATAGCACCGTGCACGGACACCAGCATTAAAGAGGGATATATCAGCAGGATACTTGTGGTTTTGTCGCAATTACGTAGATTGTAAGTATCTCCTTGAACGGAGAGCCTACGTCAGTTATAAATATTTGCAATGACGGTCGACAATTGGTAAGAGATATTCCGACCGACGACGATTGATAAATTTAAGTGCGGCCTCCGTCAATCTCTCTATGGACTGTCAATATATCCCTTTATTTGAATTATGTCGTTCGTCATGCAAAATTACTGGCTGATTTAATGAATTTAATGATCTAACGAAGCTATTAGAAATAAAATAAGTCGTATAAGCGATCCACACACATAAATAATGCATCTGAGAAGCAATCGATTTATACTATTTTCCATTGGAACTTTGAGAAACGAAAACGGTTGAAATGTGTACATAAATAAATGCGGACTGCCAATGCATATTTCGTTTAGTGTTTCAATTCAACTTTGCCAAATTATTAATATTTTTATGTAATTGACGTTTCGGAATGTGAATTCGTGGACAAATCCGCAAGTGTTAATATCGGTTTGGCTATTAACAGTGAATCTGTGCAAGAGATATTGATTCAAAATCATCAGAAGTTCGCCTATATATCCGATATTTTAAAGTTATCGATGTAACCAAGTTAAAGCCCTAGACACGAATATCACAATTAAATAATGGTTGAACTAATCGGTACATAAAACAGTCATTTTCCTTTAATTAGGGCATACTTGTACGTAAGTTGTAATATTTTGGAATCTGGAGAATTGTGAATGTTTTTAGGCGGATTTTTTTACAAAATAATTTCACAATATTATTGGTATTTTAAATTTATGAACGTTTATGTAAATAATGGAATACCATTATATATAAGTTAATATTTTCACTGTGCTGTATTACATTTTATAAATAATTATTAAAATGTACACCCCAGGTGATCAGATCATTTGTGTCTGACTGGAATAATATTAGAAATCAAACAATCTGCTGGTGAATTTGAATCCCGGTAAAATTATTTTCCAATTTCGAAGTAAAGGATTTAATAAAATGCTGATACCAAACATCCAATTAGGTAATGTAATATTCTTATTTTTTAAATTAGCTCCACACAGGATGCCCTAAGGAAAAAAAATCCTCAGGGCCTATATCATATTTGGGAATGCGATGTGGAGGGTATTTTTAGGGAAAGTAAATTCTGAGACGGAAAAACCTGTGAGAGGTGGGTAGGAATCTGGGAATCAATGCGCCCAGCAATGATGGACATATGAATTCATCCCTCTCACTGCGGTGCAAAGCGATGGGTAGACAGAGTCAAAAGTTGGGGAGGTCTAGGTTAGGTCGTCCACAATCAATCTCTCCCAATCCGGCCTGCCATGCAAAAGTCTGCAAAGCATTTTTATTACGCATTATAGCTATTTC
Organism: Limnephilus lunatus; assembly: GCA_917563855.2. Classification (NCBI taxonomy): domain Eukaryota; kingdom Metazoa; phylum Arthropoda; class Insecta; order Trichoptera; family Limnephilidae; genus Limnephilus; species Limnephilus lunatus. The sequence goes on along the minus strand of OU830597.1, from coordinate 80,289,073 downwards.
GCTTTGGGTTAAATGGAACATTTGTTTGCATTAAAATGTGTATAGAAGGAACTTCTGGTTGTGTATTCTTTATTCTGTATTAAATAATCATAATATTATTAAAAATAAAATACTTAAAACTACTTCTTTATTTTGCGAAACAAATTGGATGTTTTCTGAATTATTTGTGATTCAGCAAAAGCGCAATAATAAGTATTTATGTTCGTCAATTTATGCCTTCGACAACTATTTAAATTAAAGTAATTTAATTAAATGAAGACAATATTAGCGAAAGTCAATCGAAGATCTGGAGTCGAAGTATGATACAGTTAAAAGTGACCGAATTGAATAAAGACACCTTAGCTCAGATGGTAGAGCATTTGCCATGTAAGAAGCAGGTCCTGGGTTCAAGTCTCAGAGGCGCCAATATCTTTTTCTGTCTCCAGACCTTCGAATGAGTTTCGCTAATACATACTGTCTTCATTTAATTAAATATTTTAATTTGAGATCTTACTTATAAAGTTAAAAATAAAAATAAATAAACTAATTTATTTCGCAAACCTTCAAAATTCGTCAATTCCGACCAAAATTTCAATATTTAAACTACATTCAAATCATATTGGATTTTTAACCACATACCTACCGATTATCACAATGTGAAATACCACAATCATTGAATATTATTACGGTGAGTTAATTTATTATCGAAAGTAATGATTATTTAGGATAACAAATGAACCAAAAATAACAAAACAAACCGCATTGTTTAGGCAATGCTGAAAACATTTTCGTTGTTGCTGCATCCATCGGAGAATGAAATCGGAAGTTTTAGCTAAATTGATTTCAGAGTAAGTAGGTACCTAAAATATCAAAGCGGGTATAATATCTAGGTTATTATTTTTTTTACATAAGCTATACACAGGAGGCCTAGAAAAAAATAATTTCCCTGAGGGCCTGTGTCATCTTAGGGGATGCTGTATGAAGAGACTTTTTAAGGAAGGAAAGGATAGGAAGTTCTCGGAAGGAAAAAGGTACGAGGGGTATGTAGGAATCTGGGGGTCAGTGTATCCAGGAGTGACAATCCATCCCCCCAACTGCGGTGCAAGGCAATGGGTCGAGAGTCCGGCTGGAAAGGTTAAAAGGCCTTCCTCAGCCATTCTATCTTGATCCGGCCTGCCATGCAGCAGGTGGCCCGAAGCATCCGCCGCTAAGACCTGGAAAAATCTCACTCCATAAACCGGGCACCCCTGCTAAGTCACCAAACGCAGCAAACCACTTGGGGTCACTTATAGCAGTGGTGTTGGTTATACAATAAATGGTTCCCGGTGCGGCGGTACCCATACTTGCCACCTAATTTGTTATACAAATGTTTAACACGTACATTATATATGTTTTTATAATCTCCGGTATATTTTTCGCGCGTGAATTGAGTTTGGGTAACACAGACGGGACTTCATATCCTGCATTCTCTATTATTAGACAGGTGCCACACAAAGCTATAAAAGATAAAAGATCATCGTACGCCCAATAACGCTCTCAATACAATTCAGACCTGCCACACCTAAGCAGTTTATGCGCAGATCAAACACAGGCAATACAGATCTTACGCCGTAACCGCTCCCGAGGCGATATGCGAAAAGTTATGCGACCCCCTCTCCGCCAAACACAGGAGAGGGGGTTATTTTAATTATGGAGCTGCCTAAACGGGCGGATGATAGATGGCAAGTTGACAGATTCAGTACAAAGAAATGGCATTTTGTGACAGCTTTGTAATTTATCTGACCCTCTCTCCTACCATAGGAAGAAATATTTGATAGCGTCGTGTGACGGTACAACACATTATGGCTCGCGGTTCAACAGATTTACCCAATTGAGGATGCCATAGTCTCATAGTTGAGACTCTTGAGGGGTATTCACATTAAAAAAAAAATCATAGGTAAAACAAGGTATGTTTGTTTAATCAAGATTTTGTTACGCTTGCAATGCACAATTTTAGAGTCCTCGACAAAATTCAGTGTTCAAAGCACCCAGAGCTCGGATCATTAGACAACAGAGGCCACTTAGCTGACCTTAATGTCTGCATCCATCGCTAATGGTCGCCACGTTGTCAATTATGATGAATTGTAATGCCTCCAAAAGTGATTAATCTATATTAGGGGTGATGTGGGCGTCGAATGTACTACGTGAGGTAGGAACGATTTATCATCTCCCCTTTGAGTAAGGTACATATAAGCGTATTTAATACGTGCCCCACGGTTTGCATTTAGACAAGGTTAAGGTCTTTAATGTTTAAGGTAATGCGCGTTTTCATCCCGCGACAAAATATACCCGACAAAATATCCTCCGACAAACTATTCTGCGGACAAAACATCCCTTAATAAAATAACCACTAAAACCTAACGTAACGTTACAAAAAATGGGACAAAAATAAAACAGATATCCTGTAAAGACAATAAATTATTGTTCAAAAATAGTAAAATGGGACAAAAATATTTTTTTGTCTTTACAGGATTGTTTGTATTATTTTTGTTCGATTTTTTTGTTAGGTTAGGTTAAGTTAGGTTTTAGTAGATATTTTGTTGGGGGATGTTTGTCCGTAGGATATTTTGTCTGGGATATTTTGTCGCGGGATGAAAACGCGCGTAACTAATGTTGAAATCACGGCTTTCAAAATGTGTTTATGAAATTTTTAAATACTAGGAAGAAATTAACAAAATTTGAACGAGTAATTTTGAATTATGTTACCCTACTTGTCAATTTTACATTCTTCACACATAAAAAAATGAAACGAATAAGCTTCACCCGCAAAAGAATTTTACTTATTTCGCCATTAATTCTTTTATTATATATACAGGGTGTCCGGGGGTAAAGGCATTAACTTCGGGAGGCGATTCTATATTATGGTAGGAGTAAAAAAGATTAATAACTTTTTCTGATATTCCAACTTTTTTTCCCATACAAAAAGACACAGGTATCTACTAAAAATCCTTAGTGTAAGGTAAAAAATACTCGATGAAGTAGCTATTAGCTTGCCGGGCGCGATTGTTGCAACGTTGCTTGGTAATAATAATGTATTACACGCCGCCGGTCTAATATTATCTTTTTACCACAAAACTATCCCTAAGAGTTGGAATTTCAAAAAAAATTATTGGTCTTTTTAGTTATACTATTGTGTAGAATCACCTCCCGAAGTTAATGCACTTTACCCCCGGACACCTGTACAATCGAATATTTTTGGCCAATTGCAAATTAAAATAATAGAATTTTTAATAATACCTATTTTGTGAAATTTCTTCAGATTGCTGTTTATTTTACGATAACTGACTATCTCAGTTAGTTTTGTTTAGGCGTTTTTTTCCGTTGACCAGGACATAATTTAACAAAATGACATAATAAAAAACAGAGTGTGCAATTCATATGCGGTAGAAACTAAAGTAGACAAGAGTGGGGAGGCTATAGATACACAAAGAGGAGACCGATTATACTATCTCATTCTCTCGCAGGTTAAATCCTATAGATGTATGTGTTTGTCTCTTTTAAGAATCGCTATTTTTCGTTTCATCGAGTTTCAAATCACAACGGCGCAAAAAAATCGATTACATAGCTTTGAGTTAAAAATATTTGTTTGTCGATTGTTAAACAAATACTTATTTAATTAAAATATATCAGATAACAGGGGAATAAATTTAAAAAATATACACGACGAGAATGAAAGAGATTCCAAGCAAAGAAATGCAACTCTTGCCGACGATCGAGAGATAGAAAAAGCAAGTAAACGTGGAGTCTTTTAACCTCTTCGGAATTTGCCACTGCAGAAAATCGATAGAAAACTTTACCGCTGAGAGCACAGAAACAAAGCTGAGAGCAGAGAATGCAGGTCTACGTGAAGAAATGCCGTAAGAAAATCGTTTTCTTTTCAGGGGAAGATAAAGTTCAAGTGGATTGGTGGACTTTTAACCTGGACATGAGAAGATTGGAGTAGAGTGGAAGCGGTGTACCCCAAATGAAGTTTTTGCAACGTCAAAGTATATTTATTTATTTAATATTGTATAATTACTTGATTGCAATCTGGGGAAACGCGTGTAAAACAAACAAAGAAGATAATAAAGCAGAATCCTATGAAATCCAAGAAAAAAATTATTACAAAGCAGAATCCTACGAAATCCAAATTTAAAAAAAAAAAATAAACAGTACATTGGTTACTGTGTATAGTTGTGTGTGTGGTGTGCGTGTGTATGTGTGAGTATCTCTGTAGGTATGAGAAATTGTGATCTGTGAAGGGATAGGTATGCATGCGCATCGAAGAATTTATACTGTTAATCATTGACATGATGCTCTTTTTAAATTTGGGCAATGAATGGAAGAAAACGTCGATGCTATAGTTTAGATAAATATATTATTGAACTAACAGTTGAAACCCGCTCCGCAGGTTTTTAGTGCTAGGCCCTGCGGCGGATCTTGGTTCGGTTTCGCCTAGTTAGAGTGTTGATGACCATTTTTAAATCGCTATAGGAACTGGTTCCAAAAATAGCCGGTTCTTCGGATGCACTGTGATCTAGTGATAGCTAGTCACCGGGACAAAGTAACCGGGATAGAAAATGACGTCATATTATGTAATATATATAGCCGCGTAATATTATTTAATTCACAACTTAGTATTACCGGCAATCTTTCTATATCGGGAGAGATACTCAAATTTACAAAATCGTAGTACTTATACCTAGGGGGGCACGTTCTCACGAGACCTGCTAAGGGAAGTGGCGCCATCCTTTTACCAATTCTTGAATTCGAAATCTAATTACAACGGTAGTTTGAAATTTAACATTCATAGATGCTTTTATCGCGCGGCGTCGACATGCACTCGAAGCCGAGTTCTTAATTTTCAACCACGTAGACGCAAGGCTATTAATGCTGTTTGATGATGATGATGTATGAAGAGCACGGTTAATTGGCGAATTAGTTCATGCATTTGTTTTGTAATTAAGCGTATGGAATGGTACTATATCGCGTGTAAGTCTTGGGTATGTTTAAATTAATTAGAGAAAGGAGTTCGGTACAGTCGATTTTATTTTTTGAAATTCTGCGCATAAATGTTAAATTAGCTATTACTCGCCTTTGTTGCAAAGTTTTTTTTTTTTTTTTTTTTAATTCCTTTATTTTTCCCATATTTTACAATTTATATTTACATATTTGAAAATCATAACAATAATGTGGGAACCCACTAAGGCGCAGCCTGTGCGTGGGTAATATATTTAAAAAAAGTTTTTTTTTTTAGTACCTAGAAAAAAACAAACAGGGGTATATAAAGCAAAAACAAAAATTGTTTAAAACATTTTGTACAAAAAGTGTATACAATAGTGTACGGTTAAATAAGTGTAAGTGTAATTATGATACCAGGTTCAATAATCAATATTCTGGCAGTCTGGCATCATCAACAAGAGAACCAAGTTATTTGGAAAAATAAAATGTCAACACCAGTGAATATGGAATGCGGCGTCAGACAAGGGGGAAGTTTATCGCCTATTCTATTTAACGTCTATATGAACGATTTAAGCGATAAACTCACCTCGGCAAATGTAGGCTGTCACCTGGGAAATAACTGTGTAAATAACATTGCATACGCAGATGATATGGTCATTTTGTCACCAAGCATAAAAGGACTGAGAAAGCTGTTAAAGATATGTGAAGAATACGCTGCCGAATATAACATGCTCTATAACCCCACTAAGTCTGTTTTGCTCGTATTCAAGTCAGGCGCAGGCACCATAAAAGTATTACCCGTCAGTCTAAACGACACAAAAATAACAGAAAAAATCGAGGTCAAATACTTGGGACACATCATAACAGCGGACCTCAGCGATGACTCGGATATTGAGCGACAGAGAAGATCACTGTGCATAAGGGCAAATATGATTTCTCGAAGATTTAACAAGTGCAGCCCAGCTGCAAAAAGGCAACTTTTTAACACGTACTGCACGAGCCTATATACCTCGGAGCTATGGACCAACTTCAAGAAAGCATCACTAAAAAGAATGGAAGTACAGTACAACAACTCGTATCGAACGCTTTTTGGGTTGTCCTGGTACTGCAGTGCCACCGAGATGTTTGAAGAAGGGCGAGTTCCCGGATTCCGAGCACTCATGAAGAAACGGATCACTAACTTCAGAACGCGACTAGCCTCGAGCGAAAACAGTCTTGTGATGGCAGCATTCCACTTCTGGCAGGGTCCCATCTACAAGCGGTGGAGCCACTTCCTGATGACATAGATTTATAACAAAAAGTTAACTTAATTCAAATTTTCTTATTTTGTTTTGTATTATTATCTATTATTTTCTTTTACCATGTAATTTTTTTTTTTTCTCTCATCTTGCAATATTTTTATTTTACTTGATATATTGTATATGTATTATATGGAACTCGTGGGACTGCACCACCCTCCCCGAGATCTGGAATAAAGGATAAAAAAAAAAAAAAAAAAAAAATAAAAAAAAAAAAATATACATTGTAATAATAGGTGTAAAGTTTGTGAGAAAAGTGATATAAAACTAAATAAATAGAGTTTTTAGAAACATAAAGTGAAATAAAACTAAATAAATAGAGTTTTTACATCTGTATGGTTTAGCCATAATTTTAACTCTTTTACGAAAAGCGGAAGTTTTGTTGCAACTTGAATATGTTTTGGTAAACTATTGAAGGTACGAGGTCCAATAAAACTACTGTGAGTTTGCATTTGTTTTGTGTGTGTTTGGGGGGTATAGAATACATTATTATTTCTAATGTTGATTCTGTTTACATTTTTTTCGAATTTGTTTACGTTTTTAAAGATATATTTCATAGTTTGCAGTATAAATAGTTTACGGAGACTGAATAGTTTAGATTCTTTGTATAAAGCATCTGTCGAAAATGTTTTAATTTTATTATACATAACTTTGATAATATAATTTTGAGTTGTTTGTAAAGGTTTTATAAAAGTATCAAGGGCACCACCCCATCCTATTATTCCATACATGAGTGAAGATTGCACCATAGAATAATAAATCATTTTCAATTTGTCAATATTCAATACTTCTTTGAGTCTGTAAAATATGTATGTAAGATATCTCAATTTAGAAACGGTATTATTTATTTGTGAATGCCAATTTAAATTTGTATCAATACATATACCCAAATATTTTATCTTTTCAACTTTTACAATTTCAGAGCAAGATGAGCATATTACTTGATTACAGTTAGTATTATGAATTCTAATTTTAAGGTTATTGGGGGGTTTGTTTTTACTGTTTTTATAAAAAGGTAGGTAAAATGTTTTATTGTTGTTTAGGAAGAGTCTATTACTATTTAGCCATGATGAGACATGTGCAATACATTTTGATGCATTTAAATAAGTTTCAAGCCAGGATTTTCCGTTTACAATTATTACTGTATCATCAGCATAAGATACAATATCACCAGGGATTACAAGATTACATAAATCATTTATATATATTAAAAACAGGATTGGGCCAAGCACAGTACCCTGTGGTACTCCATTTTTTATCCTCGTTTCAGTACTATAAAAATTCCCTATTTTTGTTTTTTGTTTTCTGTCTTTGAGATAGTTTGTGAGAATTTTTAGTGTATCTTTTTTGAAACCTATTCGATTAATTTTTTTTATAAGTATATTGTGGTTAACCGTATCAAAAGCTTTTCTTAAATCTAAAAATAAAGCTAGGCATTTTTTATTTTTATCAACAGATGTGTACAATTTTTTTGTCAAATCGAATATTGCATCTTCAGTGCTTAGGTTACTTCTGAAACCATATTGATTTTGGGACAGAATTTTGTTTTGTTCTAGGTGATTCATTACTCTATTTTTGATACATTTTTCAAATATTTTTGAGAGGTTTGAAACTAAGGAAATAGGTCGGTAATTGTCTAATATGTGCGTTTCTCCTGATTTGTGAATTGGAATGATGGTGGAGATTTTAAATTGTTCAGGGAAATGTCCCTCTTTTAGTGATATATTAAAAATATGTAGCAATGGAATTAAAATATTATGTTTTATTTTTTTTAGTGTGTTACCCGATAAACCATCAATTCCTGTAGAATTTGTTGACTTTAGACTATCAATGTGTTTTACAATTTCGTTTATCGTGATAGGTGAAAAATATTCTAAGGAATTTATTGAATCGTAAGTTGAGAGTAAATGCAAAGATGAGTCTACGGGTGTTGTACTTTCAATTTTACTAGAAGATTCAAGTACTTGATCTACTACATTTGTGAAGAAGTTGTTAAAGTTTTCTGCAATGGCCGATTTGTCAGTTATACTATTGTTATTTATTTTAATCTCTTTCACATCAGTTGATGCCATTTTTTTTTTGTTCATTATTTCATTAATAATATTCCACGTTTTTTTGGTATCATTTTTTGCGTTATCAATTTGTTCACAATAGTATTTCTTTTTACAACATCTTATTAACCTATTTAGTAAGTTTCTATACATCAAATACTTTGTTTTCATAAAAGACATTATTCTTACGTTATTTTTTTGACAGGTTTTTTCATAATTTAACATTTCTCTGTAAAGTTTATCTCTGTGTTTAATGGAGACTATTAGTCCTACAGTAATCCAAGGTTTGATTTTTTTATATTTTCGCTTATTAATAACAATTTTGTATGTGCTTTTCGATATATAATCTTGTAGAGTTTTATAAAACAATTCTAATGCTGAATGTGGGTTAGCTGTCGATCGTACATTGTCCCATTTTTCTGAATGGAGTAGATTGTTTAATGTGTCGTAGTTAACATTATTTTTTTCTAGATTACCAGAGTTTTCTTTTAAATTAGTGGTTAAGAGGTTGTGTCCATAAAATGTTGGGTAGTGGTCAGTAATGTTTGTATGTAGAGTTGAAGATGTAGTTTTGACGTGTTTGTGTGTTTTTACAAATATATGATCTAGAGTCGTGGAGTTATTCAAATTTTCTCTTGTTGGAGAGTTTATGTATGACTGATATCCTGCATATGATAAACAATCTAAGTATTCATTTATACAGTTTATTCTTTTGTTATTTTCATTAATGTTTATATTGATATCTCCAGATAATATTGAAAAATTGAAATTTTTTTTGTTAGCCGTTTTAAAAAATGAATTTAGCTCGTTAGTGAAAAGTGATTCATTTAAGGAAGGAGATCTATATATAGCTAATATCAGATAATTACAGTTATTGTGCTTGAATGTTACTTCAATTGCATTAGCTGTTTTAAAATCTAAAATTTTGAAGGTAGTTTTCTTAAGACAATTTTTCACAAATACGGTGATACCATCGTGCCCAGTATGTTTGCATTCAGATGAAATGGTGACATATCCTGGAAGGTTATAGGGGATTACCTCTTTCATCGGTGTTTCTGTTAAAATAACAATACTCGGAGAAAAATCTAGACTTTCGAGAAGTACACAGAGTTCATCAAAATGTTTTCTTAAGCTACGTATGTTCATATTAAGAACTGAAAAGTTTATATCTTTAAAGTGATTATTTAGTTCATTAGTATCATTACAAATATAATTTTCATACAAAAAATTTTCGTCTCACATGTTGAAAGAAAAAATTTACACATGCAATGTGAAACGGGCATTCAAAGTATTGTTGAATTTGAAGGTAAAATGTTTTATAAATATGTTCTACACTTTGTAATGCGTGTTTCATATTAATTTTAAGTGGTAATGCATCTGTGTAGCCTTCTGTAAAAGATATAAAAGAGAAACCAATTAAAACGACTTAACTATTTGTAAATAATCGGAAATCTGTTTGTCTGAAGCAGCTTCAACTCTCTAACAGTAAGTTCCGGAGTCCCAAGTTTTATCTGTTGGAAATTCTAGGTGAATTAAACTGATTTCAACTTGCACAGAATTATTTACGTCGTTCATTATAGAGCAAAATACACATTGTAATGTTGAAAAACAAGGCAAAATGAACATTGTTTCTTTCATATTTTATATTTAAATTTTAATCTCGAATGAATTCAGGTTCTGAAGCTGGAGAATGCACCTAAAATTCCTATGAATTTAATTTGAATAAATTTTAATCTCATGGTAAACATAAATATACTATATTTTTTTGGTGAATACCTCAACTGCTCCAAACCGCCTGGAGCCAGTGAGACTATGGCATGCTCAATTGGGTTTGTTTTGGGGCAGAAGGTAGCGAGAAGGGAAAGGATATGGGAAAAAGGAAGGTGGGGAAGTACCTAGCTATTCATATCTTTTTTTTTAACATAAACCCCACATAGGAGGCTCTGAGAAAATAAACTTCACTCAGGGTTTATGTCATCTTTGGGGATGCTGTGTGGAGGGTTTTTTTTAGGAAGAAGGAGAGGAGAGTTTTGGGAAGGAAAAGGGTTTAAGGGGTGGGTAGGAATCTGGGATTCAGTGTGTCCTGGTCATCCGCCTCCAAGAACTAGAAAAACCTGACCCCATGAACCCGGGCACCCCTGCTAAATCACCAAACGTAGCGAACCACTTGGGGTGAACTATCGCAGAGGTGTTGGTTATCCAATAAACGTTCCCGGGGCAGCGGTACCCATACCCAAATTGTATTATCTAGTCACTAAACACAGCTAAAGCCATTTCAAGCAAAATTTCAATTCAGAATGATATGGCGATATTGGGAGTATCTTCGACAGCTTAAATAGAGCTTAAATTTTTTTAAAGATTAAATTGTGAAATAATACGAATCAATAAAGTAAAATTTACCTGCGTACGACAGGATTTGGACCCGCGACCTCCAGATCGCTCATAGAGATAGGTGAGGGCCTTATCGCTCGACCACGTAGGCCGTAACTGAGGTTTTAGAAAATAAACTACTAAGATTTTAAATTAAAAATGGAAATAACAAATTTCCCCATATTTTATTTAAATAGGTGCCTATTTAAAGATATTAATATAGACATTTTTTAAATTGCTAAACGAGCCTTATTATAATTGTCGTAAATCTAGGTATTCAACTTCAAGACAAGTATTTTATGAATTCCCACCTCGAAAAGAATTCTCGAAACATATAGATAATAATAATTAATTGGACAATTAAATAATTTTTGTGTTTTATGTTTAGACAAGATGATAAGTTTCTAACAAGTTTTTTTTGCCAGAAACAAACAGCTTTTAAGAATCACTTGAAAAAAATCATGAATTATATTAAATTTGTTAGTGTAAATACGTATGTGTAACCTGTTTGTTGCCATAAATAAACGTTGGCAAGAAATGCCATGAGCTTTCAAAGGTTTCACCGCTATGTATTTGTGGGCTTTTTAAATCAAATGTGCACAAACTGTGCAATGTGTATACTATTTTTATTTTTAGATTTTCACGGTCAAAAGCATTTTCGTTGTTAGTTTTTGGGGTGTTATTCCGTGTTGCGCTACCTCCTTCTATAGCCGACGTTTCGGACAGCATTGCAGTGTACACAACTATTTTTATTAATTGAAAAGTTGTACTTTCAACATAGAACTTTGTTTAATTCCCCGAAATTTAAATTAGTCACTTTGCTGTTAAAAGTTTTAATTTCAGGATAACGTTAGTCAAAGTGGAATCAACTTAATTTTATTTTTATAAAGGATTTTCACTACCTAATAATATTCGTCCCAAAGGCAAGGGAAACGACGATTACTGCACCTGCGACGCATCAACTGCGCTCATTGGCCGCTTTGATTATGATGTCACTTTTAAAGGCTCCTATTGGTCGAAATATGACACGGAAATTACGCTAGGTCTGCGCTCATTTTTTGCTTTCATTATTACCTCACTTTTCAAGTATTGGTTGAGATTGTTTTGGTAAAGTTTTGCATCTACCCCGTGCAAACTGCACTCGATTTTTTATATATTTGGTAACATTGTTGTACAAGTTGCAGCGTTTTAAAACCAAATAGAGAAGAAACTGGTAATAAGTTTAAATATAATAATTTAAGATACATTAAGTATCATACAAATCATTTAGATACATCATCATTTAGATACATTGCTATATTTGATACAATCCATATTTAATTACTCTGTATGTACTTAACTTATTTATTGTTATGTACTTTTTAATTTGCTTATTGTTATAAGTATTTTCTTAATATTATCTACTTCTTTCGTATCATAATTTACTAACTATACAATATTATAATTGTTTGTTAGTATTTACTCATAATTATTATGTACTTTATTTACTTATTATTATTAAATTGTGTATTATTGTTTACTCATAATTATATTATATTATATTATTTGTTTAATTTATTTATATCTACATATTTACTTAATATATTATATTTATTTCATAAACTATATAAATTTATTACATAATTGTTTATTATTATTTATTTTTGTTAATAATTTAATGCTACTGTGGTATGATCACCCTATTATTGCATCTGGTAAGCCACAACAGGTACATTGTATTTACATATTTTAATATTTAGTTTACAGTATAATTTTATTTTTGTCAACAATGAGCATACTGCCCAGCTGTAATAATTATTAATAAGTAATGTTTAAATAACTGTACTCAGTGCTTCTTTTGTAGGTTTATTATTATATTTCTTTTAAGTTTAGGTATATGTATGTTTCTTTTTTTTTTAAATTACTTTATTGTAAAACTGCATATCTCGATACAGGAATGCCCTAGTGAGATGTGCAGCTTATGTTTTCATGTATTTCTTATTTTTTTCAATAAATAAATAAATAAATTGACAAATGACAACTTTCGTCGTCGAGGAGTAAGGCTCTTAACTAGCGATCCGGAGGTCGCGGTTCAAATCCCGGCGTGGTCAAGTAATTTTATCTGATTGATTTGGGTTATTTCACAATTTCATAATTTAAAAATAATATTAGCTATATTTGCGGCGCGTTCCAGAGTGGAAGATAGGTACACTCAGTACTGACCTGGTGTAAAACCTCCATTCAGAATTGAAACGTTGTTTGAAATGGCTTTCGCCGTATTTAGTTACTAGATTCGAATAATCAAATACTTATCCTGCCCTTCCCACTACCTCCAGCCTTACAACTGGAGATGCCATAGTCTCACTAGCTTCAGGCTGTTGGAAGCAGTTGGGACTCTTCTGCACTATTCACATATATTTTTTTAAAGTTTTTCAGTTGGTACATTGTTATCGTTTGACCTCGTTAAACATTTTAACTTAGAATATGGCACATAGGTCGGTAAGTAATTATTTTACACCAGACATGACGTATTTATAAACGCTCTGTTTAACATTAATCTGTCAAAAGACATATTCAATAACGTCAATTATTTGCCAGCCTCTTTATGATCAGCTATCGGAAGTGCTTTTGTGGTAAATACTATTGGAGGATTCAGGGTATTAATAGAATTTAAAAAAGTAGATAACTTTACATCTTTATTACAAAACAGATTTCTTAAATAGAATAACGAGCGAAATTTAATTGTCATGAAAACCTTTGAAAGATATAAAAGGGAGATTTCATAGAAAAAAACTATCAGTGAAATAGAAAGATATTCTCAATATTGTTCTGAGACTCCTCAGTCTTTTCACCCTCAACCCTGTATACCTAATTTGGGGATGCCACAGTCCCTCTGGGTTCGGGCAGTTAGAATCATTGAGCGGTATGAATAAATGAACTTGAATAAATAAATAAAATCAACGCAAATTGTGAGGAAGTAGATACAACGGGAACAATTGTTCACCTGTGCAGTATTAAAAGCTAATGTGTTATATCAAAACTCTCATCTCCTTCAACGTCTTGATGATGAATCATTGATTTGCATATAAATGAACCTTTACCTACATACCTATACTTGTAAGCATAAGTTAGTAATGCATCATAAGAAAAATATCTACGTTTTAATTATTCGGTGCTAAATTTAAAAAAAATCAGGCAAATTTAGCAGTAGGTGAAAATATCAATGCTTTGCATAAAATCCAAATAAATGGAGTATTTATAAACGTATCCGATAACTAAAAACTATTTTTAAATGATGATGAAATAAGCTTTCTAATTTGGTTATTAAATATAATCTTATAATTTTTACATCAAAATTTTTTTGATGTCAATTTTTAAAATTTAAAAAAATGGTTAAACTTATTTTTTTTATTAATTTAATTAAATTACTGATGTAGAAAAATAATAAAAACACATTCATATTTAATTAGAAAAAATAATTATAAAACTTATTGTCATCTCATTTTGACGAAAATCTTAGATGGGACCTACATATCGAAGGTATTACGGAAAAACTCACAAGCCTTATATATTTCTTTAAAAATCTAAGAAACGTGGTAAATAAAAAGGATATGAAAAATGTCTACTACGCGTTATGTCATTCTCGAATTGAATATGGAATCATAGGATGGGGATCTGCTACACATATGTACCTACACAACCTGAAAACGATTCAAAAAGGAATCATAAAGACCATATTGAAAGTACCAATTAGAACGCCTTCAATTGAAATTTTCAATAGCTTCGACGTACCAAATGTACAGCAAATATATGCGAAAAATATATTTTTGAAGCTTAAAAAAAATAATGAATCCTTTACTAGACTATGTATGCATAACACTAGATCGAATAAAAACGACATGAAAAATATTCCAAGTTATAAAACCACATTCGGACAAAGAAACTATACATACTTTGCAACAAAACTCCATAACATCCTTCCCCAAGACATAAAACTAATAAAAAATCCTAATGAATACAAATCAAGAATAAAAATATGGCTAAAAGAGGTCAACGAAAAAACCCTAATGAAGACACTAAAAAAGACATAGAAGACAAATAAACCATATTTAAATAACTTTAGTACGCCTAGGCACAGGACCCCCTAGTGAGGAGGACTAAGAAATACAATATTTTATACTTAATTTCACCATTATATTTTGTATGTAACAATTATTTTATATAGTCGCAAAAATAAATAAATAAAAAAATCACACTTTTTTGTCATTTCATGTAAAAAAAAAATTCACAAAGATTCATATTTTTTTTGAAAATTGCAGTCGGAAACTTCGGATTCATAAAGGTGTACATTTTAATTATTATGTGGTTAACTTTAAAATTTATATATAAAGCGTCTTTTTTTTTCTTTAACGTTTTCTATGAGGCCTATGTGAGCTGGGACAAATATGGTTTCCTGTTATGGATTAATACGTGTACAATGTAACGTTAAACATGGTAAGTGAAAATGTCATGGCTTATGTGTTCATTATATGTTACGAATATTCGTAGGAACTCGGATAACTCCCTCGGCAAGATTATTCTTGGTAGAGGATCGTCGAGGCTCAGTTCATTTGGTTTATGCACGAGCAAAGGTCTTAATATTTATGATACTCCCACGCTACGGTGTGAAATCTGTTACAGTCTCTTTCACCTAAGTGACAAGCTTCACCATAATACAACCCTGCTGGTAGTGCACTAGCTTTGTACACGTTACGAGAACAATGTAGAGAACAACCGATTATAATAAATTAGAACCACTACCGATAAATGTTATTTCAGCTAACTAAATATAGATAAATACTTAATTTTATTTAAGAAGTAAGAGACCTGGATCGATAAAAGCTTATATCAACACGATATTGGCCAAATTCAGCATCTATGGTCAGTTATCATTTCAATATTTGCGATCACGGTCAACAATAAAATTGTTAAGATATATTCCGACCGACGATTAATAAATTTTAGGACTCCATAGGACTCGGATAAGCTTCGGTTAACTGTCAATATACGCATTTATTTTGATAATGTCTTTCGTTATGCAAAATTACTGGCTTATTAATGAACGCAGTTCAACTAAAGCTTTAAGAATTAAAAAAATAAACTGAAATTAATTCAACTAAGACGCAACAGATTTATTCCCTTCGATTTCGAGAAAATAAAATGGTTGAAATACCTATCACTAAAGACCTGAAACTAATTAATTCCCAGTTACGTTTTTAGATTTTAACGGCCAAAAGCATTTTCGTTATTTGTGTTTGGGGTGTTATGCCGTGTTGCGCTACCTCCTTCGTTAGCCAACGCTGTCCGAAATAAAAACAAACAACGAAAATAATTAACTCCCGTTTAGTGTCAAAAAGTAAAGACGAACTGTCAATTCATATTTAGGTTTGTATTTCAAATCAACATTGCCAATTTATTCATATTTTTACGCAACTGCTTGACGTTTGACATTTCGAAGAAAATGCCTTCAGTGTTTCCAGCGCATATCGATTTCTTATTTATTCCCTGTCAACATTGGTTCGGCTGTCAACGGTGAAACCATGCTAGGGACGTCGATAAATCATCGGAAAATACGCTTATCAATCCGATTATTAATAATTAATCGATGTCACTGTGCTAGATCTCATAAGGGTTTTTTACTATCTACACATCTACAGGTTATACAATTATGGCGCAAACAACACTAGGCTTGTGTGTATTGGTTACTTGTATGTAGGTACACACTTCAGAAAGAGATGTTCTTGTCCTCAAATACTGTGCAAGTATTGCTGACCACTGAACGTGATGGTCAGCAATGCCCGCTCCATTAATTCCCCACAGAGATTGACGAGGTCCACATGGCGGCTCTCGAGGCCCTACGACTCGTAGATCTAGAAATGTTCCTTTCCGATTCAAATCAACATCTCTGAGAAACCGCATATCCCAGAACTTCCTCTCTTTCCTGTCCTATAAAGGCCCTCCACACGGCATCCCCAAAGACGACATAGGCTTTGGAGGGAATTATTTTCCTCGTGATGTCCTGCGCGAAGCGATCTTCAAGAATTATATGTTAAAGACATCAAAATAAATGATACTCAGCAGCTTCACACGCCCTGTCCACATGTATGTATTTTATACCGTGTGTACAACAGATCGTGGTGCCACAGCTGTCAGTAGTTGTTTCCTATTTTTAGTTCTGAATGGTGTTGTTTGTTTGTTATTACCGAGAAATGTACCTATTAAAAGTGAACTTACATGATAATCTAAATTGAAAAAAAAACTATTTTTATTTCCTGAAGTCGATTAACGATTACGAACAATGTTGTAGAGGTAAAAGAAATGCATTTGTTGGCACTGTGTTTAATTAAACTTTAGTTGTGATACCTATAACAATGAAATTTTGTCTTTGTCTACCCAAAAGAGCCGTTAGCCGTCGTGACTGTTTTGAACACAACCTAAAATTCTTATCTTTCCCATCACGACTTACGTGATCCAATCACGCTAGTCCATTATCTCTCCCTTGAGTTTGCTGGTTATTAGGGTGTGATTTTTTTAAACAAATATTCCAGCAGTCCCTACATATACACTATATACGTCCCTAATAAGTACATTACTCCTATCGGACCAAGAATCATAATACTATGGACTTAAAATTTACAAACTACAGTCGTTAACAATATCTTTATGACATGAAGCGTCTGGGGAAATTCTGAGATATGTACGGAGCTTAGACCTGTTATTTGTAACACAGATCCATCTAAATAAATTCATCGTACCAATTTCCTAACCACATTTTTAAAGTATTACCACATTAAACCTACGCACAACACTTGTCGTACAAATTTGACATGAGCCATTTTGCGATTTTATCGGTGTAGATTCCGGTAATTTAACATATTGAAATAATTTTATCTTCACCTTCTAACAATAAAAAATATGTAATAACCGTGTGAACAAATAGCATGAGAGATATAGTTAGAAGAAAGACCTTTACAATAGCCAACGGTTGTCGCATCCCTCTTCATCATCTGTTATATTATGTATTTATTTTATATTATGTATATGCTTTTGTTGGTTTTTTTTTTCATTATATTATATTTTCTTTATTGTTTTAGTTTTGAAGTATTTAAAATAACTGTTGATACATAATTTATAAACAAATAATGTAAAAGCCCATTAGGGCGTGTAATTAATAAATAATACATTGGGTTAATAAGAAATTTCAAATTTGAAAAAATAATTTATACAAAAATTAAGCTTTTAACTTAAATATCAGTTAGTATTTTTTTATAAATGTCATTATCATATCATATGTATATACTATCAAATCAACAAACCGCCAAATAAATAATTAGAAAGATTTTTAAAAAATCATTAATATTTTTGAAATAATTTGTGTACCGAGGTGATATTTCAATATTTTTCACACTCAAGTTACTAATTTTGATTTTCATTCCATCATCGCAATACATAACACATATTATTAAGACATTTATCATAACATACATGTACCCTACCGGCTGCGCCACTACAAATATAATTGTTACTGCAAAGCAGTTCGTAAGAAGGTATCACTATCTTTCGATCGACCTTTATAAATCTTCATTGTCAATGTTTCAAAGACCCAATCATGTTTGATAACGTCTAAAAGGGATCGAAATGATAATCTAGTCTCCTTCAACGGAAGCATTCTTCCGAATAGGACCTCCATTGATATGCTTGGTGTAACTCTAAATGACCAGCTCAGGTATGGGGGCTCCATCGAAACAAGAGTTAAGTTAGCCTCTCAGAAACTGGGCGTACTGTACAGGGCCCGCAGATACTTTAATAGTATTCAACTCCTAACCCTGTACAAATCGCAAATGCGCCCCACGGTTGAATTTGGTAGCCACCTCTGGTCTGGAGCTCCAAAATACCTAAAAAAAAAACCTTGACTCTGTGCAGAAACGGGCGGTCCGTTTGATAGATTCTCCCATCTTAACAGACGGATTGCAATCTTTAGAGCATAGGCGTCAGGTGGGAATGCTGTCCTTGTTCTACCGGTATTACAATGGAAGACGATCCGAGGAACTAGCGTCATTGATCCCCTCGGCACCGGTGCATAGTCGGGAAACACGCCAAACACGCGCCCAACATTTGTACACGGTTGATATTAGTCACATGAGAACGGGTCGTTTTTACGATTCGTTCTTGAGTTCAACAGCTCGGCTGTGGAACGATTTTCCTGCTTCTGTGTTTCCTCCCTCCTACAACATGAGTCTCTTCAATACCCATGTTAACTCCTTCCTTTCCTCAAAAACACCTTCCACACAGCATCCCCAAAGATGACATAGGCCCTGAGGGAAATTATTTTCCTCAGGGCCTCCTGTGTGGAGCTAATGTAAAAAAAAAATAAAAAATTCTACTCAAGACAAAGGGTTTTTAATAGTGTCCGACTGAAGATTCGGTTTCGGTTTCAGTTTCGGCGAGTTTCAGCATCAGTTTCGGTTTCGGCAGAAAATCTGCCGAGCCTTCGGCCGCACCGAAACTCTGCGTTCGTGAATTAACGCGCGTCGTTCGGCTGATTTCGTGTGAGTTCGTAGCTCGTGTGTCACCGTATAAAATATATATTTCGACAAATATTTACTTTTTTTAATTAACTACTGATTTTAAAATTAAGTACTACCTTTGTTGGGACTAATTAATTTATCATTAGAATGGTAATTTAACATTAAAAGATCTCAATAAATGTTAAATTTAGTCTTAAGAATTTGTGATTTTAAACGCAATTAAAATAATCAGTTAATGAGGTCCTTCCTTTATAAAGTAAGTGTTGATTATTGACATATTTTTGTTCCAAAAAGTAGTTACATAAAATGTTTGTTAATTTTTATAATATTGGTTTGTTTAATAAAGGATAAAACTTGTCATTCGTTATGCTTTTACTAGTATCCTTGGTATCCGCTGAATTAATGGAATGATCTATTATTAAAGGAAACACTCTAATATGCTTTTATATACAGGTCCACTTTTCCAGCAGTCTCTGTTTGGAGTACCTACCTGCGAGATACTGCTGTTCTGTATACAAATATTATATTATCTATACGAAAGTTGAAAACTCCGACATTTCATTTGTTGATTGATTCCACAAAATAGCGCTTGAATTTTTCTCGCAACCCTTTTAGGGTAATAAAATAACACGAAAGCCGGACGTTTTAAAGGCATTATGATAATTGGCTATAAATAAGGTAAATACAGAGGGTTAAAGAGATGCAGATGGTTCTATCGTTGGAGGTGTTGCTTACTGAATTATTTACTTTAATTACTATTTTATTTTTTGGAGCTATAAACCCTAAAATGGTGGTCATTTTAATTATTCATGACTTGTACTTAAAGTCGGTTAACTGCTGTGATCATCTGGTTGGCCGAGCGTTCTACTTAACGGATTATCGACCACATCAACGAATAAAAAAAGTGTTTAATTTTTTGGAATGCCTTAATGAATAAAACCTTAATTGTTATATTTAATCATTGAAGGCAGTATTAGCAAGTCTCAAACAAAAATTTGAAACAGAAAACTCAGAAAAAGAATCGGTCGCATCTAGGAATTGAACCCACGACCTTAGCCTTGCCGGGGCTCTACTCCTACCCAAAACTATTAAGTTGATTTGACCCTATCCTTTCGATCGTATTGACCGGTCGGTGGTTGCGTGGGCATCACGTCTGGGTCCCACCCAGGCGTTCTGCTTTCGATATTTCTGGCTCAGTCCTCCTCCACGGCTCAAGCAACATTTTCGGCTTACTGTGGTGATAGTAGGAGATTTTCAAATATTGTAGGGTTATTTCTAACCCGGGAATGATTGTCTTTATTTAAAAAAATATATAAAAAAATACTGTATTATACATTATCTTCATTCTCTTAACGAATATTTTTATTGGGTGCTATCTTTGAAATGTTGACGAGAATAGTTTACTGTACAAAGGAATGATGTTTTATAACACGCTACCAGAAATTTTAAAGTGTTCAAGACGTATTGTATGAGCTACATCAAACTGGAAAAAATATAGTATGCCATATATACCTAACGTTATAATTAATTAGGAATTACAACAATAATGTACAAATTACTAAAATAAAATTAATAAATAAATAAAATAAATTAAATCGAAACTATTATCCGAATTGCTGCGAACATTTTAGTGAATTTCAGTAACTTAGTCGAGACGATTTTTTGTAAAAACGAGTCATCCTATAATTATTATTACTTACCTATTTCATTTGCAACAGTTTGTATTTATTACCTGTGAATAACGTATCTCTGACGATAGTGCGCAAACTGACGTTTACATTTCATCATGTTGGATTTATTCACACTTTTAAACGATTTTATAATGTAAGTAGATTTGTTGTCACTATCAATCATTTTCCGTACAATGGACTCTCCGAACAAACAAGCAAATGATAAATTTTCATAAATTATTGTTACTTAATCTGCGTATATTTGCTGTATTGTAAACTAAGACGAAATATAACTAGCAACTGCAATAAGGCGGCAGATTTTGAAGTTGCTAATCAATGTGAGAGACATGCAAATTTAAAAACGGGTTTTTCTTCAACTAAATGTAATGCGTAATGCTCGTCAATAATATCGGGAAAATCGATAAGTCTAAATACTCATAACCAAACTCGAAAAATATCTCTATGAAAAATATACATTTACTTTTGTTATAGTAGAAATTTTATAGACGTTTTATTGTCTTATGGAGCACAAAAAATCTCTTAGATTTCTATGGACCAGTTGTTTTGCAGAAAGTCACTTATGATAAAGTCATCAAATGGTCGTTCGGCGCCATTTTTTGACAGTTAAAACGCCCTACTCATCATCCAACCTGCAGGACAGCTTGTTGAGTTTGTGCAATTGGATAGTGAGTAAGCAAATCCGCCAGTCGAATTATTGTCGGGCCGCCGGAATGATCATAATTCGGTTGGCGGTTTGGCATGCTGTCCTGCAAGCAGTTCTGCAAATCCGATGGTGAGTAGGTCTCAATAAATGTTCACATTAAATGTCGATTCTTTTGAACCAATTGCGATCGAGAGTAGAAGACAAATATTATAGTAGAGGATCCGCACTAGAAACGACCATCACCCATCTGTTAAATGGATGAAAAGTATTTTATATCACATTTAATATGTAAGAAAATATATCTCGAGTAGGTTGTTTTAAAAATTCCTGGCAAGACTATGATTAATTTAAAAAAATATCAATTGAAAGAGAGCGCGTATGCTCTGTCGCACGAATAAATAGCATACGCGCTCTATTTCAATTAATATTTTTAAATAAATCATAGTCTTGCCAGGAATTTTTTAGACAACCCACTCGAGATATATTTTCTAATATATTAAATTTGATATAAAATACTTTTCATCCATTAAACGGATGGGTGAAGGTCGTTTCTAGTTCGGATTTTAAACTAGCTTGCTGTTTAATGTGGGATGATATTTAGAAAACCGCGGGAAAATTACCTTGATGAGTTATAGTCAAATTTCGATAAAAACAAAACGATGTTTTTTTTTGCAATTGTTTTCTATTTACTAGATAAAATATCTTATTATTCATGTTTATAACATAATAATATCGTGGGAAGTTTTTCCAGAATAGATAACTAACTAAAAAAAATAATTTTAAATCTCCCATTTTGGAAACAATTTTCAAAAATATATATTCATGCAAATGTTAACTGATTTTATTATTACTACACAAACCAGGATAAACACCTAACATGAAAAATTCATTATTTAAAAGAGTTTTCAAAGAAATAATACTCTTTTTTTTATTTATTTATTTTTATTAAAGATTTTTAATAGCGGTACGTTATTACTTAAAAATGTGTATTGTTGGAAAAGATATGTCGACGATATATTTTGCATTTGGTTAGGTTTAGAAAGACAATTGAACATGTTCTTAATTTTTTTAAATAAATTACATAAAAACATTAAATTCATACTGGCAATTGGCAAAGATAAGAGTTTAAATTTCTTAGATTTAAATTTAACATTAACAGGTATTAAAAAAGAGTTCAATATTTTCCGTAAAGATACGAATACTGATATTGTTATACATAATTCTTCAAATCATCCATTTTCTCAAAAACTAGCGGCTTTCCACTCTATGATTAATAGATTAATTACGATTCCTTTGTCAGCTCTTAACTATAATTTTGAATTAAATCTCATAAAGCAAATAGCAATTAATAATGGTTATTCTACTAATTTGATAGATGAAATACTAAATAAAAAAATTAAACAGAATTTTTTCAAATTATATATTTACCCTATTTCTAAAGATAGCAATAAACATTGGCGTAGAATTTTATTTGTCGACAACGATACGTCAAAAATTATTAGTAAAAATATTCCCGGTACTATTCAACCAGCGTTTTACACAAATAACAAATTGAAGAAATATATACTAAACAATAAAGACAGCGAAATTAAAACAAAAAAATCACGGGTTTACAAACTCAATTGTAACGATTGTAGTTCGTTTTATGTACGTAGAACTTATAGAAACTTTGAGGTTAGGGTTAAAGAGCACCTCAGAGCACTAAGTGGCAATAGCGATTCTGAGTTCGCAGACCATTTATTAAAATATGATCATAGCTTTGACATAAGTTAGGTCTTCAAATATTACATACAGGATATAAAACATCGAAAATCAATAATTTAGAAATTTTAGAAATTAGAAAAAATGTTAATTCCAAAGCTGACATAATTAATAAGCAAAAAAATTTTGTTAACCCTGTTTTAAATATCTTCCCACTTAACCGGCCTTTTACTTCTAATAGCATGGTAATCCCCAATTCTTCGAAACTCCCACCATTGTCAACCCTTCCTCCTCCTTCAATTCCGTCTCCCCATATGTAATCTATAATTAATTTTTTAACTTTAGTATACTTTTATTCCTGAAGAAGTGAACATGGTTCACGAAACATGTTGATAGAGTACAAAAAATAAAGTGATGTAAACTAAGTTATTTTCTTTTAATAAATAAATAATGACATCACAAAGTGACAACCTTTTAGAAGAAGTTTTCTTCGAAAAATTAAATAATACTCATTTGAAAACGTAAAATACCGATATTTCCGCCATTGACACCTGCCAAAAGTCAGCCGCAAAATTCAAAGAAAATTCTTTTAAAATCATTCGGAGTAGCTAAAATAATAAAATAAAACACAGGTCCCAGATTGATCTTGGCGCAAGCGATTCTGAGCTTGTCTTCCATACAGTGTATTTATACATATGGGTTACAAATGTATTTAAAAAAAATTATATTATTGAACGCTTGTTTTATTCGATTTTATCAAAATACGTTTGCATATTTCATTTGCTGACATTTAACTATGTTAAACAGCGCTATGAAAGTATTTTAAGTATGTGACTTCCACTAATCGACTTTACTTCAATAGATATTAATCTGGGTAATAAAAACTAGTTAGTTATGGAAATAAAATCTATAAAATTCATAAATCAACTTAGAGTGATACATACGAATACTGCACAAGAGCATTATATTTGTATGAAGGTACCTATTCATCCAAGGACAAGTCATTTACAAGCATATTAACACGCTAATGAAAAAAACAATAACATTATTATACATATTATTTTTATGCTAATTAAAAATCTAAAGCCAGTCTTCATGAAGGGTCTTTTATCATCGTGATTGAATGGGTAATTATTATAGAAAGGAAAAATAATGGACACCGTTTCGCAAAAGGCAGTAGCGAAATGAGAAATCAATTAATATCTCATTGTAACATAAGATTTTAAAAAAAGATTCATAAAAATTTAATATGAACAATTTCAGTTTGTGAAGCGGGTATGGAAACCCACGCCCGGGAACCATTTATTGGGTGACCAACACCCCTCACGTAGGTCAACCCCAAGTGGTTCGCTCCCTTTGGTGACTTAGCAGGGGTGCCTGGATTCACAGGTCCTGGCGGTGGATGTGTTTGCCCACCTACTGCGTGGCGAGCCAGATCGGGAGAGAATGACTGAGGGAGATATGTTGACCTCTATAGCAGAACTCTCTCGACCCATCGCATTGCACAGCAGTGTGAAGAATGTATTTATACGTTCGTCACTCCTGGACACACTGACCCATGGATTCATAAACACACCGCATACTTTTATCCTTCCAAGAATTTCCTTGTCTAATTTCCCTTAAAATATCCTCAACACAGCATCCCCAAAGATGACATTTGCCGCGAGGGATTTTTTTCTCCTCAGGGCCTCCTGTGTGGAGCTAATGTAAACAAACGGGATATTTACCGCCACCATTTTACCAAATTCATACTTTATAAGTACCATACGTACAAAACTATTTATAAGCAAACTTGAAATAATAATATAAAACATGTGATTACATTGTTTATTCAATTTACTACATGAGAGAGTTCGATTTTTACCCATGGCTGCAGACTTACTTCTAGAAGAGATGTATTACTGCAGATGGCTTATAAGCTCCTGAACGATTTATTATTATCAATAGCAGACATTCTGGCTTTAACAGGATGCCATCTCACGGACAATTGGAGGCCGCCAACATAGGCTTAAGTTTATGAACGAAGCATTATTTTATCTAACCATGTGTAACGTGTAACCTTTTTTGTCATATTGCTTTATTAATATCTTTCATTTTGCAAAAAAAAAATTGTAATTTTCTATATCGCTATTTTTATTTATTTTATATATGTATCTTAAAAATGGGACATTTTTTAATATAACTTATATTTCATTAAAAGCATTTGCTTGTGGATGGAAGAAGAGTTATTGCAAGGTATTGATTTTTAAACTGTTTTGGGAGGTGGGTATGGGTGCAGCCGCTACGGGAACCATTTATTGGATAACCAACACCCCTGCCAAAGGTCATCCCAAGTGGTTCGCTACATTCGGTGACTTAGTAGGGGTATCCGGATTCATGAGTTTTGTCTAGGTATTGGCTGTGGATGCGTTTGCTAGTAAAGTCCGTCATTCTTAGATAAATTGACGCCCAGATTTATACTTACCCCTTTATTCCTTCCCAGAACTCCTTCTCCTTCTTTTCCCTAAAATAATCCACCACACAGCATTCCCAAAGATGATATAGTCCAATTTTAAACAGAGCTAATTTAAAATATATATATAAAGTTTACACATCATTTAGTTAGGTTTGCTGAAATTGCCAGAGTTCGCGTTCGCTCTCTCGAAAGCTGTGACATTGTAAGAACTTTTCTTGTATACTAACTGTCGTCGTGTGCGGAATTGGTGCCCAAATAGGGACTTGCATTGTGGGATTGTGAACACGTTCAAACCGCATAGCCCCTTCTTGAAGTACTTTTACTCCACTTTGATGCCGTTCGACGCATGTGAAGCTGGATTCCATCGAATGTGTCCCTCTAGTAAATAGCCACAACCACCTTCATTCATTGATGTGTCGAGGAAACATTGATGTGTCGAGGAAACATTGATGTGTCGAGGAAACATTGATGTGTCGAGGAAACATTGATGTGTCGAGGAAGCATTGCTTTGAAATTGGCCTCATATATTTCAAAGTATTCATATTTTCGTTAGGATTACTCGAATAACAAAGTGTGTTGACTTGTTTCTTTACTTATTACTCACTAATGCTGATTGTCTTACGCTGTATAACAATTATACATCCCAAGGGCGCTTCACAAGGTTAGAAAATATCAAAACTACACCTCAATTCCTTAAAAGTATCTACTTACATAGATTATTTCGTCGAAGTAATCGAGGATTTATGAAAATATCGAAAATTGGTATTTGCCGATGTTGCTAGGTTCAAATTCGTGAGATAATCTCAAATTAAAGAAATATGCAGCCTTAGTAAAAAACTCCGTGAAAATTTTATTCAATTGATAAACGGCCGCGGATGTGAAAACATTACTAATTAGAAAATTGTTCATGGAAAGATTACACAGCCAGAGGAGGTAGTTTATCCGTTATATTCGACTGTTTTGTTAATAATTACTAAACTAATTTTGGAATTTTTCAAAAGTATTTTGAATGATCTATATATGTCTTATTTTTGAAGATGTTGTAAAAAAATACAATTATAAAAACTAAATAAAATTACTTTTTAGATTTTTATATTTAAAATATACTATATTATTTAAAAATTGCTGTAGCTTCAAACACCGAAAAAAATTGAAATTTTTTAATCAAAGTGTAGAAAATTTAAAAATATTTCAAAATTAAAAAAAACACAGTCCTTTTATTTAATGAATTTGGAAGGAAACTGTCACCTCACTTTTTATCTCGTTCATAGAATTAAAATGATAAAAAATTATAACAAATATTCCACGGGAGTAATTGAAAAATTTTGATACTTTGAAGAACAATATAAACGTTGATAACTCGAATTTGATATTTATTTACACAAGCACAAGCCTTTTATGTATGTTATTAAATAATATTACTTTTATGGAAGTTTTATTAAACTTAGGTGGATAAAAAATAATTTATTCGAAACAACCTATATTTTTATGATTAGAAAATTAAATTAACAACAGAGACATTATGAAACCACAGAAACTGACAAAAATGTCTCAAATAATAGAAAATATATTCTATTATGCTAATCTAACAGTAAATTGCTCATTTAAACGGTAATCATGTATAAAAACATTAAATAAATGAGCATGAAATTTTACACGTCTCAAAAGAAAATAACCGCAAATTAATTGAAAAAAGTTGGCCGCCGCATGCCCCAAACGATGGCCGCGCATGCGCAAATCAAGCAAAAACAATGCAACCAACATAATAATGTGATCATGTTATTGGTAAACGTGTAAAAATGCAGTTCACCGCGCGAGCAACAGATATACACTTTAACAATCGGTAAGGCGTTTTGTTATTAGTAAGGCTGATGATGTTTAATTAACACAACGCGCAACTATATACAAATAAATATCTGAGTTGCGCTGTACTTTCAACCTATCAGATTAAAAAATAAAAAATTAAACAATTTTTTAAAAATACATACAATATTTTATACAAAACATATTATAACATACAATCCAAGTAGGAATCCTGGCTCCCTTATCAGGCACGAGAGATACTCTTTTCTATTAAGGTACACATGACCAGTGATGACCCTAAATATAGTAAAATATAAATGTAACCCTTATACTTTATATTACATTTTAAAAAATGCAATAATTTTCAAGGTTTTACGAGATAGCTCTGAAATATAGGTAGTCTTCATTTTCATTTGTGATTGAGATAATCTGGAAATATTAAAACATATAATTTTATATTTAGACCCACACTGAATTTGCTATATGTCCTTCATTTATCAGTCATGGTTTATGCCTCTCAATAATCGATTGCACTATGTAGTAAAATATCCAAGTTAGAAGTCCCAATGCAAGTAGAATGATAAAATGGCATAAATCTGCTGCTTATTGTTGACACTTATGTTATGGGAATTGCTGCTTTCCTTTTTTACTTATTACCATCGATTTCTAATATTCAATTCTATCGTTATTTATTATTTCTTTTCAAGAGTAAGAGTTTTTTTCCATTTTTTCTCTATCTTCTATTAGGTCCGTATATTTTTGAGCCCGTACCTTTTATTGTATTTTCCTGATTTTGTTTTTTTTTTATGCATCTCTATAGTCCATCATGGAGGATACTTTATTTTAACTTTTTGATGTTGATGGTGATGTTTGTATGTTGCTTCTGTGAAATGTTTTGTAAAATTTTTATTCATAAACTGTGTGTACATATTGGGTTGAGTTGGGTTTAACTTTTCAAAAGTACCAATTAGCGACCCCTTAATGAGTTTTGATAACTCATGGGAGTGCAACTTCGTTGTATGTTTTGTTTAATAAAAATAATAAAAATGTTGGTAAA
The DNA here is from genome assembly GCA_917563855.2 of Limnephilus lunatus. Lineage (NCBI taxonomy): Eukaryota > Metazoa > Arthropoda > Insecta > Trichoptera > Limnephilidae > Limnephilus > Limnephilus lunatus. The sequence continues at coordinate 80,260,499 of OU830597.1, read as the reverse complement.
GTTTGTGCTTTTAGCTTTTTTACAGGTGTGTAAAATTTTATGAACCGGTTTCACTAAATTGCTGTACCTTAGTAGGTACCTTCTTTTGTAATAAGATATTTAAAAAATTTTCATTATTGAAGAAAGCCATCACTTTGTGGTTTGACATACGTAATAAAATAAAATACTGTTTTGTTTAAAACCACGAGTTTTATTAATGTATTGAACCGACCGGTTTCGCTTTACTCAAGCATCATCAGGGTACAGATTAATACAGTATTAATTTGTACCCTGATGATGCTTGAGTAAAGCGAAACCAGTCGGTTCAATAAATTAATAAAACTCGTGGTTTTAAACAAAACAATATTTTATTTTATTAAAATATTTTCACCTCCTTCCCAATTGAAGATATTTCCAGTATCACTCTGGAGAAACTCCACGGCGTCCTCTAACGAAATCAGCTTAAAACATTCCTTAAAACATGAGGAGGATGAGTCCGGGTATGGCAGTTCGATTTAAATAAGATTGTCAATTATTTTTTACAGCCTGTTTACTTTTATTACTGTAGTGTTTTATGATATCACCATTTTCATTCCCTTTTCTTATTCGGGTAAGGGATTCATTGCAACAAAGTCGCCTCTAGGGATCCATATCTTACGCTATTGTAAGAGGTCTCGGTGTTATCTGTCCTAGAACCGACCCTGCATATATACAATTTTACTAATAAAGGATACAAATTTAACAATAGAATCTATTCCAAGCAAAATTCTATGTTAACAAGCTCCAATACATTAATAATGATTGGAAATAGTTCAGTGGCGGTTTGCGGGCTTGACAAGTAGAAAGGTATTAGCATTATGTATAACTACACCTACCTAGGTGTACCTAGAAAAAAATATACCACATTACCCACGTCAAACTATAATAAAAATTATAATGTGCCAACATGATTAAATTAATTATTACTAGACACACAAAAAAAAGATAGACCATCAATTGCAAATTTGCTATAGTAAATTAATCCAAGTAGCCGTACTCCATCGGTACTGCCACATACTATCACAGAAAAAACACAAAACCAAACCAAACTTCGTCACTAGAGCTAATCGTAAATGATCGGTTCTACTTCGGAAGTGTTCGTTTTTTGAGGCACGCCTCTATCTAAACAACGCGTGACCATATCGGCTACCGTTAATTTTAAAACTATGTGACTTCCCCACACTCCTCTGTCTACATAAAACTAGCGGCTCTCGGAGGCGGGCCCTACCTCTGCCTAACTAGCGAATTATTGTACCGCATTGTGTCATTGCGTTAATTATATTAGCATAGTAAAGACAACACGACCTAGTGAAATCCGAAAAATGTTTATGGATAGTGTTTAAATTGAAGAAACTTTAAGACTTATGCAATTTTTAATTTGGTAACATTTAAACAAAAGTTTTACAATATTTTGGACGTATGCTTATACTATGTATGTTATCCCTTTTTTATCTATCTTTTAAAGAGAGACAGGTTCCCCTGCTTCATTGCAAGAACCGCCACTGACACAGTTGCTCTCAGGTTACAGAAATAGATTCAATCGCTACTCGCAAAATGGCGATGTAATGATGGTCTCTGCATGTGATCGGTACAGAATTCAACATACATGTACTATAAATATGAATGCACTAAATAATGAACCTCGGTACGGAGAGTAACGAGCCTAGAAATCGATCGTGGGAGCATTTGGCATTTTCGAATAGTCGGAGAAGTAAAAAAAGTATTCGTGACGTTTAAAAAATCCATTTAATAGTAAAACTTCGCAAAGATTTTACATTAGCTCCCACATTTTTTTTTTTTACATGAGTACCGCATACGAGTACCAACTGCTCCCGTCTGGAGCCAGTGAGACTATGGCATCCTCAATTGGAGTATGTTGTGAGGCTGAAGGTTGTGGGGAGGGGAAGGAGATAGGGAAGAGGAAGGTGGGGAAGTTCCTGGCTATTCAGATCTGGTCAACAAACACGGCTAAAGCCATTTCAGGCAACTTTTCAATTCTGAATGATGTTCTTATACCAGGGCGATACTGAGAGTATCGTCCACTCTAAAACGCGAAGCAAATATGCTATATATATTATTTTCAATGAATAAATTGTGAAATAACACAAATTAATCGAATAAAAATTATTTGCCACGCCGGAGTTCGATCCCGCGACCTTCGGAGTGCAAGTCAAGAGCCTTACCGCTGGACTTCGCCGGCCGTCTCTCATAGGGGGCTCTGAGAAATATATTGCGTTGAGGGTCCAATCCTGAGGCAGAAATCGATTCCTCCCAGTAGATACGGTGCAAGGCGATGGGTCGACAAAGTCCGGCTGGAGAGGTCAAAAGCCTACCTCGGCCAGCCTCTCTCGGCCCGGCCCGCCACGAAGTAGGTGGACAGATTCACCGCTGCCAAGATCTGGAAAAACCTCATCCCATGAACCCAAAATGCTAAGTCACCAAATGTAGCGAACCACTTGGGGTGACCTACGGCAGAGGTGTTGGTAATCCAATAAATGGTCACAGGGGATCGCCACAATGACTCAATAATTACAGTATTAGTATCTCTTAAAGCCTGTACTATCGCTTATTGGTTTTTTGGAGTTATTATTACATGTTTTATTTTTTTTTTCCTTTTTTCGTTCCGAGCAATGTAAATTTACTACAAGAAGCCAATCAATTAATATAAAATATCTGAAAATTCTTTTTCTAAATAAACAATTCAATTGAAAACGTCATTTCATAAATATTATTGGGTTTGATGATTACTTCATAATAGTTATAAGTAAATTTACAGAATTCCGAATCAAGCTTCACAAATTACTGAAATTACACTTTATAATTCCTACATCTAACTATTTACTTCGGGGGAAATGGAAAATCATAAATAAAATAGGTAGTTAGATTTGGATTATTTAAATAATTTATAAATACGTGTTTCCTAACCTTCAAACTATCTACGACAAATATCATATCAGATCAAACAAACAATAAAAAAATGGCGTTCTAAACTGTCAAAAACATGTGAAATTTAAACTTTATTTGAAAAAAAGGAACTTTAACGATCATTTTTTTACTTCCCCGACATAAATTAACAGTTGTCTCTAGTAGTAATGAACTGAAAACCAGGTGTTATTTTTAAAAATGCGTATCGAGCTTGAAGCGAAATTCTGCAACTTTTCCCAGTTAGGATACTAATATAAAAATAATAAAAGGCTCTTAAATTCTAATAATTAATATGACACTGCAAACTTTTCTAAGACAAGTTCCTGAAATTTTACACGATATTCCTTTCAGAATCTGAATAATTTAAATCATTTTAAAATACCTTAATTTAAATGGAGGTCCCATTTTTATTAGACTATCATATTGTAGTTGTTGTTTGTCAGTTTGCAAAGTGGAAAACCTTAATATAGAAATTTAAAAAAAAATGTAATTTGTAAACTTTGATGTACAAATTACTTAAAAAAATTATGACTTACTAGGTTTTGACGGCGATATGGCATTAGTGTGCTAGCGTGGTATTACTGGGAAATTACTGTACAAAGAATATTCCCTCGGGAATGAAATATTTTTCCGGGATGAAAAGCAGTCTATATCACTACCCAGTCCTTCAACTATCCTTTATCCTTGATTAAAAAATCAAGTCGATCGGAAGTTCCGTTGCTACGTGAAATAAGTACAAACTAACAAACAAACACACTTTCACATTTATAATATTACTTGAGATATACTATATTTTCTTTCGCTTAATTTGGCTATTACAATACATCTTGAATCCAACAATCGGTGCAGATTTTAAAGTTTCCGGCAGCGCATTGTGGTTATTACTTTTATTAAGTAAACTATTTTGTGTATTCACTTTGGCCTTAGTTGGACTATTACTCCACTTTCCTCTTCCTCATCTCCTTCTCCTACCCAGTATCTTCAGCCACACAACATACCCCAATTGGTTATGTCTCACTGGCTCCGGACGGTTGGGAGCAGTTGGGGCTCTTCTGCGATATTAAAAAAAATAAGTAAAAGTCACAATATAATATACTGAAATATGTCAATTACTTGTAAATTAAAAATATGAAAATTTACCAAAATTTTGGCAGTTCTTATGTAAAACTATAAATTTAGCAACAAAATTTTAAAATGAATGAATTTACGAACATAACGCCCACCGAAATATCTAGATTAATTGCGTTAAAACCTTAACTAGATACCTATATCCACAACCAATTAACGTTAATTATGCAATCATTTTAGATGTTACATCCGATAGCCTCCAATTATCGCCAAATTTAATTGAAATTTTGTACCAACACAGGTGTATTCAATGTTTCGTACAATACTTGACTAGAAACATAACCACGAGGTAAGTATAAACCTGAATTGACAGATCTCATAGCCAGTATTTAATTTTTCTTGACAGCTGATCATGGATGATGGATTTGGTCAATAGGATTTCATCGATCGAACATGCTAGATCTCCAGTTACATAATACACCATCTGAGTTTGCCGTAATGCCGCTAACTACCGGCATTCCCACAGTTAGGCATTTACGTTAAAAATTCTTGTTTTTTTAAGCTAAATGTGTATGGCGCTCCTGATGCAGAAAAACAGCGAATTTTTAATAAAATAAATGTGTTTTACAGGCCTACATCATGAAAGTCTACACAGATACAATTAAACATAATTTTTCGGTCTGAATAAAAACAAACGATGCAGCATTTTTCACAGCACCAAATCAAAACAGACAAAAAAATTTTTCATTAAATAAAGTAATTATTATATTGATATTACTACACATTAACATTTTCCGTATTTCGTTTAAATTTCTTATTAGGTCTATACAAACGTAAAATAAACGATTAACCTTCTTATTCAAAATTCTACAACCTAAGTTCAACTGTTGCGAACTGCACCTCATAAACTTACAAATACCCACAGTAACAACACGACAAAATACACTATTCTACTGCAGCATTTATGAAGCGGAACCACACTGCCCACTATCCGATACAACGATTTTACACTATAAGAATTCGGTATTAGGTGATGTTGATATGATTAGCGGGTTTTGTTGATCTTGTAAAAAATATTTATTTATATATTTATTATAGATAGATACAATAGAAAGTACAAATTTCATATTAGGAAGCTTTGCCTGTCCAACTAAGAAAGTTTCCCGTTCCAGGACACACAAATTGACAGGTTTAGTTCATATGACTCCTTAAGAAATGTACATAATTACATAACAAAAAAAAACAAATATTGCAATTTTCCTGAACCCATCTATTTTTATATTTTTTTGTATTTTTATGATTTGTGTACATTTTTTATCTAATTTTATTTTTTATTATTTCTTTTTCTGTTTCAAAATTATCTGTACTATCAAACATGTAAAAGAGGGCTTTTACGTGCGTTTAATAAATAAATAAAAGTATTCTTTAATATAATAATAACCAATTCAAAATACTAATTCTAATACTAGGCATATCAAAAACACATGAAACAGCACAGTTTATCTTAGTGAGGCGCCGCAATAAAATAATATAAATCATTTACATTATGTAGGTACACATCATTCGTCCGCCACGATATGAACATAAAAATAGGTCATGATAATGTAAATTAATATTGTTATGAGAAATTTATGTTTATTTTATATGAAATAATAAAATAAAATAAAAAAACTACATCACTCGTACTACAAACAATCTACAAGGTTTAACGGCAAACAGCCGAACGATTTTCCTGCGATTTCTAAGTATATTTGGAGTAAGAAATGTAGACGACATTTTGCTCTCCGTTGACATTTTAAGCACTCCATCTCATTCCAGCAGCACGGTAAGACAAGAAACAGCGCGCGTATCAGATGAACTCGACGCGACTCGTAGGGGTGGGATCAGTGGCGACGCGTGATTGAAAAAAATATTTTAGAAAAAATATATCATCGGGCAGCAAAACGACATCTACTTTTTGTACTCCAAATAATATGCTAAGGGATCGCAGATTAAAATCCTTCGGGTAAATGCTGTTACACCCTGTATAGTACAAATATTTTTGATCACATAATTTAATTACTTTAACTGTGAAATACTTAAATAATTATACTCTTTCCTACTTTTTCGTAGCTCTGTAACATATCTACCTATTTGCACGAAATATTAGGCTTTTTATTTTATTTAACTGTGAAATAAATAAAATAATATCTAAAGTATGAAGTTCTTACGTGGCGGTGGTGAAGATCTGAGCCATTATAGTAAAAATTACCTGCGACATAAATTATTTTGTTTTATGTTTTAAGTACTAACTTATTAACTACCAATGTTTACGTTAACCTAACTAGACTTTACCACCCGAACTCGTCAAATATTTTATTTTGTCTAGCAGAAAAATTGTGTGTATGGAGCAGAGAAAACTCTGAAATGGCGAGCATTACAAAAATAGCACGTACAGTGAAATCGAATATTCTTATTTCACAGCGTTTTCATTCAATGTGAAGCATTGGAATTTTGTCGAATTTTTTAGTTCTGTCTCTATAATAAAATTAAACGCTTGATTATAAAGATTTTTGGATTTTTTGTGAATATTTTAAATAAATACAATAAAGCATCTAAAACACGGGCTAGAGGGGTAAAAATAGTTTTTTATGGTATTTACAGTCAACAGTCGACGGCCTACGCGGTTAAGGGGTAAGGCCCTTGACTAGCAATCCGAATGTCGCGGGTTCAAATCCCGTCGTGCGCAACTAAATTTTATAGGATTGATTTGTGTTATTTTACAATTTAATCGTTTAAAACAACATGCGGTATATTTGCAGCTTTTTCCAGAGAGGAACATTCTCTCAGTATCGCTATGGTGTAGGACCACCATTCAGAATAGAAATGTTGCTTGAAATGGCTTTAACTGTGTTTTGTGACGAATTCTGAAAAGCTCCCCACTTTCCTTTTTCTCATCTACTTCCACTCCCCTTCCTTCAGCCTCAGAAAATACACCAATTGGGGATGCCATAATCTCACTGGCTCCAAATGCTTGGGAGTAGTTGAGACTCTTTTGTGGTATTCACATAAAAAAATGGTTAAGCTTTTAAATTCTTCCTTTCAGAATATTTTGGGCCAATTTCAATTATTTTACCAAAAGCGTTTTATTGTAAATACATATTTAAAATTTAATTATAGGTTTACCTAATTGAAAATAATTAGAAACTTCTGGCAATATCCAACAGCGAATTTCATTCCAACGTTTTAGTGGAAAATCTGTTAATTTTATTGGAATAATTTATATTGTTTTTCGCGTGCTGTTCTTTCTTGCCACGTAACTCTTTCGCATCTGGTTTGAAAAAAACACTAACATTTGTTAAATTAATTCCGTTAACTCAATTAAATTAATAAGCTAAGTTCAGCTCAAAACGGGATACTTCGCCTTTTTAAATATTACTATAAATTAAACTACTGTGATTGATTTTTAAGGTATTATTATTTTTTTTATTTGGGAAAATACGAATAAAAAAGTTCGTTCATGTCGTATTTATAATATCACTCTTTGGGTAAAAAGGGAGTGAGGGTAGGACGATTCTACATGAATCCTGGAAAGGCATTGCTGTAAAATATTTTTTATATGAATACTGTACACCAATCTCTTTATAAGGATCCCAAAACATGTAGGTAAATATATAAATATATGTGTATACAAAATACAAGTCTTCACCATCTCTTTATCTCTTATATTATATTTATATATAATACACAATATTTTATTAAAAGTAAATTTACAAATTGGCACTGGAGATGCTCAAATTGTTTTTTGAATTGATAACTTCTTTAGCACCGTTGTGATTTGAAACGCGATGAAACAAAAAATAGCGATACTAAAAAGAGACAAACACATAGGTACATCTATCGGTCTCCTCTTTTTGTGCAATGATTCGTAGCCTATCGGTCTCCTCTTTGTGTCATGCTTCGTAGCTTCCCCACTCTGCTCTACTTTAGTTTTCTGAAGTCTTACTTCTTTTGCATGCGAATCGCACATTCTGTTTTTTTTTGTAAAGATTTGTACCAAAGTGAAAACTATTTTTTTTTGTAATGTTATAAATTATATTCATTTTATATTAATTAAACGTCACTAAATTGACTAAAACTGGCTTTAACTTCTGTTTTTGGAGCCCTATTACAAAGTGGGCTATAACTTTGGATTTTTTGTGGACTATAAGTTAAGGAGAGGATGTAAAAAAAAAATATGAAACGGACTATATTATTGTCAAAGATATATATATTATATATATATATATATATATATATATATATATATATATATATATATATATATATATTGTGTAACGCATACTTTGAGCCTAATTATATACACTTTTATACACTTTTTTTTTTTCGCCATTTTGTTGCAGCCGCCCTTAAAAACCACCCCCACACAGCTATATACGTCTATGATGTTCCGTTTTAAATATATATCGGAACATATATCTAACGCATAGTTTGAAGACATTTCGATTTTCGATATACACGATAGTTTGGGGACTGTCCTCAAACTATGCCTTATGTATAAACTGACTCGTGGTCTCAAAGAATGCATTACACAAAGAGGTGTTTCGTGTATGTAAAGCATACTTTGAGACCTACGGTAAGTAGGAAACTACTATTGCAATAATGAAAAGTCATTATAATCTTGTCGCTAGATGACTCTAATAATTATGATGATAAAAAATGTCTAGTTTCGTCCTCAAGTCAAATCTTTCAATTAATATATACCTACACAATTTGAAATTAATCATAGGCTTGCAAATTTAGAAACCCTTTTTTTTCTTTCTTAGATAGCTACAATGTTTTAACCATAGACATATGGCATGGAAGAGTGTCGACTGTCGCCAAGCATAGACCGTACTTGTAATTCTTGGCCATTTTTTTTTGTTTCTGATATAGGTATATTTTTGCTTTTTTATAAGTCTACTTAACTAGTCGATTTAACCAATAGACCTAATATATGAATAAATTAACATGGTATATTAAGAACAAACTTTAAAATGTTAAATAAAAATAATATTTTGCTTTGAAATAATTCAATAAAAATAATATTTAATATTTTGCTTTGTGCAAATAATTATCTCTAATGCACAGACGCAATATGGGCTAGCTGTGTCTGTTCTACAGATATTTCAATGGAGCCTGCTCTAAGGAGCTTGCAGCATTGATCCCCGGTGCACCGGTACACGTGCGTGCAACTCAACGGACGCCAGCAGAACACCCTTTCACAGTTGATGTTGGCTTTATGAGAATGGGTCGTTTCTTCGACTCGTTTTTGTGTAAGTCGGCTCGTATGTGGAACGAGCTACCGGTATCTGTTTTTCCTCCCTCATATAATCCGGGCCTCTTCAAGTCCCGCATTAACAAATCCCTTCCTACAGCCCCTATCTTAACCCGCCTCACAACGCTGCCCAACCGGGTGGTGACATAGTTCCCCTGTCTATACAATGTAAGGACGGGGGCTCTCTTGTGAGGTGTCACATAAAAATAAAAGTTTTGTATGATTTTTTTTATACATAGGTAACATTAATAAATGACTTTTTTTAACATTAACTCCCCGGCCCGGAGGAAATAATTTCTCTCCGCAGCCGAGCTGATGAACCCGGAACGAGTCGTAGAAGCGACCCGTTCTCGCGTGACAAATTTCAACCGTGTCAAGGGTTTTTTGGAGCTCCACACCAGAGGTGGCTGCCAAATTCATTTATCTGCGGGCCCTGTACAGTAGGCCTTGTAGGCCCGGCTACTGAGAAGCTGATATATATTTTGTTTTTAATTTGTTTAAATGTATATGTAAATGAGGGTACCCGGTACACCACACAACCCAGAACTTCGTCCCAATTGAACATTGATACAAAATTAGGATTAGGGAGTGGGGCAAGGGGCAAGTCCCCCGAAAATCCCGTCAGTCGTCACATTCCAAAAATCAGTTTGATTTTGATATACCGGTCCCGCATTGCGCGAACTATCAGATATTGAGCTGATAAGAATTATAAAAACAGATACTTCACTAGTTCACTTTGGTCTTATCCAACAGGCCGAAGAAGCTAGGAAATTTTGGGTTTAAACTTACCTGCTGAAAGCGTTCGTGTGCGAGATGGCGAACGGAAGTGGCGCCATCTTTGAACGGCAATATATATTATAATTTGTATCGAGATTTTTTGTCGAGTTGTTTTAACTATAATATACATATATATGTAAGTAGGTATATGGGAAGGTCCGATGCTCTGCTCTGTAGGGAACCCGCTTGCACAGCGCGGGTGTAAACTGTGCAACCTAAAGTTTAAGTTTAGACTTACGGATTTAAATACCTACTTCGTTTGTGTGAAAGCACTATGAAATAATAAATGATTTTACTTCAATGGCAAGCCAGAGATTCCTTTATTTATTTGACTGTGTATGTTTGACTGTTTGAAACCCGGCGTGCGCAAATAAATTTAATTTGTTTAATTTGTGTTATTTCACAAATTCTTCATTTAAAAATAGTATAAAGTATATTTGCGGCACGTTCCAGAGTGGAACATACTCACAGTATCGCCCTGGTGTAAGGTCACCATTCAGAATTGAAACGTTGCTTGAAATGGCTTTAGCCGTGTTTAGTGACCAGATCTACTTCCCAACCTTCCTCTTCCCCATCTCTTTCCTCTCACCGCTACCTTCAGCCTCACAACATACTCCAATTGGGGATGCCATAGTCGCACTGGCTCCAGACGGGAGCAGTTGGGACTCTTGTGCGGTATTACATATTATATAATCGTATTACATATTAATTATATAATATAAATCACCGTTCCACAAGGTAGGGAAATGGAAAGATAGGTACATAAAGGGGAAAGAGATGGGAAAGAGGAAGGTTGGGAAGTACCTGGCTATTCAGATCTGGTCACTAAACACGGCTTAAGCCATTTCAAGCAACGTTTCAATTCTGAATGGTGGTCTTACACCAGGGCGATACTGAGAGTATGTTCCACTCTGGAACGTGCCGCAAATATACTTTATATTATTTTTAAATGAGGAATTTGTGAAATAACACAAATTAATCAAATAAAATGTATTTGCGCACGCCGGGTTTCGAACCACTTACCATTACCGTTTACCACTCGGCTATGGAGGCCGTCAAACTACTAAACCTGTACTAAACTGTAAAATGAGGAATTTGATTCAGGTGATCGTGCCATGACTTCCTCTATCTTCCCTGACTTGTATCGCAAATCAATCTTCCGTATTATATAATCTCCTGAAATAGGGTAGACTGGGGACGATTGAAACAGGTTATGATTGAAACATCTCAATTTACTCGAAAACTATTTTTGTTTTTGAATGTTTATTTAGATGTATGCAAAAATTTTTTCATACATCTAGTAAAATATATAAACAAATACAATTGATACAGTTACATTTTTACAAATACATTTTAAGTGGAAAAAAAAAAGATTACAAAAATAAAAATAAATTTTGAGGAAACAGATATGACAATAATATTCGAAAGATTGTTATGACTCAAAAAACATTCTTCACATATAATGCACACATCCTACGAAAAGTGCTAAGACTTGAGGCTTCCTTTACGGCATTTGGCAGGCTGTTAAAAAGTTTTTGTCCTTTATAAAACGCGCTATTTTGTGTGCACGAAAGTTTAGTTTTGGGAAGCCTAAAGTCTCCGCGTCTTCTCGTAGGATAGTTGTGAACATTTTCGTGAAACATAATGTTACTCTTCAGATAATTTGGTAGCATATTATTTTTCAGTTTGTAAATCATTGTTAATGCATTATATGTTATATGTTGTTTTGTCGTCATCATATTTAGATTTTGTAACATAATTTTGACTCTAGTAAACATATTGTATTTTAAAATCATCCTCATCCCCCTATTTTGTATAACCTGTAGTTTATTATTTTGGGCTTCGTTACATAGGAATAAAACACTAGAACAATAATTTAAATGCGGAGTTACAATAGAATTGTAAACAAGGCGCGTTGTCTTGAGATCCAAGTTATTTCTGATCCTTTTTAAGAATCCAACTTTTTTAGCAATTTTTTTTGTTATGTATTCTAAGTGTTCGTCGAATTTTAATTTATCATCCAATATTACACCCAGATATTTAATACTGCTAACCCTTTCTATGTTTTCGTTATCGATTGTTAGTATTGCCTGCTCCTTTCCACCTAGGCTATCCACAATTAAAAACTTTGTTTTCGTAACATTCAATTTTAATTTGTTTTGGTGAAGCCAAAGCGCTACATAATTTAAATCAGTTTGTATTTTTTCAATGGCGTCCTGTAAATTTTTACTGGCTATGTATAACAATGTATCATCAGCAAATAGTTTGATTGCACAATGCTTTAACACTTTGATAATATCATTCATGTATATAATGAACAACAATGGACCTAAGACGGATCCCTGCGGAACGCCTTTATTAGTACTATGTGGTTCAGATGTTTTACCACCATATTTTGTAATTTGTGTTCTTTCTGATAGGTAATCAACAAACCACTTATTTTCTTTACCATTAATTCCAATATTACTTAATTTTTTGATTAATCTATCTCTGTCGATTGTTTCAAATGCCCGCTTTAAGTCTAGAAATACTGCAATAATTTTATTTTTTTTATCTCTAAAATTTTTCCACTCATCTATTACATAGTTAATAGCGGTTTCACAAGAACATTTATTTCTAAAACCAGATTGTTGTGGAACTAATATCTGCTTGGCCTCAATATATTCTGTTAATTGCTCCTTTACAATGTATTCCAGTATTTGTTCATATATGGGTAAACAATTGATCGGCCTATAGTCGTCAAATTTTTTTGGGTTATCAATTTTCGGGATAGGAGTTATTACAGACGTCTTCCAAGTTTTAGGGAATACTCCACTATTCAAAGATTCATTGATAATTTGGACCATCGATTCGCCAATAATATTTATAGAGTCTTTGATTATATTTATTGTAATACCATCTGCAGATTCCTTCGATTTCATATTACTCAACACCCTCTTTAAGTACGGTAAATCCACATTTTTAAACTTAAATTCTTTATCAGTGTGTATAGGCTCGTCTAATTGGTTCTCAGGATGTTGTGGAATACTTTCGATTATAAGATCTATGCTCGAAATAAAATGCTTGTTAAATTTAGTCGCTATCTTCTCTAGTTCTTCTTCAGTTCCATCTGGGAAATCAATTGACTTTACAATTTTTTTTTGTTTGCCCTTTATGATTTCTTTTAGTGTTATCCAAAGTTTTCTTGGTTCATTCTTTTGTGTTTCTAATTTTTGCTTATAATAATCGCATTTATGTTGTTTAATTTGTTTGGAGTAAATATTACGAACTTTTTTATATGCATTCCTATAATACCTAAGAGTGTGACACAACACTCGAAACTCCATCAGGTGTGTTGGGATGTTTCTACAAAAGCTCACTAGTCGGCGAGTGACTCAATCGTGCATAGGAGACATTATTGGATTTCGCACTAAAAAGTAAATAGGTATTTAAGACATTTTTGTTTTTCTTATAACTCATTTTACTCTCGCAGCTTGACGAATGTTTCATTACACTATCTTCTTTATCTATTTATGAGTATTTATAATGCATTTGCGTGGCGTTAATGTCTATTTGAAAGGCTTCTTTTTGACTTTGAAGTAGAAAATGCAGCGTGGGGATGTTTGAAACAATTTGTGTGGGGATGATTGCAACGTTTCAATCATAACCATGTTTCAATCGTCCACACTGAGAGAAAATTTAAAAGTTATAATGAAAAGAGGTCAGAAATTCAAATCATTATGTATTATTCAAAAAAGTCATAAAATCATTATGTATTAAAGTCTAGACGTACTTCTGTGATCTTGAATAGTGAACTTCTGTGATTTTGGATGATGAAGTCGATCTCATTCGACCACATTCAACGTCACACACCCTCACGTGACAATTTCGTAATAACATATATTTATTGATTTTTTTAAAATTTATAACTTTTAAAAAATCAACGTTAATTGTTTTATCAATTATGTAAGTACAAAAAGTTAACAACAGAGAAAAAAAATATGAAGAAAGTATGTTTCCCTTCTCAAGAAACTGAGATTGCAAACTACGCTACAAAAACAGCCGACATTTACCTATTTCGGGCTATCTTCAAAAGATTTAAGACAACTGGCATTTGATTTGACCACACGGTACAACCTGGCAAGGCCAGATTCACGGCACAAAAATGGGACGGCCGGAATAGAATGAAAAGGTGCACTGCAATCGGAGGACAAAAATATTAAAACAATCACCCTTCACATTGATAAAAAAAAGTGCTTCGTAGTCCCCACTCTTGTCTACTTTAGTTTTTTGTATGTTTCTCTTCTACCGCGTGGGAATTACACATATTTTTTCGACTTCTTAATTCTTGAATTTTACACAGAAAAAATGCTCTCAATTCAGAGGTAAATTCTACATTGTTATGATTGAAACAGTGTGATGGTTGAAACAAGCACTTTTGTATGAAAGCAAAAAACTTATTTTTAATACCGTTCTATTCTGCTCCAGGATAATATTGCAGTAAAACTATGTTGATTATGCCAAATACTCATAGTTAGTATAACTAAGAGCACTTAAATACAAATAATAAAAAATATATTTCAAGACAATTTATGTTTATAGTTTTTAAAATACTTGTGATTTGTTTAATCACTATTCGTGATCTCATTGAGTACTGTTTCAATAATGAAAATGTTTAACATTGATTAAAATTACTCCAATTATTCCAAAGATATTTAGAGTGTTTCAATTATCACCACATACTGTTTCAATCGTCCACACTATGGGGATAATTGACAGATTTCCCCATCGTCTTTAAGTGGTTATTGTAGCTTACCTGTTCGAGTTGTGGCCATCCAATAAATTTAATTTGATAACTAGATAGATCATAGAACATCTAGTGTAAACATCTTATCCATAAATACAAAAGAAATATTACTACACCTAGTTAAAGTAAAAGTGTTTCAACCATCCCCAGTCTACCCTATCTTTCTCCGCTCTACATGTCCAAATTATCGCGTTAAAAATGTAGGTTAAAAAATGTGTAGATATTATTCTGTTTTATTTAAACAATACGCCAAAATTAAGTGATTTAAAATTTTGCATATCCCTGTACAAATATAACAATTTAAGGGTTACGGGAATAAGTTTGGGAAACGCTGTATTAAATAATAATGTCTCCAAATCATTTGGACTACGCGTGATCGACTCACGATGGGGTCTCTATATTGTTACTCTGAGGGTGGGGTCTGTTTTTTGCTATCGCACTATGATTTATTTATGCAAGTTCCTGGCCAAACTTGATTGATTTTCGTATTCCACAAATTAGTTATCCCGAATTAATATGCAAAAATGCTTTAATTAGTGGCTACCGATCTCGGATTGGTAACATTTCAAAGTAGACATGTTCACTCTGTCCTCTTCTAAAAAAAACCTTTCCACGGCAAATTCACCCAAAGACGACGTAGGCCCTGAGGGAAATTATTCAGTTACTGTGAAAAATAAAAAATATGCTCTAACAAGAAACAAATGGACAGCAACACATCTGTCCATTTGTACTTACTAATGTACCTAAAGTAAATGTTTTTTTTAGATTTTTCATGATTTAAAATTTAAAGTATCGAATGTCTTTATAGTATTTTTTTAATTGTGGTTAAATATATTTTTTTAACTGTGCTGTTTATTAAAATGCGCTCAAAATAAATATTAAAAACAACTATTTGAAATGTTTTTTATTTGTTTTAAATGTTTATAAAAATGAGTTCTCTCTCCGTCAAATCATTTTTATTTTATTGCATTGAACTGTCTTTATACAATCATATTTGAGAATGTAAGAAATTTGACCAATAAAATAACGACTTTCAAAATCATATGAAAATATTGGCCAAGAAATTTATAAATATAATCACTGTGCGCCACGCCGGTCTTATTTTAGCATTTATTAGCATTCGTTTTTGGCGTGATAACGTCGTGGAATCACGTGATAATGTCGTGGAACGTTTGGATGTTTCACGGCTGCTCGGGTCGACTTACTACCCATATATTTTCTATGGAAGTACCTAGATGCTTCAGGAACACACTTGTCACACGTAGCGTCGCGTGTATCAAGTGTGATTTTTTTACTGTTATACCTACCTGTACAAATTTATTTTCACCAACCAGAGAAAACCAGAAATATGTCATTTTTAAATCAGATTTTAGACGTATGACAAAAAATTATAAGTAAACTGATTTCGAAAGATTGTTCTTTTTTCTAGCATAGTTATGTTTTAAATTTTGAGAAAAAATGTTCATTTTTAGTATAATAAGGTTATACCATAGGTCGTTGGCAGATTTGTTAAATATTCAAAAAATATTTTGCATTATACAACACCCATTTCAAATCATATAATTATGCAGTAAAATAAATCAATACATTATCTAGCATACTTATGTTTCAAATTGTTAATTTTATTTTAAATAAAATTATTAAAAATATATACGTACATGTGTTTCTTGGCGAAAATTGGTCAGTTTGTTTATTTATTTGCGCACTTACAAACGAATATATTTCAGATTTTTTTACATACTTATTTTGCTAAGACATTATTGACAAATCATAAGTAATTTTGATCGAAAAATAATTTTAGAAAGTATTTAATATTAATTAATTTACAACTTCGCATTTCACCATTTTTCTCATAGCGCGAAGAACAAAAATGAAAGCTGTCATTAGTCATTAGTCATTCATTAGTCATTAGACTCATTAGTCATAATCATAATCATAGAGTTATACCTACTATAGAGGCGCTAAGCCATACAAATGTTTTCGAAATCAAAGATGTTCGAAATTAGTCATGTGTGTTACAGATAATAATATATATGATTTAACAAACAGATTGGGATGGACTCATCAAGTGGGATAGGAAGACGGCATAACTGTAGAAGGAGAATTGGGAAGGGAACGAGCGTGTTCTTTGTCAATAGGGAACAATCTTAGTATAGTACTTTTATGGAATTTTTATACATGTAACTATTTTTAGTAAAGTATTATACTGCCCTGAAGAAGCTACGGTTGTAGCGAAACCCGGTCGGCATAAAGTATAAAAATAAAAGTGGTGTTTACAAAGTTTTGTTTTATTTTAAATTATAATGTCACATCACTGCTTCATAATCTTCATATGAACAAAAATCTTTTTCGTTCCCAGAACTACTCCTTCTTTTCCCTAAAAAGACCCATCACACAGCATCCCAAAAGATGACAAAGGCATTTAGGGATTTTTTCTCAGGTGTGGAGCTAATGTAAGAAAAAATAAAAATTAACCAATAATTACACAGATCAACAAAATTAATATGTTTTTGATACGAGTATCTCTGCGGATTTTTATATTTTCAAGTACCCAGTTTACGGATATCTTCATGAAAGTACTGAATTGGCTCTGGTTTTTATGATTTTGGCGTATCTTATAACTTTATTACATAGTATCATTGACGTATAATAGTATAAATCAAAGTCGCTACCGCTGTCTGTACGCTTATATCTTTTAAACTACGCAACAGATTTTCACACGGTTTTCACCAATAGATAAAGTGATTTATGAGAAAGGTTTAGGTATATAATTTGTCAAGGTTTTGTGTAAATTGGTGAACACAGCGAGCAGCGGGCTGGCAAGCGGGTAGTGTGGATTTGACATTTATGCAAATTAACAGATGGCATTGGTAATAAAGGTTAGGCAATGGCGTTATTAAAGTAGATGGCGTTGTGTTGACTTAACAGTGGGTCCAGGTTCATGGGGTGAGGTCCGTTGGGGTCTTGGCTGCAGATGCTTTTTTGCAACTTCAGTATTTCAAACATAAATATATCTGGTTTAAAAATCGTTTTGGTTACATTAAAAAAAAGAAGCACGACAACAAGTATTTAAAAATGATATAATTAAACAGGCGGTTAATAAGATATCAATGAATAACTTCATAATTATTATGTACAGTTCATGCGGGATGCAGCGAGAGCCGAATTGCGGCCCTTCGTTTTATTACTGTTACATCGGCCATATATCACGTGCCGTCCGAGTGTGCCACGCGCCACGCCACCTCGTAGAAAAGCGCGGCCCGGGGACAGTCCGTTTGAACAATGCTTTTACAGCGTGTCAATTTACAAAATATATTTCTGCAATGAAAGGGGTGTTTACGCATTTAATTATTTATTAAAATATATTTTTTATTAATAATTACATTTATTGCGTAACATATTATAAGTTAATAATATTAGTAAAAAATAATTGTTACGCAACAAATATAATTATTTTTTATCAATATGTAATTATATTTATTGCGTAACATAGGTAATACACGTTTATTCTCAGGTAAATTAATTTTTAAATTTAAGTTTATAGGTTTAATTATTCTGTAAACTGTCATTCCTATTTGTTTTATTTTAGGGAAATCAACACAGGTTAGGTACATAAATCAGTTAAGTATAAAATTGAAGGTAATCACAAAAAGCAATTACATATAGATTTCCCCATGGGTAATTATTACACATGTTTAATAAGAAGCAAATACCGACTTTGTTATGTGACATTAGTAGATGCGGGAATGGGTACCGCCGCCCCGGGAACCTTTATTGGATAATCAACACCTCTGCCATAGGTCACCCCAAGTGGTTCGCTACGTTTGGTGATTTAGCAGGGGTGCCCGGGTTCATGGGGTGAGGTTTGTCTAGGTCTTGGAGGCGGATGACCAGGACGCACTGAACCCCAGATTCCTACCCACCCCGTTAACCCTTTTTCTTCCCAGAACTCTCCTCACCTTCCTTTCCTTAAAAAACCCTCCACACAGCATCCCAAAAGATGACATAGGCCCTGAGGGAAAGTACGTGGATTTTATTACAAAGCTATTGCCGGGTTGTCCGCCCCCCGCAGAGCCTAGCAGCAAAAACTGCTAGTTAGGTACTAACTAACTAACTAACCAACAGACCGCCAAACGACTCGCTCTTGGCACACATTCATTGCCTCGTTCACATTCATACATCGTCTCATACATGCTCTTCTATTATTCTGACTCTTGACATGGCCCGACTCAAGTATCTGATTCACTTGGTCGTGCCATGTCTTTGAGCGTCCTCGACTTCTTCTGCCTCTTCTTCACATTTGCATAATTTATTCTCTATACATTTCTTTCCTCGTTCATTCGCTTCACATGCCCAAACCACCGGACCGTCCCTTTCTTAATCTTACACATCACGCTTACATCGGTCTTGCATTCTTTGCGGATCTCCACATTTCTCACACGATCGCACATGGTTTTACCACACATTGGCCTCAGGGATCTCATTTCTACCGCATGCAGTCTACTTTCATCCTTCCTCTGCCAGTTCCATGCCTCACTGCCACACATCAGGGTAGGTACAAGCACTCCGTTATGGACGGCTAGTTTAGCTTCTTTTGACAGTTTTTTGTTGGTGTCAACGGCGTTCAGTCCTCCATTTATAGAGTTACCTGCATTCACCCTTCTTTCAATATTTTTATCAACCTTCTCATCTCTCGTAACTGCTAGTTACTGCTTCTAAAAATGCAGTGGGAGGGATAGTATCATACACCCGTCACTCTTAAACACTGACCCTCAAACTCCTACCCACCCCTTATAAATTTCACTTTCCCATATCTTTTTCTTCCTCCTTTCATAAAAAGACCCTCCACATAGCATCCTCAAAGATAACATAGGTCCCAAAGGGAATTATTTTCCCCAGGTCCTCCTGTGTTAAAAAAATCATTTCTAAATAATAAAAAAATGTATTTTACGCTTATATTTTTTCTGAAGTACACAAAAAACACAATTATTTTTCTACTCAAAAAACGATAGGAAACGTTCTAATTTAACAAATAATGCATTTTTTGGGAATACTTAATGAAAAATAATTTGTTCTTTTCCCCATCTCCTTCCCCCTCCCGACTTGCTTCAGCTTCACAACATACTCGTACGTATCCCAATTGGCTCCAGGCGGTTGGGAGCAGTTGTGACTCTTATGTTTGTAGGTATTTACAAAAAAACATCAGAGTGTTCGATTCACACGCGATAGAAGAGAAACCTTCTAAAAACTTATGTAAGTAAACAAGAGTGGGGAGGCTACCGAAGTACCGCACAAAGAGGAGACCGATTATACTTTCTCATTTTCTCGCAAGCTAACTCCTATAAATGGATGTGTCTGTCTCTTTTTAATGTCGCTATTTTTTATAAAATATCCTATATTATAATGTTGTCATACGAAAAGCTTCGGTTTCGTTGTTCGGTAATAACATGATGCTCGTAGTACATAGAGTTATACTATATGTATATCTTTGTCGTAGTATAATATTGCTTCATGTTCCATAGTTTTTTTTAATGTGAATACCGCACAAGAGTCCCACGTGCTCCCGCCTGGAGCCAGTGAGACTATGGCATCCCCAATTGGGTTATGTTGTAAGGCTCGAGGTAAGTGGGGAGGGGAAGGAGATAGGTAGAGGAAGGTGGGGAAGTACCTGGCTATTCTGATCTAGTAACAAAACGACTAAAGTCATTTCAAATTAGCTTGGGGGTTTGGGTACCGCCGTCCCGGGAACCATTTATTGGATAACAAAGACCCATACAAAGGCCACTCTAAGTGTTTCGCTATGTTTGGTGACTTACTCGTAGCAGAGGACCAAGGGCCGCCAAGGGGGTGAGGTTTGTCCGGATCTTGGCGGCTGATGCTTTTGCCCACCAACTCCGTGGCATGCCGGATCAGGACAGACTGGTGGAGACAGACCTTTTGACCTCTCCAGCAAACTCTCTCGGTACATCGCCTTGTATCGCAGTGGGAGGGACAGATTCATACATACGCAGCTGGTGAGCAGACACATCCGCCACCAAGACCCGGACAAACCCCATCCTATGAACTCGGACACCCTGCTACGTAAGCTGACTTTACGTAGTGAATCACTTGGGGTAACCCATTGTAGAGGTGTTGGTTATCCAAAAATTGGTTCACGGGGCGGCGGTACCCATACCCGCCAAAAGTATGAGGGGTTGGGAGGATTTTGGGGGTCAGTGGGTCCAGTAGTGACGGACTTGTGAATCCATTCCTCTCAATGCGGTACAAGTCGATGGGTCAAGAGCAAGAGAGTTCGGCTGGAGAGGTCAAAATTCCCTCCCTCCCTCCCCACAAATAATGTCGGCTAACACATCCACCGCATCAAGAAACAGACAAACATCACCCCATGAACCCGGGCATCTCTGCTAAGTCACCAAACGTAGCGAATCATTTGGGGCGGACTATGGCAGGGGTGTAGATAATCCAATAAATGGTTCCCGGGGCGGTGGTGGCGGTGCCCATGCTGGTCTACCAAATTGAAAATACGTACCTATTATATTTATAATATTTCCAAATATATTTATTACTTGTTAGGTAAGTAGGTAGGTACCTGTTAATTCTACTCATTGTTTTTTTTTTTCGACATTATCTTTTATGTTAGAAGAAGTACAATACAATATGTTACAATAATATATTATTAATTCTTATTATTAATAATAATTATACTACCGTAAGAATTCTTCTTCTGCAACGGAGCACGGAGTCCTTCCGCAGAATATCACGTGTTATTTGAATGTGCCCTGTCTAGCTTCTGAAGGCACCGCGTAATAAAGGTCGCCTATCTACAGTTGAAATGGTACGTTTGAAACAAACTTTCTGCTCGCCTTGGACCGGATGCGTGAACAACAACAAAAAATAATCAAAATATATTATACAGATAATAATAATAATATGACATTTGTGCGCAGTTTTGTATTATTTCACTTCAAGTGCGCTCTACTGTGATTAACTTAAAAATATATTTTTATTTTTATTTTTAACTTTGTGAATAAAAATATTCATCCTAGACTTGCAGAAAAGGTCAATAGATTTTTTTTTCTTTATATGAGTTCCGCACAGGGAGGCCATGAGGAAAATAATTTCCCTCAGGGCCTATGTCATCTTTGGGGATGCTGTGTGGAGTTTTTTTAAGGAAAGGAAGGAGAGGAGAGTTCTTGGAAGGAAAAGTTTTTAAGGGGTGGGTGGGAATCTGGGGTTCGGTGTGTCCTGATAATCCGCCTCTAAGACCTAGACAAACCTCACGCCATGAACCCGGGAACCCCTGCTAAATCACCAAACGTAGCGAACCACTTGGAGTGACCTATGGCAGAGGTGTTGGTTATCCAATAAAGGTTCCTGGGTCGGTGGTACCTGGTACCCTAATTACGCCTCTCAAATTGTATGTATTAAATGTCGATGTCGCATATTAAAAATCTAGATAGCATTTAGTTCGGGTTGAATCTTGCAATCATTTTTTTTACATGAGCTCCACACGGGAGGCCCTGAGGAAAATAATTTCAATCAGGGCCTATGTCATCTTTGGGGATTTTGTGTGGAGGGTTTTTTAACTCTTCCGCAGCCAAGTGGGGCCGAAGGTAGTACCCAAAATTACTATCCTCCTTATATCAACTAAAATACTTGAAATATTTTGATAAGATTTTACGTATTCCTGCGCAAAGGATTAATACATAAGTTGGCATTTAAAAAAAAAATGTGAAAAAATCGTAGATCGCAAGAAAAATATTTTGTCAAAAAATAGGTAATATAGTGTGCGCATTTATTGAATGAAAGACATGACAATTTGAACGTTTTATTATATACGACCGACAAGGAGAGGTACTTACATAATTATTACCTACAAAATATTTTATTACACCTCTTTCAAGGAAGCGGATGATAAATTATACGATAGGTATGTACCTATGTATAATTATGCTTTAATACATATAAGTTATTAAAAATTGAGTAATCTGGAAGTATGTTGCCTTTTGTATGCTGATGATGCGGTGCTAATTTCTAGCAGTATGGAAGATCTACAGTCTCTCGTGTCTAGGATGAACGAAGTATGTATGAAGAATGAGTTAATGATGAATGTAAGTAAGTCTAAAGTCATGGTGTTTGAAAGAGAGAGTACGAAAACAGTATGCAATATAGTTGTGAATGATGAATACTTGGAGCAGGTGGATGAGTTTGTGTATCTGGGTAGTATGTTTACGAAAGATGGGAAGGCTGATAGAGATATTGAAAGAAGGGTGAATGCCGGTAACTCCATTAATGGAGGACTGAATGCCGTTGGCGGTAATAAAAAACTGTCCAAAGACGCGAAACTAGCCGTCCATAATGGAGTGCTGGTACCTACCCTGATGTATGGCAGTGAGGCATGGAACTGGCAGAGGAAGGATGAAAGCAGACTGAATGCTGTAGAAATGAGATCCCTGAGGCGAATGTGTGGTAAAACCATGTACGATCGTGAGAGAAACGTGGATATCCGCAAAGAATGCAAGGCTGACGTAAGCGTGATGTGTAAGATTAAGAAAGGGACTCTCCGATGGTTTGGGCATGTAGAGCGAACGAACGAGGAAAGGAGTGTAAGGAGAATATATGATGCAAATGTGAATGGTAGAAGAAGTCGGGGACGCCCGAGGAAGACATGGCACGACCAAGTGAATCAGATACTTGAGTCGGGCCATGTGAAGAGTCGGAATAATAGAAGAGCTTGTATGAGACGATGTATGAATGTGAACGAGGCAAAGTGTGTGTGCCAAGATCGAGTTGTGTGGCGGTCCGTCCTCTCTGCCTACCCCTGCGGGGAAACGGCGTGATGGTTAGTTAGTTAGTTATGTTATTATTATACATGTATTCCGGAAATATGTCAACGGATTTAAAAATACATAGGTATATCCAATTTTTAGCGCGCTTCATTATATTATATTGATAATGATATTTCGCCAGTTCCGAAAAATCCGATGAAAGATATAGTTATATTATTCGTCCATATCAGACAATAATTCTATCAAAGTTGATATCAAAATAACTCGTTGCTCTTCAAAAACAAAACTTCAAAGTAATATTCGTAATAAATAATATGTGCGCAACGTGACACCTCACCCATAGATTCGACGATTTCGACTCGAAATGCAATCAATCGTAGACGGTGTCTGTGCCCATCTGAGGTACAGTTAGCAGTTAGTTTCGGAATGAGCCCCAGTGGAACCAATATCTTTTTCTGATTTTTCTGTCTCCAGATTTTTGATTGAGTTTCGCTAATATTGTCTCCATAATTAAATATTAAAAATAATCTTTTTCATCCATTATCAATAAACTCACGTATTCATGAATAAATACCGCGAACGATGAAAACGACAAATAAATATTAACATATCTTGCTCTGGATTCTAGCGTTTTTAGTCTATGTATTATCTATGTCAATTTATTTTTTTTCATTATCATTATTAAGATCGCTAAATGTATTTTTAAATGTATTTTGAAGCCATAAGTATTTGAAATATAAATTACAAAATACCTCAGCATCAGGTAATTGAAATACCAATTACAAAATACATTTTTAGGAAGTAATTGAAATACAAATACAAAATACGTAAGTATTTGAAATTTACAAAGAATTTTACAAAATTAAGGGAACATAATCGGAGACGGGACATTTTCAAGTAGTGACGTCACAAGCTCAAATATAGGATTTATTTATTTAAAAATAAAATAAAACTATACATATCTAAAAAAAGTTACTAACATTTTCGTAATCTTAGTAAAAAAATCTATCCACACAATTTTTTCCAAGTCGTTATGAGATCAATGCAAGTGGCCTATTATTAGTGACTAGAAATGAAACGGATTTTAAATATGTAAGCTCCGCACAGGAGGCCCTGAGGAAAATAATTTCTGTCAGGACCTATGTCATCTTAGGGGATGCTGTGAGGAGGGTCAAGGGGAGGATAGGAAGTTCTGGGAAGGAAAAAGGTATGAGGGGTGGGTGGGAATCTGGGGGTCAGTGTGTCCGGGAGTGACGGACGTATGAATCGATCCTTCCAACTGCGGTGCAAGGCAAAGGGGCGAGAGAGTCCGACTGGAAAGGTCAAAAGATCAGCAGGTGGGCAGACGCATCCGCCGCCAAGACCCAGACAAAAGTCACCCCGTGAGCCCGGGCACCCCTGTTAATCACCAAACGTAGCTAGCCACTTGGGGTGACCTATGGCAGAGGTGTTGATTATCCAATAAAAGATTCCCGGGGCGGCGGCACCCGTACCCGCCTCCCAAATTCCCGTAAGTTGAAAAGGTAAGAAAACCACAAAAAATATAAATCCATCCACAACGCCATCTCTGATACTGACAAAATTACGGATAGTTGCGCGTCGATAATTGCTTAATTGTGTAATTATGAAATTTTATTAATAAAAAAAATGAATATAATTCAACAGTTATTGATTCTGAGGCGGTACGAAGTTCGTCGGGTCAGCTAGTTTATAATATAATAAGGCTGTCCAGTGTCCAATCATTTAATTAAGCAAATAAAATTATAATATATATTGCCGTTCAAAGATGGCGCCACTTCCGTTCGCACCTCGCCACGAACGCTTTCAGAATGTACGTTTAAACCCGGCTTTCCAATTTTGCCGTCAAGCATCGCTTCTCTTCTCGCCGCCCTCATTTATATATACTTTGAAACAAATTGATTAATTATATTATATAATAATAAAATATGTCAGCCTCCTGGGGTGGAGCCCCAAAATTCCTGAAGAAACCGACCGGCACCGGCTAATAGTCAGGAAACGCGCGCCCGGCGCGCCCAACATATTTACACGGTTGAAATTTGTCACGCGAGAACGGGTCGCTTCTACGACTCGTTCCTGAGTTCAACAGCTCGGATGTGGAATGATTTGCCGGCCTCTGTGGTTCCTCCCTCCTACAACATGGGTCTCTTCAAGGCCCATGTTCACTCCTGCCTCTCCTCAAAACGACCCTCCACGCAGCATCCCCAAAGATGATATTATAGGCCCTGAGAGAAATTATTTCCTCCGGGCCGTGTGGAGTTAATGTTAAAAAAAGTCATTTATTAATGTTACCTATGTATAAAAAAAATCATACAAAACTTTTATTTTTTATGTGACACCTCACAAGAGAGCCCCCGTCCTTACATTGTATAGACAGGGGAACTATGTCACCACCCGGTTGGGCAGCGTTGTGAGGCGGGTTAAGGTAGGGGCTGTAGGAAGGGATTTGTTAATGCGGGTCTTGAAGAGGCCCGGATTATATGAGGGAGGAAAAACAGATACCGTTAGCTCGTTCCGCATACGAGCCGACTTACACAAAAACGAATAGAAGAAACGAGCCGTTCTCATAAAGCCAACATCAACTGTGCAAGGGTGTTTTGCCCGCGTCGTCGAGTTTCACGCACGTGCACCGGTGCACCGGGGATCAATGCTGCAAGCTCCTTAGAGCGGGCTCCATTGAAATATCTTTAGAACAGACACAGCAAGCCCATATTGCGTCTGTGCTTTCGAGATTATTATTTGCACAAAGCAAAATATAAAATATTTTTATTGGATTATTTAATTTTTTTTTTATATACCATGTTAATTTATTCATATAAATATCTAATGAGAAAAAATGATTTAACTAAATAAAAAAATAAAATTGTTCTGAAAATGCAAATTTCTCCGACATAAATAAACTAAAAAAGAATATAAACGTAAAGTAGGTATGTATCTAGGTTCTTAGCAAAGTTCATTTCCAATCGAAAATTCCAAAATCAAAGAACGATACGCTAGTGACATCTATTACATATTTTACAACTTATGGCCCAAAGAATGCGTTGTGTATAATTTTGAAGATGGCTTCAAACTATGCATTACATATATAATGCAAAACGATACTTCGGGGTCAGATACTTTGGGCCTGTCCTCAAAGTATACAAATGTCCCTGAAGTATCGGCAAGGTAGAATAAATGACCTCAAACCATGCGCTTCACATATATATATATATATATATATATACATTTTAAACAAATTCCATTTTCTTGAACGGTTTCTTTAATTTCGCCTGTTTGAGGTGCGATATATTACCTTCTTTCAGTTCAGCTCAAAAAGGCGAACTGCAATACTGAAAAAAATAGAGTGTGCAATTCACACGCGTTATAAGTGAACCCTTCAGATAACTAAGGCTAACAAGGCTACGAAACTCCGCACAGAGAGAAGACCGATTATACTATCTCATTCTAACGCAGGCTAAAACCTATACATGCATGTTTTTGCCTATTATTAGTGTCGCAATTTTTAGTTTATTCGAGTTTTAAATCACAACGGTGCTTAAGAGGCGGTTCTCCGAATTTCAACCGATTTCTTGCAAACCTCCCTTAAACATTTGAAGTCTGTAAGCACTTAGAAAAATATATGTTATTCTTGAAGATAATATCTAGACATTTATCGCGCCGAAACGCAAATTATATAAAATTCCCTCGATAGAAAAAAATCGCAAAGTTTGCTCCAAAAATGATTATAAACACGTTTGTTTCGGTTATTTTACAAGTTATATGTATGAAAAAAATCACAGCGTTTCTTTAAATAAAATTAAAGACAATTATCGCGATATTTTTGCTCTATTTTTAACGAGTCGTGTTTTATTAAAGATTTTCATGATTTTTGCATCAATTTTACCGCTGTAAATGTTAGCGCGCTCTTCTATCATTCGTAATTTCATATCTCTCCATCTTCTTCTTTTTGGGGCCGGGAACTGAGCCTTAAGACGTTTTCCCTTTAAAAAAAACGTGATTTTTTGGGATTTATTAAGGAAAATACAAATAAAATTTACGATACTCAATTCTTGCACATCATGTACTATATTACCTTGTATTCACATTGTGGAGTTTGGAGTTCGTTTCGGATCACAAAAAATATCTCTTGGATTTATTTAAAAATGTGAATATTTTTATGGAGAGCAAAATAATATAATAAAGAAGAGTTACGGAGGAAAATAATATTTTTTTATGAGCTTGAGGCATTACAAAGATAGCTTTATTCCATTAAGAAGTGAAATGAGAGGAGGAACACACAGAGAAAATAAATATGGAAGAAGAAAGGTCTGACGGATGAACTTGGGATGTTATTTTTCCGGCAGTGAATAAATAAACTTAAACATGAAAATAAACCGTCGTACCTAACGCAAAAATATTTGTTTTAGTACCTACTGTTATTGAAGTGCTGTAAAAATAAGTCTACCACACTACAAAATCGAGAGGCGGTTATGGGTACCACCGCTCGGGGAACCACAACGGCCTCAGGTCATCCCGGGTGGTTTGCTACATTTAAACAAGAACCCATACAAAGCACTATAGATATTAAATATACATGATTTAATATCTACTATTAAAATATACTTAATTCCGCTTTTGTAATTTCTCCATATAATATACTAGCTTTTACCCACGGCTTCGCTCGCATAATATTAGTGGGAAATTACTGGCATAATTATTGGCATAATTGTTATTATTCTTGCTATTTTGTCTAATAGAAAATAATTAGTTTTTAATGGAAAATTTCAAAATTTGAAAATGACATTTCGCAAATAAAAATTCTATTTTAAAAAATATTTAAATTATAGAAATAGAAATTTATTTTAAGTACCTACTCCCTTTATCAGTGTTTTATTCATATTTGAATCCAGAGTAACCTAAAAAAATAAGTCCACTTCAAACGCTATGCTTTATAGCAACTTTATGCTTTTTGTTCGGAGAATAAACATTTTTAGAGATATGTAGATATTAACTACGACGCCAAAAAAGGACTCTTTATAATCACAACAAAGCACTCTTTTTAAGACGAAAATCAAAAAAAAAAAAACATTGTTTCCAAGGTAACAATTTGTTTGACGTTTGCAATAACTTGATTTTGTTAGGGACAGAAAACGTATGATACATAATTTCATAACGCCACAGCTCATTCATAACGCCAGAACTTACCAATATATAAAGCCGTTGTTACTCGCAAATAATGTAGCTTTCGATTGGTGAAAGAATTTTTAAATTCCATTCGATATTTATTGCGTGAAAGAGTAAAGACCATCCAACCATCCATACAAACTTTCTCATTTATAATATTAGTAAGATTCGTGTGTCCTGACGTTTTCTTACTCTGTTGTGTAATAAGGTGCAACTATTAAAATTAGATGCACAGTAATAGTAATTACCTTAAAAAGGTAATATAATCACAGCAAAATTGTCCACTCTCATTCTTCGATATAATAAAAAATATATACAACAATAATTAAACTTTATTCTGTCGTAATTCTCAATTTGGGATAAGGTTATGGGTAACCACGTCCCGGGAAACATTTATTGGATAACCAACACCCCTGCCATAAGTCACCCCAAGTGTTAATGACTTAGCAGGGGTGCCTGGGTTCATGGGATGAGGTTTGACTAACAAAATATTGGGACCTCTAACTTTCGGGAGAGAAAGTTAGAGGGAGGTCGTTTGACCTCTCCAGCCGAACTTTTTTAACCCATTGCCTCCCACCACAGTGGGAGAAATGGATACATACGACAGTCATTCCTAAACACACCGACCCCCAGATTCCTACGCACCCCTCCCCAAAATATTATATCCTTTGTTTTCTTTAAAAGACGCTCCACATAGCTTCCCCAAAGATGACATAGGCCATGAGGGATTTTTTTCAAGGTCGTCTCTTGTGGGGCTAATTTAAATAAAAAATCACAGAAATAACGTTTTTTACACATGAATAAATTATTTATTTAAGTAATTTGGTACTCTCACTATCGCCCTTGTGAAAGACAACCATTTAGAAACGAATGTTGCTTGAAAAGGTTGTAGACATATTTGGTGTCCAGATTTACTCTTTCTTCTCCTCATCTCCATCCCTTCTCCACTCCTAACTCGTATAACAATTGCGAATGCCATACACTCACTGGTTCTGGATCCTGAGAGCAGTATTTACATAAAATTGAACATATTGATATAATTTTCAATTGTATACACACTCCACACTCTCACAATGCAGGACATCATATACAGATGTTACTGAAGGCCGATCTAGTTTCATGTTGACAGTCGACCGCATCTTCCCGAATAAAGTTTTCCTGGGTTTCTTTATTTACAAAGGCAAATGCGGAAGAATTCCCAAATAAAAGGACACGACTGACTCCTTCCACTCCCAAAATAACACAAACAGACACGTATGTATATATGGCTGCCGTTTGCTGGTGCTGATGGTTGCTGATGTTGATGAAAACATGTAATTTTGGTAGAGTTTTTAGATAACAATTTTTCCCTACCGATGAAACACAAGATGTCTAACTCTAAAACAGCCAGGTAATATTTTGAATACCCTCAAGAGGTAAAAATTGCGAGGCGCAAATGACGCCATTCTATTTGTTTAAAGAACAGAAGATTTAAATTCTGTAATTTAAATGATTCCCCTCTTCAAAACACATAAGAATCTAGTGAAAAAAAACAATTGCATTCGCAATATCTACAGTGGCGATGACGACGACCCCGACTTCACAGATAAGTGTGTACATCTTCATAGTATTTTTTCCGGTTACCATCCCACATAGCTTTGTTCCTAACACGAGGCTCTATCACTTATTATTATTAATTCATTTCCACCGAGCTGCAATTTCAGGTTGTTTAAGTGGAATGCTAACACCGATAGAAATGCTGGCTGTGAAAGCCATACGGGATGGCAAAATTCTGTGGCATTCACATCGCAAAACTCGGAAGCACGCCTAGAGCTTTTACTATCAACAGAATGCGCAGCAAACATTGCAAAAGTAAAGCAGGTCACCCTAACAAATTCTCATTTTCCGACCAAAGATTCTTATACTGACTGGTTGAATACGTGATGTAATTCTGATAAAATTGAGGACTTTGTTTAATACTATTTGGTTACATGCTGGTTCAGTGTATTATGCATAATAAATATGTCGCTGGTCAGTCCTAAAATCAGGAAGATCATGATGCGCTTAAGGCACATCACGATATGCCGCCATTTCACGATTCGATAGATCAAGTTGTGGCTAGGCGCATCATGATCTGCCTCATTTTACGATCGGCCTACAACACATATACAAAGTGCCTTCATCGGTATAATATAATTCTTAGGTGTTTTTTATCCTAAAATTTGATATCTTTGAGAATGCTGTGTGGAGCTTTTTAGGGAAAGGAAGGAGAGGAGGTTCTGGAAGTATGAATCCATCCCTCCCACTGAAGTGCAAGTCGATGGGTCGAGAGAGTCTGGCTGAAAAGGTCTAGGTTAAGTCTCCCCCAGTCTGTCCCAATCCTGACCGCCACGCAGGAGGGGTCAAGCGATGGCACTTCTCGCTCAATATTTTCCTTTTTTTCAGTTTTCACATAATATAAAATTCGAAATATCATAATATCACTCCAGCAACTAATATAAGTGTCTCTCCTGATCGTAGTTAAAGAGTATTAATATGCTAGTGTTAATACGGTTGAAATTTAAGAACCCGAGCACATCTCAGACGCCGCTTATGCAAAACCATCTTTGTACAAGAAGTTTGTTACAAAGCTACTCTTGTGTAGCCTGCCACCCGGAGCGGGTTTTTGACTGCTAGTAGTAATTAATACGTAATGTTCAAATTTATTTAAATTTTATTATCGTTAATTTATGTATTTCTATCATTGACGTGTGATATCTAGACGAGCCCTTTGAAATTCAAAATGACGCAAGAAGCCAGCAAAGCAGGCTCAAGGCCGAATTATGAAAAAGTGCCTGCATTTTTTTGCACCGTTCAGATCGCATAGTGCTTTGTGTTGTATCTTTTATCGGTCGACAAGATCTACACTGAAACTAATTTGTGTGTCAGCCGTCCGGACCGAGTTAATTTTTTTAAAACACAAAAATATACCACTTCCGAATATTGTACAAGGTACACACCACGGACTTTATTTTTGAAAATGTAGTCAGCTATCTGAATACAACAAAAAAATATACCTTACAGATGTCTTTTAGGCAGCGTTTCAATAAACGTAATAATGTTAAAGAAATTACTTTTGGTCGAGCAATATTTCTGACGTCATGCCACGTAGCCCGGTTCGTTCACTAATACATTGACATACAGGCTCAAAACAAAACATAACGGCTTGTTTAAAGTTAAAAGACCACATCTTGTCACACACTGAACGCCCTCGGGTTATTTCTTCAAGCGACTTAGCGAGCGTGTACGGCTAGTTTATACCATGTAGAAGTTATTACAATAAAAATACGGCTGGCGCTTTTGACTACAAACTATACGATTTTTAGTCAGTTCTTCGGCAGTTGTTACTGCGGCAGCACCGTGTGGAGACCCCTTTAAATTCAACTCCACAATACGTGTCGCGTGATATTCAAGGCATCTGATTGGTTGATGAATGTCAAAACTACATAATGGGATTTGAGAACGAACTTTGTGTTTTAGGAACTGGCTTCTCTAGGCTTTTTGAGCGAGGCGGTGGAATACGATGAAGAGTTGTATTGTTAACATTAATATACATGGCGTCATTATTCACAGGCAAGTTAGTTAGGTAGGGCTTATCTAGACTTAATTGATCGAAGATTTCTATGCTCGTACATATGTAAAGTAGTTAACAGGCAAATAGATGATAAGTGCAAGTCACAGACAATAAGCCTAATATAAAACATGGTAGCGTGTAAAATAATCAAAAACTGTGCGTAAACGCTAAAGTTTATTTATTTATTTATTCTTTCTTCGAATTTACATACATTTTTAGCATTTTTAATATTTTTATCACACTAGGATTCGCCTGTATCGGGGTTAATATTTTCACGATTTAATAAAAGTAACACATATAAATATCGGTCATTACCAAACAGTAAACTAAAAGCAAAATAATAAAATTAAAAATAACAATGATAAGTGGAGGAAATTTGTAGAAAAAATAATATTATGAAATAACAACAAAGAATATTGAGAGATCAAACCAAATGTTTTTATTCATTGTGTCATTAGTTCATTCCATTTTCAACAATAGAGAAAATTAAAAAGTGATAGTATATGGTAGTAATAGAGGTTAGAATCTGTGTTGAGGTGTTCGCATATTTTAGATCAAGTGTTATTATAATATATATTAGGTTATTAGAAGTTAAAGTATATCATTATAGCAAATATGCAATTTATTTCAATACACCAATAATTATACAAATCCAGTATTCATTAATCGCGTATTTTAATTAATATTTATAACACAAATTAATATGACCTATGAATGTCTACTATCTATTAACAAGTAAATATATATTTCGCATTCTAAATATCACAGAATTATATACGTAACACCGCGGGCTGAGTAGATTTGATATTTGGCCTGCGGACCGGATAATAATTCCGGACGATGAGCTGGGTCAGGCCCGCGGGCCGTAGGTTGAATACCTCTCATTTAAATTATTCAGAAAATGTACAGCAAAGGAATAAGAATAACTCAAATTACTTATTCAGGGATTTTTAGATTAATAATCATGAACATATTATTTGTATTCCTGTAAAAAAATATCAAGGGAATTTTTATGAAATTTGTGTGTTTGAAAAGAGCTTTGTTGACACACATCTTATAGATAATAATATTTAAATGATGAAATATCATTTTTATTAAAACATTTTCATTCCTAAATTGCAGATTTAGTGCTGAGAAGTACAAAACTTAGCATAAACAAAAACAATAATATTAGATACTATTGTTCATAATTCTGTACCCTTGTGATGAACCTGTTTCACTCCGGTATAGGTGGGTAAAAATTTTTTTTTAAATATAGAATATGATCACACTATCGACATCTTTCGGGTGGTTTTAAAATCAATATTAAAGGAATCTTTTTTAAACTTTTGGGGTTTCCTTGCCACGAAGGGGTGTAGGCAGTTAGGAAAAAAACCGACTATCCAATCAGAATGGAGATGGGGACAGTGGGTGCGTCTTGGACCAATCACAGGCTGGGGGCGTGGGATGATGGATTTGAAAAATTAAGATTCAAAGATTATCTCACGGTTTGGTCGGGCAGATATTTTAAGAGGATAGTACCACTTCTAACTTGGTCATAAATCGCATTTTTATGGGAGCAGGAGGGGATCGACAACAGTTGATTTCACGTCTGGAATCGGGAAGTTTTGCGGTGATCTCGGTGGCGGAAAATTCAAAAGGACAAATATCATTCACTGATAACTAGAGTAGCAAGCGATCTCGATTACTTAGTAATCGTGAAACGGGAGTAGACATTGAAGGTCATTAAAGCTTTTCCCAGACAAATATCTAGCGGATTCTGCAGGTAGACGATGGGGGAAAGTGTTAGACGTGGAAAACCCACAGGAGCCGATCTCTTCAAGGTAGTCGAGGGAAATCAATTCATGTTAGTGACCATATGAAATCTAAGATTTTGTATTGGATTTTTGTCCGTTAGTTTAGAGGGGAGGGAAGGTTTACGATCTCTTGTTACTTAATTGGGTCTTGAGTGTGAGACATCTGACATGATTTTGGGTCTCTAAGGTACGCATTAAGCTGAAATCACCACTTGATTTTACATACAGATGATAGGAGAAAGGAATTAGTGAAAAAGCATAAAATTTAACGACCTGTCAAGATTTTAAATTATTTGAAAACTCAAGTATTTTCTTGATCACTAGGCGAATAATTAAGGGGGATTTATCGGTTTTGGTGCCAGAGAGAGATGTAATATGTAGGAGGAACTACGAAATGGGAAAAAAAAAACGTTCGAAGGCAGGATTGGAATGGGATCTTGGCAGTAGTTATAGCCCATAGGAAAGGAGAATCGAGGTTATAAAAGTTTAGATTATTATAAAATAAGGTCCCACGGGCATCACGACTTTGCTGGGAGGTGACCAAGTAATTGGAGTTTGCACATGAGCATTTGCAAACGCGAGAAATTATAAAATTGTTACGATCACATACAATCGCGAGATAGCCAGGAACGGGTACTGTCGCGTGTACACTTAAAGAATACGTCCGTATAAGGATGTTCAATCACTGATTTATTAGGAAAGCCATAGTCAAATGCTAAATCGACGAAATACCTAGAAGGTGACTTATTGTGGGAGTAGCTAAAATAATATATGCATAATAGATGACAGTCGGAACATATTATAGGTTGCTAGGTTGAAATCGGACTTGGGGATTTCGAGAAAAGTATGGAAAATATATCGAAAATTCAGGATACGCCGTACCTGGAAGCGATTTTAAAAATGGTAGAACAGACACGATAGGATTTCGAGAAAAGTTGAATTAATTATTCACATGGTAAATAATATTTTTAGGTGCTCAGATTGTAGAGATTCGTATGGAGGTTTAAGAGTGCTAGGTCGGGTCCGCCCCTGGACGGTCGGGCTGGATAGTTTTGTCGCACGGGGCGAAATGGGGATTGTGGGGACCGATCGGGGAAAAAGGTCGTAAGCGACACGACAGGACAGTGGGTGAGAAAGGATTCGATTTTACGTGTTATTAGAAGTCGAATTTGCAAAAATTAAAATTGATTTATGTGGAAATGGATGATCAAAAAGGGAAGTTGAGAGGAGAGAGCGGACAGTTCGTGACAATTCGGGAATACAGGGTGAGGTCTCGGGAAGAAAACGCGCGAAACTGGGGTGTTGGAAATTTACCGGGGATCAAATGGCTATCTGAGCGATTTGACTAGAGTGGATTTTGTGCAAAGTGTATCGAACTAGACTCAGTGAAAAGATAATAACCTAATAGAGTGGATTTTAGTCGAATCACTTAAATTCTAAAAATAATAATTAATCAATCGATAAAACCAAAAGGAAGGAAAACGGTGAATACGTCTGTGAAGTTAACGGAATTATATTGTTCCCGGTGTTGTATTTAATTCCCCGGTCTTAATATAAATAATCATCTTTTAAGGTGCACGAGAGAGAAAAGATATTTTCTATAAATATCTATTCTAAATAATAATCACGGTCTCGAATTTTAATAATAATAATATAATGGTTCCAATTCAGGTTGAGGAAGTTTTACTAAATCAGATTAAGCCTAAATAATAACTGAACAGTCGTTTAAAACTACAATAATAGACTCGTTTTATAATAAATATATATTAGAGAACTTCCATATTGCACTTAAGGGTCGTACAATAATAATAATAACCTACGAACGAATGTTTAGCTTAGGTATATCACAGTACGTGAATTATGGAGTCACAATTTATACTCGGAATGTAGCGACGAAGATACCAGTTTATATAAAGCTTATAAGACAGTAGGGAGGTTTTTTTTGTTTTCTATATATGTACAGGACCACGGGATACGTAATTAAGACATCATTGGTTGTGTTTACCCGACTGGAAAATTAAACAATTACGTACGGGTAAGTTAATGAATCTATAATTGAATTACAGGCCATTGGATGCAGAAGGACGGAATAGAACGCGAATCCTGGACAGTTACTTTCATCCGTTCCAGCGGCGAGGAAAAATTAGTAACACCTTATCAGCTGATATGTTAACCGTATTATGTAACGCATGGGATAGAGAACATCTTTTGTTTCAGTCATCTGGCGACGGAGGGTCAGGGAAACAAACAAAAAATGAACGAGATATGGTGCTTACACCGCCGTGGGTGCTGTACACTCAACCAAATGGAGAATGTTTTCAAGTGTACGAGACACCAAATAGAAAGCGACTGTCTGCAACCTAAAGAAACGTAAATTTAAAACTAACAGGTACTCCTTTGAATTCCTATTTGTTGAATTGCGCCTTTTAAACTTTATGGTTGAACAATGTGACGATGACACCGAGGCTATACATATCACAAATGTTGGTCCATCGGTAAGGGTCTTCCCACATTGTCCTGTTAGGAGAGGATGCTCACCATAGACTGATCGGGTCACGCGAGGTGCTGGAAGCAATTCCCTTTCGCGGAACCGTGTCGAGAGAATGGGCGTGACGAGACGGATTTGAAATGAGTTGCCAAACGGTATGTAAGGACGCGGTTCGCTGACGGAGGCGTCTTGGCCAAAAGCATCTCGGGTTGCCGGCAAGGTAGTGTGGGAGGAGCATAAGCAGTTCATTTTGTGGAAGCAACCCTGCAGCGTCTGCACATTTTTTAATGCTATCGACCTAGAAGCAATCATAAAGCCTAGACAATACTTAGGTCGTATGTTCGCTGCTAGAGGTGGTTTATTCGCTGGCCAGGTCACGCAGGAGGAAGGATCTGTCTATCACAAGCGGTAGCCACATGTTCGCGAGTAGAGCCGTGACAAGGGACGAATTGGGTTACCCCTTCTAGAGCCAGTAAAGTAGTCCTGGAGGTGTTCGATACTGCGGTTGATTGGGAAAGGTTTGAAGGCATGCCGTCCTTCCTTGGTTATGGAAGGGTCCGGGTATCTGGTTGGTCGTCAAGAGATCTTCTGGGTGTCATGGGTATAGCCTTGACATGCTATGGTCGGGAGGTTGTGTCCGGAGAGCCGACCACCTGGTCAATTTGGTCAAGTGGAGGAGCCAGTACTAGATTGCAAAAAATGCATGATCCATATCCATCCCTCCCTTATCCCTTCCATCTTAGGTACGAAGTTTGCGTTTACTAACAATATAATATTATCATAATCATGCATAGGGTCCAGTCATGGAGAGCGGCGCGAAGGATCCGCCAAATAACTAAATGAAACATTCCAGGTATGTATTTTAAAATCTATTAAGACGTATAGGATCATAGATCAACCTTATAGGCTTCCCAGAATTACAGGGGGTACTGCGAGAGTATTAAAACAACGTAAATTATTAGGGACGTGATGGGGACACATTTAGGATAGATTTAGACAGTAAATATCCTTCATACGTTCAAGAGATGCAGAGAAATTCTTCCACACCTTACCTAAAAGAACCAAAAGTTACCACATATAGACATTAAATACCTATTCTAGATTTTCTAGTACCTTTGAAACAAAAAGATTCACAACGTAAAGGAAAGGGTTTATTGTAAAGTTTTCCCGGAAGGAGAAAGCCTTTTGCTGTGTTCAGTCACAGGGGTGGGAAAAGCGAGTCATGATTCAAGACATTATTGGCGAATCAAATAGTACGAGAGAAGGATCTACCGTCCGGAGATCGAAACGCAAGAGAGGAGAGGTATTAAAACCTAAGTAAAGGGTTTGACCCATCACACCCTAAAGGATAAACCACGTAAGTCCATATCTAAGTCCATAGCTATGTGTGGTTTATCCTTTAAGGTACAGAATTAATTATTCATTGGCGTGAAATATAATATCTTAATTGAAAAATTTTGCACTTCTCATTACTAACTTTAAAAAAATACGTTTCGCTTAGGGTTTTCAAGACGCGCACCTTATTCCGATCCCGCGGGATTGCAGAATAAAATTTAGAAATTCCGCGGAATCCCGCGAAATTTGCTGGATTTTTAGTAAGGGGTGTTATATTGAAATAATGCCAACATTTCACAAACACTATTTATTATTTGGTATCAATTGTATTTCAAATTATACAAAAGTAAGTAATTTAAGGTTACTTTTCGTATCAATCTTTTTTTGTTGTAGTAATATTATAAAAATTATATTGAAAGGTTGACAAAATAATATTTTGATAAAAAATGATCGAAAAAACATATACTATGGAGATTCCTGTCACCCATACATACGTGAACGGTGGTGCGACTGTCATCAATAAGGTGTATACTTATGATACCTCCATTCTCAAAAAGAGACATATTTTTCTTCAAAATCGATTCCAAGTCTTTAAGTTTCCGAGTTTGAGATGCGACAGTATCCTCTCTTCCTAACCTCAAGTTCCTGTTTCAATTGTTAAAGATTGACCACCGCCTAAAAAAATGGCATGTTTTGGTATATATATGGAATCGTATTCAATCCCACAATCCGGCAAATCTCGCACATGAAAACCATGCAAATCCACGGGATGCGGGATTGCAAACCCTATTTTCGCTAGAAGCTTTTATACGTATTCCATTTTTCATACAAATTTTATGAATTCAGTACGGCAGCGTAGTGCCTACTTAGAACCCTTTATTTCAAAGAGCGGCCTTGCAAAAAGCTCGCCGTCGCTATTGAACATCGTACGCGATCTTCCCGAAACTGGAGGCAGAAAGTTTGCCTATGCAGATGATGTAGCTATCAGAACCCAAACCAAAGCCTTTAAGGAGGCAGGAGAAGCCCTTGACTTTGGCATAAGGGTTATTGAAGAATATTTTATCGGCTGGCGACTTCAGTAAAATGGGTCAAAAACAGTATAACAAATTACAAGTACCCGCGTTGATCTAATTGGCAGTCAGAGTCCTGAAACTATTTTAAGTACCGCTACTCCAATATATTCAGTTGGTAAGAGCAATTCCCAGGCGATTGTCAAACTTGGTATTCAGTTCGGTCGAATATTCACAAACCCTTTACTCCTTGATGTTAAATTTGGATAGAGGATTCAATTGACGATAAAATACACTCAGAGCAGCTACCTTTTCTTACTATCGATCAGCATGAACTAAACGCGCCTATACTTTCACGACCAACGTCCAGCACAATAATTATTACACAAAGCGAACTAACAGCGGATTTTTAAACCTTGACATTTCCTAGCCCTAGGAACGCTAAGGATTTCATCCCTTTGATCCTTTTTTAGACCTTTAATCATTTAAGGGCACTAGGAGAATAAAGAGGGTGATAACATTGAATTAAGGATTTCCTGGTCTTGGGAACACAATGACACCTGTTTAAATATGCTCTTCACTTTATTTTATGTATGAAATAAAAACACTCCATTCCCCCGAGAAGATTGTTTGCGTCAGAGATAGAAGAAAGAGTAAAAACCCTAAGAACGATCTAAAGATGGGAAAAGTCATTCAATAACAGACAAAACTATGTTTTATTATGTAGATGATTTAATCCACTAAGACAAACAGAAACATAGTCTAAATTTAAGCATGAAATAAAGAATGGGATTGATAAAATAGGTCGTCACACACTACTGTAAAACGTTAGCATACACGTAGGTATAGATGGAGTAATTAATATCCAAGTATAATCCCTTCCTAGAAGCCTTTATAAAAATTACGATAATTCTAATCGGAAACAAATATGAAAGTCTGTAATTGGATAATAATTTTTGATAAAGATTAATATTCTGCAAGTTACCGCATTAAGGGACGTTTATACAGCCTAAATTCTAAAGGCTGTGCAAATACACGTAGGTTAAAATCTTAGCTATTGTGGTGAATCCAACATCCTTGTTCGTTCTTTGTTTGCATTGGTCAAGTCGTAAAAGTAATACAAGCCGACTACTATAATAGTGGAGCTACCACGCTTCGTGAGATTTTCTACTCATGTTCCAGAAAGCCCGGAAGATAATATCATGAATTTTTCATGCAAAGAAGCGTGGCTAGATGTGTATTCTATGTATCTTTCAATGTGATAAGAAGACAGAGGTGTATTAAGAAGAATAAATCCCTTCCAAGTTTAGCTCACCTTTATCAGGCTTAGCACAGAATATAAAGAAGTATACGCGTGGATACGAGCAGACAGGCGAAAATAAAATATTTCAGACCCGTATCAACAATTTCTTACGTTTTCCATACTGATTTCACTCAAGTACGTTGAGTACATATTCGGAATATGTTTTAAGCACAATTAAATTTGACTTAAACAATAAATCGGATTTTTTTTTACATTGAATGTATAACCAACACCTCTGCCATAGGTCACCCCAAGTGATTCGCTACGTTTGGTGCCCGGGTTTATGGGGTGAGGATTGTATAGGTCTTGGCACCGATTGCGTCTGCTCACCTACTGCTTGGCGGCCAGTATTTGGAGATACTGGTAAAAACGTCTCCCTCAACTCACCAAAGGTCTGCCTCTTTTAACCTCCATTTGCACCGCAGTGGAAAAAATCTATTCAGATTCCTTCCCAGATCTTCCGACCTCACTTTCCCTAAAAAAAGCCTCCATACAACATCCCCAAAGATGACATAGGCCCCGA
Organism: Limnephilus lunatus; assembly: GCA_917563855.2. Lineage (NCBI taxonomy): Eukaryota > Metazoa > Arthropoda > Insecta > Trichoptera > Limnephilidae > Limnephilus > Limnephilus lunatus. The sequence goes on along the minus strand of OU830597.1, from coordinate 80,219,612 downwards.
GGGAAATTATTTTCGTTAACGTTAAAAATACGGGAGTATTTAACCTCCTCTGGATTCTAAATAATAGATTATTCTAATATATGATTCTTAATCATAGAATTCTATTAATTACAAAAAGGCTGTTACTTGATTAGTAGCGCCACTCAATGATGGTGAAACAGATATTATACGTTACTTTACGAATGTATTGTGTCTAGAAACTCAACAGTAATATTGCAACTAAAAAATAATAAATTATTTTAAAAGTAGGTAAGTAGTACAAAATATATGTCATTATTTAATATATCATTACATTTTTGCAGCTTTGTACTCATTTAATACATTTTTACTACGCACTCTCGACAGAATTTTTATATTTATTTTCTTCACAATTGAAAATCTCTATACTTATCAGATAGAATGTTATCATATTTATGTTGAAGGCCAAGCAAGCATTTTGGTTTGAATTTGTTTTACAGTGTTTTTATTTAAAAAATTGTTTGTTATTGCACTATATGTAAAATCCACCACCATAACACGGGCATCAGCCTAGCATGGTGGTCGAAAAATCCACTAATAATGTAAATAATTTATGCAATGAATAAGAATAATTAAAAAAAAAAAATGCTTATCGTTTGTTTTCTTAGAAGTTCCACTAACAAAATACACTAACAAAAAAAATTCACATTCTTTAGACCAATCTGCCTTTTTACAAGGTTTCTGCAGAAACCCACACAGTGAAGAAAGGCAGTTTTTATTCCCTACTTTTACATTCTTACGTCGTGTATGCAAAGAAAATACATTATTAAATATGCAAACAATGTTACCTCTAAAGCCAACTTCAGTAATGGCGGGAATTATAATTATTATCAGTCGGTACGTGTTTATTGTGTACCCGGGACATGTTTACATTTATTATACTCAGGACAGCAAATAATACACAGTTGGAAAACGAACAGATACCTACAAGTTTCTAGGTAGTACCTACTGAGTCGACTAACAAACAAAGGCCAAAGAAAAGCTACAAATTTTTTTTTCATTTTAATTACATATGTTCAGTCTCTAGCGAATAATGAATATTTTTTTTTTTTATTCTTACCGTTTTCAACGTACGTAAAACTTCATACAACTGTTATTTCTGTGAAAGATTTTACAAAAGATCTTTGTCAGAAAATCATAATATTTTACAAAATTTACCAAACTAGGAGAAATTCTTATTTTTTTATTTGAACTTGCACAATTAGTTAGTGCTGTTGAATTTGAGATATCTACAAAAATTACTTAACCGGTAGGAGGAATAGTGGAAACATGATAAAGATAGTATCTGCACCACAAAGACTTCTAAACTTTTAGCATTCTATTAATCTGCCGGCGTGGTCGAGGGGTAAGACACTTGACTTGCAATCCGAAGGTAGTGGGTTCGAATCCCGGTGTGGGCAAATACTTTTTATTTGATTAAATTGTATTATTTCACAATTAATTCATTTGTAAATAATATATAGTTCACGTTCCAGAGTGGAAGATACTCTCACTATCGCCCTGGTGTAAGACCACCATTCAGAATTGAAATATTGCTTGAAATGGCTTTACCCGTGTTAAGTTACCAGATCTGAATAGTCAAGTAATTCCTCACCTTCCTCCTCTCCATCTTCTTCCCCTCCCCACTATATTCAGCCTCACAACATACTCCAATTGGGGATGTCTTAGACTCACTTGCTCCAGAGGGGAGCAGCTATGACACTTGTAAGCTATTCACATAATTTTTTTTTATCCTGTGCAGTTCACACGCGGTAGAAGCGAAACTTTACCAAAACACTCTCAAAGCCTTGAAAAGTGAGGTCATAATGAAAGCGGCCAATGAGCGCAGACCTAGCGTCATTGCCGTTTCATATCTCAACCAATAGGACCCCTGAAAAGTGACATCATAATCCAAACGGCCAATGAGCGCAGTTTCAGGCTTCGCAGGTGCTGAAATGCGTCATTTCCGTTTCATCTGAATTCCAAATCACAACGAGGCTAAAGAAGTTTCACTTCAAAAATCTCCAGGCATTCAGAAGAAGAAAACATTAAATTATGCGTTACATATATTATAAAAACGTTTCGTGAATTATTATGCACTTATATTATGTACACATATTATGTAGGTATATTTTAAGAAAAATGGTGGAATCTGCAGACAAGCTGCCATGCGTCATAATGTTTTTGGCTTTCGTTAAAAATCTTGTAAAAAATAGTAAATAATCATCTCAAATACCTAATTTAATGTAGACAGTGACCTCATTCTTGTTTTGAAGGTAAATACGCAAAATTTCATCAATGTCTTGAAAAAAACTTGAGATTTTTATAAAAATCACATCTAAGCAGCCTGCCACAGACATTTTTTTAATAAAAATAGATGTAATGTCTTATCACAAAGTATCTGCTAATTATAAAAATAAACAACAGCTATTATTTGCAAGTCTGTTTCTTGAATCGCAATTGTATTTTATACGGCGCAGTTGAATTGAACCTGGCACTTGGTCTTAGTAAAAAGATTAAGAATGTAGGTTGTAAGTAAATCTATAAATATGTACGTCTATAGATAAATGGGAACCATTATGGCAACACATTTTGCAGTTCCAACCTGACCGCAAGATAAATTTAACGAATAGGTTAAAAATAAAATTTTAAGAAATTTTATTAATCTAAAGTCAAATTTTATTCGTCTGGTAAGTAAGGAAAAGTTTACTCTGCCGTTACCTTATATTTTTATTACGTTGTATGCAGCATTGACGTGTACGCGCTAAGTTAAAATGGTTTGGAGTAAACTTTTGAGTCTTCCTCGGGCGTTTCAGACTTCTTTTATCATTCAACGACTATCTAAACATTCCTGGCACTAAAAATAACAAAATTTTGAAATCTTTAGCGAAATCGGTCAAAGAGTTTTTGAGTCTAAGGGGCACACACACAAGAAAATTGGCATTTATTTAGATAGAAGATAAACATAGAAAAATAATATGATGATTTTGAAAGAGTATAGTTGTTTTAAAAATAGACATCTCTAATCACCTGAGCGTTAGCTACTAAGGTTGTGTGAAGGAAAATTAGTCTGCTGACTGTTTGCAAACTTCAACCGATATCCATAATTTTATTTTTTAGTTTTTCAATGTAATCTATTCGAACTTCAATGCATTTAACCCTAGAACCGTACCCATCATAGACCATACACTAACAGTACCCAGGGGTACTGGATTACCCTGTTAAATAAAACATCTTTTTTACGTGAGAAAAAAACATTTATTCAAAATTAACTTACATAGACTGTTATGGCACTTATTTCAGTCTTTCATAATTCAATAAGGCTTAATTATAAGTAACTTTTCTTAACAATTTTGGCAAATCTTTGTTTGGTGCTCTAAACATATGAAACATTTACATTTCTGACATTGAGTGCGTGACTTACGATCTTTTGACCTGGGAAAAAATGAAAATCTTCCAGATTTTGATTCTGAAGGGGTTGGAGCATCATAAGACCGCTTTTTTCCCAATATTCCGCCAATACTTTCTTGGAGATGCATCGGCAAAGTTTTGTATAAAAATCGATCCTTCAAGTGACGTTTTATAAGGTCAAAAGCTAAAGTCTTCAGATAAGTTCGTCTATTCTTGAAAACTTGTTTTCCGGTAGCGTTAGATGAATGCAGTAATATCATAGAATTGATTCCGAGCCATAGCCATCTAAAAAAAGAATTATTCAAGTTACACGCAACTAAATGCAAAATACCTAAATATAATAAATAATTACACATTTTTTCCAAAACAAAGTTATGTGTAAGGTTATTATGCAAATAAAAATAACATTCAAATAAAGAAACAGGTATCAAATAGCACAATAACATGCTTTATTTCGCAAAAACATTAAAATCATAGTAATCAAAATAATTACCTTAACCGTACACAGGGGTACTGGAGCGCCCTACGCATGTTTTGCCACGACCACACACTAGCAAGACTCCCGCTCGACTGATGTTTCGAAGCGACTCCCCCCCACTTGCAAATACGCGGCGGCGCGAAAAAATCCGTTGTGAAACGAAAAAGTTATCGCAAATTTTCTAAAAAAAAATTAATTGGTACCCCAGGGTACGGTTATAGGGTTATTTTTTTTTTTAGAAAAGAATGTGTCCTTACTGGCGTACCCCATTCCAAAATCACATTGTACATGTTTACATGTTTGAATTATAAGTATAGCTATGTTGAAATATTACAAGAGAAAAATTAAAAAGTTGCACAACACAAGCATTAATTTTTTGTTAGGTTCCAAAATTGTATCTATATTCTTCCTTTCCATGTCCAAAATCCATATCTTAATGCTTCGTTTGAAGTCGGTAATTTTGTTAATGGTTTTTATTGCAAGAGGGAGTATATTAAATAATTTAATAGACAAACATTGCATATTTCTTTGCCCAAACGTCGTTTTAGTTGTAGGTTGGTGGAATGTATGTACTCAACTTTGAGAATGTAAATTATAATCAATAATCTGATATTACGCCAACACACACTTAAACAATTTCATGATATTTCACTTTAAATGATTTCTAACCGATCCAAACCAAATAACGTTATGTATTAACCTTAGATTATAAATTAACATAATTAATGGGCTCTCTTTTGACTCAAAATCATTCCCACGGTTGTGTCAACAATAAACATCCCATTGTTCAGTTGTTTTGAATCAAAGCAAACCAGTCCATTCCCAGAACGACCCAACCTATTTTGCTTGAATTCCCTCTTAATTATAACCCTTTGGCTCACGCAAATTCCGTATTGTGCAAATGTGCTTTGATTTGATTTCCCAGTATGATCATTACCGACTGCTGTTTACCCGAACTTTAAAACATTATAAATCAGTGTGGAGTCCACCAATACCCTGGAAATATGATCATTAATAACAAAGTTTATGATTCCTTTCAAAGTTAGCGTACTCGGGTACCTAAATTAATTGTTTTTTTGCTCCTGTGGAAAGGGCATTCAATATCGAATAACTGGTAAACAATGGGTACACACGTTTCATGTAAAGTTATTTTACTGAGAGCAATTTAATTATGAAACAATTAAACAATATCACTATTGTGTAATAACTGTAATACACTGGCTTTGTTTATATCTAATGTACCTCATTCAAGAACACCAAACTGCCAAGCTGGATCGTTAGTTCGAACATGTTCAGCTCGGGTCGAGGGTGCGGTCCGTTCAGGTTGGATGAACGCTGGACTCGACCGCGTCGAAAGTTTATATAATTCGATCCCTTCTAAACCTACATGCACTTTGCATTTCTCAGTAGCCCTATCCAATATTTATGTTGCCTCGTTTATTTCATTTATATTTTTGTTATCTCGAATTTATGGGAGCACGAATATTTTTACAATTTTTTATGAAATTAACACTTGAAGCAATGACTTTTTAAATGATGTTATTACAAATTATTACCACGTATCTTTCTACGTATAAAAAGGGAAGCGATTCATCTAAACGAAATCCAACTATAGCCCTATAGCTCTACTAAATAGTATTAATATCCGACTAGTTTTGAACAATGTCTTTCGAAGATAAAACGAAATTTGGAAAGAGTTCATCACATTGTGTGGTGAAAAATCTTGCTTGTGAAAAATTAAGACAAGAAACTACCGTATTAAATATTTGAGAAATTCGGCGTAAGGTAATCTGGTCGAGATGTTTAAATTTGATAAAAATGAACATGCATATATCGGTCTCTTTTCCCTGACCACTATTTTACAAAGAACCACTTTATCTTCCTTTTCCCCCACACAGCAAAACACCTCATTGCAACCACCAACCTACCCACCATCTACCCACTAACTGCAACTTTTGCGTTTCTTGATAAAGGAGGTAGAGTGTATGGGCACGAGTAGGGCCGCGGTCGGTTGAAGGGTTCGCAATCGGGTCCGAGTACCATACCTACGTCATGCTAACAACTTAAGAGTGGGTAGAGTTGTTTCAATCTCTGTCACAATTATTGATGAACGATCGTGCTATAGTGCTTGAAAGGCTGATGACGTTTTGAACAAATGCTGAAACTTTGTGGATAACGGGAACCGTTCCAATGTCAACATTTCTAAAAGGATTTGGCTGTTGAATCAATTTGGTGGGGGTTTAAAGTTTAAACCTTAAACATCCCCACTTAAATTTTAAAAAGTTAACAATACTTCAGATGTTTACCTATACCAACCTAATGGAGCTTAGATTGAAGCGAAACTGGTACACGTACATAGACCACAAATATTAAAATAGAGTATTATTCAAATTTACAGTCTTATTTTAAACTAGCAGAACCGGACACACGTTGCTGTGGCTAACGAAACCTTTATAACCAATGCCATCTGTTAAATCAATTCCACACCGCCCCTCGTTTGCCAGCCCACTGCCCGCTGCCCGCTGTCCGCTGCCGCTTGGCCAGATATATTATGTATTTTAAATTTTAACCAATTTACACAAAACCTTGACAAATTATATACTTAAAAACCTTCTTCATAAATCACTGTATAAATTGGTGAAAACCGCATGAAAATGCGTTGCGTAGTTTAAAAGATCTAAGCGCAAATACAGAGTGAGCGACTTCATCTTATACTTAAAGATATTAATGTCAAAAACACAGCTCTTCCTGTGTATCAATACACCAATGTAATTAATCGTGGCACCAAAACAATACATACTCGTATTATTGTTAAGCCATTTCAATGTTATTCAGTTAGTATTGTTGTTAGTTTTTATTGTTGTTATGAACAAGTACGATTTTATAATGTAGTTCTAGCCACGGGTGGTATTATACCCTAACGACGCCTTTTCCGAGGTTATTTGCCTCCGAGGTGATCTCCCTCCCTGGGGCCAGTAGATACTGTGTCATGTCGTACTGTGTACTGTACTGTGATGGCCGACTTTAGAGGGAGATATAATAAACATGGATACTTTACGGCTTTTAACCAGTTAAATAATTTCATATGTTGACAAGTTTCGGAAGCTTGCTTTATCTTTGGGGAAAAATTAAACAAAATGAGCCTCTCAGAAACTGGGCAGGGCCCGCAGATACTTAAATAGTACCAACTGCTGAATCGCAAGTGCGCCCCACTGTTGAATTTGGCAGCCAACTCTGGTCTGGAGCCCCAAAATACCTGAAAAACCCCTCGAATCTGTGCAGAAATGGGCGGTCCATTTGATAGATTTTCATATCCAAACATATTGCAATCTTTAGAGCATAGGCGTCGGGTAGGAATGTTGTCCTTCTTCTACCACAGTATTTCAATGGAAGATTCTCTCAGGAAACTAGCGACATTGATCAACTCGGCACCGGTGCGTAGTCGAGAAACACGCACCCAACATAATATGTACATGGTTGACAAAAATACGTGAACACCTCACCACAGGTTCTCCTAGAGAGGTGTTCACTTTTTTACAATTTATACAACCTAAACAAATTAACCTGTTTTTTTGTCTTTCTTATAACCTAATAATATAATCAATGCACAACAATGCTATTTACAAAAGTACCATTTACGGTACCTAAATATCATCAATCTGTATTTTTTTGTCTTTTTACAAAATTCTCTAACCTAATAATATAATCAATTCTTTAACCTAATATTATAATCCATTTACAACAATGCTACCTACAAAAATATGTGAACACCTCAGAACAGATTCTCCTGGTGAGGTGTTCACGAAACCCAATAATAGTTTACCATTTACAGTAACTAAACATCAAACACTGTATTTTTGGTATTTCTTATTATTTAACCTAATAATATAATCAATGCACAACAATACTACCTATAAAAATATGCGAATACCTCAACACAAATTCTGCTAATATTCACAAAACACTATAATATTTAAATCACTCCATTGACAAACTACTCAAAAGTAGTTTATTGGGACTTTTTTTCTATTATATATATATTTTTTATTTTCTTATTATATTGTTTTATTAAAAAAAAAAAACAGAATGTACAATTATCCCTTTGTCTACGAAATGTGAAAAAGCTTTAATAAAAAAATAATAAAAAGAAACAATAAAAAAAAACTTACTTTATGCACCATTTATAACATTAGGTATACAAAATCTCACAATTAATTCAATGAAAATAAATAATACAAGATTTGTGGCACATTCCGGAGAGATACATGTTTTCAGTATGGTCCTGATAAAAGGTCACCATTTAGAATCGAAACGTTTCAAATGTTGATTGAAATAGCTTGAGCCGTTTTTGGTGACCAGAACTGTATAGCCAGGTACTTCCCAACCTCCCTCTTTCCATCTCCTCTTCCCCTCTGCCTTCGGCCTTACAACTTACCCTGTTTTGGGGAGACAATGGTCTGAAGGTCAAAAGTTGGGACTCTAGTGCGATACTAACATAAAAAAAAACTGATTTTGGGAAAAATGAAACATGTGTTTTTTATCTTTATCAGTACCTATCTTTGAAATCAAACTACCAAAGTTTAAGAAAATAAATAAATATTGTTAGGAAACGAACGTGTCTAAGAACATGACGTGGTTTAATATTTCGAAATTATTTAGTCAAATAATAAACAAATCTAACATCATCGAAGAAAAAGATAATCCTAATAAATCTAAAAGAAACATGAAACCGAAAAAAAAAAAAAAATGAAAAGAAAATGGTCGCAACTTAGACTTGAATCCCGGATCTGTCGTCTTACAGGGACACAGCAATTGGGACCTATATCTTTTTTCTTTCATTTTTGTCGATTTATTTATCTGTTTCTTGTTCTGAATCACATCTAGTTTAGATTTATGAGTATAATCTCCTTTTTCAGTGATATATTTGTAAAAAGTTGTAAAACGAACCCGAATACCCATTTCTCTAATATCGCACATTCGTTCATTTCACCTTAACATTCCAAATTTACCTACTCGTATTATTTGAACCATTTTCAATATTTTTCAAATACACTTCAATATGAATTATTCCAACAATGCGTAAGATAAACAAAATGGTATAATTTGGAAAATGATATCCTTTGAAAATATCAATGTTTAATTTCCCAGGGAAATTTACGAAACCTTATTATGTAGGTACTTGTTTTTACGGCCGATGATTCTCTTTGAATAATTTTTCTTATTTGAATATGTTACTTGCTACCTTTGAGTTTTTTCTTTTTGGTTAATTTATTCACGATAGCACAGAATTGAAACAAATCAAAAAGTAACAAGCAGTAATATTTCCAAGCAAATAAATCATGGTATTATTTTATTGGTTGAAGCTCTTAACTGAAAACGACTCTTCCTTTCGACCCTACTTAAAACGTTAATATTTATAAAATGTCACATTAATAGTTCCCTTTGAATGTGCTAAACTTTTTAGGAGATAAGCAGAGGGAAATGATAAAGTAGAAAAATAACAATTTTTTTACCATAATACATTTTCCCTTTAAGTAGAAACACATTTAAAAAAAATACATTTTTAAAATTATGACATCGATTTCAGAACAAAGAAACTGATTTCTGATTGGTTTATTTTATTAAGAAAACACGAACAAACCTTATTTTGCATATTATTTTATCACGAAGAGAAATCGTTGTATATTATTAAATACATTTCAGATTATATATTAAGCATTGAATATTTATTTAAGGAAAACTTCGCTTCCCGATCATTAATTCATCCCCATGATTTATTCAAAAGCAGCTGAAGTAAATTCAAAAACATTTCTTTCTCTCTTCCAACGGTTGTACATATCTAAACTTTACCTCATTCTGAACATTTCTTTTTTTCTTCCAACGGTTGTACATATCTAAACTTTACCGCATTCTGAACATTTCTTTTTTTCTTCCAACGGTTGTACATATCTAAACTTTACCTCATTCTAAACATTTCTTTCTTTCTTCCAACGGTTGTACAAATCTATACTTTACCTCATTCTAAACATTTCTTTCTTTCTTCCAACGGTTGTACAAATATAAACTTTACCTTATTTTAAACATTTCTTTCTTTCTTCCAACGGTTGTACAAATATTAACTTTACCTCATTTTAAACATTTCTTTCTTTCTTCCAACGGTTGTACAAATATAAACTTTACCTCATTCTGAACGGTTCTTTCTCTCTTCCAACGGTTGGACAAATCTAAACATTACCTCATTCTGAACATTTCGTTCTTTCTTTCAACGGTTATTCAAATCTTAACATTACCTCATTCTGAACATTTCTTTCCTTCTTCCAATGGTCGTACAAATCTAAACTTGAACATTTTATTTAAAATTTGCGATTTTATTTTTGCCTTACTTCAATATCCATTTGCATTTTGGGAGGCGGCTATGGGCAACGCCTAGGGAACCATTTATTGGACAACCAACACCTCTACCATAGGTCACCCGCTACGTTTGTTGACTTAGCAGAAGTGCCAGGGTTTATGGGGTGAGGTTTGTCCAAGTTTTGGCGTCGGATGTGTCTGCCCACCTGCTGCGTGGTGGGCCGGAACGAGAGACTTGGGAGAGAGTTAGGGGAGGTCTTTTGACCTCTTTAGCCAGAATCCCTCCACCCATCGCCTTGCACCGCAGTTGGAGAGATGGATTTGTACCCATGGACACATTTACCCCCAGATTCCTACTCACCCTAATACCTATTTCCTACCCAGAACTTACTTTCCTTCATTTCCTTAAAAAACCTTCCACACAGCATTTCCTAAGATGACATAGGCGCCGAAGAAAATTATTTTCCTCGTGGCCTCCTGTGTGGAGCAAATTTAAATACATATTCACAAAGCGGAAGCACATTTTAGTATATGTGCGGCACGGCTCGAGTGGAAGATACTCTCAGTATCGCCCTGATGAAAGAATGCTATACAGAATCGAAACGTTCCTTGAATTGGACTTAGCTGTATTTCTTGACCAGATCTGAATTAGCAGATACTTCCCCACCTTTCTATTCCCTACCTCATTACTCTCCCCTCTAACTGCAGCCTCACAACTATACATTGGTTGGTATTAACATAAAAAAGAATTCCAAATTGGTTGAAGAATTAGGCGGGATTCGAAATCGGGAGTGTGAAATCAGATTGGATGTTTTTTTTCGATTTTAAAAGGCTGTCCCAGTAGAAGGTTCGCTTCGAAAAATTCAAACTTTTAAAGTGTTTTGCAAATGTGAAATCGAAATGATGAATTTATCAAAATTATATCCGAAACTCTGAAAAAAAAGTTGAAAGCGAATAAAAATAATCCGTTGAAAGAATTTGTTTAATTTTTATAAAAACAAATAAATAATTAGCACTTTAAATAAGTATTTTCATTTTATTTTTTTTTTATAGTTATACCTCACAAGAGTCTCAGCTGCTCCCATCTGGAGCCAGTGAGACTATGGCATCCCCGATTGGGGTATTTTGTGAGGCTGAAGGTAGTGGGGCGGGGAAGGAGATAGGGGAGAGGAAGGAGGGGAAGTACCTGGCTATTCAGATCTGGTCACCAAACACGGCTAATGCCATTTCAAGCAACGTTTCAATTCTGAATGGTGGTCTTACACCAGGGCGATACTGAGAGTATCTTCCACTCTGGAACGTGTCGCAAATATACTATAATATTATTTTAAATGAATTAATTGTGAAATAACACAAATAAATCAAATAAAATTTATTTGCCACGCCGGGATTCGATCCCGCGACCTTCGGTGTGGATGTATGTTGGAAAAACTGAACAAGTTATATGCCTGTAGCCTGTAGGTATATTGGCGAGTCAACTAAGAAAATTGTGAGTTCTTATTATACATTATTCGATAAAAGAATTACTTTTTATTCTATAAAAGAAGCATCATACCCAGGCGGGTATGGTTACCGCCGCCCCGGTAACCATTTATTGGATAACTGAATCCCATGACATCGGTCACCACAAGTAGTTCGCTACGTTTGGTGACTTGGCAGGGATTGCTGGGTTTATGGGATGAGGTTCGACTAGGTCTTGGCGGCCAATGCGATTGCTCATCTACTGCGAGGGGCGCCGGATCGGGAAAGATTGGTTGAGGGAGACATAATCTAAACCTCTCGACGACTCGAATTATTTGTACTAGCCATACATTTACGAGACTGGGATTGAAGAAGACTCTTTGACCTCCTCAGCCAAACTCTCTTGACCCATGGCCTTGCACAGCAGTGGGAGGGAAGGATTCATACCTCCGTCACTCCTTGACATATTGACCCTCAGGTTACCCACCCCTCAAAACTTTTCCTTCCCAGAACTTCTTCTCCTTCCTTCCCCTAAAAAGACCCTCCACACAGCATGACATAGGCCCTGAGGGATTTTCTTTCTTCAGGGCCTCCTGTGGGCCTTTAATACCCGGCTTCGGTCGAGATGCATAGCAAATAATATTGCGTCATGTTGTTTGGACAGTTGAATGAATCGATACGTTTCAATTGAAAATTTCAGTATTACACATTAAAAAGTTGTGAAGATTTTATGAAGCTAGAAGCCACTATCAGAGAGTTTTCATTTAAAGATCCTCCGTAATATATTATCGTGTTGAGTCTTCATAGTGTGTAAAATAAAATGTAATATTTTTATCTTTAGATATATCCCTTGTATGAACCTAGCTGAAAAAAAATATCGAATGCATAAATTTGAAATGCTGTAAACGACAATAAATCCAAAAATGATTTAAATATTTCTAGGAAAATAAGTCCATATTTTACGACGTCCATTTTAAGAGGATTTTTTTTCTGAAAAAATAAATACTGTAATTAAAGAAATTTTCAAAAAATGTATTCTGAAAGATATATTAGGCGCCTTTAGTGATCTCACATTTACGGAACGGCGATGATACAAAAAAGGCAATAAACTTATCACAATAATGCTGCAGCTCTTTCTCACGCATTAAATAATGATGAGACAAAAGATGTGACACACAATGAACATATGTCTGTTTCCTCCAGAGTACTACTTTTTCCTTTGGAGGAAACAGACGTACGTACGTTGTGTGTCTCATATTTTGTCTCAATATTATTTTGTGTGTAAAAAAGAGTTGCAGCATTATTCTGATAAGGAACGTATGTTTTTTTTCACTCACCTATATTTATTTTTTATTTATTTTGTACGACAGACAGGTTAGTCCAATTATGTTACATTTAATTTTTTTTTAAACATGGTATAGTGAATTAAACACATCTATATCTGCTGGTAGGGCATTAAGCAATGCCATACCTCTTGTCATGCTATGTTGAGCCATGACATCGGTCCGACTCTGCGGTATGCAGAATAGGTCGTAGCTAAGAGTTCGACAGTATTTATCAGGAGCGAATAAGCCACAGCATGACAGGAGATATGGACAATCGATAAGGTTTTTTAGTAACTTTAATGCAAATATCATTAAGTCCGGCATTACGCCTGGTCTCCAGGCTTTTATTATTGCTTTTTTGTACCGTCGCCGTTCCGTAAACGTGGAAATATTAAACGCAGCTACTCAATGTTATTTAACTAACTAACCTGCTAACACCTGCTCCAAGTATTCATCATTCACAACTATATTGCATACTGTTTTCGTACTCTCTCTTTCAAACACCATGACTTTAGACTTACTTACATTCATCATTAACTCATTCTTCATACATACTTCGTTCATCCTAGACACGAGAGACTGTAGATCTTCCATACTGCTAGAAATTAGCACCGCATCATCAGCATACAAAAGGCAACATACTTCCAGATTACTCAATTTTGCGCCCAATCCCATCTCTTTCAATTCTTGCATACAATTATCCATGTATAGATTGAATAACCACGGTGACATTACGCAGCCTTGTTTAACACCTTTTGTGATGTCAAACCACTCCGTAAAATCGCCGTTCACCCTAACACATGCAACGCTTCCCTTATATAGCGACGCAATTGCCTGAATAAGCTTCGTATTCACTCCGTACTTGGACAACACCTTCCATAGCTTTTTCCTGTCAACTCGGTCGTACGCTTTTTGTAGATCTACAAAGGCACAGAAGAGTTTCTGGTTTTTTGCAAGAAACTTCTCAGTGAGCATACGCAATGAGAAAATCTGGTCCATGCACCCCCTTCCACTCATAAAAGCACTCAATGTTATTTTATAATACAAATTCTTATTTATAGGTCTACAAAAACAGGAGATACAATTATTTGAAAAAAAAAACCTTCTTTGCTCTCCTGAATAATCATAATTTTGTCATACAGTTTTACAGCATTTCAAATTTCCGTGTTCGATATGTATTCATGTCGCAGATTGAAATAAGTATGGTACTAAAATCACACAATATTTCATTATGTGACGTTAATTGGCTTCACGTTTTAATGTTCATACGGATTTTCATAATTTCATAGCATTTTGTGTTAATTAGGCATGCATAATTAAACACCAACATGTAATTTGTAAAAAAAACAAAGATTTATTTTAAATAATTTCGAAGATTTCATTTTTGACTCATGGATATTGTCACTCTAACTTGATAAATAATATGTTTTTCTTCAAAGTTTCATTTTTCAGACATTAAAAATATTTGAGATTACAAACAAAAAATCGTATATTTTGGAACACAAAAATATACAATAATCATTTTAAAAATTATAATAATAATATCAAACACTTAATTATTATGGTTATGACTAGGGAATATTTTATTATTAATATAGTTCTTAACGTTTAAACAGGCAAGATATACGATAAGCTCTAGTTTACTTTGAGATTCGTGGGTTGGCGATAGAAATATATCACAGATGTATTGATTTATATTATAAAATGTATTCTAGTGATTGTTCATAAACCTTTTGTTCCGATTCCTTGACGGGATGTTTGATGATGATGATGTTTGTCAGTACTCACCTGAAAAAGAAGAAAAACATTAAATTAGTATTAAATTATTAACAAAAACTGTAATTATTTGCAAATCGTAGACATTTGAAGGAAAATATAAAAATAATGATTTAATTATAAGAAGAAAATTAATGGTTAGAAAAAACTCTATTTAAAACAAGTAATACATATACCTAATTATTTTGTGAGGCAGTAATCATTAGGTAACGTTTGCTAATGAAATTATATAGAACTAATGCAGAAGAATAGTAGGTATTGTGCTAAAATGATTTATGATTATCTATATTCAGTCCAATTAAATTCATTGTGCCATGAAGCAAATTGTAATCACGTGATTAGTCTTTAACTTTAGGGTGAGTGTATTAGTTGATCACATATAAATGTACTAAACCTGCAAACGACTTAATTATTAAATTGTTTTACTACTTTATGCTATTAATCTTGGGGTAATCTTTGAGAATAATTATAATTCTCACACTTAATTGTTGATACATAATATACATAATCCACTACAAAGATACGTATTTATCGTTCGTGTAATCAAACAATTAATTTATAGATCCATCCACAAAGTGTTAGGGCATAGAACAAAGAAGTGCCTTTGGGCGTATTTTGTAATCCAATTACCTGCCTAATTTCGGCCTATATTTCCGTAAAAAACTGGGCTTCAGTATGATTACAAAATTAAAATGAGATGGCTGTATACAATTTTAGGCAAGTGTAAGTGAGACAGGCCGCGTGCTGAATAGTCTAGAACTACTAGGTACTACGTCAATGGCACATTTGTTTCATTGAAATTTGTATGGAAGGCGCTTCTAGTGTTATATTCTTCATTCTTCGTGTCAGGGAGTAAAGAGCATTAACTTCGGGAGGTGATTCTACAAGAGTACTTTTCTAAACATAAAGATAAGTTAACTTCGAAATTCCAACGTTTTATGATAGTTTTTAGTTTAAAAAAGGAAAAATATGTTTATGAAATAAAAAACAATGTAATTTCGAAAAAAATTATTTATTTTTTTACTTCTTATATCATAAAATCACCTCACAAAATAGGTGCTCTCTTACCCCCCGAACACCGGGTGTGTGTCGGATATTATATCCAGCAAGCAATTTACTGTTTTGTTTTGTTCCCCTATTTCCCATTTCCCATTTTACATTACAACTGGATAATTTGAATTGCGCCTTTTTGTGAAAAATCACCCCGAGGACGCTGTGTGTGTGTACCTACCATGCATTATCCAATTAAATCATCCACTCATCTCATTTTCAAACAATAGTTTGCAATAATATTTGCGAGCATAATACGGAATTTCACAACCATCGCAATGTCAGCAAGCATAATATATCTACCTTCAAAGGTACCAAAATCTGGTACCTGACATGTGTCCTTCAAAATACGTATTGAATCTGCGTATTTGGAAGGTAAGGTGAAATTAGTCCTGGGTAAGAAGGTTTTTGGTTCCCGGGGATTTGCACACATAATGTGAGAGGGGATCGGATGTTACGGGTCCCGAGGGTCGCAGTAAGAATGAGCGAGATGTTAAGAGCTTTCAGAAGAAGGTATCTACTTTATTTATCCACATCACGAATCTCGATAATATTATTTACAAATAAAATTCTAAAAATTTGTCCTTTTGGAACTTAATCATTTCGAATTGCTGACGTCATTTATTTCAAATAATTTGATTTGGAAATTCGGGATTTTGGTTCTCGTTATAATATTTGGATGCAAAAGAAATTTCATTGCGCATAATTTTAGTTGTAAACTTTTAGATAAATTAGAATCAACAACTAAATCACTCGATTGTACCTAATCGTGAATTATAAAACAAATAATTTCCATTTAATTCATTACAAATAATTTTCAATTTGGAAGGCGGGTATGGGTTGCGCCCCGAGAACCATTTATTGGCTAACCAAAATCTCTGTTAAAGGTCACCCTAAGTGATTCGCTACGTTTGGTGACTCATTAGGGGTGCCTGGGATCATGGGGTAAGGTTTTTCAAGGTGTTGCGGCGGATGCATTTGCCTAGCTACTGCGTGGCGGGCCAGATCGAGAGAGAACAGTTGAAGGAGAACTTTTGACCTCTCCAGTCGAACTCTCTCAACCCATCGCCTTGCACAGACATGCGTAGGAATGGATTTATATGTCACTTTTCTACACACCAGCCCACAGAATCCTACACTCGCCTCATGCCTTTTTCCTTACGGGAACTTCCTCTGCCTCCTTTTCATAAAAAGACCGTCCACACAGACCCAAAATATGACATAGGCCCCGAGGGAAATTGTTTTTCTCAGGGCCTCCTGTTTAAAGGTAATATAAAAAATATTATATTATTCTGCATGATTGTAATCGTGAAATAATATTAGACAAATAAATCCCTTTTACTATTTAGTAAAATAAAATTGCATGAACAAAAACAAACCTTATGTTTCCAAGAATCTTTCTTAGGTACCTTACCTAAACTAACATGGTTAATTATTAATATAATGTACGTTATTATAAACACGACGAAAATATAGGTTCTAAAGATACATTCTCGAAGATGATAAATATTGATTTTGTGTTTATTTATGTTTATGTTTGTTTATTTATGAATATGAATTAAAATAAAACAACAGTTTGAAAATGCTTTTCAGAAAGCGAAACAGTTTAAAGCGTATAATTAATTACTCCTTTAAAGCTGAATTTATAAAATCGTTTTTAACTATTTTTTAATGTATGTAATTAATAAAGTTTCTAATTGAAATATTAATAACCAACGCATCCAAATCGCATGCCTAGAATAATTACTAATAATAATATAATAATACTATTTTCAAACGTTTTAATTGGTTCAAAAGCTTATTTCATGATCACTAGCGAGTTCACGAAGTGGTGTCCTTTCCTATTCCTTCCCTTACCCGCCCTCGTTCCCCACCTGTATTTACTTCCACCTTCCCTGCATCCTCCCTCCAGCAAATCCCTGTCCCTCCCTCGTTCCCCATTCCACTTTCAGGATTCCCCCCGCCTCCCCCCTTCCCATCCTTTATGAAATACAAGCATATTTCAAAGAACTCGCGCGTTACACATTGTAACAAATTAAAATAAATTTCATAATCCCAGAGCTCACCAATACATGTAGAAAACTTTGCAGGCGTGCGCACAACGATTCGTCAAAGTTCATCGCAATCGGATAAATAGTATAGGAAATAATTTCATAAAGTCAGAGCTCACCATTATATATAGAAACCATCGTGGGCATGCGCAGATTCAATCACCAAAGTTTCATCGTAATCGGATAAATGGTTTAGCAATGCATAAGGGACAAATAAAAAACATTTATTTTTGACATGATTTTAGATTTTCACGGCCAAAAGTATTTTTGTTGTTTATTTTTGGGGTGTTATGTCGTGTTGAGTTAACCTCCTTCTTTAACCAACGTTTTGGACAGAGTTACAGTGTTCATCATTAGGGCAGATGTGTGATCAGTGATGTCAGATCTATTTTGATTTATTTTTGTATTAAGATCAGTGATGCTTACCTAATAGAAAAAATCCCAATGATCATAATTACGCTTACTACATTGAACGTTAATTGGATACCTGGATTACAAAAAAAAGGATTTACAAAAACTGTATAACTGATCATTTTGTGAGGTTTCGATAAAAAAAGAAGTTCAGGTGAAGGACGGTTTACTAGACACAAAAATATCTTCTATTTGCTCTTATCCATCCATTGTACGACATAAGTGTCAGAAAGTGAATAAAATACTTTTTGCCTGCTTCCTTTTTGTCTCCCACACATATCTAGAAGTAGCTTTAATCTCGCCAGAACAAATTGTCCGAGGTCTTCCTCTGTCCGTCTTTTAATTCCGCTGATTAGAGTTTTTTCCAATATCGGTCGATGTTCATTGTTTTATTTTTATGTATTTTCATTTGCTTTTTATGTGAATACCGCACGAGAGTCCCAACTGTCTGGAGACAGCGAAACTATGGCATCCCCAATTGGGGTATGTTGTGAGGCTGAATGTAAGTGGGAGGGGAAGGACACAGGTAAGGCAGGGAGTTCCGGGCTATTCCGATCTAGTCACCAAACACGTAAAAGCCATTTAAATTTCAGCAAAGCTGTTTTCAAAGCCGTTTCATTTTTGAATGGTTGTCTTACACCAGGGCGATACTGAGAGTGTATTCCAATCTGGAACGTTCCGCAAATATACCTCATATTATTTTAAATGATAAAATTGCAAACATAGGTAGATCTCCGGACTACTAATCGAGAGCATCACCTCTCGACCATGGAGGCCGTCTTTAAAAACGATATTTACACCAATAATAACTTAAAAAACGGATTGCAATATTTAGAGCACAGACTGGTGAGATTGCGGACCTTATTCTACCGGTATTACAATGGAAAATGCTCCGAAGGACTGCGTCATTGATCCCCTCGGCACCGATGCATAGTCGGGAAATACTCCAAACACGCGCCCAACATATGAACACGGTTGACATTCGTCACATGAGACTCGTTTTTAAGTTCAATAGCTCGGCTGTGGAATGATTTGCCGGCCTCTGTGTTTCTTCCCTCCTACAACAAGGGTTTCTTCAAGACCCATGTTTACTCCTTCCACTCCTTAAAAACACCTTCCACACAGCATCTTAAAAGACTACATAGGCCTCCTGTGTGGGGTTAATGTAAAAAACAGTTCAAATTTTTTTAATTCTTTTATTTAATTCCACTGCTTGATAATGCTATCAGTTATCACGTACCAGTGTGGTAGAACACAACAAATTAATTAACACTAGAAAAAATATTATCTCACTAAGTTACATAACCGCAAACTACAAAAATAAAATTAATAAACGATCTAGGAATAATGAACCAATTCTAACCAAACCTGCTTAACAAATGCCGCTATGTTAAATTATCATATTATAATAATTAATTGAAGCATGGGATATTATTTGATACGCGGAAAACGTACAGAGTTGTTCCTATGAAAGGAATCTAATCAGGATTAAATCTACTCAAAATTAAATTACGTAGTCGTTCAGAAGGATAAAATCAACGGGGACGATCAGAAATCAAAACAAAGGGACTCGGGACTCACTTCACGACTTTGAATAGGTTCCTACACAACAGATCGTTTCACTTATTCAAGTTTGAATAAAGGTTATTGGATTTCACGGCATATTTGAATTGCTTAGTTATTTTGTTTGCAATGCCTTAATTTTAATATTTTAATTTAACGAGTTTGGAAACAATATGTTAATATTTGGAATGCACGGTAAATAAATAAATACGAGTAATTTAATATATTACAGTATACCCGAGTGCAATAATAAAGGTAACTAGTTGTTTATTAAATTTATGTACGTAATCTTATTTGTAATATTTTTTCAATTTTATTCTGATGAAGGAAAATTGGTTTGGAAACATTTTATTCAATTTGATCAAATAAGCGATTTGTTTCATTTAATTAAAATATAATATTTTTTGATTTCTATGCGAATATAATGCAAGGAGAGTAAATTAATGAAACAAAATACGATTATTTTATGAAAATAACTGAGATATAGGGCTAATTTTCAAATACGGCTTACCTACTAAAATTCTCAAAGACAAAGAATATCATAAATTCTGCGAACAGAGGGTCGTTAGTCGTCAGACAAATCAGAGGTATACTATGTGTGTTATGTTGCAGCCGTACACAAAAGCAAGCATAAAGGAGTATGGATAAAATTCTGTCGAGCCATTGAGCGTTGGATGTCCGGCGTTCTTCGGATAAATAATAATCTATCCATGGTGGGAATCGAACCCCACTTCCACATGACTGAGCACGTGGTTGCATACAGCACACATAGAATAGTAATATGGCGATAAAATATGAACCAATAAATAAAAATATCACGAGGATGATAAACAAGGGGATTTCTATCAGCAAAAGATGACAGAGAGGGATAGCGGAACAGAGTGAGAATCTTTCTCATTCTAGACGTGATTATACCGAACTCTTTGTTGAAAATCCTTGATGAGGCGACTTGGGCATGTGATCAGGATGTAAGTAGAACATTATTTTTCAATTACTAAATATAGATATAATACTCCAGAGATCATAGGTCCAGCTCATCAAATGAAGCAAAGGAAAATATATGCAGAAGGTGTGCAAGAAAATACTGGATCCACAGAGGATAGTGCCAATTGAAGTAGCGCAAAAAAAGGACACCTAAATTGGTCTTCTAGAAACGTATCTGTATCCCTGAAGGAAAATTATTGGATTATAATGATACCGGTATCGATAGTCGAGCTCCCTCATAATTGAACTACGGTACGCATTTTCTCAACCATGGTGATGCTTTCACCATTTCACAATTTGAGACAACTCCCGGACAATAAGGTCTCAACTCCAATTCTCTTCCATTAACATCTGTCCGATACCCTCGTCCGATATCGTAATTTTTTTTTATATCCATCCATTTAAAGCTTGAATGCATGTAAAGGTCATGTGCATGTCTCTACTCTACGTCTCTCAAATTTAGATGTCTGAAGATAAAATCAATATTGTCTAAGTTTTGTCTCCAGATCTCCTAATTAAAACAGTTTGGGAACCCTCCATAATACGTGCTTGTGCTTTGAGAATCTCTTATTTGTGAAATCTTTCTGTCTTAGATTGGAGGTTGAATTTCGCCCTAAACCTGAAAATCCCCGTCTCAAAAGTAATCCCTTAGATCGGAGTAGAAACTTGAATAACAACCTTTTAGTGTACGACTTACGAATGGGAAACATCTCAAACAGCTACTCAGGTTTGTGAATGGGTAGTTGCAACATTTTCTCGCGTCAGGAATGGAATCGTAAAGCCTGACAATAGCAACAGAAAATAAAATGAAAGTCTCTGAAATCTGCTTTATTCGTCGCGTTTTGAAAATTTCCTGAACAGAACAAACTACTTTTATAGAAGGGCCACGACAAGAATGCGCAAAGAAAGGACATTTTCAATACTTTAAGCCGCAGTACTTTGGACAAATAAATTACATGTCAGAGAAATGAGTCTAGCCACTGCACAAAATATTTTAACAGGCTGCAGTTTCAAGGGGGTCTACAATGATGTTCAATTTCATACAAGGGCAGAAAATAAGAAAGAAGTAGCAGAACTAACTGATTAAGCAAAGCACATCTATATTTTACAGAGAGCACGGATATACATATATATGTAAGTGTTTTAAATGTTTTTTTTTTTATTTTATTTTGACATTCGTCGCCTTAGTTTGTTTTTGTCATATAGACATAGACCATTAAAACATTTTACAGGACAATTTTACAAGGTTTTCTTTAATTATTTCAATGAAACATTATAAAAGGTGTTTGATAAAGCTATTTCCGTAAAGGCAATTATCTCATTAGTTAAAATTATTCTTATTAAAGTGATTAACTGTCATTCTTAATACATTATTTTTAATTTTAAATTGGAGATTGAACAAAAACTATTTTTTTTTCATGAGCTCAAAACAGGAGGCCCTGAGGAATATAATTTCCCTCAGGGCCTATGTAATCTTTGTGGATGCTGTGTTGAGGGTTTTTTAAGGAAAGGAAGGAGATGAGAGTTCTGGAAAGGAAAAGGGCTTAAAGGTGGGTAGGAATCTGAGGTTCAGTGTGTCCTGATTATCCGCCTAGAAGACCTAGACAAACTTCACTCCATGAACCCGGGCACCCCTGCTAAATCACCAAAAATAGCGAATCACTTGGGGTGACCTATGGCAGAGGTGTAGGTTATCCAATAAATGGTTCCCGGGGTGGCGGTATCCATTCCCGCCTCCCAAATTGATAATTGAAAGTTGGTTGATTGAAACCAAATTGTACTATTGAAAGTTGAGATTGAACCCAAAATTAAATGGTCTATTGGACAAACAAGAACCATCTTACCAAACCTCCCTCTTGTGTAGTATGAATGACTGTTCGTGCTCCCTGGGGGATATCGCCACCCGGTTGTACGCTTTAGGGAGGCGGGTCGAACGTGTGCTGGTATAATCGTTAACGGAGCTGATAAATTTGTAGAAGGTTCGACTGGCAAACTTATATCATAATAATATTATAGATTATATTTACAACTTCTATCCCATAAATATAAATAGTATTTAAAAATCCTAGTGAAGTTAAAGCAACGCATAGAAAATACGATACGAAATAAATCTGGTTAAATTATAAATGTTCTGATTAAGCCTATACAGATGTTAATTAATGCTTGGCGTTTCACATTGTTTGTCATATCGTGGGAATTGCCACGACAAAATGCGCTTTTGACAAACCGACATCTAACAGACAACTGACTCTGATTATTATTAAATTCATCAATCTATCATTATTATTCATCGCTAACTGTCAGGCGTAGTGACACGAATTGATTTCGCAGTATTGACATCATGATACTCGTTCAAAAATAATATCGGCAGCATGAGAGCTACACAATTCTCCGACAAGTTATATTTAAAAACAGTTGGCGGTATGGAAACATTTATATTTTTGAAGTGAAACTTATTTAGCGCCGTTAATGATTTGAAATTCGGATGATACGGAAATGTGTCACAAATCGGTTCTACACAAATACTCGGTTCAATATAATGCGGTAAATTCGCACCTCGGCGCGTGACTTCCATGGCGCAGTGGGCAAGACGCTTGATAGGTTTCAGCGGCCAGAGAGACAGAAATCAAGCGAACGGAGGTTCGAATCTTATGAAATCCAAAAAAAAAACATTTTTATTTTTGTGAAATCATTATCCAATCTTCAAACCACTTTAAAAGAAACAGGCAAAAGAAAAGAAAGCGACATCTAGCGACTTTCTAGTTTCACTTCTACCGCTTATGAATTACACACTTTGATTTTTTTCTCTCTTTAATTGCATTTTTAATTTGGGAGACGGGAATCGGTACCGCCGCCCAGGGAAATAATTATTGGATGATTTTTATAGCGCCATTTTCGCGAGAAAATCACCTCAAGGGCGCTTGAGGTGATTTTCAAGGCGCAAGGGAAACCATTTATTGAATAACAAACACCTCTGATATAGGTCACCTCTAGTGGTTCGTTACGTTTCGTGACTTAGCAGTGGCGCCCGGGTTCATAGAGTGAGGTTTGTCTGGATCTGACGGCGGATGACCTGGACACACTGAACTTTACCTACCTACTATTTTCCTACCAACCCCTCTTATATTTTCCTTCCCAGAGCTTTATCTTCTTCCTTTGCTTAAAAAGACCCTTCAAAAAGCATCCCTAAAGATGACATAGGGCCTGAGGGAAATTATTTTTATCAAATGTGCTAATGCAAAAAATGGCGATAAAAAAACTATCTCGAAAAGTTGAATAATATTTGGGTCATGAAATTCCGTTATGCTTTTTAGAAAACCCTTTTCCTATTCTATAGGCGGTTGCAGTAGGTACTATTTAATACATAAAAGCGCCAGAATTCAGTGGATTTTGAAATTCAAATTGCAAAGCCGCTCAGCGGCTCGGTTGGTGTGATTCGCTTCGGAGAGAATTCGGAAAAATATTCGTAAGAATGAAATGATGCATATGCAAATAGTGAATATCTATTCCAGATTTCAGGGAAAATGTTATGAAAATCCACGGAAAAATCGGTGCTCGCAGTCCCCAGACTAACCCGAAAAATACATTGACAAAATAATCGAAACTGCTGGTGACATAAGAACGTGAAATGGATGATGACGGTTAGAGGCTGAGTGGTGAGTAGTACAAAAAGTCGGGATCCCACACAGGCATCGCTAGTTCAATCAAAAACACCTAAAGGCCTGTTTACACATGGTGATATTCGCTGCCGTACCGGACTTAATGGTATTATCTGATTTTTTGTTACCAATTTTTTTTTCTTTTTTTCCATTTTGTCACTGATAATACATCAGAGAAACCGCCCAAACCTCCAACTCGACTTTAAGTCTAGGACTCCATTGCGATTTTTAGTCACGCGATTGTTTGGTCGCAAAAATAAAATTCGCACTAGATTTTTTGTATTCGCGACTCGAAATCGCATAGAAGTGGAAAATCCGAAACCAACGGATTTTTAATGATTTGAAATGTTTTTTTTTTGCGGAAACCAAAATCAATTGCCATCTGCATTTTTTTACCACCCATCACAGGTTAAAGTAAACAGGTCTCTCCACTGGCTTGGGATCGACAAAAACCGACAAAAGCAGAAAAGTTCCACAATGGCTGCAAACCATAGTGAACTTTACTTTTCTATGCAGGTTCTCCAGTTTTTTTTCGATTTTGGTACCGTTGCCGAGCCTGTGGGACGACGGGCTAAGTCACATACGTCTCGTAACATCCTGTATTTACATATACCTTAATTAAGCACCGATAATAATTGGTCGTTAATTCAGTTGATAAGCTAATATGATCAATTTTGCTAGTAAGTGCACGGTAAGGGGGTATGCCACAAAGCGCGAATTAACGTGTCGGTAAATAAGGAAGCAACATTATATACATAAGATACTCAAATTTAATCCGTTCTATACGGATTGTTATGCTAGATCTTGCGTAAACCCTAATTAGCAAAAAACTACTATGGGAGGTACTGCCTTTCAACCTTGGAACGTTTGATTCCATGTCCATAATGATTGATTGATACTCGTACATCACCTCTCTGAAACTATCTAGATACTTTTCACCTCCATTTTGACACATTCTAATTAATTTCACTGAATGATCATTCTAACTGTAACAGGTTTACGTCGATTCCTTACCGACCCGTCAGGGAACCGTTAAAAAAAGTTAAAACATCACGTCATTGCAATGTTTATAAGTTGCATAAATTATAGTATCCAATTTGCGTTAGCTCGTCCAGAATGGAATTGCTCGGCTGCATGCAATAGGAAATAAAATACTTTCATATGTTCGTTTAGATTATTATTGTTAACTTATTCTAATATGATATATTTCACTGATGGGAATAACCTTCAAAAAGGTATAAAAGGAAAGTTTTTCTTATAAAAATTGAATATTCATTTAGACTTTCGTAAAAGTCAATTGTTCCATACAAATAAATTCGGATATATCTATCCGAGACGCTATCCAGGTTACAAACCAATTCTTAGAATGATTGTTTCCAATGAAAAGAGTAGTTGCCCGTAATATGGAGAAAAATAATTAGTTGATAATAATGTAATTCTAAAATTTGAAAATTTGAGATTGACAAATATGACGGCTTTGATAGAAGGTGGCAATAGCGAAATTGGTTAACGCGTTCGTCCCGGTTAGACGGTTCGAGTCCAAGTTGCGACTATTGTCTTTTTCTGTTTTTCTGTGTCTTGTTCTCTTTCATATTTTCGTTTAGATTATTATTGTTAACTTATTCGAATATGATATATTTCGCTGATGGGAATAACCTTTAAAAATTATAAAAATAAAGTTTTTCTTATAAAAATTGAAGTTACAATCATTTTAAATGTAGATTACGGCTTTTACCTGAAAATACTCCTTACTAGATAAAATATTGAAAATCTGAAAATTATTATAATAAAAATGATATTTTGTTATTAACAAAAAACACAGCACATAGACGGTAAAAAACATATTCCTTAGTAACGTTGTGATTTGGATTACTCAAATATGAACTGAGAGTTAAGTATTAAATATAAACAAATATCTGATCGCCAAATGGACTCATTTATAAAATAACACAGACTTTCCTGTTTTATTTATCAAGGAGCTCATCAGTCAACCACGAAGTCATTAAATAGGTTATATATAAGAAAAAAGTTTGCTCATCGCCTCTAATAAGTAAAAATTGTATTTGCGATTTACAAAACCGAACTAGGGTATGTTTCAAGTAGCCTCGTTATAAGTTTCCAGCTTTTCGTGGGAAGCGCTTTCACATCACCGGAAACACGAAATTCGTTATATCACATGCCGAGAAAAATGAGGTAAATTTATCACGTGCAAAGTTTTAGTCATAGGTGGAGAGAGGGCCAAGTAAAAATTGCCATTTTCCAACTTGCCCCGTTCCTTGGGTTATTCGTTAACTAGGTCCGTAACTGTGAGGGTCGCAATAGAATATCGAGGTCGAAATTGTCCAATTCGAATTTGAAAAAATGAAGGTAGATCTGACAAAACCCAGATTAGGTACTCACCCTCATCTTTCCGTAGAAAGTCCCAATATAAAATTGAAATATTATTCTCACGATGAAAGTGGGTGAGTGCTTTCAGGTACCTATATCCCTAAAAATTATATAGAGAGCCCATTTTCAACAAACTGTCAGAGACAGGTACGGACATGTCTGCTCTCGGCGTGGGTAGGTACTAAGGATCTAATGATATTATTTAAAAGAACAACGTCGCTTTGCGGAATTAAGATATAAACAGGTCTAAACGGCTAATCTCGTTCAAGCCTATCCTTTTCGTTACTCTGCTACCCATTTAAAAAGGCATTAAAGCATCTGGCATTTTGATACTGAAATTCGTATTTATAATATACGAATTTTTTCAATTTTTTTTTTGATACTAAAATTCGTATATATATATTAATACATACGAATTTTTTAAATGTTAAAACTGCACAAGAGTCCCATCTGCACCCAATCGTATAGAACCAGTGAGACTATGGCAACCCCAATTGGTGTATGTTGTGAGGCTAAAAGATAATACGGTAGTCAATCAACATAGTGGTACTAATTCAATTTTATATAATTCAAAGTAAATCACTTATTCAATATTCGCAAATCCATTATGTGAAGTCAATTTAAATAAATGAAAGCAAATCACTTTTGCATACAACACTCATTTAATCAAAATTATCAATATGTTTCGAATCCAATGGTTCTTTCGTCCAGATAAAATTAAAATTTAATAATTTAAATAAGTGTTGTTTAAAAAGAGCTTTGCTTTCATTCAATCAAAGTAAATCACTTTAAATAATAAAAAAAGCATGGCAACTCGTAGAATTTAAATGGAATGTATGTAAGTATTTCCATTTAAAATTTTGTTGGAGCTATTTCATGCAAATTGAAAATAATCGTTCAACTCCTCTGTAAATATTTATGAATATGTAAATCAATTTCTTTTGTTACCTGTGTAATAACATCGCGAAACAATAAATCGTACACCGACATAGTAACCTTTAATAACTGCCCATATCGCCACTGTAAAAGCTATACTTAACGGTATACGGCGTTAAATTATGAAAAACGCCATTTCAGTTTATTTCTAAAGAAAGTGAATGTCATGTTACTATTTTGTAACAAAATTATTACATACGAATTGTTCTTGTGTTTAATTCGTAGAACTCCATTTCGTTCTTAAAAATTAAATTAAATGATGTTATGATCATATTCTGCAATTATTTTAGCATTTATTTTTATTACAGCTGTTTCGGCTTAAAATACCATTTTCAAACTGTGGTTAAACCACTTTAAAAGGATTTATTTATAAGATTTAAAATTTCAACTTTTGAAGGTTTTTTTTTTTTTTTTTTTTTATTTATTTAATATAGATATATAAGTGTACAAAGGTGTTACATAAATTACATATCGGTACAGAAATTATTTAAAATTGCAATCTCATCAAAGAAGAAGCTAGTTCTTGTGCTTGATGAGCGAGTTGCACTAATTATAACAGAAATAGAATAACATTATGCAAAAGGTAAGTATATAATACGAACAATTGAGCCTTCTGGATCATCAATATGTGTAGGTGCACATACATAGGATACGGTACGAAATTCGAAAAATCTAAATAAAATAGAGATGAATATAATTTATAATAAATGGAAAGAAAGAGAAAAACAGGTAATTATTTAGTTTTAATTATTCCTGATGAAGTGTAGCTTCAGTTTGAGTTTCAGTTTATTGATATCTTTGGTTTTTTTTATTTCAATTGGAAGGTTGTTGAAATACTTTATTCCTAAGTAGATATAATTGTTTTGCATTAGTTTGGTATTAAATTTTGGTATTTTGATGTTGTCTTGATATCTTATTGATTGGTAGGTTTCAAATTTTTTGATGATATTATCTTTGTAAATTTGGATAATTGCATTTTTTTTGAAGATATTCTCTACTCGAGGCACCGTAAAATCTGCGAAAAGCGTTTCTGTTGGATATGTGGAGGGTTTCTTTAGGATTACTTTAATGATTAGCTTCTGGATCACTTTGATTGGGTTTAGAATATTGTTGTAAGACCCCCCCCATCCAATAATTCCATATTGAATTAATGACTGGATTAGCGCATAGTATACTCTTTTTAGATTGTTGAGTTTTAAAATATTTCTTAATCTTATGAATATATATATACACTTTCTGATACGCTTAACCAATTCACAGGTGTCTAAATTGATTTATTACCGGTTAAACCAATTTACTAAGACACTAAATAACACAGTAGACACTTTATTATATAGGGTTTGAACCCGTTAGGATTTTCTTAATTGTTATCTAATGACGTTATTGCTATGACTCATTTAAGTGCGCTATATTGTTTAGGTTTTGTAAACATACTAAGTAGTGGAGAATAAATAATTTTCTTTTCTTTTTCAACTAGCGTTACATTAAAAAAAATATATAAAATAAAATAAATAAAAAATATAACATTATTACGGATATTTGTATCGAAACCTTAATTGTTTTGTCAATAATGTCAACATCATTAGTCCATTTTATCTCTTTGCAATGCAGGAATTTATGAACAATTATTTTCAAATTAGCCGGAAATCTATGTATGTCGATGTAATCTTTTAACTGACTGACTGGTGATACCTTTTGTCGAGGCTGTTGTTGCTGTGAGCTGTAATTAGGGATTCGTGTAAATGCGCACATTACTTGATTAATACATTGTGATATTTGCACGATGTGCACAAATGCACCAATTATCTAAGCCTAACTGATTGACTATAAATAACTACTCTAACTACAAAATTGCTTATAAGTAATTTGGGTATGACGGGTATGATATTTGGGAATCATTTATTGGATAACCAACACAAAAACGTGGTTCTCTATGTTTGGTGACTTAGCAGGGGTGCCCGGGTTTATGGGGTGAGGTTTTTCATGGTCTTGGCGGCCGATGTGTCTGCCTACCTGCTGCGTGGCGGGCCGGATCGATAGAAGCTGATTGAGGGAGGTTTTTTGACCTCTCCAGCAAGAATCACTCGACTCATCGCCTTCCACCGCAGTTGAAGGGATAGATACATACGGCCGTCCTGACTTCCAGATTTCTACCCACCCCTTATACCTATTTCCGTCCCAGAACTTCCTCTATTTCATTTCCTTAAAAAAAATCTCCACACAGCATCTAAGATGACATAGGCCCTAAAGGAAAATATTTTCCTATAATATCTAATAATATCTTCTTCAGGGCCTCCTGCGTGGAGCAAATGTAAAAAAAAATATAACCTAACTTTCCGGAAATAATAAATTAAAAATCGGATGATTCTTGAATGTTAATTAAAATTATTTATGGATTCAGCTTTGTATGAGCGCGAACATTGTGTACAACGAATAATAAAAAAATAGTATATTTGAAATGTTGCCATGTTAATAAATCGCAAAGTGCTTAAATGGTTGCCATTATTTCGGGCGTAAATTCTTTTTCGAAAATAAATGAATTTTTCATTGCGAATTCGATATCCGAAATCCAATATTTTAAATAATTTCATTCGGAAATTAGCAAGATACATCCGTTTGGTATTGTTTTTAATGTTTGTATATTTTTTTATTGAAAAAAAATAACAAAATAGTTTATTATAGACACAATAGCTCTAATATTGTAATGCTAACATTTTAAATGCGAATACCGTACAAGACTCCCAACTGTTCCCAAACGCCTGGAATCAGTGAGACTATGGCATCCCCAATTGGGGTACGTTGTGAGGCTGAAGGAAAGTTGGGAACGGAAGGAGATGGGGAAGAGAAAGGTGGGGACATACCTGGCTATTCAGATCTGGTCACCAAACACGACTAAAGCCATTTCAATTCTAAATGAGGGTCCTGCACCAGGGCTATAGCGAGAGTATCTTCCACTCTGGAACGTGCCGCTAATATAATCATATCTTTTATTATTTTTAATAATTAAACTGTGAAAACACAAATCAATCACATCAAATTTACGTGGTCGCGAAAAGAAAAAAGAAGATGGAGAGATATGAAATTTCGAATGTTAGAGGAGGGCGCTAATATTTGAAGCGATAAAATCGATGCGAAAATTGTGAAAATGTTTAATAAAACACGACTCGTTTAGAAAAGAGCAAAAATCTCGTGAAACGTATCTTAAGTATCATTTAAAGAAACATTGTGATTTTTTTCACAACTATAACTTGTAAAATAACTGAAACAAACGTATTTATAATAATTTACATTTTTTTTCTATCGAGGGAATTTTATATAATTTGTGTTTCGGCGTGGAACGCGTCTAGATATTGTCTTCAAAAATAACATATATTTTTTTAAGAGCTTAAAAACTTCAAATGTTTAAGGGAGATATGTAGAAATCGGTAGAAATTAGGGTAGCGGCGGCTTAAGATGATTCAATAAATCACCTTATTGAGTTACTAATAAGGTACAACATTTATGGCTCATGATATAAACAACTGAGAAAGTTTGATTTAAACCTTAAAATCAAAATTATTTAATATGATTAAACAAACTACATAGCTCTGCTCCGACTCATCTTACCAATATATTGTACTTTTCCTAGTATACTATTTTTTCATCTTGCATGGTGGAGTATTTTGTTTTTATTTTATTTCGTTTTTTACTTTGTTTTGGTTTTAGATTTTGTTTTTTATTTTGTTTTGTTTTTGATTTTCGTTTTGATTTGGTTTTTGTTTAGATTTTGTTGTGTTTATTTACATGATCTTTGTATTAAAAAATAACACGTAAAAGCCCAGCCGGGCATGGAAAAAAAAGACATACGCAAAGTTGTGCAATAACAAAGGGCGAAATCATTGACCTTATGTCTATTGGCAAAACGTAGTGTTTCAGTTTTGCTGTGACAAATAGATTATCTGCTTTGTAATCAAGATAGCAATTAATTACATTACCAAATAATGCCATCAATTAGTTATTCAATTAAACAAATGAAAATGATGATTTAGATGGTTTCTATAACCTTTAAAATAAATTAGATTAAATAAACTTTTGCAATTATTATCCAAAATTGATTGATTCTGTTCCGGTAGTTTATAAGTTGTTTAAGTTTCATGGAACATGGATAAATAGCATTTCGCGTGCTGCCCAGTGAACCGGCTCTAGCGTGATTGTGTCTACCCATTGTGGTGATTGTGTTTCGTTGTATGGGCATCTCTGAGGTCGATTCCAGCGTTGCCCCCGGTGAATTACACGGTTTCATATCCAGCAATATTGGATTTCCTACCAAAGTAGTTCAAGGTCGTCGCTGAATTTGCTCTACCTCCATTGGATGGGGACACAGGCACTTTTAAGACGCGTAATAAATCTTGCTGAACTACTGTGGTAAATTATTTTGGAATTATGTTTCATGGCCCCGAAAACTTTATTCTTGATCTTTGATGGGGCAGATTGAACTCTGGGCACTTATTTTTTAATGTTAGGGGTTAAAAAAGGGTGTTTGACGTAATAAAAGGATTTTTTTTTAAATATAACTGCATTCAAGAGTAGCTTTCAATGGAGTCGGTGGGACCAAGGCATCCATGGTGGAAGTTGTGAAAAGGACAAACATAGGAAAGATAAAATAAAAGAGAAAACTTGAATGATGTTTAAATTTACTTAAAAAAATACATACAGCCAAAGTAACTAGTGTTAATTCATGGGCTCTCAGAGGAGCGTTTTCTACTGTATCTAAAAGGAGTTGGATAGAAACTCTTGTCACATGAACTTTGTCTGGTTCTGAACCGATGACCTCTGAACGAGGGGCCCAAGCTTCTCACCTTCCTGCGACGGAACTCGTCGAAAGCATGGATTAATTACACCCCGAGGCAAGAGGAAATTCTGTCTTAAACAGAATTAACGGTGAAAGTTTTTTTTGCTTAAGTTTCAATTTGGCTCAAGTATGGGGTGACAACTTTTCTCGGAAGTTTATTCCGTTGAGAAATTAAAACCGAAGTTTTCTTAACTTCAACGTCCTGGGCGACGTTCAGCGAAATGTCATAGAATTTATGCACCTGGTATTTACGGCAGATTTTTTTTTTAATTTACAAAATAACTGAAAATAGATGGCAAATTTACTGAATTTTACCCGTCTGGTTCTGTTCAAACCATTTCAGTGAACAATAGTCACATAAATGATACCGTGACGTTTGTCTTTAGCACAATTCCCCTTTGATGTAAACCAATTTACAAAACACGCACATAAGTGAAATCAATATTTTTCGAGTGCGATTCTAAATTAAAGCGACCGACAAAAAACCGGAACGGCAATCAAACGGTATCAGAATAAAAAAAAACTACAGATAAAACTCTGAAGACGTCAGCGGAAAATCTATCGTGAAAAAATATATAATCTACAGACAAGAGATTGGTAAAATATCAATATTGCACTGCTTGCGTGTGTAAAATTTCTGACAGTGTACACGGGTAAAGGATATAACGGCTTACCTATATCAATGTGATATTGGAGTCGCAAATCTATTACATATAAACTGACAGCTCTAGATAAGGCTAACATATTTTTTTTTCACTATAACAAACGAAAGCGTGTTTTACCTAAATATTACGTAAGTACCTGTTATACTCGTATGAATATAAGTGAACATATTCTTATATTTATTTTGTTATCTCAACTCTTAATCTACACACAATTTCGCAAACCTAACATCAATATACGCGAAATGGCTAGAAAACGAGCCCCCATATTCTACCCATGGTTAATGGTTTCTACCATCAAGATACGATGTAATAAAAAGTTGACTGTTCACTTCGTTTTTAAAAAAATACCAAATTAGATAAAAAAAATTATGGCAAAACTCCAATACCCGTTGGTAAAAAATATAATTACTCGTTACATAAAATGGTTGAAGTAAAGATTTTCGATTTGATAAGATGTTAAATACAAATTCATACTGTGTTATATAGACACCTACATTGATTTAAAAAAAGTAATACGTAGGTACCTACTGTATATAACCCTTCATAACCAATTGACATGTGTCCTTGTTAATAACAGTGCCAGTACTAATCAATTTTAAAAACTATTTTTGAAAAAAAGACAAAAAAAAGTCGCCGGAGACCAAATTTTTATTTACATTTTTTACTTCAAATGATGTCAGGAATCAATGGTTCAAAGTAAGTTAAGCACGTCCCTTATCATGCTGTACAGATATTGCCTACGTAGAGGGGAGCAAAATGATACCCTGATTGTATTTCAGCACGCAAATGTTAGAGTTATGGAATACGAAATAATACAGTTTACCATGTTGTATGTGGTTACTGCATTGGTATCTACAATTTAAAAATGTTTATTTTAGTTATTTATGCATTTATGTTTCCTAATTACTAATTGTAACTTAACTATTAAATTTTGTCTTGCTTAACCCGGCGTTCGCAAAGTTGGGTCAATTTGACACAAGCCATTTTAAAATTAGCTTATTTCTTAGAATTTTTGTGCGACGTTGCTATACTTCTCAGTAGCTGGAGCTAACAATCTCCCCTCCTCGCGGGATATCGTTGTTCAGTGGTGTAGTGACCGAAACGGTGGATAGACGTGGCTAAACAAGAGAAAGGTAAATATGACCCAACCTTACATTTAATGTTGTAATTTCGCGCCAAAAGTTTGTCATTGATTTGTTTTGTTATTTTCAGAACCGTTGCAATTATGGAACGTGAACGGCAGCGAATTTTAAAAATTTTGGAAGAATCTTACTCCGATTGTGAAACTTTTACGTCAGAAGTTCTGCAGTCAGCATGCAATTTTGTACTGTGGAAATTGCGCAGATGCAAATGATAATATGTAAGATTAACTCATGGGACTGATTTATTATTCTTAGTCCTACTAAAGATCTCATTCATATGTATGACATTAGTTCACATTTTGAGAAAAAAGTTAATGTTTTATTGAACAGAGGTTGTCTATTTTGTTAAAATTTTATTATAATTTTATAAAAATATTATTAAATGATAGTTTTTTGAGAAGTTGTTTTATTTTACCCCAAATCTCGCAAACAATATAGTTGTTTTATCAAAGTATTGCAATATGTTACTAAATTTCTTTTAAATTTTGAAATCTTGGCGAGTTTTTTATTCGGGTCTTCTAGACCCAACCCTACTATCACTGTTACATATTTTGACTGTACTGACGCCGGGTTAATGTGTTTCTTAAAATCGGTTTTGAATTAATAATTTGTATAGTTTTTATAGCTTCTGACAGAGCATTATAATATTGATTGCTTTATGGAATTAACTTACTTTTTTTCGAATGATCTTTACTGGTTTTACTTCCAAGATCTGTTTGAGTCTTTTTTATAAATATTTTTTTGTCTTGAACAAATGAAAAAATGTTGTTGTCTAATTTTTATTAAATGAACATCTTTAAGCTTCAAGGTTGCTCCAATAAACATAGAAATTTCAAACACAAAAAGCTGTGCAAATATCATGACAATAGAACTCACTGATGATTTTGTGCTTTATGGTTTATCAATTGTAGAAAATGGGATACAAAAGCAATAGAAAAAATTTAACCAAAACGATAACACGATATTAAGTTGCTTAGAAAAACAAAACTTTTTGTTGAATAGTTCTTCAAACACACTTACTTTCTTCGTTTCTTTCCGTGGTATATTGTTTTCTTTTGTTGTCTAATAAAACTCAGTATCAAGACAAACCAAGTTTCTTTGAGAATATTAAATTTAGAGATTTACTTTGTAAAACAAATTTCCGAAATGATAATGGAGGAACAACTTTGTAGAATCTTACATTATTATAACAGTATAACATGCTCGTCGTTTAGTGCTGAATGTGAGATTAGATTTGGATCGTCAAAATGAAAGAATTTTTCATTTAAATCATGTGTGCTCAGAATGCCTTTGAATAAATAAATAAAATCTATGCTTTTCACCATATTTTCCAGGCTATCTAAACCATCGCATTAACTCAAGAAAAATTGAAAACTACCGGAAGAAAACATTTTCAGTATAAAAATAATATTTATGAAAATTTTCACAAAAATAATGACATTAGATTTAATCTGATCCTCCTCGATTCAAAGCCTCTTTATATTGGGAATGAAGAAACCCTCTCGCTCGTTCAAATACTTCAAAAGGATTTTCCAATGAAAAATATTACGTCTACGTAAATCAAAATATATATTTTGTGATACTGACCAATACCATTCTTATTAGGTTATATCTAATATTAGACAATATTTTGTAAAATGAATTAATCCTTCGTGAGAAATGATTTAATTAAAAAAATGTCTAAACCCTTCGAAATAAAACCCGGACAAATTCTGGCTTCATCAGAGCCTCGCCACTATCTGAGATTGTGGGAATGGCAACGATTTTACGTACAATTACGCTGCTTCACTGGAATTAATAATTAATTATTGCATTACAAAGTGAAAAAGCTATAAAATTATTTTACTCACTCTAAAAATCGATGATCAAAGAAGACTTCAGAAGCTTCCGAATCGCTCCTTGGGAGAATCAGTTTAGGCAGCACCATTCCCTTTTTTCTTCGACCTTTGATGCTCATCATTGGTTGGCAAAAGTTGAGGAGGTCTGGAGTTGTGTGTGGACTATGTGGACTTAGAATCATGAGTTTCCTCGTACTATCTTGCGAAGTGCCCATCCCGAAGAATGGTCCTCCAGAAGGTGGAAGACTCAAATGTTGTGGAGTAAGTCTTCTTTCAACCCCTGCAAATAATCCTCTTCTCCTTTCAGCTGTTATTTGTCCATCTTCTACATTGAGCGAGCCACCCATTTCTTCTCCGGATAAAGCCCTTCTTTTAAGTCTCATATCACGATCATAACTTTCGAAGCTTCTGTTCTCAGTACCAGCAGTCAATACTTTGCGAACGTCTCTTTCACTTGTTGTCAGAAATGAACCTCTGTGTGAATGCAACGTCTTCTCAGAATTAACACTGAGTGTGTTGGAAGAACTTTCTTTTGCAATTCTAAGGCTTTCCATGGATTTTGCCGTTTCAACACGTCCGGCAGTGAGATATTGACCGGAGGAACTAACTGTCTTTTGACCAAATAATTTAATTTCTGGTTCATATTCTTCTTGACTTGAGCTAGAAGTGCCGCTTCGGGAAAAAAGGCCAAGTTTTGCGGAGAAGCGGTGGTCAGAAAATCGGGAGGTGGAAACAACGCCACCTGTTTCCTTTTGATAGTCAGACTTATGTTGGCCTCCTGCCGAACCTTCATAATAAACCTTTGTTATCTTTTTGCCATTTGCATCAGTCTCAGAAATAGTTTCAGTCGATTCCTCGGATTCATTAGAAGCTTGGTGGGTGATGATTTGACATGTTGGTATGATTTCACCCTTTTCATCGTCGATCTGACTTGTTCCCCTGCACACACTTTGTGATGAAGATCTGGAGACGTTTTCTGATACGCTCGATTTCTGACTGCTTTGACTGGACTGGGTTGAAAAATTTAATTGCGATTTCAATAAATCTTTTTGTAAAACTTCACGAGAATCGTCACCTTCATTCAGCAATGACTGAAGAGATCTTTTCATAGATGAGAAACTCGAGGAGCTTTTTTGAGAGGTACTACTGGAGAAAGTAGTGACATGGGCCTGAACTTTGGTGGATTTCTGTTTGACCACGCTATGTGACGTCACTTTTCCCTCCTGTACCTGAGTATCATCTTCCTCTTCCATATTGATGGATGTATTAAATTATTATTTTATTGTATATTTAAAAAAAATTTCAGCACAACATCAAAAAATAACCATGATTATTTTTAAAATATTCGTTAGGTAATACTTGATTTAAATTGACATAATATTAAGAGTATTGATTTTATTGGTAAAATTTAAGTAATCGTATCTGCCTGAAAGAAAAAAAAACAAACATTTAATTTCACGTCAGGTTTTTTACACTTCATTTACAACACTGTAACTCAAAGCCAAGGCATTATTGCGAGTGCATGGTATTTTACACGTCGGGGGTTGTACACTATTTTATTTGGGGATTTAATTTAAATCTGTAGAATTAATTCACTGATCCCAATAAGAAAAGTTAAAAGCGTTAAACAGAGCGTTAGATATTTTATGTTCAGAATGTATAGGAAAAGGAGACAGAAAATAGAATTACTCTTAAACACATCAAATATTTTGATGTTTAAAATAATGTTAACAATTTAGAAATCTTAAATAATATTTACAATTTGTCTTTAATGTTGTGTTTGTCTAATGTTATTATGTAAATGTAATGTATGAATGGGTAGGTGATGTGGGTAAAACAAAATTATACGTAGTCCTCTGTACTTCCACTGATCAAAATAATATACAAAGATAGTATGTTTGTCACCACTCAATCTACCCGGATGTCTATGGATACTTGATACATTCAAGCAAACTCATTGATGTGTAAATAAATATATTAAAAGGAATCGTCAGATTCTAGTAACACAAGTAAATGCAAGTTGGGTTAATGTTATCACAACATGGAAATTATAGTTTAAATGAAGCATGCGTAATACACAACATCGAAAACACAATACAGGAGTTAATCTACGCAGTAATAATAAAATATTCAATTACTGCCTTAAACGTCATCTCTTATTGGATGTTATGTTACTCTCCCGACTTGTCCTGCAGTGCGAGGTTGTCTTGAGCGGCTAGGGTGTTTCCCAATTCATTGGATGCCTGAGTCAAGGCTTGGACCTGCTCGGCATTGAGTCCTGAAGCCTTAACCTGAACCTTCGCACTCTTGCTGGACTCCTGGGATTCGCTGGACTGTTCTTTGCGGACTGTGGACTCGTTTCCGAACTCATCGATGTGAGTTTCTTCTTCCCACTCTTCCTCGTAGCTGCTCTGGAAGGATTGTTTGAACTCTTGGCGAGCTTCAATGGAAACCTTCTTCTGTTCGGTCTGTGACTGCATCACCGAATTCATCGTCTGCTGGACCAGCTCGGTCGAGTTTGAGATTTTGTCAGACATTTTGATTTGAAGTTTGAGGTTTACGATTTAACGATCGATGTTTGAATCTGGGGTAGTTTTTTTAAAATCTAGAACGTGGAAAAAAATATTGATATTAAAGAAGAAAATATAAAGAAGTGTGTATTAATTACAACATGTTAATCGTGTACGAAGTAGGTGCATAAGAAATGTTTGAGTGTTTAATATGTATGTGTTGTGTACATTGCGAACCTATTTGTCCCTTCCAAAACTTTGAAATATAATACGACTCCATTTAAAACATCTGTCACTTAAGTACAACATAAAAAAGGAAGGGCATTTTTCAAAAGAAAAAATCCTTACGCCCTTTACTTACTGTGTATATTTTTTTTTTTCTGGAAAGAAAGCTAATAAAACCCTTTTTGCTTTTAACTCTAAATGATTAAATT
Organism: Limnephilus lunatus; assembly: GCA_917563855.2. Classification (NCBI taxonomy): domain Eukaryota; kingdom Metazoa; phylum Arthropoda; class Insecta; order Trichoptera; family Limnephilidae; genus Limnephilus; species Limnephilus lunatus. The sequence continues at coordinate 80,180,351 of OU830597.1, read as the reverse complement.
AGCCGTGTGAATAAATTACGTTTCCTGAATTAAATTAAAAGAAACATTATATACAAACGAATCTGTACAAGGACACCAGGTACTTATTCCCACCGATAAAAATAAACTGATCCCGAAGATTTTCTACGTTTATTGTGGTTTATTAAACCAGTGAGGCTTTTAAATAATTCCCTAAATTAATTTGAAGAACTTCACGGGTTTAGCCGTTACAAATTTCGCAATTAAAACAAATTGTCGAATCGTTTAACAGCTGAGACATAATAAAACGAGTTAGTTATTCTAAGGACGTGAAATCTTTTGACTAAAAAGACAATTTATTTTCTTATGAAAGAAAATGGAGAGAAGTAATACCTACGTTTCTTAAAAGGATTGTGCTGTTGGGTTGTCACTCAATCAAAAATATTTTATTGACACTACCATGGATACTCTCGGAATACCTGTATTCAAGTAAAGCTGGTAAGCAAATACCCTTTTAAATTAGTTGATCTATCTAAAAACGAACAAACTATGAAACTCGTATAATGTTAAATTCGTAGGAAAATTTAATCAACATTAACAGTAAAATAATAACGTACAAAATACCTAAATATGACGCGTCCTCAGCATAAAATATTTATTCATATGAAGCAGTTACTTTGTGATGTGATATTATAATTAAAAATAAAACAATAACTTTGTAAATACCACTCTATTGTAGAGTATTATAAAGACCTGAAGAAGCTACGGTCGTATCGAAACCCGGTCAGCATAAAGTATAAAAAATAAAAGTGGTGTTTACAATGTTATATTTTTATTTTAAATTATAAAATATTTCGTCGAAAAATAGAAAGTGCTACGTATAAATATATTTTAATATTTACGTTAACACTAAATTAAATTAAATATACTTAAATTTATTATTCTATGTGAAGACAATAAAATAAAGTAAATAAATAACAGGAAAAAAACTTTGGGAATCATCGTTTATGGTACCCAATAACATAAAATTTTCATATTCATTGTTACCGAATAATGTAACATTTTGATTTTAATGTTTTATGGCAGATACCTAATAATATAAAATTTTGGTATTCATTGTTATGTTACCTAATAATATAAAATATTGGTGTTCATTGTTTATGGTACCTAATAATATAAAATGATGATTCTTGAAAGCATTTCATTAAATATGCCAGTTAATTTGAAACCCTTTTAATTACATCAGTTAAAAATCTTGTAAGAAAAAATAATTAATTGCTCCCGTGCATTCGTGAGTTTTTGAGAGGCGAAAGGTAAAGTTTTCAAACAAAAGCTTGAGTCAGAGAATAAATAATGTGCTGCCGTAAGTAATTTTGAATAATAAAACCATTTCAGTCCACAATTTTTCAAATCTGACTGCAAATTTACCTGGGCCAAAGCGCGGTTTGAAAAATTGCCGTTCTCTCTCCGCTTGACTAAAGCCTTATTACGGCGTGTTAGGAAACTAAATTATTGGAAATAACTCATTCTACTGATACTAAAAAACGTGGGGTAAAGAGTGAGGCCTTGTACATTTAATGAAACGATATAAGTTATACGAATACCTAAAAAATAATATTGTAATATTTTTTACAATGGAAGAACGCCAAATTAACATGTCATAATTTTAAAAATAAAGCCAGATCAAAATTAAACAATTTATAATCCTGTCAAGAAGTACCTTTGATAGGAGTCACATTTTGACCGAATTTTATAAAATAATTTTTTCAAATACCGGGAGGGGGTCACTACAGAAATTATAAGAAACAAACCGGTTCCTTCGAATTTTCGTGTATCCTAGCGGCTGAGTAATTCTGAGGATCCAATTTTAATACAATGTCAGTTCTAAAATAAACTTTTCCTAAAGTAAAAACTCTTAAATTTTCATTTTTCGTTCGTGAATATTGTACAAAAAAGGAGCTAGATTATCTGAAAAGAGAGCTAAGAAGCTAAACCACTTTTTTTTGAGCTGACAACCTCATTTTGGAGCTAAATCTTATTCTAAAGGAGTTGAGTTAGCACCACTGGCCCTAACGTAAAATGTAGTTTTAGTTTGAGACATATATTAATTAAATATCAACAACTTCAGCAAAATCGGAAATAAAGTTATCATAAATTAAATACTTTGGACGCTAAGAAATGCAAAGTTTATGGTATCAAAGCCTGCAAAATGCAGGTAGTTCAATACTGCGCCAATTTCGAAGCCATTTTCCGGGAGGTTCTTAAGCATTTTTCACAAAGCTCATCGAATTACCCTGGAATAGCGATGTTGGGAAAAATCTAAGATAAATTAATTTGAAACCTTCTTCAGGCAATTTTTATACATAGGTACACGTTGTATACACCTATGAACTAAATAAGAATTTAAAGGTGTGTAATATGTAAGAGTGTTTATTTTATTAGGGGATGCTTTTTACATCATTTACCCAAAAGAAATTTTAGGGTATTCAGTTATCCAACAAATTTAGACAAGCTTGTCTTGTAAATTGGTTTAGCGAATGTTAAAATGAATGTTACCCCCAGAGAAAACCCATGAGTTAATCGCATCTTCTAAAATCCGGAAATAAATAAAGAAATAATAAATCAATAATATATTATGATAATATCTATTGAAATAGTTAACAATAAATCTAATATAACATTCACATCAAATGAAGGATTGATGGTTCCGAAATGCACCAATAAACACGCTGAAAGAACTCTAAATCATGTACCTAAATATTTAATAAACTATTTTTTTTACTATTATTTTCTTGGACAACGAGCCTTTCCGTCAAGTTTCAGTTCGATCGAATGTATGAAAATGGGTTAGTTTCCACTCCAAGATTCCATTAATTTAAAATTTAAACGAACAAAATCGAAATTCAAATAGCCCTCACCCGATTTTCTACGACTAAATATTATTATTTTTTTATATGAATACCGCACAAGAGTCCCGACTGCTCCCGTCTGAAGCCAGTGAGACTATGGCATCCCCAATTGGGGTATGCTGTGAGGCTGAAGGTAGTGGGGAGGGGAAGGAGATAGGGAAGAGGAAGGTGGGGAAGTACCTGGATGTTCAGATCTGGTCACCAAACACGGCTAATGCCATTTCAAGCAACGTTTCAATTCTGAATGGTGGTCTTACACCAGGGCGAGAGTATCTTCCACTCTGGAACGTGCCGCAAATATACTATTTATTTTTTGAAATTGTTAAATAACACATTAATCAAATAAAATTTATTTGTCACGCTGTTATTCGATCCCGCGACCTTCGGTGTGCGATTCAAGAGCCTTACCGCTGGACTACGCCGGCCGTCGAATGTAAATAAACAACACAATTATTTCGCGTTTTTGAGAAGTATAGCGATACATTGTTTGTCAACGTGTATTCAGAAATATGTGTTGATATAAGACGCCATATGCAAAAATGAAAGCACATCTCCCGATACGGTGATGACTTTGTGTCACCTTGTGTTATAATATCCGTGGTATAAACTCTCTGCATAACACTCATCTAAGCTGTGAACTCTTCCGTTGATGCGAAAGAAAACTTATTATTTCGTATTTTATAATGCTAATTTGTTTGAAAGTGTTATTTTACGTGATCAGTAAACATGGCTAACGCATGTACATGCGGATTTGTTATAAACAAAGCCCTGGCTTTCATTCAACAAAAAGTTGAAGTGATGGATGACATTAGTCTAACCCAAGTATGTGATATGTTCTCTGAACAAGATATCGAGAGTGCAAGAACTCTACTTACGAGTATCCTGGGCCAAACTCCAGGTCCTTCGACTAGGAGAATCGGCGAAGGTAAAAAGAAAAGATGTATTATTGATATAATTAAATACATGCGAGAAACCGACGGTAAACTTCTACCGAAATTTGTTGTTTTAGACATTAGTAAACTACCACCAGTTACTTTTGATCATGTAGACGTAACTACTCTTTTAAAAGAAATAATTACACTAAAAAACGACATGCGTAATCTAAAATTAAACGCACTTAATGATAACTTTGCAACCTGTGAAGACGTTACAAAAATTCGAAAAGAATTACATGAATTTAAAACAACATATTCATTACATTTAGACTGCAACAATTCCGATGTAAACAGAGGAGATCCAATGACATCTGTTGATAACGGGCCAAAGTTAAAGGCCACCTGTAGCAAATTAAACCAGCAGATGATAAACAAGCAAACGATCCCATCTACCGATAAAGTTGCAAACAATTTTAATTCGACTGAGTCCACCGAAAATAACAATGTGTGGATTAAATCTCACAGAGGGACAAGTGCATCTGATAAAGCCGATCCAAATAATGTGCTTTTAACAGGAAAAAATTATCAGAAAACAAGCCCTATTAATCAAACATCAAAAACCGCGAACGATTGGAAAGAAATTACCTATAAAAAGAGAAAAACCTCGCGTATTCTAATTAAAGGAAAAAACGAGAGCTCCGGTTTAAAAGTCCTTCCAAAACAGAGATATATAATAGCCTCCAGATTCGATCCCGAAACAACTACCGATGAAATAAATGGGCTATTGATCTCCCATAATATACACTGTAAAATAGATAAATTTATGGCAAAGTCAGGCGAGTTTGCCACTTTTAAAATTGGATTTAATATCGAAAAATTCGAAGAAATCGTTAAAGAGGAAATATGGCCACCGGGTATAATAGTACGAAATTTTATTTTTAAAAAACCGATCTCTACGCTGAACACAGAAAATAAGACTTCTAGAAATGGATCCACATAAAAATAAAAACTGTCTACGGATCTTATCTCAAAACTGTAGGTCGATTCGACGGACAAAACATTTTGTAAAAGATTTATGTGAAACAAATGACATAATACTGCTCCAGGAAACATGGACTCTACCAACTGAAATAAATATATTCTCAAAAATTCATCCCCAATTTTCAGGATATGGAACTTCAGCCGTAAATTTAGCTGATGGCCCTCTAATTGGACGACCTTATGGTGGAGTTGCCATCTTATGGCGGGATTCACTTTCAGTCGACATTGTGGAATGCTTTGAACCAAGAATAGCGGCAATACAAGTAACTGTAAACAGTGGGAAAATATTAATTTTTTCAATTTATATGCCGACAAATAAACCAGAAAATCTTGAGGAATTTACAAACTGCATGGGTAAGGTAAACGCAATAATCAATGAAAGGAACTCGTCCAGTGCGATTATCTTTGGCGATTTTAATGCAGATCCCAAAAGTCTGTTCGGCCGAGAACTGGAAAAGTTCTGCGAAGAGTTTAAGTACGTTTGCGCCGATACAAAGCTGATGAACTGTGATACTTTTACGTATGTGAGTGATGCCCATAGCACCACAAGTTGGTTAGATCACTGCGTCGTCACAAAAGCACTGGAAAATGCTATAAGTAGCGTAAATGTACTATATGATGCGGTGTGGTCCGATCACTTGCCAATGATTATAAATCTAAACCTTCAATTTTTACCAGCCTTTGTGGAATCGTGTAATGATAATATAATTGATCCTTCTAGATGGAATCCGAAATCTAATGTTGATATAATGAGATACACTGAAGCTATCAATAACAAACTTCTAAACATAATTCAAGATTTCTCCCAATTAGAACTTGATAAAAAATCAACCGATGAAACACACAAAAATCAAATAAATTCCCTATATAAAAATGTTGTAGACGCACTGCGAAATGCTGCCTCCACCACATTCAATAACCCAAATCGAAAAAATAGAAACATTCCGGGATGGAATCATATGGTTGCAGCCAAATACGCAGAATCCAGACGCGCCTTTCTTTCATGGCTCGAAGCCGGAAAACCGCTCTCAGGGCCGGTTGCCGAAGACAGGAAGAAATACCGAACGATTTTCAAAGTAGCTCTGAAAAAATGTCAACAGACAGAAATACAAAAGCGAATGGATGGTATTGCCACCTCACTAATAAATAAAGATTTTCATAAATTTTGGCAAAAAACATCTTCAGAATTGAAAACGAATATGAAAACTCCTCTCTGTGTTAATGGAGTAAGAGGAAAGGAAAATATCGCCAATGAATTTCGTAATTTCCTCTCTATGGCGGGTGAAGAAGCGGCAGAAAAATCTCTGGATATAAATTTTTGCTTGAAAACTGAATATAGTGCCACCGCTATCAGTATTACTCCGTGTATGGTTGAAAAAGCTTTAAGAGAAATGGCAGCAGGAAAAGCCACAGGACATGACTCAATAGCTCTTGAACACATTAAGTATGCTGGACCAGCGATTCATTTCATCCTAGCAAAACTATTCTCAAATATTTTGCGTTACAGGCACATCCCGAATGAAATGACAAAAACGGTAATTATTCCCATAATTAAATCAACAAATCTTGACCCATCCGTGATCAATAACTACCGACCAATTTCACTCTCAACCGCCGTGGCGAGATTATTTGAAAAAATTTTATCCGTTGTTGTAACAGACCATCTAAAAACAGAAGATAACCAGTTCGGATTCAAACCTGCACTGTCAACATCTATGGCAATATATTCCCTAAAAGAAACCATCAGCTATTATAAACTAAGGAAAACGCCAATCTATACCTGCTTTCTAGATCTAAGCAAAGCGTTTGACCGTGTACGTCATAATACACTGTGGGAAAAACTAAGGAAAAGAGCAGTTCCGGAAGATGTAATAGCGATTCTTTCAATTTGGCACACGCAACAAGAAAATATTGTGAAATGGTCTGGGGAGCTGTCTAATCCATTCTATTTAAAAAGTGGCGTAAGGCAAGGAGGAAGCATGTCTCCGGTTCTGTTCAATCTGTATACCGATGATCTTATTAAAAAACTTAATGCCACGAAAATAGGATGCCATATACATGGAGTATGTGTGAACAACATTAATTACGCAGATGACATGGTTCTTCTTGCACCGTCACTAAGCGCATTACAGAAGTTACTAAGAATTTGTGAAAACTTTGCAAAAAACCATAACCTGTTATATAATACTACCAAGTCAGTAGTTATGGTTTTTAAAAACAAAAACGAAACCATTCAAACACCCTCAGTATGGTTAGATGACAGGAAAATGAATGTTTATCACAGCGTTAAGTACCTGGGACACATCATCACAGACGACCTTAAGGATATCGAGGATATGGAAAGGCAGAGAAGAGCGATATCTGTTAGAGCGGGTATGCTGTCAAGACGTTTTTACCTATGCAGCCCAAAAGTAAAAAGAATATTGTTCAACGCTTTCTGTACCTCGCTGTATACATCAGAACTGTGGGTTGACTACACTGCATCCCGATGGAACAAGTTAAAGGTTGCTTACAACAACGCATACCGTCAACTTTTCCGCCTACCGAGATACTGCAGTGCTACGGAAATGTTCCTGGAGGGACGAGTGCACACTTTCCGAGCACTTCTCCGCCACCGCATGGGAAGTTTATGGCGCAGACTACGCCAATCGAAGAATGCAATCATCACCGCCATGACTACCTGGTTGGAGTCCCCCCTGATGGCCCTCTGGAGACGGGAGACGATAAAATACCCTCCGTAAACAGCTGCATGAATTAATTTTACTGTTTATTATTATTTTTCTCATGTTGTTCATGCTTATTCGTTTTTTTTTTGTTTTTAAATTTATTTATATGTTTTATTTACTTTATTTTTAACATTAACCCATTTTTTGTTTCAAAATATGGAATGTATTGCATTGCACTACCCCTGCATACATTCTGGAATAAACTTTTATTATTATTATTAAGCAATAGAATACGTTAAGGTCATTTTTTATTGGAGTTTTATTTTCAAATGGCGTACCAAAAAACGACGATAATCGGTTCAAAGATCAAATAATTTCATTAAACATTAAATACTTTTTTGTAAAGAAATATTCGATATTTTCAAAGCGTTGCCATTTTTTGTCATTTTTCACATAAAAGCAACAGCAACGACACGCGATGTTTTCAATGATATTTCTTAGGCATGCGTGGCTTAAATTGTTTACATTGTGGATGTTAGAATGCGTATAATTTCCACTTAAGAAGATTGATTGATAGGTTCTGATTATTCCCAGGGTATTCTAATTAAGTTGAGACCTACTACTAAAATTCAATGTACCGTTAACAGTTTTCAATCATTTAAAGTTTAAAGGTTAGACGTTTATAGTTTAGAGGTGTTTAACAATATCTAAGTCCCCAGGTAAAACAGTCATTGAACGGGACAAAGCTTTGATCGCGCTGAAGCATTCGTATTCGGGAAACACAAGGGATTTGAGATTGCGAAGGTTAAAATGAAAATACATAACTTATGAAGACACTCGAGTTAACCTACTAAATTATTACGTACTTCTCAAGAATTTGCCTTTGTTTTAATTAAGTGAGCCCTTTTAAACCCGTACTATTTTGAATCATGAATAGGTTAACTTACCCTTCGTTAAATGTTATCTCTCGTTGCGTTAGGCGCTACTTTAATATTATGATTGCTTTTATATTACTAAAATCACTACCAAAAATCCTTTTTATTTTTGCAAAAAGTAAGTTAATTCCGTTGATATTTGAGGGAACATGCCATTCACACACGATTTGACCATAATGTCGCGTGGCAGTTACGTAAAACGTCATAAAATGTGATTGATCAATCATGACCTCTGTTTTGGGGAAAAGTTCTAAGCAATGCTGTGTATCAAAGTATAGAGTTTTACAGTTCTCAAAGAAAGGTTTCAATGAACTCATTATTTTTTTATGGATGACCGTATTCTCGTGTGGGGTTCATAAACCCACTTGAAATTTTCTCGAAGGGACGAGAAAATTTACCCAGAGTCTGAATTGAAGTCGTTCGAGTTAGCAACTATCACATGACCAACCGTGCGGAGTTAAATTAATTTCTCTCTCTGCTGCAGTTTTGATTAAGAACTGTAAGTGCTGTGGATTTTAACTGAAAATATCAGCAAATTCCGTATACCAGTTTGCTAACTGCACAGTTTACGATCATTCAGAATTAATTTTAACGAGCGAAAATTCTGCAATAGCACAAGTAAAATTGTCAACTTTACCTCAAGGCGTTCTGTGCATACCCATCATTAAGTTTTCAAGCATGTTTATTTTTATTTCGTTATGTATAGAGAAAACCCAGTTGCGGAGAAATTTAAATAATAGCTATATTACCAAACCTCTTGAATATTGAGCTAAAGAGACAACTGCACACAAGGCTGATAATACTTGAATAAAATCGTCAAAATCTAAATATTGTATTCTCCAAAACTGGACCGATTTTTAAGAATTTTTTACCAACTATATTAAAATAAAATATTTTATGCTTGTTTGTTTTTGCTTTATTTTAAAAGTACGTTTTCTAATTTGTATTCTGAACGTATGTTGATAGCGTTTAAATCAGGCAATTTTAAAGATTTTTGACGGGACTTAAGTCCTATAAGAAATAATTTATCCAAAAAAAAAACAAACCGTACTGACACACTAGTGGTCGATATGGAAAATTGGAAATTGGGGAACACGTTTGCACGGTTTCCTCTCAACAAATTTCCGTCCAATAATAATGTTTCACGTGCTTGTTTCAGTTTTTCTAAAGTATAGAGTAATTTTACTGTTTCAAAGGATTAGCTTGTCAGGGAAGCCGGCAGGAAATTCTCCCACCTACCGCAAGTAGCAGAACCGTCGTCAGTACAATTCCAACAATGACATTAATATAAATTCTTCCGACGTGAAATAATTACCAACTCTAGTGTGACAGCGTTTCAGTCTGTCCTCGTCGTGTAATCTACTCCTAGATCTCTCGTCTCATCTTGCGGACAACCGGCGCTCCTGGTTTTATATCTTTACGAACTCAAAGCATTCACTTCAAGCAGTTTACAAAAAGTTCGTGGCTATCTTCCAAAATTCATATAAAGTGACCACAACACTGAGTCGAAAAATATTTTTAGCACAGAAACGGATTTATTTCACGAGAATGCTAGACATTTCAGATTTTTTCATATCGTGACTAAATCTAAGTAGGACGCGCATAATATTATTTTGGTAGATTATACCACATTTATTAATATACTTTAATCGAATAAATATAATTCAACTAATAAAGCCAAGTGAAACTTTTATCCACAAAAAAATTCAACGCTTATTTGCATTAGCCAGGCCTCAATCCATCGTTTTGTTTGCTTCCGCTTTCATATCTAAACCAGACATTCATTTCATTTACTAAATTTTCCAATTCTCCAACCCCCATTGAAATTTGAAATCACGATAAGATTCACAATTATAATAAATTTCATTTTATCTCTCACTAGAGGTAGTAAAATCTTTCGAAATAATTACTAACATTTTTTTTTAATTTTCAAGCAGTAATCTTAATACATAGAAGCGGTGTTTCAAGGGAGCATTTACAACTGCAGTATTAAGATGCGCTATTTCAAAACAGTGTTGTTCAAAAATATTTTAAATAATTATCCCCATCCGCACATTTTCGTAAAGCTTAACAATGTTTCGGAGGAAATTGGGAATGTAGCTTTAGTACTTGAAAAAGCGAAGAAAATATAAAAAAAATTGGCGTTTATCTGGATTTGTGCTTTCGCCCGCGTTTTGTGTTATGGGGAGAGTCAAGTCATTTTCTGGCGTAAATAAAAGATAAACTTCCCTCCGAGTGAGAAGGAAAAAGGCGAAGGCTTATCTTTCGGAATACAAAGCTGGGGGTTGTCTTACAACCCTTTGCAACCCTGTGGGTGTTGTGGAATTTATGTGTTGGTATGCATGAAGGCGTTATTAAATCTAGGCACTTAAGTGTGGAAAGGTGAAATGAAATTGTTATAAAATATGGAGCTGCCGAGATATACGGAAACCGACATTTAATAAAGGATTCAGTTTATTTGCTATAGTTTATAATAGTTTGTTAAACATAAGAGTCAACGACCTACTTGTATAAATACAAAGGCAGAAATGCAGTCAATTTGATGATTCATTCTATGTAAAAAAATTAAGTTTGAATCCACCACCCAACGTACAGCTAAGATGATGAAACGTTGTATAATTTAGAAGGGTCTGTAGATTGCACATATCTATATTTTTACACGTAACACCGTGTGTAAAACATGCGAGCGCTTGAGTTTGGAGTTCGACCTTAGGAAAAACTCGACATAAAATATGTAAATATTGGCTCCGATATCCCATCAAAGGTCCAAGAAAGTCAAACATGTAGACTTTGTAACGTTTTATTTTATATTATTCATTTTATTAGATCTTGAAATGCTGTACAGTTTCTTCCTTTCGTAGATGTATCCTGCGAAATATCTTATAAACAAGTAGAAATATCAACATCTGAGAAACTTCAACATCTCTCCTTAAAAATTTTCTGCTCCATCGAGTAAAGGTGAATTATTTATACAGCAAACCACAATTTTTCTTCTCTGAGAAATACGGAGCTGCCGAGTGGTATTCCTCTCGTAATTTCATGTAACTTCAATTACCTTTTACGCGATAGTCACTAAATAATATTAAATGCCAAAATTTAATTACACAAACGTCAATCGTAAATTAAAACATTTCAGCGCTGGTTAAGAATTATCTTCACTCAAAAAATAACTTACCTATCTAATTGAAAGAAAAAATGTAAATTGCATTTATTCATGACGAATTTCAGATTCATATCTGTGTTACGTAGCCTTCAAATCATATTATATACATATCATTAATCGTTTAGGTCAACCAGCGATAAGTAAGTCATGCAAAGTAATCTTTAAATCACAAAGTTGATTAAAAATTTGTTATATTTTACTAAAATTACATTTTTTTTAAATGATAAGCTTAACCACTCATGCCTCGGGCCTATTTTATCGGAAGGTCAAAATATTTCGGCTTTGCATTAAAATACCAATAGATGGAATATTTCTGAACGCCTACGAAAACTAAAAATTGTTTTTGAAATGTAAATTTTATACTTCTTCAAACAGCAAAATTGTTTTGGGGCACCATTTTAATTAAAATTAGTAAAATACTTAGTTTTTAACACCTTTATCATAAAAGTTGTAAAAACTAAGTATTTTATTAATTTGAAGTAAATTTTATAATTCGAGATAATGGCTCACTTTACATTTATTCTAACTAAAGATACTTCTTAGGAAAAATTAAAAAAAAAAAACATTTTTTATTAGGCAAATGTATTATAAACGTTATCGTCCACTCACTTTTTTGTCGTTTCATGTAAAAATAATTAATAAAAATTCCCAAAGTTTCGTAATTATTTCCAATCGCGGGCGCGGTTGGAGTTTTGGATTCATGAAGGTGTACAGTTGAATTATTTTGTGTTTTACTTTTAGATTTGAATATAAAGCGTGAAGTTTTCTCTTTTTAACACCGTTCAGATCATATAACTAACCATGATGGTAAGGGAGACACAACGATTTCTGTGATTTCTTCCGAAAACGGAACAAATTAGCCTGATCGGGTAGTCTTTTAGAGAGCTGATTGTTTTTCAATAACTAAGAATGCAAACTAACAGAACGCGATTTCTGAATATTATTAATATATTTTAATTGATTAGTGTTGATGCACAAAATCTCAGTATAAATTTATAATTACAAATAATTGATGGCAGAAATAATGAATAAAATTATCCTCATTTAAAAATAATTGAACACGGAGAATTTAGTATTGTTTAACACTAGTAACGATCGCTAAAATCACTACAATGTTCACTAAGAAATTAACCTCAGGAGATTCTAGCAACTACTTATCTTATAATCCTACTACTACTCTTATTATAGAAGTTTCTTATAATATACTTCGTTCCCTCGGGTTATGTTAGGAGAAGTTACCTACTCGAACAACATTGGTCCCTAATACGATACGCTGAAATGTATCACGAGATAAACGTTCATTTCGTAGCGAGAGAAATATGGATTCTTCGGGAAGATGAAAGCAGCTTTCTTAATATTACAAAAGATTGATTTTATTTTACTGAAAATCTGCCTTAGGGTAAAAGCTAATTTAATTATATCGTATTTTCTATTTCATCAAATATCACAATGGCAATTTTTCACATTGAAACTATAGTAAAAGAACAAAAATTCAGTTCGTAACATGTTTGTACTGTAACAACATAATTCTCGCTTTGTTGCACAAAGTGATTGCATGTGATCACACAAAACGTCAAAAATAACGGATTTATTGCTGAAATAAGCAACTACGTCAAACGAACTATATCACACAGATTTATACAGGTGTTCGAGTAAATTTCTCGGCGTGTAAAGCGGTACTGTTTGCACGTGAAATATTTTAGACTGCCGTTGATAAGAAGATACCTACATTATTTTCGGCGTCGAGTGTCTGTATTTATTTTATCGGTGCTCATACATGTATTCATGAATTATTAGACTTGCTTCGTCACAAATTGTTTTCTATCTGTGACGTCAAAACATGACCGATACTTGTTTTCATATCATACCATTCTGCTTTTAGGTATACTTTTTCTCATTAAAATAACGCGGGAAATATTATGAAAACCCTGGGATAACTTTTCCACTGAGATAACAAAGGTTAAAGATGTAAGTGAAATCGTTTCATCTCTCAGATAAAAGAAAGAAAATAAAATTTTGGATAAAGACATAGAGGCAAAAACGACGGAGGTAAAAATAAAATTAATTATGCGAAATAAAAAATTTAAAAAAAACATCTCTATTAGAATATAAACGCTCTTGACATTCTGATACGATTTTTAGGAAATTTGTGATGAGGTTTATTTTATTTTATTTATATTTAGGAAAGTTGACAGCAAATCATAAATTACACAATAATACAATTATAAAACGGTTAATTATGCCAATTATAAACTTTCCACAGATAATAATAGTAAATTAATTAATGTGTGACATTATAAAGGTGTTTACTTAATTAGTTCATTTTTAGTTACATTATGTGAGGGAGGGAGGAGAAATATAGGATAAGGATTAAAAGGCTAAGGACGCGAATATATAGGGGGAGGGGTAGATTGAACTTCCTAGTTTGAGTCATTTTGCTTAGTGAGATTTTGTTTTATGTCATGTAACGTCGAGTTAAAAATGTCAATGTGGTAATAATTTAAGTTGAAAGAAATCAGAAAGGTTTGTTTTTTTTGAAAAATTGCTAGCATTTACTGCGAAAAGAAAACAAAGGACTCTTATATTCTTCATGTCCCAACTTTTTGTTAGGAAATATATGAAAACATTGATTTTTTTTTTTTTAAAAGAAAGACAAACATTCCTGGGTTACGAATAACCAAACAATGTTTGAAAAGCTCCTACTACCACCACAGAAAGCCGAAAATGTTGCTTGTGTTGTGATGGAGGACTTAGCCAGCAGAGGAATTGAACATGCGACGCCCGGGTGGGACCCAAGCGCTATGCCCACTCAACCACTGACCGGTAATTAAATTAAATTTATTTAGGTTAATTACGAATATTTTCCGTTTGCAAATATTTCAATAAAATTTTGTGAAAGACTAAATGTCATGGTTCTACTTATTAGTATATGTTCACTAATATATTTCGTTGAAGAAAAAAAGTTAATCCTGATAAGATATAGGTAAGAATCACCCAATAAGTTTTTTTTATATAAAATATATAAGCAGGTAGGTATGTCGTACTCGAAGGCATTTTCGAAACTCAATAAATCGAAAGTCCTTTCCAAACTCTGAAAAAGAGATCAAAGGGTCGCAAAATTGTTCTACAAAAAGGAAATCACATCTTATAAAATTTATTTAGAGGTTGTACAAAGAGCGAAGGTGACTGCTCAACGAAAAGGTGAAATTCTCATGCGGGATCATAGTTTCTACATTACAATAAAAAAGTTATTTAAATGATTTATGCATTGGAAACATTATTTTCCGTAATACTTATTGACATTGACAAAAAAGAATTTAATATGTTTTCCATTCAATGTACGGTAACAATTGTATGGATATTACCCATTTAATAATATGCAAAAGAAGTTGATATTGGAAAAATAAACCCTTGAAAAGAAAACTAACAGAATATGATGAATATAATAGATAATCATTACGGATTTGAATGTGATTCACTGATTTGGATGAATCCCAAAAGGTATTTTTTCTCACAATGGCCTTACAAATGTTTATAGTAGGTATCAGCTAAAAGTCCCCGGCGTTTCCCGGGATTTTCGCAGAGTTTGTCAAATCAGATAGACGTAATCAGTCATTTTCCTTTTATTTTGAACGTCTAGTGCGCAACATTCCATCAAGAAGCGTACAAATTCCGCTTTAAGGTGTGGAAAAGGGGAATATTTTTTTTATATCTCGTATAAACTATAAACAGCGACCTTCCTCTTGTTTTGAGGGTCAAATATGCGCAATTTCACCAATCTCCGAATAAAATTAAATTAATAAATCAAGTAAACAACAATAAATCAACACAAGCTCTTCTTTATTTCTGGGATTAAATGCTAAAAGCGACTATATATCAAATTTTTGAATTGCCCAGGGATAAAGATTGTTTATCGATTTCTTGTGAAAAAAAGCTGAATCAAAGTTTTGACTTCTACATTAGATAGGCTTCAATTTGATAAACCTAGAGCACCTGTCATTGGTATTTACAGCATTCAAATAAGGGAGGTTATAGAGTTCTTTCAAGCCTAAATTAAATTACAAAAACTGACACAGGCACTTCTAGCATTAAACCCACAAATATAAATCGATAGATAGATAATATTATTCCTTCTTCAAACTTCGCAAATACATTTTGTGGCATCATTTTTAATTAAATGAAAACAAATGACTTTGTATAATATTACGCAAAGCAATATTGTACAAACGAATATTTTACAAATGACTTTGTATAATAATTTCTGTTGAAACTTCATCTTCTTATATACAATAATAGGAAAAATCATGCATATAATTCACTTTAAACCATTTCAAAGGTAATCCAAATATGCTTTCGATGGTTGTAATACACCATTGGATTAAAATGGGTTAACTGAAAAGGTTGTTGAGATATACTTTTACAAACAAAAACGTAGGTAAAAACGTCCGATTTATACCAGAAATTATTGAACGGAATAAATCAAAATTGAAGTTGAATTTTATTTCCCGTACTTTTTATATTCAGTGCAGAACGCTGAATGAATTACTAATGTCGACTCTTTATGAGTGAGGCAAAATTTAGCAGATAAATTATTACAGTGATAATTGTAAGAAGAAGAAGATGTTGTTTCTAACTGAAATAATAATAATAATGATCTAAATCACATCACGAGTGTGTTATCTATGTACAATATAATAATATTATGAGTTTATCAGACGAGATATGATTTCAAATAGGAAGCTACACGAGGTTACTTGAGATGGTTTAGCATCGTATAGATGATAATAATATTGATAGTTACATACTGATCTTTAAATGATAAAATGATCAAATATTTGTAAGATACCTCCAGATTTTACGACAGATACAAACAGGAATTTAAAAAAAAGATCGATTTAATTGGCGATTTGTTATCTGAAACTCTTTTAGTCTACCAGCTTTAACTTTTTTTACATTAACTTTTTTTTACGGGGAGCCCCGAGGAAAATAATTTCTTCAGGGCCTATGTCATCTGAGATACGGTGGAGAGGGTCTTTTTGAGGAGAGGAAGGAATTAACATTGGTCTAGAAGAGACCCTTGTTGGAGGAATGAGGAAGCAAAGTAAGAGGCCGTAAAATAGCTCCATAGTCGAGTTGTTGAAAACAAGAACGAGTCGAAGAAGCGACCCGTTCTCTTGTCAACCGTGTACATAATATGTTGAACACGCGTTTGGCGTGTTTCTCGACTATGCACTGGTGCCGAGGGGATCAATGACGCTAGTTCCTCGAAGCACCTTCAATTGAAATACCGGTAGAACAAGGAAAACAATTCCATCGGAGTTAGGGTTTAACGTAAAAAATAATTATTTATTTTATTTCAAGACAAATAACTTTGTTTTCATCACTTTATTTTATACACTATCTACATGTTTCGTGAACAATGTTCATTCACATCATCAGAAGTAATGATGTGAAAATTGTTCATGAAACATGTAGTTTATGTATAAAGTAAAGTGATGAAAACAAAGTTATTTGTCCTTTTATAAAATAAATAGTGCCGTCACAAAGTGAAAACCTGTCAGAAGAAGTTTTCTTCGAAAAATTTATAATTATTATTCCTTAGTTTACATCATTTACAGTGCTTTCAACCTCTCAATTCATGTTTTACTACCGAGCTTCGCTTGAGAATTAAAAATTTTCATTGCGTCCTCAAAATGAGTCTCGAGACAAAGAAATATATTTTTCCTAACCACACAACTGAACAATTTATTTTGTTTCCCTGGTGACTCCACCAAGCAAGCACAAGTGGAAATCAACCTTTATAATATAATAATGGATATTTTGAAGCTGTGAAGCTCATGATTGAAATTGCATGAAACAGTTTTGGTGAACTCAAAAATCTGTATGGAACAAGAATTGCTAATTTCATTGAGTTCAACGTTCGAGTGTTTTGTGCAGTAGAAAGGAGATTTTCTACTTTATAGTTAAATTATAGCGATGAGATGGAAAGCTCTGTGGAGGACTTTATAAAATTATAGTTCGGGACACTCTAGTGGCACACGAGACACGAGAGACGGTGCACTATTAGGTATATAGTTCTAACAACTACAGTTCCTTAGAATCCTGCCTGTGCCCCCAAGGCATTCAAGAACATTCCAACAGTGATGGGAGTTGATAAACATTTTCCGAGTTAGTTTTCGTACTTTTGAAATAAAATTAAGTTGGCTAATTAAATTATAAAAAGTAACAGTCGAGGAGAAAAATGGCTATGTTTCAAATAAGTAATTCGAGTGGAATTTTTTTTTTTTTTCAACTTCAAAAGGTCTTTAGAACACTGATAATATCGATAATGAAATCAAGTGGAAAACAGGTTTGTTTTAAGAGAACATATTTTCCTTTGAAAATATAAAATATATTTAAGTTGCCAGAATCTCATATTAATAATAATAATAATAATTGGACAATTTGTAAAGCGCCGTTTTTGTGAAAAATTACCTCAAGGACACTTTGATTATATTATATTATTTAAAGAAAATACAACTTTAAAAAGGTCAAAGGGTGCAGAAAAGGTGGTTTGTTTTCAAGCGAGAGAACTCACCAAATAAGAGATCTATTTTATACTTCCCCACCTTCCTCTTCCCCATCTCCCACTACCTTCAGCCTCACAAAATACCCCAATTAGGGATGCCATAGTCTCACTGGCCGGGACTCTTGTGAAGTATTCACATTCGCAAGAAAAAATTAAGTGTGTCCATGAGTGACGGACGTATAAATCCATCCATTCTCTTCCGATCCGGCCTGTCATGCAGCTGGTGGGCAGGCCCGGATAAACCTCACCCCATGAACCCGGGCACTCGTGCAAAGTCACCAAACGTTGCAAACCACTTGGGGTGACCTATGGCAGAGGTGTTGGTTATCTAATAAATGGTTCCCAGGGCGGCGGTACCCATACCCGCAACCCAAGATACGTGGAATGTGCAACTATTTACATATTTGCAGCATCTTGGCAAAAGAAAACTAACCCTAATTACAAGCAATTACCACGTCTATTTTAACCCGGTGTTATATATAGTTGGCCGTTTACTCCGCCATACGAGGGGAACAGAGGAATTGGCGGAACAATTGTGGAAATACGTGGAACTCTAAAGTTGCACATTGTTCTCTGAGCGAGGGATACAATACAATAATAGAACGGAATTCTGGCTCGACTTCTGGTATCTCAACCGCCATGGAAAATAGAAACACAAGACTTAAAGAGTCGCAAGCCGCGAGCGCCATTTGCGGCTCATCCAACGTGTTTGGGACGTCGAGGCATTATTAATTTTCAAAGGTAAACTTTTCATAGTTTCCGGCTGAGGATGTAAGTTTGCGAGAAGCTTGCATGAAGTTTAATTTACCGTGAAAAGGAGCTCCTCATACCAGCTCGAAGGACCCAAATCTCTCGTTTTTCCCAAATAAATTCTCAACGCTAAATTGCATGCATTACTTATTAAGGATTTGCCCAGCTTAGCAACGGAGCTAAAGCAGTAAGTATGTTTAATCCCTGGAAGCTTTAATTAGTGCCTGTTATATTTTTTTTCTTCTGGCTTTAGTATTTCAAACAACTTTTGTTTGAATTATAAAATACGTGTTTGTAATTCGTTTACATACGGTTTCACGGTTTAACATTTAATAAGCCGACTTTAAATATTCACGGATTAAAATTAATAATAATTGTTAGGCTAGTCATTATTAGCGTTATCGTGTTGAGCAATATTATGATAGGATTTCGTGGCAGGTTGGTACCTGTACTTAATTGACCTGCGTACATAATTGACGCATTTACCAAAGTTTCAACGAGAGATTTCAATTATACAAGGAATACTACCCAAAATTTTGTAACCCGATAATTTTACTGAATTTTGTCTGTAGTCTTTCAAATGCTCCCAAAAACTGATGAATTCCCCGGAAAAATATTTGTTCAACCATGCTCGACGCTGAAATAATATTTTCATGCTCACTTGATCCACCTGAAAAAGGTGTATGTTTATTTATTTTAATCATTTCGTGTGTCGTACAAAGCTTTGATGTTTTAAATGGTGTCATATTACTTAGTTATTCTACGGTTAAACAAAATACATCATTGTGAAAATGGTTTCGAGTGGGATATCCGCTTTCCTTGTTCCTTTTCCTACAAGTGATAAAAAAATATGCTTTGACAAAACCCAACACTCTGTTTTCCCCTTTTTATTCTTTTAAGCACTTCAAAGTACTATTTTTCACAGAAAAAAATAAACTCACAGATTCACAAATTTGAAAGGAAAGGAACGTTTTCACGGGAATAGTAATAACTCGAACTAGCGAAATGCGTTCGCTCCAAGCGAGAATGTCTATAGGCACTGGCTTGGTGACATCTATATCGGTCGCACATCAAACAGAAAAAAAAATCCGTCGCGAAGTTGTCCGCTAACCGTTTTAAAATAAATAAAAAAAAACGATTAAAGCAAGTTAGAACACTATGCCACCTACTTCGGGAATGTTCGAGAGTTAAGATTCAAACAACATGAAGTTAGCCTTACTTTTGGCGGGACGGCAACCGGCACACAACTACGTTCGAAGCGAATGCGCAGCTTTTGAATATAATTCGAAGGAAAACGAATCAGCGGCGCTTGCGGCTGTTGGTAGAAGACTGAAGTGACGTTGGCGCGCGCCGAGCGAGCTGCTAGCGGGCCCCGGTACCGGCACCGGCTACCGCTGGCGTTTCGGGGCGGCCGGAAAATTGCGATGATGCACGAATATGTACGATTTCCCCGTGAACCGAACTCCTAAATAAATACTACTACGTACTGCAACTACTATATTAGATGAAATACGTTTGATTTCTTGCACGAGTTCATGATTCACACTGCTAGATTAGTGGATTCGCATTTGTCTTTGTAAAAAAATGGATTAACGATCTAAAGAAATTATTCTAGAAATACAGAGATATTAGAGGTGGAAAAATCAAGAACGTCAGTTAACTAAATTAGATTTTTAATAAACAAAATGTTACATCTGTATTTTTTCCAGAAACGATGAACTGCCAAGACAGTAGGAGGTATAGATTACACACTAAATGAATACTTTTCATGCTTAAGAGACTTAGATGAACAGTTAGGCTAATTAGATTAAACTCTTTAAAATACATATTTTAACATTTCATATTATATGATTTCGTTATTCAAAAATATTTTGAAGAATCAATTTTCACTAATACAAATCACATTTACCTGGCAACATTCTCTCTCGGGTCTACGTGCATATTGGTAGTATTATTATTTTCCTTGAAACTATGTAAATGACATGTATCCATTTTGAAAAATGACAGGACGGGCGAATAATAATTCCTAGTATATATTTCTTAAACATGCCTTGACGACAAATGAGTTGAACATCTTTGTATTATAATTACATATACTGATATCACTTACGTACCATAAATCATAATTATTGTGAAAATAAGTGTTAAAAATAGCTCTGCAGACAAAATTAGAAAAAATATTTTTATACAAAATAATATTGTTCCATCTAAATAGAAGACTATTTTCATGTGTTTTCAATAATCTTTAGATAATGAAACGAAGCAATCAATTAAATAAAAACAAAACTACTTGTAAAACAACACGTATTTAACCAAAATTATGTACATGTTACAAAACCAAAGGTTTTTTGGGTTTGGTTTGGTTTTGAAACACGTAGGTAATTTTGATTATAAAAGTTGTATTTTACAAAGTTTTAGTTTAATTAAAAATGACACAAAGTGGATTTGCAAAGATTGATGAAGTAATTGCAATAAATTTATCAGCATTTATTCAACTCACAGCAGATATCTTTTGACTCTTCAAAATCCTCCAACAGTCAAATCAAAGTTTGCTTAGCTTAATTTTATCTTTGTAACTTCCGAAATGAGATTTTGGCACAACAATATAATGTACTTACTCTCTTGGACCAGCAAGTTTGCATTGCCATCTATTTGACGAGACATTGCTTTTTATTTACGAAAGATATGCGACTGATCTCTATGTTAAAATGTACACATATTGTATTAATCAATAAAGTTTATATTTAATGTACCACATCTATGCACTTCTGATTATACTGTCATTCTTGACCACTGTCATCAGAATAAATGTATTACTCAGGGCTTAGTAAATGACGCAGAAACTCTTTATAGGGATAATAAAAATCTAAATCATGCTAGATATAAAAACGAATATTTCAGGTAGTTTGATCATACAATATGTCTGTTGTGATAGTAGGTAATAGATAATGAGGTAAAGATTAATGAAAACTGAGAAGGGATCGCAGGCATTAAGACGGGTACAAGTGCAGTTTTGCTGTGCTGCTTGTGTTCAGGGCTGAAGTCTTCAAGGCAAGGATTGCCCCGACCGTAAACTCGCTGAAAAAAACTATAAGATTTTTTGCTTAGTTCGCGAACTTGCATAAAATTCTTTTGAAAAACATTGCTGAATGCTGCTAAATAAGCAAACTAACTAAAACTCAACTCAAATAAAGCAGAAGTTGAAAGGCGGAATGCATTAAATTGCCAACGTGCTCGGCTGAACAAAACATTTTGGACCGTAAGTTACCAACTTTGTCATCAGAAAAGGTTCACCGAGATTTCTAAGTTTAAAGTGGACATTTTGCTCGTTGAGGTTTTACGGTCCCATGGCGTTACCCTCAATTCTAAGTATACAATCTTCGTATTTATTACTTATTGTATTTGAAGATTTGTGCATCAACCGCTGTTTAGTAAAGAATACCACCATAAATTAATTTCAATTAATTAAATTAGGCGGGTGTGAGTACCGCCGCCCCAGAAATCGTTTATTGTATTTTGCGTAATAACCAATACCCCATAATTGTTTTATAATCAACGCCTCTGCCATAGGTCACCCCAAGTGGTTCGCTAGGTTTGGTGACTTAACAAGAGGGCCCGGGTTAATCGGGTGAGGATCGTCTAGGTCTTGGCGGCACACGCGTTAGCCCACCTACTGCGTGGCGTGAAGACTGGTCAAGGGAAAGCTTTTTACCTCTCAAACCAGACTCTCTTGACCCATCGGATTCATATGTCCATCACTCCTGAACACATTGAGCCACACAACCTAACCTAACCTAACCTAACCTTACCTCATACCTTTTTCCTTCCCACCTCTACTTCCTAACCCTAAAAAGACCCTCCACACAGCATTCCCAAATATGACATTGGCCCCGAGGGAAATTATTTTCTTGGCGTTCTATGTGGAGCAAATGTAAAAAGTTAATAAATACCAACTTAACAAAATATTATATTTTTGGCACTTTGAAAATTTTATCTGATGGCTAATGTGATTAATTTACCACACTGACATCTGAATTGCAACAATATATAAAGACAGAACTGTAATTTGATGCGTTAGATTAATGTTTTTATCGAAGAAAACATATGAATCACTTCAAAAAGATGGAATAATTTTCAAGCAGAGTGATGGTTCTTGTCTTTCTTCTTCAATTCCCTGTAAATGTTTAAATTTAATTTGTTTTTTTCACTTTAATCCCATACTGCCAATTAAGATAATTACTGTATAAACATTTTTATAACAGTGTTTAAAAATGAAATCCGTAAATAACATTTCCGAACTGTGTGCCAATTGTTCCCAGAACTAAACTTAAAAAAGATTTTCTCGAAGATTTGTGATTTTTAAATATATACGAGTACATCTATTGGAATTTCGATTGTGTTTTCGTGAATGAATCTTGGGAATGAAAATTAACCTATTTCCCTACATACCATCGAGCTGAAACTCGGCAGATGGACTCTTTGTTGATGACAATGCATTCTGTGGCACTTTTACTTTCATTCCCTGTGGAGAAAGGTTTAAACCCCAGTCAAACAAAAAAAAACTTTGAAATTGGAAACTAGCCGGCCCGAGAGATGGTAAAATGAGGTCGAAAATTGAAAATAGATGTGTATGTAGTGAAAAATCAGAGTGTGCAATTCAGTTACCGTTAGAAAACTAAAGTAAACAAGAGTGGGGAGGCCACGAAGCACTGCATAAAGAAGAGAACGATTATACTATCTCACTCTTTCGCAGGCTAAATCCTATAAGTGTAAGTGTTTGTCTCTTTTTTGTCGCTATTTTTTCCTTAGGTACATCGATTTTCAAATCACAACGGTGCTAAAAAAGTTTCACAGTAAAAAAAAACGTTTTTTTACGGGTCGATTTTTTCTATTACCTTTTATAATATTACTTTACATATAATTTTATGATTGGCACCTCATAATATTTCAGTGGGACTTAATTGCAACGATCGTGTCAGTGCTTTGAGCTGTAACTTGTTAGCAAAACTTTGTCTTCCTATGTTTATTTAATTCAATCAAATGAATTATTTATAAAAAGTGTTTCTAATGGTTTTCAAATAAATAAATATGTGTTCAACCTCACAGCTCAAGCATTTTATCGTACCATTTTATAAAACGTCCCGATCATTTCTAAATTTAATGTAAAGCGTATATACCTAATACTGCCAACCATTATATTTTAACGCCTCTCTGAGTTTTCTTGACACCAGCTTATTTGCCAGCAGTCACGCGTAATGCGACGAAAGATTTTCTTTGGTTCAAGTCCACCCATCCTTTGGTCTTTGATCTTCTTTGAAAACCGTTAAGCACCTAAACTAACAAAAAATACTGCACAGGGTGAATGTTCTATTTGAAGTATAATAAGATCGAAATATTAAATATGTCTTTGCCTCTTGTGTGAATGGCCTTGAATTTGATTTTATTGTGATTTTGGGATGGCGGGATAATAGTCAATTGACCGTTTAACACAATAGGTTATCTCATTCTATATACCTATGTATCTATATTTAATTTTGGGGGTGGATACGGGTACAGCCGCCCCGGGAATCATTTACTCAATATCCAACACCTCTGCTCATCCCAAGTGGTTCATTACGTTTTGTGACTTAACGGGGATGCCCGGATTCGTGGGATGAGGTTTATCTGGATCTTGGCGGCCGATGCGTCTACCCACCAATTGCATGGCAGGCCGGATCGGGTGAGACCGGTTGAGAGAAACCTTTTGACCTCTCCAGCAGGTCTCTCTCGAATACCGCCTTACACCGTAGTGGAAGGGATATATTCATAAGTCCGTCACTCCTGGACACATAGACCTTTAAATTCCTACCCACCACTTTTTTAAAATTTCCTTCCCAGAACTTTCTCTCCTTCATTTTCTAAAAAGATCCTCCACACACCATCCCCAAAGATTATTTTCCTCAGGGCCTCATGTGTGGAGCTAATGTACCAAACAGAAAATCTCGGATGACGGGTGATGACGAAGAAACTGGATAACCTTGCACGCGATTATAATATACCTACTTATACCTGCATTTTGTTTAATTTTTAATTTATTAATATCTATTCTCGTACACACATTTTACAAATGGTTACAGTTCACACTGATAATAAGAGTGTTAATAAGCATTAATCGTACATAAAAAAGGTTAGTAGTAGTATTTTGTGAACACCTCACAAGGAAAACCTGGCGCTGAGGTGTTCGCATGTACATATTTTAGTGTTATTCCGCTATAAAAACACAGCATCCTCTTTGAGACCCTTAAGACGGATGCTGTGGTTACGCAAATGGCAGCGGTATTGTACATTAGCTAAGTAGCAGATATGTTTAGTTAACCATCATAATATTATATAGGCACAGTATATTATAATTTCAAAGGAAGAAAAATATACCACCTAACCTGAACATGAAGCCGTTAAGAGAAATAAAAGAAATAAAAAAGAGTAGATAAATGATAATTAATTTTAGATTTGTCAAAAAATTCATATATAAAAATGCAAAAGTCAGTCGTTTTAAATTTACGAAAGATTTTTTAAATATTTATATTGAGCGATCAGTAGGATTTAAAGGACCAGTTAGGATTTCATCAGAGCCGAACCCTCTGATATGAAAATATCTGGAGTAGGTGAAATATTTTCCCATTATATTTCTGGTGGATTGACGTATTGTTCTTGTATTGTTTTGTATTTATTATACTTATATAGTGCACTTACATTGCGTGAATTTATTAGATAATCATTTGTGGAAAAGTGTATGGAAGGGTTTAGTCTTTCATTTGGGAATGATTTAACCCGGACATAAAATCTGGAGCACCGTTAAAATAAAATAGGTATTTTAATATAATATAAAATAACACCGGGAAGCAAAACGATCCGGTCACACTTAAAAGGCATTTTGAAATTTTCTACAAGTATCACAGAAAACAACAATTTTTGTTTACTTCATCACAAGTTTTTCTGCATTATAAATGATTTGGTGGCATTTATGAGTAATCCGAGTATTGTACCAGATGGAGGGTATACTTTTACATACAACGATCTATGTACAACAGATAGATAGAGGGTACATTTTTACGTACAACGATCGATATATAATTTAGATTCTAATAAAACTGGGTTATGTTACAAGACATCAGTCACACATTAGTTACATTAAATGGCATCTCGCCTAAGGGTGGCAAATTTGATATGTTTTTGATTATTTGTTTCCTTAAATACCAGCTAATAGAGTTGTTACGTGAATGTGTTTCACAGCCATACCTTCTTTTCATTTAAACGCTGGTATTCTAGCTTCATTATTATGTTATTCGCTGTTCTCGAGAATATTCAATTTACAATGTTTTCATACCTACTCCGGCAATGAATATTGATTCTGTTATGAGCCCTGTGTATAATATCAGTTAAAATACATATTTATTCGCTACAGCCATGAGTGAAATTCCAATATGTGGAACGTGTTCGCTTCAAAGTTATGTGACTTGAATTTTGCAAGATTTACATCGTTTGTTAACATTAACGAACAGGGGGTTTATTGTGTTCCGCTATCGATTTCGCTTGGAGTTGTAATATCCAGTGATATTTCCCTAAAATCATCCCGGCCCAAAGGGGATATTTAAGACGAGGGTGTAACATTACAGTGACAGAATAATACCTACAATCTGCTGATTCTAAGTAATCTTCTTGAGTGCGCTGCGTTCCTAGAATATGTAAATGATAATAATCTACAAGTATAATTATATATGCAGGTAAATAAATATATGATATTTAAACCATACAGAACTAATTTTGCAGAAGTTTTGCTTATTTTTTTACTAGTAAATATCACCTTCACTATGGAACTAAATAGTGACACAAATTTAAGATAACGGTTTTAGTTGAGCTTTGAACATATTTTTTATTACTCTAGCACATTTCACAAACCAATTAAAAACTATTTTTAAAGGTTTGTTACTGATGTTGGGTACTGCGTTAGTTTAGAGTGGCTGAAGACCTATTGTAAGTTTGCTTGTCTCTGATTGGTTCACGATGCTGAAAAACTCTCTATGATTGGTCAAGCAACTTCGTTCTCTCTGGCAGAGCTGGATTATGATTAAGAGCCCACATTTCAAGCTCTAACTCAGAAACTGCAAAAACAATGAGTTAGTACATCATGGTTTAAGACGATCCATATATTAAGAGGAGCATCTGTGGCGGCGTCGCTTCTTTTTATATCTATTCAAATCAATTGTTTTATTCCGATATTTATGAGATTTTTCACACTTGACCTTCAATATAAAATAAAGGCGACTATCTACATGAGATTTAGATCAACTATCCCGTCTTCTTTTTACCACCCCGGTAGAATATTGACACGTCATGATGAAATTTTGCTCAATTGATGTTCAAAATATGAAGAAAATTAATGTCTGCATCAATTTTGAAAAATTCTGCGTTAAGTTCGGACAACGCCTGAGATTTAAGTTACATAGTAGGTATATTGTAAAAGTCAAAACTCTACAACCATCAATTTTTTTATCTCAATTCCAGAATATTACAAGAATCTACAATTTTTCAAAATCTAATTAAACTGAGTTTGAGCTTCTAATCCGCATTGCATTCCATACTAATCTAGATTAAGCATCTCAATCTACTCGTATCTCTGTAATAAATCACAAACAAAAACAGACATGCCCAAAATAAAACTCCATTCTGTCAAGATATAAAAGGAAACTGTCGATGGGTTTTTGTCGATAACCTATTTCTGCATACGTCCTGCATCAGATCGATCTTTTTCTAATGATCACTTCTATCACGATCCCCCAGTCTGTTAACCTCAGGTTATGTAAATTAGGTCAAAGACTTAGAACATTTTGACGAAACTTTTCCCGCACAAGAATAAAGAATTTGTTATGGCTTCCTATTAACAGCTCGGTTTCCTGAAGGTAGGGGAGGTGATTAGGTAAGCAGGCACTTAATTTCTTCATTCTGACATTTTTTTAAAACACTTCGCTTTCACAAGTGAGCATTTATTTCCATTCCCTTTTGATTCTTTACCTTTTAAATTGTTTTGGAGAAGCGAAATCTGAAACATTTAATTTGTTCTATTTTCGGATGTACTAATGAAAAACGTTACTTACATTACATTCAAAACGCTCTGCTTTTAAAATTGTTCAGGTTTTATACTCACTTGAACGCAAGATTTTCGTACAAAGTCCTTCATAAATAATTTTGTTCGAAAATTTAAACTGGGATGTGCCAAAATCCATAAGAAATCGTCTCCAGAATGAAGCCATTTCATCAATATGAAGTCATTATATCAATATCTGAAGAATAAATTGTTTTCTTTCAATCTCTCACGAAACAAGACTGATAATATTTTTTATAATAAATCATAGAATTTATTTGTCAATTTTGAGGTTTTCTAGCACTTTCAAAGCATTATACCTTTAATTTGGAAACCCCAATTGAATAAAGGCGGAGGACTTGGTACACACGATGCAAATGATAGAATTTGAATTCAACTTTTTTTTTTTTTTTTCTTTTTTCATTACATACAAAATAGGGTTTCAATATTAGTGGATTTTTCGACCACCATGCTAGGCTGATTTCCGTGTTATGGTGGTCGGTGAACATTATGTCTTATATATTGTACATTGTGAGAATTGGTTAATATATGATAAGCTTTGGCCCTTGTTTGAGTCCCCTCTGATCTCTCTAATATAATAAATAACGTAAACATAGAATAAAGATTAACATAAAACTCGAAGAGACTTCCGTACCAATTTGAAAGGAAACTAATGTGTTTGGTTCTAGACCATTTAGCATGCGGTCTGACTCTCTTATACGTACACTTGCCTGAAATTGTATATCACCGTCCATTTGAATTTCGTAATCATGGTGAAACACTGTTTTTAAACGACTTCAAAAGGAAGAGATTATCAATTCGACGGTATTTTTTTTTAATGTTTGTTACCTCAGAATTTTCGATTGGGTGAACCGATATTGATGATTCTTTTTTTATTACAAAGCTGGTGCTTTCCGTATAGTTCCATTTTAATTTGGTCTAGTTCTGACAGTGGGATCCATGAGAAAACCATATATGTCTTAAATTTGCAATAAGTATGTGCGCGACAAATGGACGAATAACTCAATATTACGCCAACAGATTTCGATCATTCTTTTTTTGAAGTAAAACTTCTTTACGCAAGCTCGTCACTAAAAATCAAAAAAATAAAGAAAAATTTTAACAAAACAAAAAACGACTTAAAAAAATGCACTAAAAAGTAAAAAAATATTTTCGTACGATTGTTATTTTTGGAGTCGATGTCAGCCAAGATCTCCACATCTCACCTATAACTACATATGTATGTAGTTACCTTGGCAGACACCGACTCCAAAAATAACAATCGTACGAAATTATTTTTTTACTTTTTAGTGCATTTTTTTAAGTCGTTTTTTGTTTTGTTAAAATTTTTGTTTATTTGTGTAAATATAGGCCGAAATCAGACCTATTATTGTCAAGACACTGTCACATGGCACTTCTAGTAACGTAACCGTAATAAATAAATACTTTGCATTATTCAAGATTTCGTTCCAACATAACCCACTATCGGTTGCGGTTTGTGAGTTTTCAGTGAGCTAGAGTGCTAAGACTGAAAAATTAGACATCATTGATGCTGTTGTAGCTGAAAACGATTTGCGCTGCATCCACAAACTGAAAGATCTTCATACATAAAATTGAAATTTTGTAGATATATAAATAGAATTCATTTTCAGCTACAACAATAACGTCGTTCAATTTTCACCACTCTCACTATCCATTTATTGCCCAATTGTTAAAGTTTTGATCTTGTTACTGCATTCTTGGCCAAAAGCCACATTTAATGGGTTCAAAACTTTGTCATATGGATCGAGACTGTATTACTGTCAGATCATCTAGTTACAGTTCTTCATCTGTTAATTTCTTCATCCAACTGTCTCCAGTTAATAAGTTCTTGGCACCATCGATCTTCTTCACGTTTCGCAACATGTCCAACTCATTTCCACTTCAACTTCTTTGCTCTCAGTCACATTTTGCTAGCTGTTCAATGTTAAAGTTGTTCGATCATCTCGTAAGCCCCTAAGAAATAAGTAAGTGTTCTATTTATACTGATTTTGTGGCAAACAATAAATCCAGAATTTCTAGCAATTATTTAAGCAATTGATATATTTTCAGAATTTAAGTGTTCCCTGTCAATTTCTTTTAGCGGATTTGTATTTAAACGTCCAATTATTTATTGAAATCTAGGGAAGAGAATACAGCGAGGTTAGTAGTAATCAAAGCATAATTGAAATTTAGGGCTTTAATGGGAATGAAAGTTTTGTTTCGAATGGCAAGTCTTTAATAATTACTACATACAGATTCAGAGGCGGGTAATAATAATTTAAAAAAACTGATTAAAAACTCATCGAGTTAGAAATAATTTACTTTATGATAAACTAGCGATTTCCCACTAATGCCACTTAATAAAGAAATTGTTTTTCCTTGCGTGTCCTTTCCCATTCGTTCCGTTCCTCTTCCGCCGCCCCTTTCCCTCAAATGTCCCATTCCCCTTACGCGTTCTCCCTTCACCTTCTCCCGTTCTCTCCTTCATTCCATATATTCAGTCCCACTACATTCAGTTTTCAAACAGCTCGCGTGCCACCTATTACAATTTTTATTCAATTATTATTTCATTTTTCATGTATTACAAATATTATTTTTGTATATCGGAAAAAAAATCAATAAAATTTGGTACCTAACACATAATAATAATAATAATAATTTGACAATTTGTATAGCGCCGTTTTTGTGAAAAATCATCTCAAGGGCGCTTTACAATTCATTATGAATTCCTAGGTTCTATTTAATTTATTTTTATTATTTACAGACCTCTTTAAACTGCCTACAATTCTTACTTAGAAAGTATTCATGTAAGTTCATTAATTTAAAGAGTTTAATCAAATATTGAATTTAGATAAAACAATCGATGGTTTGCAAAATGTCATTCTCAAATTGTGATATTTTTGACAGTTTTATAAGGGTTTTTACAATGATTAAAAAAACTTTTCAGATGTGTTGTCATGTGGTTGTACCTAATAATCGGTAGACAACTCATAAATATGTAGATACATATAACTAAGCATATTTTGATTAATATACAGGGTGTCCGGGGGTAAAGTGCAGTAACTTCAGGAGGAGATTCGACATGATCGTAGGAGTAAAAAAGATAAATAATTTTTTCCGAAATTCCAACTTTTTTTTTCATATAAAAAGATATACCTGCTATAAATCCTTAGTGTAGGTACAAACTTACCCGATAAATTCGCTGTGAGTTTGACAGTGTCAATGTGGCAACGTTGCATATTTATGAGTGGCACGTATCCATGGAAACCACATGTAAATTGTAAACAATAACAAGACTTACAGTTCGCCGTTTTACAATGTGCAACAAAATCAATGTTTTAAACCAAATTTAACTGAGAATTGCACTAAAATAACAATATTCATATGAAGTTACACTTTTTACTATACAAATTATTAATAACTAATTGAACACTTAACTAATATCATAGTTTTTCACTAATTTAATAAATTTTAAAAATGTCCACCTTCAGCTTGCAGGCAAGCATGTAAACGTACAGTAATATTGTTTACGATTCGTACGTTGTGACGTATTTCATCTGCGGCTTCGTAAATTCGTAAACGGAGATCTTCTACGGTATTTACTTCCTTGGCATAAACTTTTTCCTTCATCGCACCCCAAAAGAAAAAATCTAAGGGTGTCAAGTCTGGAGATCGCGCCGGCCATGGCGAATGACTCCCACGTCCAATCCAACGATCTGGGAATTGCTCGTCTAGGTACCGACGAACGTCAAGTCCGAAATGTGGTGGAGCTCGATCTTGCTGAAACCACATTTCACGTCTTCTATGCAAATCAACTTCTTCCAAAAGTACGGGAAGATCGTTCATCAGAAAATCCAGGTAATGTATTGAATTAAGCCTAGGTGGCAACACAAACGGTCCAATTATTTGGTTGTTGATAATACCAGCCCAACCGTTAACGGAGAATTGGACCTGGTGGTTCACCTGCCTTACGGAGCGTGGGTTTTCTTCGGCCCATTCATGTAAGTTATGGAGGTTTATCACACCAGTTCTGTTGAACTGGGCCTCGTCCGTCCAAAGGATATTCCCAATGAAGTTCGGGTTATTGAGTTGCTTACGAAGTAGCCACTGGCAATACGCAATCCTTGATACTGGGTCACGTTCCAGAAGGCCATGCACGCACCGATAATGGAAAGGGTGCATTCTGTACGTCTTGAAGAGATCCCAGATAGAACTCTTCGCTACACCAGTCATTGCAGAAATTCTACGAAGTGACAATGTAGGGTCATTCACTATTTTAGCCATGATGAAGTCTTCGTCTGCGACCGGTAAATTAGCAGCATTGTTGTTTCGGGGTCTTCGGCCTATGCCTTGTTCGCGAATAAGTGCATGAGTTTGAACAAAAACACGAGCGTTCGGCACATTACGATTTAGAAAACGATGTGCATATTCCCGACGCGCCGCGTTGGCATTCCCATCATGTAGTACGTAAATGAAATGAATATCTGCTCTTTCTTCGTTAGTAAAACCAGGCATTATCACAGTAATTAAAGAACAAAATTACGCACAAAAAACACAATTTTAACACATAAATAAAACTCGATGTTTACTGTAAATCTTCGAAGAAAACAAGCACTGAATAAATATGTTCTTTAAGTAAGACATAAACACTAGATAAAAAAACACTAAATTAATGGGTTTTTATTAAAATTAGAGTTTTAACAACTATTAGATATCAAATTCATGAGCAACAAGTAGGTCACGCTGCTTTTAAAAATCGACTGATCGGGTAGCAGAGTTGGAGGGAGTTAGAATTGGCGCAGGCAGTAGATCAACATGACAATTTCCGAATCATTTTCGGGTGGCGGGGGTAGCGGGTATTAGTTACCGGGGACGCGGGTGATAGATTTGGCAACACGGCAAAAACTAATGCCGTCTACACACGTCGGAGCAATTTTTCGTTTTTAGCTGTAAAGTACATCTTAAAGTTGGAATTTTGGAAAAAGATATTTTTCTTTTTTATTTCTACGATCATGTAGAATCACCTCCCGAAGTTACTGCACTTTACCCCCGGACACCCTGTATATAAATGGATATTTTATTGGAGACTTTGTAAATAGTTCCATAAAATTCCTCTGGAAACACGAAATTAAAAAAAAGGAAAAGATTTCACCACGCCCCTAGTTTCGCAATTTTAAAATACCGGTTCAGAAAACAAACAATGGAGGTTTGAAAAAGAAATGAATCATGAAGGCAGTAATGATCACAAAAAGTTATCAGTCGCAATTATTCAGAATTGCCGACAACTGAACATTGAGAAGAGAAAAGATTCTCAAAGACAATAAATAATTCATTCATAATAATTCAATCATTGCCTGTTTCAATGTAATCAAATGAATCCGCTGCTTGAAACGAAGAATATCTCATTGGCGACGCTTAATAAATCCCTTTTGAATGAAAATTAAACTGCGTTAGTAATTAAATTTGATTTTTGTGTTGAGAAAACCTTTCGTTTACTGGTTTTAATGAATAACAGTTTTGTGTTGTTATTCGAGATTTATTATCGGAGCTTTTTTTACATTAGTTCTACACAAGAGGCTCTAAGGAAAATAAAAAGGGCCTTCGTCATCTCTGGAGTTCTGAGAGGAAGTTCTGGGAAGGAATAAAGTGTGATAAGTAGCTAGGAATCTGAGGGTCAGTGTGTCCAGGAATTACGGACGTATGGACCTATCTCTCCTACTGCAGTGCAAGATGATGTTCCGAGAGAGTCCTGCTGAATAGGTCAAAAGATCTTCCACAACATATCTCTCCCTATCCGGCCTGCCACGCAGTTGGTGGGCAGACACGTCCGCCGCCGAAATCAGGACAAACCTCACCCAATGAACCCGGGAACCCCTGCTAAGTCACCAAACATTGTGAACCACTTGGGATGACCTACAGCAGGGGTGTTGGTTATCCAATACATACTTCGCATACTACACATAAGACGCGAGAAAATCGTAAGATTTGTTAAGGCAGTATTTTTTATTGCTAAAAAATGAACGGAGTTGAATAACAAAGATTCAGTTATGATCCTTGTAAAATTATTTAAAATCAGAGCAGTACATGCAAAGTTCTAGTAGCTTCTATTATGTAAACGATTTAACATTTGAAAATGTTTTGAAATCAATTCCAGATATACTTCTAGTGAGTGCACACGGACGTACTCATCACGACTATTTCGAAAATACTTCGAATCATTTATTCGTGCGGGTAATTGCGCCACCTATTCAGAAAATTTCTTTATGCAATAAGTAAATTATTTCTTATGTACAATAAATCGAATATTTATGATTGTACGGCCGAAATACTCTTATCGAGTTGAAGAATAAAAAGAGATGAAAAGTTGAGAAAACTACAAAATATTCTAAAGATTATAAAATCAATAATTTTATAAGATTTTTCCAATCGCTGTGTTCGAACAAGTCTTTCTGCTATAGGTCTCGTAATTCGAGTTGACAAACACAGGATTGTGTGTAATGGTGCACAAGTATGCACTTCCGACAGTAATGTCTTTGCGAAACTTCACTGAGAAACAGCGTATTGTCTTGCTTACGTCTACTTATTATTTTCAAGCAAGAGGGGATATTAGTTTAGGTACCTAGCTATAAGATTTTTAAAATTAAAAGTTGTGTACTCGAATTATAGTGTAACGTTTGTCATATTATAATAACCTTTTTTCTATTTCACAAGATTTTTGAAATGTAAACTTTTTTAGCATCGTTGTGATTTGAAACTCGATGAAACGAAAAATAGCGACGCCATAAGGAGACAAATACATAAATCCATAGAATTTAGCCTGCCAGAACATGAGAGAGTAAAATCGGTCTCCTCTTTGTGCGGTTAGTTTTCTGTAGGTTTCACCTCTACTGCTTATGAATTGCACACTCTTGTTTTTTTTTTTAAGTCGTTTAATGAGTTTGCGACATAGTGTAAGTACCTAATCAATAGAAGAAAAACTGCTTTGCTGACAACAGCATATAAACTTCTAAACGATAACATCTGTATTCCCGATATAATGCACAAATTTGAGTTTTATGTCCCCGAACACTTCACAAGAGCGCGCAGACAGAACTTTTGTTGTTCCGAGATGCAGAACTAACTTACCATTAGTAATGCCGTTCGGAAAAATTATTACATTACTAAATTACCTGTTTCCTGATATAAATATTTTTCAATTAAATATTCAACAATTCAAAAATGCTAGTATAACTTTATAAAATAAAATGTATGTTTATTATTGGTCATGTATAACTTTAAATGTGCATTTAAAATACATAAATAAAATACCTGCGTGAGTAGGTACTATACTCGGGTGCACGTTTTAAAAATAAAAATAAGTTATTTATGCTTTCACGATTCAAACCAACAAGTAACATACAAAACTGAAATATGCATTCGTGAAAGTCAAATTTATCGCTTGTTTGCCTTTAACGACATTTTCAAAGCCATTTTATTAGTCTTTTAAAGCCCTCTTACTGCCAATTAAGATAAAAATAAGTATGCGTATACGACTGCGTTCCCGACGCGAATTCTGCTCAGAACCTCAAAGAATGTCCCCAGTAATAATACACACATTTAGTTTACACTTTTACGAGTTGATTTATTGGATATGCGAGGAAGAACGTAAACACGGTGGCTGCGAATACAGTGAGAGACAGATAGATATAGCAAGTGATTCAAACAATAAAACTCGTACACATTGTGGGTGGATAGAGAGTAATCATGTTATAATGAGAGAGAACGAGATAGAGGAGGGTTAAAATTCCGACAGCTTGGATTCTCACGGAACAATCTGTCGGCTTTAATAAATGTTTAATTAGGTTCGATGGAACGTATTAAACGGCGTTGGCCACGGCCGCACAGTGATTCGTTTCATACAAGCTAGACGCTAATAAGTCACTTTTGAATTCCGAAACAATGACGTCATGGCGACATTACCAGATAGACAGGATAATAAATGCATGCTTAATTGTGCACGCATTGACTCATACCAGAGGCCTAAAGTCGAAAAATGTTTTTTGAAATTATCATTTGCAATTTATTCGCTCGTCGCAGCTCAACGTTTAAAATTGTGTACTAAATTTAAAAAGTGTTTTTTTTTCGGTTCTGTAAAATGGAGGCTACTTTGGAAGGTATGTTTTAAAGTTTTCTCTAAATATTTTAGTGTAAATAGTTTTAGTTGTTTTTTAAATAATAAATAAGTTTTGTGTTTTTTTTGGCATAAAAAAAATTAAATTTCTAACTTCTCGAGAGTTTATCTCAGAGAGTATATCAAAATAGTAGGATAATTTTCTTTTTTTTCAATAGTAAAACTAATATTCTTTTTATATCAGTTTCGATATTAACCCGCACGTATCTACATTATTATTATTTTTTCATTTTACAGGAACCTTATTTGTGCCATGTATTACATTTTGACCGTAATTTTAGCAATTTATTACACTCAAAATACACTTTTTTTAATTGTTAATTGTTTTATTATAAACCTCAAATACTCTATTTACACAGTATTTAAAAATTATAAAAAAAAGAATAAAACATAGGAAAAATATATATTGATCATTTTTAACACTAATTTTCATAAATTAGTGTTACCTGCACCTCAATAGGGGGTTAAAAATAATTAAATCATGTGTAAGTTTTTAGCGTCTAGCATGTATGAAACTAATCACTGTGGGCCGTGGCGGAGGCAGACGGTAAAGCTAGCGCTGACTAACGAGAAAGTTTGAAAATGACAATTTGCCTCCCACGAAGAAACTTCCCGAAGCTTCGGTCGTATTGTGTAGAGCAAACAAACCGAGAAAACGTTTTGCAGGGATTCAGCTGCAACAGTGGAAACTACAAAAGAGAATATAAAGGTGCTAGTAAACGAGCAACATAAATTGCCTATTATTGCCCATTGCTGAACAATTTGTCTTGGCAATCAAAATGGCAGGCGTTGCATGGCAAGGTGTTGGCAGTTAGAATTGTCGTGTCCCGTCAAGATTTTTTTTTTTTTTAGTTTATAAAGTACTCGATCTCCAGCAATAACTGCACTAAACTTTATAAACTTAAAAATAAAATTGCGAAATTATTTTTTAATGAAAATTTTATCGCTTAGAAGTATTTTAGACGGTGTGATTTTATACTGCGAATAGAATTAATATACGCCTTTGAAAATATCGATTTTTTTTTTTATAAATCTTTTGATTAGCCCAGAAAATCAGGTCTATAAAAATGCATTAAATTTTAAAATCTTCAGCGTTAGGATTTTTTTCGTTTAATGTGGCAAATCAAGTTCTTTAGAAAATTATCGTAAGTCATATAAAAATATGTGCATAAACTTTGAAAAATAATATAAACACGCTTTTTGGCGATATTTTTACCTTACAGAAATCAAAACAGGCGGCTGGTGTTTAATATAAACCTTATCGTCATCTGTTTGCTGGTAGCAACTTTAGATGGTGGTGAATAGATATGTATGTACATATATGAAAAAGAGCGGAAGGAAATGTATTTTTAAATTGCCGTTATATTTGCTTCCGAGCGAACTCACCGAACTCAGGGCATGCCGACAAGAATAAAAGGCAATATACGACAATTTTGCGCACTTTTGACCGACAATAGTATGGAAACCTTGACGGATATACCTTGCTGGCAAGAAATTGTTCCTTAAAGTTGCTCGTTTATCAGAGCCTTGGAGGGCGTTTGTCCAACTCCTCCATCTCCGAGAAACTAGATTCTTTAGGACCGAGTTTGAAACGACACGACGGCAACCGTGTGCCCACCCCGACTAATCTCGGTGGTTTTGACGAATAAGGGTAATTTTGACGCTTAACACAAGACATATACCCGTAGAAGTTCAGACGTGTTTTGTATTGCCGGTATTTCGGCCAGTCATGATCTCGGGCCAAGTTCTAGTTGTAGCGCCTCACAATCTTGGGGGCCGAGATGACGGCGCTCGGATGGCTAACGTGCGGTGGACATCCTCGTTCTCAGTGACGGCGGCGGTGGACAAACGCCTTTTTACTACAGGCACCTAACACCAACACAGTAGGTACTGCATACATAATATATATCCCTTTAACTGGTTTGGTGGCGCTTCGGAACCGTAATATTGTAGCCTTCCTAGTTTACCTGGATTCTTTTTTCCCTTTTTATAGTTCTCTGGACATTTATTAGTGCGTTCAATGAATGTTTTAAATTGATAAAAAAACGTTTCAATTTTTTTTTAATTTGGAGGGCGGGTATGGATACCGTCACCCCGGAAACCATTTATTGGAAAACCATACATCCCCAAGATGACATAGGTCTCGAGGGATTTTTTTCCTCAGGTCTTCCTGTGTGGAGCTAATGTAAAAAATATATGAATGATATTTGTATGATACCAACCAGGAATTATTAGATTCCTGGTCAAATAAAATTCTTCACGCAAAACTCTTCAACTATCTCAACCAAACATATGTTGACAAACTTACGTAAAAAAATGGTTGAATATTGGAGAGTTGAGCGCAGAAATAGAAGGCTTTATGCTTGCCATTCAAGATAGAGTCATTAATACTAAAAATTGTAGGAAGCATATCATCAAAGATACAAATCAAATTGATGATTTATGTAGAAAATGTTTGGCTTTTCCGGAAACTATAGAACATATTATTTCGTGATGTTCTGTACTAGCGCCGCGCACCGCCCGAGTATACATTTAGGCACAATCAAGTTTTAAAAATAATTCACCAAAGTTTGGTAATTAAACATAACTTGATTGACTGCCGTAATGTAACCATATTATGAATATGAACCAAATTCATTTTAAGAAAATGAATTTTTTAAAATTTATTATGATAAAACTATTACAACAGACAGAATAATTAGTCATAATAGACCCGATATTTACATGACAAAATAAAAAAAAATAACTTATATCATTGATGTCGCTATCCCAAATTCTTGTAATATTCAGAAAACTATTTCTGAAAAAATAAGAAAATACCTATTCAGATTTAGGAAATGAGATTAAAAGAATTTGGCATTCTCAGACTATAAAAATATTACCATTTGTTATTTCGACTACTGGCATTATACCTAGCTCTCTCATTCAAAATTTAGGCGTATTAGATTTGTCAAAAAAATTATATTATGTAAAAATGCAAAAGTCAGTCATTTTAAATACATGTAGGATTACGAAAGATTTTTTGAATATTTATATTGAGGGATCAGTAGGATTTATCGGACCAGTTAGGATTTCATCAGAGCCGAACCCTCTGATATGAAAATATCTGGAGTCGGTGAAATATTTTCCCATTATGTTTCTGGTGGATTGATGTATTGTTCTTGTGTTGTTTTGTATTTATTATACTTATATAGTGCACTTACATTGCGTGAATTTACTAGATAATCATTTGTGGAAAAGTGTGCGGAAGGGTTTAGTCTTTCATTTGGGAAAGGTTTAACCCGGACATAAAATCTGGAGCCCCGTAAATTTAATAAGTCATTTTACGTATATTTTATTCAAATCACTATAGTTCAGAGCTGAGATAAGCGCACATAATTTTTTTTTTTTTTTCGACAATTTTTAATACAATACGTATAATAGATACATGAAGTAATGAAAAGTATATAAAAAACTTTATACAATAAATGTAAAAAAAATCCGCAAAGGCAATGCCTGTGCATAATACTGATATTTTATTTTGATATCTATGGTTAAAATTTTAAGTATATATATAGTAGGGATTTAAGAAGAGTAACTGAATAAATGCAATTAAAAAGTACAACAAAATAACAGTCTGCACTGTTATTATCGCATTTGTGAAATTGTATAAGAATGAATGTTACAAGTGCAATTAAAAGATAAAAAAATAAAAAAAACATAGCAAAAAATATAATATGTATAGTTAATTATTTTTTTAATTGATAAACTAACGTTTAAGACAAGATTTTTATGCATAGCACAAAGGTAGATAACAATTATTATAAGCAATAATTATCAGCCTGAAACACTCATCTACATTGAAAAAATCTTCCGAGAAAAGATACTGGCCGCCAACGGGACGCGAACCCGTGACCCTCTGATTGCCGGTCAGGAGCTCTGAACCACTGAGCTATGGCAGCTTATCTAAAACCCACCAAATAATTCAATATATACTAGTGTTTCATTCGAAAATTACTGTTTATTACATTTTTCCAACTGGAAACAACCAACTTTGTCCCGTTGGCGGCCAGTATCTTTTCTCGGAAGATGTAGATGAGTGTTTCAGGATGATAATTATTGCTTATAATAATTGTTATATATAGGTACTCTAGAAGCTGTCTAATGATAGACATAATTAATAGCTTTGTTAAAACTTATAAGAAAAAATATCTGTTTCACTGTTTTTTAGCCAAGTTTTGAGCTGTTTCAAGTTAAGCTGAAAAATATTCATTAAATACCTACATATTTGCTTCTATTCAATAAAATAACATAATTTAAAGCAACTTATAATTATTATTGCTGAATTCATTGAGACATTAACCATTTTGCGCCATTTAATAATAATATATAATTTAAGAGATGACGTCATGCTCAGTCAATTGATGAACTGCTATAACTTGTAACAGCTTTACCTGGTCTTATAATTATTACTACGTCTCCTCTCCAATCAGGAATAGATATTAAATTCAAATTCAATAAATCAGTCATATTTGAATCTTCATGGACTCACACGATTTAAATCAGTTGAGCGAATTTAGAAGCTACGTCATTTCTTGATGAATGTTTAACTTATTAATAAACCTAATATGCGTCATCTTCCCACTTACTCCAGATAGCTACTTATAGCAAACTACGTATCATAAAGAAGGAAGTGGGGTTATTAGAATGTAACATTTACAGGAATATTTTTAATGGAGAAGTTTAACACACTTTATAGTTCGGATGTTCTTGTAACTTGAAAAGATCTAGAATTTTGATAATGCATTATTCACGATCTTGGCGTGTTGCATTGAACGCGTAGGTCTTCTGGCCAAAGATAATTCTGGTATTCACGCAACTTTGAAATGGAAATTTTACATACAATTTTAATTTTTTCTATACTATGCAAGTTCACGTATCGAATAATCAATAAAACAATATCGTAGGTGAGGTATTAAGGTGATACTTAAAAGAGTTCATAATCTATTCTTTCATAGATGGCGTGAGTTGAATTAGGGAAAAACGCTTCGTACAAGTTATACTTTCAAATTTTAAGATGAATTAAATGTTCGCGCCTTTATGTACGCAATATAAACACGAATAAATGGATTTGCCCATAAACAAACTCAAATCTTTCAAGAAAACCTATCAATACAATATTGGATTGAATCATCGATATTGTATTTGTTAGCCTTGCTTGAAAGATTTCAGTTTGTTTATGGACAAAACGATTTAATCATATTCATATTGCGTATGTACGGGCGCTAATCATTAATTCATCTTGATATTTTAAAGCATAATTTGTAAAAAGCGTTTTTCCGTAAAATAATTAAGCTCGCATCATCTATGAAAGAAAATATATTATGAATGCTTTCAAGTATCACCGGCGAAGCTTTAATACTAAATCACTATTTAAGTCAATCTTTACAACGAATCGGTTTACATTATAAAATGAACCTTTTTTACAGTGTCCATTGAGTAGAATTAAAATAAAATTGTTTAATACTTAAAAAAAAATATAAGCGTAAACTATTAAAAAAAGTATTTTTTCATTAGAAATTTATGAACGCATATAAGAAACAACTGTTTAAAATACAATTTTATGTATTTTTGTGACAGTTTCCATTGATTAACCTTTTGTCTTTCTTATATATAACAAATGCCGCGACGCTTCTCGTGAATGACTTGCGCATGTGTGAATGAAAGTTCGATGAGGCGGACGTAGCGCCATCTGTCATTCAACAACATACCTATATAATTTCGTTATTTTTGAAATACGAACGTCGATTAGTTTTGTTCAAGCAAAAATACTAAAATCGCGATTAAAAATGGGAGGGTGGGGTGAGAGGGTGAACATTTGGGGTTATAGGTATTTTTAGATGCAAAAAAAACACCTTCTTTTCTGGATAGGGACACCCTAAAAAGACACCCTAATCACCTAGTGGTATGAAATGTACTTTACAATCTGTCCAGCCGTTTCGGAGGAATGCGACCACAAACACCGTGACACGAGATTTTTATATAGATTCACAAAATCATTTTTTTTAAATTTCACTCTTGAAATCGTGGCCTTTAGACTCTGTTCGGCAAAGCGATTTTTATGCCTATTCACATATTTGTGGCGATACAAGGCACTCCAACACTCCAAGAATACATACATTTTAGGTTTGTGTCTCTTCCTCTTATATAACAGAAACAATTTCACTTTATTAAATAATATCTCGAATATTTGTCTTGTGTTTGACATTCATCAGCGCTAACTGGGTAGGAAATATTCCTGTGGAATTTGCCGATCATTCCGGCAACAAAATTACACGAAATTAAATATTGTGGATCATTTAAATATGCATTTACATACTTGAATTACATTACATATTCACCCGTTTACATTATCATGGAAATAATATTCACGCAGTGGGAACTGCATCGGACTGTCAGATACATATTCATTGCATTTCCGTGAATATTATCATAACAGGAGATAGCCATATTATTCTCACATGGTTGTGCAAACTTTTAAACCAGTGTCTAGAGGAGGGTTACACGCCATTAGATTGGAGAAGGGCTGTAATCATGCCGTTATACAAAGGTAAAGGGTCGCGTATCGTATGGAATGTGGGAATCATAGGGCTATTAGCCTGCTAAGTTCAGTTGGTAAGCTGTACGGAAGAATATTGATTGAAAGGCTAAGAATGGAAACAAAGGATAAAATATGGGATGTGCAAGGTGCCTTTATGAGTAGAAGGGGATGCATGGACCAGATTTTCTCCTTGCGTATGCTCACTGAGAAGTTTCTGGCGAAAAACCAGAAACTTTTCTGCGCCTTTGTAAATCTACAAAAAGCATACGACCGAGTCGATAGGAAAAAGCTTTGGAAGGTGTTGTC
This sequence comes from Limnephilus lunatus, assembly GCA_917563855.2. Classification (NCBI taxonomy): domain Eukaryota; kingdom Metazoa; phylum Arthropoda; class Insecta; order Trichoptera; family Limnephilidae; genus Limnephilus; species Limnephilus lunatus. The sequence goes on along the minus strand of OU830597.1, from coordinate 80,137,288 downwards.
CAAGTATGGAGTGAATACAAATTTCATACAGGCAATTGCGTCTCTGTACGAGGGAAGCGTTGCATGTGTTAGGGTGAACGGTGGTTTTACGGGGTGGTTTGACATCGCAAAAGGTGTTAAGCAAGGCTGTGTAATGTCACCATGGTTATTCAATCTTTACATGGATAATTGTATGCAAGAATTGAAAGAAGTGGGATTGGGCGCGAAATTGAGTAATCTGAAAGTATGTTGCCTGTTGTATGCTGATGATGCGGTGCTGATTTCTAACAATATGGAAGATCTACAGTCTCTTGTATCTAGGATGAACGAAGTATGTATGAATAATGAGTTAATGATGAATGTAAGTAAGTCTAAAGTTATGGTGTTTGAAAGAGAGAGTACGAAAACAGTATGCAATATAGTTGTGAATGAAGAATACTTGGAGCAGGTGGATGAGTTTGTGTATCTGGGTAGTATGTTTACGAGAGATGGGAAGGCTGATAGGGATATTGAAAGATGGGTGAATGCTGGAACTCCATTAATAAAGGACTGAATGCCGTTGGCGCTAATAAAAAACTGTCAAAAAAAGCGAAGCTAGCAGTCCACAATGGAGTCCTGGTACCTACCCTGATGTATGGCAGTGAGGCATGGAACTGGAAGAGGAAGGATGAAAGTAAACTGAATGCTGTTGAAATGAGATCCCTGAGGCGTATGTGTGGTAAAACAATGTATGATCGTGTGAGAAATGTGGATATCCGCAAAGAATGTAAGGCTGATGTATGCATAATGAGTAAGATTAAGAAAGGGACCCTCAGATGGTTCGGGCATGTAGAGCGAATGAACGAAGAAAGCAGTGTAAGAAGAATATACGACGCAAATGTGAATGGTAGAAGAAGTCGTGGACGTCCGAGGAAAACATGGCACGATCAAGTGAATCAGATACTTGAGTCGGGCCATGTCAAAAGTCAGAATAAAAGAAGAGAATGTATGAGACGATGTATGAATGTGAGTGAGGCAAAGAGTGTGTGCCAAGACCGAGTTGTTTGGCGGTCCGTCCTCTCTGCCTACCCCTGCGGGGAAACGGCGCGATGGTTAGTTAGTTAGTTAGTTAGTTATCATAACAGGTATTATAAATCAACATTTCGCATACGAATCTACTTGTGTGTGTCAGAAAATTGTTATTATTATTTTAATGCAAATTTGGAACCTACAAGAGTCTCGCATATTCCCAACTGCCAGGTGCCAGTGGGATTATAGCATCCACAATTGGGATAGTTGTGGGGTTAAAGGGAATGGGAAATGGAAGTAGATGGAAGTAGAAAGGAAGATGGGGAAGAAGGTTGGTAATTATATGACTCTTCAGACTTTGGCCACTAAACACGTCTGAAGTCATTGAATGTCGCGATTCTGATTGGTGTACTTTCACCAGAGCAATACTGAGATTATCTACCACTCCATAAATTACCAACACTTCAGAAATTAAAAACTTTGCTTTCAATTTAATATTGCTCCAAATAATTAATTACAATTACTAAATTCCATGTAGATACTTTACCTAAATGAAATACGTAGCTTCTTTGTTCGTACTCATTTGCATGTCACTACTAACGAAAAGGCAATTTGGATCAATCCAAAACGAAGAAAATGAAATAAAATAAGCTCTGAGAATTGTGGGTTTATCGACCGCGTTTCCAACGAGCAGTAAAGTCAAAAGAACAAAGTGAAGAAAATCTACTGCGAAAAATTCAATCACAATGTTTACGCCGTATTGCATAATAAAATTAAAATAAAGCTAAGAATGGCTCTGCTCATAAACCACCCCTCAGCAATGGATTAAGATGACTATCGTAAAATTTAATACAGGTTGAACTACAAAACTTTTAAACAAAGAAGCTTGCAAAAAAGCTGAGTTCGTATAATGACTCTAACCAAGCAACGTCGTTGAAAATCGACCGAGGTTGGTTTAGATTGCAAGGTTCACTGTTAAACCCAATTAATCATCCATCTAAGCAGGTTATATTATCTTAGATCAGACCGTGAGAATCGGCAATTAAAGGGGTCCTGGTTTTAGCCAGATAAGTTTAATTGCCGAAACCGTGACATTTCATTATGCTAATATATAACGCTTGGTCACAACACTTTGTTACTAGGTCACAAGATAAATATCATCGAACAGTGAATTTGACTTTTTCAAACCCTTAAATGATATTGATTCTTAAGCATCTCGAAAAACAATATCAAATATCGTGGAATTGAGACCGTTAAACGACGACGCAAAAACTTTTGTTTTAACAATTATTTCTCAGAGTTACACGATTTGAAAATTTGTTTATTCGGAATCATTTTTCTCAGAGTGGGTACTAAGTAATAATAATCACTTTATTCGTACGAAAAGCTTTTACTCCAGCATTTCATGTATTTATGTGCAAAAATATATTATTCATCTAGGATGAAAATATGTTTTCATAATACTGTCAAGTTGAAAGTCATCATTTTTATTTTACTCTGTAAAACAAAGCACCGACGTTAACGTACACATAAGAGTTACTGCTGTAAAGTTAATACCGTTCCTTTCTTATTCTAATGTTTTTTTCAAACGTTCAATTATTCACTAACATGGATTATAGGCTTTTTCTTAACCGTGTCGATGAATAAATTAATCGATTGGGATAGCAATGTGCAATGAATAAATTAGTAGCATTCAGAAACTGTTGGCTTACCTTGGTATTGCATATACCCTTACCCACAAGTTTAACTTGGAACCTCTAGTCTGAATTCGAATCGAGCCAAGCCGACTAGCAAATAGCCCCGCACAAATCGCGTGCTGCTGAAGTCAAGTGATGGCTATCGCTGGAAAATTATTCAGACAACCCCACAAACAATCTGCGCTGGTTCCAACAGCATTGTTGACGTAATGTCGGTGCCGTGTGAAACATGTAGTGTCATTTGTGTCAGAGCTTGCAACAGTGCTCTATTTTTTAAATCAAATACATAAATTACCTACAAAATACAACTCGCGTGTACATCCCTTCACGTAAATTTTAATGAAATGTATTCCATTCTATTTTTATTACTGACAAAAATATTATGACGTTTTAAAATTGAAGAGAGCTGAAATCTGATGAAGGTAATTTTTTTATGTGGGTTTAACAAAGAATGTAATCCTCAGAAACGTTGAATGGAAAATATTTTCAAAACATTTTTATTTATTTCTTTTAATTTTCGTGGAAAGAAACACCCTCCATTATTTTAAATCTCGTGTAACTTTTTAAGAATCTTCTTTTCTTATTATCTTTATCTTTGTTTACTTGGCCTTATTTCTCTAAGACATAAGCTTCCGGCATTAATATCGCTCGACGATTTTATCTTGTTGGAAAATGTTAGAATAAATTGCTGCTAACTCATGTCAATGGATAAATCCCACACGATTGGGTTGCTACGTGCCCATTACATGACATTATGTATAATTTAAGTGTCTTCTATAATTTAAGAATAGTATGGATTATGTATTGGTAAAAATTAATCTCTGTCCTCATAATTAAAACAGCAGCAAGTTGTAAAGTTTTTAGAAAGTTATTTTTTTAAAGAAATACCATTCCTGGGTTATGTAGGTATAACCTGATAACATTTGAAAATCTTCTACTACCACCACAGTAAGCTAAAATTTTTGATTATATGTCGTGGTTTAGGACTTAGCGGGGAATTGAACACGACGCCGATGCCTAAGAGGGACCCAAACGCGATGCCAACTCAGTCACTGACCGGTCATGATGATAAAATTTCGAATGAAAACATAAAAAGTGTTTTAAAAATTATTCAACTTAACATTTTTCCAAACTAATATTATTGAAAACGAAAAAAAAGAAAAATAACGTTACAATCACCTTACTGTTTTATTGTTTCATAAAAAAATATTAATAAAAAATTCACGAAATTTCATAAATTTTGGTTTCATAGAAGTGCAAATTATAAAATTTTCGGGTTAACTTTTAGATTTGAATATAAAGCGTGTTGTTTTCACTTTCTAAAAACCGTTTAGATCATATTTCTACCCATGACACTAAGGAAGATAGAAATATTTCTATGTGTCCTATATGAGTTGTTCACAAAAGAGGACAAATTAGCCTGAAGGAATAAACAATTGAATTAATTTAACTGACCGTAAAATATATATTAAAAAATATATTAAAAAACCAGCTTTGTGAGAAATTGAAAACAAAGTATTTTCAATATTTTTAGGGAAATTAATTTTATACAGCTTTAGGAATAAATTATCTCAGATGGTTAAGAATAACAAAATAATAGGTAAATATAATTTCATCCTGTTGATTTCTGTCGAATTGCTGATGAAGGCAGAATAAGTAGGTTCTCACTGTTAACTTAATATATTACAATGGCAATGAATAATAATGCAAAGCCTGCCTTCGGAAGATACAACAACAAAAACAAAATTAAATTTTAGGATGAACTTCAATTTTTGTGAAACTCGCCTGGCATATTTGGATAATTTTCAATCGCCTTTGTGGGATCACGCCGTATTTTTCCGTATTTAATTTCTCCTGGAATATTTTCATCATCCGTTAAAACGTCAAGCTGTACCTCAATTAAGCGATAAAACTTTTAAGCGTCGCCTGTCGCTTGAGACCGCCATTACGGTTTCCCCGAGATACCAGGACGTCAGAAGAGATACCAGGTAATAGAAGGGTGGTAACTACCTTTATTGTACGCAGCATTATCTGTTACAGGATTCCACAACCCGCCAAAAGGAAAACAGATTCTTACACAATATGATGGAAAGTGCAAATTAAATGTGAATTATTATAAAGTTTACCCGTCTTCCGTCTTAGTAGATGAAAACTTGCTAGTTTAATAAATAAAAACATAACATAACTGGTTTGAATTTGAAATAGTTTAATCAGTACCGTAATACTAGCAGCAACTAAGAACCAACTGGTAAGGTTCCCGATGAGTAGATGAGTGAAGTACACAAATGGGAACTCTTTCTCCTTGAATTGCAGATACTTACTTGGCCAACCGCGAGTCACAGCGCAGTAGATCGATTACCTCTAAGAAATTCTCCGCTCCGGGCACTTACCTGCAAAACAAGACAGAAAATAATTAGTTACTGCTCTGATACGGATAATCCGCTCGCGTTTTAAATGGTAAACAATGATATTTTCAGTGATGCCATTATATATAAATATTATCATCGGAAACACGACCAATTTTTCAATAACATTTTGTTATGCACAAAACCAGCAAACATCTCATAACAAAAGGCATATACTAAAAAAGTCGTTAAGTTGGCTATCAAGCCCCACATAATTATTTGGCTTTAATGAACTCAAGTAATCCGAGTACAAGTCGAAACATAATGTGATGGCTGTGCTACAATCTATCCCCACTGTGCGATAAAAATAAAAATCTAAAATAGCGAAAATATTCATAGGGATAAAATTTCGAATTTACGGTTTTGATTGTTATTGCTTTTGCCATAACTTAGAGAATTCCATTAACACCACAACAGGTACAGGTAAGTATAATAAATCCAGCAAATAACCGATAGTTAACACGCAAGACTTTCTGATATTTTCTTTGAAACTAATACACTTATCGATTATTTTAAAACTTTTTGCAGAATTTATTTGTGTATTGTAAATGGCTGAAATTTAATTGCTTTCAAAGAAAAAAAACAACATGGCTTCAAAAAAACTTAGATTTCAGATAAAGTTTTATATTGAACCCAGCCTTTTCCGAGTAAAATAATTTGTTTCAAATCAAATGATTTATTTATAAAAATAATATTTGCGAATCTGACAATCGATATCAGACTTGTCAGACAATCAACAGGATGAAAGCTCTTGAAATATGTTTGATTATCTTTTCTGACGTAGGTATACATTACAATTCTTATAATCATTTGTTATAAACGTGTATTTACACACGTGTATTTTATACACAATTTCACGTTTACGAAACATGGGTGTCTATTTGCGGATAAAAACCCTGCATAGATTATTTATTTAGTCCAGTCAATAGAAGACCCTTAACACAAGTCCTTAAAGGGTAAATACTAATTTATCGTCCAAGGAATACACTTGTTTTATTTATAGATGGGTATTACCATCGGTGATTGAATTTTCTATATGTAATTGAGAGGTTATCAAACCCAGCACATCATTATTATTTCAAGCATTATTGAAATCGTAGAAAAATAACATAAACATAACATCTATACTTTGCTTATGTACGAAGCCATCTAGAGTTTGCGTCAACTGTGTGGTCTCCTTTTTATGCAGTACATATAAACAAAATTGAATCGATTCAGAAAAAAATCATGAAATACCTTTCTTACAAATCGCACAATCGGTTTAATAATTATCTTGATGCAACAAATTTCTTCAAAATTGATGCTTTGAGTGTACGCAGACAATTCTCAGATACGATGTTGCTATACAAAATCATAAATAACATAACCGACTGTCCTGAATTATCGAACAGAATAGATTTTAAAGTACCCACACGGCACACACGATCGTGTAATATTTTTAATGAAAAACACTGTAAAACAAATTTCATCCAAAATGCTTGCCTTATAAAACTGTGTTCAACATATAATAACATTTTCTCTGATATAGATATCTTCAATTGTAACGAAAGTAAATATAAAAAATCTATCAAAAGTGTATTAAATGAGTACAAAACTGCATAAATGTATTGATATATTATGTAATGACCTGTTATATGTAATATCTTTAATGTAATATATTTTAGTTGTAAAAGATTACTGTTTAATTTGTAGATACACAATGTTACATTATAATGAGGAAATCTGCGTAATTGCTTTATCAGTTAGGTAAATTATATATGTACAAATTAATCAAATTAATCATATTATAAACTGTTGATTTCCCTAAAAGTAAAATAAATAAATATCTTACAAATTTTGTTGTGTGTATGAAGAAAATTACCATTTGATTATCAGATAGTATTTTTTTCTTTTTTCAATGACACCAGGCACGCGGAACATCTGGGCAGAAGATATTTTGAATATTTGAATATATTATGCATAAAACCTAAGAATTTATTGTTTGTGTTTCAAAGACGAATTCAAAATACCGCCTTAATCTTTTCAACTTTTTTAAGAAGGCGAGGCGATGGTTGTACAAAGGGCAATTCACTGTCGGAATATGATTTTGTTGGCAATAAATCAATACAGCGGTATGAAAAAAACTTCGTTTAACTTTAGCGGAAAAAATAACATGACCAGCGAAATAAGTAAATTTCGTTTCAGGGGGTAACCTGCCTACAGCTTAATGTGAATAAATCACATATATAAAAAAAAATGATTAACCACTCGGACTCATATGCTTGTTTTCACGACAATACAACATTACCAAACATATGTATGACGTATGAGGCGAACCTGACTTAATAATTAGTTACTTGAAGGATTTAGTATTTAATACCAATCCAACGCGGGGTTGGGTTGGTATTAGTTGCTTGTACCTAGAACATGGTGGTCGAAAAATTATCAACTCTGCAATGAACAATGCAATGAAACATTAAAAAAAATGATAAAATTTTCATAAAATTACTGTGTTTTTTTCATAAAATTCTGAAATCTCTGAGTATAGCAATTGTATAAATGTTTCTAAGTACTTAGATCCAAAAATACTTAAGAAAAATATAACGAACTTTTACACGATTTTCCCATTTTAGAAACAATGACACTTATTTATTGGCTTGTGGAAATCCGAAAATATTTCCATATAAATGAAAAACAAATCTTCTTCCAATAACTGACTAAAATCACGATCAAATCCACAAAAAACGATTTCGTTGACCGAATGAAAATTGTTGGAAACTTCCAATGAATTGGATTTCACGGAGTTACCCAATATTTTGCTCAAAAATTCTCATAAATTCGCGATATTTGTGCTGTACGATATTTATTACCGGATGTGCATGATTTGAACAGCTTTTAAAAATATTCCGGTTAGGAAAGCTCTGAAAAAATATAACCTCCATTTCAACGAACCTTTACTAATAACTAATAGATTGAACTAGTGCCAATATAGTATTCCTCCTATCGTGCCAAGCTCGTAGTAGCAAAAATCATATGAACTATTTATTTTGGTAACCTCTATGATATATTATGAGCTAACCTGTTCAGATTTATGTTGAAATAAAGTGGTTATTCCCTTGGTACTTCAATAAGGCGGCTTATCCGTGTTGTTTTTATCCCCTTTAGAAAAGGCTTGAATACTGAGTAAAAGTATATTAGGAATAAATATGTGAGAGTGTCTCTAACGATATATTATTACCTGCGCGGATAAGAATATTTTCTTTTCGCTACGATTACCGTCTACCACTGTGTATCTTTGAAATATTTAACAAAAAACTAAAGTGAAAAATTAAACTTTAAATAAAAATAAAATAAAACGTAATGTACACATGCACTATATACTATATATATGGAACAGTGACAACCTTTTAGAAGAAGTTTTCTTCGAAAAATTAATATACTATATCTATGTATACACAGATTAAAAGAGATTGGGATAAAATAAATTCGAAAGAAAGAACGATTTTAATACCAAAAATTATTTATAAAAATATTTTGGCAGACGTGACATGAGTTTGGCCAGTAGGTATAACCTGATTAATAATCATTACTCGGTAAATAAAATACATTATAAAATATGACTGTTGTAATTTTATTAAAAAAAATTTTTTTGTATTTCTCGGGCATTAACTATGTAACATTTTCTAGACATTTTGTTTTGGGGAGTTTTATTTCACATGTACATTTGTTACTTAATTTTTATTTTTCTGCTACCGATTTCGACGTTGACCCCACAGTTGATCCGCTGACAATTGGCCCTCGGGAAATGTTTTCATCGCCGTGAAAATCTAAAAAACCTACCTTCAAAAATACCCTTAATAATAAATTGGCATGATTGTCAAACGAATTTATGAAGTGTAGATTTTTCGTACGCGCTGGTATACACAGTATATAGATAAGTAGATTTGTCATTGATGCATTTTCATGAATTTTGTTATTCGGCGGCACATCCTCTTTGCACATCCCTTCAGGTTCTCTTAGTTATATTTTGTGAAATTAGTTATACCGTGTTTTCCCTAAACCGACTGCATATTGTATATAATAAAGAAAACCGATTTAGTAAAATCGTCGCCTTAGTTCTTAATTGTTCAAACGACTATTAGAAAATTTTACAGGAGGAGAAGGTTTTCTTTCATTATTTCAATGAAACATTATAAAAGGTGTTTAATATTAAGCTATTCCCGGAAAAGTGAAGGTTTCATTCGTTTAAATAGTTCGTAGTTAAGGCGATCCACTAGTACAGGAAAAAATCGAAATCGGAATTCACGCCCTTTTATGGGAGGAGTTTAAAAATACTTGAGAAAAAGCTTTTGGAAAGGTTGAAAAAGATATTTGAGAATTTTTTTTACATGTTGATTTCGTAAAGGCCTGTAAAAAACATTAATTCCTTTTTTATGCATTGTTTATTATAATAAAACGGAATTTTTAAATTGATTTCACGAAAACAAGTAGCGCGGACACGTTTTTAACACGTTGTTTCTCCGCTCCGTCCGGAGGAGTAATGACGGAAGAATGGGGCGGCTGCCAGTCGTTCTTCAGTGGACGGTATAAGGTTCACTTTGATATAACAAATTCGTCGACTGCCGTATTGTCGCCGTGATGTTAAAAATACCAACGCGAAAATGCATATTATATTTTATTTTGTAAGGTTCGGGCGTAAATTTCATTTTTTTTGCAATAATTATATAAGAAACTGAATTTGCCATATTATGCAATAAAACCATATCCGAAAAAGTTTTTATAAGTAGGAGAGTTTGCACTTAAAAATGTTTTTTAAAGACCTAATACTTTATTTTTTTCTTAGCTTATTAAAAGACTTATTAAAAAAATGACCGATATTTTTAAGGGCCAAGATATGTTCTACACGCAGTATTTAATTGAAGCATCTATAATACTTCTAAGCGGTCAAATTTTCAAAACAAAAACATACGATTTTGTATGATTTTGCAGTATTTAGTATGGCTTCATCTTAAGTGATTAACTATCATTTTATATTATACTTTATTTTTAATTTTAAAATGTAGATTTAACAAAAACTAAAATGGTCGTTTGGACAATTAAGAACTAAGGCGACGAAATGTTGCATGGATTTAACAGATATCCAATTTTTGGCAGTACAAACATACAAAGAGATCTCGTGATTTTAACATAAATTTCAAACGTATAAATTATCTAACGATTTTTTTTTATGACTGCAATTTCATGAGAGATTTTGTAAGCCGTTGATGTCTATGAAATGCAATGATTACTAGTTTAATTCTGTCGTGCTTAATTTTAATGCTTCTTTGAAACACCAGGTATAATGGACGGACACCATCGTGTGATATAATTTGAAATAACCGGCATTATAATCGGCTCAGAGTTAGGCCGGCTGGTGTGGTGAAAATGTGAACTTTGTCGATAAGCCGGCTTCCAGTTTTCCCGTTATATCAAACAAAGTTATCAAAATGCTTGCACATTCTCCGTTAGATGCACACAACATTATTTTGTACAACCTCGCCATTATTTGTAAGTTCAAAGCTCGGCGCAAATAGAAGGCAAGGGAGCTTAATAAGTCGTTAAATAAATTAATTGCACCAGGGTTACAATGCCTTTAGCGCCAGGGGAGGATTGGAGCGGGGCCTTCTTAATTAATACCTTTGTGGATAGGGGACCGGCACCAGTAAAGTCGACGCCACCATTAAAACGTGCATAATATTTTTTAAAGCGTAAAGTACAGTACTGGACAACTTAAGTATATTAAAAGAAAAAAAAATGTGTGTGCAATTTGTACGTTTAATTTTTTTTAAATATGGCATATTTATTATTAACAAGAAGTTTGATATTTAAAAAATGCAGCTATACCTATTAAATATACCTCATAAGATATTACCTCATTGTGATATAAAAAGATAGCTCATATTAGTCGAAGATAAAATTGTGATATACAAACATACCTCATATTAGACGAAGACAAAATTGTGATATACAAACATACCTCATATTAGTTGAAAATAAAATTGTGGTGTACAAACATACCTCACATTAGTTGAAGATAATATTGTGATTTAAAAACATACCCCCTATTAGTCGAAGATAAAATTGTGATGTACAAACTTATCTCATATTAGTCGAAGATAAAATTGTGTTGTACAAATATACCCCATATTAGTCGAAGATAATATTGTGTTTTTTACAACATATCTCATATTAGTCGAAGATAATATTGTGATTTACAAACATACCTCATATTAGTCGAAGATAATATTGTGATTTACAAACATACCTCATATTAGTCGAAGATAATATTGTGATATACAAACATACTTCATATAAGTCGAAGATAATATTGTGATTTACAAACATACCTAATAAGAAGGTAATATTGTAATATACAAATATACCTCATATGAGTCGAAGATTTTATTATAAAATTGACACCACAAAGTGAATTTGCAAAGATTGAAGAAGTAGATAATATTGTTTATTCTGAAATTTGAAATGAAATATTGACAAAAGTGACGTTTAAATAAGAGGTCTCAGTATCCGAATCGGTAAGACGTTTGTCCCGGTAAGACCAGAGGTTCTGGGTAAGTGTCCCAGTTGCGACCGTTACCTCTTTTTTTCTATGTTTTGTTCTATTTTATTTTTTCGTTTAAATTATTAGTGTTATCTTCTTCTTTAATGATATAAAACATACCTTTTTGTCGCAGGTGCCAGATAAGATGAAACGACTTACTATTATCATGAAGCACACTCCTTGCTTCATTCATACATCGTCTCGTGCATGCTCTTATAATTATTCTGACTACTTCTCTAAGTTTATTGAATGGCTTTTGTACGTATTAAAACCTGAATCTTGTCTTCTTGTATATAAAAATAAATATTTGTTTGTTCGTATCTTACGCACTGCTATACTGTTCATCCGATTGCGATGAAACTTTGGTGATATGTTGTGCGAACGCCCGCGAAGGTTATAGGCTATATATAATGGTAAGCTCTGGCGTTATGAAATTTGGGTAAATGAAAATGTGTGCATTTCATATATTTTAGCGGCAGGGAGGGAAGAAATGAGGGGGGGTAACAGAGGAGGTGGCGTTCGCGGGAGGGGTAACGATGGAGAGGGAAGTTGGAGAAGGTGGAAGGGGAATTCGGGAGGGGAAGGAGATGCGAGAAGGGAACGGGGACGCATGGGAAAGGAAATGAAGCGATTTTTGTTTATTTATTTGAATGGCATTGCAACGCATGCCAGGTACCAGTTAGTTAGATATATTTTTTAAATTCGTTAGAATACTCGCTTTAATTTATAATTTCTATGTCCGATTTCCAATATGCACTTTGCACCGTTCTGTATCGTGAAATTTTATCACAAGTGCTTTCAGAGAAAATTCGTATAGCAGTCATTCGGACCTCCAGTTATATTGTCTGGGGTATAGAGAATACGTACGAGCGAATACAAAAGCTTTGTCTATGTGAACGGCTTAAAACTTTACACGCAAAAAATGTCACGGCCGTTCTATCAAAGGCGGACCGAGGGTTAAATTGTCAGTTGCGGCGGTTCCAGCCTTCCAGAGATTATCTGGGGTAAAAATTTTATTGTCTTTGTATTGAAAAATTACATAAGTATTCAATTCCAATTTTTGGACTCCACAGTTGTCGTAGGGATTGGCGTACAGTGAAATATTGTACCTACCCTAAGAAAAATGGACATATATATCATTTTCTGTGCAATTGGATGGGAGATTGAATGCTGATTTATGAGGCCACATCAATGTCAACGGAATATGAAAATATAATGTTTTTTTCTACCGATTTTTTTTTCGTTAATTCATTGGGAATTGACCGGTCAGTGGTTGAGTGGGCAACGCGTTTGGGTCCCACCCGGGCGTCCCGTATTCGATTCCTCGGCTGGCCAAGTCCTCCATCACAACACAAGCAACATTTTCGGCTTTCCGTGGTGGTAGTAGGACATTTTTAATCATTGTTGGGTTATTCGTAAGCCGGGAATGTTTGTCTTTTTAAAAAAAAATCATATAAAGGTAAAGTATTTATTTTTATTATCAATTTTAATAAAAGAAAAGCAAATACTTAATGAAAAATTCTTGTCCAATCTTAAAAACTACACATAGCCCACCCCTCGATCACAGAGCAATACAATGCTAATAGGTTATAAGTAAGTACAATATATTTGTAAAATTTATAATTCATCAGCAAAAAAAAAAAAATATTTTATAAAAAAATATTAAGTGATTAATGAAGCAACAGTAAGTGGTATTAAACGTAATATTAATCTGAACAAATAAAAAAAAAATATTGGGCAGTACATAATGATAATCCATTTAATTGTGATGACAGTCATTGTTGACATTAAAAGCTGTGAAAAAAATAATTTAAAAATTGCCGATAACCCTAACCTAACGTACCTAACCTATTTAACCAATTTTTTCCATCACTCTAAATGGTTTTGAGTTGGTTTCATTCCAAGTTGTCCGTCCAGTCACCGTATTCAGCATTCTAAGTAATTCGAATAATTGTACCTGTATTGCTTTGTTAAGCCGTGAGTTTTTTTTACGTATTTTATTTTACATTACGGAATGCTTATTGAATTTAAATGGATTAATAAAAATCTTAATTTTTAAGTATCCACTTAAAATGAATTACTTCAAGAATAACATTTTTACCCCTCCATCAGCTAAAGAATAAAATTTTTTTTTTACGGAAAACTTCGCCATTGCCTTTTAGTTAAAAAGGTTGGAAAATAATAATAGAATATTTTATTATTATTCTTACTTTATGAGTAAAACCTCAAATTGTAATATGTTAATTAAATGAAGGCAATATAAGCGAAACTCAATCGAAAATCTGGAAACAGAAAAATCAGAAAAAAGATATTGGCACCCCTGGGACTCGAGTCCCAGAGGTTGAGTTAAGTTGATTGAGTTTGGCTTATATTTTTTCATTCAATTAAAATAATAGAAGAAATATAATAGAGGAAGAGGGGAGAAATTATTGCTTTATCTTCGATGTGTTTCCAAAGTTATTGGCCCATTGAATTAAACTATAATAATAATTCAAATAAAAAATATAGTTTTATACCAAAAGAGAACAGAAAACCAAAATATTATATACTCTTATATTCAAGTTCAACAGATTAAAATATTGAATGTGATAAAAGATATCTGTAAATCAAGCGTTTTTTGCAAAATCATTTTTGTGTACAAAAGTTATCCGGTGTTAAACATAATGTATTTATGTATACATAAGTGTCTAGTATTCAAAATAACCTACATATATATACCTGCATTTATGTATGGATACATAGGAATCTGGTATTCAACGTCAATATTACTAAACTATGATTGAAAAATAACTTAATGAATCATTGAAGACAATATTAGCGCCTTTCAAACGAAAATTTGAAACCAAAAAAATCAGAAAAAGATTCCGTCGCTTCTAAAGATTAAACCCAGGATCTTGAATTATAGAGCGAAACCCCGGCAAGGCCAAGGTCCTGGTTTCAATTCCCAGATGCCACCGAATCTTTTTCAGATTTTTCTGTTTCAAATGTTCGTTTGAGGTGGCTAATATTGTTTTCAGTGATTAAATAAATAATGCGTAAAAGCTAAGTAATCTATTACAGAAAGTAAATGATCGAGTTGTCTCAAGGAGTTTGTTTTAAGGCTGTCTGATTAAAAAACCGTGCTTCATCTCTTTTTCACGATTTACCCTTATTTTTAAATGACTACTCGACTTCAATTATCTTTATAAGATTATTATATAAACCCTTTAAAAGTTTAATAAAATTTTCCTTCATCATAATAAATTATTTTAACTGGCTTATTTAAAGAAATCTTTAGCCGCATGGCCAGTATTTCTTAATTGGGAGACACGTTAAATAAAAAAAAAATCTTTTTTTGCCACCGAATATGAAAATGGTGAAAACTTTGGGGATGCGCTGACCTTAAAAAAGTGGCAGAGTTTGGCCATTTATGAACCGAGCCAAAGGCTACAGACCCTTTGGGCAAGTTCAAAATTACCGCCAGTCTATTCGGTTGACTGGTTAGTGGTTGATTTATTCTGGTGGAACCGAAATTTTGATTTTGAAATGGTAAAATAAAATGAGGGGTCAGAGAAGCGGGTTATTCTGGATTGTAATTTCAGAAGAGCGGACGAATAATTGGTGAATACTTTAATAGGCTTTTGACAGCCTCCGTGGTTGAAGGGTATCGGGTTTAAATCTTAGTAAAACATTTGTGTGACATTTATTAATTCATTAAACGCCCTGGTGAAACACCACCCTTTAGATATGATTTTATATTCTGACGGCCAAAAGTATTATAGTGATTTATTTTTGGGGTTTTAAGCCATGTTGCACTACTTCGTTCTCTAGCCAACGTTTAGGACAGCGTTACAGTGTCCATCACCAGGGCAGATGTGTAATCGATAGTGGTAAAGTGTGCGCTTATGTATGTAGTTGCGATAGCGTGTTCCAACTCCTGTACGAGTTGGTATAACGGTATAATTATTTTTTTTGCGTTTAGTTTTGGTGTAGCCGTCAATTACCGGATACCAAGAGATGTTGAGCGTAGGACCGTCGTCTCCATTAATATTAATGGATTTTTTATGAATTTTATATGCATCCGCAGTTTAATGTGTTTAATATGTTTTGGGTCTTCCCAGTATTACAGGAACAAATCCAAAGTAATGGCCAGTTTGAAATAAATGGTCAGTTATTCACAAAAATATTAAAACGCGGGTTTTCCAGCAGTGTTCTAGTTACAGAGAATGAAAAACTTTTAAAATCAATATGTGTGCTTCATATCGCTGCTAAAGAAAATGAATAATTTAAACCTACGTTGGATGTTAGAAGACTGTTTGATTTATCGGATTTTCTTACTTATAAATAACCCGTGCCAAAAAAATATAAATATAATCAATGAAAAAGTTCACTTTGGGAATTCATTGTATCAGTGAACATAAAAATTTAATATAAAATGGAATTTTTGCTCTTTCGAACGTCTGAACAATTAGTCTAGCCTCGGTACTAAATTAATTGAATGAACGCACTGATATTTGCACATTATGCATTTTATAAGTTTGCTGATAATCATTTAATTTATCGTGTGTGCAGTTAACTTTCATAGGACTGGACGACATTTATATATAAAGTAATTTAAAGTGGGGAGGATCGCTATTCCTTTCCCTTGAGAAACTTGGCGTATTTTTCAGTTGGTCCAAATATTACCGCTTTACAACAAAATGCAAAAAAATGAAATATTTCCGAACATATCCAAAAACTAAAAACTTTTTTGAAAGGTGATGAAATACGCTTTCAAATTTTATAATTCAAAATATGTTTTTATAATTTTTGAAATAAATTTTTCAACCTTACGTTTTTTCTAACTACAGTTAACAAAAAAAAACACATACATATTTTATAAGACAAATGTATAATAAACATTATTGTTACCTTACTTTTTGTCATTCCATGTAAAGATAATTAATAAAAAATTTCCAAGACTTCAAATTGTTTTTTAAAATTGCCATTCAACTTTGGTATTATATATTTTAATTTTTTCAACACTAGTTAGAACATATTTCTAACTGTAATATTAAAGGAATTACAGCGTTTTATATGAGACCTATATGAACTAGGACAAATTTGACCAATGGTGATTAAATGGATTCAAAAATTCGATAATCGCGCAAAAAAAAGTTATTGCTGTTACAGAAATTTGAGCTGCGGCAACAACTAATGCACATATTTGTGAAAAAATATTTTAAACCTTTTTCCAACCACTATGTTGTTGTCCTCCGCCGATGTTTATCTCGAAGAAAAATTACATCAACTCTAAATCGCAGCTGGGTAGTGTCAAACATATAAATATTTTTTCACTTTAAGACAACTTTACTCCGGGGACTGTCTCACCATATGGTGGGCTGATTAAATTTCCCAATCCGCCTCTTTCGCTTTCCTAGTAGCAAGTCTCATACGGTTGCAGTAAATGTTAACTTTATTATTATATGCAGCGGGAATGGCCTCAACAACTTATTTTTAGATTAAATTCTTCGGAGGATATCGCTGTCAAAGCTCGCCCCTGGCTCGTACTTTAAAGCTTGTTTATGATTCCTGGAATAAACCCCTGTCCCGCTCGGATCTTACCTTAAAACTTCATAAACAATTTTTGTATGCCTGATGCATTACACATCTTCGTTTAGCAAAATAAATTATAGTCAGTCTTTTCGGAGTGACTCAAAAGTCAAAAGATCGGGAATCGTCTTTTGCTGATCATTTTCATAATGTCTGAAGTCTAGCAACAATAAATATGAATTACATACTGTTAAATTGGTTTATATGGCATGCCAGTGAACTTTTTGATGTAATCCATTCACTTCTTGGTGCTTTTCTTCCTGTCTGGGATTACTCTGGGAAACTTGAATTGAACGTGCCTGATGAAGGCAGCCTAATTTTTCAAGTAGGTACTTTTTTTCAAGTTGTGGCTGTTTTTCATATATACAATCTCTTTTTAAAGTAAAAATAAGGAAATTGTTGTTTTGTTGTGACAATAATTATCTAGAGGTACCGCGGTGAAACTATTTACCTTTATTGTGGTTGTATCTTGAGATCAATTATGTCGCCCCTTCGCAGAGATACGGTGGTAAGTGATTGGTCATTCCTTTTTCCTTGCGTACCTTGTTTTTTCCTACACATACCCAATTTCTGCAAATGCCATTTCGTCTCGTTTCGTTTTTAGTATTTACAATCCATTACAAACGCATCTGAAACCGTAATTAGTAAGCAGTTTTGGATGCAACATTGGATATAAAGGAATCCAGTTATGGTAAAGTATCTGTATAAACAGCCAACATGCATAATTTGTTTTAATTTTTTGTACAGAAACCCATATATTCTTTTTCAGTATTTACTTTCGAGTAAGGAAAATGAAATTATTTCATTAAAAATGATCAAATCTTTTTTCGCCATTGAATTCTGCGGTACTCATTTAATTGGCGGCGTGGCGGTTGAAATTAACGTGATGATTTGAATTCTAGGTAAATAATCAAAACTCCCGCTGTACGTATGTCGACACACAGTTTACAATTACGTGGGTATTTCATTTACTTCAAGTCGACCGCTCAATGTTTGGCAGATACATGAGCCAAAAAATATTAACTCATGAAAATAAACAGCACTATTAGTCACACGGTATTTCCATTTTATTAGCTTAAAAAAACATGTGTGTTTATTTGGAACGGACATATCTAATTAATGACAACAATTTGTGGTCATTTTTTTGCTGATTTGTTCACGGTACCTAAATATTACCGAGATAGTCGAGATGACTAAAAGCAAAGACATGTGCGACTTTTTGGCGTGCAAAAGAAACGTGCATTTTCTTGTTGGCCTAATATATCTAAGAACCTACACGGGAGAGCTTTCGACAAAGCATTCTTAAAATAGTATCTACTGATGTATATTCTCAATACAGTCGGAGATGTCACGACGGTAAGTATTGCAATTATTTCTTTCTCGACATAAGTACATCCTAGTGAGACAGGCATCGAAAAATCAATAATAAAAATAAACGTGTTTTCTTTAACTGTTTTCGAGTCAATTTTCGTGCGCGTAGAATACGCGCCGCTCGTGAGTCCCCGCATTACTTATTACATTATTTTGCTGGTGTTTATACACGACGCGACGCGCGGCGACTACGGGTTTGACGTCAGTTGCGCGCTACTGAGAGTACTTTTACTTGATTGTCAGACATGGCATCCGAACATGATTAGACTTAAATACTCAGTTCCTTTATCACGCAATTTAACACACTTATAAAGAAAATATTTTAAACAAAGCCGTACCATTCAGAAACTCAGTAAACCTAAGGAAAAGATACATTTTAACGATTCCTATAGTAAATAAAGTTTGGGTCGATAGATCTACAAATATCTAGGAACAAATTGATTTAATAAATTGCCAAAAAATATAACATCACAAATAAATAATAACTTCCTCCCATACATAAGTATAGCTTTTTATGGGAGTACATCTATAAATATATAAAAATTGATACAAAATAAAGAAGATGAAATGTTTATTGAATACAAATAATTAAAAATCTGTTATCATTTGTGTTTATATTTTGTACAAATAAATTTAGTTAGCAAAAAAAAGCTAAATTTGTTCTGGAGGTGGGAAAATATCCATGTTTATATAACTACAATTTACCGGAATACGTAAGAAAGGATTTAGCGGAAAAGTCGTTAATTGAGGTTAGAAAATAAAGTCAATTTAACATCATTCTCTTGAAGACGACGAATGGCCTGCAATTATTACTTATTTTGTTGAATGTGTGAACACAATATTTTTTTGGATCATTTTTCATGCATATAAGGACAAAGGACAACATTGTTTCCACGGCAGTAGGTACGTGAACAAAATTATCAAGTTCAGTATATTTCGGGTAGCGTCGTGTACGGAAATCAGCTTTAAATAGTAGCATATCGGTAAACTACTTGTGGTTGCGTCATAGTCGCTTAGTTAGTACGAGTAATAATAATAATAATAATAATAATAACCATCATCCAAATTCAGCTATAGAACGTATTAATTTACCCAGAAATTTAGGAGGTAGAGGTATAGTCAAAATAACATCTTTAAAACATAATCAGGTAGAAATGCTAAGAAATTTTTTCCATAGGAAAGCTGATAGTTCAGAAATGCACAAAATAATATGCAAGGCAGATAGAAATATTTCACCATTAAATTTATACGACGAGAATGCCAGCATTCTTATAAATACCAACCAGGAATTATTAGATTCCTGGTCAAATAAAATTCTTCACGCAAAACACTTCAATTACCTCAACCAAACATATGTTGACAAATTTTCGTCAAACAAATGGTTGAGTATTGGAGAGTTGAGCGCAGAAATAGAACGCTTTATGCTTGCCATACAAGATAGAGTCATTAATACTAAAAATTATAGGAAGAATATCATCAAAGATGCAAATCAAATTGATGATTTATGTAGAAAATGTTTGGCTTTTCCGGAAACTATAGAACATATTATATCGGGATGTTCTGTATTAGCGCCGTCCGAGTATACATTTAGGCACAATCAAGTTTTAAAAATAATTCACCAAAGTTTGGTAATTAAACATAACTTGATTGACTGCCGTAATGTACCATATTATGAATATGAACCAAATTCATTTTTAGAAAATGAATTTTATAAAATTTATTATGATAAAACTATTCTGACAGACAGAACAATTAGTCATAATAGACCCGATATAGTTTTACATGACAAAATTAAGAAAATAACTTATATCATTGATGTCGCTAAACCAAATTCTTGTAATATTCAGAAAACTGTTTCTGAAAAAATAAGAAAATATACAGATTTAGGAAATGAAATTAAAAGAATTTGGCATTCTCAGACTATAAAAATATTACCATTTGTTATTTCGGCTACTGGCATTATACCTAGCTCTCTCATTCAAAATTTAGGCGTATTAGATTTGTCAAAAAATTTGTACATAAAAATGCAAAAGTCGGTCATTTTAAATACATGTAGGATTACGAAAGATTTTTTAAATATTTATATTGAGGGATCAGTAGGATTTATCGGACCAGTTAGGATTTCATCAGAGCCGAACCCTCTGATATGAAAATATCTGGAGTCGGTGAAATATTTTCCCATTATGTTTCTGGTGGATTGACGTATTGTTCTTGTATTGTTTTATTCTTATATAGTGCAATTACATTGCGTTAATTTACTAGATATTCATTTGTGGAAAAGTGTGTGGAAGGGTTTAGTCTTTCATTTGGGAAAGATTCAACCCGGACATGAAATCTGGAGCACCGTAAATAAATATATTGGATAATTTATAGAGCGCCGTTTTTGTGAAAAATCACCTCAAGGGCGCTGAGTATCTCCAAGCACTAAGGGCCTTACTTAGGTCAGTGATAAGCAACTCGTGAGCCAATTTCGAATGGATCATAAGTTTTTTCGAACTACCCACTTGGCTAAAAAAAATATAAAAAATTATGCAATAAAGAATATTCAACGGTTTCTGTTGTTTTAAAAAAGAGTTGAGCGGAAAACTTCAGCCTCTATTCAAAGTTTTGAATTCGCTTTTTGCCGCTCAACACAATAAGATTTTCTATCATTTTCTTAGACAAAATTCTTGGTTAAGAAAAGCTTGGAAAGTTTTCATGGCTAAATTTTGTTTAACTTTATAAACGAAAAATCAATAGTTGCCAAAAGCTAGAAGTAGGTATTCTATTTATATTCTTTATTTCAGAAAATTAAAAATCAACAGTACTTATTGGTTTGGCCATGGATATACAAATTTTGTCGCCTATGACTCTTTGTTTTTTGCTTTCTCATTTTTTTAAATAAAAAGTACATTTTAGATAGGAAAAATAGGTTTGCGACACCACCGACTTCAAATTTAATGACGTCAAGACTCAAGCTGTAGGTACGCAACCCCCTGCGCCCGCGAACAAATAGAAAATTGATAAATTGGCCCTTCGGCTAAAAACGTTGATCGTCAATGGCTAAGATACGCGAGTGAAAGGTTTTAGTTTTAATGTACAACAGTCAAGCAATACATGTGCAGTTTGTTGAGTTCTGGAATCTTTTAAAGAAAAATTATATTAATTCTTCACAAGAGTCTCAGCTGCTCCCGTCTGAAGTCAGTGAGACTATGGCATCCCCAATGGGGTATTTTGTGAGGCTGAAGGTAATGAGGAGGGGAAGGAGATAGGAAATAGAAAGGTGGGGAAATATCTGGCTATTCAAATCTGGTCACCAAATATGGCTAAGGCCATTTCAAACAACGCGTTTCAATTCTGAATGGTGGTTATTTATTGTTATCAAGATTATTTAGTAGAACTCCATTTTAATTGTAATTTCCTTTATATATTTAATAATATTATTATTTAATCTATAAAAACAGCTTATTTTAAACAAGTTCTGCTGTATAATTATAACTATGCGTGACAGCTGTTTCGCCTTCTGAAGGCATTATCAAACTGTGACCACTTACAGAATTTTTTTTTACTGCATCTAGATAGATATTTACGATGACTAATTTCTAATTTCTTAAAATAAACTAACTAACTTTTGATAATGCTTTCAGAAGGCGAAACAGCTATCACGCGTAATAATAATTACATAGTAGAACTTGTTTATAATAAACTGTTTTTTTTATAGATTGAATGGTGGTCTTACACCAGGGCGCTGCCGATAGTATCTTTCACTCTGGAACGTGCCGCAAATATACTATATATTATTTTAAATGAATTAATCGTGAAATAACATAAATAATTAATCAAATAAAATTTATTTGCCCACGCCGGGATTATATCCCGCGATCATCGGATTGCGAATCAAGAGCCTTACCCCTAGACCATGCCGGCTGTCTGGAATCTTTTGCAATTGCAATCGCGCTGAAGTATTTCTGTTTGGATATTTGGTATTTCATGTAATGCTTTCCTATCTCAATATCCAACATTAACCTTTATAGTCCGCTTGACTCGAAACTCACTCATCACGATAAGCCAACTTCCAGGCTCAGTAATGAAATGGACTTCCTACACGGAATGTGAAATAGAAGCATTCTTGCAGGCAACAAAGCGAGACAATCATGGAACCTGTGATGTCTACACGGAAATGATTATACCCAACTTACCAGTTATATTAAAATGTGGATGTTACGATGAACCGTGGAACCGTACCAAAAATAAATCTAAGAATAGATTATAGGGTAAAACGAGTGGCATTAATTACTGTAATATTATACCTGTTCCTGAAAACGCAATTTTAAATTTTGCTGCCATCACTAAACGTTATCCTTTACGTTTAGAAAACGACTATCCTTTACGTTTAGAAAAAAAAATAACAAGTTTGCAGTTCAGACCTTTAAAAAACCTTTAGAAATCTAAAGGAGACAAGAATGGGGATCGATTTTTCTATCTAATTATCTTGCAGGCTAAATCCTATAAATGTATGTTTTTGTCTCTTTTTGGTGTCGATTTTTCGTTTCATCGAGTTTTAATAACCTACCAATAGAAATTACAAGCATTAGTAACAAAGTACAATTGTATAATTCTATCAAAAAGTATTTTAGAGAAATAATCAATGGGAAAACATAATAACTAAAAACTAAATCTGTTTTTCTTTTACTGAGTACATGGATGTTTGTGTTTTTTTACTTAAAGGGTCTTGATTATGTGATTTCTGTATATTAACTGTACCTACCAATATATGTGACACACGTGACTGTATTAACTGTACTATGTGAAATGTAAACTCTTCTTTCATCCAAAAGCAAATGCTTTTCATGGAATATAAGTAATGTTATAATATGTTCCATTTTTTTAAGATCAAAAAAAAAAAATTACAACGGTGCTGCAGAAATTTTCACGTCAAAAATTTAATTGTGCAATTCACACGTGGTAGATGTGAAACATTCAGAAAACTAAAGTAGACAAGAGTTGGGAGGCTACAAAACATTGCACAGAGAGGAGACCGATTATTCTATCTCATTCTCTCGCTGGCTAAATACTAAAGATGTATGAGTTTGTCTCTTCTTCATTTCATCGAGTTTCAAATTACAACGGTGCTAAAGATATTTTAACTACAAAAACACAAGTGTCCAGTTCACACGTGTTAGAAGTGAAACTTCATTCAACTAAAATAGATAAGAGCGGGGAAACTACGAAGCACCGCACAAAGAAGAGACCGAATATCCTAGCTCATTCTTTCGCTGGCAAAATCCTATAGATTTATGTGTTTGTCTCTTATTAGTGTCACTTTTTTGTTTCATCGAGTTTCAAATCGCAACGGTGCTAAGGAAGTTTTTACTTCAATAAATCTATGAATAGGTTATGGGATAAAAAAACCGGAAATAATTACTGTAATAGTGTACCTGTTCCTGAAAACGTATTGCAATTTTAAATTTTGCTGCCAAGACTAAATTCTAACCTTCACGTTTACAAAAAAAAATCCAACATCGCGAAAGATTCCGCTTTGACTTATAGACATAGGTATACATGTGTATGACTTGCAGACATATACATGTGTATGAATCTGTCAAAGCTACAAAACGATACGAAATCCACCTTTAAAATCTTTTCACATCCCCTCACCCCCCGCCCCCGTCACCGCATTTACTTCCGTCTCATGACTTTGTGACATAGTTTCACTTTAGAAATGAAACCTTCTGGTAAACATAGGTTCAAGTAAAAGATTTTTCTGAATAAAAGATAAATAAAACTAAAAAAAACTTTAAAAACGTCATAAAATTAAAAAAAAAAAAATTTAAGAGGCTTCAAAATAATTAACCTGATTTCCACACAAAAGTCCGTGTGGAGCCATTGGGACTGTGTCATCCCTAATTGGAGTCCAATGTCAGGATGAAGATATTGAAAGAGGAAGGAGGTAGAAAGAGATGGAAGAGGCGGACAGAAGCAATTTGGGAGACGTGTATGAAAAACCATTTATTGCGAAACCAACACCTCTGACTTATGTAGGTCACCCTGTGATTCCTATGTGTGGTGACTTAGCAGGGGTGTCCGGGTTTATGAGAATGAGGTTTGTTAAGGTCTTGGCGACGGACGCATTATCATAAATGGTTTAAACTTTCCAGTTGGACTCTCTCGACTCATCGTCTTGGGCCGCAGCGGGAGGAATGAATTCATACGTCTGTTCAATAAAACATTTCTGGACACACAGGCCCCCCCGATTCCTACCTACCCTTTTCATTTCCAGATCTTCCTCTCCCTAAAAATACCCTTCATATAGCATCCCCAAAGATGATATAAGCCCCGAGAGAAGTTTTTTGTTGTTCTGCGTGAAGTTAATGCTTCCTTCCCTGTGTGAAGCAAATGTAAAATAAAATAGGAAGTCCCTTGCAGTGGCAGTGATCACTTAACACTGCTGAAGCCATTTTACAATAAGACTATACGACTAGGTTTATTCTCTGAAACAGACAAATAATAGTGTTTCAACATTATTCCCATGGTATTTTAAAGTACAGAAAAAATAAAGTTCACATGAAGCACGTATTAGATTGTACGTGGTAAGGCTAACAATATATCTTCTTAAGGTTGTCCGGGTTATATAAGTCCCCTGCCGCTTTAACAGCCCTATCCAACAGCCTTCTTGTTTTATACCAGCACTGCAGTGACACGGCAATGCAAATAAATTGCAAGACAAGTGAGTTACGGCCTTCCTCGTAGGCCGCCATTTCCCATGGCCCAACTACCCCTACCTCTCATTGTCGTACCGTAGAGAAAACTGGTTAAAACATACCTTCCACCCCATTAAAAATATTCCTACTAAAGGAAAAATATATGTTTTATTTTCACAGGGTCGTGTTAAATAAATTGGGAAGACTTTTCTGGTAATATACGCTATTTATACAACACCTGTATTGATTTGAGAGAAATTATTACCATTTTGGCTGGGAAAATACGGATCGCTACAAGCACTTAATATGCGAAATACTCGGCCCTTATTAGTAAGTATATTTGAAGAACATATATTCAGTGATCCACCAGATTGTAATTTACGGTAGGTACCTGGGTTTGAAGATTTTAATAATTTGAAAGCAAAAATTAGCACAAATTTGCGATTATGAGTAATGCTACATGGATTAGTAAATTAATTTGGTAATGTAGTGATAAATGAGGAGATAGGGAGCAGAAATGCTATACTGAACAATGTTTTACCTAAATATTACGTATGTTCATTTTACATTTGAAAAATTAAAAACATTTCAAAACCCGTAAACCGGCAACCCTGTCTGTCACTGTGTCACTCACTGTGAGTGAAAACACGATGGGTTATTTTCACAAATTATTAATATCGTTAAAAATGAGTGGAAGATTTAAAATATATTTTTCTGATTCTGATATTTCAATTTTAATTCATTTATCTGAAAAATCGTACATTACAAAACGGTTCCAACTGGATACAAAGTCATTATGACATAGAAAACGCCACTGGCTGGTAGACGGCTGTTACCGATATTGCCCGGCGTGACGTCAATGCCGCCGAATTCACGAATAAAAACGAACATGTCGTTTTGTAAATCGAAAATAGAATACTTTAAATCGTTATAGAAAATTTAAAAACAGTTAAAGGACCCTTACAGCTATCACAATTTTAAAATTGTAACCAGCCGAGCGATTCAATATATTTTGTGAGATTGAGATCTCCTGTCAGATTTGTGTAATTTTCTATGGCTGTTATTTGCTTTTTTATGGGTATCGGCCAGCTTCACCGATTTAAAACGATCTAAACTAAAATATGTGAAAGCTCATAGTTGAAATCTGATATCGGCCCATAGAAAAAGCAAATAACAGCCATAGAAAATCACACAAATCTGACAGGAGATCTCGTCCATCAGGAGATCTCGATCCCACAAAAGATATAGAATCGCTGGGATGGTAAAAGATCACCCCGTGGAAAGGTAATAAACCACGCTTAAAACAAAATTTGAATACTTTCTTTCTACATAAATATTATTTTAAAATGTGCCATAATTATTACAGCTGTCCAGGCGCCATTTGGCTCAGAGCCGCACACATTAAATTCTAATAATTCTTAAAAACGACTCACCACCGAGTGCTGAGTTTAGCATTGAAATTATTGATTTTGATGAAGTCGCACCTGTCATAGTATTCCGAGCCAAATCCAAATGCACTCCGCTATTATAATGTTACTTCTGTTTTAGCGCCCTGGGAGGTGGACATACTTATTGATCCAGGCATAGCGAACAGGAGGACTATAGGCTCTAGATTGTAGGTTGTATGGGAGGTCGACGGTAGAGCCCAACTTGCGCAGGTCAAAATGAATAATGAATTAATTTCAAAATATTATGTATTCTAACACCGAAATGTGTTTAGTACTGTTTAGCGCTGTATTTTATTTCAGCAACTATCTATGTAGAGGCGATAAATCTTAAAAATTGCAGCGATGTTATTTTTCACTACCTATTCACTAAAGGGTAAAATAGACATCTGGTGTAATTAATTAGTAATTAATTAATATAATGTTGTAATTTACTTCTGCATATATCTATACAGTTGTGATAAATCTTTAAAAATGGAGTTATACTATTTTACAATAGGTATCTACCTATTCACTTAAGGGTAAAACAGATATCTGATTTTGTAATTTACTTCAGCATCTATCTATGACATTTGGTGAGAGATCTTCAAAGGTAGCGACACTGTTTTCCAGTATAGTCTATTCATTAAAGTGTAAAAAAATTCTTTAATGCTTTAATTTACTTCAATATCTTTCTCTCACAACTGGTGTGAGATTTTCAAATGTAGCGATAATATTTTCGATAAAATATTCAATAAAATGAAAAATAGATATTTAGTGAAATAAGTTACGCCATCATCTGTCTACACATCTTCAAATACAGTGATATTATTTTTCAGTAGGTACGAACCTACTGAAAAATAAAAATAGGTAGGTACCTATTCTTCTTCTTGTGCCCTATCAGGTCCACCCGACGTTGGCGATCACTCTTGAAAATGTCTCTCTGTCTTGCGCTGCCCGGAATAGCTCCTCCACACTTCTAATGCCGGTCCATATTACCATAGGTACCTATTCACTAAAGTGTAAAATAGATATCTGATATTATAATTTACAACAACATCTATCTATGACATCTGGTGAGAGATCTTCAAATGCAACGAAATTATTTTCCACCTATTAGTTAAATTTTAGTTAAATTTTTTAAAAGCAAGACAAACATTCCCGGGTTACGAATAACCCAACAACGTTTGAAAATCTCCTACTACCACCACAGAAAGCCGAAAATTTTGCTTGTGTTGTGATGGAGGACTTAGCCAGCACAGGAATCGAACATGCGACGCCCGGGTGGGACCCAAGCGCTATGCCCACTCAACCACTGACCGGTCAAAACAGGTACGTATTCACTAAAATAGTCATTCAATTTAGTAATTTACTTCAGCGTCTATTTATGGTGTGAGATATGTGTGAGATCTTCAAATGCATCGAAATTATTTATCTGTAATAATAAATGGAATATTTACAGTTGGTACCTATTCACTAAAGTGTAAAATAAACATTTATTGCTGTTACTTACTTCAGCACCTATTTATCACACTTCGTGTGAGATCTTCAAATGCATCGATTTTATTTTTTCTGTAATCACAACAGAGTTAATAACATCGTTGGTTATAATAAATTCTTCGACAGCTAGTGCGCCATTACTGAGAGGAATTTATTGCTATGATGTATTTACATTGCATCTGTTGTGAGATTTGTGTTGGATCTTCAAATGCATCGATATTATATTTCTGTAATCACAAAAGAGTTATTAACTTCGTTGGTTGTAATAAATTCTTCGATAGCTAGTACGCCATTACCGGTAGGAATTTATTGTAATAATTTAGTTCCGCATCTATTTATCACATCTGGTGTGAGATGTGTGTGAAATCTTAAAATGCATGGCTCTAGACGGAAGTAGTTGGGACTCTTATGAGGTAAACACATAATTTGTTTTTCTGTTTTCTATATTTTGTTAACCCTTGAACATCTGTTGAAGAAGTGAAATCTTCAGAAAGCTAAAATAAACAAAAGTGGGGAAAATACTGTATATAAAAACTACTGTATATAAACTGCTGTATCTTAAGAAGATCTTACGAAGCTGTATACCTTTATCAACATGAAGAATGCTTTTTTTTCCATATTTTTATCGTCGAATTTCAGTGCACCTTTTCTTATACATTTTTTAATCAACTATTTTTTCGTTTTCTTTTTCGGAGTCGCTAGATGTCGCTTTCGTTTGTGTTTTCTATTGCCTGTTTATTCTGAAGTGGTTTGAAGATCGGATATTGATTTTACAATAATATTTATATATATATATATTTTGCATTTTGTCGGATTCGATCCTTGGTCCGCAAGAGGTTTGTCGGGCGCTTTAAACCACTACACCAAAAGAGACTTACGTGGGAGTGTGGATTTATAGTATTATATTTTAACCGAGTACCCGTGAATTAAATAAATATTTTATTGCTATATCATTCTCTCGAAGGCTAAATCCTATAGATATATGTCTTTGTCTCTTTTTAGTGTCGCTCGCTTCCGCTTCATCGAGTTTCAAATCACAACATCACTTCATAACAAATCATCACTTCAAAATGTAGAACAATGAATGCAAAAGCCCTCTGCACGTTTAAATAAAATAAATAAAGAAATAAAACAACCCTTTCATTTTCTAGCTACTCGGTAAAAAGAAGGTAAAATTATTTCCATTAAAGCGAAGTAAAGTAAAGTACAGTACACACTTAATTTGGATAGTTTGACAGCAGCCAGTAGTGTTTAGTACAGCTTGGTGTACTTAGTGCCTGCCGACTCGGCAGCGCACGTGCAGGAACGCATAAATTACGTATTTATTGTACGGTGCACATTACGCTATAATGACGATGCGTTCCACGTTACGCGGTACGACCCATGAACGCCATTAGTCTATTTAAATGCTATTAATGCTTTCCATCCGTTTGACATTATCGTTATCAACATAATGCGTGGCGGGCCAGATCGGGAGAGAGTGGTTGAGGGATATCTATCCTAGACCTCTCCAGCCGGGCTCTCTCGACCTTAAACCGCAGTGGGAGGGATGTCACTCCTGAGACACATTGAGCGCAGATTTCTACCCCCCCCCCCCCTCCACATACCGTCTTCCTTTCCAGAACTTCCTCTCCTTTCTTTCTTAAAAAAACCTTCACACAGCATCCCCAAAAATGACATATACCCTGAGAATTTTTTTGTTTTTTCAGGGCCTCCTGTGTGGAGCTAATGTAAAAAAATTAATTATTAAGAACAATTTTTTTAAAGGCCCTGTTGGAATTGTCCGTGATTTAGTAACATTTATTGTGTACGTTATAGTGTATGTGAATACGTATGTAGTTATGTCTTTCAATAGATGTTGTCCGTATAGGTAGTTATATGCAGTTTTAAGGTGTCTGAGGTCATTAATCTGATAGTATTAATAGCCCACGATCTGCGTGTGGTTGAATTCCAGAACCCGACTTCCATTGCATGTCCGACGTCACGCCTTATACACCGCGCCACAAATAAATAGTGTTCGTGAAATTTCAAGCAAAGCTACTGTTGTAATTCGGCTTTTTTTTATAGGCGGCTATATGCTATATGCAATCGTATGCAATATATATATTTTTAATATGAATACAGCACAAGAGTCCCAACTGCTCCCGTCTGACGCCAGTGAGACTACGACATCCCCAATTGGGGTATGTTGTGAGGCTGAGGGTAGTGGGGAGGGGAAGGAGATAGGGAAGAGGAAGGTGGGGAAGTACCTGGCTATTCAGATCTGGTCACCAAACACGGCTAATGCCATTTCAAGCAACGTTTCAATTCTGAATGGTGGTCTTACACCAGAGCGATACAGGGAGTATCTTCCACTCTGAAACGTGCCGCAAATATACTATATATTATTTTTAAATGAATAAATTGTGAAATAACACAAATTAATCAAATAAAATTTATTTGCCACGCCGGGATTCGATCCCGCGACCTTCGGTGCGCGAATCAAACGTCTTACCGCTGCGTTACGACGACTATTTTACATATTATGGCGTCATTGCGTGTCTCGGTTACTTTGTCACGGTTACTTTGTGTTGGTGACTAGCTGTCACTGCTCCCTGGATCACAGTGGACCGAGGAACTGGCTATTTTTATATTATGAGAGAGACAACTTTCGCCCGTTCGGGTCTAAAACACGAACGGTTACGAAGATAACCGATCATATAAGATTGACGGCTAGCACGGCACTAGGCGGCAGATCGCTGGCAGATTAACACAGATAATCCATAATAAGTTCAGTTAGATATTCATTGTAAATACAAAATGATTTAAAAAAATACTTGTAATCTAAACGAACTGAATGAAGTATTAAGGAAAACTCCCATCCATCATAAATATATTGTTAATTGGATAAAATAGCAGTGCTAATGCGCGTTTTCATCCTCCGACAAAATATCCCCGACAAAACATCCTCCGACACCTGGATATAATATCCCAAGGACAAAATATATCTCCACTACGCTGTATTCTTTCTTACAACTATTTTGCAACAATTATTTATTGTCTTGTCTATAGAGCAAGAGCCCGTGACGATCAGACCTTCGTTATTTTATAAAACCTGAAAGTTTATCTGTGTATGTCCCTAATACAGGTAAAGATGATCCCCGACTATGAAGTTTGGATCACGGTGGCCTCGAAAGATAGCAGGTTGCAGAGGTATATAAAATTGCACCACAATTTCAAGAGCATTTTGCTCGTACTTTTACAAATTTCGTACTATTTAACTCCCACGCGCTTGCATGTATATATCGCGCTTGTACCTACGGAAGACTTTTAATGTGTCTGACAAGGTGAAGGAACCATCGAAACTGTCTGATTACTGAGAAAACATATGTTGATATTTCCTCAAGTAACATATATAAAATTCAGCTTTTATACTTTAACTTAAGTACATTTATAATTAATTAATATAATATCTTTCAAAGCCACCGTGATCCAAACTTCATAGCAGGGGATCGTCTTTACCTATATTAGAGACATACACAGAGAAACTTTCAAGTTCTATAAAATAACGAACTCTTGGACTATTATTTTGGTCTGTGTTTGAACAATAATTTACTGTCTTTACAGGATGTCTGCATTATTTTTATGCCATTTATTTGTTAGGTTAGGTTTTAGTAGATATTTTGTTGTAATAGCTGGAGAGGTCAAATGATCTACCAGCCTCTAACGGTCCTCCCGGTATGGAACTGGTAAGCAGGCGCATCCACCGACTAGACCTTAACACATCTCACCCGATTAACCTCTGCTAAGTTACCGAACACAGCAAACCTCTTGGGGGTGACTTATGGCAAAAACGTTGGATTATTTTATAGGAGGATGTTTGTCGTGGGATGAAAATGCGCGGAACCAATAGCAGTTCACACTAAAGTATTACAGGGTACTTAAGTAAAAGCATGTATATTTTACTTCCCTAATTGAGAATTTCTCGTGTTTAGGGAGGGAGTACTATTATGTTCGGGAATATATGGACTACCATGAACCCCTTTTTTGAACGTCGTTTATATAAAAGAGGAAGATATTACAACGAAGCTTTCAGCGGAATGCCTATTGTTGAAATTTACAACGTAGAACGGTTCATTTGAAAATTACATCTATATTCCTTTTTAACCCCCGACGCAAGGAGTGGTGTTATAAGTTTGACTTTCTTTGTGTGGCATCGTAACTCCTAAACGAATGGACCGATTGTGATGCGGTTTTTGTTTGTTTGAAAGCTGACGTGATCGAGATGGTTTTTAGCTGCAATTCCTGAAAATTTGTTGAGGCGTTCAAGGTCATCAGCTATTTTTTGTGTCGGGGGTTGATTAAAATTTTGAAAATATCAGTTATTAGTTTATTTATAGTTTAATGTAAGTTGATTGGTTTCAAATTTAACGTTCAATTTTATTAACAAACGAATAGATAACAAGTAAGTTGTATTTAAATCATAGAAAAATGAAACTAAGGTAAAAAAATAAAAGACCAATGACGCAGAAAACCCCAAAAACAACAATTTTTTTGTTTTTGTTTATTTAGATTATTTTAACTTTTACTTTTTTACAAATTATTTTCCTCACGGCCTCCTGTACACAATATTACTCCTGTATAAAATAACAGTGCATATGCATATGCATTGGGAATGCCATAGTCTCACCCAATCCCAGCGGTTGGTAGTTGTTGGGATTCTTGTGTGAAACTCAAATAATAAAATTTTAAAAAATAACCAATCTGACTCTCCATAACCTGATATGACACAAATAAAGTATTTAAATCAACTGATTGTGCTATGTTACGTTCTTAGATTTTCACGGCCAAAAGCATTTTCGTTGTTTGTTTTTGGGGTGTTATGCCGTGTTGCGCTACATCCTTCTTTAGCCAACGTTTCGGATAGCGATGCAGGGTCCATCATCGGGGCAGATCCAGCAGATCCGACAGATGCAACACGGCATAACACCCCAAAAACAAACAAGGAAACTGATTGTGTTGTTTCGTCGTTGGTCATACCAGACTTCTGCATCATATTATATTATCAATACACTCCTTTCTTCGTTTACCCACACTATATGCCAAAAACATGGCCATTGGCATATGCCAACAGGCTAAATCTTAAAGATGTACGTGTTTGTCTCTTTTTAGTTTCTCTTTTTAGTGTCGCTTTTTCATTTCATCAATGCATTGATAAGTACCAATTAATTTGTTACAAAACTTTGTATAAAAGGGTCGGTGATTTGTCAAAATATTTTATTGTCGATTCAATCCATGGGCATGCGTAATTTAAAAAAAAAAGTATTTTTTGACATACGCCGTTTTATAATATGAGCAACGATATAATCGTTAGGACCCGGACGTGAAGAAACAAGCAAACTAAAAAAGTATCTGGTGTGCGTACCTCCATATTTCATACACTAATGGATTTTTACGCTTGCAACTGTTGCAAAGCAACTATCTCCTCAACTACAGTCTGTCTGCGGGCTCCACAAAATGTTAACAAATCTTTTATAGCTAACTCTCGCAGACGAGATACTTTAGTCGCGGCGACAATTACATTGCAACATATCATACATATTTCTATGTTCCAGATGGTTATCTCCGCTACCGAGAGCATAGACTGTTCTGCCAGCCTGCAGAACTAACTTGCCAAGAATCATGCAGGAGAGCAATATTACTGTTGGAACAAAATCAATTCTGATATCGATATATTTAGCATCAGTAAAGCTACCTTTAAAAGGCTTACTGCTTATATTTTATGTAGGTAATAGTAGTTTTAAAAAAAAACATTTTTA
This sequence comes from Limnephilus lunatus, assembly GCA_917563855.2. Classification (NCBI taxonomy): domain Eukaryota; kingdom Metazoa; phylum Arthropoda; class Insecta; order Trichoptera; family Limnephilidae; genus Limnephilus; species Limnephilus lunatus. The sequence goes on along the minus strand of OU830597.1, from coordinate 80,103,278 downwards.
AAACAGACAAAAATTTGTAATAATGTAAAAAAATAATTATATTTTACTTAATTGAATTGAAAAATCATAAAAATCCTTTACGATAAACATGGAGACCGTGGTATCGCGTCGCTCATGCGTTCATGTGCGACGCGATACCACGGAGACTTTTTTGAATTTGTACGGATTTTGGAATGGCGTCCTACATATGTCACGTCACCACGACTAAAGTCTCTCGTCTGCTGGCACCCTTAGTCACCAGAAAAATGAAACTTAGTTCAAAATGAAAAGAAGAATAATTATTCTCTCGTTTAATTCAAGGTTTCATGAAATAATAAAAAAATAAAGTATGCAAAATATTATAATAATAAAGGTCAAAACGAGAACTAGAAACATTTGTTTAATTTTTCGTCTAATGGTTGATTTAAGTTAAGTTATCTCTTATTTTACATTCAAGTTTTGATAAAAAAATGAACAATAAAGAGCGAAAATACATTTGAAATCTTAAGGTCACCAAAAAATGAAACTAAATTCTAAACGAAAAGTTCCTCTTAAAAAAATATATGTCATTTTTAAAGATAATATACGCGTTTCACGCCGAAACACATTTTATATGAAATTCCATTGATAGAAAAAAAAATCGCGAAGTATGCTCCGAAAATTATTATAAACATATTCATTTCGCTTATTTTAAAAGTTATATGTATGAAAAAATTCACAGTGTTTCATTAAATGCTCTTTTAGATATTCCCCACGAGATTTTTGCTCTATTTTAAACGAGTCGTGTTTTATTAAACATTTTTACCAATTTCGCTTCAATTATATCGTTTTAAATAATATAAGCGCACTCTCTCCAACATTCGTAATTAGGTACATATCTCTCCATCTTCTTCTTTTTGAACGGGGATACGGCGCCTTAACCAAGATAGACACAAATACATTTTATGTATAAACCACCTCACCAAACTGATCCTTTACCGAGATGGCAGAAATGTTATTTAAATTAAACGATAATTTTAGCATGGTTAATTTAAGTTAGTCGTTTTAATTTGGGAGGCTGGTATGAAACCGCCGCTACGGGAACCATTTATTGAATAAACAAAACCTCTGCCGTAGGTCACCCCAAGTGGTTCACTACGTTTGGTGACTTGACATGGGATCCCAGCTTCATTGGGTGAGGTTTGTCCGGGTGTTGGAGGCGAATGCACTGCGTGACAGGCCGTACCAGGCGAGACTGATCGAGGGAGACATTTTGACCCATCTAGCAGGATTCTCTCGGAACAACGCCTTGCACTGCAATGGGTGAGATGGATTCACACGTCCGTCACTCCTAGATACACTCACCCCTAGAATCCTACCCCTATTTTCTTTTATTAAAATGCCCTCCATAAAACATCCCCAAATATGATATAGATCCTCAAGGCCTCCTGTGTGGAACTAATATAAAAAAGGTAGGTTGTCTCTCATTTCACGTTCATGCTTCGATAAAATAATAAACTACGAAACGTATTTCAAATATTACAGTCACGAGGAAAATGAATCTAAGGTCAAAACGTAAATCGATAGTTGTACAGGGAATTAGGAAATAGTGAGCGATGCCAAAATAACCGGCTAGGATTGCTGGCACGCTTTCAAAAATTCTTCTGAAAAGCACCTGTCCCTTTAAGCAGCTCTCTCCCGTCCCATTTCGCCTCATCTCGGCCATCGCAGCATCTCGTCTGTACCATTAATATAAATCCAGAATCCAGCCAGACGTCATCGGCAAAGATTCACCGATTTCGAGGAAATAAAAAACACAAATCAGAGCATAATCGTTAATCTTTTAACATCATTCTCGGGTTTATACGAAAATAAAGCTCCGGTGAAACATTCTCGTCGTGATTTGTGACGTATATCGTATTGTTGTACATTGTACGACAGATATAAGTTGGTACACTGGGTTTGTTTTATAATTATTATTATCTTTACAACGTATTTTGTGAGAGAGGTTGTGGATAAGCGATATCATATATTTTTACATGTGTGAGAAGCCAGATTGAAAATTTTCACGCCTGCGTAGATAAATACGATGTTTTTACGATAAGAGCCAGAATGGGCGCCAGATTATTACTTGCACGAATTATGTAGTTTGTATTGCTTAATCCTACGTAAATGCAGACTTCATCAGTAGCATATTGGGTAACACATTTTACTTTAGTTGGGAGGCTGGCGATTCATTTTCCCACTCGAATAGGTAGGTACCTACCGCCAATACAGTTAATATTAATTATTATTAATTTAATACGTTGTCGCCCAACCAGTACAGGATTATGACGTATGGTGGCCCCATTAATGTAATGGCTTAACGAAAATAGTTTTACTATAGCAGTTCCAAAGAGAGGTCGTACGTAAAGTCGGCGTCGTTGGTCTAGTATCTTCTGTCGTTTTCGTACAACTAACTAACTAACTAACTAACCATCACGCCGTTTCCCCGCAGGGGTAGGCAGAGAGGACGGACCGCCAAACAACTCGGTCTTGGCACACAGTCTTTGCTTCACTCACATTCATACATCGTCTCATACATACTCTTCTATTATTCCGACTTTTGACATGGCCCGACTCAAGTATCTGATTCACTTGATCGTGCCATGTCTTCCTCGGGCGTCCCCTACTTCTTCTTCCATTCACATTTGCGTCATATATTCTTCTCACATTATTTTCTTCTTTCATTCGCTCTACATGTCCAAACCATCTGAGGGTCCCTTTCTTAATCTTACTCATTATGCTTACATCAGCCTTGCATTCTTTGCGGATATCCACATTTCTCACACGATCATACATGGTTTTGCCACACATTCGCCTCTGGGATCTCATTTCGACAGCATTCAGTTTACTTTCATCCTTCCTCTGCCAACTCCATGCCTCACTGCCATACATCAAGGTAGGTACCAGGACTCCATTGTGGACTGCTAGCTTCGCGTCTTTTGACAGTGTTTTATTAGCGCCAACGGCATTCAGTCCTCCATTAATGGAGTTACCTGCATTTACTCTTCTTTCAATATCTCTATCAGCCTTCCCATCTCTCGTAAACATACTACCCAGGTACACAAACTCATCCACCTGCTCCAAGTATTCATCATTCACAACTATATTGCACACTGTTTTCGTACTCTCCCTTTCAAATACCATGACTTTAGACTTACTTACATTCATCATTAACTCATTTTGCATACACACTTCGTTCATCCTAGACACGAGAGACTGTAGATCTTCCATAGTGTTAGAAATCAGCACCGCATCATCAGCATACAACAGGCAACATATTTTCAGATCACTCAAATTCGCGCCCAATCCCATCTCTTTCAATTCTTGCATACAATTATCCATGTATAAATTGAATAACCATGGTGACATTACGCAGCCTTGCTTAACACCTTTTGTGATGTCAAACCACCCCGTAAAACCACCGTTCACCCTAACACATGCAACGCTTCCCTCGTACAGAGACGCAATTGCCTGTATGAGATTTGTATTCACTCCATACTTGGACAACACCTTCCATAGCTTTTTCCTGTCGACTCGGTCGTATGCTTTTTGTAGATCTACAAAGGCACAAAAAAGTTTTTGGTTTTTTGCCAGAAACTTCTCAGTGAGCATACGCAAGGAGAAAATCTGGTCCATGCATCCCCTTCCACTCATAAAGGCACCTTGCACATCCCATATTTTATCCTTTGTTTCCATTCTTATCCTTTCAATCAATATTCTTCCGTACAACTTGCCGACTGAACTTAGCAGGCTAATAGCTCTATGATTCCCACATTCCATACGTGACCCTTTACCTTTGTATAATGGCATGATTACAGCCCTTCTCCAATCTAATGGCGTGTAACCCTCCTCTAAACACTGGTTAAAAAGTTTGCACAACCATGTGAGAATAATATGGCTATCTCCTTTAAAGTATTCGGCCGCAATATTGTCGAAACCTACAGCCTTACCATTCTTCATGCATTTTATCGAATTTTTAATTTCATCCATGCTGATTTTGATAACATTCACTCCGTCATCGTTCATACCCGATTCGCCGCTGGCCTCACTATCACTCGGGTTGCTTTCGAAGACTTTCTCAAAATATTTCATCCATCTCTCATTTATTTCTTCCTCATTCGTCAACATTCTTCCATCTTTCGATTTTATCACTTTTAGGCTCCCATTCTCTGGACCGCTCCGGGACTTTTTGACCTCCTTCCAAAACAGTTTAATGTTTTCTTGGAAGTTTTTTGTCATTTTTATTCCCTCTTCCTCTTCCAGACGTTTCTTTCGTACTTTCACTCCAACACTTACTCTTTTCTTGCATCCCTTATATACTTCTTTCGCTCTATCTCTCTCTTCGCTAGAAGCACTGCCAGCCGCTATCAGACATAACCATGCTTTCTTCTTCTCTGAGACCAGTGCTTTAATCTCGTCATCCCACCATGCGTCACCTTTCTTCCTACCTTGCGTACTTATTCCACACACATCTCTAGCAGATTCACAAAGACTAACCTTTATGTGGTTCCATGCTTCATCAATGCTTAGACCATCCATTTCCTTCTCATTCAATCTCGTCTCTGCACGCTTCTCATACTCACTTCTGACATTAGCGTTTTGCAGTTTTTCTACTTTGACTCTGGTAGGAGTTGATACCTTTTTCACTTTAGAGCGCCATCCGCGAAAGAGGTTTACTCTTGACACCACCAGAAAGTGGTCAGTTTCAACCTCAGCCCCTCTGAAAACTCTTGTGTCCTCAGTAACGGCTCTCAACCTAGAGTCAATTACCACAAAATCGATTAATGATCTTTCATTTCCTCTTTCCCACGTATATTGATGGATACCTTTATAATCGAAGAAGGTATTCGATACAAACAGGTTCCACTCTAAACATACTTCAAGTATTCTATTCCCATTGTCATTCGTTCTTTTATCCCCAAACTTACCTAAGGCTGAATCAAATCCATCACGTCTAATTCCCACCCACCCATTCAAATCGCCCGCCATTATAATCCTTTCATTCAAATTTTTTAATCTCATTACGTCATTCACACCAGTCCAAAAATCATCTTTCACTTCGTCGCTTTCAGAATTATCAGGAGCATAGCCGATAACAAGAAACACCCTTGTCAACCCAATTTTAAATCGGATCCACATTATTCTCGAACTTACACATTCATACTGCAACATACATTCAACCATTCTGGGAGACAGTAGCGCTGCAACACCCTGACAAGCCCTCTCCGTATCCGGTCTCCCAGACCAGATGACGAACTTATCATTATGCTGCATTGTACCGCTCTCCTTTTTCATACTCTCTGTCACACAAAGTATATTCAAAAATTTACTATCCATTGCATCGCATACTTCGTTCATCTTTCTTTCCATTCCTCCTCTGATATTCCATGTACCAATTCGACATTGTTCACGTTCCGTCCTCCTCTTTGCGCTACCAAAGGGTTGGCGATGTGATGGGTAGCGAGCCTCATCGACATCTGTTTCGGCCATTCCCTTCCAGGTACTACATATAACACCTTAACATCCCAAAAACAACGTTACACATATTCAAACCTACCTCTAATAATTATACAACTCAAAACAGTTTTCGTACAAGAAGTGTGAAAAGGAAGATTTTTCGTCGATGACGTACATACGACCTCTCCCTGAAACTAATAATAATAATAATATTTGGACGATTTATATAGCGCCGTTTTTGTGAAAAATCACCTCAAGGGCGCTGTACAAACTTACCATACATGCCTAAAATCTAGAAAGACTACAAGCTAGACAAACAATTAAAAACAACTTATGGCTAAAAATTGCATACACTGGTTCATTGATCACCGATACGAAAATATATGCACAATATTTTGACCAATGAACGCGATGCTGCCTAAAAATGAATTAATACAGGACCATACTTACCTGGGAGGTCGCTTGAAATTAACACTGTTTATTGTCTATTTAAAGAAATTTAGATAGAGTTCGCACGCAGAGGACAAACTACTACACTATCTTCTGCCAGTGGTTTAAGAAACAACGGTATCAATATTAGGGGATCGTTGGGATACAGGAGAAGTGAGCGCAATAAAAAGAGAAGGTTGGTGAGTATTTTAGTAAACATAATCAAAGCCATTTAAAACAACGTAAAAGAACTGGCCTCTGCTAGTTTTATTTTACAAAATGTTATGATTATTATTTTTTTTAAGTGAAAACTCCCTTAGCACTGTTGAGATTTTAAACTCGATGAAACGAAAAAACGACACTAAAAGAGACGAACACATACATGTATTGGATTTAGCCTCGTTTTAATCATGTTTTTTGTTTTTGTTATATTCTCATTATTTTCTGTTATTTCACTCATTTTAGACAACATGAAAATTTTTATTGGGCTGGGGTAAATAGAATCGTAAAATCACATACGCAAATAAGTCGATTCATAGTGGCCTAACTACAACCAGCTATCGCAATATTAACAAAAAAATAACATAATAATAACATTATTATATAAAATACATTAAATGGAGTTGTACAAATTGAACATAAAACCATTGATAATTGTGATTAATTTCTAAACGTTACTTATCAGTACCAACTTTATACAATGTATTTATGTAATTTAACATGTAATTATATGCGCACGGTTGTGGAATAATCTGGTAGAAATTCACTTCTCCCTATTTTGAGTAAAATGCCTGCACCACATGACACAATAATTATCCATGGAAATAAACTAATTGGTGTAACCATGATTGACACGCTTGGCAGATTCAGTTTTGCATTACCAATTTTACCAGTATTCGATTTAATTGAAAATGTTTCCATTTATTTGTATCATTCTGATTTTCTATTTCCCGCCCGTTTTTCATCCCGTAGGACATGCATACGACCCTTTCATTTCAACCATTTTGAGGTTATTAATAAACAGACATTATGAAACATATTTTAGGGTTTAACTAGATGATTTCGCAAATGGGTTTGTTTTGAATTAATTTTCAGTTTTTATATTTAAGCTTCAGTGCATGGGACAGCTTGAAAATGTTTTGACGAGATCCAAAAAGGTAGGAAAAAGTTAAATATTTTTGTTATTATTTTTCTGAAACACGTCTGTGTTTTAGCCATATTATAAAAATGCATTACAAAAGAAAAACGAATAAGCGCGCATTACCTTTTTTTTTTTTTTTTTTAACAGAGAATACCGCACAAGAATCTCAACTGCTCCCGTCTGGAGCCAGTGAGACTATGGCATCCCCAAATTGGGGTATGTTGTGAAGCTGAAGGTAGTGGGGAGGGGAAGGAGGTGGGGAGGAGGAAGGTTGGGAAGTACCTGGCTATTCAGATCTGGTAACCAAACACGGCTAAAGCCATTTTCAAGCAACATTTCAATTCTGAATGGTGGTCTTACACCAGGGCGATACTGATAGTATCTTCCACTCTGGAACTGCCGCAAATATACTATATATTATTTTAAATGAATTAATTGTGAAATAACACAAATTAATCAAATAAAATTTATTTGCGCACGCCGGGTTCGAACCCGCGACCTCCGGATTGTGAGTCAAGAGTCTTAGCCACTGGACTACGGAGGTCGTCAACCTACGTATAGTTATTATTTCCACAGCGGTTTTTGAAAGCACTAATTATTATTAATCCCAGCGAAGGTTAAACGGAGCATACTCGTACTTTATAATATACGCGTTTAATTATTATTTAATTATTTTAAGAAAAAAACAGAAAAAGCATTTCATTTCGCCCGTACATATGCAATATGAATATGAATAAAGAGTTTTGGCCGTAGGTATACAAACGTAATTCTTTCGAGAAAGGCATACAAATAAAATATTGGATTGAATCACCGATACAATGGGCCGTATTCATAAAACTGAAGGATATCCTTGAAAGAATAAGGTAGAAGTATAAGGTTTTGAGCTGAAGAAATATGTAAGAGTATAAGCTTTTCCTTTTTTTCGTATTCATAATGATTACCTTATACTTGCAAGAATATCCTCCAAGAATAAGTAAAAGGTTGTTGGCATGTTGGCTTGTGACTGTCAATTACAGCAGTCACTTTACGAGAAACTGTAGCTTGACTTACACCCAGTTTTTGACCAATGTCTTCTGATACCCAGGATCACTGAGATAGCGTAAACATATCTGCATTTTTAGGACGGATGATAACGCACCTCATCGAGTTTTAGCATTATTTATTTCCAAAAATCTACTGGCAATCCATTGATTTTCCTTTTCAAACCAGTATAATTCTTTGTAATCACGAACAGGTGTTGATAAACGCTGCTTGTAGTGTTTAATTTCTCTCAGTTCCACAAAATCCGCCATCGCTACAACTGATACGACTGAGTCTGCTACTGACCACACTCTAAATTATTCAAGGGTTTCCTTTTTATTTAGAGTAAAAGGTAACGTTTATGAATAACCAAATACTTTTTGTGAAGGATATGCTCATACTATTTATAAGTATAAGGTTTTACTCGGAATATTATGAATGCGAGCTGAAGGATTTCCTTTATATTCTGCAAGTATAAGCATAACCTTTTTTTATGAATACGGCCCAATATTGTATTTGTATGCCTTTCTTGGAAAATTTGAGTAAGTAAACGCATAAGTATAAGGTTTTACTCGGAATATTATGAATGCGAGCTGAAGGATTTCCTTTATATTCTGCAAGTACAAGCATAACCTTTTTTTATGAATACGGCCCAATATTGTATTTGTATGCCTTTCTTGGAAAATTTGAGTAAGTAAACGCATAATACTATTTATTCATATTCATTTTGCATATATACGGGCACAAAGAAATACTAAATGTTAATATTTGAAAGCAGTGATTTTCCCTAAAATAATTTAATTAGCGCCGTCTATGTAAAATCAGATCAACAATTCATTTAAGTTTACCTTCTTTTAGAAGTAAATTTGACATTTATTTAAGTATTTTGAAGATAATAGAATATAAAATTTTACTGAGTAAAAATTAATAACAGTGTTTATGGTGTTATCATTTAAAAACTAGAAATGTCTTATTTTAAGTTCCTAATTAATAACAGTGTCTATGGTATATGGTATGTGGTTTAATCTTAAAATAACTAGAAATGTCTTGTTTATTAACAACATTGTCAATGTTATAATCATAGAATAACTAGAAATGTCTTGTTTTGTGATCCAAATTAATAACGGTATCTATAATATAATCATAAAATAACTAGAAATGCCTTATTTAGTTACCCAAATGTTTGCATAATCGGGATACAAATCTCGATACAAAAAATCAAAGTTGATTTTTGACATTCAAAAGAGATAGAAATTTGCTTTATCAGGCAAGTATAAGTGAGAGAGAGCGCGTGCTTAGTGGGCTAAATGGAACATTTGTTTCCATTCAAATTTGTATAGAAGGAACTTCCAGTTTTCTTATTTGGTCTAATAAAAATGCATTAAAATAAATATTAAAAAATATTCACATATTACACCCTAAAAATACATTAGTTTGGGTTTTCCTGTCTATTTTCCAATATCTAGCCGTTATCAGAGTGCAAAATTAATATTTTGACAGGTCAGTGGATAAGTGGGCATAGTGCTTGGGTCCCACCCGGGCGTCGCGTGTTCGATTCCTCGGCTGGCTAAGTCCTCCATCACAACACAAGCAACATTTTCGGCTTTCTGTGGTGTTAGTAGGAGATTTTAAAACATTGTTGGGTTATTCGTAACCCGGGAATGTTTGTCTTTCTTAAAAAAAAATTTAAAAATATAAATATAATAACAGATATACATAGTGATTTATACTCCAATGTTTATCTGCCAGCTTTCGGAAGCAGGATTATTTTATTACGCGATAATTTTTAGGATGGCCACAAAAAGTTGAACAATTAAAATATAAAAAAAAATTTCACGACGATAGGATTGCAAGAGTGCGTTTTGACTCTTTTGATGGAAGTGAGCTGATGTAAATGTTACAACAACCTCCAGTCAAGACAAAAAGCAAAAAACAAAAGCAAAAAAAAACATAGTCAACAAATACTTTACTTTGCATTTAAATAGATATCGATAAAAAAATGTTTGGTACGGCTGAAAAAAGTTGAAATAATACATTATTGAACAAAAGCTATTGATTGATTGATTTTTTTAAAACATTTTTTGGAAGAAGAAATTTTTAAATAATTCCAAATGATATCATTGACAATGACAGATTCAAAGAATGGACATTATATATTATGCCTAATCCAGTTTTATTAGACAGTATCTAACTACCCTTCATTTTCATGTTTTATCTGAAAATATAACTTCTTCATAGATATGCAGATATTATATTATACAAAACAAAACATACTCATAAAGTTAATATTTTAAATAAAATGGAGGCATCTGTGGGAAATTGTAAGAAATTTACCGGATTTCGGGTCCCACGACAACGGTCCATCCGCGGCGCCTTCTGGCGACTCGGCGGCTCATAGCGGCCGATAGCTGAAACTCGGCCAGCGGGTCGCCGATCTTTAGCGGAGACTCAAACCTGCGTCGCACCGCGTCGGGTAGCGAAATCTTCCCGAAGCTTTCCTCCAGCTCTTCCGACGGGGTACGGGTGAGCTCTGCTTTATCAACAGGATTTTTTTCGCCGGACGCCATAATAATATTTGTTTTATCCGATTGTCAACAGAATAATTCGTACGATTTAAAAAAAAATGTTTTTAAGTCTGCAAGATGTTATCGAAACGTTCAACAAGTTAACAGAATCATTCGATGCACGTTTAGGTGTATTGGAATTAGATTCCCCAATTAAGTTAAGTAATTATTTTTACAAGTTGTAAAGAATGTAACCGACAAATAAATTCAAAATTTAATCAAAATTTTCATCACAACATTTTAGGATATTGGCGAAAATATGAACAAAAAATGAGTTTTAAGTTTTATTATATATTTTATCGTTTTTACTATTATTGATCGCGTTTTTAATTATTTAACACAAAGAGTTTCATCTCATTAGAATGTATACACAGTAGTTAAACTAATACACTCTCATCTTGAAGCACTTTCTTCGAACGAAATACTCGCACAAATATAAATAGCCGGGTTCACTGTATTCAGAAATCATGAAAACGCCGTAGCGGATCCCATATAACACAAAAGCATCAAATCTGTTTGATAGTTTATTTGCACAACTTACGGACACAACCGATAAACTCGCAACTAAATTAATAACATGACTTTATGCATCTTGTTATATCACTTGCTTCAAAAACACTCTTGATAATGTCTGCACTCGAGAAAGGTTAACAACTCAGCTGTTAAATATTGTGACAGGATGCTGTTATGACTGTTACGAGCAGCAAAAGCGCATTTTAATATGAAAGAAACGCGCGACGAACTTCATATTAGAGTGAAATAATCACGGGACAGAATTAGTCTGTGAAAATGTGGAGCAAGTATGCGTGAATCGGGGAGTGGTGCGTGGGAAACCTCGCGACGGTTTTCAGTCCAGACTTTGACAATTTTTCAGATTTGTTACGGAGATCGAGTCATTGCAGGAATCGCCAGGATATTATTTGTGTTTGTGTGCGCTCTTGGCTGCCGACCTAACAGCATGTCCAGTGTTCACATCGGCAGTGAAGTATCCACACTTCATATCAATTATTGACAGACATACGATATGGTAGGATGAAATAGCATCAAAATGTTGCTAATATTTCGATACCCCGGCTATATTGAAAGCAAACGGGTGCCAGTATAAATTCTTCATTCGAAGATGACTTCATTAAATATATTATTAAACTTATCATAATATGTTGTGTTAAGGAACCATGAACTTTGAGAACTGTTTTATGTTACATATTCAGACATTTTTGAAAAGATAATCCTATCACAGGGCCGTATACAAGTTTATCCAACAAGAAGTATAACAACAAACCATTAATAATTATATATTATTAAGTCATCGATGATAAAATTCGTAGCAAGGTTGGAATATAGTTGATGGCCTTAATTATTTTTTTACATTAACTCACAGGAAAAATATTTTCCTTCGGGGTCTGGTAAGACACCAAGCATGGCGAACCCCCACCTGCAGCAAAAGGTTTTATACGAAGCCACCTGCGCGGAGTCGATCAGAGATATCATAAGGCGGAGGCATTAGAAGAATTAGAGGAGATAGAAGCATTTTAAAACGACTAAATCACAAGACCAAAATATGAACTACATATCGCTGGGATTGTCAAAAAAAGCTAATTAAATAAGATATTTAAACAAAAAAGTCTTCCTTGACTTTCTCAAATATGCAGTCTATATTTTGCGAAAGATATAGAACTAATAGAGAGGCTACAGAGATGATTTACGAGAATACCAAGAGCTTTGAGAGACCGGCTTAAGGGACTAATATTATCAAGGTTAAAAGAAAGAAGAAAAAAAGGGGTGACTTGATGGAGACTTTCAAAAAAATAACTGGAAATTATAGTTGCCCTGGCATCAAAAAATGAAAATCTCCATGGACACAAAAAATAATTAAACACCTTTTGCATTCAATCCGAAAACACTTCCTTGCAAATAAGAGTAGTTGAAGCATGGAACAAACTTTCACAGCATGCCATCGATGCTAGCCAATTTAAAGCCCGATTGGATTCTTATTTGGAGAGATGAAAGGATTAACTCCTAAGCCTCGGGCCTATTTTGTCGGAAGATCAACATATTTCCGCTTTGCAATAAAATTCAACCAAATGGAATATTAATAAACGCAACCGAAAACTATAAACTGTTTTTTATGGGGGTAAAATAAGCTATCCAATTTTATAATTCGAAATAAAAATATAATTTTTTTAAATATAAAATTTTGTTTGCAAACATAAGAAAGTTTTAAAAATGGCTCACCTTACGTTTTTTTCTAATTGAAATTACTGATAATTCATATTTTATTAGGCAAATGTATTATAAACGTTATGGTCAACTCATTTATTGTGGGAATCTGGAATGGAAAAATAATTAATAGACTTTGGTTTTATAAGGGTGTATATTTTAATTATTTAGCAGTTGACTTTTAGATTTGAATGTAAAGCGTTGTGTTTTCTCATGAAAAACATCGTTTAGATTTCTTTAGATTTTAGATCAGATTTCTAATCATGATAGTAAGAGAGACATAACGATTTCTATAAGACATATTATATGAATTGTCCCGAAAACCGAACAAATTAACCGGGTGAATGTTTTTTTAATTTAAAATAAGTCTTTAATTAACTGAAGACAATATTAGCGAAACTCAATCGAAAATCTGGGAACAGAAAAATCAGAAAAAGATATTGGCATCTCTGGGACTGGAATCCAGGACCTTCGACTTTCCGGGCCATGACTCTACCAACTGAGCGAAGGTTTCCCTATCCGATTTGCTAATTTTCAACCGTGTCATACTTCAACTAAGAACTACCAACATTATCTTCATTTTCTTAAGTTATCATTTAATATAATTGCTCTCAAACGCAACGTAAGTTTTGAGATAAGAAATAACCCCCAAGTTATTCGTTTATTAAAAAAAAGTATTTCGACCAATACATGTAAAGTAATAAAAACCCTTCTCGGGTATTTCATAACTCTTTCTAAATTTATGCGAAGGCAAAATGGTAGATCGTAATAAGTATTCATGGCACGCCCAAACACCGTCTACATTAGAATTAAATGTCCCTTTTGACATTTTAGGGAGTTAAATATAACTACATAACGTGTTCAACGCTTATCCCGCAAAACTTTGGGGAATGATATAATCTAAGAAAAAAATCCTAGTAAAGCTATTTAAACAAAGCAATTACAAAAAAAATGTGTGGGATAATCGTTGCTTTACTTTTGCAAGTCGTAATGTACGTGTTCTGGTAATACCTGAGATACATGCTAGTAACAGAGGTTATTCATTTAAAAACAGTTTTCAATTATGGTTTAAACTTTAAACGATAGATAAACAATATAGTGTACATTCGAAATCAATGTAATTTACTTTCAGCAGTGCAATATAATATCTGAAGGGTGATTCTGCGTATTTTATTTTATTTTTAGCATTAAACAGCGTTACGAGACAATTAAGACAAAAAGGCAAAATCCGTCGGATATCGGAAGGCATATCGGATATCGGAAGATGCTTTCCGATATCCGAAGATGCCTTCCGAGATATCCGATGGATTTTGCATTTCCCCGTCGTGCGTTTTCGCCTATCAAATTTCTGGGATTTGCTATGGCTTTCAATGGGTTTTCTATGCCTGCCGTGTGTTAAATGGTTAATTACCAGCAAATTACTATTTTTTAGTTATTTAAACTACTTAAATGGTTGTCCAAGAATTAAAGACCTTTCCTCATTTTCAGGGACGTGGCACTAGCGTGTAGCTCAGACTTTCCCCTAAAAAATGAGCGGTAATGTGGCTTGGTAGCTGTTTCAGTGCGATCTTTGCGTCAGTTTGAAATGGGCGCTCCGCTGTCGAATCCCGCCGCCTGTGAGGTGCGCTCAATTATTCGCTTTCTCAACTTAGAGGGCGTCCGCCCTGTGGAAGTTCGTAAGCTCGTAATTTTGATCCCAGATATTAGTAAGCCTACCACATAAATGATTTTGAGGGGAAAATGGCGTATGAAAACTGGGTTGGGTTCTCAAAATGCTGAAGAGTAAAAGTGTACGGAAAGCGCTCGGATCTCTTCGAACCGTTTTTTCGAACCATGGCGAAGTTTTTTGAGTTAAAAAAAATTGTATTCACCACCTAATCCCGGAATAAAAAAGACAATAAATGACATGAATTGAACTTTTTTCTTCACCTGAAGCAAAATTTGGCCGGAAAACCATTGGAGACCGACTAGGGCGCGTAGGCACAGGTGACAGCATTTTTGGCGGTTATACGATAACGAAATCAAGACCTAGTGCCACGGCTCACCAAGTGCATCAATCGTAACAGGGAATATGTCGAAAAATAATGGGGATATGTATCTATATTTTCAAAAGATTTTTTTGTAAATATAAATTTTTCTTGATTATAAAAATAAGAACGCTTTTCAATTATTGGACAACCCGTGTATAAGCCTAATAGGCTTTCATACAATACACAGGAATTCGCAAATTTTCCAGCAACTGACATTTCTAAAGAGGATTAAACGGCAGAACGCACGGTGATCTTTTCTCGTTAGGGTAACTACTTTTAAGAGTTGGTGTCTTAATGCTATCGCAGTATTTAACTCGTTAGCACGATACGGAATACCGCATTTAAGAAAACTGTCAAATTGTATTGTATACGGCCGATTCAACACGAGTTACGCTGTCGGAAAAGATACAAAATCAACCTAAAATTTCCCGGTATGTACACTGTATAATAATATTAAGATGTCAAATATTCTACCTCCGAACAACATAAGAGTCAAATTTGAGGTGGTTTTCTAAGAATCTTTATATTAGAATTATTTCTAAGTTCATCATTAAAGAAACCCTCTCACCAGTAATACGCAGAAAGTGTTTGACGTAGCCCAACACTAAAATATATTATACATCTTTATCAAAGGTGGCTGGTCTTAATACTCGTACATGCTTCTGGAAATCTTTGAGACTTCAACAGCTGAATCTGACGTATAAAATGAAAAGAAAACGACGAGAGAAGAATTCACAGAATATTAATTCCATCTCCTAAGCATAATATATACCCGCGGCGTTTTTTTTAGCTGGAAGCGACTCAATCGAAATGCGTCGGCGCAATTATTTTGTTAAAGAAAAATTATACTCACTCTTTTATCTTTGGTCATTGATCTTTGAAATGTAAATGGCAGTCTGAATAAATTAATATTGGGATACAGAGACCGATATTTTAAATGATTTTAGCCAATATCAATGGCTCCGGAGCCAGGTACTGAACTAACTTGCTAACTAACCATCATAACCGTTTCCCCGCTGGGGTAGGCAGAAGGGACGGACCGCCAAACAACTCTGTCTTGGCGCACACTACTTGCCTCTTATCTTATTCATACTAATAAATTGCCTCATTCACATTCATACTCTTATATTAATCCGACTCTTGACATGGTCCGACTCAAGTATCTGATTCACTTGATCGCGCCATGTCTTCCTCGGGCGTTCCTGACTTCTTCTGCCGTTCACAATCTCGTCACACATTCTCGTTAGAATCCTTTCTTCGTTCATTCTCTATTCATGCCCAAACCATATAAGCGACCCTTTCTTAATATTAATTATTACACTTACATAAGCCATATGCATTCTTTTCGGATCTCCACAATTCTTATATGTTTTTTGCACACATACGCCTCAGGGTTCTCATATCTACAGCATTCTGTCAAGTACTGAATTATGGTATCTCCGTTTTTCGGGATTTCGTGAGGCTTTTTTTACGTTAGCTCCAAATTACCCCGGGTAAAATAATTCCCTTAAGGGCCTATAAGATCTTTGGGAATGCTGTGTGAAGGGTCTTTTGAGGAGAGCTCCTATATGGAGCTACTCTTAAAACTAAAACCTGCAAATGTTGATGATTTTCTCAAGGTCTATTGAAGGGGACTTCAACACTTTCCCAACGGCGTTATAAGGAAACATATAGTTTTCTCCTTCACCGCACACGTCAAGACTCTATTTTTTTATTGAACGAAGCTACATTTATTTGAACGACTCTAGACCCTCCAATATCCATGCATATGGGGTTAATAAGCAGTATGCAATTACTTACATTAATATTATACAAAAGATAAATAGAAGTAGCAGCTCGTAGAATAATTTCTAATAATTCAAGGTCTGAAAATGTGCGTGAAACGTAACAGCAAAACATAAATATATTTTCTAAAAGCTTTTGTTAAAAAATATATATACCATATCAGCGCCATATCTAGAAAATCTCGAGTTTTAATTTTCAATTCCTGTAATGATCATCATCGATTTTTCGACTCCACCCCGGAAGTGGCAGCTAAAGTTCTTAGTTTATTGAATTAAATAACCGAATAACTGCAGAACGCCGCAGGGATGAAACTGCTAGCGGCCTTCAATTATAAATTTTCCCTGGCCCTTCAATGATTAAAATTATCAAAGTGTTTTGATAAGGAAGCAATTAAAAAGATATAAACGAGGAATTATTTTCAGAGACAGGAAAGCGCTTCAAAGATGAACTTGTCGAATATGTACCGCATACTACATATTGTTGAACGCTGTCCAACTTAGGACCAGAAGATGTTATGTTGGATCTTGACACAAGTCAAATGATTCCCAGTCGTCACTTGAACAAAAGCTGCCAGCTGTTTACCGTTGGATTTTAAGATCATTGCAAATGATTGCAGGCAACAATTTTTTTCTTGAATTTGACTCCCAATCAATGCTAATGCAAGTTTTTAATTAAAAAAAAACAATATATTACGATCATTTATAACGCGCCATTTCTGTGAAAAATCAAAAGAAGGGCGCTTTACAAAAATTACCAATTAATACCTACCTATTGAACAATATTTTATTATTATAACTATTATAGACAGTGGTTTGGTCAGTCTGCTGAAGAGTTGTTCCGGGACGCACTAAACAAAGTCCGCATAGCCAAAATGATAGCCAACGTCCGTTGAACGGTCAGGGCATGAGAAGAAGAAGATAACTATTATTAGATACTAACAAATTGCATCAAAATCAACAATATAAGCACTAAAAAAACACTTGTTCAAAGAAGCGAAGCCAACAGTCACAATAGATTACTGGTACCTACCCTGATGTATAATAATAGATAATAATAAAATCTAAATATTTAAAAAATATTTTAATTTAATTTATAATACTGTGAACATACCTACACTTATATTAGAATATAATCACACAATAGATTTGTTGCATTAATAATAACAATAACATTGGTACAATAATAACAGCATTGATTTCATTATTACAGTACTGTTGGAATTAATGTGAACACAAGTGATCAATTGGAAAAAAGAATAAATATTCTTTATTGAGGAAAAAAAATTAAGAAACAATTATAATTTTTTTTAAATACCAAGTGTGTCCTCCCTTAACTTTTTTAACTTCTTGTACACGGTTTGGCATATAATCAGCAAGTTTTTTTATAATTTTCTGATATTTGCGTGTCTCTAAACCATATCTGAATTACTGCCTCACTCAGCATGGTTTTTGTTGTGCTTGTCTTACTTTAACTATAGCCCACCGATTTTCAATTGGATTAAGATCCGGAGAGTTACCTGGCTATTCAAGGTATGTATTTTTTTTGTCTTTGAAATATTAACAATCTTAGTGCGTTTTTTATGAGAAATATCCATCTTCAAAAATTAGAAACAAAAAGATTTAGTTAAGTTTACCTCTGCAAAAAAACTGTAATTCTAAAAAATTACAAAATTTAACGCATCTGTAGTTTAGTGTGTCTCGTAACTCATTGAATGATTGAACAAGAACACAAAATGACCGCTATTACAATACGCTGCATACAACCGCGAAAAACAAGATTATTGTGCTAATTATCACTTGTGCACATTAATTCGCACAGTACTGTAATAGTATGGCAGCGAGGCATGTAAGTGGTAGAGGAAGGATGAAAGTAGACTGAAAAAAGTTCCACGAGGCATAAGTGTGTTAAAATCATGTACGATCGTGTAAGAAATGTGGAGATTTGTAAAGAATAAGATTAAGAAAGGGACACTTAGATGGCTGGGGCATGTCGAGTTAATGAACAAAGAAAGGAGTGTAAGGAGAATATGTGACGAGATTGTGAATAGCAGAAGAAGTCAGGGACGCCTGAGGAAGACATGGCATAACAATTGAAACAGATAATTGAGTCGGACTATATCAAAAGTTAGAATAATAGAAAAGGGTGAGATGTATGAATTTGAATGAGGCAAGGAGTGTGTACCAATACCGAGTTGTTTGGCGGCCCGTCCTCTCTGCCAACCCCAACAGTAATGACCGGTCAGTGGTTGAGTGGGTCCCACCCGAGCGTCGCGTGTTCGATTCCTCGGGTGGCTAAGTCCTCCATCACAACACAAGCAACATTTTCGGCTTTCTGTGGTGGTAGTAGGAGATTTTCAAACATTGTTGGGTTATTCGTAACCCGAGAATGTTTGTCTTTCTTTTTAAAAGTAAAAAATTAAAAAATAA
This sequence comes from Limnephilus lunatus, assembly GCA_917563855.2. Taxonomy (NCBI): domain Eukaryota; kingdom Metazoa; phylum Arthropoda; class Insecta; order Trichoptera; family Limnephilidae; genus Limnephilus; species Limnephilus lunatus. Next base: position 80,084,203 of record OU830597.1, on the reverse strand, counting down.
TAATTACATTTAAATTTAAATTAAAAATCAAATAAAAAAATTAAAAGTACTAAAATTAAATTAATTAATGATTAGTTAGTTAACAATATATAGTTTTATTTATATAATACGTAATAATTGAAATGCAGTTGACACTTATTTACTTTTCATAGTGTGGATAAAGTATCTATGTAAAAATATGCATTAATAATTCTTTTAAAAACATGTTTCATTCACAAGAATTTGTATTAAATATAATTATGATTAACAAAATGTTGCAGATTCGCTTTTAAATGGAATTTTACTCGAGAAGCAGGAAAGCGCTATCTGCTGAGGAATTAAAAACTCTCGAATGGTGATCTTCGAAAACAATGTAACAATTTTCAGTTCAAGGCAATCAGTTTTAGGTTGCAAATTTATGACCATCATGCGCTATAGAGCTTTCAAATAATAATTCAACTGCCAAAAAAGTATTCAATACGAATAAAATAATAGTAAAATTCTTGTGAAATCGGGTAGCAAAAGCTAACAGAGTTTCCATTTAAAAAATTGTTAATATACGCATTACGCATGCACAGATAGCCTACAGAGTCAATATTTTTAAGGCAGAATATTTTTATTATGCAAATATGAATTTACAAACCATAAATAGCAATTCCGAGGTAAAATAACAAACAATGTATTAAGCTGAAAACAACTGAAGCAAATCGTAAATACATAAGTACATGTCTTCTATATATCTATTTAGGTACGAGTATGCCTCCTAATAGCACATGATACATGATAGTAATGGGTTTTCTCTGTTCTTAGTGTGTTGATATGCTGTTGACAGATTGGCAGATAGATGTTAAGAATTAGTTTGAAAAGAGGACGAACATTATTTTTTTCTCGACCATGTGACACTTCTTGTATTTATCTGCGAATTCTCTCGAAAGTAATTCGGGTTAGGGTCATACAGTATTCCTTTTAAATATAAATTATTTATTATTATTATTTCGACGAGGGTATTCAGTAAAGCATGTCGCGTCGCGCCTGTAATAGATCTGGGGACTGCAAAATGTGAAGGGATCCACATCCCATTAATCATTTGCGCGAGTCTGTACATATTTGCGAAAATAACATAGATTAATGTAACATATCCTGACACTGTTGGATAAACATCTATTTTGCAAGAATGCGGGAACTTATTTTGTGATAAGTTGGGAGAGAAGGTTTTTGTTTCTCGATTGCTTTTCCAATCCTTCAAGTAGGGACTCGCACGTTCCACAGATCCAAATCTGTACTTACTCCATCATAACATTGAATTCTTCTGAGAATTTAGTATTGTTATTCCTTAGTCAAGTGACTTGACATTTAAGCAATATAAATACGTAGGTTAAAAGGGCATTTATAAATTCCACAGAGAAATATAATATACTACGATACCATTTCTTTTCAGTCACTATGGAAACAATAGAGAACTTACAATAAAGGTTTTGAAACATAAACTTCTAAGTTAAACATAAACATATTATTAAGGGGAAGGGCGGCGCGGTCTTTATCATACAAACCTAAAATTTGATTTTGAGGCCAAATTACTTGACAAAACAGAATGATAATGTTTTTTAACCAAAATGTGTAGAATGAATGTAGTACAGATATTGTTCTACCTAATATGTAAATATAATTAAATAAAAAAATCAAAGTAAATAAATTATTAAAAAAGCATTTTGATGGGCTTAAAATTTAAATTACAGATGAGCAATTCACGAGGAAACACTAAATTTGTCGGATATAAATTTATAATTTCGACCCGAAAATTGCTATCTTTAGTGTTTTTTAAAAATTCTAAATTTCATTAAATTTACATAGTAAGGTGGGCAAGTTAATTTTTATAATAATTACCATTAACTCACTCAAATTTGCCTCTAAATCATAAAAAAAAGAATTCTTTGATGGTCATTTAAAAGATAGATAAATAAAGTAGCACGTATCAGTATCAGTACTATGACTAGATGAAATCATCACAGTCATTACATCAATCAGATACTTTACTATCCTCCACTTGTGTGCCCTTTAACTACGATAAATGATACAGCTTCGATAAATGATTTATTTTTCATGGTCTCTTTAAAACAGAAAAGTTATTCATTTAATACTAATAAGTAGAATGCATAAAGCTGCAGTAAATGAGAAAATGAAAATAAAGAATGCCAAACTGAAGTAAGCTTAATAATGAGTAAGATTAAGAAAGGGACGCACAGATGGTTTGGGCATGTAGAGCGGATGAAAGAAAAAAGGGGTCCAAGGAGAAGAATATAAAATAATGCTAATATATATGATAGAAGAAGTCAGGGACGACCAAGAAATATTTGGCAAGGTCAAATGAACCTAAAAAAAATGTGAACTTTTTGTTTAAGTAATCGCAGACAGTGATAATATGGCAACCTGTATTTTTTTTTTTTTTTAATTTTATTATAATATCCCGTGATTTTTCACGGATCGGCGCTAATAATTAAGAACATATTTCAGTTGTATAAGTTTTTAGATTTTCACGGCCAAAAGGAATTTCGTTTTTAGTTTTTGGGGTGTTATGCCGTGTTGCGCTACCTTCTTCTATAGCCAACGTTTCGGACAGCGTTGCAGTGTCCATCATCAGGGCAGATCCGGCAGGACACATAGTCGGATCTACTGGATCTGCCCTGATGATGGACACTGCAATGATGTCCGAAACGTCGGCTATCGAAGGAGGTAGCGCAACACGGCATAACACCCCAAAAACTAACAACGCAAATATATCGGTTGTGTATTATGTAAAATATTGTGTATATCAAAACAAGAAGAAGGTCAATGTCAAAATTTTGTTCCGAAAACCCTGCGTATAATCCGGGCAACGCCGGGACTTCAGCTGGTAGGTACCTAATGCATAAATCTTATTTTCAAAAAATATAATGAATTTATGCCACCGTTCTTAAAATAGTCGAATAGTCGGAAATTTCAAGATGTGCCATTAGATTTTAAAAAAATAAAACCATTATGACCAGCGTAGTTGCCTTCTAAGCCGTTGATACGGGTTCGATTGTCGGCCGTTGTTGTTGACAAAAACTGCTTCCTAACAAAACTGAAGTAATTAACCTGGCATATTACACCTGACCAAAACTGATTCTCAACAAAACTGTTACATTTGGCCAAAATTGATTCCTAACAAAGCTGAAGTAATACCTGGCATGTTACATATGATCAAAACCGATTCGTGACAGGTAATATGCGGCATTTTACATTTGGCCAAAACTTGTTCCTAACAAAACTAAAGTAATGCATGGCGTGTTACGTTTTTTTTTACTAAAAATACTAAGTAACGACTAAAAATTATTTGCTTAGCTAAAAAGACTTTTTCACGTACATAATATTTTTATTTTTATTAGACAAGTTAAATTCAGACCCGGTCGGTATAAAAATATTAATATGGCCATTAAAAATAGTGATATGAAAAATGTTACAGTGCTTTATTTTAAATACATTTTTATTTACACCTCACTGAGATTTTTAACCGCGACTTTTGGGCACAGAGCCAGACCACGAAGCTCGTAAAATGTGAAGAAAATAATAAGTATCTAATATTAAAAAGATATTATTTACTATTATGAAAAGGGTGTTCCCGGCAGCGTTTTAGTTATAACAAATTATTGCACTAAAACAATTTCATCATAGATAATAAGTTAGCCATTGACCTAGTTGGTTAGCTTCTTAGATCGAAGATAAGAATACGAAATAATGATGACAGAGATGAGCTTCCAATGAACCCTTTGTCTGGGTGATTTATGTAAATTGCTGTCTGTAATTTATACAAAGTTAATTAATGAAATTAATTTTGATTATAGTGAAGATTAAGAAAACAATACTTAATCACTGTCGCGTAATAAAATAAGAGTTAATTTTGTAAAGAACATAGGCCCAGTACCCATTCCACCGAGCATTACACACAAAAGGGAAAAGTTACAAAAAATACATATCTAATAAAAAAATATCTGCTTTGAAAATCAAACATTGTAAAATGATTTATCTGGCATGAAGAAATTTGCAAAGCTTTTAAATTTTGGAATTTCTAAACGAAGCAGTACCTTCTCATAAAAAAAGGCTTTATAGCAAATGTAGTATTTTTTGTTTCGTGCTATCCAAGAGTTCAGTAAGAAAAAGAACGTGTGAAATAATCTCAGAGAAAAATTCGGGTAAGTCATCAAGTGTAAGAAACAAAAAATGTATACATTTTTTTTATGGTAATATTATGGTCAGATATATGTTTGCCCTGTTAATTTCGTGAGTCGTATATATATAATGTAATAAATATATATATTATTTTCACCAAACTTTTAGTAGGTTAATATTATACATGACCCTAGCACGGTCGATCGATAAGGATTGATAGGATAACTTTCGGTTACTTTTCATGGTTATCTAGCATGACTGCAGATCGCCAACGAATAAGTAACAGTTCACAAATGACTAAGAGTTTTTTTAATATATTCAATTGTTGTTTGAACGTTAGCGATCTGCTGTTGTCCTAGGGAAAGATGAGAAGTTACCGAAAGTTATCCTATCAATCCTTTCCGATCGACCGTGCTAGGGACCTGAACTAGGTACAAGCGCAACCTGGTCGACGAATAACGTTCGAACGAAATTTTCTGTTTAAGTTCTGTTATTATATCATTATAAGCCAGTTGCTTTATAAAATTTATGAAATAATCCCAGAATTTGAATACTTGAAAATTAATATCAAATATTTGATGTATTGTTCAAACTTTTTTAAGCAACCCATCCTATGTAACGCCATGGTGAAATTACTTTCACCTGGTGTAAATATTCATAAGTGAGAAGTTTGTTGAAATAGCTTTAGCCGTGTTTAGTGACCAGATCAGAATAGTTAGGTACTTCCCAACCTTCTTCTTTCCAACCCCTTCCCTTAATAATTCCATTCAGCTTCACAGTATGGTCCAATTGGAGATATAATAGTTTCATTGGCTTCGGACAGCTGCAACTGTTGGGAATTTTGTACGGAATTCACATACAAATAGAGAGACTAAAATTATTTCATTCATGAAAGATACTATTTTCAAACACAAAGCACATTCTTTGATGTAACACAACGTCATTGTTCCAGCAATAGTTTCATCGCACCGATTGACAATATGATATGGTCGCTGTGAACGTTTATAGTCAATTTCAAGCATCCCTGATTTTTTTATTGACAGGTGTAATGGAGCATACTTTGCGATAGGTTGCCTGGAACACGTCATAATGTCACGAATGACCCACAAAAGGATTCCGTACACATAGAAAACTTGAAATAAACAAAAAAAAAATAATGGAAATTGGCAACTATTCAAGTCTTATTAGGATTCCGATGTTGTGAAAGGTAGCAGTCAACACAAAAAGAAAGAAAAGAATAATTGACATAAGACAAATAATATCTGTAGGTAGGAATATTAAATAATTCTTTGTTTGCAGAATGATTCATGCCAATGGATGCGCGATTTTGTAGTTTTGCAGTAGAGCTATTTAAAGTTTTCTTCTGAATTTTTATTGTTTTTGAGATAAAGAAATATAGTGTTGTTTTGATATTTTCTATTTCATAACAATTTCCTAATATATAAACTTTTAAATAAACAAAAGAAGCCAATAAATAAGCATTATTATAAAATTACAATTTTTTGTGCATAATTTACCAATTTCAAAAGTAAAATTAACTTAAAAAATACCCAATAATAAGTTGGTTTGAATATCAAACGGATTTCTACACAGTGTCGATTTTTTTGTACTTATGCACTGGTATACCACCGTTTATAGAGAGGCAGATATTTCCTTGACGTATTTAAATGAAAACTTTTTTTATACTTTTGTTATTCGGCAGGTCACTAAGTTATATTTTGTGTAATTAGTTACGCCATATTTTCTCTAAACCGACTGCACATTGTATATAAGTACGCTGGGAGATCAATTGTCGGCGGATCAAATGTCATGGAACCGATTTTTTTAAAGATCGAAAACCAAGGTTCCGACAAGATGGTTCAACATAATTTTATTAAAGAAACCCAAGCCAGAAGCATTATAAACCATGATTCACGTGATGACCGGCTAGTAGTCGAATGGACATAAGCCCAAATAGGCGTCGCGGGTTCAAAACGATGATATATAAGTCGTATGAAGTTTTCAAAGAGTTTCAGGTTCGTAACGATAGAGAGAAAAAGTAAAATCAATAGTAATGAATACCTACAAAACGTTGAATACTAGGAGCAAATGGTTCCGCGACTTTTCATCCCTCGACAAAATATCTACTAGAACTTAAACTAACCTAAATTAACAAAAAAATGTGTCTAAAGACAATAAATTATTGTTATCCATTTTATTATTTTGAACAATAAATTTGATGTCTTTACAGGATGTCTGTATTACGTTAGGTAAAGTTTTAGTAGATAATTTTGTTTGGGGGTGTTTTTTCCGTAGGATATTTTTTCGGGGATATTTTATCGGAAACATTTACCGGAGCAAGTGGATATTTTTTTAATTGGGAATTAAGTTTGCTAGAAATGAAGACATAGAAAGAAGTAGTGTGAATGCAGGAAATTCAATGAACGGAGAACAGCATGCAGCAGCCGTTAATAAAAATAAGGAAGCGAGACAAGCTGTGCACAATGGAGTTATACCAGCCCTGGTGTATAGCAGGGATGCACAAAACCAGCAGAGAAAGGACGAAAGAGAACTGAATGCCGTACAAAATAGACAGTGTTAGAAATGAGGAGATTCAAAAATAGTGAAAGGCGTTATGCTTAAGAGCGTTTAACCATAATATGACGGCCGGCGTAGCGCAGCGGTAAGACACTTGACTCGCGCACCGAAGGTCGCGGGATCGAATCCCGGCGTGGCAAATAAATTTTATTTGATTAATTTGTGTTATTTCACAATTTATTCATTTAAAATAATAAATAGTATATTTGCGGCACGTTCCAGAGTGGAAGATACTCTTTGTATCGCCCTGGTGTAAGACCACCATTCAGAATTGAAACGTTGCTTGAAACGGCATTAGCCGTGTTTGGTGACCAGATCTGAATAGCCAGGTACTTCCCCACCTTCCTCTTCCCTATCTCTTCCCCTCCCAACTACCCTCAGCCTCACAACATACCCCAATTGGGGATGCCATAGTCTCACTGGCTTCAGACGGGAGCAGTTGGGACTCTTGTGAGGTATTCATGTAAAAAAAAAAAAAAAAAAACCAGCCAGCGGCCGAAAATCCACATTTCGTCGAAAGATGTTCTTACGATCGTACAGAGCGGTTCCAATGAGAAAAAATAATTATTCTCCGTACCAGTTTTTTTAAAAATTATAACTCAATATCGACTTTATTTCATTCCAAATTTGCTTTAATTTATAGCTACATCCAAAAATGCTGAAAGGCGTGTTGATAAAACTATTAAAATTATGTACTTTTTGTAATTATTGTTTAATCACAAGTATTTATCATTTTTCAATGATGTCTGAGCAAAATAAGAAAGTAAAAAAATCTGAAATATATTAGTCTGTAAGTGCGCAAATAAATACACAAACGGACGAATTTTCGTCAAGAAACACATGTACGTATATATTATTTAATGATTTTATTTGAACTAAAATTAAAATTTTGTAACATACGTTTACCAGATAACGTATTGATTCATTTTACTGCATGATTATATGATTTGAAATGGGTGTTGTATAATACAAAATCTTTTTTGAAAATTTAACAAATCTGCCAACGACCTATGGTTATAACCTTATTACACTAAAAATAAACATTTTTTCTCAAAATTTTAAACATACATTTACAGGATAAAAGAACAATCTTTCGAAATAAATTTATATTTTTTTGTGGAAAAGAGTCAATACGTCTAAACACTGATTTAAAAATGACAAATTTTTAGTTTTCTCTGGTTATACGCTCTTAAATGATTTATCTAACATCATATATTGACACCTCTGTCATAAGCCACTCCAAGTGGTTCGTTACGACTTGGCGGGGGTGCTCGGATGAGGTTTGTCCGATGTTCAGGTCTAAGCAACGAACGCACGCAGTGGGAGAGATGGATTCATACTTCCCACCCTCATACATTTTAACTTTCCAGACCTCACCTTCGTTTCCTTTCGTAAATAATCCATACAGAATCTCCAAATATGTCATATACCCTAATGGAAATTATGAATTAATTTAGCGCTGCTGTGTGGAGAAAATGTTAAAAAAATAAAGACTGACATTCAGAATTGAAACGTGGCTTAAAATGGCCTTAACCTTTGTGACAAGATCTGAATTGCCAGTTAGGCACTCTTACCAATCTCCTTCCCCTCCCCTCAGCCTTCAGCCTCACAATATACCCGATTTTATTTATTTTTTATTTCTATTCTTCAACATACATACATGTTACAAATAATTACATTGGTATATATAGATATTAAGTTAAGTAATAAGGAAAAAGAATAAAATGTTACTGATCCTTAACTGTATATAGGTAAGTACCTAGTAGTATTTTGTGAACACCTCACTAGGCGAACCTGTGCTGAGGTGTTCCCATGTTTTGGAATAATTGCAATTCTGTCGAGAAAAGTAGAAACACCGTATTCTCCTTGATATTGTCAAAAAGGAGACTGTGGGTCGACCCATGGCGGCAGTATCGTATACATAAAATAAAAGATGCCTTTAATTAATTAATTAATTAAGAGATGCCTTTCTCTTACTGGCTCCAGACGGTTGGGAGCTATTTAAATTCAGCTGATCCAAGTGCAAATAAATGTTAAGTTATTAGATAAAGAAGCGCGAAAAACCCCAGGAAGACAAAGCACGACCGAGAGAGTCATTTCAAGAGTTGGACTAACAGGAGAGTGACTCATGTAAGACGAAATATCAATTCCATAGTCGGAGTGTCTACCAATAACAAAATGTGTGGCATTCAATTATTTTTCCTTGTCCTTATGAGAAATTAGGTTATGATTAATTTATTGACAAAGCAATTTAACTCGACCATCTGGCATTTCATCCCTCTGCAAATTTGTTTGTTACGTTCTGGTTCCAGTTCAAGATTGTGACCTTGTTGGATACCGCCAGAGTTCACACGATCGTGATACCTACTATGAGTTGTCAAACAGGACTAATCAATATTATGGTACCTATCGGCCGAAGAAAAGTTAGAAAATAGAATTGTTACTGAGATAGTGACATTTCTTTGAACAAATTGTATATTGATGATTTGAAATAAAAAAAGAATAAGTAAAATATGTGTTGCAGGTAGGTATTTAAGAACCTACTTACAAATCTTATGAATTCAGAGGATATCTTGGTTTAGAATATTTAGTGGCGATTTCCCGGCATGCGTTGCAATTCCACTAATAAAGAAATTGTTTCTCCCTGCGTGTCTTTTCCCATTTGTCCCTTTCCCCTTCTGGCTGCCCTTCCTCTCCCATGTCCCCTTCATTCAGTCCCGGTACAATCAGATTTTCAAATAGCTCGCGTGCCACCTAATGCAATATTTTTACAAATTTTCACTACGAACATTCATTTTTGTATATTATAAGAACAATCAATCAAATTTGCTACCTAAAATACTAAGATACCTATTTAAAATCAATATAATTTTTGATTAGATTCAAAGTATCCGAATTTGTTAGTACCATATGTGAGTACTTAGAATAAATTCATTAATTTAAAGAGTTTCGAAAATTTAATATTGATTCAACAATCATTGTTTTGCAAAATGTCATTCTCAAATTGCGACATTTTTGACACTTTTGTGAAAGTGCTTTTGCTGGTGCTTTTATGAGTGGAAGGGGGTGCATGGACCAGATTTTCTCATTGCGTATGCTCACTGAGAAGTTTCTTGCAAAAAACCAGAAACTCTTCTGTGCCTTTGTAGATCTACAAAAAGCGTACGACCGAGTTGACAGGAAAAAGCTATGGAAGGTGTTGTCCAAGTACGGAGTGAATACGAAGCTCATTCAGGCAATTGCGTCGCTATATAAGGGAAGCGTTGCATGTGTTAGGGTGAACGGCGATTTTACGGAGTGGTTTGACATCACAAAAGGTGTTAAACAAGGCTGCGTAATGTCACCGTGGTTATTCAATCTATACATGGATAATTGTATGCAAGAATTGAAAGAGATGGGATTGGGCGCAAAATTGAGTAATCTGGAAGTATGTTGCCTTTTGTATGCTGATGATGCGGTGCTAATTTCTAGCAGTATGGAAGATCTACAGTCTCTCGTGTCTAGGATGAACGAAGTATGTATGAAGAATGAGTTAATGATGAATGTAAGTAAGTCTAAAGTCATGGTGTTTGAAAGAGAGAGTACGAAAACAGTATGCAATATAGTTGTGAATGATGAATACTTGGAGCAGGTGGATGAGTTTGTGTATCTGGGTAGTATGTTTACGAAAGATGGGAAGGCTGATAGAGATATTGAAAGAAGGGTGAATGCCGGTAACTCCATTAATGGAGGACTGAATGCCGTTGGCGGTAATAAAAAACTGTCCAAAGACGCGAAACTAGCCGTCCATAATGGAGTGCTGGTACCTACCCTGATGTATGGCAGTGAGGCATGGAACTGGCAGAGGAAGGATGAAAGCAGACTGAATGCTGTAGAAATGAGATCCCTGAGGCGAATGTGTGGTAAAACCATGTACGATCGTGAGAGAAACGTGGATATCCGCAAAGAATGCAAGGCTGACGTAAGCGTGATGTGTAAGATTAAGAAAGGGACTCTCCGATGGTTTGGGCATGTAGAGCGAATGAACGAGGAAAGGAGTGTAAGGAGAATATATGATGCAAATGTGAATGGTAGAAGAAGTCGGGGACGCCCGAGGAAGACATGGCACGACCAAGTGAATCAGATACTTGAGTCGGGCCATGTGAAGAGTCGGAATAATAGAAGAGCATGTATGAGACGATGTATGAATGTGAACGAGGCAAAGAGTGTGTGCCAAGATCGAGTTGTGTGGCGGTCCGTCCTCTCTGCCTACCCCTGCGGGGAAACGGCGTGATGGTTAGTTAGTTTTAGTTAGTTAGTTGTGAAAGTTTTTGTACCTAATGATTAAAAAAATATTTTAGATAATCCAGAAATCTTTGCGAGGATGGAAAAAAGGTATTTTGAAAGTTTCAAACATGTCCTATGCTTAGTATAGTAATACATAGACATCTCATACATTCATACACATATATATACACCCAAGAAAGCATATTTTGCTTTTTATATATATGTAGATTAAATAAGTGAAAAATAGACACATACTTGTTGGACGTTAGGACTATTAGTTTTTAATTCTATGAACTTAATGGCAGGTTTTCATCAACTAATGTGAAGGATAGCTTCACCTGGCTTCAATCTTCTAAGACATTCGTGATTCAATATAAAACCTCTTTAATTGGACACAGACCAGAACAGGCACACCTCTGTGTGGGTTTATAGAGCGAGATGAATGTTTTTTTTATAATTAGTCTCGCGCGGTGTGTCCCCGACATTTTTGAATCGGTGCCACCGCTATTTTGGTCCACCGTCTATTTGGGATAGGAGCGTGCCCGATCTCGAATTAACCCTCGGCTAGAAGGGTAAAAACCAAATGATTCAATTTCTGTTTGTATTTCAATATCACATTATATTTATAATATTTTAATATAAAAAAGTAATTATTCTTGGAATCTGGTCAGTTTGGGCGCTATTCAAAGTTAAATAAGTGTAATTAATGTATACATACTATAACGTGATTTCTGAAAGCAAATAAATAATCAATTTATGAATAACTTCTAAATTTGTGAACGCTTCAAAAAAGTGATAGTGTTTCTTATTTTATCTCATTTAATAAATCAAAGCCAAAGTTTCATCTGAAATAATAAAATTTGTGAGTTGGTACTTTAATACTTACCTACTTACTTAATTATAAACAAAATTATTATAAATAATTTATTCATATAAATTTAAATGTAAGTTTTTTTTTAAATCAAATAATTTTATTTATTTTTTATTTCAAATAAGTTACAATTTATCCAAAGAAACGTCATTATTTCAATGACAATACGTTTTCAGTCTTTCTTCAGGCATGAAGGTACTGTAATATTGAAAAAAAATGTAAATGAGAAAGCTCGAATAAAAACGACAATTTTACTTACGAAAAAATAATATTTTCTGAACCTTAGACAAAATTAGACAACTAATCAATGTTAGCCATATTCTTATCAAAGTAAAGCTTGCTTGAATAGTAAAGCGGATGGAACAGATTTTCTTAAATGGAAACGGAAAATGATTTACAGGACAAATGAAATGGTTGAGTTAAAGTTAATTTCCTCTCTATGGCGGGTGAAGAGGCGGCAGAAAAATCTCTGGATATAAATTTTTGCTTGAAAACTGAATGTATTACCACCGCTATCAGTATCACTCCGTGTATGGTTGAAAGAGCTTTATGAGAAATGGCAGCAGGAAAAGCCACAGGACATGACTCAATAGCTCTTGAACACATTAAGTATGCTGGACCAGCGATTCATTTCATCCTAGCAAAACTATTTTCAAATATTTTGCGTTACAGGCACATCCCGAATGAAATGACAAAAACGGTAATTATTCCCATAATTAAATCAACAAATCTTGATCCATCCGTGGTCAATAACTACCGACCAATTTCAGTCTCAACCGCCGTGGCGAGATTATTTGAAAAAAATTTGTCCGTTGTTGTAACAGACCATCTAAAAACAGAAGATAACCAGTTCGGATTCAAACCTGCACTGTCAACATCTATGGCAATATATTCCCTAAAAGAAACCATCAGCTATTATAAACTAAGGAAAACGCCAATCTATACCTGCTTTCTAGATCCAAGCAAGGCGTTTGACCGTGTACGTCATAATTCATAATAAACTGTGGGAAAAACTAAGGAAAAGAGCAGTTCCGGAAGATGTAATAGCGATTCTTTCAATTTGGCACATGCAACAAGAAAATATTGTGAAATGGTCTGGGGAGCTGTCTAATCCATTCTATTTGAAAAGTGGCGTAAGGCAAGGAGGAAGCATGTCTCCGGTTCTGTTCAGATGATCTTATTAAAAAACTTAATGCCACGAAAATAGGATGCCATATACATGGAGTATGTGTGAACAACATTAATTACGCAGATGACATGGTTCTTCTTGCACCGTCACTAAGCGCATTACAGAAGTTACTAAGAATTTGTGAAAACTTTGCAAAAAACCATAACCTGTTATATAATACTACCAAGTCAGTAGTTATGGTTTTTAAAAACAAAAACGAAACCATCCAAATACCCTCAGTATGGTTAGATGACAGGAAAATGAATGTTTATCACAGCGTTAAGTACCTGGGACACATCATCACGGACGACCTTAAGGATATCGAGGATATGGAAAGGCAGAGAAGAGCGATATCTGTTAGAGCGGGTATGCTGTCAAGACGTTTTTACCTATGCAGCCCAAAAGTAAAAAGAATATTGTTCAACGCTTTCTGTACCTCGCTGTACATATCAGAACTGTGGGTTGACTACACTGCATCCCAATGGAACAAGTTAAAGGTTGCTTACAACAACGCATGCCGTCAACTTTTCCGCCTACCGAGATACTGCAGTGCTACGGAAATTTTCCTGGAGGGACGAGTGCACACTTTCCGAGCACTTCTCCGCCACCACATGGGAAGTTTATGGCGCAGACTACGCCAATCGAAGAATGCAATCATCAACGCCATGACTACCTGGTTGGAGTCCCCCCTGATGGCCCTCTGGAGACGGGAGACGATGAAATACCCTCCGTAAACAGCTGCATGAATTAATTTTACTGTTTATTATAATTTTTCTCATGTTTTTCATGCCTATTCGTTTTTTTTTTAAATTTATTTATATGTTGTTATTTACTTTATTTAATTTTTAACATTGACCCATTTTTATTTCAAAATATGGAATGTATTGCATTGCACTACCCCTGCATACATTCTGGAATAAACTATTATTATTATTATAATTGTTAAAACAGGGCTTCGCTACGCTCAGTCAATTACTATTTGCACAAACCTGGTTGCGAATCAATAAAACTCAGGATGCCGAGGATAAGTTCTAAAAGTTATATTTCGAAAAGTTTATCAATTAACAAATTATCAATTAGAGATCGAATAAACAAGTCAATTTCTTCGGTGACTTAGAGATCTTTAATTCCAATCCATAAAATAAAGTTAACAAATATGAAAATTCTTAAAAAAATATATATTTTCACTTATGGTACTGGAAAAAAAATGATTTTCTGTTAAGAAATGCAAACGATAAAGTATTTATTTTTTCTGAATTAAATTTAGTCTCTTATAAGAGGGTTAAGGAAACGGATAAATGATTGGAAACGAGATGAACAGTATTGGATGGAATTCGGTTATATCGAATACGGAATAAGGAATGGGAATGAAAGAGATATTGGAAGAAACTGAATCACCAGGAGGAGAAATACGCTTCTTTTTAAATATAAAATTGAAATGAAATCATAAAAGTGAATTGCTTCGGGCGGTTATTTAACGAGAATACATTATAAGAAACTTCTTATACAAAGTTCTAAATAGAGAGAGCAAAATGAAAGAAAGTTGTTAAATTGAAAAATATCATTATAACAAAATAAGACGTAATGTCAAACATATGCGGAAACATTGTACATAATTATTTTTTAATGATCATGCCGACGAAATGTTTAGAAAAAGGATATATTTTTCCAATACTTGTAAAACATATTCTTTTGTAAATTAATAATATCTAGATAGTTAGTACTGCTGTGCTCCCACCATAAACCTATTTAGAACTTTTAAATCTGAAAGCAATTTACCCAACGATCCAATTTGTAAAATGCACTATATTTGTTCATAATTTGATTTCCTGGCAAATTGTGATCCTATGCTACCCCATGCCTCAAATAGTAAGCAAAGTGGACCTGCGGGATGTATCGTCAATTTTGGAAAATCACGAAAACATTTGCTAGCTAACGTCATTTCCACAAAGTGAGGCCTACAAATTTTAAAGGATGAAAAAATGGAAAACGCATTTGAAATTTTCATATATTGGACGGAGCACTAAAAGAATTTTGAAGCCCGGTGTTAAAAAAAAGTATTAATAAATCCTGTTTGAAATTTTTTAAAATCGAAAAAAAATATACCTTCATCATTTTATGCTCAAGAATTCAGAATATTCAAGCATGTCTTCCAACACATTAAATTGGTGAAATAATTTTTTTTCGAAAATGATTACAAATATCTACCAAACATACACGTCTCCGAGGATGATTTATGGAAGATTTACATTTTCAGAGGCAAATGCATCACGCCAGAAATAGTTAGGTAGGTACCCTGTTTCAGAATCGGCTGACGCAAAACAATTTTATTACGCAGGTGATCGCAATAATTTTGCACAATTTACCTAATAAATCGCTCGACAACTTACGTATAATTTAAATGTAGAATAAAGTTATATTGTAGAATATTGAAATTATTGGTTTATGCACCGAAATAACTTAGCCACCCTTATAAATATAAATAATATACTAGAAGCACAACATTTATTGCCAGGTCCATGAGAAATACAGCACCTGTTTGGCAAATGACATGTCTAATATCTACCCGCAGGTAAAACCCATGTGTTATCATTAATCACCTAGGAATCAAGAAATAAAGCATACCTCAAAATGATAAAGACATAACTTTTCCAACAATTTACAACCAACTGTTTGTTTAATGTATTTTTGCAAGGCAAATTGATTTAAAAAATACAAATGCTTTTAATCGAGAGCCGATAGAGGAATCGTTGTGAAAACCGCAAAAGGTTTGCGTCTCGTCTACGAACTTTAGGGAAAACATTTTCAAAGCAATAAATAGTTTTGCTACTTTCCGCTGCGAGTTCCCGACGCTTTTATTCAATGCCTTACAATATTATTTATCAGCATTTATGCCACCAAATATTTTTCTACTTATTAATGGTCAGGGTAACATCTACATACATCATATACTATTTTCGTTGAGTTTGAGTTGTGATGTTTTTTGTATTGTTGTTAAATAGCATACTACCTACTGCCCTTTGTAAAAGGCCTTAAACTAGCTTGGACTTGACCTTACATATATTATAATATATTAAACCAAATTTTGTAAATCATACCACATAAATATTATAAAAAAGTTAATTATAATATAAATCTGTGGCCTTATTCTAAAAGGGCCAATGTCAGTTTTCAAATTTCTCATGCGATTTTGTAGTGTAACATTGACTCCCAAAAATCGAAAGGTTATTTTGGATTTCGGAAGATAACCCAATTTCGAGGACAATCGCAAAAAATTGCATCGAAAAACTGACATCGGATCTTTTAGAAGCAAGCCACAGAAATAATAATAATTTTTGTTTAAATCACGATGTGTAATTAATTAATTTTTAAACATAACTTACGTCGGTCTCGGAGTACCAGAAGTTCCAGCTTTTATATAAAATGAAGTCAGTGCAACACCATTATTTGTCTTACCTGAAACAAAAAAGAGAAAACAACCAATTAATAAAATGAAGAGATCAAAACGGTCCTCGGAAACGGTCATTAAAAAATATTACTTGAGTAAGAAATCAAATTTTAACACGTCAAATATATTTTTGACTTTATATTGTGTTTTGTGTGGCTGGGGGTAATATGGTAATATGGAGGTGAAGAAGGGATTTTCATAATTATTTTATTTTAATATATTTTAATTCTTAATTTATTTTAAAATATCATAATGTAGCAATTTTTTCCGCAAAACAGAAGGAAGAGCAAAAGAAAACACTTTTATGTAAAAAAACTTTAACCGTGAAAAAAACTTTAACCATGATAATAGAAAAAAATATTCCTTTTATGTGTTTCCACAATCTGTAAGTAAGTGGGTATTAAAAAAATAAATGAGATATATTTTCATTTTTCTTTGAAATTAATTAGAGAAATTTTTCTTAGTAGGTAAACACAAAGCGAAATTTTTTTGTAAATAATGTTAATAACATGTAGGCGTACTTATGGAGAATGAATGAATAAAGTAAAACTTTATCAAGAAAATATTTCTTTTATTTTCTAAATTATTGACAAAATTGATTTCTAAATTAATGTATGGGAATATGCAGAAGAAAATTAATTGTCTTGTTGAGGTTGAGTATGAACATTCCAGTACGACAAAATGAAAAGGGATGTGATGTTGGCAGCTAAAGATACGAATATTATGGAAGGGTGAAAATACTCAAAGATGCAAAGTACTCCAAAGGATACATATAAACCTGTCTTCAAAATGTTCTTCAATCCTTTGGGAACACTTTAATTTTGGGAGGCGGGTATGGGTACTGTCACCCCGGGTAACGTTTATTGAATAACCAACACCCCTGCCATAGGTCAGCCCAAGTGGTTCGCTACGTTTCGTGACTTAGCAGTGAGATTTGTCTAGGTCTTGGCGATGAATCTGGAGAGACTGGACGGGGGAGATATTTTGACGTATCCTGCCGGACTCTCTCGACCCATCATCTTGCATCGCAATGGGACGGATAGATTCATATGTCCGTCACTCGTGGACACCCTAACACCCCAGATCCCATCCCGCATACCCTTTTTCATCCCAGAACTTTCTTCCTATCCTCCACCCAGCATCCCCGAGAGATGACATAGGCCTTAAACGAAATAATTTTCCTCGGGGCCTTTGTGTGGAACTTATGTAAAAAAAACATCTCAAGGCAAGAAGAAAAATTTTCGTTGAAAGAAATAATGTTCTAGAAATAAGAACAGTAGGACCATCAATCCTGGAGACTGCTCCCTTCCGTTCCGATGATGACCACTTCAGAGGGAGAAAAATAGATAGAATGTGTATTTTTTTAATGTCCTAGCAATGTTTATTTTATATATAGTAGATTGCAAGAAACGAACGACGTATTTACAAATACTTACATAAAATCGTAAGCGGTAGGTAGACAGCTGCGAACATAATTTGAATGCTTTACTTCGTATACACTCGTATTCATTGCCCTGAAGGGAAATGTTGATTATTTATTGGCCCCGAGGCGAAAGGGTAAGCACCTGAGCTGCGCTCGTTTTCCGCCCTTACGGAACCAATTTACTGATAAACTTTAGATCGTCTCCGTTTCTGAACAGCCACCTACAGCCTGCCTCCCTACGTTTTACATCTACCATCTGGCATAACATGGAAATATGCATTCGTGTGGATGATTTGAAATATGCGAAAAGTGTGGTAGGTAATCGAGTAGCTATGTACCTGTTCTCATATTGGGTTTGAGTTGTGTTATTTTTTCTTTCTTTTGTTGATCCATAGAATATTACAATACTTTGTAAAAGGCCTTGAACTTTACTCGGACTTGAAACCTGTGAAGCATCTTGGAAATTATGTGAATACCTCACAAGAGTCCCAGCTGCTCCCTTCTGGAGCAAGTGAGACTATGGCATCCTCAATTGGAGTAGGTATGTTGTGAGGCTGAAGGTAGTGGGGAGGGGAAGGAAATGTGGGAGAGGAAGGTGGCGAAGTACCTGGCTATTCAGATCTGATTACTAAACCAGGCTAAAGCCACTTAAAGCAAAGTTTCAATTTTGGATGGTGGTCTTACATCAGGGTGATACTGAGAATATCTTCCACTCTGGAACGTGCCACAAATATACTATATATTATTTTTAATGAATTAATTGTAAAATAAACAAAAAATATATGACGTAAATGTGGTAGAAGAAGTCGGGGACGCCCGAGGAAGACTTGGCACGATCAAGTGAATCAGATACTTGAGTCAGACCATGTCGTAACCATTTTGTAAAATAACACATATTAATCAAATAAAATTTATTTGCCCACGCCGGGATTCGATCCCACGACCTTTGGATTGCGAGTCAAGAGTCTTACCCCTCGACTACGGAGCCCTTGCTTGATATTTTGGAAAATCAGTCAGTAAATAGCTAACATAAATAATAGTTTTTAAAAGTGATTATGGACCACCTATTTATTAACTATGCGTGATGCATACTTACGATTCATATATATGAGCCCCTACAAAGGTACAAAGGCGTAATAAATAAATAATTATTGAAAACTTAGGAGACCGATCTGCTATTAAAGGTAATTTTGATTTGTTTTAAAACGCTATTTTTATATAATTGAAAAATAAGATAACATAATGAAAATTTGAAAGATCGGATACAATCCCAAAATTTCTCGTCTTACCGGGACAAACGCCTTACCAATTCGGCTAATGAGACCTCTTATTTTAGTTTCATATTTCAAATTTCAGAATTGACAATATTATCTTGGACTATTGTTTTTCTCCATATTATTGGCAGCTACCTTTTTCATTGGAAATAGGGGCCTTCGATCATGTAGAAACTGAAAAAAAAACTAGTTGGCAACTCAATCAATCGCTATCCACAAGAAAGCATCTTGCAAATTTCATTGGCAGTCCGCGCACACACGCAAGGGTTAAACGTCACGTACGTTATAATCTACGCATTCACAGATGGCACCAATCAAATTATTTTAGGTTCTTAATGCTTTTTGCACGTTACGCTTTAAAATATTAAAGTTAATTAATTGTTCGCGATCGTACATATTTAATTGGAATGTAAATAAATAATTCTGTCCATAAACAAACCCAAATCTTTCAAGAAAGGCTGAAAAATTCAATTTTGTATCGGTGACTCAATCCAATATTGTATTTTTTAGCCTTTCTTGAAAGATTTGGGTTTGTTTATGGAAAAATCTATTTATTTATATTCTAATTAAATATGTACGATCGCGAACAATTAATTAACTTTAATATTTTAAAGCGTAACGTGCAAAAAGCATTTAAACCTAAAATAATTTGATTGGCGCCATCTGTGAATGCGCAGATTATAACGTACGAGACGTTTAACCTTAAAGACCAGTGTTGTCAAGGCGTCGCCGTAACTCGCAGTGCTAATCAGAGTGCTAGTCGCATTTCATTTGCCAGGTTAAAAGGTTCCCATAGTTACTCTCACGACCTGTCAAGTTTTCGAGTAATTTGCGATATGTCAGAGCAGGAAAATATTCAGGAGGTTGATAAATTATTATTATATATATTAAAGTTGACGAATGAATAATAAATTATGTTTTTGTTTACAAAGTTTAGTTGCGCCGTCAATTGAGTTGCCAAGCAGTTTTCGGTTTCTCCATGAACGAAAGCCAAAATTTTTCGATGAACTATCTTATAACCTATATATGTAGTATCTTCGGACAAATAAATCCATTTTTACTTCTTCAAAAACAGCAAAGTCCGATTTTATTTATGTTGATCCTTTTGTAAATGTCTAAATGAATTTGCATTTTTTATTAGAATAGCTCTCTTTTTATGACTTTTGAAGGTTATTCACATCAATATAATATATCATTGAAGAAGAAGATAATACTTATATTCTAAACGAAAATATGAAAGAGAACAAGACACAGATAAATAAATAACGCTTTTTATGTATTCACCATAATTTGTCAGGGTTACGTAGCACATGCTCGGCAATCAATACCGATTCTCAGATTAATCTGATTAACATTAATCTTAAAATGTACCCACATTATGTTGCCGATACGAAGATATTATTTGAAAAATATAATTTTAATTCCGAACAGTGGCGGTCCTTCCCTCAGGTCAATTGATCAAAGACCTCCCAAAATTACAAGATGACAGTATAACATAATATGATGCAAATCAAAATAACTGCTTTTATTCTAATGTAATTAAATTGCACCGCGAGATACTGGCAAGTGGGTAACATCTAACGTCTTAAATGGAAGCTTTCTTTCCCATGCACTATGATTTGCTGGGTCAATTTGCCAAATGTCCCAATACCATATTATCTTATGTCTCTTCACGCGCCACACGATAAACGAGATGGCACTATGTCGCCTAATAAAAATGTTTTAGAATTCTGAGGACAGTTTAGGTCATGGCCGTGAGGGAGAGAGCATTATGAATATTATGCGTCTGAAACAGATGGTTTGATAAACGTTGGTCGATTTTGCATATTTTACGCTTGTCGCATGAAATAATTATGTAATTTGACTCTAAAACTCGTGAGGTACCGAAAAATGAATATTATCGTATTTAATTTGATATTGAATCATCATTTTTTTTAATTAGCTTCCACTTCTGGATCCATAGAGTCGCCTTTGGTTCCGAATGATGTGTTCACCATAACCGTAAAGTTTCCAACAAAATGTTTTCGAAGGTCTATAAGAAAACAAATATTTTCATCATGAGCAGTTTCAGTTTTCATCTAGAGAAAGCCTCCGGCATTTGGGCTGAGTTTAAAGGTCGATGGTCGAAATCCATAAGCTTTCCTTTGCCTCGAATAGCAGTCAGAAACATGTTAAATTATTTCCCTTAAAACCCTCTCACAAATAACTTCAAAGGTGATAATTTAAATCCAAATTAAAGCAGATTATGAAATCAAACACTATATTTCGAAAACCGTTTGTTGTAAGGATGTTTATTCCCGTATTTGCTTCTAAGAGTTTTATGCTCAGGATTAGTAAAGCCTTAGCCAACTTTTAATTATAATATATTCATAAAACAACCGTCCAAGATAAGTACAACAAAGAGAAAACTAACAAAGTCCTTCAAGGAAGATTATTATTATCATGCCCACATCACAGTACCGGTTAAAGGAGAAAAGCAAGGATTAATATTTTGAACTTTTAAATTAATTAATCTTATATAGTTTGATACCAAGAAACTTGTTTGATACCAAGAAACATGACGTTGAACTGTTTTATGGGGTAATTATAATGATTTAAAACCAAATTGTCAATTTATATTTCGTAAGAAAGTGGAATAATTTATAAAATCTCCCCGTTGAGAAGCCATCATTAGAAATTGTACCTCCTTCTTTGACCAACGTTTCGGAGAGCAAAAATAAATAACAATAATCGATGAGTATTTAAGAAACTAGAGTTCTGATTACCTAGTCTTATTATAATACTTACGAACTTCCTAACTTTCTTCTTTTCACATTTATTTCTACTACCCCATTCTCTGGATAAAAAAATTCTCCAATCACACTCTAAACTCTTTTGTCATGAACCTTTTTTTTTATCAAGGAAAATGTGGAAAAGATTTGAGAAATATTGGAAAGATATTTTGATATTCATATCTTGAGGGCCGCGTTGTATTTATCTTTATCGCGGGCGCTTAATCCCGGGCGTGGTCGGGTCTCCGCTCATCTTCTTTCTTTTGCGACAATTTCCGTATTACTTTAGCCTTCTTCCATGTCAGTCCACAACTATTTGTATCGATTTTGTCTGTTTACATATTTTGAATGTTCCTTTTTTTAGCATCCGAAAAAAAGCCGTAATATTTTGGGCACAAACTTTAAATAGTTGGTGTTCATTAAAACTAAAAAAAACATTAAAATTATTAAAACTACCAGATTTGTTAATGGTTTTATAGACAGTCCTGCGTTCTCGATCTAAAATAATTTTTTTTTGCAATACAATATCAGGACTGAGTAATTTAGATGCTCGCTTATACCTAGATTGCATGCAGTTGGTAATACTTTTTCAGAAGTAGTAGATATGTTTAACTGCACGGAATGTTGTTATAAGAAGGCTATAATAACATACACCAATAATAATATTCGATGTTAGCATACAAAAGATGCATTAAACAAAATTTATCTGCTAGTACTTCCACGTAATCATAATATAATCATTTAACCATAATATTATTTCCTACCAGTACGCACATATCATCGGTACCTACTTTATAACTTATCTTAACTTTTATTTTTTTAAACTTTTATATTATCTTCAATACTTGGCTCCTAAGAGCATTTATTATTCTTTACTTGCCATGCTTTTTTATATTTATAACTTTTGCACGTTCTATTATTATTTATAAAGGCAACTTATAGTCTATACATTTTACTTTTTACTATATTATTTTCTGCCTTTTAACTTTTATTTTTACGTTATACTTTATATTTTATAGTTTATGCTTTTACTTTATACTTTCATTTTATACATCTTATTTCTATTTACTACTTATTACGTTAACTCCTTTTTTTACCTTTTGTTTTTAGATTTAACTTAAAATATGTATTAAAATAAATATAAATATAAATATGTCAATGACACATGTAGTGCCGTATGTTTTGAAATAAATAAATAAAATAATACTATTCTTCTGCACAATTTCAATACCAAATTTCACTTCATGATTACTCTTCCACAAAATTATTATGTTTATCACATGTTTGTAAAAACTCATATTTTCCACTCTCTCTCCCCACTCCCCTCTTCCGCTTCCCCGTCCCGTGAACACTCTTCCCTAGTTCCCCTACCGAAATAATTCCATGACGCCAGAGCTCACCATTAAATATAGAAACCATCGCGGGCATGCGCACATCAAATCCCCAAAGTTTCAGCGCAATAGGATGAATGGTTTAGCAAAGCGTTAGGAACAAACATGCACATTTACATAGCAAGCAATCATTCATTTTTATATACATATGTACCTATATATAATAATATAAAACTGATGTAGCCAGTTTATAGAAGAACATTAATTTCATAGACCCCAGACTAACGATATTGATTTTCTGTTCATGAAAGAATGTAGATATTTGATAATTTCTCCAGAAGAAACATAAGACTGAACAAAATAATATAATAATATATAATACAAAATAATATATTTATATTAATCATTCTATTGTTTGTCTCTCCACTGTCACATCTATCAAGGACCTTGGGGTCACTCTAGACTGCAAACTTTCTTTCCGTGATCACATTAATAACATCGTAAAAAAATCACTTAAACTACTCGGCTTAATTCATGGAATTACCTTTGTAACTCATAATTACATTTAAAACTCTATACTGTTCGCTGGTTTGCACTCACCTTGAATATGCTAGTGTCATTTGGTCTCCTTTTTATGCTGTTCACATTTGTCACATCGAATCTGTACAACATCGCGTCCTACGAGGAATTGCTTGGAGGTTAGGACTTTAAAGAGGCGAATACTCGTATGATGAAATTGAACAAACTTTAAACATTTCTTCTTTAGAAAAACGTAAAAAGGACTCTGATCTAATATGCATTTTCGAAATTATCAACATTATTACATCTGATTTGCTAGAACTCATCCAGTTCCATATCTCTTCCCGTAGACTCCGAAATAATGAATTGCTGTTCCTCAATCAACATTCTACTAATTATGGATATCATTCTCCTTTATCCAGAATATCGAGACTTGTCAACGCAAATCAAAGCATTGCATTTTTTGGTGTAAGCCTAAATGACTTTCGGCAGTCTTTACGTAATTTACGATTTTTTAAGTCTTTTTAAATCCATCTCCAAGCTACTTGTTACCAAGCTACCTTCAATACAAGCTACAAGCTACCGTCTATATGTATTTTGTCAATGCTCTTCATCTATATGTACTCTCCTTTCATTGTCATCTCTCTTTTTTATTCGTATTATTTTTATATTGTTAATAGACTATTTGTCTGTAAATAGAATAAATAAAGTAAAAAAATAAAATCGATTTAATAAATCCGAATATCGCTTAAAGTAGAGTCACATTTCAACCAGCGTTCGCCTTCTCATTAGATAAATGCCCCCTAATAAACAAAAAACAAAAGCAACATAAAGTTTCATTCGAGGCGTATTTTTATAGAAAAGACAAAGCAAACACCCCAAACCCGGGAGCCAAACTTGTTCGGACAATCATTTAACCTTTACAGAATGTTGTTCATTATTACCAAGGTTGTTCGATGTACCGGTGAAATTTCTATTATATTGGGAGAGGGCGTATCGGGGCACCTGAAGCAACAATGAGTTTCCCCGTATTTTGTTGGGTAGATAATTTTTATTTTTGTTCGATATCGCCATAGTATCATTCCAGTTCGTTTTTGTCCAATAGACCAAAATATAAACCCGGAGAAACAGCGCTTTATGGCCATAGCTCAGTTTGAAAGATTTAATAACTCGACTCTGCAAATATTTTTCTATTGAGTGGAAAATTATGCAACTACAAAAAACCGGTCACTGGTTGAGTAGGCTTCACGTTTGGGTCCAACCCAGGCGTTCCGTATTCGATTTCTAGGCTGGCTAAGTCCTCCATCACGACTCAATCAACATTTTCGGCTTACTGTGGTGGTAGTAGGAGATTTTCAAATATCGTCGGGTGATTCGTAACCCGGTTATGTTTATCTTTCTTTTAAAAATAATATAATAATAACCTAATTTTTCATATACCTACGACCTTCGTTTCTTTTCACGACTCTTCAAATTAATATTTTTCTACAGCTATATTATTATTCTGCAACTATAAAAAAAAACTCATTTCTCCAATCAATTATTTTATTTATTGGCTCATATTGGAATTTATCATATTACAATTTGGGAGGCGAGAATGGGTACCGCCGCCCCGGGAACCTTTATTGGATAACTAACACCTCTGATATAGGTCACCCCAAGTGGTTGGCTACGTTTGGTGATTTGGAAGGGGTGCCCGGGTTCACGGGGTGAGGTTTGTCTAGGTCTTGGAGGCGGATGACCAGGACATACTGAACCCCAGATTCCTACACACCCCATAAACCCTCTTCCTTCCCAGAACTATCCTCTTTAAAAAAACCTCTACTTAGCATCCCCAAAGATGACCTCTGAAAACAATTTCTCTCAGGGCCACCAATGTGGGGCTCATGTAAAAATATATATATAATTATTAGAGTAATTTACATTTTCAATGTGGTTATAATGACGATTCTAATTATAGGTGAGCACACCATTCGTCTCAAATTTCCTACAATAAGTAATAATAAATTTAATTACAAATACCTAAAACAAATTTAAATACTACTGTGAAAATTTCATGTCTCTTACGCTCAACGTAAACGATTTTTTGGATCCTCAGATATCAGTGAAACGCATTTTATGAAAAGTTAAATTTTCATATTTTTGGAATAAATTGATCAGTATAACTTCAAATTGTACCTAATATTTAATCATTAAAGACAATATTAGCGACTCAATCGAAAATTCATTAGTAAAATCGGAAAAAGATACGACAGCGTCTAGGAATTGAATTTTTTGATTTTTATGTTTCAAATTTTTTGATTGAGAGTCGTTAATATTGTCTTCAATGATTAAATATTACAATTTGAGGTTTCACTCATTAATTTATTCCAAACATAAATAAAATATTCATACTGGACTCACACTGGAGAAAAGTTAATAGATGTGGCAAATTAAATAAATAAATAAATTGCATTAAGTTCGTGAAGCATTTTGCAATCATGCATAAAGATAACAAACAGCCAATAGAAATATGCGGTAAGAAAAGTAGTAGTTCTAAATCGAAATGTGATACAATTAAATATGACCGAAGGGGATAGGGTCAAATTAGCTCAGTGGTTAGAGCAGCGGCAATGCTACGGTCCTGGGTTCAATTCCTATATCCAAGCGTATTTTTTTCTGATTTTTCATTTCAATTTTTCGCTAATACTGTCTTCAATGATTAAATAAATCTTTATATTAATTTTACTGAATTTATGCAAGTTTTCAAATATGGCGTTGCATTTGCATGAGTTAAAGCCATTAACTTACTTCTTGTAAGTTGTAGTTGAATCGCGTGAACAAGCCCAAGCTACCATATTAGAGGTATGGTCTTTGTCAGGGTCATAATTGAAAGCACCTCGAAGTCATTATTTTGCTGTATATCTACGTTATATAGACGCGAGACCCTGCCTTACCTTACCTTGCCTTTGTGAAACAAACTTGCATCAATTTGTCGTCTGTTTTGTCGTTGTTTGAGTTCCCTTTGTTGAAATTGTAAACCTACTGCAACAGTAAGAGGTGAGTCGCCATTTCGAGAGATTGTAAATAAACTAGCAAGGCTATCTATGATTACAAATACAATTCATCGAGAAATGTATTGGATTTGTGCACCGATGTATAAATTATCAAGATTTCAATCGAATAGCTTAGTATCTGACAATCTGACCCTTACCTCAGACCTTGTTGAGCGAATATTTTTACCTTATTGATATACATATATTATGTATTCGTATATCATAGCTCAGCTAAGTAAAGGTTATTATCGAAAATCGTCGTGAATTAGACGAAGTTGTCTCCATTTTATTAAAAATTTTTGCTCCTTGCCACGCTTAATAATAAGCACACTAATTACAATTTGGGAGGCGGGCATGGGTACCTAACACCTCTGCCATTGGTCACCCGAAGTGATTCGCTCCGTTTGGTGACTTTACAGGGGTTCCGTGGTTCATGGGGTGATGTTTGTCTGGATCTTGGCGGCGGATGCGTCTGCCCACCAACTGCGTAGCAAGCCATATCGGTAGAGGGAGACCTTTAGACATCTCCAGCACGGCTCTCTCGAAACATCGCCTTGCAACACAGTTGTAGGGATGGAATCATTCGTTCGTCACTCCTAGGCACAATGACCTCAGATTCCGACCCACCCCTAATACCCTTTTCCTTACCAGAATATCATATCCTCCCTTTCCTAAAAAGACCGTCCAAACAGCATCCCCAAAGATGACCTAGGCCCTGAGGGGAATTACGTTCTTCAGAGCCTCCTGTGTGGAGGTACTGTAAAAAACCTAAAGATTACACGTTTTTTTATATGTAGTCCGATTCGCAATTAGAAAAAAAATATCAATTACTTTGTAGTGAGATAGCTCTTTCGACCAAAATAATTATTGTTAAATTGAGAGATTCAATTGAAGACCGACGCTTTAAATTCGAAAAAAGAAATGCAATTACGCTTTTCTGACCTATATGTATTTTTACAACGATTTTAAAGCAATACTTTTAGAGGAATGTGTTTGCTAGAGAGCAGGGTCGTGAAAAAGTTATGCATAACCAACTAACGTTTCGAAGTTAAGGCGTGAGCGGGAAATTAGAAAATGAGCGATATTTTGCAATTGCTCCTAGCTGATTCAAAATATTGTACAAGATTGTACAGATCATCATGTCTTTTGTACATTTATTAGGAAACTAACACAATTTTACGATTATTGTGCTAAAATTACCATTAAATAATCCCACAAGGCTCGTGACGCATTGATAATAAATGATGTGATGTCGAGCGTATCTTGAAAAAAGTACCTCTTCTGTTACGACTGGCACAAAATAACCAACAAATTTGCTTTATTTAGAACTAAATTACAAGAATTAGTACGTAACCTATATTTATTTTTATGGCCCTTCTTCAGGGATGAGACGAGGGTGGTGTAGGGGGGTTGTACGAACGAAGTCAATCAAGATTAGAGAAGGAGAGTGGACAGGCAAACGTGTGGGTGGAGGATTGGGAGGCTGTGGACCAATTATGAGAACCTTTTCCCTCCACCCGAGGAATTCAACATGTCTTCCAAAATCAGAAAATCGAGACTAAATGAGCCCTCGCCTAAGAGTGGTCTATGAAAAATACCTTTTGAAAAATCAAATAATTGGTCTTGTGACATCAACCCACATTTCCACAATGAAAACATGATGGCGTCCTAAGTATCGCTTTTGTAATATCGATACATTTTTATGCAAACATTGAGTTATCTTCGGCGTCTATCTCGCTACAATTTATTTTATTTTTTTCCAATTTTTTTTTATTTTTTTACAAAGCTAACAGATTTTTTGTTGTTTAAACAATGTTTATAGTTTTTGAAAAACCAACATGTTTCGTGAGCGATGATGATGACACTTCCTCGGGTTTTAGTTTATATTAATTACAACAAATACACAAAGGTATAAATGGAAAGGTGTGAGTGGTAAGGGGAAGGGGGTAATATGGCAATTATATAATTTACAAAGGAATTTTTTTTAATAATAGGTCATTTTAAACTATTTTTTGAATATTTATAATATTTGAATTCATGTTTACGCTCTTTCTGATTTCTATGATTTCCAATTTGTCTAACTGAACGCCATCAAAATTACAATGTAGTAACTCAATTCCACTATTAAAGTCAAAGTGTTACTCGCTTCCAACAAATGATTGGCATCTGAAACTATGAATGTTCAAATATTTTATGTGTTTCTTTATCCATATTTCAAAGTTTCTCGAAGTTTTACCTATATAAAAGAAACCACAATCGTTACACATCGATTTATAGATTACAGATTTTTTCATTTTTAATTCTCTATCCTTATTATTTAGAATGTATTTTTTAAGTTTATTATTTGCATAAATGCAGGCAAAAATTCATTTGGTAAATACTATATTATGGAATTGGAAATTTATTATTTAAAGAACATCATTTTACACCATTTTTTCCCTTCCTGATCTTTTTGTACAGGATAAATATACCTTTGTTTAAGGAAAATATTTTTGTATTTTTTTTCAATTAAATGGTGTTATGTCCATGTTGTATTTTTTTTACAAAACATGATTTTCATTCAACTTTTGTTGTAATTAATTATGTAAATGTTATCCAAACACATGTAATATGGTAGGTTGTGTACTACTGCCCTCAATCCGGTCCTGCCATTATAAAAAACACAAATTAATATGTAAACTGTTCTGGAGACGAATAAAAAAAAATAAGGTTCACCTTAAAAAGGGCATTGTTGAGTGCTTTTTCGTCATATTTGCAATATTTTTACTTCATTTTCTACCTGTCATTTTTATTTAAATTCATCTTGATTCAGTTCCGTCTATGGAC
Source organism: Limnephilus lunatus (assembly GCA_917563855.2). Lineage (NCBI taxonomy): Eukaryota > Metazoa > Arthropoda > Insecta > Trichoptera > Limnephilidae > Limnephilus > Limnephilus lunatus. The sequence goes on along the minus strand of OU830597.1, from coordinate 80,054,530 downwards.
TCATTTATTTTTAATTTAACGTTTGCATTATATTTTATCTTCATTTTCATACAATAAATTGTCTTTGTATCATTTTGTCTATGTTTTTACAAGAAACGAAAAGTGTTCAATCATTCGGAAACCATTGTTAACAATTCCTTGCAAAAATTCAATCACTCTATTTCTAAAAGTCTTACAACCATAATCTAAAATCATTTCACCTTTATTGCAAGTTTATTTGAACTATTTAAACGCAATTAACCAATAAACTAGAAATTGAACAACTTAAAACACAAATTTCGTTATACCTAAGTATAACCTCAATTGTGCGATCCACTCCTTTTTTGGAAGAAGAAAGAAGTAAAAAAAGGATCTGGATTTACTTCATACTTCCAAATACCGTCAAGGGACCGTACATGTATAACTCGTTTAAAATATATAAAAAAAATACATCTTGTTTGTATGGATGGATGTGAGTTACTCTTTCACGCAATAAATACCGAATGGAATTTAAAAATTCTTTCACTTATCAAAAGCTACATTATTATTTGCGAGTAATATAGGTTATATATATTGGTAAGCTCTGGCTTTATGAATAAGCTGTGGCGTTATGAAATTATTTATTATACGTTTATTGGCAAAGCGTGTTGCTAAGTAAATGTTTGACGTGGGCTGTCATTTTATTTGTTACTATAGGAGATTTCTTTGATAGCAAAAATTCAAATATGAGTATTCTGATATGAATATTTAGTGTACAAATATAAAATAGGTACTAATCTACATTTTGACCTAAGCCAATAGCTATACTAATATTATGATTGCGAAACGGCGCGTATTTGATTGTTGATTGATTAGGGGAAGGGGAGGGGGGAGTGGGGTGGGGGAGGGGGGTGAGGCAATTATGCGAGCGAAGCCGGGGGAAAAAACTAGTTCGTAATAAATATCAATGTTGAAAAAATACGACTTTTCAATTACATGTAGGTCCAAATACATATTGTAGATTTTGTCCAAATTTGGAGTCAAGAGACCACTCTTGCTCTAGTGGCCTGAAATGCAAGCTTAATTAATAAAGTGATTGAGATTCATTAATAAAGTATCCAAACGAATTTGTTTGAGGGATATCATTTCATTTCTTACGATCCACGTGGAGGAACTTTAGGAATCTAATTTAAGAATTTGATATTGGACTTTATTCGAGTCATGTTTCAACTTTTCCATGTTGACAGCGGAACAGGGATAGGTAGGTTGGTGGCTCCGACCAATTAATTCAGTTAATCACTCTGAAGGTGTTGAATGGCGGTCGGCCAAATTCAAACTCGTTCATTGCTTAAATTATTTTAGATTATGTCAATGTTCATGAATTTGTGAATAATACCAATTATTTGAATAATTTAAATTTTGAAACTCAATTAGTAGTGATTCCATTTTAATGTGATTTTACGAAGTAGGTGAGCAGACCCATCCGCCGCCAAGATCTAGACAAACGTCACCGCATGAACCCGGGCACCTCTGCTAAGTCACCAAACGTAGCGAACCACTTGGGGTGACCAATGGTTATCCAATAATGGTTCCCGTGGCGGCGGTACCCTTACCCGCCTCTCAAGTTATACGTTTTGAAGATTATAAAAGTCTAATCGTGCATAATAGGTATAAAGTATTATGATGACGTTTGTTATTACGTGGTTCCATTAGAGATCATAATAATACCCAGTGTAGACTAGCTATGTATGATTATTTTATATTTTGTTTGCTGTGGTATAATTTTTCAAAAATTGTTATTGTAGCACTTTTGATAGTCAGTAAAGCCCAATAACGTCGTTGAAAAACTATTGTTTATTAAAAACGGTTATTTTCCTTCTAGTGCGATACTGAGATAACTTGGATGCGTTTGCTGACCTTCTGAGTGGCGCGCGAGATAAGGAGAGAATGGTTGAGGAAGACCTTTAGACCTCTCCAGCCGGACTCTTTCGATCCATATCCTTGCAAGGCAGTTAGAGGAATGGATTCATAAGTCCAGGATTTTCCTCTTCCGTGTGGAGGTAATGTAAAAAAAAAAAAAAACAGTAAAAAAATGGTTACTTTGCAAAAGCACAATACGATACATTGATTTAATGTAGGTACCTAATCATGAAGTTATTTATTTAATTCGATTTAATAACGCCCCTAATTGGTAAAAAATAATGAAATCAATTTGTTTTTCAGAAATATTTAGCAAATTCGTGGAAAAACGTGGCTGTCATTTTTCACCGCATGCATATCCTAAGCTTCGTAATACTTTTTTAGAAAACAAGAGGGATTCTCGAAAAAAGTTAATCTCACATCAAAACCACTCGTCATTTACCGTACATTTACATATAATTTAATTTAGATAAAAATATTGAAGAAGAGGGATTTACAAACAGATGAAGTAAATAATGAACATGTCGTGCGTTTATTTTCAGAATACTCGGAAAGCAGTCGAAATGTCACCGTGCTGGAAAACTCATTTTATATTGTTTCAACTGGTTTATTCTAGATTCTAACGGCCATTATTTACCACCTTTAAAATACTTACAATTTGTAAGTATTTTAAAGGTAACGCTCGATTCGCGTTGTTCCCAAACATTTTATCGTTGATCATATTAAGTGACCACGCCCACTTTCACAGACAATAAAATGGCATCAAAGTAAAAACTTTCGATGTTTAATTAATATTAAAGAGTTATTTATTGTATTTATTATTAACACATAATTTCTTTTAAATACTGTTATCCATAAACTGGCATTTTATATTTTCGCAAAAAACATACTAAATATATTAAAATTAAAGTGTCAGCTTGACCTTTGCCGCCATCGCGTCGGTACCTCGTTGCGTTGGCGCCACTCTGTTGACAGCTTTTATAACTTTACCTTGCTAAGGCGAGCTTAATCCACTAGTCCGGCTTCCTTAGATTGGGCCATGCTTAAGCAATGCTTTTGTGTTGGCAAGAGCGTAGTTGTGCATCTTAGTTTCGGCTTATCAGTTGATTTGTAGGATTGGGAACAGCGGCCGTAAGACTTTTTTGAGATAATCTCATCCAACGAGAATTAAAAAGCCTACATTCTTTGCCCACCTGCGTACATAATCATTTATACAACGTATTTCGGTACAAAACATATTACATACAAACACAGAAAAGAGTCGCTACCTAATTTAGGTATCTACAAGTAAGAAGAAAATCGTAATACATAATTCGACTGCCATAATACAGACAAGTGCCCCAGTCTGGTGGTCATCAGATTCTAAATAAACTGTATTAAAATGTAGGAGGTTACTGAATGTTTTGTTTTATGTTTTAAAAATTAGAAGTTGCTGTCTACAAGAATTTATAAAGCATATTTATAAACGGATATTTCCATGCTTTATTTAATGAAAAGGAATTTCGGTACTTTATTATATAGGATGTTCATGTAAGTATTTAAATGATTGATTACCCGATTGATTCCGAAAGTTATTTGAAGTAAAAAAATTAAGTGAAATTTGGTCTCCGACAATATTTTTGATGTTTTTTTGTTTGTTTTTCATCTAAAAACGTATAAAATCATTAGGTATTATACAGTTAGTGGGAGGACGACTTATGGAAGAATTGTTTTTGTTATTTTGTTTTTGTAGAAAAATATATTTTTTTTAAAGTAACGGGGGTCCAAAATTTGATTTATATTTTATCCAAACTACTCCAAATAATGTCAAGTCGAGTACTTACGTCCCTTAACAGCCTGAATAGTACAGATATCAAGAAAATTGTATATTTTCCGACTAGTCTAGTCTATCCACTAGTCTATACACGAAGAAAAACTGCGGTGACATGCCCTTACGTAAAAATCACGCGCAGGTAAAAGTGTTTGAACAAAGCACCCTCAAAGCGTTAATCTGTTTTCTTTCTTTTTGTTTTTGCCTCGTTGGAAAATTGGAAACGTTACAACAATGCATTATTTACAAGCAATCGATGGAAGTGAAAACATCTTTTGCGCCACGCGCCCCCGTTGAGATTTTGAAACTCGTTGAAATGATAAATAGCGACACTAAAAAGAGACAAACCCATACATCTATAGGATTTAGTGTGCGAGAGAATGAGAAAGTATAAATGGTATTCCTTTTTGCGGTGCTTCGTAGCCTCCCTACACTTGTCTAGTTTAGTTTTCTGAAGGTTTCAGTTCTACCGCGTGTGAATTGCACACTCTGTTTTTAATCTAAGAATCATTTGCAAATAATGCTTGAGTGCAGAAACCCAAAGAGGGAAGTAATTAATTTCTAAATTGGTAAAATACATACATTTATAAATAAAACCGTATTTCGGTTCCACGACAACTCAACAAAGTGGCATTTTAACACCCCTTTGAAAAGTCATTAAAAATTGAGAAAAGAAAAATTAAAAAGTTGCCCATAACCTAACCCAATGTAACCTATTTAACCGATTTTTTTTGTCACTTTTAATGACTTTTCAAAGGAGTGATGGTGTTGTACATTGTTGAGTTGTCCGGTCACCCTGTTTTTCAGACCTTTCAACCCTTTGGAATAACAAAGTTCCATCTAAAGTATTAAAAAATATAGATTCCATTATCGCATTACGTTGCCGCGATAGATGGAACCTTGTTATTTCAAAGGGTTTCCAAAGATTTTTAAACCTTATCTATCACCAAAATGAAAATAGTTAACACGTTGAACAATAATATTATAAAAGGTCTTACCTACCTATAATTGTATCCACCGGTATATATTTTATTAGTTTTATTATTAATTTAAAAAAATATATTTCTACGGTCATACATACAGTTTACAAGTTTATAGATGATGTAATATAAAAAAAATATTTCTAACACATAAAACATGGTAGGCAGTAGAGTGTCTCATCAGCAACTGTATGTAAAAGGTTAAAACTTAAATAGTTATGTCGTGTAAATACCTCACTAGGAGAACCTGTGCTGAGGTTTTCGCATATTTTAAAAAGTGTTATTCTGCCGTCCTAAATAGAAGCACAGTATCTTCTTTTAGACTCTCAAGGAAGACGTTGTGGTTCCACCCATGGTAGATAATAATATATGATATATTAGGTTAGTGGCTGTGATAAACATCATCATAATTAATAGACATTTTGCAGTACATTGTAGGAGTAATTGTGAAAGGAGTAGGAACAGATACGTTGAATAAAAAGTGCAAGGTATAAAAAGATTTATTTAAATCATAATATTGTGTAGACACAATGTAGTGAAAAGAAGAGAAAAAACAAGAAGTGAACTTGATGAGCAGTTAAGCCGAAAAGAGAATAAAACAAAATAACAAAAATAAATGATTTTAAGGTATGCAATCCTAATCTATTTTTAAGTATATCTAATCTTAATATATAAAACAAAGTCGGGTTAGTTACACTATTTATAACTCGAGAACGGCCGGGCCGATTTTGATGACCTTTGATTTGTTGGATTTGTCTCCGCCCCGGATAGGATAATAACTATTAAAACATCCCAAAAATTAACAAAAAATAAAGTTATTAAGAAAATTATTTTCCCCATACATTTTGTATGGAACGAATTCTCATATTTGAAAAAGCTGCGGGCATTTTGTGATAAGTACCTATAATACTGAACTGTGTGTGAATTCCTAAAATTCAAAAACGTCAAATGTCATTGCGTAAATTGTTTTGCATTTGTTCTTAATCATGTAATGCTGCTCCTCTTTCTTACACACTAAGTATCGATAGCTGAAAATGAGACAAACGGTGAACGTATGTCTGCACCCATCCAAATGAAAGACACAATAATTACAATAAAAATCCCTCGCACGTATAAAGAAAATGAAAAGCAATTTTTTTTACATCAGCTCCACAGCTCCACACAGGAGGCCCCGAGAAATTGTTTTTCCCTCAGGACCTATGTCATCCTAGGGGATGCTGTGTGGAGGGTTTTATGGAAGGGAAGGAGAGGAAGTTCTGGGAAGGAATAAGGTATGAGGGGTGGATAGGAATCTGGGGTCAGTGTGTCCAGGAGTGATGGACGTATGAATCCATCCCTCCAACTGCGGTGCAAGGCGATGGGGCGAGAGTCCAGCTGGAAATGCAGCAGGTGGGCAGACGTATTCGCCGCCAAGACCCGGACAAACCCGGTCATCCCATGAACCCGGGCACCCCTGCTAAATAACCAAACCTGGCGAACCACTTGGGGTGACCTATGACAGAGGTGTTAGTTATCCAATAAATGGTTCCCGGGGCGGCCGCACCCGTACCCGCCTCCAAAATTCCCGTAAGTAAGTGAAAAAGTAAGAAAATCACAAGAAATATAAATCCGTACACAACTCCATCTCTGCACTGAGAAAAACAAAACACGGACAGTTGCGCATTGATGATTGCTTCGTTGTGTAATTCTTAACATCATAAAAAAACTGAATTTAATTCAACAGTTATTGATTCTGTGGCGGTACGAAGTTCGTCGGGTCAGCTAGTTATTGTATAATTTTTAAAACTGATTAAATTTATGACAATATTATATTTGCAGTCGGTTTTTGTGAATAAAATGAAAATCAAATCAAATTGATGTAGTAAAGTGTACTCGATTTTTTTCAAGTAATACTCGTTTAATATAATTCTGAATAATCATAGAATCATACAAAATTCTTGAATTTATTTAACTTGTGGCGCCACTTGCTTAACAGCAAAAAAATAGTTATCTTCTGCACACAAATTAACTTAAAGTCTCTCTGGATTATCTTCTGTTATCATGTTTTTACGAACCCGTTCCAGAATAAGTTTTCAAAGAGCTGTATCAAAGCCGCAAGTAAAATCGGGCGACAATTCTTAGGAGACGATAGGTCCAACTGCTTAGATTTTACGATAGTGATTAAGATAATCTTAGTAATATAATTGGGGACATGACTGTGTTTAATGTTCCTAAGCCAAGAGTTCTGATAAATAGTCATCTCGAGTTATACGTTATATCCATAGGACTTAGGACTTTCGCATATTTTACTGCTCTTATTATCATTTGTAACGACAAACATGTTTTCTATTCACCCAGTTGTTTTTATGGGTTCTTCCATAGACATACAAATAACTAGACGAGAACTTACAGATGAGGGGTAAAAATCAACTATGGCGGGGCGAAGAGAGGAAAGAGGCTTGTGATTCGCCAATAAATCAATCTAACAGTATAAAGGCACCTCGCACTATAATATCACTATTTAGTTCTTGATAGTAAAATCTGCTTTTGAATGAATAGACCTTTTTATATGGGAGCGCGAATTGCATGCCACGGTATGAACAGATGTGTAAAATCCAAATTCGCAAAGTAAGGATCAGAGTATTTTCATAGTGGAGTATTTTGTTGCCGTAGACACTTTTACAAATGTTTCATGATTTACTTAACCCAGTAAACAGCGGCTTTGTGTTTCGCGTCGCTATGTATCTCGATGTCTAAGTATGTGTTTCATAGACATACAGCGTCCGTGCGTAAAATGTACGATGAGAGCACGACACTGGTCCGGACACGCCCAGCCGGTTCCGAAAAATGGTTCCAATAGGAGGGGGAAATAACACGTTTTTTAACACGTAAGGGCATGTCCATATATTTTGTACGTCCGTGGGTTCTTCCAACGATATTATTATGTCACTGGCTCTGTTAGTGTAATTTTGCCACTCGTGTTGCAAAAAAAAATCCGAATGTTTAACGAATTATTAATTATCAACGTCCGGATAGGCTTTTGCGTTACTTACGTTAATCTTCGTTAATATTTAAAAGGTAACAATTTAAAACCTTTATAATAAATATTGTTTTGTGTTCCCAATCAATTTTTCTTTAGAAGGTGTTTGAAATCGTTTCAGCTTCTCGAAGGATAGCCATAAACTGTACTTTTTTGACAATTTTATAAAGAAATACGAATAACCCAACAATGTTTGAAAATATCCTACTACCACTACAGTAAACGGAAAATGTTGCTTGTGTCGTGATGGAGGACTTAGCCAGCAAGGAATCGAACACGAAACGCTCGGGTGGGACCCAAACGTGATGCCCACTCAGCCACTGACTGTAAATGCATTTTAACCTATAATCTCCGGAGGGAGTAATTTTAATTTTTAAATTATTAATAAATACTTGAGTATTTTAGTCTAACTCCGTCATAGTATAGAACCACATGTGTCTGTTCTGAATTATTTCCATTCCTTCATCTTGTGTTTTATTGCTCAGAAAAATTATGATTCCAGTTATTCTGGTGGGATGCCTTAGTGACCTTTTTACCAATTTTCTTGTTTTAGTATCAAATTTAAAGGCCTTATAATGAACATACTTAATAAATTTGTTATATAAGCGTGTAATTACATAGGTATTATTATAGAACTTGATAAAAACAACAATTTTTTTTAATTGGGATAACTTAAAAATGTACTTGATTAAAAAATATATTACAATACCACACGAGACTCTGAGGACAACGATTTCCATCAGGACATGCGTCGTCTTTGGGAGCGTTAGGTGGACGGTTTTTTCAAGGAAATGAAGGACACGAGAAGAGGTACGCGTGGTGTGTAGGAATCTCGGGGTCAGTGTGTCCAGGAGTGACGGACGTACATTCACTTCTCCCACTGTGGTGCAAGAAGGAAAAGGGTCTCCCTCAACCTGTCTCTCCCGATCCGGCTCACCACGTATTAAGTTGCCAAACGTAGCGGACCACATGGGGTGACCTAGGTGAGAGGTATTGACTATTCAATTAATGCTTCCCGGGGCGGCGGTACCCACACACACCTTCCAAAATAAGTACATGATACTGCGTATAGCACCTAAGGCGGTAAAAAAATAATCGCCTTGCACTGCAGTTGAAGGTATGGATTCGTATGGATATCTAAATATATATCTTTATCGCATTTCTAGAAGCATCGTAAATTTTTGGAACGTGGCCGTTCTATCCACAAAAAGTGTGTTGGGGTTCGAATCACGATTATTCAGGCGGTCGTTTTCATTGCACTTTTTAGCCGAATTGATATTAATTAATGATTTTAATCAGCCTGTATTTCCACTAAGCTGCACACAGAAGGCCTGGAGAAAAACATTCTCTCAGATCCTACGTCATCTTTGGGAATGCTGCGTGGGGGTCTCTTTAAGGAAATGAAGAATAAGAAGTTCTGGGAAGGAAAATATATGAAGGGTGAGTAGGAATCTGAGGTTTAATGTGTCCAGGAGTGACGGACGTATGAATTCATTTCTCCCACTGCGATGCAAAGCGATGGGTCGAGAGAGTCCAGCTGGAGAGGTCTAGGTTAGGTCTACTTCAACCAGTCTGATACCGCCACGCAGTAGTTGGGAAAACGGATTAGCCGCCAAGACCTAGACACATATCACCCCATGAATCCGGACACCCCTGCTAAACAACAAAAGTAGTGACACACTTAGAGTGACTTATGTCTGGGATGTTGGTTATCCAATAAGTGGTAAGGATACTCCATCTCCTTCCCCTCCCCACTACTTTCAGCCTCACAACACACCCCAATTGGGGATGCTTCTCACTGGCTTCAGGCGGGAGAAGTTGGGACTTTGGTGGGGTATACACATTTAAAAAATTGATTCAATCATAATTATTCATCACGCACGTACTTATGATATTCTGGCTGGTGATAAAATAAGATCATTTGGCAGTAAAGTTCACCACACTAAACTTCAATCTAAGGAATCGTATAGTGAACAACTTCCAAGACCTTCGCGGTGGCCATTAAACACTAGCAGTAGGTACTCCGACCAGCTAAACATGTCCAGCACCTTCCCTTAGGAAAAGAATAAAACTCTTGCAGCGTGAATTCTCTAGAACTCTAGACAAACAAACGGAAAAGCAACAAATACTCACCCCGAAGAAACGTTGAGCTACTAGGGGTGGTTGAAAAGTAATCGGCCTAGACAAGAAATGGCGTCACTAGTGTCAAATAAATGTATTCTTTCGGAAAACCTAACCTTCAAATGACTACTGTAAAATTTGCAACCAACTGTGTCATTTAGTTTTTGTTTGACAGTCATTTGAAAGGGAAAAACTTTTAACATTTAAAAAAATTTAGAAAATCAAATATCGCGCAGTGATTAGATACTTGTTTATGAAAAAGAAAATGAACCATCAGATCAAAACCAAATTGTACAATGTTAAAGAGGACTCTACGCCTTCGATATCAACGATTAAATATTCGACAGCAAAAATTATATGCGATTGTAAGAGCACTTTAGATAATGAGCGTCCTGGCCGTCCAAAAGAGGTCACGACATCAGAAATGGTTGAAAAAATCCATGGAATGATAATCGACTCAACCAAATGGGTGTTCAACATTTTGTTTGAATATTTTGGAATGAGGAAGGTATTTGCCAGATGGGTGCCGCATTTGCTCTCAGTCGACAGCAAAAGCAATCGTCTGACCATTTCAAGACTTTTTCTGCCATGACTTAAAAAAATATATATCATACTTTGTTTGTAACCTTGATCGAAACATGGTTCCATCACAATACACCTGAAACCGAGGAACAGTTGAAACAGTAGACTGCTTCAGGCTAATCGGAGACGAAGAAGGCTAAGGTAGGTCTATCGCCCAATAAAGTCTGGGCCACAGTTTTTGGGATGCGAACGGAATCTCCATAGAAAAGGGCAAAACGATCAAGGCCGGTATATTATGCAGAATTGTTGGACCGATTGGACGCCGATTTTAGCGAAATCAGCAACAGTTGGCGAAGAAAAAAATGCTCTTCCACCAGGACAATGCACCGGCACACAAGTGCGCAGTCGCACATGGTTGGTGTTCCTCATCCACGGTATTCTCGAAATTTGACCCCCTAGGATTTTTATTCATTTCCAAACATTAAGATATGGCGGTGATACAAGATTTGAGCAGAATGAGGAGGTCATCTGAAAAAGAGGCCTATTTTTAGGGCTTCGAGAAATTGTATCATTCGGAGGGCATCGAAAAATTGGAAAATCGTTGGACGAAGTGTGTAGAGCTAAAAAGAGGCTGTCGAGAAATAAATTCAGTTTTGCCAGACAAAGTTGTGTTTTCTTACTTCGGCCGATTACTTTTCAACCGCCCCTCGTATATGGGTAACACAACAATCACATTAAAAGTTCAATGGATGTTTTCAGACGTTAGAGATAGTGAAAAATGGGTTAAACATTGCTGTTCGTGCTTGGTAAGCCCATATTTCAAGCCATTATTTAATCATCACCCTTGCCAAAGATCACCCCAGCAGGTACGTTTGGTGATTTAGTAGGTTTGGTGATTTAGTAGAGACTTTTGACTGTCCGGGTTCATTGGGTAAGGTTTGTCTAGGTCTTGGCAGCCAATGCGTCTGCCCACCTGCTGCGTGGCGGGCCGGATCGAGAGATACTGTTTGAGGAATGTCTTTTGACCTCTCCAAACAGAATCCCTCGACCCATCGCCTAGAACCGCAGTTTAAGGGAACGATTCATACGTTCGTCACTCCTGAACCCACTGACTCCCAGATTCCTACCCACCCTTCATAATTATTTCCTCTCCTTCCCTTCCTTAAAAAAAATCTACGCACAGCATCCCCTAAGATAACATTATTTTCATCAGGGCCTCCTGTGTAAAGATAAAGTTTAAAAAATCACCCTAAGTGGTTCGCTAGTTTGGTGACTTAGTAGGGACTTGTGACTGCCCAGATTCATTGGGCAACGTTTGTCTAGGTGGCCAACTGCTGTGTGGCGGGCCAGATTGAGAGAGACTGGTTGAGGGAGACCTAACCTAAGCCTCTCTAGCCGGACTCTTTCGATCCATCGCCTTGCACCGCAGTGAGTGGGATGGATTAATACGCCCGTCACTCCTGAACACATTAACCCCCAGATTCCTACACACTCCTCATACTTTTTCCTTCCCAGAACTTCTTCTCCTTCGTTTCTCTAAAAAGACTCTCCACCCAGCTTCCCAAATTTAACATAGGCCCTGAGGGATTTTTTTTTGTAAAAAAAATATTTCAAATTTTTCATGAACAATATTCTCAGACCAATAACTAACTTATAAGCATGAAAATTTCTTCCGTGAACTATAATAAACGTTTTTTTAAATCCTCAGGCTAATAGTTCGCCTTTGGGAACACCTCATAAATAGATCTCATATACGTCGTTTTGTGATTTAAGTGGTGTTAGAAAGAGAAAACACAGCACTTTATATTCAAATCTAGTTAACCACAAAAGAATTGAAATGTACAGAAACATGAAACCAAAGTTTACGACCGCGATTTGAGGAAAATTTATGAAACTTTGAAAAATTTTTATTAATAATTTTTTTATGAAACGACAAAAAAGTGAGGTAACAATGTCGTCTGTAATAAAAAAAAATATAAAATATGTGTATGTATTTTTCATCACTTTTCAAAAACAGCTTTCAGTATTTGAATACATTCGGAAATATTCCTTTTATTACGATTTTATTTGAAGTGGAAATACTTTCTTCTTATAAATACCTTCTGAAAAAATATGCTCGAGGCCTGAGGGGTAAATAACGACAAAAATTTCGAATTACGAATAACCTTAAAATATTTGAAAAGCTCATTTATACCACCTTATATATGAAGATAAGCTGAAAACTTTGCACTTTTCTGCACACTTCTGTAAATTGTCGGTAGGTGTAGGTATCTGTCTATGAGTACCTACTGTTTAATTTATGAGGTCTCATTCAATAAAAAAATACCCCAGTTTATTTTATTTACAAGTTCTTTTAACATGCCTTTGTTATTTTTTAACGCTACAATGAATTTCGTCTACACGGCTCAGTCCCATACCTATCCATGAAATTTCTTAGTTCGCTGACTGGTTGGGTTTAAAAGAGACCGAGTCGAAGCAACACATTATTTTTATAAGGATGGTAAAAACTAACACTAATGTATGCTCTAAAAGAAAATAAACGTTCAGCTGTCATCTCAAAAAATGTAATTCTAGGCTATAAATCTGTTTTCCGTAGGATGATTAGTTCATAAAAACGACACTAGGGGTTTAGCTAAGTACCGAACCAGCTTATCATATATTTTATTCCACATGGTTTTAACACCTACTATCTATTATTTGTCACTACAATGTAACAGATATATTATTTTCTTATTAAACACGAAAGAGGATACGACAGGTACATAAGATGACATGCTTAGGTATATTTATTATCATAAAATTATTTTTATGAGACAAAGGAACTATTTTATATCTTGTAGTAAAAAAACCTTTACAACAAACAAGTCAAAACAGATATAGAAAAATAAATTGGTTATAAGTAACAGAGTTGGAAAATAATGTATTTGTGATTAGAAAAATAATGATGGAAACAGGATAAATAATGGGAAAATTTTTGGAGAAATCCCCAGGACATATGGGGTTATTGATGTACTTGACAACCAATTATCTGTAATTATTATGAAACTGTTTGACATGTCATAACAAAATCCATCGTTGTTCAAGAATTACTGTTTACTTGTGTGGTTTTTACCGAATAAGTTTATTTTTTTGCGATATAAACTTATTTGATAATAACTAATAGTTATTAGACAGTGTTACGTATGTTATAATATCATTGACCGATAAACTTACATAAAGCCCAGGCAACGCCGAGGACTTTAGCTAGTATAATATAAAGCAGTTTTGGTTGAGCGTAATCAGGAAGTACTATTTAGGTTTACATTCAAAATGGATATGAGTTTCAATAAAAAAACACCAATAAAAAGTGATTGTATTCAATTCAAACTACTAAAAGCTAAAAGAAAGGAAAGATAATGAAAAAATACAACAAAATCTTAAGTTTCTATGATACGTTTATGATCAAATGTTATTTTGTGAATTTATTTAAGGCTCAGTTCCCGGCCCCAAAAATAAGAAGATGGAGAGATATGAAATTGCGAATGTTAGAAGAGCGCGCAAACATTTTCAGCTATAAAATTGATGCAAAAATCATGAAAATCTTTAATAAAACATGACTCGTTAAAAATAGAGCAAAAATCTCGCGATAATTGTCTTTAATTTTATTTAAAGAAACGCTATGAATTTTTTCATAGATATAACTTGTAAAATAACCGAAACAAACGTGTTTATAATAATTTTTGGAGCATACTTTGTGATTTTTTTCTATCGAGGGAATTTTATATAATTTGCGTTTCGGCGCGACAAATGTCTAGATATTATCTTCAAGAATAACAGATATTTTTTTAAGAGCTTAAAACTTCAAATGTTTAAGGGAGGTTTGCAAGAAATCGGTTGAAATTCGGAGAACCGCCTCTTTAGTATGTTGTGAATTTTGAGAGTTCCGCAATAAATATATCGATATCTGTGCATAATCTATTAAAAGTGCTATAGTTTCTTCTTATAAATTATAAATACATTTTCGAGATAAATAGTGGTGCTTATAGGAATATAAAATAATGTCTCCGGAGATGGAGTAAGTCAGCGGTCGTCACACTATTCTGGTCAAGGGCCACAATGTAAGGTATCACCGCGGGCCGTAAGGAGGGGGGGGGGGGGGGGGGGGAGAGGGTTGATGTTGAACCTTTTTATTTAGCAAGTTAAAAAAAGCAATTCTTTTGTATTAAGTCCCGGATTGCTGCTGCCTTTCCTTCCTAAGTCTTCTTGTATTCATGATATACTGTCAATTCTTAGTAAAAATAATACGTACAATGACAAAACTTAACCAATGTTAAAGTTTACTTTGCTTTATTAGAACGTGATAAGCGTTTTTCTGTTATCTGTTTTAGACTATATTTTTTCTACCTGCTTATGCCCTTGCTATGCCATCTCAACCCTTTCTAATTTTCTCTGGGTCTTCTTCTGCCCCCCAGAAAGTCTCAAACGCCTACAAGGGGGCGTTATCCTCCACGCTGAGAACCTGTGGAGTACACTATGCGCACGTTTAAAATCAACTTAGGATGAGTTCAAAAACCAGCTGAGCGATTTAAAATCAAATATTTAAAAATAAAGCGGCAGATGCGGGCCGCACAAATATCTGCCGCGGGCCGCAGTTTGACGACCACGGCTCTAAGTTGTAATAAAATGCCGATAACATGTATACGGATAACCCAATATTGAGATATCCCATACCTACACATGTGTTAAACAAGCCTTACATATAGAATAAATAAATATTGCACAATATTTATCTCGAACACGTCGCGACCCCTCTCTGCTACCTAATATTAAATATAAGCATTTTTTGAAACACGTTTTCGTACTTCATATTGTAAATAAAAATACACACCTTCGAAATTCCGAACGAAAAAAAGGATAATCCCATATGAAATTGTGAATGGTGGCTCACAAATCCAGTACAGTATATTCTTGAATCTTCCACGTAACCTGAATAACCATTACATTGGCAAATAATAACTCACTCACAAACCTAGTTACTTATACACTCAACCATGAATAACAACCAATCGAATGGTTAAAAATATTCATTTAGATTTATTTATTTATAAAATAGCTTTAAAAAAATACCAATACAAACAAGGTGGTTTTGAGATGTTACTTGAAATGCAATCATCATCACTCAAGCAATTTGCATAGTATACCACTATACAGTTTGCTTGAGTGAACACGGATAACCATTAAACTGGCAAATATCTTTCAAGCTAAGGCGAGTCCAAAAATCTTTTGAGTTTGCTTAAGTGACAAAACGAAAATCTCTAAACTGACAAGTAAATAACTTTCCTACAATTCCAAAATGGTTCGGAGATGGTCGAGTTCTAAGAGCTATTAAAATAAATAAAAATAATTAACAAAAAATCATTTGATATTTTGGAAGGCGGATTGGGTACTGCCGTCCTGGGAACAATTTATTAGATAACCAACATCTCTGCTATTGGTCACCCGAGTGGTTAGATGAGTTTTTTGATTTAGCAGGGGTGCCCAGATTCATAAAGTGAGGTATACCATACAGCCCTATTCTCTTACTGCCGTGTACCGAAGTGGAAGAGATGGAATCATTCGTCCGTCACTCCTTGACAAACTGATAACAAGACCCACCCACCCATCATGTCTTTTTTCTCCAGAATTTCCTATCCTTCCTTTACTTAAAAATACCATCTATGTAGCATCCCCAAATATGCAAGGGAAATTAAATTATTTTCCTCGGGGCCACCTGTGTGGAGCTAATGTTAAAAAAATCTTAAAATCATAAAACACCTTGGTTTGTAGATAACATAATAACTTACCCACAAAGCAAACATTGATTTGAAGATGTTTTGAGTTTGCTTAAGTTGATAACTACTAGAATGCCATTTGACAACTTACCCACAAATCCAAGAGTGTCTGCGTCTAGTGGACCCGCCCAGGGTAGGCGGGCCCCCCGCGGGCGGGCAGGGCAGCCCGCCCAGCCGCAGCTCGGGGACCCGGAGTTGGTTCATCCCGGCCACGGTGGCCGCGCTCCGGGCTCCTCGTGATGACGCAATCTTCACGAGGCACTACTCCATCGGCAAACGAACCAGACTGTCACATTCACCACTGTTCGACCTTCAAAGGGACACTACTTCTAATTGAGTGAACTTGAGTGACAAATGTTTTTTCTACATTTGTATAGATTTATCGTTACACCAACAGCTTCGATTCGATACCAATCTACAAAATATAAAGACGTTTCATCAGCGCAACCAATTACGGAAATGCTATATGGATTATTTCAAAGGTAAGGTCTAGTTTATGTGTGTAAACATAATATATACAGCGCCCTTGAGGTGATTTTCGCAAAAAAATGTGCAGTACAAAAATAATATTAATTAATTATTAAATTCTATTAAGTTGAATTTTGTGGCGGGCGGCCGCGTGGTGGACACCGGGAAGTTACCGGGCAGACACCGGGCAGACACCGAGCAGACACCAGGCAGCCGGTGTGGATCTGATTTTTATACCAATCTACAGGCTTATTCCGAGATTTGTGAACTTTTGTCCTTCAAAAGAAGAAGAAAGTCACTACCTACATTTATTTTCGAAAAACTCTGCGTAAATCCCGCGCAACGCCAGATACTTCAGCTAATTATTACAATAAAATAATGTTAAATTGTTGTTTAGTAACTTGTTTAGTAATTACAAAAAACGATTAAATTTATCTTTGCATTTAGCGTTTTCCTACTTCTTTTCTTTACTTCATTTTGTTTTTTGATTCTCTAGGGCATAAATTCATCAAAATCAAAACTAATGGAATGGCTGAAAAGCATGCATGTTTATAATTTTTTTGTTTCTTTTTTAATGTTTCTTTTTATTTCTCTTCTCTACATTTATATTGTTTAAATTATTAAAAAACATATATATTTACATTCACAAACAACTTTTTGTAGGCATATACCAAAAAAACTTTAATATATTAACCACCAAGTGTAATATAATATATAATAAATAAAAGTCAATATAATAGACAAAACAATATATCATGTAAAAAATATGCTCATTCTGACGGTCCTAAAACGGGTAAAACTCCTAGTTGGACAGCCAAAGATCATTGTAATATGTAATGTTTAAAAAAAAAAAAAAAAATTAAACATCCAACGCCAACGGTGGGCAAGGGGCTTTGCACGGTTGAAAATTATTTTTCGATAACTTGAAATTGTTCTCAAGCACAACTAGAGATGTTCACGAATATAAGAGTTCACTTTGACTAAATGAGGCGTATTAAGGAAACGATAACAAGTTTACCGACTTTATCGATAAAATCTTTATCGACATGGCCGTACTAGTCCTACAGGGCTACTACTACTCCAAGGAACCTTGATCGAATCGAGTTCAATACAAACAACGCAAACCGACGCGCATTACTTAGTGAAAGGGGTTGTTCCTACCATGTGTCAGGAACAACACAAAAAAAATCCACCGATAGTCGGTACCTAGGTATTGCGCATTCACGTGTGAAATTTCTGATCAGAGTGCAGTATGATATTTTCAATTTTCATACAAAAGTAAAATATTCATGTAAACATTTTTTAACAATGACGCCCGCACGTGTTTCACGCGTTTGTTGAAGTATTAATTTCGACGAATAATGATTTTTTTTTAGGAAAATGATTAACCTTTTTTTGACTTGGGATTAGTTTTCCGTGTTCCCAGGCGAAATATGAACGAAAAGTTGATTCACACGTTTGTATTTTGCATGAATAAAGCTTATTTAAAAAAAAGTTTATTTGCCATAGTGTTACATATCAGCACATTGTATCGTACATAATACAGAGAATCGTTGTTAATTGAGATTTTTTTATTGTGAATACCGTACACGAGTCTCAACTGGAGGAGTAGGATTCGTTTGAGAGGAAGGTTGGGAAGTGCTTGGCAATTCAGAACTGGTTACTAAACACGGATGTACGCACTTCAAGTACTGTTTATAACCTGAATTGTAGTCTTTTACTAGGGGGAGTATCTACTACTTCAAAAGACTAAGAGATCACAATTGAGCTACATGTCAGCGGTACTCCTATAAGGCCTATCTTCTACGCATTTTATAAAGCACAGAAAACAAACCTTAGAAAAAAACTCTTCATACCAAGGAATAAAACATAGAAATAGCACTTTAGAGCCAAAATTTTCTTTAGAAAACTAGACTAGTCCATATCATATTTCATCTGTCATACTCCATGCGATATTCGTATCTGAACCATATCAAAGAAGACAAAAAGGGAGCATTGACTTGAGAGACGCATGGATGCCCCCAAACTAATAGAGAGAACATACTTATTAGGTAGACAGGTTTACAATTAGGTACAAAGCATGTTTTTGAAGTAGCAAGAAGTACCAAATCATTTTATTTTGTAAACTACAATAGTGAAAAAGTGTCAAAAAATTAGACACTTTTACAAATATAACTTTTTTGTTGCTTTTGTTATACTTTAAACTCGTAGAATAAAGAAGATCACAAGAAATACCTTGTGGACTTGTTCGAAATCCAGATATATGGCCGATCAGGCCTTAAATATTCCGTACAAAACTGTGTTTCCCCATGTATGATTTGAGATTGTCAGGGCCAAAAGTATTACCGTGATTTATTTTTGGGGTATTATGCCATTTTGCACAGTACCCTATGATCTATTTACATTTCGAACAGAGTCAAAATATATGAATAAGAAAAATGTGAACTCGCTAGGATCTTTAAAAATTTATTCTCTAAATAACTACACCATTTACATTTTAATTTTTTTTTAAATATAATTACATTGCATTACAGTGTCCATCACCAGGGCAGATAATGCCGTCCGAAACGTTGGCTAAAGACGGAGGTGGCGCAACACCTGTTCCAAAAATGAAACACGATAAGTTTTACACTGATTACGAAATTCAAATGGATAGTGATCCACGGTGATGATAAGTGAAACAGAGCGCGTACTAAATGCGCTCAATGAAACAATTGTCTCAATTAAAATTGGTATTTAAAAAAATTATGTTGGTGCTATAGCTTACATTTTACAAAACAATTTGAAAATGTTGGCCTCACTGAGTGGCTTACGGCACACATTTTACGAAACAAAAATCAGTAAGATGAAGTAATAAATTTATTAAAATACATTCATATGTCCGCCTCTCCTGACACAATGATCCTCAGATTCCTACCCACTCCTCATACCTATTTCCTTCCCAGAACGTTCTCTTCTTCCTTTCCTTAAAAAACCCTCCACACAGCATACCCTAAGATGACATGGCCCTGAGGGAAATTATTTTCCTCGGAGCCTTCTGTGTAGAGCTAATGTAAAACCAAAACAAAAAATTAAGGCGGTAATGAAAAAAGAAATCGATAAATATTATGAGGTAAGATTGGATTTAATGATGTGATCTTTATAAAATCCACACCACCCGCTTGCCAGCTGCCCGCTGCCCGCGGCCCACTGCCAGCTGCCTGAACTGAATATTTTAATTTCTCGCCTTTTCTCTATTATAATAAGCATGTATTATATATATATATATAAACCTTCCTCTCGAATCACTCTATCTATTTGTGAAAAGCGCATGAAAATCCGTTGCGTAGTTTAAAAGATCTAAACGCACATACATCGGGGGCGACTTCATTTTATACTATGTAATGATAATGATTGCGCGTTACATGTACATATTCTTTTATGTTATAATTTTTTTGGAATATTCCTTTTTTGCTCTTTAATCCACCTTTTAATTTTGTATCTAATTGTATCTAGATTATT
Organism: Limnephilus lunatus; assembly: GCA_917563855.2. Lineage (NCBI taxonomy): Eukaryota > Metazoa > Arthropoda > Insecta > Trichoptera > Limnephilidae > Limnephilus > Limnephilus lunatus. Next base: position 80,034,421 of record OU830597.1, on the reverse strand, counting down.
GAGTATTTTCGGAGTATGGAAGTTGGCACTTCTAGTTTTCTTATTTATTCTGTATTTAACCCGATGGACGGTGAATTTTTTGTTGTTGTTACATAGCCCCTAGATAATAAAATATCCAGAGAAATTAATGAGAACCTAAAATGCAAAGGATGGGTGATGAAATTTTTATGACGCCATAAAAATAATTGGAATATATTGTTCTTTTGGTTTGTTACAACACAATAATCAATAAACAAAATTTATATGTAGTTTTAAAATAAATCATGGATAACAACAGTAGCTAACCGTCATCGCTGTAGTAAAACCGTTTATCTTATTAAACAGGCGCTTTTAATATTCTAACGTTTACAGAACGGCGACGATACAAAAAGGCAATAAGCATACGTTCCCGCTCTCATAATATTTTTATTTATTTATTTATATACATATATATAACAAAACATTACAAAATGATATTTTGTCTGTCCAACTGGGAAGGATACCCGTTTCAGGACAGCCAAATTGTATATTTAGTTCATAATATTTATAACAAGGGAATGGTTTCTTTCAAGATATCACAGGAATGAGCCTCTGTTAAGACAACTTTCGAGAACATTAAAAATTATTTTCTGAACGAAGCGATGGTTTTTTTATGTCTTTGAAAGAATCGCAAAGATGTGATTTTTTTTCAAGGTCATTTTGAAGAACATTAATACTTGTATTCAGAGTGAATGAGTGGTTTCTTTAGCTGCAACTGCTACTCTTTCTCACATTAAATAATGGTGAGACAACACACGATGTACGTATGTCTGTTACCTCCAGATGATTTTTGTCTTTTTCTAATTTTCAGAGCATACAAAGCGATTTTTTTTTTCTTTTGAAGGAATTTTATATAATTTATTATTCAATTCAAAATCTAAATAAAAAGTATGCTTTTGAAGCTTAAAATATTTTTTTTGCTGATAAACATATTGTATATTTAACACAACTGATAAACATTAATTAATTTAAGGTAAATGGTTTTTTAGATGTGTAAAATTTACAACAGGTTTATTAATATGGGGGGAAGTATCCAAGAGAAGTATGTCAAAATAACAGATGTGTAGTGGATAAACCGTCTCTGGAATTCGAGGAGAGGATTATGTTATGCTCATTATAGTCCGGAAGCCACGTTTTACGCGTCAGCTAACTCGGCGATCCAGTGCAAACAGGCCCTATCGCGGCCACCTGACCGCCAGGCATCTGACCACCCGACCACTTGAATACCCGGCCACCTCGCTCCGGGCAATATTAACAGTAAACACTACCCCCTACCCCTGTCCACCCACAGCCACGACAAATGCTTTTAAAGCGCATAGAGGAGCCGAAATGGGGAGTAAAACCTGCTAAGCCAAAAAACATAATTTTCGATCATACATACGGCGGCTAAAAAACTAAACTAAACTAACCATCACGCCGTTTCCCCTCTGGGGTAGGCAGAGAGGAAGGACCGCCAAACAATTCATACATCGTCTCATACATGATCTTCTATTATTCTGACTCTTGACATATATTCTCTTTACACTCCTTTCCTCGTTCATTCGCTTTACATACCCAAACCATCTGAGCGTCCCTTTCTTAATTCTACTCATTACGCTTACATCAGCCTTGCATTCTTTGCGGATCTACATGCGGATAAAGTTTTTCTCACACGATCGTACATGGTTTTAACACACATTTGCCTCAGGGATCTCATTTCTACAGCATTAAGTCTACTATCACCCTTCCTCTGCCAGTTCCAGTTTATTTGGACAGTGTTTGTTAGCGCCAATGGCGTTCAGCCCTCCATTATTGGAGTTACCTGCATACGTAGGACACTGTGAATAAGGATTGAAGCCCTCGTCGCGGGTTCAAATCCACGCAAGCGCAAATAAATATTATTTAATTACTTTGTGTTATTTCACAACTAATTAATTTAAAATAATATTTAGAATATTTGCAACACGTTCCAGAATGGAGAACATTCTCATCGTTCTCTGGAATTTTCACCGTTTATTACACTGGTGTAAGACCACCATTCAGATGTTGCTTGATATGGCTTTAACAGCGTTAGGTGACCAGATGTAAATATCCTACCCATACCCCAATTGAGGATGATATAGCCTCACCAGTTCCTGGGGGGAGCAGTTTGAACTCTTGTCCGGTATTCACATGTAAAAAAATGAAATAAAAGTGCTTTTACTTTAGAACAAGTATTGCAAAATCTTATATCATGAATTCTCCGCAGAAATATTATTATGGACATATTTTAAGAGGAACGGCTGAGCCGCCTTTTTCATACAAAACTTAAATTTGGATTTGAGGCGAAAATACTCAACCATGCTGAATAATATATTTTTTAATAAAACGATATATCATATATCTATAACGGATCTGTGCTATTTTATTTATTTTTGTTGTAAATTATGATGAAAGTAATTAAATAATTCAATTGTTTGATTCCGGAGGAAACTTCGAAATTTTTGAGTTTTATTATAATTATAAAAAAAAGTTGCTGTATCTACTGCGTCAATATATAACGAACAATAAAACAAACAAAAAAATAACATCGCAAAAAGGCGGTTTATTTGGATTTATTTTAGTTCATGTACGACATATGTATATTTCGGCGTAAATCGGTCATGTGTAATCTAAATCTCAACGCTTCTTAATCATTTTTATATTTCATCATATTTTTAGAGTTATTACAGTAAAATATATGTTTTTAAATATGTATCACCTGCTCGGTGATTCCAATATTGTATTTATTAGCCTTACTTCAATGATTTGAGTTTGTTAATGGACTAAATTATTTATTCATATTCATATTGCATAATGTACGGGCACAAACAATTAATTCATCTTAACATTTAAAGCAAAACTTGGAAAAAGCGTTTTTCCGTAAAATAATTAAACTCACGCATCCATGAAAGAGTAGATTATGAATTATGAAGTATCACCTTAAGAATTAGTTTAAAACAGTAACAAATAAAACAATGTGAAACACTAGTATTTGAAGTAACGACTATAAAAAAAGGGGCAAGGACTAAAGCGTTTTAATAATTAGGTTAAACCTTTCCATGTGCTTTGAAATAAGATTAATTAAAGAAGATTTGTACGTACTGTATCTAAGTACTACATTAATTTAACCTTTCGATCCATCTTGGAAGAACCCTTACTTTATCAGGACGAAAGATACACTATCAAAAAATACAGAATATTATGAATAATATTATTGATAAACTTTAAACACTAAGATAACATACGATAAAGAGCAATTAAGAAAAATTAATTAAAATGAATAAAATTGATCCTTTCAACCAATAAACTTATCACTGTGTATAGCACCACTTGAGTCGATAAACTCTAAGAAAATTACGAGATTAAACAATTTCTGGACCGATTGATCGAAACGGACGATAAACACTGTTTATTCAATCACAACCGCACATGAAATGTTTTCAAAAACATTTGAGTCCAGCATGTAGCTTCCACTCGGTGACATAGTCTTTATGGAAGTGTTGCTTCAACAAGTTCGTAAATATAAAAATAAACGTACATTTCAAAATTATTTTCCTTGGATCACAAGGTTAGTTTTCGCCAACGCAAAAGCGCTAAGTCAGCTTTTTTTGAAATGGCGCTTAAAATATCCATATTTTTTTATAGTCACAAATACACATGTTAATCACAAATCAAATACGTGATATGAAAATATAAATACTTATTTTTTTATTGATAATATTATTTGGCAGCCATCACATAACGTCCTTTGCGGTATATTTTTTTCAATATTTTATTAGGTGGCCGAATACAAAAAATACGTTTTCATGTAAATGAGCTTTCGTTTCTTTTAATCATGTTTATAAATAAAATATTCACGATAAACATTCCTGAGAAGATAAGAGTTAGATTGGCGAGCAATATAAGGTAAAATCATTGACTGCAAAATTTGCTACCCGATTTCCACCTGTAATCAAATTTTTGATGCGCAAATATCAGAAGAAACATCCAGATTTTTTGCACGAGGATTTATTTTTAGATATTTACATGATACCTGATATTTCTGCATTATATAAACTGGTATGAAAATTGTTTGGAGTTTATGGTTTAATTTTGAAGCTTTTTATGTGAATACCGCAGAAGAGTACTAACTGCTCCCAACCGTTTGGAACCAGTGAGACCATGGCTTCCCAAATTGGGATATGTTGAGGTAGTATGAAGGTGGTGGGGGTGGGGAAGGAAATTGGGAAGTGAAAATTGAGGAATTACCTGGCTATTCAGATCTGGTTACCAAACACAGCTAAAGCACGGGTAAGCCACTCAGTGAGGCCATCATTATACTATACTATAGAATGTAAAATATTTGTATCAAAATGAAAATAAAAAAGGCAATTCAAGCAACGTTTCAATTACGAATGATGGTCTTACACCAAGGCACTGAGAGGAATCATATTATCAAAGCTTTCTCTGCTATTCAAAGATAACGGTTTAATTCTAGTATTGTTAAGTATAGATTATACATTTTCTGTTTTTAAACATATTTTTGTTATTATTTTACATAAATAAACTTTTGACGTAAGTATGCATGATAAAAAAATAGAATGTTTAGTTGAAAACCGTGAAGAAATATTAAGTACGTAGTAAATTTCTTTAATTGTGTCACCTTAACTTAGAAAACCTTAAGAATTTTCTTGATTCCTTAATTACGCGATAAATTAATATTTCGTTGAAAAACATCAAAGTTTCAGATTTAAAATCATGTAAAGGAAACGATATGTTACGTTACGTGCAATTAATAAAAGCTGTATATCAAAATTTTATGATAATTTTTGAAAACCGTAAAGCAAAGCGAGCAAACAAACGTTGATGAGGTGCTTGTGAGTAATATTTATAATTAAATACATATATTCAACTATTTTTAAATGACAAGGCAGAAAAAATTAACTACCTTCGTAGCGTTGTGGTGGCACTGCTGAAAACTAGCTGCATTCTAAGATAAATCTTTAATTGTAGCTGAGCAGTGACCTTTCCATCAATATAATCAATGATAAAAGAACCAAATATGTAATATTGTAAAAAATCTATTGATGAATAAACGTTATTATTATCATTATTATTATTGTGGTCTACACATTTGATTATAAGTCTAGGTGTGGCCTGTTTGATTTCAGCGAAGAGCCTAAATAAATAAAAAAGGATTTTCGTCCCTTATTCATCATCATCATCATTGGCTCTACAAACCCTAGTGGGTCTTGACCTCCTCAATAGTCTTCCTCCAATAATTTCGGTTTTATGCCAGCTCTCTCCAGTTTAGAAGCTCCAAGGAAGATATGTCTTTGAGGACGATGTCAGTCCATCTTAATCTTGGCCTTCCCAGGCTCCTTCGCCCTATCCGTCTTGAGTTCAGCAGGGACTTTGGTGCTTGATACTCGGTCATTCTCTCCACATGACCCAGCCACCGAAGTCTTCCCAGTTTTAAATTTTTTGTGACGTTTACCTCTTTAAACAGAGTACAGAACTCGTTGTAATACTCGACTGGTCCTTATTATCTACGTGATTTGATAACAAAAAAGACTGGAAAGATATCTTAAGTGCTGTAATCTGCGTAGCCGTAGCATATAAACCAGACAAATATTTAAAATTTGGTTTTATTCAGTCAAAACAAAGGATCACATATTCATGCATCGTATTTCCATACAGTTGAAAGCATCGTCGTATAAATGTCCAGAAATGACTTTGCGAAAACACACGTTCGCAGTGTGTTATTTTATTATTAGTTTTAAAAATATGTAGGTAGGCAGGTATTAAAAAATAAACGGCTCGTTTTTTCAATGACCAGAGGAAAATAAATTGACGTTAAAATAGAATGTTGGCAACATCGTTAATCCTAAAATACCGGCAGTGCATCATTAATTCCAAGATTTCAGCGACTTTTTAACGAAAACTACCGTAATATAATTAATTATATGTGACGTTGGATCAACAAGTTTGTATTTAATTCAGTGAAAAAGGTGATAGACAGCAAACGGACAGATTGCTCGGGTAGTATAAAGGTATAGATTAAATGTATAAATGAATTTGTAAAGCGCCCTTTAGGTGATTTTCTCACAGAAGTCATCCAATTTTATGTCCAGGTTAAATCTTTCCCAAATGAAATACTAAACCCTACCACACACTTTTCCACAAATGATTATCTAGTAAATTCACGCAATGTAAGTGCACTATATAAGTATAATAAATACAAAACAATACAAGAACAATACGTCAATCCACCAGAAACATAATGGGAAAATATTTCACCGACTCCAGATATTTTCATATCAGAGGGTTCGGCTCTGATGAAATCCTAACTGGTCCGATACATCCTACTGATCCCTGAATATAAATATTTAAAAAATCTTTCGTAATCCTACATGTATTTAAAATGACTGCCTTTTGCATGTTTATATATAAATTCTTTGACAAATCTAATACGCCTAAATTTTGATTGAGAGAGCTAGGTATAATGCCAGTAGCCGAAATAACAAATGATAATATTTTTATAGTCTGAGAATGCCAAATTCTTTTAATCTCATTTCCTAAATCTGTATATTTTCTTATTTTTTCAGAAACAGTTTTCTGAATATTACAAGAATTTGGTATAGCGACATCAATGATATGAGATAATTTTTTACATTTTGTCATGTAAAACTATATCGGGTCTATTATGACTAATTATTGTTCTGTCTATTAGAATAGTTTTATTTATTTTTATTTTATTCATAATATTATTAAACATTATTATTATTATGGTAATCGGTAGAATAGAGTTTTAATTTTAATAGCACAATTAGCGGTAGGTACCAACTTACTCCCGTTTCGAGATGAATTTGCAGTAGGTAAACCATATATTATTTTTTTTCAGCATTGATTAAACCCCCTCGGGCTAATTCGTTTGATTTACGGAACAATGTATACAGGTATCATAGAAATCATTGTGTATATTTCGAAATATGATCTAAACAGTGTACGAAAAGAAAAAAACACTATGATTTGTGTTCAAATCTAACAGTTAACTACAAAACGATTACATCTAGCAGTTAAAAACCCGCTCCGCAGGTTTTTGCTGCTAGGCCCTGCGGGCGGATTTTAGTTCGGCTTCACCCGGTTTGAGTGTTTGTGACCATTTTATAAATCCGATAAGAACTGGTTCCTAAAATAGCCAGCTCTCGGATCTACTCATCTACTGTGATCCAGTGACCATTGACAGGCGACAGCTAGACACCGTCGGTGACTCACAGAGTGACAAAATAATCGAGACACGCAATGACGTTATATGTAATTTATAACAACTTCGTCATTGCCGGCAATCTTTCTAAATCCAGAGGGATACTTGAAGAATTACAATCCGTAGCAGTTACTTACTTAGGGGGGAATCAATCACACGCGATTGTTGACGGAAGTAGTGACATCTCGTGACGAATTATTGAATTTAAAACCAAACTACAATAGTAGCTTTGTGTGAAACTCCACGTACACAGATGCTATTTGTGGCACGGCGTATAAGGCGTGACTTCGAATATGCAATGGAAGTCGGGTTCTGGAATTCAACCACACACAGACGATAAGCTATTAATACTGTTTGATGATTTGATGGTGATGATGATGATGATGATGATGATGATGATGATTGATGATGTACACCTTTATGAAACTAAAGTCTTCGACCGCAATTTGATTTTTTTTTCATGAAACAATAAAAAAGTGAATTGACAACAACGCTTATAATATTTGGGGGTATTTTACCATTCTTCTCATAGTTTATCCATACACATAAATAATATTAATAAATACTTGAAACTGGTAAAAAACTCATCTAACTTATCCTATATGTAGCCATTATTCATAGATTCAAGCGCCAAATAGTAAACTCGGACTTTTTAAATAAATAAATCCTGTAAAATTTATCTAAAATGTACGTAACCGTATGAATAATCTATAAAGAAGATGGTGAAATACCCATTTTAACCTAATAAAATATGTTTGTCATTATCAGTAAGTTAAGTTACAAAAATGAAAGATGAGCCAAATTTTACTTTTTTTATGTTTGCATACTAAAATTGAATATTTCAAAAATTGTATGTTCATTTCGAATTATGAAATTTGAAAATGTATTTCATCACCTTTCAAAAACAAAACAAACAACGTTCAGAAATATTCCATTTATTTGGATTCTTCGATTAAATAGACCCGAGGCCTGAGGGGTTAAGAAAACATTCATTTTCATTTGTAATATTTTCTTTTAAACACACTTTGATTGAAATAGGTATTTTTTTCCATTTTTTCAACTGGCTTTTGTACATTACGATTTCGGTCATACCTATACGGTTTTAATACACAAAACACTTAAATGGTCTCATCCACCCCCTCCATCTCTTTTTCCTACAAAACCAGTAATTAATAATAATTTTTTATACAATCTGTCATGATATTTCGCACACCCACTATAATGATATTTAACACACACCACACACGGAAGAAGACACTTTCAGTATTACGCAACCAAACTTTTTAATTGTATGCCCATTACCTACTCTAAAACAACTACTAACTGCAAATACATCTATAAACATTCACAAAAAACACACGGATAAAAATCAAGATATTCACTTTATTCAAAAGATTATAAATCCTAACCAGACTATAAAAATTATAAAATAAAAAACACGTTTTTCAAGAATTTACCAACTATACACATACTTATATAAATATAATTTTTAAAAAATCAAAATAATCAATGTATGCCATAAAAAATTTAAAAAAAAATTCTGCTACAACACAAATACTTGTCACACTTAATCACAAACACGTAAACACCTCAGCACAGGTTCTCCTAGTGAGGTGTTCACGAAACATACAATATTACCCACACACAGTTGTACATTCTCAAACCTACCTTACACCCAACACAATAAAAAAAACTTTTTTCGTACAGCTACTGAGTATTATTAACGTTTTTTGTACTTCTATATAAAACACTGAAATCATTTGTAAAATATATGTTCAAGAATGGACATAAATAAATAAAAATAATTACAGAATCTATATCCGGCTGAACAGGTTCGGTGTGAACTTACACGCAGTAAAATACCTGACAACTGTACGAATTTCAATTTTGTGAGCAAAGACAGGCCGTGGACCTTTTTGAATAGAATTAGTGTTGAACTCACAGTTATTAGCTCCATTATCTAGTAACTTTGAGTTGAATACATAAACATCAATAAATAATCAATGAGAGATTTTTTCACTCTCCATTAAATGCAAATACATTTTCTCGCAGAGGGTGAAAGCAGCGTCTAGAGAGATAATATTATTATTTAAATAAAATAGTCAGTGAATAAATATTGCGGCACAAAAAGCCTTCTTCGGCTCCAGATAAATGTGTGGAAGCTTATCTTCGCCAGTCGGCATCCATTATAATATACTTAACCGACTTGGAATATTTTATACTGAGTTCTAGTTACCAAAGAAATGAGACGAACGAAAATGTTCCCCTTGAAGAGTTTGGATATCTTGGGAATTCCAAGGTATCTTATCCAAGATGAAAGCTACTAAGAAGGGTAAATATTTTTTCAAGTCGGTACCTACGTGATTAATAACACCTTTGACTTTTGAAATAATATATAGGCAAACAGACGGAATTTCTTTGCAGACGGGAAGGTAGATATCTTAACCTTATCTGGTTAATTTAACAGATTTTCTGATTACATTATTAAATTATTAAGACGAGATGTTTATGTAGATAATTGCAACGTGTAGAGCAGATGGGCGGAGAAAGAATTGTCAATTTTACACGCCGAAATGGCAAGAGTTAAAGTGGATTCCGTCGCCCCGGTAACTATTTATTAGATAACCAAAACCACTGCTCATCCCAAGTGGTTGACTACGATTGGTAACTTATTATGGGTGCCCGGGTTCACGAGGGTGTGATTTGTCCAGGTCTTGGCGGCGGACGCGTCTGCCCACCAACTGCGTGACAGGCCGAATCGGGAGAGGCTGGTTGAGGGAGACCTTTTGATCTCTCCTTGCACCGCAGTAGGTGGGTTGGTTTCAAATGTCATTATAGAGACACACTCATACGTCTTCCTTTCCAGAACTTCCTCCCCTTCCTTTTCTAAAAAGACCCTTCACATAGCCATACATTAGCCAAATTATGAACAAAGGTATGAAAACACTAGGCTTCGTTTTAAGAACAACTAAAAACTTCAATTCCATTGAAGCCATTAAACTATTGCATGTTTCTCTAGTTAGAAGCCAAATTGAATATAACTCGGTAGTTTGGTCTCCATATTACAAAATTCACGTTAATAATATTGAGCGAATACAAGAAAATTTCTGCGTTTTATAAATTAAAAATCCCACTAGAAGACTTAAAATATAATCTATTACTAAATATTCTAACAATACACATACTAGAAGACAGACTTAAAATAAACGACTTGACATTTTTATTCAAAATACTTAAATTCGACTGTTGCGAACTCCTAAAGCGCTCACCAGATACTAAGTTCTTGGGGTGATTTTTCTCAAAAACGGCGCTCTATAAATTATCCAATTATTATTATTATTATGAACTAACGAATACTGACAGTAACCACACGACAAAATAAACTATTCTACTGCAGCATTCATGAGCGGAACTACATACAAAGATTTCACACTATGGGAAATCAGTACTTAAGTGATGTTGACATATTCAACATCAACTTGGCGAATTTTGTGGATCTTGTAAAAAACTTATTCCAAAACTATTCCTAAAAATATATGTATTTTTGTAAACTTATCAAATCGCTGTATTTTTGTGACTTGTGTGCATTTTTATCTAATTTTATTCTTATCATTTCTCTATCTGTTTAAAAATCATCTGTCATAAACAAATTGTACTACTGTAAAAGCCCTCTGGGCAGTGTTACCGAAGCTCCCGATTTTACGGGAGATCTCCCGATTTTTCACTTCATCTCCCGATCTACCGGAATGGGCATCCAATCTCCCGATTTTTCAAAGTTCTCATCGATTTATCGTTTCTGGTCGATTCTTTGTTTATGGTCTGCTCATCAGGCAAATAATTGTCTATGGTATTAAAAAAAAACTAAAAAAATCCCCGGATTCGGGTATTGACCAGAATAATTACAAAATACTGCAATCTAAGCATATCCCTATTATAGACACATACAAACCGATCATCTATGTATTGACCAGAATAATTATAAAATGCTGCAATCTAAGCATATCTCTATTGAAGACACATACACACCGATCATCTTTGTATTATGAGCTGGAAACTATAATTTGTTACGAAACGCAGAGGTGTCAAACTGGATTTTCTTAAGGGCCATTTATGAGATGTAGCGTATATAAGCGGGCCAAACAAAAAACTTAAACCCATACCCAATTGTTAAAATTGTTAAAAGGGATGGTAAAATGGTAAATTATCTTGAGCCGGATGCCTGACTTATCTTGTTTTTGATAAGCTCATTGATGTCGGGTGTCGTATTCGTGGTAGTTATTTTAAGAATCGATTGGAGTTGTTCATCCGTATGCCTTGAGCGATGTTTGTTCTTATTTATTTTCAAAACGGAAAACATCTGCTCGCGTAAATAGGTACTACCAAACAAACACAAGGTAAGTGCTGTATGCTTTCTTTTATTTGTAAGTACATTAACAACACATTTACTGCAATTTTTTAAGGTTAAAATTTTGGCAAGAATTAAAATCAAACTTCCTTTAAAAAAGGTTTTTCTCCACTGTGAGACGGCTTGTGGATTTTTAAATGTTCCTTTAGAGAACATGAATAGTTACAATCGGAACAAGGAATAGGTTTATTTCCACTGTGAGACGGCTTGTGGAGTTTTAAATGTTCATTTTGAGAACATGAATAATTGCAGTCGGAACATGATAATGGTATTTTTCTCCACTACTAGTAAACTTATAAGTTCCTTGATCTTATAAGTTCGAGTCTTTAACTTATAAGTTCGTGCTCCTTTCTAGCACAACCATTGCAATCGGAACATGCAAAAGGTTTTTCTCCATTGCGAGACGGCTTGTGGACTTTTTAATGTTCCTTTTGAGAACATGAATAGTTGCATTCGGGACATAAAAAAGGTTTTTCTCCACAGTGAGTGAGCATGTAGATTTTAAATTGTGAATTTCGTGAACATGAATACTTGCAGTCGGAACATGAAAAAGGTTTTTCTCTACTGTGACACGGCTTGTAGACTTTTAAATGTTCCTTTTGAGAACATGAATAGTTGCAGACGGAACATGAAAATGGTTAAATTTTAATCAAATATAACTCGTTTAAGTATTTCATAACGGTAACAATTTCAATAATTTCATTAACAATTTTAATTTTGGCCCATGCACTTTATTTTTGTTTTTTATGATTCTACTGATATTGTATTAGTGGGTATTTATTAATAAAGGATTACTAATCAGTGTTCCGTTATCAAGGATCTGCCGCCAGGTGACAGTTGTTTTGAAAAAGCCCATGAGGTGGTTGATTGATTCCTAAATAAAATGAAAAATATAAAAAAGGTTTCGTTTCATTAAATTGTACACATCCTAAGGGCAAAGGTCGTCGCTCACTTTTAAAAGTCAGTAGGAAAAATGATTTTTGGCGTCTCATAAAGTGATGGGTGATTTTACGTCTAACAACTCAGCACAAACTTCACAAAAATTTGTGCTGACTTGCCAGACGTAAAATAAGTCCCCGTTAGGGAAAATTGCGTTATTCCATGGGCAACATCTACAATAATCGTGTGTAACGGCGTTGCTTATGGGTTTTTTTGTTTGTTGTCAAGGTTCTGCTTCGGAATAATAAAAGGGAGTCGGATTATTGACAAGAGAGAAATTTAATTTTAATAATTTAGGTCATCTCCCGATTTCTTCCAAATTCTCCCGTTTTCTCCCGATTTCTCCCGATTTTTAGGCGAAAATTCTCCCGATTTTTAAGTTTTGGGTTCGGGAACACTGCCTCTGGGCGTTGAATAAATAAATAAATAAAATAAATAAATAGCATACCCAGAGATGACATAGGCCCTAAGGGGAATTATTTTTTTCAGGACCTTCTGCGTGAAGCTTACATAAAAACCAAAAAATCTGTAAAACATCTAAATACGGACGAGATTATGTACGAATGTAAATGAAGCAAGAGATGTGTGCCAGTATAGAATTATATAACGGGACATCGCGTTACCCACCCCTACTACAAAAATTGTATGGTGGCTTATTAGTGAGTAAGTTTAACTGTAGTGTTTTTTTTAGCAAAAATTTTCGTGGATGATATAATACAGTTGTAGCCTAGAACTTTTACTTTTTTAACTGAGTTTTCTTTTCGATTTCGCAAGTTTAACATAAAGTCACGAGAAATAGATTGATGTTTAAAAAAAACTTTTTATTCCGATCTAGATTTTATGATGTTGTATCTTTGTTACAAAAAAACGTTCCGCCAAGGATATTGAAAAATAAAACTTGTTAAATTTGCGTATACTCTGTCTTCGTCTGTGAGATGTTGCGTATTATGATGTGTTCGCGAGGAAGTGTGTTTCATTTCGGAAACAATTCATTTCCTATTGATCCCATCGGGAATCTCTCCCTTACAGGATGTTGGTAGGTGATACAACCTTCCCCCAAACCTAACCACCACACGTGCACACATTGAGCAGAGAGGGTGAACGAACACCGAACATATTGTTTCAGACCAGTTCTACGCCCTCTGAGGGTCAACCCAGGCTTAGTTGGTGCGCATGAGCAGATGAGCAGACTATCAACAAAGTATTGCTCTTTTGTCCTAAATCTGATTCGTAGGATATTTTTGAGAAAACAGAAGTTACGCTTTAGATAAACTAAGTGTTCTTCTTAAGAGAATTAAATTAGAAAGTACCAGAAAAAGGCTTAGATGAATCAATAGAGTGAAGATACGTTACTGACACAAAGACACTGAACTAGGTCCGTGGACTAACGTTAGCCGTCTTTTATACGTATACAAAGTGTATACGTATACATGTATACTTTGTATACGTGTAAAGGACAAAATATTAATTGTTCGAGAGATCGAGCATTAAGTTTTTAATTTTTTCAAAAAATAACATTTCATGTTTTTATGGACTAATTATTATAAGAAAATTGTACTTTAAAACACACATTTTTATTAGGCAAATAAATAATAAACTCACTCTATTTTTGTTTCATGTAAAGATAATTAATAAAAAATTATCAAATTTTTATATTTTTTTTTCAAATTGCAGTAGGAAACATTCGTTTCATATTGGTCTAGGTACATTGTACATTCAATTATTTTGGCGGTTAATTTTTTTTTTATAAAAAATAATTTTAATATAAAGCGATGTGTTTTCTCTTTCTAACACTGTTTAGATCACTTTTCTAACCACGATAGTAAGAGAGACCCATAATATAATATTAAGGTTAAGATCATATTATAATATTATGGTCCGTTATAAGTTGGCTTGTCAATCCTCCAAGGGATAAAAGTTGATTTTTGGTACATCCTGTATAAAGGAAAACTAATCATTAAATTCATCGATGATTTTTTTAACACGTCGTTATATATTAATATTTTCACGACCATTTTTTAATATGTCTTTATATATTAAAATTATGATGTTGTTACAATGCTACATGTGAAATACCATAAGAAAAATGGATGAAAGTTAACAATGAAATAATCTGAGTAGACAAGAACTGAAATAAATTCATTCATAAATCATCGCTTAATAAAAGTCAAAATATTCATGATGCTTCCTGAAATATTAAAATTAGTATGAATCGAGTCCTGCTTATTATTTCTTAGAAGGTTTCTAAAAGAGATTCGAAATATTTTCCACGATTTCTTAATATTTTTAGGAAGCACTAAATCAAGTATGAACTCAAATGTCAAAGAGAATATTTATTTAATAAAGATAAAATTCAGCGATTTAATACATAATTAGCTAAAATCAACTTGGAAAATCTAATGTTTATATAATTATTTACTTGGAGGACTAATAAAAATTTTCGTATCGTTCAACTATTTAAGAAATACTGAAGAATCAATATATATCTACGTACCTACTGATGTTCTCGATGTTTAAAATGGATTCAAGTAAAAAGGCAATTGTAGAATATATTATTTCTTTGAATCTCTCACACATAAAAGTTAATTTGAATATATTTTTTAAATCTAATAAAAAAAAAATCGGGTGTGTAGGTAGGTATCTGTAACTCCAGTTCAATGAACTCCAAATAGAGCTCGGATTGGATTTAATTAAAAATTGTAACTTTTTGAACAAATTCCGACGAGCTTTTACTGACCCACCTACCTAAAGAATAATATTTGAATTGTCTTTTTCAAAATTGGAATTAAAATATCTTGTTATTTTTCACCTGTCTGCGCTAGTTCCAAAAATAAATATGTATAATATTATAAATGTGAACTGGTCGACGTAATTTTTTGCTTGGGGATAGATGGAGGACTAGAAAGTGACAAAGACTACTTTTCATCACGGAAAAACCTTTCATTCCCGTATTCTTTGTACAGTAATTTGTATATAATATCTTGCGAGCAAAACCGCTGGTAAAAACTAGTATCTATAAAATTTAAATGTTTGTATGTATTTATCTTTCAATATTAAACATTATTTCAGCAGTAGATGAGATTCGAATAATACCTGGCATATTTTTTCCACAATGGCCAATACTCAATATTCTAAAGGACAGTGGTTTTCAAAAAGAAGCTAATTCCAATGTACGTGTACGTCACGGTTTAACACAAACAAAACCATCTAATCATCCGCACAATGCGATCCAAGACTCTTAGACATTCATCAAAGTGTTCCAATTAGATTACCACCTTTCCCTTGAGGACTGTAGAATATTTTGTTTCTTTAGTCTCAGTGGCGCGAATTTAAAGGAAGATTTTATTAATTTGTCGAGAAAAGAGAAACCACGCGAAAGACGTAGGGTGCTTTACGTGACCGGGTCGTTCGCAGTCAGAGGCAAAACATATTTTCTTGGAATCTTTGTGCGTAAAAGAATTTTTAGATTCTGTTCTTCGCGAACTGTAGACGCAATTGAGATTCCAATCTCCTTATGACATTTATTCTTTTTGAAATTTTCCCTTTTATGGAAGCAGAAGTACGATATTTGACTTAATGCTGCTACTTACCACTTGATGATGTAAATTACGATTTTTTTCCCCTTAAATTGCTTATTCGTACATTACAACATTACTAGCTTTAACAGGAAATGTGGCAGGCGTTTTGTTCAAATAAACGATTCCACCTAATTTCTCTCTGGATTTTGACACCAGTGAAGTATTTTTTATGTATAATATATACACATAGGTACCTAAGTTTTTCTTTTTTTATAGGTTATTTCTAATAAAAGTTAAGACCCTCAAAAATCCTTAAAATTGCCTAATTGGAACGCCATCAAGAGACGTTCAGTATTTAAAATTAGACAGTGTTTTTTTTTAAATTGCAAAGCTTATAGACTTTTTTTTCGAGTGCAGTTGGTGAATAAAATTTTTAACATTGGTCCAATTTTTGGGGACAAATCAGAGGAATACAAAACCTCAATTTTTATGATTTTATTTAGGTATAATCAGCCAGCTTTGTTATATAGGTACCTATTATTCGAATTTCTTGGCGCTCAATAGCTATTATATGGTTGTTTATTAGTTGTGTAAAATTTAAAGCTATCAACGTTCAGCCAAGAAAGTGTTGACTGAGAATATTTGATAAATACAATTTACAAAAAAAAAAGATTCGTCAAAAAAGTATACTATTTTAATTCAAAAATGATTGATTTAATGAATGATGATGATGATGATGATGTCAAATTTCTGCCCTGATGATGGACGATGAAAAGCTATCCGAAACTTTAGCTAAATAAATAAGAAGCTTAATACAGCATAATAACCCAAAAAATGATGGATTAAATGGATTTTGATAATCATATCATCATAAAATAATATCTATTAATCATGGATTTAATAATAATAAAGACAATCAAACTTCAATCAATTTTTTATCACCATTTTTATGACAATTGTTTTTATGACAAGTATTAAAATCATTTTTTTTAATCTATTTCAAAAATATATTGTTACATTATATTGGAATGTTCGCAAACATTCTTCATACTACATAAACCCTTTTTGGAGAGTTGCCTGCAAGCTCAATTCTTTCAATCCTTCATTAATAAAATGTATGCGATTTGCGATTTGCGATAAAAAGACTGTACTTCATGAGACGTTTATTATCGATTTGTTCAAAGACTGGGGCGAAGTGAAGTATCTACAAACGACAGATAGCGTTGATGCCATAGACATTTTATATTTTGTACGTCCGTGGTTGATGCGCACTACCAACAAAACGTATTTTTTATTATGATGAAGAAATTTTGAAGTGAAACTTATTTTGTATTATGATGAAAAAATTTTGATTTCTTTAGGGTGAATTGCCTTTTAAAAAAAAAGTTTTTTAATGTTTGCGCGACAGTTGATTTATGTCCATGGAAATATTAAAACCGTCAGCAAAGACTATTCTGTAGATTTCATAATATGAAACCATCTAAAAGCAACATTCCCAAAATCAAATAAAATATCGTTATAACCAGCATTGTGCAAAATTTATTATTGTTGGCATCTCGAAAGTTAAAAACTTCCCAGCCATTGAAAAGCTAATTTGAAAGGGTTCTTGCGCTTTTAGTTGGGAAAGCGACAAAGACCCCAACCTCCTTGTTTAGTATTCAGAACAAAGGAGAAAACCTACCCCACGCGTCAGAGTGACCGCGAGAGACGCGCGAGAGGGATGCTCTCGCCACGTCCTGAAAATTCGATTACCTCCTTCGCAGCCTACTGAATAACAAAACGAAAGGAATAGGCGAAAACATACGAATTTTGAAGATAACCTTGTCAACTACCCGGGAAAGTTTCGTGTGATGCTGAGTGTTTTTGTTTGTTGTGTGTCACTACTGAAATTATTTCAAGGATAAAATTTTGATGATCAGTTCTTCATAAATTAGTTTTTTTTTCATATGACTTAGTGCCCTGATTGAAAAAACGAAAAGCAATTATAATAATTATTGACGGTATAGATTTTGCACCTGTAATTTCTTTTAGTACTCACCAGAGACATTTGTTATTTATCAGTAATGGGACCAGTATTCATATGACTGAGTGTCCTGAGTGGAAAAACGAAAAGCAATTATAATAATTATTGTTGGTATAGATTTTGTACCTGTAATTTCTCTTAGTCCTCACCAGAGACATTCGTTATTTATCAGTAATGGGACCAGTATTCATATGACTGAGTGCCCTGAGTGGAAAAACGAAAAGCAATTATAATAATTATTGTTGGTATAGATTTTGTACCTGTAATTTCTCTTAGTCCTCACCAGAGACATTCGTTATTTATCAGTAATGGGACCAGTATTCATATGAATGAGTGCCCTGAGTGGAAAAACGAAAAGCAATTATAATAATTATTGTTGGTATAGATTTTGTACCTGTAATTTCTCTTAGTCCTCACCAGAGACATTCGTTATTTATCAGTAATGGGACCAGTATTCATATGACTGAGTGCCCTGAGTGGAAAAACGAAAAGCAATTATAATAATTATTGTTGGTATAGATTTTGTACCTGTAATTTCTCTTAGTCCTCACCAGAGACATTCGTTATTTATCAGTAATGGGACCAGTATTCATATGACTGAGTGCCCTGAGTGGAAAAACGAAAAGCAATTATAATTATTATTGTTGGTATAGATTTTGTACCTGTAATTTCTCTTAGTCCTCACCAGAGACATTCGTTATTTATCAGTAATGGGACCAGTATTCATATGAATGAGTGCCCTGAGTGGAAAAACGAAAAGCAATTATAATAATTATTGTTGGTATAGATTTTGTACCTGTAATTTCTCTTAGTCCTCACCAGAGACATTCGTTATTTATCAGTAATGGGACCAGTATTCATATGACTGAGTGCCCTGAGTGGAAAAACGAAAAGCAATTATAATAATTATTGTTGGTATAGATTTTGTACCTGTAATTTCTCTTAGTCCTCACCAGAGACATTCGTTATTTATCAGTAATGGGACCAGTATTCATATGACTGAGTGCCCTGAGTGGAAAAACGAAAAGCAATTATAATAATTATTGTTGGTATAGATTTTGTACCTGTAATTTCTCTTAGTCCTCACCAGAGACATTCGTTATTTATCAGTAATGGGACCAGTATTCATATGACTGAGTGCCCTGAGTGGAAAAACGAAAAGCAATTATAATAATTATTGTTGGTATAGATTTTGTACCTGTAATTTCTCTTAGTCCTCACCAGAGACATTCGTTATTTATCAGTAATGGGACCAGTATTCATATGACTGAGTGCCCTGAGTGGAAAAATGAAAAGCAATTATAATAATTATTGTTGGTATAGATTTTGTACCTGTAATTTCTCTTAGTCCGAGACATTCGTTATTTATCAGAAATGGGACCAGTATTCTCCAGTACTACAATACGAGTATGATTATTATAAAACTAAGGTTCCTTGAACCACACTGACTGTTTATTAAGGTATCGGAATTTATAAATATAGTTCGAAAGACTAACGTTTTATCTAACTGAAAGCTAGGTTTTGTCTGCGGAGCTCTAGGATTATAATGACTTTGCACACCTACCTTCGGTTACCTTCGGCACATTTCGTAAACGAGACCGTGTGACCCGAAGAGCCCATAGACAACTAACGCAATATGAGAACTAATCATAGACTAATTATGATACATTACAGTACCCAAATATAATTGGTGAGTACGTAATTATCCACGGATCTCGTGAGTGACTCGTGACCATTCAACTAGATACATCTCCCTATATATTATAAAGCAGATATAATCCTTGCCCAAGCCAGGCAAGATCCTTCACTAGCCTCAAATCATGATTCGATTAGCCTTACCCCTTGTATTGTTAAAATCCTCAAAAAAATCATCATAGGTATACACGGTTTAAAGTCGTTTTTCAACACTTCAAACTTTTGCACAGCTTAATGAGAATATAACGAATTTTAATTTTTAGGATTATATATGTATGTAATCGATTATTTAAGTTATCGTAAGCAGTTTGGCGTACCTACAACGAATACTTGGACGCTCAGGTGCTTTTTTCAGAAATCTTACACTTATTCATGTTCATAGCCAATTCTTTGATGATATTGCTACCAAATGCTCAATCTCCATTTGCGATTTTATGCCCGAAAATGCTCATACAAAATTCTATACATTTGAAAATAAACACTGGCGGTGACTCAACAGTTGATTCTCCGACAGTTTGCCCCCGAAATGAGATTTATTTATTATAAAAATATTATTTTGTGTACATTATTTACCAATTTCCAACTTAAAATCGACTACAAAATACCTTTTATAATAAGTTGGTATGGATATCAAACGAATTTATTTGCAGTGTCGTTTTTTTGTACTTATACTCTTATCTATACAGTATATATTCAAGTTGAATTTTTTCCTTAATGCATTTGAATGAATATACTTTTGTTTATCGGTTATAAATTCTCTATATACACCCTTTTTTATGTTTTGTGAAAAAAGGCGTTCCGTAATTTCTCTAAACTTACTGATATTGTATATAAGTATGCCCGGGAGCTAACTGTTTGGGAATAATTATCATGGAATCAACACTGATCTATTATTCTCGGGTAAAGAGCAAAACGGTCCCCAAATATCAATCTGTTTCATTGCCCATAACGTGTCATGAAGTAAATGAAATACCTCAGGATCAACATGGACTCACAAAATCACATTTATTTAAAATTCCAACCCACTGAAAGTTCAATACTATCTCTCTATATCACGCTGGGCAGCAATAGAAAATTGTCTTCATACAATAAACTACTTGCACACCTACGAAATAACCAAAAAACTGAGAATAAATGTAAAAATGTTCTACCCACTATTTGAGGGCACACATATTGAAATATTGAAAATCCTCAAAAATAAAGTCATTTGAACCGCGTTAAGAGAGCCTCGGTAGACCAGAGTTAGCACTCTGAACTTAGTAAAATAATTAATTTAATTGAAGCTAATTATTAATATAATTACCTCACTCGCTGCTTTCAGAGAAAAACGCCAATTAGTGCTTTAAATTTTCTCCCGGAATGAATATTAAATTCCTGCATAAATATTAAGAAAGCTCTTAAATTACATTTTTAAGTTTCAATAGCTCAGGTTTGTATAAATTATATAATTAAACATTTAGGAGAAGCAGAATATAACAAAAAAAAACAAAAGTAAAAGACAAATAATAAAGGTTCATAAAGTCAAACAAGGAAATCTTAAATCTTTTAAAAATTTCAATGGGTGATTCCATTGTACAGAGTACAGAGATATATTAAGCGGTAACCAATAATATGAATGGTTAAATATTAAAAACGTACTAACTTAGGTAATTAGGTACAAGTTTTAGTAAGAACTGTGAAATATTCCTGCGTAATGCATAACATTATTTAATTTAATGAATTTTTCATTTTCAAAATGTGAACTAATTATTATTATAATATTAGACATGCGATGAAGTAGGTAAAAACTAAAATTAATGTATGAATTAGTATTTAATTCTTTTTAGAAATTAGTATTTATTTTGTTTTAATTCTTGACAGATATTTCGATGAATTAATAGAGCAAAGACACGCTACTAAGACAACGCGTTTGGTTTCACTGAACCTGATCCAGTGGTCATACTTTAGCCGTTGTTCAGATACATACCATATTTAGGCTTTCATTTACATAATCGGTGTTACATTTTTTTCGATTGATATGAATATAACGTATCTTGAATTTTTATAAAAACGTAAACGCCACTCAATCATCCGTACTTTACATTTTAAATCACGTTCCTCTTCAAAGTAAAAAAAATCAGATATCTTGGAGTAGTAATCACTAAACCATTCAGTAAACCTTTTACACTAAAACTATATATTATGGTATAAGTAAGACCTCATCTCGAATTTACATCTGTTATTTGAAATTCTCAACACTAAACTTATATTAACCGAATTCAAAATGTTCAAACAATTTATTTTTTTTAACTTTTCGAATTGTTTTGAAAATCGTCGATGTTTTCATATGACTATTCACAAATGTTACAAATACTGTTTCTGTATAAGATTGTGAACTGCCTTATAGACTCACCAGCCCTAATTGTCCTGAACGCAATACGAGGTCAAATTCCTTAATTATATAAAGCATTTCAATCAAAAAATATATAAAACATTTAAAATCAAAACTCTTTGCTCTACAATTATAATAATCCGAGATTTGTATAAAAAGTTTTTTTTTTTCTTAAATAACATTAGTTGGTTTAGCGTTTTCTATTTATTTTAATGTGTCAGTTCTTACGCACTATATCACCACATTGGAATGCAAAAACTAGTTCAAACGTTATTTTCTGCCATTTTTTATTTGAAGGCGTTATAGAAATAATTTCTTGGAATATCAAATGCATGACGTCGGTACAAAATTTATGACTGTCAGTTTGAAATAATTACAACAACTTAAACTTAAAAATAGGTGTACTTATTTCACATCTCGTAAACTTGTTTCTTAGATCGTAAAACTTGAATGGGACCTATAAACCATTTGGCGCCACTGGCGGGCGTGGTGAATACTTGTTATTGAAAAAAACTAAATATTTCATCAAGTGAGTTAATTAAAGCATTTATATCTAGGGAAAAGACGCAAAGTAAAAACGTAGAATAATTCGAGGCAAGCATAGTCTATTTGAAGGCTTCTGAGATTAAAACCAGAATTTAAGTCGTAAATTTTCTACCATCTTCCATGTTTCAAATTTTAATTTATGTAATATGAACGACCCAGTCGAATGTAAAAGCTCAAACTAATACGCTCACCCTCAAAAAAGTATCCAAGAAATAAGAAACCAAGTACGATTACTGGGCGTATAATTGTTTTCTTCAAATCAGTACGAGTTTATAATTATCGTGATTTATTTCAGGGTTATTATGCCGTGTTGCGCTACCTCCTTCTTTAGCCAACGCCCGGTTCGGACAGCATTACAGTGTGCATCATCAGCGCAGATGTGTAATGTACACATTACGTAGATATAATCTACACATAACAATTACACGTCTGCCCTGTTGATGGACACTGTAAAGCTTTGTCCATTGCGCGGGCAAACGCCAGACTTTTGACAGTCCAACACAACAATCAAGGTCATAAATGTTTAACAATATTTGCCAACACTCAAGGCCATAACTTTACACCAACATCGTTTGGGGTGAAGTTCGCGCGGTCCACACAATTTGACAAGTGGTCTGAGGTACGGACGTGTCCACGGCACGCACACTTGACGTTTGACGTTTATATCAATATTAAAATGCGTTCTGATGACAAAAGAGATGCATCAGGGAGAAAACACAGATATTTTAATAAATATTTCTTTATCAGGAAAGATTTCCGACTAATACGCACGACCTAAAGTTACTATTTATTAAGAATTTAGAGTGAATACGTTTTGTTGCTACGTAAATAATTACGTAGCATCAAAAATAGAATATCGATTTACAATGGTCAATTTCTCCCGTGTCTCTGAAACCGATTAATAAATTAATAGACTTTATTTACAAGTGAGTTCACGAAAGAAATAATCATCCATTACGACAGTGTGTTTATTTACAACTTAAAATCATAATTATCAGGTCCGCGTACCAAAAAATTTGACGTTTATCGTTTGCATAAATGTTAAAATGCGTTCGATGTAGAAAAGATGCTACCTGCATCAGGAAGAAAACACAGATCAGGGTTTATCAGGAAATATTTCCGACTAATATCGATTATTGCACCAATGACATTATATAATAACGTCATTTTATTGGACGACCTAATTTAGAACTATATAATCTAAATTCTATTATCTATCTAAAATCTAATTCTACTCTAAAGTACGTAAATATTTACGTCAACAACAGAATAATTATAAATATTTGATATTATATTATCAAATATTTCTATTATTATATTATATTTAGGTATAATAATATTTTAAACTCGTGATTATGTTCGCTCATACATAGCACATAACCACAAAAATCCGTTCCGATTTTTCTACATACACGGACCGCACCGCGCGACTTCTGTCAAAAAATGAATTCTCCCCCCCCGCTGGACCCCGCCTGCCTTCCCGCTTCACCCGGGATGAGATGTTTAAGTTTTGTTTTCCGCCGAACACGGGAAGCACAAACACTGCGGCCTTGAGTGTTGGCAAAAATTGTGACCTTGATTGTTGTATAGGACTGTCAAGCAAAATTCTGGCGTTTGCCGGCGCAATGGACCCCGCATAATACTGTCTGAAACATTGGCCAAAGAAGTAGATTGCTCAACACGATATAATCACCCAAAATACACCACGATAATACTTTTGGCCGTCATAATCTCAAATCATATTACAAGTTCAAATAGAGTTTGGCAAATATAATATGTGAAAATTTATTTATATTTTTGTCCCTTTATCATGAAAATATAAATTCCTTTTTAATTCCTCTCCAAACTAAAAACATAATATGACGAAATAGTATTTTTTTTAAATATATTGTAAATGGGTATTACATAGTTCATTAAAGTTCAGTTATTTACAAAAAGGACAATCAACCTGGAATGTATTGCTTGGGGAAAGCTTTGGTACCATAATTTTGTTTTTTAATTACTAACTGGCGTTAATTGTTTACATAACGATAATTTAACAATATTTTATTATAATATTTTGCTGAAGTGTACAAAATTTCATAAAGTGTAAAAAATCTGTTTTAACGGATGAGGCTGAACGGGATTGGATCATTTTTCGAAATATCTTGTAAACGGTCACCTCTCTGATAGTTTGAAGGTCAGGTAGACAAAATTTTATCAATCTCGAAATAAACCTGTAGAATTTCGGCACACAGGCCGCCACAAGTCCGTTGAACGCATAGTGGGTAACGATATTGCAGATTCTTTGGCAAAACAAGGAGCGTCCAACCCTATTGTTACCCTCGTAAACCATATTCCCCTATCTGATATTTTTTCCATCATCAAAGATAGATCCCGCAATGTTTGGACAGAGCATTGGAACATTGCCACTCAATCCAAGGGAGCTCGCTACGCCTCAATACAAAGGACTATCCCATCGAAACTGTGGTTTCAAAAATTTCCCCATTTTTCCAAAAAAGAAATTTCCTCACTTATTCGAATGAGAATCGGTCATTGTTCAGTTCCTTCTCACCTTTTTAAAATTCACATCCTTGACTCCCCAGATTGTACGTTCTGTGGTCTAGATGTGGGCACTTTAGATCACATATTTTTTGGTTGTCCCCCTCTAAATAAATATCCTCTCTTCTATCAAGCGTTATCTAAAATTGCCTCCCCTCCATTCAACATTTCATCTCTTCTAAGTCTGAACTCGACTCCAATCTTCCATATAATTCTGAAATTTGTACATTTAAATAAAATTAATATATAAATTCACCTTTCCTTTTCTCTGTAATTTTAAATGATGGCCTAGAACACCCTTGAAGGGTGAAAGCCAGAAATAGTTGAAAAAAAAAGTCCGTTGAACGTACATGGCACAAAAAGAAAAAGAAGTATAATTATATTTCACTAATAAAAGTTTGCCAAAGCGTTTGAAAATCAGCACATAGGTACAAAACGAGTCATCACAAAAGAAGATCAAATAGTAAATAGTTTTACAAGGAAGTGCAAATTAATTTGAGAAAACTTGAAATGTTTAATTAAACCAACGCTATACACCAATCAGCGCTGCGGTTTGTGGCGCTTTTCACTGGTTGTAACTCGTTCCGAATATTGTTTTTACTTACGCAGTAACTACGTAGAGCAAAATAAGTCGACATGCGTAGGTGTCGTAATTTTATCAAAAGCCCATTGCCACAGTTTGTTCTAATTCGTGTGCCGGCTTTCCTGCTTGGTGTCAAAGATAAACACGATCGCGTGGCTGAAAGACCTTGGCCAGTCATGCGATCCTGGAAGGCGACTAATTTATTTGATCTTAAGCGAATTAAACATTGATTTCCTGTTCGAAGTCCGCACTCGGCCTTTAGGCGAACTTTATCGCATAAACTGCGTTCCTTTTGGCGAAGTGGTCAGCGCATTTGCCTGGAAAGCGAAAGGTCTGGGTTCGAGTCCCAGAGGTGCAAATATCTCTGATTTAGAAAAATGGTGTGAAAGGAAGATATGGAAATACGAATGATGGAGGGAGCGCACTAATAGGTATAAAGAAAAATTATTAGAATTGGTGATAGTACACGAAATTATTTTTAATTTTTTATTAAAACATGTCATTTTAAAAAAGAGCAAAAATCTCTAGACATGTGAGTTATGTAGCGTATAATGAAGCACTGTGATTTTCTAAGTGAAAACTTCTTTAGTACCGTTGTGATTTGAAACTCTATGAAAATGAAAAATAGCGACACTAAAAAGAGACAAACATACATCTATAGGATTAAGCCAGCGTCAGAATGAGATAAAAAAATCAAAATAAAAAATACAAAAGGTGTAGCTTGTGGGAAGACCCCATTTCTTCCAGCTAACCACATACATGTTTTATTATAATATTTATACAAATAAGAAAATAAAATATGCCAATAAAAATACAAAAATAGGTGTTTCATTTATATGAGGTTTTAGATTTGTTTACAAGGAAAGTGTTTAGTGACGATTTGAATTGGTGTGTATCTTGTATTTGTTTAATGTTATGTGGAAGGTTGTTATATACTTAAATGGTCATGTATAATGTCCTTTTTGGAATATAGTTTTGTTTGCTTTTGGTATTAATAAGTTTAATAGTATAATCGGTCTCCTCATTTTCCGCACTTTGTAGCCTCCCCACTCTTGTCTACTTTAGTTTTCTGAAGGTTTTATTTCTACCGCGTGTGAATTGCACACTCTGTTTTTTTTTCAGATCTACATAATATTAAATAACAGAACCAGGTGTGTTTTTTTTATATTTTTCATAAAACTACTTTATCAACTCGGCATGTGAATTAATTTTATCTTAAAAAATATCTTGTCTTTTTTTAAAAGCTTAAAAACTTAAAGTGTCCAAGGAAAGTCACAGCAAAAACGTATAAACCCAACACCGACGGAGGATAAACTACCCGTTATTTTTGTCACTGAAGTTCAGCATTTAGGTAAGGTCCTGGAAAAAGGATTACCTAATGTTTGGAAAAGATGGACTACGACTTAGCTGAAAAACATGGGAAAATTTGTAGATGTACGTGTTTATTAATGCATTTTTTTATTAATATTATATTATGTAACGTCATAGTGAAATTAATTTTACAATGAATTGGGATGGTGAAATATTGATCAGTAAACAATGTATTGTGTAGAGAAAACGTGATGAAGAAGAAACACTGAACAATCGTACACACTTTTTATAGTCCTTTATTCTTGCCATCTCTTTCATGCTACAGTTATCAGTCGCACGTTCATTATATTATCTTGTGCTGTTTTTGCGCTTTTGTTTTTTCTCTATGGAATGAAAATAACTTAAAATTTTAGACAATCAAGGCCCACTAACCAGTGTGATGATCTCGCCTTTGGGCCTACGAAATAATTCTTTTAAAATTGAGAGATCGATTTAGAAATATATTTAATTTTGTAACATGGAATGGCATACAATTCTCTGTTCCAACTCTTAAGGGTGATTTATGAAACCGGGTCATTACTAGGAAAAACACGTGTGCCAAAATACTTTGGTTGGAGGAGGAATTCTAATGGATATTTCAGGTTCATTATCAAGTCAGGGGCGGCCGATGGATATTTGGCCGTGGGGTGGTTGATCTTAACGCGGGCAGATTGGATTTACGAAACAATTATCTGGTGAATTTTCTATGGCAGTAGGAAAATTGAAAATTAGTCAATAAGGATTGCTCGTTGGTGCATTTAAATATACTAGCGCGACGCGCCGATTACGGGTTGAAATATTTGACATATTTGTCGAAATAGGATTGCAGAATTCGTTAAATAGTGACGCACGTAGAAAGGACAAAAGCGTGTTCGGACAATGAATATATAATGTTATTATATAACCAATAGAGTCAACGCAAGTATTGAGAAAGAGTATTAGATTGAAGTACGCCACTGAGCTCTTCTTTTAAGCGTTATTGGGATAGTTTATGACTCCGGCTCAGACGAAATTAGTTTACACCACAAAAAATAACGAACATGGTTCCTTCACAAAATTCTCTGAAATAATAGTTAAAGTGTGACATTTTGACTATTAAAGTTGATATATGCATATTGGGAGATGTGCTTATCACTTAAGATTTGAAAAAAGTGACTAATAAATTATTGAAACCACACAAGTAGATGGGGGGGAGTCAGGGGGAGGGGGTTGGAAGGACAGTCGGGGTAGAGGAGTGTTAGAGGACAGTCAGGGAAGGAACCTAGGGCCGCGCAGACGGGAAAAAATCATCGAGTTTTGATAAACGGCAGAGTAATAATTTGGTGCGCGTAAACCGGGAATAATTCATAAAATTAAAGGAAAATAGTTCACGCGATTGAGGGGAGTCAAGATTTGGTCGTTGGGAAGCAAGGTTTAAATTAAGGGATCGAGGTTCGATAGTCGCGAGGAGACTAGTTTGGTGCGTCTAAACCGGGGATATTTCATTTTAATTAAACAAAGGAAATTCCGTTTTATTAAACAAAAAGGGTCCACGCGAATAGGGAAGTCAGAGATTGAGGCTTGCGAGTTCATATCGGTGAAGTTAAATAATATAATTTGTAAATTGAGGCGGTCGGGACGTACTTTCGGGGCGCCTATCAGGGTCAGGGTGAAATTTAAAAAAGAAATCTACGCGAGAATTGTGTTTGACGGCTGCATCTTGGAATAAATAACTGCATGACGGGTTGTGGTTTATAAGTGCTTGTTTGAACTAAATATTATTGTAGTGAATTGATTTGTGAAATTATTTTGTGCAACAAGGCGAATTTGGTAAGTTTGTATAAAATTATTAACATATTTAGTACGGACCTTGCAGGGAAGAGTCAATTAGGGTTTATATACTACAAGCCTTAGGAATCTAGGGCCCCTTTTTTTTGTCGAGCGATGGGGAGCGAGGGGCTTTGCACGTTTCCGGGTTGACCGGCTAGCAATTACCTTTGTTGGGTGAAGTTATTCTTGAGACAATAACGTTGTAAAATAATAATTTTGGGATACAATTAACTAACTAGCATTTGAAGCACAAAGTGCGCTTTCGGGCAATAAATCTTAGACGAGAGACTTCATTTAAAAAGACGGGATTTTGAAATCACAAAACAAAAATAGAATCCTTCAAAAGTGCTTTGTTGGTGATCTAGAAAACTAGGTTACTGGGTATTCTCCAATGCATAACGGGTAACAAAATACATAGGTATAGAATGTAGGTATAAATTAATGTGTGAAGCGCCTTTGAGGTGTTAATTATTATTTACGAGTTTCGTAATAATAATTTTAAACGTAGTTAGGGGACTATATTCAGGAAGGTTTTTTGAAAAGGCATTGGGTAATATAACGGTTTATGAAGGGTGCGTAGCATGGGCATTTTTGATTACTAACAAAATCTGACATAATTGAATTCCCATTCCAAAAATTTCCCATATCTTATTCCAAATTTTAGGTATCACAACAAGTCTATTACATAGGACTTTGCATAAACTTGGTTCGATATCTAATCATATAATCACCTTTGGTTCACGTTTAGGTATATTTCTTTCGACTTAGCAAAAAACTTTCATATTGTCGGTTGAATGCAGCCGTCGGTAGGTATTCACATTTTAGCGTGATGCGCTATATCCACCTACTTAATTAACAAACTCTTTTTCTTCAAACTTAATTGAGCGGGTTACGACTCGAGAATGGACGGCGGTTGTCGAATGAATTAACGAGTCCGGCTTTCCTATTTCACCATGAGGAAGTATCTCACGCGACTTTATCGGGGGCGATGTGATCGAAATGCAGGTGGGCTACACTATTTTTCTAATGTGGAGGCGAAGTAAGCGATGGTCGTGTCTGGTCCGAGCAAATTGGAATCCCTTGTGATCACATCTCGGTAACGTGGATCTCGTACCCGCTCTAGACTGGATTGGAAGCGTGGCCGGAGCCATTCCATGATGTCGACGTATGTACGTCACTAAGGCATTGGGGGACTTCAGGAGAACAAAGGACGTGCACCCATTTCGCCCTCCTTCTACCGCCGCTCCGAGGTACCAGCGGATAAAAGTTGTCGTCGCGGGAGACCAGTTTGATGCAGGACGAAGATTACGATCTGGCCGGACTACCTTCGTCATGGGGGAAACGAAGTGACGAAATTTGCGTGGGCTTCACTACCTTTTAGGTTACGCTCGTGTGGGGTCTGCCTTGTCGTCGGAACGAAGGGAACATGACATATGGAATCGTTTGGCAACCGATCGGCGGTTCTTTGTTGGAATCCGGATAAGTTTTCTTAACTACTTTTGGTTTACGCTTAGGTAGGTATATTTCCTTCGATATTCGATTTAGCCAAAAACTTTCACATTGTCGGTTGAATGAAGCCGTCAGTAGGTATTCATATTTTAAGCGTAATGCGTTATATCCACCTACATAAGTAGCAAAAGTTCTCTTAACTCTCTCACAATAGGAATAGGGATCATCCAGCATCAGGGTGGGAATGTACTCTGGACGAAAGGGCAGCCGGGAAAATAGAAGGGAGGGAAGCCAGATTCACGACCTGGTGCCTTTCATTCTTGGACCCAGCACCCTGGAAGCCGAGCTTGACATTTCTTTCTTTGAGCTGATATTTGAGTTTGAGGTTGGGGTACGCCTATCGTAGAGCATATGCCCGTGACATTTCGGGGAAGGTCCCACGTTACGCCTGTGTATGTTATGCGAGGGGACGTATTTTTCATTCAAATCAAATACCGATGACCATCGCGATTGCAGGCTGGCGCACGTTTCTGTAGCGTGCCTAGGAAAAACGTAATCATTATTTCTACTGGTTCGAGGCGGCGTGCTGGACGGAGAACGGGACTATTGAGGACATGAGTGACTGCCAAGGCGAGGATCGGTGACATCAAAATCTTCTTTAATTCAATTCATACATCGCCAGATCAGAGGAGAGAGCGGCCCCACCGATCTCCTGACATTGCCGATTGTCTAATCAACTTCGGTTTAATGTTTATGCCGGTACTTTAGGAGTAAATGGAACTCAAGTCATCGGCATGCTGAAGAACTTCAAAATCATCATCATCATCATCAATCCAGAGTAGGATGTCACGATCTAAAACCTCGTGCCACCCACGCATTTCCTGAACAGTTCCTGACATCGGCTATCACGCCATTAATCGGAGCAGACCCTCATATCAAACGGTATGAGATGACCTTTCATCATCATCATCAACACATTTATAATTTGGCGGCGTAGTGGTCGATATTATTCCCATTACCACTCTATGATCCAGAAACACACATCAAACCCTTTCCCGACAGAAGGCAAAACATGTCGATTTTCATTCGTCGCTTGCGACCTTAACATTCTCCGGAGGCGTTGGAATTGGAAGCTGATTCGGCGGTCTATGACCATCACCTTATCAGTTGGGCTATGGAGGAGTCCAATTATTTAAACAGCACATGTTCTGTCTCATGTTAATCCAAAATACCTACCCGTAGAGTCAAATTAACAAGATAAAACAAGCTAGCTAACTAACAAACTGCATCTAGAACTGTGAGTGTAGAATCATTGCAATCCGTACTGCTTGAGTGTAAATCTTTTGTTAGAATGTACATAAATGTCAAATTATCTTCATGATAGCATTTTATAGAGCTGCAGAGAGTACGTGACATCGCATCGAAAGGTAGGATCTTCTCAATTCGCCGTTTGAATGTAAATTTATATATTAGATGCTAGGAGGGAAAATGCAGATTACTTCAATAAAAATAGTCGTCGATGAGCGTAGGTGTTTAACAGGTGCTAGGGGAGGAAGCTGAACGAATATAGTTAGATAATTAGTTATTTTTCAAGTTAGTCAGACCCAGTCATTGTTATTCGAAGCCTTGCAAATTGTAACACGCCATACCTAAAAGAACAAGGGTTTACCACAAATAAATTATTAATTAAATTGGATTAACTATACCAAACCACTCAAACAAAAAAGTACACAACGTTGTGGGGTTAATTACAATTGATTAATTAAGAGCATCTCGTCACGTTTGCATAAAAGTATTACGTGATGGGGTTGAGAAGGCGCTTCAAAAGAAATGCAGGGGAGAGACGCGAGAACGGGCGAGCTACGAGCTTTTTAAAGGCCGAGCGGGGTAGCTGTAGCAATGTAGCAGCATTTGAAAACAAGTGAAGGTTTTATTATTACTTGCATAAAAGTATTACGTGATGGGGTTGAGAAGGCGCTTCAAAAGAAATGCAGGGGAGAGACGCGAGAACGGGCGAGCTACGAGCTTTTTAAAGGCCGAGCGGGGTAGCTGTAGCAATGTAGCAGCATTTGGAAAGCAAGAGGAAGGTTTTACTACTACGTCGTTAGGGGGGGGGGGGGTTTATCACAGTTTTGCTAAGTGACCAGGAGGTATGGTATTACAAAGTGTTGCATTTTGCTGGGTTTTATACAATGACTTAAACAAGAATAGGAAAAAAAAATTAATACAGTAGGTATAACGGTTCGCATGTCATCCGAAAATGACTGAAAACACAACGAAAAAAAAAGTAAAGTACTAGGACAATAGATGTGTCGCAGAGGAATTAGAAACAATAACGTTTACATAAGCTTAACTAGGTAAAGATAGGAGAGATAGGTCGATGATCTCCAACATCCGATAGGACGCAGATTAAAGATATCATATTTTGAGGGAAGGAGCTCCGTACGGCTATAAAAAAGTGGAACAAAACTTAACAAAGAGTAGGTACCTCAACTAATGCATAGGTTCATTTGCTAAGTAGATAAAGATAGGAGAGATAGGCCGATGATCTCCAACTTCCGATAAAACGCAGGTTAAAGGTATCATATTTTGAGGGGAGTAGCGCCATACGTCTATAAAAAGTGAAACAAAATTAATCAAGAGAATAGGTAGTGCAATAATGTACACATTAGCTTAACCAGACAAATTTAGGAGAGGTTGGTTGATGATGTCCAATTTCCGATAAGACGCAGGTTAAAGGTATCATATTTTGAGGGGAGGAGCGCTGTACGTCAATAAAAAGTGTAACAAAATTAAACAAGAGAAATTAATGATATCCAACCTTCGATAAGTATTAGTGAGAAAGGGTGTTACGTTATTAGGGGAGATAGTCCTTCAATAATGCATTCAATATCAAATCGCCAAGGTGATAATATCGATGTTAGTCAACTCTCAATTGGGTTTGAACGTTTGGTAAATTGGATACCGGACGATTAGTTAAAATAATAAAAATACAAAACATCGAGGAGTAGTTCTGGTTACCGAAGTAAACAAAACATTACAATTGTAATATTGATAGGTATTAGTGTCCTTTAGTGTCAACAATAGAAAAAAGGGTCCCTTTCATTTTGAGGGTAGATCATTTAAACATTTAACACTCAGCGTGAAGAACAAAAAAAAAGGGAGGTCATTAAACCGAGTGCCGACTAGCGGAGATATGTGTCAAATAGGTTTGTGCGTTTAACGTAACGGTAAATTGAAACCCTCCCTACAGCCGGTCATCACAAGAAGTGGGTGACAGTCGGAATAAAAGCATTATTTTGAAACGTAATTTCAAAATAATCTGTACAGGATTAAACGAAATTAGTTTAACTAAATAGTTCAAAGAAACAGAATCTGTTGAGAAACAAAATACATGCAGAATAAACATTAGTGACGTGAACCGGATTAGGCGTGAAGACAATAAAACCAAATTAAAGATAGGAGAGGTAGGTAAAATGTTAGGCAACCTCCGATAAGTATAGGGAATAAAAGGTATTCCGATGTGAGGGGAGGAAGTCGGTTCTTGATGGCAAATTAAAATTTTAAAAATAAATTGTTTGCTAATATTCAACCCGACTTACAGAATAAGCGTATCCAAAATGTTTAATTCTAATCATGCACTAGATTAAAAGTACTACAATAATAATTACGTACTCAAACGTATGAATCTAAGGAAATAAAAAAATGTCTAGGTATTGTAGACAGTTGATTTCTCAGCAGTTAAAAATTTATAGATGATATTGGTCCCCAGTACCAAATTGTTAAATTTAGAACAACGGTCAGGTCCATTTTGGGCAAAGTTCCTTTAACGAAAAAACAAACAAAAAAAATAAGGAAAGGTCGTTCACACTCGTATAATTACGGTAGGGATATTTTGGAGAAAAAAAAAAATACAGGCGGACCTTCGAGACGGCCATTATGTGAAACCGAAAGTACCGATTAAGGAGAGACGTACCGACTTAAGCGATCTAGACAGAGCCGAATTGGGGAAAACACTCTGGGTTATTTTATAGAGAAAAATACATTATGAGTTTAGACACAGTGAGATGTGGAGCATTGGAACAATTATAATGTTTAGTAGTAGATTGTGGAAGGGTTTACAAATTACGCAAACAGAGTTTATTGTGAAGAGGTGGGTATTTAAAATCAGCGTAAATAGGTGATAAAGTTAGGCAGAAATTAAAATTTGGATTAATTGGTTTAGAGACAATAATAGATACCTAACTGCTCACATACTATATTGTCGGCTTATGTGGGGAGTAAGCGCCCTTGAGGTGATTTTTCACAAAAACGGCGCTCTACAAATTGTCCAATTATTATTATTATTATTATTACAATGGGAGACAGCGAGGGTACCATGACTAGGTACCGTTGTAGGTGGTAACCGGGACGAATTCCTGGAAATATGTAGGCGTAACGCAGGATACATTGACCGTAGTTTCAACAGTAGACAAACATTGGGCAAGGCCGACGTAGAAACGGAATAGGGAAGGGATGCGATGACGTACAGGACAGGGCCGGTTTAGGAAATATTCATCATTACAATTTTGAAAAAAAAGGGCACAAAGATTTAAGGCGAGTTCAAACGGGCTGACTACTGCTGAAGTTCTGGAACAAAATAGGTGATTGTAGTTTGGATTTCTATCTACCTCCACTATTTTTTTCCATAAAGGGGAGACTGTGATGATCTCGCCTTTGGGCCTACGAAATAATTCTTTTAAAATTGAGAGATCGATTTAGAAATATATTTAATTTTGTAACATGGAATGGCATACAATTCTCTGTTCCAACTCTTAAGGGTGATTTATGAAACCGGGTCATTACTAGGAAAAACACGTGTGCCAAAATACTTTGGTTGGAGGAGGAATTCTAATGGATATTTCAGGTTCATTATCAAGTCAGGGGCGGCCGATGGATATTTGGCCGTGGGGTGGTTGATCTTAACGCGGGCAGATTGGATTTACGAAACAATTATCTGGTGAATTTTCTATGGCAGTAGGAAAATTGAAAATTAGTCAATAAGGATTGCTCGTTGGTGCATTTAAATATACTAGCGCGACGCGCCGATTACGGGTTGAAATATTTGACATATTTGTCGAAATAGGATTGCAGAATTCGTTAAATAGTGACGCACGTAGAAAGGACAAAAGCGTGTTCGGACAATGAATATATAATGTTATTATATAACCAATAGAGTCAACGCAAGTATTGAGAAAGAGTATTAGATTGAAGTACGCCACTGAGCTCTTCTTTTAAGCGTTATTGGGATAGTTTATGACTCCGGCTCAGACGAAATTAGTTTACACCACAAAAAATAACGAACATGGTTCCTTCACAAAATTCTCTGAAATAATAGTTAAAGTGTGACATTTTGACTATTAAAGTTGATATATGCATATTGGGAGATGTGCTTATCACTTAAGATTTGAAAAAAGTGACTAATAAATTATTGAAACCACACAAGTAGATGGGGGGGAGTCAGGGGGAGGGGGTTGGAAGGACAGTCGGGGTAGAGGAGTGTTAGAGGACAGTCAGGGAAGGAACCTAGGGCCGCGCAGACGGGAAAAAATCATCGAGTTTTGATAAACGGCAGAGTAATAATTTGGTGCGCGTAAACCGGGAATAATTCATAAAATTAAAGGAAAATAGTTCACGCGATTGAGGGGAGTCAAGATTTGGTCGTTGGGAAGCAAGGTTTAAATTAAGGGATCGAGGTTCGATAGTCGCGAGGAGACTAGTTTGGTGCGTCTAAACCGGGGATATTTCATTTTAATTAAACAAAGGAAATTCCGTTTTATTAAACAAAAAGGGTCCACGCGAATAGGGAAGTCAGAGATTGAGGCTTGCGAGTTCATATCGGTGAAGTTAAATAATATAATTTGTAAATTGAGGCGGTCGGGACGTACTTTCGGGGCGCCTATCAGGGTCAGGGTGAAATTTAAAAAAGAAATCTACGCGAGAATTGTGTTTGACGGCTGCATCTTGGAATAAATAACTGCATGACGGGTTGTGGTTTATAAGTGCTTGTTTGAACTAAATATTATTGTAGTGAATTGATTTGTGAAATTATTTTGTGCAACAAGGCGAATTTGGTAAGTTTGTATAAAATTATTAACATATTTAGTACGGACCTTGCAGGGAAGAGTCAATTAGGGTTTATATACTACAAGCCTTAGGAATCTAGGGCCCCTTTTTTTTGTCGAGCGATGGGGAGCGAGGGGCTTTGCACGTTTCCGGGTTGACCGGCTAGCAATTACCTTTGTTGGGTGAAGTTATTCTTGAGACAATAACGTTGTAAAATAATAATTTTGGGATACAATTAACTAACTAGCATTTGAAGCACAAAGTGCGCTTTCGGGCAATAAATCTTAGACGAGAGACTTCATTTAAAAAGACGGGATTTTGAAATCACAAAACAAAAATAGAATCCTTCAAAAGTGCTTTGTTGGTGATCTAGAAAACTAGGTTACTGGGTATTCTCCAATGCATAACGGGTAACAAAATACATAGGTATAGAATGTAGGTATAAATTAATGTGTGAAGCGCCTTTGAGGTGTTAATTATTATTTACGAGTTTCGTAATAATAATTTTAAACGTAGTTAGGGGACTATATTCAGGAAGGTTTTTTGAAAAGGCATTGGGTAATATAACGGTTTATGAAGGGTGCGTAGCATGGGCATTTTTGATTACTAACAAAATCTGACATAATTGAATTCCCATTCCAAAAATTTCCCATATCTTATTCCAAATTTTAGGTATCACAACAAGTCTATTACATAGGACTTTGCATAAACTTGGTTCGATATCTAATCATATAATCACCTTTGGTTCACGTTTAGGTATATTTCTTTCGACTTAGCAAAAAACTTTCATATTGTCGGTTGAATGCAGCCGTCGGTAGGTATTCACATTTTAGCGTGATGCGCTATATCCACCTACTTAATTAACAAACTCTTTTTCTTCAAACTTAATTGAGCGGGTTACGACTCGAGAATGGACGGCGGTTGTCGAATGAATTAACGAGTCCGGCTTTCCTATTTCACCATGAGGAAGTATCTCACGCGACTTTATCGGGGGCGATGTGATCGAAATGCAGGTGGGCTACACTATTTTTCTAATGTGGAGGCGAAGTAAGCGATGGTCGTGTCTGGTCCGAGCAAATTGGAATCCCTTGTGATCACATCTCGGTAACGTGGATCTCGTACCCGCTCTAGACTGGATTGGAAGCGTGGCCGGAGCCATTCCATGATGTCGACGTATGTACGTCACTAAGGCATTGGGGGACTTCAGGAGAACAAAGGACGTGCACCCATTTCGCCCTCCTTCTACCGCCGCTCCGAGGTACCAGCGGATAAAAGTTGTCGTCGCGGGAGACCAGTTTGATGCAGGACGAAGATTACGATCTGGCCGGACTACCTTCGTCATGGGGGAAACGAAGTGACGAAATTTGCGTGGGCTTCACTACCTTTTAGGTTACGCTCGTGTGGGGTCTGCCTTGTCGTCGGAACGAAGGGAACATGACATATGGAATCGTTTGGCAACCGATCGGCGGTTCTTTGTTGGAATCCGGATAAGTTTTCTTAACTACTTTTGGTTTACGCTTAGGTAGGTATATTTCCTTCGATATTCGATTTAGCCAAAAACTTTCACATTGTCGGTTGAATGAAGCCGTCAGTAGGTATTCATATTTTAAGCGTAATGCGTTATATCCACCTACATAAGTAGCAAAAGTTCTCTTAACTCTCTCACAATAGGAATAGGGATCATCCAGCATCAGGGTGGGAATGTACTCTGGACGAAAGGGCAGCCGGGAAAATAGAAGGGAGGGAAGCCAGATTCACGACCTGGTGCCTTTCATTCTTGGACCCAGCACCCTGGAAGCCGAGCTTGACATTTCTTTCTTTGAGCTGATATTTGAGTTTGAGGTTGGGGTACGCCTATCGTAGAGCATATGCCCGTGACATTTCGGGGAAGGTCCCACGTTACGCCTGTGTATGTTATGCGAGGGGACGTATTTTTCATTCAAATCAAATACCGATGACCATCGCGATTGCAGGCTGGCGCACGTTTCTGTAGCGTGCCTAGGAAAAACGTAATCATTATTTCTACTGGTTCGAGGCGGCGTGCTGGACGGAGAACGGGACTATTGAGGACATGAGTGACTGCCAAGGCGAGGATCGGTGACATCAAAATCTTCTTTAATTCAATTCATACATCGCCAGATCAGAGGAGAGAGCGGCCCCACCGATCTCCTGACATTGCCGATTGTCTAATCAACTTCGGTTTAATGTTTATGCCGGTACTTTAGGAGTAAATGGAACTCAAGTCATCGGCATGCTGAAGAACTTCAAAATCATCATCATCATCATCAATCCAGAGTAGGATGTCACGATCTAAAACCTCGTGCCACCCACGCATTTCCTGAACAGTTCCTGACATCGGCTATCACGCCATTAATCGGAGCAGACCCTCATATCAAACGGTATGAGATGACCTTTCATCATCATCATCAACACATTTATAATTTGGCGGCGTAGTGGTCGATATTATTCCCATTACCACTCTATGATCCAGAAACACACATCAAACCCTTTCCCGACAGAAGGCAAAACATGTCGATTTTCATTCGTCGCTTGCGACCTTAACATTCTCCGGAGGCGTTGGAATTGGAAGCTGATTCGGCGGTCTATGACCATCACCTTATCAGTTGGGCTATGGAGGAGTCCAATTATTTAAACAGCACATGTTCTGTCTCATGTTAATCCAAAATACCTACCCGTAGAGTCAAATTAACAAGATAAAACAAGCTAGCTAACTAACAAACTGCATCTAGAACTGTGAGTGTAGAATCATTGCAATCCGTACTGCTTGAGTGTAAATCTTTTGTTAGAATGTACATAAATGTCAAATTATCTTCATGATAGCATTTTATAGAGCTGCAGAGAGTACGTGACATCGCATCGAAAGGTAGGATCTTCTCAATTCGCCGTTTGAATGTAAATTTATATATTAGATGCTAGGAGGGAAAATGCAGATTACTTCAATAAAAATAGTCGTCGATGAGCGTAGGTGTTTAACAGGTGCTAGGGGAGGAAGCTGAACGAATATAGTTAGATAATTAGTTATTTTTCAAGTTAGTCAGACCCAGTCATTGTTATTCGAAGCCTTGCAAATTGTAACACGCCATACCTAAAAGAACAAGGGTTTACCACAAATAAATTATTAATTAAATTGGATTAACTATACCAAACCACTCAAACAAAAAAGTACACAACGTTGTGGGGTTAATTACAATTGATTAATTAAGAGCATCTCGTCACGTTTGCATAAAAGTATTACGTGATGGGGTTGAGAAGGCGCTTCAAAAGAAATGCAGGGGAGAGACGCGAGAACGGGCGAGCTACGAGCTTTTTAAAGGCCGAGCGGGGTAGCTGTAGCAATGTAGCAGCATTTGAAAACAAGTGAAGGTTTTATTATTACTTCGTCGTAGGGGGAGGGGGGTTATCACACCAGCGACCGAGAATAAAAATTTAGTCGTCTTGCGATCGTTCCACTGTAACTGAGAAAGATTGATTATTATTCTACGTACCAGCATTTTTAACTACTAACCCAATATCGATTTAAGTTCTTTTAAAATTTGCATTAATATATACTTATGTACATCAAGAACTAAACATTATCAGACGCGTGATGATAAAATTATTGAAATTATGAACTTTTTGTATTAATTTTGTTTATCATAATTATTTATAATTTTTCAGTAATGTCTAAGCAAAATAATCTTACAAAAAATCTGAAATATATTAGTTTGTAAGACCCTAAATAAATAGACAAACTGACGCATTTTCGTTGCAAAGCACGTGCGCGGATTTATTTTGATGATTTTATTTGAACTAAAACTAAAATTCTGAATGGTAGCTTTCCTGGATAATTTGTTGATATATTTTATTATATGATTTGAAAAGGGTATTGTATAATAATAAATTTTCTTTGCAAATTGAACAAATCTGTCAACGACCAACGGTATAACCTTATTTTAATAAAAATAAACTTATTTTTTCAAAATTTTAAACATAACTTTATTTTTTTGTGTAGAAAACAATCGGTAAGTCAAGAATTTGATTTAAAAATTACATACTTTCGGTTGCGTCTGGTTAAATAACGGATCGTTCAAATTATTGTCATCTCTATACAAACTGCTCACAAAGATAATTTCTACAAATTATACCATAGAAGCGAACCAGCCGAGGGAGCAAGCCTTAATTTATGGGAAGTTTCAGCGCAGTGAATCATAATCCAAGTCGTCAGAGTTGTAATAGAAAGCTGCAAGAATTCAGTATTCCTTTACGACCGGGTCTTATTATTCTGTCATTAAATCCTCTTCAAGAGAAGCCAAAAGGGCTCATGATCCCTCTAATACCAGCTTAATCCACAGCGCATTGTATTGAACCGAGGATAATGGAAAGAGTTTCGAAAGGCCTTCATCAGTGAATATATTAATACTTCGTGAAGATGTTTCTTTTATGTGAATATCGCATAAGAGTCCCAATTGTTCCCATCGGGAGCCAGTAAAACTACGGCATCTCCAATTGGGCTATATTGTTAGGCTGAAGGGAGAAGTAGGGGAAGGAGTTGGGAAAGAACCAAGCCATTAAGAATCCTAAAGACTAAAGACATTTCAAGCAACGTTTTATTTCTGAAAGGTGGTCTTACTGATACTAAGCGTATCTTTCACTATGGAACATGCCGCAAATATACCATAATTGTTAAATAACACAAATTAAACAAATAAAATTTATTTGCGCACCCCAGTATTTCAACCCGCGACTTTCGGATTGTTATTCGAGAGCCTTACCACTCGACCGCGGAGGTCGTCAAATTATTGTGTTGTTGTT
The DNA here is from genome assembly GCA_917563855.2 of Limnephilus lunatus. Lineage (NCBI taxonomy): Eukaryota > Metazoa > Arthropoda > Insecta > Trichoptera > Limnephilidae > Limnephilus > Limnephilus lunatus. Next base: position 79,993,011 of record OU830597.1, on the reverse strand, counting down.
GAATAAATCGTTGATTACACTAAGGTAAATACGTTTTCCATCCAGTTTTCCAAAATTATTGAGAAATTGAAATTGAAATATTGAAATCAAATGCAAAAAAATTTATAGATCTTACATAACTTTTTAACGATTTTTTCTGTACACCAAGTATTAACAAGGGTAATACATAAAATATAATTGTATGTGCCTACCTGTACTGTACGTCTGCCTTTAATCAGGGATTTATTGGAGGATTTGTCATTTACTGTAAATCCTGCCAGATCAACCCAACATTTCAAAATGGTTGGATGCGGTAGCTCCACTCCAATGTGGAAGACCTTATCCTAATGGTATCGAGTTTAAGTTTAGTTTTTATATGAAAGTCAATACTTCGTATGAAAGCTCTTACGTTTCAATAAATATATCTCGTCTCTTATTTGCCGGAGTTGTTAATAATACATATAGGTACACAATACAGAAACTATATATTTGGTAACATTTTTATAAAACGTTAAAAAAGGTGCTTAATATACATGGATGTACAATATAGAAGAAAAACTTAAAGCGCCTTCCTTACAAATTTCAATACAAACAAATGTTCTATTTAGCCCATTTACAATGCGCTCTGTCTCGCTTACACTGGGCTAACACCGTAGATCTCCATCGCACTTGAATTTCGTAATCGAGGTGAAACACAGTTTTGTATTGAAAATTTAAGGCCCGATTGTCAAATATTTGGATCACGTAACACAAGTATGCTCGTGTTTTTTTTACTCTAAGATAATATATATGTATGACTTGCTACGATTTTAAACAATTATTAATCTTTATGTTGACATATGTTCCTTTCGAGTTTCCAACTTCTTGTTATATCTAATACAAGCCTTGTCATGTCCACATCATTTTAGCATCCCTTTCTGAATCTTGATCATAATGTGAGCATTGACCTTGTCACTATGTAAGCATTGACCTTGTCACTATGTAAGCATTGACCTTGTCACTATCTCCACTCCTTAATACAGATTAAGGTTTAAAACACACACGCCTCAGGAAAATCATTTTCACTGTATTCAGTCTGCTTTTGTTTACATTCTTTTAGTTACATGACTCACTGCCATAAACCAGGGTTGGCGACAAATTCCACATTTTTGTGTTTGTTACGAAATTTTATTGATCCATGGTCGAAAACAAAATCGTATAACACTGGATTAATGTTCTTATTAACTCCTATGTTTGTGTGTTTTCTTCGCATAAAACAGTCCAGATTAAGATTCATGTTAAATACTAATACGGAACACGCGTTTAGCCGCCATAATGGGAAGTTTAAAAAAAAAAACCTTTCATTATTTTGAAGAAAGGAAAATAGAAAAATTTTGGGATAGTCAGGTGAATGGAGGTCGGCCGACTGGTAACTTTATAATGTTAATAGATAAGAAACTAACCAACTAACTAACTAACCACCGCGCTGTTTTCCCGCAGGGGTAGGCAGAGAGGAAGGACCGCCAAAAAACTCAGTCTTGGCACGGATATAACACGGATGCAAAAAAAAAATTTAAGAACCAAAGTACATGGAAAACAAAACTCTTCAAAACAATATGTCTAGAAATTGTTAAATAGTTAATGCCCAAGAAATACAAAAAATGCATTTGATTGAATCTCCAATCTGCAAATATTTGGTAATATACATGGTTTTACCACACAAACGCCTCAGCGATCTCATTTCAACAGTATCCAGTCTACTTTCATTGTTCCTCTACCAGTTCCATACCTCACTGTCACCTATACTTTACAGCTCTCCATTGTGGACTCCTAGCTTCGCTTCTTTTGACAGTTTTTTATTAGCTCCATTAATGGAGTTACCTGCATTAACCCTTCTTTCAATATCAGCCTTCCCATCTCCCATAAACAAACTTCCTAGTTACATAAACTCGTCCACAAGCTCCAAGTATACAAACAGTTTTCTTGAAAATCTCATTGGTAGATATAAAAGAGGCTTAATTCTACACCAAAAAATTTGCAAAAGTGTAATTAATAATGTTTAAAAAAAAATTGGAATTCTAGAAAAATTTTCATTTAACTATAAGGCAGACTATACAATACATTAGCATCGCTTTGTAGGGCACCAACTTTCAGGCATATTAAGAGCTTAAAATGGATTTAGCTATGTTTAATTGAACAGAGTGAATTCAGGTAAATCCCAAGTGCTTTCTCCCTCTTTCCTTCCCTTAGCACAGTTTCGCTCACTGTTCAACATTCGTTAATTTTAGAAATACCATAATCCCACAAGTTCTTCCCAGTGTTCATGTAAAAAGCGTGGTATCTACCTACATACAAAATATATGTATTTACATAAAAGCTAACGCGAAGTTTGTAAAATTTAACACATGTTTTTAAATGAGTTGACGTTGGAGAATTTTGCCTTGTTTATTACCTTATAAAATTATAATATTTATTTATTTATTTAATGCATGAATTGTAGATAGTACATATAGTTTTTTTTAATGATATTTCACCCTCTATGCTAGGGATAAACCTGTGTTATGGCGGGTGAAGTGTTATATATCACATGTTAAGTTGGTTTACCTGCATAATTTTTAATTTGGCATAGTAAATTATACGATAATAGCGAGTTCCCGGCATGCGTTGCAACGCCACTTAAATAATTAGTTTCTTCCTCCGTGTCCTTTCCTATTCGTCCCCGTTCGCCTTCCAACTTTCCTCCTCCTCCCACCATCCCTTCATTTCCCCTTCTAAACAACTCGCCACACCTATTGCAATTTTTTAATGCAAATTTCATAACGCAAGAGCTCACCAGTATATAAAGAAATCTACCCGGGCAAACGTGCACCAAATAGCCAGAGGTTTATCGTAATCGGATAAATAATATAGAAAATAATGTCATAACGCCAGAGATCACGATTTTACTTAGAAACCATCGCGCGCATACGCACCGGCACATCATATCCCAAAGTTTCATCGCAATCGGATGAATGGTTTAGGAATGCACAAGAGACAAAAAAAGAATAATTCGATATAAAAGCCCTCTGGGCGTAAAATAAAAAAAATAAAAAATAAATAAACAACCAAATAAATTAATGTTCTCCAAAACGAGCCTGAAAATTTCATCATATATTGAGTTTATAAATGTGTAAATTCTACAACTCTACAAATTATAAAAGGTAAATATTCGGAACAAATGTCAACGGTTAATACGCACTTTTTTTGATAAAACCTTTAGATTTTTCTTAATTACCATAAAAGACAACTATTTGCATTCGGGGAAGTTGAAAATGTCACATTTTTAATTTTAGTTACGTAAATTGAAAATTTACTTTCGTATTTAGACACAACGCTTCACCATATGCAATTTGTAATGATTATTGTCATTTTACTATGTTGGTATTACTGATACTATATGGAAGGCTACATCATACCGTAACTGACTTCATGGCAATATATTCAAAGGCGCGTAGCCGAAAAAAACTTTTTCGCTAGGTTTGTGTAACATGGTTTGTGATTCAAAAGAAAGTGCCCCTTTATAACGCCTACTCACGTCAAGGCAAGAAAAACATCCCAGTTTTCAAGTAGTTTAGCGGCTACGCTAGGTTTGTGTAACATGGAATGTAAAATATCAGTAATACCAACATATTAAAATAACAATAATATTGCAAACAGAGTGATTTGACAGTGAAGCAAATTTTCAATTTACGTAACTAAAATTAAAAATGTAACATTTTCAACCTCCCCCAATGCAAAAAGTTGTCTTTTATGGTAATTAAGAAGAATCTAAAAGTTTTATTAAAAAAAAGTGCGTATTAACCGTTGACGTTTGTTCCGAAGAATTACCTTAGAAAATTTGTAGTACTTTATTAAAGCCATAAATACACTGGGAATTTATATCATATATGTAAATCCTAATTATACAATTTTAAATGTTCTCTTTAATGACTTGGAAAGAATCTCCTACTTGTGATATCACTAAAGAAACAACTCATCCACTCTGAATGCAAGTATTAAAGTTCTTCAAAATGACCTTAAAAAAAACATATTTGGGATTCTTTCAAAGGCATATAGAAACCATCGCTTCGTTCAGAAAACAAATTTTAATGTTCTTAATAGTTATCTCGACAGAGGCTCATTCCTGAGATATCTTGAAAGAAACCATTCCCTTGTTAAAAATATTATGAACTAAACATGCAATTTGGCTGTCCTAAAACGGGTATCCTTTCCAGTTGGACAGACAAAGTATCATTTTGTAATGTATTTAATATATATGTGTATAAATAAATAAATAAAAAAAAAAAAAAAAAAATTCTGTGAAAGTTCTTCGAGTAAGCATCATTATTCTGACAATTGCATTACGTAATAATCGTGACAAACGCCAGAGCTCACTATTACAAGAAGAAACCATAGCGCGCACACGCACATCAAATCACCAAAGTTTCATCGCAATCGGATGAATGGTTTAGGAATGCACAAGGGACAAACAAAGAAGAATTCGATATATTTCTAAAGTTCTTCGAGTAAGAATCTAAAATCTTCTGACAATTGCATCATTACGTTATAATAGTGACAAAGGTAGGTAGGTTTTTAATAATGAATAAAGCTAGATTTTAATGACAAACCAAACAAAACAAAACCCCTTAGAGGAATTACTTACATTATTGGTTAAGAATTTAACCCGATTCCTAATATTTAGGGTCCTTGTGCAGGTATATTAGTACATCTGACGCATTTCGAGTTTTCTGAATTCTCCCTAGAAGGAAAAACACAAACGAAACGCATTAACTAAGTAGCAGCAATTATGACATAATAGAAGTTAAATAATAACGTTTTAATTGCTTTGCCTTCGTGAAACATTTCTCATCCAATCGTTGACGCACTCCAACAAATCGTTGAATAAATTAATTGGACTTGAATTTATTGTACACAAATTAAAAGCGAGTCAACAAATAGTAATTTGATGGGTTTAAGTGCAAGTTTTGTGATTTAATTTTCGATAAACCAATTAAAGTAAGCTCTGAAAACTGTTTATTGGCAACTAGGTAGTTGGTTCCCGGAATGCTTTGCTATGTCATTTAATAAAGAAATTGTTTCTCCCTGCGTGTTCTTTCCCATTCGCCCGTTCCCTTTCCGCCTCCCCTTCCTCTCTAGCGTCCCTTTTCCCTCTCGCGTTCCCACTCCACCTACCTTCTCCCCACTCCACTCCCCCCCCTTCCCCCGTCTTGCGACACCCCTCCCGAGTTCCCCTCCCCCCTCCCCCCCTCCCAGGTAACCCTCCCCCTCCCGGTAACCTCCTACTTGAGTTCGTCTTCCCCCCCTCCCGCGAATCTTCTACTCGAGTTACCCTCCCCCCTCCCCACACCTGCATTCCATACATTCAGTCCCGGTACATCCAGTTTTCAAGCAGATCGCGTGCCACCTATTGCAATTTTTTTATACAAATTTTTAAAAATACCAGAGCTCACCAGTAGTTTTAGACAAACCTTGTAGTCCTGACAATAATGAACACAACAAAAAGAATTAACCATTTTGGTGCAGTCGTTCGGAAGTTATGAGCGTACATACATTTCGGCGATTAATTTTTATTTATATGATAGAAATAGAAAGGTAGATAGATTATACTATTCAAAATTGTAATGAAATCAAAGAAAGAAGAATCTCTATTGTGGCTCGTACGTAAAATACAAGTCCTCGGTATATACATTTTACTTAACAAATGTAAGTAATTTTATTAAAAAATAAGTTAAATTTTTTTTAATTGTCTCCATAAAAATGGATGTGATATTGTGAATGAAATCACCAAAATAATCTAATTTTTTTAGCCACATAAATTAAGGATAACGAAACTCAGTTTCAAGCTTTGAATGCAATCCTTTGGTCAATCCTGTAAAAATCAGGTATCAATCTTTGTGCCAATCTTGTGTCAATTCTGTATCATCTGTGTATCAATCCTGTATTAATCCCGCATCATGCCTGTATTAATCTCGCAAAAATCCCATACCAATCCCGTATCAATCCCATATATGCAAAAATGAAGAAAAAGAAGTTTTAACGATCCGGATAATTCTTTTTAAAAAAGCAGATCATATTATCACTCTTTTGAAGCACATTATAGTGTTAAATTACGCGTTTGAAAGAAAATTCTATCTCCTTTTCAACTTTTCATCAACATAGTTTTAACTTTAAGTATTTTAAGGGTGATAATCTCGAAAACTCGCTTGGGTGGTAGGGGGTAGGAGGTAAAAGGTAGGGAAGTGGGGAAATGAGAGGGATGCTCTCCTCTACATGCATCTGTTTGCTGCAAAGAAACTCTTAAAAAGAAAAGCTAAAAGAAAAAGAGAAAAACCAATCATTTCTTGGTAAAGGAACATTCAAATCATTCTTTGAACCGTATTTAGTACAGGCTTCATAAACTAAATAGGTTAAGACTGAAGTAATAGCATTGGTTTTTAGCAAAATTATGTAGACTTTCAGGCATCTTCTTTGATAATTATTTTAACCGTAAAGGTAGAAGGTAAATGAAAAAAAAACATTTTAATAAAAAAGTCAATAATTAGCGCAACAAAGCCGCAAAATATCTGATAATAATTGTTTCAGATAATCATGTCAATCGTTACCGTGTGTAAAATGATGACCGGATAACGCAGAATGAAATAAACTCAGAACTTTCTTTAAAAAGTCATTAAAAGTGATAAAAAATTACTTCTTCAATTTTTGCAAAATAACTTTGTGGCATTATTTATTATTTAATTAATAAGAGACAACTTTGTATAAACCACTTTTTTAATAAACAATATCGACATGTTTCAATAACATTGTTATTGAAACATGTCGATATTTATATGTTTATTAAAAAAGTGATTTATACAAAGTTATCTCTTATTAATTAAATGATAAAAAATTGGTTAAATATGTTACGCTAGGTTAGGGTTTTGGGCTATTTTTAAATAATTTTTTTGGTAGCTTTTAATGACTTTTCAAAGAGGTGTTGAGTTGACTTAATTCTGAGTTGGCATAAAACTGTAAAGTTACTGTGAGAAAAACATATATTCGTGAAATTTTACTAAAAAAAACAGATATCAAATCTGTAGCTAAGAACATAATTAACTTATAGTTAATAATTACTGTAAAACAAGAAAATATATTAAATTTGGGCGAAAGCGGGAAGTAACTAGGTGTTTTCAAAATAGAATCAAGTGAGAAACGTTTAGATGATTAGAATAAAAAAATAGAATCAGCATTTTTGGTTGCACAACAAAGAAAAAGCTTCAAAAATAATATAATAATTTAATAAACTTCACGCCGTTCAATTATCTCCGACACGTATCGGGTTAATCTTTGACCGTGACCCGCGCGGACCACGTGACGCGAACCACTTGGCGATCCATACCAGCGTCCTTGGCGCCGCGACGCTCAACCGCCGCGGTACTACGAGCCGCGAGCCCCAACCTGCGAGGCGCTCTACGCCGTAGTACCGACGCTACGCGGGACAATATTGCTTGCTGGTAGTGGGGCGACTTGCGTCATTTTGAACAAGAGCAGCCCAGCGAGAACGTCACACTGTATCGATACATTCCGTAGTAGGGGCAGGCAACAGAGAGGTACGTACGCTGACTCATTGATCAAATAAGGTAATTTCTTACTTTGTAATGTGCTGTTTCAACAATTGTTCAGGCAGATACTCGCATTTAGAAGGCACTGTCTTTATATAACATCAACTAGGTAATACATATATTGTTTTCTTAGTTGGACAATTTTTTCTTTCAAAATGCCAGATATTCTGTGTATCGCCCTGGCGAAAAACCAACATTAGGAATCTAGTTAATGTTTGGTAACGAAATTTTAATATTCAGGAAATTGAATAGCTCTCTTTCTCCACTTCTTTCAATCTCCTGTCTCTGTCCCACTGGCTCCCGTTGGGAGGTGCGTTATTCCCCTTAAAAAGTCAAGTATTCGACTGCTCTTATACATTAAGGAGCCGCAACTCGAATTTCTATCGATTTCTTACATATCTCCCTTAAACGTTTGAAGTTTTTAAGCTCTTAAAAAAATATATGTTATTTTTTAAGATAATGTCTAGATGTTGCACAAGCCGAAACGCAAATTATATGAAATTCCCTCGATAGAAAAAAAATCGCAAAGTATGCTCCAAAAATTATTAAAAACAAGTCGGTTTCTATTATCTTATATATTATATTTGTGAAAAAATTCACAATGTTTCTTTAAATGATACTCAAGATGCTCCCCAAGAGATTTTTGCTCTATTTTAAACGAGTTATGTTTAATTAAATATTTTCACAATTTTTGCATAGATTTTGGTGCTGTAAATGTTAGCGCTCTCTCCTAACATTCGTAATTTCTTATCCCTCCATCTTCTTCCTTTCGAGCCAAGTTGCGGATCCTTAACGCTACTCGCTACGAAAACGACATATTCTCTGTAATAATTGTCAACCGTGTAAAAAACTGAGCGCGAGTTTGGCGTACATCCCGACTATATTATGACACTAGTTCCTCGGGCATCTTTCATTGAAATACCGGTAAAATAAGTTTGGCAACTGAACGTCGCATTGTTTACATGATATTTTCATAACAGTTAAATGACATAATGATAAAATATTTCATTTTTAAATTAGGTACGTAACATATTCCGATTCACTGCCCAAATTTAAAAAGAGCATCATGTCAATAAATAAATTGTTCTATGCGCATACATAAATACATACACACACACACACACACACTTTCCCACTATACATATCACTCGGTAATTACTTAATATGCATATCATAAATAAGACACTACAATGAAACACATAACAGGTACCCATCATGAAATGTACTTATAAATTGTTTTCACCAATGTAACTAATGTACTGTTTGTTTCTATTTATAAATAACAAAACTACATATCTGGATGCAATTTTGATACATTTATCAATTATTATTAAGTATTCCGTTTGAGCCAGGGACTGATATAAATTTATAAAGAACTAATTTCTTAACAGGTACAATGTACATGAATGAAGAGTTTAATCCAATTTTGTTCAAGGATCGTAGCTAGTACCAAATCGATATTATAATAGTATTCTACTATCTAATTGCATGCTTAGGATATAAATGATTTTGTAAAGTTAAATTATGCATACTTCTGCCTTCATTAGAACAGGTTTTACCTAAACAAAAATATATTAGTGAATAAACAGCTTAAACAACATTATGACATTGTTCATTTAAATCTCTCAACACGAAGGAATATTAGTGCCAAAATCGGATGACATGTTTATGTAAAGACGTGAGTTATACAAAATGTGCCATTGTTCGCGTGCGACTTAGCTAATCAATGCCGAAAAGCGTGTGGTTTTTATCAATTGTGCGCGCGAAATTACGATCACATAAAATTTTATGTCTTATAAAGTTTTATAGATAAAAATTTCAGTTTCTTGGCTTACATTTTTTCTTAAATTAAATTTAGACACAATTGCGAAATATGCGATAAACCTGGATACAGTTATGGCCTGCTCGTTGTTCTGAATAAAATAATATTATTATTATTATACTGATATACTTTTCTTAATAAAATAATATTATATACAAATAAAATAAAATAATATTATATACAAATAAAATAATATTATCAAATAAAATAATATTAGGTATACTGATATACTTTTTTTCTGCATACATTTTGCATCTTCATCACATCGGATTTTGCCTTCATGAGAACGGGTCGTTTCTTTAATTCGTTTTTATGTAAGTCTGCTCGTATGTGAAACGAGCTACAGGCATTTGTTTTTTTTTCCTTCATATAATCCGGCACTCTTCAAGACCAGACAAGAAATCCCTTCCTACAGCCTCTATCTTTTTTTAACTTTAGCTCCACACAAGAGGCCCTGGATAGGATTCTGGGGGGCAGTATGTCTAGGAGTGACGGACGCATGAATCCATCCCTCCCACTGCGGTACAAGGCGATACGTCGAGAAAGTCCGGCTGGAGAGGTCTACTACATAGGTTACGTCTTCCTCAAACAATCTCTACCAAAGATAATAGTAAATAGGCAAACGCATCTTCTTTTTTTTTACATTAACTCCACACAGGAGGCCCTGAGGAAAATAATTTCCCTCGGGGCCTATGTCACCTTTGAGGATGCTGTGTGGAGGGTCTTTTTGAGGAAAGAAAGGAGTGAACATGGGTCTTGAAGAGATCCATGTTGTAGGAGGGAGGAAACACAGAGGCCGGTAAATCGATCCACAGCCGAGCTGTTGAACTCAAGAACGAGTCGTAGAAATGACCCGTTCTCATGTGACTAATGTCAACCATGTACAAATGTTGTGCGCGTGTTTGGCGTATTTTCTGACTGTGCATCGGTGCCGAAGGGATCAATGACGCTAGTTCCTCGGAGCATCTTCCGGTAGAACAAGGACAACATTCCCACCTGACGCCTGTACTCTAAAGATTGCAATCCGTATGTTAAGATGGGAGAATCTATCAAACGGACTGCCCGTTTCTGCACAGAGTCAAGGTTTTTTTTTAGGTATTTTGGAGCTCCAGACCAGAGGTGGCTGCCAAAATTCAACCGTGGCCACTAAGACTTAGAAAAACCTCACTCCATGAACCTGGGCACCCCTGCTAAGTCACCAAACGTAGCTAACCACTTGAGTTGACCTATGGCAGGGTTGTTGGTTATCCAATAAATACCCGCCTCCCAATAGAGACCTTAACCCGCCTAATAACGCTGCTTAACTGTGTGGCGATATAGTTCCCCTGTCTTTAAACTATACAGAGAGAGGCGCTCTTGTGAGGTTTCGCATAAAAACAATTTTAAAAGATTATTGTGAATGGTGCAACTTTCTGTAGAATTCATTTCTCCCGGTTCTGCACATAGCACAGGGGTTAGAAGGTAGGTGGTTGGTGGGTGGGTGGGTATGTTTTTGATTACAGACCAGACGGTCTAGGGATCGATCGCCCCTCCAACTCGGGATTTCAGACGCGAGGGAGCCGTTGTTAGGGTGAACGCTTAACGCAAAATATTCCCCAAAGTCACCAATTTATGGTTTGGACGATTTTGAAGATTTTTCGTTTAAAAGAGCGCTTTTCGTTTTAAATGTCGATATTTAAAATATTTTTTTTCTAGTATTTCCATTAAATGGTAAATTTTAAGTCCTGTAAAAATAAGATGTTTACCCTATTTTATAAGAATATGGCAGAGTTCACAAACAGTTTACAAGAGTTCACAAACAGCTTCCAAATTTCTGGAGCCAGAGAAACAATGGCGTCCCTATCCATATATTTATCTGATGTTTTCCGTAGTCGAGGGGTGAGGCTTTCGACTATCAATCTGACAGTCGCCGGTTACATTTGATTAATTTGCGTTCTTTCACAATTTATTCATTCAAAGTAATATACAGTATATTTGTGGCACTTTTCGAAGTGGAAAATTCACGACCATTCAGAATTGAAACGTTAATTGAAATAACTTTAGCCAATTTCAATGATCAGATCTGAATAGCCAGGCACTTTTCCACCTTCCTGTCTCCATCTCCTATCCCTTCTTTCTACCATCAGCCTCACAATATACCCCAATTGTGGATGCCATAATCTCACTGACTCCAGACGGGAGAAAATGGGACTGTGAACAAAAAAATTAAGGCTACATGGAAGAGAAGGAGGAGGGTTAGAAGAAATTTGGGAAATACCTGATTATAGACCAAACACGACTAAAACCATTTCAAGCAACATTTCGATGATTCTGAAAGGTATTTTTTCACTAGGACGATGCTGGGAATATCCATAACCATTAAATCCTGATTCGATCGCCAGGTATATCCTAGTGAGACGGGCTTAAAAAAACACAATGTAAGTATACTTTTTATAGATAAATAAAAATCTATGTTTGAACTTAAGTTTTTATGTATTTTTTTTTTTTAAATATTGTTCCCCTTTATTTTAAATATTCTTCAACGTTTTCGCTGCTAAAAATGCAAAGATATCAAAATGAGATTGCATTATTTATTCACGGTTGGAAATTTAGCATTTTCCATTATCTACGTCCAGCAATGTCCACCCACTGGAAAGTGCATGTAATTATTACCTTCCGACGGAATATTGTGCTATTTTACGATAATAATATACTGTATCGTGTATATTATTTAGTATCTGCATTAAAATGCAAACAGATTACGTATGTGCAATTTGACATTATGCAATCGTTATATTGGTTCCCACGTGTTGGTTTTCAGTGTAATCCATAAAATTGCACACAATATTATGTTAAGAATATTGATATATTTATACTGTAGAGTCTGATTAGGTCAGAATAACTAGTCAGGCAGGAATGTATGTATTTAAATTGATGAAACAAGGAGTGGATGCTTGGACAGTTTATTCTATTTTATATTATACTAGCAAACCCGGCCACACGTTGCTGTGGCTAACGAAACACAATGCCATTACTCAACCTTTATAAAATCCACACCACCCGCTTGCCAGCTGCCCGCTGCCTGAATTGAATATTTGAATTTTTCGGCTTTTCTCTACTATATTAAGCATTTATTATACGTCATATAAACCTTCCTCTTGAATCACTCTGTCTTTTGATGAAAACCGCATGAAAATCCGTTGCACAGTTTAAAAGATCTAAGCGCACATACATTTTGAGCGACTTTATTTTATACTATGTAATGATGAATATTTGAATTTCTCGGTTTTTCTCTACTATAATAAGCATATAATATACATTAAAACCTGCCTCTTGAATCATTCTATTTATTGGTGTAAACTGCATGAAAATCTGTTACATAGTTTAAAAGATCTAAGCGTACATACATTTTGAGCAACTTCATTTTATACTATGTAATGATGAATATTGAATTTCTCGGCTTTTCTCTACTATAAATAAGCATGTAATATACATATAAACCTTCCTCTTGAATCATTCTATCTATTGGTGAAAACGGCAATCTGTTGCGTAGTTTAAAAGATCTAAGCGCACATACATGAAGCAATGTCATTTTATTTTATTTTTTTCTTTATTTATAATAAAAGTTTTGTATACACTTTTATACATTTTTTTACATATATTTTAAGATTACCATTATACCACATGCCCCATGTATTATCGTAGTCAAAATTTGTGTATTCAATTACATATGTTCATATTTTGTCATACCTGTTAATTTGTTAAATATACCTAATGGTTTGTAAATTTACCGTTTTTAACTCGACGTTACGTGACGTAAAACTAAAACTCACTAAGCAACGTGACTCAAACTAGGAAGTTCAATCTACCCTTCCCCCTATATATTCCCGTCCTTGGCCTTTGAATCCTAATCCTATATTCCTCCTCATAACCCCCCTCACATATTGTAACTAAAAAATAAACTTATTAAGAAAACACTGTTACAATTTCATACTTTATCATTCACTATTATCAGTGGAAAGTTCATAATTGGCATAATTGGCAGCGCCCTTGAGGTGATTTCTTACAAAAACGGCGCTGTATAAATTCGCCAAGTATTATTATTATAATTAACTATTTAATTATTGTATTTTTGTGTAATTTATTATTTGCTGTCAACTTTCCATAAGTTAAATAAATAAAAACCATCTTAAAGTAATGATGATATCTATAATTGGTTTCTCAGAAAAGTCAATTTCACCACAAAAAAACAACCTTATTGTAAACTGGTGGTTTCCTTAAAATAAAATTAAAATATGAAACGATTCTACTCATTGAAAGAATGGATGTAAAAATTAATAGCAAAAGATATTTTTTTAAGTATTGGAATGTAAAAAATTAATAGTTAATGAAATTCGTTATTATTTTTTACGGTGCTCCAGATTTTATGTCCGGGTTGAATCTTTCCCAAATGAAAGACTAAACCCTTCCACACACTTTTCCACAAATGAATATCTAGTAAATGAACGCAATGTAAGTGCACTATATAAGAATAAAACAATACAAGAACAATACGTCAATCCACCAGAAACATAATGGGAAAATATTTCACCGACTCCAGATATTTTCATATCAGAGGGTTCGGCTCTGATGAAATCCTAACTGGTCCGATAAATCCTACTGATCCCTCAATATAAATATTTAAAAAATCTTTCGTAATCCTACATGTATTTAAAATGACCGACTTTTGCATTTTTATGTACAAATTTTTTGACAAATCTAATACGCCTAAATTTTGAATGAGAGAGCTAGGTATAATGCCAGTAGCCGAAATAACAAATGGTAATATTTTTATAGTCTGAGAATGCCAAATTCTTTTAATTTCATTTCCTAAATCTGTATATTTTCTTATTTTTTCAGAAACAGTTTTCTGAATATTACAAGAATTTGGAATAGCGACATCAATGATATAAGTTATTTTCTTAATTTTGTCATGTAAAACTATATCGGGTCTATTATGACTAATTGTTCTGTCTGTCAGAATAGTTTTGTCATAATAAATTTTATAAAATTCATTTTCTAAAAATGAATTTGGTTCATATTCATAATATGGTACATTACGGCAGTCAATCAAGTTATGTTTAATTACCAAACTTTGGTGAATTATTTTTAAAACTTGATTGTGCCTAAATGTATACTCGGACGGCGCTAATACAGAACATCCCGATATAATATGTTCTATAGTTTCCGGAAAAGCCAAACATTTTCTACATAAATCATCAATTTGATTTGCATCTTTGATGATATGCTTCCTATAATTTTTAGTATTAATGACTCTATCTTGTATGGCAAGCATAAAGCCTTCTATTTCTGCGCTCAACTCTCCAATACTCAACCATTTGTTTGACGAAAATTTGTCAACATATGTTTGGTTGAGATAATTGAAGTGTTTTGCGTGAAGAATTTTATTTGACCAGGAATCTAATAATTCCTGGTTGGTATTTATAAGAATGCTGGCATTCTCGTCGTATAAATTTAATGGTGAAATATTTCTATCTGCCTTGCAAATAATTTTGTGCATTTCTGAACTATCAGCTTTCCTATGGAAAAAATTTCTTAGCATTTCAACCTGATTATGTTTTAAAGATGTTATTTTGACTATACCTCTACCTCCTAAATTTCTGGGTAAATTAATTCGTTCTACAGCTGAATTTGGATGATGGCAATGAAATTTAGTTAATGTAGTTCTAATCAATCGTTCTAAGCTATCTAAATCTGTATTAGACCATTTAATTATGCCAAATGAGTAAGTTAATAGAGGTATTGCCCAAGTATTTATCGCCTTTACTAAATTTTTAGCAGATAGATTGCATTTCAAAATTTTTCTGATCCTAGTTTTAAATTTAATCCTAATATCATTTTTAATACTAGTATGATCTAATCTATTTGATTGCGGATATCCTAAATATTTATAAACCTCACCCCCTTTCAAACTTTCAATTTTGAAATTTCTAAATATACCCTCGTCTCCATCTACAATATTACCTTTCTCTATATGGATCGTTCTACATTTATCTAAACCAAAAGTCATTTTAATATCATCTGAAAAAATTTTAACTACTTTAATCATTTTCTCTAAATTTGGTTCAGAATTCGAATATAATTTTAAATCATCCATAAATAATAAATGAGAAATTATATTTCTCTCTCTAGTATTACCTTTAATTTTTATTCCAAACTTGCTTTTAATTAACATTTTAGATAGAGGATTTAATGCTAAGCAAAACCAAAGAGGACTCAATGAGTCTCCTTGAAAAATCCCTCTTTTTATTGAAATGCCCGGTACTATAATTTTCTTATCTTTCAAATTCAAAAGCAAATCGGTATTCCAAAATGCCATAATTTTTTCCAAAAAGCTAATAATAATTGGGTTAATTTTGTATATATTTAAAACTTTTATCAGCCACGAGTGCGGGACACTATCATAAGCCTTTTGGTAATCTATATAACAAATATGTAAATTACGTTTTTGGGTTTGAATCTGTTTTAGAATTACAGAATCAATAACTAATTGTTCTTTACATCCCATATGTTTTCTGCGACAACCTTTTTGTTGTTCAGATAAAACATTTTTTTCATCTAAATGAGTGTATATTAAATCTGTCAAGCAAGAGGTTAAAATTTTATATATTGTCGGTAAACATGTAATGGGTCTATACTGAGAGGGATTATTAATATGTTCGCTTTTAGGCAACATATAAGTAATGCCCTTAGTTAGAAAATTTGGAAAATTTTGAGGTTCTCTGACAAATTTTGAAAGATTTTTTGCTAAAAGGGGATGTAAAGTAGTCAGACGTTTATACCAAAAATTATGTATCCAATCGCAACCCGTGGCTTTCCAATTATGAGTACTATTTATAATTTTGGCTAACAATTCAACCGATATATCAGAAAAACTCATTTGTTCAATGTCTGAACAATTGAGTTCTTCATTTTCTATCCACGGACCTGACTCGTTATGTTTTATATCTTTACTCCAAATATTTGTCCAAAAATCGCGCATATCTGATTCAGATGGCAACGGATTATTATTATTCGAAATAATATTTTGTTTATCGTCAAGTTTGGAATAAAATATTTTCTCATTTTTCTGAAATAATCTATTATTATTTTTTTTATTATACGTATAATTATATCTTTTTAATCTACTAGCTTTTACACCTAATTTTTGTTTTAACAAATCTAATAAATCATTGATTATATTTTCATTATTATTACTACCAATGCTATAACCAAATTTTCTCCCAATTACATCTACATGTCTCAAAATATTCCTACTTCTATTTCCGTTTTTATACTCTATTATTCTAGCTATGCTACTTCTTAAAAATACTACATCATTTTCTAATCTACTCTGCCATTAATTAATTAAGTAATTGTTGTGTTATTATGAATTATAGTATTTTTAGTGTAGAAAAACAGCAAATATTGATAAATTTAAAAACAAATTTATACGAATCATCTTGTATGATTTTCACTTAAATAAAGACCACTTAAGTCTTTATCTGACTAAAAATCCCACCCTTAAAAGGTTTGGGAATGTAGAGCGAATAAACGAAAAAAGAAGAACGTGTGAGGAGAATATTATATGACTCAAATGTGAATGGTAGACGTTTGGTACCCACGAGGAAGATATGGCGAAATCAAGTGAACCAAATTCTTAAATCAAGAGTCAGAATGTAAGAAGGGTATGCATGAATGCGAATGAAGAAAGTAGTTTGTGCCAACAAAGAGTTGTTTGGCGGTGTGTCCTCTCTGTATACCAAAGCGGAGAAACAGCGTTATGAATGAGATAAGTAAATAAAAATACAAATATTATATCAGTTATCGCAGAATCAGGTCGAGTAAAGAATAGAGCCGGTAGGTTTCTACAAGATATAGCGCAGGGAAAACGTAAATATTGAGAGAGAATTCAGGTTGGGATCAAACACGATCCCGAAAGCTTTGGGGATTTTATTAAATCTCTAAAAGCAAACTCAAATTCTCAAACCTACTTGAGTGATCTAGGATGAATTCATCTCGGGTTCAAGGGTGGTGTGTCTTAACTTTTCCAACAACTTCCAGAGTACAGCCTTGCAGCTTCAAAACTCTAAAATGGTTCAACTTATTAGAGGTGTCCTGGAACAAAACGACGTGTCCTTTGAGCTGGCTACCCATGTGAAATAAAGTCTGAATCTCGAAATAAAAGTTTTCTTGTTAACACTGCTGCAGGTCCGGTAGAATATCTCCCAGAACTATTACTTTATTGTGTTGTATATGAGCGTAGTTACTTCTCGTTTATTCTGTACATTTGTGCAATCTTCGCTTCGAAACATTTATTTTTCTCATTCTTGGAAGCGCACTCGCATTAGTCTTATTTACAAAGAGGGCGTCCAGACTTCTCAAGCTACACAATGGTAACACGATTATCGATACTTCTAGCTATCTTAGTAAAAATAATCATTTGCGTTCAGTCACTAAGCTTAAGTTAAGCCAGTGTTAAAGATAAGTTGAATTTTTACGTTTACTGGAAAAAATAACCGCAGGTCTTTGCGAAAAAAATCAACCGTATCCAGTTTTACATATTTGTAATCTTTTGTGATTGATAACCATCGGATTTGACTAAAGGCACCAACGGGGACGTGATCTAGGTATACAAATATTTCAATGGAATCGTGGCGACCACCATATGTCGTACTAAAATTCCAGTGATCCAAAATCCAAATATTTCTAAAAAGAAATGCTCAAGGTGTCATACATTTTATCTGGGTGCTTACATGAAAAGACATTTCGGCTAGTCAGTGGTTGAGTGGGCATCGCGTTTGGGTCCCACCCAGGCGTTCCATGTTCGATTCCTCGGCTGGCTAGGTACTCCATCATGACTCAAGCAACATTTTCATTTTAATAAAAAGACAAATAACTTTGTTTACATCACTTTTATACTAGTTACTTTTAACAAAGTTATTTGTCTTTTTATTAAAATAAATAATGCCATCACAAAGTGAAAACCTTTCCGAAGAAGTTTTCTTCGAAAAATCAACATTTTCAGCTTACTTTTTTATTTTTTTATTTATTTATCTATAAAAAGTATATTTACACTGGGTTTCTCATGCCTGTCTCACTAAGACATACCTGTGTCGAGACAGGCGTAGAGGTATATTAATGATTTTCGTAGTTACAAGAATATTTAAGGTAAAATACGTATTAATTTGAATAGAATTAAAACAGAAAGGTGATTATTGGAAGAGTGGGTAAATCTTTTAAAGAGTTATCTTTTAAATGTTGGATGGTAGTAGGAGATTTTCAAATATTGTCGGATTATTCGAAATCCGGGGGATGTTTGCATTAATTTAAAGAAAAAATAATTTATACGTAAAAACACCGATTCCCAAAAACTCACTATGGATTATCGGTAAGCATACTAATATCTAAATTTCGTACGTAAACAGTAATATTAGCACGGTAGGATTTTGGCGAGTTTGTTTTGGCAATTGACCTCAGAGGTACCCTTTCTCTCTAATCCTTCCCACTGGATGGACAAAACCACATTGTGATTGTAAAAAATACAAAGATCAAGTCTTTACTGCTTGCTGATGATATTGCAAGATTAACTCCAATCCAGGAGGGTCTCCAAGAGTGGATTGACCGTTTTAATGAAAAGTAAACCAAGAGAGGAATGAGGGTAAGCACTTCTAACTTCTGCTAGGTGCGGCGAGGGGAGTGCTACGTCCTTTGTTAAGCTCAATGATAATTAAAAGCAGAACTAAGTGCCAAAACTTAGATGGTGTTAAGTTAGTCTGACCTTTATATGATAATATATTATGGACTTCAATTTTGTACGATAAACGGGATAGTGCATGGAATTATAATACTTACTATAAGGAAGGGGTGGGCGGAGTCTCTCCATGGAAACTAGTTGAATATTCTCTAATCTAGAAAATTTGACATCAAACCCTTTGCTTCTTTTAAGGGACATCCAGTTTCAGAATGCAATAACTATTAATAATCCATATCTATTTTCAGTTGGTAGACATTCCTGAGGAAAATAAATCATGTAAATATACACTAAACTCTACATGGGTAAAGATTGAGTATAAAGTTTTGAAGACACAGAAGTATCTTTTGTTAGTAGTAATACCGACCGTTCCCTCTGGCATACCTCAAGGTTCTCATTTAGGACCATTACTATTTAATGTATATATATTTATGATATTCATAAATGTTTTTTACATGCCAATTACCTAGCATACGCAGACGATAAAAAGTTATACTGAGTTATCAAATCAATCGAAGATTGCATTAAACTTCAAGAGGACCCCAATCGTCTTTTTGTCTACTGTAAATTAAAAAACCTGTCAATACCTCAAAATACAATAAATTATCATTTACACGCAACAAAAATAAAATTTCCTTTGAATATACAATAAACGGGACAAATATTAAAGAAGTAGAATCCATCAGGGACCTTGGGGTAATACAGGATGTTAAATTAAACTTTATACAACACACTGATGAAATCATCAACAAAGTCAAAAAAATTCGTATTACAAAACCTTTCCACAACATTAAAACTCTTTTTTCACATCCGTCCCCACTTAGAACACTGCACACCGATCTGGACTTCTTTCTAACAAGCCCATGTCGAAAGAATTAAAAAAAAAATTGAAAACCTAAATTATAAAAAAAACTTACACTTTTCAAATTATACCGAATCTTTAAACTTTCGCATTTTCAACTCCCTCATACACGAAGATTAATTTTTGACCAAATTTTGTTATTTAAAGCTCTTAATGATGGCCTGGACTCGCCAGAGCTTACTAACTTAATAAAAATCCATATTCCGACAAGAACAACAAGACAATCCAACTTATTTCATTTGCCCAGATGTCGAACTAACATTATAAAAAATTCACCAATTCCCCGTGTATGTGCACAGTATAAAACAAAATTTTACAATATAGACATTTTCAACAATACCCTTGGGAAATACCGAATTAAAGTAAAGCGTACGATAGAAAATTAATACAAGAGTGTGGAATGCATCGGGAGCATCTCCTGTCCTTATCCCATTTTCCTCTTCCTCTCCTCACGAAAAAAAATAATTATTTTAAGATATAATAAAACTCTTTCCCCAAGTAAGTAAGAGACCTTTTAGGCTTAACTTAATTTAACTTTGTATATATGTATCTCTATATTTTTTTGTATATAAGATGTTTGTCTCTCACAAATAAATAAAGACATAGTTTATACGGGACCGTAAGGTCGAAAACCCCCCTGAATTCCAAACAAATAAACTTTATACCAAAATTTTAAGCAACTCATGGTAATGCAATAGACTTTACCAAAATTGTAAGCAAATCGTGGTAATGCAATAGACTTTACCAAAATTTGAAACAAATCATGGTAATGCAATAGACTTTAACAAAATTTTAAACAAATCATGGTAATGCAATAGACTATACGAATTTTTTTTATTATGGCAATACAATAGACTTTACCAAAATTTTAAGCAAAGCATGGTAATGCACTGTCTTAAGCAATTTATTTCTCAATTCTTACCTATACCACACACGTACTGAAGGCTTCCAATGGTCCCTGTCCTATTTTTTTAAATTTTTACAATTTTATTCCACATAGAAGGTTTTCGGGGAATGATGTTTTGTAAAGTGTTTCGGAGGATAGCAAGGAGTGGATATTAAAGAGACTAATGTTGTGGGCGGGAGGTTACATAGATGCCAGCAAATCGACAGCTTAGCAGTTAAAAACAGTACTATGCGACCTTAGTATTATTTATTCCGCACAGAAGGTGCAGAGGAAAATAATATCGCTCAGGGAATATGTCATCTTTAGGGGTGCTATTTGGAGGGTATTTTTAAGACGACAAAGGACTGAATATTTAGGAAGGATGAAACACAGAAAACCGATAGATCAAGCACAACATACCCACCTGACGTCTGTTCTATAAAGATTTCGCTCTTTTTGTTAAGGTCGTAAACGGGCCGCCCGCTTCTGCACAGAGTCAAGGGTTTTTTCAGGTATTATTATTTCCAGAACAGAGGTGGCTGCTGAATTCAACAGTGAGGTTTCAGAGACGCAAACTTGATTCTGGCTTCAATGGAGCTCCCACTTCGATTTACACCAAGCATAAAAATGGAAGGCCTGTTGGGATTGCTTCTTGTGAGATGTATTTTGAGGCTTAGGGGAGTAGGGAAGAGAAGGAGATGCATTAAAGGAAGGTTTGAAAGTTTATTGCTATGCGGATCTTGTCACCAAACTCGAAAGTAACAACAATCAACGCGAAAAGTTTCTATTTTGAATAGCGTCTTTCGCTGAGATTTCACTTTGAACTGGAGTGTAAGTTCCCGAGAGTGCCAATTTATGAGAGTCAACATTAAGGTTACCAACGTCATCAGCTATTGAAGTTTGAATGAACTAAAACGCAGTTCAAATATATCTAAGTTTGAAATGGAAAGCGCCACAGCTTTGAGTAAAGTCTCTCCCGAACTTAGTCGGATTAAGAGCTCAACAGAGTTCAGAGACAAACTTAAAACTTCTACAGAAAATCAGTCTAATTTTCATCACAAAATAATATTACGTAGAATCGACTGAAAAACTCTTGATTTTGTCGAAAATAAAGTCAATGACGTTGCGTTGCATTTCAATATCGCCTCGACAGAGCCATAGTATGATGCACTACTGAAATCTATGGGAGCATTTCGAACGCTCATAGAACCACTTCATTTGGGTTGGTTGTTGGTGATTATGTAAGTATTGACGGTCTTTAGCAATAGTTGATATTGGGCTATCGAAAAAAGGGCAACTGTCGTGTGTCCCTCTCTAATGAAGTAACGGAGTGTTCCTGGGAACTGTGTTGTCCAACACAGCCAGCATAAAAATATGCGGTCAATCAAAACAGAGCACGTTGTTTCTTACTTGAATATTTGCACTAATGCGGTGAAATTTCCCATTTGTTTACTTACTCTAATTCAACGACGCACTTTTTTTTTGTTATGCACCTGCATATTACAAATCAAGCAATACAAATCGAGATGCACGAACAGTAATTACGAGATCTAACTCATTAATAAATTGATGTCCCAAAATAATGTTGAAAGGGCACAATGACTTGCAGAATATGCAAATATAGACCATTCTTTGTCAAATGCTGTGCACATCCATGGCGATTGTTGCCAAATATACCCAATACACGAAAACGAATAGCCATGTAAAGTGTCACCATTTGCCAAAATTTTGACAAGCGTACTGTCCACACAAAGCTATTGTTTGCTAAATATGCCAAATACGCCAATACGAATAGCCATGTAAGGTGTGATCGTCAGCGTAAGTAACGCTGTATTCGAATACGCTCCTACACATTTCTATAGTGCTTCGGCGATACTGACGAAGCGTCACTGACGCTACTTCTCCACATTATTGATAATTGGATTTCAGCTTTGCAGATACCTACTTTCAAACATATTTATTCCTTGCACTGCACTTTATTATGTCATAGATGAAACTATTTAAAACATATTCCCTTTTATATTCAACGAATTAGGTCTTCAACCCTATTTCCGAGCTTTATAAACATTAACACCACCATCTACTGGCGTTTTAATAACTCATATTACGTATTAGTCTATCCAATAAATACAGCCATTAGACTCACTTCCCCAAAAAAATATTATTAATGCGATACAGAGTCGTGTAAATGCCATTTTTGGTTCTGTTTTATTATACTACCGCGTCAATTTCACTACCCACGAAATGTAAATTTAATCCATAACTGTATATACTGGAAGTATCGAGGTGGAACACATTTTAATTTTTCGACTTCATTTAAAATGTTGATTTCAGAGAAGCAATTTAAATATTATGTTAAATGTTTTCTGCGCATTTAAAAAAAAATACATCAAATTTTCAGTTAGGCAATTTGTTTGAGTTGTATCACCTAATTTGACAAAGATCCAAATTCAACAAGATTATGATTGAAGAATGTTGGAAATGGAAGAAGTGGTGTTTATTTTAAATGAAAAGGATTAACAAATTGTTGTTTCCATTCAGAAAAACACGGGGTAAAATCTTTTAGGAATTATGAAGATAGAAAAATTATGCATAATTTGGGAACAACCGCCCATCACGGAAAAAAAGAAATCTTTTTTCCAGGAAGTCTAAAAGGAAGGACAAAACGAGAAAAAAGGAAATGGAAAGATAAGAAAAGAGATGGAAAAATTATTATCGAAGTAGAGATAGGTACGTAGTTATGAAGTGTCTATTGTCTATTGAACTTTTACATTTCAATCTTTTCTTTCATCGTATTCCTTTGAAATATTTCTTTTGATGTTACGTGATAAACATTATCTACATTTATTTGTTCCTTGTATCTTATTTTTAAACAAAATTATATAAAACCTTTCAATTGATGTGGTGAATGAACTTAATTATTCATCTGTTTACATCATAGCTCATTACATCACAAGGAAGCCTCAGATATTATTCACACGCGATTTTTTCAGTGAAGCATTACGCCCGTGAACACATTTCTCAGTCCATTTAACGCGTACTAATTACAGTTTGTCGGCAATTAATTTTTTAGTGCTTCAGAGTGAGTAAACCTAAACGTTTACCTTGCCAAAAATAAAGGGTGTCTCAGAATTGAAAGTTAAAGGACTCTAATAGCCGTACATCAGAATAGAATACGTGAGGAAAAAAGCGGGTAGACGTTATTTTCAAGAATATTAATTCGTTTTTCTCGCAAATTTAAAGCCTTGGTTTAACCTAAATGCGTAGATTGATTTCAATGAAATTTTAAGTCGCGGACTGCCTACCATTTACATCTCAGATACTTTTACACATTGAGTTACTTGAGTGTAAAGCTTTTACTCGGAGATTAACAGAGAA
The DNA here is from genome assembly GCA_917563855.2 of Limnephilus lunatus. Lineage (NCBI taxonomy): Eukaryota > Metazoa > Arthropoda > Insecta > Trichoptera > Limnephilidae > Limnephilus > Limnephilus lunatus. The sequence goes on along the minus strand of OU830597.1, from coordinate 79,968,696 downwards.
GACTTAACACGTATCAACCTAACACGTATCAATTTCCATTTAGTACTGTTATTTCGTGTATGATGTTGAAAAAATTACATTTTTATATTGATGCTTTTATGATGTTTTACGAAAGTAGCGGCAGATATAATGCAGACCACATATTAAAAAGTAATCAATATAAGTAGAAATATAAAATATAATAGATACGTTAAATCTACGATAGAATCAACAATGTTTGCGCCGTACATTCATCATAGACATTCATTTACTGTTATTCCATGGACTCCGACCTACGTTTATTACATTTTCCATATACATACAACCGTATTCTAGTTACTTTTTTTTACAAAATGAGAGGTACTGCGTACCTACCATTTTTCTGATTACGCCTTGGTAATAAAATTTAAGTAGATATCTGAAATATTTCATGAAATTGTCTTTGCTTACGATTTAAAATATAGTGAAAAATAATCAGTTAAGTACAATGACGAAGAATTTCCTTATTTACGTAATAACTTTGTTAGAGCGAGGAGGGATAAAGTGTCGCCAGTCGGACGCAGTGACTTGTTAAACGCAGGGGATTAATAATAAAATTGTCGCCGCTGGGGCGAGATGGGTTAATGTCATTACTGTCATTACTTTCAAGTCGTCGGGCCCTACGTAAAGTAGTTTGCTTGCAAAACTGATACCCACAGAGGCGGACATAATGTAGTTTTTTTTTTCTAGTAATACTTTATGCAGAAAATAGGCTTCACATGAGGTCGAACCGACATCAAGAACTTGCTGTTGGTTGGTTATCGGATCTAGCTGTTTACACTCAGTGTCGATAAACGGCGCGAACCGAACAATACAATTTTTTATTAAAAAAAAATTTTGAAATTTTTTAGTGTTAAAATTTTACAATATACCTAATATTTCATTTTTATTTTTAACTTTATGAGTAAAAATTCAAATTATAATATTTAATTAAATGAAGACAATACTAGCGAAACTCAATCAAAATCTGAAGACAGAAAAATCATAAAAAGATATTTTTTCTGATTTTTCTGTCTTCAGACTTTGATTGAGTTTCGCTAATATTGTCTTCATTTAGTTAAATAATATAATATTTCAATCACTCTCCTAATAAAGCAGATGCTTGAGCTTAGAAGAGGAAAACTATATATTTTACATCTATTTAAATTGAGAATATTATTACAAAAACTATTGATTATTTAATTCTGTTATTTTATAAAATACAATAAAAGTAATAAAAATACAGATTAGGTAAAAACGATAAAAAGAAATGACAAGGAAAAACATAATATATAAACAATAAGAAAAGTTATGAGGTGGTAGTTGATGATTTTAATTTTTTTTTATAATTGCCGTAGTTTACATCCGATCGTACATGTAGGGGTAATTTATTGAATAATTTTACACCCTTAATTATATGGTGATGCTATGCTCTTGTAGTTCGTACCAGTGATACGGTTGGTCCTCCAACAGAAATTATTCTTTTGCTAATATTTGGCCAAATGTCGCCCGTAAGCTTTTTCGTACTGTACAATTGACAAAATAAAATATAAAAAATGCGGTAAAGAATATTAAACACATCACTTACAGTTTTGTTTTGCAAAAGGGTTTTTCGGAAAACTTCAGTCTAAATAATAAGAGTTTTCCCGAATACAACTAAAAAGACAAAACTTTGTGGTTCAACCTTAACTATAGAATTTTGTTTGTTGAGAACTATGTTTAATGCATTTTATCGGTTTCCATTTTTTAAAATACCAAAAGCGATTAAGTTTTGTTTTACTTTCCTAACGTTTTAAAAATCAAGAAGTTAACAAGTACCTATTTTTTACTGCAAGTTCAATTGCAAGCATTTTTTACACCTTTTTTAATATTTAAAAATGATAAAAATTGAGAGCATTTATGATTTTGGCCTTGGATACATAAAATTTTTGCCTGCGGCGCTCCTTTTGCGTTCTGTACAGATTTAGTTGGAAAATTACAGTTTTACGACACATAAATAGGTTAGCGACATCACCGAATGCAAACTTAACCATTTCAAGCTGTGTGTAGCCTAACCCCCTGCGGTCCGCGAAGAAATTTGATACATTAAAAAATGTAGATTATCACTGCTTTAGATAATCTGCTGACAAGAGTTACGACTACACCCGTCAACCTATAATTCCACTTACCCTACTTCACATTTCTAGGATATAGATAGATATTTTTCAATGAACGTCAATTGGACACAGGTTTCATAGATAAATTTAAGTATCATTTATAGATTTTAAAGTGATTTATTGCAGCGTACACTATCCACGTGAGTAACACGACGCAACCCATAAATACAATTCCTGAAAAGCAATCGTCGTCCATATACAGAGCGAAGCACTAATAAAACGACAATAATGTTCAATTGTTTTTGATTATGGTTCATTACAACATTTACCGCGTGCATACCTATCACAATAACCATTCTGCTACCGTATCTAAATATATATAACAGTTACATGTCTCCATGCGCCCTGAATAAAATCAGGTGGAGATTGAAAGAAATATTACAGCGACAAAACGCTGAAAAATCGATCACAATTATCAAAAAAAAAACACTAAACACCTTTGAATGGAAACAAAAAATATGCCAGTGACATAGTAGCTTTTGGTTCTAGACCATTTATAGCGTGGTCTGTCTCTTACACTTTGAATCCCATTTTAATTTGAATTTCGTAATCATGATGAAACACAGTTTTGTATGGAAATATAGGGAGAAATTAGTCCTATATTTGGAACACGAAAAACGCCCACACGCCACTCCTTGCGTTATTCTTCATTCTATGGGTCAAATCAATATAACCTTATCGTTTATGTTGATTGACAGAGTCGACCGACATATTGTTTTGGTGTCCGGACAACTCAACAATGTACAACTTCATCACTCCTTTGAATGCCCTTAGTGATGAAAAAAAAGTTTTTTGACAAACGCATTCGCCACCAACACCTAGACAAACCTCACCCCATTAACCCAGAAACCCCTACTAAGTCACCAAACGTAAAGAACCACTTGGGGTAAATTATGGCAGTATACATATAGTGACAAATGTAATTAAGTTTTACAAGCAGTTCTTGTAGTATCAAAACTACTATCTATCTTGTACATAAACTAGATGCTATGTATAACTTTATGTATAGATCCTAACTGCAACTAATATTTTTTTTATGTATACGTTACTGCTGTCATAGGTCGAGCCACAGTCTCCTTCTTGACAATATCAAGGAGGATACGGTGTTTCTACTTTTGTCGTCAGAATTGCAATTATTCCTAAACATAGGAACACCTCAGCACAGGTCCGCCTAGTGAGGTGTTCACAAAATACCACTAGGTACTTACCTATAATACATAATACTATATACAGTTACGGATCAGTAACATTTTATTTTTTCTCCTTATTACTTAACTTAATATCTATGTATACCAATGTAATTATCTGTAATATGTATGTATGTTGAAGAATAGAAAAATAAATAAATAAAAAAGTAATTTATTGTACATAAGTCAGTGAAGCAGATGGTCAAGACGAGTAGATTTATTGCACTTTGAGACTGATTGGTATTATAAATATAAAGTTGTTCATTACCTAATTAAAAAAACTGCATACATGGATATCGTTATATGTTGTCTAATATTGGTTTAATATATGTGAAATATTGGTTTTAGATTCAATTTGCAATAAAATATAATATATTAAAATCTAAACTAAGGACGTAATTAAACAATATGGGTAAATATTTTTCATTCCTTTTTTTCTCTTATGGTCAAACAGGTGATATAGACAAATTTTGGAATTGAGAACACAAAGCTATCTCTTTGCATTTAAAAATTTACCATGCACATATATTATTGCATATATATTATTTAATATTTAACGAAACAAAAGCGTCGTACAGAACGATAACATTTATGCACGGTGCCCGGAAACCCGTAGTACAAGAGAAACTGGCGAATCTATATCACATAGAGAAACCAACAAAACTTTTTTCTAGTAGGGAGTTTACGAATTTTCGAACACTGTATATTTAATGAAAAACAGACGGCAATAGGTAAGTCCGGGATAAAATAACAAATCATAATGGAAACAAAACACCTGAAGTATGTTTAGAGTGGAATCTGTCTGGGTCAAATAATTTCTTCGATCATAAAGGTATCCACCAGCATACGCGGGAAAAAGGAAATGATAGATCAATAATTGATTTTGTAGAAATTAACTCTCTAGGTTGAAAGCCTTTACCGAGGACACACGAGTTTTTAGAGGGGCTGAGGTTGAAATAGACCACTTTCTGGTAGTGTCGAGAGTAAACCTCTTTGGTGGCTGGCGCTGTAAAATGAAAACGGTATTAACACAAGAGTAAAAATAGAAAAAACGGATAATGTCAGAAGTGAGTATGAGAATTGTACAGAGATAAAATTGAATGAGAAGGAAATGGGCGGTCTAAGCATAGATGAAAAATGGAACCATATAACGGTGAAATTTTGCGAATCTGCTAGGGACGTGTGTGGAATAAGTGCGAAGGTAGAAAAAAAGTTGACGCACGGTGGGATGATGAGATCAAAGCACTGGTCTCAGAGAAAAAGAAAGTACGATTATTTATTTATTTATTTATTTACGGACGAATAGTCCATTAACAATATAACAATAACACGAATAAAAAATAGAGAGATGACAATGGAAGGAGAGTACACATATATGAAGAGCATTGACAAAATACATATAATATAAAAGTATGTCTGATAGGCATTTGAAATATCGCGATCGTCCCGATTGTGGTATTTTATCTAGGAAATTCTGAGAGTTTACATAACAAACTATATATAAAACGATACAAACTTTTTCTAAACACAAATAAACGTTTTTTTTAATATCATTTTAACTAACCCAAAATATCCTTGATTTCTAAAACAAAATTATTAAAATTAAAAAAAAAAGTATTAATTACTACGCTTCTATTGTAATACATCTACATGATCGATGTAAATACGAGTAAGTAATACAAATCATACACACGTATACAATTCGGGAGGCGGGTATGGATACCCCCTTGAACCATTTGTTGAATAACCAACACATGCCATAGGTTGCCATAAGTTACCCCAAGTAGTTCGCTACGTTACGTTTGGAGCCCGGGTTCATGGGGTGAGGTTTGTCCAGATTTTCATGGCGAATGTGTTTGCCCACCTTCTGCGTGGCGGGCCGGATCGGGAAAGACTGGTAGAGGGAGGCCTAACCTAGACCTCTCCATCGCACTCTCTCGACGAATCGCCTTGTACCGCGGTGCAAGGGATGGATTCATAATAATAATTACTCCTAGACACATTGACCCCATATTCTTACCAACCCCTCATACCTTTTACTTTCCCAGAACTTCCTTTCCCTCCTTTTTCTAAAAAGATCCTGCACACAGCATTCCCAAAGATGATATAAGCCCTGTGAGATTTTTTTTCCTCCTTTGTGGAGCTTATGTAAAAAAAAAGTTCCACATTTTAACATTTTACGTTCGCCAATGCCAGGTTCATAATTCACGTAAAACAGCGATGAAACGACTCAAGGTCTCCTAACTTAGTGCCGAGATTATCGGTTAACGGTGACGTCACGTATTCTTGACGAAAGTGTTGCCTTTTTCCGCGGTCGGGGGCATCCGTCCCGGGCTCTCGGGGCATTCAGGGCGTTCCGGCCATATCGTGAAATCAGCTCGAATTGAAGTGGAATACTTAGGGCCAACCTACTCCTACATACAAGCACGCCTCGTCACGGACCGAGCTGTTAAAGTCGCCTCATTGTTTCTGAATTACCCATTATTATAATTACCCATCTGCGAAACCTCGGCGAAAATCGTCGGATTAAATTAATTTTAGAATCTGTCAGGTTAAAAATTGTTATATCTTGAGATTTTTGAGTATTCGTAATGATTTATTACTAATGAACGTTGTTCCGAGATACTATGCATAATAAGTGAACGTGCATTTGATTTAAGTGTACGACGCGAATAGAGAATATGAACGGCGATCTTGGGTTCCAGAAACTCTGTGCAACTTTAGACCACCACCGGACTAGTTCCTTAAATCAATATATGTATACAAGAGATGCCACGAATAGTCGGCTACTATTCGGTATTCGGCTAGTTTTTTTACTATTCGGTATCCGGCCGAATATTGCGAACTATTCGGCCGAATACTGAATACCAAATAGAACCGACGCGAATAGAGAATATGAACGGCGATCTTGGGTTCCAGAAGTTCTGTGCAAATTTAGACCACCACCGGACTAGTTCCTTAAATCAATATATGTATACTAGAGATGCCACGAATAGTCGGCTACTCGGAACTATTCGGCCGAATACCGAATATCAAATGGTTCAAAAAATTCACATAAGTTTAATATTTAACATTTAACATCTTCACTTAAAATTTCATAATATTCCTAAATAGGTGATTTTTTATTAAATGATGCCTTTTCATAAAGCTTTTCGCGAACAAGCAGATGTGTTACACACTATAAGTAACACAATTTGTTGTAACAATCAACAAATAATGCGTGTTGTGACACAACCTACTCGCAAATGAAACAAATACGTAGTTACCACACGCACTTCAATGATGCAGGTTGGAACTTGAAACCCGCAAAATGAACTAAGTGTCGCCGAATATTCGGTTGCTGAATATTCGGTATTCGGCCGAGAGCCTAGACGAATATCCGGTATTCGGTATTCGACAAAATCACTCTTCGTGGTGTCTCTAATGTATACTATAAAAGAAAGGGTACTAAAATTTGTGTGCCGCTAAAACTAAAAAACGAGTCCCGGTACGATCAAGGGAGTCGCATGGTGTGGTAGCCCTCTACCCGTTGTCCATGAAGAAGGTTCCCATTTTTACCCGAAGGGCGTGCTTTTGAAGATATAAGGACTGGAAGTTTAGCCCTCTAAAAATTTCTAGAAGTCTATTCTTGGAGTCTAGGAGAATATTCGAGAGCATTCCACAGCATTCCAGAAAATCCTGGAACATCCCTGAACATTCTGGAATGTTGTGGAATGTTAGGGAAAAGTCTGAAACGTTCGGGAATATCCCAGATTGTTCTGGAACATTGAGGACAATTCGAAGCCTTTTTTGTATGGGTGGGGCTACCAAACGGTAGGGGTATATAAAGCAAGATCCGTCGTGGATTCGAACGTCAGTTCAATCTCAATCAACTCCCTGAGCGAAGCCGGATACCCCAGCTAGTTTATAAAAATAATAATTTGATAATCTCGGAGTCTATATTGTATTGCACGGTTACCAAACATAACTACGCATAACACTGTCACGGTTGCATTGTAATGGAGCAGGTAAATTATAGCATTTATTTTATTTTTATTGTTTTATATTCTCGTACATACATTTTACAGATGATTAAAGTCTTCATGTAAAATACTATCCAGTAATACAAAAAATGATAGAAATCAGTAACTGTTTGTAAATAGGTTAATAGTAGTGTTTTGTGCTGGGAAGTTCGATGTTTTAGATAAAAATGGGACATTTCACCATCCTCCTGATAACTTATCCTTACTATAACGAATATTGTTAAACTTAAAAATAAAATACTCGCAATAATTAGACGGTCAACTTATCCGATATACAGCAACTATTTATTTGTTCGAGTATCGAATAGTACACTCCGACTTAATATCCTATAAATAAGCTATGAAGAGGATGGTGAAATACACCCAAAGTGTTATACTGTCGTCATAAGTAGAAACACAGCATCGCCCTTGAGACTGTCAAAGAGGATATTACTGTAGTTCCACCCATGGTGGCAGTATTGTATTATGTATTAGGTTAGTAGCAGTTTAAGTGATTCGTAATAAGATATTACAATGATCGAAAAGAAAAGAAAAAAGTGCTACATGAAGTGAAATTAATGAAGCAGGACGAAAAGAGAATAAAACAAAAAAGTAGATAAAAATAAAAGGTAGTCTTTCAAAACAATATCAAAATATTTAGCATAGAAGAATATTTTATTGGAGAAAGGTATATGAAGCGAATAAAACAAGAGTACCTACTTATATTTAACTATTTCAAATCATTTCGCATGCATTAACCAAATATGGCATAGTGTAATTACCTATGCACAAGGAGTTGGTACATCCTTTTTGTGGGGGACATCGCTGAAACTTTTTATTTACGATTTGTTCTGACTCGGTAAACTTTCCATATTATATTGCCGACATAGTTAAATACATGTTATATATTTCACAAAGGATTTACAAGGTTCATAAGGACATTAGCAGAACAGTAAAATAATCAAATAAAAACAATTCTTGGTTAACTATGCGCAGTGTTCTCTTGAATATAAAAGTTTTCGAAAGAGATGAGCTAGGATTCCAATTGCAATTTTGTATGCAGCAATTAAAGCAGTTTTAAAACTTGCAGAGGAATAACAAAAGTGGACTTTATGCATATTCCTGAAGAGAATTTGCGTAAAATAATTAACGACCATGTTATGAATAGGACAATTGTAATATTATGAAGGAAATAATGTTGGAGTGATGACCTCAGGAAGACATAAATATAATAGTATACTATGTGAGGCTAAGCGAAGATTTGGGATCAATGTGAAAGATCCAAGGTTATTATTTGCTAATATAGAGTTTAGTGACGTTCTGTTAACTCTGCCTAACCGAACATGAAAATTTTGTGATGATTAGTTAGTTAGGCAGTCATCATTCAACAACGGAGAAATTGATACTTTATGATGCTCGGCATATAAGAACGGGACGTTAACACGAACCGAACAGCTTTTATAGCCCCTCGTACAGACCTACCGCTAATTCACACAAAACAGGGTGGTTTTCTTGCGAAGAAACCATCCCCCCAGAACCTTAATCACCAGGGGCGCAAAGGACGAAGGGGAAAAACTGTGTAGACAAAAAGAGTAATTGACTTCTCAGCCATGTGGTGGTCTGTTCCTTTGTCTCGCTCCCGTCATCTTGATAAATTACTCGATCGATAACGTTCTTACAGATTACCTTCGGATCAGAGAATCCTTTACTCTGCACTAGAAATAAATAATAAATGTAAAAAACCCTCTGTCAGTGTTGGTGAATTTTTAAACATATTTATAGCCGGTAATATGTATCAAGGTGTAACAAATAAAACAATAAATGAAATTATAATTTTTATGAGACGGAAAAATCAGAAAAAGATATTGGTTCCAATGGGACTCGAACCCAGGTCCCTATGCTTACATACATGGCAAGTGCTCTACCGATTGAGCTATGGAACCATACTCCAGATTTTGATTGAGTTTCGCTAATATTGTCTTCATTTAATTAAAAAATATATTATAATTATATTTGTTAAAATTTTAACTTCATATTGACCAAAATAATCTAAATAAAGCAGTTTTTTATCATTAAATTTATATCGTAAATAGTTAGGAATATTAAAATGTTTGTTTTATCAAAAAATATTATACAAACATGTGACCTGCGGTTTTCACGATGTTTACAGCTTATTCAGTTTTAATTGGATGATAGGTATAAATGTTTTGGCCATAATCATTGCTTTATTAAAAAGGAAACCACCATATCATTGTTTTATCACTCGTATGTAAGTATATGCTCCTACATCTGATAACTCCGTTGTTACCTTAATTTCCGATAGGTAAATACCTCATCAACGAGGAAAAGGAAGAGTTTACGAATCAGCGTTTCGTTCCGTGTCATACAGATATTCAAAATACTAATAATATTATATTACGTATACAATTATTTGCGTCACTTGGTTACGTTTAATAAAAAAAAATTGAAATTATTTTGTGATCAGTGATCATAAATATATATGTATATCAATTGTACTTATTTTTTTAAAATATTATAATCAACTGGAAAATAAGTTAAAATTCGTAATTAATACAGTTCTATTGGATAACATAGTATTCATTGGTTAACCAATACCCTTGACATGGCACACCTCAAGTGCTTCGCTATGTTTGGTGATTATCAGGACTGCCCGGGTTCACGGGGTGAGGATATCTGGGTCTTGGCGGGGGATGCGTCTGCTCAGAGTCTGTGATTTGGAGAGACTGGTTGAGAGAGACCTTTTTATCTTTCCAGCAGGACTATTTTGAACCATCGCCTTGCACCGCAGTGGGAGGGATGAATTGAAACTTCCGTCACTCCAGGACACACTGACTCTCAGATTTCCACCCACTCCTCAAATCTCCAAATCTTCATCTTTCCTTTCCTTGAAAAAACCCTCCATACAGCATCCTCAAAGATGACACCAAATAAACTGTTTTTATTAATTTAATAATAATAGTATTGAATATATAAAATAAATGAAAATTAAAATGGAGCTCTACAAATTGAACTTGATAAAAATAAATAAGTTATTACGGATGAGGTTATAAAAGTAGACATCGGAAGTAATGCAAAGAATTTGAAGGCGTTTTATTATTCTAATACAAACCGGGGTGTGTAACAGGATCCGAAGGAAATTATGCAAAACTAGGCGCGACGCTAAAGCCTGATTATATCTTTGACAGTCACTAAAATTATAAATGTCTTCGTGTTTATTTCCATTATATTAAATAACTGATAGTTTTTTCCTTACATTATCGTTCTTTATTTGCTATTCCTAGCTTTATTGCAACATTATTTAAATCAATTTAACAAACGCGTATCGTATGTGGCCAACCAGTTCTGTGGCGTCGCAATAATTTTGTTTAGGGGGCATTTCACCATTATCCTTATAGTTAATCCACAAGATAACACAGATTTTCGATTAATAAAACACGATTTATTTATTTTAAAATTCTGAGTTTACTATTCGGTACTTGAACCTGTGAATAGTGGATATATATATATAGAATAAGTTAGCCGAGTTTTTTTTTTACCTGTTACGATTATTTATTTGTTCGTTATGGTACGGATAACCTATCAAGAGGATGCTGAAATTACTCCCTTATAGACTATAGTTTATAGTAAGTTAAAATGTTTAATCTAACTAATTAGTTTTTTTAAAATCCCGGGATATGTACCAATAACCTAGTAATTTTTTTTTTAAATCCAACTGTTATCATTATAAACGATATGGTCAAAAGCGAATTAAAAATACTTTCAGAATGTACTTGCTGCTCTGTACTAAAACCAAATTTAAATCTTGCTAATGTGAAAGTCGAATACAGGTGCTTAGACCCTCTAGTCCAGGCTACTTTTGGATAGTAAAATTATTAACGGAGGTCTTGCCTTGCTGTCCACGAAATCACTCGAGATCTCAGGTAGGCCAGTTTTAAGTGATTTTTGGAAGATCAAATTAAGGCCCAGCTTCAGCAGAAATTCACGTGTCACATAGTCATCAAATGGTCATTCAGCGTCCTTTTTTTTGACAATTGAAAAGTTCCCTTTTTAACAAATTGTAAGAGGGCAGCTATCATCAGATCATCGGCAATCATCAAGAGCTGAAACGCACGAATCGGCGTTTAACGGGGACCCTTCAACGGTCCAAAATACAAAATGGCGATAAATGACCACTTGATGACAATGTTACATTTTAATTTCTGCGAAACAATTGGACCTTCGTGTTTTAAAAGGCTCGTGTACATTAATACATTTGTGTACTTTCCAACTTTTCATTCTATTTCAATTTCAGTTTGTAAGGGCTTTATTTAAAATGGCCAATTCTTAAACTGGTTCAGAACACTAACATACAGAGCCTTTTAACAAAAACTTTACATAAAATGTTTCCTCTTTGCAATAAGCTTTAAATAGTGCATATACTATTTTTGTGAGAATTATGTTCACTAGTGAAAAATGTCCATGACGCTGTTATCCAAAACAATACCATTGGATGGGAAACATCACTTTACCACATTTATCAAATTCCGAAGCATTCCGACAGTCAAATCCCAGCTTGCGAAATTAATTATTATATAATTTTTATTTTTAACTTTATGAGTTAAACCTTAAGTAACAATTAATTAAATGAAGACAATGTAAGCGAAACTCAACCGAAAATCTGGAAACAGAAAAATCAGAAAAAGATGTTGGCACCTCTGGGACTTTAATTAAATGTTACAATTTGAGGTTTTACTCATAAAGTTAAAAATAAAAATTATATATTCATCCTAGACTTGCAGAAAAGTCAATAGATGTCGCATATCTAATAAAATGGATAAAGATTTATCCAGACACTATCTAGAGAGCATTTAGTTTCGGTTTGAATCTTGCAATCATACATAAAGATAGCAGCCAATAATATATGCGTTAAGAAAATGAAGATAGTGTGGGTGGTTCTTAGTCGAAGTATGATACAGTTAAAAGTGACCGAATTTGATATCGACACCTTGGCGCAGTGGTTAGCGCTTTCGCCCGGAAAGCGAGAGGTCCTGGGTTCGTGTCCCAGAGGTGCCAATATCTTTTTCTGATTTTTCTGTTTCCAGATTTTCGGTTGAGTTTCGCTTACATTGTCTTCATTTAATTAAATGTTACAAATTCATTTTTATTTGATTAATTTGTGCTACTTTAATAAGATTATTAATCCAAAATTATTAATGCAAAACTATAATTAATATTATAGTTTTGCAGTACGGAATAATCGCATGGGGAGGCATCTATAAGAATAATCTGTATCCGATAGTAACAACACAAAAAATGATCATCAAAGTTATTATTAAGAAACCAAGAATTTTTCCAACCAAAGAACGTTTTGAAAAATTTAAGGTCCTACTGGTTTCAAAACTATTTCAAAGAAATGCTATTTTAAAAAAGAATCTGAAATGTTCTCAACGCGAAGTATAAGACCTAGAACTTCTGGGAACGTATGTGTACCTAGATGCAACACGACAGCTGCACAACACCATTATGAATATGTAGGCCAAAAGTTATTTAACGATTTAACGGATACAATAAAAAGTGAGAAAAACTATTCTAAATTTAAAAAAAACTTTAGTTGTATCTTTACAGAGAAGATTGACTTACTTTTATCGATGATTTTCAGATATATTCTGTTGCTATTATTTTGTTGATTTCTGTTGATTTTTTGTTGAATTTTGTTGATATTCTGTTTCTATAATTATATGTAATTTTCTTACTGTACAATATTTTGTAATATTTTGCAGTATTTTTGAAAATATTATTTTTCCATTTTTGTAACTATACATATTATTATCTATATTTATAATTACATAGACTAGCTCCCCAGTTAGACCCGAGAAAATTTCTCTACTAATTGGGTAACCAAAAAAGTGATGTCTGATATGAAATGTAATATGTATTTATTGTGAATATTTACTTTTTTATGAATAAAAAATAAAAAATTAAAAAAAAAAAAAACCCAAAAACTCCCTTTCCTTAATTTCCTTAAAATATCTCCAAAGGCGACATGCTTTCATCTCCAAAGATGACATAGACCATGACGAAAATTATTTTCCTCATAGCCTTCTGTGAGCAGCTGATGTAAAAAAAGACAAGATACAAATAAAATGATGCAATCTCTTAAATCACTATTAGGCTTCGTCCGGAAAACGGCTTTTCTCGAAAACCTCTGCAAAATCTGCATCAACAACGAATCCTCTCTACAGACCCATTCTTAGCCTGGCTTAAAACGTCGCTCAACCGAGGGGTAATCTAGTTCCCCTGGCTTTACAATGTCCAGCCAAGGGTTTTTTTGTTTACGAACGTGTCACATAAAATGAAGTCTTATTTTCTACGAGATTCAAATCCGCTTTTTGTTCACATTACTTCATTAAAATATGAGCACAGTGGCACTTTGCATGTAATGCATGACTAATATTAACATTTTTACAGTTATTATAAATTTTCGTCGAAGTATTTGTCTCCGAAAAGGGGTCTGTTTTACCATCATGTCCATTTTTGGGTTATTAAGCACTTTGCACTTCCTACATCGTTTCAGGGTTATCATCAGGTCAGATGAATAACACATCTCTTCTGTAACGCTGTCCAAAACATTGTCTAAAGAAGAAGGAAGCGACGGTATAGCAACTCAAAAAGAAATTACGATAATTATTATTACGTGATACAGATATAAAATTATTCATGAATAACCCGGTCCTGGGGTTCTGAGATCCCGGGATGTCTGGAAAGGCCATATTCGTTTTAAATTACCCAAAAAATATTCCAAAGGCCCTTCCCTTTTCTGTTATCTACCCATTTGCTTTATAGTCTTCCGCTCTCTATTTTGATCTGTAAATATCCAAGGACTTATCCGAATTTTGACTAAAACTGTCGCTGGCGAACGTTTGATCGGCTTTCGTGAAACTAATAGACTAAAAGTTTCTTGGAAAGAGAGGAAAAGGAAAAATATAAAAACTTCATATATTTTTGGAGTATCCAAAATCACGTCAGACGAACAATTTACCAAATACCAACACACGCTAATTAATGTTTTAAATAATTAAAAATACTGGAACTAATGCGACAATGATATCTCAAAATTAGGCTTGTTGTGAGGCTGAAGGTAGTGGGGATGTAAAGGAAACGAATGTTGGGGAAGTACTTGGCTATTAAGATCTGGTGACCAAACATGACTAAAGCCATTTGAAGCAACGTTTTTATTCTGAATGGATGTCTTTTAGCAGGATAATACTGAAAGTATCTAACACTCTGAAACCTGCAAATAATATAAGAACCATGTGTAATTTTTTTATGAATAAATTGTGAACTAACACAAATTAATCAAATAAAATTTATTGCGCATGCCACGATTTGAAACTGCTACCTCCAGATTCGTAGCCAAGGATTGGTACCACTACTACGTCAAAATTAAAATTAAAACATTAATGCCGAAATTGATCACGAAAAAATAAATTTTCCACAATTAATGTGATAAAAAATGATCTATTATTCCCTATTAGGTTAATGTCTAAAAAAAATTCTGGGTATAATTTTACATTTAAATAGTAATCATCTGAAAAATGTTTTTACGACAATGGAATTGAAATAAATAAATAAAAATGATAACGTTTATTCTTCAATTCTTCACCTTTCGTTTCTTTTTAGTATTAGAAAGGAAAAATAAAGCTTTCCTACTTATAGTATGTGGGTTTATTTATTATCCCTGCCACGACTTCCGGCGGAGTTCCTCGTGATGACTCTCTGGAGACAAGGGGACCAACAATAAAGTTCTTCATAAACGGAATGAATTATAACTTTTGCTTTTATTCTTTGTAATTGTCATGTACGTTTGGAAGGTTTCGGTCATTGAACTACCCCTGCATATTTTTTAAAATAAATTATACTTACACATACTTGTTTATTATTATGCCTAAATATAGCAGGGTGATATAATTTCAACTGTTATTTTGTTAACACTGCGCTTGTTGGAAAAAAATGCAGTTAAAAAGTGTTCCTGGACTAAGTTTATGTGTAATAAATAAAAATAAGAAACATTTTTAATGTAAAAAAAAGGTGTTTAAATTTGGCAGGCGGGTATGAAACCGACACCCCTGCCACAGGTAACCCCAAGTAGTCAACTACGATTGAGACTTTTGAGGGGTGTACAGGTTCATGGGGTTTATCCAGGTCTTGCTAGTGGAATCGTCTGCCCACCTGCTGCGTGGCGGGCCGGATCGGGAGAGATCTTTTGGACTAGCTTGACTCAAAGTCTTGCTCCATAGTGGAAGGGATGAATTCATGCGTCACTCCTGAACACACTGATCCTCAGATTCCTAGCCACCCCTCCCTCATACCTTTTTTCTTTTCAGAACTTCTTCTTCTTTCTTTTCTTGAAAAGACTCTCCACAGAGCATCCCCAAATATATTCCTCAGAGCATCCTGTGTGGACATAATAATAAAAAAATCTAGAAGACTTAAAAAGGTATTTTGTAATATGTTCGTTAGGTTGAATTGTAATTATTAATTCTGATTAACTTGGAAAACTTTTCTTTTTATCAGGACTAACGTTACACTGGCCAGTTGTTTATATATTTTATTTTTACGATTGAATTAATTTAAAGCTCACAAGGGTGCGTTATAAATCACTACGCAGAGTAAGTTGATTTATGCTTTGTGGGAAGATATTTACCTTTGTGGCCAAAACATATTATTTCTAGGAATGATTTCTTACTTTAACTTTCCGACGCAGCAAGAATACACTTTAGAGTGACCAATTGTACGGTAAGTCCTACCCCTACCTTCATGAATCCAAAGAGCTTCTCCCAGAACCCTCCTGATACCTCCATCGCCCCCTTAATGCCCCTCAGCCTCCCCACCGCCCCCTCAAGGGGCCGGAACCACCCATTTTGGGAATCGCTGATTTAAATGAACAAACCGTTAAACCTAATCCGAGTAAAAACCAATGACATTTTTACGAGTCAGCATTTATCGCATGGTGTTTTTGGTTGATATTTTTTATCTGAAAATATCTTTTTTCACGTTCATACGTTCGACGGATTTCACGTAAAAAAAAAAACAAGTTAAATTCATCGGTGTTTAAAAACAAAGACATCTTCAGTAGAAATTCAATCCATCGTATAATAAAAACAATATTTTATAATGTGTAATTTTGTGAGTGAAACCTAACATTGTATCTAATATTTAGTAATTGAAAATAATTTAGCTACCAAACGAAAAATGTGAAACAGAAAAATTGGCCGTATCTAGGTATTGAATCCAGGACCTTAGTAGGACAATCTGGGAGGCGGGTATGGGTACTGCCGCCCTGGGAACCATTTATTGGATAACAAACACCTCTGCCATAGGTCACCCCAAGTGGTTCGCTACGTTTGGTGACTTAGCAGGGGTGCCCGGGTTCATGGGGTGAGGTTTGTCCGGATCTTGGCGGTGGAAGCGTCTGCCCACCAGCTGCCTGGCAGGCCGGATCGGTAGAGAGTGGTTGGGGAAGTTCATTTGACTTCTACAGCCATACTATCTCGGAACATCACCTTGCACCGCAGTTGGAGGGTTAGATTCCGTCACTCCTGGACACACTGACCCCCAGATTCCTATCCACCCCTCATACCCTTTTCCTCCCCAGAATTTCCTTTCCTTCCTTTCCTAAAATACCCTCCACACAGCATTCCCAAAGATGAGATTAGCCCTGAGGGGAATTATTTTCTTCAGGGCCTCCTGTGGGGAGCTAATGTAGAAAAAAACTTATTAATGGGAAAATTCCACCAATTCAACCTCGGTCACATTTATCTGTATTCAAGTTCGACTAAGAACTATCAAAAATATCTTCAGAGTACTACAATAAAAGTGGTGTTTACAAAGTTATTTTTTTATTAAAAAAAAATATATATATCTTCATTTTCTTAAGGCCTATTTTTAGCTGCTGCTGTGTGCAATATGTAAGATTCTACCCGAATTCAATTTTACTCGAATCTCTTTCTGATTTTTCTGTTTAATTTGTACCGTCATGATGCTTGTTTTATGAAACCAGTCGTTGGTTAAAAATTGAATAAATTTCGTTGTTAGATATAAACAAAGAAGATGATTGTTTTATTTCAATAAAAAAATATCCCGAACCAAACTGTTATTGTTTAAACGGACACACTCAGAGCTTAAATAAACTCAACAAATTCTTACGACAGTGTTTTTCTTAAATTATTTATTTCTAAAACTTTTCTGATTGATTTCTGATTCTTCTCCTTTGTGAGCCTTCTGGCGATTTAGCTTTGGCCAAAGGTCTCATTTCAATATATTCATATATAATTACATTCAGTTTCTCATAAACCTTGAAGGCTCTCATCCACATGAAGCAGGCAATTCTTTTCTGGTCGTAAGCCATCTCATCTAAGGGGGACTGCGGATTCATTTTCCTTATGAAGAACACAATTATGATAAATGTGTGAGCTTATATACGCATTTACTCCCAGGACAATAAAAAAAATATTTGATCATACATAGATGATTGAAGATAATATTAACAACTCTCAAACTAAAAATGTGAAAATCATGTGGTAACCCATTCTTTACACATTAGTATCTCTCTCTCTCTGTATTAGATGTTAATTTCCTGCTTCCATTATTCTATGTTATGTTTGATATCAGTTTATATGTAGGTATATATCTTTTATATATCTTTTTCTATAATAGCACAACTCCCCAATTCAAACACGAGAAATGTTTTACCTTTAAATTGGGTAGATTCATAACAAGAAATAACTTTATCTGTAATTAATTTTTAAGAACCAAATATTTTCTTTCTTAAATCTGTTATATATATATATATATGTATATTTCAAATAAAAAAAAATAAAAAAAGAAAATAAAAATATATATATCTACTTCTACTACACTATATAAAGAGGTAATATTTGTTTGTTTGTGTGTTTGTTTGCATCGAATAGGCTCCGAAACTACTGAACCGATTTGAAAAATAAATTCTTTCGCTGTTAGGAAGCTACACTATCCCTGGGTGACATAGGCTATATAATATTTAAAAAAAAAATAGGCATCCTTACTAAAACTTCAATAATGTAACCCAGGGTGTAAAAAAATTACCTAAATTATTCTTTAAATCGCGAGCGCTGCGAAAACTATTGATGATAGAATAAAATAATGTACTACGACTTTATAGAACACATCATTATCTACAAAAAAAGTCGCAACAGCATATGTCTAACTATTATGGTTATGCCACAATAAGTATTCTTTTATTTTAAAAATTTAATTTAAATGTCGCCGCTTAAAAAGGCTCTTTATTTGTATCTTGGTTTTAATCCTTATCAAAATAAATTACTTAATATTCAAGATAGCTTCAATACCTTTATTTAACTTTTTGAATTTTTCAATTCGGATATTTAATTAGAAAGATATCACGAGTTTAAAATTGTTAGTATTAGAAAAAAGTTTCGGCTACTGGCCGGGCGGGAGAGGAGTCACGAAATGCAGCGCCAGGGGGGTTGGCGGGACGGGGGAGCGGGAGAGCGGTGGCGGGGAAGGTGGAAGTGGAACGCCTGGGGGGGGGGACGCACGGGAAAGGACATGTAAGGAGTAACATTTTATTTATTTGAATATGGCAAATATTATAAAAGAAAGTCCAAAGAACTTGCAGCTCGCAAAAACTCAGAAACGAGTCCCGGTTCGATCAAGGGAGTTATATGGTGTGGTAGATCTCTATCCCCCCTAGGGGATAAGGGTATCCGTTTTTACCTAAAGGGCGTGCTTTTAAAGATATAAGGGCTGAAAGTTTCGCCCTCTTGAAATTTCTAGAACAGTCTTCCGGAAAGTTCTAGAAGGTTCCATAGAGCTGTAGAAAGTTGTGGAAGGAGTGGCGGAGTATGTCGTGGAATGATCAGGAATAGGGAATCGGGAACATCATTGTGCAACATTCCAGAACACTATCTTATTGTCCTGAGCGAAGCCGGGTAACCCAGCTAGTATTATATAAACACACACAACTTGTTTTTTATTAGTTTAATTTGTATCCTGATCATGCTTGTGTAAAGCGAAACCGGCAAGTAGTAATAAATTAAGTAAATTTCGTGGATAATTATAAACAAAGTAATTATTTTATTTCATTAGTACGTCAAATCACAAAGTCACTGCTTTCTATCAAAATATATAATTTATTGTTATCCTCTTTCAATTATCAAGTCTTTGGCTTTTCGAACAGTTCGGTGGCTAATTAAATTTCCCCCAAAGCTTTGGCTGCGGTGCTCCGGAGAAATTTTACTTTCCCAGCCGAGAGAGCCTTTTTCAAAGATTTTTGTTAAAGTTGGCTTTCCCAGCCTTTCTGGCGAAAGTTGGAATTTCCGGCTGTACTTATTCTCGAATATTCAGTGACCTGGAACACCGCAGCGGGGACCATCAATCACGGGAATGGCAATCGACCGTAATTTTATTGTACGTCAAGATGTGAAAAATCGGAAGACTGGATGCAATTGAAAATTGCGACAAACAACAGACGACACGAAAGTAATAAGAACTGAGGAAGTTAAAAAATACTTCACCATGGTTTTGTAGATTCTTCTCAAGGTGGAAAATCTTTCGATAAATTAACAAACATGTTCATTTGGCTAAATTAATCAAATGATTAATTTAGAATCTTAAAAAATACCAAAATATTTTAACACTTTTTTAAATTAGATCCCTCAGGGCCTTTGTAGTCTTTAAGGGTGCTGTGTGAAGGATATTTTTAAGGAGAGAAGTTCTGGGAAGAAAAAAGATGTGAAAGAAAAGAGGGTGCGAATGTGAGGTGAGTGTCTGGAAGTACATGGCAACGGGTCGAAAGAGACCGGCTGGATAGGTCAAAATGACTCGAAGGATCCGCATCCGCCGTCTAGACCTAGGCAAACTTCACCCCTGCTAAATTATCAGACATAGTAAAAATCACTAGGGGTGGTTTCTACAACGCAATGCTGTTTTTGACTACAGTTTTTTATTTGGCCAATGAAGGAAACTTGAACAAATCCGAAATTATTCAAAATTGAGATGTATACTAAGGAAAAGCAAATAAACAAATCTTTATTAAATGAGAGAAGATCTGGTTTCAAATAAGAAAGAAACTGAAATTTAATTTTATACATAAAATCGTGATGAACTTTTAGGGTCAATGGATGAACTAAATGCCAAAATACTTTAAGGATGAAATTGTTTTTAATAAAAATAAACTTAGTTTTGAAACCGGGTGTTAAAAATACTTTGGAGGTTCAGGAATAAGATTAGAAAAGTTGGGTAATATTTTTCCCTTCATTTCAAAAGACATTATTTCGCTGTTAGTTAGACAATGATCTCTCTATGAATCAAAATGTTACGTGTAACCTTTACTCACGATTATTGTCAAGAATCATTGAGAATAACGTGTTATTATAGTAAACACCCAATTATCATACGCCTCAATCCTACGCGCGATGGTAGGCATATTTAAGTACTTGATTTCGAATTCACATCGCCTGGTCTTCGGAAATTAAGTCTTGAATAACCTTAATGTAAAAATAAATGTTTGCTTAACTCAGAATTTGTAAGGGTGACTTATTAATCTTCTCTTGTTTGTGACAAGCCCAGTCTAGTCTTACTTCAGCAGTATACCAAGAGACGAAATAAAATGATACAATTCTGTGTGAGATGTTTTACAAGAGTATTTCCAATGCTTTGATATGCAAATATTGCGGTCAGTGGGATGAAAAATATATGCAAAACTTGGTTACATCCAATACTACAACTGAAAAGGTCGTTTCAGCAAAGTATTTCTCTCAGTATGTGAGAAGATTGGACTTTCCGCATAAATCTACACTATTCGTTTTCACAATTCAATGTCAACCCAAAAATGTACTTTAAATTATTTGGTCTGTGGTAAAAACTTGTAAACTAACTAACCATCATACCGCCGTTTCCACACATGGGTAGGCAGAGAGACCATCTGAGGGTCCCTTTCTTAATCTTACTCTTACTCATTACGCTTACGTCATCCTTGCATTATTTGCGGATATCCACATGATAATACACGGCTTTTTCACATGATCATACGTGAATTTACCTCATATATGCCTCAGGAATCTCATTTCTACAGCATTCACTACTGTCATCCTTCCTCTACTAGTCCCATGCCTTACTGCCGTACATCAGGATAAGTAGCATTCCATTGTGGACAGCTTGTTTCGTTTCTTTGGACAGTTTTTTGTTAGCGAAAACTGCATTCAGTACTCCATTAATGGTTGCATTAACATATCTTTCAATATCTCTATTAGCCTTTCCATCTCTCGTAAATTTACACTTCTGCTCCAAGTATTCATAATTCATAACTACATTGCACACTGTTTTGTAATTTCTCTTTCAAACACCATGATTTTAGAATTGCTTATATCCATCATTAACTCATTCTACATAGATACTTCGTTCATCCCAAACACAAGAGACTATAGATCTTCCATACTGTTAGAAGTCAGCACCGCATCATCAGCATAAAACAGGCAACATACTATCAGATTACTCAATTTCGCACCCAATCCCACCTCTTTCAATACTTGCATACTATCCATGTATAGATTATAACTTGTAATCGATCTTTGTGTATGAAAATAATTGCGTTGACCTTGAAATTTGAGATAGAATCAGTCAAAATTTAATGACTCTTTAACTCACAATCAGGAGTTTGTTTCGTGGCTAAGATTAATTTAGTGTTCAATGGCAAATAACATCATCCATTTCAGAGATGCTTGCATTCATCTGAATAACATCGTAAATGTATAAATGTTCAAGTAGTACGATAACAGTAGTGGTACAGTATTGGCACTATAAATCATAAAATTGACAATAATGAACATAATTAACGAGGTACAATAAATCCTCACTGAAGCTAAATGGTATACCATTATCATTTAGGTTATTTTCCACATTCATTCAGTAAAAGATTTATGATTTTTTCTGATTTAAATCACTTATTACGAATTAAATGAAAGCAAATCACTTTATGCACACCACTTATTTAAATAAATAAACAAAGTGATTTGTTTTCATTTAATTAAAATGACCGCACTAAGTGAAATTGCGGTTATTGAAGAACTTATTATGAAATTATCAATATTTGCAATGTGTTTAAACTTCTTTGGCTGCATGGGATAATATTTTCAAGTACTCGTTTAATTTAAGGAGTAATTATAAAAAATAACACTTGAAACATGAATAATTGCATAAACGCTTATGTACTTACAAAATTATCTAAGGACGGGTTGTTACACAGAATTTTAACAATTTATCTAATTTCAAAGATAAATTTTAATGTCTGTGAGCATTAAATTGAAGTTCTATATATTCTAATATGTCATCATGGGCCGGTTGTTTTGAATAATAACCAAACTTGAATAGGAGATTAACTTTGACGTTTGATGAATTGTACAAATTCCTTGAAACGCTTTTGAATTGAAAGTATTTCCGATCCGAATTCGGACGACCCAACCCTTTTTATTGCTGATATTCAAAATCAGAAATTCGGTACTACTTTCTAAAATTTCGTAGAAAAAAAATCCAAATTTTCTGGAAAAGATGCCAGTTAGCTTATAAATAAGTAATTAAAAGATACAAAACAGTAACAAAAATCTATCCTAAAATTAACATGTTTTCCTTTTGGTTATGGAAAGCAGTGTATTGATTAGAACACCATCGAGGAATGGGAAAATCAATGCCAAATGGCCGCTCAGGGACTATAACCAAGATGTTCATTCTTTTTAAAACAGACATAACATATTTTTATTCAGAAAGTCACACCCCGAACTTTCAACTGACCCGATTGTCACCTTCAAAGTTATCTTCAAAGATTTCAAATTATTCACAATGATATCTGTCCACACAATAATTATGAAGTGAGGCCGAATATACCTGTTAATGCCTTGTCCCTTTTCATATTCAAAATGATTAAGAAGTAAAAAATTTCATTTAAAAACGGGGGGCCCTGCTTGGTAAATAGAAATCGAAGAGGAATAGATTGAGAATACGTTCAGTCATGTAGTTTTTTCATCAATAAAGTTTTGACGGTATTCTCTCCAGGCAGGTGCATAGAATGTCATCTTATCACTCTACTCATTTTTGCAAAATATACATACTAACATTCTCAAATAATTATAATAAATCAAACTATATATAAGAGAAAAACGGGCAGCGTTTCGTCCATATAAAAATATTCCCTAATTTCCTCTCCGGATTTTGACACTAATGCGTTTTTTTAATATAATATGTCGACCATTTGAGTGTCGGTACATTTTTTTTTGATAAGTTACTTTTTAAAGATGTTAGGACCCCTTCAAAAATTGTTAAAATTGCCTGATTTGAACGCCAACAGACGTTCAGCATATGATACAAACGCGAAAAGCAAACCTTACAGACATAATAAAGTTGGTTAAATTAAATCTTAAAAATCGACAATTTTATTTAGGTATTATTTGTTTTTGTTTTTGTTTATTAGGGAAACAAACAGTTGTAAATATTATAAGGTTATATACATATTACATGGGTGCATTAACCAGTGAAGTTTCCGCAAAAAAATTATAATATACAAACACAGATTAAAAAGATAAAGAAAAAGTAAAGTGTTAGAAAAAAAGAAAAAATATATGATATATGTATACAACAGAAATGAAAAAACACAAATTAAAGCATGTGGGAAAGAAAAGATGAAGTTAAACAGCGAACCTATATAAAATTAACACATTTTGACATCATTAGAAAACGCTTAAAGATAAATGATTAGCCATTTGCCAGCGCCCTTGAGGGGGTTTTTCGCAACAACAACAAAAAATAGCGTTATATAAATCATACAAATATTATTATTTTTATAATAAGAAGGAAAAACAACATAATGAGAATGAAATGAATATCAAACTTAGGTGCAGTTGTCTCAAATTTCAGTTTTACATGATTTGCACCATTGATGTATATATACCCTCAATGCTTTGGCCTTACGAATTTAAAGACTTAATGAGCTTATGTTATTTAAAAATGTACGTATTTTCAATGATGTATGATGGATAATGTTGGTTTAATTAAAAAACCTAACTTTAATAATAGTAGATATTGAACAGTGATGCCATAACACTGAGTTAGGGGTCACTACGTTGTTGATTTTGTCAACTGAAAAGTTAATAGTAGTAAATAATAATACGTAGTTGCAAACCAATATTGGCAGGACTAATAATTCTTGTTTGTATAACTTAGGCACGGAACGTACAGGTCCAAACTACGAAACAATTATAATATAGGTGCCTACAAAGCAAAGTGCTGCAGGTAGCACTGAGTCAATACGAATCCAATTTGAATGTAACCGAACACGATTGTTACATTGTTCCCTGAAGTAAATGAGAGGTTTATGGTTTCAAAATAGAAAATACGGAAAAGTGTTACATAACCCAACTATCACGTACGAATTGATATATGAAAGAAGTGTTACGTAAATCTAAAATAACGGTATTTATTTACGCTGGCATTCTTCAAAACTTATCAAAACTGTTGTGCACAAAATTCTGTTTGTCACTAGTCCATTTCTAGGTTATTCTCATAGAAAAAGAATATAACACTAGAAGTGCCTTCCAAACAAATTTAAAATAAATGGAAACAAATGTTTCATTTAGCTTAACCGCCCAGCGTTCCGTCTCGTTTACACTGAACTGATATTGCAGATCTCCATCCCATTTGAATTTCGAAAACACAGTTTGTTAATGGAAGTATGCGCCCAATTCGATAAATATTTGGATCACGAAACTCGACCACAAGGAACTTCTTGTGTTATTCTTTATTTATACCCTTCCACTCCTCAAAACTATTCTCCACACTCCACATTGCTTTCCCAAAGACAACATGGAAACCAAACAAACCAAAGTTTCACGAGGAAGCCAACGAATAACGTTTGAAATCTGGTTTTCCATTTGAAACTTTTTATTTTGTTAAAATTCTATAAACATCATTTAATTATTATCCAACATCAAAAACAATCATAAATTTTCTGTTTTTTTAAATAATTCCGGTTCTTTTTATGAAACTTGTAATTCTCTTTTTACAATAATTCCAAAAGTATCAACATTTTTCCTTATTTTCTTTTATTCTCGACCTTCAACATTAACATTTTTCTATTTACTTTTTGTAAACCTCCTATTATTTTATCATTATACAACCTCCGTCAAACCGCTCGAAGTAGCTTAACAGGATGAATTTTATTTGATTATTATGATAAGTCTTAACGTAAAAAATGTAAATAAATTATCTAACGTCACCCGCCGAGAAGTATTTGCATATCTATCAGTAGAAAACCTGCTCATATTTTTTTGAGTTTCTTGCTGTCGTAAAATTAGCATAGTACCATTGCATTCCGGAGTGTTGATCTATTATTCTCTCAGTATAACCTTACTGCATCTTGCATAGTATGCATGTATCCCACGTTCATTACAATTAGTTGGTACTTGTGGTTGATTGGACACAAGTCAAATAATTGACGTACTGGCAATAATTCATATGCAAATGATAATGGACTGCAATCAAGATCGTTAACGACAACTCATTACGTACAATCTTAGCGACGTATAAATAAATAAATAAACAACTTCATTAATCCGTTAATATGAAAATACCAATCAGTTTCAAGCCATTGACGTGTGAACACTATTAGCAAATAACATTAAAAATAAGAGATAATATTATTGACTATAATTATTATGATTATAATACTGAACTCAAACGGGTCTTAAAAAAATATAAAAGCATCCTTTATTACTAATAAAACGTAAACCTCGAATAAATATCGAGACATCGTGAATTAAAAAATAAAATTTCGATTCATTTACGATCGTATTTTTTAAAGAGTTTATACTTTTTCAGAAGCTTGTAATAATAATGATTATAAACTGTATTTTCTGTCTTTATTATCTGTTCTATTTTCATACTTTTAAAAGTATTATTAATATTAAAAATTCTTTAAAAACTTTTCTAATAATGTTGTACAGAACTGACAACATTAATTTCGCTTCGTAAGCATAACTTTAGGCTTTACCTTTTAACTTCCAGCTTATTTATCTGACATTATGTTGCGTTTATATTATTATTTATTATGGATAACACAACCGTAAGTTAGTCTATTATGCTAAAACACGAACAACCGTCGCGGTCGGGAGTAAATTTAAGCAAGAACTAAAAGCAGCGTCTTAGAATACATGAAATATTTTTGTAGCCATCTACAAGTTTTCGCTATAAAGTGAAGTAGAAATACAACTGAATGTGTTCTTTATTCTGTGGTTTAATCGATAAATGCACTCTATAAACGACATTATGACTTCTAGTAGATAACACAATATGACAATGCAGACAAATATGAAATTTTTGGTTGCAATTTCACTAGAACGTAGAATAGGATTATTGACTCTCCGGAGGCCAATTCAAAACTGTGTTCCTATTGCGGAAGCAATCAAAATGCTGAAGATTGATGCAACTGATGCAGTTGCTTTTCATTTCGATTAGTCGTAGATGGGGATATTCAACGAAAGGAAATAATGATATTACCCGTCTCTGAACAGACTCCGAGATCGAAGGGTAAAACTCTCGACTCGCAATCCGAAGGTCACGGGTTTAATATTATTTGATTAATTTGTGTTATTTCACAATTAATTAATTAAAAATAATATTCGTACATCGTAAAAATTATAGTCCGGTCACCGTATTATATGACACATATTTCATATCATGTACCTAATCGAATATCAAAAGTACAAATAAATCAATAAATTTTTTAGGAAAGCTACTTTTCAGAATATTCTATTTTAAGTTCAAATAAAATCATTAAAAAAAATCCAAGAACGTGTTTTGTGACGAAAATACTTGAGTTTGTTTAATTACTTACGGTTTTTCAAACTAATATACATCAGATTTTTTACACGCGTATTTTGCTCACACATTATTGAAAAATTATAAATACTTCTAAAAAAAAAATATTACAAAAATGACATAATTTTCTTATTTAAATGTAGGTAATTGACATTGAAGCCAAATTTTTAATTAAATAAAGTCGGTATTGAGTTATTAGTTAAAAATGTTGGTACGAAGAAAAATCAATCTTTCTCACCGGAACCGCCCTGTATCGTTGCAAGACAAAATTTGAATTCTCGACCGCTGGTTAATTAAGTACTATACGCATGTATGGATAATCACGGTGTTAGGATAGTGTAAATTGGATTCCAGCACATGTTGATAAGCTTAATTATTCACTCTCACAAATTAATTAGATAAGACATAGAACACATATAACTATGTAGAACAAATAGCATATCATATCAAAAATAATATAACAAGTAAGTTTCATATTAAAAACTGTACAAAACGTTTGATTACAAAGTTTGTGTGTACATTTTTAACATACATACACACCTATATTACAGCATTAATAATTTAATGAATTAAAATTATTTAATTTAATTAATTAAACGAATTGCAATATCCCAGAATTCACCCATATCTTTTCCGCGGTTAAAAACACATTTTATATTGCGCCGATTAGAAATAACTTTACCACAATAGATAATGAATGTTGTGGTTGCAGCTTGTAGCAATGTTTACCGAATATATTTCTAGGAATCCTGTAATCTTAAATACTAGTTGCACGTATCTGCTAAAAATTAATGTAATCTTCAATACCAGTTAGTACGTATCTGCCAAAAATTAATGTAATCTTAAATACCAGTTAGTACGTATCTGCCAAAAATGAATGTAATCTTAAATACCAGTTACACGCATCTGCCAAAAATTAATCTAATCTTAAATACAATTTACACGTATCTGCCAAAAATTAACGTAATCTTAAATACCAGTTGATGGTGAACGCATCGGCCTTGCACAACCTGAGCGTGTGTTGCCTTTAAGTTTGACTGTTCCTAATAATAACAAACATCAGACAAGTGGAATTATGCCTATCCGTTCAGTCCATAAAAGAAATACTAGGTAGGAAAAAGGTATCAGGAATGGGTAGGAATCTGGAGGTCAGTATTTCCAGGAGTGACGGACGTATGAATGTATTCCTTGCCCTGCAGGGATAGATTCGATGTGCATTTGATAGTGCAAGGCGATGTTCCGAGAGAGTCCAAAAGTTCTCCCTCAACCAGTCTCTCTCGATCTGTTCTGTCACGCAGTTGGTACAAGTCACGCAGTTGGTGCAAGTCACCAAACGTAGCGCACCACTGTGGCAGAGGTGTTGGTTATCCAATAAATGGTTTCCGGGACAGCGATACCCGTACCCGTCTCCCACGATGTTTATAGCTTGTAATTTCCTTCGGCGTTTCGCTCCGATTGCGTTTGCTTCGTTGCTTTTCCATACTTCGTGAATCGGCCCGTGTTAGCCTGGCATGAGTACACGCAACCTAATAATCTGTTCAAATTAACATATGGTAAAACAGCATGTTTATAAACTAAAACAGAAGTTCAGTCTGGAAATTAGTTTCAACGAAACCTTAAAAGTTTCCATTGAGACACAACTCCTTGTGAAGTTAACCTGTTGAATGAAATATTTGTTTAATACAAAAAAAGGACAGTGCTTTTTTTAAGCTTGAAACATACCGACATTCGTTGATAGAATAACGTGTGACTTACTTTTTTTTACTCCAAGCTGTCCGGGTCCTGAGCCATTGGGACTACATAATCCCTGCCTGGGTTACATTGTGAGTTTGAAGGGAGGAGGGAAGATGAGATGAGGGGAAGGAAGGTTGGGAAGTGACTATTCAAATCTGTTCACCAAAACGTCTTAAGTCACTGTAAGCAACATTTCCAATTCCACTAAAATTAAACACCTAGTTATTGCATTTTTTGTGCGTCATTTCTGTCAATCGTAAATGGGATAAAATTTAACTAAAATGGCTCCAAGCAGCTCCCTTTGTATTAATCGTGTAGTATATTAATTAATCTTGTCCTTACCCAACCACCGGCTAATTAATTGACAGCGAAACTATGCTTTAGATTCATTCCAAGGTTTTTAGGGAGCCAACTATTCCGATAAACGTGACTCGGCTTTAAACGACAGTTGAGTTAGTACCTAAATGGAATCGTTCGTGCTTGTGACGAAAATGTTTTAATTATTTAATCTCGGTCATATAACAAAGAGAGAAAAAAATCATAAATACGACTCATTTAAAACATACAATTATTAATAAATCACTAGCCAACCCGGTATGCGTTGCAATGCCACTCAAAGAAGGAATCAGAAGGTTTTCTGACGAGTGAACAGGCCACATACAGCTGTTCGTGTGAGAAGCAGGTTTTCCAAATTTACTCCGTGCTATCTATCCCCTGCCGTAACTATTTTCCCTCCCGCATTCCTCTCCCCTCCCGCTTTCTCCTTCCACCTTCCCCTACCTCTTACCCCCTCCCTCGACCCCTTTCCCTCGTGCATTCTCACCCCCCCTCACTCCGTCCCTCCCTACCGATGAAGTATATGAAATACAGTCATTTTTCATATAAATCGTGCGCCATATATTGTAATTTTTTTTAATAATTTCATAATGCCAGAGCTCACCATTACAAATGGGAACCATACCGGGCGTGCGCATAATAAATCACAAAAGTTTCATCGCAATCGGATGAATGGTTAAGGAACGCATAAGGGACACACAAAGAAACATTCATTTTTATAATTTAAGATTAATATGTGGGGCTGAACCATCGGAATAATACCAACTGCAAACATTAATTTCACTCTCTTTCCGTATCAACAGTTGGGTATTTGAAAAAATGTGATTCAAAACATCCTAACCAAAACATATCAATGCCCAAAACATAATATATTATTCTGAAATGTTGAACACAGTCACTGCATACCACTGCAATGTAGTTACGGTACGCTATCTAATCTCTAGCCATGTTAATATATTACAACAATACATCATGCCCTGTGTTAGAATTTAATGTCATTAGTGGCGTTTCTGAAACCAATCCATTATAATATTATTATGCTACACTGACTGTAAAAAAATTCTCATTCGTATTTTTAGAGTCATTCTTACAAATGTTCACAAATGAAAAATTAAAGAAAAAAAAAATCTAAATAAAATAGAGATGAATATAGACTGACAATAAACATAAAGAAAGAGAAAAACATGCAATTATTTAGTTACTAGCTTTTACCCGCGGCTTTGCTCGCTTGGTATTAGTAGGAAATTACTGTATAAAGAATTTAAAAATTAGATAAAAAGTATGCCTATGTCATTTCGCATTCCTCCAAGTATATCTGTTTAAAAAAAATCACATAATACAAACAACAAATAACGATAAGACAAATAAAATTCTTGAGAATGACATTTCGCAAATAAAAATTCTATTTTAGAAAATATTTAAATTATAGAAATAGAAATTTATTTTAAGTACCTACTCCCTTTATTATTATTAGCATTTTATTCATATTTGAATTCAGAGTAACTTAAAAAAATAACAAAATGGCAGTCCACGTCAAACGCTATGCTTTATAGCAACGCTATGCTTTTCTATCGGACAATAAACATTTTTAAAGATAGGTAGATATTAACTACGACGCCAAAAAAGCACTCTTTTTAAGAACAACAAAACACTCTTTTTAAGCCTAAAATTTTAAAAAAACATTGTTTCCAAGGTAACAATTTGTTTGACGTTTGCAATAACTCGATTTTGTTAGGGACAGAAAACGTATGATACATAATTTCATAACGCCACAGCTTATTCATAACGCCAGAGCTTACCAATATATATAGCCTATGTTACTCACAAATAATGTAGCTTTCGATTAGTGAAAGAATTTTTAAATTCCATTCGATATTTATTGCGTGAAAGAGCAAGGACCATCCAACCATCCGTACAAACTTTCGCATTTATAATATTAGTAAGATTAATTAATTATTCCTGACAAGTATAACTTCAGTTTATTGAAGTTCTTTTTTTTATTTCAATGGGAAGGCTATTGAAAAACTTTATTTCTAAATAGATAATTTAATTGTTTTGCATTAGTTTGGTATTAAATTTCGGTATTTTGATGTTGTATTGATATATTTTGTTAGGTGGGTTTCAAATATTTTGATGATATTATCTTTGTAAATTTGGATAATTGCATTTTTCTTGAAGATATCCTCTACTCGAGGCACCCCGAAATCTGCGGAAAGCGTTTCTGTTGGATATTTGGAGAGTTTCTTTAGGATAACTTTGATGATTAGCTTCTGGACATCTTTGATCGGGGTTAGAATATTGTTGTATGACCCTCCCCCATCTAATAATTCCATATGTTCATCAATCCTTAATTTGGGAAGCGGGTACGGGTACCGCCGCCCCGGATATCATTTATTAGATAACCAACACCTCTGCCATGGGTCAAAGCACGTTTGGTGACTAAGCAGGGGTGTGTTTATTCGGATCTTGGCGGCGGATGCGTCTGCTTTCCAACTGCGTTACAGGCCAAATCGGGAGAGACTGGTTGAGGGAGACATTTTGCCCTCTCCACCAGGACACTCTTGAACATCGCCTTGCATTAAAGAAAGACGTATACTCGTACATTTGTACTCCCGGACACACTGACCCCCAGATTCCTACCCAACACTGATAACTTTTTCGTACGCGGGACTCAGCATCCTAAAAATGGCGTAGGCCTTGAGGGGAAATATTTTCATAAAGTCGTCCTTATGGAGCCAATGTAAAAATCATTTTAAAAAATGTGTGAATTTACCATAGCCAAATAATATATTGCATTTATAATAAAATCAGCATAATAATTTTAAGAATTGAAACGCGAATCCTCATCTAAGGAAGATCTTCACCCCGTGGGCTTACCATCAATGATATACATAATAGAAAACAAGTGGTTGGATGATTTGAGATTTTAACGGCTAAAATTACTATCATTTTTGGGTTATTATGACGCATGGTCTCTGTAACGCTGTCCAAAACGTTGACTAAAGGAGGAAGCGCGACACGGCGCAATAACCCAAAAAATAATCACGATAACAATGGATTATGTTTGCATAACCACAAAAATAACAAAATACTTGTTATGGTATGAAATTAATTGTACGATAAAGATCTTAATTACTTGAATAACGTACCCGCAAAGCGATTGGGTTTACAAAATTTTAATGAGTGGAATCAGCAAGAATGTCAACATTAGATAGAATTATTGTTTGTTGATAACATTATTTAGGTACTATTATTTTTGAAAACATTATAGAACAGAGCTATGAGATAATACTGGGAAAAGGCAAATACGCAAGGGTTAATCAAATGAGAGAGGAGCTAAATTAGAGTCCAAAAAAAAAGAGACTGCTATTTTAATGTGTTATTTTTGTTCACAAAGTTATGAACAAACGTCAAAACACTTTAAGGATGAAATTGAGGTATACATGAATACGAAACCAGAAATATAAATAAAGTCAGTTTGCCACATGTGAACAAATCAAAATCACAGAACTGCCTGATGTATAGAGGACTAAAGATGTATGATGAAATGCCTGAAAGTATTAATAATGAAGGAGAATGTATTTAAAAAGAAATGTTATGCTTACTCTAAAAATATTTATGGAATAAAATGTTAGCTTGTGCAAATTACTAACGTAGTATAAAGTAACTCAATTAAACTAAAAATAAAAATAAAGTTACTGTACTGAAAACCTACAAACTTCTATTCAAATTAAATGTTATTCCTTTCCACATTGTTCAGAAATGCTCGATAAGGCCTCGCCCACGGTGGCGGTGGCTGGTTGCGCTATTTCACTATTTCAATGGTATGTGTACCTAATCTGGTTTGTTTAATGGGCAACACCCTTCAGTTGAGATTCTCCATCACCAAATATCAGCAGGTTTTCATAGGTAGTAGATACCTACGTCAACAATAATTCTGGAAATTTAATAAATTGGATGAATATTTTAATAATAAAGCAATACCTGGCAACACCGTTTTTATAACAAAATAAATCATATTCAAATCTAAAGTTATGTTTGACATCGGACCTACTACAGGAGAAATTGAGAAACTCAATTCATTATTATTTTTAGATGCTAAAAGGGCACGCTTTTTCAACTTTTTACCTAGTTATATTGAATATTTAATAAATGATTTCCTTGACATTTTCATTTTAATGAAATAGATAAAATTACCATGCAATTATCTCGTATGTTAATAAAGATAACATTAAAGTTACATAAGCCGCCACACTTAAGCACAGGTTATGTAAATTACAGTTCCATGCCAACTCAGAATGAAACCAACTCAGAACCACCTCAGAAAGGTCATTAAAAGCTATGAAAATTAATGTTAAATTAGCCGGTAATCCTAACCTAACTTAACCTACATATTTAACCAATGTTTTAAATATTTTTTTATCATCATTCTTAATGACCTTTCTGAAGTGTTCTGAGTTAATTTCATTCTGAGTTGGCCGGTCACCGTAAATTACACTTCATTTCAATTATTTCATTACTACAAGAAACCACCATTTACGTATACAAAATAGGTTAATAAGTTCTTAATTTAGGTAAACTCAGTATTTAGATTAAAACAACACTTTGTAAATGTCAATTCCATAAAAAAAAACATTTACATAAATGCAGCACCAACCATTTATGTAAAAAAAAATTGTCTATGAAAAATGTGAAACAAAAAAGCATTAAGAAGATTCCGTTGCTTCTGAAAATGGTAGTTATTAGTCGAACTATAATGCAGTTAAAAAGGGAATTTATTTAGTCAACTTAGCTCAGTGGTCAAAGCAATGCCTCGGTGAGGCAGGAAGTTCAATTCCCAGATGCGACCGAATCTTTTTCTGTCTTATCTGTTTTACATTTTGATATTGAGAATGGTTAATAATGTCTTCGATCATTAAATATTATTATTTGAGGTTTTACTCAACGGAATGTTACACTAAAAATATATTCAAGTTATTATCGTTGAATTTTAACCACTTATCCAGTCGGTAATCCTGAGCAATCAATTCGGTTTTGCAATCTAATTTGGCGGCAAGATTAAATGAAAAATGAGCAAGGTCGTGCATTTTACCAGCATGGGCATTCTCCATATTGGGAAACTTTGAAAGCTTTCGCTTTGCCAGCCGAGAATGAGAGGAACAGTGGCCAGAGAGGGACGGAGCACGCGATCAATTCCTGTTCTGGGAAACCTCACCCCACCCGTCCACCCCCACCCAGCCAGCCAGGATCCTGATTTGGAAAAATGTTACGAGAAAACTTCACACGACTTTTTCGTATACCATACCTACTTACCAAGTAAGACTCCCTTATAACTTATGTAATAATGATGTACTTGCCTTCATCTCGAAAATTTTGATAAAGTAGTAAAAATTTAAAGGTAAAATTCTGATATATTCATCAAGGTACATATTCGCAAACTCGACTTGATCAAAAAACGGTAAAACTCTTTGCAGATTAATAATATCAAAATTATTTTTAGAAATGGATAGAACAAAATTATTAATATACAGATCATGACAGAAAGAGCACATAATTTAAATTGGCCTTAACACATCCAAATAAATAATAATTGTAAAGATTTTTTTTCCATAGCTAAATTAATAAAGTGGTCTGCGTGATTCCCGGTCAACGACAACCAACATTTGATTTTCTTTTTACATGAGCACCACACAGGATGCTCTGAGGAAAATAATGTCCCTCAGGGCATATGTCATCTTTGAGGATGTTGTGTGGAGGGTTTTTTAAGGAAAGGAAGAAGAGGAGAGTTCTGGGAAGGAAAAGGATGGGTAGGAAACTGGGGTTCAGTGTGTCCTGGTTATCCGTCTCCAAGGCCTAGACAAACCTCACCCCATGAAACCAAATAAATCACCAAACGCGGCGAACCACTTGGGGTGACCTATGGCAGAGGTGTTGGTTATCCAATAAATGTTCCCGGGGTGGCAGTACCCATTCCCGCCTCCCTAATTGAGGATGGGATATATCATAAATAATTATATTATAGTTTTTAATTTTAACTTTCTGTTCGAAATGCAACGTACAAAGATAGGTAACATAACAAAGATAGGATACAGTTTTTTAATGTTTAGTTTTTTTCAATACTAAAAATTAATTTATTGACTTTTTTTTTCGTTTTTGATGTTGCTGAATGGACGTTATAATATCACATTAAGCATCAAAATCAATTATGTAAACTGTTATTTTGTGTTTTCGTTAATTGTTTTTGGGGTGTTATGCCGTGTTGCGCTACCTCCTTCTTTAGCCAATGTTTCGGACAGTGTTGGCTAAAGAAGGAGATAGCGCAAAACGGCATAACACCCCAAAAACAAATAACGAAAATACTTTTGGCCGTGAAAATAAAATAAATTATGTATTTTGTAGTACCATTTCACATATTATAATGAAACTGGGCAAATAAAGTATCTAGATGCTAAAATCACAAGAATTTCGAATTTGTAATGATAAATAAATTATTCGTTCGACGTAATTGGTGAGTATCTTAACCATATTTAATTAAATATGTTTGAATTGCTGTATTATAATGCCTCCAAGTAAGCTTACCATATTTTTTTTTAAATTGAAGCGAATATTAGTAAAAAAACATTGATTTTAAAAATTCACATGACTTTCATGAGGAATTAAAAAGATTCACAAAGGAATTCACATGACTTTCATGGCATTTAAAAAAGATCCTGCACTAACGCCTCGATGACACACGGCGAGTTTAGAAGCTACTATCTGGGAAATTCACTATCTGTTAGTAAACTCGCTCAGTGTCATCGTGTTAATTGCTAACTAGCAGATTGTTGACAATCCACGGAAAAAGTTGAAAGGTCCTCAACTTTACACGCTACAAGCCGACTCGTGATTGGTTTATTTGTGTTTCCAATATGGCTGCCAAAAACCAGCTGATTTCGACTGTCAACTGTCTGAAGGATTAGTTCACCTTATTTACGCTATTGGCGCTATGAGCCGAAAAAATGTCGCAAGCTACTGATCGAGTGGACAGTTTTGTGTGTCATCATGACAATCTCACTCGCCGATTCACCCGCTTTTAAATTTAGTAGATAGTAGCTTGTAAACTCGCTGTGTGTCATCGAGGCTTAAGATAGGTTTATTGATAAAAAATAAAAATAATCAGTAATTTTGTTGGGTAATACCATTTAAATGCATGATTTAAATGGTATTACCCAACAGTATTGCCTATAGAACGCCGGAGACGGCATCAAAATCATAACTTTATTTACATTTCGTTCGTCCAGTTGCTTGGGCAGATATCTCCGAAAAATCGAAAATTGAATTGAGTACCTAGTTATACGTAAATGTTTACCCTCTATCTGGTACAATATTAAGATTACTCATAAACACCCCCAAATCAATTATAACGAAGAAAAACTTTTTGTGAATTAAACAAAATGTTGATGTTTTCGAATATCACCATAGAAAAATATACCTACTTGTTTATCAAAACAATTATTTATCTAACTCGCTACTAATCTCAAATTTATGTTTACGATACTGCCGCAATTGGTCGACCTACAACTACCATTCTTGATAAAATCAAGGAGGATACGGTGTTTTTACTAATGTCGACAGAATAGCACTGAATCCTTAACATGGGAATACCTCAGCACATGTTCGCCTAGAATTCACCACATGAATACCTCAGCACATGAGGTATTCACAAAACACTACTACTAACTTATTTACATACAGTTACTGATCAATAGTATTTTTTTATTACTATAACTTATAATCTGTGAAAACCACTGTAACAATCAATAAAACGTATGGAAAAGATATAAAATTAAAAAATATATATACCATGTGTGATTAAAAAAGTAAACTAAATTCATGTGCGCCATCTAGATTTTGAAATAAATGTACATGTCGGCGGCCGATCGTAAAATCAGGCAGATCATGATGCGCCTAGCTACTTCGTGCAGTGCCTGGCGGCAAATCGTGAAGTGCCTCAGTCGCATCATGATCGGCCTGATTTTACGATTTGTCTGCGACACATACTCAAAACTTTGCACAATGGTATTATGAAAACCTGCACGGAGATGACATATTGAGGATTTATTGTCGTATTGCTTCGAAGCCCGCTCGCAGACTGCTAACATCCTAGCATTGTGCAGAAAGGTACGGCAAAATAAATCAGAAAACGTTTAAAATTTGATCAATACTAAAAAAACAGAACCGGTTAGTAACACATAAAAATATTGTTTTTCTACACATCTAAAAAATATATATATAATTTTTGCTGTGATTGCAAATGCCATGGCAATGTCAAAAATGCTAGTTTACAAAATATAAGATACTTAGTACCTATACATTACTTATTTATTTTATTTTCGGGAAATCAACAGTTTATATTTTTCCAGTTTGTACATGTTTGTATAGCCAAAATAAAACCAATTATGGATTTCCTCCTTGTGACTTTACCTCTGATTAAACAGCATAATAAAAAAATAGAAAAAAAAAAGTTTAATAAAGCAGTATGAGACCAAAATTTTTAT
The DNA here is from genome assembly GCA_917563855.2 of Limnephilus lunatus. Classification (NCBI taxonomy): domain Eukaryota; kingdom Metazoa; phylum Arthropoda; class Insecta; order Trichoptera; family Limnephilidae; genus Limnephilus; species Limnephilus lunatus. Next base: position 79,930,825 of record OU830597.1, on the reverse strand, counting down.
AAAACTAAAGATTATATAAAAATAAGATTGACATAAAAATATCAAAACATTTTTAACCGTAAGAAGCCATGTTGTACATATAAGTTAAATAGTAACAGAATTATAAGTATAAACGAAAGAAACATAGACACATAACATTCATGAAACATCTGAGAAATACTTTTTTACATATCCCTTATATTTGGTTAGTTCGGAATTGAAAATGTCCACCTTGGATAACACGCTATTGTAACTATTGCATAGTCTGTTCAGGCAAGAATTCTGCTTACAGTTTGTCTTACATTGATCCACCCTGAACAGGACAGAAGAGCGTGTTGAACGTGCAGGTACATTGAATTGAATTTTATTTAGCAACTCTATTACGTTAAAAAGTTGTTATTATACGAGTGTTTGTCATATTCATTACTAGCAGACCCGACCAGGCGTTGCTGTGGCCAATGAAACACAACGCCACGCCATTACCCAACCTTTATAACCAAAGCCATCTGTAAAATCAAATCCACACCGCCCGTTTGGCAGCCCACTGCCCGCTGCCGCTTGGCCAGATATATTATATATTTCAACCAATTTACACAAAACGTTGAAAAATTATATACCTTAAACCTTCCTCATGAATCACTCTATCAATTGGTGAAAACCACATGAAAATCCGTTGCGTAGTTTAAAAGATCTAAGCGTACAGACAGCGTGGTCAATTTCATTTCATACTTTGTAAAGATGAAGGTACTAATAAGAAAATTATTTTTGTTATCTTCTTTAGAAATGCTTGTGCTTAAAATGGAAATGAGCATAATATGATAATTACATAGTAAAACGACTTACACACGAATTGTTTAAAAAACAGTTTTAAGTTTTAAGTGAACCCTAATGAACAATAAAAGCGGTAAAACCAAGTGTTTCATTTATTTTGGAATAACAGTAAATCGGCTGGCGGTTGTGTCTTCTAACGATCCGATTTGCGGAGATCCTGCATTCAGTCCTGCAGGCAGTGTGTAAGGGGTTTAATTCGATGATTTTAATGTAATTATGAATATTTTTATGTTGTTTTCAAATTTTAGAAGATAATTCAATCGCTTGGTAGGAAAGTAATAAATTGGTTTTGGTTCAAGGTAACGCAGTTAATTTACTTTTTTAACATTAAATTGGTCTTTAATTGCTTTTAACTAGACATTTATCGCCCATAAAATGGTTCTGGTGTTTTCCATCAGACTACTTAAGTATTTTTACGCTAGGTTTATTGTGTATACTAATTTTGTGCGTATGAGGTATTATATTTTTGCAATGGGAGTACTTGTTCTATTAATCAAATTATTATGTGTCCCCTGACAAGGTCGTCATATTTGATAATATCCAAATTCTGATTTTTTGGATAAAATTTAATTTTAATATAATACTTGATTACTAAGGACGGGTTGTTTAAAAAATTTTGACGGATTTATCAAATATTTTAAGTTAATTTTCACATTCTGTGTAAGTTCTACTCAAGTTCTGTGAATATTTCAGTTTTATGAAGCAACTGGCTTATAATGATGTAACAACAGAACTTGAATAAAACTTTCACAGGTTGTGAAAATTAACTTCAAATATTGATGAATCCGTCAATTTTTTTTAATTGCTGCACAATTGATGACAGAGATTTGAATGAACCTACTACTTGCTTGCAGCGTGGTGGACTGAGCCTAAGTTTTACAATGAGAGAAAGTTTCGTAGGTACCTACCTATTCTTAAAAAAATATTATTTCATTTTATAATTGCGTTAACGATTCGTTAACGTAAAAAAGTGCTTCAAAGAAGAAATTAAATAAGTTCACTTATTTATAACCGAGGTGAACGGGTTGCATCTGTGGTGTCCAAACAAAGTCAAAATACCAAGTGGAATTTAAACATCATGCCAGGTTCTTGAACACAGTGCTGTCAACCAATAACTGTTGTTACAAAAACCATTTGGAGGAATGCTATCATGTAATTTTATGGAAGGTAGATAATAAATATTTAAAATGCATATTATTATTCCGTTCAATTAATACATGCCTTACGAATAGATTGTTTTACAGATGACGTTCGATTGAATTTTAACCGGGTGGAATTTATGATAAAGATGTACACGGTTTATTTAGGCTAGGTATTCGTATGTACAGGGTGTTAAGAGTCGTACCTGACTTGCTTTACCCAGAGAGTCCCGACATTATTTTAAGTAAAATATGTTGAAGAAATTTTGGTCTTCGGTGAGACTTTTTGTTGTATTTTTTTCATTATTTTTCCCAAGACAAACAACGACAAAAATCTTTCATATGTCGACCATTGCCACTCAGACAAATAACCAGCCAACTCTACACTCTGACCTTATTAAGCTCAGGAATCCCTGGTTAAAAGTAAGTCAGTTACACATCATATATGTATGTGGAGCTAGAGTATGTAAATTATTGGTTCGAAGGAATAAATTCATAAACGAACAGCACCTAATGAACGAAATACCGTGCTTATTTTGCAAACATTATTATTTGCGTACCTCTCAAGGAGTTCTTATTAGTGGTGGCTCGTGGCTTATGTCATTAAGAGTTCAATCGGAGAATAGAAAGTGAGAAAATAAATCACAAATCTTCCAATCTATTGGTTGGTCTATTTCATAGGTAATTATATATTTTTTCCACTGAAGGAATTTCATATCTGATATTACTGCACCAGAGATTAGCGACCTAGCAACGTGATGGCGATTCAACGTATATGGTCAATGAACACTGTAGGCTGTAAAAAATTGTTTTAATTTCGAAAATAACAATTTATTCATTTATTCAACGCCCAGAGGGCTTTTAAAGAGTACAATTTGTTTATGACAGATGATTTTTAAACAGATAGAGAAATGATAAGAATAAAATTAGATAAAAATGCACACAAGTCACAAAAATACAGCGATTTGATAAGTTTACAAAAATACATATATGTTTAGGAATAGTTTTGGAATAAGTTTTTTACAAGATCCACAAAATTCGCCAAGTTGATGTTGAATATGTCAGCATCACTTAAGTACTGTTTTCCCATAGTGTGAAATCTTTGTATCGGAGAGTGGGCAATGTAGTTCCGCTTATGAATGCTGCAGTAGAATAGTGTATTTTGTCGTGTGTTTACTGTCGGTATTCGTAAGTTTATGAGGTGTAGGAGTTCGCAACAGTCGAATTTAGAGTTAAGTATTTTGAATAAAAATGTCAAGTCGTTTATTTTACGCCTGTCTTCTAGTGTGTGTATTTTTAGAATATTTAGTATTAGATTATATTTTAAGTCTTCTAGTGGTATATTTAATTTAAAATTTATAAAACGCAGAAATTTTTTTTGTATTCGCTCAATATTATTAACGTGAATTTTGTAAGATGGAGACTAAACTACTGAGTTATATATTCAATTTAGGAAAGAAACAGTTTGTATATTAATAAAAAAGAATCATCTTCAGTATTTAACTTATTTTAAAGACAACATAAAATCCGAAAATCGCAGAAAAAACTAATACATGTACTGATTATTGCAAAATAGTTTTATACACAAAATTTGATATTGACAAATGTAACTATCGTTGAGCAATAGATTCCTTAAGTTTGTACAGTTTGCAGCTCAAGTTCCATACGTATGTTCTGTATGAACTAATCCTTAGGACATTAAGTTCCCATACGTGCTGGGTATTGGGAATTGATCACTGCCCGAGATTTGAATAGCGAGCTCTTTAAAGTGTGGTTAAAGAATAATTTATCATAGGTAAAACACGTTTGTCTTAATTTCGTATATGTTTTTCATCACATAAACCCACATTAGAGAAACCCACCATAGGTAATTATTATATTTACGGTTACCCAAAATTTTCGTACGTTCGTTCCCATATGTTTGGCTGACAGATAGGTGTGTAAATTGCAACTTTTTTATCTGTTTTCAAAATTAACAATTTCCATCAGTTATACGCAATGCTTCCAAGTAAGAGTTTATTTTTGAAGATATTTTAAAACAAACCAAAAATATAAATAACGTCAGTTTGCCACAAGTCAACCAATCAAAATCACAGAACTGTCTAATAATCTAATGCATAGAGGACTAAAGATGTATGATGAAATGCCTGAAAGTATGAATAATGAATGAGTAAATATGCATTGAGTCCACCTCACGGATAATACGAAACGTTCGTGTTGTCGAAGCTTGATGCACGGATAATACAGAATATTCCTTTTTTAACTAATAGACAATCAAATATGACATTTGTTGGAAGTACCAATCTTATAAAATTAATTATCATCAAAATAAAAACAAAAAAGTACCTACTTCAAAATATTGGGTTGAGATTCAAACTACGAAAGCTGCATGTCATCATAATTTTTAAAAACATCCCAGGTTTTGAATGGTTTGTTTGACAAAACATAGTTTGTCTAGCGGGTACGTGTAATTAATCTAATATATTTCTTTCCATATTCTGCTGTTATAAATACAGATACAAACTTGTTAATAATGCATTCACTTTGTTTTATATGGCAATAGTATTTTTTCTATGAATGGCAGCATTGATAGATTGTTTATGAATAGTTTTATGACGTAGTTCCGCTAAGATTATCGGGGTGTTATTTAATTATCCTTGGTCGGAGGCCCGAAGGATATTAAGTTACAAAACAAAAGAAATAAAACACCTGTGACAAACCAGTAGCCACGGGTAATCAGCAGGTAAGGGGACCACACCGTGTGGACGGTGACAGATTCCCACGTGCCGCCATCAAATATTCAGGTAAGGCCGGCCTCAAATTGATGCGATTTCATACAAGGATGAGCATCCCGTGGAAGTGGGGTGTAATCGACTGGGGATAAAGGTGGGCTTATTGAAAAGTGTGCTTTAACGAAATGAAACACAGATTCGAGCACCTTTGAGGAAATCAAATGAGGATCACTTTATCGGGATGGAAGGAAGCACATTCTCCAATATTCGCCTCCTTAATGGCATTATTATATTATTTTCTGTAAAATTATTCACTAGTTAAGAAACAGTTCAAGAATATTATATTCAGACAAAACAGTAGAAATATATGAATAACAATATGAAAAAGAGAAGAATCAAAATTATTCGAATTGATTTAGTAACAAATTCACTTTTTTGTGAATGATTTCATCGTATTATAATGCAGGTCAGTTTCCTCTGTTAATGACCATCTATCTATCTATCTCATATTTATAAAGAAGAGTGTCTCTGGCGGGCGGTGTGGATTTGATTTGCATGCGAATGTTCAGTTTTATTTCGCGTCTGATAAAATTTTGCACACTTGACCTTCAGAGTAAGAAAAAGGTCACTGTTTAGATAAGTTTTCAAAAAACCACCCATCTTCTTTTACCAACTATTTAAACAGAATTTTTATACTTGATGTTCAAAATACGAGGAAAATTATTGTCCACATCTGATTTAGAAAAAAACACTGTGCAAAGCTCCTGTAACGCCCGGGAAAAAGCTTAAGAATGTAATATTTTTATTCAATTTGTATCTATAATTTTTTTCCTTACAAAATGTGTGATTGTGGATTACTTTTTTTGTAATACACATACAAAGTTTAAGGATAAATTCATATAAATTAATTTAACCGGAACTAAAATCTTTCATTACTATGGCAACGCCGAGCTACTGACTGACCTTTAAACAAACAAGAAAAAACATTGTGAAAATTTTATAATTTGGATCTGTCAATTAAATTTTATTTTATTTGGATCTAACATGTAATAAATGCCTGTTAAGATTTTTCATTTAGGAAAAATACGAAAAAACGCCTTCCCATGTAATTACTATCACTAATACATATAACCAAGTGTTGAATAATAATACAAGTTTAAACATAATGTCGTTTTAGAGAAATCCATTTCCCTACAGAAATAATCACTAATTTACAAACACAGCTTTGAATTAAAATGCACTTAGACCATCATTGTGATTTTTCAAACTATCTATTTTTAAAACATCTCGGTAAAATCCATTTTATACCTTTTTAACGATCGCAGCGCCATCATTTTATGTCTACTATTAAATGTCAGACTGTGGGTAGATTCCCTAAATATTATTTTATTTGTTTAATATTGGTTATGAAGCGTTGTGATTGCTAAAATCATTGAATAGTGTTTAACTGCTGTTATAGCTGTAAAAATGGTGATTTAAATTTATTTATTCACTTACTTACAAGTTTTATTTTGTGAGAAGATACTTAAAATATTATTATGTACTTAAAACAGTCAATAATATTTGTATCGTCATGCTAATTGCAGAACTTTGATTGGTCAGATTAATAATTACAATGCCGCGCAGGCCTGTTAAAACTCCTAAACCGACCAGATTAAACCCTCAAAGAAACGAAAAACCTTCCAGCCAAAATATGCGTCCTAATATTACAAGAAACGTGAAAAATATTATTATTACCCGAGGTTATGCGGAGCGAGTTTACGAACTTCAAGTAAATAGGTAGGTACTAATCGAAAAGTTCAACAGGAGAAAAACGATGTGAGGGATTTATTAGGGAACGCGAGGCCATTTACAACCCTTTAAAAGTTTAGGAACGCGTAAGTTTTCGGAACCTTCCCTGAATATCTTTCTTTTTCGTTAGGTATCTTGTCACTTTTTTAATGGAAATATCGAGAAGACACGTGTTGCATTATATCTAATCATATTATGTCGGCTAACGTATATTATTTACAGTTCCTATATTTATAATTCTGCCTCTTAGCAATCTTTTGCACCTTTCTCTGTTTTACCTACATTATTACTACCGCCTGGGTCAATTAGGTATGTAAATAAAAATAAATCACTTTTACTTCTTCGATCTTTGCAAATGCACTATGTAGCGTCATTTTTTATTAAATGAAAACAATTGTTTACCTACACAAATTGTTTAAAAAATCACATTGATTACGAGTACCTACACCACTTTTTTCATCCAGTCTAACAACTAACTAACTAACTAACTAACTAACCATCACGCCGTTTCCCCGCAGGGGTAGGCAGAGAGGACGGACCGCCAAACAACTCGGTCTTGGCACACAGTCTTTGCTTCACTCACATTCATACATCGTCTCATACATACTCTTCTATTATTCCGACTTTTGACATGGCCCGACTCAAGTATCTGATTCACTTGATCGTGCCATGTCTTCCTCGGGCGTCCCCTACTTCTTCTTCCATTCACATTTGCGTCATATATTCTTCTCACATTATTTTCTTCTTTCATTCGCTCTACATGTCCAAACCATCTGAGGGTCCCTTTCTTAATCTTACTCATTATGCTTACATCAGCCTTGCATTCTTTGCGGATATCCACATTTCTCACACGATCATACATGGTTTTGCCACACATTCGCCTCAGGGATCTCATTTCGACAGCATTCAGTTTACTTTCATCCTTCCTCTGCCAACTCCATGCCTCACTGCCATACATCAAGGTAGGTACCAGGACTCCATTGTGGACTGCTAGCTTCGCGTCTTTTGACAGTGTTTTATTAGCGCCAACGGCATTCAGTCCTCCATTAATGGAGTTACCTGCATTTACTCTTCTTTCAATATCTCTATCAGCCTTCCCATCTCTCGTAATATGTTTTGAATCCAATGGTTTCTTCTTCAAGGTAAAATGAAAATTAACAAAAATAACTATGGACAAACCAGATTAACGAGAATAGACAAAAAAGCACCGTAGGCAAGAATCATTACAAAAAGTAGTGATAAATGGTGTATTTGTTTTAATTTTTTCGATCATAATTTGATTATGGAAAACATTAGTAATTTATAAACGATGAGACGTTATGATGCCAGAAAAGCTTAAAGCTAAATAAATATTTCCGATTAACTTTACTACAAATCAGTTATGAAAACCTAAAAAATATGCTTTCGAAAAATTGAAGCTTTTTCTATCGTTTTACTTGAAATAAAATTGTTAATTACTTTATGAAAAATATAAGTGTATTTTTTCTGTAGAAATGTATAAACGAATATAAGAAAAAACTTTTAAAAATACAATTCTATGCCAAGGGTTATCTGTTGAGTTACCTTGATTACTTATAACTTTTACCTGGATCATTTTTTTTTTAAAATTATTACAAATATAACAAATATATTTACAAAATAAATAAATAAATATTTCTGGGCTTCGTTTGCCAAGTGTAGTTAGTAGGTACGGATTTTTCCCTTGTATTCGATCTGTGACTGTATATTCCTCTTAATTTATGATAAAATGCGAAATGGCTTCAACACAAATTGTAAAGTAATATATTTTTTATGGGAATACCTACCGCACAAGAGTCCCAATCGCTTCCGACCGTCCCGAAAAGGAGTAGGGTCAGAGGAAGGTTGAGAAGTAACTGAAAATTCGGATCTAGTCACTAAACACAAATAAAGCCGTTTTTTTTATTTGTTTTCAAGATACAATCCCGTTAAACCGCAATAAAGCAGTTTGTCAACAGGATGTTAATGTTCAATTACAATTTAAACATACATACATATTATTATTACAATAACTATACAAATTGTCACAATTAACACACATTAATTAATATAAACAATCTCTATTTAGTAACCATTGTTTCAGCATATATCTTAATATATTAGTAGAGTCGCAATTTTTTATATTAATTGGTAACATGTTAAATATTTTTGGCACGTTAAATTCCAGCGTTCGCCGTCCATAGTTATTATTATATTTTGGAACAAGCGTTCCTTCATTCTTTGTGAACCTCGTATTATGCTCATGTTCCACTTTCTTCTTATAATCAGACTCAGATACATGCTGAATCAATATTTTATACCATAATAAAGCCTTCACCGGTAATATTGTCAAATTCCGATACAACAATGAAATGTTTCGTCTCTGTGAAAAAATATTTTTTTGAACTAATAACTTAATCATAGAATTTTTTACTGATTGTAGGCGGTTTAAATTAGTTTTGCAAGAGTGTCCCCAAGTAGTTAATCCATATCGTTTAATAGTTAATCCAAGCAACGTTTCCATTATAAATTTCAATCTTTCATCAGGGTGATAATGAGATTATCTACCACTCTGAAATTGGTCTGACGACTTACATAATGGTATGCACAAAACCAGCGTTTCTTTCAGAAAAGTAAAGATAATATTGCTTTCCATGTTCGTCAGGAAAAGCTAACTAGAAATGAATATCTGCTTTACAAAAAAACTATCGTAAAAATGAACACCTTGAATCCTGGATTCTCAAAAGTAAACACGTTGCATTCCACGAGCGTCTCCCCCGCGGCTCTCCTTCGAAACTGATCACGCCAGCAACACGCGAGTAACCGCCCTGTAATCACATTGCGTTCAATTCACTTGCTAAGTTACAACACGAAACCTTATTGTTTTTTTTTAAATAAATTTATTTGATTTTCCTTTTTGTTTTCTTGAATTAATTGTTGAAATGGAAATTAACCTACTTCCCGACATCCGAACGGGATGAAAATCGGAAAATAGACTCGTACTTGATGACAATGCGTTCTACCAGTAGTGGCACGAATGAAATCACACTTGCGGACACATATTTTTTTATTCTGAAATTGGATTTTTTTTTAAAAGTTTATTCTGGATTTAATACTGAATATAATATAAAACAAGTTAAGTTCCATGTGTTCCAATATTTTCACCGATTAAGAAGCATGTAGATATTAAAAATAATAAAATTACATGGTATGTTCTCTTATATCCCATTTACGTCCCCTGCGCGCAAACTACGAGTACATCTAAATTTCTCTAAATAAACAGAGTTAATCTCAAGTGACTACTATAGTCGAACAGATACCAAATGCACTCCCAAAATTTCACACGGGGATCAACGTACAGTCAAAACTCCTAAAAACCCGAACTCGAAAGACACTTCACCATAATATTGAAAAATATAAATACTTATAATATAATGGTGGAGTGTCTTTCGAGTTAGGGTTTTTCGGAGTTTTGACTGTACGTTAATCCCCGTGTGAAATTTTCGGAGTGCATTTGGTATCTGTTCGACTACAGGTCATGGTGTCCTGTATATTTTCTGCCTGTACAGTATAAATAAAAAAATATAAAATTATCTGAACATTTTTATGCAGTATTGCATTCGTTGGTCATGTGCATTGAACATATAGTTAAAATAAATTGAGAGGTTTAATTAATTTCTATTAATTTATAAATAAAACACTTGTGTTGCAAAGTTTAATAAAGAAAAGACATTTATGTGATGATTTTTCTTTGAATGGTTTCTTCCAACTAAAATTGATATTTTACGATAAAATAATAGAACAATAAAACAAGTGACAATTGATAATTACATTCCAACTGACACTACAGGATTCAAATTTAAATGGAATATATTTCCTTTAGATAGTTTTGATGAGAGATCGAAGAACCGGTGGATGCAATATTTTAGATATAAGTTTTAAGGTTTATCTAGAATGTAGTTAGAAGTAAGATTGTAGAAATATATTTTTTAAATTTGTACAGCGCCCTTGAGGTAATTTTTCGCAAAAACGGCGCTGTAGTAATCTTCCAACCATTATTATTATCTATTATAAGTAAAAAAAAATTAAAACGAAAAAATAAACAATAAATGAAGACTAGTTTTATATACTTATATTATTTGGAATATTTACACCTTTGATATTGAATAAATAGATATATTTGCATTGTAAACTTAATTTGAATTTAAACGTTTCAAGGGTACAGTACGAACTATCGCAGTCTCTTAGGGCATTTTAATATTTGCAGAAAGGTATGTTCGAGCATAGTTTTGTGCGCATTTCGATTTGAAATATTGTATATAAAATTAGGTATTCGACCTGGTATTACGTTCAGAGCAACGAAATGCATTCCTTCCCAATAGGGCTGGTGAGTCAATAATGCAGTTTATTATAATCTTATACAGAAACAGTAGGCCAACCTTTTTTCTCTGTTAGTAAAGAGCAATAGGGTTACACCGATTATTTTCAAAACGATCGACAGGGATTTCAAAGATTTTGTTTGAATATTTTCTATTCGGTTATAAGTTTGGTACCAAGGATTCCAAATGATGGATGCAAATTCGAGTAGAGATCTTACACATGCCATATAAAGTAGTTCAAGCGTAAAAGGTTTATTGAATGACTTTATGTTGCGTAGAATGAAACCCAATGAGTTTGTGGGCTTTTTAGAAGATGTATTCAATATGATCTAAATATTCATTTAGAGTCAAATAATATCTACTCTTAGGTCTTTGATAAAAGAAATCAATAATTTTTTTCTACTGATAGAAGAGGAACGTGGTTCGGATGGTAAATGTGGATGATGGGTGATTTTCACGTGAAAATGCGTTACATTAATGCTTGGATATAGTTGATTTTTTAGTAGTTGATTTGTCTCTGTGTTTCCTGTCTCCTACATTATGGGTCTCTTTAAGATCTGTATTGACTCCTTCCTCTCCTCAAAAAAACCTTCCACACAGCATCCCCAAAGACGACATAGGCCCTGAGGGAAATTATTCTCCTCAAGGCTTCCTGCGTGTAGTAAACGTAAAAGAAGAATCTTCCATAATATAATTATGAAATTTCTCTCCTTAATTTCAAATGATGGCCTAGAACACCCTTGAAGGGTGAAAACCAAAAACATTTGCAAAAAAATCCCTAATCAATTCAAAACTTTTTTGTTTGTTATTTCAACAAAGACTAACATTCCCGGGATATGAATATGATACCACCAAACTATGCAAAAATATTGTTTGTAAGTAACTGTGATGTTAATTTTTCAGCTTTATAAGATGAATTGAAACACGTTCTCTACCCAATTTGAGATTGTGGTATAATGCCTTTCACGGGTTTTCAAGAAGACGGGATTCGGAAAATTCGGGATTTCAGTTTCCGGGATTTCGGCTTTTGGGATGCCGACCTATTGTTCGGTTCTCATTTTTTGCATAAGTATGTAGAACAATCTAAATGCGATCTCTAATATTTCTGACGTCAAATAAAATATAGGAATTTTAAATGCCGTACCATATTTCGGGAAATAAAGTTAAACAGCCATGTGGTAGGAGATGGCTTCACAACACGCTTTCAATCATTTTAAAATTATTGTGACCTTGCCAGGAATATTAAAATTCCGAAAGAATTTCAGAATTTCGGTTACCCGCAAAATTATGATATGAATTTTCTGTTTTCTTTAGTAAAATAAACAAAAATTTTAACAAAACAAAAAACGACTTAAAAAAATGCACTAAAAAGTAAAAAAAATATTTCGTACGATTGTTATTTTTGGATTCGGTGTCAGCCAAGGTAACTGCATACATAGGTAGTTATACATAGGTGAGATGTGGAGATCTTGGCTGACACCGACTCCAAAAATAACAATCGTACGAAATTATTTTTTAACTTTTTAGTGCATTTTTAGAAATCGTTTTTCGTTTTATTAATTTTTTTTTTGTGACGAGCGTGCGTAAAGAAGTTTTACTTCAAAAAAAGAATCATCGAAATCTGTCATTTGTCGCGCACATACTTATTGCAAATTTAAGACGTATTGGTTTTCTCCAGGATCCCATTGTCAGAACTAGACCAAATTAAAATGGGACTACATGGAAAGCACCAACTTTCTAATAAAAAAAGAATCATCAATATCGGTTCACCCAATCGAAAGTTCTGAGGCTACAAACATTAAAAAAAACCGTCGAATTGAAAACCTCCTCCTTTTCAAAGTCGTGTAAAATTATATATTATCGAGTATTCTGACTTACATAATACAATATTATAGCCACAAAAGCTTTCAAACCACTGAAATAATGAACTATTAAAAAAATAAATCTGTTTTACATTTTTATGTGGGTACTAGTTATTTATGGTAGGTATAAAATTTATTTTCAAATATTTCATATGTTTACGATTCTAAAGATGGAATTAACGTAGGTATGAAAAATGATGACCAAACGCTAGTTTCATGTGTAAACAAAACCAATTTAAAAAATGAAGAAAAAAAATTCCCCCGGATGATAATCTAAATATTATAATATTTTGACCTACGCTACTCACTCATTCAATATTTATCACGATCTATATTGATCGTCATCCATCAATATGGATTGTAGTAATACCATAGACATTCAATATTTACTGTGATCCGCAGATATTTATCAAATATCGTGATATTTATTGAACGCGTAGACTAGCGTATTGACGAATCACAACATGGAACACAGTATTTCTAGATACCTGAATTCCGCATCGTGATATGGTCTTGCTAAATATTAAACCTGCAGCCCACGCCTCAATCTTTATCACTATTCTTGGTCTCATGATACGAAATTCAGAAATCTAGACTTTATTGTGATTCTTCATCAAAATCGTCAATCAAAATTTTTGATAAAAATATTTACAAATAACAATAAATATTGAAGGTGTTGGTTTGTCTTTGGTATTCAAGTAATTCTATACCAGAAATTTAGGCTGAATTATTACCATAAGTTTAAATTGTTATAATATGTGGCGCTCGGAAATAAGTGGAGCAAAGCAAAGTTTAAAAAAAAGGCTTTATAAAAGAGTATTGTAATGTATTAGAAGAAACTAAAATTGAATGAAACTCATAACACGTCAGACCACCAGGTTTCACATAAAAATTCTGCCTATCATTCAATGGTGCACCGGCTAGTAAAAATTTGTTTATATTCTGTTAATTTCGCGATTGAACTATAAAAAATTAAACAAATTGCTCTAAATAATGGTTATTCCACAGATTTAATTGATAAAATCCTAAATAAGAAACTTAAACTCATTTCTACTAATACATTTTTATTTGGTACACCTGAAAATAATAATAAATCCCGTAAAGATAGAGATCATAAATTTAGCCACTCAGGCATTTACCAAATATGCTGCAATGATTGTCCTTCGTTCTACATAGGTAAGACATCTAGAAATATAAATATTAGAGTCACAGAACATTTATGATGCTTAATAAAAAAAATTAATAAATTTTTCAGAGTTTGCTAATCACCTAATTTCCACAGATCACACTTTTAATAAGGACACATGGGTTAAAATTCTTCACCGTAAAAATAAAAGCCAAAAATAAGATAACTTCGAAGCACTTCAAATCAGAAAATCTCTAAATAATAATGCTAGATTTGATAACGAAAGATTTTTTAAATATTTATATTGAGGGATCAGTAGGATTTATCGGACCAGTTAGGATTTCATCAGAGCCGAACCCTCTGATATGAAAATATCTGGAGTCGGTGAAATATTTTCCCATTATGTTTTTGGCGGATTGACGTATTGTTCTTGTATTGTTTTATTCTTATATAGTGCACTTACATTGCGTTAATTTACTAGATATTCATTTGTGGAAAAGTGTGTGGAAGGGTTTAGTCTTTCATTTGGGAAAGATTCAACCCGGACATAAAATCTGGAGCACCGTAAAAAACCAAATTAATTTATCTTTTAGTCCCATTCTAAATATTTTTCCAATAAACCACTCTGTTCTTCCAGGAAATCCCGCAATTACCCCCACCCCGTTGCTCACCCCTCACTCGAACACCTAAAATTTGTATTCTGTATAATAGGTTAGTTATAATATTCTCCTGACGAAGGAAGGGTGCTTCCGAAACCGGTAGTGTTTAAAAAATAAAAGTGGTCTACAACAAATTTATATGTGTTTTATTGTAAATTATAGCGAACCACAAAGTTAATGCTTTTTACAAATATGTAAAATTGAATGTTTTAGGATCATGTTTCCCGTACAAACGTAATCTAATACCTACCTACTCGTCTGCCCACACCATTCTTCACTTTACGTGTCTTTGTTACAAACAATTTGGCAGTACCTATGAGTAGAGTAGAGGCGTGCCGCCCCCTTCTAGATTCCTGAATTCCGTATCGTGAACCCTCTGATCGTGATAAATATTGAAGCGTAGGCTACCCGTTCAATATTATATCACAGAATTAAGGAATATATATTTATTGTAATCCGTCAATACGGTAGTCTACACGTTCAAGAAATATCACGGAATTTGATAAATATCACAACCCTGCCATATGTTGACGGTGAGGTGAGGTGATTTGCTAAGTTTATTGACTTAGCAGGAGTGCCCGGGTTCATGTCTAGGTCTTGGCGGTGGATACGTTTTACCCACATACTAGGGAGACATTTTGACCTCTCTAGCCGTACTCTTTCGACTCATACCTTTCCAGAACTTCCTCTCTTGCCTTTCCATATAAAAACCTCGACACAGCACCCCCAAATACGTTCTTAGGGATTTTCCGTAGAGCCTGTGTGGAGGTGTGGAGCTTATGTAAAAAAAAATACAACACGATGTCCTTGACAAATTTTTGCTGTAGACAATATCACAGGCTTTGATTAAGAGCAGTAAACATAGTATTCTACAATCATTCTGCAAAGAGTGCTGTAAAATGTTGTCATCGTTTTATTTTGTGTTTCATTGTGAACGATTATTTACCCACGTCTTATAAATTTTAATACTATTACGTAGGTTATTGCAAAATCAAAAATTGTTTTTTTAGACGTATTTTGTTCATAAAAAATGTCTGTTTACCTATGGAACCTAATTGAATGGAGAAATTTTGTACTAATATTACAACGCTGTGGAATCGATGAATTCGTACTAGAAATTCTTTAATTCAACCTTTGGTAGGTAAATAACAACAAGCGTCGTCGTCGCGAACAGTTATCGCTGCGTGTCCGTCCAAGACTAGGAAGATGCCAATTTCCTTTCACATTAGCTGTAAAAGGCAACTGTCGTGCCTTTAATGTCACGTTGGGACCAGGTACTGCTGAAATATTGTCCATTTCATTTTTCAATGTGTTTTATTTTTGTTTCATTATTATGAAGTCACACAACATCGTTTATAGTTCTTATCTATTCCAGTTTTTTTGTTTTTTCTAGATATTAACGTAAATGTGTTTTGTACTACTATGATAAAGATGTAAGTACAACATTTATAGTTTAAAAAAATTAAAAGTGTTCAATTCACACGCGGTAGAAATGAACCTTCAGAAAACTAAAGTAGACAATAGTAGTGCGATGGCTATGAAGCACCGCACAAATAGGAGAATATTATATCTCAATTTCTCGCAGGCAATTTTTTTTTATTTTATTTAATATAAGAATATTTTACATTGTACATTATTTTTGTGTTATTTCAACCGCCATGCTAGGGATGTCCCTGTGTTATCGCGGGTGAAGTTTTTAGATAGGAAATTATACATTGTAAAATAAAATTTAAGTTATACAAATTAAATCAAGTTGTTGCAAATTAAATCAAGTTGCAATGTTGCATAAATCCTATCGATGTTACGTGTTTGTCTCTTTTCAGTGTCGCTATGTGTCGTTTCATCAAGTTTCAAATCACAACGGTGTTAAAGAAGTTTTCACTTCAAAAATTATAAGAATACCGCACAATAGCCCCAATCTACTGGAGCCAGTGAAACTACGGCATACCCAAATAGGAAATGTTGTGAGGCTGAAGGTAGTGGGGAGGAGGAAGAGATGGGGAAGATAAAGGCGGGGAAGTACCTGGCTATTCAAATGTGGTCACCAAAGACGGCTATAGCCAAGAAAAGCAACATTTCGGTTATGAATGGTGGTCTTACACTGATAGTATCTAGCTAGCACTCTAATAAAATTTACTTGCACATGCCAGGATTTAAACCCGCGATCTTCGTATTGCTAGTCGAGATCCTAACCCCTCAACCATGGAACGCGTCAAGTTCTTATCATTTCAGAGTTTTTTTCTAGGTAGTCGTTGTTTTTGAAGAATGATACAATCTGATAAAAAGATTTACGGGTGATAGTAAATGTTATCTAGACGTTAAAAGCGGCTCTTTTGATTAACATAAAACAGATCTAGATTCCACGTGATATTTTGGTTCTTTCAAAATTTTATTTTGAGTCAAGTACCTGCGCTAAGATATTATCATGTACGAGTACTTACTATTAAAATTCCTCAACACTTTTTTATTAGCCACATTTGTTTATGCGCTGATAAGCGAGTATGTACTTATGGCCCGCTGCAGTGCTTAAAATAATTCACAATTGGCATTCAATTGCCTAGAACCGTTCTAAGAATTATTATTCGCGAGCCTTACCCGTTGACAGGGAATGCAAACTGGTTTTAATTATGCCGAATCAAGTACACAACAACCCATATACATAGCAAACTAGTATCAGCATGAACATTCATAATATTCGTTTGACCGAACATGTGAAACAGAACGCATATGGACTTGTGCAAATAAAAAAAATAACCAGTCATATTCTGTTTTGGAATGTAAGTAGTCCCTTTTAGAATAACTAACTAACCATTACGCGAGAGGACGGACGTTTCCCCGAGAGGACGGACTGCCAAACAACACGGTCTTGGCATATACTCCTTGCCTCTTTCACAATCATAATCGTCGCATACACCCTCTTCTTTTATCTGACTCTTCAAATGGCCCGAATCGAGTATCTGATTCACACAGTCGTGCCGTGTCTTTGTGGGACGTCTCCGACTTCTTCTACCATTCACATTTGCGTCATATATCCTACTATTATACATAAATAAATGTCAGTTCATTCATTTTTACAGAATAAATAATCCAATATTTTTTCAATGTGCATTAAATGATTAAAATTTAAATGGCGTTAGTGAAATCATTGACCTAGGTATAATGTTTGATAGCAAATTAACCTTTGTTTGCCATATAAATAATATTATCAATAAGGCCCTTAGGATTCGTTTTAAGAGCTGAAAAAGACTTCAAAAATTTAGGCACATTTATCGTATTATATAAAATTTCTATCAGATGCCAACTAGAGTATAACTCTACGCTATGGTCTCCATTTTAAAATATTTATTCCGAGAGCATTGAAAAAAATCAACATGAGTTCCTGAGGATTATAAACTATAAATTGCATCTTCCTGTACAAAATATTGATTCTAATTACCTACTGGATAAAGTGTCTCTATTAAAACTTTCAGGAAGATGAATTAACATGGATTTAATATTATTACATAAAATACTGCATTACAAAATTGACTGTCCTGAATGACTTCAATTAATCAACATCCATATTCCCAAAAGATCTTGCCGAAATTTACTACCCTTTTACTTTAACGATTCCGAGACTCACAATCTCGGAAATAAATATTCTGATCTAGGCAGATCTAGGAGATATATTTCACATTAAGAATAACCAGTATAAACATTGTTTATTCATATTCTTTTATTCATCTAGACACAAATAGTCGTGGATAATGTCTAATTAATTAATTAATAATGTTTGTTTATGTTGAATATCTTTTCATGTGAGACTTCTTACATTTTTACAAATGTTTTTATTTATTTTATATACCTGTAGGCTTTTGTTATTATATTTCTTCGTAATATTATATTTTCTTTATTGTTTTAATTTCAAAGTTTTTAAAATAACTTTGATACTTAACTTATAAACAAGAATGTAAAAGCCCATTAGGGCGTGTAATAAATAAATAATTACAATCCTTTCCTCGTTCATACCCTCTACATGCTCAAACCATCTGAGCGTTCCTTTCTTAATTTTATTCATTGCGCTCACATCAGCCTTGCATTTTTTGCGGATCTCCACGTTTCTCACTCGATCGTACATGATTTTATCGCACATTCGCCTCGGGGATCTCATTTCTACAGCATTCAATCTTCTTTCATCCTTCCTCTACTTGAAAGCCTCACTCCAGCACTCCAATGTGAACGGTTGACTTCGTTTCTTTGGACAGTTTTTTGTTGGCGCCAACGGCGTTCAGTCCTTCATTGATGGAGTTGCCTGCATTTAACCTTCTTTCAATATCTCTATCAGCCTTTCCATTTCTTGTAGACATACTTCCCAAATAAACAAACTCACCCATCTGCTCCAAGTATTCATCATTCACAACTATTTTGCACATTATTTTCGTACTACCTCTTTCTAGAATACATTACATTATTGCACCAACCTCAATACGCGTCTTCCACCGAGAGTTTAGTTGTAGTCTCATGCCTTATTCTGTTATGCGCTTTGCTATAGAAATAGTGAGAGATTACAGCGGAGCTATCAGCGGTATGCCTTTAAATAGACACAGTTTTCTGTTAACTGCGATACGCTCAGTAGAGGTTGGTGCCGATCTGCGTTCATTTGAAATCATAACGGTGTCCCGTTACGTCGTTTAATAATACATAATGCTTTATGCTGCGATTCACGCGAAATGAGATAAAATTGCATAATAATCCTAAAACGATAATAATTAAGGCAACACAACCATCCTAATAATATCGGAAATTATTAGACCAACAAAGCTTGCATGCTTTGAAATGGCATTCCATAATGTAATCATATTCGGCAATATACACAGACAAAGCTAATTGTTACTTTATCCAAAGTTTTTTTTTTCTTCAATGATTATTTATTGATATCTTTTGTGAATTTAGGGCTGATTATAAAAAGCATGACACGTTCTTCATTTTTATAACTCAGATACAATACGAGCAAACAAAAAATTGCTAACGTTGTATGACTAAGAAATTTAGAGCCTCGAATTGGACAATCACGAATCGTCCGAATACCGCGTGAAATTTAACGTAGTTAATATTCACAGGTTTTTTTCTGGTCGTTCTTAAAACTAAGTGCTGAATTCTGAGTACCGCGGACAATGCTAGTTATATTATTCTTCTAGTAAACTTATTTTACGGAGTGGTGGCTAATTAGACCATTGTTCTTTATCCTTTCAGAGTAGAAGCACATTGACACGAATGGTTTCAGAATAATCCGAGATAGGTAAGTAAGTGCTCAGAGTGAGGCGAACATTTTAAGCAGCTCAACCAATTTATCTCCACCTTTATTCCTCAACTCTGCGCGTCTTTATAACTAGAAAATCGTGCGGTTGTAAAACTTCATTAAGAACTGTTTGAACGTTGCATATTTTTGTTAAAGTTCATGTTTATGCATGTAATGTTGGTACTTCGGACACGTTTTGTTATTCTCAAGACGAAACAACTAGTAGAACGGTGAAACGCGAATTTGCATAATTATTTTTTTGTTTCTTTACCAGATTGCCGGGTAAATTCTAATACTTACAGTTTTTCTTTACGATGTATACATATGATTATAATCATTTTTTACGTAATATTTACATTATTTATTCTAGGATTTTGAATTTGTCAAGACGATATTCTTTATTCCAATTGCGAGAACAAAAATTTTCGACAAAATAAATGTATTTACGGTAACAAATTATTATCGAACAATCTCTAAATAACTTATTACAATAATCTTTCACCGGTAGGTAATTATTTTGGTTGAGATTAAATTACTTTCATATTAAATTAAAATTTGACAGATAACCTGCGTAATTTGTATTGGGGAGAATAATTGACATATTTTATAAGCCTTGTGTTTTTGTCAGTCTTCCAACAGTTATCATGTATAGAAGATGTCCTAAAAATAGGACGAAGAATATTGATAGAATATTTTTTACTGACCTTACCTTAAAATAATCCCATATAAAGAATATTTAAAACGACCTTTAAAATTACTGTATGTTCACATTCACTTTCTCTTCACGGTCACATCAAACATCACAAAACACAATGCTTTGGCAAAAGCAGTGTGGTAACAGAAAACAATACATTTGAAGCAAATGTAACCAATTATAAACTCACACACAACTTTTACACAATTTATTTTAAAACAATCAACATTACTGGTTTGGTTTGTGTTTAATTCATAAATGTCTTAATTTGATAACGTACCGGCAAGTTTATGTTAGAATTTTGATAAATTTATTTTCCCGCGCGTTTTGGACATCTGAGCGAGAAAAGCAACATGGCGACTGTTCCCGCGGAGCCTGCGACCGGAAGGAGAGTCGCGGCCTCACTGAGCAGCCATTCCGGTGTGTTTCCCCGCTACAGGCAAACCGACAACCGACCGTTACATTCAAACTACTGCAAGAGAATCCAACAATCTATAATCAAAAGTAACGAGGCTCGCATCCGCTCCGAATTAAATGCCCAATAAACAAAACGCCTCTTTCGCCTCGGGTTTTACTATTCTTTTCAATTTTTTTTTTGCCAACTGACTTTGACAGGACTGTGATTGTAACACAATGACGCACTTATCTTTTACAATCCGCTCTGAAAGAAATCTTGTTGAACGTAGATAGTAGTGATTTGAGATTTTGAGATTGGCGAATAGAAAGGCATCATCGACAATACTTCCTTTTTTAAAAATCAGATAACTTTTTATCATAGGAATTTTTAAAATTATATTTGTTATTTTTAAATACCGTATTTGCAATTCGTGCGTCCTACATCGAAGCAACACGTTCAAACGTTACAATAAATAATCATAACATTGCTGCAAAAAAGTTTATTTCCGTTGTGAAACACGCAAGTGATCTATTCAAACTGTTATTTTTTTTAACTTCTCACTATAGTTTCAAATGCCAGAAGAGATCACGTTATCCCAGATTTGGAGAGTGAGATGAAACTGAAGTTTACTGATAGTAACTAAAGTGAATTAAATAAGGTTTTTTTAACATTAACTCCACACAGGAAGCCCTGAGAAAAATAATTTCGCACAGGGCATATGTCATCTTTAAGGATGCTGTGTGGAGGGTCTTTTTGAGGAAAGGAAGGAGTGAACATAGGTCTTGAAGAGACCCATGTTATAGGAAGGAGGAAACACAGAGGCCAGCAAATCGTTCAACAGCCGAGCTGTTGAACACAAGAACGAGTTGAAGAAGCGACCCGTTCTCATATGACAAATGTCAACCGTGTATGCACCGGTGCTGAAGGGAACAATGACGCTAGTTCCTGCATCTTTCATTGAAATACTGGTAGAACAAGAATAGCATACCTACTCGACGCCTGTTCTCTAAAGATTGCAATCCGTCTGTTAAGATGGAAGAATCTATAAATCGGACCGCCCGTTTCTGCACAGACATAAGGTTATGCCTACAAAACGGAATTCCGAAATCGGTCGCAAGCATAAAGATTTTTATTAAAATTACTTGTGAATTAACCAATTTAGAAGTATTTTATTATTCTCCGTTCGGTATTTAAAACCGCGAACTATGTGTCCAAATGCCACAGAGGTCATCCGAAAACATTTTGTTTCGTTGTAAACAATAATCAACGACTTACCTGTTTCAAAACGCAGAATAAGCAGATTATTATGTTACATTTAAATATATTTTTAGATAAACGTTTTATATTTTTAAACTTTTTTGAAGAACTAAGCATGCCACAAGGTTTTGGTAGGTACCAATGTAGTTTGCCGCAAACAAAGATTGAAAATATCGAGTGCTAAGAAAGAACCCGATAAAAGGATTCCAGAAGAAGTTAAAGAGCTTATGGAAGAATGTTTGAAAGAAGTCTCAAGAAAAATAAAGATTATTTATATCAGGAAAACCAGTGTGGAAAAAATTGGAAATCATTTAATGTTGTCGTATTTTTTTATGGCGTTTCGACGAACTGTGATCAACAAACTATTTATAGCAAAACGGGGTTTTGTACAAACTAAGTAAAAGGACTGGTAAAAAAGGTGACAATAGACAAGTCAAAAAAGTGACTTTTCAACACCCCTTTGAAATCTCATTGAAAGTGATGAAAAATAGCCCCTTATCTAACCTGACCTAACTTATTTTACTTAGTTTTTTTTTTATTTTTTTTTTATTTCTTCGCTTTTCGAAGGAGTGATGAAGTTGTCCGGCCACATGTAAAATAATACATAATTTTTTTACATTTTCTGTCCTTCACAATAAATTTGTGTATTAAAAAAATGTTTTCTATCATTTTCTTTATATTTTATTTTACTTCACAAGAGCAAAATGCACAGAATTTTTACCGAAGTCAATCATAATTATTGCCAGCGGAACTATGGCCACTCCGTTCAGGAAATGTTGTGAAGCTGAATAGATACTGAGCGAGGAAAACTGTAATAATTGTAAGAGGAAGAAAGTGCCTTGGTATTCAGAACAGGTCAATAAACAGAAAAAGTCAGTTCAAGAAACGTTTCGCTAGGATGAAACCAAGACAATCTTCTACTCAGAAAATTCTTATAATGTACCTACTACTTACTTTTATACAGTGTTAACAGGTTTACTCATTACAATTCAGAAAATCATAATAGCTCCTTAAATAAAAGTCCTTAGTTTTCACGATATAAGTTAGTACTTTTACGAAAATCGATACCAGATTAGTTCTTCAATTGCCGCAGAGAGAAAAATTCATAAAAAGTGCTATTACGATATTCTGGTACACCTTTAGTTGAAAAAGTTGAGTTTTGAGACACTTTGTATAACATATAATCATTTTTTAATGAAGTTGTGATTCCACAAAATGTTTCGAGCTCACAATCTCAGAGTCCTCAGCCGAGCGAGGACTTGACTTCAAGAATTCTACGCAATAGAGATTGACTAATTTATTTGTATATATATATGGGCGGAGATACTACGTGGTTGATATAAAAACCACTGAAAATATTGGTACCGTCACACATGGCCATACCCAATAAAATCGTAGAGTGTAGAATACGAACTCTGTACAATATCTTACAATTTATTTTTGCTGTTCTCCGTTCGTGTTTATTTCAGTTTCGCATTAGGGCATAATCAATTCAAGACGATTTCACTAGCATGGATATTGTTGAAGTTGCGATACCGCACGCCTCGCGTGATAGAGGCGTACCGCTGATGGCTCCGTTCAAACCTCTTTGTCTTTCTTGTTCTTATAACCTTTGTATCCGTGTTACAGAAATAGATGTTCAAAGGGCGCTCTGAGAGATAGCACTACATTTCGATCAACATTGTTTTCGTATGCATTACGGAGTAGTAAGATTTTTTGTTGTTGTCTAAAACCAGCTGATGCCTTCATCGTTGCCAGGGCTTTACGCAGAGTTTTTCGAAATCAGATATCTATACAATCTATTTGACGGCTAGCGTGGTCAGGGGTAAGGCCATTGACTCGCAATCTGAAGGCCGCGGGATCGAATCCCGGCGTGGGCAGATACATTTTATTTGATTATTTTGTGTTATTTTACAATTAATTCAATAAAAATAATATATATATAAAGTGTATTTGCGGCACGTTTCAGAGTGGTAGATACTTTCAGTATCGCCCAAGTGTAAGACCACAATTCAGAATTGAAAAGTTGCTTGAAATGGCTTTAGCCATGTTTTGTGACCAGATCTGAATAGCCAGGTACTTTCCCACCTTCTTCTTCCCCATCTCCTCCCCTTGCTCACTACCTTCAGCCTCAGTACATACCCAATTGGGGATGCAATAGTCTCACTCGCACCAGACTGGAGCAGCTGAGATTCTTGTGAAGTATTCATATAAAAAATAATAAAAAAAATATAGTTACCTTACTCTTATTTTGATAGTCAAGTGTGCAAAATAAAGTTTGAAATTTGTATAAAAATCAAATCCAAATCGCCCTCCCGCTACAGACCTTCTACTTTATATAAATCAATTGTTAAAAAAAGCTTTGCGCAGAGTAGGTATTTCAAAATCAAATGCAGACAGTGACCTTCCTGTTTTTTTGAAGGTCAAGTGTGCAAAATTTCATCAACTCGGAATGAAACTGTAGATTTGTATAATAATTAAATCTCTGCCGCCTACCCGGCGTCTGCCATGCGGCCGCCCACCCGCTCGCCACCCACAGACACTCACATTTATGTAAAAGACAAATTGGTCATTTCATATTATGAAGCCAAATCGGCCTGTGTGAAGTTTATAATATGAAATCAAATGTTCAGCACGCGGATCTGTCTTACCAATAGGTGTGTAACACACGAGAACCGATGTTTCTTTCTTTATTGGGCGTAAATGAAATAAACTAAAATTTTAAATTGACGATAAAATTGCGTGACCACGATACAAGCAATCAAACAGAAAAAATACTGTTATTTGTACCAAATTTTTTATAAATTTTGCGCGTGTTCTAACTTTTAATAACCTCATTGTGCTCGGGTCTCGTGACGCTATACACTCAATGGAGTTTTTGGGCGTGGCCCTAAGAGTATGAATATAGTTCCATGGCGTGGCCAATACAGATCACATATTATATATTCTATTAGTGTATGACAGAAGCCATAATCTTCCGCTCCCCTATCATTGAAGAGCAGGGAAAATAATTTATTTTTACTTGGATCTATGACCTTGAGAGCTGACAGCTGCGTGACTACGGCAGGGGGCTTGCAACATTTTCAAATATCGCTCGGCTAGCAAATCACGGTATATCATCTAGGCCACGCCCACGCGTATAATATATGATCTGTCTAGCACTAGACTAGACTCTATTGTAACATTTCTATATGAATTGTGCGAGCGATATGGTTATATCGGTTTTGTCGCTTTGAGAGTACACCGTCGAGTGCCACTGCCTTTATGATTTTGATAAGAAACGTTAATAATATCTTATTGAAAAACTAACTCGTCCTTAAGCAGCATCACCACAAATATGACATAACAACCGACTTTAAGAAAATATATTAATATAATAATATAAACCCCCGCCCCAGTCCCCCCCCCCCCCCCCCCTCCCGAACTCTGAGCGAAAGAGACACTTTCACCTCAGACTGAATACCAAAAGACTCAAAAGATGAAATCGTCAAAATATAGGTTTTATACTTCCCATTTTTCTTCTCCATAACTGGACCGATTTTTAAGGTTTGTTTTACAAACTGTATTAGAAGCAAATATTCAATATCTGTAAGTTTTGATTACTGAAAGTCTGTTAAAGGGTTCAAAATAAGAAATTTTAACGATGTTTGAAGGGGTTCAAACACACAAGTAACTTATCAAAAAGAGCTAAAAGTACCGAGATGCTGGTGGTCGATATCTATTTTATATTAAAAAAATATTTGCACTGGCTTCAAAATCCAGACAGGAATTTGGGGAATAGACAAAACGCCGCAAGGTTTCTTCTTACACGATAATTTTATTCCTATATATAACTATCAGTTTTTCTCAAAAAATTGTTGTATTTTAATAACTGAAATATTACTTAGCCCTATTCAAATATAACCATTTTAAATTGTCTATCCAATTTCGAAAGCAGGTAAACTAACTGTCAAAATTAATTGATACAAATTGGATATTGACGGAGCTCGTTTTCTTCACTAATGGTATTCTACAGATTCTTTGGAAGAATATGCCTATATTTAACCTAACCTGGTCCCATCTAAATTTGAGATTGTGGTAATTCTTTATGTTTATACATTCATGAAAGCTAAATATCAGTTATCTAAACAAGAAAAAAGTCGTTTATTTAAGAAACGGCTTTCAGAGTTTGGCTTTTGGAAAATTGATCTTTCCATTCGCACTCATCCACTTTATGTGATTATTCTTAAAACTTCTAAAGTAAAACTCTGACAAACTAAAGTTGATAAATTGAAGAAAAGCCAATCAAGGTCAAGTCTTTTAGAAGTTCGTGCCTCTAGAATACAATCATCCCTCTGACATTATTGTACATTACATCATCAGCAGATTTTGGCGTAAACCAATTGGAGGTCATTCAAATAAAAACCTTAACAGGTTCTCTAATTATATAAGGGTGAAAAAAATTCTAGAAAAATTGTTGGAGAATCAAATGCCACTTTTAAGAATATGTGACGAGACAACATATTTGAACTCCAATAAAACAGGCTGTAACAGCACGTTCATTACGGATTTTAACTGATCCTGAACTTATATTGAACACGAAAATTAGATGTTTTTTTGCTGTCCCATGATATTTTTTCCCACCAAATACAAAAAAATCAAAAGTCGCCACTGATCACACTCCTACACATCACGACGGGATCACAAGATACGCGCACTG
Organism: Limnephilus lunatus; assembly: GCA_917563855.2. NCBI lineage: Eukaryota > Metazoa > Arthropoda > Insecta > Trichoptera > Limnephilidae > Limnephilus > Limnephilus lunatus. The sequence goes on along the minus strand of OU830597.1, from coordinate 79,904,005 downwards.
TTTGTTGCTACTCATTTGCGACGTGTGATGGAAATTAACTTTTTTTTATTGAAATAAAAATCATCGGACGGAAAATGATTTCTACACTTCTACTCCAAATATGCTCATAGTTAAAATCGCGTTTTAAATCCTTAGGGTGGGGGCGAAAAATTGTACCTATTTAAATAATAAAAAAACAAACAATATCGATCCATTTCATGAATTTCGTGTCCTACAACAATGTTCAAATATTGTAGAAATGGTAATAAATCGAAAAGTTTTCATCAATTGCTTGGTCCAGCCTAGGAGAAGCGTGCGACGCACGTGCCGTGAGCAAAAACCAGTATGAAGCAATATTTGAACCAAAATTTAAATTCAATTTTTATAAGAAAAACTTTCTTTTTAAACTTTTTTGAAGGTTATTCCCATCAGTGAAATATATCATATTAGAATAAGTTAACAATAATAATCTAAACGAAAATATGAAAGAGAACAAGACACAGAAAAACAGAAAAAGACAATCGTCGCAACTGGGAGTCGAACCCAGACCCCTCCGTCTTACCGGGACGAGCGCCTTAACCAATTTCCTTAAATTATATTCTAAATTATTAAATTATTCCTTTTGCCACCTTAAATTTTTTTAAATTAAAATTAAAATTGCCACCTTAAATTTAAAAAAATTTAAGGTGGCAATAGCGGAATTGGTTAACGCGCTCGTCCCGGTTAGACGGAGGGGTCTGGGTTCGAGTCCCAGTTGCGACTATTGTTTTTTTCTGTTTTTCTGTGTCTTGTTCTCTTTTATATTTTCGTTTAGATTTAGATTATTATTGTTAACTTATTCTAATACAAAATGTAAATATATTCGAAATACTATTACGACCATAAATGCCTTAATAAATTATTACATTCGAATTTAATCTATTTCGTGAATATTTTAGAAACAAAAACCATTTCGTTGACAAATTAAATCATATTATGTTATTAAATTTGATATGTGATCATACACGAATAAATAGATTACGAACAAAATGTTACAGATTTCGTGAAAATCTTCGAAAATTTGGCATAAAAATAGTAAAATTAATTTGAACTTCGATTTCATTTCAATGTTTTACTAAAAAAATATTATAATTTTATCACTCAGTGGGTACAGGATAACTATTTAACCTTTGCCATAAATTCAACTACGCCTAGAAAAATAAGTTAATAATAATAATAAGGTGTATTGCGGTTTCGCAAATGAACAAGTTATATGTTTGATTTCAGATAAAAACAAAATAATGGTAATTTAATCATTTGATTGAAACCTAATACAAGAATACCCTACCGCATTTTTATAGCAATTGCGAAATATTATTTTTATTTTTTATTTATTTCAATGCATTTAATTTTCTTAACATTTCGTACTCTTAGAATAAGGAGTTTTTATTTACCGACATATATACATTAAATTGCTGAACTCGCTCAAACTCCGCTAAGAACTGAAATAGAAAGATAGTATTATTTTATGGAATATATTTATACCCCTTAATAATAAACTTGTTTTAAATTTGAAACGACTTATGGACAGCCATTTATGTACGATAGACGATTGTTTATCAGTTATGTAAATTTTAAAACACGTTTATTTTTATGGCCCGTGTTCTTCGTCTTTTAACAGAAATTACTACCCACAGGATAGGATTATTGTTGTTTATTGTTTATTGATTACAATGGTAAAATCATTATTTACTTTTTGATTTTCCTCACTAGTGCTAAGTCTACGTTATGACATGGGGTTAACAATATAAAAATATACTGAAAGAACATTATTTTAAACGAATATAAAAAATTGAATGACGAAGGTATATGAAGGCATGCATTATATGTTATTATTGGAATATATATAATACTGTCGCAGACCCGTTAAAAGCCACAAAATGATATTTTAATAATTATTGTAGCTAGAAAAATTAGTGAAAAAAAAATCTCAGTATAATTCAATAAGAAACATTGTCAATTTTACAGACGATCAAAAATTAAAATTTCGAATGAACACCGTAAGTAAACTTGAAACATCTGTATCAAAAATTCAAACTCTTTTAAAAATTCGTTTTAAATATTAAGATAATTATTAATTAATTCATTAAAATTTTGGTACTTTTATCGCTTGTCAAAATTGTTCCCAAACTCAGTTCGAATTTTGAAAATGAAACTTGAATTCAAAGAAATAGTTCTGGAGTTCCATTAAACCGAAATTACAGAACAAGTCATAATCGAAAGTAGTACTTTTAATGCTATTCATTTATGAAGGACGAAAACAAACGTTGGTAATCTTCGGCATGCACAAACATTTATCCAAACTTTTTTGTTAAATAAACAAAATATTAAATGACTGAGTATATTTATTCTAAAAGGCTTTCATATAAGCACAGCCAGATACAAATAATTTACTTGACCAAAAGAAAATTTAATTAAAATTTCCACATAGTACAGGCAAGGGCTTTTTCTAGTAGTTTGATTTTCCTATGTTCCTCCTGCAATACCAGTATTATTATAAATAGATATTTTACTTTCGTGACATTACATTCCCTAAAGTAAATAAATTAGATATCGAAATCTTTTCTTTAACACAACTTATATCATTTTTCGAGAAATATTAAGTAGTTCCGTAATCAGTCTCTAGGAAGGAACCCCAGTGTAATCAATATATATTATAAAAGAAAGTACTCGTATACTACAATGTGCGTGCCGCTAAAACTCAGAAACTAGTCCCAGTACGATCGAGGGAATTTTATGGTTTGGTAGCCCTCTATCCCCTATCAATGAAGACGTTTCCCGTTTTCACATGAAAGGTGTGCTTTTTAAGATATAAGGGCAAAAAGTTTCGCCCTCCAGATATTTCTAGAACAGTCCATAACATTTGAGAGTATTCGAGAGCATTACACAATATTCCAGAACATTCTGCAATGTTGTGGAATGTTCGGGAATAGTCTGAAACGTTGTGGAATATTCCAGAACACTGTCAAATATTGTGGAATGTTCTGGAACATTGTCTCTGAGCGAAGCCGGGTACCGCTCGAAGTGTATTATTTTATAAGTAAGAAGAGACTGGATTATTTCAAAACAAACCATTTTTAATTTGTTTCTGTCCAGTATGTCCGGGTGTATGCTCGTAATACCTACGTAGTTTATTTAACACTAGATTGGATTATCACTCACAATAATTCAATATATTTATTTAAATCTGAATACATAAATTGCTCCAGTCAGTGTCCGTAGAGCTTCTTGCAAACATATTAATTTGTTAACACGCTTAGTCAACAGAAAGTTTGCGTGTCATCGATTACACAAATAGTAAAAAACAAATAACGTAACATTTCAACTACGGGTCATCGCAGTAAAATAAGCTTGTATCAACATTGATTTTTTAATCGATTACTCGGCGGTGTACGGAGTTTTCAATTTAATTGTGTTTCCTCACCAATTTTATTACGAAACCTTGCACTTTAAATCAAAATCCATACAACGTAAATAAGTAACCTATCTGATACTTATGATAAGAAAATCATATTTAATTTTACTAGCGAGTTCTCTGCATGTGTTGCAATGCCACTAATAAAGATATTGTTTCTCCCTGCTTGTCTTTTGTAATTCGTCCCGTTCCCCTTCCGTCTCCCTTTCCTCTCCCATGTCCACTTTCTCTCACGCGTTCCCCCTCCAATTTCCCCGCCTTCCCTCTCTACTCTCCCGCAAAACCAGCCTGCCACGATCCTCTCCCCTCTCCCGCGTTCAATATATTCAGTCCCGGTACATTCAAACTTTCAAACAGCTCGCGTGCCACCTATTGCAATTTTTTTTATAATTTCTTCTTTTTTACATGTTACAAACATTCATTTTTGTATATTATAAGAACAATCGATCAAATTTGGTACCTAACATTGGTATCAATTTATAATAATGGTGGCGCCAATTGATATTTTAATTATAAAATTGTCTATTGCTCAAAGCGCTTTTCCTTTTGTATCTTGATGCCCCAATTATCCATTCCCTTTGCCAAAGACCTAAAAGGTTGTCAGAACTGCATTTAGTTTTGCTACAAGACAAGCGTTGCAGTGCATATTTGATTATTATTGCCGCCATTGTATTTTGATCCGCCGCTGTAAAGCAACGTGTGTCGCACCTTGTATTTTGTTCCTCGCTACGCGCAAGTGTGATTTATTGTTCTGGCCCGCCACGCAGTAGTGTTTTGTTGTTACCGCTCGCTACGTACATCGTAGTCATTGGAATTTACCCGCCAATTGTTGTGAAATATCTCTAATTTGTTCTTGAACCGCCGCTATACAAATACTGTTTTGTATTAATTGTGAATAAGACATTGCTTGAGAACCAGCAGCCTAATAAGGAAAGGACGAGGAAATAAAGGTAGGTCTTTGGCATGTTCCCTGAAACCTACCTCTTTCTCAAGGCGTTTTGAGTTTTTTAGTGAATAATTTTGTTGCACCCGTAAACGAACGGATTTTAATTGATTCGCACCACCAATAATATAATGTTCATATAGATTCAAAGTATTCGATTTTGATTAGTACCATAAGTGAGTACGATTAAATTCCTTAATTTAAAAAGTTTATTCGATTATTGAATTTTGATTAAACAATTAATATTTTTAAAATGTCATATTCAAATTTGTGACATTTTTGTAAGAATTTTTGTAATGATTAAAAAAACTTTTCAGATGAATTGTCACGTGGTTGTAATAATCCAGAAACCTTCGCGAGGGTGGAAAAAGGTATTTTGAAAGTTTGAAACATTTCCTATGCTTAATAAAGCAACGCTTAGCGGACATACATACAAATATTTTTAGATTTTTATATATATATATAGATAGATTAGAACAACTTTTTTTTACAACTTTTGAAGGTTACTCCCATCAATTTAATATATCATTGAAGAAGAAGATGAGACTAACAATCTAATCGAAATATATTTTGACTATTAATTAAGACTTTTACAAAAAGGTGTTACATATAAATAAAATCAGATATATCTATCCGAGACACTATCTAGGTTACAAACCAGTTCATTGAACGATTGTTTTCAATCAAAATGGTAGTTGCCTATAAAAAAATAAAAATAATATTCGAAGATAATATTGCTGCCCACAACAGATACACTCATCTATATAAATATATATTTTTAATATAGGTAGGTGGATACACGACTATATTCATTGTCCATATATGTAGGTAGATATTATTAGAAGCCAAGGTAAACTATTTAAATGCCAAAAGCTTTCATACATTTAAACGATCCAGATAGCGAAATGGCTGCATAAAACAAGATGTTTGTTCTAATTTTCTTTGGCATCTCTCGAGCCCCCAATTAGGCTGATCTTCACGAAAAGTTGCCAAGAGGAGCTTCCGAGATAGAGGCGCGCTAAAGACACTCTTTGGAGTGCACTTTTTACAGCCGCAGAAAGTTTTTTCCGTCTTTTATTCGGGCGCGCGGCTCTCGGAGACGTGGTTTACCCGGAACGACTGCCGAGGGGAATCGATCCGGAGACTCGAGGGCACTGAACAGCTTATCCCAAGATTACCTACCAAATAGAACAGTTTTGTAGCTACTCCTGTTCACAGACAAAAACACACAATTACATAGCCTACAGCATATACCGCCACATCGAAACAAACGCAGCTATTAAAAGACTTTTGTTTACACTCGTGTATGTTTTAAGGTACCTATCTAATGCACTTCCAAGTAATGCAAAATCGTGTGTTTTTTGTTTGAAAATTAGATCGCTTGGACGTTTTGTATACGCTTTATATAAAATTAAATACTGCGAGTATAACACATATTTGCCTATGAAACAATCGAATATTTTTATTGGTCTTTTTATAAGCACAGCAAAAAATAAAATAACAGGCCTAAAAAAATGATTTTAAGTTGAAAATTCCGTACTCATTTCCAAAACTCTTTTCGGTAATGGTTTTATAGGTAGTACTTATAAAGCGGAAAAATGAATTCTTAAGAAAATGATCGTAATATATTTAAATATTTGTGCCTGAACTTTGCAAAATAAAATAAAACACGCCTTTTGGTGATTTTTGACTAAATGAAAACCGGCAAATAGTATTTTCAATGGGAATTTAAACCTTATCATAGTTGTTGTTAGCGGCCTGATACCGAATTTTGCAACATCTGGTGCATCGCCTTAATATTGTTAAAAGTAGTAAGATACCTACATCATATCATATAATAAACCACCTTCTGAATAAGGACAAGTCTGACTATAATTACTCACATACTTCACAGAAGCCATAATATATTATAATCTCTTTAATATATTAAGTCCTTAAAGTTAGATCAATTAAACCAGAAGCAGGTAAGGCAAAACTGAGCTTACTTTGGGAGTACGCTTATGACCACAATAAACTTCTAGTGGTTTACCTGTTCCGTGTGCGAGAGGGACTCACGACCGCATGCACTTTGAATACTGAACAGCTGGGATGCTACTTTCAGAATCCGATTTCAAATAAAATCTATACATTTTTAGCTATTGCATGTACTATTCCCAACCTTCATCTTGCTTATCTCCTTCTGATATTCATTTGTAAAATTTGTAATATAATCGTGGGGTGTTGTTTATCCGTGGCTTGGCGGCGGATGCATCTATCCACCAACTGCGTGGCGGGCCGAATTCAGAGAGATTGGTTAAAGCACTTTTGACCTCTTTAGCTGGACTTTCTCTACCGATGGGTCCATCACAATGAGAGGATTAATACGTCTGTCACTCCTGGACACACTGATCCCCAGATTCTTACCAACCCCTCGTAGCTTTTTCCTCTTCTTCCTTTCTGTAAAAAGACCTACCACACAGCAACCCCTAAGATAACACAGGCCCTGAGGGAATTTGATTTTCCTAAGGGCCTACTGTGTGAAGCTACTAAAAAAAAACATATGTCACAATTACTAATTCTTCTTCGTTCATATGGTGGGGAGGGAGTCGGAGGGGGACATCTAGGTCTGCGAGCCAATCTCTGGCCCCAGGCATCGTCCTATGGACCCATAGACATATGAATATTAATAGACTAGAACAGAAAGGCGAGGGGTAGAAACCAACTACAGCGGGACGAAGGGCAGGAAGACGGCTTTGGTGATACGTGATTCGTCAAAACTCAATCTGACAGTATATAGGCATCTCGCATTATAATATCACACTTTCGTTCTTAAAAGTAAACTCTGCTTTTGAATGAATATACCTTTTTACATGGGAGCGTGAATTGTTCGCCGCGTAATGAACACATTTGCGAAGTCCAAATATGCACAGTAAGGTCGCCTATAAGGTCGAGTTCAATATTTTGTTGCTGTATTAAGTGAAGAGACTTTTATAAATGTTTCATAAGAGGTAACAATAATATGTCAATGACAGTTGTTGTGTTTTTGTTTTTCTCTTGTTAAATTAATGGTTTATAGCAAATTTTAGTGCCAAAATTTACAAACTATGCAATAAAACCAAACAAGGAGTGTTTCTAACCAGTTTTAGTGCTAACACTATTCTCCAAGTGTCTTGGTTAGTCAAATACTATAGTAAACAATCATTTCTCTAACCTTAATCTGCAATGAAGCGAACACCACCTGGCTCGCCATATCAAACTCCTGACTCTGATGTCGAAGAAGATGAAGTGCTTCCCAAAAATGACCCTGCCCAAGTGTCCGCTATTAACCCAGATTATGAGACACCCCTAATACCTGAATGTGACACTACTGGATATGTCAAACAGCTGGCTGAGAAGGTCCAGGCCGCAATGGCGATTATAACTGATCCATCATGCCGAGCCACTAAAGATCAGCAGATCAGGATTCAAAAGGAGCTCATCAGTGTTCTCTCCATTTCCAATATGATGGCTCTGGAAATGGGTAAACTGGAAGGTGCCCTTTCTGTGTTTACATCCAAGTGCATGCCTAATAAAACACCGACTGCGCCCACCCGTGCCTGGAATACTGTCGCTGCTTCCTCTTCTGACACCAGTGGAACTCAATATCCTTGCTTGCCACTTATTACAAGAAATAATGCTCTTCCTGGCCCTGCTAGACCTTCAGTTCTCGTGTTTCCAGCCAATAACACCCAGTCCACTTCCAAGGCCACCATGAAAACCCTGAAAACTGCAGTCAATCCTGCCACCTTGGGCATACGAGTAACTGGAATGCGAGAACTGAAAAGTGGTGGGGTGATAATCCACCCTAGCACTTCTGCTGAAGCGACGAAATTGGCAAATGCTCCAGCTTTATCTGAAGCTGGTCTTAAAGCAACGATCGCCCCAAATCGCCTCCCTCGTATTGCGATACATGACCTCCCTCAAGATATTTCGTCTGAGGATATTATCTCGGCGATTCATCATCAATCTTCCAGCGACACTGGTCTCTCATTAGAAAATTTAAAAGAGAACATATCTTTCTCTCATAAATCGGGCCCTCGCACTGGTAACTGCATCCATATTTTTAGAGTCCCTTCATCTGTTCGTCACTCTCTAATATCCCGTACAAAACTTGCCATTGACTGGCAGCTACACCGCGTAAGAGATTGGGTAGATAGCCTGAAGTGTGGCCACTGTCAACTATATGGCCACATAGCTTCCAAGTGCCAAGCAGACTTACCCACCTGTGCCCACTGTACCAAAGTTGGCCACAACCGAGATGTCTGCCCCAAAAAGGAAAAATCTCCATTATGTGCCACCTGCACCTTCTTCAGAAAACCGGCTTCCCACAAAACTGGAGCTCAAGACTGCCCTGCTCGCCAAGCTGCTGAGAGACGTGAACTTTCTAGGATAAATTTTTTAGGTTGAATCTGAAGAATCGTTCTGTGAATAATTCCTTCTCAACGTACTACCAAAACGTTCGTGGCCTAAATACAAAACTGAACACTATTCGCTGTAACGTCAGTGTATGTCTTTACGACTTTTTATTTCTTACCGAAACATGGCTCTCGGATAATGTCTCATCTGCTGAACTTGGACTGTTTGACTACAACATTTTTCGCTGTGACCGTTCTACTTCTTCTGTGAAGAGTAAAGGTGGTGGGGTGATGATATGTGTAAATAAAAAATACCCTTGCCATGTTCTAGAAACATCTAACAATGTTTCTGATCAATTGTTCCTATGTGTTATATTTGGTACCAAAAAGCTTGTACTTGGTTGTGTTTACATTCCTCCTTCCTCTTCGGTAGAAGTCTACAAGTCGCATACTGCTTCAATTGAGCGTGTCTCTAGAAACGCTGATTCCTTACTTATATGTGGCGATTATAATTTACCTAAAATATTGTGGCTGAATGACAACCAAGGGGTCAAAACTCCTACTAGTAATCTTTCGCAACAAGCTATTGAAATTGTAAATTTTTTTGCCTTTATGAATATGTTTCAAGTAAATTCAGTTACTAACTATCTAGGTTCTTGCCTTGACTTAATTTTCACTAGCATACCTAATGTCATAGTAAGTGAAGCTGATGTCTCTTTGTTACCTATTGATAAATATCATCCACCTCTCTCTATTAACATCACTAACTTTTTCAAATTTGAATCTCTGAAATCAAGTGTCTCGTATCACTACAGATATCTTAATGGTGACTATTCTAACATGAACAAATATCTTTCCCAGATTAATTGGACAAAACTATTTTTAAATTCTGATGTTAATGACGCCGTATTTAAATTTAATGAATGTGTAACACGTGCTATAGATTTGTTTGTTCCTAAGGGATGTTACTCTCAACCCAAGTTTCCAAATTGGTTTAGCTCGAAACTTAAACAGTTAATAATTGAAAAAAAGAAAACTCATAAGATATTTAAAGACACTGGCAACTTAAAATTTTATCAAAAATTTTCTCAATTAAGGGAATTGTCAAAAATCGAATCAGCCAAATGCTATAAATCTTATGTAGAAGTTACAGAGACAAAATTACTGCAAAATCCTAAACAATTTTGGCAATTTGTTGCGCAAAAGCGTACAGATAATGATCTCCCTTCAAGTATGTATTATTATGAAACTCACGCTACAAATGGTCACGACATCGCCAACCTTTTTGCTAAACACTTTTCCTCTGTATATTCTGATGCTTCATGTACCATCCCTCCACTTAACTATGATTATAATATTGATTTGAATGATTGCCAAATTTCACTTGCAGAGGTATACCAATCCTTAAATAATCTTTCTAACAAAAAAAGTGCCGGACCTGATGGCATTCCAGAAATCTTGCTAAAAGAATGTAAATGTTCATTATCTAACCCAATTTGTATTTTGTACAATTTATCACTCTCATCCGGAACATTTGCTGACTCATGGAAAATTTCATTTATTCGACCCATTTTTAAGTCCGGAAACAAGTCAAATATTGGAAATTACAGACCAATATCAATTATATCTAATATTCCAAAGATATTTGAGTTAATAATTACAAAGAAAATCACTCCTATTTTCAAAAATGTTCTGATTGAGGAACAGCATGGATTTAGATCGGCCAAATCTACAACAACTAATTTATTGTCCTTTACAAATACCATTATTAAAGCCTTAGAAGACAACACTCAGGTCGATGTCCTCTACACTGACTTCTCCAAAGCCTTCGACCAAGTTAACCACCGTATCCTCATGGCTAAACTTTATGCTATAGGCATTAGAGACCCATTTTTATCATTCATTCACTCTTACTTGATAAATAGAAAACAAAGGGTTAAAATAAATAACTTTGAATCCTTTAACATTGATGTAACCTCTGGCGTTCCGCAAGGAGCCCATTTGGCCCCGCTTCTTTTTAATCTTTTTATTAACGATATCATTAAAGTTTTTTCTCACACACGTTTTTGGCTTTTTGCCGATGACAATAAGATTCTTAAGATAATTAAATGCCATCATGATTGTTTACTTCTTCAACTTGATATTGATTCATTTAATGATTGGTGCAAAATTAACTGCATGCAACTTAATGTTGACAAATGCAAAATTTTATCCTTTTATAGAACCAAAAAACCTATTGAGTTTGATTATAAACTAAATAATGTTTGTCTCTCTACTGTCACATCTATAAAGGACCTTGGGCTCACTCTAGACTGCAAACTTTCTTTCCGTGATCACATCAATAACATTGTAAACAAATCACTTAAACTACTCGGCTTCATTCATAGAATTACCTCTGACTTTAAACATATAAGTACACTTAAAACTCTTTACTGTTCGCTGGTTCGCCCTCACCTTGAATATGCTAGTGTTATTTGGTCTCCTTTCTATGCTGTCCATATTTATCACATCGAATCTGTACAACATCGCTTCCTGCGAGGGATTGCTTGGAGGTTAGGACTTGAAAGAGGCGAGTACTCGTATGATGAAATTGAACAAACTTTAAACATTTCTTCTTTAGAAAAACGTAGAAAGGACTCTGATCTAATATGCATTTTCAAAATTATCAACAGTATTACTGACACACCTGCTTTGTTACAACTCATCCAGTTCAACATCCCTTCCCGTAGACTCCGAAATAATGAATTGCTGTTCCTCAATCAACATTCTACTAATTATGGATATCATTCTCCTTTATCCAGAATGTCGAGACTTGTCAACGCAAATCAATGCATTGAATTTTTTGGTGTAAGCCTAAATGACTTTCGGCAGTCGATACGCAATGTGATTTTTTAAAGTCTTTTTAATCCATCTTTAAGCTACTTATGTTCTTTTATATTATATGAATTTATATTTACTATCTTCTATATTTACTTTTATATTATATGTATTTTGTCAATGCCCTTCATATATATGTACTCTCCTTCCATTGTCATCTCTCTATTTTTTATTCGTGTTATTGTTATATTGTTAATGGACTATTCGTCCGTAAATAAATAAATAAATAAATAAATAAATAAATAAATTTAATTACCCCAGTAAACAGGGACGGGCACACGCCATGTATCTCGAGTGACAGTGTATGTTACAAAAATGATCATATTATGTGATCTGAATTGGCTTAAAATAGTGTAAAAAAATGCTTGCCTATGGAATGTAATACGACAATTTTGTTTATTCTCTTTTTCACTTCTATTTTTACACGTTTTCAAAACACAAGCCACTATGTTTACCGTTTTATTTCGTAAAATTCACCGATGAGTGCTCGACGCTGGCTTGCAGAAGAATGTTGACGTCACATTTTTTAGATTAACGCGAAGCCATACACGACCCCAGCCGGTTCCAATGGAATGGTTCCAATGGGAGGGGGAAATAATACGCTTGGGCAGGTCTACTAATATTCATATGTCTATGTATGGACCTCATCATTCCCGCCGGGAAATGGATGGAGCGGGCATTCGTCGACCACACATTCGGTGGTTTGCACCGCACTGCATTCACACATCGCCTACTCATTAACTGTGCTTCATATGGGCACTCGGGTATGGGAGCACTTATTGAGCAGGTATTAATTAATTAACATCCAATATTTTTTTTATATCTAGACATACTTTAGTTTCAAGTTTAACGGCATTAAATGGCTTTACGTCGTCAAAATACTAAAGAAAATAAAATGTTTTCTACCAGTTTATACAGGTAGTTCCATTCGAGTTTACTGACATTTGCCTTCAGCTTTTTAAATAACCGAGCGCTGCAAGGGTCGCATTACTGGGAACATGTTAGCTTAATTTGCAGTTCAAATAGAGAAGGTGTTGAATTATACTGTAGATTTTAATCACAAAGCTACACGGGCACAATCATTAAGGTAATACTAGAAAAAGTATTCAGTAATCGCTGCATTGAAAAAATGTATATAAATCAATGTGGACTATTTTGTTATTAATAGTTTTTGTGTTTTATTCGTTAAAAAATAATAATATTAATAAATTTATTAATGTTATTATTAAGTTCTGCAAGTATTTTTTTATTTCATTATTATGGCGGCTGTTTCGGCTTACAACGCCATTTTCAACCCGTGTTTAAACCACTTTGAAACGACTTATTTATATGATTCAAAATGTCAATTTTGTAGCTACCTTAATTGATTTGACAATAGATTCTCTATTTTGTGGTGTAATTTGAATTTTGTTTTCCACACATTACGTTAATGTCTTCTTAATTGTTTAATAATGACCTGCCTACTATTGACTAATTTAAATGTGATATATTGTTAAGTCAATAAAATAATGAAGGACTCTAATGTAACACTAATTAATAAAGTAAGGAAAATTATTTATTCCTCACTTCTCAGTATGATAATACCTGAACAATAAAACACGTTTAAATAAATCAATAGCAGGCACGTCATCTTACTAATACTATAAATGCGAAAGTTTGTATGGATGGTTGGTTGGATGGTCCTTATTCTTTCACGCAATAAATATCGAATGGAGTTTATAAATTCTTTCACTAATCGAAAGCTACTTTGTTTGCGAGAAGCAGGGGCTTTATATATTGGTAAGCTCTGGCGTTATGAATAAGCTGTGGCGTTATGAAATTATCTATTATACGATTATTGGCAAAGCGTGTTACTAAGTAAATGTTTGACGTGGGCTGTCAATATTATTTCTTTGGTAGCGAAAATTCAAATATTAGTATTCTAATATGAATATTTAGTGTAGGTAGATAAAAATATAAAATAGGTACTCATCTACATTTTGACCTAAGCCAAAAGCTTTACTAATATTATGAATGCGAAACGGAGCGTATTTGATTGTTGATTGATTGGGGGAGGAGGAGTGGTAGTGCGGGAGAGGGGTGGGGGGGGGGGGGACAAATATGCGAACGAAGCCGGGGTAAAAGCAAGTTATTAAATAATTAAGAAAACATTAAGATTTTCTGTGGGGAAAACAGATTTCAAAGTACCCCACAAAATAGAGAATCCTTTGTCATAGTTATTTTCTCAGTAAATCGGTTTACCCTGTAATAAATCAATTTAGACACCCCTAAAATTGAAATTTAGAATCATACTTTTTTTTATTTTTTTTTTATTTGAAATATACATATATATAACAGATTTACAGAAAGAAAATATTTGGTTCATAAAAAACTAATTACAGATAAAGTTATTTCTTGTTAATGAATCTACCCAATTTAAAAGAGAAAACATTTCTCGTGTTTGAATTGGGGAGTTGTGCTATTATAGAAAAAGATAAAGAAAAAATAATTTACAAATACCTATATAATCTTTTTTTTTAAATTAAGAAAATAAACTTATGAATGATAACAAATATTGATTAATAAATTTACTGAAATAGCAGTTACTAAAATAGATATACATGATACATGTTGTATAGATAATTAAAAGTAAAAATAATATTATTACATTTCTCGTAATAGGTATAATAAATAAGTTGTCTCAAAGTGGTCTTATTTCAATTTGAAAATGAGGTTGTAAACCGAAACAGCTGTCACAACAATAAGTACTATATTCGAGAGTGCTGTCGTAAATGGTGCATTTTATAAGAAACGGCTACAATTATAGATTTGTTGTTTATCTGAAAAACATTTGTATTCTAAGATCAAACTAAAAACACCTATTTTTCATAAGGTATAGGCCTTGTTGTATGTTTTCCCTTCAGTCATTTGTTAAAAAAAACTGAACTGAGAAAAAGATATTCCAAAAAGTACGAGTTAAACCAATTACATTATTATTGAATAATAATAAAAATATTAATAACTTATTATTTTTTTTTAATTTTTAGACCGTACAATGCGCCAAGTAACTGTACGGATAAATTGAATAATCTATATATTAAAAAAAAATTAAAATGTGTTTGGGGTTTAGCGCGATGTCTATGTATTTGAAGTTAAGCAAAAAAAGTGTTTTAAACTTTCAAAATACCTTCTCCAAATCCCCGCGAAGGTTTCTGGATTATTACAACCATATGACAATACATCTGAAAAGTTTTTTAATCATTACAAAAATTCGTGCGAAACTGTCAAAAAATTGAAAATGATATTTTGCAAAATAATGATTGTTAAGTCAAAATTTCCAAAAATCTTTATATAATGAATAAAATAGAAATCTTTATATTAATGAATTAAATGAATGAACTAACATAATAATTTGAATCGAACCAAGAATCACAGATATTTTAAATAGGTACTAACCTATATTAGGTACAAAATTTGATTGATTTTTCTTATAATATTTGATTGTTCTTATGTATATATATATACAAAAATGAAAATTTGTAATTTATGAAAATTTTTAAATTAAATTAATACAATTGTAATAGGTGGCTCGTGAACTGTTTGAAAACTGAATGTACTGGGACTGAATATATGGAAGGCGGGAAAGTGGAAGGGGAACGCGGAAGGTGAAGGGGAAGGGGAAGGGAAAGGGGTCACGTAAGGGGAAAGGGGACGCACGGGAAATGACATGCAGGGAGAAACAATTTATTTCTTTGAAATGGCATTGCAACGCATGCCGGGAACCAGCTAGAATTTAATAATTATATTGCGTAATACGATAACTTTAGATTAAGTATTAAGTTACTGACTTGGATTTGAACCACAAATTAGTGTGTTGTCCCAAATAAAGAACATGAACAAAATTTTAATTAAAACATAAAATATATAATCGCAAAAGAGTAATTTCTCAGAAGTTTTTCATCTTAGAAGATGTTGAACAGAAGCATCATTAGATTTTACATTCCCCTCAGGTATATTAGGGTATTTTTTCAACTCGTTAGTTATTAAGGGTTGTGTGCGAAGGGTTTGTTATTTATGAGACGTGTCTCGCAACTTGACAATGTAAGTAAAATGTTAAATAAGCTGAATAAAAAAAGGAAAAATTAAAAAATATATTCATTTTACTCGCTATTATACATTTATGTAAAATTTTCGAGTAAACTACAAAAAAATAATTTTAAATTTTTCTTACATTGCAGACTGATGAAGCCAAGGCAAAGAAACCGAATTTGAGATATCTATTCCTATTTATAAAAATCAAAAGATTCTTGCTTGGGTGTACATGAGATGTCTATGCGTTGCTAAACCATTAATCCGATTACGATGAAACTTTGGGGATTTGATGTGTGCGTACCCGCGATGGTTTCTATATATACTAGTGAGCTCTGGCATTATAAAATTTGTATAAAAAAATTGCAATAGATGGGACGCGAGTTGTTTGAAAAGTGAATGTACCCCGGTACTCCATTCATTCAGTCGGGACTGCAGGAGGGGGATAGGAACTCGGGAGGGGGGTTCGCGGGACGGGGAATGCGGTAGAGAGGAGTGGGGAGAGGGACGGTGGAGTGGAAACGCGTGTGGGGAAGGGTTTGTGGGAGAGGAAGGGGATGTGGAAGGGGAGGTGGAAGGGGAGGTGGAAGGGGAGGTGGAAGGGGAACGGAACAAATGGGAAAGGTCACGCAGGGAATACCAATTTATTTATTAAGTGGCATAGCAACGCAGGCTGGGAACTCGTTATTTTGAAATAAAATACTTGGCAATGGACAATGGATTTTATAAAAATTATGAAAATCACTAACTGAGAAAATATTTTAATATGAAATCATTATTCTATCGTTTGGTAAGTCTTTGGGACTGTGGTCATGTGAAAAAGCGAAGTTACAAAGGTGCAGTAGAATCGATACAGGGACAGACCATGGATAAAGTGAACTGAGTGGATGAATATTTGAGCAAGACGGGAAGACCTGAGATCCGAAACTAGTGGAGAACACTTATGAAGGAGGCCAGTTCCAGTAGATGGTGGTTTTGACTGATGATTGTAAACGCCGTCATACAATTCACGGTAAGAAATGTTTCAAATACATTACAACTAATAAAAAAACAAACCAAAATTGAGCACCCCTCCAATGATATTATTACTCAACAGCCTTTTATAAAATGTATTATTTCTTAGAAGAATCTTCTCAATATTGAATACGTTCCAATTATAACTCGTGCCAACCTAAGCAAAAGCCTTTGCCTAATGGATTACTGCAAGGAAAACAAGTCAGAAAGGAAACTGACAACACTGAGGTTAGCGAATTTTAAGCTACGTTACCTCTAGGTAAACCGCGATTGTGGTTTACCCAGTGATAAAAGTTAAGTCCTGGAAACATTACTTCATTCAAAGAAACGGTACTTATTATCTAAATATACAACAACATTGTTTTCATTACGTCTCCTTCTCATATTTTGTGAAAGCTTTGAATTGGAATTCAAGGCAGTGGTAATAAAACGCCGACTTTATTTCACACTCGGAAAAGACGTCAGAAGCCACACATAAATTCTGAATTCATTTCTCGATATCGTTCACTCCGCTCGATTGCACTCAACTCAGTTTAATCTACCGACTCCAAAGTGTGGAGACCGAAAAAAATGCGTTTTTTGTCGATTTAAACTAGGAACTTGTCGAGTCATTGTCCGTGTTCACTGTGCATCCCAGTGAAAATGTACTTCCGATCGATCTATTTGTTTCTAAATTTATAATCATTATCATTACATAGTATACAATGAAGTCGCTTAAAATGGATGAGCGCTTAGATCTTTTAAACTACGCAACGGATTTTCATACGGTTTTCACCAATAGATAGAGTATTTATCGGACCGGTTAGGATTTCATCAGAGCCGAACCCTCTGATATGAAACTATCTGGAGTCGGTGAAATATTTCCGCATTATGTTTCTGGTGGATTGACGTATTGTTCTTGTATTGTTTTGTATTTATTATACTTGAATAGTGCACTTATATTGTGTGAGTTTACTAGATAATCATTTGTGAAATAGTGTGTGGAAGGGTTTAGTCTTTTATTTGGGAAAGAATTAACCCGGACATAAAATCTGGAGCACCGTAAAAAACTTTTAGAACAAATAAATATATTAGGTTTATCAAAGATTAGTATAAGTACAGTATACACTAATGAAAAAAATGTTTTTGAATTGCATTTTACGTATCCTCAACAGCGAAAGTATCAACATTTATTTACAAACATTACCAGAAAAATCAAAATATCTGTCTTCAAATGAAAAAGTGTCAAAAATTAAAATCAACTTTTTGCTCCAAGGGCGAGCTTTCCACGCCACCCTTCAGCAGTTTCAACCCCACGATATGACATATCACTATAATAACTCATGACACCCCACACCTGTGTCCTAGCCTGCTTTGAAAATGACCACTTCGGGGTGGAAATGGAGAGCACCGATCATTTTTAGAACTTATCGTAAGTTTTTTGACTAAAAAGTTCAGAACCTTTTTGGAATAAATTTTTTTTTTTCATTATTATTATTGGATGATTTTTATTAGTTAAATCTATGCCTTATAAAATAAGGCGTTAATAGTTGAAACGATATTTTTTATAAATATTCTATGTAAGTATGTATACTATGTAGGTAGGCACTCTACAAACAAACCACATTACGAGCAATTTTTTTATTTTTATTTTATTGTTTTTTTTATTTTATTGTCACACTGCCCAGCCAGTTTACTGAACCTGGTCACAATATACAATATATACACGAAAGTTCATGTCGTCCCTTGAAGGGCTTATAGGCCAACGCGAAGCGGACCAGAGTACCAAAATATGACTCTGAAAAAATGTCGTTAAATCAGTTTTTTTATAGGAAAGCTTAGGTCGGGTTGTTTGTTAGAATTTGTACAATTCATCTAATTTCAATGCTGAAATCCAAGTTGTGTGCAAGTGCGATTAAAGTACTGTTATTATTTTTATTATACTTGGATTTTTAACAGAACTTGAATGGAACTTTCACAGAACTTAAATATTCACCTTGAATTTTGATGAATTGTTCAAATTCTGTGAAACAACCCGTCCCAAATGTCTTTTTTCTAAAGCACCTAAAGCTTAGCGAATATTATAGCATTTCAAAAACTACACCAAATAACATTTTTTTAATAACAGCCAGGCTAGTGGGACATATTTTTTTAACAGCTTGTTACCTAATAAAAAAAATTATGAAACAATTTTTATTATTTTCCAAAGCTGTAGACAATATTAGTTTATTTTGGGACTGTGTCCAGTAAAAATGTTATTCAGGGTTGTGTAATAAAAAAATCAATCTCAGAATATGGAATTTTGTAGCTTTGGTACCGATTTTCACGACATTCATAAAAGAGTCAATATATCGAATACTGTCGACATTTTGCTCAAGTTATATTATATTTCGGCCCGTCATGAGTTGGCCAATTAGCCCTCCGTGGGATAATGTTGACTTTTAGGACACCCTCTATATTATTATCATTAATAACACGGTTGGTTCTGTAAAAGGACCAGCACATTGTACCAGAACTACGGAGACATTCAAAATTAACTTTAAGTAAAGGACATTGAATCGAAAATCTGAAGCAGAAAAATCATAAAAAGATACGATCACGTCTAGGATTCGAACCCAGTACCTTTGCCTTGCCGAGGCGGAAATCTGAGCTAATGCAACTATCCCCGATTCAGTCATATTTAATTGTATCTTCGACTAAGAACTACCAACATTATCATCATTTTCTTAACGCATATTTTATAGGCAATGGTCCTGGATTCGATTCCTAGATGTGACCGCAACCTTTTTTTGTTTTAGATTTTCGATTCTACATATGTCGCTAATATTGTCGTCATTAATTAAATTTTACGATTGGAGGTTTTACTCATTAAGTTATAAATAAATATATTTTTTCAGTAAAGGATTAGCTTATAAAATCACCCTAATTACATAACGATGAAGCATTTACAGACGCAATGTCGCCCTCCGGCAAGGTAAAAAAAACAGGCTTTATAAATATATAAACACAATAAAATAGGGAATCGAAAGTAAGCTGATCAGGAAAAACTGTATTGTGGAGAATCTGAGAGAATACATTTTCTCAGTACCACAGACACCGGTGTCTAATCTCTTCATTAATATTTGTAGCCATCGGGAAGGACTTATTTCTTCTAAATCGTACTTATTTATTTCCGAAGATATTTCGCTTGGTTTATTCACGAAAAACAGTAACTATCAGTGAATTTGTTAACAATAAGCAATAATTCTGTTAACAAAATTTGTCGACGTGAATGTGAAAATAAAGAATTTTTCTCATTGAAATTTTAATTTTTGGAAAACTTTATTTAAAATCACAATAATATTCAATAGCTTTGGTATCCCTTGGTATCCTAGAAATTGCAGACATAAGCAATACATTTCATGACGCCTGTGCACACTTTTCGAAAGTTTTTAATTCTTAAAATTTTATTGAAGTAAAACTTCTTTACGCACGTTCGACTGGGGGGGTTAGCTGGTTAATGCGTTACGAAAAAAATGCTAACGGTAATCGATGCAAACGGTGATCGATGCGAACGGTGATCGGGCGAGGCGAACGGTTGGGCCTTTACGCACGCTTGACTTGGGGAGTAAGCTGGTGAATGCGTTACGAAAAGTGTTATGGAAAGGCGCGAGCACAAATAATCATTTGTTGAATAACCATGCCATAGGTCACCCCAAGGCCATAGGGCACCCCAAAGTCATAGTACACCCCAAGGTCAAAGGTCACCCCAAGGTCGTAGGTCACCCCATGGTCAAATGTCACCCCAATATCATATGTTCTTTTATAAGTTAGTGAAGTTTTACTTCAGTCTTGTGGTCTAAAGTCTAAAGCACACTCGTGTTTTACTAATTAATACAGAATAATTTGGTTCGATCAGGAAATGCATCAATTATACCTACTCAATTTTTTAAACGCCAATCCAGATACCTAGTAACCTACCTGAGCAATTACTATTAGTAGTGATTGTTCATCTATTTTTATTTTTCTCAAATTTAACAAATCAAATCATATAAAATCAAATTCAAATACGTAACATGTTTTTTTTTTAATTCAAATGAGTAATAATTGTACAATATATCCAAAAAATGTCTCTATCCCATTTTTTTACTAGACCATTTAAACGGCCATCTTCTTGAAACTGAAACGGAACATGTAAAAACAAATAAACAGACGGAATGTAAAACGGTCGAGATAAAACAGGACTACGCTACCGACCTAACTTACCTACTCACAAGCCGACAAAAACGAACGCTCTGATCAAATTAATAAAAGGTTGGAGTTGGATTGCATTTAACCACCGACTGAATTATAATTTTTAGAATATAACTTATCATATTTTCAGAGTATCATTGTGGTTTGAATTTTTACTGAGATTATATTTACTTCAGTTAATTGTCTTATTTTACCCTTTATGAAAAGAGACATAATTTCTTTGAGTACTCGGTAGCACCAAAAGTGTGGGCAAATTTTTCATCACGTGATGAAAATGTAGCCCAGCAACGCAAACGCCGCGCATTAAGCGGAAAATGACTTTGCCTGGAACCCGAAACATTAAAATGTTGGATAATATCCGGCCTTAATAAGATTCAATGTTGCTCTTAAAAACACCCGAAATAAATGTACAGTGTGTCAACAAAACCCAGAAAATTAAATAAATGGAACAGTTTTTTTATCATTATTACTATGTCAATACGGAGTAACAAAATGTATTTAAATTTCAGGTTGCGTTTGACTTAGGAATCTGAAATGTTGAATGGGCGGGTAAAACGACACAACTCAAATTTTAAAAGAAAGCCAAAAATGTGTACATTCTTTGTGTGCCTTATAAATAACCATGAATATTGGTAAAAAGCATAAAAACCGCTTTGCAAATGGGAGTCTAGTTCCTAATGGTCGATTTCAGCTTAAAAGGGTTTTTTTTTGTTAATTTTGTAAGAAATAGAAAAGGTAATCGAGAGAAACTTTTGAAAGTGTTTTTTTATGCTTTCATACATTTCTGATGAAAAAATACATTTTTCAGTAGTTAAGCTTACACATATATATTTTTAAAGCAAAACGATAGAAACAGCGTTTTATTGAAAGTATGTTTTTGGTGATCATATTGTAAACGGATTCGTAGTAAAGATTAATCAAATACAGTCATTTCGTTTTAATTTTTTTATGCTAAAAGTATACCTACGCTTCCTCCACATAGTTTTATTTTTATTTTGATGTAACATCTAACGAATGGCTTAATTAATACGTATTTTTCTAAAACCGAAAATTAAGCTTTCCCATGTAATAATCTCGCTAAGTGTAAAAAAAATAACTACATTGCAATTTTAATTTCCCTTAGTACGTGATGTACGAGTAGAATCCTCATTTCAGGAATTATCCTTAATGTTGGCTAAATAAAATATCAAAAAATGCTGTCGAGAATAATCAACGGTTTAAGTCATTTTGAAAAGGGGTTTAGCGGAAAATTTTATATTTCCTTCAAAGTTTTTAATCAGCCGCTCATAATAATAAACTTTTTCTTAATTATTATTTGTAATTGGTAAACTAACGTTTAAACAAGATTTTTATGCATAGCACAAAGGGTAGATAACAAATATTTTAATCAATAATTATCAGCCTGAAACACTCATCTACATTGAAAAAATCTTCCGAGAAAAATTACTGGCTGATACTTATAATTATTGATTAAAATATTTGTTATCTACCCTTTGTGCTATGCATAAAAATCTTGTTTAAACGTTAGTTTACCAATTACAAATAATAATGAATATTTGACAAGTTAAAGTATTTCAGCAAAAAATGCAGACATAATTAGTCTCGACGCCACATAGCGGGAGATTTAGTATTTAACAATACCTCTCTCACAAAAATAAAGTTGGTTGTTTTCAGTTGGAAAAATGTAATAATAAGTAATTGTCGAATGAAACACTGGTATATATTGAATTATTTGGCAGGTATTAGATAAGCCGCCATAGCTCAGTGGTCAGAGCAGCTGACCGGCAATCAGAGGGACACGGGTTCAATTCCCGTTGGTGGCCAGTATCTTTTCTCGGAAGATTTTTTCAATGTAGATGAGTGTTTCAGGCTGATAATTATTGATTAAAATATTTGTTAACTTTTTCTTACATATTCTTATATAGACACAATATTGTGGTTCGACAGTAGCTACAGAAAATCTTATAAAGAACACGTCAAAACCTTCACATCTGCTATAACGATTTTTTAAATTTATTTAATTTTTCCCTTTCACCGTCTCAGTGTTGCCATTTAAAACATTTAAACGATGGCGTCGCCCTCCATTTTTGTCTTTTTATTTTGATAGACTGTAAGCTTAACGCTTGGGCGCCTATCCGTCCCGCAAAATCCACCCGAACATTTATCCGCCCCGGGATGTACAAGCCGGAGATAATGAGGAACAAAACCACCTGCCGTATATTTTGGAAAAAGTAAAAAAAATGTTTTCTCAGATTCCAACCTTTGTTATATAACTTTTAAAGAATCCTCTCTGTGACGTGGTTCTATTGGAATTTCAATTTGAATCAAAATTATGGTTCGGCGACTTTTCATCCCCCGACAAAATATCCTAACCTAACCTAATCTAACCTAACCCAACCTAACATAAACTAACCCAACAAAACCTTTCGCCGCCAAATTTAAATTTAAATAGAAACTTTAAGTTCCTTGCTCTGTCTCCTTCCTTCTTTGTCGGGGGATGTTTTGTCCGTGGGATATTTTGTCTTTGGGATATTATGTCGAGGGATATTTTGTCGGGGTTATTTTGTCGCGTGATGGAAACGCGAGTTACCGAAGATTAAATTCATTATAATTGTCTTGGACATATACATATGTATATCATGTAAAGCAGCGATGATCAACCTTTTTATCGTATGGTCAATTTCTCCATTTTTATTTTATTCGTGGGCCGTAGGGGGTAGGATACTTACTACTTAATATTATTAAATTTGCAGTCAGTGGTGACGCACACCTGTTTGTATTTTCTTAAACTTTTAATTTTAAAAAATCCCTGCAGGCAAAAATTTTATATCTTCAAAACCAAACTAATAAATGACGTTGATTATTATATTTCTGAAATATTACAAAAGATATTACTAAAGAGATTTTTGTTATTCGGAATATTAAACAAAGTTAAGTCATAAAATTTTTTGTTATTTCATATAACGGAAACCTCTAAAATGCATCAAACATAGATCTCAACTCAAAAACCGCCAGCGCTGCGAAGGTATTTTATTTTCTACAGCTAAGGTCGAACCACGAATTTTCATCCGTATAATATGTAAGAAAAGTCTTATAGATTAAAGACAGCTATTTTCCGCAAAATAATTTTTCAAAACGACGGAAACCGTTTAATGCAATATTCTTGACGGTAACTTTTTCGATATTTTATTTAGCTATTTGGAAAGTACGAAAAGGCTCTCGGGCTCGTTACTCATCACTGATGCAGAAGATTAACCAATAAATATGTAAACAATAAAAAACATTGTTTTATTTTAAGGAATAATTTTTTTTAAACTTTTTCAAGATATCGAAAACGAACTTATCAATTCGAATCAAAATAATCATACTTATCACTGCCAACTGAGAAAAACGGCAGCGGGAGGGATGGATGACCCCTAGATTCCTATGTACCTCCTCCTCACACCTTTTTCCTTCCCGGAACTTCCAGTCAGTCCTTTCCTTAAAAAAACCCTCCACACAACATATTCAAAGATGACATAGGCCCTGCAAGAAATTATTTTCTTTAGGGCCTCCTGTGTGGGTTTAATGTAGAAAAAAAATCATACATGTAGACACTATAATATGCAACGTGTTTAACGTACGTAATATAATTCCAATTAAACCATCTGTAACTCCGGTTGTGTGTTATAATTGTATTGCATGGTAAAGCATCATTAATTGGGGAATATACAAGGTTAAGTGCAGTTTCACTGGCACATTTATTAAATCTATTAGCAACAAAGTAATGTTATAGCTATCGATAAACCTTTATTTAAGTAAAACTCCTTTAGGCACGCTCGACTTGGGGGGTGAGCTTTTTTTTTATTTACAGTGAATACCGCAAAAGAATCTTAACTGCTCCCGTCTGGAGCCAGTGAGATTATGGCATTCCCAATTGGGGTATGTTGTGAGGCTGAAGGTAGTGGGGAGGGGAAGGAGGCGGGGAAAAGGAAGGTTGGGAAGTACCTGGCTATTCAGATCTGGTCACCAAACACGGCTAAAGCCATTTTCAAGCAACGTTTCAATTCTGAATGGTGGTCTTACACCGGGGCGAAACTAATAGTATCTTCCACTCTGGAACGTGCCGCAAATATACTATATATTATTTTAAATGAATTAATTGTGAAATAACACAAACTAATCAAATAAAATTTATTTGCGCACGCCGGGTTCGAACCCGCGACCTCCGGATTGTGAGTCAAGAGTCTTAGCCACTGGACTACGGAGGTCGTCTGGTAAATACGTTACAAAAAAGTTTGATGCGAATGGTAATTGATGCGATCGGTGATCGGGCGAGGCGTAGATACTGCACAACTAAGGTAAGGCGTACATACTAACCTAAGATCGTAGGTCACCCCAAAGTCGTAGGTCACCCCAAGGTCGTAGGTCAACCCATATGTCACCCCAATGTCATATGTTCTTTTATAAGTTTGTGAAGTTTTAGTTCAGTCGTGTGGTCGCACTGTTTTTTTTTACCTATAACCTTTCTTTCGACGCACGTGCTTCCGGAGTAAAATCACGGAACAAAATATTTTCCACAGATTCTATGTACATTGAACATACATGTAATTTGTTGCCTTATGTATTCAGGCCGTGTATATTCAGGTATTACGGTGATATTGCGATGGCAGGAAAATAATGGTCAATAGATTGTAATTAACACAGTTTATTAATTCAGATGACAAAAGGGATAACGGAAAACCATGTATAGGTACACTTTTATTATGTACAGTTTTATCGCATTTTTTACAATACCTATATAATATATAATTAAACATTATCGACGATGATGACTAAACTAAACAAAGATAAATATTATTTGATATGTGTTTTTTTAATTTTTTTTTATTTGAATACTGCACATTAGTCCTTACTACTCCCGTCTGGAGCCAGAGACACTACGGTAGTGAAGAGGGAAGGGAAGGGAAGGAGGTAGGTAGAGAAGTACTTGGCTATTCAAGTCTGGTCACAAACACAGCTGAATCCAATTCAAGCAAGGTCATCCATTTCATTTCTGAATAATGGTCGTTAGGGTGATACTGAGAGTATCTTCCACTATGGAATATACTAAATATTATTTTAATTATCTAAATGTGAAATAACACAAATTGATCACATAAAATTTATTTACGCACACCGGGATTTGAACCTGCGACCTTCGGATTGCTAGTCGAGAGCCTACCCTCTACCCATCGACTACGGACGCCGTTCTATTATTAATATTAATATTTATTATGTAGGTATTAGGAAAATACAAAATTTAAGAATAGTTATATCAGACATATATTATATAAATACAAGCTGACCCGGAAATGTTGTTCTGACATTTCTAGTGAATATTTTGGTTGTTAAATAAAAAATAACATATTATTTATTCTCGTGAATGACTTGTGCATATGTGGGTGAAAGTTTGACGTGGCGGACGAAGCGCCATTTGTCATTCAACAACATAAATAATTTTCTGTTTGAAATACGAACGACGGTTAAATTTGTTCATACATAAATATTTCGATTAAAATTGGGACGGTCGCGATTAAAAAATTGGAGGATGGGGGAGGGAGGGTGAAAATTTGGGGTTATAGGTATTTTTTGATGCCAAAAAAAAAAAAATTGTCAAAAAAAACAGTTTTTTATCTGGATAGGGACACCCAATCACCAAGCGGTATGAAATATACTTTACGACCTATTCTCATACCTACCAAATATACATTAAAAATTTTATAAAAATCGGTCGAGGTGTTTCGGAGAAGTGCGACCACAAACACCGTAACACGAGATTTTTATATATTAGAATGTACCGACTACTCTTTCCTTGAACGCTATTCAAAAGGCAGCTTACGAATTTGTAAAGGCACTAAAATTTAAAAAATAAGTAATATATTGAAAACCAAAAAATATTTTTTTTTGGGATGCCATTTGCCCATATTTATTACACGGATGAACATACATAGAACTATTCGAAAAAAAATAGAATGTAAATAAAAGCGTTAAATGGCGTAAAATGCCCGATAATTTTTATTTATGGTGTCGATAACCAAACACTGTTGCTCCATTTCGTTTCGATGGCTTGTTGTAAATTAGTTTCAAAGTGGATCCGCTTACCCCACCGATCTACAAAAATGGGTCAAACGGGATATCGGGAATGTCCACCAAATATATTTATTTTGAGCTCCGATATTTCAAGAGGTGAGATTTATCCTCAAGTTTTATGAAAACCCCCAGGAGACATCAATACGAAGAAAACCTTTTTTAAGTTAACCTTTTCCGCGAACAAATGACAAAAAGTATGCGGTTACTGATAGTAGAAAGTATTTAAAACACTCAGTTCTTTGTAATATAATATGAATGCATTTTTTGAATTCTTAAAAAAGAAATAATAGATTCTTAGCGTTCCAGACATCCACATCTCAAACTCAATAAGAAATAATTTTGTTATATACTGCTTAAATTTTGTGCTGGACCAAAACTATACACAAAAGCGGAAAATTTTAGAAAAATAATATCGTTCCTTGGAATCTTTCTACTTGAGACCCATGAAAATACGTTCATAAATAGCTTCGTCCGAGATGAATGTGTCGGAATAAAATATAAAGCTTAAATCGGTCCCTTTCAGCTATTCCACAATTTAGTAAATATTATTTTCAACAACCTATTTTCTTAGAGATCAGGAGGCTTAATAGTCACGGTACTCTGAATGGCGTGTTTTTTAAAAAAAGGCCAAAAAATAAATCTAACAACATCCGTCATGAAACACAGGGCTGCTTTCCTCGGACACCGTAATTGAGTGATCAATGAGCATTTGAAAGATTGATCCTTCAAGCAGAGCACAAGGAAGACGAAACGTGGATAGATTGCATTAATGGATAGACCAGCATGCAAATAGAAAGACTGAGAACTAGATTCTGCTGTACACTCACTCGGTGAGGTAATTCGCTCATTCTTCTCAGCCCTCGGTCCTATACCGGCTTTTGTGCCCAAATCAAAGAGGTGATGCGAAATATTACTTTGGATAATTTCGTGTTTGAGATACAACTAACGAACGCAGCCACTACAAAAGTACACGGCCAATCACAATCCAAGCGACAACTGCGCGTTATAAGAGAAAAGGGATTAAAATTATAGCATTTCAGCTTTCCAGCAGTTGAGAGTAGGTACACAGAAGGCATAAGACCCGCAGACCCCATCAGCGAACGATGGAATAGTCCGAAAAGGGGGGCAACCTCCACTACCCCGCCTTGAGGCAGCGGCCAATGAGAGACCGACTCTCTCCAAGCACTTCCCGCATCCCGCTCTCCTGCACCCCGACCCTTCGTACACGTACCAGGATTATACCTAAGGTCACGTAGTTACGTTCAGCCAAGCTGGACCGCTTGGGACCCCACAGTTACACTCATATCGCCTGTGCCACAGTCCGAGACGAGCTTCCGGGCATGTCCAGGCAAATCCGTCGTCCACCCTACAGCCCAGGACCCAGAGGGGTTACTTACCTAATATTCAACTTTTTTGTCAAAAAGGTTTTTACCCATATCTTTTTAAAATGTAATTATGTTATAATTGAGTTATGTGATCATAAAAAAATACAAAGTTATCCTACCTCGCGAGCTTTCGTGACTTCGAGATGAAAATATAACCGTTTCACGAAGAGATTGGTTCCCGTGAGGGTTTTGATTGTCTTTGCTGATTTTACTAGTTTTTTTAAACATTGAGTTTTTATAGATATGCTCAGTTACGTGAAAAAAATCCAGTTATAATATATACATTAACGTACAAACAAACAAGTTCTCAATCAAAGGATACATAATATCTACCTGAAATTAAAAAATTCACTTAATGACACGGAAGCAATCGATCCAAAGAGAAACAAGAGGTACGAGTGTAATTTATCCCAAAAACTATTACATATTTTTGGGGAATAGCAGACTAATTTTCTGAAACTGTATAAATTTTCTGCGAAAATGTCAACTTCATCGCACTCTACCACATTAAACATATAGTCGACATATTTGGGTCAGAAGGCTAAGTAGGAAATAAGAATTATTTTTAAATGATTTTCAGGTGAAAAATGTTACGGTGTCTTAAACTAAGGAATAAGAAGAATGGGAAGAACCAAACGGAGGTGGAAGACGAGCTAAGAGGGGATGCAGCACAACTTATCCAGGTAACAAACTGAAAGTCAGACTCTGAGGACAGGATGAGTTGGAGGCGAATGTTGCAGGAGGCCCAAGCTCGATATGG
The DNA here is from genome assembly GCA_917563855.2 of Limnephilus lunatus. Taxonomy (NCBI): domain Eukaryota; kingdom Metazoa; phylum Arthropoda; class Insecta; order Trichoptera; family Limnephilidae; genus Limnephilus; species Limnephilus lunatus. The sequence goes on along the minus strand of OU830597.1, from coordinate 79,874,829 downwards.
GCTGTAGCGCCATCGTTGAAAAAGAAGAAGAAAGTAGGGGAATATTTGGGATAATTTATTTCAAAACTGCTAAGAAACTAAGTAGTATTAAAATAACCTTGAGTTATTTTATGCAAACATATTAAAATCAAACAATATCATTAAAATTGTTGAATTCAAAACGTACGTCATTAAATTAACAATGATTTTAATATGGTAATTGAGAATAAAGTTATATTACTTCTAACATAAAATAAACATTTGACCTTTATGAATGACTAATGTTTGCTAATGTATGATTCCGCTATTTTTCAACCTGCGACAAAATATCCCCGACAAAATATCCTACGGACAAAACATCCCCCAACAAAATATATACTAAAACCTAACCTAACCTAATCTATCCTAACTACCTAACCTAACCTAACAAAAAATGGGACAAAAATAATACAGGCGCCCTGTAAAGTTAGGTTTTATTTTATAGTAGATGTTTTGTTGGAGGATGTTTTGTCCGTAGGTAATTTTCGGTTTATAATTTTATTACTTATTCTACATTTTTTCGGACAGCATGTTGGAGTTAGTTAAATAACCAATAGTCAATATAAAAATCCGATAAATAAAGTCAGTATTACAACCAATTTACACTGATTTATTTTATTTACAATGTATAAATTTAAAAAAATATATATCTGCCTTTACCGAGTCTCTTTTGTGCAAAAACCGTTTGAGGTTTTTGAATAAATAAAGTGATGCGGAGAAACTAACATTATTTCAGTAAAAAAATATACCCCTACTCGTGAATTTTAATATAATATGTTTAGTAGCTCAACTCACCAAGTAACAATATTAATTTAATTAATTAAATTCAACATTTTGAGGCAATTTCCATATGCTGTATTCAAAATATGATATTGCTCGCAAAGTCTCCCTATCCTCAATTGGCGCGGGGGCAGTTCGCAGAAGTATTAAACAATGTAGGCGAAGAAAATTAAATTTCATTCTCGACGTTTCGCTGAAACTTTATGGGAATATCGGAATATTTGAATATTATTTAAATCACATGAGATGAGAAACATATCCACTCACCGTGGCGAGTTATTTTAATTAACCCTTTATTGGACACCTAGAATAAAGTGGTATCTTCAAATACCATTTTTGGTGTAATATTGAAATCAAAATACAAATATTATTTTGTGTTATTTTTATAATATTTTAAAATTATTTAAAAAAAAAGTACAACTCTCTGGTTGGTCATTCTACCAAAGCAATATGAAGTTGGCGATATTTGAATGTGATGCGAATATCCCAAGAGGTAGACGTGCATACCACCGTGCTCTATGAACTACTGATTTGACAATTGGCGCGCCGACATCAAATAGAAACGTTGGTTGTGTTGAATTGCGAAAATTTTTACTTATACTTTTTGTCAGTTTCAAGCTTAAAACTCCATCACTGTGCGTCGAGCTATACCGGCTATACCAATTCGCTGACGCTATACCAATTCGCACAAAAATTTTATTGGATTCGTATATTTTGTGCTTTCGGGGATAAGCGGCATATACCTTGAATTGCGGAAATATGTTCGTTTCCACCAGCCCGTGTGTACTTAGGTGAATATTATACAGCAGATTCTCAGTAAAGCTAAGAAAATAATGAAAACGGGAAGTTTTTTAACTGGAAACAAATTCTATAATATTCCGTACACGAAAATTAAAAATATCATTTCCACCACAGGATCATTAAAATCACTCGCGATGATTTTTCACAAAATTTCGCTAGGTAAAATAGCTGTGTATTTTGTGGTTGTCATATAAGCCCGATTAATCTTTAATCCCTTGGATTCAATTCGATTTTGGCGCTTTTAATGTGAGCGCTCTCCTCTAACATTCGCAATTTCGTATCTCTCCATCATATTCTTTTCGAGCCCAAAAAACATTCAGTACCGTCTAACGTCTTTATTTTTTTTTAATTACGCCTAATTTTAAAGTAGGTTTGGGTTGATAGGGGTTCAACAACAGAAATTATTTCGGTTAACTCAGTAGCGGTCAGTGGCTGAGTGGGCATCGCGTTTGGGTCCCACCCGGACGTCGCGTGTTCGATTTCTTGGCTGGCTATGTACTCCATCACGACACAAGCAACATTTTCCGCTTAGTTTGGTGGTAGTAGGAGATTTTCAAACATTGTTGGATTATTCGTAACCGGGGAAAATTTGTCTGTCAAAAAAAAAACTGGGAGTACACGGTAGATGTATCCAGAAAGCTAGTAGATTTATAATACAGTGCAATGAAATGCACTTCGACTCTACTGAAATACCATGTCATTTACATAGTAGAAATTCAAATGACCACAAACTCCTTAATCAAAATACAGATTTTTAGTACCTTGGAAAAACCACGGACGTTGCCAATTAAAATAAAACACTGAAGATTTCAATTTATTCATAGCAAAATGTTTGCACAAGAACATTCCATTACACGAGGAAAGAAATTATTTAATTAATACTTTATGAATTATTAAGGTATTATTATTTGACATTTCAAAATATTAAAATGTTTTTAGTGGTTTAATTAAGAAAATAAATTATTAATTCATGGTTTAAGTGGATTGAATAATTCATCAAACAAAATCAAAAAGATTGCTTAGCTGTTTTAATTATTAATGCCTTCAAAATTTCGTGAGAAAATAAACTAAAATGAAGGTGATACATATCTGTTATATTAATAATTAATAACTATCTTTTATTCATACATATTTTACTTTTAATGTTTATTTTTATATCTGAATACATTTTCAACATTTGATTTTATTTAATCATTGGCAAAGATATATTTTTTTTATTATTTTATTAGTTAGCGTTATAAACAGTCATTACAAGTACATATATAACAGTGTTAGAGATAATCATATCATTGACCAATAAAATAACGACATAAAAATTTGAGACCAAAATTTGAAAAACAAACAAAACAATATACGTATATAATATAAACAGTTCTGAAAAAGTGCATCTACTCACTTAAATCTACAAAAAATGTATTTTCAAGGGAAACATATACTGTAACATTTTTGAAGAGGTTATTTAATGCAAACTGCTGAAATCAAAAAAGAAAATGTTATGAAAATGAAAAAAAATTAAAATGAAAAATGAAAAAGAAAGATAAGGAATTAATGAAACATTAAGTTTTCCATTGAATATTACTTTTTACGAATTTTATGAAGTTAGCAAGGTTCGTGTATACTATACTATACTATATAGACGTAATCCCCAATAGACGTAATTTAAGGAGTCGGAATATATTTCATCTTGAATTATTTAAAAACAATATAGCATACTTCAATCCACTGTCTCGATTGTGTCGTCTGTATAATTCCATTGAATGTAACCATATCGACATCTATGCAAATAGTCACGCTTACTTTAAAAAGCAAATTAACAGTAGAATAACCTAACAAGTAATTGAGAATTGAAAATACTTATATTTGATCTTGAACTTGAATGTGAATGGCTGTTTCTTACTCTATTTGTAACTTACTTTTTTTTTGTTTTTCGGTTTTTTAGATCGTATCTTTTTTTTATCTTTGTCATCTCTATATTTTATCATCACTATTTTTGTTATCTCTTTTTATACCTCTGTTTATATTTTGCTATTTCTAATTTCTGTTAACTTCTATGTATACATAGCGAAAAACAACTATTAAACTCTGCATTCTGTGAACATTTTTAAGTGGACTATTAACATCTACGCTTTTTACAATGCCAATCTAATGACTTTTTTATGTTAATACTGTGTAAATGTTCCAAAACAATAAATAAATAAATAAATAATACTCTCAGAGATTGAATATTATTACAATGAGGTTTTTAAGCTTCAATAAAATCGTAATAAAATAGTAATATTTTTTTTATTTTTTTTTTTAATCATAATTTTGACAAAAACCATGGACTTAAAATATTACATACAGGCTATAAGGCATCACAGATAAATAATTTAGAGATTTTAGAAATTAGAAAAAATGTAAATAATAAAGCAGACATAATTAATAAGCAGCAAATTTTTATAAACCCTCTTTTGAACCTCTTCCCACTTAACCGGTCTTTCCCTGCTAATGGCTTTGAAATCCCTAATTGATAAACTTTCCCCACTCTTACCCCTCCCCCTCCCTCCTACCCTTTCCTTCCATGTGTCATCTATATTTAATTTTTAAGTTTAGTATACGTTTGATCCATGTTGATTGTGTACCAAACATGTTGATTGTGCACGAAACATGTTGATTGTGTACCAATAAAAGTGATGTAAACAAAGTTATTTGTCTTTTTATTAAAATAAATAATGCCATCACAAAGTGAAAACCTTTCCGAAGAAGTTTTCTTCGAAAAAGATAAATTTTATTTGATTGATTTGTGTTTTCACAATTTATCATTTAAAATAATGTGAGGTAGGTATATTTACGGTACGTTACAGAGGGGAAGATACTCTCAGTATCGCCCTGGTGTAAGACCACCATTCAGAATTGAAACGTTGCTTGAAATAGCCAGATTCTACAGCACCTTCCTATCCCATCTCTTTCCTCTCTCCACTTAGTCTCATTGATGATACCATTGTCTAAATGGCTACCAACGGAAGCAGTTGGGACTCTTCTTAGGTATTGACTTTAAAGAAATCTTAAAACCTACGTAATATGATACTTAAAAATATATTTCTCACCGTTTCAGCCAGTTTCGGTCAATAAACGAGTTTTGGCCGTGATTTCAGATTCGACCAAAAATTTGCCGAATCTTTGACTCACGATCGACTGTAGGTACTCGGGTGGGTGGAGGAGTATGCTTCTAGAATAGCTTCAATATTATTAATATTAATTTGTCTTAATGTTCAAAGTCGAAAGAGTTCACATTTTTAACAATATTATTTATTTATTTAGTTTTTGCTATTGTCTAACGTAGAGTGATTTATTTAATACATTTAGCAGATCAAAGATATATTTGTAATAAGTGCTTTTAAAGTTATTGTGCCTGTAAACTACATTGAAGAACTGTTATTTACCTAACAACTAACAACGAACCAAAAAGCGTTAAAAGTAAACCAGTTTACTTATTAAATTGATACCCTTTAAATTAATTTATTTCACTAACGCTAATTTAAAGAAAAAAATTTAATGTTAAAAATGCCTTATTTCGGGGAATGGTGTTTTTTTAATAACTTTCGGTTTCGGTGTCAATTTCTGCCAAAACCAGATCAGAAACCGAAAATCGGTTTCGGTTTCGGCTGAAAATCTGGGTTCAGTTGGTCACTAGAAGATAATTCTCACACTGTCTCAAAACAGGTATATCCAAGAGAGACAGGCATCAAAAAACCTAATGTAAACACACTTTATACAGATAAATAAATACAAATAAAAAAATACAAAAATTAATAAAGAAAAAGAAGAAAATAATATATTTTTATTTTTTTGTGCAATATGTACTAAACAAAAAATCCATCAATATTTTTATGGGTTTTGTAGGAAAAAAAAAAAAAATTGTAAGATGTCTATTTAAAAATAAATATGAAGAATAGTTATTTCAGAAATTTTTTAGTACTCCTGTTGACAACGGAAAGGTTAATGTGAACAGATTTTCTGCTTTCTAGCTAAGAAAGTTATCCATTAAAAAGCTTTATTAATTATTTTAACAAAAAGTATTATGATTTGGGCTGTAGTATAAAATTAATAACCAATTACTAATAAACAAAAATAATAACTAACTTTAATAGTACCATAATATAACATTTCATAAGTTGGTTATGAAGCATCCTAGCCTACTCAGTGAGCTTGCGCAAAGCGCATGTATGAACTTACATGTTTCTAGAATGTAAAGGGAAATACGTTATTTTGTATACCACATCAACGATGTTCTAAGATTATATGCCATAGGAATAAGATGTACCTACATATTATATTATTTCAGAGTTGTTGTAAATAACTTTGGGAATACAGAGCTGGGGGTGGGGGTAGTAAGCAGCGGGATCGTTTCCTAGGAGTGCCAGGACTCTACGAGGGATGTAACGCCGATTTCGAGGCCGCAAATCTCTCTTGACTACCAAACTACGCACACGTTCTTAATACGATCCTTACGGCAGAGCTTTTCATGGGGGCACACTGTGTAGAATATACAAGTTCCTTATCAATGGAAAAGGAAAAATAAACTATTTGTAAACTATATATCTATAAACGATATGCCCATTGACGGTATGGGGGCACAGACTCATTTTTTTTGTTCTCCTGTAAAATTTATCGTACGCGAGATGCGATTTTAATTTACCTCTGAGCCCTAAATATAAAACATCCGAACTATTTTCATTGAAAAACATTTGACGCGTGCTTCATTCTCTTGACCAGAGAACCCAATAATTCTAAACATTTAAAGTTGTACCTTAAAACGCCGAAAAAATTTTTTGGAAATCATCTACTATTAACTCAAAGATCTCTAAAAACCATATGCAAATAATGTTAAAACGTATGTGTGCAGTCAATCTGGTGCTTGCGGGAACTGAGAAAAAAACTTGTTTGTTTCTCTTTTCACTGCAGTAACGAAACAACAATCAAACGTATTGTTAATCTAATTCTTATCAATTCAAATTATTTGTAGACATATTCTGTATCTTTTTGGGATGGAATCAGCGATTTTCAATAACATTTTGTGTTCTAACTCAAAACAATGCAGTATCCAATATTTAGACGTGTCTGATTTTATTATTTTTTTTTATTTTTTTATTGATCTATATACGTGATGTTTACAATATATTATTCGATGCCTGTCTCGCTAGGGTATACCTGTGTTGAGACAGGCGTAGAGGTACATAATTGAATATCATATATAAGAGTAATATAATTTACAATTAAACATAAAGATGATTGAAAGTGTGGGTAAATCACATATAGAGAGTTTTCTTATAAATGAGGGAAGAGATACAGTACAAGTAGTAAATCCTGTTGTATAGTTATTTAAATTATAATTGATTGTATAGATGTAAATTCGTGACTGACTATTTAATATAGGAAGTTACAAATCACTGCCCCAGCAATAACAGCAACATAAAATCTCCAGAGAGTTCAAAACAAATACTGCTTTCTCACAAAGCCGTAGCAATGCTTTCTGTTGTTACACAACGTTGCCATCAATAAAACTATCCAGACTATACAACTTCTGGCATACTATCTTAAATGAGGGAGTTAACATCACCTTTGTTTATGTCATTAGTATATTTTATGGTGAAAAGTACATCGGTGTACATTTAATTCCGCTTCTGAATTCTTTGGTTTGAGAGTTAAAAATACGATTCATGCCAGGAAAAAAGCATTACGCTCACATATTTGTCAAATGATACAGTTTCCGTCACGTTTTTTTATGTTATACTAGCTGGGGTATCCGGCTTCGCTCAGGGAATTGATATGATATTGAATTGACATTCGAACCCACGACGGATCTTGCTTTATATACCCCTACCAATTGGTAGCCCCACCCATACAAAATAGACTTCGAATGGTCCACAATGTTTCCACAACTTTCGAGAGTGTTCTGTAATATTCCACAATGATGTGAGATATTCCGAGATGTTACCGAACGTTCCAGACTATCCCTGAACATTCTATAACATTCGAGAATGTTCCGGAATGTTCTGGAATGTTATGGATTGCTCTCGAATACTCTCAAATATTCTAGAAATTTTTAGAGGGCGAAACTTCCAGCCCTTATATCTTCAAGAGCACTCCCTTCAAGTAAAAACGGGATCCAACATCATGGATGGGGGAAGAGGTCTACCACACCATATGATCCCTTGTAAATCCCATCGTAACGGGACTCGTTTCTAAGTTTTAGCGGCAAGCACATTGTTCACTTTATTTTATAATACATATTGATTAATGCTACTTATGATGAAAAAATTGAGAAAATGGAAAAAACCCATAGCAATACATGAAATATCCAGTCCAAAGTACGTGATTTACATGATTAGCGCTGTTTACTTATTTTTAGATATTATGGAGTTAAAATGAGTGCAAGATTTTTTTTAGGTTGCATCAGCTTTTTATAAAATCTGGAATGATATAATGTCATCTCTGATATTATTATTATGCTAATAATACATTCGTAGGGAAAAAGAGATGTTAGGCTACGAACATATTATTTTTCCGTTTTGAGAATACTTACTTAGTTTTATATAACTTTTGCGATGAAAAATCTCTTTTCAAAACCGCAGATTGTCTGCACAGATACGTTTTAACATTTGCACAAGTTTTTTTAGAGACTTTGAGTTAATAATAGATGATTTCCAGAAAACGTTTTAAGGGGCATCTTCTAGTGTTTAGAATGAATTGTGTGGAATGTTTCCTACTGAAAATAATGCCGATGGTATCATATTTAGGGCTCAGAGGTATTCACTTAGACACCACCCACTGTCACTGACTTATTACCTTTATTATCGATAACGAATACATAGAGTACGAAGTTCGAGTGTACAGAGACTTAAGGAAAACACGTTTACGATTCCTGATAAGATTATACGAATTCAAACGCTCGGCTTTAGAAACCAGACTCGAGCGACGTAGCGTCTCCTTCATCCTTAGAAATTGCTTACGCTGTCAGAATAAGAAACATTTAAAATGTTCAGAATATTCGCATTATTTTTTGGGTGCAGCATCCATATTTTGCTGAATATTTAATTCGTTATTTTTTTTCAAAAGCTTCCCCTAAATCTTTATAACTAACAGTTTTGTGTGTAAAAGAAATTTAAAATTTATTTCTCATGTACAAAACTAAACTTGTTAATAATAATATAAACTATTTACCAATGCTGATACCCCTGGGAAGACTTAATTGGTTAGTAAATTGCCTAGCAGGAAAATTTGGATATTTTCCACGTGACCTATAATAAATATAAGTTCAAATAAATCAAGTCAATCGATTAAGTCATTGTAATATTTCATTGAAGAAGAAGATAACACTAATAATCTAAACGAAAATATGAAGGAGAACAAGACATAGAAAAATTAAAAGATAACGGTCGCAACTGGGACACAAACCCAAAACCTCTCATCCAGGATGGGCGCCTCTATCAATTTGGCGAGACGAAAGGTTCTGGGTTCTGGTCCCAGTTGCGACTTCTTTTTTTTTTTACATTAACTCCACACAAGAGGCCCTGAGGAAAATAATTTACCTCAGGGCCTATGTCATCTTTGAGGATGCTGTGTGGAGGGTCTTTTTGAGGAAAGAAAGGAGTTAACATGGGTCTTGAAGAGACTCATGTTGTAGGAGGGAGGAAACACAAAGGCCGGTAAATCGTTCCACAGCCGAGCTGTTGAACTCAAGAACGAATTGTAAAAACGACCCGTTCTCATGTGACTAATATCAACCGTGTATAAATGTTGGGCGCGTGTTTGGCGTGTTTCCCGACTATGCACTGGTGACGAGGGGATCAATGACGTTAGTTCCTCGTAGCATCTTCCATTGTAATACCGGTAGAACAAGGACAGCATTCCCACCTGACGCCTGTGCTCTAAAGATTGCAATCCGTCTATTAAGATGGGAGAATCTATCAAACGGACCGACCGCACCACCAGAGGTGGCTACCAAATTCAACCGTGCGGCGCACTTGCGATTTGTACAGGGTTAGTAGTTGTGTACTATTAAAGTATCTGCGGGCCCTGTACAGTACGCCCAGTTTCTGAGAGGCTAACTTTACTGTGGTTTCAATGGAGCCCCCATACCTGAGCTGGTCACTTAGAGTTACACCAAGCATATCAATGGAGGTCCTGATCGGAAGAATGTTTCCGTTGAAGGAGACAAGATTATCATTTCGATCCCTTTTAGAAGTTATCAAACATGATTGGGTCTTTGAAACATTAAATTCGACGAGGTTATTCTTACCCCAAGAGAAAACACTCTCGAGGTAACCGTCCATTCTTTGCTTCAAAGCCCTCCGAGCTATTGGGGTTTGTGTGCTCTTTGGAGGCTTGTCAAATAAAAAGCTATCATGGACATGTACTGTCATCCGCGTAACAATGAATCGGTGCACTTGACAAGAGGTCGTTGATGTGCAACAGAAACAAAGTCGTAGACAGAACCGATCCCTATGGGACGCCAGCATTTATCGAATGCCAGAAAGAGGTGAAACCGTCAGCAACCGCCTAAATCGACCTCTCCCTCAAAAAGTAAGCAATCCACGCACAAAAGGATGCGGGAAGTCCGTACGTACGCAGTTTGTTGACAAGCGCTCGATGCCAAACCCGGTCAAAGGCCTTGGAAATGTCCAGTGAAACCGTTTGGGTCTCACCAAAACATTCCAGGCACCGACCCCAAACATGCGTCACATACGTGAGAAGATCACCGCACGAGCGGTTCCGCCGGAATCCGTATTGACGGTCGTTAATAATTTTGTTCTTCTCGAGCTATGTGAGCAGTTTGTCATTGATCACACGTTCCATCACTTTTGACAGAATAGATGTGATCGCTATGGGGCAGTAGTTGGCTGGGTTGGAGCGGTCACCCTTCTTTGGAATGGGGTGAATGATCGCTTTGTTCCAACCAGAGGGCACACAGCCAGACTTCAGGGACATTTTGAAAAGCTTCGTCAAAATTGGAGCTATTTCTACAGCGCACCTCTGCAATACCAGGGCAGGTATTCCATCAGGCCCGCTAGCTATATTAACATCAAGCCCTCGTAAGACTTGGAGTACATCCCGATGCCGGATCCTCAGCTTTTTCATACGAAAACTGCAATGAGGAACAGACGGCGGGGTAGCACCTTGATTTTCGAGGGTCGGGTTTTCCGCGAACATTTTGCCTAATAAGTTAGCCTTTTCGGAGGCGGTATTTGCTAGAGAGCCATCAGGTCTGGTTAGAGGTGGCAGACTGGATTTGCAGAAATTGCGACCTATTGAGCCCGCAAGCGACCAGAGCGCTCTGCTGCCGTGCGGGCAGGCAGCCAGCTTACTGCTGATCTGCAGGTCGTGCTCGAATTTTGACCTGTTAATTATCCTCCTGCATTCCTTTGCCATTTTGTTATATACTGTTGCAACTGTTATCTTTTTATTTTTATGTGTCTTGTTATCTTTCATATTTTCATTTAAAGTATTAGTGTTATATTCTTCTTCAATGATAGATTACATTGATGGGAATAACTTTCAAAAGTTATAAAAAGAGGTTATATAAAAAATTGATTAAGGCATTAAATGAATTCTATCAATTAAGTTTTAACTTTGTACGTGGTTTTAATTACAATAAATAAATAAATATGTCATTTCATAATGCCTAAGAACTGAGAACACCATTTCAGCGCATTGAGATTAGAACAACGAACAGATTATCTGCTTTGTAATACATTAGGTTAGGTTAGGTTTCATGATTATCTGAGTAGTTTAATATTGTGAAGTAACGCAGAAAGAAGACGATTTAAGCCTGTTCAGACACGAATATAAACCGCGAGCAGATATCTGTTGAACCGCGAGCGTTTATGTTTTGTTTCGTTCACACGACGCTATCAAATATTTCTTCCTATGGTAGGAGAGGGAGTCAGATGAATTAGGGAGCGGCCACGGAATGCACATTTCTTGTACTGTATCTGTCAACTGCCCCCTCTCCTCTCTCCTGTTTTCGTCGGAGAGGGGGGGTGCATAACTTCTCGTATATCGCCTCAGGAGCGGTTACGTCGTAAGATGTGTATTGTCTTTCGTTGATCTGCGCTTAGCCTGTTGGGTAAATCTGGCCCGTACTTGGCCAAACAACTATTTGACACAAAGTAAATCTGGCCCATATATGGGTCAGCTCATATGGTCTCATAAAAATCGTTTTATCTCCCTTTCTCTAATGACGAGATATATGATCTAAACAGTGATAGAAAGAGATAACCCCACACTACAATTTGAGTTCCATATATATCCGCAAAAATGTAAAATTATTCGGATTTATGACGTCATACGTCCACCAAAATGTTAGGTGAAACTTTATGATGTTTGCATTAAAAATTTTAATATATTCAAATATAACATGCTTACTTCTAATAATACAATTTGAAAGCGTATATTGACTATTAAAAAATGAGTTTATTTTTACGTTATCAGTTATTTAAAGGAAACAATGTGAGGTGAGTAACTTTTAAAACTTTTTAATGTTTGCAATCAAAATATCAATATTTCAAAAATAAAATGCTTACTTCTAATGATACAATTTGAAAGCTTATTTAATCAACTTTCAAAACCAGCATTTGACAGCATTTTTATGAGCAGTTTCAAAAATATAACTCCAACCCCGAGGGTTTAAACCGCTTAGGCGTGAACGGTCTGAAAGGATTGTATGGAGAGCGTTATTTGGCGTGCGATCATCTTTTATATTTGATAGCTCTGTCTGAACATGCTTTAAAGTTTAAATGTATGGTGATGAAATAATTTAATTTACTCACCAAAATCCTCTTCAATTATATTAGTTTGATTTCATAATCATTTTATTAAGCAGTGAAGAATTGTTTGTTCTGTAAAGTAATCACTCCACCGACTGATGTGTTCTAAATGGCTCAACGTTTTGATAATGCAGACATGACTTCGCGTCTCACACATCAAGCGCTGTGTACATAATCGACCACCATCACCACGAGACTAATTGCAACCCTTAGTTTTGTGCCTAGGACACGTAAATCCTTGTTTGACAAAGACTGTATGAAACGCGTACGAGCGGGACACTATTAGGGGAGTGTTTTGGTGCGGAACACAACGACATGATTTGGACGATACATGATGAAAAGGGTAACCTACTTGTTGTAAGATTAATGAGACCACCAGTGTGAGACTGGTTTAATTCTCACATTTTGAGAAATCAGGCTATTGATATAATCTATCTATATCCACGAATGACGAATTGCATGCTTATATCCACTAGTGCGATGGCTACCCATGTTATGACGAGTGATTTAAACAAATTAAAATGAATTAAGAATTTAAAAACTTTTTTTTTTTTTATAAAACCTATAATAGAGCGAAAGCCGTGACGATCAGACCTTCGTTATTTTATAAAACCTGAAAGTTTCTCTGTGTATGTCGTTAATACAGGTAAAGACGATACCCGACTATGAAGTTTGGATCACAGTGGCCTTGAAAGATAGAAGGTATTAAAGGTGTACAAAATTGCACCTCAATTTTAAGAGCGTTTTGATCGCACATTTACAAGGTAGTAAGGTAGTCTGCTAGCGTCGAAATATCGCACTATTTCACTCCCACCCGCTTGCATGTATATATCGCGCTCGCACCTACGGTAGACTTTTAATGTGTCTGATAAGGTGAAGGAACCATCTAAACTGTCTGATAATTGAGAAAACATATGTTGATAGTTCCTCAAGTAACATATATAAAATTCAGCTTTTATTCTTTAACGTAAGTACAATTATAATTAATTAATATAATATCTTTCAAAGCCACGGTGATTCAAACTTCATAGATAAGGATCGTCTTAACATGTATTAGGGACATACACAGAGAAACTTTCAGGTTTTATAAAATAACGAAGGTTTGATCGTCACTGACTCTTGGACTATAAATATATCATTAACTGTGAAAACTAGGTGGATTCATTGGCTTTAAGCGGCAATAAGTAGTTCACATGTTTCCTTGTTAATATTTGGAGGTATATTTTTTATTAAATCGAAGCAAAACCCCGAGTGGACAGACAAAACCAATGGCCCTCATTTCCAGAAAGAAAGAAAAACTGTCGAAATAACTACAGATTTTGTAGCGGTGGTAAAATCATCACTTTCAAAAGAATTTTCTGAAGGCATCCACAAAGTAACAAGGTTAATCACGAACGATTCCTTAAGATAAATTAAAAAGTACATTATCATAAATGAAAAACCATTTTCAATCTATTGGGCAAATTTGAAAAAAATTGGGGCTGTCTGATTGCCTAAAATATATGTAATGTTACTTGTAGAAAGTTACTCCATTACATATATATACAATAAACTGTAACTACAGGTTTCGAATAAAGTAAAGTATCATCGCTAAAAAATCTTTTTTACAATAAATAATATTGTTGAATGATAAAATAATCCTCAATTAACATTTGGGGATGCCTTGGTCTCTCGTGCTTCAGACATAACTTTTAATTTACAATTTATTTTTTTATTAAGTCCGAATTTACTATTCGGAACCAACGTAAGAATAGTGGCTATATATCGGATGGGTTGACTGATTTTCTATGCATCGCTAGAATTTGTTCGTTTATTTTTTAATATGTGTTATCTTGTAAAAAAGCTATCAAAAGGATGGTGAAATACTTCCTTATGAAAAATTACCATGTTAATATGGGTAACTTATAAGAGGAATAACGAAAAAATACTTAGTAAGATATTGTGGAAATCATAAATTGTCATTATTCATACTACTCGCAAGAAAATATTTTTCACATTAATAAAATTATCGTGACGTCTGTAGTCTATACTAAAAACGATGGATTCATTGTTTTATTTCCCCACACTACTGAAATATTGTATATTAATTAATAAACAATTTAAAATCCAACCTCTGTTTATCACCCGCAACGTGCGAAGGTAATTATTTTACATTCAATCAAAAACATATTACACTTCGAAACTACTGGAACCCCGGTTCATCGTTGTTTGTGCACCATTTTACGGTTAGGTTTATGATACTTGTTTTATTGCTATATCTTTAGCTAAACCTTCACGGGCTTTTTGGTTGTTGTGACATTTCATAAAAGTACGAGTAAAGCAAAGTATTATTATTTTTAGAAACACCAAACCAGTTTACATACTATGAGCTTCTTTTGTAGGTGGTTCATAAAAAGAATTTTGATATTTCAATCGATAAAATCCTGAAATGTGGTAAATCTACTACTACTTACACCCGTATTCAGAGTCGATCCTTTAGTTCAAGGAGCCTTCCTTTCCTTTAAGAAACACCGTTTTGTATTCAGAGACACACCTAAGGTCGGTGTGACGTCACATAGCAAGGAAGCTACCTTCCGAGTGCCGATTGTCATCCGGGTGACCATATTTCAAGCATATGCGGCCACATTCGGCCACATTCGGCACATTTTTTGTATTCAGAAACTGACGTTTGGAAGTCTCTACGACACTGCGCACGCGCATTCTTGCTTACTTTGACTAATAGCTGTCAAAACTCGAGGTTGGTGGGATGGGTACCTTTAACTTGCCAAGTGACCGCCAATTTAAGAAGCGATATCGGTTGGAGAAAACCACATGTAATGCATTTATTAATTCCTCTATTATTTCCAAATAACACTTTAGTAAATAATAGAGGCTTGCCCATACCTCCTGTTATTCAGGTAGCTATCGCGCTGAGATTCTACGCTACTGTAAAATTAGATATCTATTGTAAAATTCTTTTCTACTTTTGTGAAACGAAAATATTGCATTTTGTGATGCAGCAATGATGAAACTTGTTATTTACATTATGTCTATACTGATTTGAAATCGACAAAGAATGAAAGAATGCATACTTATTTTGAAAACATGATGTTAACCTAAAATAAACCTTATGACGGGATGACTTTAGATGTATAAAAGCCGGCCAGGGACGTTACTTGCCTTTGCTAAGGTAAGGACGACACTTGACTTTTAAGGATCGACTCTGAATACGGGTGTTAGTCTACTTAGGGTGAAACGAAACGTACGCTATAATCTACGCATTCACAGATGGCGCCGGTTTAATTAATTTGATTAAAATGCTTTTTCATTCCAAGTTCCGTATGGGACATTTTAACCTTGTTTCTGATCAATGTTTGGCTTTAAAAAATTACTTATATTTCTCTAAAAAATGTAAAAATGTTAAAAACTATTTGTCAGTAGTCATTTTATATCTTCCCAAATTTTGGCATTTTTTCAATAATCATGACTCTTAAATACAGAGAGAATCACAGAGTTTAACAAAAAAAACATGGCATGTTAGCCGAGGTGACCATAAAGTGTCCCGTACGGAACCAGCCTTTAGTTGCATATTTTCAGATTAGTCATAACTGAAAAAATGCCAAAAGTTGGGAGGATATAAAATGACCACTGACAAATCGTTTGGAATATTTCTACATTTTTTAGAGAAATATAAGTATTTTTTTAAAGCTAAACATTGATGAAAAACAATGTTAAAATGTCCGGTACGGAACTTGGAATGGCTGTTTTGCAAGTTATGCTTTAAAATATTAAGGAAAAACAATTTACTACGTGCGCACGTACATACACCTTCAATATGAATTTGATTTTTTTTGCATTAGCTCCACACAGGAGGCTTTGAGGAAAATAGTTCCACTCAGGGCCTATTTTATCTTTGGGGATGCTGTGGGGAGGGTCTTTTTAGGAAAGGATGTTCTGGGAAGGAAAGGGATATGAGGGGTGGGCAGGAATTTGAGGCCTCTGAAGGTCAATGTGTCCAGGAGTGTCAGCTGGAGAATTCAAAGGGGCTCCCTCAACCACTCTCTCCTGAATCGGCCTGCCATGCAACTGGTGGGCAGACACATCTGCCGCCAAGATCCAGACAAACCTCACCCCATGAACCCGGCACCTTTGATAAGTCACCAAACGTAGCGACCCACTTGGGGTAACCTACAGCAGATATGATTGAATAAATAAATAGTTTTGTCCATAAACCAACTCAAATATTTCAAGAACGGCTAGCAAATGCAATATTTGATTTAGCCACCTAAACAAAGTTGGATTTATTAGTCTTTCTTGAAAGATTTGGGTTTGTTTACGGACAAAATAATTCATTCTTGTTCACTAAAATAATTAAATTAACACCGTCAAAGAGCAGATTTCAAATTCTTTTACGTTTACCCTTAATGTTGGAATATGAAAATTTTCCTCAGAAATAAGTACCTTTGTAAAGATGCGCGCCATATTGAAAGATAAATCAAAATCCCATGAAATGAATATCTAAAATTTTCATTTTATTTTGATATCGTAAGTTAATAATCTTATTTCAGTTTCATGACCTTCGATCATATTTTGGTTTCATTGGTGTTTATTATAATATACCGGATTCATTATATTTTATCTTATTTTGGATAAATGAGCTACTTAAAAAGGCTAAATTTTTCAATTTGTCTAATCATCTTCTTTTTTATTTAGAGAAACTTAAATAAATTGCCAATGGGAGCTATGTCGGAAATATGCCCCCAATATCTGTCTTTAATGTGCGTAAATATTTGATATCTTCAATATGTAAAACAAAGTCGGGTTTGTTACAATATTTAAAACTCAAGAACGCCTGGACCGATTTTTATGATATTTATCAACATTCGAAAATTAGACATACGGTGAACGTATGTCTGCACCCCTCCAAAGGAAATATACAATATTTATAATAAATCTCCCTTACACATATAAAGAAAATGAAACAAAATTCCCGTAAGTAAGTGGAAAAATAATAAAATCCGCTAACAAGAAAAGTTGTTGTTATTAAACATATAATGCTGCCCCTCTTTCTTACACACTCAATGTCGACAGTCAAAAATGGGATAAACGGTGAACGTATGTCTACACCCCTCCAAAGGAAAAATACAATAATTATAATAAATCTCCGTCACACGCATAAAGAAAATGAAACGCAATTCCCGTAAGTAAGTCGAAAAGTAAGAAAATCACATAAATTATAAATCCGTATACAACGCCATTTCTGATAGTGACAAAAAGAAAACACCGACAGTTACGCATCGATAAATGCTTCATTGTGTAATTTTAACTTAATAAAAAAACTGAATTTAATGCAGCTAATAAGGTAAACCAGTTATTGATTTTGAGGCGGTACGGAGTTCGCTGGGTCGGCTAGTTATATCATAATTGACATTTTCCAAGAAATGGAATACACCATTTTAGGCATCTGAAAAAGAAAGAAAAAAATATTTCAATGAATATGTGGCTTTTATCATTATGGTTAAAATAGATGCGCTATGTACTGAAGGTTTTTTTTTCGGTTTTTATAGGCCAAGGTTTTTCTTTATGCTCGATGTCAAAGCCATACGAAAAACCGTCACATCCCGGCGTAAGAGCATTTTCTCGTTTTAAATTAAAACCCCACCCTTACTTTCTAGAGTGCAAAGCCAAAACGTAGTTTCCTGAATACGTTGGTAGGAATTTTACGGCGTAGATTCCTTCTTAAAACGGTGGAAGACTTTTTTTTTACATTTTTCACTAAAGAAAAATTCTGATTTTTAAAAAAATCTCTATTTGAAAATTATTTCATCACTTTTTAGCCTCATTTCCAATATAATGTACGATATATTTAGCGAAAAACTTTGTAAATAAAAAATATTTTGATATTAATTAATGTTTTATGTCAACCCAAACTAAAATCCGTTGATTTCCAGGCGCCTCCTTTACAATATTAAAATGAATAATGATCAAGTCTTTCCATTAAGAAATTTTAAATTAAAACTTTGAATTTACGTTTTTTCTGTACATCTGGTTAAAGCCATCTTGCGACAAAAAGCCAAAGCTTTTAGAAAATGGAAAGCTTGCCAAATGAAAATCAAGGAAAATGTTTTCCCAACGCCTTTCTAACACCCGCGGTGTAACGTTTCCCAACTCTGCGTTCAAACGGTATTACTATTGATCCACAGATGGCGTTAAACCTCCCTTTGAAGAAAATGCGGTGTGAATCTCGACTAAGTACCAGAATAAGCAACAGCTATTTTCTAGAGAAGGTCAATATTTTTTATGGTAGTTGTTTGTTGTAAATTTACTGTATCTACCTACTTGAAAAGTATATTTCAATAAATAAATTTAAAAGCATTTAGTAAACAATAAGCGTTACTGAATGGACGCATTGTTATGAATTAGATTCAAATAATGATAAGATTTTCTAATGATTGCGAACTTTAAAAAAAAACTATCTATTTATTGTATCGTGGAAGAGAGAAATAAGTAAATAAATATAACCGCTATGTGATATGCGCATGCAAGCATGAGACGAGAGCAGCAGAATTAGGAGGGATTATTTCAAATAATATGAAAAATTATTTAAACATTTTAAATTTTTTTTCAGTTCTATTCAAGTTCTGTTATTATATGATTATAGGCCAGTTGCTTCATAAAACTGAAATAATCACATAACTTGAATAGAACTGATCGTGAAAATTTACTTCAAATATTTGATGAATTCTTAGTAAATAAAATTAATAATAAAAAAGCACCAAAGCTTACAGATCGTTCCAGAGCCAAGTTTGCCATAAACCCACCCCTTACAGTGCTAGAAAATGTCTCGATCTCCGGAGCTGTGATATTCAGTAGCTAGGGTTCAAATTTATCCCCTTAATGATAAACGTGTTTTAAATTTTACACGACTGATAAGCAGCCATTTATCTCAAAATAATGGCTGTTATCCCACGTTTTAATAAACGGCTAATTTTGTAGATTTAGAATTATTTTCTTTATTCATTGCTTTGCAATTACATAATTTGAGGATTTTTCCTAATTTGAGGATTGACCAATTCGATTGAATTTGAATTGTGAGAATCTTAGAATTTCGTCATTTTTTAAAGATAAAAATGAATAGTTTACAATTTAATTAATAGTATCATAGATGGACACATGGATATGAAGAAAATTTTTATGTATTAGACAGCAATGACCAGTCACAAAAAGAAATAGATAATAAATTATGCTGGTTGTTTATAACACCTTCCATGTTTTTTTTTCGTTATTTGTTTTTGGGGTGTTATGCCGTGTTGCGCTACCTCCTTCTTTAGCCGAAGTTTCGTACAGCGTTGCAGTGTCTATCATCAGGGCAGATCCGGTAGATCCGACAGATGTTAATACAGGAAAAACAAATACATTATTTTCACCTATCTCATCGTCTGGACTCTGAGAATCGCAACACGTCAAAAATAGAAGAATTAGATTTTCGATGTATCTTGCAGCTCCATAACAGAATTGACTATCAAATCTAATAGCATCATAAAACTTACCTTTTGGATAAGAATGGAGAATAACATATCCACCGAACGTCTGACACTTACCTGAAACAAACAAACGATCTTATTAGTATTAAAAACAGGAAAAAAATAAAACAAATTTTGAAAATGTAAAAAAAATATCATGATGGTTCTCTACTCTAACATTGATACCGATGATGCTTATTGCAGATAAGTCTTTATAGCATTGTTTCGGTAATCTTGATTGCGTCTCTCCGCTTACATTAGAATATAATACGGATCTCTGATGGTATCTCAGATTTGTTATACGATACGATACGATACGATTGTACCCCCCAGCCAGGAGTACTCCTGTCTCGGTGAGACCGGTACACCAAGGGGTACTGATTTATTAGGACTTGGAACACGTGCACTGAGGATGGAAAGGAGGTTTGAGTTTAATCGACCGGTAAACATGGCAACCTAATAAACCAATATTTGAAATTAGGATGGGCAGGAATAAATGAATGGAATGAGCGTTATGATTTTTTTAAAATCCTTTATGGCTTCTTTCTTCTTGCCTATTTCTGGCTCTTCTTGAATCTTCTCGTCTTTTCTTGACTCTTCTTGTTTCCTGTTGGGTCTTTTCGTCTCTTCTTGGCTGTTCTTGTCTCTTCTTGGATCTTCTCGCCACTTCTCGGCTCTTCTTGCCATTCCTGGCTTTTCTTGTCTCTTTTCTTCTTCGTGTCTCTTTTGGAGTTTTTCTATCTCTTCTTTTCCCTTTTTACATCTTCTTGTCGCTTCTTGATTCTTTTCATCTCTTCTAGGCTCTGCTTGGCTCTTCTTGCTACTTCCTTTCTCTCATTGTCTCTTCTTGGCTCTTCTTGCCTCTCATTGGATCCTCTCGTTTCTTCTAGGCCCTTATCGTCTTTTCTTGGCTCTTCCTGTGTATTCCTGGATCCTCTTGCCTCTCCTTGGCTCGTCTTGTCTCTTCTTGCCTTTTCTCGATTCTTCTCGTCTCTTCTTTACCTCCTTATTACTTTTTGCTGTTTTTCGTCTCTTCTTGGCTCGCATTGGATCTTCTCATCTGTTCACGGCTATTGTTAGCTCTCCGTTGCTTTTCTTATCTCTTCTTGCTTGTTTTTGGATCCTCTTGCCTCTTTTCCCCTTTTCTTGCATCTTTCATCTTCTCGCCCCTTCTTGGCTTGCCTTGTCTCCTCCTGTCTCTTTTTAAATCTTCAAACTGCTTGCCGACCCTTCTTGTCCATTCCTCTATCTTCCAGTCTCTTTCGGTCTCTTCTTTGCTAGTCCTATTTCGCACTTTCCACTTACTAGTCAAATCCCAAGTAATCCTTTATCATTCGTATAAATACCTCTCTACATGAATAGAAAACTAACTTCTGAAACACATTAAAAGAACTGATTTCAAACTGATTAGAAAAAAAAACCGGCTGAAAACATGAACAATTAGATAAATTATATGAACATACAAAAATTAAATTAAAATTGAGATAAACAATAAATAAAATAATATTGCAAGATCCCTTCTCAGACCTTCTGTAGTATCCATCAAATCCGTGTACGAACAAAAGACATTCCTGTGAAACGCAATGAATAAAACCGATTGAAAAAAAAACTTGAATCATTCTGTAAGTAGAGTACATGTTTCTTGGTGTATGTCAACAAAATCGATGGTTTACTCCCAGACGTGCACCTCTCCGGGCAATAACTCAAGTGTTCTAAAGAAAGGTCGTATAATCTGTAAAACGGTAATATTCGACTGAAATATTAACAAATGGTTATTAAAACAAATAAATTGAAACGATCTTATCTCTGTTTTCTTTGTGGTTCTGTAGACGTCAGTTAGTGAAGCTACGATGACTTCTCCCAGTACCAAGTGATGAAATAAACCATAAATCACTTGAGTTCAAGTAGGTGCAGCTATGTTAAAAATCCAGATCTCTAAGTGTCATTTTGACCTTTTTTAAAATTTGTATGAAGTTCACTCAAACCCTATGCAATGCTTGCATCGCTGGAGTTATCGGGACGCGTACATTATAGTCTGCGTTACGATTGAATAATATCACAAATTATACATAAAATCAAATAACCCGTTAACCAAGAAGAAATAAAGCCTCGTATGTAGTCGTAGCGTATTTTAATTTATTTAAAAATTGTAATTGTCAATAGTAATAAACCGAAGCCACAAAAGCGCTGATCTGTAAAATATTTTTTGTTGCAATATGAATGCTTTTATTAATGAGATGATTGTTTTTTTTTTTTTAATTTTTTTATCAACACTTCAATTTAAAAATGTTAATTTGTTTTACAGGAATAAAGAAAATTGTTTGTAATTCATAAAAAAATACGTTAAAAACATTTTTTTGTAACTGATCACAATGGACGTCATGAAAATTTTTTTAAAACAATATTTTTTTTACATTAGCTCCACATAGGAGGCCCTAAGGAAAATAATTCCACTCCGGGCCTATGTCATCTTTGGGGATGCTGTGTGGAGGGTCTTTTTAGGTGAAAAAGGGAGAAAAAGTTATAGGAAAGAAACATGTATGAGGGGTGGGTAGAAATCTGGGGTTCAGTGTGTCCAGGAGTGAGGGACGAATGAATCCATCCTTTCCATTGCGGTCCATGAAATGTTTGGAGAGTGACTGCTGGAGAGGTTATAAGATTCCGCTCAACCAGTTTCTCCCGATCCGGCCTGCCACGCTGTTGGTGGGTGGAGACATCCGCCGCCAAGATCTGGACAAACCTGACCCCATGAACCCGGGCACCACCAACGGCGATCTATGGAAGAGGTGTTGGTTATCCAATAAATGGTTCCAATTGAAAATACAATGCATTACCTAATGAAATAAAGCAATCAGTACCAAAAAAATATTAGTTAAAGCGCTTAAAGAATATTTCTTGAAAATGTATTTAAACCAGTGGATATTGGCTCGCCTTCATACGTTTATTTTTTTATGTTTTATGTGTATGGATGTTTCTCAGTATTTCTAAAATCTCTATTCTTGACAATGCATTTTTTTTCCTTTTATGTTGTATTTTTTAAACGTGTAATATCTGTGTAAAACGTACTTATCTGTCCTTCCCGTAATGAGTTTTTTCTCAACTCATTGGGAATAATGTGATAGTTGCCATGTTTTGGTAATACATTATAATTAAATAAATAAAATAAAATAAATTGAATTATTATGACAATGACAAATATTGTGACTAGTAGCAAAATAAAAAGTAAAAAAAAAAATATTGAAAACATCCCCGAAAGAACTATGACGAGGAAAAAGTTTGATTTTTCATGATAGATTTTTTCTGATTATTCTAATAGGCAGAATATGTACTGTAGCCGACGGTCAACTGTCAAGCCACTATTTTGACTACCTATATTGAACCATATGGTCAACAAGACAGTAAATGGACAAATTTGTGTGTGGATACTTGCTTCGTGATGTTATTCATACTTAATACATCTACTAAGCTGTAGATTTTAGAATTATGTCATTGTGATTATGTGAACCACGCCACATTGCTGCCAAAATGTAATTGAATGATTGGTTGTCCTATAAAGAGGACGACAGAATTATTTGTGATTGTTAAAACTGACCGCTAATTAATAAGTCAAATACGCCTCATGCGTCTGGTATTGTAATATTAACTCACTTCATCCAATTGCTAAAATTTTGATCAAAAAATGTTAATTCCCGTAGTAAAATCCAACATTTTCACAGTTAGACGGCCTCCGTGGTTGAGGGGTAAGGCTCTCATCTAGTCATCCGTAGGTCACGGGTTCAAAACCCAGGTACGCAAATTTAATAATTTGAAAACAAAATAAGGTATGTTTGCGGAGTGGAAGATACTCCCGGTATCACCCTAGTGAAAACCACCATTCAGAAATGAAACTTGCTTAAAATGGCTTCAGTTGTGTTTGGATCTTTATCATTAGATTTGAATAGACAGATACTTCCCAACCTTTCTCCTCCCCATCGCCTTCTCCTCCCTACTGCCTTCAGCCTCACTCCCCGTTTGGAAATGCCATAGGCTCATTGGCTCCAGACGGTAGCATTTGGGACTCTTGTGAAGTATTCACATAAAAAAAATTGTTTCAAATTTGAAATTTGAAGAATTTTGAAAAATTCGTCGTTGCATGAAACGGCTTTAATCGTGTTTAGTGACAAGATTTTAAAAGTGTGGGTACATCACTGCCATTCTTTTCCCCGTCTTCTTTCCCTCCCTACCCCCTTCAGTCCCACAAGACCCCCTCCCAAATTTTTTGTTTTTTTTTAATTTTTTTATTTATTTAATATAGATATTTAAGTGTACAATAGTGTTATATAAATTACATATCAGTACAGAAATTATTTTAAATTGCAATCTCACCAGGTCTTGTGTTTGATGAGGGAGTTACACTAATTATAACAGAAATAGAATAACATTATGCAATAGGTATGTATCTGTATCTAGGTGTAAGATGGTACAATATATTATTATCTTAAAACAAAATTAGTGTAACTGAAACATTGAAATATGAACAATTCAAAAAACAAATTAAGTCCCTGAAATTGGATAATGATATATTGTACCCTTAATTTAATTTAATTTACCCTTACTGTAATATTTAATATTTAAAAAAAAAAGTTATGACCTTGCATAACTATTTTTTTCCTAAATTACGAACCTATGTCATTTAATATTTGTATTTATCTCATAAGTTCTTTGAATATTGTTTAAACATTTAATTAGAACATTATTTTTATTTTATTTTTTGCATGTGAATAAATACTACTCCCATTAACACGAGCTCCTAGAGCTCAACTTATAGAGTAGTAGAACAAAAAAAATTTGTTGTATAACCTTGCATATGTTATCATTTTTTTATGTAAAAATAAAAGTCTTGAAATAAATAAATAAATATATAAATAAATATAATAGGAACAATTGAAATTTCTGGATCATCTATACATAGGATACGGTTACGTACTAAAATATTGAGCAAATATTGAAAAAATCTAAATAAAATAGAAATGAATATAGATTGATAATAAATAGAAAGAAGGAGAAAAACAGGTAATTATTGAGTTAATTATTAGTTAGTTAGTTAACTATTGTACATACATAGGATACGGTTACATACTAAAATATTGAGCATATATTAAGAAAATCTAAATAAAATAGAGATGAATATAGATTGATAATAAATAGAAAGAAAGAAAAAAACAGGTAATTATTTAGTTAATTATTAATTGGAAATGTGATTATTATGGTTCGGCTGGTTCCGGGCTGCTGGGACAAATAAATAAATAATAGGTTAATAATATAAATATGGTGTGAGAGTTCATAAAGTTGACCAGAAGGAGGCGGGGTAAAAGAAGAGGACGCTAAGGAAGACCTCGCAATTAACAACTTTTTTTTACGTTGAGGAAAATAATTCTCCTCGGAGCCTGTGTCTTCTTTGGGGATGCTGTGTGGAGGGTTATTTTAGAAACGGAAACAGAGGAAGTTCTGGAAAGGAAAAAGGAATGAGGGGTGGGTAAGAATCAGTGGGGGGGTCAGTGCGTCCAGGAGTAAACGACGACGTAGGAATTCAACCCATTGTATGGCAGAGCGATGTTCTCAGAAATTTCTGCTGGAGAGTACAAAAAATCTCCCTCAACCGGTCTCTCCAGATAAAGTCGGCCACAAAGTTGGTGGGCAGACGCACCCACCGCCAAAGCCCGGATAAATCTCACCTCATGAATCCGGGCACCTCTTCTTAATAACAAGTCACTAAACACAGACAACGTCATTAAAAGCAACTTTTCAACTGTATTACTCGTACTTCACCAACGCGATACTTAGCACTAAATGTATATTATAAAATTGCTACATAAAAATCTAAATAAAATAAACTGCAATTTGATGTTGAAGAGCGTATAACCAGAAATATGTCATTTTTAAATCAGTGTTTAGACGTATTGACTTTTTTCCACAACAAAATTATAAATTGATTTCGAAAGATTGTTCTTTTATCTAGTAAACGTATGTTTTTACTTTTCAAAAAAAAATTTTTTTTTGTTTAATAAGGTTATACCTTAGGTCGTTGGCAGATTTGTTAAATTTTCAAAAAAGATTTTGTATTATACAACACCCACTTCTTATTATTTTATCATGCATTAAAATAAATCAATACATTATCTGGTAAACGTATGTATCTGAATTTTAATTTTAGTTTAAATAAAATCATTAAAAAATACATACGTACATGTGTTACATGACGAAAATTGGTCCGTTTGTGTATTTATTTGTCCATTTACAGACTAATATGCTTCAGTTTTTTTTAAATGCTTATTTTGCTTAGACATTATTGAAAATTGATAAATACTTACAAATCATAATTACAAAATATTTAAAAAAAGTACATTATTTTAATAGTTTTATTATCACTCCTTTCACCATTTTTGGATGTACGGATAAATTAAAGCAAATTTTTGATTAAAAAATAAACGATATTGAGTTATAATTTTAAAAAGCTAGTAAGGAGTATAATTAATCTTTCTCATTGGAACCGCCCTGCACGATCGTAAAAACATCTTTCGACGAAATGTGGATTTTTGCCCGCTGACTGGTTAAACGACGTTACCGGCGAAAGATAATGATATTATTTGGATAAGCGATATGCATATACGGTAGCATCCGAAAAGGGTAAATTTACCTAAATTTCAACCGGTTACCTGTTACCGCTGATTTCATTAGTTTTATAATTTGCTTTAGTCGCCTCACGGTCCCTGGGGAAAATTTCCCAGTCGTGTGTAACCAGCTCTAACTGTCGCCTATTTAAAAATCTACTCAATCACTGTAATGTAATATGTGATGTGATTTAAACAGTTAGTTTTCCTAAACATCTAATTAAGTACGTGTTTATGAAAAAAAAGGTTTTTTTTAAGGTAGAATCATTATTAAACATTTTGGTTGTTGGTGCACGGGTAATGTGAATCTTGCGTAGTGCGAAACATTATTCAAGTTCAATGAATTAAGTTTTTAATTTGAACCTGAAAATAAGTTTGTAAATCGTATCACACAAGCTATGAAGTAATTTTAAATAATTTTCAGAAATAATTTTCTTTTTTTACATTAGCTCCACGCAGCAGACCCTGAAGAAAATAATCCCCATCAAGAAATATATATCATATTTGGGGATGCTGTGTGGAGGGTCTTATAGGAAAAGTATGGAGAGAAAGTTCTTTTATTTTTTAATTTACGCCCTTTTTCGGAGCTTTTACATAAGAAATTTACAAATTACACTGATTAAATAAAATATAAATACTTTATATTTCTTGTACAAAGAAATATAATAGGTGTATATATTTTTTTACCAAGAAATATTAAGTATTTATTGTACATAACTGAACTGTCTCAGTAACAGTATTTTGTATTTGTTTAAAGATTAATTGAAGATGTCCACTGATGCTTGGTATAATTATTTCCCTCCATTACCTACTGGATAAAGAGGAATACTTGTGGTAGTTAGTTCCAGAATTTCTGCACTGAAATAAATCCTGACTTCTAGAATCACGTAGTGGAAACCGGGAATTCTGGAAAGGAAAAAGGCATAAGGGGTGGGTAGGAATCTGAGGGTCAGTGGAGTGATGGTCGTGTGAATCATTGAAGACCATAATAATATGCCTGTAACTTGTCTTTTAGTATCTACTTTTATTTTTTGTTGTTTTTATTCTATATGAATAATATTTATTAGAATAGAATTTTTTTGTGATTGGTTTCAAACTCGTAAATTTTTTTTTTTAAATAACTTTTTTTAAGGCTTGTATTTTATAAGCCTATAGAGATATTTTAGATTTAAGATAGTCTATACGTTGCCCCTGGTTAAAAAATGAGACTGGAGGATTTCTTCACTTGAGTAAACTTTAATTAGAGTGAAGAAACCTTCCAACAAAGGCGACTACTGGTCAAGTAGAATATCGTTTCACATAAATATTACATTTACTGAATCACTGTAAAAGCAAGACTAATTTAAATTAATCTTCCAGGCAACATCAGAATTATCACTGTGATAACTGTTGAATGCAAATATGTAATAGGGGCGGTTAAGTATCGGCCTAGGCAAGAGATGGCGCCACCGGTATCAAATCAATGTTTTTTTCGTAAATCCTGACCTTCAAATGACTACTGTAAACAGCGTTTCATTTAGTTTGTGTTTGACAGTCGGTAATTGAAAGTGAACATTTTTTGCAGTTTTACAAAAATGTCTAAAATCAAATGATTAGACACTTATCTTTAAAAAAGGAAAACGAACGATGAGATCAATCGATGTTTTTTTTTTATTTAGAAAAAAGTAAATATTCACAATAAATACATATTAAATTTCATATCAGACATTACTTTTTTTGATTAGTAGAGAAATTTTCTCGGGTCTAACTGGGGAGCTAGTCTATGAAATTATATATATAATAATATGTATAGTTACAAAAATGGAAAAATAATATTTTCAAAAATACTGCGAAATATTACAAAATATTGTACAGTAAGAAAATTACATATAATTATAGAAACAGAATATCAACAAAAATCAACAAAAAATCAACAGAAATCAAGAAAAATAATAGCAACAGAATATAGAATACATCTGAAAATCATCGATAAAAGTAAGGCAATCTTCTCTGTAAAAATACAAAGAAAGTTTTTTTTTTAAATTTAGAATAGTTTTTTCTCACTTTTTCAATAAATACAATTATCCGGTAAATCGTTAAATAACTTTGGGCTTACATAATAATAATAATAATATTTGGCTAATTTATATAGCGCCGTTTTCGTGAAAAATCACCTCAAGGGCGCTGTACAAATAAATACATAAAAAATAATATTACTGGCTTACAACTAAGATTTACAATAATTATAACTTGTGACTTACATCTAAGTCTTATTGCTAGCGACTTATGACTAAGACATATAAAAGACATATAAAAGCTGACCTAAAACTAAGCTCAATGACATATATGTTTACAATTATGACTTAAAGTTAGAGATTTATAACTAACATATTTATTTACATTTAGAAATACTTGAAAACATCTTATAAATATCATACATTCGCCAGAATCACTCCACAGCGCCAGAAGAAGAAGGAAGTTTTTACATAATACATATTACTATTTAAGGACATGGATGCAAAATTTATTGGATTTACGAAAATGTATGGATATCTTAAATAAATTAATGAAATTAATCGCCGATCTTTACCGCATTATGATGACTCATCGCTCAACATTAAACGATTGGGGTGTTAGGTTACCACTGATAGACCATTGGTAGGTAGATCAATAGCATTTTGAGTTTTTCGTTAGTAGTTGTAGGGAATAGAAAATAAAATAGTATATATTCGTGGACATCAACAATTATTGGAGTATAATTAAATTACAAAGTTTAAATATAATGACGAATTTATGGAAATGAGTATTTGAAAAAATGAGTTTTAAGTTTGGATCTAAATTCCGCTGGGTTGGTTATGCATCTCAATTCCATGGGAAGTTTATTCCAAGCCTCAGGGCCGGATACTCCAAACGCGCGATCACCAAAATTAGTGTTCGGATTTCGCTTGGGTTCTTTCAATCTTCCAATTGCAGACGATGTCGCTGATCTAAGAGATGA
Organism: Limnephilus lunatus; assembly: GCA_917563855.2. Taxonomy (NCBI): domain Eukaryota; kingdom Metazoa; phylum Arthropoda; class Insecta; order Trichoptera; family Limnephilidae; genus Limnephilus; species Limnephilus lunatus. Next base: position 79,845,293 of record OU830597.1, on the reverse strand, counting down.
CTGCCTTAGACCTATATTTTCCGGAATGCATAGTTCAGAGATATAGGGTGGAGCCATTTCATTGATTGCTTTAAACACCATCCAGCATAACTTATACTGGATCCTTTCAGGACACTTCAACCAGTGAAGATTTCGGAGGTGTTCCGAAATGTGCGAAAACTTGGGTACCCCTGTGATTAGTCGTGCTGCGGCGTTGAACACTGATTGTAGTTTATCAGTTTGACATTTAGGAAGACTTGCATAGATACCATTGCAGTAATCAAGACGCGATACTACATATGAATTCACAAGAAGCTTAGTTGCTTCTGTCGAAAGGTTCCTACAAACTGACTTAAGTTGTCTTAAGTAGAAGAACCCTGTGCTAACGGTCCTATTCACCTGACTTTTCAATGAAAGGTCTGAATCCAGATAATTCATAATGGTGTTGTGCGTGCAGCTGTCGTGTTGCATCAAGGTACATATATGTTTCCAGAAGTTCTAGATATTATACTTCGCGTTGAGGACATTTCAGATTCTTTAAAAACTTTTAAAATTGCATTTCTTTGAAATAGTTTTGAAACCGGTAGGACCTTAAATTAAATCTTTGATTTCAATAATTAAATATTGGACGAGTTAAAACTCGGAAGAATTAGGTGCATTAAATTTAATCGCGGTCGTAAGAACATTTTTGATGTTGAGCGTCCAGGCCGTCCAAAGAGGTCACATCAAATGGTCGATAAAATCCATGGAATGATAATCGACAATCGTCAAGTGACCAAGCGTGGGACAGCTAAGGCTTTGGGCATCTGAACCATGTGGGTGTTCAACATTTTATGTATTTTTTGGAATGAGGAAGCTCTCTTGCAGATGGGTGCCGCAATTGCTCTCAGCGGACAACAAATGCGATCGGCTGACCATTTTGAAGGAGTGTTTGGCGAAGTTCAACCGCGATAAGAACTTTTAGCTACGTGACTTTTTTATTATTTCTTTAGAATTTATTGCGATGGATCCATGGCAAAACATGGTTCCATCGCAATACACCAGAGACCAACAAGGTCATGGCCACAGTTTTTTTGGGATGCGCACGATATCTACATGGAAAAGGGCAAATTGGTCACGGGCGTATATACTATGCAGAATTTTTGGACAGATTCGACGCCGGTTTAGAGCGAAATTGGCAACATTTGGCCAAGAGAAATGTGCTCTTCTACTTGCACTTGGAAAAATCGCCGGCGCGGCGTCCAAGTGCGTAGTCGGAATGGCAAAACTCTATGTTTTGCGCTACGAATTCGATTCAATTTATTTAGTGTTTGAAAAACCTTACAAAATTAAACGTTTTAATGTGTTTTTAAAATTAAATTGTAAGAGTTTATCATTAAAAATGGGAAGTAGGTATACAACTATACTATCTTGCCTTTTAAAGGCGGCTTCACTAACGCTAAATATTTCGATATCCGAATTGATTCTGTTCAACAGCAACATTTCTCTACCTATCAGCATCGTGGCATGACCATTGGAGATAGAACAGTCTATACTCTATACAGTCGGTGGCGGAGATAACCATCGGGAACATACAAATGAATGCTCTCCATGAGATCAGAGTTTTCAAGCCATCATGTTCTTCGAAGATCAAATAGAACTCTTTTAATTGTAAAAAAAGACCCTACACATAGTATAACCAAAGTTAAATAGGCCCTGAGGGGAATTTTGTTTTCCGCAGGACCTCTTGTATGGAGCTAGTGTAAAAAAAAATCTTTACGCAGAGTTTTAGAAATCAAATGAAGTCAGAAATTTCTCTAATTTTTTAAACGTCAATTATTCAAATTTCACCAAGATATATCAAAAGTATGCTATAAGGGATTGGGTGGTTTTAAAAAATTTTAGGTTTTGAAGGTCTAGTGCAAAAATTTTCAAAAATCTTTAAAGGAAACTGTACACTTGTTTGAAAAACAAAGCCACAAATCCCACACTAGCACACTCTTGTTTATATGGTTATTACGATAGTTTGAAAAACGTTACAAAAAAGAAATGCCAATATTTCAGTTTAAAAAAATAAGGCGTGCTAAAAATTATTTTTCATAGCGTACGTAATAATAGACAGATGTTATTTTGATTAAAAATATACGATATAGTCCGCACTCAGAATTACCTTTTACAATCTACTGCAGATAAAAAAGAATATTCGTTCACTCGTTATTTTTAAATTTACTTGTTGAATTTGTGCCACAATGACCATTATTGACAATAATCCTCCGAAATAAAATTGTTAAATAATAATTATCACTAAAAACGCATTGTGTTTCGAGCGGAAATATTAATTGAAAAATAATCAATCAATTTTAAATTTAATTAAATTTATTAGTTTAAAACAATATCAGGCTGGCGTTAAGTCTGTAGTGCATTTTGGCCTGGGCGCTGCCTTTATGCCACTGAAAAATTAGCATGAATCGAAAAAATATTAGTGAAAATTGTATTTGAAGGACCAAAAAAGAACACAATTACAAAGGTTGTGTTTTTGTATAAATCATTGTCAATAATTTTTTTGTACCGAAAACCCGAAGAGTTAAAATTTATTAGGAGCAGTTAAAAAGTTACTTCTTCAATTTTCTACCATGCACAAAAATACTTTGATGTAGACGCATCGACATGACGGACGATGCATTGTTTTCTTCCATTATCATAGCTTTCTGTCCAATGGTTTCATGGACTTTAAAATGTCTTTACCTCCTTCGGTAGGAACACTTCTAAATTAATTTATTGAAATGTGGAAAAATAATTAAACACTGGAAGAATGCTCTTTTAATGTCTATCTTCACCAAATATTATTGCACGTATACCTAATATAATTAAACAGTTAAACAAAGCACAATTCTGTGTATTGCTGGAAACCAACAAATTGGGGCGAAATTAATAATAATGTATACACGAATGGATAAACAACATAATATACAACACGAGAGACAAAGATTTATGTTCGCGTGAGAAGATTTATTTTAAATTGGAACATCGGCATATACCTACTACCAATATACAAGCTTAGTAAGAATCCTCAGGATAAAGTATTAATCTTTGATCATTCACTCGTTCAAAATAAAATTGGTTTTAAAATATATATTTTATTTCACGAAAAAATAGCGGTTTGCAAAAAAAGGTGAAATGTTAATTGTAGAAAGTACCGAAAAATCAGATTTTTTTATAATGCGCTTTGTTTTGTTCAGTGATTAATCAGTTTTGAGAATAAAACTTAAATCTATTCCTACGGTTTTGAAAGGGGTCTGTTTAAGGAAGTTTTTTTTCCTAAATACCTTTATGAATCGAAGCTTTTCGTAGATTTTGCTGGGTTCAAGTATGGGTGGTAGCTTATTACAAGAAGCGGCTCTGATAACTTTTATAATAAAAACTAAGAAAATCATAAAAATACTTTCTAAATATTTTTTTAACATTTTGGATATTTTTGAGATTTTGTTAAATAACAGCAGATATAACATATTATATTATTAGAATTACTAAAACAAATGTTGACTCTACACCCTCCGGGTTTTGCTCATGTTCTATCTCATACATGTCAGGATACTGTATGAAGAGACTTTGAAAGAAGAGGAAGCAGAGAAAGTATGTCTTGATGATATATTGTAGGAGGGACGAAACACAGAACTTCAGGTAGAACTGAGCTGTTGTACCAGTACCGAAGGGATTAATGATGTTCTTTCCTCGTAGCTCGGAGCAACAATCATTACGCTAAGATAACAAAATATGTAGTCTGCATTGAATCTACTGCTCGTCTGTTTAGTATAAGACGTCTAATAAAGCTTTCAATTTGTATATTTAGACATTACAGCAATTAAATACTTCCCACTGTATTAATCAATTTAACAATCGATGAAGAAAACTAATTAGGTAAGTGAAAGAATGTTTCTTCACATAAAAAGTGTAATAGCAAAACTAATCAACTTTAACAGGTAAAATTATGCATCTACGACCAAAGTACTTTCAATCCGACAAAGAGGAATTTTTATGTGATGTGATTCGATCCGAAGAAATACCTGGACCAGTTTGGCATTAATTAAACTCTAGTTCGAAATCCCAGATAAAAAATAAATGACGATGTAGGGTATTGCCACGTCGGCATTCTCAGGAGCACTACCCGCGGTTCACAAGGGCGAGAGCGTAGATGAAACGGCTTGCCTTATCTCACGTTATGCTCCGTTCCATGTCGGTTTTGATTTGAATTGTGGGAATTTTGATAGGACAATGACGTCGAATAGGTAAGTACAACATGATATGAAAGAAAAGGGTTGTTTTTGTTCTCCTTGGACTTAGGAAAAGACTAAGCCGAACACCTCGCCGAGATGGATAAGCAAGCATTACGATTTGCTTAGGTAAACAATCAGGATAATTGCAACAGTCTGTAAATCAGTGGATAAGACGCCACCGCAACGTACCTAACCGCTCCCACCTTACAAAAAATTTAAATAAGCCGTCAAAGGGGGAAAATAAAGTATACGGAGCCGGAACGCCCGGATCGCTGCGAGCATCCGCAAGTATATTTTTGTATCTTTAAAGTAACTCTATACGATTTCAGCAAATGGTCACAAGGAATGAACAATGTGATTTTTGACCAATATTCCGTTCGTTTAGCTTTTTTATAGTGCGCAAATAATTGCTTGGCGCAGGGATATTTTTAAAAATAAAACCATGGACATCTATTTGTATGTTTATGATTAAAACACAGGTGGAGTTTCCAAACGCAAATAATCATAAAATCATTATAGGAAACAGCGATGCCGTCTAAAAGGCTTATCGTTTGGTGGAAGGACCCGAATACAATATTAAAGAATTTTGGTTGTCCTTCTGACTGTTTAATTATTTGAAATCTAAACGAATCAGCAGAACAAGCCACAGAAAAATAAAAAAAGGTAACGATCGCAACTGGGAATCGATCCCAGGATCTCTCGTCTTACTGGGATCTAATCATTTTACATCATTTTTGCCGATCTCATATTTCAAATTCAGAATTATCCTTAACTAATTTTTCCATATTTTTGGCTGCTATCTTTATAAATGATCACAAAGTTCTAAAGAATTTATTTGTAACTTTGGTAGTGTCTCGGATAAACTGATTTAATTTATATGGTAGGTATAGGTATTGACTTTTTCTAAAAGTCTAAAAGAATATTCAATTTTTTTGAAATAACTTTTGAAAGTTATAGATACCCAACAATGAAAAGGAAGATAATACTAATAAGTTTAAACATGAAACAGAACAAGGCAAAAAAAATAAAAAATGTAATACAGTATATGTAGGTAACATTTTTTATTTCTCTGTGTGTTATTATATTTCTTTTTTCGTTTAAATGTATTGGTATTATCTTCTTCATAAATGATTTATTATGTTGATGAGTGTAACCTTCGAAAGTTATTCTATAAAAATTGCTTAAGATGAAGCCATGCGAAATAATGCAAAATATACAAAACATATATTTTTGTTTTGAAAATTTGATCGCTCAGAAGGTTTATATGATCGCTCAGAAGGTAGAACATAATTATCTTGGCCTTTAAAAATATCGGTCATTTTTTATAAGTCTTTTAATAAGCCTAGAAAAAAAGTAAGAATTAGATCTATAAAAAAAAAACACTTTCAAGTGCAAACTCTCCTACTTATAAACCTCCTATCAGATATGGTTTTATTGTTTAATGTGACAAATTCAGTTTCTTTTATAATAATCGCAAAAAATTGATGATTACGCCCGAATTTTACAAAATAAAATAAAATATGCATTTTCTCGTTATTATTTTTGACAACAATCATTACGGCCAGCACTCGACGAATTTGAATTTTTAAAGTGAACCTTATACCATTAGCCAAAGAACCGTGCACTTGGCACATCCATTTTGTATCAGTTACGCCCCGCCATGACGCGACGGGGAATAGACATCCTAGACTCCGCGTCGCTTGGTTTCGTGAAATAAAATTTAAATTTCCTTTTTATTACAATAAACAATGCGTAAAAAAATGATTATGTTTCTACAGGCCTTTACGAAATCAATCTGTAAAAAAAATCTCATCTACCCTTTCCAATCTTTCCAAAAGCTTTTTCTCAAGTATTTTTAAACTCCTCCCAAAATGAGGCGTGGATTCCGATTCCGGTTTTTTTAGACTATTGGATCACCCTTTTATTTATTTGATAATTGGGAGACGCTCAAGTATGTTGGCCATGAGAACGAAGCCAATGATGTTAAAAATGGTATAAAATTTTAGATGCATGTTTTTTGTATTTTTTTTAAGAAAAAAATATTTAAGCCTATTTTCTGTAGCTATTATCTAAATTCCGTGATAAACCTACGACAATGGAAAAGGGTGAACGGTAAATCTACTCCTTAAGTACAATTATCGTTAAATCGGCTGTCGTGTAATCGCTTCGAAAACAGAAACGATTCAACGGATAAATATTTTAATTGTGTCTGGTTTGTCAATGGCAAGATATCCACTCAATGAAAATTTAACCAAATTTACTCACGTAAGACTACTGGATTAAGTGCGGTTTGTTACGTATTTCTTGACAATAATAAAATAATTTTAAATGTTTCTTTAAATTATGATTAATAAATAATAAAACAAATAATTTTTAAAAATAAATAAAAATATTCATGCCTCAGAAATCCTTACTTTTAAAACAGTATCCATGGAAAATGGAGATATGAGTAGTTCAAAAGTTTCCCATTTTCCGAAAGGCTTTATGTTCTTAAACTTTTATATGAACAACTAGGAAATGTTTTTTTTTCGTTTGTTTTTTAGGATTCCCAATTCAAGTTTAGGTTCTTTATTGGTATACGAGTAAGTGTTATCTGTCACTCAGGCATTATAAGAAATCTGACTCAGTCAAGTGAAACGGTTCAATAAATATAAATAAATTAATATCATAAATTATTCTCTCATATTCAAATTAATTAATTAATGTGTACAGCATTAGTTACACTCTATCAAATTATTTGCTCAAGAAAATAATGTTTTTTGTGGTAGCAGACTTATAGTATAGGTACTTTATTATTATATTTAGGGTTGTGAACTATATTTCTTATTCCTTAGTACTTAGTAGTAATAAAACAAAACAAAAAATAGCAATGGGTATGGTCATATCGTCAATGGTTATCATTACAAGTAACACCAACAATTAGCTTTCGATCATTATAATAATTGACGACTTTCTGAACGTAAAAAACTTATGAAAATATTTAATACTAGCTTTTGCCCCCGGCTTCGCTCGCATGGTATTAGGGGGGTTGCCACTCCGCCTTCCCTCTCGTCACTCCCCTCTCCCCATACCCCCCCTTATACTCTCTCCATTCCCCTCCCCTTCCCATACCCCTCCCCCCCCCCGCCCTTTCTTTCCTCTCCCCTCTACCTCCTACCTCCCCCCCACCCTCCTCCACCATCCGCCCTTTCTTCCCTCCCCTTTCTTCCTCCACCAAACCCCTCCACCCTCCTTCCCCTCCACCCCAGGCAACATTTTTTTGCTTTTCATCTGACGTTTGCAATAACTCGATTTTGTTAGGGACAGAAAACGTATGATAAATAATTTCATAACGCCACAGCTTATTAATTACACCAGATCGCCTATATTATATAGCCTATATTACTCGCAAATAATTTAGCTTTCTATTAGTGAAAGAATTTTTAAATTCCATTCAGTATTTATTGCGTGAAAGAGTAACAAACATCCATACAAACTTTAGCCTTTATAATATTAGTAGGATTATCATTAAAATAGTGAATGAGTTAGGATGATCAATACAAATCGTGAGTACATATAAGAGTTCAAATATGCACGTTATGCATATAGGGTACCTAGCATTCTGTTTCCACATTTCCATTGAATGGTTTTAGTGGGTAATGTGGATATGTACATATACAAATGAGAAAGCTTTCAAATTGCATGGCTTTCAGTTTGTGTAGAATGCACTCAGCAACTAAATTCTATCGAATCCCAACCAGGTCAAGCTAAGGCTTGAGTTAACGAAGTTGTCTTCAAAAGGCACTGTAAAGTATAAACTTCGAACTGTAAAGTATAAAACGAAGAGCGAAATCTAGAGCGAAATCTGTTAGCTTGTGTATTTTTCTAAGTGTTTTCACTATACTTCACAAACCTCGGATTCAGAAAGAAAAAAAAAACTTTAGGATATAGGAAGGAGGTGTGTACAAAAATTGTACAATGACAAAAATTCTTCAACATTGTTACTCATGGGTTGCAACACCTTGGGTTTTCCATCCCTTTGCAACGGAAAAGCTGCAATCCAGGAATGCACACATCTGTTATGGTAATGCTAGTTCTCTATTCGGAAAGTATTACCTGCGGAGAACCTTCAATTCAATTCGAAGGAAAAATTTTACCAGAAAATAGATTTGACTTAAAAGTGCCAAAGTATTTTTTTAATGGAAACAGGATATTTATATTTTTAATGCCTTACCACGACGTTCAAAATAAGAAAGAAATTTAAAAATGCTTTACGAGAACATTTATGCTTCCATCAACCCGGCGCGGTCTCGGCCGAATTGTAACACTGCTGTAAAAAAAAAAAATTTGGAAAAAAGATCTGGCTTCTTTTCTTATTTTTGGCAATTTCTTACATATTCAAAAGCTCCTTAATTTATAATGGATATGGCATTCCAGGTAGAAAAGCTACGTTTATTTGATGAAGATAGCAACCTGCGTTCGAGGAAAGTGTTTCTCCAGAAAACAGATTTTTAAATTTTTTTCAAGAAATATCAGAACAACATTAACTTTAATCCATAAATTATATGTTCGTTATAAATTAATCTTTTGTAAACTTTATCCTTAGTAAGAATAAAGGAAAAAAAAACGCAGAATTATAAACTTTGTGCATAGAAGGTAACCTGTTAAAAGCAAAGTTTTTACTTCAATAGTGAAAGATGTGAAACATGAAAATTATGAACAGGAACTCAAGTTTTTAAGAGAGCCCTTTCAGAATTCAATATTATGTTCATGAACAGAAAGATGAAGAAAGTTTTTTTTTTCGAACTTAAATATTTAAAGAATCTGACAAGCCTGTGACTTCACCAGAGTTGAATTTAATGTAATTCAATTAATTTTCTTTACTCTATTAAAATAGATTTACTGTTTGCCTTATATTTGATCTTAATCTTTGAATTCTTGAATACCGAAACTTAATCCTCAAGACTTTCATACGCAAAGTTTACAGTTTAGTCTTAAAAACAAAAATCAAAATAAAACAATTGACAAGACACACTTCAGTTGAAAGTTACAAAGTTTAAAATCTGCATAATGAAGTAGTAGGCGAAAACTCCCGAACGGTATTTCACCTTATTTATTTATTTATAACATGTTACATACATTTTACATTTCTATAGATAAGATTTATTAAATCACCATACTAGGCGAATGCCTGTTTCATGGTGATTAATTAAGGATAGTAACTTTGAGTGTAGTCTAGTGTAAACAAATGGTTAAATTGGTAATGTTATAATAAAAATAGAAAAGAGAAAAAGAAGTGCGTAAAACAAACATGTAAATAAAATAAACCTGTAAACATATGGTACTAGTATGTAATGATGTTGAACATTTATATCTTTATCTGAGTATATAAAACAATTTGTAAACACTATCATAGTCACTCATCAGAAAGTCATTAAGCGCCTTTCTGAAAGTGAGATATTTGGCTTTAGACTTTATTTCAATAGATAAGTTATTAAAAATTTTAGGTGCAAGAAAGCACCTTAGTATGTCATATCCGTATATCTTTGAATTTGCTGATCCAGAATTAAAAAAAGGACATGACGTAATTTTATCCATATTATTGAGAATTAAACCAACCTGAATACCGACATTTTCGCGATTTTCAGAAAATTTGGTGAAATACAAGGAGGCCTATATTACGACATAATATTCATAAATGTATTGCTATAATTATGAAAAGTATTTTGAATATGTATTAAGATCGTAACAACAACTTCAAAACCAATGTAAAGCTCATTAAACTTAGCAATCGGCATCGAAACACAGACAAGTAACGTTCACACAACATGAAAAAAAAATTATAAATGTTCAACCCGAACCAATAACTTCGAACCTCCTATTTAAAATCAATTTCGCACATCACCATACGACTGATGTCATTTTTCGAGATTACTATAGATATACTTAGGTATAAACACATAAGGTTATCATTAGCATATCAAAACAGCAGAAAATGCGAATGGAATAAGGTCTTATTGATTCTACATAAATGTTTATAAAACTTTTACAAAATCTTTGTTCTGGCATGCGTCTCCTGAGAGAGCTTCAAACGTATAATTCAGTGAAAGCTTTTAGGGGTTGCAATATTACCTCTTCACTGGCCGCGCAGAAATAATCAATTCGGAGGCCACGCTTATTGACATCTTCAGAGAAGGTTTTAAAAGATTTAACCTTTTTTTACATTAGCTCCACACAGGAGGCCTTAAGAAAAATAATACCCCTCAGGGAAGATGTCATCTTTGGGGATGCTGTGTGGGGGATCTTCTTAGGAAGGGAAGGAAGTTTTGGGAAGGAAAAGAGTATGAGGGGTGGGTAGGAATCTGGGGGTCAGTGTATCCAGGAGTGATGGACATATGAATCCATCCCTCCCACTGCGGTGCAAGGCGATGTTCCGAAAGAGTACGGCTGGAGAAGTCAAAGGGACTCCCTCAACCACTCTCTCCCAATCCAACCTGCCATGCAGCTGGTGAGCAGACGCATCCGCCGTCAAGACCCGGACCAACCTTACCCCATGAGCCCGGGCACCCGTGCTAAGTCACCAAACGTAGCGAACCACTTGGGGTGACCTATGGCAGAGGTGTTGGTTATCCAATGAATGGTTCCCGGGGCGGCGGTACCCGTACCCTCCTTCCAAATTGTCGTGGTTGTAAAATCGAACTAAATTGCCAACTACCCGAAGCCATTGGAACCATGGAATCCCCAATTGGGATTTATTGTGAGGCTGAAGGAAGGTAGAGAAGAATCTGGCTGGAGATATGATCCACAAACAAGGCTAAAGCCATTTAAAACAACGCGTCACCTCTGTCTTTCAGCAGGAAGATACTAAGAGTAGGTATCTGTTTCTTTTTTACAAATATCATAAACTCTCTCATGAAAGTTAGAGATTTAACTTATGGTCATAGTCATCATTTTTTTTTTTTCATTCTTTAGAATTATTTTAGCTACCAATGTAATCCTACTCGACTTTCTTGATATTTAAAAATATCGATTGGTAGAAAATGTGTCTTAAAAGATATTAAAAAATATCTGAGACCTTCAAAAATATTACCTGAACCTTTCATAATATCCTTTTACGAAATTAATCAGTTTATTTTTAAAGGGATTCCTTCTCGACAACCATATTTAATACCGTAGTAGGTACCTATAGATATAGTGGCTGCCCTAAACTGGGCGACCTCCGTAATGATTTTTCAGACCCGCGACGGTATTATATTATGGACGCTGTCAGACGGGGCTTTGAGAACTATGATGGAAATAAAAAAGCTTCGTATTCTCTCCGAGAAAGGAACAATAAAATTATTTAAAGAAATATTCTATTTTACACATTTTTACTTTCCCGGTTTGAACAGTTTCATTTTACCTTAACTTTATGCATAGTACGCTAAGAAAGTGCCAAATTTCTTAAAACGTGTTTTTTTTAACTGTTAATAGTTAGTCCTTAGTTTATCTATCTTACTTACTAATTCCTTATTGTTAGGATTTGGTACGGACCCTTTTTCCACAATAAACACTCGAAGAGCTTCGAGCTTAACATGACTGGATACTACGACAATCAGTCTGTACAGATCGGTTCCCCGCTCAATATTAAACAAGCCTTTGTTTATTATTTGATTATTACCCGTAAAAACAGAAAGAATTTACAGAAACCAGCATTTTATCAACAAACCACCTCTTGACAACGCGACAGTTACCACAAGCGCCATCTGGACGGTCAATAGAAATCGGCTTTATCAAGAATAGCCAGCCAGCCGGCAAATAAAACAAGTGTAGAGGGCAGTAACTATACCTTTCAATTATAAAAATATACAATTATTATTATTCGGAAAATTTCTCGAAAAAATATTAAAAATAAATTTTAAAAAATATATATAGGAGAGCACGTGTGCATAAATAGAATTGACTTAAAAGTAGACAAAATCTACGTAAAGAATATAATGTCATGTCAAAGCAAAAAATGTCAGAATGCGAATGATGTCAAAAGCAAATAATGTCATAAAGCAAATTCTTACAATTGTCCAGTCTTTCAAATAAATATTAACTCAACTTTGGCATTAATCTTCTTATAAATATAAATATTAAATATAAATGTAAAACCAACACTGATGAGGGTAGCAAAGGTACAGTCATGCAATGTCCAGTGTTTTAAATATAATGCCCTCCACGTGCAAAGTCGTATCTTTCCCAAGCATAAACCTTTTAATAAAGTGTATTTATCGGAAGTGACCTGCAGGTAAGTATGTTTTTGTATTCATAATGAATTGTAATGCGCCCTTGAGGTGACTTTTCACAAAAACGGCGCTCTACAAATTGTCCAAATTATTATTATTATTATTATTTAGAAAAACGATTTTATGAAGTTTTTTTGTATTTCTTGGGCATTGACTAGACATTTTGTTTTGAAGAGTTTTACTTCCCATTAAAGTACCTGGACGACCTGCTGGTGGACGTGCGCTGCTCATCATATGCAGAATTCAAAAGAGCCGCACAAGACAGGAAAGAATGGAAGAGAAAATTAGAGGAAATTGCTGCAAACCAATCCCAGGATTGAAACCAGAGAGAGAAATTACCTAACAAATTAACATGGAAAGTAAAACTCTCCAAAACAAAATATTTTTATAGAGGTTTTGCTAAAGTCTAAGAATTGAGCATTATAAAAAAACCAATTTTGGCTTGAATTAGGTTCGGTTTAGTTGACCGGTTTCCGACAATGACTTCCATATGAAGACTGCTTAATTTTTGATTATAATTAGAATATTTATACTTGATTTAAATGAAGTACAAATGAGGTATAAATACGATCCTGTCGAAAAGAGATAACATGGTATAAAGTTTAAAAATTGGCGAAGTTTGTCGAAGTTTGTCTTGTTTGGCGAAGATAATATCAACAACCCTCCAGAAGCAGATAGGCACTGGAACTGGGACTCGAACCCAGATCGTTACCTTTTTTTCAGTGTCTGTTTTATATTTTGATTGGTAGTTGTTGATATTATTTTCTTACATGATTAAACACAACAATGAGGTTTATACGCTTCGATAAGTCATCTACTACACTATATCTACTACACTATCTACTACACTATATAAAGAGGTAATATTTGTTTGTTTGTTTGTGTGTTTGTTTGCATCAAATAGGCTCCGAAACTACTGAACCGATTTGAAAAATTCTTTCGCTGTTGGCAAGCTACACTATCCCTGGGTGACATAGGCTATATTATATATTTTTTTTTTAAATTACCTAAAATATTCTTTAAATCGCGTGCGCTGCGAAAACTATTGATGATAGAATAAAATAATGTACTACGACTTTATAGAACACATCATTATTTACAAAAAAAAGTCGCGACAGCATATGTCTAACTATTACGGTTATGCCACAATAAGTATTCTTTTATTTAAAAAATTTAATTTAAATGTCGCCGCTTGAAAAGGCTCTTTATTTGTATCTTGGTTTTAATCCTTATCAAAATAAATTACTTCATATTCAAGACAGCTTTAATACCTTTATTTAACTTTTTGAATTTTTCAATTCGGATATTTAATTAGAAAGATATCACGAGTTTAAAATTGTTAGTATTAGAAAAAAGTTTCGGCTACGGGCCGGGCGGGAGAGGAGTCAAGAAATGCAGTGCCAGGGGGGTTGGCGGGATGGGGGAGCGGGAGAGCGGTGGTGGGGAAGGTGGAAGTGGAACGCTGGAGGGGAACGCACGGGAAAGGACATGTAAGGAGTAACATTTTATTTCTTTGAATATGACATATATTATAAAAGAAAGTCCAAAAAAACGTGCAGCTAGCAAAAACTCAGAAACGAGTCCCGGTTCGATCAAGGGAGTTATATGGTGCGGAAGATCTCTATCCCCCTAAGGAATAAGGGTATCCGTTTTTACCTAAAGGGCGTGCTTTTAAAGATATAAGGGCTGAAAGTTTCGCCCTCTTGAAATTTCTAGAACAGTCTTCCGGAAAGTTCTAGAAGGTTCCATAGAGCTGTAGAAAGTTGTGGAAGGAGTGGCGGAGTATGTCGTGGAATGATCAGGAATAGGGAATCGGGAACATCATTGTGCAACGTTCCAGAACACTATCTTATTGTCCTGAGCGAAGCCGGGTAACCCAGCTAGTCCTCAATAAAATTGAATATTTCAAGATTCTATTCAAATTTATGTTTTTTGTATTTCTTGGGCATTAACTATGTAACAATTTCTAGACATTTTGTTTTGAAGAGTTTTAATTTTCAATGTACATTTGTTACTTAAATTTTAAATTTTCTGCGACCGGTTTCGACACATCCGTGTCATTCACGAGCAAACTTAAAACTAACTTAAAAATTCTATACAAGTACAAAAATTAATTAGGTGGGGGTAGTGGGAGAGGAGATTTCGCAGGAGTAGGAGAAAGGTGGGAGGAGTCAACGTTACTTGGAAACATCGTAAGTAAAGGTGAGAAAACCTACACACACTGATTGTGTTATACCGTCTACTTCACTTCACCCTTTGTCACATAAACTCGCATCCTTCAACTCAATGATACATCGTGCTATTAATGTCCCTTTAAACAATGATAATTATAATAATGAAATTAACATTATAAAACAGATAGCCCTAAACAATGGATATAAACCTGAAATAATTAACCACCTAGTTAATAAGAAGCAAGCAAAATTTTTAACAAAAAAATATATTTATAGTGGTAATAACAACATCCAACCTAGTAACAACCTTATTTATTAAATCGTAAACTGTTCGTCAAAATAAAATCTTGGATGTCGAAGGCTTTCTGGGCTACTAGTGGCCTACCGCAAGGCAGTCACCTTGGCCCGGTTTTGTTCCTTATTTTCATCAATGATTTAACCAATTGCTTCAATGATGTCGAGGTATTGCTCTTTGCTGATGACATCAAGCTATACAAGAAAATAACTGATATAAATCATTGCCAAATACCACAGTCAAATATTAGTAAGTTTAAAGATTGGTGCATTCAAAATAATTTATTTTTATATCTAGAAAAGTGAAAAACCTTGACTTTCTTCAGAAATAAAAATCCTGTTTTATTCGAATATTCCATCAATAACACAGCTTTAGAAAGAGTCCCGGAAATGAGGGATCTTGGAATTATTTTGGATGAAAAACTAAGTTTCGCCAATCATATCCACCAAATTATGAACAAAGGTATGAAAACACTAGGCTTCGTTTTAAGAACAACTAAAAACATTAATTCCATAGAAGCCATTAAACTATTACATGTATCTAGAAGCCGAATTGAGTTTAATTCGGTAGTTTGGTCTCCATCTTACAAAATTCACGTTAACCCTTTCTCAACCAGAGTTGTTTTAAAACAACGCGAACTTTGCAAATTATTTGTGAAGTAAGTACTGACCCTATTTATTTGTGACTTTTTTTAATTGATTTAGTGAACCTCTTTTGGCAACCCTATTTTTTTTCGTTGTGTTGGGTCCACTGTGTGCATACTTAATACCATTAACAAACTTCCTCGTTCGCGCTTTTTGGAATTCTGTCATACAAGTGAGGTGTTTCCGCAAAAGTTAAAAGGTATTTATATCGATTTCATAATATTTTTTTGTTTGTATTTATAGAAAAATGTACATACTTTCATATTATAAGTAAAATATTACAAAAAAATTTACATTATATATGTTTATATCATCCCAAAGTACTGCGTTGTTCTAAAACAACACTGGTCGTAAGAGGTTGTATTTCAAACCTGACAGATGAGAACAACTTCGAAATATTTTGCTGATTATTTACAATACACTATATATTTTGATGATAAGAATAGATGAATATACTCTCCAGTTACCGGAAGACGTATCATTGTCTTTTATATATTATTTTATGTTAATCTTATTGCAGAAAATGTCTCGTTCTTTGACCGAAATGGAAATAACCCTCCAATTGATGGGAGACGTCTCCGACGTGGAGTTGGAAGGCAAAAATGAAGAGAATGGCGTTAAGCAAATAATAGGCAAGAAAAGACCAGAAGAAGCAAGAAAATGACAGAACTTAGAAAACAACACCCAATCAAAATCTTTATTCTTGCCCATCCTAGTTCGAGTATTAGCATATTAGGTTGCCGTGTATAAAGATGAATTAAACTCCGCAAGAAGTCTCAAGAAACACCAAGAAGAGACAAGAAGGAACGAGAAGAGAAAAGAAGAGGCAAGAATAGACAAGAAAAGATTCAAAGAAACAATAAGATACAAGAAAAGGTAGGAGGAACCGAGAAGAGCCAACAACGGGTGAACATTGGAAAGAAGATGCATTAAAAGCAAAGGTGAGTTAAGAAGAGCCAATATTAGACGATAAGAGACAAGAAGTAGAAAACAGAACCAAAAAAGACGAGAAGATCCAATAAGAGCCAAAAAGAAACAAGAACATTCAAGAAGAAACAAGAATAGATGAGAATAGAATAGATAGAGAATATTCGAGAAAAGCTAATCAGAGACAAGTTAAGCTGAGACAAAAATAGATAAGAAGAGACAGAATAAATAAGAAGAGATGAGAACATCCAAAAAGAAGCAAGAAGAACCAAGAAGAGACAATAATAGACAAGAAGAGATAATAAGATACAAGGAAAGTTAAGAAATGTAGAGAAGAGACGAGAAGGTCTGAAGAAAAAAGAAGAAGCAAGAAGAGACAAGGGACAAGGAAAACAAAGAAGAGATAATAAAAACCAAGCAGGGCCAAGCGGAGCCAAGAAGAGTCCAGAAGATCCAAGAAGAGGCGAGAAGATCCAAGAAGAAACAAGAAGAGCGAAGAAGAGACTGGAAGATCCTATAAGAGCCAAGAAGAGACAAGAAGATCCTAGAAGAGCCATGAAGAGACAAGAGGCAAGATCCACTAATAGGCAAGAACAGCCAGGTATTGACAAGAAGATCCAAGAAGAGCGGAGAAGAGGCAAGAAGAAGGAAGACAAAACCAAGGAAAAAATCATAACGCTCTATACATTCCTTTATTCCTGACCGTCCTAAATTCCAATATTGGCTTATTAGGTTGCCATGTATACTGGTCGATTAAACTCCAACCTCCTTCCCATCCCCAGAGCATGTGTTCTAAGTCCTAACGAGAGTGAATGCAGCATGAAAATAAAATGTTTTATAAGATAACAAAAATGTTTCATTTTTCTTCATACTGACAAATTATTTACCTCTCGCAACCACAGTTGTTTTAAAACAACGTGAAATATTTCCTAAACTATTAGAAAAAAAAAAAAAAAAAAATTCAGAAAATTTTCAAATAATGCCAGTACACATAATCAAATGTTAAATATTTTTTAAATCTAAAGAAATTAATTCGGATGAGAAAGGGTTAATAATATTGTGCGAACACAAAAAAAAATCTGCGTTTTATAAATTTTAAATTAAATATCCCACTAGAAGACTTAAAATATAATCTATTACTAAATATTCTAAAAATACACACATAAGAAGACAGACGTAAAATAAACGACTTGACATTTTTATTCAAAATATTTAACTCTAAATTCGACTGTTGCGAACTCCTACAACTCATAAACTTACGAATACCGACAGTAACCACACGACAAAATACACTATTCTACTGCAGCATTCATAAGCGGAACTACATTGCCCACTCTCCGATACAAAGATTTCACACTATGGGAAATCAGTACTTAAGTGATGTTGACATATTCAACATCAACTTGGCGAATTTTGTGGATCTTGTAAAAAACTTATTCGAAAACTATTAATAAACATATGTATTTTTGTAAACTTATCAAATCGCTGTATTTTTGTATTTTTGTGACTTGTGTGCATTTTTATCTAATTTCATTCGTATCATTTCTCTATCTGTTTAAAAATCATCTGTCATAAACAAATTGTACTACTGTAAAAGCCCTCTGGGCGTTGAATAAATAAATAAAAATAAATGGGAAAAAAACGGGATATACATATAAGAATGTAACGATTGTGACGCACAGTATGTAGGGATGACTGCTAGAAATTTTAAAACTAGAATCAGGGAACATGAACTTTGTTTACGAAATAATAACTACTCCGAGTTTGCCAACCATCTAATACAGTCAGGTCAAAGCTTTAAAAAAGAAAACACTAAGTTTAAACATTGCAATGTAAATTCATATTTTAATTTGTGCGCTTAGAGACTTTTAAAATTAACAAAAAAATTAAAACTAAAATTAATTTAGTGAATAAAATAATAGCCCCATGTAAATCACCTTTACTTACGATGTTTCCAAGTAACGTTGACTCCTCCCACCTTTCTCCCACTCCTCCGAAATCTCCCCTCTCACTACCCCCACCTAATTAATTTTTGTACTTGTATAGAATTTTTAAGTTAGTTTTAAGTTTGCCCGTGAATGACACGGATGTGTCGAAACCGGTCGCAGAAAATTTAAAATTTAAGTAACAAATGTACATTGACAATTAAAACTCTTCCAAACAAAATGTCTACAAATTTATGTTGTTTGTGCCAAATTTATTTATGCTGTTTTTACTGCAAAGTCTGTCGATCCCTACCACCATTCAATTCGGGAAGGAATTAGTTGGATATTGCGCTTTTTAATCACAACTCTTTTGTAACGAATGAATTTACTTAGCGTAGCGACAATACTGGAAATTTAATCGCTTCACAATGTGATTATTTTCTGTTTGACTGAAAAGCGAGCGATTTGAATTTACTACAATTTAAAACAGAAGATAGACAGACTTAGTAAAGACTGGCAGTGCTTTAAACAAGGTTTTTAATTACAATTACAAACAAAATAATTATAAACGACAAACTCCCAAAGTTGTAGACAATCTTGGGTATAAACACCCATTCAGTATCGGAACATTGCGTCGGTTGCTTATTATAACGGTTTTAGTCGCGGTCGAAGTTATAAATTCTGGTCACGGTAATCAGAATTTATACCAATCTTGAATTTTTTCATCTCCTTCTCGTCACCATTCTCTTCAGCGTCACATTACACCAGCCCACTGAGGCTGCCATAACCCCACAAGCTCAGGACAGATGGTAGTAGTTTCAACTCTTGGGCGGTATTCAAAACACTTGACGGACATTGTAGTCGAGGGGTAAGGCTCTCAACTAGCATTCCAAAGTTTGCGGGTTCAAATCCCGGCATGTACAAGTAAATTTAAATTGATTGAATTGCGTTATTTCACATTTTAATAATTTAAAATTATATTCGACACATTCCAAATTGAAAGATACCCTCAGCATCGCCCTATTATAAAACTAAAATTTAGAATTGAAACGTTGCTTGAAATGGCTTTAGCCGCGTTTGGCGACCTGATCTGAATATCCCGTTATATCCCCATCTTCCCCTGCTCCATCTCCATCTTCTTCCCTTCTCCTCTTCCTTCAGCCTCACAACATACAAACCCGATTATACCCCGATTGGGGATTCCATAGTCTCACTGGCTCCAGGCGGTTGGGATCAGTTGGTACTCTTGTGCGGTATTCACATTAAAAAATATAATTTAAAAAAATTTAAAAATTACCGAAATTTAAACCGTACATATAAATTACTATACAAATAAAATTGGTTTCACCTATAATTTATTCATCTGCATTGATAAACAGCGAGACATAAAAAATAAGAATAAAAACAAATCACTTAATTATGCCCATTTTGACCTAACTCATTAAAAAACAGACAAGAATTATCATAGCGTAAGATTCGAAAAACTTATACAAAGCTGAAAAGTCTGCGAGTATTTCTTGCGAGTGTCGATAAGAACCGAGCGTTATGAGAATCTTCTAAAACAAAATTTCCCGAAAACTTTGTGGTTTTTACGTGCCGAAGCACGAAGTAACCATCTTTATAACGGATAAGAGAATAATAATATGCTAATCTGATATTCTGCTTGAAATATATTTTTAAAGCTTTTATTCCTTCGCAGTACCATTATTCTAATTTGCAATGCACCGTACCGGTTACGTGCTAATGCGGTTTCCATGCTTCGCAAATTACATTTGAATAATATATATAATGTGTATATTATTCTTTATTCATGGAGATTTCTGAATTTTCATTAATTGAAATTAATGATTTGCTTTGGCTGAATGCTTTAAAAATTTCGATTGATCAATAACCCACCTTAGTGATCATTCGATTGATCAATAACCCACCTTGAAAGGATTTTAAGATGAATATAATCTACGAACAAAAAGGGTAATCAAAAGAAAATGTAATCGTCAACTAAAATTTTCACTATTTATTGAATATCAACGGTATAAATATGCCACTAACACTGATTACATTTCACAAAATCATAGTTTTGAAGAAATATTTTAAGAAATAATAAAAAATAATAAAACAGTTAATCGTGGCATTTGATTCGGAAATGACACTAGAGATACAATTAAATTCAAAATTCTATAGTACAAATAAAACTAATATTAATTGAAAATATTTGCTGGTATAGCTTTCTTGTATCTAACTTCCGTGCAGTTAATAGATCTGCCTCATCTGCGTATCTATTACTAAAGCCTCGATGACACACGGCGAGTTTACAAGCTACTATCTACTCAATTTAAAAGCGGGTGAATCGGCGAGTGAGATTGTCATGATGACACACAAAACTGTCCACTCGCTCAGTAGCTCGCGACATTTTTGTAGGAAACTGGACTCGCACGTAGCTGCTAGCGCCAATAGCGGAAATAACGTGAACTAATCCTTCAGACAGTTGACAGTCGAAATCAGCTGGTTTTTGGCAGTCATATTGGAAACACAAATAAACCAATCACGAGTCTGCTTGTAGCGTGTAAAGTTGAGGACCTTTCAACTTTTTCCGTGGATTGTCAACAATCTGCTAGTTAGCAAGTAACACGATGACACTGAGCGAGTTTACTAACAGATAGTGAATTTCCGAGATAGTAGCTTGTAAACTCGCCCTGTGTCATCGACGCATAACTTTATGTAACCTAGGTAAAAGCGAGTGTTTCGTATATTTAGTCTTGATATTGTTGCATTTAAACAGGATTTTGGAACAGTTACTCTCGTGGGTAGATGAAATTCAAAAAGGTTAATCAGGACCATTGACGTATGATATCTAGACAAGCCCTGTGAAATTCAAAATGACGCAAGAAGCCAGCAAAAGCAGGCTCAAGGCCAATTTATGAAAAAGTGCCTGCATTGTTTTGCACCGTTCAGATCGCATAGTGCTCTGTGTTGTATCTTTTATCGGTCTACAAGATCTACACTGAAACTAATTTGTGTGTCAGCCGTCCGGACCGAGTTAATTTTTTTAAAACACAAAAATATACCACTTCCGAATATTGTACAAGGTACACACCGCGGACTTTATTTTTGAAAATGTAGTCAGCTATCTGAATACAACAAAAAAAAATACACCTTACAGATGTCTTTTAGGCAGCGTTTCAATAAACGTAATAATGTTAAAGTAATTACTTTTGGTCGAGCAATATTTCTGACGTCATGCCACGTAGCCCGGTTCGTTCACTAATACATTGACATACAGGCTCAAAACAAAACACAACGGCTTGTTTAAAATTAAAAGACCACATCTTGTCACACACTGAACGCCCTCGGGTTATTTCTTCAAGCGACTTAGCGAGCGTGTACGGCTAGTTTATACCAAGTAGGAGTGATAAATTCAACTCCACAATACGTGACGCGTGATATTCAAGGCATCTGATTGGTTGATGAATGTCAAAACTACATAATGGGATTTGAGAACGAACTTTGTGTTTTAGGAACTGGCTTCTCTAGGCTTTTTGAGCGAGGCGGTGGAATACGATGAAGAGTTGTATTGTTAACATTAATATCATGGCGTCATTATTCACAGGCAAGTTAGTTAGGTAGGGCTTATCTAGACTTAATTGATCGAAGATCAGGACTGTCTATTCTACCATTTACAAATTTGAACATAAATATTAAGTCTGATATAATTCTTCGATCTGAGGATATTAATAAATTTAATTCTTTCAGCAAGTAATTATAATGTTTGTTTCCAATGGGAATAACGAGTTTAAAATGTATGTGTCTTAGGAATTTATGTTGAATTTTTTCAATTGAATGTGAATGTATTTTAAAATGAGGGGACCAGATCAAGGAGTTATATTCGACTTGACTACGTACTAATGATGTAAACAAAATTTTTAAATTTGAAATATATCTAAAACATCTAAAACGTCAACCATCAAACCTATCGTGAATCTTAGTTTTTACCGTTTTCACCCTACACGAAAGGTTTTACACTGCAGTGAAATTTACAGAATTATAAATAAATGCTTAAATTTACTTTATGGATGTAGCGCATTTATTATCTAGGTATGTATTATAATATCTTTTTCATTTTACCACGAATTATGATGGATTACAGGTAGCTGAACACGAAATACGCTGCATTATAATAGTAATTCAGCCGAACAAGTGAACCGGGCAGCGTTTTGACCATACAATTCGTATTTTGTCCATACAATTAGGGAACACACAACACGTATTCCCCAATTTCTTTTTTGGATTTTGATACTTCTGCAATTTTTTTTTTATATGATATGAATATCGACCACTAGCTAATTTTTATGTTTTACTTCTTATGGGAATTAGCTTAGCATCTCCAAAGACGACGTAGGCCTTAGGGAAATTACTTTCCTCAGGGCCTTCTAAGAGGGAACGTAAAAAAAGGATTTTACTGTGAAATCTGAATATATTTACCAATTTTTATTTATTATCACATATATTATCTTTTTATTATCACGTATAGCAGATGTCACCAAATAGCGGACCGGCGACCTATTTTGTGCGGACCTTGTGTTAACAATATAAGATATTTTCATTAAGGATCTTTAATCGGAATTTGAAAAGAGATTCACACATTTTAAGAAAATTGAGAATGTCGTCGACATCCTCAGTAACATTTACTCTCTGCATTCTGGTGATGAATTGGGCAATGAAGCTGCAAATATTTTCGGTGGTAATAAGCTGCTCTCCAGATGGAAATGATCGATTTCCAAGAAAATACAGTTTTAAAACACCAAAAACAGGAAGTTTCTTGTCAAGAGTTTTGAATTTAAAAAAATTGTGCTAATAGATAGCCAGAATTTAAAAACAATTGCATTGAAACTTCTCATTTTCTTTGGGTCGACCAGCACATTTTCTAAGGTGAACTTCACTAAAAATAAATTCCGGAGCAGATTTACCTATGAACATCTCCAAGAATTAATGACAATTGCCTATTGATATTGTATCTGGACATATTTAAATAATACAGTTTATTATTTCAATTATTATGCCGGGGGGGGGGGGTAGGTTTTTTCCCTTTCGGACCATGACGGTCATGGTCTTTTAAAAAACGGACCCCTAATGAAAGTAATTGGTGACCCCTGACGTATAGTTTTGTTTGCTCATGTCTATTCCAAAAAGTTTGTTGGCAGCTGCTGTGCCCCAACAAAATTGTGTCTAGTTGCAGATCCTAAACGCTCTGGGCTGCGGTTTTGGACCACGCGCGCACACTTTCCTTCAACCAAAAGTAACATTCCTGCAGTAAGTTCCGTGCAGTGAAAACCGCAATGCTTGCTAGGCCACGCTCAAATCTACCATGACAAGGCAAGGCAGAAGACAGAAGACTGAGAAGAGTTGTCATTACCTAGCAGTAGATTTACTAGGTTTATTTGTCTTTATGACATTACTTACATATATTGTGAATTTTGTACACTAATATCTTCGTGTTTCTGGACAGCAGTCTGGATTTTATGAGGTTTTGTATGTGGAAATTACAGTGATTGGCGATCACTTGATGCGTTTCTGGATCTCCTCTGTAGTATTATTGTCATTTGTTATCAGGGAGCCTAGGTATGTGAATCTTTTAGGGTTTGTTGGGTAAAAATTAATAGTCAACATACTTACAATATGCTAATATGCTCAAACATTCTACTATTATCTCGAATAACAGGTGATGAAAAAGGAGATTTGGGAAAAGAAGTTTAAAGATCTAAGTGAAGATCGTTTCACTTAGATCTTTATATTCTTATTAGACGGCAATGACACGGTCGTTACACCAAGGGCGAGTATTAAAGTTGCTTTTTAAGCTCAGTTTGAGAAATATTTGCGATCGTCAAGTTGCACTATGATGGATACCCTAACAATGGGATGAACCAACATTCTATTCTTGGCCAACGACGGATTAATGAAACAAATGACAATTCTACAAAACAAAGCTATGAGAACTATATTGAAGAAAAATATGTACACTTCAGTCAAGAAAGTGTTGAAGGAGTTAAATATCTTGTCATTTAAACAAATTATTTACTTCAATACTATATTGTTAAGCGAACATACACATGAGACGAGGAAAAGAAATGAACTAAAACTCCCCTTCAGGAAAAAAACACAGAGTCAAAGTCATTGATGTACGGAGAATTGAAGATATTTGGAGAATTACCAGAAGAAATAAAATTGGAAGAGAGCATAAAGGCATTTAAAATTAAATTGCGAAGATATGTGATTGATTTGGTATAGATGTGTTATTTTAAGTGTATTTATATGTAAGGATTGTATTAGGACATAGGTAACTATGTAGTTACCTATTTAAAAACCACAATAAATAAATACATAAAAATTCTCATCCCACTGATAAAATTCCTGAGTATACTAAGACACCGGCCCTAGGACTAATAAAATGATATATCAATAAATTATATTGATTCTAACGTAGAAAAGTCGATGCGAACGCTATTGGCAGGCGGTTTGAAGTTTAGTGACATATGTAAAGCAAAGCGATACAAAACAGCAACGCTGTCCTACATGCAGTTATTGCGCACCGCCTGCTTCGCAATTTTCAGCGGCCCATTTCTGTTGAAGAAATTGATGGTGTCTTTGAGGCATGGAATTAACAAGAATGTTATTATATTAATTTTACTAAATTCAAGAGAATTCAAACTTTTAAGGCATTAAAATACTTAAAATTGTCAATTTTAATACCTAATGAATACAAACGTGAATGGTTAGCTGTTCAATGTTATGCGACTTGATATTTACAGCGGATCGGACGATAAGCGATAGCGGTTTGGTGGAACCCCCCATGAATATACCGAAATAATTGTATTACCTATTATTAAAAAAACATGTTGTTTCTTATCAATTTGCATTTTATAAAACAAGTATACTTACTATTAAAACTGAAAATCCTAAGATATATTCAAAAATTATACTAAAATTGTTTTTTGAAATGTCCATAATCAAACTAACTGTCAAAATTACAAAAAAATATATGATCTTACGCAGCAAAATTTGGAATATTGTTATAAATTTTAAAGATCTCTTTAAAAATATCTCATGTCTGTTCTCAACGTCTTACATTTACGTATATATTTCGAAATATCCACAAGATATAAAAAATAATAATTCTATAGTCTACACATTAAAAAAACGTCATATTTTTCATCATTCTACGTACTATAAAATCAGTATATATATATTTAAAACTAAAAAAATTAAATCATTTTATATATTGATGATAAAAAACCTGAATATTTTCTTCATGATAAAACATTTCTACTACATACTACATTATTATGTTTCTTTTTCCATTACATTACGTCTACATTCAACATTTCTATATTTCTACCAGAAAATAGATAATACAATACCAATACACAGTTGTGTTTACCGAAGGCTAGTAAATTATAGACTACTAAAGTCTAATTATAGATATATTACTTCAAAATTATTATTATATACATTACTAACCCATGTATCACGCTGCCAATATTCTATATGCAATAAATCTCTACAGTATATGTTCACTTGTACTATTGATATATGTATGTATGTACTATGTTCTATTCTACTCAAGCAAGAATATTGCAGAACAAATTATGATGGTTTTACTGCTATTAATACCTATTGTACAAATTTTAAATTTTAACACATGCAATGAATAATATTAACTTAAACGAAATCGATAAAAACCTAAACATAGAAGAATATGTATGTGAAACAGCAATAGAATGCAGTAAAATATATAAAAATATAAAAAATCGATTAACAATCTTACACCTAAATATAAGAAGTGTAAATAAAAACATGGATGAATTTCTTGTATCACTAAATACACTCTGTTCACAACCAGATTTTATAATATTATCCGAAGCCCATATACATTCGAACATAAACATACCAATTATTCCCAACTACAAGCAATATGTTACAAATTATCAGATTAATAAAAATAGTGGAATTGTAGTATATACTATTGACAAATTTACCGATATCAACGTTATCGAAATACCCATATGTAACGTAAACTGTCTGTCAATCAATTTTAATGTAAACAATAGGCCCTTTAATATAATCGCTATGTATCGCACACACAGTTCAAATGTACAACTATTTATAGAAGAGTTAAAAAAAATTCTCTGTAATAAGAATACTTTAAATTGTATATTAATAGGTGACATGAATATTAATATTGGCCCAAATAATCACTGTAAAAATAAAATTGAATATATAAACACTATGAATGAAATGAATTTTATGTCATGTATAAATAAGTTCACAAGAGAAATTGCAAAACAAGCACCATCGTGCCTAGATCATATTTGGACCAATATTAAAAACACAGATAAAATTAAATCTATCATATGGAAAAACGATATAACAGATCATCATACGAATATATTTGTTTATGATCTATGTAAAAACTCAGAAATTTATGATCCTGGAAAAAATATTAAAATCATTTCTAAACTGAACTATCATAAATTAAATAATAAATTACGCAATGAATCATGGACATCAATATTAAATTGCCAAAACCCTGATATATGTGCAAATTATTTTGAAGAAACATTAACTACTAATATCGCTGACTGTACCACCTATATTAATCTCCAAACTAATGCTAAATTAAGGAAAATTAAACCATGGATTACGCAGGGTCTAATCATATCCATCCGGAAAAAGGAAAAACTCTTCATTCAAACAAAAAAAAAACCAAACAATAATCACATTAAAACTGAATATAAAATATTTCGAAATAAACTCACAAAAATTATTAAAGATACGAAAGAAAAATATTACAAAGAAAAAATAACCCTTACAAAGGAAAACACTAAAAAAACATGGAACACCATAAACGAAATTATGAATAAAAATAATAAAAATAAATCAATTATAAATCTTATAAACAACAATGGAAGCACATTAAATGCTATCCACGAATCAAAGAAGTGTGCAAATATTTTCAATAATTTTTTCGTAAACGTCGGACAAAAACTTGCTTACAAAATTGATCAAAATTATCAACCAGATGATATACATGAAGATAAACTAAGTGAAAACAATCTATCAGTTTTTAAATCGATTACGGAGGAAACTATTGAAAACATAATAAAATCACTAAAAAATGGTGCTGCACCTGGATATGATGGTGTAACTACAGAAATCCTAAAAAAATGTTCTAACTCACTAACTAAACCAATTACTCATATAATTAATGTAAGCATTGAAAATGGAATATTCCCATCAAATTACAAAAAAGCCATTGTAACACCTGTGTATAAATCCGGAGATTCGAAAGAAATAAACAATTACCGCCCAATATCGTTAATATCCAATGTAGCTAAAATATACGAAAGAGTAATAAAGAAACAAATTGTAGATTATGTGGAAAATAAAAAATGTATTAATCCTAGTCAATATGGTTTTAGAGAAAAAATGAGCACACAAGACGCAATAGCGGAATTAACTAGAGTTATTTATAAAGCATTGGATAAAGGGAAAAAATGCTTAAGTATATTCATTGACCTCCGTAAAGCTTTTGACAGTGTTTCACACTCAAAATTAATCAACAAACTAAATAATATAGGAATAACCGACAAAGCAAAATCGTGGATAAATAGTTATTTATATCAAAGAACACAGCAAGTGAAAATAAATAACGAGTTAAGTGATATAGAAAAAATTAATTTTGGAATCCCACAAGGAACTGTACTGGGCCCAATACTATTTCTATTATATGTAAATGAACTTTTTGAACTCCCAATCGTCGGAAAGATTATATCTTATGCGGATGATACAGTATTAACAATTGAAGAAAACTCTTGGAAAGAAGCCGAAATATCGGCAAATAATGCAATAAATATCATTAAACAATGGTTTGACAAAAACTTACTTTCTTTAAATGTTGAAAAAACTCATTTTCTACCTCTGAGCCTAACAGAACATATTTCAAATATAAATGTAAACATTAAAGTTCACGACAGAAACTGTCTACTTAAAATCACACCCTGTAACTCAAATTGTATACATATTAGCAGTAAAGAACAAATAAAATATCTTGGAATAATTATCGACAATAACATTAAATGGAAAAATCAAATAAACTCCACAATAGACAGAATGAGAAAACTAATATATATATTTTTCAGACTTAGAAATACTATCACATTAAATATATTAAAAGAAATTTACTTTGCACTTGCGCACTCGGTATTACAATATGGAATCATAGCTTGGGGGGGTGCATATAAATCATCCCTTCTCCCACTCGAAACAATTCAAAAAATTCTTATAAAAATTATCCTAAAAAAACCGTATTACTACCCAACAATAAACGTATTCCAAGAATTCCCTGTTCCCCCACTTACAAAAATTTACGAAAAAATAGCACTACTTCAGCTACACAAAGATATATTTAAAAAAAATATTACCCCTCTGCTAAATATTAGCATAAGGAATACTTCTATTGGTGGACTAACTATACCACCCATACGAACCACAACAGCACAGAATCACTATGTATATAAAGGAATAAAATTATTTAATCAATTACCCGCCGATATGCGAACAGAAAAAAATTACGACAAATATAAAAAAAAAATTAAATCATATTTTGGTAGTCCCACCATATAATTTTAACTTTTATTATATATGTTTTTGACTGTTTGTTATTCCAAAGGTTTTATGTACATCCTATATATATTTTGTTTAATTACCCTTATAATCTTATATGTTATTAAGTCTAAATCTATTCATAAGTTAAGTTCTTAATGTTTGTTACATCCTATTTATTCCATCAAGTTTGTACATCCTATATATATTTTGTTTAATTACCCTTATAATCTTATATGTTATTAAGTCTAAATCTATTCATAAGTTAAGTTCTTAAGTTTGTTATAAGGTTTTGAAAAAAAAAAAAAGAAAGTTATTATCAAGTTGTCCTCTCCTAAACACAAGCAATAGCTTTACTAGGAGAGTATATAAAATATGTAATATTGTATTAAAATAAACTTATTGTAAAAAATTTACTCAATAAAAAAAAATAAAAAAAAAAAAAAAAAAAAAAATATTGACTTATTTTGCTTATCTAATACTTATGTTGTTAATTCATTACAAAAATGACTTATTTATTTTTACGCTTAGCTGAGCTATTACATTTTTTATCATTTATAAATAGTAAAAATTAAATTGGTCCCAATGGTGACCCTTGGGGAACACCGCTGGTAGTGATGTTAACCAATGAATTGCCCGTTTCTTTAAAAAAACACTTAAACCTCAAATATAAATTACCCTGCTATTCAAAATTTGTGAAACCTTTTTAATAATATATCATTGAAGAAGAAAATAACAATAAAAATCTAAAATATGAAAGAGAACAACACACGAAAAAAAAAAGATAATGGTCACAACTGGCACTCGAACCCAGAACCTCTCGTTAATAACAAAATAATTAATACATAAAAAATCATAATCGAAGCCATGAAGTGCTATCGAAAAATGAGATTTTAAAAGTTACTGATTTAATTGCAGGGAATTGCTCTTCACTTATATCAGATAAGCGGCTTAACTGTAGTTTCAGTTTAGATTATGTATACATAAACAGTCATGTATAAACCCATTATTACGAAAAACAAACGCGCTAATTGTATTCAATACTATTTTTTATGTAGGTAGCTAAAAAAACTTCCAGACCCCACCTGTGCTTAGTGCGGCGGAGCACTCTTTGTAACTTATTTATACTTTCAATCCCCTCAGTACGGCAAATAAAGTTTAAAAGCTTCCAGCTAGAGTGATTGAATAAATATTTATTTTATTTTATTTCGTTGTTGTTTTGTATACGAACGCGCTTTATCAAAAGAAACGATAAAAAAGAAAGGAAAACCCGATACGGGAGACAGAAGATTTAGAGGAATGTTGAAATGTGAACTCCTTGTACCCGGCGAACAGTGACAAGTTTTTCACTTCGGAGATCATATTGGTTTCATCAGTGTTTTATCTCCACCGCTATTTATATCTCACTCGGAATCAGATATTTCGTATTCAGTTTCACATAACTGATTTCGAATTCTTGAATTTTATCTTATTACTTCTACAATTTGGGAGGCGTGCATGGGTTCTGCCGCCCCGATAATTTATTAGATGACCAACACCTCTGCCGTATAACATTAAAAGTGCTTTTATAATTGATGACTTAATAGAGGTGCCCGGGTTCATGGGGTGAGGTTTTTACGGGTTTTGGCAGCGGATGCGTCTGCTCACCTGCTGCGTAGCGGGCCGGATCGAGAGAGACTGGTTGATTGATGCATTTTGGCCTATCCAGTTGAACTCTCTTGACTCATCGCCATACACCGCAGTTGGAGGGATACTGGACTACAGAACCCCAGATTCCCAACCACCTCTCATATATTTTTCTTTCCCAGAACTTCCTATCATTCCTTTCCTTTAAAAGGTCCTTGACACAGCCTATATAGGATCACATAGGCCCGGATGGAATTTATTTTTATTAGGGCCTCCTATATAGATTTAAGAGCCATTAACCAGCGGCCGAGAATTTAAATTTCATCGAATAATGATCTTGCGATCGTACCCTTGTAACTGTACAAGGCGGTTTCGATGAGAAAGATTAATTATTCTCCACTCCAGCATTTTAACATAATAACTCAATATCAATTTTATTTCATTCAAAATTTGCTTTGATAAACCTACATTTAAAAATGCTCAAAGTCGTGATGATAAAATTATTAAAAATTTGTAGGAACTTTTTGTTATTATTTTTTGATCATACGTATTTATAATTTTTCAATAATTTCTAAGCAAAATAAGAATGCAATTTTTTTAATTATCATAGTTTGTAACACCGTAAATAAATAGACAAACTAAAGTATTTTTGTCACAAAACAAGAGCACGGATATTTTTTTCATGATTTTATTTAAACTACAATTAAAATTCTAAAAAGTAACTTTCCCAAATAATTTATTGATTTACGAGTATTTGACTGCATGATTATATGATTTGAAATGTATGTTGTATAATACATTTTTTTTTTAAATTTAATAAATCTGCCAACGACCTACGGTAAAACCTTATTGTACAAAAAAGAAATATATCTTCCTAAAATTTAAAACATATCATTAATAAATAAAGAATAGTCTTTCGAAATCAATTTCTAATTTTTTGTGGAAAAGAGTCAATACGTCTAAAATTTGATTTTAAAATGACATATTTACGGTTTTGTCTGGTTATTCTCTCAATGAAAAAAAAATCTGCCGGATTTGATTTGGCAGTACATTAGATGACGTATTTGCTTCTGGACAGACTTTAAAACCTTCAAGCTTCTTGGCAGCGTAGATTATACCCTCACAGACTGCCTTTTGTGCGAGAATTAAATAAATTATGAGGGAGGCTAACAAGGGCTGAGTAACTTTTGCTACATTGATTCTTGTGCGATGAGACAGGAAATTACGCATATTTTATTCAGAGAAACATTATCCTCCCAACTGTGGCCCATCCCTGTAATCTATTTAACGACACAAACGGGAATAAATCGTCAAAATCCAGCCCATTGCTAAGAGGCATCAGATTTTTTTTTTTAAATTAATAGGAATTCACAAGCCAAAAATGTGAATATTCTTAGTGTGTCCTTACATCACCACGAATATATGTAGGTAATAGGCATACAAATCGCTTGGCAAACGTAAGCTGAAAACGATGCGCAAAAAGTGGTTTATATTTATTTATCTTTTAAATTTATAAGAAAGAAAAAAAAATCAAAGGGAACTGTCACAGAAATCTTAGCCATTTCTTACTTGCGTTGATACGTTTCTAATGAAAAAATAAATTTTTAGTAACTTATATGCCTGATGTAACTAAAAAAATGATTTTATTTCTACTCAAGCGAAAAGATAGGAAAGCTTAGGAATGCTAACCAGTGGAGCGCTTTATGCCACAATATGGCACTATTTATAATATCTTGGATTGCTTTGCTGCCAATTTTGGCAAATTTTCCCTTATTTGTGAGTAGAAGTTTTCGATTTTATAATATTTTTTGTATAAATCCTACGAATATGAGATAGTCGAAAAAATATATACGAACTTTTTGCCATATAGATTTAAAATCAGTTTGTATGTCTCGGTATTAAAATTCGGAGGTATGATTTTTTTTTAATGTGGGCGGAAAATATTCAAAACAATCACCAAAAAATCTGGAGCAATCGGAGAAAAATAATTTAAATTACGCTTCCGCTCCAGTGCTTAATAGGTACATTCATGGCATATTTTTTGGTATTGTTAAAATGAAAAACACTTTCATCAATATATTGTTCAACTTCCCAACGTAAATAACTATATCTGAATTCTACACAACTTAATTTGTTTACTTCTTGAAGTTAATAAATTGAGGTGACAAGATAATTTTTTATTCTTACTATATAATAATTAAGTTACTTATTCTTACTTTTTCGTGTTTAGAAAAATCGACCTTAAGCCATCTGTGGGAATTGTAATTGTATCGTATTTGGAATATCAAATCATTTAACCTCCCAAGCTAATTATTTTCGTTTTTCGGAACAACTCATATAGATCTCATAGAAATCGTTGTGTCTCCCTTACTATCATAGTGAGACAAATGATCTAAACGGTTTTGGAAAGAGAAAACACCAAACTGTATATTAAATTCCAAGAGTTAACCACATAATAAATAAAATGTTTACTTTTATAAAACCAAAGTTTAAAAATTTGAAAGTGTATTTCACCATCTTTCAAAAACAATTTTTAGTTTTCGGATATATTCACAAATATTCAATTTATTGGGATTTTAATGCGTAGCAGAAATATTCTGACCCACTGACAGAATATGGTCGAGGCCTGAGGGGTTGTGAAAATTAAATGTAGCAAAAATGGATGTGGCATAAAAATAAAATATAATGTAGTAACTTTACTTTTTTTTTTTTGTTTTTTTATTTTTTTTTATTTATTTTATATATTCAATAACTTTATTATTAAATTAATAAAAACAGTTTATTTATAAACAAGTTCTCCTGGTAATTATTATTACGCGTGACAGATGTTTCGCCTTCTGAGGGCGTTATCAAACTGATAGACAGTTTGATAATGCCCTCAGAATGCGAAACAGCTGTCACGCGTAATAATAATTACCAGCAGAACTTGTTTATAAATAAACTGTTTTTATTAATTTAATAATAAAATTATTGAATATATAAAATAAATAAAAATTAAAATGGAGTTCTACAAATTAAACTTGATAACAATAAATAAAAAAAAAAAATTAAAAAAAACTTTACTTTCACAGATATATAGGAAGTCATTTTTTATCCCAAGGCGATTCGTCGTTACGCTTCGGGATGAAGTTTGAGCAAAAGCAAAGTCTGGGTGGTATTTCACAAAAATACCAATAAATAAGTGCTATAAAAATAGCTGCGATATATTTATCTATGTATTATGTCATTCCACAAAGTGGTTCGCTTCCGCGAACATGTATGTATACTTACGTTCAAACAAGTTTCATTAAAATGCTCAACTATTTAACATGCATCATCAAACCTAAGTGTTAACAAAATAACTTTCTGATGAGGGTCCAAACCTCAGGCATACGGAATTTGCCATCAATACAAGCTCCATCCCTTAATCGGTCAAGTTGCTCCGTAACATTTAACCCGAACGGGAAACTTTTGGGCTACAGTATTATCAACTGAGCCTTGACGGATTGAATAACAAAAACTTACTTTGATCAGTACCCTAAAGCTACTTGTCAATCAATAATTTACTATTCTAAAGCAACGATTCTATTTCGTAAATGCTGATAGTTTTTTTTGGCATTAGCGCCACATGGGGGGGTCCTGAGAAAAATAATTTGTATTATCTTAGTGGATTCTGTGTTGAGGTCCTTTTTAAGGAAATGATAATGGGAAAGTTCTGGGAAGGAAAACAGGATGAGGGGTGTGTAGGAATCTGGGGTCAGTGTGTCCGGGAGGGACTGACGTTTGAATCCATATCTCCAATTGTGATGTAAGGCGATGAGTCTAGTGAGTCCAGCTGAAGAGATCAAAAGGCCTACCTCAATCGGTCTTTCTCAAACCGGCCTGCCACGCAGAGGGTGGGCAGAGACATCAACCTCATCCTATGAATGTTCCCCTGCTTAGCAAACACGTTATTTTCAGAAAAACCTTTGATCTAGAAAATCGGTTAAACAGTTTAACCTTTTCGTCCCGGAAAGAAGAAAAATAATCCGAAGGGGGGTCACTAGGGTCCCCCAAATTTATTTGCTTATTAAAGGGTGTTAATGACATAATTTTCTGTAATTTGTTTTGGTAATAATTAGAGGGTAGTATATTCATCATATTTCAGTAGTCTGTATCAAAATCGTTTGATAAATAAAGTCATAATTAATATTCTAATGAATTTAGACCATAATGCGTATTTATCCATAGAAAACAGAGAAGGCGGGCCGATAGCCAACATAACTCCTTGTTTCTGAATCTCGACTGGCGATTAGCGATAACATCTTCCGCGTTTATGGCTAGTTTGTTGCACAGGGTGATCTGTAAATGATGGATATATATTTGTTTAACTTTTTCATCTGTTGAAAACTACTAACTATTACATAACTAGGTACGGATGTTAAGTGTTTTGAAACTTATAGTATTCATATAAATTTAATATAGATATTAAATTTGATCTCATAATTTATGATTGCTGTTATTATAACCGTATCATAAATGATGCGTTTGTTTGCATAGGCAGATATTTAGTTTATAGTTTTAACTGATCCATTTAAGTATGTACAATGTACATTATAATATATTTTAAACGGTGGACGGTTTGGTCCTCCCGAAGACATCAAATAAACGCAGTCTGGCAACTCTGTCGATGTCTGAAAAATTTTTTTTTTGGAAAATAGTAAAATGCGTTTGGTGACTTAGCAGTCGTACCCGGGTTCATTAGGTTTGAATAGCCGTGTTTGGTGACCAGATCTGAATAGCCAGGTACTTGCCAACCTTACTCTTCCCCACCTCCTTCCCCTCCCCACTACCTTCAGCCTCACAACATACCCCAATCGGGGATGGCATAGTCTCA
Organism: Limnephilus lunatus; assembly: GCA_917563855.2. NCBI lineage: Eukaryota > Metazoa > Arthropoda > Insecta > Trichoptera > Limnephilidae > Limnephilus > Limnephilus lunatus. The sequence continues at coordinate 79,809,710 of OU830597.1, read as the reverse complement.
CTGGCTCCAGACGGGAGCAGTTGAGATTCTTGTGCGGTGTTCACTGTAAAAAAAAAAAATCACACCTGAACACACTGACCTTCTGATTCCTACCCACTCCTCGAACCTTATTCCTTTACAGAACTTCCTCTCCCCCTTTTCCTTAAAAATACCCCCTAAACAGCAACCCCTGAAATCATTCCCTAAGTTTTTTTTTACATTAAATTCACCCAAGAGGACCCAAGGAAAATAATTTCCCTCAGGGCCTATGTCATCGAACATGCTGTGTGGAGGATCTTTTTGAGAGGAAGGAATGAACATTGGTCTTGAAGAGACCCATGTTGTAGGAAGAAGGAAATACAAAGGCCGGCAAATATACCAATATGTATGTTGGGCACGCGTTTGGCATATTTCCTGACTATGCATCGGTGCCGAAGGGATCTGTGATGCCAGTTCCTCGGAGCATCTTCCATTGTAATACCGGTAGATCGAGGGTAGCATTCCCACCCGACGCCTGTGCTCTAAAGATTGCAATCCGTCTGTTAAGATGGAAGAATTTATCAAACGGACCGCCCCAAGGAAAATAATTTCTCTCAGGGCCTAAGTCGTCTTTGGGGATGCTTTGTGGAGTGTTTCTTTTAAGAAAAGGAATAAGAGAACGTTCGGGGAGGGAATGGGGTATGAAGGGTGGGTAGAAATCTGGGGTTCAGTGTGTCCAGAAATGATGGATGGTTGACTACATCCCTCCCACTGCGGTGCAAGGAGTTATTCCAAGAGAGTCTTTCTGGGGATATCAAAAGGTCGCCCTCAACCAGTCTCTCACAATCTGGTGGGGAGACGCATCCGCCGCCAAGACCCGGACAAGCCTCACCCCATGAACCAGGGCAACTCCTGCTAAGTCACCAAACCTAGCGAATAACTTGGGGTAAGCTATGGCAGAGGCAGAGGTGATGGTTATCCAGTAAATGGTTTCCGGGGCGGCGGTACCCATATCCGCCTCCCAAATTAAATTTTACCGTCAAATATAATCAAGTTAGCAATTAAAACCGAAAACACAATTTAACACTATTTATTCGCTGTGGATTTTAACCGTCCTGTACTTTATAATATGTGAACTCCATTGTTTACAGGAAACGCTCCAGACAGAATGATCTTGGACCGGCAAGCTGATATTATATTAGCATTGTAAAAAGGGCATACGAGGTGCGCAGAGTGATCGAACGGGATTGAGCCCTTTCTATAAATAACTAAGTAATTGCTTGCTCTCGCTTAAAATTGTCCGGTTATACGCACGCCTATTTTCACTTTCGTCAATCATTAAGTAATAGCAAAACGTCAAAGTGATAGTAATAAAGACAGCGTGACTCAGTTAGTACTACACAGACCTTTCCACTAAAATGCAACTTTTACTGATCGGCTACCAGACCCCGGAATCTTCAAAGCTAGAACATAGGAACGGGGAAACGACAGGCGATATAACCGAGGGGAAGTGGGGCGGGCGGAACAGATACTCCGCCAGAATTTGATAGAAATTATTTTATATTTAAAAAATGAGAAATGCGATATTATTTTTTTAAATGCAGATCGATAACCGGATAGTTTTTCTACGAGTAGCTAAATTATTGAGTATGTGATTTAAAAAAAAAACTTAGATACAGCGTAAAACTCTCGTTCGTGTTGGTGCATTACCCCGGTCCGGTGAGGAAGTGTTAACTCTGCAAATTTAATGGCACTTTGAGAGTTTTTCAGATTATATATTTCTGAACTACACCCTGGCAACAGAAAAAATGAACCCTCAAAGGACACTTATCAGGCCACATAATTTTAATGGCTTTTGAAATTCATGCTCCGAAAAAAATTGCGCCCGAGTTTAGTTTTTTGTATGATCGTTAAACGCGTCATGTGTTTATTCCATTTCGTCATATCGTACAGAGCAGTAAATTAGTCAATAGGAATTTTAGAATAATTTTTCAGTCATGGCGCTTTATATTATTATAAACCTTTTCAATTTATTTTCTTGCCCCCAAAGCTAAAAATATTTTCAATATATCCCACCACTAATAAACAAACATTGAATACCTTAATTCTAAATCAAGAGAACATTTTAACCAAGATACAAGGTGGGGCTGAGCAACTTGCTTGCTTTTTTTAAAAGTAAAAACTTCGTTAGCACCGTTGTGATTTGTATCTTAATAAAACCTAAGTAAGCGACACTAAAACGAGACAAACACATACATTTATAGGATTTAGCCTGTGAGAGAATGAGATAGCAAAAAATAATTATATATATCACGGGTCCTCGGTTCCAATTTAATACGATAAATCCATGGTCCCACGATGGTCTCCTTTGGTCTAGTGATATAAAGCGCCCGATGAACATTTAGCGGACCAAGGATCGAATCCTACGTAAATATTTTTATTTTTGTAAAATCAGTATCCAATCTTCAAAACACTCGAAAATGAACAGGCAAAGAAAACAAAAGAAAGCCACATCCAGCAACTCCAAAGAAGAAAATAAAAATATTATTAAAATGACCACATATAAAGGAAAAGGTGCACTGGAATTCGACGACAAAAATATTGAAAAAATCATCCTTCACATTGATAAAAAAGTGCTTCGTAGTCTCCCCACTCTTGCCTACTTAAGTTTTCTGAAGGTTACACTTCTACCGCGTGTGAATTGCACACTCTGATTTTTTAACAGTAACTCCACACAAGAGACCCTGAGGAAAATAATTTTCGACGAAGAGCTGTGTGGAGGGTCTTTTTGAGGAGAGGAAGGAGTGAAAATGGGTCTCTTCAAGGCCCATCTTATAGGAAAGAAGAAACACAGAAACCGGTAAATCGTTCTACAGCCGACCAAATGAACTCAAGAACGAGTCGACCCATTCTCAATCTCATTCTTATTTGAAGTTGACGCCCTGAAGCAATGGTTGCTGCGAGGAGGGTGGGGATAAGAACATTTGAAAGGGCGGGGTGTAAAGTTGTAGTTCCGCTTGGATTAGTTATCATCATGGAGTGGACGAAAGTGAAGCGCGTGTTGGCTGTCGAAGCTTACTTTTCTAACGGTCACCCAAACATCGCCACACAACGGCAATCCATACCCACTTCAATATTGCGCCTCGTGGTCGCGTTCTTGGCCGGCAGTCTCATGGGTAAACAATTTCAGGGTAAATATTTGCAAAACTTCCCAGGACCTCTCATCTATTTGAGGTGCACTGGCCAGTTCGGTCGCCTGACTTAGACTCCTGCGACCATTTTTTAAGGTCTATCTAAAATCACTTATTTAGAACGATCTTCCTAGGACCCTTGCCACCTGAAGAACAGTATTGGTCAGTAAAAACTTGAACGAAACTTCCGAGTTCGATTAAGGCAGTGTATTGAGAATAATAGTCGCCATCATCGTGATATCATCTTTTGTTTTCTCAAACACAAAATTTAAATGTTGTACCTACTTAATGCTGTTCAAATAATTAAATATATATCTGCATTACTTTATTTTTTAATTGATTTCCTGAATGAGCAAATTGCTCTGCTCCATCCTGTATAATATCATAAATGTGTTTGCTATTAATTGGATTTGCCTACAGAAATGATTTCGGTTCGTTAGCCGAAAATTGCGGAAGCGTCTCGATGAGACGAATGACAAAATATCTTTTGATCATAGCATTATACATGAACATTGAGCATGTTTTGATATATTATATCTGGCGAAATGTAATAGAAGTCCAGCCAGGAAATATGTATTATTTTTAGCAGTATTTTATTTGGCTATGTGCCTGAAGATTATCATCGCACTAGAATGTTATCACCTGTTGATATGAGCCGAGATCAGAATTAGATATTATTTTATTTTATTTCATTTACGTCAACTGCGACATTATTTTTTCGTGACAGACATGTTAAAAATTTAACACAAAATTAGTAATGAGTTTGAACAAGTAAAGGCATGGAAATTAATTATGCTAAAGTAGCCCATTCAGAAGTTCCATTCCAACTGATTTGGCTATCACTGTGGCTTGAATAGATGCAAATCAAAAGGATGTTTGGGGATTTCAACATTTCGTTTAAATTGATCAGAGCGATCAAATTATGCAGTCCAATCAAACATGCGTTAATTTATACTGACATTAGGCTGGGACTTCAATGATAATCTGTGACAACACATCGGTTTAGTTTCAAATTTGGTTTAGTTTATCGATGCTATTTCACATGTAAACCTTCACCAAAATAATTGTCGCATTCAAATATGAGTTCATTATCGCTATAGTAGAATTATTTGATTTACTTGTATTATTTCACAATTTGTTCATTTAAAATTATATTAATTTTGCGACACGTTCCAGGGTTGAAGATACTCTCAGCATCGTCCTGTTAAGTTTGTAGTGTGAGATCCTCATTTTTTTTAAATGGCTTTAGATATGAGTATGAATGACAAGATATGTCATATGAATAGCCAGATACTTCTCCTCCCCTTTACCATCGGCTTCACATCATATGCCGATTGGGGATGCCATAAACTAACTGGCTCCAAGAGGTTTGGAGCGATATTCACATTTAAAAAAAGTTACAACGTTTAGTGCAAAAAAATCTCAAAAACATATGATAGAACCAAGATTGTGCTGTTTCTGGGAGGCTTTTTGTATCGTGATTAAGCGTGACCTTCGGAGAAGGATTTATAATCTAATAATATATCATAAATAGAGGTCAAGCAAATGAAAGTGAAAAGATTCTACTCACACATTTAGACTGCTTTTGTATGGTCAAATTCACAATACCTCAAGTCATACAAAAAAGTCTCTTGTCCAAAGAATATTATACAAAAACACCATAATAAATTAATAAAAGGTTAAAAATACGCTAAGGATAAATTTTAAATGTATCGTGTGAACACTGTGAACAGCTCTTAACAACTATAAAAAGATTTTCAAAATTTCACTCTAAAAACAAAGGGGGGTCACTGGAAGTCATAGCAGTCATATGAGGGAAATAATTAAAATGATTTTTGGTTCGTATATAGAACCCATCTGTTAAAGGACCTATAAACTTCTAGGATTCACAAACACAGGGATTAAAGATGCTTGGCTTCCTTTGCAGATATTTAATTGATAGTTGTTAGAATCTATGATAACTTTCTGTATATATATATTTTTTTAATTTTTTTTGTACGACAGACAGGTAAGTCCAATTATGGTACAATTTTCTTACAACTAACTATACATATACAATTTTTTTTTTAAACATGGTATAGTGATATTAAACACACCTATATCTGCTGCTAGATCATTAAGCAATGTCATACCTCTTGTCATGCTATGTTGAGCCATGACATCTGTCCGACCCTGCGGTATGTAGAATAGGGCGTGGCTACAAGTTCGACAGTATTTATCAGGAGCGAATAAGCCACAATGGATATGGACAATCGATAAGGTTTTTTATTAACTTTAATTCAAATACCATGAGTCCGTCATTACGCCTGGTCTCCAGGCTTTGATAATTTGTCTCCTTTAGCAGTTCCACGTGATGCATGAATTTCGGATATATTCCGTGTGATCGCATGAAAACATACCTTAGGATTTTTTTTTAATTTATTCAATCATATTTATGTATTTAAGTTGATAAGGTATCCAGAGAGTACTAACGTGCTCAAAGATATTCAAATTATATTTCAATATCTTTGAGCGTACTCCAGCTTGCTTCTGACCACTCCGTTGAACATAGCGGTCATTTCTTCTATGTTATTGAATTGTTTGCAAGTTCTAATTACAAAACCATAGACATATGAATATAAGTAGACCTGCCCTAAGTGATAAAAGCGTATTATTTCCCCCTCCCATTGGAACCATTCCATTGGAACCGGCTGGGATCGAGTATGGGTTCGCGTTAATCTAAAAAATGTGACGTCATCATTCTTCTGCGAGCCAGCGTCGTGCACTCATCGGTACATATTACGAAATAACACGGTAAAAACAGTGCCCTGTGTTTTGAAAACGTGTAAAATAAAAGTGAAAAAGAGAATAAACCGAATTGTCGTATTACATTCCATAGGCAAGCATTATTTTAAACTATTTTAAGCTAATTCAGATCACATAATATGATCGTTTTTCAAAATCCACTATAACTCGAGATACATGGCGTGTGCCCGTCGTTTTTTACTGGGGTAAGTAAATTATGAAACATTTGTAAAAGTGGCTTAACTGAATACCTCAGCAAAATATTGAACTCGACCTTAAAGGCGACTTTTCTTTGCTTATTTGGACTTCGCAATTTTTTTCATTGAGCGGCGTGCAATTCGCGCTCCCATGTAAAAAGGTCTATTAATTCAAAAGCAGAGTTTACTTTTAAGAACTAAATGGTGATATTATAGTGCGAGATGCCTGTATACTGTCAGATTGAGTTTTGACGAATCACATATCACCAAAGCTACCTTCCCGCTCTTCGTCCCGCTGCAGTTCATTTCTACCCCTCACCTTTCTGTTCTGGTCTATTAATATTCATATGTCTATGTACAAAACCAAGAATTTTGGAGCAAGCCGAAGTAAACTGCATTATATTATTTGAAAATATCAGCCTGGGATCAAAGATCACCCCAAGATCCTGATATTAACATATCCTGAAGAAGATAACATTGTTATTGAAACATGTCGATATTGTTTATTAAAAAAGTGGTTTATGCAAAGTTATCTCTTATTAAATAAATAATAAATAATGCCACAAAGTTATTTTGCAAAGATTGAAGAAGTAATTATCTTTTGTTTAAAAACATGCTATATATTATGCTAGTTCTATAGAACTTGGCAACTTTTAACACCGCTAATGTTTGGTTATTAACTAATATAAAGATGTATAAACTTAATTAAAATTATATTTAAGAACTTCCAATGCGTTCACAAATTTATGGAGATATTATTCATATAAATACCCTTCACACATATACTTTATCTTTCTGAACGCATAGGAGCAAAATATTCTACGATGATGTCACGTATAGGATATATTATATTTTTTGGTACTTTATTATGTTTTCACATGATCTCACATCATGTCAGGAAGCCTATTGTAATTCGAGATACTTTTAACAGCGACTACCATCTTATTTATTAAAAAACTCAGACACTGACACAATGTGACGTCATAAATTAAATTTTCCTTTGTCTTGTCAAATGAAATCCCTCTTCTGCAATGACAATTTCAGCATAAAACTAAGGCAGAGAATGCTAAAATGTTATGTGTGGTCGGTCTTGCTGTATGGTTGTGAAACATGGACCTTGAAAATAAATACCATGAACAAGTTAGAGGCTTTCAAAATGTGGCTTCACCGGAGAATGCTCAAGGTCCCATGGACCGACATGATCGCCAACACATAAATTCTCAGGCGGGCTAGAGCAGATAGAGAACTGCTTACATTAATAAAAATCAAGAAAATTTTAAATCTGGGTCATATACTTCGAGGGGAGAAGTATCACTAGCTCCATTTAATATTAAAAGGCAAGATAGAGGGTCGTCGAGGGCCTGGTAGGAGACAAATGTCTTGGCTGTGAAATGTACGAGAGTGGACCGGCATTAGAAGTGCGGAGGAGTTATTCGGGGCAGCGCAAGATTGAGAGACCTTTTCAAGAGTGATCGCCAATGTCGGGGGGCCTGATAGGGCACACAAAGAAGAAGAAACAAAGATGGAATCGATATAATTTTTATTTTTTATTATTTATTATTTTTATTAGTTTCCACGTAAGCTAAGTTTGTAAATGATTATGACTATTGTGGTAATTACAGTATGTTATATATTACTTATTATATACTTATTGTTATTTTTAACACATTAGAGTTTCCTATTCTGAAGCGACCTATGGTAGTTTTTTTATACCATTGTTTTGATTATCCTGGTGTCTTTATACTGTCTTCATAATGTTTGCAATTTGATCATTGCTCAGTTTTCTCAGTCAAGTGTTGTCTTTAGTTTTAAATATATACTGGTTTCTGTGGTTTTTCGTTTGATTTGGAAAGTATTAAGGCTCATGTTTTAACTAAACAAATATATATTGTTATTAAGGAAGTTCAATCAGCGTATTTTCCATGCTTCCGGACCTACCAACCTTTTAGGATGGCCTTTAAATTGCCCCCACTTGACCGTGAAGGAAAATTAAAAAAATATATATAACAATAGACTCTTATGGCTTGTCTGCACGATTCCAGTTATTTAGTCGAGTAGTTAGCGGTAGAATTTGTATGCAGCGGCACCGTGCTTCAGTAATAATTAGTGACAGTTTAGTTGTCTGGAAAAGAATTTATTCTATTCTTACGTGGGAGTAGCCCCCACCAACGGCCGCGCCCCGGCGCGGCGCCGGTACTCGCTTCATTTTACATGAGTAGGTAGAAGTAAGCGATGTGTAGGTTCAGCTGGAGTGGGCTCTTTAACTCTGGTTCTTCACAGGAAGCGGATCCTACTCCTACTTCAGAGAACCCGGTCCAGTGCTCCGACCCAAACCTGGAACTCGGAGCCGGACTCGGAGCTGGAACCCGAATGCTTCCACCGGTGATCCTCTGTCCATGGTCCGAGCCACTCGTGAGTCACGAGGGTTCTTCTCCGGGTTCGAGTTCTTGTGCGGGTTCCAGCTCCGATGTCCGGCTCCACCCGAACCCGTGCGTCCCGGTAGCTGCAACAGCATCCAGTACCCATTCCCCAGTCCGCACCCAAGAACTTGAACCCGGGACGTGTTCCCAGAACTCGAGTACTTTTATGAGGAAGCACGGAGGTCTCTGAGGCCTACGGCAAAATGGAGAACTAACCCATCTCTAATAGGGGTCATAGACAGTTTCTAAGTATGTGCATTTTTGCATTGCACTGCTTGTCATCAGCCTTTACACAATAATAATAACAATAAAAACGTTCATTCATAAATATATTTTTTTACAGTATTATTTTTTACAATTCTTTTATTATTGAGTCTATTGGTGACAAGGTCACTGCTCAGCTACATTTCAGGATTACACCTGGAATGCAGCTGGCTTTCAGCAGTGCCTCCAACATAACTTACAACGACATCATCTATATCCATGTCATCGATTTACGAAAATACGCTCCAGTCATAAAACGAATCGTGCATATTCCTAAGTGCACAATATTTTGTATAGCCCTACTACGGGGACCGCAACGGGAGATATCGAGACAGCAGCTCGGCTGGCCGAAACGGTTACATGAGCGAGACAGATTACAGCATTAACAGATTACAGGCAAATAAGGTGTTGGAGTAGTAAATCATCCCGTGCACTAGCGACGCATGCGCCAAGCGCCTTGAAGGCAAGTGAGTTTTGCAACAATTTGAACATGCGCACTACAATGCGTCTAAAATTTATTCGTTTGTATATAGTAACTTTCAATGTTAGCGCAACAGCATTAACTCATTCCGCGGTGCGCGGTGAATTTATACATTTTCGCGAGTTTTTCGGCATTGAATTTCGTGTCTTTTACTCTCGAGATGATTTTGCGAGCGTAGATGGGAAGTATGATTTATTCAATTATTTTACAAATGTAAGTTAGAGCGGTTAAGGAAATGCAGTACCCAAATTAATTAATTTGTCACACCTTTATTACAAAATAGGTACACTTTAAAAGTGAAATGTACTGCAGGCAATTTCAGTCACGAGCTGTCTTTGGTAGGGGTTACTAACCACTGTCCACGTATAGACGCGACCACTAAGCTCAGTCTTGTAATTGGTGATGGCATCAACTTACTAAATACACGTTTGGACAGCACTGGCAAGACAGTACATTATCGCCAAGTTTTATCTCAAATATGCAACTCTATTCGATAAACAATTTAAAGACAATAATAATATTAACCATCGAATCATAAGTTTCTGTTATTTCTCGTTTATTTTTCTTAATATTTGTATGCATATGTACTTACAGGAGTATTTAATTAGCTATATATGGATATACCATTGAAGAAGAAGAAAACAACTAATAATCTAAACGAAAATATCAAAGAGAACCAGACACAGAAAAATAGAAAAAGATAATGGTCGCAACTGGGACTCAAACCCAAAACCTCTCGTCTAACCGGGACGTGTGCTTTTACCAATTCAGCCATTGCCACCTTCCAAGAAAACGTCATATTTTTCATTCTCATAGTTTAAAATTTTAGAATCAACAATATTATTATTTACCACAAATTTTTCCATATTGTAGGCAACTAATCTTTTCATTGGAAACAATCGTTCTAAGAACTTAAGATAGCGTAAACTAGATAGGGTCTCGGATAAACATATCCGATTTTTTTTATATGGAAATATTGAAATAATTAAAAGAGAGTTGTTCTTATAAAAAAATTGAATGTAGATATTTAATACCTTAATCACACAAAAATGTTGTCTCAACAAGAAAGATTCGATAAAACACTTACCCTTAAAACCTTTTTTAATTTAAAAAAAAGATCTGCACAGAAAAAAATGGATTTCAATAAAAATAAAGGTGTGGTTTTTTAAGTAAATTTGACCCTGTGCTAGATTTTCAAGGACATGCTTCTGTCAAAATGGCGTCATATGATATTCTGATTTCTGACAGGAACGAAGAGAATTTTAACAAGAACGTTATTTGATGTGGGTCACTGTCAGTCCAACGTCAACAACAATGTTCGAGGATCAGCTGTGATATATCATATCACGTGTTAAACATTAATGGCTCTTATTCGAGTTTAGCAGATTCAAGTTGGGGTTTCACGTAAATCAGCCGGGTGGTAGAATATGTGCGTAGTATAATCCATTAATCTGTTCAGGTATTATATCCAGTTAATTTTATTCAAAAATCAATTTTTGAATACTTGAAGTAGTTTTTACAGTTTAGTGAATGACTTTGTATGTTTGTGAAGTATTTTTAGCTGATCAGGATATTGATGCAAGACGTGGAAGCCAATTGTGGAACACCCAGGAAGACATGGCACTATCAAACAAAACAAAAACTTCTGTGAGTTAAAATGAGGCGTACGCATAAGATTAAGAATCGGAACGAAGAAAGGACTGTAGTCAGATTATGTGATGTGGAATCGAATAGTAAAATAAGTCGGAGACTCCTGAGGAAGACATGGCACGACCAAGTGAATCAAATACTTAAAAATCTCCTTTTTCTCTTTACTCTCCACCATTTAAAACTCCGAGCATAATAACCATTTATAACCCTTTGGATAAAAGTCAGCTAAAGGCCTCTGGTCTGGAGCCCGAAAGTAAGTAAAGTAGGCCTGAAAAAACTCGTGAATCTGTGCAGAAACGGCCGGTCCATTTGATAGATTATCTTATCTTAATATGTGGATTGCAATCTTTATATCTGTATTCTGTACTTGTTCTACCGGTAGGTACAACAATGGAAGATGCTACGAGGAAATTGCGACATTGATCCTTTCGGAAACGGTTGATAGTCACGATAGGACACGCTAAACGCACGCTGAATACATGTACACGGTTAAAATTTGGCACACGCTTCCACGACTCTTATATCGAACAACCAACTATTCCTTAACCTGGAAAAATGTAACACAATATCGTTCACCAAAAGCAAGAACCCCCTAACATTCCCGTACAAAATCAATAACGTAGAAATAAAAAGATGTTGTGAAGTGAGAGACTTAGGAATAATAATGGACTCTGGAATGTCTTTCCGAGAACATATAAATTCTCTCTGTGACAGGGCATACAAACTTCTAGGATTCATCTTAAGAGTGACTAAACCATTCAGGTCACCACATGTAATCAAAATACTGTATGTCTCTTTTGTCCGCTCAATATTAGAATTCGGATCAGTCATATGGAATCCCCAATACAAAGTTATTTTTTTAAGGTTAGAAAGAATTTAAAAAAAGATACTGAAACACCTAGACTTTAAATCCTTTCGAACATCAGAAAACCTACAAGACTCATTAACATTCCATAATTTATCAACCTTAGAAGATAGAAGAAATATATCCGACCAAAAAAATTTTATTCAAAATTATTAACAACGTTGTTGACAACAAATGTCTTCTAGGACACATTCATTTCCACTTTCCAACAAGAAATACAAGGTCAAACCAACTATTCCACATCCCACACTCAAAAACAAATTACACACAACATTCATTTTTCCGAAGGACGTGCACAAAATACAACGATATGTTTTACGAAGCTGATATTTTCCATTTGTCCTCAGGCCAATTTATTAAATTCATAACTGAAAAAATAAAAAAAACCAATTGTTAATTGCGAACCCTCCATCCCTGCTGTCTGTTTTTTTTTCATTCTCATTATGTTGTTTTTCCTTCTTATTATAAAAATAATAATATTTGGATGATTTATAAAGCGCTATTTTTTGTTGTTGTTGTGAAAAACCCCCTCAAGGGCGCTGGCAAATGGCTTATCATTTATCCTTAAACGTTTACTAATGATGTGAAAATGTGTTAATTTTATATATTTTCGCTGTTTAACTTCATCTTTTCTTTCCCACATGCTTTAATTTGTGTTTTTTCATTTCGGTTGTATTTGTTTTTAACACTTTATTTTTTCTTTAACGTCTTAATCTGTGTTTATATATTATAATTTTTTTGCGGAAACTTCACTGGTTAATGCACCCATGTAATATGTAATTACCTTATAATATGTACAACTGTTTGTTTCCCTAATAAACAAAAACAAAACAAAAACAAAACAAATGAGTATAGTAGTGCAGCAAGAAGTAAAAGACCAAGAAACTATAAGAGCCAAATCTACCCCAAATTAAAAACAGAATTGAACAAGTATTAACATGCTGCGATTTCTTGCATTACTTTCACAATGTGACAGATAGAATTGCCAGGATACTTAGAAATAAAGCATCCAGACCGTATCCGGAACCACAACTAAAATACATGACCTACAGAGGCCTGCATAAACTTAGTTTGCTCTGGAAACAGATGGAGTTTATAAACTCAGCTGTTCCGGATGTGACAAGGTTTATGCAGTTCAGACAGAACGGACGATTTCCAAAAGGATATCAGAACACTTTCGAGCATGTAAATTTGGCCACTCTGACAAATCGGCAATTTAATTTAATTGAAAACGGCCATAATTTTTGGATTTGTTCCTGAAGTTTTGGGAAGATCCGAAACACAAAGAGCACGCCTAATTTTGGAGGCAATTTAAATTTACAAAATTCCATCATCATTAATGGAGACGACGGGGCTAAGCTAAACATTTCTTGGTATCCGATATTTCATAATATTTTTATAATAAATATGGTTAAATTTTTTTATGTTTTTAATTTACTAACAAAGTTGCCTCTAAAATCAAGAAACAATAAAATCTTTAATTGCTTAATTTAAAGCAAAAATAAATAAAGTCGCTCGTATTAGATATTTGATATACTTACCTTTTGATTACAAAAATAATATTTCAGTTTGGTTGGCTATTTGGATCTCATATCCAAAAGTAAGATTTGTTTGAAACGGGCCGCGCAAAAGTTTCTTTTAAGGAACATACTTGACTTACTTTAGTGATTCTTGACATTATTTGGAGTAAAAAATGTAAATGAGTTCAGTTGGTATTGATCACATTTCTAGAAATTACCTATTCAGTGACTAAAACCAAACCGATACTGATAATTAATAATGCAGACATCTCGATGGTTCTTGCGGCAGCCATCTTGGGCGCTTTCCACCGCGTACATTAGTCCCTATGTTCTGTTCGCTATATTTGGTCTAAAGTAAAGTAATCCTTGTAAAACCAAGAAGCTAATGAATTCAATTGTTAAGACGTAATGTGTTTTATTTTATTACGAATAGTACTCGTTGAAAAGGTACCCGGCCTCGCTCAAGAAGTTGATATGAAATTGAATTGACGTTCGAAACCACGACGGATCTTGCTTTAAATTCCCCTGCCAATGGGTAGCTGCACCCATACAAAAGAGGCTTCGAATAATCCACAATGTTCTAGAACATTCACAACATTCGATTGTGTTCTGGAATATTCCACAATGATCTGGAATGTTCCGGGATGTTCCCGAATGTTCCAGATCATTCCTGAACATTTTATTTTTCCGGGATGTTCTGGAATGTTGTAGAATGCTCTCGATAACACTCGAATATTCTGGCCTGTTCTAAAAATTTCTAGACGGCGAAACTTCCATCCCTTATATCTTCAAAAGCGCGCCCTTTAGGTAAAAACGGAAACCTTCTTCGTGGACAGGGGATAGATGGCTACCACACTATATTTTATCGTACCGGCACTCGTTTCTGAGTAGCGGCACGCAAATCGTAATACCTACACTTTTTTTATGTGGTGGTCGAATTTTATGCTTCGAGAAACATAAAATGGACTGAAACAATACATTTTTTTAAAAAGAATTTTTTTTTTCAAGATAAACCGAACATGCTTAAATAACACGGCTTTTTAGCAAATAAATTAGAGTTTTTTGGTATAGTTAATATTAGAGTAATTACATGTATTTGGGGAAATGCTGGCACGCCTCTGAGCGGGATTTACCGAGGTGGTTCATCTCCCCAGAGATGATGATATCAGAACATAGATAAGCAACACGTGCGCATATCCGGACTCTGGTATCAAAAAATAAAGAATTACAACAGGTGGTTTCATAGAATTTTAACAATTCATCAAATTTAAAAATTATTTTTAAAGGTCCGGGAAAGTTTTATCCAAGTTCTGTAATGATCCAAGAACTGTGAAATATTAAAAGAACTTCAATAGCTCTTTCACAGAAAGTTAATTGCATCCTTGAGTGTTGATGAATTGTTATTCAATTTCTGTGAAAAAACCCGTATGTATCATAATTTGGAATAAGTAACAAAATAATTAACAAGATCTAAGAGTGACGAAAACGCAAACTTTAGAAATAAAATACCCGTATGTTTGCTAGGCATTATATATTATTTTGTTTGCCACAACACGAACTTTCAAATGTGTGCTCTGTGACCGTGAAATGTGAACACCATGTATATATAAATCTGTGTATTAAATGATTATACGTAATAAATTTCAGGGAAAATAAAAAAAAACTTAATTTTTTCATTGGAATACTACACTTACTTAAACCGTGATGACGGGCTGCGTATTTCCTTTTCCGTGTTCAATACGAGGCAGCCATGCTTCGAAATCAACACGGGTTTGTAATGCCATTTTTTCTCCAAACCCGTGTCCAGTAGAAGGCAAGCGGCATCCTACTGTGCGCGGGTTTGTAACGCCAATCCCTTCCCAAACCCGTGTTCATTCAAAACCTCCTAAATGTGATCTAGGAGGTTGTGGTTCAGTACGAGGCACGAGTCCTCCAAACGTGATTATAACATAAAAAAAGTGTTGCATACACGCACAATATAATGGATGGGCAATAAAACGCAAACAGCCTTACTAATAAAACAAATATAAAACGCTTTATAATATATAGTACTTATACTACTTTATAGTACCAATCTTATTAAATAAATTCTCTAAAATAAACTCGCATGTCAATATAATTTTAAAAAACATCTCAAGTTTTGAATGGTTTGTTTGTAAAAGCAGGTTTTATCTAGCGGGTATGTGTAATTATTCTAATACATTGCTTTCCATGTTCTGCTGTTATAAATACAGGAACAAAGTTGTCTATAATGCATTCACTTAACATGCATCGTACTGAACACGGGTTTGGGAAGGGAATTGGCGTTACAAACCCGTACACAGTAGGATGTCACTTGCCTTCTACTGGACACGGGTTTGGTGGATAAATGGCGTTACAAACCAGTGTTGATTTCGAGGCATGGTTGCCTCGTATTGAACACGGAAAAGGAAATACTTATACTTGTTAAATTTTCAAACAAAATTTTGTATTTATATAAAATATAATTATAGTTTAAATAAAATCATTAAAAAAAGATCGACGCCTGTGGTTTGTGACGAAAATACTTCAGTTTGTCTATTTATTTACGGTCTTACGATATTATTAGATATTTCAGATTTTCTTACATTCTTATTTTGCTTAGACATTATTGAAAAATTATAAATACTTATGATAAAAAATAATTATAAAAAAAAAAAAAATTTTAATAGTTTTATCATCACGCCTTTCAGCATTTTTTAATGTAATAAAATCAATATTTAGTTATAATTTGAAAAAGCTGGTAAAGAGAATAATAAATCTTTCTCATTGAACCGCCCTGTACGATCGTAAGAACATCTTTCGACGAAATTTGAATTTTCGGTCGCTGGCTGGTTAATGGCCCAAGTTTGCCCGGCCCGTTTCATATAAATCTTAATTTTGGATTTGAGATCAAAAAACCCAAACAAACTGAAAAATTATTTTTGTAATCAAAAGATTTATCAAACATCTAGCACGGATGTGAGTAACTTTATTTATTTTTGTTTAAATTATAAGATATACGCCATTGAAGATTTTCATTTTTCTTGATTTTGAGGAAACTTTTGCAATTATTTGAGAGTAAATGAAAAACATTTAAAAATAATTTTACTATATTTATTATAAAAAATGATTGTATATAAAATAAATAATATAAATTAACAAAAAAATATTATTTTAATGGATGTTAATTTAAATTAAAAATTACCTATTTACGTCGGAACAAAAAATTGTCATTTACAACCCAAAAAAACCCATTATAAACGATGTTAATTTTTTTTATGGAAATTTTAAGTAATTTCTTTTTTAAAATGTATTTCAATTCTTCGAAAATATTTAACGAAATTTCCTCTAAAATCGTGAAACATTAATGAATAAAGTAAAAATTAATAAAGTAGGTAGCTCATATCAGTACTAGATATTTGATACGCCTTTTGATTACAAAAATATTTTTTCTGTGTATATTTTATTAATTATATTATCAAATCCAAAATTAAAGTATGTATGAAATTGCCCGAAACGAGCCGCGCAAACGTTCATCTTTACATTTTCCCAATTGTTGTCAGGTGAATTTAAAAATATTTTTAGGGGTAATAAATGTTGTGTTTGAATAATAAAAGTATCCACGGTACTTAACTTACTCTGAAAAACGAATTTTGTAATAAATAAAACCAATTTTAGTAGAAAGTAATCTGTTCTGTTTTGAAGCCTTTTGCTCTCCAATTGTTACTTAAATTTTAATTTATCTCCTTTTTTTATAGTAATACCTCAAAAGAGTCTCAGCTGTTTCTGTCTGGAGCCAGTGAGACTATGGATTTCCCAATTGGGGTAAGTTGTGAGGCTGAAGGTAGTGGGGAGGGGAAGGAGATGAGGGAAGAGGAAGGTGGGGAAGTAACAGGCTATTCAGATCTGGTCATCAAACACAGCTAACGCCATTTCAAGCAACGTTTCAATTCTGAATGGTGGTCTTACACCTGGGCGATTCTGAGAGTAACTTCCACTCTGGAACGTGCCGCAAATATACTATACATTATTTTAAATAAATTAATTGTTAAAAAACAAAAATTAATCAAATCAAATTTATTTTCCCACGCCGGAATTCGATCCCGCGATCTTCGGATTGCGAGTCAAAAGCCTTATCGCTAGACCACGCCAGCCTTCTACTGGCTACCGGTTTTGACACATCAGTGTCATAAAATAGTACCTAAACATAAAATTGTCGAAGTGACGAACTTGCCGAAACCGGTAGCAGATAAATGAAAATTTTAATTAACAAATGTATATGGAAAGTAAAACTCTTCAAAACGAAATACAAAAAATAAAATTCAAAACAATCAGATTTTCAAAACGTTCCATTATTATGAAATTATACAATTAGCCTAATGCGCGGGTCACATTATGCTGGCTGCCAGCCGCGAGTTGAAGAAGCCGCTTCTGCCAGCCGTCGATCAGCTTGGTGTGACAACAAAATTCGGCGCTGGCGTCGCCAGCCGGCGAGTATTTGTCAGGGGCTGACGAAGTTGGACATGTTTAACTTTTGGTAGCAGGCAGCGGCGAATAATCAATCACGTGACCGCTGGCACCAGCCGGCAGCGCAGTCTGACCACTATTGCGTCTATCAGCAACGAGAAAGCACGTGTGTTTATTTAAATAGAAACTTTAAACTTTAAGATATCTCCAGTTGCGAGATATCTTAGAGTAATTTCCAGCTTCGTTTTACACGGTATTGCCTGTCTGAATACTGTATCTTGTTTTTTAATTAAAGGTTCAACTAATTCTAACAATTCTTGAAATTGAGGTGCCGTCATTCTTAAAACATTTCTGTATGTTTCTGGATCCTCTTCTTTCAGTTCTTGGAGAAGTCTTGACGATGCCCCTAATTCTTCCCTTATTTGTATCCATGGCCTGACCCACCATCGTCTCTGTTTGCGGTGAAGCTGGTTAAGCATTTCTAAACTAAGTTCCCTGACACCCTCTCTCAACAACTGCTTAATTAGCTTTTTACGTGAAACGACAGACGACATATAGTGAATGACTAACTGGAGAGTGCGAGACGCGAGTAGCAGCAACAGTAATGTGACCAGATTGCCCGCCGCTGCTAGCTGGTACTACTACCAGCCGCTGGTAAGCAGCAGCTGGCAACCAGCATAATGTGACCCGCACTTTACTAACCGTTATTTAACCACTTTCAATTAATTTTATCGCCCACACGCGTCGTAGGTATGTACGTAGCTTTCTTCTCATGACGTGAATTTTTTCTTCGGGATTTCATTATGATTTAAAATCCAATCATAAGTAAATCCCGAAAAAAAAAATTCACGTCATGAGAAGAAAGCTATGTAGGGCGTTTAACCAGCCAGTGGCTGACAATCCACATTTCGTCGAACGATGTTCTTACGATCGTACAGGGCGGTTCCAATGAGAAAGATCTCCGTACCAGCTTTTTTAAATTATAACTCAATATCGATTTTATTTCATTCCAAATTTGTTGTAATTTATAACTACATCCAAAAATGCTGAAAGGCGTGATGATAAAACTATTAAAATTATGTACTTATTGTAATTATTTTTTGATCATAAGTATTATTTATCATTTAACAATTATGTCTTTTAATTTGTAAGTGCACAAATAAATACACAAACTGACCAATTTTCGTCAACAAACACATGTACATATATATTAATCCTGAAACATGCGTTTCCTAAATAATGTATTGATTTATTTTACTGCATGATTATATGATTTGAATGGGTGTTGTATAATTCAAAATCTTGTTTGAAAATTTAACAAATCTGCCAACGACCTATTATGCTAAAGATAAATATTTTTTTCTCAAAATTTAAAACATGCGTTTACTAGATAATAGAACAATCTTTCAAAATCAATTTATAATTTTTTCTGGAAAAGAGTCAATACGTCTGAAATCTGATTTAAAAATGACATATTCTGGTTTTCTCTGGTTATACCATCTTAAATACCAATGTAATATACATTATATTACAAACTTAATTAACTTCCAAAGTATCTTCGACTTGCAAAGCTAGGTGTATCACGTATTCAAAGTACTGCGGAGAGGGTGTTCAGAGTCAGTGATGAACAATAAAGAAAAATTTGCTTAAGTGACCAGCAGGCTTTTCAGGAATAGAAAAATAGAAGAAGAAAATGAGGAGAAAAGCTTCTCAGAATGTTTGCAGTATAGTCGTGCTGCTAAGAGCTAAGCTAGCAGAGTAGAATACAATGGAGCTTACAACAGTTTGCATTTATGTTTTAAATCTTAATTTTTTATTAAAGTATCCAAGTTGTTTTTAAAAATGGTACTGTTTATTATGAAATTAATGACACACGAAACGAGTATAATTTCTTTCCAACGAGTAAAGCATGTTCTAAACCATCTATAATATATATCTGAGACAAATAATATTGATGCATCCGATACACGGTTTACGGATAAATGGTTTCGGTTGTATTTTGATAAAGGGTTTAGCGGAAAACTTTAGTCTTTCTTCAATGTTTTGAATTAGCCGCTCAGTAATAGCATAAAGCAAAATTTTATTAATTTTATCAATTATAAATACAATCAAATAATTTTTTCTTACTTCATACTTAAAAAGATAAAATCCTGGTCGACCTTAAGTGTACAAAAAATTTCACTTTTACAACGCAGCGTTTTTTTTAGTTGGGATCTAGGTTGAATGAAAATGTTTCCATTTTATAAAATGCTAAAAGTTTTCATGACTTAATTGTGTTTAACTTACCGACCGATGAAAATTAAAAGTTTCCCTAAATTGCAAGTATGTTTTTTATATGTTCACTAATTTTTCAATATGATAAAATCGCCCGCATTTATTGGTTTGGCTTAGGATATATATTAAATTTTCACATACAGCGCTTTCTTTATAGGATATATATGTAATAGTTTTATTAAAAAAATACAATTTTAAAAAATTCAAACAGGTTTACGACATCACTGGCAGCAAATTTAACAATGTCGAGCTGTAGGTACCCTACCCCCACGGCCCGCGAACAAATTGAAAATGGATAAATTGGCCCTCTGGCTGGAAAGGTTGATCATTACTCTAACATGTGTAAACTGTGCCACCGCTTGCATGAATATGGAATATGTGTACAAAATCGTGGAGCGATGAAGCTTTTTTCGAAATTGGATACTTCAGGGGTCATAAAATGTATGCATTTGAATACTGAGTAAAAAAATAACAAAAAATATATATCACTTCTCTACCATGTGGTAAATAAAGCTTTCGAAATCATTGTTTTTTTTTACTTAGGTACTTTTAATTTAAAGACAAACATTCCCGGGTTACGTATAACCTAATAATATTTTAATATCTACTACTACCGCCACAGTAAGCGGAAAATGTTGCTAGTGTCGTGATGGAGGAAATAGCCAGCCGACTCTTCGAATACGCTACGCCTGGGTTCCCCAAATGCGATGCCAACTCATCCACTGACCGTGCCATTATATATTATCCCTAATATCCTTCAAAACTAGTACAGGCCTCCGTGGTGGAGGGGCAAGGCTCTCGACTAGCAATCTAGATGTAGCGGGCTCAAATCCCGGCGTGCATAAGTGAATTTTACTTGATTGATTTATGTTTTCTCATTAAAAATAATGTAATGTTTATATGCGGCACGTTCCAGAATGGAAGATACCCTCTCCTCAGTATCACTCTGGTATAAGAACACCTTTCAGAATTGAAATATTGCTTGAAATGACTTTAGCCGCGTTTCGTAACTTAATCTGAATAGACAGGTACCTCCTTCCCCACCTTCCTATCCTAATAATTTAGGATGCCATGCAGTCGGTTCCAAGCGGTTAGGAGCAGTTGTGACTCTTGTGCGGTATTCACGTTAAAAAAAGTGAGTACCTTCAATTTACAAATTCTAGGTAAGTACCTATGTCTTTTGAAGATTTTCGATTTTAATTTTGACTTTTGGTAGCATCTGGTAAGCAGAAATTTTGAGAATAGAGAATAATATTTAGACAACATTTTCCAAATATTTAAATATACCTACTATCAAAATTTAAAGGTACCTACCAAAAAATTTGAATACCTAAAATGAGTTTATAACTCAAATGGTCAAACGCAACGTTTTTTATCCCTGAAAGAATAATATTTTAAAAAATTCTGCGTCCCAAAACATTGACGACCCACATTAGCGAAGAGTTACGACCACGTAATTTATTAAAATAAAATGTTTGCTGTGTTCACAAACCGGATAATGTTATTCGTAATATTTTTGCAAACCAAACAATTTTGCTGGGCATTAAAAAAGAAAAAAAATGTTGACATTTCGTTTTTTAAATAGTTTTATTTTACAACTAGCTGAATCCTTTCGAAATTTTATGTACACCTTCCTTTTGTTTTGAAAGTCAAGTATCCAAAATTATCTAATCTAACATCTAACACACTATATAAAGAGGTAATATTTGTTTGTTTGTTTGTTTGTTTGCATCGAATAGGCTCCGAAACTACTGAACCGATTTGAAAAATTCTTTCGCTGTTGGGAAGCTACACTATCCCTGGGTGACATAGGCTATATTATATTTAAAAAAACACACTATATAAAGAGGTAATATTTGTTTGTTTGTTTGTTTGTGTGTTTGTTTGCATCGAATAGGCTCCGAAACTATTGAACCGATTTTAAAAATTCTTTCGCTGTTGGGAAGCTACACTATCCCTGGGTGACATAGGCTATATTATATTTAAAAAAAAATAGGCATCCTTACTAAAACTTCAATAATGTAACCCAGGGTATAAAAAAATTACCTAAAATATTCTTTAAATCGCGTGCGCTGCGAAAACTATTGATGATAGAATAAAATAATGTGCAATGACTTTATAGAACACATCATTATTTACAAAAAAAGTCGCAACAGCATATGTCTAACTATTATGGTTATGCCACAATAAGTATTCTTTTATTTTAAAATTTTAATTAATATGTCGCCGCTTGAAAAGGCTCTTTATTTGTATCTTGGTTTTAATCCTTATCAAAATAAATTACTTCATATTCAAGACAGCTTCAATACCTTTATTTAACATTTTGAATTTTTCAATTCGGATATTTAATTAGAAAGATATCACGAGTTTAAAAATGTTAGTATTAGAAAAAAGTTTCGGCTACGGGCCGCGCGGGAGAGGAGTCAAGAAATGCAGTGCCAGGGGGGTTTGCGGGATGGGGGAGCGGGAGAGCGGTGGCGGGGAAGGTGGAAGTGGAACGCACGGGAAAGGACATGTAAGGAGTAACATTTTATTTATTTGAATATGGCATGTATTATAAAAGAAAATCCAAAAAAACGTGCAGCTCGCAAAAACTCAGAAACGAGTCCCGGTTCGATCAAGGGAGTTATATGATGTGGTAGATCTCTATCCCCCCTATGGAATAAGGGTATCTGTTTTTACCTAAAGGCCGTGCTTTTAAAGAAAAGGCTGAAAATTTCGCCCTCTTGAAATTTCTAGAACAGTCTTCCGGAAAGTTCTAGAAGGTTCCATAGAGCTGTAGAAAGTTGTGGAAGGAGTGGCGGAGTATGTCGTGGAATGATCAGGAATAGGAAATCGGGAACATCATTGTGCAACATTATCACACTATCTTTTTGTCCTGAGCGAAGCCGGGTAACCCAGCTAGTAATAAATAATTTGAATGAAAGTGTAGATTTGTACGAAAATAAAATCCACGCCCTCCCGCTACAGGGTTTGGACACTTTCTGTTATATAAATAGAAATACAAATGTGCTTACATTTTTTACATAATTTAAATAATTCACAACCGGTTACGGCGTATGTAGGGTACGTGTCATTAATAATTAGAGTTTTGTGTAAAAAACAATACTAGTGGGGATGGCGGTGTGAATGTGAGAGGAGGTGAGTAAGAATAGAGAACAAAAAGAGTCAGATAATGTTTTCAAAACACTGTAAAAATATATATTTTTGGAATTTGTTTTAATTTTTCTTGAAAATTCTTTATTTATACGGCTTAAGATGAATAATCATTCACCTTTACTGTTAATAATATAAAGAAAATTGATCACTAAACCTTTATCAAAATTTTGGTTACTTGAAATTATGACGGAATAAATTTAGACGGCCTCTGAGGGTTAAGATTAAGTTTAAGGCTCTGGACTAGCAATCCAAAGATCCCGGGTTCAAATGCTGGAATGAGAGAATTTATATTTTTTTTTATTAATTTGTGTTATTTCACAATTTATTAATTTAGTTATTTATTTATAACATTACATTTGATACATTTGTATAGCAAAAAAAACATAGTAATAACATAGCATAACATGCAAAATAACTATAGCATTAAAATGTGTACAAGTGTTATTATGTCTTGTGGGTCGATATTAGTTCATAGCTAGGCAGATTGCCCGTTCTAAGGAACTCAATGCTGGTGAATGTGCAAAAAAATTATTCTGTAAAAAAATGTTGATTTTTTTATTAAATATCTATATATTAATAAAAATGCCAAAAATTTATTCTGTAACAAAAAAAGTTTTTTTTTTTTTTTTTTAATTTAAATATGTATACCTACAAAATTTGTACTAAATGTGTCGTTAATAGGCCATGTAAAATTTTAGGTGACATTATTAAATAGTTTTTCAGATTCCACCCTACCCAAGCCAATCAACCATTTCGTTATTATTGAACCGATGTGGGACATGTTGCAAGCTTTAATAATTAATTAAGTAATATATAGTATATTTGTGGCACTTTACAGAGTGGAAGATGCTCATCTCATGTAGCCCTGGTGAAAGATCACCATTTTGAATTCAAACGTTGCTCGAAATTTAAGTGGCGGGTATGGGTACCGTCGCGCGAAGATCCATTTATTGGATGACCAACACCTCTACCATAGGTCATACGGAGTGGTTTGCTATGTTTAGTGACTAAGCAGGGGTACCCGGGCTTAAGGGGTGAGTCCTGCTCGGGTCTTTTTCAATTCAATTCAACTCATTTCAATTTATTCATTTTAAAAACATTACAAAATTAATATTTCTAATCGTTTTAAAAAAGGGAGAAAGTGTTGAAGATAAGATTAGCAACTTAATTAAATTAACAGGAACAAAGCTTGCCGTCTAAATTGTGCTTCATTGATGTTAAACATATCGATATTCGAAGTGATCCTGTTCTATTCTTGGCAGCGGATACATCCGCTCATATACTGAGATTGTTTGAGGAAGCCTTTTGACCCATGTACCGCAGTTGGAGGGATAGATACATATTGTCTGTCACTCCTGGGCACACTCATACACACCCCTCACACTCTTTTCCTCCCTATAACTTTGTCTCCTTCCTTACTGTTCATAAAAATATCCTCCACGCAGCATCCCCTAAGATGACTTAGGTCCTGAGGTATATTTTACTCGGGGCCTTCTGCGTGGAGCTAAAGCAAAAAATAAATTTTAAAAAGGCTTTAGCAGCGTTTAGTGTTCGCATCTGAATAGGCCAGGTTCTTCCCTACCTCAATCCTTTCCATCTATTTCTCCTTCCCAATTCCTTCAGCGTCACAGCACATCCCAGTTGGGGATGCCATATTCTCACTGGCTCCAGACGGAAGCAGTTGGGCCTCCAGTGCGGTATTATGTGCTTATCAAATTCAGAAAAAATATGATTGATTAGCTGTGTCACAATAAATCAAATAAACAGAAAGAAGAACAATATTCAAAATTTAGTTACATAAATTTATACATTATAATACCAGAGTGAGTCATTTTATGGTCTTAATCGTTATTATTTAAAGAAAAAACATTTATTGAAGATATTTAGATGTTAGGTACTTAATATTTATAAGCATGTAAGGGAAGGCATTTCATGTGAATGGAATAATACTTTTCCCTTTACCGAAGATGAAACTCATCCTAGAGTACCTTACCAGCTTCTATTGTCAATTATGGTTCCATGACAATTGAACACAGTGGTAAATCAATGCTTCTTTGAAAAGTGATAATATGTCATAATTTTTTTTTTAAATAGCGTTTAAAATAACCTAACGTAACCTATTTAACCTGTTTTTTTCATTACTTTTCAAGACTTAAATCACTTTTTAAAGATCTTTTGATTTTCCATTGTGTTGAGTTGTCCAGTCAACGTGGATTATATCACTAATAGAACAAACATAATTTTGAGATGATAGTGTGGGTACCGCTACCTCGGGAACCGTTTATTGGATAACCAACACCTCTGCCATAGGTCACCCTAAGTGGTTCGATACGTTTGATGACTTTTCAGGGGGCCCGGGTTCATGGGGTGAGGTTTGTCCAGGTCTTGAGGTTATAGATACCCGCCTGCTGAGGGTGGCAGGCGGGATTGAGGGAGGTCTTTTGACCTATTCAGCCAGAATCCCTCGACCCATCAACTTGTACCGCAGTTGTAAGGATGGATTCGTACGTCCATCACTCCTGCACATACTGACCCCCAGATTCCCCTCATACATATTTCTTTCCCAAAACTCCCCTAAGATGGCATATTTATTTTTCTCCGGGCTCTGTGTGTAATATAATAACATAATCACTACACAAGTGAACTGATAAAATAATTATTACCTAATGGAGGAGAACCAAGCACAGAAATTAATTGAAAAACGCGAAACCAACACACAGGTTAGTTTTATAATTATCATTTACATAATTAATATTTACTTAATAAATTAGAGCTAAGTCTAGATGAATCACATATCTCGAATAAAAAATACAAGTATAAGGGTGGAAGGGATAAAAACTCGTAAATAATCCACACATACCCTTCGAAAAGAAGGCTTCCCTATCTTCAATTATTGGACTATCAGTTTATAATGTAAACAACCCCTTTTCCAGTAAAGTAAAAGTTCAAATATAATTTTCCTGATAAAGATCCCATTTCCAAGTTCTGCAGGTATTATCGTATTAAATGAACGTTTCACAACATTCAACAATTTTATTATTCTCTTGAAATTCTCGTTAGACGAGAACCCTTCTCAAGTATTTTTAACCTTAAATCTAGCATATGTAAACATACAGATCTTTCTACCGTACAATTTTATTAAAAAGCAGAAAATGAAATACCTCCAGTTCACAGATTGCTAAATCTCGAGTAATATCGTTTACGTGGGAAAAATATATTTGAAAATATTGTATTAACTCCTTCCGTAGTTGGTAGTGATATCTAGTAGTTTGTAGGAATGTCGGATTCAATGATTTGATTTCTAGTCGAAATGAATAAGTACAGTGTAATATTTATATTAAATATATTCAAAATTTGCAAACTGCAATAATCAAACAAATTTTCACACTAAATTGATGCAAACAACGAAAAAAATCATGTGTGCAGTTCACACACAGGGAGAAGTGAAACAGGGAGAAGTGAAACATTCAGAACTTAGAGAGAATTAGACGAATGCAGAGAATCGGGAGTAGGATATTTGTAGGGTTTATTTATTTTAGAGATATTGTTACCAAGTGAAAATATTATTTTACATTTTATTCTACGTAACACCGCACAAAGGGGACACCGATTAGTCTATCTCATTCTCTCGCAGGCTAAATTCTGTAGATGTATGTGTAGTCTCTTTTAAAATAAGCCACTGGTAAACGGGTGCACCAAAATATTTACAGAAAGAAGGAGGTTAAAAACTCCCCGAATTTTAAATAAGTATGGAAGTCGAGCCCTTGAATTTTTGGTAGGTACCAGTTATTTTTGATAAACTTAATAAAAAAATAATATTTGAGAATAATGAGAGATACTGCTTCAAAATTATAAAGCCTTAGTTGATAAATAATTAATCCATGTATCTTTGAATATCTACCCAAATTCTTTGTTATTAAGATATACTGTGTATTCATAATTAGGCAATATATTATACCAATTTCTTCAATTAATTTTTTTTTTAAACTCTCAATGTTCTTCCAAATAAGTATTACTCATATACTTACATATAATTAGACAGGATTATAGATATATTGATTCGTTGGATTCTGCAGACAAGATGACTTGTGAGCGCTTTGTGGGTTTACCTATCTGATAAATTATTGAAAAAACAACTTTAATGAAGAATAACATATTAAAAAAAAAAATATAGGGGCAATACGTGTTCCTCTGGACGATTGTTATTCTAGTACCGCCAACAAATTCGCTTTTGAAAGTTGGCAACACTGATTTAAATTGCTTCATTCTCTCTTGTCAAAGTTAAAGTGAGGGACGCTGATTGTATTTTTTTCATCGAAAAATATTTTTTTTGTTTTTTGTTTTTTATTGAGTGATTTTATGTGTGAAGACTTAAGATTCTGTATTATTCAAACTCTACTTTAGAATGCATGTGTTTCCAAGAAACCGCGAGGGTATTTATCGTTCTAATAACTATCTCAAAATGAGAACCTTTTGAAATTGTAAAAAATGACCACTTCGTGTTCCTCTGTACATTTTTTTGCTGGACATGTCCAGAGGAACAATCTACAATATTGTTATGTACAGCTTATATAGAATACATTAATATTGAGGATTTTTAACTGTTAATTAATATTTCAGTGCCTCGCAGTTAATTGGGAAGAACGAAAACACGATTTGTTGGAAAATGCCGCTTAATACTAGAAGTCAGGATTTATTTCAGTGCAGAAATTCTGGAACTGACTACCATGTGTATTCCTCTTTACCCAGAATACTAATGGAGGAAAATCATTATACCAAGTCAGTGGACATCTTCAATTTATCTCTAAACAAATTCAAAATACTGTTACTGAGGCAGTTCAGTTACGTACAATAAGTACTTTATTTTATTTAATCACAATGTAATTTTAATGTTATATATAAGTTAATTTCTACAATAAAATATTGTTTTATTGTGGTTAGCGGAATTGTGTGCGCAAACATCAGGAAAAATACTTTGGCACGTGACCAATAAGCCATTCATTCTACTCCAGTAGTCGTTTTTGTGAATATTTTGTTACCTATATAAAAAAAGACTCTAAAATAGGTTTTACCTACCTAGGACGACAGTATGCACGTACGTATATAATTTAGAAAAAAATATGACAACAAAAATATGCTAGAAATATAGCAACTGTTCTATTATATAAATAAACTATATGTTGTAGTTATTGTTTTATTGTGTTTATGACTTAGAAAGCATTGCAGAGCAAATCACTGTACAGAGGAACAAGAACTGTCCAGAGGAATATTACACAGTGTCCAGAGGAATATATAGGGTATTTTTCCTCTGGACAAAAAACAAGTTTCGATCCCGTTTATTTCACAATATACAAAAAAAGTAGCAAACAAAAAATCAGAATACAAAAGATCATTTATCTGAGCTCCAAAATATGCCATTTTATATAATAATTCGCTAATAGTTATGATGAAAAAAAAAATACTATAAAATTTGGAAATGTCCAGAGGAACAACTATTGCCCCTTGAGTGAAAATTTGTTTAAACTTTAAATGTAAAGTGAAAATATAACCTCAAGTGTAGTTTCGCTGTTAAGTACTATTTCAGTTATCCATCCAAAAACATGTTCAGAATTAACTGAGAATACTAAGGCACACTGGTTCATAAATCATGTTGTTAAGCTATTCCATTTCAGCAGGAGAAGGATTTTACAATGAAGGGAATTAAGAATACATAAGCTTCCTGTGAGATGTTTAACCTTCAACCTTGTGCCCTTTGAAGTAATAACCTTTTGCTTATCCTACAAACTAACACTGCGCAAAGTTACTTATGGATTTAACAGAATTAAATGTGGAATAATAATATAATACTTAGGCAAAGTATTATATAACAGGTTATGGCCATGCGAGGGCGGATTATTTGAATTGGAATTATCTTAAACTATCTTTTTTCACCGTCCCATTATTCAAAAAAACATATCAAGTAATTTCAATTTTTAATTTACCTTCCACGCTCTTTAACATAAAAAATGTGATTCTTGAAACATAAGATTTAATCAAAAGCGACGAAAGAAAATATTATAATAACTTTTAATGATTTTTAATGGTTAACGTAATAATATTTTATATGACGGTAATTTGTACTAGCTGAGCTAATGTAAGTTGCCTGTCAGTATTTAATGTGGTAAAAAAACCATTAAGGTAATCTTGTGAAAAATAAACGCTGTCGGTATAACTTTTGTTATAGTTGGGTGCGTCGGAAAACCGACGCAAGTTTTTTTTTTCAAGCAAGCTTCTCTTCAATTTAATATTGAAGATAATTGACTGGTTGAGCCTTTCACTCTCCAGCAGGACTATCTCTACCCCTCGTCTTTACCGCAATGATGGATGGGTTCATGCGACCATCACTCCTGGACACACTAATTCCCAGATTTCTACCCACCCCTTATACCTTTTCATTCTCAGAATTTCCGCGCCTTTCTTTCCTTAAAATACCCTTCACACAGTATCCCTAAAGATGATATAAGCACCGAGAGAAATTATTTGTTTCAGGGCCTTCCATGTGTAAATAAAATAATACAATTCTTATCCGTCCACCGTTATTGAAATAATAGGTTATTTTTTTTTTCACCGGAGATATAAAGCCTTATTTATTTTTGGGGACTTACGCCGTGATGCGCTACCTACCTCATTCTTTAGCCAAAAGTTCGGACATCATTAAGGCAGATGTGGCCTGATGATGGACACTGTAACGCTGTCCGAAACGTTGGCTAAAAAACGAGGTAACGCAACACGGCGTAACACGCCAAAAATAAATAACGATGATACTTTTGTCTGTGAAAATCGAATATCATATCTAACAAAAATTATGGTTTACATAAGTATAAAAACTTTATAAATATTATGGTCAAAAATGTAGATTGTGACAATTGTTATAAACTTTCTTTTAATTTATTTTCGTAATTTTTAGAGGCTTTTTTAAATGCCTACGTAATAATAGAAACTAAATTATGACCACGATCGACTCTGACACCTTTCACTAATGACTGTAATCAGTCTAATCAGTTGCAATCGACCGTTTGGTCGTCCCAAGCCCTCTAGCACGGTCGATCGTTAAGGATTGTTAGGATACTTTCGGTAACTTCTCATCGTTCCCTAGAACTGTAGATCGCTAACGTACAAACAACAGTTAACGTCGAATGTGTTAAATACACTTAGTAATTATGAACTATTATTTATTCGTTGGCGATATGCAGTCAGATTAGGAAAAGATTAAAATTATAGAAAGTTATGCAATCACTCCTAATCGATAAGTTTTGGTAACTACTAATCTACGATCGCTAATAGTGATGCAACGGAAGTGTCTTAACGGAATCAGAAACGGAAACAGATGTCAAAAATAAATCTTAGCAGATGCGGAAGCAGAAGTGGAACCGGAAGTGTTAATACTATGAAGAAAAGGCAAAATTTTATTTTTTAAGATTTGTTTAATTAAATTTTTATTTTGTACTTTTAGTACTCGAAATTAAACAGAGGTAAATTATATTTAATAAAAAGTAATTTGGTTGCTTTTACACCTTTGAGTCTGTTTCGGTGTTCTTCATATATTAAACCTTATATATTCTTCGTTTAGAGTTCTGTTATAAAGTTGGCAGAATTGGAAACGGAAGTGAAAAAACTTGCGGAACTTCTGCAGAAACGGAAGTGGAAGCAGAGTTCTATTGCATCACTAATCGCTAACAATCAAACAATAGTTGTCATAGAATATATTTTGTGAACCGAACACTGATTTTTGTACTGTCTTCGTTCCATTTTTCATACGCTCCCTAGACACGCAGAGTAGCTGAATTTTAAACTAAAGCCTAATTTTAACGTCGCCAATTTACAAAAGACGTTTCGACTCCTAGACACATACGCATCCACCGCCAAGATCCGGACAAACTGTTTCTTATTCGTTGGCTATCTGCAGTCAGGTGAGGGAACGATTATAAGTTGCAGAAAGATATTCTATCAATCCTTATCAATCGACTGTTCTAGGGGGCCAGATCAACGTCAGCATAAATAAGAATCAACAACACAATCAAGCCACAACCAACGTCAGCATAAATAAGAATCCATCTTATCGGTTTTGAGAGAACAAGTTTAATTTATGCTATTAACGAAATAAATATTTGTCGGGTAAATAAAAATTTAGTTAAATACTTTTTAAATATTGCCTTTCTAATTTTAAAATTCGAATCTCGAAAACGCTTTGGCTGTTTACTTTTTGTAATGTTGGAATAAGAAATGATTTACTTCCCAACATTTCGTGGAAATATCTAATAATCGGAATTTCAAATTCGTTAAATAATATTATGTTGGATAAACCAGAAGGCAAGACCAATTATTTTTAAATTAGGTTTTCGCAATTTAATTAAATGATTGATTGAATCTTTTGACGATTTGGTGATTTATTGTATTATAGTATTATTAGTTACTTACTTTGGAGTTACTACGAAACTTTTTTTTGGTATTGAATAATATTTTTTTTGGATAAAACGGTGGGTTGTTTTGTATTTTGACTACAGTATTATCTATTTAACATGGCGATCTGAAAAAAGGTTTAATTACTTTGAAATTATACCTGCATAATGACAAGGCTCACCTTTCTAGACCTTTTACTGCTTCAGAATCAAATTACCTACCCTTATTTAGATGCATACCCTCTTAAGATAGTAAGGACACTATATCGCCCCTTCGTTAAATTTCTTTCTTGGCTTTGTTATGAACTATCTGAAGTCCCACGCGTTACGTCCGGAATTAAGATGCATAAAAAGCCTAACAGAGTTTAGGTCCAAACTAAAAACCTACCTTTTCGGGCTCTCATACCCTTAACTAATTTAAATATACCTATCTGAGAGTATCATACTTGTATTGCCTATGATATGTCTTAATCACACTTTTCTAACTGGAATAAAATTACTCGAAACCTTACACATCAATCTGTCTCTCGGAAGATCAAATCCTTGAACTACTGCACCGCCCACCATTAAATGGTGCTTTTACTTTCCAAAATACACTCATTAAAGAATAAACCACATATTAATATTAAAATATTTTCAGGATTAAACAACATGTGTTCACAATTATGTCCTCTGCGTGCGAACTCTATCTAAATTTCTTTAAATAGACAATAAACAGTGTTAATTTCAAGCGACCTCCCAGGTAAGTATGGTCCTGTATTAATTCATTTTTAGGCATCATCGCGTTCATTGGTCAAAATATTGTACATATATTTTCGTATCGGTGATCAATGAACCGGTGTATGCAGTTTTTAGCCATAAGTTGTTTTTAATTGTTTGTAACTTGTAGTTTTTCTAGATTTTATGCATGTATTGTAAGTTTGTACAGCGCCCTTGAGGTGATTTTTCACAAAAACGGCGCTATATAAATCGTCCAAATATTATTATTAGGTATTATTATTTACGCGGGCATTACAAAGGGTTTTTCAAAATTTCATGAAGCTAGACAGTGATCTTCATTTTGTTTTGACTAAAAATCAAATTCATGCCGCCAATCCGCCACAGACACTCTCCTTTACGAATGCTGTAGATAGTCCAGGCAAAGAAGACCAAAAAACACCGAATAGCGGAAATAATTCGTGTAGAAGCCAATTTTGGCACATTTGTAGGGGAAGGTGTCCTTAACAACATACTAAAAATATCGGGTGGTGGGGGTGGAGCTAAGGGTGGGGGGTCTCTAAAGGTCCATTTTTGCAGTTTTTTATTAGTAACTCGAAAACTACTGGCTCCAGCGAAAAAATTTCTATAAACTAAATAATCTACATAAAATTCTCTACAAAATGTCAAATTTAAAAAAAAGAAGTTTTTATTGCAAAAAATTAAAGTTTTATTGTTAAAAATTAAGTTTTTATTGTTAAAAATTAAGTTTAAATTGTTAAAAATGAAATGAAAGAGAAGAAAGAGATCTTGACTATGCTGACCAGCATGGAGGAACTTACTCCAGACAAAGTTACAGAGTTTCCTTGGTGTCAGCTTTGACTAAATCTCAGAATCATCTGGAATCTCTCAAGGATAATGGGCCTACCGCTGCATTGTGGGTTCAGTAGATACTTAATAATAATAATAATAATAATATTTGGACGATTTATATAGTGCCGTTTTTGTGAAAAATCACCTCAAGGGCGCTGTACAAACTTACAATACATGCCTAAAATCTAGAAAGACTACAAGCTAGACAAACAATTAAAAACAACTTACGGCTAAAAATTGCGTACACCGGTTCATTGATCACCGATACGAAAATATATGTACAATATTTTGACCAATGAACGCGATGCTGCCTAAAAATGAATTAATACAGGACCATACTTACCTGGGAGGTCGCTTGAAATTAACACTGTTTATTGTCTATTTAAAGAAATTTAGATAGAGTTCGCACGCAGAGGACATAATTGTGAACATATATGTTGTTTAATTCTGAAAATATTTTAATATTAATATATAATATATTCTTTAATGAGTGTTTTTTTTAAAGTAAAAGCAACATTTAATGGTGGGCGGTGCAGTATGTAGTACAAGGATTTGATCTTCCGAGAGATAGATTGATGTGTAAGGATTCGAGTAATTTTAATTCAGTAAGAAAAGTGTGATTAAGACATATCATAGGCAAAACAAGTATGATACTCTCAGATAGGTATATTTAAATTAAGTTAAGGGTATGAGAGCCCGAAAAGGTAGGTTTTTAGTTTGGACCTAAACTCTGTTGGGCTTTTTATGCATCTTAATTCCGGAGGGAGTCTATTCCAAGCCTTAGGCCCAGATACTCCGAAAGCACGATCTCCGAACTTAGGATTTGGCTTTCGTTTGGGTTCTATTAGTCTGCCTATAGCAGATGAAGTTGCCGATCTAAGGGTTAATTGCCTCGGACCGGTATTTTCCGGGACGCATGGTTACTTCTTCTTGACGATCTAAGGGTTAATTGCCTCTGACCGGTATTTTCCGGGACACATGGTTACTTCTTTTCCGGGCGATTTTAGAAACTACAAACATTTCATAGAAATTGAATTCAATGACGGATTACATACATTTCCGTTAACATGTATAGAATTTTTTTTTTAATTGTCCACGGAAATCATAATTTTTAAAACTTTTTTTTTTTTTTGAAAAAACTCAATTAAAGTTTATGTCCTGGATTCAATTTCGAGATGCAAACCCAATGTTTTTATTATTATTCTGAATCAAATTTTTATTTGAGTCCCTTATATTGTCTTCAATGATTAAACATATTATTTGTATATCCTTACATCAAAAGAGAAACACAATAATTTTGTTCTAATGTGATTGAGTCTTAGGTATCATAATGATAAAGAGCTGTTTTTAATCGAAAACCAAAATGACTTAAAATTAATAAGAATATGTTATAATTACGAGTACTATTACCATAACGTGATTAACATCTTCAATTTGCGTACTGAATAAATAATAATATTATTTGGGTAATTTATATAGCGCCGTTTTCGTGAAAATCACCTCAAGAGCGCTGTATAAATAAAAGATATAAATGTCCATAAAAAAGTGTTTTTCTATTGTTGTTTACATAATGCCGTTATGAATTTAATTTCTTTTAAGGACATCCTGTCTTCTCAGTATTATAGAATTAAAAATTTTATTTCATATAATTCTGGTAATACAAGGAGAAAATCTATAATTTGTTGTATTTTTGATATAATGTAAAAATGATAAAATCCAAGCACTGATTTTCAACAGATTAAAAAATAAAATAAATATATATGCTTAAACTACCATATTGGTTAACCGTATATATTGTACTATTGCTTTGTAGTACATTTAGAATACATTTCCGATATCATAAGAATCTTTTTTTACAAAACTAATTGAATTTTTTCTTCGCAAAGAGGTTTACGGATGAAAAGGAAGTCGTAACAAAGACCTCTTGAATAAAGGGGTTATGATTGAATTTTAGAAAAGACGTTGAAAATAATATTTCTCAGTACCTGTATTTTTTCCTTCTTTTCGTGATATTATTTATTATATTCTCAAATTTTTGTACAAGCTTACTTGGGTGTGAATGTTTGTATAAGTTTAACACTTAATGTTATATTTTCTTAGGTCTTAAACTTTTAAATTCCTGAATTCATTTTTATTAAAAAGTGTATGCTATGAATAAGAATAAATCATCAAATTTTAAAGATAATTTTTAAGTTCTTTGAAAGTTTTATCCAAGTTTTGTTATTATTTCATTATGTGTCAGTACCTTTCGGAACTAAAATAATAATAGAACTTGAATAGGTCTTTCTTAAAACTTGAAAATTAACTTCGAAATTTGATTAAATGTTTAAACTCTGTGAAACGACTGTCCCTTTGAAATCTAATATTCATAAATGACCTTGGCTGAAAATTAAACTGTGATAATGCTCT
Organism: Limnephilus lunatus; assembly: GCA_917563855.2. Classification (NCBI taxonomy): domain Eukaryota; kingdom Metazoa; phylum Arthropoda; class Insecta; order Trichoptera; family Limnephilidae; genus Limnephilus; species Limnephilus lunatus. Next base: position 79,774,064 of record OU830597.1, on the reverse strand, counting down.
TTTTGCAGACGATTTTAATGATTTTAAAAATTTTCGTAAAATAAAATCAGTTTCAGATCATGAACTGCTGCAAAATGACCTTGGCACACTCAATAACTGATGTACTGTCAATGGTATGGAGTTAAAATTTGAAAAAATTGTTATACTTTAAACTTAACTCGGAATAGAATTTTAAAGGATTTTTTCTATGTCATCAATAATTTTATTTAAAAAAAAGGTGTGATGATGTCATTCATCTTCAATGTCACCTATGGAGAAATCAGTAAATATCCCTTGACGTACGTCACAACATAGTTAAACTGCCCCCATTCACAAATTGTAAACTTCTCCATAATTTTTAGTGAATAAGTTTTATACAGAACCCGACTAAAATAAATAAATCCATAAGAGATCTAGAAATTATTCTGCATTCTAAAATCATACTAGTTTTATAAATAAAAGATAAGCAAATAATTCAAAATTATGGGATTTTTTCATAGGATAATGTGTAAACTATTCAAGGACCCTCAATCGATACAATCGCTTTAATTATAAGTACACTATCAAAAGGAAGCACTATTTGGTATCCACGCCACTGCAAAAATGAAAACATTGTAGAACAAAATATTTAAAAAAAATAGGTATTAATTACCATTTTACAATTTTTGTTCACCTTTTCTCATTTTTTGGGAATTCGCAAGAATAATCAATAAAATAATTGTTTTGGCATGGCCCTTAAGAAGTCAGTTAACCAACCTAAAAATATAAGATGGTGGTTCATTTTTACTATCCAATAAGAAAGTTTGATTTATTTTTTTCAACCCAAAGATGGCCTATTTTCGTTGTTCAGTAAGAAAAGTTTTGTCATCCAGTTCTCTCAGAATCTCTCATAACTGTACTTGTTAGGCACAACATATACTTGTTAGACACATAATATAGTTATTAGGCAAATAATAATATAAGCTATTGCTTATATTATGTGCCTAAAAATAGCCTCCATCGTTTCCTACGAGGAATTGCTTGGAGGTTAGGGCTTGAAAGGGGCAAGTACTGGTATGATGAAACTGGACAAGCTTTAAACATTTCTTCTTTAGAAAAACGTAGAAAGGACTCTGATCGAATATGCATTTTCAAAATTATCAACAGTATTACTGACACACCTGCTTTGGTGCAACTCATCCAGTTGAACATCCCTTACCGTAGACTCCGAAATAATGAATTGTTGTTCCTCAATCAACATTCTACTATTATGGACATCATTCTCCTTTATCCAGAATGTCGAGACTCTTCAACGCAAATCAAAGCACTGAATTTTTTGGTGTAAGTCTAAATGACTTTCGACAGTCGATAAGCAATATGATTTTTTTAGTATTTTTAAATCCATCTTCAAGCTACTTATGTACTTTTATATTAAATGTATTTATATTATTCTATCTTCTATAAGTACTTTTATATTATATGTATTTTGTCAATGCTCTTCATATATATGTGCGCTCCTTTCATTGTCATCTCTCTTTTTTTAATTCGTGTTATAATATTATATTGTTAATGGACTATTTGTACGTAAATAAATAAATAATCTCCTAACCACTCCCCAACAACTAATCACATAACACTGATGCCACAGAGGTCGTAAACTGGTTACAGATAGAGCTAATATTCGTTCATTAAATAGATAGATGGAATATTTACATCACCGACAAATGGCTGTGAGGCAGAGAACCGGTAAAGTAGAGGAAGAATAAAAGCAGACTAAATAATGCTGTGGAAATGAAAAAAACCTAAGTCGTACCTATGCCAAAACAATATTTTTTTACATTAGCTCCACACCGGAGGCCATGAGCTACTTTTCCTCATGGTCTTTTTGTGGTAGGTCTTTTTGGGTAAGGAAGGTCTGCGATGGAAACATATTTGAGGGGTATATCTATCCATCTCTACCACTGCGGTGAGAGGCGACGTTTTAACGGCCCGCCTCGCAATAGGTGAGCAAACGCATCCGCCGCTAATACCTACAGGAACTTCACTCCATGAACCCAGTCAACCCTGCTGTCACCAAACGTAGCGAACCAATTGGGGTGACCTATGTTGATTATCCAATAAATGGTTCAATTTGGGCGGCCGTACCCATCCCCGCCTCCCAAATTGAAATTGGTGACTGTTACAAATGTGAAGACCCCAAAATAATACAAGGTTCACAAAGCGTAGTGAACAAGTATAAGAAAGGGACGGATATGTGTTTTGGACGCGTGGCGCGTATGATCGAAGTCGGAAGTACCAGGAAAAAATATGACGCAAAAGCGAAGGTTAGAAGAAGTCGGGGATGAATCAAATGTAAGAGATATATGAATGTGAATGAAGCAAGGAGTGTGTTCGAAAACAGAGTTATCCGAGACAATCTGCCATTCCGGGACGGAGAAATGTTAGTTATTTAATTATGAGGAATATAAACGCTAGAAATATTTCGATTCTGAGCGTCTTATTTGCGCGCGGCAAGTAAGCGAAAAAGTGGTTTTTATTTATTTTGTCCATAATTTTATAAGAGTGAAAAAAAGTAAGAACATAGTAAACCTCAAAAATGGTCTTAGCCATAAAGGGGTATTTTTATAAAAATGTTTCTTGTTAAGTCATGAAAAAACTTTTTTTTAGTGGTTTACGCCTATTTTTTTTGTTATGTAAATAATAATTTTATTGTTATTCCGTTGCATAGAAAACCTAGTAAAAGCTTCAATTTATCCGTAGCATATTTTTTGATGTTGATACTGTAAGCCAATTCGTCATAAAGATTAATCTAAATAGTATCTAAATAGGATTTCACGAATAATTTCACCTTAAGAAGGAATGGTACTCTGTAAACAATTGTTTTAGAATATGTTGTTAAAAGTAATAATAATAATAAAAATAAAAACATTTTATTCATAACAGATTTTAACAATTTTATACATTTTGCTAATTTATCATTGATTCTTTTGACAAAAAGGTCACTGCTCAGCTTTGCATTCACGATTTCTCCTGTGGTTTTTTTTAAGTAGTGCCTCTAGTATAATACACATAATATAATTAATTTTAATCAATGGCCCATGTCAGTTTTCAAAGTTTACGAGTCCTATATAGAATTTGATCTTTTTAGAAAAGCTATTTTCATTCATCGCCTTCCAAAATCTGAAAATCCTTTTTCAAAATTCAAAGCTTCTTTCATAATTCGGAAGAAAACCCAATTTTGAGGCGAAATCGTAAAAAATATAAATCTAAAACTGACATTGGAATTTTTAGAAGCCAGTCTCACGAATTGTAGCCTTAGTTTTGCGCAGGTCCTAAAGTGTAACGACGTATGCAAAATTTGGTACAAGCTGGGAGTGTGAGACATCCGGAAGGTGGGGTGGGTGGTCATATTTTCCTCAGGGTCATTTAGTATAACTGAGCATTTATATCCAGGGGATGTGGGAGGAGGCCAAGGGAATGGGGAGGGCGCTTATGTTTAATTTAGACCCTAATCAAAATGTATATCTTAACAGGGGTACCCGAGATCATGTGGTGAGGTTTGTCCGGGTCTTGGTGGCGGATGCCTCTACCCACAAGCTGCATGGCAGGCCAGATCAGGAGAGAATGTTTGAGAAGTATTTACCTTTGACTTCTCCAGCCATACTCTCTCGGAATGTCGCCTAGCATCGCAGAGGGAGGGATGGATTCATACGTCCGTCACTCCAGGACACACTGACCTCCCAGATTCCTACCCACCCCTAATACCCATTTCCTTCCCATAACTTCCTCTCCTTTTTTTTAAATTAACTTCACACAGGAATCCGGAGCCTATGTAATTTGAGATGCTGTGTGGAGGGTCTTTGTGAGGAGAGAAGGAATGAACATTGGCCGGCAAATCGTTCCACAGCCGAGCTGTTGAACACAAAAACGAGTCGAAGAAGCGACCCGTTCTCATATGACAAATGTCATCCGTGTACATATGTTGGGCACACGTTTGGCGTATTTACCGACTATGTACTGGTGCGGTGTATCATTGACACTAGTTCCTCGGAGCATCTTCCATTGAAATACCTGTAGAACAAGGATATCATTCCCACCCGTCGTCTGTGCTCTAAATAAATAAATAAATAAAAAGATTGCAATCCGTCTGTTCTTCCTTTCCCAAAAAGACCCTCCACACAGCATCCCCAAAGATGACATAGGCCCTAAGATGAATTATTTCTCTCGAGGCCTCCTGTTTGGAGCTAATGTAAAAATAAAAAAAAATATCGAAAAAAATTCTTGTCAGCTTCTCTTAGGAACATGCGATACATTTTTTTTATGAAAAAAAAACTTTGTAGTTATTGTTACAACATAATGCCTTAATTAAAATACAACTAATATTTTTGCAATGAAACAATACGCTAATTGATCAATAAACAGCAACAAAAACAATATTGATTTTTCACGTTAGAGTTCCATTACTAACGCGCCAACTATGGCAATTTCCGCTACGGATAATGAAAATTTGAAAACTTATTAATTACGCCATGACACACCACAGCGGCGGTTTTCACTTACAAAGATTTGGAAATGATTTATTAAAATTGATTATTTATGCATTAATCAGTGTACGAAACAGCATTTCCAAAACGTTTATTGAATGAGCACCAATATATTATAAAAGATATGTCGGCAAGTAAGCAAGTACATATAATAAGAAGCGTATTACAAACATCCTCCACACAATGACGCCAAGTACAACATAAGCACTGATGAAAACCTGAAGGTCTTCAAAATAATAGATTACATAAAATATAATAATTAAAAATTCTATTAAAAAAAAAAAAGAACTGCAGCCCATATTCTGTTAGGAGACATCGGGGATATGTGATGAAGTAAACGGTAACAATTTTCTTGGAATAACTTTTTAATGACTTTGAAGGTTATTTTCTTTAAAATAATATATAATTGAAGAAGAAGATCATACTAATAAATCTTTTTTTTAAATATGAATACCGCACAAGAGTCCCGCTAATTTCCTGAATTTATTTAGCAAAACATATAATCCTTTCAACAACATTAGTTTTCGAACTATAATTAATGATATCCCCACATATGTACACGTATGTAAAGTTAAATATCATGATTGATATTGACTCCCAAGTGCCAGATTTAATATGATAATAATGGGAAATTTCCACAAACGAGGGATTCTGTTGAAAATGTATGGAATATTTAAAGATCATTTTTCTGAATCTAATCATCCTACTAAAAATGTTTATTTTTTATGTTTTCACAAATATTATTGATTTTAAAAACGATCTAAAATTGACAAAATCAAAACGACCCGTGGTTGGTTAATTGGATTGTGACGTCTCAAGAGACGTTCAGCTTGGCAAGCATAAATAAACACTGTCAGTGAGCGTCCACGCTCATGATGTCACACGATAGCCCAGCCCCAAAACGTCGTTTTAGCAGTAATTCAAAAATGGGAAACTTTGACTCGCTGTAGAAAATTTATACGTCAACATAAAAATAAAATAAAAATGCTACGTATAATCATCGTATTTTTTGCTTAATCTTTTGAAGCAATAAAAAAAATGGAAATACCCCATTATGTATTCGGCATCGATAAGCGATTTACCGGAAAAAAACTTACGAGTGTAAAGGTAGCCTTATGCATATTGTGCCTTACTGGACTTTCTGATTGACATTGTGAGATTGGAATGAAATCGACTGGAATAAATCTGGTAATTTAAAATGCGCATAAAACTTCAGCGTCATTGGGTGTAAAATCTATTTAAAACGGGCGCCTTTTGCACTTACAAAGTATGCAGTATGCAGTAGAGTACGCTAATGAAGTAATAGAATAGGTACTATTTTTCAAAGCCGACTATCTAAAATAGTATCTTAAGCGAAAAAGTCTATAATTCCACAAATCTACACATTGGACTTGACATTCACGAAATAGCGGGTTAGACTCCCAGCCCAAATAGAAAAATATAATTATTGCAATGTATGCTTGGAACGTATTCATTTGTTTAATTATTTAACCACTTTAATTTAACATTACTTTAATAATGAAGAATATAAAACTCGCCTTCCGAATTTTCAATTTGGGAGACGGGTGTGGGTAACACCGCCGCGGGAATCATTTATTGGATAAGCTACACCTGCATTAGGCGATAACGAGAGTATTTCCTACCCTGGAAGGTGCTGAAAATAAATTATTTTTAATGATTGAATTTCGACCACGGAGGCCGTTCCGGGTTACGGAATGAACAGAATAGGGTATTTCCACAAACGAGGGATTCTGTTGAAAATGTGTGGAATATTTAAAAATCATTTTACTGATTTATGTTAGTTTTTTTATGTAATCATTCAATATTATCGTTTTTAAAAATGATCTAAAACTGACAAAATCAAAACGGCCCGTAGTTGGCAAATAGTTTTGTGACGTCACAATCTACGCCCAGCTGAACCAGAATAAATAAACACTGTCAGGGAGCATCCGCACTCATGACGTCACACGATAGCCACGCCCCAAAATATCGTTTCAGCGGTAAATTCAAAAATGGGAAACTTTGCTGTAGAAAATTTATTCGTCAATATAAAAATAAAATAAAAATGCTGTAATCATCGTAATTTTTTACATAATTTTTTAAGCAATAAAAAAAAACGTTGAAATACCCCATAAATATTTTCGCACAAGGTATGTTTACGAACAATACGATTACAATACATTTTGCATTTCAATCTTTTTGTACCACACAATATTTTGAACAAGCGGATTTACAGTTATTATTAAGGATTATAAAAAAAACCTAAAAGCTTACCAAAATATTCGTGATGCACCTACATTGCAGAAACCTACATACGTTGAAATTCAACAACGCTGTATTAATCTCCAAATAAAGTATTCAGTGCCACCTTTAGGCTTAAGAATAGGTACCAGCTGCTCTGCCTTTTTCAAACAATAAAATTTGGATTTGCAGCCAAAATTTTTGACCTAACTGAAAAAATCTTTTTATCAGAAACATTTAGTGGGGATATTTCAATTTTTAATATTTTTTTTAATAATTATAAAAAAAAAATCTTGCCCAACCTACTACGCAAATATAACGAAATGGAAAAAAAATCTTATGCATATACAAAATCAAAATATGTTTACATATAGGCATATACGTTTCTTATACGTTGCTAAACCATTCATCGAATTGCGATGAAATTTTGGGGATTGAATGTGCGCATGAACGCAATGGTTTCTATACACAATGGTGAGCTCTGGCATCATGAAATTATTTGTTGCCAACAACGCGTTGCTAAACCGTTCATCTGATTGCGATGAAATTTCGGTGAGTTGTTTTGAGCACGCCCGCGAATGTTTCTATACATACCTACTGACAAGCTCTGGCGTTATGAAATTTGTATAAAAACTTTTTCAATGGGTGGCACATGAGCTGTTTGGAAAACTAAATGTATCGGAACTGAATGTATGCAATGCGTGAGGGGGGAAGGGAAAGCGGAAGGGGGGTTCGTGGGACGGTGGAAGCGGGAGAGGGGAGTCGGGAGAGGGAAGGCGGAGAAATCAGAGTAGGAACGCGTGAGGGGAAAGAGACGCGGGAGAGGAAGGGGAGGCAGAAGGGGGACGGGACGAATGGGAAAGGACGCGCACGGAGAAACAATTTATTTATTAAGTGGCATTGCAACGCATGCCTTTGCAACTCGCTAGTGCATACCTACAAAGAAAATCGTTTCTGGATCATTTTTTTTAAATTTATAAGCGACAGATTTTAGTCCAACGAAAATTGTTTTTTTTCATTTGTAATGTAAACATAAAAACGCTATTTTAATAATGATATTTTTAATTAAATGAAGACAATATTAGCGAAACTCCATCGAAAATCTGGAGACAGAAAAATCAGAAAAAGATTTTGGTCCCAGTGGAACCAATATCTTTTTCTGATTTTTCTGTCTCCAGATTTTCGATTGAGTTTCGCTAATATTGTCTTCATTTAATTAAATATTATAATTTGAGATTTTACTCATAAAAGTTAAAATAAAAATAGAAAAGTAATTTTTGTTTATATTTCATCGTATTTCTTCATCTTGTAAAAAACCATTGCCCTGACACCATTTATTGGATTACCAACACCCCTGCCAAAAGTCACCCCAATTAGTTGGCGACGTTTGGTGACTTAGCAGGGGTGCCCGGGTTAATGGAGTTAGATTTGTCTAGATCATGGCGGCTGGTGGATGCGTTTGCCCAACTGCGTGGCGGGCCGGGATTGGGGGAGACTGGTTGAGGGAGAACATTCGATTTCTTAACCAGGACTCTTTCGACCCATCGCCTTGCACCACAGTGGAAGGGATGGATTCATACAGCCGTCACTCCTAAACACATTGACCCCCGAATCCTACCCCCTCTAAAACCTTTTTCCTTTCCAAAACTTCATCTCATTATTTTTCTTTAAAAAAGACCCTACACAGCATCAGCAACACATTAATGGATATTTTTTCTCAGGGCCTCCCGTGAGGGGCTTATGTAAAAAAAAATAAAAAAATTACACGGTAGCTAGGGTCAAATAATTATCTTATCATTAACAACAAATAATTGTCAAAGTTGCCTCTAAAACCGTGAAAAATCGATTTCTAACACCTATTTTTTAGAATTTGAAATACAAAATAAACTAAGTAAGCACCTATCCGTACTAAATATTTGCTATATTTTTTTATTAAAAAAAAATATCTTTCAGTTCGTTCAAATATTTTGGACTCAAATCCGAAACTGAGGTTCGCATAAAAACGGCCGGGCAGCTAAGGCACTGTATCACCGCTCAAAAAGAAGAAGATGGAGAGATATGTAATTACGATTGTTTGAGAGAGCGCGCTTATATTTAAAACGATAAAATTGAATTGAAAATTCTGAAAATGTTTAATAAAACACGACTCGTTTAAGATAGAGCAAAAATCTCGTGGGAACATCTAAAAGAGCACTTAAAGAAACACTGTGATTTTTTCATACATATAACTTCTAAAATAAGTGAAATGAACATGTGTATGTATAATAATGTTCGGAGCGTACTTCGCAATTTTTTTTTCCATCAAGCGAATTTCTTATAATTTGCATTTGGCGTGGAACACGTCTAGATATTGTCTTCAAAAAAACATATATTTTTTTAAGAGCTTAAAAACTTCAAATGTTCACGGGAGATATGTAAGAAATCGGTCGAAATTCGGGTAGCGGCGGCTTAAGAGATGGATGTATAATTTAAATTTCCGGTAGAGTTTAATGTGACTCACTCCGTATGGGTTAAGTGCACCTTGCGCGCCGATATAAAACTCTAAAGATAAAATTCTTCAGAGTTAACCTAATAAATCGCGCGACGGGGAAAAGTGCAATCTTGTCCCAGCTCACTCTCTAGGGAACTATTTTATGCACTTTGCAATACTAAAGATAACATCAGTTCACTTCCTACTTGGGTGCATGTTTAATATTCTAAAATAGATTAGGAAATTCAAAATGGTGATAGAAAAATCTTACAAATTAACGTTTTATTCTCCTTTATATTAAAATATGTAACATGTTACATTATTAGGACATAATTATACGTAATAAGGTTCAATTAAAAGCTCTGTACGTCATAATGATGCCGTCTTATTGAAAATCTTTCAAATCCAATTACTTTTGCATTCTTCGCATATCTTATCTGCATAGTTGAATTTCTCGTGCACGACTATGAATGAAGTCAGAAATAAATTAATTTGAGATAAATATTTGATTACCTGAAGTTTGCTGTTATTGATACAGTTACTATTATTCTTGAGCCCGTCCACATAGATGTATTCTCAGTTTTATGTGAAAGGGACATCTCCCAGACCAAGTCCTTTGTATCGTAGGTACGTTCTTTTGATTGAAAATTACTTGGAATATTTTCAGTAGGCATTGATGCAGTTTGAGAAAACGAAATGCAAATTAATATTAAGATAGTTGTAACTACCTGAGCCGCGTAAATTATCAAGAAAATTAATAAATACTTCAATATTGAAGGGAAAGTCTTTATAATTTTTTTTCCTTTTTGCTAGTCGGGACGTCGCGTCGGGAGAGGCTCAGCGCGTTATGCGTTCTTCGTTGGAACGAAACCAAGGAATAGTCACTTAACTTTACTCTGATTATTATAAATCACATTTAGTAGCTAAATTAAATCACATTTAGTATTTAAATTAGCTACAGTAGCAAAATTAAATCACGTTTAGTATTTATTAGTTCCCCGAAATTGGCTGAATTTGAAGTCGTCAGACCAATTTATTCTGATCTGACTTCCGCGATAATTTTTTTATTTTATTGATCCTCTCACATAGTTATTCTTCTTTAGGTTTTGGAAAAATACTTTGATTCACAATTCAAAAATACTTCTCTATTTCAAAAAATACCCAACCATGTACAAACTTTCTCCCAACTAGGCAGTTACACCAGAATGGTGAAACGGATATCGAAGTTAATTTCCCAGAGAACCTACCATTAACATACCAGTAGAACAAACTAAAAATTCTCACCCGAAGATTGCATTTCGCCCGTAAGAATAGTGCCACATATAATTTATTTATCGTTTTTGCATAACTAAGGGATCTTTTAAGCTTCTCCAGACAAGACCTTAAAAGTAGAATCAAGTATCAGTTTTCAACTTACCCTTCGCCTATAGATAAAAAATTAGATTTCTGCTGAACATCGCGTCTGTCTAAACACTTACCTGAAACAAAGAAAACAGTAATATTAATATAAATTTAGTATCGCAAACCAATGAAAAAATACGGGACATTACAATTGTATGATTTGTAAAACTGAAAGTATTTATTAAAAAAAAAAATCTTCAGGATCATTTCAAAGCAAAGTATGAAATTTACTAATCGAATGTTTCACAGAATTTTAACAAGTCTTCAATTTTCACAGTTAAATTTATAGAGTTAAATCAAAAATTTGTGAAAGTTTTATTCAAGGTCTGTTATTATTTCAATTCTATGAAAAAACCTGTCCCAGTAAACTTAAATATTATCTATCCAGTAATATTATAAACAATCAAGTTAATCGAACAAAAAATGTAGCACCGCTTGTGAAAAGGATAGCCATTCAAATAATATATTAATAATAATAATGATTTAATTTTCTTCCTTTCTTAACAAACATCTAGAGATAATGATATCCTCACTGGGATTTCCCGTGCTGAGGATTTCATTTACATATTATAATTTAATTATAAGAAATTAATATGAATTAGTTATAAACATATATGTAGGTATCATGTAGTATTTTTTTAAATAATTAAAAATTAAATAAAATTGTGTTTTTATTATAATTCAGTTCAGTAGATTCGGCCTTAGTCTGTATTTGATATCAGTATATTTTCTATTTCTGTTCTCCCTATATTTAGTATCCAGCTTTTTATTTGAGATTTAAATGTTATACTGTTGAGGTTTTTAAGTGAGAGTGGTATTTTATTGTAAAGTTTAATACCATAATACAAGAAGCTTTTTTGCCCAAATGTTGTGTTAGTGGTTACTTGTTGGATATGTTTTTGACCATGAGATCTAATGTTTCTAATGTACGTGTAAGTTGTCATTCTTGGGTTTTGAACTTATGAATGTAAATGAGTATAGTTTTAGAATACAGTTGTTTAATTGACATGATGTTAAGATTGTTGAAGATAATAACAATAATAGTTTAATTTGTGTCAAGCCGTTTTCATGAAAAATCAAATTTGCTGAATATGTGTATGAACAGCGGCTAAAGAATGTCCACCGGACCTATTTCAGTGAAACCAAACGTATTACAATGTATCCTCATACTTTTAATTAATCCAAACATCACAAAAGAAAATAAAATTTATTATAAATTCATGAAATAAAAGTAGTTGCCTAATTTTACGCTTGTATATTATGTTAAGTAGTTCCAATAAGTACCAACTTTGGATTTTTTTTTTAAATTTTCTTTATTCATTGCATAAATTATGTACATTATAAGTGGATTTTTCGACCCCCATGCTAGGCTGATGCCCGTGTTATGGTAGTCGATTAAAAGTTAACAAAACTTGAATAATGTTAAGCATTACGAATCGAAATTTCACTTTACTTACATATCGACGCACCATTAACCGAAATTAGTATGCTTAATAATTATTATATTAAAAAATATATTCCTACATGGATCCGTGGGTTGTGCAACCCAACCTGCCAAATCAAGTACCTACCGTATCTAAGAATTTCAAAGATTTTAAGAAATAATAGAAAAGATAATTTTCCTAGTATCTGTGTAGGTGTTCCAGCTTAGAGGTGGCTGCCAAACTCAACGGTGGGTCTTAGGGCGTTTGTACACCGCCGTCGTCACCGAGAACTGTGGCCGGATGTCCACCGCACGTCCGTCATCCAAGCGCTTTCATCTCGGCCGCCGAGATTGTGGGTTCGCCAAAGTTCGGTGCTAGATCTACAATTCGGCCCGAGATCGTGACGGGCCGAAATCCAGGCAATACAAAACACGTTTAAACTTGTCCACTACCCCGAGATTGCCAGCATGGTTTTTTTCTTCTTTTTATTTATTTATAAACAGAAAAAAAACAGTACATCAGTTACATTGGTGACAAAAAATTAGAGTTATTAAGTATATTTCATGGTGGGTAACCATGATATTATGTTACTTTGAATTGTTTTATGTTATATACGAGTATATTAAGTAATTACCGGGTGATCTGCGTGGTGGGTAGGTGTGTGTGTGTGTGAGTAAGTTTGTACATGTGAGAAGTGGTGATGTGTGAAGGGATATGTATGCGCACTGAACAATTTATATTATTGACATGAATGCTATTTTTAAATTTGGGCAGTGAATCGATTCTTGTGTTGGTTATGCGTCAAAATTATCCATATACGTCGAAACCGCCGAGATCGCTGTTCGAAATAATCTCGTTTCTCGGTGACGGCGACGGTGGAAACACGCCCTTAAAATTTAAATTAAAACTTACGGCAAACACGACGACAATGAGAATGACTGGTTACATTATTGCATCACTTCAAATAATTCCTAATTATTTTTTCCTTGTTAAAATTTCTACACGCACTGATGATGTTTGCAGTTTTTTTTTACTACGTGACACATTAATATTATTAATAACTGCACCCCCTGTCAGTTCCATCAGAAAAATAATAATTCTGTAAATACACTCTCGTTAACGACGATAAATTGAATTAGGTTTTGCAGTAACCAACCGACCCACAATATGTAAAGTATGACTTTTTAATGATTTCCACTTTATCAAAAAAGGTTATTATAATCTACCGAAGACACTCAACTCAAAAGCTCAACACAGTCAGTTTTTTTCTAACATAACTAATGATTCCTTGAAAATAAGTATAACATATGTAAGATAACTATTTTTCGTGTTTTTTACACGAAAAGGTATTTCCATACATAGAGGAAAGCAACCAAATATGGAATACCATTTTTTGAAGAATAAGTCTGAAACAGTCGATCACAATCGACAAATTATTCTAAAGGGTGTAGTCAACCTTGTATTTACCCTTCACGAGTATTTTTTTTTTGATTTATAATAGTATTACTATATCCTAAATTGGATTAAAATAATAATAAAAACAACTAAAATGGAACCGAGCGTGTAGTATATACTCAATTATGCAATTTTAAAAATTTATTTATTTTATTAGTAACAAATAGATACTTAAATTACAAATAAATTTTAAACAGTAATTAATTATATGGTAGATATATTTGATGTACCCCCCATAAGTAAGCAGGGCTTGTTTGTATGGGGGGGGGGGGGTGATATTGTATTGTTTTTTTTTACATGATTCAGTTTAAGTTTTCTGTATAATTTTTAAGGTGAGTTTTAAATTCTTTTATATTAGTATTCATGTTTCTGATATTTTCAGGTAGTGAATTAAAATATTTAACTACGAAATATTTATGATTTAACTGTCCTATTGTTTTTTTACATTTTGGTGTAGGAAGTATTGATGTTTGTCTAAGATTTCTGTTATTTTTAAAGGGTGCAACTTTATTTTCAACATTATCTTTATAAATTTGTGATGTTGCATGATAAAAGTATAATGCACTTAATTTTCTGACCTTAAATTGTTTGAATTAAAGTTCTGACGAATGTGAGTAGGTTTTTTTTAATTGTTTTTATTATTAGTTTTTGTGATATTTAATTGTTTGTGTTTGATTTGTATACGTAAAATTGTTTCATGAATATCATTTTTTTGATGGAAAACAATAAAAAAATATATGTATATATATATTTGAAAAAATCACACATCGAAAAATTATAATTTGCTTCCGCACATTCAACGTGTGCCTAAAGTCCTTCACATATATAATTTATTTGATCCACATTTCTCTATGAGTGTCTTGCAAAAAAAGTTTTTTCAAAATAAATATTCAAAATCTAAGGGTTTACGACCGTTTTTGCCTATGGGAGCATTCCAAAATCCACATTGGGACCCCTTTTGCTCTACCAGATTTGGAATTTAACTAATTTAAAACACTGTTTGCTGCCTCTTTTAAAATATAGGACGTATCTTTAGAAGGACTAATGAACATCACAGTCAGACATTTCTACAACGAAAAAGACAATCAATCATTAAAAAAAATGATCAGATGTATGAAAAATCTCCCAAATTTACGCACCTTCAAAAGATTGAGAAATTGCGATGTTCCATGCTAGGATCTCATTCCATATTTGGTTACTTTCCTTTAACAATATGTTGCATAAATAATTAATGAAGTATTTTTTTTGTTAGTTGCACCCGTTTTTGTTACATCCTGTTAGTACTTTTTTGTTGCTTAGTATCGCATAATAATTATTTTTAATCACCAAATCGATGAAATGCCAAATTGTAATCTCATTTACAAAATAGTCAATATTTGGAGTATGACAAACGATGAACAATTACTTACGTCTTATTTTTTTGATTCTGCATACCTGCAGACGAATATATTAATAGTGCAATACTATAATAGATAAGTGAATCAGATTCTTGAGTCGGGCCATGAAAGTCAGAATAATAGAAGAGAATGTATGAGACGATGTATGAATGTGAGTGAGGCAATTATTGTGTGCCAAGACCGAGTTGTTTGGCGGTCCGTCCTCTCTATCTACTCCTGCGGGGAAACGACGTGATGGTTAGTTAGTTAGTTACTATGATAGAATTTAAGCTAATGATCACTTAATTTACTGATACAATGTTTGTAATGTGTTTTATGTAGGTATTAACACAGTAAATATTGGGTGTTAATTAATTATTATTAAATATTATAACATTACCAAACGGTAATGCTGAAGGTCTTGTAAAGTGTGTTTTATTATTTTTATTTTAGAGAAAGTTGACAGCAAATCAAAGATTACAAAATAATACAACAATAAGATGTTAATTACGCCAATTATGAACTTTCCACTGATGGTAGTGAATGATAAAGCGTGACATTATAAAGGAATTTTCTTAAATAATTTATTTTTAGTTACAATATATGAAAAAAAGGGGGGAGAGGGGAAATATAGGGATAGGATTAAGAGGCAAAGGACGGGAATATATAGTGTTTGAACTTCCTAGTTTGAGTCATGTTGCTTAGAGAGATTTCGTTTTAATTTACGTTACGTCGAGTTAAATATGTCAATGTGGTAATAATTTAAGTTAAATGAATGTATGGATCTGTAGATAAATGAGTTATGTTTGTAGTTAGTCTTGCAAAGAGGGAGATTAAAAGTAAGCGACTGTCTACTCTTGCGATTTGGAACGTGGAATGATAGGTGTTAAAAAGTGTTACGTTTTACAAGGCATTTCTGCAAATAACAAAGCACCGAATTGGAATTTATAATAATCTAGTATATACTAAATAAAAAAATATGTACTATTTTTATATTGGTTGGTTGATTGGTTTCTGCGCAACATTGCATAATTTTGATTTGATTGGCCCCTCGTGGCACACCCAGTTTACAGCAATTACTGAGGGATTGATTACGAAACCTACTGGGACGTTAAGCACTTTGGAAATACGGAAACTCGCTAATTTACACAACCAATTTTTACAGTTATTAATACATTTTCTGACGGATTCGCATAACACTGATTTCTTCGAAGCGATTGTTTTGTTCAAGAATAAAATCCAGATTCCTGGAACGAACGAAAATAAATACATCATTGGACAAACGCTGAATCTTCAATTTGAGAGGCGGGTATGGGTACCGTTGCTCTGAGAATCATTTATTTGATAAAAAAAACACTTCTGCCATTGGTTACCTCGTGGTTCGCTTCGTTTGATGACTAAGCAAGGATGCCCTGCTTCATGGGGTGACATTTGTCTGCTAGGGAGAGACTGGTTGAGGGAGACCATTCGGTCTCTCCAGCCGGACTCTCTCAACCGGGGTGGATTCGTACGTCCGTCAAACTTCTGACCCCCAGACTACCCACTCCTCATGCCTTTTTTCCTTCCCAGAACTTCCTCTCCTTCCTTTTGTTTAAAAGGCCCTCCAAACGGCATCCAAAATATGTCATAGGCCCCAAGCAAAATTGTTTTCCTCTGGGCCTTCTATGAAGAGCCATTAAAAAAAACAATCCAGGTAAGTTACAAGAATATTGTGAATACAGCACAAGGCCATGCTTTTACGGAGACAAAAATTTAGAGTGTAATTTTTTCATATATATATATATTTTTTATATATATATATTTTTTTAAATTTTTATTAGTAACAAATAGATATAAATTACAAATAAATTTTATACAGTAATTAATTATATGGTAGATATATTTGATGAACCTACCCCCCATAAGTAAGCAGGGCTTGTGTGTATGGGGGGGGGTGTTATCGTTTTTTTTTACATGATTCAGTTTAAGTTTTCAGTATAATTTTTAAGGTAAGTTTTAAATTCTTTTATATTAGTATTAATGTTTCTGATTTTTTCAAATAGCGAATTAAAAAAATTGACTCCTAGATATTTATGATTTAACTGTCCTATTGTTTTTTTTTACATTTTTAAGTAGGAATTATTGATGAATGTCTAAAATTTCTGTTGTTTTTAAAGGGTGCAACTTTATTTTCGATATTATCTTTATAAATTTGTAATGTTGCATGATAAAATTATAGTGCACTTAATTTTCTGACCTTAAATGGTTTGAATAAAAGTTCTGACAAATACGAGTAGGCTTTTTTTAAATTATTTTTAATTATTAGTTTTTGTGATATGTAAATTGTTTGTGTTTGATTTGTATACGTACCGCCCCATCCTATAGTGCCGTATTGTATAATTGATTGACAGAAAGCGAAGTATGTGGTTCTAAGTAATTTTTCGTTTAAAATATGTTTCGTTTCCTTATTCTGTTGTTCAGAATATTTAAGTGTGGGGACTATTTTAAACGCTGGTCTATTTTTATGCCCAGGTACTTAATACCGGTCTTTGCTTTCTATGTTGGTACATAATATATTGCATTTGTGGTTTTCTGTATTTGTCACAGAGTGGATTATTATGTTTATTTCTTTAGGTGTTTCTTGTTTTTAAATGAAAAATGGTAAATATTAGTTTTTTTAGAATTTAAAGTCAACAAGTTTTTATCAAACCATAATTTTAGTGCATTGATATCTGTAGATATTTGCCATTTTATTTAATTCAGAACAGGTATTTGCTTTTAGTAGTGAGGGAGCGGACTCGGATCGATAGAGACGGGTAGGACGATTGAATGAAAGGCGTCAGTCGATGTATTGAGTCAGTCTTTATTGCTGCTACGTAGCGATGGTAAAGTTGGTGTAGAGTAACAGGGTACAGACAGGAGCGATGATGATGAGGCTCGAAGGTGATGCTGTGATGAAGGTCGGTGATGCAGTGGTGTAGCAGACCACGGGTCTGCATGTCGCCAGCATGTTGTTGCGCACCGTGGTGGTGGAGAAGACCTTGACGTCCAGGATGGGTGCTCGACGCGGTGAGTCGCGGAGATGGGCTGCGGTAAACCTCGTGAGGAGAATGAAGTCTCAGTGGCTGAGAAGTTGCTGCCTGCGTGACAAGAAGGCGCGGCGGGCCTTATGTCGCGGGCAATTGTGTCTCTTAAGCTAATGGTGCGATGGACCATGTTAGCTGCGAGATGTTGCGTCCTCGAAGGTTGATGATGCACCGGCACAGTCGGCAGTGAGTCGCCGAGAGTCTGGCCGGTACCGCACTGGAACGTTATCACTTGATGCACTGTCTATGTTTGTTAGTGAGCTGTTACTGATACTAGAGACTGGAACTGACTGACTGACTAGCGCTGTGTTGCTGCGCTTATATAGCCAACCGTGTGAGTAGCTACCCGGAAGTAATATCGAGCGCCCGCGCAACGTAGAGAAGACTCTGGAACATTCCGCGGGGCGTAATAATGTGACGGCAGTTGAGTCGAGGCCTTTCGATGCGCTTACCGAAATGTGTAGCCGTGAGTGGCATGAAACACTACCACTGCAGGTAGGTTGTATAATTCGAGAATATGCTGGCTGTATCAGTGGCGTGACTGTATTGTGGCTAAAGAGGGCGACCGTTCTGGTCGCCACAGTAGTATACATAATACAATAGTATACATAATACATTAGTATACATAATACATTATGTATACTATTATACATAAATACACATATACCATTATTATAAGTATATATAGGTACCATTTTTTCACGAACCGATTTTTTTTTGCAGACTCATAAAAATGTGTTAAGCTATAGTATTTTAAGCTTTTTGGAAGTGTAATTGCGAAATGTTTAAAAAAATTTTAAATTTTCATATTACGATTGGTAAACATTGGCTAAATTCAGCCTTAGATTGTTCGCAAGTTTAAAAAAAAGCAATTGGACGAATTTTCTTGTTGCGTATTTCGGGACAGGCGGTCGAGGCGACGAGATTGTTTTAATCTAGGAGTATGAAACTACTACCGAATTTCAAAGAAATTAAGGAAAATGCATCACTAACATTACTTCCCTAAGGTTTTTCAGCAATACCTATAAATTAGAAGGATCCGAGATCCGAGCATGAAATGATAGCTCGCACTCGCTGTTTCCATGATAATAGTGGTAGTCCTAATAGGCACGGCATGGCTCATGACACAGCTAAACCATGCCCAGTTGACCCAGCAAAAGTTTGCATTCACTAGCAACTAGCAACATGCGGTGCCATAAACAAAATAACAAAAAGATAAAATATTTAATTGTCAAACATTCTCAAATAAATATATATGTACGTTTACCCCGAATATTGATTAATCTAATTTTGAAATTTTTTATTAAAGTCTCATCTTATCTTACTTCTCTTGTCCAATCCGGTCTAAAGACCCATCACTTCGACAAGACGTCTCCAAGCGTCCCTGTCCTGGACTACTTTTTAAAATTTATTTTTACTTTGTTTTACAATTTTTAGAGAAAAATGTGTCCTTACTGGGGTACCCCGTTCTAAGATCATATGGTACATGTTTTCTTGTTTAAAATATAAGTAAATACCTATGAATGTTAAAATATTACAAGAGGAAAATTAAAAAGTTATGTCTAAAACAAAGCACAATAATCTTTGTTAGGTTGCGAAATTGAATCTATATTCTCCGTCCCAAGTCCATAATCCATATCTTAATGTTTCTTTTGAAGTCGGTTGATTTTTTAATGGTTTTTATTGCAAGAAGGAGAATATTGAATAATTTTATAGAGAAGTATTGCATATTTCTTTGTCCAAAAGTCATTTTAGTTGCAGGTTAGTGGAACGCACAGATAAGAGAATTATAATATCTTTGGTGTAATGTATGTTGTATGTGGATCTTGTGAATCGTTCCGAGTTTGTCTGTGTAAAGTTGTCCTGGTTTTTGAATGCGTACATAAAGTTGTCCTGGTTTGTGTATAATTGTTTCAGTGACATTAAATCGGTCTCCGTCCATTTCAGATAGTCCTGGCAGTTTTTATTTTCAATGTTTCCGGCTTTCACACTTCAAGGGATCATCATATCGAGATAGGGAATTAAATTTCAAATTTTTTAATTATGCGGATGAGGGAGGTTTTTCGATACAAGAGAATATTTTAATTAGAGAGGACTCTTCTACACCACAGAAAGTTCAATCTGGGGGGTGAAATTTTAAATTGTGGATTCCAAATATTAATCACGATGATATTTTTGGCAGTGAAAATCTAAAATATTATCCAAAGTATGTAACAGTATTTTAATTAATCTTCATTCATTTGACTAATTCTCTAAAATATATATATCTTCGTGAAACCCAATAAAATAAATTTTGGCCGATTTTATTTACAAACTTAATATCCTGTTGCGTAACAGTTACTATAATGCAATGAAAGTGATTTAACTCAAATTACATTCAATTTACGTCAACGCTTCTCGAAAACGAAAGCCTTCGAATGTAGTTAACATAATATAATTTGTAATGTTGAATATTCACAGCCACGAATATCTCATTTCTAGTCAGACCTAGTTTGACTGTCACCGAGGAACTATAATTAATGGAGTCTGTATTTGAATTCACACTCAAAAGTAGTACCATTTTAGCTACCAAAGTGAGGGGGAGGATTAGATCACGTACTAAAGCCATTCCTCTGATGCATCCGTTTTAACCTCTCCCTCTATCTATCTAAAATATAACACACTAATCAGAAAGAGAGATTAAAACTAATGTAAAATAAATCAGATTAATAGAAGTAGTTAGGAATGTCAGCCTTAAATCCTAAACAAAATTTCACATGAAAGAGGTCCTTAATCTCAAAACACAAAGGGAAATTTGTCAACTTTGTTTACACCAAAAAACTTACTTTTACGTACTTTTTCGAAGAAAACTTCTTCGGAAAGGTTTTCACTTTGTGATGACATTATTTATTTTAAGAAAAAGACAAATAACTTTGTTTACATCACTTTTATTGGCACACATCAACATGTTTCGTAAACAATGTTTACTTCATCAGGATCAAACGTATACTAAACTTAAAAATTAAATATAGATGACACATGGAAAGAAAGGGTAGGAGGGAGGGGGAGGGGTAAGAGTGGGGAATGTTTATAAATTAGGGATTTCAAAGCCATTAGCAGGGAAAGACCGGTTAAGTGGGAAAAGGTTCAAAAGAGGGTTTATAAAAATTTGCTGCTTATTAATTATATCTGCCATATTATTTACATTTTTTCTAATTTCTAAAATCTCTAAATTATTTATCTGTGATGCCTTATGTAATATTTTAAGTCCATGGTTTTGGTCAAAATTATGATTATTAAGTAACACAAACACGAGAATTATAAACGTTTTATCAGAAAAAACAGGAACACCGTTTTTCAAATTTTGGGATTTTGGTTTAAAATGTGTTCAACAAAAATGTTAACAGGCTGTTGATACTAAACTTTATCTGGCGCCCTATGGGGATTTCACGATTTAGAGACAATTTCGTTTGGCATTGATTTTATTTTATATCGTGCTTTGCTTTACGAAATAAAGCATAAAATTCCAATAACTTTGGAAGTGGCTCGCAGATCTTTATCTTTAAGGCACTTTGGGAATACGTAGTCTCCCATCCTCTCCAGTAGGTACATTCTTCTTCGAAAATAAAATTTCCTTATGCTTTTGAAGTTATAAAATTGTCAATAAATTTAGTTTTGGCATCAAATTGGTAAATCAAATGAAATTTTATATTAGATATAAAAATCAGATTTACGTAGTAAATAAAATGTGCTAAAATATATTAAATTTACTACGTTTTAACGACTTTGCACTAATAGAGTAATTATTGTAAACTATCTTGATAAAGTAAAATTTTTTTTAAAAATATTTTGCACTACTAAAACACGGTTTAAGAAACGAGTACCTATCAAATTGGCACATTTAATGATACTTTGGTAAAATTACAGGTAAAATTAATAACAAAATAAATAAATAAAGAGTATTGGGTGGTATTTATTTTGCTATAAAGAATATTGTACCTGTATTTCCTCCAAGTTTTGTTAGGTACTAGTCTTTCAAAAAGAAAATTTAGTTTCTCAATGAGATACATGCTCATTAAATTAAAGTTAGATAATAAGTTAAGTTAAAATGAAATTTTGCTATACATATATTATTTATTAATTTGTATTCACATTGTACATCAAAAATAAATTTAGAAACAAGAGTTATTTCTGGATCTCTTATGGAAGACAAAATGGAATTATTAATAAAATGGGAAACTCTATCGAGTGAAGTGAACATTTTTTTAAGTGCATTATATATCTATGTATCTACTGACAGTGCACAAGTAGTGACTGATTTTGACGAAGTCAATTCGAAACAGTTGATGGTCGGAAACAGACTTGAATTTACGAAAAATTTTAAGATCTTCGGCGAAAATAATATGATCACAGTTTCGTTTTAAACATTTGTATTTCATTTAGGCGTATTAGAAAAAGCAGAGGGCCAATATTTGACCCCTCTGATACACTGGAAGTTATTGCTATAAGGGATAAATTGTATCCATTAATAAGCACTTGTTATGATCTGTTATATAATTATGATATACTCAGCGAAATAGATATCTATGTTTTTTTTATTTCGCAAATCTTTTTTAGTAAGATGGAGTGGTTAACTTTATCAAAAGCTCTTTAAAAATCAGTATAAATTGAAACTGCTTGAAATTTTTTTTACATTACCTTCACACAGGAGGTCCAGAGGAAAAAAATCCCTAAGTACTACGTCATTTTTGGGGATGCTGTGAGGAGGAGGATCTTTTTAGGGAAGGGAAGGATAGGAAATTCTAGGAAAGACAAAGGTATGAGGGTATGGGTTGGTAGGAATTTATAATCTGTCCATGTGTCCAGAAGTGATGGATAATCCAACCCTCTCACTGTGGTTCAAGATAGTCCGCCTAGAGAAGTCTAGGTAAGGTCTCCCTCAACCAGTCTCTCGCAATCACTGCCAACATCTGGAAAAACCTCACCCCATGAACATGGACACCCCTGCTAAGTCACCAAACGAAGCGAACCATTAAAATGATCTATGGCAGGGGTGTTAGTTATACAATAAATGGTTCCCGGGGCGGCGGTACTCATACCGCCTCCCAAATTGATGTTGTTCCAATCTTTCATTAAAATAATTATACACAATTACAAAACTTAAAAATATTTTATTTGATAGATCTGTTAGAAACAAACCCATGTTGCCCCGTCCAGAGAAGGGGCCCAAAGGGCAATTTTTTTTTAAATGTAAAGAATAATTCGAAAACCTTGATAGCAAAACTTGACTGTATACTAACTAACTAACTAACCAGCACGCTGTTTCCCCGGAGGGGTAGGCAGAGAGAACGGACCGCCAAACAACTTGGGAATGGGTACCGCCGCTCCGGGAACCTTTATTTGATAACCAACACCTCTGACATAGGTCACCCCAAGTGGTTCGCTACGTTTAGTGATTAAGCAGGGGTGCCCGGGTTTATGGGGTGAGGTTTGTCTAGGTCTTGGAGGCGGATGACTAGGCCACCCCTTAAACCCTTTTCCTTTCCAGGACTCTCCTTTCCTTCCTTTCCTTAAAAACCCTCCACACGGCATCCCCAAAGATGGCATAGGCCCTGAGGGAAATTATTTTCCTCAGGGATTCCTGTGTCGAGCACATTAAAAAAAATCTCGGTCTTGGCACAGACTCTTTGCCTCACTCACATCCATACATCGTCTCATACATTCTCTTTTATTATTCTAACTTTTGACATGGCACGACTCAAGTATCTATCTGATTCACTAGATCGTGCCATGTCTTCCTCGGGCGTCCTCGACTTCTTCCACCAATCACATTTGCGTCGTATATTCTTCTTACACTACTTTCTTGGTTCATTCGCTCTACATGCCCAAACCATCTGAGGGTCCCTTTCTTAATCTTACTCATTATGCTTACATCAGTCTAAATTCTTTGCGGATATCCACATTTCTCGCACGATCATACATTGTTTATCACACATACGCCTTAGGGATCTCATTTCAACAGCATTCAGTTTACTTTCATCCTTCCTCTGCCAGTTCCATGCCTCACTGCCATATATAAGGGTAGGTACCAGGACTCCATTGTGGACTGCTAGCTTCGCTTTCTTTGACAGTTTTTTATTAGCGCCAACGGCATTCAGTCCTCCATTAATGGAGTTACCGGCATTCACCCTTCTTTCAATTTCTCTTTGAGCCTTACCATCTCTCGTAAACATACTACCCAATAATATACTTATTGTTCTATATTTTTTCTTTAAGGATGGTCACCTGAATTCCGAATAAACTATTGCATTACACTATTATCCATATTGTTATCTACTACACTATATAAAGAGGAAAGATTTGTTTGTTTGTTTGTTTGTTTGTTTGCATCGAATAGGCTCCGAAACTACTGAACCGATTTGAACAATTCTTTCGCTGTTGGGAAGCTACACTATCCCCGGGTGACATAGGCTATATTATATTTTCAAAAAAATTATGGATCCTTACTAAAACTCCAATAATGCAACCCAATGTGTAAAAAAATTACCTAAAATATTCTTTACATCGCGTGCGCTGCGAAAACTATTGATGATAGAATAAAATAATGTACTACGGCTTTGTAGAACACATTATTATTTACAAAAAAGGTCCCAACAGCATATGTCTAACTATTATGGTTATGCCACAATAAGTATTCTTTTATTTTAAAAATTTAATTAATATGTCGCTGATTGAAAAGGCTCTTTATTTGCATCTTGGTGTTAATCCTAATCAAAATAAATTATTTCATATTCAAGACAGCTTTAATACCTTTATTTAACTTTTTGAATTTTTCAATTCGGATATTTAATTAGAAAGATATCACGAGTTTAATAATGTTAGTATTAGAAAAAAGTTTCGGCTACGGGCCGGGCGGGAGAGGAGTCAAGAAATGAAGTGCCAGGGGGGTTGGCGTGACGGGGGAGCGGGAGAGCGGTGGCGGGGAAGGTGGAAGTGGAACGCTGGAGGGGAACGCACGGGAAACGACATGCAAGGAGTAACATTTTATTTATTTGAATATGGCATTGCAATGCATGCCGGGAAATAGCTATATATTATAAAAGAAAATTCAAAAAAACGCGCGGACCGCAAAAACTCAGAAACGAGTCCCGGTACGATCAAGGGAGTTATAAGGTGTGGTAGATCTTTGTCCCCTCTCGGGAAAAAAGGTACCCGTTTTTACCTAAAGGGCGTGCTTTTGAAGATATAAGGGCTGTAAGTTTTGCCCTCTTGAAATTTCGGAAAGTTAAAGAAGATTCTATAGAACTCTAGAAAGTTCTGGAAGGGGTGGCGGAGTATGTCGTGGAATGTTCGGGAATAGGGAATCGGGATCATCATTGTGAAACATTCCATAACACTCTCAAATGTATTCCTGAGCGAAGCCGGGTAACCCAGCTAGTATAACATAAAATTATAAAACATATACACGTAACACACAATACCATTATAAAACACACACACAATCGTCCTCATAATAAACGCGGATTTTTTTTTTTTTTAAATACCGCTTATCCGTATTTTTTTTAAATTGTATTTCTTTGTCTTATTGAATTTTGTTTTTTTTTTTAATGGGGGTTCTCAGCACGGGTAAACTAGCAAGTGAGGCAACATCATCAAAATATAAGTTATTGGACCAAAATAAATAAAAAAATATTTACTTTGTTTCTTACCAAATATTTACTAACTTTCAAGAAAAGCTAACATCTGCCTATTCAATACTCGTATGATATATGAGAAAAAGGATCACAAATACGTGAACACCCGAATTTTATAGCATTCCGGAAAAAAAAATTCGGTATAAAGTGAAAAACCTTTTTCTGCATATTTATGATTTAAATATATTATATATTATATTTTTAAACGACTTCCAAAAGGAGGTTATGAATTCGACGGTATTTTTTTTAAATATATTTTTAGTTACCTCTGGACTTTCGATTGTGTGAACCGATATCGATGATTCTTTTTTTATTAGAAAGCTGGTGCTTTCCGTGCGGACCCATTTTAATTTGGTCTAATTCTGACAATGGAATCCATGAGAAAACCATATATGTCTTAAATTTGCAATAAGTGTGTGCGCGACAAATGGACGAATAACTCAATATTACGCCAACAGATTTCGATGATTCTTTTTTTTAAGTAAAACTTCTTTACGCACGCTCGTCAATAAAAATAAAAAAAATAATCTCCACATCTCACCTATAACTACCTATGTATGTAGTTACCTTGGCTGACACCGACTCCAAAAATAACAATCGTATGAAATTATTTTTTTACTTTTTAGTGCATTTTTTTAAGTCGTTTTTTGTTTTGTTAAAATTTTTGTTTAATAATGCATTAAAATACATTTTGGAATTCTTTCTTCAAATCAGTTTTGTCCAAATTCTGTCTTGTTTACACACATGTTTTTTTACGTTTTACAGGAACTATTGGTGCTATACTGACCAGTGACAACGCGCAAAACATACTGTCAACAGTTTGCGTAGTAGCACAAATATTATATATATACATATATATATATTTTTTTAATTTTCCTTTATTTATTGAATGTTTTGTTACATTAATTGAGGATTTTTCGACCACCATGCCCGTGTTGTGGTGGTCATAAATGCCATAATTTGGTTATGCCTAGTAGTTAAGTCTAGTGTCTAATGTGGATTCCCAGGTCTACTACTGGAAATGGCAAAGAAGACCTTGAATAGACGCGACACAGATTCCTTTCCTGGAGTAGCTTTGGACAGGAGCCTGAATTTATTTGAATTTAAATTTCTAAAAAGTTGTCCTTCGATACAAAAATTAAATTAAAATTATATTATCACGGTTATTTATAAACCAGTTTTTTTTCTCTCCTGTAAAATTCACTATTTGATAATTATCTTGTTTTCATTCTCAGATTTTCAATTGCCCGATTTGATAATGAACTGTTCGAATGGACAAATTTGACAAAATTTTACACATTGAAGTATTACTATCCACGTGAACTTGATTGACGCAGTTGTCAATAAAGTTAATTGACATTTTCCACACTAGATTTTTCCGATTTGACAAAGCGTTGTCCAAATAGATAAATTTTATGATATTATGCGCAATGGATTTCTCCGATTTGACAAAGAATTGTTTAAATTAACGAATTTAATTGCATTTTGCGCATTAAAATTGTCGATGATTTGTCCAAATGGATAAATTTGATCATATTTTGCAGATTGCAATTGTCCGATTTCACAAAGAATTGTCCAAATACACATAATTGTCTAATATATTGGACAATACGCGAAGAGTTAAAAATGCAATCAATGTTAAACAGCGAGTTTCCCCAGTCTCAACCGCCGGAGAGCAATTTATTGGAAGAGCATGAGTCAGGTGGAAATTCTGTTTGTTCTGTCTGTGTTTCTATACAATACCGAAAAAATAGCAACATTGCACATCGGTGCACAGCCGGAAGACACGTCAATCGCCTGTCCGACTTTTGTAAACGGATGACATTTTTCGCCTCGGAACGGATTGTTTTTAAGACTCATTCACGCGCTTAATAGCTCAACTGTGGAGTTATTTACCGGCTTTTGTATCAAGTAAAAATAAAGGAAATTACAAAACTTTAAAAAAATCAATTTCTTACCTAACCCAGCTACTTTTCACTTTGTAATTTTATAGTAGAGAGTTAGGGTACATAGTGCTTCTCTTATGCGTTCTTACTCTGAAGACTATCACAAATGTTATTTATTTGTACATAAGTACATGGTTATTATTCATTTTATTACAAAACTAGTATATTTCACATACATAATACTGGCATTATTTAGGTAAGAACGCTTAATACCTAAAACTAATATTGCTTTATTTTTATAGTAATATTGTTCTCTCTAGGATCGCCACTCTTAATGAAAAATCTCTAACAAATGGAAAAAATACAAAACATGTTGTGTGGATAATTCAATTTTCCACAAATATACAGGACACAGTGTATAAAACCTGTTATGTAATTTAATGTTGAAAATAGAAACACATTTCAGAAATAAAATAAACATTGAAGAAGATATTAGTTCACGTGAAGCAGTTACTTTGTGATGTGACATTATAATTATGAATAAAACTATAACTTTGTAAACACCACTTTTATTGTGAAAAGGTGTTGTTTTTAAAGTTATTTTTTTTATTTTAAAATAAGATATTCGTTTAAATCCCAAATAGAAGAGTGTTTTTCTAATCAAAGCGATTTAGAAATTCAATATTATTCCAAGTAAATTATAAAGCTACGCGTTTTTGAATCTTGCTAAAATAAAAACTTTTTAGTTCGGTCTTTGTTTATTTAAAATTTAAATAATTGAGATGAATTGTATACTAGGTTTATCTTAAACTCGTGAAAATATTACAGTTTGTTTTATGGCTGAATAAAAATCTTATCAGAATTTTGTGAAAATAATAAAAAAAATATATTTATCGGGCATTCATAAAAGTGACCACCCAGGTTTATACTCTCAGTCGACTTTATAGCCGTACAGTAAAGCGGTAAAAGTGAAGTTCTAAAGCGGCCCATTCACGTCTATTCCACATGGATCTGGTGAAACTAGAGGGATTTTGTTTTAACTGACGAACTGTGCCATATAAACACGTAAGCCTCATTTACATCGAAAAGAAATGTCGACGGAACCATTCGGAGTCGACATGACACTTGGTATAATCGTATAATAGCTGAAAACATGCAATTCCGAAACATTTTCTCTTCATATCAAATGCAAACGCTTTCATAATACAGGTTTTAATATATTTTCTCATGTAGACCTTGTGTAGACCAATAGTTGCATTGTCATATTATTTACAATGAACACCTATTTAAAGTATATATATTTATTCAAGGTCTCCTTGAAACACTTAATAATAATAATAATCTATATTCCAGAATGTGGGGAGGTAAATGCAATCCCATGTACAAGATAGGTACATAGTTACGGATTCGAGTACGAATAGAATTGTAAATAAGAATAAAAATAAAGCAAGAATAAAACAAGGAAACAAAGGGACAAGATAGAAACTAGGGTATTATCATAAAAAGACTAAATGTATAAATAAAAGTAATATAAGTTAATTTAAATAATAATAAATTCACTTCATATTAAAAAAATAACATTCGGCTACTGGCATTGTACCTAGCTCTCTCATTCAAAATTTAGGCGTATTAGATTTGTCAAAGAATTTATATATAAAAATGCAAAGGTCAGTCATTTTAAATACATGCAGGATTATGAAAGATTTTTTAAATATTTATATTGAGGGATCAGTAGGATTTATCGGACCAGTTAGGATTTCATCAGAGCCAAACCCTCTGATATGAAAATATCTAGAGTCGGTGAAATATGTTCCCATTATGTTTCTGTTGGATTGATGTATTGTTCTTGTATTATTTTGTATTTATTATACTTATATAGTGCACTTACATTGCGTGAATTTACTAGATAATCATTTGTGGAAAAGTGTGTGGAAGGGTTTAGTCTTTCATTTGGGAAAGATTTAACCCGGACATAAAATCAGGAGCACCGTAAAAATATTAAAAAAACAATCATAATAAAATCCTTTTTTTATCGCTTATTTGTGCATTGGATCGAAAACTGTGGGGGCCAATATCTTTCTCCAATGTTCTTCGATGCTCGACCCTGAAGTCAAACAGGATTCAATAATGAGAACATTTCTGGAGCTGTTGATCCTTCCCTCTAGTCCTACCACCCTCATTCTTATTAGAACTGCAAATTCAGGAACTCGCCCTTTCGTGACCATTGAGAAAGCATTGCGGTGCCTGGGAAGTTTGAAAATCATACGATATGCATTGTTGTATTGCATCTGAAGCCTTTAATTTTATGGAGAAGATTACAAATTTAAGGTAGGTACATATTTATATATAAGTATAAAAAGGCCGCGGGGGCAGTTTTACTATTTTGTCACATACATCAAAAGAAAGTCGCTTAACTGCCTGCAAGTGATTAAAAAAATGTCGAAGGTCAATCCAGAATCATTGAGCAGTTGAGTCGCTTCGTAAATTGGGGCTTTCTGATAAGCAGAAGTCCTCGCTTTCGAAACAAAAAAAGTACATGGGAACATACTAGGACTTATTAGAAGCGTATTATAAGGAAACAAAGGTAGATCGTATGTATCAGAGATTAACTTTAATGTGTACCTAAGAATATTTGATGGAAAGTATTAACAGGTAAATTAATTTGAATTTTAGTCAAACTTTGTACAAAAGTATGCAAAAACGTTTTTTTTATTTTTTTTGGATTTTTAAGTGGTAACTAAAGCTGTTGTACATTAATGTCAAGAACAAAAACATATCTTTAAAATACGAACGTAGAAAACAAATTGAGGATTCATTTGTATGTCAATGTTGCTTACCACCGTCGTACATACGTTTTCACATGGTCTATCAAATATTACAAGTGAAATCACAAATCACAATATGAAGACGAAATAGAATCTATATATTTTTTAATTTGCCAAATTGTGGTGCAACCAAACCCACGACCTCCCGATTCGAAGTCAATTGTATAAACTACAAAGCTACGAAGGTTTTTGCGTAAGTAGAGAAAAATAAAAAAATATTTAGGAAGGTTGTCTAATTTTATAAAAGAATTCCACCAACGATTGAATACTTTTGGGTTGAAATCCCCCACTTTTGCAATATTATATTCAATAGGCTGCTTTAATGTTAATCCTTCTTCCTTGCCATGGATGATGCAGTCAAAGCGGCATCAGTTTCAAGCGATCGGTTCGGAATGAAGGTCTGTGGGCCACTTTATTTGATAATAAAGAGCCAATAAAGAACAGGAAATGAGCCATTATAGATGCCACCGGTGAAGGTCAATGCGTAGTGGCTGACAGAACCGCCGCTGCGAGAGTGGCTAATAATATTTAAGTATAAAACATGCGTATCACATTCATCAATTCATCACTGGACTAAAATTTTAAATACTTATTTGTACAGAAGCACCTTTGCTTTTCTGCAGTCCTGTGAAGAAGATAATACTAATAAATCTGAACGAAACATAAACAGAACAGGACATGAAAAAATTAAAAGGGCACGGTCACAACTGGGAATCTAATCCAGATATAACAGCAACTAATTATCTTCAACTAATTTTTCTCATATTATGTTGCTAACTTTTTTAATGCTTACAAAGTTCTAATGAAAGCATTTTTAACATAGGTAGTGTCTGGGATAAACAACACATCTGATTTTTAATTTATATCGGACACCTAAAGACTTTTCCAAAAGTATAAATGGATTACTTCTTCAAACGTCGTAAATTCACTTTGTGGCGTCATTATTGATTTAATGAAAACAAATAACTTTGTAAACATAACTTTATTATTAATATTATTGACATGCTTCAAAAACAAAGTTTTCTTTGTCAGGATAAAGATTAATTAAAGTATAAATAGATGTTAAATTTCATTGGAATAACTTTGTTTTAATAACTGTTAATTGTTATACTATTATTTTCTGTTCCATGTCTTGTTTAGAATTATTGGTATTATATTCCTTTTTAATGATATATTACATAAACAGATAATATAAACAAAACATAACATAATAGATAGGTAATATAAATACAGATCTCGCATTATCATTAGTTTATCACCGGACTAAAATTTGTAATACACTTATGAAAAAAAACACCTTCGCAATTTGGTCGCGTTTGGTTGTGTAGAAACACAAGTTGTCCTAAGAAGATACTTCTGGTGTTATTGGATGTGGCTAATAATATAAACACACATTTCCAATTATCATCACCGGACTAAAATTTAAAATACTCTTTTGAAAAGAAACACCTTTGCGTTTTGGTCGCGTTTCTGCGGTCCTGTGAAGATACTCGTGGTGCTTTTTGATGCGGCCAATAATAAAAACACACTTATCGCAGTATCATTAGTTCATCACCGGACTAAAATTTAAAATACTCTTTTATACCTTTGCGTTTTGGTCGCGTTTCTGCAGTCCCTTGAAGATACTCGTGGTGTTATTTTATGCATAATAAAAAATCTCGCTGACTGTGTCCCCCTACAAATCGATGTGAACTCTGTCGCAAACTGGGCTAAAATTAACTGCTTAAGCTTCAGTGCACCTAAATGCAATGTAGTCTCTTTCACAAGGGCAAAACAGACGATCGTATTTGAATATTCAATTAACGGTAACATTTTTCATCGCTTTAGTCAAATAAAAGATCTAGGGGTTACTTTTGACAGCAAAATGACATTCCACCAGCACACAAATGACATATGCAACAGAGCATATAAACTGCTGGGCTTTGTCATTCGCAATTCATGCTCATTTCAAAACCCACTAACAATTAGTCTACTTTACAACTCACTGGTGCTAAGTGTACTGGAGTCGAACTGTATTATCTGGGCCCCATTTGAAGCATCCTATATCTTAAACATTGAAAGAGTTCATAAAAAATTCCTTCGTTTTTTATTTTTACGCCTCTATGGAACATATCCATATTTATATCCATCGAGATTTATTCTAGGTATGACTAACTACCATTCTCCAAAAATTCGTAGATGTTTTGAGTTACTAAAATACTTTTTTCAATTAATCAATAGCCTCGTCTCTAACGGTGAGATTCTGGCGC
The DNA here is from genome assembly GCA_917563855.2 of Limnephilus lunatus. NCBI lineage: Eukaryota > Metazoa > Arthropoda > Insecta > Trichoptera > Limnephilidae > Limnephilus > Limnephilus lunatus. Next base: position 79,741,497 of record OU830597.1, on the reverse strand, counting down.
AAATCAATTTATTTGTACCAGTCTCACTCTCGGGTACGTCGCCATAACATATTATATTGCCGATTGAGTCGTACAAATCTGTACCCGAATTCGCCTGTGGGAAGAGCGATATGCTATTTAAATATATTAGATAAAAATTTCGACATATTCTTCGAAAAATTCAATGAGTTTGTAAGGTTTTTGGCGCTACATTCTCACTGTGAAAATGGTACTATTACAATTAAATTTTTTTTTTTTTTTTATTCTTCATTTTAAGCACCCACTAAACCGCCAAGGCAGTTTGTCAGCAGATCAATTTAACAAGATTAATATGACACTAAAGTACAAATATAACAAGAAACCACAATATGCAAAATAGATACAGAAGAATAACTTTAAAGTAGAATACAAAGACATAAAATATACACACAGACAGATATTATACAGGCAAAGTCATATTTATACATAAGATTACAAACAATATCAATATAAAAAGTTTTGATCAATTAGCCATTTTTTAATTTTTTTTTTTGAGATCGGTGGTGCAATTTGATTCGATTTTTATGTTCATTGGCATCTTATTAAATATGGTAGGGACAAGATAAGTGAGAGTCCGTTGCCCGTATTTATTTATAATTTTCGGAATGGATAAACCCTCATGTTTACTAAATCTAGTGCCATGTGCATTAGATAAAATATCTGTAATGTTGTAATTTTTTGTACACAAATAAAATAAATAAAATAAAATGTGGATAATAACAAGCACACATGTCGCGTTATCATTAGTTTATCACTGGACTAAAATTTAAAATACTCTTCGGAAAAGAAATATCTTTTTGTGTTTTGGTCGCGTTTTTGCGGTTTTACTCTTGGTGTTATTTGATGTGGCTAACAATATAAGCACACATCTCACATTATCATCAGTTATCGTCGGACTTACAATCTAAAACACTTTTCTGGGAAGGAAAATTTTCGCGTTCTGATCGAGTTTTTGCGGTCTTGCGGGGAAGCTACGCGAGGTGTCAATTTGCAATTCAAACCTGAAACCTGAAGGTGGTCCGATGGTTTTGAGAATTATCTTTGATCTGCTAATCATTTCGTAACAGTAGTTTGGTAAATACCATATTAGCATGTCGCATTAGAAAGAACTGATATTAATGATAATTCTAGAAGCGATGACTTTGTTTGAAGTTTTTTTGTATATTACCGCACAAGCGTATCATCTGTCTAATTTGGGGAGCGGGAAGGGTACAACCACCATTTATTGGATAAACAAAACCTCTACCACAAGGGTAATCCCAAATGGTTCTCCACGTTTTGAAGGGATGTTCAGGCTCATGAGGTAAGGTTTTTCTAGGGCCTGGTGGCGATCCGCCCATCTACTGCGGGTCATGGAAGGGTCGGATTAGGAGAATCTGGTTGAGGAAGATTTTGATATCTCTAGCAGGACTATCTCTAACTGCACCACTATCCCTCTACACTCTCTTGCGCCTTGCACCACATTGGGAAGAGGGACGGTACGATGATACATCCGTCACTCCTGGATACGCTGACCCCCAGATTCCTACCCATCCCTTATATCTTTATCTCTCCAAAATTTTATTTTCTTCAATTCCTTAAAAAGACCATTCACACTATCCCCAAAGATGACATAGGACCTGAAGGAAAATATTTTTCTCAGGGCCTCTTTTGAGGAGTTAATAATAGTGGGAATATGTCATTCCAAATTAAGGCTATTGTGAGGCAATAGGGAGTCAGGAAGGGAAGACGATAATAGTACAGAATCGCATATTATATATTCATTTAAATGCTTTGTTGCTACTCTATAATCACATCTATCTACATTATTTGTTATTTTATTTTAAAGTATTATTTTTGCTAATTTTTTTTAGTTATTGTAAAAAAAATATTTTATTCAAATTTATCAAACTGTAAACCACTGATAAATTATTTCACCTCTAGTTTCAACAGTTTTTGGTGGTGATCTTAAAAATCAAAAACTGTTAAAAAGTAGATGGTTCAGTGTTCTTAGCTACAAATCATGCCCAGTGGTTGGGTCACCAGAGAAAATGAATTTATAAATTAATTTGACGGCTCACCAGCAAACATTGCCACCGAAAAGGCCAACTTATAAGGTAAACTGTTTGCTGAAAACTCGACACTCGACGATGCTATTCCGCCGTCGCGTCGATTCCTCACCGCGGTTTATATATGAAAAAGCTGATTATTCGGCAAGAAATGTTCTCTACGTCTTACGAGGGCTGGATGTAAAGCTAGTGGACCTGGTGGGATAAATTCCCTGGTACTACAGAGGTGTGCTGCAAAAATAACTTCATCTTTGGCTTGACTCTTCACAATGTCCAAAATTATTTTCCTCAGAACCTCCTGTATGGAATTCATGTAAAAAAAAATCAAGTCAGAAAAAATACATAATTTTCATGAAGATTTAAGTTAATTAAAGTAAATTTTTCATTAAAATGCGAATAATATATCTTAAATGATTAATTAATATTCCTAAAAGTTTTAAATATGTGCGCCACGGTTGTACTCCAAATTACCCACTTAAAAACATTAAAGAGAAACACCGATAGCAGATGTGGCCTACTTCATTAGAAAAATATTGTAATATTCAGTTATTATTTTTATTGTAAACACGAAATAATCGTGTGTACATCATAGCCCCTGCCAGATTTGAACAGCGCGGCTGTCAACAGCTTATTTTTCCAGTGTGTTCTTTAAAAAATAGATGTTAACGACGCGTTTTAAAACAACTTAGCGCTTTGAAGAGAATTTTCATTTTACGATAAAATGGACGAAATTTTGCGCACCTATTAATTAATTCATGACCAAATCAGAACGCTTTGAAGACTGCGGTATTTTAAATAGATAAATGAAGAAAATAAGAGGTTTTAGAAAATTAACTAACAAACTAACGCTGGGGTAAGTAGAGAGGATGGACAGCCAAACAAATAATAAATCTTGGCAAACACTCCTTGCATCAATCATGTACATATATTGTCTCATATAATATATATATACCACCCTTCTGGTATTCTGATTCTTGACTCAAAGTATTTGTTTAAGTAGATGGTGCAATGACAGTTTTCCTCGGGCGCCCCTGACTTCTTCTACCATTTCATACCCCCTTCTTTGTTCATTCGCTCGCGCTTTATATGCCGAAACCACTTAAACTTCTCCTTCTTATTTAATATTACCTACGGTTAAATCTGACTTACATTATTTTGCAATTCTCCACATCTCTCAAAAGATCGAGTGTACAAGGTTATACCACGCGTACGTATCATCTTATTTCTACAGCATTCAATTAAATGAGCCAAAATAACGATAAGGTAAGGGCATTTTTTACTGTCATAAAGGTTAGTCATAAATTGTAAAGGTCCTCCATAAATTCACAAGCAATATACAATCCGCTTATAAATTATGGGAATAGGAGGTTTTCAAATATTCTCTGGTAATTCGTAACCCGGAAATGTTTGTCTCTCTTAAGAAAAAATTGTTTATTGTATGAAAATGTATTTTTTCTGCTTTCATTATATCTAACCATTTTTCGTAGAACATATTGTGGATATCCCCATGTGGAGATTTAACCTTTACCTCCCCGCGTGGGATAAAACCACTTATGATAGCAATAATTATATTATTCAGTTTCAAGGTCGCGCGATGTACGCACGCCTAAATGTAGTTACATACGGCGACAATAATATTATGTAAATATAGACGGGTGTGTACAATATTTTAAATGCGTACTTAAATTGGCTAAAGGAGGAGGTAGCACAACACGGCATAACACCCCAAAAATAAATATTAAAAAAGCGTACTTAAGTAATCGAAATATAAACATATTTTCAAAATTAATAATTAAAATAAAAATATGGATTAGGTATATTATGTTCACGCTGCACACAGCGAGCGATATCATGGGATAGGCCACTCCCACATGTATTTTTATATTATATCCTTCAACTGTAACATTATAGCTATTTATTCTTAGTAACAATTTTGATACTACAAGTCATCATTCCTAAGTAACCGCTTAAACACCACTCTGCACGTTCTTATTCGGAGATGTTTATGAAAAAGCAATTGGAAACGGCTATTGATATAAGATACCTAATGTATTGTATATTCCGACAATGCCCATCAATAATTATCCCATTGCAGTAGACAGAAAAGTTACGCTTTATTGTAAGATACAAACTATTTGCTTTTTTTTACAATAACTCTACACGGAAAGCCCTGAGGAAAAGATCCTCAGGGTCTTCGTCATATTTGGGGATGCTATAATTATAATAAAAATTTACTTCACATAAAATTAAGCAAAAAACATATGTGGAAACTTTGACTAGCCAACTAGGAATGGATCCTGTTTTAGGCCAGTCAAATTGACAAATTTCAAATTTATATCATAATTTCATATTACATACATTGTTTACTTACATAAAATATAATTTATAGAAGGAAAAAGGCGTTAAAAAGTGTTAATTATGTATTCCTCATAGAACCTTGAATTAAATACATAATTTTGTACTTTTGTAGAAAAAGAAGAGAATAGGTAAAATCTTAAAATCTTAAAAAACAAATTCAGTTTCGAATGCTTATTATTTTTAATTGGTAAACTAGTGTTTAAGAAAAGATTTTTATACATAGCACAAAGGGTAACAATTATTATAAGCAATAATTATTAGCCAGAAACACTCATCAACATTAAAAAAAAATAATAATTAATATTTGACAAGTTAAAGTATTCCACCAAAAAATGTAGACATAATTTGTCTCGACGCCATCTAGTGGGAGAGTTAGCACTTATAATGCATTTCTCACAAAAAATAAAGTTGGTTGTTTTCAGGTGAAAAAATGTAATAAGCAATAATTGTTGAATGAAACACTAGTATATATTGAATTATTTGGCGGGTGGGAGATAAGCCGACGTAGCTCAGTTGGTAGAGTAGTTGACCGGATATCAGAAGGACGCGGGTTCAAGTCCCGTCGGCGGCATTTATCTTTTCTCGGGAGATTTTTTCAATGTTGATGAGTGTTTCTGGCTAATAATTATTGCTTATAATAATTGTCGAATGCTTATGTTTGACAATAGATGAATGTTTGGTTATTTAAGATAGAATCTTTATTCAAATATATAATTTTGTACTTATAAGAAAAAGAAGAGAAAAAATAATATCTTTAAATACAATTTCAGTATCGAATGCTTGTGTTTGATAATATATTTATAGATGTTTGGTTATTTAAATATCATAATTAACACGGATGTTTAAATCGCTTGGAAAAATCTAGAATAAAGAATACAAAATATTATAATAAAAAGTGTGCTTACGTTTAACAATATTCGAATGCTTACGTTTAACAATATTCGAATGCTTACGTTTAACAATATTCGAATGCTTACGTTTAACAATATTCGAATGCTTACGTTTAACAATATTCGAATGCTTACGTTTAACAATATTCGAATGCTTATGTTTAACAATATTCGAATGCTTATGTTTAACAATATTCGAATGCTTAGGTATGTTTAACAATAAATAATGCCTAATATGCTTGCAATATGCTTGGTTATATAGATCGCTTGTAAACATTGATAATCAAAACATTCTTCAAGCGTGATAACAAAATAAAATAATTAACGTGAATGACGTGTCCCCCAACTATGTGGGGGGTATTTTAAGAAAAAGGAAGGAGGGGATACTCTGGCAAGGAAAAAAGAAAGAGAGGTAGGTGGGAATCTGGGGGTCAATATATCCAGGAGTGATGGACGTATGAATCCATCCCTCCTCCTAAGTCACAAAACTTAGCGAGCCACTTAGGGTGACCTATGGCAGGGGTATTGATTATCAAATAAATGGTTCCCGGGGCGACGGTAACAGTATCCGCCTTCAAAATTACCTGCCACAAAATTGGGGCGATAAATAAGACGAAAACCTTTCTGGAAATTTTCCCATTAGCTTCCGTTTTTTTCTTATTTTATGCGCATCGAAGCCATGACGAATGCCAAAGACGGCAGTTCAGGCCTATGTCCATACGTCACCAAATCAAATCATTCTATTGTGTTGCTGTCTACAATGTAACGGGATAATGCAGTAATAATTGATACATCAACTGTACCCACGATTTACACCTGAGCAATTTAAATCCTTGAACGTATCTTAACAATCTAAGCCTAACCTAACCCAACCGAGAACGCTTTACAACAGTGTCATTTAAGTGTGGAGATTGTGATGTGGCAATTACGATTAAGATGAAGGTTTTCAATGTCATATTTTTCTTGAACATATCGACAATAAATGCAAAGCAACATAGGAGTACAAATTCGGCGAATCTTCGTTGGAAACAGAGTGGTTAAAATTGAGTTGATTAAACTGGGTGATTGTAATTCCTCGGCAAAAGTAATTGCTAAAAAAGAAACTCCTAAATGAATTCACCAACCCAGGGGATTTATGTATTATAATATGTTTATTTTATACTTAAGTACTTTTTAAATAAATTTAAAAATAGACTAAAAGAGGAGGCAATTAATAGATGAAACCGAATAGACGATCAGATTTATCATAAAGATTCATCGAGAATTGGCCGCAATTTTAATGAGACATATAAAAAGCATTCTATTCATTTGACAATGTCATCATTGGCCACCTTCAAATCATCTATTGACATCAAATCATTTAAAGCTCCCTATCATTTTGTTCTATAAATTTATTGTTCTAAAATATTGTTGTAAAAACTTATTATTGCTGTGTAATGTATGCTATGTGCGTGTGTTTGTATGCGTATGTGTGTGTATTAATGTAATGTATATGTAAGTGTGTGTATTTATGTGTATACGTATATACCTATGTATGTTGGTGCGTATTTATATACATATACATACATGTATGCGTATGTGTGCGTGTGCATGTGTACATGTACTTATATACATAATTTTCTACGCATACAGTATAGAGACGGTATTTTGTTGTGTAAAACATATTCTACAGAATGTTTTCTTGGTATTATGAAGCGTATTATGCTCCATTATGTTATCAATGTTGTGTTGTCTTTAATTAGAGATATTATTAACCTTGTTTAATGTAATTTTATTTGTGTGCCTTTTGATATGAATCACTGTTGAAAAACCTATTTTAAAAAAAGTCTACATAAAGACGTGAATCAATGTCAACGGCGATATGAGGCATTATTATTGCCGCTATTACGCCATTTTTCCCCATAATTTTTTTCCCACAAGAAAAACAATAAATTTGCGCTTATAAGTTGGGGTCAGGTGTGACCAAACGTAAGTAATAAATGATTCGTGTGAACGAATATAGAACACCCTGTTTTAGAGCTAGGTGCAGAGTGAGATGGGCGGTGTGAAATATATTACTCAACAAGAACACTGTTTGAAACTAATGATGAAACACGCAAACCATCTGTAACTGGCTCAAACCGCCCAAACTTACTCTGCAATGCAAAGGAGACCAAACATGATGAATAGAGGTGGGGTTTTCCAAAATACATCCCGGTCTGATGATCGAAGACCCATCACGTGGCATGAATTTCCATTTCCTGTTTATAAAAAAGCGAACGACGCGTTAATTTTGTTATTGTAGAAGAAGATAACACTAATAATCTAAACGAAGATATGAAAGAGAACAAAATACAGCAAAATAAAAAGATAACGGTCACAACTGGGAAACGAACCCAAAATCTCACGTCTTACCGGGACGAATTAATTATATTATATTTTCCAATGTTTTAATAAAAATTCTTATTTTTATGTTTAAAAATTTGCTAAAAGCAGCCAAATTAGCAATTATTATATGAATGAAAACAAATCACTTTTTACAGAATTTATTTAATCATAATTATTATCATCTTTCGAAGTTTCTTAGAAGAAACGAAGAAACCTTTGGTTTTGAAACATGTAAACAAAGCATGTAACATGTATATTTTTGATTAAATGAGTGGTGTACATAAAGTGATTTGTTTTGTATATTAGAAGAAGTTAACAATAATAATCTAAACGAAAATATGAAAGAGAACAAGACACAGAAAAAAGGCAATGGTCGCAACTGGGACACGAACCCAGACCTCTCTGTCTAACCAGGACGAGAGAGGTGTAGGTTCGTGTCCCAGTTGCGACCATTGTCTTTTTTCTGTTTTTCTGTGTCTTGTTTTTTTTATTTTTTTATTTATTAACCAATACATATAGTATACAATTAAACAAAATATATATAATATATAATATTGGTGGTAACAATACCTCCCTAATTGAGAAATTCTCGTGTTTAGAGAGGGAGCACTATCAGGTTGACAGTTACTATACATACTTGACAGTTGTTACAATTTGGATGTATGTAGAACTACTTTTTTTTAAATTTATGCAATGAATAATAAGTTTGTAATTTTTTTTTTTTGTGCAAAATGGAATTTTTTTTTACAATAAAAATATAAGTTGGCCTTTTTTTTTTGTACATATACATAATGTGAATTTTCATACATAGAGAAAATAAAAGTTGAAATTTTTTTGTTCAGAATGGAAATATAAGTTGGCACATCGTAACACATACCTCATTGTTCTCTTTCATATTTTCGTTTAGATTATTATTGTTAACTTATTCTAATATGATATATTTCACTGATGGGAATAACCTTCAAAAAAGTATAAAAAGAAAGTTTTTCTATTAAAAATTGATTTAAAATAAAACAATAACTTTGTATACACCACTTTTATTTTTTATACTTTATGCCGACCGGGTTTCGCTACAACCGTAGCTAAAGTGGTGTGTACAAATTTATTGTTTTATTTTAAATTATAATGTCACATCACAAAGTAACTGCTTCATATGAACAAAAAAAAAAGATTTGTTTTTATTTAATTAATTGATGCCAGTTTTGTGATTATTGAAGAAATCATTATTTATTTTAGAATTAAATCAAAATACCTAAGCTAAAAATCGGTCCTGGGTTTGATTCCTAGCAACGACTGAATCTTTTTCTGTCTTTTCAGTTTCATATTTTTCGTTTGAGAGTCGTTAATAATGTCTTCAGTGATTAAACATTACATTTTAAGGTTTTACCAATAAAGTTATTCCACAAAAAAAAAATTGAATATTCTATTCTTCCTAGACTTGTAAAAATGTCAATAGATGTTTAAAATTAAAATTAAAAAATATTTAACATATACGAGTATTTATCCAAAACAACATCCATTTTGCAATTTAGTTCGTGTAGAATCTTGCAATCATGCACAAAGATAGCAGCAAAAAAGAAAACGTCGAAGTATGATACTGTTAAGCAGCAAGAATTAAAAATGTCAATTGTAAAATGAAATGATAACATAATATAAGGTTTATTGCAAAATAATATATGAAGTTAAATAATTTAAATGATGTGTAAAGGTTTAGCTCGATTAAAAATAATTATATCAGGGCGTGGACGAATCTCAAAGAAAAAATCAAAAGTTTTAAGATTGCTTTAATATTTTTAATGTAGATAATGAATTTAGCAAGGGCTGGCGTTTACACATCACGGCCAAGTATTTTAATTAAAGCGAATCAAAGGTAAACCATGATAGAAAATCTAATAACCTAATTTGATGGATTTACGATTCCGATGTTTCCGCCATGTTTGGTTCCGCTAGGAACCGCAAGTACATCCTCCCTTTAAGCCGCTTCTTCCTGACTGTCAAAATGAAATAGAGATGTGGGCAGCTGATCACTTTACTTGGTGCGAATCAAGAAACGGGGTAAGATGATTCATGTACCAAATCACCTGTTACAAAGCTGAAGGGGAAACAAATCACACTATTTAGGGTGAATTGCCTATTTAAAAAAAAAAGTCTGAAGGGAGTGGGAAAGAGGAAGATTGGGAAGTACCTGGCTTTTTTGTTATAACTTTCAGATCTGATGACCAAACATGACTATAGCCATTTCAAGCAATTTTCGGCTCTTAGTGATGGTCTTTTGCCAGTATCTACCACTCTACAATTGTGTTGACATTCATTGATTCGGGTGGGCCGTTTTGAAATAGCCAAAATAAAAGTTTATTTACGAAAATACGATTTAAAAAGTGAACTGTTTTAGTACTCAAGAGAGTAAAATAAAATTCTCTTCCACAATCTGAAAGCAGGCTATTTAAAATTCTCGCGTCCAAAAGAATTATGTTGATTGATTTTTGGAGTGATGAGCCGCGTAGCTCTCCCTCTTCTGCTTGAGTCACCGTTTCGAGCAGCCTTACAGTGTCCATCATCTGGATAGATATTGTACACAAAGCTGTCCGAAACGTTGACTCAACAAAGGAGAGGAAGCGAAACACAGCTTGTCACCCCAAAAATCGATCAACATAATCCTGGAAGCAATTTGGAAGCAGTCTTAAGTTTTCTAATCGTCAAAGTTACATAATGTTGTGCTAAACTAAATTTATTGGTACTTGAATTTATGTGGTTTCTTTAGAGGGGGGTAGGTTTTAAGCTGTACCCACGGCATGTAAAATATTGATTGTTCTGCCTGAAGATAATAGGCAAAAATGTTTTCATTATAATTTTAAAGCCATGTTTTGTTGAAAATGGAGACTGTCACAAAGAGATAATATAATAAATAGGGATCCTATTTAACTAATGTATTTTCATAAATATGAAGCGTACGAGTACACTTTGTGAAATAATATTATAAGAGTTATTTAATTAATAACATATAACTTTGTATAAACCACTTTTTTAATAAACAATATCGACATGTTTCAATAACAATGTTATCTTCTTCAGGATATGTTAATATATTATATTAACATATCCTGAAGAAGATAACAATTTCAACATGTTTCAATAACAATGTTAATATATACATATCCTGAAGAAGATAACAATATCGACATGTTTCAATAACAATGTTAATATATACATATCCTGAAGAAGATAACAATATCGACATGTTTCAATAACAATGTTAATATATTATATTAACATATCCTGAAGAAGATAACATTGTTATTGAAACATGTCGATATTGTTTATTAAAAAAGTGGTTAATACAAAGTTATATGTTATTAATTAAATAAAAAAAATAATGCCATAAAGTTAGTTTGCAAAGATTGAAGAAGTTATAAGAGTTACATTAAAGTATTATTGTTTTTATGTACAGTTCAAGATTTTTTTTTGGAAATGTTTGAATTCACATTTTCATAAAAAAATGTAGGAGGAAAGGATGTTACGTTTTTTGTTATGTTTTTAGTTGTACTAACGCTAGCTGTCAGATGATAACAAGGTTGGTGTAACCGACGTGTTACGTACCCTCAAAAGTTCTTTCAACGAAAAACATCCTTGGCGGTATCCTCTACAGTTCAGTGGTCATTTTTTGAGATTTCGCTCGAAATCCAAAAATCCGCTTGCCCACTGAGCTCGTTAGTACCGTACCGCCAGCGATCTTTTTCGTTGAAAATATTTTTATGTTTGTTTTCCAATTAGAATTTAAAGTTATTCTAATTGCAATATTGTATTAATAAAATACTTTCATTTTTCTATGTACAATGCCCCCGGTGCAACAAATAAACGCTATCATGCTCAGGTTGCCACCAGGGACATTTTTCAATTTATAATTTCAAACGTATTTTTTATGTTTCCTTTTTTTTTTTGACATATTGTTAAATATTTTAACTTACGATCCTTGTAGGATAATGAAACTAAGAAATTTCATTCCGCAGTCCTACAAGGCATCGAGGGAAAGAGAGCCTGAGTCTCTAGCCCTTAAATTACACAAACTAGGGCAAAAAATGGCCTTCAAAAAACACTTAGAAAAATTTCGATAAAAATATGTTTTTCCGGATTATAAAAATCCAGGTGCCCCGTAAGATGATGAAACAAACAGGTTTCATTAACACATCTTACGGGGGATCTCGTAAAAATAACACTTCATTGGTAAATTACCACATGTCCAGCCAAACGGCAAATAACTTCTTAAATTTTACGATTTATCTCAAAAAATGAGATAAATCGCCCTGACAAAAATCTAGTCATAAACAATGCGTTTATTTTACCATTGATTCAAAATAATTTACATGTATGTACACAATTAACTCTGTAGAATTAATATAAAATATACATTTTAAGCGACCGCCTTCAACGGTGACACCGGCAAAATAGGGTGCCCACATAATGACCGCCCTATTTATACCATTTGGTCTGAGGACGAAAACCCCTCCACTTTTTTTTTTTATAAAAACACTGCCCGAACGCTGTCGGGTACAAGTACCCCTTATATATGATGCAAATTTCCAAAATAAATATGATGGTTCGGTATTTACCATATTACAATTTTCAATGGTTTGTGCTTCGCTATCAAACCCACATTATTTGTGACGCCACCGGTTCTCTCCAAAAGTTGTTTTGTGGTTATTATATAACCCACAGTGACGTGTTTTCACCCCAAAAGCGTGGCCCCGTCCGGTCTATGCCACACGCGTGTGTAAAACAATCCCTCAGTGTGTGCTCTTTAATGTACAGTAACTCAGTTTAGTGTTAAATAAAAAAAAACCTCAGTGCTGTTTTTGTGTACAAGTTAAAAAACCTGGCCCACCCTGTTCGAGGGACGCGCAAAATACTTCCGTGCCTCGATTACCAAGATGGAAGAGTACATGCTAGAATTAAAAAAGCTTGACCCTCCAATATCCGTGCTTGAACAATACCTCAGTACACTAATAAAGCCGAATAAATTCAGTGTCCCGCCGATTCCACCCTTCAACTCCGTACCTAGCGCATCAGACGACACCATCGCCGCCCTCAACACGCCTCTTCCGATCGCCTCCTCCTCGGATTTCCCCCCCCTCTGGATCACCCCCAACCCTACCCACCACGACAGAAAACGCAAAGCCCCTAACACGCCCCCACCAAAATCCCAGACACCTACCTCAAACCGATTCTCCCCGCTAGAACAAAATGACACCGAGACTGTGACAAACTCCGACACAAACCAAACTGACGGTCTCGAGAACACTCGAGACCAGACCGACAATACTGCCCCCAGACCCCGCCCCATCAAAATTCCCCCCATAATTATAAAATCTGACAAAAATTGGAACTTTTTGAGACGCAAGCTGGAGGATGCGGGCGTAAACATCGCCAACGCAAAAGCCATCCCCCAGGGTATTGTCCTCCACACCAGGGACTCCTCCAGCTTCCGTCTCGCGACCAAACTGCTACAAGAGGACAAAACCGACTTCCATACCTTCCAACTGTCCGAGGACAAAACAACCAAAGCCGTCCTTAGGGGCATCCCTACCACAATCTCCGAGGAGGAGATAAAACTTGAACTGCTCGACATGACCCTGCCCGTCATCTCCGTCACCCGCATGCGATCAGGGCCGGACCGCACAAACGTCCCCATGGTCCTGGTCCAGTTGAGCCATGGAGAAGCTGGCCAGCAAATTTTCGGTCTTCAATCCATCTTCCACCTCAAGATCAAAGTGGAATACCTAGATAAAAAATCAGCCCCCACACAATGCCACAGATGTCAACACTTCGGGCACTCCGCCAAGGGATGCAACCTCCCCCCCCGCTGCGTAAAGTGCACATTAGGACATTTTACAGCGGAATGCACAAAGCGGAGGGAGGATGGCCCTGCCACCTGTACAAACTGCGGCGGACCTCACCCCGCCAACTTCAAGGAGTGCCCGAAGCGCCCCGCCGACCCTACACCCGTCGCTCGCCGAACTGAGGTACGCCCCCAAGTCACCTTCAACTCCCGCCCCACCTCCCACCACACCTCCTACGCTCAGGCTGCAAGCCCGAACCAGCCTACCCAACCCACCCCCCCACCCCCAGGCCCCCAAGCCACCCCCACCCCTGCATCAACCCCCTTTAATATATTTGATTTCTTTAAAAACATTAATTTTTCCAGGATCGGCGAATTCATCGCCGACCTCATCCCTAAATTCATTTCTGCCTCTTCCACGTCAGATTACCTCTCCATCATTTTCACAGCAGCCCCTCAATTCTTCGCTCTCTTTACCGTCTAAATGGCTAACTCTGCTACTATGTCCTCCGCGCTGCGCTTGGCCTTCTGGAATGCGAACGGTCTCACAAAGAGCTTACAGGAGCTTAAATTATTCACTAATACACACAATCTCGATGTACTTCTCATAAACGAAACACACCTAAACCCGTCAACAACACCAAAAATTGCAAACTATACACTGTACCGAAACGACCGATTACACTCACGAGGTGGTGGCACAGCCATCTTCGTGAAAACTAAACTCGCACACAAACACAACATCACCCCCACGCTTTCATCCATAGAGAGTACCTCGATAACCCTTTTTACCAAGCAAGCTGGCCCTTTGAGAATTAATTCAATATATAATCCACCACAAAAGACTTTGCAAAAGTCTGATCTTGAATTACTTCTCGAAGGACAAACGCCTACTATTCTGATGGGAGACTTCAACTCGAAGCATCCAAATTGGAATAGCAGGCGCGCAAACGCCAATGGTAGAATCCTCCTCGAATTCTCCAAATCCCACCCTGACCTAGTCGTCGCAGGCCCTGTGGATCCCACACATTTCTCCGCCCAGGGCCACCCACCCGACGTACTAGACATCGCAATTTTTAACAAATCACCCTGGATGTACTGTATCGAATCTATCAACGACCTCGACTCCGACCACAACCCCGTGTTGCTAACTCTCAATAAATTCTTAGACCCCTCCCCCCCCTTGCCCTCAAAAAAAACCGATTGGACATATTTTTCACAGATAGTCGGGGATAAATTATCCATAAATCACTCCCTCCAAAACTCGGCCGAACTCGACTCAGCGGTTGACACATTCGCCGAGACAATAATGTCCTCAGTAAATGAAGCCTCAAAAACCCTCCCGGAGCGCTATCAAAATCTCAAAGAAAACCTCCCAAACACAATTAAAGAGTTAATTAAAACAAAAAATAATCTTCGCCGCCACTGGCAAAAAAAATCAGAATCCCAAAGTCAAAACCAGTATAAATCGCCTTCAAGCCCTCATTAGGAAAAAACTAACTGAGCATTCAAACACCACTTGGAACATGAAAATTCAAGAGATAAATCCACAGGATGGCTCCCTGTGGAAACTATCTAAAAACCTCAAATCTACCCCCTCACCGAACCACCCCATTCACGCCGAAAACGGCCTCGTATTCGACGACCTAGACAAAGCGGAGGCGTTCGCCGACAGTCTAGAAAAACAATTCAGCCCCAGCTTCAAACACGCCAACCTCGATCACATTGCAGATGTCAACCGCCAAGTAAATAGTATATTTAACTCACTCCCCCCTACAAATATCCACTTCACTACCCCGGCCGAAGTCATAAGTGCTATCAAAGGCCGTAAAAACAAGAAAGCTCCCGGCCCGGACGGCGTCACAAACTTCGCTCTTAAAGCCCTCCCCCCAAAAGGAATCCTAGCAATAGTCAATCTTATAAATGCCGCCCTCAGACTGCGCTACTTCCCCAAAAGTTGGAAGCACGCCCACGTCATCGTTCTCCCAAAACCGGGAAAAAACCCCCTCTTCTGTGAAAACCATCGCCCAATTAGTCTCCTGTCAAACATCGGTAAAATTTACGAAAAAATTCTCCTCACCAGGCTCCTAAAGCATATTCACGAGGTATCCACACTACCTGATGAGCAACACGGTTTTAGATCTCAACATTCCACCCTCCACCAGCTCCTCAGAGTCACGGAACACATCATAGATGGTTTCAATACCCAGCGATCAACTGGCGCCATTTTCTTGGATATCGCCAAAGCCTTCGATAAGGTATGGTTATACGGCCTACTTCTCAAACTTCACAACACAGGCATCGACCCCCAATTGCTCGGTGTCTTAAAATCATTTCTCCACCGGCGTACTTTCCAAGTAAAATACAAAGGTGCTCTCTCCAAAATTAGATTCATGACAGCAGGTGTCCCCCAAGGCTCCTTGCTGTCCCCCGTCCTTTTCAATATCTACACACACGATATTCCCCTCTCAGAAGACCATAATTCACTGAAAGCTCTGTACGCAGACGATACAACGGCAATGGTCAGATACAGTTCACCCAGGATGATTACTCACCGCCTACAAGAAAATATAAACAGCCTCCAAGAATTTTATGACCTGTGGCGTATAGACGTCAACCCCTCAAAGAGCGTGGCGATCTTCTTCTCACGAAGGAGAATCGGCTCGACTCCAGTGGGTGTTGTGACGATGTACGGACAGGTCATACCTTGGCAGAATACTGCAAAATATCTTGGAGTCACACTAGACACAAAACTCACATGGACACCTCATATCAAAAATACACTCACAAAAGCCAGGAGCATCTCTGGAGCTTTATACCCACTACTACATACAAACTCCAAAACATCCCTCCAAAACAAACTCCTCTTATATAAATCCCAAATTCGTCCCGCCATCACATACGCCTCCCCAATTTGGGGGACAGGCAACACAAAGAGACTCGAACAATTCCAGAACGCTGCGCTCAGAAGATATACCAAAAGCCCTTGGTTTGTCCGAAATAGTATAATTAACTCAGGCACGAAAATCCCCCCACTAAAAACGCACATAGTAGATTTAGCCAAGACGTTTTTCTCTAAACTCGCTTCAAATTCGAACCCAAGCATCTCCCGTCTCGGGCATATAAGACCCGGCGACCCCCCCACCTACCCCTTACCTGTATCCATCACACATCCCCCCTGATGTGTGGGCTCTAATAAATGAAAAGTAAGCGCAACCAGATATACAAAAAATATAGTATTACATAAAATCTAAAATACCTACAGACAAAAAATAAATAATAATAAAATAAAATTCTTTCAAACCATTAAAAAAAAAAAAAAAAAAAAAATACAAAAAATTTAGTATTTAAAAGTCCTTAATGTTGCCAAAGGCAGCCCACACATCGGGTAGAAAAAAACCATCCTTCAGGTGACTACAAACCACAGTTCGCGAGAAAAAGGGATTGATTTCCCTGTAACTCGTCGTTTTAACAATATGATATTATAAAATAAATATGTTATGTTCAGTTCAAGTTCAATTCTACTCTTCTTGTTTTACTACTTCCTACCTCTGGAAGTCCTACTACCTGCTGCCTCCTGCTGAAGTTCTGCCTGGACGAGTACCTGGTGCCTGCCGCCATAGCCGGCCCTAACTCTGGGTACTCCCAAGGCAACCAGGCCCAGGCAGAAACTAGGCGCATCCAGGGCCACCACCCACTGGATGTAGGGAGGCCAGCTTTAAATCGACATCATCATCATCATTGGCGCACAAAAGGGAAGGAGTGCACAGCCACCGGTGCCCTCATAATTTACAGTCTTGTAAGGACGACGACACGTCCGTTACAGTTGGCTTCACTTAACACTAGCCTTTAAATATATTTATATATTTTATTCTTTATTTGAGTACACAAAACAGGCGTTATGCCCAAAAATGTACATACATGGATGATTTAAATTACAGAAATTACAACAAAAATAGTATTAAAAATAATTAGTTACTCGTAAATATGCAAAAATGAATGACAAACAATTATAGTTAAATGTATAATACAAAAGTATCACCAACAATTTATCATTAGCACCTGGATTTAGTAGGTACAATATTTCATGTCTCTGAATAAAGGGCTTAATATGCAGGAAGTCCTCGTCAAACGTCTTGTAAAGTAAATAGTCATTCTATCAGTAAACCGCAAACTATTCCGTGACAGTTGATCTTCCGACAATTGGCCCTCGTGCACACATTATACATATATATTTAAAAAAAAAAAAAAAAAAAAATATACAAATATACATATACAATATGTAGTCGATTTAGGGAAAATAAGGTAAAGTAAAGAAAATAAAACTTTGTGTTTCCGAAGGGGTGTGCAAAGAGGATGTAATGCCGAATATCAAAAGTTTAAAATATATTTTTATTCAAATTCATCAAGGATTATACTGCTTGTCTAAATACTGTTTACACCGGCATCCGAGTAGACAAAATCCATACTGTAAATAAATTCGTTTGATATCCATACCAACTAATTATTAAAGGTATTTTTTAAATCGATTTTCGGTTTGAAATCAGTAAATATTATTTTATAATAATTAAAATTTCCAGGGCCCAAATGTCAGGGATCAACTGTTGGGTCACTACCACAAACTATTGATAATATTAAATTAGTCAAAGTGTGCAATTCAGTATAAGTTAAATCTTCAGAAAACTAAAGTAGACAAGATTGGCGAAACTACGAAACACTTTTTTTTATCAATGTGAAGGATTATTGTTTCCATATTTTTGTCGTTGAATTTCAGTGCACCTTTTACTATATATTTTGGGCACCTTATTAGTGTTTGTGGTTTCTTTTTTTGGCTGTTCATTTTGGAGTTGTTTGAAGATTGGATATTTATTTTATGAAGAAAAATTTTTTTTTGGATTTCTTAGGATTTGACCGCTGGTCGGCTGAATGTTTGCAAATTAATGTTCATGAGGCACCACACTAAAGCGGACTTACGTTGGACCGTAGATTTATCGTATTATAGAATGAGTGAGTACCCATGATAGCCATAAATGATTTATCCTATAGATGTATGTGTTTATCTCTTTTTAGTATTTTCCGTTTCACCGAGTTTCAAATCACGACGGTGCTAAAGAAGTTTTCGCTTCAATAATAAGTAAGCTTAGAGATGAAAAAAGATGAGAAAGTTACGCTTACCATAAAAATCGAAACAGAAAAGAGGTGCAAATTTTATTTCTGTGGGAGAGTTTGTTCAGAAAACAGATTTCAACTATATAGATAAAATAAATAATGTAGTACTTCACACGTTCGTGTGTGCGTATTCAATATTATGTAAGTAAACATCTTTAAATTATTCAAAATGTTACTAATGTATTTGTTCAAATCCTTATTCAAAATTAAGCATATCCGTCGATGTATACACTACCAAACCGTTTGCACGACGATTCGCATTTCATTAAAATAATTCTGTTTCGACGATGAGGGTTAAAATATTGTGGGAATATAATATTATCTAATAACATACAGCTTGAGAAAAAAGCTTATGTTTTTATTGATTGTTGTCTCATCGTGAAAGAAAAAGTAGGCAAGTAAACTTCATTGTTTGTTGAGAAATAAAGATTGAAGTTTTTGCATAAATACAAACTCATAGTATCGCAAGCAAGGATATATTTTTTTATTCGGTGTCTTGATTCATATAGTGAGAGGTATTTGCAATGTTTAATGTTATATTGAAACACTCAAACAGTTTTTACATAACAAAATTTACTTTCAATTGAAAGTTCAAGGAGTTGAAATAAGCCAGGAAATTTAAATGTTCGCGATTATTTACATTATTTATTTGTTAAATGAAATGAAAATCAATCACTTAACATATTTTCACTCTACACCACTTATTTAATTAAAATTTTCAAATTGTCTCAAAACTAATGATATCTTCGCCAGGATAAAAATAATGGAATAATTTCTTAATTAATTAATTTGACGATGAAACCATTGGTAATGAAGCATGTTAATAAATGTATTTATTAATTAATTTTAAATTTATCTTGACGAAGAAACTATTGGTTTTAAAACTTCTTATTAAATAATTTAATTTGATTTATTTTTATTTTTCACTTATTGAGTAAAACCTTAAATTGTAATATTTAATTAAATGAAGACAATATTAGTGAAACTCAATCGAAAATAAAAAGTAATATTCATCCTAGGCTTGCAGAAAAGTCAATAGATGTCACATATTAAAAATAAGAATGGATAAAAATTTATCCAAGACACCTACATAGCATTTGGTTCGGGTTTGAATCTTGCAATCGTACATAGAGATAGCAGTCAATAAAATATGTTAAAAATGACCGAATCGAATAGGGACACATTCCCTCAGTTGGTAGAGTTGCGGCCCGGAAAGTCGAAGGTCCTGGGTTCGAGTCCCAGACTCGATGTGCCCTTTCCTGATTTTTTTGTTTCCAGATTTTCGATAGTGTTTAATTTTAATTTTAATTTTATCCTGACGAAGAAACCATTGGTTATGAAACATATTGACAATTTTGATTAAATGAGTGGTATAATGTACTCGTACAAAGTGATTTGTTTTAATCGCAAAAGAGTCATGAGTGGAAGAGTCGAAGTGTCGAAGAGTCGAAGAGTAAAATGGTGACTTTAGTTTTCTTTTGAATCTTTAATATTTTCTCTTCAGAGTCATAGAGCTATACAATTGAAGCGCCATTGCGCATTATTATATCGTCGAAACGTGTTACATTTGCAATAATCGGTGCGCACTGCGCGCAGTTTTTACTGCATTTTGTGGTTCCGGTCGGTCGAAGTTAGCGCGTTGAGAGCCTTGGAGGCCAAACCGAATTACTTAGTCAAAATTGACTTGTGCTTCGCAGCAATTTGAACCCGCGACTTTCAGATTTCTAGTCGAGAGCCTTACCCCTCGACTTAGAAGGCCGTCGAAGTGCATTATAATAAAGGGTACTCGTTTGATAACCTGCCCATTAGTTGGAACCTTGTGGTAAATTTTTATAATTCTTTGAAATATTCTATTTTTAAATTGTACTAAAACAGCAAAGGGGTT
This sequence comes from Limnephilus lunatus, assembly GCA_917563855.2. NCBI lineage: Eukaryota > Metazoa > Arthropoda > Insecta > Trichoptera > Limnephilidae > Limnephilus > Limnephilus lunatus. The sequence continues at coordinate 79,720,929 of OU830597.1, read as the reverse complement.
GCTTCTGACAGGTAGATTATGACAGAGGAAGCATATGCGGGAAAATCATTAGGGAAACAGTGGGTTAGAGATAGGTTGGAAGCCAGGTAAATAAAAATGTTTATATAATTCTAATATGTGGAAAAAAAAATATAACGGATAGATAGATACTTTAAACCGAAATGAATTAATTTAATCAACTTAACATGCAGTGCAAACACGCAATAAAAGATTGGAATAAACGGGATTGATATCTTGATAAGGACAGGCATCGAATAATATAATTTGTAGGTTCGTAGGGGACCAACGATATTTACGGTCGTCAGGTCACGCATTAGAAAAGGGTTATAAATTGTATGGGTAGAAAACAAATTTACGATTCTCCATCGCCAATCAGGCACTTACTCAAATCCTTTAACGTACCACTAAACACTTCCCTTCGGTGAGTTCTGGCGTTATAAAATTTATGCATTTTGTAATTGAATATTCAAGGTCAAAGTAACTATTTTCAGATGAAAGCGTCATTTGCAACATGAGCTACTGAGCTTTTAAAAATAAAATGAACGCACAACAGTTTTTTTTTTTATGTGAATACCTCACAAGAATCCCAGCTGTTCGCGTCCCGTCTGGAGCCCATCCAATTGGGGTATGTTCTGAGGCTGAAGGTAGTGGGGAGGTGAAGAAGTTAAGGATGAAGAAGTTGGGGAAGTACCTTCAAAAGTTTCAATTCTAAATGGTCGTCTTACACCAGGGCGATACTGAGAGTGTCTTCCACTCTGGCACGTACCGCAAATATACAATAAAGTAAATAAATAAAAAGAAAATACTTTGTTTTACGTCACTTTATTGATATTTTATAGTCCAATATTTTTTAGTTGTATCAATAAAGTGACGAATAAAAAAGTATTTTCTTTATAATTATTTAAAATGTCATGTCACAATATGTTTGGTTCTTTTGAAAAAATTTATACTGTTTGGTATTTTTAAAAGAAAAATAAAAATAAAACTTTATACTATATAGTATTTTTAAATGAATTAATTGTGAAATAACACAAATTAATCAAATAAAATTTATTTCGCCAGCCGGGATTCGATCACGAAAAAGAAGATTCTATATAAAATATGAATAATAATTGTCAGTAAATACTAATGTACTTCTAGGTAATATTTGCAATTATGATTAAACCTGAGTAAACCTAAAATTTAACCGTACAAATCTGCAAACTCCCCGGCACTAAGTGCACCCGGCTGAGCACGTTACATTATGAATGCATCTCATTCCTGCTCAGTGTATAATAATAATATATTCCACATCCAGTAGATTTGACGAAGTTTGTGAAGTTGGTGGCGTGACGTCATAGGCCCTGTGTTCGGCCAGAACGCTCGCCCACAGTGCGCTCCCGCGGGCAACGATGGCAGCTAAAGTATTCTCCTTGTTCTACCTATCTCATCGACCGGAAAACCCAAAGTCGCCTGTAATAGCTCCGCGATTTTAGGCCATATATTCTTACACGGTGGAATCGATTTCCTTTACGCTCGAAGATAAACTTACGCCGGCAAGTCTCATTTTCGAATGTACGTATCTACTTCGGTAAGTGTACAATTTGTTGAGCTTTACATTAAGTTCACAATATCGATTTTTCCTTTCTAGGTACTCGTTATGACGGCAACAAAAACAGTCTATTCTATCACACTTTGTGAGAATGTTAGAATATTATAATTTAGGTATATCTATTGTAATTTATAATTTTGAAGGTGGGTATGCGTACCGCCACCCCGGGAACCATTTATTGGATAACCAACACCAACACCCCGTCATAGGTCACCCTAAATGGTTCGCTACGTTTGGTGACTTAGCAGGGGTGCCCGGGTACACGGGGTGAGGATTGTCTAGGTCTTGGAGGCGAATACGTTTGCCCACCTACTAAGTGGCGGGCCGGGAGAGACTGGAGAAGTGAGGTCTAACCTAGTCCTTTCCAACCAGACCCTCTTGACCCATCACTTTGCACCGCAGTGGGAAGGATGGATTTATACGTCCATCACTCCTGGACACATTGGCTCCCAGATTTGTACCCATCCCTCATATCTTTTTCCTTCTCAAAACTTCATCTCAATCCTCCACACAGCATCTCCAAAGATGTCATAGGCCCTGAGGGATTTTCTCACCCGTATGGAGCTAATGTAAAAAAAGGTAATGTCACATTATTTACCATTAAAAATTCCTTTGTAGTCCACTGGTATGATTGCTGATTCTAGATTCAGAGGTTGGGGATCCCAATAAATTAAGAAAAACTTCGTTGTGACGTCAATATCAGATAGTAATAGAGGTAATTCATAGATGGCGCAAGAGGTCTAGCATCGACGATCGTTAAAATCCTATATCAATACGATATTGACCAAATCCGTCATCTACAGTCCATTATCAATATTTGCGAGCACGGTCTACGATTGTTAACAGATATTCCGACCGACGATAGATATTTTAGCCTGGCTTCCATAGTATCAAAAAAGTTTTTTTAATGTAAATTATGAATAATGTCTTTCATTATGCAAAATTACTGGCTTATTTATTGAGCGGATTGAACTAACGAAGCTCTTGGATATGAAAGAAGAAAAATTTATTCCGTTTGATCTTTGACAAATGAAAATGGTTACATCACATTAATAAAGACATCATTAAATAATTAACTCACGCTTAGTATCAAAAAATGAATGCGGACTTATTTCAATTCATGATTGCGGTTATTATTTCAATTCAACATTGCCCATTTATTAATATTTTTATGTAATTGATTGGCGTCTGACGTTTTGGGGTATGAACCCGTAGACAGGTCCGCCCGTGTTGCCAGCGTATATAGATTTTTATTTATTTTTCCCCTGACACTATTGCTCCGGTTATCAACAGTGAAACTGTGCTCGGTTTATCGATTTAAAATCTTCGGAAGTTACGCCAACCGATCCGATATCGATAAGTTATCGATTTCTCTTAAATAATCACATAGACCCACGGCGCGAGGAGCAGAGTCTCCCATTTTAGGAAATTTTGAGAGGTCGAAGAAAGTAGAGAGAAGTGGAACTTGGAGAAGACGAAGAAAGGAAAGGACCTGACTTTTAAGCTTCATAATATAAGAATATCGCCCAAGGAGATATCACTGAATAAAAGCCTGGAGTTAGTGAGGCCATGGAACTTCGTCTCTGTTGAAGGAAGCGGGAAGGAGAAGAGTAAGCTTGACAAATTCGTAGATGAATTTCACCATATCTTACCTAATCGGAATACAGATGATCACTAAATATGAATAAAGCCATTTCAAGCAATGTTTCGATTCTAACAGGTCTACGGCCTCGAATCGCAATTCGAAGGTCACGGGATCGAATCCCGGCGTGAGCAAATTTTTTTTATTTGATTAATATGTATTATTTCACTTAATTAAAAATAATATATAGTACTCGAATACTAGCTTTCACCCGCGGCTTCGCATTAAGGGAAAATTAGTGTATTAAGAATTTTTCCACGGGAATGAAATTTTTTTCCGGGATAAGACGCCTATGTTATTTCCCAGTCCTCCAATTATCTCTATGCAAAAAAATCACATCTATCCCATGCGTCAATGCCTATTCCTTTCCCATGCGTCCCCATTCCCCTCCCGCGTCACCTTCCCCCGCGTTCCACCCCCACCTTCTAGGCCTTCGCGCTAACCCCACCTCCTTCATTACCCTTCCCCGCATGCCTTCCCACCATACCACTAAAATATATTAAATACACATTTTAATTTATGCAAATTTCTTAACGCCAGAACTTACTATTATAAATAGCTTATAGCCTTCGCGTGAGTGCGCACAACAAATCACCGAAGTTTCATCGCAATCTTATGAAAGGTATGGAAGCGCATAACATACGAACAAACAAACAAACAAACAAACAAAAATTGATTTTTATGTATAAGATTTGCGGATTGTCTTGGTGTAAGACCACTAAAACGTTGCTTAAAAAGGCTTAAGCCGTGTTTGGTGACTAGATCTGAATAGCCAGTACTTCCTCACCTTCCCCCCCCCCACTACCTTCAGCCTCACAACATACCCCCCATTGGAGATGCTATAGTCTCACTGGGCCGTAATGAAAAGTATCTACCCCTTGGGAACGAGGTTACATTAATATTGATTTTTTATAACATTATAATGGCTTAATGCTATTGAAGTAGTAACCAATGAGTGTCCTCGTCCCTGACACGCGGGTAGATAGTATCCACTAGCCACTAAAGCCTACTTGTACCTAGCCTTCTACGCATACAGAAGCATGTCGACTATAAACAGGCAGACAGAAAAATGTTTTTATTTTTCTGGTATAATATTTGACACTCTCCTTATATGGTTATTCTAAATAAATTATTGGACCTGTAAGAGTGTAAGTAAGAAGAATAATAAAGAGAAATCTTTATTTCCCTTTTATAATAATATTAGTTTATGATAAAAGTTGAGATTCAGAAAAGTTTCAATATTGAAGAGAAAAAAGGCTTTAAGAGAATTATTATGTATTCTTTAAAAGTATGATAAAAATGGACATGCGATAAAGGAAAGTTCATGTAATATGAAATCTAATAAATTAGTGAAGATTATTGAAAATTGAGTATTTCGTCTCAGAATACATTTCCAGGGATACATTTACGTGAACGCTTTTAAGTCGAATGAATGTCATTAAAAACTTTTGTCGATGACTTATATTTACCTCTCTTATTAGTCCGATCGAGATCTCGTAAGTATGTCATCGACGATTGTTCTCTTCCTTCTCACACGTCTCGTAAGAAAATGAAAAAGACAGAAGATACTAGAACGATGACGTCACGTACAACCTCTCGCTGGAATAGTACATAAAAATATCACAGCTAGGCGATAGGAATTTTGCCTCAAGGTACCTATTATGGAAAAGCAATTAAAATTTAGAGTCTCCAAAAATCTATAAAAAATTACTATAAAACTAAATATTTAATTCCCTGTACTGTGAAATAAACACAGGCAGCTTGCAAAAAACAAAATCAACAATTAAAATCAAACCACATCTTCCAACTCGGCTGGTCACCGTGGAAGATCAAGACCAAAACCCTCTGAAGAAGAAATTCCAAACTTCCTCAAAAATACAAGAAGTGACACAAACACAAAAAGTTCTTAACCCTACGAACAAAAAAAAAGATGAGCTTTTCATAGTAACCTACAACGTCAGAACTTTATCTACTCACGAACGTTTAATCAAACTAAGCGAAGCAATAAACGGAATAAAATACGACATAATTGGCTTGTGCGAAATAAGGCGTCAGGGCACTTTAATAGAAGAACATAATAATTTCATACTATGTTACACGGGCCACACACCTGGTAAATATGGAGTCGGATTTATAATAAATAAAGTTCGCAAGGAATGGATCGAAAGCTTCACAGGCATTAGTGATAGAGTAGCACTATTAAACTTAAAAATTCAAGGACTGGCCATGTCACTTATACAAGTATACGCACCGACCGAAGCAGCTTGCGAGGAGGAGATTAACACCTTCTACTCGAATATCAATAAGGCCATCGACCAAGCTTATAAGAACTATCTAATAATAGGTGATTTAAATGCCAAAATAGGACAACCAAGAACAGACGAATGTTTAATAATGAAACCAAACGGCTATGGCGAAAGAAACCAGAGAGGCCAAAGGCTAATTGACTTTGCCCTTGAACACAAACTTGCAATTTTAAATACTTTCTTCCACAAAAAACCGAACCAAAGATGGACCTGGCGATCACCGAACAGTAAACACAAAAACGAAAAGATTACATATTGTCAAATCAACCTAATCTCTTCCAAAATATAGAAGTTTTAAACCTTAACTTTCCGTCGGATCACAGACCAATCAGAGCAACTCTGTCCATCAAAAAACAAAATAAGAAACGCACAGGATATAAAAACAATAGATATTCATCTCTAAAAACTGAGCAAGAAATAATAAATTATAAACAAAACATTTCATCTCATTTACAAGATATAAAAATCTGCCAAGGAAAAATATCAGTACAGGCTTATTACAACACATTAACAAAGACTATATCTCAGAGCTTACAAGACGCTCGAACACCTAACGAAATATCAAAAGGTACCCATAAAGTTTTAAAAGAGCGTACACTGGCACTTATCAAAAGAAGACAAGAGCTGCATCATGCTAAGACCAAAACTCGGGCCACAAAAAATGAATTATCCGCACTATACAAACTAATAAGTAAAAACATAAAACATGACTATAAAACTTACAGATCAAAGACTATCGAAAAACATTTGAAACAAGCGGGAAGCTCAAAAAAGCTCTTAAAGAATTAAGAACACATAAAAACTGGATAGAGGGTTTAAACAGTGAAGACAGAATAGTAATTAATCGTAAAGAAATCATAGAGGTAGCAACAGATTTCTACAAAGCTCTATACAGTGCCCAGGGAAAAGAGCGTACCAACCATAGTTATGCCTTTCCTAAAAACATAAACAAGAGCGGAAATATAACACCAATATCTGAAAACGAAGTAATACAAGAAATAAAAAGGTTAAAGATAGATAAAAGTCTAGGACCAGACGATATTACGAATGAAGCCATAAAGGTCGCCTATGAATTACTGACTCCACCCCTAACATATTTATTTAACCATATATTAGAAACAGCTGAGATACCATCGCAATGGTTGGAGTCAGAAATAGTATTAATTTACAAAAAAGGAGATCCAAAAGACATTGCGAACTACAGGCCTATAAGCTTACTTTCGTGTATCTACAAACTGTTTTCCTCCATCATAAACAAAAGAATAAGTGTTACACTAGAAGCAAAACAACCAATAGAACAAGCAGGTTTTCGAAAGAGCTTTTCGACAATCGATCATATACATACACTAGAACTAATAATGGAAAAATACCAGGAAAAGCAAAGAGTGCTCTACATCGCGTTCATCGATTATACAAAAGCTTTCGATACCGTGTCACACCCAAGTATATGGACTGCTCTGGAGGCTCAGGGAGTTGAACAAGAGTACATAGAAATAATCAGAAATATTTACAAGAGTAGCATAGCCAAAATAAAACTAGAATCTACTGGTCCTACATTTCCCATTAAAAGAGGAGTGAAACAAGGAGACCCGTTGTCCCCAAAATTATTTATAGCTATTTTAGAGTCAATAATAAATAGATTAAATTGGGAAAAAACAGGGCTCAACATTAACGGCAAATATTTAAGCCACCTGCGCTTCGCAGATGATTTAGTACTCTTATCAGAATCTAGCACACAACTACAAACCATGCTTGATTCGCTAAATGCAGCCAGCAAACAGGTACGACTGGAAATGAATCTTTCCAAAACAATGGTCATGACAAACAGCATAAACAGAAGAATATCAGTAGACAATGAAACTTTGAAATATACAGAAAAATACATTTACCTTGGAAAACAAATTGGCTTCGACAGAAAACAAAATGAGCTAGAAGTAGAAAGAAGAGCACAAATTACTTGGAATAAATACTGGTCCTTGAGAGAAATATTAAAGAGCAACATGCCAATAAATATCAAAACAAAATTTATGACATCAAGCCTCCTACCATGTTTAACCTACGCATGTCAAACTTGGAAATACACATCCAAAATCAAAAACAAAATTATAACCAGTCAACGCGGAATGGAACGAAGCATGCTTGATATTAAAAAAATACAAAAAATTCGCCACACAAAAATCAGAAAAATCACCAAAGCGAAAGATGCTCTGAGCTACGCTAAAAAACTAAAATGGAAGTGGGCAGGGCACGTAGCGAGGCTAGAGGACGACAGGTGGACTAGCAGGGCAACACAGTGGAATGGCCCACAAGGTAAGCGTCTCAAAGGCAGACCTCACACGAGATGGGCAGATGAAATAATAAAAATAGCTGGCCCCTGCTGGCCGCAAATAGCTCAAGAGAGAGATAAATGGAATTCTTTAGAGGAGGCCTTCACCTTCGCCTGAGAGAGGGGTTCTTGCTTATGAATAATTTAAGATATCTATGTAACTTTTTTCAACAAAATTGTAAATAACATTAACTATACTTTTTTATAACTCGGTAACTTACCTATTTGCAAGAAATAAAAGGCTTTTTATTAATTATATTATTTACTGTGAAATAATAAACCTTAATTTTAAGTAGTTTTAATCAGATGGCTCTCAAATTATGCAACAAACAAGAAGGAGGCATAATAATATTTATTAACACTATCCTAATTTAAATATTTTAGATATATCCTTTGAATTATAATTTTAGTTGTAATCCTTTACAAAATTTAATATTTGTGCTACCGTAGTAAATAAACTTGCCTCTAAATTAAATTAATATTTTTCCCCGACCAAAATAAATATGTTGGTAAGATAAAAAAATGCCCTTTGCAAAATTAAATCTTAAATCTATTTGGAATTTAATTTTCCCAAATCTGAATAAGGCGTATAATTTCGCGATACTAAGAATAATAAAAGAAATTATTTACTATGCCTTTGGTATATTAAAAAGCTATTTTAGTAAATTCGTGAATAAAAATAACGGAGAAACGTTTTCCATCTTCAAAATATTAGTAAAATTACTGAAAAATGTATTTTTTTAGACTATTGAAATTTAAAAATAGCACGATTTATTTGAGGAATTTGTTAATATACAGAAAGTATAAATAATCAAATTAATAAGAGTTACACCATTTAAAACAAATAATATAATTCAAAAGATTAAAACACAAAAAAAGTGCGGTTTACATATCGGGTGCTAGTAGAAATTTTACAACCAAAACATAATCAGCGCCCTTGAGGTGATTTTTCACGAAAACGGCGCTATATAAATTAGCCAAATATTTTTATTATTATAAAAAAATATGGTTACAATACGTGAACAGTTTTTTGATTTGAACAAACATAATTAATTTTTTTATTTATTAATTATTACATAAATGTTTACATGTTACAGTTTTTGCCATTTATTTTATCTACCATTCTAGACTAATGCTCGTGTTGTGATTTCAAATGATTTCATAATTCATACCATCGTAGTGTTTCCACACAAACGAAGTATTGAAATCCGTTAGTCTAAGCTTTGACTTTAGGGTGCACAGACTGCATCTGCACTGTGCAAGCGGGTTCCCTATAGAGCATCGGATCATTCCTTTATTAATTAATCAATACAGTTTTCTTCTTTTTAAAACTGTATTCTAATTAAACGAAGAAAACAAAAATATTTTATCTAGATTTCATCAGGCACCAACCCAACTGTCCAAATATCAATAAAAAAAATTTTTAATGACCAAAAAAAAATACATCGTAGACCAAATTTCCATTTACATAGTTTACTTCAAATAAGCTCTAAAATCACTGGTTAAAGTTGGCGGGTACGTCCTGTTAGACCTGGTATATAAGATAAGAAATTACCTTTTAAAATAATACTTAACTATTCAAAATAACTATAATAACAAGAAGATAATTAATTTATATGAAATTAGCTTTAAAATACTGTCGAAAAGGCCCGGGCAAATTTAATAAGTAAATGTTATTAATACGAAGCTATTAATTTATTAAAGTCTTTGAGACCTTTAGAATAGAGTTCCGTGGCTTCGGTTCCACGATTTTAATTATAATTAATTCATTACAAGTATCACTTTCTTAACCGTATTTCTTAGTAAAAAAAAGTTAAAAGTTCTTGAAAAGCAGAACATTATTTAAACACGTAAACTCAGAGTCAAGGAGCTTAATAATAATGTTTTCTAATATAATCTATATTTATGTTTTTCTGTTTCATAATTGCCTTCAGTAAGTATTTGTTTTACCTTATTATCTCAAATTCATTCGCCGTTTTAAGTTCAGTTAGGTATTTTTATATTAAATTTTTGATTCTTAAGTCATCTTATGATATTTGTAGTAGCTTCGCAACTCATAAATGAAATTAAAATAACTTCTTGAGAGTGCTTGCGTTGTTCTCTATTTTCCATTAGAGAATGTTTACTAAATCAGCACAGATATATTTTATTTTATTCAGCATATTAGTTAAACTAAGGCTCATACATAAAAAAAATTTTGACAAACCATTACACAACATATTATATGTATTATATATATTTTATTAAAAAATATATTGGACAAACCATTACACAATTATATTACTTACGAAAGCAGAAAGTCGAAAAACCTTGTCGGTAAACATTAAAAAGAACGGCCTTCGTGGTCAAGTCGACGTCGGCGGTGCAAATGCAAGTAAATTGTTTTTGATGGATTCCTGTTATTTCACAATATAATCCTCTATATCTTTTATATAGGTATATTTTCTCTATAATATGTCAGATTATTAGTTTTTACAAAGGTAAAAATGCTCTTAAGTTTTCCTATGATAATATGAATGGTGTTAATCTTCTTCGTGTATCACAGATTCGTGATCTTGGTATCATATTCCATGAGAGTCTACAGTTCAATGTTCACATCGATGAAATAACAAGTGATGCAATGAGAATTCTTGGTTTTATTTTGAGAATGGGTGCAAATTTTAAAAATGTATCAACATTAAAAAATCTGTATTGCTCGTTAGTACGAAGCAAATTAGAGTACAATTCCACCATTTGGTCACCATATTACAAAATCCATTCTCAATTATTGGAAAGGTACAAAACAAATTCCTTCGGTATATTAATTTAAAAATGAATATTCCAATCGAACTTATAAATTATAATAACTTACGCGCAGAAACCAGACTCCTTAAATTATCAGATAGAAGAGTGTTAATTGATTTGTTATTTTTATTCAAAATTATCAAATCTTTAGTTGACTGCCCTAATTTATTAGAATTAATCTGTATTAATGTACCTGCTAGACTAACTCGCAATAAAGATATTTTCAATTTTAACAATACCCTCAATACTAACTATTCTATTAATTCACCAATCCCTAGAATGCATAGCCTTGCAAATAAACATTGTGAATCTATAGATATATTTGGTGTTGACATTTTTGCAATTTTCAAGAGACAACTCATCTCTATTTTATCTGTTAATAATTAACTTTTCTTATTTTTGTTCTTTTCATAAAACCTCCTCTCATTTAAAATCTTACCAGTAATTTATAACCTTATTTTATTTTATTTTGCTGTTCTATTTAGTTCTATTTTATCATCGTACATTATTATACACATATAATTGTTTGTTTATACCTACTAACTAGCTTTTACACATTGCACTTTATTGTATTTCTGGTCTTATTACTGATTTTTTCTTATTACTCATAGTATTTCATTACTTTTATGATGTTTAATTTTTTTATGTTTTTAATTTCTGTTGTAAAAGCCCACTAGGGCGTAAATAAATAAATAAATAAATAAATAAATAAATAAATGAGTATATTTTCGGCACGTTCCAAAGTGGAGGATACTCTCAGTGTTGTCCTCGAGTAATACAACTATTCAGAAATGAACGTTATTAAACGTTACTTGAAATGGCTTCAGCCGTGTTTGGTAGCCAGATCTGAATAGTCAGGTACTTCCCCATATTTCTCTTTCCCATCTCCTTCCCCTCACCACTACCTTCAGCCTCACTATATACCCCAATGGTGGATGACTGCCGGTCGGAAGCAGTTGTGACTCTTGTGCAACTCTTGTGCAAAGTGTCAATAAAAAACGCAAGGCATATGGAGTATATTCTTAAACACCGCTAATTTAATTTTTAAAAATAACACCACCGTTAAATCCATTTTAAGCAACGCTTCCAGTCAAAAGTTCATACTTGTTTCTGTGTGAATGAGACGGAATAAAACAAACAATCGACTTAAGGTTAAACGTCACGTACGTTATAATCAACGCATTCACAGATGGCGCCAATCAAATTATTTTTTAATTTCTTTAAAATATTAAGAAAAATTAATTGTTCGCGCCTGTACATATTTAATTCGAATATAAATAAATATTTTAGTCCGTAAACAAACCCGAATCTTTGAAGAAAGGCTGAAAAATTCCATTTTGTATCGGTGACTCAATCCAATATTGTATTTTTCAGCCTTTCTTGAAAGACTTGGGGTTGGTTATGGACAAAACTATTTATTTATATTCTAATTAAATATGTACGGTCGCGAACAATTAATTTACTTTAATATTTTAAAGCGTAACATGCAAAAAGCATTAAAAACCTAAAATAATTTGATTGGCGCCATCTGTGAATGCGAAGATTATAACGTACGTGACGTTTAACCTTAAAAGATTTGGCTCAATATTTCCACAGAATGGTTAATTAAATTCTGGTTAATTAAATTCCACAAAACGTGCCGAAGGCTATAGAATAGTAAGAGAAGATTCGTGATACCCGTTTTCAAGTTCCTCGGCTTTCTTACATCCCCAGGGTACCCAAACAAGGTTGTTGAAGGACATGATTTGAGATTTTCACGTTTTATCGCGATTAGTCTTAAGAGGAATTATGTCGTATTGCGCTTTCTCCTTCTTTAGTCAACGTTTCGGACAGCGTTACAGAACCAAGGAAGATGAAGCGCAACACGGCACAAAAACCCAAAAATTTATCACGATAAGGTTGTCGAGAATCGTTAACTTGAGTAAGTAATGCTGGGAAATTATGTTTTACCTAGCGCAGACCCGTGAAAAATTACTGGATTTTTTGATTTATTAACATATCAGTCTCATTTTTGGAAATGACCAATAAAATATTTTTTTGTAAAAATATTGTATTTCTGGTGGATAGATACATTATCGCTTGTCAGAATTCTTCAGTCAATTTCTTCCAATTTTGAATAATAATTCTTCTATACTACTACAAGTGCTTTCAATATTATTATGTCCAATAATAAATTTACCAATGGCTAAATTTAATTTAAAACATTATTTTATTATTTGATCATCACATAAATACACAGCGTGAAGACACAGTAGAACCCTAAAACATCAAAGGCTGGTACAACACACGATTAAGTAAAACAAAAGGAATCCGACAAAAAATATATTAAAACGAGGTATCTCCACTATTAAGTTAATAGGATTCTTAGCTCCGCATTACAATCACTCAGACCATAGGTTCTCAACGTGGGCGATAACGCCCCCTTGGGGGCGTTATAGACCTTCAGGGGGGCGGTAGAAGATCAAGAGTAAATTGGTGGGCGTTTCAGACTTTCAGGGGGGCAGCAGGGGACCCCAGAGAAACCCATCCCACCTCATCCTCTATCCCATTTTGCCCTCTCCGTTATGGCAAATGTAACCCCACCGTGGTATCCCGTTACGCCCCCTCTGTTGTGGCAAATGAAAAATGTAACCCGTGGTGGTATCCCATTACGACCCCTGACGAGTTTGGGGGCTTTGGAAATAAAAATATTCTCAAAGTTGGCGGTGGGCAAAAAAAGGTTGAGAATCCGTGACTCAGACAGACCCATAAATGAAAATAGTATGTTTGATAGAGGAGTTATAAAGATTTATTAAACGCAGTTTTGTAAGAATTTAAGTCAACAACTTCTTAAAAGATAAAAGTAGAGTATTTTATATCTGAAAATCATCCTGAACATTCGCTATTTGGTGAATTGAACAAAAAATAACTGAACGTTACTGGGGTGCATTGATTTTATCCAAGTATTTTCAGCTTCTTTAATAGATGTCGATAGGTTAGAATTCCTGCCATATCACGGCAGATGATAGCTGAAATAGTATTATCAGAGGAGTAACGTCCAACGCCGTTCGTGCCTTAGTTACGTTACGACGATGGCCGAAGGCTTCGGTAGGATAGAGCGGGCTTCCGCTGTCAGAACGATAGAACCGCCCGAGCATTACAACTATATATTATATAGTCTAGTAAGGACATCTGTCCAGAATAATTTGAAATTCTAAATATTCACGATAACTAATAAATTAGTAACCAATCGAACCTTAAAATTATTGAGAGAAACCCAACACTTCTCGAGTTGTGTACCTAATAAACGTAGAAAGTTTTGAGACAACAGTTATGGGAGCCAAATTCAAAAGAGTCAATCATTATTTTCAGCCCATCTTCGGTAACCACCTTTAATACCATAATATGGGCATTTTAAAGCTCTAATCCACCAAAAAATATGTTTAAAGAGTGACTGTTATGCATATAAACAAAACAATCCGGCTGTTCATATGAATAGAAGTAGAGAAATGTCTAGAATTTGGTTGTAAAATCAAAAAACCTCTCCTGAAAAAATTTGCAAAGTGGTCTACTAGAAAAGCCAAGTGTGATGGTTTCAGTTTCAACAGTAATATTTTCTTGGAGGAACTACATAAATATTCAATTTTATAGGAAAAACTTTCTTTTTATAACTTTTTTGAAGGTTATTCCCATCAGTGAAATATATCATATTAGAATAAGTTAACAATAATAATCTAAACGAAATATGAAATAGAACAAGACACAGAAAAACAGAAAAATCACCATGTTCGCAACTGGGACTCGAACCCAGACCTCTCCGTCTAACCGGGATGAGCGCGTTAACCAATTTCGTCATTGCCACCTTCTGTCAAACCGTCATATTTGTCAATCTCATATTTTCAAATTTTAGAATTAACATTATTATCTACTAATTATTTTTCCATATTACGGGCAACTTCCCTTTTCATCTATTGGTTTGTAACCTGGATAGCGATAGAAGGTGGCAATGACGAAATTGCCGGTTAGACGGAGAGGTCTGGGTTCGGGTCCCAGTTGCGACCATTGTCTTTTTTCTGTTTTTCTGTGTCTTGTTCTATTTCATATTTTCGTTTAAATTATTATTGTTAATTTATTCTAATATGATACATAAGTAAATTGTTTTTCACCTCCTTGATTGAAATATTGCTTAATTTTAATAAAAGTCCTAAAATAAAGAAATTAAAAATATGGCAGGTTTAACGTACATATATAATACAGCAATTAAAAATATAACAAGTTCCTACACGTATTTTCAATTAAGTGAATATATATGTTTCAAAAGCCAAGTTCCATATAATCATAGCGCGAACGATCGATTATTTATACATTTGTTATAATTCTGCCATTTTGATATTAGTTGTAATATTGACATTAATCGTCTAATTTCAATGGGAAAGGAAGCAGGTGTCTCCACACAATACAATAAATCCCAAAAAACCAATATACTCGGAAACTAAAATTTGGTTCATTTGAAAACTAGATACATGATAAATATTTGTAGTCTACGGTGGATACGTTTGAATATAAATTTATTAAGGAACATGACGTATTACTTCAATTTATATATGTATAGGTGAGTGTACGTACGCAATGTATTTTTATTTTTTAAATACATATTCTTTTAAATTTAATAAAAGTAAGTTATTATCAAGTTATGCAAGTATTTTAGTATGTATTTTTGTTAGAGCTGTTTCGACTTACAAGGTCATTTTCAAACTGACAGTTTGAAAATGATAACAACTTATTATTATTAAATTTAACTTGACTAAATTAAAAAAAAAATGGAGTTCGACTAATTAAAAACAAAAACAATTAATAATGAGTACACACTGTACACCTACTATATAATTTTCAAGTCTCACTTATTATAAATTGAAATTTTTTCACAGGAGTGAATTGAAATTTTAAAAAGTACGAGCATTTCGTATCTCGTATGTATTAGTAGAAATTAATAAAAATCAATCGGTTTTATCCGGAAATTACGTGTCATTGCAAATGTGTAATATGTTTTTTTGGACGTCTTAGTTTTAGTAAAAGTTACAATCATATAACACAAAATAATATTATTGCTTTATTACAAACATAAACATACAATTTGACTTGACCATTGACAACACAAAAACAAAATTGGTAAAGAATCTTAACATCAGTGTTCAGAGGTTGTAGCAAGTGATCAGTCCGATCCTGAATGCCGGTTTTGATTGACATAAATGGCGAAAGAAATATATTTTTGGGTGAATAATAAATATACTTCAGAATAGGTACTGAAATATTCAGACCAATTCACTTCAGACTGTCCGAAATCCTTCTTTTACTGAGATTCAAAATTCGAGATTTGAAAAATATCTAATGTTTATTCAAAATTTGGGAGGCGGGTATGGGCACTGCGAGCCGCCCCGGAACCCATTCATTAGATATTCAACATTTCTGCCTCATGTCACTCCAAGTGATTCGCAAGCACGGGCGTTCACCGGGAGAGGTTAATTCGGAGGCGTCTACTAATATCTACAGGAGTTCCAAAAATTGAACAAATCGGACAAATATCTATGAGAACCAAAGTGAGGACGAATATCTACAGCTCAAACTGCTGACTAATATCTATGAAACAGGTGATGTTGACGAATATCTACACCACTGGCAGAGGTTGGATTTGCATTTATGTATAGCATATTGGCGTAACGTATTATTGCGTATGCAGTTTAAAAAACTTAATTTATGTTAAATTAGGTTAGGTTATGTTAGTATTACGTAATTGAAGTAATTTATGCTTTTCCGTACAACTTCTTGCTCAGCTGCCCTTTGTAAATATTAGTCCCACCTACGCTTTATAGATATTCGTCACCACTGGGACCGTCATAGATATTTATCCGACCTTAGCTCTGTAGATATTAGTATTCACTCTGAAGTTCATAGATATTTGTCCAACGTATGAGCTGTAGATATTCGTCCGACATACAGGCTGTAGATATTAGTATCTGCAGTCGTTAATTCATGCGCCAGCCCCCTAGCTGTATGATGGGCATGATCGGGAGAGGTCGTTTTGGGGAAACCTTTTGACCTCTCCAGCTGGTCTATCTCGACCCATCTTCTTGCATCGCATCGGGAGGGATGGATTCATAATTCACTCCTGGACACACTGATCCCTAGATTCCTAACCACTCCTGATACCTCTTTCTTTCTCAAAACTTCCTCTCGTTCCTTTCTTTAAAAGGACATTCCACACAGCATCCCAAAATATGACATAGACTCTGAGAGAAATTATTTTTAACATGAACTGCCTGTTTGGGGTTTATGTAAAATAAACGCCAGCGGCTGCAACCAAGACTCACTTTAGATATAATATTATTTTAAAATACTTCTGCTTCAAATATGGTTATTGACTACGGGTTAAATAGCAATGTTTAAAATTCAGAAAATTTATTTTGTTGTTTAAATTCTCATACGGTATAAACACTACATACTTAACGATTCGTTAAAAACGTATAAAAGCGACTTGCTTCCACTTAAAAGCATTTTTGTAAAGTATCCTGGTAATTCACATTTCAGAAACCGTCATGCAAATGATCTGATTTCATTAGGTACGAATTCAAAACAAAGCAGCACAATTTGAGAAATTATTCTAGATCCGTAAAGCCGCAAACATTAATACACGTTAGTTGGATATTCGTATACAGCACGTGCAGAACCCACAAAAATAAAATTTAATTAATTATTACGCATTTATATTAATTAAATGAACTTCGTGATCTTTACGTAACGTGTGAAAACGCTTAATAATTTGTTGGGGGTCACTTGCGTTAAGGGAACACAAAAGTAACTACAACTCTTTTCTGATCATCATCACCATCAGGTGTTTAATTTTTTATTTCATAATAATAATAATAATTGGATAATTTGTATAGCGCCGTCTTTGTGAAAAATCACCTCAAGGGAGCTGTACAATTTATTAAGAATTACGCTTGGAGAAGATACGGCTTTGCACGCGGATGACATTCTATTTAAAACACTAGACATTGCACGTTTTTACATTTGCTACCCCCATCATTATAAATATTACATTTATTAAAAGATAAGTGACAAAAGTAGAGTTGATATTTATTTTGAAAGACTGAAAGATTTATTTTGCAATCCATCTAGGCGCATATTACAAAGCATACTTATTTATACTCGTACATGTTTATTTCAAAATGATACATGAGTACAAAGTTCGGGAAGAAAGCAATTAGTAACAAAACAAGCGTTAATAAAACAAATTACATTAATGAAATTGTTCGAGATTAAATGTTATTCTCGTGTCAGGCATCTCAGATCATATACGAAAGACACTAAAATCTAAAATCAATATATTTAGTAACATATGTTACAAAACCAAAAAAAGAGTAAATTAAAAACTAAAACCATAAACCACTACATAAAAACGGATTAGGGACCAGGCTAAATAACTCAGAGTTACGAAAAACCAAAAACATTTTTTTTTTAATTTTCTTTTTTTTGCTTTAGTGGTTACCTAATTTGTGGGTTTTTCGACCACCATGCTAGGCACATGCCCGTATTATTGTGGTCAAGAATAGCAAAGTCATTAACAGCAAAGTAATCGACAATCAAATAAACCTAAATAAAAGTCCGATACTTAGGAGTACTCTCTTCCTAATCCACCAGATACTCCTACCCCTATCACCTACACTGGAGCTCAGCCCATTTTTGCAACCCACTGTCAAAGTATAATATATTTATAATACATGTTTCTGAAATTGTAGATTTTAGGGTTTAGTGGAGTATTGTACTGAATCTACGGTTGAAGAAAAACCCGCTCGGCATTAAGAATACAAAAAAAATTAAAATTGGTATTTAAGTTATCGTTTTAGTTTATAATAATAATAATAATATAATAGTACAAAATATGCAATGTACCTGCAATGAGTTTAATCGTTAATAATAAGTGTAATTTCATTTATAATCCTGGTTTCTGCTGATGTACCCACTATGATGAAATCAAAAGCTGGTATAGCAGATTTCTTTTTATAGTACAAAGGAAGAAAATGTCTGATATGTGTATCCTGTGGCAGTTGATTTATGATAATGAAGTTCCGTGATCAGTGAAAACTCCCTTTCATCCCAAGCACTTTTATTCCGCTCCATTGATGCTGGCCCACTTCTGGGTGGCATCAATCCACGTCTAACACTGTCTATGTCTTCCTGGTTTTCTTATTCGACAGGTCTACCTCAGCGCGATCACTCTTGGAAACCAATTTTCGTCACCCGCTATCCGAAGAAGGCAATCAAATGTATCGTGATGGATGCCATCAGCTGCCGTATTCTCTTGGGCTGCTTTAAATGTTGGGAACAGAATCATAATACAATTTATAAATATTTTTCTAAAGATCAATCAACCCTTTATACTTCTTGTTGCAATTTCTGGCATTCAAACAAAATTGAAATGAGGGATTTAAAAAAAAATACTTTTAAGTTTTACGAGAATACCCCAACTGCTCCTGATTTTCATTTTAAATAATGGATTTCCAGGATATTTTTAACTAATTAATCACCACCCTTTGTTATGTTTGTCTATAAGTACTTTTTATATTTTTTTGTCTATTGCTCTTTTTGTTAATATTCATTAACTTAAAAATCATTTCTAACGAAGACGCCATAGGTTGTGAAACATAGTAACAATTTTGATTAAATAAGACAACGGTACAATGGAATCCCCGTTTTAAATATTTTGTGGGGCTGAAGGGAGTAGGGGAGGGAAAGAAATGGGAAAACTCTTTATTTTACATTAACTCCACACAGGAGGCCCTGAAGAAAATTATTTCCCTCAGGGCCTATGTCATCTGAGATGCAGTGTGGAGGGTCTTTTTGAGGAGAGGAAGTAATGAACATTGGTCTTGAAGAGACTCATGTTATAGGAAGAAGGAAACACAAAGGCCGGCAAATCGTTACGCAGCCGAGCTGTTGAACACAAGAACGAGTCGAAGAAGCGACCCGTTCTCATGTGACCAATGTCAACCGTGTACTTATGTTGGGAACGCGTTTGGCGTGTTTCCCGACTATGCACCGGTGCCGAAGGGATCAATGACGCTAATTCCTCGGAGCATCTTCCATTGAAATACCAGTAGAACAAGGATAGCATTCCCACCCAACGCCTGTGGTCTAAAGATTGAAATCCGTCTGTTAAATTAGGAGAAGGGTTTTTCTCAGGTATTTTGGGGCTCCAGACCAGAGGTGGCTGCCAAATTTAACCGTGGGGCGCATTTGTAATTTGTACCGGGTTAGCAGTTGTGTACTATTAAAGTATTTGCGGGCCCTGCACAGTAAGCCCAGTTTTTGAGAGGCTAACTGAACTCTGGCTTCGATGGAGCCCCCATATCTGAGCTGGTCACTTAGAGTTATACCAAGCATATCTATGCAGGGCCTGTTCGGAAGAATGCTTCCATTGAAGGAGACTAGATTTTCAATCGATTCCTTTTAGACGTAATCAAGCATCAAGCATGATTGGGTTCTTGAAACATTAAGTTCAACAAGATTATTACCGTCGAATATCTAGTAATTCATTTTTTTACCCGAAATGCAGGGGTAAGTTTCAACGATATTTCATTTGGTTTCCAATTGTTAAGTGATTAATAAATGAAGTATGACTCAGAATTCCTATACCTATAGCAAATACAATATTAAATTCAACAACGTACAGTACAATATAATAATGAACTGATATTTTATAAATTACTACGTACGTACAGAGCTACGCATACAAATCTGTATCATTTTGATTTCCATTCATTTATATTCAAGGTTGGCAGAACAGATTTTCCACCTGCTTTATTAAAGCGGTTCCTAAGCAGGTGGTATATTAGAATAAAGCGTTGAAAGACTCTACAAAATATTTAACATAAATCCATTGAAATTACACGCATTTGAAACACATGTTAAAACTTTCATTGGTTAATCAAACGTATGTTAATACATTTACAATATTAAAGAAGAATTTTATTCATGTCTTATTCCAGATTTTTACCAATCCATTGTAATAGACCTTCGGTTATGCATATTACGTTTAACATAATAATAATTGGACAATTTGTAGAGCGCCGTTTTTGTGAAAAATCACCTCAAGGGCGCTTATATTATAAGATGAGCACAAGGTGAAAATAATATGATATATTGGTTTTTGAAAAAGTAAAAACAATTTTGTGACGCACACCAACGTACACGTGGATTATTTGAACATAAAAGTTCATACTCAAACAAAAATAATGTGTTTAGAAAAGGCCGGCCAATTCTTTTCAAATTCATGACGGACAGAAATAAAATAACTTTCACAAAATACACGCCGAACTTTCTGATAATCTATTTATTATATTCTATAGTATTTTTAATTTACAATAGGAGATTCAAGTGATGCGGAAAATATTGTTAACATATTAAATTCAATATATCTATTTATATAAAGGAGAGTGTCCGTGCGTTTGTGGCCAGCGAGAGAGTGGCGTGTATTTGATTTTTTATACAAATCCACAGTTTATTCAGAGATTGATGAAATTTTACACACTTTTCATGAGTGCCGGGGATGTCAGCTAGTATAATATATTATAGAGGTTATATGAAATCAGGTTATTTCTTCATTTTTTATATTTATAGATATAGCTTGGGGCTATAAGATATTGACTTAACGTTAACCATATCCAAAGAGTAAAATCTTTTTAGTTTGAATGCTCAAATGTTATTATTATTTTAAAATTTAAAAAAATATAAATTCGTGTAAAATAAGTAGTAACGTAACCTTAACATAAATGTAAATAACTTATACTACTGTAACTTGGAATACTGTGTCCACAACTATAATTGAGTTCACAACTGTAAATAACACGTGCTTTAATATTGAGGCCAGTACTTTAAATAACATGTACTGTAATTTTAAGATCACAACTGTAATTAACATATAGATAATAAACTGTAATCTGTATTATTGAGTTCTGAACTGTAAATATAAATTGTAATTCTGAGTCCACAACTGTAAATAACATACACTGTAAGATTGAGCATAGTTTTTTTGCTTTTAAAACAAAAACTTCTCAAAAGACAGTAATTTAAATAATGTTCAAAGATTTATGAATAAAGGTGCACCGCACTTTTAGGAAATATGAAACGAGGTTAAAAAAATAACACTTACAACATCATGCATAATATATGAAACACAGCTGCAAAGGCCGTCTTTTATAAAACTGGCTGTGAAATGGCAGAACGGATTAACCCATATTATACCTTAGGAACAGTTTTAATTCTGGATTTAAATATTATATCACGCTTTTTTAGGGGTTACGATTGCGTTTACAATGAGAGTCCGTAAGTCCGTTAATTAATCTACAGGCATTTAAACTAACGGGAATTCGTTTGTTCCATTTACTAATTATATGCGACTTACTCCCCTTTGACACATGATGGAGGGATTGACGTTTAACGAAAATGTATGTTTTGGAAGCTTTGAATGACCTTTTTTTTTACTTTAATCCCGTTTATAAGTGACGAATAATAATTTAAGTGACGGACACATGAATCCATTCCTCCAACTGAGCTGCAAGTAGGGTTGCCAGATACGGGCTTATGTTTTCCTGGACATTTCCACTACTACTGAAAAAGAACGAGATTTTTTTAAACCAGATATCAAACTTTCATACAAATAGGCTCACAAAACACTGAGTGTGATTGCCGAAGCCTTTGTACGTCCACAATCCACATGTCATTTTTGCAGTTTTTACTAGCTGGAATTATTTTGTGTAATTTATTTCCCAAGCAGTCTAAACTATTTTAACTCAAACTATGTTTTACATTATGAAAAACTAATGCTACTTCTTCATTTACGATCGAAATTTCTTCCTTAGTATCTTTTTTATGAAAAAAGTGTCCATGCACCTTGAAGTCTTTTTGGCTGACGCCATCTTTTTATGCTTGACGTGAACCTACTGGCGTGAACCTACAACAATGCAATACAATACAAATTACAATACATTTATTTCGATAATGTGTACAAAAGCAATAGGTATACTTAAATACCTACTTTTACATTTCACTCACAGTAAAAAATCATCGACGCCAAATTGGCGTTGCCAATAAATATATCAAATTTAAAACATAATAAATATACCTAATAACGACGACTTACTGTCAACGCGCGGCGACCTTCATACTGAATTGCGATATCCGAGTTACAAATTGCTGTAAACTCATTTTTTTCCCAATCCAGTATTTAAAATCACCTCCCCTCGCACCTCACACACTCACTCTCACACAGGCTCTATGAGTTGCGTGTGTGATACGACCGACAACACATACCTACAGACCGCGGCAATATTTTTTATTGCGTTGTGCGTTGCCCTGTGGTGCCGTAATTTTTGGAAAAAAACTAGTATTCATGAATTTCGGGACAGTAAGCTGTAATTACTGGACACGGGACCACACGCAAAATTCCGGGACTTTCCCGGAAATCCCGGCCATCTGGCAACCCTAGCTGCAAGGCGATTGGTCGAGATCAAAAGGTGTCATAACATAACCGCCTCCCAATGGTATGAAAAATTGAAACCCACTTTATAATATTTGTCAGGAGAAAAATTAAATGGTTAGGTAAGTTTCGTATTGAAAAAATATATTCTTTTGTAATTGATGTAGTTATAGGAAGAACTTTAAGATTAAATAAACAATTATACGAAATACATAATATTTTTTGCAATGGAGTCTATCTAATAAAGTTCCCACTTACCGAAAGGTTACCATAGTTACTGTTTTTTACCAATAATATGTTCGCAGGATTGCTTTGTTATGCACTTCATTGTATGCACTGCATCATCGATTTCTCAACCATTTTCATCGAAACAAAGAACACAATGTGAACTTCTAAAAATGAAACACAAAAGCCACAGTACTAACTAATAATAGTATTTTCCCCATAAAAACATTTCCAGTTGTCCAGATCCAAAAACAACAGTTAAAAATGTCAACCAGTGGAAAAAAAAGTTTATTTTATTGTAATACGACCATTTTCAATTTTCGGGCCGTCTCTTGGGCTTGCTAGTGGGGAATTTCAGGGAAAAGCGTATGTATATTGTATGCATGTTTGCCACCAACATTTGGTAAAATACTTTATCATTACAAGTTTCAGCTCGATTGGATGTCGGGAAGTGGGTTATTTTCACTTCCAAGATTTGCATTAATTCTTCGCAAAAAGAAAATCAAAATTTAAAATAGATTTAGATACCTAGATACTTAATTTTAAAAAAGTGTTGCTTACTATAATAATTACTTTAAAATAAAATAAAAAATAGAATAAAATAAGTTATAATAATTATAACTTATTTTATTTTATTTTAAAGTAATTATTATAGTAAGCAACATTTTTTTAAAAATTAAGTAGGTATCTACATCTATTTTGAATTTTGATTTTCTTTTTGCGAATCAATTATTGTATATTTGTGTAATTTTATTTATTTTATCCAAATACTCCTAAATTAAGTATATTTATGTCGTTTAAAACATATATTATGTACATCGTTAATATGAATATTTTCTTTGAAATATTATTTCAACCCATGGTGGAAATCCTATGCAATGATAAGATTTTAAATCCTATACTACCATTTCCCTACATATTAACCATTTTTTTTAATAAGCCCCACACACCTCCGACGACCTCCGTAGTCCAGTGGCTAAGACTCTTGACTCACAATCCGGAGGTCGCGGGTTCGAACCCGGCGTGCGCAAATAAATTTTTCACAATTAATTCATTTAAAATAATATATAGTATATTTGCGGCACGTTCCAGAGTGGAAGATACTATCAGTATCCTCCTGGTGTGAGACCACCATTCAGAATTGAAACGTTGCTTGAAAATGGCTTTAGCCGTGTTTGGTGACCAGATCTGAATAGCCAGGTACTTCCCAACCTTCATCTTCCACACCTCCTTCCCCTCCCCACTACCTTCAGCCTCACAACATACCCCAATTGGGGATGCCATAGTCTCACTGGCTCCAGGCGGGATCAGTTGAGATTCTTGTGCGGTATTCACTGTAAAAAAAAAAAAAACACGAGGCCCTGAAAAAAATCATTTCCCTAAGGGACTATGTCACCTTTGGGGATGCTGTTTAGAGGGTATTTTTGAAGAAGGGAAGGAGAGAATGTTCTGAGAATAAATGCTAGGATAAATAAAACCAGAAGTAAACCTAGATTCTTTATAATATTTAAAGGTTTCTGAATTTATCATAATTTTTTTTTTGAAAGAATGAAAAAACATTCCCGGATTACGAATACCCTAACAATATTTGAGTTTCTACTACTACCACCTCAGTAAGCGGAAAATGTTTCTTGTGCCATGATGGAGCCGAGGAAATGAACACGTGACGCCTGCATGAGACCCAAACGTGATGCCAACTCAGCATCTGACCGGTCAAATGTATAAATAATACAAAGAAAAATCTTATTTATGAATAATTGTATGCATTTGGTTTCAAAATCCAAAGGTGCTTTAGTAACATTTTTATGGCAAATGTGTCGATGTTCTTCAGATGCCACGATAATGTAATGTAGAAATCGCTTGAATTCTTCAATTTTATAAATCATTTTTGTGTTGTTGAAAACGCCATTGTACTGGTCGTGTGTATATTCGGGATTATATCCGGGAGAATATTTATGTAGTAAAATAAATATTTAAGAAATTTGTGTATGTCTAAAAAGAATTAAATGCAATACAAACTACACAATCTCATGCAACAACCCGTCTACTCTTTTTAAACGCGGTCATAAACAATGTTATAATTCTGCATGATTTGATAGGACCAATAAAAAGTAACAACTGTTGTTTACTTTGGTTTGGCAAGTAATCAATAATAAAACTTTAAATTCTTCACATTATCAACAAAAAACAATATCGGATTGACCCCGTGAAACTGATATTCTGATATTAAACTTCTTTTATACTTGCAAGAAATTGAATGCCCGACTTCGACTTTATATTTCGTGCTCCACTCAAGGTTTGTAGGATTTAAATTCTGAAGTCAACGCTGGAGTCATAATAAGTGGAAATGCTATTTCCCGGTAGCCGCCGGAAAATTAAATACGGCAGTGCTTGATGCAACTTAATTGAGTTTGCGGAAATTTCGCAAGTTTAATTTATTTATCGTAATGCATTTAACTAAGTTCTTTTTCACCAAGTCTTAAACGGTTCTTGTCACATCCAATAATAAATTCATTAAGGCAATGAAGACAATATTTTAAACATAACTTACAATCTTAACTCTTTGGGTATAGCAGTTGCGCGTAAGAAATTGGGCTCCCAACTCACAATAGATCATTAAATCATCCTTATGACTACCGGAAGGGTCCTTGCAAACAAATCCTCATCTTGAGTTGAAATTTTTACAGCCGCTTTTTTTATAAATTTGTACTATTCGAAATTAAAATAACCAGAAATGCTAAGCTTTAAAAACACAATGTTCGTAGAACTCTCCTTATTTTTGATCTGTTATATTGGAAAAGACACGGCATGCTACTGACGAACACGGGCATATTAGCTGAACCATGAAATTCCAGATCTGCCTAACCAAATTTTATATTCGATGTATACCTATAAATCAATGACCAACGTATGTTCATTTTTCAAGTGAGTCTTTATTAGGACGTTATTGACTTTTCTAGTTAAATTAATTATTGACTTTTCAATTAACGGTGAAATAAATAAAATATTATATCTACCGTGTCTCACTCATTAACCGAGTCATATCAATTTAATTTCCTTGAGGGCCTGGAGGTAATGTAAAAAAAAATATTTAAGAAATTCGTCTTAGTAAAGTTCTGATAATTACGAGTACATGGTTTAATAATTATTATCAAAACAAAACTTTTTTTACTAATTTTAAAATTAACATTATCTTTCAAGACGTTTTGATTTCATAAATCATCGTGTTTTTTATAAGAATTTGCACATTTACCTACACGTAAAACCATTATTTTGATGACGCAAATGGCTGAACTCGTTTCAAACACCTTATTGGTTTGTATTCATGAACGTTGCCTTTTAATTTAACGTCACGGACACTCGCCTGAACGCGAAAATGCCATCTCATTTCTGCATTTTCTTTAATACCGATTGTCTAATATCATCTTCTAAATAGTGAATCGTGTTGACATGGTCAACCTAGTTTCCCAAAATTATTACATCGGGATTGGAGATTAATAAAACCGCACATTGTCGCAATAAATGTCCCTGAATCCAAGATTCCAGGGCGAATATTTAAAGTTGTTGGCATGGTTAAATGTAGGATTAACACGATTACAACTCATAAAGCTAGAAGGCCCGCTGCAAATCGGACTGGAGCCATTTCAGATCATAGATCAGGTGTATTTCTGGCACAAACGATTCTACACACTTCTCATATTCGTGCGTTTATTTCTGACCGCGTTGTTTTCTCAGGTCTCGTAAATCCTTTTGTGTATTTTCAAGCACTCAAGTTAAATATTCTCCCCCGGTACAATCTTCGAGATACTATCAACAAGAGTTGTGAAAAATAATACGCTGTTCTTAGTAGCTAACCAACTAGTTTATTTGGCTTCTTCTTGCAGACCACATGGTGACTCAGATAACAAGTGATTGTAAATCATGTTATAATTTATTAAAAACATAAGTTATTTTTTTTTTTTTAAACCGCTTAGGCTAATTTTATCGTTTTTGGTTACTTGTGTCTCATAGAAATCTTTGTGTCCCCCTTACTTTCATGGTGATAAATATGATCTTAACGGTGTTAGAAAGAGAAAACATATTCAAATAATTAATATGTAAACCTTTATGAAACCAAAGTTTCCGACAACAATTTGAAAAAAAAAAAACTTTGTGATTTTTTTATTAATTATTTTTACATGAAAGTCAAGGTGACTATAACGTTAAAAATACTTCTTTTTTTTTTTAAATGAGAGTGAATTTTTTTCTTCGGCATCAGTTATTTTATTAGAAAAAAACGTCAGGTGAGCCATTATTAAAACTTTTTTTTAGCATTCAACATTTTCATATTTCAAAAATGATAATATGTTAATTTCTAACAATATTATTTGATCAAATTCATGCGCATTACATCACCCTTTCAAAAACAGATTTTAGTGTTTTCGTATACCTACGTTCAGAATTTTTTTTTTTTTTGGATTTTATTGCAAAGCGGAAATTTTCTGACCTTCAGGCAGAATGAAACCGAGTCTGGATTAAAATAATCAATATATGTTTTAAAGAAAGTCCAAAAAAACGTGCGGCTCGCAAAAACTCAGAAACGAGTCCCGATACGATCAAGGGAGTTATATGGTGTGGTAGATCTCTATCCCCTCCAGGATTACGGTTCCCTCGAAGATATACGGGTTAGAAGTTTCGCCCTCTTTAAATTTTCGTGAAAAGTCTGTCGGAAAGTTCTAGAAGATTCCGTAGAGCTCTAGAAAGTTCTGAAACTAGTGGCGGAGTATGTAGTGGAATGTTCGGGAATATGGAATCGGGAACATCATTGTGGAACAATCCAGAACACTCTCGAATGTTGTCCTGTGCGAAGCTGGGTAACCCAGATAGTTTTAAATAAAAACACATGTTCTTAATTACTTGGATCTTACTTTAACCTCCAAAAACAATTTGTAAAAAAACCTCTAAAAAAATTGCTCTATTTACAATAAAAATAACAGCTACTCTAAACTTTGATTTCTACACTATGAACTTGATCAATATGTAGCAGAACTCTCACTTGAAAGCAAGTTATACAAGAGCAAATATATCTGAATCAATCTAGTTGCCAGAAGCATTTCATTAACAAATGCATTTATAGATGTGACGTCGCGGTGACATCGCTCTCGACAGATTAAAAATAACCTAATTATTATTTTATTGGCGCTAACGGATTGGAGTGCGTCATCAGGAACATTAATGCGAGATTTTGTTTATGTGTCGATGCTTTGAGTTTACTACTGGATATTTGGGAAAAAATAGTGTGAGATAAATAACACTGCCAATACACGAGGTTACGCATTTTTATTACGAAACTTCGGCACAATCTTTCACAGTGGCTATCGTGTAGCAATGGATGAATATTTTATTTTATGTATTTGTTTATTTACAGCATATGGATTTTTAATTTTTTTTTTTACATGAGTTCCACACAGGTAACCCTGAAAAAAATAATTTCCATCACGGCCTATGTCATCTTTGGTGATGCTGTGTGGAGGGTTTTTTTTAAGGAAAGGAAGAAGAGGATAGTTCTGGGAAGGAAAAGGGTTTAAGGAGTGGGTAGGAATCTGGGGTTCAGTGTGTCCCGGTCATCCACCTCCAAAACCTAGACAAACCTCACCCCATGAACCCGGGCACCCCTGCAAAATCACCAAACGTAGCGAACCACTTGGGGTAACCTATGGCATAGGTGTTGGTTATCCAATAAAGGTTCCCGGGGCGGCGGTACCCATACCCTCCTCCCAAATAAAACAAGCATATTTATTGCGTTAGTGTATTAAAGAAGAATATAACATATGTCATATTATAGTATACTAACTAACCATCACACAGTTTCCCCGTAGGGGTAGGCAGAGAAGATGTACCCCCGAACAACTCGATTTTGGCACATAATCCTTGCCTTATTTACATTCATACATCGTCTCATGCATACTATTCTAATATTCTGACTCTTGACATGGCCTGTACCTTCTTCTACCATTCACATTTGCGTTATATTTTATCTTTGTACTCCTTTCTTCATTCATTCTCTCTACATTCCCAAACAATATAAGCGTCCCTTTCTTAGTCTTATTTATTACGCTTACATCAAAGTATAATATATTAGAGTAGAAGTAAAAATATAATACCTAAGTATAATTAATATAATTATGTACCTACCTATAAATAGCAAAAATCCACATTACAGAAAAAAGTAAACATAGAGGAGATACATACAGATTATATTATAATTATATTAATGGTTCGCTACTTTTTTTGAATTAGCAGGGGTGCCGCGATTATGGGGTGAGGTTTGTATAACCTGTCTTGGCAGTGGATGCTTTTGCCCATCTACTACGTGTCGGGCCGGATCCGGGGGGAAACTGTTGAGGGAGATCTTTTGACCACTTCAGCTGACCTTTTCACCTATCTCGACCCATGCATTGTATCGCAGTGAGAGGGATGGTTATATACGTTCATCACTCCTGGACATATTGATATCCCAGATTCCGACCCACCCTTCATACTTTTTGGTTCCCAAAACTTCCTCTCCATCCTTACACATAGCATTACCAAAGATGACGTAGGCCTTGAAGGTAATATTTTGCTAAAAAAATTATATTTGCATTGTTCATTATACTTATTGGTACCGCTCTTATTTTGATTGATACTCGTGAATACAATAAAAGCAACATCCTGGTGCAAAGTGCTATGTACTTGACAGTTAAAACCCGTTCTTAGTTACAACGCGTTTCCTCTAGTATAAACTAGTTTTTATTTATTTATTTATTTACGCGCTTTTTCGGGGCTTTTACATATGAAATTTAAAAATTACAATAAAAATACAAATCCTATATATTTCTTTATACACAACTGAACTGATTCAGTAACAATATTTTGTATTTTCTTAAAGATAAATTGAAGATGTCCACTGACTTGGTATAATTTTTTCCCTCCATTAGTATTCTTGGCAAAGAGGAATACATATGATAGTTAGTTCCAGAATTTCTGCTATGAAATAAATCCTGACATCTAGTAATACGTAGTGAAATCCGGAAGTTTATCAATTCAAGCAATACCGGACTATCAACTAAATCATTTAAAATTTTCTATAGAAATATCAAGTCATTGAAAATTCTTCTGTCTGACAATGTCAGCATATTCATATCATTTAAAATAGTATTGTAATTCAACATAATTGCTGGAATAGCCATTTTTAAATTTTCACTAAATGCCTTTGTTGCAACTAGAATTAACTGCTAAATATCAGTGAGAACTAGTTCTAACTAGACAAAACGTGTTTTCTCGAAATGATTCAGTTAGAACAGTTTTAACCGATGTCAAAGTTCATCGTGCTTTATTCTGATTGGTCGAGTGACTTCAGGTTAGGTTAGGTTATGTTAGGTCAGGTCAGGTCAGGTCAGGTCAGGTTAGATTAGGTTGGGTTAGGTTAGGTTTTTAATTAACAGTTATTAAATATTTTAATAAACAGTGTTAACTGCGGCCCCTTAGAGTCAAAGAAACGTATCTCAATTTTTATCGATTTCGAGTTACGGATGGTACTAGTCACAAAATAACACGTTACGTTAAGTGACAAAGACACATATCTGTAGGTTCAACGGATAAAAATATACATCGATACGTATCTGCAGAAAATCATTTGTTGTTAATGTCAGTAGAGTGTATCTTTACTTGCATTTTTTAAACTTGAATAAAAAGATATTTGCTTACGAGTCAAAGAAACGCATCTTTAGTTACGTTCGATTCACCCGCATAGATTATGCAACTGTTTTACTGACATGTCACTTACGCGTCATTCATTTACGATTTGGCAGTTGTGTTTGCGGCCGTTTTTATTTAAACGAGTGGTTTAAATATTAGTTTGGTTATTTTACCTGTTTTTTGACTCAATATAAATCGAATATGGAAAGGAAAACACACAAAACACGGATTCAACGAATAATGGAAACGGCAATGTTGAATAATAAGGAAGATTCTTCAAGTGCTACAAATATTTTATTTGAGAGGCGGGTATGGGTACCGCCGCCCGGGAACCATTTATTGGATAAGCGACACCTCTACCATAGATCACCCCAAGTGGTTCGCTATGTTTGGTATCTTAGCAGAAGTGGTTTATGGGGTCAAGTTTGTCCGGATCTCGGCGGCGGATGTGTCTGCCATCAACAGCGTGGTAGCAAGCGGGTCGGGAGAGACTGAGGGAGATCTTTCGACCTCTCTCGGAACATTCCCTTGCATCGCAGTGGAAATGATGGATTCTTCTCCTTCCTTCTTCTAAAAAGACTCACCACACAACATCCCCAAAAATGAAATTGATGTTCCTACACCTGCTATGTCAAGAGTTACGATGCCAAATATCAAGACAGTTCTTCTTCTACAAGGGCGATTCGAGAATCCAAGTATGCCAAGGATTTTTTTTGTCTACATTAGATATTACTGAAACCTTTGTTAGAAGTATAATTAGTAATATTTTGGGAAATCGCATGCATTTAAATATTTAACGGACGATTTTACATTACACATGCGTAATGTGCACATACTGCACATGTATGTTGGCTTGTGTAAGGATAAAATGTATGTACCTGAAATAATGTGGTTGTACCGATACACATTTAATGCCTGTAACCTATAGTTCCATCAACCACGCAAAGATATCTACAACTCGTGTGTTAAATACGGAAGAAAAAATATCTCTTTCGGAAGAGTATGACCGCCATATACAAACGCAAAATTTCTGTACAGAATTTTAAAACCCAATCTAAAACCCTTGTTTCAGAATCCACTGTTATGTAACTTCATCGAGTTTTTTTTAGAACACGTTTTTTATAAACGACGCCCGGCAGTTTATAATTTAACTATTTTTAATGTTCGAAGCTGGAAATTAAATATGGCATAGAGGAATAGCTGGTGGTGGCTCAGATGAAATCGCTTCATGAATGTATAAGTATTTGGTAGCTAGTGCTAATGGAAAGAAGTTCATTCTGATGAGTGATACCTGTGGATATATTGAAACTTCTACAAATAAAATAAATATATATGACCCTTCATCGTGGTACACAGATATTAGATTAGCTTCCAGAAAATTCAAATATGCTGTCATCAAAATGGGATAAGAGTATTTCTTCAGTTAAATCAACTTGAGGAAACAATTAATTAAAAACATAGCGACAGATACAAATTGCATGGAGGAACTAGTTAAAAATCAAATTCAAAAGAAGATCCTGACCATATTTATTTCAAATACAACAAAGATGAACAAGAATGTCGTAAACTCAAAACAATTAGACAAGTTCCTAAAACAAGGTAATGAGTTGGAATTCCACAATTACAAAGAGCTTACAATGCCCCAATGAAAATTACTACTGAAAAATTGCAATACTTGCAAGATTTGTGTGATAAAGGTATTATACCCTCCCAAAAACACACATTTTACAACTCTATCAAAGAAGGAATTATTATTACTGATAATCAAGTAGAAGAAGGCATTATTGAACAATTTGTTGATGAATGATTCTAAAATTAATTTATAATACATTTATATTTTCATTATTTGTTTTTGGGGTGTTATGCCGTGTTGCGCTACCTCCTTCTTTAGCCAACGTTTCGGACTGCGTTGCAGTGTCCATTATTAGGGCAGATCCGACAGATGTGTCGGCAGATCACATATCTGTCGGTAGATCACACATCTGACGAATCTGTCCTGTTGATGGACACTGCAACGCTGTCCGAAACGTTGGCTAAAGAAGGAGGTAGCGCAACACGGCATAACACCCCAAAAACAAATAACGAAAATACTTTTGGCCGTGAAAATCTAAAAACGTATCTTTATTTATATTATTTGCCTAATAACTTAAGAGTTTTTTTTTGTTCTGGTTACATATTTACAAGAAAGCAGGTACGTACATTGGTATTCATAATGTAGGTACAAAATTCCTGTTTTTTTAGCAAGTTAGCATATTATGTAGCATATTAAGTTTTCTTTTGACATTAGTATCGGTTAGTAAATAGTTACCTACCTAAATATTTTCTATTTTTTTCTGTTTTAAATAAGTTTTTCAATTAATATTTCTAGACTTGAAATATTTTTATTGCTGTTCTACCACTATCCTAATTTATATTCATCATCTAAATTAATTTTCGGATGTAAAAAAAGTCAAACACCTATGCAAGTTTTCGTAACTTGAGTTCAGTGATAGCAATTTTTACTTTGGTTAGGACCAAAGAAACGTAACTGAGATATAGATGAACTAAAATTTTAAAAAACATATGAAAATGAATTACTTATTTGTATTTAAAACATGTTTCAGAAACACAAAACACCAAACTTTAAGAAAGTGAGAAGAAATTATTAATATGTTTCATATGTTTAAAAGTAGACGACATTGATTAATTGAGAACTATGTTTTTTTGCTCTCCTGTAAAGTAGAGAAAAATGAGATACGTTTTTTTTACCCTAACTACCAATTGATACGCCCTCGTTTGCGGCGGGGTTCAAAATTAAATATCAACTTAAAATTAAGGAGGAACAAATTAAAAAGCTATCGATTTTAGAAATGATTCATTTATTCGAAATACAAAGCAGGTGTTAATTATTAATCTAGTGTTAGTTTTATTCTTGGTACTTAATTAATTAATCTTAAAATTAGATTGTCTGTTTGCTTAATTCTACGGTAAAAGTCTTTATGTAATTGTTCAGAGTTTAATCACCTTGGCGGTTAAAAAAACAAATAAAATGTTCAGTCACTTCCCTTTGGTTGCTAATGATGGAGTCTCCGCGTGTAACTGATCGTCCTGGATGATACACTGGCACTTAACTAATTTATTAATTATTGTTTCACTGATTATTGCACAAATCGCACAGGTCGGGTGGTTTTTTTTGTTTTCTTTGTCGAAGGTTAAATTTTTTTAACAAATTCCTGTTCGGAATTTTTCGCGGTCACTTGGTTGGACTTCCTGGCGGAAGTTCACGAACGTCTCGGCTGTTCCTGGTTGGAATCCGCGAGTGTGTTTGTCAATTTCCCTAACCCTAACCTTTTTTATACCTACACCACAACGCTTTGGAGAAAACGAAATTTTAAAACTATTTGATATAAATTCTAAGCACTTTCGTTACCGCTATTATAATATAAAAGAACAGTAAGAAGTGTATAAGAACAGATGCAATTTGAAATTTTCATTTTACTTATAAATACGAATGAAACTGAAAATTGATTTGAGGTTTATAATAAAGCAATTCTCCATCATGAACATGAATACAGAGCCCAATAGGTGGCTATAATTTTATCGCGAAAAATAACAGACGACGGAAATAAACAAGCAACTGTGAATATTCCAGCGATTTTCCAACACAAAATTCCAGCGATCGTCCCATACGAAACAAATGGGAAAATCTGACAGGCATGATGGGCTAAACTATAGCGTTCACCAATTTATTCTCTGTCTATTATTTATTTGTTTTTTTTTTTATTTACATTTTTTATATTAAGTCCTGTTTAAGTTCCCGGGTTCTTTTAACATTTACTTTTTTAAAATTGAGACTGTTATTTAGATAAAATATCAGACGTTATTAATAGCCTTGCGTCTGTATGGAATCCCGAGATGCCGCGCCTTATGCAAAATCATCTTGGTACTTCAAGTTTCTTAAAAAGCTACTTTAGTATTAGAACAGTACGAGTAAATAAATTATTTTATTTTTTATTCCAAAAGACAAAACTACGTTTGGCTTATAAATGGCGTTTGGAAACTCACAATATACGCGGGAAACTGATGAGCACCATCACATTAGAAGTAAAATATGTGGTAAGTACATATAACTATTTTTGATTTGAGCTTTCATTTTCGAGTACCTACATTCACAGTTTTAATTTTTTTTATATTAGAATAAGTTAACAATAATAATCTAAACGAAAATATGAAAGAGAACAAGACACAGAAAAACAGAAAAAAGACAATGGTCGCAACTGGGACTCGAACCCAGACCTCTCCGTCTAACCGGGACGAGCGCGTTAACCAATTTCGCTATTGCCACCTTCTGTCAAACCGTCATATTTGTCAATCTTATATTTTCAAATTTTAGAATTAACATTATTATCAACTAATTATTTTTTCATTAAATATGACGGTTTGACAGAAGGTGGCAATAGCGAAATTGGTTAACGCGCTCGTCCCGGTTAGACGGAGAGGTCTTGGTTCGAGTCCCAGTTGCGACCATTGTCTTTTTTCTGTGTCTTGTTCTCTTTCATATTTTCGTTTAGATGATTATTGTTAACTAATTCTAATATGATATATTTCACTGATGGGAAAAACCTTCAAAAAAGTTAAAATAAAAAAGTTTTTCTTATAAAATTGTTTTTTTTTAGTTTGATTTTGAAAAAAGCTACGGTGGCTAGACGGTTAAATCAACTGTTTAATGTTTTAAAATGTGTCTGTATGTATCTTGGACCCTTTCGATGCCGTAAATAAAAGGAATTAAATCTGAATGCTCAGACCGAATTTTTTTTTTTTGAATTCTCCACGTGGTATAGATTCACTGGTTTGCGGTTTGAACTACAAGTTTCCAGACACCGTTCATATCTATAATGGTTAGTCAGGTAACCTAGGTATTACCTGAATAATATTAAGCAATTAATTTTTTAGTTAATTTAATTTGAAAAGTTTTTTTTCCTTTTTATGTCTTTTGGAAGGCATTTATTACCTAATTGACTACTTCGCAGCCAATGCATTGCTTGTGATGGGTGAATTTATGTTATCATGTAAAGTATAATTTGAGAGGCGGGTGTGGGTACCGCCGCCTCGGGAATCATTAATTGGATAACCATCACCTCTGCCATAGGTCACCAGATAACCATCATCTCTGCCATAGTCGTACGCTACGTTTGGTGACTTAGCAGAGGTGGCCGGGATCGCAGGGTGAGGTTTATTTAGATGTTGGAAACGTATATGTCTACTCACAAACTGCGTGGCAGGCCAGATCGGGAGAGACTGGTATAGGGAGCCCCTTTAATCTCTCCAGCTGGACTCTCTCGACCCATCGCTTTGCACCGCAGTGGGAGGGATGGATACATATGTTCAACACTCTTGGACATATTGACCCACATATTCCTACCCACCCCTCACCCCTCTCCTTCCCACCATTTAAAATAGGCCCTGCGGGAAATTATTTTACCTAGGATTTCCTGTGTGGAATTAATGTTAACTTGTGTTGATGAAGAAATTTCACCATCGATAGTTTGTGCTATTTCGGATTAACAAAGTATCTGCTTTATAGTATCGCCATGTTTTGTTTTCCAAAATAAATAGTGACCTATAAACTCATAGTGCTGACGCAACTAATTCTTCACACTTTACCTTGACGCTGTTTAATTTTCTAACACTTTACTTTGATAATTTAGACACATTCAAAGATTCACAGGATGAAACTGCATACTATGTTTAATTTGTTTTTCACAATATGCACCACAACTTACAAAGCTGAAATTTAAGAGAAGCTTATAATAATATTTCCAACCACTGCGCAGTTGTACCCATTGAGTTATTGGATACGTTCTCAAGCACGAAAGGAAAATACATCTCGGACTGGCGTGTTTTTTTAATGTTTTTGTTTTTCTCGGGAAGTTTGCATAAGAACGGGGCGAGTGTTTTCGTATTGCATTATTAAAACATATCTGGAAACATTTTTCGTATGAGAGAAATGTCGAGTTCCTCGTCTTATTTTTATCGTTTGTCTTGATAAAATGTAAGAATTTCAAAGTGGTCGGTGAATTCCGTAGTTCAGAGAAAACGTTGGTGGACATATTTTTAAGTGGGTATCATACTTCTGAAAGTGCTGAAGGCTCATAACATCACTTATATATATTTTTTGTTTTTGATCTTTTAAAAATGTAGTCAGGGAACGAAAATTACCATCAACATTGTTTTTATTTTTATTTATTTATTTATGCATCTATACAAAAAGTTTCCTTTTTTTGGCCTTGCCTGTCTCACTAGGAAATTCTGTGTCGAGACAGACTAGTTTACAAATATTTTATAAATATTAAATAAAATACATTTTTCAATAAAGTAAAAATATTTGACAAAAAATTTCAGGTTGGTAGGTAGTGGTAACAATAATGGGATAAGAGGATTATATTTGGGAGAGGTGACTTATTATTGCACGACCTTTTTCGGTGATCCATTGTTTTATCAGAATTTTGTATTTGTTAATATTATTCGATTGTCTTGTTTTGTCAGGTTGGTTATTGTATATTTTAAAAGCAATGTATTTGAAATTTCTTTGACCAAATGTTGTGTTTGTTTTAGGTGTTTGTATGTGTGATGACAGTGGCCGGTTATCCCATAATAATCTGGACTCCCTTTGATGGATCCAGATTCCTCTGTATATGATGATCTCAGTACAGGGCTTCAATACAATAAGAAGACGTAGGTAGTCTCGTGATGTTTATTCCGGGATAAGGTACAATGTTAT
Source organism: Limnephilus lunatus (assembly GCA_917563855.2). Classification (NCBI taxonomy): domain Eukaryota; kingdom Metazoa; phylum Arthropoda; class Insecta; order Trichoptera; family Limnephilidae; genus Limnephilus; species Limnephilus lunatus. The sequence continues at coordinate 79,683,065 of OU830597.1, read as the reverse complement.
TCTAAGGAAGTCTGATGGTAAGAGGACGAATGGACAACAATCACACACTTTTATACGTTCCTCATGTTGTCTCACTCATACACGCATGTCTCTTTCATACCACAAGACATACGTTCACCACAGTATGAGTTCTTTGGTTTTGGGCCGCGTGTTTACAATATTTTGGGTATTTTCATAAAATATATGTGTTTTATTTTTAAACAGATGAGTTAAGATTGTTTTTGTGTAAATTTGTCGAATATCTAATACATGGAATTTGTTGAATATATCTACAGTACTTGTTATTATGGGAACTTTAAGAATAACTTTCATAATTAATTTTTATGCCTTCGATTGAATCTATAGCGGATAGTGTTGCACCTCCCCATGCGATTATTCCATATTCAATGATTGATTGACAAAGGGAATAATAAACAATTTTTATATATTTGGAACCTAGTATGTTTCTAATGTTTTTGAAGAAATAAATATGTTTTCTAAGTTTATTCGTGATGAGTAGGCAATGTGTATTCCACTTAAGATATTGATCAAATGTAAGACCAATTATCATTTAAATAGGTTGAGAGTGATCAGTGTGTATTGCATTACCACATCTAACAACCTTTTAAAATGCATCACCTTCGTTAGAAAAAACACAATAAATGCACATTTTGGTCAGTTTTGGTGTCAAATGTTAAACAAGACTGTAGAGTCGGATACATTATAAATATTCAATTCGTAAACATCATCAAACAACTCCCTTACTACTAAACGTGCTTTAAATTTTACACAACTGATAAACGAACGTTTACCCAGTTGTTTATCAGCTGGGTAAAATTAAATACACCTTTATTTTTCCAAAAGAAGCAAACACATTGTGATATGACATTTTATTTTTTTTATTTATTTGACACATTTGTTAGTAAGGGCTTTTTAGTTTAAGCTATATTTGTTTTATTGAAGTAGGTAAAATAAAGTTTTGTTAGAACTTCTAAACAAAACTTTTAACCAATATTTCTGAAAAAGGGTCAGAAATTATTCAATGTGATTAGGAATACTTTGGGGTAATTTTTTTTATTTATTAATCGCAGTATTCAAAACACCTTGCTGGCAGACGAAAACAGTCCAACAAAAACCATTTGTGTACCGTCATGTGTTATAAATGGAAATCCGGCAAATTATATTAAAAGTTTTAGAAATTGGGTTCCTGGATATGAAAGGTGGTAATTTATCAAAACGAGCCGGTATTTTGCAATAGAGCTCAAATTCATTTACCAGTGGAATCTAGTCTTGAAATACGAATAGGTACACAACAAGGATTAAATATTCGAGTACATCAACCACCAAACTCATAAATAGTCATAAACATTCAAATTATGTTGATATTTCCAATACATTGCCACAATACAAGGCGGAGCCGAGGGAATTGACGTTTTAGGATTGAATAATAATGTTGACACTTCATAACACGTTTTCCATTACATAAATCCTAAATTAAATTTGTTATCATTCATTTTGTGGCTAAAGAGTGTCTATGCCCGCAGTTTGGCGTGTTTCAAAGACACCACCAAGATGCTTTTTGTGTATTAACAGTGTACCAAAATCACACAATGGAATATTAAATAGGTATGTACGTGATATTCCGTGCGCCTTCTGTTAAGGTGTAGCAGATTTCTTAAGACGACATAAGACTAATATCGGGGATTTGTTCAAAGCCCACATTTTAATTATTTCCAACGAATTCATTAAAATAATACTTTATTTTTTCAGACCGATAACCACGAATATAAGTTTATTATATTTAGCTGGGTTACCCGGCTATGCTCAGGACAATATTCGAGAGTATTCTGTAATGTTCCACAATGATGTTCCTGATTCCCTATTCCCTAATATTCCGCCACTCCTTCCAGAACTTTCTAGAGCTCTATCGAACCTTCTAGAACTTTCCTGAAGACTGTTCTAGAAATTTCAAGAGGGCGAAACTTCCAGCCCTTATATCTTCAAAAGCACGCCCTTTAGATAAAAACGGGAACCGTCATCCTGGAGGGGGGATAGAGATCTATCACACCATATGAACCCTTGAACGTACCGGGAATCGATTTTGCGAGAAGTACGTTTTTTTTGGACTTTTATTTACAATATATATTGATTAGTTAAAGCAATATCAACATTTTTTTTTTAAATAACAGTTTGAAAATTTTGTAAAACGTTTTTCAACTATAAAATTAGCGGTAAGCGAAAGATTTTATTTTTCCAAGCGATGAACTTCTCGAGGTATTCATTTTAAAATATCTGAGAGTTTAGTAAAACGTTTATTATTAAATTAAACCCCACGAAAAGATAAAATTTCAAGGCCTTCAGAGGTGAATTCGACCGAGCGTAGGTCCGTCTAATACGCCAGTCCGCGCGCCGAAAATTTTACCCCTTCCTCACGTCAGATTCAGACTTTATTTTAGTTTAAGGTATTGTCGTCTTAATTAAATGAAGTTACCTTACTACCGATGCATTATTGTCTTATATCAACTGATCGTAACCGTCCACAGACAGCGAGACTAAAAGGAGTGAGAAAAGGAAAAAGAGAGGGTAATTTTGAAAGGTTGGGGTATATCTGGCTATTTAAATCTGGTCAATAAACACGGCTAAAGCTATTCTAAGCAACGCAACGTTTCGATTCAGAATGGTGGTCTTTAACCAGGCGATACTGAGGATAGGTAGGTATTATTTTATAATAACTCATTGAAAAATAACAAAGGTTGACTAATAAAAAATTATAAGCCCACGCCGGGATTTGAACCCACCATCTCTAGATTCATGGTCGAGGATGCTAACCACTCAGCCACAGAGGTCGTCGATTCGGAACCAGATGCGTACTGTACTAGTTTTCTAACAAAGAGTAATAATTATTGTATTTCTTACGTAATTTTTTTTAAAGCTGTTGTCCCAATTCCTCAATAATTGCTAATCATTCGTTTCAGCTCTGTGGTCGAAGGGTAAGGCTCTTGAGCCACAATCGAAGACCGACGTGCGCAAATTAATTTTATTTGATTACTTTGTTTCATTTCACAATTAATTCATTTCAAATAATATATATAGTATATTTGCGGCACGGAGTGAAAATTACTCTAGTATCGGTCTGATGTAATACCACCATTCATTGCATGAAATGGCTTTAACCGCGTTTGGTGACCAGATCTGAATGTCCAGGTACTTTCCCACCTTCCTCTCTCCTGTCTCATTTCTACCCCATTACCTTCAGCCTCACAACAAACCCCAATTGGGGATGCCGTAGTCTCACTGCTTCAGACGGGAGCAGCTGGAAATCTTGTGATATATTCACATAAAAAAAGCGTATGCCATCAACGCATATTTCATCACACAGCTAAATAGACGTAATAAACATTATTCTGAGCGGCAATGATAGTTTTAGTTATATTATTATTTCGTCACGGTTTGTAGTTTATCTCGGCTGGTTTCCACAAATTTCAAGTGTTTCATAATAAGTAAATAAATGCAATATTTTCAACTAGAGGAAGTTTTATTTTCAATCAACAAAATATCCCTTGACATACTTCGTCAGCAAACAACACCATCTGCCACCAATATTCGAATGAAATACAACATGATAAAAATTCTAATGAAATCCAATATCAAAGATAAGAAAGCATTATAAAATGCCTCATGACTACCTAGCTTTGTTTTTAATATAAAATACACAGAACTACATCGGTTAAGAATCCCTGTAAGCTTTATGTTGCGACTCAAGCTAAGAGAGCGGATGAAGCAACATTGCAAAAAGTAAGAAACTCATGAAAAGTTAACCATCATCACTATTTTTGTCTTAAGACAGTTAAAAACACATATACAGCACACATATATATTTATTGCTCTTATTGAAAACATAGACTACAACATTACTGTCTAAAATGAAAAATCTAAAATTAACTAAGCTGTCCGACAGAAGATAGGTATCTGATTTAATTTTTCTTTTTAAAATCATTAATTCCCTTATTGACAGCCCTGAATTACTACAATTGATTTCATTTCATGTATTTTTACATTCCCGGGTTACGAATAACCCAACAATGTTTGAAAATCTCCTACTAATATCACAGAAAGCCGAAAAGGTTGCTTGTGTTGTTATGGAGAACCTAGCCAGCCAAGGATTTGAACACGGGATGCCCGGGTGGGACCCAAACGCGATGCCCACTCAACCACTGACCGTTCTTATAGAGTTACGATTCGGGAGGCGGGATGGGTAACGCCGCCCCGGGAACTATTTATTGGATAACTAACACCTCTGCCATAGATCACCTCAAGGGGTTCGATGCGTTTGGTGACTTAGCAGGGGTTCCCGGGCTCATCGGGTCAGTTTGGTACGGATGTTGGAGGTGGATGCGTCTTAGCAGGCCAGATTGGGAGAGACAGGTTGAGGGAAATTTTTGTTCTCTCCAGCAGGACTCTCAGCAGGATTTAGACCACAGTGGAAGGGATGAATTCATTCGTCCATCACTTTTGGACACACATCCACCAGATTTCTATCCACCCCTTATGCATTTTTCCTTCCCAGAAAACAGTTAGAGCCCAATCAAATTTCCGTTTAAAATCCAGACGTCGTCCGTTTAAAAATTGGATGCTCTAGTAGCTATAGAGATTATATTGGAGTTGTTCACATAAGGATATACATCACGATTAAAAACGGATCCGGCACATTTTGGCGGAAGGATAACCAGCGGAGCGCGTGGCGTTTAAAAATCGTTTCGGAGCTCGCTCGCTCATAGGTTTGTATGAAGTTATGCACACTTACAGGCTTGTGGTTCCGGCGTTCGCCCCACTACACCCCGCCTTTCAACCAGAAACATCCGTTTTTTTGTCGTACCGAGTTTTTAACAGAAGTGTACAGAGTTCGTCGGATCTCCGATATTTTGTCCTTCCGTTTTTTAAACGGATGTGTTTACAGGGCTCCGACGTCAGTTTTTTTAAAAAGAAATGGGATCGAGCTGCTATTTTGTTTCCTATAGTATGAATATAAATTTTAGCTAGTTTAAGAAGGATTAGTATGTGTACACCTTACAGTTGTTTTGAAATCCATTTTTATGTCAAAAAACGTTATATTCTGCAATTCAAGGAATTTGTACCTAAAATAAATCTCCCGAAATCTCCGGAAATTAATCATATGTTTTACGATGGTATACCTACAGCAAACCATGTAGCTCTAAAAGTTCGGTCTTGTAGGAAATAAAATATATTTTTTTAGTTTAACATGAGACGGGTTTCTAGTTTGGTAATGTTATTTCATGAAATAAGGTAGAAGGGTTTCATCAAATGTAAAATGTAGTCTGCGTTGTAACCACAAAATGTGGAGAAAAAAGAAACCTAATAACTGAATTGAGGGAGATTTGTAAAAAGCTAACCGTCTTGTCTATTCCCGCGGGGTTGGGAAGATAGGGTGAATTACCAAATACTTACCTCCCTCTTGTACTCCTTACTTCAGCCATTTACATACATATTTTAACTATACGACTGTGCGACTGGCAATCGCGTGTTGTCGGCCTCTTTGTTCGATAGGTAAGACTCTCGGCAATCCGGAGATCGTTGGTTAAATTCTGCAAGGAAATTTCTCTTGATTAAGTTGCTTTATTTCACAATCCAGAGTGAAAGATAATTGGTCTGGTGAAAGATAATCACCCTGGTGTATTCAGCAATGAAACGTTGTTTGAAATGGCTTAAGCCGTGTTTGGTGACCAGATCTAAATAGCCAGGCACTTCCCCACTATCCTTTTCCCCATTTCCTTTCCCTCCCTACTACCTTCAGCCTCAAAACGTACTCCAAATGGGAATGCCATAGTATCACTGGCTCCAAAAGGGTGTATATATTTTTTTTTCAGAGATACGAAATCTTTTAGTTGTACAGTGATACGGTGATGCGATACGGTAAAATGATGTACATATAATAAATATTATGTGAAACCAGCTAGCAGCTTTTATTTCATGAGAGAAAAATGTATGCAATTGTACCGCATTTTGTCAGATATAAAATAATGTTCTTTTGAGTTAACCTGATTTTCGTGTAAAGCATTTTCATTTTAAATGATTTCCACTTTATATTTGATTTACCAACCAAGAATTTGATTCACTTGGTGGCGTCCGTCTCGCATTAAAAACGTATTTTTAAATATTTATTGGCTTGTTTATTTTAGAAATATACATTTCACAGTGTGGAAGAGTACGTGATATACTTGTAAGTATGTAGGTATGTTTCAATGAATTTACAATCATAACATTTATCTGTCAACAGCCATAAAGCTTTGTAGTCAAGCGTGGGATCAGATATTTTTATCAGAATATCACCAACTGGTACGTAATGGTACTGCTGTAGTGCATTTCTTCATCCTTTTTACATCAGTGAAAATAATTTACTTTTTCACCAACCACTGCAGGAATAAAGTATTCTGTGAGCAAAAATATTGCTTTTAAAATTGTTTCGCATTTATGCCACACAATCTGTATATATGTGCTTACTTGCGTACCCGAAAATGCAGACCAAATAAATTCAATAAATTATAAAAAAAAAAAAAAAAATATATATATATATATATATTTGAAAAAGTTCTTCTGAAATCGGTTCCTCATTGCTGAGGCTCGTGACCCTTACTCCAATTTCCATGGTGAACAAGGTTACTCCACTCCTCGCGGTTCTACGCTGGGTTGATAGCCAAAGAAACTTGGTCACTCCAGTGCATTGGTGACCTTCCTCTGCTTTTTTTGTCTTCCATTTTGGCAGTGACCATGAGTTTCTCCAAGTTTGAGTCCTCAGTTTGGCGAGCAACATGTCCTGTCCAAATTATCTTAAAATGCTTTGTTGGGAAGTATCTTGAAATGAGTTGAAAGTCTATGGTGCATGCCTAGCATCTTTTTTTACATTATTTTATTTTTATTTTATTTTATTTTATTTTGCAGAAACAAACAGTACATAATTACATATTAGAAAGTAGTTACAAGTTATAGAGTTAATACAATAATTGGTACCAATGACATGTCGCTGTTTTATAGTATATGTTTTTATATGACAAGTGATGCATTTTACCTATATTTAATTAATAAATTATTGAGGGAGAGGGGTAAGGGTGTGTGTGTGTGTGTGTGGATGTGTGTGTTATGTGTGCAAGTTCAGTGTGCTAGAAATGTTTTTCTTAAATAAAGGAAGGGAATCAAAAAATATATCGATATTTGTACTTGTTTGAATTGAGTTGAATCTTTGAAGGATGCGGGATATGGGGGAGTTGGCTGCAGCGTTCATATTATTATTACTGGTTGTGTAAAAAAGGTTGGTGTGGCGAGTTCTTTTAGATGGGATGTTAAAATTTATTTGGGATAGGAGTTCTGGGCAGTCTATTTCGTTATGTATTATTTTATGGAGAAATGTCATGTCGGCTACCGTTCGCCTGGATTTCAGGGATTGGAGAGTGCAGATATAATTATTGTTGTATTTATAACCGAGAAACTTAATAAATTTATTTTGTATGCGCTCTATATTATTGACGTATTGGGTATATTTGGGATTCCAGACAGGCGATGCAAATTCCAGTGTACTTCTGACTAGTGAGGAGTAAAGCATTACTAGCGTATTTGGATTTTTAAATAATTTACTCAGACGTAGTATGAAACCCAACATTTTGTAGGATCTATCAGTGATTGAATCAATGTGCGTATTAAATATAAGTTTACTGTCTAAATATAAGCTCCACATAGGAGGCTCTGATGAAAATAATTTCCTGTAACAGGGCCTATGTCATCTTAGGAGATGCTGTGTGGAGGGTTTTTTAAGGAAATGAAGGAGAGGAAGTTCTGGGAACCAAATAGGTATGAGGGGTGGGTAGGAAACTGGGGGTCAGTGTGTCCAGGAGTGACGGATGTATGAATTCATCCCTCCAACTGTGGTGAAAGGCTGTGAATCGAGAGATTCTGGCTGGAGAGAATAAAATACCTCCCTGAACCATTCTCTCTCGATCCTGCCCACCACGCAGCAGGTGAGCAGACGAATCGGCCGCCAAGACCTGGACAAACCTCACCCGCATGAACCCGAGCACCACTGCTAAGTCACCAAACGTAACGAACCACTTGGGGTGACTTACGGCAGAGGTGTTGGTTATCCAATAAATAGTTCCCGGGGCGGCGGTACCTATACCCGCCTCCCTAATTGGTATAGCTCTTCTAGAATGGATACATTTATGCGTCCAGCTCTTCATGGAAACCTGAACATTTTTCTACAGCACCAACACAGTGTCAAAAATATAATCAAATTAGCTAATCAAAAATATAATCAAATATAGACAAATTAACAAGCTTAAAAATAATTAAATTAATAAAAAACAGACGTAATCATTAATTGACCCCTTAACCAATAATATTTTTTTTTATTGGTGCCCTTTTTTACTCATTTAAAGTACGCTCTAGCGTGTTTAAATCGCACTTTATGGAACGCGCGTTTTTTAAAGTTACCATGGCAACATCAACAAATCAACAAAATGTGAAGTTAAATGTCAACTTTTAACTATAAATCTGACAGGAATATTTTAAACGTCAAATAAAACATTACAAATGTTTCAAAAATTTTATTCAAAGTTTACATTCTTTTTTACATCGTTTACATTCTAATTATTAATATATAGTCGATGCTTTATACTGTTCCGACATTTTCTGAAGGTAAGCAAGCACAACTCGTTCATCTACATCTACTACGTTTTGCTCCTCCATCCATGTTATGAACCTTTCATATTCTTTTTTATAAACGTCTTTGGACCGCGATTCTGCTTTGGTATTTAAATTATCAATGTTAGAACTCATTTTACAACACACAATAACTAGTAAAAACTGTGATGTCAACTATTAATCTTATGTGACAGATTGCAAATTAATGTTTGTGTTTTTCATTTCCATGACAACAAGATATTGTGATGTCACATCACGAATTCATTAATAGTTCTTATTTCCAAATTTTTAATAATAATATCAATATTTATGTTTTCAAAGTGTACCAATAAAAAAAAATTGCGTAAAATATTCGTGGATAACTGGTTTTTAAAACACTTGCTTTATTTCGAGCCGTCGTGCTCGAAAAATCGCGCGTGTTTTAAAGACCTGTTTATCCACTTATATTTTAATATACTAATTTGTGTTTATAAAGAATCTTATCTCTCCTAGAGATTTTTAATTTTTACCCTGTTTAGGTTTGTTTACCCGTATCCTCGGCCCCTATTTGGCTTTTTTGCAGAAAGGAAAGAAATTTCTACTCAGACGATTCAAGGACCAGCGGTTTTAAATCAATGCTAGTTCGGATTCAAACTGAAATCTGAATTATTTTTGTATACATCAATGAAAACATGTCATAAGGAGCGGATTTTACCAACATTATTTCTGCTTCGAGACTCTCCGCCGGGGAAGTAAACAAATAGGGAGGGGTTGTCTCATCTTCCAATTCAAATATGACAGGAATTGAAAACGTACGACACATCTCGACGTCTTCTCGTCTTCTATTAAATTAGATTCGAGTATACCGAATTTCAGATTTTTCAGGAAAGATATTTTAGTTTTATTGAAAATACCTCAGTGTAGAGTTAACGTTTCAAATTGTAACAGTTAATTTTAATTTTTATAAGAAAAACGTTATTTTTATAGTTTTTTTAAGGTTATTCCCATCAGTGAAATATATCATATTAGAATAAGTTAACAATAATAATCTAAACGAAAATATGAAAGAGAACAAGACACAGAAAAACAGAAAAATGTTATATGTTCTCTTTCATATTTTCGTTTAGATTATTATTGTTAACTTATTCTAATATGATATACTTCACTGATGGGAATAACCCTAAAAAAAAGTTTAAAAAGAAAGTTTTTCTTATAAAAATTAAATATTCATTTAGACTTTCGTAAAAGTCAATTATATAAATAAATTCGCATATATCTATCCGAGACGCTATCCAGGTTACAAACCAATTCTTAGATTGATTGTTTCCAATTAAAAGGATAGTTGCCCGTAATATGGAGAAAAGTAATTAGTTGATAATAATGTAATTCTAAAATTTTCAAATATGACAGCTTTGACAGAAGGTGGCAACAGCGAAATTGGTTAACGCACTCGTCCCGGTTAGACGGAGAGGTCTGGGTTCGAGTCCCAGTTGCGACCATTGTCTTATTCTGTTTTTCTCTGTCTTATTCTCTTTCATATATTTTCGTTTAGATTATTATTGTTAACTTTTTCTAATAAGTTAATTTTATTTCAATCAATGTTTAGATTCTGAAAAGTTTCGTAGAGCGATATTGAGAGCACTTTAACATTGTTGCTCTGCATTGAATTGAAACCACAATCCTTCCGTTCAAAGATACATGCGAAAACTATTTATCTATGCGTTACATTGTTTCTGTTTAATTAGTATAGCATTATGAATAACGAAAACTATCCGGGAGAGACTCGTCCGGGCGATGATTTTTCCCATATTTCTTCATAGACACATATTAGAGCCATAGAAAGAAAGCGGACAGAAACCCTTGAAATGTGTTGCTGGAGAAAAAAGCGTAGGATTCCATAGACAGCTAGGCGTACAAATGCATCCATTCTGGAAGACCTAGGCTTCCTCAATAGACTTTCAACTATCTGCCTACAATGCATTTCAAAATACTTTGGACACATTGCTGGCCAAACTAAGGACTCCAACTTGGAGCAAATTATTGTCACTGGCAAAATGGAAGGCAAAAGAAGCAGAACCAACTAGTACGTTGGTGTCCTTGGCTCTTGTCCACCATGGAAATTGGAATAGGAGTCATGATCCTCAGCACTGAGGAACCGACTTAAGAAAAATAAGTGTAGCAGCTTTCTGTCACCACAATACTACAAAACCATTATTTGAACTAGGGTATTAACGTTGAATAATTAATAATATACCTTGTACGCAAATTACTTTCTTGCATCTGCCAACAATATACAAGAAAGCGCAAAACTAAGAATCAACATCTGCATTAACAGCAGATCTTCTGGAAAATCTTTTGATCAGTTTCAGGGTGATAGGTACTAACAAAAACATTAAAAGCTTAATGGAGGAATAAAGCGGAAATGGAAGGAATGGAAAAGCAATAAAAAGTATCTCCATAGGGAGCTTCGTCTGTTTATCATACAACAGTCTTTGGAGGAATATTATTGTAATGAGCAAATCTAAGAATAGCTTACCGCATAACCGGTTTATGTGTAATGGTAAATAGGATTACTGCGTGTGTAAGAGGACTCGAGAAATTTTCAAAGTTTGGAGGTTTCACGTGAAATTGATATTGGTAAATGTACACTTAAAGCTTTCGAAAATATCTCTATCGACAATTCATAAAACTTTTGCAGATAATTTTGTATGTCTGCAGCGGAAAAACTCACGAACAGTGAAATTAATGTTAAGGAAATTTCATAATGTTTTTACATGCATTTCTTCTCGGTTTCTACAAAACCGGACGGCAATAATGAGAAATGTCGGAAATGTCGAGAATGCATATATTTCGTGTTTCTATTCGCATTCTCGTACAACGACCATAAAATGAAACGATCCCTTTATACAATTAATATAACAGTAATTATTTTGTAAATCAATCACCCTAAAATTGGAGAACAATATGGCATATAAATATATCGCCATTCAAAATCTTAATACGTCTATCACATTAATCCAATTACGGATTTAAAACAAAGAGAACCATTTACGTACGTATTTCATATTTCGAAGAATTTCAGAAATTGCAAGAATGATTGTAACAAAACGCCAAAACAACCGCCTTGTAAATAATATTGGTTAGGTATTCCTAGAAGATTATTCGTTTATTTGATCAAACCAAATTGAATCAAAAGGTAATCATGAATAATTATTATCAGTGATTTTGGAAAGCCTTTTTTGGTGTGGATACCTCACAATAGTCCCGAATGTTTTGAGTAATATTTATTTATTTATTTAAACGCCAATAATTTGGCTTTTACATTCAAGTGATACATGATACAATGGTTCACAGGAGGATATCAGTATGTTAAAAATAACAGAAATAAAATAGTTAAGCAATGTTTAAATAATATGCGAGGTATATAAAAGACCTAACATAAAAAAAATGTAAAGTATGTATGATAAAAGCTAGTATATACATAGGTATATGATACAAGTATTTGTTACAACCAAACAAATAATGTGGGCATTAACATTAAATTTGCGCATAATAAAAATACGTATAATAAAGGTGGCTTGTTGGTAAGTAGAATCGAGCAAAGTCTGGTATATCATACATTCACACATTCGCATTTATTTGCAAATCTAGGAGTTGATTATAAATAGAATAATTTTGTAGAGAGTTTAATGTTACCTTAAAAATTAACTTTGCTTTAAATGACTGGGCAGGTATAGATAGCAAATTAGCTCTTTGATTTCAGGGCTGTCAGTTGGAGATTTGATAATAGTTATGGATTAAAAAATAATATGACACCCAATTAGGGCATGAGACCGAATGTTGAAAGAAAAAGGTGTGGATTGAGGAAGGTCAATAAGTACCTGGCTAATCAGATCTGTTAACGAAACACGGCTAAAGATTGTGCGTGGTGATCTTTCTCACTGGTGGAGAAGGGAGGAGATGGGGAAAATAAAGGTTGAAAATATATAGCTTTACAAATCTAGTCAATAGACACGGCTAACACCACTTAAAACATCGTTTCGATTCTCAATGGTGATCATTCACCAGGCCTAGATCGAAAGTATCTACCACTTATGAAGGGGAGAGGAGATAAAAATGGGTAAGAGGAAGGTTGTGAAAAGTACCAAGCTACTCAGATCTTATTGACAAACACTGCTAAAGCCATTTAAAGCAATGGCTCGATTCTCAGTAGTGGTCTTTTACCAGCACGTAACTGAAAGTATCTACCACCGATGAAGATGGGTAGCAGGAGAAAATGGGGAACAGGATGGTATTTAAATACTTAGATACTCAGATCTGGTCACCAAATATAGTAGCTAAAGCCTTTTAAATCAATGTTTTCATTCTCGATGGTCTTTCACCAGGGCAAGATTAAGAGTATCTACCACTAATGAAGATAAATAGCAGGAGGAAGTGGGGAAGAGGACGGTTTAAAAGTACACAGATATTTAGATCAAATACGACAAAAGATATTTATAGAAAAATTTTAGTTCTCAATGTTCGTCTTTCACCAGCGCGAAACTGAAAGTACGTTATCATCAATCGAATGACAGGATTCATAATCACACTGGTTGATAAACATCACGTACCCATCCGCCGGTAAAGGTGGAAATTATTATTTAATGTTTGCTAAAGGTTGGTGTTGTAGTTCTCCCCAAATTGCAAATCCAGGTCACTAAGCATGACCTTTGTACTAAAATAATTTAGGCACTGATGAAACCGCCGCCACCTATTCAGGATCAATAGCGGTTTATGTACGAGCAGATATTTCAGGCTTTTCTGGTATTTCCAGCTAACGTGCGCTCCATCCCTTAGTATAGTCCCTAGTAAGCGGAAGCGCCCCACACAATCTGGCTTTAGAGCGTCCAATTTAACTTGTTAGCACATACGTCGTTGTCGTCGATTAATTCTATGGATTGCTGTAAAAGTGATGTTCGATTTTATTACAAACTTTCATAAGGGCGTTTCTGAAGGTATGTTGTGAATTTCGGCTGTTCAAAGTTAAATAAAACACTGTCAATTAGAATGTTTCGTATTTATTTTATTAATTTTACGCATCCGGGGATAACAGCCGACCAAATAGTATGTTTTAAAAAAATATATATTTACGGTAGAATTTTCTAATGTGAAATATTTCTGCTTAATTTGTAACATTAATTCAATTTTCACCGCCCCGGGAACCATTTAGTGGATAACCAACACCCCTGCCATAGGTCACCCTAAGTGGTTCGCTACGTTTGGTGATTTAGCAGGGGTGCCCGGGTTCATGGGGTGAGGTTTGTCTAGGTCTTAGCGGCGCATTTTGCCCACCTTCTGCGTGGCGGGGATAGATTAAAACTTCCGTCAATCCTGGACACATTGACCCCCATATTCCTACCCACACGTTATACCTTTTTCTATCCCAGAACTTCCTCTCCTTCCTTTCCCAAAAATATCCTCCAGACAGCATCCTCAAAGATGACATAGGCCCTGAAGCGAATTATTTTCCTCGAGGCCTCCTGTGCTCCACACAGTAGGCCCCGAGGAAAAAAAAAATATATAAAAAAAAAACATTTATTTACCATAACTGGAATTACTTGGAACTATTTATCATATCAGAAAAACGTTAAAGTAGGTTCCGAAATATTTTTATTATTTATATATAATTCCTTTTTATAACACTGCAAACTTATTTTGTGGTACCATTTTAAATCAAAATTTATAAAATACTTAGTTAAAACCACTTTAATGGTTTTAAAAACAACATGTTCATTAAGCAATGCTAACTTCATCGGGGTTTACTTAAAAACCTGATGATGTTTACGAAAAATATGTTGTTTTTTAAACAATAAAGGTGGTTAAAAATATGTTTTTTAATAATTTTTAATTATAATTCTTTTTTCGAATTGCTGATTTATTTTATTCAAATGCTTAAAAAAAATGTTTAAATGGATTAATGCAAATGCAGTGAAGATATGTTACTTTAGCGGCCTGTTCATAAAAGTATTCTTTAATGGCTATGCTTTTCAAAAGCGGTGCTATATTTTTCGTTAGGTTAGTGTGAATATAACGTGTCTTGTATTTTTATAATGTCTTTGGAATCGCAATTCTTCAAGATAAATAACTTTCTAATTGTAGATTTCTTCTTTTACAGAGCAATGATCCTGGGACAAATACATATTTTTAATATATAAATTCTCTCAGCCTCACAAATCCTGCAATTTATTACAATATCCCGTGATTTTTTACGGGTCTGCTCTAATTTTTATTATTTTACAGGATACAGATGGGAACACATATCACCACTACATTGAGAGGAGGGATAACTATCTCGTCATGAAACACTCTAAATATCAATTAATCTTAAATACTCGAGGGATACCCGAGAGAGACCTGTCGCTATCAAGGGCATCAAATGTCTAATTGAGTTATCAAGAGTCTTATCAAGAGTCAAAATAACATAATAGTACAAGACTATATATAAATGTTAATGAAACAAGGAGTGTGTGTGAATCAAGGAGAGGCAGTGAGTCCTCCGTCTACCTCTGCCTATTAAAGGCATGCTGGAACAGATTAGGATTCACTGGGCCCACGTACGCAACTTATGTAAAACTACAATCCCAGGTAGACGTAAACGATTTGATTTCTTACAAAATCTATTCTTTCTTGGTCTTCTATTTATGCAAAAAAACAAGCAATAAATGTCAATAAACGCGAAACATAAAAACAAACATAACCTTAAAGTCATATCAACTGTTTGGAAGGCTTTTCACCACCACTTTTTTTCACACGTCCCACGCCGCGCCGGTGCGTACAACGCAAATCAGCGTTGCATAAGGAGCGTACATTGTGTTGCGTATGACAACTGTGCTTCTAAAACAACTATTTTCATAAAAAAATGTTTGAATTGTAAATTTTCCAGTTGCTTGAAATGGCGTTGTCTGCATTGCTTACGTGGGTCATGTTTTCCCTTGTTTTTAGTTAAATAAAATCAAATGCAATCAAATACAATGTTCATGCCACTTTGCTTTCGAATTGCATCGTTCCGAGATTTTAAGAGAGCATAAAAAAATGTTATTCCCTCGATTCAAAACACTATTTCTTTATATTTCGTCTTTAAATGAATACTTGTAATCAGAGTTTTATCTTTGAACGGTCAAATATCCTGTGCATTTAGTACGGTAATACAAAATAATAAATAAATGCATTTTAACTTTCATAGACAGCTTGTAACGGGAAAAAGTTAAAATAAACCTTCTGCTTTAATCACGCCACAGTCCGCAAAGTTGAATATTTGCGCGCATGCTCTAAAATTTGCATAATTGCAGGAGTTCCACTGGTAGACATGAAATTAAAATAACCCTAGTTGTCCGATGTTTTAATTTATAGCTCACCATTTAATAACTACAATTAAACAGCAAAAATATTTTTATGACTGCTGAACCAACGTTTAATAATAGTCGAATTGTATTTAAATTTCGAAACAACGCTGCGTGACTTCTTGTTGCGAATAATAAAGCTCAAAGCCACTTTTCATCATCAAATTCTTGGGCTATTCAGTTTGACAAATTGCAAACATGAACTTGAAATATTAAATATCGACCATGTACTACCAATTTCTCCAAACATCCGTCACACCCAATTTTATGGAATTAAAACGATATTTTGTAGACGATGTTGAAATATACTATGGAAAAATAATAATACATGTATGGAAATATTGTGATGTAATAAAATGAGAAGGATTTTTCTTTGTTAAATACATATTACATGTATATTTTTTAAAATTTAAAATACATTTATTTTCGTTATTACACGCCTGTATAGGCTTTTTCAAACACGTGCACATAATAATATTACAGAACAGTAACCATGAAGTAACCATGTAACCATGCTTTTTTCATTATAAGTTTTCTTTAGCCGACGTTTCGGACAGCGTTGCAGTGTCCATCATCAGGGCAGATCCGGTAGATCCGAGAGATAGCGCAACACGGCATAACATCCCAAAAACTAACAATGAAAATGCTTTTTCCCGTGAAAATCTAAAAACTTATGTAACCCTGCTATTTAAATTTTATAGGACCCATGCAGAAGAATAATATTATACTTACATTGGTTACTGTTATAGAGGAATGTTTTTATAGCCTTCCTATATCCATATTCCGTTCAGTTTACGCAGAAATAACCCTTTGAATCACAAACTTTTTTTCACTTCCTAGAAAAATTATCGGAATTGAATATAACGTTTTTGTATGCCCAATCATGATGTAGTCATAATTATTAATTTATTAATTAATAATATTATAATTTCTGTTAAATAACTACAATAATGTACTGTACACTCCTGTTCCAAACACAAGCTTACGCTTCCATGGAAGAGTAAGAACTTCCGAACATCTCTCTCCGCATAATAAGGATATATACGCAGCTGCACGACGCGCCGCTAAAGATCTCCGATTTAAGTATGTGTGGGTCAAACATGGACGCATATTTTTAAGAAAAGGTGACACATATACACCAATATTTATAAAAAACAAAGAATCACTCCTCAATCTATACTAACATCATTTCATATCATATACTTAGACAAATACTAAACAACATGGCTGATTACTTTGAATACATGGACTCGGACAACCAACACTACTGTATTAGTACAAACGATCTTAAAATATGGAAAACATCACAAACGAAAAAAAATGATTTAAAATATTTCACCAAAACATTAGATCGATTAATAAAAATTTTGATGAATTTATAATATACCTTCAACAGCTTGAAAATAATTTTGATATAATTATGCTGACAGAATGTTGGTTGAATGAAAAATATATACCTAAAACAATTGAAAATTATAACACACACCTCACAAAGAAACACAAAAATCAAAATGATGGTATAGTCTTATATATCAATGATAAAATAAACACAATCGTACAAGAAATACACATCATAGACTCTAACTGCATACAAATACTCGTAACATTTGATAAAGAAACCTGTATTCTTGCGATGTACAGATCTCCATCCAATAACAACATTGCAAACTTCCTAAATGCACTTAACAATACATTGAATGATCTCAAACAAATCAAAAATATCGTCATCATTGGAGACCTAAACATAAACACTTTACAAAACGGACACCCATAAAACATAGAATATTTAACAATTCTGGCACAGCATGGATTGGAACCAGCGTTAAATGTCCCAACACGAGTTACTCAACATACAAAAAGTATTATAGATCATGTAATGATTAAAACAAAACCAAAACTATAGTACTTGAAAGCACAATTACAGACTACTACATGAATATGATAGCAATTGACACCGAAAAAACAAAACCTAACCAACATAAAATATTCAAAAAAAAAATAATTGACTACTCAAACTTAAAAGAAAAACTCCGAAAAATAGACTGGAGTACAATATACCAAATAGAAAATGTTGAAGAAGCCTGGGATAAATTTAGAGCTGTTTTAATACAAGAAATGAAACTAATTTAAAACAAGTTAATCTTACACATAAAGCAAAAAAATTAATCTATGGATAACAAAAGGAATATTAAAATGTATTCGTACACGAGACAAAATTCACAAACAAATTAAACATACGCCGTATGACATGGAACAATTTAATTACTATAAAAGATGTAGAAACATCAGCACGAAAATTATTAGAGTAGCAAAGGAGTTATACTATAGAGAAAAGCTTAAAAAAGAAAACAATAACCCAAAGGAAATATGGAAAATATTAAAAGAAGTAACATATACACAAAAATTCAAACACAAATATACTATCGAACATCTTAACATTAATTCAAAGAAAATAGATGCCAATACAAATGCAGAAACTATAACAAATCATGTGAATGATTTCTTTGCAAATATAGGAAAAGTTTTATCGAACCGTAAAATACATAACACAAACACACTAACACAAACAAACATACCGAACAATACACAATCGACACAACACAGATTTATAATTAAAACAACTTCAGTAGAGGAAATTGACAAAATAATAAACACAAAAAACAAAATTGCACCTGGATTAGATGAGATAACAACGGATTGCATTAAAATAATAAAAAATGAAATATTTAAACCTATAACACACTTAATCAACCTTAGTATAACACACTCCTGCTTTCCTAGTTCTCTTAAAACAGGACTGATGATTTCTATTTATAAATCCGGAGACAAAATGGAAATAACTAACTATATACCAATCACATTATTAAACTCGCTATCAAAGATTTTCGAAAAAGTCTAAAAAAACCAAATCATAAAATACTTGGAAGAAAATAAATTAATCTCAGATAAACAATATGGATTTAGAGAAAAGAGAGGTACAAAAGAAGCTTTGGCGTATACTATAGATTATAAACATAGCAACTTAGATCAAGGATACAAATGTATGGCGATATATCTAGATTTAGCTAAAGCCTTTGATTCAATCTGCCACAATACACTTTTTAAAAAATTAGAAAATACGGGTATCAAAGACAAGGAACTCCAACTATTAAAAAGTTATATGAGTGATAGAACACAACAAGTCAAAATTAATAACCATACTAGCAAACCACTGCCGATTACATACGGTGTTCCACAAGGAAGCATACTAGGGCCCGTTCTTTTCCCTATTTACATAAATGAACTTTGTAGTATGGAAATAAACAGTGAAATAGTTAGCAGATGACACAGTTTTACTCTTTAACCTTTTAAATGCCAGTAGGTAGAAGTGTAGCTGTGTACAGCAGGCCGAGAAACTTTTAATCAAAATAAATCATTTTTACATATTATTTAAAAAAATTAAAAAAATCAAAATTAAAAAAAAAAAAAAAAAACCAAAATCATCCCAATGTCGTCTATGTGTGTTCCATATTTTAAATTAATAAAAACCGGGACATATGTATTATACAGAGGATCAAAAAGAGCGAGTAAACTCGCTATTTTTCTATGGCCGGCCTGCTGGACACGACCAAGGATGCGAGAAATCTCGCTCTTGGCACAGAAGCGGTTGGAATAATGTATTTAACAAAGCAAATTTAGAAATCACGTGGGTGAAAACATGGCTAGACTCAAACATACTTACAATAAATATATCGAAAACAAAATTTATAACGTACAGTATAAATAGTACAGGACAACCAAGAAACAACTCAAACACCATAAAAATACACGAATGTTTAAATACTAACATCTGCAGTTGCCCTTCTTTAGAAAAAACAGAACAAATAAAATATCTAGGAATCATAATTGACCATAACCTTAGATGGACACATCATATCAAACAAATCACAAATAAACTCCTCAAAACAATACACATTTTCCTAAACATAAGAAACATATAAAACATTAAACAAATAAAAACAATATATTTTGCACTTTGTCAGTCAATAATAGAATATGGATTAATTATCTGGGGAGGAGCAACAAACCCAGCTATCGATCACTTAGAAATCGCGCTGAAAACGATCTTAATGGTTATACTTAAAAAACATAGACTGACTGACACAAACCAAATATTCAACAGTTGTGAAGTACTAGATATACGCCAATTATATGTTAAAACACTGTTAAACTACATTTTTGACCAGAAAAACAAATATCAAAAATCTCAAAATATCACTAACAGACAGACCAGTTAGACAATCGTACAAAAACAACCTAAGAACTCCGACGGTAAATACAAGCTTTGGATAAAGGCATTATAAATATCATTCTATAAAAGAATTCAACAGTCTTACCCTTGAAAATAAAATGGAAGAAAACAAAAATAATTTCGTACTCAAAATTACAAAATGGATTAAAGAACAAAAAAGACAATATTTCCAAAATTTCATTACAAAATAAGAATAAAACACAACTACACGTAACACTCAAAACCAATATAAAATACACATCACTCACAAATACACAACACATAATGTATCTAATATATACCGTTTTTTTTTTTTTTTTTTAGTAATAAAATAATTCATTTTATCCTATAATTTTAATTTAATTATAATTTTTAATTTTTAGTTTATTTCATTTTTGTTTTATAAAATGGAGGCCTCAGCACAGGTGAGCTACCCAGTGAGGCCGACATTGTTGATTTTATTTTTTGAAATGTAAGATAGTATTTCAATCAAACGAATAAATAAATTAAAATAAATATTAAAATCTTAAAATATGTAGAAAACCAATGGTAATCCTATTTTAAAATATTCCCATGGCATTGGTGAAAAATACAAAAAAGGGTAAGTACATCAATTTATTCCTTATACATGAATAAATATGCTGTTAATAAATCGCTGTTGGGGTCTCTTTGGTGAATAAAGTTTGCCCATCTCAAATAATCCAAAAATTGAAAATCGAAATACAAAAATTACACCATTTATACCTTCTCTCAAATAAGTCACCCCAAAACGTATTGACCTTTGGCATTACTCCTCTATCGCATAGGTTGATTTATTACGTCTACCCAGCTCGCTATTTCAAAAATGTTATTTTTTAAAATAATCCGATTCTATCATATTTCTTCATTTAATAAGGTTGATGTTGAATTCTCAAGGGTGGCTCCGACGCGCACTGAATCATTTATTAATACGTGTCTTCAATAAGCCTTCATCTACGAGGAAAGGATTTAGGGCGCTAATGTTGTTTAGTAAGAGGGGAGTTGTTCTGAGCCAAGGGCAAACAATATAAATCCTCTTATGCGAAGATTCACAGCAACAGCTATTCCAATCTAATCATATTAATAGTTATCGCAATGAAAGTTTTTGTGATAAACAACGGAAAGGAGGTTTTAAAATATGATTATAATACTATCTTCTACCCGCAGTGGATAGAATGAATGGATAAATGGTAAGCGAATGCAGAAATGTTTGTACATGGCCAGATGAATTGAGCACATTGTGGGTGGATGCCAATGTTTTTATATAGGGTTTTCTTTAAAACATAATGACAAATACAGAGTATTGCAAATCACACTGTGTAGAAGTGAAATCTTCAGACAACTAAAGTAGACAAGAATGTGAAGCACCGCACAAAGAGGAGACCGATAATCTATCTCTTTTTCTCGCAGGCTTAATCCTATGTGTACATGTTTGTCTCTTTTTGGTGTCGATATTTTTCGTCTCATCTAGTTTCAAATCACAACGGTGCTAAAGAATTTTGCACTTCAAAAAGCATAAATAAAGATCTATAACTGATCAAAACATGCTTTAAAATTGGTATGTTTCGGAATGTTTTTACAAAAATCTATGTTGAGGTTTTTAACAGATTGATGTTAACGTGCAATGAATATAATATTTAGGGATTCAAATTCTTCAACGTAACAATAAAAGCAAAAAATTAGATAAATTGGAAGAAGAAGAAATCAGAAGACCTCTAAATAATAACCAGTAAAAATTATCTTGTAGTGGTATTCTAGACATATTTTCCAATAAAACGCTCTATTCTCCCCGTAATTCCATTAATTACCCCTTACCTTCTGTGGACCTTCCATTCCAACCGCTAAATACTTATGTATATATGTCAGAATTTTGTATTTTATGCTAGTTTTATTATTCTCCTGATGAAGGACGATTCCTTCCGAAACGGATGAGGCGATAACAATTAAAATAAAATCGTTTCAAACAAATTTTAAAAGTTGTGTTTATATTTTGATAAGGTTTACCTCGGCTAATTAATTTTTCCTCCTTTTAGTTAATTTTGGTATCCAGTGAATTTTTTTTATGTTTTTTCGTAACTCAGCAGAGTAAACGCCAATTCCGCACCACGACCCTAACTGTCCAGTATTCACTGAAATGTTTTAAGTTGGAAAAATAATCAAAAATGTCGCCAGAAACCAAAATTTCATTTACATTTTTTATTACAAATACTCTCAGGAATTTTTCATTGTTAATCGTGTTTATCAGATTATTTCGAAAATCAAAGTTGCAATATTATTACAATATCACGTCGTCTTAATATATTATGTTCTAGATTTTTTGGTAACTAATCATAACTATGCACCTAGAGATATTTCTCAATAAAAATGTATAAACATTCATGTAACATTATTTATTTGAAACGTGTTGTTTAAGTTCATTATTTAGAACAGATGAACGAACCTGAGAAAATGACGAAATATAATTGCACCAACTTTTGCATTTCCCCTATTAAGAGTTGACCAAGTTTTAATGAGAAAAACT
This sequence comes from Limnephilus lunatus, assembly GCA_917563855.2. NCBI lineage: Eukaryota > Metazoa > Arthropoda > Insecta > Trichoptera > Limnephilidae > Limnephilus > Limnephilus lunatus. The sequence continues at coordinate 79,660,210 of OU830597.1, read as the reverse complement.
TGTTCGCAATCCAACACAGATCTTTGTAACCCGGTCTCTTCGACGTCCGCGTTAAATATATTCACTTACAAACTTAATAATTCCTTTGACTCTTACACGAGTCGATGGCTAAGGATACCTTCTGGCAGAACCGGATTGAGAGAAATACACAACGTTCAATCCGCCCCCCCGAAAATAACTTTACATTTTTGTAATCTTTACAAAACAAAAAAGTTTTTTTGATTGTAATACAATTAAAAACTCTTTAAAAGTTTATTGACCCTGTTCGTAAATCAGGATACAAGTTTATACATTTTATTGTAGATACAAAAAACTTTTAAAAACACCTTAAAAAATTATCAACTTATCCATTAAACCTTTGGGAGGCGGGAATGCGTACCGCCATCTAGGACTTGGCGGTGGATGCATCTGCCCACCTACAGTGTGGCGGGCCGGATTTGGAGAGACTGGTTGAGAGAGGCCTTTTTATCTCTCCAGCAAGACTCCCTTGACTCTCTCACCCCGTGGGAGGGCTGATTCATACATCCGTCACTCATGAACACAATGACACCCTGGTTTCTACCCATTCTATTCTACCTTTTTCCTTCCCAAATTTTCCTCCTTCTTTTCTTTTAAAATAACCCCTTCACAGCACCCCGAAGATGACAAACTCTTTGAGGTAAATTTTGGGTGTCAGCATTATCTATTATATAGGAGTACTTTAATCAATCTATTTTTAAGACCACTCTTCAATTTAACATTGTTAACTGTCATTTAATAAAAATATTTAACTACGAGTATATTATTTTCGGTCTTTTTTAGACCTATCTTATCTTTTTAGTGAACATACTATGATTTAAAAACTGCCAATTACGTGTAGTCGGTGCCCTTGCAGGGCCCGTGGATTTACTAATCACTAGTCCGCCTACAACACAATCCGGCTCTGCCTTAAAGTAAAAAGTTAAGCGCAATTAAATTAACAACAGCGTCCTTGTTTTAGCTTAAATACGATGAAATGAAGAAACTATTTTACCTTCAACGATTTTTTATTAGCCTAATAGTATTTTTTTAGACAAATTATTTATTTGAAAAATATTATGACTAAAACAGTTATATTTTATATTAATTTAGTAGGGTTAAACTATTTTTTTCAAATTTTTTTTTTTTACTTTATTTATTCCCATTTCTTTGTACATATAATGTATAATAGCAAATATTATATAATAACATAACATATCATAACAATTAGTATGAACAAGAAATGAAAGGGACAAGGAAAAATTTCAAGGGACGTTTCAATGGGGTATTTCCACAAACGAGAGATTCTGTTGAAAAGGTTATTTTTCTGATTTTAATCATCCTACTAAAAATGTTTGTTTTTTATGTTTTCATTCAATTTTATTGATTTTAAAAACGATCTAAAACTGAAAAAATCAAAACGGCCCGTGGTTGGCAAATCGGATTGTGACGTCTCAAATGTCGCTCAGCTGAGCCAGCATAAATAAACACTGTCAGTGAGCGTTCACGCTTATGGCGTCACACGAAGCTCCGTCCCAAAATATCGTTTTAGCGGTAATTCAAAAATGGGTAATTTTGACTGGCTGTAGAAAATTTATTCGTCAACATAAAAATTCTGTAATCATTGTAATTTTTTGCTTAATTTTTTTAAGCAATAAATAACGTGGAAATACCCCACTCTGGATGGTGGTCTTGCACAAGGTCTTGCAAAGTATATTTCACTCTGGAAAATTCCGCAAATAAACAATTTATTACTTTTAAATAATTAATTGTGAAATAATACAAATTAATCAAATAAAATTTTATTTGCGCACGACGTGATTTGAATCCGCGACCTTCGACCTTCTTAGTTGAGAGCCTTATCCCTCGACCACAAAGACCGCCAAAATTTATAATCAAAAACTGCTAAATAACTGAAGCAACGAAATATCATGATCCCAAATCTTTAAAATCAAAGTTATAAATTTTAGTCCCGATTCAAAAAATAATATTATTGACCAGGGGAATATAAAAATAATCCAACAAAAGATCTGCCAATTCTCTAGCCTCAATCATGAATATATCATTTTGAAAGAAATCTGAATACCTTTTTCTAAAATAAGAACTTTCTAGGGAGCTTTAATTCCCAGCCAACTAGCCTTCCCGGCAAATTGATTTCAGAATCTGATTTGAATCGAGACAGAGAGCTTTACCGTCTTATTACAATTAGTTCAACATCGTAAAAATGCTTCATTTTGCTCGGGAAAATAATTTTATGAAAGTTAAACAGACTTAAAAAATTAATTGTCTCAAAAGAAGAATTAAAGAAGTCAAAGCGGTTTACTTTGTCATTTGAGGCATATAAATTGCATTCCTAGTTTTGATTTGAATAAGACGAAGCTTATTACTAATTCACTGTTTCTAAATTATCTTTACAACCAATCGGTTTATTTTATAAATGTAAAAAAATATGCTTCGAATAAATTGAAGCTTTTCCCACCGAGAGTTTTCTTTGAGTATATATTTAAAAATATTTTTAATTACTTTATAAAAAATATAAGAGTACATACCAAAACATACTAAAAAAATATTTTTTCCTTAGAAATGTATGAACGCATATAAGAAAAAACTTTAAAAATATTTATAATTTTACTAGCAGACCTAGCGACCCGTTCCGTGGCTGACAAAACACAACGCCATCTACTGACAACTCCATTACTCAACCTTTATAACCAACGCCATCTGTTAATTTACATGCATATCAAATCCACACCGCCCGCTTGACAGCGAGCTCCTTTTATATATATTATATTTTAACCAATTTACACAAAACCTTGATAAATTATATAACTTAACCTTCCTCATGAATTACTCTAACTATTGGTGAAAACCGCATGAAAATCGTTGCGTAGTTTAAAAGATCTAAGCGTACAGACAATGGGAGCGATTTTGCTTTGTACTATGTAAAAACGGTTAAATTATCTCTGATGGTTTCCATTGATTAATTTTTTAAATTTCTAATTATAAACTCTCCCTAAAGTTTACGTTTGGACTTACGAAATTCAATACTTCGTTCGTTGAAAAGCGCTAAGAAATGATAAAAAAAACATAAAATAAATAAAACCACGTTTGAACTTTAATTCGTGACCTCTAGACTCTCCGTTAGCCAAGCAATTTTTTTTGTGAATACAGTGAAGTCAGTGAGACCATGGCAATCCCAATTGAGGTATTTTGTGTGGCTGAAAGTAAATAGGAAGGTGATGGAACTGGAAGAGAGGAAGGTGCGGATGTACCTGGCTATTCAGATCTTGTCACCAATCACAGCTAAAGCCATTACACTTCTGAATGGTGGTCTTACACCAGGTTATATTGTTTTAAATTATTAAATTGTGAAAACACAAATAAAAATTATTTCTGCCAGCCGGGATATGAACCCGCGACTTCCAGAACACTAGTCGAGAGCCTTAAAGCCCGTCGTGGAGGCCGTCATTTATTTATGCACATTGAAAATATTTGTGGAAATATAAGGCACACTAAGAATACATAAAATTATGGCTTGCTGCTTCCTCGTATCTATCTACATGAGCCACAAAATCACAATAAAAAACAGGTTTTTCTACAGAAGTATACAATAATACATCTCTAAGGAGAGATCGTTTCAAATTATCCAAATTGATATTACTTTCTTTATTTTTACTTCAGCAAAATTTTTATTGTACCAAAGGGAAGCCTAAAAACATAAAATATACGATAAAATGATTAGGCGAAAAAGTATATAATAATAATAATAATTGGACAATTTGTAGAGCGCCGTTTTTTGTGAAAAATCACCTCAAGGGCGCTTTACAATTCATTATGAATTCCTAGGTTCTATTTAATTTTATTATTTACAGATATATACAAAAACATACTTACCTGCAGGTCACTTCCGAAAAACACACTTTATTAAAAAGTTTATGCTTGGGAAAGATACGACTTTGCACGTGGAGGGCATTATATTTAAAACACTGGACATTGCATGACTTTACCTTTGCTACCCTCATCACTGTTGGTTTTACATTTATATTTATAAGAAAATTAATGCCACAGTTGAGTTAATATTCATTTGAAAGACTTCATAATTGTAAGAATTTGCTTTATTTTTACAAAATTTGTTATTTACTACGTCGCGAGCCGTGAAGCTGAAGGTGAAAGTTTTTTTTTTTTTTAACTTATGGATACGACTGTCTGAAAAGATGAGTTTTTAGTTTAGCTCTAAATTCCGCTGAATCTGTGAACATTCTTAACTCGTGTGGCAGTCCATTCCAGGCTTTAGGTCCTGACACTCCGAAAGCACGCTCACTGAATTTAGTATCTGGTGTGCGCTTTGGTTCCTTCAACCTTCCGATAGCTGATGTTGCTGCTGACCTGAGGGTTGATTGTCGTGAATTGGAATTTTCTGGAATACACATTTCCGATAAGTAAGCCAGAGCCATTTTGTTAAGGGATTCGAATACCATCCAGCAGAGCTTAAACTGGATTCTTTCAGGACACTTGAGCCAGTGAAGATTTTTGAGATGCTCAGAAATAAACCTTCATGTCAAAGCAAATGTTGCGTTGCATGTAGGAGAACACACCTTCACATAAAAAAACAAAAATTTGGCCTAAATATATTTTTTTCAAATTAACTCCACACTTGTCATCTTTGGGTGCGCTGTGAGGAGTTGTAAAACGAGTTAAAAGCATAGCTAAAACCTTGTCTATATATTAAGCTACTTTTAAAGGCGTTATAAATGCAACAGAATCTGGCATTACATATTTACAGCCATTGCAGACGGGCTCTCTGAGAAAAGGTTCAAATTGGTAGGATAGAATGTCAAGTCTGAAAGAAGAAAAAAGGTAAAACAATCCTTCAGCGAATATTGCTGCCGGAATTTCTCGGATCGTCGCGCGTCGCCGTCGTCGGATTGAAGTCAAAAGCTGTAAAATTCGTATTTGATCGACGACTTAACCCATTTTATTGAGGAGAGAATATTTCAGTCTACTATAGTTTTTGTTGTTAACCCCTCAAACCTCGGGTACATTCTGTCAGATGGTCAGAATATTTTCGCTTTGCAATAAGAACCAAATAACTGGAATATTTCTGAACGTGTCCCAAAACCAATACTGTTTTTTGAAAGGTGATTAAATACGCTTTAAAATTTTATAAAATGAAATATAAATATAATTTTTTTTTTAAATGTCTCACCTTGCATTTTTTCTAACACACACACACATAATTTAGTTCAAAAATATATTACAAACATTATTATCACCTCGATTTTTGTCATGTCACTTTCATGTAAAAATAAGAATTTAAAGTTTCAGAAAGTTTAATAATCTTTTTACAAATTTAGATCATACTTCTAACCACGATAGTTAGGGAAATACAACGATTTCTATGAAACCTACATGAGTAACTCCTAAAAACGAAAAAAATTAGACTTAGGGATTAAATGGTTTGTTCTTCGTTTATACGAAAAAATGCTTGGCATCGGTAAACAATTTTTTGCGTACATCAAAACATTTTTTTCTCAAACGACTATGGTCATAGATATATGTATGAGTATTCTTTAATATAAAAGAGATTAAATCAGGGGCGTGCACAGAGTTTTTGATCAGGGTAGGCAGTAGGAAAATAGAACAAGTTTCACAGGTTAAAATTTCCTTATTTTATCAGATAATTTCAGAATGAAAGTACGACAAACCTTTTTGAACCGACAATTAGCACTTATGAAAGACAACTATTTAATAGAAATACATAACAACAGATGTTTTTGTCGTCACTGATAGCTATTTTCTAAATTTGTTCTAGAAAGCACTGCTTAATACTAACAAAAAAACCTCATAGAGGCAAATTCAAAAGTTCAGTTCAGCAAATTCAAACAGTTCTACTATATGCTTTGTGCATTTCGTAAACATCGAATTATATATTGTATGAAGTTAGCTCTAGTCAGAAATAATTCCTGTTTAGGCCGCATTTTAGTGAGGCAGTCGGAGGGCGCGCGTTTAGTTTCTAGTTACAGTTTATGCCGCGTTTGTAGTATTCCGTTTGATGTGGCGCCCGCGTAGTTTCAGTTGCTCAGTTTTTTCACGCTTATTTTTGAAAGTGTGTATTTATTTTTAGTCATAATTTAATAAATTATAATATTATTAACACGCTTATGTTTTACGAATACGGCAGGGTAGGCAGTGCTTATGTGCCTATATGGAGTGCACGCCCCTGGATTAAATAAATCACAAACCTACACAAAATAGAACACAATAGCCTCGATACTCATTTCGATGTAATAATATAAAACATGCTTATAGTATTTTATAGAGCGTGAATGGGTGTTTGTCCTTTCAGAAATTCAGCAAACATGAAGATTCTTACTTAGGGAAGGTTCACGAATTACATTCTCTCTGACAATAAAAAGTAGTATATGGTATTATAGGATGGGGCAGTTTAAATAAAAATATCTGAACAACGCTATTGTAGATCAATGCTCCTTATATCCATAAATACAAAACGTAATAAATAAAAACAAACATACGTACAATGCATACGTAAGAAATGCCTAATCTCAAGGCAAAAAACTCATCTCATCAATTTGGACAGCTTATACACTGGCACTAAAAAACTTATGTGGCACTAATAACATAATTCCAAAAAGATCCAAGACAAGACCCAAAAAGTAACTCAAATAAAATGCTGGATTCAAAACATACATATGAAACATAAAAAAACACTATGTAACACCAAAGCATACAGACAGAAACAGGAACCAAAAAACTGCACTACAAAAATTTCAAAATTTTATAATACAGCATAATTTTTTCACGAACTTAATACTACTCAAATAATAAAATTTTATTTTTTAAATAAAATCCTTGATGGATCCTTGAATGGAAAAGGAAACCCCTTTCACAATATCATTATCTCAACTTTTTAAGAAAAATTATAAAACATTAATTTTTTATTAATATGTCGAAGGCCTGTATTAACTCGACCGTTTTGCATTTCATCCGTCATTAAATATGTTTGTACGTTCCGTTTCAACATGGTGGCCGTTTTAATGGTAGGTGAATGACATTTTAATAAATATGAAATCGTCGTTTTCAATATTATCTCTATTATGGTATCTATCATGATATTGAAAAAATAATTGTCATTGATTTAGTGACGTTTCTTTGGAAAAATTGTATAATTCCTTATTTGAAAATTAAAAAAAATGTTTTATAAGACAATTGGTTTTAATTTAGAGGGTAAGTAATTAAGTACCTACTTACAAATAGTTTGATTTGGTTTTGAATTATTAAGTAAAAGAAAGTAAGAAACATACTTTTTTGGAGGTGAGGTCTTCTATTTATAGAACTGCAAGTTATTCATAATAAGGAAGTCTTGTTTTTGTGCCCCACGCATGCTTAATAAAACTTTTCCATCTTCCAATATTTTTTATTCTAAATCATGAAAATCCTTGATTTCCACTTGAGGAGGCTTTTCTCTGACGGCGACTTCATGTTCATAATAATAAGGTTGTATCCTATTTCAAGATAGATGTAGTACCTACATAGAATTCAAAAGGTAGATAAAAATCAACCCTCATCATATTTGCTATTTATGTGAATGTATTTAGGTACTGTGATCCCTATTCATAACAGTCCCGTTATGTTTCCTTGTGATTGTTAGGTTGTTTGTCTCATTATCCAAAGGCATACGAGTAGGTATTTCCAAAAAAATAAATCAAACCAACTATATTACTTCCAAATCGGTTTGCTATTTGAAAATAGGTCTTTTTAAACGACTTCGAAAAGGAGGAGGTTATCATTCCGACGGTATTTTTTTTTTTTTTTTAAATGTTTGTTACCTCAGAACTTTCGATTGGGTGAACCAATATTGGTGATTCTTTTTTATTAGAAAGCTGGTGCTTCTCGTGTGGTCCCATTTGGTCCAGTTTTGTCAATGGGATCTATGAGAAAACCATATATGTCTTAAATTTGCAATAACTATGTGCGCGACAAATGGACGAATAACTTTATATTACGCCAAGAGATTTCGATGATTCCTTTTTTGAAGTAAAATTTCATTAAGCACGCTCGTCACTAAAAATCAAATAATAAACAAAAAATTTAACAAAACAGAAAACGACTTAAAAAAATGCACTAAAAGTAAAAAAAATAATTTCGTACGATTGTTATTTTTGGAGTCGGTGTCAGCCAAGGTAACTATATACATAAGTAGTTATAGGTGAGATGTGGAGATCTTGGCTGACAGCGACTCCAAAAATAGCAATCGTACGAAATTATTTTTTTACTTTTTAGTGCATTTTATTAAGTCGTTTTTTGTTTTGTTAAAATTTTTGTTTATCTTCATTTAAATATCCAAGTTAAGAAAAAAATCGTCTCGGAGGAAAGCGGGCAAGGCTGCCCCCTTGGTTTGAGATTCGATTTGTTCGATGGTCGTTAAAAGTATATTTTAAAAAGATAAAAAAAAAACCATTCAAAGTCCAATCTTTTAGTTATTTTTTCCGATGCTTTAAGAAAAGTTCATTTTTTGTGAGTTAGAAAGAATTTATTGTTTAGCTGTTTGCCTTCTTCCTCGTATTTTTTTTCATTGTATTTGACTATATTATTTGAGGGCCTTATTTACAAACGGAATTTTAAATTTTACACAAATTTTAAACAATCATTAACAAATGTTAAAGGTTATATCAATGCGGGTTAGTTTTATAAGAAGTTTCGATTATACAGGAATTGATGTTGTGTTCCAAAGATAATATCTTCTAATAACTGTTGATCTGCTGCAGTACTCGCATTAACAATTTTTTTTTAATAATAAGTTCTAAGTACCTATTCTACTAGCTAATAATGCGTTGCAAAAAATAATAACCCCTTACCAATTTCGATTCACCAAAAGCTTTATTCTCAAAATATTGCTACCTTGCTAATAATAACTACAATGGACTCCGGAAAATAATATTTAAAAAAAGTATACTCATCTTTGAACTTTTCTGTTTGAAGTGTTTTTTGTAAGGTGTGTTATTGGCATGCACTTCACGGAATTAATCAACTCGATGGGAAGTGCGACGAACAATAAAATTTAATAGATTTTAAAAGCAGTTACTATGCCTAATCATTGGCGATATCTTGCTTTTAATGTGAACCATTGTATTCTGGGTGAATTAGATCAGATATTAATAAATTACTTAAAAATAATTTGGGAGACGGGAATAAGTACCGCCGCCCCGGAAACCATTTCATGGATAACCAACACCCCTTCGATAAGTCACCCCAAGCCACATTTGGTGAATTAGCAGGGGTGCCCGGATTCACGGAGTGAGGTTTGTCGAGGTCTTTGCAGCACTACTATGTGGCGGGCCGGATCGGAAATGCTTGTGGGAGCCTTTTTATCTCTCCAGCCATACTTTCTCGATTCATCGCCCTACACCGCAGTGGGAGAAATGGATTCATGCATACATCACTCCTGGATACACTGACCCGTTTTCCCTTCCCAAAACTTCCTTTCCCTAAAAAGACCCTCCACACAGCATCCCCAAAGATGATTTAGGTCCTTAGTCAAATTGTTTTCTTAAGGGTCTCTTGTATGGAGCTAACGTTAAAATAAAACAATTATTTTTATATATATATGTACCAAAACACATTATATATTTCTTCATAATGTTTATTTTTCTTTTCGTCATTTGTAATATATTGTGTAGGTACAAATACTACTATATCAATATTTAACCAATCGGAACTTAATTAGTCTCCATATCATACAAATGTTTATTGTTTATATTTTAATGTACGACTGTTTTGTTTCCTAAGTAAATAAAAATAAATAATAATTCAATACATTCTTAACTTCTGGTTAAGTTTTTTCAAGCATTTACATAAATACAAAGTTTTTTATCTGAATTGAAAAATAAAAATAAGTTTATTTGAAGTTACGAGTTTGGGTACGCTTTCACGTATTTATTTTCGGATCGTGCAGTCAGAGAATTTTTGCCATTTAAATTTTCAATTCTAATGGGTGATTTTTTCAGTAGGGAGATACTGAGAGTATGTATTCACCAATATAATATTATCAATATTAGAGAGATAATTAATATTAGTAATGTTAACATTTTAAATATAGAAATTAAAGATGTAAATAAATATTATAATATTATTGCTATTTATCGTACACATAAATCGATACTACCACAATTTATAGATGGATTAAAAAACATTTTACTAAATTTTAGAAATAAAAATAATATTCTTGTGGGAGATGTGAATTTAAATATTGCAAACGATTCCTCTAGTAAGAGTAAAGATGATTACCTTAATATGTTGGCTAAACTAAACTACATCTCATGCATAAATCATTATACAAGAAACGTCCGAGGTCAACGGCCTTCGTGTCTAGATCATATATTTACAAATATCCCTTGCATTAAAAATATAACCTCAGCTGTCATACATACGACTATCACTGATCATTATTCATGTATATTTAATTATAAATGCAGTAATCCATCTTCTCCATTACCTAACCAAATTAATGCCTCAAAAAAAAAATACTTAATATGGATACGTTACTACATAAATTTGAATCAGAAAACTGGAATAAATTACTGCAATGTAATGATGTCAATATTTGCTGCAATTTGTTTGAAGAAAAAATATCTACATACATAAACGATTTGACAAAAAATATTAATATTTCCAAATCCAAACAATCTAAGTACAAGCCTATAAAACCGTGGATTACCCGTGGTCTTATAATATCTGTACGACATAAACAAGCCATTTACAAGTTAACTACCCAACAACCAAATAATAAAAATTTACTAAACAGTTTTAAGGCATATAAAAACAAACTTTCATATATTATAAAACACAGAAAAGAAAGTTATTATAAACAAAAGATTGATCAGGCGGAAAATGATGGTAAAAGAGTGTGGACGGTTATAAATGAAATAATTGATAAGAAAAAATGCAGGAATAATGAAATCAATGCTATTACTCACGATAACTCGAAAATATGCTGTAAAGAAAACCCGTCAAAAGCTGCAAATATATTTAACACATTCTTTGCAAACATAGGAAAAAATCTTTCAAATCACATAAATACCAACCCAATTTCAGATTGCAATATTGATACAGAAAATAAAATAGCAACATTTCAAGTCACAACAGAGGATGAAATAGTATCTCTCATAAACGATATGAAAGGAGGTTCTGCACCGGGATTTGATGGAGTTACGGTTAATATTTTAAAAAATATTAAAAATCAAATTTCTAAACCATTAATGCATATAGTAAATTTAAGTTTCCAAAGCGGTGTGTTCCCATCTATTTACAAGCAAACTATCATTACTCCAATATTTAAATCTGGTAATCCAGAAGAAGTAAGCAACTACCGACCAATATCAGTAATCTCAAATATAGCAAAAATTTTTGAAAAGATAATAAAAAAAAGAATGAACCAGTTTATAAAATGTAATAAAATAATTGATGAAAATCAGTTTGGATTTATGGAAGGTAGAAGCACACAGGATGCAATTGCAAAATTAACTAACCTTGTTCTCAATTCATTAGATAAATCATTCAAATGTATTGGAATTTTCATAGATCTCAAAAAAGCGTTTGACAGCATATCACATGACAAACTCGTAACTAAATTAAGAAACATTGGATTAAACGGTACAGCTCTAGAATGGATAAAAAGCTACCTTTTCAAACGCCCCCAAGTCGTAAAAATCAACAATGTGCTTAGCCAACAAGATACAAGTAATTTTGGTATACCTCAAGGTACAGCCCTGGGGCCGTTACTGTTTATCATCTATGTAAATGATATATTCACACAAAGAATAAACGGAAAAAATAATATCTTATGCTGATGACACTGTCATAATAATTGAAGGTGCTGATTGGAATACTGTGAACAACCTAGCGAATATTGACATCAATACACTGAAAAACTGGTTCGATAAAAATCTCCTCTCTTTAAATACCGAAAAAACAAACTTTATCCCATTCTCTATCAATAAATTTAAATCTAAACCAGAAATAAAAATTCTAATACATCAGAGTAAATGTAGTGTAACTAATTGCACTCCAGAATGTTCTACACTGAATTCAACTTCCAAAATTAAATATCTTGGTGTATATATAGATCAACATTTTAAATGGAAAACACATATTTGTGAACTTGTCAAAAGAATTAGGAAATGTATATATATATTTATAAGACTCAGAAATATTCTTAGACTGGAAAACCTAAAAAGAGTGTACTATGCAATTGTTCAATCTATATTACAATACGGTATTATAGGATGGGGAGGAACATATGATGTTATTTTAAATCTTCTCAAAATAGTTCAAAGATTAATAATTAAGATTATATTGAAAAAACCATCTACATTTTCTACCGAAAAAATCTTTTCAATATTCAAAGTAACTACAATAGACAATTTATATAAAAAAATATTCAATTCTACAAACTTTCAAAGAAATACAGCTAAAAAAATTACATTTCAATATCTCAGCAAGATATCAAAACAATATTAAAATCCAAAAATTTAATACCAAGCACATCCAAAATTCCTATCTGTATCATGGTATAAATTATTTCAACAAACTCCCATTAGAAGTAAAAATTATTGAAAATAAAAGTAAATTCCAAACTAAATTAAAAAATTACCTGAAACAACTGTAAGAGTTACATTACTATTTCACTTCATTTAAATCTGTTAATCGACACATCTCAAGTTTCTCTTACTATATCTATTGTTAATAGTTGCAATATTATTATTCACCTACTCAAATGATAACATTGATAACATAATTGAGTATGAATTCACTCACCAAACACAAGAGCCTTGTCTCTTTATGGTGAGGAAAGGCTTTTATTACATTAATATTACAAATCTGTTTAATATGTAAAAAAAATGTATAATTATTGTAAAAACAAACAAATATTAAATAAAAATAATAAATAATGTATCTTCCACTCTGGAACTAACCGAAAATATAGCGTGCTTTAATTTTTTGAATTAATTTTGAAATAATGCAAAACAATCTGATAAAATTTACTTGTGCACTCCGGGACTCGAATTCGCAACCTGCGGATAAGTAGTCAAAAGTTGTGCCTTTCGTGATAAAAATTAATAATAATAAATTATCATCTGAATCGTACTTCAATTTAGTCTCTAGAATCACTTTGTAAAACATTACTACCCTGCTACTGTACGAGCTATTTGTAACTTAATTTGAAATACTGGGAACCACACTGAGACGCATTCGAACCGCGTAACCGACGCCGACGTAGTGGTCTTGAAATTAACCGCCGCCATTCTGACAAGAATGACGTTTGTAATGGTTCCATGACAGTTCATCCTGCGACAATTCATCCGGCGACAGTTCATCCGGCCGAAAGTTCATCCTGCCGACAATTCATCCGACTGACAATTCATCCGGCGACAATTCGTCCGGCCTGATCATTTAAAATATTTTTTCATCAAGTAAGTATGCAAAGAGGATATACGGCCGTAAAACCAAAATCGATATACTTATATCTGAAGGCATCTTGAGTGGAAATCCGCTGTAACCTAACCTAACCTAACCTAACAAATTAGTCAATTCACCTTAAAAAGATGGTGTTAATTTCAGATAAAAAAGTTATATTATATGCAAGTTGGAATCTTTACGGTTTTTTGCTAAGCCGACTGCACGTATAAGTATATCGTATTTTGTTATTCACGCATGCTTCTTCGGAGAGTCAAAATTATTGTTAGTGAAAATATTTTTACAGTGGATTTCCACTCAAGATGCCTTCAGATATAAGTAAATCGATTTTGGTTGTACGGCCGTATATCCTCTTTGCATACTTACTTGAAGAAAAAATCTTCTAAATGATCAGGCCGGTTGAATTGTCGCCGGATGAATTGTCGGCCGGATGAACTGTCGGCAAGATGAACAGTCGGCAGGATGAACTAGAGGTTATCCACCGCATACCCGCCCCGGTATAAGTAACTTATGGTTACTCCTTCAGGGCTCTCACAAGGAAGCTATTTTTTTTATTTGAACGTCTCTACATTTAATTAAGCAAAACTAGACCCCCAATGTCTCCGCATACGGTATGGCAGGATGAACTGTCGGCAGGATGAACTGTCGCCGGATAAACTGTCGCCGGATGAATTGTCGCCGGACGAATTGTCGGGTCACCGTTTGTAATAGCGCCGTACTTCCTACATACTAAATACTGTGTTTAGCTTTGTGACTTAAACCCGGTGTCATTATGGCGGAAAAAAGTTACACTAACGTTGAGGTGGGTCATTATGACCCTGTTACAATTGTTACTATTTTACCTTGTATAAAATAATTTTTAATTTTTAAAATTCGATATTTATAATATATAACCGTATATGTAATCAGTAGAAGCAATAAAACACATTGGTACTAAATGAAACAATTTTTATATTTAACTTTCAGTCTCGTCTAAATTTTATCATCAATTTTTTTATTAACAAAAAACAATATCGTTTCTTACAAAAATATACTTCAACCAAATCTATTCTACCTAAACTTTCTATCATTTGAGTATTAATTACAGAAATAATAAGTCTTTCGTACAATAAGTCTTTTTTTAATTTTTCACATAAGTATAAAATATGAAAAAAAAATTATTGGCACAAAGCAGCAACGTCGCCGTTGAGCTGGGTCATAAATAATAATAATAATAATATTTGGACGATTTATATAGCGCCGTTTTTGTGAAAAATCACCTCAAGGGCGCTCATAATTACCCGGTTGCAGTTTTACACACATGTTGCTTCTTGCGTGGGCGGTGGACTACTAAAGGTAGGTACATGAATGGGAGGGGTGATACTTAGCTGAAGCTACTGAGACAGACGGTTGTGTGCGGCAATTGTTTCTAAGAATTTTTCCTGCATGGCGTCATTGAGGCAGGTCATATTGACCCTGCCTCAATGAGGCCGGGTTAAGTATTAAATAATAGTTAATCTGTTTGAATAATAAATCTCTTTATTTAAATACATCCTATTACAATATCCGCAACTTTTTAACATTAACTGTGGCCCCGCGATACTACGAAATAATTTTCGATGTCCAGCTTTCACTGGCCACTCCCAATTTCTCAGTACATATACATTTTATATGCTTTCATACCGTGTGATGCTCAATCCAGAAAGTTTAGAACCAGCAAACAATAAATTGCTATCGTTGGTAATGCTTAATTGAAAGCTACCTCGATAAAACACATTTCCATTTCGGCAATGCTGCATATGGTCATTAGTAGAACAGGTTTTCTCATTATTGTAGAACACTTGAAAATTCAGAGAGCTAGGGTTAATAACTTAGCAAATGAATGGAACAAAGTTCTAATTGTAACTGCACCACTTTTTACAAGGTCGTGCTACAAATTTGCTAAATGAATTCTGACGTTTTCCAGAGTACTGCAACTACTTACATAATATGTTTATAGAGTAATACAATACGTTTTAGAAAGCGCCTCTTGACATCAGAAATACATAATTATAAGGACTGGTTGTTTCACAGAAATTGTAATGTAATGTAACACTATTGTCAAATGGCCATTCAGCGTCATTTTGTTTTTTGAAGTTTTGAACAAATTGTGATCAGCAGAAGAGGATAACTATTATGTTGAAGCTTGTCAGCTTATTACATTTCAAAAAAACATATGAATTGGATAAAAAGTAATGACAGACCATTTACCGGTGCACTCACCCAAATTCTAAAATTACTGCCTCAACACAGGCTAGCCTAGTCAGGCAGGTTACGAAAAACCTAAATTTATAATTATAAATCTCTATTCTTTAAGTACCTACTGTTTACATGTATTTTGTTTTCTGTTATTAACTTATGTACTTATGAAACTTTTAACTATTGTACGATGTCCTTTTTTTGAATTTATAAATCTTTAAATTTTTGTTCAATAATGATATATGTTATTATTTGATGACAATGTTACATTTGAATTTCTGTGAAACAATCGGGCCTTAGAGTCGCTCGTCCCCAGGCTCCATTGGCTGCGCCTTGTAACTTGCTCTGTTGTAAATATGTATATAATTCAATTAAAAATAAGTGTATGTTGACTACCATAGTGTTTGTCTTCCTTCCTTTGGACGGCTTCACCTATTTTCCTGCAATGATTTTATTATTACAATTTCCGTTTGCAAACCCTAGCTGCTAATTAAATTAATTAAAATTACTTCCTGCGCCAGGGAAAATAGCCAAACAAACATACTACCGGTCACAAAAACATCTCATACATTCTTTTGATCCTTTCCGGGAACATATGCAGCTACTTTAACCCTCCGCCCGTTGCGTCTTCTTTATAACGCCGACAATATACGCCGACTCGATACAGCAGACAAAATACCCTTTTCTACATTGATAGATGCAACACTAATTCCAACCAAAATGAATTTATACAAAGGGCATGTAAATACTATAATAATAAACTTGCACATATAGACACACTTGCTGACATATTCACTGCTAGTTACTGTCGTTACAGAATTTCTTTATTACATTCTATGTAGGTGCGAATAACACATATTCATGACTAAATTCATTGTACCTAATATTATTATATTACTTGCGTGGCAACTTTCCCTTATCCCTCTCCTCCCCTTACCCGTCCCAACCCAAATACCTATTTCGCAGTCTATTTAAGTATTGTTTTAATTATTTTATTATTGTTTATAACATGTTTATCACTTGTTGACTTAACATCTGTATTATTATTTTTTTTAAATTGCTGCTTAGTTCTGTTTTTATTTTTTCTGTTTTTCTTAAATTTTCTAGTTTACATTCAGTTACTTTTATGTTTCTAAATACCTATCTGTGAACATTAATAATTGGTCTGTTTTTTGCCATCCTCTTATGTATATTTTATTACTATGACTGTTTATGTTCCTTAAATAAATAAATAAATAAATAAATAACGCGAGGTGTCGCGCGAGGTCCCCGAGGACCCCAAAAATAAATATGATTAAATTGTTGTTATAGCTTACATTTTATGTGTTATTTTAACTGATTACAGTCAGGTGATAATGACTGCATTTAAATAAAAAGAAATGTTAAAAATTAGATATTTATTTTCAATGTAAAAGCTTAAAAATCAACAGGGAACATTTTTTTACAATTTTGAATTATACTTTTTATAAGAATTTTTTTCTTAAATTTAACCAATTTCTATCAAACTTATACATATTTGAGATTGATACAGACTTATTATTATTTTTTAAAAAAACAATGAAAAACATATAAACTTGGTTTTTCATTGTATTTTGTTGATTTTTTTGAGTCTCACGCCGATCACATGTCGGTATCTGACATCGCACATGCGCAGACTGAATGTTGGCGTCGCTGGCGTCAAGTATGGTCTCTTTTTGGAAGCTACTTAAAGTAAGGTATCAGTGGGAGCATTTAAAATGTACATACTTAGCATTCCGGCAAAACCTGGGCTTTTAAAGACCCCACGCGATGGGTCGAGGGTTAAAGAAACAAATTAATGTACTTCGTCTCTTCTTAATATTCGAGGCGTGTAACTAGAGTTTGCTATCTCAAAAAATAACACTAACACTATAATTATAGGAAAGAGTGATGCAGTCAAAGAAACTTCACTGTTCCTCACTGATCCTTTTAAGGGAGGGCCCGAATTTATATTTAATAATGGATATCAAACACTTTATGTTGCCTTTTGACTGCGTAATTATTTATTTGATATGGAGCGGGCGTTGTGTAGCTCGTGAACACGAAGCCACGGAAATGTTTTTGTGAGTGTACAATAACTGTTAATTTGAATGAATGTCGTCTTGAATCACCCGAAACTTTGCCTATTTGATTTTGGTGAACATATTTTCCAAAGAAAGTTGTTATGCGCATCGTCAAAATTGAAGATTTTCTCCCAACCAACCGCGATAACCAGAAAAAAATCTTTTAATCGGGGTCCTGGTTGAGAAATACGCAAGCAAAAATGTACATTCTTAGTGCCTTAAACTACCACAATAGATATGTAATAGGCATAAAAATTGCTTGGTAAATGGAATGGTCTATTTTATCATTAAAGCATTTTTTTAAATAATTTTATGAGAAAGAACAAAGTTAATTAAGGGAAAATATTAATTTAAGTTATTTCGTATATGCGTTGTTATTTCTAATTAAAAAATACATTTTTAGTATCTTACACTTATATTTTTTATAAAGTTATATTAATTCTACTCAAGCGAAATGATAGGAAAACTTTAATTTACCGAAAGCGTATTTTTGATATTCATAATCGAAACCGATTCGTATTTAAAAAATTTTCGAAAATTGTAAATTCACATCAAGCTTCGCCGCTCCAACCCTCGCGAGAAAACACCCGTGTGTGACACCGCGTGTTATTAATAATTAATTAATTATTTGTAATTTATTTTAATTTGTGTTTCTTTGATGAATTTATGGCATGTAGTTTTTTCTAAATTGTCGCATAACGCGACATTACAACGGAATTCCTTTCAGTCTAGGATATGCAGTGAAAATAAAATCGCAGTTTATATCACGGTTAGTAATAAAATCCAAATCTCCGACTAAAAATGTCAGGAATAATATTTTTAATTCTTAAATTTGAAATATGAGATTGATAGATATGGCAGTGGCCGAATTGATAAGGGGGTTTGAGAGGTTCTGAATACGAGTCCCAGTTGCGACCGTTATCTTTTTTATTTTTCTGTGACTTGTTCTTTTTTAAAAATATTTAAACCCCTAGGGAACGACACAATACAATAGCAGTGCAGTATAATCACGACTACACCTACAAATGCACTACAATGTGTGGGTGTAGAGCTAGGATTTAGAAATTTTTAACGCACTTTGTTACTGTCCATGATAATTTGAAAGCAAAAAAGTTAATATTGTAGAAGCCTGTAAATTATTTCAAATATAATTTTCCATATTATATAAGGTTTTCAGATATTTACAGTTTTTCTAGGGGTTTACCAAGATAATATTATAATTGTAGTATCCGCTAGCTTGCTTTAGCATGGCAAAATTAACGGAAATAGCCGAACGCTTCCAATGGCACCCGAAGTCGGTAGTCGGAAGCAGGCAGCGCGCAGTACATCGGCCGCCCAGCGCCCATTCTCTCGTAGACCTTAGCATAGGAGATACTATTACACTGTAAACATTATATCGTCAATAAACTCGTCTATTACGATCTTATACTCTCATTACAAATTTATTTAGTTTTGTCTTGTTATTAGTCTAACAAGGACATTACAATAATATACACAATATACCTACATTTTTTGGAATATATCACCTCACTAGGCTGAGCCTGTTCCGAGGCCTGTTCTCTTTCATATTATCGTTTTGCTTATTAGTGTTATCCTCTACTTCAAAAAATAGTGACACGAAAAAAATGGGGATGAATTTACGGCAAAGTACTAAAAGAAGTAAATTTATTTTTAAAACTTGACAGGATGGAACATCAAAACACTTTGCGTACATACGTTAGCGGGCGCCGACTCGAGCGAACTAATCACCGATGAGATGTCGACATTTATTTTCCCCCATAAAAGGAAGCAAATGATCCCGGAAATTCCCTAGATTCCGAGTCCCGTCATAATTGGACGAAGTATATTGCCGTTAGGGTAGTGGGGAGTGGCACGTCACAATTCATGAAATCTCATGTTTTTAATACAAAATTGTATACAATATTCGCTGGGACTAAAATATCTCACTTCAAAGAAAATAAGTATTTCAGTTTAATAAATTATTATTTTCGAACAATAGTTTTACCCTAGTATATTTGTATATATCCTAAAGCTCATTTCTATTGATTAATGAAAAATTTAACACATTTATTATATGTAAGCGAGTCGAAGTATTTTGTTTTTTATGATCTAGCTATATTTTTTTACATTATCTCCACATAGGAGATCTTGAGGAAAATAATTTCCGTAAGGGCCAATGTTATCTTAGGGGATGCTGTGTGGAGGGTATTTTTATGGAAAGGAAGTTCTGGAAGGAAATAGGTAAGAGGGATATTAGGAATCTGGGGGTCAGTGTATCCAGAAGTGGATCCATCCCTCCAACTGCGATGCGAGGCGATGGATCGATAGAGTTCAGCTGGAGAGGTAAGGATTGCAAAAGGTCTCCCTTAACCAGTCCCTATCGATCCGGCTCGCCGTAGGTGGGTAGAAGCATTTGCCGCCAAGGCCCGGACAAACCTCAAAACCAGAAACCCGTGCATCCCTGCTAAGTCACCAAAACCTATCGAACCACTTGGGGTGACTTATGGAAGAGGTGTTGGTTATCCAAGAAAGGTTCCAGGGCGGCGGTACCCACACTGATTTATTATACCGGGTTTTACAGATGTTTTCATTTAAATGAGAACAACCAAGTTATAAAAACTCAGTTAATATACAAATTGGTATATGTTATTACAAAAACTCACTCAATCAAAGGACACATAATAACTTCATAAAAATAAAAATAAATATGATAAAATTGTATAAATGCACACTTAAATGATTAATAATAAAAATAGAGATAATAGACCCATGAGACACAAAAGGGGATACAAATGATACATAATATAATTACCTCAACATATTTTCGAGGATAGCGAAACATTATTTCTGAATATACTTTCCAAACAGCAGAAATAAGACATGGGAATGAGAGATCTAATGCAATCGCCATTCAGCGTGGAGTACGACAAGGATGTATCCTGTCGCCACTATTATTTAATCTTTATTCCAACTATGTCTTCAAAAGAGCCCTAAGTAATACCCAGAAGGGTCTCAAGATCAACGGAGTTGTCATTAATAACATAAGATATGCAGATGATACTGTATTACTAGCTGACAGTATCAGTGACCTCCAAGACCTATTAGATCTTGTTAATAATGCTGGTGAGCAACTGGGCCTAACAATCAACGTCAATAAAACTAAATGGATGACTTTTGGACGACTAGATCACTCTGGATCAATGATTCAGTTAAATGGTTGTAATGTCGAAAAGGTGGAGAGATTTAGATACCTCGGCAGTATCCTCACGGAGAATCTTGACCCAGATATAGAGATTAGGTGCAGAATTGAAGCAGCAAGAACTGCATTCATAAAAATGAAATCCCTCTTCTGCAATGACAATATAAGCTTAAAATTAAGGCAGAGAATGCTTATATGTTATGTGTGGTCGGTCTTGCTGTATGGTTGTGAAACATGGACCTTGAAAATAAATACCATGAACAGGTTAGAGGCTTTCGAAATGTGGCTTCACCGGAGAATGCTCAAGGTCCCATGGACTGTGATGATCTCGCCTTTGGGCCTACGAAATGATTCTTTTAAAATTGAGAGATCAATTTGGAATTATATTCGATTTTGTAACAGGGAATGGTGTCAGCATACGACCCTCTGTTTCCAATTCATGGGGGTGATTTATGGGTCCTTACCACTAAATAACCACATGTGTTTACGTGGCCCAAGTGCATGAGAGCCCCGGCAAAGGCCATTCCTCACAAAACTAAGAAAGGACCCAGAATAACATTTAGAGGGATTTTTTTCAGGTTCATTATCAAGTCAGGGGCGGCCGATGGATATTTGCCCGAGTGGTGATTGACCTTAACGCGAGCAGATTGGATTTACGAAACAATTATATGGTGCATTTTCTATGGCTGTAGGAAATTGAAAACTAGGCAATAAAGATTAATCTTGGTGCATTTAAATATACTAGCGCGACGCGCCGATTACGGGTTGAAATATTTGACATATTTGTCGAAATAGGATTGCAGAATTCGTTAAATAGTGACGCACGTAGAAAGGACAAAAGCGTGTTCGGACAATGAATATATAATGTTATTATACAACCAATAGTCAACGCAAGTATTGAGAAAGAGTAGTGAATTGAAGTGCGCCACTGAGCTCTTCTTTTAAGCGTTATTGGGATACTTTATGACTCCGGCGCAGACAAAATTAATTTACACCGGAAAAAAGGCGAACATGGTTCCTTCACAAAATTCTCTGAAATAATAGTTAAAGTGTGACATTTTGACTATTAAAGTTGATATATGCATATTGGGAGATGTGCTTATCACTTAAGATTTGAAAAAAGTGACTAATAAATTATTGAAACCACACAAGTAGATGGGTGGGAGTCAGAAGGCAGGGGGTTGGAACAAGACAGTCGGGGTAGAGGAGTGTTAGAGGACAGTCAGGGAAGGAACCTAGGGCCGCGCAGACGGGATAAAAATCATCGAGTTTTGATAAACGGCAGAATAATAATTTGGTGCGCGTAAACCGGGAATAATTCAGATAGTTATATATAATAATAAAGGGAGTTGGGGGAGGGAAGTGTTGGAAGACGGTCGGAAAAGGAACCTAGGGCCGCGCAGACGGGATAAAAATCATCGAGTTTTGATAGACGAGAGAATAATAATTTGGTGCGCGTAAACCGGGAATAATTCAGATAGTAATATATAATAAGAAAGGACAGTCAGGGAAGGAACCTAGGGCCGCGCAGACGGGATAAAAATCATCGAGTTTTGATAGACGGCAGAATAATAATTTGGTGCGCGTAAACCGGGAATAATTCAGATAGTAATATATAATAAGAAAGGACAGTCAGGGAAGGAACCTAGGGCCGCGCAGACGGGATAAAAATCATCGAGTTTTGATAAACGGGAGAATAATAATTTGGTGCGCGTAAACCGGGAGTAATTCAGATAGTAATATATAATAAGAAAGCACAGTGAGGGAAGGAACCTGGAGGCGCGCGGACGGAATAAAAATCTTCGAGGTTGAATACACGATAGAATAATAACTCTGTGCGCGTAAACCGGGAATAATTCATAAAATTAAAGGAAAATAGTTCACGCGATTGAGGGGAGGCAAGATTTGATCGTTGGGAAGCAAGGTTTAAATTAAGGGGTCGAGGTTCGATAGTCGCGAGGAGACCGGTTTGGTGCGCCTAAATCGGGGATATTTCATTTTAATTAAACAAAGGAAATTCCGTTTTATTAAACAAAAAAGAGTCCACGCGAATAAGGAAGTCAGAGATTGAGGCTAGCGAGTTCATATCTGTGAAGTTAGATAATATAATTTGTAAATTGAGGCGGTCGGGACGTACTTACGGGGCACTTAGGAGAGTCAGGATAAAAGAAATCAACGCGAGAATTGTGTTCGACGGCTGCATCTTGGAATAAATAACTGCATGACGGGTTGTGTCTTAGAAGTGCTTGTTTGAATTAAATATTATTGTAGTGAATTGATTTGTGAAATTATTTTGTGCAACAAGGCGAATTTGGTAAGTTTGTATAAAATTATTAACATATTTAGTACGGGCCTTGCAGGAAAGAGTCAATTAGGGTTTATATACAAGCCTTAGGAATCTAGGACCTTTTTTTTTTGTCGAGCGGAGCTTTGCACGTTTCCGGGTTGACCGGCTAGCAAGTACCTTTGTTGGGTGAAGTTATTCTTGAGACAAGACCGTTGTAAAATAATAATTTAGTTAACTAAATAGCACTTGAAACACAAAGTGCGCTTTCGGGCAATAAGTCTTAGACGAGAGACTTCATTTAAAAGACGGGATTTTGAAACCACAAAACAATAATAAAATCCTTTAAAAGTGCTTTGTTGGTGGTCGAGAAAACTAGGTTATTGGGTATTCTCCAATACATAACGGGTAACAAAATACAGAGGTATAGAATATAGGTATAAATTAATGTGTAAAGCGCCTTTGAGGTGATAATTATTATTTACGAGTTTCGTAATAATATTTTTAAATGTAGCTAGGGGACTATATTCAGGAAGGGTTTTTTGAAAAGGCATTGGGTAATTTAACAGTTTATAGAATGGTGCGTAGCATGGGCATCTTTGCTTACTAACAAAATCTTACATAATTAAATTCCCATTCCAAAAGTTTCCCACACCTTATTCCAAATTTTAGGTATCACAACAAGTCTACTACATAGGACTTTGCATAAACTTGGTTCGATAATTTATCATATAATCGCCTTTGGTTCACGGTTAGGTATATTTCTTTCGACTTAGAAAAAAAAACTTTCATATTGTCGGTTGAATGAAGCCGTCGGTAGGTATTCACATTTTAGCGGGATGCGCTATATCCACCTACTTAATTAACAAACTCTTTTTCTTCAAACTTAATTGAGCGGGTGACGACTCGAGAATGGACGGCGGTTGTCGAATGGATTAACGGGTCCGGCTTTCCTATTCCACCATGAGGAAGTATCTCACGCGACTTTATCGGGGGCGATGTGATCGAAATGCAGGTGGGCTTACACTATTTTTCTAATGTGGAGGCGAAGTAAGCGATGGTCGTGTCTGGTCCGAGCAAATTGGAATCCCTTGTGATCACATCTCGGTAACGTGGATCTCGTACCCGCTCTAGACTGGATTGGAAGCGTGGCCGGAGCCATTTCATGATGTCGACGTATGTACGTCACTAAGGCATTGGGGGACTTCAGGAGAACAAAGGACGTGCACCCATTTCGCCCTCCCTCTACCGCCGCTCCGAGGTACCAGCGGATAAAAGTTGTCGTCGCGGGAGGCCAGTTTGATGCAGGACGAAGATTACGGTCTGGCCGGACTACCTTCGTCATGGGGGAAACGAAGTGACGAAATTTGCGTGGGCTTCACTACCTTTTAGGTTACGCTCGTGTGGGGTCTGCCTTGTCGGCGGAACGAAGGGAACATGACATATGGAATCGTTTGGCAACCGATCGGCGGTTCTTTGTTGGAATCCGGATAAGTTTTCTTAACTACCTTTTAGGTTACGATTTAGGTATATTCGATATTCGATTTAGCAAAAACTTTCACATTGTCGGTTGAATGAAGCCGTCGGTAGGTATTCATATTTTAAGCGTAATGCGTTATATCCACCTACATAAGTAGCAAAAGTTTTCTTAACTCCCTCCCACTAGGAATAGGGATCATCCAGCATCAGGGTGGGAATGTACTCTGGACGAAAGAGCAGCGGGGGAAATAGAAGGGAGGGAAGCCAGATTCACGACCTGGTGCCTTTCATTCTTGGACCCAGCACCCTGGAGACCGAGTTTGACATTTCTTCTTTGAGCTGATATTTGAGTTTGAGGTTGGGGTACGCCTATCGTAGAGCATATGCCCGTGACAACATATCGAGGAAGGTCTCAAGTTACGCTTGTGTATGTTATGCGAGAGGACGTATTTTTCATTCAAATCAAACATCGATGACCATCGCGATTGCAGGCTGGCGCATGTTTCTGTAACGTGCCTAGGAAAAACGTAATCAATATTTCTACTGGTTCGACGTTTCTTTGTTGGAATCCGGATAAGTTTTCTTAACTCCCTCACACTAGGAAAAGGGATCATCCAGCATCAGGGTGGGAATGTACTCTGGACGAAAGCGCAGCAGGGGAAATAGAAGGGAGGGAAGCCAGATTCACGACCTGGTGCCTTTCATTCTTGGACCCAGCACCCTGGAGGCCGAGTTTGACATTTCTTCTTTGAGCTGATATTTGAGTTTGAGGTTGGGGTACGCCTATCGTAGAGCATATGCCCGTGACAACATATCGAGGAAGGTCTCAAGTTACGCTTGTGTATGTTATGCGAGAGGACGTATTTTTCATTCAAATCAAATACCGATGACCATCGCGATTGCAGGCTGGCGCATGTTTTGTAGCGTGCCTAGGAAAAACGTAATCATTATTTCTACTGGTTCGAGGCGGCGTGCTGGACGGAGAACGGGACTATTGAGGACATGAGTGACTGCCAAGGCGAGGATCGGTGACATCAAAATCTTCCTTAATTAAATTCATACATCGCCAGATCAGAGGAGAGAGCGGCCCCACCGATCTCCTGACATTGCCGATTGTCTAATCAACTTCGGTTTAATGTTTATGCCGGTGCTTTAGGAGTTAATGGAACTCAAGTCATCGGCATGCTGAAGAACTTCAACATCATCATCAATCCAGAGTAGGATGTCACGTTCCAAAACCTCGTGCCACCCACGCATTTCCTGAACAGTTCCTGACATCGGCTATCACACCTTTAATCGGAGCAGACCCTCATATCAAAAGGTATGAGATGACCTCTCATCATCATCACCAACATATTTATAATTTGGCAGCGTATTGGGCGATATTATTCCCATCACCACTCTATGAACCAGAAACACACATCGAACCCTTTCCCGACAGAAGGCAAAACATGTCGATTTTCATTCGTCGCTTGCGACCTTAACATTCTCCGGAGGCGTTGGAATTGGAAGCTGATTCGGCGGTCTACGACCATCACCTTATCAGTTGGGCTATGGAGGAGTCCAATTATTTAAACAGCACATGTTCTGTCTCATGTTAATCCAAAATACCTACCCGTAGAATCAAATTAACAAAATAAAACAAGCTAGCTAACTAACAAACTGCATCTAGCATTGTAAGTGTAGAATTATTGCACTCCGTACTGCTTTGAGTGTAAATCTTTTGTTAGAATGTACATAAATGTCAAATTATTTTCATGATAGCATTCTATAGAGCTGCAGAGAGTACGTGACATCGCATCGAAAGGTAGGATCTTCTCAATTCGCCGTTTGAATGTAAATTTATATGCTAGATGCTAGGAGGGAAAATGCAGATTACTTCAATAAAAATAGTCGTCGATGAGCGTAGGCGTATAACAGGTGCTAGGGGAGGAAGCTGGATGAATATAGATAGAAAATTAGTTATTTTTCAAGCTAGTCAAACTCAGTCATTGTTATTCGAAGCCTTGCAAATTGTAACACGCCATACCTAAAAGAACAAGGGTTTACCACAAATAAATTATTAATTAAATTGGATTAACTATACCAAACCACTCAAACAAAAAAGTACACAACGTTGTGGGGTTAATTACAATTGATTAATTAAGAGCATCTCGTCACGTTTGCATAAAAGTATTACGTGATGGGGTTGAGAAGGCGCTTCAAAAGAAATGCAGGGGAGAGACGCGAGAACGGGCGAGCTACGAGCTTTTTAAAGGCCGGGCGGGGTTGCGCCTGTAGGTGTAACAGGGTAGCTGTAGCAATGTAGCAGCATTTGGAAACCAAGAGGAAGGTTTTACTTCGTTAGGGGGGGGGGGGTTTATCACAGTTTTGCTAAGTGACCAGGAGGTATGGTATTACAAAGTGTTGCATTTTGCTGGGTTTTATACAATGACTTTAACAAGAATAGAAAAAAAAAAAAAAAAAAGTAATACAGTAGGTATAACGGTTCGCATGTCATCCGAAAATGACTGAAAACACAACGAAAAAAAAAGTAAAATATTAGGACAATAGATGTGTCGCAGAGGAATTGGAAACAATAACGTTTACATTAAATTAACTATATAAATATAGGAGAGATAGGTCGATGATCTCCAGCATCCGATAAGACGCAGATTAAAGATATCATATTTTGAGGGAAGGAGCTCCGTACGGCTATAAAAAGTGGAACAAAACTTAACAAAGAGTAGGTACTTCAACTAATGCATAGGTTCATTTGCTAAGTAGATAAAGATAGGAGAGATAGGCCGATGATCTCCAACTTCCGATAAAACGCAGGTTAAAGGTATCATATTTTGAGGGGAGTAGCGCCATACGTCTATAAAAAGTGAAACAAAATAAATCAAGAGAGTAGGTAGTGCAATAATGTACACATTAGCTTAACCAGATAAATTTAGGAGAGGTTGGTTGATGATGTCCAATTTCCGATGAGACGCAGGTTAAAGGTATCATATTTTGAGGGGAGTAGCGCCATACGTCTATAAAAAGTGAAACAAAATTAATCAAGAGAATAGGTAGTGCAATAATGTACACATTAGCTTAACCAGACAAATTTAGGAGAGGTTGGTTGATGATGTCCAATTTCCGATAAGACGCAGGTTAAAGGTATCATATTTTGAGGGGAGGAGCGCTGTACTCCAATAATATTTGGAACAAAAATTAATCAAGAGAAACTAATGATATCCCACCTTCGATAAAGTGAGAAAGGGTGTTACGTTATTAGGGGAGATAGTCCTTCAATAATGCATTCAATATCAGATCGCCGGGGTGATAATATCGATGTTAGTCAACCTTCAATTGGGTCTGAACGTTTGGTAAATTGGATACCGGACGATTAGTTAAAATAATAAAAATACAAAACATCGAGGAGTAGTTCTGGTTACCGAAGTAAACAAAACATTACAATTGTAATATTGATAGGTATTAGTGTCCTTTAGTGTCAACAATAGAAAAAAGGGTCTCTTTCATTTTGAGGACAGATCATTTAAACATTTAACGCTCAGTGTGGAGAACAAAAAAAAGGGAGGTCATTAAACCGAGTGCCGACTAGCGGAGATATGTGTCAAATAGGTTTGTGCGTTTAACGTAACGGTAAATTGAAACCCTTTCTACAGCCGGTCATCACAAGAAGTGGGTGACAGTCGGAATAAAAGCATTATTTTGAAACGTAATTACAAAATAATCTGTACAGGATTAAACGAAATTAGTTTAACTAAATAGTTCAAAGAAACAGAATCTGTTGAGAAACAAAATACATGCAGAATAAACATTAGTGACGTGAACCGGATTAGGCGTGAAGACAATAAGACCAAATTAAAGATAGGAGAGGTAGGTAAAATGTTAGGCAACCTCCGATAAGTATAGGGAATAAAAGGTATTCCGATGTGAGGGGAGGAAGTCGGTTCTTGATGGCAAATTAAATTTTAAAAATAAATTGTTTGCTAATATTCAACCCGACTTACAGAATGAACGTATCCAAAACGTTTAATTCTAATAATGCACTAGATTTAAAGGACTACAATAATAATTACGTACTCAAACGTATGAATCTGGAGAAATAAAATGACTAGGTACCTACTGTAGACAATTGGCATTTTTTAGCAGTTAAATACTTTTATGATGATATTGGTCCCCAGTACCAAATTGTTAAATTTAGAACAACGGTCAGGTCCATTTTGGGCAAAGTTCCGTAAGCGAAAAAAAAAAAAACAAACAAACAACAAGAAAGGTCGGTCAGACTTCGTATAATTACGGTAGGGATATTTTGGAGAAAAAAATGCAGACGGACCTTCGAGACGGCCATTATGTGAAACCGAAAGGAGCTTTTAAGGGGAGAAGTACCGACTTAAGCGATCTATGCTAGAATATGCTTGCCATGTTGTAAGGGAAGTTGTATGGGTGAAACGTCACCTGATCGCCTTTTAAAACCAGATAACAGCGGCTAAGCAAATACAGTTTCAACAGTGTTCTGAAAATGGGGAACATAGACAGAGCAAGCTTACGAGTGATAGTCGTGTTACCGTTAACAATGACAGGGCCGAATTGGGGAAAAACACTTCGGGTTATTTTATAGAGAAAAATAAAGTATGAATTTAGACACAGTGAGATGTGGAGCATTGGAACATTTACAATTTTAGTATTAGTTTGTGAAAGGGTTTGCGAATTGCGCAAAAGGAGTTTTTGTGAAGCGGTGGGTAGTTAAAATCAGCGTAAGTCGGTGAAAAGGTTAGGCGTTGAATAAAATTAGTATTAATTGGTTTGGGGGCAAAAATAGACAACTAACTACTCACATAATACATTGTCGGCTTATGTGGGGAGTACAATAGGAGACAGTTAGGGTACCATGACTAGGTACCGTTGTAGGTGGTAACCGGGACAAATTCCTGGAAATATGTAGGCGTAACGCAAGGTACATTGACCGTAGTTTCAACATTAGACAAACATTGGGCAAGGCCGACGAAGAAACGGAATAGGGAAGGGATGCGATGACGTACAGGACAGGGCCGGATTAGGAAATATTCATCATTACAATTTTGAAAAAAAAAGGGCACAAAGATTTTAGGCGAGTCCAAACGGGCTGACTACTGCTGAAGTTCTGGAACAAAATAGGTGGTTGTAGTTTGGATTTATATCTACCTCCACTATTTTTTTCCATAAAGGGGAGACTGTGATGATCTCGCCTTTGGGCCTACGAAATGATTCTTTTAAAATTGAGAGATCAATTTGGAATTATATTCGATTTTGTAACAGGGAATGGTGTCAGCATACGACCCTCTGTTTCCAATTCATGGGGGTGATTTATGGGTCCTTACCACTAAATAACCACATGTGTTTACGTGGCCCAAGTGCATGAGAGCCCCGGCAAAGGCCATTCCTCACAAAACTAAGAAAGGACCCAGAATAACATTTAGAGGGATTTTTTTCAGGTTCATTATCAAGTCAGGGGCGGCCGATGGATATTTGCCCGAGTGGTGATTGACCTTAACGCGAGCAGATTGGATTTACGAAACAATTATATGGTGCATTTTCTATGGCTGTAGGAAATTGAAAACTAGGCAATAAAGATTAATCTTGGTGCATTTAAATATACTAGCGCGACGCGCCGATTACGGGTTGAAATATTTGACATATTTGTCGAAATAGGATTGCAGAATTCGTTAAATAGTGACGCACGTAGAAAGGACAAAAGCGTGTTCGGACAATGAATATATAATGTTATTATACAACCAATAGTCAACGCAAGTATTGAGAAAGAGTAGTGAATTGAAGTGCGCCACTGAGCTCTTCTTTTAAGCGTTATTGGGATACTTTATGACTCCGGCGCAGACAAAATTAATTTACACCGGAAAAAAAGCGAACATGGTTCCTTCACAAAATTCTCTGAAATAATAGTTAAAGTGTGACATTTTGACTATTAAAGTTGATATATGCATATTGGGAGATGTGCTTATCACTTAAGATTTGAAAAAAGTGACTAATAAATTATTGAAACCACACAAGTAGATGGGTGGGAGTCAGAAGGCAGGGGGTTGGAACAAGACAGTCGGGGTAGAGGAGTGTTAGAGGACAGTCAGGGAAGGAACCTAGGGCCGCGCAGACGGGATAAAAATCATCGAGTTTTGATAAACGGCAGAATAATAATTTGGTGCGCGTAAACCGGGAATAATTCAGATAGTTATATATAATAATAAAGGGAGTTGGGGGAGGGAAGTGTTGGAAGACGGTCGGAAAAGGAACCTAGGGCCGCGCAGACGGGATAAAAATCATCGAGTTTTGATAGACGAGAGAATAATAATTTGGTGCGCGTAAACCGGGAATAATTCAGATAGTAATATATAATAAGAAAGGACAGTCAGGGAAGGAACCTAGGGCCGCGCAGACGGGATAAAAATCATCGAGTTTTGATAGACGGCAGAATAATAATTTGGTGCGCGTAAACCGGGAATAATTCAGATAGTAATATATAATAAGAAAGGACAGTCAGGGAAGGAACCTAGGGCCGCGCAGACGGGATAAAAATCATCGAGTTTTGATAAACGGGAGAATAATAATTTGGTGCGCGTAAACCGGGAGTAATTCAGATAGTAATATATAATAAGAAAGCACAGTGAGGGAAGGAACCTGGAGGCGCGCGGACGGAATAAAAATCTTCGAGGTTGAATACACGATAGAATAATAACTCTGTGCGCGTAAACCGGGAATAATTCATAAAATTAAAGGAAAATAGTTCACGCGATTGAGGGGAGGCAAGATTTGATCGTTGGGAAGCAAGGTTTAAATTAAGGGGTCGAGGTTCGATAGTCGCGAGGAGACCGGTTTGGTGCGCCTAAATCGGGGATATTTCATTTTAATTAAACAAAGGAAATTCCGTTTTATTAAACAAAAAAGAGTCCACGCGAATAAGGAAGTCAGAGATTGAGGCTAGCGAGTTCATATCTGTGAAGTTAGATAATATAATTTGTAAATTGAGGCGGTCGGGACGTACTTACGGGGCACTTAGGAGAGTCAGGATAAAAGAAATCAACGCGAGAATTGTGTTCGACGGCTGCATCTTGGAATAAATAACTGCATGACGGGTTGTGTCTTAGAAGTGCTTGTTTGAATTAAATATTATTGTAGTGAATTGATTTGTGAAATTATTTTGTGCAACAAGGCGAATTTGGTAAGTTTGTATAAAATTATTAACATATTTAGTACGGGCCTTGCAGGAAAGAGTCAATTAGGGTTTATATACAAGCCTTAGGAATCTAGGACCTTTTTTTTTTGTCGAGCGGAGCTTTGCACGTTTCCGGGTTGACCGGCTAGCAAGTACCTTTGTTGGGTGAAGTTATTCTTGAGACAAGACCGTTGTAAAATAATAATTTAGTTAACTAAATAGCACTTGAAACACAAAGTGCGCTTTCGGGCAATAAGTCTTAGACGAGAGACTTCATTTAAAAGACGGGATTTTGAAACCACAAAACAATAATAAAATCCTTTAAAAGTGCTTTGTTGGTGGTCGAGAAAACTAGGTTATTGGGTATTCTCCAATACATAACGGGTAACAAAATACAGAGGTATAGAATATAGGTATAAATTAATGTGTAAAGCGCCTTTGAGGTGATAATTATTATTTACGAGTTTCGTAATAATATTTTTAAATGTAGCTAGGGGACTATATTCAGGAAGGGTTTTTTGAAAAGGCATTGGGTAATTTAACAGTTTATAGAATGGTGCGTAGCATGGGCATCTTTGCTTACTAACAAAATCTTACATAATTAAATTCCCATTCCAAAAGTTTCCCACACCTTATTCCAAATTTTAGGTATCACAACAAGTCTACTACATAGGACTTTGCATAAACTTGGTTCGATAATTTATCATATAATCGCCTTTGGTTCACGGTTAGGTATATTTCTTTCGACTTAGAAAAAAAAACTTTCATATTGTCGGTTGAATGAAGCCGTCGGTAGGTATTCACATTTTAGCGGGATGCGCTATATCCACCTACTTAATTAACAAACTCTTTTTCTTCAAACTTAATTGAGCGGGTGACGACTCGAGAATGGACGGCGGTTGTCGAATGGATTAACGGGTCCGGCTTTCCTATTCCACCATGAGGAAGTATCTCACGCGACTTTATCGGGGGCGATGTGATCGAAATGCAGGTGGGCTTACACTATTTTTCTAATGTGGAGGCGAAGTAAGCGATGGTCGTGTCTGGTCCGAGCAAATTGGAATCCCTTGTGATCACATCTCGGTAACGTGGATCTCGTACCCGCTCTAGACTGGATTGGAAGCGTGGCCGGAGCCATTTCATGATGTCGACGTATGTACGTCACTAAGGCATTGGGGGACTTCAGGAGAACAAAGGACGTGCACCCATTTCGCCCTCCCTCTACCGCCGCTCCGAGGTACCAGCGGATAAAAGTTGTCGTCGCGGGAGGCCAGTTTGATGCAGGACGAAGATTACGGTCTGGCCGGACTACCTTCGTCATGGGGGAAACGAAGTGACGAAATTTGCGTGGGCTTCACTACCTTTTAGGTTACGCTCGTGTGGGGTCTGCCTTGTCGGCGGAACGAAGGGAACATGACATATGGAATCGTTTGGCAACCGATCGGCGGTTCTTTGTTGGAATCCGGATAAGTTTTCTTAACTACCTTTTAGGTTACGATTTAGGTATATTCGATATTCGATTTAGCAAAAACTTTCACATTGTCGGTTGAATGAAGCCGTCGGTAGGTATTCATATTTTAAGCGTAATGCGTTATATCCACCTACATAAGTAGCAAAAGTTTTCTTAACTCCCTCCCACTAGGAATAGGGATCATCCAGCATCAGGGTGGGAATGTACTCTGGACGAAAGAGCAGCGGGGGAAATAGAAGGGAGGGAAGCCAGATTCACGACCTGGTGCCTTTCATTCTTGGACCCAGCACCCTGGAGACCGAGTTTGACATTTCTTCTTTGAGCTGATATTTGAGTTTGAGGTTGGGGTACGCCTATCGTAGAGCATATGCCCGTGACAACATATCGAGGAAGGTCTCAAGTTACGCTTGTGTATGTTATGCGAGAGGACGTATTTTTCATTCAAATCAAACATCGATGACCATCGCGATTGCAGGCTGGCGCATGTTTCTGTAACGTGCCTAGGAAAAACGTAATCAATATTTCTACTGGTTCGACGTTTCTTTGTTGGAATCCGGATAAGTTTTCTTAACTCCCTCACACTAGGAAAAGGGATCATCCAGCATCAGGGTGGGAATGTACTCTGGACGAAAGCGCAGCAGGGGAAATAGAAGGGAGGGAAGCCAGATTCACGACCTGGTGCCTTTCATTCTTGGACCCAGCACCCTGGAGGCCGAGTTTGACATTTCTTCTTTGAGCTGATATTTGAGTTTGAGGTTGGGGTACGCCTATCGTAGAGCATATGCCCGTGACAACATATCGAGGAAGGTCTCAAGTTACGCTTGTGTATGTTATGCGAGAGGACGTATTTTTCATTCAAATCAAATACCGATGACCATCGCGATTGCAGGCTGGCGCATGTTTTGTAGCGTGCCTAGGAAAAACGTAATCATTATTTCTACTGGTTCGAGGCGGCGTGCTGGACGGAGAACGGGACTATTGAGGACATGAGTGACTGCCAAGGCGAGGATCGGTGACATCAAAATCTTCCTTAATTAAATTCATACATCGCCAGATCAGAGGAGAGAGCGGCCCCACCGATCTCCTGACATTGCCGATTGTCTAATCAACTTCGGTTTAATGTTTATGCCGGTGCTTTAGGAGTTAATGGAACTCAAGTCATCGGCATGCTGAAGAACTTCAACATCATCATCAATCCAGAGTAGGATGTCACGTTCCAAAACCTCGTGCCACCCACGCATTTCCTGAACAGTTCCTGACATCGGCTATCACACCTTTAATCGGAGCAGACCCTCATATCAAAAGGTATGAGATGACCTCTCATCATCATCACCAACATATTTATAATTTGGCAGCGTATTGGGCGATATTATTCCCATCACCACTCTATGAACCAGAAACACACATCGAACCCTTTCCCGACAGAAGGCAAAACATGTCGATTTTCATTCGTCGCTTGCGACCTTAACATTCTCCGGAGGCGTTGGAATTGGAAGCTGATTCGGCGGTCTACGACCATCACCTTATCAGTTGGGCTATGGAGGAGTCCAATTATTTAAACAGCACATGTTCTGTCTCATGTTAATCCAAAATACCTACCCGTAGAATCAAATTAACAAAATAAAACAAGCTAGCTAACTAACAAACTGCATCTAGCATTGTAAGTGTAGAATTATTGCACTCCGTACTGCTTTGAGTGTAAATCTTTTGTTAGAATGTACATAAATGTCAAATTATTTTCATGATAGCATTCTATAGAGCTGCAGAGAGTACGTGACATCGCATCGAAAGGTAGGATCTTCTCAATTCGCCGTTTGAATGTAAATTTATATGCTAGATGCTAGGAGGGAAAATGCAGATTACTTCAATAAAAATAGTCGTCGATGAGCGTAGGCGTATAACAGGTGCTAGGGGAGGAAGCTGGATGAATATAGATAGAAAATTAGTTATTTTTCAAGCTAGTCAAACTCAGTCATTGTTATTCGAAGCCTTGCAAATTGTAACACGCCATACCTAAAAGAACAAGGGTTTACCACAAATAAATTATTAATTAAATTGGATTAACTATACCAAACCACTCAAACAAAAAAGTACACAACGTTGTGGGGTTAATTACAATTGATTAATTAAGAGCATCTCGTCACGTTTGCATAAAAGTATTACGTGATGGGGTTGAGAAGGCGCTTCAAAAGAAATGCAGGGGAGAGACGCGAGAACGGGCGAGCTACGAGCTTTTTAAAGGCCGGGCGGGGTTGCGCCTGTAGGTGTAACAGGGTAGCTGTAGCAATGTAGCAGCATTTGGAAACCAAGAGGAAGGTTTTACTTCGTTAGGGGGGGGGGGGGGTTTATCACAGGACCGACATGATCACCAACATAGAAATTCTCAGGCGGGCTAGAGCAGATAGGGAACTGCTTACATTAATTAAAATCAAGAAAATTTCATATCTGGGTCATATACTTCGAGGGGAGAAGTATCACTTGCTCCATTTAATATTGAAAGGCAAGATAGAGGGTCGCCGAGGGCCTGGTAGGAGACAAATGTCTTGGCTGCGAAACATACGAGAGTGGACCGGCATTAGAAGTGTGGAGGAGCTATTCCGGGCAGCGCAAGACAGAGAGACCTTTTCAAGAGTGATCGCCAACGTTGGGGGGACCTGATAAGGCACATAAAGAAGAAGAAGATTTCTGAATCTGAATAAATGATCGAAAATGTCTACTTCAGCACACTCTCATAAATATGCACAATTTCTTTGTAAAGTAACTACATCCCTCTTTTTTAGTTGATACCCCGTATAAACAATATACAGTTTACAACTTCTACTTAGTTTTTATTCACATTTCATATTCCTGGTACCTGACAAAAGGACAAGTTTTATATCAAACCGAAAATGTACCATTTGTTATATTTCACAGCTCCGTAAATTCATATTGTGAACCCAAATTACTCCCTACAAGTCACCTGAGAGCACACGATACCTTATTAAACATAAATCTTTCTGCTGATAATATTCTCTCTGAAAATGAACCCAACATGAAATATAAAATTAAACATATTGTGATATTCGGTCTATGTATAAATTAATTATCTGTCGATTACTTAAAAGTTATAAATAAACGAAAACAAATCATTTTGTAAAAACACCACTATATATCTAATTATCAACATGTTTCGAAAACAAAGTTTTTTCGTCAGGATAAGATACATATTAAAAATGACAATAGACAAACAATATAGTAAAATAAGAAGTATTGCCAAAATATTAAAGGGAGAGGTGATTAATTACTAAATTAATTTGCCAACCACATTTTAGAAACAAATCATTCTTTTGATATATTGTTTTTTTATGATATTTTTAAATAATTAATCACCTGTCCCTTTAAGGCCCCGCAACCGGGCTCGAAAAGAAGAAGATGGAGAGATACGAAATTACGGAATGTTAGAGGAGAGCGCTAACATTTTCAGCGTCAAAATCGATGCGAAAATTGCGAAAATGTTTAATAAAACACGACTCGTTTAAAATAGAGCAAAAATCTCTTGGGGAGCATCTTAAGTATCGTAGAAACATTGTGAATTTTTTTACAAATATAATTTGTAAGATAATAGAAACAGGCTTGTTTTTAATCATTTTTGGAGCATACTTTGCGATTTTTTTCTATGGAGGAAATTTCATATAATTTACATTTCGGCTGGGGCAGCATCTAGACATTATCT
Source organism: Limnephilus lunatus (assembly GCA_917563855.2). Taxonomy (NCBI): domain Eukaryota; kingdom Metazoa; phylum Arthropoda; class Insecta; order Trichoptera; family Limnephilidae; genus Limnephilus; species Limnephilus lunatus. Next base: position 79,623,081 of record OU830597.1, on the reverse strand, counting down.
TCACAAACAACATATATTTTTTTAAGAGCTTAAAAACTTCAAATGTTTTAGGGAGATATGTAAGAAATCGGTAGAAATGCGGCCCCTTAATATTTTGTTTATAGTTCTTTTTTTTTCTATAGGTACATATTTGTTTATTGTTTTTTAATATGAATCTTATTCTGACGAAAAAAACTTTGTTTTCGAAACATGTTGATAATATCGATTATATAGTGGTGTTTTTACGAAGTTGTTTGTTTTCATTTAATTAAAAATGACATCACAATGTGTATTTTCAATGTTTGAAGAAATAAGTTAGGTATACCGTTAAAACTAGCGGGATGAAATCGACTTAATTTGCTTGTTAATTCAAGGGAATGACTAATATGACAATGTGTTGTTTAAAAATCAAATTGATCGATATTGCATACATGTATCTAAAATGTAGCGTAGATATCGAAGATCAATATTTAAAACAAGTTGACTAGCTTGTACTTACAGTACAGTACAGTACAGTAAGTACTTACATTAGCAGATTAATAATTTTACCATTAAAAATTGAAAAACAAAATACGAATAACTTTCATAGTGGTACTGTCACACTACGCTATAATCTCAAAGCGCTTTTTGGGCGTGGCCTATATCACCATTCCACTCGCCATACAATCCCATACAGATGATATGTTATAGTATGGACTTGGTCTAAAATCTAGATGATGTGCTGTGATCTGCTCGCCAGGCAATATTTGAAAATGATGCGTCCCAGATCGATTAGGGAGTTGCCATGATCCCGTACAAAGAAATCAATATAAATCATAATCTCCCACTACCCTTCTGCTTAGGGGGAAATGGGGAAGATTATAGCAACCTTTCAACATATTATCTGTTTAGGCCACACCCAAAAAAACGCTTCTTGCGTGTAGCGTGGTCTGACACAGGATTTACACTATTTTACTATTTTATATTCCCATACATTTAAAATATATTAAAAAATGTTTTTTCAAACCAATTAACTGACCTATCAAATGCTGTTTTTTTCTTAAACCAATAAATATAACAGAGGACTGGACAATACATTCTTTCAACATGAAGATAATGTACTAAAGATAATAATAGAATACAAGTACATTAAAGAAGAGTCTATTGTCTATATATATCATTAAAGAGAAATCTATAGTTTTATTACATTTGAAATTTTTTTTGTACATTTGACCCACAAAATAAGAGAAAGGTTTTTACGTGAAATTTCCAAAACCTACTCCCATATCCTTTTCCTTCCCCTTAAAGTAGAATTTTCATTCATGTTGATGAAATTTTGAAAGCTTGGCGTTCAAAATAATATGAAGATCAATGTATATATCTGATTCGAAAAACTGTGTGTAAAGTTCGGGCAATGCCGGTGACTTCACCTAGTTTGTAATAAATTGCACTTGAGGTGAAATATCACGGAATTCCCTTACTAAGTTAATAAAGCAAAATAGGCAATCATAAATATCCACCATGGACAATATATCCCAATCCCATCCCGTATTCAAAAACTTGGTAGCCGTTAGACTCGAGGTAATAGTATAAACTATGCTTTTGAAACTATTACTACGTAAATACCTTACGTGTTGAAATTTTAATGACTTTATTACGTGTAATTAAATTACTTGCAATGTGGCGTTCGCGTGCATTTATTAAAAATAATATTTTTTGTAATATATACTTGAACGTTTAAGAACAAAAAACATGCAAATAAATAAAATGGTGATTATAAAACAATTGTCTGGGAACAATAAGTTTTTAATCGCATGACGTTTAAGATGACTTGACCTTTGCATCCGACATGCAATCAGTGTACCGTCGCGTCGCTTAATCTACTAATCTTTATTTTAAAAGAGTGAGAAAACAGGTCTATTCGTGATTCTGGACGCTTAAAACTTTCAGAATCAGGAACTGACAATGCGGGGAATGTAATTTATAAAATGACAAGTTTCATTATCGAGACTTCCTAGTTGAACAGTCAAAGCTTCATTAAATTGTTAATGTACATACTTTTATAACAAATAAATAAAATTTAAAAAATTATGTCTTAATAATAAATGTATTAATTCAAAGCCGACTCCATTCCTAGCCATGTCTTTGGCACTTTGGCAACGTTGCCTTTAAACCTATGATAAATAATTATTATAAGCAATAATTATCAGCCTGAAACACTCATCTACATTGAAAAAAACTTCCAAGAAAAGATATATGCCGCCAACGGGACTTGAACTCATGTCCTTCTGATTGCCGGTCAGGTGCTCTATCACTGAGCTATGTCAGCTTATCTAATACCCGCCAAATAATTCAGTATGTACTAGTGTTTCATTCAACAGTTATTACTGCTTATTACATTTTCCCACCTGAAAACCACCAACTTTATTTTTGTGAGAGAGGCATTGTTAGTGCTAAATCTCTCTCGCGAGGTGGCGTCGAGACAAATTATGTCTACATTTTTTTTGGTGAAATACTTTAACTTGTCAAATATCAATTATTATTTTTAATTGATAAACAAACGTTTTTTTAAGACAAGATTTTTATGTATAGCACAAAGGGTAACAATTATTATTAGCAATAATTATCACTCTGAAACACTCATCTACATTGATAAAATCTTCCGAGAAAAGATACATGCCGCCTTATAATAATTGCCATCTTATAATAATTGTTACCCTTTGTGCTATGCATAAAAATCTTTTTAAAAAAAAACGTTAGTTTATCAATTAAAAATAATAACTATAATAAATGATTCGTCGTTCGTACAGTTTCCAACGTTAAAAAACCGCCGTTGAAAAGTGTGATAGTGTTCTTTTACTTAAAAATATTTTGATTTCATTCACGGTTTTTAATCATCATTGGATAAAACATCAAGGTAGCTTTTATTGACATGTTTATTCAGCAAAAAATATTACGTTTATTACGTAAATTATCGTTTTACATATTTCGCTACGTAACATGTAAATGTACATATGCATCTAGGCTACTTTTTTATTTAGGTAGTTTGTTTAAATGGTTTTAGATTGTTTGTTCACAAACATATTAACCCACACAAGGGGCCAATAAGAAAAATATTTACCTTCAGGGCCCATGTCATAATTGGGTAAGTCATGTAGAGGGTATTTTTAAGGAAAGAAGGAAGAAAAAGTTTTGTGAAGAAAAAATGCATGAGGGGTGGGTAGGAATCTACGGGTCAATATGTCCAGAGTGACGGGCGAATGAATCCATTCCTCCTGCTTCGGTGCAAGACGATGGGTCAAGAGACACCAGCTAGTTTACCATTAATAAATGATATTATTTTCAAAAGTGAAAAACAATGTACCTATATAAATACATTTCCTCTTTAAAAAAATCCTACTTTAAATAATGAACGAAATACAATAAGATAAGTTTTTAGATTTTCACGGCCAAAAGCATTTTCGTTGTTAGTTTTTGGGGTGTTATGCCGTGTTGCGCTACCTCTTACTATAGCCGACGTTTCGGACAGCGTTGCAGTGTCCATCATCAGATCTACCGGATCACATCGTCGGATCTACCGGATCTGCCCTGATGATGGACACTGCAACGCTGTCCGAAACGTCGGCTATAGTAGGAGGTAGCGCAACACGGCATAACACCCCAAAAACTAACAACGGAAATACAATAATATTTTATTCTGTTGAAAATAACACCCGTTCACACAAGTTACAAAATGCATTGTTACCAAATTTAACAACATGGCTTAGAACACTTTCAGATCATTTTGGTTAATTCTATATTTAAAAAATATGGATTCTGAAATTTTTTTCTAGTTTAAATAAAAATTGACGAGAACATTATTGTATTGATATTTTCTTATTGCCGACATTGAACTTTTTTAATAAACCGGAAAATTGAAAATGGCTCGTACGACGGGATGAAATTTATTTTTTTTATATAATATAAGCTCTACATAAAATGCCCCGGGGTTTCTCTAAAGACATTTGCCATCTTACCATGCTTTGGAAAGGATATTTTTCTGGATAAGACTTATTGGACTTATGTCTTGGAGAAACCAATTTCGAAAGATGTAGGAAACACATGCGAATAGCTAGCGGTTAGTTTCAAATGAATTTTTCAATATATTTATAAAAATATCCTAAAACAGTGGGCCTATTCAGAAGTCAGATTTAATATTAAAAACAAATGAATAACCAATTGAATGAAAACATACGATAACAGCCAGACAAATTAACTGTCGAAAGGTTAGGCCCTTCGCTCATGGGGAAACCAAAACCAAACTAAAACTGGTTGGCAACTCAATTCACGGCGCAACGAATTTTATGATTTTAGTAATTATATCAGCTTGTTCAAAAAAATGTTGGAAAAAAATCAGGTCTTGAGACGCAACCACGGAAACCAGGAAAGTATGTTTCTGCATATATTTGTAAATAGTAAAATTAGATAGAACCTAAGAATTCTTTATAAATTTTACAGCGCCCTTGAGGTGATTTTTTACAAAAACGGCGTTCTACAAATTATCAAAATAATTAATATTATTATTTTTCTTAAATTACGTCGAAATTGTAAATGTCAAACTTATGGGGCAGATGTGTGATTTTCGACATACATTATAATATCTACAACATATTAACATAAAATATATATTTGATCAAGAACGCAGTTTATATTTAACCTTCATAAAATACGATGTATATAACAAATAAATTAATATTGCTAGTAATTTGATTACCTACAGATCAAAATCATTATAACTAACGGCCAATAACTTGCAGCTAATTACGAATAAAGCGCATAAATATAAGTTATGAGTGTCGATATATTACGGATTTATTTAAAATAAGGCATACAAAATTTTATTTCAAATTTATTTATTTATTGATTAATGCCCTTTTTCGGGGCTTTTGAAAAATGCGCTAAAGCATGATTTTCCTACAAAATGTCTTTCGCATTTAGTCATGCCAATAAATAATTAATGATGGCCTACCTGCTTATTGTAAAAAATATTTTTGGCAGACATAAAAATTACATTTCTCTGAATGAAAATCTGACAGACAGATGCTGTAGGTCTCTGACTTTATCATATTTAATAATGTAAGTAAATCTGTTCCTACATAATACATTCTCACCAAATCCCAACTCCGAAACCACCTTTTCACTCTACCTTTACAAAATAATTATTATTCGAAAATTCTGACCTATTTGACCAAGCATATCCATCATGTTAAAGTAAATTCTCAGTCATTCAAAATGAATTTCTACGGAACTGGATAAATATCTGTTGCCGAGCAGTACAGAAAATGTTCGTGGGTATTTACATAGTTTATTTATATAGTACATTTCAACATATTAGTTGGTTTCGAAAAAAAATATTTTTGCATTCATACAAATAAATGGCACATTTTGTAGATAAATAGAATAACGGAAATGTACGACGCTCGAGTTTCACTCTCAATAAAATCGTACTTTTCTCGGTTGCCTTTAAATATTCTTTCAGTAATCAATTAACAAAACCTTTTTAGACAGAGAGCCAATTAATCAATTTTCAATTTATTAGCGGACCGCGGGGGGGTGGTACCTTACCTTGCAGCCAGACAAGTTTAAATTTTCAGTCTGTGGTATAGCAAACCGATTTTTTGTGTTTTCGAGAAAAGTATTTTTTTTTAATAATAAAATTATAAAGCGTAAAAGCTGAAGCTTTTCAGGTGAAAATTTTATATCCCCAAATAAAATAAAATTGCAATTTCGGGCAACTGTTTATTTATTCGTTCGGAAAGTTAGTGTAGAAAACTTTTCGTGTTTTATAAAACGCAAAACTTAACATTAATATCTATTAACAAAAAAAGCGTCCGCCGCGAAGGTGAAATTTTTTCTACCCCGATTTTTTTTCTACTTGCGGTCGAACCACGAAATTTTGTTTTTTAAAGAATAAGTCAGAAAAATCTCATTATTTTGAGCGACTGATTCAAAAATTTGAAGAAAGACTGAAGTTTTCCGCTAAACCTTTTGTCAAACGGAACAAAAACTTGTTTGTGGTTAGTTTTTGGGGTGTTATGCCGTGTTGCGCTACCTTCTTCTATAGCCGACGTTTCGGACAGCGTTGCAGTGTCCATCATCAGGGCAGATCCGGTAGATCCGCATAACACCCCAAAAACTAACAACAAAAATGCTTTTAACCGTGAAAATCTAAAAACTTATCGGAAGAAAAACTGTTGAATATTCTTTACTACAAAATTTTAAAATATTTTATTTAGCCAAACAGGTAATATGAAAACGCTCGCGGGCCATATAAAATGAGCTCAAAAGTTCCAACTACCGCTCGGAGCCAATAAGGTTGTGGAATCTGGAATCTGGAAAGACGCTGAAATAAAGTGGGGAGGGGAAGGATTGGAGGTATCTGCGTATGCAGATCTGGTTGCTAAACATGAACATTGTGTTTAGAGGATAAAATACTTGAAGCGAAGCTTTGATCATTGATCCATGAAATGACCTTTAAACTGCTGCGCATGTTTGCTATCCGGTAAATGTGGTAAAATATAAGGTAAATAATAATCACCTTAAATACCAGCAAAATGTTTTTTTCTGCTATTTGAAGCTCAGTGGAAAAGGTCGAAGAATCATCCCAATTTATTAACCCGTTTTTTTTTATAACACATAATTTAATCGGTGACTGGACGGTGGATCCCCCAACAGTTGGCCTCCGAAATTATACTAACTAACTAACTAACTAACCATCACGCCGCTTCCCCGCAGGGGTAGGCAGAGAGGACTCGATCTTGGCACACACTCTTTGCCTCGTTCACATTCATACATCGTCTCATACATGCTCTTCTATTATTCCGACTCTTCACATGGCCCGACTCAAGTATCTGATTCACTTGGTCGTGCCATGTATTCATAGGGCGTCCCCGACATCTTCTATCATTCACATTTGCATCATATATTCTCCTTACACTCCTTTCCTTGTTCATTCGCTCTACATGCCCAAACCATCGGAGAGTCCCTTTCTTAATCTTTCACATCACGCCTACATCAGCCTTGCATTCTTTGCGGATATCCACGTTTCTCTCACGATCGTACATGGTTTTGCCACACATTCGCATCAGGGATCTCATTTCTACAGCATTCAGTCTTCTTTCATCCTTCCTCTGCCAGTTTCATGCCTCACTGCCATATATCAGGGTAGGTAGGTACCAGCACTCCATTATGGACGGCTAGTTTCGCGTCTTTGGACAGTTTTTTTATTACCGCCAATGCATAGACATACAAATAACTAGACGAGAACTTACAGGCGAGGGGTAAAAACCAACTATGGCGGGGCGAAGAGAGGAAAGAGACTTGTGATTCGCCAATAAATCAATCTAACAGTATATAGGCACCTCGCACTATAATATCACTATTTAGTTCTTGATAGTAAAATCTGCTTTTGAATGAATAGACCTTTTTATATGGGAGCGCGAATTGCATGCCACGGTATGAACAGATGTGTAAAATCCAAATTCGCAAAGTAAGGTTCAGAGTATTTTCATAGTGGAATATTTTGTTGCCGTAGACACTTTTACAAATGTTTCATGATTTACTTAACCCAGTAAACAGCGGCTTTGTGTTCGCGTCGCTATGTATCTCGATGTCTAAGTATGTGTTTCATAGACATACAGCGTCCGTGCGTAAAATGTACGATGAGAGCACGACACTGGTCCGGACACGCCCAGCCGGTTCCGAAAAATGGTTCCAATGGGAGGGGGAAATAACACGTTTTTTAACACGTAAGGGCATGTCCATATATTTTGTACGTCCGTGCGCCAATGGCATTCAGTCCTCCATTAATGGAGTTACCGGCATTCACCCTAATTATAATCATTTATTTTTTTGCACGTTATATATACCAACCGCCGTAAGTTGGTATGAATATCAATGAGTTTATTTACGGGGTCGATTTTTTATACTTATAATAGGTACTGCTGGTATTTACAGTACATAAACAAGTAGTTTTATTAATTAAATAAAAATATTTATGTTTTAAGCATTTGTGATTCAGCAGTATGTACATTCTCTGCGCACATCCCTTCGGGTCTGTTAGTTTTTTTTTAAATAGGTTATTCAACCTAAAAAAAGTGATTTTTTTTGTGTAAGTATCTAAAATGTGAAATAACACAATTCAAACAAATAAAACTTACTTGCGCTTGCCGGGGTTTGAGTCCGCGATCTTCGGATCGCTAGTTGACAATCTAACCCCAAGACTATGGAGGCCGTCTTAAATATATCATCCAGTTTCACAACATTCTCCAAAATTGTGGATTGCAAGAAAATCAAATTGCAATATCTTCAAACGAGCTGTAGTTTTAAAAATCGAACGTACCTTGGAACTCAAATAAAGCAGATTTTAAAAATGCAATTTACTTCAGCTGCGTTTTTATCTCCTACATTTGGGTAAGCGGCTTAGACTGAATCGTTGCTCACTTCAGCATGGAGTTTTCTTCCCTCCCCTGAATCCAAAACCATCTAAGTCGTTAGTTGCGCCTAGCGATCACCGATGCATGCAAATCTAGCAAGTACTTACAGACTTATTTACGCTGGAGAGGATTGCATCCATTCCTTTTTAAGATGAAAGCGTAGTCCAAAGTGGATCCACTAGGCACTCGAAAACCAGCGAAAATGGTGTTAAAAAATGTATCCAAAATTTAGGAATCTGAAAATGTTGCGTTATTTCTCACCGATATTGAATTTTTGGTGAAATTCGCGTTATTTTTGTGGAAACGCGGTTTTTTTCAGCAAGTATTCAGGTGACATTTTGAGACGATGTACACTTTTTAGTTAACATATTGTAGTAGATTTCTGACGGTTGGCATTCCGTGTTTTTGTCGTGAAGTTTGCAGCGTTTTTCAGTTTATGGCTTTGGAATCCATCTAGCCAAAACCAAAGAAATATTCATAATATATATTTTTCTTCCTTATTTTAACACAACAGAGAATCGTGAAAACTGCGTATTTCGCGTTATTATAAAATTTTGCATAAAAATTCGCGTCATAAAAAATGCGAAATTTTCAGGGCTGTCCGTAAAATAAGGTCTCCAAGGTGCTGCAGTCGTGAGGAATAATTTTACGCGAGATCCGGGAAAACTGACATGTAGCCTGGTTTCCCTACGCCAAATCCCCACAAAGCTGCACTCTTTTGCTTAGTCTCGGCGTGGCAGCCGTTCGCGATTAAACATCCGCTTGCCGCACCCGCCAGGTGTGAATTACGCTCTATAATAATTAGATTTTTTGTGCGAAGAACAAAAACCAGGTAGAAATTCATTCTCAGTTATTTGAAGTATACTAAAAAGAGTGTATGAGTGCGAAAACGTGCGCAAATGGTGCAAAGAATTTAAAAGCGTACCAGACGGCCATCAACGGTGACGGTTAGGGAGCTCTGTGATATGATCCCTGATGTCAGTAAGACCCCTATTGACAAGGTTTTGGCAAAAAATTGGGAGACCACAAAGTCTGCCCAAAGTGGGTCCCAAAAAGAACAACGGATTTAAGCAGCCCACAGATTCCTACGACATCGATGGCGAAGAATTATTGAACTCAATTGTGACTAGGGACGAGACCCGGATAGACTACACGACCTCAGAGACAAAGGAACAATCCCAGTGGCATCATTTAGATTTGCCGAAGCAAAGTTTAAAAACGAATTACAGAGCGTAAATCACACCCTGGCGGGTGCGGCGAGTGAGAGCTCCATCGCGAATGGTTGCCACGCCGAGACTAAGCGTCACAGAGGGTATAACGTGGTTGTGATTTGACAAGGGGAAACGAGGCTACAAGCCAGTATTGCAGGATTGCGCGTAAAATCATTCCTCGCGACTGCAGCGTCTTAAAGATCTTACTTTAAGGACAGCCCTAGTATTTGCTGCTAAATTGAAATTGTTAATTGCCGATTTCCAACAGGAGAACCAAAAGATGTGTTTCAAAACTAGTTTTTGAGTATTTGTTTTTTGTTTAATTTTTCGGTTATTTCAGTTATTATTAACCTAGTGATTCTTGGATGTCGCATTGATAAAAATAAATGGATCAGTACTCTTATTAAATTAATAATAGTGCAAAGTATATCTCAAAATCAATTTGTGGTGTCATTTTTATTTCAATCATTAAATTAATAAATTTAAACGATTAAGATATCAAGTTATTTAATAAACCAGTAAAGGTTCTAAAGGGTACGTAATTAAAACTAAAAGTAGTTGAAATACTATATACATAAAGATAATAATTATAAAGTTAAATTAAATTTAGCTAATTAATTTTAACGCAAATGGGGGTTATTTTCTAAATTTAGGACCAGTTTTTTACCGAGAATTTTATTCTAGGGTTCGCATGTCATGTTTAAGGTCTTAATGCTTAATTAAACAAAATGAGTTATTTTTCTTCAGCCGTTTATGTTTCCGTCGCGTTCTATTATGTAACAAACTAGATCGAGATAATAATACATTATCTTTTGGCGAATTTTTTTTATTTCATAGGTAGTTTTGTATTATTCTTTTTCAAGCCAGCTTTAACCACAAAGACATATTATAGGGTTAAGATTTATCTGATAAATCCTAACTTTGGAAAACAAGGACATTCATAATATAATACGAGTATTTGTAATTTCATAGGATTTATAATCTTTTTTTGGTTACAGCTTCATGAAAATTTTCTTATTTTTTAATATTTAAATAATGTGTTAATCGCAACAAGGATTAAGAAACATTTTCATTTTATATTTATGATACCTATTTGCGATTTCATTGATAAAGAGAAACAAGTCCTGGAATGACCTTGATGTACACAAGACAAAATGAAAATTCAGTTGATTGGTAGAATCCATATAACATATAAATTGAATCTGTAAGGTTACCTCAAAATAATGTTATTAAATTAAAACCAAATTCGCGCGAATTTCGCACAATAGAATGTCTTGGTTTACGGCGTTAAAGGCTTTTGAGGAATCGCTACAGTAACAGTCTACTTAAATCACATTATTCACAGACCGCTTAAATCCATAGTTTCCTGAAAAAATATTGGTCCTCTTTGCCCTCTTTGAGGTTTATAATGAATAAAGACGTCATAAAATTTAAATAAAATAAAATGCTTGCAGTAATTGAACGTATGATGATCTATCTATTTAATTTATAAAAACAGTTTATGTTTAAATAAGTTCTGCTATGTAATTATCATTACGCGTGACAGCTGTTTCACCTTCTGAAGGCATTATAAAACTGTATTTAAGTCAGACGATTTTAGACGATGTATTTGTATTATTTCTAGAAAGGTGAAAATCGTATTGCTTTTATTTTATTACCTACGCCCTTGTTGATTTCAGAGTAAAATATCGGAAGTTTTTAAATAATCATTAATAATTTCCGATATTTTGCTCGATAATCGATGTGCATAGGTAATAAAAATAAAAGCAATAAGTTGTTTTTTTTATCATATGCACCTATCTAGAAATAATATAAATATATCGTCTTTAAGAGTCCTCACCATAGTTTGATAATACGTTTAGAAGGCGAAACAGCTGTCACGCATAATATTAATTACATAGCGGAACTTGTTTGCAAAACAACTGTTTAAATAAATAAAATTGTAATATTATTAATAACGTAAAAGTAATTTTTAAAAAAATCATATTTACAGGGTGAAAGTAAAATTTGGATTTTTAAATACCGTTGGCAGCGGCGCATTGCCAGCGGTGAGATTTAATGTTTGAGGTCCCGATTAAAAAAAAGGGTTATTATAAATGGTTTTGTAATAAAAACATATTTTTCATCGCTTTCTATCGCCAACAAATAATATTGGTATCATTTACCAGATTGAGTTACAAACTTAATGGCTTTTAACGGCTGTTGGCACACCCTTTGTAGACTACGGTCATAAAATCACAATCAATAGATTGCCATTTTTTCGTATAATAAAAAATATAAAAATACATGTTCGATTCCTCGGCTGGCTAAGAACTCCATCACAACACAAGCAATATTTTCGGCTTTCTGTGGTGGTAGTAGGAGATTTTCAAATATTGTTGGGTTGTTCTAACCCGGGAATGTATGTCTTTCTTTAAAAAAAAAAAAATAAATAATAAATAAAAAAATAAAATAAAATAATAAAAATAATAATAGTTCACAGGATCTAATTGACAAACACATATTGAAAACATACTAACCTGGTCACTTCCGATAAAACACATTTAATTATAATGTTTATACTTGGAGGAGATACAACTTTGTACGCAGAGGTCACTATATAAAAAACATTTGACATTGTATGATTTTACATTCGCTATTTTACTATTATAATATTACTTAACGGTGCTCCAGATTTTATGTCCGGGTTAAATCTTTCCCAAATGAAAGACTAAACCCTTCCACACACTTTTCCACAAATGATTATCTAGTAAATTCACGCAATGTAAGTGCACTATATAAGTATAATAAATACAAAACAATACAAGAACAATACGTCAATCCACCAGAAACATAATGGGAAAATATTTCGCCGTCTCCAGATATTTTCATATCAGAGGGTTCGGCTCTGATGAAATCCTAACTGGTCCGATAAATCCTACAGATCCCCCAATATAAATATTTCAAGAATCTTTCGTAATCCTACATGTATTTAAAATGACTGACTTTAGCATATTTATATATAAATTCTTTGACAAATCTAATACGCCTAAAGTTTGAATGAGAGAGCTAGGTATAATGCCAGTAGCCGAAATAACAAATGGTATCTAATATTTTTATAGTCTGAGAATGCCAAATTCTTTTAATCTCATTTCCTAAATCTGTATATTTTTTTATTTTTTCAGAACAGTTTTCTGAATATTACAAAAATTTGGAATAGCGACATCAATGATATAAGTTATTTCTTAAATTTTTTGTGTAAAACTATATCGGGTCTATTATGACTAATTGTTCTGTCTGTTAGACTAGAATAGTTTTATCATAATAAATTTTATAAAATTCATTTTCTAAAACGAATTTAGTTCATTTTCATAATATGGTACATTACGGCAGTCAGTCATTACTTAACCCTTTATAATATTACTATTCCTACTATTATTACAATTTCTATTGATATTACATTACAAGGTTAGTGGCGAAAGTAGAGTAAACGATTTTTTTAACGCTGGTGGCAGAATTGGGTCGAAACAGTTTTTACACGGCCCGATTGATTAATGGCAGAAGTAGAAAGAGTAAACTGTTTTTTTAAAGCTGGTGGCAGAATTAGGTAGAAACAGTTTTCACAAGGGCTCGATTGATTAGTGGCAGAATTGCGTCGACACAGTTTTTACGAGGGCTCGGTTGGTTAGTGGCAGAAATAGAGTAAACTGTTTTTTTAGCGCAGGTGGCAGAATTATTTCATCACAGTTTTTACAAGGATTCAATTGATTAGTGGCAAAAGAATAGAAAACTGTTATTTTAACGCTTGTGGCAGGATTGGGTCGAAGCAATTTTTACAAGGACTCGGTTGATCCGAACGACCAGCAATCACAGCGAAACGGTCAGAAGCGCGCTGGATCAAAATGGCGCTTACATTTGCGCTCAATCAAAATCCCCATCATTCGACACGTCAATGGGAAGTTCCAATTGTTAATCTCTTCAGTTTCACCTGTAAACGATCAATTGGCAACTGTCAATGATCTAAATTGACTGTTGACAATTGATAATGATCATCTCGGGAACGCTATGTTCATGCGTAATATAATACTTAATGAATCACGTAGATGCCTATGTACAATAAAACTGATTTTTTTAATTTTTGTAAGACGTATATAATAAAATATAATTAATAAGAAAAACCTTAATGAACATTTTCGAATAACCTTAACTCGATTAGGCTCTCGAACCTTGTATATTGTCAAATTATGTATTAAACAAAATTTTGGCAAGATTAGTCTATAATACACAATATTCAAAATAATGTCACACGTAAAACACTTCGAAATAACCATTGCACTTGCTTTCCAGGGAAACAGAAATCAAACATATGATTTAAACAGATAAAAATAAATAACACTAGACAAAAATATTAAAATTATCTGAAGCACATGCATAAATCATTCGACCACACATATAAAGTTTGCGACTAAAATGTCATCAACGCCCACCGGATTACAGCTAAGACGTAAGTGAACAAACAGAAAGAACGCTGGTTTCGGCTTTCTGATTAGTCGGCGCAAGGGGGGCCGACTGGTGACAAGAATGTTTGTATGTAAACGTACGAAATCGCACACAGTGAAGCCAGGTTCAGATATCCTCAACTCGGTGCAAACTGCCGCTCGGTGCAAACTGCCGCCGGCGGACTCAAGCGCTGAGCTCCGGTAATCTGAATGCCGAAACCCGCGTCCTCTCTGATTGTACACCAAGTCGTTAACAAATGGAAAAGCTTATTAGAGTCAATTCCGGTGTTTCACATAAAAATATTATGATTCCGTAACAGTTGATCCTGACAGTTAGCCTACCAGTGTACTTAAATACGATATCAAGTCTACTTAGAGTAAATACAATATTCTATTAACACAAAATACAACTCAATGTTTCCAAAAGGATGTGGAGAAGATATACCGTCGAATAATAAAAGCATAAAATTAAAGTAATAAATTTATTTTACTTTTTCTTCTACATATTTTCATTGAAATGCATTAATAATAAAACTGCTTGTCCATAATACTGTACCTATAGACCAGCGTTTAAGTACAAAAAAACGAGGCAATAAATAAAATCTTTTTGATATAATATTAACTTTTTGTTAAAGATCTTTTTGAAGTCGATTTTTGGTTTGAAATTGGTAAATAATTCAGAAAATCATAAATTTATAATAATTATTATAAGAGGCGTTATTATATATTATTATTTTTATATTATATTATAATCGTACGGCCAATTGTCGGGGGATCAACTGTCTAATTACCAAATTTAATATTTTTAAAACATATTTTATAAAAAAATAATAATTAAATATTATTGACCATCCTCCCTCTCTTAGAGTGCCACGCTTCGGTTCCATGCTAACTCAGAATGAAACCAACTTAGAACCACCTCAGAAAGGTCATTAAAAGCTATGTAAAAATAATTTTAAAATATCCGGTTACCCTAACTTAACTTAACCTATTTAACCGTTTTTTTTTAATATATTTTTATCATCACTCTTAATGACCTTTCTGAAGTTCTGAGTTGGCCGGTCACCCCACGCTTAAGCGACCTATTACTCAACTACTTAGTGTGCCAGGGGTAAAACACCAGCCACCGCCACCACCAGTACGCTGGCACTATTTTCGTAATAACTTACTTGATTTTTGCAAAATGATGTTATTTTAAATTGTGCCATCTTAACACATAATATAATATTTTTTATGTGACAACTCACAAGAGCGCCCCTGTCTATACATTATAAAGATAGGGGAACTAAGTCGCTACCTGCACCTCGAATATTTTTTTAATTGTATATTTTCGTACAGCACCTTGGAAAGCTTTTTCTGATATCTATTAAACTTGACAATCAAAAATCAAAATTACATCACCCATTCTGATGTCCGTGTCCTTGTCCTTGTTACATTCTTGTCATGACTGTTTTGGGATTTAACCCACCATTTCCTTACTTAGAATCAATACGTGGACTACGCTTCGCATGCTGTTATTTTTCTTTTTCTTTTTAATTGCTTTTTACTTATATAATACATCAAAGCCATTTAATACAATTTATTAGAGGTCTAAAAATAAATACTCAAGAATAAATTTCTGTTTTGAGAAATCGTTTACCTAAGTACTTTGGATTTATTAACGCTATCTTTACCGTCACACGGAAACCATAATACCGCAAATATAATTAGATGAATAAATAAAAATAAAAACGAAACGAAAAATTGCCCTGGTGTAATTATTTTTTTTTAATTTTGTAAATAAATGCTGTGTCACGCGGGGTAAACGAACGCAATTTTAACAAACGGATTTTTGTGAAAAGAATATAGATATTTTTTTCCATTTTTCAAAAGTACCTACTCGTATGATTGATTATTTAGGCATCTCAAATAAACACAACACCTCACACTGCTCAAAAATCAAAAAGTTATACTAAAAAGTTCACACTCAGATCGATCGTATACACTTGACCCATGTAAGGGATAAGCATTCGCATTCCGCAGAGTAAGTGCACATTCTGCTTTCAATCTGCTTTTGGGTACCAATCGGAATGTTTTCTAACATACACAATTACACAATGTACACTCGGCATTTACAAGAATGTCAAAATTAAAAAGATGTATAAAATATTCATATTTATACTCGCTGTTTAAAACCCACTCGCAGGTTTTGCTGCTAGGCCCTGCGGGCGGCTTTTTATTTCGCTTCGCCCAGTTTGAGTGTTGGTGACCATTTTATAAATCCGATAGGAACTGGTTCCAAAAATAGCCGATTCCTCGGATCCAATGTGATCCAGTGCTAGCTAGTCACGGGGACAAAGTAACCACGACATGCAATGACGTCATATATATATAGCCACGTGATACTATTATTCACAACTCGGTAAGTAACAAGTATTACCGTCAAACTTCCCATATTCGGACAGATACTCAAATTCTACAAATTCATAGTACTTATACCTAGGGGGGCACGTCCTCATGCGACCTGCCTTTGACGAATTCTTGAATTCGAAACCGAATAACAAAATTAGCTTTTTTATTGTAGGTATTAATAAAATAGATGGCAGCACTTCCATTTGTATATATTTGTGAATCGAGTGTGTATGGCAGACGCAAGGCTATTGATACTGTTTGTTGCTTCAAAATATTTTTTATAGATGTGCAAATGAACGGACTCACAAAACTGCGTACGTTTGTCCCTGAAATGTTACCCCATCAAACAAAAATAAAATAAACCGATTAAATCAGATGAATGAGAAATTAGTCTGTATGAGAATTGCCTCTTTGCACCCGTGTAACTAACACAATTTTATCCTAAACTTATCATAGACTACCACCCTAGTTTTGATACAATTGTTTACAATGTTTCACCAACGGTAACAAAGATGAAACAAATAAGAAAAAAATAAAATAAAACACATAATTAACTGTCAATCTTTATTTTTTTACGTAGGGTTCACTTACACACGACCTACTTGAAGACGACCCAAAGTGCTTCAGCGCTGCAGAATTGAGATACGGGCGCAGGCGAACCATGCATGAATTTGTCGCAAGCATCGTCGTGTACGGTTACCCCAGGTAACCATACCCACATAGAGAAGTTTGGCCGGGTAGCGACATTCTTTTAAGAAAAGGGCATTACAAATAAAGGAAAGTAGAAAACGGAAGTGTGTTGAAAAATTTAGCCCTTGCCCAGAATAATGTCGTATCCAACAAAACTACCAATGTTGAGTTATTGATGGAACAATGGTGGGCATATTAAGATGAAGCCATACTAAATAATGCAAAATCATACGTTTTTGTTTTGAGAATTTGATCGCTTAGAAGTATTAAAGATGCTTCAATTAAATACTGCGTGTAGAGTGTAGAACATATCTTGGCCATTAAAAATATCGGTCATTTTTTTATAAGTCTTTTAATAAGCCTAGAAAAAAAAAATTATAAGGTCTATAAAAAACACTTTGAATTCCAAACTCTCCTGTTTATAAACCTCATTTTTCGGATATGGTTTTATTGTTTAATGTGGAAAATTTAGTTTCTTTTATTATAATCGCAAAAAAAATGAAATTTTTCCCCCGCGCCGCTTGTTTTCGTGAAATCAATTTAAAAATTCCGTTTTATTACAATAAACAATGCATAGAAAAGGAATTAATGTTTTTTTACAGGCCTTTACGAAATCCATATATAAAAAAAAATTCTCAAATATCGTTTCCAACCTTTTCAAAAGATTTTTCTCAAGTATTTTTAAAGTCCTCCCATAAAGGGGCGTGAATTCCGATTTCGATTTTTTCCTGTACTAGTGGATTGCCTTAATATGCATCTTTTAAGGTAGAGATTATGTTAATGTTTTGACAATTATTATAAGCAATAATTATTAGCCTGAAACACTCATCAACATTGAAAAAATCTCCCGAGAAAAGATAATGCCGCCGACGGGACTTGAACCCGCGCAAAAAATGTAGACATAATTTGTCTCGACGCCATCTAGCGGGAGAGTTAGCACTTATAATGCCTTTCTCACAAAAAATTAAGTTGGTTGTTTTCAGGTGAAAAATGTAAGAAGCAGTAATTTTTGAATGAAACACTAGTATATATATCGAATTATTTGGCGGGTGGGAGATAAGCCGACGTAGCTCAGTTGGGAGAGCAGTTGACCGGATATCAGAAGGACGCGGGTTCAAGTCCCGTCGGCGGCATTTATCTTTTCTCGGGAGATTTTTTCAATGTTGATGAGTGTTTCAGGCTAATAATTATTGCTTATAATAATTGTTACCCTTTGTGCTATGCGAAAAATCTTTTCTTAAACATTAGTTTACCAATAAAAAAAATAATTTAATGTTGTGAGTTAGTTTTTTAGGCCTGTGGCAGTATTTTAAAAGTTGATTTGTGGAAGTACTTATTGTAAAGCCTTTTATCAAAATCATGGAGCATGGTTTAATGCATGAGAATAAACGGTCGGCTTGAATGATCGGCGTCAACTAACTTCAAAGCCAAGAAGCTGAAGGATGAAGGAAAGTAGAATTTATACGGAAAAAAATATTATTAAACCTGCTTTTTAGCCGTTTTAACAGGTTTGTTTAAAAATGTAAGTTGATCTCATGACAATATCTCCAATGTAAATGGTTTCATTTATTCGTATCGTTTTTTTTCTTTTTAAACTCAAACACATCAATCACTTATGTAAATTTATGTAAAAAGATCATGTTGTTTTCTGTAAGGTATGATGACTAAAAAAACATGGAATAACGTTGTGTTTGAAAATTTTATATAAAACATTTTTCTATTAATTCAGTTTAAATTCTAGTAAGTAATACATTTTATTTTAATTGCTTTTCTTCGCGACGTTCATTTAAAACTCTTAAGGATTGTATGTTTATTGTATTTTAAATATTAAATGTTTCGGTGGTTTCGTTTTTTTCCATTTTTCTCGGAAAAAGGATGTTTTTGAATACAACATCACAAGAATCAGTTATATTACATATTTTTTCTATAACAGTATAGAAAGTTAGACCTGTATAGTTGTTTAGTGACGACATCTTCTCCTCGGGCACCTGTTATAAGGCCTAATAACGTTTGTGTTGCGCATATTTCAAAAGAACTACTCGACCTCACAATTATGGAAACAAACTGTTGAATGGAAAATCAATATCTGGTATTGTGTAAAGGGAGGGTTTAGTGGGACGTCTTTTATTTTCCAACTCCCACAACCTCGCCCAGTGATAAATTATTCAAATCTATACCATCATTACTCAAAATACGACGTGATCAAATATTTGTTGTTTCGAGCATGATCGTAAAAAAGGATTATTGAACTGTTCAAATTTATGTCAAAATTGAAAGCGTGTAAAAATGGCGTCTCGCAAAGTCACGCTTCTCTTCAAAGGCGATATTTTTTGGATACAAAGAAATGTTGGAACTTTGCATTTGCGAAGTAATATGTAATATAAACAATGCAAAATCATGTGCTTTTGGTTTGAAAATGTGATCACATAGAAATATTAAAGATGCTTCAATTAAATACAGCGAGCAGAACACATCTTGGCCTTGGAAAAAAATAGAGTATTTTTTTAAATAAGTCTTTTTATAAGTCTGGAAAAAAATAAAATATCCGGCCAAATCTCCTAGTATTGAGCTCATTTTCGAAACAAGTTTTATTATATAATGTGGCAAATTAAGTTCTTTAGAAACTGGTTAAAAAGTATTTTTAATATTTCTTACAGAATTTCACAAATTAAAACAAAACATTACATTGCTGTGTTTTGGCATGAATCGCTATTTTTTCGGCATGAATCAAAATGGGCGGCGTTCAACGAATTTCCAATTGAGAATTCAAACTTACACGCTCCAGCATAATGATTATGTGCATTTTGTATCAGTTAACGCCCCTTTACAGTAGCCAAAGGTCATTCCTAGACTCTACGTTGCTTGATTCCGTTAATTTGACTTTAAATTTCCTTATTATTGTAATAAACAAAGAGTAAGAAAGAAGTTTATTTTTTTTTGTTATGTTTTTTACACACCTTTGCGAAATCAAACTATAAAAAATAACTCTCAAATACCTTCTCCAACCTTTCCGACTAATTTCTCATTATAAATCCCTCCCAAAAAGAAACGGGGACTCAGATTTCGAATTTTTCAATCATCTTAAATAAAAGTTCCGACGAATACGTATGTCGTTTAAGTAGAATTGTTTTTAATGTCAATTTTTGTGCTATACAAAGCGCTTCTGTGTGTATTTAAAAGTACCTCCCCATCCTATAATGCCATAATGATTGGCAGAAGGCATATAAATCCATAGTTCTTTTATAATTAAATTATTTAAGGTTTATAGATAGTAAAAATTTGGGTAATTTTGACAAATATTGATAAACTAAAAAAAGAATACAACCGAATCAAATGAGATTACCCCTTATTAGATTATTGGTCTTTCTTCTATGAGTTTAATATACCTATAACTAAAGTTTTGCAATGTGTTTTCAGAAGCTAACCTTAACAAAAGCAGAGAACTGTGAGTCTCGGACGGCGATGAAAACGCGCAGCTTTTTCTTGAGACATTATAAAGGTTAATGTTACTATTTTCAGCTCGTTACTTCATTTTTATAAAGAGATATGTAAGGAGTAAATTTATTATGAAAGAAAATAATTTAGGCATTATTTTTAAATTGTTGAAATTAACATTATATTTCGAAAATTTTTGTTAAGAATTAACCCGATCAAAAAATAACTTTCTGAGCGCAGCGGGGTAGTAAAGCAAGTAATATACCGTATATAAGTTTTTCGCATTTAGGTGGACGCCACATGTGAAACATAATATTACATTTAATTAAATTTACTGGCTACACATGATATAACAGTTGTAAGTGCTCCACCGAATATCTTATGGCCTTATAAACTGGGTATCTAGTTATTATCTTGCGGCGGGAAATGTTTTGTGATGATGAGTTTGTGAAAAAGTATAAATTAACTATATTTACTACCGTAAACTTAGTTAATTTATACTTTTTCACAAACTCATCATCACAAAGAAGCTTCACTAACTTATAAAAGAAGAGAGAAAGAAAATGTGCGCGCGCACTGCTCTCTCTTGCTCCTACAGTGTAATACAGACAATAGGCCTGCACTGTGTCTTAGATATACCAAACGTAACTGGCTATGAGAGAAAGAGAGAAAGAAAATGTGTACTCGCACTCTCTCTCTCTTGCCGCTACAATAATATACGAAACGTAACTCTCTCTCTCTCTTTCTATCTTCACTAACTTATATCTCCCTCTCAAATTTTCGTAATGCTCTCGTCACGCATTCACCAGCCTACTCCCCAAGTCAAGCGTGCGTAAAGAAGTTTTACTTCAAATATACATATTATGCAATTGAAACAAACAATATGGCGTAATGTCTCATTATTCTTACAGGTATATGAATGTCAACATTCTGAGAAGTGCTAATTTTAGACAGCCAAAACCATCGTTCCAAAATTTTGGCCACAGACAAATACAGCTATTTATACTTTATAGACAAAATGATACATGTAATATTTTTTTTCTAAAATATGCTTTCTGATACCAAGGAATAATCGAAACAACTACCCTACCTAATTTCTCAATAACGTATTAAAATACAAACAAAGAGGTTGTGTAAAATAAATAATTGAACGGGAATACGTATTATTTATTTATTTTGATAGTCTGGATCTACGTATTCCATCACCGCACCAGCGAACCGCGCGGTGTTAGTTTATTTTTATCTCAGTCCTTGGTGTATTCTTTTCAATCAATAATGTTTTGGATCGAAGGCGAAGCGCGTGACTGAGGAATCAAATATTACACGGTTCCATTGATTGCGTTGGCGATGTTGATGGAATTCTCAATTCCTGTGTCAACACGGTTCCACAAATTGAATGAATGGGGAATAAACTATCTGAATTTTATTCGTGTTGAATTTGCGCAGCTCGAGACTTTAATGCGAAAGTTATTTTCTGTTTATTCCGGACATTAATTTGAGAGTTATGTTTTAGATAGAAGATTTTATTTTTCTCTTGACATTTATTTCACTTAATGGTAGCACTTTGTGTAAAGTATGTATTTAGAAGGTAGTGACAGCAAATTCTTATTTAAAGAAAATATAAAATAAAAATTAACCAGTGTTGGGCATATAACTGACGTAAAATGCTATGGGTGTCAAATTTGCTAATCCCAGCGAGAGACGCGTGAGAAAGAAGAGGACGAACTTCAGCAAGCAAAGTTTCGATTCTAAATAGCGGTCGCTTTTACTGAGAGTATCTCCTACTCTTGAACATTCTGCAAACGTAGGTACTATATTTATTTTTTAAAATAATAAATTGTGAAATAGCACAAATTAATCAATAAAATTTACTTGCCGAGATTTTAACCCGCAATCTGGAGATCGATAGAAGAGAGCCTTTAAAGGAGAAAGAGAAGAGAGACCGTCAATAGGATGGACAGGAACAGTATAGGAAAATTGGAGACTTGATGTGGCTTGAGACCGAAGAAGATGGAGAAAGTTTGTGGAGAATATGGGTCAAACCTCACCCTGGGATGTAGCGCTGGGATCATGGTGATAGGATGTGTTTGTATTTTGTTTTCACTTATCCAATAATTTTATAAGTTTAGACTGAGACGGTGTATGTATTACCCAATTCATGAGATCTATATTTGATGGGCACCATAGATATATTCTTACAAACGTCCACCTATATTGATGACAGCCACCGTGGTCGAGGGTAAGGCTCTCGACTAGCAATCTGAAGGTCGCAAATTCAAATCCCGGGGTGCGCAAATAATTTTTTTGATAATTTTATTCTATTTCACAATTAATTAATGAAATAGAGTACCTATATGGTATATTTGCGGCACGCTCCAGAGTGAAAGATACAAGGAAAATCGTCTGGGTATTAGCCGTGTTTGGTGACCAGCTTCTAATAGCCAGGTACTTCCCCAACTTCCTTTTACAAATCTTCTTCCCCCCACTATCTTCAGCTTCATAACACACCCGAATTGGAGGTACCATAGTCTCACTGGCTCCAGAAGGGAACAATTGGAACTTTTGTGAGGTATTCACATAAGGATGTATATTTATGTCTCCGGTAGAAGAGATAGCGATGGTAATTAGTACAATTTCAACTGTTCATCGTGCAAGTTACAAGTTCAACGTCGCGTTACGCGCAAAATAAGTGTATGAATTACTCGTAGTTTGATTAAAAATACTTTTATTTTTCATTTAGTTACCACATTAAAAGCCATGCGCTTTGAACAACCGTGGAAACTAAATGAAAATTGCCAGTATTTAAAATCAAATAACGAGTAGTGGAATTTTAGGATGGGGTCCTTATCCTCCCAGGGATCCTCCCAGCTGGACCATTATTTTCTTTCCTTTCCTAAATATATTTGTTCCATCATTTGGTTACCGATATTAATTAGCTTCGCACCCAAATTTCCAAGAGCGATCGAAACAGTGTCATAACGATGTCGTCATGCAATCTGGAACATTGTATCACGATCCCAGACATTATTTTATTTTTCGTACACGATAATAATAATGATAAGCTACTATTTGAAAATAAAAGCTTAAATCATTTTCAAGCACTTAATAAGATAAGATAATATTGTGTTATCATATAGCCTTCCATTCAAGTTTTAGGGAACGAATCGCGCTATCAAAAGTATGCTTAGTAAAGCAAAATTCATTGATGCAAAACAAAATATTTCATCAGTGAATCGAATTCAAGCTTAAAATAGCATCGACGAAACATTGCATAATAATATGTGGATAGTTCCATTTTTGATTCAGGAAAAATACCATCGGCCAATAGCTAGTACGAATCCTAATATTTTGGCAAGAGCAGTAATGGGCCTGGAGCACTTGAGAAGTAGACATCGGATAGATAGTACAGATTGAACACAATTGAAATTTATGTTTTTCAAGCACAGAGAAAGATTCTAGTCGTTTTAATATTAAATTAAGCTCACCTCTAAAATGTTTAATTATATTTAGTCAAAACATCATTTTGTTTTTAGCTAGTTATTTAAAACAAAAATGTAAAAGAGAGATCTCAATTTGAATGGTCCAGTCCATTGAATGTCCGTGGAAAGTGATTTTGAGAAGTGTGCGTCTTAAATTTTAAATCTGTAGAAAACAACACGAGTGTTTAGAAGTAAATGAAGTATATATTTTTTATAAAGCATATATATTATACTACTGTTATCAATACAAAAAATATATAAAATATTATATTATATAACAAATCGGTGATTATTCGCACTGACGCGCATTCAAGAAATATGTTTGAGAATTTTGCTATTCAAGAAATATGATTGCCACTAATTCATTTGTGACACTCAACATCCTAGCCGCATGCCACTTCTAGAAAAGGTTATTTTTTTCGACACTGTGAACTTTATTGAATATTTTAGATACATTCTAAGTTTCTCTAAAAACTAAGCTATCCCATGTGATTCGTAACCCCCAAACAACGTTGATATTCAACAGTCTTACACTGGACTCATTTACAAACATGTTTTAAAAAATTTCAACACAGAAGCAATTACATAACAATTCATACACTGTTAAACCAGAAAATGAATGTTTAGTAAATGAAATAATCTTAAGGTGTTAATAAATGTTTAATTATACATGTTTCCCTTTTAAAACAAATTGGAGACCTAAAACCTAGCTCTTCAAGGTTAACTAAAACTTGCATTGGTTGTTGACCAACCAACCAATTTAACCGCTTCGATGGTGTTTAAGAGTTGTTTTACTTAATTGTGGCTCTATCCTACCGACTTTCTCTTGGGTATGCTCGCAATGAAAAATGGGTCAAAAGGGATGTGCACATTGCTACACATTTCTCCAAACTGATTCGTGGATGGTTTCAAAACTCAGCTATCATGGTGAGCATTCATTTCAATGTTCCCGATGTTATCTCAGTTACCGACAGCGTAGACTGTTTTATCTCCCACGCTGCAGGAATAACTTGCCAATGGTCATGCCGGTGGGGAAGGCAATCTTGCCCAACAGAACCAATATATCGACATATCCAGAATCAATGAAGCTTCTTTTAAACGGCAAGCTTCTTTAATGGTGAACGTCCATCTGTCCGCACCGGCCGCAACGCACGCACGGCACGCAACGGATTTTTCTATATCTTTATTTAGAAAAATGCGTTGCCCAAACCGACTGCCGGTATTTGCCAATAGTGGACGCAGTGTTGTACTAATTCATATAAATATATAGAAAAATCCGTTGCGTGCGTTGCTGAAGGTGCGGACAGATGTACGTTCACCAAAATGTCGCTGCTGGCATAGTCGGTAACATTTTTTATTTTATATTTTTTACTTTTGCTATATATAATATAAGGTTGCACATTTTTCACTAACGGTTAAAAATTTAAATTACGCTGGGAATGTTTGGACGAAAATTGAAATTGTAATCCCACAATCCACCGCCCGCAGCAGGCGGCGCTGGCATCTTGACGGATACCTTGCCATATCTGGCGGATTGGAGAGTCCCTAACCGGGAGAATGTCGTATCTAACGGAATTTACAGAATGACGAATTTCCTGGCAGAATCTAATAAAATAACTAAGTACATTATTTTATAGGCGAAAATAGCCTATAATGTGTGATGCCTGCACGACTGACTGGCCTTTTTGGATCGACTGTGTTTTTTTTACCACAAGTTAAACGTGAGAACTGATTACCAATTTACCAAAATTACCAGCAATGGAATATCTTGTTCTGTCGTTTTTGGCTACTACCTAATTGGTTACCTCGTGTCCGGGGAGGCAAGATGTGGTTGTCGCCGAGTTAAAAGTCCCCCGCTGCCCCCTCTCGTTGGAGATCTGAGTTAAACACTATAATAAATTCTCCACGAGTCAAAACTAAATTCAAATCCACGCACGGTACCCAAAGAGAGAGAGAGAGAGTAGAAGATCCATTTAAATTCAATCTAAGAGATTTTATGTATTGATGTACTGTGCCCTTTTCATGCAATATACGTTTTTTTGTATTAACTCCACACAGGAGGCCCTGAGAAAAATAATTTCCCTCAGGGCCTATGTCTTCTGAGATCTGCGTGAAGGGTGTTTTTGAGGAGAGGAAAGAATGAACATTGGTCTTGAATAGACACATGTTGTAGGAAGGAGGAAACACAAAGGCAGGCAAATCGTGCCACAGCCAATTCCGCAAACCTTTCCACGCTATTGTTTAACTATGATTGAGCTGTTTAACTTTCTGGCAATTGAGCTCCCTTTTCCCGACTAATATGCAAATAGCTGAACCCATTTCAGGGTTGATGTGAAACGAGATTCCTGCCTTTTCGCTGAGCTGGTCGAGAGCATTCCACGGCGTCCCCGGGGTCTGGCAGTACCCTACCTGTGTAATAATGCGAGTACCATACAGCCTGCAGGTTGCCGTAGCTAACAAATGTCCCGTAAGCTTCCATAAGCTAACCTAACCTGTCTAATTGACTAACAAGGGCCCCCAACACCCTCCTGTATCTAACAATAATTATTTTTATAAAATTATGATTTATACATTTACAATTGTATGCAAGAATTGAAAGAGGTGAGATTGGGCGCGAAATTGAGTAATCTGAAAGTATGTTGCCTGTTGCATGCTGATGATGCGGTGCTGATTTCTAACACTATGGAAGATCTACAGTCTCTCGTATCTAGGATGAACGAAGTATGTATGAATAATGAGTTAATGATGAATGTAAGTAAGTCTAAAGTCATGGTGCTTAAAAGAGGAAGTACGAAAACAGTATGCAATATAGTTGTGAATGATGAATACTTGGAGCTGGTAGATGAGTTTGTGTATCTGGGTAGTAGATATGTTTACGAGAGATTGAGAGATGGGAAGGCTGATAGAGATAGTGAAAGTAGGGTGAATGCAAGTAACTCCATTAATGGAGGACTGAATGCGGTTGGCGCTAATAAAAACTGTCAAAAGAAACGAAGCTAGCAGTCCACAATGCAGTCCTGGTACCTACCGTTATGTATGGCAGTGAGGCATGGAACTGGCAGAGGAAGGATTAAAGTAAACTGAATGCTGTTGAAATGAGATCCCTGAGGCGTATGTGTGGTAAAACAATGTATGATGTGTGGTAAAACAATGTGTGAGAAGTGTGGATATCCGCAAAGAATGTAAAGCTGATGTAAGCATACTGAGTAAGATTAAGAAAGGGACCCTCAGATGATTTGGGCATGTAGAGCGAATGAATGAAGAAAGTAGTGTAAGAAGAATATACGACGCAAATGTGAATGGTAGAAGAAGTCGGGGACTTGAGTCGGGCCATGTTAGAAGTCAGAATTATAGAAGAGATTGTATGAGACGATGTATGAATGTGAGTGAGGCAAAGAGTGTGTGCCAAGACCGAGTTGTTTGGCGATGATTAGTTAGTTAGTTAGTTATGATTTATAAACTGATGTAAAATCGCTTTAAAATTGATGCTTTTGTAAAGTAAAATAATAAAATGAATTGATTCATTATTAATCAAGATAAAAACTATATATTTGTACAAAGATCATACTTCTCCTCGAAAATGCACGTGTTAGTGGGTTTGAATATTTTCATATCAAGTGTGTGTATGTGTGTGAAGAACTTGCAATTCCTAAAACAAAAATCCCTCTTTCTTTATATTCTCTCTTTCGTACGTTCTACAATTTCTCCCAAAAGGTTGAACAAACCTTCCCATATATGTAAGTTAAATATTCGTCCTTACGGATCCATTAAAATGGAAAATAATAACTTAATGTTATATAATAATTAATGTCATATAACTCTGATAAAACGTTCCCGAACAATGAAAATTATTTTGTGTCTGAATAATCTCTTCCCTTTCAAAGCCTGAAATAATAATGAAATCCAACTGAAATTGCGGTTATAAATTACATGAAATCAAAAGATATTTCATATAAATTGAATTACTATAGAGCACACATAAAACGGGAAATGCTTTTATTCAATTTTATTTTCCTATTATTAATTAACGCCTTTTTTACTGAAACCGCAAAATTAATAACACTAACTCTGAATGAAATTGATTTTATCAGTTTTGTGTTACAATAATGGAATGTAATAATTTTCAATTATTTTACTTCAACTCTCACATAATTTTGGAAACACTTTTTTAACTTCATTTCAACTGCCGAACAGTTTCAGAAGAATCATTCGATAGTGCTACAGTTGCTACGAATAATTTGTTTCATTGAAAAATAACTTGTGTGGACTTTATGTCTCCCGCAAGCACTCAGACCATTCATTGTGCCTATTGTGCTATTTCTCACGTGCACTTTGGTTGTAACCCCTGGTTATTCCCCTGGTTGTAACTCAGTTCCTTTAAAATTCTTCAGTGTTGTCATTGGGTATTCGACTATATCTCCTGGTTCCACAATGTGAATTTCCACGTACCTGAGCCTTCTTCCCGTCAAGGCCGGACGTTAGCACCGTACCTGAATTTTTAAGTTCTTTTTTCCTTTACCTTCAGCTCTTGGTTCTAAAGAACTAAATAAATTCAAAATTTTCCAGAAATCCTCAAACATTGCCATGAAGGAAGCGCATATTGATTCAACACTCTTCCCAGGTATCTGAGCCTTCAATTCTGATAATTTTGTATTGTATTAGTTAAAATTTGTTCCAGGAAGTCTTCCAATCTAGTACCTAGATAATTTGATTAAAAAAAAAATCATGGCCATGTTTGTATATTGTAGTTGGACTTACCGGACATTCGCGAGCGTGTGTCTTCTGTTCTTCAGGTATCTTCCATGATACTTCTGCAACTCTCCTATACTGCCCTGCTCTGCCTGCATCTTCGGCTGTCCCCCTCTAACGGCACCTTCTCCGCTACCCTCGCTGGAGACACTCGACTGAACAGATCTTGTCTGCCGTCCGTTGCTCCGATCCTTCCTACACTTGGTAGAAGAAGTGGTGCACAGCTTAATGGGCGAAGGCGAATTCGAAAAGACACTACCCGATAAGAACGCTCGCTTTTTGTTAGGATTGGCGCTGGTCGTACGCGTCGACGGCTGGCTGTTGCTCCCGCTCGAACTCTTGTTGGATCTGCAGGACGGGGTTGGAGTCTCGTCCGAAGGGGATTCTTCGAAGTCGTCCTCTTCTTCTATCTCCGGCAAAGGAGACTGTTGGCTGAGAGGGCGTGGTGAGCTGACTATCGGTCCGGGTGGCTCTGTTCAAAGATTAGACCAAATATTATGTATACTCAAACAAAAAAGGTTTTTAGTGCGACAAAGACTTAATCATGGCTTTTCAGGCGTATACCCTAACCAACTATTGTACTAACTCTCAGACCTGCTGTATTTCTAAATATTTTGTCATCCATTTACACATCCACCCCTTTTAACGTTAGCGATGTGTTCAAACCAAACAAAATCCCTGCTAGATGTTGTCGAAGTAAAATAATACGTTGCGGAAAATACGGCAGGTCTGGAGGTTGCTTCGATAGTTAGTTCCTTAGGGCCTTACGAATTAACGCGTATTAAATTTTACACAACTGATTAATGTAGGGAAAATGATTAATTATTAGTCGTGTAAAAATTAAACCATCTTTGTGAAAGGGGAAGAGTCTTACGACAGGATAGCAAAATGAGCCCAGATCAAGTCTCTTTCGCAACCAAAACATTTTGTTTGTGTTTTCTACCTACATACATAGAGATCTTACATAATATAATATTATGATTACTTGCGTACATTGATTCAAAATTATAAATAAATCGAGTCTTACATCAAAATGTGATGGTAATGAATAATTAACAAAGAGAAACACCTTTCATTCCAAATTGTCAAGATTTCATTCCTCTTTGTGATTCTCAGGAATTTAGACATTTGAAAAAAATACGAGAGAGGTACTTTCGGAAACAGGGGAAATTTCAGAAGGCCAGCCGGTTTATTTATAAATCAACACAGAGACAGAAATGCTATAGAAAATGCTGAAATACTTTTTTCAGCCCAGCTGGATAACCAATCAATACTTTATTTCAGGGTAGCTGCTAAAATAATTAAATCTCATCTCGCCTAGCAGCAACCACACATATTTAACAGTGGTTTTGAGAACAATATTAGTATAATTCTACATCAATTTTAATTAAAATTGATTTGTTGGTATAGGATAATTAATATTCTGCCTCAACTTAATACGGACCGTAAAAATAAATTAAGTTTTGCAATATCACACCGAAACTGAATTGGTATTTTTATGGTAATACATTTCTTTACAAAGCGTAACGAAGTCCTGCTTTAACTCGACTGTCTTGATTTCACCTGTCTGTAAATTTTTTTGTTCGTTCTGTTTTCTATTGAAGATGGTGGCCGTGTAGGATACGTGTCAAATCGGAATAATCATTTTGTGGTACCTGCCTGCCTGAAGAAAGTTAAAAAAAATAATTGTCATTAAGATAGTGGCGTTTCTTTAGAAAAATTGTATACTTTCTTATTTGAAATTTTTAAAACTTTACAAAAATATGTGGTTTGCAGTACTTACTTACAAAACTTAAGGTTTTAGAGGAAATTTTGTTTTGATTTATTGAAAAAGAGAATATCGGAAACACTCTTTTTTGGGCGCGAGGTATACTGCTCATACTGGTAGTATTTTTAATCTTAAATGTTTCATTAATTCCTGCCTACTTTTAATAAAGAACCTACTTTTCATTTAACGATTTGAGATTTATTTCTCTAAAAATGTCTTTTTGTGTGCACGAGTTTCAATGATTCTTCAAACAATTAATCTTTAAAGAAATATTCTTCAAATAATTGATGGAAGACATTTATTATTCTTGTATTTTCGGACTCTCCACAAAGAATTGCGAAGATCTGTTCAAATTCGAGATTACTTCCAAAAGTCTGCAATTCGTTTTATATTAATCATATTATGATTAATAATGACGACCTTCGTAGTCCAGTGGCTAAGACTCTTGACTCACAATCCGGAGGTCGCGGGTTCGAACCCGGCGCTGATTAATTTGTGTTTTTTCACAATTAATTCATTAAAATAATATTCTTCTTCTTTTTTTAAAAAAGAAAAGACAAACATTCCCGGGTTACGAATAACCCAACAATGTTTGAAAATCTCCTACTACCACCACAGAAAGCCGAAAATGTTGCTTGTGTTGTGATGGAGGACTTAGCCAGCCGAGGAATCGAACATGCGACGCCCGGGTGGGACCCGAGCGCTATGCCCACTCAACCACTGACCGGTCTAAATATATATATAGTATATATAGTATATTTGCGACACGTTCAAGAGTGGAAGATACTATCGGTATCGCCCTGGTGTAAGACCACCATTCAGAATTGAAACGTTGCTTGAAAATGGCTTTAGCCGTGTTTGGTGACCAGATCTGAATAGCCAGGTACTTCCAAACCTTCCTCTTCCTCACCTCCGTCTCCTCCCCACTACCTTCAGCCTCACAACATACCCCAATTGGGGATGCCATAGTCTCACTGGCTCCAGACGGGAGCAGTTAAGATTCTTGTGCGGTATTCACTGTAAAAAAAAAAAAAAATTGGATAAAGTAGCAAACTACGGCTCGCGAGCCACACAGTTCTTTGGCTACTTGAGTGCGGCTCTTTGACGAAAGACCTCACAAAGACATTTTATTTATTTATTTTTTTTTTAAGTTTCTTTATTCATTGAATTTTTTTTTACATACATTTGGGATTTTTCGACCACCATGCTAGGCACATGCCCGTGTTGTGGTTATCGAAATTATTAATGACTAGCAGACCCGGCCACACGTTGCTGTGTTTATTTTACACAAAGCTTTGACAAATTTTATACCTTTCTCATGAATCACTCTATTGGTGAAAACCGCATGAAAATCCGTTGCTTAGTTTAAAAGATCTAAGCGTACAGACAGCGGGAGCAACTTTGCTTTATAGTATGTAAAGATATATCATAAATCTTTTTTTTCTATTTAAAATTAAGTACCTACTAATAAGTCAAAACATTTATGTGAGACTTTCAAGAGAAACCTTAATCATTGTCCTTATGATATTTGTTTTTTTTTACATTCACAGGAGGCGATGGGTCGAGAGGTCAAAATACTTCCCTCAGCCAGACTCTTTCGATCCGGCCGGCCATTAAGCGAGTGGGCAAACGCCTCGGCCACCAAGACCTGGACAAACCTCACCAAACATAGCGAACCACGTGGGGTCTATGGCAGAGGTGTTGGTTATCCAACCATTATCGCCTCCAAAAATGTGGCTCTTACTAATAAGTTTACTGATCACTGGAGTAAGGTTTTCAGATATTCTTCAAACAATTTTTATTTTCATAAATCCCCTTCAGACGATTCATTACATTTCGTAATCAACGGGAACTGGTCGAGATGTATTTATAAGGTCAGTACGTCTTCCTTTACCAAGGTCACCAGCAAACTAAACTAAAAGACCATCGGAACTTACGAATATGTTTCCAGTGTGTTGTTAAAAACATTTGCTCAATAAAAATAAAATCACATACTTACAACAGCAATTTTGACCGTTAATTAAAATCAAACGTTTTCTTACCTACATTTTGGTAATGCTTAGGGGAGAACTATTGTAGCGAAATTGACAGATATCTAAGCATTTATTCATCTGCTATAGAAAATAAGAAAACAAAAACACAGCAAAAATAATCGTATCTTATATTTATTTTCTGATACAAAAAAAGTTTTATTCTCGGACAATTAATTCCCTTGGCTTAGTTACCGATGACGAAATACATTAAAAAAAATCCAATTTCAAACGATTTATTCTCCATCAAAACATTACCAAGCCGCTATTAATCACTACTGGTTAAAGCACAGCTTTGTGTCTTCGATTTATACCCATTTTCAGGACACATTTTTATTTTCCGCTATTATTATTATTATCAAATATTCATGTGGCATGATTTTCAAATTTTAATGTTACTACTATCTCGAGTCTGTGGAGTTTTCAGTAATTTGTCCGGGTATAAAACACAGCTGACATACCCCCGAAAGTAAATTAATTCGTTAATCACAATGGAGGAAACTTTAATTAAAATCAACAACAGGCAACTACTACAATTCCAGCGGTCTGCAATCAAGTAGGTAGATAGGCTAAGTGAGCTCCGCGAATAGAGAACAATGTTTCAGAATAATTATAGAGAAGTGATTCAAAGTGATAAAACGACGGCCTGGAGTGTTAGGTATGAATACACTAAATGACGAATCAGAATACGAAGCACGTGGTATTATTATATTTGTATAAATTTTTGTATAATTTTGTGATTTATGTATAACTGAAAGTTAACCTCAAAGAACTAATAATTATTAGGTTTCAGAACAATAATAGAGAAGTGATTCAAAGTGATAAAACAAAGGCTTGGAATATGTATTAGGTACGAATACATTAAATGACGAAGCACGTGGTACCCATAGTGTGAACGAGTACAAATTTCGTGATTTGTGTGTAACTGAAAGTTGGCCTCAAATAACTAATAATTATTACTTTTCAGAATAATTACAGAGATGTGATTCAAAGTGATAAAACGACGGCCTTGAGTATTAGTAGGTACGAATACAGTAAGTGACGAACCAGAATACGAAGCTCGTGGCACCTACAGTATATACAAATTTCGTGATTTGTGTGTAACTGAAATTTAGCCTCAAAGAACTAATAATAATTATTATGTTTCAGAATAATTATAGAGAAGTAATTCAAAATGATTAAACGACGGCCCGGAATATGCATTAGGTACGAATACAGTAAATGACAAGGAAATGTATATAACTTTATGTTTACCTCAAAGAACTAATAATTCATGTTTCAGAATAAGTATAGAGAAATGATTCAAAGTGATGAAACGACGGCCTGGAGTATTAGGTATGAATACACTAAATGACGAATCAGAATACGAAGCACGTGGTATAATATGTACACATTTCGTGATTTATGTATTACTGAAAGATAACCTCAAAGAACTAATAATTATTACGTTTCAGAATAATTACAGAGATGTGATTCAAAGTGATAAAACGATGACCAGGATTATGTATTACGAATATAGTACATGACTAACCAGAATACCAAGAATTAGTATAATATGTACAAATTTCATGATTTGTGTATAACTGAAAATTATCCTCAAGGGACTGATAAGTATCATGTTCCAGAATAATAACAGAGAAGAGATTCAAAGTGATAAAATGCTTTGAACGTGTATTACGAATACAGTAAATGAATTATCAGAATATGAAGCACGTAGTATAATATAGAACTACATAATATAGTGCAATATTTGACGAACAGCAATACCGGCGCAAGTTGGGGTTCCACAGGTTGGGGTTCCAACGGGTTCCACAGACTAGATGACAGGGTTATTTTTCAAGTACAAAATTATTCCACTTTGGTCGTCATCTGCGAGTGGCTCGTAATTTTTAGATTCCGTCCTTAACCTCGTGCTTCAAACCTTTTGATAAACTTACACGTGTTAAGTATTTTGATTAATAAAGTTATTAGCTTTAAATAATCAACCTTATATTTCACACTTTAGTAACATAAAATCATCCCGCGTTACCAACATTGTTTAAGTCAGACACTTTTCTAGCACTCAAAATTTTCAAATAATATCCTTTGTGAAAGCGATACAATGTTTAAAGACAGATCTTGCCTAATTGGTAGAATAGTAATATTGATAACTTTTATTTAAGAAATAGCTACGTTAAAAACGGGGACGAAAACGAATTGACAGTCGACATAGACTAAAATATCGCTAGTTTATCGAGACCGTTCGCTCCCTTGATACATTCCAAAACCTAATTTTTATAAATAAATTTAATTATTATTTTTAATTGATAAACTAACGTATCAATTAAAAATAATAATTAATATTTGACAAGTTAAAGTATTTCAGCAATAAATGCAGACATAATTAGTCTCGACGCCACCTAGCGGGAGATTTAGTATTAACAATACCTCTCTCACAAAAATAAAGTTGGTTGTTTTCAGTTGGAAAAAATGTAATAATAAGTAATTGTCGAATGAAACACTAGTATATATTGAATTATTTGGCGGGTATTAGATAAGCCGCCATAGCTCAGTGGTCAAGAGCACCTGACCGGCAATCAGAAGGTCACGGGTTCAATTCCCGTTGGCGGCCAGTATCTTTTCTCGGAAGATTTTTTCAATGTAGATGAGTGTTTCAGGCTGATAATTATTGATTATAATATTTGTTAAATAAATTTAAATTTAAATAAACGGTGTTTCGATAAAAATTATTCATTTATTTAGAGTAATAATAATTTAAAAAAAAAACAATCTTCCATTATCCTAAAATAAGCCATCATAGGGTGTTTGTTCCGAAATTGATTAATTTGTCGATTTAAGTTGGAGACATATATTTTAGTGCGTTCGATGAGAAAGTAAACCAGCTAAGGGAGACATAAAATAATATTTTTTCTGTGGCAAATTCGAGATATCCCCATAACTTCCAATAAATAGCTCATTCAGACTTATACAGCTTTAAAAGGGGAAAACATTTCGTAGGAAAACAATATTCAAAAGAAAATACAATTCTCGCTGGAATTAATTAAGTTATGTAATCATTCATCCCAGTTTCATAAAAAAGCTTGGAAGCATATTTTTTTACTTCCAAAGTTTTTCAATTATAATCTATGAAAGCAAGAAAAGCTTTGAATAAAATTAATAATCTCAAAAATTTGGGGCTTATTAAACAATTTAAAGTATCCACTTTTTAATTAAAAAATATCGGAGAAATTAGAAGCAACAGTATATTGCATCAATATTTACAAATAAATAATTTCAATTCAATGTGCTTTGTAAGTAAATATTGTTAAATGGTCAAAATATTTCAATTCGATTCTGCG
The DNA here is from genome assembly GCA_917563855.2 of Limnephilus lunatus. Taxonomy (NCBI): domain Eukaryota; kingdom Metazoa; phylum Arthropoda; class Insecta; order Trichoptera; family Limnephilidae; genus Limnephilus; species Limnephilus lunatus. The sequence continues at coordinate 79,587,080 of OU830597.1, read as the reverse complement.
TAATATTCTGAAGAGATACATATAATAAATATATTTATTTGTTTATTTTTTATTCATGTTTTATATTTTTATTATGTTCATTAAGCCCCTGAATGGCAGGAGACCATATTTGTCCCAACGCACATAGGTCTCGTATAAAGCGCTGTAACTCCTTTTATCATAGTGAGAAATATTTTATAAACGGTGTTAGAAAGGGAAAACACAAGGCTTTATATTCCAATTTAAAAAATAGCCACCAAAAAAGTAAAATGTATACTTTTATGTATACAAAGTTTTGAATGGCAAATTGAAAAATAATTTGAAACTTCGGGAATTTTTTATAAATTTATAAATTATAATTGTGACAAAAAGTGAGATTACAATATGAGTTTGTTATACGTTTGGCTAAAAAAATATGTTTGTTTTTTAAATTTTTTTTATTATCAATAACTTCAGTAAGAAAAAACGTAAGGTGAGCTATTTTTAAAACTCTTTTATGTTTGTATGCAAAAATTTTATAATTAAAAAAATATATTTTTATTCCGAATTATATAATTTGAAAGTGTATTTCATCACCTTTCTAAAACAGTTTTTAGTCATCACCTTTCTAAAACAGTTTTTAGTTTTTGAATGTGCTCAGAAATATTCCAAATATTTGCATTTTATTGTAAAGCGAAAATATTTTGACCATCTGAAAAAAATGCCAAATTTTTGAAGGGTTAAAAAATAAAGTTACTTAATGTAAATATGTTAAAATGTATTTGGTAATAATTTCATATATTGTTATATAATATATATATTGTTATATAATATATATTATTGTTATATATATAATTTATGGGACGTTCCACCATAATTGAGCTAGGCTTGTGTGTATGAGGAATGTGTTATTAAATTCGTTATTTCTTTATTTATTTGTTAAAGAATTTAGTTCATATTTTCATTGACGTATGATATCTCGATGTTTTCAGCGTATTTTTTAAGGTGAAATTTAAAAATATTTTCTTATACTTTCTGGAAAATTACTTTACTCCAAGATATTTATAATTATTGCATTGCCCTATTATTTTTTTTTCATTTGGAGTAATCATGTTTATCTGAGTTTTCGATTATTTTAAAATGGTGCGGTTTTATTTAGAATATTATCTTTGTAAATCTGTGACGTTGGGGTAGAAGAATAATGAATTGAGTTTTCTGACTTTAAATTCTTTAAACAGAAGTTTTGATGAATGCGTACATGGTTTAAGTAGAATTATTTATAATATTAATTTTTAAGCATTATGAAGCAGTTTTTAGTGCTTTTTCCTAAGTTCTACCCCAACCTATAATGCCATATTGTATTATTGATCGGCAGAATTCAATATTATTGAGCAATTTACATTAAAAACTATAGCGTTCGTCCCGTTATAAGAAGAAGTCGTCTGATGTTAGCTTTATGAGTAAATCTAACCATTGAATAATATACGCATTTAAAATATCTATTTACAATAATATGATTTACGCCAAAGACAAAAATATGAAAGCGAAATTAAGTATGTTGCATTTTTATTCATGTAAAAATATATATTCCAATCCTTTTTCGTTTTACGATTTGTTTTAAATTCCAACATTATATTTGGAATGTGTCGTTTTTATTGAGGTTGAGTGGTTTCAATTGGATGGGTTCGCTTTAAGAGGTTTTTTTTGCATAGTCTATACTCCAACTGAAAAAAACATTCGAGAACATTATGTGTTTGGAGGAAAAATACTTTTACAAAATGTAAGCATATTCAATTCAATTATGAAAACAAAACATTGAAAGTTGTAGCTACTAATGCTGTAAGCTTTGTATGTGTTTTACGATGGGAATATAAATCTGTTTTATTTATGCATGGCCTATCACGTCCCTACACAAGCATTAGTACTGTACGTACATACAAGATTAGCCTTTGCGATATTAAAAAATACCTCACAAAGATCAGCCATTTTCGCGAAAATACCACAATATCAATATTACTGAAATCATTCACGCACCATAAGTACTGGTTTCTTCATATGTTGATACTATAATATTATACATTATACGTATGTAATTTTGGGTTTCACGACAACTCAACACAGTGGCACTTCCATATCTGGTTATTTGACTGCTTTTTACACTGCTAATAGTCTAATGTCTAAACCAAAAATGGATCAAAAAAGCTTTTTGGACAACGCCCCTAATGTATTGGTTATATTGGTTATTAACCAGTTTTGCGTATACCTAAACATCGTCAGTTGTGATTTATAAAGAGTTTATAATGAATAAATAACGCGGCCTCTGTGTTTCCTCCCTCCTATACCACGGGTCTCTTAAAAAGGGTTCCATGACGGGTGATCCGTGAAGTTGGCCTCCGGCATGCTCATGTAGGTACAATATGCAGTCGGTATAGGGTAAATTCGGTATACCTACTAACACAAAATATAACTAATGGAGATGGAGTGTGCAGAGAGAGTTAATGCCGAATAACAAAAACATTAAACATATTTTCAATCAAATGCATCAAGGATAAATCTTATTGTCTTAAAATTCGTTTGATATTCATACCAATTTATTATAAAAGGTATTTTTGAAGTCGATTTCACGTTTGAAATTGGTAAATAATGCGCAAAAAATTATGGTTTTACAGTAAATATGATGTCGGGAGGCCAATTGTCGCCGGATCAACTGTCGGGCTACCCTTCAAGACACAGGTTCACTCCCCTCTTTCCACAAAAAGACACAGCAACCTCAAAGATGACATAGGCCCTGAAGGAAATTATTTTTTTTAGGGCCTCCTGTGTGAAATTAATGTAGAAAAATATAATATCAACTACTTTGAGAATAAAAGAACACCATTAACACAGATAATTCATGGACATTTGAATTGCATTCCATGTGATTTATGTAGAAACGAATGTCGCCACTGACTTTGTACCTTTTAATTCTAGCACGCGCTCTGTCTCTTTTATTTTTTCTGAGGCAAAGAATCAAAGACTCTTCATCTAAGCTGATTGAAAATATACATATTATAACAGTACTTCTTCAGTAGCGAAAGGTTCAAATAATGAAATCGTTACAATGGTTGTTTCTCGTGTTTGTATGAAACATGAGCACTGGGAAATGGCCCCTAGCTAATGTTCTGGAGAAAGAAAATGGTTTCAGGGAATGTTCGTTTCTTATTTGTTATTCTTCGAATAAATCATTACTGGCTGTGAATAAAACTCAACGCCGAACAAATAAGAACATATTAAATCTAAGGGTAGCATTTAGTTTGAGCAAGGTTTCAATAAGTTTCCATTAGTCTGAACATATTTGTTTTACGTCCTTCTGTGGGGTTTTATTTTAACCTCGATACAAAGACTTGAAATTGCCTTTCTAACGATGTAAAAATTTCATTATTTGCATGTTCAGATTAGATTTATCACATTATTTTTTAAGGAATCTACGGTTTTAACACAAAAAAATATTTTAATTCCCTCATGAAAGAAGATTAAGTATTACTTGAAAGCTTACCGTTCTATACACATGCGGTCTAATATAAAAATACATATATTGGTTAGGTCGTAAACAAGGTTTGGCAAGGAACTTGATGATAATAATATTTTTCCTTACTTATTTTATCCTTGGATTGTTTCAAAAAGTTTGAAGAATTATTCATCAAATTTTTTCACGTTCTGTGAAAGTATTATTCAAGTTCTGTAATTATTTTGATTTTATGAAGCAACTGGCTTATAATGATATATTAACAGAATTTGAATAGAAGTTTTGTAAAATAAATATTAATTTTGACAAACTATATGACAGAGTAGAGGCTCCATACCTGGTCTCAAATTACTCATGGTTCATAAGACCAGGCTGTTTTCTTTAAAGCTGTACACACTTGATAGAGACAGCGAGCCAAATAGCCACGCGCCGAGCTAAAACTCAGCCTGTGTGGGGAAACTCAGGTGGTTTGGGTTGGCTCGGCAGCCTCCGCCTGATATTCGGCTTATCCAAAACGCACAGAACCTAGCCTGAAATTCGTGGCTCGGCACAGACGTATGTGCAAATTCCCGAGCCAATGAGTCAAAATCCGCTCAGTATTAATTCTGACAGAATATCACACGGAAGAAAGAGTCCTCCGTGGAATTGAAATCTTCAAGCGGATGTGATTTTGTTCTGGACGTAATAGAAAAATAATTCTGTACCTGTTTCATGTACCCATATTATTTATTACCACTTAGTTTTAAATAAGCCTTTATTAGATATTTGTAAAAGAAAACTATTTCAATTACGCGTATTTTTTAGTCTTCAATTTAAAATAAACTTTTTGTTTATTTAAAATTGATGCAACTATCTACATCTTCCTTCCTGCACACAACCACTTGTACTTCAACAAGGTATGTTGCCAATATTACCTTCATATGACATTTAGAATAATAACTCAGAGGAACTAATCAGTCTATTGAAGTGACCAGTGCAATGCTCAATGATCTTTCAGTTCTTTAATACTGATTAAGCTAAAGAAGCATCCATGCAATGATTACCAATCTAGTGATCTATAAGTATATTTAATTGGGGTATATTGAAGTAACCCCATAATATCGAATCTTACAAGAACGTGCTGTATACAATCAAGATGAGTTAGACTCGTGTCCACTGTTCACCAAGATATTTCCATAGTTGTGTTTCGTTGAAACCCCATTTTTTTACTACAGTCCATTGATGCGCAGTAAATTTATCTGCGATTACACCTTCTTTGCTAAATATTCGTAAAAAAGGCTATTCTATTTATCTATTTACCTATACTATTTATATGCATATTTTATATAAACCTTTGTTGAATATTTGTTATAAAATTACCATCGTTATGTACTAATTTACGAATTTAGTTCACAAGTTGTTCACTCGATGGTGACGTAGTTAGTGATACCATTCCTAAAATATTTTGGGGAAAGTTTTCTCTCTAAAGTTCTCTAACCATCAGAAATATAATAACTAGCCCCTATAAATATTTGATAACCTACCGATTTTATTTTTGCGGCACGGACATATGGTTCGGCTCCTCGGGCTCGGTGGTGTGTGCCCCCCCCCTCAAATGCACTATGATTTATAACTAGGCTAACTAGAAATTTTGACAACATAAAGTGTATTAAACTATTATATTTTGCATTTGTTAGAAGTCAACTTGAGTACAATTCTCCCGTCTGGAACCGATATTATAATATACATGTACAAGCTATTGAAAGAATACAAAACAAATTCTTACGTTTTATAAATTTTAAAATGGGTATTCTAGCAATTATTTTGAACTACAACACTATTTTAAATGATATGAATTTGCTCAAATTGTCAGACAGAAGAATTTTCACAGACTTGGTATTTCTTTATAAAATTCTAAATGATTTAGTTGATAGTCCGGTTTGGCTTGAATTGATAAGCTTCCGGATTCCTCTACGTAATAATAGAAGTCAGGATTTATTTCAGTGGAGAAATTCTGGAACTAACTATCATACGTATTCCTCTTTGCCCAGAATACTAATGGAGGGAAATATTTATACCAAGTCAGTGGACATCTTCAATTTATCTTTAGACAAATACAAAATACTGTTACTGAGGCAGTTCAGTTATGTACAATAAATACTGTATATTTCTAAGTAAAAGAAATATATACCTTTTATATTTGTTGGTAAAAGAAATATATAATATTTATATTTTATTTAACAAAGTGTAATTTTTAAATTGTACATGTAAAAGCCCCGAAAAGAGCGTAAAATAAATAAATAAAAAAATAAATGGGTTCAATCAAATGCTTTGGGGCCAAATGTGTCTACCGTGTTTTACCCGCTTAATAAAGGTAGCATTTTAATGCGTGCTCTTATTGCACAAATTAAGTAATGTATCGGCGATACTAATTATTCAAAACCTTACCACAAAGCCACCAAATATATTAGTTGGTTCAATTGAAATTGATTTCATATTTGATAGCATATTGACCTTTTCTTTAAGTATCCGCACCGCATGCACCATTTATTCATTTAATGTTCCATCACATTACTAAGTACTTCAATGTTTTAATATTAAAACGGTAGATATTAATCACATTGGCATGCCAATGTGATCCTTGATTCTAATAGCCAATGCGGCGATATTTGAATGGCGGGATAAATGGGCTTGGCACCTATTAACCATTACGATTGCACATCTATGTAGTTGGTACTTCAGACTATAAACGGTTATGACCGTGACGTCTCCTTTGTTGAAATATTAGCAACCAAACGCGGAGATCCGAGCCAGAGTTGATCGAAAAACCAATTTAATATAAATATAAACTAACAGATGTAATATGAACATACTGATTTGCCAAAATGGATTAAAAACAGTTTTAACCCTTTCAATATCAGAGTTCTTCTTGAGTAACATGAAGAAAAAAATTAATCTCTTAATTTTGTGAAACAAATAGCCCCGCATTTTACGTATAGCTTGCGAAGGGTTTTCCTCAGGGGGTTCTACTAGGTTGTAATTTTTATTCCAGCGACAAATAAGGTAAATATAATGAATAATGACAGATCTCGTTTTGCTTGGGCCGGGATCCATTAATATTTTTATGTCGTTAAATATTATCTTTATATTTATGCATGTTATACTGTTAGTTATTATTTTTTAAATTAAACTGTTTGTTTATGTAATTTTTTCTTGCTTTTAAAAAATAAACATTTGAGGCCGAAAAATAATAAAAAATTAAATAAGAAAAAATCTAAATCAAAGCAAAAAAAAAATTATGCCCCAAATATTTTTAAACAATTGTTTAAAATGTAATCTAAAAACTAACTAACTAACCATCACGCCGTTTCCCCGCAGGGGTAGGCAGAGAGGACGGACCGCCAAACAACTCGGTCATGGCACACTCTCTTTGCCTCACTCACATTCATACATCGTCTCATATATTCTCTTCTATTATTCTGACTTTTGACATGGCCCGACTCAAGTATCTGATTCACTTGTATTCACTTATATTCTTCTTACGCTACTTTCTTTGTTCATTCGCTCTACATGCCCAAACCATCTAAGGGTCCCTTCTTAATCTTACTCATTATGCTTACATCAACCTTACATTCTTTGCGGATATCCACATTTCTCACACGATCATACATTGTTTTACCACACATACGCCTCAGGAAACTCATTTCAACAGCATTCAGTTTACTTTCATCCTTCCCCTGCCAGTTCCATGCCTCACTATCATAGATCAGGGTAGGTACCAGGACTCCATTGTGGACTGCTAGCTTAGCTTCTTTTGACCTTATATTAGCGCCAACGGCATTCAGTCCTCTATTAATGGAGTTACCGGCATTCACCCTTCTTTCAATATCTCTATCAGCCTTCCCATCTCTCGTAATCGAACACAAAATATGTATATATATTATGTTCGATTTCGATTATATATATACCGAAAGGGTTAAAGCATTCTAGTTCATTTTAGCTTGCTTATGTACCTACGCATAATAATAGCAACTGCAGTTATGTGATGATTTGTATGGTTGGTGATGGTAACGAAATTATTAAATCAAAGTTAATGTTTTATATTTATTAAATCGATGAAAAAAAGTAATTAGATGTTGTATGATGACACTGTTTTTATAATGACGGTAATGTTAAAAATTGAACTGATACGGGTTTATACTCTAAAATTATTGTTATACCATTCCCTTGTTACTCTTATATCATCATTACTGGTTTGAAGTGTTTATTTCTATGTGGTTATTAAACTAAACATGGTGAGCATTAACTTGTATTATACATAACAATATGTAGGTACCTGCTTTCATGATTTCAGACTTTACGTATTCAAAAACCACTCAGCTTATTCACGAAAAACATTTTTTCAATGTGGTATTTAATGCCACGCGAATCTTCATAGGGCATCATAAAAAAATCTTCAAACACGTTCAAGTTTGAAGGAGTTGTTCCAATAAGCATAGAACTGGATGAGTAAGAATGTAAACATACTTTGAAAAATACAAAATTCAGTAGAATAGACAAAAGTTAAAATTTTACGAATCACCCAAAATTTTCATGTTCAAGCAAAGTTTTGAAACTAAACGTCAAATTACTCTTTTCGATTAATCTTTATTAGCAGTCTGCTCACATTATGAATACCAAAAAAAAAGAATTTGGATAAATTGAAGCTTTTTCTATCGTTTTGATTACATAGAATAAAAACGTAATTTCAGTGAAGATGAATACCATCTTAATATTCAAGAATGAATGTTTCTTTGTTTGTCCCTAATGCGCTCCTAAACCATTCATCCGATTGCGATGAAACTTTTGTATGCGCATGCTCGCAATGGTTTCTATATATGCTCGTGAGCTCTGGCGTTATGAAATTCGTATAAAAATTTTCAAAAAGTTGAAAATATTCCCACTCCCGCGGGACCTTTTCCAAGTGTTTGACACTTTATGCCAAAGTCAAGAAAATTATTAGATTATTTTTAATAAAAGCATTACAAATTTGCCTGGCGTGCGTGCTTTTTCTGTCAATTCTTTTTTGTGAGCTTACTGTGTAACTGAGCATAAATGTTTTTTGTTAACACGTACTAAAAGCACAAAACGTTTACGGCACTCATGCTTTTTGCGGTAAATGTGGTTATATTCACGCTTAGGAATATAAATAAATGCGTGAAAGTATTATCTTTACACATGCACAAGTATGTAATTGAATTTGATCAGAATATGGAATATTAACTCCAACATAAAACTAAATTTCTGAAACTAAATAGTTTTATAAAATTTTGTTTCATTATTTCGGTTCTAAACTGGCCATTAGAAAAGTTAATTTTAAATTTAATAATTGAAAACAAATTATTAACAATAGTCAAAATTCGCACACTATCGGCGCACGTCAAAACATCAAACAATGTTTGAATCAATTCACCATTAAACTGGCACTTGTTGATACAAGAAAAGTGGTTGTGTTACCCTCAGATATGAAAATAATTAATTCTTTGTACGTATTTATTTATTAATTTGGTTACGTCCGTTAAATGTTTTTTGCACAAGATACGTTTACAGAATTCATATAACTTACTCATAAACAGTGCAGTAGATAAGTATAACTGATATACACATTTAAAATCATTGGACAAGAGAGAAAAAAAATTATCGTTTATTTCATATTTGTATTAAAGTGATAAAATTTGTAGAGAAAGCTCAATAAGCAATGAATTCAAATGTTATAAAATTACGTGTTTGATTCAATATTTCCAAATACATACATACATAGGTAATCATTTATCTTACCAATGACGTAATTAATTAGCGCTTCACTAAAAAAATTAACTCGAAAATGTACACACTTTGTCAGGATTTATATTCAGCTGACTTGGGTCGTAGATCTAAAATACATTCTGAAAAATAAAATATAAAGCGTACAGAAACGTTCGTCTAGAAAAGGCAATGCTGATCACGCAAGCCAGCGATCGGATTTAGAAAATGAATTTTCCCGTCCCGAGGGAACATGAGAATTTGCTATTTTTTACCGTTTTATTGATGAAATCAAAATCAGAAAATTTTACTTGTTTAAGATAAAATATTTTTATAGAAAACCATAATTTATGTAGCAGAAAAATTACGGTGCAAAGAAATGACAATCGTTGCATCTGGGAACGAAATTCAGTCCTTGAAAACTAATAATTGACTTACTGTAGCAGTTTTTTTTAACTCGGACTATTCGAACGTTTTGCGTTTCGTCTTTCTTGAAAGTTGTTTGGTACGTTTTGGTCCCTGTTAAAGATGGTGGCCGTTTTAACCTGTCTTATAAGCAGCTTATTTAGGGAAAATACTTATTGTAACATTAACCGAGATGAATCAGCCAAAAAAACTGTATTACAGAGTTGAATGATTGACAGCTGTTGCAGCTTATCATTTTATAACTGGATTTGTAGAGAAACTGCTTGCGGCCTTTCGCCATACAACATTTAATTTTGGATTTGAGACAAAATATCAAATAAAAATAAAATTTAAGCGTTATATAAAAGGCTTTTCTTTGGCTAAAATTTTTAATATAGATACAGAAAATGTGTGTTAGCAACGTTATAGTAAATAAAGCAATATTATGTTTTTTAATAATTATCATTATCTCTCAAATATGTAATCGCCAGTTCTCTCTAAAATTGTGATTAATTTATTTTTTTAATAAAATTTGTTATAATAAGACACAAATATTACCTTTTTTTATAATTTTTGACACAAATAAATAAAGTAGTACGCTAAATATTTGATACAGATACCTTTTGATGAAAACATAATTTGACAGTTTCGGATTCAAGTTTATTAGTTTTAGTAAATTTAAGTTTTCAGTTAAGTATATTGACATCAACTCTAAAATTAAGTTTTTTGTAAAAAGGGCTGCGCAGCCGTTTCCCTAAAAGCAAAGCTCTCGTGACATTAAAATTAGCCGAAAATTCGGAAAGTAAATGGAAGGATAACAAAGCAAACAATCGAAACTAATATAATTTAATTCAACCAAAAAACGCGAATAGCTGAGGGTAGGACCATCGACCAAGTACTATCTAGGCAGGGTTTGTGAACTTTAAAATTAACACCGAAATCAAATATTTTGGTTTTATAAAACATGTATCAAAAATAAAATACTTCTTTTTGCAGTCGAAAGATTGTAAAAATCATCGCTTTTTACCAATGTTGGTCTGCATGGAGCAAATTTATACTCCAGAAAGTTCGTCCCAACGCTCATTCGTGAAGATCATTTTTCAAACATGAATTTGAATCAGTTAGAAATATTTTAGGTATGGGCTCGCGCGGACTTTATTACGAACAATTTAATCAACTTGACGATTAAAAAATGTTAAAATTAGATATACTTTACAAATAGCTTCGAGGCGGCACGCGTATCAATTAAACTTAATAAAAATCTTACATTTATTTAAAATTCTAGCACGACAACTACGTCTCGTAACAAATTACAACAACACTTTTGTCACAAATGAACGATCTTCGCTGGTTTCGCATATGTTTTTAGAATCTTTTCCAACAAGTTTACGAGAAAAGGGGGAGTCGCATTATGAAATTACTCTCAGGTCGTGTTATTTTTAGTTTTAAATTAGATATGAGAGGGCTACTCTATTGTTATTATATATCGAAGGGAAAGACACATCCGTGGGAAGACGGGCAACGAGTAGACTATTTTCGTATTTCAGCGGCATCCAAGAGGAACCATGGGGCTTATTGCCGCCTTAAGCCCGTTGGATCAACGAGATAAACGATTAACAAGTTGGGCGGAATCGCGTGGAAGCGCAAAGCATGGAACCAACAAACATATTATATAATAGTTAAAGCGATGGCCTGTGAAAGGCCAGACAACTAGCTTCACCTCCAGCGGTAGACGACATGGGAATCTATTTTGAATTTCGTAACAGTCATTAAAATTTGAATGCAATTAAATACAGATTTGTGCCTTCTGAGCTCTATAAAGCTCCCTTATTTTCAATTTAAAATTATAACTAAATGAAAACAAATGAATTCGTATAACACCACTATATAATCTATATTATTATCGAAATGTTTAAAAAACAATGTTTTCTTCGTCAGGATAAGAGATTAATATTATAATAATGAAAATCAAAATATTTTCAAAGCGGTATATTATACTCGGACCTGTTTGCTATATTATGATGAAAATTTAATAAAACAATAACAAAGTTCTCCTCTTTTACTCACATCGAATAAAGTGAAATTTATTTTCATTTCAATGTACCTACAGGAATTTATACGAATTTCCGTGTTATTATGTTTTTATTGCGTTTAAATTATTTTATATGTTGTGCCTGTTCCTTTTTATTTTATTATTGTTTCTTTACATAGTGGGTATTATTGTTTACAATTCAATATCTAACCTCACTAGGACAAGCCTGTGTTGAGGTTAATAATTTTATAAATTAAAAATATAAAAAATAAGGTATTGTAAAAGCAACATTGTTTTATTAATGTTTCTTACCTATTAAGCTGACACATTATAATGTAAACCAAGTAAAACAGTGGGTAACCAACCATGTTTGAAATTTTGTAACAAAAAATATATTTTGTAATGAATTTAAAAAGGACTTTATTTATGTTGCTGTGTTTTTAGTATTCGTACTAATATTATGTATGAAAATAAATAAATAATTAGCGATTAAGATTCATAAGATGGACGACGCAAATGTAAATGGTAGAAGAAGTCGTGGACGTCCGATGAAGACATGGCACGATCAAGTAAATCAGATACTTGAGTCGGGCCATGTCAAAAGTCAGAATAATATAAGAGAATGTATGAGACGATGTATGAATGTGAGTGAGGCAAAGAGTGTGTGCCAAGACCGAGTTGTTTGGCGGTCCGTCCTCTCTGCCTACCCCTGCGGGGAAACGGCGTGATGGTTAGTTAGTTAGTTAGTTACACATTTACCGTGTAAAATCCGGTAGAAAAATATTTTGGCATTAGTTTCGAATGAATAAATTTAAACTCAATAGAATAGAAAATTTGAAACAATGAGAGTAGATAATATGGATTAAATCATTGGTGTTTTACAAAGTTATTTATTTTCATTTTATTAAAAATTACGCCACAGAGTGAATTTGCAAGATTGAAGAAAAACATTTAATTCGTCTAAATATAGAATTGCATAAAATTGTAGCTTGTGAAATTACGGTTAACATTTTATTGAAAATAATACTGGTAACAACAATCAACTTAAATAATCACTCATAGCCGTCAATTCACCACATATTCCCTGCCACAGTAATTGTTTCTCGATACCAATCATTTTCACATCGTGGTTGATAAAATCCTTTAAAATATCCAATAAAACAGGGTCGTCAAAGCTCTCATCCGCGCGGTCTTGTCATGTGAACGAACCGATTTTCCCAATAGACGTGGCCAGCCATATTGGTTCCGACAACCCAAACACATCGTTTTATGATGGAAAATGAGGGTAGAAACCTTCAGAGAGGGATTTAATATTATAAGGAAATGCGAAAATGATTTCAGCCTGATCGCAAATGTGAAAAGAGAAGTGACGAGTAATTGATAAGGGTAGTAATCGCCGTTCCCAATCGGCATTATGGTCATAATATTTTCTTTTGATACTTTCAACTAAGCACGGTCCTCGTTTATTATTTAATTTTATACTTACTAATAAATATCTATGCGGCTTCATCCGAGAACAACAAATGAAAATATATGTATCACGCAATGTAACGTATTGTCGATTTTTTGTCAATAATGTTTATTTCACAGCTTGCCACTGACTTAAAAATATCAAACAGCTAAAATATTCAATTATGAAATTTAACAAGGAAAGATCAGTGCAAATTTCAGGTAATTTTTTTTCTTATTTCTGTTTCAACCAAGGAAATGTCTGCTTTATTCATTGTTAAGATATAATATGCATGGCTACAGATATGAAGTTGCAGTACCCACCCAGTCCCGGTGGATTTAATTTTTAAAAATATATTTCTTGGAAGAATTTTAAATATTTATGAAGAACTTCTGTCCGCTACTTCTTTCCGCTATTTTTTTCTTCGAGTTTTCTTTCGACAGACGCTGATCTAATAAATAAGCTATTTAATGTGATCAATTTTTTCTTCCCTCTTAAATAAAATTCAATTAAGACTATTACAATCTTCAGATACCCTTTACCATTTCAACCAGCAGATAAATTTCTCTTCATTTTCCAAAGGAAATAAAATTTTCCAGTGAAATTTTCTTTGAAGATTTGGAGAAAATAAATCTTTCAAACTTGATTACCCAATCCCTGCCCTGTTCGATCTTCTTGCAATTGCCTCGGTCGGTGGATGAGCTGGTTGGATAAAAAGGTTTGATTCATTTATATCAAAATCTATGAAATGATTTTAGTATTTATTATCTATAAGTCTTTTTATATCATACAATGCCTATCATCTGAACCGCTCTAGAGGTGATTTTTTATGAAAACCACACTAAGGAAATATTTTATCATTGTTTTCTTTGCCAAAACCTATATAACGATCTATAGAGAAATGAAAGTATTTTTGAGATCAACAGAGGTTATCCACGTGAACAAGCAAAATATTACTTCGTAATTAAATAGTAATTGCCTATAATATAACCTTGAAAAAAAACTAAAATATTCATAATACTGAACGAATGTTCAACAAATGAACTAGAAACATACAACATGCAATATTATATAGTGATAAAACTGATAAACAAATACGAGTGTAACATCGAAGCTGTTAACCCTACAGTGGTCGCGCTCTTAAAAGTAACGCCAGTGATCGCGTGGATTGCATAGGTTGACCATTTTTAAACTTTAAATAAATAAGTGAAATCATTTAGAATTATTGTGTATTTATATTTTAATCTTATAAACTTAGCATTGTTCATTAGAAAAAAGCAAATAAATTAAACCGAACTTCTATGTTTTTCACAATTAACCAAAACATAAATGAGCTATTTTTTAAAACCAAAAATTATATCGTTCACTCATATTGATATAACAAACAAAAAAATAATAATAAAAATAATATTTTCTAATTTAATTGCTGATTCCTGAGCAGGATAAACATAAAATTATAGAATAATCAGGAAAAATATTTTTTTGCATTTTGCATACACTTTTTGGGTATGCAAAATGTGTTACGTAATTGGTCGTGCGGATTACAGGTGTACACCATTGACTTTGCGGAGCTCTTGTAACACAACCAATGCATGCCAAACACCAGCGCTGAGCTGAACGCATCCGTGAGTTATCCAACTTAAAGTACACGGAAGATAAAATTATTCGCGCCACCCGTTTTTAAAGAATCTGTAATATTATATGAGTGTTTTAATTTCTAATGAAGTGGAAATCAATCAAGGACATATTATGCGATATACGTATGTGAAAATAAATAAATAATTAGTCATTAATATTCGTAAAAGCGTAAGCAATTACACGTCAACCGCGTAAAAATGGTTGGAAAACATTTTGGCAGCAGTTTTCAATGAACAAAATTTATTTAATTGCTAATAGATATTAACAGACGGATTGCAATCTTTAGAGCATAGGCGTCAGGCCCATCTTAACAGACGGATTGCAATCTTTAGAGCATAGGCGTCAGGTGGGAATGCTGTCCTTGTTCTACCGGTATTACAATGGAAGATGCTCCGAGGAACTAGCGTCATTGATCCCCTCGGCACCGGTGCATAGTCGGGAAACACGCCAAACACGCGCCCAACATTTGTACACAGTTGATATTAGTCACATGAGAACGGGTCGTTTTTACGATTCGTTCTTGAGTTCAACAGCTCGGCTATGGAACGATTTACCGGCCTCTGTGTTTCCTCCCTCCTACAACATGAGTCTCTTCAAGACCCATGTTAACTCCTTCCTTTCCTCAAAAAGACCCTCCACACAGCATCCTCAAAGATGACATAGGCCCTGAGGGAAATTATTTTCCTCAGGGCCTCCTGTGTGGAGTTAATGTAAAAAAAAAAAAAAAAATAAATAAAACTGATTTAGACTGGTACATATATTCTCACCCAGCAGACTCTTATACAAAGTTTTGGAAAATGCGAATGCCAAACAGATCGGTAATGGACCAAGGCCACCGAATTTATGCAATATAGGGACGCCTAAAGATGCCTTGCAAAAGGTATCCAGTATCAAACCCAACGAAGAAAGGGGGGAAAATTTTATGATAATTAAAAAAATATACGATTTACACAACTAATTTTTGTCAAAGCAATAGTAACTGCTTTGTAACAGTTTCTTGTAATAAACTATTCTCTTTCTAGTAAAACGCTTAAAAATAAACTTTTTCAATCAAAAGAAGCACTACTTAACGAATGAATCCCGTAAAGCTCTCTTGAAATAATGAACGGTTTCCTAACTAAACATTCTTCTGCAAAGACGTTTTAGTTGAAGCTTGACTGACGAAAGTTTTCAAGTTTAAAAATAAATTCAGAAGAACCAAGGCCAGGCAGTGGTGTGCAATTCAAGCTGAAAAGCTAAACCAAACTTAAGCAAAACGGACTAATAAAGCTTACTTATTTAGGTAACCATAATGATCAGCAGAAGTTGACAGTAAACTAACCATTAAAAAAAATCAATGCACAATATCTATACATATCTAAAATCAAAATATGTTTGCTTCTCTCTTGAATATATTATATGTTATGCGTTGCTAAACCATTCATCCGATTGTGATAAAATTTTGGGCATTTGATGTGCGCATGCCCGCGATGGTTTCTATATTTATACAAAAGTGAGTTCTGGCATTATGAAATTATGCGTTGCTAACCATTCATCTGATTGCGATGAAACTTTGGGGATTTGATGTGTGCAGTGTGCATGTCAGCGATGGTTTCTATATATACTGGTGAGCTCTGGAATTATGAAATTTGTATATAAAGTTTGCAATAGGTGGCACGCGAGCTGTTTGAAAACTGAATGTACCGGGACTGAATGTATGGAATGCGTGAGGGAGGAGGGGAACTTGGGAAGGGGGCTTGAGGAACGGGGGAAGCGGGAGAGGGGAGTGGGGAGAGAGAATGAGTGGGAACGCGTGAGGGGAAGGGAACGCGGGAGAGGAAGAGGAATCGGAAGGTGAATGGGACGAATGGGAAAGGACACGCAGGGAGAAAATATTTTTTTAATAACTCGATAGTTCTTAATAAACTACACACAGACTACTTTTGCTCAGAGAGCAATGCACACCACTGGGGCCGGGTCACCTTCTACCAGTAAACGAGTAGAAAATTCTCACTTTAACTGGTTCAGCTTCCGGACGGTAAGTTGTGAAACGTGCTAAAATGTGTAGTAAAAGAACTGACTGAAACATCTGAATTTTAGAAAATTTCAAGCTGAAAATTTGATTTTTAAATTTTCAAAACTTTTAACGATTATTCCAATAACACTTGGAATTGAATACTTTGCAAGTTTTAGATCATTTAAAAGCGAAACCCATGAAAAACCACTGGGTATTATAATAGATTTTTTAAGGGCGTTTAACCAGCCAGCGGACGAAAATCCACATTTCGTCGAAAAATGTTCTTCCGATCGTACAGGGCGGTTCCAATGAGAAAGATTAATTATTCTCCGTACCAGCTTTTTAAAATTATAACTCAATATCGATTTTATTTCATTCCAATGTTGCTTTAATTTATACCTGCATCCAAAAATGCTGAAAGGCGTGACGATAAAACTATTAAAATTATTTACTTTTTGTAATTATTTTTTTTATGTAAATAATTACTTTTGTAAGTATTTATCATTTTTCAATAATGTCTAAGCAAAATAAGAATGTAAAAAAATCTGATATATATTAGTTTGTAGGTGCGCAAATAAATACACAAACGGATCAATTTTTGTAAAGAAACACATGTCCGTATATATTTTTTAATGATTTTATTTAAACTTAAATTAAAATTCTGAAACATAAGTTTACCAGATAATCTATTGATTTATTTTACTGCATGATTTTAGGATTTGAAATCGGTGTTGTATAATAATAATAATAATAATAATAATTGGATAATTTATAGAGCGCCGTTTTTGTGAAAAATCACCTCAAGGGCGGAATAATACATGTATAATACATACATAAACTACAATCAGTGTTCAACGCCGCAGCACGGCTAATTACTGCGGTACCACCTTCGAAATCTTCACTGGCGTAAGTGTCCTGAAAGGATCCAATACAAGTTATGCTGGATGGTGTTTAAAGCTCTCAATGAAATGGCTCCACCTTATATCTCTGAATTGTGCATTCCGGAAAATATTGGTCTAAGGCAGTCAACTCTTAGATCAGTGACATCATCTGCAATCGGAAGGTTGAAAGAACCTAAGCGAAATCCGAACACTAATTTTGGTGATCGTGCATTAGGAGTATCCGGCCCTGAGGCTTGGAATAAACTTCCTATGGAAATAAGATGCATAACCATGCAGTTTTCCTATGATATGAATGGTGTTAATCTTCTTGGTGTATCACAGATTCGTGATCTTGGTATCATATTCTATGAGAGTCTACAGTTCAATGTTCACATCGATGAAATAACAAATGATGCAATGAGAATTCTTGGTTTTATTTTGAGAATGGGTGCAAATTTTAAAAATGTATCAATATTAAAAAATCTGTATTGCTCGTTAGTACGAAGCAAATTAGAGTACAATTCCACCATTTGGTCACCATATTACAAAATCCATTCTCAATTATTGGAAAAGGTACAAAACAAATTCCTTCGGTATATTAATTTTAAAATGAAAATTCCAATTGAACTTATAAATTATAATAACTTACGCGCAGAAACCAGACTCCTTAAATTATCAGATAGAAGAGTGTTAATTGATTTGTTATTTTTATTCAAAATTATCAAATCTTTAGTTGACTGCCCTAATTTAATAATAATTATAATAATATTTGGACGATTTATATAGCGCCGTTTTTGTGAAAAATCACCTCAAGGGCGCTGTACAAACTTACCATACATGCCTAAAATCTAGAAAGACTACAAGCTAGACAAACAATTAAAAACAACTTATGGCTAAAAATTGCATACACCGGTTCATTGATCACCGATACGAAAATATATGTACAATATTTTGACCAATGAACGCGATGCTGCCTAAAAATGAATTAATACAGGACCATACTTACCTGATTTATTAGAATTAATCTGTATTAATGTACCTGCTAGACTAACTGGCGATAAAGATATTTTCAATTTTAACAATACCCTCAATACTAACTATTCTATTCACCAATCCCTAGAATGCATAGCCTTGCAAATAAACATTGTGAATCTATAGATATATTTGGTGTTGACAGTTTTGCAATTTTCAAGAGACAACTCATCTCTATTTTATCTGTTAATAATTAACTTTTCTTATTTTTGTTCTTTTCATAAAACCTCCTCTCATTTAAAATCTTACCAGTAATTTATAACCTTATTTTATTTTATTTTGCTGTTCTATTTAGTTCTGTTTTATCATCGTACATTATTATACACATATAATTGTTTGTTTATACCTACTAACTAGCTTTTACACATTGCACTTTATTGTATTTCTGGTCTTATTACTGATTTTTTCTTATTACTCATAGTATTTCATTTCTTTTATGATGTTTAATTTTTTTATGTTTTTAATTTCTGTTGTAAAAGCCCACTAGGGCGTAAATAAATAAATAAATAAATAAATAAATAAATAAATAAATAAATAAATAAATAACCAGCCCAACAGAATTTAGATCCAAACTTAAAACTCACCTATTTAAACACTCATTTCCATAAATTCGCTATTGCTACCCAATCTGTGGTTGAGCGATGAATTATCTTATTGCGGTTGAGATCGACGATTAAATTCATTCATTCATTTAAGATACCTATGCTTTCCTTTAAATACAGTTAACCCATTAAAATCATTTTCAAAACCGTGTTATAAAATTGTAATATTATGTACAAACTTCCTTCTTCTTCTGGCGCTAACAATATTAATATTAAAAAAGGGTATAAAATAATTTGTAAAATGTGTAGAATAAAATATGTATGTATGTATACATGCATATATAAAATCATCAATCAGCAAACTGCTTCGACTTGCAGCAATAACTTTCTTCTCTGTCTGTACCTATATCGGTAGAGTTTTGTTGATCACTTGGTAATATTAGAACCTCGCAAAACTAAAAAATATTTATTGTTATATGTAAACACCTATTTTAATTGTAAATCTCTAATTTTAAGTCACATTTGTAAATATATATGTATGCCACTAGTTTTCAGTCAGTAGTAATAAGTCTTAGTCGTAAGTCATTAGCTATGTACATAATAATATATAAGTCTTAAATGTAAGTACCTAGTTATAATTTTGAATCTTAGTTGTAAGCCTATCGTATTAATTTTATTTTATTGTATGCTTATATGTACAGCACCCTTGAGGTGATTTTTCACGAAAACGGCGCTTTATAAATCAGCCAAATATTATTATTATTATGTATTTTTTTGAAAATTTAACAAATCCGCCAACGACCTATGGTATAACCTTATTATACTAAAAATAAACATTTTTTCTGAAAATTTAAAACGTACATTCACTAGATAAAAGAATAATCTTTCGAAAATGATTCATATTTTTTTGTGGAAAAGAGTCAATACGTTTAAACACTGATTTAAAAATGACATATTTCTGGTTTTCTCTGGTTATACGCTCTTAAAGCTGAAAGAATAAATTTATAAAAAAAACAATATTTGCCCTTTAAAACAATAAATTTATGTATTGATTAGTTAAGTAAATAAATAAACTTGAAAAATTGCAACATCTGTCCAATGATAATATAAAAGATTCATTCATTCATACCAATCGAACAAAAAATGTAAAACCGTTTATGAAAAGGTTAACATTTTTACTTAAAGATTAACTTTGTTCAAAGAACGTGTATAGTATATGAACTAATGTATCTCCATTGGACCTAGTGCAGTAAAAACACACGTCGTCACAGTAACTTATCATCATTATATTAATTAATTTATGTCCCTGTCAAACACAGTAAAAACATTGCACATTAGAGGTAAATAATAATTTAATTTTTTAAACTTAATGAGTAAAACCTCAAACTGTAATATCTAATTAAATGAAGACAATATAAGCGAAACTCAATCGAAAATCTGAAAACAGAAAAATCAGAAAAAGACAGTTCACATCTAGGACCTAGGTGTACCTACATTTAGCAGCCAATAAAATATGACTATATATAATGAAGATAATAGGTAGTTCTTAACATTTAAATATGACCAAATCGGATGGGGACTAATTAGCTCAGTTGGTAGAGCTGCGCACCAGCAAAGCGGAGTTCCTGAGTTCGTGTCCTAGATGTGACCTTATTTTTTCTTTTTTTTTCTGTTTTCAGATTTTCGATTTAGTTTCGCTAATATCGTCATCATTTAATTAAATAATTATTTATTATTAAAAGTGTGTTGGTACCTTCTTTCTCGCTTGTTATAATAAGTAGTTCCAATTTTGCATTATTATTATTTTATTATATTTTATGGATTAATATTTCACATCAATAGTTTTATGATAAAATCTCTTCGATTGATAAACTTGAAAAAATAAGAATTTTACAAATTTTGGATTTAATTTTTCGTTGCGTTAATAGTAGATACTACCATTAAATTATTTTTAATTTTGTATGAATATTATGACATAATATAGGATCGAAAAATTCAATCTAACCGAATAGAAAAAATGCGGTTATCACATAAAATACCTGTGTTGAGCAACCAATTCCACTACCATAATATTTTGCATCGGTAATCAGAACCAATAATGTATTGTGCCCTGCCACACCCATTGGAAGAAAAACTAAGTTTCGCCAATCATATCCACCAAATTATGAACAAAGGTATGAAAACACTAGGCTTCGTATTAAGAACAACTAAAAACTTTAATTCCAAAGAAGCCATTAAACTATTATATGTATCTCTTGTCAGAAGCCAAACTGAATATTACTCGGTAGTTTGGTCTCCATCTTACAAAATTCACGTTAATAATATTGAGCGAA
Organism: Limnephilus lunatus; assembly: GCA_917563855.2. Classification (NCBI taxonomy): domain Eukaryota; kingdom Metazoa; phylum Arthropoda; class Insecta; order Trichoptera; family Limnephilidae; genus Limnephilus; species Limnephilus lunatus. The sequence continues at coordinate 79,565,548 of OU830597.1, read as the reverse complement.
TACAAAAAAAAAATGTCTGCGTTTTATAAATTTTAAATTAAATATCCCATTAGAAGACTTAAAATATAATCACAACACTGTTGCGTTGTGATTGTTGGAGAAACATTTTTCAAGGCGGATTAGACGATTAGAGCAACGTTCGCATCAACTTGTAAGATTTTGCAAACATTTGTAAGACATTAAAAGGTTTTGAAGAGAAGCATGAGACAAATAACTCTGTTGAAAATTTGCTTGTTTCTTTTTAAAGCTCTCTCCAACTACATACTACTCAAGGTTCATGCCAAATTTAAAAGCTTGCCGGTGCACATGACTTATTGTAGTGTACCTACCGAATTGTCAAAAAAAAATAACCTTCACAATTTTTTTGTTGCATCTATCCCAAACGGTTTAATTTATTTTATATTATTATTCAATCCGGATGGCGGGTATGGGTACCGCCGCCCTGGGAACCATTTATTGGATAACCAACACCTCTGCCGTAAGTGGTTCGCTACATTTTGTGACTTTGTATGCAGGTCTTGGCGGCCGATGCGTCTGCCCACCTGCTGCCTGGTGGGAAGTATCAAGAAAGACTGATTGAGGGAGGTCTATAATCCTCTCAAGCCAGAATCTCTCGACCCACCACCTTGCACGGCAGTTGGAGGGATGGATTCATACGGTCGGCACTCCTGGACACACTGACCCCAGATTCTCCTTTCCTTAATAAAACCCTCCACACAGCATTCCCTAAGATGACATAGGCCCTGAGGGAAATTATTTTCATCATGGCCTCATGTGTGGCGCTAATGTAAAAAAAAAACTCTATACTATATTGAAGGATTTTAACCTGCGTTTACTAAGCGTATTTGAAGTACAAAATGTAGAAGTCGTTTTGCTGTCCGGTGATATTATGTAGGTATATTTAAACGGTTAAAACAAATATTCATTTTCATTTGTAATAAAAAATTTGTAAATAAAATTTATGGGATACCTTTTTCGATTCACGAAAACTTTTTTTTTCAAAAATTTAAAAAAAAAAATCTCAATTTTCGACTTTTTTAAAATAATTATGGTTTTTCACAATAGAATTGATTTTTCTTAATACGCACCATGTCTAAGAGTTAATTGAATATGCCTGAAAAGATTACCATAAAATTTAAACCCCGAATTATAATTCATAATGCCCAATGAAATTTTTTTTTTTGTATATATTTGTTTTTGTGAAACGCTCCTCAATTGCGTTGAGCTGGTGATGATGTGTTACGACGCGACGCCTAAAAAATCTCAGTACTTTCATGTGGGAAAATAAATCTTCTTCCCGGTGGTTGTAAGATTTTTGTACGTATTTCCGTACCAAACCAGGACTCAAGGCTCATTTTTATTGTCAGCTTTAGGAAAATGCTGATTTATGAAAATTTAACATACTCCCAAGAACACCTTTTTACACACATCTAGGAAAATATTCGTCGACATTCCCTCTGGGACAACTGTTCTACACCACTCAATGCTACAATTTATCTAAATAATATGAAGTGTCAAGAAGGTACTGCTTCAAAGATATCGGGTGATTTAATGTTGTTTTTTTTCATAACTTATGATGAAGTTTATTTATTCAACAATTATTGTAAATTCCCTTTATAAATAGTGATTTAAACAAAGTTCATTCTTTTCATGTAATTAAGGTAATTGACTCATTTCTTAAGTGAAAACTTCTTTAACACCGTTGTGATTAGAAACTCGATGAAACGAAAAATAGCGACAGTAAAAAGAGACAAACACGTACATCTATCAGATGTAGACTGAGATAGAATGAGATAGTAAAATCGGTCTGCTCTTTGTGCAGTGCTTCGTACCTCCCCACTCTTGTCTACTTTAGTTTTCTGAAGGTTTAACTTCTACCACGTGTGAATAGTATACTCTCTTTTTTTTAAACAATGTTACGAAATGATTTATTTATTACATGAGTTGAGGATTTGAGAACATGAAACCATAAACACTTTACTACACGGCCGTACTTAAAAAGAAATTTAAATGGACAATTTGTAAGATTTGCGTCTACCAATTTTCGGATAATACAGGCATATAAAAAAATAAGATTTTGAATACAGCGCAAGAGTACCCATTGCTCCCAATGTAAAATGGAAGGGAAGGAGTTGGAGGGGAGGAAGGTTGGGAAACACGTGAACGTTCAGATCTAGTCATTAAAAGCGACGTATCGATCCTGAATGGTAGCCCTTCACAAAAATACGATACTTAGTGTATCTACCAGTCCATAATTTTAAAGAATAAAATTGACGTCCAGTGCTCAAAATAGCGAAGCACTATGGATGTCCAGCAGCATTCCAACAACAACAAAAAGTGTGTCTAAAAATAATTTTAAATTCATCATCCCAAAATGAGGTTTTTAGATATTTATGTTGTTGCGATAGTATAAAATCAAAATAAAATAATCAGAGTTGTAAAATAACCTTTTGTAATATATTAATCTGTTTATTTATTTAGAATTAATCGAGTGCCATTTACATAAAGGATGGTTATTGACAGCCACAGTGCAAATAATATAAAATATATGAAGAAAATAAACTTTATAAGATTGCCTATATATGTAAAGAAAAGTTGATTTAAAAAAAGGTACACGTTATTACAAAGTAAATGAAATCATATGATGAATAACAAGTAAAACCAATTATGCAGTACTCTCGTTAAAATATTCACCACCAAAGTGTTTAACAAGTACGGCTTTATTCTTCATTAAAATCATCAGTTACATTAGCAAAAGGTGTGCAATCTATTTATATCTGAATTGTCATAATAATTACATACTAAGGAACAAAGAAACCTTGATCTTATGACAGGAATATGATTATTTACATTTTTATAACAAATAATATGATTGGCATAGGTATATTGCAATTTTACCAAATTATAAGGTGACTTCAAGTTTTCATTAAATTCAAAAATCGGTAAAATGTAAGAGAAAAACACCGACAAAAACATTTTAAAGGGAGTATTTTCTAAAAATAAAATTGTGAAATCTTAAACCCAGATTTACGACTTTGAATGCCAGTTCTCAAACATGGTCGTCTAATTCCCTCGACATTGTAGATAATACTTCAAATCCCTCCTCCTGAGATGCCTACGCCTTTGAACGGTCGCTAAGCATGCATCCACAGCGCCGCCCGACCCACCTTAATCAATAACCCGAGTACTCACTGAGGAAGCAGGCACAAGTGCTGAAATATTAAACAGTTTTATAATATGCAAAATATTTCACAATTTACCGCCGGGTACCGCTGCCCATGAAACCGTTTATTGGATAATCAACACCCCTATCATAGAAGTGGTTGGCTACGTTTTGCGAGCAGGGGTGCCCGGCTGCGTATTTCCTTTTCCGTGTTCAATACGAGGCAAGCAGCCTCAAAATCAACACGGGTTTTTAATGCCATTTCTTCTAGGAAATTCGTGTCCAGTAGAAGGCAAGCGGTATCCTACTGTGCACGGGTTTGTAACGCCAATCCCTTCCCAAACCCGTGTTCAGTACGAGGCACACGTCCTCCAAACGTGATTATAAAATAAAAAAAGGAAGTGTGTGTATATACGCACAATATAATGGACGGGCAATAAAACGCAAACGGCCTTACTAATAAAATAAATAAAAATACTTCATAATATAGTACTTATAGCACTTCATAGTACCAATCTTGTAAAATAAATTCTCTAAAATGAACTCGCATGACATCATAATTTTAAAAAACATCCCAGGTTTTGAATGGTTTGTATGGCAAAGCAGGATTAGTCTAGCGGGTATGTGTAATTATTCTAATACATTTCTTTCCATGTTCTGCTGTTATAAATACAGCTACAAACTTGTCTATAATGCATTCACTTAACATGCCTCGTACTGAGAACGTACAAACGTTGGCGTTACAAACCCGTGCAAAATAGGATGCCGCTTGCCTTCTACTGGACACGGGTTTGGTAAGTAAATGGCATTACAAACCCGTGCTGATTTCGAGGCATGGTTGCCTCATATTGAACACGGGAAAGGAAATACGGCTTCACGGAGTGAGGTTTGTCTAGCTTGGCGGCATATGCGTGGCGCACCCGATCGGGAGAGACTGGTTGAGGGAGACCTTTTTATCTCTCCAGCCGTACTTTGTCGATCCATTGACTTCTACCGCAGTGGGAAGGACAGATTGATATGTTCTTCACTCCTGGACACATTGAACCCCAGATTCCTACACACCCCTTATACTTTTCCTTTCCATAACTTTCTCTCCTTCCTTAGTCATAGGCCTTCCATATGACATAGGCCCTGGGGGAAATTGTTTTCCTCAGGACCTCCTGTGTGGAGCTAATGTGCCTATAATGGTAAAATATGCCTCAAAATGGTTAAAAAACATAATAAATATACCTTTTTTCTATGCGATTACCCCAAAAAATCCAGACACCGGTGCGTGTTCAGTGGGTTACGGCTTTCCCAATTGGGGTATTATATGAGGCTGAAGGTAGTCGGAGGGGAATGGGAAGACTTCAAAGTATCTGAATAATTAAAACTTATCACAAAACACTCCTAAAGAAAGCCATTTTTAACAAAGTTACGATCTCAGGGCGACTACACTGAAATACTGAGAGTACCTTCCAACGACTTTGGAATCTGAGAGTATTAATACCCTAGCGACTGTGCGGTTGAAATTAAAAAATCCGGCTGCGAGTACAACTTTGACACCGCGCCATCTGTGAAAGTGAAATTTGTGACTGAGCTACTATCGTAACAGAACCGAATTAGAGCAAGTAGCTAATAATGCCAAAATATGGCATGAGGAACGGCGACTGCTAGTGGTAAAATACTGTGTTTAAGTATTAGTTTACATTAATTATGCGTGAAATAAAACACACATCAAATTATATTCATTTGCGCATATCGCGCGTCGGTCAATCATATGCTAGTTAACCCTAGAGTGGGCGCGTCTTTCCGTAAAACGTCAGTGGGCGCGTGGGGAGCATTATGCCGCTTGTTTTCGTGGACAATTTTAACTAAGAATACTGCAATTTAATTAATTTATTTTCTCAGGATTTACTTAAAATACAAATAAGGAATGACAAATCATCATATTTATTAAACTTTGTTTAAGGAACTTTGGTTTACAATTTAACATTTTATTTACTTTTTATGTTATCCTACATTATCTTTCTATAATATCTATAAAAATGGAAAAAAAATAACAAAATTAAATATTTTCTAAATCTACAGGATATGCTTTGGCGAAGCAGTCTTCACATTAGTTTGTGAAATGTTCATTGCGCAGTAATTTTGAGCATTTACAACACCCTTTTTTCCCCACAATACTGTAATTTTTTGGTGAACTACGAGTGTCGAACTACTTATTAGTTTCTTGAGTGTAAGCTGAGGGGCCAGGTACCAAAAAGCTCACATTTTACGTGCAATAGATTTAAGAATTATCAACGTTTTTTTGCAGAGGGCGGCAAAATGCTCATGGCGCGTCCACTCTAGGGTTAAGTAAACCATAATTGCAAAAGCAACATTTTCCATTTACATTTATGAGAGTAGAATGAGTTATTCGTAGCTGAAGAAAATACGATATTTTATTAGTTATTGATTTTTCAATATTGAAAAATATTGGATTTCCTGTAACTTTAAAATTTTTAGAATCTCGCATTTCTTAAACTTATTTTCGACAAATTAGGCTGACGTCATATTTTTGTTCCGTTATACATAGTATATATTTATTATTTTAGGTGAAATGCTTTCATTTTATGCAGAACATCCTACTGATTTACAATCTGCGGGACTCGCGGAGATGTCTGGCACAAATCCAGGCCTCTTGGGAAACGTTCTGCGTTCAATATTTTGATTTAAATTTAGTTCATAACCTACTGCCGCTGGAGAACTAAATACTGTAAGCCACAAATTAATTGATTGACATAGAAGCGTGTGGACAATTTATGGGTGCGGTTTTCAATACAGAGTTTAGTTTCTGCAAGATATCAAAATATGTATTATAAATTGGTACTGTTTATTTGAAGTATTTTCAGTTCTTATGTTGGGATGTTTAAAACTCCGTCACATGTAATTTGATTCATGATCAAATCGACGATCAGTGTTATTTTAAATTGTAGGCAAAAAATGGTAAAAAAAATTCATCAGCTGTAAAACATAACAGCCTTACTGTTGAACTTAATAACAAAAAAATCAGATTGAGCAATTCACGCGCAGTAGAGGTGAATCCTTCGAAAAACTAAAGTAGACCACTAGATTTTCCATATTTTTGTCGTCGAATTTCAGTGCCCCTTTTCCTCTGCACTTGGTCATCTTATTTATTTGTGTTTTCTTCTTCGGAGTCGCTAGATGTTACTTTATTTTGTATTTTCTTTTGCCTCTCCATTTTGAAATGGTTTGATGATTGGATATTGATTTTACAATTTTTTTTTAATCCGTAGGATTCGATCCTTGGTCCGCTAAATGCCTAGCCGCTTGGGTTCGTCAGGAACTTTATACCACTACACTTCAAGTGACTTGCGTGGATTTATCGATTTACATTGGAACCGAGTACCCGTGAATGAAATAAATATTTTATTGCTATCTCATTCTTCCGCAGGCTAAATTTTCACTTCAAAAGTCGGCATTTGGTGGAGACCAATCAAATGTCAAAAATTTATAATGTCTCTGAACGTCAATCTAAACGAGACGGTCTCCTCCCCAATTTTTTTAATTTACGGAATAGAGGTTCTTAAAGCGTCAGAGAAAAATAATGTTGTTTCAATATGAAATTGCTGATTTTATTTGTTAAGTTATAATGTATACCTAAAGTGTACACGGTTCCTGGTATTCGATGCGATACAAGGATGGACGTGAGAGAGGAAACATTATTACGACATATAACGCATGATGCTACAAACATGTAAAACATTTAAATCAATATTGATTTCCTCAATTAACACTTTATTAAGCTGAAGTTCTTTTTCAAGCTGAAGGTACTCTCGAACTATTTGATTGTCGAGTTTGTAGAAATAATTAGTGTCAGTTGTCAGTACACCCGCGTTTCAGTTTTCTTTGTATAATGTTAACATTTGGCGGGAGGTTCGGCAGTGGCTTCGCTAGTCTAAGGCATAACTAATATTCCTTGAACTTGTTGCAAGTTATCCGCCATATTATAAAATCGCTAGTAAATATTTTTTATGTTTAGTTTCAGTTTCTCAACACTAACTAGCCAAAACTAAATACCTAGCGCAAATGACTTACCTATTAATAAAAAAAGGAAAAATGCCGGGAGTTTGATAAAATTTTAAACTTCCATATTGCTGAAATATCGAGACATCGACCAGGGAGCCTAGCACAGTGAAATCGATATCTTTACAATATCGAATCGATAGGCGTAACTGCTAATGATTTTTCACCGTTTTCCCGAGCACGGTCGCACTGTTGTTAGCCAGACCAATATTGACAGGGAATAAATAAAAAAAAATCGAGAAACGGCTTGGTAAAAATTAGAAAAAAAATATAAAAATACAATTTCTAATTGAAATATTAACTTAACTAATGATTTCTTTCAAAACTAAGAATTTGTTCAGCTCCATTCGTTAATAAGCCAGTTATTTTGCGTAACGAATGTTGTGTGGGTTTTATAAATTGACAGCTTATCGGGTATCGCATAAATATTGATTCAAATAAAATCTTTTATTTTCAGTAAAAGGCCGAGAAATTTTTTTAAATTTTTTTATTATGTTATATGGAGAGCAATTAGAGTTTCCTGAGCATTACAAAATTAGTGCATAAATATATTCGTGGCCAACAGTGATGTCCTGTCTAAGATACTGTGTTATTTGGGAGGCAGGTTTGGGTACCGCCGGGAACTGTTTATTGGAAAACCAACACCCCTGCCACAGATCACCCTAAGTGTTTATCTACGTTAGTGACTTAGCAGGGGTGCCTGGGTTCATGGGGTGAGGTTTGTCTAGGTCTTCAATCGGGTCGATTTAGGAGAGTTTGGTTGAGGGAGACCCAATCTAGATCTCTCCAGTCGGACTCTGTCGACCGATTGCCTTGCATTTCAGTTGGAGAGTTGAATTCATACGTCCATTACTCCTAGACACATTGACCCCCAGATTCCTACCAACCCCTCATATCTTTTTCCTTCCTAGAACTTCCACCTCCTTCTTTTACCTAAATAGATTGTAAAATAAAACAAACGAAAAATGATTCCGGTTAAAACTAGTTTAGGTTAAGTTATTAGGTTAGGTTAGGTTATAAGGTTAGGTTAGATTAGGTTAGGTTATTCAGTTACGTTAGGTAAGATTAGGTTATTCTTTTTTTTTTTTTTTATTATTTATTGAGTTAGTTTATACTACATGAGTATAAACTAATAAGCACAATGTAACATTTCATTTGATAAATTTAAATATTTTTACAGTAAGCATAACATTTCTTTTTAAATACATTCATTATTTCTTCATTCTTCATACTTTCAGGCATTTCATCATACATCTTTAGTCCTCTGTACATTAGGCAGTTCTGTGATTTTGATTTCTTCATTTGTGGCAATCAGTTAAGTTTGGTAAGGTTAGGTTAGGTTAGGTTAGGTTAGGTGATTAGGTTAAGTCAGGTTATGTTAGGATATTAGGTTAGGTTAGGATATTAGGTTAGGTTAGGTTAGGTTATTAGTTAAGGTTAGGTTAGGTTATTAGGTTAGATTAGGTTATTAGATTAGGTTAGGTTATTAAGTTAGGTTAGGTTATTAGGTTAGGTTATTAGATTAGGTTAGGTAACTCTAAAGAATATAGAATTTCTCTATCATCCTAAAATCCACGATAAAACACATCATAAAAGCTACGATAGTGTTTCCTGCCTATCCTGAAAAATAAATGAAATTTTATCGTTCTAATCCCGCAATAACTCTGAAAAATGGTCGTACAACATTCGATAAAGACATTTTGATGCCCTCCATTCGTTATTAATTTCTCAGCGGGCAGTTACTAATCTTTCTCGGGCATTAAATAACTGGAATGGATCCTTCAAAATAAGTATGACCGTAACACATTTTTCGAGGTTTTCCTGGGTGATCGAAATAGATACTAAATTATGAACACACTTCAGACCAGGGCTTGGTCTGACAAAAATAGTCTCAAATATTACACCGGAAACATTAATATTTTTTTCTTTGAATGATTTGTTAGCGGATATTTATTTAAGATTTTTTTTTGTTTATGTTCGAGGCGAAATTAAGTTCATTTTTTTAAGCGAAAACTTCTTTAGCACCACCGTTGTGATTTGAAACTTGGTGAAACGAAAAATAATTACACCAAAAAGAGATTTATTTATTTAATATAAGAATATTGTACATTGCACATTATTTTTGTGTTATTTCAACCGCCATGCTAGGGATGTCCCTGTGTTATGGCGGGTGACACATACATCTATAGGATTTAGCCTGCGAGAGAATGCGAGAGTTTAATAGGTCTCCTCTTTGTGCGGTGCTTCGTAGCCTTCCCACCCTTGTATACTTTATTATTCTGAAGGTTTAACTTCTACCGCATGCGATTTGCACGCTCTGACTTTTTTTAATGTGAATATTGCACAAGAGTCCCGACTGCACAAGTGTCCTAGCGGACCTAGCGGGACTATGGTATCTCATTTTCAATTTGGGAGATACTGCCGCCCCGGGAACCATTTCCAACCATATACAACACCCCAGCCATAGGTCACCACAAGTGGTACGCTACGTTTGGTGACTTAACAGGGATCCTGCGTGCAAATACGGCGTGACGGGCCGGATCTGGAGAGACTGGTTGACGGGGACTTAACCTAGACCTATTTAGCCGGATTCTGTCGACCTTGCACCGCAGTGGGAGTGATGGATTCATACGTCCGTCAGTCCTGGATATATTCCTACACATTCCTCAGACGGATTTCCTTCTCTTTTTCTAAAAACACCCTTTAAATAACATATCAAATATGATTTTTGACCTGTGGTATATTTTTTCTCAGGGCCTAGCTAATGTCAAAAAAAAACCGAACTAATGGGTTTTGTTGTTATGCTGGCGGGAGTGAAAATGTAATGAGATGGACAAGAGAAAAGTCGGTAAAATAGGCGTTGGAAAATAATAGATAGTAAATAAAATAGTTGCCTACCTCTTAAAATAGTATTATTCCAGAGTATGTCTTATAAAAATTATAGATGAACTAGCTGGTTCCCGGCATGCGTTGCAATGCCATATACAAATAAATACATTTTTCTCCCGGAATCACCTTCCCGTGCGTCCTCGTTCCCCTTCCGCGTCTAATATATTCTTACGTTTCTAATACTTACATTTTTAAACTCATCATATCTTTCGAATGTTATGTCCGAATTGAATATTTCAAAAAGATAAATAAAGGTATTGAAGCATTCTTGAACATGAAGTAATTTATTTTGATAAGGACTACAACCAAGATACGAATAAAGAGCCTTTTCAAGCGGCGACATTTTAATTAAATTTTAAAAATAAAAGAACATTTATTTTGGCATAACTATAATAGTTAGACATATGAGGTCGCGACACTTTTTGTAAATAATGATGTGTTTTGCAAAGTCGTAGTACATTATTTTATTCTATCAACAATAGTTTTCGCAGCGCACGCGATGTAAAGAATATTTTAGGTAATTTTTTTACACCCTGGGTTACATTATTGGGGTTTTAGCAAGGATCCCTTTTTTTGAAAATATAATATAGCCTATGTCACCCGAGAATAGTGTAACTTCCCATCAGTGTAAGAATTTTTCAAATCGGTTCAGTAGTTTCGGAGCCTATTCAATGCAAACAAACAAACAAAAAAACAAATCTTTTCTCTTTATATAGTTTAGTAGATAAATTAAATTATCGATTTGTCCATTGAATTAATTAAAGGTGTATTTATATTGTATGACAAGGTTAATCTTGATTAGACGTAAGGTATCTTTTAAATGTTAACAGCATATAACTGGAAAACATATTCTAGGTAATGACTTACATATTAGAAAAATATTGTTAAAAAAACAAAATCTCAGAATCTTCGAATCCCTACAATTTAAAGTCGCATTCAATAGAACTTCAAAAACCCTGCATCTAGTCGCAATAATGACAACCGTTGCATGGAAAAAAATTGGATTTATTTTTATTTGTTTATATATATATATTAGCTCCCCACAGCAGACCCAAAAGAAAAAACATTCCCTTGAGGATCAGGGGTCAATGTATCCGGGAGTGACAGACGTGTGAATCCATCCCTCCCACTGCAATGCAAGGCGATAGATTTAGAAAGTCCGGCTGGAGATGTCTGGGTTAGGTCCTTCTCAACCAGACTCTTACGATCTGGCCCGCCCCGCAGGTGGGAAACCGTGAGGCCAACCTCATCCCAAGCAACTGAATGCGATCCAACGAAATGTCGGAGTTAATATTCTCCTTTACTAATAAAAATCCTGGTCCAGTCATTAATGAAAATTATAATTCTTGAGAATGGGAACTGCCACCACATTTCCTGCCGTAGATTCCAAGATGACATGGATTCCCGGTTGTGAGGTTTATTATTTTTGCAAAGTTAAAATCGGCTATTTCGGTATAAGCATTCCAATTTCGCATCGACCTCATTCCTTCACATCCGAACACCCTATAATATTTTCTTCGTACATTTTTATTCATTCCGGCAGATCTGACAGTCGGACTTCAAAATCAACCTTTACACTTAAGTTGGAAAAACAACCAACGTAAATAAATATTGTAAAAACGATTTCTGTTCGAGAAACTCTGAATGGGAAAGCACGTCTCATTAGCTGACAAATGTTCTTTCATTTTAATACATTGCTGACAAGTTTTCTTATCTATATGTTTCCTGAAGGTGTCTCAGTGCAGACAACAGACATCAGAGTTCAATTGAACTTGAGCTTGCTTTTCGAAGCAAATTACGTAACTCATTATATTGACAGGAAAATAAACACGTTTATTTCATTCCTCGCATACGAAAAACATGATTTAATGACGCTTGATCCCAGACAATTGTTCCCCTAGACGTTTGATCCCTCTGCCGGTTGATTTCTCGGACACTTGATTCCCCAATGGATCATTTCTGTTGTACTTACGCCCTAAAGAGGATATACCGCGATGTAACAAAATTCGATAGGGTACTTTCACATGCAAGCGTATTTCCCCTAAGCCGACTTTTAAACATATCCAGCCTTACTAAAAAACGTGAACATTTTATTCAATTGATAATCTTGAAACTTATAATTACAAAACGACAAAAAATTGTTCAAGAGTATATATAAACATACATACCCAGCCGAAGAAGGTAGTTTATTTGTTATAATATAATAAATAAAATAATTTTATGAAAATTCTTACGAAATAAACATCCTAAAATTCAATTTGAACATTGATTTAACCTATAGAACCATTTCTGACAGTTCAATCTACAACATACTATTATTGCATGATAACTAGACAAAAACTGGAGAAAATTACAGAAATAATATGAAAATATATCAATATAATAGAAAACTGATCCTTTTACAGAAAAAAACACGCGATTTGAGTAGATATTTCGAGACTTAAATATCTTTAACACGGCAAAACGCTCAGCGCGGCAAATATATTCGCAATCAGTCCATGCGTGATTCAGTCAAAAATAAAGTTGGAGATTTTCGTTATTAGTAATTAATCGAATTTAAAAATGTACGGTCTTTGTAAAATATGTAACAAAACACGCAAATTCTAGCAATTATGTTGTAAGTGGTTCAATGCCAACTCAGAATCTAGTCAACTCAACACCTCTTTAAAAAGTCATTAAAAGCTAGGAAAAAAATGTTTTTAAAATAGCCAATAACCCTAACCTAACATAATCTATCTGGGGCCGCAACTCGAATTTCTACCGATTTCTTACATATCTCCCTTAAACATTTGAAGTTTTTAAGCTCTTAAAAAATTTATGTTATTTTTGAAGATAATGTCTAGATGATTCCTAAGCCAAAACGCAAATTATATGAAATTCCCTCGATAGAAAAAAATCGCAAAGTATGCTCCAAAAATTATTAAAAACAAGTCTGTTTCTATTATCTTATAAATTATATTTGAAAAAAAATTCACAATATTTCTTTAAATGATACTTAAGATGCTCCCCAAGAGGTTTTTGCTCTATTTTAAACAAGTCGTGTTTTATTAAACATTTTCGCAATTTTCGCATTGATTTTGGCGCTGTAAATGTTAGCGCTCTCCTCTAACATTCGTAATTTCGTGTCTCTCCATCTTTTCTTTTAGAACCCGGTTGCGGAGCCTTAACCCATTTTTATGTATTTTTTTAATCACTTTTCAAAGGAGGTTCCGAGTTGTCCGGTCACCGTTGTATGTCGTATTTTGCTATTCAGTGGTATTTCCTTTATCGATATCCCTTAGGGGAGACTTGAGTTATTTTATAAGTTCGTAGATAGGTATAGAGTATTTCCCTTAAGCCTACTGCAAATATAAGTATGTCAACTACACGAAGGATCATCTGTACGGGGTAACAATTGTCCGGGCACTATGAGTCGGGCCACAGCAAATTTAAAACAAATAAGGTAAAGTTGCTTACCTTGTCAGGTCGCTACAGAAATGAGCGTTCTGAACTTTAATTGATAGGAGCCTTGTCGCAATTAGAAGATTAATTACTAAGCACACCTTGTACACTGTACAATGAATTTAATCTACTTAATTACAGTCATTATAAAGATGTTTAATTGCAAAGATACTGCTAAACGGGTTGGGTGTTATTGCCAAGATTATTTTCTAAGGAATATAATTGATGCAGAAATAACTCTGGCTTAGATGAAGAGTTATTTCTTGGCCTTTCAGTGGTTTTCTTGCGGGCGCAAGTTAAAAAAGTCCAAAATAAAAATTGAAATAGAAGAAAGCGTTATTTTATTTAAACATACTTAGGAATAGATTTTATATGTATATGGGTCATATACTTTGAGGGGAGAAGTATCACTTGCTCCATTTAATATTGAAAGGCAAGATAGAGGGTCGCCGAGGGCCTGGTAGGAGACAAAAATCTTGGCTGCGAAATTTACGAGAGTTATCCGGCATTAGAAGTGTGGAGGAGCTATTCCGGGCAGCGCAAGACAGAGACATTTTCAAGAGCGATCGCCAACTTTGGGGGGACCTGATAGGGCACACAAATAAGAACAAATATATTATATTTAACATTAAGCATTAATTGCAAATCCTCTCCAATAGCTATCAGCGGTAAAACGTATTTAAATTACATTTACATACGTTTTCTGGCGTCTTCTTATTAAAGTGCTTCAGTTAAACATAATAATCAACAACTTTCTTTCCTTTTTGAGTTTCCTCTGAGATCGAATGTTTGGCCTTTTCGCGGAATACTGGAGGTTTTATTAAAGGTTTCGATAAACGTTTGCGAAATTTCATTCTTCCGACGTCAAAAGCAAAAAATGTGACTATCAATTCCTTTTGATATCTGATTAAAAATACCAAAACGAGCGGAGAAACAAAAGAGAACACTTTTAATGTGTCTTTTTTAACATTTTGTTAAATTATTAATAATATGCTACTCCCATAATCATTTAATGGGTTGGGTTCAATAGCACGAAGTCATTTGGTACTTTAAGTCGGTAATCGTTTATCTCTTCAGAAATGGCGAAGCGGTTGATTGGATAATTAATAGCTCAATTAATGGCCAAGACAATTATCCAGAACAATGGACGCAGAACAAAATCTTCGCTATCGTTATGAGAGTCATAAGCACGACCGTGCTCAAATATATGTCCATTCATTGGATATTCTCTGTACACATAACTATTCATTAAGTAAAGGAAAATAAATTGCCTGTACTTAGCATTTGGGAGCGTAGTCCAATCCTGGAGAGGAGTCGGAACATAGGCATTTTTGACGGCTCCACTATATAAATATTCTTTATTATTTTTAATTGATAAACTAACGTTTAAGACAAGATTTTTATGCATAGCACAGAGGGTAACAATTATTATAAGCAATAATTATCAACCGGAAACACTCATCTACATTGAAAAAATCTTCCGAGAAAAGATAATGGCCTCCAACAAAGCCGCCATAGCTCAGTGGTAAAGCTCCTGACCGGCAATCAGAGGGACACGGGTTCGAGTCCCGTTGGCGGCCAGTATCTTTTCTCGGAAGATTTTTTCAATGTAGATGAGTGTTTCAGGTTGATAATTATTGCTTATAATAATATAAATATTCTATTTTTTAATACTTATATACGTTTTTTTATTATTATGAAACAATATTAAAGGCACCTAAATATTTATTGATAATACTAAATGACATTCCAAAAGTGGGAGAGCTAGTTTCACATAACTAGAATACCATTTAGAAAACTTATTTTGAAAGATTATTTTGTTGATTTTTTAAAAGCTAGTTTTAGATGATAGCATTTCTTTGTGTATCTTATGTGAAATTATATATTTAACACGAATTTTTATACTTTTTAACCTTTTAACAATTCCTAATAATTCTATTTAAAATATGTATACTTATGTATGTATATTTACGCTTACATCTCTACTCGAGATATTATATATGATTTAGTCCTTTTTTTATTCTTATTCATACAATTTGTATATTTATGTTTATTTAGTGCAAATTTTGTTTTTTTTAACATATTTTTAATTTTTTGTATTATTTAACCCGTCTCAGAACAGACATCGTCTAGTGAGGCGGGAAACTTACTAGTATTATCTTTATATATTATATCAATATTCTGTCCCAATATCTCAATTAATTTTTAAAATATATAAATGAATTTAAAGTTTTTATCTCATCCTGTTTATTATGCTAAAAACGAATAAAAATTAGAATCATTCATAAATATTATTAAATTTCAAAATTACCATCTTAAATCACAAAACCACAAGTCGAAATTTACTATAAAGTAGTAAACGCTACTGAATTCATTAAAAATATTTTAATATATTTATGGAAAAATTAAAATGTTTAATTTATATG
This sequence comes from Limnephilus lunatus, assembly GCA_917563855.2. NCBI lineage: Eukaryota > Metazoa > Arthropoda > Insecta > Trichoptera > Limnephilidae > Limnephilus > Limnephilus lunatus. The sequence goes on along the minus strand of OU830597.1, from coordinate 79,549,561 downwards.
TTAATACAATAAATAAATAAAAAATGCCGTTATGGCACTTTTTCGTTTTTGTTTGTTGTTAATAAAAAAACAGTTGAATACCATATTAAATATTTGACCGCATTTCCTTACCACAAAAACTCCGTACTACAATACTAAAATTGATGTCGATTTACATCGTACAAATAAAATTGAATGTCTTTGAAAAATGTATTATTTTTCCCTTCCAGAAAATTGGCTTTCCATAAAATACTCGTAGTAGAAACATTGCTTACGGAAAGGACTGGTGCTTGAAAGAATTTTAACACGGAGCAATTAAAAAATTGATCTGCTGTAAAACCCCGACCTTGGCTTGGGTCTTAATTGATGAAGATACCTACTGTCATACTTCCTGGGGCCAGGGTGATACTGAAGCCACGTAGGGTCCAGTGTTATACTTCTGGTCTCCAGAAATATGTCCCTCCCGGGGGGGGACAAGTGTTAAGCAGGCCCCCCGGGGGCCATATGCCTCGGCTTGGAAGGCTCAGCTCAGGGTCGTAGGGCTCCTCCGAGGCTGTCGATGGTTGACTCCAATGAAACAAGGTTTGGGCACAATTCAATGTATTCAATAATGCAAGGGTGAACAGTACAGGCAACCAGGTAAGCTGTTTAAGGCCTAGCATAAGAGAGAGAGAGAGGCACTAGAAATACTACTGAATTTAGGCTCGGAAATACTATAAGAGGGTTTAAAATCTCACGTGGCGTCGTACGGATGCAGGCAGCTTCCTACGAAGTGGAGAGATCTAGAGCAAAGCTCATAGATCGGGTGCAGGAAATGGGCGGCTCGGGGTGCGTGGGCGGCTTCTCGGCGTCATGGTGGGCGGATTCGGTCAGCTTACCGAACCGGTGGGTGATAACGGTGAATTAAGCGGCTATCGGCAATGTAGGCGGATTAAAAGCCGGGCGGCCAGGGCTGCCATGGTATAAAGTAGGCGGCAGTAGGATTATACAGGCGTCTGTGGTGATAGCACCATACTGGGATCGTAAGTGAAGACTTAATTAGCCGCGTCAAAGGGTGGCATACTGCCCGACAGTACGTAGTAGTGCGTACGACCGCTCGCGCCGTTGTCTGAAATATGTCTGTTGCTTCGGTGAACGGTGGCCGGAGTTCTCTGTCCGTGATGAGCGAGACGGAAGACTCTAACGCGTGCCCTATAAGGTAATGTCTTCTGCCATTGGCTGGATTTCGCGCCGTGTAGCCATATATGGTAATGTCTTCTGCCAGCCTGAGAGGGACAGCAATAATCACGCGAGAATGTACATGTACTGAGCACGTGACACACAGCTGCCTGCCGCTTGTATAGTCCGTTCGTAGAATTTATGGGCAACCATAACACTACCCTCCTCCCCCTGAAAAATGAAGGGAAAAGGCAGCGAGGCTGATGCAGGGGACCACGACCTTCCATACAGCATGTGATGCGATGATTGCCACAATGTGAGGTACAGAGCTACCTCTTCACCAGGATTTAAACACTCCCTACCTAAGAGCCAACAAAATTTTAACTACCTGTGAGCCAAGCTAAAAAAACTAGCAATAAACTGAACAAAGGTTGCCAACTCTCTCAAGAAATTAAAAAAAATGTGACGTACCTAGTGCGATACAAGACACGCTAACGAAGGTGCATGAAGAAATAAAGAAAACATGACCCTTCCGAGAAGGATTACTACCATGTAAAAATCTTAAAATTAGACAAAAAATTTCCAACCCTATTCCTGTTATGGAATATTGTACGCTGACCAATGTCATGAAATGATCGAAACCAACTCATATTCGCGTCTTACAATAGAATTCTTAAAATTATACAACTTTGTTTTTATACACTTTATTCCTGTTATGGAATATTGTACGCTGACCAATGTCATGAAATGATCGAAATCACTCATATTCGCGTCTTACAATAGAATTCTTAAAATTATACAACTTTGTTTTTATACACTATGCTATTTTCACAATTCAATTTTAACCCAAATGTTAGTTTCCCGCACTCTCAGCTTGTCATGGTTTGTCTGGTTTGCATTTAATTATCAGGCATAAACGACCATCCTCTCATGTTCGCATATAATTGTAAGGTAATGCTACAAAACCTATCATGAATATTAATTTTCAGGCATAATATGAATCCTCTCATGTTTTCTCGACTCACCCTCGGTGACCCGTACAGCGCTGTACTTGGTATACTAGAAATATACCCTTGCCGCAACGACATAGACAACCGGATAGATCCCTTGGAATCCTCACGGTGAACTTGCGTTCGACGAAACCACATAGGACACCCTCTAGGTGTTCCCACCAAATAACCAGACGAACCGTAATGACCATAAGTGCAATTACATTATTCTCTAATAAGAACAATACGACCCGAATGACATAACTTTATGACATTACCGAGCTAATTTACTCAACTGGGTGCATACTCTTAAATCTTCTTACTACGAGAAGTACTACTCCTTATTTGAATACAGTGATATAGCAAGTTACAAAACACCGTACAATTGCGTCCTGATATGGCAAGGACTTTACACGCTGGCTTACCATATTGATACCGAAGTAATCAATTACGTGTTTACAAAATATTTATATAGTAATTTAATTAATTACATTTATCATAATTAAAACACTTGAATATACATTTGTTTACCCACCAAAAACTCTATGTGTGTGAGTACAATTTTGTTAAATAACTTTCAATTCGAGTTTGTCTCAACTCAACTTAAACTCTCAGGGTTTGACTACGTAAGGAGAGAAGAAAAAAAAAAAAATTAAAATAAATAACAACAACGCCACGTATTTTTACACAAAAAATACGAAAATTTAATACTACCGACAATGTTATTAGAAGAGGAAAAAATTTTTTTTTTAATTGAGTAACGAATTTCTTCCTAACACCGGAATCATATATACTTCCATTGTTCGGAAATTCGCGTTTCCAACAATCCTTCTGCTCTAATTCTAAGGAGTTTAGCCATCCTATCACGCTTTGGATTATAGTTTACCTGCCGAATGACACGTTAGGTCGATACCCAAGTTCCATCCTATCGGACTTGTAACAGCTCTATAATACCACACAACGAGTAACCGTTGTTATATGATCGCGGAAGAAGGTTAAAATTCGATACCACCACAACCTATGTGAACCGAATAGTGTTGTCTATTGGGCCTATTCTGATAACAAAAATGTGGTAATATTATTATTACATTGCCTTTTCATCGTGAATTCACTCCAACATACGCTAGAATTGAGACATACCCCGTTAAGGAGTGGGTAACTACCCGATTGTGAACGTTTTACCGCCCCAATTTCTCCTATATCGCAACGTGTGAGATGTCCAATACTATAACGATTTAACCTTCATGTGAGAATAATTCGACAATGAAAGAGATTGAAAAACCCGAAAAAAAAAAAGGACAAAAAATAAAAAAAAATTATAATTGAAATGATATTTTCATTTATACATGACCTTATATTAATATATACACAAGGTTATTTACAACCATAAGGTTCCTAAGTTTCTTACTACCCAATGACCTATCCCAGTATGAGAACTAGGTGCCTTTATACCTACCACTTGTACAAGAATTTTCTTATGCCGTCTCTTGTCAACGAAAAGAAAAGAATATGCTTGCATATTCTTTCATTGCATCTAAAATTAAGTACTTTTTAGAATGCAAATTGTTCCACGAAAATAGAAATTAGGTCTCTACTTCGGTCCCGGGCAGGATACTGAATACCTAACGCAGTTTTTTCTAATGAAAAACCTAGCCTAATTTAGGGTTCCTTGAACTACGCCCTCAATCAGTGTATCGTGTCGTGTTTCTTAGACGAATTTATATACTTATGTAACCATATTCATATATAAATTTAAAAAAAAATTTTTTTAAAAAAAAAAAACAACCTAAGTGGCTACGCACTAGGATGGAAAAGTAATAAATTATTACTACCAATAATAGTCATTACAATAAATGAACTAAATATCGCATCAGTAATTTCACTAGTGTAAGGTGAGTTACCTCTTTTTTTTATAATAATAACAATAATAACACAAGTCTTCACGTGCAGACATACCGGCGTCCCGGATTGTCAACACTTGTGATGACGATCCATTAAGAAAGGAATTGTATACTTCTCTAATAACAAAGGTTAAGTTATATGCGTTATAACCTCGTACTAACCACTAGGGTTCATGACGTCCTTGGGTTATATATACAGGACAATACAATACATGTACCTCGTGAATAAATTTACAATTTTTTATTAAGGTCATCCAATGATGGACAATAATGCTGACTAAGTCATGTAATCAATGAAACTGATACATATTCGCATTTTACAACCTTATGTAGAGGACAATACAATACATGCACCTCGTGTTTAAATTTACTGTGTTATTATAATTCGTAACCAATTTTTTATCCTACTGATGAACTAATTTCCATTCCCTGTTCTGTTTTTCTGTTTTCCTCTCCGTGTAATTCTCAGGATACGCCTCCTATAGCGTCGGTCATATTATAAGGATACCTCCTATAGCGTTTGGCATATTATAAGGATCTCTCCTATAGCGTTTGGCATATTATAAGGATCTCTCCTATAGCGTCGTATAATTATCAGGCTATACTATAATCCTCTCGTGTTTTCAAGAGATACGTTTGCAAACGTCTATCTCCGTGTGGCCACACCGTTACGTTCAGAGAACAGTAACCTTGCCTTAGTTCACCAACACAAATGAGAAATCACCTTCCTCAAATGCCTGTGCTTCGGCAAAATAAACACATAAAAATAACACAATATCCAAAAAAACAGAACTTCATTAATTATTTTAAAATTTATGTTACTACAATTTCTATAAAATTTCTCTTTAAAGGTTACTCTATATTTAACAAGAATCGTTCCCAAATTTTAATAACACAGATTTTATAACACCGCTATACGATGCGTAATACACACTGACTAAGTCGCTCAAATACCGAAGTATTCAATTCGTGTGTTTATATTTTAACATTACATGTTATAAGCTAACAATTTATATACATATTTAAAAAAAATAAAATAAATTCGCATCATAATTGAATTGCTAACGACGTTGTTTCTTACTATAACTTCAAAAATTTAAAACTTTTACTTGTTGACTGATTATTTGAAAACTCCTTTTTTAAAAAAATTCCATTGTATTTAACTATAAAGGGCGCCATGACATTTTTCTAAATTAGCTATGTCAAAACTATACGAATTTACAATTACCTAAAGCTTACTTGAGGGGTTAATTCTCTAATTCCAATTCTTTCCTATATCACAATTCCTTTTTTTTTTTGTTCAAGATTTCACATCTTAACAATCCCACCTTACCCTAATTCTGAGGAAGGCATTCCTATAACGGTTCGAAACCAGAATTGTATACGCGGGTACCTATGTATCCGTAGTACATTTCTTGAGTCTATTAACTCAATATCTATATGATATAATTTCCTAACAACGATCACGTTGACATATTTATGAATACGAGAAAAAATGAAGAAGACAATTTCTTATAATTTTTATAACCCTTTCCTTCATTACAAGTAAGACATTAATAATTGGATTCTATTCACTATTTATTTTTGTTACTAAATGACAATGACAATATCGATTTAACTGTCGTAGTTTACTTTTTAATTCTATGTTTTAATAATTTTCCACAGATGTTTCCAAAAAAAAACTTATTTATCTTTTCTATCCTGAAATCCATTATACTGTTATTCATTCATGTAAATTTATTGCCGAAATCATTCCTACATTCTTATGAAAAAAAACTTAATTGAAGCTAACATTTAAATGTTCTTTATTCGAGAGTTTATTCTGTTAAATTTGACAAGGATTTCCCTTTAAAAATTCTTCGTTATTTTTTATTTAAAACGATAATTTGAACATATGATGCTATTCACTTGTTTCCTCTGAAGTGTCTTTCCCAACGATAGTTTATTTTATTATCCGCATACTACTATTTAGAGTGGGATAGTCCCGATTAAAAACAAAACATGTTCCAATACTGTCTCTATGGTAAATACCTATAGCATATACAAAATTTTATTATTAAACCTTCCTTAGATAACCATTCGAAAAAAAACAAGTATCTAGTAACGTATACCTTGAAGTTTGGAATTTATTCTTTAAATGATGTTCTACTGTTTTTCACTAATTTATTTAATTTCCTACCACTTAGTACGAAAGCAATTCAGATAGATTTCAAGAACTTAAACTAACAAAAAAAACACTTAGCCAATTATATACATTGATATACACGTTGCCTTGTTTATATACATTTTATATACACGTTGCCTTGTTTATATACATTTTATATACAAGTTTGTTTCCTTTCCCGAACGTTTATTACTTTAACAACATGTGTTTTCTAATTTGTGTAATATGGAGTATTAATTCAATGATGTACGATCTCTAACCGTGGGTTCATGACACTCATGATTTTCAAACGAAACAACATTAAACTTCTAAGAACTTTACTATTTTTAACCGATCTGTACCTAAACTTTTGTTTCTTAAAAAAAAACTTTTGACTGAATTTTGTTTATTCCTTTTTTTTCTACAATTTATGTTATTAATCTACATTTGTCCTGAACTGTTCATTAATCCAATACGCAGTTAGCTACTCTGCCCTAGACAATCAACAATCAAAATTACAATTCTAATTTATTCTAATGTATTAACAATAAATTAAAACTTCTATGAAGAAAAATAACAATTGTGGCTTTAACTAATATTACAAGGGAAGCTCTCCATATTAACTTATTCTGTTTTGGATTTTAATTTTCGTTGCTTTAAAATTTCTGTTTTATAACATTATGTAACGTCGTTTTCCATTTTGTGATTTAAAACTACCTATTGAGAGAAACGAAAACTAACTTTATTACTTGTACTCATTATTTATTGAACTTTTCGTTTAACGTTTATTTTATAATTCAACTTCCGGGATTCGTTAAACTCAACACATTGTTTCCGTAAAGTTAAAAATGCCCTTTTGGGAACTACGCCTCTATTTGTCAACATTTTTCTTATTACTGACGCGTTTGCTTTCTCGAAATTTAATATTCTATCCATTATTGGTATGGTGGCCTCCATGATTTTGCGTTATTATAATGAACAAAGCAAAAAAAAAAAAATTTCGGACGAATAATATAAGACGAGAGCAGTTGCTGGCAGTCGTATTTACAACTTCCTATTACAGGGGAACGGATGTGAACGAGCACAATCCGACAGTAGTTCCTACCTTTTATTGGAAACAACCACTGCTCTTCAAGGAAGAAATAACGCAACTTACACAGCAGCCACTCGGAGAATTTAAAATAACGAGATTCATTACTCAATTAAAAAAAAATTCCGCGCGAATGACGAACAACTCTGACTGCCGCGGTAGAACGTAATAGCGTAAGACGTTACGGTAATAAGCGATGTTTAAAATACCTAACACTCGAATAGCACTAGCCGACGGACTCGCGACGTTTAGAATAATTCACACAGAACTACCGTTGTTGATGGGAGCACAAATATAAAATATTTATAGCTAAGATTACATAATTATGTTTCTAGGGAGACAACAATCGACAAGACTTCGGCCCAGTTGGCGCGCCAGTGTCATACTTCCTGGGGCCAGGGTGATACTGAAGCCACGTAGGGTCCAGTGTTATACTTCTGGTCTCCAGAAATATGTCCCTCCCGGGGGGGGACAAGTGTTAAGCAGGCCCCCCGGGGGCCATATGCCTCGGCTTGGAAGGCTCAGCTCAGGGTCGTAGGGCTCCTCCGAGGCTGTCGATGGTTGACTCCAATGAAACAAGGTTTGGGCACAATTCAATGTATTCAATAATGCAAGGGTGAACAGTACAGGCAACCAGGTAAGCTGTTTAAGGCCTAGCATAAGAGAGAGAGAGAGGCACTAGAAATACTACTGAATTTAGGCTCGGAAATACTATAAGAGGGTTTAAAATCTCACGTGGCGTCGTACGGATGCAGGCAGCTTCCTACGAAGTGGAGAGATCTAGAGCAAAGCTCATAGATCGGGTGCAGGAAATGGGCGGCTCGGGGTGCGTGGGCGGCTTCTCGGCGTCATGGTGGGCGGATTCGGTCAGCTTACCGAACCGGTGGGTGATAACGGTGAATTAAGCGGCTATCGGCAATGTAGGCGGATTAAAAGCCGGGCGGCCAGGGCTGCCATGGTATAAAGTAGGCGGCAGTAGGATTATACAGGCGTCTGTGGTGATAGCACCATACTGGGATCGTAAGTGAAGACTTAATTAGCCGCGTCAAAGGGTGGCATACTGCCCGACAGTACGTAGTAGTGCGTACGACCGCTCGCGCCGTTGTCTGAAATATGTCTGTTGCTTCGGTGAACGGTGGCCGGAGTTCTCTGTCCGTGATGAGCGAGACGGAAGACTCTAACGCGTGCCCTATAAGGTAATGTCTTCTGCCATTGGCTGGATTTCGCGCCGTGTAGCCATATATGGTAATGTCTTCTGCCAGCCTGAGAGGGACAGCAATAATCACGCGAGAATGTACATGTACTGAGCACGTGACACACAGCTGCCTGCCGCTTGTATAGTCCGTTCGTAGAATTTATGGGCAACCATAACACTACATACCAATTCAGTTTCGCGTAACAATTAATTAACTTTTTAAATTAAAGTAACAACTTTTAATATCTCGTCGACATGAATAATACTAGAAAAATTACAAAATGGTAAAATGGAACATTATTTATTTAACGAAGGTGAAAAGGCAAATGGGCATAAGTAAAATTTTCACGAAATATGAAATATACTTGTGATTAACTTTTCTATGCAAATACAAATAATTTTTTTCTATGTCTAAGGTGTTCTTCAATTTCCACGCCACGAGGGGGATGAATTCCGCTCCAGTTCCTCAATTCTTCAGCCATGCCCCTGACAATAAAATTGCCGTCTTCCCCACAAGCCTTTCAGAACCAGAGTTGAGGGAGATAGTATTTTCTATTTATGAGGATGTGACCAGAATACAAAAGCACTATTTCTAGCTGCATATGAATCAATACGTCCTTTTTAGGCAGGGATTATATGTTCAATTTTGCTTTCCGATTGCCTGGTCAGACTATCGGATCGGATGAACCAAACACACGTTCGATTCTCATGCCAGATTTTTTGTAGTCTCAGTGTTTCCGATCTATCTAGCGAAATACTGCAATCGGCATAAAATATCATTTAGGGTGCAATTTATTTATTTACCGACTTCCTCCTAGGCAGAGTCCTGTATTTCACTCTCCTGATACTCCTTTAGCCTTACATTTCAGGGAGGGAAATTATTTTCCTCAGTTGTCGCTTATGGAAAAAATATTATTATTCAATTTATGTAAAACTATTTATTTATAAAAATAACTTCTGTAATGTAAATATTATTACGCCTGACAGTTGCTTGCCTTCTGAAGGCATTGCCAAGTTTAATAATGCCTTTAGAATACGAAATAGCTGTCACGTGTAATAATAATTACCAGCTTGTTTATAAATAAACTCATTTTGTTAAAGTCAAAAATAATATTATTATATTATAGGCATTGCTTGTACTGCAGTTAAGTGTTAATATTCACTTTGTCGGACATATATTTCCTATGCCAAACTGTGCAAAAATAAACACTGTGCGCCATAAGACAATCAAATCGGTAAAAAAATCGGCCACGCTCTTTCCGAGATCGGACGCGTATGGACTGTCTCAACAGATGTACGGCGCGAAAACCTTCTAACAATCTGATCAGATTATCGGAACTATCGGATAGAAAAATCGGACAAGTATTTACGGCCTTAGCTGTAAATTCCATCCTGATCCAAAAATTATTAACCAAGTTAAAAGTCTCAAAGCTTGATATCAAAGGTTTTCGTATCAAACCCTCCATTTCATACAAAATAATGAATAAACAAGTGCGTCTTGCACTTAAATATCTGAGGCGACCGACCTGAGTAATTTCCACGGAAATAAATTAAATTTGGAAAGTTTATTTATTGGGGGTTGCAAGAAGAAAACTCAATGCGCAAGCGTGGACGTACTCGTAACATATGCTGTTAATACAAGTGTTAATTGTTTAACATGTTATTTATTACAGTATCCACACAGGGCCTCCTGAAATCTGACCTGTTTAATTCATTTGTGGTTACATCAGTACCAAAATTTCCAACAAAATACAAATTCGTAATTATACATTTTAAAGAATTTTTCCAAATTCTTCTACTTGTGGGGGGAGACAGTTGTTTTAGGTCAAAATGGAATGCTGAGGTTAATAAGCCAGTCGACGGCATCGGGAATCGGGATTCATGTTGGTCAGCATAGATCGGCCTCTGGGAAACCATCTACTATATGTTCTGTTGTTCTAATATGTCCATATTTAAACAATTCAAATGAACAACATCAACAATTCCCGTCTTAAACATTGATGTGGTGTGAATAAACCAATGGTTTTAAAAAGATTATTAGATTTTGATTTTTTTTATATCATCCGCTCATTTGCCTTTTCACATACGATAATTATTTAGTATACAAATAAAAGGCTTTCAGTGGAAATAATAATGCATTTGAAATGTAATGGTAGTTAGTAACTATAAAAATAAAGAGAAAGAGTAATTATTATTATTTAGTGCAGCCATATTTCGAACGAAGAGCATTATTTCTTTCCACTGAGAGGCTTTAATTAAAATTCGAAACGATGGTACTATGGCAGAAGAGATAAATCGGTGGAAGTTTTATCTGTACTGATTTGAAAGACTTATAATTGTTGGTAAATTTACTAATTTTATGAGACTTTTGACCCAGGCCCACGGCTCAGTTGAACGGTTGACATTGAGAACACGAGAAACAGACGAGAACGGATCACTTCTACGACTTTTTCTCGTGTTCATCCGCTGGACGAAGGAATTCTCCTATCTATCCATGGCCTTATAAGTCATTTTTACACAATATGGTTTTCTTCAAGCTTCATTTCCTCAAAAAGATCCTCTACGTGCATCCCCAAGGATGATATTAGTCTTGAAGGAAAATATATGTCTCATGTCTCCATATTTAAAAAAAAGAAGTGGTAATGTGCTAAAGGAACAAAAATTTAGATTATCCAATAAGTATGAGCTTTTTGACCAGAACCAGAAGTTTATTAATTTATTTAATTAATTAATACGCACTGGTGAGCTTTTACGTGAATTAATGGAAATTAGAGTTTACTTCAGCCATATGGACACGCCCTTAGCCCACTTCTAACGGTTTATCTGTTCTGCGGTAAGGTAGAGTAATAAAATCACCTATGGGCTCCTCTTTGACAGGACTGCCGAGGGCTCCGCGGGGTTGGGGTTGCGCCCCGCCGCAGCACGGCAGGCAACACCGAAACAGCCCGCCCCCAACCACCTTGAAGCCGTTCTTCTTGCCACTCTTGAAACCTCCACTCCTTGCTTAGCAGGACATCGGGATTCTCGCTTATCGGGGAACTGCGGTCGCGGTACTCAATCCAGGGGATGTCTCACCCCTGATATCTGCAAGGGATTATTCTCCTAACCCCTTGCGTACAACGAATCTTACTGAGATGAGACGTATAGTGGTAGATCTCGATTTAAGGGATGTACCCCTGATTTCCCCTTGTAAGCAACAATTTTGTTCTTGGCAATAATTAAATCTTTATTTAATTGTTGATCTAAACAATCTATTTTGTTAGATTGCCCAGACTCTCTTACCAGTCATAAGCTGTTTTCATAAATTAGCAAACTCTCGGCCGGGTGGGATTGTTCTTGAGTCTTGTACTTAATAAGCCTTTCTGAACTTGAAAGTAATTATGATTGATCTTGTAGGCTTTGTTGTGATATATATTTATGTTTCATTGAAAACAAGACTATGTTTATTTCAAAGTAAAATAATTAATATATTTTCTCTATAATTTTTTAACCCTTTTATACACCATTAGAGAACATTTCTCAACACACAATTCTTCAGCTTTTTGCGCTCAGTGTATTTATTATCAATGCATATAATTCTCATAAGTCGTTCAAAAAATTAGCAATTCTAATTCATTTATATTATGAGAATTTTTAATTTCCAAAAAAAAAAAGTTTTGTTTTCTTTTTTGCTTATTTGTTTATTCAGAACTGTCAGCCCTTTAATTCAAATTTTTCATTAATTAATTTCAAACGGACTGTTGACACTTTACAATGTCCCGAGTTAGCAAGAATGCTTTAAATAAATTGCCCAATTTACCAGAAAATGTATCACGTTAAAGAAATATAATATCTTTTAAGGGGGATGATATTAATATTTTTCAAAGTCTTTTCACTGAAATGTTGCTGTTTTTAGAAAATTCCAAAAAAATTTCCAGGCAATTATATTTTTTAGTGATCTCGATTCTTCTGCGGTTATTCGTTTCCAACGTGTGAAATGTACAATATTTGTGTGAAGCTTCGATGTAGAAGTAATAAACAGAGGGGTCGAACGGTACGAAGCAGGTTTCACGGAAGAATAGGCAGGAACGGGGGAGGGAAGGATTTACCAAAAAGGAAAACAAAAAGGGATTGGGGGAGGTAAAGGGTGGGAGAACTCACTTTAGCTTTAATTCACGCAACAGTGTCGGTAGAAATATAAAACAACATTTTAAAATATAATAGGTTGATAACACTGACTATTCCTCTCGTATTTTCATGATACTATGTGAGTCATATTGATTAATAATTGAATTAGTTTACACTATTATTAGTTTTTTACATTACTGTTTTTCCAAGCACTTTCGAAAATCGAAAAACGATGTTTTACTTTTACTAATCCTGTACCGGATAATTCCAAAAATATATTACGCATGTTTTAAATCATTTTTTCCTGAAGTGAAATTTAATTAATCAGCGCTGAAAATGTGATGGGTCGATTGTTACACATTTATGTGAGTGTCAGATAAGATTTAAGCTTATGTCTTGTCGAGTTTCTTAAAAGCAGCTGAGCGGAAGTACGGAGACGCACACAGCCTCACTGGTCACGTGACATCGATTGGATCCGTTCGCTTCGGAAGCGGAAAGGTCCGAACGACTTATAATTCAACATGGCCGCCCGAAAACAGCGGATGTTACGTTCGCGACTGATCTTTATTTTGTATTGTTTTGTTTTATGTTATTATGTAATGTTCATAATAAGCGAATGAGATACAGAATTCCACTAACTACGAGACTTGTCACCTCGAGTGGCGTGTGCAATGTTCATTATCGCGTGCCGCTTTTTTCAAGGCTGATATCAATTATTCAAGTTTTCATAACGCTTTTTTACTAGTTAAGTTCACCTTGATCAAATAAACATGGTAATTATTTGCAAAGCACCAGTTATTATTATTTTTAACAACAATTTAAAATTTCTAGTGATATGAGATTTCAACAATGAGTATTAATGATAAAAATATAATTTTCAAAACATAATATGTAAATATATATTCTTTAAAGAGTTAATATATATTTCAATGATATTTTTTTAAGAGACGTTCCGATTACCACCTGATATGCATAATTTGCTTGTATATCTAAACGACTCAACCAGCACTTAGGTCCACGAACTTGCCGACTTGATTAATAAAGCCAAAACAAAAGTGTTTAACAATAAAAGCGAGTCGTTCTTATTTGACGCACGTAAACAACATTATTTTCGTCACTAAAACCAAGCTTTACACAACGCGCACTGAAAATTTTCCAGACACCGTAAATTGAACGATCGGTCGGCGGTAAACCAACCCTTAAACACTCACAATATTGCAGCTCTCAATTGAGGGATAGATTGTATTCCCAAGAATTCACACGCAAACTTTTCAGATGAATTAGCACGTAACTTTCCACACTCCCTGTAGAATCAGCCTTGTAGAAGCAGTTTTCCCACGTGCTACGCACTTTCAGGTAAAGATAGCCAGGTAAGAATGCAATCGCACCTGATTTGAGATAACTCGCGCCGCGGACTATCCGGGAAAAGGAAAACTGTACACATCAACAACCCGACAACGATTCCACAAGTTAATAGAAAAGTCACCGGCAGAGCGCCGAACTTTTGACGTTTCGCGAGGAAAACAGAATTCGCGCGGAATCTCCGAGTTCCCTTCCGTTCAAAAATGGGACGCGGTTCATGTTTCGTGCGCTTTCTCGCATCGTCTATGCTTAACGATATGTTTGACAGGCGGATCGGATATCGCGCTCGTTTTCGCTCAAAGGGAAGGTGCGGAACATGGAGACCGCTCGAGGGTCGCCAGCCGACTGAGGATGGAGAACTGGCGATAGCATCGGCGTACGGTGGGGAGCTCCGATACGCGGGAAAAAGACGCAAATACTCATTTCCATGGCACAGAAAAAGATAGCGGTACGGCCGTTCTCATAACGTCTCGTACGCACCACAGAAGCCGAAATATTATTTTGGAGATTTTAAAATAATTTCCCTCAAATTCAGGACATGAAAAGGGTGTTCAAATACCTTACGACTTTAATTGATATTAATGAGATTTATTTAATTCGAACGTTTTCATTATTAATAATGGCATTCGATTTCACGAGTAAATTGTATGATTGAAAAATATACTTTCATAATCCTATGTACCTCGGAAACACTTTAAGAGATTAATATTGTTGATGTTACGTAAAATTATCAAGTGGTGTGTATGCACATTTTATATTTTGTGGAAAATCAATAGTTTTCAGTTCCCGTAGAACAGAGTATGTAAGTGTGTGTACTTTGTAGGTGCTTACCTATAATGTTTATCTTTTAAGTCGTTGTTTTTCACGGTTCAGTATTTTCGTTTAGAAAGCCGTTAAATTTAACGCTAGATCCTTATCTTTTTTATTTTATTCTGATCTGAAAGTCAAAGCGATCTCTGCTCTTTGACAGCAAGCGCTTTCCATCCATTTGGTCGCTCTTTTAGTGACATTTGTCTAAAACAGAATACAAAACGAATGCAACCTTCAAATAATTCGGTACATAAAAATCGATGGTTACTTTTTAACAAATACAGAAAGGGTTTCGTATCAATCAAACATGAAAATTTGCTTTCCCAGTATTAATATTATTAACATTTTACTTCGTGACTTCTGAGTTAAAAATGTGGTGTTTTTTAAGCCGAAAGAAATTCTGGCCTGAATGCTTTGAAAACTTTATTATGTCAGGAAAATATTCAATAAAAAAGTGCAGCAAATGGTTCTGGTCATTTGTTAAATTTTTCAGGGACAGTCGTTTTACAGAATTCATCAAATTTAATTTAATTTTTAATTTTCAAGTTATATGTAGGTTCCATTCAAGTTTTGCTATAATTTCAGTTAATGAAACAAATGACGAAACATGATATAACAACAGAACTTAAATAGAACCTTTACACTCCCTGAAACATTATAATTTGGTGAATTGTTTAAAGTTTTCGTTTTTGATTTTATAACTTAAATTTTCCATATTTAAAAAAAAACTAAGTGAAATTCACACGTGGTAGGCATGAAACCTTTAGAAAACTAAAATAGATAATAGTGGAGAGGTTACGAAGCAACGCACAAAGAGGAGACCGTTTATATTATTATGCAACCAAGTGAATAATCCAAAAATCAAAATGTGTACGCAACTGTACGTTTAACCCAAAAAAAGTTAATAATATACATATTTTTTTAAAAGCCTTATATTTGGTCCAATTTTGAAGATAGGCCTCCAGTATATTGACATCAGTGGCTCTCACTAATCTAAAGCCGTTGGTCATCAGCCAGTGTCATCAGTGACCTATGCTTTTTTAAACCATGGACGCTATTTGGTGATATTAAAATTTGAAAGGTAGCCAGTTAGTCTTGCCATGTGGGCAGCATAGTCTCAATTGAGTGTGGAGATTATGACGGTAATTATTAAGTCATTAAGGCTTTTCATCTCACGAGGGGACACCCATATAATATACTAGTAGGTACTAAAGCTTTGCTCTCACCGTAGCCCTTTGTGTAAAAGCTATTTTTCTTGTTCGCCCTCCTAAGGGTGTTCACCTCTTTTAATATTTGATTATTTACATTAATAATTCGGCTTTACTCGAAGTAGTTCTTTCACTATTCTTTTGAAAACTCTCTTATGTTATATTTCCGTGAACTATGTATAATTAACGAATTCTGTATCTTATACACGTATATAATCAGTGGCAGTTCGTGAGTTTTCAGTGAGCTAGAGTGCCAAGATTGAAAAATACAACTTTACTGATGTTATTGTAGCTGAAATTGATATTTTTTATTGGAAATTTCAACTTTTTGTATGAAGATCTTCGTACAAAATATAAAATTTAAAAAAAATAAAATTCATTTTTAGCTACAACAACATCAATAACGTCGTATTTTTCAATCTTAGCACTCTAGCTCACTGAAAACTCACAGACCTTCACTGGTACGTACGTATCTATCAAAACCCTGCTTTGCGATCTCAATGTCCTTGACTCCATACTGAAACAGGCTGTCCGTTTGATAGATCTGATTCCCCCATCTCAAACGGATTGCAATCTATAGAACACAGGCGTTAGGTGGGAATGCCGTCCTTGTTCTACCGGTATTTCAATCGAAGATGTTGCTAGGGACCAGCGTCATGGTCGTTAAGACCCATGTCCACTCTTTCACCTCCTCAAAAATAACCTCCACACTTGCTCCCAAAAATGACGCAGGCTCTTGACGAATATAAGATAAAAATGGTCGTTGAGCAAAGGAAGAATGAAGGGGAAATCAGATCGTCAATTATAAATTTTTGTTACAAAACGGTACAACTTGAATAAAAATCTGTGTAAGTTCTATTCAAGTATCTGATATTAATTCATAAAGGGCCGGTTGTTCCATAAGACTTGGACTTAAAAAAAAATAATTGCAATTAGATAAATCAGGACATTATGTTTCATTACAGAAATTCACGAGTTATCAAAAGATGAATTTTTATATTAAATATATTACCGACGTAGCCACAAAATCTTCAAAATGGTTCTCATGACCTATTTAACGATTTTTTTTTAAACCTCATTATCTCTTGTTAGTTTATTCACATAAGCTGAGAGAACAAAAGTTATCTACGAGTACCGTCAATACATTGAATTGTCAACGTGCACGAATTAATACTAGCTATTTCAGCTAGTTATCTGAATTGAGTCACCCCAAATAAAAGTTTTTTTTCATACATCAGATTGTAGGAGAACGCCAGGAAATTTTGGAAATAAAAAACTGTAGTTTTCCATACCCAACCGATTGCGAGCGAGTCTCGTAACGCCCAGTGGACGCGTCATAATTCATAATGTTTCAGTCGCGTCAATGTATCAAAGGCCAATTAGGCGTCGCTCAGTTTGAAACTAGCCAACACATCTCAAACACTTCTTCTGCAAATTGTTTGTAATCAAGTCAATCAATTTCTTTTTAAAAGTTGTTATTTTTCTTATTAAGTGAAAATCATGTTATTTAGAGATATTGGAAACTGTTTTTTTAGACAAACTTTATTTACCGCTCTTGCGAGATCATTAGATATTATTATTATTATTGCATATTTATTTATTTCACATTAATTTCAAAAGCGAGTGATTCATGGAGCAGATATATGTCCAAGGTTAAATAATAATCTTTAACTGGTAAACCGGGAAAATCAGAACAGTGATAAATTAGAACACTTTTGAAAAGTGATGGAAAAACAAGGTTAACTAAATTAGGTTAGGTTTTCAGGAGAGTTATTTTTTCATCACTTTTAATTAATTTACATAACTTTTTTAAAGTGATCTGATTTTTCATGGAACCCTTTCACCCACTGAATTTAAAGCTGCGGATGCACATGCCAGTGACAAGCATATTTTTGGCGAGTAGTTGGCGTGCTTACTATCGCATGCTTTTAAGTCATTATACGTATTCTAGTTACAGGCATGCTAGCTACTCACATCTCGGCTCATCATAGTTTCATGCGGGACCTCCATCTGGATAAGATGGAGGCACACGATGCCATTATGCATCTATGACAAATCTGGATAAGATGGAGGTCCCGGAAGACATAAGAAACGAAATACATTTTTTTGTATAGTGGCGAACCTGTGATCCACAAGCACTGGTTGATGCGATAGTGCATAATGAAGTTCGAGTCTTTTCATCACCCCACCAAATCATTTTGATCGTGAAAATATCACTAAGTGTTCACTCTGCTCCCTACTACTCCCAAAGCGCGTGGTTCTGGCTCATAAAAAAAACAAACGCTGTGCGATTTAATGAAAGAGCTTCTAGCACGCGAGTTATTATCAGAGACAAGATACACGTACCACTTGCACGACGAATACCGCTACTGGCATGCTTTTGAGCGTGCTACTAGTATAACTCTGCGGCTTAACCCGTTCAATGGCAGGAGACCATATTTGTCCCAACGCACATAGGTCTCGTATATATAAAATGCTGTAACTCCCTTACTATCATAGCGAGAAATATGTTCTAAACGGTGTTAGAAAGAGAAAATACCACGATTTATATTTCAATTAAAAAAATAATATGTACACTTTTATGTATACAAAGTTTTAAATGACAAATTGAAAAAAAAATTGCAAACTTCGGGAATTTTTTTAAAATTATTTTTACATAGAGCGACAAAAAAGTGAGATTACGATATGTGTTTGTTATACATTTGTCTAATCAAATATGAATGTGTTTTTATTATGTTTTATTATCAGTAACTTTAGTTAGAAAAAACGTAAGGTGAGCCATTTTTAGAACTTTATGTATGTATGCAAAAAAAAAATATAATTAAAAAATATATGTTTATTTCGAATTATATTATTTGAAAGCGTATTTTATCACATTTCTAAAACAGTTTTAGTTTTTGAATGTGGTCAGAAATGTTCCAAATATTTGCATTTTATTGTAAAGCGAAAATATTTTGACCATCTGAAAAAATGCCAAATTTTTGAAGGGTTAAAGCAAATTGTGACAATACTCATTGGTTTCTAATCGCGTTTTCCTGTAAACATTGTTGAAGATTAAATATCCCTAAAGATATTAGAGTCTCCAACTAAGTGAGCATGATGGATAGAAAGAGACGTAATACTTTTTTTTAAATCGTAAATTACCTTGGTGCAATATGTCGTATTGTTTCATTCCACAATTTGGAAACGGCTCATTCGATTAGGAATATGCTTGTCATGGAACGATAAATGATAAATTGGATTATTTTTCAAACGGAATGGAAGTTTATTCATTTATTTATTGACGCCATATTGGGCTTTTACATATCAAAAACAAGTTTCATTTAAAACAATGAAAAAAACAAATAAAAAAGATAACACAAATTACAAATAAAGCATAAACTCAACATAATAAATAGGAATACATCCAATGCTAGTTCCACATGGATGACTTTAGAGAACTCGTAGATACAATTCATATACCTACAAGCAACAAAACCATTTAAAAAATCAAAACATATTAATTTTTACTTAATTACTCATTCTATGCGAACACAGTTACGTAGAATCATTATGATATCTGTTATGTGCAACCCAATATTCAAACTGCATAACAACGAAAACTACATAAAAGATTTTTTTTTCTCGCAGACAATTTTTTTTTAATAACGTGCTTGGGCACTTATAAGTATATTTTTTTATAATTATGAAGAGATCAACTAATGTACTATTCAATATTGTCTGAGGATATTGAAATGTCAGTGTAAATGGATCGATCGATCCCTTTTGACACACAAATCCTCCCCATAATCTCGAGCTCGCACCCTCCGTCGTCTTTTAGATTGAAACTGAGGTAGACAAACTCGTGCACTGTCTCGAGGTCGATCACGTGCGAGATTATGCCCTCTATCGATTAGGTAACATTATTTAGTCTTGGCTAGGGATAACGGACACAATGGAGGTGGGACATGAACCATTGTAAGTTACTTTAGTCGGTGCACTCCTTATTATGGCACAAATTATTGATTCAGTATATATCTGATTCCGAATATAAGAGGAAAGTGGAATATGGACGTATTACTAGGTTCACAAAGAACGAAGGCATGCGTATACCAAATGTCTCAAGCTGCAAGCTGTCTATTTAGTCTTAATTACAGATAACGGAAACAAAGGAGGTGGGACACAAACCATTGTTAGTTACTATTGCCGGTGCACGCTTTAATATGGCACAAAATATTGATTCAGTATATTATATCTGATTCCGAATATAAGAGCAAAGTGGAACATGAAATAATACCTGGTACACAAAGAATGAAGGCATGCTTGTACCAAATGTCTCAAGCCATCCTTCACAAATCTTCACAAATTTTTCGTTTGATGTCGAACACTGCCGATTTTACATAATTCAACACGAATGAACACGGTAGGTACATCTGATATAGAAAGATTTTGACGCATGCTTTTTGACTAAACAAATAAATTAAAATTTTCAATGAAAGACACTTTTCAAAATTAAAATTCAGAATTAAAGGATATCTTTTTTTAACCGCTTTAATGCCTATAAACCCGACATGTTTCGAGAGTGATCTCTTCCTCAGGGTATACAAAAAAATGGTGGCATAAATTTGCTGTGTTTGAAGAAAATACACTTGTATCATTTATTTATTTATTTATATACCTACATACATAATTCAATACGTTACAAAATGATACTTTGTCTGTCCAACTGGGAAGGATACCCGTTTCAGGACAGCCAATTTGTATATTTAGTTCATAATATTTTTAACAAGGGAATCTATCGCAATCCTTTTTTTTAAATCAAACACTAATGAGACCTTTCTTGTTTTATTTTAAAAAAATTAGTAAATAAAAAAACATTTATTCTTTAAGTCTTGGAACATGTCGCGTCACATGATGCCGTTGTGCATCAATGACGACTCTCATGGGACTGATTGATCGAGAATGTTTGCTAATTAGTACTCCAATTGAATTTTAACACCTTTCAATTTAAGAGTACGTAAAAAAATGTAGGTAGGTACCTTACGATTTTTTTTACATAAGTACATTTTTTCGTATTTAATTTTTTTTGCCTAAATGATATGTGACCGTAACACAAATGATTTTTTTTAGCTACAAGAGGCCCCTAGAGAAACTATGGTCTTCAGGGCCAATATATTATATATTATTTTATTAATTAATTGTGAACTAATACAAATTATTGAAATAAAATTTATTCGTTTTCGATTCTAAGGTTTCTGACCGCAATCGGAAAAAAAAATATGAAACTTTGGGAATTTTTTATTTATTATTTTTACATGAAACGACAAAAAAAAGACAACGATAATGTTTTTAATACATTTTCCTAATAAATTACGTACGCGTTTTTATTTTTTTCGATATCAGTAATTTTAGTTATAAAAAACGTAAGGTAAGCAATTTTAAAACTTTTTTATTTTGGCACGAAACATTTTTGTATTTCGAAAATTATATATTTATTTCGAAGTGTATTTCACCACCTTTTCAAAACAATTTTTATTTTTTGGATACATTCTTAAATATTCCATTTATTTGGATTTTATTGCAAAATGGAAATATTTTTTGACTCTCTGATGAAATGCGGTCAAGAGTGTCGAGATCTGAGGGGTAATGGAAACGAGATTTAGTAAAAATACTGGTATTAATGTTAGAAGGTGAATATTCATTAGAAAAAATAATAAATTATTGACTAGAATAATTCTTTAGTGAGGAAAATGTCGTTTTTTTGAAAATATCGAAAACTTGTTTTCCCATCTCTAACATGCACTTTAACCTTCTAAAGATACATATTAGAATATTAACCCATTGACTAAATACAAGCATTCCAATCTAACTTATTGCATAAACGTTTTGCGCTGAAGTCAATCTCCATATATTACGTAAATGTTTATTTATAATAGTGCTCGGAACGTCTGTTAGTTGTCCAAGTCAAACAACCCATAGAGGTACTTCTTCATATTATCATTTCATTTGACCAAGCACTCAATTTCCGGACGAGTACGTGATAAGAAATAGTATTTTCCCGCTCAGTAAACACATCTCCGTTTTAATCGGAGAAAACTTGACCAAGTACAGTACTCTTTCTTTGTTGCCATAACGTCTGGATAACCTGTAATTTCCGTTCAAAAGGAAGTACTTAAACTACCTTATATTTTTATGCTTACTAGAGTTAGGAAGTCAACAGAAAATATGAGATAAAAGGACGTATTGCAACTGGTCAGTGACCGAGTCGGAATCACGTTTGGGTCCCACTCAGGAGAGATCGTCCTAGCACGAACGATCAATAAAACCCTACATCACTAGATATTGACTAAATCCATCATATATGGTCGGTTATCAATATTTGCGAGCACGGTCAATGACAAATTTTAGCGCGGCCTCCGAGTGTCAGATAAACTGTCAATATGCGAAACACCTTGAATAATATCGTTCGCTATGCAAAATAACTGGCTTTTTAATGATTGGAGGTGAACTAACGAAGCTCTTAGCATTAAAAAAACGTATACGCGGTCCATAGACTTAAATAATTCATCTAAGACGCGATCAAATTTATTCCGTTCGTTTTTGGAGAAACAAAAGTGATTAAAATACGACAAAAGATCTCATTAACTAGTTGACACCCGTTTAGACTCAAAAAGTACGTACGAAGTTAGTATTTCAATTTGACGTTTTGAAGTACCTACCTACCTAGAGAAGTGAACAGCTGTCAAAACATCTCTGTTATTTTAATAAAGTTTTTGTGAGTTTTTGGATGATATAAAGCAGTTACTTCAATAAACATTATTCAAAGAATGATACGCTAGTGCATCTTCATCTTGTTGTGCTGTTAAATCGTAGTTCTTCAACAAAGCATCATTTTTTTCCCTAACCTCAATCGATATTTCGACAAAACTTTCTGTGCTTGAAAAGTATAAAGTGATTAAAAGTGACATTCAAATCATTTTCAAGTGCTCAAATCATCAGCATCTTTTTAATACGATGCTTTTATAACAAAATAAAATAAAATTTAAATAAATTAAAGTTCTTATATATCAACCACCTAGCGAATTATATGAACATTTCAGCAGTTGCCTACCGAGCACAGTTATTTCTAAAGAAGATTTCGTCGATAGATGTCACCTCAGTTTAAATAAAAATATTAAAATATATTTTTTAAATAATAACAATGCGTCCAAAAAATGATAAAAGTGATACTTCAATCGAACAAAAATTTGATCGTTTCAAAGAACAGTTACTTCAAACAATGAGTGAAAGAATAAACGCACAACTAACAAATTTTCTAACAAATGATTTTAATAAAATTTTTTCGGACATAACGAAAGAAATTCAAGATCTGGTCAAGAAAGTGGAATCCTGCTCAAATAAAATTGGTGATTTTGAAAGCGAACTAAAAAAAACTAAAGATTACCTTAAAAATAATGACACAAAAATGGAAGAAATGCAAAGAGAAATTAAAAATCTTAAATCTTCTGTCAATAACATTCAACAGCGCACGCTAGAGACATCTATCGAAATCCAAGGAATTGCTGTGAAGGAAAATGAAGACATTAAAAATCCTATAGAACTTCTGTTAAAGACTCTTGACTGCAGTGACCTAGTAAAAAACAATTCCATAATTAATTATTACAACAACCCTTCTAAAAATATAATAAGTATTCAATTCAATTCAAAAGAATCAAAGGACCGGGTTATTAATAAAAAAAAAACTAAAGGATTATTGAGCCCAAAAGAAATAAAGTACTCGGACTCCACAGATAATATTTACATTAATGAAAAACTAACACCATCAAATAAGGAACTTTTCTGGCTAGCCAAGTCTACGAAATCTATTGGATATAAATATATTTGGACCAAGAACGGACATGTTTTCCTAAGGAAAAGCGACGATTCTCCAGTAATTCGCATACAAGATAAAAACGACATACCACTGCTGTAAATATGTTACCTTGCAGAACAACGATACTCAAATATATTTTTTTTATATCTGTTTATTAAAATAATAACTGAAAAGTTTCCTCTTTTAAATATTGGGAAAATTTTATCTTTTATAATTTAAATAATATAAAAAAACTAATATTTTCTGGTATTTAGTTTGTTTATAAAGTTTGGTTTGATTAGGACTTCACTATTATTTTGTTTTCACTTTAACAACTGTTTTCTAGCTCTTGAATCTGTCGAAATTAAGTTTATATTATTTTATTTAAAAATATGTTTATCACAGTATTCCAAAATTTGCCTTCCCACCTAATATCTAAGAATGTAAATATGTACCTGTAGCACATAATTATTAGTGTATACACTTTTTACACAAGCTGTTCAGACAAAATGTAATCATGATTTATCCCCACTGTATTGTTTCTTTCTAGGTACCTACAATTATATTATGTATTTAACCATATTACCCACGCACAGGCTGCGCCTTAGTGGGTTCCCATTATTCTTACGTTTTTTTAATAATATTGTATATGCCAAATGTAAAAATTGGGAAAAAATAAAGGAAAAAAAAAAAAAAAAAAAAAAAAAAAAAAACCGTTTGACATTTACGAAATCGTTTGACATTTACGAAATCGTTTGACTTTTATAAATCCATAGACACATCTGCCAGTGTTCCAGCGTATATCAATTTCATATTAATTCTCTGTCAATATCATTTTGGCTCTTAGCAGTGCGGCCGTGCTCGGGAAAACGGTATAAAATCATCGGTATTTGTGCCCATCGATCCGATATTGTAAAGTTATCGATTTCACTTTGCTAGACGCCGGCATCGTTTGTTCAATTCCTCGGCTTGCTAAGTCCTCCATAACGACCCAAGCAACATTATCCCCACTGTGGTGGTAGTAGGAGATTTTCAAGTATTGTCAAGTACTGGAGAATTTTTGTCTTTCTTTGAAAAAAAAAATACAATTTATACTTGTATACTGCCGAAAGATCCGTTCTAACATCTCCCTGTGGACGCTTATACAAGTATCAGAGAGGTGTAACAAGAATTCTTTGTCGAAGGATTACAACCAAACTAATTGCAATTAGAATGAATATCAGAAAGTTTGCTTTTACTTTCTAGGGATCAGAAATAAGACGCTAGACGTTTAATGTACTTATAGCTTTCCATTTTTAATGAGCAATATAATTCTACAACTACGAACACAAATAAAGCTGGAAAATATGGCTATACCACCAATTATCCGCTACAAATTAATGTGGGTTTAACACCTCTCAGTTAAGTTACCCAGAAAATTGTTACAAATAGGGCAGAACCAAATTTTCCTGATTACAGGCTTTCTTTAATGAGATTTTTTAGTGTCCGATGGGCTCACCTTCTGTATTTATTTCAGCGTTGTGTTTTACGTGTCTACCTATCGTCTCCTCATTTGGAAAGGGTTCTAACTTCACTTCAACTTATTCTTAGATATGAGGTGTCAAAGTTTGAAAAGACGATATCTCATAATCTATTTACCAATTTCCGATTTGAGGTTGAATCTTGTGTATAGTATTTTAATAGAAAATATTTAAATAGAACGTACACTTACCGTTTTCTAACATGCAAATAGAACCATATACAATCAGTTTGGGAATAATAATTCATTGCACAATGTTCTAATTACATATCCCTCATGCAATTCCAAGCTAGGGCCACGTCCTATTTAAATATTTTCCATTAAAATTGAAAAACTAAAATACTTCTAAAATTATTAATAGATTACGAAAATTCGTCTTTGCAAACTTTTGAAATCTTGTGAAGTTAGAACCATATCCAACCATTGGCGAATCATAAAGCGCCTCATAATAATAACGATTGACCTTCAGGTAAAATATAGAGCGTAAGTGCTTGGCGGGCCGGAGCGAGAGAGATTGTTTGAGGGAGGCCTTTTGACCTTTTCAGCCTGACAGCAGTTAGACAGATGGATTCATACGTCCATTACTCCTGGAAACGCTGACCCCCAGATTCTTACCCACCCTTATACCTTTTTCCTTCCCAGAACTTCCCATCCTTCCCTTCCTTAAGAAGACCTTCCACACAACATCTCCTAGGATGACAAGGAGGAGGAGGAGGACTTATTATATATATTATACAGGAAATTATTTTCCTCAGGGCCTTCTGTGTGGAGCAAATATAAAAAAGTGATGATAGAACCCTGTAAAATGAATGATTATTGAAAATCCTTGATGTTAAACTTTAATAAATAAAAATACAACACTGACAGTTCTGAAAATTATATGAAATGAGCATAAGAAATGTTTTGGCATTCAAAGGTCATTTTTGATAAAAATGTCAGTTAGAACCCTAACCAAATGAGGTGACCCTATGTTTGTAGGAATCCTGTCGCTTAAGTAAGAATGATGATCTTGTTTACTTAGTCTGATGTTAAGTTATTTAGTTTTTTTATACTCTAACTCCGAAGAACGACGTTTTCCCTTAATTTGGACGGACATACACCTAAATAAACGACCACTTGATGCTTTGTTGGTACGGTAGTTGGGTTAAAGAAAACAGATTTTGCCGTGATAACATAATATTTTCGAGTAGGTTATATTTTTGTACATTTAGAGAATAAGTCCAAAGTTGGAATGATGTTCTGACAGTGCCGAGAAACTTTACTTTTAAAGAGAAAGCTACTCTCAAAGTAACTTTTGGGTTGGATCTATTCACTTTGAGAATAAAAGCTGGTGTAGACGTGCGCACATCATGGAATCAAATTTACCCACCTTACATAACATAGAAACAAAAGCATTGATGGAGCTCCATTTTATTTTATCAGAAAAACTTGAACACTCTCAAAATAAAATAAAAATTACTAAAATTTTCCATCTATCACGAATGTGATTTTTTCTCTTTTATACAGTAGCTCCACACAGGAGGCCTTAAGGAAAATAATTTCCCTTATGGCATCATCTTTGGGGATGCTGCGTGGAAGGTGTTTTAAAGGAATAGAAGGAAAGTAATTTCTGGGAAGAAAAAAGGTATGAGTGGTGGCTAGGAATTTGGGTCATTGCGTTCAAGAATGACGGATGTATGAATTTATCCCTCCCACTGCGGTACAAGGCAATAAGTCAAGAGAGTCCTGCTAAAAAAACCTAATGGTCTCCCTCTACCAGTATTTTTCGATCCGGCCCGCTATGCTGTAAGAGAACAGACGCATCCGCCACAAGGACCTAGACAAATCTCACCCATGAACCCGGACACAGTTTCTATGTCGCCAAACATAGCAAACCCCTTGGGGTGACCTACGGCAGAGGTGTTGTTAATCCAATAAATTGTTTCGTGACCGGCAGTGCCTATTACCCGCCTCACAACACTGGTTAATTCTCTAATACGCTGCATACGTTCCCCATCTCTCGTAATGACTCTTGACATAGTAGTTCTCTGGATAGGCTAGTACAGCCTGTTGTAATGGGACCTGATGTCAACTGCACATCAGGGCGTGTCGTTAATTAATAAAAAGCTCAACCAACAATTTGATGCAAGTTCATTTAACAAATAAAAGTAAATATGAAGTCAACATGAACAGTTATGATTATGAAGATTTTGAAATATTACAGAAATTTAGCAAGCACATTCTTAAAATTTCCGTCACACGAGCTGCAAGCAGCGAATCAAATAGTATAAATTAAGAATGAAGAAGGGAGCTTTTATTGTCTTCTCCTTTTGTGTACGTCCTTTGAGTAAATAAAACACCCTCTCTCTCCCCGTCCCACAACTAAGAGCATACTCGTGCGTGTTGGTACTTTTAAGACTTGTTCTCAAGCACCATCGCAATATAATATTCGCGACAGTTTGAAAGTAACGACCAACTATATGACATGCTTACATTCATATAAGTACATCTCTTGAATGCTTGCAAACAATGTTTTGAAAGCTTATACATTAAAAAGCAACGTTTCGACTCTGAATTAGTCTGAATGATAGTTTCTCACAAGGAGATACTGAGAGTATATGATATATTCTTTCAAATCTAGAATGTGAAGCGAATTATCTTATTTTTTTTAAAGAAAAACATTTTCAAACCTTGGAAAGTTACATATAACCTGAGAATATTTTAAATTCTAGCGAATATCGCCTCGTAATAATGTTTTTCTCGGTAAACCGCGTGACGTTACTGTCGATAGCATCCCATCTTTCATTTCTTGACTGCTTTTTATATACGAGCTTATCGCCTCACGATGATACTAAGTTATTCAGGAAATTTAATTCATCTTATATCCGAGCAACGGAGGAAGGTAACTGAAAAAATATTCATAAACAGTTTCGCATAAGATATGTGTATGAAACGGAGATTCGCTCCGTCGGACTCAAAGGAGGGAAGAGCGATGCTTTTAGAGATCTTAATATTTAATCTTAGCCCTTGGATACCGTTTTGTGCGTGTTTAGCTTCTCTGCGTATAGTACCTATATACATAGATAAAGAAGTATAGATAAATATGGTATGATACAACAGTCTATAAAATTTGTTAATTGAGAAAACTGCTAATTCTATAAGTATCTATCTATTCTAAAAATACCTGGCATCGTCCAAGTTCAACAATTTTAACAGATACTCAAATAACAATAGGTATTACAAGACTCAATTTTTCGACTTTATTGAAATCTTGTTCGAGGTCCTTTGACTTGGCAATATCTTCTGTGTCCTATTATCTTCATTATGTAGGTATATTTTGGTATTACTTTAAGTTACTGCTCTATTAATTCTCCTTTCATAGTCATCTTTGTTTTTTTCCATGCATTTACGAGTAATGTTACTCATATTGTTACTGGAAATATTTTTCGTAAAATAATAAATAAATAATAATTGTAATGCTTTGTAGAGTTGAAAATTGAAAAAAACCCAATTTCTGGGATATATCATCTCTCGCTAAGCCTTTCGAGGACTTAATGGGTTAGGCATAAGAATACTATCCCTTGATTCTTCACGGGCCTGCGCTGAAATAAATTTTAAGAAACTTTAAATTAAAATATTAACTGAACTGCACTGGAAGAGTTTAACTTTAATTTGTCGATTGTTTAAATAGTTTTTGAGTAGTTCTTGTAATTTTCCCCTTATTCCTATCGCCTCCAATATCTGTAATAGTTTTGTCGGATCAATGGTATCGAACGCTTTAGAGTTGTCTATGAATAAAACCAGAATATGTTTTTTATTATTGAGTTCTTGATTTACGTAATTTGAGAAGTCTTGTAGTAACATTTCAGTGCTTTTATTTTTTTGAAAACCGTTTTGGTTAGGATCAATAATGGAGAATCTTTCTAGATATTTTATTAAATTTACGGAGATGTATTTTTCTAGAATTTTTTCAATAGCTGGCAGTTTACTGATTGGTCTGTAATTTTCTATCTCAGTATTTTTTCCCCCTTTGTATGTTGGCCTAATAATACTACATTTAAGCTCATCAGGTATAACTGCTTGAGACAAGATTTTATTAATTAAATGGGTAATTATCGGACATAGAATAGTTATATGTTTTTTAATGTCGAACATTCGAATATTATCAATGCCCGGCGATTTGGAATTATTCAGTTGACTGACAATCCTGCGTATATCTTCACAGGTAGCTCTGGGCAGGTACATGCTATGCGGCAACTCAACGAGAGCTTTGTTAGACGCTTTGTAGTCGCATTTGTGTAGCATCGAGCTGATACTGTTGGAAAAATACTCGGCGAATCTATTTACAACGATTTCCTCTGTTTGCCCATTTTTATTTAGCATAAACTTTGAAATAATTTCATCGCAGTTTGTTTTTGTTTTACGTCCCAATAATTTGTTTATTTGATCCCACGTTTTTTTGGAATTGCTGAAGTAGTTTTTAAATGTTTCATTAAAATGTGTAGTTTAACTTTTTATGATCAATTTGGAAACAGTATTTCGGAATGATTTGTAGTTTTTTTCGTAGTTTTTATTAGTAGGTGAATTTTTCCATCTTCTGAACAGGGAATCTCGAATTTTAATTTTTTCTAAGATGTCACCCGTTATCCACAATTTTGTTGCAAATGGTCTTTTTTGGGGTTTGGACAGAAAGAGATTTTACTTTTTTCATATAGGTCATTAAAAACGTTTTTGAGTTTATTATATACGTCAACGCAATCTTGTTCCGCAAGCAGGGCATTCCAATTATAACTACGTATGTATTTATCAATTCGTTTTTGAGATAATATTGAAATACTTTCCCCGCGTTGTTTGGTTTTTGTAATTGCACTACTGTATGTGATGTTCAGAGCTGTCGCGAAGTGATCCGCTATAGTAAAATCATAAATACAAGATGATAGTCAGTCAGTTTCTTGCTGCCTGCTATTAAACCTAATAAAAATGTGATCAATGCACGTGCGTGTAACATTGCCGGCTACTAATGCCTCCCTTGTTACATCGTTGATACACTTTATTAAATAATGGCTAGATAATATGTTTTCGTACGACATAATAACAGGGTTTTGAGGCTTTAATAAATCTAAATTAACATCCCCAAAAAATAAAATATTTTCCTGGGGATTGATGACATTTGATAAGATGGATGAGATTTCATTCAGAAACAGTGATTTACTATGATTTGGAGGTCGGTATATTGCTAAAATGTTCATTGATATATTATTAGGTAAAGTTATGATGCCAAATACACTTTCAAAATATTTTGTTTCTAGTGATTTTTGTAGAAAAGTGATTTCATCTCTAACATATAATAATATCCCGCCTCCTGTTTTTTTTACTCGACAATAGCTATAAGATTTGAAACCAGGAATTTCGTAGAGAGAAGTAAGGTCATTTGTAATTGCTGTTTCACATAACATCAAAATATCTATATGCTTCCAGCAGGTATTAAGATAGATGTTAAGAGTGTCCCAGTATTTGGAAATGGACCTTAAGTTTAGTTGCACAATATTTACTTGTTCCCTGTTGCAACCCTTATGTGTTGCAGCACTGTGTGTTTTGTCCTCAAACCATTTTTGAAGATCACTGGTTTTGAAAAAATCAACCTCATTGTCCTCCTCAAAATAATAATTATTGGACGCCATAGTCGATCGTAGCAAGGTCCTTTTTTAGTGCAGCTTTATAGGCAGGGCAGTTGTCCCTGTCTCCAGTCGAATGCGCAGCTGGCTTTCCGAATCTAGCGCACGTTGCGCAAACTGGTTTGGCCGTGGTATTAGGACAAGATTCGGTGGTGTGGTTCTCTTCAGCACAGTGTCCACATCTGAGAGTATCTTTGCAGTATTTGTACGAGTGTCCAATCATTTGGCACTTAGTACAGACGGTGAGTCCAATGAAGTTTCTGACGCGGCACACGGTCCAGTTGACGAAAACTTTTTCCTGCTCCACCAGCAGTTTTCGTAATGTAGCGGGCATCTCATATACGCGATGACAGGTGGTTCCATTTCGAGCGCCGGCCAAGTGTCTCAGCTTACGGGTTTTTATTGCTCCCTCGATGTCCTGCATATTGGGAACACTCGTGAGGGTGTTTTTTTTCCTCAAGAATTCAGCGTCTTTCAGGTCCCGCGGTACATTGAAAAATATTACCCTCGGGAGTCGTTTTGTAGGCAGTCGAGCCTTAAGTGTGCTTGAGTTGAGTGCAAAGCACGGTGCGTTCAATAACTTTTCTTGCTCACCTGTGGTTGCCGTGTTTAAAAGGACACCTTTGTTCCTAATTTTTCGAATCCCGGTGATGCGTACGCCTAGCTCGGATGGTCGAATTATGCCTTGGATAATTTTTTTTGTTCCCTCGCTATCCTTGGTGGCATATGCGTCTGTAGGGAAGATACAGATAGCGGGCCTTGGCGCTCCGACGCGATGTCCAGATTGGGTGGGGGTTGGTGAGCCACATTTGACTGATTTCGGACAATGTCAGCAAATGACAAGCTAGCCTCCGTTGCCACGGCTACTCTTCTCATCACAGGTCCTAGGTCAGTCTCCAGCTGAATTATTTTTTGCTCCAGGTGCCTTTTTTCTTCCTTTTCATGGCGAATTTTAATTTCCGTCATTTTTAATTGAGCAGTTACTGTCGCCAAATCAGCACGCATCGTCTCGCGCTCCAACAACAATTGAGAAACGGCTCTGAAAACTTCTGAGACATTTCTGCAAATCTTCAGCTGCTGATCCTTCGAGACCTTAGACTGTTTCTCCGCCAAGACATCTTGAAGGGCTGTCAGGTGAGCTTGCGCTTCATTAAGTACAACAACTCCAGAAACGCTTGGAAATTTTGTTTCATTGTTGTCCGAGCAATTAGAAGACGTATCGTGGTCCTCCTCTTCTAAGTCCTCAACAAGAACGCACTTTTCTCCATGTTCTTCCATATTAGGAGACATCAATATGTCCATCGGACGTTTTTTCGGGCGATGCATAACGAACGAATTTTTATTATCTTTCTTTTAAAACATAAAATTTTCCAATTATTCTTTTAAAATGTTAAGATATATTTATATATAATAAAAAATTACCGCGACAAGAATATGTTTTAAAATAAAAACATAAAAAAATATATAGATTTTGTTTGCCCGGGGATCGAACGCTTCCCCGCAGAAACTGAAGCAATCACACTGTTTTCTCAATTTTGTTCAGATTTTACCGACTCAGTAACGCATGTTTCACCTCCCACAGTGCTCTCCAAAGGGTTTTACGAAGATCCCAAAAAATCCCACAAATCTTCTTTTTGCTAAGTGTGTGAGGTATATTTGAAATGCCAGATCGAATTTCATCGATCCTTCCAATTCCATTATTCACAATTATTTTAACGTAGAATATCTAAGGAGACCAACCGACTGAAATTGAATTACCCCATGAATAAATTGCCCGCATAAATTTCAAATCGACTTCCAAAGGGCCAGCAGTTCTTCGGGAGTTTGGAAACTTTCTATTTCATGTTTGATATTGATTTAATTCTGTAAACAGAGCACTTTTATATGAAAGGGAGAAACAAATGCAAACATTTTCTATAAACTCGAAATAAAAATAAAATCTAAAGTCATGCCCGCCAGCGGGGGGTGGCTGTGCTCATTAAAATAATTATTGATCCTCTACAAAATGCCAAAAAATGATAATAATTCATGTCATCAACAAGCGACCGACAAGATATTCCTCCATTCATCTCTTTATCGAGTATAATGTCGTAGATATACGTAACTCGCGTTTTAAGAGTCCTAACAAAAACAAAGCATCAGTCGTCAGGCACTCATTTGTGGGTGACTCCTGTTTCTCTTCCCATAAATTCAATGAACTTCATTAATAATATAATGTATCTCTTTTTTTTAAATCACGTTTTACTAGTTTTTACTGGTTTACAGATTACAAGCATTATTCAGAGGTTAATATAACAATAGATTGTTGCTCGTTTCAGAAAAAAAAAAATTTTCACTTTTGTTTATAAATTTGAACCATACCGTTTAAGCTGATGCATTCTTTGGGTCTTTGTGTGCCTATATAAGCCACCTTCACACCTGAGCCTCCAACACTATTTAGTTTTTTTGCTCATGAGTCATGACCAATAACAAAACTTTGTGACAACAATGGCAACCTGCTTGCTGTAATTGGAGAGTAAAATACTTCTAGCCAAGTGTACCCTAATTTGAAAAGGGTTTTTTCTCCTTATTTTCTCGGGCCTTAAGTCCAGCTTTGATCGTAAACGTCTCAAAAAATTGGTTCAATTCTACAGGCAAACACCATTTTTATTAACTTCTGTTATTTTTTTATTTTTTTTTTAGACATTGTAATGGCTACATATACATTAGCATTATATTGTAGTAAAGAGGGTTAATGTTAAATCATCCTTTTAATCTAGGCCTGATATCATCAAAATAATTACTTGAAACAAAAAAAAAATACTTTCATAATTTTGAGGGTATTGTTTGCAAAGTGGGTAACGTTCACAGTTTTTTTTAGACAAATTTCGAAAAATCTTGGGAATTTACCATATTAAACAAAACATTAGGGTTATCCCAGAGTCTAACGAGTTATAAAAAAATAAAGACAAAATAAATTCCGCGGAAAACTAAATTGAACTACCACTTGATAAATTCACATCAAAAATGAATATATTACAGACAATCTACGTAAATCCGGTTTCACAAATTTAATTAAAAAAGTAAAATTAAAAGGCTAGTAATAAATAATAAATATAATCCAACAGAAAACCACTTAATTAATTAGTACTTTTTTTATATTAACTCCACACTTATGTACGTCATAAGTCATCATATTGGGATGCTTTGTGAATGGTTTTTTTGAGGAAAAGGAGAATATATGTTCGCACAACCATATTTACCGACAGTATATAAAGAGTTTGATTAATTTTAAATTTATATATAAAAAGCGAAAAATTGTATTTTCCAATTAAATACAAAAAAAAGGGTTTTGGGATTTGAGTTATATATATTTTCACTTATTATATATTTTTTTTGTATTATTTTTATATTTTTATGATTTATTTTTGGGGTATTTTGCCGTATTGCGCTTTCTCCTTCTTTACAAATACAATAAAAACGAAAAATACAATTTTATCGCATTCCACGAACGAATTTAATCTAGTGCAGATACCTCCATTATATCAGGTATTTAAAATCAAAATTAGAATCGCACTACACATTCTATAACCAATAATTACTAAATCTAGTACCTAACCTCTTCTATGAAAAGAGAAAAAAAATCTACATAACATCAATAATAATATAAATAATTTTTAAAAAATTGGGAAATTTTTAGAACACTGTCTTCATGTTAGACCGGTCATTGGTTGAGTGGGTATAGCGCTTGGGTCCCACCCGAGCGTCGCGTGTTCGATTCTTCGGCTGGCTAAGTCCTCCATCACTACACAAGCAATATTTTCGGCTTTATGTGGTGGTAGTAGGAGATTTTCAAACATTGTTGGGTTATTCGTAACCCGGGAATGTTTGTCTTTCCTTTTTAGTTCACAATCCCTTTGTTGATACTGCGCGCAACCTTAAAATAATGATGGACAGTAGATTAAGGTATGAGAACACACAAAAAGAAGTCACAGTAGTTCTTTCGAGACTTCGTCTCTTGTATAATATAATATTACCGATAGTCTTGTTCTCTCAGTGTTGGACTGTGGAGACATATGGTCCCTCTTTATTAAAAAAATCCCAAAAACAAGTGCAAAGTGTCTAAAATGAATACGTCGGTTATTGCCACGATGTTCTGAGACGCCAGTATACCTCGCCTTACCTCTATCGGCATCGAATTCAAAATACGTCAAACAGAAAGAAGTTACAAAGAATGTGTCAAATATACAATTTGATGAATTCGAAGGTTACTTACTGCCTATCAGTTCGACAGACTGCAGTGGTCCCGTGAGTCTCATGCACATAGTACCTACACGCCAAAGAGCCCGTTTACTTGTTCTCCCAAGACATAAAACTGCTGTATTTGAGGGAAGTTTTATTCTATCAATGAAATCAAAACTTTGAAATGAAATACCACTGTCTATTTGAATATCGACATTGTTGCAGTGCTTCAAAAAGCTAGAGCTTTTTCCGTATACGGCGAATGGTTGCTGACTGCACAGTCAACCGCTCAACATCGTAATTGATAGAATATACACTGAAAGAAATACTTACTTTTGTTTGTGATTACATTATATATATTTTTTATTTTGTATTATTTACTTTAATTTTAATTTTGATTTATGTGATTGTATTTGAATTTTTAAAAATTTAATTTTGATTATTTTTTGTACTATAACTGAAGCAATGTTTAAAACCAGCTGCATTCGGGAGAAATCATGAATGTGTAGCTCAGCAGTGACCAAAGATATTGAAATTTTGAATATCTTTGGCAGTGACCTATTTCTCATAGAATCAAATTTACAAAAACAAAACAAAATGTATACATTTGTGAACACTTATTGACAAAATAATAGTTATTATTATTATATGAAACCAACCGCATATCTGTCGTGTTTTGGTTGATTGACTTTACATACCTTCCTCTGGATTTTCGCTTGGTTTTTCACCCACATATTTTGGTTCACGGATTTTTTTCGGAATATTGTGAGAGGTTTTTATAGGGCTTGCTAATACTTTAAAGGTGGTACTAAATTTATTATAATTACCTTACACCGCGTAAATTTGTCAACATTTAAACAGCTATTAAAGCTTGTTTAAATCCAGAAATCCCATTGGTTAAATCATAACAACAATAGCGGCGACTAGACATTACCGATTTCGCAAGAAAAATATCAAACTTTAAACGCAATTGCACCTGCGAACGAAACGTAAAATTACGTACTACGTACAAAACCATACGAAACGTTAAATTACTATGAGAACAAAATGGCATTCACAGCTTGGAAAAAATTACGTTAACGACTCTTAATTGACGTTACCGACGTTTTATTTAATATAATCGCGTTATAGAAAAATTTATTTCACAATCACGAAATAAAAACAATAATAAAATAATTGAATAATTCTGTTTTTCCAACTGTTTGTGTGGTTCACCACAAAAGCTACGAAATAATGAAGCCCAACAAAATATTGAATAACCATTTCCATATTATTTTGACCGTAGTGAAAAAATAACATTTCAAATACGCGGCTTCTAGCAAAGTTCCAACACAGGGATTTGCTTTTAAACTTGGTCGAAGTTTTAAAAAATGTATTGAATTATGATTTCGTTATTTGGTCTGCTAAAGATGTTATGTTTAATGTGACTTTCTTATTGTTAATTTCATAATGATTAAAAACACCTTAATTACTTTCTTCCATTTTATTTATAATATTCAAAGGTATTTTAATGAATAAAAAATCATACGTTAAAACGAAATTCCAAAATTAATTAAGGTTTTTTTTAATTTCATAACAGTTAGAAGAAACGTTTGATATTTTCAAATTATTCTCTTAAAATTTCCAAACTCTCGACTGATTAATGATAACTACTACAGTCGAACAGATACCAAATGCACTCCCAAAATTTCACACGGAGATAACATACAGTAAGAACTTCGAAAAACCCAAACTCGAAAGGCACTCTACCATTTTATTATTAACATTTATATATTAATAATATAATGGTAGAGTGCCTTTCGAGTTTGGGTTTTTCGAAGTTTTTACTGTATGTTAATCTCCGTGTGAAATTTTGGGAGTGCATTTGGTATCTGTTCGACTGTAGTTGATTTAATTTTTTTTTTTTTAAGAAAGAAAAACATTCCCGGGTTACGAATAACCCGACAATGTTTGAAAATCTCCTACTACCACCACAGAAAGCCAAAAATGTTGCTTGTGTTGTGATAAAGGACTTGGCCAGCCTAGGAATCGAACGCGCGATGCCCGGGTGGGACCCAAGCGCTATGCCCACTCAACCACTGACCGGTCTTTTCTTATTCCATACATAAGAGCGAGATAAAATATCCAGCAAAAACAATGTCGGGCCAAGGAAAGTGAGGAGAGAAACCAAAATTATTCCCTTAGGACCTATGTTGTCTTTTGGAATGATGTGTAGAGGGTTCTTTTAGGGAAGGGAAGGAGAGGAAAGTGAATGAAAAAGGCATAGGTAAGTAAAAAAAGGCATAGTAATTTAGGGAAGGGAATGAGAGGAAAGTGAATGAAAAAGGCATAGGTAAGGTAAATAGTGGCTGGGAGTCAATGTATCCAAGAGTGACAGACGAACGAATCCATCCATTCCACTGCGGTGCAAGGCGATGATGGTTCGAGAAAGTCCAACTGAAGATGTCTAGGTTAAGTCTTCCTCAACAAGTCTCTAGCGATCCGGACCATACGCAGTACGTTAAACAAACGCATTAGCCGCCCAGACCTAGACTAACCTCACCCCATGAACCCAGCCGCAGCAAAACGCTTGGGGTGACCTATGGCAGGGGTGTTGTTTATCCAATAAATGATCCACGGTGCGGCGGTACCCCTTCCCGACTTCCAAATTGGAAATTTTTTTATTTTTTTTATTTTTTTATTTTTTATTTTAAATACATAAACGGCTATACTGCCTTTTATAAATAAACATATTATCGAGTACAAAAGTAAAAAAAAATAAAATCATTACATAATAGTAGTTTTAAACTTAAAAATAACATACAATCATTTTGTGTATCACAACAAAAAATAACAAAAAAAGAACAATGAGAAATATTATCATTTCATTTCAACATTTAATGAAAAATAATTTTTGAGTGCATGTTTATATTGCGCTAATTTTAAGAAATAAATGTCGCCGATGTTAGCATGTTCATTTCCCAACATGTGTAATCGACTGATTGGTGAGTAATAATGTGATAATGTATGTGTGTTATTATAGTAGAACGGTAGAGTGAGTCTATTGTTAGCGCGACCAGGGCAATGAAATCGTATTAGTTCTATTAAGTCAGGGGTATCCAAGACCGAGTGAATTATTTTATATAATATTAATAGATCACAGATTTTTCTGCGATCTGATAAATTTACGAGATTAGTCCAGTTTAATAACAAATTATAGTCCATGGATTCTCTTGGAATACCTAATTTAAAATTAATATACCTAAGGAAACTATGCTGGACTTTTTCAATCGCTTGAATATGGATATTGTAATGTGGAGCCCAAATCGTAGAATTATATTCCAAAATGCTTCTCACTAGCGTTATGTATAAAATGCGAATAGTATCAATGTTACAAAATTGTTTGGTTATTCTAATAATAAATCCTAAAATCTTCATTGCTCTATTAATAATATTAGTTATATGGCTAATAAATGTAAGTTTTGAGTCAAAAATAATACCTAGATCATTTATTGTTTCTACTGAGTTTAATATAATTTTGTCAAGATTATATTCATAAATGGTCGGTTTCTTTATTTTATAAAATCTTATTATTTGACATTTACTAATGTTAAGTGCCAGTTTATTGCTTATACACCAATTAAACAAGTTGTTTAAATTTTTTTGTAAAATTATGCAATCAGAAGTATTTTTAATTTTTTTATATAATTTTAAATCATCAGCAAATAACAGGATATCAACATCGGAAAAAACGTCTACAATGTCATTAATAAATAAAATAAACAGTACTGGTCCTAAATGGGAGCCCTGTGGCACACCACTAGTGGCAGAAAAGGCATCCGATATTACGTCATTTAACTTTACAAACAGTTGTCTATTTGTTAAATAACTCTCTACCCATTTAAAAAAGTTCCCGGTTATACCCATACTCCTTAATTTATTTATCAATATTTTAATGCAAACTTTATCGAATGCCTTGCTGAAGTCAGTATATATCGAGTCTACTTGACATTTATCTGCAAAGGCATTCGCTATAAAGTTTTCATATATCAGTAGATTTGTCAGAGTTGATCTATTCTTCATGAAACCGTGTTGAAACCTTGTTATAATCCCATTTAATTTAAAACTAATTTTATCCAAAATAATTTTTTCAAATAGTTTTGGAATAGTTGACTGTATACACACAGGTCTATAGTTGCGTATATCGCATTTGTCACCTTTTTTAAATATGGGTGTGATGTAACTATTTTTCCATGCAATTGGAAAATATCCCGATGACAATGACATATTAAAAATTAAATAGAGGGGATACGACAAGGCATGTATACAGTGTTTCAATAGAATTGGTGGTATTTTGTCAGGACCCGAACTTTTTTTTATATCTAATTTGTTAATATGAGTTTTAATTTCATTTATATCTATGTGAATATTAGAAATTTGTAAATTGATGTTAGATGAAAAAAAAGGAATTTCACTATTATCAATTGTGTTATCATATACATCTTTAAAAAATGAAGCAAATAAATTAACAATAGTTTCTGCATTATTTCCATTTATGCCATTATAAAACATGCTAGCAGGTATATCTATTTCATTTCTTTTTAATGACTTTGAGTACTTCCATAAAGTGTTGATGTCATTATTTGCAATTGAATTTTCCACATTATTTAAGTATTCTTTGTAACAATTTTTAGAAAGATCGTGACATTGTCGTCGAATTGAATTGAATTGAATATAATCTTTAATTGATTTAGAATTTTTGTACTTTTTATGTATTTTCTTCTTCAATAGAGTCAAGTCAATTAAATCTTTACTGAACCACTGAGGAAAAACATTTTTTTTACATGTAAT
The DNA here is from genome assembly GCA_917563855.2 of Limnephilus lunatus. Lineage (NCBI taxonomy): Eukaryota > Metazoa > Arthropoda > Insecta > Trichoptera > Limnephilidae > Limnephilus > Limnephilus lunatus. The sequence goes on along the minus strand of OU830597.1, from coordinate 79,509,564 downwards.
GTAAGGCACACTTTTTTCTATGATATTGTGAATTATTTTATAAAATACGTTGATATTTTCGTTAATATTTTCTTGTTTTAAAAAAGTCCAATCAGCTTTATTAAAATTATTTATAAGACAACCAGGTAGTTTTATCTCCACAGATATTTTTAATACGGAAATAAATAATTTTAAACACTCTTTTTTTGCCGAGTTATGAACCCGCAAACTCAACGTGTACTGTAAAAATCACATCACTACAAGTACAATAGGCAGTTACAACTCCCGAATAACTCAAGAATCATGTTTTCCACTGCATAAACTAAACAATCAAATTGACGACAGGACACAGAAATACGGTGCATTTGACAAAGGTAACTGAGCGTATGGTAAGGCTGTACAGTATTTGCGTATTATATAGTGGGAGCTTTATCGCTTAAAACGTAGGTCTTGACCTATTTGGAGAGGAAATCTCATAGGATAATAATACTTTCTCTTCTAGTTTCCATGATATGGACGGTTAGCTCTCATCGGGGCAATGTTCGCCCTGCAAACTGCAGCGGAACTGCACTTGTTACACTCAAGTAAGCACATATAACCTTCACCATAATATTCATTCAAATATTGAAATCATGAACATGTTATTGAATGTACTATATTACGAAACCTTCAGGCATTTACTTATTTTATTTAGGCATCACGAAAAGGTACCGTAAACCTGGTCTACTTTGCATCTTTCGGGGGATACACTTTTTATACAACAATTAATAAAAATCAAGTCTAGTGGTGCCTAAAAAAAATTATGGCATCACGTTGCACCAGTATGCGATATCCAATGAGACAATACATAAATAAATAAATTATGTAAAGTTACACTAAAATCGTAATTACTTTGCTTCATTTAAAAAAAAACTACTTAGGCATAACTAATTTATAGAACTACTGAGTACACTTAAAACTACAAAAAATATTATGTTCACACCTACCTCATACTATCTGACCATTTAATTAAAAAATACTACTCATTCTTTAAAAATATTTTTTGTGAAAAAGTACTTAAAAGTGCTGCAATGTAACTCTCCGGTTAACGGTAAAAGAATAATTCAAAGTGCAGTGGTAAGTCCCTCCAACAGATTTTAGCGGAAAAAAACGGTGGCATTAAGCTTGCAACAGTACTATTAGTTTAATTAATTTAGTTAAACACAGGAAAAATATTACCCATATAGATGTTAAAAATTATTGTTATTTAAACAACTTGTTTAATTGGTGTATAAGCAATAAACTGGCACTTAACATAAGTAAATGTCAAATAATAAGATTTTATAAAATAAAGAAACCGACCATTTATGAATACAATCTTAACAAAATTATATTAAACTCAGTAGAAACAATAAATGATCTAGGTATTATTTTTAACTCAAAACTTACATTTATTAGCCTTATAACTAATATTATTAATAGAGCAATGAAGATTTTAGGATTTATTATTAGAATAACCAAACAATTTTGTAACATTGATACTATTCGCATTTTATACATAACGCTAGTGAAAAGCATTTTGGAATATAATTCTACGATTTGGGCTCCACATTACAATATCCATATTCAAGCGATTGAAAAAGTCCAGCATAGATTCCTTAGGTATATTAATTTTAAATTAGGTATTCCAAGAGAATCCGTAGACTATAATTTGTTATTAAACTGGACTAATCTCGTAAATTTATCAGATCGCAGAAAAATCTGTGATCTATTAATACTATATAAAATAATTCACTCGGTCCTGGATACCCCTGATTTAATAGAACTAATACGATTTCATTGCCCTGGTCGCGCTAACAATAGACTCACTCTACCGTTCTACTATAATAACACACATACATTATCACATTATTACTCACCAATCAGTCGATTACACATTTTGGGAAATGAACATGCTAACATCGGCGACATTTATTTCTTAAAATTAGCGCAATATAAACATGCACTCAAAAATTATTTTTCCAAAATGTAACTTTATATACGCAATATGAACATGTTGAAATGAAATGATCATATTTCTCATTGTTCTTTTTTGTTATTTTTTGTTGTGATATACAAAATGATTGTATGTTATTTTAAAATTTAAAACTACTATTATGAAATAATATTATTTTTCTTACTGTTGTACTATATTATATGTTTATTTATAAAAGGCAGTATATCCGTTTATGTATTTAAAATAAAAATAAAATAAAAATAAAAATTGTGAAAAATATTACCCATATAGACGTTAGCAGAATTGAGGAATATTGCGAAAACAATCAATTATATCTAAATATAGACAAATGTAATGTTATTACCTTTACACGGAAAAAAATCCAATTAATTATATTTAAAAAACTAAACCATGTCCCTCTACAACGAGTAGAAACAATAAGAGATCTTGGAGTAATACTAGACTCTAAAATGTTATTTAGGGATCATATTGAAAATATTCTGGAAAAAGCTTATAAGCAATTGGGTTTCATTATTCGCATTACAAAACCTTTTACTATAGCACACACCCTAATTCTGTTATATATATCATATGTACGTTCACAACTCGAGTTCGCCTCAGTAATTTGGAATCCTCAATATCAAACATATATTCATCGCATTGAAAATATCCAGAAACAATTTATAAAACACCTATCATATCGCTTTAGTGATCATCAATTTGAACCTTTCGCCTTATATAAACGCAGAAAAATCTTTGACGCATTATTCTTATACAAAATCATGAACTGCCTTGTTGATTCATCATATCTGTTAGAAAATATTGCATTTCGTTGCCCCAAACAAAATACCAGATCAAACGACTTATTTAGAATACCACACAGTAAATCAAAATACGCGCCAAAATCTGTAATAATACGTATCTGTGAAACTTACAATGCCTTACGAGATGTAGACATTTTCAACCATGATTTGAAATCATATAAAATGCAGCTTAATATATTAATAACTTAAAATACTTTTTTTTTTCTTTTTGGTGAAAATTTATAATATTATTATTATCCGTAGCAAATAGTATAACTATGTTTGTTAATAACTTTACTTTTTTTCTTTATTACGTCTTATGTTTTTTTTTAATGTTTTTCCTTATTATGTTTATTTTTTGTCACATAAGTTGAATAGGTAAAAATACTATATCAAAATTTTTAACTTAATGGAACTTAATTGGTCTACAAAACACATGAATGTTCTTTGTTATATTATCACTTTGTATGACTGTTTGTTTCCTAAATAAAAAAATAAAAATAAAATAGATTAAAAAAAACCTCTGTGCCTAAGCAGCAAATACTCACAAAAAGTCAACTCTAACCACTCATGAAATTTATACATTAATTTGGAATGAAATTTCTAGTTCAACGCAAGTGAAATCATTTTAATCATGAGCATTACAAGAAAACGCGTTAATTTTTAAACTAAACACTTAATTTAATCTTAGGTATAACACTGTGTACGTAAAATATTATTTATATTACACAAGGTGTTCACGGACGTACTTGACTTGCTTTATTAACCGGTGATTCCTGAAAATATTTGGAGTAAAAAATGTACATGAAATTTTGTTCTCCGGTGATATTTATGATGATTTTTTTTTCTACAAAAACATAAAATAGTAAATGTTGGAGAGTTGGGAGTGGGTTAGAGGTTGGGCCATTACTCGTGAGTTACCAGTGACGATAAGCCGATAAAAAATTGTTTAAAATGATTTTGATTTTTTTTTAAAGTCGTCGAAAAAATCACCGGGGGCCAAAATTTCATTTCCTTTTTTTAGCCTAATTAATGTCAGAAATCACTGGTTAAAGTGCGTCAAATACCTACCATCTAAGCACAATATAGATTAGCCCAAAAAACAAACACACTAGAATCTCTTCAGCCGAACAAGCACAAGTTTTGCAATTAGCACAATTAACTTGGAGAATACGGTATAAGCCATCTACATCAAGACTGGGTCGAATGCACTACATATTATATAAGCAACGGGCCCATGAAGGTTGGGGACCCGAGGAATTGCACAAATTACAATGCAACTGTTGCTAGTTTTTCCGGGGCAATATCGTATAAGGTATACGGTTTTACCCACCCCACGGGAAAAATCGGAAATATCAGAAGCATTGTTTTTTTTCATACATTTATGACTTAGATTTTCCGACATGTTTCTTTTGTGTTGTGTTCCTTGGTAAATTCATTAATAAAAATAATAATTACAAACATAATTTTATTTTAATTTGCTAAACTACAGAGCTTCTACCTCAGGCACATGGTTTTGGAAAGGTCCCCCCCCCCCCCCACGTCCCTTAACACCCTGTATATTATACCTATTTTTAGTTTTATTTGTTGTAACACACACAAATAATTGCACGCTTATTCCTATAAAACTAGCTTTAATACATTGCACTTTGTTTTACATCAGGTCTTAATATTTAAATTCTTAATATGTGTTGACGACATCCGTAGTCCAGTGGCTAAGACTCTTGACTCACAATCCAGAGGTCGCGGGTTCGAACCCGGCGTGCGCAAATAAATTTTATTTGATTAATTTGTGTTATTTCACAATTAATTTATTAAAAATAATATAAAGTATATTTGCGGCACGTTCCAGAGTGGAAGATACTATCAGTATCGCCCTGGTGTAAGACCACCATTCAGAATTGAAACGTTGCTTGAAAATGGCTTTAGCCGTGTTTGGTGACCAGATCTGAATAGCCAGGTACTTCCCAACCTTCCTCTTCACCACCTCCTTCCCCTCCCCACTACCATCAGCCTCACAACATACCCCAATTGGGGATGCCATAGTCTCACTGGCTCCAGACGGGAGCAGTTGATATTCTTGTGCGGTATTCATTGTAAAAAAAAAATATATATGTATATAATTTTTTTCTTCTAAATTGTATTAGTTTTTTATTGGTGCTGCTCTTATTGTATATTTTTTTAAATCTATAATATTCTAAACCTTACGAATTTCATTCTTGTTTATTCTGTTTTATTGGCTTGTAATACATATAATTAATATTGTAAGCCTATAAGCACATACTGGCTTTTCTATTTTATACTTTCTTCTACTTACTATTTGGGGCATATATTGATTCTGTAATTATATTTTTTTATCATCTCATTACTACCTATTTAGCTAATTTGAACTAAATTGTATTATGTACATTTATATGTTGTGCTTATGAAAATTACACATTATATATTTATCATATTATACTTAAATACTGTAAAAATTTGTAAAATTTTCATATAATAGCCCATGGCGTTAATAAAAAATAATAATTAAAAAAATAAACTTATCCAAATCCCGTGACAATTACGGAATGGAACGAATAATTTATATATGCATAAAAAGACAACGACACGCGTTGTTCGTATATTGAATTACTCCTTTATAATCGCCTTTACTCCTTTAGCAAAATAATTTGATGTAAAGGAAATAAATTAATCAATTAACTTGTGGCATAACTAGAACCTTTCAGGAAAGATAAGATTAATAATGGTGGAACATGAAATGCGCTTGACGGTAAACTAATTACTCTTTGCGTCTTCTCCACATCGAACGTTCTTCACGGAACGTACGATCTTACGAAGAGTACATATGTTGAAACCCATATAACAGCGCACATATTTTTGTGGATTGAAACACCTTCTTTGAGGATAAGAATGAGGTTTTAATCAGGAGAAGCCACAATCAGCAAGACGAAGACAGGAGCTCAGGGAGGAATTAGTCTAGCGGTGAACGTTCTTGATGGACGGAGATACTTAACGGTGACTAGCTTTGATTTGTTTTCATCAATCAATTATTTTTTCCTGGGGGCTGATATTTGAGTCAGTATTGTTCGTATTTTCGGTTTTTGTGCTGCTTCCCAGAGTTCATTTAGATTAGACCTATGCTATTTCTTTCCAATCCTAATTTATTTTTTCCTCCTACTACTCCTATGAATAATATAAACCCATTTAATATAAATAAATAAACTAAACTAGATTCGTTTGGTTGAATGGCTAAATGGAGTTTGTATATTGAGCAGCTTTTTGCTTTTTTACGCTCGTTTTCTATTAATTTCTAATATCTAATTTATTTATTCTTTTCTTCACAAAAACAATTTAAATTAAACCAAAACATTGTGCAAACGATGAAAATTGCAAAAATGTTGTTCTCATATGTAATCATAACTTAATTGATAGATCGTACTTAAAAAGTTTGGTAATTTATGTCGTTTTCGATAATCTATTACTTGGTCCAGTACTTACTTGGTTTCGAAATACTTATAGTTTTTTAATTTTACTTTTTACTGAATTTTACAATAGAATTTCTCATCCAAAGTTATCAGTACCACGTTTATTTAGATTGCAATGTTATGCACATGGTATGTAGCTATCGAGATCAAGAAATGTTGTTTTCACACTTCGAGTTCCTATTTCATGTTTTTATTCCGCGTGTATATTTTGTAAATATATACGCTACATATCATGAGAACTATACGAATATATAATCACATATATTATTACTCGTGAGAATTATACGTGTTAATTGTATGACTGTCCACACAATCAAATGGTCTAAGTGGGAATAGTGTACAACGATTCCGTCTGTTTGCGTTGCTCTTCACCCTTCGATGAATGTTCTTCATAGAGTGAATGTACTTCATAGAGTGAATGTATCAATGTCGTTTTGCTCCTCCAAAATGATAGTGATCTCACTTTTATAGAGAGTTAAATACTTTATTTTAGTCTGCAACAATTACATAAGTTTTAGAATTTTATTTAATAATATTATATCTCACATTTGTCACAAAGTTACCAAATTCCCAAATACTTATATCAAAAGTATTTTTTGTGTAAAGGGCACTTACTCCAGACGGATGAGACTACTTTTTTTTCACATAAGTTCCACAGAGGAGGCCATGAGGAAAACAATTCCCCTCAGGGCCTATGACGTCTTTAAAAATGCTGTGTGGAGGGTATTTTTAGGAAAAGGAAGGAGAGGGAGTCGTAAAAGGCATGAGGGATGGGTAGGATCTGGGGGTCAGCGTGTCCAGGAGCGACGGACGCATACAATCCCTATCACTGCGGGCAAGGCGATGTTCCGATGGTCCTGCTGGAGAAGTCTACAGGTCTTCATCAACCAGTCTCTCCATATCCGACCCGCAACGCAGTTAGTAGGCAGACGCATCCGCCGCCAACATCCGAACAAACCTCACCCCTTGAACCCGGGCAACTCTGCTAAGTCACCATACATAGCGAACAACTTGGGGTGATCTATGGCAAAGGAGTTGGTTATCCAATAAATACCTGGGCGGCGGTACCCATACCCGCCTCCCAAATTGATAAACTAAACTTTTATTGATTACTTAAGGTACTTGGACCTTTGTGCGGTATTAACATATAAAAAAAATAATCGCTTAAAAATTGGTTAAAAACATGGCTGTCGTTGAGTACACAAGTGCAAAAATTCCCACAAATCGTTATGGATTCAATTTCTCTGGTAGCAAATTAATCCATCGTTGCACAAGCAGCATTTTCCGCTTATATTATTGGAAATTTGAGATTTTTCAAAATATTGTTAGGTTATTCGTAACGCGGAAACGTTCTTCTTTATTTTTTTTTAAATCTGTAACCATGCTTACGAAATAATTGACATTATTAGGTTAAAAACTTAGATCAAGGATTTGTTTTTCATTATCTCTGTTATAGTTTTCGTTCTAGAAAATGAAGCATCGTTGAGATTGTGAGCGCTAAGGGTGGAGGTTTAACAAGAAGGGTGGTGTTGGGGGAGGCACATTACCTGGGTGATATTGGATGAGCGAAGAGGTGGCGATTAATTCAATTAAAAACCTTGTCTTTCTCCGCTTTCTTTTCAGAAGCAAACAGCCCCTTGTACAAATTCTCTAATGAAAACACTTTGATCAAAAGGACCTTGTATGTGTTATTTTAAACCTTATACATCTTTGTTGTGTTCACCAATTGTTGTATTCACACAATCAGGTTCTCCAACTCGTCTTGGAAGGAATGCTTTGGAATAATAGAGTTCTTTATGTTAATCTGGATTTATTATTACTTCGCGTATTACAAATCGTCGCCTCAGTTCTTAATTGTCCAAACGACCATTTTAGTTTTTGTTCAATCCCGACTTTAAAACTAAAAATAAAGCATAAACAATGATATTTTATTACTTAACTAAGAATTATTTAAACTTATCAAACCTTTACGTTTACGGAAATAGCTTTATCGTAAACACCTAGCATAATTTTTCATTGAAATAATGAAAGAAAACTTTCTCCTCCTACATAATTTTCAAATGGTCGATTGGACAATTAAGAACTGAGGCGACGAAATGTTGTGACTGCGACTAGTCGATCTAACTAGAAGCTAGTTAGAATGAATCTGAATTATGTGAGCCCCTGCTACCTGCACCCTGGCCCTCGGCCCCTTTGGAGCAAACACTTTGAATTTAATTAACCACCAGTTCTAATTTCAAGATCTGTTTTACCGGCTTTAATAGGACCGCCAAAAATAGCATATTTTTTATACAACGTAATATAGTATGATTCTGATCAGAAAACAGGTAATAATATATACTTTTACATGTTTTAACTCGCTTTTTGATGTGAAGCTTCCCCGATTGGGGTATGTTGTGAGCCTGAACATAGTGGGGAGGGGAAGGAAATAGGAAAGAGGAACGTGGGGAAATACCTGGTCATTTAGATCTAGTCACCAAATACGACTTAAGTATTTAAGCAACAATTAATTCTGAACGGTGATTTTACGCCAGGGCGATACTGAGAGTATCTTCCACTCTGGAACTTTAAGCAAATGTACTATTCATTATTATTATTATTATTAACGAATGAATTGTGAAATGACACAAATTAAACGAGTAAAATTTACTTACGCATGTCGAGATTTGAACCCGTGACCTCCGAACTGCTAATCGAGAGCCTCGAATCTGGAGGCCGTGAAAATAGAATAAACATACACCCGCATTTTAATTTTTTAACCAACTTTGCTTCCTTTTTCTAGAAATATAAAATAAAAATACTAAACTTATATGAAATATTAGGTATTGCTCTTGTTTCTTAAACGACTTCGAAAAGGAGGAGGTTATCAATTCGACGGTATTTTTTTTTTATGTTTGTTACCTCAGAACTTTCGATTGGGTGAACCGATATTGATTATTATTTTTTTATTAAAAAGCTGGTGCTTTCTGTGTGGTTCCATTTTAATTTGGTTTAGTTCTGATAATGGGATCCATGAGAAAACGATTTATGTCTTAAATTTGCAATAAGTATGTGCGCGACAATTGGACGAATAACTCAATATTACGCCAACAGATTTCGATGATTCTTTTTTTGAAGTAAAACTTCTTTACGCACGCTTGTCACTAAAAATCAAAAAATAAACAAAAATTTTAACAAAACAGAAAACGAATTAAAAAATGCACTAAAAATTAATTAATAATTTCGTACAATTGTTATTTTTGGAGTCGGTGTCAGCCAAGATCTCCATATCTCACCTATAACTACCTATGTATTTAGTTACCTTGGCTGACACTGTTTATCTAGAAATATTAAAATACTAAACTTTTACGAAATATTAGGTATTGTTCTTGTTTTTTAATGTACTCAGATTTGGAATAATTAAAAAAATTTCAATGTAAAAATTCAACTTCTGTGAAAGTTCCATTTTAAAGTTCTATTATTATTTCATAATGGACAGGTTATTTCACATTACTTGGATAATAACAGAATTTGAATAGAACTGATAATAACTTGAAAAATTTACTTTTCATTGTACAAATTCTGTGAAACAACAAGTCCTTAGTTTTTTTTCAATTTTTTTAAACGTACATTAATTTATATAAAATTAAATTGATATGGTTAATTAACTCCCAAATAAAATTTAATTAGTTGTCTGGCAAAAAAATATATATCTTCTTACATTTTTTTTTCTTTCGCCTTTTAATAACTTATGAAAAAAGGCTTTAACAATAATTATCCTTAAAAACAGTAGGCATAACTGATAAATTTCAAAGGATTTAAAAAAAAAACTCAAAAACCTTGGAATTTCTGGCAAACCTATAGGAAATTCAAATGTTATCAAAAGGTTTAGGTTAAGCACTGAGGGTGTATTGGTTCCATAATATCTACACATATTCAAGTAGTGGAGACCTAGATTTATCTCCAAAGGAAATCGATTGCATTGTCTGCGTGAATTTGGTCCTACATATACTAAGCCTTGATTTGTTCTGAAGAGTAAGTCTATATCCGCAGTGGGATTTAAACTTATTCTCTAGCCGGACCGAAATCCAATTCGCCCGGCCGTCGAACCGTTGTAGTAAAAACTACAATTATCAATTACGTAATATATAACATCTAGACTCGCCATTGTCTCACACATAAGATAGAATGTGATGAGTAAGAAACACACTTATGTTTTGAGTAAATTCTTAATTCAAGAGTTATTAATGCATGATAAAGATAGACATTCAATTAGTATTTTTACGAGAGATGGGAAGGCTGATAGAGATATTGAAAGAAGGGTGAATGCCGTTAACTCCATTAATGGACGACTGAATGCCGTTGGCGCTAATAAAAAACTGTCAAAAGAAGCGAAGCTAGCAGTCCACAATGGAGTCCTGGTACCTACCCTGATGAATGGCAGTGAGGCATGGAACTGGCAGAGGAAAGATGAAAGTAAACTGAATGCTGTTGAAATGAGATCCCTGAGGCGTATGTGTGGTAAAACAATGTATGATTGTGTGAGAAATGTGGATATCCGCAAAGAATGTAAGGCTGATGTAAGCATAATGAGTAATATTAAGAAAGGAACCCTCAGATAGATAGGCATGTAGAACGAATGAACGAAGAAAGTAGTGTAAGAAGAATATACGACGCAAATGTGAATGGTAGAAGAAGTCGGGGACGTCCGAGGAAGACATGGCACGATCAAGTGAATCAGATACTTGAGTCGGGCCATGTCAAAAGTCAGAATAATAGAAGATAATGTATGAGACGATGTATGAATGTGAGTGAGGCAAAGGTGTGTGTCAAGACCAAGTTGTTTGGCGGTCCGTCCTCTCTGCCTACCCCTGTGGGGAAACGGCGTGATGGTTAGTTAGTTAGTTTCAATTAGGGAGGCGGAAATGGGTACCGCTGCCCCGGGAACTTTTATTGGATAACTAACACCTTTGCCATAGGTCACCCTAAGTGATTCGCTACGTTTGGTGATTTAGCAGGGGTGCCCGGGTTCATGGGGTGAGGTTTGTCTAGGTCTTGGAGGCGGATGACCAGGACAAACTGAACCACAGATTCCTACCCACCCTTTAAACCGTTTTCCTTCCCAGAACTCTCCTCTCCTTTCTTTCCTTAAAAAAAACTTCTCCACACAGATGAAATAGGCCCTCAAGGAAATTATTTTCCTCAGGGCCTCCTGTGTGGAGCACACTTTTAAAAACAAAAAATACATTCAAATAATGTGTGTGTATGATCGATATAGATATAGGACTGAGAAGCGATATCGTATTTGAGCCGAATACTTCATTCTACATCACAGGTGTGCCTGAGATGCCAAGACACGCTTCCTCGCTTACATTAAGACGAATGCGAAATGCTTTATGAGACGAACTACTGTCCTAGGTTGTCCTTCTTAATTAATTACTTAATTATTGCTACGTTTGCCTTCTTAATTTCTCTAATGGCGCTTAATATTAGAGGAACTTGTTACGATACGCCCCTGAAGCGAGTAAATACGAGAGCACAGAACGCAGCACAAGTCCACACGGCTCGGCCGCCGCCTCTCCCCGCCCCGTATCCTGTTTCTCCTTGCCTCTCCCCCGTGCCCTGCCACTCGGCATTCCCGCTGCGCTCGCCACAGAAGAGATCTGAGCGCCTTTGAGAACGCACGCTCGCGGCTCACTTGCAGCCGGCGGACCCAATTCAATGGGGCCGCGATGTATTATTGAAATACTTTTCAGTAGAATCAGTCTTTTGCCACTATAGTTCGGTCTATTTAGACTACGAAAGTGCCTGATGAAGCTGCCACATGAGACGAGGTTCCTGCCAACCTACATGTAAGCTGTATCTTGATTTCCTCCTTAAATGTTGTCCGTAATTCAGTGAAATGTAGGGCCCCCGCGGAAATCACGACTCGGAGAGTTTCGTTTTGAGAGAGAGTCAGAGAGAGTTAAACACTTTAGCTAGGTTTGTGTAATTTGCTTTTCTTGTAATTGAATTGTACTGTAGAAACCTATGTATGTGTTTGAGTTTACAATACATGTCTAAATGATTTAACATTGTTATTATTCTGCTACGGCGGGAGGATTGTTGACCAGTGAGGATCCCGTGGGTCACCGGAGGATGGAGAGAAGTTCCCTAGCCTTGAGCTGCCCACCCCCCTGAATAGAGAGTACCATAGTCCCGCTGAGAGCTAGTCAGGGACGTGTTTTGGGCCCTGGTGTTGGTTTAGAAGCCGACATCGAGGCACCCTAACAATTGGCGCATCAACGTGGAGCCTGGAATTTTTTTTCTCTCTATCCCGGTCGCTTTGCGGGACCTTCCTTTGTCGAAATCCTTCCCGCATAACAACTATTTTGTAAACATTAATTATGCCTTGTTATTCTACAGTGAATCCTGTGAAAAAACCACAGAAACCAATATGTAAATTAGATCCATAACGGATCTGACTGGAATTATAAATTGCATCGCAAGTTGAAACAACGGCCATTTTGAGTACCCGAAACGCCGCGAATCTGATTGCGCACGCGTCACCAAACAGCGAGCGCGTAGCAACAGCAATCCGCGCCAAATCCAACGGCCTTTGTTTCACGCGATATTCCGGATTGTGCGCGCAAATGCCTTGTTCCCGCCGATATCCTAACCGACTGTTGCTAGGCTGCGTTTTAAATCCAAACCGTTTTTTTATGACTGAACCGGGATACCAACAGAAATCATTGATTCTGGAACCCCAGTTATTTTGCGAATTCCTTAATGAAAATTTCGGACTTACGTATTTTTATTATTTCTGCACAATATACCAATTGGCCCACTTGTGTCTGTCAAATTAGTACAATTTAATGTTTCTCCAAATGGACAAAATAATGACTTTCTTTCCCCATTGTACATTATAGGTACTGTTTTTTTTTCAGCATAAGTGAAAGTGAATTGTGTTTTTTCCCTTACATAAGTGAAAAGTGGAATAATAATAAAGCCAATGACTGATTCCATGAATAAATAAAATAATTTTAATATGGTTGGATGCAATAAACCCCATATTCAGTCATTTTCATCCGGAAGTTTGTCCTTTATTTGCCAGAAATGTGCCTTTTGTGAACTTTAGTGCCTTTCTCAGTGCAAAGTGTTTTGTGAAAATAAAAAACCTGTTTTCTAAAGGTCAGTCCTGGCAAAATTTTTCTAAAATAAATAAATACTTGTGAATTTCACAGTTTTCTCAAAAGTGGTCAGTGAAATACAAAAACCTTTACCACTAAGGTCTTTCCACGCAAAATTTTTTCTCGTCTGCCTCTCCTTGACAAGAATTCTGGTGTCATGTATACAAAACACATTTGGAAGTGCCAACAGTGATCACCAAGTGAAAAGTGCCTCACAAAAATTAATTTTTGCGCTTTCTAAAGGAAACCCCTGGCCAATTTTTTTTCTTCTCCTCACCACCCAGGAAACTCGCAATGGAGGACAAGCAAGCTATTACACCATCCAACTTGGGTACCATTCCCAATGTGCATAGTTTATCCAAAGCCCACTTACAAGCTGCTTTAAGGGATAGAGGACTCTCGCCATCAAGCAAATCTAAATCTACATTGAAGGCATATGCACTTTTATTCAACAAAAAGTACATTAGGAGAATAAATCTCGCCCCCTCCAACGAAAATAATTCATGTTCGGCTACGCAAGTTTTGGATAATCTTGACAAAGAACCTACGCCGCATGTAATGATAAAACAGGACGTCGCACCCATCTTGACACAAGATAAAACTTACGATTTATCCTCTTGGAAAGTCAAATATAATGGCGTCTCCGATGTGCTGGATTTCATTGACCGTATTGAAGAAACGGCTACAATCAAAAATATCCCATTCGAGATTCTACGGAGAAACTTTATAGAACTCATCTCCCCAGAATTAATTCCGTGGCACCGCATCCAAAAGACTAAATGCAAAGATTGGAATAAACTCAGAGCTGCCCTAATCTCTAGCTTTGGAAAAAAGGAGGCCCAGCACCGGATCAAACTATCTCTACTATCTATTAAACAACTAGTAGATGAACCTGTGGCTACATTCATAGAAAGGGCTGAGTCCATCAACATCAAGCTTTCACATCCTGTTCCGGAAGCTGAACTATTACCAGTCATAACTGATGGCCTTTTAAGCAAATACGAGAACATCATCACCTCACAGAAAATTGCATCCCTGGCCCAGCTAAACGAAGTCTGCCTCCTCCTGGAATCGTACCAGGATAGGAAAAACATAAAGAATGTGTCGAATAATGTGGTTGTGCCAAGCCGTTCGTCTGGTTTAAAGCCAGAATTCGACAACAAAAAAGTGTGCTCCTTTTGCAAAAAAGTAGGCCACCTGGCCGCTACTTGTTTCAAGCAAGCAAGACTTCTGGAATCCAAGGAACCCCGAACCTCCAAGAGACACCACTCTAGGGACCGCTCTCCTCCACGCGACGAACTGCGCAACATTTTCAAGAAATCAAGGCACAATGCAGAAAGGTTACAAAACCCAAGCGATGTCAGACCTCAGGTGGATTTCTCCAAGCCCCCACCAAATTTCTACATGAAGAGGCCAAAAAACTAAATAATAACCTCTCAGGTACCCATTCTGAACCAAGGTCTAAAGAATGGACTGATTGGTTATCACACATTAAGTATTTTAACCAGACCTTAAATGTTTCCTCGGTTTGTTGCAAACAAGCTAAAGATGGGAGACCCTATGCTCTTTTCTCTGTTAACAATGTGCCCTTTTCCGGATTACTTGATAGCGGTGCATCTGTCAGCTGTCTTGGCAACAATGCTCACCTGCCTTTTGTTAACAGTGATTTTAAAATTTCGCCACAAACAACATACCTGACGACTGCGGATAATGTTTCCCAGCCGGTCATCGGTACCCTTGCACTGCCAATTAATTGTAACAATAAAATAATTACAATCAATTTTCTAATAGTGCCCTCTATATCCCAGAATTTCATCCTTGGCGTTGACTTCTGGAAGGCTTTTAACGTTGCTCCCCAAGTATTTAATACTCTTGGCGAAACCTCCACTGCTGCTCAAATTAGTGAGATCCGCACAATAATACCTCACGAAAATTTAAGCACGGACCAAGCTCTCCAACTAAAGGAAATGGTCAATAAATTCGAATCAATATCTTTCGAAAAATGTGGATTGGGTTTGACAAATTTGGTAGAACACCACATTAAAACCAATGGCCCACCCATAAAGCAACGTTATTACAACTTAGCCCCCCAAAAGCTTAAACTTTTGGAAAAAGAACTTGATGAAATGTTAAAAATGGGTGTGGTGGTTCCCAGCAGAAGTGCATGGACCAACCCAACTCTTTTGGTTTCTAAAAAAGATGGCTCCGCACGTTTCTGTCTCGACAGTAGACGTTTAAATTCTTGTACGGAAGCTGACGCATACCCCTTACCTTACGTCCACGCGACCTTAGACAAACTGCGCAACGCCAAGTTCATCTCCTCTGTTGACCTAAGCAAAGCTTTTTGGCAAATACCTTTGGACGCAGAATCGTGTGAAAAAACTGCTTTCGTTGTACCTGGTAGGGGAATGTTCCATTTTAAAAGATTACCCTTTGGTCTAAAGAACAGCCCCGCCGAATTACAAAGACTGATGGACAAACTCTTCGGTCCTGAAGTCGATAACAGCCTGTTTTGTTACCTTGACGACCTCATCATCGTCAGCGACACCTTTGAAAAACACCTATTAATGTTGGAAAAGGTTTTTCAACAACTCAAGTTCGCTGGTTTAACCATCAACTTGAAGAAGTCTGAATTCTGTAAGTCCCGTTTACGTTATTTGGGATTCATTGTCGACGAAAAAGGTCTAAGAACAGACCCCGCTAAGGTGGAAGCCATGGCAAATTTTCCCCGACCCAAAAACGCGAAAGAAGTCAAAGGTTTCCTTGGACTTGCAGGTTACTACAGAAGATTCATCAAAGACTTTTCCACAATTGCAGCCCCCTTAAATAAAATTACCGGCACCCGTAAAGGTGTCAGCAACTTCCGATGGTCTGCTGAAACTGAAGAAGCGTTTACAACTTTAAAAAATGCCCTTCAAAAAGCCCCCGTTCTGAATTGCCCGGATTTTGCACTCTCTTTTACCCTCCACACGGATGCCTCCAACGTAGGAATCGGTGGAGTCCTAACTCAAGAATTCCCAGATGGCGAACACCCTGTAGCGTATTTTTCCCGTACACTAAATAAACACGAGAAAAACTACGGAATTACCGAAAAGGAGTTATTGGCTGTATTGGATTCTGTTCACCATTTCCGCGGTTACATAGACGGTAGCAAATTTACTGTAGTCACAGACCATAGTAGTTTGAAATGGTTGATCTCTTTAAGTAATCCCTCCGGTAGACTCGCTCGTTGGGCCTCCCGTTTGTCTCAATTCAATTTTGATGTTGTACACCGTAAAGGCGCGGACAATATTGTTCCTGACGCTCTTTCAAGAATTGAATTGGCTTCATTAAATGTTGACACAATTGCCCCCCCTCCACCCACAAAAGATGAATGGTACTTGAAAATCTTCGAAGGTTGTAAAAATAATCAACAAAAGTTTCCTAATTTTATCATAAAAGAAGGACAACTATACCGTAATTGCAAGGCACCACTATCCATCCTCGAAGATTACTCTTGGAAACTTGTCGTTCCCCTCGAAGGAAGAGAACAAATAATAATTGACAATCATAGTGCTCCCGACTCTATACACCCAGGAACTTTCAAGACGTATAAAAAGATTTCCTTGAAGTATTACTGGCCTGGTCTTTTCAAACAAATTCGCAATTACATCTCTAAATGTGAAACTTGTAAAGCTTATAAACATAGCACGGCAGCACCTGCCGGCCTAATGGGTAACCCCAAACGCGCCGACAGACCCCTACAGTCATTGTCAATGGACCTCGTCGGACCTTTTCCTCGAAGTTATGCCGGACACATGCACATACTTAGTGTAGTGGATGTTTTCACCAAATTCTGTTGGATCTTCCCTTTAAAAAGAGCCAACGCGTCCGCCATCATCAAACTTCTGGAAAAACACATTTTTATACCTTACGGAACACCCAGAACCGTAATTGTTGATAACGGAAAACAGTTTATTGCCCAGGAATTCAAAGAATTTCTTGCCAAATACGGAATCAAGGACATTTATTATAACACCTTGTACACTCCCCAAAATAACACTGTCGAACGTTACAACCAAACAATCAACACAGCTCTAGCTATTCTAGTTGATAAAGACCAACGCACTTGGTGTAAAAACCTAGATAAAATTCAGGCCGCTATGAACAACACTGTTAACCTGGCCACTGGTTACACACCTTTCTTCTTAAAACACGGTATGGAACAAGTCGTCCATGGTTCTCTACATAGGGACACAAACTTTCCTACGTCATCTGCCACCACAAGCAACCCTACCGCAGACTATGCCCATCGCTTGGAAGAACTGTCGGCCATTTACAGTGAAGTCACTGATGCTTTGCTCCTGGCTCACCAAAAGAGTGCGGACAGATATAACTTACGTAGAAAACATGTCACCTTCAATACAGGAGACATAGTTTGGAGAAAGAACAACACACTTTCCCAAGGAGCCATGTATTTCTCTGCCAAGCTGGCACCACGTTTCGTGAAGGCCAAAGTCCTAAGGAAAATATCAGACCTAGTGTACTCCTTGTCTGACTCATCTGGAAAGCACATTGGTAATTACCACATTAAGGACATTGTAAAGTCTGGAAGTGAGGAGTCAAGTAAAACTGCCCCCACTATCTCAGCAAACGTAAAATGATCCAGTATGTATCACATTTTTTTTGTAAGCTTACAGAGTCTTACTACGTCAGGCGTGTATTGTGTCAATCACATGCCCATCGTTTCGTAAATGAAACAAGTTGTAAATTATTTTGTAAATTAATGCGTACTCTCCTTGAAGTTACTTTCAAATGTTGTTTTTGCACTGTTTTTTCTTTCCCTCACGGCAATTTTTCCTTTTATTTTTTTCACCTGTTCTAAAACTGATCACTTTGGAACGGAGACACTTTTCGAGTTTCAATGTTTGGGAAGTCGCGAGCCCATTTATTGTCTCAACACGTACACTACGCAATGTTCATGCCACGTCATACCCTGCCTTGTCATGTAATTTTGTAATTTTTCTCCTATTTTTTGTTGCATTTTTGTCGTGTGGAAAGGAACTTTCTCACCTGTTTATTTTGTTCATGTAAAGTAGTTGACAATTGCCCATCGGCGTGTCGTTCTAGAAGTCGGGTTTTGTAAATTCCAAAGTGTTAAATTCCGACTCAGAACCAGTTAACTATTTTTACAATTTTTCCTTTTATCTTGTTCATCATGAGTTGTAAAACCTTCCGAGGTATCTCTAGCATGAAAATCAAACAGTGGTTACTTACATAGTCGCCCCTCGTGTATATAAGTTTTTTTCAATTTTTTCCTCTTAAATTAAAAATTGATGGCGTCCTACCCAAATTCATGCTCATGTACCCAAATTGGATATCGAAACGTCCATTTTGGAACTTGTATTTATAAAACCAATGATTGGTCTTTATAACCCTGTATATAAATCAATTTGGCTCGTTTCAACTAAAGTACGTAAAACCGAATCATCCGGTCTTTGGTTGTTATAACAAAACCACTGCCTTTTTGTTATTTTGTTTTTTTGCTTGTACGTTACGTATGTCTTATATGACACGTTTCAACCCTACGAGACAGGTTAATAAAACCTTATGGTCATCCTGATTTTGGAATTCACAACTTTTAGGTGTTCATTTAACCAAGTATTTGCAACCCAAATTGCACATAACCTGGTATGTTTGTAACTGCACAAAGGGTATGTAAAACCGTAATTGGTCCCTTTTCTTTGGTCTTCCTCACTGCAGGTTGCCACAACAGACAGTATGTAAAACCATTATAGGTCTGTCTTTGTTTTAAATACTTGGTGTAAGTAGAATTATACTCTGCCATCACCCTTGTATTTTGTAACACATGAAGTAGCATCAAATTGTCTATCTTCTCTGTCGTACGCTCTTGGGCTACGGAGTTAGTTAATCTAACGAATCTTTATAAAATGTGTTAAAATCAAGCATCATTAACGTTTATTGTGTTGTATTTAAACGTAACCCTGTTACATTATAGGAGAGATCCTTAGAACATCCACCGTCATAGGAGGGATCCTTAAAATACCTGCCACGATACGAGAAGTTCGTCATAATCACTTTTGCTCATAGCTAAATATTATTGAGTTGGTCGTGTGACACATTTGTCATGAGTACCGTTTTTGTATTTTGGTCGTGTGTCATTCATTTGTCATGAGTACCGTTTTTGTATTTTGGTCGTGTGTCATTCATTTGTCATGAGTACCGTTTTTGTATTTTGGTCGTGTGTCATTCATTTGTCATGAGTACCACTTGTATGTATAATTGTGTACAACCCTTGTACACGAGACGTGAAGACGTAATAACAATACTTACCGTGATTCGTGCGAACGACATAATATCGGCCTTGCCATCTTCTTTAAGAGGCATTGTATAAACTCTTGACTTCTGTCTATAATTAAGTTTTATCTTGTATGTACTTACATGTTCTTATACACTATACGTGGAGACGTTAAAACACTTACCATGAGTCGTGCGAACGAAATAATATCAAACCTTTTGTGTGCGATCTACGAAATGTAGTCCACAACCCTTTGTTGTCATTCAACGCCAATGCCCGTGGACCTCCTGTTTTTTTTTACTTCTTTGCAAAAAGGAAAGAAGCCCAGGAGTATCTACTATCCCAAAAGGACTAGTTTGTAGCTTCACTGCTAACTATGGGGCATAGTGCTGTGGGAGTTAATCGATTGAGCACAAAACCACCCAACTCGTTGTCTGGGGAACGGATAAGAAAACCCCCAGGTTTGTGAAATTGGAGCAAGGGTCTGTCTTTTCTCACAATCACGCAGGAGTTTTTAAAATGACCCCTAATCTTTTGCCCAATACACGCAAAAGATTAGTCTCTTTGATAATGTGTATTCAAATTTCTCCTCATCCTTTTAACAATTGTAAAGAGTCAGGAAATCTGCTGGTCGATCATGTTTCATTCTCACATGGAGTTTGAAGTGGAAATTAGTCCAGTCTCTAGCAAATTTCGTCACTCAACTCCTCTCCTTTTCCTTTCCTTTCTCCTCACCATCATGTTCTCAGGTATATGTTATGAAGAGGAAAATCTGTTGTTAACCATAATTCGCCCTCACTGGGAGTGCGAATCGGTAAATTAACCAATTATCAGCAGGCTTTCTCCTTCACTCTCTGCATATGTCTC
Organism: Limnephilus lunatus; assembly: GCA_917563855.2. Lineage (NCBI taxonomy): Eukaryota > Metazoa > Arthropoda > Insecta > Trichoptera > Limnephilidae > Limnephilus > Limnephilus lunatus. The sequence continues at coordinate 79,489,009 of OU830597.1, read as the reverse complement.
ACCTTTTGTTCTTTTTCTCAATTTTACGAAACACATTCATGAATGTTGGATATGTACGATATGCACTTGGCGTACCGTCTGTCTCCTTTTGACAACCTTTAATCATGAATTGGTTTCTCTGCTTTTACCGTGACTCATTCACGACTTCTTTGTCTTGTTCGTTGAAATTCTACAAAAATGTTACCACCTTTATGTTAACATAGGCCATGGAAGGCCGGTTGTTTTTTTAACCAAGACATATTGTCACTCGGCAAACGCCAAGTCATCCTGGTAAAGGAAAATGTTCATGTAATCACAATTTAGTTAGAAAACTCTCTCTTCGTCACTCTCTGGGTCGGTGGTTAAAACTTCGTTTATTTCATTATCTGGACACATTTTGTTTCTCTCCAAACCTTTTCTTCATTGGTCCCTAGATAGGTAAACTTCAAGAATTTTGCTCTAATAATAATTTCTCCCGGATTAAAAAGAAGCCCAGGCGGATGTCATCACCAACAGCTAAGCTGAGCTCCACTTCCTGACAGCACGCGCTGTGGTTACTAGGTCCCTCCTGCTGCCATTTTTCTACGCATTTGTTCCTGAAAGCACAGACCATACCGCTCATATGTATGTTGTTTTGTCGTGCCACAGCAAGTTGAGTTGTCCCACTATACATTATGACACTCTGAACCACCTTTTGGGCACGCTAGCTCCTAGGTTTGTTCTTACTCTTGCTATCAATGCCAACCATGTCGTCTCTTGCGCTGTCATGCAGTGACGCATATATCGTCATGTGTAAACCATCATTACCTTGACTTCCAGTATTCGCTGAATGCGTACCAATACAAGTTATGTTGAGCTACACTATGCTTCAATAACCATTATATACGATCCGTGTTTACCTTAATAACACTTTAGGATTCGTACTGGCATGTCTGCAGACACTGGATTCTCCTCCTCAATGACCTCTGTAACCATAGTCGCGGCACAGCAACCACAGTCTCCACTTCATGAACTTCGACGTCTTCGACAAAACCAAGTGTTTTCTAAGGCCCAAGTGTACTTTTGAGTGTTATCTCAAAGGGGTCTGATTACAGTGATAATGTAATCCTTAGAATCTGTGAAACCACGTCCTCCTCTTCGAAATTCTCCGAAACCAAACAAATCCACGCTTCGCAAACTTAGCTCCCAGACCAATGAAACTTTAGAATCACACAGGCATTTTTGTTCTTCGATTGTACAAATATGAATTGTTATTTTTCAATTGCATAACCATGTATTGTTATTTTGTTCAATTGCATAACCATGTATTGTCATCTTTCAATTGCATAATCTTGTATGTTGTTTCACACCATGTACTTTCACCAAAACTGTTCTTTTCCAAACATTGTATGTACCCCTCACCCATTCCCTACAAACATTGTGACCTAAACTATAACATAAATTGCATGTTCTAGCTAGGCATCTCTCAAGCAACGAATCTCTCAAAAACCCCAATGAAAGTTTAAGAGGATTTTTTTTTCCTACAGCTCCATTGCCACGTCGCTTTTTTTTCAAGCGCGGGGGGAAGTGTTACGATACGCCCCTGAAGCGAGTAAATACGAGAGCACAGAACGCAGCACAAGTCCACACGGCTCGGCCGCCGCCTCTCCCCGCCCCGTATCCTGTTTCTCCTTGCCTCTCCCCCGTGCCCTGCCACTCGGCATTCCCGCTGCGCTCGCCACAGAAGAGATCTGAGCGCCTTTGAGAACGCACGCTCGCGGCTCACTTGCAGCCGGCGGACCCAATTCAATGGGGCCGCGATGTATTATTGAAATACTTTTCAGTAGAATCAGTCTTTTGCCACTATAGTTCGGTCTATTTAGACTACGAAAGTGCCTGATGAAGCTGCCACATGAGACGAGGTTCCTGCCAACCTACATGTAAGCTGTATCTTGATTTCCTCCTTAAATGTTGTCCGTAATTCAGTGAAATGTAGGGCCCCCGCGGAAATCACGACTCGGAGAGTTTCGTTTTGAGAGAGAGTCAGAGAGAGTTAAACACTTTAGCTAGGTTTGTGTAATTTGCTTTTCTTGTAATTGAATTGTACTGTAGAAACCTATGTATGTGTTTGAGTTTACAATACATGTCTAAATGATTTAACATTGTTATTATTCTGCTACGGCGGGAGGATTGTTGACCAGTGAGGATCCCGTGGGTCACCGGAGGATGGAGAGAAGTTCCCTAGCCTTGAGCTGCCCACCCCCCTGAATAGAGAGTACCATAGTCCCGCTGAGAGCTAGTCAGGGACGTGTTTTGGGCCCTGGTGTTGGTTTAGAAGCCGACATCGAGGCACCCTAACAAACTATGAAAATAATTGTATTTTTAAAATAATTATTAATTTACTAATGACATATTATTCCTTGGCTTTTACTTTTTTCAAAACATTATCTCAACACACACGAGGTCGTTTTGGCACTTTTACTACTTACTAGTAAGACCCAACTTTATGTGACTCTTGCAGTTGAATTCTACAACTGCAAAAACGAAAACAATACAATTGCCTTGTCTTTGGCTTACCACATTGAGATTTCCACCATGCGTCGATATATTATAATATATAACATCATTGACTTTTTTATTATATCCTGACAAAGGTGACTATGAAAGCTAAATCAGTGATAAACATTAAGAGAAACAGCTGCTCGACTTTTTTCATACAAAACTTATTTATTTATTTGAGGCCAAAATACCCAACCAAACTGACATATTATAGTTTTTTTTAATGTGTAACAAATATCTTGTGAATATGTGAGCAATTATGCAGGGTGATTCCTAACATTTTTTTGAATTAAAAAATACAAATGCAATTTTGGTGTTCGGTGACTTGTGAGATTTAAAAAAAAAAAAAGTTTTCTTGAAAACCAAAAAATTCGCTTGTCACGCAGTCGAGTTATCGTCCAACCCCTCACTCTGACGTTTTTTTTTCTCTAAATAATTTCAGAAATCACTGGTAAAAGTAAGTTAAGTATGACTCAATATCCTGTATATATTTGTGGTTCAAATTATTATAAAATATTGGCCACAGAATTCCATTTTTCATCATTTTTGAGGCAACTTTGAAGTAGAGTTTGATGTTCAGCAAAAATTTTCTGATCCCTTGCGTAAACATAATGAACATAACGAATATTTTACATTTATTTTTACATGACTAGTTAATAAATTCAAAAAGCGTTTCGTTTTCTTCCTAAGCCAATGTTTTTCAGTAATGAGTATTTAAAATCTCTCAACGAAAAGGGTCCAGTTTTTAATAAAATTATAATTATGCATAAAATTATTTTTTAACGACAAGATTACGAGCATGCTTACATTTGTTTACGAATTCCATTCCGAAATTAAGTTTCGCTATATCTCTCTGTGGTATATTAAAATAAAAATAAAACTTATTACTCAGACATGACAACTTCCCAAGAGACATCATAAAGTTAATAGAGGAACAAGATAACGAGATCAAGAACTAGTAAGACGTAAGTTGGAGAGAGCGCTAAGGTCAGAATAGACGACAGAAGCCAGAAACTGTCGGTTCTAACGATACATTTAGATAGGCACTGAAAGCCATAGAAACCATCAGTCCCATATATATGATATGTAAGTAACTATCCTCAAAAACAGAGCACGAAAGGTTGACCTATATCTTTAGCTGTTTGAGATATATTCTGTATAAGGGACCACTTATAATGACCTACTTCGCTTTCTGTCAATACATAATTCAATACGGTTTGATAGAATGGGTTATAAATAACGTTATAAAACTCACGCATAATTTCTTTATATTGCATAAAACTACTAATTATAAAAATCTTGAAAAAACATACTTACATCCTTCAGAAATAATTCACGGAATTAATAGTTTGAAGATTGAATCGGCTGTTCCCGTACCACACAACTTTACAAATAAAGGTATTTATTTATTAATTTAAATGTATAATATATTTTATAATATACAGCAAACATTATGAAATAATAATCTTACTAATATTATAAATGCGACAGTTTGTATGGATGAATGTGTGTTTGTTACTCTTTCACGCGAAAACTACTGAATGGATTTTAATGAAACTTTACAATAATATAGCTCATACATCAGAATAACATACAGGCTATATATAATGGTAAGCTCTGGCATTATGAAATTTATTAAATGAAAATGTGTGTATTTCATATATTTTAGTGGAAGGGAGGAAAGGCAGGGGGAAGGGGAACGGGGGAGGTGGGGTTTTCGAAGAGCTAAGAGACGAGTGAGGGGGAAGGTGGGGAAGACGGAAGGGAACGGGGACGCCCGGGAAAGACATGTAGGGAGAATCAATTTATTTCTTTGAATGGCATTGCAACGCATGCCGGGACCAGCTAGTAAATAATAAATTTAAGAAATAGAAAAAAAAGTCAAAATACAACGATTACATTTACCGATTCAGATGCGTAAATAACGAAAAAAAATAATTGGCAAGCGTTTTCAAAACTCGACAAATAATGATGTACAAAGTATACAATATTCTGATTTTTTCAACTTTTTTTGCAGTAAAACTGTTAATTTAAAATTGTAGGTTTCTTGTATTTATATTTAACTTAAACATTTTCAGGAGTACAAAGCAACTAAAAAAACATGGTGTCGGAAAAAAATTATCAATGACATATGTTGAGTTTTTAAAAAACGCTCTACAATAGGCCACTTGTATGGATTTCATAACGACGTTTTTACTAATATTACAAAAACGTCAGTAAATTTTTTTAGAAATTTTAAGTTTTTTTTTTTTAAATAAATAAATCCATTATTTGAGCTCCTGACCTCACTACATGAAAATGTCCCGTCTCCGATTATATTCTATTAATTTTGTAAAATTCCACATTGATTTATTTTATTGTATATGGCAAAACTTTAATTTCAGGCGAATTTTTGAATTTGACATTTAACATTCACTAGATTTATTGTTTGTTCTCTGGGAACTTATCTATTGGTTTGACGATTTTATAAAGATGGCTGTGTTTTGACAGATGTTCCGAAGAGAACCCCGTACATTTTATTGCCATTCATGTGGAAAACTTTCTTTATTTTAAATTATTTTCGGCTATGTAATTATCGTTTTTTTGCACCCATAAAATTATGTCCCGTCTTTCCGGTTTATAAAAAATGGTCTGATTTTTAGGATTTAAATTTTCAAAAAATCACCAGGGTTTCAAAAATACGATTAAAAAAAAGTACGAAATGTCTTAGAATATTTGCTCAAACCGGAATTTTCATTTTTTAAATGTGGTGCAAGTGGCATATTATGAAAATTGAAATTAATTTGAAGTAAGTGAATAGGCATTCACTTTACTAACAAAGAAATACAATTACTAATTAGATCTCTGAACCCAAATAAATCTAAACCTCAATCCGTTTGTTTTCAGAAAGATTACAAATTATGTCAATTATCTACAAGTATTTCTATTTTTGTCCGTGAACCACCTCAATCAATTATTAACCCTTGCAGAGAAATATAATCATCATCCCGGTGGAAGTAATTACGCGGACACAGAGCACTTTGGAGATTTCAGATCATTGGAATTAAATTAATGTCTTATCCGAGGCTTTATCAAGGGCATGCGAATACATTGAAAATGCGGGCCAGATAGGTACACTTCTTCACGAGGTAATAATCACTTCACGTATTAAATACAATTTTAAACATTATTTCAAACCAAATTCCCGGCTGTGTACTAAAAGGAATATTTTCTCCATGTATCAGACCGGTTAGTTGCTGTTTGAAAATGCGTTGGGTTACCGCCCAGGCAACGCACAATGGCGACATGAAATTGTTTGTTTTATTGAATAAAAATATCCTAGTTATAAAGTTCAATCAATTTTCACAATTCCCCAAAAGAATGTCCTCTATCGCGATACTGACGGAATGAGATTGGTTTGAACTTGACCTTCGTGCGAGTGACTCTGGCAGTTTTTACGGCCACGCAAATTTCAAGTTTTTTAAAGTAAAAAAAAAAAAACAAAATATATTAATATGAATGCAATGTCTGGTGGTATAAACTTTTATTGCACTATGGTAGTTATCGGTAATCTAACATGATCACTAATATTATAAATGCGAAAGTTTGTATGAATGGTTGGTTGGTTGGATAGTCCTTACTCTTTCACACAATAAATATCGAATGGAATTTAAAAAGTCTTTCACTAATCGAAAGCTACATTATTTGCGAGTAACAAAGGCTTTATATATTGGTAAGCTCTTACGTTATGCATGAGCTGTGGCGTTATGAAATTATGTATCATTCGTTTTCTGTCCCTAACCAAATCGAGTTATTGCAAACGTCAAACAAATTGTTACCTTTTATTTATTATAAATGTTTATTTTTTATAAATTTTAGGCTTAAAAATAGTGCTTTGTTGTGATTAAAAAGAATACTTTTTTTGGCGTGGTAGTTAATATCTACATATCTCTAAAAATGTTTATTCTCCGAACAAAAAGCATAACGTTGCTATAACGCATAGCGTTTGAAGTGGACTGTCATTTTCTTATTTTTTTATGTTACTCTGGATTCAAATATGAATAAAATACTAATAATAGTAGTTTCTTAAAATAAATTTCTATTTCTATAATTTAAATATTTTCTAAAATAGAATTTTTATTTGCGAAATGACATTCTCAAATTTTGAAATTTTCTATGAAACAATAATTATTTTCTATTAGACAAAATAGTAAGAATAATAACAATTATGCCAGTAATTTTCCACTAATACTATGCTAGTGAAGCCGTGGGTAAAAGCTAGTATGGCATAAATTTAAATAAAAACGAACACCACTTATTTGAAAAAAATATATATTGTAGGTAGTTTCTCTATAGTTTGGTGTTCCACATACCTCAATCAAATTTAAATATTTTTTTATATTTAAATATCTTAATAATGCAACTCAATAATTTTTTTTTTTTTTGACCATTTTTTCGTTTGAGTACCTGAAAGCGAGGACTCTCAGTTTTCATTAAAGATGGTTCTAGTCACTGATATCTAGACCCTGTGATTCTGATCTTACAATCGGTGTGTTTTATTTTAGAAACATTTTCTGATGTGATTGTTACTGGATTGAAATTAAATTTAAAAAATATTCTGGCATTACGAAATTTGGTGAAAATCCTGAAAACAACTTTTTCAACTAGTATATCACATCTTGGCTCTGTGTCATAGACGCAGAGTATGAGTTTATATTCCAATTCCAGTTTGATTCTTAGTTTAATTTTTATTGCAACTATGTAAGAAAAGATGACCTGCTAATTTTATGATCAAATGTATCACTAATTCAGAAAGTCGGAACCAATTTTTATTTATTACATCCGGTCTGCTGAGATTTCGAGAAGATTTTAAACCATACTTTATTTCAATACAGCATAATGAACTGTTTAGTCTAGAAATCGAAGCAGTATTGCGGGAGCGAGGAGGCAAGGACATTTCCGGGCCCTGCCGTCATTTGCATAGTGTGCAGTGCATATGAAGACAGGGACGCAAAAGTAAAAAAATTATGAGTCTCTTAATCAACCGCATGGCGTAAATCTAGGCACGCTACTGTAAAATCCGTTATTTACGAGAATTGCTCACCATTAACACAATAAAAGGTTGGGAGGGGGTCGCGTGGGTGTGTATTTTTTTTAACTGAAAAGAGGTCACGCTATTAAAAAATTTGAAAACCGCTGATCTAACATAATTTTCGGTAATGTGAGATCTGCGAACATACTACTTTAGGCTTACGGTGCATGCGGAAAGTGATGTGAAATATTCTTTTGAAATGAACTTTTAATTTTGCCAGGATTTGTTTCCATTGTTGGAGTTTGTGTTAGAATTTGAATTTCTTTGTAAGATCCTAATATATAGGGTGATTGATATTTTCCATTAGTTTTAATTTTTTTTTCGGGAATTCAGTTCTGGAAAGATGCATCTAGAGGTAATGGGCTCTATTCCCGCCGAATGCGTAATCGTGTTTAACTGCGGTTAGATCTATGTTGTAAACACAGATTTTGTAGGGAACATTGTTTTATATTATTTACTGGCACAAACCCGTGAAAAATCACAGGATTGTATAATTGTAGGATATGCAAAGCTGAAAGACTTTATTGTTAAAAAGTGCCTCAAGATCATAGCCTTTCAAAACTGATATTTTCAATTTAAGAGACAATCAAAAATTTACCTTTCGAATGAAATTGAAAAATTACGACATGGCAATACTTTAACAAAAGAAGTACATATTTTAAAAAACGTTGATAGGTACCTACTTTATCGCTTGTCTGATTTTTTTCCACAAATAATTTCAATTATTTAAATTCAAAGGAAACCCAAGTTTCGACCGACAGTCACAACCGAGTAACCGACAGTCACATAAGAATTTAGTATAACATGTTATCATTAAAAACGTTGTTTTATACACCTCTTTTAAAACAGAGTTGTATAAAACAACGTTGCAGGTACTATAGACAAAAATTCTTGAAAAAGTAATGAATAGCGGTTCAATCTAAAAACAAAAATGTAAACCCCAAAAATACCTATATTGAAAGCGCATTGTTTTAACAATCCCTCTTTATCTCGGAGAAGTGTATTGTTTAAATAATTAAACTTTATTTTCCTATCTGCAATATGCCATTGTACTAATAAGGGGGTTTAATTTAACCAAACACAATAGGCCAATTGCATCACATTAAAAAAAAAAATCCGGTTTAGGCAAATATTCTAAGACATTCCGTTTTTTTTTATCATATTTTTGAAACTCTGGCGATTTTTTTAAAATTTCAATCTGAAAAATCAGACCATTTTTTAATAGCCGGAAAGACGGCACATAATTTTATGGATGCGAAAAAACGATAATTACATAGCCGAAAATCATTTTAAAAAAAAACGTTTTTCACTCGAATGGCACATGAGAATAACGAGGCATACCAAAAATATTACATCTCATAAATACTTTTTTCCTTGATTCATCTTATTGATCATTAATCATTATAACGTTCAACTAAATCCAATGCAGTATACTTGTACTTGTAAATTTAATAATAATAATAATAATATAGATTCAACCCGGACATAAAATCTGGAGCACCGTAAAAAAAAAATTATAATAATAATAATATAATCTATCCCAAATGAAAGACTAAACCCTTCCACACACTTTTCCACAAATGAATATCTAGTAAATTAACGCAATGTAAGTGCACTATATAAGAATAAAACAATACAAGAACAATACGTCAATCCACCAGAAACATAGTGGGAAAATATTTCACCGACTCCAGATATTTTCATATCAGAGGGTTCGGCTCTGATGAAATCCTAACTGGTCCGATAAATCCTACTGATCCCTCAATATAAATATTTAAAAAATCTTTCGTAATCCTACATGTATTTAAAATGACCGACTTTTGCATTTTTATGTACAAATTTTTTGACAAATCTAATACGCCTAAATTTTGAATGAGAGAGCTAGGTATAATGCCAGTAGCCGAAATAACAAATGGTAATATTTTTATAGTCTGAGAATGCCAAATTCTTTTAATTTCATTTCCTAAATCTGTATATTTTCTTATTTTTTCAGAAACAGTTTTCTGAATATTACAAGAATTTGGAATAGCGACATCAATGATATAAGTTATTTTCTTAATTTTGTCATGTAAAACTATATCGGGTCTATTATGACTAATTGTTCTGTCTGTCAGAATAGTTTTATCATAATAAATTTTATAAAATTCATTTTCTAAAAATGAATTTGGTTCATATTCATAATATGGTACATTACGGCAGTCAATCAAGTTATGTTTAATTACCAAACTTTGGTGAATTATTTTTAAAACTTGATTGTGCCTAAATGTATACTCGGACGGCGCCAATACAGAACATCCCGATATAATATGTTCTATAGTTTCCGGAAAAGCCAAACATTTTCTACATAAATCATCAATTTGATTTGCATCTTTGATGATATGCTTCCTATAATTTTTAGTATTAATGACTCTATCTTGTATGGCAAGCATAAAGCCTTCTATTTCTGCGCTTAACTCTCCAATACTCAACCATTTGTTTGACGAAAATTTGTCAACATATGTTTGGTTGAGATAATTGAAGTGTTTTGCGTGAAGAATTTTATTTGACCAGGAATCTAATAATTCCTGGTTGGTATTTATAAGAATGCTGGCATTCTCGTCGTATAAATTTAATGGTGAAATATTTTTATCTGCCTTGCAAATTATTTTGTGCATTTCTGAACTATCAGCTTTCCTATGGAAAAAATTTCTTAGCATTTCTACCTGATTATGTTTTAAAGATGTTATTTTGACTATACCTCTACCTCCTAAATATCTGGGTAAATTAATTCGTTCTACAGCTGAATTTGGATGATGGCAATGAAATTTTGATAATGTAGTTCTAATTAATCGTTCTAAGCTATCTAAATCTGTATTAGACCATTTAATTATGCCAAATGAGTAAGTTAATAGAGGTATTGCCCAAGTATTTATCGCCTTTACTAAATTTTTAGCAGATAGATTGCATTTCAAAATTTTCCTGATCCTAGTTTTAAATTTAATCCTAATATCATTTTTAATACTAGTATGATCTAATCTATTTGATTGCGGATATCCTAATTATTTATAAACCTCACCCCCTTTCATACTTTCAATTTTGAAATTTCTAAATATACCCTCGTCTCCATCTACAATTTTACCTTTCTCTATATGGATCGTTCTACATTTATCTAAACCAAAAGTCATTTTAATATCAACTGAAAAATTTTTAACTACTTTAATCATTTTCTCTAAATTTGGTTCAGAATTCGAATATAATTTTAAATCATCCATAAATAATAAATGAGAAATTATATTTCTCTCTCTAGTATTACCTTTAATTTTTATTCCAAACTTGCTTTTAATTAACATTTTAGATAGAGGATTTAATGCTAAGCAAAACCAAAGAGGACTCAATGAGTCTCCTTGAAAAATCCCTCTTTTTATTGAAATGCCCGGTACTATAATTTTCTTATCTTTCAAATTCAAAAGCAAATCGGTATTCCAAAATGGCATAATTTTTACCAAAAAGCTAATAATAATTGGGTTAATTTTGTATATATTTAAAACTTTCATCAGCCACGAGTGCGGGACACTATCATAAGCCTTTTGGTAATCTATATAACAAATATGTAAATTACGTTTTTGGGTTTGAATCTGTTTTAGAATTACAGAATTTATTGATTTAATAAATTTTGTTAAAATCAGCACCATTACCATTACACATCTAAAACAGGTACAGAAGGCATAAAACATGCATCAAATGTACGGGGTTCTCTTCGTAACATCTATCAAAAGTCAAACCAAATGATAATTTTGCAGAGAACAACAATAAATCTAGTGAATGTTAAATATCAAATTCAAAAATTCGCCTGAAATCAAAGTGTTGCCTTATAAAAAAAAAATCTATGTGAAATTTTCCAAATTAAGAGAACATTATCGGACACGGGACATTTTCATTGATGTATTTATTTTAAAAAAAAAACTTTACATTTCTAAAAATTTTTAATAACATTTTCGTAATCTTAGTAAAAAAAATCAAGTGGCCTATTGTCAAATTTCGAACAGTGACTAAATTAAATAATTAAAAATAATCATGTTAGTTTTCAAGATAAAAATTCTTATCAGAAACACTCTGTGCTTTTCTTCCGCTTTAGACGCTCGGTCAATCATGGGCCACAAAAGAAAACCATAGATTTTCAGACAAGGGCCACGTGAAAGGCTTATTACGGGTCTCATAAACAGGAACGCATTCTGAGTGGTGAAATAAATAGGGAAGGAAATAAAATGGGGAACGAAAATTACAATTCGACTAACTAGGAGAATGACCATCTCTTTGCCAGATCGCTAGTCTCCGGAACAATTAAGCCAAAAGGAATCAGAAATCCAACATTGGTAAAAAAAAAAAATCAAATTAAATTTATATTCAATTTTATTGGAATAACTTTTGAAAGATAAAGGTTTATTTTTCTTCAGTGATAAATTTATGAATCATTCAAGAATAATAATATAATACTTATTAATCTGAACAAAATATGAAACAGAAAAGTAAAAAGCATCGGAGACTCGAACCAAGGATCTTTGGTCTTACCGGGACACAGCGCCTTCAATTGGGACCTGTATTTTTTTTTCATTTTGGTCGATCTCACATTGCATATAATACATTGATAGGTACAACCTTCAAAAGTTATTAAAAGGGTTGAGGTTTTTCTGGGTCTTGGCGGCGGATACGTCTGGCCATTAACTGCATGGCGGACCGGATCGATAGAGACTGGTTTGTGGAGGTTTTTTGACTCTCCAACTGGACTCTTTCGACCCATCGCATCGCCTTGCACAGCAATGGGAGGGATCAACATACGTCCATTGCTCTTGGACACAAGGACCTCCACACTCCACATTGACTTCCTTAAAAAGATCCTTCACACAGCATTCTGAAAGATGTCATAGGACCTGTGGGAAATTATTTTCCGCGGGGCCTCCCGTGTGGAGCTAATTTAAAAAAAATAGTTATTGCCAATAAAAATGATCAATTGATTTATTCATATCTTTATTTATTTACTAGCTTCTGCCCCCGGCTTCGCACGCGTCACTCCCCCCACCCTCACCCCTCCCCTCCCCACCCTTCTCTCCCCCGCTTCTTACTCCCCAACCCCGTCCCCCGCTCCATCCCCCCCTCCCCTCACCCACCCCCCTCAGCGTAACAATCAAACACGCGTTGCAAATCTTAACTATCAAAGGGATCTCCATAGCAACCTAAACAAATAACAAAATGACAGCGCATGTCAAACAATTACGTAGCAACGCTTTGCTTTTCGTCTGGACAATACACGTATAATTGTATACAAATTTTATAATGCCAGAGCTCCAAGTTATAGCCTATAGACTCTTCTGATGTATGAGCTATATTACTGTAAAGTTTCATTAAAATTCGTTCAGTATTTATTGCGTGAAAGAGTAACAAACATCTACACATCCATCCATACATCCATACAAACTTTCGCCTTTATGATATTATATAAATATAAATAAATATAATATAAAATATAATATAAGTAGGATTAATTCTGGCCTTGAAGGATTTACATGTACATAGATGTAGATATTATTAAAGGTATGTTGTACAAAGAAGTATCTTAATTATATAGTGTATATTTCGTACAAAGTGTAATAATAAGATTATAAAAAATAATTTTTTTTTATACTGATAAGATGTATTTTTTAATATTGCTGTGTATATATTCTTAAGTATATAGTGTATATTTCGTACAAAGTGTAGTAATAAGATAATAAAATATATATATATATTTTTTTACTGATAAGATTTATTATTTAATATTGCTGTGTATTACTGTGTGTTACATGCTCATATTGCTGTGGGTTACATGCTCAAATCTGTATTAATACTAAGAAAACTCAATAACATTTTTCTTCTTTATTTTCTTCCCATCCATACTTCCTTCAGCTTCATAACATTCCCTTAAATACGGACACCACATCCCACTGACTGCGGGCAATTGGGACGCTTGTGCGAAATACAGAAAAAATACATATATATATTTTTTATTTAACAGTTCAAATTGTCGCGCAAATCCTTAGCACAAATTGGGCATACTTAACAGATAATAAAGAGATGATCCAGTTTTGGGCGATTATACCTAAACATGATAAATCTTCTCCTATTATATATATAAAGTGGCATGTATTTGATTTGTATTCAGATATTTGCACACATTATATTCAAAACAAGAGAAGGGTCACTAACTAAAAAATATTTCGAAAAACTCCCGGGACTTCAGCTCTAAAATTTGGGAACTTTACCATTGTTTGTTAAAAATAAAATAGTATGTTAAAAAATAATTACTTAAAGAACAAATAAAAAGGACACATTATTCACAAGTCAAAATAAAATTTTGAAAATCTATATCTATACTTTCCTAAGCAACTAGTAAGTTTATAATAGAATTTTCTCAATTCCTAAAGTGAGAAATATTCACAAAGCTACGGTTCATTTGGCTCACATAATTCGGAAAGGAAATATTATAATCTGTTAAGTCATCACGAGCCTATTTCACGAGGGATGTGCGGGTTCCAAAGGAGACCCTTTAAGCCACAAGGACCATGAACCCACCACGCTCCTTACCTTCCTAAGTACCATCGGCCATATTGGCTACCCTGTCGGAAGTATAATGCGCACTTACATTGAACGCTTTTAACGTTATTGTGTATTAGGTAGAACATTTTAACTAATAGTTCTGTGAACAGTAGACCTCACTTCCAAAAAATTATGTTAATTATCTATTACTTAATAATTCAAAACCGTGATTTTCTCTGAAAGTATAAGACCAACCGAATTATAAACCATGCCTATCAAATTTTATGTAACATGTCTTAATTTTTTTTAAACGTAATATCAAATTTAATAAAAAATAAGAATCATACAATTTGTCTAAAAAATGACACTACTCTATAAACCACACTTTAAAAAAACGACTTAATCAATGACAATTCTTTTTTAAAACTTTCTTCAGATCGGTATAGGTATATCGATAATATAGTCGAAATCAAAGTCGATACACCCAGTCGAAGTTAACCATCTAGTCAAGTAAAGTCATCACCTGACTCAATTACTATTATTTTTTTAAACTTTCTTCAGACGGGTATATGTATTGTTACGATACGCCCCTGAAGCGAGTATTTACGAGAGCACAGAGCGCAGCGAGCCCACAGCTGGCCGCCCCTCTCCCCGCTCCGTATCCTGTTTCCCCTTGCCTCTCCCCGCCTGCCCTGCCACGCGGCAGCCCGCTTCACTCTCGACAGACGAAATCCGAGCGCCTTGGAGAACGCACGCTAGCGGCTCACTGTAGCCGGCGGACCCAATTCAACGGGCCGCGATGTATTATTGAAATACCTTTGAGTATAATTGGCCTTTTGCCGCACCATAGTTCGGTCTATTTAGACTATGAAAGTGCCTGATGAAGCTGCCACATGAGACCAGGTTCCTGCCAACCTACATGTAAGCTGTATCTTGATTTCCCCTTTAAATGTTGTCCGTAATTCAGTGAAATGTAGGGCCCCCGCGGAAATCACGACTCGGAGAGTTTCGTTTTGAGAGACAGTCAGGGAGAGTTAAACACTTTAGCTAGGTTTGTGTAATTTGCATTTCTTGTAATTGAATTGTACTGTAAAAACCTATGTATGTGTTTGAGTTTACAATACATGTCTAAATGATTTAACATTGTTATTATTCTGCTACGGCGGGAGGATTGTTGACCAGTGAGGATCCCGTGGGTCACCGAAGGATGGAGAGAAGTTCCCCAGCCTTGAGCTGCCCACCCCCCTGAATAGAGAGTACCATAGTCCCGCTGAGAGCTAGCCAGGGACGTGTTGGTGTGCTGATGTTGGTTTAGAAGCCGACATCGGGGTACCCTAACAATTGTCGCCCGATCGTGGGGTTGGAATTTTTTTCTCTATCTCGGTCACTTTGCGGGACCTTCCTCTGTCAAAATCCTTCCCGCACAACAACTATTTTGTAAAACATTAATTATGCCTTGTTATTCTACAGTGAATCCTGTGAAAAAACCACAGAAACCAATATGTAAATCAGATCCATAACAGATCTGATTGTAATTATGAAATTAAATCGCATGTGAAACGGCCATTTTGAGTACCCGAAACGCCAGCTTTTGACCGCGAATCTGAATTGCGTCACCAAGCGGCGGGCGCGTTAGCAACAGCAATACCCGCCAAATCCAACGGCCTTTGTTTCACGCGATATTCCGGATTGCGCGCAAATGCCTTGTTCCCGCCGGAATCCTAACCGACTGTTGCTAGGCTGCGTTTTAAATCCAAACCGTTTTTTATGACTGAACCGGGATACCAACGGAAATCATTGATTCTGGAACCCCAGTTATTTTGCGAATTCCTTAATGAAAATTTCGGACTTACGTATTTTTATTATTTCTGCACAATATACCAATTGGCCCACTTGTGTCTGTCAAATTAGTACAATTTAATGTTTCTCCAAATGGACAAAATAATGACTTTCTTTCCCCATTGTACATTATAGGTACTGTTTTTTTTCAGCATAAGTGAAAGTGAATTGTGTTTTTTCCCTTACATAAGTGAAAAGTGGAATAATAATAAAGCCAATGACTGATTCCATGAATAAATAAAATAATTTTAATATGGTTGGATGCAATAAACCCCATATTCAGTCATTTTCATCCGGAAGTTTGTCCTTTATTTGCCAGAAATGTGCCTTTTGTGAACTTTAGTGCCTTTCTCAGTGCAAAGTGTTTTGTGAAAATAAAAAACCTGTTTTCTAAAGGTCAATCCTGGCAAAATTTTTCTAAAATAAATAAATACTTGTGAATTTCACAGTTTTCTCAAAAGTGGTCAGTGAAATACAAAAACCTTTACCACTAAGGTCTTTCCACGCAAAATTTTTTCTCGTCTGCCCCTCTTTGACAAGAATTCTGGTGTCATGTATACAAAACACATTTGGAAGTGCCAACAGTGATCACCAAGTGAAAAGTGCCTCACAAAAAATTAATTTTTGCGCTTTCTAAAGGAAACCCCTGGCCAATTTTTTTCTTCTCCCCACCACCCAGGAAACTCACAATGGAGGACAAGCAAACTATTACATCATCCAACTTGGGTACCATTCCCAATGTGCATAGTTTATCCAAAGCCCACTTACAAGCTGCTTTAAGGGATAGAGGACTCTCGCCATCAAGCAAATCTAAATCTACATTGAAGGCATATGCACTTTTATTCAACAAAAAGTACATTAGGAGAATAAATCTCGCCCCCTCCAACGAAAATAATTCATGTTCGGCTACGCAAGTTTTGGATAATCTTGACAAAGAACCTACGCCGCATGTAATGATAAAACAGGACGTCGCACCCATCTTGACACAAGATAAAACTTACGATTTATCCTCTTGGAAAGTCAAATATAATGGCGTCTCCGATGTAATGGATTTCATTGACCGTATTGAAGAAACGGCTACAATCAAAAATATCCCATTCGAGATTCTACGGAGAAACTTTATAGAACTCATCTCCCCAGAATTAATTCCGTGGCACCGCATCCAAAAGACTAAATGCAAAGATTGGAATAAACTCAGAGCTGCCCTAATCTCTAGCTTTGGAAAAAAGGAGGCCCAGCACCGGATCAAACTATCTCTACTATCTATTAAACAACTAGTAGATGAACCTGTGGCTACATTCATAGAAAGGGCTGAATCCATCAACATCAAGCTTTCACATCCTGTTCCGGAAGCTGAACTATTACCAGTCATAACTGATGGCCTTTTAAGCAAATACGAGAACATCATCACCTCACAGAAAATTGCATCCCTGGCCCAGCTAAACGAAGTCTGCCTCCTCCTGGAATCGTACCAGGATAGGAAAAACATAAAGAATGTGTCGAATAATGTGGTTGTGCCAAGCCGTTCGTCTGGTTTAAAGCCAGAATTCGACAACAAAAAAGTGTGCTCCTTTTGCAAAAAAGTAGGCCACCTGGCCGCTACTTGTTTCAGGCAAGCAAGACTTCTGGAATCCAAGGAACCCCGAACATCCAAGAGACACCACTCTAGGGACCGCTCTCCTCCACGCGACGAACTGCGCAACATTTTCAAGAGATCAAGGCACAATGCAGAAAGGTTACAAAACCCAAGCGATGTCAAACCTCAGGTGGATTTCTCCAAGCCCCCACCAAATTTCTACATGAAGAGGCCAAAAAACTAAATAATAACCTCTCAGGTACCCATTCTGAACCAAGGTCTAAAGAATGGACTGATTGGTTATCACACATTAAGTATTTTAACCAGACCTTAAATGTTTCCTCGGTTTGTTGCAAACAAGCTAAAGATGGGAGACCCTATGCTCTTTTCTCTGTTAACAATGTGCCCTTTTCCGGATTACTTGATAGCGGTGCATCTGTCAGCTGTCTTGGCAACAATGCTCACCTGCCTTTTGTTAACAGTGATTTTAAAATTTCGCCACAAACAACACACCTGACGACTGCGGATAATGTTTCCCAGCCGGTCATCGGTACCCTTGCACTGCCAATTAATTGTAACAATAAAATAATTACAATCAATTTTCTAATAGTGCCCTCTATATCCCAGAATTTCATCCTTGGCGTTGACTTCTGGAAGGCTTTTAACGTTGCTCCCCAAGTATTTAATACTCTTGGCGAAACCTCCACTGCTGCTCAAATTAGTGAGATCCGCACAATAATACCTCACGAAAATTTAAGCACGGACCAAGCTCTCCAACTAAAGGAAATGGTCAATAAATTCGAATCAATATCTTTCGAAAAATGTGGATTGGGTTTGACAAATTTGGTAGAACACCACATTAAAACCAATGGCCCACCCATAAAGCAACGTTATTACAACTTAGCCCCCCAAAAGCTTAAACTTTTGGAAAAAGAACTTGATGAAATGTTAAAAATGGGTGTGGTGGTTCCCAGCAGAAGTGCATGGACCAACCCAACTCTTTTGGTTTCTAAAAAAGATGGCTCCGCACGTTTCTGTCTTGACAGTAGACGTTTAAATTCTTGTACGGAAGCTGACGCATACCCCTTACCTTACGTCCACGCGACCTTAGACCAACTGCGCAACGCCAAGTTCATCTCCTCTGTTGACCTAAGCAAAGCTTTTTGGCAAATACCTTTGGACGCAGAATCGTGTGAAAAAACTGCTTTCGTTGTACCTGGTAGGGGAATGTTCCATTTTAAAAGATTACCCTTTGGTCTAAAGAACAGCCCCGCCGAATTACAAAGACTGATGGACAAACTCTTCGGTCCTGAAGTCGATAACAGCCTGTTTTGTTACCTTGACGACCTCATCATCGTCAGCGACACCTTTGAAAAACACCTATTAATGTTGGAAAAGGTTTTTCAACAACTCAAGTTCGCTGGTTTAACCATCAACTTGAAGAAGTCTGAATTCTGTAAGTCCCGTTTACGTTATTTGGGATTCATTGTCGACGAAAAAGGTCTAAGAACAGACCCCGCTAAGGTGGAAGCCATGGCAAATTTTCCCCGACCCAAAAACGCGAAGGAAGTCAAAGGTTTCCTTGGACTTGCAGGTTACTACAGAAGATTCATCAAAGACTTTTCCACAATTGCAGCCCCTTTAAATAAAATTACCGGCACCCGTAAAGGTGTCAGCAACTTCCGATGGTCTGCTAAAACTGAAGAAGCGTTTACAACTTTAAAAAATGCCCTTCAAAAAGCCCCCGTTCTGAATTGCCCGGATTTTGCACTCTCCTTTACCCTCCACACGGATGCCTCCAACGTAGGAATCGGTGGAGTCCTAACTCAAGAATTCCCAGATGGCGAACACCCTGTAGCGTATTTTTCCCGTACACTAAATAAACACGAGAAAAACTACGGAATTACCGAAAAGGAGTTATTGGCTGTATTGGATTCTGTTCACCATTTCCGCGGTTACATAGACGGTAGCAAATTTACTGTAGTCACAGACCATAGTAGTTTGAAATGGCTGATCTCTTTAAGTAATCCCTCCGGTAGACTCGCTCGTTGGGCCTCCCGTTTGTCTCAATTCAATTTTGATGTTGTACACCGTAAAGGCGCGGACAATATTGTTCCTGACGCTCTTTCAAGAATTGAATTGGCTTCATTAAATGTTGACACAATTGCCCCCCCTCCATCCACAAAAGATGAATGGTACTTGAAAATCTTCGAAGGTTGTAAAAATAATCAACAAAAGTTTCCTAATTTTATCATAAAAGAAGGACAACTATACCGTAATTGCAAGGCACCACTATCCATCCTCGAAGATTACTCTTGGAAACTTGTCGTTCCCCTCGAAGGAAGAGAACAAATAATAATTGACAATCATAGTGCTCCCGACTCTATACACCCAGGAACTTTCAAGACGTATAAAAAGATTTCCTTGAAGTATTACTGGCCTGGTCTTTTCAAACAAATTCGCAATTACATCTCTAAATGTGAAACTTGTAAAGCTTATAAACATAGCACGGCAGCACCTGCCGGCCTAATGGGTAACCCCAAACGCGCCGACAGACCCCTACAGTCATTGTCAATGGACCTCGTCGGACCTTTTCCTCGAAGTTATGCCGGACACATGCACATACTTAGTGTAGTGGATGTTTTCACCAAATTCTGTTGGATCTTCCCTTTAAAAAGAGCCAATGCGCCCGCCATCATCAAACTTCTGGAAAAACACATTTTTATACCTTACGGAACACCCAGAACCGTAATTGTTGATAACGGAAAACAGTTTATTGCCCAAGAATTCAAAGAATTTCTTGCCAAATACGGAATCAAGGACATTTATTATAACACCTTGTACACTCCCCAAAATAACACTGTCGAACGTTACAACCAAACAATCAACACAGCTCTAGCTATTCTAGTTGATAAAGATCAACGCACTTGGTGTAAAAACCTAGATAAAATTCAGGCCGCTATGAACAACACTGTTAACCTGGCCACTGGTTACACACCTTTCTTCTTAAAACACGGTATGGAACAAGTCGTCCATGGTTCTCTACATAGGGACACAAACTTTCCTACGTCATCTGCAACCACAAGCAACCCTACCGCAGACTATGCCCATCGCTTGGAAGAACTGTCGGCCATTTACAGTGAAGTCACTGATGCTTTGCTCCTGGCTCACCAAAAGAGTGCGGACAGATATAACTTACGTAGAAAACATGTCACCTTCAATACAGGAGACATAGTTTGGAGAAAGAACAACACACTTTCCCAAGGAGCCATGTATTTCTCTGCCAAGCTGGCACCACGTTTCGTGAAGGCCAAAGTCCTAAGGAAAATATCAGACCTAGTGTACTCCTTGTCTGACTCATCTGGAAAGCACATTGGTAATTACCACATTAAGGACATTGTAAAGTCTGGAAGTGAGGAGTCAAGTAAAACTGCCCCCACTATCTCAGCAAACGTAAAATGATCCAGTATGCATCACCTTTTTTGTAAGCTTACAGAGTCTTACTACGTCAGGCGTGTATTGTGTCAATCACATGCCCATCGTTTCATAAATGAAACAAGTTGTAAATTATTTTGTAAATTAATGCGTACTCTCCTTGAAGTTACTTTCAAATGTTGTTTTTTTGCACTGTTTTTTCTTTCCCTCACGGCAATTTTTTTTCTTTATTTTTTTTCACCTGTTCTAAAACTGATCACTTTGGAACGGAGACACTTTTCGAGTTTCAATGTTTGGGAAGTCGCGAGCCCATTTATTGTCTCAACACGTACACTACGCAATGTTCATGCCATGTCATACCCTGCTTTGTCATGTAATTTTGTAATTTTTTTTATTTTTTTTTTGTTGCATTTTTGTCGTGCGGAAAGGAACTTTCTCACCTGTTTATTTTGTTCATGTAAAGTAGTTGACAATTGCCCATCGGCGTGTCGTTCTAGAAGTCGGGTTTTGTAAATTCCAAAGTGTTAAATTCCGACCCAGAACCAGTTAACTATTTTTTTTTACAATTTTTTCTTTTATCTTGTTCATCATGAGTTGTAAAACCTTCCGAGGTATCTCCAGCATGAAAATCAAACAGTGGTTACTTACATAGTCGCCCCTCGTGTATATAAGTTTTTTCAATTTTTTCCTCTTAAATTAAAAATTGATGGCGTCCTACCCAAATTCATGCTCTTGTACCAAAATTGGATATCGGCACGTCCATTTTGGAACTTGTATTTATAAAACCAATGATTGGTCCTTATAACCCTGTATATAAATCAATTTGGCTCGTTCCAACTAAAGTACGTAAAACCGAATCATCCGGTCTTTGGTTGTTATAACAAAGCCACTGCCTTTTTTTGTTATTTTGTTTTTTGCTTGTACGTTACGTATGTCTTATATGACACGTTTCAACCCTACGAGACAGGTTAAATAAAACCTTATGGTCATCCTGATTTTGGAATTCACAACTTTTAGGTGTCCATTTAACCAAGTATTTGCAACCCAAATTGCACATAACCTGGTATGTTTGTAACTGCACAAAGGGTATGTAAAACCGTAATTGGTCCCTTTTCTTTGGTCTTCCTCACTGCAGGTTGCCACAACAGACAGTATGTAAAACCATTATAGGTCTGTCTTTGTTTTAAATACTTGGTGTAAGTAGAATTATACTCTGCCATCACCCTTGTATTTTGTAACACATGAAGTAGCATCAAATTGTCTATCTTCTCTGTCGTACGCTCTTGGGCTACGGAGTTAGCTAATCTAACGAATCTTTATAAAATGTGTTAAAATCAAGCATCGTTAACGTTTATTGTGTTGTATTTAAACGTAATCCACCGTCATAGGAGAGATCCTTAGAACATCCACCGTCATAGGAGAGATCCTTAGAACATCCACCGTTATAGGAGGGATCCTTAAAATACCTGCCACGATACGAGAAGTTCGTCATAATCACTTTTGCTCATAGCTAAATGTTATTGAGTTGGTCGTGTGACATATTTGTCATGAGTACCACCCTTTCTGTACAATCTATTTTGGTCGTGTGTCATTCATTTGTCATGAGTACCGCTTTTGTATTTTGGTCGTGTGTCATTCATTTGTCATGAGTACCGCTTTTGTATTTTGGTCGTGTGTCATTCATTTGTCATGAGTACCGCTTTTGTATTCTGGTCGTGTGTCATTAATTTGTCATGAGTACCACTTGTATGTATAATTGTGTACAACCCTTGTACACGAGACGTGGAGACGTTAAAACACTTACCGTGATTCGTGCGAACGACATAATATCGGCCTTGCCATCTTCTTTAAGAGGCATTGTATAAACTCTTGACTTCTGTCTATAATTGAGTTTTATCTTGTATGTACTTACATGTTTTTATACACTATACGTGGAGACGTTAAAACACTTACCATGAGTCGTGCGAACGAAATAATATCAAACCTTTTGTGTGCGATCTACGAAATGTAGTCCACAACCCTTTGTTGTCATTCAACGCCAATGCCCGTGGACCTCCTGTTTTTTTACTTCTTTGCAAAAAGGAAAGAAGCCCAGGAATATCTACTATCCCAAAAGGACTAGTTTGTAGCTTCACTGCTAACTATGGGGCATAGTGCTGTGGGAGTTAATCGATTGAGCACAAAACCACCCAACTCGTTGTCTGGGGAACGGATAAGAAAACCCCCAGGTTTGTGAAATTGGAGCAAGGGTCTGTCTTTTCTCACAATCACGCAGGAGTTTTTAAAATGACCCCTAATCTTTTGCCCAATACACGCAAAAGATTAGTCTCTTTGTTAATGTGTATTCAAATTCCTCCTCATCCTTTTAACAATTGTAAAGAGTCAGGAAATCTGCTGGTTGATCATGTTTCATTCTCACATGGAGTTTGAAGTGGAAATTAGTCCAGTCTCTAGCAAGTTTCGTCACTCAACTCCTTTCCTTTTCCTTTCCTTTCTCCTCACCATCATGTTCTCAGGTATATGTTATGAAGAGGAAAATCTGTTGTTAACCATAATTCGCCCTCACTGGGAGTGCGAATCGGTAAATTAACCAATTATCAGCAGGCTTTCTCCCTCACTCTCTGCATATGTCTCACCTTTTGTTCTTTTTCTCAATTTCACGAAACACATTCATGAATGTTGGATATGTACGATATGCACTTGGCGTACCGTCTGTCTCCTTTTGACAACCTTTATTCATGAATTGGTTTCTCTGCTTTTACCGTGACTCATTCACGACTTCTTTGTCTTGTTCGTTGAAATTCTACAAAAATGTTACCACCTTTATGTTAACATAGGCCATGGAAGGCCGGTTGTTTTTTTAACCAAGACATATTGTCACTCGGCAAACGCCAAGTCATCCTGGTAAAGGAAAATGTTCATGTAATCACAATTTAGTTAGAAAACTCTCTCTTCGTCACTCTCTGGGTCGGTGGTTAAAACTTCGTTTATTTCATTATCTGGACACATTTTGTTTCTCTCCAAACCTTTTCTTCATTGGTCCCTAGGCAGGTAAACTTCAAGAATTTTGCTCTAATAATAATTTCTCCCGGATTAAAAAGAAGCCCAGGCGGATGTCATCACCAACAGCCAAGCTGAGCTCCACTTCCTGACAGCACGCGCTGTGGTTACTAGGTCCCTCCTGCTGCCATTTTTCTACGCATTTGTTCCTGAAAGCACAGACCATACCGCTCATATGTATGTTGTTTTGTCGTGCCACAGCAAGTTGAGTTGTCCCACTATACATTATGACACTCTGAACCACCTTTTGGGCACGCTAGCTCCTAGGTTCGTTCTTACTCTTGCTATCAATGCCAACCATGTCGTCTCTTGCGCTGTCATGCAGTGACGCATATATCGTCATGTGTAAACCATCATTACCTTGACCTCCAGTATTCGCTGAATGCGTACCAATACAAGTTATGTTGAGCTACATTATGCTTCAATAACCATTATATACGATCCGTGTTTACCTTAATAACACTTAGGATTCGTACTGGCATGTCTGCAGACACTGGATTCTCCTCCTCAATGACCTCTGTAACCATAGTCGCGGCACAGCAACCACAGTCTCCACTTCATGAACTTCGACGTCTTCGACAAAACCAAGTGTTTTCTAAGGCCCAAGTGTACTTTTGAGTGTTATCTCAAAGGGGTCTGATTACAGTGATAATGTAATCCTTAGAATCTGTGAAACCACGTCCTCCTCTTCGAAATTCTCCGAAACCAAACAAATCCACGCTTCGCAAACTTAGCTCCCAGACCAATGAAACCTTAGAATCACACAGGCATTTTTGTTCTTGTTTTTTTTGTTCTTCGATTGTACAAATATGAATTGTTATTTTTCAATTGCATAACCATGTATTGTTATTTTGTTCAATTGCATAACCATGTATTGTCATTTTTCAATTGCATAACCATGTATTGTTATTTTGTTCAATTGCATAACCATGTATTGTCATCTTTCAATTGCATAATCTTGTATGTTGTTTCACACCATGTACTTTCACCAAAACTGTTCTTTTCCAAACATTGTATGTACCCCTCACCCATTCCCTACAAACATTGTGACCTAAACTATAACATAAATTGCATGTTCTAGCTAGGCATCTCTCAAGCAACGAATCTCTCAAAAACCCCAATGGAAGTTTAAGAGGATTTTTTTTCCTACAGCTCCATTGCCACGTCGCTTTTTTTCCGAGCGCGGGGGGAAGTGTTACGATACGCCCCTGAAGCGAGTATTTACGAGAGCACAGAGCGCAGCGAGCCCACAGCTGGCCGCCCCTCTCCCCGCTCCGTATCCTGTTTCCCCTTGCCTCTCCCCGCCTGCCCTGCCACGCGGCAGCCCGCTTCACTCTCGACAGACGAAATCCGAGCGCCTTGGAGAACGCACGCTAGCGGCTCACTGTAGCCGGCGGACCCAATTCAACGGGCCGCGATGTATTATTGAAATACCTTTGAGTATAATTGGCCTTTTGCCGCACCATAGTTCGGTCTATTTAGACTATGAAAGTGCCTGATGAAGCTGCCACATGAGACCAGGTTCCTGCCAACCTACATGTAAGCTGTATCTTGATTTCCCCTTTAAATGTTGTCCGTAATTCAGTGAAATGTAGGGCCCCCGCGGAAATCACGACTCGGAGAGTTTCGTTTTGAGAGACAGTCAGGGAGAGTTAAACACTTTAGCTAGGTTTGTGTAATTTGCATTTCTTGTAATTGAATTGTACTGTAAAAACCTATGTATGTGTTTTAGTTTACAATACATGTCTAAATGATTTAACATTGTTATTATTCTGCTACGGCGGGAGGATTGTTGACCAGTGAGGATCCCGTGGGTCACCGAAGGATGGAGAGAAGTTCCCTAGCCTTGAGCTGCCCACCCCCCTGAATAGAGAGTACCATAGTCCCGCTGAGAGCTAGCCAGGGACGTGTTGGTGTGCTGATGTTGGTTTAGAAGCCGACATCGGGGTACCCTAACAGTATGTACATTAGGGTGTCCCAAAAAAATGAAAGTTGTTATTTTTCAACGCATACCCTCTAATTTTGTTTCAATAATGACAAAACACTTATAAAAAAAATTGCGTTTACTTGGGACCACGGCAACCCGTGCCGACTTGCATCGAAAGTTATTAGTACTTTTATATTAAGACGCCCGCGAGCAAATGTGTTAATGCGCTTGTAGTAACTTGCTTTTTTGTTAATAAACGCATATTACTCATTCAGGCAAGATGTCGTTAGATATACGCAATTCTAAAAAGGGTATATTTTTAAGAGGAGTCATAAAACACCAAATATCGGATTCTTAACTACCCTCTAATGAACAAGTTCTTGAAGTTTTGTTCTGCAATATCCGAGAAGTGAATTTAACTGTCAATGAAAGTGCTAATCTCACTATTCGCGAGTGTGTTATCTATTGGGAAAAGGCGCGTATGCCAACCAAATATTACCTGATTGTGTGAAGAAATTTGTATCTTGAAACTTGCATCAAGTTTGGAGGGATTTGCAAAAAAATGCGCAGAAAACGCAGGACATATTTGAACAACGTGGTCAAAAGTTTGTGAAAAACTAATTTATTATTTATTTAACATTGCACACGACGATGCCCTTAAATTAATAAAAAATAAATAAAGATGGAATCTTCTTGCAGCGGCAAAGAGAGCCAGGTCGTCCTGGCTACTTAGCGGGGGTGGACAAAAAACTAACAGATATAGAGGAGAGAGCGCGACTTAGAACAATCGAGTAAGAAAAGCGGCGAACCAAATATTTATTTTCGCCAACTCCTTCAACATCCTTTTACGAACCGTCAAAAAATTACTCATCTTCTGATTCACATATTCAGAAGATTTGCCAAAACCGCTACAGAACACTCAACCTGAAACCAGTAAATTCGAAAGGAAAAAGAAAGGCGCGCGTGAAGGCCATAAAAGTTATTTTTTAAAACGAGGTACCAGATTCTGTGACTCTCCACTGGGACAACAAACTGTTGCCTGCTTTAGATCCTCGAAAATCAAAAGAAGAACATCTTCCAACTGTTATATCATATGGGAATAACGAACAACTTATTGCTGTGCCACGATTGGAAAGTTGCTGTGCCACGAAAGAACAAGCGCAGGCTGTATGAAATGCGATTGTAGACTGGAATCTGGAAGATAAAGGGCAAATTCTGTGTTGTGATACAACAGCTTCAAAAACAGGTCAGTTTAATGGTGCTTGTGTGCATCTGGAACAAAAAGCTTAACAGAGAAATGCTTATTTTTGCTTTCCGCCATCACGTGTATGAGTTGGTATTAAAAGCTGTGTTTGAATTAAAAATCAATCAATCCCTTACATCCCACTCTTCAAAAAGTTTAGAGATAACTGGAAAAATGCTAATCCCGATAAAATTCGGTGCTACAGAGAAAATCTCACATTGCACCTAACCGCTTCCGAAATCCATGATTTGCTTGACTTTTACCGTACTGTACCGACAAAAAAAATACCTACTTCGAGATGATTATGTAGAGTTGTTAGAGCTCTCTGTGATGTTTTAGGAGGAGATATAGAGAGAAAATTTACGATTCGGCCTCCAGGTGCTATGCACCATGCTCAATGGATGGCAAGGGCGCTATATTCGTTTAAAATATTATTATATTACCGGTAAGGATAAGGCGGCACTTTTAGATGTTTGCTTGTTCATAGTAACATCCTATGTCAAGCCATGGATTCAATGTTATATAGCAGTTAACACTTGAAAGACCGGGTACTTCTCCATACCTATAAAGACCACGACCGTCATTTTGACGGCTGATCTCTTTTTGCCAATTGGTAGGCGAATATGGGTACCGCTGCCCCGGGATCCATTTATTGGATAACCAACACCTCTGCCATAGGGCACTCCAATTGGTTCGCGGTATTTTTGGTGACTTAGCAGGGGTGCCCGGGTTCATTGGGTAAGGTTTGTCTGATCTAGGTGGCGAATACGTTTGCCCACCTACTGCCTAGCCGACCGGGTCGGGAGAAAATTGTTGAGGGAGACCTATTCTAGACCTCTCCAGCAGGACCTCTCTCTAACCGTCGCCTTGCACCGCTGCTGGAGAGATCGATTCATTCGTCTAACACTCCAAAATACATTTATCGATTGCTCCTATTCATCCATCACACCTTCTACATTCATCCGTTACTACTGGATAAATTTACCAATTTTTCCTATTCACCCCTCACACCTTCTACCTTCCCAGAACTTCCTTTCCTTCCTTTCCCTCAAAACACCCGCCACACAGCATCCCCAAAGATGGCAAAGGGCCCGGTTTCTTTTCTTTTTTCGTTTACATTAGCTCCATAAAAAAAAACCCTAAAGAAAATTATTCCCCTCATGGCATTGTCATCTTTGGGGATGCTGTGTGGATGGTACCTAAAGGGAAAGGAAGAAGAATAAGTTATGGGAATTAAATGAGGTGTGAGGGTGGGTAGGAATCTGTAGATCAGTGTGGTGACAGACGTAAGAATCTATTCCTATCACTGCGATGCAAGGCAATGTTCCGAGAGTCCCGCGGGCGAGGTCAAACGATCTCTCTCAACCAGTCACTCCCGATCTGGCCTGCCATGCAGTCGTTTGGTAGACGCATCCGCCACCAAGATCCGAACACACCTTCCCCGAACAAATTCCCAATTTGGCAGGCGGATATGGGTACTGCCGCCCCGGGAACCATTTATTTGAAAATCAACACCTCTGCCATAGGTCACCAATATTGGTTCGCTACGTTTGGTGACTTAGTGGGGGTGCCCGGGGTCATGGGACTAGGTTTTTCCGGGTCTTGGCGGAAGATAATAATAATATTTGGCTAATTTATATAGCGTGATTTTTGTGAAAAATCACCTCAAAGGCGCTGTACAAATAAATATGCGTCTGCCCATCAGCAGCATGGCAGGCCGTATCGGAAAAGATTGGTTGAGGGAGTCCCTTTGACTTCTCCAGCCGTGTTCTCTCGAAACATCACGGATGGATGGATTCATACGTCCGTCACACCTGGACACACTGACCTCCAGATACCTACCCACCCCTAATATCCTTTTCCATCCCGGAACTTCCTCTCCTTCCTTTCCTAAAAAGACTCTCTACACAGCATCCCCAAAGATGACATAGGTCCCGAGGAGAATTATTTTTCTCAGGGCCTCCTGTTAGCTAATGTTAAAAAATACCTAACCCCATGAACCTGGGCACCTCTGCTAAGTCACCAACCTTAGCGAACCTCTTAGGGGGGCCTATGGCGGAGGTATTGGTTATCCAATAAATGATTCTTCCAGTTCTTCAGGAGCTAACCCAGCTGGACCAACCCTGGTATATGTATACATACCTTGTCTTTAGTTCTCCGACGAGCCATATAATAAATTTGGGCCAGAGATATATTTTTTGTGGCATTTTTATAAATGATATCATACGCGATAGCGAAAGAAAGAGACAGACATATTAGTACTATCGTGGTACTTACATAAACGAGGAGGAATGGGCATGTTGTAAACTTGGGTAAAGAAGGTTGTAAACAAACTCAGCATTATGGCCCAAACCGTCACATTGACGGTGGCGGTCTTTGTAGGTATAAGTCAATATATCTCAAAAACTAAATAAGACCCGTACCTGTTTTTTTCACCATAGTTGTAAAATCATAAATCATGAAATGTGAAAAAAAATCACACCAATACAAAAATTATTAAGCATTATATCGTCACATTACTTTGGCCAGCCGTCAAAATGAATGCTCCGGTCTTTCTAGTGTTAAAGCACCTTACCAGGACTTGTGCTTTTTGAAATCGATGAAGGCTTACGAAAAAAAATTTGTTACGATGCGTTCAGGAACACCGGAAGACTCTAAAAAACAAACATTGAAGCGAAAATTTAATCAATAAACCATTTTTTAATATAAAATACTACATAATGGAACATTTATGCAGTTTTTAGTTTTATTTATCCGAGAAAAATTAAAGTTTAAAATCCTTCCGTATTAACTCAGTACAAATTTTTGTACCATATGTTTGGCATCAAGTCGGCACGGGTTGCCGGTGTTTGATCAAAATAATATTTATTATATGAGTTATTGGGATCAAATGGAAAAAAATAAGAGGGTATGCGGATTTAAATTCATGAAAAAAAAATTCTCCCTTATGTCTTGGGACACCCTAATGTACATCAAAAATATTGAAATTCTCAAACAAAATTAGTCACTAAGTCGATGTTAACCATCTAGTCAAGGTGAGGCTTGTTTGAATAATATGATGGAAGCAGCAGATTTGCGACACCAGAAACGGAACTTACAAACAAATTTACCGACAGGTGAAATGCTAAACGGTCGAGCTCATAGAGGAGTTTACTACGCTCAGTCAATAATCAGGAAATTAAATTGAACATTTATTTTGTAATCGTGAATTAATAATTGAATTATTTGATTATTACGCCGTTTTCCGATGTTTATTATTAAAAAAACGAGTATGCTTTAGACCACACGACTGAAGTAAAACTTCACTAACTTATGCCGTCCATTAACAATATAACAATAACAGGAATAAAAATATCCCCATCCCCTCAACATTCCCATCAACTCAACTCAACAAACAGCGTTTCATATCGATTAGCGTTTCACTTTCATTAGCGTTCGCTTTAATTAGCGTTCGCATCGATTAGCATTTCATATCGATTAGCGTTTCACTTTCATTAGCGTTCGCTTCAATTAGCGCTAGCATCGATTAGCGTTTCACATCGATTAGCGTTTCACATTGATTAGGATTTTCATATTTTTTCGTAACGTATTCATCATTTTATCCCCAAGTGTCGAGCGTGCGTAAAAAAGTTTTACTTAAAAAAAAAACATTCCCGAGTTTCGAATAACCTCACAATATTTGAAAATCTCCTACTACCAACACAGTAAGCGGAAAACGTTGCTCGTGTTGAGGACTTAGCCAGCCAAATTAAATACACCACGTCTGGGTGGGGTGGGACCCAAACGCAACGCCATCTATATATATAATTCTATCTTGGAACACACTCCTTTTCACATTCATTCACGTATCTTCTCTTGCATTGTTGGGCACTCCCATGTTATTTATTTATTTTTCAGAAACAAACAGTACATGTTAGAAAGTAGTTACAAGTTGTAGAATTAATACAATAATTGGTACCAATGACATGTCGCTGTTATATAATATATTAAGTGACAAATTATAAATTTTACCTATATTAAATTAGCAAATTATTGAGGGAGAGGTGTGTGTCTGCGTGTGTGTGAATATGTGTGTATTTATGTATGTACGTATGCGCATTAAACAAATTATATGATTGACATGATGCTCTTTTTAAATTTGGGCAGAGAATCGGAGAAAATGTCGATGTTATAATTTAGATTAATATTATTGAATACATGAAGAGCACGATTGATTGGCGAATTAGTTGCTGCATTAGTCTTGTAATTAAGCGTGTGGAATAGTTCTTTATCGCGTGTACGTCTTAATGGTATTTTAAAATTAATTAGGGAAAGTAGTTCAGTACAATCGATGTTATTATTTAAAATTTTGTGTATAAATTTCAAATCAGCAATTACTCGTCTTTGTTGCAAAGTTTGAAATGTGCATTCATAATTATTGTTGAATTTGAATTTAAGATATTTTATAAATTTGTTTTGCATATGTTCTATGCAATCTATGTATACTTTGTACTGCGGGTTCCAAATTGGCGA
The DNA here is from genome assembly GCA_917563855.2 of Limnephilus lunatus. NCBI lineage: Eukaryota > Metazoa > Arthropoda > Insecta > Trichoptera > Limnephilidae > Limnephilus > Limnephilus lunatus. The sequence continues at coordinate 79,457,280 of OU830597.1, read as the reverse complement.
GGCATATTCCAGTATACTTCTGACTTATGCTAAATATAACATAACTACTGTGCGCGGGTTACTGAAAACGTTACTTATACGAAGAACAAAACCAAGCATTTTATATGACCTGTGAACGATTGAGTCGATGTGATTATTAAAAATAAGTTTGCTATCAAGGTAAACACCAAGGTCTTTACATTCCGTTTTAGAGATGACAGGTTCATTGTTGAGTGAATAAGAGTACTTAATTACATTTTTATTTCTGGTGAATGTCATAGTATGACATTTGGAAACATTGATATCTAAACAGTTAACTTTACAATGCTTGCAAAGCCTATCTAGGTCACTTTGTAACGCTTCACAGTCAGAGAGAGAATGCACAACTTTGAATATTTTCATATCATCAGCCTAAAGCACATATTCTGATTTTCGAAAGCATGATCCAATGTAGTTTATATAAATGTTGAAGAATAGCGGACCTAGGTGGGAACCTTGCGGGACACCAGATATTACCTCTATAGACTTTAAGTAAACACCGTGTATTAATATTACCTGATTTCGATTACTAATGTAGGACTTAATCCATCTAAATAGGTCGCCATGTATAGCAAGTAGGATGAGTTTCTTCAAAAGAATTGAGTGAATTACGCGGTCAAAGTATGTCTGTATAGACAGTATCAACTTGCTCCTTATCGTCCATCTTGCTATGTAAGAAGTTAATGAAAAGGGCGAGGTTGGATGTTGTAGACCTACCTTTCATAAATCCGTGCTGATTCAGCGTAATGTTTGTCGAAATAGACGAGTACAATTCATCAAAGACGATTTTTCAAGAACTTTGCTTAAAATATGTTATGTTATTATGTTATTCTGATTCTTGCCATGGTCCGTCTAAAGTATTTGATTCATTTGGTCGTTACATTACTAACTTCATCAGTAACATTATAATATTATTACTAATGCTAACTAAGAAGACATTGAAAAGATTTTTGTTTTCGTTATAATGGCAGCGGAACAACTAAACCGTGAGTTCAGAATTTTGATTGTTATGTTTGATGGGAAATAGTAACGAGTAACGAGCAATGTCCATACCTACTGATAACATCGCAACTGGGAGTCTCGACTTGTTTGTGTTTCCGGGACGAACAGCAAACATGATGCACATGTTTACCCTGGGAAGGTAGCGGTAGGTTCGCACAACCTGCGGAAATGTATCGGATCACCACACTGCGATTGGTACACGACCAAGCGACGACTACGCGACAGAAGGAGCGGCGCGGGCGCATCAAGGTGAGGGAATCGCCTCCACTACGCTGTCGCGTTCGGCCTACATTAGAAATTTTTTTTATTTTTGAAGTAAAACTTCTTTAGCACCGTTGTTATTTAAAACTCAATGAAATGGTAATGTCACTAAAAAGAGTTAAACACATACATCTACCAGATTTAGCCTGCGAGAGAATTAGATAGAAGGAAACCTTACCTACGTACGGTACCTACGAAGCATCGCGCTCTGTCAAGCTGCGCGAATTGGCCGCTTTGATTATGAGCTGACTTCTCAAGGCTTGTGTGGGTGAAGGTTTCACTTCTACCACGTGTAAACTGCACTCGATTTTGGAAAATTTATTTTGACCTCAAATTGTAATATTTAATTAAAGATGTGATCGTACATCTTTCTGATTTTTCTATTTTCAGAATTTCGATAGATTTTCGTTAATATTGTCTTCATTTAATTAATTTAACTATACTTTTATACTTTTTTATTTCAGTGTCTATAAGTCTAGAGTTCCAATTGCTCTCAACCATATGATATCCCCAATTGGGTATGTTGCGAAGCTGAAGGTATTGGACTGGAAAATAAGAAAGATAAAGTTTGGGAAGCACTTGGTTATTCAGATCTGGCTACTATTCACGGCTGAATCCATGTTTAAAGCTATGTTTCGATTCAGTAAAGTCTTTTCACCAGGGCGATACTAAAAGTGCTTTTACACTATGGAACGTGCTGCAAATATACTATTTATTATTATAAATGGATAAAATTATGAAATGACTAAAAATAATCAATAAAATTTACTTGTAGGTACGCCTCGGGATTTGGATCCACTTCCGTCTGTCTGGGCTGTTTCCTCTATTTTCTATTTCTACGTCTTTAGGTAGGCTTGCGGAGAGCGTGTGAGATCAGGCATAACATTTTATTGCCGACAATCACGCATCATTATAAATATGTAGTATCAACTGCTACAAGGGTTCTCAACCTTTTTGTACTCTAGAGCACATTCAAAAATATCGGTAGTGTGGCGAGCACAACCTATTCGGGGGGGGGGGTGGCTTGAGAATTTTTCCACACATATAGGCTACTTTCGCCATAGATCTACACACCGTGCTCTTGGGGAGCGACGGTCGGGTGTCACCCCCCGTCGGGTGGCACCCGGGCCGGATGCCCCCACCGCACTCCCCCCCCCCCCTAGCTACGCTGATGCTCTTCACAAAAATTTTTCAGAAAAGACTTCTTCCTAAATTTCTTTTAGAGAAGACTTCTCCCTAAATTTACCATTCACACAGCATCCCCGAAGAAGAGATGATCGCCGAAGCAATGGGACGATACGAGCACGTGACTACTGTCAGTTTGGCTGTCGGGGCCATCCTTATTGCTTTCACTGAGTCATGTGCCATGTGTTATGGCGCTTTCGGCGTTCATCGGCTCAGTTCGTGGCGTTCGTTCACTTCGGGTTTTCTGCATGTACAAGGAGAGATGTGCAAATATCACTCCCCGTTCCAGGCTAGCGTGAAGAGTGCAGTCTGGTTCGCCGCTAGACAAGTACTGTCAGCAAAGGAACCACTTAAACATATAATATCGCAAACATAAGAACGTTCTTAATAAACCTAGGCACTCAAAAAAATTAAAACTCTAACAAATAAAAAAAAATAATTCACATTTTTAATTGATGTTTATGAAAAAATTCTGTCTCTGTCGAATAGTGGCGGGCACATACGAATCGTTCCGCGGGCGCCATGGTGCCTGCGGGCACGGGGTTGGGAATCCCTGAACTACTATATGATGTCAGGTAGTACTCGTACATCGAACAATCGTGTCTAAAACCATGTGAGGCTTCTACCGCTAAAAATCACATTTGGCATAATGTTATGCTAACCAAGTGAAGTATACTTAAAATGCATTGAATAGAAAGAATAACACAAGAAATGCCATGTGGGCGTATTTCATGAAAGTACAACAACAGAAATGTGTTTCATTATAGTGAATTTTTCATTTTGATCAAATAGAATGGCTGAACATAATATCAGGCAGAACAAGAGAGACGAAGTACTTGCTAAATGGATAGAACCAAATTATTATACGTCAGTGGCAAAATCCTCTGACTTTGAGTGGTTACGATCCTTGAGTACGAATCTGTGGTACGAGTTCGCATCCTCAAATCCCAGCGTGCGCTATTAAATTTTATTTGATTAATTTGTGGTATTTCACATAGAATTCATTAAAATCATGATATAGAATATCTGCGGCACGTTCCAGAGTGGTAGCCATTTTCAAAATCGCCTTGGTAAAAGACTATCATTCAAAATCGAAACGTTACTTGTAATGGCTTTAATCGTGTTGCTAAAAGTAAAAATAAGCCAATCGTTATTATTACAAAACAGACAATAAAAAGTGATTTTATCATGGTGTTTGATAATGAAATTCGCCTTATAGCATTCCAATAAAACTACACATATCAGTGTCAAATTGTTAGAGGAAAGGTTATTGAATTATGACTAGGTCATTATGTATGTTGGATGACCATTGTGATACTTATTTTGATCACAAATCAACTTTGATTTCTCATGTGGAAACCTTGGACGCCAAACTTCGACTCAAGGTCAAAGTATGTCAATCTGAGGTAGAGCACGATCCCCATACACAGAGCGTAGGCATTTGATAATATGGCATTCCTGTAAAGCATTGATTAATAGGTTCTCTACAAATGAAACAGGTAATAAGATAACATGACAGGATCTATGTATTGATCAGTTCTTCACAAGGTTACAAGTGTTAAGAAAGGTAATGAACTCACCCTGGGACCATAGTATACTTTTCCCTACTCTAACCTAAACTACGAATCATCCACGGCTGTAGTCCTGCAGCCGAAAAGGTCCATCTCGCCTCCTCGTAGTGTCGGTGAAGCCCTGTCTTCCGTGGCATCAGGAATATGCGGTCTCGGTAAAATTAAAATTAAAAATTAAGTGACCGTTGTTATCGCAGCGGGGCCGCACACACCGCTCCCAAAACCAGAGTGACGCCGGAAACGAAACTCTCCTGTCGCATAGAAAAAGTCGTGTCAAAGTGCCGCCAACATTATAAAAAAACTCAACTAGGAAATTACTTAACACAACTAAAATCACTTCATAACCAGTGGCGTACCGTGGGTATCAGCCGCCCGGGGCGGAGGAAAATTTTGCCGCCCCCCCCCCTATATAGGTACTTCTTCAGGGGGGGGGGGGGGGGGGGTAGTGATCCTTTTTTTTTTTTTTTTTTAAATATTTATTAATTAAATCTGTATGCGGTGAATTAAAACTACACTCAGAACGTGAAAACGGTTTTTCTTTGGTTCTGGCAGCACATAAATTGTCTGCAACTAGAATTTTATATTTGCACTTCGAAAAAAGTTATGTTTTCCTTCGAAATATGTCAGCAGATGAATACACAATTGGAATTTTACATTCTGAACAATAAAACTGGCTTAAATTTTATCTGTATGCGGTGAATTAAAACTACACTCAGAACATGAAAAAGGTTTTTATTTGACTCTGGCGGCACATAACTTGTCTGGAAGAATTTTATTAAGCACTTCAAATAAGTTTTTTCTTCGAAATGTGTCGTCGGATGAATTCACAACTGGAATTTTACATTCTGAACACAAAAGGGGTTTTAATTAAATCTCTAAGCGGTGAATTAAGACTACACTCGGAACATGAAAATGTTTTTTCTTTGATTCTGGCGGCACATAAATTGTCTGCAAGAATTTTATAAAGCACTTTAAATAATATAATGTTTTCCTTCGAAATGTGTCGTCAGATGAATCCACAACTGGAATTATACATTTTGAACACAAAATTGCTTTTAATTAAATATGTATGCGGTGAATTAAAACTTCACTCAGAACATAAAAATGGTTTTTCTTTGATTCTGGCAGCACATAGATAGTGTGCATCTGGAATTTTATAACTGCAATTCGAATAAGTATGCACACACCTGTCAGCTATTTAACTTTTCTGTGATAATAAATTTAAAATATATCACCGTGATATATACGTGGAAGAAAACCGTATAAGTGTAATTTTTTGTGCGCTTTCAGCAGGGTGCAATTAGAGCTAAAATGATACTGTTGCCATTTACATTTTTATTTAAAAATAATTTATGTGTTAGAAATAAAAACAAAACGTCTGTCATTAATATTTTGATTTTAACAGTATATAAAACTTAAGAAAGATGTTAAACTATAAACTAGAAAAAACTTTTAAGTCCTGACGCGAGAATAGAACCCGCGACTTCCCCAATCCAAATTTTTACAAGATGATTATTGATTGTGAAATTTTGCCGCCCCCCCAAAAGTGCCGCCCGGGGCGGGCCGCCCCCCCCGCCCCCCCCACGGTACGCCACTGTTCATAACAGTATTTGATAATCAGATCTGAATAGCAACTTACTCAACTTCCTCTGGTGATGTTTAGGAGCAGTAGGTATTCTTGTGCGGTTGGGACTTGTAAATAAAAATATATTAATTAATGAATATAATATTTGAACACAGTACGGTCACATATAGGAATTTTACTGTTTCAAATTTTAGATTTAGAGTTATAATATTATTGTCTCCATTAATTAAATATTACAATTTGAGATAAATATTCTATAAGTTTATAAAAATATATATTTATATAGATTTCCATTAAAATTTTCTTGGAAGGCTTTTCTAGTTAGTATTATCTATCCAGTGTTGAAATGTGATTTCCCAAACACAACATAAAAAAATAAATGTCTACAATAATCACCATGACAACGTCTGTCACAGGGGCATTATTCAGAAATGTTCACCATTATGCAAACACAAGTATTATTTGAGGCGAATACCTTTGATCGCATTATCTACATGTCGACAATACAAATACCTTCAGCCTTCAGCCGTGCTGGGAAGGAATGCCTCCCTTCACAAAAGTAAATGTGACAGGGCACATCGGAATGAAGAAAACTTCGAATATCACCGTCAAAATTCACGGTCTCCTGCCATTTATGGATAACGTTTGATTTTCTCGTGGGAAGATGAGACACCATTGATAAAAAGCTCTGTATTTCTTACGTGTGTATAATATAATAATATATAAGTTTTGGTAAACTCTTGGGATAAATGAATAAAGCGCTATTCTTAAGAACGACGGAAAGGTTTTCTTTTGAAAATTGTCTACGTGTTTATTTAAACCAAACTCCTTTGTCCCATTCCTGAGTCGCGTAATTTATTCATTTGGTAGTCACAGCCAGAAACTCTCTAAAAACGTAGAAAACCATTTTAAATTATACTGTAATACCAGCTCTTAAAGAATTGTGGCTAGTAACAATACCATTTAAACACGATATGGCATCTGAATACGTCTGCAGAAGACACTTCACCATAATCTTCGATTACACATCTGCACTGATGATGGACACTGTACTGTTATCCGAAACTGGCTAAGGAAGGAAGCAGTGCAACACGACATAATACCCCAAAAATGAATCACTATAACTTTAAAAAGGTGTTCATCAACTTGTTATACCTTCATAAATATCTAAAACAGGTAAAATAGCAACTCGAGACATACTTTTATATTCCTTCATAATATGCTTTTTATATTCTTTTATCCCTTTCATACACTTCTTATATTATTTAATACTCATTTTCATTCTTCATTTTCATAAGTACCTACTATGTTATTTTATAATCTTTTATATTCCCTTACATTAGTGCTTATTTAAAATATTAATACGCTATATGTAAAATCGTGCTTATTTAAAATGTTAATGCACCATACATAAAATCACTTTATTTAAAAGTAAATGCTTTTTTTAATGTATATGCACTATATTACTTAGAATCGTGCTTATTTAAAATGTTAATACACTATATATAAAATCGGCCACCTTAACACGTGCATGTGCCCAGGCGTGGTGGTTGAAAAATCCACATTTTTTTATAACCATCAAAGAAATAAATAAAGAAAAACTTTAAAAAATATATATATTTTGACAAATGATTCGATTGAAGGATGATTTGATAAGTTTATCGGGTTTTTGAAAATACACTGATTGAAAAACTTCCTATAGTTTCGAAAACGAGGATTTGCTCTGGGCAGTTGGAACTATGTTGCCACACCCCATAAAAACATGTTTGCGTGTACAATAATTTTATATCATATTAAGATAAAATATTACAAATCAACAAATCCAAAAGGTTAAAACTTGAAAATTCACAGCCATGTAACATCATCTGACCTAGATATTCTTAGCACCACTTAAAATTTAAAATTTGACCCATTCCTAGGAGCATAAAACATATGTTTTAGTTAAAACGTGCTTTAAAAATAAAATAAAGTACTTTGCATGCAATTCAGATGGTGACATTGAAAAAAAAATCAAGTTTGAACTGGAACTTTTCATATTCATAATTTCGCCCTTTATATCGAAGACTGAGGTCATGGTACATAGACGATGTACACGAAGAAATTGTTTACATGAGCTTTTCTGGGTAACAAATCCGGTGGTGTCTAAATCTTAATTTCCTCCACTATATTGGGCGAGTCCATTCTGACAGGGTATAACCGACGCCGACGCGCCGTTGAAACCAGAGCTTTTTTGTGTGAAACGATTGAATACATTAGTTGAAATATACTCTACGGAATATCATGACACCTCTAATAACTGAGTTACCAGTCCAGCTCATTTTAAAGGTTAATGGTGCTAGAGGGCTACGATTTAAAAAAACATAATTTTAATTATACTCTTTTATCAGCCGAACTTTCTTTGAACCCACCCCGGGAATCATTTATTAAAAAACCGATACCCCCGCCGTTGGTTACCCCTAGTGTTTCGCTACGTTTGGTGACTTAACAGAGGTACCTGGGTTCGTCGGGTGAGGTTCAAAGTTCAGGCATGGCGGGCTGGATCGGAAAGGCCGTATTGGGGAAACCCTTTAACCTATATCCAGCTGGTCTCTGAACCCTAAGATTCCTATCCACCCCCCATACATTTTTCCTTCAAAGGAACTTCCTTTCCATAAAAAGACCCTCCACACAGCATCCCCATAGAAGACACAAGTCCTAATGTAAATTATTTTCTTTAGGACCTCCTGTGAGAGATTAATGAAAAAAACCTTTGAGTATTCAAATGATTTCAAATAAAATAAGGAAAACAATACACTTCTTCAAAACCATAAGAAGCTATCTCGACTTACTTATAAAAACGATTTATTTTTCTCAGCTAATCTATCATTGAATACGGTATTATTGCATGGGAAGGAAGTATTTCCTCAGCATCTTACGTAAAGGCGCAGAAAACAATTATAAAAAGTAATTCTCGAACTTAATTCCCTTACACTTAATGTCAATAAAACAAAATATCTGACATTTTCTATAACAGCCAGAGGACAGCCAGAGGATGACTTTAATCTCAAATTACATACATGCCAGGAAAACTATAAAAATCGAGGCTTGTCATGCCACTGTCCTACCATGGCACACTCCAAAAGTATCAAATATCTTGGTATTGAAATTGATGATAATCTCCGATGGAATGCACACATTGAAGTAATCACAAAAAAACTCACCAGGTACATTTACTTCTTTAGAGCCATCCGTAAAATCCTCACATAAACGACATTAAGAAAGTGTACTACGCTTTATGTCAATCACAAATAGAGTACGGGATAACTGGATGGGGATCTGCTTGAGCACTTACATGGACCGACTCAATATAGCCCAAAAAGGAGTACTAAAGACAATTTTGAAATCACCGATTAGAACTCCGACAGAAGAATTGTTTCAAAGCATTCAAGTCTACAAAATACAAAAACTTTATGCAAAAAATATTTTATTTAAAATTTAAAAAAACATATCAGAATACTCCACTGTCCAACATAGATACACAACCAGGGCAATAAACCAAAATATTCTAGCTACAGCCAGTTCGAAAGCATCTTTTGGACAAAGAAATATGAAATTCAATGCGACAAAACTATACAACGCTCTAACAACTCAAACAAAAAAAATAACAGAAATAAATAAATTTAAAACAAAAGTAAAAATTTGGATGAGAGAACAAAGTGAAAATGAACTATCAAACATACTGAAGACCATGTAAAGACAACTGGATACTAAATACAAATGTGGAAAAACTACAGGCCGCCTCAGAACAGGAAACCCTAGTGAGGAGGACTGTGATAAAAAAGTACTTTATAATACCTAAAAAAAATAATGTACCTTATAATACCTTAATATAATATAATTTATATATACATTATGTACAAATTTTGCTTATATTATAGATAGATTTGCTATATATTAAAGATATATTCGGCTGGCTATGTCCTCCATCACAACACAAGCAACATTTTCGGCTTATTGTAATGGTAGTAGGAGATTTTCAAACATTGTTGGGTTATTCGTAACCCGGGAATGTTTGTCTTTCTTTAAAAAAAAATAAAAAATAAATAAAAAATAAAAAATAAAAAATAATAAAAAATAAAAAAATAAAAAATATATAATTCAATGAGAGTAGGTATTTGGCCTTCAACAGATATAAGTAAAATCAATCGTCATTTATATTTTCAAAAACAAAAACGTGTAATTCTACACTACAAAGACTAACTGCAAAATCTTTTCCACTTTTGGTCAACGCATTTTAGACACTAACATGATTCATAAAAAATTTAAAATAAAAGTCTCCAAGAGAATAAGGGAAAAGGAAAGGAAAGAAATTAACGTGGGTGGAAATGAAGCGTTATGCTGGTAGGAGTCGAAAAAACTATTTACTTAGCCTTAAAGTGGCAATTGAGAAAGCATTGCTTCCATAATTTAAAAAAAAAACTTCCATACCTTTTAAAAGCTCGTTTACAAAAATTCTTTGTTATCTCATAGAAGGCGCTTTCCAATTAAGCGTTAGTGCGTTTTCCCCTTTCGAAGGATTCTTACTACAAATTAACAAAGAATTGCCGAATCGTGTCGGGAATTGGAAATGTATGTGGCCGTTTACACTATACTATTTCTAAATGGGTCGTATTTGTAATACCCCCACGAAGCTGAAACAATATTGGTTAAAGAAAGAAAATAACGTTATTCTTTACTCAACGAAAATACGTCCCTAAGAAGACTTAAGGAACCTCGCTGCGGGCTTACAATTTTGGTTCAAAACAATTTTTCAGGAGTATTTTAGGCTTTTATACAAATAAGGTACTAACTTAAAACAGGAAAACGAGAACTATGTTTTAAACAAAAACAAAAACGTTACTGTTAAAAAAATATTGCAGTTACAAATAGCGTTCAATGCAATCTTGAACTTTTTTTTTGCTTGCCCGCACAGAAATGATTTTTTTAAATATTTTCTTTCTTGGTAGTTGTTAAATTACTAGTATTGGATTCGTTGCTTATAGTCATTATTGACATCTGATAATACCTTTGTGTGGCCTCACTTTTCTTTATGTATTAAACATTAGTGTTTTTATATGATCTTTCCTGACTCTTATTAATTTGCTGGTGTCTGGATTGTTGAAAATCTGAGAAAAACTGAATGCCCATACACCGGATTTTTAACCATCTTGTTTTATTTACATAGCTACCTTCCCAGAGATAATAAAACGACAAATATCTGTACGAAATTTCGATTGACAAGAATGGAGATAAGGGCATGGTTATCCCCCAAATATCGTAAGATCAACAAAAGGAAACAAAAAAAGGTTTATTTGGTAAATTTGAACCAAACTACTTTTATTGTATTATTAAGTCTGGAAAACATTGTGCCTCTATTGACAGAACTCTACATATTGTTATTTTTTTCCTATTTGTCCAAAAGAAACAGCAGATCTGAGGACCGCGAGGGACTTTAGATAAATAACGAGCAGATGCTTTTGAGCTAAAAGGACCATATTTTCTTCATCAACCCTTTATACTTATTTATGGAAAATCAATGAATCGTCGGAGAAAGCGGTTGTTTTGAAATAAATAATTTATAACTTATTACGCTAGGGAAAAATTGTGATTTTCAAACCATTATAAAATAATATTTCTAAAATTAACGATTTCTGATCGATTTTTTAATGCTTCATTTTTTTAAATTAACTCCACATAAGAGGCCGTGAGGAAAATAATTTCCTTCAAGGTTTATCATATTTGGGGATTGGTGACGGTCTTTTTGAGGAGCGGAAGGAGTGAACATGGATCTTGAGAAGAGATCAATGTTGTAGGAAAGAGGAAACACAGATACAGGTAAATCGATCCACAGCCGATTTGTTGAATACGAGAACAAGTCGCGGAAACTACCCGTTCTCATGTGACATATAATGTCGACCGAGAACAAATGTAGGGCGTTCGTTCGGCTTATTTTGGTGCCAAGGGGGTTAATGACGCTAGTTCCTCGGAGCATCTTAAATCGTAATATTGGTAGAAAAAGGACAGCACTACCACGTACTCTAAAGATTGCAATCAGTTTGGTGTGAAAGAGTTTATACAAGTCAAGGATTTTTTAAAGTTTTTTGGTGCACCATACCAGAGGTGGCTGCGAAATTGAACACTGGATGCCCGGGTTCAAAGGGTGAGGTTTGTTTGGGTGTTGGTGGTGAATGCGTTTGCCCACCAGCTGCATGGTAGGTTGGATCGGAAGAAAATGATTGAGGGAGTCCCTTTGACTTCATCTCTCGAAACATCGCCTTACACCGCTGTGGGAGGGATGGATTCATACGTCCGTCACTCCTGAACACACGACTCTTTCCTTCGTCAGATTCCTATGCTGTCACCAAATGTAGCGAACCACTTGGGGCGACCTATGGCAGAAGTGTTGGTTATTCAATAAATGGTTCCTGGGGCGGCGGTACCCAGACCCGCCTCCCAAATTGGTAATTATAATTAGTGTTCACCAAGCATATCAATGGAGACCATGTTGGGAAGATTGTAATCTATTGTTACTTTAAACGGGGTTGTCTATTCTTTTGGATGGCTTTCTTGGCCATTCTTTTACAGAATATGACATTTAATAATACAATTATTTATAAATAATTAATTTTCAAAATCTTAATGGACTTTTACATGAAAATTTTACGATTTATTACAGTATTTAATATCGTGATAAGCAGTGTATGAAAACACAAATATTTACTTGATTTTTTTTTCATGTATGAAAATACTAAAACAAATGTTACTACAGCAAATTTAATCTGAAATAGTAATTAAAAAAGGAAAACAAAGAATAACAAGTGTGTGCATATTATTTGCATACAATATTGTAACACGTGTAATTAATTATACGTGTTACAAACCAAAAAAACGTATAAACAAGTATAGAATATTATTACGAAGATTTAAAAAAATAATTATAAAAGTTGCACCAATAAAAAACCAATACAATTTAGCAACAAACAAAAACTAGATAAAATTAGGAAAGATTTTTTAAATATTTATATTAAGGGATCAGTATGATTTATCAGTCCAGTTAGAAGTTCTACTGAGCCGAACCCTCTGATATGAAAATGTCTGGAGTCAGTGAATTATTTTTCCATTTGATCTCAGGTAGATTGACGTGTTGTTCTTGTATTGTTTTGTATTTATTATACTCATATAGTGCACTTATATAGCGTGGATTAACTAGATGATCATTTGTGGAAAAGCGTGTGGAAGGGTTTAGTTTTTTCTGTGGGGAAGATTTTACCCGGACATAAAGTAACAATAAACAAAAACAAATAATTTAAATACTAAAACCTTACATCAAACAAGTAATGTATAAAGCTAGAATGTAAATATATCCATAAAATTATTTGTGCTTGTTTTTACCAATAAACTAAAAATAAAATTATGATGTAGGTACTCTTAAGGTGTTAAATTCTATGAAAAGAAGAAGTTGAAATTACGTGACTGGTATGAGTTAATCACTTCCAATCACAAGTGCAACGATCTTTAAAAAAAACAGATTGCACATTAAAAATTGTGTTTCTTTCAAAATCTATATATATAAAAATCTTATATCACGATGTTTGTGGTCGCACTCCTTAAAAACGGCTCGACCGATTTTTATGCATTTTTTTATGTGTATTTGGTAAGCATGAGCTTAGGTTGTAAAGTATATTTCATGCCGCTAGATGATAAGAGTGTCCCTATCAAAATTGTTTGATAATTGACTCAATTTTTTTACAAAACATTGTATTTCAGCAGAAGAATCTTTCTATGTATAATGGTAAGCTCTGGCATTATGAACTTTTTACTACAGTTTACTACACGTGGTGCGCGAGTGGTTTGAAAATTTGGGTATTTCATGTATTTGGAGGGAAGGCTGGAATGGAATTGCAGCGAGAAACTATTTCTTGAATGGCATTGTAACGCATGCCGGGTACCAACTAATATAATAAATGAAAAAACATATTCTTAGAAGAACCCAGCCAACTAGCCATACAGTACTTTCAGTGAATTAATATTTTGTCTAAATATTTTACGTAATTATTTTTATCAAAGATATTTCATCGTAAAAAATTTTCACTCGAGGATAATTTGATTACGAATATTTTGTCGGGAAGAAATTTCATTAAAAATATTTTACTCAAAGCCTGTTTTTTATCCAGCGTTATTTAAAGATAATTTCGCAAAAATAAACAAGTTCGCTACAGTGTTTAAATGCGTAAGATAATAAACCGGTTATATATTATTTTTTTTAATTCATCTTGGTATTCTCTTTGAATGGTAACTGACAAAAAAACAAAGCAATTAATTTCAATGATCATGATTTATTTTTGGGATATAACGCCGTCTTGCGCTACTCAATTTTAGTTCCTAATTTTCCTATACATTCTTCCAATATATCCTAATATTAGCCTCCATGGTCGAGGCGTAAAGCTCTCTACTTGCAAGCCGAAGGTCGCGGAAATTTTATTCGATTGATTTGTGTCGTTTCACAATTCAACCTTCAGCCTCACAATATACCCCTATTGGCGATGCCATAGTCTCGCTGGCTCCAGAGAGGAGCGGTTGGGACACTTGTGTGGTATTCACTTTAAAAAAAGAACTATTAATTAATGTTTGGAAAGCTTGAAAATAAATTTATAAATGTCTAGATTGTTTTTTTTTCTACGTACGAGTATATTTATGGCGGGATGTTAGTAAATATTGTGGTTTTGCTTAAGAGGCGGTTCTCCGAATTTCAACCGATTTCTTGCAAACCTGCCTTAAAAATTTGAAGTTTTTAAGCTTTAAAAAAATATATGTTATTCTTGAAGATAATATCTAGACATTTATCGCGCCGAAACGCAAATTATAAAAAATTCCCTCAATAGAAAAAAATCGCAAAGTATGGTCCAAAAATGATTATAAACACGTTTGTTTTGGTTATTTTACAAGTTATATGTATGAAAAAATTCACAGCATTTCTTTAAATAAAATTAAAGAAAATTATCGCGAGATTTTTGCTCTATTTTTAACGAGTCGTGTTTTATTAAAGATTTTGATGATTTTTGCATCAATTTTATCCCTGTAAATGTTAGCGCGCTCTTCTAACATTCGTAATTTCATATCTCTCCATCTTCTTCTTTTTAGGGCCGGGAACTGAGCCGTAATGATTTCTATTATAGTGACCAATTCACTCTTCTATTCATATAATTAATACATGTACCTGTTTTTTATGGTTTTTCATTAGTTTTATTGAAGTTATTATAACAATAATCGTACTTTGAAAGTTGAACTGTCACAAAATTGTTTTATTAAGTTACATAAAAAATCAAATTTTTATTTTAAGATCTTTATTTTATGAAAATTTCTTAAAAGTGATGTTTTTTATAATATTAATTAACAATTAATATAAATTAACATTGACGATTGATGTTTATCAATTAAATAAAATTTTCATGGGATTTTTACTAAGGCTGATTAAGTAAATGATTAAAATAATCTCCCTTCAGTCATGTGATGATCTCGCCTTTGGGCCTACGAAATAATTCTTTTAAAATTGAGACATCAATTTAGAATTATATTTAATTTTTGTAACATGGAATGGTTTCAGCATACGATTCTCTGTTTCAATTCATGGGGGTGATTTATGGGTCCTTACCACTAAATAACCACATGTGTTTGCGTAGCTCAAGTGCATGCGAGCCCCGGCCAAGGCCATTCTTCACAAAACTAAGAAGGGACCCAGAATAACATTTAGAGGGATTTTTTCAGGTTCATTATCAAGTCAGGGGCGGCCGATGGATATTTGCCCGAGTGGTGATTGATCTTAACGCGAGCAGATTGGATTTACGAAACAATTATCTGGTGAATTTTCTATGGCAGTAGGAAATTGAAAATTAGTCAATAAGGATTGCTCGTTGGTACATTTAAATATACTAGCGCGACGCGCCGATTACGGGTTGAAATATTTAACATATTTATCGAAATAGGATTGCAGAATTCGTTAAATAGTGACGCACGCGGAAAGAACGAAAACGTGTACAGACAATGCTTATATAATGTTATTATATAACCAATAAAGTCGACGCAAGTAATGAGAAAGAGTATTAGATTGAAGTACGCCACTGAGCTCTTCTTTTAAGCGCTATTGGGATAATTTATGACTCCGGCGCAGACAAAATTAGTTTGTATTCTGTTATCTAAAGGTTACACACAAAAAAATAGCAAACATGAAAGTTGCACTGATTTCTTGGAATTTGGGACCTTATGTGACAGAACACTATTAAAACGATTGAAATATGCATATTGGGAGATGTGTTTATCACTTAAGATTTGAAGAAGTGGCTAATATATTATTGAAACCACACAAGTAGATGGGGGGGAGTCAGGGGGCAGAGAGTTGGAACAGGATAGTCGGGGCAGGGAAGTGTTAGAGGACAGTCGGGGAGAGATTCTGGAGACGCACGGGCTAGCGAAAAATCATCGAGGTTGAATACACGATAGAATAATAACTCTGTGCGCGTAAACCGGGAATAATTCATAAAATTAAAGGATAATAGTTCACGCGATTGAGGGGAGTCAAGATTTGGAAGGAGTCCACGCGAATAAGGAAGTCAGAGATTGCGGCTTGAGAGTTCATATCTGTGACGTTAAATAATATAATTTGTAAATTGAGGCGGTCAATTATCAATACGGGACGCGCTTTCGGGGCGTTTATCAGGGTCAGGAAAAATTTTACAACGAATCGACGCGAGAATTGTGTTTGACGGCTGCATCTTGGAATAAATAACTGCATGACGGGTTGTGGTTTAGAGATGCTTGTTTGAGTTAAATATTAGAGTAGTGAATTGATTTGTGAAATTATTTTGTGCAACATGGCGAATTTGGTAAGTTTGAAAAATTGAATTAATTATTAACAACATTAATGTTTGGATTTCGTACAAAGCAGGGTTAAAACAATAGGATCATCTTTACTCCCCGAGTATTTTAATTGTTTATAATTGTTCGTCTAGCTCATAGATTCTCAACCTTTGTTTGCCCACCGCCCCCTTTGAGAATATTATTGTTTCTAGCGCCCCCTAAATCGCAAAGAAAGCAATTGTCGTCGTATTACCACAACGGGGGGGGGGGGGGGGGCGTAATGGGATGGGGAAAGATGGGATATAATAATTATTTTTATTAATTTCTTACACCATTGCAAATTTGAGTTTATTACATATAAGAAATAACGTCATATACATATTTTACAAAAAAATGTGTACAAATATTTAAACATAAAAGAAATTTCAAGAACAATTGCAATTAAAAAAAAATTTAGGCGGTGCTGAAAATTTCGTCAATGTGGAGAAACTCTTTCAAGAATCAAAATAATTTCCCTTTTGAATCTGTCGTCACTGACGCCAAATGTATCAATCTCGGAGGAGATTTGGTTTAGGAGCAATATTCTCCTCCCTACCGGGAGAACCATTGGCTGGTTAGTCCTACAGGCAAGAAGATAGATAGATATGATGACGCTGTCTAAGATAGTCATTTGGAACACAGAGACTCACGCGCTCCAAAATGGCTGAATTCTCAATATAGCCTCGCAGCTGAATAAGTGGGTGGCGGCATACCCTTCTCTTCTGAGCTGCAGGGTGAGTCCCAGCATGCCCAGAAGAAAGTTCGTAGGGTAGAGCCATAGATAGATTTCGGGATACTTCCTCATGTAGATAAATCTTAGAAACTTTTTTGAACCCTCTCCAACAAGAGGGAGCACCCCACCTCATGTGAATTCCAGATAAGCGAACCACTCTCCAGCCTACTCGGACCAGGGTGAAGTATAAAATCTTCGGAGAACGGGTATCCCGAAAAACTCTGACGGTTCGGAGAACAAACCCTAATATTTTTAAGGCCGACTGGCAAACTCCTTCGATATGAGGGCGAAATGTCAAATTACTTTCATACATAATCCCAAGATCCTTTATATTAGAAACTCGTCTGAGATTATAACCGAGCATAGTGTAACTGTGAGACTAAATGCTCTGGTAAAAGTCAGAACTACGAATTTCAAGACATTGAAATGAAGCTGGTTTCGTTGACTCCATTCTGAAATATTATCAACCTCAGCTTGAAGGCGCAGGCAGTCCTCAATATTTCTCATTAGAAGATATAATTTTAGATCGTCAGCGAACAGCAAAAAGCGAGAAAAACGGATGACTCCAACAATGTCATTAATGAAAATGGAAAAGAGAAGAGGCCCCAGGATCGATCCTTGGGGAACCTCAGAAAAAAACAAGAAATTCAGCAGATTGGAAGATTCCGTGTGTGACAAATTGCTTTCTGTTCTTCAGGTAACTTTAAATAAACTTTAACATCTGGGAAAGTTTTGTGACTAATGAATTTTATGACTAATCGTGATTCACAGTATCGAAGACTTTGGAGAAGTCGTTATACTAACAGTCTACTTGGCATCCACTGTCTATGGACCTAGCAACATAGTCGGTAAAAACCTTCAGATTGGTTTCAGTGGATCTTCCTTTCCTGAAACTATGCTGTTCCGGGGATAATGTCTGAGGCGCAATGAATTTATGAATTCATTTTTCAAATAGTTTAGCAGGAGCTGATAGTATGGCAACTGGTCTATAATTTTCAATTAACTTTTTCGAACCTTTCTTAAAACAAGGATATATTTTGGAAGTTTTCCTTACTTCATGAAAAGTGGAAGTACTAATACATAGTTAAGTTAAAGATAAGACATAATGGCGTTTTTAGGAACTCGGCGAACCCTTCAATAAAAAAAAATACCTGAACGAAGTTTGATCCGATGAAGTGTGATTCATAAGACTTGTGGCACTCATAACGTCAGATTCCGTTAATATATCTAAATCGACGTTTGAAGCTCCTCTGGTATTAAATATGGCCCCATTATTAATGTCTAGAAGTGGAGGGTTTTTATTGTAGACCGATTGAAAACGATCAGCAAATGCGTTAGCCACACCCAAGCCACGAAATTCCTGATTACCTTTCATCATGGTGTATTCAAGGCCTCCATCCTTCCGAAGGGATTTTATATAGTGCCAAAACATTTTGGGATCATGCATGATGTTTTCCTCGATTTCAGATATGTATGCTCGATAGGCTACTCGAACCTCGCGCTTAACTAACTTTAAAAATTTAACAGATCGTATTCATTCTGAAGACCTCCAGCTTTCCAACGCTTATGAGGGCATGTTTGATATCTATATTCGAGATGACTTCTCTCGGGGACCACTTCGGGTACTTGCGACCACCACCACTGTCGTTAGCAAACGAAGCGCACTCGTTTCCTCGTTGATATCCATTAGGATAAACTTGTAAATGATTTTAATAATTTTAAAATTACGCGCGTGGCGAAAAAGACGTACGTCCCGCCGGCGAACTATCTGGAGCACTGATGGGGTGGGATGGGTTTCTCTGGATCTCCTACCGCCCCCCTGAAAGTCTGAAACGCCCCCCAATTTTCTCTTGGTCTTCTACCGCCCCCCTGAAGGTCTGAAACGCCCCCAAGGGGGCGTTATCGCCCACGTTGAGAACCTATGGTCTAGCTTGTATTTTTCTAGATTTTAAACATGTATTATGTTTATATAGCGCCTTGAGGTGTTTTCCATAAAATCGGTGCCATGTGGATCGTTCAAATATTTGTATTATTATTATAGCTACTTTAATGAGGCCTTTAATAAGGAACCATGTCATCTAAGTCGGATGCTCTAATCGAAAAAAAAGGGCGTTCCCTCCGTAAGTCGATCCGGGGCTGCCTGAGGTTGGCCGGCGACAATTTCTTGAGACAAGACCGTTGTAAAATAATAATTTGGGGTTCAATGAACTAAAATACTATTTGATGCACAAAAGACACTTTCGGGCAATAAATCTTAGACGAGAGACTTCATTTAAAAGACGGGATTTTGAAACCACAAAACAATAATAAAATCCTTTAAAAGTGCTTTGTTGGTGATCTAGAAAACTAGGTTACTGGGTATTCTCCAATACATAACGGGTAACAAAATACATAGGTATAGAATGTAGGTATAAATTAATGTGTAAAGCGCCTTTGAGGTGTTAATTATTATTTACGAGTTTCGTAATAATAATTTTAAACGTAGCTAGGGGACTATATTCAGGAAGGTTTTTTTGAAAAGGCATTGGGTAATATAACGGTTTATGAAGGGTGCGTAGCATGGGCATTTTTGATTACTAACAAAATCTGACATATTTGAATTCCCATTCCAAAAATTTCCCACACCTTATTCCAAACTTTAGGTATCACAACAAGTCTATTACATAGGACTTTGCATAAACTTGGTTCGATATCTTATCGTATAATCCTCACCTTTTGGTTTACGCTTAGGTAGGTATATTTCATTCGATATTCGATTTAGCAAAAACTTTCACATTGTCGGTTGAATGGAGCCGTCGGTAGGTATTCATATTTTAAGCGTAATGCGTTATATCCACCTACATAAGTAGCAAAAGTTTTCTTAACTCCCTCACACTAGTAATAGGGATCATCCAGCATCAGGGTGGGATTGTACTCTGGACGAAAGAGCAGCGGGGGAAATAGAAGGGAGGGAAGCCAGATTCACGACCTGGTGCCTTTCATTCTCGGACCCGGCACCCTGGAAACCGAGCTTGACATTCCTTCTTTGAGCTGATTTTTGAGTTTGAGCCTGGGGTACGCCTATCGTAGAGCATATGCCCGTGACAAATATAGGGGAAGGTCCCAAGTTACGCCTGTGTATGTTATGCGAGAGGACGTATTTTTCATTCAAATCAAACATCGATGACCATCGCGATTGCAGGCTGGCGCATGTTTCTGTAACGTGCCTAGAAAAAAACGTAATCAATATTTCTACTGGTTCGACGTTTCTTTGTTGGAATTCGGATAAGTTTTCTTAACTCCCTCACACTAGGAATAGGGATCATCCAGCATCAGGGTGGGAATGTACTCTGGACGAAAGCGCAGCAGGGGAAATAGAAGGAAAGGAAGCCAGATTCACGACCTGGTGCCTTTCATTCTCGGACCCGGCACCCTGGAAACCGAGCTTGACATTCCTTCTTTGAGCTGATTTTTGAGTTTGAGCCTGGGGTACGCCTATCGTAGAGCATATGCCCGTGACAAATATAGGGGAAGGTCCCAAGTTACGCCTGTGTATGTTATGCGAGAGGACGTATTTTTCATTCAAATCAAATACCGATGACCATCGCGATTGCAGGCTGGCGCATGTTTCTGTAGCGTGCCTAGGAAAAACGTAATCATTATTTCTACTGGTTCGAGGCGGCGTGCTGGACGGAGAACGGGACTATTGAGGACATGAGTGACTGCCAAGGCGAGGGTCGGTGACATCAAAATCTTCCTTAATTAAATTCATACATCGCCAGATCAGAGGAGAGAGCGGCCCCACCGATCTCCTGACATTGCCGATTGTCTAATCAACTTCGGTTTAATGTTTATGCCGATGCTTTAGGAGTTAATGGAACTCAAGTCATCGGCATGCTGAAGAACTTCAAAATCATCATCATCATCATCAATCCAGAGTAGGATGTCACGATCTAAAACCTCGAGCCACCCACGCATTTCCTGAACAGTTCCTGACATCGGCTATCACGCCATTAATCGGAGCAGACCCTCATATCAAACGGTATGAGATGACCTCTCATCATCATCATCAACATATTTTTAATTTGGCGGCTTATTAGTCGATATTATTCCCATTACCAATCTATGAACCAGAAACACACATCAAACCCTCTCTTGACAGGAGGCAAAACATGTCGATTTTCATTCGTCGCTTGCGACCTTAACATTCTCCGGAGGCGTTGGAATTGGAAGCTGATTTGGCGGTCTATGACCATCACCTTATCAGTTGGGCTATGGAGGAGTCCAATTATTTAAACAGCACATGTTCTGTCTCATGTTAATCCAAAATATCTACCCGTAGAATCAAATTAACAAAATAAAACAAGCTAGCTAACTAACAAACTGCATCTAGAACTGTGAGTGTAGAATTATTGCACTCCGTACTGCTTTGAGGGTAAATCTTTTGTTAGAATATACATAAATGTCAAATTATTTTCATGATAGCATTTTATAGAGCTGCAGAGAGTACGTGACATCGCATCGAAAGGTAGGATCTTCTCAATTCGCCGTTTGAATGTAAATTTATATATTAGATGCTAGGAGGGAAAATGCAGATTACTTCAATAAAAATAGTCGTCGAAGAGCGTAGGTGTATAACAGGTGCTAGGGGAGGAAGCTGGATGAATATAGATAGATAATTAGTTAATTTTCAAGCTAGTCAGACTCAGTCATTGTTATTCGAAGCCTTGCAAATTGTAACACGCCATACCTAAAAGAACAAGGGTTTACCACAAATAAATTATTAATTAAATTGGATTAACAATACCAAACCACTAAAACAAAAAAATACACAACGTTGTGGGGTTAATTACAATTGATTAATTGAGAGCATCTCGTCACGTTTGCATAAAAGTATTACGTGATGGGGTTGAAAAGGCGCTGCAAAAGAAATGCAGGGGAGAGACGCGAGAACGGGCGAGCTACGAGCTTTTAAAGGCCGACCGGGGTTGCGCCTGTAGCTGTAGCACTGTAGCAGCATTTGGAAATCAAGAGGAAGGTTTTACTACTTTATGGGGGGGGGATTTATCACAGTCACGATCAGCATTGAATATTATTCACCTTAAATAACGTATTTACATAGTCGACTGTGATAGGATAAAGTATAAATCAGAGAAAAACATAATAAATTCGATGTGATCATTTGATCACAATGAATAAATGACCACATCGCATTTATTGTGATGACGATGTACGTCGACAGGCAGTGTAACAGAGACAGACATTGAGATAAATGGGGCTAGTACCAAAAGGTACAAAGTCAGGGACAGTTCCATTCAAATCTGTATAAAAGTCATTTCTAGTATGTATTATCCATTTGTGGATGAAAATCGTAATGCTCACAATATAACAAAATTTGTATCCATCTAATAATACAAAATTAGCCCGAAAGGTCAGAAGTCAGAACACATCAACAGAATTATTACTTCCCGATATCCACGTCATTAAATTCACACTCGTATTTCAAGTATTATGACATGTAGTTTGATTCCATTCCAATAAATAACAGAGGTTTGTAAATCGGAAAACTTTATTTGCTATATTGAAAGATTCTTATACCGTAAAAATCACTTCATCCGTATTGTTTCAATATTTTAATAGAATAAACTTTTATTCAACGAAGTAATATAAAAAAAAACAATAATAATAAAAAAACACATAAAGTAAGTAGAAAAAAGTGGTGGATCTTTTTCTTTAGTTTGTCTGTAAAATCGGGTGGTCCTTTTGATGGATACTCCTATCTTAAAACCCCTCAACATCTGAATTATTTTTAAGGGAGAAGAAATTATTTAGGGATGGATTTAATTAATAAATATTTGATCACATTATTATATGTAAATATACATAAAGGGATTCCTAAGAACAGTGGATTACATACAGTACTGTTCGAATTAATGTGAACACAAGTGATCAATCGGAAAAAATAATAAATATTCTTTATTGAGGAAAAAAAATAGAGAAACAATTACAATTAATTTTTTTAATACCAAGTGTGTCCTCCCTTAACTTTTTCAACTTATTTTTTTTACAATTTTCTGATATTTGCATGTCTATAAACCATATCTGAATTACTGTCTCAATCAGCTTGGTCTTTGTTGTGCTTATCTTGCTTTAACTATTTTCAATTGGATTAAGATCCGGAGAGTTACCTGGCTATTCAATGTATGTATTTTTTTGTCTTTGAAATATTAACAATCTTAGTGCGTTTTTAGAGAAATATCCATCTTCAAAAATTAGAAACAAAAAAGCTTTAGTTAAGTTTACCTCTGCAAAAAACTGTAATTCTAAAAAATTACATAATTTAACGCATCTGTAGTATGGTGTGTCTCGTAACTCATTGAATGATTGAACAAGAACATAAAATGGGCGCTTTTACAATATGCTGCATACGACTGCGAAAAACAAGATAATTTTGCTAATTATCACGTATTCACATTAATTCGCACAGTACTGTATGTATATTGGTATTCTTCTGGTCCGTTATCATTTCCGAGATAAGCAACGATCTACCTTCACCCTAAAGACTGCAGCCCGGAATGTGAAATCGTAACTAAACTGGTGTTAGTTACATGGATATCGAAGCTATGAGATAAGGCATCTTCCTAATTCATATTTTATGAAATTTTCCCTGAATTGTTGGTAAAAATATAATTTGTGGTTCAAGTGTAACGTCCATGTAATGCCTTTACAAAATAATTCATACTAATATAATTATGATGGCCGAATTATAGTCAAAATACTGTAATACCGCAAGCCGTATCTTTCACACTAGATGTCAGTCGTTATAGTAGACTCAGTGTACGTCATCGACGAAAAATCTCCGTTCCTATATTTAAATAAAAATGTACTAACCCTTCAAAAATTTGGCGTATTTTTCAGATGGTCAAAATATTTCTGCTTTACAATATAATGCAAATAAATGGAATATTTCTAAACAATACAAAAAAAAACTGTTTTTGAAAGGTGGTGAAATATTATACGGTGCTCCAGATTTTATGTCCAGGTTGAATCTTTCCCAAATGAAAGACTAAACCCTTCCACACACTTTTCCACAAATGAATATCTAGTAAATTCACGCAATGTAAGTGCACTATAGAAGATAATAAATACAAAACAATACAAGAACAATACGTCAATCCACCAGAAACATAATGGGAAAATATTTCACCGACTCCAGATATTTTCATATCAGAGAGTTCGGCTCTGATGAAATCCTAACTGGTCCGATAAATCCTACTGATCCCTCAATATAAATATTTAAAAAATCTTTCGTAATCCTACATGTATTTAAAATAACCGACTTTTGCATTTTTATGAATAAATTTTTTGACAAATCTAATACGCCTAAATTTTGAATGAGAGAGCTAGGTATAATGCCAGTAGCCGAAATAACAAATGGTAATATTTTTATAGTCTGAGAAAAGTTTAAATTTTATAATTCAAAATTTTAAATTTTATAATTCAAAAAAATAAAATAATTTTTGAATTATAAAATTTTTGAAAAAAAAAATTTTTTGAATTATAAAATTTTTGCATGCAAACATAAAATAGTTTAAAAAATGGCTAACCTTATGATTTTTCCAATTAAAATTACTGGAAACGAAAAAAACACATAAATATTTTATTATACAAATTTATTACAAACGTTACTGTCACCAAATTATTTCCATGAGAAAATAATTAATAAAAAATCCCAGGTTTCGAAAAAAAATTAAAATTGCGATTTAAAATTTTGATTTTATAAGAAAAACTTTATTTTTATTACTTTTTTGAAGGTTATTCCCATCAGTTAAATATATCATATTAGAATAAGTTAACAATAATAATCTAAACGAAAGTATGAAAGGGAACAAGACACAGAAAAAAGACAATGGTCGCAACTGGGACTCGAACCCTGACCTCTCCGTCTAACCGGGACGATCGCGTTAACCAATTTCGCTATCGCCACCTTCTGTCAAACCGTCGTATTTGAAAATATGAGATTGACAAATATGACGGTTTGACAGAAGGTGGCAATAGCGAAATTGGTTAACGCGCACGTCCCGGTTAGACGGAGAGGTCTGGGTTCGAGTCCCAGTTGCGACCATTGTCATTTTTCTGTGTCTTGTTCTCTTTCATATTTTCGTTTAGATTATTATTGTTAACTTATTCTAATATAAAATTTTGATTTTATAAAGGTGTACATTTTACTTTTTTGGTAGTTATATTTTAAGTTTAAATATAAAGCGTGGTGTTTTTCCTTTCTAACATCGCTTATAACATATGTCTCACTATGATAGTAAGGGAGTTAGAGCGATTTATATGATACCTATGTAAGTTGGGACAAATGTCTCCTATGATTAAATGGTTTAGATAGATGACGTCACATACGACCTCCTCTGGAACAAGAAAACAATTTACACAAAATTATTTCAACTATCGAATTATGTCGTTAAATGCACTACCTATTATCATAATGCCTTATAATTTGTAAGTCATATTTGAACGGCTAAATTAAGTACACACGCATCACGATCACACATCGCGCCGCCTGCGTTTTGTCCCTTTGTATATGTATTATGGATATTAATAATCTCACCAGGGCGTGGAGCTAATTAATTGATTGTTTGCCGATCACGCAAATCGTCACTCAATTGCATATTAACATACTAAATCATCCGCCTTAGACAGTCCGGACGGCTCGTTAAGTCATCAAATGGTCGTTAAAATACCGAAACGTGGAAACTCGCAGTCACGATTTTGGGGAAAATCATTTCAAAATTAAAGTTTTGTTTGTATATTAAATAAATGCATTGTTTATTGTTTATATTTCAATTTTTAACCTCAGTCTAAGGCTCCAGGAATGATGAATAGTTTTTTAATCGTGTTTCTTGCACTACTTATGTTAAAAATTCAATAAATATCATGAAATTTATTGAATTTTTAACGTCGATTCCTAAATATCTGAAATTTAGTATCAATATTATTAATACGCTAGGGTCTGT
This sequence comes from Limnephilus lunatus, assembly GCA_917563855.2. NCBI lineage: Eukaryota > Metazoa > Arthropoda > Insecta > Trichoptera > Limnephilidae > Limnephilus > Limnephilus lunatus. The sequence continues at coordinate 79,431,012 of OU830597.1, read as the reverse complement.
CGTAAACACTCGTTTCTCTAGTTTTTATTATTCCGTCGCACTGCATGCGATATTAAATGACTAAGTCATCAATCAACAATATTGCATGTGTAATTATAAGCTGTCGTTGATTATTTAGCTTTTAGCTGATACGGACAATATGTCAAGAGTTTTAATTTGTTATTAGTAATAAGTAAATAGTTAACTAAGATTACTAGATTTTAAAGATGTGGGTAAGTTTTCAAATAATAAAATTTCAAATGTAGGTATAATTACTTTGATATCAACTAATTTAATATTCCGTTCATGTTAGATTCATCAGAAAAAAAATCATCTAAAAGCCAATATGGGGCGTTTTATCAAAAGAATTGAATTTGGTGAGGTTTGTCGTGGCGAATTGCCCACCTACTGCGTGGTGGGACAGATCAGTAGAGACCGGTTGAGGTAGACCTAATCTAGACCTCTCCAACCGGACTCTCTCAGCCCATCGCCTTGCACCGCAGTGGGAGGGATTGGATATATTGACTCCCAAATTCCTACCTACCCCCATACTTATTTCCTTCCAAGAACTTCCTTTCCCCTGTAACACACATTTCCCTTCACACAGCATCCCCAAATATGAAACAAGCCCTGAAATATTCTTTCTCTGGGCCTCCTGTATAGAGCTATTGTATAAATAGTTGTGTTTTAATGATCAAAATAGTTAAAGGAGTATTATTACCTGAAATAGTAATTCATAAAGAGCTACCTGTATCCAAATAATCTGACGCATTTTGCATTGACTTTTTTGTTAGAATTAGGTATATGTATTTACTTAAAAAAAAAAAAAAAACATCTTCGAAAGCCTATTAATTTACAACATATGTCATGTAAGTATCTAAAATGACAGTAAAAAATATTTCATCAGGAAAATATGTCAAATTACACTGTTCAAGTGACAAAATGTCAAACCCTGCCCTTGGAGTAAATTATTCCTAAGTACGTTAATTCAAAAGATAATAATTTATAGCTTCATAATATCATTAATTAAGGTGGCGCTACCATCGTGACCAAGTTTCACAGTTTGTGAGCGTCTGCGTACCAACTCCCGAGAGGCTCAATTAGCCTCTCACACCTTATTTCCACCAAACAAGTATTTCATTCAACCATTTAATTACGTACTTCATTTGCATTTAATTGGTTACAGGTGGACCGCTTGCCAAAAGAAAACCTTTTCTACCCAAGTACCGATACACAAGTCAAAATGAAATAAAATGATTGTGCCTTTTCCGCTTTCCTGAGACAAAATTCATAAATCATAAAATATTTTTCAGTAGGTGCTTGCTTACCTAGTGAAAGTACGTCTATTTGTGAATTCGCCTTTGAAATTTACACTGTTTTCTCTGTGTCTCTCTCAGAAAGCGTGAACCATATTAAACCGCACCCGGTGCAGTATCCCGTATTGTGTGAATGTGAACAGCGACAGGATCATACAATGAAGCACATTGTTGAAGAGTGTCCACTATGCCTTTTCCCCGGAGGCATCTATACTGCAAGATGCCATGCCGGATGCTATTGAATGGATGAAGAATCTCAGTGCGCCTGTGAAGCCAGCATCTATCCAACCATACGACGATGACCAACCGACGACGACGAAAAGGTGTAGAAAATGGATTGGAAATGCATAGGAATGAATGAGAAAATGAAAATATGCGAGGAATTTTATGTTTGAAAGATAACTTTTGCAAATCTAGTCTATGCACTTTATAGTTGTACGCTACTTACCTTTGTTGTACGCTCGGTAGTTTTTAATGATGTGTGCTTTGTAAAGGCTGAAATTCTACGGTTTTACGTAAAACTGAACACTTGTTATTGTGTTGCTTTTCAGAGTAAAAAGGTGTTATGATATTTCTTCTAAATAAACAAGGCGAAACTAATAAACACTGTGATATTGTCGTTATTTTCCTTTAAAAACTTTACTATCTGCCATCCAATGTGTTTGTGTGACAAATTAATAGCAATTACTTAGATGAATCTTACGTCGCGTCGCGCGTCGTGGGGAATGGGATCAATAATTTGTGAATAATGTAAGGTTTCGCCCCATACCGTGCCCTTATTGCTATTCGGTAATTGATCAAATCTGAAGCTATGAAAAAATTTAAAATTAAAAAAAAATGCACGTGAAATAATAACAGCTTTGAAAGCGCGAATCTTCAATAAATATATGATAAGTTTAATAAAGTATTACCAGAAAAATCCTCAATAATATTGTCCCAGCACCTTGAGAAATGGTATGACAGCGAGCTGTATTCAAAGGCTTCGATGAAACACGACTATTGAACGAACTAGGCCTTCGTCTGAGCAGTGCCGAGGAAATAATTTCACTAACCACTCACGGTGGAAGCTATGGTCAGAGAAAAACATTAAAACTCCAGAGTGAAAACTGGTCACTAACAGGATTTTAGAATATAACAAGAATTTCTTACTTCTTCTATTTTGGACACGGGGAAATAATACGCAAATTGACAGACAACAGTATACAGTTTTAGTATCTAGGTAATCTAACTGTTAGAGTGATCCATGAGATTCGGAATGTATATGCAAGAATTTCAATGTACGTCAATTTGTAGAGAAATCTTATGCGAATTCGCGACATTAAACGATCTGCTTCCTATGTTTTAGAACATAATCATGATATCCATCACTGAGCAAGCGATAAATCGCATTTATAACTATTTCAAACGACGCATTAATTTGTATAAAATGAAAATTGTCCGATGACGGTCTGTGGCAGAATAAGTACGATTTCGGGCAGGAGATACGTAATCCACAGGAGGATATAGAATAAACTTGACAGGCCGCTGCAATAGCTCATCTGTCATGACTGAATTTATTTACCTGTTCATATTATCGGATTTTACGGAACCAATTTGACAAATAAAAAACGTGTAAAATTTTCCAGTCGCCTTGTACCTACAGGCAAATTATTTTAAAGAGCGCACGCTGATTGTTTTGAGAGTTTTAACATCCGCCCGCAATCCCCTCTAACCCCGCAGTAGCCCAAATAATAGTAGGTATATTTATACTCAATAATTTCGACATTAGTAAATATGTATTATTTACTCATTAATTTTCGTTTTTTTTTATATTAGCTCCTCACAGGAGATACTGAGAAAAAAATCCCCTCGGGGTTTATGTCATCTTTAGGGATGCTATGTGGAGGGTCTTTTTAGGGAAAAGAAGGAGATGAAATTCTGAGAAAGATAAAGACATGAGGGGTGGAAAAGGCATGATAGGAATCTGGGGGTCAATGTGTCTAGGAGTGACGGACATATAAATCCATCCCTCCTGCGATGCAAGGGGATGGGTTTTAAAATAATTATTTATTTCTTATCCACCTAATACACCACTACAACAGCAAGACTCTTATAATGATTTTTAAGCCTGTGCAAGTGTTTACTAGCTGTATTGAATACTCCCTACCAGACTTATCACACTCGAAACTGAATACTGTCAATAAATATTTTTTGTCGTTATGCTCATCTAGTAGTGTCATTACTATCAGCTGTGTATAGATTTTGCCATAAGACTTCCAGAGCCCACCGCCCTGGTTCAACTTTTGAGAGACGATGCAATAAATTATAAATTGATGCAATATAGCCTTACAAACCGTAAAATAATAATACTTTGATTTTAAAGGGACATCTTTGGCCTATACAGAACATAAAAGTATGCAAAAGAACACTATCAGTGGACGACAGGTAAGCAAATACCTACATTGGTACATTTGTCCAAAAAAAGAAACTACCACTTTTATATTGCTAACAACTTCTGATAATCAAATTTTATTTTCGGTGGCAAAACCCAGATATTTTGTCAAAATACACTAAAACTGGTAATCTTTTAAAATTAAAGAAATTAATATCGATAATAAGTACAATAAATCTATCAGGATAACGGAAAACAATATGGGTAACGCACGTGTTCTTTCAGTGCCTGGAGAGGTGATATATTTACAGGAAAAATAAACGAGTAATTAGAGACACGATATCTATTATATACTCGTAAATAAGAAATGTATTGCTTTTAATTTAATGTATACTTTTAATTTACAATAATCAAAAAAATAATTATGGAACGACAACCTCTATCAGGTCTATAGACAAAATGTCATCAAAAAAAAGAGATTCTGTGTATTGGTTGATTGTCAATAATTGTAGCATAACATTTGGTCTTTGAGTATAATTTTTGGTTTCCTAAAGAAAACAGTTCGGCATCAAATCCCCATTAATTCGGTGCTCGGTTAAACACAAGCCATTAAATTCCATATTAAATTTACTAAAATAAATCTACCAGGAGAACAACATCCCACAGGGGTGTCGCGTTGTCGGTTGGTCGTTCACTACCTAGGGAAGTGATAGATTTACAAGGAATACGAACGTTTGTGATATATATTATTATAGAATGATATGATCTCGAGTAGGCCTCTCTGTTGAGCGGGGAAAGCCGGCAACTCAAGGGGGGTAGTGCGGAAGGGGGGAGGTTGGGGTGGTTGGTGGAGGGGTTGGAGAGGGTTGGATCGATGGTGGGACCGGCGCATACTCTCACGTCAGGCTCCGGTTACACTGCTCATTAATGTTTAGAGAATAAAATGGTTAACCATAAAAATTATGGGACGTTCAAAACACATAATGGTATCCACAGATATTTGCGTGTTTAGTAAACACTAAACAGGCACCGCAGTTGATGATCCCGGGCGAATGTGGCATGGGCCAGTGTCATTATAGTATGACCTTCACCGTTAAGCAGTTTACTTTCTGAAATAATTTGAGGTATCTTCTTACATACGAATTTTCAATTGCCATAAAAAGTTTGATGATTATTTTTTAACTAGCTGTTGCTTTTGATGTTTTTTTATGGTTTTTAAACATGGTTTCAATGAATTTGAACCAAGTTTAGCCATTGTAAAATATTATTAAAACGAAGTGAACGTAGGTAATGATTTTTATGCTGAATACACTAAACGGGATACAGCTTTGAAAGAAATATATCCAGTTATTTCCTACCGAAGCTCTATTATAACCATTAGTTTTTTTGAGTGCCTGTATATTGACTTCATTTCAGATAATAATTGTAATCACGTACGCGAATTAATGGAATAATCTTCCACTAATTCTTCCCATATTTCGACTGCTATCTTTTTAAATGAAGACAAAGTTCTTAACGTCTTGGTTAAGGCACTTTGTCCCTATAAGACAAAGATTCTGTGTTCGATTCCAAGTTATGTTCGTTACCTTTTTAAACACATCTTTAAGAATATTGATTTTGTTTTCGTCAAAGAAAGAGTTAATGCAATTTCGGGAAGGGAAATTAACCCTCTTCCCAATATCCAAACGAGCCGAAACTTGGCAGATGGACTTGTTGTCGATGACAATTCATACTGTCACTCACGCACACTGACGAATTTCTCTGAAATTGGTTGAAATTATGGCGCAACTAAACGAAAGTCAAAACTATTAAAGGATATAATAAAAAATCTTTGCGCTGACATTCTTGTCTGTGTCTAGTTCTGTTTCATGTATCGTTTAGATTTATTAGTATTATTTATTTGTTCGACGATATATCGCATTGATGAGTTTAACCAAAGATATTGCAATAAGAGATATGCTATGATGGCCGCCCGAATGTCGGCGGACTTCTACCTATGGGCATAGCTTGCATATGGAAAGAATTCGTTCATTTAGTTGATTTTTCGAAAATATACAGTAGTATCGGTTAACAATATTGTTTGAATACGGAAAGAATTTCGACCATTTAGTTTAACGTTCGTTTAGTTTCGTTAATTATTCCTTCATTTAGTTTATTTTTTAATTGGTAAACAATATCGGCGACACCCGGAAGCGTAGTCTCACCCAGTAAAAACTGTGGATAGCACATCTCTTATATTTCAATATCTTTGGGTTTAACCTTCAAACTTTTATACAATAAAAATGAAAAACAATTTAATTTAAATCTAAAAATATGACGGATCTAATTTTAAAATTAGCTGCGTTGCATAGTAAGACAGAACATTCTACAAAAAACCGCTAAACTTTTAAAATGTCGCTCAAATTTCTCTTTTAAAAGTGGGTGAAAAATCGTCAGCGAAACTGCGAATAAATTTCACCCTCGACGGAGTGTAAACGGAGCCTAGTGGATAAGGCGGAGAATCGTAGCTACCGAAGTTTCCACACCGACGTCAAACCAATACAGCCCTGCTGAAGATAATAATAGTAATTACCCTGCCTCAGAACAGCTGTCAGCCCGAAACGAGACGCGTTTACGTACGCAAAACAATAATTTTACATGAAGCGTATTTTTCTTCGCGAGTTGTATACAATACACACGTATCTACATTTATATTGAATACCAGCTGTCATGTACCCGACGTTGTCCTTAGTTATCGATGGTTGGATTGGAGTTAACTTATTGTAGTCTTCCATATTAACAACAGGGTGAAGAGAATTAATTTTTACCGCCAGTGATGAATATAGTGAAGTTCTCCTTTTTACCGAGAGTCTGGATAAACATACGTTGATACCGCTGCATCAGAAACGAGGCGCGTGTTTTACATACCTACCTACGTAAAACATTTTTTTTTTCATGAATCGTATTTTTCTTCGCGAGAATCTCAATGAATACAGTGTTCGTGGACATACGTAAATTGTTTACTAGCTTTCGTGTACCCGGCGTTGCTCGGTGTTATGAATAAGAGTAAAGTTATTGTAGTCCTCCTTTGTACCGCCAATGGCGAAAACAGCGCTACTGCACTCTGGCAGTAAGGGGGCCGTTACACTTAACTATAAAGATAAAAGATCATTTAGCTTGGTCTATTTCAGTATATCGCTCGCCATATATTCCCATTTGAAAATACGCCAAGCCAAATGATCTTTTATAGCTAAGTATGTTGGTCCCATAAGCAGCGTTAATAAAGTTCTCCTTTTTACCAACAGGTTGGTGAAACGTGCGTACAATGTACATCCAAATGTATAAGCATAAAGACTAGCTGTCGTTTACCCGGCGTCGCTCGACAGTGGAGAAAAGTTATTGAAGTTCTCCTTTTTACCGCCAGTGGTGAAAGCAGCGCAACTGCACTCTGGCCATAGAACGGCGAACTAATATTTAATAAACTTTTCTTTTTTACCTATAGTTCGGTAAAACGTAGGTAAGCGAGGTTCGTAGAAGATGAGTTTAGCAAGGATAGCTCACACGGGCCTTTTTCCAAAAAAAAACTTCGAAAGCGTGACGTAGCTTGAAAAGTAAAACATTGCCGCTTGTATTTCAGATAATTCAAATCTCTCCCAGTGGAACATGGACTGCAAGCTACGTCATGATTTTTTTAGCCAAACACCGCTCTACCCCCCCCCCCCCCCCCCGATGAGCTAACCTTGTTACCTACATAATATTACATCTACACATTTATCCAAATTTATTCAAACCGGCGGAGAATTCTTTAACTACATGGGTAATTAATTGGCTTGTTGATTTTAGAATTTGGAAATAAAGAATTATTATCATCATTACCAAAAAAATTATGAAATGATTGAAAATAGAAGTTTTAATCTTTTATTTGTATTTTAAGTACCCTATCTACGCCCTTCACATCCTATTATTCCCATCAAAATGTCACCTAAAATCCATCCTTCAACCACAAAACTCCGTTGAGCCTCTCAATCTAAATAAAACGTCATCTCGTGTGAACCAGGCTTTACGCGTCGCCCGATCATATTTTAAAATAAATAAAGCATTGTTCGTATCCAGTCATGTGATAAAAATTGCCAAATTGACTAAAATTTTATCAGACGAGTATTGTAATTCGAAATTCGTTTGCACACTGCTATGGAATATTACTCCAATATTTGGGCCCCTTCTGAACAGAACCATATCCTTGAGATAAAAAATGATATATACGTTACCTATAATATACGAGAATGTCTATTCCTGTATCTAGTGTCCATCCTTGTTTTGGAATGCTTGCTTATCAACACCAGAACTTAGAAGCCACATACCCATGCACTGTTTGATGTTCCGAAAGCGAGAACTTCTGCCTATTAGAACGCGCCACAACAAAGCGACTCGACTGCTTATCGTTGTCGCATTGAAAATGGTCACTTCAGCAACTATCTTTTGACGCATGTCACAAAATATTAAAACTGCCCCGTTACTTTTTTACAGTTTCTTCTTCTTTTTTAAAGAAAGACAAACATTCTCGGGTTATTCGTACAACCAGGCAATATTTGAAAATCTACTACTACCACCACATTGGGCGGAAAATGTTGCTTGTATCATGATGGAGGAAGCTCTCCATCACGACAAGAACCAGCCAGCCAAGGAATCGAACTCATGACGCCTGGGTAGGACTTTGCTCTGTATCCTTTCAACATTTTTCAATTTTTCCCTTGTAACATAACACAATATAGCATGTTCATTTGATATTATTTTTTTATGTGAATACCGCACAAGAGTCCCATTATGATTCTATGGTATCAAGAATTGGGTCATGTTATGATGCTGAAGATAGTGGAGAGAGGATTGAGGTGGGGAAGATTTATAAGAGAATGTTGTCTGTAAAACAATATTGTTTTAAATCTTCAATGTATACATTTCTTAAACTTATTTCTACTATTTTTAATTGCCACTACTGGTTTACATATATATTTTTTTTATAGTTTCTCATTATTAACTATACTTTTATAATGTGTAATTAATTTATAATATATTGGCGTATTTATATTAAAGAAATTCTGAAAAAAAAATCATATTTAATTAATGAAGAAAACATCGAAAATCTGAAACATCGGAAAAAGATACGGTCACATCTAGGACTCGAACCTAGGACCTAGGACTTGCCGGGTCAGTGCTCTACCGACCAGTGGAGTGGGTCCCTACCCGATTCGGTCATATTTAACTGTACCATTCTTCGACCAAGAAATACCAACATTATCTTCAAGGGCATATTTTTATTGGCTGCTATATTTATGTATGATTGCACGATTCAACCGGGACTTAATGCTACTCGTATCTAGATAGCATTAAGTTATGGATAAATTGGATGTTTTTATCCATTTTTGTTTAATATGCGAAAACAATGGACTTTTCTGCAAGTCTAGGATGAATATTTGTTTGTATTTTTAATTTAATGAGTAAAATCTCTAATTGTAATCTTTAATAATTAATTAAGATACTGAACTATCAACATTCGCTTTTATTGTCTTCATTAATTAAATATTATAATTTGAGGTTTACCCATTACGATAAAAATAAATAAATAAATTTCCTACCAGAATTCTGTGTGTTATAATATTATCTCAATATTCATTAATATAGCAAAGCCACCACTAAATTAGATGTAACGAGATAAGATCAGCCTATATATATTTAGAATTCGTGTTGAATTTTCTACTTTACCATCCACAGTTCGGTTGAAATCGGCCGCAATTTATTTGACCACTATTTTTCCTTTAAGCGCATACTTCCTGCGATTCGGGTTATTTATACTCTTTAAATTACTATTCCGCATAACGAATTGAGAAAATTTCCAAAATGTTGGACCACGGCCGTGCCTTTTGTAAAGTAATGTTAACTCGGCAAAGCAAGTTGGTAGTACTTACCTAATGTAATTATGTTATCTTCTTTTGAACAAAATCTATTTAAATATTGACATATTTAATATCACTGAGAGCAAGTTCACAAAATTTTATTCCAGTTTAGTAAAAATCAGAGATGTTTTAATGCCAAACATCGATTTTGTTATGTACCTACACAGCTTAAGTTAAATACGAGATTTTGTTTGTGTATTTATATTTATAGTCGAAATCCGCAAGTTATATGTATCGACGGCCTCCGTGGTAACGGGGTAAGGCTCTTGACTCGCAATTCGAAGGTGGCGAGATCGAATCCCGACGTGCATAAATAAATTGTATTTGATTAATTTGTGTTATTTCACAATTAATTCATTTAAAATAATATTTAGTATATTTGCGGCACGTTCCAGAGTGGAAGATACTCCCAGTAACCTCCTGGTGTAAGACCACCATTTAGAATTAAAATGTTGCTTGTAAGGGCTTTAGCCGTTTTTGCTGACCAGGTCTGATCTAGCCAGGTACTTCCCCACCTTCCTCTTCCTCATCTTCTTCCCCTCCCCACTACCTTCAGCCTCACAACATAACCTAATTGGGGATACCATAGTCTCACGGGAGCAGCTGCGACTCTTGTTAGGTATTCATATAAAAAAAAAAACACAACCATTGTTGAGTTAAAATACACTACTCACACAGATCAGTGGTTGACCGGTCAGTGGTTGAGTGGGCATCGCGTTTGCGTCCCAGCCAGGCGCTCCGTTTTCGATTCCTCGGCTGGCTAAGTCCATCATGACTCAAGCAAATTTTTCGGCTCGCTGTGGTGGTAGTAGGAGATTTTCAAGTATTTTCGGGTTATTCGTAACCCGGGAATATTTGTCTTTCTTTAAAAAAAAAAAATACGCATTTCTTGCATACAGCACGTTTCAAAGTTATTATTCAACTTCAGAAAAGGAAACTGTTACCACTTTTCGAATATTCAAAAATGACGATTGTATACACTTATGACTTTATCACGCCAATAACAATAAGTGGGCGTAAGAAAGACAAAAGATGGTGTACACATTTCCACCAATACACACAATCCTAAGTACCTATGTGTTGTTCGTCTAAATTCTAATAGCCCGACGCATAATTTTCATATTTCGCTGTCGAGAATTTATGTTATTTCGATACTTAAACAAAATGTTCGTATTTAGCCATCGAATTTGCTGTCAAAAACGGTAGAGGTAGACCCGTTTCGTTTACTGCTGTTTCACAGCAAAGTGCTAAAGTAATATTATTGCTACAGTCTCTACTAACGGTGTCCTTTTAGTGCCATAATAAATTAACGTGTCAGATAATTGAGCTTCAAATTGAAAATAGCAATTTAACTTTTCCGTTCGTCTAAAACCTGTTAAGGCAATATGATGAAATATTATTACCTAAAATTAATTCTATTTAATATAACATGTTTAATTAACCAAAAATTCTTATAAAGGATCTCAAAGGAACTAACGGGAAAAGGTTTTGTTCGGTCGTTAACTCCACAGGCTGATTTGTTTGCTCTTCGGAACAACTCACACAGATCTCATTGAAATAGTTGTGTCTCCCTTACTATCATGGTCAGATATACTATCTAAACGGTTTTAGAATTAGAAAATACCACGCTTTATACACAAATCTAAATCTTAACCATTACATTATTAAGACGCAACCTTTTATGAAACCAAAGTTTCCAACTGCATTTCAAAAAAAAAATGAAACTTACGATAAAAAAATGAATTGACGGTAACGTTTATAATACATTTTCCTAATAAAATATATGTTTTTATTTTCTTTATCAGTAATTTAAGTTAGAGAAAACGAAGGTGAGCAACGTGAACCTAAAACTTTTTTCTTCAAAAATTTATATTTATAAAAAATAAAATGTTTATTTAGAAATTTTTTAAGCAAAAACAGTTTTTTTGTCGAATGCGTTCAAAAATATTCCATTTATTTGGATGTTAATGCAAAGCAGACATATTTTGATCTTCAGACATATTTTGACTTTCAGACAAAAAAGGCCCGAGCCCTCAGGGTTTTAATGGTTAAACGTGGTAAACTGATTCTTGGATACAAAACTGTAGGTTTTCTTGTTGGGGGTTAACATACAAATTTAAAAGCTTTTATTACCGATAAAATATATTCTTACGATAACCCCGGTGAAAGGTAAAACGGATTTAATAAGAAAAAGTCAGATAATCCAGGAAGGTGAGGTTTTCAATTACGGAAAGATTCCGCTCGCCGGAATATCCGATATTCTTTTTAACTTTTTCGAGTTTGATGGAACACGGCGAAACTTGAAGAAAATCTGTTTTCGGCTTTTATGGATTCAATTTTTAATTTTCGTTTTTAAAGTAGATGTGACGTAAATAATTCAGTCGCGAAATATCATGATTATATTTAGTCATTGAATCAAAAACGATTTGTTTTGGTTTTTATACGATTTATTGACTAGATTAGAATGTTCACTAAAATATTAATCTTTTATTTGAATTTCGATTTTCTTTTCTTGCGCACATGAATGCAAATCTTGGAAGTGGAAATTAACCCATTTTCCGATATCCGATCGAGCTGAAACTGTTGGTGGCACTTATGTATTCACATACGCTCACACACACGCATTTCTCTGAAAGTGGATGAAATGATGGCGCAACTAGGCCGTGCCATTTGATACGTAGGACCGTGGCGGAAAGTTGAAACTTTGCACTATAATGTTAACAAAAAAAAACAAAGTTTAGGAGCCGGGTATGGGTACCGCCACCCCGGGTACGATATATTGGATAACCAACGTCCCTGCCATAGGTTACCCTACTTTGTTACTTACTTTGGTTTGGTTACTTAGCAAGGGTGCCCGGGTTCTTGGGGTGATGTTTTTCTGGGTCTTGGCGGTGAATGAGTTTGCCCATTTACTGCGTGGCGGACCGGATCGGGATAGATTGGTGGAGGGAGACCTAAACTAGACCTCTCCAGCTGGACTCTTTCGACCCGTGGAATGGATTCATACATACATCACTCCTAGACTCATTGACCCCCTGATTCCTATCCCCCCCCTCCACTCATACCTTTTCCTTCCCAGAACTTCCTCTCCTTCCTTTCTCTAAAAATACCCTACACATCTCCAAAGATGATAAAGGCCTCCAGAGATTTTTTTTATCTCAGGGCCTCCTATGTAGAAGTAATATAAAAAGATTTTTTGATTGGCTTGAAGTAAGCACATATTAGTATCTTTGTGATTTGTTTCTGTTTTACTAATTTTTAGAATAATTTTTAAAATACGTAGATATTAATTTAATTTAACAGTATTTCATTTTACCGCAAATTATGAGAGAATTAGAATTTTCATTTTAATACAATAATTATAATATGTTGACGTTAATTCTGAATAATATTCAAGAGTGTTTTATTTGTTTTGTGAGGCAATCTATCAGGGTTTGCTGACAGGGCACATAATCTGGCAATGGCTTTTGTACAAAGCGTGGTGGAAAACAATTTAAACATACGTACATATTATTATTACTATAACTAGGTATACCTACAAATTGTCACAATTAACACACATTAATTAATATAAACAATCTCTATTTAGGAACCATTGTTTCAGCATATATCTAAATCTATTTGTAGAGTCGCAATTTTTTATATTAATTGGTAACATGTTAAATATTTTTGGCACGTTAAATTCCAGGGTTCGCCATCCGTAGTTATTATTATATTTTGGAACAAGCATTCCTTCATTCTTCGTGAACCTTGTATTATGCTCATGTTCCACTTTTTTCTTATAATCAGACTCAGATACATGCTGAATCAATATTTTATACCATAATAAAGCCTGCACCGGTAATAATTTTAATTTTACATTTAATTTAGCAGTAACAAAATAGTTGCATTTTTGTGATTTCAGCATCGAAGCACATTGGAGAAAGTTATTGGCTCCGTCAGTTTCAAACAAAGATATTGTAATACAAAAGAGATATTTATTTTTATTTTTAACTTTATGAGTAAACCTCAAACTGTAATATTTCATTAAAGCAGAAGGTCCTGGTTTTTAGTCCCAGAGGTGTCAAAGTCTTTTTCTGATTTTTCTGTCTCCAGATTTTCGATTGAGTTTTGCTAATATCGTCTTCATTTAACTTATTATAACAATTTGAGGTTTTACTTTGAAGTTAAAAATAAAAACAAACATTTATCCTAGACTTGCAGAAAAGTCAATTGCGTATTGAAAATAAAATGGATAAAAATCTATCCAGACACTATTTAGACATCATTTATATCGGGTTTAAATCTTGCAATAATATAAAGATAGCAGCCAATAATTTGTGCGTCAAGAATATGAAGATAATGTTGGTAGTTCTTAGTCGGAGTACGATACAGTTAAAAGATCGATACGATATCGATGTGAAGTAACGCGTACGATCGATTATTAATATGAGAATATATCGTGAGCATCTCCTATCCTTTCCCTATATTCCTCTCCCTCTCCTCTTCCTATGACCCAAAATTAATTATAATATAATAAAACTTCCGATGTACTTTAGCAAAAGAAACTTCTGTGGCTTGACTCCAGTTCAATTATATATTTATCACTGTACATGTATTATGTAAAAGCTGTTTGTTTCTTACAAATAAATAAATAAATAAAATTGACCGAATTGGATATAGACACCTTAGCTAAGTTATTAGAGCTATTGCCATGAAAGCAGAAGGTCCTGGGTTCGAGTCCCAGAGGCGCCAATATCTTTTTCAGATTTTTCTGTCTCCAGATTTTCGATTGAGTTTCGCTAATATTATCTTCATTTAATTAAATATTACAAAAGAGATTTGCTATGATGTTCGCCCGACTGTCGGCGGACTGCTACCTAATGGGAATAGTTTGCATACGCAAATAATTTGTTAATTTAGTTGATTTTTTGAAGGCGTGCAGAAGTATTGGTTAACAATATAGTTCGAATACGGAAAAAAATCGTTCATTTAGTTTACCGTTCGTTTAGTTTACTCGTTAGTTTAGTTTATTCAATATCAGCGACACAAGGAAGCACAGTCCCACCCAGTAAAACTGCGGATAGCACATATCTTATATTTTAATATCTTTGATTACAAATAATGTTACAAATCATCAACGTATTTTTTGATCTATTTTTTTTTTGCCTATGGTAAGTTTCCATTGAATATGAAATAAAATAGTAAGTATCCTAATAATGCAGAGAGAGAAAAAAAAAATAAGCATCGCATGGTTGTATTCTTCTCTCGTCAGACAGAGACCAGAATAGTTTTTCGCCAACGTTCTTTTTTTAAAGAACTGTCAAATTTTATCAGTTTTGCATGTGACGCCATTGTTGTTAGACCATTTCTTTTAAACTGTCAATCGGGTAATTATAAAATATTAGCTTGCAATTACTTATCAAATAATAATGCTTGTTTGTTTAATGTTTGCATTTTAAAATACCGAATTTCATGGGAAAATGAGACAATTATCACCAAAATTGCAGTTGGAAAGCGTAACTTTAAAACATTATAACACAATATTATTTTTGTTGAAAGATATTTGTATCTTAACTAATACTACTGATATAACCATATTTATGTACCATAAAATAAAAATTATTTTACTATGAAGTCACTACTTTTTTATTTCTATATTGCTTTGGCTCGAAATTATTTATTTAATGTTTGCACAGCGCCAACTCCATTTCTGTAAATATACAGAAGTTTCTGACGGAAGAGTGAATAGTACAAGTATACGATTAAACCAAAATACACAAGAATATTTTATGAATTAAATATATTTTTTTAAATATTTGATGTTTATTTACTTAAATACCCCGGGATGGGCATAAGACATGCAAATAAAAATCGTATTAAAAATATTTTTTTTTTTTTATTAAAAACGCATAACATTTTGATATTTAGAAGAGCCCCATATTAAATTGAAGATCTTTTTGCACTATAATTTTGGATGCGGTTGTGGGTACTACCACCCCGGAAATCATTTATTGGATAACCAATACCCCTGCCATAGGTCACCCCAAGTGGTTTGCTACTTTTCATGTGGTGGAGTTTGTTTAGATCTTGGCGGTGAATGCTTTTGCTCACCTACTGCGTTGATTGGTTGAAAGAGACCTAATCTAGACCTCTCCAGCCGGACTCCACACTGCCTGGGTGGATACATACGTTCGACCCCCAGATTCCTTCCCAACCCTTATACATTTTCCTTCCCAGAGCTTCCTCTCCTTCGTTTCACTAAAAAGACCCTCCCAATAGTATACCCAATAACCGTCGGGATAATTTTTTACCTCTGAGCCTCCTGTGTGGAGCTGTTGTAAAAAAATCTATAATACTTAAAAAAATAATTTTTGTTTACCCTTTTGCCGATCAGCCAGTGGAGTGAGACCTCTATATCACATGACAATGGGGTATTACTCAGATTCGATTGGAAAAAATGAGCGCTCGTAATGACTTAATACCCTTTAGTGCCCATTAATTGTGACTTTGAATCACAAAGCCTGATTTTTCATTTAAAAATTCCTTTCATGGTTTTTACGAATTAAAAATGGAATCGATAGATCTTACTAATTTTATAAACGCAAGGGTTTGTATGGATATATGGGTTCCATGACAGTTCATCCTGCGACAATTCATCCGTCGACAGTTCATCCGGCGACAGTTCATCCGGCCGACAGTTCATCCTGCCGACAGTTTATCCGGCCGACAATTCATCCGGCCGACAATTCATCCGGCGACAATTCATCCGGCCTGATCATTTAGAAGATTTTTTCTTCAAGTAAGTATGCAAAGAGGATATACGGCCGTACAACCAAAATCTTCTAAATGATCAGGCCGGATGAATTGTCGCCGGATGAATTGTCGGCCGGATGAACTGTCGGCAGGATGAACTGTCGGCAGGATGAACTGTCGCCGGATGAACTGTCGCCGGATGAATTGTTGCCGGACGAATTGTCGGGTCACCGGATATATGAGTGCTTGTTACTCTTTCACGCAAAAATCACTGTATGGATTTAAATGAAACTTTACAATTATATAGCTCATACATCAGAATAACATATAGGCTGTAAATAATGGCAAGGTCTAGCGTTATGATTATTTTTTTTAATGAAAATGATATTTCATATATTTTAGCGGCAGGGAGGAATGGCAGGGATTGGGTTCGCAGAGAATGAAGAGACGAGAGAGGGGGAAGACAGGGAAGGTGGACGGGAACGGAGATGCACGGGAAATCAATTCATTTCTTTGAATGGCATTGCAACGCATGTCGGGGACCAGCTAGTATAAAATATATACAACAAATGCGAAAGTTAAATGAGTATAAGTCAAGCATTAGTCTAATTGAAATAAATCAATGAAATATCCTCAAAAACAGCACTAAAAACAACGAAGACACACCGAATTAAATTAAATTAAATCAATATCGATCGCATCAGACCAGTGAAAAGGACTAAGACAAACATTTGTGTGTTTATTTTAAAAACTCTTTTTATGATCACATACTTTTTTTAGTCGCTAATAAAAAACTAATAAAAAGTGTATATAATTCTGTATTTTTATTTGTGATGTTTTTGTTTTTCTAATTGTATTTATTTGTATTTAATTGTATGTAATTGTAGATTTTTATAATTGTGTAATAACTGAGTTTTATAACTGGATTGTTCTCATGTAAGTGTAAACATCTGTAAAACCCAGTATAAATAAATAAATAAATAAATAAATAAAAAGGTTTTTTTTATCTAATGAGTTATTGAGAATTAGCAAAGGGTAGAAACATAGAGAAAACTTAGTAATATGTGACAAGCGATAAATACATAATATCCCATTTATTCGTAGAAATTGATTGGAATTGTCAATTGGAGGAAATTGATTGATTGCAGACATAAAATAAAGTAGAATACAATATATGCAGTGTCGCCGTGTTTTGTAAACCAAAAGTCTGGCAAATCTGGTCATTTAAAAATATTGTGTTCCATCATCGTTATGAAATTCAAATGTGACATACGTAGTCTGGCGAGTATATGAGAGAGTGAGAGTACGTGCTAAAAATGATCTAGAACTATGTGATATGGGTATCCATTCAAATCTACGTGGAAGGCATTTTTAGTATGTTATTCAGTTGTCTATACAAATTATAAGTTCAAAACCTTATCATACAGTTTGTCAAATAAGAGTAGAAAACATAAGAGGGCGCCACTGTTGTTCAAAAGGTAATACTTAAAATACAAACCATGGTGAAAATGGTAAGCTGTGTAACCTAAATTTTTATAAAAAATTAAAAAGGCATAAAAGCGAAAAAAAAAAAATTTTCATTGCAATACCCGCTGATCTCAAAATAAGAATTGCATATAGATATATTATAGCTATGCAATTTTGTGTTAGCATAATGAAGGATAACGATATTGTAATAAAATATAAAGCACAGTTTAGGAATTGCTCACATTTGTTTAATACTAGCTTAAGTACCTAGCGTTGCCCGGGCTTTAGATTGAGTATCTAATTTTAGATCTGAATATATTTAAATATAAATATATTCAAACCTAAAAGTAGTGTAACTAAACTCACCATTAGTGATTCTTCCTTTCTACCTACTGTTAAAATCTAATTTATGTTAAATTTAATAAAAGCAAAGCACTTTGTAAAACACCGTTTAATCAAATTTACGTCATTAAGTAGGTACCTTAACAGCAGTTCTTCTTAGATTTTTTTTGTTTAAGAAAAAAAAATGTTTGTTTGAAATGTAATTTAGAGTGTTCTGTAATTTTAGTGTCATTGCGATTTAAAAAGTATTTGACAGTTAAATTGGTGTTGCCAGCCTACAAAAACTCGTTTTTCCATTTTTATATTTTCTACTCTAAATATGCAAGCAACTTGCATAAATGCGCTGTGATGAAAACATTTTTTATGCCGCACAATAGTCCCAACCTTCCTCTACTAACCGAAGCCAGTGAGACTATAGCATCTCCCATCATTGGGGTTTGTTGCAAGGAGTGAGGAGGAAAAGAAGTTTTTTGTTATTCATAGTAGATAAAGAAAAATAAATATATCACTTTCTAACTAATTTCATAAATCAAAGCTACACAATATTAATACATAAAAATGCAAAAGTCGGTCATTTTAAATACATGTAGGATTACGAAAGATTTTTTAAATATTTATATTGAGGGATCAGTAGGATTTATCGGACCAGTTAGGATTTCATCAGAGCCGAACCCTCTGATATGAAAATATCTGGAGTCGGTGAAATATTTTCCCATTATGTTTCTGTTGGATTGACGTATTGTTCTTGTATTGTTTTATTCTTATATAGTGCAATTACATTGCGTTAATTTACTAGATATTCATTTGTGGAAAAGTGTGTGGAAGGGTTTAGTCTTTCATTTGGGAAAGATTCAACCCGGACATGAAATCTGGAGCACCGTAATATCTTATCATAAAAAATATTCTACATCGATGTATGTAAATTTTTTTTTTCATTTTTTTAAAATGGACATTTTTTTTAAATTTATTTTATTGATTCTCCATTTTCAGGCAAATAAGTGTACAATTTATTACTATGTTGTCTTGTATAGTGTTCGTGTACTTGCGACGTTTTTTATGAATGTTATATTCGTGTTTATGAGTCCATTTTGTAGAAAAACGGCATATGTTTGTACAGTTTTCTAATTTTGGAAGAGTAATTTCTTATTATAGTTTTTTCGTGTGTGTATGTGTGTTGTAATTTAAGAGTTGTAGAATTTGCCGGCCTCTGTGTTTCCTCCTTCCTATAACATGGGTCACACAGCTTCTCAGATGACATAGGCCCTCTGGGAAACTATTTTAATCAGGACTTTCTGTGTGGAGTCAATGTAAAAAAATGTTTAAAAAATTAAGTTGGGAAAGGAGAGATTTTGAATTACCTGGCTATTGAAATCTGATGACCAAACACGACCAAAGCAACCAATTTCAAGCAACGCATGTAAATTGTTAACTTCCACCAGTGGGATACTAATACCAACTACTACTCTGGAGGATGGAAATTGACAACCGATGGATTAAATTCAGAAATCAGTGACGCCCAAGATGAGTTCTCTCTCTCTGGTTTCAATCCTGGGATTGGTTTGCAGCAATTTCCTCTAATTTTCTCTTCCATTCTTTCCTGTCTTGTGCGGCTCTTTTAAATTCTGCATATGATGAGCAGCGCACGTCCACCAGCAGGTCGTCCAGGTACTCTCGGCGTGGGCGTCCCCTAGAGTTTGTCCCCTCGGTCATACCCTCCATTATGGTATGCAAGAGGCCTTCTTGTCGTATAACATGTCCGATCCATCTTGCACGCCTTTCGGAAAAGGTCCTGAGCAGGTGCCTTCCTCCTTCGATGCTTTGGAGAACCTCCTCATTTGTAATGTGGTCTCTCCAGGAAATTCCTAATAATCTTCTATAGGACCACATCTCAAAAGCCTCTAGTCTCCGTTTATCTCTTTCGGATAGGCACCATGTTTCGCAGCCGTACATCAAGATACTCCACACATAGGTCTTGATGAGGAGTATTCGCAGTTTTAGGTCTATATTATTTGATTCAATTACTTTCGACCTTTTATTGAATGCAAGCCTAGCCTGGTGTATACGGCTGTCGACCTCGCTCTTAGACCGACCGTCCCATGTTATTTTACTCCCGAGGTAGACAAACTCCTTGGTGTTCTTTATTGGAACTCCTGCCATATCTACTCTCATCTGGTGTTGCGTTCGGCCTACAGTCAGCAGCTTTGTTTTGTCTTTATTTATCTTCATGTTGTAGTTGTTTTGAAGAATGCTTTGCATGGTTGTTAAGGCCTCTTGCAGTTCTTTTTCGCTTTCAGCAACCAAAGCAATATCGTCAGCAAACCTTATCATATCCACCTTTTGCCCGTGTATCTTTACACCTTTTCTGTGACTCATTCTCTCTCTCAAGTCGTCAATCGCACTCTGTATATAAACGTTAAAAAGAACAGGTGACAGAGAGCATCCCTGTCTCACCCCTTGTCTTATACTGGCTTCTTTTGTATCATTGTCACATCTAATTATAGCGGCCTCATTCTTGTATAGCGCCTGGATTATTCGTCTATCTCTATATTTGATATCAATTCTCTTTAGAATCTCGAAAGTCTTTTCCATTCTACTTTGTCGAAAGATGATGAGTTACGATGACCGAAATACGCTCTAAAACCAACTATTTCGGCGACATAAATAATATTTAAAATTGAAATTCAAAGAAGCTTATAAAATGATTGGTGCAACCTACGTAGGTGACCTTCATTCGACTTTGGATAGATGTGGTTTATAATGACATTCATGGTTTTCTTTAGCTATTCTCCAAGATTGAACTGGTTGAGAAATTGACTATAAACAATATTTAAGGGCGTTTAACCAGCCAGCGGCCAAAAATCCACATCTCGTCGAAAGGTGTTCTTACGATCGTACAGGGCGGTTCCAATAAAAAAGATTAATTATTCTCCGTACCGGCTTTTTAAAATTATAACTCAATATCGATTTTATTTCATTCCAAATTTGCTTTAATAATAAAATACCAAAATTTAACCTACATCTAAAAATGCTAAAAGGCGTGATGATAAAACTATTAAAATTATGTACTTTTTGTAATTATTTTTTGATCATAAGTATTTATCATTTTTCAATAATGTCTAAGCAAAATAAGAATGTAAATAAATCTGAAATATATTAGTTTGTAAGTGCGCAAATAAATACACAAACGGACAAATTTTCGTCAAAAAAAACATTTAAGTATATATTTTTTAATGATTTTATTTAAATAAAAATAAAAATTCTGAAACATACGTTTACCAGATAATGTATTGATTTATTTTACTACATGATTATATGATTTGAAATGGGTGTTGCATAATACAAAATCTTTTTTGAAAATTTAACAAATCTGCTAACGACCTATGGTATAACCTTATTATATTAAAAATAAACATTATTTCTCAACATAAAACATGCGTTTACTAGATAAAAGAACAATCTTTCGAAATCAATTTATAATTTTTTGTGGAAAAAAAAGAGTCAATACGTCTAAAATCTGATTTAAAAATGGCATATTTCTGGTTCTCTCTGGTTATACCTTCTTAAGGAATACGAAAACAGAAATAGACGGGGAAAATATCCAAGTTTAGTTTATGACCGAGACTCGAACTCGCGACTTTTACTTCACCTGGGAGTAACGCAACTACCAACTCTGGCAACATTAATTGGTCTATTAATATAATTTAATTATTAAAAGCATAATTGAAAAACACTAAATATGACAATATATTGATAAAGTCCCCATCGCTATTCCGGCACTCACCCCTTCACCCCCTCCCGAACCGCCCGCCACGGTATTGATCAAGCTACTGTGACCTGTTGAGCGACCAGACGCCGAGCTTCATATCTCCCCTCCCAGCACCCCTAACCAACTTCCCCTAACGGGAGGAAGCTTTCTACGTCACAACACCCCCTAAAAGCGCCCTCCCCCGTCCCACCGAAAATTACACACCCCCATTTACACGAGCGCTTATACAGTCAGTTCTGACTAGATGTTTCAAGATCATATTATTTTGAGATTTCGTGGTTTTTTCAACGGTCTTTTGAATAAATAATATTATTTCAATCTTGTGAATGAGTTTTTTTTTTAACATTGAGGACTTGAAAGGAATTGAGATATTTCTTAGTATTTAAAAACGTGTCTTCAGGGAAAATAATAAGAAATAAAAGCACTCATTTTATTTTCGATGTAAACAGTATTGGAACAACGGTATGTTGTCGTAATTAGTTAAGATGTTATTGTATTTAAAATAAAAACGTATTAAAAAAGCCCATTTTACATTGTCTTAACCCTCAAGTTTATAGCAGCAGGATTTTTTTTAGGTAGATACGGCTTGTGTGTCCTAGAATATTTATTAATAATAGCAGTTAAAAAAACACTCCGCGGGTTTTTTGCTGCTAGCCTCTGCGGGCGGCGGCGGGCGACACGACAATGCTTTGCATGTAGTAAGATGGAAGCGCGGCGTCAGAGATGTACCCGAAGTCGCGTTCTTTAATTTCAACTGTACAGAGGCTAGCGTATTAATACTATCAGATTACTGTCTTTTTTATGCAGAAAGTTGGACCCGTTGATACGTTGTATGGTAAAAAGAACGAAAACAGCTTTGAATAATATATATTTTTTTAATAAAGATAATTCTTCTTGGGTTACTTCTAAGCTGAATTATAATGTAAATATTTTTTGAATAGAAGGTTGTTGCACTTGTAATTAAGTTCTGAAGTCTTAAGATGCCCTCCAATTTGTCAGATTGTCTGTCCATTTAAAAAATTTATATAATCTAGTAAACTTTTTTTTTAAATCGAACTCACACCGCTTGCTTTATTTATTAATAACGGTGAATACTTTATCGAGAAATACTAAAATAGATTGTGTGAATGATTTTCAAAGATGTGTTAATGTCTATACACATCCTTGTCTATTATAACCTAGCATGATTGCAGATCGCCAACGAATAAGTAACAGTTCATAATGACTGAGTTCTAAGTTCGACGTCAACTGTTGCTTGAACGTTAGAGATCTGCAGTTGTTCTGGGGAATGATGAGAAGATACCGAAATTTATCCTATCAATCCTTATCGATCAACATTGGTAGTTTCCCAGGTACGTCTATTTTGCTAATGTTTCAGAGGAGGGTGCTCTGAGGAAGACATTAATGACCGCCGTCATTAATCTCTTCGACACCGATGCACATTTAGGTGACACGACAAAGCGTTCCTCGCACCTTGATATATTTTTCTAAACGTTCACGAGATGTTTCAACGACTGTACCTACTGGTCATGGAATGACATTACGAGAAGTTTTTATGTTTTCTGCTTCCAGAACAAGAACAAGGTTTAGTTATAGATCTCATTTAAAAAATCCATTGAACAGCATCCCGAGAGATGACCGTGCTGCCAATATTCTTCAACTAGATGTAATAATAACTATTGGGGATGGAAAACCCAAACCTAATTAACGAGCTCCATTAATTACATCATGATAATATGTTAGTGCACGAAAGTCTGGTAGCTTGTTATTTTATAATTTGTTCAACTTGTTTTCATAACCATAAACAATCACGCGCAATGGTCTCAAATGGAGAGGAGTAGAGAATATGACATTTATCACAACGAGGTAATTTAATATAAGACCAATCGCCCCTAAAAGAAAACACAAATGAGGGGGTTGATAGCAAAGAAGACATAAATCAGCTCTCAGCAACCAAGGGTGTGCAATTAAACTTAACACACTGCGGTGGATTGCGCCTACAGAGGAAACCAACACGTCGTTAACTCAACCGAGTGGAGGGGTGGAAACTAGTAAAATATCGTGAACGTATATACATATATTTCTTTAGTAAGCCTGTAAGTATACAATATGTTTGTATTATATTATATACCATATAAAAGCTACCATTATTTCCACCTGATTATTAAGGTGGGTCATTTAAAAAAATGTTATTTTTAAATTCTAAAAACGATGCGGTGCCAAATGCGTTCAAAACGACGTTTTTAAAATTTTAAAAATTTCTGATACGATCTTCTTCCTCCTGATTCACTTCAAAGTTTTGAAAATTTTCATTTTTTATTCCACTCAGCAACGTAAGCAGATATACACGTTAATATGACAATAGCATTCATGTACAATAAGCATGTTTTCACGTCAACGAGCATGTTTCCGCATAAATCGTTATAACTCCGTTATTATTCTAGTGAAATCCCTAAAATAAAAAGTAAAATCTCAATAATAAATCAAGCTCTCTATCACTATTCAAGTTGTCGATAGAAATACATAAAAAGACCTATTCTGTCAGATACACGGTTGATACATATTTTACCCGTGAAATTGCCTTCGGGCCGATAGACATTGTCAATTTTTATTAAATACTGGTATGAAATGTTAAAAAAGTGAGGTGATAAAATTGTTTATTATACATTTATACAATAGAATAAGTATTGTTTTGTTTGCGTAATACGTGACTTTAGTACCGTTTTCACATAAAAACATCACGTAAGTAATTTTTTTTTTTTATGTTTGCATTCTAAATTTTAATATTTACAAATGTTAATTTTTATTTGTAATATAAAAAATTGAAAGCTTATTTTATCTTCTTTCAAAAACAGTTTTTATTATTCGGCTACCTTCAGAAATGTTTCATTTATAGAGTTTTAATTGTGAAGCGGAAATAACACAAATTTTCGTAAATCTGACATTTCGTTTAAGACGTAAAAAGTGCATTTCGCGATAGATCGGAGTGGTTAAGGGTTATTTCTAGTGTATATAAAAGTTACTTTGAATCTTTTTTATTTTTTTGTGTAAACTTCCATAGCAAATGTAGTATATATTTACAAAATCATTTACAAAAGTCCGAAGACTGAGTCTCGCAAAATAATGCCGAAATTTTGGAGTAAGAAGGATTTTGCTGGTATTTGAATACACTGCCTTGAGATAATTTGAATAATATTAATATATTTTTTAAATAAATCAATCAAAATTTTTTTTTTTCGCGTTTTATTGAAAAATAGTAAATTTTTAATGGCCTATCTAACATTTCTTTAAGATTTAACGAGGGTGGGTTTTTTCTCTATTATGTGAAATTTCAAAGTTAATCCGGAGGAAGAAGATGATATAGAAATATTATTAAAAAAATTACGTGATCTTATATCTTCATTTAACACCCTTTTATCACTATTAGACAAATCAAAACAAGAAAAAAAATTCCCTTACAGTCGTGATCCACCTTACTGATTACACGCATCTCTGCCGGATTTAAATACTTAGGGATGTTTTATTTTATTTTTTTAGAAAATTCGATAAATATTTTCTTGATTTGCAAAGAAGTCCATATAAATAGGCTCTCCTGGTAGAAAAATCTTGAATGGTGTGCTCTGGGTGGTTAGTTTGTCATGCTTGTGAAAGGATGAGAAAGTCTAAAGCTAGGCTTGTTTTTTATTTTTTTATTTCCTAATACGAAACAATATAAATATACTGTCGTTAATTTAGGTACAAGATTATTTCTCATAGATACCAAACTGACATGCGGTCTTCAAGCATATTTTGTCCTACAAACTAAGATTACTGTTTAATTTTTAGATACATAATATAATAGTATAGTGAAGAAATCTATAATTGGTTTCTCATAAAGGTAAATTATACACGTATGAATTAGTCAAATTGGAAACTGTTGATCTCCCTAAAATAAAATAAAACAACTTTGCTTTAAGAGGGTATAACCAGAGAAAACCACAATAATGTCATTTTTAAGTCGGATTTTAGACGTATTTACTCTTTTCCACAAAAAATTATACAATGATATCGAAAGATTTTTGTTTTATCTAGTAAAAATGTTTATTTTTAGAATAATAAGGTTATACCATAGGTCGTTGGCAAATTTGTTAAATTTTCAAAAAAGATTTTGTATTATACAACACCCATTTCAAATCATATAATCATGTAGTAAAATAAATCAATACAGTATCTGGTAAACACATGTTTCAAAATTTTAATTTTAGTTTAAATAAAAACATTAAAATATACATATACGTACATGTGTTTCTTGGCGAAAATTGGTCCGTTTGTGTATTTATTTGCGCATTACAAACGAATATACTTCAGGCATTATAAAAAAATGAAAAATACTTACATATGATCAAAATATAATAACAAAAGTACATAATTTTAAAAGTTTTATCATCACGCCTTTCAGCATTTTTGGATGTAGTTATAAATTAAAGCAAATTTGGAATGAAATAAAATCTAAATTGAGTTATAATTTTTTAAATCTGGTACGGAGAATAATTAATCTTTCTCATTGGAACCGCCCTTTACGATCGTAAGAACATCTTTCGACGAAATGTGGATTTTCGGCCGCTGGTTGGTTAAACGCACTTTATTTATTTATTTATTTATTTACGCCGTTTTTAGGGGCTTTTACATATACAATTTAAAAATTACACTTCGATTAAATAAAATATAAATACTATATATATTTCTTTTACCAACAAATATAAAAGGTATATATTTCTTTTACTAAGAAATGTACAGTATTTATTATACATAACTGAACTGCCTCAGTAACAGCATTTTGTATTTGTCTAAAGATAAATAGAAGATGTCCACTGACTTGGTATAATTATTTCCCTCCATTAGTATTCTGGGCAAAGAGGAATACATATGGTAGTTAGTTCCAGAATTTCTGCACTGAAATAAATCCTGACTTCTAGTATTACGTAGAGGAATCCGGAAGCTTATCAATTCAAGCAATACCGGACTATCAACTATTTATTTTATTTTATTTATTAAAAGTATACAATACAGAATATAGTATATTATATAAAGCATTGTACTCCCAAGAGTTAATAAACTCATTGCGGGAATGATACGCATTACATGAAACATATAGCTGTATGTATTAAATGGACATATCATAGGGCATACACAACATTATTATTTCAGATAGTCATTCATAAAATGAAGTTTGAGCATTTTAGTTTGGGTCTTTTTACATTGACTTGCACATTTGATCTCGAATAATAATAACTAAATCATTTAGAATTTTATAAAGTAATACCAAGTCTGTGAAAATTCTTCTGTCTGATAATTTGAGAATATTCATATCATTAAAAATAGTGTTGTAGTTCAACATAATTGCTGGAACACCCATTTTAAAATTTAGGAAAGGTAAGAATTTATTTTGTATTCTTTCAACAGCTTGTACATGTATATTATAATATGGGTTCCAGACGGGAGAATTGTACTCAAGTTGACTTCTAACAAATGCAAAATATAATAGTTTAATACACTTTATATTGTTAAAATTTCTATTTAGCCTAGTTATAAATCCCAACATTTTTAGACCTTATTAGAGATTTGTGTCATGTGATTAACAAATGAAAGATTTGATTGAAAAGTGATAAGTCTTTAATTTGTGTTAATGTCTCGAGAGTATTGTTATCAATGTTGTAATTAAATATCACTGGATTTTTTATTCGAGAAAATCTAACTACCTGACATTTTGAGATATTTAAGAAGAGTCTATTTTCATTACACCAAATCTAAAATTTGTTGATATTATCTTGAAGAATGTTGCAATGGTAAATATTTTTAATAATTCTAAACATTTTGAGATCATCAGCAAAAAGTAAGAAATAAACATCATGAAATACTTTTGTTAGATCATTTATAAACAAGATAAATAAGACTGGGCCAAGGTGTGAACCCTGTGGAACTCCACTTGTTGCATAATTTTTTTCGGACAAGGAGGATTTTATTCTTGCAATTTGTTGTCTTTTAGTAAGATAGCTTTCAATCCAGGTTAATAAATTGCCACGTATACCAAGTTTTTCTAATTTCCAAATGAGAATTTCACGGGAAACTGAATCAAATGCTTTACTAAAATCAGTATAGACAGAGTCTACTTGTATTTTTTTATTTAAAAGCATTAGTTATAAAATTTTCATAAATAATCATGTTGGAAATAGTACTTCTACCCGGCATAAATCCAAACTGGTAAGGTGATATTACAGGTTTTATTTGTGTAAAAAGTTTGTCAAGTATTAGGCTTTCAAAGAGTTTCGGTATGGTGGATTGAATGCATATTGGTCTGTAATTACAAATATCACTTTTAACGCCCTTTTTGAAAATTTGAGTCAAATAACTAATTTTTCACTTATCCGGAAAAATTCCACTAGATAAACTTCCACTAAAATTTAAGGATAAACTTAAGGAAAATAACCCTTTTGCATGTTATGCTTTAAAACTTGTTGAATTGTTTTTTTTCCTCAGCAAATACGTAATATAATGAATACGTTGTTTTCTTAGTATAAAAACTCAATTTTTTCAAGAAAGGCAAATAATAAAATATTTTATCGATGATTCAATAATATTGTATTTGCATGCCTTCCTTGGAAGAATTGAGTTTTTCTACATACAAAACAATTTATTCATAACCATATTGCGTGTTTACGGGCGCAAACAAACAATTCAACTTAAAATATTTCATATTGTGCTCAGTCATCGATGGCGGCAAATTGATTATTTTAGAAAAAAACCTTTTTTGCTAATTAAGCTCTAAAATATCATGATTTTTTTTTTATTTCTTTCAATATAATTCAATAATATTATAATTTTTTTTATTAAAACAGTTTTTTTTTAAGAAAGACAAACATTCCCGGTTTACGAATAACCCAACAATGTTTGAAAATCTCCTACTACCACCACAGAAAGCCGAAAATGTTGCCTGTGTTGTGATGGAGGAATTATCCAGCCGAGGAATCGAACATGCGACGCCCGAGTGGAACCCACACGCTGTGCCCACTCAACCACTGACCGGTTTATAATAAACAAGTTCTGCTATGCAATTATTATTACGCGTTACAGCTGTTTCGCCTTCTGCAGACGTCAAAAAGCGAAACAGCTGTCACGCTTTATAATAATTACATAGCAGAACTTATTTAATATAAACTTTTTTAATAGATTAAATAATTATATCACTGAATATACAAAAGAAATCAAAATTAAAATGGAGTTCTACGAAATAATCTTGATTACATTATAAAATATATGTTTTTGGGTACATAGGTTCGTAAGGTGTATGATTTTGTACGTATAAAAACCCAATTCCTTCAAGAAAGGCATGCAATTACAATATTGTATTGATGATTCAATCCAATATTTGTGTATTTTAATGGCTTTTTTGGAAGAATTGAGTTTCTGTCAGTTTCTGTACGGACAAAACAATTCATTCATATTCATATTGCGTATGTACGGGGGCAAACAAATAATTTATTTATGGCTATCTTACTATTTATAGCTTTTATTAATTTATTTATTTATTTACAGCTCTTTATTTATAGCTTTATTTCTATTTTATACCTATCTTACGAAAATGTTTTTTTTTCTTATTAAAATTATGAAATTGCCGCCATCTATGAACGATTACGAATAATTTTAAGTTTGCCCTTGGAGAGTCTTTGAAGTTCTAAAAATAATGTTTAGTAAATGTGTTTATTTTGTTAAATCATTAATTAATTTAGATCCATACTATTTCAATGGTTTTTCTGGCGTATTTACAATGAATTCTAACGATAAATTACATTTCTCAGAAGTCGGGCAACGAAAGTAAACTTGCTTCAGCATGATTTCAAGCGAAGTATTTGCCCAGTAAACAGGGTAGGTAATTATTTTTTTCGCGCTATATTGTTTGTTTACCAGGAAAGCTTTTCTTCTCAAACAGATATTAATTGAAATAAGGTTTAAATACACCTTTGCCTCCTTCCATTACGAGTCTTCTTCAATTATCTGGTGGAATGGGAGATGGCACGAGCCGGTTACTCTGTAATTGGAGACTAGAATTATTGAAGAGCGACTAAATTTATCCTTTGTGTGTCCGATAGGCAGTTCAACATTCCACCTCTCACATAGTGATTGATGTATATTGAAGAGATACCATTTAAACCATAGGTTCTCAACGTGGGCGATAACGCCCCCTTGGGGGGCGTTTCAGACCTCAGGGGGGCGGTAGAAGACCAAGAGAAATTTGGGGGTCGTTTCAGACTTTCAGGGGGGCGGTAGGAGACCCAGAGAAACGCATCCCACCCGGTGGCGGATTATCTCTAAGGCAACGTAGGCACTTGCCTAGGGGTGCAAGGTTTCAAAAGGCGCACCTAGGATTTTTAAACAAAAATTATAAAATTAATTGTGTAAGTAAGTATGCACCTTCTTACACAATATAAGTTTGGTCAGACATACACTCGAAGCCGGATTCTGAAATTCAACCACGCAGACGGTAACTTATTAATACTGCCCCATATCACCCCATTAGTGGCCATCCATCCACAAAAATATTTTCCATTTCACATTACGCCCCCTTTGTTGTGGCAAATGAGACCCAATCAAGGTATTCGTGGTATCCCGTTACACCCCCTCCATTGGTGGCAAATGTAACTCCATCGTGGTACTCGTGGTATCCCATTATGCCCCCTCCGCTGTGGAAAGTGTAACCCTGTTGTGGTATCCCATTACACCCCCTTTGTCGTGGTATCCCGCTATGCCCCCCCCCCCCCCGCCGTTTTGGTCAATTGTTTCGGATTCACGAGTTAGGGGGCGCTGGAAAAAAAATATTCTCAAAAGTGGGCGGTGGGCAAAAAAAGGTTGAGAATCTATGATTTAAACGAACATTAATATCACTCCACACGCAATACCAAAAATATTCTGTTGGATTACATATTGAATTTAAGTCATAGTTCATGTTAAATTATCAATAAAGGCGAATTGTTACAAAAAACGCACAAACAATCGAGCACTAATAGTCCAAGAGCCCGTGACGATCAGACCTTAGTTATTTTATAAAACCTGAAAGTTTCTCTGTGTTTTTCTCTAATACAAGTAAAGACGATCCCCGACTACAAAATTTGGATCACGGTGGCTTTGAAAGATATTAGGTATATTAATTAATTATAATTGTACTTACGTTAAAGTATAAAAGCTGAATTTTATATGTGTTACTTGAGGAACTATCAACATATGTTTTCTCAGTTATCAAACAGTTTCGATGGTTCCTTCAGCTTGTCAGACACATTAAAAGTCTTCCGTAGGTGCGAGCGCGTTATATACATGCAAGCGGGTGGGAGTGAAATAGTGCGAAATTTCAACGCTAGCAGACTACTACCATGTGGTGCAATTTTATATACCTTTGCAACCTGCTGTCTTTCAAAGCCACTGTGATTCAAACTTCATAGTCGGGGAAAGTTTCTCTGTGTATGTATACACAGAGAAACTTTCAGGTTTTATAAAATAACGTCTGATCGTCGCGGGGTCTTGCTCTATAAAGAAATCTGACAACGTGCTGTAAGCTGTAATACATTATACAGGTTGTAACAGCACTTACCCGAAGGATTTTAACAAGCGATTTCTGAGTACATTTGAAATGAAAAACATATATTTCATTTTGCTGCCCAATGATGTATTTTTCAAATAAAAACAAAATAATACATATTTCTATAATTTTTTAAAAGTGTTAATATTTTTAAATACAGACAAATATTCCCATATTTATAACCCGACAATATTTGAAAATCTCCTACCACCACCATAATAAGAGGAAAATGTTGCTTGTACGCGATGCCAACTCAGCCACTGACTGGTTAATCATACGTCACTGCTGATCACACTACTTCGCTGGGTAGCACGTGATATGCGCTCTCTCTCTCCTCTTTTACCGTGTTTCTAGAAAAAAGAGTGCGTAACATATGACCCGTGCTAGTCCAACTACTCCATTGTGACATGGGATGGATTTTTTAAAATTTCAATTGAAAAATGACATGAATCTGCCTAAATTTTTATACTTGAAATATGCTCAGGAATTGCTCGGTAAAATCCTTCTGGTACATGCTGTTATACACCCAGTAAAATTATTCAATAATGACTTCGTCGATTTTTTGGGCTTAAAATTATTTTTAGAAAAATGGTGTAAACGAAGTCAGTTATTTTTATTTGATTTAATAATCAATCAATGCTCCTTCTAAAAGACAGAGAAACAAATTTGTTTTTGATTTCTAACATTAGAATAGTTATTATTTCATAATTGACCGGTTGGGTCACAGTATTGAGGTGATAACATAACTTGAATAAAACTGAAAGAATTTGATTATTAACCTTTAAATTTAATGAATTGTTCAAATTCCATGAAAAAACTCCTTCTAACGCCACATTACAATTCGGACCAACAGCGTCCAAAAACCAAGTGATAAAAGAATAGGTCATCACATTTTTGCCCACTAAAAATGAAACTGCAATAATTTCGATTTATATTTCAACACGAATTTTTAACGAAACTTTAAAACGTGTACCTAGCACGAATTACCAATTCTTAGTTTACTGAGTTTAATTTATGGAATAACTGAATGACATATTAATTTAATCTTTCATTTATTGTATTAATCCGTGTCAGGAATACCTATTTTTCACGTGGCCTCAACTGAACTCTCTCGGAATTTTTTCACACTATATTTTAATGACAATAAAGCACTCTATCGGAATTTTCTTAAACTAATAACCATAATTTTCTTTAATCAAAGATTCAAACCATTTGTGAAAATTAGTAGTCATCCCGAAAGAATGGTGTATAAAATCATTTCATTTTCCGCCGCCAGAGGGAAAATTAATTAACCAATTTTCCAAGTATTATTAAACGTATATTTTTCACCACGATTATAATAAAAACCTATCGCAATCGCGTGAAAAATCACGGTATAAAATTTACATATGTATAAAATTTTAAAATAAACATACTTTTAAAAATAAAAATTGTTTTAAATATAAAATATGAACACATATAATTTTTTTTTAAATGCTACGGCCGTTAATCGTATCCCGACCAACAGCTTGGAAGGCCACCATGCTGACCATTACACCACCAACTATCTAAAAAACGGCGTCGTAAATTCAACACGTGTAAGTACCAATTGAAAATATAATAGGAATTACGTATTTTAGAATGTTGCCTATATGGTATACACAATTTAAAATAAATTGTTTAAAATAAATTTTTAATAATTTACATAAAAATATTTATGTTTAAGGTGGATTTTATATTCACCTACTTATATATTTACAAGCTGACATGTGCAGACAGCAAAAGAGGGAAAAAAGATGTTTTTTTTTTATTTGGAACAACAATATACGAGTTTATTTATGATATCTGTAAAAATGACGCCCCTCATTGCACACTTTAAGTTGTATTTTTAGTATAACTAGGTTTCTGAGTTGACTTTTAACGGTATTTAAAAGAAAAAGTTAAAACTTTTTTACATCATAACCGTTCGCTGTGACTTACACTGTGTTAGTGTCCTGTAGACATAATGGAGACTAATCGTTCTTCTGTGTCGTGTTACGATAATTGTAGCTTTTCTACCGCAATCTTTTCTAGTTTCAATTTTTTTTTATTACTCTTTTTGTTACTCTTACTCTTGTTACTGTTACTCTTTTCTCAGTGAACATTTAAAAATGTGAGCTTAAGGCTCCGTTACCGGCCCCAAAAAGAAGAAGATGGAGATATACGAAATTACGAATGTTAGAGGAGCGCGCTAACATTTACAGCGCCAAAATCGATGCAAAAATTGCGAAAATCTTTAATAAAACACGACACGTTTAAAATAGAGCAAAAATCTCTTCGGGACTGTCTAAAACAGTATTTAATGAAACACTGTGAATTTTGTCATACATATAACTTGTAAAATAACGGAAACAGACTTGAAAATCAAAAAAAATTGGAGCATACTTTGCGATTTTTTTCTATAATTGTAATTATAAGGTAATTTCATATAATTTGCGTTTCGGCGTGGGGAATGTATAGATCATATCTTCAAAAATAACATATATTTTTTTAAGAGCTTAAATACTTCAAATGTTTAACGGAGGTTTGCAAGAAATTGGTAGAAATTCGGATAGCGGCTTCTTAAATGGATGTATACTTATATTTTGATGTAAAAACGAATTACACAAGCAGCAATTTCACGAATGAACCACAATTACACTGCGGACGAAATTACACACGGAGAGAATTTCACTTCCTTTTTTACAATAGATTCACACAGGAGGCCCTGAGGAAAAAAAATCTCTTGGGCAATTCTCTGTCTCATCTTTTGGGGATTCTGTGTGGAGGCTTTTTTAGAGAAAGGTAGGAGAGGAAGTTCTGGGAAGGAAAAGGTATGGGTGGTGAGTAGGAATCTTAAAAAATTGACCTACAGAAGGGATCATCCCATAATAGGCCATGAGGAAATTGTTCTCTTCATGACCTTCTTTGTGGAACCAATACTCAAAGTGTGTGTCGTTGAAAATAAACGCGTCAAAAAAATTGGTTTATTCAATAGTTTTAATTTTAGTTTTATAAATAAATTTCACGTTGAACAAAAAAAAACTATAAGAGTTTTTTTAGGTTAGGTGTTTTTGACGCGTGTAATTTAAAGAGGTATAATTCCGTCGGGGTGTGATTCTTATAGTGAAATATTGGTACGTGAAATTCACGCCCATGTATTTCGTCATGCAACTTCTATTTTAACATATTTCTCGCAATACAAACTACGAGGTCCAGTAATGATATTTTCAATATAAAAAGCTTTCAAGGTTTATAAAAAATGTTATACAAGGCAAGGAATACTCTGACTAAAATAGGGAATTTATAAAATCGGTTTTAACATGCATAAATCTTGTAAAAAAATCGAAGAAATCTCACATTTTCTCTACCCTTTCTATTAAGATGCTTAGATAAAGTGAAAGGTTGTATAACAAAAATTTAATTAACACTTTTTTTCAGACAGCTCCGCGATACAGCGCGAACTAAAATACTTTCTAATACATATAATCTGATAGGATAGTGCCTAAATTAGTAGCCCCATCTTACTGCTATTTCCCTAATAAATGATTTGGTGCCAAAACGACTCCCAAACCATCACAATATTTTACGATCACGTACGTGTTTTCAACTTGCAAGCCAAAAGAAGAAAACATATACTAATATATAAGCATATACTGCTCCCAACCGTCTGGAGCACGTGACATGTCAAAGAGACTATGGCATCCCCAATTGGGGTATGTTGCGAGGCTGAAGGTAGTGGGAAGGGAAGGTGATGAAGAAGAAGAAGTTGGGGAAGTAAATGGCTATTCCGATCTGGTCACCGAAAATGGCTAATGCCATTTCAAGCAACGTTTCAATTCTGAATGTTGGTGTTATATCAGGGCGATAATGAAAGTATCTTCCACGCGGCAACGTGCCACAAGTATACTGCGTATTATTTTTAATTAATAAATTGTAAAATAACACATAACAAAATAACATGCAAGTACACCTCGTGTACCTGCATGTATATATGAAAAACTTGGTGTGACTATTCATTTGTACTTGTTTGCTATATATTGCTTATACAAATATTTACGTATTTATATTAATGCTTATTTTCGGTAAGAACAACTAACTCTCTTTTTATAACTTTTGAATATTCCCATCAATGTAATATATCATTGAAGAAGAAGATAACACTAAAAATTTAAACGAAAATATGAAAGAGAATATGTCCCAGTTGCGACCGTTGTCTTTTTAAACAACTTCGAAAAGGAGGAGATTCTCAATTCGACAAATTTGTTACCTCAGAACTTTCGATTGGGTTAACCGATATTGATGATTCTTTTTTTTTAGAAAGCTGGTGCTTCCCGTGTGGTCCCATTTTGGTCCAGTTCTGATAGTGGGATCCATGAGAAAACCACATATGTCTTAAATTTGCAATAAGTAGGTATGTGCGCGACAAATGGATGAATAACTCAATATTACGCCAACAGATTTCGATGATTCTTTTTTTGAAGTAAAACTTCTGTACGCACGCTCGTCACTAAAAATCAAAAAATAAACAAAAAAATTAACAAAACAAAAAACGACTTTAAAAAATGCATTAAAAAGTTAAAAAAAATAATTTCGTACGATTGTTATTTTTGGAGTCGGTGTCAGCCAAGATCTCCACATCTCACCTATAACTACCTATGTATGTAGTTACCTTGGCTGACACCGACTCCAAAAATAACAATCGTACGAAAAAAAATTTAAAATTTTTAGTGCATTTTTTTAAGTCGTTTTATGTTTGATTAAAATTTTTGTTTATTCTATTTATCTGTTCTCTTTCATATTTTAGTTTAATTTTGTAGTGTTATTTTCTTCTTCAATGATGTAATGCTTTTCTGTTAATTTAACCAACTGATCTAATTGTCAATTTATCATCTTCATTATCTTATCTTCATTATTGATGATACCGTTTGAAGGTGTACCATGACCTTTATTATGTTGTCAATATGTACCTACTGCCACTAGGGATTGCAATACCGCAAAAAGGGATGATGCGTTCCCGAGGGATCCCGCTGCTTTTATTAATCTGCTGGATCTAAAACTTTCGCGTAAATCTAGAGTAGCACGAGGGCGCCGTCAGCCTACTAGCGTAGAAGCCGAGAGAGGGTTTTCAGCACAAGGATATGATCACGATATATTTGCAGTTCACTCAGAA
Source organism: Limnephilus lunatus (assembly GCA_917563855.2). NCBI lineage: Eukaryota > Metazoa > Arthropoda > Insecta > Trichoptera > Limnephilidae > Limnephilus > Limnephilus lunatus. The sequence goes on along the minus strand of OU830597.1, from coordinate 79,394,329 downwards.
GCAGGCTCGAAGATGATACAATAAATGCCATTTGCTTCTTAAGAGCGTATTTTCGTAATAGCATCTTAGAGAAAGTAGTCATTATATGAATAAGGCCGAATTAAAAATATAAAACTGTTGTTAGGAGTAAGGATAAAATTAAACAAAACTATTAAACTATGCCAAACATTAAATATGAATCTAAGAAAACAGATTACTAATTACTTATACTTAATTAACAGGAAAGAAATAATTTCTGTAGCTTAATGTAAGAAATGTTTAATATAAGTTGGTTTTTACACAAAAATCTGTAGTTTCAATTTGATTTTGGAACATAATTTCAAAGATGCGGGATCCCGCGTGATCCCGCGCGGGATTGAGCAATCCCGCATATCAATCCGCGGGATTGAATTAGCTGCGGGGTTGCAATCCGTATTTGCCACTTACCTCTTGACTACGGAGGCCATCTACATATATACGAATATATTTCGAAAGATAACTGTTGTAGTTAGCAAATGAATTCAAAGATAAATTAAACTCACCATTCATTTATTTAAAATCTCAAATATTCATTTAATAAAAACTTTAAAAAACTCATGTAAAATTATCGGTGAAGAGTTTTTACTTCACAATTTTTTCTATCCGCAAATCGTACTTTAAACATCGTCGTTGAAAATTGTTGGATACAAATAAAAAGTTTAAAACTCTTTATCTTTTCAGCTTTACAGTCAACTAATTAACAAGGGCTTATCTTCCATCGTTAAATCTTTAGTCAACATCGATTTCAATGGCGTATGATCCTTTTTATTGTATCTTTTTTCTGGTAACTTTAGATTTTCAGGATGAAGAAATGACAGCAGTTTCTGACATTTCAGGTTGGTAAGCAATTTATGAGCAACGTGAACTTTTTGTTTTTGTATTTGTTTTTGTTTTATATCAATAGTAGGGAAGTAGAACACACAGGAGGAAAAAAAATCCCAAGGGTCTTATTTGATGTAAATACCGCACAAGAATACCAACAGCTCCTAACCGCTTGAAGCCAGTGAGACTATGGCATCTAACAGATCTACAGCCATTTCACGCAACGTTTCAATTCGGAATGGTGGTTTTATACCAGAGTGACACTGAGATTATCTTCCACTCTGTGACGTAAATATAACAAATATATATTTATTTTTTCAAAAAAGAAAAAAATTTCATAAAATAAAATTTTTAAATCTCCTACTACCACCACAGTACACTAACTAACCATCACGCCGTTTCCCCGCAGGGGTATGCAGAGAGGACGGAACACCAAACAACTTGGTCTTGGCACACACTCCTTGCCTCGTTAACATTTATACATCGTCTCATACATGCTCTTCTATTATTCTGACTCTTGACATGGCCCGACTCAAGTATCTGATTGACTTGGTCGTACCATGTCTTTCTCGGGCGTCCACAGAACACAGTAAGCGGAAAATGTTGTTTGTGTCGTTATGGAGGACTCAGCCAGCCGAGGAATCGAACACGCGATGCCCGGGTGGGACCCAAACGCGATGCCACTCAGTCACTGACCTTATTTTTAATGATTAAATTGTGAAAACACAAACGCCGGTATTTGAACCGTGCGAACTCCGGACCGCGAGTCGACAGTATTGTCCCTCGATCATGAAGACCGTCAGCCCATGTCGGGGATGCTGTGTGGAAGGTATTTTTAAAGAAAGAAAAGAGATGAAGTGGGCAGGAAAAAGGTATAAGAGGTTGGTAGGAATCTAGAATTCCATCTCCACTGCTACTGTGCGAGACCATCAGTCGAGAGCGATAAGCTGGAGAGGTCAAAAGGTCTCCTCAAATCGTCCCCTGCCAGTCTGGCCAACCAAAGAGCTGGTGGGTAGGCGCATACGCAGCACAGACCTGAAAATACCTCACCCGATTAACCCGACATCCCTGCTCACCAAATATAGCGAACCACTCGGGGTGGTTGAATGATACATTCGCTGGTTATCCAATAAATAGTTTCCGAAGTGGTGACACCCATAACAACCTCCCAAATTAGTAAGAGTTCAGAAACTGTTCATAGATGGATCAAAAAAATAGGAAAACTTCTAAGAGAATACTGGATAGGTTTCGGAAAGTTTTGGTTTCTTCATATTTATAGAACTTCCGTTGATCATAACGGGACAAGTTCTAGCACTTACGAGTGGCAACTTATTATTTATGCAATTACCTCTTTAGATGAGCTTTCTTTCCAGAACGTGTGAGTCTTACGAGTAACACAGCAAGAGACGTTATTGAGCAGTATATTCTCCAATACCACAAAACTAAAACTTTTGAGGGGATATATTAAAACTGTACCCTAAAGGATAAACCACGTAAGTCCATAGCAAAGTCTATAGCTAAGCATGGTTTATGCTTTAGGGCTTAAGTCTCCGTTACCGGCCCCAAAAAGAAGAAGATGGAGAGATACGAAATTACGAATGTTAGAGGAGAGCGCTTACATTTACAGCGCCAAAATCGATGCAAAAAATGCGAAAATCTTTAATAAAACACGACTCGTTTAAAATAGGGCAAAAATCTCTTGGGGGCTGTCTAAATCAGTATTTAATGAAACACTGTGAATTTTTTCATACATATAACTTGTAAAATAACGGAAACAGATTTGAAAATAAAAAAATTTGGAGCATGCGATTTTTTTCCATCGAGGGAATTTTATATAATTTGCGTTTCGCCGTGAGGAATGTATAGACATTATCTTAAAAAATAACAATTTTTTTTTAAAGCTTAAGAACGTCAAAGGTTTAAGGGAGGTTTGCAAGAAATCGGTAGAAATTCTGAAAGCGGGCTCTTAAGGTAAAGAAAAGTATTTTATTCGCATTTTATGAATTGTTTCAGAAGTGAACAGTAAATGCAATATATTTTAAAATCAAATCAAATTTGAGTTTGTTGAACCATTTCACATACGACTAACAACACACAGCTATCCGATTTTTGATGATATAAATATACATTTTTTATTATTATATTTTTTCAAAAAGAATCTTTTTTCATGTCATTGAGAAAGCAATCACTTTGTGGTTTGACATACTTAATAAAAATAAAACAATTATTTTTTGTTAAACCACGAGTTTTAATTAAGTTATTTACCGACCGGTTTCGCTTCACCGGTAATAATTTGTACCCCGATGATGCGAAAGCGAAACCTCTCGGTAAATAATTAAAACTCATGGTTTTATTCAAACTTAGTGTTTTCTTTTCATTAAATAAATTTTAATTAACACAGAGTGTATTCATTTGCCACTGATTAAAATATTTCATCCTGTTACCTCTGTTAGCAATATAGGGATTGACCTACATTCTATGTAGAACGACTTGATCCGGGATACCGTAAGCTTCGGAAAATAAGATAGAAGGTGTCGCTAAAAACACGGAGAAGGTGGGATTAGGGTTATACGTAGATACTTCGCCACCTCAACAGGTAAACTGGGGGCAACGGACCGTTGTATGTGTCCCGACTTCTACAAGGGCAGCTGGGTTCCAAATTCTGGCAAATTAATTGGATGTTGTGTTTAGCCCGCTCGGCGGTTGAATAAATTAAGCGGTTAAAATCGAAAAATTAATTTAACTTTTGACCGATTTATCGTTCATTGTCATTATTTTATATTCGCTTATTATTATTTTATCACATTTTAAGCCTCGGTTATCCTTATTGCGTATTTGAACAGTTAAATTAGTAGATACGTTTTTAGATTTTCATGTAACCTCCTTCTTTAGCCAACGTTTCGGACAGCGTTGCAGGGTCCATCCAGATGCAGATCCGGCAGATCTGCCCTGATGATGGACACTGCAAGACAAATTATTATTCTTACGTGACATCGCTGTGTGCTCTAATTTATAAAATAATCATTTTTCATCAAATTGAACAAATTTAATATTGAACACAAATTTAATTTTAATATTTAATCAAATTGTTATTGAACACTAGCAAGTACCCGGCGAGTGTTGCAATGCCATTCAAAGAAAGTGTTTTTGTTTTAATTCTGTTTACTGAAATCCTTTTGGATACACCATATTAATTGTTTCACATGAATGAATCAGAAGGTTTTCCGACGCATGAGCAGGCCACATACAGAAGCATGGATTCTCCAAATTTACCTCCTGATTTCCCCTACCGTTACTATGTCTCCATTGCAATCCCTCCCTCGTCTCCCACCTCTCTGTTGCCCCTCACCCGCGTCCCTTTCCAGGGGTCTCCCTTCCCGTCCCCGAACCCCTCCCACGTCTCCTTCCCCTCCCGCGTTCCTCTTCTACCTTCCTCCTTCCTCGTTCCCCACTCGCGAACCCCACTTCTTCGTTCCCCTCCCGAATTTCCCCTCCTTTTATCCCAAATAACTATATTAAATACATTCATTTTTCAAACAACTCGCGCGCCACTTATTGTAAATTTTTTATACAAATTTCATATTATCATAGCTCACCATTATATATAGAAAAATTCACGGTGTGCGCATAACAACTCATCAAAGATAATGGTAAAGTAAGTAATGCTAGAGGTCACCATTATAATATATAGAAACCTTCAAGGGCATGCGAACGACAAATCGCCAAAGTTTCATCGCCATCGGATGAATGGTTTAGGAACGCGTAAGAGACAAACAATGAAACATTCATTTTAATTGAATACTTTTTAAGAAAGGAAATAACACGTTATGTTTGAAAAAAAGATATTTACAAATAATATCAATTTTTTTTAAATAAGGGAGTGATGAAAAATCGCGTCAATGAGGTGAGATTTTCCCATTTGAATATATTTTTTTTTTAAACTCCACACAGGAGGCCCTGAGAAAAATAATTTCCCTCGGATCAGATTATTCATCTATTTCATCACTGGTGATGCTGGGTGGAGGTTTTTTATGGGAAGAGAAAGGAGTAAAGTAAGATTCGTTGTAGAAAGAAGTAAACACGGAGGCCGGAAAATCATTCCACAGCCGAGCTTTTAAAATAAAAAACAATTCGTAGTTTAAATAGAACCAGTTCTCAAGTGACAAATGTCAATCGTATATAAATATTAAGATAGTTGGGTAGTAAAAACATATTCACATATTACATACGGATCTCAAATGGGACCATAACATCCTCAATCGAGGAACGATGTGAGGCTGAAAAAAGGTAGAGGGAAGAAAGGTCAAGAAGTATCTGGCTATTCGGATCTGGTCACTAAAAATGGTTTTTGAATTTTTAAGCATGGCATCAATTCTGAATGGTATTCGTTCGACATGATGATAATAGGTATGTACTAAACATACCTACAAAAAAATTTTTGTGCGACACCTCACAAGAGCGCCCCTGTCTGTAAAGTGTACAGACTATGTCGCCACCCGGTTGGGCAGCGTTATGAGGCGGGTTAAGTTAGGGGGTTTATTCATGGGGTCTTGAAGTGGCCCGGATTATAATAAAGGAGAAAAACCAATGCTGGAAGCTCGTTCCACGTATGAGACTTACACAAAAACAAGTAGATGATACGATCCTTTCTAATGAAGCCAATGTCAACTGAGAATGGGTTCTCCGCTCGAATCTATCATTATATTGTGTATTCATGTTTATTATTATTTTTTTTTTTTAAAGTGAATATTGCACAAGAATCTCAATTGCTCCCGTCTGGAGCCAGTGAGACTATGGCATCCCCAATTGGGGTATGTTGTGAGGCTGAAGGTAGTGGGGAGGGGAAGGAGGTGGGGAAGAGGAAGGTTGGGAAGTACCTTGCTATTCAGATCTGGTCACCAAATTCGGCTAAAGCCATTTTCAAGCAACGTTTCAATTCTGAATGGTGGTCTTACACCAGGTCGATACTGATAGTATCTTCCACTCTGGAACGTGCCGCAAATATACTATATATTATTTTAAATGAATTAATTGTGAAATAACACAAATTAATCAAATAAAATTTACTTACTACATAATATTTAAAAAAATATATTGTAAATACCAATTATTATTTTTACTAGTTTTTTGAGCATTTACACAATACATAGCTACACTTACCTATATACATCATAGACCCTGTGCTTGTAGCTTGTATTGTCACCTGTTCCTTTCCTACCCATCCCTATATACTTGTCATTTAACTTTACCCACAATCAGTCGTTAATCGAAACTCACCGCATGAACATCTCTAATATTCTGCATACCGCATCCGCAAACTTAATCCCGCATACTGCAAGTAAAATACCGCCACCAATAGTCATACAAGTGCATGAATAAACCCAGCCGAGATATAAGAGAAGTGCCAGCTCAGTAAGTCCTTTTTCTCCTATTCCTTTACGTGCATTCTTTTTACTTGTGCAGTGGTCTTTCACACATTTAAAAACACATACAAGGTCCTTCGATATCCGTAGACACATAAATCACACATCAAACAATAGTCTACTAAAATTTCACTCTAGGGTTGGACGGTCATAAAAGTTTATTAATCCAAGTGATCATAAAAATCCAGTTTGCATCGTAGAAACATGTTTTTCAAGAGGAAATTGCCTGTAGCCGTTGATGGAATCGTGAAAATTAATAGACAGGTATTTTTAGGCTCTCTTTTAAGAGCCGAATAAAGGAATACTCAAAATCTTTCTTTATTTTAAAAATAGTAAAATAGGTCATGCGTAATATCCGTTCATGAGAACTGTTCTTGAACGAGAGGAGTGTTAATTTTTACTATAAAACACGATGATACATGGAACTAATTGACCGGTCAGTTGATGAGTGGGCATCGCGTTTTTGTCCCACCCGGGCTTCGCGTGTTCGATTCCTCGCCTGGCTAAGTCCATAAGGAACATTTCCGCTTAGTGTGGTGGAAGTAGGAAATTTTCAAACATTGTTGGGTTATTTGTAGCATGGGAAGGTTTGTCTTTACTTAAAAAATAATCTCTAACTAACTAACTAACTAACCATCACGCCGTTTCCCGGCAGGGGTAGGCAGAGAGGACGGACCGCCAAACAACTCGGTCTTGGCACACACTCTTTGCCTCACTCACATTCATACATCGTCTCATACATTCTCTTCTATTATTCTGACTTTTGACTTGGCCTGACTCAAGTATCTGATTTACTTGATCGTCCCATGTCTTCCTCGGACGTCCACGACTTCTTCTACCATTCACATTTGCGTCGTATATTCTTCTTACACTGCTTTCTTCGTTCATTCGCTCTACATGCCCAAACCATCTGAGGGTCCCTTTCTTAATCTTACTCATTATGCATACATCAGCCTTACATTCTTTGCGGATATCCACATTTCTCACACGATCATACATTGTCTTACCACACATACGCCTCAAGGATCTCATTTCAACAGCATTCAGTTTACTTTCATCCTTCCTCTGCCAGTTCCATGCCTCACTGCCATACATCAGGGTAGGTACCAGGACTCCATTGTGGACTGCTAGTTTCGCTTCTTTTGACAGTTTTTTATTAGCGCCAACGGCATTCAGTCCTCCATTAATGGAGTTACCAGCATTCACCCTTCTTTCAATATCCCTATCAGCCTTCCCATCTCTCGTAAACATACTACCCAGATACACAAACTCATCAACCTGCTCCAAGTATTCATCATTCACAACTATATTGCATACTGTTTTCGTACTCTCTCTTTCAAACACCATGACTTTAGACTTACTTACATTCATCATTAACTCATTCTTCATACATACTTCGTGCATCCTAGATACGAGAGACTGTAGATCTTCCATAGTGTTAGAAATCAGCACCGCATCATCAGCATACAACAGGCAACATACTTTCAGATTACTCAATTTCGCGCCCAATCCCACTTCCTTCAATTCTTGCATACAATTATCCATGTACAGATTGAATAACCATGGTGATATTACACAGCCTTGCTTAACACCTTTTGTGATGTCAAACCACCCCGTAAAACCACCGTTCACCCTAACACATGCAATGCTTCCCTCGTACAGAGACGCAATTGCCTGTATGAGATTTGTATTCACTCCATACTTGGACAACACCTTCCAAAGCTTTTTCCTATCGACTCGGTCGTATGCTTTTTGTAGATCTACAAAGACGCAGAAAAGTTTCTGGTTTTTCGCCAGAAACTTCTCAGTGAGCATACGCAAGGAGAAAATCTGGTCTATGCATCCCCTTCCACTCATAAAGGCACCTTGCACATCCCATATTTTATCCTTTGTTTCCATTCTTACCCTTTCAATCAATATTCTTCCGTACAGCTTGCCGACTGAACTTAGCAGGCTAATAGCCCTATGATTCCCACATTCCATACGCGACCCTTTACCTTTGTATAACGGCATGATTACAGCCCTTCTCCAATCTAATGTCGTGTAACCCGCCTCTAGACACTGGTTAAAAAGTTTGCACAACCATGTGAGAATAATATGGCTATCTCCTTTAAAGTATTCGGCAGCAATATTGTGAAACCAACAGCCTTACCATTCTTCATGCATTTTATCGATTTTTTAATTTCATCCACGCTGATTTTAGTAACATTCACTCCGTCATCGTTCATACCCGATTCACCGCTGGTCTCACTGTCACCCGGGTTGCTTTCGAAGACTTCCTCAAAATATTTCATCCATCTCTCTTTTATTTCTTCCTCATTCGTCAACATTCTTCCATCTTTCGATTTTATCACTTTCACACTTCCGTTCTCTGAACCACTTCGGGACTTTTTGGACTCCTTCCAAAACAGTTTAATGTTTTCTTGGAAGTGTTTTGTCATTTTTATTCCCTCTTCCTCTTCCAGACGTTTCTTTCGTTCTTTCACTCCAACACTTACTCTTTTCTTGCATGCCTTATATACTTCTTTCGCTCTATCTCTCTCTTCGCTAGAAGCGGTACCAGCCGCTATCAGACATAACCATGCTTTCTTCTTCTCTGAAACCAATGCTTTGATCTCATCATCCCACCATGCGTCACCTTTCTTCCTACCTTGCGTACTTATTCCACATACATCTCTAGCAGATTCACAAAGGCTCACCTTTATGTGGTTCCATGTTTCATCAATGCTTAGACCGTCCATTTCCTTCTCATTCAATCTCATCTCTGCACAATTCTCATACTCACTTCTGACATTTGCGTTTTGCAATTTTTCTACTTTGACTCTTGTTGGAGTCGATATCGTTTTCACTTTAGAGCGCCAGCCGCGAAAGAGGTTTACTATCGACACCACCAGAAAGTGGTCAGTTTCAACCTCCGCCCCTCTGAAAACTCTTGTATCCTCGGTAACGGCTCTCAACCTAGAGTCAATTACCACAAAGTCAATTATTGATCTTTCATTTCCTCTTTGCCATGTATATTGGTGGACACCTTTATGATCGAAAAAAGTATTCGATACAAACAGGTTCCACTCTAAACATACTAAACATACTTCAAGTATTCTGTTCCATTGTTGAAATTCATACCAGTGTCATCATTGGGGATACTGTATCCTTTTAAAGGGATACTGTATCCTTTTAAGAAAAGAGAAGACAGTAAGTTTTGCGAATGAAAAAGGTTTGAGGGGTGAGTAGAAATCTGAAAGAAGGGTGTCCAGGAGTGGCGGACGTATGACCCATCCTCCTTATGTGGAGCAAGACAATGGGTTGAAAGAGTTCGGTTAGAGAGGTCAAAGGGTATTTTTGACAGAATTCTACTGGTCCAGCCAGCCAACCACCTGGTGGGCAGACGCATCTACCAATTCCCAGACGAAATTCACCCCTATGAATCCGCCTACCAAAGTAAGTCACTAAGCTTAATTAAGTCACCAAACGTAGCTTGCTACTAGGGAGACCTATAGCAGAGATATTAATTGTGCTTATTCGTAGAACTGCATATATTTTTATTTTTTATTTAATTAAATATTGTTATTATCGACTCCTGCAAGTATTTTAGTTTTTATTTTTGTTACAGCTGTTTCGGCTTACTTACTATTTCACAGTTTGAAAATGGTCTTGTAAGCAGAAGTAAGTTGTACCAAAAATTAAAACTAAAATACTTGCAGAACTTGATAATAACATTATTAAATTAAATATAAAGTTAGTTTAAAATATATTTAAAGCTAGCAGATTTGTTGATTATCCAATGAATGGTTCCCGGGGCGATGGTACCCATACGCATACGCGACTCCCAAACTGATTATTTCAGAATGTATTTTCGATTTATGTACTCGTATTATGTATATTGCCGTCGATAAGTTCTCTTGGTAAATATTTATATTCTTACCCATATTGATGAGTTCTGTTTATTATTTTTGTATGCACGAATTGTTTTGGAAAGTGACTGTTTTGGAGCAAGCTAAGTAATAAAAGTAGGGGTTTACATGGTCAGAAAAGCTTTTAACAAGACATCCTTCTTGCCGTGTTACAGAGAACTGAACCTGTGGTAAGCGACCCAGCGGTAAATAATGAATGAAAACTTGTATCTATGCCGCATACGCGTGCGAAACTTGGATGTTGAATTAGAATGGCAAAAAAAAACAAAATTGAAGGATTCAAACTGCGTATTTTCGAGTAACTGCACAAGGATAAAAAAAAAATGACGCAGTAAAATAAACAATAAAAAACATTTAAAATACGGACCTGGGACTGATGCTACACAGAAACACAAGCTACGTGTTATTATTATGACGGAATTTTTTTGAAAAAGTTGTGCAACGTAGATAATTTTCGTAACTAAAATAAAACCGGCCTCTTTGTTTCCTCCTTCCTACAACATGGGTCTCTTCAAGACCTATTTCATTCCTTCCTCTCCTCAAAAAGACGCTAAACATAGCATCGCAGATGACATAGGCCCTTAGGGAAATTATTTTCTTCAGAGCCTCCTTTGTAGAGTTAATGTAAAAAAACAGGTAGAGGCCGGTTCCAAGTCATCATTTAACATACATCCTAACGTACGTCCTAACTTGCTTCTTATAATATTTTATGGATAACAATGGCCATTCTTCTATAATTACATCCTATAACCAACATACATCGATGATTCAGATGTGTAATATTTTATTATTATGCTTACTTTAATAAATTTGTGGGATTGAAATAAAAACTTGAGTTAGTACATGAATTTTATTTTTTTATAAGCACACAATATTTACTCGTTTAATCGAAAATGTGTCGGAAGAAATAATCATGAATAAATATATACATAGATGACATAGGCCCTGAGGGAAATTATTTTCCTCGGGGCCTCCTGTGTGAAGTAAATGTAAAAAAAAAATATGTATATACATAAAATTGTATCGAAATAAAATTAACTTAGTTCTATTTTACCGAAAATAAACAAAATATTCGTTAATTAATACGTTCACAAAAAGAAAAAAAGAGACAGGTTTAATAATTTTTTCAGTTTTCTAAAAATCCCAATATTCAAAACTCGGTGGTCAGCTTACCATTTCATTGCGTGACATTTGAATTCCAAGTGTTACAAATCTAAAAATTAGTCGTCCCATACAGGAACTATTATACTGTATTACAATAAAATCATATTATTTTTACAGTAAAATTATTAACGAACGAAGTGTGTAATTAATGTTAAATGTCTACCTCATCTTGTGTGAATTTTATAACAATAGTGTGCGATAATGGTTCTACTAGTCGAAAGAAACAAACATACTTTCGTGAAATATCTGTAAGAATATTATTAAAAGTCATATTCTGTCTAATTTAATATTATATTCTGTCTTTTTCGTATTTTGCAATACAAAAGAGATTATCTTCGATAACGTGCATACGATCTCTCCCTGGGACTAGCATACAGGTAATATAATTATCTGATCATCATCCTTAAGTCTACAGATATTACACGAAGTTAAGCGGGATAGTCGACAGTGTTATTTGAAAAAGTGGGCGGTTTTTTTTTGGTAATTAACAAATTAATGTATTAAGACTTCCATGACTAGCAAAGTAATTAGTGTTATTTTGTGCTATGACGGGCAGTTTTTAATAGCTACAGTGTTATTTTACGCGAAGGGTAAGTAGGTAGGTACTTACAAATTGGTAAAATTTATTACTGCAAGTAAAGGGCCGTTTCCGGGCGGTTCTCCTGTCATGAATTTGGGTGTGACATCTGTGCCAATCTATGGAATGTGAACTGCCATTATGATTCGTTTGTTTACCGCCCAGATTCTTTTCATTTTTTGATTGATTATTGTTTTGTGCTTCAAAAGAAAACCGAACAAAAATAAAAGAAATGCAATTCTGACTGAAATATATTTTTTTGACAAATATTTTTCACGGCGAAACAAAATATTGACTGATCATTCTCAATGAAAAACATTGTGCAATCTACAATATTTTTCATTGTAATTTAAATAATATGAGTAACATTATTTTTACATATATATTTTAAAAAATATTATATTTTAGGCCATCATTGATAATGTATTATACCTTATCAGAAAATATAATAAGAGTAAAATCTCAAATTATAATATCTAATTAAACGAAGATAATATTAGCGAAACTCAATCAAAAATCAGAAAAAAGTATTGGTTCCACTGGGACTCGAACCCAGGGCCCTTTGTTGACATGGCAAGAGCTCTAACAACTGAGCTATGGAACCCATTTCTAATTCGGTCATTTTTAGCTGTATCATTCTTCGACTAAGAACTACCAACATCATTTTCATTTTCTTAACGCACAGTTAATTAATTATTAATTAATTAATTAAAGTATGATACAGTTAAAAATGACCGAATTAGAAATGGGTTCCATAGCTCAGTTGGTAGAGCTCTTGTCATGTCAACAAAGGGCCCTGGGTTCGAGTCCCGGTGGAACCAATATTTTTTTCTGATTTTTCTGTCTCTAGATTTTCGATTGAGTTTCGCTAATATTGTCTTCATTTAATTAAATATTATACTTATACATTACGTTGGTAATCCAATTGTGAGAAAAATGATTAAAACGTTTGATTGAAATAGTTATTGTTTTTGTTTTTCGCCATCAAATATTAAGGTTTTTGAAACACATGTCCACACCTATTATTACTCATTGGAACACAGTTGACAGCGTTATTATGATATTACGACCTAAACTTTAAATTGTCTGACATGGCATGGAAAACGTTTGTGTTTTGACAGTTTTTTCCTTCCAATGGAACAATCTTTCAGACGCTGCCAACTAGCGGCAAAAATAGTTCGAAAATAAACCATTGGATAAATGATAAATACGATACTATAAAAGCTGTTATTTTCCTTTTTTCAAAACATGCCAACTTTTGCAGTGCAGAAATCTGGATTTTTCCGAAGAAAACTTTCGTATTCTAAGGTTTAATGTTCCATCTCACCACAAAATAGAACTATAAAATATAGATAGAAATCGATCGAAGAACGTTCGGGCTATGTTTGCTTTTCAGATGAACTAACAAGCTTTCCAAAAACGAAGGTTTTTCTTGGTTTATTATGTAGATAGGTGCCCAGATAAAAATGTTGCAATTGCATTTCTGATTGTATGAGAAAAGAATTTTCAATTCGATAAATGAAATGAGAAATTGTTCAATTTGAACATAAAATAATACCTTCATTTTTTATAGCACTAAAAATGAATTGTGTTTAAATAAACAATATTTCTAAACATTTTGGTGGAAAGACATTATTCATCCACAAAAAATATTTTGATTCATATTTAAATAACGTAGAATGCGTAGTAAAAAGTGTCGTGTAGTGTTATTCTGTATCAATTATGAAAGTGGAGAATTTGCCTTTATATTTTAATGTCCATTTTCTTCGAAGCAATTTAACAAGAACAAAGTGAATTCCCCCCTCGACATTGTAATTTCGTAATATTTCACAAAAATTTAACTTTTTAGTCCAAAATTGTTAACGTACCTTTGTATAAAACCCTAAGTAAATACGATATTGACGAAATCCATCGTCTATGGTCAGTTATCAATATTTGCGAGCACGGTCAACAAGTGATAAGAGATATTCCGACCGACGCGCGACGATTGACAAAATTTTATCCTGGATTCCTCCAGATAAGCTGTCGATGTACAACACATTTTGAACAATGTCGTTCGTTATGCAAAATAACCGGATTATTAAAGTACGGAGATGAACTAACGAAGCTCTTAGAATTGAAAGAAGTCGTAATGCGATCCACAGACTTAAATAATTCATCTCAGAAGCGATGAATGTAATCCGTTCTATCTTGGAGGAACGAAAGTGGTTGAAAAATGACTAAAGACTTCCGTTTTGTGTCAAAAATTTAACGCGAAGCGCCGATGTGTATTAAAATCAGTCGATTCGAAATTGTCAATATTTGTAATTTTTAATTTTGTCTAAGCCGTTTGATATTTACGAATTTAAGTTCATAGACAAATCCGCCAGTGTTTCTATCGTAAATCGATTTCTTATTTATTTCGGTCGGGCTATTAACAGTGCGGCCGCGCACGTGAAATGGTGTATAATAGTGGTATAAATCATCGATTGTTACGCTTATCGATCCGATATTGTAAAGTTATCGATTTTACTATGATAGACACCGTGAACCCAAGGAAAGTGTTAACGAGCAATAGGAACGGTAAAGGTATCCCAAATTTTTATTATTTTCCTTCTCTTTGACGTATATAGCGTATTTTTTTAATCGTAAAAGTCCTAAGGGCGTATGGTTGACAAATAAATGAATACGTGTACTTACATGATAGATGGTGGACGAAGGTGTGGCTGAGTGTATTAATATCATTTCTGCAACTTACCTGTAAAGAACAAAACAAAATTACAAAATTACAAAATCAAACTCAAATTGAAAAACAAGATAAAAGACGCAAATAGGACGAGAGAGAGAGGGGTTTGAATTGGATTAAGTCTGATAATTCGCCCTCTTTCCATACTAAGCAGGCAAAATGCTACCTTTACGCGATTGGATCGGTGGGGAGCGCATGAAATAAGATGAAGGATGCAGTAACCCATCCCAGAGGCAGGAAATCAGATTTACCTTCATAAATTTGGGAAGTAGGTAACTAAAACTTCGCGGTACATGACTGAATGGTTCACGTCTTTTCCTGCAGCTATACAGTGAGAACGCGCGGAGATGATATTTGCAGTGTACATTTGTATTACTTCTAACCACATGTTTGTGCTATCGGCAAAACTGCGTTACATATGCAGTATATAGTGATAATGTTTATTAAATTATACATGGTTGAATAACCTATTGTATATGCCTATTGCCAATAAAATATATTTTTCATTTCGCCTAGGATGAGAACGGTTGTAAATCTTAGCTAATGAATATATGAGCAATAATAATAAAAATGAAGAAAGTGTGCGGAAAGATAAAGCGAAAATTAGAAATCTTAAATTATATGGCCATGAATAGGAATTCACTGTTAACATAAGTTTAATGACAAATTACATAAGTGTATAGTTCAAAGAACCATGCTAAAATGTCAGTGTTATGTTATTATTGGCCAGTTATGTAAAACAACTACAATAATAACAAAACTTGAATAGTAACTTTACGGAACTGGAAAATTAACTTTGAATTTCGACAAATTGTTTAAATTCTGTGAAACAACTGACCCTACGTAGAGTACTTTTTTGGAGTGGGTATAATATAGTGGAGTTTTTTTTTTTTTTTTTAATTGTACGACAGACAGGTAAGTCCAATTATGGTACAACATCTATATCCGCTGGTAGAGCATTAAGTAAATGTCATACCTCTTGTCATGCTATGTTGAGCCATGACATCTGTCCGACCCTGCGGTATGTAGAATAGGGCGTGGCTACGAGTTCGACAGTATTTGTCAGGAACGAATAAGCCAGAGCATGACAGGAGATATGGACAATCGATGAGGTTTTTTGTTAACTTTAATTCAAATACCATGAGTCCGGCACTACGCCTGGTCTCCAGGCTTTGATAATTTGTCTCCTTTAGCAGTTCCACGTGATGCATGAATTTCGGATATATTCCGTGTGATCGCATGTAAACATACCTTAGGATTTTTTTTGGAATTTGTTCAATCATATTTATGTATTTAACTTGATAAGGTATCCAGACAGTACTAGCGTACTACAGCTTGCTTCTGACCACTCCGTTGAACATGGCGGTCATTGCTTCTATATTATTGAATTGTTTGCAAGTTCTAATTACAAAACCAAGAATTTTGTAGCAAGCCGAAGTAAGCTGCACTATATGATTTGAAAATGTCAGCCTGGGATCAAAGATCACCCCAAGATCCTTGATGGTATTTACGCGTGTTAATACTTCTCCATTCATTCTATACTGGTAGAATAACGGATTTTGTGAACGACTATAAGTCATAACGACGCATTTTTGTATTAAAATTAAGTTTGTTATCTAATGACTATTTCATGATTGAATCTAGCTCAGCCTGCAGTTTGGAATAATCGTCATCTGATTCGATTTCCATCATCAGTTTCATGTCATCCGCGAATAGGAGACATGTGCCATGACGTATGCAGTCCTGAATGTCATCTATCAGAATAAGGAAAAACATGGGACCAAGATTCGATCCCTGAGGAATTCCTGACAGAGCTACAAACTCATGGGAGTCGTATCCATTAACATTTACGTACTGGCTTCTATCTTTTAAATATGATGCAACAAATATCAGTAGGGGTTGATTAAACCCTATTTTGTGCATCTTTCTTAACAGAACATCGTGAACTACTCGGTCAAATGCTTTGCGAAATCCGTGTAGATTACGTCCGTCTGATGCCTACAGTCCAGGCCTTTTGCTACCCGTCGAGAGAAAGAGAGTAAGTTGGTTACCGTTGATTTCCTCGGTAAGAAGCCATGTTGTATTATATAGTTATTTTCTAAATGAGTGTAGAAGCCAGCAACAATTGATTAAGAATTATATTATGGAAGAATTTGATGTCCAGAAAATCATAACTATTATTAACAATCCACTCCTCTTTAAACTATTTAATTTTGTTAAACAATTCAATAAGCTACAGTTTTACAATGCAAGAAAAGAGGATGAAACATTCCTAACATATTTATAATCGTAACAAAGAAATGAAAATTCAAATTTTGTAAAATGAACCTTTTTTTAGGAAAAATAACTTTTGAAACAATCATTCGCAAGATACTAATTATAACAAACGAGTTCCAACATAACTGAACAATTTTATGAATAAAATTGGAATTCGTTAAAAAATAATTTCTTGCAAATGTGTTGATAAAATATTGAGTAACAACTGCAAAAAATGTCAAGAAGCACTCGAGTGAGTGGTGTGAAAGGTGAAATATGAAAAAGGTACAAAGAAGAATGAAGAAGAGTGGGAAATATAAAAATGTACAAAACTCGCTTCCTCCCACATCACTTTAAGAGGGTTTCAGATAACGATCCACAGTATCGGTGGAAGCGTTCGAATGACATTTTTTGTACTCAAGCAATTTCCTCTTGCAAGCTTCGTATCAGTTGTGCGATTTGTGAACTTGGAACATCGGCAAGGGTGCCTAAGATGTTTTAAGTGGAAATTAACCGATAACGTAGATATTTGTAAAAATTGCCAAGTTCAACATGTTTAAAAAATTGACTACTTTTATGTGATCCTTTGTGTGAAGATATGGTATATCTTTTGCTGTTTATTTATTTATTAATCTTAAAGACTTAGCTGACATCTTTGTGTGTGCTAATATTTGAGAAATATGTACTCGTATGTACAAAAAAAATTTTTTTTTGTATAAACATAATACAATCTTAAACATTTAAAATTTAATTGTATTAAATCACTAACAAATCATAAATATTTGAGGTGGACGTACTTTCTTAAGATCTTTTTAAATTTAAACATATTTTCAATATCAGAATTTTGTTATAAAGTTGAATGGCCTGCTAAAAAGGTGATTTTTAGGTGCTTGATGTCTTCCTCGTTGGCAATTAATTTGCTTTGCATTTTTCGTCCCGTGTCCGTGTATTTCGTGATTGTGATTTATTTTTCTTTTCAATGTCTTATACATGATCCTTATGTTAATTTTATGCTTAAAAAATAAGTACATTTAGATAATATATGGCTACGTCAACATCGTAAAATTTAGTACCTTTAACATTTAACATGCCTCCTATCCTTGTGTATATTACATTTTGCGCTTGAGTATACTCGCATCGCTTTATTTTGTAGTATGTGCATTAATTTCTTCATTGCAGAGAAAAGGAATACTTGAACTGTAATTAAAGTGCGGTGATATAATTGTATTATAATATTACACGACATGTTTCTTTATTTTCATTGTTTTTGATTCTGCCAAGAAATTATTTTTTGTAATTTTTGTAATTGTAATTTAATTGTAATCTGCATTTTTCGAGAAGTTCAGCTTTGAGTCTATAATAACACCAAGATATTTAATTCCACATTTTTTATGATTTCATCATTAATATAAACCTTTGGGTCATTCGTATTTTTTCTTCCCATATTTATGTTCTTTTACTTATTATTAATATTTTTTTTAATTTGAGCCATTTTGAACAGTATCCGTGTCACTATTTATCTTTTCGATTGTTTTTTTCATACGCATCTTCTGCAATATAAATCAGTGCTTCGTCTGCAAGAGTTTTATTTTGCAAAGATGTAGTTTTTAGGTATTTTATGAAATATGAGTCTGAGGATAATCAACCAAACTTTTTATTTATTTATTTATTTGGAATTTCACGCCCGGCTGGGCTTTTACATGCATTTTTTTTAAACAAAGAACATCTTAATCTAAATGTGCATTACAAAATAAAAATAAAACTAAATCATAAACAAAACAAAAACAAAATCAAAATCAAAATCAAAATCAGAATCAGAATCAGAATCAGAATCAGAATCAGAATCAATATCAATATCAAAATCATAATCATAATCATAATCAGTATCAATATCAATATCAATATCAAAATCAAAATCATAATCAAATCTAAAACAAAAATAGAGTTAAAAACAAATTGAAATAAAAACAAAACACACCACCATGCAAGATGGAAAAACTGTAAACTGAGAAAAGTGCAATACATGTGAAATAAATCGAAGCAGAGCTATGCAGTTGGATAAATGAAATTTGTGGTTCTTCTTTCTGTTATAAATTCTACTATGGCTTGTTTATATTTAGTGAATGATGTGTTAAGTATGTCAACAACATCTTTATGGTCATTACCCAATTTTTGTATACGGCAAACGGGGGTATACAATTGTGATTCAGTGTTGGAGTTGTCACAATAGAATGGTAGATAGTGCCTCGATGTTGAATTGCTAGGTATATGGAAAGAAATCAAGTATAAAAGTTCAGGGCTGTCAATTATTGAATTTATGATTTTATGTAAACATGTTAGGTCATATACTATTCTACGTTCGGATAATTTTAATAAATTAAGTTGACATAGTAGATAATCATAGTTGATACATTCGCTTGTAATACCCATTCTGAAATTAATATATCTTCAGAATTTTTTTTGAATTCTTTCTATCGTGATTGAATGACTGACATAACTAGGTGCCCATACTGTCGAGTTGTACTCGATTTGACTCCTAACCAATGATATGTACAATTTTTTTATGGTTTGAATATTTTTAAATTGGCTGCAAATTCTTATTACAAAACCCAGCATTTTCAAAACTTTATTTGATGTAATTTCAATATGATTTATAAATTTCAGTTTTTGATCAAAGTTTACACCTAAATCATTCACCTCGGTTACAGCTGTTAGTACTACATCATTAATGGAGTATTCATAAATTATTGGATTTTTTATTCTATGAAATCTCATAATAAGACATTTACTTAAATTGAGTTGTAGATAGTTCTCTTGGCACCAAACAAAAAGTTTAAACAAGTTATTAGACAATGTTTGACAATCATTAATATTTCTTATAGCTTTATATATTTTCATATCGTCCGCAAACATTAAAACTTGACCATCGTTGAAAATAGAAAGAACATCATTCACAAATATCAAAAATAAAATTGGTCCCAAATGTGACCCTTGTGGAACGCAGTTGATCTAAACCAGGACCGATCTCACCGAAGTCAGCCGAACGACGCGCGATAATTCAAGGACGCAGAGTTTCGGTGCGGCCGAAGGTTCGGAAGATTTTCTGCCGAAACCAAAACTAGATTTTTTTTGCCAAAACTTGCCGAAACCGAACCTTCGGTCGGTCACTAGTCATAACATCAGTTTTTCGTTTGCGTATTTGCTGTTGTTTGTCGAAATATGAATAATAATTTCGTAGAATGCATTACGTATAAATAAAATAAAACACAATTACATGAATTACTTTAGATCGCTATTTATTGATGATAGTTTGACACAAACTTCATCATGAGATGTGAGAGATTATAGGTTATGAGATAAATTTTAATTACTTTAGAACTCCAGTGTTAGCTTAGGATGTTGGTATTTATTTATAAAGTAGGTATGTTAACTCCATCGTAGTCACAAGTCACGATTTTACTACGTCGCGACTTTGCGAAAGACCTTTTTTGGTAACCGAAAAAAATAGAACACGATAAAATAAAAGGTTAGATTAGTTTAGGTCAGGTTGGGTTGGGTTTGGAGTTTGTTTTTATCAATACTTGTACTTGAATTTCGATACTGTTTTCATGAACGAATGAATGTTGAATTTCGATACTGTTTTCATGAACGAATGAAGTGTTTCTCGGGCTATCACCCGGTGTATCTGTCTTCCGGTATTCTACCGTGATATGCTTATAAAGTGACTTTTTACAAAAAAATTGACAGACAATCTAACTATGAGTTTATCACCTAGAAATGTTTTGAGAATTCGTACTAAAAGTGGTCAACAAACTGAAATTTTGTGTGTATAATAAAACTCTGTGCCGAATTTATATCCTCGTGTGTCTGTTTTATCGATACTCGAACGAGGAGTGCCTCAAAAGTGATATCAAAACTGAAAGTCTAAACTTTAATTGTGTATAAGTGAACTAAAAGATAGTCTAAACTTTAATAAGTGAACTAAATAAAACAATAAACATCGGAAAAACAAAAAATCTGGCAATTTGTGAATGCTTAACAAATTTGAATTGTGAATTAAACAATAATCACAGTGTTTTGTGTTAAAAACTACTAAAATACACTCTAGTACATTTCGTTGACAGTTGTTTAATATTGTCTTTAATCTCGCTGACACCCAACAGTGATTTGGCGTAGGAGCAGAGTGTTTGGCTCCCGTATCTTCAGAGAAGGGTTCGATCCTCGAACAAACCAAAATCTTTTTATTTTAATATTATATTTATAAACTACCTGTTCATAGATGGCGGTAAATGCGTAGATACACTAAACCAAAAATAATTTTAACCAGATACCCTACCAGTCAATAGATGGCAGAAAAGTTGTAGAAAAATTAAATAAAACGGCAAACGGGCTTGATAATAGATGGCGGTAAATATACCAATTTAAAGAAATACTACTTACCGATAATATTAACAGATGGCAGTAGGTATATAAAATATATAATTATTTATTTATTAAAATTATTGGAATTTGAAAAATGGAAAAGGGAAATAAAACACCCAGAGTAAAAAATTCAGACCCATTTACGAAATCTTTTATGACCCCAAGATCCCCAACCGAACAAGAGGAAGATAATTTATTGTCTGATTCGGAGAATAATAGAGATGATGAGGAAGAAAAGTCTATATTGATAGAGACAAATCAAGTGAGTAACGCACTTACTAACTCAAGAATCATAATTAATTCCATGAAGACAACCCTCTCAGAAAGTAAAGGAAAAATTTCCATGGGCCAAAAAGAAAAAATTAATGAAGGAATGGATAATTTATTTAACATTATAGCTCATTTAGTAGCAGAAAATAATGAAATGAAGGGCGAATTAAAAATTCTCCGGCCGCTCACAAAAATAGTTACCCAAAATTTTAATGAAATGAAAAAAATAATGCAGGAAAATAAATCGCTTTTCAATAACATGAATACAAAAAATGAAGAAATTAAAAAAGACATAAGAAAAATAATAGTACCCGAAACTTATGCGGAAAAGGTAAAAAAACATGAGCCGATTGTAATCATAAAACCAAAAAAGAAAAATCAAGAAAATGTTGAAACAAAAAACGAAATAAGCGTTGGAGTACCAAGGCCCGCTATCTGCGTCTTTCCAGTAAACGCTGAAGCCACCATGGACAGCGATGCCACAATAAAAATGGTCCAAGATGTCATTCGACCGTCCGAAATAGGCGTTCGGATCACGGGCATGCGCAAAATAAGGAACAAGGGGGTGCTGCTCAACACGGCAACTGCAGGTGAGCAGGAAAAATTATTAAATGCCACTTGTCTTAAGAGTGCCGAGGGCTTTAACTGATGCTGAATTTTTGAGGATCGCTCTAACGGGTATTCCCAATGTTCAAGACGTCGAGGGAACACTGGCAAGCTGCAAGCTTAGTCACTTGGCTGGCGCTCGTACAGGAGACACCTGCCATCGAATATATGAGGTGCCTGCTGCTGTGCGCAAAACACTCGTGGAACAGGAGAAAGTGTTTGTCGATTGGACTGTGTGTCGCGTCCGAGACTTTTTTGGGCTTACCGTCTGCACTAAGTGCCATGTGATTGGACACTCCTTCAAATACTGCCGAGATGAAACATGGTGTGGGCACTGTGGCAAAAAAAATCACACCCGCGAATCCTGCCCAAATGCCGCTTCCGATCCAGTCTGCGCTACATGTACCAGATTTGGTAAGCCTGCTGCTCATTCCACTGGAGACAGGGACAACTGCCCGGCCTACCAAGCTGCACTGAAAAAGGATCTTGCTACAATCGATTATGGAGTGTAACATACGTGAGCATAAGTGCCTCACCATCGAGGATTATAATCCCGTGATGAACTGTCTACGAATAATGTACTTGAACGCGAGAAGCATCCGTAATAAGTTTGATGAGATCGAAGAAAAAGTTAGAAGTTCGCTGTATATTGTGCACGTCCTCGTCATCACTGAAACGTGGCTTAATGTTGGAGAGGAAAATTTTTACTCCTTGAGTGGTTACAAAAGTGTTTTTGCCTCTCGCCCCAACGAAGGAGGAGGCGGCGTAGCAATATATGTGATTGATACTATGAAGTGTGCAATTATTGAAAAATTCTCAAATGAAAATTCCTTCTTAGGTATAAGTCTTTGTAGCAGTGATAGGAAACCAGTCAACATTTATGCTATCTATCGAAAACCTAACACAAACATGCAGGATTTTTTAATACACCTAGAAAACATACTGAACGAAAGTAGACAAGATACATTAATATTCGGAGACTTTAACATTGACGTATCCATATCCACACACTCTTCATTAAATTTTTGCAACATCTTAGAATCTTACAATTTCTCAATACACAACAAAACATTTCCCACGAGAGTTACTGATACAAGCAGCACCATTATAGATCACTTCATATCAAATAGGCAAAACATTCAGACTACTATATCGAATATTGATGATCCACTTAGTGACCATAACATACTTATTGTTGACTATAAGAACAACTTAAAAAAATGTTTTAATAATAGAACCAAATCCCGGATTACGAGACCTATCATCAACAGTATGTCAGTAAAATCCTATCTTCTTGATAACAATTTCACGATCGACTTAAGCAACTCAGAAGACCCTTTTAAAAGTTTCAATTATCACATTAAAAAGGCAATAGAATCAGGTACAACCAAACCAAAAACAAGATTAGGAAGTCGGGAACAACTGAATACTCCATGGTTTGATTCCAAATTAAATTCCTTAATCAAAGAACGAAACCAGATTCACAAACAGTGGAAACAAGACCCTGGTAATATTACTCTTGTAACACTTAAAAAGAGATTGAGAAATACCATTACTAATTATAGGCGAAGTCTAAAACACAAATATTATGCGAACAGCTTTCAACAAAACCAAAATAACCCTACTAAAACTTGGAAAATCACAAACTCTATTCTGTCAAACCGAGCACATAAACCAACCAACGAAATAGAATCCCTCATCGTAAATGACTGCGAAATTAAGGATCCGGATCAAATAGCATCGGCATTTAATGAGTTTTTCCTCTCGATAGGAGAAAAGTTAGCAGCTACCATTCCGTCATTCCAGGACGACTGCAATACCGTCCTTGTAGAACCGAAGGCTTGCCAATCCTTATACATGGCTAGGACAAACAAAGATGAGGTATTGAGGATCATCTCTAAAACAAAGCTGAAAGCAGCACCGGGACTCGATGGAGTAACACCATCAGTTCTTAAGGCTTGTAAAGAAGAACTAGCGGGTCACCTAGCAGAACTTTTTAATTGGTCACTGTCCTCGGGAAAGTTTCCGAATGAATTAAAGCTTGCGAAAATAATACCTATACATAAAGGAGACTGTAAAACATGTATTTCTAACTACCGTCCTATATCACTTTTATCGGTATTTTCAAAAGTGTTTGAGACCATAATCAAAGATAAACTCCTAAAATACATATCTGCGAATAATATCCTTACACCACAACAATATGGCTTTCGGAAAAATTCTAGTACTCAATGTGCCACCTTTGATTTTATCTCTACCCTTTAACAGTATATAGACCAGGGTGAATATGTGGCAGCCATATTTATAGATCTCAAAAAAGCCTTTGATACGGTCAATCATGAAATACTCTTAAAGAAATTGGAACATTTGGGTATTGTTGGGAAGCCCCTAAACCTCATACGAAGCTACTTAGATGATAGATTTTGTCTTGTCGAAGTCAAAGGGGTCTCGAGTGGCTTAGGTAGAATCACATGTGGAGTGCCACAGGGATCAATTCTTGGCCCTCTGCTTTTCTTGCTATATGTCAATGACATAACTAAATGTGGTATCTCTGGAAAACTCCAACTTTATGCGGATGATACTGTAATCTACTATCACAGTAAAAGCCTGAGTGACCTGGAGTCTCTAATGAATGTAGATGTCTCAATTTTAGCTAATTGGCTCCGTATTAATAAATTGAGCCTCAATATAAAAAAAACGCACTATCTAACATTCGGTAATAAGGATTATGGGTCCATGAATATTTCACTTGGAACTGATAAACTCCAAAATATGGAAGTTACGAAATATTTAGGGCTATTAATAGACTCTAAACTTACGTGGAATTCCCATGTTGAGCATGTGAAATCAAAAATTTCCCCAATTACCGGTGTACTGTACCGACTCCAAGGTCTTCTCTCCATATCTCTACTACGGGCCACTTACTATGCAATGATTCACTCCCATCTGAGTTATTTAGTTAGTATCTGGGGCACTATTACTGTAACGTATGTGCTTCTCTGCACATACTATTGAAAACAATACTTGGTATATTGTAATAATATTTATTAGTGACTATCAAGTGTCTGGACTGAGAGAGCTACTGACGCGCATACGATCTCTTTTATACATCTCGTACTCGCTGTCTCGCTCTCATGCTGTCACTCTTACACACATACACCACACCCCCACACTTAAATCCTAATTACATATTTATATTTTTACAAAATTATATAAGCCAAATATATCTAATTATTTCCATTATATATTTAATTCCCAATTTATATGTAATTATGTATGTTCTTGACTCTTCATTCGGTGTAGCATGGGCGTTGTCCTCGAGGGCGTAACCTCCCCTCCCATGGTGTAGGCGACCTGCAAAAATTAGAGGAATTAGGAAACTTGGTCATGTCCACGTCCGAGAGTGGACCCAGGTCCAGCAAATCATCAGACCTGTCACTCTCCCCCCACCTAACCTTCCTCTCTGAAATTTGATCATGGTGGCGTTTCCAAATCTGTCCTGAAGACATAATTTTTACCAAATAAATCCTATTCCCCAATCTTTTATAAATTTTTCCTAAAATCCATTTGTTTTTATCACTTCTCAAATCCCTGGTTAAAACTTTAGATCCAACATCAAAGTACTTTTTAAATTTCTTTCCTCTATAATACTTTTTTTGTTTTTGCTGACTCAATAACATCTTATCTTTAATCGTGTTATCAATCCCTTTAAAACCTTGACTTTCAACATTATCTAATATTGGAATAATTGTATTAAAAATTGATCTAATTTTCCTTCCCAAAATTAATTTACTAGGTTCAATCCCCGTAGACATAGAAGGCGTATTCCTAATATCAACCAAAAATGTTAAGAGTTTATCTTCAAAATCAGCAGGTAATTTATTATTTATCATAATTTTTTTTAAGAAATTCTTTACCGTTCTAACCCCATTTTCGGCAAGTCCGTTTGAAGCTGGATGGTTGACAGGAGATGTCAACGATGTAATATTATAATTATGACAAAATTCCTTAAAAACTGTTGAAGTGAACGCTGTACCATTGTCACTTACTATCTGCTCCGGAATTCCGAAATTAGAAAATAATCTTTTCAAAACTTTTATTGTACAAAACGAATCTACTTTATTTACGATGTGACAGTCTATCCATTTTGTAGTTGCATCCACGATTATCAAAAAATTATAACCACCAAAAGGTCCCATGAAATCAATATGCAATCTATTCCATATTAATCCACTGATCGGCCACGGCTGTAACTCAACTTTACATGGAGTGGGTAAACACTCCATGCATCGAACGCACTGTTTCACAGTTGTTTCTATATCTGAGTTCATACCTAGCCAAAAAAAATAATTCCGAGCAAGACATTTCGATTTAACAATACCCAAATGCGATTGATGTATGAAATTCAATATGATTTCCCTTAGTTCCCTCGGAACAACGAATTTATTATTATAAAATAAACACGAGTCATAAGTCGATAATTTATTTCTAAAATACCAGAATTTTAACAAATCATCCTTTAAAAACTTTTTATGCGGCCAACCATTAATTACGAACTCAATAATGCTTGCTATATTTACATCTTTAATCGAAAACTGCTTCATCGTTTCTGTTGTCATTGTTGTCTCCGCCTCGATTACATTTAAAAAATCCGATTCAATTTTATCCACGTTCAGACAACCAATGTAATTTAAGAAATATTCGCTACCGTCGACCTCGTCGACACAATCATTTAAATTATTATTACTATTAACCGGCAACCTAGATAAGAAGTCCGCTTTATTCTCACCCGACTTAACATACTCTATACTATAGTCAAAAGTTTGTAAAATCAACGCATAGCGCTGTAGCCTATTTGCCGCTAGTGTTGGCACCTGTTTTTCAGTGTTCAATATATGTACCAAAGCCTTATTATCACAATTTAGAACGAATTTATTACCATATAAATATTGAAAGTATTTTTTTAAACCAAATATTATTGCACACGCTTCCTTATCAAGAATAGAATATCTCAATTCCGTTTTAGATAATAAACGACTAGCGAACGCAATGGGTCTTTCCATACCATTCTCATAGACGTGACATATAATAGCAGATATACCTATATCACTCGCGTCTGTAATAAGCTTGATAGGTAATTGTGGGTCAAAATGTACTAAAATATTGTCTGACGTCAGCAGTTTCTTAACTTGCTCAAACGCAATATTGCATTCCTGAGACCATACAAATTTTATCCCTTTTCTCAACAATTGGTATAAAGGAGACAAAATACCTGACACATTATGTATAAAAGTCCTATAGTACGAAATAACTCCCAGCAAACTTCTAAGTTCCGAAACATTTTTCGGTACACCCATTTGAGTAATAGCATAAATTTTATTTTCTAAAGGCATAACTCCTTTCTGCGAAATTCTATAACCTAAATATTCTATCTCTGTTTCTAGAAAAGAACACTTATTTTCATTAATAGTTAAACCGCAATCACATAACTTGCTAAGTACTGCTTCACAAATAGAAAATAATTCTTCCTTAGAATTCCCAAATAAAAGTAGATCATCTAAAAATACACGAACGTTCCTAAGTCCACCAACTATCGCCGTAATGACTTGCATAAAGATGGCCGGACTCGTGCTTAAACCAAAAGGCAAAACTTTATATGCAAATAAACCTATATGTGTACTAATTACACATAATTTTCTAGACTTTTCGTTCAACGAGATCTGTCCAAATGCATTTCGTAAGTCTATCTTAGCAAAATATTTTGCACCATTCAGAGATGAAATTAATTCGTCAATACGAGGTAGTGGGTACTTCAACTTCGCTAACATAGGATTTAATGTTGTCTTGAAATCGGTACAAATTCTAATTGAACCGTCTTTTTTTCTGACAACAACAATCGGACTAGCAATATCGCTTATTTTTACCTTTTCAATAATGTCTTCTTGTAACATTCTCTGTAATTCAATTTCAACTTTCTCACGTAAACTAAAAGGTAATGGCCTCGGATTTACAAACTTTGGCCTAAAGTCCGAATTAACTTCAATATTAGCCTCATAATTTTTAAGCCTACCCGATGTTTCTGAAAAAACATCAGCATATTTCTTTTTTAAACTATCACGAAAAACTAAGTGATTATCACAATTAATCTCACTGATTTTTACCGAATTTATTCCACTTAATCCGATACCAAAAACATGTAAAAAATCTCTACCAACTATTGTAGAATTACCATTTTTAATTATTACGAACTGTGTATTCGCTCTTTTACCTAAAAATAACACATCTAAATTCACTTTACCTAAAACATTTAACTGCGTTCCGTCATACCCTGACAAATGAACATTATACTTTTCTAAATCGTAAGAAACAAAATATCTTAAATACACTTCATACGGTATCGCGCTTATTGCAGCTCCGGTATCCACCAACGCCGGCAATATTATGTTACCAATTAACAAATCTACATATGTGGGTTCCGGCCCCGTTTTATTATTAACCACGAACACCGAATTCAACCGTTTATTTTTAGTACCTACATAATTTTTATTGTATTTACACAAATTACTAGGATGACCAGATTTGTTACATCGATTACACAAAATTTTTTTCCAGCAATCTTTTTGCAAATGATTTTTTTTTCCGCACAAAAAACAAGTTTTTAACGTACCATCAACCGGTGACTTATTTCGCATTGAATTTTTATTCCTGGAAGGACTATCTTTCCTGGAATTACGGAAATATTCATTTTCCTTATGAACAACATTTAAATTCGCATTTACTTTTTTAAAAGCCACAACATGCTCCCACGTCGCCGCTAGATTAATGCAATCCGAAAAAGAAGTATTAATTATACGAGATGTAGAACGAGATGTTCCAAAATTCAAGACAAGTTTTGGCCAAAGAAACCACATATATCTTGCAACTAAACTATACAACATCCTTCCTCCAAGTCTGAAAAATATAGAAAAGATAAATAAGTTTAAGGAAAAAATCAAAACATGGGTGAAAGAAATTAATGCAGACATACTAGAGAATGTATTAAAAATATCATAGAAACTAAATAACGGAAAATCAAAGAAATCTACCAGTCCGCCTCAGCACAGGACCACCTAGTGAGGAGGACTAAGAACAAACGGATTAAATATTTATATATATCATCATATCTTGTAATTGTCATCAAACCTGTAACTAAATAGTCACTAATAAAAAAAAAAAAAAAAAAAAAAAAATTGCCTCTACGAATAGCTTGTGTTTTAATTTTTCATTAAAAATCCCAATAATGAATATGTCCTTTAAACATGATTCCAATCTTAGCTCAAAATTACAAGATAAACTTAACCCTCTCAATCTAGCCGCGTAATCTTTAACGGATTCGCTAGAAAACTGTTTACATTTGTAAAATAATTCCCGAGACTCAAAAATATTTTTAACTGGTTTGCAATGTGAATCAAATAATTTACATAAATCTTCAAAAGAACAAACAGAAACCTTTTTTGGAAAACATAAATCACATAATAGAGAGAAAGTTTCTTCCGTGAGGCAACTCAGCAAAAATGCTCTTTTGCGTTCTGGTGACAACAATTTATCATCATTTAAAATGAGGGCCTGATCCAATCGTTCCTTGAACAGTGACCAGTCTCCCGTTCTGTAACAGAACGTCCCCAAATTCTTACAAATCGCCTCCATTGGGAGAAGAACTGAAACAAGTTGAATAAATTTTACTTATCTCAGCACTTCCAGAGGTTACGCTCCGAGCCCCAGCCCTGAGCCTGTGAATCGCCAACTTCTCAGCACCCTTTTCTGGCTCCGTCTCCCTTCAGCTGCGGATCGATCACCTTCCAAGGTCTTCCTTCCCGCTGTAGCGACAGAACCCCGGTCCCGGATTCCGGCCAATTCTCCTTTGATGCCGATCTTGATCCTCGATCTTCTGCGTACCCCGTGTAACGGTGTACCCTCGACAAAATGTTGCAATGTCGGCTCCCACACACGTATATAATTGCGTTTTTACCGCGCAATTTGCCCAGCCCGATCTGCGTACTCGCCTCGGCTGCGTGTGAATTCTCCAATTTGATAGTCTCTTCTTTCTTCAAAATTTCGCGATCCAACGCCCAAAAAGCGCCAGACTGTACTGTGATCACCAAAAATTCGAATATTCTTCTTGAATCTTCTGATTCTCCGTTCTTCTCCGTAAAATGTTAATAATTTACGAACTACCGTGCTGCGCCACTGTATCGTATGTGCTTCTCTGCACATACTATTGAAAACAATACTTGGTATATTGTAATAATATTTATTAGTGACTATCAAGTGTCTGGACTGAGAGAGCTACTGACGCGCATACGATCTCTTTTATACATCTCGTACTCGCTGTCTCGCTCTCATGCTGTCACTCTTACACACATACACCACAATTACTAAAAAACAAATATCAGAAATACAGGTGATTCAAAATCGAGCTATAAGGAATATCTACCATCTACCGTGGGATACACATATCAAACATATATATTCAAAGACAAACATACTTCCTTTTACGGTTTTACCTAAATACAATATCACTAGTGCAATATTACAAATCATACATAGATCCGCACACACTAACATCAGACCAGCCTTTAATTCAGACATACACCAGCACAAAACACGATCCCAAAATCAAATACACTTAGCATCATCTACCCACACAACTAAATTTGGTATTAACTCGTTACAATATATCGCATATAGACAATACAATGCATTACCTAATGAAATAAAGCATTCAGTAGCTAACAAAAAAATATTTGTTAAAACGCTTAAAGAATATTTCCTGAAAATGTATTTAAACCAGTGAATATTGGCTCGCCTTCATACGTTTGTTTTTTATGTTTTATGTGTATGGATGCCTCTCAGTATTCCTAAAATCTCTATTCTTGACAATGCATTTTTTATTTATTTATATATATTTTTTTATTTTTTTCCCTTTTCAATATATTGTATTTTTTAAACGTGTAATATCTGTGTAAAATGTACTTATATCTATCTGTCCTTCCCGTAATGAGTTTTCTTCTCAACTCATTGGGAATAATGTGTTACTTGTCATATTTTTGTAATACATTATAATTAATAAATAAAAAAAATGAATGCAACTCTTGGAAGTGGAAATTAATCCACACCCCGACATCTGATCGAGCTGAAATTCGGATGATAAAGATGATAATAATTTTTAATTTTGAAGGCGGGTATGCGTACTGCCGCCCTTAGACCCATTTATTAGATAACCCACACCCCTGCCATAGGTCACATAAAGTAGTCCGTTTGGTGACTTAGCAGGAGTGCCCAGGTTCATGGGGTGAGGTTCGTCTAGGTCTTGGTGGCAGATGGATTTGCCCACCCGGCGTGGCAGGTCGAATCGGGAGAGACTGGTTGAGGGAGATTGCTTGTACTACAATGGGATGAATAGATTCATACGTCCGTCACTCTTGGGCACACTGACCTCCAGATTCCTACTCACCCCTCATACCTTTTTCGATCCTCTATCCCTCATGCCTTCCTCTCCTTCCTTTCCCTTAAAAGACCCTCCACACAGCATCCCCAAAGATGACATAGGCCCCGAGGGTAATTGTTTTTCAGGGCCTCCTGTGTGGAGTTTATGTTAAAAAATGCATTTTGGTTGTACTCACATGCATTTCTCTGAAATTGAAATTAGATGCAATATATGTAGCTAAACATCGTTTTTATTACGGCTTAAATTTTTCAATGTTTTGTTTTGTTACGGAACTTTTTTTAATGAATATTAATAGCTCTAACCACAATAATTCCTCGCATTGCAAAATGAAAATAATTCGAATTACCCACGCGATTTCCGGGGATATTGTGCCCATGTGCGTACAATGCCGGGATTGTGAGTTCTCCGTTCGACGCCATCAATCACTGCAAATTATATCACATCATTCATCTAACTGCCAACTTGTGATGGAAGTATACCAACAAAAGTTTATTTCATCGGAACCTTTCGCTCGCGTCTTGGCCTCCTACCAGCACTTTCCTTTCAAACTGTGCAAACTTATAATATGGAAGGTGATAAAAACATATAATACTTTTTGAAAGTTTTCCTTTGTTAAGCCTATTATTAGAGATTTGCGAAGATGAAATCGATCAGAAGAAGACTTAAGTAATCTGAACAACTTATCTAAATTTGGATGTCATATTTCCACTGGTAACGCGCATTTGCATTCCGCGACAAAATATCCCCGACAAAATATCCTACGGACAAAACGTCCTCCAATACTTACCTAACCTAACCTAACCTAACTAAACCTTTTTTTTACATATATACTATATACCGCACAAGAGTACCAACTGCTCCCGTCTGGAGCCAGTGGGACTATAGCATCCCCGATTGGGGTATGTTGTGAGGCTGAAGGTAGTGGGGAGGGGAAGGAGATAGGGAAGAGAAAGGTGGGGAAGTACCTGCTTATTCAGATCTGGTCACCAAAGACGGCTAAAGCGATTTCAAGCAACGTTTCAATTCTGAATGGTGGTCTTACCCCAGGGCATACAGAGAGTATCTTCCACTCTGGAACCTACCTACCTACTATATATTATTTTAAATGAAAAAATTGTGAAATAACACAAACACACTTATTCAAATAAAATTTATTTGCCACGCCGAGATTCGATCCCGCGACCTCGACTCGCGGTGTGCGAGTCAAGAGCCTTACAGCTAGACTACCGCGCCGGTTGTCGAACCTAACCTAACCTAACCCAACCCAACAATAATTTATTATCTTTACAGGACATCTGTGTTATTTTTGTACCATTTTTATAGTTTTGAACAATAATTTATTTTCTTTACAGGATGACTGTATTATTTTTGTCCCATATTTTTGTTATGTTAGGTTAGGTTAGATTTTAGTAGATATTTTTTTGGGGGATGTTTTGTCCGTAGGATATTTGGTCGGGGATATTTTTTCGGGGATATTTTGCCACTGGCCCTGAACAGTTGCCAGATTTCGACTATTGTTAGAGATTCCGTTCAGACATTGCTGAATGCTAAACGATGGCGTAACGAATTAATACTTATTGTTAAACAAAGACTTGACGGCCTCCGTAGTCAAGGGGCAAGGCTCTCGGCTAGAGTTCCAGAGGTCGCTGGTTCAATCCCGGCGTGCGTAAGTAAATTTTATTTGATTTATTTGTGTTTTCACAATTATCATAATTTAAAATATAAGGCGTGCCACAAATATTATAATTTAAATTTGCGGCACGCCCCAGAGTGGAAGATGCTCTCAGTATCGCCCTGATCGTGACAAGATTTGAATAGCCAGGTATTTCCTCACCTTTATCTTCCCCATCTCCTCCCCCTCCCCACTTACCTACAGCCTCACTACATACCCCAAATGATGCTAGATGCTATAGTCTCACTGGCTCCAGGCGGTTATGAGCAGTTCAATTATTCTTGTGCGGTATTGGAGTAGGTTGTAATTGGGGCAGGTTGTGCAACTGAAGGGGTTGAGGAGGGGAAGATATGGAAGAGGTTGTTAGGGAGGTACCTGGATATTCAAACCTGGTCACCAATAATGACTAAAGCCAATTCAAACAACGTTTCGGTTCTGAATGGTGGTTTCACAGGGCGATGCTGGTAGTTTATTGGCAAGGTGATTTCTTAACAACACTGCTTGCAGAATCTCCCTTAGACTTATTGTTCATCCACTCTCTTACAAACGCACAAGGTTTGTCCCATTTTGATTACTTCAGAAATGTCAAGAATAGAAGTGAAGAGAAACATGTGAATCATTTATATACCAAAAATTTATTAGGTAACTTTCTACCACTCTTAAGTTTAAGTACAATTCCGAAGTGTAGTATTGTAAAATTTATCCATTTATTATTATGTTGCGAGTCTAAAAGCATTACTATGTTTTATTAAGAGAAACCTCACAAGAGCGCCCCTGTTTGTACAGTGTAAAGATGGAGGAACTACGTGCCAACCCGGTCGGGCAGAGTTGTGCGGCAGGTTATGGTCCGGTAGTACCCGCTCAAAAAGAAGAAGAAGGAGAGATATGTAAATAAGAATGTAAGAAGGAGCAAGCTGATATTAAAAACGATAATATTTAAGCGAAAATGTTTAATAAAATACGACTGGCAAAAAATCTCGTAGGGAATGTCTAAGATAGGATTTAAAGAAACACTTTGAACTTTTTCATACTAAAATTTGTAAAAATCTTTTTTACAACTTGTAAAATAACTGGAAGAAAAAGTTTTTATAATTATTTTCAGCGCACACTTTTGCGATTTTTTTCTATCTAGGGAATCTTACTAATATTATAAACGCTAAAGTTTGTATGAATGTATGTGCGTTTGCAAAAACTACTGTCTGAATTTTAATGAAATCTTACAATAATTTAGCTCATGCTTCAGAATAACATAAAATTGACTATAATTTATAAAGCTAGCTAAGAAGGGGTCGCGGGAGGGGAACGGGGATGCACGGGATATGTGATTCAGGGAGAAACAATGTATGTCTTTGAATATGGCTTTGCAACGCATGCCGGGAACCAGCTAGTTTCATATAATTTCCGTTTCAGCGTAACTCAGTAATTTCAAAATGAGGTTAATGATACGCACAAAGTCATTATAACTCAGCCATTTACGACACGGTCGATGTCCACAATATATAGTAAAATTAACGTTAATTTCAATATCATTTTTGTTCCGTTGTTCCAAAACAATTATTTTAAAGTTTATCACCGATTGGTCTACTGCACAAATCAATCTTTTACAAGTATAAACATTGCGTCAAACGATAAATTCTTGGTTCGTTGCCAAATAAGTTTTACCTAAATAATTCTATTGTAGTTTAATCTCAAGCTATAATAATACTTAATAGATGGAACCAATATTTGGAGAATTTTGAAAATAACGTTGCGTCTAAAGACAACACGTTTCATTATTATGAATAACTTTCAGAGATTTATCATCTCGAAAAATGTCTCACATTTAAAGATCAAAACAAATATTTTAATAATGACAATAAAATAACTGTTTAATTCCACTTTCTTATATAACTTCAACCGACTGGTTTCGGTTTGACCTGAACTTCATCAGAGGTTAATAAAATATATTAAATAAAATACAGAGTTACAGAATATTTAAAATAAAAGAAGAAGAGGGAGAGAGAATATCTACATAATTTTCCGGCTTGGAATAATTTATTTTTTTTTAGAAAAATAATTAAAATTAAATATGATAATGTTATTATCGAGTTCTGCAAGTATTTTAGGATATTTTTTTAGTTACAACTGTTTCGACTTGTAAGGTCATTTTCAAATTGTAACTTTTCAAACAGTTTAAAAATGACAACAGCTGTAACTAAACAACATCCAAAAATACTTGCAGAACTCAATAATAACATTATCATATTTAATTTTAATTATATTTCTAAAAATTAAAATGGAGTTCTACGAATTTAAAACAAAAACAATTAATAATTGGAATGATCTGAAAATCTCAATATTTTTTTTCCTCTGTGCTATAACAGCACTGTTTTGTTAATCTTTGTTCTCTTGTCATTGTTTTGTAAATACTGTATATTCTTTATTTCATAGGTATTATTTTATAAATTTTTGTAATGATCTCGTAAGGAACACTGTAGGATTATTTTTAAATTTATTATAGTTAAGCGCACTTGAAGTGAAATGACACAAAACTGCGCTATACAAATACTACGTTATTATTATTATTTAGTTAACTAATATATTATTTAACTCACGACGCTGGACTAAATTAAAACTTCATACGGCCATTATTATTCAGTAATCTAATATATATTTTTAACTCACGACGCGCTGGACTAAAATAAAATTTCATAACTAACTAACTAACCATCACGCCGTTTCCCCGCAGGGGTAGGCAGAGAGGACGGACCGCCAAACAACTCGGTCTTGGCACATACTCCTTGCCTCGTTTACATTCATACATCGTCTCATACATGCTCTTCTATTACTCTAACTCTTGACATGGCCCGACTCAAGTATCTGATTCACTCGGTCGTGCCATGTCTTTCTCGGGCGTCCCCGACTTCTTCTACCATTCACATTTGCGTCATAAAATTTCATAAGCGCAATAATATTAAGTTATCTAATATTATATTTTTAACTCACGAAGCTGGACTAAAATAAAACTTCATACGGCCATTATTATCAGTTATCTAATATTTTTTGGGAAATCGTCAATTAACAGTTTGTACATTTATAATAGGTTAGCCAAATAAAACTAATTATGGATTCCCCTTGTGATTTTACCTCTAATTCAAAATATAAAAAGTTAAAATAATAAAAAGAATGAATACATTTTGAATTATCTAACAAAATTGGTTAACGCAGCACCAGTTCCTATGAATGTAATACGAATAACACAAATTTGTTAATATTCACGCAAATAAAGGTGATAGCAGTGTGCAAATACATGATTGTTCTTGTTTAAATAATAATACACACTAATACAATATGGAGTAAATCACCACAATCACACTCAGTCCTGGAGCCAACTTTATTGGGAACTTTTATGTATTGTTCTTTCTTTATTTAGTGAAACCGCCCAACCAATATAGGGTATTGGGTGATAAATCAATTATTAGCGTCAGTCACAATATAAAACGTGTATAGATTTATGTTATACATATATAATTTTGGTATTTGGGGAAAATTCTAGCGTGGAAGACACCCTCACTATCGCCTTGGTTTAAGACCACTATTCAGAATTGTAACGATGCTTTCAATGGCTTAAGACGCGGTATTAGTGCTCAAAAGGAAGAAGAAGGGGAGATATGTAATTACGAATGTTGGAGAGAGCGCGCTAATATTAAAAACGATAATATTTAAGCGAAAATTGCAATAGCGTTTAATAAAACACACTTCGTTTAAAATAGAGCAAAATTCTCACGGGAAATTTCTTAAATAGCATTTATAGAAACAATGTGATTTTTTTTCATACATATTACTGAAAGTGATTTTTCACAAAAACGGCGCTCTACAAATTGTCCAATTATTATTAATATTACCTTGGAAAATATTAGAAAAACCGTATTTACAATAATTTTCGGAGCGAACTTTGCGATTTTTTTCTATCGAGGGAATTTAAATAACATAAATTTTTTTACAAACTTACAACTTAAAGTGTTCAAAAGAAATATAATATAAAACGGCAGAAATTCTAAATGCCGCTGATTAAGCTTGATGATTAGATCTGAACGGCCAGGTGGGTACTTCCCTATCCTCCTCTTCTCCATTCCCCCCCCCCCCCCCCCCCACTTACCATCACCCTCACAAAATACAATATTCACATTAAAAAAGGCTGTCAAAAGAGGAACTAACGAAGTAGTACAATAATTAGTTTTAGCCTAAAATAGCGACGCCCCCGACTGCCCAAATATGCTTGCATATATTAATAATATGTAAAAAGGTGTTGAAGCGAGTCTACCGACACGTTCAGCTGGAACATTCATAATATTAATGCTAAATAAACATGAAACATTTCACTTTTTAATGGGATGTAATTATCGTTTTGTATGTACACTATGTTCAGTACACTGATAATACAAGGGAATTGGGAGTAATATTAAAAATTATACATTTATGTTTGTATTATGTCCATGACAAACAATTCATTTTATTTTCTTGTTGATTTAATTTATTGTTATTTACAACAAACCTACTTGAGTGGAAGTGATTTGTTAGTTTGTTTACAGAATTCCAAAATCCCGAATGTGTTTATGAATTGTATCTATTATATCGGAAAAAAAAACTAAATTTTAATTAATTGCGATGACATCATCATGATCTTTAGGTGGTGCAGTTAAACTTAAATTTACAAAAAACTATTTTTTTTACATGATACTAGAGCTCCGCACGAAGCGCAATTCAAGTAACTTTTATTATTATTGGTTATGATGGCACGTGTTAGTGGCACGGGTTTCTCGCTCTTAAAATTCTTTCTATTGTCTTCCGTTAAAACAAACAGTCGCAAATTGTCTTAGACGAGAAGCACACGATACTCATAATCACTAGACGGAATCGATTTTTTGATGCCCCACTTATATACTAAAAAAAGGATGTGCTTTAGACCACACAACTGAAGTAAAACTTCACTAACTTATAAAAGAACATATTATGATATTGGGGGGACATTGACATTGACATTCCAGACAATATGGTTTGTTGCATTTCGCACAGTAGTACACACTCATGCGTCTTTTTTTCGCTGGGTAAAAGTTGCACATGCTTTGTTTCCTTTTTTAATGACAATGATCACCGTTCAAATAGATTACCGTTCGCATCACATTTTTCATAACATAAAACTTTTCGTAACGCATCACACTTTTAGTAACGCATTCACCAGCTTATCCCCTAAGTCGAGCGTGCGTAAAGAAGTTTTACTTTTAAAAAAATGTCCAACACAAGAAAAGATTTGTCGTGTCCTGTATTTGGTTACTAAAACAGTTTAAATACAACGCGTTACAGACTTGTTGTGATATTATAAAGTGGCATTTGTGAGTGAAAAACGGTTATTCTTTAATAGCGGAAAAAAAAATTCAATTGGAGAGGTCTAAAAGTATTAGAAAAGTACATAGAAAAAAGAGTGGCAAAAGGCTGTTATGAAAACATTGAACTTATTCATCACAATTGTAATCAGGTACTGATTACTATTATTAATATTGTCTATGGTTTTTTTTTGACAGCCATATACTGGGGCAAATAGGCCGGAAGTGTTTTATTATGGGCGGGCTCAACACTTCCCCACGGGGTCTAGATGGGCTCAGACCTGGTGGGAACGTCACAGTGCCAAGTTTAATATAAGTGATTTTTAAAAGTCGAGCGGAGCAAATGCTCTTTTAAATTGATCAAGGCATCCAATTCTGGATGAGTATGAATAATAAGTTCGTGTGCGAATCGCGAGTAAATACGCATGGTGCGTGAAACAAAACCGGATCCGCGAACGTAAAACGCGTGTCGGCGTATTCCGGAGATTCGAGATTCCATTTGTAGAATCGATGTGTCGGAGGGTAATCCTCGCTCGCTTCGAAACTGTTGACTGTCGGAACCGACTATTAGTTACTTTTATATCGGATGAGATCCGTATTTGGGGGGCGAGATCGCACGTTACCCACGTTGCCGCGCTCGCCGTGGTAGTCACGCAATCATATGGAGGGAAGGATACCGGAGGTCATCCACGAGGTCCCGGTATAGTTCTGGCCTGTATTCTGTACGAGAGACGAGCTGGCAGGCTGGATGCCGCTCTGAAGCAGTCGCGGAACCCTGGAGGAAGGCGTCCCCATCCATCGGTAGAGACATAGTAGTTAGGGTTTAGTTATACGGTCAATGATGGGGGTAAGTTTTCACATGTATCTGTAAACCCTTACTTCTAAAGAAATAGACTCTAATTGTGTTAACAGAAGATCTTGCCTTTCATTGTTTGAGACTACTTGTGAATAAGCACCTCATGCCCATCCCTGATGATGAGAACCCATGCCTTCCCGCTGAGTCAGCATACCTTGCCTCCGGCAAGGTTTGGCGTCCGAGTTCCCGTCGGGAACAAAGCTGACCACAGTGATGGCCATTATAACATTTAATATATGTACCTACATATAATCATACACCCACTTAACAAGCGGTGTTTAACCTTAAACGCATCAATAGCCCTACTCATTAAAACCCATGCTCAAACTATGTTAATTCCTGCATATCAAATGGCGCCCAACGTTTTCAAGCATTGCCGCTCCTCTTACAAGACTTACTGGCTCCAAGAACGGTATCAGTAACTTTGCATGGTCTCCAGAAGCCGAGACCGCCTTCGGTGATTTAAAAAAAGCCTTAACTTCAGCTCCTGTTTTAAGTTGCCCGGATTTCACAAAACCCTTCGCAATACATTGTGATGCCAGCTCGGCTGGAATAGGCGGAGTTTTGATCCAAACCATAGATGGACTAGAACACCCTATCGCTTATTATTCGCGTTGTCTGAATATTCACGAACGCAACTACGGTATCACGGAACGCGAACTTTTGGCTGTGTTAGATTCGGTTACACATTTTAGACCGTATATAGAAGGTGCACATTTTAAGGTTGTCACCGACCACTCGAGTTTGAAGTGGCTGGGGTCTTTATCTAACCCTAGTGGCCGTCTTGCACGATGGAGCTCACGATTATCACAATTTTCTTTCGATATAGTTCACCGGAAGGGAACTCAACACGTTGTACCGGACGTACTTTCGCGAATGGACTTAGCTTTAATATCAGGAACTGTTCCTAACCACACTACTGACGAATGGTATATAAAAGCTTGGGAAGGTTGTCAGAAGTTCCCACAACGGTTTCAAAATTTTCAAGTACGTGACAGCGAATTATTCCGTCATACTAAGACTGATTCAGCTCTCTGCGAGGATACAGCGTGGAAAAAAGTTATTCCTCAAGAACTTAGACAGGAGATTTTATCAAATATTCACGAATCTTCTCGAGCTTGTCATCCAGGTATATTTAAAACATATAAAAAATTGCAGTTGCGATACTATTGGCCTAATATGTATAGAGACGCAAAAATTTTTGTGAATCATTGTCAAACCTGTAAAGCGCATAAGATTAGTACGGCCCCTCCTAATGGTATATCCTCAAATCCTAAACGAGTTACAAGACCTATGCAAATGTTGTCCTTAGATTTGGTAGGTCCTTTACCTAGAAGCTACTCCGGTTTTACGGTAATATTGTCATGTGTGGACGTCTTTACTAAATTTACTTGGCTATTTCCGCTGCGCAACGGCTCCGCGAAAAGCATCGTAAAAAATTTAGAAGAGAACGTCTTCCTTGTTCATGGAGTACCGCGTACTGTAGTCTGCGATAATGGCCGTCAATTCATCGCGAAGGAATTTAAAGATTTACTACGTAATTATAACGTACCACAACCCTTTTACAACTCACTGTATACTCCTCAAAATAATGTAGTTGAGCGTTATAATCAAACATTGGGAACAGCTCTATCTATTTTAGTTGAATCGGATCACAGGAATTGGTCTAAATTTCTTCCCCAAGTTCAATCGGCTATGAACAATACTGTCAATTGCGCTACAGGATATACCCCTTTCTTTTTAATGCATGGTAGGGAGCAGATAATTGACGGAGATCTCCACCGTAATCCATTAGCAGACGGTGATACCAATTCGCAGAATGGTGTTCAACCTGAAGCTTATGCTCAGAGGTTAGATAAATTATCGGCAGTATATGAACAAGTCTCAGACGCACTTCTTAAAGCTTACCAAAAGGGAGCTAATCATTACAACCTACGGAGAAAACACGTTACTTACCAGGTTGGGGATGTGGTTTGGCGTAGAAACTTCGTCCAATCCAATGCATTGAATTATTTTACACAGAAGTTAGCTCCGCGATTTGTTAAAAATATAGTTGTGAGAAAGAAATCAGATCTTATATATACGCTCGCAGATCTGAATGGTAAAGAAGCTGGTGACTTTCATGTGAAAGACATCGTGAAATCGGACAATATTCCTATATAGTCCTCTTTCCTTCAGTACCTTGTAGGGTCTGGCCATCCTTGCAAGGGCTGACATCATTAACTAATTATACAATGCTTGGACCATTCAATTCGACCTGATCAATCGAATTGTGGTGGTCAGTATTTTGTTAACAAGTCATATTTCATTAAATATTCCAAAGTTATATGTCTTCTAAAGAGTAAATAATTCTTATTTTTTTTAACTCTAGTTCAAAACTCGAGTTGAATTAATTATGTATACACCACTATAATTGAATTGGTAGGATGCTTGCACATGGAAACAAACTCGTTACTTTAATTGTAAACTTGGCACATTTTAATATATTTTTTTTACCTCTGTCTAGTTTTAAGTTACGTCAACTTGGAATATACGACGATATTGATTATACCCTCTTGTATTCCAAGCAAAATATTACATGACCTGTGTTCATATTTACTTATGTTATAAACCTTGTGATTTTATAATAGGAACATGCGGGGATGACAGCCCATCATTTCTGTATGTTCCGTATTGTAAACCTTGTCAAACTATAATTAGAGCATACAGAGATGACAGCCCAGTATTTCGGTGTGCTCCGATTTTCAGTTTTTAAGATTTATGAGATTTCATGTTATAAGAATACTCAGCACTTCTTGCACAGTTGTGGCACTACTCATAACAATTGCCTAAAAATGTTGATTTACATATTTTTTTTTATTATGATATTTGTTATCTCCTCCTCGTTTCCCTTGTTTGGGATATTATTATTTTGTATATTTTCGATTAGCGTCAGGAACGGCGCATAAAAATTCATTCATAAAAATCTACTCATATGTATAGAGTTATAGAGTTGTATAAAACCTTAATAATTGTATATATCAAACAATTTACCGCATAAATTGCACCCTCTACGGGTCTACATAACTTACTTTTGGCACCATTCATTGGCGATGGTTGTTTACTTTTGGCACCATTCATTGGCGATGGTTGTTTACTTTTTGGCACCATTCATTGACGATGGTTGTTTACTTTTGGCACCATTCATTGGCGATGGTTGTTTACATTGTTTCATTTAAGTATGATCCAAACCATGATTTTTATATAAAACTAAGGTATAATGATTAGACTGTTACTGCTGTATAGTAGGTTTTATATTCATAACCCCCAAAAGACCGAAGTTAGGAAGTATAGTTAGGGATACTCTTCAAAGGAAGTTTTTTTTTTCCAAAATGGAAGTAAAATCAGTGAAAAGTGCAGATGGTACACCATCTAAAAAGTGTTGCCTGTTGAGGCTCTTTTAAAAAAAAAAAAAAAACAACAAAAAGTGTTTTCGTAATAAGTGACGCCTAGTGCGTATATAATGTCATAGTTATTAATAAATTTATAAAGTATTTTAATTTTATGTGTTATAACCACTATAAGTTAATGACCTGTTACCTGTTACAGATGCTGCGTGTACGGTTGTCTTGAGGAAATCAGTATTACAACACCCAGCATCCTTCATGCTGAGGGTGTTTGTAGACCCCGTCCACGTATCACCTGATTGAAGTTTGTTTATTTTTAAGTTTTATTTTATTAAGTTTTGTTTTCTTTCCTGTTGGCCAGCACTTCTAATGGTTGCGTCGCGAATTCATCCACCATGCCTTACGCATGATGGGCGCGATTGACGTTGCGACACAATCATTTGCAAGTTGTCTGCACGCATTTCATGCTTAATTAATCTATTTTAGGTTTATATATGTACTTCGTTTTACATTAAGCATTTCTTTTCTCTTTAAACTTGTATGCTGTTTGTTTCAGTACCCCCCATCAGACCAAGGTTGTTAGTCAATAGTGTAGGGATTTCTGTTTTTTTGGTTTACTTTTGTGTTCGAGGGCAAACACGTTCGGAGCGAGCGGGGTATTGTTATGAAAACATTGAACTTATTCATCACAATTGTAATCAGGTACTGATTACTATTATTAATATTGTCTATGGTTTTTTTTTGACAGCCATATACTGGGGCAAATAGGCCGGAAGTGTTTTATTATGGGCGGGCTCAACACTTCCCCACGGGGTCTAGATGGGCTCAGACCTGGTGGGAACGTCACAGTGCCAAGTTTAATATAAGTGATTTTTAAAAGTCGAGCGGAGCAAATGCTCTTTTAAATTGATCAAGGCATCCAATTCTGGATGAGTATGAATAATAAGTTCGTGTGCGAATCGCGAGTAAATACGCATGGTGCGTGAAACAAAACCGGATCCGCGAACGTAAAACGCGTGTCGGCGTATTCCGGAGATTCGAGA
Organism: Limnephilus lunatus; assembly: GCA_917563855.2. NCBI lineage: Eukaryota > Metazoa > Arthropoda > Insecta > Trichoptera > Limnephilidae > Limnephilus > Limnephilus lunatus. The sequence continues at coordinate 79,350,328 of OU830597.1, read as the reverse complement.
TTCCATTTGTAGAATCGATGTGTCGGAGGGTAATCCTCGCTCGCTTCGAAACTGTTGACTGTCGGAACCGACTATTAGTTACTTTTATATCGGATGAGATCCGTATTTGGGGGGCGAGATCGCACGTTACCCACGTTGCCGCGCTCGCCGTGGTAGTCACGCAATCATATGGAGGGAAGGATACCGGAGGTCATCCACGAGGTCCCGGTATAGTTCTGGCCTGTATTCTGTACGAGAGACGAGCTGGCAGGCTGGATGCCGCTCTGAAGCAGTCGCGGAACCCTGGAGGAAGGCGTCCCCATCCATCGGTAGAGACATAGTAGTTAGGGTTTAGTTATACGGTCAATGATGGGGGTAAGTTTTCACATGTATCTGTAAACCCTTACTTCTAAAGAAATAGACTCTAATTGTGTTAACAGAAGATCTTGCCTTTCATTGTTTGAGACTACTTGTGAATAAGCACCTCATGCCCATCCCTGATGATGAGAACCCATGCCTTCCCGCTGAGTCAGCATACCTTGCCTCCGGCAAGGTTTGGCGTCCGAGTTCCCGTCGGGAACAAAGCTGACCACAGTGATGGCCATTATAACATTTAATATATGTACCTACATATAATCATACACCCACTTAACAAGCGGTGTTTAACCTTAAACGCATCAATAGCCCTACTCATTAAAACCCATGCTCAAACTATGTTAATTCCTGCATATCAAGGCTTCTATTATCGTCGTAATCCATTAGCAAATAATGAAACAATTTAATTATTTTATGTAATAATTATTAGCCTGAAACACTCATCTTCATTGAAAAACTCTCCCTAGAAAAGATATATGCCACCAACGGGACTCGAACCGGCGTCCTTCCGATTTCCGGTCAACTGCTCTTAGCCACTGAGCTACGTCGGCTTATCTCCTGCCCGCCAAATAATTCAATATATACTAGTGTTTCATTCAACGCGGGTTCGAGTCCCGTCAGCGGCATGTATCTTTTCTCGGAAGATTTTTTCAATATAGATGAGTGTTCAGGCTAATAACTATTACTTATAATAATTATTACCCTTTATGCTATGCATAAAAATCTTGTCTTAAAACATTAGTTTATCAATTAAAATTAATAAACAATTTTATAATACACATATAAAGCATGAGATAATCAAAAAATAAGCGAATTTTCTTTCCAAAAATACACTTGGTTTTTTCGGGATGCATTTGTCCACTTCACTCTGGATGGCCGGAAAAAAAACCTCAATACAAAACAAATTAATTAAAAAAAAGTTATTAAAAATTATTTTTTGAGGTTCATCAAAAATATTTCAAAACCGTAACTAAATACCGAAGCCGATTTTTTGTTAGAATGGCGAATTGCATTCAAAATAGAAATATTTAGAAAATAGTATTTATATATAATGGAAATAATAATCTCTTAGAGATCTACATACGAAATAACACAAAGTAATTTTTCATGATTTTCCAACGGTTGAGACAGGAAAACTCAATACTTGTCAATTGCATTCTGACGTAAAGAACATGAAAACTTTATTAATGTTATGGATTCAAAACTCAAGGCCGAGAAAAGCATTTTCTTACTCGGAATCGGTTTTTTAAATAACAAGAGTGACTGAAGACAAGTTTCAATATCTCTTTTAAAAAGTGTTTGCTAAATTAAAGAATCCCTGAAAACTTTACGGAATTACATTGCAAAACAGAATATATAATCGATGAACCTAATTAACATGAGATTTATGTTGTTGAGGTTTTTTAAATTCCTAATGTCTGCTCATGCTATGAAATGTAGATAAATACTACAATGAGGCAGTTCTGTTGTCAAACTGGTTCAGAACACACAGTTAAAAGACCTTAATACAAATTACTAGAAAAAAATCAAGAGAAAACAAAACAAGCGAGCTCAAAATGGGATAAAGACAATTGCTAAACAAGAAGCTGGGAATTGCAGATTTAGACGTGAGACAGCGCCCAAAGATACTAACACTCATAATGGATGTAGTTTGCTGTAAAAAAACTTAAGATAATATTGTCTTACTCTCCTAGCCAATTGGATGGATGTCAGTATTATGTAGGATTTCATATATTTTTTTCCGTTGGTACAGGTCGATTAATTGGATAACCAACACCTCTGTCATAGCTCACCATTGTGGTTCGCTAAATTTCGTGACTTAGCAGAAGTATCCGGGTCCAGTTGTGTCTGCTTAACAGCTGCCTGGCGGCCGGATCCGGAACCCTCCAACTTATCTAGCCAATCAATCTCGAACAATAAATTTAAAAAAAAAATATTTGTTTTAGATTTTGTATTAATAATAGACTGTTATAATGAATAATGGTAATATTTCTAATAGCACTTTGTGCTGAATATCACAACCCGTTGTTTAATTAAGTTAATAGATTCTCATACATCTGCCTCCTCTTAGAAACTACTGGCAAGAAACTCCGAAGATTGCATGTGTTACTGAACACAAACTAAACTATAAGAGATACTATACAGGATACAGGGTATATCAGAACGTACCCGCGGGATTTTAACCGGCGATTCCTGAGTATATTTGGAGTAAAAAATGTAAATGTCATTTTGATGTCCGATAACATTTTTCTATTAAAAACAAAAAAAGATATGTTTCAATCACATGTCGCTACCATTCCCAACGTTATGGAGTATATCCCGTCGCGATGAATTTGAGCGTTACGCGCGCTATTTCTTCTATTAACCCTCCGCCCGTGGCGTCTTTTTTAAAACGCGAAGTGCCATGCGGGGTCACTGAGGACCCCAAAAATAAATATAATACAATTATTATTACAGCTTATATTTTATGTGTTATTTTAACTGATTATGTATAGTCAGGTGATAATGACTTCATTGAAATGAAAAGAAATATTAAAAATTAAATATTTATTTTCAACGTAAAAGATTAAAAATCTACAAGGAACATTTTTTTATAACGTCGAATTATGCTTTTTTAATAGAAAACTTAAAAAAAAACCTTATCAATTTCTGTCAAACTTATAACTATTATTATCGAAACAGACTTATTATTATTACAAAAAGAAAAATCAACAAAATACAATTAAAAAACATATAAACTTGGTTTTTCATTGTATTTTGTTGATTTTTTTGAGCCTCGCGTCAAAACACGCGTCTGTATCTCACAGCGCACATGCACAGACTGAATGTTGACGGCGCTAGCGTCAAGTAAAGCCCCTTTTAGGAAGCTACCTAATGTAAGGAGTCAGTGGGAACATTTAAAATGTACATAATTAGCATTCCTGTAAAACCTGGGCAATTAAAGACCCCACGCGACAGGTCGAGGGTTAACACGCTGTTAGAACGAGACGCAATGCTTATCAAATGACCGCTAGGCTACAAACGCGCCACTCTCCCAACTGGTCAGTGGCGATGTGAAAAATGAAAAATATTTTGAATGTTTTTAATAGAAAAAAAATGTCATCGGGCAGCAAAATGACGTGTAAATTTTTTACTCCAAATATGCTCAGGAATCGCTGGTTAAAATGCCTTGGGTATGTCCTGTTACACCCTGTATAACAAACTACGGCTTTTACTAAGGTTTGCCGAGAAACAATGAGTTATTTGAAACCGCAAATCATAATACGGGAAGAAATGGGTTTATAGAGAAAACGTACATGTCGTAATCATTATTATTATTTTATGTAGTTATATATATACTCGTAACAAGAAACTATAACAACCGGTCGGTGTCTGAGTTGCCATCGCACTTGGTTCCTAACTAAGCGTCGTGAGTTCAATTCCTCGACTGGCTTAGTCCCCTATCACGGCTCAAGCAACGTTTTTCGCTTACTATGGTGGTAGTATAAGATTTTCAAATATTGTCAGGTTATTCGTAACCCGGAAGTTTCTGTCTTTCTTTAAAAAAAAACGAGTGTACTTTAGACCACACGACTGAAGTAAAACTTCACATAAAATATATGGCGTTTCACATTAAATATATGCGTTTAATAGCGTTTCATGCGTTTCATAGCGTTTCACTTTAAATATATGGTTCTTTTTCGTAACGCATTCATCATTTTACCCCCAAGTGTTGAGCGTGCGTAAAGAAGTTTTAATTCAAAATGTGTATTCTTTTCAAAACTTCACTTATTTTTAATAAGAAAACTAACCTCTCCTCTTGATCCCCAGTGACATGTATGACTTAGTTGGTTCAAAGGGAAATAAAAAATATCAACAAAAAATCGAGTGCAGTTCACATGCTGTTGAAGTGAAACCCACACAATCTCAACCAACAGGAGCTTTGCAAAGTGAGCTCATAATCAAAGCGGCCAATACGGTAAGGTTTCATTCTATCTTATTCTCTCGCAGGCTAAATCCTTTAGATATTATATGTCCTTTTGAATGTAGCTATAACTTTGTGGTAATCCATTATAGATAAATGAAACCATGTTACTTTGTTTGAACCACTTGTATATTTGTTTGAAGCCGACCGGTTTTGTATGTATGATGACGTTTCATATGTAAACTAACTAACTAACCATCACGCCGTTTCCCCGCGGGTAGGCAGAGAGGACGGACCGCCAAACAACTCGGTCTTTGCACACACTCCTTGCCTCATTTACATTCATACATCGTCTCATACATGCTCTTCTATTATTCTGACTCTTGACATGGCCCGACTCAAGTATCTGATTCACTTTGTCGTGCCATGTCTTTCTCGAGCGTCCCCGACTTTTTCTACCTATCTTCTATGTATGATTTTATATATATGTAGGACGACGATATTAGGTATATGTGTTTGACTCTTTTTAGTGTTGTTTCCGTTTCATCGAGTTTCAAATCACAACGATGCTAAAGAAGTTTCACTTTAAAATGAGGAGATAAATAAAAATATATACTAATCACGGTATGTCTGTGATGATAAACATTCCTTCATGTTTCTTCGTAATGTAATGTATGTTATTCATAAAATGTTTATGTTCAATGAACTTTCAATTTTCAAAATTGGAACTGACTGTGGAAACCAAGTGATAAAGTAGGTTCCAAAAATAATTTATTTTAACAATTATCCCATATTCAAAATATGTATTCCTTTGTTAAAAATTTTGACAGAAATGAACAGATATATGAGTACTAAGGATGTTCATACGAAAGCAAAAATTCTGAGGGTAGGTATATTTAATTATTTTTTTGATATGCAATGATCTTGAGACAAATATTTTATAAATAATACTTTCAGCTTTACGAAACCTACATAATGTCCCGTGATTTATTCCGGGTCTGCGCAAATTCACAATAAAAACTTTGACACGATTAATATGATTTGAGATTTTTACGGCGAAAAGTATAAGTGTGATTATTTTTGGGTTATTATTCCGTGTTCCTCCTTCTTTGGCTAACACTTCAGACAGCGTTACCGTGTCCATCATCAGAGCAGATGTGTACATCGCGGCGAAGTGCGTTATCAAAGCTTTTCTTTACTAATTTGGGAGGTGGGAATGGGTACCGTCGCCCCGGCAACCTTTATTGGATAACCAACATCTCTGCCATAGGTCACCCCAAGTGGTTCGCTACGTTTGGTGATTGAGCAGGGGTGCCCGGTTTCATGGGGTGAGGTTTGTCTAGACATTGGAGGCGGATGACCAGGAAAAACTTTTCCTTCCTAGATCTCTCCTCTCCTTCCTTTCCTCAAAAAAATTCTCCACACAACATCCCCAAAGATGACATAGGCCCAAAGGGAAATTATTTCCCTAAGGGCCTCCTGTGCGGAGCTCATAAAAAAAAACTGGTACCTGGTACACGTGTTCGGATAAAAAAATGGCCACCCTCACAGAACATCTGACCGAGTGGAAGAAATAATAATTAAAAAGAAGTGTTCATACGAATGCTTTGTCAACCACAACAGAATAAGAAATTTGTCATAATCTATTTAATGGATTCAAGTAAAAAATGGATCATTTTTTGGTAAGTTTTTCATAGATGATCGAAGAAAATAGTCAATACAAAATAAAGAGTTGGTGTATTTTTAAACTCGGTTAATCTAGTGACATATAAATGAACTAATGCACATAAAGAATACACCAGTGAAGGTACTACGTACCTATGGCTTGTATTATAAGGGATGTAGTTCCGTGTCTGTTTTAAGCGCCGCTGCTACTCACGAACCATCGAATCGATTAAAGTTCACGACCTCGTAGTAGTCCATTTTTGGTTCAGAGTAAAAAAACAATGCATTAATCAAGTAATAATAGGATACCGAAGGAGAGGCTTTCACCTTTATTTTTTGGGGAGTTTTCGCGATTTTTCTTTACAAAGAGTTGTCTGTTGGCATTTTAAAAGGCTAGGACTTTTTTTGTACTTTGTGTAAACTTCTTTCTCGTAGAGTAATAATTAATCTTCACACTGGTGTTGCTATATAAAAAACAATGTATTTTTGGACTCTGCGTGTCTGTGTATAAAGAATTTGGTGAACAACGGTGCGCCCTTTTTCAGTTGGTCGGCAGTTTTCGAGAAATAATTCCTCATGGTTTCCTTTTTGGAGTTAATGTTGTTAAATAACGTCATTGAATTTAACATTTTTTGCACACTAAAAATTGTGCTAAAGTTTAATACGAGATAAAGTTCGCTCCAGATTGCTTGGATTTTGCAAGAAATGGGGAAAATTTGTCAATTTACAATGTGGTCCTTGAATAATATATATTTGGCTGTAATGTTTGTAAGTCGGTGAATAATTTATTTTGTTCTTAGTAGAAAAAAATATCGCAATTTTCCCAAAAAATAGCTCTAAAATGTTTTCGTAATGTATTTTTGGGATATAATGCCACGCTTCCTTCTTTTTAGCCTACATTATAGTGTCCATCATCCGAGCAGATGTTACATCTGGCACATACGGCATAATAACCCAAAAATACAGTTTTTACTCTTTTATTGTTATAAATCTGAGATTTTGTTTACTTTTCTTATTTTTAAGAACATTAAAATGATGCGTACTGTATTAAGCAGAACAACTTTTTACAATATGATTTGAACTTCATTAGTAGTTAGGTACCTATGTTTAAATAACTGGATGTTTCTCAAATTAATAATAAAATATTGAAATAAAAAGGGGTCCAGTTTTGTTGTTTCCTTTATTCTCAAACTGCAATAATAGATTTTCAGTCCATCAATATTGGCGATTGTAATTTTTTTATCTGCCTTGCACAGTATTTAATCTCATTATTTACACATTTATTTATTGCTTGAAACATTTTCAGAGTGTTGAAAATTATAACATTATTTAAATTGCCATTGGAATGGGCATGGATTTAACACTCCAATTAAAAGTATTCACAGCATGCGTAAATCAAGTTTTAGTTCCTGCTGTGTGAAGTTACTAGTGAAATAACAAAAATTATAATAAACAAAATTAAAAATAAAACAGATAAGACGATAGAAAAAAAAACAATATAATAAAGCAATTAAATAATTTTTAGTTCAAATACTTAGATAGTACAAGATTCGCCATGATATAATTTTATCTTAAAGCTTATATAATAGGCAAATATTTTTTTAAATACATCATACATACTGTTTTTAAAATTTTCTAAGATGTCAAGCTTATCTACTACACTATATAAAGAGCTAGGATTTGTTTTTTTGTTTGCATTGAATAGGCTCCGAAACTACTGAACCGATTTGAAAAATTCTTTCGTTTTTGGGAAGCTACACTATCCTTGGGTAACTTAGGCTATATTATATTTTCAACAAAAATAAGCATCCTTACTAAAACTTCAATAATGTAACCCAAAGTGTAAAAAAATTACCTTAAATATTCTTATCACGAGTTTAAAAATGTTAGTATTAGAAAAAAGTTTCGGCTACGGGCCGGGCGGGGTATGAGTCAAGAAATGAAGTGCCACGGGGGTTGGCGGGACGGGGGAGCGGGAGAGCGGTGGCGGGGAAGGTGGAAGTGGAACGCTGGAGGAGAACTCACGGGAAAGGACATGCAAGGAGTAACATTTTATTTATTTTAATATGGCATTGCAACTCATGCCGGGAAACAGTTAGTTGAGAATAATTTAGTATAAACATATACGTCAGCAGATTGTCTTATTTTATCTAATGAAAGAAAATTATATTATTGTTTACATATATTATCATTTTATTACATTACATACATCTCTATATATTTTAAATTAAAGTCCCCCGCCGCGCCTGTCTGTCTGTTTGCGATAAAATCAAACAGATTTTCATGCAATTTTCACCAATAGATAGAGTGATTCATGACGAAGGTTTAGGTTCATAATTTGTCAAAGTTTTGAATAAATTGGTAGAAATATAAATGAAAATGTCTGTATGTGGTGGACGAGCGGGTTTGTAAGCGGGCGGCGTAGATTTAATTTGTATGCAAATCTACAGTTTTATGCCGAGGTTGATAAATTTTGAACACGTGACCTAAAAAACAAGAAGAAGGTCATTGTCTATATTTGATTTCGAAAACTCTGTATAAAGCCTGGGCATCGCCGGGTATTTCAACTAGTATATTATTATTTAAAGCACCTTTTCATTCCAGAAGAACGATAATGTATTCCCATAACGATGCAGTGCACTATATACGTACTTAATTTATAAATAATATATGTTTATTTATTTTCCAGGACGATCAATAAATTGATTTTGAAAACGTTATTCAATTACGTTTTAAATATTTCACAAGACTCAGAAGGCGGGTGTAATGTGTATCATTGATTTCATCAGTCAATTCAATGAAATGAAAATCAACCTCTAGACAAAAATATTTACATTCCTTATGTAAATATTTATTCTTGTAAATTTCGATTACTGAGATTAAAGAATTTAAGATTGCATTAGATGCAAGCGTTATTTGACCGATAAATGTTTAAATCGATTACTTTTTGTACATATAACATTCACCCGAGGGGGAATAGATATATATAATATCCCACTTGCCGTCAAATATCTTAATGAAGCCATGGATGCCCTTTGCACATGGCTCACTTTAAATGGTCTGGAACTTTCAGTTCAAAAGAGTCAGTGTGTCACCTTCTCAAACCGTCATAAAAATCCTCCTGTTCAAATTTTATTTAAAAACTCTCCAATCCCCAACGCCTCTGAAGTAAAATTTTTGGGAGTAACATTTGATAGGAAACTTAAATGGTCTTCCCATATTCACAATATAGTTACTAAATGTGAAAAAAATTTAAATATCATCAGATCATTGACTGGCGTTTGGTGGGGTGCTCACCCTACCTGCATTAAGTTGCTTTACAATGCACTTATTCGAAGTCATCTCGACTATGCCTGCCCACTTTTTAGTACTGCCTCCAAAAATGCACTCAGTAAATTAGACAAAATTCAATCGAAGTCATTGCGAATAATAACTGGAGCGATGCAGTCGTCGCCCATCAATTCCCTTCAAGTGGAATGTTCTGATCCCCCACTTTATTTAAGGCGACAACTGTTTGCTGACAAATTTGTTCTTAAATGTTTAAATTCTAAATGTCATCAGGTTATTCCCAGAGTTTCGTTGTTCAAAGACTCAACACATTCATCTACAATCAGAGTTCGAACTAAACCTCTTCCTGCCATCTGTAAAAATTTTCGCTCTCTCTCAGAGCTTCAAATTATCCAAAATGATCTTCTTCCACTATACAAATTAAAATATAGTCACGTCACCCTATCCCCAACAATTTTGGAAGGGATCGGCATCCTTAAAAGTCATTCCAATCTCCCAGCCCGTACTGTTAATAATATGTTCAATGACATTATTTCTTCTAAATGGCCCAATTCTTCTCTTTTATTTACTGATGGCTCCAAATCTCCTGACTCTCCTAACTGTGGTATAGGTATTAACGTTTACCACAATAATTCTAATGATAGAATATTTTATTCAATTTCAAACCAATTTTCAATATTTTCTGCTGAGTGCATTGCAATAATTGAAGCACTTAAATATATAATCAAAAATAATTTTGAACATTCCCTTGTTCTCTCTGACTCTCTCAGTTCCCTCCAAAAACTTAAATCCTGTCCTCTTCTTCATCCTGATGATCACTTTGTATGTCTCATTAGAGTGCTGATAGCCTCCATTCAAAGCTCTGGAAAAACCGTAATTCTTGTTTGGATCCCTGGACACATTGGCATAGTGGGTAACGATATTGCAGATTCTTTGGCAAAACAAGGAGCGTCCAACCCTGTTGTTACCCTCGTAAACCATATTCCACTATCTGATATTTTTTCCATCATCAAAGATAGATCCCGCAATGTTTGGACAGAGCATTGGAACATTGCCAGTCAATCCAAGGGAGCTCGCTACGCCTCAATACAAAGGACTATCCCATCAAAACCGTGGTTTCAAAAATTTCCCCATTTTTCCAAAAAAGAAATTTCCTCACTTATTCGAATGAGAATCGGCCATTGTTCCGTTCCTTCTCACCTTTTTAAAATTCACATCCTTGACTCCCCAGATTGTACGTTCTGTGGTCTAGATGTCGGCACTTTAGATCACATATTTTTTGGTTGTCCCTCTCTAAATAAATATCCTCTCTTCTATCAAGCGTTATCTAAAATTGCCTCCCCTCCATTCAACATTTCATCTCTTCTAAGTCTGAACTCGACTCCAATCTTCCATATAATTCTGAAATTTGTACATTTAAATAAAATTAATATATAAATTCACCTTTCCCTTTCTCTGTAATTTTAAATGATGGCCTAGAACACCCTTGAAGGGTGAAAGCCAGAAATAATTGAAAAAAAAAAAAAAAACATTCACCCGCTAGAAGACGAGAATATTCATAGAATGTCGGGCGATAAACACCCCATAAATGTATATTATTTTTTGTAATATTCTAGATATCAGTGTAAGAGCTTATCCATAGATGGCACTAATAGTCAATTGGGTTACCGTAGATGGCGCTCTGCTGTCGATATTGTAGGGATCGAGAATCGAGATAATAAATACTGTGGGAACCACAAGGTCAGGGTCTAAAAGAAAAATAATTGCCGCTGCTAAATAAGATATCAGAGCTCATTGTTAATATATCACGATAAAGTTCAAAATGTTCTGTTTTTATCATACCACGGAATTTTCATTTAATTTGAGGCAAACTCGGAGTTACAACAATTTTAATTTTTTTAATGTGTTATAATTTTTTTAACGGGATCGTTAAAAAACCGTTTTAAAAGGTTGCTACTAGAATAGTTGAAGTAGGGTTCACGGGTTTCAATAGTATTTTAATATGCAAATTATGCTTTGTAAAATTACTTTGAAGTCGTCAATAAAAACAATTTACAAATTGAATACATAATTGGCAAAACAAAGACGGTCTTACAATACTTGACGAGAACTTCAATAAAGTGGAATCACTGAACAGTGAATAAAAATAATATGAGAGGTTGTTGATTTGTTTCATTCGGAGGAATGGTATTTAATAATTTATAGCCAAAAATGAGTAGGTATATAAGTATAGTATGTAGCAAAACGTGTCTTAGAAAACGAATGTAGGTAAATCGAAAAACAAATCGATTGGTTAACGGAGTCTAAAAACGGTCAATGTAAGCGCAAAGGTGGTTTTTATTTATTTTGTAAATAATTCTATAAGAAAGAAAAAATAATTATTAGGGGAAACTGTCACAGATAATCTTAGCCATAAAGTAGTTCATTTTAAAACTTTTTCGAATTACCAATGTGAATAAAATGATTTTTGATGCTTGTGTGGATAAGAAGACTAATTGAGACCAGTCGGTGGCTGAGTTGGCATTGCGTATACAAGCATCCCACCCAGGGTTTTTGAGTTTCATTGCTCGGCTGGCTTAGTCCTCTATCAAGACACAAGCAATATTTTCCATTTGTGGTGGCAATAAGATTTTTTAAAATGTTGCAAGATCATTCCTAAGTCCGGAATTTTATTTATTTGTTTAAACTGGGTTTCACAGATGTTCTCACTTACGTGCGAACATTCCATATATAAAAAAACTCAGTTAATATGCAAATAGGTATATAAAAGCTGACTTTAATGACAAATAATACAAAGAAAGAAATAAAGGCAAGAGAAATAAGACTAGTAAAGACTAATGATATATAATATATTAAACTCAAAATATTTAAATAGGCAATATAAATTTAACATATTTAAGATAAACATGCTAGGGCGAATTGTCTTTCTTTTTAAAAAAAACGTACGTCTGAAAAAAATTAACGCAGAATAAAATTTCCAAGACCAATTGGTATCGCTGAATTGTTTAAATTCTTCACTTTAAACACAAAGGAAAAATAGGTGATCCGACACTTTATTCACTTTTACCCGAGCAGATGTAAAGGTCATATAATTACAGTTTTTCTTTCTCGCTATCGGCGTGAGGAAAATAATTTTCCTCACAGTCCGTGTTATTTTGAGGATGCTATGTGGAGGGTATTTTTGAGGAGAGGAAGAAGTGAATTTCTTGAAGAGATCCATATTGTCGGAGGAAAGAAATACAGATGCCGGCAGATCGTTCCAGCGGAGAGCTTTTAAACTTGTTGAGTCGCAGAAATGACCCGTTCGCGAGTGACAAATGTGAACCATGTACAAATGCTGAGCGCTTTATTTTGTTTTGTCTCCTTGCTGTGCAGTGGTGCCGAATGGATCAGGTACTAACCAAACCTTCAATTTTTCATAAACTTGTAAGATTTTCCCGGGCATCTTATTTCATATTAAATATGTGTATGGTTCAGTTTTCAACGCTCAGTTTTGTTCACAAAATCTAAAAATAATCTCCTCTGCGCCTTTAGTAGCTTCTGGTTACTTGCGTTAAATGAAAAACTTTTATATTACTTTGCATCTAAAGTTTTAGGCAAGCAAAGCCAGATACACTTCATAATGTTTTATGGCGTTTTAAATTCAAAGGCAGTATATTTATACGAGTTCCTGAAAATTTACAGGTATTTTCACAGTCAGTAGCGACTGGGTAAACTATTTTTTTTAAAGTTTGACAGTTATGTTTTGTTTGGGTAAGCACGAGCGCTTCTTTTTCAAACGAAAAATATAGACATGCATACCATCTGTAATGTTCTTAATACAGCTCATGTACATAAGTACGAGTACCATATACCTACTCGTAAATTGTTTAACCATTCCATATTTACTGCTTTTGTGTACACTCCTCGTCCATTTACAAACAAATGCGTATAATGTAAGAATATTATAAAATCTGACATATAAAATAACTGAAATCTTAAATCTGTTTTGTACAAACCTAAAAGTTTTTTTATCTAAATATATTTTTTTTTATATTTATAACTTGTAAACTGTAAACTATCCGGAGGTGGTGGGACTAAAGCATCCTCAATTCGGGGATTGTTATAAATCTGAAAAACGTGGGGAAGAAAAAAAAGATGATTTTAGAAGAAGGTTGAGAAATACCTACCTAATCATCCACATCTAGTCACTATATATATATATCACCGGACCAATACTAACTAAAGAACTATGCTGAACACTCTCATCTCCTCTGTCTTTCGTGTTTTATATGTATATATTTCTGGTTTTATGAACATAAAACTCGACATTTTTTTTATATTTTGAATTCTAAACATAAAAATTTCCACCTTAAAATTACACACAGTTTACTTGACATCACAACTAAAAAACTGTATTTCACATTATTAATAACAGCTAGTATTTAATATTTTTAAGTAGTCAGTGATATTATTATATAATTTATTTAGTATAAAAATAAATTATCAACGGTTTTTGGTTAAGAACAAACGAATGAACATCACTTCCACGCTGGTTGTCGACTGGTATTTTCATTTTTTGTAAGCAACCTTACCTGTATTTTATTTTGGCCCGATGAAACCGACGAGAAAAATTATTTCAGGGCGTTCCCCAAATTTTTTTCAGTTTGCAAAATCCTTTTAGGCGATACCAAAAAGTCACACTTTGTTGATGTTTAAATCCAATAAAATGTGTTTATTATATTACAGTAGGTGTGCGAGCACTACGTGACCCAGGGTTAATAAACAACTTTACGTAAAAAGCGTTCCAACGAAAATCTAATTTGATGCTTTCCCAACGCTTTCCTCTAGGAAATAATGTGTTTTTTGTTTTTGTATTAGCGATAGAAACCAATTTTCAAGATATTGTTATTGCGTAAATGAAAACTTGTTGAAAAGATCTTATAGCTTTTAAAACATATTTAAAAATGCGCATGGTACTTTTGTCTAGGCATTCATTAATTTACATAACACGTTTCAGGTAATGGAACTCGTATTATGTCTTTGAACTAAAACAAGGGAAATTATCCAATCCACATGCTAATTGTGGTATTTCTTTTCAAATCTTTGCAAAATACATCTCTTCTTAAAACTATGAAGTATTTAAATTTTTAAGGCTTTGCAGGTCTATTTTATATTTATTATTACCAGTTTTAGTCGGTGGAGGTGGGGAAAGGTTTTGTACAATTTTTTTAAGGTCGTTATTCGATTTATAATAAAATATTGTCTGAATTCAGCTGCCCCACAACATCTAAGAAAATTCAAAACTGTCAACTTTTTCTTTCAATCTCAAAATTTTTCATATTAGTAATGTATTCGAAATCGACCAAAAAAATGTTTCATAAAAGTTAGGATAAAAACGGTTTCTTCTGAAATGGGGAAAATTCGATTACCTTGGCGTGTGGAATATAATAGAATTTATTTTGAAACAGATTATTGAAATTTTGGGGGGAATATTGAAAGTTAGATATTCACGCAAAGAAAGATTTTATCAAGTAAGTACCTTCTTAACTACAGAAGAAAGTAATCTGTTCTTCTGAAGCTGTCGAACATTAAGCTCTAGGGTCATAAAATGTGAAAAAAAATTCCCTCAGAACCTGTATCATCATTAGAGATGCTGTATGAGGGGCAGTTTTAGGGAAATGAAGAAGAGGGAATAAAAGCGTGAGGGTGGATAGGAATCTGGGGGTCAATGTGTCCAAGAGTGACGGATATGTGAATTCATCCCTACCACTGCGATACACGCATCCGCCGCACAAAGCCTCACCCCATGAAGCCGGGTACCCCGTTTAAGTGAAACGTGGCGAACCACTTAGGGTGACTATGGCAGAGGTGTTGGTTATCCAATAAATGTTTCCCTTGGCGGCGGTACCCATACCCGCTTCCCAAATTGATACTATTAGATGAATGTTGTTAGATATTTTTAGAATAATGTAGCATTTTAAGCTAGTAATTTCATTTCCATTATGAACAACAGAGAGCTTAATATCTCCTTACTACCGACGAATAAAACACATTTTTCATTCCAAATATTGCTTGAAGTTGAAATAAAGCTATGAAGTAGTTCGATAAAAGAATATAAAATAACTTTTTTGGATTTGTTGGGAAAATAAATTTAGAAACTTCGCATCCTATAATCCCATTTTTATTGAATGTTTAAGATTTCCATAATACAGTGAAGAAAAGGGAACTATCAATTGATATGCGACACGGGTGAGTTTTTGCAGAGTTATCAAATACGATTAATTCTAACGGAAGCTTCCGCCTTAAATGATTCCAACTACTCAATTAAATTTTTAATAATAATTATTATCATTTATTTATTCCGGAATGCGGGAAGGTTAGTGTGATCTCACATATCCCATAAATGGTGACCGGTCAACTCAGAATGAAACCATCTCAGAACCACCTCAGAAAGGTCATTAAGAGTGATGATAAACAAATTGGTTAAATAGGTTAAGTTGGGTTAGGGTTACCGTCTATTTTAAAATTATTTTTTCATAGCTTTTAATGACCTTTCTGAGGTGGTTCGAAGTTGTTTTCATTCTGAGTTGGCACGGAACCCTCATAAAGTTAATGCATACAAATACATAAATATAAAAGTAGGTAAGTTCAAATTGCAAGAATAATGTAGTATTTATATTTGTATATACCGAACATAATAATAGTGATTTGAGATTTTCACGATCAAAAGAATTTTCGTGATTAAAACGCTGTCCGATACGTTTCTCGCTCGTTTCATGCAAATTCACTGAACATAAAGCTGGAACTATTTAAAAAGATCAACCACAAACATTTATTTATTTATAACTATCTGACCCGGCGAACTTCATACCGCCTCAGAACTGTTGTTTTAGCTTATTAGCTGAATTCAATTTAGTTTTTTTATTAAGTTAAAAAATACACAACGAAGCAATTATCTATGCCCAACTGCCCGTGTTTTGTTTTTGTCAGTAGATATCAGATACGGAGTTGTGTACGGATTTATATTTTTTGTGATTTTCTTACTTTTCTATTTTTAGGGCTTTTCCATATAAGTAGTAAAAAGTATAGAGTATTTATTGAAGTGAAAACTTTTTTATCACCGTTGTGATTTGAAACTCGATTAAACGAAAATAGCGACACTAAAAAGAGACAAACACATACATCTATAAGATTTAGCCTGAGAAAAAGATATTATAATCGGTCTTCTCTTTGTGCGGTGCTTCGTAGCCTCCCTACCAAACCAAAGAAACCAAATAGAGTGTTCTTTGGTTTCTGAAGACTTCACTTCAACCGCGTGTGAATTACACACTCTGATTTTTTTTAAACATAACTGAACTGCCTCGGTTACAACTTTTTGTATTTGTTCAGTGATAAATTGACTTGATTTAATTATTTCCTTCCATTAGTATTCTGGGCAAAGAGATAGTTATAAAACATATATAACAAAACATAAATGATAGTTAGTCTTAGAACTTTCGTACTGGAATAAATTTCGGCTTCTAAAGTTAAGTAGTGGAATTGAGAAAGCTCAATACAAGCAATTATGGACTATGAACACATGATTTAAAAATGTATATAGAAATATCAAGTCAGTGAAAATCCTTCTGACTTACAATATAAGCATATTCATATAATTTAAAAGAATGACGTCATTCACAAAATTCCTGGAATACCTATTAAAAATATAATAATAAATTTAGAAATCGTAACAATTTATTTTGTGTTATTTCAATAGCTTGTACCTGAATATTGTAATGTGGGTTTCACGTGGGAGAGTTTTATTCAAGTTGACTTCTCACAAAGGAAAAATATACGAGTTTAATACACTTAATATTGTTGAAATTTCTAGCTAGCCTAGTTATAAATCCCAACATTTGTAAGTCCTTATCAGAGATTGTCAAAGAGAGACGGATTATTTGTTGCGCTCAGAGATTTTTTAATATTCCGGATTTACTACGGTACTAATTTATTATAAGCTAACAAGATATGGAATAACTACATGGGGACATTTAACAAAACAAATCTTCTTTCGGTGCAAAATGTACAATATTCCTTTGTACAATTATTATTAAATAAAGCTAAATACGAACAAAGACATGATGTATCAAAATAATTACTTTACATTTACATTTGTAAATTTACTATCTAATACTGTGGCTAAAATTGCGATTCAGCATACATCTCAATCTAATATATAATAAAATAGTGGTACATGTTCATAATACAAGACTAACTGCAAATGATGGACTTACAATTGCCAGATACCTAAATGAATACCTTGTTCCAATAATTTAAAACATGTACCAAATTCAATAAAAAGCTTTGAAATGATTTTCAGGAGGAAATTGTACGCTAAAAAATGGTAATTTGAATAATTTTTTTTAAATCTCGGTTTTTCTTCTTTTCGTTTTAATATTTCTCCATCATTATTATTATTTTTTTTTCTTTCATTTTTCTCCCATCTTTATTTTTTTTAAATGTTATTAAGAATATTTTTCAAAAAATGTATGTAAAATCTGTAATAATTTGGTCTCCCTCTTATCTATTTGTATCTCTTACTGGCACCAATAGGGTGTCGCCTATTCTTTTGCTATCTCTTTCACTCACTCTTTTTATTTCCTTTATATGTGTGGCTGTGTGTAATTATCTTTAGTTGATATAATAATACCTGATGAAGCTTGAGCTAAGCAAAACCTGGTTGGCTGTTAAATATTAATTCATTTAAAAAGTGGTGTTTTTCATTTAATAAAAATATATGTATGTGTGAATATATAATGTAATAATGTGTATATTTTATGTACCTGTCTCAACTTTAAAAAGTAAATTTAAGTTTTCTAATACTTTGTAGAAGGTTTTTACGGAAAGAAAAATTAAGAAAATTTACAAACAAGAAAATAACGACTATTTTAACTTCGCACGTTTGACAGTTCGCGCGTTTTATAAATGTGAATTTATCAGACGGCTGTTTTATTTTATTTTTATAACTTTTTGTAAAGACATGCAGGGAGAAACAATTTATTTCTTTGAATATGGAATTGCAACGCATGACGGGAACCAGCTAGTTTTAATAAAATAATAATTAAATACGGTTTAATGCTGGGAAAAATTTACCTGAAGTTAATATATTAATTTCAAAGCTATTCCAAACACAAATAATCTAAATGTATTTATGGAACTCCACTGTTCTTCTATATTAATTAAGGCGCCACATTCGCGCTCAAATAGAATAAGATGGAGAGATGTGTAATTACGAATGTTAGAGGAGCGGGCTAATATTTAAAGTGATACAATTGATGCGAAAATTGTTTAATAAAACACGACTCGTTTAAAATAAAGCAAAAATCTCGTGGAAGGCGTCTTGAGTATTATTTAAAGAAACATTGTAAATTTTTTCACAACTATAACTTATAAATTAACAAAAAAAAACGTATTTATAATAATTTTCGGAGCGTACTTTGCGATTTTTTTCTACCGAGGAAATTTCATATTTCATAAAAACTTTAAATGTTTGAGGGAGATATGTATGTCAGAAATCGGTAAAAATTCGGGTAGCGGCGGCTTAAATAGTTCAAACATTTGAGAATAATAATATTTTTTCCCAATGTGTACCAAATATAAATCAATCAATAGGATAATCAATTAAACAGTAACTCCGTACAAAGTACAAAGCGAATAAATTCTCTAATAATAATCTACCTCCTTTTAGCTTTCAGCGAAATTTTTAGTCCATGTCGTAAAAAAAATGAAATTTACTTCAGTAACTCTGCCAGAACCAATTAATGATACGTCTAGAAAATTACAGAATATATTTTTTCCGTCGATTTTAATAACAAATATATTTTAATTGAAATATTTAATAGAAACTTATATTAGGTCTATTCTGAGTAAGGCCGAAGAATAAAGATGACTGCCGGGAATTTTCACATTAAACTTGAATTTTCTCATTGCCCGGTACTAACATATCTACCTAATATTTGGAAGGCGATTATAGGTACCGTTACCCCTGGAACCATTCATTAGTTAAAAAATACCTTCGACACAGGTCACCCCAAGTGGTTCGCTACTTAGGTTTGGTGACTTAGCAGGAGTGTCCAGGTTCATGGGGTAAGGTTTGTCCACGCTATGGGAGCGGTGCCCACCAAATACAACCTTGGTTCATCCCTCCGTCACTCCTAAATACACTGATCCCCAGATTCCTATCCACCCTTCACACCTTTTTTCTTCCCAGAACATTATCTCCTTAAAAATACTCTCCACATAGCATCCCAAAAGATAACACAGGCCCTGAGGGATTTTTTTTCTCAGGACTCCCTGAATATATATAAAGACTATTTATAAATTGTTGACTGTGCCCTTAAATTCAACGGTAGTAAGAAAAATAAGTACCTACATATTAGCATAGGTAGGAAGCCATGTAGCGATGTTAACCGATAAATATTACAAAGGTAAAATTTATTTTACGACCTTCCGAAAATTCAATATTGAAAATTGCTTCGAAAAATAAACTTTTACTATAAAAGTAAATTACAATAAATATTATAGGTTTATAACTAAGCTGGTGTCTGATAAAATAACATTTTTTATATTATTTACATTAGCTCTACACATTAGGCCATGACGAAAAAAAGAGGGTCTATTTAAGGGAAATGAAGGAAAAGAAGTTCTGAGAAGGAAAAAGATATGAGGGGCGGGTAGGAATCTGGGGGTCAATATGTCCAGGAGTGACGGACATATGAATCCGTCCCTCCCACTGGAGAGATCTAGGTTAAGACTCCCTCAACCAGTCTCTCCCGATCAATTCGCCGCCAAGACATAGACAAACCTAACCTGGACACCCATGCTAAGTCATCAATCGTGGCGAACCACTTGGAGTGACCTATGGCAGGGATGTTGGTTATCCAAAAAATGGTTCCCGGTATGGCGGTACCCATAACCTCCTCTCAAATTGAATTTATGATTGTCAATTAATATTAAGTAATTTTTAGGTGAATAAGGTCCATTGGTGACCAAAATAACTGGTAACAGGATAAAAAAGAGTAGTGACATGAACAGATCATGGTAAAAATAAAAGATTAGGTTAGGCTACTTTTTTACCTGAACTTTGCTTCAATTATCTGAGGTGTTATCACTATTCTCTTTTGTCTTGTGAAACCAGTGACATTGTGACTTTAAAACACTGTAGACTAAAATACAGGTGGAACGGGTATCTATGTAATAAGCAACGATAAACGCAATGTACGAAATACACTTGTATAAGGTAGTATTGAAACCAACGATGTGCCTATCACGGCCAGCTTTATACTCTTTGGCGCCTTCCTCCCCCAAACATATTTCCCTTGTGGAAAAGAATTGATTCGGTTTCATGCAATGTTAGAAGCTTTTCATTAAATATTAACCCATTTAAACCATTCATTTTAATTATATGAATCATCCCGTCATTTTGATTATATGAATTGTCTATTTTTTTCCCTTGGGATCAGCTGTACTTTGAGAACAAGAGGATCCCTTGCACTTATAGATCGTGATGTCCGGTTTAGCAAGCAGTTCCGGACTCGCTAGATGTAATAATGTGTGGCGCCGCCGGTATTTGTCTCGATATACAATTTAATTAAATTTAAAGGAATGGACGATCTGATCGAAATAGCATGACAATATAAAGTGATTTATGATACGAAATGTATGAAATCAAGGAATGAACTTCCTCAAACTGTACCTTGGACAATCTAGAATTCTCAATCTCAATCTCTTTAAGGAGACAGTGAAACTCGCCTCTAGCCTTTATTTTTCATCTTAAGATGAAAAGTAGATTTATTCTTTCTTTAGAAGAGTTTCCGAGACCATCCATAGAATATCTTTCTCATAATCATAATCAGAATCGGATGATTCATGAGAAAACATTGGAAACGTATGAACTCTCCGAAAGCTACTACTGTATTGATTCAAAATATCGTCAGAAGGCATCAGAACACTAAATATATGTGGGAAAGCTATCCATCATATCACAGCACATCATGACACGTCAGACAAATATAAATCCTGCTTGAAGCGCAGGATAGGCGCCTTCCTCGTGCCGGGCGCGCTGCCCTTCCCTATCTGCGGGCGTAGGTGCCTTTTTAACCCCGCGCACCGTTGCCTTTTTTTTTTTCTTTATTCATTGCAAAAATATTATGGTTACATTTTTGTGGATTTTTCGACCACCATACTAGGGTGATGCCCGTGTTATGGTTGTGGATTTTACATATAGTGCAATAACAATCACACGTTCGTGTAATATTTTTAAAGAAAAACACTGTAAAACAAATTCAAACCAAAATGCTCGTGTAGCCTTCATCATAAATATGATAACATTCTATCTGATAAGTATAGATATTTTAAAATGCGACGAAAATAAATAATAAAAACTCTGTCAATCTATAATTGGTTTCTCAGTTAGGTAAATTATACATATATAAATTAATTTAATTTTAAACTGTTGATTTCCCTAAAATAGATAATAACTAAAAAAAAATTATTGTAATTTTTGTACAAATAGATTCATGTTGAACCTATTAATATTGCAGTGAATTCTTATTGTAACAATTTTTGTCTCAGCAGAATACAAGTAAGGCAGTAGAGTACATCGGACATATCAGTGGTGCCGAACAGTTTAAAGTAATGAATGGAAAAGAAAATTGTAAAAAGTATTCAATGTAAAAAAAAATGTTTTATTTTACAGCTATTTAAATGTTACTATGTTCTTTGAAGAAAATATTTAAAGATTTTCTTAAAGGAATTGTCCTGCAGTTGCATGCTGCCCGCGTGTACACAATGGCAGAATGCTTTGCTAACTTCTCCCGCTTGGCGGCGCTGGTGTAGTTGTAGACCTGTCATTGATAATTATTGATATTGCTTTGTATCTGGCTTGCGTGTGCATTTTGTAAGTAATATTAAAAAATGGTGGATAAATACGGTAGCTGGACTGTGAAGGAGTTAAAAAATGAATTAAAGAATAGAAAGGCAAAATTTGTTGGCAAGAAAGAAATTCTAATCGAGAGGTAAGCTAAGTGGTTGGAACATAACCTCATTCTTGTACTTCTAATACAAATTAATTGTGTCGTATTTGTAATAATTCTAGGTACTTTAGCTAACTTTTCTTGTTTATAATGTACCCAATAATCAAAATTATTAATTCCAGATTGGCTGCCTTTGACTGGAATAATAACTTTATGGAAATAAATTATTTTAAGTATGAAAGTGAGATAGTAGGTGTATTTTGGCCCCCCAGATGAATCATATCACAGCATACAGGATTCGCCTGTATTGCCACAAATAGATAGGTATGGTCGGATATAGGTAATATAAACCAATACTTTCTTCAAGTTTACAAAGGGCAGGAAGGAATGACAATGTATGCAGCAGTTCACATGAAAGGATACAATATGATGAAGGAATATTTTTTGTAGCTTTAGTTAAGTCTATTAATGAAGATAATTGTTTCGTGCATTGTTGTGAATGTCAGAATTCACAAAAATAATCGCTTCGAACCTACAGAAAACAGACAAGAATTGACGAAACAATGTTTTGACAGGTCTCTTTTCGTATTTAGGTCTACATTTACACTAGCGCCAACTGGTGTCAATTTGTGAACTACTCAAAATATCCTGCCATTTGGTAATGTGATACGACTCACCTATGACACTGCAGGGGCGCCACGGGCCAGCTGCGTCGGGAGCGCAGGATGAGCGCCTTTCTCATGCCGGGCGCTCCGCCCTGTCCCATCTGCGGGGCGGAGGTACGCTTCTTGCCCCACACACCGCGCTTGCATTGCACTGCCCACAGATGGGGACTGCCAGGGTCTGCTGCAACAAAAGGCGCAGATACAATCAGAAAATAATAACTTATTAACAAGAATAGCAATACCCATAAGGATGATTTTCTTTAAATGAACCCTAATTAATAATGAGTGATAAAAAACCCGATACATTATACAGCCACCTATTATACAGCCACCTTCCAGTTCCAGCATCAGGTCCACAGTACCAGTTAAGATGAATCTAATGAGCCCAAACTTGATGGGTTTACTAATAGGCAATCCAGGGTTTCGTCTCCTACCTTCGAACTCCATCAACAGTGATTCCAGCATACATTTTTTTTTTAAATATGAGGTCACTCATATGTTTGAAAATAAAGTTAATTCCCAATATGCGTCTAAGATCCCTACCGGAGCTAACAACAATAATAAAAAGAGCTGATGACCTTGAAACACCTGAACAGATTTTCACGAATTGTAGCTAAGAACCATCTAGATCACGTAAGCTTTCAAACAAAAAAAACCGCATCGTAATCAGTCAATTCGTTTACGAGCTACGAGGCCACAGACAGACACACAGACAGACACACATAAAACCGCTCCTTGCGTCGGGGGTTAAAAAATGGTTTGTTATTTCACTCCTGGAAGTTAGCGGACGGGGGTATAGCATCCTAGTAAAATATTGCAGAAGGCAATAGAGTTGGCGTAGGAGAAAAGAAGAGAAAAGAACAATGGAATTGCGAAATGTAGCTGAAGCCTTTTTATGCAACCTTTTGATTGTGGTCTAACCGGGAGATTTCGCCTTTTTCATAAATGTCTATTCAAACAAGCAATGTTACCTCGTATACAGAAAACATGTTACAATTTACGTACGTAATATTTTCATAATGTGTTCGTGACAATACTTTTGTTGAGTCTGCGTCTGCCTGTGATAGTCCTCTATTAACTGCTCTTAGTATTTACAATAATAAGTTTGTATCTACTGTATTACACTTTGTTTACCAGTGAGCATAATATATGAAAGGTGTGTCGGTTGACCACCATTCATTTGTCAGTTGTGCCAAATTACATTACAAAATAATCAGAATCTACTGCAAACTTATATAAGGCATCGGATTTTCCAGCATTAAACGAGGATTATTTTGGAAAAATTGTAAAATTTGTGAATAAAAAAATGTATGAATTTAAGCAAAAGTATTTTTTTTCCAAAATTGAACTTTTATTGACAACCTTGGAAAAATCTCAATTCTGAGATATTCGATATGAGAAAAAGCATCGTATTTATCGGTCAACAATATAATGTAATCGGTAAAACTCGACGCAAATTCCATCAAAGATTTAAAAAATAATAATTTATAAATTCGTCTAGCTGATACGGAACCAAAAACATAAATGCTAATAAGGCTAAGCTATAATTGTACTGAATTGTCTGACATAAAAACTTTGATGAATGAAAATTATTTGGAAACCGCTGTAAGATTTATAGAGGAACTTGACATTCGGATTGAACCATTTATAATCAATAAAATTACTCAATATCCTGATAAATCTATTACCAAACCCGGATCTCAAGAGTACGATCATCCATTTCAAAGATGACAAGTCCCAATCTGAATTTCTTATCGCACGCAAAAAATTAAGAAATTGAAGGACTGTAACATCTTCATTGCTGAAGTTTTATACCCTTTTTCTGAAACCCTTCTTTAGAAAACCAAACAAAAAGCTAAAGAAGTTAAGTTTCAATTTGTTTGGTTTCGTAATAATAAAATTTATGTGAAAAAGAACCCCGATCAATCTTCAAGAGCTATGATTAAACACGCGATGACTTTAACCAATTGTCTTAAGGCCCTTTAACCAGCGCCGAGATTTCAACTTTCATTAAAAGATGGTCTTGTGATCGTACCCTTGTGCAGAGCGGTTCCGATGAGAAAAATCGATTGTTCTAATATATTCTATAACTCAATTTCAATTTTATATCATTCAAAATTTGCTTTAATACTCGTATATACACCTACATTCAAGTAAAAATGCTCAAACGCGTGACGACATATATTTTTTAAATTGTTTTCTATTTATAGGTATTTATAATTTTTCAACAATGTCTAAGCAACATAAGTGTGTAAAAATATTTATTTTGTAATGTGGGTGATCGACGTACGAGCCTGTACCGCGGTTTTTAAAGAACGTCGATTTTACTCGCGGCTCGTTGGTGCTGATCGACTAGCGAATGAAACAGTCGTATCGTAGTCGAATTGAGTTAACATGTCTTGTTCGGAGTCTGAAGCTTTGTGTTACCTTGGTATTATAGCATATCACGAAATTTAAAAATAAAAATTTAAAACGCCCGAGAGTTTGGGTTAAAATTTGGATTGAGAAAATTCAAGCGATATCGCATTAAACATTTAATTAGAGAAGATTCAGCAGAACCACTGTATTACAGAAATAATCTGAGAATGTCTGAAGAATTGTGCCACGAATTATTGTTTTTAGTAACACCTTTGGAGGTTATCCACCACTTACGCGCCCTGGTAACAGATGGTTACTCCTTCAAAGCTCCCGCCAGATTCTAATTTTTTTGTTAAACGAATCTACATTTATTTATTTTGATCGATTATAAAACTCCAGAGACTCTGCAAACGATGTTAGTAAGCAGTATGTAAGTGCTTTAGAGGAATATAAACAAAATGCCAAAACAAAGTGCCTGCAAAAATTACAATCAAGCGTCTTATTTGCGCGAGGCAAGTATGCGAAAAAGTAGTTTTTATTTATTTTGTGCATAATTTTATAAGAGTGACAAAAAAGTTCGAATATAGAAAACCTCAAAAATAGTCTTAGCCATAAAGGGTTTTTTTATAAAAACGTTTCTTGTATTACTTCATAGTTAAGTCATGAAAAAACATTTTTTTAGTGGTTTACGCTTATATTTTTTGTTATGTAAATAATAATTTTATCATAATTCCAATACATAGAAACCTAGTAAAAGCTTCAATTTATCAGAAGAATATTTTTTGATGTTCATACTGTAAGCCAATTCGTCGTAAAGATTAATCTAAATAGTATATAAATAGGATTTCACGTATAACTTCACCTTAACAGGAAAAAAAGAAAATGCAAATAATAGAAAGTAACATCGATGATACTCCATCCTCTAGCTCTGTCGCCGATAACTGGCGACTTGGCTCGCTGCCCGTGATCGACACACGGTTTTGAACGACTAGCCGAGTAAAAAATTAAGCAAAAATGACGAGCTGAGAGCCAGGTTCATCAACTCACAAAACCGCGGTATTGCAATGATACACCTACACCGACGAGCTTTACCGACGAGCAATAAGACCACGGGTTTACTCGCTCGTCGATCAGGGCCTTAAGACCGTAAATAAATAGTCAAATTTATTGATTTATTTTACGTATGATCATGTAATTTGAAATGTGGGTTGTATTATATAACATTTTGTTTAAAAATTGAACTGATCTGCTCACGACCAATGGTATAATTTTATTATTATATTTTTCAAAACTTAAAACATAACTTTAACAGATAAAATAATAATATTTCGAAATCATTTGTTTTGTTAGAAAAGAGTTGTTTTGTCTAGAATTTAATTTAAAAATTATATATTTCCGATTGTGCCTGGTTATTCCCTCTTAATCACCACTCAAAAACTTTTTTTTTTCTAAATAATATATTATTGATATACTTTTCTCCTTCTTATTTATTTATGATTGAAATATTGTTACAATATTGTTTTGTTGAAATATTGTTACAAAGTGTGCTTAAATAATTACCCATCTGGCCACTTATGTAACATATTATTGTTACATATTTTTTTTTCTCTTTGTAATTTTTAGTGTTTTTGTATGTAGTGATTAGTGATTAGTGCTGACTTACTTAAACGGGTAAATTGTTATTCTCAATACAGGCTATTACTATTATTATTGAGTAGTGAGGTAGATTTTTTTATGCGAAAAAACATGATTAATATATAGTGAGGAGCAATAGATAAAGTATGTAAGACATAATCTAGGTTTGTGTTTAGAGGGGATGTGTCATTATGTAATGATTATTTCTTTATTTATTTTATAAAACATTTAGTTTTACATTTTCCGTGTGATTTTTAGATGAAATCTTTGATATTGTTATTTATATTTATGAAATTCTATGGTAATGATTTTTTTTTTAAATTACTCCACGATATTTGTAATTGAATTACCCTATTGTATTTTTTTTTTTTACTTTTTGGAATTGGGAGAATTGATGTTTGTCTGAGATTTCATTTTAAATGGTTTTTATTTAATACTAACTGGGTTACCCGGCTTCGCTCTTGACAACAATCGTGAGTATTCGGGAATGTTCCACATTTATGTTCCCGATTCCCTATTCCCGAACATTCCACAATTTTCTAGAATGTTCCGGGAAGTTCTGAAATGTTGTGGAATCCTCTCAAATACTCTGGTAGGGGTGACCGGCTTCGCTCAGGAAATTGATGTGAGATTGAACTGACGTTCGAACTCACTACGGATCTTGCTTTATATACCCCTACCAATGGGTACATGGGTAGCCCTAACCATACAAAAAAGGCTTCAAATGTTCCAGAGTAATGTTTCAGAACATTCCACAACATTCGGGAGTGTTTTGGAATGTTGCACAATGATCTGAAATGTTCTAAGATATTCCCGAACGTTCTAGCCTATTTTCGTACATTCCACAACATTCTAGAATGGTCCGGGTTGTTCGAAATGTGGTGGAATGCTCAAGAATACTATCGAATATTCTGGACTGTTCTATAAATTTCATGGAAGCAAAACTCCAAGCCATTTTTACGAAAAGCACGACGTTTAGGTAAAAACGGGAACCTTCATCATGGATGGGGGATATAGGGCTACCACACAATATAAATCCTATGATCGTACCGGGACTCGTCCCTGAGTTTTAGCGGAACTCACATTGTTTTAATAATGTATATTGAAGATATATTATCGAACCTTCTAGAACTTTCTAGCCTTACCGACACACTCCGCCACTCATTTCTGAAAGCTTCCAGAACTTTCTCCTTCCATAACTTCCTGTAGCATTATGGAACCTTCCATAATGTTCTAGAATCTTCTACACTCGCCGACACACTCCATAACTCCTTCCAAAACTTTCTAGAGCTTTATCTTTTAGAACTTTCCGGAACCTCCTAGACTCATTGAGTCACTCCACTAATCATTTCTGAGAGCTTCTAGAACTTTCTCCTCCCGTAACTTTCCAAAGCATTACCGAACCATCCAGATCGTTGCTGCAACTGCAAAATCATGCAGAATGTTTTGAAACCTTCTAGGCTCACCGACATAATTCGCCACTCCTTACAAAACCTTCTAGAGCTTTATTGAACCTTCTAGAACTTTTAAGAATCTTCTAGACTCACCAGCATACTCCGCCACTCATTTCTGAAAGCTTCTAGAACTTTCTCCTTCTATAACTTTCTAGAGCATTAGTGAACCATCCAGAACGTTAATGTAACTTTTAGAGTCACTGACATACTCCGCCACTCCTCACAGAATAATCCAGAGTTGTATCGAACTTTCTAGAACTTTCCGAAAGGCTGTTTTGAAATTTCTAGGGGGCGAAACTTCCAGCCCTTATATCTTCAAAAAATGCCATTTAGGTAAAAACGGGAACCCTCATTCTGGAGGGGGGACAGAGATCTACTACACACATCTAGGGCCGCACATTTTTTTGGACTTTCTTTTATAATATATATTGATTATCTTTGTATATTTGTAATGTTGCATGGTAGAAGTAAAAGGCATTTAGTTTTTGGACTTTAAAATCTTTAAACAGATTTTTTGGTGGATATGTATTTGTGGTTTAAGTTAGATTGTTTTTAATAATAATCTATGAGCTATGTAAAGCAGTTGTGCGTAAGTTTTAACCCTATATCTAATAACGCCTTGCCTACATGGTGATTAAAATTGAAAAAAATGTCATGTTATTTAATCATATATCTTTTTCATGCATTTAGTAACTAACAAAAGCTATATATAAAATATAATAGGTTCTTATATCAGTTTATCAGTTAACGATTGTAAACGAATTACAAAGAATATAAAAAGAATAATATAAATAATGGTCAGCCTTTTCCAAAACCAATATGAAATAGAATCGTGATTTCATTTGGAGATGAGTGAAAGCGTTCTTCCAGAGTTTGATATTAAATCATCTGTTAAAAGGTCTTGCGGAAAATAAATGATCCACTACATTCAATACTGACAATAGTTTACGGGAATTTGGAAGCTTTTGATTAAGTTTTCTAATAGTGAAGTGAATTATTGAAGAATTTATTTATACCTAGCTTGTCATGTGTAGTAAGGAACCTAGTGGTAACTTAAAACTTAATTTTATTCTCCAAGCATCTAATAAATGATATTGTAATCATGGCTCAAAAAGGTGCAGAATTGGCTTCGCTAGCAATTTAATGTCTTAAATCTTGAATTTATTGAGAAAATAAAATACTACAACTAACTGTTTTTGAGTGTTCATCAAGCAATACAATTTATAAATTTAGTAAATTTTAAAATATATCAATATACATGGATAGAAAGTCATTTCGGGAACGCGTCCTAATGTACGATCTTCAACAACAAGTCCAAAATATTAATGAAAAATTTAAGCTATTTAACACCTGTCATTACTTAATATACCGTATTTTTTTTAATCTAATTTTTGGAGAGGATACTAAAAGTATATTTATTTTTAATTATAAAAATGCAAAAATTGTTTGTCCGATAGGGCACAAATCATTTCAGTGAACGCATCTATAATTGAACAAAAACAATTTTATGTGAACGCAGCCATAAGGTGTCAAACGTCAGTAGTGGAAGAAAACACTAACAAAGCCGGCTGTCAGTGTATTTATTGTCAAATAAATTATAAATATTAGGAAAAGGAAAAGGAAAAGGAAAAGGAAAAGGAAAAGGAAAAGGAAAAGGAAAAGGAAAAGGAAAAGGAAAAGGAAAAGGAAAAGGAAAAGGAAAAGGAGAAGGAGAAGGAGAAGGAGAAGGAGAAGGAGAAGGAGAAGGAGAAGGAGAAGGAGAAGGAGAAGGAGAAGGAGAAGGAGAAGGAGAAGGAGAAGGAGAAGGAGAAGGAGAAGGAGAAGGAGAAGGAGAAGGAGAAGGAGAAGGAGAAGGAGAAGGAGAAGGAGAAGGAGAAGGAGAAGGAGAAGGAGAAGGAGAAGGAGAAGGAGAAGGAGAAGGAGAAGGAGAAGGAGAAGGAGAAGGAGAAGGAGAAGGAGAAGGAGAAGGAGAAGGAGAAGGAGAAGGAGAAGGAGAAGGAGAAGGAGAAGGAGAAGGAGAAGGAGAAGGAGAAGGAGAAGGAGAAGGAGAAGGAGAAGGAGAAGGAGAAGGAGAAGGAGAAGGAGAAGGAGAAGGAGAAGGAGAAGGAGAAGGAGAAGGAGAAGGAGAAGGAGAAGGAGAAGGAGAAGGAGAAGGAGAAGGAGAAGGAGAAGGAGAAGGAGAAGGAGAAGGAGAAGGAGAAGGAGAAGGAGAAGGAGAAGGAGAAGGAGAAGGAGAAGGAGAAGGAGAAGGAGAAGGAGAAGGAGAAGGAGAAGGAGAAGGAGAAGGAGAAGGAGAAGGAGAAGGAGAAGGAGAAGGAGAAGGAGAAGGAGAAGGAGAAGGAGAAGGAGAAGGAGAAGGAGAAGGAGAAGGAGAAGGAGAAGGAGAAGGAGAAGGAGAAGGAGAAGGAGAAGGAGAAGGAGAAGGAGAAGGAGAAGGAGAAGGAGAAGGAGAAGGAGAAGGAGAAGGAGAAGGAGAAGGAGAAGGAGAAGGAGAAGGAGAAGGAGAAGGAGAAGGAGAAGGAGAAGGAGAAGGAGAAGGAGAAGGAGAAGGAGAAGGAGAAGGAGAAGGAGAAGGAGAAGGAGAAGGAGAAGGAGAAGGAGAAGGAGAAGGAGAAGGAGAAGGAGAAGGAGAAGGAGAAGGAGAAGGAGAAGGAGAAGGAGAAGGAGAAGGAGAAGGAGAAGGAGAAGGAGAAGGAGAAGGAGAAGGAGAAGGAGAAGGAGAAGGAGAAGGAGAAGGAGAAGGAGAAGGAGAAGGAGAAGGAGAAGGAGAAGGAGAAGGAGAAGGAGAAGGAGAAGGAGAAGGAGAAGGAGAAGGAGAAGGAGAAGGAGAAGGAGAAGGAGAAGGAGAAGGAGAAGGAGAAGGAGAAGGAGAAGGAGAAGGAGAAGGAGAAGGAGAAATTTAAAATTAAAATTGAACCATAAAGAAAAGGAAATATTGAACGAAAAAGAAAAAATAAAGGAATAGTCGATTAGGAAAATAGGAAACAAAGGAAAGAGTAGAAAAAAGTATGTATGTTAGAAAATGATAAAGGAAAAGAAAAATGATCAGTGAAAACTGCATAATATACGCTTGGTAACTAAATAATATTATGTTACTGTACGATGTAACTTGTGTCGTCCGTGTACGTTTACATTTCGTCACTCAACGTTTTTGCCGGTTTGTGTTAATTATCATCACTCATCAGTCTCGTCAATGTCAACTGGTTAACTAATTTCTTGTTATTGATAGATTCTTGGAGGTACTTTGCTGTTAATTTTCACTGTCATGATTTCAATAATATATCCAATCAAAATCACGACCATTGGTACGTATATGCTAGAAGAACTAGTCGTTACTTTCATTTGAGTTCACCTACAATTATTATGATTAACAGATAGGTAGTCGTATATGGTTTTCTTTTTTTTCAAAGAACGGCAGACATTAGCGGATTGCAAATAACCTGACAGTAATTTTATCATCTCGTCATAAAAACCCTAAAATATACGACGAGATGAGAATAATAGAGAATGCTCCCAAATTTATCCATCTATACATACAAAGAAGAATTTATGTGGCGGACGGATGTGTATTTGATTGTTATGCAAATCTGCAGTTATATTCCGATATTGAAATGATAATATTTTGCACACTTAACTATAAAACCAAGAGGAAGGTCATCTCCTACCTCTGATTTGGTAGAACTCTATGTAAAACCTGGGCAACACCGGGGACTTCAGCTAATATTTTTTTTCATAAAGGGAAGTGTCAGTGGTAGATGACGTTGGTTTGATTTTTTTACAATTCTACAGTTTTATTTTGAGAGTACTTAAATTTTGAACAATTGACCCTCAAAGCTAGAAAAAAGGTGGCCGTTCACATTTGTTCACAATAGTCTGTATGAAATTTCTAAAAATCACACCATCACCCTTTTCCACCACTTAAAGGATAATGTCGATATTTCTTGATGATATTTTGTACGTTGACGTTCAAAATAAAAAGAAAATTGCTGCCTATATCTGCTTTCGAAAAATCTGCGTAAATCTCTAACGACACCGGGGACTTTAACTAGTATTCAAATAAATGAATTAGCCACCCAATGTTTCTTAGAATACATAGATACCTACTTAAAACTAGGTGCCAAAGATCTGGATGCTATTGTTTAGACTCAACTCCGTCCATTGTTAGCCTTTATACTAAACAGCTTCCCCATCTATAGCATGAATTGTGCAAATAATCAGAGAATCAGCATGAAGTTTAATGGCATCCTTAAATTTAAATTCGTGTATTTATACGTCGCTCGAAAATTAAAGCAAAACCTGAACTTCAACAAAAACGTAGGATTGTGTGAATATGGTGCATATGTTTACTTCCTACAATGATGTCCTTGCCAAACATATGGGAAAACACAAACAGTATTTTTTCTCGCTTACGACTACTTATTCTAATAAATAGAAAGGGAGAGGAAGTGTAGTTACCTTCCTACACGATCATCGAATTTTAATATTTGAAAAGTGAATATCTATCTACCCAAAATTTTTAGTGTTGAGCGTGTTGTTTGTATTAAAGATGCTTTCTGTAATAGTTTTTTTTTTCAAAATTTAATTTCTTTTGTACAAAGTTTTTCGGGATTCTTAAAAATTATTATTTTCAGCTGCATGTCTAGAAATTTGCATTTGTAAATATTACCACTTACTGACGGGTAACGAGCTGCCCCTACCTCGCTGCCCACAGAAAACCTTAAATTCGTTGCAGATAAACGACACTAATAAAGCCACAAAAAAATTGTTTTACACCGGAGAACTTTCCGAATTTTGAATTTAAAACTTGTAAAAATTTTTTCGAAAAAACACATCCATAGTTTCTGAAATCAAATATAAAAAAAATCAATTCCGTGGTGAAATACATATGTTTTTAAATTAGCTCCACACATGGGTTCTGAGGAATAATAATTTTTCTCAGGGTCTATGTCTTCTTTAAGGATACTGTGTGGAGAATTTTTTATAAGGAGTGGAAGATCTGGGAAAGAAAATAAACATGAGGGGTGGGTAGGAATCTGGGGATCAATGCGTCCAGGAGTGACGGACGTATGAATCCATCCTTCCCACTGCTGTGCAAGGCGATGCGCAATGAGTCGAAAGTGAGAATTGCTGGAGAGATAAAAATATCTCCCTCAACCACTCTCTCCAAGTCCGGCCCGCTACACAGAAGGTGAGCAATCGCATTCGCCGCGACCTGGACAATCCTCACCCCATGAACCAGGGCACTCCTGCTAAGTCACTAGAGGACTATGACAGAGGAGTTGGTTATCCAATAAATGCTTTCCGGGACGGCGCGGTACTAAATCTTATTGCCTTCAACTATTACAGTCATAAGTGAGCATTGAACATATCTGTGCCAATCGACTACTCAGAGTAGTCTCGCTCGTAGTGGATCGGGTTAACAATGTCTGCCGGGTGCAGTCTTTCGTGAGAACATTATTCTGTCTGCAAATTTTCCATCCAAATGCATCCATTCGGTGCAATCAATTGGTTCGTTACAGACGCAACATTAGGACCTGAAATCATTTCATTGCACTTCAAATCAATGCAGAACTAGAATCACATTCGTACTGTGATAAAACTATATTGGAGGGGACCCCACCACTTTCCCAACGGCGTTATAAGGAAACATATGGTTTCCGCCTTCACCGCACAAGTCAAGACTCAACTTTTTTTATTGAACGAATATACATTTATTTTAATGACTCTAGACCCTCAAATGTCCATGCATAACGTGGTTAATAAACTATATGTGCGAAATAGTAGTAAGTGGGTTATATGCCACCTTTGATGGTAAGTTCCGAAAAACTTTCCAATCCAACTAACCAACAATCCGAAGGTCACGGGATCGAATCTCGGCGTGACAAATAAATTTTATTTGATTAATTTGTGTTATTTAACAACTAATTCATTTAAAATAATATATAGTATATTTGCGGCACGTTCCAGAGTGGAAGATACTCTTAGTATCGCTCTGGTGTAAGACCATCATTCAGAATTGAAACGTTGCTTGAAATAGCTTTAGCCGTGTTTGGTGACCAGATCTGACTAGCCAGGTGCTTCCCCAACTTCCTCTTCACCATCTCCTTCCCCTTCCCACCACCTTCAGCCTCACAACATACCCCTATTGGGGATGCCATAGTCTCACTGGCTCCAGACGGAAGCAGTTGCGACTCTTGTGCGGTGTTCATATATTTAAAAAAAAACGTCGTCTCATACTCTTCTATTATTCCGACTCTTGACATGGCCCGACTCAAGTATCTGGTTCACTTGATCATGCCACGTCTTTCTCAGGCTCCCCCGACTTCTTCTATCATTCACATTTGCGTCATACGTTCTCCTTACACTTTCTTCGTTCATTCGCTCTATATGCCCAAACCATCTAAGCGTCCAATTTTATAATATTTTTCTTTGTTAAATTATTACGGATACAGTACTCCATCTACCGGACGCCAGATGCTAAAGATTACCGCCAAAAATACATTTGAAAAGTAATGTTACGTGGAGTAATCATTTTGAGATTTGTGTACCGATAGACGGTATAGAAGGCTTCAAAAGAAACCGTTAAAAACACCATGGTTCACTAATGTTCATCTGAATGGATCAGAATAGAGAACTTTGATCCGGAGAATCACTAAATGGGAAGAATTTAGTGTTTGGTAGGCCGCTCTAATTCTCCATTGCTCTCAATGTGTGAACAAATTAAAGATGTTGAATTAAAAATATACACTAACGAGTGTGAACGGTAGAGTGCGAACAATAGAGAGTGACAATATTGATAACCTCGAACCCATCGGAAGTTCAGAATCAAATGGCTTCAACTAAGTTCTAGGCCGAATCAAGTAGCGTGAAATTCGTTTGATTACGTAAATTGAAAAATATTTGAAAGTTAATTCTTACATAAAGGACTAGGCACCTTTTAAAGGGTAACTGAATAACTCAATAACGAGCAACTTCATAATTCATTTGAAAAGTCTTTAAAAGTGATAAATTTTATTTTTTTAAATAGCTCCACTAAGGAGGGCCAAAGGAAAACAATTTCGCTCAAGGCCTATGTTATATTTGGGGATGCTATGTGAAGAGTATGTTTAGGAAAAGGAAGAACAGAAAGTTCTGGGAAGGAAATAGGTATGAAGGGTGGTTACGAATCTGGGGGCTCAGTGTGTCCAGGACGTGTAATGGACGTAAGAATCCATCCCTGCGGCGCAAGGCGATTGGTCGAGAGAGTCCGGCTGCAGAGGTCAAAACGGTCTCTCTCAACCAGGGTCTCCCGAACCCTCCTTGCAGTATATGGAAAAACATCCGCCGCTGAGACGTAGACAAACCTCACTCCATGTACCCGGAAAATCCGGACAGCCCTGCTAAGTCATCAAACGTAGTGAACCACTTGGGGCGACCTATGGCAGGGGTGTTGGTTATCCAATAAATAGTTCAGGGCGGCGGTATCTATACCCACCTCCCAAATTGATAAAATTACAACATAAATAATTTTAATTTAAAAACATACCACGTAAAAGTTATAACATTGTGTGAGTCAGAAGCCTTAATAAGACAGAAAACTGCTTATTCCAATAAAATGTATCAATATTTACCTGCAGATATGTACTTCTACTTTTAGGATTACTTGTTTTACTGTTTTTAACATTACAATTATTGTGAGAAAAGAGGTGCGATTGCGGGGATCTAGTGAGTTTTGAGATATTTTTTCGGTGAAGATCTTAAGTCAACTTTAAAGCAAAATCATAAGAATGCTTCTCGTGGTTTTTAACACGCACTTCAATAAATATGGAAGAAATAAAATTAAAAAAGCTATCCATCTAAACTGAACTTAACGAAATGCGAAACAGAGAAGACACAGAAAATAGCGACTGGGGA
The DNA here is from genome assembly GCA_917563855.2 of Limnephilus lunatus. Lineage (NCBI taxonomy): Eukaryota > Metazoa > Arthropoda > Insecta > Trichoptera > Limnephilidae > Limnephilus > Limnephilus lunatus. The sequence continues at coordinate 79,314,117 of OU830597.1, read as the reverse complement.
TTTAAACCAGGACCTCTGTCTTACCTTAGAACACTCTACAACTGAGCCACTGAGAACTGACTATTTTTCGTTATTTTCATCGATCCGATATTTAAATTTCCAGGGATCCTGGGTTCGATGCCCAATTGCAAACTTTACCCTTTTGAAGTGAGAAAGCGACACTAAAAAGAGACAAACAAATACATCTACAGTATTTCGCCTCCGAGAAAATCAGATAGGATAATCGGTCTCCTCTATGTGCGGTGCTTCCAAGGATGCTTCGTAGCCTCCCCACTCTTGCCTTCTTTAGTTTTCTGGAGGTTTCACTTCTACCGCATGTAAACTGCACACTTTTAATTTATTTTAGTTTGTGCAACTTTTTTATTTCATGTTTCGTTAAAGACGGGTCTCTTGCGAGCTCCGCCATTAACGTTTGCCGTGACAATCCCTCTAACATCACTATTAACATGATAAATATTGTCAATTTTTGTTGTGTTTCGAGATTGATGCGATGGAAAACATCCATCCCGGGTGAAGCGGGAAGGTAGGTGGGTGCCGGCGAGGGGGAGGGATTAATTAATTTTTTCACACGAGCCATTTTGCGGTCATTTATGGAGAATAAACCGAACGACTTTTTGTGACTTTTTCGCAATGAGCGAGCACGAGTTTAAAATATTATTGTAACTAAATTTAATGTAATAATAAATATAAAATGTGTATCAAATATTTATAATTTTTTTTTGACGTCTACGTAAATATTTACGCACTGGAAATTTTTAAAAGGGGACTTTAGGTCCTGCAATAATCGATATTAGTGGGAAACTTTTCCTGATGAATTTCTGTGTTTCCTTCATGATGTAGCATCTTTTCTTCATCAGAAGGCATTTTAACATTTATGAAAACGACAAACGTCAAACGTCGAGATTTTTAGTGTTACATCAACTGCGCAATTATTGCGTCATAATTATTAGTTATGACTTTAAATTGAAAATAAATACTGTCGTAATTGATGATTATTTCTTACATGAACTCACTTATAAATAAAGTCTTTTAATTTATAAATCGATTTCAGACACACGGAAGAAATTGACCATTTCAAATCGCTATTCTATTTTTGATATCTACGTAATTATTTACGCACTCTAAATTCTTAATAAGTAACTTTAGGTCGTGCAATAATCGATATTAGTCGGAAATCTTTCCTTATAAATAAATATCTATTAATATATCTGTGTTTTCTCCCTGATGTAGTATCTCTTTTCATCAGAACGCATTTTAACATTGATATAAACGCCAAACGTCAAGTGTTCATTGCGTACGCGTGGACAGGACCACGGACCAAGGACCGCTAGCCAAATTGTGTGTGATCATGCGAACTTCGCTCCAATTTTTCAACCGTGGAGATGGAAAACAATTTTTTTTTATAGTACCTAATATCAAAGTAATTTTTAACGCATTTGCTTAAGCAAGAGACCCGTCTTAATATTTATAATACTATATTCTTCTTAAATTATTAAATATTACCTTGATGTTTATAGCCTTCAAAAGTTATTAAAAGTAATCTACATTACTTAAAAATTAATTAATTAAATTAAATTAATACCTACGTAATTAAAACATACAAAAACCCATGTATGATTTAATTACTAAAATGTACAGGTAAATCCATCGTCCATTAACGTTGTAATTGTCGAAGGAAAACGTTATAATGTATTTATCTGGCAAACCCATTTAGAAATTCCTTCAATTAGGCAAAACGGAATAAATCCTTTGAGAATTCTAAGAAGCTCATAATCAATTTTCCTACATACATGTGCTAACTATTTTCTAACAATTTTCCTACATACTTAATGCTAACCTAGTACCTACTTAAAAATGCATTAAGGCAAGATAGAAAATAGCATACTTTGTTACTTACGGATATATACTTACGAGTTATCCCTACGGAACATGCTGTCATTACTGGTACGGTTATATTCAAATGGCACTAATGTATGTAGTAAATTTATAGTAAGAGGCAATACGCATTCTTTAGAGATCTTTATCCAACCCTCTTTATTTACATCTCTGGGGAGTTTTTAAGCAAATTGGAAAAGTTTTATGTTGGAATTTAGAGTGGAGGTGTAACTGTTCAATAATGATTAATTATTTACAACAAACATGCCAATCTGGCAAGTGGTTTAGGATTATTGACATTTATAGTGATACTTAAAAGAATTCAAAATATACAATAAAATGTACTTCATAGAAAAGCCAGTTAAATTATTTTCGGAAAAGCACTTTTCGCAAATACCTAATGCTTTTAAATATTTAGATGAATTAATTTTTTTCGCCCGTAAATACGCAATATGAAATAAATTATTATTTCCATTAACAAACTCAATTTTTCAAAGAATGGCATACAAATACAATATTGTAACTGTCATTCAATCCAACATTGAATTTAGATGCCATTCTTGAAAGAGTTGAGTTTTTTTATGTATAAAACTATTTATTCATATTCATATTGCCTAAGTACGGGGGCAAACCAATAATTAGTCTTAATATCTGAATTATTTTCAAACCAATAATTAATCTTAATTAAAATAATTAAACTACCGCCATCTATGAAAGGAAAGATTATGAATTCTTTTGAGTATTACCCTAAGAGTTATTTCTTGGGTTGTGGGAACAAAACCTTTTTTATGTAAATACAGCACAATAGTTCCATTTTCTCCCAATCAAGTAACTTAGTTCCAGCCAAACAATGGGACTACGTTTACTTCAATTGTTGTGCAGCCACAGGGAGTGCGGAATGAAGCAGATGGAGAGGAGCAAGGTAGGAAAGTATCTAGCTATTCAGATCTGGTCTTCAAAAAGCTAAAGCCTTTTCAAGCACCGTTTCAGTTCTGAATGGTGGTCTTTCATCAGGGTGAGACTATCTACCACTTTCTAAAATCTTACAAGTAGAGGAAAATAACCAAATGTGGAATAGTATCACTGTACGCGCTTATATGTTTCAACTTGTCAGTCGAGCGAGCGTTGTGTCCGTGGTGAGGCGGTTTTGTTTTCTGAAGATATTTGGGGCTTCGGGGAGAAACCTGAATCAAAAGCCTCATGTGCGGACTCTTGCACATAATGAGTTCCTAATGTATCTCGTTGAAGTTAAAGTTTTTTTTGTTTTTGTGTTGTTCCATAGTTTGGATACCTATTCCATAATTAGATACCTTTATATTGTTATATTGAATTTGTTTTTAAGAAATTATAGTACGAATAGGTGCTTATCCATACTAATATTAAAAATGCGAAAGTGCGTGTGTTTGCTTGTTACGCTTTTACGCCTAAACCATTAAACCGATTTTAAAAATTCTATATTATCAGCAAGTAACATAGGCTGTATATAATTGAAAGCTCTGACATTATTAAATTTGTATAAATGAAAATGTGTGTATTTCAAATATTTTAGAGGCAGGGATGAAAGGCAGGGGGAAGGTGGGGTTCGCGGAGACAGGAGATATGAGGGAAGGGGAAGGCGGGGAAGGTGGAAAGGAACGGGGACGCACGTGAAAGGACATGCAGGGAGAATCAATTTATTTCTTTGAATGGCTTTGCAACGCATGCCGGGTACCAGCTAGTAATCAATAAAAACAATACTATGTAAAACGCAAATGTATGACTGATTGTAATCACGATTAAAAGTTTTTATATTGTTTTTTTTGTGCGTAAAAAACAAAACGGTATTCCATATTTGGTTACTTCCATCTACATATTACAATTAGTGTCAAATTATCAGATATAAATCCAACAAAAACCTTACAAAGTCGATATAGTTGAATAAATTAATATCAATGTGGAAACCGTTCACCACATAAGTGGTACCACCAATATAGCACAAGTCGTTGAGTGGCCAACAAGATAACAGGCTGTTCTGAATTAAAAGCTCTGAGTGATTTTTCCAACTCATATTATGATGGTTTATCGTTATCCACATTCAAGCTACACAAGTATACACGATTATTATCAGTTATAAAGACTGATTCAATCAAGTTAAATATGTCAACCATGTTCAATGTTCGTACATCTTGCTACCGCGTGGGGTAACGGGGGTACATTGATTTCGTGGAATTTTCAGCGATAATTTGAAACATATAATTACATTGGTTTTGCGCTATCAAAGTAGATTTGGTACTACAGTATAGATCCACATTTTATTATAAACTAGCAGACCCGGAGAACTTCGTACTTGCCCAGAATCAATAACCGTTGTGTTAACTTATTAGCTGAATTAAATTCAGTTTTTTTTATCAAGGTAAAAATGCCACAATGAAGCAATTATCGATGCGCAACTGTCCGTGTTTTGTTTTTGTCAGTATCCGAGATGGCGTTGTATATGGATTTATATTTTTTTGTGATTTTCTTACTTTTCAACTTACTTACGGAAATTGCGTTTCATTTTCTTTATACGTGTGAGGCAGATTTATTAGAATATTATTGTATTTTTCCTTTTTAGGGGTGCAGACATACGTTTACCATTTGTCTCATTTTCAACTGTTGACATTTAGTGTGTAAGAAAGAGAGACAGCATTATATATTTAAGAACAAAAGCAAAACAATCTGCGCATTGACATTTAATGTTTTTGAATTTTTAGAATTCATTCACTACTCCATATTATACTTATCACAATACTGCTGCAACTCTTTCAAAAGATGATAGTTCGTTCCATACAAAATGTACGAGGAAAAGAATTTTCTTGATAATTTTCTTTTCCGTGAATTTTTCCGATGTTTTAATAGCTATTCTGCTATTCGGGTCGGAGACAAATCCAACAAATCAATGATCATAAAATCAGTCCAGCCGTTCTTGAGTTATAAATGGTGTAACTAACCCGACTTTGTTTTATATATTGATTAAGAATAACGACGAAATAGTAGTTACGATCGGAATGGCCATTGTTTCAAAGTTTCTAATGATATTTTTTATGTTAGTTTTCTTTCATTAAAAACGGGATATGTTTTATGTATAAAAAAAAACAAAAAAATTGATAAATAGATATTTCTGAGAAGTTTTTATTACTTACCAATTATTAAACTGTATAATTATTTTTAATGCTGGCTATAAACTAGTGACTTGTTGTTTTCGCTACCTTTACAAAACCTTAGTAAAATATCACCACAATTATTTATTTGTATACCTCATTTAGCAGACACAATAATTTGGTGTCGTGTGGAGAATAAATTTCACAAAGAAAACTTATTTCTCTCCGGTAAAGGGGGAAATTGCTCGAAGAATGGGTTCATTGTAACGCTTCAGCCATTCTACGAGACAAGTGTCGTGTTTCCTGAAAATACTTATACCTCCAAACATTGTGGTTTACTCTTACTTCAATGGTTTGTATTCGTACGTTCTTTTGTGCTACAATTGCCGTATAATAATTTTGAGAGTGATTTTTTTTTGTCCACTTTTATTTTTTTTAATTTTTGTTGGTATTATTTACAAATACAAGCATACATATTATTAAAATTCATCAAACGAAAGCTTTATTTTGTCTCCGTCAATCATTCAAAAGAGCGATCAATGCTACGGGATAACGCTATATATCGGAAGTCCAATTGATTAGTCGGACATTTCGAAAAAATTAAAATTTGAGTTGAGTATGCAGTTATATGAAAAAGTGTACCATCTATTTAGTCTCAGATCACTTATAAACACCACCATATTAATTATAATGCAAAAAAAAATTGTGAATTAAATAAAATATTGATATTTTCTGGGTCACTTTTAGGATATTTCAAAATGTACTATACTATTTTTTTACTATACAGGATTTCACTAATGTACCGGACCGGTTTGTCTCCAGGTATTATTTTATAGCATGACGTGTGTAAATAGTATTCAATTCATGACGAGCATTACAATATACCTAGCTTTCCTTGTTATCTCAAAATACACATTTGAAAATGTCTGACTGGTTACGCCAATGCACATACCTGCACATACACATACCTACATAGCATGCATACATACGATTACTGCTTGGATTGGTATTAATAATGTTGCAAATTCCTGTCCTACCTTGCTCCAAAATCCACCCGCGCCGCGACATATCCTATAGTCATTGTGCTCCCGCTCTCTGTGAATCGACATTAACATAATTCCGCCGTGTCTATCAAATAAACGAAACGCACGCCTATTGCTGTTTCTGTGCCTATTGGATAGGGGAGAAAGCAGACAAGTGCATGGGCAGCATGAGAGTTCTTTATCCTTCCGGTGAGTCCTTTCCCCTCTATGCAGCATATGTTCTTCTCATTTCCAGGCAGTAACAGTACCTAATACAAAATCAAGGTCCTTCGTCAGTCATTCTTTACACAAAAAACATCAGTCCACTCACACACACAATCTCATTCACTGACTAATCAACTAAACAGGGTGTTAAGGGACTTACTTTAACTAGATATTCTCGATATTAATTGGAGTAAAAACTTATTTGAAATTTTGGTCTTCGGTGACTTTAACAGAAATTTTTCTTTTTTCTCCAAAACTAAACAAGCAAAAAATCTTTCACAATCACTGGTCACTCGGGCGGGTAAACGGCCGACATCTCATCCCAACCCTATCTGTTCATTACCTACTATTTAAAAAGTTTTAAGTTGAAAAAAAAACATCAAAAATGTAACCGCAGCCCAAAGTTTCATTTCCGTTTATTACTCCAAATAGTTGTTGGAGTCACTTGTTTAAAACATTGCGTACAATTTAAATTAGGAAATAGAAATAACAGACAAGTCAAGAATATTGTTTTTTTTTTTTTAATTTGTAAGAATAAAAAATACAAAAACACAAGCCTGACAGTGAAATACTTGCCTGCTTGAGTTTTAATTTGTTGTAGATTTTTACAAATTTGACCAAAATTAAATTTTTTTTGCACAAAATAAATTCCTTTCTTCCCATGCTGTTATGTATCATCAAAACAAATTTATTTGAAGACTTTCTAACAAAAAATATTTTTTTAAGCCCAACGCGCTTTTGAATAAATGAAGCAAACAAAGCATGTCCTTATTTTTTAATATTATTTAGTCGAGATTCCATCAAAGCGTTCATCATTATGCATAGCTTTGCAGTCTCAACGGGCTAACTAACTTACTTATAGTAATTCCCATAATAATAATATTATGTATGAATTTTTCCGAGACTCTAAAACTCTAAATGAATAACCTCATTAGAAAGTTTCCTACATAATCTCACATTTATAAATACACAATTAACAATCTGTTACATGAGAAGAATAATTGAGGTGTATAGAATCAAAAGCAGCAATCTCCAAGTTCGTTATTTTGAGAAAAATAAAAACAAAACGCTTAATTTCAGTAATTCTCATGCATTCATAAGGTAATAATTATTTTCACAGATAAAAGCATAAATAGCTGGTTTTAACTCCAAATATTTGCTTTTCTAGGAAAGAGGGTAAATAATTAACAAAGCTGCATTATTAATCCAATTTTGAAAAAAAAATGGAAATTGCTACAGTTGATTCTACACACCTCAATTTCACTGGCTCTGGGTAGCTGGAACTCCTGTGCGAGAAACGCATAAGTTTTTTTTAACGAGCATGTAATGAAAATTTTCCACTTACTGTCATGGTAGTAGAAGATTTTCAAATTATTTTCAGGTTATTCGTAACAAAGGAATGTTTCGGTCTTAAAAAAAGTGTTAGTGAGAACATTTTAGGTTTGATCTATTGATATTCGCGGCATAATATACAAGTCTACCGCAGATTTTCGTAACTTTAAATGTGAATAAAGCCAAAGAGTCCCAAATCTCTCAATTGTGTAAGTCAGTAGGACTTTGGTATCCCCAATTTGGGTATTTTTAAGGCTAAGGGGAGTGGGAATAAGAAACGGGAAGAAGAGTAGGGTTTAAAAGCGCTTTTCCATTCATATCTAGCCAAAAATTCATTTTAAGCAAAGTGTCGTTCATCAGAGTTTGATTTTGTTTTATTATTTTGTGTTAATACTTCAATTTTTTTCTTTTTCAACATTCATTTAAAATTGTATTTAGTGTTTTTGCGGCACATTTCAGAGCGGTAGATTCTTTCACTAAGGTCCTGGTGAAAGACCACCATTCAAAATCGAAACGTTTCTTGAAATCGCTTAAGTCGTATTTGGTGACAGAATGTGAATAGCTAGGTACTTCCCAACTTTAAAAAATTAAAAAGCGTGTTAACTACTGGGACTAATCACCAATCCGATAGATCCGTTATTACATCAAAGATAATTTGCTTCATAATTCATTTTGCATTTGGTTCCTTTGAACAGGCAATCCGCCTAGCTAGGAACTCACATCGACCGAAAAAGACACTTTAAATATATTTTTTTATTGTGCAATATTATTCTTTTTTGCTACGTAATAAATAAAACAAAAAAAATATCTCCTTAGAAAACACAACGGAGCTCTCAGCGGCAGGAACATACATATTATTTAAAAATATATGTATAATATATAATAAATAAGCTACTCACGATGCGGTTGTCCCGGGTAAGGTCCTTGTTCGGAGCAGGCTCTTCTCCCCCTTCCCAGCATCCCATCCCTGTGAGTCCTGGGAACGGCCCCAGTGGCTTCTTCCTCCACAACACAAGACATCACTACCTTACTTTCTGCAGATAGTAACGAAAAATCCCAAGACACGGAATTGAACTCTGCCGGACTAAATATTCATGTAACTCTTACCGAGTTCACTTTCTTAATTCGTTTTCACAGTTGGCTCGCTTTATTAATGAAAGTGTCTTATTTCTTATCACGCTAACTAGAAGCGAAAATAATTTGAAATTATAATCTACTAAGAAGATATCTGAGAAGTAATTTCACGGTAGCTTCTCTTTTAATGTTAATTATGTTATCATGAGCATGATCAAATTATTTATCGTCGCATAAACAAACATTTTTATTAACGGCTTAATCATTTACTTATATTTTTTCACAATATGTTCAGGTAATATTAAAATATTTTATGACGTGGCACTTTGTCATTCAGCGAAATCAATTAAGTATTTTTCACAATCGTCTTTAGCTCATCGTCCTCATTGACAACAGTTGTTTTAAATAACGAATAAAGTTTATTGACATTGAATTCAACAATCTTACAAAAGTAATTTCAATTCTCCTGTTTTCCTCGAAAAGAGTTCGTCAGGGCAAGAGGGATTTATTCCTCTTGAGTTCTTTCGAAGTAGCGGTGATAATTTTCTCCAAAAACCGAATCTTTTTTGGTAAAACCTTTTCTCTTCCTTTCTTGATTGTTTTGTGGCCAAATCGTTTTCTTCAGACAGACGTTTGAAGTATAATCTCCAATAAAAGTTGCTCGAAGTTCTTGTAAATAAGATTAATTTTGTAATCTCTTCTCAATGCTGTCAAATTGTGTTCTGAAACAAAGAAAGATTTTTTTTTAAAGTTACGTAATTTTTAGAAGCTTCTTCATCGATAATCATAATTAAACCAATAAAGGGGGTGATTGTGCATGATCGTACAAGTAAAATAGATCCGTAATTTTTTTCGTAAATCCAATGATGTAAGGAATTTTTCGGGTAAAAAATATGAATTGTTTGTATGAATAAAAAAAATATTATTCAAGGGAAAAATATTTTTATATAAAAAAAAAACATTGGAATTTCGAAAAAAAATATTTATATTAGAATAAGTTAACAATAATAATCTAAACGAAAATATGAAAGAGAACAAGACACAGAAAAAAGACAATGGTCGCAACTGGGACTCGAACCCAGACCTCTCCATCTAACCAATTTCGATATTGCCACCTTCAGTAAAACCGTGATATTTGTCAATCTCATATTTTTAAATTTTAGAATTAACATTATTATCAACTAATTATTTTTCTCCATATTACGGGCAACTACCCTTTTCATTGGAAACAATCATTCTAAGAATTGGTTTGTAACCTGGATAGCGTCTCGGATAGATATATCCGAATTTATTTATATAAAAGTCTAAATGAATATTCAATTTTTATAAGAAAAACTTTCTTTTTATTACTTTTTTGAAGGTTTTTCCCATCAGTGAAATATATAATATTAGAATAAGTTAAGTTAAGTTATTTGTTAACTTATTCTAATATGATATATTTAATATTAGAATAAGTTAAATTAAGTTAAATTACTTGTTAACTTATTCTAATATGATATATTTCACTGATGGGAAAAACCTTTAAAAAAGTATCAAAAAGAAAATTTTTCTTATAAAAAATAAAATTATTTATCTTTTTTGCTTATACCATCATGTAGAATCACCTTCCGATGTTTGTGCAATTTACCACTGGACACACTTTATAAGAATTTCAGTTTTATTCTTAACCCTTATAGACATTTTATTAGCGTTTTTTATTAATTTATATTTTTGACAAGAAAAATTGTGCAATTCGTCCGAAAATTTAAACGTTTTCCATTTAAATATCGAATGTACAAACTCGTCACCTCTGCCAAAGGTCACCCCAATTGGTTCTCTACGTTTGGTTATTTAGCAAGGTTGCCTGGGTTCATTTTCTTGATCTTGGCGGAGGATGCGCCTGCCTAACAACGGGAGATAGAGGTTAAGGGAGATATTTTTAACCCACCCAGCAGGACTCTCTCAAACACTGACCCCCCATATTCCTACCCACCCTTCATACCTTTTTCCTTCCCTAAACATCCTCTACTTCCTTTCCTAAAAACGAAAACCCATATAAATTAAAATAAAAACTGACAATTCATGGCGGAGGTCCATTATCTTACTAATATTGTGAACGCGAAAGTTTGCATGGATGTATGTGTGTTTGTTACTCTTTCACGCAAAAACAACTAAATGGATTTTAATGAAACTTTTCAATTATATAGCTCATTCATCAGAATAGCATTAAGGCTATATATAATGGTAAGCTCTGGAGTTATGAAATTTGTACTAATGAAAATGTGTGTTTTTGATATATTTTAGCGGCAGGGAGGAAAGGCAGGGGGGAGGGTAACGGGGGAGGTGAGGTTCACGTAGAGCGAAGAGACGAGGGAGAACGAAGGCCGGGAAGGTGGGAGGGAACGGGGACGCACGGGAAAGGACAAACAGGGAGAATCAATTTATTTATTTGAAGGGCATTGCAACGCATGCCGGGACCAGCTAGTAATTATGTAATTTCCATTTTAATTTATTTGACCGTAACCGGTTTCAGCTTGTTAAAACCGTCTTCAGGCTGGTACAAATTATTCTTAAATTTCGGTTTATATACATTACATATGGAGGAGGGGGAAAAGGAGTGGTCTACAAGGATTTTATTCAATTATATGGGTTTTCTTACAATTACTATGTCGTCTTTGACTGTCAAATTTCGAATTTTTTTGGTAATTCCCAGTAGGCTTAATTACTTCGGATTTGTAGCTTACTTCGATATTGTTCGGGGAATACCTTACCTTAATGACCTAATTTTATTGTTGTCAAATCGTTATTATAGATATTTATTATGATATGGAATTTTTGATTGATGTATTGATTTTGAAGAGACACATGTTTTACATTGGAGTAGGAATAATCTTACAATGGTCGTTATAAAATCAAAATACATGTTTTACTTTAGAATGTAATATATGATGAAAATTACAATGGATATAGGAGCTGTGAATTAGCAAATGAATCTAACTTCTTATTCAATCTGCTTTCAAAACCATTAATTCATTTTGGTGTATATTTAAAAAAAACAGCGAATCTATTAGATTCACAAATTTCTGATAAAAAAACATTAAATATTTCATGTTACATCGCTTTGCACTGCAGTAGAAGGGATATTTTCATAGGTCCGTCTCTCCTGGACGCTGAATCCCCGATTCCTACCAACCCCTTATGCCTTTTTCCTTTCTATTTCTCTTTTCTTTTCTAAAAAGACCCTACACACAGCATCCCCAAAGACAACACATGCCCAGAGGAGAATTATTTTCCTCAGAGCATCCTGTGTGGAGCTAATGTAAAAAAAAGCGAAGCAAGTACCAAAATAGGGAATTTTCATTTTTTTAAATTAAAAACTTGAGAAAAAATACAATTATTGTAAAAAATTTATAAAAACGATAATGAGGCTTTTTTAACTTGCATATTTTTAGTATATTTAAGCCTTTCACATTTTTTAACGAAGGGAAATGAAATTTTCCATTTGTAATATTTATGAACACATATATTGTTGTACATTTAAGTCGTACTTTGAAAATTGATTGACTCTCTTGTTATATTTATCTCTCCCTAGAAACTCTACTTTTACCTTAATTATTATTCTGAATAATAATTTACAAAGCATTTAGTTTAAAAGAAATTGCCTTTGAAAATGCGTTGTTTCTTCTACCAGCACGTGTTTCACTTTTCACTCAGGGGTGGATTTAACAAGAAATCAAAAAGCTACAGTCAAATGCCGAATAAAGCCGAAGGGAGAAAGCCAGCTTTACAAGAAGCACGACGAGACAGGTAATTTATTATAATAAATCATAGTATTGTTTGAATTCTGGATAACCTAACAAATTGTACATAAATGATGAGCAATTAATCTCAAAATATACTGCACCTATTCATTCAATAGTTGTTGTAAGTTGGTTAAATCCGAGTTTCATCTATCAATACTATTTCTTTAAAATTATTATTTAAACCTGCAAATCTGTAGTAGAAAATATGTTTTTAATAATGCAGCAAAAACCATCGTACTGCGATGTTTGTAGCGTCGTGAAATCTGTGCAGTAATTGAAATTTTTGTAATTTATGAAAGTTTGTACTCGTAATTTCCAACATCAAATTTCTAAATATGTCTTTTTTAATACAAATTTCCAACCGGAGCTATTGTGTTAAAAAAAACATCCGTTTTACGGTAAAATGTGAATTCAAGACGTGATATTGTTTGTGCACTATTGTTAAATTGTATGATAAAATTGAAAAACTGTAGAAAAAAAATCATTTTAATTAAACTCAGACCACACAGAATTTATTATTTTAGTTTTTTTCTATTCTGCCAGTATCAAAAAATCGTCAGTTTCAGCGATTAAGAAGTAAATAATAGTATATACAATTAATGAGAATACGCGTAGTTGGCAGGGCTGGACCTAGGACGTAGAACGTCGGACCCAACATTGGCAGGGCCCCCTAGACAGGATTTTTTTTTACATATATTTAAAAAAATTTCCTAGAGGCCCCAATTAGTTGCCAAAATGGTAAACATTGAAGACACAGGACTTGGAAAGACAAATTTGAACAATTTTCGAAGGAACCCACTCTTGAGGGGCCCCCGGCTAGGTTTCAAAATGCAACCTATACATAGAAGATACAGGACTCGGAATATAAAGTATTCAATTTTCATAGGACCTCAAATACGGAAGAGGCCCCGGCTAGTTGCAAAAAGGATGCACGTTGCGGATAAAGGATTCGGAAAAAAATATTTTTGTATAATTGGATAAAGTTGCTTGTGCGATGATAGAGGACTTATATAGCAGATGATTTATCTCGTAACGCATAGGTGGAAATCCGACACATGTTTCCAAAGAAATAAAACATATTTATATACAAAGAAAAAATAATTCATATATATTTTTGTATAATTGGAAAAAGTTGCTTATGCAATGATAGATGACTTACAGCAGAACGTTGATCGCGCAACGCATGTGTGGAAATCCGACGCATTTTTCTTAAAAAATAATACATATTTATACTAAGGAAAAAATATTACATTTTTTATACAATTGGAAAAAGTTGCTTGTGCGATGATAGAGGACTTAGATAGCAGGGAATTGATCTCGCAAGGCATTTTTCCACTCGGCTACTAGCCGGTTATGCTGAAAAAATATCGTTATCATTTTTTCTTAAAATTAAAAACAGGCTGGAGTTTCTTATATTGAAAAAAACATTTAAATTCAAATTTTATTTGACCCTTACAAATGCAAACCAGTATTTTCATAAATGAGCAATTGTATAATATATATAAGCCCCCGCCTCCCCTAGGGGAACCCTAACTCTGAAAGTGCCTAGGGCCCCTAAGGCTATGAGTTCTGGCCTGGCATTTGGGTATCGAAACTCGTGTATAATTATATAAAACGACAATAGCAATCATTCGAAATATATTATTCTAATAATTTGATATTAAGTGAGGCAAAGGCAAAGGCAAAGGCAAATCATCATTAATTCAGCATGGTCATAGACAATTTTTTTAATTTTGCTTGAAACAAGGCACATAATATTAAATTTTATTAGAAGGAATAGATTAAAAATAAAACATTTGCCCTGTGTTAAATGAAAAGAAAACCTCTTTTTTACAATTGGTTGTGGTACTTTTAAAGGTTCATATTTATTAATTGTTGCCATATGAACACAATTTTTTAATCAACTATTGCAATAAGGTCGTATATCTTATGCTTTTTCATTGGATAAATTTTCGCAGTGCAGTCTAATAAACATGTGTAGGGCGTTACGTAGTTATTATAGCTACCGCGACAAATATTTTTTTAGTTGCGTTCGTCTTTTAAAATCTTTAATACTAGTTACACTTATTAAATCATGTGACATTTCGTTCCTAGAAATGTAACATCTTTGGCATTTAGGTGATACAGAAGGTAAGAATTTTGGATGTACCAAAGCTTCCTTCATGCGCAAGAAAGACCGTTGTCTTGTGGGTTGCCAGATACTTTTGTTAATTATTTTAAACTTTAAAATTTAGATCAAAAATTGACTAAGAGTAGAGAAGTCCTGTTTTAACTTGACCGTTTGGTAATTCATCTGTCTGAAAATTTGTTTGTACTTTCGTTTCCGGTTTCGAAAACCTGCCGCATCCACTTTATTATCCAAGCCTGCCTTACTTTGAGTAGATGGCTAACTTTGACTGAGCTTTTCAATATTATGGTACCTATCTGACAGAAGAAAGTTTGAAAAAAGAATCGACATTAATATAGTGACATTTCTTTGGAAAAATGTATAATTCCTAAAATGAAATAAACAAAAAAAACAGTGGTGAAGTATTTCATGGTTTATAATTAAGAGGGTAAGTATTTACTACTTAAAAATCTTACAATTTCGGAAAAAATTTTGTTTTGGATTTATGAAATAAGAAAAAATTAGAAACATACTTTTATGGACGCACGAGGTCTTCTGTTTACAGCACAACTAATTTAATATCTGACATGCCAAGCGTTGATGAAAGAAATTGTGAATTCCTTATTGCAAATTTGAACCTTGTGATCTAATTATAATAATAATTAAGATACCTAAGTACAGACACAATTAAATTGTTTTTTTAAATATTTTGGTATTTGATTTTCATATTTTTTAGTATAAAAATGAACACATTATATAGCAGTCTCTTTTTTATTGGAATCCAATTTAGCTTGCATACTTTATTTTCCTTAGTATACGTCTCATAGCTCTGTTTTAGAATAATTTCTAGTTTGTTTAGGTTTCCTTCATTGGCCTAATATAATATCGTGAAGCAGGAATAATTTTAATGTAGAGGAAATATTGTATTAAAAGGAGCCTCGTAGTGTTTCTATTTAGTTTATTTCTTAATCTTCAAAATTAATTAACTTTTTCCGTACTTTTTACCACACATTCAAAAATTTACTTTATTGAAATTTTATTTTCAATTTCCTAGGTGGGCACCATTTATTGGATAAAAAAACACTTCAGCCATAAGTCACCCTAAGTGGTTCGCTGACTTACTGCCTGGCAGGCCGGATCGGGAGAGACTGGTCAGCGGAGACTTTTTGACCTCTATAGCAGGACCTCAGTGGGAGGTACCTATTCATACGTTCGTCTCTCCTGGACGCTGACACCCAGATTCCTACCTACCTCTTTTAACTTTTCTTTCCCAGATATACCTCTCTTACTTACCCAAAAACAAATCTACCCACAGCATCCCCAAAGATAACACATGCCCTGGGTAGAAATATTTTCCGTAGGGCCTCCAGGATGGAGGCAATATTTTAGAAAAAAAATGCTTTAATCAAATTAATGTCATTCACATATTTTATTATTTCGTCGCAGAAATACTTTTACTACAATTAATTGCCTACTTTTACTACTATTAACTGCCTACCCGACTAAAAAGTTTCTTGACAAGGTGAACATAGCTGACATACTTAATAACATTCAGAGCACATTTAATGATAAGTCACCGTAATGATTGTGTAGGCAATTAAATAGGCTTCCCTATTGTGTCATTAATTTGGTATGTTATGACAAGATCCCTGAATATGAATATGGTTTGCCAATAATAGATCTTACAAAATAATAGAATTCTAGAGAATTCGTATCCTGTGAGGGGAATAACCTGTTTACGAGGTTTCATTCAATTCTATGAATAGATAATTTAAACATTTTCGCAATGGGTATATTTTACAAAATCAATGCGATGCCTTAATACTACTAAACAAGGTTCCTAGAAACTGCGTTTAACAAACTTTAGTTAACATGGGCCTTTTTTGAAAAAAAAACTCATAGGGCCGCTTACGAAACTTCGAACGCGTGACGTAACTTGAAATAAAACACTGCCACTTGTTTTGCAGTTATTTCAAATGTCCCAGTGGAACATGGACTTTAAGCTACATCACGAATTTTTAGCCAATCACCGCTCTACTCTCTCGATAAGCTAACCTTGTTAAACACATTGAGCCTTACTAAAAAAAAACCACAGCACGACTGATAACCTTTGTTTTTGCAGCAACATCAATAAAACAAATTTACACTAAAACACGAAATATTACTATTAACGTTGGTCTTAAAATACGTTTTAAATATCACTTTAAACGCGTTGTAAATCTGGCAACCACGAAATTTTTCATATTGTACACATTAAATTGTTTGTTTTCATTCATAGCCGCTATGTGGCGACGCCAGCGCATTCGTCCTTCGCAGTGAAAACATATTAAACAGCGAGAGATTTTTTTGTCTCCGGCGATGTGTTTTGTAATTTAACAAATGTGATTGTAATTTCTATTAATATGACGAATTTAACCTTATATTCATATGATTGATATATTTACCCTATTTTGTGATTTTTCGTAAGTTTTAGTGAAGTTATAATAACAATAATTGTACTTTCAAAGTGGAAATGTCAAAAAGTATTTTATATGGTACATAAAAATTCAAATTTATATTTAAGCATATTTATTTTATGAGAATTTCTTAAAAGTGATGTTTTTTAATAGTAATATTTAATACACGTGGTAGTAAACTTATGAAAGAAATTAACTTCTTTAGTGGTGCAAGAAATCTGTTTGAATATCAGTTTTATTTTTAAGTTATTTTTTGGCAATAAAAAAAACTTTGAAAATATTTTATCAATTTTTTTATTGTATGCACGAGAAAAAAGTGAGGTAACAGTTCCATTCCAAATTCATTATATACAAGGTCTGTATTTTTTTAATTTTAATTTTTTATATATTTCTGTACACTTTCATCAAAAATGATTTGGTAAGAATTTTTTTTACATTTTTTTCCGTGTTTAAATCTTAAAATATGGCAGTTTTTTAAAACTAAAGTGTATTTCAAATACACAAATCTAAAAGGTAATTCTATCTAGTTTTTATTAATGGTATTTTTTTATACGAAACCTTCAAAAATAAGAAACATATAGAACATTCAAAATACTTTGGAAAATTTATTTCAAACATCATTACAAAAACAGAGATAAACTACCCACCCAGGCTGTGCAAACAGTATGTATTTTTTTCCAAGAACAATTTTTTAATTAGTACTGTTTTCACATCCGCGGCCGTTTGTCAATTGAATAAAATTTTCACGGGGTTATTTAGTAAGGCCGATTGTCTACAAACCTTGATTTC
Source organism: Limnephilus lunatus (assembly GCA_917563855.2). Classification (NCBI taxonomy): domain Eukaryota; kingdom Metazoa; phylum Arthropoda; class Insecta; order Trichoptera; family Limnephilidae; genus Limnephilus; species Limnephilus lunatus. The sequence continues at coordinate 79,296,336 of OU830597.1, read as the reverse complement.
TAAGGGGGTCGTCGATATTATTTATCTACTTTGAAGTTTTTTTTTTTTAATTTTTGAATGAAATTCCAAAAAAAAAACACATGTCCGGGGGTAAAGTGCATTAACTTTTGGAGGCGATTCCACATGATGGTAGAAAAAAAAAGATTAACTACTTTTTCCGAAATTACAACATTTTTTTCCCGTACAAAAAGACGTACGTAATAATAATCCTTATTGCGAGGTACGATCTTACTTGGTGAACGCCCGCCGGGCACGATTGTGGCAACGTTGCCTGGTTGTGATTTGCCAGTATCGTAACAGCGGAAAATAATAAAGCTAGCGGAACACGCCGGTCTAATTTTATCTTTTTACCAAAAAAACTACCCTTAAAAGTTGGAATTTCGAAAAAAGTTTTTCATCTTTTTACTTATAATATCATGTGGAATTACATCCCGAAGGTAATGCACTTTATCTCCGGACATCCTGTATAACGAATTAGAAGAATTTTGTGAAATATTTTTGCTATTGACCATCAATATTGCAGTTTTAAAGAACATTAAAAAAATATATAAGGAAACCTCCACTTACACTAACAAAAGATACCTACATGATTTATGAAAAGATTATTTGATTTAAAACATTTTAAGACTATAAACTGCAGTGTAAATAATCAAATGCAATTTACACGAAAACAAATTAAAAAGCGTGCAATTCTCAATGCTAATGTATTAGATTCGGATAAGTTTTACTTGTTTTCTGTGAATTAAAACATCCGAGCTAGTCTCGCAGGATGAGTCAATAATAAATTACTAATTACTATTTAAGGATATGTCATTGTAAAGTTTGAGAGAAATTTAGAATAAAGTTCAATTGCTTTAGACACTTTGGGAGGCCGGAACGGGCACCTCCACCCCGGAAACCATTTATTGGATAACCAACACTTCAGCCATAGGTCGCCCCAAGTGGTTCGCTACGTTTGACTTAGCACGGGTGCCCGGGTTCATGGGGTGAGGTTTGTCTGGGTCTTGGCGGCGAATGCATCTGACCACCAGCTACCAGCAAGCCGGATCGGGAGAGAATGGTTGAGGGAGTCCCTTTGACTTCTCCAGCCGTACTCTCTCGGAACATCGCCTTATACCGCAGTGGGAGGGATGGATTCATTCGTCCGTCACTCCTGGACACACTGACCCACAGATTTCTACCCATCCCTGATACCCTTTTCAATCCCAGAACTTCCTCTCCTTCCTTTCCTAAAAAGACCCTCCATACATCCCCAAAGATGACATAGGCCCAATTTTTTTTTTTAATTTACATGCTTGAAATTCGCTATGCAAATTTGCGGCACGCGAAACATATTGAAGGAAAATTATAAACCTAATTTTCTTAGGTTGGTGGTATTTTTTACAAGTATTACTAATCGAGTTCAAAGCATAATCAGTCAAAGAGTAGACAGATAGACTTACATTCTATTTGATTAAGATGTATTGAAAGGTCAATGAAGAATGGACGGTAAAATGAATCGTTCTAAATAAAAACATGGAATATTTTTTTGGGTATTTTGAAAAGGCTTCCCTCATAGTTCGTAGAGAAGGGATATAATGGGAAAGAGATTATAAATTACCGAAGAAAGCAATCACTTTGTCGCTTGAAATTACACAATGAAAAGTTACTTTGTTTTGACCGCTTTATTAGAATATAACACACACTACTCAGTTATATCCTAAATCTTGTAAAACAGTATTATTATAAACTTATAATTCCAGACAATTCCATTTTATTATGAGAGGTGAAAATAAAGAAAGAGAAAGTATATTTGAGGAGGACAGTGATAGTGGGTATACGGCAAGAAAGGGGAGAAATGTGAGAAAGTGAACAACTTAAAAATTTATTAATTTTCCACAATAAAATGTTAACATCGAAGCGCTTTAGTTAACAGCCACCGCTTTTCATGAAAAATAAAACCGCTTCCTAAAAACTCCACAAAAAATAACGCAAATTTCACCGATAAATAACGCGAAATTTTAGGATCCCATCTACAGGGAATGACGATACAAAGCACATGTGAGAATTTGAAAGAAAAACACAATTGTTGTGCTTGTAATTTATAAATGCTTGCCTACAAATTTCATACCTATATAAATATCTACAGTAAAATAAAAAATAAAAATTTCATAATTCTGGAAACAGCCCCGTCATCGGCGTCGGGTTAAATAACGCATTTCCATACAAACGCCTTTTCTACTGCCCAAGACTTGGTAGCTTCATCGGGTTTTTATTGGCTGTTCACCCTGTGAATAATGTCTCAAATCCAAGCAGGCAATTTTCACACGATTGCTGTAGGCAAGTCGTAATTCCTCGCGCTAAATAAGCGCCGCATGATATTAGGTTTTACAATTTTATTTCGCGAAAGAAGAAAAGCGTGTTCAAGGTTTTCTCCGCTTCGTTCAATGCCTGATTTGTTGGCATATCTGCTGCGGTATTTTGTATTTTCCCATAGGTTGACGAGAATAATCATGGCGTATTGGGTATATCTGTTTTGAAAATAATCCGAAAATATCAGTTCAAAGAAGAATCTGAAATAATACTTCGACTTAGTGATGTGTGTAAAATATGAATTTTGTGGTTTTATTAATTATTTATTATTTAAGTAGCTGGGTTACCCGGCTTTATTTAGGAGAACATTTGAGGGTGTTCTGAATTATTCCTCAATAATGTTCCCGATTTCCTTTTCCCGAACATTCCACGACATACTCCGCCACTCCTTCCAGAACTTTCTAGAGCTCTGTGGAACCTTTTAGAACTATCCGGAAGACTGTTCTAGAAATTTCAGAAACGGTGAAACTTCCAGCCCTTATATCTTCAAAAGCACGACCTTAAAGTAAAAACGCAAACCGTCATCCTAGAGGGTATATAGAGATCTACCACACCATATGACTCCCTTGATCGTACCGGGACGCGATTCTGAGTTTTGGCACGTTTTTTTGGATTTTCTTTTATAATATATATTGATTATTTAATATATTATTTCTTTAATCGGTGATTTGAACACGATAATCCTAAAAACATGAAGGTATTAAAAGCTCCATAGCTAATGATAAAAATGATATACCATATCTATATGATGATTTAGCAAAAACCTACCTTGAAGATAAGCAAGTAATGACCATTCCAATTCATTATTTTATGTAAGGTGATTCCCGGACCCCGAAAATTTCGGCACTTAAACTTATTTGTTTCCTCAATTCGATTTATCGAATTAAATAGTTTTCTATAACAATTATATCCGAATAAAGATAACAAATTAGTATATTAAATACAGGTAAGTAAAACTCTGCTAAACCTCGATGCGAGATTAAATATCAGATACCTACGTGTGGTTGCGTTCATTTATAATGTTTTTGTATTACCTATTTATATTTTATTCTAAATTTAGGTTCTTTGGAGCTATCTAATGGAAATAAAATCACTTTTTTCTTCCGCATTTTGAACCCGAAAGAAGAATAAAATGTACCCTTACAAATAATACAAAAAATATCTCCTGGAAAAGGTACCCAATCATGCCGGTCAGCTTTATATTTCCCCTTGTCATAAGTGAACGAAACATTCTAACAAATGGTTACAAAATGATAAAGTAACAATAACACAAAGCGTTTCGATCGTGAGAAGGTCAAAGAATACCAAACCAAAGTAGATACGTTATTTATTTAACCATTATTTTCGAATAAATTTGAAGAATTACGAAAGTTTTAGAGTTTGTTAGATACACTTAGTCACCATTTGCAAATGAAAATAAATGGGTATATTTTATGGTCTTGATAGTGGATGTATTAAAGTCCTGCAAGCAAAGCAATACATAAACCATCCCATAATCTTGATTCCATGCTATTTTTTACTATTATTAACAGGGATATAAGTTCATACCAGAACTTACTTCTCTGTTTTGTGCTGCAGAAATCTTTCGTAAAAATGGATGCCGAAGAATTGGCACTTTTTATATATGTTTTTATTAATATTATCAACTTCCTGATGGGCTTTAATATTTTACATAATTTACTGCATGATACAGAGATAAAAGAGAGAAAAAAATTAAAGAAATTAACAAAATACGTGGTAAGAAATTTAAATTGGAAAGAGGGGATGGGTACCGCCGCCCCGGGTACCCAGGCCTTTTATCGAATAACCAACACATTTGACGAAGGTCACCCCAAGTGATTCGCTATGTTTGGTGACTTAGCAGGGGTGCCCAGTTCCATGGGGTGAGATTTGTCCTGATCTTAGCGGCGAATGCGTCTGCCCAAAAACTGAGTGGCGGGCTGGATCAGGAGAGGCCGGTTGAGGGAGATCCTTTGACCATTCAATGGGAGGGATGATTCATCTTTTCCCTTCCCAGAACTTCCTGTACTTTCCTTTACTAAAAATACCGTCCACGCAGCTTTCCCAAAGATGACAGGCCTTGAGGAGAATTAATTTTCTCACGGCCTCCTGCGTGGAGCTACTGTACAAAAAAAGATGAAAAATAAATTTGGAAGAACAATACCTAAATCTAATTTGCGAGCTGAAATTACGCCTTCAATGGGCCGAAGTCATACATAGCGCCAGATTGGGGACGCCCAGGGGCGCCTCGTCGAAGAAATAATAAGAAAGTAATGATGATGGAATTTTTTATCACACGCGCTGATAGCTATTAATCCAGCTTTATGTGCAATTAAAGATTTCCATGGACGATGCAGAACCGAATCTCCCTCATCTTTGGTCTATTGCAGGAGTGCTTAACTCAAATCGTTTGCAAAAAATCAGATTGTACAATTCACACGTGGCAGAAGTGAAAATTTCGTAAAACTTTAGTAGATAAAAGTGGGGAGACTACGAAGCACTTTTTTATCAACGTGAAGGATGATTTTTTCTATTTTTTTGTTGTCGAATACAAGTGCACCTTTTCCTATACATTTGGTCATCTTATTAGGATCCTCGGTCCGATTAATGTCTGGCTGCTGAGGTTCGTCAGGCGCTTTGTACCATGAGACCAAAGAGACTTGTATGGGACCCTGGATTTATCGCATTATATTGGAACCGAATACCCGTGAATTACATAAATATTTTATTGACATCTCATTCTCTCGCAGGCTAAATACTCTAGATGTACGAGTTTGTCTCTTTTTAGTATCTCGCTTCCGTTTCATAGAGTTTCAAATCACAACGGTACTAAAGAAGTTTTTACTTTTAAAAAAATATTACTGAGCCGATCATTTTTGCCGGTAATTCGGTTTCCAAAAATGTTATTATTGTGAAAGCGCGACTTACAATGAAAGAAGGCATAATCTGACTATAAGCGCCTACGTGTGTTCTTCGCACTCACCCTCCACTTATTAAAATCAGATCAGTTTTATTCGATCTTCCGAGAAATGTGCTGAAAGGCGGCCATGCGCCCTGCACTTTTCAAGCTATAAATCAAAACCCCCATCAAGAGTCCGAGGTCTAAAAACAATAAATATGATAAATTTAAGATAATGTTTTTTTTTTATGAATACCAAAATCCAAAATATATAAAGCTGAAAACTTCATTTTGGGCCGCAAAAAATCTCCCCTTGTGCCGCATGCGGCCAGTGGGCCGAAGGTTGGACAAGCCTGGTCTAATATGATGAGCAGTGCGGTTTTTTGATATTTTATAAAGTGGTGAAGCACGTGTTCTCATTCGATTGAGTTTTCTGAGGATTCATTCGATGATCCATTTCAGATCTTATAATTGGGTAATAAATAAAATGAGGAAAATACTTTTCATAGAATTTCGCTCATAAATATGTTAAAGGGGATACCCTTTTTATCTAAAGGTTTACATGGTATCAATCTACCAAAGATATTGAAATATAAGGAGATGTGCTATCCGCCGTTTTTACAAGGTGAGACTGAGCGTCTGGGTGTCGCCGGTGTTGTTTACCAATTAACGAATAAACTAAATGAACGAATAATTAACGAATGAACTAAACGAACGCTAAACTAAATTAACGAATTCTTTCCGTATTCAAACTATATTGTTAACCAATAATAATGCACACCTATCGACGACACAGCTATCATAGTGAATGGGATCGACTGGGATATAGTAAACGAGCAAGCAAATAATAGCATGAATACCTTAAAACATTGGTTTGATACAAATCTTCTCTCATTGAACACTAACAAAACATACTACATACACTTCTCAATTAACAAACTAAAAACACTCCCCAATACTAAAATAATTATCCACAATAACAAATGTAATAAAATCACATGTATTCAAGACTGTTCAACGTTGAAATCAGTATCAGAAACTAAATATCTCGGAGTGATAATAGAACAACATATGAAGTGGAAGAGCCATATCTGTGAATTGGTTAAGCGTATCAGAAAGTGTGTATATATATATTCATAAGATTAAGAAATATTTTAAAACTCAACAATCTAAAAAGAGTATACTATGCACTAATCCAGTCATTAATTCAATATGGAATTATTGGATGGGGGGGGTCTTACAACAATATTCTAAGCCCGATCAAAGTGATCCAGAAGCTAATCATTAAAGTAATCCTAAAGAAACCCTCCACATATCCAACAGAAACGCTTTTCGCAGATTTTACGGTGCCTCGAGTAGAGAATATCTTCAAAAAAAATGCAATTATCCAAATTTACAAAGATTATATCATCAAAAAATTTGAAACCTACCAATCAATAAGATATCAAGACAACATCAAAATACCAAAATTTAATACCAAACTAATGCAAAACAATTATATCTACTTAGGAATAAAGTATTTCAACAACCTTCTAATTGAAATAAAAAAAAACCAAAGACATCAATAAACTGAAACTCAAACTGAAGCTACACTTCATCAGGAAAAATTAAAACTAAATAATTACCTGTTTTTCTCTTTCTTTCCATTTATTATAAATTATATTCATCTCTATTTTATTTAGATTTTTCGAATTTCGTACCGTATCCTATGTATGTACACCTACACATATTGATGATCCAGAAGGCTCAATTGTTCGTATTATATACTTACCTTTTGCATAATGTTATTCTATTTCTGTTATAATTAGTGTAACTCGCTCATCAAGCACAAGAACGAGCTTCTTCTTTGATGAGATTGCAATTTTAAATAATTTCTGTACCGATATGTAATTTATGTAACACCTTTGTACACTTATATATCTATATTAAATAAATAAAAAAAAAAATAAAAAACCTTAAAAAAATCAAGAAAAGTTTAGTTCGGCAACAGTCGCGGACATCATAGCATATCTCTTGTATTTGAATATCTTTGGTATCTACGGACGTTTTTACTACGCATCAATTGTTTCCAAAGGGTTCTTAGTTTGTACCCGCTGTGTATTTGAACTCGATTCCTTTGACTTTTGGTAGAGCATCATTCCCAGCGGGAAAATGATATCTCGATATAAACCCTATATCTCATCGTATTTCCGATTCATTGTTGGTACCTAATCAGTTTGTTTTATGTGGCATAAGATACTGTCAAATTTGTTATTCATCAAAGATATTAAAAAAAACCGTAATACGTTCGGTAAACTGTACCATGTATCAATATAACCGAAAAAGGAACATTAAAAAAAATTAAGACCTATCCACCATCCACTCGTAGTTTAACTCATAGGTACGTAAGAAGGTACATCGACTCTACAAACTATTTAATGTATCGTACAATCTGCAAATTTAGTTCCATTTGAAAACGACTTTGCGCCTCATGCTGAAAATCGAGGTTTTGTACTCCCCTTTTTTCCTCCAAAACTGAACAGATTTTAAAGATTTTTTTTACCAACTGCATTAGAAGAAAATGTTCTATATCTGTACGTTTTGCTGGTTTTTATAAAAAAACATTGTCTAGTTTATATTCTGATCTTCTTTAATTCAAACAAATTTTTGAGAATCCTTACTCCTACAAGAAATCCAAAATCCTTCCTCCTCAAAAAAATCAAAACGTACCAACACGTTATTGTTCGATATCTATATTATTAAAAAAATATTTACATCAGTTCCAAAATCCAGAGAGGAAATTGGGGAATACATTTGTAGGGAAAAAACGCCGACCGGTTTCCACTTCAGGGGGCCTAGTCTCTATCTTTTATTAACCTCAGTTAGCGCGTTAATTACGTCACAAACACGTATTTTACGACTACCAAAATTAGCGTAACTGTCAAAATACGTGTTTGTGACGTAATTAAGGCGCTAACTGAGGTTAATAAAAGATAGAGACTTGGCCCCCAGGTCTGTCTTGCAACTTTGTTTCAACGTTTGTAAGTACAATTTTGTTTGTGTTATACGCACGTCTATAACATGGTTACTTGCATCACTATAGAGTAATATTACCATATTTTAAAACATCGATTATAATTAATCAGATGTCCATGATTACGCGCTTTTCAAATTACCGATTTATTGGTAATCCGATTAACGGTATACTCATAACATGCCAACATAATAAATAAAATCTACCACAATTGATTCAAATACGGGCGCAATCTTTTAAATTCCATTCTAAAATTAAATGACGGCAATTTTGACAGAGTGGAATTTTGTTATTTAATTTAAAAACTCTGTGATTATTTTTTCAACCCGTTTGAGGCGAAATTAACTCTTTAACTTAGGGGCAAGGTTGTCGACTGGAAATCCGTAGGAAGCGGGTCAAAACCTGGCGTGCGCAAATAAATTTTATTTGATTAATTTGGGTTATTTCACAATTTTACTAATTTAAAAAAGTAATTTATAACATATTCGCGGCACGTTCCAGAGTGGAAGATACTCTCAGTATCGCCCTGGTGTAATACTAACGTTCAGAATTGAAAGGTTGTTTGAAATGAACTAAATCTACTCAAAAACATTAATGAAATGAACTAAATCTACTCAAAAACATTAATAACGTGTTTGTTATTGGTGATATCAATATTGATATTCTTCAAAATGGACATCCAAAAAAATTTGACTATATGCAGACGCTTGCTTACCATGGATTCAAAAGCCTCATAAATGAACCAACTCGAATATCAAATGAATGCAAAACTTGCATCGATCATATTTTCAGTAAGACTAATAAACAAATTCAAGCCATCATATATACATCCACCATTACAGACCATTACTCAACAATTCTTTCCATTAACAAAAATAAAACAGGAAAAATTCAAAATCATAAAATTGTACTGCAAATATCAGAAACCAATTGGAAGGAAGTAAAACAAAAATTACAAAATACTGAGTGGACAAACCTTTATGAAATAGATGATACAAATTCTGCTTGGAGCTATTTTAACGAAATTATACAACATACAATACTATCAAATACCACATTAATAGAAAAAAAGATATCACATAAAAATAAGCACATCAAACCTTGGATTACACAAAACATCATCAACTGTATACGGAAAAGAGATGAAATACATTTAAAAGTTAAAAAAGACCCTTACGATATATTTAAATTAAGATTCTATAAAAGATACAGAAATATATGTAAAAATGTTATTCGCAACGCCAAAGAAAACTACTATAAAAGGAAAATAGAATAATGTAACAATGACTCCAGAAAAATATGAAAGATTATCAAAGAAATCACTAACTCTGAACCCTCCTACAACAAGAAAATGATTGGAGAATTAAACATTGACATGATTCCTACATCTTTTGCAGAGTATCATGACAAAATTCTGGAATATATTAATAAATTTTTCACTAACATAGGCTCGCAATTGGCAAATAAAATCACAAAACCAATTACTTATGAAAAGGAAATAGAAAATAATGAAGACTTAATCCAAGATAACACACTAAATCTAAACCAAATAACTAGCAACGAACTTAGAAAAGTGATTGCTTCACTAGATAACAACACTTCTTCGGGAAATGATCCTATCTCAATCAAAACTATAAAACATCTCCAAGATGAGTTGATCCTCCCCCTGACATACCTTATAAATCTCTCTATATCAAAGGGGATTTTTCCTTCTTGTCTAAAAAATGCTACAGTTTTACCAATTTATAAAAATGGAAGCAAAAATGATATAAATAATTATCGCCCTATAAGTATCCTAAGCACTTTCTCAAAAATCCTAGAAAAAAATTTGAAAAGCCAAATCGTTCACTTTCTGGAATTTAATAAAAAAATTTCCCCGACACAATATGGATTTCGGGAAAATTTGAGTACCGTGAACGCCATTGAACATTTTACAAGAATAGCCATAAAAAGTTTAGACGATGGAAAAAAATGTCTGGCTGTTTTTATAGACCTAAAAAAAGCCTTTGACACAATAGATCATAAAATTCTTCTCACAAAACTTAAAAAAATTGGCATATCTGGCACTCCACTAAATTTACTGATGACGTACTTGACAGGACGAACACAACAAGTACAAATAGGTCAACAAAAAAGCAATCCTCTTCCAATAAACTACGGCGTCCCTCAAGGAAGTGTCTTGGGACCAATCTTATTTCTCATCTACATAAATGAAATTACCAAACTTCCCATCAATGGAAACATAATTAGTTTTGCCGATGATACTGTTATGTTATTCCACGAAAAGGACTGGATGGACACTTATAAAGAGGCTGAACATGGACTAACTGTACTTCAAAATTGGCTTCGGATGAACTCTCTTACGCTCAATGTAATTAAAACTAATAATCTAGCCTTTTCAATAAACTCAAGAGGTCAACCGGGTAAAGAATACACTCTCAAATTGCACGAGTGTCAAAACAATAAGTCACATTGCTCTTGCCCTATTATAACAAAGGCAAAAAGTATTAAATATCTAGGAGTGGAAATAGACGAAAACCTTAGATGGGACATACACATAAATGGAATCACTAAAAAGCTCACGAGACTTGTGTATTTCTTCAAAAACCTAAGAAACATACTACCTAGGAAAGACATAAAAAAAGTATTTTATGCCTTATGTCATTCCCGTCTTGAGTACGGAATTCTAGTATGGGGATCTGCTACAGCCAATCATATTAACCACTTAGATATTGCTCAGAAGAGCATTATAAAAACCATACTAAAATTACCCATCAGAACCCCCTCAAAAGATATTTTTAAGTGTTTTGACGTTCTTAATTTAAAACAAACATATGCCAAGAATATTCTTATACATCATTTTAAAAACAGAAAATCTCCTAATGAAACTCGGATACATGACACAAGAGCCTCAAAAAAGGATATACGAGATGTTCCAAAATTCAAGACAAGTTTTGGCCAAAGAAACCACATATATCTTGCAACTAAACTATACAACATCCTTCCTCCAAATCTGAAAAAGATAGAAAAGATAAATAAGTTTAAGGAAAAAATCAAAACATGGGTGAAAGAAATTAATGCAGACATACTAGAGAATGTATTAAAAACATCATAGAAACTAAATAACGGAAAATCAAAGAAATCTACCAGTCCGCCTCAGCACAGGACCACCTAGTGAGGAGGACTAAGAACAAACGGATTAAATATTTATATATATCATCATATCTTGTAATTGTCATCAAACCTGTAAATAAATAGTCACTAATAAAAAATAAAAAAATAAATGGTTTTAACCGTGTTTGGTGACCAGATCTGAACAGCCAATTACTTTCCCGCTTTCCTGTCCACCATCTCCTTCCCATCCACACTTCCTCCAGTCTCACAACAAACTCCAATTGGAGATACCATAGTCTCACTGGCTCCAGAAGGGAGCAGCTGAGATATAGAGCTAGGATCCTTATCGATCGACCGTGCTAATAGCTCTAGTGTAAGACCACCATTCAGAATTGAAACATTGCTTGAAATAGTTGTGTTTGGTTTGATCTGAACAGTCAGGTGCTTCCCAACTTCTTCGTCCCTATTTCCTTCCCCTCCCCATTACTTTCAGCTACACAACATACCCAAATTGGGGAAGCCATAGTCTCACTGGCTCCAGAATGGGACAGTTAGGACTCTTTTGAGATATTCATTACCATAGATTAACAATCGCGTTAGACACTAATACCATGAATGAACAACCTGCCCGTTAGATAATTTACGGTCGGTTTAAACCAAAGGTTCCTTTCTTATAATAATTTAGAGTCGGTTTAAAAGCGTTCAGTATTATGGTGAAGTGTTTTCACTCAGTACAGTGCTCCATGAAATCAATTTATATGCACAGATGGTGCGAAAAGCCCGTGCATACTGCCACGGATTCTCGTATATTTTCCACTGTTTGACTGTACATTGTTTGTGAAGTGGTGAATACAGAACAGTGATTTCAAAAGCGGGCGGAATCGCCCCCTGGGGCAACGAAGGGGGCGTCACGCCGTGGCGGTGACTTCAGGATCAACAGGGGGCATCGATGAACAATACGGGGGGGGGGGAAATGGCAACAAGAAACCATTAAAAGTTAAAGTGGTGGCGGAAATGTTTTCATCTTGGCTATAATAAAATGCACTCTCGAAAAAATCTTGTCTACAAAATGTCAATGCAATGTTCACTTTTAAATTAATATGAAAATTGTAGTGTTAATTTCAATAAAAAATAAAAAATCTTTAAATTTCAATTCTGTGGCGTTTTGCAGCATTTTCTATGCTTTTATTTTCTTCTTACAGCAGACGTTGAAATCTTGAATATAAATGGGGGTGATTTAAACACTAAATAGTGCTATAAAAACAAACATCGTTAGTTTATAAGTGATAGAATTGAGAAGTGGGGCTCTAAAGAAAATGTATACTTATTTTAAAAGGGAGCGGTGAACCAAAAAATGTTGAAAAGCTACGCCATATATCCTTTACTCTTGACTTTTTTTAATGAATAAGAAAAAAATATTTTCCTTTAGGGTCTATGTCATTCTTGGGGATGCTGTGTGGAGAGTATTTTTTTGGAAGGAAGGTGTGAACCTGAGTCTTGAAGAGACCCATGTTGTAGTAGGGAGGCAAATCGTTCCAATCTCAACCCGTCGCCATGCACCGCAGTTGGAGGGATGGATTCAAACGTCTGTAACTTCTGGACACACTGACCCTAGATTCCCACCCACCCCTCACACCTCTTTCCACCCCAGAACTTCCTTCCTTAAAAAGACCCTCCACACAGCATCCTCTAAGATGACTAAGCCCTGAGGGAAATTATTTTACTCGGGGCCTCCTGTGTGGAGCTAATGTAAAAAAAACTCTCCTTCCAAAGGTCACCCCAAGTTTTGGTCAATTAGCATCGGTGCCCGGGTTCATGGGGTGAGGTTTGTCTAGGTCTAAACGGCATATGCGTTTACCCACCTACTGCGAGGCGTGCTGGTTTGGGAGAGACGGCCTCAAGGAAAAAATTTACCTCAACTTTTGGGTAACCATTGGACAAGACCCATAAACTGAGCATAATGCGCAGGTAGCAGTTGTTAATTGTTTTCGATGATAATATGAAGTAGACGCAAATGTCTTTCGACCTCTATTGACTTCCACAAAGAGGAACATACTTCAATCTCTTGAAAAAAAATCATCTTGCCTCGTGTATCGACACAAAAAAATACTTTATCTTTTGTGTAGAAAATCATCCAAAAATGTGGACATTCGGGTAAATTGTTTTGACAATGGAAAAAGATTTCATTTCGTGACCATTTTCTGGAACATTCATCAACAATAATATAATGAAGAGGTGGTAAGCGAATGGTTCTATACATTTCACCGATTCGATAATCTAGGTCAGGAGTTCTTAACACAGGGCCCGCGGGCGCGAAAACGTCCACGCAGATATCTGTTATTTGATCGCGCCTGTGCCAAATAACTTAAAATACCATTTCAATCCTAAATAATGAGGGAAATCTTTTTATTTTTATCACCATTTTTTAACGTTTCTCATTTGCTATTATTTTAAGTATGATAACGATCATATATCTGACAATCACTCAGTCCACTTAGTATAAAACATTTTTTTTTTAAAGAAAGACACACATTCCCAGGTTACAAATAACCCAACAATGTTTGAAAATCTTCTACTACCACCACAGAAAGCCGAAAATGTTGCTTGTGTTGTGACGGAGGACTTAGCCAACCGAGGAATCGAACATGCGACGCCCGGGTGGAACCCAAGCGCTATGCCCACTCAACCACTGACCGGTCAGTCAAATATATAGTCAAGCATATTTAACATAATATGAGGGTCAGTCAAAAAGTACTGCCTCCTATTTTTTTCTACTTAAATAAAGTTAGTAAAGTGAACATTTTTAATTTAGTCCTATTCTTCAAACCTATTTCTACAATCTACAGCAGTAGTAACTTGTTGTTTCAACAGCACTGCAGTCGCTTACAAAATGGCCGACATCGATGTTTGTATTAGATAGCGTTATGTGATTGATTCTTGACTGTAGAAGGTGAAACGCCCATTCGCATTCATGAAAAACGGAAAAAGCGACACCAAAAAGAGACAAACACATACTTCTTCTTTATAGCCTGCGAGAGAAAGAGATATAATAATCGATCTCCTTTTTGTGTGGTTCTTCGTAATCTCCCCACTCTTGTCTACTTTAGTTTTATGAAGGTATCATTTCCGCCACATGTGAACTGGACAATTATATTTTTTTTATTCATGGATAAGTTATCGTACATACTTTTCTTTACATGCTTTTTGACTGCCAGACTAGGCACATGACAATTTGGGTTTCACCCCAGGAACCATTTATTGGATAACCAACACCTCTGCCATAGAGGGATTTATAATTTATACTTCTGCCACTTCTGGACACACTGACCCCCAAATTCCTACCCACCCCTCATACGCTTTTCTTTCCCAGAATCTCCTCTTTTCCTTTCCTAAAAAGACCCTCCACGCAGCATCCCCAAAGATGACATAGGCCCTGAGGGGAATTATTTTCCTCGGAGCCTCCTGTGTGGGGTCATGTAAAAAAAATATAATTTAGCCTGAAAGAATGAGATGAATTATCGGTCTCCTTTTTGTGCCGTGCTTCGTAGCCTACCAGTCTCCTCTTTGTGCGTTGCTGCGTAGCCTCCCCACTGCTGTCTACTTTAGTTGTCTGAAGTTTACACTTCTACACTATTACCGTGTGTGAACAGCACAATTGTATTTTTTTTGTATCCATGGTATAAGTTTTTGTACATGGTTTTCTTTAAATGATTTTTGACTACAACACTAGGCACATGGACGTGTTAAGGACAATCGAAATTTATTAAAAAAATAATACTATTTAACTATTATCCCCGTAGTAAACCAGTTTCGCAAATTTAGACAAAGAAATGCATTGACAAATAAACTATTACAGAAATATATAAGTTTTGTATTTATAATTTAATTATTGTCTTTTGTAAAAGAAAATCACTTTTTGGCAAGTTAATCTCGACGGGTCAAACCAAAAAACTGTTAAAAACCCCTGATCTACATTGTGTCGAGTGAGTGGATAAATTTATGTGTGTCATATGAGATTGTGAGATCTACCGACCGTAATGCTCTGTCAATAATATCCACCCCGTGCCCGAACCCCAAGCCTCGTGCCCCGTGCCCGTGCCCGCGTGCCCGTCCTCATCTATCCACATTCTGTCATCCCAAGTGTTTGTGAAACGCGTGCTTCGGTACACTCATTCCCCTTTTGTGAACACTCTAGCGCGAGCTTTCACACATGTCCTGATCGATTCTGTTTATTCAAGCAAAACCAGATATGTTTTTTGCTTTCATAACCGGTAGATGTCTTTTTTTTCTATTTGTAGAGTTGGGATTTAAGGGTTTTTATATTTGATAAAAGCTTGCAGACAAATTGCTGTATTTTATTGCTCTGAATATTTGTATGATATTATATCACGTGAGTTTTGCTATCTCGTGTTATACAAACAATATTATTGCATCAGCTCATGCCAATCATTGTTTTATCATATTTATCACATAATTGTTTTACTGCGTGGCCGTACCTGGAATTTCGATATAGCAAATTTAATTTGCATTACATTTCACCAAAATCAAATCGTGAAACAATTTATTTCATCTCTCCGTGGATTTAAATTATTATTAAGAATTAGCGAGTTCCTGGCGTGCGTTGCTACGCCACTTAATAAATAAATTGTTTCTCCCTGCGGGTCCTTTCCCTTTGGTTCCGTTGCCCTTCCGCCTACCCTTCCTCTCCCGCGTCCCCTTCCCCTCACGCGTTTCCACTCCGCCTTCCCTCTCCCCAATCCCCCCTCCCGCTTCCCCCGTCCCGCGAACCCTCCTCCTTAGTTCCCCTCCCCCTTCCCGCATTGGATCCATTCAGTCCCGGTATATTCAGTTTTCAAACAGCTTGCTTGCCACCTATTACAATTTTTTTATACAAGTTTCATAATTCCAGAGCTCACCAGTATATAATATATATATAAATCTTCGCGGGCGTGTTCACAACAACTCACCAAAGTTTCATCGCAATCGGATGAACGGGTTAAAAACGCACAATTTCATGACGCCAGAGCTCACATATAAAAAAAATCATCGCGGGCATGAACACATCAAATCTAAAGTTTCATCGCAATCGGATGAATGGTTTAGCAACTCATAGACATCTCATACATCCCCAAACATATTTTGGTTTTTATATATATCTATAGAGTTTTTTCTTACTAAACATTTGAGATATATTCCACATAATCAGGCGTCTGCCTTATTTTTTAAAGATAAGCTTTAGATATTTGAATTTGAATAGGAGTTGTTGGCTCGAATTAGGGCAGAGGGTACGGAATCCTTTTTAAACGTGGTATTTATGCATGAATGCATAATTTTACCAACTTATTAAACAGTTCAATTTGGGATTAGTTCGCCCCGGTAACCATTTTTTGGATAACCAACCACCATGTCATAGTTTAACCCAAGTGGTTTTCTACATTTGGTGACTTATCAGAAATTTTTATCATGCCCGGATTCACGGGGTGAGGTTTATCTAGATCTCGCGTTTTTCCACCTTTTTACCTCTCCAGCCAGACTATCTCGACCCATCGCTTTGTACCGCATTGGGAGGGATGAATTCAAACGTCCGTCACTCCTGGACATATTTGCCTCCAGATTCCTATCCACCCATCCAACCTTTTTCCTTCCCAGAACTTCCTCTTCTTCCTTTCCCTAAAACCACCCCAAAGATGACACAGGCCCTGAGGGAAATTGTTTTCCTGAAAAGAGGAGAAAAATTCCACAAATAATCAGGCGTCAGGCCTTATTTGTTTTATATAAACTTTAAACATTTGAATTTGAATGCGTGTCGGTACAAATTAGTGCGAAGGATATTCATTTTTAAACGTGGTATTTGTACAAACTTATTGAGCAGGTATAAATAAATCAAAATTATCAAAAAAAAAATATTTACAATTAAAAACCGAGGAGTCAAGCAGTCAAGAGATATGGAAATCCTTGTAATAACACTCTGAATTTCCTTACAAAGCAATAAAAACATGTGAACGTTGCAAACAAATCCGAACATTTAAATTAGGATGAAACATTTTATGATTCACTGTTTTGTTTCAAAATACAACAAAAACTGTCAAACAGTCGCAACTAGCTTTCTCCATATTCGTCCACTTCGGTTAATGGAACCCTTCAAAGTAAAACGGAGTATAATAATTGTGATGAAAGATTTCTCAGCTCTAAAACCCTCGCTCACCTAGTACAAAATAATCAAATGCATTGCATTTTTTTTTTTATTTAATGACAATATAAGATAAAGTAAAATTACACAATGAGTAAAAATACCAAGTTATGTGGTTTGTTTACAGTCCTCCTCACTAGGTTTTCCTGTTCCGAGGCGGACTGTATGTTGCTGAATGGGTGCTGATCTTTATTTCCTCATCTTCTAGTTTCTTGATTATAGATAAACAAAATAAACAATAAGTAAAATAAAAGTATTGGTTTGTTGTCTGCAGGTTGCATTGGAATTACTTCATAATTTTAATGATTTCCTCATCGTCCATTAAGTTGTACGTTTCGTCATCTCAGTTGGACAATGTTCTTTATGATTTTTTTTTCAAAAATGACGTTTGAATGCAAAACCAAAACCAAAAATTTGTTTTGGTCAATTATGTAAACAAAATAATTTTTAACACAATAAATTTTGTATTTTCGTAGACACAACTTGTACGAAGAAATTCTGAATTCAAGCTCCATTTATTTCACAAGATTCAATATTCCTAGTACTTTAGTACTAAACTGCTACGCGTCGAGTGAGGTCGTGTCTTACCAGTAAGTAAATTGCATTGCAAAACGCCAAAGTGCCCTCCTGTGTGATGAGAAAATGCTTCAATTACACGGCAAATAGTCGTAAAGGCGAAGGAATAACACTTCATTTGTAAGTCCACGCAAATTAGTTATTATTATCAATTATTATAATGACTACAATTAATTTTATAATAATACTTCATTGTATTCTTTACCCTTCCCTGTCCATTGTGTAACCGAGTAAGAGTATCTTGTTATCTCAGTCACACCCGTGATGTGAAAGCAGTATTTGGCGAAGAAATTAATAAACCGCCCTACCATATATCTATGACATTCACACACGTACATTCTTTGATTGTCTATCTTTATTACACAGGAATAAAGTTTTGAATTTAGAACTTATACTGAAAACCGCTGAAAACAAAAGAGTGTTGCTTGCTTTCCACATTATATTGTGAGTATGTGAGACTATGGCGAGTCAATATATATAACGTCATTGGCTCGTAAGCAAAAATAACGCAGCTGACTTGAATGAAAATCTTTATATTGCATTTAGAAGGTACAAAGTATCTTATACTTGGGCTGCAATTTATATGAAAGATGGGATCCTTCGGTTGAAATCAAATGTCGCATTGAGTGAGCTCCTGTAACCTTTATCCACAATGAAAAAAAGATGCTGTAGTCATGAGCTCTGATCATACGAATACGAATGGTCAGATGCTACGTGTTTTCGGTATTATTTCATGGAATGAAAGCATGAACGCTTACTGAAGAACTGATAAGGCGACGATCTACAGAAGAATACTCAAAATAAGCTGGATGGACAGAGTTACGAATGAAAATATTATGGTTCGGATAAATAAAGGAAAAGAAGTTATTAAATAATAAAAATCCTAAAACTTCAATATCTTGAACATGTTATGAGACATGGAAATGACATAATGCAGGGAAAGATTGCCGGAAGACGTTGTCCTGTAAGAAGGAGAACATCATGGCTGAAAAATCTGAGACATCAGTGTAGCCAGTCTACTGTAGTGCTGTTCCGGGCTGCAGTAAACGAAGTCCGCATAGCCAACCAACATGATAGCCTATGTCCGTTAAATGGACAGGGCACAAGAAGTAGAAGATGAAGGTGTCATATTTTGATAGAAATATTTAAATGGGACGTGGCCCTAGCTTGGAATTGCTCTAGGGAAATATATTTAGAATCTTATGCAATGAATTATAATGCTGGTTGCATTCGATTCTTACTGCATGTTTAGATATGCTAGAAAATGGTAACTATACGTCATATTTAAATATTTTTCTTTAAAATATGTTCAATAAAATATCTTACTCAAGATTCAACCTCAAAATCAGAAATTGTTAAATAGGTAACGAGAAATCGTCTTTTGTCGACACCTCATATCTCAGAACAATGTAATCTGAAGTTATAACCCTGTTGAACTGAGGTGACGATTTGGAACTTGAAGTAATTATATATTATTACTTTAATTCTTAAACTATTTCGTATGAGCGTGATAATCCGCTAGAAGGCATTCTAAGTAAGCGTAAAAACCAAAGTATAAAATTGTTTATCAAAATAAAACTTAATTAGGGTTCGTGACAAATTTCACGTGATACAAAAACTGTTCAAGCTATGAAAAACTCACTTTCGCATAGATTTATGCTACGAACGCAAACATATTTTTAATTTTCTCACCGTGTCGCGTCGTATTAAAACTGTTAATTAAACTTTTAATTTCAACACGTTTTCTAAACCAGTAAGCAACTGAGTTTTGACATTTTATTACTAACACTTATGTAAAAAAAATTTAACATTATTTATCAAATGTAAAAGCCCCTTGGGCGTAAAAAAGAGTAAAAAAAAAAACTAAAATAAAACTTTGTCATGCCGGTAAAAGTGCCTACTCGTAAATACAATAAAAGAACAGGACATTACTTCTTCATGCTATTGTTGTCCTTCTTAAAAAAGGTCCTTATCAATATTTTCCCAACTGAAAGAAATAACAAAATCACCCATAAAAGAAATGTCTATCAACTTTGACGGCTTCCGAGGTCGAGTTAAGGCTCTAGACTAGCAATCCGAAGGTCATGGGTTCAAATCCCGGCGTGCGCAAGTAAATTTTATTTTATTGAAATGCATTATTTAACAATTTAACCATTTGAAATCATATAAGGTATATTTGCGGCACGCTCCGGAATGGAAGATACTCTCAGTATCAGTATTAGCAAGAACACCATTCAGAATTCAAAAATGCTTGAAATGACTTTTATCTGTGTTTGATAGCCGGGTACTTTCCCACTTTTCTCTTCCCAATCTCGTTCCCTTCCCCTCTCCCTTAAACCTTCAGCCCCACAACATACCCAATTGGAATACAACATACCCATTCACATTAATACATCGTATCGTCTGTTATTCTGACTTTAGACTCTTTTTTACATGAGCTCCACACAGAAGGCCCTAAGGAAAATAATTTCCCTCAGGGCCTATGTCATCTTTGGGGAAGCTGTGTTGAGATTTTTTTAAGGAAATGAAGGAGAGGAGAGTTCTGGGAAAGAAAAGAGTTTAAGGGGTGGGTAGGAATCTGTCATCTGCCCCCAAGACCTAGACAAACCTTACCCCATGACCTCAGGTACCACTGCTAAATCACCAAACGAAGCGAACCACTTGGGGTGACCTATGGCAGAGGTGTTGGTTATCCAATAAAGGTTCCCGGGGCGGCGGTACCCATTCCCGCCTCCCAAATTTAAATGGCCTGAATCAAGTATTTGGTTCACTTGATCATGCCATGTTTATCTCAAATATCCCCGACTTGTTGTACCATTCTCGTTCGATTCATAAATTCTCCTTACTCTCCATTATTCGTTCATTCGCTCTACACGCACGTCTCAAGAATCTCATCTCTCTAGCATTGAAATTACTTAGAAAAATATTTTATTTGCCATCGAGAAATACATTTTCCTTTCAAAAAAAATAAAGATGTCAGAACCCTTTACAATGTTAGATTTCAGGTTTTATAGTTTGAGATCAACGCGTTCCTATACTTAGGTTATAGATTATGAGTTATGTGAAAGATATCACTATTTTATGGCGAAAAAGTGCAGAGAAATCCCATAAAAGCGAAGATATATGTGAAGACTTTATGAAAGCATGATTTTATCTTGGAGGGAGACAACGCCACGGGTCACACGCTTTATTAAGGGCTGTGAAAGCATTAAGTGATAAATTAAGTATTTCCTGACCTTATACCAGCACTTAATCTGATAATTACTTAATAATCATAATAATTGGATGTTCTGAATAGCGCTGTCTTTGTAAAAAATCACCTCAAGGTGCATAATCCCATCAACATCAATATTATGTAAGAAAAAAATTATTTCTTTGTCATTTAAGTATATTTTTTTGTTGTAGGTGCCCACCTATCCGCTAGAACTCCGTCGTTTTTTTTAAAGTGGAAACATCTTTAGCACCGTTATGATTTGAAACTCTATGAAACGAAAAAGTGACACTTAAGAGACACGAACACATACAACTATAGGATTTAGTCTGCGAGAGAATGAGATGGAATAATCGGTCTCCTCTTTGAGCGGTGCTCCCCACTCTTGTCTACTTTAGTTTTTTGAAGGTGTCACATCTACCGCATGTTAATTGCACACTGCAATGCTGCAACTGCAACTGCTCAGGAGACCCTGACGGAAAAATATCCTAAAGGCCTTTGTGATCGGGGATGCTGTGTGGGGAAAATTCTGAAAAGGAAAAACAAGTTATGAGGAATAGGTATGAATCTGAGGGTCAGTGTCCAGGAGTGACGAACGTGTGAATCCATCCCTCCCACTGCGGTGCAAATCAATAGATCAATAGAGCCCGGCTGGATAAATCTAGCTACGACGTAGCGCAGCGGTAAGACGCTTGACTCGCGCACCGAAGGTCGCGGGATCAAATCCCGGCGTGGCAAATAAATTTTATTTGATTAATTTGTGTTATTTCACAATTTATTCATTTAAAATAATATATAGTATCTGTATTTGCGGCACGTTCCAGAGTGGAAGATACTCTCTGTATCGCCCTGATGTAAGACCACCATTCAGAATTGAAACGTTGCTTGAAACGGCATTAGCCGTGTTTGGTGACCAGATCTGAACAGCCATGTACTTCCCCACCTTCCTCTCCCCTATCACCTTCCCCTCTCCACTACCCTCAGCCTCACAACATACCCCAATTAGGGATGCCATAGTCTCACTGGCTTCAGACGGGTGCAGTTGGGACTCTTGTGAGGTATTCATGTAAAAAAAAAGCTTAACTCTGTTATGCTCTCCTGATCCGGCCTCCCACGCACTTGGCGGGCAACGCAACGCCACCAAGACCTAAATAAACCTCACCCCATAAACCCCGTGATAAATGTAAAAATATTCCCTTGCAGCTAATGTGAGTATAATATGTTTTCTCCTCGATAAAAATAAATTATATTAAAAACCTCCTTTTAAAATATTGCTAATTACTGCCTTGAAAATGTGCTCATGGAATTATACACCCCAAACTTTATTACCGCCCTGAACTTGGTATGATCCAGATATAACTATTACTTTACAATGACGGTAAGCGAAATAATTAAGTAAAACAAACGTGCGACAGAGAACGGTGTCGATGGAGAGGCATACTGCTTTTTTGACGTTAAACTACTCTATTGCGACGATTTCTGTACAAACGGCAGGTCGCTGAAATTGGTGATCCAAAACCTTAAATTATTATAACCCAAAAACTTCTTAAAGCATTCTCAAGCAAAGACTCGCAGTTCACTTCCGCACCATCAATTAAAAGACTTGTCACTGAAGGTGATGGAATTTTAAAAAATCCTAGTATCCTCGAAATTGCGAACATCCTTCGTGTACAAAATTTATACATTATCAACTAATTTGTAAAGCAAATGATTTTTGTTCGCCGTGTTATAAAATTTAAATAGCCATTAATTATTTTTTTAGATTTTTCTTTTATACCTTAACCACAAAGATTATAAAGCATAAACTGTATGCTCTGTAGAAGCAAAGGCCTTAATAGAATTTTAATCTGGAATTAAAACCTTATAAAGAAAATAATTAAGAAAATTTATAGACAAGTTTCAAATATACTAACCAGCTACGTGTAAGGGCTTAAGTAATTTGCAGACGTATTAACGTACAAAGTTCGTTAATTTTATTACAAAATATGTTACTTTTTCTGAGCATTAAAAAATATCAATGAAGCAAGATTTCACAAATATAAAGCGTGTTATAAAATTCACATATTTAAAAGAATTATTACTAATCAAATTTTCACGTCAATCAATGGAGTCGGTGTTACAGAACTGTATATTGTATCAGTTAGTAGGTGTATGTAATTGTGAATAAAGCAAGAAGTGCACGCGAGACAAAGTAGCGTGGTATTCCCTAATATCTGCCTATCTCTGCAGATAATAGCAATTGAAAAGATTGTTGATTTATCTTCTTTATACGTCACCTTCATTCAGGAAAATAATATATCTCAGGGCAACATCATCTTTGTGGATGATGTGTAAATGATTTTTTTTATGAAAGAAAGGAGAGGAAGTTCAGGGGAAAGGGGAAGCTATGAGGGGAGTGGGTAGGAATCTGGGGGTTAGTGTGTGCAAGAGAGAAAAGGATGTATGAATCCATCCCTCCCATTTCGGATCAAAGCAATGTTACCTACTGGAGAGGTCGAAGGGTTTCCCTCAAATCATCTGTCCCTTTCCGGCCCGCCACGTAGTCGTTAGGAAAACGCAACCACTGCCAATACCTAGACAAACCTTACTCCATGATCCCGGGCACCCCTGCCAAAGTCACCAAACGTGGCGAACCACTTAGGGTGACCTATGGCAGAGGTGTTGGTTATCCAATAAATGGTTCCCGGGGCGGCTGTACCAGTACCCGCTTGCCAATTTGATTAGTTGACGAAACATTTTACCTACTACTTTACCGGTTCGAATTTAAGCTCGGTGATGTGAAGTCGATTGTCATAAAAATATATTATGATTTTAGATTTTCATAGCCAAAAGAATTAGAGTGATTTATTTTTGGGCTACCTCCTTCTTTAGTCAACGTTTCGGACAGCTTTACAACGTCCGTCATCACACTCATCTGCCCTGATAATGGACACTGCAAACTTTGGCTAAAGTAGGAAATAGAGCAACGCGGCATGATAACCCAAAAATAAATCATTTTAAAATATATACCTAGCTATTTTTTCCTAAACCTATAAATCAAGAAGAAAATAGAAAGGAAAATAAGTAACCGGCTAAACATCGCTGCGTAACTTTCGAATTCCCAAAGGAATTTAGAATTTCTAAGGAATGTGCGACGCACCCAAAGGTTCGTGGAAAATGAATAAAACAAATATTTTCTAAAAACCTTGGACGTGGCGGCCTACAAAAGGAAATTCTTATAGGGATAAGAAGACAATAGAATCATACGAAAAAGTCGGACAGGTACAAAAAAAAGAGCACAGTAGAAACCCTATTATTATATTAACGAAAATCTGATGACCGGTCAGTGGCTGAGTGGGCATCGCATTTGGGTCCCACCCAAGCGTCGCGTGTTCGATTCCTTGGCTGGCTAAGTCCTCAATCACGACACAAGCAACATTTTCCACATACTGTAGTGGTAGTAGGAGATGTCTGGTTATTCGTAACCCAGGAATGTTTGTATTTCTTTTACAAAAAAAACCTATTCTCTATAAACGCATTCCTGGTTTTAGTCACATACTACAACCGACGCTTTCATTCTCACTCACAAAAGGGTTATTGACTTCTTTGTATAATAAATTAGTTGCAAAATAATATAGATTAAATGAGTTATTTGCCTTTAAATAATTATATTTAATCAACGGTACATCTACGCGCGCATTTGTCTGTGCCCGTGTTATCAGTTTAGTATTTATATTATATTAACTTATGTACATACTTATGTTGTAATTAACATTTAATCGCATATCGTATTATATACTTGAGAATAACTCATTTTCGTAAATACGATATACATACTTGCTTTTTTATATTAACCCCGCACAAAAATAATTTCCTCGGAGCGAATATCAACTTTGGGGTTGCTGTATGGAAGTTATTTTTGGGGAAAGTAAGGAGTGAACGAGGCCCTTATTTAATGAAAGAGAAAATGCAAAGGTCAGAAAATAATTCCACAGGCGAGCTGTTAAATACAAGAACGAGTCATACAAACGACCCGTTCTCGTGTAGCGGTAAACTATTACCGCAAAACTTATACAGAAAATTTCTAATGTGGTGCGTATTTATGAAAACATAGATCTTGAAAATCTATACCTTTTATTAGAGTTCACCTTATTTACAATGAACCCAGCACGATTTAATCACTAATTTTTAATTATGTTACAGTTTTATCAATAATCGTGACTTAGTTTGCCGTAAAGATTTAATCACTGGGTTAAATAAAATTTTACACGCCGAATAATGCAGTCAAAGAATACAAACTAAGAAGAGGGTGTGAGGGGTGGGTGGGAATCTGGGGGTCAATGTGTCTAGGAGTGACGGACGTACGAATCCATCCCTCCAACTGCGGTGCATGGCGATGGGTCGAGAGAGACCAGCCGCCAAGACCTAGACAAACTTCACTC
Source organism: Limnephilus lunatus (assembly GCA_917563855.2). NCBI lineage: Eukaryota > Metazoa > Arthropoda > Insecta > Trichoptera > Limnephilidae > Limnephilus > Limnephilus lunatus. The sequence goes on along the minus strand of OU830597.1, from coordinate 79,270,560 downwards.
ATGAACCAGGGCACCCCTGCTAAGTCACCAAACATAGCGAACCACTTGGGGTCACCTAGGCAGGGGTGTTGGTTATCCATATCCACCTCCAAAATTAAGTAAAGGAAGTTACAATTTAATCATTTTCATATGTTTATGGTATGATATGCAATCCTTTTTTGCAAAAGAAATCCACAACTTCCGTTCAATACTCTCATCATTTATTGATTGGTACTGTATTTTGTCATACTATCATATATTACAAGTATGTATTTTGTACGAGACCTCTAGGCCTGCACAAAAACTGTAGACAATAAGCGCCGGCACACATAGACGCCCGACAATCTAAATGTCTTGATAGAGATGTGTTTTCTGCTTGACAGCTGTTAAAGTTCCGTAGCATGTTCACTAGCTTCTGTGCTGGACGGGCATCTTCTGCCGCGTATTGAGGTGGAGTGGTATTGCGTCTTCTACCGTGCACTGTGAGATGAAATACTCTTGCATCGGGGCATGTAGGCTGCGATGGACGCTGGTTGCTAGTAAAAAAGACGGGCTGCGCCCCAGATGGTGTATGTTATCGTGGATTGCTGCATATCTAGCACCAGCATCAAATGGGGGGTGGTCGCAGCAACTCACATGTTGATTGGCTTCAGGGTAATCGGTCTGCATTCTTTTGGGCGTGGTGGGACTGGTGGGGTGGTCGCAGCCACTCACATGTTGATTGGCTTCAGGGTAATCGGTCTGCTTTTATTAAGCGTGGCGGGACTGCTGGGGTGGTCGCAGCCACTCACATGTTGATTGGCTTCAGGGTAATTGGTCTACATTCTATTGGGCGTGCTGCGGGTGCATAGCACGCCTCTCTAAATGGTGTCATCATTTGACAGACATGGCGTCATCATCAGGTAGATCTGCATTCTATTAGGCGTGGTGGGAGTCCTTATCATGTATCTTGCTCAGGCGTTATCATCAGGGCAGAGAGATGCAAGGCTCGATGCAAGGGGCCCCAGGCTAGCAGCCCGGAGCAAGATGGCCAGGGGTAGCACAGCGACTTCAAGGCTTGGTAAGAATCAGCAAGTTCAAAGGAGCCCGAGGATGGCCATGGGGCTCAGGCGTCAGAGTTTTGTAGGTTTTATCCCTTCGGGTGCTTGAATGCGAGACTGGCGTCTTGAATCGAGTAAGTTCTGTAGAGGTACTGCCACAATAACTGATGACTGGTGACTGAATCAAGTGGCGAACCCGATGGCAAATCAGGTAGGTGCTTTGCAAAGATGTTGCTACGATTACTGACGGTGAATGACTGAATGAAGCTGCCACTTTGGTACAGTCTTTTATGGTAAGGTGTTGTTTACGTCTGTTTGGCAGGCGCCAGTGCACGTGTTGTTTACGTCTTCTTCTTTACCCAGGTGGCCGTGCCCAATTGCGATGGCAGGTGTTGTTTACGTCTGTTCGGCAGGCGCCAATGCACGTGTTGTTTACGTTTTCTTCCTTGCCCAGGTGGCCGTGCATGTGTTGTTTACGTCTGTTTGGCAGGCGCCAGTGCACGTGTTGTTTACGTCTTCTTCTTTACCCAGGTGGCCGTGCCCAATTGCGATGGCAGGTGTTGTTTACGTCTGTTCGGCAGGCGCCAATGCACGTGTTGTTTACGTTTTCTTCCTTGCCCAGGTGGCCGTGCATGTGTTGTTTACGTCTGTTCGGCAGGCGCCAATGCACGTGTTGTTTACGTCGTCATGTTTATGCCTGCCTAATTATCCCAGGTGGCCGGCGCAAGTATCTTCTTTGGGCTTATGAATTATTTCACGTTGGAAACGTTGTGACATCAATATTTTCGCACCGTCTAAAATGCAGAATTTGTCTTCAATAATAATGCAAGAAGAATTTTGATTTATTTCATCTAGATTGCATAAAACGTTCGATACATTCTCCTCCCCGTGCAGTCGTGGCTGCACCCAGCTATTTTGTCGAACGTGTCAGTCCTCAGCGGTGATCCCGCCTCTAGAGCTGGCAGTGGCTGAGGTCGGGGTGACTTGTGTTTCAGATGTGGTTGCCGGGGCGGGAAGGATAACGGCGAGTTTGATATATGCATTCTTCACTGGCTTGGCAGGAGTGAATGGGCGTCAGCGGATAGTCATCACATCATGTATTGTGAGGTCGTTGATGTGTGCGTGGGTGATCTGTTGTTTACAAAATTTGAGCAGGGTGATTTCCTGGTCACGTTTTCATTGAGTGTGATGATAAGGGGTCGTTTCATGAATCTTATTAACCTCTTCCAGGCTTCCCCTTGTGAGGTATTAATGGTGGTAAACAATACCAATTGATGAATGGCATTTCTAGGGAATTGCGCGTCTGTGTTCTGGCTTTAGTGCCACTAAGGCGTTTTTCATCTCGGTTTAATTTGTCCCTTGTGATGGGGCTGCGGGCTCCTCCCCGTATGAGGAAACATTGGAGAGTATCACTGTTTTGGCATTGGTGCAGGGTTTGCTGGCCTTGGCTGCGCCGATGAGAAGTACTATTGTTCTGGCAGTGGCACTGCTGGGGCAGGGCTTGCTGGCTTTGGCTGCGGTTATGAGGAGCACCACTGTTCTGGCAGTGGCACTGCTGGGGCAGGGCCAGCTTGCCTTGGCTACACTGCTAAGGATCACCACAGTTCTGACTGTGCTGCAGTTCTGTCAGTGGTTGCAAGGTAGAGCTGGAATTAAAATTAGAAAATGGAATTAGAATTAGCCTTGCTGGCCTGCGGTTGAGTGGTGTATCTCGTTGCAAACTTGTTGGGAAGTTGGCTAGTTGGTGCCATTACTTGAGTTGCCTATCTCGTCACAAACAAGTTGGGAGGTGGGCCAGCCGGTGCCAGTACTTGAGTTGCATATCTCGTCGCAAACAAGTTGGGAGGTGGGCCAGCTCATACCAGTACTTGAGTCGCTGAATATCCGATACCGGCATCCAAGGCCAGTTGCAGCAAACTCGTGAGCGGGTTGGCTGGCCAATTTGTGCATACTGGGATAAAAAATATAAAGGAATAACTTATCATGAAAAATGGGATGGCAGGACGCAGCCCAGGGTAGTGTGGGACTGCTAATCCTGGCAGGTTGGTGATCAGCTTGACGTAGAGTCGCAGCGTTTAGGGCCGCGAACAGGTCAGCAATCTGCTTTGCGTGGCAGGCTAGCTGTTGTACTCTCTGTTAGGGCTTGCTTCTGGCAATGCGGAGTTCTTCTGCCATTATTGAGATGATCTAAACCAGTGCGTCGGTGTCACGCTGCAACCATTCTTGGGTGTGCTGAGTGTGCCGGATTAAGTCTCATCGGCAACCATCTCCAGTGGGGTTTGTTTTGTCAGTTCATCTATCTCATCAGTCTGTTTGCTATGAAGGTAAAGTAAGCGCGAGGTCAGTGCGCAGCCAGCATATCACATTGCGAAATCCATCCAGAGGCAGACGCGGTATATTTTAACCTGACTCTCTTTTCTTATGGTGTGAGCTAGTCTTTTCGCGCGAGATGTTTCAATGCGCACTGGTGGTTGTCTGGTAGCGTGGCTCAGGTACGTCATTACAAGTTATTTTCCCACTCCAGTGGAGGGGGCGAGTGGTTGTATTTATCAGGCAGATGGCATGTTTGTCTTTTGTATTGATTCTGACCGAGGAAGTTATGCCGAGGGAGCCAACGGCAACGTTTAATATTGCTAACTCCCTAGGCGGCCGTCCGCAGCTGACTCGATTTTTAGAGCCAGTGTGGTAGCTGTGCTGTTACCGCGGGGGACGGCACCTCCATGGGCAATCCAGTCAAGTGCGGTCCGTGATACTATCCGTGAAGAATCTTGGTTTTCTCGCACCTCTCGGAAGAGAATTAGATGGGCGTTGTCTTGCCCTATTAATAGCTTCGGGGTAGGTGTCGTCGTACGGCTGTAATGCGTGGCGTTGTGGCACGCTTGTCGGGTTTGTATGGAGCGACTATCTGTTTTTGTCAAGTATCTGTTATTTATCATTTGAAAGTTATTTATCCCAGGTGAATTGCCTGGGTCCGCTGCGCACTGGAAATTGATTTTCCTTGCATTGGGAAATGTACCACTGCTAGGTACGCCGGGTGTTCAATCGAGGACGCTGTGCGTGGCCCAGTAAAGTTGGAAGTGCGGCTAGCATATGCGGCAGGCTGCGTTTCGGGTGTCATGTGGACTTGAGTTGCTGAATATCCGGCACCAGCATCCAGGGCTAGGACGGTCGCAGCAAACTCGCGAACCTGTTGGCTGGCCGTTATGTGGTCGTGAGCTGCTGAATATCCGGCACCAGTGTCCAGGGCTGGGACGGTCGCAGCAAACTCGCGAACCGGATGGCTGGCCGTTATGTGGTCGTGAGCTGCTGAATATCCGGCACCAACATCCATTGCTGGGACGGTCGCAGCAAACTCGCGAACCGGTTGGCTGGCCGTTATGTGGTCGTGAGCTGCTGAATATCCGGCACCAGTATCCAGGGCTGGGACGGTTGCAGTAAACTCGCGAACCGGATGGCTGGCCGTTATGTGGTCGTGAGCTGCTGAATATCCGGCACCAGCATCCATTGCTGGGACGGTCGCAGCAAACTCGCGAACCGGTTGGCTGGCCGTTATGTGTGCATTTGAGGTGTGCACTGGGCGTCTTGGATGAGTTCGTGGTCTTGCAGCCGCTGCCAAGCGATGGTATCTCTACTAAGGCGTGATGTGTAGATCCGGCTCGAAGGACCAATTTGTACGAGACCTCTAGGCCTGCACAAAAACTGTAGACAATAAGCGCCGGCACACATAGACGCCCGACAATCTAAATGTCTTGATAGAGATGTGTTTTCTGCTTGACAGCTGTTAAAGTTCCGTAGCATGTTCACTAGCTTCTGTGCTGGACGGGCATCTTCTGCCGCGTATTGAGGTGGAGTGGTATTGCGTCTTCTACCGTGCACTGTGAGATGAAATACTCTTGCATCGGGGCATGTAGGCTGCGATGGACGCTGGTTGCTAGTAAAAAAGACGGGCTGCGCCCCAGATGGTGTATGTTATCGTGGATTGCTGCATATCTAGCACCAGCATCAAATGGGGGGTGGTCGCAGCAACTCACATGTTGATTGGCTTCAGGGTAATCGGTCTGCATTCTTTTGGGCGTGGTGGGACTGGTGGGGTGGTCGCAGCCACTCACATGTTGATTGGCTTCAGGGTAATCGGTCTGCTTTTATTAAGCGTGGCGGGACTGCTGGGGTGGTCGCAGCCACTCACATGTTGATTGGCTTCAGGGTAATTGGTCTACATTCTATTGGGCGTGCTGCGGGTGCATAGCACGCCTCTCTAAATGGTGTCATCATTTGACAGACATGGCGTCATCATCAGGTAGATCTGCATTCTATTAGGCGTGGTGGGAGTCCTTATCATGTATCTTGCTCAGGCGTTATCATCAGGGCAGAGAGATGCAAGGCTCGATGCAAGGGGCCCCAGGCTAGCAGCCCGGAGCAAGATGGCCAGGGGTAGCACAGCGACTTCAAGGCTTGGTAAGAATCAGCAAGTTCAAAGGAGCCCGAGGATGGCCATGGGGCTCAGGCGTCAGAGTTTTGTAGGTTTTATCCCTTCGGGTGCTTGAATGCGAGACTGGCGTCTTGAATCGAGTAAGTTCTGTAGAGGTACTGCCACAATAACTGATGACTGGTGACTGAATCAAGTGGCGAACCCGATGGCAAATCAGGTAGGTGCTTTGCAAAGATGTTGCTACGATTACTGACGGTGAATGACTGAATGAAGCTGCCACTTTGGTACAGTCTTTTATGGTAAGGTGTTGTTTACGTCTGTTTGGCAGGCGCCAGTGCACGTGTTGTTTACGTCTTCTTCTTTACCCAGGTGGCCGTGCCCAATTGCGATGGCAGGTGTTGTTTACGTCTGTTCGGCAGGCGCCAATGCACGTGTTGTTTACGTTTTCTTCCTTGCCCAGGTGGCCGTGCATGTGTTGTTTACGTCTGTTTGGCAGGCGCCAGTGCACGTGTTGTTTACGTCTTCTTCTTTACCCAGGTGGCCGTGCCCAATTGCGATGGCAGGTGTTGTTTACGTCTGTTCGGCAGGCGCCAATGCACGTGTTGTTTACGTTTTCTTCCTTGCCCAGGTGGCCGTGCATGTGTTGTTTACGTCTGTTCGGCAGGCGCCAATGCACGTGTTGTTTACGTCGTCATGTTTATGCCTGCCTAATTATCCCAGGTGGCCGGCGCAAGTATCTTCTTTGGGCTTATGAATTATTTCACGTTGGAAACGTTGTGACATCAATATTTTCGCACCGTCTAAAATGCAGAATTTGTCTTCAATAATAATGCAAGAAGAATTTTGATTTATTTCATCTAGATTGCATAAAACGTTCGATACATATTTTATACGAATGATAGCTTGGCTTAATATGTATTTAAACCCACATAATCGCACGAGAAAAAAAAACAGAACATTCCACGACTACTCTAAGGGCCATTGTTCCCAACTTTTCGATCGACCAATCTGAGTCTGCAATCAGCTAAGCGATTTCTAAGTATTTTAAAAGTAACGCTCGATTCGCGTTGTTTCAAAATATTTTATCGTTGATTATCTTAAGTTAAGTGACCCCGCCCACTTTCATAGGTATCAAGGTAAAACATTCGATGTTAAATTAATATTAAAGCGTTATTATTGTATTTATTATTAATACAAATACAATTTCTTTTAAATACTGTTATCCGTAAACTGGCATTTTACATTATGTAAACAAACGTTCAATATATTAAAAATAAAGTTACAGCTCGTCCTTTATTTGACCGACCTTGACCGTCGTCGGTACCTCGTGGCGTTAGTGACACTTTTTATAACTTTGCTTTGCTCAGTCGAGCTTAATTTAAGTGTCCGGCTTCCTTAGACTAAGCGATGCTTAAACAGTGTTGAACCTTAGTTTCGGCTTATCAGTTGATTAGTGGGATTAGGAACAGCGGCCGTAAGCCACTGAGCAACTTCGGACAACTTCGGACCGCTATGTAATGTTGTAACCATTTAATAAAATTATCTTTGTAAACTTAATACTATCGATTTTTTTTTTCGAATAGACTTTTAGATTGGGAATGTAAAGGAGGATGACTATTACATAAAATAAATTGAAGCAATGAATATGTTTTTCAAGAAAATAAAAAGGCTGATAAAAACGACATTTAAAGTTGTTTGATAGTGCAATTGCAAAAACGTCCGGCCGGCGAGTGGGAGGTTTTTAATTCATCAAATATTTCAAGTTAATTTTCATGTTTCATGAATCCGTCATTTTTTTAAAAAATAACCCGTCCTTATAGCCCGCGCACACAGAGAGCGAGCGGTCAGGAGTTCCGAGTTCCGCGTTCGGCGTTCATTAGAATGTACCGAGTCTATAACAACAACGTACACAGCGGGCTGTCAGACCGCGGCGGTCAAAGCGGAACGTCGCGTTCGAAGAGTTCTTTTCCCGCCGAAACAGAGAACGCCGACAGAATATTTCGAAAACATATCATATTCGTTACATAATTCGATTATCAAATGAACCTTTCGTATATTTTGTTATTATTTCTAAATACTCTAATGTATTTTCTTATCCTTAATAAATAAATACGTACCTTCAAAATACAGCCAGCCTTTCTTTTGATGAAACACAGTTCCTCCAGTTAGTATTTTGTTTTTTTTGATATCTGGTTTTAGGATATTATACAATTCATTAAAACTATTAAATAAATATAAAATCGTTGTTCATCTTTAAGTAAATCCTGAAAAATACTACTAAATTCGCCTTGTTCTTCTCGCGTTGTGTAGATTGGGTGCACCCAATACTTCCTTTTCTTTTTAGAAGCTGCTAAGCTCCACAAGAGCAATAATTCTTCATCGGATGATGAACTTTCTAGTGACATGTTGCATGTGCAAAGATCCAAACGAAACTAGAACGCGAAAATTTGAACTCCGCTTGTGTGCGTTGGAACTCTTGAGCGGTCAACGTTCACTAGAACGTAGAACTCTGACCGCTCTCGCGAACTATAAAGGTACATTTAAAAAAAAAATATTTTCCGTACACGTTCTAATTCGTGTGGTTGGAGTTTTTATTAATATTGAATTATTCCAGAAAATTTAAAACTGTAAATTTAACCAAGTACAACAACTGCGAGTTTTGCTTTATATTTGTGTGCTAACTATTATTTGATCAAAGCAATGTTTCTATAGCAACTGCAGAAAACTGCACCAACTATGCTAATTAATCCTTCAGGCCCCTAAATAAACAAATTGTTTGCGAAACTGCAACATTAAACAACCAGTTTCTCTAAGCTTTGTTAACCAGTTCACCAGGGCCGGCACATGATAGACGCAACTGCAGCAGTATGTTCTGGGCTCTGACTTACCAAGGATCCAAAGTGGAGTCCATTACATGCGTGTCAGGGGTCAACAGCCCCGTTTACTCTTAAATATTTATCAGAAATATTATGCAGCAACTCGCGCCTCGTGTGTTCGACCGCTCGCTGAGCGGCTTACATGTGTGCGCGTCGCGCAGGTGGGCGGGCTCCGAACACGGTATTCTTTTTTACAAGCTTACCCTCTCCTTTTCAAACGTGCTATGTCCATTTTGATACCATTTGCAACGACGTATCTAAGAGAGTTCAGGTTTTCGGTTCTGGTCAATTAAAACTAAAAATCGTGATCGATTTGATGTCAAAGATGACATGCGCCTTGCCTTATTGAAGACGATACCTCAATTTAACGAGCTCACTGAGTGCAAACAACGGCAGCCTTATCATTAATCTTGTTTTGATAAGATTTGGGTTAAGTTTTAATGTAAACTAACCTACTACCTACCTTTGCAAAAAAAACTAATAAAGGTGATTTTTGAAAAGTGCCGTTTTTTTTACCTACAATTTTCTCCGTGGTTATTTTGAAGTTCTGAAAGTGGACCATGGTTAGAAAAAAATTTCAACCACTGCTTTACGCCTATTACAGCGTCCTTGAGGTTTTTACAAGTGACAGGCGCTACACAGTTTCATTTTGAATTAACTTACATCCAGTTTCACTTTGAATTAACTCCTACTTTTCAAAGTAGGTAGGTACTGACTTATTTAAATGCCTATTATTAAATTATTTTGCCTGAAAATTCCGAATTAGACCTTTAATAAAATTTTTAATCAAAATTTATATCTTTTTAGTCGGTGCCGCGATCCAAATCTTAAATACAATAATATAAGCGTCTAACACAAAAACGTGTTAAAATAGGGATATGATAACTTGTGGGATTTGTAAAACTGAAAGTATTTATAAAATATTAAAATAGGGATTTGATAAATTGTGAGATTTGTAAAACTGAAAGTATTTATATAATATTGAAAGTATTTATAAAAATTTGCTGATAAAGGTGGTCTGAGGTACGAAATGTCATTGGAGGTGCTAGTGAAAATATTCGTTACTGTAATATTCTGTACCTAAATACAGAATGGACCTTTAAAAATTGCTTTTCGAAAATAAGAAATTTTGGAAATTTGGCAGCCGGGTTCAGGGTATCAGAAATTTCTCCTTTCGATCCTAAAAGAGTGGCTCGGAAAATTTCTCATAAAAAAGACGACTCTGAAGCGATCGGCATAGACCAATCTTCGACAGAAGGCTTCACGTCTCTACTGGAGGATGCTAGATCGATTATTAATGTAAAAACAATCAATAAAAAATTTAAACGAACGATTCAAATGTAGTATTATTATAATTAATAAAAAGTAAATGAAATTCTGATTATAGATAGGCAGGTACCTACATTATCGCTCGTCTGACCAATCAGTTGCAATTTTAAAAATGACTCTTAAATTGAAAGTAGGTGTATCCAAGTTCTATATACCACTTCTAACGTTTTTTTGGAGAGATTTCACGTGGTTCAAGATGTCAGTAGAGACGCAACATGATGAAGCAAAATGTTAAAGGTACGACTCCGAATTCAGCGGCAGACCTGCGGTGGCAGACCGCAGACTTAATACAAGACATGATAATAATAATAATAACGTTTAGTATGTCTGCAGTCTGCCGCTGCTGTTTGCAGTCTGCTGCCAACCTTGGAATCATACCATATCTTGAAAACTGATTTTATTGACATGCATCAGCTATATCACACTAGCAAGCAGTCGTCATATATTATTGTAATGGTCCTCCTGCTGAGAGCTGCATCGTAACTCTCTTTCTGATACAAACGTCGTTTATGATAAAGAGGGAGTTAAAACAGAGCTAACAGAGAGGTAGGCCAATATTTTATGCCCCATTCGAAGCGGTGCTTGGCTAACCTCACTCACTAACTCTTGAATGTAATAAATAATGAGTGAACATAAATAGTAGGTATGAAGCACGACAGATTAATAATGGCTGCCACCCTTCGTGTCACGAACAAGCGTACCATGCTTAGTGAAAAATTAATGACTTTCGATCTAGACGCATACCAACTGCTTTCTCAAATTTAACAGTGCCAAAAAAGTTACTGTGGTTGGTTAGCTTCTACAAAGGGTACGTTTTGGTGCGGTGAATAAACTGCTTAATGCGCCAAATGTGCCATTGGTTTAAATTTTGGACGACCTCCGTAGTCCAGTGGCTAAGACTCTTGACTCACAATCCGGATTAATTTGTGTTATTTCACAATTATTTCATTTAAAAAAAAAAATTATGTATCCTATAGTATTTTTGCGGCACCTTCCAGAGTGGAAGATACTATCAGTATCGCCCTGGTGTAAGACCACCATTCAGAATTGAAACGTTGCTTGAAAATGGCTTTAGCCCTGTTTGGTGACCAGATCTGAATAGCCAGGTACTTCCCAACCTTCCTCTTCCCCACCTCCTTCCCATCCCCACTACCTTAAGCCTCACAACATACCCCAATTGGGGATGCCATAGTCTCACTGGCTCCAGACGGGAGCAGTTGAGATTCTTGTGCGGTTTACTGTAAAAAAAAAATACATATATTTTACTTGGTAATTAAATTTCATAATGTCGAATGACCAAACTACCAATCACGAAAATTGACTTTACATTAACTGAGTAAACAAGTAATTTAAATACATAAGTTAAAGAAACGAAGTTAGAAAAGATAAAAAATCAACATTTTTCTACCCCCTCTCTCTTCTCCCATCGAAGTTGATCAGAATTATTTACTTCAATTTTTGAATATTGTTATTCCCTTTTTTATTTTGGTCTTTAACTATAAATGTCGTTATTTCATCAGACAACTAAGACGCGCGTTGCCGTTCGAACTGCAGAGTTTTTTTTTTAAATCGAAAGTAGATAGTAATTTTCTTCATATTTTCAACGTCAAGTAGTGTACAAAATTAAATTTAAAAAAATAGCAAAATTCTTTTTTAAAAAAGTTTGGGGATATTTAATAGAAATTGCATATGGAAAGCGATCTTCTTCCTGTTTAGGTCAAGTGTGAAAAATCTCATCGACCTCATAATAAAAAAGTAGACTTGTTTATAAAAACAAGCCGATGCATACACATACACGTGCGCCGATAAACGATACTTTCCTACATTGTTAAATATGAAAATGTAAATACTGTGTATAACATTAATAAACAAAATAAATTAAGGGTAGGTAGTCATAAACCAAAATAACCATATATAAGACCATTGTCAGAGCTGTATTGGCATATGGATGTGAGGCGCTGACACTGACGGTAAAGATGGCTGAAATGCTGGATACTTTTGAAAGAAAAGTGCTGAGAAGAATATGTGGAACGGTGAAAGAGGGTGAACAGTGGCGCATCCGGCACAATGCAGAATTGTATGATATTTATAAGGCCCCTAGCATCTCAGCACATATGAGACTCCTCAGACTGAGATGGGCTGGGCATGTACAGAGAATGCCGGATACACGCGTCCCAAAAAGAATTTTGACTGGACACCCAGGTGGAAAGAGAAAAGTGGGAAGACCCAGACTGAGGTGGGAAGACGAGGTAAGAGGCGATGCAGCACAGCTTCTCCAGGTACGAAATTGGAAGTCAGCCGCTGAGGACAGGAGGAGTTGGAGGCGATTGTTGCAGGAGGCCAAAGCTCGATATGGGCTGTAGCGCCATCGAAGAAGAAGAAGAAGTCATAGCAGCGTTGCCAAGTAAAAAAATGTTTTTTTTATATTTGTCTGTGGAACCAATAGCTGCTTTTATATGCCCACTTTTACGGAACGGCCAATGTACAAAAAGGCAATAAACATTAAAAATGGTGAGATAAAATATGAGACATACGTACCTACATCTTTTGTCTCATCATTGTTTAATGTGTAAGAAAGAGCTGCAGCATTATTGTGATAAGGGACGTATGTTTATTGCTTTTTTTGTACCGTTGCCGTTCCGCAAAAGTGAAAATATTAAAAGCGCCTATTGAATACAATAATCCTATAATTTATTAGCAAGAGAACATTTTTCTTCAAATAATCTTTCATGTGTTTTAGAAAGAAAATATAACCACATTGAACATTTCCGAACCAATAAAATAAATAATTTACGTGGGTGTTTGGGGTGCCGTTTCATGTTTACCTTCTAGACGTAATGTATCCATATATTATGTGCGTTGAAAACATACATTATGTACGAGGTACGAGCACGACTCATATTCTGAAATTTGTTGAAATTTCCACATTTTATTTTTTAAATAAATCACAGTTTTCATTTCAAAGAGCCATTTTTCCTGTCGTTAAATTTACTTGGAGTTAGCAACAAATTAGTAATGCAAACATGTCTTTCCATCCAGTCAAACGCGAAACAATAAATCGCCTCGTTTTACAGTCGTTGGAGCCTGGAAAAGTATTTTATAGCGGAGGCGTAAACCTTGCGCTGAGCCAAATTTATGAACGCGAGTGTGCGGATTTCCTCGTATGTAAAACAAGAGACGCTTAGTATGCTTCTGCTATAATAATAATTGGTTTATAAACCAAGGCAATCATTGAATCCCAAATTCAAAAAAACCTTAAATGTATCTACCATAAATCAAGAACAGAAATTCATTTATCGTCAGATTTTTTTTTTCTTTATTCCTAAAATAATTTTTTAATACATTTTTTTATGCTTTTTGACTACCATAAGATGTAGTCGAAAAAAATTGTGTATATAATTATATAAATCTAATATTAATTCTTTAAACATGTTCTGGCCGGTCAGTGGTTAAGTTGGATCCCACCCGGGCGTCACGTGTTCGATTCCTCGGCTGGCATTACAACACAAGCAACATTTTCGGCTTTCTGTGGTGGTAGTAGGAGATTTTCAAATATTGTTGGGTTATTCGTAACCTGTGAATGTTTGTCTTTCTTTTTTTTAAATTAAAAAAAAAAGGTTTTATTTAATATATATAATAAGTAGACATCGGATTATATGCACTAACAAAGTGCCAAAATATGCACTAAAAAAGGCCGAAATATGCACTAAAAACTCTTGATCTGCCTAAAATATGCACAATACAAATTCAAAAAACCATTTTTATTTTATTATATTTTAATTAAAGACGGTACAAAAACAGCGAAATATTCTTAAAATCAGGCATAGTTTTTGTGACAATATACAATTAAGTATTTTTCCAAATTTTCGAGCAAAAATTTTTTATGTCTGTCACCCAAAACGCCGAAAACGACTTCTCTACGTCAACTGACGACATCCGACAAAATTTAAAAAATTTGGCGCCATTTACCTGTTTATTCAGGGTATGTATTACCTGTGCCGTTGATGTAGGCATTAATGTTCTTCATGTCTTCAAGACTCGGGTATTTAAACAAAATAGCGTCTAATTTGTCACGACTTCTCTGATATTGAATTGGGAATGGCGTTTGCAAGTTCAATTATTGTTTCCAGTATTTCTATTGATTTAAATAGATGAAGGTTTTTGTTTCCAATTTTTCTATGGCATCTGATAACTTGTGGAAATGTGTTTGAGATGAGGGCGATATTCTGTTTAATGGATGCATCTTCAAATGCTAAATATGCACGATAGGGAAAAAAAGGCTAAAATATGCATTAACGCCGTAATTAGAGAGTTATATGCATTTGCATATGCAAATATGCAAATGCATATAATCCGATGTCTAATAATAAGGAATGCTTTAAATGGTGTACAAGCATAAACCAACCATATTGTAGACTGTTTATTTAGCTAAAATAAAATTCATAAAAATAGGTAAATAAAAAATTACTTTGATGGCTGAAATAATGAAAATAAATACGAATTAATTAGCAAACATCTAAAAAAAAAATTATTTAAAAAAAATAATAAAGGGCGTGAGGCATTCTTTAAAATACTTCCTTTCCTTTATAAATAACCAAATCAACACTTATGACATATATATTATCAGTTTTTGATTTCCTGGTATTAATTCTTAACGAGTTGAACATTTTGAGAGCAATATAAAAAAACTTCCGCTGTGCGAAAGCTGTTTTCGTTGGAGGAATTATGCATTTTAGGTGTGACGACTTGTAGGTCTAAATTTGATTGTGATATCTTCACCGCCTGAATATATATAAATATTACACTTCTGTTACGTTTTCATGCGGTAAATGTCAACCGCTTTTGTGCGGTGCACAACTTCCGAGAATATTAAAGATGCTACTTTTTAAATCTACTTATTTAAATATTAATTCAAAACAGCATTCCTTCCTGGGTGTTTAAAACGACATAGGTACAAATTTGCAATTCCTCCGTTACGGTGGATATCCACAAAACCACAGATGTGGTGATTTGCCGAACAGACTTTGCACCCTCTCTGTCAATGGGCAAATACAAACAATAATAAAGTTCACCCCGAACGCTGAAAATGCGAACCAGGATTTAGACTAATTAAAGGATCGGGCAGTAAAATTTCACAGGCATGACATTTCATATTGAAAATCTACACACTGAAATTGAATATCTGAGCCTAATTGGTCCGACAAAAATGGTGTAAATTGCACTCAAAATAATTTTGACATGACTTTGCATTTATTTATTAAGTTAACCTACATATCAAAAATACCAATTTTATACTCGTAATAAAGTATGGACATAATGTACCTGTATTTTCGGAAACACAACGTGGCTTGATGTTTAAAAATATATCGGTAGGTCGTAAGGTGAGTTTTTTTATTGTGTATCATTTTCGGGGAAAACCGGAAGTAAACCTGGAGTCAGCCTTTAAATGTGAAATGGGAACATGGGCGGAATGAAGAATCATTGGATAGAGGTTGAAAAATGAAATTTTCTTAAGCTGAAGCAATGATCTGTTTTTGGTTTGAAAATTCGATCGCTCAGAAATATTATACTTACATACTTCAATTAAATACTGCGATTAGAACACATCTTCGCCTTTGCTTTAATCGAGAATATTTTTGATGTAAGCCTAGAAAAGAAAACAGCACCAGGCTTATAAAAAATAATAGGCATATTCTCTCAGAGAATCAGAAAAATTTCCGCTTTGCAATAAAATCTAAATAAATGTAATATTTCTGAATTTAACCTAAAACTGAAAAATATCTTTGAAAGGTGATAGAATATTCAAATTATATTATTAGAAATAATCATGTGATTTCTGAAATCTTAACATTTTTTACACAAAACTTTATCCGTGAAAAGTCAATTCGTGAGAAATAGTTTGGATGTAGGAGAGTTCTCTAGTTGTTGTTTTGTATATTCTTGTCAATTGACATCTGAATCTCTATTTTCTCCTTAATAAAAAATGAAAAAAACAAACAAACAAAACAAAAATAAATAAAACTAAATTAAAAAATTGCTCAACCTTCAATTTTTCAATCTAAAATGAACGAAAAAAAGAAAATCACAAAAATATTTTATTAGGAAAAAGTTATTATCACCTCTTGTTTTTGACGTTGCATTAAAAAATTATTAATAAAAAATTCTCGAAATTTTATACATTTTTCTGAAATTGCCATTGGAAATTATGGTTTCTTGGAAGTGCGAATTTAAATTTTTCTATGGTTAAATTCTAGATTTAAATACAAAACGTGGAGTTTTCTCTTTCTAATATTTGGAAAATTTGGATCATATATCTTACCATGACAGTAAGGAAGACACTATGATTTATAAAAGACCTATGTGGGTTGGGACAAATTTGGTCTCCTGCAATTATACGGGTTAAATTGCAAAATCTCCTACTTACTAACAGCATTTTCGATATTTGGTTTTATTGTACAATACGGAAAATTTAGTTATTTAGAGTATTATTGAAAATATTTTAATATTTACGTCAGAATTTCAGAAAATAAAATTAAACATGAATTTGGCGATGTTATTTCCCATAAATCAAAACAGGTGGTAAGCGGGCATTTTAACCTGATCGCCATCTGCGTAAAGAGTGCGTGATTTCGTTCGAATTTTACGAATGGGAACCCTTTACCACAATTGATTGGCACTGGGTTCTCTAAAAAAAAACTGTATTTGTAACACATTCAAAATAACCATACATATCAAGCATTTAATGTACGAAATACCTCGGCTCGCATAGAAATCTGCCAAACTTTAAAAAAGCCTATTCTTCTTCGGGTGGTAATAAAATATAAAACGAAATAAAATTCATGTGGGTTACGATTATTTTACATGACTGGCGGAATATTGAAGTAAAGGTCTTAAGTTGTCTTTTTGATGAATTTTGTTTTTGCTTTTTAATTCGCTACCTTTGAAAAATACCTACTGTAGTTGTTATTGTTGTCTCTACTACCCATGTTGAATACTAGCGAGTTCCCAGCATGCGTTGCAATGCCACTAATAAAGAAATTGTTTCTCCCTGCGTGTCTTTTCATATTTGTCCGTTCTCCTTCCGCCTCCCCTTCCCTTCCACCTTCTCCGCCTTCCTTATCCCCTCTACCGCGAACCTCCTTCCCGCAATCCCGTCCCCTCTCCCGCGTTCAATATATTCAGTCCCGGTACATTTCGATTTTCAAACAGCTCGCGTGCGCGAAATTTTCATTTTTCATATATTACAAACATTCATTTTTCCATATTATAAGAACAATCAATCAAATTTGGTACCTAACATAGGTATTAGATTCAAAGTTTTTGATTTTGGTTGGTACCATAGGTGAGTACTTCGATTAAATTCATTAATTTAGAGAGATTATTCGAAAATTGAATTTTGATTTAACAATGGATGGTTTGCAAAATGTCATTCTCAAATTGTGACGTTTTTGACAGTTTCGTAAGAGTTTTTTTAATGTTTAATTAACTTTTCGTATGTATTGTTATGTGGTTATAATAATCAAGAAACCGTCCCGAGGGAGAAAAGAAGGTAAGTATTTTGAAAGTTTCAAACATTTCCTATGCTTATGTAATACTAGCTGGGTTACCTGGCTTCGCTCAGGACAATAAGATAGTATTCTGGAATGTTGCACAATGATGTTCCCAATTCCCTTTTCCTGATCATTCCACGATATACTCCGCCACTCCTTCCACAACTTTCTACAGCTCTATGGAACCTTCTAGAACTTTCCGGAAGACTGTTCTAGAAATTTCAAGAGGGCGAAACTTTCAGCCCTTATATCTTTAAAAGCACGCCCTTTAGGTAAAAACGGAAACCCTTATTTCCTAGGGGGGATAGAGATCTACCACACCATATAACTCCCTCGATCGAACCGGGACTCGTTTCTGAATTTTTGCGAGCTGCACGTTTTTTTGGACTTTCTTTTATAATATATGCCATATTCAAATAAATAAAATGTTACTCCTTACATGTCCTTTCCCGTGCGTTCCCCTCCAGCGTTCCACTTCCACCTTCCCCACCACCGCTCTACCGCTCCCCCGTCCCGCCAACCCCCCTGGCACTGCATTTCTTGACTCCTCTCCCGCCCGGCCTGTAGCCGAAACTTTTTTCTAATTCTAACAATTTTAAACTCGTGATATCTTTCTAATTAAATATCCGAATTAAAAAATTCAAAGAGTTAAATAAAGGTATTGAAGCTGTCTTGAATATGAAGTAATTTATTTTGATAAGGATTAAAACCAAGATACAAATAAAGAGCCTTTTCAAGCGGTGACATTTAAATTAAATTTTTAAAATAAAAGAATACTTATTGTGGCATAACCATAATAGTTAGACATATGCTGTATCGAACTTTTTTGTAAATAATGATGTCTTCTATAAAGTCGAAGTACATTATTTTATTCTATCATCAATAGTTTTCGCAGCGCACGCGATTTAAAGAATATTTTAGGTAATTTTTTTACACCCTGGGTTACATTATTGAAGTTCTAAAGATGCCTATTATTTTAATATTATATAGCCTATGTTACCCAGGGATAGTGTAGCTTCTCAACAGCGAAAGAATTTTTCAAATCGGTTCAGTAGTTTTGGAGCCTATTCGATGCAAACAAACAAACACACAAACAAACAAATATTACCTCTTTATATCGTGTAGTAGATAGTAGATAGTAGATAGCAATGCATTGACAACTCACATACATAGAAACATATATTTTTTTTTATATATCATTTTTTTTTTTTTTTTATTTAAAAGAAAGACAAACTTTCCCGGGTTACGAATAACCCAACAATATTTGAAAATCTCCTACTACCACCATAGAAAGCCGAAAAGGTTGCTTGTGTTGTGAGGAATCGAACATGCGACGCCCGGGTGGGACCCAATCGCTATTCCCACTCAACCACTGACCGGTCATATATATAGGTGATGAGTTATGATCGAGTTGTTTTATAACTACTCCTGATGAGCGATAGCCCGTTTATGAACTACCTTAAATGGGTTAGAATGACCTTGCGGCCACTCTTTGCTATAAACGCTTATGGACTTCGATACAATCTATGCCCAACCACCAAATAAGATCGGTAAACACAAAAAGCAATACTCACTGTGGTGTTTTCTGGCTTGTTATTATTTGGCGACAGTCACAGGTTATCCATAAGCGTGCGATATTATTGTTCTAGTTTGAGTCAAATTAACGTAAGAAATTCACACAAAGCATACGATTAATACGATAGGGTGTATACTTTGGCACGATAAGATGAATAACACTTCAGCGATACTTTACGATAAGAGCGAAATGTCACGGTACGACACGTTACGATAGTTGTTAATAGACTGACGTATGGACTGACGATTCACGACAAGGCGGTACTTGACTTCTGTCTATGCCGTTGCTAAGGTACCTTTATTGTGCAGAATACCAAAATCTGGATTCCTTCCGATCCCAAAGGCGATCAGAACACAAATACGCACGAAACCCATCAGCGTTATGAAACACCTGATATTTGTATTTATGGTGAAAGGTGTTTTGATGCAATCTAATTTAAGGGACGTATCGGATTAAATATGTGTTCGAAAAACCCCAATCACCTCGTACGAGTACTTATGCATACAAAAGGAATTAATTCTCTCTAGTTATCCTACGAATTCTAGGGGTACTCTTGCATCGTATTACTTTATAGGCTAACAAAATTCATATCAAGGTAAATGATTCATTTATGTAACTTTAAATGTCATTGATTCAAGGGCAAAGGCTCTTGAAAAATAATGACGCTTAAACAAGGCCGCCCCGGCAACACTACAGACACACAACAAAGCAGTGCCTTTTACGCTCTACCAAATAATATTAAAATATCTCAATATTTTTTATTGCACTTACCGTGCATTAATTTTTTTTTAATAATTTCGATTATAAAACGAATTTTGTACATAACTCATTCCTAGAAATAATACGCATGTTAAAAATAATGGGTATTATAATATTACAAAGACCCGTGAAAAATCATGGGTACAAGAACTGGACACAAGGTTTACCATTTTAGATTAAATTTAAATTACATTTTCGGATTAAAAAATATTATGTTACAGGTAGGTACTTCATCGTACTTGCAATAGAAATTATTACGTTAGATGACTAGCATTTTCTGAATTTTTGACACATCAGTTCCAATTTTGGAAATAACAATAAAAATATTTTTCTGTTAAAATATTGTGTTATAGACAGGTAGGTACTTATCGCTTGTCTGTATTCTTTACACAATCATTTCCAATTTCGAAAATAACAATGAATAGACTTTTCGGTTATATTATTATGTTATAGATTTATAGACAGGTCTGTATTCATCACTTGTCTGTATTCATGACACAATCAGTTCCAATTTTAAAAATGATACTTAAATTCTAACTAAATCCGAGTTCATTGAACCAGAGTCACCCACAGAATAACAAACTTTTTTCTTTTTTTATATGAATACCGCACAAGAGTCCCAACTCTTCCGTCTGGAGCCAGTGAGACTATGGCATCCCCAATTGGGGTATGTTGTGAGGCTGAAGGTAGAGGGGAGGGTAAGAGGAATGTGGGGAAGTACCTGGCTATTCAGATCTGGTCACCAAACACGGGGAGTGCCATTTCAAGCAACGTTTCAATTCTGAATAGTGGTCTTACACCAGGTCGATACTTACGAGAGTATCTTCCACTCTGGAAGGCGCCGCCAATATACAATATATTATTTTTAATGAATAAATTGTGAAATAACACAAATTAATCAAATAAAATGTATTTGCCACGCCGGGATTCGATCCCGACTTACATCCAAAACTAGTATGTTTGATTATGATTATAATATTACGAAAGTTTTGTAAACTGCCCGTAACACTAACTCACAATAGTTCTGAAACAACTCAAACTTTCACAGGTTCATATAACTGATATGATGATTAATCAACCCAACATGAGAATGAAATCACAAACATTTCGAGAAATCATGTTCAAGGATAGTTATTTTGAATTTTGCCTATACTATTGTGGAGATTAAGCGACCTTTTTCTCGACCTTCTTTAAATCAACATAATTGTTTGTGAGAATTTGGATTCATGAAAATATCGTTCAAGATGAGTGTTTCTATGTAAATCTGTCAGAACATAAAGATTTTATAAGAGAGGGCTGCTATTAAGAGTGATTTGACGCTTTCTATAATACTATGTGTACGGTTCCATGCCAAATCAGAATGAAACCAACTCAGAACCACCTCAGAAAGGTCATTAAAAGCTATTAAAAAAATAATTTTAAAATAGGTGGTAACCCTAACCAAACTTAACCATTTTTTAAATATATTTTTATCATCATTCTCAATGACCATTTTTAGATGGTTCTGAGTTGGTTTCATTCCGAGTTGGCCGGTCACAATTTGTACATTACAGTGCAGGTTTTATTCCAAAAATAAGCACACATGCCACACATGTCAACATAAATCAAATATCTACATCTGTTTTTAATGCACTATGAATTTTATCAGAAAAGGATTGGAAAGACACACGAAAGATAACCAGAAAAAATAAATTCTCCTTTCGAACAAAAGTTTTTCGAAGCCTTCAAATTACACTTTCTTTATAAAAAAACACTTCTCCACCCATCCTGCCACCACTCCCCTCCCTTGCTGTCAACCACCCCTTTCTAAAGCTGTGTTCATTGCCTCAGGCAATTGAAACACGGCCTTCCGGATATCCTTATTTTAATCCTCTCAGATGTTCCAAATGGACAGACAGGTTCCTTCATCCTTATTACGTGACCTATTTTTTCTGTTTTCGCACTATTACACCTATCCTTCGTATTTTTCAATCTTTTTTATCATAATCCCACTTCAATTTAGTCCTTTCTACTGTCAATATTCAGAACCCTGTAATAATTGAGTGATATCATAAAATATATTGGTTATGTATTATAGACTTGCCTACTTATTTCTTTGCTCTTATTGAAATGATTTCAAAATTTCCTCAATATTAAGGGAGTAGGTACATCTAGGCATTCAAACACACTCTGTTGAACGAACCTTATTCCACATAATGTAATTCAGTATTACCTACATAATCAAGCTATGAATTCAACTTCAAACAATGCAAACTGTTTTCCATGGTTATGTAAGTCATCTCGCACACGCTATTACATTCGTAGATATGTACCTACCTTCGTATGTTAGTAACATTCCTGCAATTCACAAACTCACAACGCTTACAAAACATATTAAAATAGTTCTGTTCTGAATGTGTTACCAAACTTTCATGGTATTGAAGTATTTAATTCAACTGGTTAAATGCACAGAATTTTCCGGGTAATAAATTTGCGTAATCCCGAATGATTAGTTAAATAAATTTGATACGCCTATAACAAGTATTGGAAAACGCTTTAGACAAATCCCTCAAAATGAAAATCATTTTTAACAAGTGCTAACATTTCACGACTGTTGTAATTTTCTTAAAACTGAATTGACTACTTAGGTATATAAGAATAGGTACGAAATTAATGTAAATTCTCAATAATAATAATATTAATTGAATAATTCGTAGAGCGCTGTTGTTTTGTGAAAAACCACCTCAAGGGCATTTTATTATGAATTCTTAGACTCTATCTAATTTTATGATTTACGAAAATATACTTACCTTAGATATCTAATTTTATGATTTACAGAAAATATACTTACCTGGTAGGTCACTTCCAATCAACACACTTTAATAAGAAAGTGCTTAGTGAAGATACGGCGTTGCACGCGGAGGACATTATATTTAAAACACTGGACATTGCATGATTATACATTCGCTACACCCCCATCACTGTTACTATCTCATTTATGAGATGATTAGTGGCAAAATCAGAGTTGATATTTATTTTGAAAGACCGGAGAATTTAGGACTCTTTAAGGCTGGAGAATTTTTGTAAATTGACCTTTAAAAAAGCTTAGGAAATAAGAATTTTTACATTTTTGCGCAATTAGTTATTTAAAATGTCGCCGTCAGTAAAGGTGAAAGTGAAATGTCTTTTCACTTTATGGATACGACTGTCTGAAAAGGTTTTAAGTTTAGCTCTGAATTCCGCCGAGTCTGTGATCATTCTCATATCATGAGGCAGCCCATTTCAGGCGTTGTATCAGGTGTGCCCTTTGGTTCCTTTAACCTTCCGATAACTGATGACGCTGCTGGGTTGACTGTCGAGAATGGGAATTAAAATAAAAACGTGGGCGTGCTGTACATGAGAGCAAAAATACCTACTTTATTACTAATATTAATATTCATCATTATTAACAAAACCGATATAACTTTGATCTTTATTAACGTACCAATAACTTATTAATTTTCTTTTATCGGTAATATTATTTTTTTTTACATTTCGAAATTTTTAAAAAGGGTTGTCCGAAGAAACACGCGTTGTCGTGATTTTTTCCAAATTTAAGTTGAGTATGCCAATATGTAGGTATTAGGGGCTTACACCTAAAGTTTTGATTCAGGTGGAATAAACGTGAAATGTCAATATAGAAAGAAACTTTCACAGTTCGTGCGTAGTAGGAAGAAACATGCGTAGTCAATCGGATCTCGATATTGTTTTGTATTCACTTGTTGGTTTGATGTTTTGGAAACATCTAGAACTAAGCCATCATAGAATGGTCGAATTTCCTAAATCCGTAGGTCATAATAAATTATTATGCAACCTAAAGAAACCAACCAACCAAAGAAAAGAAATGCAGGTAAATATATTTGAGACAAGTCAGATCATTCAGCGATATTCTTAATTGGAGCATGGAAAAAATCTACAAAAACTAACCAAGAATTGTGAAAAAACTGTGGCCGAGTTGGTATCGCGTTCGGGTCATGCCCAGGTGTCGTGTGTTCAATTTCTCGGCTGGCTAAGTTCTCACGACAAAAACAAAATTTTTCGCTTACTGTGATGATGGTAGAATATTTTTTTTTAAATATTGTCAGATTATTCGTAACCCGAGAATGATTGTTTTTCTTATAAAAAAGTTAAAAAATATATAAAACCAACAATACAAACTACACATCTGTCGGATCTTCCGGATCTGCCCTGATGATGGAGACTGCAACGCTGTCCGAAACGTTTGCTAAAGAAGGAGGTAGATCAACACGGCATAACACTCCAAAAACAAATAACGAAAATACAAACTACCATCACCAATTTACAAAAGTTAGTAAAAAATACAAATATTTCAATCATATCATTCTTACTCAATCAATCAATTTACAAAAATTTTCATGCTTTTTTTTCCAGAACCATTATTGTTAATACCAAGTATTGTTTCTTCCGCCAACTGTTCATTCATGTTCAAAAAATGTTTCGTCTTTTGATGCGAGTTTCCCATTGCCTGTATTGCCACACGACGCAAAATAAAAACTTACTAAATTATAAAATGTATGTGTTTGAAGAAAGTAAAATTTGGGTTGATTAGAAAACAGTTTCACTTGCCAAAAAAAAGATTATTTATTTTATATAAAAAGTATCAGAAAATAAAGTGCAGTAACTTCGGGTTCTGATTCTTTAAAAAAAAATGTAGGCGTGCGCAGATCGTAAAATGAACTTTATAATAACCTTCCCACAACCTCGAGCAGGCTTTCAGCCGCGGGTTAGTTGTTCAGCTACACGGATTTTTAATCACTTTAGCTGCGAATCACTTCCTGCGTATTGCGGATTAGAGTTTAATCAATATTATGTGCCGTAAAAAGGTTTTTTTATTAAAGCGTCATATCTGGCGGAAGACGTATTGGATACGTGGCGTTCCACCGACATTATAATTGTGTTTATTGATGGTTAAAACTTTGTATTCAAATTGAACATAACTAATACACTATAATAAATCAGCGAATGTTGAAAAAATACGGTTTTTGTCGTTTTGGTCATCTCAGTACAATAATCACGTACACATACATGAAAACATCAAAATTAATAAGCCTTTCACGCATAAAGAGCAAAAAATACCTGAAAAAACCCTTGACTCCGTGCAAAAACGGGCCGTCCGTTTGACAGATTCCCCCAACTTAACAAACGGATTGCAATCTTTAGAGCACCGGCGTCGGGTATGAATATAATAATAATAATATGCCGGCAACCCGGGCGTTTATTGTGTTAAATTATCGTATACAAATAGGTAAGTAACCCGCCTCACTAGATTATGTCTGTTCTGAGACGGGTACATGTACATATATTTACAGATGCATACATTTACACACATACATATAAACATGCATACGCATATATACACATATATTAATACGTACTTATACATGCACACACATTCACATATACATACGTTTTCGCATAATGCACATAATCATACACATACATTTAAAAACATAAGTATATATAATCAAAAAAGAACTAATGTAATTTACATAGTCTCATATAACCAAAAACTCATTTGATATAAAGCAAGCATCTAAAACTAAAACTATTAAAATTTAAACGAAATAATATAATCAAAGAAGAATTTTTGGAATTTGCATAGTTTCATATAACAAAAAAATTATTAGATACACAAAGTGATGCAAGAATCTAAAACTAAAACTATTTAAAATTTCAACACAATAATATGTGTAAACATAGGCAGTAATAATAATATAAGCAGTATAATATTCAGAAAACTGTTTCTGAAAAAATAAGAAAATATACAGATTTAGGAAATGAAATTAAAAGAATTTGGCATTCTCAGACTATAAAAATATTACCATTTGTTATTTCGGCTACTGGCATTATACCTAGCTCTCTCATTCAAAATTTAGGCGTATTAGATTTGTCAAAAAATTTGTACATAAAAATGCAAAAGTCGGTCATTTTAAATACATGTAGGATTACGAAAGATTTTTTAAATATTTATATTGAGGGATCAGTAGGATTTATCGGACCAGTTAGGATTTCATCAGAGCCGAACCCTCTGATATGAAAATATCTGGAGTCGGTGAAATATTTTCCCATTATGTTTCTGGTGGATTGACGTATTGTTCTTGTATTGTTTTATTCTTATATAGTGCACTTACATTGCGTTAATTTACTAGATATTCATTTGTGGAAAAGTGTGTGGAAGGGTTTAGTCTTTCATTTGGGAAAGATTCAACCCGGACATAAAATCTGGAGCAGTTAATAACTAATAAAAAATCTCTATACATGTAAATAACACATATTATTTTTTATTTATAAAAAATTAATATAAAGAATGAGAGTAAAGACTAAGATGAGATTACTAATAACTTGGTAATGGGTGCCCTTTTTTTATAGTAACCATGTAGTGAACTGTTGAATGTTGTCCTTGTAATTTGAATTTCAATAGAGGATGCTCTGAGGAATTATTGTCATTAATTACTTTGGCAGAAAAACGCGCTTAACATTTTATATACAGTTGACATTTGTCACGTGAGAACGGATCGTTTCTACGACTCTCTTCAAGATCCAAGTCACTCCTTCCTTTCCAAAAAAACACCCTCCACGCTGCATCCCCAAAGATGACACAGGCTCTGAGGGAAATTATTTTTCTCAAGGCCTCCTGTGTTAATATAATAAAAAAATACACATACATATTTTTTTTAAATTAACGTTGATATTTAGTTAACTAATAAAAGATAACTGAACCATGCAATAATCACAGAGCTCCCTTGGCGATTATATACTAAACAGCGTTAAATTAAATCCTTATTTGTCAGATTGATGGGCCTGAAATACTCGTCCTTATTAAATTGAGTAACTGCGGCCAATACTTAAAACGAACAATAAATTGATTCATTAACTCAAATCAAGTAAAAAATTTAACATGGATTGTTTAATGAATCGATTGAACCTTCAGATTAGGCAACAAATTCAAATTAATAAAATAAATTTTAGTCATAATCATTTAAGTTTCAATTTTGGAGGCGGGTACCTATCATACCATAGGTCCCTCTACCATAGGTCACCCCAAGCGGTTTGCTACGTTTGGCGACTTAGGAGGGGTTCCCGGGTTCATATGGAGAGGTTTGTCTAGGTCATGGCAGCCAATGCGTTTGCCCACCTACTGCGTGGCGGGCTGGATCGGGAGAGATAGGTTGAGGAAGACCTAGACCTCTCCAATCCGACTCTCCCAACACTGGATTGCGTGCAGTAACAACGCAACTATTGCTGTGACAAAAGTCACTCGTTTGCTTCAGGCCTAATTATATATAAGTGAAATGAAAAAATTATATTCTTATGCCGTGATTTGTCTGTATCCTATCTACATAATATAAAAATGCAAAAGGAAATTTAAAAAATAAAAATTTACCATGTATGTACATGTTGATTAATATTGCAAAAAGCAGTACCTTGTATGTTTTGTTATTCTGCAACTTTATATGATTTCATGAGAAATTGTATGTAATGTGAACGTTTATAATATATGTACTTATGGTGTTCATTATCATCATTACATAGTATAAAATGAAGTCGCTCAAAATGTTTGTGCGCTTGGATCTTTTAAACTACGCAACGGATTTTCATGCGGTATTCACCAATAGATAGGGTCCTTCAAGAGGAAAGTTTATACGTATAATACATGCTTATTATAGTAGAGAAAAGCTGAGAAATTCAAATATTCAATTCAGGCATCATTACATAGTATAAAAGTGTGTGCGCTTAGATCTTTTAAACTACGCATCGGATTTCCATACGGTTTTCACCAATAGATGGCGTTTTGTTTCGTTAGCCACAGCAACGTGTGGCCGGGTCTGCTAGTTTACAATATTTCAAATGTCTTGGGTTCTCTCCTTTTTAGTAAACCGCATTACAAATCGTTTGAACAGCCAATTCAAATTATTTGGGGTTACGTAAGTTGTAGTTTGTGTTAGGAAAATATTGAATTTGTATGGTGCCAGGTGAGATTCATGTTTTTTTGCGAAAGTTGATTTGGGATAGAGTATTTGAAAGTGGTTATTTATTTTTGCTCTTGTATTTTGCGAGTGAGTTATAAGGTGAAGTGATGTTTTAAAGTTTTTTATAGTTGATCTTCCTCGTGAGTACTTTATTTAAGTATAGTAATTCGTTTTTAGACATAATCATATTTATTGTTTTGTGATTTGATTTAAGGTGATTATCTTCTGCTCCTCCCCATACTGATATACCATACGTTAAAATACTTTGACAAACCACATACAAAATTTATATAGAATGAAGTTATCAACTGTTATTAATTTATACATAATTTTGACATTTTTAGGCGACATTATGTAAGATAATATAAATATTAAAAGCGTTAGAAGCGTTAGAGCATTTTCAGTGACTTACAAGTTGTAAGTTACAAACTGTAAGATAAGAAATAATATGTTCGTAAAGCGAAATAAAAAGCGTTTTCAAAGCTTTAACATTAAAAGTTAAAAATAATAATAAAAAAAAACTTTAACGTTAGCATAGAATATTTTCAGTGACTTCAATGACGATGTTTTTTTAATATTAGTTCCTTTTCTAGTTTTTCATTTAGCTAAGATTTGCTAGTATCTATGGCAGTAGTTCATTTTGATCAATTCCTTAGGTGTTAGAAAAAACTACGGTATTTAGTTGATAATATTTTGCAAGCAATAACTCGTGCACTGATAGTTACAACACGTTTCCGCCTCTCTCTAACTAACTCTCGCCTAACTCTGTTGATAAACAGATACCTTGGATTACTTAATCTTTAAAAGTAGCCAACGCCTCTTCTACCCACAGATACCTTTACTACTGCAGAAAATTACAGGAACGTCAGAAGGATGCTTCGTAATTTAGTGAGTAAATTAATATGAGTCAGTAAACAAGTCAATATTAGTCAGATGCTCAGAAACGTGCCTGTGGTACGGCTTACGGACTTTAGTGCACAGGTACAAATAATTACCACAACAGTGAAGGTACACACCTGTTTACCTTAAGTTGAAAATAGATAAAGTGTGTCAAAGATAATGTACATATTAATACGTTCACATTGCAGTGAATGAAGCCACGCAATCTATTTCTATTTTTGGTCAAATGCACATCTCGTATAATTTCGTATAATAACAGTGGGATGATTTATTACGGACTTGCCAGGTGTTGTATTATGTTAAGAATTGTATTAGAATAAAATAAAAGGTTTGCGGTAAAAGATTCACATTAATTACTTTAGTTGGTACTACTCGTACATCAATTTTTAAGTTTTGTGTTTATTTAATAAAAAATGTTTTCTTTATATTATACCCCAACTAATTTCGACAACCAGTTATTCCTGACATAACTTTGAGTAAAAAGTGTTAATGAAATGTTGGTCTCCGGTGACTTTTTTTGACCAAATCTATTTTTTTTTTTAAAAACCAAACTTTTATTTCTTCCACATTTCGTCACCCCAACCCTACTGATTTTTTATGTTTTTTGTTGCAAAAAAACATCAAAAATGTCACCGGATATCAAAATTTCATTTACATTTTTTACTCAAAATAATGTCAGGAATCACTGGTTAAATTAGGTCAAGTACGTCCCTCAACACCCTATATATAAGTATAGGTATAAACGACTTCTGTATATTACCTCACCTCACATTCATCAGGATTTTACTACACTGAAACTAGAAAATCTAACAAATCATGTTTTATACCAAAATCATATCGTTAAATCATAATTTTACTGATGTATGTTTTTGCGCAATTTGTCACTGCTTTGATCAGGTGTAGCTAATTTGTGGCTAGATACCTATCATTCCCTTCGTTCATTTCTACTGTTTTCAGTTCGTATTATATGCTTTGTATTATGTTATTATATTATATGTATGGTATGTAAAAATGTGTAATTAAAAAAATGGTTATTATTTGATAACAGTCTGTACACAAATGTAATAAGAAAATAATATATTAACCAACAGCTGTACAAGAAACAAGTATTTTTTTTTTTTTTTTTTTTTTTTTTTACATGAATACCTCACAAGAGTCCCAACTGCTCCCGTCTGAAGCCAGTGAGACTATAGCATTCCCAATTAGGGTATGTTGTGAGGCTGAGGGTAGTGGGGAGGGGAAGGAAATAGGGAAGAGGAAGGTGGGGAAGTACCTGGCTATTCAGATCTGGTCACAAAACACGGCTAGTGCCGTTTCAAGCAACGTTTCAATTCTGAATGGTGGTCTTACACCAGGGCGATACAGAGAGTATCTTCCACTCTGGAACGTGCCGCAAATATACTATTTATTATTTTAAATGAATAAATTGTGAAATGACACAAATTAATCAAATAAAATTTATTTGCCACGCCGGGATTCGATCCCGCGACCTACGGTGCAAATAAATATTGCAAATAAATTATAACCACTACTTAAATAAAACTCCCACAAGTTCATTGCAGCTAATTATAAACCGTCTTCGAGATATTATTACTATAGATATTATTATATTAGATAAAACTGAAATATTTTAGTGGTTGCCCGTAATATAGATGTTTATATGTATACGTAGGTGTCTGGATGAAGACATTGTTAATAAGAACATTAATTAACAACGCAATTCATCAGATTTTCTCCAGGTTATGGGCTAAGCTCTCTACTGGAGCTCACCTAACCGAGATAAAGACAAAGATTATTAATTTTCTACAGGTGAGCTGGACCTGTCGGTGTAGAAATTTTAATGGAAAGCACGGTGTGAATAATTAGAACCAGGCGAAGGCGTCGGTGAACCTTCCCCGGGGACATTTACCTTCTTTAAAGGATTTTTCTAATCCAACAGAAATGTAAATTGTCTAGTTTGCAAAGAAAGACGAAAAATAATAATAAAAATACGTCATAATGACTATTAACACTCGGTACTACTCGCATTTTCATAGAACTTATTAACAATTTCCCCCATCAAAATGCCAAACAAAAAACTCTCCGGGAAAATTCACGTGAAGAAATAATATTCATATATTTTTGCAATTCGTTTCTTTGGGATTCATTTTAGATGTTTTGTATGAGGGAAAATCAAACGTCAGATTTTACAAAAATGACATTTCATCAAGAAAATATGCGATGGTAGGGTAAGATAGGTAGCATAATATCGTGACTTTTGTGCAAATTTTCACAATTTTCGGAATGGCATATTTTCGGTTGACACCTACTCTTTTTTGGTGGTAATTTTTTAATTACAATTTCTGTTTGCTTTTAATTTAAGAAAAATAGTATTATGAATTACTTGAAGTAATATGCACACAATAAAAATTAGAACTTAAGACTGTTATGAACGTTCCGATTAGAACTCCCACACATGAAATATTTAAAACTTTCAAGTTTTCAATGCATAATAACTTTATATTTTTTTTATTATTTAAAATTAAAACATAATTGAATACTCCACTGCCTAATATAAATACTTAACCAGGGCAATAATCCAAAATATACTGGTTATTCCCAAGTTGCTTACATATTTTGCCAGAAAAATATAAAAAATTTTGATACGAAAATATTTAATGCCCAACCAAATTTAAAAAAAAATAGCAAACCAATGTATGTAAAACTAAAGTAAGAAAAGGGCAGAGAGTATGGAGAGATAATCAACTTGCATACATTATGACGACAATAATATATCAATAGACAATAATAGTGTAAAGACAACTAGAAACTAAATACAAAGATGTCAATACCACTGGCCGCCTCAGACAGTAAACAATAGTGAGAGAGGATAGTGAAAGCTGCGACATTATTCTTGCATTATTCTTCATACGTAAGTTTATACAAACAAAAAAGTGAATCATTTACAAACTTTATCGTAGAAATTTATAAAAATGTGGTTGGGGAAAAACAGTCGCTTTTCTCACAGTGCGATAAACATGTACAAATGTACGTTCCCAGGGACAGCGTTTCAAGAAGGTACTTATTAGCACTCGCCATAATGAAGTCCTTGATCAATGTTACGCTAACAGGGTAAGTCCTTAATTTAGATACCATTTTCCATGGGTGATAAAGTGTGTCTGCTTCGTGCTTCCGTGGGTTTCTAGTGGTATGTGTACCCGACCTCACCCGAGATACACTCCGCTCAAATTAATTTCCTCATACAGCAATATTGTTAAATAATAAGGAATAAACAATAATATTGCCCACAGCCCCTATTTTTGAAAAAGTAATAAATTAAATTTGGAGACGAAGTAAGGAGCTCTTAGTTACATTGTCCCAGGAATACTAGACGGAAGATGATATATTATTATATTGTATTTTACGGTGCTCCAGATTTTATGTCCGGGTTAAATCTTTCCCAAATGAAAGACTAAACCCTTCCACACACTTTTCCACAAATGATTATCTAGTGAATTCATGTAATGTAAGTGCACTATATAAGTATAATAAATACAAAACAATACAAGAACAATACGTCAATCCACCAGAAACATAATGGGAAAATATTTCACCGACTCCAGATATTTTCATAAGAATTTTATTTGACCAGGAATCTAATATTATTTTGTTACGGTGCTCCAGATTTAATGTCCGGGTTAAATCTTTCCCAAATGAAAGACTAAACCCTTCCACACACTTTTCCACAAATGAATATCTAGTAAATTCACGCAATCTAAGTGCACTATATATGTAAGTATAATAAATACAAAACAATTCAAGAACAATAAGTCAATCCACCAGAAACATAATGGGAAAATATTTCACCGACTCCAGCTAGGTATAATGCCAGTAGCCGAAATAACAAATGGTAATATTTTTGTAGTCTGAGAATTCCGAATTCTTTTAATCTCATTTCCTAAATCTGTATATTTTCTTATTTTTTCAGAAAAAAATTTCTGAATATTACAAGAATTTGGAATAGCGACATCAATGATATAAGTTATTTTTTTAAATTTTGGTATGTAAAACTATATCGGGTCTATTATGATTAATTGTTCTGTCTGTTAGAATAGTTTTATCATAATAAATTTAATAAAATTCATTTTCTAAAAATGAATTTGGATCATATTCATAATATGGTACATTACGGCAGTCAATCAAGTTATGTTTAATTACCAAACTTTGGTGAATTATTTTTAAAACTTGATTGTTCCTAAATGTATACTCGGACGGCGCTAATACAGAACACCCCGATATAATATGTTCTATAGTGTCCGGAAAAACCAAACATTTTCTACATAAATCATCAATTTGATATGTATCTTTGATGATATGCTTCCTATAATTTTTAGTATTAATGACTCTATCTTGAATGGCAAGCATAAAGCCTTCTATTTCTGCGCTCAACTCTCCAATACTCAACCATTTGTTTGACGAAAATTTGTCAACATATGTTTGGTTGAGATAGTTGAAGTGTTTTGCGTGAAGAATTTTATTTGACCAGGAATCTAATAATTCCTGGTTGGTATTTATAAGAATGCTGGCATTCTCGTCGTATAAATTTAATGGCGAAATATTTCTATCTGCCTTGCAAATTATTTTATGCATTTCTGAACTATCAGCTTTTCTATGGAAAAAAATTCTTAGCATTTCTACCTGATTATGTTTTAAAGATGTTATTTTGACTAAACCTGTACCTCCTAAATTTCTAGGTAAATTAATTCGTTCTATAGCTGAATTTGGATGATGGTTATATTGTATTATTATTATATTATATTATTATCTTGCTGTTAAACAGGATTAATTCGGATATCGACATATTTAGCATTAGTGAAGCTGCCTTTAAAAGGCAAGCTCTATTAATGCTTATATAGTTTGTGTTCTATGTAGTACAAATGTACAAATGTATTTTAAAAACGCATTGAAATGTAAAATTTTGTAATGTTTTTGAAATAATAAAATTGAATTGAATTGAATTGAATTAACATCATTTGAGGTTATCCACCAATTACCCGCCCTGGTGTAAGTAAAAGATGGTTACTCCTTCAAGGTTCTCCCAAGGACTCTAATTTCTTTTTAATGAACGAATCTACGCTTAAGTTTGAATGAATCTAGACCTCCAATGTCCCTGCATACTGTGTTAGGAAGCTGTATTCAAATGCTTACATAATATTCAAAATGCGAATTATTAACATCAGATATTAGCGCTTTAATGGGATTTACTAACGGTTTATTTGCTTTTTATTTAAGAATTACACAAATCAAGCTGTCGAAAATGTCTCGCTTAGTAATGTTAAAGAATATGAACAACATGCGAAAATTTGCAGGATGTAGTTTCAGTTTCTGCATCTTTCGAAGACATCTTTCCTGAACACGGAAGCATTAGTTTTCGACTACCATAATACGGGCATGTGCCTAGCATAGTAGTCGAATCACTGTAAAACTGTACACAAATTATATAATGAATAAAGAAAAAAAAAAAAAAAAAAGTTTCTTCACTGTCAAACTTAAAAGCTCAATCATATTTGAAGTGAACAGGGATTTTCTAATTTTTCTCACGATGATGAAACAGAAACAATTCAAAATTATTATTTTTGGCAAAATAGGCCACTTGCATTGATTTCATAATGACTTCTTGAAATAAAATCGTTTGGATAGATTTTTTTACCAAGATTACGAAAATGTTAGTATTTTTTTTTATAAATGTATAGATTTTTATTTTTAAATAAATAAATCCATTATTTGAGCTCGTGGCGTCACTACATGAAAATTTCCCGTCTCCGATTATGTTCTATTAATTTTGTAAAATTCCACACTGATTAATTTTTTTTTATATGGCAACACTTTGATTTCCGGCGAATTTTTCAATTTGTTCACTAGATTTATTGTTTGTTCTCTGCGAACTTATCCTTTGGTTTGACGATTTTATAAAGATGGCTGTGTTTTGACAGATGTTACGAAGAGAACCCCGTACGAATTATTGCCACTCGTATGGAAAAAGTTCTTTTTTAAATGATTTTTGGCTATGTAATTATCGTTTTTACGCACCCATAAAATTATGTCCCGTCTTTCCGGTTTATAAAAAAAGGTATGATTTTTCGGACTCGAATTTTCAAAAAATTGCCAGGGTTTCAAAAATACGACAAAAGAAAACGGAATGTCTTAGAATATTGTCCTAAACCGTTTTTTTTAAATGTGGCATGTTGTCTGCACGTATTGACTTACACCAAACTTACATATTGGGTGTATATGTTCTAATATGTAATTACTTTTTTTAAGCTTATATATGTATTATCATGGGCAACATGTTGAAGTGTCTTCGGCGATACGGTAATTACTTGTAAGAGTTAGTGTCGAAAGATATTAGGAGAAGCGTATTTATAAAACATTTTGTTTAACTCTATATAGTTACGTGTGCGTGTCTGTAAGTAATTCTAAACACCCTCTATGACCGGGCGACTCACTCCCACGAGCCTGAGTGTCTCTAGTCTCTACCCCTCTCCACTGTGGAGTGGACTTCTCTAGAACTCGACTGCTCGCCTTCAATCCACACACCATAGTCCTCCATTGTCAAAGAAGGGAAAATGACTTTATTTCTCTCGCTCCAACGCTAGACAATATCCTTATCTTTACACATTTTACCTTCCTATCGTCTTCAAAGGTTCAATTCACAACAGGGGACATAAATATCGAATGTTTCTTCTCGTGAGGAGGATTGAGAGCAAGTAAAATAATATATTATTATAATAATATCTACAGGTAGGTTTATAATTTTCCTTTGTCCGGACTTTCAAACGTTCGAGCGGGGCAAATGTATTACTTTCTATTCAATTAAATCATTTTTATTATCTTTGTTTTTTATCATATGTTATGACCCAAGAGCATACACCATATTATGCTCGTATATATCGAGTATGTGCTGTAAAAATGTATTTTCAAATCATGCAAGCTGTGGTAATACTACAGATTGCATGCTTTACAAATACGTTTATTGAGTGATGTTCAACAGAGCGAAGTTTGGCCAAAAAAACTAAAAATATTGTGAAAAAAAAAAAAAAATTAAATTAGCTTATCCATAAAATCTCTGAACCAAAATACATTTTTTAATACCTAATCATAAACATAAACAAACTTCTTTCAAAAACAAAATAATTTAATTATTATTTTCAATTGATAAACTAATGTTTAAGATACGATTTGAATGCATAGCACAAAGGATAACAATTATTATAAGCAATAATTATTAGCCTAAAACACTCATCTGCATTGAAAAAATCTCCCGAGAAAAGATACATGCCGCCGACGGGACTCGAACCCGCGTCCTTCTGATATCCGTTCAAATGCTCTACAATTGAGGTACGTCGGTTTATCTCCTACTCGCCAAATAATTCAATATATACTAGTGTTTCATTCAACAATTACTGCTTATGACATTCTTTTTGGTGGGTAGGAGATAAGCTGACGTAGCTCAATGGTAGAGCATTTGACCGGATATCAGAAGGACGCGGGTTCGAGTCCCGTCGGCGGCATGTTTTTTTTCTCGGGAGATTTTTTCAATGTAGATGAGTGATTTAGGCTAATAATTATTGCTTTTAATAATTGTTACCCTTTGTGCTATGCATACAAATCTTGTCTTAAACATTAGTTTATCAATTGAAAGTAATAATTAATTTTTGACAAGTTAAAGTATTTCACCAAAAAAATGTAGACATAATTTGTCTTGACGCCACGTAGTGAGAGATTTAGCACTTACAGTGGCTTTCTCATATAAATAAAGTTGGTTGTTTGCAGGTGGAAAAAATTTAAAAAAAAATAAAAATAAAATAAAATGTAATAAGCAGTAATTGATGAATGAAACACTAATATATATTGAATTATTTGGCGAGTAGGAGATAAGCTGACGTAGCTCAATGGTAGAGCTTTTGACCGTATATCAGAATGACGCGGGTTCGAGTCCCGTCGGCGGCATGTATCTTTTATCGGGAGATTTTTTTTAATGTAGATGAGTGTTTCAGGCTAATAATTATTGCTTATAATAATTGTTAAAAATAATTTATTATAAAATCATTGGATTACGATATTACGACACAGAGATTTAACTTTTTCTGCAAAATGGATATTTCCGAAATTTTACTTTGTAAGTTTAAAATCGGGGAAAGGTCTGCTTTTCACGGAAAGCGGTTAAAAAACCATTAATATCTCTAAAAACTTTAATTCGTTCTCATTTTTTAAGCGTATTAATGATGTTTGCATAAATTAAAACATTTAACCAATCGGTCTATGTAATGGTGTATTTGTCACGAAACATAAAAGCAGTTGAGCCTTGTTGTGCTTTATCTAACACGTACTGACACATTCTCAATTCCTCATAAAACTCGTTCTATACTATTTTCTATTATTTATAGATATATGATATTAACAGTTTTAGAAAGAGAGAACACCAAGCTTTCACTTTAATTTATTTAATGTAGGTAGAATCCAAAAATTGAAATGGTTTATGCGAAAACGTTTAAAAATAAATTTTATATTACAGATAACCGAAATTTCAAATGACAAAATGTACAGAATAGTAAAAAGAAAGTGTTGAATTTTTTCTAAAACTAAAATCTCCTGTTTTCTTAACATTAGTTTCACACAGGAGGCCCTGAGGAAAATATTTCTCATCAGGGCCTATGTTTTCTTTGGGTATGCTGTGGGTGTTTATATGAAAGGAAATAGAGGAAGTTCTGGAAAGGAAAAGGGTATGAGATGAGGGGTGGGTAGGAATCTGGTGGTAAGTGTATCCAGGAGTGACGAACGTATGAATCCATCTCTCCCACTGCGGTGCAAGGCGCTGTTTGGTTGTTGGGTTGGGATAATGATGATTATTAGATACGATACGATGTACGATTCTAATCCTAATAATTATGATTTAATCCTTTTGTACATTAAACCACCCACTTCGCTGCCCTAACGGGCGGCGATATAGTTCCCCTGTCTTTAAACCGCACAGAAAGTGGTGCTCTTCTGATGTGTAACATAAACAAATATTTTAAAAAAAATAAAAATCATGTGTTTCACTTTTGTTTCTAAACAAAACTACTTACCCTCGTAAGTCACGTACCTACTCATACAAATGTTAGATATTATATTTCAGTTACAGGAAACATGAACATCACGAGCACTGATATAGGTAATCGGGATTGAATTTGCCGTCTTTTCGACTTACCAACTTAAATGTCGGAAAAAATATGTTTTCACTGAAACTCCAGTGAAAATATATTTCAGACCACGTCCCGTTTTTATTCGAGACACAGAGCTCGCACTATTACAAACAGACGAAAAACTTTCATGAATTTATTTTAAAACTAAATGGACTATTATGTTTCATGATTTAGTGCAGTTGCCGTTTTTTATGGTTTCGAAATCTTTGTGACTGATACGAGCGCAATGCGACGATGGCCTTGATGATAGCCAACCTCCGATAGGAAAGTTGCCATAAAAACGCAACGGATATTAATGATAGCATAACTTACGGATAGTATAATTATTGTAGGTATGGGCACAAAAGACGGAGACCATCAGACCACACAGTTAAGCAAGCTATAGAGCTTCATCGACAGTCATCCAGAGGAAGGCCAAAGAACTCCTGGATGACTCAATGCTCCAAAATACTTTAGAGAAACGGCCTGGATGAAGGCGATACTCAGAAACGAAGAAATTACAACATGAGAACGAGAAAAACCGACCCCAACAGACTACCGAGGCAATGAGTTGGGACAGCGCAAGGAAGAAGAAGAGTATAATTATTGTAGTACTCGCTATTTTTTTTACGACGCTGATTATCCCCACGCTATGTATTACTGTACGGTCCCTCCTCTGAGAGCTCCTTTGCAAATTCACCGTGTTTCTCCTAAACAATGCATTTTACAGAACCCAAAGACTCAGCAATGATATCTCTTTCATATTCATCTTTTATCAAAAATAGGAGAGGTCACAATGGTGTTGTCTGGGGTACTCCTTTAATGCGCCGGGTATAAAAATATGCACCGCCTAGTGTTTGGGAAAATGTATGTGGCAGTAAAGTTGGAGAAAATCATTATGTGGTCATAGACCCTGTTTACCTTTATTGTATTGCCATTTTAAAGCCTAAAAAAAATTGACCCAATGTTGTGGTTTCCATTTGGCTTTCCAATCTTGGTAAGTGCAAAGTTTCATTGTCACCCTCTGAAGCAATAAATTAGTCTTATCGCAACTTTTTTACCTCTATGGCACAGTTGTTTCGCTGAAATTCACGTGTTACAAAGTCTTTAAATAGCCATTCAGCTCTGTTTTTTTTGCAGTTGTAAGGCTATTGTTAAATGCCAATTCTTACTCCGTTTCAGCTTGTGAACAAATTTTAATCAGCACAAGAGGGTAACTATTATCTTGATAAGGCGGTACACAACCCTAATAATTTTTGTTTGCGCAAAACTCACATTTTAATCATTTCCGGCGAATTTGTTGGTAAAATAACATTTTTATTCCAACAGAACACTGGGGGTACTTTTTATTTAAGATTAATAAAAACAATACCTTACCTCCAATACATTTTAAGTACAACGATTTTAAAACTTTATAACCCGTTTTTTCAAATATAAAGTTAGCGGTAAGCCAAGATTTTATTTTTCTAGACGATGTATTAATAACATCGGGAGTGAGACATGGAGACACCTTTTTAAAATTTGTAACACGTTCTTCAGAATTAATTAAAATGGACGCGGTGGAAAGGTCGAATCTCCAGGCCTGATAGGGTGAATTCGACCGTACGTCCAATACGCCATGCCGCGGGCGTATATTTGTTTACACGCTTTCTTCACTGACGTCGTTAAGAATCCCACATTATTTGCCTTCTTCTTTGATAGGGCAAATTCGACAGTTGGTAATTCTAATACACGGGTCGCGAGTCGCAATTTGTATACATGCATTCTTCACTTTCGTCGTTAAGATTCGGAATATACTTGAGGGTATATTGTCGTCTTAAGCTTGATAGCTTATTACAATTTTATGGAAATCTGAAACGCACCTATATTTAGGGTTTAGCGGGAACCTTTCAAATGTAAAAAAGAAAACAAGATGTTGCTGAATGGCCATTTGATGAGTTCGTCACATGTGAATTTCTGCGAAACGTCTCTCTTTGACAATAATTCCACCGACTTAGTAGATACTTTCATAATGTTGTCATAATGGTCGCGTTCATATTTTGCATATTTAAGTCGGGTACATATTGTGAATTTACATAGTATGTAGTGGTGTACCTATATTATATCGCATACAAGTTATACGTCTTTATGATACATATTATTTCAAGAACTAGCGAAATTTATTCTTAAGCGGATAATAAATATAACAGAATGAAACGTGTTTTTAGAAATGCCGGATATCCTTTATTACGTCTGCGTTGTATTAAATTTGTGTGTTTACAATATTTTTAATAATGATATTCAGATATTCTAATAAAGTTTGAAAATAGAGTAAGAAAAATTATGAAATATTAATTCCAAAAATTGTTCACATATTGTTTGTAAATCTGGAAAATATAACCAAGTAAACAGGAAGGTTTGTGCTTTTTAATACGTCAGTATGAGTATAGGTAATTTGAGGATGAATAATTTATTAGATAAAAATCCGCATTGCTGCGTGCGTAAATAATAAAAGTCTTTGAATAAATTCAAATTATTTATTGGCATTTCGGCGCCTGTTCGAAGCAACGAAGGTGTTTTGCTCTAGTAACGCTTCACCGTAAATTAAATTTGTGGATAACAAAATGGTTGTAATGTGTTAGTAAAGCAGGAATCGATATTTTATAAATTCGTAAAATAATAAACTTTTATGTATAGATACATTCTTAGGACAAAAGAAAGATTTCAAGGAAATTTGTTCGTCAAATCGACTAACATCTGAAAAATATGAATGAAAATAATTTTTTTAATACAACTGAAACAACAAGTTGCCCTCTTTGCTTACAACTTTACAGATTTTATAAGTTTAGTATCTTATGTGATTTGAGATTTTCACGACCAAAAGTATTATCGTGATTTATTTTTGGGGTATTATGCGCTGCCTCCTTCTTAAGCCAACGTTTCACAATGACACTGCAATGCTGTCCGAAACGTTGGCTATAGAAGGAGGTATCGCAAAATGACATAATATCCCAAAAATACAAAGTTTAGTGTAGTACCTAGCAGTAGATTGGATTTCGGAAGTTCAAATGTGATAATTCCCGAAAGTTAAGATTTTCCTCTACTATACGCACTCTTACCTTGTATGAAGTGTCACTAATGCGCAATATTTATAAGGTACCCTAAGAGTGTGTACAGAGTTATAGTTTTATACCATTTTATATACTTGTTTTCATTTCATATGAATACCGCACAAGAGTCCCAACTGCTCCCGTCTGAATCCAGTGAGACCATGGCATCCCCAATTGGGGTATGTTGTGAGGCTGAAAGTAATGGGGAGGGGAAGGAGATAGGGAAGAGGAAGGTGGGGAAGTACCTGGCTATTTAGATCTGGTCACCAAACACGGCTAATGCCATTTCAAGCAACGTTTCAATTCTTAATCGTGGTCTTACACCAGGGCGATACTGAGAGTATCATACGTGGCGCAAATATACCTACTACATATTATTTTAAATTCATAAATTGTGAAATAACACAAATTAATCCGCCGGGATTCGATCCCGCGACCGTCGGTGTCCGAGTCAAAAGCCTTACCGCTGGACTACGCCGGCCGTCGAATAAGTATGATACTTATTTGAGTTTAGCTTTTTGTCATTTTATATGCTCGTTGATTAAATAAAATATTAACATTTTTAAATGACACAGAACACGTGAAAAGATTTCATTCAAAGACTGAAAAAGAACAATCGAAATATTCTAAATAACTAACACGACGAGTACATATTACAGACATTTCATTAAATTTCTCACGAAATTATATAATATTAAAAAATAACAACTACCTATGAAGAAAACCATCTGTTTAAAATAATAATTCACATGTATTTTTTTTTTATTTCCTTGTGTATTTTTATATTACGTAGATTTAGTACCTACCTATAGATATAGATAAATATACATATAAATATATATACATATATATATCAATGTACCTGCACGTTTAACACGCTCTTCTGTCCTGTTCAGGGTGGATCAATGTGGACATTTTCAATTGCGAACTTACCAAATATAAGAGGTCCGTAAAAGAATATTTCTCTGATGGTTCGTGAATAATGTTATGTTTTTATTGTTTTATATTTCTGTTATGATTTGATTTACATGTACAACCTCTCTCCATGGCTACCAATGTATTGATAGATTTTTTGTTTAGTAATGTTTCATTTTATATAAGAAAAAAATTGTTTTATATTTTTTGTTTTTTGGTTTTTGTTTTATATAATTTTTGGATTCATATTGCTTTTTTATAAAATTAATTTACTTACTCTTATTATGCTGTCTCAGTACAAGTAAAGTCACAAGGAGGAAATCCATAATTGATTTTGTTTTGGCTATTTAATATTATGTACAAACTGAAATAAATGTAAACTGTCGATTTCCTGAAAATTAATAAATAAAAAAATAAATATAGTGGCTTCCCAATTGGGGTGGCGGGTATGGGTAACGCCGCCCCTGGAACCAATTATTGAATTACCAACACCTCTGCCATGGGTCACCCCAAGTGCATCGCTACGTTTGGTGACTTAGCAGGGGTATCTGGGTTTATAGGGTTCAGGTTTGTTCGGATAAGGCGATGGATGCATCTGCGCACCGACTGCGTGGCAGGCCGGATACTGGTTGAGGGAGATCAGTTGACCTCTGCACCAGGATAAATTCATTCGTTTGTCACTTCTGGACACACTGACCCCCAGATTCTTACCCAACCCTCAAACCTTTTTCATTCCCAGAACTTCCTCTTCTTCCTTTCCCTAAAAGATTCTCCACAAAGCATCCCCAAAGATAAGTTTTTTTTTGTTTTTAACAATATTTTTTGTATATATTTTATGACATATTTCCATAAAAATATTCCGTATCCGATTCCGCGTGAATTTATACATATGAACCACCTCAGAAAGGTCATTAAAAGCTATGAAAAAATAATTTTAAAATAGCCGGTAACCCTAACCTAACATAAACTATTTAAAAAATATATATATATTTTTTATAATCACTCTTAATGACCTTTCTGAGTTGGTTCTGAGTTGGTTTCACTCTGAGTTGGCCGGTCACCAAATTTTATTACTTGCTTCAAGACCTTACCTGTGAGGCAGAAGAAAACTATTAACTACTATATAAAAGAAAATTAAACTCCCGGGTTGCCGGCACTGACATTGAAACAGAAGGCAGTTTAAAAAAATACAACATTGTGCAGTTCATACGTAATAGAAGTGCAACCTTTATAAAACTAAAGTAAACGAGAGTGGAGAGGCTTTTTTTTTATTTTTTTTTATTTATTTATTTATTTATTTATTAACAGAAACAAACAGTACATTGGTGAAAAAAGTTTACAGTTAATAAGTATATTTCAAGTTAGGTACCTATGATATGTTTCATTGAGGTATCTTGTTTGTATTAAATTTTTACCGGGTGATGTGCGTTGTGGGAGGGTGTGTGTGTGTGAGTGTGTGAGTATGTTTGTGGATGTGAGAAGTGGTGATGTATGTATGTATGCGCCTTGAACAATTTACATTACTGACATGATGCTCTTTTTAAATTTGGGAAGTGAATCGGAGAAATTGTCGATATTAGAATTTAGACAAACATTATTTAACATATGAAGAGCACGGTTAATTGGCGAATTAGTTGCAGCATTTGTTTTATAATTAAGCGTGTGGAATAATTCTGTATGGCGTGTACGTCTTAAGGGTATGTTAAAATTAATTAGGGAAAGGGGTATGTTAAAATTAATTAGGGAAAGAAGTTCGGTACAGTCGATGTTATTATTTAAAATTCTGTGTATAAATGTTACATCAGCTATTGTTCTCCTTTGTTGCAAAGTTTGAAATGTGCATCCAAAGTTATTGTTGAATTTGAAGGCAAGATATTTTATAAATTTGTGTTGAATGTTTTCTATGCTATCAATATACAGTTTGATGAAGTAAACAGTCTGATGAAGTAAACATTGTTTACGAAACATGTTGATTGTGTACCAATAAAAGTGATGTAAACAAAGTTATTTGTCTTTTTATTAAAATAAATAATGCCATCACAAAGTGAAAACCTTTCCGAAGAAGTTTTTCTTCGAAAAAAAAAAAAAAATTATTTTATATGACCTGTTAACGATTGAGTCGATATGCTTATTAAATATAAGTTTGCTATCAAGGTAAATGCCAAGATCTTTACATTCCTTTTTAGAGATGACAGGTTCATTGTGGAGTGAATAAGAGTACTCAATTATATGTTTATTTCTGGTGAATGTCATAGTGTGACATTTGGAAATATTGATATCTAAACAGTTAACTTTGCAATACTTGCAAAGCCTATCTAGGTCACTTTGTAACGCTTCACAGTCAGAGAGAGAAGCATGATCCAATGTCATTTATATAAATGTTGAACAAGAGCGGACCTAGGTGGGAACCTTGCGGGACACCAGATATTACCTCTATATACTTTGAGAAGACGCCGTCGATTAATATTACCTGATTGCGATTACTAATGTAAGACTTAATCCATC
The DNA here is from genome assembly GCA_917563855.2 of Limnephilus lunatus. Lineage (NCBI taxonomy): Eukaryota > Metazoa > Arthropoda > Insecta > Trichoptera > Limnephilidae > Limnephilus > Limnephilus lunatus. The sequence continues at coordinate 79,226,401 of OU830597.1, read as the reverse complement.
TAAACAGGTCGCCATGTATACCAAGGAGGATGAGTTTTTTCAAAAGAATTGAGTGAATTACACTGTCAAAGGCTTTGTACCCTTTATTCCAGATCTTGGGGAGGGTGGTGCAGTCCTACGAGTTCCATATTATACAAATACAATATATCAAGTAAAAATAAAAATATTGCAATACCTGAAAAAAAAGAAAAGTGCTATGAAGCACCAAACAAAGATGAGACCGATTTTTCTATCATATTGTTACGTTTTTTTAATATTGTTCTGGGTTCACAAACTAATAAAAACAACACGATTTTCAGTCACACTATTTATTTGCATTCCATTTACATTAATACAGCTTTATTTATTTTTACAGTCATCTAACTATCCCCAGATTTTATTTTTGACTGCTTTGTTATTTTTCGTTTCCATGGTGATATCTTTATTTATAGTTTCCTTGGTGATCTATTTATTTACACTAGTGCTGCCATAGGCACCACAATGTTCTTCCCATTACATTGCCCCCTCCTTAGGGCTGTTTCGTCCCGGAACAGGCCCCGAATTCTCTTCATGAAGGTATCGGCAATCTAGTCCTCGATTGCATCGAGCCGACGCAAAGAAATGACAAGCTACAGTTTTACCATCACTTGCTTCTGACCCTTTGTGGTAACAGCATACCAGAACCAATATTCCAGTGTATCGGAAGATCTCTTCGAACATGCTCCGCAAGATCCTCCAGTCCAGCCCAATCCCACGGCCACCGAGCTTCGGGATCCCTATCCGGTTGATATCAGACTGCAACAAGCGGTCCCTCAAAACCATCAGACAGTCCCAAATGGTTCGGTACTCCGGCGTAACTTGGGTTGTCTCCCTGGTCACCAAGCAGAAGATTGGTGGTCCTTCCCTGTTGAGTTGCGCCACCTCTCCGATAGCTGGTGCTTGCCGCTCCAACTCCTGTTTCACTAGAAACTTATGCTGCAAAACCCTTGAAATTCCCCGTGACATGTCGAAGTCGTGTGTCACGCAGAAGGCCAGAGCATGCTCCTTTGAAAGCCCGAACAGGTCCTGCGCTATTTCTTGTGTCACTCCATGTCGGGTCTTGTGCCCCTCGCTAGCCTGGGACATGAATTGTTCGAAGGTAATTTCCTCCTCAGGGACCTTGCAGACTCGGACATGCTGTTCCGGATCATCCTGATTGTCACCCAGGAAGGGAGCAAGCCGGTTGAAGTGGACGATCCGTGGTTTCCCGTTGGGCCTCTTCCTTATCCTGTAGACCACATCGTTGATCCGCTTCAGCACCTCATAGGGACCATCCCAAGACCGTTGGAGTTTTGGGGAGTAACCTTGGCGCCTACGGGGGTCGAAGAGCCAGACTAGTTCGCCAGATTGATAGCCCCCCTTCTCTGCCTTGACATCATAATGTTCCTTCATCCGGTCACTAGCAGCCTCGATATTCACACGGACCCGGTCGTGGGCATCATCCAGACGCCTACGAAGGTCTGACACGTAGTCCTCACCAGCTACGTCTTCTTTCGGTTTACATCCGAACTTCAGGTCACAGGGCAGTCGTAACTCTCGTGCAAAGAGCACACTTCCAGGCGTCTGCCCCGTAGTTTCATGAACCGCCGATCGGTAAGCCAACAGGAACAAGGGCAGGTGTCGGTCCCAGTCTCTTTGGTGATCCGAGACAACCTTCGCCAGATGTCTGCCGATTGTACGGTTCATTCTTTCAACCATTCCATCAGACTGCGGGTGCAGTGCTGTAGTCCTCGTCTTCCTAATTCCCAGGATCTCGCACATTTTCTGGAACACTGCAGATTCGAAATTACGTCCTTGGTCCGAATGTAGCTCCAGAGGCACACCAAATCGACTGACTAGCTCCGTGACCAATGCCTCCGCTACGGTAACTGCTTCCTGGTTGGGCAGTGCATAGGCTTCAACCCACTTGCTGAAATAATCGATAGCGACCAGGATATACTTGTTCCGGTTTTCGGTTGTAGGGAACGGTCCAGCTATATCCACAGCGATTCTCTCGAACGGGCTACCTACGTTGTACTGTCGCATCGGTGCTCTTTTCCTCTTGTACGGTCCATTGGCCGTGGCGCAAGTCACGCACTTTCTGCACCAATCCTTGACATCTCTTTTGCAGTTCACCCAGTAGAAGCGTTCCCGGACCTTTTCTAGGGTCTTCTTGACTCCCAAATGCCCACCGGAGGTTCCATCGTGCAACAACCGAAGGATTTCGGGAATGCGTTTCCTTGGAACCAGCATCTATAACTTACGTGGTTCTCCATCCTGCGTTTCCAATGCCCTTCTAAGAACCCCATTTTCCAATTCAATGGAATCCCACTGAGCCCAGTATGATTTGACGTTTGGAGAAGAAGAAGCGACGTTCTCCCAAGTTGGCCGCTGTATCGCCTTCTTCCACTCCACCAGATATTTCAGTTCGGGGTCAGCCTCTTGGTCCTTCCCGATTTCTGCAGGTTCCCAATCCTCATCCATGACTCCTGTTCTACACACTACTGCTGACTTCTCCTCCATCCGCCAGCAGTGGATGCAATCCTCCGCGCAAGGTCTCCTGGATAGAGCGTCTGCGTTCCGGTGGAGAACTCCAGCTCGATGTTCGGATTCATAATCATATTCCTGCAACCGTTCAATCCATCTCGCCACCTGTCCCTCGGGATTTTTGAAGTGCAAGAGCCATTTGAGCGCCGCATGATCTGTCCTCAGCAGGAAATTCCTCCCGTAAAGGTACTTGTGAAAATGCTCCACCGACTTAACAACTGCCAGTAATTCCCTTCGCGTCACGCAATAGTTGCGCTCAGGTCTAGACAGTACCTTGCTGAAGTACCCGATGACTTTCTCCTCCCCTTCCTGGACTTGCGACAGAACGCCTCCCATACCCACGTTGCTGGCGTCTGTATCCAATATAAACTTCCCTTCTGGTTTGGGATAGCTCAAGATAGGGGCATCGGTTAACTTCTGCTTCAAGTTTTCGAACGCCTGTTGGCAGTGAGAGTCCCAGGCAAAACAATTTTTCTCTTCGGTGAGCCTTGTCAATGGTTTGGCAATATCTGCAAACCCATAGACGAACCGTCGGTAGTAAGTGCAGAGGCCAAGGAAGCTTCTCAAATCGTGCTTGTCCTTCGGTACTGGCCATTCATTGACGGCACAGATTTTTTCTGGGTCGACTGAGACTCCCCTTTCGGATACCACATGACCGAGATAATTGACCTGTTCTTGAAAAAGGTTGCACTTCTTGGGATTAAGTCTCAAGTGGGCGCACTGCAAACGCAGGAACACCTGTTCCAAGTTCTTCAGGTGTTCCTCAAAGGTTTTGCCAAGGATGATGATGTCATCCAGATAGACCAGGCATGTTTCCCAGGATAGCCCTCTTAGTATATGTTCCATCAGCCGCTCAAACGTAGCAGGAGCATTACAAAGTCCAAATGGCATCACTGTGAACTGCCAGAGTCCCGTCCCGGTAGAAAAAGCCGTCTTCTCCTTGTCTCTTGGGTCCAACTCCACTTGCCAATACCCGCTCTTCAAATCCAGAGTAGAAAATACTTGACAGCCTCCCAAGGTGTCCAACGTGTCATCGATCCGGGGTAAAGGGTAGCTATCCTTCTTGGTCACATCGTTGAGTCGTCGGTAATCCACACAAAAACGTGTGGTCCCATCCTTCTTCCTCACCAGTACCACTGGTGAAACCCATGGGCTGTTTGATGGCTCAATTATCTTCCCTTTCTCCATGTCCCGGATTATCTGTTCAGCTTCGTCACGTCTCGCAAATGGTAATCGCCTAGGGACTTGTCGGATAGGGTCCGCGTTCCCTGTTCTTATGCGATGCTGTACGACGTCGGTCCTTCCTAACAACCCGTTCGAGCCTTCGAAGACATTCTGATATTTGCTGATCAGCGTTTCGACAGCGTTCCGTTGTCTGGCAGGAAGTCCCCTACTGGCCCGTTCAACGAGATCTTTTAGCTGGTCTGGAAGCTTATTCGATGTCACGGTCATGTTGTTAACTTGCCGAACAACCGCCAAAACAGGTGAACCATGCCCTAACCGAGTGCCTTTCTTCAGAGTTACCGGGTAGTCATTGACATTCATTACCCTGATGGGTATTTCTTAACGGGTGCGGATTAGCGCCTTACCGACCAAAATTCCTTGTCCGAGTCCCGCACCGTCCCTCTCGGGTTCCAAGATAACAGTTTGCCCCGGTGGACTCCACGTATCTAGACACGCGGTAATCAGTGTCTCACTGCACTGGGGTAGCAGAGTATCCGCACTAAGGATCACAGACACCGTTTCGCCACCCCCCTTCTGCAGTACCACTTCCTCGTTGTTGATCCATATGACTCCCTCTCTCAGGTCCAGCTTACAGCCCAATTTCGACAGCAGGTCCATCCCGAAGATCACTTCTTCCTCTATGTCAGCGACTAGAACCTGATGCTTGAAGATGGTGTTGCCAATTTCGAAAAGGGCGGCTGTCTCCCCGTGAACGCACGCCAACTCCCCTGTTGCCGTACGTAGTTTCCATCGTGACGACACGATCCTTGCCTCGGAGGCAGCAATATCTGGTCTTATGATCGATGCAGTTGCTCCTGTGTCCAACAACAGTCTGCGACTTTTTCCATCCACCAGACCCTCTATGTAAATTCCGTTAGATCCCCCTCCAAGTGTCGCCATAGTTACGGATGTTTCAAGGGCCTCGGTAGTACGGATCGATGGTTGCCCCTTCCCATCAACCCTTTTTAGTTTTCCGAGGTTTGTCTCCTTGGTTTTGGGCATTTATTACGAAGGTGTCCTGTCTGACCACAGTTCCAGCAGCGTATCTCCCTTTTCTGTACCTTCAAAGCCTCCAGGACACGCTTCACTAATTCCTCCATGGATGGTTGCGATTCTTCCCCCGTGGTCTCCAGAGCACGTACCCGAGCTTGGCTTCTCACGGACTGCTTCACTGCCTCGAACTCCAGAGCTTGCGTCAACGCCTCTCTCAGCATCTTCGGACGTGCCAACTTGACGGCCTGCTGCGTTTCACCCTCCCGCAGTCCATCCAAGAATCTGTCGATGGCCAGACTCTCGTAGACATCGTCAGTCACTGTTGGGTAGGCGCCTCTAACCAGGCGGACGATGTCAGCTTCGAATTCTTGCAACGTTTCATTCGGCTTTTGGAAGCGGTTCTTCAATTGCGAGCGGTAGATCTGCTCCATGTGACGATGACCGAACCGCATTTCCAGACATTGCGTCAACTGCTCATAGTCCTGGCGCTCTGTCAGCGGAATAGTTTGCAATACCCTTACTGCATCTCCCCGCAGCGACAGGCACAGAATCGACGCCTTCTTGATACCTGGCCATTCATTTATCATGGCCGCGGTCTCAAAGAGCGTCAGGTATTCCTCCCAGGAAGATTTTCCGTCGAAGGTGGGTAGGTCGTTTCTCAACTGGGTCAGGACCATCCTTTCCTCGACGTTAGAGTTTGGGGGCCTTGATAAATTCTTTACATCCATGACGGTGCTCTCACCACCAGTCGCGTGGAGTCGCTCCTCTATTCTCCGGATGCGTTCTTCCATGTCGACTATTTTCTCATTGAAGCAGCGAGAAATGTTGTCTAGCTTCCCTTCCAGCTGCGTCCTCATGTCACTGATGCTTTGGGAGGTTGCTTCCAGTTTGGTGTCGATATGTCGACAGAGGTCATCCATTCCGCCAGTCGTTTCGAAAGAAAAACTCTCTGGATCTTCACCAGTGTTCGCGAGAGCCACCCGTAGCCGTTGTTGCAGTATACTCTTCGTCCCCGTTGTCTCCAGGTCACGTTCCTCAAGTTCCCGCTTTAATTCCATTACCTTTAAGTCCATCAATCTGTTCTTCTTGGTTGCCATTTTTCTTGTCACCGTATAATGTTAAACAATTTATTATCCTGATCCGAACTCTCACTGTTGCAGTTTGTTTTTTTTTTTGGAACCCCACACCTGACACCAATTGTTACGTTTTTTTAATATTGTTCTGGGTTCACAAACTAATAAAAACAACACGATTTTCAGTCACACTATTTATTTGCATTCCACTTACATTAATACAGCTTTATTTATTTTTACAGTCATCTAACTATCCCCAGATTTTATTTTTGACTGCTTTGTTATTTTTCGTTTCCATGGTGATATCTTTATTTATAGTTTCCTTGGTGATCTATTTATTTACACTAGTGCTGCCATAGGCACCACAATGTTCTTCCCATTACAATATTCTCCCGCAGGTTAAATCCTATAGATGTATTTGTTCGTTTATTTTTATTGTCGCTTTTTCGTTTCGTAGAGTTTCAAATCACAACGGTGCTAAAGAAGTTTTCATATCAATAAATGTTTCATATGTGATCGCTCTACCTTTTTACTAATTAAATGCTCGTGTTTTCCGAAACATGTCAGATTGGCAATTTAATTTAATAAGGTAACGGTTGGTAATCTCCATCAGAGGCAAAGCGAGATTGAGTTTAAATAGCATTCTCATCACGTGCCCGATGCAATCTGGCGGCATGTGGCTGGTGGCTGGTGGCTGGTGGCTTTTGGCTGGTGGCTGCTAGCTAGAAGCCGCCCACAAGACCCCCCGATGCATGCGACGCGACGACGGTTGAATCCGACTAAATTCAATAAAGGGAATATTAACTCTACGGGTAATGATATTAATCAGCCTCAAGCCTCAAGCCGATTGTCTCCCGGGGTTTGACCTCTAAGAGTGCCAATCTAAAGCGAGTTATCAGTAGCAGAATACAGTTTCCACGTACTAAAGTGAAACGGGATTTGAATAATTTATTGTTATAAATTATATTTTTATTGAATTTTATTCAATTGTAAAACGGGGGCCTCAGCACGGGAAAAGTATCGAGAAAGACAAACATTATCATACAATGTTTGAAAATACATAATATTAGATATTGTATCTACAAAACAAAAAATTAAGTACCTTGAATAATATAATGAGAACTTTAAAGATAAAAGAAATCTGCATAATCTGATATTCGCAATTTTATCTAAATAAACATATTTTTATAAATTGTGTAGCTACCATTGATATCAATATGGATGTATATATTTTTACACTTTCTCCTTTAAATTAAACCCTTTTTTCTTCGGAAATCTTCCGGAGGGTCTTTTTAGGGAAAGGAAGTAGATAAAGTTCTGGGAAGGAAAAAGGTGTGAGGAGTGGGTAAGAATCTGGGGGTCAGTTTGAGTGATAAATGTATGAATCCATCCTTCCCGTTGATGGAGTCAAAAGGTCTCCTCTCCACCTAAAAAAAAGGCCTATCCCGATCCGGCCCGCCACACAGTAAGCGGGCAAAAGCCTCCGCCGTCAAAACCTAAGGGATGACCTTATGGCAAGAGTGTTGGTTATCCAAGAAATGGTTCCCGGAGCGGCGGTACCCATACCCGGCTCCCAAATTGAAAAAAATTTAATAGGAACCAATGGAAATATGGCGTGAAAGCGTGCCGACTGTAAACTACACGGACTGTTAAAGCGGCAGCGGAGCCAATTCCTTCGGTTTATGTAGGTAGAAACCAAGATACGCTATGTGTATGTGAATAATGTGAACGATGCCGGTGATACCTTTGAGCGCGCGGCGTTATACTAAGAATGGTAATTGGCTATTATCTATGGTAGACACACTCGTAAATTTGCAAAATATAACTAGATTTGTCTTAATGTAAATTTTCCATCTATCGTAATAAGCCAAATTTCAGTCAACTCAGGGTTACCTAAAATGTTCAAAAACGAACTGAAAAAGGAAACATTTTGTCAATGTATGCAAACTTACGAAAAAGAATTACTTTTATGATTAATTTATCGGTAGTTTATTTGTAATACGGTTATCTTGAGGCGTGCAGCATGCAGAACTGAACAGTAATAGATTTTCAGGCGTTATATACTGTATATATATATATACTTATAGATACTAAAAAGCATATGCCTTCAACTCAGTTAATTGATTCTCCGTAAACGTGAAATATGGTAAGATTCTTAATCACGCATTCAAAGTATGTATAAAAGAGACGTAGACGAATTTTAATTAAAATTCCAATACGTCAAAGCTGAACGAATTTCGAAAGATTTTCTAATTGTAAACATGAGTGCATTCTATGAAACGATAAACAATTCATCTACTTTCTACACTCACAAAAATAGCCTGTAAAATATGGGCAAACTTTTTTTTGCATCTGATTGGGTTTACATAATATTCTTGAAAAATTGAAGGTACGTCCAAATATTGTTTTAAAGTTTTTCTCTGTTTACAAAGTTGGAGATTTTGTTTGTTTAACTTGATAAGTAGGTATCTACATTGGATTCTATTGTACCTACATTTTGTACATTTATAATAAATGTTTTCAGGGGTTCATGGTATATAGCAGGCAAGGGCAATCTCGGGTCAATTGACGATCAATAATTTATGTTTCGACGAACAAGAGTTAATAAGTTTGAAAGTACTTATTTTTAAGTGTCTACACATCTAACTCAGAATTTCCGAAAATTTGGCCATTCGCCTAAATTCAAAGCAAGATACATTTTAAAGTAGGTTTTTTATATTTGGCATCGCGAAGTGTGTTTTTGACATTTTCCTGGCATTTGTAAAGTAATCACATAAAATAACTTAATCTTATTGCAAAATTCTACGAAAACGTCTAAATTTAATAAATAACGGGATGTTAAGAGACGTACCTTCCTATTTACTTTAAACATTGACCCCTAACATTATTTTTGTAAAAAAAAATGGTGACATTTTGATTTTTAGTAATTTACACATCTTTGGTTGCTTTTTTTCAAAATCTTTTTTTTTTTACATTTAGTCACTGGTCACTCAGCCACCACCCAAAACACCTACTGATATTTTTATTTTCTTTTTTTAAATATAAACAAAAAAGAAAAAAAGTCACGGGCGACAGGTTCATCCGATTGATAATCCAGTTTTTTTACAGACCGGTTGCCATCTCTAATGCAAAGGTGAAATGTAGGCATGCAGGGTCTGCTCTACAGGTACTTCAATCAAGCCTGCTCTAAGGAGCTGGTACACCGGGGTATGTTCGCGAAACTCGACGGACACGAGCGGAACACCCGTTCACAGTAGTTGTTGATGTTGGCTTCATGAGAACGCGTGGTCTGTTGTGTAAGTCGGCTTGCATGGCTACCAGCATCTGTTTTTCCTCCTTCAAACATTGCGTGCTCCTTCAACAGTTTGTGTCGCTCTCTACAGAGTGAAAAAAATTGCCCTATTTTTAAACGCCTGGAGTTTCAAAAGTTGCTATTCGAAAACGTTAAAATAAATGAAATTGGTGTTTACTATTGGCTCGCTAAAACGGCCGAAAGTTTTGAAAATAATAGATTTCGTGATTTGGGAAAAAGAATAAAAGAAAGAGTCCAAATTTTATGTTTTGTAGCAAACTTAATTTTTATAGCATACTACATAACTGCACTACAAAGAACGCAAAAAACTTTTTTGAATCGTATGTGTTAGTGTTTGTTAAAAATATAAAAGGGGAAAATAACACTTTTTCTGGGTAAAATCAGTATCCTTGTAGACTTAAAATTCAATTATATTCATAAAATTGATAAAAAAATTATTTCCTTAATTTAAAAATACACGTTTTAGGTTCATTTTAGCGAGCCAATAATCATTTTTTAAAAAATAATTTTAAATTCAGTTCTCCTTTTCTTTTTAAGACGCAACTTTTGAGATATCAGGCGTTTCTGAATTTAAAATTTGAAATAATTGACAAACCCTACTCTTCAAACCCCGCATTGATCAATCCCTTCCTACAATTTCCCCGTCTTTACACTGACAGTGGCGCTCTTGTAATGTCTTACATAAAAAAGTGACAAACTTATACTCCAAATAACCACAGGAATCACCAATTAAACTATATCAGACATTCTGTATGCCTACTATTTTTGGTTTTTTTAAATAAGCCAATTCGAATCAGTCAGTAAAGTTTTTGTCAGAATTCAAAATGGAACACATTCAATTTTGTACTGTAAAAACCGTTGCAGATAATAATAATAATAATATAATATTTGGACGATTTATATAGCGCCGTTTTTGTGAAAAATCACCTCAAGGGCGCTGTACAAACTTACCATACATGCCTAAAATCTAGAAAGACTACATGCTAGACAAACAATTAAAAACAACTTATGGCTAAAAATTGTATTCACCGGTTCATTGATCACCGATACGAAAATATATGTACAATATTTTGACCAATGAACGCGATGCTGCCTAAAAATGAATTAATACAGGCCCATACTTACCTGGGAGGTCGCTTGAAATTAACACTGTTTATTGTCTATTTAAAGAAATTTAGATAGTGTTCGCACGCCGAGGACATAATTGTGAACACATGTTGTTTAATCCTGAAAATATTTTAATATTAATATGTAATATATTCTTTAATGAGTGTATTTTGGAAAGAAAAAGCAACATTTAATGGTGGGCGGTGCAGTAGTACAAGAATTTGATCTTCCGAGAGACAGATTGATGTGTAAGGATTCGAGTAATTTTAATTCAGTAAGAAAAGTGTGATTAAGACATATCATAGGCAATACAAGTATGATACTCTCAGATAGGTTTATTTAAATTAAGTTAAGGATATGAGAGCCCGAAAAGGTAGGTTTTTAGTTTGGACCTAAACTCTGTTGGGCTTTTTATGCATCTTAATTCCGGAGGGAGACTATTCCAAGCCTTAGGCCCAGATACTCCGAAAGCACGATCTCCGAACTTAGTATTTTGCTTTCGTTTGGGTTCTATTAGTCTGCCTATAGCAGATGAAGTTGCCGATCTAAGGGTTAATTGCCTCGGACCGGTATTTTCCAGGACGCACAATTCAGAGATGTAAGGTGGGGCCATTTCGTTAATTGATTTAAACACCATCCAGCACAATTTGTACTGGATTCTTTCAGGGCACTTGAGCCAGTGAAGGTTACGAAGGTGTTCTGAAATGTGTGAATATTTAGAGACCCCGGTTATGAGCCTTGCCGTTGCATTGAACACGGATTGAAGTTTGTCAGTTTGGTATTTTGGAAGACTAGCGTAGATGCCGTTACAGTAATCAAGCCGTGAGACTACGAAAGAGTTGATTAATATTTTTGTCCCCTCTGTAGGAAGGTTTCTTCGAACTGACTTAAGTTGTCTAAGGTGAAAAAAACCGGTGCTTACTGTCCTATTTATTTGACTTTTAAGCAAAAAGTCTGAATCTAAATTAACGCCAAGAAGTTTGACTGTTGTCTTTGGAATAATATCGTTGCCGGAAATGGAAATAAGTGAATTGTCTATGAAATGTTGACGTTTGTTTGTGGCCGCCCAGAGAAACTCTTATGCATGACAATATTTACTTATGAGATCCTTAATAAAGTTTTTTAAATTTTATACAACTAATATAAAAAACTTTGATGTATGGAAAAGTTAGTTTACCTAGCATTTGTGTAAAATTTAATAAAACGTTTTTTAAGGGGGTAAGAATATATAGTTAAATTTACTGTGGAGTGAAGAGCGTGGGAGAGTGGGAGAGCGACTTACTTCCTGTGGATTAATGCAGTGGATCAAAAAAACGTTATTTGTTTTTTGTCCTACAATGTATTTACAGGATTTTTGGCAGTTCTTTATTATACGAGTATAATAAAGAACATATATCATATTTCTCGTACATTTTATAATCGGTAGGTGCAATTATAATGATTTTAACACTAATCTGTAACGTTATACAAACTGAAACAAACTGTAAACATTAAAAGCAGTTAAAATGCTCAGTTTTTATGTAAAATTTCAAAATAGCCATTTTGTTTTTTTGGCCAGTTGCGTTTCACACTTCTATCAAACTGTATTAAGCTGACAAGCATAACAACATGATAGTTATCCTCTTCTACTGGTTACAAATTGTTCAAAACCTGCATCGGATTTAGAATCGGCATTTAACGGGAACCTTTCAATTGTAAAAAAAAATGGTGCTGAATGGCCATTTGATGACAATGACAACATTTGAACTTCTGTGAAACAACCCAAACGTAAACAAATAAAAATATTAAAGACCAGATATCTAAATAAGGAGTTTAGGCTAAATATGTGTTTGGCTAAATCAAGGTTTTAGGATGGAAAATTGGTCTCAGCCTAAACTTATCATCGTTGCGAATTTTTTTTTCATTAATATGCAACGTATGCCGTGACTGATACCTAAATTAATGGGTGAATTCATTCTTCCTAAATTTGGGAAGTTTGTTTACGAGAGATGGAAAAGCTGATAGAGACATTGAAAGAAGGGTAAATGCACGTAACTCTATTAATAGAGGAGAGAACGCGGTTGGCGCTAACGAAACACTGCCCAAAGAAGCGAAGCTAGCAGTCCACAATGGGGCGCTGGTACCCACCCTGGTGGATGGCAGTGAGGCATGGAACTGGCAGAGGAAGAATGAAATTAGTAGACTGAATTCTGGATAAATAAATTTCCTGAGGGATGTAAAACCATTTACAATCGTGTGCGAAATATGTAAGCGTAATGAGTAAGAATACGAAAGGGAATATCTGTTGGTTTGGGCATGTAGAGCGAGTGGTCGGAGAAAGGCGTGTAAGGAGAATATCTGACACAAATGTAAATGCTAGAAGAAGTCCGGGAAAGACATGGCACCATCAAGTGAGTATCGGGCCAAGTCAAGAGTCAGAATAATAGAGAAGTAGGAGACGATGTATGAATGTGAATAAGGCAAGGAGTGTGTGCCAAGACCAAATTGTATGGCGGTCCGTTTTCTCTGCCTATCCCTGCGGAGAAACGGAGTTATAATTATTGGTTAGTTAGTTAATTAGTTAGGATGGATCATAGTGGTTTACACTTGGTTGCCTCCAGCTGTCGAAATGGAACGCAAGTTTGACAATAGGTAATTTGGCAAGTCCGCGTATTCAGTCGTAAGTGGTTGTACTTATGAATTCTCTTACAAAATCTTCATTCCACTATTTAATATTTTAGTACCTCTTCATCAATTTATAATTTAATCATCGCATAGGAGAACAAAATAAAATCTGTTTCAAGTTTATGAAAATTTAATTTAATTAAAGAGTTAAAATTTGAGGCACATAATTTCGTTTTGAAATTAAAACAAATAATGATATGACATGTTAAATTCATTACATACAAAATACACAAATAATAATTTATCAAATATTTACATTTATGAATAATGAATGCAGATTCATTATGGGAAATTAAACTATATTTGTCATAAATATTAATTTAATTCTACAGCAAGCAATGTTTACAAATCATCTATTCATATATATATGCGTTATTGCCAGATAATATAATTTACCACCTATTATTTGAAAAAAATAACAATTCCTGCACATCCAGTGCCAAAGAATAAGCTTATTTTTGATAAAATATTCTTTCACACAAAAGACAAGGAAATTAGAAGATTTCTCCATTTTGTATCACAAACACATATATTTATATTACTTACTATATATTCGTATGCTTTATACGTATACTTGGAACCGTTGCAAAGAGACAAAATCCTTTTTTTTGTAAATTAACTGTTTGAACACAGATACACAATAGTTTAAAAAACCAAATATATCTTTTTGATTGAGCTGATCGATAAATTCTAGCAAATTATGGAAAATAATTTTGAAAGCTCGCTACCTACAGTCAATTACTGATTTGAATATAATAGAGTTCGTGACAAATGTGTGTATAATTGAAATTTTACGAGTGAAATGTGAAAGAACTAACAAACTAATTACAAAAAAAATTACAATAATTTCCAAGAAAGGGAATTGAAATTATATTCAAATAGAAAACACGCATGACGACAAAACTTTTTTTATAATTCACGATAAAACATTGCAAACATAAATAAATCATATTAGGTGAATACACAGAGAAAATAGAAAAAGAATAATAAAAAGATATGTTTAATGCTTAAAGAATACAACGAACGTAGGTTAACATCATAGACTAAAAAAAAACTCTGAAAATGCCTTCCATATAGATTGGAGTGAAAACGGTGAATAAGAATCTTGTGGTCAATATGTCCAGGAATGACGGACGTATGAATCTATCTCTCCCACTGCGGTGCAAGGCCAAGGCTTAGTGGAAAGGTCTAGGTTAGGTTAGGTTAGGTTAAAATACATTGTCTGGTTTGTATACTGAACGTCTGTTGATTGCGTTCAAACCAGGCAATTTTAACGATTTTTAGAGGGTCGAACTCCTATAAGAAGTAACTTACTAGAAAACCTACCGATATGCTAGTGATCGATATATATGTATAGGTGTATATATATTAGCAAGTGTCAAAATCCAGGGAGGAAATTGAGGAATACGTTTATGGACAAAACACCGTCCGGTTTCCTCTTAATTTGAACATAGGAAAGTTTTTCAGTGCTACTGTTTAGATGTAGATACATTTGAATAAATAACGGTGTTATTTACATATGTACTTTCATAATTGGTTTCATGTATACGTGTCACACTACACGTGTCCAATTCGTACGCATTTCTTGCATACACCAACAAAATTTGTAGTTCTATCGTGGTGTTATTGTATATCGATGTTCTATCGTATACCTACTCCGAAGAATTCATTTGCATAATATCATTGTCATGTCCCAGTCAAGTAATTTAATTGTTAAGTTCTTTCCGTAGAATAAGTAGTCAGTTCTTACTTGCGCGATGTGATTACAACATACTAGTACTTACAACTTACCCGCGGGCTTGTCACTGCCAAGGTCAAAACTCCATTATCATAGTACGTAATGACGACTTAGAACAGCAGTCAAAATACGCCATTATCCAGTTTTCCTGCAATTAGGTACCTACGGTCTACAGATTTATTATACTTACCTGTGCAGGCGTCCGGAAGAATGAATAATAAATTTAAAAGTAAAGTACGACTTACGAAAGTACGACTTACAAACAACTTTTAACTATTACAACTTTTTTTAAACAATATTCAGTTAACTAACACATTATATGAATCAAACACATTGCTATAACAAAATAATACAACAAATATATAATAATATAATAAAAAGCTCTGTGACCTACCCCATGACTGTAACTAGTTCTATAAAATTTTCGTTCAGCTTGGATTAATAATTTATCACGCAATCACAGACAGAATAATAATTTACTCTGAAGTTATAATTTCGCATTTCTTCTTATTGTTAGTTTCTCTAAACGTAACCTTCAAAGCCCAAATTTATGGAAACCAGCGAATTCTAACAAACACTGGCGCTCCCTCGTTACCGTCGTTAAACTAAAACGGAACAGAAATATGATCATTAACATTGATTTAAATAAGGTATGCAGATTGATAAACTTTCAGTGACCAAGTCGATGAAGTCACGAGAAATTTGGCATGGTACACTAAATACTTCATTCAAATCAAACAATGTCAAATTAGAAGTGGAAAAACTATTATGTTTCCTATATTACCTAGGCAGAAGTGAGTCATTTATTTTATATATCTAACATTTATTTTTTAACGTTATCTCCGCACAGTAAATAATTTCCCTTGGAGCCCATGACATCTTTACGAATGCTGGTTGGAGGGGCTTTTTAATGAGAGGAAGCAAAGGATGTTTTGGGTAGGAAAAAGGTTTGAAAAGTTGGTCCAGGAATAACGTATGCATGAATCCATTCCTCCCATCGCAGAACAAAGCGATGAGTCGAGAGAGGGACCTATTGGAGAGGGCAAAAAATGTTCTCTCATCTCCAACAATAATTTTCTCCCGATCCGACCAGCCACACAATAAGTGAGCAAACGCATCCGTCGCCAAAACCTAGACAAACGTCACTAGTTCACTCCGTGTTCAGGATATTGGTATATTTTTAACCTTCGCATATTCAATTACTTCTATGAACACCGAACACAATTATATTCGCCTCCCATCAAAACACAAGCAAATTAAAACTTTTACTCTTTTGTCTAGTACCCTTAGCAATATTGACTCATGTTTTAGTCCGAAATATTTTCGAGCTCTTTTTCCAAACAAGGGATCTCCAAATACGTTTTTAGATTTTCACGGCCAAAAGTATGTTCGTTATTTGTTTTTGAAGTGTTATGCCGTGTTGCGCTACCTCCTTCTTTAGCCAATGTTTCGGACAGCGTTGCAGTGTCCATCATCAGGGCAGAAGGAGGTAGCGCAAAACGGCATAAGACCCCAAAAACAAATAACAAAAAAAAAAAAGTGTTCTTCAAATCGTCCTTGTCTCTTCCAACAGGTTCATGTCTCTACTTTCCTTTGTCCACCATCCCTTTCTCACATAAAGACATTATTTGTATAAATTATAATTGAACTTTTTTGCTCTAATAGTCATAAATTTTTAAAATAATACATTTATAATACTAATGCTTTGAGATTTAGCTTTTGATAATAATACATTTATGATACTCATGCTTTGAGATTTAGCTTTAAGCTTTGAACTTTAAGCTTTGAACTTTAAGATTTGTGCTTTAATTTTGGAGCCTTAAGCTTTGAGCTGTGAGCTTTGAGCTTCGAGCCTCTGATATGAAAATATCTGGAGTTGGTGAATTATTTTCCCATTTGGTCTCATTTTGTTGACATGTTGTTCTTGTATTGTTTTGTATTTATTATACGTACATAGTGCATTCACAAAGCGTGGATTGACTAGACTAGATGTTCATTCGTAGATAAGTGTGTGAAGGGGTTTAATTTTTCTTGTGGAGAAGATTTAACCCGGACAAAGTCATAATAAAGCAATTGGATAATTTGTAAAGCGTCGTGTTTTTGAAAAATCAGCTCAAGAGCGCTGTACGTGGAAATAAACATTCAGTAATAATATTTCAGCTGTAAATCTGGGTTGATTACAAGAAATAAAATTGCCACCTGACGGTAAAAAAAAACCAATACAACTCTGAAAAAAAGCACAAAATAGCTTAAATGTTTCTTGCCCTCGATTGAAGCACTAAGCAAATCATACAAAATATATGTAATGAGGGTTCTTATTGGAAATGTATACCTATTTTTAAACATAACGTTTTTCAAGTTTAATTTTAGTGGCACAATGAATCGGTCCAGTGAGTTTCACTTTTAAGTTCAGTATTTTGAATTGAAAAGAAAAATTTATTAAAAGAGAAAGCTTTTGATTAAATTCGAAAAAAAGATACATAAAATATGTTATCTGCAGTAAATTGAGAAGGCAAATCGTTCTTTCAAGAAGAACCGGACAACGGATCTACCTTGAATCTTATTTAATAAAAGGTTCATCATTATGAAATTCACAATACTAATAAAAAAGGGATGATCATTAAAACATAATCACAGAAGTATAATATTTATATATTAAATTTTTCCCCGTTTTAGGAGCTTTCACGTGGGAATATTAAAAATTATACAGTATTAACCCAACTGCCTCAGAAATAATCTTTTGTGGTTGTTTAATCTTCTTATAGTCTTATAGATATTATAAAGGCGAAAGTTTGTATGGATGTGTGTTCGTTACTCTTTCACCCAATAAATACCGAATGGAATTTAAAAATTATTTCACTAATCGAAAGCTACATTATTTGCTATAGCTAATACGCTATATACCTACATTGGTAATCTCTTTCGTTATGAATAAGCTTTGGCGTTATGAAATTATTTATTATACTTTTATTGGCAAAGCGTGTTGCTAAGTAAATGTTTGACTTTGGCTGTCATTTTGTTATTTGTTTAGGTTACTGTGAAGATATCTTTGATGGCAAAAATTCAAATACGAGTATTCTAATATGAATATTTAGTGTAAGAATATAAAATACCAACTAATCTACATTTTGATCTACTATTGTGAATTCGAAACGGCGCGTATTTTATTGTTCATTTATTTTTGGAAGGGGTGGGGGTGGGGCTGGGGGGAGGAGGGGGAGGGCGAATATGCGAGCGAAGCCGGGGGCAATAACTAGTGATAAATAAAGATGTCAATGTTTTTATATTTCGAAGTACGATGGTATGACCGAAAATGAAAAATAGTAAATATTTCAAAACTGTTGTGTAGTGGTAATAGATTTAAAAAACTATTATTAATTGCTTATTACGAAATATAGGGTTATAATGAGAGGATCTTCTACTCTGAAACGTGTCGCAAATATACTAAATCCATATTATTTTTAATGAATTAATTGTAATAACACAAACTAATCAAATAAAGTTTAAGCATTTGAACCTGCGACCTACGGATTGCTATTCCGGAATAAACCTTCGACCACGGAGGCTGTGTTATCGTTCTTTCATAAAAAAAATTCTTGAACTCGTGAAATTTGTACAGATTTTCTGGTGGGAAATTTCTCGGGAAAATCAAATATTTGAACTCGCGACGCGACGTCGGCATCGCGTAGTTTCCTTTGTGAGTCACAGCACTTGGAAATTTTCGTATAGCTGTCAAAGAATAAGCCACGACGTTTTTTTTTATTATTTTTTAACATTGCATTAAGCAAAAACGTCGGGTAGTAATTACTAGGTACCTGCTTAAAAAACCATAATACTTGAACAAAATAACACAACTGCGCAATTGAAAACTATAATCACTCGTACCCATAAGCTAATATAACATTACCAGGCATATGTATGACGTATGAGGTGTACCTGACTTATTAAAAGAAAGTTTCGAAAACTATAACAAATTTCTATATCAGTAAAACATCATTTCTATTAATAGCGTAATTGGTGGCGTGGCGCCGACTTTCTTCACTAAAATAATATAAATTTACAAGCAACCAAAAGTAAAATATTCAACATTAAAAAACCTGTGATTAAATTGTCAATTAGGCCAAAGTTCACCCAAAAGAAAAAACATTAACGTTCGTTCCGCAAAGTTACACGCCATTATTGATTTGTTGGTTGAAGGAACGAGATTATTTGTCTGAACAAATATTACTGTTGATATTGAAATATCTGGATTGACACACGACATACGGAAGGCTTTCTTATTATACTTTAAATATACTGAACGAGAAATGTTCAAATAGTATTGACAGATTATACAAAGCTACCTTAACACCTGCTATCAATGTAAAATGTGTTTGCGCACAATTACAACGGAATACAATAATGTTTCATTTATTGAAATGACATGTTTAGAGATTAGTTATCTAAAATTAAAGTTATCTAAACTATCAATTATCTACTATCTTTATACCTTTTTATTTTGTATAGCCTGTAAAGATTTCTGTATTTCATGATTTTTGGTATAATTAGAATTTATGTTTATCTTAATTAATGTTTATCTAAATTGACGGTCCCGAAGAACAATGTCGGATGTGCTATTTTGTAATTTTGCAGTAGAGCTGTTTAATTTTTCGTTCCTGCATGTTTACTCTCTTTGAAATCAAGAAATAAGGCATACAAGAAAATTATGAATATTTAACTTTATTTCATCCAAAATTCCGAAATTACGGACTTTCAAATCATCAAGTAAGCCAACAAACGATTTTTAATTTTTAGCGGATCCATTTTTCTTCGGGACTGTCGAAATATGCAGTCATTGTCACAGCAATGTTTGAGATTGTACTTTGTTCCCGTATTGCTTTTTTGTTTATACTTGGATCGTTCAGATAATATACAAATAGGTCTACATGACATTACAAAACCCACTCAAAGGATACATTATTTCTGCAAGAAATTACAAAATTATATAAAAATTCACTCACGACAAAGAGACGCAAGAAACGCAAAGAGAGACAGAATCATACAAAATATAATTAACTCAACACATCTGTTTTATGGGGTTGAGTAATTGGAACTACGCGACGTTTCAATTCGCGTCGCTTGAAATGGCTTAAGCCGTTCACCAGATATGAATAGTCTGGTACTTCTCCATCTCCATCCTCCCCATCTCTTCCCCATCCCTACTACCTTAAGATTCACAACATTACTCAATTGGGGATGCCATAGTTTAACTTGGAGCAGTTGAAACTCTTGTTATTTACATAAAAAGCCAATCAGGTTTTTTTGTTTTGCCTATTATAAATTGACAATGCTGGTTTTGGCTACACGGAGTTAATTGAATTTGAATTGATCCTTACAACGTGCCTTCACTACTATGATAAAAATAAATATATAAATAAGTTTCTAAGTAATTCGTGTCTGCGGGTAGTTTTGACGTACTTTAAATAATAAAAGCTTCATTAACTATGGATACTCTAAGGCGTGTAATTATTGAAAGTCCGACGGAGTAAGCTTTCATGTTATTTCACATTTGGAACGTAAATGCGTACCACAGGACATGTAAGTAATCAGGTTGATTGAAACGTTAAATCATTGTTGGTCCTATTTGCTTCAGCTGCTTTTTATGTGATTCAGAGAGGCTATTTAATTTCCAAAAATATGTCGCCTGGTTGTTAACCGAACACTTTCAAATCAAAATATGTGTATAACTATACACATGTTTTCTATACGCCCTAATGATTTTTTGATCGATTTAATTAAATGATCGTGTTGAAACCCTTACAACCAGAATCACAACACTCTCTTAGACAATAATTTATTTTATTCCAGGTATTATAACCATGATATAAGTAACAGATGGTAACTCCTTCAAGGCTCTCGCAAGGACTCTAATTTTTTTGAATGAACGAATCTACATTTAATTTTGGATCGAATCTAGACCTCCAGTGTCCCTGCATACGTTGTTTGCAAGTGTTTAGCGGGAAATCAAGATATAATAAGGGTTAGTATGACTATAATAGATAAGACAATGGGACAGGTTGGTGATAGTCCACGAGGAGGCAAGCGCTGGTGACTGTATCAAGCGTACCTGTAGGGACTGCACAACTGTACGGTCAAATCATTTAAAGTGCGCAAGTTAGAATATATTTCTAAACACCGATAGTATTAAAAGTTTTTTGAACTAGTTTGAAACACCCGCCCGCAGTCCCTTCTTGCTCCTCAATTGTCCAAGATACTGGGTGCCTAGCGACGTTTCGACAAAGCTATGTTCAGGTTTTTTGTTTCATTCTATGAAATTCTTAACCAAAACAATTTTTTTACTAATTATATTTTTTGTTCATCTCTGCAGTACCTATACCAAGTACATATTTTTTTATTCATTGACGAGGAAGCCCTAATACACTATTAGGGCCTTCCCTCATGGAAAAACTGAAAAAAAATAGTTGTCGACGCAATCGAAATCAACCTCCTGAAAAAAATCGATATTTTCAATATGAAAAGAATTCAAAACATATTTTATTTAGTCACTGGTTTTATTATTCTTAAATTCAGAAGTCGTTTATAGGGCTTTATTTTTTATACGCTGGCAACATTTTGGACAAGGTGGGTGGGAGCGAGTTCCGTTTCCCGACTTCTTGAATGTGGGACGAAGGGAAGAACGTCGTACATTTGACATGGTCGGTTTGAAATCCATAAATTCAATTATAATCCGCAGTATTAAATTCAATCCGGTTCGCGGACAGTGAAATGTGTCAATAATAGTGACCGAGGAATTATTATTTCCTTTTTAAACCTAAATTTGGTTTGTTTCACTGATGTGGGTGATTCGAGGAAGTTTACCGCGTGCGGTAGTTGAACAAATTACGGGTGATCTCGCATTGTAATCGGGCTTGAGATTACTCATCGGCTGTACATTTGCCTTGAGAACTCCTGATTGCATTCCAGTGATGAATTATTACCCAGACACGCTTGAAGTTGAAAACCTGGCTGCATCCACCAGGCCAAAAGTATCCTCGTATCCTCGCTACACCTTGACCGAACGTTGCCGGCTCGTAACTTGCGGTTACAGAATTTGAACCCATCCTATTGAGAGAAGCAGCTAGGGCGAGACCTTCGCTAGGATGTACGCAGACGCCTCTAGGGCGTGACCTCCGCCAGGACGGGGACTTGGATTCGGAGCTGGAGCTCCACGGTTCCTCGGCATCGCACCCCGGAAGAGCGATGGAAAATTCCCCAGGTCTCCGTTTTCAGTAATTAGATAGCTAGGCCTAAACCTGTCGGTCCGGGGGTGAGTACGATTTGTTCTCTGTATGTTCACTGTACATTCCATCTTTCATAAATACACTTATTTTACTTACGTTGAAAATCTAGTTTTTACCCATTTTCTTGGTCCTCAAACTGGAGGAGAAACCAGATAGTCCCCACGATCCTTTGTAAAGATTTCATCGTCTCATGTTTGAGCTAGACAATTCTACCTCTTTTGATAGTGGCATTCTGCAGGAATCGCCTGCAGATTGGCGCGTGGAACGCTTAACGTTCTACAAAGCTGTTACCAAGGGAGGTACAATTAATACTCATCAATTCAGTCCTCAATACTCAGTACACAAATAAGATTAAATTTTGACCACCAAGTAAACTCTATATCAATCTGACATGTCAAAACATGACAAAACTTTCAGTTGCGTTATTGACAGGTTGCCATAGTAGCGGCTCACGTAGGTAATGTCAAGTTTTTGAGTAATCTGCGATATGTCAGATCAGAAAAATATCGATTTGGTTCAGGAGGTTGATTGCGATTGCGTCGACTACTGTTTTTTTCAGTTTCTCCATGAGCGGATGGTCTTAAAGTGACAATTGATATAATACATTTTATTTTGCCATTTTAATTGCTTAAGCAATTATTTATTTTCTAGTTGAGAGCGGCTCACGTGTGTCGAAGAAACGCACACGATTATTATATTATGCAGTTGTCACTCGATACAATGACCAGTATCCAATCGGTAAAATTGACAACTGGATGTCTATATTATTTATTTATTTATTAACGCACTTTTTCGGTATTTTTATACTACATATGAAAAGTTAGAAATATATAGCATTCATTGTTCATTCATTCTTTCTGAAAATGTCAACGACGCTCTTGAATTTTTGTCTGCATCACTAACTGCCCACATTAACCATGCCACTTTCCCCATTTGAATGACATCAAACAAAAAAATGAAACTAAAACCACGGATTACAAATGGCCTGATCTACTGTACACGTAAAAGAGACAGACTCCTTAAACAAGCCCTTAATAACCTCCAACTCTTGCGCTTCTATAAAAAGTATCGTAACATTTGCAATAATCTCATAATAATAACCAAACAAAACTATTACAAAAAAAAATTGAAATGTCAGGATATGACAGTAAAATAATCTGGAACGTGGTCAACGACATCTCAGAAAACCTCACTCAAAATGCAATCACTCGTTATTAATGGGAAAAATATCCAAGTCCATGATGACCCAAAAACCTTAGCCGATCACGCCAACCATTTTTTCAGTAACATTGGCACAAACTTAGCCAACAAAATTCTGAAAGCAACAAACAAAACACAAAATCTCTTTACCTCACGGGTAATACAACAGCGCTCTATGCAGCCAGAACTAATCCTAGCCCCTACCTCCAATAAAGAAATAGTTGACACAATACTCACCATTAAAACAAACAGTGCTGCTGGTAATGATAATATTTTTCCTTACATAATAAAATACATAGTTCACTTTATAACAACGCCGTTAAAGCATATCGTTAATCTAAGCTTTAAAAGCGGTTTCTTCCCACACTTACCAAAACATGCAACGGTTATCCCAATCTATAAAGGCGGCGATAAAACAAATATTGAAAACTATAGACCCATTTCTTTGCTAAGTGTCCTGTCAAAAATCTTTGAAAAAATTGTTAAAAGTAGGCTTGTTTCACATCTTGAAACCCATAAGATTCTCTCGCCTAATCAGTTTGGCTTTCAAAACAATTTAAGTACAGAATCTGCAATCTTAGACTTGACGGATAAGATCACTAACAGCCTGGACGAAGGTGATTCCTGCTTAGCCATATTCCTAGACTTAGCCAAAGCATTTGACACGGTTTCCCACCCCATACTTCTAGAAAGACTTTCTTAAATAGGCATCCGAGGTAGAACTCTTAACTGGTTCTCATCATACCTAACAGACAGATCGCAAACTGTGAAAACTAACAACTCGGCTGTAAGTAACCCCTTACCAATCCATTTCGGAGTCCCACAAGGAAGTGTTCTAGTGCCTATTATGTTCCTCATCTACATCAACAATCTGTGTAATCTTCCCTTAACTGGGAAACTAATAGCTTTTGCAGATTACACTGTACTAATAACTAGACACAAAAACTGGAAAGGAGCATTCGACATAGAACAAAACGACATGGGCCATATAAAGAAATGGTTAGATGATAATCTCCTAACCCTTAACGCCGGAAAAACAAAATTCTTAACCTTCAGTCTTTCTGCTGCAACCCAACCTACCAACAATCAGAAGATAATTCACTCCTGTCTAAGAATTTGCTCTTCCTGTAATTACCCAAACTTGGAACAAGCCACCCACATAAAATATCTGGGGGTCATCATTGATCAACACCTTCGTTGGAATCATCACTTGGCCAGTCTAACCCCACAAATCCGCAAACTCTCTTATGTCTTTCGATCCCTAAGAACTATCCTTACTACCTCAACTCTTAAAACTGTTTACTACGCTCTCTGCCAATCCCTATTAGCATACGGCATTATAACTTGGGGTAGCTGTGCTCAAAAGCCCAAAAAATGGTAATACATTAACAAGCAACCGACTAGATACCCCTCCATATGACTCCTCATCGAGTATAACGTCTTAAACGCACGGCAACTCCATCTAAAATTTATGCTAATACATTTCCTGTTCAAATACAAAAACAAAACTCTCTTACAACACAATTACCCCACCAGAACAATAACCAACGGACACTACGATGTACCTAAACTACACCCCACTACAGCTCAAAGACAATTTTTATTCCTAGCTCCTATAACCTTTAACCTTATCCATGAAAACTTAAAAACGTTGAGCCAACCCCATTCCTTTAAAAAAACAAATAACGAAATGGATCCTTACACATGGACTATATTACAATTTTAACACCCATTCACTTTACACTCTATCAATTTAATCACCTTTCAGACAAAACATAATATCTCCTATTTTCTGCGGCATTGTATGTACAAGTTTAGTTAGTGTGATCTATATCTATCAAATCCTCAAATTTTTCATTTTCTAAGAATTCTCTAACTTCTTCATCTTCTTCTTGTAACCCAATCTAACTATATATCATTTTCTTATTATAGAAGATCTATGTGCATAGTATTAAAAGCAGGCATAACATGATATATTTTATTTACTATCTAAGCAGCTTTGTATGTATGTATAAGACTGATTACTGTGATTAATGTATACACCAATAATTTCTTAATATATTAATAATCACTTCTCTTTTCCAATAATTCTTTAACTTCTTCACATTATTCTTATAATCCAAAATAACAACATAAACTTTCTTATTGTAGAAGAATCTGTGTGCATAGTATTAATAAGTGAATATTTTCAACCAATACTAATGAATGTATATCCGAAAACTGTAAACTTCACCCGCCATAACACAGGGTCATCCCTAGCATGGAGGGTGAAATATCATAAAAAAGCTATATGTACTTTCGATAATTCATGTATAAAATAAAAAATAAATAAATAAAAAAATTGTACATAACTGAATTGTCTCAGTAACAGTATTTTATATTTGTTTAAACATAAATTGAAGGTGTCCACTGAAATAGTACTTCTTCTTCTTCTTCTTCTTCAATGGCGCTACAGCCCATTTCGAGCCTTGGCTTCCTTCAAAATAAGCCTCCACCGCCCTCTGTCCTCGGCCGTCGTCTTCCAATCTGCAACATGGAGTAATCCTCTTGCATCCTTCCTGACATCATCCTCCCATCTCAGTCTAGGTCTGCCCGCCTTTCGTTTACCTCCCGGGTGTCCTGTCAGAACCTTCTTCGATACTCGTGTGCTTGGCATTCGGTGCACATGTCCGGCCCATCTTAATCTTTGGAGCCTTAAATGGGTGGAGAGTCTGGGAGCTTGATAAATTTCATAGAGCTCATTGTTGTGGCGGATTCTCCATGCCTCTCCCTCTCGCACCGCTCCTAAGATTCTTCGCAGTACCTTTCTTTCGAAGATGTCCAGCTGTTCTGCTGACTTTGCTGTCAGTGTTCCCGCCTCACATCCATAGGCCAAGACCGTTCTGATAATTGTTTTGTATAAGGTTATTTTGGTTTTCCTATGGACGTTTCGTGATTTGAACACTGGCAGCAACGCGAAGTAAGTGTTGTTAGCGGCTGTGATGCGCTTTCTTACTTCTACTGGGTCTTCATTGTCCTGCGTTATGATGGAGCCCAGGTAGGTAAACTCTTCGACCACTTTGAAATTATAATTGTCTTTAAATTTCACTTTATCTTTTATTCTGCGGTGAGGGGTTCTGGTTTGCATCATGATTTTTGTTTTATTTTCATTGATTTGCAACCCCACCTCTTTTGCCGCAGTCTCCAAAGGGTCAAACACATCTCTTACAGCCTGTAGGGATCTCCCGACAATGTTAAGGTCATCTGCGTAGCCAACTATTTGATTGCTTCTGTAGCAGATGTTTGAATCGGTACTGATCATTGTCTTCCTAACGACGTGCTCCAGTACAATATTGAAAAGGGTAGGTGCTAAGCCATCACCTTGTTTCAGCCCCTGGGAGACGTTAAAATCCTCCGTTGTTTCACCTCCTATCCTTACTCGACACCGTGAGCCGACCATTGTTGCTTTTACAAGCTTGACTATTTTGGGCGGTATTCCAAAATTTAGGAGTATTTCATAAATCTTCTCCCTATCTATGCTGTCATACGCCTGTTTGAAGTCAACAAATAGTTGATATATATCTATATCGAATTCCCAGCATTTTGTCAGGATTTGTCGAGTAATGAAGAGTTGATCAGTGGTGGATCTCCCCCTCCTGAAACCTGCCTGATATTCTCCTAGTAAGTTCTCTGAGTAATATTCTAGTCTTTCTTTCAAAATTATTGTGAAAATTTTATATGCTGTGCAAAGTAACGATATTCCTCTGTGATTTTCACACTTCAATTTGTCTCCCTTTTTATGTATGGGGCATATTATGCTAGTTTGCCATTCTTCTGGTACTCTTTCGGCGGTCCATATTTTCACAATGAGATTGTGTAGCAGGTTCTTCAGTTGTTCATTTCCATATTTATAGAGCTCTGCAGGGATATTATCTCCTCCCGGAGTTTTATTGTTTTTCAGTTTCTTTAGTGCAGCCCTTAATTCTGCCATTGTTGGTGCTCTCGTTGTTTCATCACTATTTAGCTCGTCCGGAATGTGAGTTGGTTCGACTGTCAGGTTGTTATTGGGATTTAAGAGCTGTTGGAAATATTCTTTCCACCTAGTCTTGATCTTTTCCTTATCTCCTATTATGTCTCCATTACTATCTCTGCAAAGAGATGTGTTGGGTTTGAAACCCTTTTTAAATACATTGACGCCTTTATATGCCTCACGTGGATTGTTATTTGCAAAGTCATTTTCCATTTTCAACAATATGTTGTTAAAATACAATCTCTTCTTTCTTTTAATTAAATGGTTAGCATCTCTTCGTGCTTGTTCGTAGGCTTGTCTTTTTGCTCTAGTTCCTCTTTCTATACATAATTTTTTTAGAACATTTTTCTTGTGGACGCTCTGTATGCACTCCTCATCGAACCAGGGATTTCTAGCCTGCCTTGGTCTATTTCCTATGCCTGATTCTGCCGCTGTCAGCAGTGCATCAGTACAGTTAGTGAAATAGTACAGTTAGTTAAATTGTTTCCCTCCATTAGTATTCGGTAGTTAGTCCCAGAATTTCTGCACTGAAATAAATCCTGACTTCTAGTGTAACGTAGTGGAATCCGAAAGTTTCTCAATCCAAGCAAAATCGGTCTATCAACTGAATTTTATATAGAAATACCAATTCAGTGAAAATTGTTTTGTCTGACAATTTGAGCATATTCATATCATTTAAAATAGTGTTGTAGATCAACATAATTGCTGGAAAACCCATTTTAAAATTTAGAAAACGTAAGAATTTGTTTTGC
The DNA here is from genome assembly GCA_917563855.2 of Limnephilus lunatus. NCBI lineage: Eukaryota > Metazoa > Arthropoda > Insecta > Trichoptera > Limnephilidae > Limnephilus > Limnephilus lunatus. Next base: position 79,198,504 of record OU830597.1, on the reverse strand, counting down.
GTTTTTTCAACAGGTCGTATTCTACAATGTATACATATGTATACTATAATGTGGGTTCCAGACGGGGGAATTGTACTCAAGTTGACTTCTAACATAGGCAAAATATATCAGTTTAATGCACTTTATATTGTTAAAATTTCTAGTTGGCCTAGTTATAAATCATAACATTTTTAAGCCCTTATTAGAGATTTCTGTTATGTGGTTAATAAATTAAAGATTTGATTGAAAAGTGATGCCTAAGTCTTTAATTTTTGTTAATGTCTCAAGAGCATTGTTATCAATGATTCAATTAAATATCACTGTTTTTTTATTCGAGAAAATCTAACTATTTGAAATTTTGAGATATTAAAGTAAAGTCAATTTTCATAACACCAAATTAAAAATTTGTTGATATTATCTTGAAGAATGTTGCAATGGTAAATATAAATATATATATTATCTGCCTACACTAAAATAAGCAGCAAGTTTTTAACATATTTTTATAGTTGGGAATAAAATACTAGTAAACCATTATCGCGCTCTATTTATTTCAGTAGGAGATATTTGCTGTATCGAGGCTTATCCGAAAAATACATTTTTTCCGATTGACAGCATGCAGATTTTTCGATATAACTGAGATTAATACCGTGATGAAGGGGTGTGGACCTATTATTTAGTTCGATTTTCGATATAATAAATTTACATAATATAAAAGAGAGTTGTTTTTTTAATAGAAATCTACATTTTTTTCGATTTTTACAAATTTATTTTTTAACTTTATCTTTTTGTTGTTTTTATTTAGTAAAAGATTATACATTTATAAACATTATTTGAGAAATATTTTGACTGCCCAACTAGGAGGATTCCCGTTTTAGGACGGTCATATTAGGATGAGTATTAACATATGGAACATGGTCTGTAAATAATATAAAAAACAAAAAAAATAAAGATTAAAACATAGTAACTGTTCTTTTTTTAGTATAGTTTAAAAAAATATATTAATTACTTAATAACAGAGAACTTGAAGCACTTGAACTTCAAAATAAGAGAAAGGTCTCTGTTTATATGAGTCTTCAAAAAACTCTTCGTAAAGCCCGGGCAACGCCGGGGATTTCCGATAGTCTAAATATTTTGTTGTCCCAATTCCCAATTGATCCCAACGATCTGAACCCAAGAACTACGCCGTCCCAACAAAACTATGCCGTCCCCAATCGGGTATCTTGTGAGGCTGAAGGTATTGGGGGTGGAGGATTTGGGTAGAGGAAGGTAATGAAGTACCTTGCTATTCAGATCTGCTCACTAAACACGGCTAAAGCCATTTCAAGCAACGATTCGATTCTGAAAGGTGGTATTACCAGGGCGATACTACGACTATCTTCTACTCTGTAACGTGCCGCAAATATACTATATATTATTTTTAATTAATAAATTGTGAAATGACACAACTTAATCAAATAAAATTCACTTGCGCCGAGATTTGAACCCGAGACCTCCGAATTGCTATTCGAGAGTCTTGCCCGTCATCCACGGAGACCATCAAAATATAATAATAAATAATAACTTATTCAACCGATATTACTCAAAAATAAATATACTATAAAACATTGATCAATTTTCAACCATATTCAAAAATTGTTTTGTACCTACTCAGAAAGTCATTCATCTAAGATCATTTTTATTAGCTTTCGGTTAGTCCAAAAATCCAATTCAAATATTAATATTTTAACAAATGTTTATGAGATAGACTGTAATATAACTAACTAACTAACCATCATGCCGTTTCCCCGCAGGGGTAGGCAGAAAGGACGGACCGCCAAACAACTCGGTCTTGGCACACACTCCTTGCCTCGTTAACATTCATACATCGTCTCATACATGCTCTTCTATTATTCTGACTCTTGACATGGCCCGACTCAAGTATCTGATTCACTTGGTCGTGCCATGTCTTTCTCGGGCGTCCCCGACTTCTTCTACCATTAACATTTGCGTCATATATTCTCCTTACACTCCTTTCCTCATTAATTCTCTCTACATGCCCGAACCATCGGAGCGTTCCTTTCTTGATCTTACTCATTACGCTTACATCAGCCTTGCATTCTTTGCGGATCTCCGCATTTCTCACACGATCATACATGGTTTTACCACACATACGCCTCAGGGATCTCATTTCTATAGCATTCAGTCTACTTTCATCCTTCCTCTGCCAGTTCCATGCCTCTCTGCCATACATCAGGGTAGGTACCAGTACTCCATTATGGACCGCTAGTTTCGCGTCTTTGGACATTTTTTTGTTGGTGCCAACGGCGTTCAGTCCTCCATTAATAGAGTTATCTGCATTCACCCTTCTTTCAATATCTCTTTCAGCCTTCCCCTCTCTCGTAAACATACTTCCCTAATAAACAAACTCATCCACCTGCTTCAAGTATTCATCGTTCACAACAATATTGCATACCGTTTTCGTACTCTCTCTTTCAAACACCATGACTTTAGACTTACTTAAATTCATCATTAATCATTCTTCATACATACTTCGTTCATCCTTGACACGAGAGACTGTAAATCTTCCATACTGTTAGATATCAGCACCGCATCATCAGCATACAACAGGCAACATACTTTCAGATTACTCAATTTCGCGCCCAATCCCATCTCTTTCAATTCTTGCATACAATTATCCATGTATAGATTGGTTGTTAAATATTTAATTAAATTTTTATTTGTATAGAACTTAGGACTGTGTAATTGAAGTTCTTTACTGTGAATTGAACACTTTAAAAACTAATTACTAATGATCAATTTTCTAAAATTAAAAGCCACCAATAATTATTTAAAAAATTGGATAAGTTAATCTTTTGCAGCTTCTAAAATAGCTTGAATTTGAAAAGCTGTCAAATACAACGTCTCCTTTAGCAACATTTTGCCATTACTGAGGATGTTTTAAATGAACACTAAGACTCGTTCAATATTAATTAATTTATTTAAAAGTGTCACTCCATAACGTTAAGTCCTTAATCTCAGGATTTGAAATGGATCCAATGACCCTTCACTTCAACTTCAATATCCCGGAGGCAATTTCACTGCCCCCTTTTACACCCTTTAACTCATACCACAGCAGGCAAAATCATTACAAATGTTGTACAAAGTTCTGTTGAATATCCAAGTTTTATTATAATATGTATTGACATTTTGTGAATAAGCTCTAAACAAAAAGATTTTTCAACTTTCAACTCTGTTTTGTATTCTTGTAGTCCTTTTATTGACGTCTTTGGATAGATTCCACAATAATACGTTTATAGATGCGCGGCATTTTTTCATGGCTAAAATACCCAACCAAATTGAACAATTATTTTTTTGATAAGTTTTTAGATTTTCACGGCCAAAAGCATTTTCGTTGTTAGTTGTCATTGTCGTAGATCCGACGACACATCGTCGGATCTACCGGATCTGCCCTGATGATGGACACTGCAACGCTGTCCGAAACGTCGGCTATAGTAGAAGGTAGCGAAACACGGCATAACACCCCAAAAACTAACAACCGAAATTATTTTTTTAAATCTAATTTATTTCTAGTAAGGATTCTTGCTATTTTATTTATTTTTCTTTTAAGTTATGATACATTAACCATTAAATAATTACATTTTTTCATGATTTTAGAGTCGTTCAATTTTGAAATGATACTTATTAAAAAAGTAATCTTAGATACTTTTTTAATAAGTTAAAGGGGTGTTTTTGGAACTAAGTTTTAAATTTATATTCGTCAAATTTGTATTGTATTGATTTATTTTTTATTTTATATTTCATTATATTTACATTGTATTTTCGTTTGTAATTGTATTTTTGTTCAATAATTAGCACTTAATCTTAATATTGTGATGAACCTGTTTCACTCCGGTATAGGTGGGTAAATTTTTTTTTAAATAGAGAATATGATCACACTATTGACATCTTTCGGGTGGTTTTAAAATCAATATTAAAGGAATCTTTTTTAAACTTTTGGGATTTCCTTTCCACGAAGGGGTGTAACTAGTTAGGAAAAAAACGACTATCCAATCAGAATAGAGATGAGGACAGTAGGTGCGTCTTAAACCAATCATAGTCTGGGGGCGTGGGGTGAGGGATTTGCAAAATTAAGATACCAAGATTATCTCACGGTTTGGTCGGGCAGATATTTTAAGGGGATAGAACCACTTCTAACTTGGTCATAAATCGCATTTTTATGGGAGCATCAACAGGGAATCGACAACAGTTGATTTCACGTCTGGAATCGGGAAGTTTTGCGGGGATCTCGGTGGCGGAAAATTCAAAAGGACAAAGATCATGCACTGATTAACATAAAGTAACAAGCGATCTCGATTACTTAGTAATCGTGAAACGGGAGTAGACATTGAAGGTCATTACCACCTTTTCCAGACAAATTTCTAGCAGATTCTACAGGTAGACGATGGGGAAAAGTGTTAGACGTGGAAAACCCACAAGAGCCGATCTCTTCGAGGTAGTCGAGGGAAATCAATTCATGTTAGTGACCATATGAAATCTAAGATTTTGTATTGGATTTTTGTCCGTTAAATTAGAGGGGAGGGAAGGTTTACGATCTCTTGTTACTTAAGTGGGTCTTGAGTGTGAGACATCTGACATGATTTTGGGCCTCTAAGGTACGCATTAAGCTGAAATCACCACTTGATTTTACATACAGATGATAGGAGAAAGAAATTAGTGAAAAAGCATAAAATTTAACGACCTGTCAGGATTTTAAATTATTTGAAAACTCAAGTATTTTCTTGATCACTAGGCGAGTAATTACGGGGGATTTATCGGTTTTGGTGCCAGAGAGGGATGTAACATGTAGGAGGAACTAGGAAATGGGGGAAAAAAACGTTCGAAGGCAGGGTTGGAATGGGATCTTGGCAGTGGTTATAGCCCGTGAGAAAGGAGAATCGAGGTCATAAAAGGTTAGATTATTATAAAATAAGGTCCTACGAGCATCACGACTTTGCTGGGAGGTGACCAAGTGATTAGAGGTTCCACATGGGCATTTGCAAACGCGAGAAATATTAAAAATTGTATACGAACGCAAGAAATGCGACGTTTAGCCAGAAACGGACACAGCTTCGTGTGCACACTAGCGGTACGTCCGATAAAGGATATTCAGTCACAAATTTATTAGAAAATCCATAGCCAAATGTTAAAACGACGGAATGTCTAGGCGGTGACGTGTTGGGAGAATTTTATAATAATGAATGCTTAATAGATAACTGTCGGGATATGTTGTAGGTTAATGAGTTGAAATTGGATTTGGGTTAAGCCAAGAAAGTAGGGCAGTTATATCGAATATTCAGGATACACCGTATTTGGAAGCGAATTAAAAAGGAGTAGAACGGACACTATAGATTTTTGGAAAAAGTTGAATTAACTTTTCACATGATAATAGGTGGGTAATGGTCACTAATCATCTAAAGATAATGATATTTAGTTTACAAATAAATGTATGAAATTCGTAGGAAGTTTTGTTTTCTCCACAGGTCTACTGCATACGTAATTAAGACAATTGGTCGTGTATATCTCCGACCGGGATTTTTAGCAATTACGTACTCGGTAAGTTGTTATACCTAATTTAAATTCCCAGGCCATCCCGGAACGCGAAGCAGAGATGACAGAACCGAAGCTGCCTCGGGAAACTGAAGATTTAAATAAATGACAAAATTTTATAATAATATTTCAGGATATTTTCAACAGTGTTATCACCAAGGACAGTGACCTTTTCTTTCAGACAGCTGATGGCACTGGCGGGGGAGCAAAAAATGAACGAGTGTTGTACCCTCAACCAAATGAGGAGTCCATCGGGGTATACAACATACCCAATAGAAAGCGACTGTCTGCAACCTAAACACTCCGAGAGTGAAACGTAAATTTAAAACTAACAGGTACTCCTTCGAATTCCTATTTGTTGAATTGCGCCTTTTAAACTTTATGGTTGAACAATGTGACGATGACACCGAGGCTATACATACGTGTCAATGTGTGGTCCATCGGTAAGGGTCTTCCCACATTGTCCTGTTAGGAGAGGATGCTCACCATAGACTGATCGGGTCACGCGAGATGCTGGAAGCAATTCCCTTTCGCGGATCCGTGTCGAGAGAATGGGCGTGACGAGACGGAAATGAAAAGAGTTGCCAAACGGTATGTAAAGACGCGGTTTGCTGACGGAGGCGTCTTGGCCAAAAGCATCTCGGGTTGCCGGCAAGGTAGTGTGGGAGGAGCATAAGCAGTTCATTTTATGGAAACAACCTTGCAGCGTCTGCACATTTTTTAATCCTATCGACCTAGAAGCAAACATAGTGTTTAGACAATACTTAAATCCTATGTCCGCTACTAGAGGTGGTTTTACACGCTGGATCGGTCACGCAGGAGGATGGATCTGTCTATCACAAGCTGTAGCCACATTTTTGCGAATAGAGCCTTGACAAGGGACGAATTGGATTACCCCTTCTAGAGCCTGTAACGTAGTCCCGGAGGTGTTCGATACTGGGGTTGATTGGGAAAGGTTTGAAGGCATGCCGTCCTTCCTTTGTTATGGAAGGGTCCGGGTATCTGGTTGGTCGTCAAGAGATCTTCTGGGTGCCATGGGTATAGCCTTGACATGCTTTGGTCGGGAGGTCGTGTCCGAAGAGCCGACCACCTGGTCAATTTGGTCAAGTGGAGGAGCCAGTACTAGATTGCAAAAAATGCATGATCCATTCTATCCACTCTCCCTCCCTTATCCTCTCCATCCTAGGTACGAATTTTGCGTTTACTAACAATAGAATATTATCACATTTATGTATAGGGTCCAGCCATGGAGAGCGATGCAAAGGAGCCGCCAAATAACTAAATGAAACATTCTAGGTATGTATTTTAAAATCTATTAGGACGTATAGGGTCAAAAATCAACTTTATAGACTCCCAAGAACTACAGGGGGTAGGTACTGCGAGAGTATTAAAACAACGTAAATTATTAGGGACGTAATGGGGACACATTTAGGATAGATTTAGACGGTAAGTATCCTTCATACGTTCAAAAGATGCAGAGAATATCTTCCACACCTTACCTAAAAGAACCAAAAGTTACCACATATAGACATTAAATACCTATTCTAGATTTTCTAGTACCTTTGAAACAAAAAATACACAACGTAAAGGAAAGGGTTTATTGTAAAGTTTTCCCGGAAGGAGAAAGCCTCTTGCTGTGTTCAGTCACAGGGGTGGGAAAAACGAGTCATGATTCAAGACATTATTGGCGAATCAAACAGTACGAGAGAAGGGTCTACCGTCCGGAGATCGAAACGCAAGAGAGGAGAGGTATTAAAACCCAAGTAAGGGGTTGGACCATCACAATATTTAAATCATTATACTTGAAACCTAAATAAATAAAGTTCACAATTCGGCCAGTTCAGTATTTTGGCCTGAAATGGTCGTATATCGTAATCAATCAAAAGAAAATAATTTTCCTCAGGGCCTAACTGAGATTCTGTGTGGAGGATCTTTTTGAGGAGAAGGAGTGAACATTGGCCTTGAAGAGACCCAAGTTGTAGGAAGAAGGTAATACAGAGGCTGGAAAATCATTCCACATCCGAGCTGTTGAACTCAAGAATTAGTCGAAATTATTATATTTTTTAATGATCGCCAATTCACTTTGTGGCATCATTTAAATTAAATGAAAACGAATAACTTTGTATAAACCACTTATTTAATCGACATTATCAACATGTTTCGAAACCGACGGTTGTTTATTCGGCTGGGATAAAATGAGTATTAACAAAAATAATAATAGATAGTTATTAATCAGTTAAACGTATAAAAAATAATTTTTGTTAATATGTAGCAGATACTTTGTGATGTGACATTATAATTTAAAATAAAAACAATAAATTTGCAAATACGACTTTATTTTTTATTTTTCTTTAAGCCGACTGGATTTCACTACAACCGTAGCTCCTTCAGGGCAGTAAAATACTCTACTAACATTAAGTTACATGTGTTATAGATAATATTTGATTTAACAAAATGGGCTGGACTCCTCAAGTGAAGAAGGAAAAAGGCATAAGTGTAGATGGGTTGTAGCAAAACCCGGTCGGCATAAAGTATAAAAAATAAAAGTGGTCTTTATAAAGTTGTTTTATTTTAAATTAAAAAATAATTGTTCAAAATTTAAAAAAACATTTTTTTTAATATAGATGCGAATTCAGAATAATAATTATTATTCAAACGAAGGTGCCCTTTAACTCTAGTATTAAAATTTTTTAAGAATTTCATGTGTAAAAAAGATATACAATCGTTACATTGGTTTCGAAACATGTTGAAAATTTTAATTAAATTAATAAACCGATGAGGCAGATCGTGAAGTAGGTAGGCGCATCATGATCGACCTGATTTTACGATTTGCCTGCGACATATAGAAAGCGATTTGTTGTCATTTTATTGAAGTGAAAACATTCACCGTTGTATTTTAAAACTCGATGAAACAAAAAAGCGACATTAAAAAGAGACGAACACATTGAAAAGAAATAGAATAACTCTTGTCTATTTAGTTTTCCGAAGGTTTCATTTCTACCGTGTGTGAACGGCACACTTGTATTTTTTTATTAACATGATGAACTAGTTTTAAAAAATAGTACATATATGAAAATACAGTAAAATACGGTAAATATTAATAATAATTGTGTGAAAGGCAGTGCTTTATTTTTAAAGAACCATCATTACAGAAGATTAATATTAAAACGATATTTCTAAAATAAACTCATGCACGTTATTAATTAATATAGTACGCAATTAAAACTATTCTTGCGAAAACTTTACTGCTGGTTGAAACTTTTATACAAATACGCTCTTCCGTGAACAATTTTATTTTCTTGATCAAGTTTTGTTATTCCGCATAAGCCTCTCGTTATAGTTATATCGGAGAACTGGAAAAAAGATTTCAAGCACAAACTGATTGCTTAAAATCTATAAGAATAGAATAATTTGTTTTCACGTGTTTTTCATGAGGCGTTGTAATTTATTTAGGAAGTTAGACAGTTGATAACAATATTTTTCCTAATTTATTGTTTAAATACTGTTTATTTTTAAAGTCTTTCATGTGAATGCTGCACAAGAGTCCCAAATGCTCCTAGACGTCTGGAGTTAGAGTGCCTGGCCATTCATATATGCTCATCAAACAAGACTAAAGCTATTTCATGCAAATTTTCGATTCAGAAAGATGGTTTTTTAACGGTGCGATACTGAAAGTACCCATCTCGCACACTTTCCAACTGAATGACATCCTGAGTCCACATTGGATAGTAAACTCCAGGCCTCCATCAATAGGACAAGGTGCTCCCATAGCCGTTGTGCCCGCTTCATTCATAGGGGCCTTAAAGATTTAGATGGGCATACTACGACAAAAATACAAGACCTTCTGAGGCCTGCAAAATCCAAGTTCCCTCTTGAGACAGATGGGGTTTATAAACCTGTTCCGTAAGTGGCAAGATTTATGTAGGCCAGAAGAAAGAACCATCTCCAAAAGGATCTCCAAAGGAACCATCACCATCCTGACAAATCGAGCATTTATTCGAAACCGGCCACTATTTTTGATTTGTTCTTGAAGACCTGATAAGGCCCAAATTGCACAGAGCGCGCCTAATTACGGGAGCAATTTAAATTCACAAAAAATCAATTAATATTAATAAAGACCACGTAGCTACGTTCAATAGTTTCTGCTGTGCGGTAACTAACGGCCACACCAAAACTAAACACAGAAAACAATTTTAAATTACATTGTAATACCTGTTCTTGGAGGGCCGGAGATGGTAACACGGTATCACATCTACATACATAAGCACACACTTCATCACTATCTTCGATTACACATCTGTCCTGATCGACACTGTGATGCTGTCCGAAACGTTTGCTAAATAAGGAGGTAGCACAACACGGCATATTAACCAAAAGATAAAACGCGACAATACTTTTGGCCGTGAAAAAAAATTATGTGATTATACATAACGCCCCAAAAATAAATAACGAAAATACTCTTGGCCGTGAAAATCTAAAAACTTATCTATATGATTACTCGTATCGTCATTGACCCGTCTGCAGTCTGCATCTCGCGAAAAAGAAATTTTGTTCAACAAAAAGTTTGGAAGTGACTGGGGTGTACCTATTTGACTAATTAGATCTATTTCCTAAACATGGTTAAAGCCAAGCAATGTTAATAGTAAATTATAACTTCTACTATCCGTGAAATTTTCATCTTTGGGAACCAATTAAGGTTATTGAAATATGAATAGTACCTTGATCTTTAACTAAATTTGTCTTTTCAGTCAGGTTGAAATGGAATTTGAAATGTCATTTCTGTGAACGAACTACCAACGTACCATCCAAAGTGTGGCTAGTGTAAAAACAGCGTAAATGTTAGGGAAAAACGGGAATGAAAAGTGAACACATGTGCGCCTGGACGAAGAATTTATATTGTATATATGTATCTTGCTACCAACTCCATCATTTAAAACAAAATTAAAGAAACTCGAGAAAGATATGTGTTTAGAAAGAAATTAAGCGATGAAAGTATTTCAGTACAAAAGCATGTTAAATGTTTTCATAAATAAATTAAGAATGTTCAAATGGAAATTATTTAAGCAGAAAAAAACTATCAAGCAATAAAAACTGACGTCGTGGAATTTGCACGGCTCTCAAGAGTTTCAACTATTTTCAACCAGTGTTCTCATATCCTTCATGATCTATAGAGCTTTTAAACATCATTAGAAGACTAAAAAAGCTAAGAAGTTATAATAATCTTTTCAATATTTGCACTAGATAATAAGAAAAACTAATAATATTATTAAACTAATAATAATAGTTTTATTAAAAAGACAAATCTCCGCGTGTTTCGTGAACAGTGTTCACATCATCAGGAGTAAATGTTTACTAAAGTTCAAAATTAAATACCGATCACCTATGGAGAGGAAGTTGAGGGTCCTCTGCGTGCGAACTCTATCTAAATTTCTTTAAATAGACAATAAACAGTGTTAATTTCAAGCGACCTCCCAGGTAAGTATGGTCCTGTATTAATTCATTTTTAGGCAGCATCGCGTTCATTGGTCAAAATATTGTACATATATTTTCGTATCGGTGATCAATGAACCGGTGTATGCAATTTTTAGCCATAAGTTGTTTTTAATTGTTTGTCTAGCTTGTAGTCTTTCTAAATTTTAGGCATGTATGGTAAGTTTGTACACCGCCCTTGAGGTGATTTTTCACAAAAACGGCGCTTTATAAATCGTCCAAATATTATTATTATTATTATTTAAAAGCGGGGGAAGTTTATTAAAATTAGGGATTACAGTGTCAAAAGTCAAAAGTCAAAAGCGAAAACCAAAAGTCAAAAGCGAAAACCAAAAGTCAAAAGCGAAAAAAAAAAAAAAAAGTCAAAAGCGAAAACCAGTTAAGTGGTAAAATGTTCAAAAGAGGGTTCATAATTGTTTTTTTGTACATTACTTACATCAGCTTACTAACATTTTGTCTTATTACAAAAATTTCAAAATTATTAATCTGCCATGTCTTACAACCTGTATGCAGTATTCTTAGTCCTACATTTTAATCAAAATCATCATGTGATAATTTTTCAATAAATGATTTGCGAACTCAGATTCACTATTTCCATCTAAAGCTCTGAGATGTTATTTATCTCTCACCCCAAAATTTCTATTAGATACATAAAGGAAATACATTAATCACAATTGGGTTTATAAATTCGTAATTTTTGGTTTGAATGTCGCTATCTTTGTTGTTAAGTATATATTTCTTCAATTTGTTGTTCTTATAAAACCTCGCGCGTCGGTTGAATAGTACCCGAAGTGTTTTTTACTTATAATTTTTGAGCTATCGTTATGAACAAATAAAATTCTACGTCACTATTCATTTATATACATATTTAGAAAAGGGGTTGGCATTGCAGTTTGAATAAATTCTGTTTATTTTTTTTATTTATGTATCAATTTAATAGAATAATCATTATTAAAATAAATAATAATGGTGTTAAATTGAAAGCTTATTGTTTCCCGATTACGGTTTGCTGCCATCAAATTAATTAATTTGGGTTTTAGCTAAAACGAATATAAGCTTTCAGAAACAGCCCTGGGGGTAATAATTATTGCTCTCCATATGAGCTTAAATTATACTCGGTCACCTCCCGGGTTAACGTTATCACCGCGCGCCACGGGTCGTGGAAATTTTTCAAATGAATAAACACTAAAATTTGATAAGATTAGTTCAGGTTGTGATTTTTTCTCACCACCGACGAAAATCACAGGTGAGATTTTTTATAAAAGCAATTAATTCTGCTGGTTTTAGAGATTCGTCAGTCGTAATTAATTTATTAAATGGGCTTTAAAGAAAAAATATCAATTCCAAACAATTGACCCAATCTTTAATTTAGGCTTCTAATTTTGGGCAAGTAAATTCAATCTGTAAAATAATTATAATATTAAACTAGAAATAGGTTTGGATTCCGAACAATTAAGTTTTTTTTTTCAATTCAATTTTGCGTGCAAAGTAAAACGATTAGTGCTGACGTAGTTTTTCATGCTTTAAATTGAATCACTGAATCCAGTGGTTATTTGAACGTTTGCTAATATTATTAAATTTTTTGTTACAAAATAAACTAATTATTTCAGGGGATTAATGCTTGAAGTGCTTACAACCGTTTTTGTTAATTTGATTTAGGTAACAGAAAGTACGTCGTACCGGGCTTAACGCGTGCTAACACATCGACTATTATTATTAACATCATTGATGACCTTGACCTTTAGTTCTCGGTCTCAACAATCTCTTATTCCCGTGTATCGCTTTGAAAAGTGTAAATTGTAGAGAACAACGGCATTTGTGTGAATCAACCACCAATAATCCGTATCATACAATAATCTATACAAGTGCACGTTGTATTCTCCTTAACTATTCCTATTAACTATTCGAGTGCATTGCGAGTGCGAGCCTCAACATAATCATCGCAAGATTACCAACCGTAATTAATATTGTGAAATTTACTTTGCTGTTTGGTTTTGGGGCAAGCAATTCGTTGGGGACCTCGGGCAATCGAAAGCGGACACTACGCTCCTTTCTGACCCGTGAGGTCACACGAGGCAATCGCGCCAACCGAACAACGTCACTTATTTGAATTATATATTATGATTACTGTCAGGATTCATAGCATGAATTTATTAGTGACTAGGATAGCTGACATAATGTTTTTGTAATAGATTATTATGAAATATTTTTTTTGTTTAAAGATTTAATGTTGTTTTTTTGGCGAATCTTTTTGAGTAGGAATACAGTTTTTTAGAGTAAAAAACGTTACTTTTACGATTAAGGATATCAAACCTACTATCCGGCGAATGCGAATAACTTGGCAGAGTAATAAAACACTCACTTATTTAACCTTAATATATTATTTTATATTATATTTTATGTTTATTTTATTATACTAATAATTGCAATTTACAACTGTCAAATTTTTATTGAGAAAACACAACATTTGTAGACTCCTTGGTTATAGGCGATTTCTTTTTACAGTTTGGATGTTGCCAGCCGTTGAAAAAAGCCTCTCCGAGGCGACTGTACACGACTTGTTTGAAAAATATTGTGAAAAATAGTGGAAAATGTATATCGTCTCGCCAGAAGAGCAATGGATCAGCAGACAGCGATAAATTCGGGAGCTTTAGATAAGCATCGATCTCATTTTTAACGATCGAAGTTCCTGTAAAAATAAGTCTTATAAATTAAATGATAATTTTATTATAGACATATTTGAAGAATTTTGTCGTTGCGTTTGTTGTTTATTTTACATATTTTTTGTCGTTGCGGCTATAGCGTTTGGATACAGAGGTGCGTGACACACGGTATAATCAAACGGAAATGCGCACAAGTGTTTTTTTTATAGTATTCGTATTCGTAAATATTTATTCGCCGAATACGAATATTCGGTAAATGTCTACTATTCGGCGAATACGAATATTCGTATTCGTATTCGTTGCATCACTAGTTTTTTTAGAAAGACAAACATTCCCGACATACAAATAACCTGAAATATGTATTAAATTTAAAATATAACTCAGGGTAATGATAAAATTAAATATTTCGTTTTAAATAATGACACAATAAAGGAGTGCCTTATGGGCGTGTTTGGTGATCCAAATATTTGCCTAATTTGGACCTATATTTCCACACAATTGAATAGTAACAGCGTTTATGAAATTCAAATTGGATGGAAATCGATGAGTTTAAGTGAGACGGAGCGTTGTGATACTTGGCTAAATGCAATATTTGTATGCATTTAATTTTGAATGGAAGTCACTTCAAGTATTATATTATTTTTTCTTTGGCTCCAACGATTGATTGCTACTTTTTATTGTTGACTGAAATACGAACAATTATTGAAATGAAAACCATTAAGCACCGTTGTTATTTGAAACTTGATGAAACGAAAAATAGCGACACTAAAAGAGTCAAACACATACATTTATAGGATATTATACGATAGTCAAGTATTGCTTGAATTGATAAACTTCCGGATTCCACTATGTATTACTAGAAGTCAGGATTTATTTCTGAGCAGAAATTCTGGAACCAACTATCACATGTATTCCTCTTTGCCAAGAATACTAATGGAGGGAAATAATTATACTAAGTCAGTGGACATCTTCAATTTATCTGAAATACAAAATACTGTTACTGAAGCAGTTCAGTTATGTATAAAGAAATATAGAGTATGTGTATTTTGATTATAATTTTTAAATTTCATATGTAAAAGCCCCAAAAAAGGGTGTAAATAAATAAATAAATAAATATAGCTTGCGATCGAATGAGATAGAATAATCGGTCTCCTCTTTGTGCGGTGCTTCATAGCCTCCCCACTCTTGTCTACTTTAGTTTTCTGAAAGTTTCACTTCAACCGCGTATGAACTGCCAACACTGATTTTTTTAAATATATTATTGCCCAGAATATTTCTAGATTTTTTTTTACGTTAACTTCTCGTAGAAGGCCATGGTGGAAATCCCCTCAGTGCCAATGTCATCTCTGGGGATGTTGCATGTAGGGTTTTTTTTAGAAATGAAAGAGATTATGTTCTGGGAAGGAAAGAGATATGAGGGGCGGATAGGAATCTGGGGTCAGTGTGTCCAAAATTGAGTGACGTGTGAATCCATCTCTCCCGCCGCGCCGCGTTGAAATACGATGATAGTTCAAAGGCAATGATGGCCAAAACCTTAACAAACCTCAACCCATAAATGAAACAAACCTATGTGTGACCTATGGCAGAGGTGTTGGTTATCCAACCAATGGTTCCCGGACACCTCCCAAATAACTGCAATTAGCTGGTTTTGCCTTCCATGGCTTCGGCTTTGTGGTTATACGTTTATAAATAAACCTTATTATCTGGCCACCCACTCCAACCTGGTAATATTACAACCTAGAGTAAATAACAGAATTGTGAACATAATAATGATATAAATGGACAGTTTTAGAATTGAGAGCCAATTTGGCACGACAACATGTTCTGATATCGAGCGATAAATCTAGTAACTTAGAAATGTAATGTGTAATATCCAATCCATAAAATATTTACACAAAAAATCTTAATTGTGCCTCATTGTTCAAAGAAAAACCAAAATTACTTTTCGTATTTTCCATTTTTAATGCTAAAAATGATTTTGTAGGTAGAATGGAAACTTTGATTGTAATGATCAAATCAACTTTCTAATTTCGTAGGTAATTAGAAGTTTTAAAAAGTTCTGCATCTGTACGGATTTTTCCTTGACTGCTAAGGTCTAGTAAAAATTCATTCCTGCTAATATAATGGTTAAATGTAGGATATTTTTTTTGGTTTTTTACTTTTATTTTTTATAAAGAAAGACAAATATTCTAGAGTTATGAATAACCCGACAATATTTGAAAATCTCCTACTAGCACCACAGAAAGCTGAAAATGTTGCTTGTGATATGATGGAGGACTTAGCCAGCCGAGGAATCGAACACGCGACGCCCGGGTGGGACCCAAACGCGTTGCGTTTAACCAGCCAGCGGCCGAAAATCCACATTTCGTCGAAAGATGTTCTTACGATCGTACAGGGCGGTTCCAATGAGAAAGATTAATTGTTCTCCATACCAGCTTTTAAAAAATTATAACTCCATATCGATTTTATTTCATTCAAAATTTGCTTTAATTTATACCTACGTCCAAAAATGTTGAAGGCGTTATGATAAAACTGTTAAAATTATGTACTTTTAGTAATTAACTTTTGATCATAATATTTATAATTTTTCAATAATGTCTAAGCAAAATAAGAATGTTAAATCTGAAATACATTAGTTTCTGAGTGCGCAAATAAATTCACAAACGGACCAATTTTCGTCAAGAAACACATGTACGTATATATTTTTAATGATTTTATTTAAACTAAAATTAAAATTCTGAAACATACGTTTATAAGATAATGTATTGATTTATTTTACTGCATGATTATATGATTTGAAATGGGTGTTGTGTAATACCAAATCTATTTTGAAAATTTAACAAATCTGCTAACGACCTATGGTATAACCTTATTATACTAAAAATAAAAAAAAAATCACAAAATTTAAAACATACGTTTACTAGAGAAAAGAACAATCTTTCTAAATCAATTTATAATTTTTTGTTGAAAAGAGTCAATACAATATCTAAACACTGATTTAAAAATGACTTATTTCTGGTTTTCTCTGGTTATACGCTCTTACATTATTTTGTATTCTCTTGTTTTACTATTTTGAACTTACGTTGACCATTGTTAAGGCTCCGCATCCGAGCTTAAAAAGAAGAAGATGGAGAGATATGAAATTACGAATGTTAGAGAAGCGCGCTAATATTTGAAGCGATAAAATCGATGCGAAAATTGCGAAAATGTTTAATAAAACACGACTCGTTTAGAATGAAGCAAAAATCTCGTAGAACGTATCTTAAGTACCATTTAAAGAAACGCTGTGAATTTTTTCACAACTATAACTTGTAAAACAACTGAAACAAACGTGTTTATAATAATTTTCGGAGCGTACTTTGCGATTTTTTTCTATCGAGGGAATTTCATATAATTTGCGTTTCGGTGTGGAACGCGTCTAGATATTATCTTTAAAAATAAGATATATTTTTTTAAGAGCTTTAAAACTTCGAATGTTTAAGGGAGAGTAAGAAATCGGTAGAAATTCGGGTAGCGGAGGCTTTGATATGATTGATCTACGAGTATTTTTATTTATTTTTACGGAGAAATTACGGAGAAAATTACAAATTTATATGTGTCGGAATCGTTCATAAAAAATGCTGTAATTATAATAACTTTATTGAAAGAAATATGGAACTATAACTAAATTATGTAAGCGTTAAGTACCCAAAATTAACAACCAAAAATACATTTAAACAGTAGGTAATATTTAAAGAAATCAAATTTATAGTTATAAGTTGTGGTTTTTCATAACCCGCCTCGCTAGGCTAGACTGTGTTGAGGTAGTAATTTTGCAAATTAATTTATAATACCTATTCACCTGCACTTTCGAATTTTGGTGAGTGCACCGGTAAAGGCCCTATCATTATTATTATTGATCCAAATTTTTCTAATCTAATTTATCTGGAAGAATTTTAAGTCTTGTCGCAAGGTACTCGTGTCTAAAGTTACGTTGACCAAATATATATAGGTATATACGTATACCCATAAAGTTCATTTGTACTCCATGTGTGGAGGTTATATTACCGTGGTTTTTTAACTCATATTTCATTTCCTCTGTCTTTTGCCAACTTTAAGTTCACTTTTTAACATGCCTAAGGGATATTTCATCGTTTTATAAACAGGCAGAAATGTTCAGTTAAGCCTGTTGAAAGATACCGTCAACAACTCCCGCGACTAAATCCTCTAGTAGCACCCCGTATTTGCTATTTTGCTTTTACCTTTGAAAGTAATTACCTTTTTTATTTTTTAAACCCGCCACCTTAAAAAATGGAGGATTGGAACATCAAACCTACTAACCTTCTAAGCTACAGTGCAATTGGTAGTAATATTTTGCCCATTTTTATTAATCGACCAACAAGAAGTGAAAATGCACATTGAGCCTACCCGAACTAATATACCATAGCAACGAGCTGCCGAAAATTCACATTTCGTCTAAAAATGTTCTTACGATCGTACAGGGCGGTTCCAATGAGAAAGATTAATTATTCTCCGTGCCAGCTTTTTTAAATTATAACTCAATATTTAATAGATTATAATAAAACAAATAAAAAACTTTATTCCACTTAATTTTATTTGACCGTAACCGGTTTCAGCTCGTCAGAGCCATCTTCAGACTGGTACAAATAATTCTTAGCCTACGGTTTATATACATAACATATGGGGGAGGGGGAGAGGGGTAGTCTACAGGATTTTAATGAATTATTTTTGTTACTAAGTCGTTTTATACTGTCGAATTTCTAAGTATTTTGGTAATTCCAGTGGGCTAATTACTTTGGGTTTGTAGCTCACTTCAATATCTATTGATTAGGGAAAAACCTTAAAAGTAATTTTAATTATTAATGGTCTAATTTTATTGTCAAATCGTTATTATACATATCTATGATCAATGGGATTTTTTTAATTGCTTTTTGAAGGGATGCATGTTTACATTGGAGTGGGAATGGTCAAAACTAAATACATATTTTAATTTCAAATTTATTATGAAATCTTATTTAAAATGACATAGTTCTGGTTTTCTCTGGTTATAGGATGGCATATCGAATCGACGGGTCTTGAATGGTTCAAACTTATTGACGCAAACTTTATCTCTCTATCTAGATAAATCCAAACGTGTTGCTGTTTGTTCTCCAAACCATCCCACACCCTTTGACCAGTTTACACCACATTTTGCAAAGTTACTCTTTAGAACCCTGCTCAAAACATGGACACCCTCCATTAGGCCTGCCCCTAACTACGCAACCGCAAACTCCGATATAAATGTGTATAAGTTTTCTATTCGATCGAACACCAATTGAACGATCTAAACTAAATTACTTTGCGCGGTTACTCTCTACAAAGCCGCAGGACCAAGACATAAGACATCTCCATCTTGTGAACTATTTATCTCCACAAGTATAAATGAAGATAGATATTATATATGTAATGTTTTACATTCCATTTTTTTAATTTTGTTCAGTTACCCTCCACAACGCCGAGGACAATTTTATCAACCAACCCCCAGAACCTCCTACTTTTCCCGTGCCTGAATCATTTGCAAACACCTCATCGGCATCGTTAAGAATTCTCTGAAAAATCGGAAAAAGCTACTAGCTAGCTATTGTTATTTAATGTATATAGACGGCTTTGGCAGTGCAAACATATCGACAAAATTATATTTGCAAGTGACTTTGATTTGGGAGGTTGCGGTTTCGTTTGCCGTAGCAGCGTTACACAAACATATCGATGTGTGTCCTACGCGACTTAGGCTGCTTTATAATTCGACTTAAGAGCGTTTAACCAGCTAGCGGCCGAAAATCCACATTTCGTCGAAAGATGTTCTTACTATCGTACAGGGCGGTTCCAATGAGAAAGATTAATTACTCTCCGTACCAACCTTTTAAAATTATATCTCAATATCGATTTTATTTCATTCCAAATTTGCTTTAATTTATACCTACATCTTAAAATGATGAAAGGCGTGTTGAAAAAACAATTAAAATTATGTCCTTTTTGTAATTATTTTTTGATCATAAGTATTTATCATTTTTCAATAATGTCTGAGCAAAATAAGAATATAAAAAAATCTGAAATATATTAGTCTGTCAGTGCGCAAATAAATACACAAACTGATTAATTTTCGGCAAGAAACACATGTATGTATATATTTTTTAATGATTTTATTTAAACTAAAATTAAAATTCTGTAACATACCTTTACCAGATAATGTATTGATTTATTTTACTGCATGATTAAATGATTTAAAATGGGTGTTGTATAATATGTACAAAATCTTTTTTGAAAATTTAACAAATCTGCCAACGACCTATGCCAGAGGTTCCCAAAGTGGTTGCCGCGGCACCCTGGGGTGCCGCGAGGCGCCTAGAGAATTGTGCTCTTGGGGGTGACACTCGGTCCCGAGGCTACCACAGATAGACATTATATGACAGGGGTGCCGTGAGAAAATTCAAATTTTCTAAGGGTGCCGCGACTTGGAAAAGTTTGGGAACCCCTGACCTATGCTATGGTATTACCTTATTATACTAAAAATAAACTTTTTTTCTCAAAATTTAAAACATACGCTTACTAGATAAAAAAAAAAAAATTTTCGAAATCAATTTATAATTTTTTGTGCAAAAGACTCAATACGTCTAAACACTGTTTTAAAAATGACATATTTCTGGTTTTCTCTGATTATACGCTCTTAACCTTTCAAAATTCGGGCGTATTTTGCGAGTATGTAAAAATATTATCGTTTTGCAACAAAATTCTAATAAATGGAATATTTGTGAATGTATCCGAAAAGTAAAAAAAGTTTTCAAAAGGTGATGAAACATGCTTTAAAATTTTATTATTAGAAATAATCATGTAAATTTTTAAAATGCTTCGCCTTACGTTTTATCTGACTAAAATTACTGATAACGAAAAAAATAATATCACATACATGTATTATTAGACAAATGAATTATAAACTTTATTGTCTTCTCACTTTTCTGTCGTTTCATATAAAAAAAATCTCAAAAAATTCACAAAGTTTCATAATTTTTTTTCAAATTGCGGTCGGAAACTTTGGTTTCACAAAGTGTTCAACTTAAATATTGTGTGGTTATCTTTTAGATTTTAACGTAAAGTTTTTTCCGATTCCTCTATCTAATACTGTTTAGATCATACTTCTCACTTTGATAGCAAGGGAGACACAACGATTTTTACGATACATATGTGAGCTGGGACAAATATGGTCTCCTGTTTTTAGACGGGTTAACTGAAACATTATAGATGTCAAATGTGAACCTCTTTTTTGGTTTATTTTATGATGAAGTTTTTGTATACGCTCATTGACTTTTTTTCTTGAACTACACACAATAGTCTCTGAGGAAAATAATTTCCCTCAAGGCGTATGTCATTCATAGGAATGAGGTGAGGAGGGTCTTATTGAGGAAAGAAGAAATAGAAAGTTGTTGAAATGAAAACGGTGTGAGCGGTGGGTAGAAATCTGAGGGTCGGTGTATTGGTTAACCAGTGTATGGTACCCATACCCGCCTCCCAAATTAAGATAATTAAATTAATAAATACTTATCACGAGCATCGACAAGCATTAATCATGGGTTATTAACCAGCCAACGGCCGAGAATTCATATTTCATCGAAAGATGTTCTTACTATCGTACAGGGCGGTTCCAATGAGAAATATTAATTATTTTCCGTACCAGCTTTTTTAAATAACAACTAAATATTGATTTTATTTCATTGAAAATTTGCTTTAATTTATACCTACATTCAAAAATTCTGAGAAGCGTGATGATAAAAATTTTAAAATTATGTACTTTTTGTAAATTTTTTTTATCACAAGCATTTATAATTTTTCAATAATGTCTAAGCAAAATAAAAATCTTAAATATATTAGTTTGTAAGATCGTAAATAAATAGATAAACTGAATTATTTTCGACACATTACACATGTGCGGATTTTTTTAAATGATTTGGTTTAAACTAAAATTAAAAATCTGAAACATAGCTTTCCCAGATAATTTATTGATTTATTTTACTGCATGATTATATGATTTGAAATGTGTATTGTATAATACAAAATTTTGTTTGAAATTTAACAAACCAATGACCTACGGTAAAACCCTATTGTACTAAAAATTGTAATATTTTCTCAAAATTTAAAATATTACTTTACTAGATAAAAGAACATTCTTTCGAAATCAATTTATATTTTTTTGTGAAAAAGAGTCAATACGTCTAAAACTTGATTTAAAAATGACATATTTCCGGTTTTGCCTGATTATTCCCTCTTAAAAGGAAATTTGTCACATTTCATTAGGCGTTTGTGTAAAAATACACGTTAAGATATTTTTTTATTCCACCAAAAGCATAATTACTGTTTGAAAGTTTAATTTTCTTTCTATGTTATTATTTGATCTTTTAACCATAAATACTAAATTTTAGATTTATTTTTGTTGTCAAATGTATGTATTTGGAAATCCTTTATTTATTTATTAAAACATTTATTAATTCCACCATCGTAACATCAAAATACTACTATTATGTGTTATCTCTTAATAGTATTTGATTGTAAGTGAATGTATAACGAGCAAAGAAAAGGTTATTACATAAAAATGCTATTCTAATATGCTCCCAGAAGATTGTCCATTGTCCATTCAGCCTGAAAACTCCATGAAACTTTATGGGAATAGACGATCCGAGAATAGAATGCAATTGCCAAGAACTCACCGACGCAAATGAGCAGTTCCGCCTAGAATCGAATTAATATCCGCTTCTCCCTTCCCTTCTCTCTCCCACGGGGCTGCGGGAAGGAAGAAGTGACCGAAAGATAATTTCTATATCAATTGACCAACCAGCCGAACAATTGCATTATACTTTGGTATCATTAGCGAGGAAATCTTCAACTTCATTTGCTTCTATTTATAAGCTTTTGAAATTCACAATCCTTCGTGAATTAATTGGATTTTGCAATGTGGGTAGTTTCTCGACCATTCACGTCGCAGGGCGCTAGATTCCTTGGCTCAGATGTTTTTTTTTTAACTTTAGCTCAATACAGGAAGCTCTACAAAAAATAATTCCCCTCGTTTCATCTTTGGGGATGCTGTGTGGAGTGTCTTTTTAGGAAAGGAAGGAAAGAAAGGAAAGAAAGTTTTGGGAAGGAAAAAATGTAAGGAGTGGGTAGGATTGTGTGTCCAGGAGTGACTGACGTATAAAGCTATCCTTCCATTGCGGTGCCAACGATATCCTGAGAGAGTCCTACTGGAGAAGTCAAAAAGTTTCCCTTAACCCTTCTTTTCCATTTCGGCCTGCCTCGCAGTGGGTAGACGCATCCTCCGCCAAGATCCGGACAAACCTCAACCCATGATCCCGAACACCCATGCTAAGTTACCAAAAGTAGCGAATCACTTGGGGTGATCTATGGCAGTGCTGTTGGTTATCCAATAAGTGATTCTTTAGGCGGTGGTAAGTGAATTCACAAACAGATTTAATAGTGTATTATTAATTTTCACCAAGTTTAAATTTCATGTTAAGTCGCTTTAGCCAACATTCAGAATCGAAAAGTTGCTTGAAATGGGTTTTTTTTGACATTCAATAATATTTTTTGATTAATTTGTGCTATTTCACATTTAAATCACTAAAAATAATATATAGTATATTTGCGGCACGTTCCAGAGTGGAAGATACTCTCAGTATCGCCCTGGTGTAAGACCACCATTCAGAATTGAAACGTTGCTTGAAATGGCATTAGCCATGTTTGGTGACCAGACCTGAATAGACAGGTACTTCCCCAACTTACTCTTCCCTATCTCCTTTCCCTCCCCACTACCTTCAGCCTCATAACATACCCCAATTGGGGGTAGCATAGCCCTTACTGGCTTCAGACGGGAGCAGTTGGGACCCTTTTGCGTTATTCAAATAACAAAAAATATTATTTAATTTCTAATAACGGTTTATTTATAAACAAGTACTATGTAATGATTATTACGGCTGACAGCTGTTTGCCGTCCGAAGTCATTATCAAACTGTGTGAAGCTAAGAAAGTTTGATAATGCCTTCAGAGGGCGAAACAGCTGTCACGCGTAATAATAATAATTACATAGCACAACTTGGTTACAAATAAACTGTTTTAATAAATTAAATAATAATATTGTTGAAAATATAAATTAAAATGGAGTTATACAAATTAAACTTGGAAACATTAAAAAATTTAATAAAAATAAAATTTATTTTTCTTTTAATAGTCAGATTTGAATTTTTAGTTAACAATATCTTAACTTTCCTCTTCAAATCTACCGTAACTTCTTTGTTAGTAAGAAAAGTGATTGCTTCACTTGATAACAACACTTCTACAGGAAATGATCCTATCTCAATCAAAACTATAAAACATCTCCAAGAGGAGTTGATCCTCCCCCTGACATACCTTATAAATCTCTCTATTTCAAAGGGGATTTTAACTTCTTGTCTAAAAAATGCTACAGTTTTACCAATTCATAAATATGGAAGCAAAAATGACATAAATAATTATCGCCTGCATAAAAACTTTCTCAAAAATCCTGGAAAAAAATTTGAAATGCCAAATCGTCCACTTTCGGAAATTTAATTAAAAAAAATTCCCCGACACAATATGGATTTCGGGAAATTTTGAGTACCGTGAACGCCATTGAACATTTTACAAGAATAGCCATAATGTCTGGCTGTTTTTATAGATCTAAAAAAAGCCTTTGACACAATAGATCATAAAATTATTCTCACAAAACTTTAAAAATTGGCATATCTGGCACTCCACTAAATTAACTGATGACGTACTTGACAGGACGAACACAACAAGTACAAATAGGCCAACAAAAAAGCACTCCTCTTCCAATAAACTACGGTGTCCCTCAAGGAAGTGTCTTGGGACCAATCTTATTTCTAATCTACATAAATGAAATTACCAAACTTCCCATCAATGGAAACATAATTAGTTTTGCCGATGATACTTTTATGTTATTCCATGAAAAGGACTGGATGGACACTTATAAAGAGGCTGAAAATGAACTAACTGTACTTCAAAATCGGCTTCGGATGAACTCTTTTACGCTCAATGTAATTAAAACAAATTATCTAGCCTTTTCAATAAACTCAAGAGGTCAACGGGGTAAAGAATACACTCTCAAATTGCACGAGTGTCAAAACAATAAGTCACATTGCTCTTGTCCTATTATAACAAAGGCAAAAAGTATTAAATATCTAGGAGTGGAAATAGACGAAAACCTCAGATGGGACATACACATAAATGGAATCACTAAAAAGCTTACGAGACTTGTATATTTCTTCAAAAAAAGCAAATCGTATTAACCAATTAGATATTGCTCAGAAGAGCATTATAAAAACCATACTTAAATTACCCATCAGAACCCTCTCAAAAGATATTTTTAAGTGTTTTGACCTTCTAAATTTAAAGCAAATATATGCCAAGAATATTCTTATACATCATTTTAAAAACAGAAAATCTCCTAATAAAACTCGGATACATGACACAAGAGCCTCAAAAAAGGATATACGAGATGTTCCAAAATTCAAGACAAGTTTTGGCCAAAGAAACCACAAATATCTGGCAACCAAACTTTACAACATCCTTCCTCCAAGTTTGAAAAAGATAGAAAAGATAAATAAGTTTAAGGAAAAAATCAAAACATGGGTAAAAGAAATTAATGCAGACATACTATAGAATATATTAAAAACATCATAGACACTAAATAACGGAAAATCAAAGAAATCTACCAGTCCGCTTCAGCACAGGACCACCTAGTGAGGAGGACTAAGAACAAACAGATGAAATATTTATTCACATTATCATATCTTGTAATTCTCATCAAACCTGTAATTAAATAGTCACTAATAAAAAATAAATAAAAAGTTCTAGGCGGTTGGAGAAGATAAAAAAAATTTAAGAATATGAACTAAATTGAGACCAGGAACCCTTTGCTCTACATTATCCTTTGATTGATTATGATTTCTCCATAAGGGGGGTCTCGACTGCTGCGCTGATAAACCTTGATTAAAAAAGTATAATAGAAATCAATAATGGAAAAATGTTAACAGTTGGATCATATAATGACGTAGGTAGTTGAGATATTATATTCCAATAATGAAACATCCATCTCTCACAAATCTTCCCGACGAGATAATAATACATATTTCATACAATGAAATTGATGCAGGCTCCTCATTGGGAAAAGAATGCTAAAGAAGTAGGTTAAACAAATTCACCATCCTTAAAAGAATTGTCGGTCGTAAGCATATGTTTGTACCCTCTTTCGGTTATTTATGCTTTTGCCAACCCCTCAGGCCATGGGCCTTTTTTGTCGAAAGGTCAAAATATTTCCGCTTTCCAATAAATCCAAATAAATGGAACATTTCCGAACGCATCCGAAAACTAAAAACAGTGTTTGAAAGATGACAAAATAAGCTTCAAAATTTTATAATTCGAAATAATCTTAAAATTATTGAAACATAAAAAAATGCAAACACAAATAATATTAAAAATAGCTCACCTTTTGTTTTTTCTAACTAAAAGTACTTATGAAAAAAAAATAAAGACACACACACACAACTTTGATTAGTAAATTCATTATAAACGCTATTGTCAACTGACTTTGTCGTTTCATGTAAAAATAATTATTAAAAATTTTCCAATTTTTTTTTAAACTGCTTTCGAAAACTTTGGTTTCAAAAAGATGTGTATTTTTAATTATTTTGTGGTTAGCTTTTAGATTTGATTATAAACAATGGTGTTTTTTTCTTTCTAATGTCGGTGATTTAAATCTATTTTCTAACCATGGTAGTAAGGGGAAAAAACAATGACCTTTTTTTTATTAATATTTTTTTTGGTACATACTTTGGTATAATTTTACAATACTTAAAGGTTTTTTTATAAATATAAACATTTCAAAATTAAAGAACAAAACAATTAGCTGAATAACCCAAAAAATCCCACATAGGCATCGCCTGTTCGTGGGTATACTTGTGTGTTTTTAAAACGGTTTAAATTTGACTCATTTACATACATTATCTTTGTAGATAAGCATAAAATTAAATAAACAAAAAATAAAATTAGTGTTTACTGAATTAAAATTCAAACAACATGTTAATAAAGATAAAAAATTTAAAAATTGTTAAGTTATATCAGGTCAGATGTTATAGCAAGTAAATGTTCGTATCAATGGTATTCATCCAAGACTTTATTACATTTTTATATTTGCTGAAGGAGGATAAATTTTTACATTCAATTTCTGTAGTCTTATAAAGAGCATTATACATTTTTGGTGCAATAAAACCTATATGAGTTGTTTCGAAATGCGAACAAATTATCCTGAGGGGTTAATATGAAATCTCTGCTGTGAAAATCTTCAATTTTTTATGTCTGGTGAATCTAAAACTTTTATTAAAACAAATACCAAAGATCTCTCTTCCATAATCAAAAATTGGAATATAAGGTGGAATTGATTAATGAGTTTAACCCTGCCGACCCTTCTCATCCACCCTTGGGTTTGGACAGGTCAAGATATGCCCGCAGATAAGCAGACACCAATTAACAATGTCTCTAGGTACACAATCCTAAACAGTAATAATTATTGTATTTTCCTATAAGGCTTTAGAAATTAATTAAGTTTCCATCCATCCAGGTATCAAACACAAATGTAGCACCACCGAAAAATATTAATTGAATGTAAATTTATAATTCTGCTAAACCGTTAAAATTATGTAACATGATTTCACATCTATGATTCAATGTCAAAAATACCAAAGTCGAAAAATAAACAGGACCTGTGAAACTGTGAAAGTAATTTTGGGGCTTAATCGTAGAAGTGCCTAGTGCCTATACCAAAGACGGGAATGGCGTGGTCTATCGATAAAACTCTATATCAATACGATATTGACCAAATCCGTCGTCCATAGTCAGTTATCAATATTTGCGGTCACGGTCAACAATTGGTAGGAGATATTCCGACCAACGATTGATAAATTTTATCCTGGACTCCATAATGTTAGAAATTTTTCGGATAATTGTCAATATACGCATTTATTTGGATAATATCATTCGTTATGCAAAATTACTTGCTTATTAATTAACGGAGGTCAACTAACGAAGTTTCTAAAAACTTTTCTATTCTATAACTGAAAAAAATCGTATACATAGAAAAGCAAGGGTGTGCGTATACGCTTACAATATTAATTATGTGTGTTAGAAACCAATAAAACAGAATTAATATGAATTTAATTTACTCGTAAAGTGTAGAATATTTTAACAGATTAAAAAAAAGAGTAGTAGGTATCTATAAAAGACCAAAACAATTTTGCTTAAAAATAAATATGTGGGGATAGAATTTAAATAATAAGACATGGCGTAAAACAATGCTTAACATATTACGTAATAATATTACGCTTATTCATAGACTTAAATATTTCAACTAAGACGCTACCTATTTATTCCGTTCGATCTATGAGAAACTACAGTGTTTGAAATATGACTAACGCCCTGATTAACTAATTAACTCCCGTTTACTGTCAAAAAGTAATGCGGACTACCAATGCATGTTGAGGTTAGTATTTCAAATCAACTTTGTCATTAATTAATTTTTTTACGTGATTGTTTGGTGTTAGACGTTTAGGGATGTTAATTCATAGAAAACATGTTGTCAGTTGTCATAGTATATCGATTTCTTATTTTTTCCTGTTGATATCGGTTCGGCTGTCAACAGTGAAACCGTGCTATCCCTAACACGAAGGAAATCATCGAAATAAAATCATCGGAAGTTATGCCTATATCTGATATTGTAAAGATATCGATTTCACGGTGCTCCAAGAATGTAGATAGTTTTTCGAGTCCTCGTCAAAAATTTTGAAACACTATTTAAACTAATACATTATAAAAATCACACTTTATATAATCTTGAGCACCTGATAGAGTACCTACTTTCCGAAACCGAAAGCAAATTATCAAATTCTGGCAAGAACATCTAGCATTAACCCCCAGGAGTATGCATTAATTTACTATTTCAACAGAAATAATATAAATTTAATAATATGATCTACGACGTTAATGTATTGCATGTAGTTCATACTGATGATAGATGATAGAAATATTTTATATTATAATGCCAGCCGTGGATTACATAATATCATATACAATATAAAAATAGGTGTTGATTATGGGAAAAGGTTTAACATTTGAGTGATGCAGTAGATAAACAGATGCATCAAAAGAATAATAATGTGCTTGTACGGTGTTCTTGATTTCACAGATATGGTGCTGATAAAAAAAAACCATAAAACCATATACGAAAACAAGTTAATCGTCAAATGAAACCGGGTTCTAAATAACAAAAGAAGATCTAAATAATATTGTGTAAAATAAATGGTTAGATGGTTTTATACAGATTTCAATACGTTTCTAACGTTGAGATATTATATCATATTATTGGTGTGAACTAGTTTTTCTTAATTGAAGAACAAAAATTTTAGATTGTGGGTGACTTTTTATAAAAACTGTTTTTTTTAATCTGGATCAAAACATGCAGAAATACGAAGGTCATGTTTTGATGGATGTTTATCAGTTGTGTAAAATTTAAGACACGTTTATTAATTAGTATGGCTTAGAGTAAAAGTAATTGCTAAAGTTAAGTTTCACAAAAATGTGTTTTAAATCAATTTAACCGCTTGCTTTATATCGTTTTTAACATTAGCTTTAAATTTTCGAAAGTCGATGGTTATTTCGCCATTTTGACACTTTTAACAGTTATGTTGACGGAAAGGTACGGAAATGCGTGTTTCAACATTACTTACGACTATAAATCATGATTACAATTATAGAATGTGATGATGGTGACGATGAATTCCTTATCCCATACGTTTTTTTTATTTATTTATTTTTGTTTATTTTTTTATTTATTTTTTTATTTACGAAACAAACAGATATATTGTTTTTTTACTAACCCGTGAGCAACATTTTTATTATAACCTTTGTGAATTTATTATATTCCATTTCACAAAGCAATTAAAAGGATGGGTTTAGGCATGTTGCGATTGAACTCAGCTTCGATGCAGTCCCAGACCTTAAGCTATTGCCTATTGGTACCCGAATCCATTGAATCCGTTGAATAGAATG
The DNA here is from genome assembly GCA_917563855.2 of Limnephilus lunatus. Taxonomy (NCBI): domain Eukaryota; kingdom Metazoa; phylum Arthropoda; class Insecta; order Trichoptera; family Limnephilidae; genus Limnephilus; species Limnephilus lunatus. The sequence goes on along the minus strand of OU830597.1, from coordinate 79,168,628 downwards.
AATAACTGATGATTGCAGGCATCATTCCCCTAATCATAAAATGTAATAATATTATATAATGTAATAATATTATATATTATTACTTTAAAACATAATCAGATAGAAATGCTAAGAAATTTTTTCCATAGGAAAGCTGATAGTTCAGAAATGCATAAAATAATTTGCAAGGCAGATAGAAATATTTCGCCATTAAATTTATACGACGAGAATGCCAGCATTCTTATAAATACCAAATAAAATTCTTCACGCAAAACACTTCAATTATCTCAACCAAACATATGTTGACAAATTTTCGTCAAACAAATGGTTGAGTATTGGAGAGTTGAGCGCAGAAATAGAAGGCTTTATGCTTGCCATTCAAGACAGAGTCATTAATACTAAAAGTTATAGGAAGCATATCATCAAAGATGCAAATCAAATTGATGATTTATGTAGAAAATGTTTGGCTTTTCCGGAAACTATAGAAAATATTATATCGGGATGTTCTTTATTAGCGCCGTCCGAGTATACATTTAGGCACAATCAAGTTTTAAAAATAATTCACCAAAGTTTGGTGACTAAACATAACTTGATTGACTGCCGTAATGTACCATATTGTGAATATGAACCAAAATCATTTTTAGAAAATGAATTTTATAAAATTTATTATGATAAAACTATTCTAACAGACAGAACAATTAATCATAATAGACCCGATATAGTTTTACATGACAAAATTAAGAAAATAACTTATATCATTGATGTCGCTATTCCAAATTCTTGTAATATTCAGAAAACTGTTTCTGAAAAAATAAGAAAATATACAGATTTAGGAAATGAGATTAAAAGAATTTGGCATTCTCAGACTATAAAAATATTACCATTTGTTATTTCGGCTACTGGCATTATATCTAGCTCTCTCATTCAAAATTTAGGCGTATTAGATTTGTCAAAAAATTTATTCATAAAAATGCAAAAGTCGGTTATTTTAAATACATGTAGGATTACGAAAGATTTTTTAAATATTTATATTGAGGGATTAGTAGGATTTATCGGACCAGTTAGGATTTCATCATAGCCGAACCCTCTGATATGAAAATATCTGGAGTCGGTGAAATATTTTCCCATTATGTTTCTGGTGGATTGACGTATTGTTCTTGTATTGTTTTGTATTTATTATCTTATATAGTGCACTTACATTGCGTGAATTTACTAGATATTCATTTGTGGAAAAGTGTGTGGAAGGGTTTAGTCTTTCATTTGGGAAAGATTCAACCCGGACATAAAATCTGGAGCACCGTATATAAATCATAAAGTTGAATAAAGCCATATCAATAAATAATTAGAATAAAATTTTTCTACTTCTTGATATATTCAACTAAGTTTGAGAATATTTTTCAGATCATTGTTCTTTTGTACGACATGAAATTAAAATCCGCATGATATTTTTAACAGTAAATTTGTTGTCTGTCATCAGAGATCGGAGATCAAATTATCGGTGCAACAAAAACAAAAAATAATACGGCATTGTTTTTCACATAATATTGGGAAATATCCCGCTCTTTAGACTGTCACACTAATAACTATTACTATAGCAAAAGTGTACCTATAAAAGGCACTTGGTCCTATTTAACATCCTTGTTCCTTTAACCAATGATTAAAATTTACATTAAGCAAGTGATTTGACTTTTTGTTGAAACAAACGCCCCTAAGTGTAATAATGGGTATCATGATTGTATCTACTTATTGAATTAAAAAATAACTACTTAATGGAATGTGAAAGGGCATTTGATACTCATTGTTTAACATGCGAGTGGCGTGACGTGACTTTTCAAACAAATGAATTTCCAATAAATATGAAAACATTAGCACATGAATAGTGAACAAAATACGTGGTCGCCGTGGTGACGGCTTTTGATAACATTTTCGCAACATTTTTTCAGCAGTTCCCAGTATCTTTTTCCAAGGCGGGTTCTTCTCATAAAAATGTCTAAAAAACGCGTACCCCTTCCAAAACCTTGTAAATGGAATATTATTTAGTGTTATTATTAATTTCAGAAACCTTCATTAAGCCAGGGCTTTTCACTTACCCCCCAGGGAACCCTCGCGTACCTCTGAAGGTTTGCGTACCACTAATTTGGAACCGCTGCTTCTGGTGAAAATGTTGGTAGGGGGCAACAGCTAAGATGTTTGCACATTAAACATTATCACAGGCTATGTCTATATACTGCCAAATTACGACGCTGAAATGAACAGATTCCAAGGCGAGAACGTTGGAAGCAATATAAAGCAATTGCTAATTTCAATGCTACTTAGTACGTATCATAATATTGAAAACCTTCTTGAGATAAAGAGTAACGATTTTGAACAAAATATGCTATCATTCCGAAGTCGGGTCTTCAGCGACAAAATGTTTTCAAAACACCCGACGAAAACAATAACTTTGGACTGGGCGAATTTTTTTTATTTTTGTCGGTTTTTTATAGATTTTGTCGCTGGAGATCCGACTTTATATACTCAAATTAGTTAGGTAATGTGCACAATACTAATAATCGTACGCCATGTCTATTTTCCATCAAACATATCAGTGTAAGTAATTGAACAATATTGTAAATCCCGTAGACGCTTATCATCCTCGTTTGGAAGCCATAATTACTGTACGTCTGATAAAAATCACAATTAGTTCAATACTTATCAAAACTTTGAAAGCTGATAATGCAAAAAAATGTGATAATATTGTTTTTGTGTGACTTGTCGTGTATGTAAATAACGCAGTATTAGACATAATAGTTACTAGAAATTGTAATATAAAAAAACAACTCGTTCAGTATTTGGAAAAACATAATAAATTATGTGACGAGCAATCAGAATTCCGGAACAACAACTTTTGCGAAGCGGCGATACATATAGTGATTGATACATGGAAGAAAGAAACAGACAAAAAAAATCACCATTGCAGCATTCTTAGCTTTCAAAAGAGCATTTGAAACGATAGAAAGGAAAATACCTTTGGAAAATCTAGAAGACATAGGTCTTTCTGACGTATCTCTGAATCTATATTCTCTGAATCTATATTCTCTGAATCTAAATCTCTGGAATATCTCCAGGAAAGAAAACAGGTAACGAAAGTTGAAAGCTCAGAATCAGAACCGATAGAAAACAACCTTGGTGTTCCGCAAGGGTCGAAATTAGATCCTATTCTATTTATAATTTACATAAATGATATTATTAAAAGATTATTTTGCAAGGCAGATAGAAATATTTCGCCATTAAATTTATACGACGAGAATTCCAGCATTCTTATAAATACCAACCAGGAATTATTAGATTCCTGGTCAAATAAAATTCTTCACGCAAAACACTTCAATTATATCAAACAAACATTTGTTGACAAATTTTCGTCAAACAAATGGTTGAGTATTGGAGAGTTGAGCGCAGAAATAGAAGGCTTTATGCTTGCCATTCAAGATAGAGTCATTAATATTAAAAATTATAGGAAGCATATCATCAAAAATGCAAATCAAATTGATGATTTATGTAGAAAATGTTTGGCTTTTCCGGAAACTATAGAACATATTATATCGAGATGTTCTGTATTAGCGCCGTCCGAGTATACATTTAGGCACAATCAAGTTTTAAAAATAATTCACAAAAGTTTGGTAATTAAACATAACTTGATTGACTGCCGTAATGTACCATATTATGAATATGAACCAAATTCATTTTAAGAAAATGAATTTTATAAAATTTATTATGATAAAACTATTCTAACAGACAGAACAATTAGTCATAATAGACCCGATATAGTTTTACATGACAAAATTAAAAAAAATAACTTATATCATTGATGTCGCTATTCCAAATTCTTGTAATATTCAGAAAACTGTTTCTGAAAAATAAGAAAATATACAGATTTAGGAAATGAGATTAAAAGAATTTGGCATTCTCAGACTATAAAAATATTACCATTTGTTATTTCGGCTACTGGCATTATACCTAGCTCTCTCATTCAAAATTTAGGCATATTAGATTTGTCAAAAAATTTGTACATAAAAATGCAAAAGTCGGTCATTTTAAATACATGTAGGATTACGAAAGATTTTTTAAATATTTATATTGAGGGATCAGTAGAATTTATCGGACCAGTTAGGATTTCATCAGAGCCGAACCCTCTGATATGAAAATATCTGTAGTCGGTGAAATATTTTCCCATTATGTTTCTGGTGGATTGACGTATTGTTCTTGTATTGTTTTGTATTTATTATACTTATATAGTGCACTTACATTGCGTGAATTTACTAGATATTCATTTGTGGAAAAGTGTGTGGAAGGGTTTAGTCTTTCATTTGGGAAAGATTTAACCCGGACATAAAATCTGGAGCACCGTTAAACATTGCAAAATTAGACTATTTGTAGATGATACCTTAATCTTTATTTCGTGTGAATATTACATAGATGCAATTAACAAAATAAACGAAGACCTACAAAATATTTCAAAGTGGCTGAAATTAAACAAATTGAAACTGAACGTAAACAAAACAAAATATATGAAAATAGGCAATAAAAAGCGTAACACAGGGTTAAATTTGACAATAAATGGTGAAAAAATTGGAAAAGTAAATGAAATCAAATACCTGGGTGTAATACTCGATTCAAAATTGACTTTCACAGCAAACTTTGAATATGTGCTAAAAAAGGTATCAAAAAAGGTAAATTTTCTTAGAAGACTAAGACATAAATTAAATAGAAACACTACGGAGCTCATTTATAAAACTATTGTTGCTCCACATTTGGATTACTGCTCTACGATGTTATATTTGGCCAATGAAGGAAATTTAAACACACTAGAAGTTATACAGAACAGAGCTATGAGATGTATACTGGGGAAAGCCATATACGCAAGGATTAATCAAATGAGAGAGGAACTAAATTGGGTTCCAATAAAAAAAAAGACTACTATTTAATGTGTTAATTTTTGTGCATAAAATTATGAAAAACCAAATGCCAAAATACTTTAAGGATGAAATTGTTTTTAATAGAGACGTACATAATTACGAAACAAGAAATATAAACAGAGTTCGATTGCAACAAATGAAGAAATCAAAATCACAGAACTGCCTAATGTATAGAGGACTAAAGATGTATGATGAAATGCCTGAAAGTATGAAGAATGAAGAAAGAATGAATGTATTTAAAAATGAATATTATGTTTACTGTAAAAATATTTAAATTTATCAAATGAAATGTTACATTGTGCTTATTAGTATATATTCATGTAGTATAAAATAACTCAATGTATAATAAAAAATACATGATCGGTATCACACCACTGCATGTAAGTGGAAATAATTTTCAAAATAATAGTCAAAAAATTTTAACATTCACTCAAATTGTACTCGTAAATAAATTTCTAAAACTGTACATACGTGTGCAGACAGTATCAGTTATGTTTTTCACTCTTGCACCAAATTGACGCCTTGTATTGTACAACTAATCTATTTGATGTTATGCGCAAAATAAACCTGCCGATAGCTCTAAATCAGCTGGAACATCCTGGAATCATCCAATGTAAATCAAGTATTTAACAGTCGATTTTCAGTAAGAAAGTTAGTTGACCGCATTTATCAACGGATGAGAAGTGCGATGTCTCCAATTACAGACTAGTTTGAGTCCAATCCGCCATACCAGGGCTATTTGAGAGTCTTCTAGTTGAAAACTAATTTCTCAAATAAAGCCCTAATACAACGATGCCCGATGCGTTTATATCAGACAGGTAACTCTTATGAACTCCTTAAACTGTTCATACTTTAAAACCAGTTCCATTACTACAACCATATCACAAAGATATTACTAGCATGGCGGACCAAAAATGCAAAAAAAAATAAAAAATCTGAATAAAAATTTATTATACATAGGTATACTAATATATAGAAATTATGGCTAGGTCTAAGGCATACCGATTTTAAGAAAGCTTCTGACAAAGTCTTGAATGAAAATTGGATTTAAAAATTGAAAAACTTGGTGCAGGCGGTAACTTGCTAAACTAGCCGGCAAGATTTTTAATGTATGGACGCCGAGTTGTAAATAAACTCCTTCTCTCTTTTTTCTCCATCGCAACAGGTGGTGTACCACAAGGCTTTAACTACGGTTCCAGTAAATTAATTACTTTCAGCAAATAATCAAACGATTATGAAATGGTGTACTGATGTTTATTAATTTTATTTGAGGTATTTTACACAAGGTATCTAATGAAAATGTAATATAAAATCATAATATAAATGAAGATTAAAATTAAAACATCGCTCATATAATGGAGAGCTGAGCCACTTGGATGCAGCCACGACAATGACATTGGTCGACTTTCGTGTTCTGCCCCATAAGCTGGCTCGTCGGAGGCGAAATGAAGCAGGGAATGAGTGCAACCTCCCTTCTGTGAACATCGTGGAGGCACTGCAGAACCTTAGTATTTGCATTATTTGCCTGTATGCATTGTTTTAGCACACCTTTAGCTTGTCCCATTGCAGTGCTGGGTATTGTATCCACTGCCCTGATGTGTACAGGATGACTTAAAAAGTTTTTTTGTTGACATCGTCGCTACAGTGGCAGAACCGTCTTAATAATTAACCGGCCCGTATATTAATTGATCTTCTTCGTCGTGCCAAATCTTCTATATCTTCTGTAAGGGTGGTTTGAGACCGCGAGGGCTGTGGAAGTTTAATTTCGTAAAACCAGGTGTAAAACCGGTCAACGCTGGGGACTTCAACTAGTCTTTCATACGAATAACATCGTATGAAAGACTAGTTGAAGACTACATCATTATAATTGGTTGTTTTCTATTATTTACCAAACAAATCACTAAATAAAATATTTAATAGTGGTTGATTGCGTTTTTACTATCAAAAAAAGATAAATAAATTGTTTCTTACTGATCAGTTTTGATTGACTTCAAGGTATGTTTTATCTAATGGCAGTACCAAAAATAATAGACCAAAATATCTCATTCACAACACGTAACTCATTAATTCATTAGAATAATTAATTAATTCATTAATTATCATTACAATATTTCATTCACAATATCTCATTAACAATATCTCATTGGCTAAGTTAATACTCATAAAAAAATCTAATAAAATCACCCAAGCTTCAAAAATAATGTTTTGTATTTTATAAGAATCCAAACTAAATAATATTTCACTGCCTGGTTCTCATTTTACGACATTCATTCACGAGAAACTTATTGAAAATAAATATATTTCTTTAAATTGAACATTTCTAGGAATTCCTCGAACCATTCTTGCGGATTCTGTACTCACTACCTTACATTCTGTAAATATCTGATACCGGATTTTCCCGATATAGTTTTGTGTCATAAATTCTTGAATTTCATAATATTGATTGTTTAGAAATACATGCTTTAATGAAAATGGAAACCAAAGCAACAAACAAAGTAAGCAGAGTTTTTTTCAACGAAATGTGTCTGATAGAAGCCTTTATTATATTTTAACGGTAAACTGGCTTGTCAAAATTATTTTTTGAAAAAAAAATGAGTGTGCAATTCACTCGTGGTAGAAGTGAAACTAGAAAGTCGCTTTCTTTTTCCTGTTTATTTTAAAGCGGTTTGAAGATTGGATATTAATTACAAAAAAATATTATTATTTGTTTGGCTTTCATAGGATTCGAACCTCCGTTCGCTTGATATCTGCCTCTCTGTCCGCTAAAACTTGTCTGGCGCCTTGCCCACTGCGCTATCGAAGGCACTCACCAAAGCGCGAATTTACCGTATTATATTAGAACCGAGTATTTGTGTAGAACTGGAGAAGTTTCACTTCAAAACTAGTTTGTTATCCTTTAGTTATTTAGTGTAGATATTATGAATATTATTAGCGCAATAAAATTGTAAACAAAATTAATTACAACTACATATTAACATATACCTACACAATAACCAATGTTTAGGTTTGACTGACATCAATTAAAATTAGTTGATAATTTTTTAACCGTTTTATTATAATTCTGTATTTTGCATCTATGCTAATGCAGTCGGTTGAACTGATAAGACAAATAAAATACAATCACGAGGCATTTGGTCACGGGATAAAAAATGCAAAACAAATTAGATTGCAAACAAGAGAAAAATCAACCACACAAAAATCTCTTATTTACCAAGTCGTTACCATAATAAAATTCCAGAAGAAATTACTGCGATTGTTTTTTTTTTATTTTTTATTATCGGAAAACATCTTAGACATTCTTTATTGTTGTTTCAAATTAAACGTAAATATGTATATATTTTTTTACTTTATGAGTAAAAACTCAAATTTTAATATTTAATTAAATGGTCATTAACTATCCAGATTTTCGATTGAGTTTCGCTAATATTGTCTTCATTTAATAAACGTACATACTTTAAGAAATATAAGTTTGACAAATGACAATATAAAGGATGTAACAGCACGTACCCTTTTTCCATTAAAAACTTAGTTAACATTATTATAGCACGTATTTATAATATTTGAAAATTATTTTACAGCTTTTTTAATTTATTTAATTATTATACTGAATTGTGTTAATGAATACATTTGCTCCACACAGGAGGCCTTGGGGAAAATAATTTCCCTAAGGGCCTATGTCATCTTTGGAGACTCTCGTAGAGGGTTTTTTTTAAAGAAAAGATGATGTTCTGAGAAAGAGAAAGGTATGAAGGGTGAGTTTTAATCTGAGGGTCAGTATGTTTGACGAACGTTTGAATTCATTCCTCCAACTGCGGTGCAAGCCTATGGGTCGGAAGAGTCCTGCTGGAGAGGTAAAAAGGTCCCCCTCAACCAGTCTCTCCAAATCCGGCCCGCCACACAGTATATAAGCAGACACATCCGCCGCCAAGATCTAGATAATCTTCACTCCATGAACCCCGTGAATCCATTACTTCCTGTTTATAATCTATAGACCCATCATTTTTAAGACATACCTACGTATCTTAAAAATGCTAATTATGATTTTGTTATAATATTGTTTCTCAAACTACAAAGTAAATTAACAGAAACGTATTACATAAAAACGAATATAACAAGAGAATAAATCCAAATTAGTTGTTGGGCAAATCAAAATATTGCCTTGCGAAAAATAAACCTTAATTTAGATCGAGATCACAGGTTCTCAAACTTATTTCGACTACCGCACACTTTGAAATTAAAAACAAATTCTAGGGTAGATACCCCAATTTACCTACTTTTTACATTATCATATTTTTTACATTATACAACTTAAAAACAGTTATTGCAAATATAATTTTTAAACATGCATTATTATATGGATAGGTTAGGCGGGGTGTGATTCATAATCTATTTCTAAGATCAAAGAATAATTCAATGAGAGGAAATAAAACTAATACATCTTATTTATAAATATTTTGAATTAAAAAAATCGGAAAAAACAGTTTTTTTAAGTTAACCATGGACCACGTACATGAATTATAAAGCTGCATCAACATTATTGCGTAAGCGACTCTAATTTAACCATCTATACTCCAAAGGACTCCAAGCGTTCGAGTATTAAATCGCATCTCAAGTGGTGTAGTGTCTAGATTCCGTTCGATTTTTATAAATAGAATTTATCTGTCATCGCCCCTCTAGATTTCCGTAACGCCCCCTAATTTTCTTTGAGCCTTGTACTGCCCCCTGAAATCCTCCAGCGGTCATAGGGGAGCGTTATCGCCCACTTTGAGAATGATTGATCTAGATAAGCGTTTCCTAACCTTTTTCAGCCATAGACCCCTAGGAAAACAAGCAAAATTTTCAAGGACCACCTTAATAAAAAAACAACAATAAATTATAAAAGTAAAAATTTCTTTAACACCGTTGTGATTTGAAACTCGATGAAACGAAAAATAGCGACACTAAAAAGAGACGAACAGATACATCCATAGGATTTAGCCTGTGAGAAAATGAGATAGTATAATCAGTCTCATCTTTGTGAGGTGCTTCGTAGCCTCCCCACTCTTGTCTACTTTAGTTTTCTGAAGATTTCACTTCTACCGCCTGTGAACTGCACACTCTGATATTTTTTTAGTAAGTACTACAAATAAAACAAAATATATTTATTATTAAAAAAGGTTAATAATTAACGTACAACAGCTACACCAAAATTGAAATTAATTAACGGATAAATAATGCGAAGAATGGTGTTTTTTGCAACTAAATTAGTGATATTCGTGTTGATGCTGTTACTAAATTATAATTTCAAATCGGATTCCACTTGAAATCTGTTTTTGTTTTTGTTTGTAGTATATACAAGAGCAGATAATGCCTTTTCACAGAGGTAGATAGATATGTGGTTGAGAAAAGCACTAAATGTTTCAGTGTCTTTTCTTCAGATATATCCTTACAATCTTCCTTTACGTTCACCCAAAAACTTGATAAAGAGGCTTTATTAATATAACATTTCAAAGCTAAATCACAAGATTTTCTTTTAATTGGTTTTCCTGTGCCGTTGTCAAGTCAGTAATATTAGTAACATCTGTGTTGAAATGGTTTAATATCCATTTTTTATTTTTGTCGGGTACTGGAAAATAATCTGAAACGAAGACGCGTAGCGATTACGAGACTTTTGGTAGCATTTATTATTTTTGTTACATGGTCCAATATTGAGACTGCGGACCCCCATACATGTATTCGCGGACCCCCAGGGGTCCGCGGACCACAGGTTAAGAAACACTGATCTAGATGATACAACGTTGCAAAAAATATATGCTTCAAGATATAATTCATATTAGAGAGATTTAGCGGCTTAGGTCCGACTTTAGGACTAGGAGAAATATCCGGTATACAAACTATTCTATCGATAGTAATCAGTAGGATATTAAAATCATTTTAACTCTTTTCATTGTTAGTATGTTACACGGAGTAAAAATACGCATTTACTTTGGATAACAGATTTCACTTTTAAAAACAATTTTACCTTAGTAATTATCATATTAAAACAAGGTATTATCTCTCCAATTTTTAAAGGTGGGAACAAATCTGAAATTACCAATTACAGACCAATTTGTGTTCTAAGTGCACTCTCCAAAATTGTTGAAGGAATACTGAGAAATCAATTAACTACTTACCTTGACTCTAGTAAAATATTATCAGCAAATCAGTTTGGTTTTCGCCAAAACTTATCAACCTCAGACGCCATCGCTAACGTTACAAACTTCATAACAAGTAATGTTGACAAAGGAAATAAATGTATAGCAATTTTCCTTGATCTTGCAAAGGCGTTTGATACTGTGAACCACAAAATACTTTTAGATAAACTTAAGAGGCTAGGAATATCAGATACAGTTCTTCAATTACTACATAGTTATCTAACTGATCGAACGCAATGTGTTAAAATAAGCAGTACCTGTAGTAGTTCCCAAAAAACAGTTTGTGGAGTTCCACAAGGTAGCATCCTAGGACCCTTATTATTCTTAGTATATATTAATGATCTATGTAACTTACAAATTTGTGGACAAATCACAACTTTTGCCGATGATACGGTTTTGCTATTTTATGCCAAATCTTGGGATGAAGTCTTTAAAATGGCAGAGAATGGCTTTCGTATTGTTAAAAATTGGCTTAATGCTCACATATTAACCCTGAATGCACATAATTTTTTACACGTTGTAGTTTTAACGCAAAAAAAAATCGTATAATCAATACATACATAAATTATTTCTAATATTGTAAATTTTAATATAGTTTCTCCTACAAGTGTACTGTGTATTAATAGTTCACATTTCTAAACACAACCTAACATAACTTCATATCTTTATGTTGTAAATCTTATTGTAATTCCTCCATCTTGTTATCAGGTACCTGGTTTACACTTTTTCAATACTACGAAGTTACATATTTATCTCATACTCTGTAAATCTGAATACACTATTTGTTACCAGGTTAATTCGGTAAATCCGATTATAATATGTGCTACCAGATTACTTTTCTACTTTGTCACAAGAAAAAAGATATATGTGTGTATGTGTGTATATTTATATATACATATGTATATGTATATATGTATGTATATATATATATTTGAGTGTATGTATGTACATGTATGTATGTGTATGTGTTTATATGTATGTACATGTGTGTATATTATATACATCTTCTTTATTGCACAACTCAGTTTCAGAGAAAAAAGGAGTTTTTTGTTATTTTTTGTTTTTGTTATGAATTATGTACATTTCATGAATAATATGAACTAAACATGTCAATTTGTCTGTCCTGGAACGGGAAACTTTCCTAGTTGGACAGGCAAAACTTCCTTATATGTAATTTATACTCACTTTGTATCTATGTATAATAAATAAATAAATAAAAAAAAAGAATACAGACAAAACCAAATTTCTAACATTTCGAATATCAAATAAGCTCTTGCCTTCACAAAAAAGCCTTAAACTTCACAGCTGTAACCCCTCATTAACTCCATGTACCTGTCCTTCTATAAGTAGAGTTGACAGTATTAAATATCTTGGTATTCAAATAGATGATCTTCTTAAATGGAACGCACATGTTACAAACTTAACGACAAAACTGAGGAAATTCGTCTATTTCTTTAAAAATGTTAGAGATATATTAAATATAAAACAACTGAAACAAGTTTACTGTGCTCTCATACAATCATCACTTGAATATGGTATTATTAGCTGGGGAAGTGCCACAAATACTTGCCTGGAGCCTTTAGTAAAGATTCAAAAACTAATTTTGAAGGTTATTCTTAAAGTCCCGTTGAGAACGAGCACTGATTTTATTTTTAAGACACTAAATGTTCCTAACCTGCAAAAACTGTATTCAAAAAATATTCTGCTTCACCAATTTAAAAATACACACATGTTTGAGGAACGAATAAACACTAGAGCCCTAAGAGAGTCAAATGTAAAATCTTTTAACATCCCAGTTTGTCAAACCTCTTATGGACAAAGAACTTTTAAATATAATGCAACAAAGCTATTCAATTCTCTACCTACTGAAATAAGAAACACTCAAAGCAAAAGTACATTTAAAAGTAGAATCATTGATCACCTCAAATAAACATATCTATCAGGAGTATTTAATAACATTCTTACCTTTATGCCTACTGTGTGTAAATATGTAACCATGTACCTACTGCAATGTTCATATAACATACTTGAATTGTATATTACTTAGAAAAAAAGATTTTATATCAACCTGTCATGTTCATAATATTAATAAAACAAAATCATAGATTATAACCACTCTGTAAATTGCCATCTCAACACAGGTGTTTCACACCTAGTGAGATGGGCAATACGTCATTATTATAACCTAATGTAATATGAAAATAATTAAATAAATAAATAAATAAAATTGTATTGCTGGCTTTACTAAGCATTTTCACTCGATTTTTTTATTGCAACCTTATGAACTGGATAACAAACAGATTATCTGCTCTTTTAGTATTAAGTAAATCACATCCGAAAAAATACGCCTAGTATTAACTCTTCACAAATCAGTTCCAATTTTGAAGACGGCAGAATTAAAATAATTTTCTTTTCTAAGTTCATTGAATCAGAGTTAAGTAAGATACCCGGAATTAGTATTGTTGATGATGATGATAGCCTGTAGGTTGTCTTAAGCTTTTCATCCCTGAAAGAATTGAAACATTTTCCGAGACAATTATTGAAAATTCCGCACGCTAAAAAATAACGAATTCGTTAAAAATTATTCGCTTTGGTATATCCAATCAATAAAATTTCAACTGTCAACATTTTTAAAGGCTCACCAAAAGCTTGATAAAAACGAATAGTATGTCCAGGAGCGAATAAGTGAGCTTGACAAAAATGAATAGTATGCGTATTACATATAATAAATTACGTATAATATTTTCACACTATCATATTTGACGGCCTCCGTGGTCGAGGAGTAAGGCTCTCGACTAGCAATCCGAAGGTCGCGGGTTCAAACTCGGCGTGCGCAAATTAATGTATTGGATTAATTTGTGTTATTTAAGAATTTATTATTTTTAAATAATATATAGTAAATTTGCGACGCGTTCCATACTCATACATATCCCAGCATCGCCATTGTGTAAGACCATTGAACTGAAACGTTGCTTGAAATGGCTTTGGCCGTGATTAGTGACCACATCTGAATAACCAGATATCTCGCCACCTTCCTCTTCCTATATTTCCTTCCCCTCCCCACTAATTATGTCCTCACAATAGGGGTCGTCATGGTTTCACTGGCTCCAGACGGGATCAGTAGGGATTCTTGTACGGTATTCACATTAAAAAATATATAAAATATATGTATGTATGTATATTTAAGCAAACTCGTAAATGGTCTCGCCTCGTCTTGCCTCACCGCACCTCTTCCAGAGTTTTAAAATAACAAGAGCGAGCGCAGCCGTTGCATAACAAACCAATAACAATTCAAGAAACAACTGTGCGATACAAAATTGAAGAGAGTTGCACTCGGGTTTACTTGCCGCACCGGCAGTGGCGGATTTCCCCTTAGGCCTAATAGGCCCGGGCCTAGGGCGGCCAGATATTAGGGGCGGCCAATCGCGACAAAAAAGTCACAGATCATAACAAGAAATTACTTTCTAAGTACCTAAATATTCTACGTACGAGAACGTCATTGCTAGCCGCAAGGGTCTCGCGCTCATGCTCGGAAGTTTCATAAGAGCGTGTTCACACACAGCTATAATATGCGTGGGATGGCGTATTTCGGCCTATCGCTCGCTATATATTCCCAATTGGAATATATGGCTAGCGATATGCAAGAGCGTGTTCACACACAGCACACAGCGCGCCCCCCCCCCGCCCCGCAGCTGCCCTCGCCACACCTATCATGCGCCGTCGCTCGCCCGCTCGCGTATTTCCAATCCCTACCGGGATTCAGTCGCGCTAGTGCCGCTAGTGACTGAACCGCGTTAGGTATTGTTATGCATAAATCACCTTACAAAAGCTATAATAAATAAATAAATCAGAGATTACAAAATAATACAATAATAAGCTGTTATTTATGCCAATTATGAACTTTCCACTGATGATAAATAATAAAGTGTGACATTATAAAGGGTAGGTATTTTCTTTAAAAAAATATATTTTTAGTTAAAATATATGAAAAAGGAGGGGGGGGGGGGGAGGAGGAACATAGGAATAGGATTAAGAGGCAAAGGATTTTTATTTATTTTTAACATTGTTCTAAAGTAGCCTACGGATTTCGGATTTGTGACATCATGGTCAAAATAGATAAAGCATTGCAATAGCTCCGTGTAAAAATGGTAGGAAATGTGGTCCATTTTTGGACCAAAATCAATCGCAGAAAAATAAAAGTGGTCCGTGGTCCATTTTTCAATCGAAATCGTTCCAGTGTAACAAACCCTATCGCGACTGAAAGGCGGTAGGGATTGGAAATACGCCCCCGCTCGCGACAGGCGACAGCAGTCAGTGGTCAGTGGTCAGTTCAGTCGTTCAGTGTGCGTACAGCAATTGCAGCGAGGGGATGAGCGTTTTTCTAATTTCGTAAAGGTATTCGCGACGCGACGTGTATGTATGTACTGCAATATTATCAAAAATCGAAATATTTTACAGGACGTGGACGATACCTCACGTTAAAAGTGTTATTTCGCATAATTAGATATGGATGGAAAGAAAAGGTTAAGTGGGGCTGAGTATCGCAAGCGAGCTAAAGAAAAAGATAATAAACAACAGGATGTAATTAAAAAAACGCGGAAATTAGACGATTTCTTTGGAAAACCATATGTCATTGATCCAACATGCGACGTTCCAAGTGGTAGCGGTGTTATATCAACTGATTTTTCTTTAGTGTCTTCAAGTGCAGATATTTCTATCGTTGTGGCAAGTGGATTAAAGGAAGAAGCCAAAGATGTTCCACTAGTACCAGGAGTGCAGCCTTATCCGGATCAGGAACTGTGCGAAATCAGCGACGATCCAGCCAAATGGACAATCGACGAGTTCACGCGTGATTACATTTGTAAGAACGGAGCTAATCAAAACATTCAAAATAATTTTTCTAAGAGTGTGCGAATTTACAAAGATAAGGTGCGACAGTTGTCAGAAAATTTATTCGAACGTCAACTTCTAAATGGCGAAAAAGTTCCGCGAAAGTGGCTAATATATTCCGGAAGTACTGGACATGTTTTTTGTGGACCTTGTCTTCTTTTTAATGGCGGGGAGAGTCAGTTTGATAGAAAGGAAGGTTTTAATGATTGGAAAAATTCCAATTACCGAGTATCGACCCATGAAAATTCGTCTACTCACAAAATATCTGTCCTGCTTATGAACGAACGAAGCAACACGCTAGGTCGAATTGACCACGCATTTACAATACAATTAGATGAAGAAATAATTTACTGGAGAAACGTTTTGAAACGAGTAGTTGCATGTGTAAAAGCGCTTGCATCACGTGGTTTGTCTTTCAGAGGACACGACGAGAAATTTGGTTCATTTCACAATGGAAATTTTTTGATGTCTTTAGAACTTATCGCTGAGTTCGATCCGTTCTTAGCCAAACACATTACACGTTGTGGGAATCCAGGCTCAGGATAAACGAGTTATCTCTCTTCAACAACATGCGAAGAATTCATTCGGCTTATGGGAAACAAAGTTTTGAAGACAATTGTAATGGAAATATTAACAGCGAAATATTTTTCTCTGATCATCGACTCGACGCCGGATATATCTCACGTAGACCAGCTCACTTTTGTAATCAGATATGTCCTGCCTAATGGATCACCTGTAGAACGTTTCCTCATGTTCATTCCAAACACAGGCCATAAATCACAACAAATGACAAATATTGTAACCTCAACTTTAATTGAATTGGGAATCGACATTTCAAACTGCCGAGGGCAATCTTATGACAACGCAGCTAACATGTCAGGCATATACAACGGCCTACAAGCTAAAATAAAGGAATTTTCTCCCCTTGCCGAGTATGTTCCCTGTTCAGCACACTCGCTCAATTTAGTAGGTGAGTGTGCAGCTGAAAGCAGCCAAGAGGCTTGTTCGTTCTTTTCTCTACTCCAAGAGTTGTATAATTTCTTCGCAGCATCAACTCAGCGTTGGGAACTCCTACAAGCCCATTTCACCGTCAAAAGTCTATCAATGACTCGTTGGTCAGCTCGTGCAGATGCATGCAAAAGTTTACGCGAATCGTGGCATGAAATCCATCAAGCGTTAGTCTCCATCGAAACAGACACGGAACAGAAGAAAGCCGTTATTTGCGAAGCAAGAGGTATTCGTTTAAAGCTGGAACGCTTTGAAACGGCCATCATGACTGTGTTTTGGGGATTCTTACTAAATCGCATTAACGCCACATGTAAAAAACTTCAGAGTGTGGAAATTGACATAACCATTGTCATAGAACTGTATGAGGTACTTATTCGTTATATTGGCGAAATACGGGATAATTTCGATGATTTCGAAAACCAAGCCAAGAAACTGTCCTTTTTACAGGAATATGAAAGAGATTTTCGACGCATTCGAAAGCCTAAGCTACTTCCTGGCGAGACTAGTACAGGTGAAGAGATGCAACAAAAAAACGGCCGTGAAAATTTTAGAATTACTACTTTTTTAGTAATCATCGATTCATTATCAGAAGAACTAAAAAAACGACTGGGTGCTTACAAATCACTTTATAACAAATTTAATTTTATTACTAAGTTGACAAAACTAAGCCCGACTGAAGTCGAAGAAAAGGCAAAATCATTGCAAATGATTTATTCTAGTGATTTAGATGCTCATTTTTCAGAAGAATGTCTCCATTTTCGCGCACACTGCAGTGTGAAAAATGAGGATCGCAACAGTGCTGTCAGTTTGTTAAAATGGTTACGAACTGAAAATCTTCAAACCATTTATCCAAACGTGGATATTGCTCTTCGAATGTGTGTGTGTACTCCCGCCAGTAACTGTTCTGGAGAACGATCATTTTCTTGTTTACGACGTGTAAAAAATTATTTACGCACAACAATGACGGAGCAAAGGCTGAACGATCTTGCTTTACTTAACATAGAAGCAGATCTTTTAAGAAAATTGGAGTGCGAAGATCTAATTAATGATTTTGCTGCACTTAAGTGCAGACGAGAATTGTAACTGCCAGATGTTGATTTTTTTTACCAAAGTTATTTTTATTAGCCTTGAAGAGATGCTCAATTTTTTGTTTTAACTTTTTTTAAATATATTTATATAATACCTGATGTTGATTTTCTACCAAAGTTTAATTAATAAGTCTTAAAGAGTTGCTCATTTTTTGTTTTGAGTTCAGTTTTTTTTTATGTTAGATAATACTTTACGTAATTTGTTTTTACCAAAGTTTTAATTTGTATTTTAGGTTTAGTTTTTATATTCGAATATTTACCTTAAGTTGATTTTTATTTAAAAGAGGTGCTGATTTCTTTTATTTGTTTGGAGAGATTGGAGACTAACTATAACTTTTTATCCATGGCTGTATTATGTATGTTAATAATCTCCGATGTTGAGTTTTTACCAAAGTTTTATTAATAAGCTTTGAAGAGATGCTCAATTTTTTATTTTGATTTTTTTTTAAATATATTTATATAATACCTGATGTTGATTTTCTACCAAAGTTTAAATAATAAGTCTTAAAGAGTTGCTCAATTTTAGTTTGAATTCAGTTTTTTTTTTTATGTTAGATAATACTTTACTTAATTTTTTTTACCAAAGTTTTAATTTGTATTTTAAGTTTAGTTTTTATATTCGAATATGTACCTTAAGTTAATTTTTATTTAAAAGAGGTGCTGATTTCTTTTATTTGTTTGGAGACTAACTATAACATTTTATCCATGGCTGTATTATGTATGTTAATAATCTCCGATGTTGAGGTTTTACCAAAGTTTTATTAATAAGCCTTGAAGAGATGCTCAATTTTTTATTTTAACTTTTTTTAATATATATAATACCTAATGTTGTTTTTCTACCAAAGTTTAATAATAAATAATAAGTCTTAAAGAGTTGCTCAATTATTAACATATTATTATTATTATTGACTAACTATAACTTTTTATCCTTGACTGTATATGGTATGGTTGGTATGTATGCAGTCTGTTACTTAATAGATTTCACAAAAAATAAAGGTATGTTTTATAATCATTTGCTTTTTTTCTTTTAAAATACAAAATACCTAACTAGTAATTTAGTAATATTTTTTTCTATTGCCCATCCAACAGCCAACATTTTTAGTTGGATTTCGACTTCGACTCTAAAACCCCAACTTCGTCTGTAACCCCAGAAATGTCCAGGAAAAGATAAGCCCATATCTGGCAACCCTAATTGTAACTGTGAAACACGAAACACTTATATATTATTGTATGAGAATAAACCTGAAACTGTTAAATAAATTAAACCTAAAACTGTTTTAAATGTTTTATTCAAATCCTTGAAACCTTAGAAAATATAAAAAAACTAGCAGCTATTAGAGTAAACTAAATTTCTGAATCGATTTCGACAAAAGTTGTCAATAAATAAATTCATTATGTAGTCTATAGTCTATATCAGGGGTCTCTAAACAACGGTCCGCCAATTTCATCAATCCGGCCTGCGACAATTATACAGTAATTGAACTAGCGAATTTAGCAAGCGTATTTTTTTACATTACTTAATTCCACACCGGAGGTCCTGAGGAAAATATTTTCCCTCACGACCTATGTCATCTTAGGTGATGCTGTGTGGAGGGTCTTTTTAAGGAAGGGAAGGATAGGAAGTTCTGGAAAGGAAAAGGTATGAGGGGTGGGTAGGAATCTGGGGGTTAGTGTGTCCAGGAGTGACATACGTATGAATACATCCCTCCAACTGCGGTGCAAGGTGATGGTTCAAAATAGTTCGGCTGGAAAGGTCAAAAGGCCTCCCTCACCCAGTCTCTCTCGATCCGGCCCGCCACGCAGCAACTATGAATGATAATAGCAGGAAAATTAAAACGGTTTTGACCTTAGGAACTTACTGGAACTTACTGAAAAGTTTGGATACTCCTGGTCAATATGATGGGTACTGAGAAAGGGGCGGCTACATGGCCTGGGGCCTAGGGCGGCCAAGACTGCAAATCCGCCACTGCGCACCGGAGTGTGAATCAGTTGATGAAATAAGTAATACCTAAGATGATCATTTGAAATCGTAAACGATACGATTTTTCCCAAAACGGAGTCAAATTCGCTTCACAAGTAAGAATCTTTTCCCGCATTCTGCGACTGCCTTGTTCAGATATGACTCAACTGGTGTACTTGTAGGTACGAACTAGAAATACGGCATATTATTTCCACGGAACCATTACATTTATCTAATGAAGATATATGTTATTGTCATGTTGACAGGTCGGTGTGTAAACGAATACAAACAGTGTATTAGTAATGCTGCCATTATCTTCGCGCGAAACCACGTTCGTCCTGACTCGATTACTGCCGAGTTCGTGAGATGTTCATTTAATTTACTTTACAGCTAAAATATTTGCGAAGCTAACTAAATTACGAAATTAAAAGGACGCCAGATTCTCGAGATGAATTTCAAATTATAATCTATTTAGTTTAGAAAATATTTTCGGCCGGGTTTCTCGGCAATTTTTATGCATGAAGACCTACGGCCCCCTGGTCGGGGAATTTAATAATAAATAAGCTCTAAAAGGGTGAGGCAGGGATAGAAGGGGTGTTGACAGAACCAACCTTGAACGGTGTTCCTGAGACAAGAATATGAAAAGTTAATCGGATTTGATGTTGGACCAACCCTTCAATTAAACACGTTTCTACAAACTAAGTACATGTAACCTAATTGCTTTTAAATATTAGGTGAAAATTTGTCGTAAGTACTTACTGGTCAATAGTCTTTTTTAAACGACTTCGAAAAGGAGGAGGTTATCAATTCGACGGTATTTTTTTTTAAAGTTTGTTACCTCATAACTTTCGATTGGGTGAACCGATATTGATGATTCTTTTTTAATTAGAAAGCTTGTGCTTCCCATGTGGTCCCTTTTTAATTTAGTCTAGCTCTGACAATGGGATCCATGAGAAAACCATATATGTCTTAAATTTGCAATAAGTATGTGCGCGACAAATGAACGAATCACTCAATATTACAACAGATTTCGATGATTCTTTTTCAAAAGTAAAACTTCTTTACGCACGTTCGTCACTAAAAATCAAAAAATAAACAAAAATTTTAACAAAACAAAAAACGACTTCAAAAAATGCACTAAAAAGTAAAAAAATAATTTCGGACGATTGCTATTTTTGGAGTCGGTGTCAGTCAAGATCTCCACATCTCACTACCTATGTATGTAGTTACCTTGGCGGACACCGACTCCAAAAATAACAATCGTAGGAAATTATTTTTGAAGTCGTTTTTCGTTTTGTTAAAAATTTTGTTTATTTTAGATTGTACAATACGAATTTCAAATGGAGCCAATTTAAATCATAAAACAGAATCGATTTCACGATGCGTAACTGTTTTCGAATGCAAAGGTAAACAATATAAACCAGCCGTATTTCCTTTATTTGGGTTTCTATTTTGAGACTTCGCCGAAGCACGTATTCAGGCCAGCTTGAGAATTGTGGAAATACAATATACAAGTAAACTCGACATTTAGACGAATATTATAAACAAAATGAAAGAATCAGAAATAGTAACGGGCTGTTATGAATGCGAAGGAACTTTTCTAAATGGCTTATCAAAATTGGTTACAAAATTGGAAGGGAAAAATATCTAATGGTTACATTATAATTATTCGTTGTTTGCTAACGATCAAGATTATGAAGTCTATATCTACGTGTCCACTTCCACATTCATCATAAACTACTAATTTTTGTATCAGACTTTCTCCGTGTGTAGTGTCCCGTTAAATCATATCTTTAAAACCTATTGAGTTTTTTTCATACATCGGAATACATTTTCGATTACTTACGCAGGTAATTTGAATGTGATATGAAAATAATAAAACACCTCATTTCTGCGATGTATCGATAACCGAATATGTTACCTACCTCAAACTAGGAGTTCAACGATTCTTGAATTGCTGATAGTACCGAGGATACATCACTTTTTTAAAAAGCTGTAGAATTAATAAAATCCGTATGTAAAACCGTTTTTACGCAACTGCTATGTATACGAAAATTTGCGGTACTATAATTTATTTATTTTTGCTGGGTTTTTGCAGACGTTCTCACATACATAAGTGAGAACACTCCAGTTATATAAACTCGGTTAATACACAAATAAGTAAGTAGTTACATGCAATTACAGAAATCCACTCAGACAAACGATACATTTGTATGTCCAAATCAAATTTTTAAAAAACTAAAAAATGCAAAATTATATTAAAGAACACAATAATACAAAGATAGGCAAGATACACGACAGAATAGACACGGGAGACACCAAGAGATACTAGCGAGTGTCCGGCATGCATTTTAATGCCACGTAAAGAAAGAAATTATTTCTCCCTGAGTGTCCTTTCCTATTCCACGCGCATTCACTTTGCCATCTTCCCCGTTTTCTACCCTCCTGCATCCCCCCGTCCCGTGAACCCCCCCTCCTCCCTGTGCTTCCCTCCTGCGTTTCTTTTCCTTTTTACCCCTCCCGGATTTCCCTCCCCCTCCCTCCTTCCCTTCCTCCCGCTAAACTATATGAATTACACACATTTCCTCGCAACAACTTCCGTGCCACCTAATGTAATTCTTTTATGCAAATTTCATAATGCCGGAGCTCAACAGTATCCATAGAAACCTTCGCAGGCGTGCACATGATAAAATAATATAAGATATAACACTCACCAAAGTTTCATCGCAATTGGATGATTGGTATAGGAAAAAAATTCATAACGCTAAAGCTCACCATTATGTATAGAAACCTTCGCGGGCGTTCGTACAACAATTCATTAACATTTAATCGCAATCAGAAAATTCATAACGCCAGAGCTCACCATTATGTAAAGAAACCTTCGCGGGCATTCGTACAAGAATTCATTAAAATTTCATCGCAATCATATGAATGATTTAGGAACGCATAATGGAACGCAGAATATTTTTTTTTGAATCCGTATAAATATTATCGACGAAAATATTCTATCTTATTGTATAGTCGGTACATTTGGGTCAGAAGACTAAGGCGATATTTTTTTTAATGTTTTCAGGTGAAACATGCTATGACGTGTTAAAAAATGAGAATTGGAAACATTTATTTCAATATTGCTAAGACATAATGTGATATCAAGATGACCGTGAATTATTTTAAGTAAACACATTAGATCATTCAATTGCCTTCTAATTTTTAGTGCAATCTTGAAGTATTCTGGACGATGATCTAAGATGGTCATATAACATATATTCTACATTTGATGAAAACAGCATTTTTTTAGCGATTCTACAATGTTTCATATTTGCAGTAATGTGGATTTCAAATAGTGTTTCCATGTTCCAGTTTACTTCCAATTAAGACTTTGTAAAGGGTTCAAATTGTTTGAGGGTCTCTGAAAGGTTAACATATTCTGTGAATAAATCCCATCGTTTTAAGTCATTTGCACTTAATGTCGTAAATGTGTACCTATATCAAATATGAATTTGAATCAAGAGTGATTCCTAGATCTCTTACGGAAGGCACTTTTTAAATAGTATTATTACATGGAACAAAAATTGTATTGAATTATTTTTAATCGAGTGATTTTTAAAGTGCAACATTTGAGTGCATATCATTTCACCAGTTATTGAGTGTGTCGACGCCATTTTAAAGAAGTAGATGGTCGGGAACAGACAAATTTTTATGAAAAGTTTTAAGATATCGGCGAAAAAAGCTTAACCGCAGTTTAATTTTGAACGAAGGTCAATTATGAATATCAGAAATATACATTATAAGCGTAAACAAACTAACAACCATAAATAAACTAACCATAGCTTTGAATCTACCAATTCAATTTGGGAGGCTGGTACGGGTTAAAAACTCCCTTGAAATCAGTATTTTCAGTTACGGCTTCACCCTCCAGTGAGGAACCTCCAGTAAAGTCGAGTTGATACGACGTTGATCGAGTTGGACGATATTGGTACAAATCTTCATAAATGTAGTCAATAAAATCATGGAAATTATTCATTATGTTAATAAAACTTGAAATTAACTCAGAAATAATGTGGAAAGTGCTGTTAACAAGCTTTGAGGAGACCTCAATGTAGATCGCGACGTACCTTGAGTTTGACAGTTCATTACTCGACTGAGGAATTTGCTCAAGTTGAGGATAGTTTTTTCAGTTCTGCATACCGATTTTATCCTTGAGGTTGAGTCGAGTCACAGTCGAGTGAAGGAAATCTCGAGGAACCGACTATACATATGGGTGTCAGACCTCGGATTAAATAAAATACACAATAATGCCAAAATATTATAATAAACAATATTATTTGACATTTTTTCGTCGCAATTTTATTTCATATTATTATTAAATTCAATGTTACAGTTTAATTCTAAAGAAAGTATTGTCAGAAAAATCCCTTTATCACATTATCGAAAACTATTTTCATGCGATTAAATCCAGAAAAATCTTTCAGTTGCAAAGAAGGAAACTTCAATCCACAAAACCTGCTTGTTCGTGGAAACTGCTACGTGTTTACGGTACATATTGAGATGAAATTGATTTTCCACGAGACATTCGCAACTCTATTTACATTCTCCTAAGGATCCCGTGAACTGTTATGATCCGCTTGCCGGTTCGGGGCGCATGTGGGCATGATAAATTTTGGCAAACAATTGATAAACATATTCCCCTATGTGTTTTATCAGATTCAGACAATGCTGTGTTAATTATTGTATGATTTAAATTTAAATTAGTTGCTTCGTGGCGGAACGTTATCGATTATAACCAAAAGCGTAGCTGTAGTATTCACAGACAATTGATCCTGTGAAAGTTGGGCCGCCGACAGTTGATTTACCGACGATTGATCCTCCCGACAGTTCGTTTAGAAGATTTTTTTCTTCAAGTAGTAAGTATGCAAAGAGGATATACGGCCGTAAACCAAAATCGATATACTTACATCCGAAGGCTCTTGAGTGAAAATCCGCTGTAAAAATATTTTAACTAACAATAATTTCAACTCTCTGAAGAAGCAAGCAGCAATAACAAAATACGACATGCTTATACGTGCAGTCGGCTTAGCGAAATCCGTTAAAGATTCCTAATTGCATAAAATATAATTTTTTTTATCCGAATATAACACAAGAGTCCCAATTGCTCCCAACCGTCTCGAGCTAGTGAGATTATGGCATCCCCAATTTTGATGCTGAAGGTAGTGGAGAGGGCAAGGATACGTGGAAAATTTACCTGGCTATTCAGATCTAGTCACCAAGGAGATCTCACTAATTTACTCAACTCATGAAAACCTTGAATGTAAGGTAAATGGTTGTTTATCAGTTGAGTAAAGTGTAAAGCACTTTTATTAGTAAGGGAGTTAATTAATCTTTCTTATAGATATTATAAAGGCGAATGTTTGAATGGATGTTTGTTACTCTTTCACTCACAAAAAAAATGAATGGATTTTAAAATTTCTTTCACTAATAGAAAACTACATTATTTGCGAGTAAAATACGCTATATATATTGGTAAGCTCTGGCGTTATGAATAAGCTGTGGCGTAATGAAATGTCCGTAAGTAATTGTTTGACGTGGGCTGTCATTTTGTTATTTGTTTAGGTTACTATGGAGATTTCTTTAAACATGTATTTTAACATAACTATCAGTTTACTACTACCACCGGGAGATCCGTTAAAACCTCTCTTTTCTATAAGTGCTACTTTCTCAGAAGCGGAGGGTGTATTAAAAGAGATAGATTATATATTTGTAGTACTTATGTATAATACTATATTTCACATTTTTGTTAATAGAAAAACTAAATATCTTCAATAATGATCACGAGTTTTTAGAAATCAGATCTGCATACTAATTTTCCTCTCATTTTGAACGTCAAGTATGCAAAATTTCATCAAGAAGAATCAAAATTCAGCTTTAAAATGTAGGAAAAGGGTATGTGGTGGTTTTTCAAGACAGTATAAAAGACCTTTAAAGGTCAAGGGAGCATAAAGTCATCAATCAAAATTTATTATTTTAGTTTTTTTTATTGATAAAATAATTTTGTGTATTTCTCAAACACAAATTATAATCTGGGGATCACTAGGTACTTTGCCCTTGGCGGAGGCTCCATTTTACAATTTAATGAATTACATTAAAAAGATAATATAACATAAAATTAAATCAAATGTATTGAAAAATAAAATAAAGCCCGCTCTCCACACTCTTCTTTATATCAATAGATAGACGTTCATAATTCTCTTAAAAAACGGGTTAATTTCGTAGCTTACTGTAGTTAGCTGTACTACAGGGGTAAAAAGTATTTCGTAACCTTCATTTCATCAGCATAATAATCGCGATGCCATCAACAGATAAAGATTCAAATGGAAAGAGAGATAGTGCGCGTATTCAAATAGAAAAAGATGTAGATAATCTACTTCTCCGAGTGTTATTGAAAGGAGGACCGCCATCGAAAGATGCGAAGTAAGGACAGGGGAAGAAGAGAAATGCTTTAAAAGCCAAATCGGAAACCAACAGAATAATGATGTAATTTCCCATTTCCAGCCCCTACCCTGACACCAGACGCGTGACGCCTTCAATTCACTTACCTTTAATCACTAAATCCAATCCGTAATAGACATTAGCGATGTGTCGGTTCAGCATGATTGGGCTCTTGAATTCGTGTTTTTCGCGGAAAGCGGATCTACTCCTATTCCTTTCTCAAATCAACTTTTTTTACATTAGCTCCACAAAGGAGGCCAAGAGAAAATACTTCCCCTCAAGGCCTATGTCATCTTAGGGGATGCTGTGTGGAGGGTCTTTTTAGGGAGGGAAGGATATATAAGTTCTGTGAAGGAAAAAGGTATGAAAAGTTGGAACGAATCTGGAGATCAGTGTGTCCAGGAGTGACGGACATACGAATCCATCCCTCCAATTGCGGTGCAAGACAAAGGGTGAAGAGATTCTGGCTGGAAAGGTCAAAAGGCCTCCCTCAACCAGTCTCTCTCGATCCGGCCCGCCACGCAGCAGGTGCAGGACAGACGCATCTGCCACCTAGACCTTGACAAACCTCACCCCATGAACATGGGCAACCCTGGTAAGTCACCAAACATAGATAACCACTTGGGGTGACATATGGGAGAGGTGTTGGTAATCCAATAAATGGTTCCCGGGACCCATACCTGCCTCTCCAACTACTCTCAGAGAACCCGGTTCAGGGCTCAGACTTAAACCCGGAACTCGGAGCCGGAAACCGAATGGTGTCCCCGTGTCCGTGATCCGGGCCCTTAGCAACCCTCGGGTTCTTGTCAGGGTTCGAGTTATTGTGCGGGTCCTTGTGCTCCGACGCGACGTCCGGCTCCGGCCGAAGCCGTGCGTCTCAGTTAACGCAATAGCATCCGGTACCCAGTCCACACCAACGAACTCCGACCCGGGACCTGCTCCTAGAACTCAAGTATTTTTAAAAGGAAGCACGCCTCGGAGGCCTCCGGCGAAATACAGAACTTACCAATCGCTAATAGACATGAGAACATATTTCTCCTCAAAAATACATGTGCAGACCCAGACCAGATATCACCTTCGGAAAAGTTGAGAAGTTTTTAAATTATTTATTTTTACAATATTATAATTATTTTTACATACAGGAGGCCCTGAGTAATATAATTTCCGTGTGGCAAAGATTTCCGGGAAGATAAAAAGGATAGAGTAAAAAAACATGATAAACTCTGCACTATTCTTTCCAATTAATGATTGTTTTTTCAGTAATACCAAAAAAAGACATGTTAATTTTAAATTCAAAAGTGAAGCAATGCCAGTAATTTTTATAGTAGATCAACAACAAGTCACTTGTTTTCGACACAAGCATTCGTCAAAGCAGATTTGAAAGATGAGACTGTACATATTTGTGTCTATCTTCTTCTTCTTCGATAGTGCCACGGCCCATATCGAGCTTTGACCCCCTGCAACATTCGCCTCCAACTCCTCTTGTAAGAAGCTGTGCTACATCCCCTCTTACCTCGTCTTCACACCTCATTCTGGGTTTTCCAACTTTTCTCCTTACAACTGGGTGTCCAGTCATAATTCTTTTTTGGACGCGTGTGTCCGGCATTCTCTGTACATGTCCAGCCCATCTCAACCTGAGAAGTCTCATATGGCTGAGATGTTAGGGTCCTGAAATATATCATACAGTTTTTTGTTGTGTCAGATGCGCCACTGTTCCCCTCTTTCACGGGTCCACATATTATTCTCAACGCTTTTCTTTCAAACGTAACCAGCATTTCAGCCATCTTTGCCGTCATTGTCAGCGCCTCACATCCATATGCCAATACACTTCTGACAATTGTATTTTATATGGTTACTTTGTTTTCCTGTGGACGCTACGTGACTTAAACACTGGCAGCAAAGAGAAGTATGTTTTGTTGGCTGCTCCTGATTTCTGCTGGATCTTCATTGTTCTCTGTTCCAGGTAGGTGAATTGATCGACCACTTTGTATGAGTATTGTCTTTAAATTGCGCACTACCTCTTCCTCTACGTGAAGAGTTTCTGCTTTGTATTATCATTTCCGTTTTCTCAACATTAATCTGCAGTCCTACTTCCCGCGCCGCTGTTTCTAAAGAGTCGAAGACCTCCTTTGTAGCTGAAATTGATCTTCCGACAATGTTAATATCATCTGCATATCCGGTAACTTGACTACTTGTAGGTATATGTGTCTATAGGTGGACTCCAATAATGCTCCATTAAGAAATTACAATTTTTTCGAAAATTTACATTTTACCGAAATATTTAATTATTTCATGACCCTGAATTTTGGTTGGTCTCCAATATTACGTCCGCCAATTCAAATTAAATAATCTGTAGTATTCATGCATTTATAAATGCGTTTGGCCAACTACATACTGCGTGGCGGGTCGGATCCGGTGAGACTACTTAAGTAAGACCATTTGATTTCTCCAACCGGATTATTTCGACCCATCGCCACGCACCGCAGTGGGAGGAATGGAATCATGCGCTTATCACTCCTGGACACACTGAACCCCAGTACCTTTTTCCTTCCCAGAACTTCCTCTCCTTCCTTTTTTCTAAAAAGACCCTATACACAGGATTCCCAAAGATGACAAAGGCCTCGAGGGAAATTGTTTTCCTCAGGGCCTCCTGTGTGGAGACACTGAAAAAAACTAAATATCTTTACGTCTCAAAAAAAGCTTGCAATTTTCACTGAGCAACTTTAGTAAACACTAAATTTCATAGTAAGAACTTTAAATTCCCTAAATCCATAATCAGAACAAATAGAGATTTAAATTTTATTTACAAATTTAAAATAAATACAAATCCTATTAATTTCTTCGTAAAACAGATTAACAGAATTTCTCTCCTCCCTCGATGGTAATTTTTCCTTCGCCCCGCAGAACCATAGAAGACAAGAAATATTGCTTTGAGAGACTATTTAAGTAGTTATCTACACAAAATAAATACTTTCTGCACTTACAACACCCCCGAGCTAAATAAATAAACCGAGTATTGGATTCAAAGATCAACAACATCAATAAACATTGATTTACGAAGTCGAAATAAATAAAATAAATCTATTTTTCCACCTGGTTACTTGCTTGAGATTTATGACTTATTTAGGTGTTATTTTATCTTAACGTCGATCTCTTTAGCGTAATAGCCTTCCATTGAACTTTAAGATGGTAGGTTGCGGGCAGGATCGCGGGCAACAAAAAATATGTATTTATACGTAATTAACTAATTACGATGGCCTCCATGGTCGAGGGGTAGGGTTCTCGACTAGCAATCCGAAGGTCGCGGGTTCGAAACCCGGCTGGCGCAAATAAATTTTATTGCATTATTTAATCATTTAAAATAATATAAAGTATATTTGCGGCAGGTTCCAGAGTGGAAGATACTCTCATTATCACCCTGTAAGACCACCATTCAGAATTGAAACCGTGTTTAGTGACCAGATCTGATTAGTCAGGAACATCCCCACCTTCCTCTCTCCCATCTTCTTTCCTTCCACTACTTTCAGCCTCACAACATAAACATACGCCAATTGGAGTTGCCATAGTCTCACTGACTCCTGGAGGCTGGGAGCAGTTGGGAATCTTGTGCCCTCTGGACTCTTGTATTCATATAAAAACAATAACGTCATCTCACCGCAGGAGTACGCTGAGATCATGGTCTTTCTCGGGCGTCCGCAACTCTTCTCCTTGGTTACGCGTCATATATTCTTCTGGTACTCATTTCTCCATCCATCCACCCTACATATCCAAACCACATGGATCCCTTTCATATATATTGAACATAAATATAGCTGTCGTAAGTAACATAGTTACTAAAATAAAAGAGTGAAAGAAATATCGAGTGCAGTTCACTCGCGCTGGGAGTGAAACCTTCACCCACACAATCTCAACCAATAGAAGCCTTGAAAAGTGAGCTCATAATCAAAGCGACCGATGCACGCTGCGCGACGCCTCATAGGTTCTGTACGTAGGTAAGGTTTCATTCTATCTCATTCTCTCGCAGACTAAATCCTATAGATATGTGTGTATATCTATTTTTAGTATCACTCGTTTCCGTTTCATCGAGTTTCAAATCACAACGGTGCTAAAGAAGTTTCACTTCAATAACATACGTTT
Source organism: Limnephilus lunatus (assembly GCA_917563855.2). Lineage (NCBI taxonomy): Eukaryota > Metazoa > Arthropoda > Insecta > Trichoptera > Limnephilidae > Limnephilus > Limnephilus lunatus. Next base: position 79,137,952 of record OU830597.1, on the reverse strand, counting down.
CCTCAAAAGAATACGGATGATTTTTTTATGATGAGAGAGGTATAGGCCATACAGTTTTGCTTGCTATCTTATTTATGTGTATTTTTATTTAGTTTAAGTTAGTGTCCATAATATACAAATCTATGCAAAATAATAATACTATTACAAAATCTGTTTAAAAAACTACATACCATATCAGAAATCGGATATATTCAAGGTCAGTCCGATAACCATTACGTATTCTATCCATCTGACGTTTCGCCATAACCTCACTAGTTTTGTGCAGGTATGTTTATTGATTTCGCGTAATATGATAATTATTGTCTAATCATTATAATATATGATGTAGTGATGGCTTTTCATTATTTCATCTTTTGTTGACCATATGTATAGGTACTGCTCAAAACCAGCTGCATTCCCGGAGAAACCCTTTTATCAATAGAATTTATGTGAAAAAAATAGATTCGATCTATTGTCAAATAAATGTGTCTGTTGTTTTTACATATTATATGAAATAGATTTTTAAAGATACATATTCGACCAGTATTTTATAATAATAATGTGTTGTTTATATGGAAAAGTTTAGGTGGGAGATACAGAAATTATAAATTTAAAAATTAATTTAATTATGAAATCTTGATCGATCATTTTTTTAAATACCATGTTCCATTCACACTAAAAGTGTGAATATGAACATCGATAAAAAAAAATAAAAAAATGTACTCAACTTCCTTATTATAAATAACTTACAATTTAACACGAAGGAACTTACCGAAGGAAACCGTGCTTATAAATCATGATTATTTATTACGGTTATAAATATATTTTATCAAACTAACCGAACACCACATCATGATGAACGTCTTTTTTGTTAATTTATGCACAATTACGACAAATCAATGCTAACCTTACCCCGCAAAAATGAAAAGGATTTACAAAAAAAAAAAAATCTTTTAGGGGAGTATTTTTTTCTAAATTTCTTATCAAAAAACCCATTAAAAAAGCCCAGCTTTGAATAATGAATGAGTTACTTATTTACGCTTACATTTTCCTTTTAGCCTTCCCATGTGTACAGAAATTTTCTTTTAAAACACTGACAATTTAATTATCATGATTTATTTCTGAGATATTATGTTGTGTTGTACTAACTTCCTTTGATTGAAACTGGCCATTACTTTGGATTTCCTGGAGAGACCCAGGAGCCTAGAGACGCCTAATTACGGATGCAATTGAAATACACAAACATCCAATTCATTTTAATAAAGACGACGGGGCTAAGCCCAATAGTTCTTGGTATTCGGTAATTGACGGCTTAACCAAAACTAAACGCAGAAAACTATTTTCAATTACACCGTAATACCAGCTTTTAGAAGGCCAACAGGCCGCTGGCAACGTGATATCGCATCTACATACTTACATACCTAAACACACACTTCGCCACGATCTTTGATTACACATGTGCCCTAATATCGGCACTGTAATGTGGTAAAGCGCGTTTTCATCCTGCGACAAAATATCCTCCAACAAAATATCTATCTTGTTATGTTAGGTTAGGTTTTAGTAGATATTTTTTGGGGGATGTTTTGTCAGTAGGATATTTTGTTGGATGGTATTTTGTCGAGGATATATTTTTTTTCGCGGGAAGAAAAATCGCGGAACCCTGTAAAGTAGTAATGCTGTCCGAAACGTTGGCCAAAAAAGAAGGTAGCTCAGCACGGCATCACAACCCAAAAACAAACCGCGGTCAAGATTTTGGCCGTGAAAATCTTAAATCATAACGGAACAATATACTTTTTAAAGTACAAGTTAGCCGGCAATTGTTTTAGAGGGTAATTTGATATATTTACGAGTATTACTTTATGTAATCCATCATCACCTTCATAAAAAAACGTGAAACTTGACGACGGATCTGGTAAGCGATTGAGATGGATGCTCCGTTCGGCTTCACGTGGTGGAACTCTATCACATATTTGTGCAGCAGAATAACCACCAGGACGATCTACAGTCTAGTTTAGTAGCCCACTAGGATAACTCCACTAAGTGCATTTGAGGTGATTGAATTATTAAGTGACGCTCAGATTGGGTGGAGTTCTCGGTGGGCATTCACTTAGAACTTAGACCGAATTCGATCGGTTTGATGCCGTAGAGCAGTGTTTCCTAACCTTTTTCAGCCACAGACCCCTAGAAAAACAAGCAAAATTTAATTTTAAAAAAACCAGCAATAAGTTTCAGATCATTTTTTTTACTACAAATATAAAAAAAACATTTTTTGTAAATACAATAATGATAATTAACTTACAACAGCAACACCAATTAATATTAATTAACGGTTAATTTTTCGGGTTGATGTTTCTACTAAGTTATAATCTCAAATCGAATTCTACTTATAATCTATTTCTGTATTTGTTTTTAGTAGATATTAAAAAATACAGAAACAATATACAAGAGCAGAGAATGTGTTTTCACAGAGATATGTGGTCGAGAAAAGCAGTAAATATTTTCGTGCTTCTTCTGATATTTCATTATAATATTTCTTTACATTCACCCAAAACTTGACAAAGAGGATTTCATGTGCCGTTGTCAAGCCAGTAATATCAGTAACATTTGTGTTAAAAGGGTCTAATATTCAATTTTCATTTTTGTCGGGTACTGAAAATACTGGTACTGATTACGAGACTTTTGGTGGCATTTATTTATTATTGTTAAATGGTTCAGAGATGAGACTGCGGACCCCCCATACATATATTTGCGGACCCCCAGGGGTCCGCGGACCACAGGTTAAGAAACATTGCCATAGAGCAGTGGTCTTCAACCTTTTTGAGCTGGCGTACCCCTTGACTCTTACTACAAATTTGTTGTTCCCCGTACCCTCTATCTATCTTTTATACACGTGTAATGAAAATGGTGTTTCATTTGTAATTTTTAATAATTTCTTTATTATGTACATGATTTTAACAATCAAGTCACAGAAACACAATTTACGCAATTTTATACAGAGTTTTATACGACTTTAGTCATTTTTAACCAGTGATTCTACATGCGTGCCACGTTATTGCGTACCCCCAATTTGGCTTAGCGTACCAAAACCACTGTCGTAGAGTATCGTTTCTCAACCTTTTTAGTGTCGCGACCCTTGAAAAAAAAATTAAATAAAAATCCTTACGACCCCCTCGCCATATATTTTAGCTTTTATCAAAGTTTTACATTATTAACGTGAAAAAGAATATGTTTACTTATTAACACATGCCATGAATAGTCCGATGAGCGACGTGTTCAAACTACAAGGCAATAATTTATTAATTAAAAAGCTTAATATTTATATTATTCACCTTAAGAAATTCAATTTTGACGCATTTACTTTAACATTGGCGTAGAGTGTGAAGGGTACCTACGTGTATGCTGTATATTCGCAAAGTGAAATAAATCTCCGAGAGCGCTGAACTCCCTACGCGCAACACGTATTTAGATCTTCAATAAACTGCTATTAATGTTCGTCCTCTTTCTTCTCAAGCGTTTTGTTTGAAAAACGGAAAAGACTGGAGATATTAAAACAATTACCTCACGTACGATCTCTCGCTCGGACCAGTATATTTCCATACAGTAGAATAATAATTTTATAAACATTGCAAGTTTTCTTTAAGTTTTACGTAATGTACAAAGCACTCTAATGGAGACTTCTTGGGAGAAACTATTGCAACTTTTATTGCAGATATAATTGTCGCCAAAGGAAAACAGAAATATCATCTCCATTTCCAGGGAGTGGTATTAGCAGTAAATTATTGCGCCATTTAATATCATTAACTCGTCAGATGCTCGTAAGGAAGTAGGTGGGTACATCATTATATTATTAATAAATTGGATTGGCTTACGGCGGTATGATATCGTCATCCATCAACGTAAAACTCACGAGAGTACCTTTACAACGTCATAACCTTCTTCATAAGAACCCATATACTCGTACACCAGTAAGTAAGAATACAAATACTACCACATTAAGGCGATCCACTAGTACAGGAAAATATCGTAATCGGAATTCACGCCCTTTTATGGGAGGAGTTTAAAAATACTTGAGAAAAAGCTTTTGGAAAGGTTGGAAAAGATATTTGAGAATTTTTTTTTACATGTTGATTTCGTAAAGGCCTGTAAAAAACATTAATTCCTTTTTTATGCATTGTTTATTGTAATAAAACGGAATTTTTAAATTGATTTCACGAAAACAAGCAGCGCGGACGCTAACACGTTGTTTCTCCGCTCCGGCCGGAGGAGTAATGACAGAAGAATGGGGCGGCTGCCAGTCGTTCTTCGGTGGACGGTATAAGGTTCACTTTGATATAACAAATTCGTCGACTGCCGTATTGTCGCCGTGATGTCAAAAATACCAACGCGAAAATGCATATTATATTTTATTTTGTGAGGTTCGGGCGTAAATATAATTTTTTTTTGCGATAATTATATAAGAAACTGAATTTGCCACATTATGCAATAAAATCATATCCGGAAAAGTGTTTATAAGTAGGAGAATTTTCAGTTGAAAACATTTTTTATAGACCTAATACTTTTTTTTTTTTAAGCTTATTAAAAGACTTATTAAAAAAAATGACCAATATGTTTAAGGGCCAAGGTATGCTGTACACGCAGTATTTAATTGAAGCATCTATAATACTTCTAAGCGGTCAAATTTTCAAAACAAAAACATACGATTTTGTATGATTTTGCATTATTTAGTATGACTTCATCTTAAGCTTAAAAATATGTACGATGTACGATCATTCTCCGAAAATTCATTTTAGCAATGTGCAATGAATAAAAATATTTTTAAATACATTTGTTGAATTAAGGATTTTGTTTTCGTGAATAAATTAATGCAAATCTTGAAAGTGGAAAATAACCTACTTCCCGAAATCCGATCGAGCTGAAACTCAATGCATTCTATCAACTTTTGATGGCACTCACGCACACATATACGCACATAGATGAATTTCTCTGAAATTGGCCACTAGCTAAGAGATAATTCAGCTTGGTCGTGCCGTTCGATGCTTAGGACCACGGTGGAAAGTCGAAACAGTTTCATTACAAAAAAAAGTTGAATTATAGTAAAAAAAATTGTTCATTAAGCTATGATCAACCTTTTTAGCCGAAGGGCCAATTTATCCATTTTCAATTTGTTCACGGGCCGTAGTGAGTAGGGTACCTACAACTTATTTTTTGAATTTGTAGTCGGTGATGTCGCAAAATGGTATTTTCAAAAATGGTATTTTTTTAATAAAACAATAACAGAAAGGAAAAAACAAAGCGCAGCACGCGAAAAAAAAAATATATCTCCAAAGGCAAACCAACAAAGCTTTCGATTTTATTTTTCTGGTATACCTAAACAACATATTAAAAATACCTTCTTGCTGTTTTGAGCAACTGCCAATTTTTTCGTAAGGAAAGTTGAACAAAACTTAGTCGACTAGAACATTAAACCTTTAAAATGCATCAGATTTTAACAGGAAAAGCGCTGCGCTGCGAAGGTGAATTTTTTTCTACACTTAAGGTTTTGCACTACTAAACTAGGCAGAATCATATTATGATTTTGGTTCGAAAATTAGATCGCTAAGAAACATTTTAGATGTTTTAATGAAATTCTGCGAACAGAACATATAGCCTTTGAAAAAATCGAGTATTTTTTTTAATAGTCTTTTTATAAGCCCAGAAAAAAATAAAGATCAGGCCTATAAAAACTGCTTAGAAGTTCAAAATCTCATACTATTACAAACGTTTCAGATACGGTTTGAGTGTATGTGTATAATGTGGAAAATTAAATTCTTTAGAAAATGGTGGTAAAACGTTTATATAATTATGCCTGAGCTATGCAAAATAAAATAAAGCACGCTTTTGGGCGGTGTTTTTTTTTCGTGATAAATTAAAACGTTGGTGTTAAACAGGAATTTAAATCATATTTCCGTCTATACATATAATGAGTGTTATTGTTAGCGGCCTAATCACGAATTACGTGGTGCATCACCTTAAGGTCAAACCGCGAAATTTCATCTTTATTTTGTGAAAACCGTAACGATTATGTTTCAAGAAATCGTAATACATCGGAAAAAAACTGAGTTCAACATTATGCCATTTCTGCACAACAGAGGGGCTCATCTGGTCAACTCTATGTAAATGTAACATTGCTCACTTATTTGAAAGTTAATCAAACTAATGTAGGAAATAAAACTGTGCATGACTACCTTAATGGCCAGGAACGTGTTAATAGGTAGGTATTTAATAATTGCATTATGGTTGTCCTGTATTGTGTATGTTACTAGGCACGTGTAATTCAGATCTATTCTACGCGCAGTAAAATGCACACAATGCCAACAATAATAATATGCCATTTGATAGAAAATGACAACTGTGTCCTTGTTCCTAATTACTAATTACATTTATTATTCATTAACGCCCTGTTGGAATTTTACATTAAAATTTTACAATAAATTACATAGTAGCACCAATAAAACTAATTCAATTTAGATATTAAAACTTCACACGAAACAAAGTGTAAACAAATTTGTTTTTTTTTTACATGAGCACCACACAGGAGGCCCTGAGGAAAATAATTTCCCTCAGGGCCTATGTCATCTTTGGGGATGCTGTGTGAAGGGGTTTTTTTAGGAAAGGAAGGAGAGGAGAGTTCTAGGAAGGAAAAGGGTTTAAGGGGTGGGTAGGAATCTGGGGTTCAGTGTGTCCTAGTCATCCGCCTCCAAGACCTAGATAAACCTCACCCCACGAACCCGGGCACCCCTGCTTAATCACCAAACGTAGCGAACCACTTGGGATGACCTATGGCAGAGGTGTTGGTTATCCAATAAAGGTTCCCGGGGCGGCGGTACCCATTCCCGCCTCTCAAATTTTATTGTGTGTGTTTACAAACAATAAAATATAAATAAGACTAGCTTAAGTCCCGGCGATAAGCGATGCCGGGCTTTACACAGAGTTTTCGAAATCAAATGTACAGTGACAGTGACCTTCCTCTTGTTTTAAAGGCCACATGTGCAAAATTTCATCAACCTCGTCATAAAACTGTAGATTTGCATACAAATCAAATCCACACCGCCACTTGCCAGCCCGCTCGTCCACCACATACAGACATTCTCCTTTATGTATTATATATTTCAACCAATTTACTCAAAACCTTGACAAATTATATAACTAAACCTTCCTCGTGAATCGCTCTATCTATTAAATATTAAAAGAAAAGATTTTTAGAAAAACAAAAAAAAATAATAATAAAAGTTAATTTCCGAAGAAAGAGTCGAAGATATTTAGTTGCCTTTTGAAATTTGCAAAATTGTCAACACCAAATACATCATCTGTATGTTCCAAATGTTTATTCGCAAGGCGATGAATTCTAGGAATTGGTGAATAAATGGAGTAATTAATTAGTATTGAGGTAATTACAATTAAAAAAAACTTTGCTAAAAATTTTTCTGGCAGGTACATTAATATAAATTAGTTTCAACAATTTAGAGCTGCCAATTAAAGATTTATAATTTTAAATAAAAATAATACATCAGTTAAACCTCTTCTATCTGATAATTTAAGAAGTCTAGTTACGTTACGGTGAGTCTCTCTCTTGGTTTGCAGCAATTTCCTCTAATCTTTTCTTCCATTCTTCCCTGTCTTGTGCGGCTCTTTTGAATTCTGCATATGATGAGCAGCGCACGTCCACCAGCAGGTCCTCCAGGTACTCTCGGCGTGGGCGTCCCCTGGAGTTTGTCCCCTCGGTCATACCCTCCATTAAGGCATGCAAGAGGCTTCTTGTCGTATAACATGGCCGATCCATCTTGCGGTGAGTTAGTTATTATAATTTAGATTGGAATTTTAATTTTAAATTGATGCACCGTTTGTAAATTTGTCTTTTTTGTGCACATGGCAAAACAAACAAATTGTTAATTATACGACAACGACATTGTTCATTATTTTTAAATCAAAAACATCGGAGATAGGAGATAGCAGCAGAAGAAGATTTTTTTAACTTCCCACTATTTTAACACAGTTGAGAACATTTTTTTGAGATGCATATAAATATAAAATAAAAATAAAACAAATTTAAGTAATGGGAACCCACAATACGGTATTGCCTGTGTGTGAGTAATAAATATATGCGAAAATAAGTACGTAGTATGTAATATAAACTTTTTGTTTTACAAGTTAAATGTAAAATATTTTTACTGGTTATATTAGTTATCTACTTTGTACATGTATGTATAAGTAGAGTTTAAGTAAGCTGCGCTAAAATGCATGATATATCAAATTTACGGGAAGGTTTATAGAATTCATGATTTAATGTAAAAAATCAACCAAATTAAGTTTAAATTGAACATTTTGACTTAACATTACGTAAGTGTATGCCATATTGTAGGTGAAACATAAAAATGTACATAGAATTTGACGAAATAGGAACTGAATATCAACAAAATAGTGAATTGAAAATTCAGCCACAATCTTACTTCTTTTGCGTATTGTGTTTATTAGATATACTTATCAACGTATTCTTATGCACGTTTAATTATACATATATATTTAACTGGTAGTATTTTTGTTAAACGTTATTTGGTAGTGTGATTCTCACTGGGGGCTTAACCGTGTTGAGGCCCCTCACTTTACGATTTTATAAAATGCAAAATATGTATGTAAACAAAGTGGACTGAAAATGGCATTGCATATTCTTACGGATTAGAAACTTCTTATCGACGAAAAATCTATACTCAATATACTACGCATTAGTACAGTCTATTCTTCAGTATGCCATTATCAGTTGGGGAGCAGCTTACAAAACTAGTCTGACCCCCATAGAAATTGTTCAAAAACTAATAATAAAAATTATACTTAAAAAACCTCTAGACTTCCCATCTGATCGCATATTCGAAGAATTCAAAGTCCCAACATTTAAAAACTTATTTATAAAAAATTCAATCGTACAAATTATAAAAGAAAAAGACAAATACTCATTCATAACCGAAAATCGTACTAGATTTAAACATGTATTTGTATGCCCCAAATTAAACACTTCATTTGCCCAACACCATTTATACTCACCAAGGAAAATTCTTTTTTAATAACCTACCAATAGAAATCAGAAGCATAAGAAACAAAGTTCAATTGTTGAACTCCATCAAAAAGTATTTTAGAGAATGTCACACTAAAAATCACACTTATTTTTCTTCTTACTGAATACATCTATGTTTGTATCTTTTAGTTTACGGGTCTGATTGCCATGTGTCTGTATTAAGTTATTAAGTGCACCTATATATTGAAATACATGACTATAGTAAATAGTAATTGTACATATATATATGAAATGTATTAACCGTATTAACTGCATTGTATTAACTGTACACGTGACTGTATTTGTACATGTATGAAAAAATGTAAACTCTTCTTCCATCCACAAGCTAATGCTTTTAATGGAAGACCAGTAATATTATAATATGTAGCAATTTTAAGATAAATAAATAAATAAATATTGTATTGTATCAAATAACGGCCTCCGTGGTCCCGAGGTAACACTCTTGATTCAAAATCCGAAGGTTGCGGGTTCGAACCCGGCGTGCGCAAATAAATTTAATTTGTTTAATTTGTTGTATTTTACAATTAATTCATTCAAAATAATATATAGTAGATATATTTGCGGCACGTTCCAGAGTGGAAAATACTCTCAGTATCGCCCTGGTGTAACACCAGAATTGAAACGTTGCTTGACATGGCTTTAAACGTGTTTGGTGACCAGATCTGAATAGCCAGGTACTTCGCACCTTCCTCATCCCCATCTCCTTTCCCTTCCCACTTCCTTCAGCCTCACAACATATCACAACGGATTCCATAGTCTCACTGGCTCCAGACGGGAGCAGTTGATGACTCTTTTGCGGTATTCGTTTAAAACAAATATTTGAAAAAAAAATAGTCCATGATTTATTTCCTATATTACTTTAGCTGTTTGGCTCTTCGGGTCTCAAATGGTCTCATTGCCGAGCTGATGAAGGTGACCGTAGGTAAACGTGCGGAGTCATTATAGTTCAGGAGCCCCGCAGATTAAACCTGGCTTCCACCAGAAAGGACGTTTGTCTTTCGAAATATTATTATAAATTATGATAATTATGGCAGTAAACAGTCACTATGTTTAAAGTCTTTCAATAAGCATCCTATAAGTGCTGGAGAATACAGGTTCCAGTGCTTACAAATTACGTACAGTACGAATGTCTCTAGAAAGAACATATGACATGTCGCACATATTTAAAACGTTTATAGACGCACAGATGAGCATCTTTCGTATATCCTTATTTTCTTTGATCCGTATGAGCTAAATATTCACATATTATAAATAGGCATTGACAGGATTCATATAAGGCTATACATAGATTTTTATCTATTAAAACCAGTCTCGCAATCAATAACTTTCGGGCTTCTAGATTTACAAGTGAGTAATTTATAACACAATTGTTTGCTCAAAAGGTGCTGCGATGGTTAACAAAAATATTTACATTAAGAAACATTAATTACCAAGATTTTTCCAGAAAGCAATTAGATAGAATAGAATGTAAAAACTACTTCAATAAATCAAAACATTTTTTTTTAAATACTTCCGGTACCAATATTTTTTGTACCAATGCATGCAAGCTTTTTAGTGAAATTAATTTAAGCCTAGCTCGTTTGTTAGTCAGATTCAATTCAACCAAAACATACCAGAAATAAACCAATCACAGTAGTAATTCAAATTTGCATGCACGGCTGATGTAATATTCCATTAACCTAAAATATTCCACAAAAATTGCAAGAATTGAAAATGTACTTGCTCCACAACTAAATATTCATGAACTTTGGAAAATGGACGTCTAAGGATTATATAGACGATAAAATTCTAGCAGACCTCGAGTGGTTACCATCCTTGGCTCGAATCCGTCGGTCGCGGGTTCAAATCCGGCTTGTGCAAGTAAATTCTATTGAATTAATTTGTGATATTTCACAATTAATTAATTGTAAATAATGTAAAGCAATCGCAATTGAAGAAGCATCACAATAATAATAATCGGAATAACCATCAAAAGTTATAAAAAGAGAGTTTTTCTAATAAAAATTGAATACCATATTTACGGCACGTTCCAGAGTAGTAGTATAATTTGGATAACCAACACCTCTGCCATAGGTCACCCCAAGTGGTTCGCTACGTTTGGTGACTTAGCAAGGGTGCCCGGGTTCATGGGGTTAGGTTTGTCCGAATTTTGACAGCGGATGCGTCTGCCCACCAACTGCATGGCAGGCCGGATCGGGAGAAACTTGGTGAGTGAGAGCTTTTAACCTCTTCAGCAGGACTTTCTCGGGACATTACCTTGCACCCCAGTGGGAGGGATAAATACATACCTCCATCACTCCCGGACACACTGATCCCCAGATTCCTACCCACCCCTCATACCTTTTTCCTTCTCAGAACTTCCTCTCCTTCCTTTCCCCAAAAAGAACCTCCACACAGCATCCCCAAAGATGACATAGGCCCTGAGGGAAATTATTTTCCTCATGGCCTCCTGTGTGGGGCTAAGGTAAAAAATAAATAAAAAAGTAGCTTCTTTCAGTATCGCCCTGGTGGAAACCATTCAGTTTAAACTTTGCTTGAAATGGCTTGTTTGATGATTAGGTCTAAAAATAGCCAAATCCTTTCCCTCCATTCAAGAGAATTTTCCGTTCCCACTACGTGCAGGCTCACAAAATTGATTCCCATACATTCTCCAATTGGGAATGCCATAATCTCATTGGCGACGATTGGAAGCAGTAGGGACTCTTGTGCGGTACTCATATAAAAAAATATGTATATGCCCATTATCTGGAAATAAATATATCCAAGTGCTTCATTGTGCGCTTTACTAGGAATAAAAACGTATTTATCCATGAATACTCAATTAATCTTGTACCGTTATCTATCAAATTCGAAAGTAAGGACTTCGGGGTTATACTTGATAGTAAACTGAATTTTAATAAACATATCGACCACACAGTCACTAATGCATCTTCTATGCTTGGTTTCATAATCCGCTCATGTAAACAATTCAAAGACCTTACTACTTTCAAAACACTATATTTCTCATATGTTCGTAGTATTCTTGAATACGCATCTCAAGTATGGAACCCAGGCTATGCAGTACACAAAAATAGAATTGAAAGTGTTCAAAATAGATTTTTAAGGTATCTCAATTTCCGCTCTTTTCGATCCCATGTTAGTAATGAAGACTCTGCAAAATTCTTCAAAATACAGACGCTAACTTGTCGAAGAAATATAGCAGATTCGGTAATGTTATTTAAAATTACACATAACTTAATCAATAGTCCTGATCTTCTTCAACGCCTATCATTCCACGTTCCTAATCGCAACAGTAGACAGTCGCTTACTTTTAATCTTCCTCTTTGCAAGACCAACTCCAAACATAACTCAATTATCTACAGATCCACACATTCATTCAACTTAAATTATTACAACATTGACATTTTTAACTCGACGTTACATGACATAAAACAAAATCTCACTAAGCAGCACGACTCAAACTAGGAAGTTCAATCTACCCCTCCCCCTATATATTCGCGTCCTTAGCCTTTTAATCCTTATCCTATATTTCTCCTCCCCCCCTCACATAATGTAACTAAAAATTAACTAATTAAGTAAACACCTTTATAATGTCACACATTTTACGGTGCTTCAGATTTTATGTCCGGGTTGAATCTTTCCCAAATAAAAGACTAAACCCTTCCACACACTTTTCCACAAATGAATATCTAGTAAATTAACGCAATGTAAGTGCACTATATAAGAATAAAACAATACAAGAACAATACGTCAATCCACCAGAAACATAATGGGAAAATATTTCACCGACTCCAGATATTTTCATATCAGAGGGTTCGGCTCTGATGAAATCCTAACTGGTCCGATAAATCCTACTGATCCCTCAATATAAATATTTAAAAAATCTTTCGTAATCCTACATGTATTTAAAATGACCGACTTTTGCATTTTTATGTACAAATTTTTTGACAAATCTAATACGCCTAAATTTTGAATGAGAGAGCTAGGTATAATGCCAGTAGCCGAAATAACAAATGGTAATATTTTTATAGTCTGAGAATGCCAAATTCTTTTAATTTCATTTCCTAAGTCTGTATATTTTCTTATTTTTTCAGAAACAGTTTTCTGAATATTACAAGAATTTGGAATAGCTATTATTATCAGTGGAAAGTTTATAATTGGCATAATTAACCATTTTATAATTGTATTATTGTGTAATTTATGATTTACTGTCAACTTTCTCAAATATAAATAAAATATAAAAATACAGCTCAATAAAAACTAAAATATGAACTTGCAGCAGATATTCGAGAATAATTGCTTTCAGAATATGTAGCAATAGGATTGGAATCGAAATTCCAAAAAATGTAAAGAAGTATTTTCCGTATTGATTCGAGGGGTATTTCTTGAAATGTGAAAGGATGAGGTGATATAATTGGAAATCGCCGAAGATCTACTGGGGGTTTTCTGGATTACGGATTACGGTTAAGAATCGGTCCTTGAAATTCCAACAATAGTTGCCATTCTGCTCCTATTTTCTATGACAATTTGAAAAATAATTTTGAACAATACTACTACTCGTACCAACGAAAAATAATTATAAGTGGTCAAGTAAGTGAGAAGAATTTTGAATATCGAGCAAAAAATGTTACACCTTGTTTTCAAGAAAAAATAAATAAAAAATCATTTTAAATATATTTTAATATTAGACTTCTCCAGTCAAACATTCGCCTTGCACCGCAGTGGCGGGATGGATTCATACGTCCGTCACTCCAAGACATATTACCCCCTAGAATCTTACCTACCCTTCATACATTTTTCCTTCTCAGAACCTTCTCTACTTTCTTTCCCTAGAAAGACCCTCCACACAGCATATTGTGGATAACACAGGCCCTGGAGATTTATTTCAGGGCCTCCTGTGTGGAGCCATTGAAAAAAAATTATTTGCAGTATCCACTTTATATTATGTGTGTTCATTTAATTTAATAATTTTGCTCATTTTGTGCGGTAGATTTCTGGTAAGCGCTTTGGTGTGCCGTGGCTAATAAAGGTTTACGGAATACCGAACACTGAAATAGATCAACCAAGAGTATCTAACACTACACTTTTATCAAAAATGTCAAACTAAATTTAAGTTATTTCGTAGTTTTATCAACTTTTATCCGGAATAAAGACACTTTCAAATAAGTTACGTATTTTAAAAAAATAATTCAAAAATAAAACTACCGACAAACTTTGCGAAACAAAATTTCCAAGGAAAAAATGGCTTTCCCTTGCAAAGTTTTTCAGTGTAAAAAAGCTGAAACCATTATAAGGCTTTGACGTTGATTTCAATACACTCCTTACCTAACTTAGATTCACTTTAAATGTATTCTGTTTTCCAACATAATATTTTTAAGGCACATCATAACTTTCTAACTTTGACAGAAGCGGAGGTTAAGATTTGATAAATTTGAAGAACACTTAGTGAAGACTTTATGAGAATTCTTTACATTTACCCGAATGCCTAGGGTCCTTTTAATTAAATACCTCTTGATAATTTTGTGAGGGAAATTTGATAAATTTAAATCTGACCTGAAAAGAGCACATCGATATTAGTAAGTTCCAGATGAAATAAATCTGAGGACATAAGCCGTGCACGACCCTTCACAAACAAAAAGCTATCAAATTTAACTACTTTACAAATTAATATTTATTTTCTCTTCATTAAATTTAAAATCGTACGACAAACAACGATAAAATATTATCACCGACCATTTCAAAATTTGTGTCGTAATTCATTCATATTTCTGTTAGCCATGACTTTCGTAGTACAATTTTTGAATAACAAATCATATATATTTAATTTTTTATAAATATTTAAATTAACTCATTTATTATTTTTAAAAATAACGATAAAAATTCTATGTCGATCAGGTTGAGAGGTTTCGTGGAAACACAAAAATGTGTTCTCCTACTTGTATACCGCAACTGGTCGACTGTTAGTCTATGTTTGACGTGTTGAATAGATTGTCAGTGATCGATTCCCAATTCGCTGCAGGTAGTTCGAATATACATAATATTCTTTTATCATGAACGATATGTTTTTGTGAAAATGTGTAATTTTGAAATTCTGACAAAACTTCATACTCTCGGAGCCAGTAGAACTACGGCAGTACAATGATAGATGCTGAAAGAAGGGGTGGAGTAAAGAGTTTTTTTCTTTATTCATAACATAACTTTTGTATTCAGTTTTCACAGGTTTTTCGACTACCAAACTAGGCACGTGCCCGTATGGATAAAGGTTTTTAAAAACTTATTGTTTTTATTTTAGTCTTCCTCACTAGAGGTCCCTGGACTGGGGCTGTAGCTGGGCCAGATAAGGATTTATTGAATACTAATTGTTTCAGTTCCAATGACTTTTTGAAGTGAAAACTTCTAACTTCTTTAGCACCGTTGTGATTTTAAACTGGATAAAACGATAAATAGCATACTAAAAAGAGACAAACACATACATCTATAGGATTTAGCCTGTGAGAGAAGGAGATAGTATAATCGGCCTCCTCTTTGTGCTGTGCTTCGTAACTTATCGGTCTCCTTTTTGTGCGGTACTTCATAGCCTCCCCACTCTTGTCTACTTTAGTTTTATGAAGGTTTCACTTCTACCGCGACTGAATTGCACACTCTGTTTTTTTTTGTATTTATCATCAACGCGATGATTAGCTTTTGTACATTTTTACAGTTTGCATGATTTAGTGCATACAAAGAACAAAATAAAATTATTTAAGATAACAAAAAAATTATCAATATGAATTAATTCAGTATGCAAACTTCACCCAGGGACACCCCTAACATGGCGGGTGAAATGATGCAAAAAAAATATATTTGCTGTAAAAAAAAATTCTATTAATAAAAAAATTATGGCAGTAGGTACCGCGATCAAATTATTCCTCATCCGGAGAATAAGGTCGTACCGTACATACAGATAAATTAACTTCGAGGAATTGTTTGTCGGATTTTCAGAAGGCGAACAATGAAAGTTTACTTGGAAAGGTTTCTTCGGCCTTCTAATCATCGCTTTATAATGTGTTCCCGTTTAATTTTCAAATTCGGGGAACTATTGTCGAAATCACATTACCATTATATGGTATCGCATTGCCGTATTCCGCCAGATTATAGGTAGTGGCTGGTGGGTCTGCCAGGAGGTAATCACCCACCGCCCGAGGCATATTATTGATTTTCTTCAATAATTCCACCTTCTTTTAACGGCAAACAAGTTGGGGTGGAAATTACCGCCGTCTACTGTCAGACGTTTCCTACTAATTTCTTTTCGATGATACTAGTTTCAAAAGCGATACAATAAGGAAGTGAAAAATATTTGTTGATTATTTTATTTTTTAATGTGGAAAGTACTTCATTAAATCAAAATGAAAACATAAACATTCCTTTGAAATACTCCCAGTACCAATCTTTTTTGTATCTACCAATGCATGCAAGTTTTTTAGTGAAATTAATTTAAGCCTCGCTCGTTTGTTAGTTAGATTCAATTCAACCAAAACATACCAGAAATAAACCAATCACAGAAGTAATTCAAATTTGTATGCACAGCTGATGTAATATTCCATTAACCTAAAATATTCCACAAAAATTACAAGAATTGAAAATGTGCCGACTTGCTCCACAACAAAATATTCATGAACTTTGGAAAATTGACGTCTAAGGACCATATAGACGACTAAATTCTAGCAGACCTCGAGTGGTTACCATCCTTGGCTCGAATCCGTAGCCGTCTACTGTCAGACGTTTCCTACTAATTTCATTTCGATTATAATAGTTTCAAAAGCGATACAATAAGGAAGGGAAAAATATTTGTTGATTACTTTATTTTTTATTATTATTTTACAACAGAATTTTTCCAATTACAGTACAATTTAGTTACTATATCAGCATTTAGGATAGAAAATTCATTTAGGATATAGAAAACAGTCACTTACATCCAAATGGTGTGTATGTAAGTTCATTTAACAGCACCACTCCCCTCGTCATGCTATGCTTTGCCAGGACGTCTGTTCTGCCGTTCGGTACTTTAAACAAATCATGATTTCGATACCGGCTGTAGTGGTCTGATGCACATAAATCATAGCATCCCACGAAAAATGGGTAGAAAATCGATGAAATTCTTCAAAACCTTGAAATACAAAATAGCAAGACTTGCTTTCGGCTTAGTTTCTAAACTCACATCAGTTTCTTCAAGTAAGTCAATATGGTGCATGAACCTTGAATAGGTTCCATGCTTCCGCATTACATATTATATACCTGAGGAATTTCTTCTGTATTTACTCCAACGTATCAATGTACTTCTGTTATTACGGTGCCCAAACAACGCTCGCGTACTCCAGCTTGCTTCTTAGTATGCCATCGAAGAATTAGACATTAGTCAGACATCTCCATCTTTTGGGATAATGAGGAAAGCAATATTCGAACGTTCACCATAAATAAAATATTATTTACATATTTCGGTAATTTACATAGTAAATATATTATGCTATAGAATAACAATGGAAAACATAACGTCCGGTACATTAGCATGAAATTTTGAAATTTCCGACTAGTAATCCAGAAAACCTCATTTTTGGTTTAATATAAATCAGTGGTGTTGTTTCCTGCATTATAATAATAATAATAATATCTTTATTTGGAAAACAAACAGCTTTACAAAGATACATAAAAATAAAAAGTGCTAAAATAAAACAGTAAGCCTAAAAACATGTTTTCGCTGATAATTTTTTTTTCGCTGACAAGAAAAATTATATAAATATAAAATAATATATTATATTATATTATTATATTTATATAATTTTTCTTGTCAGCAAAAAAAAAATTATCAGCGAAAACATGTTTTTAGGCTTACTGTTTTATTTTAGCAAATATATAAATATTAACAAAATTATATAAATATAATAATATAATATAATATATTATTTTATATTTATATAATTTTTCTTGCAATATATTTATAAATTTCAAACAAAACGTTCTAATTAAACACAAACTATTCATTTTTGCTAAATGCACTTAAAATTCATACCCTAGAAAATAGATGAAAAATGTTAATCGACACATCTCAAGTTTCTCTTACTATATCTATTGTTAATAGATATAGTAAGAGAAATATTCACCTGCTCAAATGACAACATTGATAACATAATTGAGTATGAATTCACTCACCAAACACAAGAGCCTTGTCTCTTTATGGTGAGGAAAGGCTTTTATTACATTAATATTAAAAATCTGTTTAATATGTAAAAAAAATGTATAATTATTGTAAAAACAAACAAATATTAAATAAATAAAAAAAATAAAAATGTTTGTTTAAATTCTTGTTTAAAATTATTCACTCCGAACTAGACTGTTGTGAACTCCTGCACTTCATCGACTTACCAAATAAATGGAGCTACTAGGCAAAATACATTAATGCAACAACCATTTCGAACTACCACATGATAATTAAATGTACGTATTTCTCACCTTGATGCATGGAAACTAATTCACCTCAAATATCGATGATTTACCTGATTTTACGAGGTAACTGAATGATATTTTTATCTAACATGACATTATTACTATTTAGGAGCATCGCAAAGGAACTGTTGCATATTATATTTTTATATTCCTTCTATTTATTCAAAGTGTAACACTAATTATCTCTCTTTTCTTTTCTCTATGCACTTTGTTGTATATTATGTTGTATGTATGTTATTATTACGAGCCCACATTATTTTATGTATTATATTTTGTTATTTTTTATGATAACCGCAGGTAAAAAAGCTGTTTTTTTATTTCTATTTCCTATAAGTATGTATATTATTACATAGTATAAAATTTAAGTCGCTCAAAATGTTTGTGCGCTCAGATTTTAAACTACGCAATGGATTTTCATGCGGTTTTCACCAAAAGATAGATTAATTCAATATAAAGGTTTATATGTATAATACATGCTTATTATAGAAAAGAAAATTCGAGAAATTCAAATATTCAATTCAGGCAGCGAGCAGCTGGCTGGGTAATGGCGTTATGTTTCGTTAGCCACAGCAACGTGTTGCCGGGTCTGCTAGTTATAATATAAACTTAAATTCATGCCTACCGCGTATTTAAAGTTTGCATGATTTAATCATTTAGTGCATACAAAGAACAAAACCAAATTAAAGGCATAGATAACAAATAAATAAGAACGAATGTAATACGCGGTAGGCATGAATTTAAGTTTATATTATAACTAGCAGACCCGGAAGACCAAATTTCTTTTAAAATTTTAAAACTCCACATAATAACAGGAATCACTAGTCAAAATAAGTTAAGAACTTCCCTCAACTTTCCGTATATTAAGATAGAGTGTGCTGAAGTAATCATTTTCATCAATAAATAATTTACTTATATGGATTCAGAAAAATTATCCAGCTATCGCTCAATAATAAGTATGTAACAACTGTTGAAAAACACTCAAATAATGTCAGGAATAGTGCACTGGTTAGTAAGTCAAGTACGTTACTTAACACCTGTATAATATACTCGCGTGTCTACTGGTAGGTACTACTGACAAAACACGTTGGACCGTAAGTATGTTGTACCATTGTTTAGTTCAGTTGAATGTCACCCCTTGCATGTTTCTCAGTTGTAGAGATAGTTAGGAACATTGTTATCTACCTGGCTAATGACTGTGGATGCAGATACTTAAGTTGGTATATCATATATGAGTTTAACTGGAGATTCGGCTTATGTCGCTCCTGGCAACACTTATCTAAGCTTTTGTAATGATATCACCAATAGCATTGCGTTATTTCAAGGTAGCAACAGCTGACTTAACCGCACCACTCTTCGTCTATCTTAAAATATTTTTACACATTCGTTAAGTGCCACAAACATCGTCGGAAATAAATTTGTCCTTAACATTAATAGTAACGACTCTTTCGCTGTCATCCGACAGAACTGAGGGGCGATTTCGGTTTTATTTAAGGATACTGAATTGTCCTTAACCTTAAAATTAACGACTTTTCCGTTAACCGCGATACCAGTTATCTCGGATAATAGCAAAAAGTAGTTAATATTAAAGTTAAAGACAATTCCTCATCCTTAAGTAGAACCAGGCTCAGAGTGAAGGAAAAAATCATTAATTTTAAGGTTGAGGACAATTCTGCTTTCGTCTGAAAGAATGTAAAACCTTATCCTTAAGTATAAACGGAAACTCCCCCTCCAGGAGTCGTAATTCTAGAAAAAGAGAATTAAATCATCAATGAAAAGGACTGATCCAGCTTCGACGGCCTCCGTGTTCGAGAGGTAAGGCTCTCGACTAGCAATACTAAGGTCTCAGGTTCAAATACCGGCATGCACAAATAAATTGTATTCGATTAATTCATGTTTTTTCACAATTAATTAATTAAAAATTATGTGTACTATATTTGCGGTAAGTTCCAGAATGGAAGATATTCGTATAACACTCTTATGAACACCACCACTCAGAATTGAAACGTTGCTTGAAATGGCCTTAGCGGTGTTTGGTGACCAGATCTGAACAGACAGGTATTCCCCATATCCCTCTTCCCCTTCTACTTCCCCTCCCCACTACCTTCAGCCTAACATCATACCCGAATTGGGGATGCATAGTCTCACTGGCTCCAGATGGGATCAGTTGAGACTCTTTTACGGTATTAACATAAAAAAGCTCTGAACCGGAGCTAAACAGTGATCGTTGGATATTCCGAAGTCCCTAACATATAATGAGAGCCACCATTCAGTATCATATATTATATCATGTTGCTATAAATTTATTTTGTCAAATTTAGTGATTCGAGCTGAATAGCCAGATATTCTTCCCATATGATTCTCCTTCTGTCCCACAACACTCAACAAATGAGGATACGATAGATGGCGTGCAGTGCATAAATAAAAATACCATGTTATAATATACAAATAGGTAAGGAATTTGAACCCTCATTTTTCAACCCCCGACGTCAGGAGCGGTGTTATGAGTTAGACTTTCTGTGTGTCGGTCTGTGTGTCTGTCTGTGGCATCGTAGCTCCTAAACAAATGAACCGATTGTGTTGCGGTTTTTTGTTGTTTGAAAGCTGATGTAATCGAGATGGTTCTTAGTAACTACAATT
Organism: Limnephilus lunatus; assembly: GCA_917563855.2. NCBI lineage: Eukaryota > Metazoa > Arthropoda > Insecta > Trichoptera > Limnephilidae > Limnephilus > Limnephilus lunatus. Next base: position 79,116,750 of record OU830597.1, on the reverse strand, counting down.
CATGAAAATCTGTTCCGGCGTGTCAATGCCATAAGCTCTTTTTTGTGTCGGGGGTTGCTTAAAGTTTTGAAAATTTTAGTTATTTTTACATTATTTCAACACAGGAAGCCCTGATAAAAAATCCGTCCGAGCCAAAGTCATCTTTGGGGATGCTGTATGGAAGGTTTTTTTATAAAAGGAAGGAGAGAAAGTTTTGAGAAGGAAGCTGGTTTGAGGGATGAGTAGGAATCTGGGGGTCAATGTGTTCAGGAATGACGAACGTATACATCCATTCCTCCCTTTGCGGTGAAAGGCGATGGGTCGAGAGAGTCCGGCTATTGAAGTCAAAATCAATCCCTCCCGATTCAGCCAGGTGTAAGACTAGAGACCTAGACAAACTCCACCCTAGGCAGGAGTGTTGGTTATCCAATAAATAGTTCCCGGGGCGATAGTAGGTACCCATACCCGCCTCCCAAATTGATAATTTAATTAGTTGGACAAATCAATCCGCGGAAAGCCAGGATAATATCCATTTTCAAATATTCAGTGCATAATAGTTCTAAACTAATATAGAAAACTACACAGAGCCTTTCTATGGTCACAAAACAACGTACGCCACTGGATGCCTACGCCACTAGATGTTTCATATTGCTTCTGCACAAATGAAGTATTGAACTCCTCAAGTCTAAACTTAAACACTGGCTTCGGGCAAATTGAAATTAGGTAAGGAACGTATGTAAGTACGTAACGGTGCATGCATGCTTGATTCGTATTAAATATTCCTACTACGAATTAATTTTCAAAATTGTAACTGACGAATATTAAATCAGATCAGACAAGCCATAAAGTAGAAACCAAAATATTTCATTTTTATAATAATCATTTCATATTTGAAATGTTTGTTATTATTTTGACAGATCTAAATCTGAAAAGTGATTTTTAAAGTTCACTAACGGGATTCATTCGAATGATAAATTTCTGATGGACAGTATAAATATTTTATAAACAGATACTTTTTTAGATTTTCATGGCCAAAAGTATTTTCGTTATTTGTTTTGGGGTATTATGCCGTGTTGCGCTACCTCCTTCTTTAACCAACGTTTCGAACAGCGTTGCAGTATCCATCATCAGGGCAGATCCGACACATCTGTCAGATCTTCCGGATCTGCCCTGATGATGGACACTGCAATGCTGTCCGAAACGTTGACTAAAGAAGGAGGTAGCGCAACACAGCATAACACCCCAAAAACAAATAACGAAAGTTTTATGAACACTTTCAATTTCACAAATTCTACAATTATAATATGCCGTGATTTTTATGATATATTCTAATAAATAAAGACAATTAGTCCATCCGCTCATGAAGCAACTGAAAAGAACCAGTTGGCAACTCAATCGATATCAATAGGAAAGCAAATTGCGAATTTCATTGACGCTCCGCACACAGGTAAATTGTTAAAGACCAGTTGTTAAGGGCGACGCCGTTGTCAAACGTAGTCGCAGTGCTAGTCGCGTTTCAGTTGCCAGGTTGACAGGCTCCCATGGTAAGACCTCACGACCTGTCAAGTTTGTCATGTCAGAGCAAAAGAATGTCGATTTTGTTCAGGAGGTTGATAAATTATTATTATATATTATGGGTGATAATTAATAAACCCAATAATTTATGTTACTGTTAAGCAAGCTAATATAATTATCTACTGAAATCGTTAAGTTGAGTTGCGCCATTCATTGAGTTGAATGGAGTTGCCAACCAGTTTTTGGTTTCTCCATAAGCGAAGGCCCTTAATCAATCACAGTACAAATTCATAAGAACTCGCTCTAAAACATTTTGAATATAAAACACTCGTCACCCACGCTTTTAGAAGCGGTCGGAATTTTCATCGAGGGTGGCAAGAAAATACGTTATTATTTATTATGCCTTGCTAACCCTAACCCTTTGTCTTAGGTGGAAGAACATACATAATTCATATTTTACACGGGTATCGAATACTCCTTTATCAAAAAATATATTTTAGTTTTAAATAATTGTAAATTTATTCCTCAATATACAGTAAACCTGTAACTTTTATGACAGTTTTATAGACTTACACGGCTTGTTATAAAATTGTACAGTAAAGTTCCTAGTCGTAATAAATCATTGAATTTGACATTGGCAATAAGTCAACTTTCATCCATAAAAACCCCCTTGAAAAAACATCATTCCTGAAAGATATTATTAAAAATGATGTTGAGTTCAAGAACATGACTTTTTCATTTATGATGGTGATTCAATTTATTTATCACTCTGGTTTTAATGAATTCTATAATCGTAAAACCACGTCATCGTTTAGGATAATTCAATATTCTATACGGTGGCTCAATATTCGACGAGACTTCCGTATAATATTAGTTATATTTTGAAAACGTTGGCATGAAAAAGCTGCCTCCAAGATTTACGTATTTGATTTTGAGTTTGAAGGTTGTAGGTTTGAATCAGTCCCACAAAAATAGAACTTTTATCAGATAATTTCTGATTTAAAAAAAAACCTCTTTTTCAGACATGCTTGTTTAATCCAAATCTTAATTTTGGATTTGAGTTCAAAATACCAAACCAAACCGAAAAATTATTTTTGTCAAAACTTATGTCAAATATCTAGTACGGATGTGAGCTACTTTATTTATTTTGGCTTTAAATTATAAGATACAGGCCATTAAAGAATTTGGTGTTTCATGATTTCAGAGGCAACTTGTACAATTATTTGTGGGTAAATAAAAAACATTTAAAAAATATATTTTACTATATTTATTTTTAAAATACGATGAAGAATAAATTAAAAATTAAAAATTGTAAAAAATGCATTTTTGGGGTAGTAATTTTAATAAAGGACAATTTTTTGTTCCCACATAAATAGGTCATTTGTATTTTAAGTTTACAACCATCAAAATGATTTATTTTATTAATTTTTTATTTTATATTTAATCATATTTTTATAAATAAATATATTAAAATTATGTTTTTAATGTTTTTCATTTATTCACAAATAATTGTCCAAGTTACCTCTAAAATCATGAAACACTAAAATCTTTAATGGCATAAATCTTATAGTTTAAAGCAAAAATAAACAAAGTAGCTAACATCAGTACTAGATATTTAACATAACTTTTGATTACAAAAACATTTTTTCAGTTTGGTTGTGTATTTTGATCTCAAATACGAAATTAAGAATTGTAAGAAACGGACCGAAACCGGCGGCGCAAACATTCCTCTTAATATACCTCACAAAACGCTGTGCAGTTATTTAAAAAATATTACAAATATTTCCATGAGTTCAATGCGGTAGAAATTATTCATTTTTAATTTAATGTAATTACTACAAAATTAATCGATGTGGTACAATGCCCTAATTTTTTCCCTAAAGTTATGCTATAAATTTTCACAAATTGAATAATAAATATATGAGCGAAATTTTAGTACATTTTAGCTTAAGAGAAACGGCTGCGTGGCCTTTTTAAAATACTTTATTAATTTATTTATTTTAATCAAAAAGTGTAGCAAGTATCTAGTACGGATAAGGTGATTATAAGTTAGTTAATGATAAGTACTGATAAAAAATCTTTTTCCACTATCTATTATGTAGATAAAATTAACTAAAAAATATGAATTATTAAAAAAAGCATTCCGATGGGCTTTTCCACAAACGTGGAAAAGGACAAGGCGTGGCAAATAAATTTTATTTGATTGGTTTGTGTTATTTCACAATTTATTCATTTAAAATAATATATAGTACATTTGCGGCACGTTCCAGAGTGGAAGTTACTCTCCGTATCGCCCTGGTGTAAGACCACAATTCAGAATTGAAACGTTGCTTGAAATGGCATTAGCTGTGTTTGGTGACCAGATCTGAAAAGCCAGGTACTTCCCCACCTTCCTCTTCCCTATCTCCTCCCCCTCCCCACTAACCTCAGACTCACAACATACCCCGATTGGGGATGCCATAGTCTCACTGGCTTCAGACAGGAGCAGTTGGGACTGTTGTGCGGTATTCATATAAAAACAAAAATTGTAAAATAGTTATAATCATACTTTGTAAAATATTTGTGGTCTTATAAATTTAATAGGAATGTTGCCTAACTGCCATCTTTGGTTTATTAAAATGCCATATTAAAAAATATGAAATAAAAAATTGTACGTAGGTACTAGACATTTTTTACTATAGAAAATACTGGTATCTTACTCATTAGTCATTAGGTACGTATTTGCCGAATTTTAACCAACTTTGTGGTTCGTTCTTTATTATGTGTTCAAGCAAAAATACCTACTATCTGTATTTTATGAAATTGAAATTATATTTTGCTACCCGTTAATTTATTATTATAATCTGTCGTCGTAATGTTCATAACAGCAAGTCTATCTCAAATATTAATACATATTGTAGCGTGGTTTGATTAATATTTAAATGAAATGTGGGTTGCATATTATGTAGACACAACCCAAGGAGAAAATTAAGTAACAATGGCTTATCTAAGCAAACAAAATATTGTTAAATATAGGTTTATAGGCATTAAAGCAGAGCCCGCTCTCAAATCTGTGTGAAATATCTCTTAATTGCGCTGAATAAGCAATACATTGTTTATTTAATTCAGCGTTAAACAAATATTATTTAAGACAGTCGCTGTGGAATAGAGTAATCTTTTTGAATTATTATAGCTTTTTAGTATATTATTTTCTTAACCCCTTCAGGCCACAACCATGTTTTGTCTAAAGGTCAAAATATTTCCGCTTTGCAATAAAATCCAAATAAATGGAATATTTGTATCCAAAAACTAAATACGGTTTTTGAAAGGTAATAAAATACGCTTTAAAATTTTATAAATCGAAATTAATGTATAATTTTTGAAAAAAATTTAAATGCAAACCAATAAGTTTTAAAAATGGTTTACCTTATATTTTTCTAACTAAAATCACTGATAATGGAAAAATTAAAAACCAATAGATATTTTACTAGACAAATGTATTATAAACGTTATTATTAACTTCCTTTTTGTCATTTCATGTAAAAAATATTAATAAAAAATTCCCAAAATTTCAATTGGGAGGCTTAAACATTTTTTTTTCTAAATAATCAATGTATGCGATAATAAAATGTAAATTTTTTTTTTTGCTACAACACATAAATATCTACTTGTCACACTTAATCATAAATACGTAAACACCTCAGCACAGGTTCTTCTAGTGAGGTGTTCACGAAACATACAATATTACCCACATTAAGTTTTTACCTTCTCATACCTACCTAACACCCACATAATAATAAAAAAATAAAAATAAAACTTTTTACGTACAGCTACTGAATATTAACGTTTTTTTGTATTACTATATCATTGGTTGAGTGGGCAACGCGTTTGACCGGTCAGTGGTTGAGTGCAAGGGCGCATCCAGGAATTTTTTTCTGGGGGGGCACAAGGGGCGGTGTCCCTCAAGAGCACGCACAATTCCCCCCCCCCCCCCCCCCCCCCCCCCCCCCCCCCCCCCCCCCCCCCCCCCCCCTGGCTGGCTAAGTCCTCCATCACGACTCAAGCAACATTTTCGGCTTACTGTGGTGGTAGTAGGAGATTTTCAAATATTGTCGGGTTATTCGGGAATTAACCCGGGAATGTTTGTCTTTTAAAAAAAAAAAGATATGTAAACGATTGTAAAATTTGTGTTCAAGAATAGACATAAATAAATTAAAGTGTGCATTTTACTTCTTTTGTGGTTAATTTTTAGATTTGAATGTAAAGCGCGGTGTTTTTTTCTTTCTAACGCCGGCCGTTTAAATCATCTCACTATGATAGTAAGGGAGACACAACGATTTCTATGAGATCTATATGAGTATTCGTATTAAATTAGCATTAGGGGTTAAGATAAACGAAGGTGGGCCGCAGACGACATTACCCATTCATAAAATATTTATGTCAAAATGAGATTTACACGTATTGAACGAAAAATTGGCATGTGAAAATGAAACATTTAGCGTCTTCCCATAAAGGTGAAATATTACGCCAATGCGCAATCACTGTTCTATTTCTACTGTGGGTTAGTAACTATGGCTTTTGTTAACTTAAAGAAGGTTCCACTGAATGGGGTAGGCTTCGTGTAGGAATAGTCGTAAAACAACCCGTTCTCACGCGGACCGCATTTAGCCTGTCTTCCGGGCAGGTACTTATACCTACAAAGGGGATTAAAAGAAAACTGGGCGGCGCCGGCATTTTGTCCATACAAACCTATTCCCCAATTTCTTCTCTTATTTCTTTTTTTAATATTTAATATGGATGTAGACCATTGTTTTGCTTTTTTCCGCGCATACCATTTTTTAATAGCACTACCGAAAATCGAACGTTGATTCACCGATCTCACGGTGTCTAACGAATGGTACAAGCGGTAAAATCGACTTCTGACTCAATTTACTCAAAGAAGAAAGCTCAAGTCAATAATCTCAAAACTAATTACTCTATTTATTCACCAATTTCTAGAATTCATCACCTTGCGAATAAACATTGCGAATTTATAGATATATTTAGTGTATACATTCAATTTAGCATGTTTCAAAAGGCAATAAATTTCGATTATATCTACTGGGAATAATTTTTTTTAATTCCCATTTTAAAATCTAAATTTAATTCTCCCTTTCTAAACCTAGCGAGTAAATCATAACCTTATTTTATTTATTTATTTGTTGTAACGCACCTACTAACGAGATTTTATACATTAAGTCTCATTATCTAAATCTAAATAATCATATTATAATTTTACACGTACAACTATATTATGTATCGTGTCATACTTAAACACTTTGTTTTACGTCAAGTTTTATTATCTAAATTGTATTATTACTTTACTGGTACAACTATGTTATGTATCGTGCTATACTTAAACATGTAAAATTAATTAATTAAATTAGAACAAAATGCTGGTACAGAAATTAATAGTTGGCTGATTAACAGTAATTATAGTGGTTTATAATTTGGCACATATTTATTTATTAACATTGGGTTAGCGAATAATCCCGTTATTAAAACTTAGTTAATATACAAAGAAATACATAAAATTACGAAAACCTAATAAGTAGTCAAAGGATAAATCATAATACGAGTATCTATATAAAATTTTAAAAAAAATAATTATATGAAAACACACTCAAATGACGAAAAGTGCACAGAGAGACACGAGAGACACAAAAGAGATATAAGTGAAACATAATATAATTAGCTCAATAATTATTGTAACATACTTTTAAGCAACAGCAACATTTTTTCTGAACCTGTTTAAATTATTTTTAAAAAATGTCTACTTCAGCACGCTCTACCTTATTATATGTATAGTCGACACATTAGGTCAGGTGAAACATGCTCATCTAAAACAAATTGAATTAGGAACATTTATTTTAATGTTGCTAAGAAATGCAATGACAGGATGACCTTAAATTATTTTACATATACGCATTTGATAAATCAATTGCCTTCTATTTTAAGTGTTATTAAAATCAATCTTGAGATTTTCAAGATGTACGTCGAATGATCTCAGACGGTCTCGTTATAGGTGTATAAAAAAAACTTTAATATTTAAGCATTTTACTAGATCATTAGATTATTGACACAGTTCGTAATTAAATTCCTTTAACATTCATTCCAGTGTTTAGGTATGCAGTAGCATTCCAACGAGTGTAATTTTCAGTTCAGTTCGTTCCATAAAAATAAAGAATGCACGCAATAAAAAATATCTTACTTGTTTATCATTTCAAATGCATTGTGGGCAAAAAATAACTAGACGATTACAATACGTAAAAAAATAACAGTACAGTCGTACGTATATAATATTATAATTGTATTAATTACAGAAAAGTTTTTTACTTTGCATTACTTACAACTTATAATGTGATTTAATCATTAAATAACTTCATCATTATCGCCGCGTTTCTAACTTTGGGAAATATATCAAATATTCTCAATCGTACTGAAAATGTATTCATTTTACTCTGGAATTTAATGTTTGAAATTATGTACCTACCGACTCTACTTATTGGAATCGTTTTAGAAACTTAGATAAATATTTGTTTTATTCTGAAAGTAAGGATTGATTAATTCAGATACCAATCAATCCAAATCCAAATAACCCGATCATGAAGTTAGTTTGGTCGATAGCAAATGTTTACGGGATCCATTCTGAAAACACAGGCAAAGGTGTGGGTGGACGACGATTATTTTCCTGAACAAATAATAAATTCCACTATCAAATTCATAAAATAATGATTTTCTAGCCGTAAAAAAGCATTTTCTTCAGTGAAATGATACACGTAGTGTTTTCATTTTCTACATCGAAGGTATTAATACTTTAGCTTGTGCATGGTTGAAATTTAAGAATTCTGTTTCGAATGCATGTCTGACGCCGCGCCGTACATGCCGCGCCATATAAACATCTGTGTACGTGAAATTTAAAACAAAGCTACCGTTGTAATTCGGTTTCGAATTCAAGAATTCGTCAAAGGATGGCGCCACTTCCGTCATGAGAACGTGCCCCCTTTTGACTTTACTGCTTCTTTTACTGCTATTAATTATTATTCTACTTCTTGTTTCGTGACGGCAAACTAGCAATATCACACAATGCCGGGCGATATTGCTAGTTTCAAGAAGTTGCCTACAACACGACCGAAGGAGTATCTCAATACCTTGGAAGAAATGATTTTATATACGTTATTTGGGCGTCTATTTGCCTGCCGCCTTTTTAAATTTTGTATTAGTGCGTTGTTTTTAAATTCATCATTTTTTTTATTTTTTTTTTATTTTTTTTTTTTTTATTTAGTAAAAAATTATACATTTATATACATTATTTAAGAATTTTTTTGACTGCCCAACTATGAGGATTCCCGTTTTAGGAAAGTCAAATTAGGATGAGTATTTACATACGGAACATGGTCTGAAAATAATATAAAAACAAAACAAAAATAAAAATTTAAAATTTGAATTACACTTTCGTTTGTTTGCGCGGATCTTTGAAAATGGAAATTTCCCGACATCCTATCGAGCTGAAATTCGGCAGATAGATAAGTTGTCTATGAACTTTGATGGCAATCACGCACAAACGTACCGTCATACACGTATTTTTCATTCAAAGAAATTAAATCACTAAATAAATTTCGGTTTTTAATTTTTTGGTAGCGCAGTTGATTCCGAACACTGGGAAGGAAGGTTCAAACCTTTGCAAACCAAAAAAAAATTGTCTCAGTTTTAAAAAGATTTGAAAACAGAAATAAGCATTACAGAAAAAAACAGGTTTTTTTATTATTTCTTTGAAAATTTATATATTATTCTAACGTAGACCTCGCTAAGTAGGTATTATACTTCTTCTTCGTCTACATATTAAAATTATTGTTTTACATGCGTATTCTATGGTGATTTAAAATACAAAAAGTATATTTTAGTATGTTGCTCCTGTTATCTGTGTTGTGTTTATGGTTCATGTATACGTTATTTTTTTTTTTTTCAATAAAATCTCTTCCTGTTGACTTGATCTAGTTTTTGAAAGCTGGATTGTTTATTTTGTGTTTTAATTATGAGTAGAATAATATTTAACAATTTTATTCCTAAATATTGCTGTTTCCTTTGTCCAAAAGTTATGTTACGTGAGTATATAGTTTTGATGGTTCTGTTGGTTTTTGCGGATTTATTAAGTGGTGTTTTTTTATTTATAATTAATGCGCACTATTATGAATGTTGCAGACGCATTACACTATGATAATCTTTTTTTTTTTAATATATAAAGTTGATTGGCTATGGCGGGTGGCGTGGATTTGATTTGTATACAAATCTACTGTTTTATAAATACCGAGATTAATGAAACTTTATACACTGTCTCGGTATTCAAAATAAGAATAAACTTATCAATGTCTACATATGATGTCGAAAATCTCTGCATAAAGCCCGAGCAACGCCGGGTAGTTCAGCTAACATATTTAATTTGAACAATAATATTTTTGATATTACCTACAAGCATGTTTCGTACGTGTCCTATTTGCGTCTCAAATAAATAAAATAAAACATCGAAATAATATAAAATTAAAATAAAAACCTTTCATAAAGTTGGCAACCTGATGAAATTATCCTACTTAAACAAAAACTAAAACTTGCACGATGTTCATATTTGTTTTACATTTTTTTTTTATTTCTGTCACAACAATTCACCATTTGGTAAACAAACTCAAACAAGCATTCAAATTACTTTTTCGGTTGTATGCCTGTCTTTAAATTCTTGTTAAATAAACTAGAGAATTTGAATTTACCTTCAATTTTTAAAATTGGAACTGACTGTATTAAAAATTCAGACAAGCGATAAAATAGGTGACAACTTTTGTGTGATATTATAATAGATAATTATTTTATTTATCTTTTTCGGAGCTGAAATTATAAAATCTCTTGATTTATGGTGGGTTTGCGCTTGATAGTATAAAATCAAATGCCTAGCAATCATAAAAGCAAAAAGGTTGAACGTAATTATACCTTAATTACAAAAGTTAAATCCAAAGAAGTTGCATACTTACGAAAAGGGTGATAGAACTCCGGCCTGAAAGTAATTAACTTTCAAAAACTATTTAAATATTTTGATCGAAAGTGCACTGCATCCGATTAATGTTATTCCTCTATCAACACTTTTAACAACAACCACTTCACACAGTAATGTTTATAATCGCAACACTGGAAATCTATGATAACACAACATAAAAACAAACAAACATGTACCAATTTGTTCAAGAGTGTCGTGTTGTTATACACGCAACTTTAGTTCACTTTTCCGATGCTCAGAGAGAAATCACATTGTTGACAATGTTGTGTAAACATTTATACACAGTTATATGGAGCACATTGTGCTTATTTGTTTATCGTGACGAAACTCCGAACGAATTGTTAGCGAGCCGCCGTGTCAGAACGCTTCCAGTCGGACGCCTGAACAAGTACTGGCGTCGAACGCGACTGATCATGGCGAGCGCGGCTACGAAGGTAGAATTGTAGGTATACGTTGTCTACGCTGGTCTACACGCACAGCGTCTACGGTTCTACGGAGTGTCCTTACGCTACGATCGCCCCAAAATTGAGCCCGCTCGGCGTAGTCACGTGTTTATTACTACAAAAGTTCTCGTTCTGCTTCGATGGAACGTTATTAGTTACTACAACTGTTTTGGGACTGAAGCTTTGGTCGGATTATTATTATGTGGTGAAGCGCTTATGGCGGGTTCGTTACATGCGTGTTGTTATGTTGCAGATGTTTTAATAATAATAATAGTTTACCGCATAATAAGCTACCCCAACACGCAGTGATATAATGTAATTAACGCAATTGCACAACAAAGTACCTACATAATATTTGTATTTCAAAAACTAGTTTTTTTCTACGTTACTGTCTCAGAGTCCGAAAAATATTTAGATTTTTTTTATTTTTTTTATTGAAAAAATTTTCCCTTGGTACAATAGATACATAAATATAATGAAAGTATATAAAAGCTTAAAACAATTATAATTATTACAATTATATATATATATATATATTTTTTTTAATTATTCTCCCATAATAAGCAAATGCTTGTGTGTACGGGACGAAGTATTATTTGTTTGGTTATTTTGATTTTTATTTTTTTATTTTATTGCTTTTTTTATTTATATTTAGTACTTTGAAATTTAGTTTATGTAAATAATAAGATAAATGTATGTTTATATAAATATATGCATATATATAATTTTTATTATTATTATTTATTTATTCTTTAGTTAAGGTTTTCAGTATATTTTTTTAATTGTGTTTTGAAATTTTTGAAACTGTCACAAAGGGATCTTATATTTTCCGGTAATTTATTAAAGAAATTTGTTCTCAAGTATTTGTAGTTTTGTTGGCCTAAAGTTTTTTTACAAATGGGAATTGGTAACATGTATTTTTGCCTGAGATTTGCTGTATTTTTGAAAGGTTTTTTTTTTTTCTTTTTCTTTATTCATCATATAATTTGTGTACAGTTTTACAGTGATTCGACTACCACGCTAGGCACTGCCCGTATTATGGTAGTATTATGGTAGACAGAGATTGTCTGTGAGTTTTATAGGCGCCACCCCATCCTATTATACCATATTGGATTATGGATTGACAGAAAGCGAAGTACGTCATTCTCAGTAGTTCTTTATTTAGAATGTGTCTCAAACAGCTAAAAATATAGGTCAATTTTCGTACTCTGTTTTTAAGAATGGTTATATGCGGTATCCATTTTAGACATTGGTCAATAGTGATTCCTAGATATTTTGTTGAAGTTTTCATTTCAATATTAGTACACAGTAAGTTACAGTGGTGTTGTTGAGTGTTTGGTGCAGAGTGGATCCTTATGTTAATTTCATGCGGCGTGTTTGGTTTTTTTTATGAAAAATGGTATATAATGTGTTTTTTTAGAGTTAAACGTTAGTAGGTTATTGTCAAACCATGTTTTTAATTCTTTTATGTCCATGTTAGCATTTTTATTCAGTTCTAACCACGTGTTTGCTTTTAGAAGAAGCACTGTGTCATCTGCATATGAGATTATTTCCCGGTATTTAGCAATTTCAAATATATTACATATATAATGAACAAAAGTGGTCCTAGAACTGTGCCTTGTGGTATTGAGAAGTTACTACTTTGAGAATCACCTAGTTCATTTAATAATTTTACTTGTTGTGTTCTATTTTCCAAAAAGCTTGCAATCCAGGATAGCACCATATGTATACTGGGTTTTTACAGATATTCTCACTTCCGTGACTATTATGAAAAATGTTATAAAAATCTAATCAGGCAAACGAAACATATCTATGCATACATATGTATACATAATAAATACAGGAGTGTGTTCAATTACTGCTGGCTGGCTAAGTCCTCCATCACGACACAAACATCATATTCCGCTTACTGTTGTGGTAGTAGAAATTTTTTAAATATTTCAGGTTATTCGTAACCCGGGAATGTTCGTTTTCACTTTTTAAAAAAGGTTCCTGAAATGAAAAATAATTCAAAGAGAGGCAAGAGACACTAGAGCCACAATAGATATAAGAGACACAAGAGACAAAAGAGACTCGAAAGGTACGAGATACATGAGAGACGCAAATAGAGACACGAGTAATACATAACATAATTAGCTCATATTTTTTGCAATAGTGGAATGTTTTTTTCTAAAACCTTACATAAATACCTACTTCAGCACACTCTTTCTAACTAACTATAGTAGGTACCTACAGAGAAAAACAAACACAACGAAAATGCTGCACCAAAAATACCTACTTACCCTCTTTAATACCTGCGCATAACTTTTATTTATTTGTATTTCTTGGGCATTAACTATGTAACAATTTCTAGACATTTTGTTTTGAAGAGTTTTAATTTTCAATGTACATTTGTTACAAAAATTTTAATTTTTTAGCGACCGGTTTCGATACATCCGTGTCATTCACGAGCAAACTTAAAACTAACTTTGAAAAAAAAACAAACTTAAAACTAACTAACTCGAAATAACGAAATAATAACTACTCCGAGTTTGCTAACCATCTAATAGAGTCAGGTCATAGCTTTAAAAAAGAAAATACTAAGTTTAAACATTGCAATGTAAATTCATATTTTAATTTGTACTCTTTAGAAACTTTAGAAAGTAACAAAAAAATTAAATCTAAAATTAATTTGGTTAATAAAATAATAGCACCATGTAAATCACCTTTACTTACGATGTTTCCAAGTAATGTTGACTCCTCCCACCTTTCCCCCCTCCCCTGAAATCACCCCTCCCACTACCCCCACCCAATTATTTTTTGTACTTGTATAGAATTTTTAAGTTAGTTTTAAGTTTGCTCGTGAATTTTTTTAATTAAACTAACAAATGTACATTGAAAATTAAAACTCTTCAAAACAAAACTTTTATTTTATTTTAAATACGTTATATTTTCAAATTTTCATAACTGATCAAGAACTATTTACCCTACATTTAAAACACGTTTATTAGTAAGTTAAATTAAGAATTTACCTACATTTAAAAAAAATCTAAAGTTTTCATTGATAAGCTTTGCATAAAATATTGCAATATATTGCTGAAAGTAAATTGCCATAAAAAGTTGCTCCTTTACAGTCCATAGATTGATTTTAGATCAAGATTGACACTTATTTACGCATGCTTCTACAATTAATTATGGATGAAAAACAAGTAGGTAGTTACCTACCCGCACACTTATTTTAGTCGTTAATCTATTTAACATCATGTCACCAAGATAAAAGGCTTATATTTTTTACTGAAACCTCGTTACTGAAATGGTTATTCAGAAAACCAATCGATTATAAATAGAACAGCCATATATACCGCCTCGATAGAGCTTCTATTGTATGTTGCACAAACCTTTTGTTTTCACCAAACTAAACTCGATCCAATCAATCCACCCCAGGTCATCAACAGTTGTTCATCAGTGTTCCTGATGAAAGTAGGTGATTACGACTATTGAGCGAACTGTCGCCGTATTGGGAACTCGGATAACCCACCCACTGCCTAAAGCCTACTGTTGTATCAATCTAATAAATTTAACCTTTCGAGTGTGCAATAAATTTGTCATTCATTATTGTACAATCATGCTACAATACAACACGGCTTTTGTTTTGTTTCTTGGGAGTTACCAAGTGGGTGGAGATTAGATCGTATATCAGATCGGTGAGTAGTTGCTTTGAATTATTTCTGGCAATAGGGGTGGCAACCATTACATATAAATAAACAGGTACTTAGATAAATACGGTGCCTTTAGCAGCAGCAGATGCGTAGATATATTATTCAATCTCTTACATTCGTAACTAATTTTTTGGGGACAGATTTTAAGAAACTGATAATAAAACACATAGATGAACAGACAGGGCCTCAGTAACAATCTTTTGTATTTGTTTAGAGATAAAATGAAGATGTCCACAGACTCGGCATAATTATTTCCCTCCATTAGTATTCTGGACAATGAGGAATACAAGGTGGTAGTATTTTTCATATGCAAATTTGGCATCTACCATGTCAAAATTCATACATTTTGCTTTAAAGAAGATCGATTTATATAAAAGGTTTTGGTAGCATCGTCTAAGCCGAGTTTCGTAATATTTAAAAAAAATATACATTATTTTTTTTTTTTTTAAGAAAGACAAACGTTTCAAATAACCCGACAATATTTGAAAATCTCTTACTACCACCACAGTAAGCCGAAAATGTTGCTTGAGTCGTGATGGAGGACTTATCCAGCCGAGGAATCGAACACGGAACGCCTAGGTGGGACCCAAACGCGATGCCCACTCAACCACTGACTGCTATTAAACGCCCAGGGGGCTTTTACATGCAGGTAGTACAATTTGGATGACAGATAATTTTGAAACATAAGTAAGAAATAATACAAATAAAATTACATTAGATAAAGAATACCTACTAGAAATAAAAATACAGGAACCTAAAATTGAAAATTACAATAATTAAATAGGTTTATAGAAATACAACTTTTGTTTAGGAATAGTGTTGGAATAAATATTTTATGTCATCCATAAAATTCCCCAAGTTAATATTAAATATGTCAATATCAAGTATTTTTTTTATTGTGTGAAACCGTTGTATATGGGAGTGAGCAATGTATGTACTCTTTGTATGCTGCAGTGGAATAGTGTATTTTATCGTGTTGTAATTAAGGTTGTTAATTAAGGTTTATGAGTTGCAAGATTTCGCAAGTTTAGAGTTTAGTGTTTTGAACCAAAAATTTAAATAATTTATTTTGCACGCGCATTTGTTTTATATATTTTTAATGATTTAATAAAATAGATAATTTGTTATTTTAATGAAAAAGAATAATAATTGGAAATTTTATCTTTTGCCGTTTTATCCGGCGCTTTATAACTTTACTCAACTAACCCATTAACTTATTTAAAATGGTCAGTTAACATTTCGCTTAGTACCTAAATAAAAAGTACGTCTAATATGATTAAATACCTAACAATGGATTAACTCGCGATTAATAAAATAATATATATTCTTTCAATTCGTTCCCATATTCATATAAATTTATTGAAGCTTCGCTTCCAGGTTAAAGTAACGTCAGGAGTATTAAAATAATAATATTATTACATATGCGATACTTAAAATTCTAGAAAACGAATATTCAATGCATTGTTTACACTATTTTGTCATTAATTTATCATCATGGATCATGGCCTATCGGGCGAAGTTTTTGATATTCTGATATGTGGTATTGTTGTAGATATAATGCGCGCTGTAAAAGCATTGAAGATGATGATTGTTGCTTTAAGATATTGTTACAATACATAGATGGTTTATAGTATTAGTACATACGTTGTTTACTGGTTTGGATAAAATTACCTGTATTTTTTTATTATGCACTTATAGTAAGCTGCGTTGATTGACCATTGAAAAAAACTAAACCACCCAGAGCCCAGAGGGCCAAAGGAACAAGTATCTATTATCGGAAAAGTAACAAAAAGGCGTTTTCCGAGGCACGGCAATATCGGCTCCAATTTCAGGATACCGAGTAGTGCCACCTAGTGTCTTACCCATACGATAGTTAGCAAACCGGTTTTTAGTCAAGTGATCCAAAGCGTCGGGTTCTCCCAGTAAGATATAAGTCTGAGCTATTCTAAGTTCTCCAAAAAATATTCGTAACCCGGGGATAGTCGAATTACCCTGTCTTTCGTGCACGTTTCAGTTGCAGAATTATTGATTGCATTAAATATGGCATGATTATAATAAGAATAAATATTATTACCGGAGATTTGAATGCTTTATGTGACAGGGGGCGTTCATAGCCCATAAAGGTATATTATACGATCGTCACGCATCGGAGGTGGGAGGTTTTTCCTGCCTGTATAATGTCGGTATGGAAGGGTTAGGGTGATTTATAATGGACGGCACAGGAAAGTCACTAAAGTAGCAGTTATGTGTTTCGAGAACCCTTAATAAAATTCGTTTATGTAATTGTATTCCACATAAGTGTGTTGTGTTGGAAAAGCTACGTAGTTATTATGTATATAGGTATATAGGTATATTTGCAGCACGTTCCAGAGTGGAAGATACTCTCTGTATCGCCCTGGTGTAAGACCACCATTCAGAATTGAAACGTTGCTTGAAATGGCATTAGCCGTGTTTGGTGACCAGATCTGATTAGCCAGGTACTTCCCCACCTTCCTCTTCCTTATCTCCTTCCCCTCCCTACTACCCTCAGCCTCACAACATACCCCGATTGGGGATGCCATAGTCTCACTGGCTTCAGACGGGAGCAGTTGGGACTCTTGTGAGGTATTCATGTAAAAAAAAAAAATTTAAAAAAACCTACGTATAGAAAATTGTCGCCGACCTGAAAAACGACGCGGACCGCATTTTTACAGTTCGACGCTAAGCGGAGTTTAAATTATACTAGGGGTGTTCAGAAAGTACTGTACTGCGACCACGGGCTCTGGCTTTTTGTTTTTTGAGGGTTGGCAGCACTAGGTGGTAGAGGAAGATCTCCTGAACAGAGCGAGCATCGCAGGAACATGATAGTAAGTAAACTCACGTTTGTAGTTGCGTGAAAGGTATCCCGCCAAGTGCTGTAATCCGCTTCTTACTCACGGAAGGAATAATACCAGCAATAAAAAAGGGGAGAATATCTGAGCTCTATTGTGACTGGAAATGATAGTGGGTGACTCATTAAAAGACAGTAGTCAAGGTGGCGTCATACCAATTCCCCATCTGCCAAAAAATTCAAAACCACAATTTTTGGGCAAAAAAATCACTGTCTCAGTTTTTGGTACCGAAAAGGCATCATTTTGGTCGAACTTCTGCCTCACGGGGAGACCATCAATGCACAACGATATTGTGATATTCTAAAAATACTCAAAAGGAACATTCAAAACAAAAAGTAATGCTGATGAGAGGATGTGCTTGTTTCACGAAAACGTCCGTCCTCGCACACTCTTAGCCACCAATACGCTCTTGGACTCATTTGGTTTGGATGTTTTGAAACTCCCCTCGTATTCCCTTGACTTTGCGTCTTCAGATAATCATCTTTTCACCTCCCTGGAGGCACATATGGATGGAATTAAATTTTCAACTGATGAGCAGATGCAGAAAGAGGTTCTAAAGTGGGCGAAGGAGCTGGCGGGAGAGTTCTTCGAGGAGGGTGCCTGGGTGTTAAAGAAGTTTGTGCCATGGTTCATCACGCGCATTGAACGGGATGGCAATTTTGTCGAAATAAAGTCAACATGTGTATCAACTATTTCCTGTCATTTTTTTTCAAATACACTTTTTCTAAAAAAATATAAAAATCTAGTACGCTTACTTTGTGAACATCCCACGTACAAAAGTTCAGTGGCCTAGCTTTCAAAGGTGTTGGATTTACAGTGTTCATACCTCGGCGTCACTGGCAACATTTTCCGCTTATCATAGTAGCAGGAGGAATTCAAATATTATTCGTGAACTGGGAAATTTTATCTTTCTTTACAAAAAAAGTTGAATTTAATGTTACAATAACACTTAGGTTATTACTTCCAGTCACCGTGATGACACTGAAAACATGTACTAAGCCAAATAACAACTGACTCACATAGCGTCGCTTACTTAGATTGGTGAGAACGGTCGTCGTACATAATTTATTTAAGCTAAAATTATTTTATGGTTATTTATTACCTCCTAGCTAGTAACGATCAGAAATATCCTCAACCATAATTAGAAGAACTCTAAAAAAACAGAAAATGAAAATTTCGCCGATCCCGAAAATGTTTCGACTAAAATAACATCGTCTTATAGTGAGTTGACATGGTTGGTTATTCAATAAATCGTTCCCGAATGCGTGATACCCATACCCGCCTCCCAAATTGAATAAAGAAATTGCCACCAAACAAAAATCCAGCTTTATAAAACCGTCAGTGAAATTGAATATCAGTGATGGTCAACTTTTTTAGCCGGAGGGCCAATGTATCCAATTTCAATTTGTTTTCGGATTAATTAATTTGTTGCAGTAGTACCAACAGCTTTACATTATTAAATTTGCAGTCGGTGGTGTGGCAAACCAATGTGTCTTTTCTAAAATGGTAATTTTTTTATAAAACAATTAAATATAGAACACAAAAAACAAACCATATCTCTAAGGCCAAACTAACAAATGCTGTCGATTTTCATCATTCTGAAATAAAGAACATATAAAAAGTACCTACCTGCCTGCAGTTTTGAGAAACTGTTGAATTTTTCGTTCGGAAAGTTAAAGTAAATTTAGTCGAGAAAACTTCGGTATTTTATAAACCCTATAAAATGTATCAAACTCAGTGATTTTTGTCTACGCTTAAAAGGTCGAACCATGGAATTTAATTTGAGAATATATAAAAATGATCTTATTATTTTGAGCGGTTGATTCAAAACTTTCAAGAAAAGCTAAAGTTTTCCGCCCAAACCTTTTTTAAAACAAATAACCCGTCGAATATTCTTTACCGCCATCATTTTGATATTATTTTTTTTAGCCAAGTGGGAAGTATGAAAAGGCTCGTGAGCCACACACATGTAGTCCGCGGGTCGCGGGTTGCTCATCGCTGATATAGATAATCTAATTACGAGTATATCCTAATGGAAAATTAATTGCGTACCTAATCAAAATGTATTATAATTATGTACAGTGTACAGCAATTGTATGTAATGCTTAATCTTAAGGCTGGCCGCAAACACACGTTTTCCGTATTCGATATCCTAATGCGGAATTTCGATTCGGAATTCCGTGAGACTAGCGCAAACGTTCGTTTTTCTTCATTCGGAATGTATACACGTCAGTACAGATAGTGATAGCGTGGTGAACGCACGACCATGGAGAACGACAATTCTATGCGTAACAAATACAAAGAATGCGTCCGATGCACGCGGTACGGGTGCGATACCGAACAGAAATTTCCGAACGTGTGCGCCGGCACAAACAAAATGTATGTAAGCGCTGCGTTCCGCATGACGTCATTAGGTTTTTTCCAGTAGGTTTCTCCGAACGCGCCGGCTTGCATTCGGAACGTACGTACGGAATTTATTCCGTTCGGAAAAAAAGCGAACGTGTGCGTCAGTTAATGTATTTTCTACTGATTCCGTGCATTCGGATGTCCGAATACGGAAAACGAATTCGGAAATCGAATACGGAAAACGTGTGTTTGCGGCCAGCCTAATTGCAAGCAATCATTCAATCAGTGCCGACGCCTGTTATTTATTATTTTTCACCCTCCTTGAGACGCTCCGGCGGCCTTGGGGCTAGGAGGGCCTGTCAGATCGCGGGGCACTGGAGCGGAGTGGCCATCTAAATACGGCGCTGAGGCTGTGACCTATATACCCCTATCTACCTTTAACTGCGCCGCAGCCAATACTTACCCCAGTCCGCCGTAACTCGTACTAGAAAAAATACTTACCCCCTTTCTGCAAAGGTACTTATGCTCCACGTGGGAACCTCTCGAATAAAAAACAGCAATGTTTATGGGACTAACTTCATTATGACAGATTCTGACCAATGCTCTAGAGATGGGGTTGTAACGATAGAGTTGTATCCCTTCTGGGACGTTGAAACAGATTTTGATTTTTAGCGGCTCTTTCGAGTAGATAGCTATCTTTTTTTTATCTTTGACTAAGAAAATCAACACAATAATAATTGTGAAAAAAATTATGATTTGTGTACGAATATCAAAAAACATGTTTTCTTATGGGTACATATTACCTACTGTTCTGATGATTTTTTTTACTTCCTTTATTTTTCGATTAGTTTTACAAAAAAATTACACGCATTATTATATTATTTAAAAAAAATTCATTAACTCCTACCCGACACAGGCTATATTTCAGATATAGGCAAACTTAAAAAATATACATTATGTAGGCAAATAATTTATGGAAAAATTGAGAACCCTCACATAGGCAGCGCCTACACAATCGCTGTTGAAAATGACTACCTTCTAGAAAAAATTCATCTCCATTGTCCAGTACGAAACACACATTTCAAATCATATAATCATGCAGTAAAATAAATCAGTAAATTATCTGGGAAAGCTTTGTTTCAGAATTTTATTTTTAGTTTGAATAAAATCATTTAAAAAAATCCGCGCACGTGTTTTGTGACGAAAAATTGCAAAAAATATCATTTCTTGGTAGAATCAAAAACAAAGTAAATAAAGAAACCTGCCAGATAATATAGAATACAATTATATCACCACACTTTAATTACTGTTCAAGTATTCTTTTTCTCTGCAATGAAGAGAAAATGAAAAAAATGCAAATACTGCAAAATAAAGCCATGCGAACAATACTTAAGCGAAACATATACACACGAATACGAGACATGCTAAAAGAGCTAAATATGTTGACGGTGAATCAAACTGTGTATTTGAATCACAGGGACGGTGAATCAAACTGTGTATTCACATCTATGGATAACCGTAAGCAAACAACAGCTGATTCTGACAGCTCCAAACTTTATACCAAAATAAGTGAAAATTAAGCAAATCAACACAGTAATCCAATAAAAACCAAAAAACCAGTGTTACGTAAAACAAAGTGACAGTTTATCCGGTAGTGGCAGTGTAAAATAACTACACATTTTGTTAAAATAAATATATGCCAAATTACAAGTCATTGTTAACCAAAGACAATTTATGGATTTTGAATTTGTGAAAAACAAGTGCCGTTTTTGTCATAGACTAAACAACTAAATTATATATTTCAAATTTTAATTATTTTAATAAGGGGCATTTATGAACAAAAAATTGAAATTTTCCTACGAATTAAATAATTAAATATAACATCAAGAAAATGTCCAAATCTCGCAGCAAGTTCTCGAATGTGAAGAAAGTACTGACAACATCATCACCACTAACAAACGCGCCTGGCACAATGGACTCTGCGTCGGAGGCTCATCAGTCGATGATTAACATTGACAGTGACTCCATCTTGGAATTTATCAATTCCAAATTTGAAGAAATGAAGGAAGTTATGCTCAACAAAATTGCATCAGAGCTACAAGAAATAAAAAGCTTTACTAACTTCGTTAACGAAAAATACGATGACATAATACACAAACTGTCAAAAATCATGGATACACCAAATCAAGTAAATAAACTCAAGGAAGAACTAGCCGAAAAAGAAAAAAGATTGGCTGCAGTAGAAGTTCACCTGGCAGATCTGGAACAATCAGCACTAATGAACAGTATAGAAATAAACGGTATAAAATTTCAAGACAACTTATCCCCAGTCCATACTGTGACGCGGATTGCGGAGCTCGCGGGCGTCAAAATGGCACCAGAGGATACCTACAAAATAATAACCAACAAATTAAATGATCAAAAAAAAATCACGATTAATTTCGCAGACATCACAAAAGCAAACACCATGTTAGCTGCTAGATATAGTGATCCGATAAAAAAATTTAACGGGGAAGGAGCCCAATTCGTTTACCTCAATGCAGCACTTCTTCTCCTTCTTCGATGGCGCTACAGCCCATATCGAGCCTTGGCCTCCTGCAACAGTCGCCTCCAACTCCTCCTGTCCTCAGCGGCTGACTTCCAGTTTGGTACCTGGAGAAGCTGTGCTGCATCCCCTCTTACCTCGTCTTCCCACCTCAGTCTGGGTCTTCCCACTTTTCTCTTTCCACCTGGGTGTCCAGTCAAAATTCTTTTTGGGACGCGTGTATCCGGCATTCTCTGTACATGCCCAGCCCATCTCAGCCTGAGGAGTCTCATATGTGCTGAGATGCTAGGGGCCTTATATATGTCATACAATTCTGTATTGTGCCGGATGCGCCACTGTTCGCCCTCTTTCACGGGTCCACATATTCTTCTCAGCACTTTTCTTTCAAAAGTATCCAGCATTTCAGCCATCTTTGCCGTCAGTGTCAGCGCCTCACATCCATATGCCAATACCGTTCTCACAATGGTCTTATATATGGTTATTTTGGTTTTTCTGTGGACACTACGTGACTTAAACACTGGCAGCAAAGAAAAGTATGTTTTGTTGGCTGCTGTGATTCTCCTTCTGATTTCTGCTGGGTCCTCATTGTTCTCTGTTAGACTGGAGCCCAGGTAGGTGAATTGATCGACCACTTCGTATGAGTAGTTGTCTTTAAATTGTGCACTACTTCTTCTTCTGTGTGAAGGGTTCCTGCTCTGTACCATCATTTTCGTTTTATCAACATTAACCCGCAGTCCTACTTCTCGTGCCGCTGTTTCTAAAGGGTCGAAGACCTCCTTAATGGCTGAGATTGATCTTCCGATAATGTTGATGTCATCCGCATATCCGACAACTTGACTGCTCTTGAAACAAATATTGGAGCCAGTGTCTATTAGCGTTTTTCTTATTACATATTCGAGCACAATGTTGAAGAGAGTGGGAGCCAGACCATCCCCCTGTTTTAGTCCCTGCGATACCGTGAATTCTTCCGACAGTTCTCCGTCTATTTTGACCTGACATCTTGAGTCTGACATTGTGGCCTTGATGAGCCTAACCAATTTAGGTGGGATCTGGAATTGAAGTAGTATGTCATATAGACACTCCCGATCTATGCTATCATATGCTTGCTTGAAATCTATGAATAGTTGATGTACATCTATATCAAACTCCCAGCACTTTGCCAAGATCTGTCTGACGGTGAACAATTGGTCTGTTGTGGATCTACCTGTGCGGAAGCCTGCTTGATACTCTCCCAGTAGGTTTTCTGCATACTTATCAATTCTTTGTTTCAGTATCATGGTGTAGATTTTATATGCTGTGCATAGAAGTGAAATGCCTCTATGATTTTCGCATTTTAATTTGTCACCTTTTTTGTGAATTGGGCATATTATGCTTATTTGCCATTCCTCTGGGATTTTTTCCAATTTCCATATTTTTGTTATTAAACTAAGTAGCAGATTTTTCAGGTGCTCATTTCCATATTTGAACAACTCTGCCGGCAGGTTGTCTTTCCCAGGTGATTTGTTGTTTTTAAGTCTCTTTAGTGCAGCATTTATTTCTGACATTGTTGGTGGGTTCGCTGATTCTTCATTACTTGATTCAGTGGGGATGTTAGTAGGGTGGCTTCTCAGGTCGCTATTAGGGTTAAGAAGTTTATAGAAGTAGTTTTTCCATACTGTTTTAATTCGTTCCTTATCAGATATAATTGAACCATCAACGTCTTTACATAGTGTTGTATTCGGTTTGAAACCCTTCTTGAAGAAGTTTACTCCCATATATGCCTCTCTAGTATTATTATCAACAAAGTCCTGTTCCATTTTAAGCAGTATATCATTCAAGAATTTTCTTTTCTTTCCCCTTATCAGCTTATTCGTTTCTTTTCTCGCTTGTTCGTACGCCTGTCTTTTGTTTCTTGTTGACCTTTCCAAGTACTTCTTTCTGAGTGTATTCTTTTCAGCTATCTTTCTTTCACACTCTTCATCAAACCAAGAGTTCCTGGGCTGTTTGGGCATGTTTCCGACACTTGATTCCATTGCTCTTACAATTGCTTCTTTTAAATCATTCCAGTCTTTTTCGAGTGATTCCTGGGAGTTCTGCTCAGTGATCTGATCTGGTAAGCTATTTACAAGGGCGTTGTGGTAGTGCTCTTTGCCTTCTGGTGTTTTTAGAGCCTCCGTATTGATTTTTGGAATAGTTGGTGGTTTCCGTGTCCTGTTGTTTGCAATTCGGCTCCTATAGGTGGCTACCACCATGTAGTGGTCTGAATCACAGTTGGCACCCCTATACGACCTTACATTTGTTATGCAGCACTAACACCTTATTATAAAAATCTATACTGGAATGTCAGAAAAAGGGCACAAGAAAAAGAATTCAAGTATGTATGGGTAAAATCGGGAAAAATTTTGGTAAGGAAAACAAATGACTCAAAGGTGTTTGAAATAAGACACCTAAACGATTTACCTACAAAGATGATTTAAAAAAAAAATAAAAAAAATTGTGCACTATTTACTCAATATTATGTTTATTATGACTTCTACAAAAATAAAAACCAATTTTTTAACGGTAATTAACTGTAATATACCAATACCTGATATACCAAAAAAACTAGCATCTCTGAGAAATGCAACTCCAAAACTGATTATAATCAAATTTAAAAATACAAATGGTCGAGATGAGTTTTTGGAAACAGATAAAAATTGCAATAAAAAAACAGAGAAAAATAAAGAGAGAAGGAACATTAACAAAACAGGATACGAAAGACGACATGAACCTATACACATAAATGAACATCTAGCCACCCACACTACAAGAAGACTATATCTCTACAAACTATTTGCAAGAAACTACCTTTTCTCCTATTTATGGAGTACAACAAGGCGAGTATATATTCGCCTTTGATCAATCGACTCGCAAGCAACTCAATTAAACTCAGAAAATACCACCAACCTCATTGAAGAACAACTAGAGGAAAACCAACCAGAAACTGTTCCTGAAACAGGCGCCAAACTGTATCCTTATATTACTTCGTACTTAATAATAACCCTAAACATTCCCAAATCTTATGTACGTTATCATGTATGGCTTTCCATCCAAAACTTCTATTTTCATTCTGTAATAAATGGTTTCTGCACTGAATTTTGACTTAGAAACAATAAATAACACAGAATACACTTTTAACCAAGCAAAAGAATACAAAATCCTTGTCTCAGGAAAACACAGTTTAAGCATAATATGTCAAAACATAAGAAGCATTAAAAAGAACTTTGATAGTTTCTGTGTCCTACTAAATGAAATAGATATAAGTTTCGATATCATTATCCTAAGTGAATGCTGGTTAGGTGATTCTCACACCAACTTAAACTTAAAGGACTATACCACATTCCAGACCACAAGACACCAAAATCAAAATGATGGTATAGTAATCTTTGTCAAAGACACAATAAAATCTTCCATATCAGAAATTAACATAACTGAAGCAAACTGCATTCAAATATCACTTGGCCCATTTCTTTCTATATTCGCTATATACAGACCACCATGCTACAACAATCTCACCCCTTTCTTAAATTCATTAAATAAACTTCTTGAAAAACATAAAAAAAACTCAACAAATAATTATTGCTGGTGACATGAACATTAACATATTAAACTGCCAACCAAAAACTACGGAATTCTTAAATGTTTTTACTCACTACGGACTTAAATCTACAATAAACTCGCCAACAAGAACTACATCACACTCCGAATCCTGCATCGATCACATATTTGCTAAAACTAGAAAAAAAACTTTTTCATCCATTATTCGCTCAACTGTCACTGACCATTTCACAACTACATTAAACATACTTCTTAACAAAGAACAAAGTAAAAAAAAAAATGACAACATGAAAGACAAAATAAACTTTAAGTCCCTAAAATCGGATATTCACGATGAACCTTGGACTAATGTACTAAATGAAATATACCCGAACACAGCGCTGAACACATTTATAAATACGGTTGAAACCTACATAACCAAACACACCACAAAAAATCCACAAAAGAACTACACACATAAAGAAAAAAAAATAACACCATGGATCACGAAAGGAATAGTCAACAGTATTCACAAAAGAGATGCAATGCATATGCGAGTCCACAAAAACCCGAATGATAACAAACTAAAGCAAGATTACTTACTGTATAGAAACCTGTGTAATAAGTTAATTAAACAAGCCAAATACAAATATTACAAAAAAGAAATAAAAATCGCAAAAAATGATCCAAAAAAAATTTGGGAAATTGTAAGAAATATTACTTATTCCACTCCGAAGAAAGATTCACATATCAAAGAACTATTAATAAACGGAGACAAAGTCTTAACAAACAATGAACCTAATAAAATAGCTAATTTTATTAACACAGAATTCGCAAAAGTTGGCTCTACCCTAGCGGAAAAAATTCTTCAAAAAAACTGTACATCAGAAGACTCTTTACACAAACTTTGCTCTTCCATACGACCAAATCACTCGTTCAATGCTTATCAAGTAAATACAAAGGAAATCTCGGATCTTATTAAATCTCTCAAACCAAATTGCGCGATGGGACCGGATAACATTTCCAATCAAATACTGATAAATCTACGAGAATACATACTTATACCGCTTCAGCACATTTTCAACCAAAGTTTTAGGCTCGGAATTGTCCCTGATCATTTAAAAATAGGATGTATTACTCCAATACATAAATCGGGAGACAAAACTCTGATATTAAACTACAGACCAATCACTCTGCTAAACTCACTATCTAAACTTCTAGAAAAAGCCATGAAAAAAAGATTACTTGCGTACCTTGAAAAACACAACCTGCTCTCAAGCCGCCAATTTGGATTTCGTGCCAAAATGGGCACAGAAGACGCTTTATCAGAATTAACCAACTACATAGTGAAAAGCATAGATGGCGGATCAAAGGTGATAGGGGTGTTCTTAGACCTAGCAAAAGCTTTCGACACTATTTCGCATAACTTACTACAACAAAAACTCAAAAATATCGGTATAACTGGTCAACCGCTAAAATGGTTTGTCAGCTACATTGAAAAGAGACAACAAATAGTAAAAATAAATAATTACAGCAGTGACAAAGCAGATATCAGGTATGGAGTACCGCAAGGCAGCGTCTTGGGTCCCATACTATTCCTCATTTATATAAATAGTCTAACTGAGATAAACCTAGGAAAAATTGAGTACAAAGTAATCAGTTATGCAGACGACACTGCAATTTTGTTCAAGGCACAATCATGGGAAAAGGTATTCAAAAACACAGAAACAGGGATGACTGTAGTAAATAAATGGCTACAAAATAATCTACTAACACTGAACATTTCAAAAACCAAATATTTAACTTTTAGCAAAACAAAGACTGGTCAACCACATAGCCAACCACAACTACATCTTAACCCCTGCACCAATATTTCGTCAAATAACACATGCTGTACTTGTGACAAAATTGTTTATGCAGACAATATTAAATATCTAGGTTTAACTGTTGACCATAAACTAAAATGGGATCTCCATATTAATATATTATCAAAAAAAATACGAAAATTATCATACATCTTCAAAACAATACGAAACATCATGTCATTAAATCAACTAAAAAATATATATTTCGCACTCTGTCAAAGTATTTTAACGTATGGAATTTCAGTTTGGGGAGGAGCAGCAGATACTTACCTCAATTCTCTTAAAATAAATCATAAAACAATAATTAGAATTATGTTTAAAAAACCTTACCAACATCCGACGGAACAGCTAATGATCAAAAACAAATTACTAGACGTAAATAAACTATTCATAAGGAAGATCATTCACAAAAACTGTATCAAAACTTCACATCTCCACATACCTCACTCGCAAAACACAAGAGCAAAAATTAATAAGCACTTTCAAGTTCCCCATATCAAATCAACTTTTGCAAAAAAACACGAATCTTACCTAGCACCACACATTTTCAATACCTTCCTAACACAAACAAAAACTTACGTCACCCCAAATAATTTGAATTGGCTGTTCAAAAGATTTATAATATGGTTGAATGAAAAGGAAAGAACAGACATTCAAAATATTCAAAATAAATAACATTTCATACAAGTTCTCACGAAATTATATAATATTCAAATAAAACAAACACGAGAAACTGCAATTTTGCAATATTTAATTATTATGTAACCGCTATATTCAACTGTCACAAAATTTTAATTTACTTTTATCTATATAACATATGCAATCTTCTCATGGAAATGTAACTAATAAAAAAAAAAAAAAAACTAAAAAAAAAAACAAAGTATGTATGTAAATATTTAATATACCAACATATAATTTATCTTTTTTATCTTTCCACATACATATATATATTTGTTTAAACACATTTCTTTTGGAACAAACATAGATGTGATTTACCCGCCTCGGAACAGACTTTGTCTAGTGAGGCGGGTAAAAGAAAAGAAAACAATGTAAATAACCATGATACTAAATAAACGCCCGGGTTGCCGGCACTGAAACTGAAACTGAATGTACATACTTATTTTTTTACATAAAATTAACATGGGGATGATGTCTAAGGAACTAAAAAGAAAAATACATTATAATAACGAAACACACGGACACGGGACAAGAAATTCAAAGCAAATTAGACTGCCGACAAGAAAAAATCAAGCACCCAGAAATCTCTGATGTACCAGGCCGTCCAACTGTATAACAACATCCCGAATGAAATTACTGAGATAGAAAATATAAATAATTTAAAAAAGAATTACGAAAGTATGTCTACCTCAATTATTAATGTATTTATTTATGTATAATGTTTAAAGAATGATTATGTTTGCCAACCAATGTAAATGTTTATATCATAGGTTCTCAACGTGGGCGATAACGCCCCCTTGGGGGCGTTTCAGACCTTCAGGGGGGCGGTGGAAGACCAAGAGCAAATTGGGGGGCGTTTCAGACTTTCAGGGGGGCGGTAGAAGACCCAGAGAAACCCATCTTACCCATTCAGTGCTCCAGATAGTTCGCCGGCAGGACGTACGTCTTTTTCGCTGCGCGCCGTAATTTTAAAATTATTAAAATGATTTACAAGTTGATCCTAATTGATATTAACGAGGAAACTAGTGCGCTTCGTTTGCTAACGACAAGCGGTGGTGGTCGCAAGTATCTGAGAAGTGGTTCTCGAGAGAAGTCATCTCGAATATAGAGATCAAACACGCCCTTCATAAGCGTTGGAAAGCTGGAGGCCTTCAGAGTGAATACGATCTGTTTAGTTCTTACCGAGCGTTAGTTAGGTGCGAGTTTCGAGTGGCCTATCGAGCCTACCTGTCTGAAATCGAAGAAAACATCACGCATGATCCCAAGACGTTTTGGCACTATATAAAATCCATTCTGAAGGATGAGTCTTGAACACACCATGATAAAAGGTAATCAAGAATTTCGTGGCTTGAGTGTGGCTAACGCATTTGCTGAACATTTTCAATCGGTCTACAATAAAGACCCTCCACCTCTTGACATTAATAATACGGCCACATTTACTACCAGAGGAGCTTCAAACTTTGATTTCGATATATTTACGGAATCTGACCTTATGAGTGCCACAAGTCTCATGAAGAACTCACCCTCTATAGGACCAGACTTCGTTCCCGTATTTTTTATTAAAGGGTGCACCGAGTTTCTAAAAACACAATTATATGTCTTATCATTAACTTCGCGATTAGTACTTCCACTTTTTCTGAAGTATGGAAAGCTTCCAAAAATATGTTCTATTTTTAAGAAAGGTTCGAAAAAGTTAATCGAAAATTATAGACCAGTTGCCATACTATCAGCTCCTGCTAACAGCTAAACTATTTGAACAATTAATTCATAAATTCCTTATGCCTCAGATAGACGCATACATTATCCCCGAACAGCATAGTTTCAGGAA
Source organism: Limnephilus lunatus (assembly GCA_917563855.2). Taxonomy (NCBI): domain Eukaryota; kingdom Metazoa; phylum Arthropoda; class Insecta; order Trichoptera; family Limnephilidae; genus Limnephilus; species Limnephilus lunatus. Next base: position 79,086,367 of record OU830597.1, on the reverse strand, counting down.
AGGAAGATCCACTGAAACCAATCTGATGGTTTTCACCGACTATGTTGCTAGGTCCCTAGATAGTGGATACCAAGTAGACTATTCGTATAACGACTTCTCCAAAGACTTTGATACTATGAATCATGATATCTTACTCATAAAACTTGCGCAGTTGGATTTTTCCCTTCGGATATTAAAGTTTTTTAAAAGTTACCTCAAGAACAGAAAGCAATTTGTCACACACGGAATCTTCCAATCTGCTGAATTTCTCGTTTTTTCTGGGGTTCCCTAAGGATCGATCCTAGGGCCTCTCCTCTTTTCTATTTTCATTAATGACATTGCTGGAGTCCTCCGTTTTTCTCGCTTTTTGCTGTTCGCTGACGATCTAAAATTATTTCTTCTTATAAGAAATATTGAGGACTGCCAGCGCCGTCAAGCTGATGTTGATAACATTTCAGAATGGAGTCAACGAAACCAGCTTCATTTCAATGTCTTGAAATGCGTAGTTCTGACTTTTACCAGAGCATACCAGTCTCACCTTACACAGGTATACCATGCTCGGTCATAATCTCAAACGAGTTTCAAATATAAAGGATCTTGTGATTACGTATGAAAGTAAGCTGACATTTCGTCCTCATATAACCGTCAGAGTTTTTCGCGATACCCGTGCTCTGAAGATTTTATACTTCTCCCTGGTCCGCAATAGGCTGGAGAATGGTTCGCTTATCTAGAATCCTCATAAGGTGGGATGATCCCTTATGTTTGAAAGGGTTCAAAAAAGTTTCTGAGATTTCTCTACATGAGGGAGTACGACCACTATATATGGCTCTACCTGACGAACTTTCTTCTGGGCATGCTGGGACTTCACTCCCTGCAGCTCAGAAGAGAGGGGTATGCCGCCACCCACTTATTTAGACTGTTGCGAGGCTATATTGAGAACTCAGCCATTTTGGAGCGCGTGTGTCTCTATGTTCCAGATGACTAACTTAGACAGCGTCATCATAGATTATTCTATCTTCCTGCCTATAGGAATAACTTGCCAATGGTTCTCCCGGTAGGGAGGAGTATTTTGCTTCTGAACCAAATCTCCTCCGAGATTGATATATTTGGCGTCAGTGAGGAGAGATTCAAAAGGCAAATTCTTCTGATTCTTGAAAGAGTCTCTCCACATTGACGGAATCTTCACCACCGCCTGATTTTTTTTCTGAAATTGACATATTTCTTGCCTTATTTCTTATGTATAATAAATTCAAATTTGTAATGGTGTAAGAAATTAATTAAAAAATATTATTATTATATCTCATTTGGCCCCATCCCATTATTAGAAGAAATAATTTTAGATCGACAGCGAACAGCAAAAAGCGAGAAAAACGGATGACTCTAGCAATGTCTTTCAATTTTTTTGAAATTGTCATATATCTTGAAATTTATTTTATATATATACCCCCCTTCCCCCCCACCCCTCCACTCCCTCCACCACCGTTGTGGTAAATATAATCGTGACGACAATTGCTGTTTCAGATTCACGAGTTGGGGGGCGTTAGAAAAATTAATATTCTCAAAGTGGGCGGTGGGCAAAAAAAGGTTGAGAATCTATGGTTTATATCTTTATAAAATATTGGCACACACAAAGATGTGAGCTAACTTAAGATTAATAAATAAATAAATAAAATACAATAAAAAATACTTCAGTTTGCCTATTTATTTACGGTCTTACAAACTAATACATTTATTATTTTTTTACATTCTTATTTTGCTTAGACATTATTGAAAAATTATAAATACTTATATGATCAAAAAATAATTACAAAAAGTACATAGTTTTAATAATTTTATCATCACGCCTTTCAGTATTTTTGAATGTATAAATTAAAGCATATTTTTAATGAAATAAAATCGATATCGAGTTATTATTTTAAAAAGCTGGTAGGGAGAGTAATTAATCTTTCTCGTTGGAACCGCCCTGTACGATCGTAAGAATATCTTTCGACGAAATTTGAATTCTCGGCCGCAGACTGGTTAGTGGCCCTTAATTTAAAAAAATATCATTGGACAGAAAAATTACTTCTACGTTTTTTTATTTCAAATATGTTCAGAAATAGCAGGTTAAAATATTTCGGGCTGCTGTTTTACCCTGTATGCCTAATTTTGATCCGTGTTTTTTTTTAATATTGTCTTTTTCTATCAATTGCACTTTGTGTTTGTCTTTAATCGTTTAGGATTTTTGTATATATTATATTATAAAGCTTATACGGAAACTTCACTAATTCGTGCAACATATATATATATGGTTAAAATAATTATGTCATACAACTTTCAACGTGTAATTATTTCAATAAAATACATATGTATAACTATTTGTTTCCCTAATAAACTAAGGGAAAACAATAAAAAATATTGAGGGTCAACACTAGAAGTACTTTTGTTAACTTTTGGTAATTAGATGTTGGTAGGTACCAGAAAGTACTCTTAAACGTCTCTTATTTGAATGCTATAAATACCTGTGTCTAGATTAATAATATTATGATATTTTGGCCTATCTAACGTAGAAGTCGACATGTTGTATCATTTTCTTTTTTACATTAGCTCAACATGCCGCCTGTCATCTTAGGGGCTGCAGTGTAGATGGTATTTTAAGGAAAGGAAGGAGATGAAGTTTTGGGAAGGAAAGGGTATGATTAACGGGTAGGAATTTGGTTTCCATGTGTAAGACCGAAACATAGGACTACAGCGAGTCTCCATTAGAGGAAAGAAGTGCTATTTTACAATTCTGGCTCATTGTGTCGACATGGCTGTCAAAAGTACTTGTCTACTACCAAAATTACAGTACAGTATATTAGACCGATCGACATTTAGGTGCATTTAGGAGAAGAATTGTTTGTGATTCACCAGAACATAGATTAATTTTTACTATTTTAAATCTTTGTGCATTTAAAAAACATGTATGTGTATGTGTAGGATTTTTCCCCTTAATGGATTTTCACACCAAAGGGGTGTTCTAGCCGGTGTCAAGTAAATGATTTGCTGAATAATGTGTGTAAGTGTAATTTTGGGTACCTACAAATTTGGTATCAGTAACAAGAACCTATTTAACTATCTACCTTAAATAAAAATATTTTAAAAATTACTGATTATTGTGGGAAGTGTTTCAATATTGCCAAGGAAGGGTAAGGGCAGACATATCATACATGATGGTTGTAAAATAAATAAATGTATGTTTAAATTTATGTGAAAATCCATTAAGGGGAAAAATCCTACTTTGTGATTTTTTTATCATGAAACCATTTAAAAAAAATTGAAACAGCATAAAACATGCTTCAGATCTGTTTAAGTAAAGACGTACAGAAATTTTATCAATCATTTTTAGTGTTGACAAAAAAAAATTGTAAAATGATTATGGTCTTTGAAGGTTTCGAATTGAATATTTCGACCTCAAAATGAACCATCTGTGAATACGGTCATCACTAGTGCAACAACCAAACTTTATCTATGCACCACCACCAACTGTCACGTAAAACAAGGTTATTATACCTGTCATCACCTCCGAGTAACTTACGTATGTTGTTGATTTTTTAAATTATTCTTGTGGATATAAAGTTCTACAATATATCAGTTTACATGTCTCTACACTAGTTTTGGTATTTAATTCGGTCTGTGCTAAGTTTTAATTATTTGTAATATCTGTCATTGGTTTTAACATTTTTAGGTTATATCCATGAAACCTGAAGCTGGTACTAAAATGCTCGAGTTCCAAGCTGTAGTGTTGGCCGGTGGACGTGGTTCCCGGTTACCAGATATTCCAGGTGCTCCCCCTAAATGTCTCCTGCCCGTAGGACCATATCCACTGGTCTGGTATCCATTGAATTTACTGGAACGCCAAGGATTTCAAGGTATTGAATGTTTTTCAAAATAATTCTTTCAATATACACCAAGTTCGTTACTATTAATGTAATATTACATTTCAGATTTATTATACCAATAAATTCACTCTAATGTTCAAGTGTCTAATATTTTAACTTTAATTTCATCATAATCTATTGATGAATCACTGTTGTTTGGTTCTACTGGTTAATAGTTTTGGTTTATGCAAGGTTTTTTCAACAGATCTATTCCTTATTATGTGTGCAAATACGCATCTTGTATTAAATGCTTGTGTGTTATTCCAGCATTTTTCAGGTCGTCTAATTGCATACTAAATAATATCATATATTTTCAGATGTCATGCTGGTTATCTTGGATACAGAAAAGGCTGAAATACAAAGTGCAGTGGAAAAAACCGGCTTAAAAATAAAAATTGAATATTTGACAATCCCGTTTGACAAAGATTGGGGAACGGCTGACTCTCTCCGACATATTCACGATCACATTGTGACTGACTTGGTGGTTGTGTCTTGTGATTTTATAACTGACATTAATCTGGATAACGTTTTGGACTTATTCAGAAAGCACAACGCTTCCGCTGTTTCCTTGCTTTTTGATAATGGACCGCAAGAATATATTCAAGTCCCGGGGCCCAAGATCAAGGAGAAGCCGGAAAGAGATCTCATCGGCATCGACAAGGAAACGAATCGCCTGGTGTTCTTAGCGAGTGCTAGCGATTTTGATGAATTAGTCGATCTACCAAGAGTTTTATTGCAGAAACATCCTGTTCTCAGTTTGCAAAGCAGGCTGCTCGATTCCCATGTGTACGTTCTGAAGAAATGGGTGGTGGACTTCTTACTGGATGAACAGCATTTCACCACAGTCAAGGGTGAACTCCTACCTTACATTATAAAGAAGCAGCTGTCCAAACCGGTCAAACCAATGGAAGATAAAAATGCTTCCGTAGCTCATGTTGACATGCACAAAGACATCTTCAGGTTTGCTACTCAGGAGGGATTTGACCAAATGATACGACAAGCGTCCACTTTCAATGATCATATGAGAGGGATGAAGGCTTGTTACCATGATGACCTGATTCGGTGTTATGCCTACATACCTCCTAAAGACAGTTATGCAATCAGAGTGAACACTTTATCGGCGTTTTGCCTTATCAATAGTAAAGTAAGTGTTCATCATTTTAACATGGTAATATAATTTTACCGTGTATGAGGTCTGTGCTTACTGCTGTCCTGGCAACATCACATCTGCTACAGGTCGCCTTAATGTTTTATTATTATTAAGAATACTAACTTCAGTTGATACTCTGTCTATAGCTGCGGTTCAATGAACTCTAGAACTTTTACTTCGAATTTTAGTTATATTTTCAAAATTGCAAATTTTTGTTTCGAGAATTCTTACAAGCACTAAAGTACCTACCTTGAATGTAATATTTTAACAGAAAATTATTTTAATTGCCATTTTCAAAATGTAACCAATTTTTCGAGTGCTCAGACTATCCCATTGATGTTATATTTAGATTAGACTTTTTTTACCCCCAATTAGTTTAATGTGACCTCCAACATTCTAACACCGAACGACCTGAAAGTGCTGACTCCGATACTCGCGCACTGCTGCTCGCATGAAAATAGTGAAATACGTTTCAACTGTGGCGGTTTTCTCTAAAGTGCGTTTGTGCAGTGAACCCCCATTAAAAGATGATGAAATAAAACAAACTCGTTTTATAATAATATATAATATTATTATAAAACAAGGTTGGAATCATTATAAAACAAGTTTATAATCACATTATAAATAGGGCTTCATTAAAATCCGTATTTTAAACTCGCGCACCGCGTCGAAATCGGTACCTATGCCCATTTGGTGCTTGATGTGGTTGCGCGCAAAATTCTCCTTACAAAAACATCCTGGCCCATACGGATCCCTCTGACGGTGATTTGAACGAAACTATCCATTTCTTTGCCAAATTCATTCCCGCTTGGTGCGCGGCGATTCGTGTCATGGATATCACGTGATCTCCGATCTTTCACGAGTTTTACCGATCGAGTCCGTCGGAGAGTGACAAGTTGCCTTTGCACGGATGCAACTATACGATGAAACTATACGTGAACTCCCATTTAGATACTACTTAGATTAATCTTTACTACGAATCGGTTTACATTATGAACATCAAAAAATATGCTTGGGATAAATTGAAGCTTTTACTACCTTTTGAATGGATTGGAATTACAATAAAATTATTATTTTCGTTACAAAAAATATAAGTGTAAACTACTAAAACAATGTTTTTAACTATGAAGTAATACGAGAAATAATTTTTCTAAAAATACCCCTTTATGGCTTAGACTATTTTTGACGTTTTGTATGATCTAACTTTTTTCAATCTTATAAAATTACGCACAAAATAAATTAAAAAAAACACTTTGGCGCTTACTTGCCTCATACAAAAAAGAAGGTCGATTTTAAATTTTGAAGGCGTGAGAATCAAAATATTTCTAGCGTTTATATTCCTTTTTTTTAGATTATTTTCGGCAAACGTCGCATTGTCAAGTCGCTAGTTATGTAGTTTTGTGTTGAACTTACTTCAGTATTGTTTTGGCCATAAATATACCAAACCAACCACCCACCCACGTTGTCGCTAATATTCTGTCATAATTTTTTTACACTATCGCTGAGTGCAGTGTTGGGTACATAAAAAATAATACTCATGAAAAAAGGTTGGAAAATATAAATAAAAAGGTCTCCGCGTCCACTTATATATTCTATGTAATTATTCTTATTGTAAACAACGTGCATTGCTGTAAAAAAACATTAAACAATTTAATTCCTCTGAAAGTAAATTTTGATTAGATAAATCTTCTCTTGGATTTCTGAACCCCCTGTTAAAAAGACCACGAACCGCCACTGCGCTTCAATGAGATATTAGAACGCAATAGTCCCTGTACGATTTTTCCCATGATTTTTCAAGGATCTGCTCAAGTGTTACATTATTACAATGAAGTCCCGTTAAACTGTAGACAGCAGTGAGTCAACGGGTTCTTAATAACAATCTACTTATCTTTTTTAATAAAATTAAATCAAATGTGATCCCCCACGTTCATTGATTTAGAAGTGTTTCTGGGCCTTGCTGATGAATGGATTGATTTTTTTGCTGTGTGACAGGCCATACTAGGGCGATCTAAAACTGGAAAAACAAAGAATGTTCCTTGGAAAATATATGGACATAATTTAATTTTAATCAAATTTTGCTTTCAGATCATCAAGAAATGGAAAGACGTTGCCAAGAGCAATGCCCTCCTCAGAATACATCCAAACAGTGATGTAAAGTCAAAGCAGATAGATGAAGAATCGGTTGTTGGTGATCAGACGATCATCAGTGATAAGACATCCATTAAGTGTTCGATAATGGGAACCCATTGCAAAATAGAAAACAAAGTCAGGTTGACCAACTGCATCCTGATGAACAACATTACAGTTAAAGAGGGGTAAGTTATCCTTTCTCTTTTAGGTACCGTAAATTCTCTCTTCACTAATTATGTACATACACATATATGTATGTATATGCATATTTTTTCCTCAATATTTGTTTTTCCATTACTTGTTTTAACTGAATGTCATATTACTTTGTTGAAGACTTGGTACATACACTTTATAAATTATAGGTGTTTTTTATGCATTCCTTGTGTGGATGTTTTTATATTATGGTTTTTTTCAATTTTTATTTATTCATTTCTATGCTCTTGCATACAGTTAATAAATACAATGACATACAGTTAATAAATGCAATGACAATGACATAAGGTGGAAGTAAAACCAAAAATATTCTTAATATGAAATATAGTAGGTAGTAGAGTGAAATATACTGTATGTAACATGGCAACTGTGTGTAAATAGTTAAAACGAATGTGGTTATGGTTTGTGAACACCTCACTGGGAGAACCCGTGCTGAGGTGTACGCATGTATTATTATGCCATCATAGGTGATCTCAATATTGAGACTCTCAAGGAAGACTCCGTAGTACCACCCATGGTGGCAGTATTGTACATATAGTAGGTGTTGGTAGCTGTGTTGAGATAGTCATAATATTATACAGACACAATGTAGTAAGTTGAGGTAAGTTAAGCATCATAAATCATAATATACTAAAGTCGCAAAGGATAATACATTATAGTAAAAAGAAAAAAGATAAAGAATATACATGAAGTGAACTTAGAGAGCAGTTGAGTCGAAAAGAGAATTTTTTTTTTTTAAAAAAAAGCCCTCCACATTAGGGACCTAATTATTGTATGGCGTCTGAAGAATTCTGTAGCATAATTTATGTAGTCTGCACTCCGAGGTGTGTATTTTTAAAGTATACAGCGTTAGAATGCAGAGATATTTGCTAATCGCATATGCATTTAAATTGCATGTCGCAAGTGTTTAAAAAATTTTAATGTGTTATTGAGTAGCAATCATTCAATCAATTTATTTATTTATTCTTCTGAAACCATACAGGTGGTATACTTTCAAAATAACCAGAAAATGTTGGGATGTTCAATAACATATGAGTATAAATAAATTAGGAGTTAAAACATGAAATTCAATGGAATTATGTTATGGTAGCAAGGCTGCTTTTGTCAGCTTTGATCTTCAATAGAATCGTGGAATTCTCAATACTCTTCGACTACCTGTATGACCCAGCATTTAAAATCCTTGACTACAAATTGCACAAATAAATTTTATCCCAGCTTCATAAAATACCCCACCCATTTGGGGTTGCCATTTTCCCACTGGCTCCAGGCAATTAGGACTCTTGTGCAGTATTCACTTTTTTTTCGATTTCCCCTGGTGTTGAAAATCATAAAATTAATTTAATAATAGTTTTTAAAAATTTTACAATTTCATTTGAAAATTATTGAAGTTTTTGTTTGCTGTTTCAGATGCAACTTGCAGGACTGTATAATTTACTCGGGGGCTACAATTGAGCCGGATTGCTCCTTGAAGCTCTGCTTAGTTGGCCCGAGACACATAGTGCCGATCAAGACTGAAGCCCAGCAGCAGATCTACTCGGAGACTGATGACGACATGATAACCCTCGGTTGAAGTGACTTGTTCAAATAATCATATTCGTGTTTTGTGTAAAATTTTTAAAGATAGACTGGGCTTCTATTTATAATAAATTATAATATTTGCATTGTTTCGTTGAGTGAGTTCTTTATTTTTCTGCCTTGGTATAAAGCAAACATTCTGTTTTAAGGGACGTATTGACATATTTTAACCTGTATCCAATTTTTTTAAGAATAGATCAACTAAACTAGGTGAATGTCCGTGTTATAGTGATAAAACAATTATTATAAAAATAATTATTATTCTATGTCTACTTTTCATTATTTGGGCAGCTCTCCAGTTATCAGTCTGTATTGGGACTTACAATCCTGGGAATTTTTTTCATAACTGAGACTACGGTGCTAGCATTTTTCAATCCTGGAAAATGTTTAAATTATTATTAAAAAATAGGATTTGTATTTTTCCATAATTAAACATAAATTAGGTAACTTGATTATTAACTAAATTTCAATAATATATAGCACAAAAAAGAACAAAACTAGAGGAAAATACATATTTTGATGAAAAGGGTCATTCAATATTTTGAAACATAAAATGAGACCTGAATAAGATCAAAGGTTTCATCATTTAGTAATGATCTTATTTTAGTTGCTATTTTCTCACATCCCCGAATAAAGCCGTTTGGATTCCACGTTGGCTGGCAGTATTGATTTTAAATCATCATGCCTAGCATTTTTATGGATTTACTCCACGCTGTGTTTCGAGTTCTAAATTTGCTAGTTCCTTTTTTAATAATATTTTGTATATCACTGACTGTTCTTATTTTTGAAAAGGTTTGGAATTAAGTCCATGATCAATAGCTCTATCGAGCATTTCTTCTAGTGACAAATTTCAATCGACTTCCTCTACAATCTCAGTGTCTAATTCCAACACAGAGAAAGGCACCTTTCTATCTACTGATTTCAACATGTCAGCAACAATTGAGTTTATTCTTATTTGTTCCAGCACCAAAAAGTTAACAGTGGGTCTAAATTAATTTCTGTATTAACTGATTGCTTTTGTTCAAAATCTGGAAAAAATAGGTTCATAATTAAGATGTTCTTTTATTTGACGAGCATGTGACTTTCAATTGAAGAGGAAAACCACTGTTGCCTAAATTGTTCATCATGAAGGAAATCATTGTATCAGTTGACAGATGCATTATGCCACAATGACAAAATGCTTCCACTGCTAACTAAAATTGAGAAATGGAAACTCATCTGCCTAAACAACCCCAGAGTAGTGATGTCACAAGACTAAATACTGAATGTTATTCAGCGTACAATAAAACTTTCCTTGCAGCTAAGAAACAGCCCAATAAATCTACCCCAAAATCTTTATTACCTGCATGCTACATCCCAAGATCACAAGATTTTTGTGCAATAAAGGACATGCTGCCAATAAAAGAAGATAATCCCACGTTTGAACCAAGGTCGTGAAACCAACAAATATCTCGGGATTAAGACAAGCGCAGCACCAGGATTATGTTACCGATACAAGTCCGAGATCCCATTCTCAAGATCCCAGGATTGAAAGCTCTATCTGGTATGTATGAAGCAACTAAAACTCTTGAATGATTGAATCTTGGTGATTTTTGGCATTATAATTTTTTTACAACTTTTTCTGTCTTTAATTCAGAAAGCCAAGCGACCAGAACAGTAACATATAGTTTATTCTTATATTTTTCTTTTTTTTTTTAATACTCCAGAGCCGAGTCGGGTGACAAATAAATCTACTATTTTATATTATCCATATCCCCGAGAGTTATTACCTTTTCAATGCGAGTACCTAGAAAGTACAGTATAAATTGACGGTCCGCAATTTTGAAGTTTTGCAGAGCTGTTTAAAATTTCGTTTCTCCTTTTTACTATTTTTGAGATAAAAAAATATTGTATTTTGATATTTTGCATTTCATTAAATACAGTGAAACCCTGTTAAGAAGTTTGTTTTTTTCGGTCCCTTGGAGACTGAATGGCCTAATGAATTTCAGAAAAAGTTTACAGCTCCGGATGAATATTGCAAAAAGAGTAATTTATTTCCAACTTCCGCCCGTCTTTCAACAGTCTGGGGTTTTTTAAGGGGCACTTACAAATATAATGTAATTTGTAGATCATTTCAAAGGCTCCAATCTGTCAGGGCAAAGCTTGATTAGTTGTCCAACTTTCCGTGCCATACAGAACAACAAACGAATCTGAGTATAAATGAGTAAGAATTTCTAAAATATATCATTACCATTGTAATAAATAATAATTTATTAATATGGATGGTATTGGTTATCCAGCCAAACTCTCTCGACCCATCGCCTTGCACTGCAAGGGGAGGACTTCCCAAAATTCCTACCTTCCTCACGTACTTTTCCTTCCCAGAACTTCCTCTCCTTTCTTTCCTTAAAAAGACCCTCCACACAGCATCCACTAAGATGACATGAGCCCTGAGGGGAATTATTTTCCCCGGGCCTTCTGTGTGAAACTAATGTAAAAAAAAAGCAAATGAAAAGTGCCCCTTACATGGCCTATAACATTGGAAGTTCACGGGTTTAAACTAAATTTTTTGAATATTTAACTGGAGCTAGTTCTTAACATATAACTAACATATAGATACTAACAGGCTAACTGCCACTTTACTAGATTTACATAGCTTTTAAAAGTGGAAAGTACAAATTCTTTAGGCAATTTTTTTTTTTTTTACAGTGAACAAGAATCTCAACTGCTCCCGTCTGGAGCCAGTGAGACTATGGCATCCCCAATTGGGGTATGATGTGAGGCTGAAGGTAGTGGGGAGGGGAAGGAGGCGGGGAAGAGGAAGGTTGGGAAATACGCGATTTTGGCCCTTGGAACTTACTGGAGTAATCAGTAAGGCCCTAAGGCTGAAAAGTTTGGAGACCGTTGGCCTAAGATGCCGATTTCCTTCCTTGATGAGAAGATGGAAAGATGTCTGGGAAGTCGTAGCTGAATACCCAATAATAGTGAAATGTATTAAGAGGGCTGGATTAAGAGGACTGGATTACGTTAAGGGATATAAGGTAAACTTGGCACAATGGGCCTGTTGTCTTAATGCTTGCAGGAGCAACGCAGACCATCTCCTTATCAATGATAATAAATTTACAGATCATTTCTAAAACAATATTTTGATTTAGCACAGCCACTGGAATGCTTTTTGCCACAATATAGAGCCATTTAAAGTTTCATGGATTGTCTAGCTGCCAGTTTTGGCAAATTTTCTCTAGATACATTGAACATTTTTTTGTATTATTTTCAAACACGTCCGCAGTTCAATTTTGACGTTTTTTTACAACGTGAAAGGTGCTACTTATATTCATATTCAACAGATGGCAGTGTGTCCTAGTTATTTACGAATTATCTTTTTTTTTAAATCGTATTTTATATAGATTTGTTTAAAATGATCAAATGTCCAAATAAATAAAAAAATAAAAGCATTATTCAGTCCATTTACTTGATAGCTAAGGGGATGGGGTGAAAAAAAAATTGGACCAATAAACCTCCTGGCAACATCCAGAATCATAACCTGCAAGCTTTTTTCTGAGTTCAAAACTATGCACAGATTGCGGCACTCATATTTTTCACACTCAACTCCATTCAGCGTCTGCACTAAAATGGGGGCTTAAATAATCGGCGATATGTGAATGCAGTGCGGTGCAGATCACCGAACATGTGGTCAACGAATACCCGCTCCATTCATTCACAGGCGGGATTGATGAGGTCCAACAGGGGACGCCTAAGACCCTTAACTGACTTGCTAACCTAGAAGTCCCTCACTGACCACCCCAACATACAGGATGAAGAATTAAGCACATAAAATTAACATGGGGATGATGTCTAAGTAACTAAAAAGAAAAATGCATTATAATAACGAAACACGGACACGGGACAAGAAATTCAAAGTAAATTAGACTGCCGACAAAAAAAAATCAAGCACCCAGAAATCTCTGATGTACCAGGCTGTCCAACTGTAAAACAACATCCCGAATGAAATTACTGATGAGATAGAAAATATAAATAAGTTTAAAAATATTTAATTATTTCTGTTTATTTTTTTTTTAATAACTAAAAAAAAAAAATATTAAAAAAAATATTTAAAATCAGTATGTTTTTTTCCATATTTTTATTTTACATATATAATAGTCGAAAAAAACCTTTTTCATTTACTCTAACTATGAAATACTAACTTTATATTTTATATGTTTTTTTTTTAAAGTCTATTTTATACTTTGTGTACTTAGAAATATAGTATTTTGTTTTTAATATTACCCACACTCAGGCAGTGCCTTAGTGGGTTTTCATTTCTTGTTTATACTATATGTTATTATGTTTTATGTTATAATATACTATAAATTTGCTATTATACATTATATGTACAAAGAAATGAGAATAAATAAAGTTTAAAAAAAAAAAAAAAAAAAAAACTTAAGATTAATAAATAAATACCAGTACCTAATGCTAAATTGGACAAACATGTAGGTATTTTATGTCTTCGTTGATTTCGACGTAAGTGTCGTTATGTAAGTACCTATTCTTGTATATCATAGGGTTTCCCTCTTAAATATTCTCTATAGGAAAATAATTACTGGCTGTGGATTTGTGTTGTTTTCGTCGAATCGATTTTTTGCACCTACCATAATGGCAGTCACATATTTCAGCTGGATGACAGACATGCCGTGTGATTATGTTTAGGATATATTTTTGAAAATTTGAAAGATATTCTACTTTGAACATTATGCTTAGTTTCGAATTATAGATTGACTTTCAGTTTATTTCGGTTTCCAGAAAATCCATTCCAGAAGTTTTAGTATTATCAAAGATGGAGGGTAATATAGAGTTTTGTGTGATGTCTAAAGTGGCATACATTAATTACGTGAGCTCAAGAGGGGGGGGGGGGGGGGGTTCAGCAAAATCTCACGTTACTTGAGGAGAATATACAAGTAACCGAGAACAATTTTTTTTTAATTGATTCTATTTAAAAAAAAAAGTTTTTCTCATATTTTTGTATTAGCTCCACACAGGTGGTCCTGAAGAAAATAATTCCCCTCAAGACCTATGTCTTTAAGGGGCGTGCTGAGTAGAGGCTCTTTTTATGGAAAGTAAGGAGTGAGCCTGGATCTTGATGAGGCTCATGTTGTAGGAGGTATGAAACACAGAGGCTGCCAAATCTTTCCCCAGCCGAGCTGTTGACCGCAAGAACGAGACGTAGAAACGACCCGTTCTCATGTGACAAATGTTAACCGTGTACAAATGTTGGACTCGCGTTTGGCGTGTTTCTCGACTGTGCAACGGTGCCGAAGAAATCAATGACGCTAGTTCCTTAGATAATCTTCCATTGAAATACCGGTAGAATAAGTGAAGCATTCCCTTCCAGTGCTCTAAAGATTGCAATCCGTTTTTTTTTCAAGATATGAAAATCTACCAAAAGGACGGCCCGTTTCTGGGTAGTCGAGGGTTTTTTCAGGTATATTGGGGGGGCTTCCGACCAAAGGTGGCTAAAATGGCTGTAGAATTAAGAATAACTATCGTGAATATGCATTTTTTTCTGCATAACTTGATTTTCCGAGTTTTTCGCCAATTTATTACAGTCAGTTAATAATTCAGTACTTTTTTTTAATTTTAGGGGCCCTTAATAAATTTAAGATGTGAGTAAGACATCCTAATTAAATTCGTCCATGCCGTCATACTCGTCACAATAGTCAGGCTCGATATTTTGGTGTGAGTCACGTCAAACAAAAGGAAAGCTCTTTTGGACTGCTTATTGAACTTTAAAATTGTTGACCCTAGCTAAATTCTTTTGAAATTCGTAACTCATGGAACCTCTCACGAGGACAACAATGCTTTGAGAGTCATTTTCGAGTCTCGCCGCGCGCCAAGAGTTGCCAAATGGAGTACCTACCTACTGTCATGAGCGTCTCGAACAATCGTCCATTAAACAAGCCATAATTGATAAACGCAACCGTAAATAATTGCCGGTGCTACGGCATTTAATATTCGAGATTCATCAAAATAATGGTTATTTTATTCAAAATAATAATGACTGCCATTCAACCGTCCGCCATTTTTGTTTTTGGAAAAACTTTCTGGTTCGCGCGTTTGCCCATTGCATTCCAAATACCGCAGAATTTTCCCGCTATTATTTTATGAATCAATAGTAATGGATCTTTGCTTAGCTTGAAAACATTACACGAAATCCGAGAACAACTAGTTAGGTATGGTGACAATAGATATTACCTGCACGCTACAAGTGAGATTTAATTAATTTATTTTCCCGTTCGCACGATAGGTTCTTATTAAGCAGTATGTTTTGCCTAATGCGTTACACGAAAACGTAAATTTAAAAAAATATGTGAGTGTGTGTGCTCATTGTAAAACCAATAGTTTCTGCTAGATTGTATAAGTTACCGATACCCATAACCTTTGCATTTTAAACATGAATCAGTTACGTGGTGCATATCTGTTATTTAATATTAAATTCACATTTTTCTCATGTCTTCGGTCTTTCCATAATTCGCCGTACTCTTCGTTAAATTGTGTCAATACGTGTTCAACAAGGAAATATTATAGTAAAATGTACTATGAGACAAAACAAATGAATGAAAAGGTTTTTAGAACCCCACACATTTGATTACGTTGCTACGCAGAGTAAAAAACCAACATCAAGTTTTTCAAACTGATTTCTCGCAATGATTCAACGAGTCCAAATCATGGGCGAAACCGGCCATCATAAGAAGTATTCTATAAAGCTTGGTTCGCAAAATAGGTCTATAACCAGTCGAGCCCTAGCCACCATGCAATCTTAGTCCGAATATAATAAGTTAAATCGAAAACAATTTTAATGCTAGAGATTATAAATGCCAGGTATGTTGAAGTAATTTTTAATTCAGTCCTGCGGTGTCGATAAAGACTTTTTTCATTAAATCAATCCTGAAATTAATAATTTTAAAAAATCAATAACGATTGTATGATATAGTGAGTTGGCAACGTTTGGAGCTTTTCAATTGAGATATCATTCTCAAAGGGTTGCAAAACTTGGGTTTAAGTAATTGAAACGTAAACTATTTTAAATATTAACAATTTCGTTATTTATTTAAGCTGTGCGGGGAGAGGATGCAATGGACGGAGGCCGCTGAAGTAGCCCGAAAAGGTGCCTGTGTATCTAATACCTTCGATCGATCGAGGTGTTATCGATAATATCGGCAACTTGTCATTATTCCCGAGTATTACTGCAGGTCGCCATCGAACGAACAACGACTAAATGTTCTAAATTTATACGGTGTGAACTGTTTTTTTGTAGGTTAGCGTTTGCAGTTGTGCTCGAGAGCGATGGCAAGCTATCGATAAATAATTTATCGATCGACCGTGCTAGATACCCCGGAGAATCTTCCCTTGAGAGGGAGGATTAAATATGAGACAGGATCAGGATTATTTAATGTTAAAAAAAACTATAGGATTTTCACATATTTGTGAATATCGCCTTGCACCGCAGTGGGAGGGATGGATTCATACGTCCGTCACTCCTGGACACACTGACTCCCAGATGCCTACCCACCCTCATGCCCTTTTCCTTCCCAGAACTCTACTTCCTTTCCTAAAAAGAGCCTTCACACAGCATCCCCAAAGATGACATAGGCCGTGAGGGGAATTATTTTCCTCAGGGCCTCCTGTATAGAGCTAATGTAAAAAATATATTTATTAGCGATCCGGATGTCGAGGGCTCAAATCCCGGCGTTCGCAAGAAAGTTTTATTTGATTGATTTGTAATAATATAGGGTATATTTGCGACACGTTCCAGAGTGGAAGATACTTTTATTAGCGCCTTGGTATATAATATCACCATCCAGAATTGAAACGTTGCTTGGAATAATACGGGCATGTGCCTAGCTTGGTAGTCGAATCACCTGTAAAAACTGAATAAAAAGAAATATGATGAATAAAGAAAGAAAGTAAAATAGCTTTAGCCGCGTTTGGTGACTAGATCTGAATAGCCAGGTACTTCCCCACCTTACTCCTTCCCATCTACACTAATTGGGGATGCCATAGTCCCACTGCCTCCAGGCGGTTGGGAGCATTTGGGACTAAAAAAAAATTTAAAGGTAGCCATGCTAGAATTTTTCACATTTTTCAACACTATCAATATTTGAGTGCTCAACTTTTGGAAACTCTTACTGATCCAAAGACGAAAAAAGCTTTGATGTGTTGCCCTATTGCATAAGGAGTAAAGTACCTCGACAAGTGACATTATAAAGAATACATCCACGTGACACGAGCCACCTTCAAGCAGCCCGTAAAGAGTAAGGTAACTTGTCATTATCATTGCACCATGTTCCTCCGTACTCTCGCATACCCGGCGAGAAGTTGCTGCATCGTGACTATCAAACAAAACAACGTAATGTGCAATTACGTAAATCGTAAAGGCCTCATCATCGTCAGACGCGTTTACGATACGCTTCCGCCGCTTAAGTTAGGAGTTAAGTTAAACCAGAGTTTCCCAAATATATTTGATCAAAATTTCATTTCCAAAGCTTCAAGTAGACTCAATTTACACTGACTGCGTTCACACGGTTCAGTTCGTCAAGGTTTGTCACGCTATTCTTGTAGAAAAACTGATTAAAGCTGGAATTCGTGGAAATATGTTGCATTGGTTTATAAAATATCTTTCAAACATACCATTTTTAACTAAATGGGGAATCGTCATATGCTTTTTTCTGTATCTAGTGGTGTACCGCAAGGTACCCACATTGGACCTGTTCTATTTATTATCTTTTTTGTGAACGACATTTGTAATTTTTTTAAAGACGTCGATGTCGTCGACTATTATGCTCTCTCAAAAAACTTATTAATATTGGTTGAGTGGTATAGCGATAATAAACTCTACTTTTATCCTTAATGTTAATAAATGCATAACTATGAGATTTTTATAAATAAAAAATCCGTATTTTTTTTTCAATTACACAGTTCATAAATCACTCTCGAATCTGTTTCAAATTTTTGTCGTCCCATTTTCGTAGTTATATTTTTTTCGGCACTCATACGGGCACTCCGCTTATACTGACGGCCGGCGTAGTCCGGCGGTAAGGCTCTTGACTCGCACACCGAAGGTTGCGGGATCGAATCCCAGCGTGGAAAACAAATTTTATTTGATTAATTTGTGTAATTTCACAATTTATTAATTAAAAATAATATATGGTATATTTGCAACACGTTCAATAGTTGAAGATACTCTCAGTATCTCCATGGTGTAAGACCACCATTCAGAATTGAAACGTTGCTTGAAATGGCATTAGCCGTGTTTTGTGACCAGATCTGAACAGCCAGGTACTTCCCCACCTCCCTCTTCCCTATCTCCTTCCCCTCCCCACTACCTTCAGCCACACAACATACCCAATTGGGGATGCCATAGTATCATTGGTTTCAGACGCGAGCAGTTGGGACTCTTGTGCGGTATTCATATAAATAAAAACTTCATAGCTATTTTGACCATTGATAAAGATGGCAATGTTTTCAAAACACAATTTATTGAAAAATCCATTTAACCAATTTTTTTGTTTTCTATAACTTTCATTTAGCTTTTATCGACGTACCTACAATGCGCAGGAGGCGAGTTATTGGCGTAAAACCAACATTGGTGACCAAACACCATTAATACTTATCTCGAATAACCCTACTTTTGTTGTTAGGATTTTAAATTATATAAATGATTTTAAATAGTTTAAAATTCAAAATTAATAGATTACTAAGTTTTAACCACGTTTTTGTTTATAAAAAACTGACGTGTTTCTTGAGCAATGCTCACTTCCTCAGAGTTTACTTAAAACTCTAAATGATAAATGTTGTTAAAACTAAGTCATCTATTAATTTTGAATTAAAATGGTGCCTCAAATTAGTTTGGTGTGTTTGAAGAAGTTTAAAATTGTTTCAATTTTTCATTAAAATTATAAACCAGAAGGACTCTCTCGGAACATCACCTTGCACCGCAGTGGGAGGGAAGGATTCACACGTCCTTCACTCATCGACACACTTTTTCCAGATTATTTTTATGTGGAAGATATTTTTTTATGAGAAACATCTTTTGGCGCGCTGTTTCTATTATTTTATTATCAATAATATTTACTTACGTTTTCATTTCCTTCAATAAAAATCAATTTTAATATTTTACATTTGCCAGACGTTACGTGACAACTTTTCTTTATGTAGTCTGGCATATAAATATCTGTAAAACACATTTTTTTATTATTTACGTACCTTGGTATTTTTGTATCTTTTTTTATTATGTAAGTGGGTGATTTTGTAATTTTTTTATTATTTACCTACGTAGGTAGTTTTGTATTTTTTTTTATTGTTTTTCATGTTTCTGCATTAGTTCGTTAGTTTAAACTTTTTTTCCTTTTTATATTGGTTTTCACTGTAGGTACAGCTTCTTTTGTTTTAGTTTTATATTAACGAGAAATCCTTTCCGAAACACTAGCACCAGCTTAAATTAGGAAAATAAATGACGTAGTTGCATAAAATTGTGTACTAAAAAATCTGTCGATCATGTAAAGTTATGTAGAAAAAAAACTACCTAAAGAGTAATATAATGTTTCAGGGGAATCACTCTTGCGACAGTGGGTGACTATAGTATATTATAATAAAACTTTATATTTTAGTTACGTAATTTATACAGCACCTTCTTATTTTCAAGCCTCAACCTTGCTGTCCTACTTTGTGGCCACCATCCCCCTGAATCTCTTCAGCGCCTTCAAGTGAAGAAAATATCGCCAGATTTGGGAATCACCGGCATAAACAAATTTAAACACTTCGTTCTCTCTAATAATCTGTTTATTACAATGGTTTATTAGTTTTGTATCTCTACATTTGCTCCACATCATGACGCGGTTGAAAAAAATGATGGAACAGTAATATTTTACTTTTAAATAATCTATCTGTTGAACAAAGTCAACAAGGAAGAGTGGAAATAATTTTACTTTGCGTGGAATGTACGCGCTTAGAACGTACGAGGTTCGAGGTAAGGCTCTTTTCGTTGTTTGGTATGATAATAAACATTATGTTGTAAGTTATTAACGATTCTGAAATCCGCATTAGATACCTACTGTTTGTGGGCTCAGAATTACCAACAACTCGTAATTATGCTATTATAGCATGTGGATAATTTCATTTGGCATAAATTATCTGAGTTACGAATCAAATTTTGTGAATACTTCACAGTAGTCCCAGATTCGTATTCCAAAGAGCTCATCAATTCTTGGATTGTAAGTAGTTTACAAATTCTTGTTGAAATTACTGTTTTTTTTGTTGACCTTTATTATTAGTCGATATCTAATCATCATTTACTGCTTTGTGGTATTGTCTACGAACCGGGTGATATGATAATTATCGCTGGCAAATTTGGAGCCGGATTAAATATGAACAGAATAATTTATTCTAGTTCAAGTCGGAATACTAAGTTCGTATTAGTTTGAAAATTACCCGTACAGCTTGGGTTGTTGCTTTCTTCGATTACATCAGAGCTCCGCAACCGGTGTGCCATGTCCCTTCTCATAAACATCCACATAATAAGTTATGTGCACAAAACAATAATATTTCTCAAAACCGGACTAATCCGAGGATCTTTACCGTTTTACACTGAGGTATTTTGCCTAAACTGAAGAAAAGATTCGACTAGAGACTAGATTGAATCATAATACCTACTTAGCAACTAACACGAATGGTTGCATTCGTAACGTTAAAATGGTTTTTTGAGTGCGATTCATGTATACACGAATAACTGCAATAAAAATACTTATTATTTTTCCAGTTTAATTGGTCACTTAGTACAACCTTTGTGTTTAAGGTTATCTACATTATGAACATTAGACACTATGATGGTTTTTTTCGCAGTGCGTCCGAATGTGCCTTTTCAAAAACGACTATTTCGAACATTTATCATGTGAACTTCAGTTACAAAAACTCAGTTCAGATACAAAATACATAAAATTACTAAACAAACATACATTTGCTATAAAAATACATTTTTAATTATTTACGGTAAGTTTTAGACTGTCTGAGGTTGTTATGTTGTCATATTTTCTTTTTTTTTACAATCATATCGATTTTATATTTTAACTGGTTTCATCACTGGGATTTTAATATAAGTAATAATAATAATTTTAAAAAAATAATTGGATATTTTGTAGAGCGCCGTTTTGTTAAAAATCACCTCAAGGGCGCTGTACAATTTTTAGGCTCTATCAAAATTTATTATTTACAAATGGGTACAGAAATACTTTCCTGGAGGGTCACTTCCGATAAACACATTTTAACACATTTATAACAGTCGCCTCGAGTCGCCAACAGCTGACATAAATGCTACGAGTAAAATGCAAAATATATGGAGTGACATAAGCATAACGAAGACCACCGGGCATTGATTTTCCACATATATCTGTACGGTGTGGAAACATTGAAACTTAGAGCCAGCGAAAGAAAACCCCTAGACGTCCTCGAACTGTGTGCTACAGAAAAATGTTCAGGATTCCATTGACAGCCAGACTCACAAATTTAATATGTCAATTCAGGAAGAGCTAGGCATCTACAATAGGCTTTTAACTATCTGCCTACAACATATCTTAAGATACTTTGGATTTGTTGCTCGCCCAACCGAGGACTCCAACACGGAAAAACATTGGCGAAGTTGAAGACAAAAGAAGCAGGGGAAGGTCACTAATACGCTGGAGTGATCAATTATCACTGGCGTCTGGCACTAGGATACAGTTGGCCCTCCACACAGTGCAGGACCGCGAGCATTGGAGGAGCCTTGTCTACCATAGAAATTGGAGCAGGGGGCATGATCTTCAGCAATGAGGGGCTGACTTGAGAAGAAGAATAGTCGCCATGAGCAGTGTATTATTTTATTAAACCAAATACAGTTGCCTTTGAAAAAAAACAAAAAACGTGAAGCTTTTTATGACCGGTGACGTAAAACACGACAACCACAGATTTGGTGCGATTTTGAGAGACCCGAAATACGTTAAAAACTGTTTTAACTATGACACTAAAAAAATATTGGTTTTTAAGTTAGAAGGTTCCTTACAGTTGTTGTAATATCCCGCGATGTTTTCATCTCATGGGATACATAATGCAAAAAGAATAAAGAGACGCAAATAGGTATATATTTTTATATAAACGGTGTTTGGGTGCACAAACTTCGGGAAGTGATTCTACATGATGGTTCAAAAAAATAAATAACTTTTTCGCAATTCAATATTTTTTCCTTTACAAAAAAATATTTATTCCTAGGAGAATATTACTTTTTCCATACAAACAATGGGGTATTTCCACGTATTTTTGTATTGCTTAAAAAAATTAAGCAAAAAATTACGATGATTATGGCATTTTTATTTTATTTTTATGTTGACGAATAAATTTTCTACAGCGAGTTAAAGTTTCCCATCTTTGAATCACCGCTAAAACGAAATTTTGGGGCGTGGCTATCGTGTGACGTCGTGAGTGCGGACGCTGCCTGCCAGTGTTTATTTGTGCTGGTTTACCCGGCGTAGCTTGTGTCGTCCCAAACCCATTTGAAAAAACGGGCCGTTTTGATTTTGTCAGTTTTTGAGCGTTTTTAAAATCAATAATATTGAATGAAAACATAAAAAACAAACATTTTTAGTAGGATGATTAAAATAAGAAAAATGATCTTTAAATATTCCGTACATTTTCAACAGAATCCCTCGTTTGTGGAAATACCCCATTCAACTTTTTTACCCTAAAACTACCCCTACTCTTAACTACCTTAAAACGTTGGAATTTCTAAAAAGTTATCTATATTTTTTTACTTGTTCTTAGTATCTACCGTGTAGCATCCTGTATTACAGCGCCCTTGAGGTGATTTTTCACAAAAACGCCGCTATATAAATTGTCCAAATATTATTATTATTATATACGAGTATTTTTTTTCTCAAACTGTAAATATAAATTATCAACAGAAATATAAAAATTGGTACAATTAATCTATTTTACAGTTGCATTATAATGAATTTTCCCCACTGTGAATAGAGTATTTACAGGATGTAAAAGGACGTAACCGAGGGATTTTAGCCAGCGATTCCTGAGCATATTTGGAGTAAAAGTAGATATCATTTTGGTGTCCGATGATATTTTTTTTCTATTAAAAACAAAAAATATATTTTTCAATTACATGACGCTACGTTCCCATCGCTATGGGATATATCCCGTCGTGATGTGTTTGAGCGGTACGCGTTGTTTAGTGTGGTAGTATGCTGTTAGAACGAGACGCAACGCTTATCAAGTGTCCGCTAGTAGGCACTACTCTTCTTACTAGTCGTGTGATGGAAAAATATTTGTAATGTCTTTAATAGAAAAAAAATGTCATCGGACAGCAAAATGACATCTACATTTATTACTCCAAATATGCTCAGGAATCGCTGGTTAAAATCCCTCGGGTACGTCCTGTTACACCCTGTATATATTTTTTGTATAATAAATATTATTACTATAAATGGTTTTTTCTATGCCTGTCTTACTACCGTTCCCGTGCCGAGTTTTTGAGATTTTTATTTTTACTATAGTTCCACACAGGAGGCCCTGAGAAAAATATTTTTCGTCAGGGCCTATGTCATCTTTAGAGATGCTGAGCGGAGGGTCTTTTAAAGGAAAGGAAGGAGAGGAAGTTCTGGGAAGGATGAGGTATAAGGGGTGGGTAGGAATCTGGGGTCAGTGGGTCCAGAAGTGACAAACCTCACCCCATAAACCCGGGCACCCCTGCTAAGTCACCAAACGTTTTTCACAAAAAAAATGGTCCCGGTTTCTTAAAAAAATGGTCAGCCTGGGTTTAGTCCTCTTGTGTAATTAATAAATGTTTAATAAAGGGAAACAAACAAATGTGTCATTTTTAAATCAAATTCTAGTCGTATTGACTTTTTTCCATAAAAAAAGGATAAATCAATTTTGAAAGATTGTTCTTTTATCTCATTAAGGTATTTTTTAAATTTTGAAAAAACATCTCGTAATAAGGTTATACATGGCAGATTACTTCGCCTTAGTTCTTATTTGCCCAACAGACCATTTCAGTTTTTGTTCAATCTCCACTTTAAACTTAAAAATAAAGTATAAAAAAGAGAGTTAATTACTTAACTAAGAATTAATAAAACTAATGAGACCTTTACATTTACGGAAATAGCTTTATCTTTCAATTATCATAATGTTTCATTGAATTATTTAAAGAAAACCTTCTCCTCCTGTAAATTTTTCAAATGGTCTGTTGGACAAATATGAACTAAGGCGACGTTTAGTTAAATTTTGTATTATACAACACGCATTTCAAATTGAACAATCATACAATAAAATAAATCAATACATTATCTAGGAAAGCTACGTTCAAATAAAATCTTTTAAAAAAAGATCCGATCACGTGTTTTGTGACGATAAAACTTCAGTTTGTCTATTTATTTACGGTCTTACGAACTAACATATATCTTTTTTTAACATTTTTATTTTGGTTAGACGTTATTGAAAAATTGTAAATACTTATGATCAAAAAATAATTTCATAAAGTACATAATGTTAATAGTTTTATCATCACACGTTTGAGCATTTTTGAAAATAGGAATATATCAAATCAAATTCTTACTGAAATAAAATTAATATTGAGTTATTATTTAAAAATGCTGGTACGGAGAATAGTTAATCTTTCTCATCGGGACCGCCCTGTACAGTTGCAAGGGTACAATCGCAACACCGTCTTTCGACGAAATTTGAATTCTCGGCCGCTGGTTAATCATAATCGACCTTACGTATCCAAGTTTTACACTCTTTTTACTTTTGGTGTACTGCGGAATTCTGGGAAGAGCTTTGATGTGCCGCGGGTGTTAAAGGGTGACAGAGCACTGGATACGTGGTGGTAATATTTTCTGTTAAATTATCAAATATGTATATCGTAATGTTCTAAGCAATAACGATCGCTACTAATTTGGTAGTTTCCAGTCGATTGTCACAACCTTGAACTGTTTCCGCCCTATTATCCGGTCTTTGGAGATTCCAAGTCCGGGAGGATGTCTGCATTAAAATGTACTTTTGTTTGCATAAGTCGCAAAGTGCAACATTTTTTTTATTGATGACGTACTGATGCCGAGACGACCTGTGAAAAAGCGGCTTAACTCTTCGTCTTTTATAAAACCCTCTTCCGCCTAATAATATTACATAGATTTCCACCGTTTTTTTTTTAGTGGATATTTATTACGCATAATTTTTTTTTTTTTTATTCTTCGCGGAGACAGCTTACGATTAGTTTCCGTGAGCACTTAGGCCATAGTCCCATTGTGCTATCTCCCATTTTACCTCAATCCTTTAATAACAACCCAATCCCTTTAACAAAGTTCACCAGAGTTGTTATAGGAAATGAAGCTACATCTTCTGGTTCGACAATATGTCGTCCCAGGTCTCATTTCCCCTCTTCACTCGTCCTTGGTTCCCTGAAGGCACCACGAGGGAAGAGGGTTTCATATCTTCTCTCCACTCCTTAGTTCCCCGAAGGCTCCACGATGGAGAGTCCACCTCCCCTTGGTTCCCTAAAGGCCCCACAAGGGATGAGTCCACCCCACCTTGGTTCTCCGAGGGCCCCAGGAGGGAAGAGGACTTCATCTATCCTCTTCATTCCTCCTTGGTTCCACAAAGGCCCCAATAGGGAAAAAGACTTCATCTCTCCATTTCACTCCTCCTTGGTTCCACAAAGGCCCCAATAGGAAATAGTTCACAGAGATGGTATCATTTCTTCCCCTCGCTCCTACATTGTTTCCTAAAGGCCCCATATGGGAAGAGGACATCGTCTCTCCACCTCACTCCTCCTTGGTTCCTCGAAGGTCCCACGCTGGAAGAGTGCCCTTCTCCTTGGTTTTCTGAAAGTCCCTATTATGCATAATAACATAGTTTACCATTTGGTTACGACTAAAATGTTTTATATCTATAGAAAAAGTTAAAAATTTTTGCTCGAAATATTTTCTAATTTATTTCGGTACGCAAATGCAAAACATTTCAGTCGCACGGAAAGAAATTTCAGTACACTACCTTCCATTATTTTATGAATAGAAAACTAACTCTTTTCTTTCTTAAACGTTTTGCTTTCCTAACCGCACTAAATATTGCTAATAAAACCATTGTTACGGGGCAAATGAACTTGAAAGTTCGTTTTTCCGCAATTTTATATGTGACTTGCATTATTTTATCTTTTTCGCCACATTTTCTTTCGTTAAAAGAACATGATTTACTTATTATATCTAAGTATATATATCTTTACTTATTTCACTATGTTATTTTTATTTATTGTAGACGTGACTGATAACTGAATAATATAAAATAGTGTGAGTCATAGTCCCTAGGATACGTTATCTAAATCACTTTCAATTTTTTTGTTAATGGAGTGTACACATACATAATAGTATAATAGTCCAGAATAAGCCATACATCACAATCCGTGTTTGCATGATACGGTGTTAACTTGGTTTAGTAGGTTTATCAGGCTTGTCAGAAACACGTCATATTTATTTTACATCTTAAAGTCTTAAACTGACCCATAACATCTGCAAACAATAATACCACATTTTCGCATCTTTAATATCTCATTCATAAATATTATAACTCTATATACTCGTATATAATACAGCAAAAAAAGTAGTATTTTGAAAATTTAAAAAAATCTTTGTTAACAGGACTTCAATGATTTTATATCCAACTCGTTTTGGACCCAACCGTTCCTTCGTAATGGCAGTATATAATATTTCTATA
This sequence comes from Limnephilus lunatus, assembly GCA_917563855.2. NCBI lineage: Eukaryota > Metazoa > Arthropoda > Insecta > Trichoptera > Limnephilidae > Limnephilus > Limnephilus lunatus. The sequence continues at coordinate 79,059,643 of OU830597.1, read as the reverse complement.
AAATAAATTACGTTTTTGTAATTGAATTGAATTGAAAGCATTCAAAATATTTTGAATAATCAGTAATTGTGTGTTAAAACTTTGTTAAAAATGGAATCATTAAATTAAATTATTAAATAAAAATCGATACATTATTAAGGGAAATCATAAAATCATTAAATAGAAATCGTTAAATCATTAAATTATTTAATTAAAATCGTTAAACAAGTATTAGGATAGACAAATATAGGCAAGGGATGGGAAAATTATATTTAACCATTAAGTGGAAATCGTTAAATAATTAAATGTCAATCGTGAAATCATTAAATGCAAATCGTTAAATCATTAAATTGAATGTTTTAAATGGAAATTGTCAAATCATTAAATGGAAATAGATAAATCATTAAATAGAAATCGTAACATCACTAAATGGAAATCGTTAAAATTATTAAATTGAAATCGTTAAATCATTAAATGGAAATCGTTAAATCATTAAATGGAAATCATTATTAAATTGATATCGTTAAATTTTTAAATGGAAATCATTAAAAAGAAATTATTAAATATAAATCATTAAACAAGTAATAGCACAGACAGAAATATGCAGGGGATGGGGAAATTAGATGCGAGTTTACATCAGGATTAAACTTATTAAATATTTCTCCATTCCCGAACACCGGAAATTATATTAAAGCTGTGCATAATCATGTTTGTAGTTAGTTGTAAGATGAAGTGGAATGGGGAAGAGATTTATGCAACGTCATGACTAACATGATTGCAAGTAAATCATAAGTGCTATGATGACACGCCATATTACAAGCATCACAAATATTGCGTTAGAATTGATTACCTCGATTTTTTTTTTAAAAGTAGGTTTCCAAAATAATACATATTTTTCAAAATGTATTTTTTTTTTTTTAAACTTGAACAATAACATGTCTAAAACATAATATAATAATTAAGTTAAAACCATAGTCATACGAATTGATAGAATTGCTCTAACGTCAAATCTGGGTTTCATTTTGACGAGCTGGAGGTAAAGCACTTATTTGTATAGCACCATATTTTTGGAACCAAGCGGGTATCGCGAGTGTTTTTAATAAACTATGACAACAGTCGTGAGTTGACCGCCGAAGAGCGCATATTGAAATAACCAGACCCTTCCGAGAAAAGTGAAGTTCGCTAAATGAAGGTAATGGTTTGCAGCGCAGTCCATTGTGGAACTTTTCTGCGCAATATCAGGAATTCAAAATTACGTCCATAAAAGCGCATTTATTAAAAATTAGCGCATTTAAGGGACGATTACCGCATCTAATACCATGGCCAAATGCAGCAATTAGCGCCATCTATTGGTTCATCTGTTAATTAAGAACACTAATGAAAATAGTGATAATATATTATTTTTGCTAAGGTGGCTTTCTTATATAATCTTGGATGTTTATTTAGGGGAAAAGTAAGGACATTTTACGTATCCAGCAATTGGCTTGTAACATTCATAAACGAAACGGTTATTTGGAAAATTTATTGTAACAATGAAGCCAACCAACAACGGCTACAAACAGCAGCTTTGCCATTCTTTCGAATAATTTGCACGCATGACGTTGTCGGTGATAATTTTTTTTTTAATTTTACATCAATGAATTCGCTATTTTTCATACTGCCTACCTGATCAAACACTCTGTGCATGCCACTGGTTGCAACCCATAGCATAAAGAATAATACGAGAAGAGTCCTGTATGTAAGTACCTCATACTTCAATTATATGGATAATTTTGGCCCGAATCTCCGTATAAAACCGTGTTTCACTATTTTTACGAAATTCAAATGGGATGGCGATATACAATTTCAGACAAGTATAATAGAGACCGCTTGGTAAATTGTCTAGAACAAAAAGGCACTAAGGCAGTGGCACATTTGTTTCTATTCAAATTTGTGCGGAAGGCACTTCTAGTGTTACATATATTCTTTATTCTATGTTACAACCATGTTATAAACCAATAAACAATTTTCACACTAAGCCAACTAATTCAATTACATTGTAACAAAATATTTGTCGCTAATCAATTATAATCATTCTGGTAAAATATTCAACCACCGAGGTGCGTAGCGAATTTACTTATTCCAAAATATTTGTAAACTTACTATTGTAAACAAATTAATACTTTGAACAATTTACTATTGTAAACAAACTATTTGCGTACTTGCGGTTATTGTCATCATTATATAGTCTAAAATGAAGTCAATTTTTATAAGAAAAGCTTTCTTTTTTTTTTTCTTTTTTTAAGGTTATTCCCATCAGTGAAATATATCATATTGAAAAAGGTTAACAATAATAATCTAAATGAAAATATGAAAGAGAACAAGACACAGAAAAACAGAAAAAGACAATGGTCGCAACTGTGACTGTCGTCAACTGTCGTCCCAGTTGCAACCATTGTCTTTTTCTGTTTTTCTGTGTCTTGTTCTCTTTCGCTCAAAATGGATGTGCGCTTAGATCTTTTAAACTGTTTTTTCATGCGGTTTTCACCAATATATAGAGTGATTCATTAGGAAGATTTATATGTATTACATGTTTATTATAGTAGAGAAAAGCCGAGATATTCAAACATTCAATTTAGGCAGCGGTGGATTTTATAAAGGTTGGGTAATGGCGTTGTGTTTCGTTAGCCACAGCAACGTGTGGCCGGGTCTGCTAGTAATAAATAATTGTGTTATCCAAATTTAAAATATTTTCAAAAAATTTTTGTTTATTTTTAAAAACATTTAAAGGCACCTTATTTCCAAAATTCAAAATTCTGCTCATTTTCTATACCTGATAATATAATTGACTGAACGTAGCGAAGTCCTGTTTTAACTCGACCGTTTGGCATTTTATCTATCTGTAAAGCCTTACATTGACCAGGTGGCTAAATTAGACTGAGCTTTTCTATATCGAAGAAATTTGAAAAAAGAATTGGAAATGGTTTCTTTGGACAAATTGTGTAATTCTTTATTTGAAATAAAAAAAAGAATCCATAAAGAGTGTTAAATGATTTATTGGTTTCAAATTAAATAGCTAGATATATAAGTACCTACTTACAAATGTAATGATTTCAGAGGAAATTTTTGATCTGAAAATTAGATGCATGTTTTTGCCCCTGCGTCTAAAACACATTATTTACATTGAATTGTTATTACATGTTGAAAATGTACCCCGACGATCAAAAGCCCTATCAACTGGCTTGATAATGTTCGTGGACGGTTTTGCCTACACATTTTGAAACTAGTTCAACAGAATTAATAGTACGCCCAAGGTACAAAAGGTTCATGGCTATTTCGTATCCACAACACTGAATATTTTAACGAATGAGTCACAAGACCTATCACACTCGTAGTTATATGTGACATAATCTTGGCAGCATGTTTATTAATGTTCCTTAAACTACCAAAATTGTTGAAGTCATGGTTCAGTAGTCGTAAACATTGCGTATGGAAATGGAGGCTCTTGACAGTTGACGATCAAATAAATGTGGTACTGGCAACACGGCCAGGGACAATTTTCATAACTTGTGATTGATGAGAAATACCAGACGTGTGGGACTATATTCGGCTGATACAAGCAGACATGCAACATTTGAGAAAGAATAACGGTTTAAGGAAAATGATACAATTCGATGGTGTGTACCTTATTAAAATGATAAGATTTTCACGTCGGAGTGTTGAGAGCGTTGCAATATTAGGTTAATGAACTCGTCAATTTAAAATGGATATTATTTTTTATGTCCTAATTAATATATATTATAAAATAACGTGTACCTACAATGTGCGTGCCGCTAAAACTCAGAAACGAGCCCCGATACGATCAGGTATGGTAGCCATCTATCCCCCATCCATGAAGAAGGTTTTCATTTTCACCTGAAAGGCGTGCTTTTGAAGATATAAGGTCTGGAAGTTTCGCCCTCTAGAAATTTCTAGAATAGTTCAGAACAATGGAGAGTATTCGAGAGCATATCACAATTTTTCATAACATCCCAAAGCATTCTGGAATGTCCGGGAATAGTCTGGCACGTTCGCAAACATCCCGGAACATCCCAGATCATTGTGGAACATTCCTGAATACTCTGGAATTTTGTGGAATGTTCTGGAACATTGTGGACTATTCGAAGCCTTTTTTTGTGGGGTGGGGCTACCCATTGGTAGGGGTATACGGAAGCAAGATCCGTCGTGGGATCGAACGTCAGTTCAATCTTATACCAACTCCCTGAGTAGTTTGCCCGGCTAGTCCATAATAAATTGGATTTTTAGAATGGTAGATACTCTCTGTAACGACCCGATAACATTCAGAATCGAAAGCCTGTCTCGACACAGGTATATCCTAGTGAGACAGGCATACAAATAAAACCATTGTAAATATATTTTCTTATAGATAAATAAATAAAAACGTTGCTCGAAATAGATTTATCCGTGTTTGGTAACAAAATCTTATCAGTCACTTTCCAAAATTCCAAACAATTATCTGCTGATCTCCTTCCTCTCCTCATTCTATGCAGTCTCATAATATACCCCATTTTTGAATGCCATAGTCTTACAGGCTCCGGGCAGTTGAAATTTTTTTACGAATCTCACATTTTGAAAAAAAAAATTCATCTACTCAATGACTCCTTTTTTTACATTAGCTCCACACAGGAGGCCCTGAGGAAAAAACTCCTCTCAGGGACTATGTCATCTTTGGGGATGCTGTGTGGAGGGTCTTTTTAGGAAAGGAAGGAGCGGAAGTTCTAGGATGGAAAGAGGTGTGAGTGGTGGGTAGGAATCTGGGTATCATTATGTCCAGGAGTGATGAACATATGAATCTATCCCTTCCACTGCGTTAAAGCGATGTTCCGAGAGTCCTGCTGGAAAGACCAAAAAGTCTCCCTCAACAAGTCTCCCCCGATACGCCCTACCATTCAGTTGGTGGGCAGACGCATCCACCGCCAAGATCTGGATGAACCTCACCCCATAATCCCGGACACCCCTGCTATGTCACCAAACGTAGCGAACCACTTTGGGGGACCTATTGTAGAGGGGTTAGTTATTCAATAAATGGTTCCCGGGGCGGTGGTCCCTACACCCGCCTCCGAAATTGCGTGAAGGTTTTTTAAACACATACGAGTACCTTGGATATGTCTGACTTTTGGAGCTGGTTATCGACAAACAATCGCATAATGTATCAAAATTCTCATAATTTGATTCACGAATATGTATGTTCTTATGATTATGAAACTATTTTCAATGCATTTATTTAATCAGGATTATTTCATATAAATTTCAAAACAATCCAGTTTTTTTTTAAATCAAAGTATATCTTACTGCTAAAAGATCCTCTTAAATTTAATCACTCTACCCATAAATAACATGCACTGAGATAAATAATTTTCTCGGGGGTTCCTGTTCTGTGGACTTAATGATAAAATAAACATCTCAATGTTATACTTTCATACAGAAAACGGACTTCCATACAGAATCAAAATATTGCTTGAAATAAATTATGTTTAATCAGCAGATTAAAACTGCGAGATACTTATTTCTATACCTTTCTCTTTCACTGTATTTAGCCTCAGATCATTCTGAATTTAAGAGTTCCTAATTTCTACACAGCTTGATTTCTTATATGATATATCGTTTTTGATGCGTTTTGCTTGACTTTATTTGTATCATACCCTCTATAGATATTTTACCGTCGCTGACAAGTGAAAGCCAAAAGTATTCGTACGCGCCGTTACGGAATACCAAACCTTTTTCGGAAATTAGAGCTATCGTTGATTTTTTGTTTATTTTTGTTTGTGAACCTGGCTTTACTTCCTGATTGACGAATTCCATAAATATTTGAAAAATAATTTTATTACCCGTTTTACCGTACAAAATTTTACGACAAAATCGGTTACATAAAATAATTAAAAGCCCAGCACCACAGTATATAATAAAAAAGATACGCAGAAACCTTTTATTATTATTACAAATTTATTACGATTGATGTTTAGTTTTTATAACCGTCACAAAACTTAAATGATGATTAAGAAGTCGACAAGAATAAATAATAATCGGTCGATCTTATAAAATTTGGGTTTCTCGCTTTAACCTGCGCGCGTTGATATCTTTTAGTAAAGAGAGTTTTACCGCTTTTTCTATTTTTGTTTTAGCGTCTAGAAACGATCTCTCCAAACGGTGTCGTAAAAACATCTTAATCTTCATGATTTCTTAATACTACTTAGGTACTTTTTTAATCTTTCATATTTTTAGAGGCACTTTCAATGATCTTCGTTGTTTTTTTTTTTAGATTTATTTTCAAACTATATTTGTCACATTTTTAACGCCTTATTCTTATATATTATTATGTTTTTCTATAGTTTATTTTGTTCGTATCTAACTACCGAGCTCTCATGGAAAAAATTGAATCGCTTTTCAATAATTTAAAATACGATCGCTTCGTGAAACGGAATCGAAGTCGATTCTTCAAAACTAATAAACATACTTTTTATTCAAATGAACTGGTACTTTAAAAATATAACCAGAATAAAAAATTACATCGTTACTTTTAGATCTCATTAATTTATGGGATAATAAAAAACCCAGCCTTTTATTGCATTGTTTCAGCGTTTTGCGTTGTAGTTTTTAACGTTTATTTCCGTTCATAATAAAACACCATTGCGAATTCCGACAGTAAAAAAAAAAGAAAATCAGTATCACGTACATTCATAATAGTTAGTTACCGAATAAGAACTTTGTTAGCATAAAGCAAGAATGACAATATCGCTTTAAAACTTCCAATGTTGCGTTGGTACAGTAGATATACTAAGATATTGAACTTAAGCATAATTTCTTCGACATTTCTTGCGAAGTCATTAAATTTGGCTTCCTTGAAATTGGTTTAATCTATATTTATCGAAATTTTACGTACGATGTTTACAGTTTGCCTTTAGACTTTATTATATTACATCTTTGTTTTGAAATATTTAATTTTCTTTCGCTGGAAACAAGACGATGATCTACTGACTTAATAGATTTATACACAATTTTTTCACAACAAGCTTAAAACCTTCACAAGAGAAATCTTCACATTAAAGTTCCTAATAGACGTTATTTAAGGAGTCATAAAACATTTTATCTTCATTTATTTAATAACAACATTGTCTATTTGATCAAAATCCAATGTCTCGAATGTGTAGATTGTACAATGCCATAGAATGTGACGTTTTGGACATCTTTATAAACAGCCTCGTTTGTTAAAAAAAACATGTGCCAATTTTGTTAGCTATAAGCTTATACGACTAGGCAAATAGAAGTATTTGAACTAATAATTGCTTTATTATGTTTTTTTATTATTTATTTTATTTCCCTGTACTGTATACTTACCACGTTTCATATTTTACTTTTGCTTAGTATTTATTTTATTTATATATTCATATATATATATTACAATGCATTACAAAATTATACTTTTTTTGTCCAACTGGGAAGGATACCCGTTTCAGGACAGCCAAATTGTATATTTAGTTCATAATATTCTTAACAAAGGAATGGTTTCGTTCAAGATATCACAGGAATGAGCTTCTTTCAAGACAACTTTTGAGAACATTAAAAATTGTATTCTGCACGAAGGGATGGTTTCTTTATGTCTTTGAAAGAATCGCAAATGTGATTTTTTTTCAAGGATTATTTTGGAGAACATTAATAATTATTGCATTCAGAGTGAATGAGTTGTTTCTTTAGTCAAATCACAAGTAGAAGATTCCTTCCAGGCCATTTTAGAGAACATTTACAATTGTATAATTAGAATTTACACGTTTATAAAGCAATATATTACATATTCCCAGTGAATTTATGACTTTAATAAAGTACTTTTAATAAAGTACTATAATTTTTAGAATCTCTTAAGTAGTCGAATTTACACATTTATGAGCCAGAATATGATAAATGATTTTTTTTCAGGCTCGTTTTCGAGAACATTAATTTATTTAGTTATTTATTTATTTATTTTATTTTACACCCAGAGGGCTTTTTTCTAGTATTATTTCTGTTATTTCACTAGCAGCATCTCCACCTAGTAACAATTAAACCTTGATTTAGGCATGCTGTGAACATTTTAAATTGGAGTGTTAATATATCGCAATGCCAATTCCATTAATGTAATAATCGTTCATACTCTGTAGACGTTCCAAACAATAAATAAATAAATAATAAAATTAACGACATATTGAAACATCACTCTCTGTTTCATTATTATGTGTGTATTTAGTCATTATTTTGACATTATCTGTAAAGTTTAATGTTGTAAGCGTTTAAAATCCGACAGAGTCTTCTTTCAAGGCTCGGGTAAGAAATTATACGCATACAATATAATAATGATCAAAGGAAAAAATATTTCAGTATTATAATTTTTTGTCACAGTGGCCTTATAATCGTTGCAATATTTAAAAAAAAAATATAATTTTTGGTGCCCTGATAACTTGGTACAAGTAGGTACCATGCAACTTCTTTCTTACAGTGTTATCGACATATTTGTTTTTTTCGTTGCCTTTGTTGCAGTCTGCACATTTCCAATCGACTTTCTTCGCCCATCTTCGCGTAACATGGAAGGACGACCGAGAAGGTCTTTCAGATAGTAAGTATTATAGATTGTGGCCGTTGCAAAAGTCCATTCTCGCGCCGACTTTCGTGCGGGAAACACGCGACCGAAACCAACACACTACCGTTCTTCGTTCTGCCGTCCACCGTACGAGCATCGCCGCTAATATCCCGCTAAACCACTCGCGCTCGCTGCCGTACTATTTAATCATACCAGCGCAGGCACTACCGGCTGTCAACATTCCGCCTAGTAGACGTTACACAACGGATGCCAAAAGAAAACGAAATCGTTCATAATAACAATATGTAGTACGTGTTTGTTTACGTTATTACAAACGGCGATGTACTTCGAAGTGTTCTGAAAATTAATACGCGCGACCGTCAGAATTTAGTGTGAAGCTTTGTTCCACTGACAGGACGTCGCGAAAAGCCGTCCTTACAAGCGAGTGAAAAACTTTTGTTTTGAGTTTAACTAATTAGTTTCTTTTGTGCTTTGAAGATTCTTCCTCACCGGTTTGTATAATTCTCTTTATATCCTAACTTTTTATTTAAGTAGCAGTTTGATGAATGCGCGTGTCTGTATTTTGCTTGGTAAACTTTCTTCCCTCTTGTAAAATGTTGTGGTTGTGTATTTCGCTGTGCATTCTATGTACACTTTCTATTCGAGGTTCACTAAATCTGAGTACACTCGATAATGATCAATATTCTACAATTGCTGTAATTTGAACGTTCCTCGTGAAATGTCGCCACTCTCCGCTCTTATTATCGCCTTACTTGTGTTTTAAATAAATCCAAACGCTGACAGGTGGTTGAAGAGTTCCGCAGTTTAATGCAAACATGATATTATTATTCTGCTTAGAAATCGATGAAATCAAAGTTTATATGTTAGCAAAATACATTAGCCTCCAAACAAATAATGTGTTGAAACGGCAAACCGATTCAGGTGTGTATTTAATCACTGATCTGCCATTGCACCATACCACGAGGAATTCCAATGTAGGTTTGTTTCGATATTCGCAATTTAACTGTAATTATCGATTTTTTATTGCCTTTTTATCATAATATGTAAATTAGATATAAATAATTTTTTATTATGCAAAAATCTTTTTACGCTTCTCAAATGCATCCCATAATTAATTGTCTCACGTGTATCCCATAATTAATTGTCGTTGTTTGTGGCGTGGGTCAGAACTTGTCCAGAGAGTTTGGATATTTATGTTATTTGATAATTTTTCAAATATCGTATATTAATTCTACATACAATAAAACTTATGATAGACCTGAGATATTCAGATTTGGTTGATTTTTAAAAATGTTTTGTAAACTTTCGAGATGACTGGAGACGCTTAATATGAATATATTTTAAAAAAAAATTATTTGAATCATCTTAATTAAGTACTATAAAACAACTATTTTCATTCTGGGCGATGGAAAATACCTAATACATTTAAAACTTCAATCACGCAATTTGAAAATTTGCTTTCTTCGTACTGGATGACAACTGATATCCATTTACAATAATTTATGTATATACAAATTCTATGACATTTTGCATTGAATTTTTAATGCAGTGTTTTTCAATAGTTGTATTTTAAAGTAATAAAGGTGAATCGAAATGTTTTTTCTAACTAATATTAGTATTAAGCGTGTCCAGTTACCCCAAAAGTTTACCACGTGTATATTTTTCATCATTTTTTTACAATGAAAAAACATAAATTTAGTACCGCAAATGTTTTTTTTAACCTCATACATATTTTTTAAGTCTATTTCTTTTTTAAATTTTGTTTTACATATATTACGTTTTTCCAATAATTAAAAAATACGTTTTTGCTCTTGGTTCCATCATTTGTAAGTGTTAAAATGGCCTAATAACACTTTTCCGGTAATTTTAATCACATTATCTGTGTAATGCAAATTTTGCCTTAAACGTGTAATAGTTGGTACATCCTGCTATTAAATCTAATTGTTAACTATATGCACATACATGAATAAGTAGCCACGTCCTACCATTATAAAAATATAAACAATGCATTTGCATTTACAAACTGACTATGTACCTTCTTATAAAAAATGAGTTTATAAAAATATGTCAGCTGTTTAATATCTAATAATTGTGTTAAGCAATAACTAACCTAATAAAAAACTTCGAAAAGACTTTTCAAAATTTATTTCTTTTAAATGGGACAATAGTGTTTATCATCTACCATTTTCCAGTCGATGTTTAAGTATCAAAGCACCATGTCTTAATGGACTCAAATACCTAAAATTACGTATAAATTAATATTTTATTATCAGGTTCACTGCTGATTTCATTATTTAAACTGGTTACAAATGTCCCGTTACTATAAGCTCGTTAAACATAACAAAGTAGGTACATAAATTGTTTTAACTGTTTGAAAGTTTTTTTATTTCGACAATGATGCTATAAAATCCAACGTTTGTCTGCGAATGATAAGTTAATATCAAAATACAAAAGAAGTACCTACCACTGTTGTAGTAAAAGCTTTTACTTTTTTGAGAATTACCAACCAAAAGTTTTTTTTTATAATCTATTTGGTTTGAATTTAAATAAATATAATATTTCCATATTATAACTGTATTATGGGATTTCCTAAAACTCTGAGCACTTCACCTTGAACCGAAAATTGGATTCCTTCATATTTTTCGGTTCACTGACTCCAACATAACTTTCGGAATGTTTTCATTCTGATAATAAAAAATCCCGTTTACCGCATCTCGTTGCAATCTCTAGCAGTGCTCACAAGCAATTTATAAGATACCGTTTTACGTTTATTTCTTTCTTAGACTGAGCCGGAATAAACGCATTTCTCGTAATTTCCTAACATTCAGTTTATAATTTTTAAGTTAATATTTAAGTAGGTACTTAATACAGGTAGGTATACATGGCAAAATACTTTCATTTTTTGTGGGGCCGAAATACGATACGACCTTCTGAAATATTTTAAAGTCTTCTTATGACATATGTTCATTTGTTTGATTTTTAATCATGTCTGCTCACCCATCTAAAAAAGTTTAAGCAATTAATAAATAATAATTTAATGAGAAATCGTGAAAACATAGGTACATATCTACATAATAAAAATTTATACTGTTTAAGAATGTTTTTATATATTTATTATTTTACATTGACCTTCTTGACGTATTTGATTCGAGGTTTAGATTAAATAAATTGATCATGATCATATTGACACAAATTCTGCTAACTAGATCAACTTGACCAGTAAGCACTCGAAAAATAGGCTTTAATTGGTACTTTTAGTGGAAAAATAGGCTTTAATATACTATCAACACGTTTGGTTAATTTTTGCAAAGAAAATGAAATAACTGCTGTCGTATTTAGCCACATGTCATACGTTAATGTACTTGTGCCCGTATTACAGAACGGTTGCATCACGTTGTTTTCTTGGCTACTTCAGTTATGTGCATAATGATGATCCAAAACTACCCATTAACCAAGACATACGGTCTTGTCTGCTGGAAACCTGTAATTATCAAATAGATACATGGTTTTTTTAAAGTTACACAACCGTTTCGGTTGGTTGCCAAGAACGCACTTCAAGACGGCCCGCTTCGAAGAATAAAATTGCGGTCGACAGCCGGCAACGTTAGTATTATTTCATCTAAAGATCTTTCTATGACCTGAAAACACAAACACACATCATGTTCCGTCAACAATGTTACAAAAAAACTGTCTGTCATGTATTTGTTTTTTGTGAAATGTTTCGCGAAGTTCGCCAGCCAAACTGATTGCAGAAATGCACTGCATGAATGTCCCTCTCGTTCTGAAATGTTTATTTATCACCTTCTTGGAAAGCGTAGTTTATAATCAATACACATTATAAAAGAAAGTGTGTGTCCTGCTAAAACTCAGAAACGAGTCCCGATATGATCAAGGAAGTTATAGGGTGTGGTATCCCTCTAACCCCCATCCATGATGAAGGTTCCCATTTTTAACAGAAGGGGGTACTTTTTAAGATACAAGGGCTGGAAGTTTCGCCCTCTAGAAATTTCTTAAACATTCCAGAACATTCGAGAGAATTCTACAACATTCCAGAACATCCCGAAACATCCTCTAAAATCTTCTAAAATCCTAATATAGCTGTACAAAGAGACTTTAAAGAGCTTCTCAAATGGGCTCATGATGTAGGATTAATTATTAATGTTAAAAAAACCAAATGCATGTTCATAAAATCACCAAGTTTGAAAATGTGGAATGTTCCTAAAATAACCGCTCATAGCTTTGACTGTATACATAGAGGAATTGTTTATGTTTGTGACTGTGAAAAAATAGATTTTACAAATGAATATACTTATCTGGGAATAATTGTTGATAACAATTTTAAGTGGGATAAACAAGTGGCAAAAATTTGTAACCAGCTCCGATCCTTAGCTAGTAACTTTTACAAATTAAAATTTATTTTGCCTCATTGTACCCTTAAACTCATATATTTTTATATGGTCGAATCTATCCTTAGATATGGTATTCGAACTTGGGGACATGCAAGCACTACTTACATTAAATATATTCAAAATTCACAAACTGCCATAATAAAAAAAATTGTCACAACAAATATTTACAAACAGAGACATAACTTAAAACTACTATATGGCTCAGAGAGCCTACTTACAAAAAAAGTCTCCACTGGTTCACTACTATTATGGATAATATGGGGGAAATCCCTTACAAACACCTACTTGTACACAAACATACCACAAGATTTAGAGAAGGAAAGGGCCTAAAAACTCCTCGAATATTAAATAAATATGGAAGCCGTACTCTTGAATATCTAATACCAGTGATTTTCAATAAAATCAATAAAAACATAAAATTTGAAAAAAATTAGAGACTATATCCTAAAATGATAAAACTATGGTGAAATAATAATATTATGAAAGGGGGTGAGGTTTATAAATATTTAGGATATCCGCAATCAAATAGATTAGATCATACTAGTATTAAAAATGATATTAGGATTAAATTTAAAACTAGGATCAGAAAAATTTTGAAATGCAATCTATCTGCTAAAAATTTAGTAAAGGCGATAAATACATGGGCAATACCTCTATTAACTTACTCATTTGGCATAATTAAATGGTCTAATACAGATTTAGATAGCTTAGAACGATTAATTAGAACTACATTAACTAAATTTCATTGCCATCATCCAAATTCAGCTGTAGAACGAATTAATTTACCCAGAAATTTAGGAGGTAGAGGTATAGTCAAAATAACATCTTTAAAACATAATCAGGTAGAAATGCTAAGAAATTTTTTCCATAGGAAAGCTGATAGTTCAGAAATGCACAAAATAATTTGCAAGGCAGATAGAAATATTTCACCATTAAATTTATACGACGAGAATGCCAGCATTCTTATAAATACCAACCAGGAATTATTAGATTCCTGGTCAAATAAAATTCTTCACGCAAAACACTTCAATTATCTCAACCAAACATATGTTGACAAATTTTCGTCAAACAAATGGTTGAGTATTGGAGAGTTGAGCGCAGAAATAGAAGGCTTTATGCTTGCCATACAAGATAGAGTCATTAATACTAAAAATTATAGGAAGCATATCATCAAAGATGCAAATCAAATTGATGATTTATGTAGAAAATGTTTGGCTTTTCCGGAAACTATAGAACATATTATATCGGGATGTTCTGTATTAGCGCCGTCCGAGTATACATTTAGGCACAATCAAGTTTTAAAAATAATTCACCAAAGTTTGGTAATTAAACATAACTTGATTGACTGCCGTAATGTACCATATTATGAATATGAACCAAATTCATTTTTAGAAAATGAATTTTATAAAATTTATTATGATAAAACTATTCTGACAGACAGAACAATTAGTCATAATAGACCCGATATAGTTTTACATGACAAAATTAAGAAAATAACTTATATCATTGATGTCGCTATTCCAAATTCTTGTAATATTCAGAAAACTGTTTCTGAAAAAATAAGAAAATATACAGATTTAGGAAATGAAATTAAAAGAATTTGGCATTCTCAGACTATAAAAATATTACCATTTGTTATTTCGGCTACTGGCATTATACCTAGCTCTCTCATTCAAAATTTAGGCGTATTAGATTTGTCAAAAAATTTGTACATAAAAATGCAAAAGTCGGTCATTTTAAATACATGTAGGATTACGAAAGATTTTTTAAATATTTAAATTGAGGGATCAGTAGGATTTATCGGACCAGTTAGGATTTCATCAGAGCCGAACCCTCTGATATTAAAAAATATCTGGAGTCGGTGAAATATTTTCCAATTATGTTTCTGGTGGATTGACGTATTGTTCTTGTATTGTTTTATTCTTATATAGTGCACTTACATTGCGTTAATTTACTAGATATTCATTTGTGGAAAAGTGTGTGGAAGGGTTTAGTCTTTCATTTGGGAAAGATTCAACCCGGACATAAAATCTGGAGCACCGTAAAATGAACGAAAACTTCATGTATCTTTTAATATCTTAATATAGCTGCCTACATATCTTGTTATTAGGCAGGTATATTGAAATATCTTATATATTTATAGATGTAAGTTAAATTATCTAATATTACTATGTGATCTATTCTAATGTTTCCTTAAAACTATAAATGTATTTACAAATATTTTCTTAGATATTATATTAAGAATGTTTAAATTGTTAGAACCTGCAGACAAGCTGCCATATGACAGCTTTGTGGGTCTACCCAAATTGTTGTACAAAATGTATTTTGTTATTTAATAAATAAAAAAATAAAATAAAATAATTCTGGAATGTTGTAAGATATTCGGGAATAGGGAACATCATTGTGCAACATTTCAGAACACTCTCGAATGTTGTTGAATGTTCTGGAACATTGTGGACCATTCGAAGCCTTTTTGTATGGGTCGGCTACCCATTGGTAGGGGCACATAAAGCAAGAACCGTCGTGGGTTCGAACGTCAGTTCAATCTCAGATTAACTCCCTAAGCGAAGCCGGGTATTCAAGCTAGTATTCTATAAAAAAAATACAGTAATAAGAAGAAAGAAAAATGTTCAGAATGCCTACTGGAGAAAGTCCAAGTCTTAGTCATCACCCATCCAGTCCAAATATTTGGCTTATAGGTTCTTTAAGCTTTCCTAATTGGGATCTTTAAACTGTTTTATATTCTGCCCTGTCTCCCTGGGACATTTTAACGCCACCATAAAGGGTGGTATTAGGGCGATCAGAGCTTTAACATATCCAATATCCAATACCCGCATGGTTGATATAGTCGGTTTGAACTCGGAATATAGGTTAACATTTATAAACTTCTCAACTCTCATTCCTTGAATAATAATTCATCAGTCATTAGTGTCATTACTCATTTAATTCGCCACGCGTGCCTTACAAAACCTATTTAAAATCATGAACTTGAAGCTGTTCAAATGCAAATGCTTTGTGAATATATTTACGGCATAGTAAGTAGTACGATACTTTGAAATGTCAGCGCACTTTCGCAAAAATTATAATAAATAGCCTAGCTGAGCTTCTGATTGGTCTAAGATAAAACATATAATAGTTTGAAAACACTAGAAACTTTTTAAAACCGTGGAAGCTTGTATCAAGCACGCCAAATTATTATTTTATTTAGCGTGAAAAAAACTTACTTTCTTTCACATCGCTGCTTTTTTCATATTCAACAGTTTTTTTGTTGTTTTTTTTTCAAAGCAAGCGGTGTTTAGAATCTTTTTATGTTAGTTTTTTTAACTTGAAGAAAAATATTAACTGTGACTATACAATCAACACATCTTAATTGTTATACTTGTAGGTATTACTGAATATTTGATGAGAAATAATGCGCGTAGTTTAATTGATTACATGTATTAATAAATGATTGATACATAGTGACTAGCTGAGAGCTTAGACAAGAGGGGGTGAGACTTCCTATGACAATGGTTCAAATACCCTACCATCTACCTGTCTCTCAAACGTACACAGAAGTCAATTACGAACTATTCAGTCCCACTTTAATTATTTCTAGGTACTTAGCGTAATGATGTGTCCGTATAATGGAAAGGTTTTTTTTAACACGATTTTTCAAAATTTCACAGCCCTACCAATCTGGGTTTTGTGTTGTTTTTATTGCGATTGATGAAACATAAATTGTTATAAGGTTTTACCTTTTCACTAAATGTTTGGACATCTATCGTGGCGTTCATCGATAGAGAAATAAAACACGCTTTTTGTATTCGACCGACTTTCGTATGTTGTAATATTTATTTGTTATGTGCCACCATGCTACCATTCATTTCGTTTATATTCAGGTAAAGTATGTTTCTCATTTCGTATGTAAATAAATTTGCAAGAAAAATATATCAGCGCAACGCGTTGCGAATTCAGTGAAGTTTCGGGAACTTTTGCCAAAATAATTACCATAATATATCCTATTTGCTTTTAGTTCCTACGTACGTGAGTAATATAGTTTTAATTGGCATTTATGTATGACTAATGACGCACACAGTTACAATCACGTTCGCAAATTCATTATTAGATCGCCAACTAACTATTTGAATAATTTAACCTATAACCTTCGCATATCATTTCAACATTTAAGAATAAATCATTTTAGCCTATTTAATAATAATAAAACATTAAATAACCATATATAATGTGCTCATTGCCATTTGACAGTTCAATACATATCATGGTCGATCAATAAAAACCCTATATCAATACGATATTTACCAAATCCGTCATCTATGATATACACATACTTTTTAATAATCTCGAAATGCGAAATTACTGGATTGAAATAACGAATCTCTTGGAAATGAAAGAAGTCTATCAAATCTAGTAAATCTAAGATGCAATCAATGTATTCCGTTCGATCTTTGAGAAATGAAAATGGTTGAAAAATGACTATAGACATATAATGAAATATTAGTGAACTAACCAATTGGTAAAAGTTTTCGACTAACAATAATCGCACCTCGGATAGACCTCATTGGTTACGATATCACCACTGCGCAAAGCGGAACTTTAAAATCGACTCCTCTCCCTTTTTTTTTCTTTATTCATTGCATTAATTATTTACATTTTTAGTGGATTTTTCGACCAGCATGCTAGGCTGATGCCCGTGTTATGGTGTTTGTTTTTACATATAGTGCAATAACAATCAAATTTTTAGATAAAAACATTGTAAAACAAATTCAAACCAAAATACTTGCCTGACCTTCAACATAAATATGATAACATTTTATCTGCTAAGTATAGATATTTTCAATTGTGACGAAAATAAATATAAGAACTCTGTCAAGAGTGAATTAAGTAAAAATGTATTGGCTCCCCGTACTTGCAAACGTAATGCGGGGTCCATTGCGCCGGCAAACGCCAGAATTTTGCTTGACAGTCCTAAACAACAATCAAGGTCACAATTTTTGCCAACACTCAAGGCCGCAGTGTTTGTGCTTCCCGTGTTCGGCGGAAAACAAAACTTAAACATCTCATCCCGGGTGAAGCGGGAAGGCAGGCGGGGTCCAGCGGGGGGGGAGAATTCATTTTTTCACAGAAGTCGCGCGGTGCGGTCCGTGTATGTAGAAAAACCGGAACGGATTTTTGTGGTTATGTGCTATGTATGAGCGAACATAATCACGAGTTTAAAAATATTATTATACCTAAATATAATATAATAATAGAAATATTTGATAATATAATATCAAATATTTATAATTATTCTGTTGATGACGTAAATATTTACGTACTTTAGAGTAGAATTAGATTTTAGATAGATAATAGAATTTAGATTCTATAGTTCTAAATTAGGTCGTGCAATAAAATGACGTTATTATATAATGTCATTGGTGCAATAATCGATATTAGTCGGAAATCTTTCCTGATAAACCCTGATCTGTGTTTTCTTCCTGATGCAGGTAGCATCTTTTCTACATCGAACGCATTTTAACATTTATGCAAACGATAAACGTAAAATTTTTTGGTACGCGGACCTAATAATTATGATTTTATGTTGTAAATAAACACACTGTCGTAATTGATGATTATTTCTTTCGTGAACTCACTTGTAAATAAAGTCTATTAATTTATTAATCGGTTTCAGAGACACGGAAGAAATTGACCATTGTAAATCGATATTCTATTTTTGATGCTACGTAATTATTTACGTAGCAACAAACGTATTCACTCTAAATTCTTAATAAATAGTAACTTTGTGCGTATTAGTCGGAAATCTTTCCTGATAAATAAATATCTATTAAAATATCTGTGTTTTCTCCCTGATGCATCTCTTTTGTCATCAGAACGCATTTTAATATTGATATAAACGTCAAGTGTGCGTGCCGTGGACACGTCCGTACCTCAGACCACTTGTCAAATTGTGTGGACCGCGCGAACTTCACCCCAAACGATGTTGGTGTAAAGTTATGGCCTTGAGTGTTGGCAAAAATTGTTAAACATTTATGACCTTGATTGTTGTGTTGGACTGTCAAAAGTCTGGCGTTTGCCCGCGCAATGGACAAAGCTTAACCCCGTCAAATATCAGGCGAGAGATTGCAACGCTGAAGGAATACAAGAAGGCGCTGCAAAAAAGAGCAGTACCTTTGTACGATGGTGTCGTCTCTCACCCGGTATGCCGTTTGAAGTCCCGAAAACCCTTCTGGACAGAAGGAGAAAAACTCCTCCGATCACCTCTCACCCCAGAAGATAGTTGGAAGTTTGAGTGGCAATCGGCCAACGTGAAAAATGCCGATCTCGTTCAAGACCCCACTGAGAGACAGCATGGGTTCTCATTGCCTCGCAAACTCTGGTCCGCCATCAATAGGATAAGGTGTTCATTTGGATTTTATGTCGAAATTTTATGGTAAATCCCCTGAAGTAATTGATGAAACAGATCTATAATAATCTTGGTCGTTTTAATTAATAATTTATTTATTTATTTGTAAGAAACAAACAGCTTTTACATAATACATATACAGTGATAAATATATAATTGAACTGGAGTCAAGCCACAGAGGTTTCTTATGCTAAAGTACATCGGAGATGAAGTTTTATTATATTATAATTAATGTTGGGTTATAGGAAGAGGAGAGGAAGAGGAATATAGGAAAAGAATAGGAGATGCTCACGATATATTCTCATATTAATAATCGATCGTACGCGTTACTTCATATCGATATTTCTTAAGGTTTTTACTAAAAATGTCAATGCTGTGAAATTTTGTATTATATTGTGCACATACACGAGGAATTGGGGAGTTTTTTCTAATGTTTGTTCTACAAGAGGGTAAATAAAATAAATCGGATTGCCGGGTTGATCTTGACGGAATATGAAAATTTATTTAATTGGTAAGTTCTGGTGAGTCCAGGCCATTGTTTAGAATTTTAAACAATAGGATTTGATCAAAAATTAGACGTCGTGTTTGGAGGGATTTGAAATTGTGAAATTTAATGGATTCGGTATAATTTGAGAAGTGTAATTTGAATTTATAATTTAAGTGTTTAAAAAAAATTTTTTGAATTCTTTCTATTCTTCCAATATGGGCTTGGTATAAAGGAGTCCAGATCGGTGTACAGTGTTCCAAGTGCGGGCGAATATATGAGGTGTAAAGAGAATATATAGTGTTTATGTTGTGGAAGGGTTTTGCTATACGAATTATAAATCCCAGCATTTTATTGGCTTTGTTAATTATTTCATCAGTGTGTTGGATAAAGTTTAATTTGACATCCATCGTTACCCCAAGGTCCCTGATATATTTTACTTCATTGATATGTGTGCCGTTCAGTGTGTATACAAATGAAATTATATTTTTATTACTTGTAAATGTTAATTTATTGCACTTTGAGATGTTAATAACAAGTTTGTTTAATTCGCAATAGACAAAAAGACGATTGAGGTCTTCTTGGAGTTTAATGCAGTCATTGATTGATTTAATAACTAAGTATATTTTTTATCATTTTATAATTTTGGAGGTTGAGTAAAAATTCCCAACATAATGGCCTCCATTTCAAACTAAGTTTATTATCCAAACCGGAAGGAAAATATGTTATTCGCCGACTTACGACCTAAGAATATACACACCGAAAAAATCTTGACTCATCAAGTTAATAATATTAAAAGTTGAAACCGTTGCGGTACACAAGTTTTCGAATGGGATGATTATAGCGACCATATGCTAAGCACTGGAGAGGTGGAGGGTCTACAATCGCCGCCTACGCCGCAGCTGATGAAGGATTTCGGAAGCTCCGCCAGCCTACAGACCTCCGGTTCGCTCCAGGAGCCTAACGTACCACAGTCATAGTTCGATTAGTGTAGTTCGGTTAGATTCGTTGAAATTGTCCTCAGGTATGACGCTAACAATTATTTATAATATAATTTTACACTATCAAAACCTTACTCTTTTATTTAAACAATTAAACCTTTATATACCAATGCGAAACAGTGCCCATGTCTCTGTGAAAAGAGCTTTCACCCCTACCGAACTGAAGGCCCGGATTTTCCGATGGCGCCCAGGTAATTCTAATTCTAAAGTAAGTCTTCAGTCTTTACACCACTATTAACCTCACCCCAATCAAACTGCGTATCAAGAATCTATCCTGAATTCGATGAAAATGTTAATACGATTATTAATCAAAGAAAACGTCAAATAGCAAACACAGTCCTGGTTACCGATATCTGTACACATACACCATAAAAATACTTCAAAACCTATAGGTACAGTTTTGTAGGAAACATCGATTTCAAATAAATCAAACCTTTCACAACCAATCTTTTTATGGTAATATAGTACAAGGCTTCCGATCGCGATGAAGCTTGATCTGCGTACAGATTATTCCATTGCAATAAATCGTATTTAAATTCCATTTGCGTCGCCGTACTTGTTAATAAATTCATCATTGCGATCAAATGATCTAGTCTATCTAGCATATCTTTCAAACTATATTCCGTCGCGTGTGATGCATTGAATGATGCATTTCTCCAAATACTTTAATAATAAAAATAATTTCATAATACCTTCGTATATCCCCGTTGTTGTGAAAATCACATCAAGAGCGCCGTTAGCCTAACAGATAATGGTGTATTAAAATATAGTATAAAAAATGGTTACCGTCTCTTTATACAACTTTATACCAAGGCAGTTTTTAGTTAATAATCTAAATCATAACTACTTGCCAACTAACTACATTATAATTCAACTGAAATTTTCACGATCGCGATTAAACCAATTAAATCGCGATTTTCGCAATTTTTCCGCAAAATATAAATATTAAAAATAATATTTGTACGTTCTCTTGATGGATACTACATTTTTGTAACGTAATAATTTGGTGGTGTTTTCAAATAATCATAAACAGATAAAAACTTTTTAAAAATTTTTTATTTTTAATATTTTTAGTTTTTTAAATTTTTTTAATGTTGTGTTGAATTTACATAAAGTTTAAGTAAAACAATATCAATATTATTCCGTAGATTTCTGTCTTCATAAAATGTTGTTAATTTTTTTTTACATCAACTCCATACAGTTATCAAATTATTCTCTGAAGAAAATAATTTCTCTCAGAGTCTATGTCATCTTTGGGGATGCTGTGTGCACGGTCTTTTTGAGGAGAGGAAGGATTGAATATTGTAGGAGGAAGGAAACGCAGAGGCGAGAACAGTACGAGTTGTAGAAGCGAACCGTTCTCATTTAGTGTATTTCCTGATTATACACCGGTGCCGAAGGGATCAATGACGCTAGTGTCTCGGAACATCTTCCATTGTAATACCGGTATAACAAGGACAGCATATTTACCTGACGCCTATGCTCTAAAATTTGCAATCTGTTAAGTAGGGGAATATACTATCAGTATCGCCTTGGTGTAAGACCACCATTCAGAATTGAAACGTTGCTTGAAAATGGCTTTAGCCGTGTTTGGTGACCAGATCTGAATAGCCAGGTACTTCCCAACCTTCCCCTTCCCCACCTCCTTCCCCTCCCCACTACCTTCAGCCTCACAACATACCCCAATTGGGGATGCCATAGTCTCACTGGCTCCAGACGGGAGCAGTTGAGATTCTTGTGCGGTATTCACTGTAAAAAAAAAAATATTTCCTCGGACCGTCCGTTTCTGCACAGAGTCAATATTACTATATGATAGACTAATCACTATTTTAGATTTTTTTTTAAATATTTTATGTTTTATAGATATTATAACGCAGTACGGTTAGATTTAAAATCAAACCAACTAAAAAGCAAAATGTACCGTTTCAAGGTAAGCTTTGCAAGAGTTTCATTAACTTTTTTTCCCGTGGTGAATTTAAAGCCATTGTAATCTGACCTGTGAATGGAAAATATATACAACAAACCAAAAAAACTTGACTTTATTGTTACCCGTTGGAGAAACCAACAGTGAAACTTTGCAATGTCAACTTTAACAAAAACATGGAAAATTGAAATCATTTTGCTTGTATTTTTTATCAATCTGATAGATTCATTATTTACAGTGTTAATCTTCATATAAATTAGGTATTTCGTGTGTTCAAAATCAAAAACAATTTAGTTGTTGATTTTTCGTTATGGTGCAATTTGATGAAAGCAGTCTCCCAATTAAGACTCCATTGAAATGCTTGGACTGAGAATATCAGATCGGCTCAAGTATCGGGACTCGATAGAAGCCCGAGTAAATCTCGCCTCCAAGAGAATAGTAACGAGCTGATAACCCTTTATAAATCTTAAGTACGCCCAACAATTGAATATGAGAACCACCTCTGAGCTGGAGCCCCACATAATATTCATATATGTGCTTGCCCCCTGTCAAATGCTAATACATGTGATTGCCCCTATCTAGAACGTGTTACAAAAATCAAATACTTGGGTATTATTTTTGACAGTAATTTAAAGTGGAAAGAACATATTATCACTACAGCAAACAAACTTAGAAAATTTATATACTTCTTTAGACAAACTCGTAACTTTCTTAACCTGAACCAACTCAAAACAATTTACTATGCACTATGTCAATCTCTAATCGAGTACGGTATCATAGCCTGGGGAGGAGCAAATGCTGCCGCCATTGATCCGATCTCCAAAGCCCAGAAACTAATTATAAAAATTATTCTAAAACTATCGATCACAAGCAGTTCGGATGATATCTTCAGGAGAATCGGTGTTTTGGACATTAGGCAACTTTATGCAAAAAATATACTAACTTACCTATTCAAACATAGAACTGTTTTTGACAATATCCAAACTGTTCGTGATACGAGAACCAAAGGGCAAAATCTCTTACTTATCCCTTTCGCCAAAACAATGTTTGGTCAAAGAAACTTCAGATACTTTGCAACTAAACTTTATAATACACTTCCACTGACCATTAGACAGCACACTAATTATGTAAAATACAAATCAGATACCAAGTCTTGGATCACTAGCAAAGACAGATCATATATTAACAATATTTTTATAACCTCCTAGTGCATGCTTTCCCTTTGGTACAATGCTGATTGTCCTTGTACCTTTAAATGTATATAACATTGTTTTTGTTATCCTTATTCTTCTTTTTTATATTAAACTACTTATGTTAAAATGCGCCTGCTCTCAACACAGGAATTCCTAGTGAGACAGGCACAGTACAATCACCTATGTAACTTGATAAATAAAGATTATAAAAAAAAAAAAAATACTTGATAAATCTACTAGATTCTGTGCAAATGAGGGAGGTCCGTCTGATTGACAATCTGTTGTTAACAGACCGATTGCCATCTCTAATGCATGCTGAGTCTGTTCAACTAATATTTTAATAGGGCGTGCTCTAAGGAGCTAGCAGTATTGATCCACGGTGCACCCGTTCACAGTTGATGTTGGCTTCATAAGAACGGGTCGTTTCTTCGAACCGTTTTCGTTTAAGTCAGCTCGTGTGTGGAATAAGCTGTATTCTCTCTTTTATATAATACGGGCCTCCAAGCCAAGATAAATCCTTTCCTACAACCCCTTCTTTACCTCGCCTCACAGCGCTGCCTAACCGGGTATCGACCTAGTTCCCCTGCCTTTACACTGTACAGACTCTTCTTGTGAAGTGTTACAAAAAAACAAAAACACAAACACCGTAAGTAGACGGGACAATGGGATTGCATTTTAATCATAAAGGATATATTATCCATTGCCACGATGTATTTTCAACTTGTATTAACCACCGAGCAAATATAAATTATTATTCTATGAAATAAATTACGCTTTTCGTAGACATACCAAATTAATTAAGCGAAACGTATGAATTCCCATTATTTATGTAAAGTTGTGTTTTTACAGATTCCGGTTCAGTGAATCCTGGGATTGTGCATCTTATCAATCAACATCATCACTTGACCAGACGAACATTCTAAATATTTTATAAGGTTAGTCCAGTGCATTATATTATTAACCTTGAATCTAGAATATGTATTTCAGGAATTGGAAGCCGCCTAGGTATTGTACTTTCAAATAATGGTGTTTGATCTTCGGAATTTCCTTTAACCGAGTTCGAATTCAAAACTGCCACGTATTGTGTACATCCACGTTTTACAAACATTTCATTTCACAAATAACTTTGTACTGTAGTAAAGACAAGACAACAGCGAAATATCAGACCATTCCAAATGTTGTTCAAACAACCTCAACTTTTTATTTGACGTAGTAGTTACATTTTATTTATTTTTTTGTGCAATATAGGTATATTATCATAGGAACACACCATTATTCATAACGCGCTTAACCATGAACACCATGCAACATATTATTTATACAGTGGCTGTGAGGTATGTAAACATTGCACATGCCAAAGATATGTGAAATCACGGAAAATAAATTCGTAACACGTTCTAGTAGGCGTATCTAGAGGTAGTTCTGTAAAAAACACAATTTTCCTCTGAATTTACTTCATAGTATTTAAGAATTAGTACTTTTTTAAATTCTTTGATTAGCACTTATCGTGCAAACATCATCGAATTAACATTACTTTTATGTTTCTGGAATATCTACGCAATAAAAATTTCTTCATAAACACTAAAATTAAGTACAATAAACGAGTTCTGAAGATGACAATGTAAAAATGAAAAAATATTAGCCTGGTTTAAGAACTATCTTACTGCTAAGCCACAAATTGTTGATATAAAATCCTCCCTCTCCGGAAAAATTAATTCAACAAATGTAATCCCATGGGGTTTACCTCTTGGTCCATTCTTGTTCATCTTGTTTATAAGTGATATTAAAAAGCTATTTCATTATGTGTTTATTTTACTTTTTGCTGTTGACCTTAATTTTTTTTGAATTATACAAAATATTTACAGTTGTAACATTCTTTAAGATAATATCAACAAATTGTTAATATGGTACAGAAAAATTATACTTAAATATCTCAAAACGTCAAATAGTTAGATTTTCTCGAATATAAAATCCAATAACCTTTATTACAATATTGATAACAATGCTCTTGAGACATCACTTTTCAATCAAATGTTTCATTTAACTACATAACGAAAAACGGATTACAAATATTGGGATATACAACTTGACTTTCAACAATGTTAAGTAGATATATTAAACTGTAATATTTTTCCTTTGTTAGAAGTCAACTTGAGTGCAACTCTCATGTTTGGAACCCAAATTATAATATTCATGAACAAGCTATTGAAAGAATTCAAAATAAATTATTGAAGTAAAACTTCTTAACGCACGCTCGACACTTGGGGGTAAAATGATGAATATGTCACGAACAAGAACCATATTCGAACGCTAATTGAAGTAAAAATTCTTTACGAATATGTGACGCTAATCTATACTAAAGTGAAACGCTATGAAACGCATGAAACGCTATGAAACCCATATCTTTAAGCGAACGTTTAAAGTTGTTATGAGTTGTTATGAGTTGTTATGAGTTGTTATGAATTGTTATGAGTTGTTATGAGATGTTATGAGTTGTTATGAATTGTTATGAGTTGTTATGAGTTGTTATGAGTTGAGCTGAGTTGTTATGAGTTGTTATGAGTTGTTATGAGTTGAGTTGAGTTGTTATCAGTTGAGTTCCAGTTGAGTTCCAGTTGAGTTCCAGGTGAGTTCCAGTTCAATTCAAGTTCAGTTCCAGTTCAGTTCCGGTTAAGCTCCAGTTGAGTTTCAGTTCAGTTCTAGTTCAGTTCCAGTTCAGTTCCAGCTCAGTTCCAGTTCAGTTCCAGTTCAGTTAAGTTGAGTTGAGTTTATGGGGATGTTGAGGGGATGGGGATATTTTTATTCCTGTTATTGTTAATGGACGGCATAAGTTAGTGAAGTTTTACTTCAGTCGTGTGGTCTAAAGCACACTCGTTTTTTTTCATTTTCCAGCAATTTTGATGAATTACTAACTCTATATTAAATGTTATGAATATGTTAAAATTCTCAGACAAAAGGATTTTTTCTGACTTGTTATTTCCATTCAAATTTTAAGTAATGCAGTTGATAGACCAGAATTACTCACATTGATATTTTTTGGATTATTCTACGTAATACTAGAAGTCTGTATTTATTTCAGTGCGGAAATTCTGGGACTAACTACCGTATGTATTCCTCTTCGCTCAAAATACTAATGGAGGGAAATAATTATATCAAGTCAGTGACTGGCACCCCTTCTAAGTCACCAAACGAAGCGAACCACTTGGGGGTAACAAATAGGGGTGTTAATAATGTTTCCCGAGGGGGCTGTACACATACCCGTCTCCCACATTGAAAAATAATTAATTTCCCAAAATACCTAAACATTTGAAAATAATTCCTCTCTCGCTAAACACATTATTTATAAATTGGTTATTGTTATTTGATATTAATAAGCACCATTCAAATAAAAACATGTTTAACTACAAAAGTATTATGCAAGATTAAATCACCGATGATGAAACAATGGGACATCAAAGTTACCATTATTTGGATGATAGACAATGACCGGCATACCTAGATGATGTTAGTTTCAATGTGCCTGGTATTTAAATTGCCATCGTAGAGCCTTGAGATGTGGACATATCGTAATCACAATGCATGCGACCTGCTTTTATCAATTTTCTAAATTCGTCAACGTACTTACATAAATTATTACTATTTTACTTATACGGGTGGTACGTTTGAAAGATTCTCCTATCCGCACAGGTACACTCGGTAATAATGCCAAACGCGCGCTCAACATTTGTATATAGTTGATATTTGTCACATGAGAACGGGTCGTTTTTATGACTCATTCTTCCGATAGAGTAGGTTTAGCATTCAGCCCTGGTGTAAGACCACCGTTTAGAATTGAAACGTTGCTTGAAGTTAGTCGTGTTTGGTGATTAGATCTGAATAGCCAGGTACATCCCCACTTTCTTCCCCATCTCCTTCCTTTCCCTACTTACCTTCAGCCTCATAACTTATCCCAATTACGGATGCCACGGTCTCACTCATTCACGTCTCTCCAGAAGCGAGTAGTCAGGACTCTTGTGAGATATTCACATAAAAAATGTCATGAGGAAAATAATTTCCCTCAGGGCCTACGTCATCTTTGGGAATGCTATCTGGAGAGTCTTTTTTAAGGAAAGGAAGGAGTAAACCTGGGTCTTGAAGAGACCCATGTTTGTAGGAGGGAGAAACACTGAGGCCGGCAACATTAAATCCGACCCCCAAGTTAAATGTTATTCTTACCCCAAGAGGAAACATCCTTGAGGTAACCGTTCATTCTTTACTTCAATGCCCATTGGAGTTTGTTTGCTCTTTAGTGGCTTGTAAAACAAAAAGCTATCATGGACTGTACTGTCATCTGCGTAATAATCAATTGGTGCACACGACAAAAGGTCATTGATGTGCAATGATGAGATGTGACGATGGACGGAATTATAATTTGCAGGCCGCAAATGTTGGCGTAATTCTCCAACGATTTTGGCCTGCACCGAGGACTCCTGCTTCCCGCCGGAGTTGGATAGATGTTTTTATTTATTGTTCTTTTCATGATTTTAGTTTTTTTAGGGATACGTGATATACGAGAATCTATGCAGCAACCAAACAAATGTGTCGGCAAAACGATTATATACTTGCTTACTTTAAAAACAGTCGTTTCAACATCAATAATAAGTAAAAATAATATTATTTTCTTCCACACAAAAATCCCTTCATCTCAAAATATATGAATTTCTAAAATTATGAAACACTCGTAAATATTGTCAAAACCAGTTTACGTTGAAGAAATTCGTCTTCATTATAGAATGTTTTAGAATGTTTTCAGTAGAATTTTCCCACTCTTATAAATTTTTTTCCGGTGAGTTAATTTCTCACTGCAACACAAGTGACCCGCGTTACTTCCGACTGACACTCGTCAAGGAATAATTATTGTGTTCAGGAGAAGGGTATTCGATGTCAAGTGGAAGTAGTAGTCAATTG
This sequence comes from Limnephilus lunatus, assembly GCA_917563855.2. Taxonomy (NCBI): domain Eukaryota; kingdom Metazoa; phylum Arthropoda; class Insecta; order Trichoptera; family Limnephilidae; genus Limnephilus; species Limnephilus lunatus. The sequence goes on along the minus strand of OU830597.1, from coordinate 79,030,695 downwards.
CGTAATCTCAATCCGCCTCATTTTATAATGAGTGCGAAAGCCGGAGTACTTTCTAAGTGCATTGAGTGCAGATCGGCATGAGCTACGAGCCGACTTTGCCGAGTTTTAACAATTATTGAACAACAAACAACAATACGATATTTTATCTTTTTTAAGTGGATAAATTGGACTGTATCAAGTTCGATTCAAGTTATTTAAAGTTATTTAGAGCGGGCGGTTTTTATCACAGTTTTAATATATTTTGGCATTTAACGACAAGGGGATTCTTTAGATGACCAAATTAAAATATCTTACTCTTATCTCAATCACCGTTATAATTTGAGTACCTAGTTATTATCTGAGTTCGAACGAGTTTCAATACATTTTCACTTTTCAGTTTCTTATTTTTGAAGATACTTTTAATGCATTTCAAAGATCATGATGAAAATAATGTTATGACTAGGGAATGCAATCTCGACTCGAGATCGCAAATTCGAGATTAGAAATTACAATCTCGCGAGATCTCGGAATTTTCGGGATCTCGTTAATTAAAAGAAAATTTTGTTTGAAAGATAACAAAAACCTTTATTCTTTAATATTTGTTACTAAATAATTACCTTTTTTTAAAATTAAAATAATCAAAAGAAAAAGTATAGTTAAGGAGATAAGAAAGTAATTACGTGTAATTTCGAAAGTAACTTCTTAAAAAACAAAGTATATTAAGGGTGCTTTCTGCTAAATGGCATCTAATGTCCGTTGCAATGTACCCAGCTGCTAAAAATGACCTCTCCGACTCAACACTGGTTGGCAGCAGCGTGACTAAGCAATTATATGCATTTATTTAACTCACATAAACAACAAAAAATGCATAATTTAAGAAAAAGTAATGATCATAACTGCACAACTAAAACAAACAAATTGCTGCCTGCACGCACGCAAGTGTCTCTTTCTCACTCACTCGACACAGTTTTATATTATCTGTCCCGCTCGTCATCCGTCGCTAATATTCGTAAGTAGTCGGGATAGTTTTCTTTCTTCGATCAACAATCCCGCCCGACCGTCAGTCAGTCAGCGCACCACTCGCGGCGCACCGAGTGGACGTGTGCAGCGTCGCTGCCGCCCAATCCTGTCGCTTATCAATATTATGCTTCGGGATTGATTCCGAAAAATGTCACGAGATCTCGCGAGATCGAGATCCCGCGAGATCGGCATTGCATTCCCTAGTTATAACCTTAATATATGCGCGTTCTCCAAAAAAATCAGACAGTTAGTACCTGGCAAATGTTCATGAAGCCAGTATTTTCATTTCATTAGTTTTTAGTGAAACTTACAAATTAATATGTACTTTATAAAGTTAAGAAATAAAAATTTGTGTGTTCTTTTTGAGACGGACAAACGGAATCTAGAGATCACGATTTCAATCGCAAATGTGGTTTTTATTTATTTTGTGAATAATTTTATAAGAAGAAAAAAGTTAATCAATGGAAACTGCATGTCAAATCATTTTGGCCATAAAATTGTATTTTTAAAAAGTTGTTACTTACCTAAATGCGTTCACGCATTTTAATGAAAAAATACATTCTTAAACCGATTCGCAATAGAGATGAATCTAAGATAGTGATTTGGCATCAATCTTTGCCATAGCTTTTTCAAAATAAAATTCTAACACGTACGTGTACTCTATAACCACCAAAAACCTATACCTTTGCATCTTACGTAATTTTGTATACGGTAGAAATATTTTAAATCAAAAGTAGAGCACGTGCAGACATTATTAAAATTCGATTATTTTACAATAAAAACTGATTATAATTTTAATCATTTTTAAAACTTTCGAATGGATTCGGTATCATAATAATTGTATAAGATAATAAATTTAATGGTTTAATGGGAAGTGGTAAAGGGAATTATATGGGATAGTGGTAGGTGGGGAAGTACTTGACTATTCAGATATGGTTACCAAACACGGCTTGAACCATTTCAAGCGACGCGCGACGTGTTGAACATTTTAATCTATTGAAGTGATAAGATAAACCATTATTTTTTCTAGAGATTCGTAATGTGCATCCACATAGCTTACTTTGTATACCCTTTTTTACATTCTCCACACAGGAGGTCCTGAGGAAAATATTTTCCCTCAGGGCCTATGACATCTGAGATGCTGTGTAGAGAGTATTTTTGAGGAGAGGAAGGAATGAACAAGAGATCCATGTTGTAGGAAGGAGGAAACACAGAGGCCGGCAAATCGTTCCACAGCCGAGCTGTAGAAATCAAGAACGAGTCGAAGAAGCGACCCGTTCTCATGTGACAAATTTCAACCGTGTACATAATTATGTTGTGCGCGCATTTGGCACCGGTTCAGAATGGATAACAGAATCAATAACGCCAGTTCCTCGGGGCATCTTCCATTGAAATTGTGCTCTAAAGATTGCAATTCTTCTGTCAAGGTAAAGGCCATATTAAAAGTAGGACACAACTTCAATAAATCTATCATCTAAATAAATACAGCTCATAGGTAGGTACCTAAGTAATATAAATAACTAGAAAATATACATAATGAACAGAGAAAAGAATGTATCGTAACATTTGATGTTTTCATTTGCGTGTAAGGAATAATTTTGTTTTAACATGGATAGAGCATAATTATTATTTAACCTACTTCTAAGAATTTGATTAGAAATTGTATAATGATGGACAGACGATCGCCGTAAGATGATACGCACTATGACCACATGAGAAATGACGTAATGTGTTCCACATTCAAATTTTATAGAAATCAATCGCGTTCTAGTAATACGATGATGTTTCAATTTTTCTTACGTGATGTATTCTATACAATCATCCCAGGTCAATGGACAAGACAGTTTAAATTACTTATTTCAATGCATCTTTTTTAAGTGAATATTGCGAAATATATGAATATCCCGACTGCTATCGAATGTCTGGTTCTAATGGGACCATGACATCACCAATTAGTATATGTTGCGAGGCTGAAGGGAATGGGGAAGGGAAGGATATGGTTAGAGCAACTTGGGTACTAAGTGAACCTGGCTTTTGAGTTATGGTCAACAAGCACTGCTAAAGCTATTTAAGCAACATTTGAGCTTTCTATAAATTCTCATAGATTAATAAAAGTGCATGAAAACATTCTCGTAATTTGTTACACTTATCGAATATTTCTTCCTTCACAGAGGTAATATTTTTAATTTTTGTTCCTGTACTATAACAGCACGAGTTTCCTACTGAAAATTTGATAGGGTGTTCAGAAGCCCTAAAAAATCTCGAGCAATGCGCTCTGGCCTCTCAAAATTAGGACAGTCTGTCAATTTGTTAGGTAAACGCAACGTCCTTTCCATAAAGGGATGTGAAGTAGGGCAATATTTGTATCGGTATCCCTAATTTCTCCCTCTTACAACATTCAAGTTAATATGATATAATTCAAATATAATTGCACGTATATATTTTTTATCTATCGCAATTATATTTTTATTTTTTATTTTATTTTAAAGTTATAGTGCCCATATTTACGTAAAAGTCCTCTGAGCGTAAAAAAATACTTAATTAAATAACGTGAACGACCACCATTCAGAACCTAAACATGTTGCTTGAAATGGTTGTAACCGTGTTTGGTGACCATATCTGGACACCCAGGTGCCTCGCAACCTTCTTCCTCCCATTTCTTTACCTTCCCTCTCCCTTCAGCCTCACAACATGCTCAATGGGGCCAAAACTGCCTCCGAGCATTCGGGAGCAGTACGGAATCCTGTGTTGACGTGGGGTATTTTTGAATAACCTAACCTAAACTAACAAAAAAATGGAACAAAAATAATACAGACAACCTGTAAAGACAGTAAACTATTGTTAGAGCTATGTTACACACAAAGATATTGAAATATAAGAGATATGTTATCGGCAGTTTTTACTGAGTGGGACTGTGCTTCCTGGTGTCATCGATATTGTTAACCAATACTACAGTTCATCTTCAAAAAATCAACTACTTTCCGTATTCAAACTATTCACATTAGAAAGTAATCCGCCGATAGTCGGGCAGACACCTTAGCATATCTCTTGTATTTGAATATCTTTGGTTACACATTTGTTTCCGTTCCCCTAAAACGCTCACCCATCCAAACTTTTGATAATATTGCTACACAAGAGTTGTTGCTTATGCGCCAAGTTACACAGAAGCAACTTGACGCAGTATTTGTTCAGTATCTGCAACTGGTACTCCGTGTGTACCCACAATACCGGTAATGGCAGTCTTTCCTTGTTACTTGTTACCAACTTAATACATCAGATTGGATCAGCGCACGATCAGAAGGGTATTATTTAATGTCTCATGTGTACTTGAGTACTTATCTATGTACCTGAATTGATTCATATGGAATCCGGAAAAGCACATTATGTATGAGAACTGTTACTTTAATGGCGTATTATTGGAATGCTCAAGTACATCCGTGTTCCGATTCGGGTGTTGGGATTAGGATTGCAAACTTTGATATCGGTAATAAAATATATTTATATATCAAAAAAAAATCTATGTACAAAATTTTGTTCAAATCTATTTCCCTTTTCCAACGATAATTTGAAATACGAAATTACGTATGTATGGGTAACTTTCAGTTTCCTTTTTTTGCTTCATAAATATGTCTGTCCCGATGTGGGTTTGTTATCAATACAAATCTACAATTTTATTCCGATATTGATGAAATTTTGCACACATTACCTTTAAAATAAGAAGATGGTACTTTCTAAGTGAGATTTATAAAAAATACCTCCATCCTCTTCTCCCACCCCGTAAAGCCGAATTTTTTTTACATCTTGATGAAATTTTACAAATATGACGTTCAAAATTAGAGGAAAATTACGGGCAACTTTCGATTCTGAATGGTGGACTATCATCAGGGTACCATAATTTGGGAGGCGTATACCACCTGTAGCAATTTATTGGATAACCAACACCTCTGCCACAGGTCACCCCAAGTATTACGTTCTACGTTCTACTCTTCTAAACGTTGCTACTTTGATGACATAGCAAGGGTGCCCGGGTTGATGGGTTGAGGTTTTCCGGGTCTTAGCGACAGGTGCGTCTGCCCACTTGCTGCGTGGCGGGCCGGATCGAGAGAGACCGGTTGAGGGAAGCCTTTTGACTTCTCCAGCCGGACTCTCTCGACCCATCGCCTTGCACCATATCATACCTCACTATGAGACATGAGCTGACGTAAAAAAGGACATACTAAGATTATCTACCATTCTGAAATTATTAGACTGGCACCGCTCTACGGTCGCGTACAATGCGTGCTTGGATTCGTGACGATGATTTTGAAGATTGAGTACTAGTAAAGCAGTTATTTAAAATAAATTAATTAATTACGTATTTGCTTGTTTATGTGTCGGTAGGTACAGGAAGGTATCTAAATGTCGACATGTTAATTTTAATGAGTAACTACATAATACCAATGGCTAAATAACGGTCCCAATTATTATTTATACTGGAGAATGGAGTCAGCTACATAACCGGATGTGATACTTTTAGTGGCGCCGGAAGTCGGAGGAGAGGAGGCTGTGGCGCCATTAGCCGTGCAACCTACCTGCGCAGACGGGCTGCGCAAGGGATTACATTCCTCCAAATAATTGGCGTAATACAGTCGTGAAAATATTCACGTGTTCATCTTAATTGATGTGTATAATATTGGTAGAACTGTTTTAATTTTTGTTTGTTCGTACTTGTAGAGTTGCAGAGGAGAAAGGATTTCGGTTCTTTGTCCAGAAAAACATATATATATTTTATTTTAAATAGATGATAGGTACACACAGACTATGATGGTCCGGATGGTCCGATGCTCTGTGGGGAACCCGCTTGCACAGCGCGGGTGTAAACTGTGTGCCCTAAAGTTAAAACTTAGACTTACGGATTTCAATACTTCGTTTGTATGGAAACACTATGATATGATATGAAACTATATCACGAACAAACTACTCAAAATATTACAGATATTCAAAAATATTTGAAATATTTACTGTTAGAAAGAAAAAACTGCACTAAACCAATCTATAATTGAAAATGGGATATTAACACGGGGAAGCACTGCAAAATATGTTATAAAATGTAAATTACTTAAAAAACAAAAATCGAAAACATTTTTTTTAAAGTGGTTCGCTACTTTTGATGACTTAGCAGTGCCCGGGTTCATGGGTTGAAGATTGCCTAGATCTTGGCGGCCAATGCGTTTGCCCATCTTCTGCGTGGCGGGCTGGGTTGAGCTCCAACTAAACTCTCTCGACCCATCGCACTGTAACGCAGTGGGAAGGATGGATTCATACATCCATCACTCCTGGGCGCGTTGGTCCTCAGATTCCTACCCATCTCTTATGCTTTTTTCCGTCCCAGAACTTCCTCTCCTTTCTTTCCGTAAAAAATACCCTCCACCCAGCATCCCAAAAGATGGCATAGGAGCAAAAATAGAACAATCAGTACTATGTTCGCATATAAGATATTAATACCTGCAATGAATACTGCTTTTGGACAAAGGACACAGTACTACTTTGTACTTGCCAAAATCGTATAATATTATTTCAATCGCAATTAAAACATAAAATTAACATCTGGTTCTTAAAAACAAATAAAAAACTGGAAGAACAAGTCCTTAAAAACAAATAAGAAACTAGTCAACAGGAAGAGATTTCTTAAAAAATAAAATAGAAAATAAAGAGTATATTACACACGAACCATAAACACAACACAATCAACAGAAACAAAATGCTAAGTTTTTTTTACACATTCATTGTTTATTTTTATTTTATAGGTTCAAATCACCATAGAAGTATCACCATAAAACAGTAATAATTATTGTTGTAATTCACCTCCACACTGTAACAAAACTCAGAACAAGTATAATAACTAGTGAGGGGTAGGTATATAACAAAAAAATCATTTGCAACTCTTTTTTAAAGTATTCAATAAAAAATTAAATATGCGAAGATAATATTGATAGTTCTTAGTCGAAGTATGATACAGTTAAATATGACCGAAGGAGACAGGGTCGAATTAGCTTAGTGGTTATCGCAGAGCCCCGGCTATGCTAAGGTCCTGGGTTTAATTCCTAGATGCGACCGAATCTTTTTCGGTGTCTTCAAACAATTCAATTATGTTTACCTGAAAAGCTAAGGAATTTCGAAAAAAAAACATTTTTACTTGTACTGTCGTGTAGTTAAGTGAACTTAGTGCAATGACCCCCGGATACCTTTTATGGTTATTAATCCTCGTGTGGAAGAAACAATCTTGTTATTTATGTATTCTTAGTATGTTAGTAAATTATATCATGTTTTGAGGTTAATAATTTTAATTATACTATGAAGCAGGTAACGACAACTCGCAAACAATGAGCTTTGGCCTCATGATACACCGCATTTCTTTCCGGATTATCTAGGTCAAGTATGTGTTGTGTAACGCCACTTTTCATATCATTTTTCTCTGAAAGTTAACAGGGAAATTACTTTGACCAAATGTTGAAATAGTCGTAATTTCAAAAAAATATTTTATTTAACGGGTAAAATATTTTTTTAAATCCATATTGATTTCAACCGCCTTTAATAATACCGAATACGAAGATGAGATAAAAATGTTGCAAAATAATTTATTTTTATTATTGCCTTTTCAGGTAAGAAGTATCTGGAAATAACTGTGCAAAGAGTACTGCGAAAAATAATTTTCTTTCATAATGAAATAAGCTGTCAATCGTAATGACGCGAAACGAAATCATGATAATTTATTGGCTTTTACACATAATGTGGTGTTTTAAAAACATTTTCACAATGTCGACTGAAAACTTACTTATGGGTAAAACTGTCAGAAAAGTATTGAACATAATACGTTTTACTATTCGTATTATAACACTTTATTAAGTATATACATTTTTTAATATGTACATTTCTTATTTTTGAAAATGTCGAAAAAACAGATATCATTTTAGAAACTAGATAAAATTATCTTTCTGATGTTTGTTTTTGACATCAACATTGATAAACAATTCATTAAATCTTCTTCAAAAAAAGCAAACTTATTTAGTGGCACCATTTTAATTTTAAATTACATAATATTTTTGTTTTTTCTTTTTAACTTTATGAGTAAAACCTCAAATTGTAATATTTAATTAAATGAAGACAATATTAGCAAAACTCAATCGAATATCTGGAAACAGAAAAATCAGAAAAAGATATTTGCACCTCTGGGACTCGAACCCAGGACCTTTCGCTTTCCGGGCAAATGCGCTGACCACTGGGTTCGAGTCCCAGAGGTGCAAATATCTTTTTCTGATTTTTCTGTTTCCAGATTTTCGATTGAGTTTCAAAATTAATAAATTACTTAGTTTTAACAACGTTTATTGTTTATAATAAACCGACATGTTTCGTAAACAATGCTCACTTCTTCAGGGATTACTTAAAACTAATTACAACAATAGACAGACTTAAAGCTGTCAATGGAAAGATGGGAAGGTGGAAGGGGTAGTGTATGTCTATTGTTGTTAGTGTATTGTAAAAAGGCCATCTTAAAGCGTTCTCGAGCACTCGGAGCATCGAAAGAATGCTCTATAACTAATTACACCAAAATAATTTGCAAGAGCAGGCTAAAATGAAAATTTGCTTGTTTTATCTGGTGATGCCAATTTAAAAAAGATATTTTGACCCGTATGATTTATATGTTGTAGAAAGATTGTCGATATTTGAAATATGAATAATTATTATATTATTATAATATTTATGAAGCCGACTATAAAACGAACAGCGCTAAATCCAGCAACTATAATACGTGTTGCAATGTGTGCAGAGTGCAAGTCAAGGAAACTCGATATATTGAATATTGTATTGTGATTATGCAATGTCCCCGATTAGGATGAAAGCCTTGCACCGAGAAAATATTATATATTATATTTGCTATACACTACTAGTTTTACTGGTATACGGGTAAGATTAACCACCTGAAGCGGTGTACCACTCTTATATTACAATATAAATGCTAAGGATAATTCCTTCTTTATTTCTCAAACTAAAATATTACTATTATTGTAGAAAGCAATCACTTTGTGGTTTGACATATTTAATAAAATAAAATACTGTTTTGTTTAAAACCACGAGTTTTATTAATTTTTTGAACCGACCGGTTTCGCTTTACTCAAGCATCATCAGGGTACAAATTAATACAGTATTAATTTGTACCCTGATGATGCTTGAGTAAAGCGAAACCGGTCGGTTCAAAAAATTAATAAAACTCGTGGTTTTAAACAAAACAGTATTTTATTTTATAAAATATTACTACAAATAACATGAGAACGTTTTAAAACACTATGCAAATAAGGCCCAGTTTTTTCATATCAAATAGCCATTCAGCGTATTTTTGTTTTTTGGCATTTGTATGGTCCTTTAAACGCTGATTCTGTGAGGTTCAGCTTTCTATCAAATTGTAATAAGCTGACAAGCTTAACAACATGCCTTTGGACCTGTCCACCCAGACTCTCTCGACCCTTCGCCTTACATCGCAGTTGGAGGATTTATACGTCTGTCACTCCTGGACACACTGACCCCCAAATTCCTACCCATCCCTCGTACCTTTTTCCTTCCCAGAACTTGCTATCCTTCCTTTCCATAAAAAAAACCCTACACACAGCATCCCCTAAGACGACATATGCCCGAAGGGATATTATTTTCCTCAGGGCTTCCTGTGTGGAGATATGTAAAAAAAATCGAGTGCAGTTTACACGCGGTAGAAGCGAAACTTTAACAAAAAAATCTCAACCAATAGGAGTCTTTAGAAGTGAGGTCATAATCAAAGCGGCCAATGAGCGCAGACCTAGCATCATTTCCGTTTCATATCTCAACCAATGGGAGCCTTGAAAAGTGACATCATAATCAAAGCGCCAATGAACGCAGTTTGATGCTTCGACGATGCTGTAATGCGTCATTTCCGTTTCATCCGAATTTCAAATCACAGCGGGCTAACGAAGTTTCACTTCAAAAAGTTTCCCTTTTTTGCCGATCAAAATTTATTCAAAAGCCGAAGCGGACTTAGAATCGACATTTAACGGGAATCTTGAACGGTGAAAAAATCAAATAGCGCGGAATGGCCATTCGATGACTTTGTTACTCGTGAATTTCTGCGAAATAAATGGGGCTTAAGAATTCACAGAATTTCATCAAATTTCAAAGTTAAATTTCAAGTAGGTACTGTGAAAGTTATGTTATCATTTCAGTTGTGTGAAACAACGTAGGTACTGGTCAAACTGAAATTTGATGATGATTACTATCAACTCAACGATTCAACATCGTAGATTTTTATTTTTCAGATGAAGTTTCTCATTTTCTGCTTCAAACATTTTTACAAGTTGGAAACAGAAAACTGAAAACCTGCGGAAAAAGAGGGATGGGAGATAGGTTAGGATAGGTGTCAAAAGACTAAACTTCCAAAGGTCCGGGAATACGCCTGGTGAGAGCTACTTTGTATAATAACTTATGCATAGGATACGACAATGTATGCATAAAATTAACTACGAACCTGGGTGAGACTTTGTCAGGTCCTGCGGATTTGTGGGAATCGACACTCTTCAGTTTAGATATATCTAGTTACTGTACAGTCAGATAAATCAAAAGTATCAGCTAGCTTAGAGCACGAGATATCGCTGTCTAAACTTGCATTGGCATATACTTTAAAAAATCAGAAAACAGATTAACAGTTTATTAATAATGTTAACTATTTATAAAATTTAACCGATCCTCTGATATTCTTTGTTCTGCAATCGCAGATCTCATTCTGTGTGTACTCGATATCATGATAATAATATAAATAACAAGTAACTGATGTGCGTTTCTATAAAATGCATAAACTTGTATTTCCACGTGGTTACTTGCAAGATACGGGTTATAAATACGGCTTTATGTGGATATTATATAATAATGCAAACCGGCTATTAACACTTTACCGCCTACTTTATTTGGCAAAAACTTTCATACGTAATTATTTATTTTATATCAATTCAGGTTCTAAGCTTTACCAGTAGCTGAATTGTGGATACAAATAATATTATCGTGAAATTAGTTTTGACAAATTTATATTAAAATATTTTTTGTAGAAAAATTTACATGTCAAGGTTTGATAACGTATTTAATTTGACCCACTCACCCACTCGTTACAAAAAAAAGAATCGCACTTATTAACATCTTGTATAAATATTAAGTGACCTTCAGTAATCATAGGTTGTTTTATGTTATAAGTGGCTCAAAGTTCGAAAATACTTATTTTTATACCTACTCACTGAGCATGTCATGATTACAATAGATACTTGTATTATGCTAATGCAAAGTTGATAAAAATTTATTTACATTTTTGAAAAAATCTTTTGTGTGAACGCACAATCAACCAATTATCCCAATAGTCCTTCGGGCAATCAACAAAAAATATTATAACTTTATTAAAAATGTTATCAATGATAGGCATGCATTTTTCATGCACCTAGGTTAGGCACAAGATTAATGGTAATCGAATCATTTATGAATAATTGTTTACTTGTCTTTGTTTAAAATTAACTTCGTGTTGTAAACTTTTGTCAAATTCGCAAATCTCTGCATGCTATCTCTTCCTTATTGTGTAACTTATGTTCAACGACTATTTTTTCCAATAATTTTTGTAAGTTAGATGTTGAATCTTATATATATGCATGATATGCTTTTAATTTTTAACAAAATTAATATTAAGGAAGTATCATCGTTGCTCCGTAAGTTAGTTACCCTTACAAATTGAGTTGCCCTCAAAGTAATTTTAGTTAATATTACAATACATGGAACAACGCAGGTCTCTAGTATTAAACTCATTTGGAATTGATAAAAAATATGTTTCATCCATACATTAGACATAATTTCTCTAACCTAACCTAACTTAAGCCAACCAAATTATAAAAACAATAGAATAATCTTTTTCCTAACAAATAATCAATATATATTATAAAAGAAAGTCCAAAAAACGTGCGGACCGCAAAAACTCAGAAGTCCCGGTACGGTCAAGGGAGTTCTATGATGTGGTAGATCTCTATCCCCCCTAGGGAATAAGGGTACCCGTTTTTACCTAAAGGGCGTGCTTTTGAAGATATAAGGACTGGAAGTTTCGCCCTCTTGAAATTTCTCGAACAGTCTTTCGGAAAGTTCTAGGAGGTTTTGGAAGGAGTGGCAGAGTATGTCGTGGAATGTTTGGGAATAGGGAATCGGTATAGTGATTGTGAAACATTCCTTAACACTCTCGAATTTTTTCCTATGCGAAGCCGGGTAACCCAGCTAATAATTTATATTTCGTCCACACGACCCGGCATTTTTTACGTGTTTCTCTTGTTGAAGAATCTCTCAGAAAGCGTAAATTTTGTGAAGTAGGTTCCTATCCTTTGAACACTTTGCGATCCATATCGTATTTATGAGCCCGCCTTCAATAATCGAAGACATATGCACAATATACGCCTGTAAAACTATCGTAAAATGAACCACTAACATTTTTTTAAATTGTGTTTTCATTATCAATTCAGTGTTTTTTTCAAATACAAAAAATCATATCAAAAATATTAATTTAAAACTCAAGCTTTAGATCCTGGAAAACCTTGAAAATCGCAAAGAGAGTACTCCACGCCTCTGATATCATTACTGGTACCCATTAGAAAAACTATCTGGTATGGTCGAACAGTCTAAGATTAAATGCAGTGGAAATTTACTTCCGCCTTGTGATTTAACCGTACTGCATTGGATACGTAAGTTGAAGTTAGAAAATGCATTGATTTTCAACTTGGAAAAAATAGATGGATTATTATAACCCCGAGAAAATTTCTATGTTTTTCGTTGACTTCGTTAAATTATTCAGTATGTTTACAATTAAGTTGTCCCATTACAATTGCCTATAAGACATAACAATAAATAAGATATAAACCGTATCATTTTATAGCCCTAGCATTTCCCAACATTTTTGTATAATATTTATCAACGGCAGCATAACAAAATTTCGAATTTTGTAAAATTAGAACCAAAGTTTTCCAAAGCAGTGGAAATGATTTCTCTGAAGTGTATGAGTAGCAAAACCATATTTTACCGAATACAAAAGAGGTGTTCCAAATTTTTATATTAATATTATGTAGGAACGTGTACGAATAAATATGATTGATTTGCAGTGAAGTGTAAATTGACGTGGAATTATTGGAAAATGGAAAAATACTCGGATCGTTAACTGTAATAATGGTGTTATCAGTGATCATTATTTATTATCATAATACATAACAGGTAAATTTTTAACACAGCGAAGGTTCGTACTGCTGGTATGGCGGACTTCAAATATCATAATATGAATCATCAGAAAATTGGGATTTGTTAACAAACAAAATTAGTTCTAAATTCAGACTGAAAGATTCAGGTGAAATAATCACATTGCCATCTTATCTTTGGGACATACCCATGACCTACCCCTCTACCTATATTTTGGTGCATTAAAAAGCTTTCGTGAGGTATCCTAAGCACTTCACTTTAATTAATAATGGCTTCTCCCAAACCCAAGACGATGGATACATAACCGAAGACCTTTTTACAAAATCAAGTAAAACACGCATAAAGCCTATAGAGTTTTGAATTACCTTTGCCGTGGTTATCAATAAATCAAAAGGAGACTTCTCTTGTTGATGACACTAAGTTATATTATCCATCCGCTATATAATCAACGTTTTGTATCAATTTAACTATTTACCTAATTACTTCCTGATTTCACCATCAGCAAGTTATCGATGGTTGGAATATACGAGTATATTATGTACTATACATGACATGTTCGTCGTTATTTCGAAAATAATTTATTGAAAAGCACTTGGTGGGTTCTGCTTAAAGATTGTCCTTTGACTTCTCACGTGTGTCAGTCAGGAAGGTTGTTCATTCAAAACGTAACTCCATATCAATTTAATATATTCGTGTCCTTTGTTGTTAGATCGTGTTATTGTTTCTTGACCATGCTGTACTCACGAAATCACTTCTTTTCCTTTTGTTTACATGGCTACTTCGAGCACATTCTTTACGAAATTGCTTATTTTCACTACGCATGTAAATATTGCTGCATATTGCCAACCCATGGTCGTTTGGTTTCATATATTTGATTTAATATTTAGACAAATTAGAAACGTCCTTTCGTATTCTTCAATTCCTTTGTGAAATAATATCTTGGCTCTATTGTAGAGAAAGCTGTTACTCTGACGACGAGCGCCTATTGGTACAATCTCGCAAGGTGCAAATCCTTTGGTAACTTCTCACATAAGAAACACAGAGTCAGAGATACACCTACGACAGCCAAACACTTCCTCAACAAAATATGTACAGAGTTCACCGCTCCATACTCCTTTATTTGAACGTCATATAACTATTGTCTGATACCCATAAATAACAAACAACTACTAAATGCGGGTATTCCTTGCAACTATTTCTCCATAAAATCTCTTTATCGTGACGTTTATTGTGGTTTATGCACCTGTTGCACGTGTGCAGTATCTATGTGCATTTTATAAGCAGGCAAATAAATACGTGGTAACTTTTGAATATTCTTACAATACACACCTACATGCATAATATTACGTACACACAAAATATTCAAATTGTAATTTCGCATTCCCGCGTATAATAATCATTGGTTACGTCAGTTTTAATTTGTCTCTCGATATCGCCGCGAATAGGTAACTAGTTGTTACTGTTTGGTTAATGGCTTACCAAACATTTGGCATAAAGGTCATGGTTTTGGGTAGACGCGTTGATCAAGACCTACATTCGTCACATAACTTATTACATGCGTATACCGTTTGGCCTTAGATTGGACATAATGAATTATTATCTAATATGTTACCAATTCAAGGGATCCTGAATTTTCTATGGACAGAGCCGACAGAGGTGTAATTTTAATGAAATGCTTTACTAGTTCAAACTTTTCGGCTTAAAGTATTTGAGAACCTGAAGAATACAATCACAACATTACATCCCAGATAATATGTTTTAAGCCGAGTTCTCGGGCCTTCCCATTCTACTAATGGGTATCATCTTCACACAGTCAGTTCACCTCTTTCTTGATTTGCCGCAGCGTCTTCGACAGTGGACGCTCACATGGTTATGATTTTTGCTGTCCTGTCACGGGGCATTCTTTCCACATGGCCAGTCCATCGCAGCCTTCTGGACCTATCTACAGAATCTCACAATGATTTCATGTTCAGTTAGTTTTTTGAGTTCATGGTTCAATTTGTTTCGGCATTATCCATTTTCTGACCAAAGTCCAGATCCTCTTAGCAGTATTTTGATTTCAATTGGAGCTAACTTCGCTTTTTTTTCAATTTGAGTTAGGTGCATACGGCCGCCTTATTTATTATTACTGATCATAATTATTAATGGGTATATTATATATTACAACAACCAACAACGGTATAAGTGGCACAATTATCGCTGCAAAGGGAATCGAAACGTTTTAAGAATCCTTCACTTTAACTTCCCACATGTCCGTGACTAGTCAGAAATTAGTCGGTAATTCTCGTTGATTGGCAACCACTTTCTCCACGCCAGTCCACCCCCTCCTCTTCCTTCCAACCTCTTCCCCCTTCCAACCTCCCTCTCACCATCTTCCACTCGCAAGTTCTACAACAGGCTGAGGCAAATAATAATGTGTGCAATGCATCATACTCCAAATAATTACATATCTAACATAGTAATTGTTATCTATAACTATGCAATAACAGCATATAAGATGCTGAAGGTACACGATTATTACCTTTGATGTAACATTGCCGAAGTTGCCAATCGTATTTTCTTATTGTATGCTCAATGAGTTTAGATATATACATACTCCCGCAATGATTCTATAATCAACTTGAAAACGTGTCCATTAAAAGCCTCGTCGAGCCTCGATTGTGCGCTAACAACATTTAGAAAGACCCAAACAATCTTCCTTTTCTTACGTTAGTTCCACACAGGAGGCCCTGAGAAAAATTATGCCCCTTGGGGCACATATCATCTTTGGGGATGCTGTGTGGAGGGTCTTTTTAGAAAAGGAAGAAGGATAAGTTCTGGGAAGGAAAGAAGAATGAGGGGTGGATAGGAATTTGGGGGTCGGTGTGTCCAGGAGTGACGTGCGAATTAATTCATCCCTCCTACTGCGGTGGAAGGTGATGTTCCGAGAGAGGATGTCAAAAAGCCTCCATCAACCAGTCTCTCCCGATCAGGCCTGCCTATTGCACTTGGTGGACAAAAGCATCCGTTGCCAAGACCCGGACAAATCACGCCCTATGTACCTGGGCGCCCCTGCCAAGTCACCAAACATTGCGTACCACTTGGGGTGACCTGTCGGTTATCCAATAAATGGTTCTACGAGTACTATATTCCAGAAAACAATCTACTCGTATATGAAATCAGCCAATTTTGCCATTTACACAATTTAGTAGGTAATTTTGGATGGGAGCCATGTTACCCTGGTATTTACAAAATGATAAAAAAAAGTTTACATAGCTATTCTTACTTTACATAAGACTCCTTTCACTAATGTTTACACATTTAAAATGGACTCTGCGTTTATTTAACAAATTATGAAAGTTGTATTGTGCCTTTATGCTCCTCGAGAATGACTGGACATATCTTTCCAAGTGACGAACAGTTAAGATAAAAATGGATTGTGCCTTAAAAATACGTAAATATAAACTAATAAAAAATTCTCATATTTGCAATGAAAAATTGTTTTATCATTCGAAAATATAGTCTAATTTGAACAAAAAAGGTATTTTAACGGCAATGTAACTAAGCATTATTAAAAAATTGGACTTAACCTCACTTTTCAACGTTTTACCTCGTAAAATCGTCGGAAAATTGTTGTTTCTGTCGTAAGCCGCCAATCTGAAAGAACAGCAAAACTTATTTTTCATCTTATTATGTTAGAAGAATGTGTAGATTTTAGGTACATACGTTCATAGAAAAACAATCTATTAGTTGTGGTTATGAACAAACCAAGTTTTCCTTTTTCCCAATTACTTTTGAATTCATATTTATCAACCATTTTTTAAATTTAAACCATTTCAAAACAAATATCTTATAAACCTTATCACAAATGATATCCAACTGCCCCAGCGCCATCTGCTTCGAGCTTTCCAAATTACCACCATTGCCTTTAAATTGTTATTTTTCGCGCTGAAAAATATAAATTATAATAAATATATATTATACAACCAACATTGAAATATACAAAGATACCTATTTTGTAAACAATGGATCACTGTCGTATTTCCAACACATAATCACTGGCGTAGTATAAATAATAGTTACCTACGCCAGAAAATTAGAACATTCAAATATACCTAAGAAAATCTTTTTCATTCTTGCCGACTGTCATTAGTCATTACCGTACCGTTTTCCTCTAGCACTAAGTACGACTAAGTACTAAGTACGATAGTGCGATTGTGAAATAGAATAAAAAAAAAGAGTTACGTTAGAGTTATGACACACGTAAAGAATTTGACAAATTTGTGTGAAAACCATTTTGTTGTATACGTCGTTAAAAAATTCGTTATACATGGCGACTGGAACTTGAAGCGTTACGATGAAGAACGCAAAACAGGTGAGATGTGGCTGTGAAACAGTTATTATTTATAACCCCTCAGACTAATTGGTTCGCTTTTGGGACCATATCATATAGGTCACATAAAATTCGATGCTTCTCTCTTAGTATCTTGGTGAGAAATACGATATCAACGGTGTTAGAAAGTTTAAATCTAAAAGTTAAGCACAAAATAATTAAATGTATGAAACCCAAGTCTCTGACCGCAATTTTAGAAATAATTATGAAACTTTGTGAATATTTTATTAATTATTTTTCCATGGAACAACAAAAAAGTGATGTGTGACATAATACATATGTCTAATCAAATACGTATTTCTTTTTTTTTTATCAATAATTTTAGTTGGAAAAAAACCATTTTTATTAATTTTTTAATTAATTTTAATATCATTTTAAATTTTTGTATTTCAAAAATGATACGATTATTTCAAACAATAAAATTTGAAAGCGTATTTCATCACCTTTCGAAAACAGTTTTAGTTTTCGGATACGTTAAGAAATATTCAATTCATTTGGATTGTATTGCAAAGCGGAAATATTTTTGCCTTCTGACAAAACTTGCCCGAGGTCTGGGGGTTATCGTTATATTGTGTCAATTTATCTCAACAAACTTTTAGAGAAAAACGTAGTTGTATGCATATTAAAAATCTAGTCGCTAATCCTGGTAGACATAAATAAACGTCAATGATGGCCCCGCCCAAAAATAGCTGCCAAATGTACCTTCATGCAGTTACTTCTAATAGATATGCGGATACATTTTATGCAGGTGCAAAAGCATAAGTAAGTTAAATAATATGCAGAAGACTTTGTCCCGAAATTTATTATAAATAGTAAATTCGATGCACGAAAGTTATATAAAAAAAAAACTGTTTGATCGTAGTTCAGTTGTAAACTACAGTATTATAAAAATATGCAATCATTCTCGATGTGATTTCGGACGATTGAAAAATTAAGGTCTCGAAAGAGTGTATCGCCTTGTACCGGTTACCGTGTACCTTCCACATAATATACCTACTTATTTTGGTTTACGTATGCCGTTGGAGGAATGAGATTGTATCAGGTATTTCCAGAATTAAGCATCAACTTCCGAACACATAAAGCCACACAAAGACACGCACTGAAAACTTAAGATGTCATGGGAACAAAAAAACAATGTCCACAATAGAAAATGAGGTTATTCAACTATAATGTGGATAATTTTAATCATGAAGGTAAAAAAACCTCCTGGTTAAGCAATAAATAATGCATGTTATCATTACCCTTAGAAAAGATCACCATTCATAATCGCCACTGTGTTTTTAAATGACTTTGACCATGTTTGGTGACCAGCCATGAATAACCAGATATTTGTTCCCAAACTTCTGCTCCCCCGTTTACTTCACCTCCAACATCCCTAAACTGGGGATCTTTTACATTAATTCCTCACAAGAGGCCTTGAGGAAAGTAATTCCCTTCGGAGCCCACGTCATCTTTGGGCTGCTGTGTGGAGGGTCTTGTTAGGAAAGGAAGGAGATGAAGTTATGGGAATGAAAAAGGCATGAGAGGTGGGTAATAATCTGGGGGTCAGAGAGTTCAGGAGTGACGGACTTATGAATATATCCCTCTCACTGCTTTGCAAGGCGATGTTCCGACAGAGTTCTGCTGAGAGAGGATGCAATAGTTCCATTGGCTCCAGACAGTTGGTAAACGACAGCCGTAACCATAAAAAAATAAAAAATATATATAAATAATAAATAGTGAATAGTGAATAGTGAATACGTAATGCATAAAACATTTCATGCTCACATTGAAAAGATCTGTAAATCAGCCACAAAGATGTTGGGTTTTATCGTACACAATTCAAAGGAATTGACCAACCTCACAGTTATAAGGCTGCTTTACTTTAGCTTGGTGCGTAGCATTCTCGAGAGTAGATCTCAGATATGGGGGCCAGAGGACATCGTCTATGTACTAATGGTCGAGAAAATACAAAAGAATTTTTTACGATACCTCTATATGAGAGAGTTTGGTTTTTACCGACGGCTGTTTCCAACAGCATTTATCTCGGGAATGCTGGATATCTGCAGCCTTAGTTCCAGAAGAGATGTCGCATTACTGTTGATGGCTTATAAGCTCCTAAATGGTTTTGTATCGGTACCAGATATTCTCGGATAATTTCCCGCGAGGCCACCAACACAGGCTTTTGATTCTTCATAGGTACAGAACTAACTTACCAATAGTGATGCCCCTGGGACGACTCACTAGGTTAATTAACTGCCTCGCAGGAAATGTGGATATATTCCACATTTCCTGCAACGATTTTAAGCGTGAAATAGCACTTATGTTTTAACTAAATGTATTACTTTAACTGTAAATGTATTTATTATGTATCTTTTCTTACCGCTCTTGCAATTTATTGGTTTTATGCTGTTTCTACAAATAAATAAATGTTCCTTAAAACTTAAAACTTATGTAGGTGCATAGTGCATCCATATATCATTAATCAACTTATTAAATAATTGTGATATGATATACTATATGAACAGTTAATAATGCATTTTGTAATATACATTATTATTATAAATTTTTTATTTTTTCGCACTTTTTGGAAAGAAAGTGCGAATAAAAATGATTTAAAAAAATGTTTTCCATTGAACTAAGTTTTCTTTTGAATCATCTCCAAATCGTTTTGCATGACACAATCTCGAATTTTACTGTTAAACCCGCCGACCAACTATTATCTAGACCAGGCAAACTCAACCTGCGGCCGAATTGAAGATTTTTTTGCAGCCAAAAATAAAGTTTTCAGCTTTCCATGTTTTGGATTTTGGTATTCATACAAAAAAAATCGTTCTCGTAAATTTCTCATATTTATATTTTGTGAAATTAGAATTTTCTTGTTATTAGACCTAGGATTCTTGATGGGAGTTTTGATTTATTGCTTGAAAGTATCAGGCGCATGGCTGCACTAGGAATTTATTTTATACAATTCCAGCCATTATGTTTTTCGGAAGATCGAACCCAACTGAACTGTTTTTAATAAGTATATGTTTAACGGAAGATCGAACCCAACTGAACTGTTTTTAATAAGTAGAGGGTGAGTGCAAAAGACATACATAGGCACGTGTAGTCAGTTCGTCTTCTAGCATTGAAGGTCGTGGTTTCACAATAATACTAATTTTAAACTCCGAAGTACCGCTAAAAATTAAGTTTCCCCCCCCCCCCCTCCCTCCCTCCCTCCCCCCACAGAATGACTTACCAAACCATTTGGGTTGGGCACCCCTGATCTAGACTGGGCGTGTGAGTATTAATTGACCTCAAGGCGAAGCTTACTGCTAAATCTTTAGTTTAGATTAATATTTACTACGAATCGGTTTACATTATAAATACAAAAAATATGCGTTTTCATGAAATTTTCCTACCGTTTCCATTGAGTAGAATCAAAATAAAAATGTTTTTTACTTTGTAAGTAATATATCTATGAAAAACTAAATAATGTATTTTATTCTATAGAAATGTATGAACGCAAAAAACAATTTTCTTAAAATACTTTTAAATTTACTGAAAATAATATTTATTTTTCTAAATTTTATAGTGTTACTTATTCAGACTACATCACATCGTAACTCAAGACCGGAAATGCAATGCTTCTTTTTACTATCGCAGATACATGAAAAATCACAGGATAGTCTGATTTCTTGACAAATCAGTTCCAATTTTGAAAAAGACAATTAAAAAAAAATTCCCATAAAAATATTTTTGTAGACAGTGACTATATCGCTTGTATATTCTTCACACAATCAGTTCTAATTTAGAAAATTACAATATTCAAAGTAAATCCGAGTTTATTGAACCAGAGTTACATGTACAGACATTCAACCGTAATTAGTATTTTTGATGACAATGATATAAAAATAATCGAGCATTTCGTTTGGTACAGTATTATTATTTGACACAATAAAACTGCGGTGATGTGTGAATAAGCACAAACGTCTACCGAGAGGAATGCCATAATGAGAACAGTACTATTTCACCATAGTATACTTTCGCACAATGCTCGCGCTCCGAGCTTTTTTCCGCAAACACTTTTTTTGATTTACTTTCCAGTAATCAATTTTGTAACATTTAATGTTCTCCACGTATTACACTTTCACGCTGGTCGAGAGACAATTACCCCCTCCGTGTAATGGCCCCTGTCTTTTCGGTGCATTCTAATCGAAGCAAATTAGAAAAAGCGTCACGACTTCCCTCACATCAAGCCCAAATGCCATATATTATGTATTAGCTTTTAGAACACATAATTTTTTTTGCCAACGTCATAGCGAGTAAGCAATCATTAATTAATTTTTGAAAATATTCACGCATGGTAAAATTTGATTAATAATTAAAATTGTACGATATTTTCCAATTTTTCTTCTTTTAAGGAAAACAAATTAGTCAATAAATAATAACACCGCCGCAGTGAGATCCTAGTGAGACAGGCCGCAAAAAAACAATTTTATATATATTTTTTATAGATAAATAAATAAAAACTTGTTTGTGAAATAGTTTTTTTTAACATTGTCACCACGGAGAAAGTCCTGTGGTAACCAAAACTCCCTCTGTGTTTCGGAGTTTTAATATTAATATTTTATTATATATTTATTTATTTATATATTTTTATCCCCGACAAAATATCGTACGGACAAAACATCCCCCAACAAAATATCTACTAAAACCTAACCTAACCTAACAAAAAAAGGACACAAATAATACAGACATCCTAAAAACAGACATCCGGACAAATGTCACCACATGAACCCGGGCACCCCTGCTAAATCACCAAACGTAGCGAACCACCTGGGGTGACCTATGGGTGACGTATCACAGAGGTGTTGATTATCCAGTAAATGATTCCCGGGGCGGCGGCACTCATACCCGCCTCCGAAATTCCCGTAAGTAAGTGGAAAAATAAGAAAATCAAAAAAAAAATCCGTACACAATGTCATCTCTAATACTGACAAAAACAAAACACAGACAGTTGCGCATTGATGATTGCTTCATTGTGTAATTTTTAACTTAATAAAAAAATTAATTTAGTTCAACTTTTATTGATTCTGAGGCGGTACGAAGTTCGTCGGGTCAGCTAGTTCTTCCATAAATGCAACCTTTTTTTAAATTTATTTAAAACTTCCTATTTTCATGCATTACATTGTTATTACAACAATAAATGAATGTATGTATATTCTCATGTATCGTGCAGATTTACAAAACAGATATTAATTTTACAAAGTAGCAACAACTGATTGCACAGAACATGTGAGGAGCGGAATAGATACGGAAGTTTGCATGCAGTGAACAGGAAACTGTGTGACCTACGAACCTTTTGTAACTCCCTATAAACGCAGCCTTTGTTAACTTGTCTCCCAAAGCCTCTTTCGGCTTACTGTTGATTGACGATTGCGGAAATCATGGCGCAAATCATAATTAAAATATAAGATTAACCTATCGAGTACTTTTATACATAGCTTTAATGCTTATATCATATAGGTACGTACGATTATCTGCGTGTTAGACGATAATAAAGTTTCTACCGGAAAATGTAATAAATCATTTGGTTTCTCAGGTAAGTAGGTACAATTAAAAACCATCTTGTAAAACTAATAAAAATGTTGTATCCCTTACAGCACGGCTGGAGCTCATTGTAAGTGTTCAAAAAGAAGAAGATAGTTTTAGAGGTAGATATGTACATAAATACGAATGTTAGAGCGCACTAATATTAAAAAAAAACGATTATAATTAAAAGGCGTAAGCGAAAATATTTAATAAAGCTTGAATTATGTAAAATATGTAAACCAAAATTATCTCGACAAATGTAACCGGTCATTTAGGTTTTTTTTTTACATTAACTCCACACAGGAGGCCCTGAGGAAAAAAATTTCCTCAGGGCCTATGTCATCTGAGATTCTGTGTGGAGGGTCTTTTTGAGGAGAGGAAGGAATGAACAATGGTCTTGAAGAGACCCATGTTGTAGGAAGGAGGAAACACAGAGGCCGGAAAATCGTTCCACAGCCGAGCTGTTGAACACAAGAACGAGTCGAAGAAACGAACCGTTCTCATGTGACACATGTCAACCATGTACATATGTTGAGCACGCGTTTGGCATGTTTCCCAACTATGCACCGGTGCCCGAGGGATCAATGATGCTAGTTCCTCAGAGCATTTTCCATTGTAATACCGGTAAAACAAGGACAGCATTTCCACCCGACGCCTGTGCTCTAAAGATCGCAATCTGTCTGTTAAGATGGGAGAATCTATCAAACGCACCGCCCATTTTTGCACAGAGTCGAGGGTATTTTTCAGCTCCACACCAGAGGTGGCTGCCAAATTCAACCGTGGGGCGCACTTGTGATTTGTACAGGGTTAGCAGTTGTGTACTATTAAAGTACTCACTTGATTGCGTTCAATTCCCCACCTACCTCTTTCCTATCTCCTTCCCCTCCCCACTGCCTTCAGCCTCACAACATACCCCAATTAGGGATGCCATAGACTCACTGCCTCCAGACGGGAGCAGCTGAGACTCTTGTGAGGTATTCATGTAAAAAAAAAGTTAGCAAATCTTTCTTAGAAGTGGTAGATGTGTTCTACTGCATGGAATTTTTTTTATGTGAATACCTCACAAGAGTCCCAGCTACTCCCGTCTGGAGCCAGTGATACTACAGCATCCCTAATCGGGATATGTTGTGAGGCTGAAGGTAGTGGGGAGGGGAAAGAGATGGGGAAAAGAAGGATGGGGAAGTACCTGGCTATTCAGATCTGGTCACCAAACACGACTACACAGCCATTTCAAGCAACGTTTCAATACTCAATTGTGGTACTACACCAGGGCGATACTGAGAGTATCTTCCACTCTGGAACGTGCCGCAAATAAATTATATATTATTTTTAATGAATTAATTGTGAAATAACACAAATTAATCCAATAATCCCATCCCGCGAACTTGGGATTGTGAGCAAAGAGTCTTACCCCTCGACCACGGCGGCCGTCAAAGTTCTTAGATATAGGAAGACTATAATAACATACCTCAATGATAATAATTAATGTTGACGTAATAATATTTTTCTGCAAGGGTTCTACATAATTTAAATAGCGTATTTTACTTAATGACTACGGTTCAAAAAAATCATTATGTATAACATGTTAATAAATAAATAAATAACAGAACCACTTGTATTTGTTATAATTTTCGAAGCATACTTAACTATTTTTTTTTCTATCGATGGAAATTCATGTAATTACTTTTTCGACTCGGTAAAAATGTAGAGATTATCTTAAAAAATAACATCTGTATTTTGAAGAGCTTATAAACTTCAGAGTTCAATTGAAATATATTATAAATCGGTATAAATTCAGTTTGCGGAGTCTGAAACGGAAAATAAAGCAATCACCTTCACAATACTCTAATCTAGATTACGGCTACAATAATAGTAACTGACTGCGAGTACCGTCTTACGGGTTTAAAGAATCTCGAGAGTTACATAACGTTGTTTACTTTCTTTAGTGCAGTCACACGTGTTGGCAGTGGGCAGACCACAGACCCGAGCTGCATAACGATATGTATTGTGCCGAGCGTTTTCATAAGGTCATTATTCAGCGCATTTACACAACATTCACAAACTGGCAATCTCTCATGTCCCCGATAAAAGAACGTCGACAACAAACAACCGGACCAAACGTAAACATACATTTCACTTGTGCTACTTTTCACCAGATCGGAAATAAATTATACTCCGTCTTATTAATCTATGTGCCGTTGTGCTTTAAGCACTCTCGTAATTTCTTATATAATGACATTCCTCGGATTGTTTGGGAGTGTGAAGGTAGCGCCGTACGTCCTTGCGCCTAGGTCGCGAGTCGCCGCAAAACTTCCCGATATACGGTTGTCATGATTTACTACTTGCTACGGTTGTCATGATATAATAGTTGCTACGGTTATCATGATTTATTGTTATTTGAGCTACTTCAAATGTATTTTATTATTGTACCATTAATCTAGATACATATTACAATTTTTCTAAATTTAATATTTGTGTGATTTAAAAATAAACACTTGTGTTTTAAATGAAATTAAAAATAGCCTATCCTCAACATGAAAAACCATGGCTATTGTGTTTGGTGAGGGAATTCTAGCTCATTTATATAATATCATGTAAGTAAGTAAATAATAATATATATTACAAATTATAACAAAAAGAATAAATCACAGATTTCAAGATTTAAAAAAAATAATAATAATTGATATGAACTCTTATAGTAGTTATGTGTAATTTTACAATTTAAGTTGAAATTTATGAATATTTTCGATCATTTTTAGATTTAATGGAAGTTTATTAAAATAAATTATACCTAAATAGAGGTAGGTATTTTAAATGTGCTCGATATTATCAAATATTAAAATGAAAGTTAATTTTCAAAAAAAAAATGTTTTAATTTCTAGATTTTATTTTCAGTTTTCGAAATTTGAGGTTATTCTTATTTCTCATTAAAAAAATTAAGCATCTATTTGGGAGGTGGATATGGATACCGCCGCCCCAGAAACCACTCATCGGAAAACCTCCTGACATAGGTCACCCGAAGTGGTTCGCTTAAGTGGTGACCGGGTTCATAGAATAAAGTTTGTCCAGGTCTAGGTCTTGGTGTCAAACGCGTTTGCCTACTTACTGCGTGGCGGGCCGGATCTGGAGAGACTGGTTGAGAGAGACCTAATCAAGACCTCTCCAGCCGGACTCTCTCGACCTATTGCATTACACCGTAGCGTGAGGGATGGATTCATTCGTCCGTCACTCCAGGACACATTTATCCCCAAATTCTTACCCCCGCTCCTCATACCTTTTTCCCCATAACTTTCTCTCCTCCCTTTTCCTAAAAAGACCCTCCAAACAATATTCCCAAAGATGATATAGGCCCTGAGGAGTTTTTTTCCTCGCCTCCGGTGGAGCTAATGTAATAAAATGTAAATTATGGCATAATTACATTGTTATTAGCATTCTATCAGACCTCTGTGAAAATATTACAATTATTTGTAGTAAAACGTGCTGCACATTCCACGAATAGCTTACTTTCAAATGAAATAATTATATACCATACATTCGTTGCATATTTTTTAACCAACATTAATACCAGTGGCGCGTGGTTTAAATTGACGGATTTGTTTATAAGATTCATAATTAAGTAATGCAAACAAATATATAAAGTATAGCAGTGTAGCAAAACCAAAGATTTCCCGGATTTTTTCAAATAAATCCATTTATTACGTTTTCTTTGAAACCTGAGATTTTTGGTACTACTTGCGGAATTTATCAAGAGTACTTTTATAACCTATTGGGTAATATTATATAACCTTTAATGTTGTAATATTACGTACATGAATAAAATAAATAAATAAAGTATCTACTTAACTGCTGGAGCGTTTTTGGCCACATTTTTGCCAATTTTCAAACGTTGCCAACGGAATTATTTCAAAAGTTCTTGCGCTTTGTAGACTTCGATTAACCTCAAAGAAAACTTAGTAGTTTTACTTTTTAATAAGAGATGTCTTGCATCTCAATTGAATTATTTGTCATTCGATTGAATTTCGCGCACCGAAATTGTTAAAATATAATTTCTAATTATTAATTAATTTGTTATTGAACTCGTGTTTACATATTAAGAAAATCATTATAATTTAAATTTATACACGTGATTATCAACTAGGCTATATACTACATAAAAACAGAAATCATAATATTTTATTATCCAGATAGGTACCTACTACGTACGCTATACAATTTTAAAATAAATAATACGCGGAGTTCATGCGTTTCTAAATTTCACGATTTTTTATGAATCTTAAAAATATATAGAATAAACAATTAAATATAGGTGCTTTCAATGGCTCTCTAAAACCATACGTGGTTTATATGTCACCGTATTTAAATTCAATGGTATGATTTTTTTAAATAGGGTGGGAATTTCCAAACCGAAAGCTCAAAAATTCCCGAGCGCTCGAGGTTGAAATTGATTATATAACAGCGTTCCATGACAATTGATCCGGCGGCAATTAGCCCGCAGACAGTTGGCCCACTGACAATTTATCCCCCCGACAGTTAATTCCCCCGACAGATGACTGAAGGCACAAAAATTCCCGAGCGCTCGAGGTTGAAATCGATTATATAACAGCGTTCCATGACAATTGATCCGGCGGCAATTAGCCCGCAGACAGTTGGCCCACTGACAATTTATCCCCCCGACAGTTAATTCCCCCGACAGATGACTGAAGGCACAAAAATTCCCGAGCGCTCGAGGTTGAAATCGATTATATAGCAGCGTTCCATGACAATTGATCCGGCAACAATTAGCCCCAACAGTTAATCCCCCCGGCAATTGATCCGGCGAACAGTTATTCCCTCCGACGGTTGATCCCTCCGGCCGTTGATCTCCTTATACTATTTTTTTAGTAAGTATGCAAAGAGGCAATACGGCCGTTCAACCAAAAATGATATACTTATATCTGGAGGCATCTTGAGTGAAAATCCGTTGTAAAAATATTTTTACTGACAATAATTTAGATTCTCCAAAGGAGCATGCTGTAATAACAAAATATGACATACTTATACGTGCAGTCGACTTAGCATAAAACCACTTTTATGAACCACAGGTTCTTGCTTGCATATAATATAACTTTTTTTACATACCACACAAGAGTCTCAACCTTCTGGAGCCAGTGAGACTATGGCATCCCCAATTTTGGTAAGTTGTGAAGCTGGAGGTAGAGGGGAGGGGAAGGAGATGGAAAATGTACCTGGCTAATCTGATCTAGTCAATAAACACGTCTATCAATTGTCGGAGGGATTAACTGTCCGCTGGATCAACTGTCGGGAGATCAACTGTCGTAGGGATAAACTGTCGGCGGGCCAATTATCGCCGGATCAATTGTCAAGTCACCATATAGCAGAGCGCTCCAGTGGATAAGGAAGAAAGTAAAGAAAAACCTCCCCGCAAGCCTTTGTAAAATACTTTACATTATATAAATTAAGCTCATTTGTAATAATTTTATCTGACGCCTTTTTACGATAATAACAACCTCATTACGTAATTTGAAAATATTAATTTGATGCCGGCATGGCGGCATAAGAAATTATTTTCTGGCTCTTATTTTGGTCGTTTTTTCATCGCATTCCTCCATTGTTTCGTAACTTGTTTACACCGGGCCTTTGAATCATCGTTTATCAATTAATCAAATTCTATTCTATACAAACTAAATTCTGCACAGTGTTCGGTAACTATAGCAAAAAATATAGTTGCCATTGTGCAACGTCCGCATTAATTCCAAGTAAGGTGCCTAATTTATTGTTCAGATTTGAATGCACAGAAAAAAGGCCTAACAAATTATATGTTACAGGAATATCCTTGCTATTTCTCTGTATTATGTACTTTTTTAACTTTGAAAATCGCAGAAAATATACCGATTTCGGCTCGTTGGACTATTTGTGGTATATAATTTACCACTTATAAAAACAAAATAAAATAACTACAGTTAATCAAAATGTAACTGAGAAAAAAAGGAAGTGAGAAATTAAAATGATAGCAAATCAATTTGGGAGGCGGTAATGGGAACCGCCTCCTCGGGAACTGTTTATTGGATAACCAACACCCCTACCATAGGTCACCCCAAGTGGTTTGCTACTTTTGGTGACTTAGCATTGGTTCCCAGGTTAATAGGGTGGGGTTTGTCTAGGTCTTGACAGTGGATAACCTGGACACGCTGAACTCCAGATTTCTACCCACCCCTCATATCCTTTTCCTTTCTAGAACTTCCTCTCCTTACTTTCATTCAAAACACCCTCCACACAGCATTCCCAAAGATGATATAGGCCTTCAGAGAATTAATTTTCCTCAGTGCCTTCTTTGAGGAGCTTATTTAAAAATATATATCCTGACGATTTATCCGATCGATCGACGATTTATTTATACGATCCTTTATATACATATAAACAGGCTGGAACACAACCATAATACTCGTTTTAACTTTAATGAAGGGCTAATTGTACCTAAGCATACAAATAAATATGGACAAAGAACGTTAAATTACATTATTCCCAGTTGTTTAAATATGTTACCTGCTGAAATTAAAAACTGTGCCCAAAACCAACAATTGATGAAATTACGGAAGACTTGGCTTACGGAAAGAATTCATTTGTATTAGCTTACAATGACATATTATTCTAAAGACTTTCATAATGTTATTTATGTTTTCAAAAATGTATTTTTATCTATATTTCTGTAAAAAATTTAAATTTATTTTATATAATTGCAAAAATGTAACTATTAAATCACTATAATAAGATCTTTAATGTAAAGAACCCGTTAGACAAACTGCTAAAAAGTAGTTTATCGGGACTTTGTGTCTTGTATTTGTAAAGTGTATAAAATAAATAAAAAAATAATAAAAA
Source organism: Limnephilus lunatus (assembly GCA_917563855.2). Taxonomy (NCBI): domain Eukaryota; kingdom Metazoa; phylum Arthropoda; class Insecta; order Trichoptera; family Limnephilidae; genus Limnephilus; species Limnephilus lunatus. The sequence goes on along the minus strand of OU830597.1, from coordinate 79,000,628 downwards.
AATTTCATTGAATTACTTTTCTGACAAATAGGTACTGAATTTTCCTCATCGGACTATTCTTGGTGTGCGATTTACTACTTTACTTATAAAAATACAGTATACTTATTACTGTACTTATTAATGGTTGCCAAACTTGGGCACTCACAAAAATTCATAAGAAGAAACTCGAAACTTGCCCAAACTCCATGGAAAGAAGTATGATAGGGAAAAGACTATAAAGACAAACAAAGAGACAAACAAGAACAAAATATGTCATAAAAACAATAAAAAAGCTAAAGTGGAAGTGGTCAGGCCACACAATCCCCATAGACCATAGACCATTTAGACGGTGGGTTGACGACATCAAAGCCATAGCAGGTGGTACATGGACAAGAGTAGCTAATGATAAAGAGAAATGGCGACAGTTGGAGGAGGTCTTTGTCAACTAGTGACATACAGACAGGGAGTCGATGCATGATAAGTGTTATAAATATTATAAATAATGTAATGTAATTTACTTTCTGAATAAAGGCTATTATTATTATAAAAATAAAATATCTATGGTTTAGTGTTACCAAAACAATGCACAAATCAAAATGGTAGCAAGGAGGCAACCTCATTAATTGAATGTGGGGCTGACGGAAGTGTAAGGAGAATATGAATGGGAAGAGAAAGGTGAGGAGTTCCTGGTTTTCAAGATCTAGTCATTTAATTTATTTATTTGTTTCTTTACGTGGTACCTAGGTCTAATGTTAAAAATTCAGTTCATAACCTCACTAAGTCAAGCCTGTATTGAGGTTAACAACTCTACAATTTAATAAAATAACACAAAAATAATACAGTTATTGAAGAACAATATTGTTTTATGTTTCTTACAGATTATGAGTATGATTAGTAACTAATTAGTTAGTCATTAATCTTAGCTAATGCCATTTCAAGCAACTTGTAGAGCCCGAATGATGGGGGCGTATCTACTGAAAGCATCAATTTACAATTGCCTAATGTAACAAAATATTTTTATCACAATTTGTTCCAATAAAAAAAAAATTTAAAAGTGGGCAAAAGGTTGCACACCTCTCACCAAAACAACATGTCGTAATAGTTTCATAACAAATAATAAATCAACTGACATGTAAGCGTGTCGATTAACACCAATACGAAATGTGCCATTTCTTCTTCGTATCGCGTTTCTCTCGAGGAATATTATACGAGTATACTCGATACCAAAAGACGGCATTTATAATGGTTGCAGTTATGCCTATTTCCATATACATAATAAAAGGAGCCGGTAATTGGTGAGTGGGTAAATACGAGTAATTTCTCGGCGGCTACTGGATTACGCGAGATCAGAGTAGACGCCATGTGCACAGCACACGAGGTATATGTATATGCGTAGGTGTAAATAAGTCTGTAGTCGGTAGCTACCTAAAAGAATTGCTTTCTGGTTTCGGGTGTCATTTCCGGCTCGGGGATTTTTTATTGCACTCCTTTCGCATTTTTATTTATTAACTGAGTAACATTTTTTTTTTATAATTAATAGTTTTTGAAACTTATATCCACCAATGGACCTGAAAGTTGTTCTCTCGATATTTATAATTATTATAAAATTATAGTTTTTTGTGCTTTATTTACCAATTTCAAACCTAAAATCAACTTCAAAATTAATTTTAAAAATGAGTTCGTATGGATATCAAACGAATTTATTTACAGTGACGATTTTTGTACTTATACGCTGGTATATATACAGTATATAGACAAATAATTCTTTCCTTGATGCATTTGAATGATTTTTTTTTACTTTTGTTATTCGGTGGTACATCTTCGCTGCATACCCCTTCGGAGATACGCAGTTATATTTTGTGTAAATATATACACCGTATTTTTCCAAGTGCGTCGGGGTATCAACTGTCGTGTATCCACCAATGTAATATGTTTTCGCAGATTACTATATTTCTAAACCTTTACTTTAAAATTTACATTTTTTACATGTACTTATTGATGTATATATAGCAATCTTGTTTATATTACCCACACACAGGCAGTGCCTTAGTGGGTTCCCATTACCTACTCTTTTATTTTATATATTTTACTTATTGCTAACTTTTGTATGAATATAGATACAATGGGAAAAAATAAAGAGAAAAAAAAAATATATATATTTATATGCCATTGTTAGAGAAGATAATACGTTTTAATCTAAACGAAATATGAAAAAAAAACAAGACGCACAAAATACTTTAAAAATCGAGCTTTAGATCGTTACTTTTTTATTTTTCTGTGTCTTGTTCTTTTTAATATTTCCGTTTAGATTTAATAGTATGATTTTCATCTTCAATGGTATATAACATTCCTGGATAAAACTTCGAAAAGTTATTGTGACAATAGTTATTCCAATAAATATTGAATATGCATTACTCCCTTTTCGTAGACCCCTGGTTGACTTTTAGAAAAGGTCTTAGGTTTGTCATATACTCGTACATAAAATTGGCTATGTTTATTTGAGACACTGTACAAGTTACAAACCAATAGGCCACTTGCATAGATTTCATAACGACTTGGAAAAAATCGTGTGGATAGATTTTTTTACTAAGATTACGAAAATGTTAGTAAAAATTTTTTGAAATATATGGTTTTTTTTTATTTTTAAATAAATAAATCAATTATTTAAGCTCGTGACGTCACTACATGAAAATGTCCCGTCTCCGATTATGTTCCCTTAATTTTGTAAAATTCCACACTGATTAATTTTTTTTTTATGGCAACACTTTGATTTCCGGCGATTTTTTGAATTTTCGTTTAACGTTCACTAGATTTATTGTTTGTTCTATGCGAACTTATCCTTTGTTTTGGTTTTTTGATAAAGATGGCGGTGTTTTTACAGATGCTACGAAGAGAACCCCGTACAATTTATTGTTATTCGTGTGGAAAACGTACTTTTTTTTTAAATTTTCGGCTACGTAATTATCGTATTTTCGCACTCATAAAATTATGTCCCGTCTTTACGGTTTATAAAAAATGGTCTGATTTTTCGGATTGAAATTTTCAAAAAATCGCCAGTGTTTCAAAAATACGATTAAAAAAAATAAAAAATAGGGAATGTCTTAGAATATTTGCCTAAACCGGAAAAAAAATTAAAAAATTGTGATGCAAGTGGCCTATTCTTAAGAACTTTGTTATCATTTAAAAAAATAGCAGCCAAAAATCTGCAAAAAATTGTTCGAAGATAATATTGTCAATTCTGAATTTAAAATATGAGAACGCCAAAAAATATTTCAAAATAAACAGCCGAGACGTTTGTCCCGGTAAGAGAAGAGATCATGGGTTCGATTCACAGTTAAGACCGGTGCTTTTTTATTCTTCGTATGATCTTCTTCTTCTTCAATACCAAATTGTTTGTTTGTTATTTTGTCTTGTTCTATTGTGAATTTGTTGTGTTCTCATTTTGTCCATATATCAACAGAACCGCTTTGTCAAATATTTTCCTTATAACTTATGTACATTGTACATAGATTAATTTCTCTTACATTCTTTATCTCTTACATTTAAATAAATCGATATTCATTTCTCATTACAATATAAGTTTTATTATACGTTTTAGCAATATGTTTTCAAATTTATATTGTATATGGACGAGCTTTAATCTTTTAGTTGTAAGCTGGGTTTTGGAAATTTATTTTATAAACAATGTTAAAGGACCAGTAGCAATTTTAAGAACATTTTTTTTTTTTTTTTACAGTGAATACCCCACAAGAATCTCAACTGCTCCCGTCTGGAGCCAGTGAGACTATGGCATCCCCAATTGGGGTATGTTGTGAGGCTGAAGGTAGTGGGGAGGGGAAGGAAGTGGGGAAGAGGAAGGTTGGGAAGTACCTGGCTATTCAGATCCAGTCACCAAACACGGCTAAAGCCATTTTCAAGCAACGTTTCAATTCTGAATGGTGGTCTTACACCAGGGCGATACTAATAGTATCTTCCACTCTGGAACGTGCCGCAAATATACTATGTATTATTTTTTTAAATGATTTTTTTTTAAAGTGGCTAAGACTCTTGACTCACAATCCGGAGGTCGCGGGTTCGAACCCGGCGTGCGCAAATAAATTTTATTTGATTAATTTGTGTTATTTCACAATTAATTCATTTAAAATAATATAAAGCATATTAGCGGCACGTCCCAGAGTGGAAGATACTATCAGTATCGCCCTGGTGTAAGACCACCATTCAGAATTGAAACGTTGCTTGAAAATGGCTTTAGCCGTGTTTGGTGACCAGATCTGAATAGCCAGGTACTTCCCAACCTTCCTCTTCCCCACCTCCTTCCCCTCCCCACTACCTTCAGCCTCACAACATACCCCAATTGGGGATGCCATAGTCTCACTGGCTCCAGACGGGAGCAGTTAAGATTCTTGTGCGGTATTTACTATAAAAAAAAAAAAAAAAAAAAAAAACCTGAATTTTTAATTCCTAATTTTTCGTCTATACATGTGAAACTTTTATTTTTAATATCAAAATACCTAAATTTGTAACTATTTCTCGCCATCTATGAATTGTAAGTTCCTCCCTTCCAAAAATGAATTCTGTAACTCATCGGGATTGCCCTAGCAAGAAATAAAAAATATATTTTTGGCCGTGAAAATCTCAAATCATTTCAAACGAAATACACAGATTTATTATTATAAATTATAATTTATTTAAAATAAATATCGCTTCTCTGATAATATGATTAATTATCTAGCAATTTCAATTTAGAAAATTAAAAGTTCGTTGAACTTGAATAATTATTACGCATTACTTAGGAATGCGGAAGAATATTTCACATCAGCCATGCACCGACAACCGAAATTAGTAGGTAACTTTAATTATTGTTTTTACAGAACATCAATGCATGGTCAAGACACAAATCTTACATTTCGTTAGTGTCTTACATGCCATTAGTAGGTATCTTGCAATTCATTAGTACCTTATATTTCTTTAGTTTTTTTTATTTCATTAGCCTCTTACATTTCATTAGTATCTTACATTTCTAATTCCCATTCTAATGATACATATGTTTATTTCTATATAGGGTACGGTTCAAAGATATAAAGTTTAAAAAATCTATTTTCCGTCGTCAAACTTATCAGAGTTTTATAAAGTAAGCTTAAAACATGTTACGGAATTAGTTCCGGGCAGTGGATGAGTTGACATCGCGTTCAGGTCCACCTAGGCATCATTACACTATTTCGAGCCTTGAAATGTCATGTCTTCATACGGGAGCACATAAGTTCCAAGTGCAAAATACATAACATGGCTATCTCTATAGGTGCATAATTTTATAATGTAATATGTGATGTAACCATGTAACTTAACCTAACTTAACCTTCACTGAAATTCTCATACGAATATGTTTAGCTTTCACCTTGTAAGGGTGCTCTTGGCCATATTACATTCAAAGTACAGTTTGTCAAATAAGAGTAGAAAACATATGTAGGAGGTTGCCACTGTTGATCAACTGGCAATACTAAACACATAACCCATGGTGTTAAAGTAAATCTGTGTAACCTACATTTTTATAAAAAATTTAAAAAAGGCATAAAAGTGGAAAAAATATTTTTTTATTACAGTATAGATACCCACTGATCTCAAAATTAGAATTGCATATACATAGGTATATTATTATTAAATCTTTGCAATTTTGTGTTAACATAATGAAGAATAATGATAATGTAATAAAACGTAAAGCACAGTTTAGAAATTAGAAATAGCACATTTATTTAATACTAATTTAAGTACCTAGCGTTGCCTGGGCTTTAGATCGTATCTCTAATTTTAGATCTAAATATATTTAACTCATTCAGATCTAAAAGTAGTGTAACTAAACTCACCATTAGTGATTCTTCCTTTCTATATATTGTTAAATTCAAATTTATGTTAAATTAAAGCAAAACGCTTTATAAAACACCTTTAATCCAATTTACGTCATGAAGAAAAAATGTAATTTTTAAAATTTGGTTTGCTGTGTTCTATACATTCAGTGTCATTGCACTTCGAAAGAATATTTGACATTTAAATTGGTGTTCCCAGTCCACAAATTTAGTAGTTCCATTTTTTATATTTTCTACTCTTATTTGACAGACTATACGGAGAAAGGATGGATAATTTATAGTACATTGTTGTAATAGGAACCTACAAGTGGCTTCATTAAATTTGAGACTAAGGACGGGTTTAAACAATCTTAAAGTTGACGGTCAAGTTCTGTGAAAGAAAGTCTTATTGAAGAACTGTTACTACCTAAATAGGTACGACGAAACGACCGGCCAATGATGAAATAATAACATAATTTTAATGTATCTTTTACAGAACTTGAATTTTAACTTTTAAATTTGATGAATTGTTCAAATTCTAAAAAATGAAAATATTAAAATGTCACCGGAGCCGAAATTTCATTCATATTTTTTACTCCAAATAATGTCAGAAGCTCTAGTTAAAGTAAGTCAAGTACGGACCCTTTATTTTAAAATCACTTTCTTTTCACTTTCCCTTAATTTAACCATTCTTTACAGAAATAAATTTTGCAAATTATGTGTGTAATATTTTGTGCATATGTACATATTTTAATATAATTATTCTTGGTTAATTTTTTTTTCATACATATTATAATGTTATTATTATTCTTAGATAATATTTTGTTCATACATATCATAGAATTTTTTTTCTTGAGTAATGTTATGTTCATCCTTAAGTACATCTATTAATTCACAGGGGATCTAACCGACCGAAGCTTTGTGAGGCGTGAGTTAAAAAGACCTGTACACTCTGCACAGAGGTTTATTTTTTATGTTATAACACTGATAAAAGTGTAAGATTTCCAACTGCCTGGACCCAGTGAAGCTACAGTATCCCCAATTGAGGTATAATGTGAGATTGGAGGAAGTCGAGAGGGGAAGGAGGCGGGGACATGAAGGTTGAAAAGTAACTGGTCCCCCCCCCCCCCTCTCAAGGCCTGTCAACTTTGGTGATGCTGTGTGGAGGTGTCTCTTTAGGGTAACGAAGGAGAGGAAGTTCTGGGAAGGAAAACGGTATGAGGGGTGGGTATGAATATAAGTGTCAATATGTTTAGAACGGGCGTACGTATGAAACCATCCCTCCCACTGCAGTGCAAGGCGATGGGTCGAGAGAGTCCGGCTGGAGAGGTCAAATCATAAATGAACTAATACCTAGATCGATATCTTCGGGCTTTTTGTATGGAACAGGTGTCGACACTATTTTACCATAAAAAATGATAATTTCGCGACTTTGACGTCACATACCATCGACAAGAATAGAGGAAATTGTAATGCCGCGACCGCACGTTTGCCACTTGCCGCAAACGCCAAATCCCTACAAACATTAGTTTGTTCTGAAGAGGCAAGCATGACGGACGTTGAGGTTGTTGCATCGGCCATAACATTTGACTTAAGGGCATTTAACCAGCCACCGGCCGAGAATCCAATTTTGGTCGAAAGATATTCTTACGATCGTACAGGGCGGTTCCAATGAGAAAGATTAATTATTCTCCGTACCAGCTTTTTAAAATTATAACTCAATATCGATTTTATCTACATTCAAAAATGCTGAAAGGCGCGATGATAAAACTTTTAAAATTATGTACATACGTTTTGTAATTATTTTTTTTTATTATAAGTATTTATGATTTTTCAATAATGTCTAAGCTAAATAAGAATATTTTAACGCGGGCTTTAATTGTAAATATTACTATTGATGATTTAATCTGACTCCATTAGCACTACGTTAAAATACACGGGATTTAAATAATAAAGATGTAAGTTATAAACTTGGTTCATTTATTGCACGGTAGTTTTACAAAAGATCACAATAATTTATAAGCTTCCTGCCATGAGAGATTCAGAATTGCAAGCATTGCAAGTAATGTCAATGCTGCGATGTCCGCGCCGCCTAGCGGCGATAATCTAAGTACACTACCCTACCGGTGTGGCCAGCCGAAATAATACGGTTTCGAGTACCTGGCTACAATATTAAAAAATCTTAAATATATGTTTGTAAGACCGTAAATAAATAGACAAACTGAAGTATTTTCGTCACAAAAGACGTGCGCGAATCTTTTTTTAATGATTTTATTTAAACTAGCCAAACACTCTAACCGCACGTTTGCATTCGTGAAGGCTTGTTGAGATTTGCCAAGCGTGCGGTCGCGGCATAAGATTCATTACTTTGACGTCACAAATCACGTGACAAAAAAGTCACTCGGTCACAAAAAAGGGTCGGAGTTATACCCCCCTGGGTCCAATGGTCTCCTTCAAACAGTCTCTCTCGATCCAGCCCGCCACGCAGTAGGTGGACAAAAGCATCCACCTTCAAGACTAGACAAACCTCAATGATATTGTCACTAAACGTGTCTAAAACCATTTCAAGCAATGTTTCTATCATGAAAGGTAGTATATAGCACCCTGAAACGTGCTTGAAGTATAGAGCTATACAATTAGAGGCGCTATTGCCTACTAATATCTTGTCGAAATGTGTTCACCTGTTAGAAAGCGGTAAGCGGTTCGCGTAGCTTGAATTCATTAGAGCGTTGGAGGTCAATTGGAGGTAAAAAGGTTGAACCTATATTTTCGATTCATGTATCATAATAAATATAATATTTTTTTTTTTTTTTTATTGAGTAAATTTTTTACAATAAGTTTATTTCATTCTAATATTACATATTTTATATACTCTCCTAATAAAGCAAGTGCTTGTGTTTAGGAGAGGACAACTTGATAATAACTTTTTTTTTTTTCAAATCCTTATAACAAACGTAAGAACTTAACTTATGAATAGATTTAGACTTGATAACATATTTTTTAAAGATTATAAGGGTAATTAAACAAAATATATATATATAGGATCTACATAAAACCTTTGGAATAACAAACAGTCAAAAACATATCTAATAAAAGTTAAAATTATATGGTGGGACTACCAAAATACGATTTAATTTTTTTTTATATTTGTCGTAATTTTTTTCTGTTCGCATATCGGCGGGTAATTGATTAAATAATTTTATTCCTTTATATACATAGTGATTCTGTGCTGTTGTGGTTCGTATGGGTGGTATAGTTAGTCCACCAATAGAAGTATTCCTTATGCTAATATTTAGCAGTGGGGTAATATTTTTTTTAAATATATCTTTGTGTAGCTGAAGTAGCGCTATTTTTTCGTAAATTTTTGTAAGTGAGGGAACAGGGAATTCTTGGAATACGTTTATTGTTGGGTAGTAATACGGTTTTTTTAGGATAATTTTTATAAGAATTTTTTGAATTGTTTCGAGTGGGAGAAGGGATGATTTATATGCACCCCCCCCAAGCTATGATTCCATATTGTAATACCGAGTGCGCAAGTGCAAAGTAAATTTCTTTTAATATTTTTAATGTGATAGTATTTCTAAGTCTGAAAAATATATATATTAGTTTTCTCATTCTGTCTATTGTGGAGTTTATTTGATTTTTCCATTTAATGTTATTGTCGATAATTATTCCAAGATATTTTATTTGTTCTTTACTACTAATATGTATATAATTTGAGTTACAAGGTGTGATTTTAAGTAGACAATTTCTGTCGTGAACTTTAATGTTTACATTTATATTTGAAATATGTTCTGTTAGGCTCAGAGGTAGAAAATGAGTTTTTTCAACATTTAAAGAAAGTAAGTTTTTGTCAAACCATTGTTTAATGATATTTATTGCATTATTTGCAGATATTTCGGCTTCTTTCCAAGAGTTTTCTTCAATTGTTAATACTGTATCATCCGCATAAGATATAATCTTTCCGACGATTGGGAGTTCAAAAAGTTCATTTACATATAATAGAAATAGTATTGGGCCCAGTACAGTTCCTTGTGGGATTCCAAAATTTTTTTTTCTGTATCACTTAACTCGTTATTTATTTTCACTTGCTGTGTTCTTTGATATAAATAACTATTTATCCACGATTTAGCTTTGTCGGTTATTCCTATATTATTTAGTTTGTTGATTAATTTTGAGTGTGAAACACTGTCAAAAGCTTTACGGAGGTCAATGAATATACTTAAGCATTTTTTCCCTTTATCCAATGCTTTATAAATATTTGTTTCTTTATTACTCTTTCGTATATTTTAGCTACATTGGATATTAACGATATTGGGCGGTAATTGTTTATTTCTTTCGAATCTCCGGATTTATACACAGGTGTTACAATGGCTTTTTTGTAATTTGATGGGAATATTCCATTTTCAATGCTTACATTAATTATATGAGTAATTGGTTTAGTTAGTGAGTTAGAACATTTTTTAAGGATTTCTGTAGTTACACCATCATATCCAGGTGCAGCACCATTTTTTAGTGATTTTATTATGTTTTCAATAGTTTCCTCCGTAATCGATTGTTTTCACTTAGTTTATCTTCATGTATATCATCTGGTTGATAATTTTGATCAATTTTGTAAGCAAGTTTTTGTCCGACGTTTACGAAAAAATTATTGAAAATATTTGCACACTTCTTTGATTCGTGGATAGCATTTAATGTGGTTCCATTGTTGTTTATAAGATTTATAATTGATTTATTTTTATTCATAATTTCGTTTATGGTGTTCCATGTTTTTTTTAGTGTTTTCCTCTGTAAGGGTTATTTTTTCTTTGTATTATTTTTCTTTCGTATCTTTAATAATTTTTGTGAGTTTATTTCGAAATATTTTATATTCAGTTTTAATGTGATTATTGTTTGGTTTTTTTTGTTTTAATGAAGAGTTTTTCCTTTTTCCGGATGGATATGATTAGACCTTGCGTAATCCATGGTTTAATTTTCCTTAATTTAGCATTTCCTTAATTTAGCATTAATATACTTATCAATAGCTAGAAGTATTTTATATTATTATTATTGGCATGCTTGGCGACCAGATTTGAATAATCAGATACTGCCCAGTCATCATCTACATCATTCACCTTCCCTTCTCAACTGCTTCAGCCCCAAAACACAGCCTGTATTAAGATTCCAAATTCCCACTTTGCCCGGGCAGTTAGGACTCTTAGGCGGTATTCACATTAAAAAATAATTATCATAAGTGGTACTAAAATGTTGAAAATTATATAAGAATGAAGTCAATTAACAAAAAAATGTTTTTTTTTTAATTTCCAGGTCCTATCATGAGTTCCAAGTTCCGGCGGGGTCTGGTTTTTACCCTGTTGACTTGGTCCACCCTGATGGGCAGACTCTCCTCCGCGGGCATCCTGGACCCCTTCACATGGGCCCGCGCCGACCGCATTGAAGTCAATCTCCCCTGGTTACCATGTAAGTTCTTCAGTTAACTAAAAAAATTGGATAGGTTTGCATGATCACGGTGTAAATTATTATTTGGTTAACTTAAATTATTAGGTAGGTAGACCTATACGTGGTATAGGTCTACCCTGTTAACAGTGAAAAATTTTCAGTTATATCAAAATTTTGCTAGAGGTTTCTGTAAATTCTTCAGTTAACTCAAATGCTAGTGATGGGTCGTCCTGGTCACAGAATGATCTGCAGTCGACTCGAGTAATTAACGTAGTTCAATGTTTAGTCGAGATATAGGTATACCTAACGTACCTGTAATTTTGCATTATTGCAATAATTTCGTAAATATTTTTATTTTATTTTATTTTAAATACATAAACGGCTATACTGCCTTATATAAATAAACATATAAAAAAAGTAAGAAAAATAATATCATTACATAATAGTAGTTTTAAACTTAAAAATAACATACAATTATTTTGTGTATCACAACAAAAAATAACAAAAAAGAACAATGAGAAATATCATCATTTCATTTCAACATGTCCATATTGCGTATATAAAGTTACATTTTGGAAAAATAATTTTTGAGTGCATATTTATATTGCGCTAATTTTAAGAAATAAATGTCGCCGATGTTAGCATGTTCATTTCCCAAAATGTGTAATCGACTGATTGGTGAGTAATAATGTGATAATGTATGTGTGTTATTATAGTAGAACGGTAGAGTGAGTCTATTGTTAGCGCGACCAGGGCAATGATATCGTATTAGTTCTATTAAATCAGGGGTATCGAGGACCGAGTGAATTATTGTAATATATGTATATGTAAAAACCTAAATAATTAAATAAATTAGGCTACAACTGCCGTGTCTAGTTTATTGGGGGTTTGAATCTACAAAAAGTTCCCTAGCATATGTTATTACCACAAACTTTTTTAAAACCTGCGCGTTTAGTGAAAACGCCGTGAAGAACGCTCGCCACTCATTAGATGAAGCCTGAACGTAGAATTGATATTATTAGTGTTCGTAGATATCGGTCGTCCAGTTGATTAGTCAGACATCTCCTAAATTCGAAATTTGAGTTGAGTATGCAGTTATGTGTAAAAGTGTACCCTCTCTCTGGTACAAAACTCAGATTACCTACTCATAAACAACACCAAATCAATTATAAAGCAGAAATACTTGTAGTGAATTAAACGAAATTTTGATGCTGCCTGGATCGCTAGTAGGATATTTTAAAATGTCAAACTAATATACCTGACCGTTATGCCTCCTGGTTTTATTGTATAGCATATTAAATATGCAAAATACAAACGCGTAGATATAAATAATATTTATTTATTTATAATATTAATGCCTTTCGGCTTTTACATAATACAACGTAGTGTAGGTATAGCAACAACATGAAAAATACATCTCTAGTGAGCTTGTCAAACAGTAAGAAATAGTTGAGAAAATCATATTTATTTAGATGTTCATATGACAAAACGTAAATTAATGCTATGATATTTAAATATTACAATATTGTAACAATGAAAAAATATATTTATATATAATATATGCAAATAACTTTACTTAAAAGAGGATAAACGATTTATTATTTCATGCTTATATTTTATGAGCGACACATTCCATACATTTATGTGCGAATACATATTGCCTAAGTTTTGAATTCTGTGTAGTGGTATATTGAAATTGGACATAGTCGCAGTATTGCCACAATAAAACGGTAGTACTGACCTTGTGTTTCTGGCTGGCACATTAATATTTATTTAATACATGAATTATCGAAAGTACATACAGTTTTTTTTATGATATTTCACTGTCCATGCTAGGGATGACCCTGTGTAATGGCGGGTGAAGTTTACAGTTTCCGGATATACATTCATTAGTATTGGTTGAAAATATTCACTAAATTAATATTATGCACACATATTCTTCTACAATAAGAGAGTTTATATTGTTATTTTGGATTATAAGAATAAGGTAAAGAAGTTAAAGAATTATTGGAAAAGAGATAATATATTAAGGAATTATTGGTATACAACGCTGCTTAGATTAAGTAAAAATCTATAAAAAAATATCATGTTTTGCCTGCTCTCAATACTATGCACACAGATGTTATTTATTAAGAAAATGATATATAGTTAGATTGGGTTACAAGAAGAAGAAGATGATTTGATTTATGATTGGCATTCAAATGTAGCTTCATTTGTTATCTCAAACTTAGTATTTGGATATGTCTGCTTATCAACTGGACGACCGATATTGTTAATTCTGAATTTTAAATTAATATGAGATCGACAAAAATTACAGAAAAAATGTAGGTCCCATTGGCCGATTAGATAAAAGATCCTGGGTTCGAGTCCCATTTGCGACCGTTACCTTTTTATTTTTCTGTGTCTTGTTTTGTTTCATGTTTCGTTTAAATTTATCAAAATTATATTCATTGATATATTACATTGATGGGTAAAACCTTCAAAATTTATTCCAATAAAAAATAATTTAATATTACTCAAACCGATTTATGTGAAATATTACTAATATGATGAAAATTTTCAAAATGGCACTAGACATCTGGATAACCTTCTCAAATATTGCATCGATAAAAAAATTGGCTGTTACAAGAGGGCAAACACGCCCGTCATCAATAAAAATTAAATTACTTACCTTGTCACTAGATCCGTTGTGAAAATAAGCTCGTAAATTTTAACCATATCGTATGAGTACTTTATTGTTATTATACGAAAGGTCATTTTCCGAATAAACTATGGTGAATTTATGTTTGAAACTCAGAACCATATGGTCAGTTAATGGGTTGTTTATTGTATTGTTTCAGTTGAAAATGAATCCAGGTGCTATGATGAAATTGGCTGCCTGAATATAACGCGCAGTTGGTACCATTTAATTCACAGACCTATTAACATCTTCCCTTTACCGAGATCAGTTATCAACACAAGGTAATTATTTATTTATATATTATACGCCTATATGGGTTTTTACAAATATGCGATATACATAATTTTAAGTAATCATGTACAATAAGCTATGTATAACCAGAGAATACCAGAAATATGTAATTTTAAATCAGTGTTTAGACGTATTGACTATTTTCCACAAAAAATTATAAATTGGTTTCAAAAGATTGTTCTTTTATCTATTTATCTAGTAAACGTATGTTTTAAATTTTCAGGAAAAATGTTAATTTTTAGTATAATAAGGTTATACCATAGGTCGTTGGCGGATTTGTTAAATTTTCAAAAAAGTACATGTATTATACAACACACATTTCAAATCATGTAATCAATACATTATCTGGTAAACGTGTGTTTCAGAATTTTAATTTTAGCTTAAATAAAATCATTAAAAAATAATATATACGTACATGTGTTTCTTGACGAAAATTGGTCCATTTGTGTATTTATTTGCGCACTTACAGACTAATATATATCAGATTTTTTAACATTCTTATTTTGCTTAGATATTATTGAAAAATGATAAATACTTATGATCAAAAAATGATTACAAAAAGTACATAATTTTAATAGTTTTATCGTCACGCCTTTCAGCATTTTGGATGCAGTTATAAATTAAAGCAACTTTGGAATGAAATAAAATCGATATTGAGTTATAATTTTAAAAAGCTGGTGCGGAAAATAATTAATCTTTCTCATTGGAACCGCCCTGTACGATCATAAGAACATTTTTCAACGAAATGTGGATTTTCGGCCGCAGGTAGAACCCAAGCAGAAGAAAGTATTATGCTAATATTGATTATTCAATTGAAATTCAATTTGGGAGGCGTGTTTGCAAACCATTTATTGGATAACCAAAACTTCTACCACAGGTCACCTCAAGAGGTTCCCAACGTTTGGCGACTTGGCAGGGGTGCACGGGTTCGAGGGGTGAGATTTCTCTAGGTCTTCGCGGCGGATGCGCTTGTCGACCTACTGCGTGGCGGGTTGAGAGACTGGTTGAGGCAGACATTTTAAACTCTCCAGCCGGACTCTCTCAATCCATTGCCTTGCACCGCATACATCGCATTACACCGCGTACGTAAATTCATACGTCCATCAGTCCTGAACACACTGATCCCCAGATTCCTATCCACCCCTCATACCTTTTCCCTTACCAGAACTCTACTTCCTTTTCCTAAAAAAGCCCTCCACACAGAATCTCCAAAGATGACATAGGCCCTGAGGGATTTTTTTGCTTAGGGCCTCCTGTATGGAGTTAATGTAAAAAAATATATATATTTTATTATATATACCTGGCCTTCTTATAACTATATATACCTACTACTTCTCTACTTCTGAGAAATTATGGTCTCGAACCCGGAATCCTAGATAAATGTAGGTAGATTATAATAAATTGATATAAAATAATAATATTGTAATACGAGTATCTGCATGTTTGCGTAAATCAATTTATGTATTTGTTTTAGCGGGAGGCGTGGATTTGATATTTTTACAAATCTACAATTTTACTCTGAGATTGATAAAATGTTTTTCACTTGACCTTCAAAAGAAGAGGAAGGTCACAGTCTACCTGGGGCTCCGAAAACCACCCCCATCCCCTTTTCTGGCGAACACCCCCCTAAAGCGGAATTTTATTTATTTATTTATTTATTTATTTATTTATTTTATGTATTTATATATTTATTTGTTTATTTATTTATTTATTTATTTATTTATTTATTTATTTATTTACATACTTATTTGTTTATTTATTTATTTATTTTTATTTATTTATATTAATTTATTTATGTTTTTTATTTATTTTTTATTTATTAATTAATTAAGTCATTTATTTATGTATTTATTTATTTATTGATTTATTTATATATTTTTATTTTTTTTATTATTTTTTTTTATTTATTTATTACTCGCCCTAATGGGCTTTTACATTCTTTGTATATATAAATGCTAATTTGCTATATATAAATTAAAAATTGCTTTACATAAAAAAACTATAAGTATTATACATCTTTAAATTTATAAATGATCTACACAAAAATACTGTTTCCAAAAATTGAAGATTGCCCGCTAAAAGCTTGACGGAAAATGAACATACAAGTATACTATATATTTTAAACCGAAGAGTATTAAACTAATTATATAAATATATCTTTTTTTATTGTTCCATAATCATGCAATTTCATCACCCCTTTTTTTAAATAAGCAATTCACCCTAAAAAGAGTAATTTTAAAAGTCTTTAAAATTTATGAAAAAAAACTGGAAACCTAACCTAACGTAACCTATTTAACCAAAAAAATATCACTTTTAATGACTTCTCAAAGGAGGTGTTGAAGTTGCATAATTTTGAGTTGTCTGGTCACCTTTTTTCATATAATCTATTAGAACGTTTTCTATTATTTTCAGGTTCATTCTTTATACTCAGAAGAATCCACTGGAAGGACAGATAATGAATCCAAATAGCAATAAAACTATTATGAAATCAAATTTCGACCCTGACAGGCTCACGAAAATAATCATTCATGGTTTTATTGATACTCCATTATCAAATTGGGTAAGAACTCAAATTCTACCTAAATTAACTATTAATATCAATAATTTTCAAAGAAATATGAAAGATAAGATATGGAAAATAAAAAGATTGGATCAAAAAGAACCTCTACCCTCTACTAGAGGGTAGAGGTTCTAAGTTTGAGCCTCGGTCGCCTCTACTACTCTCTCCGGGAGAATTTGGCCAATTGAGCAACCGAAACCTATTCAGATACTGTCATTCCTGTCATTATTATTTATTAGTTCCATATTTCTTTGAATTTTTTTTTTTCAATATTTCCATTATTAGCTGCCATCTTTTTATTGATGAGCAAAGTTTTACCCAAGCACGGTTGCAAACCTACATATACAGTGTCTTTGATAGATTGTCCATGTTTTTTTTTATTTACGGAGGACCATGGCTTTTGACTTCTTACAACGCCAAAGTCTAGAATTCATATTTTAAATAGAATTAACTATATTCGTTTTTATTCGTGAATTCGGCAGCGTTGATGTCACTCCGGGTAACTTCGGTGACAGTTGTCTTTCCATCCATTGGCGTTTTCTATGTCATAATGACGTTGTAGCCAGTTGGAACCGTTTCAAATTATGCGGTTTTTCAAAAAAATAATTTTAATGAAAATATTAAAATTACACGTTTTAATTACAATGATCAGAACCAAAATAATAAACACATGTTTGACGGTATTCATAGTTTGTGAAAATACCCCATTGTAAATTGTAATTAGTCAAGTAAAGCCTATTTTGTTTTTTAGGTGAGCGAGATGAAAGACGAACTGGTGAAGAACGGAGACTACAATGTGGTGATAGTGGACTGGGCCGGGGGAAGCTTGCCGCTCTACACACAGGCCACGGCTAACACTCGCCTCGTGGGGCTGGAGCTGGCTTACTTCCTCAAACAGCTTATTGTAAGTTGCTTCTTCTAATATAGGCGCCCACCTGTTAGATTCTAAACAGAGTGCAAAACACCAACCCTCTTACTTATAATCCTACAAAATATCGAATAGAAGCAGGGCCGGTCCATTTGGACCCACCGCTTTCCCGCCCTGGTAAAAGTAACTTAAGGTTACCTACTCTAATTTTACTGGAAGAACGATTATATATAAATGAACGAAGCTGGACCCCCAAATGTCCCCGCATACAGTGTTAGGAAGCAGTATGCAAGAGTGCTTACAAAAGTACAGGACAGCAAAGCGTTAGTAGCCATTAGAGATTAAAAAAAATTGCCGCTCCTTTTGGCAGTGGTCTTAATTTCGTAAGAGCCACTTGATGACCTTAAGAAGAAAAAAAAGGACAAAAGAAAGAAAAAAGACACAATTATTGTGTCTTTTTTCTTTCTTTTGTCCTTTTTTTTCTACAATAATTGTGTCTTTTTTCTTTCTTTTAGCTCAGCAATTATTGCTGTCTGCAGGACTGTGAGCATATGCAAATAAGAGATAAAAAGAATAACAAAATAAAAAATGTAAAAAGTAGTAATTAATATGTACTAATCCGGAGAATGTAAACCACCATTCAGCTGGCAGCCCCCAGGAGAAAGTGCATGGGCTTTAGAATGACCGTGCACGAAACCCGTCATCCTCGCCCTTTAAGCCAGTTTCTCGGTAGTGCCTTGAAGAAAATTAACTGGGAAACTGGGGTGGTAACCCGAAGACCCTAAGGATAGAAGCGTCGAGTCACTAGAGGCAGGGCGGATAGTTGACGGGTTCGTTCGGTCATTCCTCGGACTTGCATTTATCCCGGGGGGAGGCGCAGGTGGCTGGCGGGAAAACATTACCGTCTAGTAACCGAACCCTTGTAGGATGCAGGGACGAGGTCTATTCCACTCCCTAAATGGGAATAGGGCCGGTCCAGTAGATATACTGTACAGGCGTAATTGGAGCATTCCGGAGGAGTCCGGACGGACTAAGCCCCAAGGAGCAAGGCGCTGATAGCAGCCTAACACCTATGTAACAAAACGCCTAGTTCATTTTACTAGCGGCACGCTCCGTTAGGTTCAGAGCCGGCCCTGGACAGAAATAACGCGTACGATCATAAATTGATGCACTAGTACAGAATATATCAGGGTACTATATCTGCCATAGGTCACCCCAAGTGGTCCGCTACGTTTCGTAACTAAGCAGGAGTACCCGGGTTCATTGGGTGAAGTTTGTCCAGGTCTTGGCGGCCGATGCGTCTACCTGCCTGCCGCGTGGTATGCAGGATCGAGACTGGTTGAGGAGGTCTTTTGATCTCTCCAGTCAGGATCTCTCGACCCATCGCCTTGTACTGCAGTTGAAAGGATGGATTCATACGTCCGTTACGCCTGGACTCACTGACCCCCAGATTCCGATCCATCCCTCTTACCCTCTCATTCCTTTCCTTTAAAAAACCCTCCACAGATCAACCCACTAAGATGACATAGGCCCAGAGGGAAATTATTTTCATTAAATTTAATTAAATTCCTTTTAAATTTATTTAATTAAATTCTTCTTCCTCTCCCCTTTATCTATTAATTAGTTGACAATAAAACTCCTATCTCTAAGCAACTTTAGCAAAAGGAACTTTTTTGGTTCTTTGTTTATTACAAATAAATAAATAAACGCGGTGTGATACGGCGTAGGGCGTAGGTATAAATAAACCGGTTCTAAACCGGACTTAATGCCTTTTTAACTTTAACAATTAAGTAGACATTTAGTTAGCCGGAAAATGTAAAACAGATTCGGATGGCTAATTTCACTATGTGTACCTAGGTAACTGTAATTTACGACGCGGCGGTTGTAATGTTTATTATTGAATCCAATAATTTCTGATAATTTTCAGTTCAATGCGTAGCAATTCACCTCAGAATCTCGATTTATGTAAATAGATAGCATCTTTTTGTTAATCATTATTCATGGTTTTGTTTCTAGAAAAATCATGGCTTGAACCCAGAAGATGTTCATTTGATTGGCCATTCTCTGGGAGCCCACACGGCAGGATATGCAGGAGAGAAAATTCAGGTAAAAATATGCTCATTTGGCATTATAATTATTATGATTATGTTCTTCATTTTGCTCAAAAACGAGGACATAGTTTTAATCCCGTTAAAAAAAAATATCACAACGGGGAATTTTTTTATTTTTGCATGTTGTGATCATCTTTGTGATAGTTTGTGGTGTAAAACATAGATGGCTATGTTAGTAATTTTAATAGTCTTGGATAGATCGATAGGATGTCACTTTAGATATAAATAGGGTCTACTGTACTAAACTTGCGAACAGACCGGCTATTTCTTCAGTGATTTATTGTAAAAAAAATAATTTTGTCATCATTTTAAATAAATGATAATCATTTTTTAATATTTAATTGAGAACGATGGTTTCCTTGGTCTTCTAAGTTCTCTTTACAGTTTGTGATAATACAGATACAGTCAATAAAAAGACAAGGTCCTTAGTGCTCACGTTGATGGTTGTGTTTCAAGTTTCAATATTCTGTTTCCGAGGTGATCATATAAACTGGCGCAGCCGGGGATATAATCGTCATTGATTATTTTAACCATTTCAAAATCTTATTTATTGTATCGTTTTCTATCTAGGGTCTGGGCAGAATAACAGGCCTGGACCCAGCAGAACCGTACTTCCAGGGGATGGCCGCCCACTGCAGGTTGGACCCCAGTGATGCTAACTTCGTGGACATCATCCACACGGACGGAAAGAGCATTTTCTTGTTGGGTAAATTAGTAACTATTTAGTTATTTGCCTTTTTTTTTTATTATTATAAAAACATACAACGAAGTTGCACTCCCATGAGTTATCAAAAACTCATTAAGGGATCGCCAATTGGTACTTTTGAGAAGTTAAACCCAACTCAACCCAATATGTAGACACAATTAATGAATAAAAAATTTACAAAACATTTCACAGAAGCAACATACAGATACAAACATATGAAGAATCACTTTACAAATATTTCACAGAAACATGTCTTATAACATTTTATGAATTTGTATAACTCATTGACTCATTTGATTTATGTACTTTGGGTTTCAAAAAGTTAAATTAAAGTTTCCTCCATGATGGACTAATGAGATGGACTAAGAAATGCATAGATAAAACAAAATCAGGAAAATACAATATAAGTTTTTGTGAGTGTGTATCGTTTGCTTCAATCAGTCTCTTCTCAAACCAGAGTAGGTATTTAAATAAGTGTGTATTGTTACTCTCTGTTTATCAAAGACATTTAAATATCTTCTTTATTTCTAAGTTTGGAGTGGTACGAACATAAATATTATTTGTAATGTTCTGAAAGTCAAAGGATTAATTGTGCCAATTTTTTAAAATTAAAATACCACTAAATACCTAACTATAGATATATCACTTTAGGGAGGATAACAAATAATCTAATTAAATCATTTTTGTTTTTTGTTAGAAAGCTGAAGATGAAACAAAAAATTTTTGTCTAATTGAATTGGGAGCCTAAATTTAAACAGAATTAATAAATTTCGCTACACACCCAGTATCATTGGACATCTGCGGGGTACAAAGAAACTACGGGCGGGTACTCCAAATTAGTTTGTGGTAGTTTAAAAACTTTATTTAAACTTTCAATCGAATCGGTGTGCACCACGGAGGAAAGATCCATGGTGTGCTCAAGTACATTCAAACATGTCCTCTTTAAATTGATTTTCCTGTAGTGACTTTGATAAACTCTAGTCTTCAAAATACTCGTATTTTATTTTACCTCAAATATGTTGATCTGCAGTTTGGTTGTAGCTCGATGACAATAGCCACGCTACCAAATCTCCCTTAATTCTATTATCTGTGGTACTTAGAAATACAAGAGAATATGGTGAAGTATTTGATTTTCACATTCGGCGGTTGGAAAGAAAATACTGATAGACATAGGCGCAGACTTTGTCCCTCTGTCAGGTTACGGCATGTCGCAGCCGGTGGGGCACCTGGACTTCTACCCCAACGACGGCAAGGAGCAGCCGGGCTGCGAGCTGGCGGCGGGACCACTGGTACCACTGACTCTGGTGCGGGAGGGACTGGAGGAGGCCTCCCGGGTTCTGGTGGCGTGCAACCACGTGCGGGCCATCAAGCTATTCGTGGACTCCATCAACGGAAAGTGCCCCTATATAGGTAATTTATTTTACCTATCTTTATTCGTGGATTTTGTATTAGTGTCAAACCAAATCAGAACATATAACCTTTGTTCCAATCTCGTTGGAAAATTTTTAAACTTGGCACGCCTCAACATTCATCAAGAAAAGGAATCATCTGATCTCCATGCTTCACTTTCGAGTCTGGAATGCCGTTTCAAAACTGAACATAATCATTGGATACATACATACTGCTCCTCTACAATGGAAAATTTTCAACCATGGCACGCCTCATCATTTAAAGAAAATGGGTCAACTGTTTCCACGCTTCTCCCTGGAATCTGGAGTGCCGTTTCAAGCGGATCACATACATTGGATCTACACTTACCGCTGCGGAGGTTTTTTTTTTGGTTTTCCTTCTACCAACATCATACCATCTTCACTGCAAGGATATTTCCTGAGGGACGGCAGTCAAGGTTTTGCTTCGAAGGTGTCAGGGGAACCTTGGGACTTATAGCCATAAGTCTTTTAACTCGGGGGGCATTGTAACAGTTTATAACTGATTACATTAATATGTTGACGTTGCATTGCGAAGAGCGGCCGACTTCCAGTTAGATGTGACTCATTGCGCACTAACAACAGAAGCGACATCTGCCGTTGAATTTGAAGGGAAGCCACTGAACGGATTTTGGTGAAGAGACAGGTTGACAGTTCCTGAGACCGGGAGATCTCCGGCTGATATCGTGGTGTGGCGTTAGCTATCGCATTACAAATACTGGTTGTTAGTTAACTATAATTAATATTAAATTGGCCATGTTCATCCGACTGGCCTGGCGCCCGACATTACTATTATCTACAGGTTAGTGCCCCTTTGTTCCACATACATGTCACACGTGTAAGGTAGGAAATCGAAATTGCCAACTTCACTTTTCAAGAGATCCTCAAGGGGACCTTGAACCACTTCCCTGTGATTGTATTAAGATAAAATTAAATTAAAGAGTCAAGGATTTGATGTAACACTTAAACCTCCATGTGCGTAATAAATTTTGTTGAATTGAAAATTAGCATGTTTCATTTCAATTCCTGATGCTATGCTAAATGTTTTCCCCTGAGCTAAGATTGTTCTCATTAGATCCCTAGATGAAAACTTTAGTTACAACCTAATACAGCTATAGTGTGCCGAGGATAAAAATCCCACAAACAGATAGTATTGTTTCAGATTACCAATTGGATACGCCGGCGCTTGAGAAGTTTAAGAAAAGATGAGGTAAAAGTAATTTGAAAAGGTGAGGTAAAAGAATGAACAAACAACCAACCTAACCTAACCAAACCTTTTATTTTATTATTAAATGTTATGTTTTATCCAGATTCCATTCCAGTGGTATTCAGTAATTCTGACTTCTCTTCTTACGCATCTCATTAGAAAGAAAACCCCGAATAGACTACCGCTTCCAAACATATTTAGATGGATTGTCATTTTTTCGGGCTGAATTTTAGACAAAATGTTCACAAATGCTGTTGGTTGAAGAAACTAAAAGCGAACAGAAAAGGGATGGAGCCCAAGCTCAATAACTAACTCAACAACTTTTCAAATCTTTTCAATAAACTTTGCTAATAAACTGATAAAGGCAATTTTTCTTATTTTTATTTCAAAAATTATTTTTCTTTGGGAGAACAATACTATAAAGAAAATAAATTGATCCAAATAAAAGTTTTCTCCAAGTACAACATAAATATATTATATATTCAAGAAATAAATTTAAAAAAAACTAGAAAATAAGATTGATGTTGGAATGGTTCGCAGAGAGGGAATGTGTAGAGGGGTATGGATCTAATTGAAGTGCAATAAGTGTGTTTATAGATATTTTTTTTTAATATTGAAATATAATATACCGGTTTTACTGTATTCCACTGTAGGTTGATATATTTTCAATTTAATTTCAAATAATTTCAATCAAAATGAACTAATATATTTGTGATTTCAGGTCATCAATGTCCATCCTACCAACACTTTTTGGCTGGCAAATGTTTCAACTGTGCGCACGGCTGCGCAATGATGGGGTAAGAAATCATATCTGTGTTTCGTAACGGTTAAAAATATAACTAACTAACTAACTAACCATCACGCCGTTTCTCCGCAGGGGTAGGCAGAGAGGACGGACCGCCAAACAACTCGGTCTTGGCACACACTCTTTGCCTCACTCACATTCATACATCGTCTCATACATTCTCTTCTATTATTCTGACTTTTGACATGGCCCGACTCAAGTATCTGATTCACTTGATCGTGCCATGTCTTCCTCGGACGTCCACGACTTCTTCTACTATTCACATTTGCGTCGTATATTCTTCTTACACTGCTTTCTTCGTTCATTCGCTCTACATGCCCAAACCATCTGAGGGTCCCTTTCTTAATCTTACTCATTATGCATACATCAGCCTTACATTCTTTGCGGATATCCACATTTCTCACACGATCATACATTGTTTTACCACACATACGCCTCAGGGATCTCATTTCAACAGCATTCAGTTTACTTTCATCCTTCCTCTGCCAGTTCCATGCCTCACTGCCATACATCAGGGTAGGTACCAGGAATCCATTGTGGACTGCTAGCTTCGCTTCTTATGACAGTTTTTTATTAGCGCCAACGGCATTCAGTCCTCCATTAATAGAGTTACCAGCATTCACCCTTCTTTCAATATCCCTATCAGCCTTCCCATCTCTCGTAAACATACTACCCAGATACACAAACTCATCCACCTGCTCCAAGTATTCATCATTCACAACTATATTGCATACTGTTTTCGTACTCTCTCTTTCAAACACCATGACTTTAGACTTACATACATTCATCATTAACTCATTCTTCATACATACTTCGTTCATCCTAGACACGAGAGACTGTAGATCTTCCATAGTGTTAGAAATCAGCACCGCATCATCAGCATACAACAGGCAACATACTTTCAGATTACTCAATTTCGCGCCCAATCCCACTTCTTTCAATTCTTGCATGCAATTATCCATGTACAGATTGAATAACCATGGTGACTTTACACAGCCTTGCTTAACACCTTTTGTGATGTCAAACCACCCCGTAAACATGCAACGCTTCCCTCATACAGAGACGCAATTGCCTGTATGAGATTTGTATTCACTCCATACTTGGACAACACCTTCCAAAGCTTTTTCCTATCGACTCGGTCGTATGCTTTTTGTAGATCTACAAAGGCGCAGAAAAGTTTCTGGTTTTTCGCCAGAAACTTCCCAGTGAGCATACGCAAGGAGAAAATCTGGTCCATGCATCCCCTTCCACTCATAAAGGCACCTTGCACATCCCATATTTTATCCTTTGTTTCCATTCTTACCCTTTCAATCAATATTCTTCCGTACAGCTTACCGACTGAACTTAGCAGGCTAATAGCCCTATGATTCCCACATTCCATACGCGACCCTTTTTTCTTTGTACAACGGCATGGTTACAGCCCTTCTCTAATCTAATGGCGTGTAACCCTCCTCTAGACACTGGTTTAAAAGTTTGCACAACCATGTGAGAATAATATGGCTATCTCCTTTAAAGTATTCGGCAGCAATATTGTCGAAACCAACAGCCTTACCATTCTTTATGCATTTTATCGATTTTTTAATTTCATCCATGCTGATTTTAGTAACATTCACTCCGTCACCGTTCATACCCGATTCACCGCTGGCCTCGCTGTCACCCGGGTTGCTTTCGAAGACTTCCTCAAAATATTTCATCCATCTCTCTTTTATTTCTTCCTCATTCGTTCTCTGAACCACTTCGGGACTTTTGACCTCCTTCCAAAACAGTTTAATGTTTTTTTGGAAGTGTTTTGTCATTTTTATTCCCTCTTCTTCTTCCGGACGTTTCTTTCGTTCTTTCACTCCAACACTTACTCTTTTCTTGCATCCCTTATATACTTTTTTCGCTCTATCTCTCTCTTTGCTAGAAGCGGTGCCAGCCGCTATCAGACATAACCATGCTTTCTTCTTCTCTGAAACCAATGCTTTGATCTCGTCATCCCACCATGCGTCACCTTTCTTCCTACCTTGCGTATTTATTCCACATACATCTCTAGCAGATTCACAAAGACTCACCTTTATGTGGTTCCTTACAATATATTAAAATATTCATTCACAATGCGATTTTTCCAGATTCTATGCAGACATGTCACCCGGTGTAGTCGCTCAGAAGACAAACCAGTCAGAAAATGAAGTGGCTCCTTCAAATACACGAGAAACTTTGGGTGCTAAATATTTCATGTCAACTGGAAAGGATTATCCTTATTGTCGTAAGTATAAAACCAATGCGTTTCATTGATTCATTTTTAGTAAAGTAACCGAATAACGTTTTTTTAATTTGCATTTCGTTTTCATTTACAGAGCGACATTACAGAGTTACTATTCATTTGGCCCATCCTAAAGGAGCTGAAGAATGGGTTCAGGTAAAGTAATGCTCTTTAGATAATTGTTGCTGTCGATTTTTTTTTTTAATTAGTAGGTGTACAAGAATTGAATATTAAGAATAATGTTATTACATTTCAATATATCTGTTTGATTCCAGGGATTCCTAAAGGCAACTCTCCATTCTGATCGAGGCGTTATCAGGGGACTAGATCTCACCCCAAATAATTATGTGAAGTAAGTTTTAATAAATTTAAGTAAGTTATATCAATACATAAATGATCTTCTAATTAACCTTCCATCAGGCGCAATGCAAATCCTAACACGATTGGGCGCAATTGATCTGTAAGATTAAATCACAGAAAATCAGATCAAAAAAAAAATTTTACTCAATTTTTTGAGATGAACGGAAACCGGCCCTCTGTGAGCGTTGGAGAAGGAGGAAAAGTCACGAGTTCATGCCCCTAGATCGGCGATATTTACCCTTTGGCACAAAAATAACAGGTCGCTTCATCTTACAGATTAGTTGTGCCTGACAGAAGGTTGACTGATTAAGCCAAGACTTTTATTAAAATCATTTTTTATTTGTAATCTTTTACAACTTACAGTAAAAATTAATAAAAACTCAAATTTCAGATTAGAGCATGGAACAACTCATTCCGTTGTTGTGACTCATCCAATGGACCTTGGAGGGAAAATCAGAAAGGTAATACTGTAAACATCACTATGCAGACTATGTATCTGTATAAAAACGTAACCAATCAGGATGATTGTAAAGTGTCATTCAAAGTGTTTGTAATGCTAGTCTCGAGTTGAAAGAGTTGACGAAATTTTTTTAGAATAAGCTTTAACTGTGCCTGACTGTTTTCAAAATTTTAGGTGGAGCTCTCGTGGGAGTACGACATGAACGTACTGGAACCGAGATCACTTTGTCTTTTCTGGTGCAACGACCATCTTTATGTCAAGTCTGTTGGTGTTGATGAAATGGTCCTTCCCAATAGAGGGTAAATATAATCCATTATTTCTAAATATAGAGAATGTCTAAAACAATTTTTTTTAATTTTCAAGACCCAGATATGTATAACAATTATAAATGACTCTCATAAATAAACTTTTTACATACTTATGTGTGACCGAGTTGTCTATCCTCCTATGGTGGCATACATTAATTACGTGAAATCAAAAGGGGGGGGGGTCCAGCAAAATCTCACGTTACTTGAAAAGAGTGTACAAAGTGACCCAAATTTATTTCACCAAGGGGGGGGAGGGGTCTAGATTGGAAGAAAAACTGCTCACGTAATTAATGTATACCCCTTATGCGATATCAGTCAGAATGTAGGAAGGTACTGAAAATGGTGAATTTTGATGTCGTTCCCAGGAATCCACAACGCTACTTGCCGAGCTCCCGCGACCTCTGTAGTGTGCCGAGGGTAAAAAATCTCATAAACAATGGGTACTTTAAGCACTTTAAAAGTTAAGAAAAGTGAGGAAAAAGAATGAACAATTAACCAACCTATCCTTACCTAACCTTTTATTTTTATCGTGTTATGTTTTATCCAGTTTCCGTTCCGGTTGTATTCAGGTATTCCGACTATTCTTCTTACCCATCGCATTAGAAATAAAACCCCGAATAGACTACTGCTTCCAAACCTATTTAGAGGGATCAATTTATGACTGACTCTATGACAAAATGTTCACTAAGAGGGAACAGAGAAGGAGACCAGACTCAGTGACTAACTCTGTAACTTTTCAAATATTGTCAATAGACATTGCTAATGAACTGATAAAGGCAAAAGTTTTTTTTTTATTGTTTCACAAATAATTTTTCTTACAAAGAAAATAATTTGATGCAAATAAAAGTAATTGTATCTACATAAATATAATATTACTAGCTGATACCCGGCATGCATTGCAATGCCATTCAAATAAATAAATTGTTTCTCCCTGCATGTCCATTCCCATGCGTCCCCGTTCCCCTCCAACGTCCCCTTCCCCTCCTGCGTTCCCCTTCCCCTCCTGCGTTACCCTTCTACCTTCCCCTCCTTCCCCCTCCCTCGTCACCCTTCCTGCAAACCCCACCTCCTTCGTTACCCTCCCCCTCCTGCCTTCCCTCCATGCTGCTAAAATATATGAAACACACACATTTTTGACTCGCGCACCACCAGTAGTAAATTTTTATACAAATTTCAAATGCCAGAGCCTACCTATACATATACCTATAGGAACACTCTTTCCGAGAATTACTTTCCGAGAATTGCGGACACAAACACATGGAACTTAAATTTTCCTCAGATTCCTACCCACCTCTCATACCTATTTCCTTCCCAGAACTTCCTCTCCTTCCTTTCCTAAAAATACGCTCCACGCAGCATCCCCAAATATGACATAGGCCCTAATGTAAACAAAAAGAAATTACAAATGGGATACAAATTTTTCATAACCGATGGGTACATTTGGCGCTTGAGAAATTAAGAGTTATGGATTAGTAGATAAGATTCTTCTCTAAATTTTTTTTTTTAAAAAGACTAACATTCAATAACCTGACAATTTTTGAAAAACTCCTACCACATCATTATAAGCAGAAAGTGTTACTTGTGCAATGATGGAGGACTTAGCATACATATAAACATTTAGGTGTTGAACGCCTTGGTACCTACTTAAAAAACTACAATATTTTGAAAAGTATATACTTACCTGAAACACTATTTACTTTTCAGAAAGCGCAACATAGATTATAAGAACAAGCTGTGCTCCTCAAAACGAGAGTTTGCAGAAATACCCAATAGAGGATCAGCCAACTTCTACGATAACTGCAACACATGATAAGAAATAACAACCAGTGAAGACTTTATGATTCATCTACAATTATTTAAGCAATCTTAATTTAGTGATATAGCATAATTTACTGAAATACAAATCTTATTATTAGAAATTGACTGCTGTTAAACGAAAAGTTTTTTTCCTACTAGTCTTTGAAGATTCATTTTGCATTTATTAATTATATTATCAGATTGATCTTTCATCGGATGTAACAAATATTATCTTTTTAAACACACAGACATTTTCTTCTTAAATGGCGAAAGCACTTAGCTATAAAATATAAAAGATCATTTGGCTTGGCCTATTTCAGCACATCGTTCGCAATATATGTATTCCCATTGGGAATGTACGGCGAGCGATATGCCGAAATACGCCAAGCCATGTGATATTTTATAGCTAAGTCTGTCAGCCCCATTATTCTTTTGCTGAGATTTATTTAACTGTGATCTCTATTCCTACTGTGTAGGAAAAATTTAGTCGTAATATTTTGTACATATTTATAATTATGTAGCGTAATCTTTTTGAATATTCGTAAGTTATTTTTAGCCATAATTTTTATGCCAAGTATGTGAATACCCAAGCAAGTTTTGTAAATATATAAGTAATTGACTAATTCATGTTTACACAAAAGTACCCATTATTAAAAATTGTTTTCCTAAAATATCAGCCTTTTATTATACTAACAACAATTTTTGAAAATCAACATAATATGTCTTGAAAAAGGATATTGCTCAAAATATCTACACCGTATTAATTTGATACCCACCAAACATAGACAGCAATTCGACGAATGAAAATATTATATACAAGCTTCGATGACACAGGGTGAGTTTACAAGCTACTATCTGTTAGTACAGGGGTCCCCAAACTTTTCCAAGTCGTGGCACACTTAGAAAATTTGAATTTTTTCACGGCACCCTAGTCATATCCTAATATCTATCTGTGGTAGCTTTATTTCATTTTATACGACTATGAAGAAGAAACTAGGTAAAAAACTAATACAACTCGTATTTAAAATGAACAAGTACATTTATTGGTAGGAAAACATAGATGAAAATACAAAGAAAATGCAAATATAATTACAAAAAACATACTTCCATATACTCTTGAGTTGTGTGTGTTTAGTGCGACGGGTGAGCCTGCTGCTCACTACAAAGTTTTTCGAATCAATGAAAAAGGCTTGATACAGCTACTCTCATTTATTTTCGAGCGATATTTGCTTTTTATAACAGCAACCGCTGAAAATCCAGCTTCGCACAGATATGAAGTCGCAAAGGGAATGAGGACTCTTACAGCGTTTGCACTTAGAATCGGATACACATTTTCAATTGATTCCCAAAGCTCCGTCAAATCCGAACAAGCGTATTTTGTTTTTAGGCTGTTGTCGCTCGAGAGGTCAATTAAATTTTCTTCTTCTTGCGTAATAACATCTTGTGGAGCACGGAATGGATTTTGGATTCACACAAACTTCTCGACTTGGTCTTCTGCAAAGTAATTTGCAAACCAGTCAGTTACCCAGAGCGCGGACCGGCCACGCGGGTGATTTTCAATTTCAAAAAATGTTTGTGTTCATGTCAATTGTCATTTTTAGTAGAGAGATCAGGGGAGCCTCGCGGCACCCCTGATCTCTCTCCATGGCACCTCAGGGTACCGCGGCACCCACATTGGGAACCTCTGTGTTAGTAAACTCGCTCAGTGTCATCGTGTTACTTGCTAACTAGCAGATTGTTGTGGTTGACAATCTATGAAAAAAGTTCATAGGTCCTCAACTTTACTCGCCACTCGCCAACTCGTGATTGGTTTCTTTATGTTTCCAATATGGCTGCCAATTAACAACTGATTTAGACTGTCAAACGTCTGAAGAATTAGTTCACGTTATTCCCGCTACTGGGGTTAGCAGATATGTGCGAGCCCAGTTTCCTACAAAAATGTCGCGAGCTACTGAGCGAGTGGATAGTATTGTGTGTCATCATGACAATCTCACTCGCCGATTCACCCGCTTTTAAACTTAGTAGATAGTAGCTTGTAAACTCGCCCTGTGTCATCGAGGCTGTTTAGTGCCATGCAAAAAGCAATTGAAAAACCAACCCTTCTTCAATTTCGGATATCTCTGAACGAGTCATTTGAAACATGAACCTAAAAAGGGGGCATCCATTAATTACGTGAGCACAAACGGGGGGGGGGGGTCCAGCACGTTACTTGAAAAAAATATACGAATTGGCCCAAATTTATCTCACCGAGGGGGAGGAGGGGGTCTAGATTGGAAGAAAAACTGCTCACGTAATTAATGGATGCCCCCAAAGGCTATCATGGCGCGTCTCCTATAGCAAAATGTTTTCAAAACATCTGATAAAAATAAAACATTGGGGTAGGGTCACACTGTATTTGTTTTCAAACAAAACATTGTAACCCCCTCCATTGATTTTGTTTTTGTCGGAAGCATAAATATACCAAACCACCCATGTCGGAAGCTTCGAAAACATTTTGTCACTGGAGACGGAGACTGGAGATCCGACTTGGACGTTTTGAAACTTGGATGTTTCGAAATCATAAATTGCGACTTGGAAATAATTAACCCATCACTAAATCAAGATTCTTTGGCTTTTTGTCTATGAATTTAGCTGTCAGTGTCAACAACAACCAAACAACTGTCAACATTGACAGCCTCATTGGGATTAGTTTATTTGTGGCCTCATTCACCTGTAAATTTATATAAGAAAAGGCTGGGGATACTGCCTAACATTTTTTTAAAATATATATTTGCTATCCAGGCATGTCGACTACTTCTAAAATCACATTAGCAGCCGCTTGCATTATTTCGGCCGCAACAGTCGGATATGTACATTATAAGCAGATGTCTGATAGGTTTGTAATTTCATTTTACTTCACAACAAGTACCTACTATTATGAGACCAATGAATTGCTAATATATTAATTATTAATATATTATTCTTCAACAGAGACAAGTTGCATGAAGGTGTTATCAAAGATATCGAGAGGCAGCAAAGACGAAAAATCGAAAATCTCTTTAACCTCCAAAAGCAAGGTGATCTTACCAAACAACTTCAAGATGACTTAAATATGAAAGAAAAAGCCGCCGCTAGTACAACCCCGTTGCAGTCGTAATTATTAGGAATATAAGTCTACACTTGACATCATAAATATACTGCTGAAACAGACATACAAGACTAATAAGTTTGATGTTATAGCCGGTTGAAAAACAATGATTATTTATCTTCCTTTAAAAATACATAAATAAAGAGTTGTAATAAAGCGTACCTAGATTATGTTAAATCAATATCTTCACCTTGAGCTAGTGTAAATTATAAAGAATGATGCTACGTACACAAGTAAATTCATGCTCCACCATTTGGCTTGATCGAACATGTTGACTTGAAACCATGCTCGTCGTTGCGTCTAGGCTCAAGCAGCTCAACACAAGACACCACAGATATACCACCAAAATGCTTAGTCAAATCGTAAAATTCTTTCAAACTTCGTCGAATTCTGTCCAATCTTTCTCGCATCGAACAAAAAAGCAGCACACGAGACGGTACACACATTGAGACATGTTCGAATGAGCGTAAAACCTTCGAGAACGAGTACTCGACTTAACATTTACCAGTATTAACCTTGTTCAACCGTAAAATCGAAGTACCAGCAAAATATGTTATCTATTAAAACTTATTCCTTTATTTGGTTTTTGTAAATATTTTTCACTATGTATTAATGCCTTTTAGTTTTAGTATTATACAATACAATATATTATTACCTATGGTAAACATTTATATTCTTTCACTAACCTCTTTTATATTTCCATTAAATGTAAGTAGATACTAGCAGGATGCAGAACTATCAAGGGCTTTGAGTAGAAGGTGTGTAATAGAGGATAACCAGTGTTTACATACAGACATATGAATGACAACAGCACTTCACTCTTTGCGACATTCAAACTATGAATGAACAAAAATTTGAATTTTGAATGTATAAACATAAACACGAAACCACCAAATAAAGCAAAAGATTGACTTCTTTTGATCCTCCTATTTCAATAGGTACT
Source organism: Limnephilus lunatus (assembly GCA_917563855.2). Taxonomy (NCBI): domain Eukaryota; kingdom Metazoa; phylum Arthropoda; class Insecta; order Trichoptera; family Limnephilidae; genus Limnephilus; species Limnephilus lunatus. Next base: position 78,967,475 of record OU830597.1, on the reverse strand, counting down.
TAAGTTTCAATAATAATTACATCATTCTCAAAGGCAGGATACCATCATTCTTAAAATTACTTGAGAGTTATGTAGCTGTTCCAAAAAATGAATACATTCTACAGCTGTATCCTTCACACAGATTAGTTACCATTTAGCAGCACTTCTTTTTTCTTGTATAAACGGTTGACGCGACAAGAACATTATTAATTTATGTAATTTTAACTACTTTAGATACCATTAAAAGTTTAATTGCATAAATATTTACTTTTTGCCCTACTAGCCTCACAGAGCCAATCTGTCGGCACAAGCTCTGATGTATCATATAAATATAAAAGATAATGGCATAGGTAACATTGTATAACACGGAAAGTCTGAGAGTATGATTTTGTCAATTCTTCTTTCATATGGTGGGGGGTCAGAGGGGGACATCTAGGTCTGCGAGCCAGTCTAGGGCCTCAGGCGTTGCCCTGTGGACTTCATCAATCCCGCCGGGGAATGAATGGAGCGGGCATTCGTTGACCACATGTACGGTGGTCTGCACCGCACCGCATTCACACATCGCCGACTCTTTAAGGCCCCATCTATGTGGGCACAACGGCTATGAGAGCTCCTTATTCTGTTGATGGCGGTCCAGAGTTTGCGAGGCAATGAGAACCCAGGCCATAAATAAACCAGTCAGGCTGTCTCTCAGTCGGGCAATTTTGTCAATTAATTAGTAAAATATTTTGAAAAAAAAAATCGATTTTGAAAGATTGTTCTTTTATCTAGTAAAAGTATGTTTTAAATTTTGAGAAAAATGTTTATTTTTAGTATAATAAGTTATACCGTAGGTCGTTGGCAGATTTGTTAAATTTTCAAACAAAATTTTGTATTATACAACACACATTTCAAATCATATAATCATGCAGCAAAATAAACAATAAATTATCTAGGAAAGCTACTTTTCAGTATTTTAATTTTAGTTCAAATAAAATCTTTAAAAAAAAGATCCGAGCACGTGTTTTGTTTTGCTAGCTGAAAATATCTGAGACAAAAAGGACTAATGCATAAAAGATTATGAAATATAAATTATTACATAATTAAATGGAGACGATATTAGCAAAACTCAATCGTAAATCTAGGAACAGAAATCTAGATAGCATTTAGTTTGGGTTTGAATCTCGCAATCATATATCTCTGGCTTTCCATTGAAGTAAAATCATGTATGGTTCATGGTGCCAGTGGCGGTTCTTCACAGGGGGACAATGGGGACAGTCCCCACCAGTTAAACTCAAAACCTACTAAAGGAAATAACAGTCGATGCTTTCTCTTCGCCAAAATGAATAAATTCTTTAAACATAAAAGTAAAACATTAGCAGAAATAAAATACAAACAATTATTCCGGATGATTTTAATAAGACCCTACGCGCGTACAGCGAACAATGTACGGCCAAAAAACAGCGGGTCTATTTCTCAGTGCGCAGATGGGGGACGATCCGAACCATAAATATACTAACCCCATCCGAACCATATCCGAACTATCCCCATACTTTCCTTGCGTTGTTTCGCGATCGTATGCAACTGCGCATGCGCAGTTGTATGTGAGTTCAAGTACCTGCGGGGACAATCCTTTGGATCCCCATAGAACCATTTGTTTGCGAAGTTACGGGCGGGAATCGCTCGCGTTCAAATTAGTTTGATAATAATCTCGCAAGATAAAGCTTTATTTTTATTATATTACATTGTAAATTGGCATATATCTATAGACATTTTATATTATTTTGTGTTAAATATATCCGACTAGCGTGATTAGACCATCATTTTTTTTTGAGAAATTTTATATTATATTCTACGGGTGGTGAGATTACGGTATGTACAGAACGTAAAAAAGTCGATCCCCACCACTAAAGAAGTGCTCGAGCCGCCACTGCATGGTGCTTTCAAACAAACGAAGTATGTATTGAATTCCGTAAGTCTAAACTTAAATTTTAGGTCGTATACATAAAGATAGCAGCCAATAAAATATGCATTAAGAAAATTAAGTTAATGTTGGTAGTTCTTAATCGAACTATGATACAGTTAAAAATGACCGATTCGAATAGGGACACCTTAGCTCTGTTGGTAGAGCCGCGGCCCGGAAAGCCGAAGGTCCTGGGTTCAAATCCCAGAGGTGTAAATATCTTTTTCTGTTTATAGATTTTTGATTGAATTTTGCTAATATTGTCTTCATTTAATTAAATATTATAATTTCAGGTTTTACTCATAAAGTTAAAAATAAGTAAATTAGTACCATGGGAAGTTATAGGAATGAACAGCTGTTGTGGACATTGTGCTCCCGCCCTATGCGTATAAGCAATCTTAAATATTTTTTTGAGTTTTAACTTATATAGGTTTCTACTCGAGGTAGTTGGATTAATAACTAAATTAAAAGTACTTAAGCAATCTGATTCCTGAACTAAATAAACCGAACCTGTAGTATTCTAGTCAGTTATAAATCAGGTATGCGTCATATGACTGGTAATGTTATATTATTGTGAAAACAAGTATATTGATCTGAGTGTTTTTTTTATTTTTCTTTATTCATAAACATATATATTTTTTTAGGGATACAGTTTTTCAAGTTTTTCGATTGCCGCACTAGGCCCATACCCATATTATGGTAGTCAATTTAGGGAAATGTACCTAATTCCAGTTTTACGATAATTTTACAAATATTATGATTTTTCAAACTAAATAAATTCATTTTTCTTCGTCTTTGATCAGGCTTCTTAAAATGAACTCGTACTCCATATCTCGCCCGATTGGTGTGCATTCGCTCTTAATCCGAATATCGTCTATATCGTTAGGTAAGAAAACAATTTGGTCAATGGTTGAATTATGTAACAAGGGGACTGATGGCAGAGATCCTGACCAAAATAATTTATGATTCTGACGTTTACACCAAACCTATTTGATCTTCTGAAAACCTAATAGTATTACAATTTTCAATTGTGTGCTTATGTAAGTAAGGGACTCGTACAAAATCTTCAAAAAATCTGTCACGGTCAGCAAGGCTGTTTAGCCAAATAATCTCTTTTCATATTGTAACACAAATCAGCTTAAATAAAACAAGTAAAAGACATAATAAATTTTTGACAATTTTTATTTTAACAGAAAATTTCTACATTTTAGGGAAATGTAATTCCAGTTTTACGATAATTTTACAACTAATATGGTTTTTCAAACTAAATAAATTCATTTTTCTTCGTCTTTCATCAGGCTTCTTAAAATGAACTCGTACTCCATGTCTCGCCCGATTGGTGTGCATTCGCTCTTAATCCGAATATCGTCTATATCGACCTTCTCTTTGGCTATAGCAGCCAATGACTCAAAAGTTCTAGGTTCCCAAACAGCTAAGTCAGCTAGAGATTTTTTATCCAACATAATATTACATCTTCCCAAACCTTCTTTCAGAGCAAAATTTGAAATATTGTGTTGTTCACAGCCAGCGTTAATCCTGGTCGTCCAAAGATCAATCATATCTTGTTTCTTTAAAAATCGAGCCTTTGTTGAGTATGCAAGAGCCCTGTGAACGTATCTTACTGCGACCGAATAACAATTCCTTCGTTTACCGATGAAATGAGCAGCCAAACGGAAAATTCTCCGCTTCCTCCAAAATTCGTCAGGCCCTCTACTTCTGGCCAACAAGGCGATCGTTTGGAAAACCATCTCGGCGAAAATGTATGCCTTCGAAACGATTCGAACCAAAATCCTACAATCACAATATAAATATAAAAACAGTTTGAGGTTATAATTTATAATATTCTGACTTTTTCTTGTTGCCAGGAAAAAAAGAGAAATATATTAGGTACTTACATGTATTTGCTCTATGGTTAACAACAAAGTAGGTTCCTTACTTATTTTAAAAATCGTCTGTGAAAATTTAAAACAATGTAATATTTATACAAAAAATAATTAGGAGTAATATTGCACAATGAAAATTAATTCTACTAAAAAAATAATTTTTCCGATTTTGTAAGAAAACTTTTAGGGTCGGTAAAAAAAAATAAAAAATCTATAATAGAAAGTAGGCTTCTACAACACATGTGCATGCTTTAGGCTTAGACTCAATAAATACAAAGAATATAAGGAAAAACCTATGAAGTGCTGTAAATTTGAAAATGCGACTCGGCCGACAATCGCAAAGACCATGCATCGGCCAGCCAGGGTGGGGAAAACGCCCCACTTTGCCCCACCGTGCCTAAACCAATGGCCAATGGGGTTATTCATCTTTTTTAAAAACACCGTAATTTTTAAGCAAAAATATTTTTCTCCTTCAATTGCGTAGAAATCAATTTAAATAAAATGTTTGTTGTGCTACTTATCTTATTTTCACAATTTTTTTAAAAATACGTTCTTGAGAATAATTTTATTTTTTAATGTTAACGGTGCGTCTTTAAATAATATTTGTAAAGAATTATTTGAATACCTGTAACGTGATAAAAATATGTCTATTTCATAAGTACATTTTCAATATAGAAAAGATGTAACTAAAATATACCAACTAACCCCGAAGCGTCTGTTGACATTGTAAATAAACCATAGAGTAAATATAGATGTTTTAGATAGCAACACCAATACGTTCTTTTTGAAGCTGAGTGTCGGAAATGGTGGGTTCTGTCAATGTTTATTAAACAAATCTTTAGAAATCTAAGTCATCCGTTGTTTTAAATGAATAAAAAGTTGTGGTTACTTTCACAATTTATCGTATTTTCATCTACACGAATGATTTTCTCGACTAAGTTATATTCAAAATTATTTTCTGTTAACCTCAAATGTGTCGTGTTTTTATTGTCGCGTATGTGAAGTATAAGAAGTTTGTTTGTTTTCTAGACGAAAGGAACCTCCAGCTTTGGTAAACGCCGGAATAAGACACACACCTTGTGTCGTAGGTGTGGGCGATCATCCTATCATATCCAAAAGTCACAATGCGCCCAATGTGGCTACCCTGCCGCTAAACTGCGCTCGTGTAAGTACCCAATATTCCCTATTGTGAAGTATAATATGTCAACTTAATAGTTATTGATCAGAAAACACCGGCAATTAGCATGTGATAAAATCACGGATCTGATGTGTCAAACTGTCATGTCATAAATTTTTTTACATTTGTTCCAACCGTAGGAAAAAATTCGGTTTATGGGAGGCGGTCCCAGAACATTTTTTTTTTTTTATTTATACTAATTATGGGCCGGAAAATCCGAATGTGAAAGAATTTTTTGTCGGAAAGCAATATTAACTGAATTAAACGACTTTAAAATTTTTCTATACACTGACACAAAAGCACGTAATTTTTAACATATTCTGACATTTCAAGTCATATAAAAACAAGAACTATACTAATTATGTGCCGTAAAATCCGAATCTGAAAGAATTAGGCGTCGGCAAGCAATATTAACTGAATTAAACGACACTGACACTTTCTAAACACTGAACACTGATTACGAAATACGCCATTTTGAATGCACCCCGACACTAAAGTCATAGAAACATACCTTATAAATCGCCAAAATCATCTTCGTCCGTAGTATCTTTATCAAATTCGCTAGTCTCGAAGGGTTCCTGTTGATTGCGCGGGTCATATAAGAGTCCAGCTAAGCGGTAAAACTCCAGAGTGGGATCTTGCAGGCGTTCTTTGCAACTTTTCAGAAACATGTATCGAGCCTTACCAAACTTGGATTCGTCAATTTCTACGATCTTACCAGGTCCACCGATCTTTTCTAAGCGACCAAAGTAAGAAGCAAGTATAACTTCCCGGCAGAAAGAGGACCAATCTACTAAGGCTTCCTGCGCCAGCTCTAGCTGTAAGCCAGTAAGCCGTAAAGACGCACCTTGCACCCAAAAATTAACGAATCCAAGAATTTTCCAAATTGGCAAATGAGACCTTGCAAAAAACGTCCCGGTTCGAAACCCCACCCTTTTGTCGCACCGTTTAGCCTTCTTCTTGTTTTGCGTCTTCTTGTTGCCATGGCAAGTCCATCGAAAACCATCAACACTAAAAAAAAAACCCTTTCTTTAACACACTTTATAAAATAGAATATTCGCAGATAAAAAAAAATGCAATAACAATGTAAATAAAACCTCACCGATCTTCTTCCGACCTCAACTTCAACGCTTGCCCGCAATCCATACAATTATAAGTGCCACTTTGAGGAATGAGGCCCCATTCCACTAACTTCTCTAACATTTGGTTTTTATCCCCACAAATCTCATAAATTTTCACTATATTCATAATTACGTTGAATTCACAGCGACTCACCAACAAAGTACCGGCTACCGGAAACCGGAAACAAATGTACAAAAACACGTGCCGGCAGTGTTACCAACTATCAAAAATATTTATCCCTAAAACGAAATAAAAAAATTAAAATATTATTAACGTAAAACTTTAAGCCACGATACCTCCTCACATGATAATTCATCACATAACACATTAACCTGATGAATTAAGACTATCTCAACGGCCATATTCTTAAACCAAAAGTATGAAAATTCGTAGTCTTAAAAAGTTGTTACCTAGACCGGTCACCAATATCAATGTTATTATATAAAACCTAACCTAACCTAACCTAACCTAACCTAACCTAACCTAACCTAACCTAATCTAACCTAACCTAACCCAACATGGTTTGTGCCCCTTTATACCGCCTGCTCGCGTCAATTTAAAAAAACATCCCAGTTTTCAAGTAGTTTAGCGGCTACGCTAGGTTTGTATAACATGGTTTGTGCCCCTTTATACCGCCTGCTCGCGTCAATTTAAAAAAACATCCCAGTTTTCAAGTAGTTTAGCTGCTACGCTAGGTTTGTGTAACATGGTTTGTGCCCCTTTATACCGCCTGCTCGCGTCAATTTAAAAAAACATCCCAGTTTTCAAGTAGTTTAGCGGCTACGCTAGGTTTGTATAACATGGTTTGTGCCCCTTTATACCGCCTGCTCGCGTCAATTTAAAAAAACATCCCAGTTTTCAAGTAGTTTAGCTGCTACGCTAGGTTTGTGTAACATGGTTTGTGCCCCTTTATACCGCCTGCTCGCGTCAATTTAAAAAAACATCCCAGTTTTCAAGTAGGTTAGCGGCTACGCTAGGTTTAGGTAGCATGGTTTGTGATACAAAAGTGAGTAAAATTTATAAAAAGTAAGTACTTAAATTATAAACATGTCATTTTACGTTATTGATATTACTGCTTAATGGCAACACTTAATTTTATGTGATGTAACATCTTTATTCTTTTTCTATGGTTTTCATGTGTTAAAATGCTTTAAAGATGACTTGTGTTTATTGAAAATTTTTTCGTTTTTTTTTTTACTTAAAAAATTAATTTTCAATGTAAAAAAAAAAATTTCAATGTAAAAAAACTTGTCTAAAAGCCTTTATTCATTTTATTTTCAGAATTTCGTCAAAGTAGTGCTTACGTACCTAATACGCATGTTATTTATTTTACTTAACTTCTAGCTAATCGTTATTTTATGGTAATGATAAATATATACGAATAGAGGTTTGTTAATATTATAATTCTGTTAATATTATAATTATTATTATTTATTATAATTCGTAATAACCGTGGCCACCTAGATCGAAAAATTACCCTTAAATTATAAACATGTTATTTTACGTTATTGATATTACTGCTTAATGGCAACACTTAATTTTATCTGTTGTAACATCTTTATTCTTTTTCTATGTTTTCAAGCGAATTCGAGTGTCAAAGTCCTTCAAAATGTCTTCTTTTTTTTCTGTGTATAGCAAATTTTAAAGTCGTGTAGTTCAGTTAATATTGCTTTCCGACAAATAATTCTTTCAGATTCGGATTTTCCGGCACATAATTAGTATAGTTCTTGTTTTTATATGACTTGAAATGTCAGGATGTGTTAAAAATTACGTGCTTTTGTGTCAGTGTATATAAAAATTTTAAAGTCGTTTAATTCAGTTAATATTGCTTTCCGACAAAAAATTCTTTCACATTCGGATTTTCCGGCCCATAATTAGTATAAATAAAAAAATAAAAATGTTCTAGGACCGCCTCCCGTAAACCGAACTTTAGCCCAACCGTATTTTGGTAAGTCAAATTTTCCGGGAGATTTTGTTCCTTGATTTTATTGTTTGTGGTTAATTATATTTCAAGTGACAATTTTTATTTGAGTGCATACTCGCCAAAATCATGTTATCTTGCATGCCTGCCATAGTAATGGCATTTGGCAATAATGTCAGATTTTCTCTAGGTGTCCTAAATTATCTAAAATTGCACATGTAACTAAGCTTATTGTACTGTTGATATTTTTTTTATTATTTATTCATCTAACTGCCGAACATTTAGGCACAGATTATGGAAATTACGCTTTATTTCAATGATTGCCACACAGTAGGTAGAAGTGTAGCTGTGTACAGCAGGCCGTGAGTTTTTAATCAAAATAAATCCTTTTTAAATCTTATTTAAAAAAAAAAAATCGAAATCATCCTAATAGATGTGTGTTCACTATTTAAAATTAATAAAAAACGGGACATATGTATGATACAGAGGCTCAAGAAGAGCGAGATAACTCGCTATTTTTCTATGGTCGGCCTGCTGGGCACGGCCAAGGATGCGAGAAATCTCGCTCTTGGCACAGAAGCGGTTAAAAGTGCAGTGGCGTGTGGAATATCTACCATATTTTTATTGTCATATATTAGTTTTAATCTTGTTCATTCGGATCGTTATTAAATAGCGGACGTAATCTCCTGTCAGATTTGTGTGATTTTTTATGGCTGTTATTTGCTTTTTCTAAGTACAACATACATTAAATGAATAAATAATCATGCATACTTGCAGGAATTCGTCTTTAAATCGATCTAAATCAGAATATGTGACATTAACTATGTAAAAATCACACAAATCTGACAGGAGATAACGTCCGTTATCCAATAACGATCCCACAAAAGATATGGAATCGCTCGGCTGGCCTTAAAGATGCAGTGGTGCATTACTTAAGTACTGAGCGGTTTTAGTTCTGTCATTATATTTTGTGAAATATTTGGATTTTAATAAATTTGTCCCATCAACGTTGTTATATATATATGTGGATATATCCAAGCTAAAATAGAAAATTTGTTAGTTCGCGTCCATTCGAGCTGTCATAATATTATCAGTGTTTTTTTGGCAATATTTTTTAAACTTGCTGCGTTTGGTGTAGCTGAAACGCATTTGCCATTGCAATTATCACTTGTTATTGACAATCTTTCCTTGCAGCCACATAATTTTAACAATTATTATAAGCAATAATTATTAGCCTGAAACACTCATCAAAATTGAAAAAATCTCCCGAGAAAAGATAAATGCCGCCGACGGGACTTGAACCCGCGTCCTTCTGAGGTTCAAGTCCCGTCGGCGGCATTTATCTTTTCTCGGGAGATTTTTTCAATGTTGATGAGTGTTTCAGGCTAATAATTATTGCTTATAATGATTGTTACCCTTTGTGTAAGTCTTATCTTAAACATTAGTTTACCAATTAAAAATAATAACATAATTTTAAACCTAAACCAAAAAAGCAATTTTCAATCTTTATTTACTGAAGTAACCTGTTTCGTTTGAGACACTCTGTTTTCAGTACACTGTGCTCTTGTAATAAACAGGAATATTAAACAAATGTTTGCCATATAAAAAAACCAAATCCATTGGGTTTTTTGCATGTCGAGTGTTTAACAATAATTATCGCTTTCTGTAGGTTAAATATCTCTAAAAGCCTCTTTGGGGATCTTTTTGCGATAGGTGACTTATGTTTCATCTGGGCGGGTCATATTTCGAGGCTATCATCTCGTATGTACTGAGTATTGACAAACCTCTAATCTGTTGTATATAATTTCAGACAACTGGTCCGTGAAGGCCAAGAGGAGGAAGACCACTGGAACCGGCCGCATGCGCCACCTGAAGATTGTGCGCAGGAGGTTCCGCAACGGATTCCGAGTAGGACTCCCCCCGGTACCCCGCAAGGCCACCGGAGCCGCAGGAGCTGGAGCCACCAAGGGAGTGAAGGCCCCCAAGGCCAAGCAGGCCGCAGCCCCTTGAACTAATGTTGTATCTTCTTAAGAAATAAACCGTAAAAACTAACTAATTATTTTATTTCTTCTCTGTCCATCTAACTCTCCTAATGTCTTAAGTTTGTGGGTGCGGTGCGAGTGGAAGCAGGTTGCTTGTTCAGAAATGATTTATACATCTTGAATATTCTGCTTCATATCTAAAGGCACACTGTTAGCTCTGTTGTATCCTCTTTTTTTATCTCAATAATTATGAGAAAAAATGGTTAAACCATAGTTAGATTAATTACGTGTTTAATTACTAGATTGGAAGGAAAACTGCTCACGTAATTAATGTATGCCCCCTAACCATTTTTTCTCCCCAAAACTGTAGTATCAAAGTAATTTTTAAAGTGTTATTCTGAGACATGCTTGTGGTTTTTCGATGCTAGGTACCACTGTACTTTTCGTTTGTATGTGTTCGCAAGACACCTTTTGGGATGGCTGCTCTCAACCTGACTGCTAGGACATACATGTGCTATGATTGAAAAGGAATTTTATCGCAGGCCGGCTCTGACTGACTATCATCATAAAAAATAACATTTTTTTGTGCCTTTTAATTCTGAAGGAAAATTGTTCTTTTGCTATCTTCAATGTGGTCCCTTTGTTAAATAAGTTACTATATAAATATACAAATTACCAAAGTTAATAGTAACTTTGGATGTCATGTTATTAATTTTGTTCTGTAAAGTAACTGGTCAATAATGATAGCTAGCAGTTAAAAACCTGATCTGCAGGTTTTTGATGCTAGACCCTGCGAGCGGCTTTTGGTTCGGCTTCGTCTAATTTGACTGCTGGTGACCATTTTATAAATCCGATAGGAACTGGTTCCAAAAATAGCTGGTTCATCAGATCCAGTGGCAGCTAGTCATCGGCACAAAGTAACTGACAGGCAATGACGTCGTATATAATATATAGACACATGGTGGAAATCACAACGTGGTATTGTTATTGGGGTGTATTGCGAGTTTTGAGGAGAAGTACCAACAATTCAGATCTGGTCACCAAATAATACAAAGCAATCTGCCCCCCACCTTACTGTAAAAAAACCTAATATAATAATTCTATTTTTTAAGTTAGAGCGTGTAACCAGAGAAAATCAGAAATATGTCATTTTTAAATCTGTATTTAGACGTATTGACTCTTTTCCACAAAAAATTATAGATTGATTTCGAAAGATCGTTCTTTTTTCTAGTAAACATATGTTTTAAATTTTGAGAAAAAATGTTTATTTTTAGTATAATAAGGTTATACCATAAGTCGTTGGCAGATTTGTAAAATTTTCAAAAAAGATTTTGTATTATACAACACCCATTTTAAATCATATAATCATGCAGTAAAATAAATCAATACATTATCTGGTAAACATATGTTACAGAATTTTAGTTTATATAAAATTATTAAAAAATATATACGTACATGTGTTTCTTGACGAAAATTGGTCCGTTCATGTATTTATTTGCGCACTTACAGACTAATATATTTCAGATTTTTTTTACATTCTTATTTTGCTCAGACATTATTGAAAAATGATAAATACTAATGATCAAAAAATAATTGCAAAAAGTACATAATTTTAATAGTTTTATCAACAAGCCTTTCAGCATTTTTGGATGTAGGTACAAATTAAAGCAAATTTGGAATGAAATAAAATCGATATTGAGTTATAATTTTAAAAAGCTGGTACGGAGAGTAATTAATCTTTCTCATTGGAACCGCCCTGTACGATCGTAAGAACATCTTTCGACGAAATGTGGATTCTCAGCCGCTAGCTGGTTAAACGCTCTTAAATAAATAAAAAAATAACTGCGACATTAATAAAATCAATGTTGTAGTATTTTTCAATGCTGGATCTATGCAATTTTAGCCAATAGAAAATGAAAATTACAACACCGGAAAGAAAATAATGGGATTTTTCTTTTGTGTACACTTAAGCTGCCGGGAATGGGAAAGGTTCTGGTGGCGCTTTTTGCTGGATTATAATAAGCATGGTAGGTATATGGAATGGCTGCAACCACTTGGTATTAGTTCATTTATGAACCACTTGCTTGACCATGAACTGAGAAATATACCAAACCACCCATTACTTGAGTTAATTCCGGCTATTGCACGGCAACAAAACTATCTCATTTATATGAAAAACGTCAAGAAGCTGATAGGTAGGTAGTGAGGACAGACCACCAAACAACTCGGTCTAGGCACTCAGCCTCATTCACATTTATCCATTATCTCATACATACTCTTCTGTTATTCTGACTCTTGACGTGGCTTATTCATTTGATTGTGCCATGTCTTCCTCGGGCGTTCACTACTTCTTTTACTACTCACACTTGCGTCATATATTTCTATTATATTATTTCATTAGCTCTACATGCCCAAACCATCCGAGGATTCCTTAATCATACTCATTACGCTTGCATCAGCCTTGCATTAGCTGATCTCCACATTTCTCAGATGATCATAAATGGTTTTACATAAAAATATTATGCCTCAGGGATCTCATTTCTACGACATTCAGTCTACTTTCTCTGCCAGTTCCATGACTCGCTGCTGTACATCAGGGTAGGTACCAGCCCTCCATTATGGACAGCTGGCTTGGCTTCTTTGGAGAGTTTTTTGTTAGCATCATTCATATTCAGTCCTCCGTAAATGGAGTTACCTGCATTTACCCTTTCAATCTCTTTATCAGCATTCCCATCTCTCGTAAACATACTTCCCAGATACACAAACTTATCCACCTGCTCCAAGTATTCATCATTCTAAACTATAATTGAAGTGAAATGCGGAAATAAATGCAAATAGAATTACAAATAAGTTTTAATAACTTAGGAATGAAAACCAGGCAAGTATTTTTTTTTCAACACATCTGTCCAGCAGAGCCAATGTGAGTTCATGGTATCTGCAATACAATTTGAGAATTATTGTGAGAATGAAGAAAACGGGGTAGGAGGAAATGGGGAATAGGAAGGTTGCAGGGGCGGTTCTAGACTTTTCGTAAATAGCTGTACATTTGTATATAGTACTCAGTACTAAATAAAAAATAATTTAATTGAAAAATTAATACATATCTAGTAGAACTAAGACAAAATTTTTTAGTAATTTGTCAATCAATGGGTGCTTCTAAACTTCTAACGTTTAAAAAACTAATGCTTAATAGGTAGTAATGTACAAATTTATATGTACGAATATATATCTTCTACATGCACACATTCATACAAATTCATAAACACACGTACCTATACATGCATTTTAGAAATTAGAAAAAGTGTTGATAGTCAATTAAATATTAATTAATCAAAAAAAAAAATTCGGAAACGGCCATCTCATAAATTTATTTTCACATTTATTTATACCTGTAGTGAAAATATATATATTTTTTTTTATTTAGGCGTCTTGGTTACTATTAATGAATTAATTTTAACTAATTTGGGAGGCGGGAATGGGTACCGCCGTCCCGGGAACCTTTATTGGATAACCAACACCTCTGCCGTAGGTCACCCCAAGTGGTTCGCTACTTTTGGTGATATGGCAGGGGTGCCCGGGTTCATGGGGTGAGGTTTGTCTAGATCCTGGAGGCGGATGACCAGGACACACTGAACCCCAGATTCCTACCCACCCCTTAAACTAGAGATGCCACGAATATTCGGCAACTATTCAGTATTCGGCCACTTTTTTTACTATTCGGTATTCGGCCGAATATTGCGAACCATTCGGCCGAATACCGAATACCAAATGATGAAAAAAATGCATATAAATTTAACATTTATTGTCCTCACTACAAATTTCATAATATTCCCAAATAGGTGATTTTTTATTAATGGTGCCATTTTGCAAAGCTTTTCGCGAACAAGCAGACGTGATACACACTATAAGTAAAACAATTTGATGTAACAATCAACAAATAATGCGCGTTGTGACACAACCTACTCGCAAATGAAACAAATCCGTAGTTACCACACGCACTTCAATGATGCCGATCGGAACCTGTCACCCGCGAAATGTACTAAGTGTCGCCGAATATTCGGTATTCGGCCGAGAGCTTAGCCGAATATTCGGTATTCGGCAAAATCATTATTCGTGGCATCTCTATCTTAAACCATTTTCCTTTCCAGAACTCTCCTCTCCTTCTTTTCGTTTAAAAAAACCTCCAGACAGCATCCCCAAAGATGACATAGGCCCTGAGGGAAATTATTTTCGTCAGGGCCTCCTATGTGGAGCTCATGTAAAAAAAAGATTATTTTGTGTTAATTTAAGTAAAAGTTTTTAATACATAAATGCAATAATTACCTATTATATGATACTAATATGTAATTAATTACCACTATCGTAATGTTTTTTTGTTTGCGGTTACTTATTTCATTTGTCTATTCTCAAAAAAATAAATTGCCTCAAGCCTTTGACAACTTGGTTCAAGCCGCAATCAAAATGCTTGACTCAAGCACAAAACTACGTGCTTGGTTCAAGCCGCTTGATCGTCTCCGACGTAGATATATGTACACATCTATGGTCTCCGAGGTCCGAAGCCCTTTTTCGTAACTAGGGATGTTCGATATTTTTTATATTCCGGTTACATTGTCCCGGTGACGTTGCCGGAACTGTTGATATTTGTGTATGAGGAACCGTGTCCTGAAATACAATATAAAACCATAGTATTGTGCACCTAATTACGTGTGCAGTCAAAAACTGGAGAAAAAATCGGTATAAAATTAAAACTGCAGGTAAAAGATTATTGCTAAAGTCAAAATACCGGCGGTACATATTTTTTGCAAAAAAAAAATTGTTACCAAAATACATTTTATAAATTTTTGTCTAGGGCTAGAAGGCCATTAAGCACGGCCAAAACTTTTTCAACCAACATTTCGATTCCAAATGGTGATATTTCACCAAGAAGATACTGATTGTATCTATGATTCTGGAATGTGCTGCAAATGTTAGATTACTATATAATGTATTATTTTTGTGAAATCGCATAAACTATAAAAATAAAATAAATTTGCACACTCTAAACCCACAACCTCCGGATCAGTGGCCAAGGATTTTAATTTATAACTTTATTTTAACTTTTGTTGTAGCCGAAAATGATTATCTTTTTAAATTACAATTTTCTGTACGAAGTTTTTTTTAGGAAGGCTGTGCCTCTCAAAAACTGAAATCTTGAAAAAAAAAATTCAGCTTCATAATATAATGAGGATGTCGGATGCGTACTAAATGCCTCTTGTTCTCGCGTCGCGTCTCGATGCGATGCGATGTCGAGCGCCTTGAGCATAGACAACAAAATTACGTGCTGGCCATCAAGCTGCTTGATCGTGTCGGAAACCTATATGGCAACATTGCAAAACTGAATAACAAATGTCACTTTTGGCATTTCAAGTTTCAACCAAATAATTACAAACAACTTTCCTATTAAAGCGTGTATTATTTTCTCATTGTCTTGTTCAAAATAAGTATTTCACATTATCAAGATGACGTCTCGACCCGAAGATCACCGCAGGAAATGGGACAAAGATGAATATGAACGAATTGCCACGGAAAGATTACAAGAAGAACTTGATTTGGAAGAATCCAAAAAGAAAAAAGGTACATAATAATTTTTTATTAATCTTTCGTGTCGAAATTAAGGATTTTGGAGCTATTATTTAGTCCAGAAATTCATAGTAATGATTTGTTGCCGTATAACCTATCAAATCAGTTGCCGTATAACCTATCAAGCCCGAAGGCCCTACTCAACTGTAATCTAAAACTCATGACTGGAAATGTACCTATTATTTAAGTTAATTGATCAGGAATGCAGTGGATGGATTGAATAACCTATTATTATTCATATATTCATATTCGGTAATTTTTGGATATCGCTGGCAACGGTTAATATGCACTTTTTTTTAAAAGAATCTTTTGATTCACCTTAATTACATTAAAAGGCAACTATTTGCATTGGGGGAAGTGGAAAATATTTCATTCTAAATTTTTTCTTGCCTTGACGCGAGTAGGCGTTATAAAGGGGCACTTTCTTTTAAATCACAAACCATGTTACACAAACCTAGCGTAGCCGCTAAACTACTTGAAAACTGGGATGTTTTTCTTGCCTTGACGCGAGCAGGCGTTATAAAGGGGCACTTTCTTTTGTATCACAAACCATGTAGAATGAAATATTTTCCACTTCCCCCAATGCAAATAGTTGTCTTTTAATGTAATTAAGGTGAATCAAAAGACTTTTTCAAAAAAAAGTACGTATTAACCATTGCCAGCGATCTCAAAAATTTACCCCATTTTCTGACGTGAAGTACCACACTCCTCCTGAATATGTTTGTTTGACAATATAATGTTACTCAATAAAGTTGCACTTGTAACTTACTGTTTCTCCCTTTATTTTAGCACCTCCAATCAAAAGGGAACTCTTGAAGCAGCGCGACTACAAGGTAGACCTTGACTCACGACTAGGGAAGAGTGTGGTTATCAACAAGAACACCCCTTCCTCCCAGTCGGGAGGCTACTACTGCAATGTGTGCGACTGCGTCGTAAAAGACTCAATCAACTTTCTTGACCACATCAATGGAAAGAAACATCAACGTAATTTAGGAATGTCCATGAAGGTGGAACGAAGTTCTTTAGACCAGGTAAAAATAATGGAAATTGTTTTATTGTTTAGTTTTAATGAAGCTTAAAACCAATGAAGTGATAACCGATAGACGTTGTAATGTTTTCCTTATCGACGGGCAAACACTAATCGTTGTATTGGGGATCTTCAAGAATAAATAGGTCTTTGTCACAATCAGGTTATTTATTGTTATTATACTTCTGGGTCACACAACCGATCTTAACTGGCTACGAAGTGTATCTCAGGCTGGCCGGTGAGCGTTGACAACTCCCAGCAGCAGTGGCAAGATGGGCTCCCCGGTGACATCTGTCGGAACTTGAGAGAAGCTCTAAGCCTAACGACATCTATTGATATCAACAAAAACTAAGTGTCTTTTCAAAACACTACAGACATGCATTGTTGTCATGTCTGTATGTTCAAAGTAACTTAGATTTTATCTTATTTTGGGTAAAATTGAAAAAAAAACATTTTCAAATATCTAAAATTAGCCTATCTAGGCCTAGAAGTCGAAAGGTCTTACGTAAAGCATTTTCAGTTGTCTTTCAAATAACTGTAGATCATACTTGTAGGGATTTCTGTTCAGGGCTTCAAACTTTAAGGTCTATAACACAAGCTATTTTTCTAAGCAGGCAGGGCCATGTAAAAATGTAAAGGGCAGTAAACATGTAAAGGGGTCGTGTATATGGTCGATGCCTGCTGTTAGTAGTGAATGCCATCCTTCCAACTGATAGCTAGGCATCCTACACACCAAGCTATTGACCACTGTGTTTTTTTAATATCTTCATGAATGATGTTATGGAATGAGCTAATTGCTCAATCATGAATGCTTAAAAATTAGAAGGAAACTTAGAAGAAAATGTTTTCAAACAATCTGCCGACCACCATAAATTGGTGGTAAACTGATTTTAGATTCCATCATATTTATGTAATAATGACGTGGAATATTATAAGAAAACTTTTTTTGTTAAGAAGAAAGACAAACGTTCCAGGGTTACGAATAACCTGAATACATTTAAAAATCCCACTACGACCACCACACTAAGCGGAAAATATAGCTTGTGTGGTGTTGGAGGACATAGCCAGCCGAGGAATTGAACACACGATGGCTGGGGGGGACTCAAATATGATGCCAACTCAGCCACTGACTATTGTCTTCGTAGATGGCAGCACTTCCATCTGTATGCTAGCATGCGGGGCAAATGCGTGTGTCAGAAATTAGCCTTTCTTATATTATATTTCTCGAAACAAATTTGTAACGATGTATGTACGTGGGTTTGTTTCATTATTATGCATTATCTCGGCACTTGAATGAGATACGGAATCCAATTAAATTTGATAAAATGTAGTTATTTAACGCTAACATTATGGTATACCGTAGTGAATAGTAGAAGAAGTCGAGGGTGCCCGAGGAAGGCATGGCACGACCAAGTGAAACAACTACTTTAAAAAATAAACTTTTTCAATTCTTAACTTTAATGTTATTTCCACCTTAAAACTATATCTGTTTTTAGGTACAGTAGAATTCACAACCAAACTTTTCTCCAAAACATTCATAACCCCGAGCAACGCCGGGTTCACATTAGCTATTTGTTAATATAGATACTTCATTTTTAGGTCAAAGCTCGTTTCACGCTAAATAAAAAGAAAATGGAGGAGAAGCAAAAAGATTATGAGCTGGAGAGCAGATTGCGAGAGGCGGCGGAGGAGGAACAGAGGCTGCGAGAGCATCGCAAGGAGAGGAAGAAGGACAGGAAGAGGAAGCTACAGGAAGATGAGGAAGAGGTTCTAGGAAGCGTTCAGAGCAATCCCGACATTGCCGAGATAATGGGTTTCTCTGGATTTGGGGGCTCAAAGAAATAATTTTTGTATCTTTCTACAAAACCTCTTTGGACGTATTGAAACTTAATTAGAACTATTATTAATATTATACAATCTTACGGCAATAAAATTTGTGTTTTTTTTAAATTTTATATTTTTAGCTCTTTATGAAAGTTCTACCTTTTTCTAAAATACGCGGGCTTATAAAAGCATCTTGTATGCACTTTTTTATATAAAAGTAGATGAATTTCTGATTAATCTCTCGGTCATGTGCTGTATTTGTCACGAAACATCTTAAGCCGTTGGAGTCACATTGTGCCATATCTGTCACTAATCGACCTTTCCTCATTAAACTCGTTCTGTCTTCTTTTATATTATGGTCAGACATATATTATGAAATTTACAGTTTTAGAAAGAGATAACACTAAGGTTTCTCTTTTGCATTTAAAAGTTAACCATATTATACAGAAAGTATCAGTACATAATTGAAGGTTTTTAACTTCAGATTGATTCCTAAGCATTTTTGGAGTAAAAAAATGTATTTGTTATTGTTTATCAGGCGGTACAGACTAGCGGGTCACATTACATGCACTCTGTCTCATTCCAGCAGCATCTAAAAGATGATACAGAGCACGAGTTCACATGATCCGTTGCGACATGTATCAGTGTGCAGTGGCGACATGTGAAAGATATTTTTTTTAATCGAAAAAAAATATCGCCAGACGGCAAGATGACATGTACATGTTAATTTCAAATAAAAATCAATGGTTAAAATCCTATATTATGTATGTGCTGATACACCCGCTGCATTAAAAAAAATTGAAATTGAATGTCAAGCAGAAATATTTGTAAATAAATCTCTAATCTGACAGATTATTTAACTAACATGATATTATATTTCTAGACACGGAAGGGTTAATATATAGTATTAGATGAAAAAGTGATGTTAAGTGTAGTACAAAATATCGTTTTCAATGGAAATATTGCATTACATACCTACCACGGACAATAGTTATGCACACACAAATAATCTATACTCTAGCAGTGTTTCTCTGGGTTAGCGACTCCCAGAGGGATCGTGATCTGTCAAAAAAACAAGACACGTACGAAAAATCCTTTTATTAAAATAATTCACGTTATTATCCAGTGGCGGCTCGAGCACTTCTTTCATGGTGGGGATCGACATTTTTAGGTACTGTACCGTAATCTCACCACCCGTAGAATACAATATAAATTTTTTTTAAATAATAATTTTCGGTCTAATCGTGCTAATCGGATATCTAAACACAAAATAATATAAAATGTCTAATTATATACCAATTTACAATATAGTACAATAAAAATAAAGCTTTATCTTGCAAGATTATTATCGAACTTAATTTGATCGCGAGCGATTCCCGCCCGTAACTCCGCAAACAAATGGTTCAGTGGGGATCCAAAAAATTGTCCCCATGGTATTTGAATTCACATACGAGTGCGCATGCGCGGTTGCATACAAACGCGAAACAACGCAAGGAATCTATGGGAATAGCTCAGACTGTCCCCCAAGTGCGCAGTAGACCTGCTGTTCTCATGCGTCCTACATTGTTCGCTGTACGCGCATCAGGTCTTATTAAAATCATCCAGAATAATTTCTTTGTATTTTATTTCCGCAAATGTTAAATACTTTTATGTTTAAAGAATTCATTCATTTTGGTGAAGACTAAGCATCGACTGTTATTTCCTTTAGTAGATTTCGAGTGTAATTGGTGGGGACTGTCCCCATTGTCCCCCTGTGAAGAACCGCCAAGTTATTTTCAAAGTGTTACGTGTAGGTACGTACTTCCTAATAAAGTAATAAATAAAAATGTGTTAATTAGTTCATTAATAAGTCAGGTAGGCCCAGGGCTGTAGCCAGAGTAGAATTTAAGATAGGGCAGCGGTAATCACAGGTAGGGCGCAAGTAAAAATGTAACTTGATCTGATCTGGTGAATCGATTTTCGTCGTACATGTGTATATCACATTTCACCAACCTTTTTCCATAAGATTAGGAGTAGTTGTACATAGTCCTTCCATCTGTTTTGAGAAATAAGGTTTTTCATTGTCAATTTCCTCTCCGATTTGCCAAAGAAAGCTCATATATCCGTCGCAAAATCACGGGCACGTATTACAATTCACGAAATACTATCCTTACTACACAACACTAACCAATCAACACCACAGACAAATTCAAATCTCGAAATCTACCTTAATTTTCTTGTTGAGTCAGCCTTGATTATGCGTACCAATATATGACAGTTAAAACTTTTACGTAAACCTAATTTTTCTAATTGTTATCCGTCAAAAAACGATTCGTAGTTTGTACCGCGTTGCACGCGACGTCGTTGATACAAGGTGCAAACTTAACTTAAACTCAACCGTTTAAAGCATCCCCAAACTGTTTGGGAATTCCCCGTAAGCAGTGATTTCAATACGCGCACAGCCTCCCACCACTTACTTCAATGCCATCTATGGGCAGAATAAAGAATTAGTATGATATGATTCCTTGGTTAATTCAAAGCTGTTCAGTTAGTTGTCACTAATAGGTAGTATTTTTTTTTAATCATATCAAACTCAATGACGTTATATTTAAATAGACTCGCCATAGTCTCACATACTCACAATATAATGTGGAAAGCAAGCAACACTCTTTTGTTTTCAGCGGTTTTTTAGTTTAATTTCTAAATTCAAAACTTTATTCGTGTGTGATAAAGACAGACAATCAAAGAATGTATGGGAGTGAATGTCATAGATAAATCGTCGGGCAGCGTATTAATTTCTTCGACGAATACTACTGTCACATCACGGGTGTGCCCTATGGGTGTGACTGAGATAACAAGATACTCTCACTCGGTTACACAATATGACAGGGAAGGGTAAAGGCGGGTAAAACGTGACACACGGGCAAATATTTTTATATTTATTATATGAGTTTTCATTAGTAATACAATATAGGTATTGTAGTATTGTTAAGTACATATTTTATTATACAGTACAGGTTATATGTAGGTTCAAATGATTATACAAATCTATACAGATTAATAACACCTAGGACCGTTACTATTTACAATTTTCATCAACGACATTATTAAATTAATGAACGCGTTACCCTTTGTACGTTTTACCCCATCTTTCCCAATGGAATAAAACGAATGCGGGACGCTGTGTGAACCGACTTACTGTTAGTAGGTTGTCCCTGTTATGCTTATGTCACTTTGTGATGCAATTTTCGCTGTCTCCTTTTCGACTATTTGTCGTTTAATTGAAGCATTTTCTCATCATGCAGGAGCGCTTTGCAATACAATTTACTTACTGGTAAGACACGACCTCACTCGACGCGTAGCAGTTTAGTACTAAAGTACTAGGAATAGAGACAGCTACAATCGTATTGTGTTTGGCTTCCCACTTTTAGATTTCTACCCCGCGTCCAGTATTAATGTCTTTGTCTGTATTCACATCATTGTGCAAGCCAAAACTGTGAGACACAAATTCTGATTGTAGAGTTTTGTCAGCTAATATTTCATTTCGTTGATAATAATGTAATTCTAAAATTTGAAAATATGAGATTGACAAATATGACGGTTTGACAGAAGGTGGCAATAGGGAAATTGGTTAACGCGCTCGTCCCGGTTAGACGGAGAGGTCTGGGTTCGAGTCCCAGTTGCGACCACTGTCTTTTGTCTGTTTTTCTGTGTCTTGTTCTCTTTCATATTTTCGTTTAGATTATTATTGTTAACTTATTATAATATATAGTGAGGGGGTCGTTACGTTTTTTTTACTTGATTTTTTGGCTTTTGGGCATCACCACTCTAAAAAGGTTGAGAAACGATGATCTATAGCAGTGGTCACCAATCTTTTTATCGCCGCGGACTGGTCAACACTTGATATTGTGGCCTACTGATGGGGGAACGTTGAGTGTTTATATTTTAGATTGCTTTTATTTAATAATTTTAAATTTAATATTAACAATATATATTTTTTAATATTTAAACATGCCTTCAAAATAAAGTACAGTTATATCATAAAATGGATACAAATTGATTTAACGTTTTAACTCACTAGAACGCCAAATCAATAAGAACCCTGAGCTTGTTTCTTTGCAACCAGGCAGTTCCAGTTGGGGGAACAGGAGACAATGACACGCAAAGTCGTTGCATCTCACTCGAGCTCTTTACGTTATATATGTGAGTGCGCAAGATGGAAGCCCAGTCGTGTTTTTTACTTCAAAGGTATTGTTTTAGCAGTTACTTGGCGTGAAGAGGTTCTGAAATGAAAAATTATTTTTGTCGATAATTATTTAATTTTTTATTGAATGTGTTTGTTTGTTTCGTAATTTTGATTTTTAAGCAGGGCTCAGGGTGGCTTGGTATTATTTAATCCCCGGACTGGTACCCGTCCACGGCTCGGAGGTTGGGGACCACTGCTCTATAGCATTCAACATTTTCTGTGTTCTGGCTCTGATCCAGCTTCAGATAAAAGCCCATTGTTCCATGGTCCAGCTCGTTATTATTATACTGTTATTGCGTATAAGCAATCGACCACTGATTAAAATAAATGTGCGAAACAAGCAAATTTGCTATGTCCAATTTTGTTCCAAAACCCATGAAATTGTCATATCCTTTTCAGCTGAGACCAACCCGAATGAATTGGTTGCTCATTAGTCAATAGCTACCATGGTTAAGAGGGCCGTTCTCCGGGTTCTCCCATACTAACATTGTCAAGCAAAAAACATTCTGATTCTCTTGGGATGGTGGTGTCTGACAAGTCAATTCTGAGAGCATCTGTTATCTACCACTCCAGAAGGAGGTGCCACTATTATGTAAATTTTATTTAACACCAGAAAGACCGGGTACTTCTCCATACCTATAAAGACCACGACCGTCACTTTGACGGCGGATCTCTTTTTTCCAATAGGTAGGCGAATATGGGTACCGCCGCCCTGGGAACCATTTATTGGATAACCAACACCTCTGCCATAGAACACTCCAATTGGTGTGCGCTAAGTTTGGTGACTTAGCAGGGGTGCCCGGGTTCATTGGGTGAGGTTTGTCTGGGTCTAGATGGCAAGTATGTTTGCCCACCTACTGCGTAGCCGATCGGGTCGGGAGACACTTGTTGAGGGAGACCTAATCTAGACCTCACCAGCATTACCTCTCTCGAACCGTCGCCTTGCACCGCTGAGGGAGAGATCGATTCATTCGTCTGTCACTCCTGGATACATTTACCAATTTCTCCTACTCACCCCTCACACCTTCTTCATTCATCCGTTGCTCCTGGATACATTTACCTATTTTTCCTTTTCACCCCTCGCACCTTTCATCCTTCCCAGAACTTCCTTTCCCTAAAAACACTTTCCACACAGCATCCCCAAAGATGGCATAGGGCTCGGTTTCTTTTCTTTTTTCGTTAACATGCTCCTCAAAAAAACCCTAAGAAAAATAATTCCCCTCAGTGCATTTGTCATCTTTAGGGATGCTAGGTAGAGGGTACTTATAGGGAACGGAGGAAGAATAAGTTATGGGAAGGAAATGAGGTCTGGGGGGTGGGTAGGAATCTGGGGATTAGTGTGTTCAGAAGTGGCAGACATAAGAATCTATTCCTACTCGTATCACTGCGGTGATACGAGTAGGAATAGATGCTCGTATTTCTATTTTCTTTGGCGAGGTCAAACGATCTCTCTCAACCAGTCACTCCTGATCCGGCCTGCCACGCAGTCGTTTGGTAGACGCATCCGCCTCCAAGATCCGAACAAATCTCCAATTTGGGAGGCGGATTTGGGTACCGCCGCCCGGGAACCATTTATATAACCAACAACTCTGCCATAGATCACCCCAAGAGTGGTTCGCTACGTTTGGTGATTTAGCAGGGGTGCCCGGGTTCATGGAGTGAGGTTTGTCTAGGTCTTGTAGGCCAGGACACACTGAACCTCAGATTCCTACCCACCCCTTAAACCCTTTTCCTTCCCAGAACTCTCCTCTCCTTCCTTTCCTTAAAAAACCCTCCACACAGCATCCCCAAAGATGACATAGGCCCTGAGGGAAATTATTTTCCTCAGGGCCTCCTGTGTGGGAGTTCATGTAAAAAAAAAAAAAAGGCTTTAGCCGTGTTTGGTGACCAGATCTGAATAGCCAGGTACTTCCCCATCTCATACCCGTCCCATTACCCATTCCCGCCTCCCAAATTGAAAAATTGAAAAACATTTCAAGCAATGTTTCAATTCTGGAGGGCAGTTTTACACTAGGGTGATTCTAAGAGTATTTTCCACTCTGGAACTTGCTTTAAATATACCTTATATTATTTTCAATGATTAAAATGTGAAATAACAAAAATCAATTACACGCACATGCAGGGAATTAAACCCGCGACCTCCGGATTGCTGGTTGAGAGCCTTACTCCTCGACCACGGAGGCTGTTGAAGATGTTGCTTGTTCAATGATGGAGGACTTAGCCAGCCAAGGAATTGAACCCACGACATCAGATAAAACAAAACTTGCATTGGAAGACTGCCCTCTGAATAAAAATGATTCACTATGCCTGTGTATTCCTTTTAATCAGGTTTTCTATGGTATCGATTTCAATCATCTCTTCGGCGAATGTGCAGTCAACTGTAAATACCATACTGCATACCCATTGTCCTTCGACCAAGGTTAAATAACAATAATTTACCATTGGACAATTGCACACTGTAATTATGCGGTTAATCGGAAGAGCCTTTGTCAACCTAATAAAATAGAATTACGAACATGCTACAATAGTTTGTCACATGTTCATATAAAAATCAATGTCAGACAGTAAATGTTTTCAGTTCAAAATGAAGGCCTGTATTATTAATGTTAAATGCGTCAGTTTAATTCTGCTTATTTTTTCAATTTACAGTTGCAATGTAAGTTACTCACACTTTAAATTGTCTTACTCTAGTTTATCATGTGAATATTTTGTAACACAATGATCTGTTATGGTTTTATATTAATATTTGTGATATTATTCCTAGGGAGCCATATTATCTAAAGAAAGGGAGAGAACGTTTCATGAAACTCAGCTGGAAGGTGAGAGTATAACATAATATATTGATCACAGTTAATATTAAACTACTTTTGTTGTATAATAATTAAATAAATGTTGTGAATATTTACCTAAAAATGATGAATTTTCGAAACATTCAGTTTTGCTGGTGTATTGACAAATATTTTTATTCCAGGCTTAGTAAAAAATGTTGAATCCAGGATGATTCCAGACAAACATAGGTCGAAGAGATTTGCCCCTTTGCCGATAGATGAAGATTTGGAAAACATACTTCGTAACAAACGGGAAATAGAATTAATGGATATAGAGGAAGAAGAGGCTAAGGATGATCCTGAGCAGGAAGGCTTCTGGACCAGGATTGCCAGAGTTACTTTCAATCTACTGCGTAGATTTATGGCTTGGTTGAATCAATAATTTTATGCATTACCGTTTGAGTTATAAAAATAAAATATCCATTGAAACTTTTACTTGCTTTGCAATGTTTTTATTCTTCTCGGTTGTTTATTTTGTCAGAATAAGAGAGTCAGTTACCAAATTATGCGCAGTCAAGATAAATTCTTTACACTTCTTTTGTATTGGTCGAGATTTCTTGGGAACTCTTCACCTACACAGTTGTAATTAATGACGTTAATGTTGTAATGGGTTCTGTGATTTGACTTCTTTCAAAAGGGAAGTCTTATAATACGCTTTTGCATGTTTTTAATATTTATTTATTGATTTGTTTTTGTTATAAAGAATACATCAGTACAAAAAATCTTTGACTGTCCAACTAGGAGTCTCCCATTCTAGGACAGTCAAATTGACTAAAACATTTTGATAGGCGTAAATTTAAATTACAAGACACGAATCAAAAAATTATCGGCAAAAAACTTTATCTTACTTACTGAAGCTCAGGCAATAAACATTTAATAATTTCTTTCTTCTTTCTATATTTCAATACAGAAAGAAGAAAGAAATGTAAAATTATAAGATTACTTTTAAATAAACCAAAAGAAAAATAATACATATTATATTATTATTACTTTTTAATATTATTTGAGAATTTTATTTCTATTTTCTTTGTATGTTTATTTTATCATTTTTAATTTTGATTTTTATTATGGTTTATGTATGTTTTTTAAATATTGTTTTTATTTTTGTGTCTGAATTTATGCATTCTTGCATTGTAATATATCCTATATATGTCTGACATGATACGGACTTGAGGTGTTCTTGATAAAACTTATGAATATTATAATGTGAAATAATAAAATTACAAAAAACATATCAGATTAAATCATATTCAAACTGGGCCATATATGGAGAAAACTATATTTTTGAAGGTTCCGAAGAACAATGTCGGATCTGCTAAAAATTGATAATCGAATTTAGAATGAAATGCAAAAGATCAAACAATACAGTAAAAATTCAGAAAGGAAACTTTAAACAGCTCTACTGGAAAACTACAAAATCGCACATCCAACATTGTTCTTGGGGACTGTCATTTTGTATTCTTTACCCGACTAAATGATTCATTCCCCACATCATAGTCAATATTTTACAGAAAAAATATTTTCAGTACCTAGGTATGTTCCTAATAAAAATACCAACATAATGTAAAGGCAGATAATATACAGGACCATACTTACATGGTAGGTCACTTGAGATTAACACTGTTTATTTAGAGAAATTTGGATACAGTTTGCACACAGAGGAAATAAATGGGAATACATATTATTGGAAAAGCCATTATAAAGGTGTCTGGGGAAGATAAAGTAAAATTTTACGATAGGCGGTACACTAGAAAAAGGGTTTGATTAGAATATTTATCTTCCTAAATGTAATTCGTCTCTTGGTAAGAGACAGATTGATGTGGAAGGCTTTGAATAATGTTAATAAGAAAAAAGTGATTAAGCTTCCGCAACCCGAATTTCTACCGATTTCTTACCCTATATATGTACATCTCATATATGTATATACATATATATATATCCCTATTTATATCTCCCTTAAACACTTTAAGTTTTATAGCTCTTAAAAAAATATATGTTATTCTTGAAGATAATATCTAGACATTCCCCGCACCGAAACGCAAATTATATAAAATCCTCTCGATAGAAAAAAAACGCAAAGTATGCTCCAAAAATTATGAAAAACACGTTTGTTTCAGTTATTTTACAAGTTATATGTATGAAAAAAATCACAGTGTTTCTTTAAATGCTGTTTAAGACAACCCTTGCGAGATTTTTGCTCTATTTTAAACGAGTTGTGTTTTATTAAAGGTTTTCATAATTTTCGCATCGATTTTATCGCTGTAAATGTTAGCACGCTCCTTTAACATTCGTAATTTCATATTTCTCTATCTTCTTCTTTTCGAGGCCGGTTACGGCGCCTTAAGACAAATTATTGGAAATAAAAGAATGGTACTCTCAGAAGATGTTTAATTTAAGGGTAAGAGAGCCCAAAAAGGTAGGTTTTTAGTTTTGACCTAAATTCTGTTGAGCTTGTTATGCAGTTTAATTCCGGAGGAGTTTATTCCAAGCCTTATGTAGGTAATACAACATCTCTTTTTTCAGCCCGGTTCCCATATAGAGATCAAAGACAATTTTTTTTTTATTTACGCTATCGTTGTTTTCATCTCTATTTTTATATCTACGATTTCAATTGGCATCACAGCAAACAGCACATGAACCATATTGTTTGCTGTGATGCCAACTGAAATTGTAGATATGAAAATAGCGACCGCGTAAAGCGAAAAAAAAATTCTTTGGTCTCTATACGGGAATCCGGCTGAAAAAAGATGTTGTGTATTGTAGGTATTAGGCCCAGATACTCCGAAAGCACTATCTCCAAACTTAGTATTTAGCTTGTGCTTAGGTTCTATAGGCTTAGGTCTGCCTACAGCCGATGATGTTGCTGATCTAATGCATGGATCACACGGACTGAGTAGACGGGCGAGACTGTGCTCTCGGCCGAGTAAAAGGGCGAGACAGTCACTCGGACTCTGTTCTACTTAATAGGCAGTGCCCAGTCCCGCACCTCCCCGCACTGACTCACTTGCCTACTCGGCTGGTATAAACATTAACTCGCTGCATACTCGCTACTCGCCACTTTCACATCGCTCGCACCTAGGGACACCAAAAAAATATCGAGTACTTTTACTTTCGATACCGATACTTTTGTACTCGATACTTTGTATTCGATACTTTTACTCAATGAGTACTTTTTGGCAAGTATCGATACCTTTAAAAATTTGACTAAGCGGCTCATGTTTATGGCAACGCCATCTAGTTCAATCATAGAAAACCTTCTACAGCATTCCATTGCGTTGGTATAATTGCAAGCATAAGCAATCTAGTGCGTCATGGAACAAATATATGGCGCTGTCGAATTAGGACAGTAAGTAACCGACATAATAGTCAAATTCTTTCTAATCTGTGACTGTGTTTATTTCGCGCTTTCGCCTTAGAAAGTCATACTCGTCAAAAACATATATTTCCAACACAAAAATGTAACACCTCATTTGCACAAATCATTACACATATCTAGGGAAAAAATACTTCAATAGCCTACCCGAGAAGATAAGAACAATCGAAGACGATAAAAAGCCTACTAAAAGCAACTAAAGAGCAAATCAATGTGAAGAGAACTAAATGATAATTATCTTCATAACTAATGTAACTTTTAAATTTGTCTATTTTATCACTGACGTTAACGTCCTTTTACCCTTTCTAACTAAAATAGATACTTGAATTTGAAAATTCTGATCCTAAGGGGGGGGTTTGATACGTAGTTAGCGCGGTCAGAGTTGTAAATCAGGCCCTATGAAATGTACTCGATACTTTGAAATATCGATACTTTTGTTTCAATACTTTTACGAGTACGATACTTTTTTCCGATACTACTCACGAGTACGGGATCGATACTCGCACCATTCTACCATTTCCCGCGATTGACTGACTAACTCGGTGCCAAATTGAAAATTACGTATAAACACCTACTCGTCCATCCAACGCTATCGGCCTAGTATCATTTTACTGTCTCGCCAATTTACTCGGTGCATGTGATCCAGGCATAAGGCAAAGATGTCAGATGGAGCCATTTCTTTGATGGATTTAAATACCATCCAGCACAAATTGTACTGGATTCTTTCAGGGCACTTGAGCCACTGAAGGTTACGAAGTTCTTAAATGTGCAAATGTTTAAAGACCCCGGTTATGTGCCGCTGCATTTAATACAGATTGAAGTTTGTCAGTTTGATATTTTGGAAGGCTAGCATGAATGCCATTACAGTAATCGAGACATGAGACTACATAAGAGTTGGTCAGTAATTTTATTACCTCCGTATGAAGATTTCTTCGGACTGACTTGAGTTGTTTTAGGTGAAAAAAACTGGTGCTTACAGTCTTATTTATTTGAATTTTGAGCAAAAAGTCTGAATCCAGATTAACATCAAGAAGTTTGACTGTCGTCTTTGGAATAATATCGCTGCAAATGGTAATAGGTGAATCGTCTACCAAATGTTGGCGTTTTGTTTGTGGCCGCCCAGAGAAATTCGGTCTTAGATGAGTTCAGTTTCAGTTTGTTTGAAGACATCCAATGAGTTAATGCTTCAAGGCATTCAGCTATACGGATTTTGAGACTGTTGATTTCGTTTGGAGTGCAGTAAAAATAGCCTTGCCGAAAGTCAGCATAGAAGTGAGACAAGAGACCAAATGACTCGATTATTTTGGCGACATCATTTGTAAATGAAGATAAGTAGGACCTAAAACGGATCCCTGAAGAAAGTTTTGCAAAGTTAGACAGTTTATTTCCAACCTTCATGGCTTGTAAGCGATTAGATAGATAGAATGCCAGCCATTTTTTTAATGTCGGAAATCAAACCAAATGTTTCCTCTAATCTTTTAATGAGAAATTTGTGATCAATCGTGGCAAAAGCTGTCTAGGAGTGAGATAAGTGCTAACTTAGCTGACTCTATGGCTAGAATTATATCTGACAGCATATGAAGTAGTCCGGTTTCTGTTTAGTGGAACCTTCTATATGCTGATTGACTACGTGTGAATAATTTATTTGAATTCAAGTGACAGGTTATTTTTGTGCTGCAGCAATTTTCTCCAGGATTTTTAATATGAAATTGGAGCCTACTAGATACTGAAAACAATGTAAAGGTTTATATAAAATAAAAATAAGGTAAGTTTGAAACATTATATTTACCATTCTTAAGATAGGAAATTGAACACTTTACCTCTTAAGAAATAATTTTGTGTCATTTATGATAATCGCTAATAATAATAAATTATTGTTCTGAAGTATTTTTAGCAGTTAACTTAAAGCGTACCCATTAAACTCAGTATCCTCGAACAAACCACAAACTCCCTTCAACCAAATAAAGAAAATATAGTTAGACACATAATAATTCAAACATAACTGCGTTTTCTGTGATCCTGCCCTTTTCTGATATCTCCTGACGATTTTTAGAGACTAAAAAGTACAACACTGGAAAAATGGAAATGACATGTGAGGCACACGAACTTAAAGCACAGGAACAATAACATTTTAAAAAGGTAAGTCTGGGTATCTCTCTAAAGCCTGAATGGAGACACCTAAAGGATTATATTCAAAAGAGCTTTGTACTTCACTGGCTGCCTTTGGTATAGGTGTGTCTGAAACATTTTCAACCACAGAATATGGTCTATCTTTGAAAATGCGATTGATTCCCTGAATAAATTCAACATCTCTGTGAGGCCGGCGTGCCTTGGTCTTTGTCGCCAAGTCTACCAGGGCGCAAGTGAGAATCCCCATGTGAGTAGAGTCCAGTGGTTCAGGAATTTCTCCCGCAAGTGCTGATCCTAAGTACATGTATAACTGTTTCAGATCCGGTGCTGTTTCTCCGCCTGAGCGATTCTCTAAAAGTGCTATTAGTTTGAGAGCAACAGACAAAGTCGGATTCAAAGACTTGGAACTCTCAGTAAACACGTCTATCCATCGACAAAGAGCGGAACTTTCCGCAGATTCCAATTCTCTCTTTCCAAAGTACGATTTACGAGGGTTGGACAATTGCACTATAACTGTTTTATCACTGCACAAATCAGCACTCGCAAACTTTTTGAAATGGTTCAAATATCTTTGTATTGCTCTTTTGTTTTTGGTTGGTACAGCCTTACGCAAAATATTTATGTCGGCATGTCCGTGTATTCTTAGAGCTTCTAATAAACTTTGTTTTTCTGCTCCATTCCATCCAATGCCTACAGACATTATGAAAATGATAGTACAATGTACAATTGGTACAACTTAATCGCCAACCAACCACCAAAGTATAAAAAAATTTGTGCGATTCGGGCACGTCTATAATATATTATGCATAAACGGAAAAGGTTGTAAGACAATAATATTATGTTGACAATAACCACCAATTAGTGGTTTATTTATGAACCACAATAACATAAATAAACCAATCAATAACAAACTGTCAAAAAAGAAAAGTGCGAAACGTCAGATTTTGAAAAAATGCACTCGCCATAAACTAAACAAATAACAAAGTAATCGCAAAATCAATCGAACCATAGAGTTTTAAATATAAATGCATCCGATTTGCACAACTGCTTGCACGCTTGCAGGGCTGCATGCAGGGTGGCGCAGGGTCTCTGCAAATCAGATCGTAGTAAGGCATGGGTGGCCAACCTTTTCAGCTGCCGGGTAAAATTATAGAAATGATATTTCCTGCCGGGCCGCACAACAAAATTTCTTTTATTATTCAAAGCAAACAAGAAATATATTGTTTTTTTAAGAAGATATAACAAAAATGAAAATCAAACATGTTTATTAGATTAGAGTTAGGCAAAAAAAAAATTAACAAAATACTTATAATAAATTTTAGTGAGACGTCTGATATTGTTTGTCAGAACTAAGTGCATCAATGTTGATAACGATTGATGTTGATGCTACACGCAAACAGTTTTCCAAATGTTCGTCAGTGATTCGTGTTCTCATGTCTCTCAATCTCAAGATTTAATATGCTTATTTCGACTAAAAAGCTGTTCAAACGTGTAAGTGTTTCTAAAATAATAGCAAAATCATCGATAGAGCATGTTTGTAAAATGAAGGAGATTTCTCCTTGTCCAAATATGTTTTGTAAAACTTTTCCAAACCAACCTGATTGAATTAATCCTTTAACTGTGCATCACAACATATTTCACAATGTTCCATTGAGGATGAGAATGGCGTTGCAAAAGCAGCAAAAAACACACGATGCTTTTTAAAATCTTGAAATCGGTTTTCAAATTCCAGGTTCAAGTCGGATATCAACGAAGCGTATTTATCCGCCGCCATTTGTGTAAAGACTGGCTGCAATAACAATGTAGGAAAGTGAGTGAAGATTTTTGTCCTTAATTGTCATTCCCAAAACCCAAGTTTCATTTGGAATGCGGAAATAAGATCATACATGTTTTTAATTAGTCGATCTTTCCCTTGTAGACGAGTATTAACAATATTTAGGTGGCTATATATATCGACCAGAAATGCAAAATCGCTAATTGTTTTTTGACTTGCTTGCGAAGAATGATTGTATTTCTTGCTTCAAATCAAACACTCTTTTCAAAATTTTGGCACGGGTCAGCCATCTTATTTCTGAATAAAATATAACTTCATTATACTGTGAATCACCCCTGATAAAAATCGCCACTTGGGAGGTATCCGTTAGGTATGTGCTTTCATCCAATGCTGGAGCATAAAATATGAACTTGGATGCTCGATTTTTTCAAATTATCTTCAATATGTTTTCCAATGTCGTCGACACGCCTAGTAATAGTTTGTCGAGACAGGCTTATTTTTGAGAAATCCGTTTTCTTTTCTGGTCACAGAATTTCAACGACACTCTCCAAACATTCTTTAACCATTTCACTATCGGAATATGACTTTGATTTTTTTGCTAGTATCATGGCTTCGGCATAACTAGCTTTTACATAGCATGTTGACTCTTGTGATTGTTTGTTAACATGAATATACCTTAGAAGAAATTTCCACGATAAGGTAGTTGGAACAATGTACTGAGATACTTCCATATATGAGACATGATACGAACTACGCACGTTGGAATGTTCTTTTGGTGGTTTTGTGTACACTGAAAGAAAAAAAATGTGTTCATATGCTTCCTAGGGGAAGGGGACGCGGTAGAGGAACGGGGACGCACGGGAAAGGACATGCAGGAAGAAATATTTTTATTCTTTGAATATGGAATTGCAACGCACGCCAGGAAACCAGCTAGTTATAGATATTTTCCTTAAAATAATATTCATTAAATATAATATGAAATAATTGTCAGGAGAAATAATGCTCTTTTATGCGTTTATAGTAATAATACTATACTATCAACAACAATACTATCGCTGTACAGAGACACGCTCTTAAATTCGCTCCCTTTTAAAAATTAAATAAGTTAAACAATCTAAACGTTTTTGACAAAAAACAGTGCTCATACACACAGAATTGCACTAGCAGTGAAGTTGAGAAGTTTCAAGTTGTTTTAGAACGTCAGTGTTTACCTAAATCTGATTTTTATAAGACTGAGTTGCTGTCATAACAATAATTTGACTATCACCGATCATTTAGTCCGAACTCTGTGTGTGTTGTCGTGTTGTCTGTGTATACTTGACAGTTTGACAGCTGAGCCTATAAACTCCGCCTACACAGCGCAGGGCCGCTAAACCTTTTTCAAACCACACATCTCGAAGCAGTAAAAAAAAAAAAAAAAAAAAATGGACACCTGTGATACATACTCCTTTATCACTGCTGCAAACAACATTATTAACTCTTTACATACCACCATAATGGATCCAACAAATAAGTTCACCAAAGAACAGATGGGGAAATTATCTCCAAAACTTTCGGAACTACTGGGCAATATAAGCCTTGTTGCAGCGAGAACGGGCTTTTTGGAAGGTGAACTGAAAACATACCAACGCATCTCCGAAAACCAGCCGCTCCAGCCTCCGCCTCAGTCCCTGCCAACTGGGACACAAGTAGCCCAAATGTGCGAAGCAGCCGACGAGTTAGAAGAAAGAAAGGTGAGAGCCAAAAATTTAATTATTACAAATGTGCCCGAAAGTGTCATGGTGAATCAAATGGACCGGATTAAACAGGATAAAGTGGAAGTTTTAAAAATTCTCAACAAAATCGATACCACACTCGTTGAAAACTCTGTCAACGTCTTCCGCATTGGCGTAGTAAAACCAAATAAAATAAGACCAATGAAAATAATCCTTAATGATCCGTTGATTGTATTAAACGTATTGCGTAGAAAAAATATAGCTCTAACTCACACCGATTGCAAAATCTATTCCGACCAAACCCCTCTACAGAGGCAATACCTAAATGATCTTAGACAAACCCTGGCAAACCGTACCCTGGAAGGCGAAGTCGGACTTACTATAAAATTCATAAATAATAAGCCAGCAATAGTAAATGTCTCAAAAAACTAAAATCCACTATTGGATATGGCCTAACTAACCGAAAATGCCGGACCAAATGCCCTGATAAAATCAAAATCTATTATCAAAATACACGAGGACTTCGTACAAAACTGCATGACCTTAAAGTAACGGTACCTTTACACGGACATGATGTATTTATCCTTACTGAAACATGGCTCGTTCCAGAAATAAAATCTCCTGAACTTGGTTTTACAAACCACAAGATATTTCGCCGTGACAGAAACCCAAAATCCAGTACCAAATCCAGAGGAGGCGGAGTTTTGATTGCAATCAAGGAAAATATATCCGTGAAAAAACTAAGCACGAAAAATACCTCACTGGAGCAACTATTTGTACAAATTGTTACTCCCATGGAAAAAATCATCATTGGAACTGTATACATACCACCAAACTCCGACATCCAAACCTACAAGAAGCATTGCGAAGACATCGAATTTCTTATGTCAAAAAATCCTACATCGAAAATAATTATCGTCGGCGATTATAATCTTCCCAATTTGAAATGGAACTCTAGTGACAATGGTTATATTACTAACGAAAGTTCTAACGACCCAGCACGTGAAGTGATAGATATGATAAACTATTTAAATTTGCATCAACACAATTTTATACCTAATATATGTGATCGCCTTCTAGATCTTGCCCTATCAAACAGCTCTAAACTGTGTGTTGAAATGTCAGACGATCAGCTCGTACCGGTGGATAATTATCACCCCCCCTTACACATTATATTAAATATGTACACAAACAAACCACCACTGAAACAAACAACACTCAACTTCAAAAATGCCGATTACGATTCCATTAACTACCAACTCGCTAATACAGATTGGTCTTTCTTGACTAATAACAGTGATAGCGAACAAATACTAGAAAAACTCTATGAAACATTTTCTGAAAATATAAAATCACATGTCCCCTCATATACACCAAAACTCAGAACATATCCAATTTGGTTCTCCACAGACCTTATACTCTTACTGAAACAAAAAAAACAGCTACACAAAATTTTTAAACTCACTCAACAAATCACCGACTACTCAAACTTCTCAGAAACAAGAAAGAAATGTAAAACACTATCTAAACTATGCTATAAAGCACACATCACCTCCGTTGAGAAAACTGCGCTAGGAACAAAAAATCTTTGGAATTTTGTTAAAAAATTAAACAATGAAAGTACAGACTACCCCCCCACAATGCATTATGATGGAAAAATAGCCAATAGCACCTTTGATATTGTTAATTTGTTTGCGGATCATTTCCAAAGTGTATACGAAGGTGAAATATCAGATAACAACGTACCATCATACACATATCAAAACACAATACATCTACAGAACTACACCATTACACAGGAATCATGCTTAAATAAAATCATTTCACTTGACCCTAACAAATCTGCAGGCCCAGATAACATCCCACCAATATTTTTCAAACAATGCGCATCTGCAATATCCGGTCCACTCACCACATTATTTAACCGCTTACTTTCTTCTGGACATTTTCCAACCCGTTGGAAATCTAGTTATATTACCCCGATTCTCAAAAAAGGTGACGACACTGACATTAAAAACTACCGTCCTATATGTATACAATCAGCGCTCCCGAAAATCTTTGAATCCCTTGTTCTTGATTTAATTTATCCATCAATATTAAAAGTAATTGATAAAAACCAACACGGATTTGTTTCCGGTAGGTCAACTGCTACCAACCTGTTACTTTACCATAACTATATTACAGAATCTTTTACAAAAAAAAAACAAGTTGACAGTATCTACACAGATTTTTCAAAAGCTTTCGACAAAGTATCACATAAAATATTACTTAGTAAATTGTATGCCTTAGGACTGAGAGGCAAGTTGTTGGATTGGTTCTCAAATTATTTGTCTAACAGAATCTTATTTGTTAAAATTAAACATTCTTTATCTAAGTTATTATATGCAACTAGTGGTCTACCGCAAGGGAGTCATCTCGGCCCCATCCTTTTCTTAATATTCATAAATGATATCATAAGCTGTTTCAACGATGTAGAAGTTCTGCTTTTTGCCGATGACATCAAATTATACAAAGAAATATCCAATATAGGTGACTGCCTAATCCTACAGTCAAACATCGACAAATTGCAAAATTGGTGTGTCACAAATAACTTGTTCCTCAATATCGATAAATGTAAGACACTAACGTTTTGTCGAACAAAGACCCCACTATCTTTCAAATACACAATAGATAACAAAATCTTAGAAAAAGTCAATGAAATTAGAGATCTTGGAGTTGTGTTTGACACGCAATTAAATTTTATAAATCACATACAACAAATAACCAACAAAGGCATGAAAACACTAGGATTTATAATTAGAACAATCAAAGACTTTAACTCGTTAGAAGTTATTAAAATGGTATATTTGTCACTCGTACGCAGCTTGTTGGAATACAATTCCATAGTTTGGTCCCCATATTATCAAATTCATATAAAAAATATCGAAAGAGTGCAGCACAAATTTTTAAGATTTATTAACTTCAAGCTACACATACCTATTCAACACATTAACTACACATCCTTACTAAATACACTTAAATTGCATTCCCTAGAAAACAGAAGAAAAATAAATGACCTAACTTTTTTGTTTAAAATTATTCATTCTGAATTAGATTGTTGCGAACTCCTGCATCTCATCGATTTCAGGGTACCCAATCGAGCAACAAGGCAAAATGTTTTATTCTACAACAATAATTCTGGGACGAACTACCATATACATGCACCTATTTCTCGACTTCACACATTAGGAAACAAATTCACCTCTAATATCGATGTATTTAACACAAGTTTACCATTATTTAAGAAATACCTGAACGACACTTTTATATAGAATATTTTGATATTTAAGGGGCATCACATAGGGGCTAATGCATTTATTCGTATAATTCTATATTAATACACAATGTAAAAACTTGTTGCCATTTTATTTTTATGTATCTTGCATTTTGTCATGTATTTACAACTTACAACTTACAAACTTTCTCCTTTATTGTAATGTATTATCTTTCCTTAATTTATGTGTATACTCTTTATGACGTGTACTAGTTATTTTTTATAGTTTATCTTTTGTTTTTAAAAACCTGTCTCTGTATTATAAACATGTAATGTAAAAGCCCACCAGGGCGTTGAAAATTAATAAATAAAAATAAAATAAATAGTTTTTTATTTTATTTTAGTTAAATTCATGAGGGGATCAAATCTTCTTCTTCTTCTTCGATGGCGCTACAGCCCATATCGAGCTTTGGCCTCCTGCAACAGTCGCCTCCAACTCCTCCTGTCCTCAGCGGCTGACTTCCAATTTCGTACCTGGAGAAGCTGTGCTGCATCCCCTCTTACCTCGTCTTCCCACCTCAGTCTGGGTCTTCCCACTTTTCTCTTTCCACCTGGGTGTCCAGTCAAAATTCTTTTTGGGACACGTGTATCCGGCATTCTCTGTACATGCTCAGCCCATTTCAGTCTGAGGAGTCACATATGTGCTGAGATGCTAGGGGCCTTATAAATATCATACAATTCTGCATTGTGCCGGATGCGCCACTGTTCACCCTCTTTCACGGGTCCACATATTCTTCTCAGCACTTTTCTTTCAAAAGTATCCAGCATTTCAGCCGTCTTTACCGTCAGTGTCAGCGCCTCACATCCATATGCCAATACAGTTCTGACGATGGTCTTATAAATGGTTATTTTGGTTTTTCTGTGGACACTACGTGACTTAAACACTGGCAGCAAAGAGAAGTATGTTTTGTTGGCTGCTGTGATTCTCCTTATGATTTCTGCTGGATCCTCATTGTTCTCTGTCAGACTGGAGCCCAGGTAGGTGAATTGATCGACCACTTCGTATGAGTAATTGTCTTTAAATTGTGCACTACTTCTTTTTCCGTGTGAAGGGTTCCTGCTCTGTACCATCATTTTCGTTTTGTCAACATTAACCCGCAGTCCTACTTCCCGTGCCGCTGTTTCTAAAGGGTCGAAGACCTCCTTAATGGCTGAAATTGATCTTCCGACAATGTTAATGTCATCCGCATATCCGACAACTTGACTGCTCTTGAAACAAAGATTGGAGCCAGTGTCTATTAGCGTTTTTATTATTACATGTTCGAGCACTATGTTGAAGAGAGTGGGAGCCAGACCGTCCCCCTGTTTTAGTCGAGGGGATCAAATCAACAGGGTTTAATTCCTTTTTACATTAATTACAATTTTTGTGCCTCTAAAATTAACATCTTTTGCACAATATTTTTTTTTATGAATCCTATTTTGTATTTTGTCAATAATCTAACGCTAATCCAATCCGTTGAGAGTTTGAAAGTGACACGAAAGCCTTGATACGTTTGTGCGCACCTCTGGATTTTCATATTGCAAAGTTAATCACCACATTACCACACTCCTAATCGGATGATGTGTAGGCAACTTGCAATTTCTCCGACTCCACCTCCCGACATAGCGGGGTTCTACAAATCGGTTGGTGAATAGACCCTATTAATCGATAAATTTATTTCGTGAAGGAAAAAATAATTATATCGTTAATTTTTTGAATTCTGTACGTGGCATTCGAGATTTTATTTTTAACGAAGTAAATAATAAATTTAAAAAAAAAAACAGAATATGCGTCACGGCAAGCAACTAGTATTTTTGAAAAAGCAGATATTTTACTATTTGAATTGTCAGTTAATTAATTTAATAAAGTGGTAAGTATTTTCACTATAACATAGTTGTCTTTAAATTATTGTATCAGTTTACAGCCCACCGTAGGGGCAGACTGGCAAGGAGGGCTTCTCTTGTTGACTTTTGGAATGAAGTGTTATGAGAATTGATTTTTATGGCAAGTGGGGACTTACCAGAAACGCTTGCAGCATGATTCATGTTAACCCTACAAAATATATTTTTCAAATTAGCTCCATACAGGAGGTCCTAAAAAAATTAGTTCCCCTATGTCCCCTTTAGAATCTTTTCAAGGAATGAACGAGAGGAAGTTCTGAGAAGGAAAAGGGTATGAGGGGAGGGTGGGAATCTAGGGGTCAGTGTATCGAGGAGTGATGGACGTATGAATCTATGCCTGGGATTGGTATATTTATGCTATACCTCACGATGTTCTGATAGTCCTGTTCGAGAGATCCAAAGGCCCCCCTCAACCAGTTTTTCTGATCCGGCCGGTTGGCGGACAGATGCATCCGCCATCAAACGGTCGATACGATCAAATCTTATCCCATGAACCTAGGCACTCCTGTTAAATCACCACTTGGGGTGACTTGTTAGAGGTTATGGTAGAGGTGTTAGTTACCCAATAAATGGTTCCTAAGACAGCGGTACCCATAACTGCCTCCCAAATAGATTTTTTCTACTTGTTTAAAAATAAAATTAAACTTTCATGCATGAGATTTGTCCTGCTGAAAAAAAACAGAAAGAAAAGGTTCTCGAAGTTCTCGCCCAAAATGTTTTAAAATTAATGATTAAAAAAGATCGATTTAGATTTTTTAGTTTTGCTAAACTTCTGTAAAAGAATATTTGCATGTTTCAAGATGTAAAAGTAATTTTTTTTTTCGATTGCATGAAGCAAAAATTGGACAAATGAATAGAAAAAGAAAACCTTTCATACCTCTAATGCAAATAATATTTGTAAAAGGTATGTTTTATGCCAAACTTCGTACCTAATAGTTTAAAACGTTAAATTATTTTCTTTTTTTCGGTGATGAACGATTTTTATTTTAGATTTTTCATCACCTAAAATAAAATTAGTACCTACTTACTCATTCGAGCTGGATGAATAACCCAAGCAAAAGCAACCAGCAAAAAGCCTATCACAATTCACAAAAGCTTTGCTTACTACTTAACCTCAAAATTAAGAAATGAATATTGAACTGTCAATAATTATAAATGTTCATATATTATATAGCAAGTATAAGTGTGATACGATTACTATTTTGTTTTTTTTTCTACTTTAGTGAAATATGAATTGCCTTAATGAATCCATCAGAATATTGTATTACCGAGCTCGGCGAACAGGATATCGATAATGGCAGTAGCGAGTTGGATGATATCCGCCAGAAGTTTACGAAACGGACGAAATAACAGAAGTACGTTTGTAGTTTTGTTATTTATTGGTTGATTCGAAGTTATTCTAAGTATTTATTTATTTGTCAGATTTTTTTGACGGCCGCACCGTTATGGATTCAGTGCCAAACAAATATTCCATGTTCACAATACAAAAACAAAACAGTGTATTCATATGAAATTACCTTGTTTCTTATTTATTTTGTTTTATTTCGAGGATCGTACGATTAGATGAATTGATGTGTGGTGAAATAAATTCTGTATTTACTTTTTTGTGGTTTGTTTTCATTGATTCACACAAAAATATACATTTATTGTTTTCATTTTGACATACCTAATGTGTTTTGTTGATACTTTATTCTTTTCGTGCTATTGAACTATAATAAAGTTAAAGTAATTGCACATTGTACTAACTTTGTTCTCTATATTTCACAGTTTTTTTATAATTATTTTGAAATTGATTTATTCACATTTATAATATTATTTCCTACTTCCAAAAGCTTCGACTTATCAATGAAATATCTGTGTTTGATTGTGTAATACATCATATAGATGTGAGTCATTACCTCAGTGGCACAAAGTTAACATTTAATTTTGTTTGTGTGTGATTCTTAACAACTTTGTCTAGTTCACTTGAAGTCTCCATTTAATGCTGTGTCTTTCTAGGTCGCTTAGCTGCTGAGGAAGACTTGTACAAGTTAGATCCAGTAAAGAGTCCCAAACAGAACACTTGTGATATCCTCCGCGGGCTCTGTTGCCGCTCGGGAGTGTTCTACGATGTGTTGTCCCCCAAGTCTCCCAGCGCCTCCCCCACGGTTATCGACGAAGCGGGCACAACCAGAGCTCTGACTAAAACCATCATCTCGGATGCCAAGAGATTGTCCTACCTGAATGCTCTGGTGAAACTACTTTCCAAAGATGAGTCCAGACAAAAGTTGGGCTTTACATCAGAAGAGTTACTCTGTTGGTAAGAATCTACAACATTTAAATTTAAGCGCCCTTGAGGTGATTTTTCACAAAAACGGCGCTCTACAAATTGTCCAATTATTATTATTATTATTAAATAATATTGCACTCTTCTCAAATTTTGAAGAGATTTCATAAAAAAAAAAATAATAAATGGATCTATTTTTGAAACTGATAATTCGTGGTGGAAGTCCATTATAATAGATTATAATAAAACAAATAAAAAACTTTATTCCACTTAATTTTATTTGACCGTAACCGGTTTCAGCTCGTCAGAGCCATCTTCAGACTGGTCTGTAAAGTTTTTTATTTGTTTTATTATAATCTATAATAAATGGATATTATTTTAGTTATCGTTATAAGTTGTAACGATCATGGAATGTGGAAATCTTAATTGGTATTTTAATTTATTCTTTTCTGTTATTAACTGTTATAATATTCTGATGCCAAGACACTGCATAGTTTATTGTATTATGGGTGCTTAGGCTGCTTTATAAGCACCTACATTAATTGTGCGATTATTCTGTGTCACTTTGTTTCTATTTTAATAATTATAATTTTTTTTCAGCTTACGGATAAGCCTGGTCCATGAGTCTACGCAGGTGCGTGCGGGAACATTACGAGCGGTGCGCTATGTCCTCCGCTGTGAGGCGGATGTTGTTGCATTTAATTCTTTGAGGCTACCCTACCTGGTCACAAGGTATGCTCAGATATAATTTGCTAAAGATATGTCATTTTGTTATTCTATTAACACACTTCAGGCGG
Source organism: Limnephilus lunatus (assembly GCA_917563855.2). Classification (NCBI taxonomy): domain Eukaryota; kingdom Metazoa; phylum Arthropoda; class Insecta; order Trichoptera; family Limnephilidae; genus Limnephilus; species Limnephilus lunatus. Next base: position 78,924,697 of record OU830597.1, on the reverse strand, counting down.
GCAAAAAAAAGGTACCCATTAAAGAAAATGGAATTTGTTTTAAACCGATATATCTTGGAAAATAATAAGTACATTTTTGAATGATTTTTTTAATACAGTGCTCACCATACCCCAACTATGAAAGTATTGTCCAAAATTATAAACTACTTTGTAATAGGACTCCATAAACAGAAGTTAAAATCAGTTTTAATATTTTATTACATTATAAAAAAAATTGTTTTTCGCTTTGATACAAATCATTACAAGAAAAAGAACAATTTGTGTACCTCCAATGCCAAAGAGTAAACTTCCTTTTGATAAAATATTCTTCCACACAATAGACAAGGAGACAAGAAGGTTTCCCCATCTTGTTTCACAATACACATACATATTTATATTACTATATGTTTCATACATATACGTATAGTTGGGACCCTTACAAAGAGATTGGTGTACAATAATCGTGTAAAAATATTTGGCAGCAATGCCTTTAGGCATTCAAGTAGGATCGGCGTAAAAGGTAGAACTACCTTTCCTGAACAAAGTGTGTTAATGGATATCTACTAACTTTTTTTTCTTTGTTGACTTTCCCCCTTTTCATAAAAATTTATATTTAGTGAGAAGGTCTGTACTACGAGGGTAGGCTGAAAAGTAATGCACACATGCTTGTACAGCGCAAACAAAATGATGTTCAGAAGCGCGCCAAGGGGAATATGGAAGTGACATTCCTCCTCTATACGTATGCGCAAGTTTGAGGTCATTGAATTCATCTAGTGTATTTTGAGAAGCGGAAGTATAGAGACGTGTTTTAGTTATCGAATTTTTAACTGCTGAAAAAATGACTCCTACTGAGATTCATCGTCGTTTAAAGGATGTTTATGGTGACGATGCTGTTGACAGGTCTGCTGTAAATCGATGAATAATAAAATTTCACGATTGTGAACCTGGAAAAGCAATAATTGTTAATGAAACACGCAGCGGATGTCCGATTTTGATACAGATGAAAAACAATCCAAACTTGTCCACGATTTGATTCAAAATGACCGGCGAATCACTCAAAAGCATGTCACAAACCATTTTGAATATCCAAGGATCTTGTCGGCTTCATTGTTGAACAATTAGGATACCGTAAAATCTGTGGACGATGGATACCACGCCGTTTCACAGACGAGAATAAACAACGTCGGTTAGAGTCTCTGCAAAATCTGAAGTTTGAACTGATTCCACACCCTTCTCACTCCCCCGATCTTTTGCCTTGCGATTTTTATTATTTTCCTCTACTCAGGAGACACCTCAAGGGTAATCATTATCCCTCGGACGATGAGGTGAAGGCACCTGTCAAGTGCCGGATTCGAGAAAAGTCGGAAGAATTTTTCAGTTACATAATGAAAAAACTTGTGACACTTACAGAAATGCGCTAGCCTTAACGGTGACTATGCTGAAAAATAAATATATGATTTTGAAGCTTAGGAATCGTACTTTAATTTACTTTTTGCCCGATCTTGCTATTTGTTTTTGTTCGTGTTTTACAAGCATGTGTGCATTACTTTTCGGCCTACCCTAGTATAAATCTTAGGGCAGCGGTCGGCAATTATTTTTGGTGGGAAACCATATGAATATATAAATTTTTTTGGGGGCCACACGACCGTCGACGTCACTTGTGCCTGTGCGAGCCTGCTCAATCAGTGCACTTGTGACTGCCTGTCTGATCGCCCGTTGTCATCGTGCTTCATGTCATGCCTACCAGCTAGCAGCATCATATAACGCAATAGTTTATCTGAAATATATTTTTCTTCAACACTCTCCTCCCTCTGGATAAAAAAGTAAGACAAAAAACATGGAAAAAGGGCCGCAGGCGAAAAGTAATTATGTAAAAAATACATGTTTTGAAAAATTACCACCGACTGGTTAGTAGCGTTGTAATTATTGGTTTCCACTCGGGCGTTTCTGATTCGATCCTCTACTAGTTTGTCCTCCGTCATTGCAGAAGTCACATTTTCAACTTATAATGATGAAAATGGGTGGATTTTCAACATTCTGAGATTATTTTTTGTATATGTACAGGTGATATTTTTTTAAAGTGGTCCCTCTAGTTTTTTAAGTGGTTATTGAATCCCACTCAGGCATTGCTTGTTCTTAAAAACTTACATTTATGTTTTCTTCACAAGGACTAGATATGAAAAAAAAAATATTTTTACCGATGGTGCTCCAAGTTTTATGGGAAGGAATAATCGTCTATTCAGAGACATTCCCATCTGGAGGGGAGAACTCCGCAGGCCATATCTGGCATGCCGATCGCTGTCTTAGGCAGTGGCTTGCATAGAGTTTTTAGTGAGCTAGAGTGCTAAGATTGAAAAATTCGACGTAAATGATTTTGTTGTAGCTGAAAATGATTTTATTTTTTTTTAAATTTCAATATTTTGTATGAAGATTTTTTATTCAGGGTAGGCATACCTATAGGTATGCCTACGCTAGATAAAAATCTTCATACAAATAATTGAAATTTCGAAAAAAAATAAAAATCATTTTCAGCTACAACAACATCAATAATGTTGTATTTTCCAGTCTTAGCCCTCTAGCTCACTAAAATTTCTGTGCACGCCCCTGGTCTTAGGTTATATTACTTCGTATTATATAGATATATAATGGACTACTCCAGTCTGCAGATGGTCGTGAAAGCTTGAAACCTTCAGTTAAAAAAAGTTTTTAATTGTTCAACGTCTGTTTAAAGTGAATTGGAAAAAAGATTTATTTTGATAATGATTGTGTAATGTACGTGCAGATGCATGGACGTGGTGCTGCGCAACGAGATGGAGCGGGTGCAAGCCCTGCGCGTGGTACGGCGGGCGCTGCGGCTGGGCGCGGGGCGGCTGGAGGCGGCCCTCGCGCGCGCCTTGCTTGCCGTGCCCGCCGCCGCACCCGAGGACAAGGACCGCCTCATGCGCGCTTGCCTCGCCGTGCTGTGCGAATTGGGTATGTATTACTCTCACGAGGTTCTCTGCAATGCCGCTTTCTATTCCTACCCCACTTGACGACATCTGACTAATTAACCATCACACTGTTTCCCCGCAGGGGTAGGCAGAGAGGATAGAACGCACACTACTCTGTCTTGGGACACACTGATAAGTAGGGGTTTTAATGTTAAAACACCGCTTGTTAAGTGGGTGTATGATTATATGTAGGTACATATGTTAAATATTATAATGGCCATCACTGTGGTCAGCTTTGTTCCCGACGGGAACTCGGACGCCAAACCTTGCCGGGGACAAGGTATGCTGACTCAGCGGGTAGGCATTTGATTCTCATCATCAGGGATGGGCATGAGGTGCTTATTCACAAGTAATCTCAATCAATGAAAGGCAAGATCTTCTGATAACACAATTAGAATCTATTTCATTAGAAGTAAGGTGTTTACAAATACAGGTGAAAACTTACCCCCATCATTGACCGTATAACTAAACCCTATCTACTACTATGTCTCTACCGATGGATGGGGACGCCTTCCTCCAGGGTTCCGCGACTGCTTCAGAGCGGCATCCAGCCTGCCAGCTCGTCTCTCGTACAGAATACAGGCCAGAACTATACCGGGACCTCGTGGATGACCTCCGGTATCCTTCCATCCATATGATTGCGTGACTACCACGGCGAGCGCGGCAAAGTGGGTAACGTGCGATCTCGCCCCCAAATACGGATCTCATCCGATATAAAAGTCATTAATAGTCGATCCCGACAGTCAACAGGTTTAAAGCGAGCGAGGATTACCATCCGACACATCGATTCTACAAATGGAATCTCGAATCTCCGGAATACGCCGACACGCGATTTACGTTCGCGGATCCGGTCTTGTTTCACGCACCATGCGTATTTACTCGCGATTCGCACACGAACTTATTATTCATACTCATCCAGGATTGGATGCCTTGATTAATTTAAAAGAGCATTTGCTCCGCTCGACTTTTAAAAATCACTTATATTAAACTTGGCACTGTGACGTTCCCACAGGGTCCGTGCCCAATCGGGCCCCGCGGGGAAGTGGAGAGCCAGGCAAGAATCAAACACTTCCTGCCTATTTGCATCAATATATGGCTGTCAAAAAAACCATAGACAATATTAATATTGGTAATCAGTACCTGATTACAATTGTTATGACTTACTTTGTTAAATATGTTAAATATTTTCATAACAACACTCCTTGCTTCATTCACAGTCATGCACTGTCTCATGCGGTTCCACAACAACTTTACAAAGTGGCATTTCAACACCCCTTTGAAAATTCATTAAAAGTTATGAAAAAAATATGTTAAAAAAATAGTTCATAACCTAACCTAACGTAACCTATTTAACCATTTTTTTTATCCTAACTTGGTGACTTGACTTCAAAGGAGGTATTGAAGTTGTATGTTGTCGAGTTGTCCAATCACCGTCTCAAGCATACTCTTCTATTATTTTGACTTTTGACGTAGCCCCAATTTTGATTCACTTGATCGTGCAATGTCTTCTCGCCGACTTCTACTTTTCGCTCCCACGTCATTTATTCTCCTTACACTTAATTCTTCATCCGTTCCCATGCCCAAGCCATCTAACCAAGCATAGTGAAGACATCTATTTATGTATTAATTATCATTTATTTGTTAACCCTTGGGACGTATTAATCGATTATAGTCATGTGATTTTATTTCTTCTTTCGATAGAGATATACTTTTTATTTTATAATTCGTAGTAATGACGTCTCGTATGAAAGAGACGTTGAGATTGAAAGGACTATAAAATAGTAGGTTTGATTGATTACCGTCATGCTAATTCATGCAAAATCGTAAGGCCTACAGAACTGTAAATGTATTTGGATTTAATTTTTATACAAATCTACTGTTTTATTCCGAGATTGATGAAATTTCGCACACTTTACCTTCAAAACAATCACTACATCTATCGCATGAATTTCAACCCACAACTGAATTTTGAATTTTCTCTGCCAAAAGCTCGGCAAAGTCATGGACTTAAGCTACTTTATTATTTAATAAATATGATTATAATTAATTGTTTGCAGGCGTGCTAAACCCCATGCTCTTCATCGAGACGGGTGGTGTGGCGGCCATCACCCGCGCCATTCTCGACTGCCAGACACCACGCATCGCCGAGTCGCTATGCGGCGTGCTGCTGCACCTACTGAACCAACCTTCCACGCGCGTACCTGCTAAGGTGGACCTGCGCTGCCTGGCCGCTCCCTACTGCGACTTCCACTACCGCCACGGCTGGATGGACAAGAACAGGTAAACATTACTACCTCGTCTACTGTTATAGGTGGCAGAACATTACTACCTCATCTACTGTTATAGGTGGCAGAACATTACTACCTCGTCTACTGTTATAAGTGGCAGAACATTACTACCCCGTCTTCCGTTATAGGTGGCAGAACATTACTACCTCATCTACTGTTATAGGTGGCAGAACATTACTACCTCGTCTACTGTTATAAGTGGCAGAACATTACTACCCCGTCTTCCGTTATAGGTGGCAGAACATTACTATCTCATCTACTGTTATAGGTGGCAGAACATTACTACCTCGTCTAATAATAATAATAATAATATTTGGATGATTTATATAGCGCCGTTTTTGTGAAAAATCACCTCAAGGGCGCTGTACAAACTTACCATACATGCCTAAAATCTAGTAAGACTACAAGCTAGACATACAATTAAAAACAACTTATGGCTAAAAATTGCATACACCGGTTCATTGATCACCGATACGAAAATATATGTACAATATTTTGACCAATGAACGCGATGCTGCCTAAAAATGAATTAATACAGGACCATACTTACCTGGGAGGTCGCTTGAAATTAACACTGTTTATTGTCTATTTAAAGAAATTTAGATAGAGTTTGCACGCAGAGGACATAATTATGAACACATGTTGTTTAATCCTGAAAATATTTTAATATTAATATGTAATATATTCTTTAATGAGTGTATTTTGGAAAGTAAAAGCAACATTTAATGGTGGGCGGTGCAGTAGTACAAGGATTTGATCTTCCGAGAGACAGATTGATGTGTAAGGATTCGAGTAATTTTAATTCAGTAAGAAAAGTGTGATTAAGACATATCATAGGCAATACAAGTATGATACTCTCAGATCGGTATATTTAAATTAAGGTAAGGGTATGAGATCCCGAAAAGGTAGGTTTTTAGTTTGGACCTAAACTCTGATGGGCTTTTTATGCATCTTAATTCCAGAGGGAGTCTATTCCAAGCCTTAGGCCCAGATACTCTACTGTTCTACTGAGCTACTGTTATAGGTGGCATAACATTATTACCCCGTCTACTGTTATAGGTGGCAGGTGGATTCTGGATGGATCTAGGTGAAATACATTGTCCCGTGGCTTGATTCTTATTTTCACTGCTATCCCATGTTTTTTTTTTTTACATTAGCTCCACACAGGAGGCCCTGAGGAAAATAATTCCCCTCAGGGCCAATGTCATCTTTGGGGATGCTGTGTGGAGGGTTTTTTTAGGAAAGGAAGTTCTGGGAAGGAAAAGGGTGTGAATGGTTGGTAGGAATCTGGGGGGTCAGTGTGTCTAGGATGGATGTATGAATCCATCCCTCCCACTGCGGTGCAAAGCGATATTTCAGGAGATTACAGCTGGAGAAGTCAAAAGGACTCCCTCAACTAATCTCTTTCGATCCTGCCTGCCATGCAGCTGGTAGACCCGGACAAATCTCACCCGATGAACCCAGGCACCCCTGCTAAGTCACCAAATGAAGCAAACCACTTGGGGTGACCTATGCCAAAGGTGTTGGTTATTATAAATAGCTACGTTTGGCTTTTCCAAAAAACTTTTATTACTTTTTGCTTCATACTTCACTAATCGCAAACAATACGTTTTTTATAAGGGTTCTCGTTCTGCTGAATTCCTGGTTTTTTCTGGAGTCCCGCAAGGATCAATTCTTGGACCGCTTTTATTTTTGTTGTTCATCAACGATATTGGCTCAATCATCACTCATTCCTCTTATTTATTATTTGCTGATGACCTAAAACTCTACCGCATAATAAAAAATCTCGCTGACTGTATCCTCCTACAAATTGATGTGAACTCTGTCGCAAACTGGGCTAAAATTAACTGCTTAAGCTTCAGTGCACCTAAATGCAATGTAGTCTCTTTCACAAGGGCAAAACAGACGATCATATTTGAATATTTAATTAACGGTCCCTCGACGGTATCCCTCGCACAGGTAATATACTAATTGACTCATATAATAATTTTATGTTTCTTCTTTGTGCATAAATGCTTTTGCTTACCAAGAGCTTAGCCATAGAGTTCTGAATTGTTTGAATGTAATCTTTATTTGTCTTGCACGAGTTTCCCCAAGAAGTTATTCCGTATCTGATAGTAGATTCCGCTAGTGACAAATAAATTATTTTCAATGTACTTATGGGCATAAAATATTTAATTTTGTAAATTCGTCCCGCAATAGCTCGCAGGCGTTTACAGATGTTGCTTATGTGAATATCCCATTTCATATGCCTGTCTACTGTTATCCCCAAATATACATACGTTTGTACAAGTTCAATGGTTTCGCAATTGCATGACTGTGGAGAATTGTGTATACACTCAAATGTATGCGACTTTATTAAAGGCGTAATGGTATATTTGGCATGTGGAGATCTTATATGCATTAATTTAGTTTTTTTTTAATTAATTATAAGACCCGCATCATGTGACCATTTCTGTAGGGAAAAGAAATCATGCTGCATGAGTTTAATAAAGGTACATCTTGGAAAATTTCTGTAGCTTAGAGATTGATTGCGAATACAGTGAAACCCTCTTAAGAAGTTTTCCAAGGGACCGGAAAAAACCAACTTCTTAAGCGGGAAAACCTTATAAGTGGGAAAAATTGGGCCAATTTTGGGCCGAGGGGCCGAAAAAACCAAACTTCTTAAGCCACGAAACTTTTTAAGTGGGAACTTCTTAAGAGGGTTCCACTGTACTCAATTTTGTAAACTAATCTACCTCTCCTAGTGATTTATTTATATTTAATTTTCCGATTAAAACGAGAGTTCATTTTACGTGATATTCTGAAACACGTTTTTTGGTTTTGTTTCAGAGACGAGAGAGAAATGAGATTTACATGTAGTCGTCTCTCCTTGCTCTCTGTGCTTCGCAGTTGGCCCGGCTTCCTGCACTTCTGTGATCCCATGAACGAATCTGGCCTCAGAGCCATTGTAGATGTATTGTACCTGAACCAACTGGAAGTCAGAGTGAGTAAAGATACTGTACTTTATCTTACGGTAGTATGTCTATAGGGTACGTATTTTACGAAAGTTTCATGGTGTTTTGGAAGCATTTTGTGAAAGCATTTCAGACAGGGTTAAGATTTTTTTTAATATTGTGTAACCCTTCTAATCGTTTCAGAGCCTAAAGTTTCTCATTATTTTTCCTAACTACATATAAAAATCTCGTGTCACGGTGGTCGCTGAAATTTTTTATATATATATTTGGTAGGTATGAGATTAGATTTTAACCACTCCGATACGTAAGCGGATACATGGTAGATACAGATTTTACCCGCCAAATCGCCTATGCGCCATTAGACATTGTTATTTTTTTATTAAATATTCTTGTATGAAATGATAAAAAAGTGAGGTGTCTAAATTGTGTATTATACATTTATATGATAGAATAAGTATTGTTTTTTTTACATAATCCATGATTTTAGTAGCGTTTTCACATAAAAACATAATGTTAGTCATTTTAACATTTTTTTATGTTTGCATTCTAAATTTAATATTTACAAATGTTAATATTTATTTGTAATGTAACAATTTGAAAGCTTATTTCACTTATTTCATTTCGTAACCTTTCAAAAACAGTTTTTAGTATATTCGGCTACTTACAGAAATGTTTCATTTAAAGAGCTAATTGTGAAGCGGAAATAACACAAAGTTTTGTATATCTGACAAAAAACTTGCATATTCGCGAGAGATCGGAGCGGTTAAAGTATATTTCATACCGCTAGGTCATTAGGGTGTCCCTATCCAGAAAAAAAATTCTATTTTTATGACAAAAAAATTATTTTTAATTTGGCATCAAAAAATACCTATAACCTCAAATTTTAACCCTCCTACCCCCTTCCATTTTTTAATCGCGATTTTAGTATTTTTGTATGAACAAATTTAACCGTCTTTCGTATTTCAAACAGAACGAAATTATTTGTGTTATTGAATGACAGATGGCGCTATGACCGCCTCATCGAACTTTCATCCACACATGCGCAAGACATTCACGAGATTTTGATATTTCATTCGGCATCATGTTCTCGCGTGACAAACCATCGAGCTTATTTGTGTTGGCTAAAGACAGACTGACAAAAAATATCGTGCACTCAATTGCTCTTCGAAATTCATATTGATTTTATTTATTTCATTTTCCTACTTTGGTTGGGGTTTATTTGTTTTTATCGGCGGTCATCGTCTACAGCGCTTAATTCCTCTTTCTGTCATAGATCCCATCCCCACACACTTACAATAAATTAGTTATTTTTTATTTAACAACCAAAATATTCACTAGAAATAATTTATATGGCAGAACAACGTTTGTTGGGTCAGCTAGTATGTATTATATATTATACGATGCCTTTTCATATTAAAGTTTGCATGTAATTTGTTTGTTTTCAGAAAGCTATACTAGATTTGCTTTATGAGCTGTTGGGTTTACCCCAGCCAGACTGGACGGATGAACTGTCGGTGGCCCTGGCTGCGGTGGACCCCTCGGACTTCCAGGACCAGTGGCGCCTCAACGAGGGTTTTGTGGCCGCAGAGGGGAAGTCAATTCTCCCCCATCTGGCGGCTACGGGGCCCAACCTTATAGAACTGCATATGGCGCTATTACTTTATTGTTTTCTAGAAGTAAGTAAACATTACCTTGCATATGTATTATTTATGTAAACATAAATTCATAAAAAACATTATTTGTAATTCAACTATGAAATAGCCAAGTTTGAGACCAGTCCCTACTCAAATTTAATTTACATCAGATGTTTCCAATCTCATTAACAGATATCTATGATACAGATATGTATATATATTATTATATTATCTAAAACTTCATTTCCAGCTTTGAATTTTTTATTAGCTATTGTAAATTAAAATAAATCTTTCTTTTGACAGAATTGATGACATATTTGAGATCAGCTGCTTTTGGTAGTGGTCCTTATTATCGTTTTGAAGGGTATTTCTTATTTTATTTAAAAAAGGGAATGCCAAAAAAATTGAGTTGTTTTATTGACCTTGGAAGAAATCATGGCCAGGTTGAAAAAATTTAAATCAAAACTCAAATTTCTTCAAGATATTTTCCAATTGATATAATTGAATTATTTTTCTAGGTTGGTCTGTTAGATGCCCTGGTGGAAGTGATGGTGACTTCAGATACCTTCATCTCAGTCCGCGCCACGGTCCTCTTGGGGCAGCTGCTGCATCTCATACACCTGCTGCTGCCGCCCGACACATGTAACATCTCCCCCCCACTGCCCACCCTGCTGGCCCGCGCCGCGGCCGCCCACCCCCAGGCCCTGGCCGCCGTCTCCGCCTTGCAGAACCTCAACACTCTCCTGAAGTCCCGCCCAGCCTCCAACAGCCTTTTCCTCGACCACGTCATCCAGTGCTGCGATTCTTCCTCGGAAGAGCCGATTGCTAAAGCCGCCTCGCCTAAAGTGAAAATGGAAACTGCCAAAAGTGTTTACAAATACCCAGAAGACAGTACGGATTTTTTGAACGATGCGGATTTTGAACTGGAACAACCGCACCGGAGAAGTCTGGGTTCCAAAAGTGAATATAATAAAAACGAAGGTGTTTTAGTGAAAAGTAAAAGTGTTAGTGCTCGGACTAGTGCCGTCGTCAGCAAAGTAGTAAAAACTAAGAAAATATTTAATTTGTTTGAAAACCTCAAAGACAGTGATAATTTAATTAGGGAATCGAATGTGCTTCAGAACAAAGCCGGATTCGCGTGGGATTGGAATATTATCAGAGCCATTCTGAAGGTTATTTTACTTATTAATTACTATGAACTTATTGTAAAAGCACCCCCTTTTGTTGTCTCTAGAAACAGAAAAGCTTGCACATAATAAGCTAAGATTGTAAGGGTGTTGTTGTATGTGTTGTTCTAGACGGGTGTGTGGGGAGTGGAGCAGGCCCTGGTGGTGCGGCGGCTGGTGCACTACCTGTGCCCCTCCTCCAACCGCTTCTCTCACACGGACTTGCTGCAGGCGGGGCCGCTGCACACGCGGGATCAGGCGCTGGCCGCTCTCTACCTCGTCACCTACCTACTGCAGCTGCAACAGGTGACCTATATATATAATTACTTTTTTTAATGTTATTTTCAACAGTAGATATGTTTGGGTTACGAACAACCTGACTATATTTTAAAAATTCCTACTGCTATCAAATAATCGGAAAATGTTGCTTGTGCAATTTATTTATTTATTTGTACACGCCCAATTAGGGCTGTTACATATGATAAAATTAAAAATACATTTGATATAATCAAATAATTAAAGTGATATAACAATTAAAATATAAAAAAAACAAGTGTAAAATTTTTTACTTAAAAACAACAAAAAGAGTTAAATACTGGATGCACATTCGTATAAATTACGATACATATTGAAAATTTATAAAAAATTCAAAGCCATCGAGATAGACATATACAGATTTAATAACAATGTTTTTATAGGCTGATAGACATTCAGTACCGTTGGTGTTCATATAATATTTATTCCCTGCACTGTGCAGTCGTTTCATTACTGAGTTTATTTCTGCATTGGTATCTGAATTGTTACAATGGTAAGGTACATTCTGACGAACCGTTCTACTAGGCACTTAATCAGCCTAAGGAGTTCAGGGGAGTCAAACATGTTTTTAATAATTTTATATAGAAAAAATAGATCAATACATATTCTTCTTTCTTTTAATGTGGCAAGGTCCATAATTTTCAACAGTAGTGACATCTAGCTAATGTTTTCAATAGGAATTCCTAATCTATAATTTAGGTTTCGTAAAAATTTATGTTGGATTTGCTCGATAGATTTTTCATGAATATTCTGAAATGGATTCCAAATGATTGAGTTGAATTCTAAATGGCTTCTGACAATGGACGAATACAATATTTTTTAAGTTTTTAAATTTTTTAAATCTTTTGAAGTCTTTTGAATCAATGATGGCAGACTTCCAGCAGAGGAGTTGAACCCATAATTCCAGATTGTCCACTGCTGCTAACCTGTGCATAAAAATTACGTTAACGTGTTTCAAAATCCGTCACATTTGATGACTGTCAAATCGACGGCCAGCGCTATTTTGAATTTACTAACATTTGATCAAATAATAATCAGCTATTAAACATTTACGGCCATGTTGCTGTGCTTGTCAGCTAATCAGAATTTGCCCAAAATCGAGAATTAATTTTTTTAGTAAGAAAATTAATGTAAAAAAGGTTGTCTCCAATTAAGAAAAAATCAAGAAAACATATTATAATTAAAGAGTTAATAAAGACATTAGAAATATTTAATTAAATGAAGACAATATTAGCGAAACTCAAGTCAAATTTCTAAAAATAGAAAAAGCCATAAAAAATTCGCTAATATTGTCTTATCATCAAGTTAAAAATAAACATGGAAATAGTTTATCGATATCTTCAAAACTAACGAATTTATGAGATTTTACAGTAAACTTGGGTAATGGGTATTTAATTATGTCTCGTGACGCCACACGAGACACAAATCTGGACAATTTATAATTTGATTAGCAATGCTGCAATATTGCCGCGCCATTATGTGTACCGTGAGATCACCCGCTTATCGGCCGCAAATATGAACATTCCACGCCGAGACTAAACGTCGTTGGGAGTGCAGCGTGGTTGGCGTGGGGTAAACAGGCTATACGCCAGTGTTGCTGGATCGTGCGTAAAATTGTTCCTCGCGACGGCAGCACCTTGGAGACCTTATTTTATGGACAGCCCTCGTATTATAATATCGACTGTGTTTTGGTAAACCCTTCAAGCCACATTTTCAGGGAATGTTACTTTTTAGTGATTTCATGAAGAATAGTTATAGAAGTACAACATGGTAAAATAATGTTTGCTGATTTAAGCATTTTCAATACATATAATGTACTGAATATTAAATATATCTGTCAATTTATTTAGAAAAAACCATAGATGAAATTAATCAACCCTAAAATCTTTCATAATAGAGAAGTCCAGTCCATTTTTTTTAATTTTTTTATATGAATAATGACCTTCTAACTTAAATTACTGCATATTTTTTTTTAGAGTTAGTTTTAATAGTTAAAATAATTTTAAAAGTTTTGGAGATTTTTTTGGAGATCCCTCGAAAACACCCATATCTATGATGAATTTTGTGACGTCATCTACTAAGATTCACGTTTTTTATGATTTTTATGTTGGTTTTCTTGAATCTCACATAGATTTGTGCAGGCGTGCGGCCATCTTGTTTATTATTACGCGTTGATTGGCTTATTTATTACAAATGCGAAATCAAATTCTTCGCGAAACAATGAATGACGTTGATGAATTTTACTTGCAGTTTTATGTTTTTGAAGATAATTTTCGTTTAAATGATTAATTCACTGTGATATTAGTGTAATTCAGCATAAGTACCAAAGCTGCCTTTACTTTTTTTCAGTTTTAGTCCTTTAAATAATGTTTTGTTGGTGATTTAGTTTCGTTAACGATTTTTTAGGTTACTGACATTACATAATCAAAGGTTGCTTCTGAAAAAAAAAATTTATGACTTTTCCCGCGTGAATTTAATAAAACTTCCATAAAAGTAATATTATTTAATAATGTAAAAGCCTTATGCATGTGTAAATAAATACAAATTCGCGAAATCAACGCATTAATTGCGTAAAACCGAGTCCAAGATGTCGGATTTTTTCAGTTATTTTTTCGGAATTATTATAATATTTTTTTATCCTTTTTAATTGTATGAACGAGATAAAAAGTGAAGTGACAGTTTTATTCCAAATTCATAAAGTAAGAGGACTGTATTTTTTAAATTTTGAATTTTCCTAAATTTTTTGACCATTTAATTGAATATGTTTACAGTCAGCTGTTTTTTTTAATTTTTTAATTTTGATACTTAAAATACTGCAATTTTCAAACACAATCGTATATGTCAGATACAAAAATCTAAAAGGCAATTCTATTAAGTTTCTATAAAGGTATATGCTTTTACGACATCTTCAAAAATAAGAAATATATAGAACATTCGCTTGTGTCATACCTAAATTCCCATATAAATGACCCAAATGAATTACATACAGTGAATCTTCCATCGTGACGTCACCATACAGCATTAAGCATACCAACTTAACGCTGTGTTTTAACGAGAATATTAAAAATGCACTTTTTAATAATTTTTTAAAAACTGTACATTTAATATTATTAAAAAAAACTTATATATTCAGAATCAGCGTTTATTGGTCTATATGAACATATTTTTTTAAAGCCATAATATTTTTCACTGGAGTTCCTTATTATAAATGGAATTACAATATTTTACATCAACATTTTGAAAAACAAATATGTAACCACTTTCATATAAATTTAAAGATGTTTAATTACTTTTACAAATTTGTAAATATTTGTTTTTATCGTCTCCTGTAAAGTTTTAATTTTGCGACTTAAAGAGTTTTACCAAACCGCAGTCGATAAATATTACAACCTACATTTTTTAATAGTTTTTCCATGCTATTAAGGTTTTCCTCTTCTTTAGCAGTTAATAATGTACATAATTCACCCCATCAAAGATTTTCATTGTCAATTAATCAATAAATTTTTTGAAGTCGGAAGGGCTGCGACTCCTGGAGGAACTGTTTCTGGACATCGCCACGCAGGTAGAGGCCATCTCGGGTGCTCGCAGCGCCCACGAATGCCTGTTCAGCCCGCAGCACATGACAACCACCATGTGCCAGCTCTACTTCCTGCTCATCGGCCGCCTCTGCTCCACCCGGGTGGGGTTGCGCATGTTCAGGGATACCGGCCTCTATGAAAGGTAATTCTGCCATTACTACTCAAGAGAATTACTCTTAATTGACAGAACTAATTAATACTCTGGTTCTATAATTGGGGATGTGTTGTGAAGTCAGATCTGGTCTCTACACATGACCATGACCATAGCCATTTCAAGCAGCATTTCAATTTTGAATGGCGGTCTTTCACAAGGGATATACCTACTGAGAGTACCCACCATTCGGCTTGTTTTTCAATAAAATTGTTGATTTTATTTGCTTTTTTAAAAATTGCATTATTACTTATATTTCTAAAATAAATTGGTTTTCCTTACTCAATTTGAATGAACTCAATTGTTTATTATTATGCATGTTTCACATATACATCCAAATTGATAGACCAGCATTTAGGGAAAGGGGAATAAACCAAGTTACGTGGAGCGGGGAGGGGCGTGACTGTCTCCCTTTCTGTGATTTGTCGTTAAATGAATCTGACAGTATACATGCAACTCGTATTGTAATATCACTCTTTGGTTTTGAAATGATAATATGCGTAGTTCCTAACGGGATCTCATTTACCCAGTACCTACCCTCCCTAACTACATCACCTTGCTGGAAAAACATTTGAAAATGGAACAATGTCAAGACTGAATTGAAATGCATTTGTTTCAAAAGAAGGTTTTTGACCTTATTACCTCGAGGTAAGGCGGTGGAATAATTTAACGTACATTTGTGATTGTGTTGTGTGCAGCTTTGCAGAGGTAAGTGATTGATTATCCTTGTAATCCATTATTTTTCCCATATACACATATTATCACCCAATTCCAGCAAACACCATTTTTGTTTTTGTTTTATTTGTCTATTACAGTCCATTTCCTGTTGCATTTGAAGCTGTAATTCAGAAGCAACATTTTGGTCCAATCGTGCCGGATTTGTTGGTGTTTTCATTAGTTTGTTGCTTTTAAGTTTTATTCCAAGAACTTTGATCCCTTGTTCCTGTTATTCCTGGTATTTCGGCCTTCGAATTAAGCATATTGTCATCTTCGAAGGGGATAATTTTGTGGAAAAATCCAATGACGTTATATAAATGGACTCGCCATAGTCTCACATACTCACAATATAATGTGGAAAGCAAGCAACACTCTTTTGTTTTCAGCGGTTTTCAGTATAATGTCTAAATTCAATAGTTTATTCCTGTGTGATAAAGATAGACAATCAAAGAATGTACGTGTGTGAATGTCATAGATATATGATAGGGCGGCTTATTAATTTCTTCGCCGAATACTGATAACAAGATACTCTCACTCGGTTACACAATAGACAGGGAAGGGTAAAGAATACAATGACGTGATATTATAAAATTAATTTTTAATATTTATAATAATTTATAGTAAAAAGTAATTTGCGTGTACTTACAAAAGAAGTGTTATTCATTCGCCTTTACGACTATTTGCCGTGTAATTGAAGCATTTTATCATCACGCAGGAGGGCATTTTGGCGCTTTGCAATGCAATTTACTTACTGGTAAGACACGACCTCACTCGACGCGTAGCAGTTTAGTACTTAAGTACTAAAAATAGAGACAGCTACAATTGTCTTGTGTTTGGCTTCCCACTTTGAGATTTCTACCCCGCGTCCAGTATTAATGTCATTGGAAAAATCGTGGTAAATTTCGAATTTTTCATTTGTTGACTTTCAAATATTGTTAGCATCTTATTTTGTATTGGGTACCTACTTTCAGCTTTGGAACATTGTTCACAAGTAGGTACTATGTTTGGCTATTGGGTATCTACTCGCTTTGGAATAGTTTAAAATACTTTCGAACACTGTACCTACCCGAAGCTAAATATTATTCGATCTTTGCATATAAAAGAGAATATTTTAATATTTTTAAATTATCATGGTATCTGATTGTCATACCGGCTCCAAACACATGGCAAGCCTCCGCAAGCGTCCACAAGTCCCAGCGTCTGGAGCGCGCGTGTGGCTTGGGTTGCGTAAGCTTGCGTAAGCTTGCGAGAGCTTGTCGCCGATCCGATCGAGGTCGGATATTTTGGCCACCAAGCGGCAAACGCTGGCGTTGCATCCACACGTTGGTCCAACTTACGGACAATAAACAAAATATTAGAATACTAAATGAATTAACTGGTACGATTTCTATGGATTTTAATCATCCACTATCTTCTCTTTCGAATTCTTCGCTTTCTTTCGTTTTGTTTCGCTTTAAAATAGAAATAGCATTTTTCAAAAATGACAGCTGATGCAGCTGCTTCGACGTCCGCCATCTTTGGGCGCTGCGCGCGCAGCGAATGTACTGGCGCGCTTGCAAGTGTGGGGACGCCAGCCATTCGTTTGCCAGAGTTTGCGTGAGCTTGCGACAAGCAGCTTGTCGCAAGGGTCTGGCCGTAGCATCAGAATAGTTTGTTTATTGATTTTAATTGATTATTATCATTTAAAATGGCTGCTTCTGCTATTGTTCGGAATAAATTGGACTTTCTAGCAGTGGCAGTCTGTCAGTTTTCAGTGAGCTAGAGTGCTAAGATTGAAAAATACGACATTATACATAGTTGTAGCTGAAAATGAATACATATTTTTTTCTTTTCAAAATTTCAATATTTTGTATTAAGATTTTCAGGATACTTTCAGTTTAGGGATGCGCCGCATCCACATTTCAGTATAGCTTCATACAAAGGGTTGAAATTTTGAAAAAAAAATCATTTTCAGCTACAATAACATCAATAACGTCGTATTTTCCAATCTTAGCACCTCTAGCTCACTGAAAACTCACGAACCACCACTGCTTTCTAGGTCTTCGTGAAATTCATGATTCATCGATCAAAGCAGTTATTTCTGGTAATTTAATAGATAGAAATGGTTTACTGATTAGATAAGGATATTGAAAAGTATAGGAATGATTTTGTTGAATCCTATGTAATCCTAGAAACGTCACAAAGTAAAGAGGTAGATTTAAGAGATGAAAACAGATATGTATAAGACTTTTATGGACATGTATTTTGAATTCATTCCAATTATTAGCAGTTTTTCCACCAAAGGAAGAAAGTTCTATAAAAAGAACAGTCTCAGTTTTTCACTTCCAAAAATTAGTTTTCCAACCTTTTCGGGTGGAATTACTAAATGGATAAATTTTATGAATACCTTTGATACAATTCATGAAAACGATTCTCTGAGTGACTTACATAAACTGAGCGGATTCAACTAATTACATTACCGGCGCCCTTGGCAGGAAGCCTCCCCAAAAAGCCGCGATGCATACTTGGGAACCACCTATAGTCGATTTGTAACTTAAGTAAACTAATAGTCCACACTCCGCACTCCTGGTATTTAAGGCAGTTCTCAACCCTCAAAATAATTGCAGTCAAAACTGCAAGAAAAATCATTTGTGACCATAATAATATTTGGAGTAATGTTCAACTATTGCTTGATACTTACTCACAGTCGTGGAGGTCGCAGAATTTTATTTGTTATAGTGCTATTAAAAGGTGAATACCATCCTTTAGCAGGTTTCAGACATCTTTCAGACATCCTTCAGACATGTTTGCACCATGTCTGTCATGAGGACAAGGGTGAATTAATTAGGGACTCTATATTTATTCTGTTTATTTCCCTCTGTAGCTTGCTACGTCTGGCCACTACCACTCACCACAGCTGCTACGTGAAGCTCATCATCTCCAGTCTAGACTACACTCTCAACTCCTACCCGCGACAGATCCTCTTCAAAACGCTCCAGTGCAACATGGAGTCCTCGCGCCTGTACGCCACCCAGTTCCTCAATGTTCTTCTGAGAGCGCGCCAGAAGGCTAGTGAGATTAACAACAAGCACAATGGCCCACGGAGAAGAAGCAACACTGATGTGGGACCTCCTAGCACCCCACCGAGCGGGGCTGGAGCGGACATGGACATGTCTAGATCATGGAGTTCCTCGTGTTCGGTGGAGGCATGCTCCGATATGGATGGCTGGATACTGGAACTGCTCGTGAAGCAAGCGAGGGATGAATCCAAGGCTGTCTCAATTTGTGCGCTCGATATATTGGATGAAGCATGCAACGTACCGGTATGAAATACACTTTTTTTTTTTTTTTTAAAGCAAAACAAAACATTCACAAGGTATGAATAACCGGACAATATTTTAAAATCAATTAAATTAAAAATTTCTTCTGAAATCTGAAAAATTCTGTTCCAGAAAGTTTAAATGCAAAACTTTGAATTTAGCTGTTTCTATATTTATTGTATACTTTAGGCTTATGTTTTTATTGTTATGTATTTTGGCGTTGTTACTGCACATTTAATCCAATGTCTATTAAAGAGTGAATTCATTTGATGCAGGCATACCTGAACAAGCTGGTGAGCATGAAGCCCCGCGTGAAGGACCTGGGCGACAAGGGATACCTGCTGTGGATCCGCTTTGCGGGTACGCAAGCCGGCTTTCAGGCGCTGACAGAGGCGGGCTACGTGCGCCGCCAGATACGCTATTGGGTGGAGCACTACAATTACAGGTCAGTTACTAACCTTGTGAACTTCGTAACAGCTGTTTTTTTGCCCAATTTTTTGACGTGTAAACATTTTTAGAGTCGATTCTTCTGTGAAAGTAATTTCAAACTTCAATAACTCTACTAAAAATAGACATACTGCCGCCATCATAGTCTCGTTTTTAGGAGGAAAGTTTATGCCGGTACTGCTCCGACACATCATGTAGCAGCTGAACATTGCGTACTAAGCACTGCAAAATGAACCCTCAATTTTCAATTCAACTTTCCGAATTCAACATGTGTCTATAAATGGGATCATTTATCAGATACTAATAGATAAGTCCAGTCCATTTTTTTTTATGAATAATGGCATTCTAACTTAAATAACTGCATATATGTTTTTTTTTAGAGTTAGTTATAGTTAAAATAATTGTCAAAGTTTTAATTTTTCAAGATCCCTCCAAAACCACCGTATCTGCGATGGGTCGTGTGACGTCATCAACACGTCATCTACAAAATAACGATATCACATAATTTATAATTTTTATGTTGGTTCCCTGGAATCTCACATAGATCTGCGCCGGCGCGGCGGCCATCTTTTTTTATTAAAGCGTATGATTGGTTTATTTATGGCGTATGGCGACTATGGCGAGTTCTTTCTGGACGCGGTAAAACAATACACATTTATGAAACAATGTTTGAGATGATGAATTTTACTTGCAGTTTTATGTTTTTGAAGATAAATTTCATTTAAATGATCAATTCACTGTGATATTAGTGTAATTCAATATAAGTACCAATGCTGGCGTTACTTTTTTTTCAGTTTTAGTCCTTTAAATAGTGTTTTGTTGGTGATTTATTTTCGTTTTACGATAGGTTTTAGGTTACGTCTGAAATATTTTTTTTTAATGACTTTTCCGCGTGAATTTAATAAAACTTCCATAAAAGTAATATTATTTAATAATGTAAAAGCCTTATGCATGTGTAAATAAATACAAAATCAAGAAATCAACGCATTAATTGCTTAACACCGAATCCAAGATGTCATATTTTTTCAGTTATTTTTTCGGAATCATTATAATATTTTTTTATCCTTTTTAATTTATGAACGAGATAAAAAGTGAAATGACAGTTTTATTCCAAATTCATAAAGTAAGAGGATTGTATTTTTAAAATTTTGAAATTTCCTAAATTTTTCGACCATTTAATAGATTATGTTTACAATCAGCTGTTTTTTTAAAAAAAAATTTCATGTTGAAACTCAAAATACTGCAGTTTTCAAACACGATCGTAAATGTCAGATACAAAAATCTAAAAGGCAATTCTAGTTAGTTTCTATAAAGGTATATGCTTTTACGACATCTTCAAAAATAATAAATATATAGAACATTCAAAATACTTTGGAAAAATTCCAAATTTCGTTCATACATCATTAAAAAACAGAGATAAACTGCCCTCCCACGCTGTGTAAACAATGTGTATTTCTTTCCATGAACAATTTTTAATAAGTAACGTTTTCACATCCGCAGCAGTTTGTCAATTGAATACAATTTTCCCGGGGTTTTTTAGTAAGGCTGTATGTAAATAAATTAATATTGCTTGTGTCATACCTACATTCCCGTATAATGACTACAGTGATCAGCATAGTGACGTCACCTTGAACCTTTTTGTAATACCAACTTGACGGCGTGTTTTAACGAGAATATTAAAAATGCACTTTTTAATATATTTTTTAAAACTGTATATTTAATATATTTTTTAAAACTGTATATTTAATATTAATAAAAAAAACTTATATATTCAGAATCAGCGTTTATTGGTCTATATGAATATATTTTTTTAAAGCCATAATATTTTTCACTGTAGTTCCTTATTATCTGATCCGAATGAACCACGTATTGTTATAACCACTCAGATCCATAAGCTTGTTTTTAAGCTACCTACAACATTGTTATTATAAAAACACGAGGTCTTTACGAGGAGACAGAAAGAAGTGACGTTTATTTCATAAGCTTTAAATCACACACACAGATGGCGTTAGTAGTATTTTGATATGACAAAATAACATGTAATAACAATTTATGAGGCGGGAATGGGTACCGCCGCCCCGGGAATCTTTATTGGATAACCAACACCTCTGCCATAGGTCACCCCAAGTGGTTCACTACGTTTGGTGATTTAGCAGGGGTGCCCGGGTTCATGGGGTGAGGTTTGTCTAGGTCTTGGAGGTAGATGACCAGGACACACTGACCCCAGATTCCTATCCACCCCTTAAACCCTTTTTTTTCCCAGAACTTCCTCTCCTTCCTTTCCTAAAAAAAAAACCCTCCACACAGCATCCCCAAAGATGACATAGGGAAATTATTTCCCTCAGGGCCTCCTGTTTGGGTGGAGCTCATGTTAAAAAAAAAAGTAGCTACGTACCTGACTTATTAAGGGCGTTTAACCAGCCAGCAGCCGAAAATCTACATTTTGTCGAAAAACGTTCTTACGATCGTACAGGGTGGTTCCAATGAGAAAGATTAATTATTCTCCATACCAGCTTTTTAAAATTATAACTCAATATCGATTTTATTTCATTCCAAAGTTGCTTTAATTTATACCTGCATCCAAAAATGCTGAAGCTGCAAGAAAAGGTAAGAAGAGGCAGAAAGAAGGAAGAAGAGGCAAGAGGAAGCAAGAAGAGCCAAGAATAAAAATAGATAAGGTTCCAGAAGATCCAAGAAGAGGCAAGAAGGGAAAAGAACAAGCAGCAAGAGAAGAGACGGGAAGATTCAAAAAGTGGCAAGAAGAGATAAGGCGAACCAAGCAGAGGCGGGAAGATCCAAGAAGATCCGTGAAGGTCGAAGAAGAGTCAAGAAGAAACGATAAAATCCCAGAAGAGACGAGAAGAAGCAAAAAGAGACAAAAAAAAACCGAGTTGAGGCAAGAAGAAAGAAGGCATGAAATAGGAAAAAACAATTTTTCAAAAAATTAAAAAATCGTAACGCTCAATCCATTCCTTTATTCCTGCCCATCCTAAATTCCAATATTGACTTATTAGGTTGCCATGTATACCGGTCGATTAAACTCCAACCTCCTTCCCATCCTCAGAGCATGTGTTCCAGTCCTAACAAATCAGTGCCCCTCGGTGTACCGGTCTCACCAGGACAGGAGTGCTCCTGGCTGGGGGGGTACAATCGTATCGTATCGTAGAACGTGTTTCAAATTCAAATTGAAAATGTTTCACCAATGAAAAATACCCTGCATTGCAAATATTTCTTTGCAAGCGTGGAATAAATTAGCCGCGAAGGGCCATGAATAACCATGAAGATAAGATCCACGACGAGAAGAAGCAAGAAGAGAGGAGAAGAGACAAGAAGATTAAATAAGAGACGAGAAGATTCAAGAAGAAGCAAGAAGAGACAAGACGAGCCAAGGAGAGGCAAGAGGATCCAAGAATATACAGGAAGTGCCAAGAAGAGACGATAATGTTCCAGAAGAGCCGAGAAGAGAGGAGAAGATCCAATTTAATTAGAGTCAAGAAGATGCAAGTAGAGCCAAGAAAAGACGAGAGAATCCAAGAAGATGCAAGGAGACCCAAGAAAAGACAATGAGAGACAGGAAGTAGCAAGAAGAGCCAAACAGAGCCCAGAAGAGATGAGAAGATTCAAGAAGAGGCAAGAAGAGCCAGGAAGAGTCGAGAAGATCCAAGAAGAGGCGAAAGAAGCCATGAAGTGACAATAAGAACCCAGAAGAGAAGAAGGAAGAACAGCCAAGAAGAGTCAAACAAAAACCCTGCTATGGCAAGCGTATGGCGGAAAACATAAATAACGGGAAGCCGGAAACGAGAAGCTAGAAACAGCAGGAGGCAACAACCAAAAAATACATATATTCGCGGGAAGTGGGAAGATGAAAACGGAAAGCAATAAGCTGGAAGCGAGAAGAAACTGGAAGCAAAATAAGCGAAAGGCGAGAAACGATATTAATATATATATATATATATATATAGCTCAATCATTTCCTTTATTCCTGCCCATCCTATATTCCAATATTGGCTCCAGGTTGCCATGTATACCGGTCGATTAAACTCCAACCTCCTTCCTATCCTCAGAGCACGTGTTCCAGTCCTAACAAACAGTGCCCCCTGGTGTACCGGTCTCACCGGGACAGGAGTGCTCCTGGCTGGGGTGGTACAATCGTATCGTATCGCATCCAAAAATGCTGAAAGGCTTGACGATAAGACTATTAAAATTAAGTACTTTTTGTAATTATTTTTTGATCATAAATATTTATCATTTTTTAATAATGTCTAAGCAAAATAAGAATGTAAAAAAATCTGAAATATATTAGTTTGTAAGTGCGCAAATAAATACACAAACGGACCAAGAAACACATGAACTTATATATTTTTTTATGATTTTATTTAAACTAAAATTAAAATTCTGAAACATACGTTTACCAGATAATGTATTGATTTATTTTACTGCATGATTATATGATTTGAAATGGGGGTTGTATAATACATGTCCTTTTTTGAAAATTTAACAAATCCGCCAACGGCCTATGGCAGAGGTTCCCAGATTATATGATTTGAGATGGGTGTTGTATAATACGTGTCCTTTTTTGAAAATTTAACAAATCCGCCAACGGCCTATGGCAGAGGTTCCCAAAGTGGGTGCCGCGGCACCCTGGGGTGCCGCGGGCAGAGGTCAGGGGTGCCGCGAGGCGCCCCTGATGTCTTTACTAAAAATCAAAATTGACATGAACGAATACAAAAATTTTATGGAATGGAAAATCACCCGCGTGGCCGGTCCGCGCTCTGGGAATGGATTGGGTGGGAGGCACAGGAGTGGGGATACGGTTGTAGTGCTGCGCTTGCAGCGGCCGCGTGTCGCATTTACTTGTAGTTTTTTTATTCAAGATTTCATCATTCACGAAAAAACTACAAGTGTGGAAGAGAAAAATGGGTGATGATGGAGGCAAAGATTGTTTTCCAATATTGCAACAGTACATGGCCCATAGCGGAGTTAAGGTTTCAAATAACTTGCTGACCCTTTTCACAGAGCACCTATCACAGTTAACTGACTGATTTGCCAAGTACTTCGCAGAAGACCAAGTGGAAAGTTTGTATGGATCCAAGATCCATTCCGTGCTCAAGCTACCCAAGATTTTACTAAACAGGAGGAAGAAGATTTAATTGACCTCTCGACCGACAGCAGCCTAAAAATGAAATACACTTGTTCGGATTTGACGGAGTTTTGGTTATCAGTCAGAAATCAGTATCCGATTCTAAGCTGGATAAGAAGCTGGATTTTCAGCGGTTGCGGTTATAAAGAGCAAATATCGCTCAAAAATAAATGCGGAAAAAGAAATGAGGAGTAGCTGTATCAATGCCTTTTATGCCTTTTTCCCCGGTTTGAAAAATTGGGCAGCGAGCTGCAGGCTCACCCGTCGCACTAACGGTTTTTGTACTTGTATTATGTAAGTTTTCCTATCAATAAATGCACCTATTCATTTTACGAGTTGTATTATTCAGTGGAGTAGGTAAAAAATTGATCCTCCGTCCCGGGGGGGGGGGGGGGGGTGGCTAGAGAATACCACAGATAGACATTATATGACAGGGGTGCCGTGAGAAAATTCAAATTTTCTAAGGGTGCCGCGACTTGGAAAAGTTTGGGGGAACCCCTGGCCTATGGTATAACCTTATTATACCAAAAATAAACATTTTTTCTGAAAATTATTTAAAACATACGTTTACTAGATAAAAGAACAATCTTTCGAAACCAATTTATAAATTTTTGTGGAAAAGAGTCAACACGTCTAAACACTGATTTAAAAATGACATATTTCTGGTTTTCTCTGGTTATACTCTCTTAAAGAGGATTGTATAAGTTACGTCTCATCTTGGGCTCCAAGTGTGTATCTCAAAAACTCAAATAGACAAGAGGCTATAAATTTTTAAAATTTTGAAAATTCACAATTTTTTTTAAATGTTGAGATACATGAGAGCAAAATACAATCATACAATTACAAAAAAGGTAGCATCTGACCAGCGTGGGTTTGAGGCCTAAGGATGAACGAGTTAGTGTTAGAAGACCTAAAGGTGACTTTCATGGAGGAAAGAACAAAGAGGAGGTGGTCATGCAAACATTTTCATGCAATCATGTAAGAACTCTAAAGTAATTTACTTCAAAGCTTATTATTGCATAACATTGCATCATATAGGTATTCTGAAGAATGTTACAAAATCGAGTGATTTATTATTCAAAACCAACATTAAAAATACTTACACGTAAAAAGTATTGCCATCTTTAGTTTTTAACTTTCTTCCTAAATGGTTTTTACAAAATTTCGCACTGCAATTCATCGTAATTTCGTCGGTAACAAACGCACTTATAGTTTATGAATGAACAGTCTGCTCACACCTAGCGGTGAAATCATGCTGGCATAGAATAAAGAATATAACACTAGAAGTGTCTTCCGTACAAATGTGCCAATTACTTAGTACTTTTTGATTCTAGACCATTTACCATGCGGTCTGTCTCTCTTACACTTGCATGAAATTGTATATCGCCATCCTATTTGAATTTCGTATCATGGTGAAACACAGTTGTATGTATGGAAATATAGGCTGAAATTGGGCATATGACCTTTTTCTATGCGTACTGGCCTAGTAAGCCAGGCCTAATAAGGAACTCCAGTGAAAAATATTATGGATCAAAAGAAATATGTTCATATACACCAATAAACCCTGATTCTGAATATATAAGTCTTATTAAATAATAATAAACGCAGAGTTTTTAAAAAATTATTAAAAAGTGCATTTTTAATACTCTCGTTGAAACACAGCATCAAGTTGGTATTATGATAATGCCGAGTGGTGACGTCACTAATCACATGCTGCTCGCACTGCTCGCCATTCACCTGGTGGTAGGGTGTTGAAGTTGTACAGTAAAAAAAACCAAATCGTTGACATCGTTGTGTTGAAAGTCATTAAACATGGGTGGTTTGGTGTGTTTACGCATTCCAAACTTCGTGTTATTATTGGTTTATTTTCGTATTTTTTTACACAAATAATAGTTGTTGTGTTTATTGAAACATTATTTAGGACCTCAACAATTAAAATTATGAAGGAAAATTGCTATATTTACGGACAATCTGATATTTCCTGGATAACTAACTAACTAACCATCACGCCGTTTCCCCGCAGGGGTAGGCAGAGAGGACGGACCGCCAAACAACTCGGTCTTGGCACACAGTCTTTGCTTCACTCACATTCATACATCGTCTCATACATACTCTTCTATTATTCCGACTTTTGACATGGCCCGACTCAAGTATCTGATTCACTTGATCGTGCCATGTCTTCCTCGGGCGTCCCCTACTTCTTCTTCCATTGACATTTGCGTCATATATTCTTCTCACATTATTTTCTTCTTTCATTCGCTCTACATGTCCAAACCATCTGAGGGTCCCTTTCTTAATCTTACTCATTATGCTTACATCAGCCTTGCATTCTTTGCGGATATCCACATTTCTCACACGATCATACATGGTTTTGCCACACATTCGCCTCAGGGATCTCATTTCGACAGCATTCAGTTTACTTTCATCCTTCCTCTGCCAACTCCATGCCTCACTGCCATACATCAAGGTAGGTACCAGGACTCCATTGTGGACTGCTAGCTTCGCGTCTTTTGACAGTGTTTTATTAGCGCCAACGGCATTCAGTCCTCCATTAATGGAGTTACCTGCATTTACTCTTCTTTCAATATCTCTATCAGCCTTCCCATCTCTCGTAAACATACTACCCAGGTACACAAACTCATCCACCTGCTCCAAGTATTCATCATTCACAACTATATTGCACACTGTTTTCGTACTCTCCCTTTCAAATACCATGACTTTAGACTTACTTACATTCATCATTAACTCATTTTGCATACACACTTCGTTCATCCTAGACACGAGAGACTGTAGATCTTCCATAGTGTTAGAAATCAGCACCGCATCATCAGCATACAACAGGCAACATATTTTCAGATCACTCAAATTCGCGCCCAATCCCATCTCTTTCAATTCTTGCATACAATTATCCATGTATAAATTGAATAACCATGGTGACATTACGCAGCCTTGCTTAACACCTTTTGTGATGTCAAACCACCCCGTAAAACCACCGTTCACCCTAACACATGCAACGCTTCCCTCGTACAGAGACGCAATTGCCTGTATGAGATTTGTATTCACTCCATACTTGGACAACACCTTCCATAGCTTTTTCCTGTCGACTCGGTCGTATGCTTTTTGTAGATCTACAAAGGCACAAAAAAGTTTTTGGTTTTTTGCCAGAAACTTCTCAGTGAGCATACGCAAGGAGAAAATCTGGTCCATGCATCCCCTTCCACTCTCCTTCCTGGATAATGTTTTTCAAATATAATACGGACTATGTAAGTGCTGGATTTCATGGAATAAAAGCTACTAAGTAAATAAATAATCTTATTAGTTGTTTTTGAAAGTCGTAGTAAGCTGTAAAAAAAAGATTTTTGATAATATACAGTAAATTTGCCCTTTTTGAGGTTATCGTCGTGTGAAATTTGACATTTTGTTTACCATAACATCGATCGTATTTTCGAATTGGTTTATTATCAAGGGCTTTTTATACAAGTACATAATTACATAATCGTCATGATCAGTGTATTATAAATACCAGTGTTTCTGTAAGTGTTATACATAATACAATGTATTGTGTTAGAGCAAGTCACTCCTGAACACGAAATTCGACGGCTTACGATGTCATTTGTATTTTCAATGAAAAAGATGATTTATGGTTATTGTATTGCACTTTGGTACAATGGTAGCGATGAGATGTTGACATTTTACCTATGTTTTTCTATATTAAAAGCAGTTATCTTGAATAAAAAACGCCTCGACTTCTCACACCTTAAGTCATTCCTCCATCGATTCTTCAATAGAAAATGAGTAAAATGACAGCACCTGTTGAAAGTGAATGAAACTATCGGTGGGTGATGACATCACACGATGCACTATAGATACGGTGGTTTTCGAGGGATCTTGAAAAATTAAAACTTTGACAATTATTTTAACTATTAAAACTAACTCTAAAAATAAAAATAAATATGCAGTTATTTAAGTTAGAAGGTCATTTATTCATTAAAAAATTAAAAAAATGAAGTGGAGTTCCTTATTGTGCCCAGTTGAGTTTGTTTGAAGTGTTGTGCCCTGTTACCCTCATGCCATCTCCTCTCCCTTCTTTCCTCCATGGTGACTGTCACATCAAACACTTCATCCATAGGAACTGGATACAGGCAGTAGGAAAAGTGACTTGTTCTGATAATAATTATTATGATGAGCTATGTGATATGTGCTTGTTTTTTCACCTTTCACACAATTTGAAATAATATTTATTTATGTTTTATAATAGATATACCCGCTTGGTAGAGGGGGAGATCCACGAATGCCTGACTTTGCTGCAGCGCGCCGAAGACGGCAGATACCGGCGCCGAGTCAGCACAGGCCCGGCTCCTCCGCGCCACCACACCCCCCCGCCCCCGCACCTCTATGCCCAACTGGCCCTACACCACAATGGCAGGGACATGCTCGCCCGCCATGGTGATCTGGCGGTTCTCACCGAGGTATTATTTTATTATTGATATCCCAGTCATTGGCAATGTCTCCTGACTTCACAATGTGTCTCCCCAGGTATTTCAATCTTCATCACGTAACTTAATGATTGTATTATTTCCAGTGCGTCAAGCAAGGGCTGTGCTCAAACGATCAAGAAGTGATGGACCTTAAGTCTGCGATGTGGGCGTGCGGGCACACGGCTACATCCTCCACTGGTATAGAACTCCTCACCTCCCTTGGAGAAATGGACAGCAACGTGTTTGCTGACACCGTGAAGCTAGCCCAAAACTGCCCCGTCTACTCCATTAGAGGAACAGCTTTCTACGTCCTCGGCCTCATGGGCTGTACTTACGAAGGGGCCAAGGTTCTGTATGGCTTAGGTTGGCTGTGTGTTCAACACAACCGTCACGAACGATGGCCAATCATTCACGAAGAAACGTGGCTAACTAAAACTGCTTCCGAAGATCAAATGTACCCCAACATGTTTAAGAGTAGTTTACCACCTGAACATAGGAAGACTGTAGATACGGAAACTAGTGATAACTCCGACAAGACAGAACACAGCGCAGCAGAGAGCTGCCAGTCTGAGAATACTAAAGGAAAGTCAATGGTTACTTCCGCTACCATGGAGCCATCTCTCACTGAGGAGAGCTGTGATAGTTGTGACGGGGACATCCTCGATGACAAACCACACCTAGACAAGGGCAACATTAGATCGGTGAGTGAGAGTTCTGACAGACCAGAGAAAAGACACAAATGTCAGACTCTCCCGCAGAGGCTCTACCCGGGCGCCAGAAAACACCAGCGATCTCTTTCCGAATCCAAAACTGTGGACAAGTTGAAAACTGACGGAGACTCCAGTGAAAATGTTTATGAGAGATCTTTCTACATCGGGCCCATATCTGAGAATCGACCGATGATAGGAAGACTGAACTCTTTTGACATGTGGAATGAAGGCCTGAGAAGAATCAGAAACACCAGTGAGTCTAGTACTTCAGGAGTTAGCAGTTGTGATTCTGTTCTTGGCAAATATGTATATAAGTAAGTACAGAATCTTCTAATTTCCCGCCTTTATCTATGTAGGTACTTTCTGTGTGAGTTAGCTAAAATGCTTGTTTTATTTTTTAGCGATAGGGTTCTGACACTGAGTCCTATACCGAGTTCCTCGAGTCTATCCGCTGTGAAAAGTATAATATCTAATAAGAGACAGACCGAAGCCACTCGACGGATTTCATTACACAGTAAGTAGATCAGCTCTTACATTCATTTATATGTACAAAGTTGTGAATTGTCCTGGATGACTAAATATCATAACTTACTCTTTTATATTTTGTTTTAGGTTATACAGGTTCAGATGTGGCTAGTTCTCCTCCAAGTCAAAGAGATTTAGTTGGCTATGCGACTTTGAGAACACTGAGTAGACATAGACGGTAAGAGTTGTGTTATTATTTTTGCAAATCTGTAACAAATATTGTCACAAGCTTCCGTACATGAGATGATTTTGCTTTCAGCCCCACATATTCAGAGACCACAACGGATGAGTTGAGTTCTTTCCTAAATTCCGAAACCAAAAAGGTCCCTACGTTTAGTTCCTTGAAAGGCAAAAGCAAGTTAGCTGAAGCTAGGAGTACTAGAATGAGGTGAGTAATCATTATTAATTCCCATTTATCCAAATTGCATTACATATTAAATATGTATTTTCTTTTTGGAATTAAAACAACTTATGTACCAACTGGCACAAGCCACTTTCTATGAACAACAAAAATATGCAAGAGTAAGTAATAATGTGATTCTGTTACAAGAAGGTTCTTTAAATAAAATCCTTGCCTCTAGAGCCGTGGTCGTCAAACTGCGATATTTGTGCGGCCCGCACAAATATCTGCCGCTTTTTTTAATTTTTTTTTTTATATACAATTATATTAAGGCCATCCAATAGTCCAGGAAAAAATCGAAATCGGATTTCACATCCTTTATGGGAGGAGTTAAAAAATATTTGAGAAAAAGCTCTTGGAAAGGTTGGAATTGGTATTTGAGAAATTTTTTTACATGTTGATTTCGTAAAGGCCCGTAAAAAACATAAATTCCTCTTTTACGCATTGTTTATTGTAATAAAACGGAAATTTAAAATTAATTTCACGAAACCAAGCGGCGCGGAGGCACACATCTATTTCCCGCTTCGGCCGGGGAGTGACTGTTACGAAATGGGTGTGCCCAGTGCATGGTTCTTGTGCCCATGCCATAAGGGTCACTACAAGGATCCAAATTCGTAGAGTGCAGGCCGTATTAATTGATGTCAAAAATAACAACGAGAAAATGCATATTTTATTTTATTTTGTGAAGTTCGGGCGTAAATATATATTTTTTTTTGATTATTATAAAAGAAACTTAATTTGCCACATTATACAATAAAACCATGTCCGAAAAGGGGTTTATAAGTAGGAGAGGTTGCACTTGAAAGTGTTTTTTATAGACCTAATACTTAATTTTTTTCTAGGCTTATTAAAAGACTTATAAAAAAATGACCTATATTTTTAAGGGCTAAGGTATGTTCTACACGCAGTATTTAATTGAAGCATCTCTAATACTTCTAAGTGATCAAATTTTCAAAACAAAAAACATATGATTTTGCATTATTTAGTATGGTTTCATCTTAACCGGCTTTTTTTTTTTCAAATATTTTGTGTATGTATGCACTTATGATTTTAAAACGTCGATTTTAATTGATTGATATTTGATTTTAAACGCCCAGTTGGTTTTTGAACACATCCTAAGTTCTCCTCCGATTTTGAACGCGCGCATAGTGTACGTCATAGGTTCTCAGTGTGGGCGATAGTGCTCCCTGTTAGGCATTTGAGACTTTCACGGGGGCAGTAAAAGACCCAGATAAAATTAGGGGGCGTTGAGATGGCACGGTGAGAAAGTGGGCAGGAAAAAAAAGGTTTAAAAAAGACAAAAAAACACGCTAATCACATACCAATAATTCTTTAATTTTTGTTATTGTAATCATTTTTACCATGTGTGAAAAATTTACATATTTCGGTAGTTTGGGAAGTGGATGAAAATTGAACCGACAGATTCCATTACATTCATATCTACATTAAATTGGATGATTTGAAATTTTTTTAAATTATATAATATTATTTTTTATTATATATTATCATCTTACGTGCATTATTATTAAGAATTCATAACTGTGTGGCCCGCTGTGATACCTCACATTGTCCTATGTGGCCCTTGACCTGAAAAGTGTGACGACCGCTGCTCTAGAGCTATTCATTAGTTTAAAAACAAAAGCAACACATATTAACCCTATGTACCTCGTAAATGCAATAAAAAGTACAAATTACTGGCGCAAATTACGTAATTTGATTGATGCTTGTATTTTTCTCCATTTTACTAATGAAATGTTCAATATTTTCTCTAGCATATTCAAGTATGACTGGAAACCCATCGGTAACGCTTCCGAGTCGCGGCATAGTCTGGCTCCTCTGGCGCGGGGCGAGGGGGACACGTCCTGCATGAGCCCTGTGGTGCCGGCGCCCCCCCCGCGGGGCCGGGCTGCCACGCCACGGGGGCAGGTGGGCCCCACCTACATGGGCATCAGCATGCCTCGCTGCCTCATGGACATCTTCCCATCGCGCGGGCAGCACCACCCCCCGCCTGCCGCTTCCCAGAACTACATGACGGCAGATGACTCACTGGCTGCCGATTGCGACCATGGTGAATTATGCTTTTATTTTATTTAGTTTTTTCTTATTAAATTTTTCTTTATTCATTGCTTTAATGGTTACATAATTTGTGGGTTTTTCGACCACCAGGATAGGCACATACCCGTGTTATTTGATTGAATACAAACTGTGTATGTAATTCTATTAACGTTTTATTTTTATTTATGTAAAGAATATAATTATAAAATAAAAATGATTATTCCAACAGTTCAACATGACATGGGCACAAAGAAGAATGACGATTCAAACTTCAACAGCAGTTTTTCAGACCTGTCCATAGGGGGGAACGGTATGAAGTCATCTAGCCGAATGACTCGGGGCAGATCAAGAGACCGCTTCTCCAAACACGACCAGCTCTCCTGCCTCTGTTGTTCCCGTCTCAGGCCGGTGCCCGACGCCAAGAAGACTTCCGACCTGAGAGAAGCTTTCTTCGCCGCGATGGACAGTCCTAAGCCTTCAGGCAGTGGGAGCGGCACTCTAGGAAAGTCCCCGGGGCCCACCAGCACCTCTCTGGAGCCGTCTGTGTCGTGCGGCAGTCCCACTAGCCTGGACTCGAACCTATCGCGCATGTCGGACGGGAACCCCAACGTGGCCGGGGAGATCCTGAAGCACGCCGAGCGCATGGGAAACCCCATCTGGCACAAGCAGTCCCGCCAGGTGCTGCTCGGCCTCAAGCAGAAGTACCCCGAAGTATTCCAGAATGTGTGTCTCTACTCGGAGATCTGCAAGCTCGTGTCCCAGAGTACGTACCGCCTAAGTGCGCGAAGGTTTCTGCAAGAACTGTTCCTCGACCTGAACTTCGATGTGTTCTACCAGGAGCCACAGCAGATTATACAGAATAAGATGGCCGAGCTGGTAGGCGCGCGATAGTCACCGTTCTACCTAATTTATGTATAGTATATACAGTTGAAACTATTTATTGTGAATGAGGTTTCATTTTGCATAATGGTTTTTCATCATACATATTTGTAAAATACTGGAACTCTTAACTCTAACTTTCTAGAAAAGCTTCTATAATTGTGAATTATCACTATAAAATGTAAATATAAGTGTCGCTTATTGAATATGATTTCTGAAATTAAATCATTGTCTTCTCTGTCAAGTATTGACATTAAATGAAATCACAAAAATGCATATACATACATACATATGTATATGCTTGTATGAAGGTGTAAATATCTCCTACCCTAAGTTAAGTGAACATTAACATATTTGTGTAACTTTATTTCCGTGTACCGTGAACATTACATAATACACTTGTGTAACTTTATTTCTCAAACATATTACATAACACACTTGTGTAACATTATTTTCGAGTACCGTGAACATTACATAATGCATTTGTGTAACTTTATTTTTGAGTACCGTGAACATTACATAACAAGCTTGTGTAACTTTATTTCCGTGTACCGTGAACATTACATAACACACTTGTGTAAGTGTAAGTTCCGTGTATGCGTGCTATAACACAACACTTCTGTAAGAGTATTACTTGTCCGCATAATACAAGTACCATTGTCCTAATTCAATGCTTATTTATTATCTAACATAAATATTTGTACGTGAATCTTCTATTTGTACTTGAGGCTGTACCTTTATTATAATAATATATGTAGCTTAAAAATATCTATTTCATCATTATTGGAGGTATTTTCACCCCCTAATGTACAGAAAGCGTATTATAAAATTTGATAAATAAAAAATAAAAATAAAATGAATATATATTATATCTTGCCTTTAGTATGTTATGTAGATTTTTTATACATTAATAAAATATTAAATATTTACCTTTACACCATTCGGTATTCTCTTACAGGTAAAGAGGCACCCCTTTTAAATATTATTCATTAACATTATGTTCAGAATATTTTTTGTACCAAACCTGTTTTCAACTAACGAGAGTTCCTGTTGCATTTGTTTTAAGTCCTACAATTAGTTACAACATTATCAATGCACCCTTTGTAAGAAACAGTTCTTAAGTTAATTTATCTCTTTTATGTATGTACATTAAACATCAAACATTTAATTGTAGTTCAATAAACATTTATTTGTAAAATATCCCCCAAATTAGATTTGGGCATCTATTACTCAAGAGTTTTTCTTCAAAACAAGCGTGCAACTTTTTGGTAAAACAGCCCTACTGGGTGGAAAATCCTTTGTATATTTTCACAAATACTATGAACAATACTGGGATCTCAGCTACAAAATATAAAAATTGAAACACTTTCATTAATATTGTCATATCGTCGTTGCGCCGGTTATGTATAAAAATCATTGAGGTCATTAAAATTGAAAGCATGTTTGAATTTTTTTAATTTACTTAAAGAAATTTTTTTTACAATGCAAATGAAAATTAAATTATCATATTGTATACATATACATAAAGGAAATACTGATCTGTAATAGTTATTACGCAAAAAATAATATTTTCAACATGGTGTCACTTAACAGCACTGAATAGAATATAATACACACCTTCAAATGGAAATGCTGTCCATGAATGGAAACCAATGGGAGCCTCAGCACGGGTAAAGCACCCAGTGAGGCCCACATTATCAAATAATGTTTAAAAATATGTAAAACAACAAAAATAAAAATGCACTAAGGTACTACATATTAAAAAAGGTACTAAGTCAATGTTGCCGTTGATTTTTTTTTTCTACTTTAGCTCTCCACACATGAAAATAAGGCCCTGAGGAAAATAATTCCCCCATGTCATCTGGGATGCTGTGTGGAGGGTCTTTTTAGGAAATCGCATGTTTTGGGAAGGAAAAAGGTATGAAGGGTGGGTTGGAATCTGGGGGTTGGTGTGTCCAAGGGTGATGGACGTATGAATATGTCCTGCTGGAGAGGTCAAAATGTCTCCCTCAACTAGTTTCTCCCGATCCGTCATGCCACTCAGTTGGTAGGCAGACGCATATGCCGTGATGATACAAACATCCCCATGAACCCAGGCACCCCTGAAAAGTCACCAAACGTAGAGAACCACTTGGGGTGACCTATGGCAAAAGTGTTGGTTATCTACTAAATGGTTCCCGGGGCGGCGGTACCCACACCCGCCTCCCAAATTTGTTCCTTTTGACTATCGAGACAGCCAGTCAATATTGCTAACTCTCCTGTCTCTTACACTTTCTTACATCGTATTTACCATGCCATTTGATTTTAAATTTGTACCAAGAGACTTTGAATTTGAAATGTAAAGATTGGTTCGACTTTTGAATCACAAAACATGCCCACATCGCATTTCTCGTGTTCTCCTTTATTCTATGTTATAACAGACATTTCTGGCGTAACGACGATATAAGTAATCTTTATAAATTAGATTCATGCTTTCAATAGAACTTAATATGTATGTTAGTGTTGCAATAGTGGAGCACCTAGTAGCTGATGACATTGCCAGTTCCATGTTGTTGCATCTCTGCAGTTCGCAGTTCTCGAACATGGGACATTTTGAGCAATCTATCCACTGCACTGTTGAGTCGTCAGTTGCTGTTGTCTTACTGGCCCAATGTTGAATACTGCTTTGTTCACTTTGTGGTAATTGGTGGCTGAGGTTTCTGTGTTGCTATTACTTATTATTTATTACACACATTGTTTTTGGAAAAATTTCATCAATTATTATATTCTTATTGAAATGCAAAATTCAGCTTTATTTAACTTACAACTAGTATTACATAATATAAGGTTATTTTTACCTTACTTCTAATGCAATAGGTAAGTAGTGGATTTCAAAAAGTATGTTTTTGCAATCCATCTTTGCAGCTTAGATATTAAATTATGAGTTTTTACTTAAAACCTTGCCAGATCTGCATTCACTAACTTTACTAAACTGTGTTCATTTTGGCAGCATTAGGAAAATATGTCTAATTTGATTTAAATATTATGTAATTATAAATATTTTGCTAAATCTATATTTATAGTAATCCACTTCATCTAAATTATGTATTGTAATTTGATATTAATTCATGATCAGTCTATTTGAAATGTGAAAGTAATTTAACTTAGGTGGCATTCCGGAACACAATGGATCTTTGGATTAATGGTGAAATATGTTATCTATGGAACAGTCCAATTTTAATCCAGGAATGTTCCTTGTGACTCCTGATGGTCAAAACTAAAAATACAACTAAACATAGCCAAATTCAATGTACTATTCACAATCCTTGTTTCTGGAGTTCGTTAGTTACAGACAGTTACATGTCACATAATATCTGTTTGCATATTCAATATATCTTTCCTTCGAATATTATGTTAAATAATATCTGTTTATATATCATCACAATGAGATCAAATAAATAGTCGCCATTGCAGTATACTGACATTAGTAATAAATCATTAATGTTCAAGATTGGTATTGTAAAGTGAGATGGGATCTTCTTCCACAGAGATACCGATAAGTATCCGATACTCGATAATTCAAGTATCTTGGTGACGGCCGCCATACATCACCTCGGAGTTTCGTATACGGGTTGTCAATCAATGTTCAGACTTACATGGTGTTACACAGATGTTTTGTAACAATGCATGTGCTTTAAATTAATGCTAGAAACAAAACAGCCAACAAAGAAAGAGGTAAAAATTACAGCTACAGCAACTGTTTGGTTGTGAGTGAGGTCATGAAAGCATTCTAATTTTGACGTTTTGAGAATTTAATGATTGGTTCTCATGGTTTCAGTCGCAATTTGTACGAACTGTGTGCGACTACTTGTTTGCGAAATGAGTATCGGATACAAAGAAGAAGGGCCTTAGAGTCAACGCACAGTTATAAGATCCTCAGGTACAGGATGGTTCATATTAACCTCGCATAAACAATGAGTAAAGTCATAGCCAACCTAACATAGAACGGTTGTGATAATGCACTATTGGAATTAGGTGTATGTTATTCATTAGGTATTGCTCGAGGCATGGTAAATAGGATTCCTGCCTTCCATTCCATAATTCCTTATTTTATTAAGAAACCTAATGTACATTTCAATTGCGTATCTTGCGATTCTGTTAAAATGCGTCTCCTGTCTTCTGTTTTCCATTTAAAAATTAGCTGTCCCACAACCTTCCATAAATGACATAATATAGAAAAGGGAACACAGGTATTCAAATATATTTTTGAAACCTTGCTAATTTTTTTTATTGCATGCACATATTTATGTATATATATTTTATTGGAGAAAATAAATTTCTTTAGAAATTCCTCATTTGTTGAAAGTGACAACATTGGTTTTTATAAGCTTAAAACATTTCCATCTCTTTTTGTAGGAATTACTGTCTATTTTTTCTGTTTTTAATCTTTTTTTGATATCGCAGATAAGCAAGTCACATCCAATAACTTCTCAAGAGATTTTTAAATCAGGTATAAGTTTTTTAAATGCTCCATCACATTTAGTAATTACTTCTTTGATCTGTCAGAAGTTTTACCACGTTATGCCCAAGTTTGAACATATATGTAAATAATTAACGAAAAAATGTAACTTAGTGAACAACTAAAATGTACATATAACCGCTTCATCTAGCCGATATGGTTAATCGACAATCACACCCTTACATGTGGGATAAAGACAATAGCTCCATTAATAGGGATCTTATAATCGTGCGTTTACTCTACCTCTTCTCATGTTTTGTGATGTGTAGCTTTTGTTCTTCGAGAAAGGTAAATAGCAGACATAGAGCTTAAAAATAGCAGTAAAATACTTGCACTAGATCCTATACAATGGTTCGATTTAACTGCCTCATACTGTGCTACCTCGGAGTTCCTAACTCCCAGTGTTGTCTTTACCGGTATGGATTTGTCTACCAAACAGAAATACGTCTAGTTTTTGCACTGTTAATTCATGGGGGAATTCCATTGTATTAAAATTGACATTAAAAAACTTTTTCACTTTGTTCCACTTATTTATTTTTACCAGGACCGGTTTCATCCTAGTACGGACATTTTCAGACTGGTAGTTGAAACTCTTCACTGAAGAGATACGTACGGACAGAAGAGATATGTACGGACATTTTCAGACTGGTAGTTGAAACTCTTCACTGAAGAGATTCAACTACCAGTCTGAAAATGTCCGTAGTAGGATGAAACCGGTCCTGGTAAAAATAAATAAGTGGAACAAAGTGAAAAAGTTTTTTAATTTCAATTCTAAACAGAAATACAATTAAGAACTGAGGTATTCCTAATAAAATTATATTTATGGGTGGAGTTGATTTCTTTAGCAGTTGTATGATTCTAGGACCAATACATTGTGAACTTTTTTTTCAAAAATTAAATTTGGTGTTCAACACGTCGTAGGTATTTTTTGTTAACTATTCACGATATTAATAAGTATAGCGTATAAAAATTATAAAGAAAGATGTGTGTGTATAATAAAGCCCTTTTTAGTATACATACATTGTGAGATATAAGTTTACTTCAGGAATTTCACTTTCCTTTAATTTATATTTTATTTAGCAATTTAATTCAACTTGTGCACCGTTTATGGAGGTGTTCTCGGCCCGGCTTGTATGGTTGAATCATTCCATTTCAATAAATCTTTTTAACCCTTAGTGGGCCGGCAGGAAACTTCAATAAATAAAAATATTTTTTTTGTTAAATCCAACATGTAGACAATACCATACTTGATAAAGTGACTTTTTTTGTCTTTAGCTAACTCATTAATTATCCAAAAGCAAAATGAATGTATATGATACTGTAATGTACCGTGCGTGGGCAGGGCTCCAGCCTCTAGGGGTTAAGGAGGACCCTGTGTAACTAGTTAAATGAATTTTTGAGATGTTTAAGAAAGTGAGCAAGCATTGGGAATTGTTAGTAGATGCAGTAATTAAATACCCCTTACTAATAAACGTGTTTTTTAAATCTGGTATATACGCAACAGATTAACCACCATTTATGATACATAAATCGTTGTGTAAAATTTAAAACATGTTTATTAGTAAGGCCCAAGTAACTTAAACCGGTACATATTAATAATAACCGGTATTTCTCTTTCGTGAATTTTACACAGGGTTTTCTTAGATCAAATCTATCAACTTCCTTGTTTGCTTGATCTTTATTAGAGGTGTTTCCTAGTTTACAAACCTGTATCATTGTTGCAGCCATCACAAATGAGTAGGTTCACGCAATATGAAATGGTGGGTTCAACATGGCAGATATATAACACAGTTAGCTCATTTACCTGCACATTCAGAACTCTAATCTTGTTGATTAGCTACTGTGCCCAGTTCAGTGCTTATAATTTGGGAATCCTTAACCACTCGAGTGATAGCTACCCAAATTTGGTTAGGTGGTTTTTATGAATTATAAATTTAATGACTTTTAATTTTTTTTTATAATTCTTAAAAATAAAAATCCTTGGCTTTTCCCGCAGTAAGCAGCTCATGTGTTTCGGTATTAATATTTGGAGATATATTATATTGCCGAATCGAAAAATGAACACCCGAAATCTCTATCGTTAGGGGATTAAAAGAATGCTAGATATTGGAAAATCCCTTTCTGTGAATTGAATCAGTAATACATATATGTATTATTTACATACAGACTGTTCTCAACAACTCAACCTTTCTCATGGACCTTGGGTTCAGAGTTTCCTAAATATATTTTTCCTTTCACATGTAGATACACGCCGTATTACTAGTTTATGGCACCGTTGTGACTCAATGTGCCTCAAAATATTACATACAGGGAAATCAAAAAATGAGGCACCTCATGTCTGACTTTCAATTCGTCCCACTTTCCCTGAGCAGGTTCAACCGGATCTGATTGGGTTTAAGAACTATGTTTCTCATCCCTAGTTTCTTATATTTTCCATTACTCTTGTTTTCAACTACCTATCTAGTAAATATAATTTTAATTACAAATTGCAGTTTTGACCATTGTAAACTTCTTATCTCCATTTTATTTTAGTAATCAATCGCATGTATATTTTTATTGTGTAAACTACCCGGTAGTATGAAATTAGTATTTTACGGCTATAAAACAGTTAAAATTAAATATATTTATTAAAAAAATATATTATGATTATTGTTGATATTGCAAACAAACTGTCTCTAACACTTTTTTGGCTTAGCAGAATCGGTTCAATATAAATATGTAATAAGCAAATCCCTATACAATTACCTAGTAAATAAGAATAAAGATGATTCACAATAAGAAGGTAAAATAAGACAATCAAACATTTAGCACATGCAATACATGAATATATGTTGTGGTACTTGTATTGTATATGCTGTCAGACATGTCAAGAAGATGTGACGCTTGGCGGGTATAGACTTCTTATTGTGAAACATCTCCACATTGGTTTGGCTGGCATGTGGGCTGATATTCAACCACAACTACATGTGACATGATACTCTCCTAAAACATATATTATACATATGTACTAATACTAACCAGTAGTGTTCAGGCCGCAGCGTCCCCATCAAATAATATTATATTATGTATGTATACATATTTCCACTACTTTAAGACAAATGTTTACAGTGTCTTGTAGTATCAAAATAAACCTCGTTATATTAAAATTCAAATGTATATTTGGACTTGGTATGTTTTTGACTGCCTGACATTTTATTACTTTATCAATCAATTACCTTCCAAGATTCCCTTTTTATATAAACTATACATTTTACATAATATGGTAATTTGTGAGCATTAGAATACACAATTTGTCATTATTAGATATGATCTATTTGGTTGTCTAATGACCTTAATTAAAAG
The DNA here is from genome assembly GCA_917563855.2 of Limnephilus lunatus. Classification (NCBI taxonomy): domain Eukaryota; kingdom Metazoa; phylum Arthropoda; class Insecta; order Trichoptera; family Limnephilidae; genus Limnephilus; species Limnephilus lunatus. The sequence goes on along the minus strand of OU830597.1, from coordinate 78,883,149 downwards.
CTGTTTGCTCTAACCACTGGAGTGTTTTTAGTCACAGTTTGACCAATTTGCAAACACTTTCTGGCCAAAATGCGGCCAATTTGAAGAAATATTTTAAAACAAAGCAATTATTTCAAAAGTTCCCGCTCGTTGGAATCTTTGATTAATCACCAAGATAACTTAGGAGTTTCAAACTTTAACTAGAGATTTCTTGCCATCTCTTCTGAATTATTTGTTATTGACATTCCGTGAACCGAAATGATTGAAATTTTCTTACAAATCATTGATCATGTGTTTACATATTAAAAAATGCACCTTCGAATTTAAATGTAGATATTTGATTATCAGCTAGGCCATAGACAACACACAGAAATCATAATATTTAATATTGCTCCAAATAGGTACCACGAATAGCAATTTTAAAGTAATTTTTAAACGACTTCAAAAAGGAGGAGGTTCTCAATTCGACGTTTTTTTTTTATGTTTGTTACCTCAGAACTTTCGATTGGGTGTACCGATATTGATGATTCTTTTTTTATTTGAAAGCTGGTGCTTCCCGTGTGGTCCCATTTTAATTTGGTTCATTTCTGACAATGGCATCCAGAAAAAACCATATAAGTCTTAAATTTGCAATAAGTATGTGCGCGACAAATGGGACACCTACCTTGGCTGACACCGACTCCAAAAATAACAATCGTACCTACGTATTGATGAGTAGAAAAGTAAGTTGATTATTAAGTTGTAGAAGAACACGAAATAATTTTTTTACTTTTTAGTTTTTTTACAGTTGTATTAATAATTACGTAGAATATGCGCGATTATAAATTAAAACATTTTTTAATATTTTTTTTTGAATCCTAAAATGTGAAATAAACGGTCAAGTATAGGTGTGTTTAATGGCTCTCTGACATTGTGTGCAAATTATGTCTCCAAATTAAGGGGATTTTGACGAAGATTGGAATAATATTTTGGGGGAGAGAGGAATGAGGTAACTAGCGACTGGGAAGCACAAAGCAGGGAAAGTGAAAAGTGAATGGGGAGGGGGAGGGGGGTTCGTGGGATAAGTGGAAGAGGGGAGGGGTGAAGCCAGGGAGGTGGAGGGGACTCGTGAGGAGAACGGGGATGAATGGGAAAGAAGAAGATTCAATTTCTTTATTTCAGTGGCATTACAACGCTTGCAGGGAACTCATTAGTTTGAAATAATAAAGTTACATAAAATATATAGTTTAGTAGGCAGGCATTTAAATACAAACAATAAATTATAATTCTTATGATTTCAGAGGAAATTTTAGTTTTGATTTATTAAATAAGAAAAATTTAGAAACATGGATGTGAGGTCGGTCTACTGTTGACACAAAAGTTGACCATAAATAGTAATAGTTTTATCGCAGTTTTCTTTCTATTTTTCCTATGGCACTTGTTGAAAGTTGACCATTTTTCAAGGTGTCCAGGGATAAAGTGTACTAATTTCGGGAGGTGATTCTATATATATATAAGAGATGAATAATCTTTTTCGAAAATCCAACATTTTAAGGTAGTTTCGGGTAAAAAAAGTTGAATTGTTTGGATGGAAAAATATATCTAACATGTGTTATGTAAAATCGCCTCCTGAAGTTAGTGTACTTACCCCCGGATATCCTGTATACATTGCTACTTTTCAAGTGGACCTGATAGATGTAGCTTTTACTATTCTATTATCCCAATAATGGTTTATATTTCATTACTATTATTTTCCATCACTTTTTATTGGAATTTCCGACCGTAGTTGCTAGGCTATGATACCCTATGAATTTTTTTTTTTAAATCACAAAGGCGGTGTGAGTACTGATGTGTATTATTATTTGAATTTCCCGCCCTAATTCCTAGAGTATTTTTCACCACTCAATTTCCAGTAATTTGGTAAATACTCTAGCCGGTTTACCTATTGTATGACGACCTCTGTGGTTGTGGGGTAAAGCTCTCGACTAGCAATCCAGAGGTCGAGGGTTTAAATCCCGGTGTGCACAAATAAATTTTATTTGATTAAATTGTGTTATTTCACATTTTTTTTTATTTTATATAATATATGGCATATTTGCTGCACATTCTAGAGTAGAAGATGCTCTCAGTATCGCCCCGGTGTAAGACCACCATTCAGAATTGAAACGTTGCTTTAAATAGCTTTAGCCATATTCGGTGAGCAGATCTGAATAGCCAGGTACTCCCCCACTTTCCTCTTCCCCATCTCCTTCCCCTCCTCACTACCTTCAGCCTTGCAACATACTCTTCCAATTGGGGATGCCGTAGTCTCACTGGCTCCAGACATATGCAGTTGGGTCTGTTGTGCGGAATTCACATAAAATAATAAAAAATGTATACATACAATGGTTTTTGCTAAAATATAACGAAGTGTTTATTCGAGTGGTGTTTTCAATAAAATATTTATTAAAGTAATTAGCCATGTTACCTTCATTTATCTCTTTCGGGAAGTTTATCGTTCTTATGCCAACATTGTTTTGCACAGCAGTTTTGTGAAATTTCACTGCAAGTGCGGTTTATCATAGTACAATACATTTACCCATATACTTTAAAATATTTTCTATAGTAGGGTATGAACTTAAAATTATTAAACATTAACATTACTCCTACAATGGTGCCTACTTCATAATGCTTATGATTTAACCTACATTAAAATCGGTAACAAAAATAGAACAAGTCCTATCATACCGAATCTATATGGAAAGACATGGATCACAAAAACTGCATGGATTTGTATGAAAAACCGTACCGTGTGAAACTCATAGGAACACGATTCCGGTGGAGGTGCACCCTATAAAATATTTTACGCCTTTAGTTGTAGATTTGGTTTTCGCTCAGCGACTCAGTGAATGATGTAAAAAAATCAGTTTAGCTCTTAAAATTTGGATGCATGATATTTTGGAAAGAGGGTGGGAAATTTCCAAACCGAAGGCTTAAAAATTTCCGACCGCTTGATGCTGTAATTAATTACATAGCGATGCTCCAGTGGTTAACACAGTAGAATTTGGATATAACGGCTTACCGTTTTTAGCGACGACAATGTAAACACTCAAGTTAGGTTTTATAGACAAGGTACTAGGAAAACATATCCGTTTAGTTCAATTCCGTTTTAAATGACCAACTGTTTAAAGCGACCTATTTTAATGATAGTACAATCTAATCAAGATAGGTTAGAACGACGCGCAGTGTTTTGTTTACAAAACCTACCGCCATAATGATACCTCGCCGCCCTGTGCCTCGCCTACTCCTCGCGCCCGGCTACTCCTCCCACCTATCCTTATTAGCAAGCGTAAATCACAGTCAGTTATCATCTGCTGTGACTAGGTTAAAAGCTCGACACAATAAGTTCCATAAAGCGAAAGTGTTTTTCAATTAAAGAAAAAAGTGCCATGTTACGCCGTTTAGAAGTCGGTGAATCAAATGTAACCCTCATAAAGGGGTTCGGCGTGTCTCATGTAAAAACAAGCTTAAATTAACCGGCCGTTTTGTGCGTCATCCGGTTAGTACGACAAAGTATCGCCGGCCCCGTGAGGGTCATTATATCCAGATTCTACTGCATATATTTTATTATTACCTCTCCATTTTTCTGCAACAGTAGAAATCACCCACTGATACAGGATGCTCACTGCACTGACTGACTGCACTGTGATGACTTGGGAGACGGCCTCTGACTCCTTTCTTGAACATTATTATAATAATAAGGTAAATAAATGAAAGCAAGACTCCTAGGTATATAATAATATTATGCTCTTTATTTTAATAATTTATCTACAAATCATTCGTTTAAAATAAATTTTACGAAAAATCACAACACAAATTTATGTTAAAAATTTATTTCCTTAATTTTATGCTGTATGCAAATTAAATAGATTTAATTACAAAACCTACATTTCGATGGAATGCATTGAACATATTATTAATTGCACAAGGAATAGAGAATGTAAACTAACTACAAAACATATTGCTTAAAAAATTCTAACTTACAAAGATCATTAAAATATGGCGTATATTTGTTATTTTTTCGAATCAAAAAAATAAGCTCATTTTATAAAAAGCTTTTTACATATAGGCACTGGAGTACGATTGACAAAATAAATGCACATTTTCACATCACATTTCATAAATTTACTAAAATTATAAATAATATCGTAGAATAAATAAATGCTAGTCGTTGATCAGCCAGAAAAATAATTTTTCTCATGAATAAAGAATTGTAAAGTAGAGTGAAATGTTGAATTAAAAAGGGAAAGGTGGGCAAGCGTGTGTAGTAAATTAAAGACTTATTCAAAATATTTACGATGGTAGAGCTTATTTATATATATATATATATAGAATCACATTTACTAAACTAACTTAATCATAAAGAAATGTTGTGTGAAGTAGAACTTGAAACTTATATTCACAATGTGCAAATAAACATATTTTTTATGATATTATCACTTAAACATAGTACGGGACTCTGATAAGTACATATTAAAGTCAGTCAATAGGATTATTGTAATTACATATATTATAAAATATCATAAACTAATTGTAGTCAACATAATTTCTCAATTTGTACTCAGTATGCTAGCGTATGTGGCTCATACCACTGCTAATATGCAAAATAAAACTATTCTAGATAACTTTTATACAAACATTGTACAATACCGAAAAGTTTTGTTTTCATGAAAACACATCCAAACTAGTTAAAGCAACTTAACATAGTAATCTCTTTGGATTTATATTTATATTAAACAATTCTGAGCTAAACTATGTAGTAAGTTGAGTATATTAACAAATAATAACGAATTAGGTACACAATACAATATTTATCTCCAAGGAGAATATATCCAAGATCTTATATATATTATTATCCCATGCGGCAGTTATTTATTCTCTTAAAAAGTGCTGGAATAAAAAATAAGATATCCCACTTGACTTCTAATGTACTAGAACCTTTAGTAACGCCTCTCAATGGGCATTGTAATTAAAAACGACGACATTTACCAATATTCACAATAATGTTTCTGGAATTAAATAAAAGAAGAGTATTCAGTCTTCAGCCCTACTAAATATACGTAACTAAAGAGAAGAATGAAAGTCTATGAACAAAGTGCCTTCCACTTCACACTCGAGTCTCCGCATCATCCTCGGTAGTAGATTTCCTATAAATACAAAACAATATTATTTTTTGACAATTTTAATTCAATTTTGATTAAAACCAAGCTTATTATCAATTGGTATACAGATCTACTTTCTAATGTTAATTTTTTTTCTTCTATTTTATCCAAAAGTGACATAATTACTTAAGGACTGTGCCCGAGTATACTCGGGTGGTTATTATGTGTGAAAATTCCCATACCTGATATGATTCTGGCAAACTTTACCTGCAGAAAAGACCACTCCCGAATATACTCAGGTGAAAATAAATACGATTTAATGGTATGTGGAAGTGAGACAAAAGACAGCTGCGATGATTCAAACAAGGTACCTCCCAATCTTCGGGTGACATCAAGCAATGTTAGTACTAATGTAGTAAAAATGGTTTTTTTTTCCATTTTTTATAGATTATTAAATATAGTGAAACCCTCTTAAGTTCTCTCTTAAAACTTTTCGTGGCTAAAGAAGTTTGGTTTTTTCGGTCCTTCGGCTCTATATTGGGCCAATTTTTCCCACATATAAGGTTTTCCTGCTTAAGAAGTTTATTTTTTCCGGTCCCTTGGAAATTTTTTTAAGAGGGTTTCACTGTATATGTATAAATTAAACACCAACCCACTTGGATATCCTTTAACGCGCATCACATTAATAAATAATTTTATTTACCTCATCCCTGGTGTGAGTAGGTTCCAACATAATTTCCAGTCCACCAATGTAAGAGGAAAAGCAATCAAATAAAGGAGATTTTGTTTAGCAATTTGATTCATACAACTGCCACCATCTGGTAAACCATGAGTTAATAACAATGTTAATAAATAAAATAGTAATTAAGTCTAAATGTGAAAGAGCCTTATCCAAAATTCTTAAGTCAAAATTCCACAAAAAATATTAAAAGTAAGCCAATGGTTTATTTAAAACTTTAAAAAATATATATATTTCCGCCACCAAATTTAGAAAATCAGCCAATAACAATGTTAGCAAACTTTTGTTTACAACATCTTTTAATGTGATATGTGTACGAAATAATATATTTCGATCAGTTACATAATAATATAACAGAAGCAGTAACTCACTCGCTAGTTTCAGCCATGTTGGCCAGGGGAGCAATCATTTGTTGTGATATGCCTGCAAATAAAAACATCCATTCAAAATAAATTCAGAATAGAATTGAAAAATAATAATGGAGGGTTTGATTTATAACAAATTAAAACAAATGTGTTATATGATTGATACCTCACACCGTGAATAATATAAATAAAGTTATATTATTTTACCTGGTACACCCATATGACCATGGCCATTGATGGCTGGTGATTGATTCATGCCTCGTATACTGATATGATCTTCCTCAGCTGTAAAATGCAACAACAACAAAAAACTAAATATTAAGCGTACACAAACACAAAAGCTATTTTTTAATAATGCAGTGTAAAATTGTCTTACCTGTGTATGGGAATAAGTATTTATCGTGCGGATGATGATTCTTCTCTGAGGTTTCTGACATTCTATCGCCGAAGTCAGCAGAGCCAGATGCCATGGCGTAATGGTTGTCCACTTTTCTCTGGTAGTCGTTTTTGAGAAAACCCGCTATTCCAGAATCCCTGAAGTCCCTGGAGCCGTAGATGCCGTTCTCTCCGTTCATGAACTTGGTGGGGCTGTAGCTGTAGTTATCAGGGCCGGCGAGGTAGGTCTTGGGGCCGTAGGGCGGCGTTTGGCGGTAGTGGCTCGGCCGCATAGCGTACTCGGGCTCGGGCGGGTGCGCCATGTAGTGCGGCTCGTAGCCCATCTGCTGGTGCTGGTGCTTGTCCAGGTCTGTCTGGAGGCCGTACTTCATCTCGCCATAGTCATTTTCTACCCCATATCTAAAGAAAAATATAATGAAATTAACATGTACTACTACCGTATTTCATGAATAGCATAACATAAGAACAGCCTAATATAGTGACTAATGCTATAGAGGTGAGGGATAGATTCGCTTTGACTAATAAATAAAGGACTTGCCTGTTGTCAAGTGGCATGATAGTGTGCTCCACGCTGGCTGTGTATGTCTCGTGAATGTTCTCCAGGAGGGACGGTTTGACATTATGACCCCGGAGGTGGTAGGCCGTGTCGGAGGTCAGGTCAGGATTGGGGAGAGGGACGGGGGAGGGGGAGGCGAGCGGCAGCGGGAGGTGTGCCAGCATCTCGTTATCGGAGCCTGTCTCCTGGGACCAGCGCCCTATTTCACCTTCACCTGAGAAATATGAAAATTTCACCATCAATAAATTAATTTCTAACAGTTTAATTAGGAAGCAAACTAAAATAGGTATAGAAATGATTAAAAGATGCTTTACCATTTGGACCAGTGACCAGCCTTGATACCCCCGGAGCGCCAGAGCCCCAGGTGGGTCTACCCGAGGCTCTGGATGGTGGAGAGGTTTCCGTGATGTTGGGCAAGTAGCCTCCTCCCATGTCTCCTGCAAAATTTCACATGAAAGATGATTTGATATATCGCTAATAACTGGCATGCATTTATTTATCTCTTTCGAAATTTTCAACATTGTCACTAAGAACTTTCAGATTGTACTGATTGTAAGCTATTTTGGGCCAAGTGTTGCACATAACCGGTCAGTGGTTGAGTGGGCATAGCGCTTGGGTCCCACCCGAGCGTCGCGTGTTCGATTCCTCGGCTGGCTAAGTCCTCCATCACAACACAAGCGACATTTTCGGCTTTCTGTGGTGGTAGTAGGAGATTTTCAAACATTGTTGGGTTATTCGTAACCCGGGAATGTTTGTCTTTCTTTTAAAAAAAAAAAAAAAAAAATAAGCCTCTCCGTCAGTGGACTGCTGTCCCCGGCAATATCGATCTAGCGGTTCAGACCGCCTGGTAAATACCATCAAATGAATCCCTGGGATTCTGTGGTCTATTCTGGCTCTGGGAGGACTCTTGTTGTGAAAATGAAATATAAAAAACAAAAAAAATCTTTTGTCAAATATGAAAAATTTTTGTCTTTGAGTCGATTAAAGTGGCCTGCTAAGACCACTTGAGAAGAAATTTTAGGTATTAAAAGTTAAACCAACCATTGCGAGCTAATCTGATGGTTCCTCTCCTGTCCGAAGTGTCTTCATCATCACTGGAGTGGCTAGAAGCTAACTCTAGACTGCGCCCGGCACTTCCTTCAGATTCACTGTCGGAGTTACGGCGCTTACCAGGTGCCGCTTCCTCTGAAATTTTTTACAGAATGAATAACAAAATACATGGATTGAATGGAATTATGAATTGTTTTAACGGTGGGTTTTATAAAATCTTTTTATAGCGTTAATAATTCTCTTACCTTCTCTATGCCTGTGAAGTGAAGAATCAAACCCTCTGAGGTATGATGGCATATCGCTAGTGGAGTTGTAGTTGGATGTTGAAGTGCTAGTGTGACGCATATGACCATCACTCCTGAAAATTTCAAGATTACATAATTATTTTTCAATATTACACAATAAGTTAAAAAAATTATTACACTTGTCTGACGTGAGTATAAAATGGCAAAACCTGTAAGGACTAGAGCTAGTTTTTGTAGTGCTCCTTGATGTAGTGCTGGAAGCTGAGATTCCGATATTCCGTCTGGCCGTGACTCCTTCCAGACCACCGGTGTTATGATACGCAAGAGCAGACCTTTACAGTGAACAAAAAACATTGTAATATGAATTATGGTTAGAATAAAACAAACTAAATGTGTGTGTAAGATCAAAAATGATCCATATATTACCTGTTTCCGGGTGCAACGGGCTGTCCACTAGAGCTTGTCACCATTGAAGTATCAAGCAGTGGAACTTTCCTGCCCATACATCTCAAAAATGTCCTGCAACAATCAAATATGAAGAACTTCAAAGAAATTGTAATACAACAGTAAAAAAAAAATAATCAGTGAACGAGAAAACAATGTCAATTTCCTGTATATGAGTTATCATCATCAGCAGTACAAAAACCCTGAAGTCCAAACTGCTTCTAGGAAACGTCCCCACTTTCAGTTTCTTATACCTAAGGACATGGTGTTTGCTTTCACACCGTCCAAAGACCTATGCTTAGGGTTCCCAACACTCCTTCATCTTGTAGGCTTGTTATAGAGAAGTCTTTTTGGTGGAAACTATCTTTCATTCTACATATCCTCTATTTATCCATTTGTAGGCACTACACATTGTATAGCCATAAAAATACTCCGATAATAACTGGCAACACCAAGGCCCACGCACTGAGTCAGCTGTTCACATTTCGTTTTTTGCGAAATCATTCTCGTGAGTGACTTGGGTCTTGTTGGTTCGCAAAAGTATATTTCTTAGTATTCAGACTTGTTAAATTTAGTAAAACTAATCGGCATGTAATTAAAAGATAATGTACAGTTGTAAATATAACATCAATCCAGTTCACATAACCTCTTCTCATTTATTTATTAATATTGAGTCAAATAAGGGACGGATCGGCCACCTTGGTAAGTACAGCTGGACAGGCCACATTAATCTTGTATCACTTATACATTAATAGAATAAGGTGCTCCAAAAGCCATTATGCCCACATGATGCATAGGTGGAACTTTAGAGTCGGCGATGTGTGAACGCGATGCAGACCAGCAAACATGAGGTCAACGAATGCCCGCTCCATTAATTATCCGGCGGGATTGTTGATTAAGTCCACACTCCTGAGACCCTAGGCTGACTCACAGACCTAGATGTTATCTTCTGACCTCCTCCCCCGTATATGAAAGGAGAAGAAGAACAGTATCAATTAGAATACAGAAATACTGACCTGTTGAGGTTCTCCCTGACGCGCACGTTGAATACGCAGTAGCCCAGCAGCAGCGCGAGTGCGTGCGCCGGGAGGGCCACGGCCAGCAGGAGGGAGAGCAGTGCGGGGGGAGGAGAGGCGCCCCCTTGACCGGCCAGCAGCAGGCAGCAGGCGCCTCCCACTCCCAGCAGCGGGGCTGCTACCACCGAGACACATACCACACTCCTGCAATAAATATAATATTATGATATGATAGATTTCCCAACGGTTCTTCTGTTGGAAGCTCTTCCGGTAGGACGAGTTTTCGTGCAAAACATCCCACTGGCAGATTTACTTGCAGGATATATCCTATTTAAAACACTGACTACAATGCCAAATATTTTGCATGTATTTATAGTTATTACCAGAGGCGGCTCTAGGGCTCCAGGTATGGGAGGTCATTTGAAAAAAAAAAGTGAAATTTCCTTTTTTCGATATTGTGAAAAATGCCGACATATTATTATCTATATCAATTTGAAGATAGCTAGGGTCATGAACCCGCAACTCAAATTACATGGGTATTATTTATAAATTGCAAAATCACTAAATAATTCATGTACTTGCTGGCACATCATTTTAAAGAGGGCACTTTTCAATATAGTTATGCACACCGATAGTATGTATCTAAGTATGTATACAAAATATAAAAACAAAATTAGGTAGATTAGAAAAAATAGAAATATCAAAAATTTAAAAACAAAAATTGACTTTGAAACACACGTCCGCGGTCCCCTTTTACACCTAAAATGTCCAAAGATATTGGATGAGAAAAGACATTTATCAATTTTATTTAAATTTAGACTTGCGTTTCAATTTGACGATGTTTTTGTTTTGCATTTTTCAGCTACCTAACAAAAACAGATTTATTATAAAATTATATTAGATATTTTTTATCTATCTAAAGCAAAGGTCCCTTTCAAATGATTTACCTGTAACTAGATAATTAAATGTATAGAATCTGCTGTCACTTAGATTAGGAACCTAAAAAACAAACATTGTTTTAAATCAAGCTGTTTTCTATGTCCGTTGAAAAGTGATCATAATATAATAATTAATAATATTTGAAAAGATCTACTTCTCGATGTGCCACCAAACTAAATTTGAAACGTCGTCGATAACAACGTAAATAATTATTATTCAAAATCTTTCTCGTACTGTCCAAATACAATGGACGAGGCATGCGTGCAAAATGCAAAACCGACCTATGTTGTATCGCTATCTCTTTCAAAAACGAATAAGATTCATAATGCTGTCTCCCTTCCACGACATTCGGTCATGTCCAAAACGTCGCTAGGGTTTCTGTGGTACCTATACGCGGGAATTTTTACTCCAAGATAAAAACATAGTGCCATCGCGTTTATTGTATGGCGCGCATAGAGACAGAAGATATCCTATAGCGGGGGAAAGTCAAAAATTGACCCAGGGATCTAAATATTGTGAGAATTGGAGCTTCCATTTGACACGATAGATGTCACTGCTCGTCACCCGGCGAGTTGTCGCCGCTAACTGCTATTATTTTGCGGTTCATTTCAAGTAAAGAATTCGATGCGTTGAGCGGTTTATTCCGTAAAAAAATATTATTATTATGTCTTATAATTTTGGGGGGTCAAACACCCATTGTCCTAAGGAGAGAGCCGCCACTGGTTATCACCAAAATGTTGGCGATTTCACATTGAAACATGTTGCGGAGGTATCGTGCCGACTAAAGATGTGTGAACCTGTTTTCTATGAAGTATGAAAAAGAAGAAAAAATGCTTTTTATTTTCGTTCAAATTGGAATAACGGAGCTAAAAACAAAAATTGCATCCTTCCGGAAGTACTCGAAGTCCCGATAGAAGGAATAAAGGCATTTATCATTAAGTGTTAACCTTTACAATGCTTTCCGTTTCAACGTAATGCATCCCATAATGTGGCATGTTTTGATACAATGGAAACGTATTTTAGTGAAAATTTATGGAACACGTATGCAACATCGGAATACGGGGATAACCTACAAAGGATCACACAACAATTCAGTCAGTATTTTGCTTGAGGAATATTTATTCACATGTATTTTTGTACAAACCTCAAGTTTCCAAATCCCAGGATGTGGTCTCTGAGGGTGAAGGCAGCACGCACGGCAGAAGCGAGGAGGACGGCACACAGGAGGGCCAGAGTACCGGCTGGGACCACCACCCACCAGACCAGACCTTCGTGCCAGGAGATCCAGCAGCTGAACAACAATAACATACAAATAATTTAACCAAACCACTACAACTGCCTTGGACAATGGACTCCCTAAAAGAGGGACCGCAACCAGTGGAGAATATTTGTTGAGGTCAAATCCCAGCCCAAGATGTAGCGCCGCGATGATGACTATTCTATATCATTCACACATTCATAACGCCTTTTCTTTTGACGAAGATTTATGATTATTATTGAAAATAGAAATAGTGGTAACAAAATACAAATAGGAATAATGCAAAGTAAAACTAATAATAACATAACAAATGTAATAATTATTCGTCTTCTTTGTTTTTATTTTTCTTCAGTTTTTTTTTTTTAATAGTTCCACACAGGCGGCCCTGAGGAAAAATTTCTTCAGGGCACATGTCATTTTTGGGGTTGCTGTGTGGAGGGTCTTTTTAAGGAAAGGAAGAGAGGAAGTTCTGGGAAGGAAAAAGATTTGAGGGATGGTTAGGAATCTGGGGGTCAACGTGTCCAGGAGTAACGAATCCATCCCTCCCACTGCGGCGCAAGGCGATGGATCGAGAGAGTCCGGCTGGAGAGGTCCAGTTAGGACTCCCTCAACCAATCTCTTCCGATCCAGCACGCCGCGCAGCAGGTGGGCAAGATCTAGACGAACCTCACCCCATGAACTCGGGCACCCCTGATAAGTCACCAAAATATGACCTATAGCAGGGGTTGATTATCCAATGGTTCCCGGCGTGGCGGTACAAATACCCGCCTCCCAAATTGGACAATTCAAAGATCTAAAAATAAAATAAAAGCCCCGAAAAAGTAAAATAAATAAATCTATTTTGTCATATAACCCCGTATGCAAGTATTAAAAAATATATATCAGTGTGCTTACAATAGTGCGTTTCCGTACTGGTGTTGTCTGACTCCCGCAGCCAGCGCCAAGACGATGGCTGGAATCCCATAGGAGGCGGCGAGCTGAGCGCCGGCGGGCCCGTGGTTCACGTCCCGCAGCTCCCGGACCATGCGCCGCACTTGCCAAGCATCGCACGCCTGCCACGTCGCACAGCACAACCACCAGTAGTGCAGGGACATGGCTAGCAACTTGCACGCCACCTGTGAAAGACGTTCAATAAGACCCGGTAGGTTTAAAGGTTCCAGTTAAATACCGATTCTAAGTCCGTTTCAGCTTTTGAACAATTTGTGATTAGCAGAAGAGGACAACTATCATGTTGTTAAGCTTGTCAGCTTATTACAATTAGATAGAAAGCTGAAACACACCTAGAATCGGCGTTTAACGAGAACCTTTCAAATCTCAAAAAAACAATATGACGCTTAATGTCTGTTCGATGACAATGTTACATATGAACTATGTCCAGGTTATGAATAACCTGACAATATTGGAAAAAAAATCCTACTACCATCATTATAAGTGGAAAATGTTGCTTTTGCAATGATGGAGGATGCTAGCAGAGGATTTGAACCTGTGACGCCTGGGTGGGAACCGGACGCACTTTTCTACTCAGCTACCAACAGGTTTGATTGTGATGAAAATAATAATTATAACAGCTATACATGCTAGTGCAGGTCGGCATTTGACGATGAGAGGTTAGTTCAACGGCTCCATATCCATAGGCCACGGGTTTGAAACCCGGCGTGTGCTAATAAATTTTTTTCAACTAACACATGTAAAATAATATACAGAAGATTTGCGCCACATTCCTAAGTAGATATTCTTAGTATCGCCCTTGTGAAAGACCACCAATCAGAATCGAAACATTTCTTGAAATGATAACAGCCATGTGTGGTGACCAGATCTGAACGACCGGGTACTTCTCACCTTCGCAGTCCCAATCTCCTCCTAACCCCAGTTTGTCAGTCTCACAATATTCTCCTAAGTAGGGATTACATAATGTTGTGACGTTATCACATAAAAAAGTAGTACAACTGGTTGCTCAAATGACTGGATTTAAAAAATTAAATTAAATTGTTTCACATGTAAAAGTTAACCCTTGTCGAACAGACGCTGAAAAGTATACGTATGCAATTATCTAAAAAGTAAGTTCACAGTTATACGGTTACCTCATTCTGAACCAGTGAAGATCGACTCTTGAGTGCTATGAAGTACAGGAGCTCCGCCATGAAGACGGAGAACACGAGATTCTTGTGGATAGTATTGGATATGGTGGGAGGACCTCCCCGGACTATCATCAGGGCAATCAGCACCACCAGCAGGATGGGCAGAGAGATGCAAAATGCTGAGTATGATGAAACGTCTTCCAACAGCGATGGCTCTGGTATGTACTAAAAAGTAATTGTGGGATTATAAATGAGCAAAATATTAATTTTAATAATTTGATTTCATATCCACAACAAGTGTTTATTTCAGACCGTCCAAAATAATAATATTTGGATGATTTGTATAGCGCCATTTTTGATAAAAATCACCTCAAGGGCTCTGAACAAATACATAATATATTTGTAAAATGCTCTATCTTTGGACTACACAAACTATTATAACAAATTATGGCTATCAGATTGCATCCATCGGTTCATCGATTACTAATACAAAACTATTTGTTCAATGCTATTTGGACCAATGAACGTGGTGTAAATATATAATTATTTAGTTAATAAAAATGTTTTGTTTTCTTACTTCCAAATCAATGATGTCGATAAGAACAGTGAATGTGGAAAGGTGATTGCATGTACAGTTCACATAGAGAGGCGTTCCTGAAGACTCGTCCCATTCATAATCTACCTCTGTCTGACATCCCACACGTGACCATTCTCCAGGCCTGAAACAACAAGCAACTTTAACATTTAGAAATTGTCATATTGTTGTTTTGAAATAAGCAGTACCAGAAATATTGTCGGTACTTACCCTCTGACTGTTGACCAATGCACACACTGTGGATTCATCCTCGTGTTAAATCTCTCTGGTTCTATGTTCAACCACATCTGCAATCGAATTGGCGTAGGTAGATTTATTCCAGTGAGAGATTTATAAACCAGCTTTTTATTTCTTGACGCCTCTCCATTAGTTTGATCCATATTACTTCCTTCAGCTGTGAGTGCCAGGGCGATTGGTTCATTTCTTTCATGCTCAAAGGACTGTTGTATTCCAGAATCAACTAAATAAGTGGCTTCATTTTCAGACGCAGAATCTTTAGCGTATGTCTCTAATCCATGTTTCTTTGCGGCTGGTTTGATGATAATCGGAGGATGATCCGTAGTAACTTCAGACGAATCACTTCCACTGCTTGAAGGAGGGTTAAGGTTCCTGTTTGCATCACCATTTTGAGATGGTTCCATACTGCTACCTTTGCTGTTCGGATTGTTTTTGATTCCTCTGTTTGAATAATAAGTTCCCTTGTCTGAAGTATCTGGAGGATTGAAATTGTAAGTTAGAACATCAATGGCGGGTAATTTGAAATGCTCGAATCAACCGTTGGCGCTGATGTAGCTGGTTATCATGCCAGTCAATATTCCTATGCAAAGGTGAAAGTTTTTTTTACAAAATAACCAATATAAAATTCTCATATTTGCAAATAAACATTTTGTATCATCAGTTGATCAGATGCAATAATAAACATATTGGGGCATCACACCCCTGGAATCTGATATAATCATAAGTATAGTCTAATGTGCACAAAAAGCTATTTTAATAGCAATACATATAAATTTATTATAAATAAGCACTACTTCAAAACTTGAGTTAACCTCACTATTCAATATTTTAGTTCAGAAAATCGCCACAAAATAGTTATTTTTGTTGTACGCCACCAATTTGAAAAAAACAGCAAAGCATATTTCTCATCTTATTCTGTAAATATGTGTAGAAACATATGTTCATAGAAAAACTATCTGAGGTAGTAGGTTATAATAAAACAAATAAAAAACAGTTTCAAAAATAGAAATATCTGAGATAGGTTGCTGTTATAAAAGAACCAAAACTTCCTTTTTCCCCAATTAATTACGCATTATTTCTCAATTAATTTTTTAACAACTTTTTGAGACTCCAACCACCATAATAACCAACAATTTTTTGTAATGGCTTTAAATCCTTAAAATAATATCTTTTAAACCGCATCACATAGATACCAGATACCATATCACGCAAATGATATCCAACCACACCAGCGCCATCTGCTTCAAGCTTTCCAGATTACCTGCCATTGAATGTAACTGATGTATTATCTATATAAAACTGTTTTTTGTTACAACAAGTGCCTTACCTATGTGTTGGAACAATTTGGCGTGTTGCATGTGGGGCACGAGAACTGAGAGCTGCATAAGTGTTGTGGCAGGCTTCAGGGGGACTCCCCATCTGCGTTGAACACTAGGCCCACAGCGGACGGGAATTAGGGAACCAGTTTCACTTGCCCACTGGGTATATGCAATCACTGCACGGGACCAACTATCTTTGTTTTCTGAATCTGAAATATGGGAAGAATGAAATATTATTGAATTCTATATTTAATGAGCAAATCTCATAATCACATTATTGGTAAAAATTCTACCTTCATAAGGTTTTATTCCCAGTATATCCAGCGGTAGGTAAACCTTGGAATGCTTATCAAATTTGTTCTTGTTCTGCAGGTAATTATTGTACTTGGGGAAAGATATCATGGGACTACTGCTCTTCCTCTGTCCTTTGATAGTCTTGCTGAAGAACTGACTGTTGGACTGTAGTGGAGAGTGAAGGAAGTCAGACGTGTCAGGAAGTACAACACGCTCCGTCGTGAAATCGTTGTGGTTTCCCATTTGCTTCTTGAATAATTGCGTTGGCTCAAATCCAAATATCGACTCCGTTGTGACAATGTCAACACCAAGCACTGAAATAAAATATACGTATGTATTTTTTTAAATTGTGCAAAATAATAGAATAATAAAAGAGATGTATTATCTGATTTAATCATTTGAGTATTAGTGCAATAATACTAACCAACGTTATCGGTGACTATTTCGAAGGGATTGGTGTACGTGTCATGCTGGCTCTCTCCAAGGACTGTGATGTAGTCGTCAAAGGTACCCATCAATCCATCGACTGAGTGGCCGGTCAGTTCTTGTATTCTTCTCCATTCCTCACTGTACTGCGGCAGTAGGATCTTATTTGCCGACTTTATCATGTTCTGTGAAAAAAAAATGTAAATGTAAATAACAAGCCAACTGTTAAAAAATTTCTTCTTTCTGTATTAGCCGTGTGAGTAATATTTTTAATTCCATACAAACCTTTATGTAGTCTTTATCCTGACTGTGTGTGAGATTAAGTCCCGCCTGTTTGATCTCATATTGAATGAGAGCCATAAGTATTCCTTCGGTGACAAGGATATCTGCTCCGTAGAGATTTGGCGTATCTCGTGTGGCCATCATCAGGTCATTAGACAATTTCACACCGATGAATGTGTTGATTTCAAGTTCATTCATCTCAATCTGGCTTAGCTGAAATTTTAAAATAAGTTAATAAATGTTAGCTAGTATAAGTATGTAAATAAAATAAATTTGTTGTTGTTGATAAAGTAAATAATAGCCAGAAATTATATTTTGGTAAAATTATCTCAAACAGTTTTTTAGAAGTACATATGTAGATATGTTCCTACTTAGATAAATATAAAATTATTTAAAGTTTTTCTAACAAACTAAAGAATCATGAGTAAAATCACACCATTGATAACTCCGTTGCAACTTCTACCTCTTTCTCAGCATCCTCAACAACATTTGTAACAGACGGAACTCTCAGCAGCAGAACTACAAGGGTCAGTCAAGTAATGCCTCCTATTTTTTTTCTCCTTTAATTATCAAGAAATGAAAAATGCAATCACAAAGGACGAAAACCACACAATCGACGATTAATTTGTCACTTTTCAATACAATCTCAATCCATTTCAAAAGTTTTGGTCCCTCTTTTAACAAGGGCATGTATCCCAGAGTGGTAAAAAGCACGGTCCTGATTCCTAAGGCCATCCGTCACAGCTTTTGTTGGGGAAAGACGGGCTTTAAGCTTTTTAAGAGTTGTGACATATTGAATTTTTTTTTTTTTTTTTTTTTTTACAGTGAATACCGCACAAGAATCTCAACTGCTCCCGTCTGGAGCCAGTGAGACTATGGCATCCCCAATTGGGGTATGTTGTGAGGCTGAAGGTAGTGGGGAGGGGAAGGAGGTGGGGAAGAGGAAGGTTGGGAAGTACCTGGCTATTCAGATCTGGTCACCAAACACGGCTAAAGCCATTTTCAAGCAACGTTTCAATTCTGAATGGTGGTCTTACACCAGGGCGATACTGATAGTATCTTCCACTCTGGAACGTGCCGCAAATATACTATATATTATTTTTTTAATTAATTAATTGTGAAATAACACAAATTAATCAAATAAAATTTATTTGCGCACGCCGGGTTCGAACCCGCGACCTCCGGATTGTGAGTCAAGAGTCTTAGCCACTACACTACGGAGGTCGTCAATAGAATTTATTGTGCATCCCTGTTCCAAAAAATCAACCATAATCAAACCCTCTGCATCCCTGAACACTGTCGCCATAACTTTCCCTGCCAATCTCACACTTGTGAATTTTTTCGTCCCCGTTAAGTTTGTGTGATGCTATTCCATTGACTGCTTCTTTGATTAAGGTTCCATGTTTCGCCTGCGGTTACAATTTTTGTGAAGTTGCATAACCGTACACATTTTTCAGTCTTTCATGAATGCGAATAGGCGTTTCACCTTCTGCATTCAAGAATTCAATCACAGAGAATTCAATGACTAATATTACTGATACTGATTAATACGAACATTGATATCGGCCATTTTACAAGCAACTGCAGTGCTGCCACCTGTTGATGCTGATAGTTACTATTGCCGAAGATTGTAGATGAAGGTTTGAGGAATAGCTCCAAATTAATTTTTTTCATTTAACTAACTTTATTTAATTAGAAAAAAATAGGAGGCATTAGTTTTTTTACTTATATCACTGTATATCAATAACTATCATATTATCCCACCTGTTTCCTTAGCAGTAAAAACTTGGGACTGGTGCAGTTGAACATGTCGGGCTCCCTCCAGGGGGGCCTGATGTCTGCGGGGCCGCAGGCTCGGGAGGCCCGGCCGCCGGCGCCCCCGCCGCAAGCCACAGTGGGCACCTCGCCGAACTTGCTGCGTGGCCACCAAACGCCGCCCGCCATGGAGCGGGGGCATCCGTCGTACACCACTGAAAGTAGAGGCAGTTGAGATTTAAGATTGTTTTAGGAAAATTTCACAGATCACAACGCGACATCCACATAGATAAGATTAATGTAATATTTATAAGTAGTGATGTGTGCGTGTACGAATACCATTCTTGAGTGAATTCATCAAATATTTTCGTATATGTGTACATATATGTAAATCGCTGCATGAACTAACAGTATGAAATATTAACCTTTTATAACGAGTTTTACTATTAGAATCCTAATAGTAAAACTGTATCCTAATACCATACAATGTATGTAGTTGTAGAAAGAACACAATTGAACAGTATCACAACATTTCAGTAAACAATAATGATTCACAAACCTTGACATCCATCAGGAGTGACCTCAGCGTAAGTGTTTGAGCAAGTGTCACAGGCACGACCGATGACTCCAGAGCGACAGGAGCAAAGGCCCGTTGAGGAGTCGCAGTCAGCACCTACGGAGCCTACGCTGTAGCAGTTGCAAGCAAGGCACTTGGTGCTGTTGGCGGGCTGGTAATGATGCTCCTGAAAAACAAAATATTGTTAGCAAAAGATAGTAATGATACGTTCAAAAGGTAAAGGAAGATGACAACAGTTCCTTCACTGGGGACTCAGAAGCCATAGGTTTGAAACCCAAAACCAACCAAACCTAAATTATTTATTTTGTTAGCTTTATTTAATGTAACTTACCCTGCAGTAGCACTGGCCTGTGGATTTGTTGCAGTCGGGGTGGTAGCCGTCTTCTATCTGACACAGGCACGGTCCACACTCTCCGGCCCCCCACCACCCCGAAGGGCAGGGCTTGGTGTGCTGGATGTCGCAATACTCTCCTGGTAAAACAATATATATTACATATTACTTTCCATTCTGTAATAACAATAAAAGAAACAACTGCGTGGTAAGAGAGTGAAGAGAAAAAGACTCATCAAATGTCTCAGTGAATTATCTTGCTGAGCGTGAAGCAGACCCAACAGTGAAATTTTTTTTGTTGGTTTTATTTTATCATTGAATGGAATGGAACGTAGTAAAAAAGAAGAGCAATCAAATAAAATGCCATATCAATAATAGAAGTCAAAATAGACAGCGTATGTTTAAACCAACCTGAATAAACGCTTTCATTGATGCAGTTGCACTTATAGCCCTTTGAAGAGTTCTTGTCGGTGACGCAGTTGCCATTGTCTCCACACGGCTTTACCTGGCACACGGGCTGGCAGTCGTCTCCCACAGTGCCACCCTCGCATACACACTCAGTCGTGTCCCAACGAGCTCGGCATTGGCCCTGATGAAATAATCAGAACAAATTAAGTCAATATTTGACACACGAAAGCTAGAAAATTACCAGACTTTTATACAAACTCTAATGCGCTCTGTTATAATTGATTAACGAGGTATTCTTAAAAAAGGTTTCTATATTGAACGCATTAAATTAAATACCTGAGCAGGACAAGCAGATAGAAGACAATCAGCCCTCGAGTGGCATCCATCTCTAACATTTTCTCTGACTGTTGGGCGACTGAGCATCGATTGTGGGGTTCCCACTCTTACATCCTAAAAGGAATTGAAAATTTATTTCAAATACTATGTAATATCAATAAATAATACTCAAGATGAGGTTTCAAATTTACCTGAATGCAACCTTCAAAGTAACCATAATCTGCAGAGAGTAAAGTGCCAGATGTCAGCGAATCAGCTCCGCCTATTACAATCTTTCCAACGTAGAGCCCTTGGATTTTATTGGCAGACATTGGCAACAGAGTTAATCTAGAACCGTAATCTAATGCCACTGAAATGTCCGATCCCAGCCACTTAATCTCTATTCTGTGCCATTCTCCATCTGATAGACTGGTTCCGGGGAGGAACATTGTTTCGCTGTTGTAGGCATAGTGGAGCAGACCGGATTTCAACTGGATGGGAAAAATATTGTTAATAACATTATGAAAGGTTTACAAAACAAAACAGAAAATAGCAAAAAATTTATACATGATCCAGAAAAGAAATTTCATTAATTCGTTTTCCTTAATTCCAAATCCAAACTGCTTATTGATGTGGTTGTTGTCACGAAATTTGGTATACACGTATTTAAATAGATATTTTAAGGATGGGGTTGTTTAAAAGAATTTGAACAATTCATTAAATATTTTTAATTAATTTTCAAGTTCTGTGAAAGTTTATATTGATTATTTCAGTTTTATGAATCAACTGGCCTATAATTATATATTAACAGAACTTGAATATAACTTACACAGAATGTGAAAATTAACTTCAAATATTTGATCAATTGTTCAAATTTTTTTAAACAACCTTCCTAACAGTATTTTCCTCTGACCAATATAAATCGTAAAAAAAAACATTAATAAAATAAATAAAAAGTGTAACTTACGCTGATGATGGCCGAGCTGTTTTGGCCAACTTGAATGGACATGATAAAGGTGTCTGTTTGTCTTGTTCTTATGGAAAGAGCATTCAACCAAGGCAGTTGTATGGGACGCAGCAAAGGGTTGAATGACAACACACCATCTCCACTAAACCTCCATGGTGGACTTATAGCTGAAATTTTATAAAAGTAAGAATGTTTTTCAATCTTTTATTTTTTTTCAAAGTACATAGCACATATTTTTATAATTATGAACATACTTTTAATGTGTTTTATGAAAACATATTGCTAAACAGAGTTGCTGGAAATACCCAAAGCAGGTGTATCAACTTGATACAAATTTTCAAGAGAATGTATAACCAGTTGAACGGTGGCTACCCTAGATAGAGTGGTTAAGCACTTACATTCACTGCAGTCTTTGCCTGTGTACCCCTCTGTGCATTCACAGAAGTAAGTATCCCAGATATCTCGACAGTCCGCCCCGTTGTGGCAGGGATTAGAATCACAGTGAGATCTCTTCTCGGGACACCCGGTCACTGTTCCATTATCAGCCACAAAACTAACAGACAAACACACAATGATTTTAGCATAAACATAGGTGAATATAAGTATGATTGTAAATTTTTATGCATTGATTTAATGTCTATCGTACCTGTTCAAGTCAATGAATTTGAAATCTATATGAAGGTCTGAAATACATCCAACAAAATCCTTTGTCTTAACTTGAAAGCTAGACGGAATGCTCGGCAGGCCTCCCAGTTGTAACGGGCCAGTGAGATCCAAAAATCTGTGGCAGGTTTCGGTTAAGAGAGCACATCTCTCGGGCAGTTCGTGTGTGGTTTGGTTGGCACAGGCCCAGCGAGCTCCCAACTTGGAGGCACCCGCTAAAGACACGGCACTGTCGCAGTCATCCACCGAGATTGTTGCAGTCTGAAAAGAATGTTAAAAAATGAGTACAGCATATATAAAAATTTATCTAAAGTTAAAATGTTAAGTTTAGAGATAGTTCTGACCATTTAAGTCAGAATGTACATAATAATATATATGCACATAATAAAAAAACATTATTGTAAAAATAACATTATTGTAAACAAACACCGCTAGCTACGACATTTAGAATGGCAACGGATATGAATGAATGACAATTTGAATACATGTGACTCCCTGCAACACTTCATAGAAAAGAAGCAATTGAGGTGGCTTGGTCAAGTATTAAGATTGCTAGATGATCGAATTCCGCTAAAAATTCTGAGAGAAATACCAGAGGAAATACATTGAGAGGGTCGGCTCAGACATAGTTGGGAGAAAAATCTCCAGAGGCTCAGCAAGGAGAGGCTGGGCCTGCTAGGGACGGAGACCACTGAAGTAGCACAGACAGGGACACCTGGAAGCACCTCGTCGATGTGATGTCGACCCAAATAGGAACCAAAAGCGTTTATGTAATAATGAGGAAAATTGATTTAAAAAAAAAAAATTAGATTTGAACGCTTTGCAAATGGTGGCTCAACACTGAGCAAAACTCAGAATATATTCCTTTCTTGATGGAAGCACAAATACGTCAAAGTGGACAGGAAGTTGAACTCACCCTGTTGATGTAGTGTATCTGCACAGTGTGCCAGTCGCCCCGCGCTACTCCCCCCGGGACTGTGGCACTGACGCTGGTCACCCGGCCGCCCAGGCTGAAGGAGAACTGGAGCCCTCCGCCCACTATCTCCAAAGAAACAAAGTCGTGGTGTTCGTTGAAGCGCCCGTTGTAGAGCAACAGGCCATTCTGGTTCTGGGTGGCAAATCTGATCAAAACAATAGATTACATATTTCAATATAATCATTAAAATCAAAATTCATTTGGCATAATATCATAATAACATCTGAAGCTCTAATACAGCTAATATTAAACTGAAATTTGTTGTGAATGCATGAATTTTAAACTGCTGAATATAATATATTGCGATAAAAAGCTTTGAAAAGACCAGTTTGAAAATCGCCAGTTTTTTTGTATTTCCAGAGTGGATAGCCCTGGTGAAAGACCATCGTTCAGATTCAAAATGTCGCTTGCATCAAATTCCACTTATTATGTGCTTGGTGACCAGATCTGCATATTCAGATACATAACTTTTTTTTTTTATATATATGTACACACTCCGCACAAGAGTCCCAACTGCTCCCGTCTGAAGCCAGTGAGACTATGGCATCCCCAATTGGGGTATGTTGTGAGGCTGAGGGTAGTGGGGAGGGGAAGGAGATAGGGAAGGGGAAGGGGAAGTACCTGGCTATTCAGATCTGGTCACTAAACACGGCTAATGCCATTTCAAGCAACGTTTCAATTCTGAATGGTGGTCTTACACCAGGGCGATACGGAGAGTATCTTCCACTCTGGAACGTGCAGCAAATATACTATATATTATTTTAAATGAATAGATCGTGAAATAACTCAAATTAATCAAATAAAATTTATTTGCCACGCCGGGATTCGATCCCGCGACCTGCGGTGTGCGAATCAAGCGTCTTACCGCTGCGCTACGCCGGCCGCCAAACCTTAACCCAACCTTGTTATTTCCCATCTCTCCCTCCCCACATCCCGCAGCCTCTATATTTCTCAACTGTCAATCCCATGACCGGACAATTGGGGTTCTTGTGTGGTACTCTCTTAACCTTTTAAAGACTATGTCGTTAAAGAATTTGCGATACCCACGGACTGGTATTTCAAATTCTCACACACAACCGTCATGTATAGATGACGCTCGTCTTTTAGGTACGCGATCGGTTGGCATGTATACAGGACGCTCGTCTAAAAAGGGTTAAAAAAGAAACACAACATTGAAGTTGATTTTTTAAAATTACCTTAATTTGATGTGCAAGCGGTGTCGTTGGCGAAGACTCGGGAATGTCAAGAAGGAGAATCGAGGGAAGCTTCTGGCCTTCAGCTCGCATAGGGGGGTGGTGTGGTTGGAGTCCGTGGCGCATCCCCGGCAGAGCAGCCCCCCCTCGCGCCCCACGGCGCACCAGGACCCCGCCCGGCACACCTCTCCCGGGGGACACTTGGAGATGGACTTGAGGGTGGTCTCACAGTTTACACCTAAAATATAATCATCATTCAATTAATAAACTGATATTCTATCAAATTAATAGTTATGACCTTTTTTTCTGAAGGGGTAAGCAAAGAGGATAGATTGCCCTACAACTCTGTCTTGTCACACATTTCTTGCTTCATTCACATTCATGCATTGTCTAATACATACTCTTCTGTTATTCAGACTTTGGGCATGACCCGACCATGTAAAACAATTTCTTTTGGTCACTTCCATAGCCAAAATAATTTTCAAAGCCATCTGTGTTGTATTTCTATCGTGTGACGAAGTTCTAACATTAAGTTTTTAGAGCTTCCATTTATCTCACAAGGTTCTAACTTCACTTTACACCTTTTGCATTTGCCATTTTGTTTGTATCTGACAGTTGATGGTTGTTGCGAGGCGCATTGTAGTTCGTCACTTTGTTTGGATAGGGTTCTACATAACTTCGACTCGCATGTTCGACAAAGATTGCAAAGACGAACTTTCATAATCTATTTAACAATTCATGATTTTGAGGTTCATCTTGTAAAGGATTTTAGTTTAACATATTTTGAAGGATACTATATATGTAAATAGAATGTTGCCCTATCTTGGAATGGCATTAGGGAAACGTAGTTAGAACCTTATGCAATGAATTAATATGCCCTAGCTGGGTGCATAGTTCTATCTGCATGTTTATGTTCTAAAATGGTAAGTATACGCCCTATTCAAATATTTTCATTTAAAATATGTTAAACTAAAATACTTTACGTAAGATCAACCACAAAATCAGAAAACGTGAAATAGATTACAAGAATGTGTCTTTGTAAACTTTGACATTTCATATCTCGGAACAAGGTAAAGTGGAGTTAGAACTCTGTCCAAACAAAGTGACAATATTATTAAAAAAAATCTAAAACATTCAAGAACTTACCAGTGTAATCTTTGGTACAAACGCAAGTGTATCCACTTTCCCTTCTCATGCAAGTACCGTTATTCTGGCAAGGACTGGAGTAACACAGATTCACCTCTGCATCACATAGATAATGTTCCTTAGATCCTGAAAAAATATTAATTACAAATTACTATTCATTTTTATAACAATAAACTTATGTATAATACAACAGCAAATGAGCTAAATTTAAACATAGATTACTTATTATATCTCATTGTATCTTTTTTTTAAAATTTACCTGTAAATCCCTTTGGACATTGACAAGCAAACGTTGTGACTGGATAAATGGGCCGGAATAGAACAGTATCGCTGTTTATAAACCCTGATGCATTTCCAAACTTCAAGATCGTTAGGCATTCTTCAAAGTTTAGACACGGTTCTCGAACACACATGTTGTCGTCAAATGGAAGAACCTGATGAGTAGAAAATGAAAACATTTATAAAATATTATTAGCAGTGACAAATTATGAATTTCGAGACTTTATCTTTTTGAATAATTGACACTTCATTTATTTTAAAGAAAGACAAACATTCCTGGGTTACGAATAACCTGACATTATTTGAAAATCTCCTACTACCACAGTAAACGGAAAATGTTGCTTGTGTTGTGATGGAGGACTTAGCCAGTTGAGGAATTGAACAGACGTCGCCTGAGTGAGACCCAAACGCGATACCACTGACCGGCTTTAATATGCGTGGAACAAAGAAATTTGAGTATTGTCCTTATTTTTGACAGTTAAATGGATATTTCTATGATGCAGAACTCACAATTTGAGAGATTTCTACTTTCGGTTAACCTATATAATATCATAACCACTCGAGTGACAGACCAATTTATTATTAATTCGGATTGCTCGTGATTCTTTGGTGATCATTTTGAATATTTTACATCCACATTAAAAAAAATCATACCTTAACTTAATAATTCAAATAAAGTACAAATTCATCTAGGGAAAATTTGCCAAAAACTGGCAGCAAAGCAATCCAAGGTATTTTAAATAGTGTCATATTGTGGCAAAAAGTGCTCCAGCTAAAGAAGAGTGTCCTGGTGTGGGTTTGTTTTTTAAACAAATCAACAGTTTTATTCCGAATTTGATGAAATTTTGCACACTTGATCTTCAAAAAAAGAGGAAGATCACTGTCTGCACAAGTTTTCGAAAAACCACTCCAATCACCTTTTCCCACCACTTGATACTTTTTAATTAAATTTTTGCACACCGACATTCAAAATAAAAGGAAAATTACTGTCTGCATCTGAATTCAAAAAACTCTGTGTAAAACTCAGACAATGCCGGAGACTTCAGCTGGTATAAGATATTATAGAAGAACCAATCCTTAAAAATATAATTGAAAGTAAAAAGTTTTAACCTGTACAGTAGCGAGCCTAGCCAAGATAGCCCTGTTGAGATAAACCCTCTCTTGGAGAAAGACGGGAGAATAGAACTGGGATTCTCCTGTTGCATCGGGCCTTCGAGCCGAGAAGGATACGTTGAGGATCTTCGCATTCACCACCGAATCATCCTGCAAATTAAAGCCAATGTTGTCAAATTGTGTAAGTTTTAGCTTCATTAGTATGATCACTGCAACAACCCACTCCTGAACAGCAAAGTGTACGGGAGAAATACTAAATACTGTGAGATGCAATGTTTTAACTTGCCTGTATACTGAATACGTAAATGTACTCCTTGGGACAGGGGATAATGGCGGCTAATCCATCAATGAAGAATGACAGAAGAGGAGAAAGAAATGATTCAGCGGTCATGTCATTCAGTCTGATGGTTACCGAGTTGTACAACATCTCCTCTGTTATAAGGCGCACTGATAACTGCATCATTGATTTAACTTCATTAATACCATCTGTTGAAAGAAATTACAATACAATGGTAGAATATAATAGCGCATTAAATATATACATTAGGGTGTCCCAAGACATAAGGGAGATTTTTTTTTTCATGAATTTAAATACGCATACCCTCTTATTTTTTTCCATTTGATCCCAATAACTCATATAATAAATATTATTTTGATCAAACACCGGCAACCCGTGCCGACTTGATGCCAAACATATGGTACAAAAATTTGTACTGAGTTAATAAGGAAGGATTTTAAACTTTAATTTTTCTCGGATAAATAAAACTAAAAACTGCACAAACGTTCCATTATGTAGTATTTTATATATAAAAATGGTTTATTGATTAAATTTTCGCTTCAAAGTTTATTTTTTACAGTCTTCCGGTGTTCCTGAACGCGCCGTAACAAATTTTTTTTCGTAAGCCTTCATCGATTTCAAAAAGCACAAGTCCTGGTAAGGTGCTCTAACTGCTGTATAACATTGTAGCCATGGCTTGACATAAGATGTTACTATGAACAAGCAAACGTCTAAAAGTGCCGCCTTATCCTTACCGGTAATATAATAATATTTTAAACGAATAAAGCGCCCTTGCCATCCATCGAGCATGGTGCATAGCACCTGGAGGCCGAATCGTAAATTTTCTCTCTATATCTCCCCCTAAAAACATCACAGAGAGCTCTAACAACTCTCGATAATCATCTCGAAGTAGGTATTTATGTTGTCGGTTCAGTACGGTAAAAGTCAAGCAAATCATGGATTTCGGAAGCGGTTAGGTGCAATGTGAGATTTTCTCTGTAGCACCGAATTTTATCGGGATTAGCATTTTTCCAGTTATCTCTAAACTTTTTGAAGAGTGGGATCTCAGGGCTTGTAGTTACTTGATTGATTTTTAATCCAAACACAGCTTTTAATACCAACTTGTACACGTGATAGCGGAAAGCAAAAATAAGCATTTCTCTGTTAAGCTTTTGTTCAAGCACCATTAAACTGACCTGTATTTGAAGCTGTTGTATCACAACACAGAATTTGCCCTTTATCTTCCAGATTCCAGTCTACAATCGCATTTCATACAGCCTGCGCTTGTTCCTTTGTGGCACAGCAACTTTCCAATTGTGGCACAGCAATAAGTTGTTCGTTATTCCCATATGATATAATAGTTGGAAGATGTTCTTCTTTTGATTTTCGAGGATCTAAAGCAGGCAACAGTTTTTGTCCCAGTGAAGAGTCACAGCATCTGGTACCTCGTTTTAAAAAATAACTTTTATGGTCTTCACGCGTGCCTTTCGTTTTTCCTTTAGAATTTTTTGAGATGAAGACTTACTTATTGGAAACTGATCAATATTATATCCAAGCACCTCAATAGTAGCTTTAAAAATGAAAACAGAATCTCTCATACTTAACTGGCACCTGTCTAGCGCAGCGACTAACTTTGGAGTAATGAAGTCTTTTTGCATCGACGTTTTACTGGTTTCAGGTTGAGTGTTCTGTAGCGGTTTTGGCAAATCTTCTGAATGTGTGAATCAGAAGATTAGTAGTTTTTTTTACTGTTCGTAAGAGGATGTTGAAGGAGTTGGCGTAGATAAATATTTGGTACGCCGCTTTTCTTGCTCGATTGTTCTAAGGCGCGCTCTCTTCTCTTTATCTGTCAGTTTTTTGTCCACCCCCGCTAAGTAGCCAGGACGACCTGGCTATCTTTGCCGCTGCAAGAAGATTCTATCTTCATTTATTTTTATTAATTTAAGGGCATCGTCGTGTGCAATTTCAAATAAATTATAAATTAGTTTTTGACAAACTTTTGACGACGTTGTTCAAATATGTCTTGCGTTTTCTGCGCATTTTTTTGCAAATCCCTCCAAACTTAATGCAAGTTTCAAGATACAAATTTCTTCACACAATTAGGTAAATATTTGGTTGGCATACGAGCCTTTTCCCAATAGATAACACACTCGCGAATAGTGAGATTAGCACTTTCATTGACAGTTAAATTCACTTCTGGGATATTATAGAACAAAACTTCAAGAACTTGTTCATAGAGGGTAGTTAATAATCCGATATTTGGTGTTTTACGACTCCTCTTAAAAATATACCCTTTTTAGAATTGCGTATATCTAACGACATCTTGCCTGAATGAGTAATATGCGTTTATTAACAAAAAAGCTACTACAAGCGCATTAACACATTTGCTCGCGGGCGTTTTAATATAAAAGTACTAATAACTTTCGATGCAAGTCGGCACGGGTTGCCGTGGTCCCAAGTAAACGCAATTTTTTTTATAAGTGTTTTGTCATTATTGAAACAAAATTAGAGGGTATGCGTTGAAAAATAACAACTTTCATTTTTTTGGGACACCCTAATATACATATATAGTTAGAGTTCTGGTCCATAGATACATGTAGTAATTAATAAATAGGTTAACTTTACAAACCTGTCACAGATACTTCCATGGTAGCCAATCTAGGTACATTTGTGTTGAGTTGGGGTGATAAAACTAGGCCACCAGTCGATTGATTTAACATCACCAGATTAGCATTATTTCCCGAAAGAACTCTGTATGTTAGCTAGAATATGAAAATAGTTATATGTATGAAGAATGGTATTTCAGGCATGACACAAAAGCAACCAAATTTTTACTACTCTTTTAAAACATGGAGACTGAAAAAATGAAGATAAAATTTTTTTGTAGTAACTATTTTTTTAAGGGTATATATACCCATTAACCTTACCTTTTTAATTTTCTGTATCTTGTTCTGTTTCATATGTCATTTAAATTTATTACTATTATAATCTTCTTCGACAATATATTATATTGATGTAACCTTCAAAAGTTATTCCAATAAAATTGAATATTCATTTAGACTTTCAGAAAAACTCAATAGGTGTCCCATATAAATAAAAATCGGACATGTTTATCGGAGACGCTATCCAGTTTACAAATAAATTCATTAGAACTTTGTAATAATTGATAAAGATATCAGCCAAAAATTTGGAAAAAATTAGTTGAAGATGGTATTGTTAATTCTGAATTTGAAATATGACAATGAAACAATTAAATGGAGTAAAATAAATAGGTCCCAATGGCTGAGTTGGTTGAGGCGCTGTCCCGATAAGACATAGATCCTGAATTTGATTCTCAGTTGCGACTGTTACCTTTTTATTTTTCAGTTTCGTATTTTGTTTACATTTATTAGTATGTATTATCTTCTTCAATGAAAAGTTAACATTACCTTATCAGAAACATCAGCATCAAACGCGGGAACCCTTCCAAACACCCCAACTGGGAAACAGTCTTTAAAATTGTTAAAGATAATTTGAAAGTCTTTCAACATCGGAGCGTTGTCATTAACATCAGTGACCAGAATTTCAACATGAACGTCATTCCTCAAGGGAGGGCTGGCTGCTCTTATAACAAGTTCATACTTCTTGCGAGGACTCTCATAATCCAAATCTACCATTGTGAGAAGCTCTGCTCGGTCTGATCCTGGTCTGGTTACCAGGGAGAAACTATTGGAATCGTCTCCACCTGAAAGATTTGGAAATGATGTATTTTATACACAGTGAATTATAGAAATATGAAATAGGATGCTGTGATGTGTTTTAACATCTTACCAATGATAGAGTAATGTACGATAGCATTTACTCCTTCATCAGGGTCGTGGGCGTGTATTTCTCCGACTGTTGTACCGATTGGGCTGTTCTCGGCAACGTACAGGGTCAGCTTGTCTGAAGCAAATGCTGGAGGGGAATCATTCACATCTTCTATCCGCACATGAACCAAAACCTGATAAAAAAACAAATTTATCAGTTTACAAAAAACTTATATATAGTTAACACACTTGTCATGTTTTTTTAAATTATTTATTATTCTTATTTTTTCTTACAGAAGTGCTCAATGCAGGTGTTCCTCTATCCACAGCGTATGCATGAAGATCATAAGCAGGAACAGATTCTCTGTCGAGTCCTTTGTTAGTCCTGATGACACCAGATGCATGATCGATAACAAACGATCCATCCTCTCGATCTTTAGACGACAGTTCGTATCTTATTCTCCCATTCAAGCCGATATCAGCGTCGGTAGCTGATAGCTGGACCACGGAAGTTCCTGGTGAAATAAAATAAGTAATTAGTTGTACATAATATTCTTACTAATAGGTTCAAATAACACTTGTTATACTTTTGAGTGACCTTTTTTTTCTAGCAACTACTTAATTCAATGAACAATGTTATTTTATCAACAACTTACCAAGTAGTGCATCTTCTAGCACGCTAGCTGAGTACATTGGCTGCTTGAATGCCGGATTATTATCATTAACATCAGTTACAGAGATCTCCACATCAGTTGTGTCAGAATGTGGAGGAGAACCACCATCACGAGCAGTTACAGTCAGAAGATATCCTAAAAAACAAAAATGTTAGTATGAAATTCAAATATCATGTTTTATGGTTAAACATAAATAAAATAAATATGTAATGTGTTGATATAAGATCTCACCACTCAGAGCTTCGCGGTCCAACAGTTTGTTGGTAACAATGGCCCCAGTTTGTGGATTGATGGTAAACTCTTGCTCCATTCCTGACATGGCATCATTACTTATTTCCCCGCCAAGAGAGTAAGTTATCTGAGCGTTTAAGCCAACATCACTGTCTGTTGCTGATACTACAAGAACTGTAGTTCCAATTGGGGCATCCTCAAAAACCTAAAAATAAATATTTAGGTATACATATTGTAAATTGTGAAATATTTGTGCTTCAAATACTCAAATGTCCGAAATGACCTGATGAGAGATATTTTAGTTAATGATTCACTTACTGAGGCTGTATATGGTGCATTTTCGAAAACCGGTGCAAAGTTATTGGCATCTGTTATATTGATATGAACCATGGCAGTATCACTACGTCCTCCAGAATCTGAAGCTGTAACAGTCAGGACGTATCTTCTTTCTTGCTTGAAATCCAGTGGCTGGGCAACAGTTATCAGGCCTCTTCCATTTTGGGATGTTATTGCAAAACGACCCCGAGTGTTGCCACCGGTGAGCTCGTAGTGCAGCCTAATTAAAATGAAAAAAAAAATAGTTAAGATTGTACCCAAACATAAGTTAATGCTTTTGTCCAGTGAATGATCATGGGATTTTAAAAAAACACAGGTTTAGCTTTTACCTGTTGTCTTCATCAGGGTCAGTAGCTGTAACTGTAACAACAGGGGTTCCTGGGGGCTCATCTTCGGCTAAACTGGCTTCATACCGCGGGGGCTCAAAGCTAGGGTCATTGTCATTCACATCCTGCACCGTGAGGGCGACTGAAGCTGTGGCTGATCTAGGTGGTATTCC
This sequence comes from Limnephilus lunatus, assembly GCA_917563855.2. Classification (NCBI taxonomy): domain Eukaryota; kingdom Metazoa; phylum Arthropoda; class Insecta; order Trichoptera; family Limnephilidae; genus Limnephilus; species Limnephilus lunatus. Next base: position 78,850,283 of record OU830597.1, on the reverse strand, counting down.
ACCATCTGTTGCTATAACCTATAAGTTTAACTTATGTCAAAAGGAAGCCTTTAAATCTTTTTTAAATAACTAATGGTTTATGTGTGAAAGGTTACCTGGAAGTTGAATTTCGATTGCTCTTCTCTGTCGAGTTGCCGAGTTGTAAAAATCCATCCAGTTCTTGGATCAATGCCGAGGGGAAACTTTTCTAGCCCACCCATTGTTGCCAAATCTCGCTCATTAACACTGTAGGTCAGTTCTGCATTTGTACCTTCGTCAGCATCATATGCTTGCACCTAGGGGACAAATGGCACCATTATAGAGTAACGTTATAATAATAAAGAAAGAGATCAGTTTAATCTGTAAGAATTTGCTATAGTTAAAACTAAAAACAATAATAAACATTTCCTTACCCTGACGATACTGTAACCAACAGGAACACTCTCACTGACAGCTTCTTGGAAGAGAGATGTGTAAAATCTGGGAGCATTGTCATTCACATCTTTCACGTTAACAAGAAGTTGGGTTGTATTGGAGCGAGAAGGACTACCACCATCTGTTGATTGGACACAACATAACATAATATTATTTAGTAATTCAATGTGGTCTGTAAGACTGTGTGTTCACGGTAAGTCTAGATTAATAAATACATATATCTTCTCATACCTTGGGCTCGTATGACAAGTCTGTAGTTTCGCATGAGTTCGTAGTCCAAAGGTTTGACTAGAGATACATCTCCGCTGAGACTGTCAATGGAGAACTGCAACTGAGTGTTACCACCGATGATTGCAAATCTTATTGCAGCATTCGGACCAATATCTGCATCCGTAGCACTGAAATGGTAAAGCAGATTTAAAACACGCTTCTTACTTAGGGTCAGTGGGTCAACAGTGAACCACTTTTTTTTCCGAGTCAATTTGAGTCACCAAAATTTTATGTAAAAATGTCAAATAAATTTTGTTGTCTTCAGTATTTCTTTGGCTTTTCATGTGCATAAACTCATTTTCGCCAAGTTTCCTATTAATTAAACATTATGATTTACATAAAAAATGGCATTTTGGTTCACTGTGTACATGGCTGGTACACAGTGAACCGCAGGCATGGTACACAGTGAGCCGAAGAGGTACACAGTGAACTAGCATGTTAATTCTCCTGAAAATTGTACTAATAAGCCTCGCAACAGAACTCCAATATAACTAAATAATCAGGGCTTTATTTATAAACATAATTATACAATATGAATAACCCATAACAAAAAAGTAGCATGATAAGAAAATAAGAAGAGATCTATAATAATTTCAAACATGAAAACTCGCACAGTTAAAAAAAAGTAGCATAATGCATTTAGAAAAAAAGATTTGGCGAATGTTTATGGCAAAGGTAACAGCAAATTTATAAAATGACTGCTGCTGCCTCTCTTAGTGCTTCCACGTACAATTGGTTTTGGGAGAATATATTTGATGTCATGTTCTTATAAGTCAGGAATATTGGGTAAAGAAAATTGTTCTGGAGCTTTTGTCTGTAGTCTGAGAAAACTGATGAAGTATTCCAGGGAATGATTCCTTGTTTCAAGAACTTTCCCAATATAATAAATTCTTTTTTTTTCGTGGCAAACATTACCACAACAAATTGTCCTTCGCCTGGTTCTCTCTAACGGTTCCATCATCATTTCTTCTGTCTACTCTATCTCATCATTCTCCATCCAATTCATGTCATCGCTTGAATCTTGCAGAGAGATTTCCGTTTCGTCATCTGAACTGGATTCTAAAATGGTACGAGTTATTTTCTTATTTTAGCATCCTTCCTCTTTTTGGCAGCTGATCGCTGTTGATTGATTTCGCTTTTTTCGGGCGTATCCTTAGCAATCAAACTACGACCTAGTTGTCCAGGCTTTCTCTTATTTTTCTGAGTGCCTATCTTTATTGGATCGCGGAATTGTTCCGGACCAATAAAAGATGCAGAATCTGCTCCTGAAAGCCTAAAAGGTCCAGCTATTGATGAATCTTCGTAATCTGTAGGTGATTTATAAACAGGCTCCGCTCTTGAAAGCCTAGAAGGTCCAGCTATTGAAAGATCTTCGAAGTCTGCTAGTGATGTGTCTTCTTCAATAACTTACTTTGATCTTTTTCTGTGTGTAAAGATTATTTTAGAAGCCATGTACACAGTGAACCAGATACTGTGTACACAGTGAACCAGTTCACTGTGTCCCACATTACTCTGGTTCAGTGTGTACCATAAAGCCATATTGAATTAACTAGCCAATATTTCTAAAACCTATTAGATATTGAAAATTTCTAATAATAGGCAACAATTAAATATAAATTCTAAACATAAAAGCATTAAAAATTCTCGCGTTGACATTAACATAATTTAGTAATAAAACAAAAACACTTCCGTGAAAATGATGTTGAGGATTGCAAAAATCAGATATTAGCTTATCAAACGACCTGTCGCCTTTGCACACTGTCAGACACTAAATCAAATCTTGTCTATTCCTGAGCCCGAGCTTCAAGAACAAGCTTGACACTAACACACTTACAGTTAGGGCTGTAGAGGTGGTGGTTCACTGTGTCCTGCTGGTTCACTGTTGACCCACTGACCCTACGCATTTCCCAATGATGTTTTTTTGGTGATAATATTATTTACCTGATGTGAGCTATGACTGGATTGTCAGCAAGATTGATATCTTCATTGACTGAAACGGTATAAGTCCTTTCGCTGAACTGTGGATAGTTATCATTATCATCTAACACTCTGACAATCACAGTTGCGCTGGAAAACATAAAGAAACAATATAAATATGTAATACATCAAATAAACATTGGTAACGTCAGCACTACGCAATGACTAAAAAATAATTATTTTACTAACCTTGCAGTTCTTCTGTCTGTAATTGGACTAGCCTGATCTGAAGCTAAAACTATAACTGTGTATCTTGAAACCTTTTCTCGATCCAATTGAGATCTTGTAGACAAAATTCCTGTCTTTTGGTCCATTCTAAAAGCAGCAGCATCTTCCTCTTCGGTACTTAAGTCTCCCTCTGAAGCGACAGACTCTATTGAATACTCAACCTTGAAAAGAAGAAAGATGAATGTTGTTGTTGAATTAAAAAATAAACTAGTTAAAGGAGTAAAGAAATCTAGTCGGGAAATCAAATTTACAAGAATATTATTTGAAGTGCTAAATTTTGAGTCCAATTGAAACAAATTTGATGAGAAAGTTATATAATTACCTCAGCATTCTTTCCGAAGTCCTGGTCAGTTGCCTTGAGGGTGATTATGGTGGATCCCTGACTAGCGCCCTCTCTGATGGAAGCTTCGTACTCTTGCAGCTCAAAAACAGGAGAGTGATCGTTGCAATCCAGTACATTCACCTGGAAAAAATAATATTGTGATTGAAACTCTTACTCTAATTAAAATTTATTTATTTATTTAAACGCCATAAATTTGGCTTTTACATTCAAGTGATACATGATACAATGGTTCACAAGAGGATATCAGTATGTTAAAAATAACAGAAATAAAATAGTTAAGCAATATTTAAATAATATGCGAGGTTTATAAAAGACCTAACTTTAAAAAAATGTGAAGTTTGTATGATAAAAGCTAGTATATACATAGGTACATGATACAAGTATTTGTTACAACCAAACAAATAATGTGGGCATTAACATTATATTTGCGCAGAATAAAAATATGTAAAATAGAGGTGGCTTGTTAGCAAGTAGAATCGAGCAAAGTCTGGTATATCATACATTCACACATTCGCGTTTATTTGCAAATCTAGGAGTTGATTATAAATAGAATAATTTTGTAGAGAGTTTAATGTTACCTTAAAAATTAACTTTGCTTAAAGTGACTGGGCAGGTATAGTTAGCAAATTAGCTCTTTGGTTTCAGGGCTGTCAGTTGGAGATTTGATAATATTTATGGATTAAAAATAATAAATTTTATTAAAATAGTGCACTTATTAGCTATGACACTTGTGTCTGATGGTTAAGAGTAGTTCTGAATCTCTAGTAAAATATGATAAAGAAGCCTTACATATAAATATTACCATGCCTATCATTGATTATTATGATTGAGTTATGTTATTATAGCCTTCTTATAACTATATTCCGTGCAGCTGAACATATATATATATATATTAAGAAAAAAGGTCCATCTCGAGAAGATTTGTGTTTGGTTAGGCTAACCTGGTCAACTTTAACATCTTTAAAACCCAAGTCACCTAAGGTCCCTGCAAAAAGGGAGATCAAAAACTGCCCTGGTGAACATTGATGGGAGCACCCTCCCCACTAGATTCAAAGCCCGACTTAATCTAGACGTAGAGCTTTTTTGTTGTTGTTGTATGAATACCTCACAAGGGTCCCAGCTGCTCCTGACTGGAGCCAGTGAGACTATAACATCCCCAATTGGGGTATGTTGTGAGGCTGAAGATAGTGGGGAGGGAAAGGAGATGGGGAAGAGGAAGGTGGGGAAGTACCGGGCTATTCAGATCTGGTCACCAAACATGGATAAAGCCATTTCAAGCAATGTTTCAATACTGAATGGTGGTCTTACACCATGACGATACTGAGAGGTTCTTCCACTCTGGAATGTGCTGCAAAAAAAGTATGTATTATTTTTAAATGAATTCATTGTGAAATAACACAAATTAATCAAAATTTATTTTCGCTTGTCGGGATTCGATTCTGCGACCTTCAGATTGTGACTCAAGAGCCTTACACCTCGACCATGCCGGCCGTCTAAAAGGGCTATCAGATTCTTCAAAAATCTAAGTATGTCCAACAAATGAATTAATAGCCATTTCTAGGGTGAAGCTTCAAATTATCTACTCAGTGACTTATGCAAATTGCGGTGGTTTGTTTGATTAATCCACTGTTAACAGATCGATTACATCGAAATTTGACAACGACGAAAGTTAGATACGGCGTGTCTGAGAGAGGTTACCTGGAGGGTGGTGGTCCCCGATCTGGGCGGGAAGCTGTCGTCCACAGCCGTGATCCTGAAGTAGTGCACGTCCACCTGCTCGCGGTCCAGGCGCGCCAGGGTGGTGACGGTGCCTAGGCGCGAATCCACCCCAAACAGGCCTTGCGACCTCGAGTCCAGCAGACTTGTCATGGAATAGGTCACAGGGCTGTTCTCAGGATCCCTGGAGAAAAAATAAGCAATACATTATTAATTTCAGAAAATATTGAATCATCAATATGAAACCACCATCTGAAACCGATCTTGCCCCAACCATCTGAAGTCAGTGAGACTATGGCATTGTATTTGGGGTATGTTGTAAGAGTGAAGATAAAAAGTGGGAAGAGAAAGGAGATGGGTAAAAGGGAGGTGAGAAAATACCTTGCTACTAAGATCTAAACACGGCTAGAGCCATTTCAAGCAAAGTTTTAATTCTAAATAGTGGTCTTACACCAGGGCGATACTGAGAATGTTTTTCACTCTGGAACGTGTCGCAAATTTACTAAATATTATTTTAAATGACTAAATTGTGAAATATCACAAATTAATCAAATAAAGACCACCAGTTAAAATCGAATAATTGCTTGAAGTGGCTATCGGTATTTTAAGTAACCCGATTATTTTAAGTAACCCGATCTGAATAGCTAGATACTTCCCAATTCCAACCATCATCTCCTCTTCAAAGTCCCACCCTCAAAACATTCCCCTAAAACTAGGGAAGCCATAGTCCTACTTCCTCCATGCACTTCGAAATAGGTATTAGGCGTATCACATAAACCATTAAATGATTATAATTATGTAACATGTACGAGTATATTATTTTAAACTCCTACAAGTACCTACCTCCCCTTCCACAATCAACTAAAGGCCAGTTGTTTCACAGAATTTGAACAATTCATCCAATTTCAGAATTGAAATTCAAGTTCTGTAAAGGTTCTATTCAAGTTCTGTTATTATATTATTATTGGCCTGTTGTTTCACATAGCTGAAACGATAACAGAACTTGAAAAGAAATTGAATTTTAACTTTGATGAACTGTTCAAATTCTGTGAAAAAATCCTCCCAAATTAGGAACTGATTCAAGCTACACCGAGGGCCAGTTGTTTATCATTTCAGTTAGGTATGTGAAAGAACTTGAATTTGAAATTTAACTTTGACATTTTATGAATTGCTCAAATTCTGCCTCAATTTTTTTTTCTTGTTCAATTATTACTGGAATATTTAATTGATTTAGTCATGAAGTCACACCTATTGTATGTAAGAAATATTATTTATATCGGTAGGTACTTTGTTACGACCGTTTTAGCCGACTTTCAGCTACAGAAGAAAACATCGAAGCCTTATTTCTTCGCGTGAAAAACACGCACGAAAAATATTTCACCGACTTTAATTCATACGACTGAGGTCGCCGCGGTCCCCGAACAAAGGGCCCAAACACCACACCAAATATGTTATAAATCAAAAACTTTATTAAAGCGTGTAAGAGTGGAATGGTGTCGGGCTGGAGAACTAGGATAAACGCGCGAAAATAATTCCAGACCAAAGAAATTTATGGCCCTCGCGCAAAAAACTAATGCCCTGTCTACCTTTCATAGAGAAAACCTCATATAAATATCTACGTGCGTGGGGAGGAGAGGGGTGAACGAGACAACACAATTCTGCTTGAGAATGTGACAAGTAGGGTAGGTGTTTTATTGTGGTGGTACAGACCGGAACGTCGTTCCGGCTCCAATTTTCGGCGGGTTTTCCAATATTTAAAAGAAATTTTGGAAAAATCATTTCAGTTTTTATGTTATCAATAAAATAGAAATTTAATGATTCCGTGAATGTATTCTAAAAAAAACATACATACTTGTATCTCTACCTCGTACCTATCTAGAAAAAAACGGTTGGCATTTTATAGAGGTTAAATGCCAATCAAATTTCTGCAAATGAATTTTAACGCGCGTTGTTGATGAGTCTAATTAAAAACCAAACAAGAGTTTATTTGGAAACGTTTCAACACTCTTGTTTAATGAAACTTGTTGGACCACATCTATTTTTCGTTCCGGTTAGAAATACCTATGTATTTATACGGTCACAGTTACTAACACGGAAGAGATGATGATTAGTCGGACGACAATTGGACAAACTTTGTATTTTGTTACTTAATTCATCACATTTCTTTATTTTCAAATTTCAGTTTTTTCGGCCGTCACAATAATAAAAAAACTAAAATACTTGCAGAACTTAACAATAACATTATTAAATATAGATTATATTTAAAACACAAGAGGATGAGACATGATAATTCTGACATTTTCTCTAAAAAAGTACTATCTACCCATAGTGGCCATATATGTTTGTATTATATTATTATAATATCTTTATATAATTCAACCCCGCGATATCCTCGATGGGTGTGAAAATTTTGTCATCATTTAGAATGCTTCAGAACTATATTAGGTACCTACATAACTCATGTATAAGTTTGTGTTTTTAATCCATACATTGCAGTCTCCAGCGACTAAATGTTTTCATGTTCGACAAAAGAGAAATTTGCTAATGTGAACGTGTTCCATGTTTGTCAGAAAAAAACACTATAAAAAATATAGATCAATCAAATGATTTGATATAAATGTGTAGTAGGTATATTATTAGATACTTATCTATTTTACTTAACAGTTAGAGAATATTAATAGATAAATATGTCTTACAAACAAGTAGGTAAGAAACTTGGTACCTAGAACCACAATTCTGCCGACAAACGAGATCAAACAATCGAAACCGGAAAAGATTCGAATTCTTGACTGAAATAAAAATGACGTGTTTATCTAATACTTATAAAATTGAAATCTTGTAGGTAACTATATTGTCTTTTAAATGCCTGTGAGGTAGGTAATGAATCGAGGTAATAACAGATAGTAAAAAGCATAGCATGTAATCATTCGCAATGTACGACTTGTTGCTTGTGACAACTGCATGCGTAAACTTTTAAATTTACATAAAACTCTTTCTCCAACTAGTTTATATCCCACGCACACGACAAATAATTCTTCATGAATTCGAGAATCGCTCAGTAGTAACTTTTACTGAATATCCGAGGATCAAATGCATACACAATTCAAGACGTAAAATTAAAATGGGTATCACGTCGCTTCCCTGAAGGTCAAATCAGATCTTGGGTTGAATATCAATAATTATTATTCAAGAATTTGTGTAGGTTCTACCCGGTATTCACCTGGCGGGAATTTATACACGGGATGCAATGTGTGCATGTTATTAGGTACCTGATGCATTTTTTAATGTGTAGGTAGGTCTAATAAGGTGTTAATGTCTCAATCATGCAAAAGATAATATTTTTCCGCATAAACTTGAAATCTGAATAACGAAAAAACCAAAACGGTTTTCAGAAAAGTTAAAGACTACCTGCATTTGTTTTTTGTGCATTTTTTTATTATTGTATCTACCTTTTTCCCTGCCTTATGCGGCTTTATAACATCGACCTATAGGAATCTTATTGCTAATTGGATTCTCATGGCAAAATACATAAAGAGACTGCAGCGATAAATGTGTCACTTATCAGAGTAAAGCAGCTGATATTAAGGCAAACACATAACTTATACATTTGATGACTCCCTTTTATCGGAACCAGTATATTTCATACCTCTATTATCTCGCCCGATCCCCTTTGCGGCATTTAAGTGCCAGCTTAAAACTCAGAAATTACCGAAGGCTTGCTTCAGAAGTCGGCGTGATTTAATAAATTTGGGATGTAGGTATATAAAAATAAAGCAATTAAAGAAAAGTTAATTGAATGAAATAACTCACCTCGCTCTGACTGTGGTGACGAGGGTTCCTGCCTCTTGTTCCTCCGCCACGGAAGCTACGTAGAGCGCCTGCTCGAAGAATGGAGACTGATTCCTCAGTTCTCTCCGCACTCTCCTGGCTATGTCCGTATCGTTGAACTCTTGATGGTGATACACTATCTTCAGCCTGTGCTCCGTGTCCACTATGTCTCGCCTTTCCCTGTCACACTTGTAACCGAACATCACCGTCACTTTCCACAACTGTTCCTGTATGCAAACATCTTCACTGGCCACCAAATCGCCCTGAGTAGACTCTATGGAGAATCTCTCGTCGTCCACGTGCAAGAAATAAACCTTGCAGTGAAGCTGGATAGTCTTGGGTAAAAAAGCCGTCAGCGAGTTTATAAATTGAGACTTCCTCAAGCAAATCTGATTCCACTTATCAGCGGTGGGAATAGAAAAGCTCGCGTAGGTCTCTGAGATCCATTGTTTCGCTACAGATAGTTTCGTGTGTATCGCCATGTCGAAGTTATAATTCCTTTTTCTTCTGCTCTTTCTGAGGTGAGCCATTTGGAAAGAGTAATAAGCTTCATCGTCGAAAAGTTCTCTTTTAGTTCTTTTCAAATCATAATGTCTTATTCCGTAAACTTGCCTCGTCCATTTAGAACGCAACGACATTTCGTATTCGTCGTCTTCTAACAATCTAACATCAACACGTGGACTAGTCGGGTACGAAAGGTCTCTCTTATCCCGATGATAGTATTCCGTATTATCATACTCCAAAGAATCTTGATTGGATTCATCGTCAATGTGTTCATTGTCAAAGTCCTCTTCGTCTCTTTCGAGTTCTTCCTCCGCGTAGGCTTTATGCACATCGCTTCCATATCCACAATCGTGTCCGGTGATTAATATCCTGAGAGGTAGACTGTAGTAGTCTATGTCTCTAATTCTATTGGACGTGGACTCGACGTAAATGGTGAAAAGGTTTGGATACAGCATGCCATCGCACCGGAGGTGTTTCTTCAGCTCCACCGTGCCCTTTTTGGGGTCCACGTGGAAGAGGTGGTGCACGAAGTTGGCGGTGCGCTGGGAGTTGATCTTGTAGTGCCTCTCGGAGCCGAGCTTGTAGACGGAGGCGTCGAAGACCTCGTGCCCTGCAGGGAGGGTGTCGGGCAGCAGCAGCAGGTAGGGGGCGCAGAGGCCCAGCAGCCCCGCCAGCAGCAGGAGGGTGAGGGGCCATCTCGCCGCAAGTGGCGGCCCTACCATCTTAGCTTTGCTTCCTTCTTCACTATCTGCCGCGTCTCAGCGTGCCCTTGTTACGCTTCCAAGAGAACGGAAACATTTTCTGAAACAATACAAATAATATTATTATTATAAATAAAAATCTATCGTTCCGTCATAACAGTGAAACCAAGGAAAAAATGACACAATATTTACGATGGTGTTTTTTTTTTATAAATGCACAACTACGATTCTTCATCGAACACCAAATGAAAATTTAAAAAAATCGAAAATTTGATTAGCATGGATAGCCCAAAAGATAAGAGACAAAAAAACAAACACAAACGGCATTCCTTTTGCTTCACAGTAGGTGTCAAAAATAAATAAAGCTAAAAAAGCTGACAAGAACGTGTTAGATAGAAAAAAACACGGAATCGGTCTCTCCTGCGACACGCACTAGGGGGAATTAAAAGCTTAGATTAAAAGCGGAGGCTCCACACTCCACGGGTCCACTAATTGCAAAACGAACTTGAGCGGCTTCTGAAATGCGATAAGGCTGACAAAAATGTGCTTAAGAGTTAAAACTTAAGACAAGACACAGCGCGACGCGTGTCAAATGACTCAATACTAGGTAGTGGAAACACAATCCGAACCTTTTTACACAAATATGTGACTGAGAATAATAAATAAAAATAATCAAGGAATTCCTATGCTTTTCCTATACTCATATTTAATATTTGGTTCTTGAATATCTAAGCGCTCAAGACGAGTTCTGAAGTCATCTGAATCCACGAAGTTAGCTACGAGAGTGAGGATAACAATGTATTTGGTGTTGCTTGAATATTAAAAGAAATATTATAAGAAAAGAAAAAAAAACCAAGCACCCTCCCCCTCCTAACGGTTTGAAATGAGCGATTTTGGTGGATTTTAAAAGATCAAATTGAAAAATTAATTTAAAATAAAAATACGCCATGAAATTAAAAAAAAACAATGGAATTCCATACGCAAAACGAGCGAAAGCCTTAAATATCTAAAACAGATTTCTATAAATATAAACATAAAATAAATCTTTTGTTGATTTTTCCACGAATTTACCCAATTAAATTACACGGGTGATGATTTTTAACAATTCATATTCTATCATGAGCATATAGTTAGTTATAGGTACAGTTTTGTGCCTGGTACAATTAGTACAAACAAATGAAACGGCCGTGAACCGGTTTATGTGGCCAAAATCGCAACCAAAATTAGACTGGTCAACGATCTATTGCAGGATTCTGTAGACGTGTTTGCTGTGCTGCATCAAACGACAGCGGTCAGAGGTACGTTTGGTAACTCACCAGTGGTGCCCGGGTTCATGGGGTGGGTCCAATCTGGATCGGTAGGTCGACGGAGACCCGTTGACCTCTCCCTTCGACCCAACATATTGCACCGATGCAGTGATGGATTCATAGGTCACTCCTAAACACACTGAGCGCTCAGATTCCTACATTTTTCCTTCCCAGAACTTTCTCTCCTTCCTTTACTTAAAAAGACCCCCCCCCACAGCATTCCCAAAGATGACATAGGCCTCGAGGGAAATTATATTTCCCAGGGCATCCATATCTAAAGATAAAAGGTGTACCACTTATAGATCCGTTGTACCTCTCCCTCTTTGAATCATGTAACATAAAGCTGTTGAAGCTGTCTCAGTGGCAAGTTATTACGAAAATTTAGCGTCCGCACACCAAGAATTTTTTTTTCTTTTTAAAATTGCTGCATAATTTTTTAAAGTTACCTAAATAAAATGACGTTTCGTTAAATAGCTAAATAAAATTTTGTCAACGGGTTCTTTTGTCAACTTTAATAAGGGGGGGGGGGGGGGGTGACACCAACCACGTTATCCACCCTATCCGCCCCAGGTGCCATCCATGCTAGCTACGCCACTGCGTATAGTACCTACTTATAATGGTCCACTATACACTACATAGTCCACTATTAGTGGATAATTGCAGAGCAGTAAAGGTTGCGGGTTATACAATCATGACGGTAATTTTGCACCTCGTTTTGAATTAGAAAACACCTACAGTATCGCCCTGGCGACAGATGAACATTCAGAATCGAACATTGCTCGAACTGGTTTAGCTAAGTTTTGTGACCCAATTCTGCTTCTCTTTACACTCTCCGACTTCGTTCAGCTTCATAAGATTCGTGACACCATAGTTCCACTGGCTCCGGGCGTTTAAAACTCTTGTACGGTACCAGATTTAAATGATCAATGTTAAAGTTTGAAGTAAGAAGGAATTGCGTTATTAAAATTCTCGTTAAATAGGCGTGACATTCGGGGAAGGAAGCTTGCACTTAAAATAAAACTTTCACCAAAGAGGCAACGCGTTTGAGGCCTCCGACCTCTATACGAATTTGCATTCACTTGACATTTAAAAACCGAAGTCAGGCACACGCGACCCCTTTATCTTTATAATACGGATTTGACTTCACAAATAATAGATTTCAAAGAGAAAGAGCCTTTGACAATTGAACAAATTACGGTTAGAAGAAATAATTGGAAGGTGGATGAGTCATAAAGGTTTCTTTGTAGTCTGTGGCGGCTAACCTTTAACACTTTAACGTAATCCTAACTAGAAATCAAGAAATCTGTTTTCAGAAGCAGCAAAACCAACCAAACGGTGAGCTCTGGCGTCATGAAGCTTTTGATTTTCTAGTCCAACACGTCATTTCCTTATCGATAGCGTATTTTTACACGGAGACAAGCCAAAAATACCGATTTTGAGTTAGATCCGCAATTTTGTTAGGAATTGTGCTCTGTTCCTGTTTCATTAGAAAAAAACTCATTTTTTGCCTAGTTTGGAGTGAAAGCATATTTATAACTTCCTATTCAAATTTTAAAAATTAACAATTTTGCCAGTGTTATCAGGACGTTAAAATTTTTTGAAATCTATGATTTTTAAATGTCTCGCTAAAGACATATGCCATCGGGTTCCATGTCAACTCAGAAAGAAACCAACTCATAATAACTCAGAAAGGTCATTAAAAGCTATGAAAATATATATTTTTAAATAGCCGGTAATCCTAACCTTACTTAACCTATTCAACCTAATTTTTTAATTATCACTCTTAATGACCTTTTATGAGGTACTTCTGAGTATGTTTCATTATGAGTTGTCTGGTCACCATGCCATCGTTAGGGTCCTTTGAAATTTTATGTTAACTGTGAAACAATAATACGCCAAGACATTATTGTTAGATCCATATGTTTAACCTATTCTAGGAGAAAAAACAACTTTGAAACTCGAGTCAAGCCGGTTACCTAATAACAACAAACAACATTTGTAGACTTAAGCGGTACCTATGAGTAATAATAATAAAACGTGTAGGTAGGTACCTACTTGAAAAATAATTTCCTAAATTGAAAGGGAAAACGGAAACCCCTAATTTTAGAAAACTCGTAGGGAAAGCATTTGCATCGCTTAAAAAAGCGGAAAATTTTTATTTTAACAGGCGCAATCGGAAAACAGACTTCCCAATGCGAGGGCCCAACAACAGTTCAGAGACAATGCCGGGATCCGGGATAACGAACCCTCGGGATAATGAACCCCGAGATAATTATACCGCTGCACCACATGTGGGCTGAATCACAGGCGCGGGGGGATCACATCAACACATATTGTCCTTTGTTTTCGCAACTTCCCTAATATTTACAAAATCAGGGGGAAAATAGATTTTGTATCATCGCACTTATCTTAAAGTGCAATCGGTGCCATCATTCACCAAACTGCCGACCATCTTGATCTTTATCTCATTACTTATCTTCTAAATGAATGGCTTGTGAGAATCGTGACCAAATCTGGTATGCCTGTAATTTTAAAGCGACGACGATCAAAGATCAAAGTGGTATTTTTAAAGTATTATGATTTCCACTTCCATTTTTAGAGCGTCTACTGCCTACAGTGCCTACCGGAGAGCGGACGTCGGACACTATGGCTATTACGTTTTGACTATAACGGCTTTGGCAGACTATCTTACTTCAGGGAGACACTGTAGTAACTATCTACGCAAGGGACTCGTACTTCTGACTATGCAATCCGTTCCCTGATCGCGATTGAAGATGTGAGTCTGCAAAAATAAATTGTTTCTGCTTGCATTTCACATTCTTACAGTTACTTCAAAGTATTTCAACGTTCAATTACGCTTTCTATTCCTTATCGAGTACAATACAATATAATATATTAAAAGTGAAAAGTTCTTTAGCAACGTTGTGATTTGAAACTCGATGAAACGGAAACGAGCGACACTAAAAAGAGACAAACACGTACATCTATAGGATTTAGCCTGCTGGAGAATGAGATAGCAATAAAATATTGAAGAAGAAGACAACACTAAAAATCTAAACGAAAATATGAAAGAGAACAAGACACAGAAAAATAAAAAAAGATAATGGTCGCAACTGGGACTCGAACCCAGAATCTCTCGTCTAAGCGGGACGTGTTGTTGCGGCCATTATCTTTTTCCATTTTTCTATGTCTTGTTCTCTTTCACATTTTAGTTTAAGGGTTATATTCTTCTTCAATGATATATTACATTGATGGGAATAACCTTCAAAAGTTATAAAAAGAGAGTTGTTTTTGTAAAAAATTGAATAAAATATTTATTTAATTCACGGGTTCTCGGTTCCAATTTCCAATATAATACGATAAATCCACAATCCCACGCAAGTCTCCTCTGGTGTAGTGGTATAAAGCGCCTGACAAAATTTAATTTAAGGATCGAATCCTACAAAATCAAAAAATAAATAAATATTTTTATTTTTGTGAAATGAATATCCAATCTTCAAACCACTCCAAAATGAATATGCAAAATAAAACACAAAAGAAAGCGATATCTAGCGACTCCGAAGAAGAAAACAAAAATAATAATAAGATGACCAAATGTAAAGGAAAAGGTGCACTGGAATTCGACGACAAAAATATGGAAAAGATTATCCTTAACATTGATAAAAAAAAGTGCTTCATAGTCTGCCCACCCTTGTCTACTTTAGTTTTCTGAATTGCACATTCTGATTTTTCATAGTTTTTATTGTGTAGTAAATAGGTAGTAATTAAAATGGTAAAATTAGTTTAGGATAAAAGTTTTAATTCTGAGATTGAGTTAGAGACCGGTAAGACAGAGATTCTGGAATCAATTCCCAGTTCCGACCGTTACCTTTTTTATTTTCTGTTTCATATTTCGTTTAGATTTATTAGTTTTAGTTCCTTCTAAAATGATTAAATAGTAAAGTCTTAATCTAAAAATAATGAATTCATTACTTTAAATAAACTTTATAATGATGTAAACATTTTTAATACCTGATTTATTAACACATAAAATACTTTAAAAAAGGTTAACACTATACATAAATTATTTTGGTCAAGTTTCCAAACGCTTTCTCACCACAAAAAAAGGAATATTCAAAAGCAACAATATAATAGCATAGCAGCCATTACGCGAGATTTATTATTATAAATTATCTTATTCGCTTACAAATCCGCGTAAAATTGGATGAATGATAAAAACGACTTCACAATATTGATTGTTTTTTATTCCTCTTTCGTTTCGTTAAATCTATTCGCACCCCAAGTTGAAATAAAGCACCCTTCCTCCATATAAAACCTAAGCCTGGAGCCCGTAGTCTGGTCTGTAATACGTTATGTATGGTGAAGTGTCGCATAACGAGGCAGGGGGAAATGGCGGCGCACGTCAGCAGGAATAATTTAAAGAAAAATCGGATTTGCATACAGTTAGGCCGAGCGGGAGGAATCTACTGCATAATTTGTGCACATAATCTCCTGCCACTGATGACTGATGACTGACGTCAGTTCGAGGCTAGATCAATCAAGGTATTCATGTATGCAGTATACTAATGCCATGCACACCACATTGTATAGTGCACATCAAGACCTGTGGGGATTCTCGCTTCTCGCAATTTGCTAATGATAATGCATTCCCTGAATCCCGGGGGTGGGTGAAGGTGGAAGGGTTGTTTGCGGGCAGAGCTTACGAAGAACCAATATGATAAGTGACTGTTTTGAAAAGCTCGCGGTATTGTGTTTGTACAACAAATACCATCTATTGACATGTTAAATTCTGATCACATTTTGAGACATTGTAGTAAACACAACATTAATATCGTCGTGATTTATTTTTTGGGTTATGATACAGCGTTTCAGTGTCCATCATCAGGGCAGACGGTGATGGCTGGTTATGTACAGCGTTACAGTGTCCGAAACTTTGACTAAAAACAATGTTATTAAATCTTGAAAGCTTTGAAATGTTTATAAATTTTAAATATGTATCTAAATTTATACGAACTTGCATTTTATTTACTCTGTTGCTTTTAAGTTAACATTTTTGTACTTGGTACTTATTTTAATTGTTATATCTCTTTAGTTCTTTGATTATATCATATGTAAAATATATCATATTATATATTTTTAATTATATCATATGTATTGGGCGTGTACAAATAAATAAAGAAGGAGGAAGTGCAGCACGGCATAATAATCCACAAATAAATCACGACAATAATTTTGCCCATGAAAATCTATAAAATCATACAAAACCTACATGGTTTTAAATATTATATTATGTACTACAATCGTACAGCTACCAAACGCACTAAAAAAAATCGTACGAGGATTGTAAAATTTATAGAACTTCGTAAAACCAAAAAATATGAAAGACATTCAGTTGTATTATTTATTTTTATCAATTATTATTATTAAAACGATCCTCTGGACTTCCAATTTTCAACATTAAATAAACATTAAGCTGGGTTTTTTTTTCAATTATTTCTGGCTTTCACCCTTCAAGGGTGTTCTAGGCCATCATTCAAAATTAAAGAGAAAGGAAAGGTGAATTTATATATCAATTTTATTTAAATGAGCAAATTTAAGAATTATATGAAATATTGGAGTAGAGTTGAGACTTAGAAGAGATGAGATATTGAATGGAGGGGAGGCAATTTTAGATAACGCTTCATAGAAAAGAGGATATTTATTTAGAGAGGGACAACCAAAAAATATGTGATTTCTAAAATCAATATTTTCAGATAATACCTAATAGGTAATTCGCCGCAATTGGTCGCAATACAATTTTCATAAATTCCAATGACGGTTTTTCATACGAAGCCGTCTAGAAATACCTTTACGGCAAAAAAAAATATATACATGAAATATTGTTTCTTGTTGAACAAGGCAAAAATGTGGAAAAACAATATGGCGTCTTATTTTCAATCACCACAGCTCACGATAAAAATGACATCAGCTAAAAAATAGCATTGACGTAGGAATATCAGACATAAAAAAACATTAGAGATCACCGTTTCGGAGTTTTGACAGTTTTATCCAAACTGAGTTTCTGCTTTATAGTTACGATTTATGGTTATCGTAAATTAAGTAGGTACTACGTGAAATGTATCGTGGAATGCAGTATGTAATCACGATGCTTTTTGGGAGGTACTTCTTCAAAGAATAAATCGGAAAAATTGCCGGCAAGCATAAATTGATCCATCATGTTCGAGACCTGGAAGTACAATTAAAATAATTATAATCGCTTCCTCCGTCGAATCCAACGAGGATATTACAACGCGAGATCAAACAGTTTAATACTGACAGGTCTCTAGTCTCTTTGGGGAGTTATTTATGGCGGCCAAACTTAAGGCTTTCATTAAAACTATGGCGGAAACCTAGAATGCTTTATAGCCAGAAGGTGTGACTGTTAGATATTTTATTGGATAATTTAATGTCTCTTATATCCTCTCCAGAGACATTCGTTATTTATCAGTACTGGGACCAGTATTCTCCAGTAATGTTCTTTGAATCACAGCGAGTGTTTATTGACGTATTGTAATTTATAAATATAATTCGGATGACTAACGACCTTTATAACTGGGAGCTAGGTTTTGTCTGCGGAGCTCTAGGATTATATAATCAATCTGCACATCTACCTTCGGTTACCTTCGGCATACCTAGTAAACGAGACCATGTGACCCGAAGAGCCCATAGACAACTAAAATGTGAGTACTAATTATGATACATCACAGATAATTTCAAATGTATTTAATAAATTGCCAGAATTTCAAAAGGAAGTTGTAGTCCATATATATTCTCTGCGAATCAATTTGTATACTTTACTCTAATCAATAATTTAAAAAATATTACTTTTCAGGTTGACACAACGATGCGGGAGTTGAAAAACATTGGTTATTTGTAAAGGATTGACTTACTTCTCTCTCATGACATTCTTCTGATACGATATTATGGGGAATTGATATTATGATCTTGAGGGATACCTATAGCTGGCGGTAATCACGGCGCAAGCAAATAACAGATTCGAATAAAAGGCACTGAGGCATCAATTGAGTATTGCTAACTTCTTATTAATAAGAATCGTTCACACGGACTTAAAATGAATACTGGTGGTACTCACTGCACAATCAATAAGAGACTCGAATTTATACATACCGAAGGAGTGTGTACCTACCACTGTCCCTGCCCATATTTCTTAAAATAGTCGATATTAAATTGCCACTAAGAGATCAAAATGTCGTTCAGGCTTCATTAACAAACTGATTGTACCATAATGTATTTTTGTAAATGTTACACTGTATTGGCCACACACTGTCAGATAGTGATAGGATAGCAGTTTGGGTGGAGGAATGCGGGCACACGTGTAAGAGGGTATATATAGTTGCGTCAAGAGAAGTATAAATGTCATCATAACAATGTGTGAAAATTTGATAACATCACGTTTTCTATGTATTCAAGTAACCTATTATTTTATTTATTTTAAGAATATATTATTATATACCTAAGGTATACAATTATGTGCACAATATTTATACTCCCGATGAGTAGGTAAAATTATTCAGAATTATAATACGAATATTTTTCTGCATCTAGAAATGATTTCCAACTTTTTGTCTCAATTGAAAAGCCATCGAAATACTCAGCTTGTAACTTCCAAACTTCTTCAGACAACGGTAGAGTTTGTCACTAACCATCAATTTCTGATTTTTAGCATTTTGATGAATAATGCAAAAAGCCAATTAGAAACTGCACCAATACGGTCTACCATTCCAACTGTCTTGACGATTTTCCGAGTAGTTTTTTTCTTAGTGAATATTGATTTAAACAAGTTTCCGAAGTCGTTACCCGCTTTATCGACTAACCGCAAACGGAAGTCGATCGCAAGGGTAATCACTTCATCGTGAAAATACTGCAGCAATCTAAGGTAAATTGTTTTCGGTTTGTGGCCAAGTGCATAATCTTCATTTTCAATATTATACACATTTTCATCTCGCTTAACTAAATACAGGCTTGCCGATCTGATGCCGTTATGAATACTCTACCTCTACATTCTACAGCGGTGGTGATGAACCTTTTTTGTCGAAGGGCCAATTTATCCATTTTCAATTTTGTCGCGGTACCTACAGTTTGGCATTTGGCAACTTTGAATTCAGTGGTGTCGCAAATGTATTTTCATTTAAATTATACAATCAAACAAAGCAAACAATAAGCGTCGCAGGCGAAAATTTGATTTCTCCAAGGTCAACCAATAAATGCTGTGGGTTTTTATAAATCTGATATAATAAAGAACATGTAAAAATGCTTGTAATTTTGGGAGGCTGATTTATAATGTTCACAAAATTTTGCCGCGAAACTTTTTCGTGTTTTGTAATACAGATTTAATACGATTTTTGTAATACCGGAAATTTGAACGATTGCATTAAATAAGAAATATTAAAACTTTCTTCGGTTACTTACATGTTATTTGAAAGCATACCTTTATAAAACGGAACCCACACAAAATATCATTTATTCTGAAAGTTTAACCAAATATAGTCATGAAAACTTTTGGAACCTACTTTATAATATGAAAACCTTTTAAAAGCATCAACAAAAAAGCGCTGCGCTGCGAAGGTGAAAAATCTGCCTAAGTTATGGATGAATCACGAAAAGGCGCGCGGGCCGCGGGTTGTTTAGCATTGGTCTACAGGGAAAATTGTTCGAATTATACTGTTTGACACCTATATTCAGAAATAAATTAAATTTCACGTGTTGAGGTAATAAACCAGTTAACACGAGAGCTTGGATTGAGAGATAGATCGGGTAATTTATTTTCAGACAGACCACGACTAGTGGAACGATTTACGCAAATCGTACCTCTAACCCAGAGGTTCCGAAAGTGGGTGCCGCGGACAGAGGTCAGGGGTGCCGCGAGGCGCCCCTGATGTCTCTACTAAAAATCAAAATTGACACTAGAGAATTGTGCTCTTGGGGGTGACACTCGGTCCCGAGGCTACCACAGATAGACATTATATGACAGGGGTGCCGTGAGAAAATTCAAATTTTCTAAGGGTGCCGCGACTTGGAAAAGTTTGGGAACCCCTGCTCTAACCATTGATTTTATTGCAAACTTTTATATGCATTGCTCATATGCTTTTATGTAGCAAGTAGGTATTTCAACATCCTCTCCATAAATGTCCATTACAATAAATAAATAAATATTCGCAATAGGTAGAAACTCAACTAACTTATTCGCTATGGGGGTAATTCACGATCCCCTTGATGGCTTATCCATTATAAAATAAACAAACAAATACTCCCAATAGGTAGAAATCTCGGCTAACTTCTAACTTGTCCGATATTTAGCTTACGTTCGAGTACTAAATAATAACTTCGGACTTTATAGATAAATAAATCAGAAATCGAAAAAAATCTTTATCCTATGGATAGACCTTATCTAGAGGATGGTTAAATACCCCCTCCCCCCCCTTAGTTATTATACGTGTTAAAAACATTCCCATGAAAACCGAAAGCTCGCTTTTAATTTAGAAATTTAAATGATAATTTTATTTATTTTCTGCGAATTTTCTTGTGAAAGTAAAATTATTTCGAGATTATGGAAATATAATGTAATATGGAGAGTGAGGACGTAGGGAGTTGCTCTAATATGTCTCTGTAAAACAACATCCCCTGCAACTTGCAACCCCACACGAACTTACTCCATGCTTTTATAAAGCTTCGACAAAATAAACGCACGTGAGCTTTTCTCATACTATCCACTATCCATTCGCAAGTCAGATGTAGCTATACATAATGCAAGATTAAGGAAGGTAAAAATCATAATGCAAGAAAAATATTATTTTTTATAATTTTCTCTTCCCTTTCTCACATACATAAACTACAGTTAAAAAGTAAAACAAGGCGAATTAACAAAAGTTTATATATGTCGAGTCCAAGTTGTACAAAACGCAATTGTAAAATTATTAGTCGTTCCTAATATTTTCAAACAGAGACATAATACACCATTACTGTTTCAGAGAGCTAAAATTTTACCTGTTAAGGCAATACTTTGGCACAAAATTATAATTCAGCATATACCCAGCAGCATAAAGAGAAATTAGAACATAAATACAGCACTAGATTTACGCGCAACGACGGGTTAATAGTTCCGAAATTTAATAATAAGTACGGACAGAGAACGTTTGAATACAACATACCAAAAATATTTAATTTATTGCCTGATACTATAAAGAAATGTAATTCTATGAATAAGGTTAAATATATGCTGAAAAATTGGCTATCTGAAAAAAATATTTATATTTAGATTGATTTGTATGAATAATGTTGAATTTGTAGATATAAGATGTAAAATTATAACATTGAAAAATTATATGTAACTTAATTATAAGCACCTGCCGACAAGCCAATTCAATTGGCTTAGCAGGACTTGTTTGTGATTTGTAATAACAATACTTACAATAATAAATAAAAAAAATATATAAAAAAGAGCAAAAGCTGCTATACATACACTCGCACAGCAAAATACTACCAGCACACGTAAGCAAGAGCACTGCACTATTGCAAGAAAAAAATAAAACACCTTTCTCCTGTCAATCGATTGGCATTGCTGACACGTCAAAAGGAAATAATTACAGGCTTATGGTTAACTGGTAACTAAATAGGTACCAACTACAAAGAAAATAATGACGAACTGCCTTGAGATATTATGCAGTAAAGATGCAAAATCGAATATACAGAATATTCATACAGGTAACAGAAAACGACCGTATTACCAACGGCTGAGAATTCAAATATAGTAGAAAGATGATCTTGAGATCGCACCCTTGCAACTATTGACTATTCGCGTGTATTCTGTAACTCAATACTGATGTTATTTGTTTCAAAGTTTGCTACATTCAAGTTAGCAATAAAAGTGCTCAAACGCATGATGATAATATTATTAAAATTATGTACTATTTGTAATTATTTTTTTATCGTAGTATTTATAATTTTTCAATAATGTCTACGCAAGTAATTGTTTAAAAATACCTGAAATATTATTATTAGTTTGTAAGACCGTAAATAAATAGACAAACTGAAGTATTTTCATCGCAAAACACGTGCGCTGATTTTTTCACAGATTTTATTAGTTTGTAAGACCGTAAATAAATAGACAAACTGAAGTATTTTCATCGCAAAACACGTGCGCTGATTTTTTCACAGATTTTATTTGAACTAAATTAAAATCCTGAAAAGTAGCTTTCCTAGATAATTTATTGATTTAACAAATCGGTCAACGACCAACCTTATAATATAAATAAACATTTTTTTTCAAAATTAAAGCATAACTTTATTATTTAAAATAACAAGCTATCGAAATCCATTTATATTTTTTTGTAGAAAAGAGAATTTAGTCTGACTGTCTAGAATTTGATTTAAAAATGACATATTTTCGGTTTCCTGGTTAAACTTTCTTCAAATATTGAGGATTGCTACTGTAGTGTAACTTACTCATTTTTTAAATTATGTAGTTAGCAATGTTAGCATAGGTAGTTTTATTTATTTATTTAATATAATGGTACAAAAATTACATGTTTTTATACATTAAATAAAGTTTTTTTTTTCAAAAATATGTAATACTAGCTTTTACCCGCGGCTTCGCTCGCATGATATTAGTGGAAAAATTACTGGCATAATTATTGGCATAGTTGTTATTATTCTTGCTTTTTTGTCTAATAAAAAATAATTATTGTTTAATAGAAAATTTCAAAATTTGAGAATGACATTTCGCAAATAAAAATTCTATTTTAGAAAATAATTAAATTATAGAAATTTATTTAATTAATTTATAACTCGATTTTGTTAGTGACAGAAAACGTATGAAAAATAATTGCATAACGCTACAGCTTATTCATAACGCCAGAGCTTACAGATATATATAGCCTATGTTACTCGCAAATAATGTAGCTTTCGATTAGTGAAAGAATTTTCAAATTCTATTCGGTGTTTATTGCATGAAAGAATAACACTCATCCATACAAACTTTCGCCTTTATAATATCTATAAGAAAGATGTAGTTTTAATGTGTCTTAAGAGGTCGGAAAGTTGTATTATACGAGAGAAACAACTTACGCACGTTCGCGTCTAATACCCGAACGGTTACGAAGATAACCGATGATATCTGATGGACAGGTGGGCACCTTCAGTGACCAGTTCCCCTGCCGCAGATTAACACGGATAAACCTTTAGAACAGACGTTAAGTCGAGATAGGTATTCATTGTAAATAAAACGAGTTGTATTGTTCAACAATTATATAGTAATTGTAGGCAGTTACTACATCACAAGAACAGACAATTGAGCTGCATTATATGAATAGATATTAATACTTCTACGTATCTTGAGCTGCCCACAAGCTGTGTTTCCTTCATGTTCTTGGGTATCTACTTCGGCGTACTGCAATATCGAATATCACCTTGGTTCTTGGTAGCTTAGTATTCGCGGTGATATTGTATTGTACGTGATAGGTGGGTATTACGGAGTGGGAACTCGGGGAAAAGGAGCCATACCAGTTTAGCCCGGGGGGAGCCTTCGGGCAGATTTATCTAACAGGAACCCCTAACGTTACTGTTACGAGTGCAACTATATTGTAAGACTGACTACTGACCACTAACCAATAGCCACACCTACCTTCTCTTGCATAGTAAAATATCTTACAATTTATAGTATCATATATATTATATTACAAGAAGAATTATTCCACGGGCTGCTACTTCTATTTATTTTTTATTTTTTTATTAATAAATTCCTTTATTAGATATTTATTAACAATTTTTAACATTTTTGAAATTAAGTCCCGTTAAACTAATTGATATTAGTTGGTCAACGGGTTCTTTGGACATTTACCTTTTTTTTTTAAAATTGAGACAGGTACATAAAATGTACACATTTTTACATTATATATAAACATAAAAACATATATTTTGGAGAAAAAATTGTTAATAAAATTTATAAGAAATACAGAGCAGAGAAAATGAAAGAAAGAAAAAGAAAAGAAAAGAGTTAATAATAATGGAATAAAAACATTAAAACGAAAATTTTAATCAATTCTTTAAATATATCAAAACAGCAATCGACACTTGCAAATTTAAGCCAAGGATACGAATAGGAAACCCTAAGCAAGGTAATACACCATGGTTTGACAAAAAACTGGATCTTCTTATTAGAGAACGAAATACTAACTACAAACAGTGGAAGAAAGATCCGCAAAACAGTCAACTTTTATCACAAAAAAATAAGTCAAGAAATTCGGTAACTAATTACAGACGTTTCGCCAAAACAAAATATTACACAAATATTCTTACAGAAAACATACATAATCCAAGACAAACCTGGAAGACAATAAATTCAATCATAACTAACAGTCCAAAGAACTCGACAAATAAAATTGAAACTCTTACCATCAATAATATAGTCATAAATGACCCGAAGCAGATATGTACAGCGTTTAATGACTTCTTTACATCGGTAGGTGAAAATTTAGCTGCGAGTATCCCATCTTATTCAGATGACATGAATACAATAAACATGGAACCAAAGCCATTACAGTCCCTCTACATGGCCAATACAAACAAACTAGAAGTTTTAAAAATTATCTCAAAACTAAAAACTAATGCATCTCCAGGAGTCGATGGTATGACAACTAACTTACTCAGATTCTGTAAAGAAAAATTAGCGGATCATCTTGTTATTCTAATTAATCAATCTTTAGTGAGTGGACTGTTTCCGGATCAATTAAAGCTAGCAAAAATCGTTCCAATTCACAAAGAAGACTGCAAAAAAAATCCATCTAATTATCGTCCAATATCAATACTCTCAGTCTTCTCCAAAGTATTTGAACATGTAATTAAAAATAGACTAACAAAATATCTCGCAACTAATAATATTCTTACGCCTCAACAATATGGGTTCAGAAAATTCTCCAACACGAAATGTGCTGCCTTTGACTTTATACTAACTCTTCAAAAACACTTAGATCAAGGAAAATATGCAGCGGGCATTTTCATAGACCTCAAAAAGGCATTTGATACGGTTGATCATAAGATTCTATTAAAAAAACTTGAATATCTGGGCATCGTGGGCAACAGTCTAAAACTTTTATCTAGTTATCTTACGGGTAGGTGCTGTTCGGTTGTTATTGGAAAAGAATCAAGTGATCATAGGAATATAACATGTGGTGTACCACAGGGCTCGATTCTCGGACCATTATTATTTTTGATTTATATAAATGATATTGCAAAATGGGGAGTGAAAGGTACACTTCAACTTTATGCTGATGACACAATATTATTCTACCATAATACTAATTTAAACGAAATGGAAAAGGACATGGAAAGGGATTTGGCTCATCTAGCCGAGTGGCTGAGAATTAATAAACTTAGCCTTAATATTAAAAAGACTCACTATGTGCTATTCGGGAATAGGAGAGGACAACGCCTAAACATTTCCCTGGGAATAAACAAACTGGAACAAACAGATGTCGCGAAGTATCTAGGACTTTTAATTGACTCACGGCTTACATGGAAAAACCATTTTGACCATGTTAAATCAAAGATTGCTCCAGTGACCGGTGTAATGTACAGACTACGTAGATTGCTTCCCACAGCCATACTGCGATCTTTGTACTATGCTATGATTCACTCCCACTTGGCATACCTTTCGAGTATCTGGGGTTTTGCTACTAAAAAAATGATATCAGAGGTGCAAATAATCCAAAATAGAGCCCTACGTAACATTTTTGGCTTGCCTTGGGATACACCTGTTAAAGATATTTACCGTCACGCACTTGTATTGCCATTTAAGATTGTTCCTAGCTTTGAGATAACAAACACCATTTTAAATATTATTCAGTGCAACACCCACACAAATATAAAACTGAACTATAACAACGACGTTCACCAATATAATACACGACAACACAACAAACTACACATATCAAAAATACACTCAACAAAGTTCGGACTGAAATCATTAGAATACATTGCCTACACTAACTATAACAAACTGCCTGAAAATTTGAGACAGGTATATGCCTCTAACAAATCTCGAAATGATATATTGAAAACATATTTTTTCAAATGCTATTTGGAAAACGAGTCATAAGTAGGTACAAACTCTGTTCTGATAGCCCTAATTATCTTCAAATACTAAACTTATAGTATGATGGGCGCGGTTTATACCTTACTTAAATCTCGTCATTGTATTTGTATGTAAACATCTTGTATTAGATCTGTATATTTTTGAGCCCGTACCTTATATTGTATTTTCCTGATTTTGTTTTATCTATGCATTTCTTAGTACATCTCATTAGTCCATCATGGAGGAAACTTTATTTTAACTTTTTGAAACCCAAAGTACATAAATCAAATGAGTCAATGAGTAATACAAATTCATAAAATGTTATAAGACATGTTTCTGTGAAATATTTGTAAAGTGATTCTTCATATGTTTGTATCTGTATGTTGCTTCTGTGAAATGTTTTGTAAATTTTTTATTCATAAATTGTGTCTACATTTGGGTTGAGTTGGGTTTAACTTCTCAAAAGTACCAATTGGCGATCCCTTAATGAGTTTTGATAACTCATGGGAGTGCAACTTCGTTGTATGTTTTTAATAATAAAAAAAAAATAATAATAAAAAAAAAAAAAAAAAAAAAAAAAAAAAAAAAAAAAAAAAGCGGTAAAATAGAGATTAGTACAAAAAAAACTTTTGTATGACGTTAATGTAAGTTCTTGCATACTGCTTACTAACCCCGTATGCATGGACATTGGAGGGTCTAGAGTCGTTCAAATAAATGTAGCTTCGTTCAATCAAAAAAATAGAGTCTTGACGTGTGCGGTGAAGGAGGAAACCCTATGTTTCTGCGCCGTTGGGATAGTGGTGGGGTCCCCTCCAATTACTAGCTGAAGGTCCCGGCGATGCCCGGGCTTTACACAGAGTTTTAGAAATCAAATGTAAAGTGTGTCCTCTTGTTTTGAAGGTCACATGTGCAAAACTTCATCAACCTCAGCATAAAACTGTAGATTTGCATACAAATCAAATCCGCACCGCCCGCTTGCAAGCCCGCTTGTCCACCGCATACAGACATTATCCTTTATATATTATATATTTCAACCAATTTACACAAAACCTTGACAAATTATATACCTAAGCCTTCCTCACGAATTACTCTATCTATTGATGAAAACCGCATGAAAATTCGTTCAGTAGTTTTTGAGTTTATCGCGAACAGATAGACAGCCGCGGTGGAGGACTTTTATCTACTACACTATACATATTATAAAGAGGTAAGATTTGTTTGTTTGTTTGTTTGCATTGAATAGGCTCCGAAACTACTGAACCGATTTGAAAAATTCTTTCGCTGTTGGGAAGCTACACTATCCCTGGGTAACATAGGCTATATTATATTTTCAAAAAAAATAAGCATCCTTACTAAAACTTCAATAATGTAACACAAGATGTAAAAAAATTACCTAAAATATTATTTACATCGCGTGCGCTGCGAAAACTATTGATGATAGAATAAAATAATGTACTACCACTTTGTAGAACACATAATTATTTACAAAAAGGTCGCGACAGCATATGTCTAACTATTATGGTTAAGCCACAATAAGTATTCTTTTATTTAAAAAAATTAATTAAAATGTCGCCGCTTGAAAAGGCTCTTTATTTGTATCTTGGTTTTAATCCTTATCAAAATAAATTACTTCATATTCAAGACAGCTTCAATACCTTTACTTAACTTTTTGAATTTTTCAATTCGAATATTTAATTAGAAAGATATCACGAGTTTAAAAATGTTAGTATTAGAGAAAAGTTTTGGCTACGGGCCGGGCGGGAGAGGAGTCAAGAAATGAAGGGGTTGGCGGGACAGGAGAGCGGGAGAGCGGTGGCGGGGAAGGTGGAACTGGAACGCTGGAGGGGAACGCACCGGAAATGACATGCAAGGAGTAACATTTTATTTATTTGAATATGGCATTGCAACGCATGCCGGGAAACAGCTAGTTTATAATAAGTAGAGATATATGTTAGAGTTCCGGAGGCTTGAAAAATGTAGTAAGTAGATGGGGAAAATCTAAAATTCAAATTCAATAAACTGTTCTCTTAACCCCACAACCCTTTTCTGGATTAAAAAATGTCAATATCGCACAAAAGATTGCATATAAATGATACCCACAATTTTGGAGGCGGGTATGACTACCGCCGCCCGGCCAAACTAACTCCCCTGCCAAAGATGGTTCGCTACGTTTGGTGACTTAGCAGGGGTATCCGGGTTCACGGGGCGAGCTTTGTCTAGGTCGTGGAGGCAGAAGCTTTTTTCCACCTACTGCGTGGAGGGCCGGATCGGGAGAGGCTGGTTGAGAGAGACCTTTTGACCTCTCCAGCCGGTCTTTCTCAACCCATCGCCTTGCACCGCAGAGGGAGGGATGGATTCACAGCCTCATCATTCCTGAACACATCGACCCTCAGATTCCTACCCACCACATCATACCTTTTTCCTTTCCAGAACTTCCTCTTCTTCCTTTCCCTAAAAAGACTTTCTAAAGATGAAATCCCTCAGGGCTTCCTGTGTGAAGATAATGTAAAAAAAAGAGTCCCTACCGCTCCTAACAACTGTCCGGAGCCAGTGGGACTGGGATTGAGGGACAGGGTATCCTCAATTGGAGTAAGTTTTGGGCCTGAAGGGAGTGGTTAAGGTAATGAAATGGGTAGAGTACCTAAGGTTGGGAAGCCTGGCTATTCAAATCTGGTTACCGATCATGACTAAATCCATTTCAATCAAAGTTTCGATTCTGAATGGCGGTCTCTCACCACGGCGATACTAAAAGTATCTACGACTCTGGATCGTCATTTCGGAACATTATTACGAATTAATGTGAATCGATATTTGGACA
Organism: Limnephilus lunatus; assembly: GCA_917563855.2. Taxonomy (NCBI): domain Eukaryota; kingdom Metazoa; phylum Arthropoda; class Insecta; order Trichoptera; family Limnephilidae; genus Limnephilus; species Limnephilus lunatus. The sequence continues at coordinate 78,821,050 of OU830597.1, read as the reverse complement.
AGGATATCTCTAATATGCCCATCGCCAGGACCAATGTAAACATTATTACATAAAATGGGTTTACCCAGAATAATATGATTGAATCTCCGTGTGGCGTGTAGCTTGTAGCACTTAGGTGGCTGATCTTATTACACGGCGGGATAATCTGACAAAGCGATCGTTTGGACACGATCGGACGGCAATTTTCTACACGTACTTACAATGTACATGTGAACCCGTCATATAATATGCTCTTGCTATTTTAAGTGGTAGAATACATTCAGAAGGAAATCGTCACTTTTGTTGGATTTCAGTGTTCAACTTCACTTTATCTTGTTCTGAGATATTAAGGTGTCAAAGTTTGCAGACGATTTCTCATAATCAATTTACCGATTTCTGAGTTTGACGTTAAATCTTGTGTAAAGTATTTTAATTTAATATATTTTAAAGTAAAATATTTAAATAGAACGTAAACTTACCATTTTAGAACGTACCTAATCGTGCATATAGACTCATACGCAACCAGATTGGGCATAATAGTTCTTTGCAAATGGTTCTAACTACATTTTCCTAATGTCATTCTAAGATAGATTACATTGTTAATAACTAATTTTGTAAAAATAAAGCAAATTCTTTCAATTCTCCAGTCTTCCAAATAAATATTAACTCAACTTTGGCATTAATCTTCTTATAAATATAAATGTAAAACCAACAGTGATGAGGGTAGCAAAGGTAAAGTCATGCAATGTCCAGTGTTTTGAATATATTGTCCTCCATGTGCAAATTCGTATCTTTTCCAAGCATAAACTTTCTAATAAAGTGTGTTTTACGGAAGTGACCAGCAGGTAAGTATGTTATTGTATGTTTCTGAAAATAATAAAATTAAATAGAACCTAGGAATTTATAATGAATTGTAAAGCGCCCTTGAGTTGATTTTTCACAAAAACGGCGCTCTATAAATTGTCCAATTATTATTATTATTATTGTTATAAATATTTTATTTTAAAATATATGATAAACTAAAATACTTTACACATCATTGAACCTTAAAATTAGAAATTGTTAAATAGAATACCAGAATTTGTCTTTACCAACTTTGATACTTCAGAACATGGTAAGGCGAAGTTAGAACCCTATCCAACAAAAGTGACGAAATTGCTTTATTAGTTTTATATTTTATTTGGCTTATATTGCAGCAAGTGCAATCCATCAAATTTCAAAGTTAAAATTCAAGTTTTGTAAAAATTCCATTCAAGTTCTGTTAGTATTTCGTCGTGAGCCAGATGTTTTACAGTACTTTGACAATAACAGGACTTGAATAGGACATTCACAGAACTTGAATATTAACTTTGAAATTTGATGAATTGTTCAAATTCTGTGACACAATACACACCTTAAAAGGCCGCCATCCGAATTTCTACCGATTTCTTGCAAACCTCCCTTAAACATTTGAAGTTTTTAAGCTCTTAAAAAAATATATGTTATTTTTGAAAATAATATCTATACATTCCTTACACCGAAACGCAAATTATATGAAATTCCCTCGATAGAAAAAAATCGCAAAGTATGCTCCAATTTTTTTTATTTTCAAGTCTGTTTCCGTTATTTTACAAGTTATATGTATGAAAAAATTCACAATGTTTTATTAAACACTGTTTTAGACAGCCCCCAAGAGATTTTTGCTCTATTTTAAACGAGTCGTGTTTTATTAAAGATTTTCCCAATTTTTGCATCGATTTTGGCGCTGTAAATGTTAGCGCTCTCCTCTAACATTCGTAATTTCGTATCTCTCCGTCTTCTTCTTTTTCGGGCCGGTAACGGAGCCTTAATATCTATGCACATCCCAATGGCAATCTCAATAATCTAATGAATTATGTTGTCAATAATGTAATGAATTTCAATTTGAATAATTTTGACACTCTCTGTAAATAAACAATAAATAAATAAATTCGTATTCCCTTTCTAGGTTAAACGAAATTTATAGCCTTCGGAAAATATTACTGCTAAGACACTGCCCATAAAACAAGGTTCTATTTTCTAAATTTTAAACCAGTGGTAATTTTTTTCGTGTAGCCACGAGACACTTTTACGAAAAGAAAAATCCCGGTTAACAGTATTGCTTTCTTGTAAATATATCAAACTATTTAAAACATAACTTCTCCGAACAATGGAGCCGTCCTAACATCATAGATGAAGGAATAGATAGAAGAAGAGAACTGAGAACTGGACTAACGACTTACATAGTTATTAATTGAAATGACAGGTGTGGATCTGAAAGAGAGAGAAGTATAATTCTAAAGGTTGTATAATTAATTTAACTCATCTTCCTTCACTCCTAACCACGTGGGTATTACACACATCATATAATATACAGATGAATACATTTAGTATCATTACGTTGTATTTAAATTGAATAGTTGTAGAAATACAGGTATATCCAGTTTCAACCGAAATTTCAAACTTTCTTTTTAATTATCCTTATTTTTGACGGCCTCCGTAGTCGGGGGGTAACGCTCTCGATTAGCAAATCCCAGCGTGCGCAAGTAAATTTTATTTGATTAATTTGTGTTATTTCACAATATTAAATATTAAAAATAATATGGAATATATTTTCGGCACGTTCTTCTGAAGGTATTCTCAATATGGCTCGGGTGTGAGACCACCATTCAAAATTGAAATATTGCTTGAAATGGCTTTAGCCGTGTTTGGTGACAAGATATGAATAGCTTTTCCACCTTCCTCTTTTCTCATCTACTTCCTCTCCTCACCACTACCTTTTACCTCAATATTGATGTACTTTTGGGGATGCCATTGTCTTACCGGCTCCAGACTGTTGCGAGCAGTTGGAACTCTTACGCGGTATTTACAATAAAATAAACAAAAAAATTAACAAAACAAACGACTTCAAAAAATGCACTAAAAAGTTAAAAAATAATTTGATTGTTATTTTTGGAGTCGGTGTCAGCCAAGGTAACTACATACATAGGTACTTATAGGTGAGATGTGGAGATCTTGGCTGACACCGACTCCAAAAATAACAATCGTACGAAATTATTTTTTTTACTTTTTAGTGCATTTTTTTAAGTCGTTTTTTGTTTTGTTAAAATTTTGGTTTATTTTTTGATTTTTAGTGACGAGCGTGCGTAAAGAAGTTTTACTTCAAAAAAACATTCATCGAAATCTGTTGGCGTAATATTGAGTTATACGTCCATTTGTGGCGCACATGCTTATTGCAAATTTAAGACATATATGGTTTTCTCATGGATTTCATTGTCAGAACTGGACCAAATTAAAATGGGACTACACGGAAAGCACCAGCTTTCTAATAAAAAAAGAATCATCAATATCGGTTCACCCAATTGAAAGTTCTGAGGTAACAAACATAAAAAAAAAAAAAAAAAAAAAAAATACCGTCGAATTGATAACCTCCTCCTTTTCGAAGTCGTTTAAAAAGATATTTCAGAGCCCTTTCTACATGAAAGAAATGGTATTGGGCCCCAAAAAAGTGAAGTTAAAATGCCATACAGACACAAGTATTGCAAAATTCAATACTTTTTATTTTATTTTATTAGTTAGCGTTAGAAACAGTCATTACAAGTACATATATTATTGTGGTAGAGATAATCATATCATTGACCAATAAAATAACGACATAAAATTTTGAGACCATAATAAAAAGAAAAACAAACAAAACAATATACGTATGTAATATAAACAGTTCTGAAAAAGTGCATCTACTCACTTAAATCTACAAAAAATGTATTTTCAAGGGTAATATATACTGTAACATTTTTTAAAAGGTTATTTTAAGCAAACTGCTGAAATCAAAAAAGAAAATGTAATGAAAATGAAAATGAAAAATGAAAAAGAAAGATAAGGAATTAATGAAACATTAAGTTTTCCATTGAATATTACTTTTACGAATTTTATCAAGTTAGCAAGGTTCGTGTTAAACACGTCAACGTCTGTGCATAATCTATCGAAGGTGCTACAGCTTCTTCTTATAAACACATTTTGAAGATAATTAGCATTGCTCTTAGGAATATAAAATATGTCTGGAGATCGAGTAACTCTTTTGGACATCTGAAATTAATATTTTGTAATAGGTAAGGGCTATCAATAAAATCGTGGATTATCTTATAAAGCATTATTAGGTCTCTGATATCTCTGCGTTGATCAAGGGTTTTGAGGTACATAGAGACATAATTTACATCATTTCGCAGGCGAAACGAAACATATTTCAAAAACTTTTTTTGGACTCTTTCTATATTTGATTTATATGTAGAACAATGAGGGTTCCATACTGTTGAAGCATACTCTAGGTGGCTTCTGACGTATGATATGTAGAGAATCTTAAATGTTTGTGGATTTTTGAAAACAGAACTTACTCTAAGTATAAATCCTAGCATTTTCAAAGCCTTAGACGTGATGTGATACGCCAGATCTCGCTGTTTAAGATACCCTCTTAAACCAGACACTACCTAAAATATGTCATTTTTAAATCAAATTCTAGGCGTGTCGACTGTTTTCAACAAAAAATATATATATTGAAGAAAAAAAAATTATTTTATCTATTAAAGCTATGTTTTAATTATTTTTTTAAATCATAAAAAGATTATACCGTTGGTCGTTGGCAGATTTGTACAATTTTCAACCCACATTTAATTTAGTTTTAAATTCAAGAAACGGAAAAAACACGAATCCACCATTTTTTAACATGAATCAATCATTTTAAATATTATTTGCGTTTTATATGTATTGGAAGTAATTAATTGATTAGTTACAAAAATTCTTCGGTCTATTATAAAAACAACTCATCATCGAATAACCATCGATAAAAAAAATCATGTCATCGCTGTCATAATGACCGTGACTGGCCACTGAGCAGGCGGTCAAGCATGGTAGATTGATGGATATCGTTTTCTACAAAGTTTGATTTTAACGAATGGGTCGTAAGTCGTAACTAATCAACTAATAATGTAATATAATAACATATTCAAGAATAAAGCTTGACTAGGCGAGGTGGAAAGGTATGCAAGGTACGCTAGCGATTCTCAGAAGCAATTAAAATACTTTTCATTAAGTAGGTAGAAATGCTTTCCATGTAGATTTGTGGAAACCAATGCCGCCACTGACTTAGGATGGGTTGTTAAAAAAAATTTGATGAATTATTCATCAAATTTTTGAAGTTAATTTTAACGTTCTGTGAAGGTTCTATTCAAGTTCTGTTCTTATATCATTATAGGCCAGTTGCTGCATGAAACTGAACTAATAATCAGAGAATATGATTTTTTTAAAACAACCCGTCCTTAGTACCTTTTGGTTCTAGTCCATTTAACATACACACTATCTTGCATTTCCCTGGCATCTAAACCCCACACGAAAATAAAATTAAATATAGAAATTAAAATTTCGTAATGATTTTTTTTACATTAGCTCCACACTACCGTGTGGAAAAAATCCTTCAGGGTCTATGTCACCTTTGGGGATACCATGTGGAGGGTATTTTTATGATAATGACGGAGAGGAAGTTCTGGGAAGGAAAAATGTATGAGGGGTGGGTAGGAATCTCAATGTATCCAGGAGTGACCAATAATTTGCATATTAAATTTAAGAAACATGTTCAGTTTTATAATTTACATTGGTTTATAAATTAGATAAGTACATAAAATTAACAATAGAAAATAATACGCATATAAATAGTAGGTAATATTTTAAGAATAGAAATGTGTCGTAAGTTTTGATTTCTCATAACCCGTCTCACTAGACTAGCCTGTGTTAAGGCAGACATTTTATTAGGTGTCTAATCTACCGATTGAATTTGAAACGCATATTTCAGGATGACTTAATTCATAAACTGTGGTAAATACCATCACCATCGCCCTGGTAAAAGACAATCATTGAATCGAAAAGTTGCTTGAAATTGTGCGGTGTAAGACAAGAATCGAAAAGCACGTACCTAATTGGTTACTTGCATTTGTTACTATTTTCTTCTTCAATCTCTACATATTATAAATTGAGGTCCTCCACGGCGTCTGTGTCTGGTTTTCACCAATAGATAGAGTGATTCATGAGGAAGATTTGGATATATAATTTGTCAAGTTTTTGTGTAAATTGGTTGAAATACATAATCAATGGAGAATGTCTGTATGTGGTGGACGAGCGGGCTGGCAAGCGGGCGGTGTTGATTTGATTTGTGTGAAAATTAATAGATGGCGGTGTGAGTTAAAAAGTTGGGTAACCGTCCAGTAGATGGCGTTGTGTTTCGTTAGCCACAACAACGCCTGACCGGGTCAGCTAATAGCTTTAATAAAAATAAAAGAGAAAAAAGAAATAATAGCGACGATAGGTAGGTACAGAAGTTGACTACGTAATAAACCTAAAGTACAGTTATTTGAATTTAATGAAGTAATGGTACCCTTTCAGTTCCCAAAAAGGTATTTCAGTAATACAGCTTGGCATGTACTTTGGTAAGAACTCGGGGCCCGAGATCCGCAAGATGAAAGCTCCGCTGTCTTTTATCGTTTCAAGCCACTAAAATTTTTAATATGGAATACCCATAAATTGTGGGTTTATGACCAAGTCCCACCAAATTTAATATTATACGGTAGTAGATACTGTCAAAGATTTAAGCTTACCGTTTTCAACGGTCGCTCGCGAATCCTTACATCTACATTACACCCTTTGATCTTACCGCAATGTCTTATTTCACAAATTTTCTATCACAACAAAATTAAAAAAATAACTCTTTTTAGCGAAATATTCTAATTTTATAAAAATATGAGCGTTATAGACACAGCTTTTTAACTACCCTCTGTTTTGGTTTGAGCTGTGATTTCAACAATCGCTTTTCTTATTTAAAAATATAAAGTTTATTTGTAAATTTATTTAAAAAAATATATGATAGTTAATTAAGATATTTAGAAATAGGCTGCCTGTTTCAGTATAGTTACTTTTTGAAGTCTAGTGTAGATGTATGGATTAAATATTCTGAAAATTGGAAAAATTATAGTAGAAAAAATATAAAATGAAAATTGGAAAAATTGTAATAGAAAGTAGAAACAAGAAAAGAGAAAAAAAAGACACGCAAAAAGATTAGATCATATACATACGTACATATACGTAACCCTTTTTTCTGGTTTTATATGTGTGCATGAGTGCATACGTGTCTAACTCTTTAAAGTAGGCATGAAAATTTCATAGCTAGTTCAGGACGGAAAAATTTAGCTAGAAAAAGTTATGATATCTCACCAGATCTCCGTTTGAGAGATTTAGAAGAAGTTGTTTCACATAAATTAATCAAATTTCAATGTTAAAATTCTAGTTCCGTTTTTATTTTATTTTATCCAAGTACTACTAGCCCGTCAGGAAAAAATGACAGAACTTCAATAGAACTTTCACAGAACTTGAATTTTGACTTTCAAATTTGATGAATTTTTCAAATTGGGAGGCGGGTATGCGTACCGTCGCCCCGGGAAACATTTATTGGATAATCAACACATCTGCCATAGGTCACCCCAAGTGGTTCGCTACGTTTGGTGACTCAGCAAGGGTGCCCGGGTTCATGGGGTGAGGTTTGTCCGGGTGTTGGCGGCAGATGTGTCCGTCCGCCTTCTGCGTAGCAGGCCGGCTCGCAAGATAATGATTTAGTTTAGCTTCTCCACCCGTACTCTCTCGGAACATCGCCTTGCACCGCAATGTGAGGGATGGATTCATACGTCCGTCACTATTGGATACACTGACCCCCAGATTCCTACCCACCCACCATACCCTTTTCCTTCCCAGAACTTTCTATCCTTCCTTTCCTAAAAAGACCCTCCACACATCGTCCCCAAATATGACATAGGCCCTGAAGGGAATTATTTTCCTCGGGGCCTCATGTGTGAGCTAAGGTAAAAAAAACCACCCGTCCTTACTGTTTCAAAGATATTGTTTCACATTTATAATATAAATATATAAATAAATTAAGTCACTAAGTTAACGGTAAGTTGTAAGTCATTATTGCTTATTCATAAAGTTATAATCATTAATTATTATTTAATATCTTCATATCTGTCGATCTATCCACAACTGGTAATGTAATACTAACTACCAAAAGCAGTTATTCAATAATGTAGTAAAATTATAGGTATATTCGAGGCGCCTAGGCATCTTTAATCAGATTATCTTTAATATTACGGATCATTAGACGAATGGTATTCGATGAGATAATATAATCCGACTTCAGATAGGCAACATGATACCGTCGATAGAAGAATTTGATGAATTTAAGATTGCTGAATGCTATACGCATAGATCGGCAAAGCGGATGGGAAGGTAGCATATCTCGTTCATTATTAAATATAACAAACAGGTCTTTCAAAAATATATAATAAAGCCATCCGTTATAATGCATTGAGTTAAGGAACGGCTAAAGAATTGCTTGAATTGCTCACTCTTAACCGACAAGTCGGTAATTATTTTGAACCAACCAACGGTATATTAAAATACGTACATTTAATAAGATCGCAATATAAGATTCAATATTCAATCATGGAGAAAAGTTTGATCACTCTTAATAAACCTGATATCCGACGTGAGCGTACAATAAAAAGTAAGATACCTGCATCATTAAGACATAAATATAACAACCAAATTCTGCTAGTTTCTACACGACAAATGAATAATAATTACATTTTCAATTTGGGAGGCGGGTATGGGTAACGCTGCCCCGGGAACCATTTATTGGGTAACCAACACCTCTGCCATAGGCCACCACAAGCGGTTCGCTACGTTTGGTAACTTATCAGGGGCGCAAGTGTTCATGGGGTGAGGCGGCGAATGCATCTGCCCACTTTACTGCTTGACGGGCTGAATCTGGTTGAGGGAAACCCAACCTAAACCTCTTCAGCCGAACTCTGTCAACCCATCGCCTTGCAGCGCAGTGGGAGGGATGGATTCATACGTCCGTCCGATCTGGACACATTGACCCTCAGATTCCTACCCATCCCTCACAACTTTTTCATTCTTAGAACTCCATCTCCCTCCTTCCTTAAAAACACCCTCCACACAGCATCTCCAAAGATACATAGGACCTGCGGGATTTTTTCCTCAGTGCCTCCTGAGTGGAGCTAATGAAAAGTGATAAATACAAAGGGATAAATAACGGTAGTAAAAAGGTTAAATTATTTTTGAAAAATGAACAAAAAGCAGTAGTTTCGTTTCAAATCATATTTATATTTTTTTATTTTACCTCAACCCATACATAAGATATTATAGGTATTATTATACATTTTACAAAATTATTTTTACTCCTACAACAAATTCAAAAACCTCTCCATTGGCGTAGAAATACTTAAAAATGTGTATTTCACTATTTCTTCTCATGCCGTTGTATTATGATTCATTTTAACAATATTTTTATTTAATTATATAATATATTATAAATATACTTTTTTTTAATGCAGTTTTTCCATGTTGTTAAGTCCAATTTATCATAGAGTTGAACAGTTTTCATTAGAATTCATGCTATAATAAAATATAGTAGAAAAGCAAAACTTTAAGAGATATTTTCGTGCATGAAATGCCCAGCAAAAACTTTTGGCTCTGGAAAATCGCGAAAACCTTGTGTAATAAAATAATAAATAAAATAAAATTGTTTTTCTGTGAAAGTTCTGAAAACAAAAAGTTTTGCAATTTACTTCACTGTTGAATTGAGAAATTTGAATTCACATATTCACAGTCTAAAAAACTATATGCACGATTTAAAATGATGTCTTCACCAGTGAACCTGAATTAATTCAGTTTATTAAGATATATAAGGCACATCATTTTTATCATCCTCATTCCAATAAATAATGCAAAGGTAGGTATCGAATATTCTCATAAATATCAAGGCACAAAATATATCTGAGTAAAGAACACGTAGTTAACAAAACCGCCCATATCCGGTTCGTAAATCTGCCCACTTTAATAATAGCACCCACAAAGTACAAAGCTTGCAACTGCCATTTACATTCATGATGTGAAAAGGGTATTTTACAGATTTTTCAGAAAACCACTTTCTCTCAAAGTTACTTTTTATAAACACAGTGGGACCTTCAATTTGCCTCCGGCTTCATAATTATCAATCACCATAAATTACAAAAAAATAAAGTATCGAATTTAATTGTGGTTAAACATTTGGTATCCATTTACTCAATATCTACTCATCACTTAGTACCTACTTAGGTATTTGTAACGCTGTGCACACTGTAATGAACATTGATATTTATGGTAGGTAAACACCGAAGAGATATTTTAGAGGTGGAAGAAATTTAATATTCATTCAAAGAAGATATAACATTTACATTTCTATGCGATATTTAATTTATTGTATTTTCTGCACACCCCAAGATACGGAGAAAAAAAACTTATCAAAAATGTATGAAAATGTGATGAAAGTAACCAAATCAATCCCTAATATGGAAAACCGGCATTTCTCACAAATACTCCTAGATGCAATAAGCAGTGTTCGTCTTCTCTTTCAATCCGCGCACACAGGTAGGTACATGTCAGTCGAGCGAGTGCTGAGTCCGCCGTGAGACGGTTTTGTTTTCTGAAGATACTCAAGGAGAAATCTGGTTGAAAAACCTCATGTGCGGACTCTGGACACATAATGAATGCGCTTGTGCAGAGTTCAACTCCAGGATTTGTGATTATTGCAAGTTCCTTTTTATTTTTTACCAAGTTCCTAAAGTATCTCGTAGAGGCGGTAGATTTTTTGTTTTGTTTTTGTGTTGTCCCATATTTAGGGTACCTATTCTATAATTAGATAAATTTATGTTGATTTTATTTTTGAGAAATTATAGTGCTTATAATTAATAAACATAAAATACTTTCATAAAATATACTTACAAATATATTTTTTAACTTCTTTTCTTGGGGTAGGCACACCTATACAGCGGACTGAACAAGAGCACAGTGCTAGCCTCTATTCAATTTTGTATCTATAGTAAATTTTAACAGTTATAGCACTAGTGTTGTTGCTAGTTGCTATCGTATATCGAAATCTGTGGAATGAATAGAAGATATTCAGCATGACTCTCAGAAAACCAATTACCAAAACAGTGACAATCTGCAGAATCGGAATAACTGAATTCGTGGATATTAACACACATTTGTGAAAGACAAACAATAAGCACTAGGTTCATTCAGCAGATGCTGGAAGTCTTGTGATAATAAAAAAATGGAGTGTAGTTTCAACCTGGGAAATCAATTATTTAGGACGGGTTTTTACGCAGAACTTAAAAAATTCACCAAATTACAAATTTATTTCAAGCACTGATAAAGTTCTATTCAAGTTCTGCTACTTTTATTTCATCGTGTTGTTTCACAGTACTTATATAGTGACAGAACTAGAATATTAACTTTGAAATTTGATGAATTGTTCAAATTCTTTGAAACCACACGTCTTTAGTTTTCTTGGTACAAGTGACCCAAGGTCGAAAACTCAGATTTAACATCAGGAGATGAGTATATAAAACATATTTAAAAAATGGGGACTACCGGAATAATTCCGATCACGCGCCCCTTTTTTGCGCTAATTGCACTGGCCTATTATAAATAAAAGCAAACATACCTAGTTTATGAATAACGTTATAATATCAGAATTACCTACAACAACATAACAAAAAAAGGTTGCTTGTGCAATGATGGAGAATTTAACCAGAGACGCGTGCGTGAGAATCAGACGCTTTGGATCGTTCGACCTCGACCATTAACTGGTCGAATAACAACAATATTTTACAAATATGCAATTTTATTCATTGTACAATTTTTTAGATATTGAAAAAAGGGTGAATGCAGGTAACTCTATTAATGGAGGACTGAACGCCGTTGGCACCAACAAAAAACTGTCCAAAGACGCGAAACTAGCCGTCCATAATGGAGTACTGGTACCTACCCTGATGTATGGCAGTGAGGCATGGAACTGGCAGAGAAAGGATGAAAGTAGACTGAATGCTGTAGAAATGAGATCCCTGAGGCGTATGTGTGGTAAAACCATGTATGATCGTGTGAGAAACGCGGAGATCCGCAAAGAATGCAAGGCTGATGTAAGCGTAATGAGTAAGATCAAGAAAGGAACGCTCCGATGGTTCGGGCATGTAGAGAGAATGAACGAGGAAAGGAGTGTAAGGAGAATATATGATGCAAATGTGAATGGTAGAAGAAGTCGGGGACGTCCGAGAAAGACATGGCACGACCAAGTGAATCAGATACTTGAGTCGGGCCATGTGAAGAGTCGGAATAATAGAAGAGCATGTATGAGACGGTGTATGAATGTGAACGAGGCAAGGAGTGTGTGCCAAGACCGAGTTGTTTGGCGGTCCGTCCTCTCTGCCTACCCCTGCGGGGAAACGGCGTGATGGTTAGTTAGTTAGTTAGTTAGTTAGTTTACAATTTTTTATTAGAAGGAGTGAATGTCGATAAAATAATGTTATTATTATGTAATTTAAGAAAGACAAAAAATCTTATAAAAAAATAAATATAAAGAATATACTTGGTCTATTTTAAAAATAATATTAATTCTGTATTTTAAGGAGTAGAAAGATTTATATCTATGGGTTAAGTTTTTTACATAAAAAATGAATAATTTAAAAAGAAATTGTCATTTTCACCAATTTCACATTTATATTTTTCAACAAAATAATACGATATATCCGATTTCTTCAGAATGTCTACGTAGTATGTAGGTACATTGTACAATTTATACAGCGTGTTGCGTAAAAAAACTGGTCCCCATTTTCGTCTGATAACGAAATGTCTTTTAACATACTAACGGTACCTCCTCCTTTGTAATTTATTATTGATTATCTTTATCTTCACGTACATATATAAATCTTTAAAGTGTGCTAAGGTTTGACACTCGCTAGAACCAGTTTCACAGTGATTTGCAGACTTACCTACTCAGTCTCAGTCAATGAGGCAGAAATATTTAGAGGTAATTAAAATAAACACAACAGTAATAAAGATTTTTTTTTTAAAATTAATTAAATGTTTTTTTAATAGCCGCCAGTAACATTTCTAGCGGCTTGGACACATTGAAACATTTGAAACGAATAAGAGTTAGGTAATTATCATAATATTATCATGTAAGTAGGTATAATAATAATTTTAAAAAATGTTATAACAGAAAGAGATAACAAAATAAACACAAATATCTTCACTTGTATAACACTTCAAAACTTTAATACCAACCTGATACATATGTATATGCAATACGCGAGTTTAAGCCCCTGCTACCCGATTTTCTACCGATTTCTTACATATCTCCCTTGAACATTTGTGGTTTTTAAGCTCTTAAAAAAATATGCTATTTTTGAAAATAATATCTAGACGCCTTCCACGCCGAAACGAAAATTATATAAAATTCCCTCGATAGAAAAAAATCGCAAAGTATGCTCCGAAAATTATTATAAACACGTTTGTTTCAGTTATTTTACAAGTTATAGTTGTGAAAAAATTCACAATTTTTCTTTAAATGTATGATACGTTCCACGAGATTTTTGCTCTGTTTTAAACGAGTCGTGTTTTATTTAACATTTTCGCAATTTTCGCACCGATTTTATCGCTTCAAATATTAGCGCTCTCCTCTAACATTCGTAATTTCATATCTCTCCATCATCTTCTTTTTGAGCTCGGATGCGGAGCCTTAAGGTTGGAAAAGTGGCATGCCTTCCCGCCGACAAACGCCTTTCCCTGTCGCACGTATCTTTTAGGCATCTTTCTCTTTTGCTTACGGTCATTGTAGTCATATACCTGCGTGATAATGAATCGAATCAAGTTTAGATCGGCATTAAAGTTTGGCGTGCACTATTTTTTAAATTTATATTTATTGAGTTAGTTTATACTACATGAATATAAGCTAATAAGCACAATGTAACATTTCATTTGATAAATTTAAATATTTTTACAGTAAGCATAACATTTCTTTTAAATACATTCATTCTTTCTTCATTCTTCATACTTTCAGGCATTTCATCATACATCTTTAGTCCTCTATACATTAGGCAGTTCTGTGATTTTGATTTCTTCATTTGCGGCAATCGAACTCTGTTTATATTTCTTGTTTCATAATTATGTACGTCTCTATTAAAAACAATTTCATCCCTAAAGTATTTTGGCATTTGGTTTTTCATAATTTTATGCACAAAAATTAACACATTAAATAGTAGTCTTTTTTTTATTGGAATCCAAATTAGCTCCTCTCTCATTTGATTAATCCTTGCGTATTTGCCTTTTCCCAGTATACATCTCATAGTTCTGTTCTGTACCATACCATATTTTTGTAACCATAGTTACCATACCATAGTTCTGTAACTATACCATATTTAGAAGTGTTAACTTCCATTCTTTATCAATTTAATTTCGTTAATGCGAGATACTGCAAAGTAATGTGTTTTTGGTTTGAAAATTTATGGCTTAGAAATATTATAGAAGCTTTAATAAAATAGTGCAAGTAGAACCATCTTGGCCTTTGAAATAATCCAGCGTTTTTTAACACAACTTTTTTTATAAGCATAGAAAAAAATTAAGTGTCAGGTCTATAAAAACTCCTGTAAAGTGTAATATCCCATACTTACAAACCCCTTTTCGGTTATGGTTTGATTCGGCATGTGGCAAATTAAGGTCTTTATAAAATTATCTAAAAACATTTTAATATTTGTGTCAGAATTTCAAGAAATAAAATTAAACACGCCTTTTGGTGATGTTGTTTTTTTGCATAAATCAAAACTGTCGGCTGATGTTAAACGGGAATTTCAATCTTATCGCCATCTAAATAAGAAGTGTTATTGCTAATTGCTCAATTTCGAATGATACACGACGTGGTGCCAAATGAGAACATCTGATATTGCTGTGGGGATACATACAAACATGTAAATCATAACTTTAAAGAGACCCTTTCTTGTTGTACTGGATGGATAAAAAATATTTTTAATTTTATTTTAATTTCTTTTGTTAGGAAGCTGAAGAATGTAACAAAAAAATATAACAAATAACACTGTCGAGTTAAATCGTGAGTCTAAATTTAAATGGAATTGATAAACATCGTATCTTACATCCAGTCCACATATTTGGGTATTTGTGGGGTACGGGTGATTCAAACTAGTTAGAAAAACTTTTTTGAAACTTTGATACTATCGGTGTGCACAAATACACTCAAACGTATCCTCTTAAAAAATATTTGCATGGAGTTTTCGTGATTTTCCTTGAGAGCCGAGCAGATGTATTTTGAGCTAACAAATTAGACATAATCTCTATAATGAAAATGGCGTGTAATATAAAACACGACGGGCACCCCCCTGAAGGGCACAATCAAAATGTTTGGTGTTGATCCAAGTAGAAAGTAATCGAGAAAACTTTATTCAGACAACAGCTGCGTGTCATAAGGTCCTCTGAACCTAACAATCGACATCATTTACACCAGACTGACGGTCTCAAAATTAATTTTCCGTAAATACATTTTTGCATCGCGTTAACTCAAAACGCCAAACGCGAAGACCATTATGCTACAATAGCCGCCATTATAGATTTTTAGTTAAATCTCTCAAAATAAAAGATTATTGTTCTAGTACCTACTACAAACCAGCCACTTGTGTGGCATGAGATTGAAAAAACTTGATCCGAAACACAACACGTTGCGATTACCTTTCCAAGCAAGTAAAAGTTTCCCTTATATCGGTCGCGGGAAAACCAATGAGTCGGAAAGCTTGTAAGGCTATACCTGAAAGTGTGCGCGCGTGTGTGGCCTACCTACAGTACCTAGTACCTACCTACGGGCCATTTGTCTGTGTGGTCAGGTGGGGTGGTGACTCTAAATCAGAGGTGCCCAACCTTTTGGGCCCATTGCCCACTTTTCAAGTATATTTTTCTTTATCCCCCCATCGATAATAGCGCGCCCAAAGAAAGCTCCATTGACGAAAATTTTACTAGACCTAAGGACAAACAAATAAATACTGCTGATTCTTATCGGAAAGTCAGATCTCAAAGAATTTTTTTGTCAAGGAAACCTTTATTACATCAAACGTAGATATATCTCAACAAGAAAGCTCGACATTATTTACATTGTTTATAATAAAGTAAGTGCATATATCTACGCCTATCGCCCAAAATCGTACTAAAATCGCCCCCAATACCCTTTTTTTTTCTTGGTCGCCCCACAAGCTACTTAACTCTTAGCGGAATTGTAGCATCCTAGTTAGCACATATACAAAATAATTCCTTGAGTAGCAGTGAGCTTTTTAAAATAACACATATATATATATTGAAGTGACTAATACTGTCATATATTTGCCGCTGCTAAGAAAGTCATTAAAATTTTGAATAACATCACATTTAGGTAGGTACCGACTTTTTTGTAATGTAGTTCAAAATTTTGAAATTAAAAATGTCAAAAGTTCCAGTAAGGGTTTAGCTCGAATTCCGAATTTCTATAGATTTATAACTTATTTCGCTTGAACACTAGTTTTTTTTCTTGAAGAGTAATTTTTTAAGAGTAATATCAGTACCTACATTTTTTTTAAATTACCTAGTGTAATGAAATTCCCATTTTAGAAAAAATCACAAAGTTTGCTCTGATAATTATTAAAAATAATTTTTTTTCTGTTATTTAGTTATTCAGTTATACGTTAAAGGTATGAACAAATTAACAGTGTTTCTTTAAATGCTACTTTAGACATTTATCGAGATTTTTGATCTATTTTAAATAAGTCATGCTTACTTAATTATTTTCGCTTCCGCCCATTAATTATAATCGTTATTTAATATTAGTTAACATTCATATTTACGCAACTCCATTTCATATTCTTATTCTTCATTTTGAACGTTTACTGCGGAGCCTTAAATCTCCCACTGGGGGGTGATATTGCCCAGGTTGGGAATCACTGCTTTAGATGGTATAGAGAGGGAAGACCGACACGGGGACACGGGTTAGGAAAACTAATTATTAGAACAGCGACATTACAATATCGATTCCAGTTCAAAGAATGGCCAACGAAACTATTAGCAAGTCATTTCCATCGGGTACAAAATGGATACCATTCTCCATATGTACGATAATATACCTTTTAGAAAGATTAAAGAAATGAATTAATTAATATGAGCTATCGTTTACATACGTCGTACATCATGTCAAGGTACGTTTTTACACGAAATGTTTTGTTCATGTTTGATTATTTATTAGTACACAAGTGATAACCCCGTAAAAATACAAGTGCACCCAACAGTTGAATTTGGCAGTCACCCTTGGTCTAGAGCCCCAAAAACCCGAGTCTCCCTGAGACTCCGTACAGAAACGGGCTTTCCGTTTTGATAGATTCTAATATATTAATAAAAGGATTGAAATCTTTAGAGCACAGGCGTCGGACGGGAATGCTGTCGTGGTTCTACCGGAATTTCAATGGAAGATGCTCAGAGGAACTAGCGCCATTGATTCCTTCGGCACTGGTGCACAGTCGTGAAATGCGCACCCACCATTTGTACACAGCTCAACAACTTCAAGTTCAACAATTCAGTTGTCGATTTGCCGGCCTTTGTGTTTCCTCCTTCCTACAACATGGTTCACTCTTTCCTTTCTACAAAAATATGACGACATAAGTCCTGAGAGAAATTATTTTGTACAGGTGCTCCTATGTGGAGTTAATGTAAAAAAAGTAAGTATAATAAATAAATGGAAAATTACATTTATTTTGATTGGTAGAATTATTAGGATCATCAATATTCAGTCAGAATACCTACTGAACTTTATTCGTGTTATTTGGATTGTTATGCAAACAAAACAGCCCATCTGCCCCGATCTTCTGAGCAGTGTTAAATATTGACAGACTTCTAAAACAAGCTCAGCAAGAAGGGTAGAGCTTGATAAAGGGGGTAAACTTGATATCGGCGCCGAATTTGATACTCTGCTGTTGACGTTTTTCCTCTCCTTAGGCGATGCTAAGCAGGTGCTGTTTAGTTTTTGTATTCTATAACTTCCTGCAAGATCGTATTCAGCCCGCTCCCTTATGCTTTACTAAAATTGTGAGAAATAATATGTGCAAAGTCTGAATAAGATTATTATTATAAGTCTTAAATTTAATTATTGCTAAGCATTACGAATCGGGTATAACTGGGCTTTATTGCAAACAAACAACGGCTTTACTTAGCCGGCCACAAAAAGAGGCACGTTTTTGTTTATGGTCTCATTAATGCTTTTTTTAAGTTTTGCATTATGGTTAGTTTGCAAAGTGTCCATTGTACCAAAAATCAATGCCAATGTGCCTTGTAGAATCTGTGAATCAGAGAGGTCATGAACGGATAAAAAATATTATATCACACAAATATTGTTAGAGACTCCATAATATGGTCCATACAAAACAAGTTGGCATGACTTTTATAATTTTTTTTAAGTAAAACTTCTTTACGCACGCTCGACACTTGGGGGTATACTAGTGAATGCGTTACGAAAAGTGGTGATTGTTACGAAAAATGACAAGCGAACGGTAATCGATGCGAACAGCGATCAATGTCCGCGATCAAGTGCACCGTTTGCCCAGCGAAAAAAAGACGCATGAGTGTCCGAAATGCAAGAAACCTTATTGTCTGGAATGTCAATGTCAATGTCACCCCAATGTCATAAGTTATTTTATAAGCCATCTGGCTTGTATTTGCTTTATTTACTTTACCGGTTTTATTTACTTTACCGATTTTGTTTACTTTACCGGTTTTATCTTTTATCTTTTATCTTTTATCTTTTATCTTTTATCTTTTATCTTTTATCTTTTATCTTTTATCTTTTATCTTTTATTTGTATTTGTTTTTGTTTTCAAGCGCTCTAGGGGAAAATATCTGAATTTGATGTTAAGATATCATTATTTGTCTTCTTTTTCTTATGAGTACAAAATTATATACTGTTAGGAATACATAATTAATACCTTTTCCTGCTATAAATAACATGTTATGTTAGTAAA
The DNA here is from genome assembly GCA_917563855.2 of Limnephilus lunatus. Lineage (NCBI taxonomy): Eukaryota > Metazoa > Arthropoda > Insecta > Trichoptera > Limnephilidae > Limnephilus > Limnephilus lunatus. The sequence goes on along the minus strand of OU830597.1, from coordinate 78,802,103 downwards.
CAATGTAATATGAAATTAAATTTGTCAATTTGACTGGCCTAAAACAGGATCCATTCCTAGTTGGCTAGTCAAAGTTTCCACATATGTTTTATTGTTCAATTTTATGTGAAATAAAGTTATTATTATTATTATTATTAAGTTAGTAAAGTTTTACTTCAGTAGTATGGTCTAAAGCACACTCGTTTTTTTACTGTTCAAACAAAAGGTTTTGGTTCGGTATATTACAGCAAAAGATTTTCACTACTTATATAAATATCACTTTAAAAGTTTCCCCAGAGAGCATTTCCAAACCAAAAATGTTAAAATAAAAAATGAATATTTGGAACGTCGGAAAAAAAGGCTGGTCTCTTTTCGATATAATATCATCTGTAATTGGCATGATTCATTATAATAAATCAGATTTACTATTAACCAGATTTTATTAATCAGTTCTTAACTAACATAAATTCGAAATCATTATTATCAAATATTAATGGTGAGTAATTGATTAATCCTCGTATAAGCCCTTCTATGATTTGATTAGCTGAGCTTTTGCAATTAAAATCCCTTACCTTCATCCTTGTTAAACCACTATTCTATTAATTCTAAACGCCAGACGTCGAGATGAAGGCTGTAAACTGAACACCCCCTTAGTTTTATTGCAGGCAATTCTGAAATTAATATTTCCCTTTGCCTAGTCAAATTAAAACGCGCCAGGGAGACATTTGCGAAGGATTATGAAACGTGAAATAATACAACGTGCAGGCACGTGGTGTTGGAAATACGACGATGGAATAATCTTACCTTCTTATTTGATGAATACACGAGTATCTAAATGCGCTAGGAAGATATGAGTTGAATGTGATACATTGTGTAAGGATCTAAGACGACTCGAGAGAGATTATCTGCGAAAATGCTACGTTCTCTTTTCTAAAATTTGTCAAGTTTAAGATACAAGCCATGCCGGTATTATATATTATGAAAAGAGAAAAAAATTATGCTGAGTTTTAGACGGACGTGCTTCATATAGCTACAATAACTCTTTTTTATAAATTATTGAAGCGTCCGTTGATGATGATGTGTTAGCGCGCTGGCAGACTGCCGGCTACCTTCCGGTTTTCTTCGGTCGGTTTTCTTCGGCCAGTTTTCTTCGGTCAGCTGCCCGGGACCGTTCTGGCGAAAAGTAAACCGGGAGCACAGCCAGCGCCGTGCCCGGCTAGCGGCAGAAAGACATGTCAAAAATCAACTTTCGCGCGGTGACACAATGGCAATCAATTTGATATTTTGTTTTTATTATAAGCTTGTTAAAAAGTATATGACAATAAATTATAACAAACGTATACAGATATGTTTATAACAAAATAATTGATGAATGAAGAGTTAATTTTATCAATGCGGACCCAATTCAATATGATCACCTTTGAAGCTTACATTAAATTGTTTGTAGCTAGTTTATCATCGGGAGGGAACGATATTCTCATGACAATATGCCATCGTATGTGTTTGAATTTTGACAGAACGCACAATCAACTCGTACAGTAGTCATTTCCGGAAAACCTACGGCGAAAACCGTCCGGCAACCGTGCATGTGTGTCACCTCGTTGAAATAACCGGCCGGTTGCCTCCCAGAACCCGCACCCGGTACCGGGCACCAGTGTGCCAGCAGGCTAAAGCTGCAAATCGAATTGTATCCACATTTAAACATAACACACAAATATCTGTTATTTCTGATATCACTGACGTTACACTACCAAATCAAAGTAAAATATAAAATAATTATACGCATTACGATGTGGTTCTTCCAAGGGTTTCGTGTTCTTTCCACTGAACCGTAATTATTTATTGAGATAAGTAAGGGGTTCTTTAAATTTAAGTTGTCTGTTAGGAGATATAAAGGGAACATCGCGGAGCGGGCTTATGTCAGGCACCGCAGATGTTTCAGTTGCCTTCGCCTGTCGCAGATTTCTGCTGAATTAATGACTTCGCGGGTACACTTACAGGGAACTACGTACATGGGGACTTACTTCGGTAGTCGGATGTCTAGTAAAATACGCAGCAAACTAAGCCTTAATTTAAAAGTTAAACGATCAAACACGCGAAGGAAAAACAAGTGATTTATCGTAAACGAACTTTTTGCACGTTGGATCACTTTAATAGACAGTTTCCTAGAAATGTAATGAAGCGTATCCCGGCTCTCCCCTTTATCGCCTTTATTGCGGGAATTTCACCGTACGGTCCCAACGACATCAAAAACCAGAAAAAGACTACGAAATTGAAGGCAGTGAGTAAAATGGGACCTAGAAATTTAAAAATCATTTCCTGAAGTTGTGTTGCGAAAAAAGGTATTTTTAAATAAGTGCCTCATACAAGTCGACATCTGTAACACGCCATGTGGTAGGAAGCATGGTGCCAAATGCATCGCAAAAAAATTATGGGATTGCGTTGCTTTGTAAAAAGGGTAGTTTCCCTTAGAATGAAATTACTGGAAACTTCGGGGAAAAGAAAAGCATTCTTCCATAGGGTCTCTGTTTAACAAGCAGAAATGTTCCTATTATCCTAGTGGGATTAGGGATGAAAGCAGTAAAAGCAGGAGGACCATAAAACGCCTCCTTCGGGAGTGCGCGGCCGTAATACGGTTCCAGTCGCCTCCGCCCGGATATTTCTCTCCAGGTGGCAGGAGAACAGGAGAGCAGAAGATTCAGGAGCTCGGGACCAAAACAAACCTATAAAGATATGGGACGTGAGAAAGAGTGCACCGGGTAAATTAATTTCGGTACACTTTGGAAGATAGCGAACACTTAAAAGATGTTTTAATTTGGAAGCACAAATAGGAATGTAAAAAATAGGGTAATTTACGCTGTCGCTCAGGAAATTAAACGTTTGTTTATTCAAACCGGTTAATATTGTTTGAAATTAGCCGTTAGAAACACATTATTATAAAAATGTTATAATATGTGGTTACTTCCCACAGTTACAACTACTTCCTCAGAAAATTAAACAAACTCGTTCTTTAGGATTTCCGTAGGTACTTGAACAAATATTCAACATCCCGTTCTGAAAAATCAGTGGGTCACATCTGATATTGGTTTAGTGGTCCAAAGATAATCAATATAATATTCTAAACTACCCTATTAAACGAACACCGAAAAAAGCAATTACATATTAATTAAGTCAGAGATGTTTCATTATGCCGTTTAGGCAGTCAATTTTAATTACCACCGTAAAAGTACCGACGCCATTAAAACATGCTCTGTTTGTAAAATCATTTATTATTACTACTGTTCGTGATAGGAAACCTGGACGACAGAAAACTTTAAATAATGAGAAACAAGGCCATTTCTTCAGAATGAGGCAAACAACATCCAGAAGCCTATATAGCGTCATACATGTATCCGTGTACTATTGAGCTCGGCAATTAAATATAATTATTGTAAAGTTTCTCTGGAGTCCTTCAGATATAATGAATTTTATTAGTACTGGCAAGTATCTCAGTACTATTCTGTATTGATTGAAAGACTTATAGTTCTTTGAGATCACAGTGACTGTTTATTGTTATTTCGTATTATACAACTATGGTTTAAGAGGACACAAGTCCTTGAAATTCAGAAAACTCTCGCATAATAATGACTGACCTGCCTGCGTTCAGTTAATATAGCATAGACAAAGGGAATCAATATTAGAACTGATCATAGACTGACATTATGATACATAACAAGTATAAATAATACAAAATACGTAGTGGGTTGTGGTACTTCATTTTTGAAATGAATTATCATTTTAACCAACTGTGGAACCATTAAATGGCGAAAAAAGATAGGAACTGATGACAGAATCTCGTCAACAGATCACAGGTCAGTATGAACACTGCGAATCACATGAATGAGAAAAACTTACAGAGCATAAAGAAGTATGTACATATTGTACATAGATAGTAATTAAATTGCTTCTTTAACGTGAATTGCTTTAAAATATTTTAATGAATGGGTGTATACTGTATAATGTTATTACACGGCGTCTGCGTATACGAATACCTACATCAAGAGTGACCTTTAAATCGGAGCATCGGGAAGTACACGTGAAAACTACAGTGTGTAAGAAAGTGTACATAAGCGCTCACAGCTCTAATGTGTGTATGGTATTGCTGGATCACACATTAGTACATGGTGTCCATTGACTCAATGGAGGAACTGAGAGTTGAGACCAGCCAGCGTGAAGATTTTCCCATCCAGCCAAGCAAGACTCTCGGGAGCGACTCTCGCGATCACAGTTCAGTGCTCGCGAGGTAACTCGCAGAGACACCGGGAGAACTAGGGGTATTGGAGAAGCCAACGAGGGTCAGGCAAAAGGCTGACCCTTTTCCTGTCTCAATCAACAGTAAAAAATGCTTTAGGCAATTCTGAACCCTATTAAGTAAGGAAAATGCAATTAATACAGTTGGGTGAAGCTGATCTAACCGCACCAGCGCAGCATGCCAAAATATCTTATTTCAAACATAAAAAACTATTTGAGAATAACATTAAAAAAAATATGGGTAGAAAAATCAGCGTAGCTTGTATCCACTGAACAGGCAATCCCGTGAAGCGTTCTCGTGTATCTTTACATAGTATAAAATGAAGTCACTCCCGCTGTCTGTGCGCTTAGATCTTTTAAACTACGCAACTGATTTTCATGCGGTTTTCACCAATAGATAAAGTGATGCACGAGGAAAGTTTTTAGGTACATAATTTGTGAAGGTTTTGTGTAAATTGTTTGAAATATATAAATAAAGGGAGAGGGCTGGCAAGCGGGCGGTGTGGATTTGACTTAATGATGGCGTTGGTTATAAATATTGGGTAATGGCGTGGCGTTGTGTTTCGTTAGCCACAGCAACGTATGTCCGGGTCTGCTAGTATAATATTTATTATAGTTTTACCAGTTTAAATAAGACATTTTGACTCCCAGGCCTCAGATAAAGTCGATGAAATTAGTTATATAGTTCAAGAAATAATATCGATATTTGAAAATGGATCAACTTCACTCGATTTTTGCGCTGCGCTGGAATCGCACTCGCACCCAAACCACCCGCTTTAAGATGCTTACGCCGTAATGCCACGGAAGTCGTAAAATATTAAAACAATGGAATAATATTTAATAAATACGGACGCCCGTATTCCGTTAGTTTAAATGAACCCCTATCGGGTTAAAAATTTAATAAAAAAACAACAACAGTTATGAACGCATTTTTCACATCACGAAGATAATAAATAACATGAAAGGTACCTGCCTACTCCTTTTCCGTCCCAATTATGAAAGTTCTGACATGCCGTCTTCCCAAATAATGCTCTACTTAAAAAACGTTATTCGAAACATTATTACGATAATGTACAGAACACATATCCAAGATGGGTGGGTAGGTAGGTACTATCGACAGACAAATTACGTTTAATTATATTTCATTTTCTCTACGAGCTTATAATTGTTAAAGAGCTTTTTAATTTTCAAATACGGAAAGTAGAAAAAAATCTAATTACAATAAAAAGTTACACTTCAGTTGAACGTACGGCTACCTTGGAGTCACGGCTACCATGACATATATCCGGCATTATATTAATTATACTGTGCAGCATGTTGTCCACTGTACGTTAAAATTCACTTTGATAACCTAACGTGCGGATTCGAATTTTGAACATTTGGCTGTCATCAGTTGTTTTGTTTTCTCTCTTAAAAAAAATAATCTTTTTTATTATTTTAACTAATATTTTTATGTTTTCTGGTCAATAAAGTGTAGTGTGTTGTTCCTTGAGGATTCTTCTCCCCTCTGATCTTCCAGGAGTCACTTTTCGTCGCTGATTTCCAGATATTTATAACCTTTTTTTCACTACTGTCACTTTCCATACATATTTTTTTTTATAATTTTGTGAACAATGGAGGAGGATTTCCCTCCTGGACATCCTAAAAAGCCCCCAGATCCTCCCCCTGACCCTCCAGATGGTGAAAATATTGTAATTTCTGACAGTGAATCTGTCATTCTAACTTCCACAAAAAAAAGGAAGTTTAGTCCCTCTTCCCCAGTAAAGCATGACTCTCCTTCTACTTCTCAGTCTCTACCAGATCTTCATCAACCTCCTCCAACCAATTTTTACTCTACTCATTCCTGTGGCCCCTACATTGTTTATGCGCAAAAAACTGAGCAAGGTAAAACCATACATCCTCTTGAATTTGGTAAATTCCTTTCAACCAACAAGAACCTTTCGATTAAGCCCGGAGGTGTAAAAGCCGAGGGTCGCTTCCGAATCTCTGTTGAATTCCTCTCAGGTTCAGCCGCCAACAACTTTATTAAAAACATTTTTATTTCATCTAATTCTAAATTCAAGGCGTACATCCCAACTTTCAATGTCACTCGTATGGGCCTGGTCAGGGGTATCTCGACCGATCTGTCCATTCCAGAAATTCTGTCTTCTCTTTCAACCCCTCAACATATCGGCAATCCCATAAAAGCCAGGAGGCTAAATTATAAGGACACCTCTGAGGGCAATGTTTCCTGGAAGCCCTCCCAATCTGTTGTGATCACATTCGAAGGACAATCTCTTCCCTCCCATATCTATTTATTTTTCAACTCCTTACCAGTTGAAATTTATACTTACCCCACCACCCAATGCTACAATTGCTGCCGTTTTGGTCATACCAAAGCTGCATGCAGATCCCCTCCCAGATGCTTCAAATGTGGAGAAAACCACACGGCTGACCAATGTTCTTCTCTCTCTTCACCTAAATGTTTTAACTGCTCAGGCGCTCATTCCGCCATTCACTCTTCTTGTCCTGAACAAACTCGCCAAAAAAATATAAAAATTTCCATGGCCTCTGAAAACTTGTCTTTTCTGCAGGCTTCTAAAGTATTCCCGCCTGTCAAAAAATCTTTTGCCGAGGTTTTATCCAGTAACTCTCCATCCAACCCTCTCCCCTTCTCCTCAACATCTTCTCGATCAACTAAATTTATGTACAAAAACCCTGTCTCTAAACCGGCTCCTGGATACGATCGGCAACAACACAACTCACTTCTCTTAAATCCCAATGGTTCTCCTCTTTCAAATGCCACAAATGGGTGCGCAAACAACTATAATTCGTCCTCAACAAACCATCAAAAGCTTTCTGAACAACTCTCGCAAGATAATTCTTCATTTATACAAACTCTTATTATGCTTCTAATTGACCTAATTTCTTCTCAAACTAATCTACCGTCCAACGCTGCTTCTATTATTTCCACGTTAAAATCATTTGTTCAAAATGGCACTTCAAGATGTCAGAATACTTCAGTGGAATAGCCGCAGTGCTATTTCTAACAAATCGAACCTTCTTAACCTATTAAATTCAAACCTTGTTTCTGTGGCTGCTGTCTCGGAGACATGGTTTACTCCATCCACCCACTTTAATGTGGGGGGGTACTCCTGTCTCCGTGATGATCGCCTGGAAGGTACGGGCGGCGGTGCTGCCCTTTTTATTAAAAAATCCCTTCCGTTTTCCCCAATAAATAATATCAAACCCCCCAATGCTGACTTTCAAATGGTTGCAGCTAAAATAAAGGACACATCCTTTGTTTCTATCTATATTCCCCCATCATCTCACTTCAATAAGCAATCTTGGTTACAAATTGTCCGTCAACTAAGCCCTCCATTCTTTTTATTGGGCGATTTTAATGCCCATTCCCCCGTCTGGGGTTCTGCTTTCTCTGATCGAGATGGTCGAAATGTTATGGATTTTTTAGATGAATCCAACCTTTTCCTTTTGAACGACGGATCTCCTACGAGAATCTCTCGCCCCAACACAAACCCCAGTGCAGTGGATCTCTCCATATGCTCTACAAATCTGGCACCTCTCTCCTCGTGGGTGGTGTCCCCCGATCCTTGCTCCAGTGATCATTTCCCGATCACCATCACTTATCAAACTTCTTTCCATTCAGACAAGTCCCATATTTCGACGAAGATTAAAACAAAACACACCAAATGGGACAAATTTAACTCGCATATGGATAAGTTTATACAAAATTTACCCTCTTCCGATGTATTATCTGTCAAAGATGACTACGATAACTTCAAATCGATGCTCATAACTGCAATACATAAATCAAATCCTCCCCCTAAAACCAAATCTCTTAAAAAACTCCCTCCGACTCCCTGGTGGGATGAGGAATGTTCTAAGGTAGTGAGAATTCGGAAAGCTAAATCTCTTTCGTATCGTCACAATATGACTATGGAGAACTATCTTATATACAAAAATGCCGAAGCCAATGCCAAAAGGGTATTGAGGTCAAAAAAAAGATCCGGGTGGTACAACTTCTGCAGTTCAGTATCTCCGAATACTCCAATTTCGGAAGTTTGGTCTATGATTCGAAGATTTCGATCCTCCTTCAGTTCAACATCTCCTCGAGCGTCTCATTCTAAATGGATAGATGAGTTCTTGGACAAAATTGCCCCCCCTTCTGTACCTAACTTAGATGAAATAACTCCCATCCACAACACTCCTATGTCTGATCATTGGCTAGACTCTCCATTCACTTTAATTGAATTAAAAAATTGTTTATCAACAGTCAAAGACTCATCTCCAGGCAGAGATGGTATTCCTTATAGCATTATTAAAAATAGTAATGATAATGTTCTAAATCACTTCCTAAGCATCTTAAATAAAATCTTTCAGTCTGGCATAATGCCTGATGACTGGAGTTCTCAAATAATCATCCCAATCCTAAAATCAAACAAATCACCCAATTCTGGATCCAACTACAGGCCAATTGCTCTTTCATCCACCCTCAGTAAAATTTATGAAAAATTAATTAAAAACCGGTTAGAATTTTTTGTCGAAAGTAATCAGCTTCTCTCTCCATCTCAATTTGGATTTAGGAAAAAAAAATCTACGCAAGATAACCTTGCCATCATCAGCACTGATATTAATTTATCCATTTCTAACCATGAAGTATGTCTTGCAGTCTTTATAGACATAGAAGGTGCCTTTGACAATGTTTCCATCCCAATCCTTAAAAAAAAACTTTTAGGCCTTGGCCTTCCCCCCATGTTTGTCCAATCTATTATTAATCTATTTCTTGATAGAAAAATTTTCATTGAACTACCAGATGTTACTCCTCAGAGTAGATCAATTTGGAAAGGTTTACCCCAAGGCGATGTATTATCCCCTATACTGTATAATATATACACGTACGATATGCATGTCTCTATTCCCCCTCAAGTAAAAGTTATTGAGTTCGCAGATGATTTAGCTTTCTACTTATCATCCAAATTCATCCCACTTGCCGTCAAATATCTTAATGAAGCCATGGATGCCCTTTGCACATGGCTCACTTTAAATGGTCTGGAACTTTCAGTTAAAAAGAGTCAGTGTGTCACCTTCTCAAACCGTCATAAAAATCCTCCTGTTCAAATTTTATTTAAAAACTCTCCAATCCCCAACGCCTCTGAAGTAAAATTTTTGGGAGTTACATTTGATAGGAAACTTAAATGGTCTTCCCATATTCACAATATAGTTACTAAATGTGAAAAAAAATTAAATATCATCAGATCATTGACTGGCGTTTGGTGGGGTGCTCACCCTACCTGCATTAAGTTGCTTTACAATGCACTTATTCGAAGTCATCTCGACTATGCCTGCCCACTTTTTAGTACTGCCTCCAAAAATGCACTCAGTAAATTCGACAAAATTCAATCAAAGTCATTGCGAATAATAACTGGAGCGATGCAGTCGTCGCCCATCAATTCCCTTCAAGTGGAATGTTCTGATCCCCCACTTTATTTAAGGCGACAACTGTTTGCTGACAAATTTGTTCTTAAATGTTTAAATTCTAAATGTCATCAGGTTATTCCCAGAGTTTCGTTGTTCAAAGACTCAACACATTCATCTACAATCAGAGCTCGAACTAAACCTCTTCCTGCCATCTGTAAAAATTTTCGCTCTCTCTCAGAGCTTCAAATTATCCAAAATGATCTTCTTCCACTATACAAATTAAAATATAGTCACGTCACCCTATCCCCAACAATTTTGGAAGGGATCGGCATCCTTAAAAGTCATTCCAATCTCCCAGCCCGTACTGTTAATAATATGTTCAATGACATTATTTCTTCTAAATGGCCTAACTCTTCTCTTTTATTTACTGATGGCTCCAAATCTCCTGACTCTCCTAACTGTGGTATAGGTATTAACGTTTACCACAATAATTCTAATGATAGAATATTTTATTCAATTTCAAACCAATTTTCAATATTCTCTGCTGAGTGCATTGCAATAATTGAAGCACTCAAATATATAATCAAAAATAATTGTGAACATTCCCTTGTTCTCTCTGACTCTCTCAGTTCCCTCCAAAAACTTAAATCCTGTCCTCTTCTTCATCCTGATGATCACTTTGTATGCCTCATTAGAGTGCTGATAGCCTCCATTCAAAGCTCTGGAAAAACCGTAATTCTTGTTTGGATCCCTGGACACATTGGCATAGTGGGTAACGATATTGCAGATTCTTTGGCAAAACAAGGAGCGTCCAACCCTATTGTTACCCTCGTAAACCATATTCCCCTATCTGATATTTTTTCCATCATCAAAGATAGATCCCGCAATGTTTGGACAGAGTATTGGAACATTGCCAGTCAATCCAAGGGAGCTCGCTACGCCTCAATACAAAGGACTATCCCATCAAAACCGTGGTTTCAAAAATTTCCCCATTTTTCCAAAAAAGAAATTTCCTCACTTATTCGAATGAGAATCGGTCATTGTTCCGTTCCTTCTCACCTTTTTAAAATTCACATCCTTGACTCCCCAGATTGTACGTTCTGTGGTCTAGATGTGGGCTCTTTAGATCACATATTTTTTGGTTGTCCCTCTCTAAATAAATATCCTCTCTTCTATCAAGCGTTATCTAAAATTGCCTCCCCTCCATTCAACATTTCATCTCTTCTAAGTCTGAACTCGACTCCAATCTTCCATATAATTCTGAAATTTGTACATTTAAATAAAATTAATATATAAATTCACCTTTCCCTTTCTCTGTAATTTTAAATGATGGCCTAGAACACCCTTGAAGGGTGAAAGCCAGAAATAATTAAAAAAAAAAAAAAAAAAAAACCTAACGTGCGCACAAAATTTGGTACAATTTATTTATTAACTAGTGTCTTCCCGACATGCGTTGCAATGCAACTTAAACAAATAATTTATTCTCCATGCGTGTCCTTTCCCGTTCGTCCCCGTACCCTTCCGCCTCTCCTTCCCCTCCCGCGTCCCCTTCCCCTTCCGCGTTCCCCCATCACCTTCCCCCCTCTGATCTCACGCTTCCCCCGTCCCACAAACACCCTCATTTCCCGCGTTCCCTTTTCACCTTTCCCGTATTCCTTCCTCCCGCGAACCCTCTCTCCTTCGTTCCCCTCCACCCCTCACGGATTCCCCTCCCGCCTTGCCTCCTTGCCACTAAGCTACACGAAATACGTACACATTATTCAAACTACTCGCGCGCCACCTATCGTATTTTTTTATATCTACAAATTTCATAAAGCTAGAGATCACCAGCGTAATAGAAACATTCGCGGGCATGCGCACAACAGCTTACAAAAGTTTCATTGCAATCGGATAGACACCAGATCACCAGAGCTCACTCTTATGTATATAAACAAATTAAATCACCAAAGTTTCATCGCAATCGAATAAATGGTTTAGGAACGTATCTATAAGGGACCAACAAAGAAACATTCATTTTTATATATTAAGATTTAAATAAACAATAAATACACAGATTTCAAAAAATTTAAGTGTAAAAGGACATATTTATTTTTGTAATATTATGACGGAAGGTGGTTAACCTTTAAGTTATACGAGGGGTTAAGAGTTAAGACAACTTCGTCTAGAAAACTTATATGAACGCGCACTGTCGTAAATTAATCGTTAAGAAATGTTAGGAAGATAATTACTGCATAAATATACTAGTTTCCCACTAAACAAAACCACTGCGGTCTTAAACTCACGTGGCTGCTTTCCAAGCAAGTGTTATTCAAGTTGCACACCATCTTACAGCCCAGAGGCTTCGTCCTTCCTCAAGGTAGTGCAGGCAATTTAAACTTAAATAAATGTAACCACTTTAGGCGACTTTATGTCTTATGCAATCTACTAAAGGGGTTTCCTTTGCATATTTTACACGCTGGACTTGCTTCGCTCTGTGAAAAGAGATAAACTGGTTTACATTGCCGGCTCTTCGAAGGCGTGTCTCCAGCAACGTATTTTTTCAATACAAATCGAAGCTGGTCTAGAGCAATACAAAAAAAACAACGATGGACCAGTAAACTGAAGCTCAGAGCAAAAAAACGTTGCATTGCGTAGATAAAACTTCTATTTCATGCAAAGGGAAATTACCCGTTTACATATCGCCTTCCAAATCATCTTAATTTTGTTAGTAAGATTGTAATCTTATAGAATCAAAAGAAGCAACTAATGAAACTAGATAGTCAGCTAACACAAAATGAAGAAATAAAAGATAAAGGAAATTCAAACCAAAATGTATTTTGTTTAATGAGTTTCTTTATTACATGTCAACAGCATTGCACAAGGTACGGGCACACGTAGAAGTAATGAAAGTCACAAAGCAAATAATGCCCTGAAGCTTTTTGTGCACTTTCGTCGGTGTCAGTAACATTATCAACCTGTGACTTTTATCTTGATGATTACCAAACCTACACTGTATAACGTGAGTTTTTGTACAAATTTTTCAAAAGGTTTTCTTGTTTCAAATTGTGCAATAGATATAACATTATGTTTAGATTATTCTAAAACGCAAATTTAATAGGCTTTTTTTCTTATTTATTTCTTTTTATCTAACACACTATACAAAGAGGAAAGATTTGATTGTTCGCTTGCATTGAATAGGCTCCGAAACTACTGAACCGATTTGAAAAATTCTTTCACTCTCGGAAAGCTACACTATTCCTGGGTGACATAGGCTATATTATATATTTTTTTAAAAATTAGGGATCCTTACTAAAACTCCAATAATGTAACCCAAGGTGTAAAAAAATTACCTAAAATATTCTTTACATCGCGTGCGCTGCGAAAACTATTGATGATAGAATAACGTAATGTAGGTACTATGACTTTGCAGAACACTTACAAAACTACTTACAAAAAGTATCGCGACAGCATATGTCTAACTATTATAGTTATGCCATAATAAGTGTTATTTTATTTTAAATTTTTTATTGAAATGGCACCCTCTAGAAAAGGCTCTTTATTTGTATAATGGTGAATATTAATTCATTAAATTGATTAATCTATTTGAAGTGCGATTAGATACTAAGTAAGTTAGAATCATAGTTATTTTAAATAGGTACCTGTGTTAGGTACCAAATTTGATTGAATATTTGTGTAATGTATTATAAAAATGAATATTTTAAATAGATGAAAAAGGAAAATTTGAATAAAAAAATGATAATAGGTGGCACGTGAGCTGTTTGAAAACTGAATGTATGGAACGCGGGAGGAGGGTTGGCGGGACGGGGGAGCGGGAGAGGGGTGAGGGAAGGGGGACAATGTGGAGAGTGAACGCGTGAGGGGAAATGCATATGGGAGGGGAGGGAGCGGCGGAAGGGGGACGGGACGAATGGGAAAGGACACTCAGAAAGAAATAATTTCTTTATAAGATGGCATTGCAACGCATTACGTAAAATTGCTAGTTTAGTTATAAAGCGGTGTTTTGCATTGAATATGAAGAATGAAACATGAGTTTAGTGATGTTTTGTATTAACGAAAATATCCCTTGGTGATGAAGTATTCCGTAAGGAACCCGTGTAATACTTTTTTTTGTTTGTTGAAAACGTATATTGAAAACCTTCCAATTTTGTGTGCGCCAGAGGGACGAATTATTAGGAGACCGGGTCATTAATATCGTAGCCTCTCACTCTTTGTTAAGGTAACAAAATATATAATTTAATACTGAAGGAAGGTCTAATGATGCTTACACGCTAAGAGACTTTTTAAAGATATTGCTATTGGGCATGAAATTCCCTAATGACTTTGTCAGTTCAACAAAATAAATTTAACGACATCAAGACAGAAGAGAGAATTATTCAAAAAAATATCGCCTAATGACATAGAAAAAACCTTGCATCCCAAGGAGTAAAAATTTTTTTTTAATTGTGTAAGGACGGGTTGCCTCAAGGAATTTGAACAATTTTGATACAACTTTTTAAATAGAACTTTTGAATTTTAACTTTCATATTTTGGTGAATTGTTCAAATTCTGTGAAACAACAAAAAAACAGTCCCTATAGTTGCACTTGTTGACAAGTTTATGTTTGTTAACTTAGTTGCAGTGGTTTCACAAATTTTGAACAATTCATCAAATTTCAAAGATAATTTTCAATTATTGTGAAAGTTCTATTTTTATTTCAGTTCTAACTGACCCATAATAAAATAATAAGAAAACTTTAATAGAACATTCACAGAACTTGAATTTTAACTTAATATCACCGGATTTAATCACTTATATAGATACGGGTATATTACGAGCCTATTCTAGAAACTAAAATAAAATAAAATGATATCGGTATGCCATTTAAGTATTACAAAATACTCATAAAGAAAAAAAAGAAAAGCACAATTGGATGTGCACTGAAGTTCGTCAGAATATAAGTCCAAAAACCACAAGCAACAAAACCACAATCCAAAAAGTTTTATCATCGGGATTAGCAGTACGGTAGCCGCGCCTCGAGGGATCTGTATCAAACCTCAATCAAAATGAATGACATTTATAATGATTCTAATAAAAGAACCTGCTCCACAAAAAACTACGCTGTCCGAACAAAAATGGACGAGTGTACCTACATACATACTGATTGAAGGATGAAAAAAACCCATTACAGGAAACGCCATATCTTCCCTATTACTTTAGAGTTTTAGAGCTTACATTAGACACATACGTTCATACTTTAATCGACAACCGGAGAATCTACCTATAATTTGATTAAACCAAGTAGTTCGTCTTTATTATATTGCACACTCGGCTTGGAATTCGGCATGGCTTTTTGTTATTTTTTAGTGAACGGGACAATAACCTGTCTCTGACTTCAAAGTATCAAATACCGGATGGCCGAATATTGTTAATAAATTATTTTTATTGCATCAACCGCGTTCAGTCGCAGTATATATATATATCGTTTTATTTATGGATCAAATTATGGAGTGCTTAAATAGAGGTATCTACCAATTTTTTTTTAAATAATGCCAAGTACATTGTTAACAGATTTTGGAGGTCGCGGGTACAACACCGGGCACGTGCATTAAAAAAAATTACTTGTTGCTTAACGTAATATAATTAATAATTATGAAATATTTGCGGCTCTTTCCAACAAGGCGGATACATTCTCAATATCACTCTGGTGAAAGTAAAAGACCACTATTTAGAATTGAAAGGTTGCTTGAAATGGCTCTAGGCGTGTTTGGTGAGCAGTTATGAATAACCAGGTAGATAGTACGGGGTCCGCCAAATAACTTTTTTTTTTTGAAAATGCTATAAAAAAAAAACTACTGAATATTTTCTCAAATTTCTTTTTTTATTTATAATTACAATCCTTCCGGTTAATAATGGAAAATAATTTCATTCAAATGGCTGCCTCGGCTGGCCATGCAGTAGCCTACACGATCGGTCCAATTTTTAAGCACATTATCGATTGTGTGCAGCTGTATTTCACCAATGGCTTCACGAATATTGTCCTTTAAAGCGTCAATTGTCTCTGGCTTGTCGGCGTAACATTTATCTTTGAGGGCACCCCACAAATAATAGTCCAACGGTGTCAAATCGCAGCTCCGAGGTGGCCAAACGACATCAGCTCTGCGGCTGATAATGCGATCTTCAAAAACAGGGCGCAAAACATCGAGTGTAGCTTCGGCTGTGTGGCACGTAGCGCCGTCCTGTTGAAACCAAATGTTGCCAATATCCTCCTCTTCAATTTTTGTGAACAAAAATTCGTTCAACATGGCCCGATAACGATCGCCATTGACTGTAACGGCCACTCCTTGCTCATTTTCAAAGAAAAATGGCCCAATTATGCCTCTGGACCAAAATCCGCACCAAACAGTGACTCGTTTTGGGTGTACCGGCTTTTCAATGTATGCGTGCGGGTTTTCTGTGCCCCAAATACGACAATTTTGCTTGTTTACATACCCGCCAAGATCAAAATGAGCTTCATCCGAAAAGATGATTTTTTTGGCAAAATCGGCATCTTCTGTAAGTCGATCGCAGGCCCACTTCCAGTGGCCCACGCAGCGTTGTTCAAGCGTATACACAACCATATTCGCTCAGCGGAAGGATAAAACTAATTATCTGTCAAATCAGACATGAGCTAAGTGTTACCATTCACGAAATAAGCACTAGTTGAAAAAAAAAACTTTAGATGGCGGACCCTTTAGATACTACCCTAATCTTCCTCTTAATGGTGTTGTAGGTATATAGTGTTTTTATTTTATTTATAAAATACATGACATTTAATTAAGACGTTTACATAGGGTAGATACATTTAATCACCATACTAAGAGGCTGCCTATTTATGGTAACGAATGAGTTAATTTGTATGAAGTCTAGTGTAAACATATGGATTTAGTACATAAACATGCTGAAAATTGGAAAAATTATAAAAGAAAGAAGAAGATAGAAATGAGAAAGGAGAAGCTAGAGTAGAAAGGAAAAACGAGCATTTATTTTAAAATAAAATATTTTTAGAATTTATTTATAAATGCTTATAACTAAGCAATCAAAATAATTAACGATCGTACACACGAAGAGCACAAAAAATACACTAGTAATGTAAAATAAATTGGAAAACTCCAGGGTCTCGAATAGGCCTCCCCACGTCCCAGGCTCATTTACTCCGACGCACAATTACGCGGAGTGCAATGAGCGAAATCCATATTTCAACATTAATAAGACTCAAATGGAGATTCATGGACTCAGACGGAGGGGCGGGAAATGTTTTAGCATCAATAGCTACCTGCTAGTGAGTAGCCTCCGAAGTGATACCACCGGGATACAATGTTGATATTAACCACCCTTAGCCGACCCACCCCCCTACCCTTACCTGCAATATATTCGTGTGTACAAACATCGGGGCGGCTAACCCTCGGCTGCGTGGGGATCGTTGCATTGAAAAGCAAAAGTGATATCAGAAGCTTTAGGAAAATAATCCCGAAAAGTTGCTCTGAGTGAAAAGCGCTCCAAAAATTGAAAAAAAAAATGCTGATATTAAGTTGAATGTAGACTATTTCACAGTGATACTTTTCAATTATTAAACAGGATAATTTCTTTGTGTAGTATTTACAAAATTGAAATTTATGTATTTGTTTTAGTTGTGTATTGTGAAAATTATCAATTTAAAGGCACTTTTGAGTGTACCTATTTATTGGCATATCGATGTCACCGATAGTATGAAAAGTTTTAAAGAGTTTTTAGAACTAGTTTGAAACACCCGCTCGCACCCTTCTTCTCTTCCCCTGAAATGCTCAAAGATAGTGGGGAGCGTAGCGACGATTTTCAATTCCGTTTTAATTTAGACTGGCGATTCAATTCTACATTGTGATTTTTATGTTTTTTGTTTCATCTTTCAGCTTCCTGAGAAAAACAAAATTATTAATTAAATAATTTTGAATCAATCCACAACACCACTACATTAGCAACGGTATATTTAACATTTTATAACAAAATAGGTAACTATATTTTAAAAATTTAATATTTTTTCATTCTGTAGAAACAAAATATCTCAGTTTTTATTCTAGCAAGTCAAGATATATAAGGTAGTTTTTCATGGGTAACAACCGGTATTGTTAATAAAAACATATTATTACACTCATAGATTTTCCAGAATGGGCGGAGTAGTCGAAAAAAAGCAAAAACAACGCAAATTTACGTAGATTATTATGGTAATTTAATATTTTCAACGGGTCACGCGACACCATTTGAAAACTTTTATCTGTTTTATTTCAGATTTTTTTCGACAAGAAATTCGACTTTTTCGTCGTTTCGCAGACGACAGCATGCATAATGTTAGTGTCATTATCATAAGACACACGAGACCGAATGGTGGCCGCTTGCAACCTGCCATTTGCCACGTAAGGTTTCGTGCAACAATATTACACTATTCGGCATGGTTTACTGTTATGTAGACTGTCTGGGATTAGTGCAATTACTGAACAGGGGTGATATTCAATTTTGAAGGTCATTGAACCTCTCCGACTTCAAAGGAAAATGAAATCATTGTATGTAGAGATTGAGTCATTCTAACTCATTATTTCTTTGGTACGAGTAAAATTGCAAGTAAGTAGATTTTAATGAAGAACACGAGTAAATTTAATTTTAATTATCTATTTGCACTACAAAGAAATAAACATAATATGCAAATCGGTCCTATAATAACTAAATGGTTGATTGGATTGGGTAATTAATAGGTTAAAAAAATATTAAATAATGTGACTTAAATCCATAGTTAACTATTAATGACGTCATTGGTAGAAATTTTGTAGACAGTTTTAATTAAAAAAAGTGTAATTCATTTGGCATTTTCCCGAGCATTTGGTTCTTTAGAACAAGGAATCTAGGAATTAATATCGACCTGACACGACATAATAACATTTGTACACATTTAAATAAAACAAAACGCATAGAGCACGGGGAATGGGACGTTTCTACGCCGCCGGTTCTTCGCCGCCAGTTCATCGCCGCCGTTTCTACGCCGGGACGGTTCTACACCGGCCGTTTCTACACCGGCCGTTTCTACGCCAGCCGATTCTACGCCGCATTCAAATTAAATTAACAATTACAATTAAACTTTATTGTTTAAACACATACATACAGTCATAGAAAATAAAATAGAAAATACAAAAATTATCGAATCATTTAAAAAGTAGCATTAACATTTATTTTAATTTAAAAGATATTTTGTACATGCAAGTTACAATCGCCGCACAGTGGCTGAAATTGGAGCGCTGGCTGGCGCGACATCCCTCTCGGCGTTCGACCATTTGGTTGTTTATTGTTGTTTTTAAGTGTTTATATGAAATATTACAAAATTTTTGAAAGATTCTCTATAATAACTTCATAAATTGAAGGAGAATCCCAAACAATAAACATAACATTGTTAATCGATGTACATAGCAATAATACTTAGGATTTTCCAGACAGTGGGGAATAACGTTAAATAATGATAACAGGGGCCGGTGACGCGCCAGCGTTCCAATTTCAGCCACAGAGCGCCGGGATTACCAGATTGGGACCCATTGACAAAGCAGGTAAGCAGAAGTTTTAATCCGGGTTATCTTAATGGTGTTATGGTTATCAACACAGGCCCATTAGCACAAAGGAGGTAATGAGAAGTTTTAATCCGCTTAAAATTCTAAAAACTGTTTAACAGTATTTGGTATAAATATGGGGCAGGAGCCCTTAACACATCACAAGTGTATTCGTCACAAAGTAATCATTACGTTAGTTAACAGTGATCTTAATAATGGAACCAGCAGTTCTCAGCAAGAAAGGAAACGAGAAGTTTTCATATAACGGATATTTGTACGTTTTCGACAAAGTTAGTAAAAGGGACGCTAGTTTAAAATTTTGGCGGTGCGAAGAAGTGGGTCGCTGTAAAGGAAGAATTCACACGAGGGCTGGAGAAGTGGTCAACGAAATCAACAATCATTCTCACCCTTCCTCGGCAGCAGCCATACAATCAGCAACTGTTTGCACTAACATGAAACGTCGTGCAGAAGAAACTATGGAGGGCACAAGTGTAGTTATAAATCAGTGTATAGTCGACGTGCCTGAAGCTGTTTTAGCATCGATTCCAAATAATGCAGCCCTGAGAAAAATAATCAGAAGAAAACGGAATCAAATTAATGCTGCACCTGCTGATCCCGCAGACCTAAACGATTTGGTGTTGCCAAATCGATATAAGCTATATGTGCCTCAACCAGGAACAGAAGAAACTTTTTTGCTAAGCGACGATGGAGAGGGAGCAAACAGAATTTTAATTTTTGGAAGAGGGAGCTGGTTGCAGCATTTGCATAATGCCAATACATGGTACACTGATGGTACCTTCGCAATAGCACCGAGGCTATTTTCGCAAGTTTATATTGTTATGGCAACAAAACACGGAGGAGTGCATCCTATAGTGTATGCTCTGTTACCTAACAAGCAGCTTGTTACATACACACGTATGTTCGAACTAATTAAAACACTAGTGCCAAATTTAAGTCCAGGATCTATCATTTGTGATTATGAATATGCAGCTTTTAGTGCCATGAAAGATTGCTTTCCTGAAGTAAATGTAAAAGGTTGCTTCTTCCATTTAGCACAAAATATGAGGAAGCATTTAGCTCAGATTGGTGTTATTAGTCAATACAACAATGATGCTGAATTTGCATTGAGAGCTAAAATGGTCATTGCATTAGCATTTGTGCCAATAGCTGATTTAGATGAATACATTGATGCTTTAGCAAATGATTTGCCAGTAGAACTTCAGCCGCTTCTAAATTGGTTTGAAGACAGCTATGTTGGCCGTTTAAATCGACGCGGGAATGGTAGGCGCCCGCCTATGTTTCATCCAACAATATGGAATTTATACCAGAGAACAATCGATGGAGAAGATCGCACCAATAATCATGCAGAGGCAGCCAATCGTCGATTGCGTTCTGAATTATGTATGCATCACCCAACTATTTGGAAATTTATAGATGGATTGCGAAAAGTACAAAAAGGACGAGACGCTTATTTTGAGCAACTTATCGCCGGACATTTACCACCGATGAAGCTGAAAAAATACCGTGACGCTGATGAACGTATTCGAAGAATTGTCTTAGATTATGAAAACAGGGAACCTCTAGATTATTTACGTGGCCTAGCACACAATTACCAAATGACGCAATAATCTTATTTTTCCTATTTATTCTTTTAATTTAAAATAAATGTTAATGCTACTTTTTAAATGATTCGATAGTTTTTGTATTTTCTATTTTATTTTCTATGACTGTATGTATGTGTTAAAACAATAAAGTTTAATTGTAATTGTTAATTTAATTTGAATGCGGCGTAGAATCGGCTGGCGTAGAAACGGCCGGTGTAGAAACGGCCGGTGTAGAACCGTCTCGGCGTAGAAACGGCGGCGATGAACTGGCGGCGAAGAACCGGCGGCGTAGAAACGTCCTAGACCCTAGAGCACGATATTGTAAATTGTTGTTTTGGATTTAAAAAAAATAATAAGATTAATATACTACGAGTACTACTGGGTATAGCCTCACATTCACCAGAGCTTAACTAAACTTATGATATTGCATGAATTATGTATTTCAACAAAACCATGTTCAGAAATAATAATATTTATACTGATGTATGTTTTTGTGCAATTTGTCATTGCTTTAATCAGGTGCAGCTATTTTGTAGCTAGGTACCTACCATTATCTTCGTTCATTACTAATGTTTTTTTAGTTCGTATTATACGCTTTGTACTGTGTTATTGTTGGATATAAGCAGATTGTCTTTAAACAAATGTAATAAATAAATAAAATAAACAAATAAATACTGATATTCTTCTTGAAACTTTTTTGATAAATCACATGTTGCTTGGTATTCACAAATCACATAAATATACCGCAACGTGCGAGGTGATTATTATTGTAGGAGGTTACTCTCTGATCGTTACAGCAAAATAAGGCGAGTTAAAAATAATATCCAACATGCAACATGTAACAGGATGTTACGCTAGGCATGCTAGTGCTACACTGTCCATTTCAGAACCAGCGATTCAATTACACGAATTATAACGCAACCTTATCCAAATAGCGGAAAACGTTCGGGAATGATTGAGAGTTAGATAATACGCTAGACATACGTAAATTACCATGGGTTTTAAGCGAGAAATAGATATTAGTTTAAAGCAGAAACCATCGAGATCGCTCCCAACATAATTTTATCCTCGCAAGAGAGGATGCCAATGTTTTTTTAACTCAAACGACAGACGTAATGTTGTGCTTGTACAATTAAAAATACCTAAGTAAATACATTAAATTTAATTATTAAATACGTTTGGATATGGGTTTTAAGCGAGAAATAAATCTTAGTTAACAGCAAAAACAAGTTTTTCCTGAAGCAGCAAACACTCAGGAACGATCAGCTAAGAAATTTGCACAGCTTTTTTGAAATTTCTGAATCTGCCTTTTATCCTCATAAGATAGGATGCCAATATTTTTTTTTACTTAATCGACTGACTATTATGAAATATACTTAAGTAAGTAAATTAAATTTAATTTTCATGGGTTTTTAGCGAGAAATAAATTTGAGAAAGGCAAAAACAATTTTTTCCTGAAGCAGCAAAAACTCTCTGGAACGATCAGCTTTTCCGAAATGTCGAGATCGCTCCCAACGTCATCTCGCCAATATTTTTTTAACTTAATCAACAGTCATATTGTTGTGTTTACAATGAAATATACCGAAGTGAATAAATTAAATAAAATTATTAAATTGTTATGGGTTTTTAGCGAGAAATAAATCTTAGTTTAAAGCAGCAAAAACTCTCAGGAACGATCAGCTAAGAAATTTTCATAGCTCATCTGAAATATCTGATGTCGAGATCGCTCCCAACGTCATTTATCCTCATAAGGGGTCGTCCATTGATCACATGAGGCTCGAAAGGGGGGGGGGGAGGTTCAGAAAAAAACACGAAATATCTCTAGGAGGGGGGGGGAGGTATAATGAGATATCACGTGTGTTTATTTTTCGTTGAAAGCACGATTTCTAAACCAAATGCCAGTCAAAAACAACCTGCAACCCTGATGTCTCTCTGGAATTTTATATCACGATGCTTAATTTTCCAAAATTTATCAGATTGTACCTGTATTTAGATAATATTATGAAAATTTCAATATACTTTGTACTAAAAAAATACATGTGATTTTGGGTAGGGGGGTAGTCTAAAACCTCACCACATATCACCGAGGGGGGGGGGTAAAAAAAGTTGCTAAAAAACATCACGTGATCAATGGACGACCCCTAAGAGAAGATGCCAATGTTTTTTAACCGAATCGACGGACATATTGTAGGATTTAAAATTAAATATACCTAAGTAAATAAATTAAATAAAATTATTAAATTGCCATGGGTTTTTAGCGAGAAATAAATCTTAGTTTAAAGCAGCAAAAACTCTCAGGAACGATCAGCTAAGAAATTTACATAGCTCATCTGAAATATCGACATCGCTCCCTACGTCATTTATCCTCATAAGAGAGATTTTTTAAATCTAATCGATAGGCATATTGTTGTGTTTAAAGTGAAATACCTAAGGTAATATAGAATTAATGATAAAAAAACATCGGAAGGTAAAACCAGTAAAGCATTATAACTTACCACTAGCAAGGTGTTGTGGCAGGCGCAAACGTCACCATTCTGCAATAAAAAATATCGTTTTGTTAAAAAGCTGTTGAAATTCATTACAATGCCAAACGCCCTTTCCTTTCTGAGAAACTTGTGGAATTGCCAAGATAATAAAAACAATGCTTAAGAAATGATTCATGAGGTAGTTTAATATAATGGAAAACGTCTTTCCGATATCAATCAGGTAATATATTCTTGGTATCCAAGATCCGAGTTGCCCTTTGCATGTTCAAATATTATTTTTCAAATATTTCTAACGTCTATTCGTTTCACCAGCCACGCACTTGGTAAGTATCTATAACAATAACACGCAAAATGACTTATTTTAAATACATCTACATGTTTGAATTTCATTTATGTTTTAATGTATGAATGAAGTGGAATCTTCGAAGTGAAAATTAACCTACTTCCAGGCATCGGATCAAGCTGAAACTAAGCAGAAAGATTTTTTATTCGACAATGCATTCTGTCAACTTTTGGTGGCAATCGCGCACACACAAGCGGACATATACACATTCCTCTGAAATTCGATGACATTATAGCAGTTAATATAAGCCGGTTTTATACAATCGGGATCTGGTTCAGTTGGTAGCATGGTTGATCAAAACCTCCTAGATTACAAATCCGGGACTCTGAATTCAATCGGTCTCCTAACTTGAATGAGAACCTACAAAAAAAAAATTGCAACGAAATTTATGTAGGATGTAGGATCTCACACAAGTTATGAATGTCCCGGTCTTGTGATCTAGGAGGTTTTAGGTTGACCCCGGTTCCTGGGTAGGAAGGTTCAATCCTCAGTCAATACAAAACAAATGTTTTTTTACGATTAAAACGTGTAATCATATAATATGATCCTTCCACCTCCCACGGAGTCTACAAAAGTAAACAGTATACATTCACAGCGTAAATCTGTGTGTGTCTATATACATTCTGTACATCATGTGCTGTACACCTATGTACAACCCCATGTCATAATACATATACCTATTCCTTTTTGTGTAAGTTGAATTAATAATCTCATATACGGTTCTAATGGATCAATTGTGTTCCTTAATTAATTAAGTTAATCATGAAGACTTATGCACACGTACGTACCTACACTACAAGGAATGAGAATAGTGTACAATGGTCGGTACATATCCATATTAAACGCTTTCACATATGATAAATTAAACAGGTTTCATGACGTTGGAGCGGTAATATTGGCTCTAACCTGAAGGTGAACGCCAAATAAAAACAAAGTTAAAATAATATGGTAAAGAAATGGTGTTCGCTGGAGTAGTTATGTTGGATTTAGAGGTAAAATGGGTCCAAGAAGCAGGTAGAAGAAGATGGGCCGTAGACCTACGAAATTAATGGTTCACTTTTAATAAGGGGCGGTTAAAAAATTCATCTGTCTGATGACGGGGAGAAGGTTTAATATCAGGCAGCGGTAAAAAAACGCGAGCGGAGTAGGTTTTTAATTAAATCGGTTCTTCGAAACGCTTTCGACTTGTCGTATTTAAAATAATGCTAATCACAACAGCGTTAAAAGTGGTCGTAAACATGAACCATTCATATTTTATTGAATAATAATATTAGAATGTCATAATATCAAGTTGGAAGGTGTGCATTGTCACGAGTTAACCGTTGTTAAACAAGTGTTTTTTACATTAACTTCACGCCGAATGTTTCGAGGAAAATAATTCCCTTCATATTTTAGGAGGTTGTGTGGAGGGTCTTTTTAGGAAAGGAAGGAGAGGAAGTTCTGGGAAGGATGAAGGTATGAGGGGTGTGTAGGAAACTGAGGGTCAGTGTGTCCAGGAGTGATGGGCTTATGAATCTATCCGTCCTACTGCGGTGCAAGGCGTTGTTCCGAGAGAGTTCTGGAGAGGTTACAATGTCTCTTTCAATCAGTCTTTCCCGGCCTGCCAGATGCATCCGACACTAAGATCCAGGCAAACCTCACCCCGTGAACCCGAACACCCCTGTCAAGTCACCAAACGTAGCAAACCACTTGGGGCGATCTACGGTAGAGGTACGGGTTATCCAGTAAATGGTTCAGGGGCAGCGGTACCCGTACCTCAAAGATGCACGCATTTGCCATTCGTTTTGTAGTGGAATTATATTGAAGAAGTATTCAAATTACAATAAATTCATTTATAAAACAGACGTACGACGCAAAATGCTACTTGTATCTTTGAATTTTCAGATTGAATGTTTACGCCTCAGTGAGTTTGCGGTCGACTGAGCAATAATGCCCAATCTTTATCAAAAAGGGATGAAAATCGCCCGTCGATTTACCTGGTCAATATAATCATTTATGCGTAGGAAATACCGCAGTAGATTTGGGTTGTAATTTCGGACTAACCACCAAATAACGTGTTGCATCCCAAACCGCCCGGGGCAAGATGAATGGAGCACAACTTAGAGAGAAGAAAGGTGGGTTAGACTGATGGTATCGTGTAGAAGAGGTATTCGTTCGAATGGTATGTAGGTATGGTTGTATTTATGTTTTTTTATACATACAACCAACTCCACATACCACCATGCTAGTTGTATAATTAGAAAACCTTATGCTCATAAATCCTATCTTAATTTTTTTGCCTTTATTCTCTATTTGTATAAAAGTAGAAAAACAATGCACAAATAAATAATTATTGATTGATAAGAATATCGAAGTATAACTGCTAACACAAGAAAAAACAGGTAGGTAGGTATAGTTTAAATAACCGTGAGCTAATGTCGTTAAATTCGAATAATATATCGAGGCCTTAGACTGCCTTAGAGCAAGAATGACATAACAGGAAAATTCAAATTTTACAGGAAAGTCAAATTTCGCTAGAAATCCTGATATTGTAGTGAAATGATCGAATACAACAAAAATGAGAATGATTGAAATAAATATAGCAGTTTTTAATTAGTCCCTGGAAAAACTAAATAGATAAGATTTCCATCGAAATTTGACTCATATAAAATTAGAATTTTCTTGTTATTCTGGCTCTAAGCCCTCGAAATACAGTGTGCAACACGTACCAAAATTATCCAGCGGTTCCCGAGTGTATTTGGAGTAAAAAGTAAGATGTCATTTTGCTGTCGGGAGGATATATTTTTTCTATCAAAAACAAAAAAAAATCAATCACATGTCGCCACTGATCACACTCTTACACGTCGCGACGGAATTACATGATTTATTTATTTTATTACATTAGTTACATTTATACAGCAAAATTACATAATAATAATATTTCAAATAACTGTAGATTTTAAAATGTGTACCTACATGTCTTGTACGTCATTAGTTCCTAGCTAGGCAGATTGCCTGTTCTAAGTAACCAAATGCTGGTGAAAAATGCCAAAAATGTATTCTGAAAAAGATTTAAAAAAAAAACAAAATGTTACGCGGTATGCTTTGATACGCGTGCTGTTTCGTGTGTTACTGTGCTGCTGGAACGAGACAGAGTGCTTATCACGCGACCCACTCAGCTATAACCAACTATTCAGCAAAATCATCGGACAGCAAAATGACGTCTTCATTTTTACTCCAAACATGCTCAGAAATAGCTGATTAAGATCCTTCGGGTTCGTGCTGTTATACCCTGCATACATTTATATATTGACATTTTAAATAGATAAAAGCTAAAAATAGACACATTGGTTTTGAAAAAAGGCTTTTTTTGCTTTTTCCTAGGTTCGCTACACGAAAATTTACAATATTTTTTCACAGGATTTCCTTTTTCCGAGAAAATAATGTTTTATCGTCCAATCCAACACAATCATTATCTATCAGCCGTGGAAATTAGGAAAGCAAGCGTAATTTCATTACGTATTATACCCATACTTACGGCGCCAAATTCCCTGTAATCCCATTTCGTCGACATACTATCCTAATTCGCTAGAAGTGTCCATAAAAGTGTGAGAAAGAGGCAATGAAGAGTTCACCCGCCATTTTGCACTCGTGCAACTACAACCATCCGTATTAGGTAATGTCCGGAGACATAAAGAGGCATCATTAGTGGTCTCGTCGGCTACATTCTTCAACATGGTTATTTGCAATCTCAGCCAGCCAACTAAATATGAAAATGCACACAGGAAAACCAAATAAGCAATGCGATAGGAAATGGGGCTGCGAACTCAAAATTAGATGTTCGAAGAACGCAGGCGAATTTCTAAATGTATCGTATTTGGACTTAAATCCATAAGAACGAAGAATGCTTTCGAGGGTATCGATTTTAACGTTTATCGTTGAAGGTTTTTTTTGAATACCTCATAAGAGTCTCAGCTACTCTCGTCTGGATCCAGTGAGACTATGTCATCCTCTATTGAGTGTTGTGAGGCTGAAGGTAGTGGGGAGGGGAAACAGATGAGGAAGAGGAGGGTGGGGAAGTACCTGGCTATTCAGATCTGGTCAACAAACATTTCAAGCAAGGTTTCAATTCTGAATGGTTGTCTAACACTAAGGCGATACTGAGAGTATCTTCCACTCTGAAACGTGCCGCAAACATACTATATATTATTTTAAATAAATTAATTATGTAATAACACAAATTAACCAAATAAAATTTATTTGCCCACGCCGGGATTCGATCCCGCGACCATCGGATTGCGAGTCAAGAGCCTTGCCCCTAGACTACGCCGGTCGTCAAATGGATGGTCCCACGGGGTGATCCATTAACAAAATTATACAAGAAAAAAAAAACTTTTATAAAAATTACTGAAATGAGGCTACGAACTGATCGAAGAACGCCTTTGGACAAGCGAATTTCTGAATGTGTCATTTTTCTGGGAAGCAATTTAAAGTTTTATTTGCGATCCATAAACAAAATTACACAAGATAAAAAATATTTTTTTAAATAAACCACTGAAATTTATTGTGCCCCACTCGCGACGTTTTATTAGATTTTCCTCATTGGGTTTACAAATGAAGAAATGTGGAAGACAGAAAAAGGTGAAACAATCCCAGAATATTGCGATGGAAGGGAAGATGTCCCGAGTAATCGCGTTACAACCCCCGGGGGTTTAAAGCTAAATTCACGTCCTTTAATATAATAACACTTTTTCAGAGGGGAGGGAGGGAGGGCCATTGTAATGGTGATTCGCTTCTGGGCTGTTGGGCGGGATGATGACTCTGTGTAATTATTATTACATCGTTTTCTCGACAGGGCAATAAAATATCGCCAAAATTAATGACACGAAATGATTTAACGACAGTTTCACTTCTTGCATCTTTCAAATAAATGGATTGACTTTACGATGTTTGAATCCAGTCGGTTTGAAGATTTTGTAAAGTAATAACAGTAACAATAAGGTTTAATCATTTTTCTTTACAAATTTAAATTCAACCACAAAGCTGATTCACGCGGTTGGCTAACAAAAAGTCCAAAGAAGCGTAGATAGGCGTCCACAATGGAGTGCTGGCACCTAGAGTACCAGTACCAGCAGTACTAATACTAGAGTAGACTAAAAGCCATAGAAATGAGATCCTTGGGGCGTGTGGTAATCTATGATCGTGAGAGAAATGTGGAGATCCGCAAAAAATGCAAGACTGATCTTAGAGTGTAATGAGTAAGATTAAGAAAGGGGACGCACAGAGGGTTTGGGCATGTAGAGCGAATGAATGAACGAATGTAAGGAGAATATATATGACAGAAATGTGAATGGTAGAAGAAAGTACGCCCGAGGACGAAATGGCACGTTCAAGTGAATCAGATTCTTGAGTCGCACCATGTCGAGAGTCAGAATAATAGAAGAGTATGTATGAGGCTTTTACGAATGTGAATGAGGCAAGGGGTGTGTGCCAAGACCGAGTTGCCGGCGGCCCATCCTCTATGTCTACCTCAGCGTGATGGTCAGTTAGTTAGGTATTTCACTTGGATTTGAAAACAATCCCCCCCAGGAAAAACATTTCACTCAAATTAGTCGATGAGTCATAATGACTGATTAATCTTTATGAAATGAAAAGTTTTTTTCCTTAAAAGTGATTATTTACGTTTCCCATTTATTATCCGTTCCGTCCTTCCGGGTTTACAATCTTCCCCTCCCCCAGGAACTCGGGATGCATTTGAGAAGAGGGGTGCGTTGGGGTGCGCCATGTTACCTAAGCACTAAACGTAGCCATGGCTGTAAGCTTTAGCACCAAGGATAATCTTGCTAAATATGTATAGTATGATTTGCATACAAAATACGCCTGCGTTCATTGTCACAGGATGTTAACATAGATACGAGATTAAATCTATGTTATGGAAATTAAAGGAAAAATTATATATGGACACATCCACAGTCTATAATTTATTGATCGGCCTTTTATTAAACTTACTTGGATTGTAGTACCCGATGATAATTGGTGAACTTTTACTATTATCGAGAACGACATTAGAATTAGGCAAAATCAAAACGTACTTGTATAAAAATAATATGTCACTTAGTTGTGGTAAACAATAATATTAAGTAATATATTAAATGAAAAAAAACACGCTTTGTAATACACCACTTTTTATTTGAATTAATTATTAACAGCCGACCAAGTTTCGCTTAGCTCACGTTTCGTCAGGGCTTATTATAATAATTAAAGATAATTACATACAGACACACGTATGAAAAGTGTTTTTTTTTAAAATTTAATATATAATGTCACAGTTACATCCCAAAATATTTGCTTCCTTCGATAATATTAAGTACATTGAAGAGTTTACAAGTTAAGAAAGTTGAATACGTACATTTTTTTTTAAATAAATGACACAGCTGGAGGCTTATATTAATTTTTTTCCATAAGACATCACTGATTGGATGAAAAATAATCCATCATAAGTACATTCTTTCATTCAACAGATAATTCAGAGAGATTGCCTTCTGTGCAAATGGGTATCACTTTAAAATTCTCGCAGGCCAATTTGTCAATCCATCAAATGCCACTTTCCTTGGAGGAAAATTTTGGCGAGTCACCCTTCATAATCAAATGCTTGGTGCAAGTTCCCCTCGATAAAGCTTGCCAAATTTCTTCTCGAACCAAGTTACCATTAACTGGGAGGCAAAACACCAAAAGGAATAAGAAGCCAAAGTTTTCGCCTGCCTATTAAATAAGATGCTGTTTGCCTTTTTGCTGAATGCGGGACGATTTCGGCACAGGTTCGTATAACTGGGCAGGGATGAGGATACAGCACTTCAGAACCCTTCACTGTGCTGATGTCGGCTAAGTGGAACCAGACAGGCAGGGGCCCAAATTATAAATGACAGCATCGGAAAAATATCAAGAAAACCAGCAAGCTCTTACATTGGAATATAATGGCGGCAATTTGTTATTATGCAAATTTGAATTCAGTTGTATAAAAACATTTAGGGAGTTATTTTTTTAAAATCATTCATAAAAATCTCCTCCTCTCACTCCTTAAAATCAATGCTTACATTATATGTATACATACAGTTACAAGATTTATATCGACAGACACATCATAATACGTATACCTACATTTTACTTACAGACATACATATAAACTTAGGATATCTCTTCGATCTTAGACGGTATTGTTCGTAGACATAATAATAGTACAGTGATTATTAATGGATATTGGATAACACCCCCTGTTTCACATCCAACCATAAATTTTATCATGACTGATGAGGAGGGCAAATGTACATTATCAGTACAAAAGACGATTGGTAGCACCCTTCTCTAAAATATCATCTTCATGAAAAAAGGTGGTTCAATGAAACGAATCGTTCTGAATTATATAAACTAAAATATTCTAAAAAAACTCTCAAAGCGATGCAAAATGTCGTGTGGCATTTGGAATCGGGTTAAGAATAATACTCCTTATGTAGATGGCGATAATGTTTAATTTCCCGCTTAACACTTGCCGATTGTTTTGATTTATGCAAGTAAAAAACATCGTCAAAGAGTGTGGTTTTTTTTTCTATTTTGCGAGGTTCAAGCACAAAAATTAAAATGTTTTACGGTAATTTTCCAAAAAACATAATTTCCTCCCATAAACAATAAAACGATATCCGAAAATGGGTTTGTAAGTAAGAAATTTTTAACTTTAATGTAATTTTTACAGGTCTGATACTTAATTTTTTTCTAGGCTTATAAAAAGACTTGTCAAAAAATTGCTCGATTATTTCCAATGCCAAGATG
Source organism: Limnephilus lunatus (assembly GCA_917563855.2). Classification (NCBI taxonomy): domain Eukaryota; kingdom Metazoa; phylum Arthropoda; class Insecta; order Trichoptera; family Limnephilidae; genus Limnephilus; species Limnephilus lunatus. The sequence continues at coordinate 78,770,599 of OU830597.1, read as the reverse complement.
TTTCTACTCGCTGTTTTTAATTAAATCATCTAAAATAATTATAAACGATTCAACTATCAAACCAAAACCAAATAATTTTGCATTACTTTGTAGTGCTTTAGCTTAAGGTCAAATATAACAAATACATTCTACAAACTACATGGCATTGAAGTGCAACAAATGTCCCTGACTCTATTCAAGCTGAAATGGTTTAAACTGTAACTGTTTTATCTGAGCTCGAAGAGGTTTTAATAGATAAAGATAAAAATCTAGAAGCGGAAACTTTAAGTTGGAAGTTTGCCACACTTATCACCTCATCTAGATCAGTTGGAGACTGTTCCTCGCCGCCGATGTTACAAGGGGTTGCATGGGGTGCTTTACCAACACAAACAGAGCCATATATAATAAACACATAGATAGAAGGCTCCTTCGTTGGTTATTGGAGGGGGTGTAGCGTCAGTTAATACGTGTGATCCAACAAGAGATGCACTTAGTAATGGTGAAAATAAGATAAGGGCTGTAATGGAGTTAAGCAAACTCTAATAACGATTTTACTACTATCATCAAAGATAACAGTCACTTTGATTACATGAACTCTGATTTTTATTCGAAACTGCGATCTCCGAATTGTTTTTATTTTTGCATTTGACATAAGTCGGGAGGGGGCGGTTCAATCCTGCCATAGCCGTAGCGCGCAGAATGGTAAAATGACCGCAGTGCAAACTGCAAATACGCATGTTGGTACATATATCTATTTGATTTTTTTATAGAATACTAGCGTAGACACGTGAAAATCACATTTGAAAAAATAAAAATAAATATTAAAAATATTAATTTTTCAAATAAACAAAATAAAAATTGCCACTGTCAAGAATTGAAACCCGATCAACGGCTCGAAAGGCAAATATGCTGACCACCAACTATTTTAAGAACGGCGGCATAAATCTTACTAATATTAAAACGCGAAAGTTTGTATGGATGTATGTGTGTTTGTTACTCTTTCACGCAAAAACTACTGAATGGATTGTAATGAAACCTTACAATAATATAGTTCATACATCCGAATAACATATAGGCTATATATATATAATGGTAAGCTCTGGCGTTATGAAAATTGTATACATGAAAATGTGTGTATTTCATATATTTTAGCGGCAGGGTGGAAAGGCAGGGTGAAGGGGGACGAGGGAGGTGGGGTTCGCGGTGAGGGAAGAGACGAAGGAGGGGGAAGGCGGAGAGGTTGAAAGGGAACGGGGACGCACGGGAAAGGACATGCAGGGAGAATCAATTTATTTCTTTGAATGGCATTGCAACGCATGCCTGGGACCAGCTAGTTCATTATATATACGAAAATAAGAATTATGCATTTAAAACAATCGAAATTAAATTGTATGATAATTAATAATGGTAATTAATACCTTTCGGGTGTTGAATTTGATTACATAATTTTTGAAGATATCGAAATAATTATACTAAAGAATAATTAAAAAAAAAAACAAATGAGAATGGTGAAGTCTATTCGTACTCACATTAACAATAGGCTGGATTTCAAAAATAATAATTTTGAGAAGTAGATTAAAGAGATAACGTTAAGGAGATTCTAATTAATATTAAATTTTAATCCCTTTGGAATAGAATATCCCACCTACTTGTGAATCGGTGTGTACCGTGTGGATGAGAAGAATTTCAATTGGGTTTTATTTCAGAACGGGGAAATTAAAAGATAAATATTTCATTTTCAACAACGCGACGTGCTTCCTAACTGAACTCGCCGCAAAGTTTTCGGGTATTTCCATTCCGAAATGAAAACATTTCCACAATCAAAAAGATAATTCGAGCGAGAACTGTTTTTCGTGCCCTCAAAAAACAAGCGAAATGGTAAAAGTTTACTTATGTACCATATAGCCTTTATTCGAGCCTGGAATTTCTACATCAAATCTGATTTAATTTTTAATAAGAGCATGCCAAAATGATAAATACAAAAATTAAATCTCTACCTTCATTTGCGTGACTTTTTCATTAAGTTGAGGAAATTAATATTCTTCGCGAAGAAAGCACTAAGGATTCAAATTAAAACAAAGAAAGCGTGCTTTGAAACGTCTAATAGACTCTTAGGGGCAATTTTGTCGGTACCTAGTAGTTCTTTTCGTATAAATTCTTAACTACGATATCTTTACTATCAGACTGAAGAGTGATAACTATTAAATGTATTATTTTATTAAAAATGTTTTTTTTAAACCAAAACTATTATTAAATCTTTAATTGACAGCCCTGAAACAATTAGCTAATTAGCAATACCTGCTTAGTAATTACAAACAAAGATAACTTTAAAGGTAAAATTAAACTCAATACAAATTTACTCTATTTAGTGTCTATAAATACTGTTGACAACTTTTCTAACAAGTCCCCTTTGTTTACATATTTTTTATTCTAAATAATTCTACTTAAATAATATGTTCTCTGTTATTATAACATTTATATTATTTTGTTTAGTATAGTAACAGTAGTTATTAGTAACACATAATAATATCCTGTACCTAAATACTTGCTTTTATCATACATACTTTGTTAAATGTACATGTACATTCTTATTTTGTTATTATTGTAATACTGACACTCTCTCGTGTACCACTGTATACTTATAATATCATGTACGTATCACTTGAATATAAAAGCCATTCTATGGCGTTTAAATAAATAAATGCTTCTGTTTAAGCTTGATTAAAACGATATGAAAATGGTAGCAAATTCAAAATATGTATACGTACTCTCAAAAACATGGATTCGATGGAAGTTGTCACATGCAGTTGGAGTTACTGCTGATGCTTGTATTCCATTTCTTCTTAAGTTCCCTCTCTTTCCCATAAAAAGACCCCATAATTGTATCAGGAAGAGCGGCAACAACGGAGCTCTCAGCGGTAGGTGCACAGCAAGAAGGTGGGAGATCCCTCCTATTTGAATGGACCTAAGTGAAATCTATGGGGGATGCTGCCGGGGCTTGGGGGAAAGGTAGGAACGTGCATAGCGAGCACGAGGCCGGCTTACTGATTAATTACTGCATCGCCGCATCATTTTATACTTTATAGAAGGGAGACACTGATGGAACTAGGTTCATTAGTCTTGGCAGGAGGCATTTTGTCCGACCCCGGAACGACAAGAAAGGGGTACAAAACCGACTCACCGATAAAGCAATTACGAACTTTATAGGGTCGTTAGCAAACAAGTGGATCGCTTTAAAGCGAAGTTTGCCACATTCTTACGTAAAGAAGAAGCGATAAACAATTAAGGGGAAACGGACAGTCAAAGATTGATAACACTAAAGCAAAGAGAGAACACTAAGCGAACTAGCGAATAATAAACTAACCATTCAAGATAAATGGGAAGGGTGGAAACAGAGGGCCACAACAGAAAGGTAAGCTGCCCTAACAGATCTAATTCGAAGAGAGAAAGAGCAATTTCGGAGAAGAAATAAATAATTCAGACAAATTTCTTAAGATAGAATGCGAAATATACGAGTACTATTCTGGTAGAATGCAAGAAGACGAGCGTGGTTGCTGTTACAAGTTTCAAACGGGCGTAGTACAGAAGCATAATGCATTCACATGACGAACTCCGAGGTATAGCGGTAAGCTACTCGGAACTTAGATAATTTTAAACTTTTGCACTTACCTTTAAACTTATTTTATTTAATTTAAATAATATCTAGCGTATAAACACCAGAAGAAGGGGGGTTCATTTTTAAACCAATAATAAGAGATCACCGTTTACAATCGAAACGTTTCTTGAAATGTCTGCAGCCATATGATATGACCACAACTGAATAGTTTCCTAAAATAATAACCATTCATCTTAGCCTTCAACTCTCTTTCACTTCTTCCAGTATTTCAACATTCGCTAAACGGGAATACCATGCACACTTCCACTGATTGCGGGTAGAACTTTTTGTGCGGTCACATAAAAAAATGTATATTGGAACCTAGTTCTAGAAGTTACTCGTGTCACTGTGGTGAAGGACAAAAAAATCAGCACATAATCGTTGCTTTAACTATCTTTAGATATGTTTAGTGATAGTCCTAACAGCCCAACCTTCATTTTCCCTATAAATTTCTTCTTCCACTTGCTCTCGCTTATTTCAGCCTGATAAAATTCCCAAAATGGATATACCATAAAACATCTATCGACAAATGTACCCACTTATGTAACCTATAGCTTTTGGACAGTCAAAACTTTACCCTTGTGTTGATGTAATAATTATATCAGGTAGATTATAAAAATCATAACACCTAACCAAACATAACCAAAAACAAATATTAAAAAGAAATAGTAGGCAATTATAACTTTGTTTTAAGACAAAACATTCAACAAAATCACAATATTATTCATTCCATTGGCGTGTGGTCCCTAGAATAATATATCTACCTATTTATCAAAACTACTATCTATCTTGTACATAAACTAGATGCTATGTATAACTTTATGTATAGATCCTAACTGCAACTAATCTTTTATTTTATGTATACGATACTGCCGCCATAGGTCGACCCACAGTATCCTTCTTGACAATATTGAGGAGGATACGGTGTTTCTACTTTTGTCGTCAGAATTGCAATTATTCCAAAACATGGGAACACCTCAGCACAGGTTCGCCTAGTGAGGTGTTCACAAAATACTACTAGGTACTTACCTATATACAGTTACGGATCAGTACCATTTTTTTTTCCTTACTACTTAACTTAATATCTATGTATACCAATGTATTTATCTGTAATATGTATGTATGTTGAAGAATAGAATAGAAATAAATAAAAGATATTTATTTAAAAGCCACTATTCACAAATAATACATTAAAGCTAAAAGACAACACAAGGGTAAAGCTGCACGTAAAGTATCAAGTCAATATTTTGACGTCAAGGACTTAAAAGAATTCATATTTAATTTCTTTTATAAATGGTGCTAATTCAACTATTTTAAGAGAAAACTTTTTTTTTTGTAATTATGCTAAAATATTCAGATGAATATAATTTGTTCGCGCCTTTACATAAGCAACATGAAAACGAATAAATAGTAGTTTTGTCCGTACACATACTTAATTATTTCAAGAAAAGCACCCAAATACAATATTGGATTGAATCACTGATACAATATTGTATTTGTATGCCTTTCTTGAAAGAATTGAGTTACTATGTGGACAATCATATTGCGGAAATGCGGGTGCCTACAGTTAAATCATCTAAATATTTTAAAGCATAACTTGCAAAAAGCGTTTTTTTCCTAAAATAAATAAACTGGCGCCATCTATGAAAGCGCAGATTATGATTCCTCGAATAGTCCCGCTGACTGGCTGCGGGCAATGGGAACTCTGCAGTATCACTTCAACACAAAAACAGGTATACCTACATCATTGAATGTAACTGAAAACTTGTATATTCTGAAAGGTCCTTAGTTGCTAAATGGCAAACGCACTGAAAGCTTCTAAGTATCAGATTACACGTGATTAACTGGACAAGATGTCGGAGTGACGCGGGGTGGGTGTAATTAATCTTACCTTATTAGAGGATGACGCGGGCGGCGGTGTCAGGTGGACAGGTAACTGATTGATTAGCCCGCCCTTTGTCATGTCATACCTTTCGGCTAATTGCCTTTATAAGGATTTCATAAAAATGTTGAGGTATTTTCAGTCAATTCGGTTAATATACTCGTAGTTGTAGTACGATTAATTCATTTATAATTTTGTGGCAGGAGGAAAATTCAAGGCTTATTAGGAAATTTGTATATTGTGTTTCTATTTACCCGTGATGTCACATGACTTAGTTTCGTAAAAAAATGTAAATAGTTAAAAAAAATCATCTCGACAGTAAAAATGCAAACTTCAAACGCGTTCAGTATGGAAAATCAGAGAATATTTTTATTGGTTTTTGTTTGCTTACAGGCATACTGCAGAGATCTCCGTTGTAACTTCTCTCTCTTTTTCACGTGCGACAGATGTAACAGAAAGAGAGTTTGCAACGGAACTCTCAGCGGCAGAATCATTCAAGGTGATGCACTACTAAGTAATACAAAATCGTGTGTTTTCGGTGTGAAAATTAGATCGCTTAGAAGTATTTTAAATGCTTTAATTAAATACTGCAAGTAGAACACATAGTTGCCTAATAATTGTGATTTTTGTGATTAGTCTTTTATAAGCCCAGAAAAAAATTGTGTATTCAAAATCTCATACATGTAAACACTTTTTGTGTGTCGTTTTATTGTAAAGTATGTAAAAATTAATTCTTTAGAAAATGATCATTAAACATTAAAATATTTGTATCCGAACATCTCAAAATAAAATAAAATGTGTGTGTTAAAGATGTTTTTTTCTTAAATAAATAAAAAGGCGGCCTTATCGCCATCTACATAAGGCGGCATACATAAATTACGTGAGCTCAAAAGGGGGTGGGGGGTCCAGCAAAATCTCACGTTACTTGAAAAGAATATACGAAGTGGTCCAAATTTATCTTACCAAGGAAGGGGGGAAGGTGGTCTACGTTGGAAGAAAAACTGCTCACGTAATTAATGTATGCCCCCAAAGGAGTGTTTTCGTTAGCGGCCTGGTGCCGAATTTTACACGACGTGGTACATCGCCTTAAGAGGAAAAATCTAAAATAATTTTTGGTTTTTCCGAGGATTTCTTCAAATAATTTGCTGATAGTGTCAGAAAGATTGTGATTCCTTGTTGTTAATTCTATGTGCCTAGCGATATCCTAACGATAAAATATTTTTCAAATTAATTAATCTGCTACAGATTCATCGTGAACGCGTTTATTATATCTCGTTCTATTTTTTTCTCGCTAGCCTTGCTATCAGTTTACGTTTAATTAATCAAGTCTGCAATAAGAAAAGCATGCACTTCTGCCTTCATTTAAAGTGGAGAACTTGCTCAACACGTTATCAGTTATAACCCAAGCAGGCAAGTGCACCAGTATACTACACATGATCATGTTGGGACCGAGAAGTACCGAGGGAGGATAGAGGTTATAAACAAGTCCTGATACGCACTCACTGTAGAATGTTGGTTTAAGCCGCCAAGTTTATCTCTGCCCGTAGACAACATACTCGGAGCTCTATACCTACTCGAGAAACACATAGAAATAGAACATTCTGGTTTGCTCGTGTGCGTATCGTCCCCCATTTTGCCGTAATATTAAAGGGTTTAGCCTAACACAAAGTTGTTACAGCCTCTGAGGGACAATCTAATAGGTGAACCTTTTTGAAGTACCTACCTACCTACTTAATATTTGTTAAATTCCTATCTCTATTCCCTGAAAGTGAAAAAAAATCCTTATCAGTCCATGAATACAGGTAAATAGCGGACATTACCAGTTTTTACCGGCAATTCGGTGAACAAAAATGCTATTATTGTGAAACAGCGATTTTAAAGCCAGAAGGCATACACTGACTATACATGCGCCTAAGTGTATCCTTTGAACTCACCCTCCACTTATTAAAATCAGGTTAGTTGCATTCGACCTTTCGAGAAATGCGCGAAAAAAATATACTGGTTGTAATTGATTGCGAAAACCAATTCCTAGTGCAGCCATGCGCCTGGCACTTTTCAAGCTATAAATCAAAAACGCCATCGAGAGCCCTAATTTCCCCATCGAGAGTCCTAGTACCTCTAATATCACAAAATATAATATAAATGTGATAAATTTAAGAGACCGATTTTTTTTCTGTATGAAGACCAAAATCCAAAACATGGAAAACTGAAAACTTCATTTTGGGCCGCAAAAATCTTCAATTGGGCCGCAGATTGGGCATGCTCGATTTTTTTTTCCAAAATGAAAGCTGGTGTTTGCACCATTCATCCAGTGCAGCTGGAATTAAAACTTAAGAAAAGCATACAATTCAATACTCGATTAAAAATATTAATACCTACAAAGGAATCTCACTAATCCGACACTATGAGTAATTATATTGACGGTCGTTTTTCCCAACTTTTCGATCGATCAACCTGAGTCTCCGATCTCCGTGTCTCAGTGATTAGCCTGTTGGACGGAGAGAGCGTATTTGTGCATTTGAGGAGTGTTGAGCCTGAAATTTCGGCTCAACAGTTGATCAATAGGATTGGGAACAACGGCCGTAAGTAATTTATAAACAACGAGTTAAGGTGAGAAAACAATCTTGGAGATAAGAGTAACAATATTTTTACAAATTTAATTTATTTTTCAAAATCATGAGTAGACCAAATACATTAAAAAAAAAGCACGAGATCATATCTGTATATATAAAAAATTAGGTTCCGTAAATTTGTGTCCGCAAATCTCGGAAAGTAATCGATGGATTGACTCAAATTTTTTACAGAACATTTCATTTTAGCAGAAGAGTGTTTTTATATATAATGGTAACCTCTGGCTTGATGAAATTTGTATTTAAAAAATATTGCAGGTGGTGCGCGAGTGGATTGAAAATGTGTGTATTTCGAAGGAGGTGGGGTTCGCGGGAAGGGTGACGAGGAGGAGAAAGGCAGGAAAGGTGGAAGGGGAACGCACAAGGTGAGGGGACGCGAGAGGGAAATGGTGTCGCATGGGAATAGACGTGCAGGGAGAAACAATTTATTTCTTTGAATGGCATTGCAACGCATGCCGGGTACCAGCTAGTGATGATATAAAAACTGAACCTGAATATTTTCTATGAACACTTCATCAAATTACAAAGTTAACTTTCAAGTTCTGTAATTACATATTTCATTTATATGAAACAAATCACCTATGATGGTTGATATAATAATAGAACTTTACATAACTTAAATATAACCTTGAAATTTTCTAAAAAGTTCAAATTCTGTGAAACAACTGGCCGTAACATTTTCCTAACAGTATCTTTCTTGTAGTAAAAATACCACTGCACCGAGCTGCATCGGTAAAATTTCAATGTAACCGCACTTCCACTTTGGTAATCTCAATAAATGTGTATCTTCATTCACCGTCACGGAGTGACAAAAGATGTAAAATCTCAAAACAACAACACGTAAAAAAAATAAAACGACGTCGGACGTGATCTTATCTTTGGAGCGCTCCTCGGGAATTTCCCGCCGAGGGGTTTTATCACTTTCCCGGGGAAAGTTAGCCCGTCCCGCCGTCTGCCAGAAGTCTTACTGCCAAATGGAAATTCCCGAATAAAATTTTAAAACAAAAGTTTGTTTATAGTCCCCGGTACTCGCGGCGCGTCATCGGGGCGGCATGGCAGCGCGAGAATTAATAAAGGTAGGGTCATGCTTTATATACTCGTAGCTTAGGCCGTAGCGAGAAGCATCACGTAATGTCGGTCAAGTTTCGGGACATTTTAAATTACAACTTGTCTGTACTGTACCAACACGTATTATATGACCAATGTTTTCATTTCATTGAAGAAAACTTCAGGATTTTTCATTAGAGTAATAAAGTAGGTATCTATCTGGAATGGAGAGTTTTATATAAGGTAGGTAATATAAAAGTGACCATCAATCCTGTCTACCTTCTATACTCGTTAGCTACTCGATTAGGTACTCGGGATGCTTACTCCAACTTGAGCATTATTTCATCCTTCTTCATAATGTCACACACAGGCAACGTTACGTGACAGAGGGGCGGGTTCCCTAGCCGAGTTTACGGGAGAAGTAAATCTATTCATACAAGTTCGAATACTGAGTTATATTCAATTTGTCGGGTTGGAATGACAGATGGATAATAGGCGGGGAAGAGTTTTGCGGCATTGAGAAACAAAAGACTGGGAAGATACCTACAACCTACAACATAGTTTATAAATTTCCCAAATATTTCTTAATTTGAAATTCTCGGGAACACGCCCCACAGTAGAGCATAAGTTTAGTAAGAAGAGCTTTTAATTTGGTCGGAAAGCTCGGTGTTCATTTTCAGGCCGCCTACAGCAAGTTATGCAAATTATTTAATAGGTATACTTCTAACTACTTTATCATGTAAAAGAGTTCTTTTCATCAAGCACACCTTGCGTTACTAACCTTTTTTTACACTGTCTCTTTTCGCGTTAGGCTTTTATTTAACTAGTAACTTTCCCTCCGGCTGTCCTGTTGCGTATCAGGTTTGGTGACGCCAAACACGTACCGTCTGCTGTCATAGCCGTAGAACCCAACCGACACTTTGAGTAGGTACATCTGTAGGTACAGAGTGCCCACAGTCGTAAAGTTGGAACAGTAACTGCTTCACCCTGGACACTGGGCAAACCACTTCGTTATCCAGAAGGTGTAGCTAATGGAACCCTATGAAAAGGGCTTTTATTGCATCAGTAAGAAAAAATGTTCATCATGGTGGTTGGCTGTATGTCCTACTTGGATGTAGGATTACAGCACACCATAAACTGCAATCTATTTAAAAATTAATGGAAATTGAACGTTTTTCATATACCCTCACAAAATAGTTGAAAGACATCTCCAAACTGGATGGCGCTCAGCGTTTGGTGTACAATATTGTTATAAAATATGTTTTATTTGGCTTCATGGCAGTTGGTCCCCCCGACATTTGCCCCCCCGGCATACTTATATAAAATATGCAGTCAGTTTTGGGAAAATACGGTTTACCCACTTACAAAAAACATAACTAAGTGTCCCTGAAGAGGTGTGCAGAGAGGATATACAGCCGAATAACAAAGTAAAAAACACATTTTCATTCAAATGCATCAAGAAAAAACTAGTTGTCTGTATACAGTGTGTATCAGCGTTTAAGTACAAAAAACGACACTGTAAATAAGTTCGTTTGATATTATATTTGATCTTATTAGTATTTTTGAAGTCGATTTAAGGTTTGAAATAGGTAAATAATGCACAAAAATTACAGTTTTATAAAATAACAATTTCAGGGAACCAAATGTCGGGAAATTAACTGTCGGGCCACCGTTTTATTTACATAATAATACATACATAAAATAACGTAAAACGGATCATTTGGATCAAATATAAATATACGAATAAACTGTAATAAGCAGTAATTGTTGAATGAAACACTAGTATATATTGAATTATTTGGCGGGTAGGAGATAAGCCGACGTAGCTCAGTGGATAAAGAGCAGTTGACCGGATATCAGAGCGTCGGCGCGGCCTGTACCTAGATGAGTGTTTCAGGCTAATAATTATTTCTCATAATAATTTTTATAAATATACAAGTATATATTATATAAAGTCGACGAGTCTTTATATGAAATTTGAATACAAACAAGTTAATTAACAAATTTGCAAACACGTAGCTACAAATGTACGATACCTACAAAAAATATTAGTAATGCAATTTCCCAGTAGCAAATGTGAAATATGCGAACATGCAACGTCAAATTCCTATAAAAATACAACTCTTGCCTATAGTTTTCGATTCGAGATATGGATACGATTCCGTATCAAAAGGCGATGCTTCAAACTTTTTGTTGATTGCCTTTCAATTATCTACAGTTATACACTGTCCTTGCTTTAGTGTAGACTGCAGGCTTTAGGTACATCATTGAACAACCCCAAGTCGGTCCTTTGATATATCCCCGTGGATATATGGATTAAGTAAGTACTTTCCTACCAAGGTATTTACTATTTAGGTACTAGGTTCTAGGTACCAACCTTCCCCGCCCCTGTAGAGTTTACTTCTTTCCAAGTCCAGTCCTTTTTCAGATAAATAAATAAACCAAAACCCTTTCTTACGAAGACATCGTTTGTCATGTTGCCAATGAAAGAGTTTTGTATTCGTCTCATGGAAGTTTGTTAGCCAAAGCTGATTTGTCGTGAAGCTTTTCCCGCATGGTACTCTCCAAATCTCTACAAGTTCCGAAAATAAACAAGGAACAAAACTAGCAAACTTTGAAAATATACTCGTGCATCATCAAGAAAGGGAGAATAGGAATTGAAGTGGGTAGAAATATGATGTATTGTACTAGAATAAGTTTGCCAGACCGAAGAGCTTTTAATTTTAATGCTGGAGCACGAAATATTGATTTATTCTACTTTAAACTGAGGGGAGAGAAGTCCTTTAGGGCTATGTTCATCTAGGCGTGAACGGTCTGCAAATTGGTATTGTTTTTAATAAATGACGAGGGCGAAGGATTGTACATAGTCAGTGAAAAAATATTTTTATTATTTAAATAATGGAGAAAAGGGAAATGAAAATGAGAAGAATTTAAACATAATTTGTTATTACTCGGTGTCCCATGAAGTGGTTATTTGTGGAGTTTTGTATAATTTGCTTGAATTAAAACATGTTCTAAAAAGCACATTCATAATCTGTAGCAATTTTTGTCATGCCCATGGACTCTTACTTTATTATTATGAAGATAAAATACGTTCATCGTTCACCATTCAAGTACGATAACCGTTAAAATAATAATATATCGAACCGTCTAACACGGAAGAAAGTTGCATTATAATACATATTTGAGTGTCGGTACATACGAAGTATATGTGTATGCACTGGTGCGCGTATTACCACCCCTCACACAGCGGGGGAGGAGGGTGGGTGCAGTGTGACTCACGCTTCCTCCCGTCTGTTGCCCCCCAGTCCCAGCCCCCAGCTCTAAAGCCCTTGCAACGGGCTCCCCCAAATAACCCCTCGCCTCGCACAGGGGGCGCCCGGCGCTAATCGCATTCTGTTCCGTGATACACTACACGCGGATCAAACAAGTTCGCATTCACCATGAAATTGAGACTCCCGATGAAAAGGAACACTCTAACAAATAGAGAAACCAATGCCAACCCATACTACATGTATGCACCTTTGTACAAAAACACACACATGTATATCGCTTTTTCGCAGTGTCTGTGTATTTCTTTATCGTTTGTTTGTCGAAACATTGCACAAGGGGGGAGTAGTAAACACAGTCCAGCAAAATTGAGCCACCGAGTAAAAATTTACAAACCTTTTAGTGTTACTCCCTACAAGAAATTGAGAATTTTTCGTAACTTTTTAATGAAAACCGGAAACTTTGAGCGCGCAAAAGAGGCGGGTGGGACCAAACAGAAACTCCGGGGGTGCATATTTCGGACTGGACGAACTGTGATAAAATGAAAAATCTCAAGTTCAATAACCGCGTTGCACACGAACAGGATGTGTCAGAATTCCATAAAGCCGCCAACGAATGTATCACCTTTACTATAATTTCCTGACTACCTAGTAGCAATAATATGAAAGAATATATTATATTTCAATGAAGTGTTATATACGACACACCGACAGCAAACAACTTAGATTACACTAGAGATTACCCTTATTACTGTAAATTTATGGACTAATTGCTTCTATTAAACTTTGTTCAGTTCTTTCTTTTGTTTGTTCAATACAAAGTCCTTCTAGTATGAAATCTCGCTTACCTGGAATCAATTATTCCCATTTTAACTTCCACGATACAAAAATATCCCAAAGAGAACGCAAAGTAAACGAAGCTGATTATTCTCGTTGAATTTCGTTTTAGAGGATAAAAACGAAAAATCCTAGGCTTCTACTCATATGTGTTTGCTACCCCTATGTAAATTTTATATGGCTTATGAATTATTGAAATTTGATAATCCAGGATTTTCCATGTTCATTCCGAATAGCAGTAACTATTTTTTTTAAACCCTTTGAGTTAAAATCAAAGTCAGTGAGATAAAAATGGCTTTGAGTACAGATGTGGCCAATTAAATCATTTCGCTCGCGATCCACATGGCATTATTAATTTCGACCAAATGTAGGTATTAGTATGCCGGGAAACAGAAATGGTAAAGGTAGCGAGAAGAATAATGAATACAGTGCAGTCCATATCAAACGATGTATTGGGTATGATCGACCTTTTTGAAATTTAATTCAATGTAGATGGTCCTAGTACACTACATAGTTGTAAATTTAACACAATATAGGTAACACGATTATACGAGCACTTCATCATATTATTAGGTTTTGTATGTACATAATGTTTCTAACAGCCAACGGTAGGTATTTTAACTGTTATATTTTAGGTAAGTCAGTTAAACATTCATCCATTACTCGAAAAATCTGGCAATAAAGTAGGAATCAAACATCTCTTAATTTAATAAGTAGTTCATTCACAGTTCTCCTCATTGGGTAGTTGTGTTGGAGTTACATCGTGATTTCCTCATCTTCATGTTTGTTGATTTCTACATCTTCACGTTTGTTGACTGCAGGATGTGTTATTCTTCCTATATTTTTAATTAATTCCCGAAATCAACGACATCGTTTTAAATAGGACCATTATGACGCGGGAGCTGTTAAAAATGTAGAGCAGATTTGCTATCAAGGGTGTTACGAAAAATGAAAATTGTGAAATTTTATTTTTTTATTTTCTAAAGGCATAAACGCAGGTACGTAAATCACAAGGAATAATTGGGAGACGAGATGAATATAACAAATTGGCTAATTTTGTAGATTTACTAGCTGATAATAAATCTGCAAAATTAGCAAATTTGGTATTAACATTAGGTTTGAATAGCATAATTATAATTTAGCGATATATAACCCCAAGTGAACTTTAGGTAGTCTACCAATTTCACCTATAAATATATCCATTTACTTAGAAGATCTATTCAGGGTGCTTTTCTTACTTAAAATTACTCCCACAGTGGTGTTTACATAGTATATGTAGGGATAAACTGACTAACTTACAAATTGTGTTATTACGTTTAACAGCAACTAAACCTTGAACCAATATACTAAACATTCCAGAGTGATATTCTGAATATTAAGATATAAGATTATATCATAAGGTAATTGAAGCTTAACCATTATATATTAAAGGCAATCGAAATTTAAATATTTAACATCAGGGACTTAACACAATATGTCTAATAATAAATTGATTAAAAACCAGAAAAAAATATCGGGAAAATATTTTTAGGAAGTGGTCCTTAAATTTTAAGCATTTTAAATCCCGATTTTCAATTCCCTAAACCGCTTATAAAGTTAGGTTAGAGTTTGAGATATGCGCCACAGGAGACCGGCCTGGACCTCTGGTAGGCTATTGCCGGAAACTAAACTATATTAAACAGAGGATCGGGATTATAAGGGACAACCCAGGGCGTAATTTGCTCCGGACCGCAAAACCCGTATCCGGAACCAACCAGCCACGGTATTAGCATCCGGCACCCCATAAAAAATAATTTAACAACCTATAAAAAATATTAAAGTATATTATATATATAGTAGGGCAAAAATTACGTTATTGTACTATGATTGTAGATGGAAAAGTATTAAATAACTACTGCTATATCCTGTTCCCTTCACGAGGATACGCAAAGCACTAAATTACAAAAACTATCGATGATCCAGGAGAGAATTGATAAGCCTGTACAAATAGTTTTTCACCGAGTGGCCAACAATTGCGAAATAATTGTACTAGCTACCAAAATAGAAAACTCCAATGTCTTGATCACATCTTGAGGGGGCGATAAATACAACCCAACTTAGGTTAAATTTAATGCGTGGCACGCTAGATCGAGAGAGAGACTGGTCAAGTGAGGCCTTTTGACCTCTCCAGCCGGACTCTCTCGACCGATCGCCTTGCATCGTAGTTGGAGGATTTATACGCCCGTCACTCCTGGACACACTGACCCCAGATGCCTACCCAACCCTCGTACCTTTATCGTTCCCAGAATTTCCTATCCTTCCTCTCCATAAAAAGACCCTCCACACAGCGACACAGCATCCCCTAAGATACATAGGGCCAATATTATTTTCCTCAGGGCGTCATGTGTGAAGCTAATGTGAACAAAATATATATATTGATGAAAAACGTACAGGAAGATGTCTCACCTCGTGCCTTCGAACCCTGTGTATTTGATAATGAATATGATAGTCAGATACGAAGAGGGCTTCAGAAGAAGAACACAAACAATAAAATAAATAACAATAATAACAGTATAATTACCTCTGTAGTATATCGGTATAAATGCACTGACTGTGGGTTGGAAAGCGTGTTCGCTAATTTGGCAATTAGACGTGGAAAACCTTCGTGATTTTTCTACTTATGAAATAATATGAGCATATGCATTTAGCCTGCAGGTTGATGACCTTCGTGAAGTGGATTCTCAACTACTTTTGCAAAGAACAACAAGGATTAATCAAAACTGTAAATAACCACAAAAACAATGTATTTATTAACCTTCGAATAGAGCATTTTCTGAATTTACGAAGAATGTTACCTATTCGAGATTTTTCTACAAACTGGCCAATTTAACCTTCCGCTGGGCAGTGTGTGTTTACCCCAACCCCCGGCGTCCTTCGAGGTCCTTCAGCGTCCTGCGTGACCTCCATTTATATAGCGTACACAAATTATTTCAGATTCACGCACATGATATTCCTAGAACACGAATACTGGAAAATAACCAATTTTAAAATTTTTAATTAGAGGCCGCTGAATTGCGTACGATTTGAAATTAAATTAAAAGTAGTTAAATTTATTGTAATTTAGGTGAATATTTATAAAAGTTTAATTCGCAATTGTGATTCTGTCATTATATCTAAAGTTTTTAATTATTCAGAAAAAAAATTCATTCAAAATAGAAATTAAATTGAAATATACATAACCCTTTGATTCTAAATTCATAAATAACTAATTATAAAGTTTAACGAAGAATGAAATATTGCATAGGAATGATAGATACTCTCAGTCTCGCCATGGTGAAACCATCATTCAGAATCGAAAAGTTGCTTTATATAGCTTAAGATACGGTCACACGCAAATATAAAAGCGCGAGTACTTATCTGTTGAACCGCGAGCGCCTATGTGTAGTACCGTCACACTACGCTATAAATATTTCTTCCTACGGTAGGAGAGGGGGTCAGATGAATTAGAGATCTTCCGTGAAATATCATTTCTTTGTACTGGATATGTCAACTTGAGAGCTGTCATTCGCATGTTTACGTAGCTCCGTAATTAAAGTGACCCCTATCCTGTTTAACGGCGGAGAGGTGGTCGCATAACTTTTCGCATATTGCCTCAGCAGCGGTTACGGCAGATTACGAGGCATAACTTTGAGCTTCGAGCACATCATCTGCTTAGGTGTGACAGATCTGTATGGGATTGTATGGCGAGCTTTATTGTGCGTGCGATGATCTTTTATCTTTGATGAGGACGGCCCCTTAAATGTGTGATGACCATTTGTTGACCATTGACTTCCCAACCTTCATCTTCCACGTTTATTCCCTTTCCCACTCTCCTCAGGCTCACAATATACCCCAATTGGAGAAGCAATTGGGACTCTTGTGCAGTATTCACTTTTTTTAAAGCAATCATCATATTTACAATAGCGACGCACCGCTAATATAATATTGCATAAATAACCCTATATTGTTTTGTAAAGCGTTCCAAGGTTCTATTGCTGTCGCAGGATAACTTCGAGTAACTACCTATTCTATTAGTAGTAGGTATACAACACATAGTGCTAGACATAGCCTTTAACGGTATCTGTAAATAATAGAGTACTCCATCTGCAATTACCAGAATGGCTGCAGGTCGATACGATCGATTGGCATTATGACAGAACCCAGACACAGCTAGGGTTCTACTGAATAGCAAAAGCAATAACAATATAGCAATATTACGAACATTTTGGACTGGTAGTTTCACAGAATTTAAAAAATGCATTAAATTTAAAAGTAAAGTTGTGAGAAAGATCCATTCATCTTTCACTCATCTTTCATTCATCTTTCACAGAACTTTTTTGTTTGCATTAGCTCCACACAGAAAGCCCGAGGAAAATAATTTCCCTCAGGGCCTATGTCATCTTTGGGGATGCTGTGTGGAGGGTCGTTTTGAAGGAGAGGAAGTTCTTGGAAGGAAAAGGGCATTAGGGTGGGTAAGAATCGGGGGGTTTATGTGACCAGGAGTTACGGACGTATGAATCCATCCCTCCCACTGCGGTGCAAGGCGATGTTCCGACAGAGTACGGCTGGAGAAGTCAAAGGGACTCCCTCAACTCCATGCAGATGGTGGGCAGACGCATCAGCTGCCAAGATCTGGACAAACCTCACCACATGAACCCGGACACCAATGCTTAGTCACCAAACATAGCAAACCATTTGGGATGACCTATGACAGAGGTATTGGTAATCGAATAAATGGTTCCCGAGCGGCGGTACCCATTAAAACTGTTATTTTTACATCTTGGGCCGTTTGTTTCTTGTTATTATTTCATCATGGGCCGTTCATTTCACCGTACTTGAATAGGACTTTCACAGAACTTGATTATTAAAATTGAACTTTGATGAATTTTTAAAATTCTGTAAAAGAACCCGTCCTTACATTTGACTCTAGATCCGAAAAATTAATTACAATTCGTTATTATTTGATTATAAAGGTCGATTTGAGTTAAACAGGTAGGTACTTAGTTAGAGAACAATAGAACTACAAAAAAAATTCTATTATAATTTATCACATTTTTTCTGTACATAACTTATTCATTTAATTATTCTCACGATCATTTATACCATATTCATGCTAGTGTCACTTACAGTATTTTTAACAGTAATATTTCACAGCATAATATATTTGTATACCGTAAGATGATACAATATAAAAATCAAAAGGTGCATTAAAAAAATCTAATGGTATTTTTTAATTCATTTTGTAGGCATGCATTGCATATGACAGATCGGCACTGCTGCAATCTGTCTATCATCTAAAGGGCAGAAAACTATTTGTGTGCTAATATCAAATATCTGAAGCAGCAAAAACTCACGATCGACGAGCTTTGTGGTCATTGAACTGCCACATCTTTTCTGCCATTGAGTTTTTTTTTAGATACATAACTATTTTCAGCTCATAACACATTCCTCCGTTTCAGTGCAACACAAGCAGGAAAACCAAAAGAAATACACAACATCCTTATACACCATTGTAATGACCAAACCACTTGTAAATGCTTAAACTTAGAATGTGTCGATAGCATAAAATATCTTGGAATCATGATAGATAAGTCTCTGAGATGGGACGAACATATAGTCTCAACTTCCATAAAGATCAGAAAACTTACTCATCTATTCATGTCTGTTAGAAATATTCTTCGCGTAAAAGATCTGAAACATATGTACCATGCCTTGTGCAACTCATTGCTAGAATATGCTTCCTTGGGATGGGGCGGCTGTTCCAAAACAATAATGGATCCTTTAGCAAAAGCACAAAAATCACTTCTAAGGGTCATCCTTAAGAAACCCTTCAGGTATCCCAGTGATCTATTATTTGAAGAGATACGAGTTCTTGATGTACGGCAACTATACATAAGAAAAATTATTTTACATACACAAAAACACCGACACCAATATTCATCCATTGATCATCTCCACAACACCCGCCATGCAGGGAGGAATCCAGTGGTTCCACCTACTACAAACACATCACATGCCCAAAGACAATACTCCTACTTAGGGCCTAAATTGTTCAACATCATACCCGATGCATGGAAATCGAAAAATACAAGCACTTTACGGAAATGGGTTAGCAATTGGCTTCTAGATATGGGGAGAGTCAAGAGCGAACATATGCTAACACAATCTCACATACCTAATATGTACTAAAAAGTTTATGTTATTCAAAAAAAAAAAAAAAATCTTTTGCTCTGTTTTCTTATCCTTGTAATATAACGACTGTTCTTTGATTCTTGTAAAATAACGACCAGGCGTTTCAAAAATAAGTCCTGAAATTATCTATATAAATACATAGGAAATTCATATGTCATGTCATAATTATATTCTGGTTTAAATGGGTTATTTCTATTACTTACTTATGGTACTTATTAAAATTAAATAGTCAAAAATAAATTGGGAACTAATATGTCATATATTGGCAAATTATAAATATAAATGTGTAAATTCTAATATGCAATTGTTAATGTTCTCCAAAAAGACCTCGAAAGAATTTCAAAATTGTGATCGCCCGAAAGAAGCTATTTACCTATTCTGAAGGCAATTATTGATGTAATTAAATGTAGTAAATTTAAAATATTATATCTAAAATATAAAAATCCACAGTTCCGAACTCCTGCAACTTGCAGTGGGAGGTACTGAAGGTACTCGTACCATCGAAACAGCGCGCTGCGGCGCATTGGAACTCGAAACATACTAAGGTGTTATTGAAAGTTATTATTGCAATTTTGCAAACTAACATCACCTTACTTTAAATTTTGGTTGTATAAATTTTTATATTATGTTTGTATTCTTTCTTATCGTAACTTATTGATAACACATATCTCACTGTACTTAAATTTATATTTTTTTTTTGCTCATATCTTTATTTCATGTATATGTTTTTATTTCCATCATAACTTTATTTGTTCTAGTTTTTTTCTCTTAAAAAAATAGAACAAATAAAGTGACATAGGTATATAAAAAAGTTACGAATATAAAAAAAAAAAAATTTATTTATATATCATTTGTCATAATATATTGGGTATATAAATGGTTTCTTTCAAGATATCCTATGATATCTTGAAAGAAACCATTCACATGTTAAAAATATTATGAACCGAATATACAATTTGGCTGTCCTGAAACGGGTATCCTTCCCAGTTGGACAGACAAAGTATCATTTTCTAACTTATTGTAATATGTATGCATATAAATAAATAAATAAAAAAAAAACAAAAACACTAATATCCACAATGGGCTATAACCGCCAAAGAAATACAAACCACAAATTTTATTATATTTGATCGAGTTCAACTAGAAAAAAAATTGTGTTAAAACTTGGACGAAGTTCGGTAGTAAAACATAAAAAATAGTAGGTAATTATTCTCCATGAAAAAACATTTCAATTACTAGCGATTACACCTTGCCGCTACACCTCGAATTCTTACGCAACATTTCACGCGAACGCAGACCAAAAGAATTACAAATAGTCTCGGAGATGTACCGTTATAATCTGATAAAAATGAAGCAAATCACCCACGTGATAGTGAACCAATCAATTGAAGGCAGTTGTAAATTATCCGAAAGGTGAATACGAGATTTCCCGTTGCTGCATATTGAATATCCCAAATAGTGTCTGTTTATTACAAGCAATTATAAAAATTCATTGCCGCATGTTAATTTTGCCGAATTTTAATTCACCATGCTAATTTACGCAGGTATTTTATTTAAGTTTTACCTACTGTAATAATTTCTAACAAAAATGGTACAGCTGGAAAATATTTGTTTTAATCTATAGGAAAGTTTTAAACAATGGCAACACAAATCTAATATACACAATATATCACTCGAATTCCAAGAGAAAGCAAAAACAATAAGAAAAAAACACGAGATCGGATGCCAGACGATGACAAGAATAGATAGATTTGTCGGTAGGCACGCAATTTTTCTTTCTCCCAAATCTATGCACATTTGTTATCCGTAAGCTGCTGAAACCACCCACTTTCTAAAAACGCCCCACATGTTCATGATAGCTTTTTCGTGATTGCTCCAAACATCATCTATCATTCATAGAATTTGTCTAAGGAAGTGGGGCTTGAGTTAACAAGCACTAAGTCAGTTTTGGCTTTCTAAAATAGAAATTGATTACACGAGCAAACCAATTTTTCTAATTTTATTATCTTTATCGTATAAAAAGGCATTCACTGATAATAAAACAACATATAATTACCTGTATTCAGGCTAATAAAAAATAACTATACGAATAAAATAAGATTCCGACATTTAGCTTCCTAATAGACAGAAAACCGTAATTAAAGTTTACGAGTTATTGTTAGAGTAGTTGCCTATATATGTATGTTATAATTATTATTTTTTATGAAGTACCTACCTGTTTGAATCAAAACAAATAAGCAATTCAATTACGTTGGGAGGCATTTACCCATCCACGCAAAAGGAATATTAAAAAAAGCTTATCAATACATTATTATCGAAATTAGAAACATTCTTGATTTAGGTGAGAACTTTTACCTACTGTATATTATATTGCCAATAATAGAACATGTTTAAAACATACAATGATGCAATACCAAAAGAGACTGAATCGGAGGAGGTGGTCTGAGGAGTTGTGTCATTGATCCCTTTGGCACCAGTGCTGATTTCACCAGCACTGGTGCCAAAGTCCGTAAACGTTGATATTTTTTGCATTAGAACAATAGTTTCAATGACTCGTTCTTATGATCAACAGCTCTGTCCAAGAACGATTTGTCAGCTAATGTGTTTCTTCCTTACAACAATGTTCCCGGCTCTATGAAAAAAATATTCGTACAATTTTCACAGGGACGACACAGAGTATACCCAAGGGAAAAAGCGAATTCCTCAAGTCACTTCTTCTTCAAGCCGGATTTTAGAAAAAACGTATATTATTTTAACCAAACCAAAGTATTTTGTAGTTCGTTTTAACCCCTCTGGCCTCGGGCCTATTTTGTCAGAAGGTTAAAATATTTCTGCTTCGCAATAAAAACAAAAAAAAATCGAAAAATTGTCTTTGAAACGTGATAACATGCCCTTTAAAATTTTATAATTTATTTAATATCATTTTTGAAAGATTAAAATTTTTAATGCAAACATGAAAATTCTATAAAATGGCTTACTTTATTATTTATTCTAACAAAAACTACTTACAACGAAAAAAATAAAAATACAAACATATTTTATTATAAAAGTTACCGTCACTTCACTTTTTTGTCTATTCATATAAAAATAATCAATAAAAAATTCACAAGTTTTAATGATTTTTTTTAAATTTCGGTCGGAAACTTTGGTTTCATAAAGGTGTACCAACATTTTAATTAACTTTTAGATTTGAATGTAAGGCGTGATTTTTTCTCTTTCTAAGAGCGTTTAGATCATATTTCTCACCATTATATGTATATAGTAAGGGAGACCCAACGATTTCTATGAGACCTATAAGAGTTGTTCCCAAAAGGAAACAAATTAGCCTGAGGGGTTAATATTTAAAACTAGGCATAGGTTAGTAGAGCCAGAAAACACCCAAGAAACGTGCGCAACATCTTACTATAGTATTTAAATGTATTCATATTCAACGGATACTATCCGAGAAGTTCCCATGCGTTGGTATTAACAATTTCATTTGATGTGTCATACCTACAATCCGTCACGAATAACAAACAACAGACAATAATAATAATACAAAACTGAACACTTCGCATTTCAAATCAGTCAGAAAAGCATTGACGTTCCGTGTTTATTTGCGTTCATCTTTGTATGAAATAATGGAAAATGAATTAATTAATCGGAATTTAGTTTTACCATAACCATAAAATAAAACTAAGTTCATCATACATACCACAAATTAAAAGTCGTGAGGACAGACTGTTAAAAGAAATTGTTATATTTAATGAATATAATTTTATTAATTTATCTATCTGCTATCATCTCAAAAATCAAATAAAAACTAATTCACTTTTGTTTGTTTGAATCAAGCGGAAACTTGGAAGTGGAAATTAACCCGCTTCCCGACATCTGATCGAGCTGAAGCTGGGCAGATAGACTCGTTGTCGATGACAATGCATTCTATCAGCTTTTGGTGGCAATCACGCACATACCTACGCATTTTTCTGAAATTCCAAGAAATTAAAGCTCTTACCCTATACTAACCCGGGATTTGGCCCGATCACTGGATAAGAAGATTCAAACCTCAGTCAATCAATTTTTTTTTTAATTTTTTGAAGACATTTTAAAATAAATAGAGTTGGTAGTGCGGTTCATTCCGGTAACTGGGATTAGTACCTAAGGTTTAAATCTCAGTCAATCCATTTCTTTTTTTAGTTTTAAAAGACTTTAAAATAGGTATATTAGTATTCAGTAAAAAAACTTTGTTTTTTAAAGCTTGATTTTTTGTTTCATGACGACTCAAGTGAATCAAGCAATTTCAACAACCCTTTGAATAGCCATTAAAATTTATGAAAAACAAGAAAAATAGCCCATAACCTACCTAACTTAACCTCTTTAATCAATTTTTAACTTATTTAATCACTTTTAATGACTTTTCAAAGGAGGTGTTGAAGTTGCATGATTCTGAGTTGTCCGGTTAACAATTTTTTTAATGGTTTATGATCTAGGCAGGCAGATATCCTTTTACAAACGCTAATGAGTCAGGTTATTACAGCTATCTAGCATTTAATTTTCTAAGCTCATTTTCTCGTAATGTCTTCATATTGTAAAGATTTCTTTCGTTTGATAAACATCACGGTTATTTGAACAATAATTCTAAGTGGATGTAAATGTACAGAGTTCAAAGTGTTACAGGTATCATGTTACAGGTATCCGGAAGTGAAGCTTTGCATCTACGGGCAACGAGCAGACCCCTAGTTTGTACTTATCTAAACTGTCATCTTCTCTAGCATGGGAAGCAGAAGCTTCAATCAATGATAATATTATACATTATGGTCAATTAATCAAAATCACTAACCACCATTAAAACAGTTTAACGCTTTAGGAAAATATTTTTCAATTTGGGAGACATGGGTAACGCTGCCCCGGGAACCATTTATTGGATAACCAACACCCCTATCGTAGGTCACCCCAGGTGCTTCGAAACGTTTGGTGACTTGCAGGGGTGCCCGGGTTCTTGGGGTGAGGTTTGTCTAGGTCTTGGCGGCGAATGTGTTTGCCCACCTCCTGCTTGGCGGGCCGGGTGGGGGGACACTGGTTGAGGGAGACCTAACCTAGACTTCTCCGACCGGAATCACTCGACCCGTCGCCTTACACCGTAGTGGGAGGGATCGATTCATAAGTCCGTCATTCCTGGCCACATGAAGCCCAGATTCTCACCCACCCCTCATACATACCTATGGCAGTGATTGTCCGAAATCTCGACAAATCAGTTCCAATTTAAAAAATGGTAATTAAAATAATTTTTATTAAATTTTATTGTTTTAAAAACATCCAAAATTGTTAATTTTAGCGCGTTTTTAAATACATAGGTACATTTTGTAAAGAAGAAATACATAAATATATACAGTGTGTAGGTATATCAACTGTACTAGTAGTAAAAGAGCTTGCCTTTTAAAGGCAGCTTTTTTGACGCTAAATATTTGTCGATATCCGAAATGATTCTGTTCAAAAGCAAGATTGCTCTCCCGACCGCCATAAACATTGCAGGTTAGTCCTGCATGCTGATAGATAAAACAGTCTATGCTATCGGTGACAAAGATGACTATCGGGAACATGGAGATTAATACTCTCCATGATAGCCGAGTTTTCGAACTATCCCACTAATCAGTCTGAAGAAATGTATAGCAAAGTGTACATCCCCTCTGATCCACAGATTGTTTAGTTCATGATCATGCCCAAAAGAAAGTTGGTAGGATAGAGCTATGGGTGTAGGTGCAAACAAACACTTCCAATTTAAAAAATTTCCAATCAGCAAAAGTTCTGCAGTTCATTGAACCGGAGTTACAAACAGACAGAATCACAACTCACAACCGAAAGGCTGCTATTTCCGGTGGATTGGTTTCGGTTTTCTAAATTTTGTTCTGACACATTAGTCATGTGAGTGAATCTCGGTGTAACTGATAAACCCTAATTCTTTTAAGGGTTCCCCATGGTTCACTGAATGACGCAATCACCACTACTTTCTTCATAAGACAGTAGCATTAAAGAACAGAGGGTTTAAAAAATTACCGTCGCAATTTCTCAAGCACTTGGGCGCCAGAATGCATGAATGTTTGCACAATGCTAACAATAATAATATTGTGAGAACAAGATTTTTAGAAAATCACTCAACTGTATCGACAATAAAGACATCCCTATATGGGAAGATTTCTCCGTATGCAAGTTGTGCCGAGGCGATACGGTACCAGAAACAACGTATTAGCGGCTTGTTGCGCCGTGTGTTGGGTGTTTTATGTTTCCCGCCAATGGGATGGGACAAGGGACATGAGACATGTTGCGAATCTGATAGAACAGCGGCCATAATGGATTAAATGCAACCCCCCCCCCCCCCCTCCGCCGCTGCCCGTCAAACCTGCATCCGCCACCTACCTGTAAGGACATAAGAGATTCCGTAAAACTTTAACTGCTGTGTCTACTCTCGGGCAAAATGACCGTCCGGTTCTCAACCGTCGGATAGCGACGTGTATAATTTTATAGAGTTAAATAATATTTGATCGATGATTGAAATATGATAAATATGTGCTTGCTTATGAAACTGGCAATTTAAAGAAACAAAACTTTCCAGAAGATTTTCATAATTATTCAGAATTCTCAAAATAGACAATTAATAGCCCTTTTAACTTTTAACATTTGAAAGATACCCCAACAATTCAAAAAATACATTGAAAATTTACGTTATCTCTCAAAAGATTCTCATTACATATCAATAAAGCTTTCCAAATAATCAATTATGGATTTAAACAATTTATACAATGTAGGAACATTATAATACTAATATTATGTGTGCGATTTTTTAGTTTGCAGTGGAGCTGTTAGTGTTTTTGAGATCAAGAAATATAGTGTTTGTTCAAATGAAGTAGATACTTTGTGATGTCATATTATAATTAAAAATAAAATTAATAAAGTGACATTGTTTTTTTAAACCATATATTATCTATAACACATGTATAACTTAACTTTAGTAGAGTATTATACTGCCCCGAATATATGTATAGGTATAAAAAATAAAAGTGGTGTTTACAAAATTATTGTTTAATTTTTAATTTAAAATGTAGTGTTGTTTTGATATTTTGCATTTAATTTCTTTTCATTAGAAATTCCGAAAATACAGACTTTTAAGACATCAAAAGGAGATTAAAATAAACCAAAAAAAAACAATTTTAATTTTTTAGCGACATTGTTCTACGGATTCCATGACAACTTAGAATCAACTCAACTCAACATCTCATTGAAAAATAATTAAAGTTATGAACAAAAGTTATTGAAAAATTACCAATAACCTAAACTAACGTAACATATTTTTCGTGTTAATTTTTTTTATATAAGCTGTAAATTGATATTTAAATATATGTATATGAAAAAAAAAAAAAAAACATTCAGACTAAAAAAATTATTTCATTATTTCATTCACACTAAAAAAAAAAAATTTTTATACATATGTAATATTTAAATTATTTTATGCAGATAATCTTTTGTATTTCTACTTCAGTTTTATTATTTCTTTTTATTGTATTCTGTATCTTTATTTATTATCTTTTGTATTTTTAGTTACTTTTATTGTTATTTAAATTTTATGTAATGATAGATAATGCTACCCGGCTCAGAACAGATATTGTCTAGTGAGTCGGGTAGCGCACATGATTTGTATATACTATTGATGTTAATAAATGACCGGGTTACTGGCATTAAAAAAAAATAAATAAAAAAATAAAATATATATTTAACCAACTTTTTCATCACTTTCGGAGTTGAGTTGAGTTGATTCTGAGTTGTTCGGTCACCATTCTTCGGGACCGTAGATATTTTTAACCTCTATCCATCGAATTGAATAAACTTCACAAAGAAACACTGCTGATAGCTCCGTTATAATTTGTCCATTTCTTCTTAAACTTTCACGTAACAAAAATACAGGATACAAAAGAGCTCTCATCCAAGTTATTTTAAGTGTTATTTTTTTTAAATTTTATTTTTTTTTAAACTAACGGAGAATCACAAAACTAACACGTGTTAATTTAACTTCTCAAAATAAACCATTAAACTAGTGCCTAATGACAATAGTAGATAATGATAAACCTACTAGGTATATATTTATATTACAATCATCGTTCCATTGCATCGGTCCGAAGCTACCCGCTTAGAATGAACAGAGCGCAGAGCGATCTACACCAGATCACGGTGTGCCTACTGCCTAGGGCCTACCATCATAGTAGATAGTAGCTGGTGGCATAGTACGAATAGTATCTACCGGAGTCCGGAGCAACGGGCAATCATGCGCGTACAAAACTGCTGAAGAATTCCCGTCCAGGTGAGTTCTGTTTGATTGGAGGACGTAACAGGACTGGCGACCGCGAGGCGGTTGATCGCCCACCAAGGGGATCGTTAACCTTTGCAACGGACAAGACAAACGACCGCGCGGCAAACTGGCAAATTAAAGACACTCTGTAAAAAAGTTAAATCAATAGTACTGGCAATCCCGAAAGCGCGTTATTATTATTTTATTAACCCGTTGAATCAAATTTTAATATTTAAAAAATTATATTTTATTTCTAATAATAACATTTGTAAACGTATTTCATCACTTTATATTATTTTCAACAATATTATTATTTCATCTATAAAAACAGTTGATTATAAAAAAGTTCTGCTTTGTAATTATTATTTCGCGTGACAGCTGTTTCGCCCTCTGAAGGCATTGTCAAACTGTTTGATAATGCCTTCAGAGGACGAAACAGCTGTCACGCGTAATAATAATTACAAAGCAGAACTTTTTTTATAATAAACTGTTTTTATTGATTAAATAATAGAAATAAAAATTAAAATTAAGTTCTACGAAATAAACTTGATAACAATAAATAAGTATTTCATCAACTTTCAAAAACAGTTTTTAGTTTTCTTATAGGTTCAGAAACATTTCATTTATATGAATTTTATTGCGAAGGGAAATATTTTGACTTAATGAAAAAATACGCCCGATTTCTGAGGGGATAAAATTTTTTGCCTTTTTAAAAGAGGCGACAATTATTTTGGTTTTAAATTGTAGATAAATTTTGTAGGGTACCTAACCTTTTTTTCGTATTTTGTGAAAAATTGATGTCTGCTGAGTAATGGTCCTGCCGTTGAGAGGTCCTTTCACAAAATCTTTCACTAAAACGGCGCTGTACAAATACTTATTGCAATAAAAACTTCTTTAGCACCGTTGTGTTATGAAACTCGATGAAACGAAAAAGAAACAAACATTTGCTCGAACATTAATAGGATTTAGACTGCGAGAGAATGAGATAGAATTATCGGTCTCCTCTTTGTGCGGTGTTTCGTAGCCTCCCCACTCTTGTCTACTTTAGTTTTCTAAAGTTTCACTTCTACCGCGTGTGAACTGCACTTTTTTTTCTCTTTTTGTTTCAAGAGTAGTTTATGAAAAAGAGAGAGAACGAATCTATCATCGGTAGGCCTGTATTCTAGTTGAAGAAATGAAAAGTCCTTGTGTCGAGGTGCTTGAAAGACATGCATTTCTCGAGCGCATGTTTACAATTTTATATTTGCTAGCAAATTAATGGTAAGACGCGACGGTTGGCCAGTTGGCGCGGCGGTCGTTGGATAAGCTCTTTATAAAAACCGGTATTAGCCCGCGAAATTTGACATAATGTACCATCATAGAATTGATATAGGTGGTATATTTAATGACATAGCATAAATAAACAATGCACAATCAAACTGTTATATTAAAATAAGTTTTTTTAACTATGCAAAGCCGTTGGTAGAGTTTTTTTTTAAATGAAAACCTCTACAGCACCGTTGTGATTTGAAACTTGATGAAATGAAAAAGTGACACTAAAAAGAGACAAACACATACATCTGTAGGATTTAGCCTGCAAGATAATGCGATAGAATAATCGGTCTCCTCCTTGCTTCGTAGCCTCCCCACTCTTGTCTACGTTTTTTTTAAAGGTTTCACTCCTACCGCGTGTGAATTGCACACTTGTATTTTTTAAATAATGTCAAGTCAGCCAGAATCACAATCCTAATTTAAAAAATTAGATATACTGAAAGGATATACGTATCTAAATATACTGAAAGTTATAAGGATTATGAAAATCTTCACATGAATTAAGTACAAGATATTATTAAATCTACCGTGATTCATTTTTGGGTTATTATGCTATGTTGCGCTTTCTAGTTCTTTACCCATAGTTTCGGACAGCGTTACAATGTTCACCGTCAGGGCAGATGTGCCAAATGTTGGACATGGAAAAGCTGTCAGAAAAGTTGAACAAAGAAGGAGTAAGCCTAGACGGTAAAATAAATCGCGATAATACTGATACTGCGGCGACACGGAAATGTTCCCGGAGGGACGAGTGCACTCTTTCAGAGCATTTCTCCGCTACCGCAAGGGAAAGCTTAGGTATAGTGCAGACTACGCCAATCGAATAACACTATCATCACAACCATGATTGGCTCGATGGAGTCCGCCTTAAGACGGCAGACGGTCAAATATCCTCAATAAACTGCTACTTGCATGTATTTAAAAAACTCATCCATTTTTTTCTGTTGTTATTTTCAATTTGAAATATGAAATGCAATGCACTATATACGAAGCGAAAAACATGGTTCCACATTTTTTTTATCTCCAATTAGACTAATCTGACTTTCATCGCTCTAACGCCGAACGACTGGAAACTATCGAATTCGGTTTCGCGCACTGAAACTCGCGTGATAACTGATAATAGTGGAACACAAAAAATAGTGGAACACGTTTCGAAAAGATTTTATTCTACACGGGGACGTGTGGGAACGCACTACCCTCCCCACATCCTGAAATAAAACATTATTATTATTTATTTATTTACGCCTTGATGGATTTTACATTATTGGATTATACAACATTGGTAAGTTGTACAGGAGCATCATAACAAATATATAGTACATAAATAATAAAATGAGCATGAAAGACATAAGCAGGCACAACACAAGTAGGTATACGTATTCAATTAGGTTGTATAAAGGAGTTCAACAAGCAGATTCGTATTTGGGCTCAGGATTACAGAATAATATTCAACAATTATTGAAGTAAAACTTCTTTACGCACGCTCGACACTTGGGGGTAAAATGATGAATGCGTTACGAAAAAGAACCATATATTTAATGTGAAACGCTATGAAACGCATATATTTAATGTGAAACGCCATATATTTAATGTGAAGTTTTACTTCAGTGGTGTGGTCTAAAGCACACACGTTTTTTTTTGTCTCAAACTACTCAAAACATGATTCCAGTGCAGCTCAAGTACTAGAAACATACCGTTGGCAGTGGTGTAAAACATTTTTTAGAATTATTTAATATAAAAATAGTTCATCTCTCGCAATTGGAAATGTAATTTAAAGTTTTCTTTCTGCTATCATAAGTGTACGTAAGTTTGTTATTATTATTATAAAAGTGTTTTTATTATTATTATCATTATCAGGAGCTACGCAATAGCGCTTCCATGAGTAACCCGTGATTTGTCACGGGGCTGCACTAGTAATATAAAAATAAGGGATTATAAAATTATTGTAATGCGCACACCAGAGGTGATTTTTCTAAAAAAATGATACATATAATATTATTATTATTGTTTCTGTCTAGTCTCAAAAGGTTGCTATGAGTAGACAACACTAAACTAACAAGTCAATTGGCCATTTTGCCTGGTCGTACCGAATATTTAGGCGGCTCGGTCTCACTAGAATAATACGAGGTCCCCCCCCCCCTTCCTCCCCCCACCCCCTCCCAGACGGGCCAATAGCAGGCCGGGACAGGTCGTGCTGAAAGATTGGACCGAGAATTGAATGAGGCGAGTATCGTGCCGAATGCAAAATGTCGCGTGGGTGTCTCGCCGAATATATTTGTATACTGCTGAGATCTTCATTTAGGAACATTCGAAAGCGAAACCTAGATGACCTAACGAAGAACACCTACTATGTTTGGTCCTGTCGCAGAGAGTTACGTTGAAAGTAATGTATCTTTCTGTTTAATGTGTCGTCCATGAGAAAAGGGGATGCTACCATCGAGCAATCAATAATAAATATGTCTAGTTTAATCCTCTTTTAACTTTTAGTCTAATTTTTAAAATTTATGTCATTTTTTATTTTTTTTTTTTAAATTTAATATGTATGTTTTTACAATAATTATACATTTTTTTTACATGTTAAACAGATTTGTAATATGAATACAATAAAAGCTTTTCCTGTGAGTAAATTCATGCTTAATTATGTTATCGATGTTATCATTTGAGTAAGTGAATATTTTGCCACTAATAACAATACATATGTAAGAGAAACTTGAATTATAATATCAATAAACAGATTTAAATTTAATGAAATGAAGGATTAATAATAGTAATGTACTCTTACAGTTGTATCAGGTAATTTTTTAATTTAATTTGAAATTTACGTTTATTTTGGATATTTTTTAGTTTTAATGGGAGTTTGTTGAAATAATTTATACCAAGATACAGATAGGAATTTTGAATGTGCTTGGTATTGAATTTTGGGATTTTAATATTGATTTGATATCTTGCTGATATATTGAAATGTATTTTTTTTCTGCTGTATTTCTTTGAAAGTTTGTAGTATTAAATAATTATTATATATATAATGAGTATTTTAAGTTTCATATGTAGAGGTGGCATTAGTGTGGAAATTATAATAGGTACCTTCTAATGTGAATATCGCACAACAATCCCAACTGTTCCCGTCTGTAGTCAGTGAGACTATGGCATTCCCAATCGGGGTATGTTGTGAGTTGTGAGGCTGAAGTTTGTAGGGAAAGGGAGGAGATGGGGAAGAGCAAACATGGCTAGAGCCATTTCAAGCTTTTTCTGAATGGTGGTCTTGCACCAGAGCGATACTGAGAGTATCCTCCAACATGGAAAGTCACAAATATACCTTACTGGGGATATTAAAATGGGGATTTATTAAATATACCTACCTAGTAGGAGATGGGGAAGAGGAAAGTGGGAAAGTATCTTGCTATTCGATCTGGTCACTAAACATTACTAGAGCCATTTAAAGCAACGTTTCAATTCTGAATGGTGGTCTTGGGTACTCCAAGGCGATGCTTATAATATCTTACCCTCTGGTAAGTGCCGCAGATACACTACAGCCAAATTATTTTAAATGTATAAATTGTAAAATAACATAAATCAATTAAATGAAATTTACTTCGGATTGATAGTCGAGAATCTTCCCTCACGACCACGGAGGATGTAGTGCATAGTGCACAAAAGAAAAGTGCAATTGTATGCAAATACTATTACCGTGGTTGTAGTTCATCTATAAAGATGATTTTTTTTAAATTGTATCATGCTGCTCTCAAACTCTCATGGCTTGGCCCAATTCAGCGCTTCCATTATATCTTAGAATCACGCAATTTCAACACCCCTATGGACGTGTTTAAAAATTATGAAAAAAATGAAAAATAGCTCATAACCTAACGTAACCTATTTAATCAAATTTTAATAGTTAAAAAAAATCATCAATTTTCAAAGTTGGTGTTGAAGTTGCATGATTCTGAGTTGTCCGGTCACCATTTCAGCATTAACGTTCGCCCACGCTTGCCATACATTCCCAATGGAAATTAAGAGTAGGTACCTTACTACCTACAAGCCATGAGAGTATATTATAAATACCACTCGTGTGATAGCAGCACAACCCTTCAAGGGTGTTCTAGCATTCATTTCAAATTATGGAGAGAGGGAATGGGAATTTATATTTTGTATTAATTTTATTTATGAAAGATTGGAGACTAGTTCAGACTTAGAAGAGATGAGATGTTGAACGAAGGGGAGGCAATTTGAGATAAGACTTGATAGAAGAGACGATATTTGTTCAGAGCGGTACAACCAAATAATATTACGTGATGTAAAGATCCCAAAATTAGTAAAATGTTTGACATGAAATTCGTATTATTACTTCACCACTCGGACCCATAAGCTCGTTTACACAACAATGTAATATTTCTAGTAATATGTCTGTAATATTTCTTACTGACATACTTTTATTTTATTTATTTATTTGTTCAACGCCCAGAGGGCTTTTACATGTTTAGTAGTACAATTAATTCATGACAGATGATTTTTAAACAGATAAAGAAATATAAAAATAAAAGTAGATAAAAAATGCACACAAGTCACAAAAATACAGCGATTTGGTAGGTTTACAAAAATTCAGATATGTTAAGGAACAGTTTTGGAATAAGTTTTTACAAGATCCACAAAATTCGCCAAGTTGATGTTAAATATGTCAACATCACCTAAGTACTGATTTCCCATAGTGTGAAATCGTTGTATCGGAGAGTGGGCAAAGTAGTTCCGCTTATGAATGCTGCAGTAGAATAGTGTATTTTGTCGTTTGGTTACTGTCGGTATTCGTAAGTTTATGAGTTGTAGGAGTTCGCAACAGTCGAATTTAGAGTTAAGAATTTTGAATAAAAATGTTAAGCCATTTATTTTACGTCTGTCTTCTATTTTTAGAATACTTAGTTAAAGGTTAGATATATTTTAATTATTCTAGTGCAGGGGTTCCCAAACTTATAAGTATCACGCCTCCCTACTGCTTAAAATGAATATGCCCACGCCTCCCCTCGGCCCAGGGCCCAGCAAGTAACAGCAAGTGGGCTCGCCAAGCAATTGTAAAATAAAATAAGGGTACGTAATAAAGTGCAAAAATACATTTTTAGATGTTTTTATAAAAATATTTCTTTTTCACACTTGTTATAAGAAAAGTCAATGCGACGGATGAGCTTGCATGTTTTTGACAAGATTTGGAATGAAGAGCGGAGTGGTGACCGCCGCCTATTCCCGCGCCCGCACCCGCGCCCCCCACTTTGAAAATCAATGTTCTAGTGGGATATTTAATTTAAAATTTATAAAACGCAGAATTTTTTTGTATTCGCTCAATGTTATTAACGTGAGTTTTGTAAGATGGAGACCAAACTACCGAGTTTTGGCTTCTAACTAGAGATACATATAATAGTCCAAATCTATATACTTTTTCAAACAAACACGCAATTTCCTTAACCTAAAACTTTTAAAAACAGTATATTACTCACTGTGCCAATCTCACATTGAATACGGAATTTTAGCCTGGGGTAATGCATATTCCAATGCCCTTGATCCCATCATGAAAGCACAAAAACTAATCATAAAAATAATTCTTAAAATGCCACTTACTACCAGCACGGATACTATATTCAATTCCTTCAACGTTATGGACATAAAACAGCTCTACTCAAGATCCATACTAATTAATTTACACAAAAACAACAAAACACTATACAAAGCTACACAAACAATACACAATACCCGATCCAAAAACAACGAACTTCTCCAAACTCCTTTTTTCAAAACCACCTTCGGGCAAATACACTCTAAATACATAGCTTGCAAACTATACAATACACTACCAACTACGATCAGACAAACTGACTCCTTTACAAAATTCAAACAAGATATTAAAAAATGGATTATAAGTATTGGACGCCTCACTATTACAAACATCTGTAAAATAAATCTCACATAGACAAAAATAACTATGCACATACAACCTAACCCATATAAAATAAATGAAAATAATGGAATCCTGTCAAATTGACCTTTAAATAGATTAGGCAGAATTTACTTCTCTACTTCATCTCCAAAATTTATAAAATAACTCTCTTTAAAAGATTTATCACCCTTCCAATCACCTTTCTGTTTTAATTCTATTCAAAGTGATATGTATTTTACCTTAAATATCCTTGTAACTACAATATTCATTTATATACCTGTACGCCTGTCTCGACACAGGTATACCCTAGTGAGACAGGCATATACATAAAACCATTGTAAATATATTTTATTATAGATAAATAAATAAAAATAAATAAAAATAAGTTTAATGACTTCTATGGAATTAACGTTTTTAGTTGATCTTAATACAAAGCCTAGTGTTTTCATACCTTTGTTCATAATTTGGTGGATACGATTGGCGAAACTTAGTTTTTCATCCAAAATAATTCCAAGATCTCTCATTTCCTATAGCTGACTCTTTCTATAGCTGTGTTGACGTATGACGTATGAGTACGAGGCGTACCTGAGTTATCAATTAATCCAAAATACATGAACATAGATTTTTTTTAAGATTAAGGGATTTATCCACTAATAAACGCGTTTTAAAATTTAAACAATCATATAAGTCATAGATGTTTAGGTATGACAAGTTTATTAGTAGGAGGTATGTAATTAGTTACTTTAATATCACACTTAACTTGAGGCACACTTTTAATGGGAATTTTCTAGCTTTTACATCAATCAACCTTGTTGAACATTGTTGTTATTTAATCGCTTCTGAAATATTACATCATTCATTTTTACGACATCTTAAAAATCGTCTTAATAACTGAACGAGCGGTGAAGAAGGCAACCCAAGTAAAAAGCTCTTTTATGTATTAGACTGTGGCAATCTATAACGCGGAAAACCTACCTAATTGTTTTTCTCAGAAAAATATCGATCATCGAACAATGAGCTTTGGTGTTGCGAAACTTGAACAGCTTTTAA
Organism: Limnephilus lunatus; assembly: GCA_917563855.2. Lineage (NCBI taxonomy): Eukaryota > Metazoa > Arthropoda > Insecta > Trichoptera > Limnephilidae > Limnephilus > Limnephilus lunatus. The sequence continues at coordinate 78,734,498 of OU830597.1, read as the reverse complement.
ATACGTAGTCAATTTAACTGAAAAATAAATTATATGGTTTGAAGAATTTTCGATTTCACATTAAAGATTCGTTTCATGTTTTTTTTTTAAAATGTAATCACTCGAAATTGAAATTCTTTTCAAGGCAATAATTTGCCTGCCAATAAATCTTGAAAGATTTCTATAAGTAGGTACTGGTACAATATCGTATGATTTGTAACTAATAGATATAATATTTCTTACCTAGGGCAACATTTATTTTTATCTTCTGGTAGAATCGCTGAAGAAAAATAATGATCCAATGCATAGCCAGCAAAAATATGCAAATACACGCCCTACATTTGTTATTCTAAACACACAATGGCATCTGACATGTAACGGGTAGGTACCGACCGACTACAGGTATATCTAGGTGAAATCTGAAATCACATCAACTGTTCTGAAAAAAATATTCCAACCGCGATGGCTCGGCTAGACGCAGTCTTCATTATTGGCGGGAATTCGCTGGCAATTATTATCATCGAGATTGTCACGCCATCGTTCGCGCCTATTAAAATGTTAATCTCATGGCGGTTGAATGAACAAATAAATCTGCGTTTGCACAACTAAGTCGGCGGTAGTGTCTGTAATCAATATAACAAAACGTACATTTTTAAACAGGTTGATTAGTATTTTAAGTACCTAAGTGGAATAAGGTGGTTAGGTTCCTATACTTATAAAATATGATAATAGTTATTCATGACAGGTAAGTAACTGTATCTTCCATATTAGAAATTTTATACCAAAATATGTTAATAACACAATATACCTAATTATTACAGCAATTTCATATTTTTTTAGATGCAAAAGAGTGTAATTAATCTACCGCCCACTACGACAAGATCAATAAAAATGATAAAATGGTTTATAATATTACAGAATAATAAAAAGCAAGGCAAATTAAACTTGGTTTTTTATTTAAAATTAGACAAAATAACGTTTTTCGGGTGACCGGACAACTCAGAATCATGCAACTTCAACATCTCCCTTGAAAAGTGATGAAAAGGTTAAGTTATAATTTTTTTTTCTATAAGTTTTAATTACTTTTCAAAGGGGTGTTGAAATTGCATGATTTAGAGTTGCATAGAACCATTTTCAAACTCGAGTAAAAAAAAATAATTCCTGTTGGGTAGGTACATTAGAATCTTAAATCAACAACAGAATTTTTTTCAAATGATGTCAAAATAATATCAACACAGAATACCGAATCTACACATGGATACTTGGCTTGATTGAAACTTTTTAGAGTACACCTAACCTTTGGTGTAAGACAAATATACAATATAAATGAATACTCAGTATACAGTATTAGTTTGTAAGTAGGAATTTAGTACCAATTCAGGTACTTTTCACAGAATCACGAAATGCCAATTATCTTAAACTAATCGATAATCGTGAGCTATGTGGTGTATATTTACCTACTAAAAATACAGCAACGAATGTTGGCATAGTAATCTATCTAACAAATAATAATAGGTACCTACGCACCAACTTTAGCCGGAAACAGTTACAAACGAAAATTTCTGTACAACCAGATTCCTACCTAAAAATATTTATACGGCGAGAACAATTATTGCTATTAGAGAATTCTGAAAGACTGAAGTAAAGGGTGACCAGACAATTCAGAACAAAATCAACTCAACACCTCATTTGAAAAGTCATTAAAAAAGTATATTTACAAAAAAATGGTTAAATAGGTTACGTTGGGTGATGTTATGGGCTATTTTTAAATTTTTTCATAGCTTTTAATGACTTTTCAAAGAGGTGTTGAGTCGACTTGATTCTGAGTTGGCATGGAACCGAGTAAAGTTTACGCTGCTCCATTTTGTGACGCTGAGCTACTTTAGTGAAAATTTGTGAGCTAACCTTATTGTCATATTAACTATTTAAAATTATTAATAAAATTACTGCTTTGATACTTAGGTTGGTAATTGAAATATATAAAAATCTGACAATGTTAATCTCTAAGAAAAATTCCAATTAAACGGAATGGTGTCCCATATAACAGAAGTAAATTAGTATCAGTTTCTGTATTTGGTTTCTATTCCTTGACTTTTGTCTCAAATAACCGGAGGTTCCAATAAACCGGTGTTTTTATTATTATTTTGGTCTTAAATTTTGAATGTAGTTATTTTATTGGTCAATAACACAAAAAATCCTAACACTGTCAAATAAGAAGGTATACTTGTCCCAGCGATAGATCGTACCTACAGACGTAATCGTTCAAGTATTTTCTGTCTTTTACGTTTTAAACAAGACGCGTGAGAAGCCTGCATACCCTGGCGGGAAAATGGCGTGATGGTTAGGTACCTAATTAGTTTAGAAATAAATTAAAAAAAACACAGCCTTACAATATTCAAACATCAAATAGAGTGCTGTAGGAATACACTTTGATATTAGCTTGATATTTAAATTAATTTATTTATTTGCGTTACATAATCTATAAAATAGTCCCAACGAGAACACGTACAGACGTTATTAACGTTCGTCTTCGTCCTTCTCACGCGTCTTGCTTGAAAACAAAAAAGACAGAAGATACTAGAACATATCACATACGATCTCTCGTTGAGACTAGTATATTCACTTTAAATAATATTATGTAGATCGGCAGAATATAATTTAATGTTTAGGAGTTCAGGGTTGGCATGCAATAATAAATTTAACTATAAACCTTTTGGCGCGGTTTTATGAGTGGGTGGGTAGGAGCTTAGAGCACCTATGTGTAATAAATAATTTTTAAAAATCGTATCCAACCTGACGCTAACCGAGCATTTATAATATTTAGTACCTTCTAGAAGCCGTATCCCTAATAAATTATGTTATTTCCCCCGATGAATATTTGATTCGTGACTCCGCAATGGGGGAGGTTGCCAAAGCTCTGGTGCTATGGGCCAGGAGGGGAGGGGGAGAAAAACTCTATTACAGTAAAATAGTATTCCAATGGGAACCAAAAAAATAAAATAACGAGATGCATTCACGAAATTTGTAATATATGTACATATTATTGTTTTTAGGCTTACCGTTTTATTTTAGCACTCTTTCCTTTTTTATGAATCTTTGTAAAGCTGTTTATTTTCCAAATAAAGATATTATTATTATTATTATTAGGTTCCTTGAGTTGGCCATGCTGTTACGCTTGACGGTTGATCACAATTTGATCAAACACTGGAACGGAACATGAATCGGCGGTTAAAGGGCACCGGTTAAATGTTAAAAAATCTGAATAACGCTAATCATCGATTTGATAGTGCATCAGGGTCCCAATTGTCCGGAGCCAATGGGACTTTGGCATCCCCAAATTTAGGATTTTTCTGGGGTTAAAGGAAGTAGGAAGGAGATTGGGAGAGTAAAGTTAGGAGGTAGGATAGGTGGTGCCTGGCTATTCAAATCGCGTCAATAAATACGGATTAAGTAATTTCAAGCAAATTGACATTTCTGAATTGTGGTCGACTCTGTACCTACGTGATAAATATATTTTATTGCTCATAAATTACTAAAAAATACTGCTCAAATAATGTACGGTTGAACCAACTTTAACGGCGTTTAATGCACACGATTAAATTAAGTTCAAAGCAGCAAAGTTAGTGCCTACCTAAACATGTGAACATTCGCCCCTTTTCTCCGTCCCGCACTCCGCACATCGTGAGAAGATCAGTGTAAAAGAAAAACTTCGAAGTAGGTACCTACTAGTAATTAAGTCGAAGACCCCGCTTAGCTTCCGCAAGTGTGTCGCCAGGAAGGAAAATTTCTCCAAACGCATTTACTTAATAAAATTATAAATAGGGAAACACACGTAAAAAATGTCGGCGCGACATTATCGCAAATTGATAACCTCCGTCGCAGCAAGAGGGAGCTTTCTCGTGGCAGTTACACGTTGCACATAAAGAGATACCGCTGATAGCTCCATTGTAACCTCTCCCTCTTTCTCAATAACGACGGATGTATCAGAAAAGGATGTTGCATTGGAGCTCTCAGCGGAAGAGCCATACCGGGGATTTATATGGCCAAGTAGGTACGATCTGAAAAAATGTTTTATATAGCGAGTTATAAGGAAAACCATTACTTCAAAATATTGAGGTAGGTAGGTACCTACATACTTAATTTTTTATCCCTAGAAACAATACGACGAAACATTTTTTTTACCCTTGACACAGGTTTTTTTTTAGAATCCCAACCCTGGTATCTACCTACACGGGTCCTTACAAAAATACCAATTGCCTGTAATAGCGCGTTCTCACCTGATCTATTATATGAAAACTGTGGTTTTTACAGAACGACAGTTGAGGTCGATTCAGTTTTGGGTTTCTATTCCAAAGGCCTGTTACCACTGATATAGAATAGATTAGTTGTTGGTAAATAAGCCGGAGACAAGGTTCCTAGAATATTCTAGAATTCAACTTCCGCCGGGGGAATAAAGATGCATTAATATAGAATAATATTGTCATAATATAGTCGTTGTAAAAATTGATTATCTTAGTAGAAAACTATAAGAATCTACAAGTAAAAAAAAAACTAAAACAAAGTTTGGGGGAAATCTAAGCCATTTTATAAGAAATTAAATAAAATCCTGCAAACTACAAGGGCTTATACATATATAATATTTCTAAATACCCACAGATACTAATAAATTTATAATCTGTTTGTGTCACGAAGGAAAGAATTTTCTCCATTGGAAATATAGTCCAATAAGTTATGAGTAAGTACATAAAAGGAGCAATTACAATGACGTCACTGAAATATTTACTAGAAGATGGTGACGAAGAATATTTCCAGGTAATCTTCGGCCTGTACAAACTCCGATTTTTTTACAGGTAAGTAAGTGGATTTTCGTGATTTTTTTTTTATTTCAGACTATTCTAGTACTATTACTATTCAGACTATTCTAGTACACATTTTTTTCAAACCAGAAAAAACAACACAATGCAGGGCCTAATTGATTTTTTGTATCATGGAGGACTTAAATTGCACAATTAAAAGTTACAAAAAGCATGTAGTATGAACGGGTAATTGGCGAAATTGATTAAAATTTTATGGCGCGCTGCAGAAATGTTGGCAAAACTTTCAGTTGGCTGTAAAATTTTAGAAACATTGGTAATTGATAATTTGATATTGCCAAGAGCCAATGGTAAATGGAATAACATGTCATTGGGAATAACACTGTATTTTGTGCAAAAATAGGTACATAAGTTTTTTATTTTATATTGTTTCCCGAAGATTACTTAGATTATTTCTTATTAGTTTATATCGCAATTGCATTACTAATGTACAATAATCATGGAAATGAACAATTATATTTTAACTACATACTTTTATCAACTTAAATTCCACTTATCGGAGTAGAAAAACAATATCGTTTATTAGTACCTGTATTCCTTCAGGAAACTGTGTACGAACGAGTTTTCGAACATAAAAATAATATTTTGACACCTGCCGCTCAGCAGGTTGTTTCGCAGTTTTCATTTTCAAAGCCATAAAAATATACAAAGTTTGTATGGCAAGAGCAACTTACCCAAAAGTAGTTTAAAATTAATCCATACAATATTCTTGTCACTTTGCACAACAATTCACAACACACAAGATAAAACACAAAACAATTTCTATCCTTCCGCAATCGGCAACCGAATTCCAACGACGCCGCGAGAAACTGAAACAAAACGCGTTGTCAACAAGGAGGCTTTTGGTTGCTAAGCTTTCCTCTGCCACTTTTGAATTTACTCAGCCAAGCAAAACGCCAAATGTAGTAAAAAGTTCGTATACCCACCTACTACATAAGCTATTATTCATACTACTGTTATTTATTTTTGGTTCTGAAAGTTATTTTAGAAGCCATAATTTTCATTGCTTGCATGGTGCAGACAATGCCTAATTTTGTAAAATTCCGATAGATGTCACGGTACCGTTTGCTAGTGCGCAACTCTTAATAATTTAAATAAAAGTTATCCAGTTTTAACACAGATGGCAATGGTTATATTATTAGAAAATAGAACGACGCGGAATTTTCTATTTCTAGCGCTTTTCACAAATTTATAATGACTGAACAAAGATGATATAACATAGTTAATTCGTTTCATTCATCTATCACTAATATTATCATTTAAAGAAATGTACCGTATTATTTTTTATTACTTGCTTACTCAATAATTTTATATAATTTGTTTGTCCCGCAGATAGAACCTTTCTTGAAGTTTATTTTAAGGATCAATATTGCATGAACATATTTTGGAGGCTCTTCTAGGGTTGTAGTATTTGTCGCCACAAAACATGTGTAGTGCATTTAGCCTCTCGTTTATCGAGGATAATATTTTTCGAGAAATTTGAGATTGTGTGTTTTCGTTTTGGTGTTTTGAGAACTGTCATCGTGCGTCGATTACAGTATGATTACAGTGAATTAATACGAAAACATATTGGAGAATAACTCCAGAGTTCTCCATTTTAATGGAAATTAAATTAGAGCGTGGTGTTTTTCTGTTGTATCTTCTCATACATTATTATAACTAATCAGTTTTTTCGGCAGGGAGGTGGAGAATGATTTTTAGCAATCTTCAGATTTGCACAGTTTCATTAAAAGTAAGTACATTCTGCATTTTTCACCTTGACCCTATTTGATGTTTGCAAAACCTTTGAATCGATACTTGTTTGTTTACAACTGGCTATGTTATTTCCTCTTCCTGCCTCAATCCTGCACTCTATTACGCCTTGAACATATAGTATGGACGTACGTGCGTTTTATCATGTAAAAAATCAACACAAGATTGTTTACACTTGGATCACAACGGTAGATTATTACATGTTAACTGCAGTATTTTTTATAGTTAAGGTGCACTGTGTAAGGGAAAATCGTAAGCTCAATGGTTCAAAACAAACTCGGTACTCGCACTAAAAAAATATTCTAAATTTCGTAGAGCATCTCATACAAAGTTATCAGCATTTCTGGGATCCAATTCTGACTCAGTTTACCTGATATTTTTGTTAAATATAGTTAACAGTATTGTAAACAATGAAGGAATTGGGGACTCATTGACTGTCTTACAAGCCAGGATTATTATTCGTTTACCCCATATTCCTCAAGCTTGTCTATAATATATGAAAACTTAGCTAAGATTAATCTTTTGCAAAATTAATAGTATGCAGCACATGGTTATTAGCGCCCTTGAGGTGACAAATTTTCATTATTATTATTTTTATTATGGTAAAATAAATTTATTTTAGTTCCAGGATGTGGTTCAACGTGAAGGCAGCCACGTGCCTTTGTCGCCAAGTGAATCCACTGGTTAAATGGGCACAAACCAGCCGGTCCCTCCTCGTTTATCAGCCGTCTGCCCACTCCAGTGGCCAGGGTCAATGCCCCCACAGGGAGCTTCACACTTTCTTCTTTCCTGACCAGAGAAACTCCCTGTTTTCTAAAGCTTGCTACACTCTTCTGGCCGCTACCGCTTTTGGAGTCCTGGTTGACTTCAAACGGTATGGATTTAATAACTTTAATTTAATCATTTGAATGCCGATTGTCATCCGGGTGACAATATTTCAAGCATATGCGGCCACACTCGGCACACAACAAGTTAATAAACTTAATATTTTCTTTAGAAGTGACACTTCATCACCTAGAGTTACGACAGACATTAATGAGATTTTGGGTGGCTTCAGGAAAAATGAATGTCACTTTTCATCACAAGTTAATAAAAATTGGTTTCACTGTTTCTGTTTTATACTCGTGTTTGTTAGTGATCATCCCAATATTTTCAGGTTGAAGGATAAGTTACTTCCGTTGGTAAATGCTGAAGCACAGCAAGATAAGGAGATCCAGAATACTCCTGATGATGATGAGGCGACTGCTGCAGCTAAAGCTTTGGAAGCCGAAGAAGCTAAGAAAAAGAAACATCGCAAGGAAAAAATTGGTTTCCGCGACAGAAAGGCTAGTATTCCTCTGAGGGTGTATAATATATTTTAAAGATTTCATGATTATTTAACTACATATTCAGATGATTCCGTAGTCCATGAAGGGAAATAACAATTCTATAAACAGTACTGGTACCATAGTTTATTTTTTAAATCCGGTAGTTATGAAAAATTATTTAATATATGTAACTGTTCAAAATTAGTCGGGGGTGTGTGATATTGCATAACTATTTGATTTAGGAAAAATAATCAAATTCTTTTACAGGACCAGATTTAATTGTGATGTGTGAATCGCATGATCATATTATTTCAATTACCGAAACTAAATGGATTTATGAACAAAATATCTCAAGTTTTTTGCCGAGTACGAAGTCTCTTTGTAAAGCACAGGTTATCTCAAATTTGGTTCAATTAGATATAGAAACTTACAAAGCAAATAATGAGTTAAATACTGATTTTGATTTGTCATCAAAGTTTTGAGCAATATTGGGTCTTCAACAGGAACAGATCTCCAAATTTTTATGTGCTCTTGTAAAGTTCCTAGCTCTTTTATTAAATAACCATAAATGTAACCGTTTTGAGATTATCCCGGTGTGTTATGGTTGATGTTGGTTACATATTGGAAGATTTCTGTAGCGCACATGATGATAATTATTATTAATGAGTAATTATCATGACTGCAGATAATAGAGTACGAAAACAGAATGCGTTCATACTCTACGCCAGACAAAATATTTCGATATTTTGCAACAATCAAGATGTCAAACGAGGCGAATCCAAATGAAGTCTACATGACACCTGACGATTTCCTCCGGGCAATTACTCCAGGAATGAAACAACCCGATGGTAAAATTGTTTGTTTGCTAAACTGTTAAACTAACCTACACGCAACTAACCTTACCCGGCTAGCTGTCTGTATCATTTGTGGTATTTTTAGCACATAATATAATATATATGTAATTACATACAGGTATGATCATATTATTTTATTCTAAAAATAAGTATGCTTTTCAGATTAGCTCAGATTTTACCGCTTCAAAAACAATATAACATTATTAAAACATGGTTTTTGCTTTAAATGTTTTATAAAATTACAACCAATGTAAAGGAGGTTTTGGAATAGGGTGATATACAAAATCTGGAAATCATATGATTCATTTTAGATTAAAATCTCTACTGATAACCAAGGTGAAGGGAGTGAATAAGCCATGCTTTAAAGCAATCTACGTACATTCGTACATATTAGTCACATTTAGTTTAAACAAATAGAGTGTCATCATGTAATCATTTTTGTTATGTATCTCGCTATAAAATATTTATAATTAATTTACTCCACTTATGCACGGTATCCGGAAACATGGTGAATTAAAAAAATATGTATTTCGATCTTTTTTTTTAAGTAATACCGCACAAGAATCTCAACTGCTCCCGTCTGGAGCCAGTGAGACTATGGCATCCCCAATTGGGGTATGTTATGAGGCTGAAGGTAGTGGGGAGGGGAAGGAGGTGGGGAAGAGGAAGGTTGGGAAGTACCTGGCTATTCAGATCTGGTCACCAAACACGGCTAAGGCCATTTTCAAGCAACGTTTCAATTCTGAATGGTGGTCTTACACCAGGGCGATACTGATAGTATCTTCCACTCCGATCTGAACCTTTTGATTGTTTTTTTATTTAAACTTTTTTTTTTTTTCGACAACTAAACTGTTAATAAACTTTCGGAGTCGAGTCTACGCTTAGACGTATTTTAAATTAAATGTCCAAAAATTCCAACTTTGGACTCGATTTACTTGAAAACGAAAGCTCGAATCAAAAAAGTTATGCCACAAAATCGGTTCAAAATGTGTAGATTCACCAGTTTCCCGCTTGTGCTACGAGTTTCCGGACACCATGTATACACGTTTCTGAAAATGTACGTATTTTCGAAAATTTCAGTCAATTTCATTTCAATCAATAATTGAAAAAAAGTCATTTTTCAATTATACCAGTTTCTGAAATTCTCACAATAATTTGCAGTAAATACTATGTCATTAGTTATAATTGATTTAATTTAATTTGTGATTAAAAACAAATTACGTTATATGTTAATGTGTGATGAGATGCAATAAAGTATTAGAAAATAAACATGGCACATATTTTAATATGACCTCACTTAACTCGAGCAAGGTTGTTATTGCTTAGAAGAAAAGGTTTAAATATCAATAATAATATGCAATTGTTAATAGTTCATGGTCTTTAAGAAACCTCATAGTTGGTGTCTTGTAGTTATTATAAATAATAAATATGAATTTGTCATTGCCAATATTGCTAGCAGCGTGGTTTAACAATTGGCTATTATATTAATAAATTGTATAATGATCAGTGGCGTAGCAACCAAAGGGCAACCACCAGGGGGCCGGGCCTCTACTTTCAAATTGCACAAAATGTACGTCTCTGAAGCATTACATAAAATTGTAACCTTCTGTGAAGTAAACAAACTTTTTGGGACTGCCATTTTAATCTATATTAAAAATAAAAATGTACGTAAGAAGAAAATGTAACAAAACACTAAGGCCCAGTTGTTTTACAGAAATTTGTGTATGACAAAGTCATCAAATGGCCATTCAGCGCCATTTTGTTTCATTGACATTTGAATTGACGTTGTATGCTGATTCTAGATGCGTTTCAGCTTTCTATCAAATTGTAATAAGCTGTTAAGCTTAACAACATAATTCTGCTGATCACAATTTGTATGCTGAAACGGACCTAGAATCGCTACTTAACGGGGACCTTCCAACTCTCAAAAAACATTATTTTATTATTATGTTACATGATTTTACTGTTTGTTTTATATAAAAGCCCTAAGAGTGTAAATAAATTAATAAATATTCTATCAATGAAAAAAATGGCGCTGAATGGCCATTTGATGACAATCTTACATTTGAATTTTTGTGAAACAACTCATCCAGTATAGTATTTATGTATTTTCTATAGTACTATAGTATTTTTATCTGAGTTTGTTGCTACGCCACTGAAAGTAATATGTATGTATTGCGATTCATGTAATATGTAAAAATATCTGCATTGCACTATAAAATAACTTGAACCTTTTTCTCCTTGCATGCTTTCCCTGGCTGTTTGACTAACATGTGAAATCCCCCTGTGGATGCTCACTGTTCCATTGGTGATATTGTCTTGTGGTGTTGTTGGTGGGCGTAGATAATAGAGTATGAGAACCGAATGAGACACTTTTCCACACCTGACAAGGTGTTCCGGTACTTTGCCACTCTCCAGGCACAGCATCATGAGCAACACGAGGTGTTCATGACACCTGATGATTTCCTAAGATCTATGACTCCTGGGGTTAAGCAACCCGATGGTAAATATTATATAACGATAGTGCTGTTATGTTGTGCTTATTTGCTTTTTTCATTATGTATGTAATGTTATGATTCCACCAATATTTATTTTGTTTATTGCTTTTTATTTCAGTGCGTACTTATTTATATTTATTTATCAAGTTTTTCAATTAAAATACATAGTAAACTTAGAAAACGGATTTCAAATCTGTTTGCTTGTGTGACATGGTGGTACACACTTATTTTGGCATGTACATATTATTATAATATAAAAATCTGCATTAAACTATGTACCAACATACTGTTTATGATGAAGGTAGTAAGTAATTTCGTTGTCAATAGCTGTTTTACACCATCTCTTTTTTCAGCCCGATTCCCATGTAGAGACCAAAGACAAAAATTTTCGCTTTACACAATCGCCATTTTCATATCTACGATTTCAGTTGGCATCACTGCAAACAATGGTTGTTTGCGAAAAAAAAAATTTGGTCTCTACACGGGAATCGGGCTGAAAAAAGAGATGGTGTAAAACGGCTATTACCCATTTCTGACCTTGATTTTGTTGATTCAGTTTTTTGTTTTATCTGACGATTATATGGTAGAATCTCAGTTTTTGATTTGTGGTAAGAGTTTTTTAAGTTAGGTTTGAGTGTAACAATTTTTTTTTTAAATTAAGTCATTGTTTTTGTATACCATAGAAAAACTTTTTTTACTGCTTCCCATTTACAACGGTTCAATTTTGTAGGAAATACTCACAAAACATTTTCTAGTTTTTTCAAAACATTTAAGTAATCCGAGAGCATTAGATTTTTTATTCATACAAAATGCTGTATTAATGAAACTACTGTAATTAATATCATCAAATAAATTATTTTTCATTTGCATTTTTTGGTATCACATACCTAGTTGTTATTGTATTTTCACATTTAGTTTTGCTTCTCTGTGTAATATTATTTTGAATTTTTAAACACATTATTAATGATTTTTTTCTCCCTTAGGACTTGGTCTCGATCAGTACAGACGCCACGATCCAAAGGTAAGATTAATTCATTGCATTCCATATTCAAAGCACTTCATGTTACCTCGTTATGCCTGTAGGTGTTTGGAAAGGAGAGTTTGGGGTAAGGAAGAGACGACACGCCTATTAATACAAGGCATTCTTCCTAAACCAAATGTCCGCACTCTAACCGAGCACAACTAGAACGTATTTCTGTTTATCAACCTCACCTTCCCCTTATTCTAAATGTTCATATCTGTCTGTGGGCATGAAAATATTGGTTCTTTGTTATTTCATTATTGTGCATACAACAAAATATTGGTACTTTTTTATTATTTTTTTATCGTTTTCACAAATATATATATAAATATGTATGTACACATTTATTAAATTCTAAGGGTTAGACTTTGACTTCAGTCGTAGTGAATGATTGTTTTTGATAGTGGGGGAATAATAATTAAATTGTTATAAATAGGTATGTAATTGAAAAATTTTGATTTGAAACCTTTTTGAATACTCTTGTTTAAAAAAATATATACCTATCTGCTCCCTTATTGTGTTGCTGAAATATTTTTCCAGTATAAGTGTGTATTAAGTATAATAATATACAATGTGTTAAATATCTATGTTGAAATGGCGCCAGTTGCACTGTCTGTTTCACTGGATTGTGAGTATGCTCTGCTCAGTTAAACATAAACCGCCTTACTCATAATCGCAGAATAAGATAATACCACCGTAATACGATCGGGTTAGGTGAAATTGTCGAACAAATTTCACCTAACGCGTTCCTATTACCGTGGTATTATCTTATTCTGCGATTATGAGTAAGGCTGCAAATATATTAGTGTTCTTTGTTTGCCACCCAAAACGTTACCTGACTCTGCCACCGGCACTGCTGTTCTGTATGTTCTGTTATGTTCCGTTTTGTAAACTGTTTGATTCCAACTATATTTGTTTGTCTCTTGTCTCTTTGCAGAATCTCAACGAGGTACTCAAATCTCTATCTATCCTCAAGCACATTTTTCCTTTCATGTATTTCAAGCTCATTTTCCTGCACTTTTTCGCAAAATTCTTTGACGCTTTGTTTTTTTGCCGACATCTTCATGCATTCGATTTATCATATTACGATTTTGATTTGCATGATAGGTTCAGATTTTTTTAAAATAAGTCATTATAAGTCTTCTTTGGTGGTAGCAGTATGAATTTGTGAAAAGCTGCAATAGTTCTATGTATTATGAATTCAATTAAAGTAACATTTTACCTAGTCATATGGTAATCCTTATAGAACTCTATTATTTTATGGCACCATTTTTTTACTGCTTAAAAACAACTTTAAAATATTACATTCATCAAATGATATACATATATGTTTTATCAATATAAAAAAATGCCAATAGAATGTTTGTTACGGTTCTGTAAAACACCCTTATTTCATACTGAAGATCATGTTGAGATTAAATAATATTCTGTCAGTACATTCTTATTAAAAATATAAATGTTCTGTTTACATGTCCCGGAATAATATTATTATTTTAAGATAAATTCATCGAGTCTCATGATTTCAGATCTTATTAACATAAATAACTTTTTAACTGTATGAATAATTATGTTGGAATCCTTTTTAATTTATTATGCAGTTTTTCACACACGGTTCTAGGCAGTATACCGGCCCAATCAAGTTGATCTTTACTCCTTTGCATAACGCCTTGAAATTGGTTAAAAGATACTTGTGAAGGCAGGAAAATATAAATATGCATGAAATACAAGAAAAATAATTGACTCGTTACCTGTTCCAGCAGAATTAGAGACAACATTTTATGTTCCTACTCTTAATTTATTTCTTCTACATAGAATGTTGGGACGATGCCAACGTAGATTACAGATCATTAACATGCAGAAATATATCATATACATCAGTGGCGGTCGTGAGTTTTCAGTGAGCTAGAGTGCTAAGATGAAAAATCCGACATTATTGATATTGCTGCTGAAAAAGATTTTTTTTTTTTTAAATTTCAATTTTTTTTATGAAGTTTTTCAGGATTCTTTCAATTTGGGGATATGCCACAACCACAAACTGAAAGATCTTTATACAAAAAATTAAAATTATTAAAAAAAAAAAATTCAGCTATAACATCAATAATGTTGTATTTTTCAATCTTATCACTCCAGCTAACTGAAAACTCATGAACCGCCACTGATATACACAAGTATATATTTTAAAATAAAATAAATTTAAATCATGTATGACCTAAATGGCCTCACAGTTCATAACATGGTTCCCTGATAAATAGTATCTGAATGTGATTTAATAGATTCTGCTTTAAAATGTGCATGATGAGATTCAGATAATTTGTGACTTAGCAGCTTCAATGTTAGTGTACAAAATGTGGATAACAATCCTTTAAAAAGAATCTTCAGACCTTTTTATAAAAAAAAGGCAGAAATTTTCCGATATCGTCTAGTGGTGATTTAACCCTCGGAATTCCAGGCTCCCACCACCTTATACTACCGTAGTGTACCAGGGTAAAATGTCGAGCTACCCACTGTGCGCCGGCTGACACTATTTTGTTAATAACTCACTTAGTTTTTATAAATTGTACTGTCTTATCATGTTTGTATATTTATATATCTATTCTATGTAGTTTTCCCTGGATAGCTACTTATATTCAGAGAAATGTTTTTTTTCTCTCTAAATCTTATAAAAAAATATTATATATTGAAGAAATACGAACATATTTTAGACTTTTATTATATTTTCCAGCTAAATAAGCATTCTTCACAATAAAAATAAGTCATGTTAGGCTTTCCTGTAAATAAATACAGTCTAGAGAAAAAAATAATATCTTTTCAAGTGACGAAACGACAAGCTAGAATAATATTTTGATACACTATTTCCTTGCCGAGCGAATAAAAAGTGTTTTAATATGCTGGGAGCATTTTTTAAGGTACAAAATATAGTAAAACCGGGGCAAGTGTGGTGAACTATATACTAGCAAATCCACTATGGATTGCCGGCAAACAACAGGAACAAACATCCGAAATCCTCTATGGATTTCTTGGCACACTAGAGGTTAATAATCAAACCCGTCTTGCTTGCATTAAATACAGGTGGACGCCTCTCGCGAAAAAAACTTTTGAAACTTTTTTATCATCAAAAACACAAAATGTAGTGGAAAAACAAGTCAGTTTTGAAGATTGACGGGAAAGCTCAGTAGTTAAGAGCAGACGCAGGAAGGTACCGAGTTCAAATCCCGGTCATGCCATAATTTTTTGTGTGTTTTTCGAATACACAATAATGACTTGATGATTACAAATATCGTTTCTATATTTGTTAAAGATCATTTTGCAAAGTCGTTCCTTATATATTACATGTCTTGTTTTTAATAAAGCTTTTCAATGAATGAGGTTTGAACGTAAATAAAAAATGAGTTATTTTTATGTGCTTAGCCTGCAGTATATACCGACATGGTTTTTTGAAAGGAAGCAATTTTGATTGTGCTCAAATGTGTGTTGCTATGATGAATCTTGGATAATGCTGCTGGTGACTGTTTTCATATTGTTTTTTTTGCTGCTGTTTTGTTTTGCTGGTTTTTTTTTCGAGACAGAGTTCTGGGTATGGTTTTCTAGGAAGTCTTATGTGATTTTTCACGGATTAATTAAATGCTTCTTCAATGGAAATAGAGCCGTGAACGTATTGACAAATATTTTATTTTTATGTATTAACTAAATAATATTGCTAATTATTTATGCATACATAAATTCAAAGTTCATAGCTATCTAATTTATATTTGAATCCTAGATCGTATTGTTTTTGTATTGTAGGTACCGGATAAAAGTATTGCCCTTATATTGTGCCGTATGAAAGTATTGTCCTTTTATTTTACCGGATTAAAGTATTTTCCTTGTATTGTACGGGATAACAGTATTGTCCTTGTATTGTACCGGACAAAAGTATTGTCCTTGTATTGTACCGGACAAAAGTATTGTCCTTGTATTATACCGGACAAAAGTATTTTCCTTGTATTGTACTGGATAACAGTATTGTCCTTGTATTGTACCGGACAAAAGTATTGTCCTTGTATTGTACCGGACAAAAGTATTGTCCTTGTATTATACCGGACAAAAATATTTTCCTTGTATTGTACTGGATAACAGTATTGTCCTTGTGTTGTACCGGACAAAAGTATTGTCCTTGTATTTTACCGGATAAAAGTATTGTACAGGATTAAAGTATTATCCTTGAATTATACTGGATAAAAGTAAATAGGAGCCACATTGCATTTATCTTATCTAGAATTTATTTTAGCTTCTATGCATTACAATTTAAGCCTTCTAGCGCCCTTTGCATTAAATAAGCTAGCCAAAAATACCCTAGCAAATATGAGTATTTTTTCCAAATCTATTAATAATTATTAAGGCATTTTTTTAGAGATTTCTTCTATAATTTAGAGAGTTATGTATTTTAATTTAATTAAAGTTAAGCGATTAATTTTTATTTTATTTGGAATTATGTTTAAAGTTTAGTAATGAATAGGAAATTTTGAAAAGCTGATAAATGATTGTTAGGTTGTTTTGACAGTTGTATAAATGCCGATATATCGGCTCTAAGGATTAATGTAAGACTATCGTTATATCCTTAACTTGACATATTATTTCATTATACATACTTACATCTTCTACTTCTCCCGTCACCTAAACCATTCATTTTTAATACTTGAATAAATAGTTACAAAGTGCTGGATGTGTGTACAGTATACTTATGTGGATTGAATGTTTGATATAAACATTCTAGTTCTGTTAAAATTAAACTAATATATTGATTGTTGCTGCTTTTTAGAATATTCAAAAAGGATTGGGTGTTCAACTGGACCCCGAATCCATATTCTACAAGCTCGGGTCCTCTGGACTCATTACTTTCTCCGATTACATATTCCTGCTGACTGTTCTTTCAAGTAAGTGACTGTGCTATGAATATTTAACCCGCATTGTCTTGTATACTCTTTCCTCATGTATACGCGGCTAGCCTTCCTTTCCTAAAATATCCTTTGGGAATACTGTCAGATATTCGCAGTACGCAGCTCTGAATAAAATAGAAATTATCAACTTTTTAAAGCATCTAATCATTGTAGCTTATTGACTTAGTGCACATAAATATAAATTAGGGTAAAGAAATAATATTTAGGTGAAAGTGAAGAATCTGAAACAATCTCCGCTCACCTAACCATTTCAGGGAGATTCGTGTGATTTCTCATGTAATTGCATATTTCTTTATATATGATAAATTAGCAGCATTATTGTGTACAAATATTTTGTGAGCATTTAATAAATTTACACTGGAAAATAAGCCATAGAAAAAATAGTATTGTCGGCTTACTTTTTAATCATTTTTAAAATTATCTTTTCAAATTTAAACATACATCTATTCGAATTTCTATTTTGTTTTCTTGAATGAATGAATGCAAATCTTGGTGTGGAAATTAACCCTCTTTCTGACATCCGATCGAGCTGAAACTCAGCAAATAGACTCGTTGTCGTTGACAATACATTCTATCAACTTTTTGTGTCACTCATGCACACACACATTTTTTCTGAGATAGCATGACACTTTATTTAAAAATTTATATCAGTTAATATTTTAAATAAATTTCGGTATCGTCCAATTAGGATTTGGCTTACGTGTGAACGGTGTTCACTCATTTTAGTCCAGTGGGGAGGAAGGGACCATTCCAGTCAAGCCATTTTTTTTAAGTTTTAAATTACATTTTAAAAGTTTCCAGCAGTTACGACACAGTTCCTGGTAAGGAAGGTTCAATCCTGAGTAAAACTAAAAAATAAATTTTAAATACATCTCAATGAAATTGGCTACCAGCCAACCCAAAAGATGGTGAAACTAGCTGGAAAATTGAAAATAGATGTACATATCGACGTACAGGGATGACTTTTTGTATTCTGAGCTTTACAAATTGATTTACCTTGTCTTTTAAATAACCTCACGTAAGTAAATACATTATCGTTGAGCAACATGGATTCTTCCCCCGGCGTTCCACAACCACAAACCTTCTTGTATACTCCCAATTCATCCGCGATAGCATCGAAAAGCATTTACAAGTAGATGCTATCTACACGGATTTTTGTAAAGCATTTGACCAGTTAAATCAAGCACTACTTATCAAGAAGCTAGAAATGTTTGGCATTAGTGGAAATACTCTGAAGTGGTTTGAGAGTTACATTACTGAAAGAAAACTACAAGTAGTGGTAGGAGGATACTCAGCTGACCTTTTTACTGTAACATCGGGAATTCCGCAGGGCTCTCATCTTGGACCCCTGCTATTTTTAATTTTTATTAACGATATAGTTTTAAGAATAAAATTTTCAAAATATCTCCTGTTTGCCGACGACCTAAAACTGTACAAAAAAATCAAATCACTGGAAGATTGCATCGATTTGCAAAAAGATCTATCATCACTACACGAATGGTGCACACTAAATGATTTGTATTTTAATAATAACAAATGTGCTGTAATTTCCTTCACAAAGAACAGAAACAAATTTTCAAACGCATATCACATTAACAATATCGTTTTATCAAACATAACTTCAATTAAAGACTTAGGCGTGATATTTGACTCTTCACTTAGCTTCAATAAACATGTAGATACAATTTCAAAAAGTGCATCACAAATATTAGGATTAACTCTTAGAATCACAAATTGCTTTAAAAGTGCAGAATTAACATTAACATTATATAAATCAATTGTGCGAAGTATTCTCGAATACGGATCCACTATTTGGTCTCCTAATTATGAGATTCACAATTATAGAATCGAATCCATACAAAGAAAATTAACCCGTGTTATTGCATATCGCGAAGGTTTATCTGATCAATTTGGAACGTATAACGACCGAATTCTACACTATAAACTACACTCTCTGACAGGAAGACGGAAACTTTCCGATTTATTGCTTCTGCACAAAATTATACATGCATCAGTTGATACACCAAACATTTTATCCCAAATTAACATCAACACACCATCAAGAAATTCAACAAGGAGGTTGCAAGATATTTTCTATATATCTACCTACCACACAAATACAGGATATTTCTCCCCTTTACCACGAACATTAAGACATTATAACACTATACACCGCTCTAATAATGAAATTGACATTTTTAATAACCCATTCAAACACTTCAAAACACATATTTTACCATCAATCGTATAAAGCTGATATTGTGATGAAGCCCTTTATTCAAAGATGTGTAATATTGTACCTACTAAATCCAGGTGCCAATAATAAATTGTTGGTGATTCTTTTGTATTCTACATTTAACTATTATTGTTTGTCATTCAGTTTTGCATATTTAAGATTAACAAATTATTTTTAATACTACTTTTGTTGTAATTTAAATCATCCATGTATGTAATTTTTTGGGCATAATTGCCTGTTTTATGTACTTAAATAAAAAAAAAAAAAAAAAAAAAAAAAAAAAAAAAAAAAAAAAAAAAAAAACTCTGATTGGTCTTTTAAATAATTCGATGTTGTTGTGGTGTCTCTTGAGCACTCTATTACTTTCACATATTGCCTCACATACAGTTGTGTTGTTACCATCACTCAGTGAGACATTGTTGTTAGCAAAGTAATTTTAAAGGAAAAATCTTTTTTCTAATCACATCCATATATTTGTTTAAACATTAACAAAGTTTTAATTTCACATCAATAATTATATAGAGACATTTATAGTTGTGTACGTGAATTATTACATTTACACATATCTACTTGAAGGGTAAAGTAGTAGATAAATAGATTTATGAAAAATTCTATTGACTCAGTTTGTAGGTACAGAATTATGACTCTAATTTTTGTAAAATCATGTTTTGGGCCAATGTATAAAAATATTTGTTGATGTCTCAGTAATTATTTTTAATGTTCTTATAAAAATATTTCAGATATGTATTTTAAATAATTCAAAATTTTAAACTGTGATTAATAATTATTTGTAAAGTAAAATATCTCAGAACTTTGGGGATTATTTTGAGGGGATTTTGGCAGAATTTGGCTTTTCGTTAGAGTGATATTTCTAACTACATGCATTTTTCTACTAAACATCAACATATATTATGTAGGTGCGTATAGTGTTTTCTGTCTTTAAATATTATTGGATTTTTAAAAAATTGTTGCATTTCATTGCTGGGCGCATATTACCTTTAGATGCCTGTCTCGACACAGGTATGTCCTAGTGAGACAGGCATACAAATAAAACCAATGTAAATATATTTTGTTATAGATAAATAATAAAAAAAAATTGAGAAAATTTAAATTTTATGGAAGATTGAGGAAATGGCATTTTAGGCGAAAAATGAAAGCTGGCTTCCATTTCTTTTTATTTATTGTGTAATAATCATTATTAATATAAATAAATATTATTTGGAGGTTTGCCTGCATTTTCCTCCTTCGAAATTGGTTTTTCATTCTCTAATAAAATTTTCCTTTTTTATATTAGAAGTATTATGCGCCCAGCGACAGTTTACAGATAAATAATGTAAAAATCAATTATTGGATGATTCCAAATGGTTTCATGCTACTTTTAATGTGAATTGTTGTGCATGCATAATTTATTAATTTAATACATCCAAACATTTATTAAAATTACTTATTTCAGCTGAAGTACACAGTTACCTATTAATGCTATATTAACTGTAATGACAGTATAACATAAAAATGTACATTTAATGGAAATTCAACCATTTATTCAGTTTTGAGCGATGCTTTAATGTGTCTTGTTTTTCCCCTCTCACTAATTATATTGCTTTGAACAGTTCTTGCCATATTATAATAAACATTTGAATCGTATCCAAACATTTCAAAGTCTATTCCGTAAATTTCAAGCAGATCATTGAGATTTTGCTTGTCTAACTGTTTAAAATATTTCTTCAGTAACCTTTTAGTATCTTTACCGTCTTTAGCTTTATTCATTATAGTCTTAACACGTATTCTTTTTTCATGAATGGGTTTCAACAGCAAACTTTCAAGTCCAGCTTGGTAAATTACATAATCATTATCACGTTTCAATGTTTCCACCTTTGTTATAATTGTAAAGTTAACATTGCATGGTGTACAGAATTTATAGAATGGTGCCCAGTGTTCATCGTAAACCATTTTTTTACCCTTTAGTTTGTGATTATCCGTTATATATCTAATGAATTCATAAAAAGTTGGCCCGTAATTCTTTACCTTCCCAAATCGATATTCGGTTTCATTTCGATATCTTTTAATCATTTCGAGACCCATTTTGCGGTAAAATTTTTGTCTGTACCTCTCTAATTTGTTTCTGTAAGCCGACAGCAGTCTCTCAAATGGATCCCTCACCGTGAGGAATGATACGGATCCTGGTAAACTGGCTTCCAGGAAGTCCAGGGAGGGCCGCGGGAATCTCTTCCTTGCCAGGATGAGAGGAGTCTCTCTAGTACGCCTTAGAAAGTCTTCTTTGTAACCTCCTGTAACAAAATTATTATTATTATTACTTTTCTTTCTGTCTAAATAATAATCCACAGTATTATATCATTTTCGTAAGTAAAATTACCCAAAATATTGAATTTGTACATCCAACTCGAACTAGCAGCTTTGAAAATATTGCACCAAATTAAATTGTGCTGTGGGGCAATGAAAAACTCCCAGTAGTTTGGTTTTCCCGTTAGTTGCAATCCGTGCTTGACGCAAGTTCTCCAGACTTGCTTTCTCCGCTTATCATGCTCCGACTCCATCCTGGCGATATCTGATTCCGTGTAATCTTCATAGTTTTTTTCAAACTTGATTTGTTCTTCATCAAAGTCTTCAGCCCATTTGTGCTTGAAATAAATTATTTTATTTAAAACTAAAACACGATTTGCGAATGCTTTTAAGTTCAGTTTAAGTTAAGTTTTTTAAGTTCCTAATATTTACTAAGCTTCGTACTATAATTGTTGAAATTGTCAAATATATCTAGCTAAATTAAATTAATGTTTCTTCTAAGAAGACTGCCCGTGGAATAAACATGTTAGAAATACTTAAACAATTCTACATAATTTTCTGAAAGAACTTCCTCAGTAATAATGATAGGTTTGATGTAATAATACATACAGTACTACTAATAATAATGGATGAATGGATATTTACCTGCCAAAGCTCTGTTTCGTTACTCGGATAAAGTGTTTCTTCTTTTTTTACCGTGGTAGTTACTTTATTACTTTTAAATATTGTCAGTCTCATAATTATCATGTATATCAAAACCCAGAGGAAAAATGTGCCAGTCTTAGCGATGCAATGAATATATCTAATGCTAACATGCCTTAATTTATCCTTACAATACACTCTAACGCAAGTAAGGGTCAACATATTCAATATTACTCGATACACCTCCTTCTATATTACTGTATTAATTAACACATGCAATATCTTTTACATTCTTCTTCGATGGGTCCAACACCCATTATTAATATTAATTTCACACTATTCTTACTTGACAAATGATTGCATCAAAACATCAGCCTGATTGTTTATTGACTGTAATGTACCATTACTGTCACTTTTATTTTCATTGTTTGTAAGAGCATAATATCATTCACTAAAATATTATATCTGGATACTTCCATTATTAAAATTGTCACCGGGCAGTAAAGATCAAACTGAGATAAATAATGGTTTGATTTATTTATGAATGTAGTGTCATTATAAATGTTTTCTGTTATCAATCTGATAAACAAGAGTAAAAGTCACAGATCCCAGGTTATGTCTGATGGCAACAGTTTGCTACTGAGTTACTGAGCATGGCGGGAATTATTGATTTTCCCTTGGAGCAAGCCAAAGTGTTTCTATATTCATTAAATTGAATTCCATGATAGATATATAAAATTGTGGAATGGAATAACAATTCAATTTGTTGTGATTTATCTTTTCTTAATTTAATTTAATTATTAAAAAAGTAATTATTTACATATATATTATATGAAATGATTTATTTTGCTGATTAGATAAACAGAACCAAAAATAACATTACCTTGCTCCACTTATTTCTTATAAATTTAATAACATTTATTATGCCTCCGTAGTCGAGGGCCTAAGTTTTCAAATCCCGGCATGCGCAAGTAAATTTTATTTGATTTATTGGTGTTTTACCAATTTAATCATTTAAAATAATATAAGGTATGTTTGCGGCACGTTCCAGAGTGGAAGATACTCTCAGTATCGCCCTGGTGTAAGACCACAATTTAGAATTGAAACATTGCTTGAAATGGCTTAGCCGTGTTCGGTGACTAGATCTGAATAGCCAGGTACTTCCCCACCTTCCTCTTCCCCATCTCCTTCCCCTTCCCCACTACCTTCAGCATCACATCATACCCCAAATGGGGGTGCCATAGTCTCACTGCTCTAGGCGGCTGGGAGCAGTTGGGACTCGTGTGCAGTATTCACATAAAAAATGATTTTACTGTTTTTTTTTTATATATTATTATCCAAAATCCTACTGAAATAACTTATATACAAATATTATAGTATACTCGCTGGAGTCCCTGGTATTGCTCGGGCTTTGCAAAGAGTTTTCAAAATCAAATGTAGACTCTGACTTTCTTCTTATTTTGAAGGTCAAGTGTGCAAAATTTCACCAATCTAGGAATAAAACTGTAGATTTTGTATAAAAAATAGGATTGTGTTTGGGTAGCGAACCGCCCTAGGCAAACAAAAAAATTGCCACTCCTTCCCCTAAATTATCTCACTTGATATTAGATTTATTCTACCACCTATAACTGTACACGTTGCACCTCTTGGTGTCATTTCCGTTCCAGTATTTTCACCACTAGTGTAGATGGCTTTTTTTTTTACATAGGTGCCAAACATATCGTGAATGCATGTACATAATATATTCGGACAAAGACTGACACTTATTAATTGTTTTTGTGTTTAATTCGTAGAACCCCATTTTAATTTTTAGAAATTTAATTAAAATTAAATTTGATAATGTTATTATCGAGTTCTGCAAGTATTTTAGGATGTTTGAAAATGATTTTGAAAATGACCTTACAAGTTTGAAAATGACCTTACAAGTTTGAAAATGACCTTACAAGTTTGAAAATGACCTTACAAGTTTGAAAATGACCTTACAAGTTTGAAAATGACCTTACAAGTTTGAAAATGACCTTACAAGTTTGAAAATGACCTTACAAGTTTGAAAATGACCTTACAAGTCGAAACAGCTGTAACTAAAATACATCCTAAAATACTTGCAGAACTCGATAATAACATTATTGAATTTAATTTTAATTAAATTTCTAAAAAAATAAATAAAAAAAAGACTGTCACAATTCCACAAAAGTCTAGCTTTAGCAGTTTCTTGCTTACTGTATGGAATCTTGCCAAAACATTGTTCCACCCAAGGGTGATGAAGAAGGTTTCAAGACAATCTAGAATAAGTAAGCGTAGATAAGTTTGCATAACTTAAAATAGATATTCATTGTGTCTCTATGACTGCTGATATGTGCACCATTGATAACAAGTATGTATATAATATTCCCAGCGAGCGATTGTATCGTATGATGTCATCGTTCTAGTATCTTCCGTCTTTATTGTTTTCAAACAAGACACATGAGAAGGAAGATGATTAACGTCAATGACGTCCATATGAGCTCTCGCTGGGACTAGTTTATTGACCCACTGGAAGCATTCGTATGCGAGTTGGTACCATCTCTATTTGAAACACTACGAAACAATTACTTACCTTTATTTTATTGCAATATTTTTTAACATTTTTAATTTGTATGAGTTTGTACAAAATATTGAAACCACCCCCTCCCTCCCTAAAAATCGCCACCCTAGGCAGCTGCCTAGGTTGCCTATGTCTAAATACTGCAATGTTTATATTAATTTTAAATGCCAAACACACATATAATACCATCGTTTCGTTTCCAAAAACGGTTATGTGCCATGTTTAAACAAAACATTTAAATGCCAAACACACATATGATACCGTCGTTTCGTTTCCAAAAACGGTTATGTGCCATGTTTAAACAAAACATTTAAATGCCAAACACACATATAATACCGTCGTTTCGTTTCCAAAAACGGTTATGTGCCATGTTTAAACAAAACATTTAAATGCCAAACACACATAATACCGTCGTTTCGTTTCCAAAAACGGTTATGTGCCATGTTTAAACAAAACATTTTTTTAACTCCAAAAAAAATCAAAAAAATTAGGACCAATATCTGCTATGTGCATAAGTTTAACCTTTGTCCGAAAAAACTCATGCAAAACGCACCTGAATACAAAATTGAGAAGTGTTTTTCTTCCCATATAAAATTTGGTTAAACTCAAGTAGCCAGTTGCGCATGCTCAAGGATGATAAAATGTCTTCAATATAAATGTATTTATTATTTTAAAAAGACTAGGAGAATTTCTGGTTAGTATGAGAGATATCAAGCATGATAAGGGTTGCCATAAGTTGCTACGGTCTCGTTGGGTCAGGACGGATACACAGAAAACGTGCCACAACTCCCGTTACCCCTTACCCAGTGTGTGGAAGTATCTACCTCTCGTAGTCAACACTGCCGTGGAAAATTTTGGTTCATAGACAGCATTGCTGCATTGTGCAGGTTTAAATCTGGACATTTTACGATTTGTCAGGTCGAAAGGCTCGTTTAACGGTGACAGTCCCGATATATCAGGAAAGATGGCAATCCTAAGCACATTGCACAGTGGTTCTACGGCTGTCTCGTATGCTGTATGGTTAACTAACTAACTAACCATCTCGTCGTTTCCCCCAGAGAGAGTGGACCGCCAAACCACTCGGTCTTGGCACACACTCCTTTCCTCATTCACACATCGTCTCATACATACTCTTGTGTTATTCTGACTCTTGACATGACTCAAGTATTGGCCTCTCTGCCTCTCTGGATTGCCATGTCTTCCTTGGGCATCCCTGACTTTTTTTACCATTTATGTCATATATTCTCCTTACACTCCTTTCTTCGTTCATTCTCTCTACATGCCCAAACCATCTAACCGTCCCTTTCTTAAACTTACTCATAATGACCTCTACATCCACCATTAGACTATGTATAATCTATTTTTCCCTGCTATGACTGTAAATGTAGGGTATAATATTGAATTGAATTATTTTTTCAGCATCAAGGCGCCATTTTGAAATAGCATTTAGAATGTTTGATCTAAATGGAGACGGAGATGTAGATGCCGAGGAGTTCGACAAGGTGGCCAACCTGATCCGCTCGCAGACCAGTATCGGCAACCGTCACAGGGATCATGCCAACACGGGAAACACCTTTAAGGTACTTCTTTTTTTAAATAAACACTACACTTACTATATATTAAATGCAACATTTATAATCAGTTCTTGCTGTACCTAAAATCATCCCTTGGTTAGATTTGGTAGCTTGTTTGTAACTGTCATTTAAAACAGCCTACCAATTTAAGTAATAATCAAATCGTAATAAATGAAAAGTGGAAGAAAGTTACAAAGGTGTTTTAATCCATGAAAAGTTATGATAATCAAATCCATGATACTTTTATAAACTATTTTCCATTATAGGGGGTTAACTCTGCCTTGACCACTTATTTCTTTGGCCGCAAAGGGACAGACAAGTTGACGATTGAAAAGTTCTTGGACTTCCAACACCAACTGCAGAAAGAGATCTTGTCGCTTGAATTCATGAGGAAAAATCCAGGTATTGAATTGAAAATAAATGGTTGTTGAATCATTTTTTTTAACATTTTCTCATTGTTTGTTTTTTTTTCTTCAACATGGCAGGTTGTGTATTGTTCACTCTACACAACCACGTTTGAATGCATGCTTATTATTATTATACATCTACCTATCACGTTAGGTACATTATAAGTAAAAAATAGACATTTCAGTGTATGCCGTTATTTCAATTTCTGGGATAAATCATGTCGAACATTAGTATGTCTGTCTTGTTTATATTAGCAGTACAAGTCTAAATTAATGTAGGATCCTGTTTTTGACTTCTCATATTTTAATAGTATCATGCTTGATGCCTATTACATTGAATAACTTTAATAATAATCATGTATTTGTAATATTTCAGATGAGAATGGTAACATTACCGAAGCCGCCTTTTCAGAGCTTTTGTTAGCTTACGCCGGATATCCTCAAAAGAAAAAAGCAAGAATGCTGAAGAGAGTGAAAAGAACGTAAGATATTACAATTTAGCAGTTCATTTTATGAAAATATTTTATTTCGATTAAGTATACGATATAAAGAAACAAATCAATCTTTCCACATTAACAAATTTATTTATTTTTGTCTGAGCAGAGAAATCGTCAATTAAATCATCAAATTTTTATATTTTTTATTTCATTAAATTTTATTGGTTACAGATTTTTTTTTTACTACCACACTAGGCTAATGCCCGTGTTGTGGTAGTCATACATTAAATATTTCAATAGGAATTGCATACTATTTTATTGAAACCGATAATTACCAAACTAAATAAAAATTAAGAAATACATAAAAGTAAGTGAAAAGTAATGAAAAAAAAAAATCATATTTTAAAGAAAAATAGAAATTAAAATTAAATTCAAATTTTGAAATACATAAACTAATAATAAAGATTGTGTTAAGAACTCTATGTATAGATTAGAATAAATAAAATTAAGTGAAACACTGAGAGAAAAAAAAATGCATATGTATATATTTTAAAGGAAAATATAATTATTATTTAAAATGTAGTGTTAGGAACTCATTGGTTGTTGTGGTCAGGGCTGGGCAAAATACATGCTTTGCTGTAATTGAAATACAAATTACAAAATACTTTTTCGCATGTATTTAAAATACGAAATACAAAATACTTTGAAGTGGTGTATTTGAAATACAAAATACAGTATTTTAACCATTTTTTTATTTCAAATACAAAATACAAATTACAAAATACAAAATACATTTGGTTTTCGTAGAACCTTTGGTTGTAATAAATTGTCGTAAGTGTACTTATCTAAGGGTGCGTTTCCATAAAAGCAAAGCTGAGCAGAGTGAAACAGAGACGTGCAAAAATTGACCGATCATATTGCTTAGAAGACACATCTCATCCTCGCTCCACTTGTAAAGTTTTGTGGTATAGGACCCAGGTGCAGTGGCGTAGCTAGCATGGGTGGCACCCGGGGCGGATAGGGTGGGTAACCCCCCCCCCCTTCCCCTATTGACTTCATCAAAAATTGCTCCGTCCTGGAGTTGGTGGCTAGAGAATTGTACTCTTGGGGGGTGATACTCGGTCGGGTCCTTCGGACCGCCCCCCCCCCCATCCCCCGCCCACTGCCCCCCGCCGCCCCTACGCTACGCACTGCCCAGGTGTTAGATATTAAAAATTATTATTTTAATAACAAGATATTTGCATAGCTCAGTTTTGGGTTATTTCACTTCAAATGCGCTCTACTGTAAATAACTTAAAAATAATTTAGTATTCAGCAAATTATTCTCATCGTGCTTGATCTAAATCTAATACTATGACACAAAAATGTACACAGTTTCGGTTTCGGCAGAAAATCTGTCGAACCTTCGGCCGCATCGAAACTCTGCGTTCGTGAATTATCGCGCGTCGTTCGGCTGACATCGGGTGAGTTCGTGGCTCGTTTTTTGTTCTAATTAGTAGTTAACACGTTTGTTAATTTTTAATTTTTTTATTTTTTATAGCAGTAATGTACCGGTAATAATACCCGCCGCCCAAATTGGGAGGCGGGTAAGGGTACCGCCGCCCCAGGAACCATTTATTGCATAATCAACACTTCTTCCATAGGTCACTTTTGGTGTCTTTGTAGGGGTGCCCGGGTTCATGGGGTGAAGTTTGTCCAGGTCTTGGGGGGCTAATGCGTCTGTCTGCCTGCTCCGTGGTGTGCAGGATCGAGAGAAACTGGTTGAGGGAGGTCTTTTATCATCTTCAGCCGGAATCTCTCGACCTATCGCCTTGCACCGCGGTTGGATAGATGGATTCATACGTCCGTTATGCCTAGATACACTGACCCCCCGATTCCTACACACCCTTCATACCTATTTCCTTTCCAGAACTGCCTCTCCTTCCTTTCCTTAAAAAAACCCAACACATAACATCCCCTAAGATGACATAGGCCATGAGGGAAACTATTTTCCTTAGGGCTTCCTATGTGGAACTCATATAAAAAAATAATAAGTAATAATTTTTTTACATGCTTCAATTTTTGTTTTTTTTTTTTATTTCATTTAACATGTTCATTAAGAATATTGTGATTGTAAACGCAATTAAAATGCTCAATTAATGAGGTCCTTCCTTTATAATGTGAGTGTTGATTATTGTCAATTTTTTGTTCCAAGAAGTAGTTGACATGTTTTGTTAATTTTTGCTTGTTTTATAGCGGTAATAAAAATAAATATTTTTTTTTACATGTACTTCAAAAATTGATTTTTTTTCATTTCATTTAACACGTGTTAATTGTCTGTATACGTGTAAAAATAAGCCAAACTTCAGTATACAATAGCTTTAAAAGAATCGGTTTCGGCCAAAACTGAGACAGATATCGAAGATTCGGTTTCGGTTTCGTTAGAAAGTCCTGTTTCGGTCAGACACTAATAATATAATACGATACAAATAGTGTTGCCAACTTACTCTAATATATTGCGCTGGATTCTAACGCTTTTAGTCTATGTATTATCTACGTCAGTTTATTTTGTTCATTATCATTAATAAGATCGCTAAATATATTTGAAAATGTATTTTGAAGCCATAATTTAAAAAAGTATTTGAAATACAAATTACAAAATACCTCAGCATCGGGTAATTGAAATACCAATTACAAAATACATTTTTATAAAGTAATTGAAATACAAATACAAAATACGTATTTGTATTTCAAATACGTATTTCAATTACAAGTAATTCAAATACTGCCCAGCCCTGGTTGTGGTCAACCACATAATTCATTAATTATAATCTTAAATTTCTTTCAGTTTCCGCGATCACGGCATCGGTATATCGAAGGACGACTATCTGAAGTTTTTCCATTTCTTGAGCAACATAAATGATGTTGACACGGCCCTAACCTTCTACCACATTGCCGGAGCTTCCATCGACCAGCCCACCCTGAAGCACGTGGCACAGACTGTTGCCCATGTGGACTTGAGTCCTCACGTTGTCAATGTTGTCTTCACTATCTTTGATGAAAATTGTAAGTAATGTCCATATTTTCAATACATGGGCACTTTCCATTGAGAGATTGACCACAATGGAATCAAGAACTTCAGATTGCTTATATTTGAGATGTCCCTTCTATACTAAGCTCGCTTCTTAAAAAGACAGATAATTCAACAGAGAACCGTTGTTGAACGGAATGATTGTAGCTGGTGATATTGATTTGTTTATATAAATATATAATATTATGGCAGTGGCGGCACGAGCACTTCTTTGAAACAACATTTTTTACATACTGTACCGTAATCTCATCACCCGTAGAATATAATATAAAATTTCTCAAAAAAAAAAATTTATGGTCTAATCATGCTAGTCGGATATCTAAATACAAAATAATATGAAATGTCTATAGATATATACCAATTTACAATATAGTATAATGAAAATAACTCTTTATCCTGCAAGATTATTATCAAACTTAATTTGAACGCGAGCGATTCCCGCCCGAAAATACGTAGTAGTTTGTCGTGGGGATTTATTGGATGATCCCCACGGTATGTGAAATTCACACACGAGTGCGCGTACGCGGTTCTCGCGGATTACATACGATCGCGAAAAAAATGCAAAGAATTAACCAAAACGCCAGGGGACAGCTCGGATTGTCCCCCAAGTGAACATAGGTTCTGCGCACTGAGAAATGGACTTTGATTAGTTTGTGCGCTTGTCGGCTTAGTCGGCTATCATTCCAGTCCCGCTGGTCAGCGTGGGGGGGTTGCCGGGTTGCATTAAAATGATCCGGAATATTTTTTTGTATTTTATTTCTGCGAATGTTAATTACTTTTATGTTTAAAGAATTCATTCATTTTGGTGAAGACAAAGCATCGACTGTTATAATTCCTTTAGTAAGTTTCGGTTGTAACTGGTGGGGACCATCCCCATTGTCCCCCTTGTGAAGAGCCGCCATTTATTATGGCATTTAAATGTAGTGTCTTTGCCATATTCAGAGAATGTAACATAAATGTTAGTGATTTGATTTCTTGACCCATTTTTTTTATTTTTTCTAGTGGATGGGCAATTGAGCAACCGTGAGTTTGTGGCTGTCATGAAGAACAGAATATTGCGAGGACTGGAAAAGCCCAAGGATACTGGATTTGTTAAACTGATACACTCTATTATGAAGTGTGCAAAGGACACAAAACCAGCTTTACTTGATTTTTAATTATCTGAATTTCATAAACTAATAAAAATAATCACATTTTTCTGATTGATGTACTACTTTAGAATTAATTGACTTGTGAAGTCCTGATTTTGTTCGATTAACTTTTAAATTTAATTGTTAAGTGAATTTTTTTACATCGTGACTTTTCCGCTTTACAGAAATTCTGAATAATTAATTGGAATACATAATTAAGTTAAACTTTTCATGTTCCTTCCTCGAATGCACTTTATTTATCATTGTTTGTAAGTGATGAATATAGAGTTATAATATGTACTCTTCTACATAATAATATTAATTTCAAAATAATAATTAACTTATTATGTGTATTTATGTTTCCCTCGTTTGGTCTTTTTTATATTTAATATATTTTATAGTTGCCGTTTGTTGGGCATGCATTTGAAATTGTTAAATTATTGCATTTTTGTGCAAAATATATATTTAACATTATTTATTTGGTGTGAAAGTTTACTTATCTATAGTTTGATGTTTTATATATTATTCTCTATATCAATAATGTACACTCTGTTGCCAACTGCCTTCGGTGACATCATGTTTTTATGTACTTTCAATTTTTGGAGGATAGAATACGAAATGTATTTTTTCCTCGAAACTTTCATAAAGAGTAGGTACCTACCTACATAAAAACATATTATTATTATTACTATTGAATAACATAAACTATATTACATGCTTACCTGAAGATAATGTAAACATTGAAAAAATAAATGAAATAAATAAAACTTATTGATTTTCCTTCCCTAGTTGTTTGAACCCCTGTCTTTTTGATTTTTCTTACATTTGCTACTATTTGACCTGTCAAATGCTTTGGCAGTTCAGCGGGTGTTAATGAAGATTAAAAAATAAAATAAAAGCATTTGGTTAATGAGATTGTCTCCTACAACGATGTTATAATATAAGCTGTCAACACATCGATATTTGCAGCCAGCTGAATAGCGCGGGGCATCACGGTGCATGCATTACATACAATTGTCACTTATTTTATTATTCTATTATTTGATTGTAAAATATCAGTTACCTAGTTAGAAGAAACCACACAAAGGAAAGTAAATGTTGTTTCTTTGTTAAAACTTAGCAGCACAAGTGTTTTAATTTATTAATTAATAAAAAGGAATATTAGTACATTTTCATCAAAATATAAAATTAGGAGACAACCTCATTGTCAACTCAACTTTTGTCTGAAAGTAAATATACAACAACAACACAGCCCGTCCTCTGATATACGGGTAACTTCCCAAATAACACCCCAAGAGAAAAATTAAATAGACCATCACTGATGCAACCAGCTAATTTCTCCCACTTAACTATGCTTTCTAAATTACTTTCACTTTTAGTTTTTTATGCTCCTGTGAATGTTTTTTTTATTTGCGACCTAGAGGCTTTAATATAAATATTATATGTTATTCTTAGTATTAATTTAATTTGGTAGAAAGAATTTTATTAGTCCACAATTAAAAAAAACTTCCTCGAATGTGAGTTCCAGTTGGTATTTTTCATAAATAAAACAACACGTATTTTTATAACCAACCCCGGTTATAGCAAGTTGAATCAATATTATTTTTTTCTGCCACCACATTATTGATCTTATGGCAGCACTGAATAGTGAGGGCACTGAATGAAACGTCACAAATCCTGCACAATCGATATTTTATATTACACCTTGGTAGGTCTACCTTTATTTTAGTGACAACGAACAAAAAACTGAGGAACTGAAAAATATTTTTTACGCATATTATTTTTTTATGAATATTACGTTAAAATACTTTTAAAAGGAACAACGAAATGAAATAAGAAGCTTCAGTATTCGTTAAAAAAAATATATATATTTTGATACACCCACTTATTTGCATTGCAAAATTTCAACCCAAACGCACTTGGAATAATGCTTTATGAATGATCTCATTCTCAGAAGTTATCTATGTATGAGCCGGTCTATCAGTTGTCCTTTAAAAAGTTCTTTGTTCTCAAAAAGAGATATTTAAATTGGTAGGAGCCCTGTCAAGATAAGCCTAGTGATACTATTACTAAAAATTACTAATATACTGCCCCCATAAATAATAAATTAACTATTTATTAAGTATTGTGAGCAAAAGTAAGTAAATGCAAAGTACCTACCAACACAATTATTAATTCAGTAAGTACCTACTAGAAACAGAAAATAGTGATTCTACGATGTTTACAGAGGATTTAACGAAATATTTAGGCATTTGCAAGATGAAATTTGTTTTTCAACATTTAATTACTATTCAAAACTAATTATCACGCCGTTTCCCAGCAGATGTAGACAGATAGAATAGATCTCTCCACATCTCTGCCTCGGCACACACTTCATTTACATTCATATATTGTCTCACACATATTATTTTTCAACATTTTATTTATATATTCAATAAAACGAAAGTATACTCTCTTATTGACGCAATAAAAACAAATATACATAAAAATAACTATTTTGTGACGTTCAATGCCGATCTTGGATTTGCCCATCACTTATCAAAATTTTCGTGCTCGTTCGCGGCTGACTTTCCAAGTCCAGGTAATTGTGCTAGATAATTTACAATTTTTACGTTAATCGTTCGGTTTTTTGGATCCAAATCGTGAGTAGTGCGTTACGGGTTCAATGTTCCAATGGAATACACTTTAAATTATATTTTACAAATCTATGTTATATAACAATATATTGGAAACCCATATTGATTTGAGGTTGCAATGTGTACTTATT
This sequence comes from Limnephilus lunatus, assembly GCA_917563855.2. Taxonomy (NCBI): domain Eukaryota; kingdom Metazoa; phylum Arthropoda; class Insecta; order Trichoptera; family Limnephilidae; genus Limnephilus; species Limnephilus lunatus. Next base: position 78,700,128 of record OU830597.1, on the reverse strand, counting down.
TGTGTATCAGAAGTTCGTAATTGCGAAATAACAACGTTAATTTGTGGAATATCCAGTGATAATTGAATTGTGATCGTAATTTCATTATAGGCTGTCAAGGTTTTTGTAATTTGAAAACGCCGCCTAAGGTAAACTAATAATAAACATTTGACGTGCACCTTTCAACTCGCATTTTTCATCTTATTGCAAAATGTCATGTGAATGAGTGACGTCACTTTCTCGTGGAAAATCCGAACGTCAAATTCTCGGAACAATCTGGCCACTGGCAGTGGTCATCTGCAGGGGGTTGGAAATTCCCATTTATTTTTTATTGAATTGGTTTCCATTACGATTCTATAATATCATGTGTTGGTGAATCATCCGGCTTATTTTAATTTACACTGATGAAGTCCTTATTATTGTGGCCGATTTTGAACAATTTCGAATACAATTGGTTTAAATGCATAAAAAAAAAATATTACGCCTGCCAAGTAAAATACAACACTTTTTTTACAAAACCTCAAATCATATCTGATGATATTATCTTACAGTTAAGTATTCGGTATTGGGTATCTAAACCATCACACAATTGTAGGTATCTTTTATTTAATGTCGTTTTATGATAACCTCTAAATCACATCAAACCCAAACCCGTATTTGCACACCTTGCCAGCTTGTAGCGTTTGTTTTCTTGTTTAAAACATTTTTGTATTTGCGCCAAGAGCATAATAAATTACTTAATAATATTACATACACAACTCATTGCTAGCTCTTAAATCGGTATAATGTGCCAAAAAAGTAATTTGGTATTTAAATTAAAATTATTAGAAAAAAAATGCTTTTTCATAATGATTCTTCAAAGAGTTATATCTATTTTCAATTAAGATGTTTTCATCTCATTTGCCTTATTCCAATGTCAGTATTTCAATAAGTTTTGTAAATTTTTCATCTGATAATGTATTCGTGTAGAGGACCTTCTCTTTCATACAGTGAATGAATTAGTTTGGGATGTTTACCACAATGCTAATTTTATCTAAAATCTAAGATTATGGCATAACATTAACAATTCTTCCTGCTTAAAATTTTTTCATAGATAAATATAGGTCTCAGTGATTTTGGTAATTTGCCAAATTTTCTGGATAGTGATTTGTTCCGTTCTAATTTGGTTTTTTACTTAAGACAGACTTTGCATGTTGTCTGTGAAATAAGTATTATTACGATTTACTTCACTTATTTGATTTAAAATTGACCCTGAATTAATAGACCTTAATCGAAGTAGGTAGTCCATGTTAGTATTGATTTATTCTCATATACTTCAAAAACATGTTCTCCTGAGTGGAAGTGTCTTTTATATGGTCATTTACCAACTATACATTAAAACTATGCACCTCAGATAATTTATAATACATATTTATAAATTGTAATTTCAGAATTAATTGAACTGTTAACTCTGATCATTCTTGAATAATACATTCAAGTAGTACCTACATAATTATTGTTTATTATATGTATAGAAGTAAAGTCAAAGAATTTTTTGATATTTCTCACCAATATTTGAACAATTTCAACTATTTTAAATTTTCAAACAAAATAATCAATATTTATGTAAGATCATAGAAAAAAAGAAAGCCGTTATGCTCAAGATGATGTCATTATTTATCGATAGAATTAGCTTCAGCTAGAGTTTTTTTTCAAAATTGTTTTAGTGCCAGGTCATGCGGTAAACATCTTACATGAGGAATTTAAAGCAGATGAAGCACTTGAATGGAATTGGAATCATTGAATGATTTGTGTAAAATATTCAACCTTTGTATTGTGCACATGAGGTTAGTTGCAAGGTTCTAAGTGGGCTGACCTCCACGCTCCAGTGGTCACAGCCTACCAACTGGAACTGTCAATGAAAAAATTATATAGGTACACACACCATCAAACTTAATTACCGTAATCAAAAAAATATTTTTTTATAGTTAAATTAGTTTTAAACCCGTTGAAATTGCGAAATTTGAAGCGATAAGTATTGTGTATATCAGTTGTTATTCTTAACTATCCGGACATTACCGATGATGTCAAAACTCATACGAAGCATATAGATTTGTTGTTTCAGGAACGATTTATTAATTCCGTGTATAATTGTGTCGCTTTCTCAGAAGATTTTTTCAATGTAGATGAGTGTTTCAGGCTGATAATTATTGCTTATAATAATTGTTACCCTTTGTGATATGCATAAAAATCTTGTCTTAAAAAAACGTTAGTTTATCAATTAAAAATAATAATTTTATTTTAACTCCATAGAGAAAGTACTTGTGACGGTTGACCTCCATGCTCCAATGGTGGTGGGTTGTTGACTGGAACTGTCAGTTGTGATTCCATAGAGAAAGTACAGAGACCTTGTCACAGTTTCTTTCTGTAATTATCTAGCAATTATACCATAGTCACATGATCCAAATAGGTATTTCTGAAATTACAGCTACTAGCCCCAGGGTTAAAGAAAGTCAAACATTATTCGCTAGCAAATCTTTAAGGTTACTTAATATAAGCAGCTTTTCTGGAGAAACTACTTAGGGTAGAATATATAATTTTATAAATATATAAACACATTATCTAGTAAGAGCATTCAATTTACAAAAACATCATTTTGCAAAAATAAGTAAGTTAACGAAAATAGAATCAGCTGGTACATGGTGAAAATTTTACATCGACGATCAAGAAGTTAATGTAAACCAATACATTTAATTTTATGTAGGTATGAAAGATTTTTATCTTTTGAGATAATCTTTCAGAGTAGCCGGACATGCTTACAAATATTTTTTCAAATAGCTCTTTGATTCAACTTAATTGCTGTTAAATACAATTATTTGGGAGGCGGGAATGGGTACCGCTGCCCCGGGAACCTTTATTGGATAACCAACACCTCTGCCATAGGTCACCCCAAGTGAGGTTTGTCGAGCTCTTGGAGGCGGATGACTGGGACACACTGAACCCCAGATTCCTACCAACCCCTTAAACCCTTTTCCTTCCCAGAACTCTCCTCTCCTTCATTTCCTAAAAAAAAAAACCTCCACACAGCACCCCCAAAGATGACATAGGCCCTGAGGGAAATTATTTTCCTCAAGGTCTCCTGTGTGGAGCTCATGTAAAAAAAAAAAAAAATTACATCGGGGGAGATGGTAAAAGATGATTTAAGGCCTGTTTGTACCTGCTCAAAAAGAAGAAGGAAAGATATGTAAATGCAAATGTTAGAGGGAGCGCGCTTATATTAAAAACGGCAAAAATTGTGAAAATGTTTAATAAAACACAACTTATTTAAAATAGAACAAAAATCTCAAGGGAAATGTCTAAAATAGCATTTAAGGAAACACCGTGAATTTTTTCACATGTATAACTTTTAAAATAATTGAAAAAAACGTTTGTAATAATTTTAGGAGCACACTTTGTGATTTTTTTTTTCCATCGAAGGAATTTTGTATAATTGCCGTTTCGGCGTGGGGAATGTATAGATATTATCTTCAAGAATAACATATATTTATTTAAGAGCTTTGAAATTTAAAGTAATTAAGGAAAATATATAATAAATCGGTAGAAATGTGGGAAGCCGGGCCTTAAAGTTCCATTCTTGTCAAAGTTTAAAAATGTCATGTTTTTTGATAGTTTTGGCTATGTTTTTTTTTCTTGTTTGATTCTGAAATTATCATTTTTTCTTGTATCTTTATTTAGTGGTAACTGGTTGTGGGAGTTAAACTTCAAATTTTGATAATTTTGTTTTATTTATCTTTCATTAGACATAATATTGTGGGAATTAATTATAGGAAATAATCACAACAAACTGATGTAATTTTGTGTCGATATCATTACTCATTCCTTTATCAGTTTCATAAAAAAGATTTAACAGTAGGTACCATAACAGTATTTATTAGGGGTGATAGAAAGTATTATCTATATTAATTTCTGTAACTGCGAGGTATTACAAGAAGTGTCAACAAAATAAATGGAAGATTACATTATTGGGGAATGGAACGGATCAACATTCTGGTGTTTATATCTAATGAAGAATGTCACATGGGTCAACTGTAACAAAAAATACTCATTTATCTTTCAAGTCTAAACCCATTTGGTTGATGTTTATTTATGTAATATCAATCTTTTATATCTGAACACCAGGGATGTATGGTGACTCTTTATAGATTTTATAGAACAAGAATTTGGTGGGTGGTTTTTTTTTACAAATATGTATTACCATTTTCAACTTTTTGTAATAAAAAGCTGATTGATGATTACTGTTACTGCAAAATTTTCGCCGTGCGCCGTTTGATTCTATTTTCGTCATAACTTCTTGTTTTTTTGCAGAATTATGTTTTTGTTAATTGTATCATTTTACCAGATAACTGTTTATATATTTACAAAAGTGGTACGCAATTTCCTATACATAGTTTCCCCAGAATAGCTAGTTATATTCAGAGATATTGTTTTCTATGAAATGTATTATTAACCACTCCGATATATCGCGAATATGCACTTTTTACGTCTTAAACGACATGTCAGATTTACGAAAACTTTGTGTTATTTCTGCGTCCAATTAAAGCTCTATAAATGAAACATTTCTGAACGTAGTTGAATACTAAACTGTTTTTGAAAGTTTACGAAATAAGCTTTCAAATTGTTTTATTAGAAATAAATATTAACATTTGTAAATATTAAAATTTAGAACGCAAAGATTAAAAAAGTCAAAAATTACACACGTGATGTTTTTATGTGAAAACGGTACTAAAATCACGGATCATGTAAAAAGCTATAGTTATACTATTGTATATATGTATAATAAACAATTTAGTCACGTCACTTTTTGATCATTTCATAAAAGCATATTTAATTTAACAAAAAGCAACAGAAGACATAAACATACTTAAACACTGGTTAAAATCAAAGGACATTCCGGTAAATTTTGATATAATTATACATGACAATTCTAAAGATCACAAAAAAAATAACTGTAAAATAAACTGTTCCACATTAAAATTTTCGAAAAAATTAAATACTTAGGAATAACAATAGACAAAAACTTGAACTGGAAAGATCAAATCAACCTTACCGTTAACAAAATAAGGAAATTAATTTACATATTTTTAAAAATCCGAAACTTTCTCTCATTAGAAAATCTAACATCAATCTACCATGCTATAGTACAGTCAAATCTCCAATACTCTGTAGTAAGCTGGGGAGCTGCATACAAAACAAATCTACTACCTGTTGAAATTGTGCAATGTCTAATTATAAAAATTATATTGAAAAAACGAAGAGATTATCCAACTCACCTTATTTTTGAAGAATTTAAAGTATTAAAATTTAATGAACTCGTTCGAAAAAATATAATAATCCAAATAATAAAAGAAAAACAAAATCATAGCTTTTTAACTGAAAGTCGTACTCGTCAAAAACATATATTTCCAATACAAAAATGTAACACCTCATTTGCACAACATCATTACACATATCTAGGAAAAAAATACTTCAATAGTCTACCTGAAAAAATAAGAACAATCGAAGACGATAAATGCCTACTAAAAGCAATTAAAGAGCAATTTAAAGTAAAAATAACAAATTGAAAAATTTATCATCATAACTTATAGTATAACTTGTTAATTTGTTTTTTTTTTTTTTTTAATTATCTACCACAATTAAATTAAAAGATACAAAATATATTTTTTTTAATATATTTTAAATATTCTCTCATCCCGATACTCATCCCTCTTCTAATCACAAGCGTCTGCTTCTATAGAAGAGAAATATAAAAAAAAAAATTTAAAAAATCAGTGAAAATTTATTATGAAGTTTATTTGTATCAAAAAAGGTTATTTTGAAATGTAAATATTATATTTTATATGTTATTTTTGCTGTATAAATAATGTATCTTATGTAATAAATAAACGGAAAAAAAAAAAAAAAATAATAATAAAAAAAATAACAATGTCTAACGGCCGGTAGGCGATTTTTTGGTCTACCATGTATCTGACAGAATAGGTATTTTTATGTTTTTCTATGGACAACTTGAGTAGTGATTGGTAACTTGATTTATTATGGAGCTTCTACTTTTTGTTTTAGGAATGTCACTAGAACAATAACGGAGTTATAACGGTTTCTGTGGAAACATACGCTTTGATGTGAAAACACGCTTATTGTACTTGACTGCTATTGTCATATTAACGTGTATATCTGCTTACGTTGCTGAGTGGTTAAGGACACTCTCACATTCAAGAGGTTAAGGAAGGGGGTAAATTTTTTTGTACTGAAATTTTCACCTATAAAGATATACCAATCAAAATTAAGATCCTGTATAAACAATTATGAGATATACTCTGCTCTATTGTATTGTATATACCTCTGCTGGATACTATAGGTATTTCATCTAAAAGTCACCGACTGTATTGGTCAACTCTGACTCTAGTGCCGAGTTCTTACTTTATTTTAAATTCTGTGTGGTAGCATGAATACGGTTCCATGAAAAAACAGAACAATGGCAAAATAGAACATTGAAGATAACAACATGAAGAAAAAAACACCGAATCTACTGTTTTATCACATTCTCTTTTGTCATTGTTCTGTTTTATTCTGTGATGATAGATTTAACCGATGACTGATTGTGTGTGTTTGTTTGTTTACAGCCGGTATCAAGAGGAAGTGGCCCTGAAGTAAGCAAAGATGCATCGCGCACGCACGGTGCTGAACCACCTCACTCCCCGTCTCGCTACGCTGAGCGGAGACAAAACCTTTGCTTCATGGCTACTTAAGAAGACCTCCCAACAGGTAATATTCTAGGTTTCATAACAAAACAGAACATTAAGGAAAGTGATTAGAAGTGAAGTAAAAAACAAAACCAATATAAACTAACCTAATCTATTATTACTAATATTCTATAATCTACCTTCCGGTGACTGATACAAGGGCAGTTCCGCTGAATTGTTCCAGGCTGCAGGGTGAAGATTGCCCTGATGGTAGACAACCTCTGATAGGAAAGGGCACCCGAAGACAGATTGGAAGCGGAGTGTGCTGCAACTATTCTCACTATTAACCCTTTTTAGACGAGTGTCATGTCATACATGCTAACCGATCGCGTGCCTAAAAGACGAGCGTCATCTATACATGACCCATATGTATGAGAATTTCAAATACCAGTCCACAGGTATCGCAAATTCCTTAACGAGATATTCTTTAAAAGGTTAATACAATTTTCCAGAATTTCAGCCATTTTTTACCGAGGAAAAATTTAGTAGGAATTTCTGTGGCAACATTACTATAGTATTCAATTCTCTTTATTGGGTTTCATCAAAGTGATAATGAAAACATGCTCTATTCCAAACAATGTTTTCCATTAATTAATTATTACATTCGGCCTATGAGTGTGTATTAGAATAAAGGTAATATTCAATATGCAAATTACTAAAGCAAATACAGTGCGTAGGCGTCACATTTTAATCAAAGCAGATTAGGTTATTCGTCACATGGAAATTCGTCACTGCATTTGTGAATGATTTTATCTCATGTTAATTGACGTATATTGGAATACTGATAAAAATCTATTAACCCACCTGCATATAAATTTTAAAATGGTTTATTGTAAATATGAATTAAAGTTTGCTTTATGCTTGCACCTGTCCTTTTATCATTATCACAAAGAATATTAAATGAGTTTTTTCACAATTGACATGTGTAAATGTTTCATATAAATGGGCTACATACATTGCTTTTTTAATGGTTTTGAAATACTCTGAATAGGCAATAATAGTTTTAAAAAATATATTATCGAAAGAGTTATAACAAAATAAAATATATATATGAAAATTAAAAAGATTAAGTTGTGACTGAGATTTGAACTCAAAACTTCAAATTGATTGGGGTGGCGAAATTGGCTAACGCCTCACTTCCAGATAGAACAGGAATTCCGAGTTTGAGTATCAGTCAGAACCTAATATTTTTTTTCTGTGTCTTAAATTCTCTTCTTTATTGAAAATTGTTAACATTCTTCTGATAATCAATATTAAGTGTAAAACTTTAATAAAGTTTTACACTTAATATTGATTAGTTAATACACTTTAACAGTCAGAACCTAATATTTTTTTTCTGTGTCTTTTAAATTCTCTTCTTTATTGAAAATTGTCAACATTCTTCTGATATTCAATATTAAGTGTAAAACTTTAATAAAGTTTTACACTTAATATTGAATGAGTTAAATAGTTAATACACTTTAACAGTCAGAACCTAATATTTTTTTTCTGTGTCTTTTAAATTCTCTTCTTTATTGAAAATTGTTAACATTCTTCTCATAATCAATATTAAGTGTAAAACTTTAATGAATCAATTTAGGGGATGGATGCAATAACAACTTATGTTGAAAATTGTAGTTTTGGAGTAAAAGGCGTTAAAATTTGTTTAGAAGTTTGTAGTATTCACTTTAGTACTAGTGTTCAAACTTTTGCAAGTAACTCTGTCTGTGTAAAGACTACAGAAGAAATTCCTCAGGTATGTCTATATACGGAGCATGGAATCTATCTAAGGTTCATGTACCATATTAACTTACTCGAGGAAACTGATTCTGTGAGTCTGGAAACCAGGCGGAAAGCAAAACTAGCTATTATGTATATCTTTCAAAATTTGGAACAATTTTATCGAAAGATTCCTTTTGGGATGCTACGATTTATATGTACCATATCACTATGGAGTCAATATCATGACCTGTTCAGAGTGCCGCATGAATGTACCGACATCCTGGCATCCATCAATGGCATGACAATGGGAGTGGTGCTGTGAAATGAAATTGTAAACCATTTTGATGTGGGTGACTGTTCTCTAAATGCCATAAAACTATTTTTGAAGAATCGTCATATGGTTCAATTGCACCTAAATTGTAATATATTTGGAATATTCTGTTGTACAATAATAATAAAAAAGTAATATTTACACAGCAGATAAAGCAGGGATTGGAGCTACCAAAAAGGCAATGGGAGCAAAAACTGCTTATGCGCATTTAAGTTGTTATTGGTCCGGCTCTTCAATTATAATTTTTTTGTTCAGCATTTCTTGATAAACAAAAAAGTGTGTTGTATTTGGCAATATGTGTGTATAATAATGTGGTGTGTGTGTGTTCCAGGCTCCATGTGTGACATCCTGCTACAGCCCCCGGCGCTACGCCTCGGCTGCGGCCACTGAGCCCTTCCTGAATGGCTCCAGCGGGGCCTACGTGGAAGACATGTACAACTCTTGGTTGGCAGACCCCAAGTCTGTTCATGCGGTAAATATTACAGATTATTTTTTTATTTTAATCCTTACCTGTGACTTTCGCATATATGACCCATCGGCAGCTAACCCTGTACATGGATGTTGCATTCATGTGATTTATCTGTGTCCATTCCTATACGCGGATTCCGCCTGTGTGACCCATGAAGTTTCACTAAAACACATGCATTGTGTCAAACCTGCCGCTTGATGGGATAGATTGCATTGAAAAGGCCAGCCTTATAAAGGTTTAATTTATTTTTTTGCAGACATGATTTAAAAATTAAAGATCTCCGTGGTGAAATTTAAAAATGTTGAAACAATATTAATAATAATCAATTCATATGTGTATTAGAAAACACACAGAAAATAATAAAAAGGTTATTGGTGCAATTGAACTTGAACTCGTGAACTTTTACTATCCGGGCGTATACTCTAATTCTTGAGCATTCCCCGGATAGGGGAAGGTCGCAAGTTCAAAATTCCGGTTGCACCAATAATTTTTTTTTCTGTGTAGGTACATATTTTTCTAAAACATGTGATTTGATTATAACTTCCGGGGAAAACGCGAGGGCTTAATTTTAATCAATCATATCTACAAAAAAACATACCAATAATTAGTATTTATTATTTTTGGTATTATTTTTTGGTTATTGTTTTTTGTAAATAATGTTTGACTTTTGCCTTTTGCATCGCAGTGGGAGAGATAGTTTCATATGTCCGCCACTTCTGTACACACTGACCCCCAGATTTTACCTTCCCTGAACCTCTTCTCCTTCTTTTCTTTGAAAAGACTACTCACGGCATCCCCAAAGATGACATAAGTCCTGAAGGAAATTATTTTTCTCATGGCCTCCTGTGTGGAGCTAATGTAAAAAAAAAATCTCAAAGTAACACTAACACGTAATGTAGAAATAATATACTGCAAGAAGTAAGAAATGATTTCAGTACCAAATCTCTATTCATCCAAAAATTATTACAATGTACCTAACACCTCTTTTTACCATTCTTGAGACAAAGTACATATACAGTGAAATCCTCTTAAGAAGTTTTGTGGCTTAAGAAGTTTGGTTTATTCGATCCTTCGGCCCAAAATTGGTCTAATTTTTGATGCCACTGGGATTGTTCCTTTGTCTCTGGTGTCGTGTAGTGTATCCAGGTCCCGACCCGAGACACAATTGAATCCAAGTATTCTTCGCCATCGATGTCGTAGCGCTCAAGGAATGGGCGGGCTGCTTCAAACCGTTGTTTGTGATCTTCGGTGAGCATTTTGGGACCCATCTTGGGCAGACCTTGTGGTCTCCCAAAAGTTATGGCAAAATTTTGTCAATAGTGGTCTTACTGACATCAGGGATCATATCGAAGAATTCCCGAACCATCACCCGTCGATCTGCAATCATTGTTATTTCCACTTTGACAAATTTTTCGTCTTAACCGATGGCCGTCCGGATCGCTTTTAAATTCTCTGAACCATTTGCGCACGTTTTCGCACTCATCCACTTTTTTCCGTATACTTCAAGTAGCTGAGAATGAATTTCTACCGGGGTTTTGTTATTTTCACAAAAAACTTATTATGGAGCGTAATTCACACCTGGTGGGTGTGGCGAGCGGAAAATCCATCGCTAACGGCTGCCACGCCGAAACTAAGTATCGCAGAGAGTGCAGGGGATTTGGCGTAGGGGAACCAGGCTACATGCCAGTGTTACCGGATCTCGCGTTACATTGTTCCTCGCGACCACAGCACCTTGGGGACCTTATTTTACGGACAGCCCTCGTATATACCCGGGTGTTGCAAATTTTATGATGTTTTATTTAACAAAATGGGCTGTAACGAATATTAAATTGGGCCATGGGTTGTGTACCTCTGCTGTACGTTATACATTCCACCAGTCTTCTCACAGTATCTATTTTTTTCTGACATTGACTTTTCATTTGAATTGTGGACCAAATTATTTATCTTTTAACTTGAGCTTTATCTCTCAATTGCACGTTGACCTATTCCCAACTCCAGTAATGTTGTCATGTAACTTTAATTCTAAAAATATTTATTATTCTTGATAGTGTTTTTTTTTACATCTCTGACAATTTAGATTTACAATATTTTTCAGATAACTTTCTACTATCGTTTATGATTCGTTAGAAAGATTTAGAGAAATTGATAAATTGGTTTGCATTAATTAATTGATCTTGTCCTTCCCCAACAAATAATTAATAAATAAATATTATTCATTTTGATAAATTGACCCAAGTGGACAGTTTTTTGAGCACAAAAAAATGTGTGCAAAAAAAAGTCAACCAACAAACACCATCCAGCAAATTCAGCCAGATTTATGCAACAAAGTCATTGAAAATTGGACCTCCCGAACGTGCCACCAAGCAAAGCCACGGCGGACATTTGAACAATGTTATATTCCACACTTATTGCCATAAACAACTTTCAAATAAAAAAATTTTTTTGGATATCTCACACACAACTTATTGACGTTTTAAAATCGATCGTCCTTATTGAAAGACCCTGTAAAAAAAAAATTGCTGAATGCATTTCTAAGAAAGCACTAATCTCTTGATTTGATTTATTTTACAGTCATGGGACGCTTTCTTCCGCAACTCCTCCGGAGGGGCGGGCCCGGGCTCAGCGTACCAGTCGCCCCCCGGCCTAGCGCCCCCCGCCCGCAACACCGTGCCCCTCTCCGCACTCGTACCCCACGGAGGCATGATGGGTGGGCCAGCCCTTGCAGGTACCAACATGCAACTAATATATATTTATTTTATGGCACAGCAATCGATAACACATTCTCTACGATCATGCCCATGAGAGTTGCGACTGCAGACATAGTGCCAGATCCGTCTGAGAGGATTTTTGTCCTAAAGTATAAAATAAGTAAATTCTCATAAAACTGCACAAAGTTCGCATGTTATAATATTATGGTAAGTGTTGTTTAAAGAAATTAAAATACATATATCGATCATCCAGTTGATTAGTCAGACATCTCTAAATACTAAGTTTTGAGATATTGAGGAAAGCAATATTCAAAAGCTCATCATAAATCAAATAAAGCTCATTTTACCTGCCTCGGAACAGACTTTGTCTATTGAGGTGGGTAAAAGATAACTATATACATAAATGAAAAAAATAAATAAACGCCCTGGTTGCCGGCACTGAAACTGAACTGAAGTCAAATATTATTTATATGTATCTGTATCATAAATTTACATATTAAATAACACCAGAAGGCATAACGGTCTGGTGCATTAATATGACATTTTGAAATGTCCTACCAGTGACCCAGAAAACATCAATATTTTGATTTCAATACAAGTTTTTGTGCATAAGGCTGTGGTTAAACTCGTAATTAAAATTTACAGATTACATAAAATTTTGACAGGTCACTCACAGGAGCGTTTACATATGCATCCAACTTGTGGTAATTAATGATCACGGAAGTTGTTCGGTAGTTCGACCTATATAAATGCTCATGTGACCGTTTAGATCTGTATATTTATTTGCGGTAAGATGGCTTCCTGTCAACAACGATCTGCTACTGTCAAATTTACGCGATTTTGTAAATAAAGATGAAAAGGCCCAATTAAAGTGTTGAAATAGATTTTGGCTTTAATTAAACAATTCTCCTCGCGCTTTTGTGCCGTCAAAGGCGGTAATTAATTAAGTTTTATCCTAATGACAGCTACCTGACATCTGTTGACAGCAACCGACTTCGAATTCAAAATTTTAAATACGTAAATCTTAAAAACAGAAATATCAAGATTGGAAAGGATTGGACCGATAATTGAATAGAAAGATGCTCATTTTCCAGAAAACTTAAATAAGTGGAAATAAATACTAGTTTTGTAGGAAAAAAAATCCTATGAAAACAATTGTCTTTTAATTTTTGACATTTCGCAACGGTGGCAACAGCGCATTTCCGAACTATTTCTAGCTTATCAAACTGATTTTATAAGCTGTAAGAAGGCTGGAAGTTCACGCAATTAGACCTGTCAAAAAACTTCCAAAAGAATAAGTTCTGTAACTTGCTATAAATTACGTTAAGTAACTTTTTAATTGGTAATTTGGCCATAAATCGCTTACAAGAGCGATTTACAGGAAAAAACTTACGAGTCTAAACCCAGTCTTATAATTGATTTGGTGGTGATTATAAATAATCTGAGTATAGTGCCAGATAGAGAGAACACTTTTACCTAAAACTGCATACTCAATTAAAATTTAGATTTTTCAGAGACTAATCAATTGGACGATCGATATGTATTGATGACAAATCACAAAAAATAAGTTTTGTTGAAAATTAAGAATAGGTTCATGTGATTTAAAGATTAAAAAGTTTCAAATTTAATGAACATTGAATCGACGATCAGCATCGTTTAAAATTTGGACATTTGTACGATTCCTCTGTAAGGATAGTTCTTTAACAATGTGTTTGAAACACCACACCCTTAATTAGATGAAATAATGCTGGACAGTTAATACTAGTGGATATTAATGTTAAGAATGTTTCCAGGATCTCCTGTGAACGAGAAGATCATCGATGACCATCTGGCTGTTCAGGCCATCATCAGAAGTTACCAGGTGAATCTAATTACAGCTCACTCTGCTGGACGGCACTGCTCCTGTAGTGCGGCCCACTGTGCATCTGCTAGTTCCCCTTATTTATGATAAATGCTAATGGTTATGTTTTATTATTTGTGAACTTACTTCACTCTCTGCTAGAGATTATCTCAGTGTAAGGAACATCCCCCGGAGCAAGGTAACTATTGCGTTCTATTCACTACACTATTGCCTGACAGGAAATCTAATGTGGGATACAGGCGCTTTTGGTTCACTAGCTACAAATCAGAAGAGGAATTCTGTATCTTTTGTGGATACGTAATTGATTCCATACTTAATCGACTGTCAAATTTGTACAAGGCTTGCAATTGGTTTTTCAACTAGTTTTAAACACAAAATGCTGTAAGTATACATGATTATTTATTAATTGAATGTACGTTTAAAGTAGTATAGCCTGGATTTGACATTTGCGAAGTTTCATTTCAATCTAAATACGCATGAATTACTTAGTTCCTAATTAAGAACCTAATAACCTACTTTGTGCACTTAAATAGTTGTTTCTTATAGAAATTGTTGAAATGAAGTGTAATTACTAGACATCGGATTATATGCACTAACAAAGTGCCAAAATATGCATGCAAATATGCACTAAAAAGGCCGAAATATGCACTAAAAACTCTTGATATGCCTAAAATATGCACAATGCAAAATCAAAAAACCATTTTTATTTTTATATACTTTTATTAATGACGATACAAAAACAGCGAAATATTCTTAAAATTATGCATAGTTTTTGTGACAATATACAATTAAGTATTTTTCCAAATTTTCGAGCAAAAATTTTTGATGTTTGTCACCCAAAACGCCGAAAACGACTTCTCTACGTCAACTGACGTCATCCGACAAAATTTAAAAAAATTGGCGCCATTTCTGGAGATACCTGTTTATGTAGGGTATGTATGACCTGTGCCGTTGATGTAGGCATTAATGTTCTTTATGTCTTCAAGACTCGGATTTTTAAACAAGCGTCTAACTTTTCACTAATCTTTTCTGATATTGAATTGGGAAGAGCGTTGGCGAGTTCAATCATTGTTTCCATTATTTCCATTATTTCTATTGATTTAAATAGAGGAAGGTTTTTTGTTTCCAATTTCTCTATGGTATCTGGTAACTTGTGGAAATGTGTTGAGATGAGGGCAATATTCTGTATAATGGATGCGTCTTCAAATGCTAAATATGCACGATTGGGAAAAAAAGGCTAAAATATGCATTAACGCCGTAATTAGAAAGTTATATGCATTTGCATTTGCATATTTGCATATATATGCATTTGCATATGCAAATATGCAAATGCATATAATCCGATATCTAGTAATTACCATGATCCATGCCTAAAAGTGCGGCGGTTAGTGAAATAATTAATGTATTTCATCACCAACTGTTCAATTATTCTGTCCTTCAATAGCTTTGCCTGAAATAGGTTCTTAATTTAGGCATTCATGCGTATTTAGATTAAAACCAAACTTCAAATGTCAAATCCATGCTATACAACTTTAAGCGATGTATATTAAATGAATAAATAATCATGTATACAACAGAATTTGGTGTTTTAAACTAGACAAACACAAATTTGACAGGCGATTACGCATAGAATCGATTCCGTATCCACAAAAAGATACAGAATCGCTCTTCAGAATGGCATTTATATTGTAGGATGTTGTGTTGATGTAAGCTTCTTATTTATTTATCTCTTTAATCGAATGATTTAGTACATTTGCAAACCTTGACAAATGTACTGGCCAATCTGATTGAGAGTTGGAGACCATGATTGAATGGCAACTCTTCAACGTTCTGTAAAGAAAAAGGATGGAAGACCTCCAACTATTATCCCGTGTGAGGAATATTAATATGCATATAAACGTTAAGGAATGGTCCATCATTTTATCTCATTCCCATTACCTATTTGGTTGGCTTGCTGCAAAAAGGCATCTATTATATTTAATATTGTATAAGGCATCTATTAACTTATGTAGAATTTTTCATTCCACTTGTAATTTGATTTTCACGAACATTACACATTTGTTACATTCAAATAGTCAATATTCATTTTGAAATTTAAAAATTACTGTGTTTAACGCATTGATGGACACTTGCCGAAAAACAGAGGTGTGTGATACGACAAATGCCGTCACATGCGCTTTGTGAAGTCGATGAAAATTATTAATATAAAATATTAACAATAGCAACAATATCAAGTTTAGTATAGAATCGTTCGCATTGTGACACAAATCGACAGGCTACATACTACTACAATACAAAACTTGACATCCCTGTCCTTTGTGTCGTTCTTTTTATTTTTAAAAGAAGGTTTTGAATAACCTGACAATACATATTTGAAAATCTCCTACCACCACCACAGTAAGCGGAAAATGTTGCTTGTGTCGTGATGGAGGATCGTCTTATCGTATCCATGACTAAAAGACTTGTTTATGTACGTTGTGCCAAATCACATCTCCTTTAAAACGACGATGGACGTGTCCATGAATGTGCTAAATGCCAATATCACCGACTATGTGATTTAGTAGTCAGCAACGTGGCAGCAAGCCAACCATAAATAAACAGTTGCATAATTTCAAAGCTTAACATTATTTTGTAAAGCTCTTATGTGACACCTGTGTATGCCTTGTTACTTGGAATATTACTTTTACCCACTTACTAATAATCGTCTTTTAAATTTTAAACAACTGATAACAACCATTTTTGTACCATTGTTTATTAGAAGCGTAAAATTTAAAAAACGTTTATTAGTAAAGCCCTTTATCCTTAACTTATTATCCATTGTATTATTTGCACTACCTAGTTTTATAGTGACTGGCATAGGCATTCAAATTAATAGAGCAGCGAATCAGGGAAAGGGAAACAAACCACATTACACAGAGCGCGGAAGGCGATGAGACCTCCTTTCTGTGATTTGTCAATAAATGAATCTGACAGTATACAGGCAACTCGCATTGCAATTTTGCCATTCGTTTCTCAAAAATAAAATCTCTTTACGAATTATCAGTCCTTTTTACAATGGTGTGCAAATTGCTGGCTGCATAAAAATGTTAACTGCAAATCCGAAATCGGGTTGACCAAAGTTTAGGCTTGTGTACAAAATTTTATATTTTGTTGCACTATTTAGTTAGACACTTGTGTGACAAATGTGTTGTAATTTACCCACCACACTTAATTTTAGTGTCGCCATGTCAGGCGGTTCGTTTAAAAATGAACATTCAGACCCTAAGCAAAAAAGACGCTGCAAACCTTTGCTTTAGCGAACTTTACTTTTATGCACAGGGTATGTATGGTTATTTCAATATGCACTCTTCGGTGGTCAATGTACGACTGATGTCGTAGTTTGTTCAAAGCATTCTCGAACCTTACTGGTGCCAAAAATACGGTCACGTGGTTTGTCACCAGCTCGTCGAAATGATACCCAGATTTCTTGTTAAGGCGAGTCTATTAATTTTGATGTCTATGGTGACTGGGCATGATTGAGTAGACACTACATAATATTATGTACAACAATTTATATTATATACAACACATAATAAGGTGTTGTACATAATATTATGTACAACACCTTATTATCATTTTATTAGTTTTTAAAAATATATTTAAAATTTTCAATATCAACAAATAATTGGCAATCAAAATATTTCAAAAATCATATTAAATGGCTAATGATTTTTTGTTGTTATTCATAATGTTTTGGCACAGACATCACCAACAATAGTGTTCACCCTTTAACAGTAATATATTTGAATGTAGTGATAATTTTGTGGCCATGATAAATAATATAATCCATATTCCAACAAAATTAATTGCATAAGCAAATCTGCCCACACTTGACACAGTTTAATTATTTATGTTCCCCTTATCTTATCAAAAGCATTTGTCTATTCCCTGCAATGCGTTAAATGTGTGAAAAATGTGTTACAGCGAAACCCCCCTATAAGGTTTCCTCATAAGAAGTTTTCACGATTTTTGAACATCTTGATGACTAAGGCCATTCGCACATGGAGGTAATTATAAGCGAATCGAGTTTTGTGCGGGTGGCATAGGCGTCGCTCGTGAGTATCCGCCTTGTAATTTTGCTAGCGTTCGTCACAATGCGATGCGTCGACAACGGGTTTGATGTCAGTTGCAAGCTACCGACAGTGCTGGTAGCACGCTAGCGGCTTACTACAATCGAGTAATTTAGCCCATGCAGGAAGATCTGTTGACATTTCTATTTTTTCACTTCATTTAGCTGGAATTTCATCTTGTACTTGTTCTACAGAAATGGTGTCCCAGCATTATTTTAATGTAAAATTTATTTTATTGGTCAGAAAGTAGTTATAATTATATTTATCAGAATTCGTAAGAAAGGATTTAGCGGAGAAGGTATGAATTGAGGTTAGAAAAAAAATCAATTTGACATCATTCTCATGTAGTTCCTTGGCAACGATTAATACCCCACAATTAATATTTAGTTATTTGTATGGGTGAACCCAAAATATTTTTTTTCGATTTTTTTTAATGCCTGTAAATATAGATGAAACAAGATTGTCTTCATCGCTCGAGTTACTTGACATTGTATTAACTCCAAGGCTGCACGTGAAAAAATTATACACATGATCAAGTTCACTATAATTCGGGTAGCGCCGTGTACGGAAACCAGCTTTAAAGAGAAGCATATCGGTAGGCGACTTGTGGTTGCATCACAGTTGCGTAGATTGTAGATATCTTTGTGTACGAAGGGCCTTACAGTTTTTTAAATCTCCTAATTGAACACAAATAATTTGTAAAATTTTCCCACATAAGAAGTATTTTATTTTGAAGAACCTTATAAGAGGGTTTCACCATATCCCATACTGTGTGTAAGGTAGTTGAGTGGTTGAGGATGTGACGTGCGATTAAGTGAGATGAGTGGTGATGTGACTGAGGCTAATGAGGTGGTTGCTGGATGGCATAGTCCCGGGGGCACCTGGCAGCCGAGCTGGACCCGCTGGGCATCTTGCATCTGGAGAAGGACGTGGAGGTGTCCGGCCGGGCGCTGGCCTCCGAGGCCGTGGTGCGCCAGTACATGCAGTTTGGTATGCACCCACTTCCCACCCACCATCCTACCCCACACCCGCCCCTCTAAACCATTTACTCATGCGCTTCTTTTACTGATTTCGTTTCATTGATTAGTGATGCAAAACAGACCGACCAATTTTTGATTTTTTAAATGCCCTAGCAACATTGGCTTCAAATTGTTTGTCGTGACATTCTTTACAGAGTTTGCTGTCCAAATTTTAACTGATTCATTCTTTCACTGATTATTTAATCTGAATAAATTGCTTATTTATCTGGCGGTCATTTTTCATCAGCATGATTATGTGATTTATTTCGCTAAGGTCATGTAGACATGAGGCATTTTTCAACGCACGTTTCCGAATACGCGCTTCGTGTTACTAGGAGAGCGTATTCTGGAAATGTTTCGTCAAAACTGGCTCGTGTACACTAGGCCTAAAGAAACATCATGCATCCAAATTTCGTTCATAACTAATTTTATTTGTTTACTCCAATTTTTCCGTAATAACCATTGTCGCTTGCTAAAAGATGTTTCTAACTGATTATCCTATACATTGGTCACTTTAGGGTATAAATTTCACTAAAAAAATTCATCTACGAAATCGAAATGTTACTAACCAGAGCTCTATTTCCATGACACCATTGTGTAGATATTCAATGGATTTAAATTGTCAACAATCGCTGTTGATTTTTTTTCAATCATGCTTATCATTTTATTTAACCATTGTTGTTTGTAATGGCTTTGAATTGTTAGCAATCTAATTTGCTGTTAAATTCTCTCCAATCATGCTTAAATTTTTTTTAACCATTATTTTTTTTGCAACATGCGTAATTTGAGAATAAATAAAAAATTGGATCAATACATCATCAATAGGGTCACTAATACTACATTGTTGATGTTACATGATTAACAAAATTGCTTTTAATTTTTTTTATTAATTTGATTTGTTTTTTTTTTTTTTAAATAATTGTGAATCAAATTTAATAATGTCGTTATTGAATTCTGTAAGTATTTTAGTTTTTATTATTGTGGTACATAGCTGTTTTAAGTGTTCAAGGCCCATTATCAAACTGTCAATATATTTTTAATAAAATTGCTTCTTACTATTTATGAATGCCTATCTTTACTGGCATTAGTTTTCAAATGACAAATAACTCTTAATGAGAGTTGACAATAAGTATATTACATATTGAGTGATTCCCAAAAGAAATATGAAAATTTTAAAGCTCTTCAAAATCATGTGAATGTGGTTGTGAATGTTTACACATCTTGTGAAAATGTTTCTATCAACTATATTTATTATATCTGTATTTTATATGGTGAAGTGGAGTTGCGGGTCCTGAGATGATTTCAGGTAATGTAATGCTTGCTCTTATATTTGTATCTCTTTGCAATGACTTTCTACCAAAGGGAGTTGGAGTAACTTTCCCTGGACCCACAAGGATGGCGGCGCAGCGAGGTAATGTTTGAATTCCTTTCTTGTTTGTGTTTAGTTTCTTGTTTGAGTTCTAGTTTAGCAGCTTATCAATGTTGTATTATGAACTTTTAATATTTATGTATCTATTTATGTGTATAATGATTATCTTTGACATTCAATGATTGAATGAACTCGGTCACAAAGCTACTAATTATAGTGAATTCTTGAGTCTTGTTAATCCTTCTCCAAATGTCTACAGCTCTTGAGAATTCACTGAATGTGTACTTTCTATTGATTATTTTGTTATTTAAACACTCGCACTTTCAATACAATGATTTTTTTAATTCCTAACACTATAATCTTCCTTGTGTTTTTTTTAAGTAGCCGCTTTATTAAATGTTTTTGTGTGTTATATAATATGTACTATCATATATTTATAATATAAAACTCCTTATTTTACTATTTTCAGTAAAAATGTTACATATTATTTCATATTATTAATATTCTATGGAAACAAACATATATTATATTACGCTGTAATATACTTTTATTTTCTAATGTGTTATAAAAATTAACAAAAATAAGCCTATCTTCTAATGTAACTTCTAAAGTGGGTTGTCAATAAACTGTTTGGAGAGCGGCTTGTTAGTTTGTTGCTGTTTGCATTAACAACATAATATTAATAATAAATAAACAACAGATCCGTGGCCATCACATAGCCAAGCTAGACCCGCTGGAAATTTCAGCCGCCGATTTCGAGAAACGCCCCCCACAGGAACTCATCTACTCCAGCTACCGCTTTGGTAAGAGTCTACAAGACCCCTTCATTCTCCCATCCATTTATTTCTAAACACCAATTATTAAATTCTATATATCTTCAAAAATGAAGTCTTATACAGCGAAACCTACTTAAAAAGTTTCCACGTGAAACGTTTTCATGTTTAAGAAGTTCTTGGAAAAACCTTGTACGAGTGTTTCACTGTATATACATTTAAGAATGCATATTTAAATTATCCATTTTGTTTGAATAAATTATTTCACGCATGCTCAGTAATACATATTATTAGTTTTGTTTTATTTTTAATTAACGTGATTCGTGTGCACGGTTTTTTTTAACACATGTTTTTAGCGCTATTTTGTTTTGTTTGGAGAACGCCCACGGGAGAGACAGAAGATGGAACTTCACCTAAGCCGAATTGAACATTTCAGTAAGAACTATTCAACTCTAAAGTAGCGGATTGGGTATTCGGTATCTCCATAATTACAATAAATAATTCTTTAATAACACCAAACTATTTCTTTTAACACCTTCATACAAAAACCTCGAAACAACATAATAATATTCACTGGTGTTAAATTTGGGTAGAAAATCAATCAAACCGCAATTAAAGTACAGTTTAAAAATTCTGGGATTTGTGTAGTTAAAGATTTGGTAGTAAAAAATAACACTGTATCATAACTAGATTCACAAACTCTTAACAAGTTGCCTGTCATATAAATCTTATCAGGTTTTATAACCTGTTTCAATCATTTGGGCAAGAAGTATTTACTACAAAAAACATTTGAAACATCATAATAATATTCACTGGTGTTGAATTTAGGCAGAAAATCAATTAAAAGTATACCTAAACAAATTCTGGGATTTGTGTAGTAAAAGATTTTGTAGTAAAAAATAACACTGTATCATCACTGAATTCACAAACTCTTAACAAGTTGCCTGTCATAAATCTTATCAGGTTTATAACCTGTTTCAATCATTTGGGCAAGAAATATTTACTACATTGATGGTGATTTTTTTTGGATGTTTTAATGAATAAGTACTCAGTGAAACCCGCATATAAGGTTCTCCTGGTTCCATGACAACTCAACACAAAGTGGCATTTCACCTAACACCCCTTTGAAAACAATGATTTTTTAAAAAATAGTTCGTAACTTAACCTAATGTAATCTATTTAAGAGGAACGTTTGCGTGGCCCATTTCATACGAATCTTAATTTTGGATTTGGGATCAAAATACCCAGCCAAACTGATAAATTATTTTTGTAATCAAAATGCATGTCAAATATCTAGTTCGGATATGAGGTACTTTATTTATTTTTGTTTTAAATTATAAGATATAAGCCATTGAAGATTTTATTGCTTCATGATTTTAGAGGCAATTTGGGCAATTATTTGTGAGTAAATGAAAAACATTACAAAAAATTTTTTTACTCTATTTATCATAAAATTGTAATGAAATATAAAATTTCTACAAAAAAATGCCTTTTTAACAATGTTTTATTTTTCATAATATTTAAAAAATAAATACCTAAACCTAAAAATTTATTTAAAAAAAAAATGTTTTCATTTTTACTCACAAGTAATTAATTGCCCATGTAGTTTCTAAAATCATGAAACACTAAAATCTTTAATGGCCTATATTTTATAATTTAAAGCGAAACTAAATAAAGTAGCTCACGTACTAGATATTTTATACACCTTTTGACTCCAAAAATATTTTTTCAGTTTGGTTGGGTATTTTGATCTCAACTCCAACAATAAAATTTCGAAACAGGCCGCGCAAACGTTCCACGTAACCAAATTTTTTTTTGGTTTTTTGCTGCCTTTGTGTCTGAATTAAAAAAAATATTGCAACCTTTGTATCTTTTTCAGGATCATGCAATTTCAACACCCCTTTGAAAAAAGTTATGAAAAAAATAACCCATAACCTAACCTAATGTAACCTATTTAACCAATTTTTTAATCACCTTTAATGACTTTTCATTGGAGGTGTTGAAGTTGCATGATTCTGAATTCGGTCACCATTTTTTTAAATCTCTTGAAATATCTTATAAGAGGGTTTCACTGTATTTATAATTTAATTCATAATTTTTTAGATAAGTTCCTCTAACACAGCCATCAAACATAATGTTTAGTTTGTTAAAAAGTGTATCCTTATTTATTGAACAATGCACTGTATCAGTTGCGGTGATGGTATTTTTATACAAATTGTTAAAACATGGCCATTGGTGCACCAAGTGGATTTAAACATCACAAATACCTAAACCTGATGCTGGATGTTTTGGTAATTTTTTTGGTTCATAATTAATTGTTAATATTTCACTTTTATTAATTGAGCACAGACATGTGTACATATATTCCTACTAAAATATTTATAATACCTTTTCATAACACAAGTGGTGCGATAAACATTCACAACCCTGCATTTTCACAAACAAATTTCTCCCGGGATGGGTCTCCAATAACAATAACATTTTGTACAGCAAAAATGAAGTATTATCCTGAAAAAATTGTTTTAAATTTTATTTTCACTATAATCTCTGTAGGGCCAAAAAAAAAATAGACCGAATTGTGTCTTACGGCCGTTGTTCCCAACTTTTCGATCGACCAATCAGCTAAGCGATTTGTAAGTATTTTAATGGTAACGCTCGATTTGGGTTGTTCCCAAATATTTTACCGTTGATTATCTTAAGTGACCTCGCCCACTTTCAAAGGCAATAAAATGGCATCAAAGTAAAAAAACTTTCGATGTTAAATTAATATGAAAGAGTTAATTATTTTATTTATTATTAACACACATAATTTCTTTTAAATGCATTTAACATGCATCCATAAATTGGCATTTTATATTTTACAAAACAAATGTATAAAATATATTAAAAATAAAGTGCCCGCTTCACCTTTGCGCCGTCGCATCGGTACCCCGTGGCGTTGGCGCCACTCTGTTGACACTTTGTACAACTTTGCTTTGCTCAGTCGAGCTTAATCCACGTTTCCGGCTTCCTTAGATTGAGCGATGCTTGTGTGTTGGAAAGAGCGTAGTTGTGCATTTGAGCAGTGTTGAGCCTTAGTTTCGGCTTAGCAGTTGATAGTAGGATTGGGAACAGCGGCTGTCTGAATATTTGTTTATTGAAACTGGTCATGTTATAAAACAAAGTTTGGATCCTGTCTCAAATAAATGTACACTATTTAATATTTATTTATTTATTTACGGACGAATAGTCCATTAACAATATAACAATAACACAAATAAAAAATAGAGAGATGACAATGGAAGGAGAGTACATATATATGAAGAGCATTGACAAAATACATATAATATAAAAGTAAATATAGAAGATAGTATAATATAAATTCATATAATATAAAAGAACATAAGTAGCTTGAAGATGGATTTAAAAGACTTTAAAAAATCACATTGCGTATCGACTGCCGAAAGTCATTTAGGCTTACACCAAAAAATTCAGTGCTTTGATTTGCGTTGACAAGTCTCGACATTCTGGATAAAAGAGAATGATATCCATAATTAGTATGACAATAATAACACATAATTAACATCCACCCCATTCACATTCTTATTTTTCTTTCCTGACTTTTCGAAACTTCTTTATTTTCTCTGAAAATTTTAATATTCCTACTACATATGGTATTCCAGTTACTTTTGTTCTTCAGTATCAAAATCTTATATCTTAAAATACATATATCAGTATCTTAAAATCATTAAAATATACAGTACACTTGTATTTTCTTGCCTAATTAACCAATTTTACAAATAATCAATTTTACAATCCATTTAAATAATATTTTTAACATAACAATTTGTTATCTATCTAAACTTTTATTTGAAATACATGAATAAAAAGTAATGCATGAGATTTTGACTTCATACAACTGATTGTGCCCTTCATTTTTCATTAGAGGAAGCTGACATGGATAGAGTGTTCAAATTACCATCGACAACATTCATTGGCGGTGACAAGGAAAAGGCACTTCCACTGAGGTAGGTTTATTTATATTTAGTGTATATTAACCCCTCAGGCTAATTTGGGAACAGCTCGTATAGGTCTTTATGGAAATTCTTGTGTCTCCCTTACTCTCATGGTGAGAAATATAATCTAAACGGTGTTAGAAAGAAAACACCACACTTTTTATTAAAACTATAAAGTTAACAACAGAAGAATTAAAATGTCCATCTCTAAGAAACCAAAGTTTTGTAAACTGCAATTTGAAAAAAAAATTATGAAACTTTAAAAATTATGGCAATAATAAGGAACTCCAGTGAAAAATATTATGGCTTTAAAAAAATATGTTCATATAGACCAATAAACGCTGATTCTGAATATATAACTTTTATTTAATAATATTAAACGTACAGTTTTTAAAAAAATATTAAAAAGTGCATTTTTAATATTCTCGTTAAAACACAGCGTCAGGTTGGTATGCTGTGTAATGCTCTGTGGTGACGTCACGATAGTAATCGCGGTAATGACTGGTTTATTTATGCTATACGTCATTTATATGGGAATTTAGGTATGACACAAGCGAATGTTCTATATATTTCTTATTTTTGAAGATGTCGTAAAAGCATATACCTTTATAGAAACTAAATAGAATTGCCTTTTAGATTTTTGTATCTGACATATACGATTGTGTTTGAAAAATGCAGTATTTTAAGTTTCAAAATGAAAAAATTTTAAAAAAACAGCCGACTGTAAACATATTCTATTAAATGGTCGAAAAAATTAGGAAAATTCAAAATTTAAAAAATACAGTCCTCTTACTTTATTAATTTGGAATAAAACTGTCACTTCACTTTTTATCTCGTTCATACAATTAAAAAGGATAAAAAAATATTATAATAATTCCGAAAAAATAACTGAAAAAATCCGACATCTTGGACTCGGTTTTACGCAATTAATGCGTTGATTTCTCGAATTTGTATTTATTTACACATGCATAAGGCTTTTACATTATCAAATAATATTACTTTTATGGAAGTTTTATTAAATTCACGCGGAAAAGTCATAAAAATTATAGAGAAGTAACCTTTGATTATGTAATGTCAGTAACCTAAAAACCGAACGAAACTAAATCACCAAAAAAACATTATTTAAGGACTAAAACTGAAAAAAAGTACAGGCAGCATTAGTACTTATGCTGAATTACACTAATATCACAGTGAATTAATCATTTAAACGAAAATTATCATCAAAAACAGCAAACTGCAAGTTAAATTCATCGACGTCATTCATTGTTTTGCAAAGAATTTGATTTCGCCATTTGCAATAAATAAGCCATTAGCCAATCAACGCGTTATAATAAACAAGATGGCCGCGCGCCTGCGCAAATCTATTTGAGATTCAAGAAAACCAACATAACAATCATAAAATAGTGAATCGTTATTTTAGTAGATGACGTCACAAAATTCACCATAGATATGGGTGTTTTCGAGGGATCTCCAAAAATTAAAACTTTGAAAATTATTTTAACTATTAAAACTAACTCTAAAAAAAAAAAAAAATATGCAGTAATTTAAGTTAGAAGGTCATTTTTCATAAAAAAAAATAAAAAAAATGGACTGGACTTCTCTATTATTTTTGCAAATGAAAAAATGAGGTGACAGTATCATTTTTAAGACATTTGTCTAATAAAATGGGTGGGTGTTTTTTTTTTCGTTATCAGTAATTTTACTTATAAAAAAATGTAAGGTGAGCCGTTTTATAAACTTTTTTATGTTTGCATTCAAAATTATTATATTTAAAAAATTATGTGTTTATTTATAATAATAAAATTTGAAAACATATTTCATTACCTTTCAAAACTAGTTTTCAGTTTTCGGATACGCTCAGAATATTTAATTATTTGGATTTTATTGCTAAGTGTAAATATTTTTACCTTCTGACAGAATTTTAAAAAATAAAATCGACTGTACCGAACTTCTATCCCTAATTAATTTTAACATACCTTTAAGACGTACCCACCATACAGCACTATTCTACACGCTTAATTAGAAAACAAATGCAGCAACTAATTCGCCAATTATCCGTACTCTTCATAAGTTCAATAATACTTGCCTAAACTTTAACATCGTAATTTTCTCAGATTCACTTAAATTTTTAATTCAATTTAAAAGGAGCATCATGTCAATGATATAAACTGTTTAATGCACACACATATCCCTTCACAGATCACCACTTTTCACTCCTACAAACACCTCATAAATACACACAGACCTATTCACTACGCACATTACCCGGTAATTACTAAATATACATACCACAAATAAGACTTACAAAAAAACATATCATAGGTCTCCACCATGAAATATTATTTAATACCTGTAAATTGTCTCATCACTGTAACCAAAGTACTGTTTGTTTCTATAATATAAAATAAATTAATAAAAATTGCCATGAGGGGTTAATATCCTATTACTTGAAGCGCTTCAGTAATAATATTTGGTTGAAATGTGATATTTTAGAGAGATTTTGAACCGTCTGGAGTCTACATACTGCAAGAACATCGGAGTGGAGTTCATGTTCATCAACTCGCTGGAGCAGTGCAACTGGATCAGGCAGCGCCTGGAGACTCCGGGAGTCACAAAGATGAGCAACGACCAGAAGCGACTCATCCTCGCCCGTCTCACCCGTGCCACGCAGTGAGTGCTCTTCCCATTTACCAAAGTCCTATACAGATTTAATAATGTACATGACCCATCTCCCTTATTTCTATTAAATATGGCCAGTATGTACAAGAAATGGTTTTCGACATTTTATTAAATTTACTAAAAGAGTAAGCACTCAAAAATGTATTAGTATCGTAATTTTTTTTATTTTTTATAATGCATTATGTTTGTTTAGCTTTGAAGGATTCCTGGCCAAGAAGTGGTCTTCTGAGAAGCGTTTCGGTCTGGAGGGCTGTGAAATTCTCATCCCGGCCATGAAGCAGGTCATTGATGTCTCCACCAAGCTGGGAGTTGAGTCCATCGTCATGGGAATGCCCCACAGAGGTACATTTTTATTATAATACATTTCCTATTTCCAACTCCGTGTATCAAATTCTGAGCTAAATATCTTTTTGTTCTTTTAAATAATTGAAATAATCTTTTGTTCTTTTATGTAATTGAAATATCTTTTTACTCTTTAAATAATTTCAATATCTTATTGTTCTTTTAAATAAATGTGACATCTTTTTACTGTTTTAAATAATTCAAATGTCGTTTTGTTCTTTTAACCACTCTCCAACGTAAGCAGATAAACACATTAATATGACAACATCAGTTGAGTACAATAAGCGTGTTTACACGTCAACGCGTAGGTTTCCACAGAAATCGTTATAACTCTGTTATTATTCTAGTGACATCCCTAAAACAAAAAGTAGAAGGTCCATAATAAATTAAGCTACCCATCACTATTCAAGTTTTCCATAATACATAAAAAAAAACCTTTTCTGTCAGATACATGATAGACTGCCAAATTGCCTACCCACTGTTAGACATTGTTATTTTTTTATTAAATATTCTTGTATGAAATGATAAAAAAGTGAGTTGACTAAATTGTTTATTATACATTTATACGACAGAGTAAGTATTGTTTTTTTAATATAATCAGTGATTTTAGTACCGTTTTCACATAAAAACATAGTGTGAGTCATTTTTACATTTTTTTTATGTTTTCATTCAAAATTTTGGTAAATGTTCCGCTATTGAGTCCACGCTCAAAACACACTTTAAAAAATTAAAATACATTGTACTAGGTAGATAATAGTTAGTAATAAGTAATTCAGTAACCGGAATTTAAAAATATAGCGTTTTTATGATTATTTTGTTAACTTTAAAAATGCGAAATGTCATTTTTCAAGAACCGCCATGTTATTAATTACGACGATGAAATATGCACTTTTAAAAGGAAAAATCACTCAGTCAGTTACACAATAATAAGTACGAATTTCAATCTTCGAAAATGATAAATAATGCGTATTATTTTGTTAGGTTTCGTAAAATCAAAAAATCATCACTTATTACGCGTGCATGATGTGAGACGCAAGCCTATATGAAAATGTGAAATGTGAAACTGTTCCTTAAATATACCAAACCACCCACAACTGTTCCATGTGAAACATGTTTTACATGCAATTTGCAAATGCCAACCTAAAAATAAAAAAAAGCATTCACGAAACGAGTAGCTAGAAGCGATACATAGACGATATTATTACGAAAGTACCTGATTTGCCAAATTACGTATGTAATTATTTTAATACCTAAAACGAAAATAAATAAAAGAACACGCACGCGTTTTTCTTTTCAATAACACCCAAGTTTTGAAAGGTTTGTACTGCAAGTAGGGTTAGTATTATAGACAAGTTTGTACCTGTATTTATAACAGAAGAACATGGAAAGAAGTGTATTAGAATTATTACACATACCCGCTGGACAAACCCTGCTTTGTCAAACAAACCATTCAAAGCCTGGGATGTTTTAATTATGATGACATGCGAGTTTATTTTAGAGAATTTATTTTATAAGCACTATATTATAAAGTACGTATAAAATAAATTCTCTACAATAAACTCTAAACAATTTCGGTAATTATTTTTTATAAATAATACACTCACTTTTGTATCAAAAACTGTGTTACACAAACCTAGCGTAGCCGTTAAACTACTTGAAAACTGGGATGTTTTTCTTGCCTTGACGCGAGCAGGCGGTATAAATGGGCACTTTCTTTTGTATCACAAACCATGTTACACAAACCTAGCGTAGCCGCTAAACTACTTGAAAACTGGGATGTTTTTCTTGCCTTGACGCGAGCAGGCGGTATAAAGGGGCACTTTCTTTTGTATCACAAACCATGTTACACAAAGCCGCTAAACTACTTGAAAACTGGGATGTTTTTCTTGGTAGGTTATTTTACAACAATTAATTGTTATTACATATATTATTTGAAACAACTGGTTACGTAAATGTTTTTGAATTTTTAGGTTGGTAGTGTGTATTTACAATTTGCGTATTGCAGTTTCACACGGCACAAGAATGGCCTTCTTATTTAAAAAGAGTGCGGTCCTTGAAAAATGACATTTCGCATTTTTAGTTAACAAAATAATCATTAAAACGCAATATTTTTAAATTCCGGTTACTGTATTACTTATTACTAACTATTATCTACCTAGTACAATTTATTTTAATTTTTAAAGTGTGTTTTGAGCGTGGACTCAATAGCGGAACATTTACCAAAATTTTATTATTTAGAAATGTTAATTTTTATTTGTAATATAACAATTTGAAAGCTTATGTTGTTACCTTTCAAAAACAGTTTTTAGTTTTCGGCTACGTTCAGAAATGATTAATTTATAGAGCTTTAATTGTGAAGCGGAAATAACATAAAGTTTTCGTAAATCTGACATATCGTTTAAGACATAAAAAGTGCATATTCGCGATATATCGGAGTGGTTAATCATTTAAATATCTTTTCTTTTACAGGACGATTGAATGTGTTGGCTAACGTGTGCCGTAAACCATTGCCACAACTATTCACCCAGTTTGCTGGTCTGGAAGCAGCTGATGACGTGAGGACATTTTTTTTTAATTAATTACACAGATTAAAAAAAATATATATTGTACATATTTTTTTTACAGATGAAAATATAATATATTTTAATTATTTTCCCAGGGTTCTGGAGATGTGAAATACCATCTGGGAACATACATCGAACGTTTGAACCGTGTCACAAACAAGAACATCCGTTTGGCTGTCTGTGCCAATCCTTCTCACTTGGAAGCTGTAGATCCCGTCGTGCAGGGCAAGACCCGGGCTGAGCAGTTCTACCGTGGTGATGGAGAGGGCAAAAAGGTAATGATCACCATACACAATGCAGAATGTACCCCATCGATTCATTTTTCCAACAATTTTTCAATAATTCAATTGTATCCTTAAAATTTCCTAGATACTTAGACAAACAATAATGTTGCTTGTTGGTGCTCGTTTTTACAACATTTTATGCTTCTGTCATCAGGTAATGTCAATCTTGCTGCACGGAGATGCCGCCTTTGCTGGTCAAGGAGTGGTATTCGAGACTATGCATCTTTCTGACTTACCCGACTACACAACGCACGGCACCATCCACATTGTCGCCAACAACCAAATTGGATTTACAACAGATCCTAGGCACTCTAGGTCTTCAGCTTACTGCACGGGTAAAAAGATATTGAATTAATTACGTGAAATAAAATATTTACCTCGATTTCATGACAAAATTTGATTTGTTTGGTTTGTTATCTTTCAGATGTGGCCCGCGTGGTGAACGCTCCCATCTTCCACGTGAACGGAGACAATCCCGAAGCCGTCATGCACGTGTGTAACATCGCCGCTGAGTGGAGAGCGACCTTCCACAAGGATGTTGTCATTGACATCGTTTCGTACCGCAGAAACGGACACAATGAAATTGATGAGCCTATGTTCACTCAACCCCTCATGTACCGCAAGATCAGGAACACCAAGCCCGGTATACTTCATCTTCCATACAACCATAACTGTTTTATTTTTATTTCTTTTTGTATGTCTTATGAATGATGATCGCTGTTACAGTTTTGGATATCTACGCCGATCAACTCATCAAGGAAGGCGTCGTGAACGCTGAGGAAGTGAAAGATGTCCGTGACAAGTATGAAAAGATTTGCGAAGATGCGTACAACCAAGCTAAGCTGGAAACCCACATCAAGTACAAGGATTGGCTCGATTCACCTTGGTCTGGCTTCTTTGAAGGAAAAGACCCCTTGAAGGTATACTCGTCTAATTAATGGCAGTTTCTACATTTATCTTACTCCTCTAAAATGCATCAAGTTGTAATGTGTTCGTGATACTGTTTTCCAGTCTTCTAACACCGGCGTGCTGGAAGAGACGCTAGTGCACATCGGCAAGCGCTTCAGCTCCCCGCCTCCCAACGCTGCGGAGTTTGTGGTTCACAAGGGTATCGAGCGCATCCTGAAGGCTCGCATGGAGATGGTGGAGTCTCGCACGGCCGACTGGGCGCTCGGAGAGGCCATGGCTTTCGGTTCCTTGCTCAAGGAGGGCGTCCATGTTCGTCTCTCAGGACAGGACGTAGAGAGGGGAACATTCTCACACAGGTAAATCTACCTACTATAAAATAATATGCCGAAGTACCTTACTTGTTTTGTTTGATCTAACTTATATATATTTATGAATTTTAGGCATCATGTCCTGCATCACCAGAATGTTGATAAGGCCACATACCGCCCCCTGTGTCACCTGTACCCCGACCAGGGCCCCTACACCGTCTGCAACAGCTCCCTCTCTGAATATGGTCAGTACCCCCACGATGAGAGCTTAAAGTGGAATCAAAGATGATCTAAATAAAACTGATACATTTGCGAGTGTTGAAACAAAGTTATTTTCAACCAGAGATGATTAACAAACTGTGACTTTAACCAGTTGAGCCGTGCGTCAGCTGATTTTCTTAAAAACTCACTTATTTTTTGCAAAATTATGTTTTTGTAAATTTCACCATCTCACCCAATAATGTGTTTATATATATATACGGTTGATTACGCCAAATTAGTATTATATTATTGGTTTATCGGGATTATTTGGGATAAAACCCAGGGAACAGACACCAAATGAAGAAAATAATATGTTCTAATTTACTTCGGTTATGTGGGACACCTTTCTGTTTTATTCGGGCAAATTTCGATCTGGAGTCGATGCAAAACCTGTTTCAGTATTGAACATATATTTTGCCCATACCGGCTGTTCACTGTCTGCCCGACATTCTTCAACGAAAAGTCATTCAGTTCACAGTGCACTGCCGCTAGTTTAAGAAATCATTTTTGAGGCTACTGTTATTAATAACATGTAATTGTTTGTTCATAATTTTTTTTTTTGTTTTTTCATATTCTTACCAATGTAGGTGCCTGTAGTTAGTACATAATTTTTCTGTAATTAAGAATATGTGTAGCTTTTTTATTAGCAAATGAAACAAAGAAAAGTGGATACACACATTAATTACAACTTCTTCTGTGATTGGCTGTAGATCTGAAATGTTTACTGATTCGCAATGTTAATTTTGCAGGTGTTCTTGGTTTTGAGCTTGGTTATTCCATGACCAATCCCAACGCACTAGTCTGCTGGGAAGCCCAGTTCGGAGACTTCAACAACACGGCCCAGTGCATCATCGACCAGTTCATCTCCAGCGGCCAAGCCAAGTGGGTGCGCCAGTCCGGCCTCGTCATGCTGCAACCCCATGGCCTCGAGGGAATGGGCCCCGAGCACTCCTCCGCCAAGCTGGAGAGGTTCTTACAGATGTCTGCTGACGACCCCGATTACTACCCACCAGAGAGTGAAGAATTCGAAGGTTCGTATTACTTTTCTTTTCAACTGTTTACGTTATGATTACGTTCACCTTAGAACAGGTCCCGAGAAGCCTAGTTAGGTGAACACTGTACTCAAAATTACCACATTTTTACAACCAAGCATATCTAAAAATAATTAAGCAAGGTATATTTTTATTATATAGTTGAAATTTTGATGTTTGAAATAGTAATTTGGTATTGTGAAAAGTAACTTAATTTTGTTCTAATTACACTTAATTTACTCAAAAATTTTGGTTGCATTCTTCAGAGGATTTCGCAGGTTTGTACAAAATGCCTTCGTTTTATTGCTAAATGCATGATAATAGAATATTTGCTTTCGGATTCTGTTTGTCAATAATGTAACTCCGCATTATGATGGAAATGTTTCTGAACACATAATTAACTGCGTAAACTGTAATTATTTGAACTTTGTTGTTGGTTTTGTTTTAAAGTTCGACAGCTGCACGACGCCAACTGGATAGTGGCCAACTGCACTACCCCCGCCAACTACTTCCACATCCTGCGTCGCCAGATAGCTCTTCCGTTCCGCAAGCCGCTGATCCTCATGACCCCCAAGTCTCTGCTCCGACACCCTGAAGCCAGGTCCTCGTTCGATCTCATGAAGGAGGGAACCAACTTCCTCAGGTACAACATAAATATCTTTATCTACTTTTTAAAATGCACCTAATATATTATTATTACATAATATTTGTTAGTACTTGTATATTAAATACAGCAATGTGTTTTGATCTTAGAATTATCCCCGATGATGGCCCCTCCTCTCAGAACCCCAGTGGCGTAAAGAAGGTAGTCTTCTGCACTGGAAAAGTGTTCTACGACTTCCGTAAAGCTCGCGGTGAGAAGCAGCTAGACGACAAGATCGTCATCGTGAGGATGGAACAGATCTCTCCTTTCCCGTACGACCTGATCAAGAAGGAGTGCGAGAAGTATCCCAACGCTAAACTCTGCTGGGGACAGGAGGAGCACAAAAACCAGGGCGCCTGGTCGTACGTCCAGCCCAGGTTCAAGACGTGCCTGCACGGACAACGGGAACTTAGGTAAGAAAACACACCGCACGCACTTTGCCTCGCCTAGCTTATCATTCTTTCAGATATTCTGCCTATGTAGATAATGAAACATGATTGTGGACTTGATTATTTCAGTGTTGAGGCAGAACATGACGAAGGACAGAGTTGGTTTTCGTCACTGTTCAAAAGTGCCGACTCTCGTAAAACTGTAAAAGAACCGAGTACAGACCGTGAATTAACGAAACCCCGAGAAATTAGGTGAGGGACGGTAACATGTAGTCACTTGCCACCCGCTTGCTGTGCACGTCGTCACCATTAGTCTTCCGCCTCACAACGCATTACGCTTTATACATTATTTACTGCTTACCGTCCTTCATCTAACATGCTGGAACTATTGTTACACAGATGATCTCTAAATTTTACTTTCTGGGAATGGGTTGTGTTGAAATTGCACTGGTCTTAACTTTTATCATTATCTAAATAATTTCCCCAAAACGGATATATTACGTATTATTTTTACACAACACATCATATTTTTTTGTGTCTGTTGTAATGTATGCAATGCTTCATAATGCCAAATTGCCTAAAGGGTAATAATTGCAGTTATGTCTATGTTTGCATTATGTTATTTTATCCCATAAATAAAAAAGGTTAATATTTTATATCAAAAGCATCCAAACAACGACACCAACTCAATTGAATAATATGTTATGTATTATTTCCCTACCCGTATGTAGATTCTTTTTTTGTTTGTTGACAACTCGTCGCTTTAGTTCATATTAGTCCAACAGACCATTTGAAATTTTTTCAGGAGGAGAAGGTTTTATTTCATTATTTCAATAAAACATTATGATAGGTGTATGTGATAAAGCTATTTCCGTATAGGTAAAGGTTCAATTAGTAAAAATAATTCTTAGTTCAGTGATTAACTATCCTTTTTTATACTTTTTTTTTAATTTTAAAGTGAAGATTGAATAAAAACTCAAATGGTCTGTTGGACAAATACGAACTGAGGCGACGAACTATTGGTGATGGCAGTTTTTTAATTGTGTTGTATTTTTTATAGGCTTTAGATTTATGCTCTTACTATTTTTAAGGCCCAGTTGATGTGCAGAATTTCACGTGTGACAAAGTCGTCAAATGGCCATCTAGCGTCATTTTGTTTTTTTTTGTCATTTGAAAAGTGCCTGTCGTTAAATGTCGATTCTAGGAGATTTTCAGCTTTCTGTCAAATTCTAATTAGCTGATAAACTTAACAACCTGATAGTTATTCTCTTCTGTTGATCTCAATTTGTTCAAAAGCCGAAACGGACTTAGGATGGGTTGTTTCACAGAATTTAAACAATTCATCCAAAGTTAATTTTCAAGTTCTGTGAAAATTATATTTCAAGTCCTGTTATGATTTCTCAACTGTCAAAAAAACATAATGGCGCTGAATAGCCATTTGATGACAATGTTACATTAGAATTTCTGTGAAACAACCAGTCCTAAGTGTGTGTCAGTTTTTATTTGGATTTTATGTTTGTAATTTAAAAACACCTGCTACAGTGGTCTTTCTTTTTGGAACCTTGGCACTTCGTACTTAAGGCTTGTTCGAACTAGGCTGATAGTTTATTCGAGTGGCGAACTAAGTAAGTATATTAGTGAGTGGCGAATTGAAAGATGAACAGGCTGCAATGCAACAAAGTAAATAGGCTAATTAAGCTGATTGTAATGGATATTTTAGAAGAGGTGGAAGAAGAAATTAGTGAGATGAAAGTAAAGAAACTCTGAATACGAAAATGAATTAAAGGGTTACGTGGGTTTCAAAAGTTTCAAGAAAGCATATTTTCTCTATTTTTTATTTAATAAATAGATTATATTATCTAAAATTTTAAAAATATAAAAGTTAAATATTTAAATAATCTTTTATAAAATTTTCATCAAAAAATTTTAAAAATTCAGCTGACGGGACCTGGTTTCCAGAGACCCTTAAAAAAAGTGTCCGTGCAGTGGACAAGATAATGAAAAAAAAAAATTTGTTAGTAGGTTAGTAAAGCTTGTGCTTGAAAGAAGGATTTAAAAAAAATGGATATTTGAATTTTTGGCAGAGTTGAATGCAAACCAGTAAAATTTTCAATACTTCTAAAATTAAAATTGTTTGACTCTATTAAACCACCGACTAAACTACTCTACTAAATTTATGGTGTTCGAACATGTTTAGTTGCTAAATTACTCGCTACTTGACTAAACTATTAGCCTAGTCTGAAAGGGTCATTAATCCGCCATATTTAAAATATAGCATTTCTTTAAACTTTTGTATTTTTAATAAAAAAAAAATTGTGCTTAGGCCCTATTTTATTACCTGTCTTCATTTTTGTAATGATTGTGTTTGTATTAGATGTTAGTCAAGTAGAATGATTGTGGATTGCAATAACTTAATATAACCTCAAATTGGCCAAGAGTCAGTTTCCTGCGATGATGTTGATGTGTGTATTGTTGCAGCTACATTGGTCGCGCATCGGCCGCCTCTCCGGCCACCGGCTCCAAGGCCGCTCACTACAAGGAGCTCCACTCCATGCTCGACGACTTCAACGCCTTGTAAACAATATTCTTTGTGTAATTAATGCCCATCGTCATCCCGTCAGATCAACCGCGGCCAACACCTTAAATTATTCATCTAAATCCAAAATTTAGCTTAATTTACGTAACATATTCACTTAGTTTCTTTTGTTTTAATTATAAAAAAAACACCTCAGGCTTTGCTATTATTTTAATAAAAAATAAATTAATAAAAAAAGCATGTTTGCAACGATAACGTAAAAACAAATCAGTAAATTTAATAATATAAATTATTTATTAAAAGCCATATATTTTTTGATGTTTTCCAAAATGTACCCATATACATCATGTATTATTTATTTCATTTAGTTTGTATTAAACATTCTATCATCTTCATCATCTAGCGCTCAGAGGTGTATTTGAGCGCGCAACCTAATATTGCGCTTGAGGATACGCGTCACGGCTGCATCAGTATTCTTCTTCTAGTTTAATAAACAACATTCAACCTGATATTAGTATACTCTGCAACCGCTAGCCTAGAGCGCACTTGTCGTAAAGTCTATTAGTTAATTTAGATATTTATTGAAAGAAACGTAATCCTTGAAAATGCACAGAGCTAAAGAACATTGCACTATTGAGTATTATTTGATAGTAGTGTGAGAAAGATCTTGTTATCATTGTAATAGGAATAGTTTGCTTATTCTTTATTTTACTAAAAACTTCTTTTAACAACTTCTGTCAGATATTTGTAGACTTCAAAAAATTATTATAGTTTATTTGCGCACTAAATGTATTATACCTATGTACATAAAGTGAAAGGGTTATTTTGTCTATAAATGTTTTGATGTTATTGTGTTGTTTATTAATAAAATTAAGATAGTAATACTATTGTTTATTTGATTTCCTTGTCCATATTGAAAAAAAAATATTACATTTCATTCGTTTTATTTCGTAAATATGTTACCTTTTTACAAACGAACAATTTGATGTTTTAATGTTGAAGTCAGATTTTCCTATTTATTTAACGAGTATGTATTTTATTGCTACTTTATAAATGAACAGTAAATTATGTATTTGAATGACTGTGATATCGGAATTTCGTTTAGATAATCAGGTTATCATAGCACTGCATGTACATATAAATAATACTGCCCGAATAAAATTTTAAGAATAATTTCATTCAAAAATATCAAGTGTTTTTATTTTCCCCTGATTCAAAATTCTCTTAATTCCTCTGTCTATGACACTTACTAGTGTATGACACTTACTACGATGGCAAAAAATTTCAACATGTAGACAATTCCTAACTACAAAGTGACATCTTTATATTTATTTGGTAATATCCGAAGACAAAATGAATATATATGACTGACACTACAATAGCAGTGCTTCGCACCGTACATAGGCGTGATTCTTCAACACTGCAAATGCAGGGCTCCTGCCCCTACGGATAACCAGAGCTACTATTCTGTTGGAAGACCAGAATAAGGAATTTCAGCCAATATTTTTTTTTATGAATATTCACCTTCTAACATACATACAGTCCAGACCAGCAAAATCGCACATTACTTGAAAAGAATAGGTATACGAGGTGGCCCAAATTTACTCACCAAGGGGGGGGGGGGGGGGCTAGAATGGAAGAAAAACTGCTCACGTAATTTATGTGTGCCCCCTTAGGTACCTCAGTTTTGTTGTGAGGCCATTCCCAAACTGGTCAGTATGAAATCAACAAATTCAATATAAATAATTAGCAAGAATTTGAAAAAAAACTGAATAATTTTTAAATATTTTGTGTACCGCTGTAGTGAGTTAACGCAGCGCAACATCTCAAAATTTGCCCGCATCCTTAATGCACGCGGCTGACAGACCTAAGTTCTGTTAGAACCAGCAAGTCTCTTATGGTTTTAATCATATTTATATTACCGTTTATTAATTCTGCGCATAAAATAAAACTTTTATATTCAGAATCAGCTTTTGTTGAACTATATGAATAATATGATGTGGTTCCATGATAACTCAACAAAGTGGCATAATCACTTTTAATGACTTTTCAAAGGAGTGACGAAGCCAAGTGAAGTGAAGAGCCACTTTGTTGAGTTATACGGTCACTGTCAAGTATGCGTCCATTACATTTTTGTCCTAACATAAACTTATTTAGGTTTTATAATACCACCACAACACGAAACGAAACGTCGAAAAATCCCCATTTCATGTAATAAACAATTCAATGAATAAAGAAAACTTAAAAAAAAAAAATTGAAACAATACAGATAAATTCAGGTTTTTTCAAAAGCAACCAATGATTTATTTGCTTAGTAAATTTAACTCAATTTTTACAAAAAAATGGGATGTCCAGCAAAAATCTATACATCTGCAACTAGTTTAACAATTCAAAGTTTTTTCCGGGCGAAATTTGTTGCATTATTATGCAAAAGTTAAACTTGCATGAATTGTGTCAACATTGTCGAAAGTTTTGGGAATTGTTACTCTTGGTATCGGTGAAGACAACAAACCACTCAGACCTAAAAGCTTGTTTTCACGATAATATAACATTAGCAGACATATGTATGATGTATGAGGCCTACCTGACTTATTAAAGTATTGAAAGATATTATATTAGTGTTGCAGATAAAATAATTTAGCTAAGTATCAAAATAAAATTTTACGCCCCCTTGAGGTGAATTTCTTCACTAAAAGATGCTATAAAAATTGTCAGATAATAAATAAATACAAAGAGTGAATGCTGCATGGTGGGGGAAATTAAATAATATGTTTTATGTTGGTAAGTTATTTTATATAAAGTTTTTTATTATTTATTAAAATTACATAAAAAATATACACAATAATACTTAAAATTAATTTAAGTACAATTTTAATAGGTACCTCAATATTTTTGGATGATAAATTTTATTTTTACTCTACTTACATTTTATAATAAATTTTTTAAATATTTTTTTCTTGTTATCTTCAAATAACCACTTGGATATTTAATTTATTTTATCTGATAATTCTCAATTATTGTTGATTGAATTTAGAAACTTGATATTCTAGTTAGAGACTAATTGGAAGATGATTAGTTGTAATCTAATGTCAAAAACTGAAATCTTCATTGGATGAAAGAAGCTGAATATCACTACAACTCACCGACTCCAAACAACACTCTTTCTCCTCCTTGGTCCCTCAACAAATTCTGATTCATTCTTCATTCATCACTCCTCGACACCTGATTTTCCTAAAATACACGCACTAGTCTTTTGTCACAATCCTTAAACCATTGTATTAATATAATACAACGATATACATCAGTTAGATTAATTTTAGATTTATACTATTTTTCATCAAAACATAATGGTTTTCAAGCGCATGACCCGATAATATTGTTTTTACGGCAACACTCGATCTATGTGTAGATCTAC
This sequence comes from Limnephilus lunatus, assembly GCA_917563855.2. NCBI lineage: Eukaryota > Metazoa > Arthropoda > Insecta > Trichoptera > Limnephilidae > Limnephilus > Limnephilus lunatus. Next base: position 78,659,677 of record OU830597.1, on the reverse strand, counting down.
TTACAAATGGTGTGCCAAATAATTAGTGGCGCTGCAGTTACTTTTGAGTTTTATTACGCTAGCTCTAAGTGCCAACTTTTATTCGTTGGTGTCCTGAAGTTCTTACAGAGCTACTGAATTTAATGTGCAATTTAAAGAACTTTACGACTGCTATCCTGACATGTGTTTTTCTAATTGTGGGTAATTTAGAAGGAATAACTTGTAACTTCTGATATTTTCATTGTAATTCACACAGAAAGTGTGTTTCTAATTTTCATGATTGAAAATATTTTTCATTTAAATGAAAATATCTTCAGAAGAATGGGGGAAATGTGAGTCAGCTGCACATAAAGTCAAGACGAGAAATGCATTTGAACCACTTATGATCTAATACCGACTGGTTATGCAATATCTCTGGCGATATGACAGCATGGCTTCGTAATCAACTTCGTAAACATCTGGAATATCTCTGGCAGCTCCCTCATTGAACACAATCTTGACAGATGTTTTTCCATATAACTCCTCTTCGTATTTTATCAGCTGGCGGAAGAAACCGGTGTTGGGTCGGATTTGAGGCCTGAAAGAAATTCATTTAATTAGTAAAAATTATATATTGTGAAATAATTAATTAAAAATCATACTGGGATGATTGCAAATAAATTTACAAATATGAAAGAAATTTGTGTCAGAAGAGCATAAATCCACATAGTGCTTTTATAAAGAAGTTGTTTTATTTTGGTGTAGCTTGATTGAGTAGTTGGTTAGTTGGATGGTTGTAAGTTAGTTCATTGGTTGTTAGGTTCGTCAGTCGTTTGTTGGTTGGTTAGTTGGATGGTTGTGAGTTGGTTCATTGGATGTTAGGTTTGTCAGTCGTTTGTTGGTTGGTTGCTTAGATGGACGGACGGTTGGATAGATTGGATGGACGGTTGGTTGGTTGGCGGTTAGTCAGTTTATTGAATGTTTGGTTGCTGGTTGGCTGTTTTTTTGGTTGGTCGGTCAGTCGTTCGGTCTGGTTGTTGAATGATCGGTAGTTGGTTAGTTGTTGTTATTTATTGATTCTTCCCAAGGTAAATTTACGGTGCTCCAGATTTCATGTCCGGGTTGAATCTTTCCCAAATGAAAGACTAAACCCTTCCACACACTTTTCCACAAATGAATATCTAGTAAATTAACGCAATGTAATTGCACTATATAAGAATAAAACAATACAAGAACAATACGTCAATCCACCAGAAACATAATGGGAAAATATTTCACCGACTCCAGATATTTTCATATCAGAGGGTTCGGCTCTGATGAAATCCTAACTGGTCCGATAAATCCTACTGATCCCTCAATATAAATATTTAAAAAATCTTTCGTAATCCTACATGTATTTAAAATGACCGACTTTTGCATTTTTATGTACAAATTTTTTGACAAATCTAATACGCCTAAATTTTGAATGAGAGAGCTAGGTATAATGCCAGTAGCCGAAATAAAACTTATATTGCTTACATTTTAATTTTTAACCTCACTAGGATTAAGCCTGTAGGTACTGAAGTTGTTGGTTTAGTTTGGGATTAGTTGGTTGATTGGTTGGTCAGTCAGTTGGATGGCTGGCTGGTTGGTTGAATAGCTTATTTGTAAGTTTGTTTGTTCATTGGTTGATTGGTTATTTGTGTGTCAGTCGGTTGAATGGTTGGTTGATTGTTGGTTGGTATATATCGGTTGATTGGATGTTTACCTTTTGGCCCTGAGGTGGTAGAAGGCGTCCCTCAGTGAGAAGCCCTGGTGGCGCATGAGGTAGGCGAGGCAGAGTGCTGCGGAGCGGCTGACTCCCGCCACGCAGTGCACCAGCGTGCAGCCCCCGTGCACTCGGACCTAAACACAGACCATTCTATTATTGCAACTATTACACACAACACACCAACTAGATGTCTTCATTCTCATTCGTATTTGCATCATATTTATGGGAAATATTCACTTTATTTTAAATCTTCCAAACTAAATGAATCAAAAAGCTTCAATTCATAGTTAAAAGTGTTGTGGATGTTTTCTATACATGGATCACAGATAACATCTACGGAATAGAAGTAGCAATTATTTGATATCGAGGATATTTTTTTACATAATAATACGTACATTCTACATAGTACATATATTATTTTGAAAGAGTTTGTTAATACGTTTGCCTATATCGCAGGAGCCACGATTTTTTGTTGCATCTTAATTATTTAACTTATCCACTATGTCGATCGTCCTGTTGATTACTCAGACATCTCCGAAATATCGAAATTTGAGTTAAGGCTCAGTTCCCGGCCCCAAAAAGAAGAAGATGGAGAGATATGAAATAACGAATGTTAGAAGAGCGCGCTAACATTTACAGCGATAAAATTGATGCAAAAATCATGAAAATCTTTAACAAAACACGACTCGTTAAAAAAAAGCAAAAATCTCGCGATAATTGTCTTTAATTTTATTTAAAGAAACGCTGTGAATTTTTTCATACATATGACTTGTAAAATAACCGAAACAAACGTGATTATAATCATTTTTGGAGCATACTTTGCGATTTTTTTCCATCGAGGGAATTTTATATAATTTGCGTTTCGGTGCAATAAATGTCTAGATATTATCTTCAAGAATAACATATATTTTTTTAAGAGCTTAAAAACTTCAAATGTTTAAGGGAGGTTTGCAAGAAATCGGTTGAAATTCGGAGAACCGCCTCTAAGTATGCAGTTATATATAAAAGTATACCCTCTAACTGGTACAATATCAGAGTGATCCAAATCAATTACAATGCAGAAAAACTTTAGTGAAATAAAAAAAACAAAAATTATTTTTTTTGGGTTACTAGTAAGAAATTAAAAAATGTCACTACTTTTACCGGATCGTTATGCTTTCCGGTGTTATTTTATAGCATATTTAATATGAAAAACACATACACATGTAAATATTATTTGATTTATGATGAGCTTTCGAATATCATTTTCATCATTATGTGACTAATCAACTGGGTGATTGATGTATTAAATTTTTCTGCCTTATCATCATTAGTACATGAAAACATATTTTTGCTAGTCCTTAGAAAGTTGGTATAAATACTTGGGGCGCCGAAAACACCACCCGCACGACATAAGTTCATGTAGCAATAAGTATAGTATAAAGTATAAAGGATGGTATAAAGTAAAGCTAAGGTTAATATATCTATAAGTATAGTATAAAGGATGATATAAAGTAAAGCTATGGTATAAGTCAGTATGTTGTAGTTGAGTTGCTACTGCGGTCAATAGGTAGGTAATGATTTCATCATTGCTAGCACCGGTCATGAGCCAAGGACAGATATTTGTGTACCCGACAGATCAATCTGCGATTGCGAAAACTTGCACTTATCGAATTGGCAAGCCTTGCGATGTTTTCATTATTCTCGTATATCATATACTACATATACGTAATTGTTCATATGTGTATAAAATTCCAATTGAACTGTAAGTAATTCGTATTTACCAGACCGAAACTGTTACTGTCTTATTTTTTTTTCGGTAATAATCACCAATGCGTTAAATTTATCAAAGCTTCCTTTTTTTAAATATAGAACCCGGAAAACTTTTGGTTGACTTGAAGAAATTGTTTCCTGACAATAACCCCACATTTACCTATAATGTCATTTATGTGTAGTATTCTTAATAATTAAAATATTACCATCATTTTATATGCATCCCGGATGTTAAGGGACATATGTAGATACGACTTATTTTAACCAGTGATTCCTGACATTATTTATATTTAGAATAAAAATATAAATATAATTTTGGTCTCAGTTCTAAAACTTTCGGTTAATTTTTTTTCAAAAACCCCAACCTTAAAAAATACTACTGATTTGTTCAAATTTTTAATTTAACAATATTAAAAAAAAACAACCAAAAATGTCACCTGGCACCAAAAATTTTGTTAACATTTTTTACTCAAAATAATGTAATCACTGGTTTGTAAGTCACGTACGTCCCCTAAAACCCTGTTCACTAAAATATAAAATATAATTATGGTTAAACTGAACGTACGTTATAATAGCATTCACAGATGGTGCCAATTTAATTATTTTAGGTTAAATAGAGATATACCATAGAGGCGCTATCCCGTACATAATTCTCAGAGATTCGTGTTCAAATCATGCACGAACAAACACTTTTTGCACGTTATGCTTTAATTTTTTTAGGTGAATTAATTGTTTGCGCCAGTACGTATGAATAGGAATAAACAGTTTTATCTATAAACAAACTCAAATCTTTCAAGAAAGGCTAACAAATACAATATTTGGATAGAGTCACAGGTAAAAAATTGGATTGGTTAGCCTTTCTTGAAAGATTTTGGTTTGTTCGTGGGCAAAACTATTCATTCATATTCATGTTGAATACCTATGCACGGGCCACACAACATTTTTTTTATTTTTTATTTCACATTTCATCAAATTTACATAGTTAAGAGAGCAAAATTATTTTTTTAAATGATTATATTATCATTTAATTAATAACAGATCACTTTGAATAAACCACTTTTTAATAAACAATATCTACATGTTTCAATAACAATGTTATCTTCTTCAGGATATGTATATTAATATATATTAACATATGTTAATATATATTAACATATCCTGAAGAAGATAACATTGTTAAAATATATTAACATATCCTGAAGAAGATAACATTGTTATTGAAACATGTCGATATTGTTTATTAAAAAATGGTTTATACAAAGTGATCTGTTATTAATTAAATAATAAATAATGCCACAAAGTTATTTTGCAAAGTTTGAAGAAGTGATTATATTATCATTAACGGGCTTATAAATTGTCAAAATTTACTTTAATATTTTGCAACAAGTATTTTTAACTTAAAATAATTAATCTGGCGCCATCTGCGAATGCGTAGATTATAACATACGTTCCGTTTTGTATAGGTAGGTAGGTATACAGAAATATTTGTGATTACCGATAACGAACGTATTAAATACTTGTTTTTAAGAAACTCTTTTATGTGGATTTTCATGTTTTCCAATGAATGAATGTTAAGAGTATATTATTCGCATATAGAATTTATGATCCACATTCTATTTTGAAACACAATGGTCGTCCACTTCCTGAATGAGCTAATCAAGTAATGTAGGTTGCCCCCTATAAACTCCGAACAACACGTAATTACATACAATTCCCGACACACCTACAAACGTCATTTCCCATACGTCGGTGAGCGTAAACACTTACACGCCTATAAATAAACTTTCAAGCGAAAGCGAAATATTTCGTTACGCGGTGGCTACTAACATATCGCGCGATTTATTTAAAACCGATTCCGAGTAAACAAAAATAAGCAGGTATTTGAAGGGGCGTGAGTTCATTCAGCGGTCGGAGGAATTTAATCTCCATGTACTGACACAACTGGATTGCTTCAATTACAAAAAAATGATAACACGGAGAACTTACCAACTGCGAAGTACGCTAATTTTTAAAATTTATAATGGGCAGCTTACATCGCTTACATAAGGAATTCTCCATTCTTTTGACACACGCCGGCCGACGATTGACGAGCTTGTTCTCTAGCAAACTTCCTGCTCCACATGTTTAGTTAAAAAAAACTCCGAAAAAGCACACCAGTAAGTTGTGGAAATAACTCCACCGACACCGATAACCAGCACTTTTTTTAGCTTTTACTTTATGACTTTAGGGTCACGGGGACATCTCTCGTCGTGTGCAAAAATACAAAAAAATAAAGAGCGATACAGGTTGATTATTTTTTTCGCAATAAATTAAAAAAATATTCCTTGCAACGTTTGGAAGAAAAAATCGTTTCGTTTCGAAAAAGGAAAACTTGAAATTGTTAGTTTTATTTGATTCTCGATTCTTTCTATGTAGGTGTAACAAAATATATCTACCTACATAAACGTGACAGTGCTTTCTAATAGTAGGTGTCTAGCACCACTTTATAAGAATTATTCTTTCCAGAGTAGAAATATACCCCTATATCCCTTCTCACAATATTCCATAATTGGGGATGCCATAATGCAAATAGTTCCGAACAGTTTCAAATTTTTATTTTAATACGCGGAATCTGAATTTAATAAAATGCGCACAGATATTGAGAAAATTATTTTCTTACCCACTATTTAAAATAAATTTTATTTTCCTATGAAGATAGTAAGTTTTTCGTTCTTACAGCAGTAGATATTTTAGATTCTATACAAAAAATATATTTTCCATCACCATCTAAGTCCTGGGCGCTTGTCTAAATTCCTATAGCCTCAATTGCACGTGACATGTGTGATGTTATCTTTGCTAGCAGACCTTTTAAGATTTGCCCCAAATCTAGTTGAGCGGCGGGAAAAGGTTTTGGCAAAGCGTGTGGTGGTGTGGCCGAACGCCAGCAGAACAACAACTAAACGTTTTTACAAGTTCGGCTCATTTTTACCTCTCATTACTCATTGGAGTCATTAGTGAAAGGTGGTCGCTGGTCATCACGTGCCACTTCGAAACCTGTCAAATACAGTTAAATTTACTCCTGTATCGCTCTACTTTAAGGTAGACCTTCAACAATTTTATTGTTACAATTCCTACGAGTATACTTCTTGTGGATGTATGTATGCTAATGTCAGCCATGATTATTATTAAATATAAAACTAAATATAAACCATATTAAACTAGCGAGTTCTCGGCATGCTAATTATGCCACTTAATAAAGAAATAGTTTTTCCCTGCGTGTCCTTTCCCATTCGTCCCGTTCCCCTTCCGCCTCTCCTACCTCTCCCGCGTCCCCTTCCCCTGACGCGTTCCCACTCCGCCTTCCCTCTCCCTACTTCCCTCTCCCGCTTCCCCCGTCCCGCGAACCCCCCTCCCGAGTGCGTTACCCTCCCCCCTCCCGCATTCCATACATTCAGTCCCGGTACATTCAGTTTTCAAACAGCTCGCGTATCAGCAATTTTTTATACAAATTTCATGATGCCAGAACTCACTATTATATATAGAAACCATCTCAGACACGCGCACACAAAATCCCCAAAGTTTCTTCGCAATTGGATGAATGGTTAGCAACGCATAATTTCATGATGCCAGAACACATTATTATATATAGAAACCATCGCGGGCACGCGCACGTCAAATCCCCAAAGTTTCATCGCAATCGGATGAATGGTTTAGCAACGCGTAGACATCTCATATACTCACTCATATAAGCAAATATCTCCAAGCAAACATATTTTAATTTTTATATATGTACCTATATATAGATTAGCTGTATTGAATTGTATGCACTTGAAATGACGTTTGACGTTGTAATATTTTTTTTTGGTCCAATTCGATAGTAATAAAGAGCAAAAAGTCCCTGATTGATTGCAATGTCAATATTCTGAGTTCTGAGATGCCGAGTTAAATTAATTTTACGTAAAAAAAATCTTGTATTAAAAATTTATTCCGATATCTCAGAGATGCAACTCGTTGAAAGTGTGGACGCATTGCTCGTTACAAATGACACGGCATTTACACAAATTACTGTAATTTAATAATTTATGACAATTTTTTTTCGGACGAGCTGTGGGTACTTTATCACAAGGTTATTTTCGGTTATGATTTTTTCCGCCACTATTTTGGTACGGAAAATAATATTTTATAATATTTCGCACATAGTTGTAAAAAAACACGCCTCGTCTCCCAAGAAATTTCATTTATGAAAAGCAATTTCTTTTACTGTGCAAATGAGACGCTTGACTGGTGATTCCCAAAGTAGGCGTCTCGAAGAGATCCAGAGGCTGGGTATACGCGAATATATTCTTTCGTATTACGCTTTTCACCGTTTTGATTATTCTACCAAAGGTTGAGGGCTAAAGCCATCCGCTTTTGGAGAAACTGAAAAAAATACCAGTTGGGGACGCAATCGCAATCAACCTCCTGAACAAAATCGATATTTTTCTTATCTGACATGTCAAAACATGACAAAACTTGACAGGTCATGAGCCGCTACCATGGCAACCTGTCAAATTTTCGATTAGTCTGCGATATGATAAAAAATATCGATTTTGTTGAGGAGGTGATTGCGATTGCGTCGCCAATTGTGTTTTTTTTTTCAGTTTCTCCATGAGCGGATGGCCTAAGGTGCAGAAAAAAATCAATACCATAGGTAATAATCACAGGTTTACGAAATAAATAAAACATTTCTTATTTTCTGAACAGCTCCTGACATGTAGGCAAAAGTACTAACACACCCTTTAAAAATATAATACTAGGCCTGAAAATTCTCATCGACAATAAATTACAGTTCTGGATTTGTTTTTAACCATGAATATCGAGTACCTAACTAATAACCATTTTAAATCTTTAACCTTTCACACTTATCGTGAATACAATAGGTAAAGTATACAGAGGGAGCAATTATTAAAATCTGCTTCCACGAAATGCCTAACAGATTTTTTCATATTCATGCAAACATAATAAACATAACCCATATGCCCCGTAGAAAAATGAAAATTTTGAAAGCTTTTTTTACATAGACACAGGGGGCCTTGAGGACAATAATTTCGTTCTGGGCCTTTTCATCTTTAGGATTGCTGTGAGGAGGGTCTTGTTGAAGGGAGGAATGAGTGAATATGGGTCTGGATGGTCTGGAAGAGACCCATGTTGTAGGGTGGAGAAAACGCAGAGGCCGGTAAATCGTTCCACAGCTCAAACGAGCGTAGAAACGACCCATTTTCATATGACAAAAGTGTCAGCCGTATGCAAATGTTGGGAACGCGTTTGGCATATTCTACGAATAATAACGTTCGTCGAAGCATCTTCCATTTAATAACCTGTGCAACTAGGACAGTATTCCCACCTAACATCTATGCTCTAAAGATTACACTACCCGTTTCTGTACAGCGTTTGATGTGATTTGGGATTTTCATGGCCAAAAATTTTATCGTGATTTATTTGTGGGGTATACCGCGTTGCGCTTCCTCCTTTAGTCGACATTTCGGAAAGCGTTGCGGTGTTCATCTTAAAGGCGTTTGGACACTGTAACGTTATTCGAAATGTTGGTTAAAGAAAGAGATGAGTGATTATTAATATATATTACTGTTACTTATTGTTACACATCTGGAAACTGCATTTACGAGAATAGAAATAAATCAATGAATTATGATATTACCTGTTCTATAAGGTCCGCCACAAGGTCAAAGTGCTGTTTGAGGTCCTCGTCCACATCGTCCTTAACGGATACGCGCAGGAAGGGCGTGTCAGGTGCGGGCAGTGGCGTGTCGGGCAGCTCGGGCGCGGCGCTCACCACACACGACACCTGCAGCGCGCACAGGGCACGCGTGCTCACCGCGCCCGCCCCGCATAGCGCCAGGCCCGGCACCACCACGGTTAGCCCACACAATCCTGAACTGCCCAATCTAGGTGAAAAAATATATCATTGGTTATATTGATGGAATGCTGGAGGAGGGTGTTTTCAAGAAAAGGAACGAGATAAAGTTCTGGGAAGGAAAAAGGTACGAGAGATGGGTAGAAATCTAAGGGTTAGTGCGTCTAGGAGTGACGTATGATCTCTCTTAATCAAGCTTTCCCGGTCCAGCCCGCCACGTAGTTGCTGGACAGGAGCATCCGCCACCAAGACCTGAACACACTTCACCCCCCGGACACCGGGTACCTTTGATATATCACCAAACGTAGAAATTTACATTATTTTTAGAAAAGCGGTATTACTTTTTAGCAAAAGCGGTGGTATTTTGCAAAAAAAGTTGTGAGTATTTTGCAGAAAAAAGTGACGGATAATGCCTTTTTCAAATATATGCCTACTATACGCAGAAAAATTTGTTGTAGAAAAAACAATAAAATTATTATTTTTTGGGTTGTATCTAGTACGAAATTTCAAAATGTCTACTAATGTACCGACCGTTATGCTTCCCGGTATTATTTTATGGCATGTTTAAAACGTAAAATACAGACACGTGTCAATAATATTTGATTTATGGTGAGCATTCTAATACTGTTTTCCTCATAATCTCAAAACTGGGTGTTTGGAGAAGTTGACTAATCAAATGGACGATCGATGTATATTACTTTCTTATTTTAAAATACAGCAAAATTCGCGTAAAAAATAAGAAAATTTGCGTTATTTTTGTAAAATTGAGAAAATTCACATTTTTCGCGTAAAAATTACAAATTTCATTTATGATTTCGCGTTATCGTTATCGAAATTTTCAGGTTTAGTAATTTAGTTATTACGTATTGCTTTTCACATTCTCTTGATTTCATTTCATTCTTTTCACATTACAGCATTCGTTATTACTTTAATTTATATTTTTTTCTGTTTGGAACATAAAAGAAAAACCTCCGCCACTGCTGAGCAGGAATATCTTACGTTAATCTTTGAGTCATACGTTATGCACCTATTAGTGGATCTGTCTCTCCCTCTCTCCCTCCCCCACCAAGGAATGTGTAGCCAGAATGTTGCCACTAGATGAGCACGTGGCCGAGAGTGCTTACAATTCTGTCAGATAAGTTACATCAAATAATTCTCTTCACCGGGGATTTAATTTAATTTAAATAAGTATTAAGTTAGTCTATTTCATTTGAGAGACCAATCGTTTATGCAACATAGAATATTCAAGAACTCTTGAATATTAAACTAGTTAATTTTTTCCCCTTAAAACGCGTATTTAATAAGTATAATTCAAAATAAGCTACCTACATTGTTAGATATGTTGACAAGACTAAGCGAATTGGAATTTGAGAAGAAAAACTTTTTGAATTATTACTGGATTCATCAATTAGTTTTTGTGTACCTGTGTGATGTTGAGTTTTATGCCATACTGACATGTTCATCTATTTATCTATATTGTTTGACGCCACGATTTTGGAATTTTTTTAAACCTCTTAGGTCTGGGGCATATTCCGTCAGAAAGTCTTAATATTTCCGCTTTGCAATAAAGTCCAAATAAATGGAACATTTCTGAACGTATCCAAAAAATAAAATCTGTTTTAGACGGTGACAAAATATGATAAAAAAATTGTATTAAAAGGAAACATTCACTAACGTTTTTTCTAACTAAAATTACTGATAACCAAATTAAAGATATTTTTACAAACATATTTTTTAGATAAATTAATTAAAAACTCTAATTTCACCTCACTTTCTTGTTATTTTATGCCAAAAAATATTAAAAATTCACAAAGATTCTTTATTTTTTCAAATTGCGGTCGGAAAATTTGGTTTCAAAAAGGTGTACATTTTTATTGTGGTTAACTTTTTGATTAACTTAAAGTATGGTGTTCCCTCTTTTTAACACCATTTAGATCATATTTTTCACCAAGATAATAAGGGAGTTACAACTATTTCTATGAGACCCATATGAGTTATCCTCAAAAGCGAACAATTTAGCCTGAGGGGATAACAATTTTCTAAACGCTATTCAAAATTGAATGCTCGCTTCATTGAAAATGATTTTTAAACAAAACCTTTTCTTCTACTGGTTACTACGAGTATATTTTTTAACATGTTTTTCTCTTCTTAACGTTATCATAAATTATAATATAACTGCAAAAATAATTTTACCGATGTTTCTATGATTTTTGTCGGCTATTTATAATGATGATAATCTTTTCTGCTAGACTTGCTTCTATATTATTTTTATTATACGTCAAAGTTTTTTAGCCTTTCAACTAAATAAAAGCATCTTTGTGCGTAATAGTTTTTTTTAAATTTAAGTTGTTTATTCCTACGTTTGTATCTTTTCTTCATATTAATTACCTCTCTTCTTTTGTTTCGTGTTGCATTGGGCATGTGAAATTAATAATTTTGATATATTTAAAATGTGTCAAATTGTATTAGATACCTTTCACGTATGTTTTGTAAATTCCTTTCGTCACGAAATGAGTTTTAAAGGAAAGAACAAAAAAACATTGTTTTAGTGAATAATCTAAATAATACGAAATACCGTTTTCCGACATTTATTAACGACTTTTAGTTTCATCAGAGGCATCTCCGGCGCTAGCGCGAGCGTGGCGTTATGCGTTTTTAAACCTTCTCGTAAATATTTAAATCAGTCTAAAATCTAAAACAACTAAATTACTCATATAAAAAGACAGATAGGAAAACTGACTGACACTTTTTAAAAAGTTTATTATTCCTTAAAATTAATATTATTTACTATCTAAGGGTAACTAAATAAAATGGTCATGGCAAAAATATTTTTGACTGCGAAGCAGCTAGGGCTGATTTCTGAAAAACTATATTAGAATGGAATTTTACAAAGAAATAAAATTATATCGTGAAAGTTTGAAAGGGTGTGCAGTCAGTTTCAGAGTACATTTCTAGTTACCAGCCACGAGTTCCTGCAAGGGTTCAGTTCTAAGAATGCATTGCATTGGAGAGTGCATCGCTTTGGAGAGTAGCAGATTGTAGCGCGAGCACCCAACACTGCTCTTGCATTGAGAATGTGGCTACTTTAGCCATATATCTCTAACCTTGTAGATACTATATTTAAACATGATTTGTGGCCGGAATGTTAACTTGGGTAACCTTCGAAGCCGCCCTAAATCAGGCCCTCATATCACAACATCCTCCGTGTCAATTTTCGCAGTCATAATATTTATGTGTCAAACCCAACGATTCGACATTCGTCACTATATTTAATATTGATGGATAATCAATGAATCTAATTCGGAGACAGCTTACCTTAATTCCACATTATCAGCCAGGATGTCCTGGACGTCTGTTCTGGTCTTTGGTTCCTCGGCACAACCGATGTCAACATCGCGCGCATCTTCGCTTATCACTTTCATTTCGAGTTCGCGGGTTTCTTTATTTCGCAAAATTTACGATGGGCCGAACTTTAATTTCTCATTTAATCCCGACTTTATTGTTTTCCGTCTGCGGAATTTAATTTTTATTGTAAAGCCCGTGTTTATCCGTTTAATAACGATCACAGCTGTTGACGTTTCTTTCTACAATTATTCAATTGAAGGCTGATTTCAAAAGCAGCTTAAATTAATTTAAAAAGTGTTATTATTTAAATAAACTGAATGTTTTATCACTTTCTACCGTTGATGTCACAAAGAAAATACGATATGTTTTGAGTCTCTCTCTCTATCGATGTTGGAGCGATGTGTATTGGGAACACTGTGCACGGGAACGGGGTCTGCAGAGCGCGAGTGCTAGAGCACGTTTGTTTGGTAAGATTGAAAAGTGAATCTCTCCTCTGTAGAGCGCGCATCGCACCCCCCGGCCCCGGCCGCCTTTCCCGCGCGGTGTTCCCGCTTGCAGCGTCATCGGAAAGGTATTTGCCCGAACGGCGGAAGGGAAATCACCTTTCCCGGACAAATACTAACCCTCGAGGAAATTTGCATAAAACAGGCGGGGAAGCTTCAAGGGCTTAGGGGTTTCAAACCCCCACTCATCGACCGTAGTATTGTGTAGGAAAAAATAGAATGGTACTTTCCTGAGAAATACAACAATATTATTTGCACCACCTTTTTTATTAATGTGATGTAAATAAAGATAAATCTATTTTATCAATGTGGTAAGTAGAGGTCCCAAAAAAAAAATTTTTTTTTTCCGACCCCTACTTTTTATCCTGCCCCTCCTCCCCCCCATTAGGGTCAACCCCCCCCCCCCCCTTGCGAGACTTTATCGTTTTTTTTTTCAGCGAGGCTTTATTTGATTCCCATCTACATTTATATGAATATTTTGTATCTAGTGGGAATAACACAAATAATATTTTATTCATTTTCCTGGTACAGGTGTTATTAGGTAAAGATTCTGATATAACTCTAGGATTCCGATGTACTTAGATAATAATTCATATATATTATAATATTATATTATTCACAAAAAAATTACTTCTTCTTCGATGGCGCTACAGCCCATATCGAGCTTTGGCCTCCTGCAACAGTCACCTCCAACTCCTCCTGTCCTCAGCGACTGACTTCCAATTTCGTACCTGGAGAAGCTGTGCTGCATCCCCTCTTACCTCGTCTTCCCATCTCAGTCCCACCCACTTTTCTCTTTCCACCTGGGTGTCCAGTCAAAATTCTTTTTGGGACGCGTGTATCCGGCATTCTCTGTACATGCCCAGCCCATCTCAGTCTGAGGAGTCTCATATGTGCTGAGATGTTAGGGACCTTATAAATATCATACAATTCTGTATTGTGCCGGATGCGCCACTGTTCATCCTCTTTCACGGGTCGACATATTCTTCTCAGCACTTTTCTTTCAAAAGTATCCAGCATTTCAGCCATCTTTACCGTCAGTGTCAGCGCCTCACATCCATATGCCAATACAGTTCTAACAATGGTCTTATATATGGTTATTTTGGTTTATCTGTGGACACTACGTGACTTAAACACTGGCAGCAAAGAGAAGTATGTTTTGTTGGCTGCTGTGATTCTCCTTCTGATTTCTACTGGATCCTCATTGTTCTCTGTCAGACTAGAGCCCAGGTAGGTGAATTGATCGACCACTTCGTATGAGTAATTGTCTTTAAATTGTGCACTACTTCTTCTTCTGTGTGAAGGGTTCCTGCTCTGTACCATCATTTTCGTTTTGTCAACATTAACCCGCAGTCCTACTTCCCGTGCCGCTGTTTCTAAAGGGTCGAAGACCTCCTTAATGGCTGTTATTGATCTTCCGACAATGTTAATGTCATCCGCATATCCGACAACTTGACTGCTCTTGAAACAAATATTGGAGCCAGTGTCTATTAGCGTTTTTCTTATTACATGTTCGAGCACAATGTTGAAGAGAGTGGGGGCCAGACCATCCCCCTGTTTTAGTCCCTGCAATACTGAGAATTCTTCCGACAATTCCCCGTCTATTTTGACCTGACATCTTGAGTCTGACATTGTGGCTTTTATGAGCCTAACCAATTTAGGTGGAATCTGGAATTGAAGTAGTATGTCATTTAGACACTCCCGATCTATGCTATCATATTCTTGCTAGAAATCTATGAATAGTTGGTGTGTATCTATATCAAACTCCCAGCACTTTGACAAAATCTGCCTGACTGTGAACAGTTGGTCTGTTGTGGATCTACCGGTGCGGAAGCCTGCCTGATACTCTCCCAGTAGGTTTTCTGCATACTTATCAACTCTTTGTTTCAGTATCATGGTGTAGATTTTATATGCTGTGCATAGAAGTGATATGCCTCTATGATTTTCGCATTTTAGTTTGTCACCTTTTTTGTGAATTGGATATATAATGCTTATTTGCCATTCCTCTGGGATTTTTTCCAAGGTCCATATTTTTGTTATTAAATTATGTAGCAGATTTCTCAGGTGCTCATTTCCATATTTAAACAACTCTACCGGCAGGTTGTCTTTCCCAGGTGATTTGTTGTTTTTAAGTCTCTTTAGTGCAGCATTTATTTCTGGCATTGTTGGTGGGTTCGCAGATTCTTCATTACTTGATTCATTGGGGATGTTAGTAGGATGGCTTCTCAGGTCGCTATTAGGGTTGAGAAGTTTATAGAAGTAGTTTTTCCACACTGTTTTAATTCGTTCCTTATCGGATATAATTGAACCATCAACGTCTCTGCATAGTGTTGTATTCGGTTTGAAACCCTTCTTGAAGAAGTTTACTCCCCTATATGCTTCTCTAGAATTATTATCAACAAAGTCCTGTTCCATTTTCAGCAGTATATCATTCAAGAATTTTCTTTTCTTTCCCCTTATCAGTTTATTTGTTTCTTTTCTCGCTTGTTCGTACGCCTGTCTTTTGTTTCTTGTTGGCCTTTCCAAGTACTTCTTTCTGAGTGTGTTCTTTTCAGCTATCTTTCTCTCACACTCTTCATCAAACCAAGGGTTCCTGGGCTGTCTGGGCATGTTTCCGACACTTGATTCCACTGCTCTTACAATTGCCTCTTTTATATCATTCCAGTCTTTTTCGAGTGATTCTTGGGAGTTCTGTTCAGTGATCTGATCTGGTAGGCTATTTACAAGGGCGTTGTGATACTGCTCTTTGCCTTCTGGTGTTTTTAGGGCCTCCGTATTAATTTTGGAATAATTGGTGGTTTCCGTGTCCTATTGTTTGCAATTCGGCTCCTGTAGGTGGCCACCACCATGTAGTGGTCTGAATCACAGTTGGCACCCCTATACGACCTTACGTTTGTGATGCTCGTTGCCCCCCTTCTTTCTATCAGGACATGATCAATTTGGTTATGGTGTCTACCATCTGGCGATGTCCAGGTCCGTTTGTGTGTGTCTTTTCTTGGAAATTGAGTCGAGGCCACAATCAGGTTTCTTGATTCTGCGAAATCAATCACTCGGGTTCCATTATTATTAGCGTCCTTGTGTAGACTGTTCATTCCTGTAATGTGTTGGAGCAGAGGATCCTGTCCTTCTTGGCGTTAAAGTCCCCAATAACCATCTTAATGTCATGTGTCGTAGACCTGTTCGAGTTTCTGATAGTATGTATCTTTCATTATGTCATCTTTATCTTCCGTTTCAGCATGTACATTGATCAATGTAACATTGAAAAATTTCGTTTTTATACATAAGCTGCACATTCTTTCGTTAACGGGTTTAAAGTCTAGAATGCATTTTTCTATTTTCCGGTCCACAATGAAGGCCACTCCGAATTTATGATGTTTTTCATTTCCACTATGCAGTATCGTATGTGTTCTTGTGTCAAATGGCTCAGATCCTATCCATCTTGTTTCTTGCACCGCCATTATGTCAATTTTGTATTTCGTCATCTCCCTAGTGATCTCTCCTAGGGCTCCACTTCTATACAGCGTCCTTGCGTTCCAAGTAGCAATTTTCAAGTCCTTATTTCGTTTGCCGGGTCCTTTCCTAAGTTCAGTAGTTGTCCGAGGCTCTGTGTTAGGATTCGTAATAACTTTGCTTTTACAGGGAGGGGTTATTAGCCTCTCGCCCAACCCCCTGCCAGGAGGGCCAGAGTTTTTCTGTAGGGGTTTCCATCCCTTAGCTGGGGGGTTCCGGTTTTTAATTAACTACATTATTTAAAATATGTTATGGATAAAACAAAGAGCAGTGGATTGAAAAAAAAAATAGTGGTATTATTTTTAATCCAAGCTACAATGCATAAAATAATTGTTTGAATTAAATATGATAATTTGTTTAATTACTTGACAAAACAAGAGGCACCTAACCCTCGTAAACCATACTTCCTGTTTGATACTTTTTCAACTCAAAGATGGATCCTATCGCTGGTCACTCCAAGGGAGCCTACAATGCCGCAATACAAAGGGTTGTTCCTTCAAAACAGTGGTTTTAACAATTCCACCATTTTTCCAAAAAATAAATTTCCTCACTTATTCGAATGTAAATTAGGTATCGCTCAGCTTCCTCTCTCCTTTTTACAATTCACATGCTTGGCGTGATTGAACTTCCTATGGCCCAGAAGTGAGAACTTTAGGTCACATATTTTTTGTTGTAACATCTCTTATATAAAGCCTTACTTGCCTCCCCCCGTTCAACATCTCATCTCTCCCGAGTCTGAACGCCAATCTTCCATATTATAATTATTAATTTCCCATTTTAATATAATTAATACATTATTATAAATTTCGCCTTTCTTTTCTCCATAATTTGATAATAATTTTATTAATTAATTTTATTTATTTCTCCATACTTTTCTCCATAAATGATGGCCGAGACCTTGAAGGGCGAAAGCCAGATAAAGATATTTACAAAAAAAAATACTTACAAACAATTACAAACTTCCCTGTTTTAATGATTTAAAAAAAGGTTTGAAAGTACCTAATTTGATATTTTATTTATGATTTGAATTTGTTTTGGTAGAAGATTTAATGAACGGTTGCCAGTAAAACTGCAAATGAGGGAATATTTTTTCCTCAGGGCCTCCTGTGTGGAGTTAATGTAAAAAAAAAATTGGATTGGTTTGAGAACTGTAAAATACAACATTAGTCTTTTGCTAATTCTATTTAAATCTTATTTTATATATGGAATTATTTGTGTTTTTATATACGTATTTCATATTTTTATTATGACAACTCTCTTTTTATAACTTTTAAAGTATATTCACATATTATTTGACATATTTCATAGTTTGCAGTAAAAATAATTGGGTCGGGAATTTTTTATTTCTATTATACACAACTTTTATAATGTTTTGAGTTATTCGGAAAGACTTAATAAATGCATCAAGCGCAGCGCTCCATCCTATAATGCCGTAAATAATTGAAGACTGCACCAGAAAAAAATAGATAATTTCTAATTTGTCATTATTGAAAATATAGTAAAAATGCGTAAAAACTAAAAATTATCATTAATCCGCAAATTTTATGACAAATTAATAATGTTCAAATTGTTAGTTGACAGTTTCACAGTGCGGTGGCGGTGAACGCAGAAAGGCACCTTTGGGAATATTTTGGGATAATGTCTGTATTTGAAGTAGATGCTTTCCAGTCGCAAATGCCAAATTCCAAGTCAATCCCGCCAGTGCAAGAAACAGCTGCCAGGTATCACTAAATTTGTTTTTGTTTTTCAAAACCATCCGCCAGTAAAAAGTGTTCTCGTGCGAGTCACTATAAAATTATTTCAGTTTCATTGCGACAAGTGACATTTTTATTTGAAAATGATTTATGCAGAAATACAAATAGATTACGTCAGAATTTAAATAATGAAAACATTTCTGTACTGATCTAAATTTGGATAACGTTAATACTTACGTTACTTCCAACAAAGAAAATTATCAAGGATTTATTAAACATTTTTTTAATTAATCCCCCTTTGCCATAATATTTATATTTATGAGCAAAATTATTTCCCTTCATGGTCTATGTCATCTTTGAGGATGCTGTATGGATTTGTTTTCAGGTGTATCTATATTTAGAAAATTAAGGAGAAAAAGTTCTGGGAAGGCAAAAGGTATAAGGAGTTGGTAGGAATCTCGGGGTCAGTGTGTCCAGGAGTAACGAACGTATGAATTTAACCCTCGCACTGCGGTGCAAGGTGATGTTCCGGGAGAATCCTGCTGGAGAGAACAAAAGGTCTTCCTAAACAAGTCTCTCCCGATCCGGTCTGTCACGCATTTGGTGGGCAGACGTAAACGCCGCCAAGACCCTGACAAATCTCACCCCTTGAACCCGGTCACCCCTGCTAAGTCGCCAAACGTAGCGAACCACTTTGGGTAACCTATGACAGAGATATTGGTTATACAATAAATATTTCCGGGGCTGCGGTAGGTACCTGGTTAATTGATCCTTTATAAACGTAATTCCGCCGAATTAAACAATTAATATTATTATTTTATTTGAAAATCAATTTCTTATTTATGTACCTTAAACGATAAACCACATATAGCTATAGACTTAGCTATGGACTTACGTGGTTTATCCTTTAGGGTACAAATTTGAAAAGTTAACCTGCAATTATGTATGTTTAGTGTAATTTGCGACAACATTGTATTTGCGATATTTAAATATGTATAAAATGTTGAAAAACTGCTTGGTTATAGCAGCGGCATTTTCCCAGTTCTCCCTGACAAAGATAAAAGCAAACTTGTGTTTATACAGATTAAATCACCGGGATTTAGTCGTAGACATCAACCAAATACCGATAAATCAGCTATTCGCGCCAACTTACAACAAAACAATTAGAGATTTTATTTATTTTCCAACATAATTGAACGAATCATTAAACAATGTAAAAACGTTAAGTACAAAAAAAAACAGCAAGGTCACAAAATACATTATACAAATACAAGGTGTATAAGGGTAAAATGCAGTAACTTCGCGTTCAGTATGTGATTCTACATGAAATTACACACGAGCATAGAAAAAACTAACATTTTTCAAAATTTCAAATTGTTGTTAATTCTTGTCAGGTAAAAATATTTAAATGTGCGTGCGATACGTCGGAACTCTGTTGTTTATTTGTAGTTTTCATTCAACATAATATAGGTATATGTGACGTTGCCACTCTTCACTCCCGGAATATTTATTATACTTATCGAGGAAGTTTGATATTAATAATGAAGAACACAAGAAGTTTTCTAGACTAGAGGCCAATTTTGAGATGTCAAGTGATCAAGCTTTAATGGAGCAACGACAATTTGCAAATGGCTGTGATTATTGTTGTACTCGTTACTGCTGATTTGCATGTTGTTTTACCACAAGAATATATGTAGATAAACAGAGTGACTAGACCATTATTTAAACCGTAAATATTAGATACTTAGCGACAGCACTGACTTCGTAATTAGGCAGTTGCACGCCCAGACCCTGAATTCTATTAGGCTTTCATTTTCTGTCTCTGATTAAATATTCGGACGGAAAACAATTGTAGATTTGTAATTTTTTTTTACATGAGCTCCATACAGGCCCTGAGGAAAGTTATTTCCCTCAGGGCCTATGTCATCTTTGGGGATGCTGTGTGAAGGTTTTTTATTTGAGGAAATGGAGGAGAGGAGAGTTCTATAAACGAAAGGGTTTAGAGGGTGGGTAGGAATCTGGGGTTCAGTGTGTCCTGGTCATCCGCCCCCAATACCTAGACAAACCTCACCCCATGAACCCGGGAACCCCTGCTAAATCATCAAACATAGCGAACCACTTGGGGTGGTAGAGGTGTTGGTTATCCAATAAAGGTTCCCCGGGCGGCGGTACCCAATACCGCCTCCCAAATTGTAATAACAGATAATAAAAAGTAATTTGCGTATATTTACAAATGAAATGTTATTCCTTGGTTTTTACCAGTATTTACCGAGTAACAAAAACATTTTCTAATAACACACGAGAACATTTTTAAATGAATTTACTTGAGGTAGAGCACGACCTTCTTTTGGTAGTTTAGTACTAAAACTAAAGTTGTACTGGAATCCGAAACACTACAATTGACCTGCTTTTGGCTTGCCACTTTTTTAGCGCTTTTATATATATAAACCCGCTATATGTAATAACGTCATTGTGTGGACATGTTTCGTGATCGCTGGGCTATTGGGCTAACTAAACAGAGCATTTGTTCCAATCAAATTTGTATTTTGATTGAAGACACTTCTAGTTTTCTTCTTTATTCTATGGTACGGTGTATAACGTTTTGTGTGGAAGAAAATGCGACAGAATTCAGAAAAAATGAAGATTTATTATCATGTGTATATTTTTTACTTGTGATAATATAATGTGGAATCGCCCCCCGAAGTTACTGTACTTTACCTTTACCCGCGGACACATATATTTATGACTGCGTAATGCGTGACTAAAGTCTCTCATAAGGTAAAGTGAAGTAAAACAAACCTCGGAAAAGTGACTAAAACCACGATTTGTCATAAGGATGAGGTGGAAAACATCGCGTGTTTATTTACTCGCCGTTTTTCATTCCAAAATCAGGTCCTGACTGTGGTTGACTATTCTGGGCGCTTTTAGCGGCGGAATGTCCGGCTGGCCCCTGTGGACTATGGAGGACACCTTCGGCCTTTTAATAATACCACTTCAAATATTTCTCAATCATATCCACCTTTATGTTTTGGAGACTCGAATAAATGTATTTTTGGCAAGGAATCTCGCCAGAGGTCCGCAACGCAGGGTCTGGAAAATATTATGAAAAATAAATTGTACGAAAATCATTTAAAAAAAACTCGAACTTACTTGAATTTTCTTTTCATCAATGTAATGTTTTCCTCAGAAACGTGAGTAAAATGCACTCTGATCCATGGACGGATCCAGCTTTGGCGCCAGGGGGTGTCACATATTCGTGGTCGAGTCACAAGAAGTTATAAATTAATTTTGATAATCATTTTATTACATAGTATAAAATGAAGTCGCTTAAAATGTATGTGCGCTTAGATCTTTTAAACTACGCAAAGGTATATATGATATCAAATATTCAATTCAGGCAGCGGGCAGCGGGCAGCTGGCAAGCGGGTGGTGTGGATTTTAAAATGATTGGGTAATGGCGTTGTGTTTCTTTAGCCACAGCGACGTGTGGCCGGGCCTGGTAGTAATAGATATATCAATTTAATTAAATATTGAAAGTACTTAAATAAAATCTACATTGTGACGAAAAATATTTAAAAACATTATGTTTAACAATTTTAATTAGTGGTCCACCTAGGTCCTGGATTCAGCCCGGGGGGGTCATGAGTCATGACCCCCCCCTGGATAAGCCCTTGCTCTGATCTTTTCAGAACAAACACCTACAGATCAGCCTGCTTTGAATCGTGTTACTAGGGTAACAGTCATGTTACCTGATCTAATAACTGAAAGCATGTCCGAAACAAAAAAAATAATTACCATTAATGACAAGGCCCAGTAAAAAAAAAGGCTAAGGGAAATAATTTTCCTCGGGGCCTGTGTCATCCTTGGGGATACTGAGTTGAGAGTCTTTTCGTGGAAAGGAAGAAGTAAACAGAAAGGCTAGCAAATTATTCCATAGCCGAACAAACATAAGAACGAGTCGTAGATGCGATCCGTTTTTCAGTGACAAATGTCATGCATGTAAAAATGTTAGGCTCGTGTTTGGCAGGTTTCCTGACTGTGCACCGATGTTGAAGTGATCAATCCCTCAGAGCATCTTAAAATGGTATTCAGTAGAACAAGAATATCATTTCCACCTGACGTCTGTACTCCAACGATTGCAATTGTCATAGGTCACCCCAAGTGGTTCGCTACGTTTGGTGACTTAGTTGGGTTATGGGGTGAGGTTTGTTCAGGCCTCACCAACTGAATGGCGGACCAGATTAGGAGAGGCCGATCGAGGCCTTGTCATCGCCTTGCACCGCAGCAGGAGGGATGGATTTATACATCCATCACTGCTAGACACACCGACCTACAGATTCCTAGTCACCTCTCATACCCTTTTCCTTTCCAGAACTTCCGACCCAACCTTTGCTTTAAAAGACCCTCCACACATCATTCCCAAAGATGACAAAGGCCCTGAGGGGAATTATTTTTCTCAGGGCCTCGCTAATGTAAAAC
Organism: Limnephilus lunatus; assembly: GCA_917563855.2. Classification (NCBI taxonomy): domain Eukaryota; kingdom Metazoa; phylum Arthropoda; class Insecta; order Trichoptera; family Limnephilidae; genus Limnephilus; species Limnephilus lunatus. The sequence continues at coordinate 78,636,796 of OU830597.1, read as the reverse complement.
AAAATGTTTTGTTAAGAATTGGGAATCTATCTAACGGACTCAATTTCTGAAACAAATAATTGAGCACCTTATACTGGCAACCAAGACCTTAACAGTAGCAAACAGCACCAAGTGAGGGGGTAGGGGAGGGGGCGGTTATAGCTCACAGCACATACCTAGCTTATACCTTATTCCTTCCACATACCACAAACCATATTATGAAGATGAATTCTTGAACGCCAGCCAAGTCCAACTCAGACGGGTACCTGAGTAAAACACTTATTGGATACTTTTATCTCCGATATTCGGCTGTCACGGAATCATAATGCTATCACTCACACTAATGGATCACTTTGTACACATAACTAACTACCTACTTATTTTTTTAAAGATAATATCTCTCATGTTTAACCCTAAAACCATAACCATACGCTTCGGAGGTGCACGTTTTTAAAATGGATTATTTTTCAGACTTATTTTATTTTTTTGCTGTTTTGTAAATAAAAGTCAATTAGCTGACTATTTTATTTGTTTTTAAGATCCTACAAAAATATATACGCAGACCTCTCAAAATATAGGTAGTAACAACTTCAACTGTTCAATTCTTTTCTTTTTGGGAATTTTATACCTAGGAAACAATATAAACTTTATTTTTTCTAATATATTATCGTGTAAAAGTAACCATAAAAACAGCTAATAAGTATATTTTATAACGAAAACCAAAATCATAATTCATCACTAATAGTTACATACAAGATATGCGCCTCTCGAGGCGCACCAGCTCGTCATATCAGCGAAATCAATGTACGGTCGTCCTGCGAAGGTACTGACATGAAAGCGCTGGGTGAAAGACAGTGATATTAACCGGACGGTTGCTATCGCATTTGGGTCCCACCCTGGCGTCGTGTGTTCAATTCCTCAGCGGGATAAGTCCTCCATCACGACACAAGCAACGTTTTCCACTTCCTGTGGTGGTAGTAGGAGATTTTAAAATATTGTCAGGTTATTCGTACTCCGGGAATGTCTATCTTTCTTTAAAAAAAAATGTCAACCTAGGCGTTTTTGTGGTGTAGGTTACCTTTTTAGGGTTAAAGACACATAGAGAAACTTTAAGCTTATTCTTAGTTGTTATGTTATTTAAAACCCCAGTAAGAGCTGTTTTATTATTGGCAAGGTGTATGGTGCTTTATGAGACGTATGGAAATGGCGATCTTCCTAAAACTTAATGAGACATACGAAGAAGAAAATTATATTTATAAACATTAAAATTTTCTCTGAATTTACAATAGATACCTATATCTTTCAAACCACACACAACTACATACGAATTGAATAGAAATATTCATATTTTACCAGTTGATGGAGGAATGCCATTGAAATAGTGTTTTGATTATTTTATTCCTCGGTCAGATAATAATATAATTCACAGATTTAATTAATTTGAACTATGTAACGCGTCAAGATTGATACTTAATATCTACCTACGCAAACATTCTACATGAAACACATACATTAGCATCCACAACACATTAAACAAATGTGATCCGTAAACATTTAAAATTCGCTGAAGAGACGCATGTAAATGAAATCATTGCATAAGTGAATAAAAAAGCATTGTGGAAAAACAAATATTTATACTGAACGGAAATAGAATGGAGCTTTTGGTAGGAATGTGTGAAACGATCCACGTGTTCATAACATACAAGCAAAACATTCAATTTACTTCTCCAGAAGTGCGGCTTGCGAAATGTATTGGAAGGGAAAAATTCAAAGAACGGAAAGACGCGGCAATTTTCTTTAGTGGATTTACAAGAACCATTCAATTTACACAGAAATTTCCAAAACATCTATCAATTTATTGTTTTTTTGGAGTGGGTTTTACACCTTACGCTACACCAAAAGTTCGGAAAGCACTTTCCTGACTAACCTAACCTAACCTAAATTAATCGTACAATATTACCAATACTAGGGATGTTAATTTAATATTTTCCGCTACGCTATTCCAATAATCAACTTTCCAATAATATTATTTATTTATTGATGCAATATTAAAAAAAATATATATTTAGTAATGTGGGCTAAATATATATTTTTTAATGATGATTTTCTAGATGCTTACTGGTGCTGAGGCCCCCATTTTAAAATTTTAAAAGTTACGATGTAAAATATTTAATTTACATCCTATATTATTCTGTACCCATGTAAATGAAATGAAATTATGGTAAATGAAATGAACTTAAATAAAATATCAAGAAACAAAATAAAGTTTTTAAAATAAATTAGTAAAGGCAGTAATAAAAAAATGAAGCAATATGTTTGTAATTATGAAATACGATTATGAATTATTATAACATTTTTGTAATACCGGTCGCCTTTTTTGTTCTTTAATCCATATCTTAATTCTAGTACCTATGCTTTTACCGTCTAGTAATTCATGGTGTCTTTGTCCAAAGCTTGAGATTATCGAATGAGTTTTTATGTGTTATATACACGCTTGTCTAACCGATCTATTAAGGTATTTTTGTATCTATTGAAATTTGGTTTTCGGTTAAAATTTATGTTGGTTTTCATGTATGTATGTTGAAGTATATCCAGTACGTCAAACATGATAGTAGGTATATATTATATTACCTTTGAGATAGTTTTCTGCGCGATTTCCATATGACCGATAGCTGAATTTGTTGCTCTTCCTCAAACGATGATTCTATGATGATAACATATTCAATTTGGGTATGGGTACCGCCGCCCCGGTGGTGTTTATTGGACAACAATGACAATTTAATGAACACCCATGACTCAAGTGGTTAGCTAAGTTTGTTGACTTACCAGGGGTGCCCAGGTTTATGGAGTGAGGATTGTCTAGGTCTTGGCGGCGGATGTTTTTTTCCCACCTACTGCGTGGGAGGCCGGATCGGGAGAGACTGTTTAAAGGAGTTCTTTTGTCCTCTACAAACAGTCTCCCCCTACCCATCCTATTCATATGATGGGTCGGGGGAGACTGGTTGATTCATACGTTCGTCACTCCTGAACATATTGATCCCAGATTTCAACCCACCCCTCTTACCTTTTTCCTTCCCAGAAATTATTCTCCTTTCTTTCCCCGAAAAACCTCCCGCAACAATTCCAAAGATGACACAGGCCCCAAGGGATTTTTTCCTATCTATGTACCTACATGATTCAATGATTGACAAAATGCAAGATATAATAATGCTATTCCCTCAACCATTATCTGCATGCAGGTTATAGGAAGTTACAGGGAGAGAAAGAGGAGCACAATCCTCCTCCTGCCTCAACTTACACCCAGTTTGTAACGTGGGTGCTCGTCCGCTTCCTAAAACCAACAATGGAGATAGTTCTGTTCCAGACGAAGATACTAACAGAGAAACCTAAATACCAAGGAAAATTCAACTCATCAATCGTCTCCTTAATAAGAGTAGGCATGTACATAATAGGTTTGTCGGTATGCCGTTTGGAAAGGAGGAATGTAGAGGAATGGAGTAGGAGGTATCTACCTCTGGCGCTGGGTAGATCGCGGTGGGCGATGGACGCCGTGAAGCTGACTCGTTCTGCTCAAAATAGCTTTGTCGGTCTGAGCCGAGCAGTCCCGTGGAATGTTACATAGTCACCATAGTCAACAGCTCCGCTAAACTACCAGCATATTGCACGCATGGCTGCTTCTCTCTATTTACATTGACCATTGGCGTCCCTTCTGTCATTCAAGACGCGCCAACACCGCGCGCCCGCACCCGCATCCGCTGCTGCTTTTCCCGCTGACTGTACCCGCGCACAAAGCACACACTGCACAGTCACAGTACCCGCTGAACGGCTGAAGGCTGAACCCAATGCTCACGTTCATAAATGCAGCAGTAAAATTATATCAAATATCTCACTTTAATGTTCTTGGCAATAGTTACAAAGATCGTGAGGCCCTTTGAATTCTTGATGGCATGAACTGTGAATTCATTTAATCAACATTATCTGACTTTTAAACATTCGCATCAAATTAATGATGACTTTAGAATTTTATCACTAGGCTTTATTTAGAGATAGCTGGGTTACCCAGCTTCGCTCAGGACAATAAGATAGTGTTCTGGAATGTTGCACAATGATGTTCCCGATTCCCTATTCCTGAACATTCCACGACATACTCCGCCACTCCTTCCAGAACTTTCTACAGCTCTATGGAACCTTCTAGAACTTTCCGGAAAACTGTTCTAGAAATTTCAAGAGGGCGAAACTTTCAGCCCGTATATCTTCAATAGCCCGCCCTTTAGGTAAAAACGGATACCCTTATTCCCTAGGGGGGATAGAGATCTACCACACCATATAACTCCCTTGATCGTACCGGGACTCGTTTCTGAGTTTTTGCGAGCTGCACTTTGTTTTGGACTTTCTTTTATAATATATGCCATATTCAAATAAATAAAATGTTACTCCTTGCATGTCCTTTCCCGTGCGTTCCCCTCCAGCGTTCCACTTCCACCTTCCCCGCCACCGCTCTCCCGCTCCCCCGTCCCGCCAACCCCCCTGGCACTTCATTTCTTGACTCCTCTCCCGCCCGGCCCGTAGCCGAAACTTTTTTCTAATACTAACAATTTTAAACTCGTGATATCTTTCTAATTAAATATCCGAAATGAAAAATTCAAAAAGTTAAATAAAGGTATTGAAGCTGTCTTGAATATGAAGTAATTTATTTTGATATGTATTAAAACCAATATACAAATAAAGAGCCTTTTCAAGCGGCGACATTTTAATTAAATTTTTAAAATAAAAGAATTATTGTGAATTAAAGCTTATTGTGGCATAACAATAATAGTTAGACATATGCTTTCACGACCATTTTTGTAAATAATGATGTGTTCTACAAAGTCGTGTTACATTATTTTATTCTATCATCAATAGTTTTCGCAGCGCACGCGATGTAAATAATATTTTAGATAATTTTTTTACACCCCGAGTTACATTATTGAAGTTTAAGTAAGGACGCCTATTTTTTTTGAAAATATAATATAGCTTATGTTACCCAAAGATAGTGTAACTTCCCAACAGCGAAAGAATTTTTCAAATCGGTTCAGTAGTTTCGGAGCCTATTCAATGCAAACAAACAAACAAACACATCTTACCTCTTTATATAGTGTAGTAGAAGTAGATCAACATTTAGGAAAGCGAAATAGAAAGAAAAGTTAATAAATCCGCGAGCATATTCAATAAATGCTTCATCGCCGATGTCTGTGTTCAGGTTGAAATTGTTAATTACTGTGGTCCCGAGTTACTTGTTTCTTGGTATATTTTGTCGCAACCACCATCACCAGTTTGTAAGTATAATCAGCAGCCGGTACCAATTATAAAACCGAGTGTCGGGAGGAATGTCTCTATCATAAATACCCACTCCTAATGATGTTACGTTATATTATTTGTTGACATTTCTGCCAGTGAGATTCTGCGGAGTTTATTTGTATTTTTGTAGGAATTCTGTTGGAGATATGCCACGCAAACTGTTTGCTCTCAAATGCTTGTCTGATTAGTGCGACCTGCTCGCACCTGTACTGGACTATTTCCAACTTGGCTTCTTTCTGTTTTCTGCGTCTCTCCTGGGACTTGGGCTAACACCGGGAATTATGACGAGATTCTTTAGTAGTTCTGTACTCGATATTGGGTGACTCACAGAGCACAGGTAAACCGGGTTTGGTCGTGACCAGATAGCTTATTTTAATTTTTTTGATTAGGAACATTTACAGTTTAATATGCAGATAACATACACTAAAAATGTAATAATTAGTATATCACACAATGACTAATCTTCACACGAAAATGATAAATATACACATTATATAATAATGATTTCAAGTTCTTAATAAAAGAGTATTGCCTTAAACTCGTCGAAGCATTTTCGATATGAAACAATGACTTGTCTCTAGTTTTCTTACTTGGGAAAAGAAAAAGAGCTGGTTAGTCGAAATATAAATGTTCCAGAATTTTAACTTAATAAGATCAAATATTATAGAAACGAGTGGGCACACAATAATAGAAGCACACGACGAGATACATCTCCTGGTGGTACCCATAAAAATGCACCAACCCCAGTAACAAAAACACTGTCAGTAGTTACGTGTCAATTACGTGAGAAAATAATAAACAAAGATTTATTTAATATTAAAGACTGAACAATAATAATTTGGTAGGCGGGTATGGGTACCGCCGCCCTGGGAACCATTTATTGGATGACCAACACCTCTGCCACAGGTCACCCCAAGTGGTTCGCTACGTTTGGTGACTTAGCAGTGGTGCCCGGGTTCATGGGGTAATGTTTGTCTGGGCTTGATGGTGGGTGCGTCGGCCCATCTTTTGCGTGGCAGGCCGGATTTGGAGATGCTGGTTGAGGGAGACCCTTTACAACCGGTTTCCTTTGTCCGGGCCGCTCGGTAGTACAGGGGCCCGACCCTCAGACTTTCGACTGAGGGTGGGCTGCCCCATCAACGAGTGCAAAAACCCCGCCGCTGCTGTTGTGCCGGTTCGTGACCGGAGGGGACCCAGCAGTAGCGTTTGGGGCGCATTGGGCGACCTCTTCAGCCGGACTCTCCCAGCCCATCGCCTTGCACCGCAGTGGGTGGGTTGGATTCATACGTCCGTCACTCCTGGACACTCTGATCCCCAGCTTCCAACCCACCCCTCAACTTTCCTTCCCAGACCTTCCTTTCCCCTCGTAACTAAAAAAAAATAAATAAAAAAAAAAACAAAAAAAAATAACACCAATAACATCATAAATAACACAGTAACATCAAGTAACGTTATTACAACGGCGAGAAGCAGGAGTCCCCGGTGCAGGCCAAAACTGTTGGTGAACTTCACCAACATTTGCGGCCTACACAAAAACTTAAACGGAGTCCACCACCACCTTCTCACCCAACGTCCCAACCTTCTCTTCCTTTCCGAAACGCAGATAGCTGAGCCTACAGACGCCTCCTATCTGGATTGCCCGGGTTTCACCCCCATGGGCAAATTCAGACCCAAAGGAGGTGTCTGTCTCTTCAGCCGAGCTGACATCAACTGTGTGCGACTGTTGAATCTGGAGAATTCCAGATTCGACGTAATGTGGGTGCGCGTCAATCTTGCCAGTACGCCAGTACGTAGTAAGATTTTACGCGTGTTTATACCGCTCACCGAACCTTAGCGTATCAGATACGTCCGAACTCTTCAAACATCTAAGCAATACTGTTGATGACCTCTTGCCCCGCTTCCCCACGGCAGAGTTTGTGGTCCTGGGGGACTTCAATGTTCATAACGAACCTTGGTTAAAGTTCTCAGGACCAACGGACTCGGCTGGATGAGAGGCGGAATCCTTTGCCCTCTGCTACGGACTGGAGCAAATGGTTCAGGAGCCTACAGGGTTCCTGATGTCCAGACTCACCACTCCAATCTGTTAGATCTGTTTTTAACCACTGTGCCACACGGTTACAAGATTGAGGTCACAGCGCCTCTAGGATCGTCCGACCACTGCCCGGTGACGACGTCAAACCCCGTAACCTTCAGGCCGCCAAACGAGCGGCTGAAGAGAAAAGTGTGGCATCAGCAGATAGGTTTGGTCTGCGGGCTCATTTCAATGCTTTCCCGTGGTCAGCTGTCTGTTTTCGGACTTCGGATCCCTCAAGATGTGCCCAGGAAATTGGTGAAGTCATCACATCCTCGATGGATGGCTTTATCCGATCCACTGGTAAAGAAACTGGTGTGGGCTCTAAGCCGTGGTTCAGTCGACAATGCTCCGAGGCAGTGCGACGAAAAAACGCGGCTTACCGAGCCTACAACACATCTCGAACGTCTGAAAACAGAATAGTATATAACAAAATGGCAAAGGAATGCAAGAGTATCATTAACAGGTCAAAATTCGAGCACGAAATGCATATCAGCAGAAAGCTGGCTGCCTGCCCGCACGGCAGCAGAGCGTTTTGGCCGCTTGCGGGCTCAATAGGTCGCAATTTGTGCAAACCCAGTTTGCCGCCTTTTACCAGACCTGACGGCTCTTTAGCAAATACCGCCGCTGAAAAGGCTAACTTATTAGGCAAAATTTTCGCGGAAAACTCGACTCTCGATGATCAAGGTGCTACCCGCCGTCGGTTCCTCATTGCAGTTTTCATATGAAACATCTGAGGATCCGGCATCGGGATGTACTCCAAGTCTTATGGTATTGCAGAGGTGCGCTGTAGAAATAGCTCCAATTTTGACGAAGCTTTTCAAAATGTCCCTGAAGTCTGGCTCTGCGCCCTCTGGTTGGAAAAAAGCGATCATTCACCCCATTCCAAAGAAGGGTGACTGCTCCAACCCAGCCAACTACCACCCCATAGCGATCACATCTGTTCTGTCAAAAGTGATGGAACGTGTGATCAATGAAAAACTGCTCACATACCTCGAGAAGAACAAAATTATTAACGACCGTCAAAACGGATTCCGGCGGAACCGCTCGTGCGGTGATCTTCTCGCGTATGTGACGCATGTTTGGGGACGGTGCCTGGAACGTTTTGGTGAGACCCAAACGGTTCAAACGACCAAACTCCCTGCTAACCAGAGTCAGTGAGACTAAGGCATCCCCAATTTGGAAATGTTGTGTGGCTGAATAGTGTCGGGAGCGGAAGTAGAAGGTGGAAGAGGAAAATGGGGGAGTGCCTGGCTTTTGGCCAGATCTGATTTCCAAACACAGCGAAATTCATTTCAAACAAAGTTTCCATTCTGAACAGGGGTCTTTCTCAGAGGAACTGAGAGAATGTATACCATCCCGGAACGTACCATTCTAGATGTATATATCATTTTATGCAAATTAAATAATTTGTAAAATAACACAATTTCATTATAAAAAGTACGTACGTTAATATTAAACATTCTGCACCTCGCTGTATACGTCAGAACTGTGGGTTGATTAAACCGCATCCCAATGGCATAAGCAAAAAATCGCTTCCAATAATGACAACTATTTCGCCTACCAAGATACTTCCAAGAAAATACTTTCAAGATACTTTCAAGATACTTACCAAGAAAATGGGGGAGTGCCTGGCTTTTGGCCAGATCTGATTTCCAAACACAGCGAAATTCATTTCAAACAAAGTTTCCATTCTGAACGGGGGTCTTTCTCAGAGGAACTGCGAGAATGTATACCATCCCGAAACGTGCCATTCTAGATGTATATATCATTTTATGCAAATTAAATAATTTGTAAAATAACACAATTTCATTATAAAAAGTACGTACGTTAATATTAAACATTCTGCACCTCGCTGTATACGTCAGAACTGTGGGTTGATTAAACCGCATCCCAATGGCATAAGCAAAAAGTCGCTTACAATAATGCCAACTATTTCGCCTACCAAGATACTTCAGCGCCACGGAAATGTTCCCGGAGGAACGAGTGCTCTCTATCAGAGCACTTCTCCGCCACCGCAGAGAAATTTTATGGCGCAGACTATGTCAATCGATTAATCGAATAATACCATCATCACTTCCATGGTTTCCTGAATGAAGTCCCCCTAAGACCCTCCGGAGATGGTAAATTTCCTCCGTAAACGGCTATTTGCATACATTTTTGGCATCTTTTCTGTTTTTATTCTGTTTTATATATGTATTCTTATTTTGTCAATTTTTTTTTATTATTTCGAAATATGAAATAAATTGAATTGGACTACCACTGCACGCATTCTTAAATAAATTGTTATTATTATACAGGTTAGATTACATATAATATAGATAATAAACTATTATTATTAAATATCATAAGGGTGTTAGAGGATGAACTTGACGTACTTTATTTAACCTGTGACTCCTGATATTATTTGGAGTAAAAAATGTGACTAAAATTTCGCTCTCTGGTGACTTTTTAAGATTTTTTTTTTCGAAACCGAACCATTTTTTTTTCACAGGTCATCACTGGTCACTGTAACCCTTAGTCGTGTAACCCTCCCGATCCCTCACCCCGACCCTAACTGTCCAATACACCTATTGATTTTTTATGTTTTAAGCTGAAAAAAAACATCAAGAATGTCACCGGAGACCAAAATTTCGTTAACATTTTTTTCTCCAAATAATGCCACAAACCACTGGTTGAAGTAAGCCAAGCTTGTCCTTTTACTAGGTGTTAAGGGACGTATATGATTTACTTACCAGTGATTCCTGACATTATTTTTGTAGTAAAAAATGTTAATGAAATTTTGGTCTCCGGTGACTTTTTCGAGTAGGTACTTTATTTTAAAACAAAAATTCTTTAAATCAAACAATTTTTTTCTCAAAGTTAAACAAAAAAAAAATTCTAACACATTTTTTTTGTTTAACTTAAAGAAGAAAACATTTAATTAATAACAAATCACTTTGTTTAAACCACTTTTTAAATTAACAATATCGACATGTTTCAATAACAATGTTATCTTCTTCAGGATATGTAATATTAACATATCCTGAAGAAGATAACATTGTTATTGAAACATGTCGATATTGTTAATTTAAAAAGTGGTTTAAACAAAGTGATTTGTTATTTATTAAATAATCAATAATGCCACAAAGTTATTTTGCAAAGTTTGAAGAAGTAAGAAAAACATTGTTTGATTTAAAGACAACACATGTCGTCACTAGTAACTCAGCCGATTAACCGCCCAACCTCTTACCCCGCCCTCAACTATCCAACATCTACTATTTTTTTATGTTTTTGTAGAAAACAAAATAAATACATCAAATATTTCTATTACATTTTTTACTCCAAATATTATCACGAATCACTGGTTTGAAGTAAAGTTGAGTTTGTCCTTGTATTTACTTCCTACTTCCTACATCTCCCTCTTTCCAACAGTTCCTTCATTATTCGTATATAATCTCATATGTAATCTCATTAGCTCCCGAGCATCCCAATATATGATGATAATATTGACCTTCCTCGTGCTCGTAAAATAAAAGTTCACCTTGAGGAGACAGAATGCATATCTACCGTTAGTTAAACGGTATTTCATAATACGCAAAATAAGTTGCAGGCGATCCCCTCTGATCTCGGCGCAGCACATCATCGTTTGCTTTGTTTTGTTTATTTTTACAGAATTTGACCTTCCTCGGGCGGGTGACCTTTCAGGAATCTTTCAGCGATTAAATCAGCGCTTAATAGTATGCAATCTCGGGAACAGTACTTGTGTTAGATAACTGATAGATAGCGTGTATATTGAGAAAGGTACACTATACTGTATAAGATTACAAGACTACATGCGGAATGTGAATATTTACTATTTATACTGTGCCGGCATACTAAGTCATGTTTTTGTACATTTTATTTAGCTGTATTTTTTCATTATATGTTATAATTTTTATTTATTTATTATATATACATATATATTACGATACATTACAAAATGATCCTTTGTCTGCCCAGCTGGGAAGGATTCTCGTTTCAGTACACACAAATTGTATATTTAATTCATAATATTCTTAACAAAGGAATGGTTTCGCTCAAGAGATCTCAGGAATGAGCTTCTGTCAAGACAGCTTTTGAAAACATTAATAATTGTATTCTGAACGAGGGGATGGTTTTTTGATGTCCTTGAAAGAATCGCAAATATGTAATTTTTTAAGATCTTTTTGTAGAACCTTAATTATTGCATTAAGGCTGAATGAATGGTTTCTTTCAGGAGATCACAAGTTTGAAATTCTTTCCTGGTCATTTTGGAGAACATTTACAATTGCATAATTAGAATTTACAAATTTATAAACATGAATTCGCAATGAATTTATGACTATTTAATTTAGTAAGGTATTATAATTTTTATGTCTATATTTATTCAAAAACTACTATAATAATATTCTATTTCACAAAGCACTCTTTTTAGGGTGTATAAAAATAATTATATTACAAAAAGCTGCAAGACTTGTAACTTTCTCAACGTTTGAAGGGAGTTCAGTAAACATTTTAAAACCTTTATAATATTTTTTTTTTGTATTCCTTATAAATTTGTCTCAGGAAGCCTAAAATCGTTGCAGCTTCTCGTAGGATAGCCCTATACCATGCTAATAACATTTTATTTTTTAACTTGTAAATAAATACTATGGTATCATATACTAAACATTGTCACACACCATATAGAGTTAGCGTTGCATTGTTTTTTTTATATCCTAGTATATCTGCTAAAGTATAATATATACCCGATGCCTCTGTTCGGAATTATTTCCATTCTTTTCACTTGTGTTTTATTGCTAAAAATTTACAATTAGGTAGTACTCTTAATTCAAGTGGCATGCTACAGTGGTGTTGTAGACCAATTTCCTTGTTTAAAGGTCCAGTTTTGCCTTTATCCTACTTAAGAAGTTAACCTTTTTGCAATTTTTTTAGTTAACATTTCAAAGCCAGTGTTAAGTTTTAAATTGTTTTAGATTAAAATTCCAAAGTTTTTAATTTCTTCTACTTCTTCAATATGTTGACTGTCTATATTTAGCTTTTTACCTGACACCGTGAATTTACGTTTGGTTACATTTTAATTCAGTATTTATATTTAACCATTTACATACTTCACAAAGTACACTACGTATTTTTGACTTAATGCCAATGTTTCGTATTTTATACTTTTTATTGTAGCTATAAAATTGTGGTTATCCATTATAAATAAATGAACCAATACGTTGCCTTAGTTCGTATTTGTCCAACAGACCAGTAGTAAATTTTACGGAAGGAGAATTTTTTTTTCATTATTTCAATGAAACATTATGATAGCTGTTTAAGATAAAGTAAATATATTTCCGTAAATGTAAAGGTCTCATTAGTTTAAATAATTCTTAGTTAAGTTATTAACTATCATTTTTTACACTTTATTTTTAATTTTAAAATGGAGATTGAACAAAAACTAAAATGGTCCATTGGACAAATAAGAACTGAGGCGACGAATATATAAACTCAAATTAATGACTGTTCCTCATTTTATATCAGTAAAACATCTCGTAATTTCGAAATAAAATCAAAGAACATTTAAGGTGTCTTAATAATAATAACTTTTCCGATTTCGCTAACCATATCATTGAAAATAACCATAGTTTTGAAAAAAATACGGGGATAAATATTCTTCATATTTACTTCTTCAAACTTCGCAAATTAATATAATTAATTAAATATAATTCTTCATATTCATGAATAAATTTAATAATAATTGAAAAAATCTTCCGAGAAAAGATACATGCCGCCAACGGGACTTCAACCAGCGTCCTTCTGATTTCCGGTCAAATCCTCTGACCACTGAGCTACGTCGGCTTATCTCCTACCCGCCAAATAATTCAATACATACTAGTGTTTCATTCAACAATTACTGCTTATTACATTTTCCACCTGCAAACAACCAAATTTATTTTTATACGAGAAAGGCATTATAAGTGCTAAATCTCCCACTAGGTGGCGTCGAGACAAATTATGTCTACTTTTTTTGGTGAAATACTTTAACTCGTCAAATATTAAATAAAAATATTATCTTATAGCCCAATCTTAGATATTTTCCCTTTCAATATCCGTTCTGTCTTCCCCACCCACTCTCCCTAATTTATAGCCACGCCCCCACCATGCCTCAATACTTGGTAATAATACATTGTACTAACTCTCTGTTTTGTAATTGTCAAGTCATTCATTATATGTTTTCCCCGGGGAAAGAACGGTCGTTCCCCGAAACCGGTCGACATTAAAAAAAATATAAGTATTTTACTCATTAGAAGAAATTTTTGGCCTGAATGTAAGTATTCTATTATATTTCTTATTATTCACAACGCAAGGATCGATGGACTTTGTTCCAGTTTATGTTATTTTCTGAAGTTGATTCAGAACGCGAATAAACCTTATTTATTTTTACCTGTAGGAACTAAATTGGTGGGGGCAAGAAACGACGCTGAATGGAGTGGAAAATACTTAAACCCCACGTAGACCACGTACTCACACCTCCGTAAAAACGTTGTTTCCAATTTAAAAACATTTTCGTGAAGAAATATTTGCTGTCATGCATGTCTTGTGCGTCACATTTACAGCATTCGCAGGGATTCAAAACTTAAAATCCCGGTAATAACACATTTGGCAGGAACTTCTCAAAGTGCCCCGTGTCTTTTTTTACAAACGGCGAATTGTAAATAGATTTTTTCACTTAGGTACTGCAGTGTATTTTGGGATGTTGCGCACTTTTTCCACCGTCTTAGTTAATTAATTTCAAATTAAAGTTCTCGAATTGCAGCGATGGAAAAGCGCAGCAGTATTTCCCGCCTTTTCATGCAGCCAGAGAGAACAAAGCATGTTGTGGTAGTACCTATTCGTAGCACACAGAAAGTCTATTTCGGGACAGAATGCGGCGCATTCAGGTGCCAGATATATTTAGAAAAACGTCATCGCCAGTGAATTCCAAACCCAGAATAAATGTCTCCTTTTTCTATTCTCTTGACAAGTTAGGAACCGAAATGTTATTGAGCATTATTGAGATATTAAAAGATATAGACTTAAGACTTTATTACTTATTTATTTGAGATACAAAATAGGACATTTATAGAACATGCTTGCAGGTAATATAATTTATAATTTGTCACATAAAAAAATATATTATATAACAGCGACATGTCATTGGTACCAATTATTGTATTAATTCTACAACTTGTAACTACTTTCTAACGTGTAATTATGTACTGTTTGTTTCTGCAAAAAAAAAAAAAAAAATAAGAAATATTAGCATCTCTTCAAATAATGTCCGTGATGTCCGTCTGATGCATCTCGTCAACACGTCTGCAGCATTCACATTTACACATTCACAAAAACAAATGCATACGTACATATACCATTTAATAATATTATTCTTATCAGCAAAATCAAATAATATTGGACATCCGCTGCCAACACTGTTTACATGGAATATGTAAAAATTATATGAAAATGAAATTTTATCACTGAAAAAAACCAAAATTAAAAAACAAAACAAATTTACGAATAAAATATTTAATAAGAAAAGATGAAAAGAACGTGTTCTTCCCTTCAAAATTCCGACGAATTTTGTCAGTAGGTAAAAATTCTTCCGCTTTGCAATAAAATGCAAATAAATTAAATATTTGTGAACGTATCCGAAAAACAAAAACTGTTTTCATAGGCTATAGAAGGAGGTAGCGCAACACGGCCGGTAGGTGATACGCTCTCAAATTCTATTATTATAAATAAACATATAATTTTTTTTAATGCGAATTTAAAAAGGTTTTAAAAATGACTCACCTTTTGTTTTTTCTAACTAAATGTACTGACAACAAAAAATACATTTTATTAGGCAAACGAATTATAAACGTTACTATCACCTCACTTTTTGTCGTTTTATATAAAAATAATATTAAAAAATTCACAAAGTTTCTAATTTTTTTTTTCTAATTATGTAGGGGAAATGGAAAAGGCGATTTTTTGCATGGAATGTGTTGTAAGCGACATCGCCAATAACCTAGATAAAGTTAGAAGGGCCAGAAAAATTCCTACAAGTTCCTAGAGCAGTCGCACGGAGCAGCTCCGTGGAAGCGCCCGCTGACCGTCAGTGGAAAAGGCTGAAAGTGCCACCCGCCATTATGAATGTGCCTTTCATAAAATTGAACTACCAGCCTGAACTTCCAGCCTTTTAACTAACAAGGTATGGCACTTACAGCGTTTCCCAAAAAAGATATGATAGCATTTTCAGCTTTTCACATGCAAAATCAGTACAATAAAAAAAAAACACCTCTTGAAAAACAAATAAAAACATATTTTGTATTTTTAATGATTTTTGTAGATCTTTAAAGAATACAATATAATTAAGTTTTATGAAGTTTTTATTGAATACTGAAAATTTTACTTTGTGGCACTTTCAAACTTTTCCACTGACTGATTACACAATAGGCCACTTGCATCCCATTTTTGTAAAAAAATTCCTGTTTAGGCAAATATTCTAAGTCATTTTTTTTTTTTAAATCCTATTTTTGAAACCCTGGCGATTTTTTTAAAATTTCAATTCGAAAAATCAGACCATTTTTTATAAACCGAAAAGACGGGACATAATTTTATGGGTGCGAAAAAGCGATAATTACATAACCAAAAATCATTTTAAAAAGAACGTTTTCCAAACGAATAGCAATAAATTGTACGGGGTTCTCTTCGTAACATCTGTAAAAACACCGCCATCTTTACCAAAGAATCGAACCAACAATAAATCAATAAATCTAGTGAACGTTACACGCAAATTCAAAAATTCGCCGGAAATCAAAGTGTTGCCGTATAAAAAAAAATCAGTGTGGAATTTTACAAAATTAAGGGATCATAATCGGAGACGCGAAATTTTCATGTAGTGACGTCACGAGCTCAAATAATGGATTTATTTATTTTAAAATAAAAAACTATACATTTCTAAAA
Organism: Limnephilus lunatus; assembly: GCA_917563855.2. Classification (NCBI taxonomy): domain Eukaryota; kingdom Metazoa; phylum Arthropoda; class Insecta; order Trichoptera; family Limnephilidae; genus Limnephilus; species Limnephilus lunatus. Next base: position 78,620,436 of record OU830597.1, on the reverse strand, counting down.
AATTTTACTAACATTTTAATCTTGGTAAAAAAATCTATCCACACTATTTTTTCCAAGTCGTTATGAAATCCATGCAAGTGGCCTATTGCTGTCGGAAACTTTGGATTCATATAGGTGTACATTTTCATTATTTTCTGGTTAAGTTTTAGAGTTGAATATAAAGCGTGATGTTTTCTCTTTTTGAATACCGTTTAGGTCATACTTCTCACTATGATAGTAAGGGAGAGGAGACGCAACGATTTCTATGCGACCTATGCGAACTGGGACAAATATGATGCACTGTGATAACGGGTTAGGTCATAGACAAATATGATGCACTGTGATAACGGGTTAGGTCATAGACACCTTTACATTCACTTAAGAACGGCTATGGTTAGGTAAATTAAAATTATGACTGTTTTTCAGGTACAAAAATCATGTCGATACCTCTTGAAACAAACTATATCATTTTAAGAAATATTTATGGTAGTGTGATTTTTTGCAAGAAAAGATCTTTTTTAATATTCCAGCGATTGGTACCGTGGAAAATTTTCAATAATGTGAATGAATGCAACATGAAATGTCAGCCGAAAACGAAAAATCACGTACATTTTTTTCAATGATATACAAATTTAAATACAAAATTTTCCATCTATCCCGACATCTATCTTAATTCTAATTCCTGTGCGAATTGATATAACCTCCCACACCGAACCACGAGTAGAAATGCATGTTATGCCACTTATAATGCATATTTGACCATACATATATATTTATTGAATACAGTCTCACCTTCATGATGACTTTGGCAAGTGCTAAGGAATACGTTGCACAAGAGCAAGTACAGCGTCATGCTACAGACTTTAATTCATTTCAAGTTTAAATGTGGAAATTTATACACTCGCCCGCTTTTGACTGGTGTATTTGAAATAACCAACATCTTTATTAATTATTTAGTTACAAGCGCGTACCTGTTAAAAATCGCGGGCAATAAAATATTGTATTATTGGTAGGCACATAGGTACCATGCGATTGTATGAATTCTTCAAACAACCAATTTTGAAAATGACATAAATTTGACAAACTATCTCATACACGCACGTACAGACAACCGAAATTTGAAAATCGAACATATTGTCAAGAGAAACGGCTGCATGTCCTATTTCTAAACTTAAATTTGGATTAGACTTAACCAAACTGAATAATATATTTTTTAATCAAAATTTATAGTAGATATCTAGTAGGATATGTGGTACTTTATTTATTTATGATTTAAATGATTAAATTTAGGCCATTAAAGGATTTAATTTTTTAGTGAATTTAGAAGTAACTTTTTCATTTTTTGTTAGTGGTGATTATTTAAAAAATATATATAATAAGGTTTAATTCCTTTCTATTGATCAAAAATAAAACACTTGTGTTGCAAAGTTCAACAAAGAAACGACATTTATGTTTTATTATATAAGATTTTTCTTTGAATGGTTTCTTCTGACTAAAATTGATATTTCACAATAAAATAATAGAACAATACAACAAGTGATAATTGATAATTACGTTCTAACTGACACATAAGATTTAAATTTTAAAGGGAATATATTTCCTTTACATATATTTTGTTCAAATGTAAATTTTTCTGTGTAAATATTATAAAAAATGAGTAATAATAAATAAAAAATACAAATTGTTAAGAAAATCATTTTGATGACCTTAAATTTAAAACTAAAAACGACCGAAGTACGTTGGCCTAAAAAACGCTGTTTTAACAATCATTTATTTATTATTATGTATTTTTCCTAAAATTTACGTAGTATCTTATATAAAATTATTTTTTTAACAGTACGACCATTGACAAAAACAAAAAATGACAAAGTTACCTTTAAAATAATTAAAAATTGAATCCTTTAATGGCCTATATTTTATTATTTAAAACATAAACAAATAAAGTAGCACAAAACCGTACTCGGATTTGCTACAGATTTTCATTAATAAAAATAAATTTCCAGCTTTGTTAAGTATTTTGGACTTAAATCCAAATTTTGAGTTTTGTACGAAGAAGGCCGTGCAGCCGTTCATCTCATCTCTTTCCTTATTATTTGACTGCCTCTGCTGTAGTGGGGTAAGGCTCTTTACTCGCAATCTGAAGGTAGCAGGATCGAATCCTGGCGTGCGCTATTAAATTTTATTTGTTTTTATTTCATAATTTATTTATTAAAAATAATATATACATAGCATATTTGAGTGGAAGATACTCTCATTACCGCCCTGATGTAAGACCACCATTCAGAATTGAAACGTTGCTTGAAATGGCTTTACCAATGTTTGGTGACCAGATCTGAATAGCCAGGTACTTCCCCACCTTTATTTTTCATCTCCCCACAACCTTCAGCATCACAACTAACCCCAATTGGGAATGCCATATTCTCACTGGATTCAGACGGTAGCCGCTGGAACTCTTGTATGGTATTCACAAAAAAAAATCTTCGATATTTTCTCGGGATTGAATATATTCGATATTTGATTCCATTATTTTGTTCGATTAAATAATGATTCTTCATTACCCATTCATGAACGGCTTGTTTCACAGAATTTTAGCAATCAAACAATTTTTTTTTAAATTCAAGCTCTGTAAAAGTTCTGTTATTATTTCAATATGGGCCGGTTTTTTAATAGTACTTGGATAAGGTTCCATGTTAGCTCAACGAACTGGCATTTCAACGCCACTTTAAAATGTCATTAAAAATGATGAAAAAAAAATTTGCCAATAGCCTATTTAGTTTTTTTTTATAAACTTTTAAAAAAAGAGATGAAGTTCCAATTCATTGAGTTGTCCGGTCACCCTTTGATAGTAAGAGAACTTGAATAGGACTTTCACAAAACACGAATATTAAAATTATTTAAAAAATCGAAATCGAAAATCTGAAACAGAAAAATCAGAAAATGATACGGTCACATCTGGGACTCGAACTAATATTGTCTTCATTAATTTAACATTAAAATTTGAGATTTTCCTCATTAAGTTAAAAATTAAAATTACCACAGCAAAGAGTTATGTGTGGAGCCGATGAGTTCTTCGGCGCCTTACGCTCCTGAGAGATTTTGTACTTGAAATTAAATTGGGCACGGCAGGGAATGTTTCACTGTAAATAATGCATGTATTCTAATATACTGCAGTCACCTCGAGTGCCTCGAGATTATTATTAATGACTACTTTCACAGCAATTTCTTCATTTTCCACTTCATTTCCATTAAAAACAAAGTAAATATAATATTTATTTATTTATACTGGGTTTTACAGATGTTTACACATCCAGTTATAAAACTCAGTTATTACACAATTATAAAAATCTACAATTACATATAATTAAATACAAATAAATACAATTAGAAAAACAAAAAACATCACAAATAAAAATACAGAATTATATACAAGGTCACTCAATTAACACATTACAAAGAGTGATAAAAAGACATATGAAATACGCGAGCATAGAGAGACAATTCACACAATATATTTTTTTAAATTCGCAGAATGGTGTACCATAAACAAACTTACACTTAATATTAAGAAATGTCAAATCATGAGTTTTTACAGAATAAAAAACCCTATCAAATACAATTATTCACTGTACAACCATAGTTTATTGTCAGTACCTGAAATAAGAGACCTCGGTATAACTTTTGATACAAAACTATTATTTACTAACCACATTAATATCATTACTAGTAAGGCAATGAAAATGTTGGGCTTCATTAAAAGAATATCGAAAGATTTTGAAAACATATTTACATTTAAAATACTTTATTTAACTCTAGTTAGAAGTCATTTAGAATATAATTCTCCCATATGGAACCCCTTCTACAAAACTCATGCAATTTCCATTGAAAGAATCCAACACAAATTTCTCAGATCAACAAATTTTAAATTAGGAATTCCTGTGGATGAAATTAACTATGATTCTCTTTTACAAAAAATGCGACTGTTATCGTTAAAAGATAGAAGAAAACTTAATGATCTAATTTACTTATTTAAAATAAACAATAACTGGTTTGACTCCCCTGAACTAGTTTCGTTAAGAAACTATCATGTACCTAGTAGAACAACTCGACTCAAAACACCTTATTATTGCAACAATACTCTCAGTAATGCAGAACAAAATTCAATAATACATCGTTTACATACTTTAGGTAATGAATTTGCTCATACCGATCATGCCGAAAGTCTGTCATCATACAAAAGATGCATTAAATAAAATTTGTCTGCTAGTACTACCACATAATCATAAAATAATCATGTAACCATAATATGTCCTACCAGTTACGCACTCTAATATCTATGGATTAGATACGTATCATAAGTACTTTAAAACTCTTTTATGTTTTTTAAATTATATATTATCTAAATTTTTTTGCTCCTAAGAGCATTTCTTACTCTTTACTTTTTTATATTTATAACTTTTGAGCTTTCTATTATTCTTAAAGATATCTTGTAGTCTATACATTTTACTTTTTACTATATTATTTCCTGCATTTAAACATTTTATTTAACTTGAGTGTGTACTTGAGTGGCATATCTCGTTGCGAACTCATTAGCAGAAGGGCCGGTTGGTGCGGGCACTTGAGTTGTTGCATATCTAGTTGCAAACTCTCCGGTTGACGGGCCGTCTGACGTGTGTACTTGAGTGGCATATCTCGTTGCGAACTCGTTAGTAAACGGGCCGGTTGGTGCCTGGACTTGAATTACTGCCTGACCGAGGTTGGCTCGCAGGGTCGGGCTGGTTGGTGCTGGCTCCTCGGCAGGTTGGCTGACTGCTTGGCGTGTCGCAGCGTTCAAGGCTGCGAGCAGATTGGCTGTCTGCTTGGCGTGACGTCTGTCCCGAATGCGCATCTCTCGGCGCAGTAATCGCAGGGAGTCTTCAGTTGATTCAGAAGTTGTTTCGCTGCTTTTACTGTTGGATTCGTGGAGGCTCTCGGAGACAGATTCTGGAGCTGGTCGGTCAAGCGTGATGAGATCAGAGTTCCTGGCTGGGCTCGCACTAGATAGATCGTGGACCTGGCGGGGTCCTCTAGATGGCGTCTCATCGGTGTCTACGGTGTGTGGGCCCGGGGTCCGTAGGGGCGCCACTGGCATATTTCGGCTTGTCCCCGGGGCGTCAGGTTTAGATTTAGACAGCGATGTATCAGAAGATGTCGGGGTCTTACGGCCACTGCGAAGAGACGGCATTTCCACTGGGTAAGACTGAAGGCGTGTTATGTGTAGATCCGGCTCGAAGGACCAAATGTACTAGACGTTTTGTACATAAATTGCAAAAATAGGGAGCTGGACACAACTTGGCACGCCAATGTCCTTAACTTCTGGATTTAATGATTCTAAGTTAAATTAGCAAAAACTGACTCTATAACTGTTGTAAAAACACTTAAAAGACTTGCAGACTTTTGGAGACTTTTGGAGACTGTTGGGGTCAGGATAATGGGATACTGAGAGAAAGGTAGAACAGAATTTAAACTGATTAAAAAACACTTTTGAAGTAGGTTAGAACTTGGAGACTTCAGTTTCTTGGAGACTTGTGACTTCTTGGCTGGTAGTGTTTGAACTGCTTTCCTACCGGTTTGCCGTTTGTTTTATAGGGCAAATCCGGGTTGGACTTTTGGAACACAGAACCTCCCTGTTTCTGAAGGGTGCTTGCGTTTACGTATTTTTCCCAATCGCTATGATTTTCGAGCAGATGTGTTAAAAAATCTGTGTGATAACCTTTGCCAAGACAGTCCTGTTCCAATAAACCGAAGTCTCACATAATTTTTATTGTTTCAACAAGAAAAGGTACAAGTTTACAAATGTGATACAAGATACAATATCTAGAAGTAAATATTTTCTTAAAGTGCAATAATCACTGGTAGACGACAGTTTTTTGAGGTGTTATTGTAGTATATACCTATTTTTAGGTGATGATATATATTTCTTGATTCAAATTATTCCCGATTTCCCGAAATTTAGCTCCGAGTTTTTCGGAATGTAAATTGGCTGTCGTAAATATTTACGATTCAAACATTTCCTTTGTTCAGCATTGACCAATGGCGCCGCGTCTGGTAGCAGGGTGGGGATAACGTAAATACTCAATCATTTCCTTGATTTTGATCATTGCTGTCTGGGGTCCCTGGTGGAAGTATTACGTGGTTATTCAGATGTGTTTTCGAGTCCAATGATGCTGCAGCATGTATTTATTATCAATTGCGTTTATGTTTTCAATTGATAAGTTAATTGTAGAATGTAATAGCATTGTAGACATCATTCCAAATGCACAGTGTTTCGTTGGCCAATGAGAGCACTCCCTTTGTTTCGTAGGTTATTGGAAGGGGTAACGCGCAGCGGCACGGTATTATGTGGAAGCGTAAATTCCATTCTTGAATTCTCAGGGTTGTCATACGCTTTCGTCGACACGTTCGATACACTCCCCCCAGTGCAGTCTCGACTGTGCTCAGCTACTTCGTCGGGCGTGTCCTTTTCCGATGTCTGAGTTCTGAATCGGGTGTCTTCGCAACTGGTACAGTTTCGTTAGTTGTTGGTGTGGCAGGCAGGATGACGGCGATTTTGACTGCTGGCCTTACGTATATCCCAGTACTGGTTTGGATCCGAGCAGTTCTGACTTGTCCATCAGCTGCAGGTGTTGCTTCGAGGATACGGCCACGTGGCCAACTGTTTCGAGGCAGTGCTGGGTCCATGATGATCACTAGGTCATCCTTCTTAATTGGTGTAGTTGGATGGTGCCATTTTTGTCGGGCAGCCATGGTAGGTAGGTATTCGCGCAGCCATCGCCTCCAGAAGGTGTCTGCAAGTTGTTGTCCGATGCGCCACTGGCGGCGTAGGCATACTTCCTCTTCTTTTTTGTCGTAGAAGGATAATTGGGGGCGCTTCCCGGCCGATCCCAGCAAAAAGTGGTTGGGTGTTAGAGGTTCTTCATCACGCGGGTCGACTGAAATATGGGTGAGTGGTCGGTTATTTACCACAAACTCGGCTTCTGCAAGTGCTGTGCGTAGAGTTTCTTCTTTTGGTGCTCTTTCTTTGAGTGTTGCGCTTAGGGCTTTCTTTACTGATCGTACTAGTTTCTCCCAAGCTCCCCCCATGTGGGGACTCAGCGGTGGTATAAAGTGCCACTCGATGCCCTGGGTAGCTATTGCGTCAATCATTCTGGCGTCTTGACTTATTGACAGCAGGGCGTCCCTCATCTCGGTGTCAGCTCCGTGAAAATTTGTTCCGTTATCCGAGTACATGGCTGTGGGTTGACCTCTGCGGGCGGTCATTCTTTGAAGGGCCATGATGGCCGAGTCGGCAGTCAGTGAAGCGGCTAGTTCTAGGTGAATGGCGCGCGTTGAGAGGCAGGTGAAGATGGCTCCGTATCGTTTTTCTCGATGCCTACCGACCGTGATAGCCATAGGGCCGAAATAGTCAAGCCCGCAGTGTGTGAATGGACGGACGTGATGCATCAGGCGGGGTGGTGGTAATGCGCCCATCAGAGGTGGAGTCGGTTTGCTGCGTCGTATGAAGCAAGTGGGGCAGACGTGCGTTATTTTCCTGATTGTTGTGCGTATCCGTATTATGAAGAAATGATTGCGTATTTCTGCAATTGTTTTCTCAGTACTAGGATGATCCGCCTTTTTGTGGTAGTGACTGATTAGGAGCCGAGTGTAGGGTTCGTCGCCGTCCAGTATTATGGGGGTTCGGGCCACACTCTTTGTTCTTTCCAAGGCTCGTAGTCGGGTCCCCATTCGTAGAAGGTCGTCTGGTCCAAAGAAGGGGTTCAGCGAGTTGAGGCGACTGCCAGTAGGTAGTTTTTGACCTTGTCGGATGGTGTGTAGATCAGTTGTGAAAGCGTTTTCCTGGGACCTTTTGATCCATTTTTGTTCTGCTGCTTTTATCTCCTCGGCTAGTAGTGGGCCTTCTACTGGTTTGTTGGGCCCCATCTTGCATCGTCTGATAAAACGGAGGATCCAAGCTGTGGAGCGGATTAGCCGGTGCCATGAGGAGAACCGCTCTACTAATGGGAGTGCTTCGCCCTTGGTGGACACAAGGCCAACGTAGTGAGGTTTGACTTCTAGTGTTAGGTCGTCAGGCCTGTGGGCGGGTGCCCGTTCTTTCGGCCATGCACCCTCCGGGGAAGTGAGAAAGGCTGGGCCGGTAAACCACCTTCCTTCTGGTGTTAGGTCTGGCACCTCTAAGTCTCGTGTTCCTATATCAGCTGGATTGAGTTTTGTGGGTACCCATTTCCAGTCGGGTATGTTGGTTAGTTCGTCTATTTCGCCCAATCGGTTCGCCACAAAGGTTGAGTAGGCGCGTGGGTCGGTGCGTAACCAGCATAGTACAGTTGTGGAGTCTGTCCAGAAGCAGGTGCGGGATATCAGGGCTTTGCTTTCCTTTTGGATCGTCTGGGCTAGTCTCGCTGCTATGAGGGCGGCTTGAAGCTCGAGGCGTGGAATGGAGAGAGGCTTTAGTGGTGCTACCTTGCATTTACTTGCAAGGAATGTTACTCGTAAGGATCCATTTATTTCTTCGGTGAAGTAGGCCACGGCACAGCAAGCTTGCTCCGATGCGTCGCAGAAGAGGTGTAGAGTTACGTTGTTCTGTTTGTTTGAGAGGCAACGTCTCGGGATTGAGATGCTGTTTGTGTGCAGCAGGCTCAGCCAGTCTGTCCATCTCTGGGCGTGTTCGGGGGTAATGGGTTCGTCCCAGCCGACGCTTGAGCGCCACACTGCTTGCAGTAGCATCTTAGATCTGATGGTAAGGCAGGCAACGAAGCCGATTGGGTTAAAGATCTTCATTACTATGGATAATAGTTGCCGCTTGGTAGGTTGTGTGGCCGTGTCGGGTGAGATTGCCTCGCGAAATGAGTACAGGAAGCGGTCTGTGGTGGGGTCCCAGATCAAACCAAGCACTCGTTCTGTCTCTGGACCTCCACTGCTAATCTGTATCGCGGAGCTGGCACGGTCTTCTATGGGTACGCCAGCTAGGGCCACCGGGCTATTAGACGCCCAATTTGTCAAGTGGAACCCTCCTTTCGCGAGGAGGGCACTTACGCTTTGGGCGAGTGTAGCAGCTTCATTGGGTGTGTCTGTTGCATCTAGGTAGTCGTCCATGTAGAACTTGGTGCGTACGGCTTTTGCGGCGGCCGGGTACTCGTGCTCGTATGTTTCGGCCACTTTATTTCGGACGAATTGGGCACTGCTTGGGGAGCAGGTGGCTCCGAACATCATTGATGTCATTTGATAGGTGTCTGGTTCATGATGGGGTGATGTCCTCCACAGGAAAAGCTGGGACGGCTGGTCTTCTCGCCTTATTTTTATTTGCAGGAACATTTCTTTGATGTCTGCAGCAATGGCGATGTTTCCTTCCCGGAAGCGTATTATATTCCCCAGGAGGGAGGACAGCAGGTCAGGACCAGTAAGCAGCTGATCATTGAGGGAGGTTCCTCGGCATCGGCTTGCAGCATCGAATACCACTCTGATTTTTCCTGGCTTATTTGGGTTGATTACTGCGAAGTGAGGCAGGTACCATTTGCGAGGTGTGGTGGTGGAAGCTTCATGGCCTGATAGCTTCTTGGCATAGCCTTTGTTGAGAAGTTGACTTATTTTGTCATTGTAGGCCACTGCTAGATTTTTGTCTTTTGCTAGCTTTTTCTCTAGAGACAGAAGTCGCTTCAGCGCACACTGCCGATTGTCAGGTAGCGAGGCTTCTGGATTGCGCCATAGTAGACCAGTTTCCCACTTCCCTGTAGGAAGAGGACGGGTAGTTGCATTCATAAGTGCAATGGCCTGTTGTTCGCTTGCATTGACTCTGGTGGCTGATGTTACTCCGAGCGAGTCGATGGCGAAGTTGGTTTTTACTAGCTCCCTCAATTGTATGTCTGCGGCCGTTTCTGGTTGTAGTGCCAAAGTGGTAGTCGTGTTATTATCTCTGGGGTTGACTCCCCCATGAGCGATCCATCCTAGTGCGGTGCGTGATGCTATTCGCGTAGTATCATTGCATTCACGAACTTCCCTTGACACAATTAGGTGAGCGTTGTCTTGGCCTATTAGCAGCTTCGGGACGACAGACCTTCCTTGGAACTGTTGCTCCGGCAGGTTGAGGTTGCTTATTGTGCTGGCAGAGATGTGGTATGTATTACTGTTGCCCGCACCTCGTATTCTTAGTCTCACTCGTTGGGAGAGATTGTCAGAAGTGCACATTCCTTTGGCACCGTGGATTCGCAGTCCGTGAACTGGGCCGTTTGCTCCGACTTGTATTGCGGTGTCAGTGTCAACAAGTGTTACTGTGGATCCTTCGTCCAGGAGAGCAAACACTGACACTTCTTCTTTGTTGGGAGCGCTTAATATTACTGGCGCAATTTTTAACAGTACTCTCTGTCCGGAGTCCTGGCGTCACAAGTTGACATTTTCCACGGTGTTTTTTCGTACGAACTCGGGATTATGTAGCAGGGGGTGGTGTGGGGATCGGCAATCCCCTACTTTGCACCATTGGTTTATTTTGCAGCTTCGTGAGTGGTGTTTTTCTAAGCACTTGCGGCATAACCTTCCCATGCGTACAGTTTCCCATCGAAGTTCAACATCTTGGGCTGCGAATTCTTTGCATTCGCGGGTTTTATGATCGCCGCCACATTGGGCGCAGCTTTCGTCGGCTGTTTTTCTTTTTCGGCTTGGTCCAGGGTAAGTATGTGCCTCATTCATTTTGCGTTTCATCGGGGCGATCTTTTCTTTTGAGCCGTCCCCGATTTCTTCTTGATGTCCGGCATGTATTTGCTCATGGCTCGGTAGAAGTCGCATGCGATCACTATCTTCTTCCTCCTGGTACCCGGCATGTATTTGTTCACGGCGTGGTCGGGATCGTATGTGGTCCACCATCCCGCTGTTTGGAATTGCGTTTGATACCTCTTTCAGAAAGGCAGCGAGCTGGGTTATGGTGGCCGGGGCATGTTGTTTGCGGATCTCGATTAGCCATGCCAGCCGCAGGGAACTCGGCATTTTGTCAGTGACGTCGTTCAGTAATGCAGGATTGGTGAGATAACCTTCGGTTTTCAAGATCCGGAGGGATGCCACCAGGTTTTGCACCGTCCCGGAGAAATCTGCCAGGTCCTCGAGTGATACCTCGGTCGTGAGGTAAGGTAGCTTTTTAACCTTGTGCATAAATTTTGCTATGGAGTTAGCGCTGCCGTATCGCTGCTCGAGGACGCTGATGATCTCTGGAACTTGCGCAGGATCCATTAGTAGGGGACCCACGGTATCTCGCGCCTTGCCTTTGAGGGCACGCTGCAGCCGGATGAGATTTTCGCTCGGAGTCAATTGGCAGGTGGCGGTGGATTGAGCGTACTGTGCCTTCCAGGTAGGCCACTCGAGGGGGTCTCCGGAGAAGGTAGGCAAATCTTTTGCTGTGGATTGCCTGGCGATTAGGGCTGCCATTCTTGAGTCATCTTCTAATGTGCGAGGGCTATCTTGCGTTCTGGAGGAGCGGAGCGCCTCTGCCATCACAGAGGCGATCTGGGCCAGTGGGTCGTTGCCGTGCTGCAACCATTCTCGGGTGTGCCGTGCTGTCTCGTTGGCTGTATGCGGTGGTGTAAACAATGGGGAATCCTGGCCGGAGGAGGCTGGCTGTTGCTGGTACCCCGTTGTATTGTAAAGTGGGCGCTCGGGTCCGAGATGGCTGTATTCGGTCGTAGGGATGTTTTTTGCAGGGCCCGTCAGTAGTGTGTAGCCTTGGGTGGCGGCATATCCAGTTGGATCGGTTACTGTAAATTCATTGGTAGGCTGACCGACTTGTGTGTGCATTTGAGTAGTTGCATATCTCGTTGCAAACTCTCCGGCTGGCCTTTTTACTTGAGTGGCATATCTCGTTGCGAACTCATTAGTAGAAGGGCCGGTCGGTGCGTGCACTTGAGTTGTTGCATATCTCGTTGCAAACTCTCCGGCTGGCTTGTTTACTTGAGTGGCATATCTCGTTGCGAACTCATTAGCAGAAGGGCCGGTTGGTGCGGGCACTTGAGTTGTTGCATATCTAGTTGCAAACTCTCCGGTTGACGGACCGTCTGACGTGTGTACTTGAGTGGCATATCTCGTTGCGAACTCATTAGCAGAAGGGCCGGTTGGTGCGGGCACTTGAGTTGTTGCATATCTAGTTGCAAACTCTCCGGTTGACGGGCCGTCTGACGTGTGTACTTGAGTGGCATATCTCGTTGCGAACTCGTTAGTAAACGGGCCGGTTGGTGCCTGGACTTGAATTACTGCCTGACCGAGGTTGGCTCGCAGGGTCGGGCTGGTTGGTGCTGGCTCCTCGGCAGGTTGGCTGACTGCTTGGCGTGTCGCAGCGTTCAGGGCTGCGAGCAGATTGGCTGTCTGCTTGGCGTGACGTCTGTCCCGAATGCGCATCTCTCGGCGCAGTAATCGCAGGGAGTCTTCAGTTGATTCAGAAGTTGTTTCGCTGCTTTTACTGTTGGATTCGTGGAGGCTCTCGGAGACAGATTCTGGAGCTGGTCGGTCAAGCGTGATGAGATCAGAGTTCCTGGCTGGGCTCGCACTAGATAGATCGTGGACCTGGCGGGGTCCTCTAGATGGCGTCTCATCGGTGTCTACGGTGTGTGGGCCCGGGGTCCGTAGGGGCGCCACTGGCATATTTCGGCTTGTCCCCGGGGCGTCAGGTTTAGATTTAGACAGCGATGTATCAGAAGATGTCGGGGTCTTACGGCCACTGCGAAGAGACGGCATTTCCACTGGGTAAGACTGAAGGCGTGTTATGTGTAGATCCGGCTCGAAGGACCAAATGTACTAGACGTTTTGTACATAAATTGCAAAAATAGGGAGCTGGACACAACTTGGCACGCCAATGTCCTTAACTTCTGGATTTAATGATTCTAAGTTAAATTAGCAAAAACTGACTCTATAACTGTTGTAAAAACACTTAAAAGACTTGCAGACTTTTGGAGACTTTTGGAGACTGTTGGGGTCAGGATAATGGGATACTGAGAGAAAGGTAGAACAGAATTTAAACTGATTAAAAAACACTTTTGAAGTAGGTTAGAACTTGGAGACTTCAGTTTCTTGGAGACTTGTGACTTCTTGGCTGGTAGTGTTTGAACTGCTTTCCTACCGGTTTGCCGTTTGTTTTATAGGGCAAATCCGGGTTGGACTTTTGGAACACAGAACCTCCCTGTTTCTGAAGGGTGCTTGCGTTTACGTATTTTTCCCAATCGCTATGATTTTCGAGCAGATGTGTTAAAAAATCTGTGTGATAACCTTTGCCAAGACAGTCCTGTTCCAATAAACCGAAGTCTCACATAATTTTTATTGTTTCAACAAGAAAAGGTACAAGTTTACAAATGTGATACAAGATACAATATCTAGAAGTAAATATTTTCTTAAAGTGCAATAATCACTGGTAGACGACAGTTTTTTGAGGTGTTATTGTAGTATATACCTATTTTTAGGTGATGATATATATTTCTTGATTCAAATTATTCCCGATTTCCCGAAATTTAGCTCCGAGTTTTTCGGAATGTAAATTGGCTGTCGTAAATATTTACGATTCAAACATTTCCTTTGTTCAGCATTGACCAATGGCGCCGCGTCTGGTAGCAGGGTGGGGATAACGTAAATACTCAATCATTTCCTTGATTTTGATCATTGCTGTCTGGGGTCCCTGGTGGAAGTATTACGTGGTTATTCAGATGTGTTTTCGAGTCCAATGATGCTGCAGCATGTATTTATTATCAATTGCGTTTATGTTTTCAATTGATAAGTTAATTGTAGAATGTAATAGCATTGTAGACATCATTCCAAATGCACAGTGTTTCGTTGGCCAATGAGAGCACTCCCTTTGTTTCGTAGGTTATTGGAAGGGGTAACGCGCAGCGGCACGGTATTATGTGGAAGCGTAAATTCCATTCTTGAATTCTCAGGGTTGTCATACGCTTTCGTCGACACGTTCGATACAGTAGCAAAACCTCGTAGCCGACAATAATCATCAGGCTTTAGTTATATATAAAACTTTTTTTTTTTTTTTAAAGAACATATATTTTATTTAGTTATAAAACTTTTACATCTCATATCTTATTTTATTAAACTACCACAATATTATTTACTACCTACTTACTAAAATTTGGACTTCATAACATTGAGACATAATCCACGAAAACCTGCAAGAATTTTAGCTGCTTTAACATTTACAGGGTGTTCATTGAACATTTTAAAACCTTTTTGATAAATTTGTTTTGAGAAGCCTAAAATCGTAGCAGTTTTTCGTAGGATAGCAATGAACTGTAGGTACTATAAATTCTAGCACTATTAAACATATATTCTGGTAAAATTTTATTTTTTAACTTATAAATACAATCGTTGCCAAACACTCAAGATATTGAGATAGTGTTGCATGGTTTTTATCCTAGTATATCTGCTACAGCACAATACAGACCTCATGCCTCTATTCTGAATTATTTCCATTCTTTTAACTTGTTTTTTATGGCTCAGAAGGATTACACTTGTGCAGTAATTCAGGGGGGATGCTACAGTGGTGTTGTAGAACAACTTCCTTGTTTTAATCTCTAATTTTCCCTTTAACTTTATTTATTTAAGGCAACGGTTATGGTTACAGCTCGCAGATGAGTACGCGGCTTTTGTTCGTGTTCGTCTTTATTCGACAAACACTCCTCAAGCATACTCAATAGGTACAGCTGAGTTTCCGCGAGTCGCCCATTACGGAGTAAGCTCAGGTGCACACGAGTAACTTTACGGCAACAGTTGCATCGCAATAGTCGCGTGCATCAAAATCCATAACGGTATCCAGAAGTGCGAACACGAGGCGAAGGGACACCATGAATACTTTTTTTGAATTTTGTATGAATTTAAAAATAGTTGCAAACTCTCGCCGCAAATAAAGTTACTTGTTTGCGCCTGGACTAAGAAACTGCCTCGTCATAATACCCGTAGTAGCCTGAGCCTAAACAGATGCGAAAAAGTATAATATCCAAACCAAACCGGTCAGTGGTTGAATGGGCATCGCGTTTGGGTCCCACCCAGGTGTTCCGTGTTCGATTTCTGGTCTGGCTAAGTCCTTTATCACGACTCAAACAACATTTTAGGCTTACTGTGGTGTGAGTAGGAGATTTTCAAATATTGTCGGGTCATTCGTAACCCGAGAATGTTTGTCTTTCTTTTTAAGGAAAAAAAATTGGAAATAGTCTACAGATGCGAGCAGTCACACTAATTAGAGAAGTGTCAAGTTGAAATCGGAACAGACTCTGTCTAGAGAGGTGGGTAAAAGAAAATTATGTACACAAATGAAAATAAAATAAACGCCCGGGTTGCCGCCGTTGCCGGCACTGAAATTGAAATTGAATTGAAATTGAAGAGCAGGATAATTTAAGTCGATATTTAAAGCACAAACATGTATTTGATTATATAGAGAAGAATTTAATTCTAATATGAGAAACAATTTTACGATTGCTGCTGTAAGTGTATTCTGGTTTCTCTCCAGGGCGTATGGCGGGATTTGTTATGAGGCGCCAATGCCTTTTTCAAGCGCATCTGTTAGAATATTGGCGCCGGTCATTTTCTGGCTAACCTCGATAAGGAGTGTTGACTTATTTCAACACAACTTTTAAGAACTTCCGCCTATAAAAACTGCAGATGCTATTTTAGAGGTGAAGAGATTTTTTTACAACGAACGAAATCTTGTCAATGAAACAGTTTTGCTACATTTTTCCAATGAACATTTACTTCGATTTTATACTAGTTCCACACGGGAGACCCTGAGGAAAAAAATCCCGTCAGGACATGTCATCTTTTGGGATGCTGCGCGGAGGGTCTTTTTAAGAAATGAAAGGAGGTGATTCTGGGAAGAAGAAACATATAAAGGGTGGGTAGGAATCTGGGGTTCGGTGTGTCCAGGAGTGACCGTCGTATGAATCCATCCCTCACATTGCGGTGCAAGATGATTTTCCGAGAGAGTCCTGCTGGAGAGGTGAAAAGGTTTCGCGATCCTGCCCGCCAAGCAGTTGGTGGGCAGAAGCATACGTCTCAATGACCCGGGTAAACCTCACTCCATTAAGTGAAGATTTTTGAGATGCCCTAAAATGTGGTAACATTTAGAGACGCCGCCGGTGATAAGTCTTGCCGCAGCGCTGAAAACGGATTGTAATTTGTTGATTTGATACTTGTGAAGACTTACATATATTCCGTTATAATAATCCAAGCGTGAAACAACATAAGAATTGATTTGAAATTTTAACGGCCGTATTGTCGTTATTTATTTCTAAGGTGTATTAGGCTGTGTTGCGCTGCCTCCTTCTTTAGCCAGCGTTTCGGAGAGCACATCATCATGTATAATAATGATTACACATCTGCCCTGATGATGGACACTGTAATGCTATCCGAAACGTTGAAAACGTTATCCGAAATGAATAACTAAACTAGGAGGTAGCGCAAAACGGCATAAAACCTCAAAAATAAATCGCGATAACATAAGAATTGACTAGTGATTTAGTCGCCTCTGAATGGTGTGATAATTTTTCTGGTGACCACTCAGACAACGGACAACTCAGAATGAAATTAACTCAGAACGTCCTTTGAAAAGTCATTAAAAGTGATTAAAAAAAAGGTTAAATAGGTTACGTTAGGTTAGGGTTATGGGCTATTTTTAAATTATTTTTTCTTTGCTTTTAATTACTCTTCAAAGAGGTGTTTAGTTGACCTGATTCTGAGCTGGCATGGAACCGCATTTTCTAAATGTGGTCGGCGAGTCCGAAAGAATATCGATGTTAGATGTCGAGTTTAGGCAAATATTATTGAAGGTATGGAGAGAACCGTTGATAATTGAGAAATTTCTGAATTTTGCGAACAATTTATATTACCTATTATCAGACAAGCGATAAAGTAGATACTAACGTAATTTTAATAAATAATTCTTTATTCGAAAAGTCTATTTTCATTTGTTGATTGGGAGATTGGGAGATGTTTAGATGAACTACTAGAGTGAAAATATATTATCTACAGAGACAATTAGTGTCGTTTCACTGAACTAGATCCAGTGGACACACTTCAACGGCCAGTTCGTATAATGAACACAATTTGGGAGGCGGGTACGGGTACCGCCACTCCGGGAAAGATTAATTGGATAACCAACACCCCTGCCATAGGTCCTCCCAAGTGGTTCGCTACGTTTGATAACTTAGCAGGGGTGCCCGGGTTCATGATGTGAGATTTGTCTAGGTATAGGTGGCGATTGCGTTTTTCCATCTACTGCATGGCAGGCCTGATCGGGAGAGACTGGTTGAGGAAGTCCTAATCTAGACTTCTCCAGCCGGACAGTGGGAGGGATGAATTCACACGTCCGTCACTCCTAAATACATCGGCCCCACAGATTCGTACCCACCCCTCATACCTTTTCCTTCCCAGAACTTCCTATAAATGGCTATTCTTGTAAGAGTTGCTTTATTTTGAATTCGATAACTATGAATACAACGTATCTTTCGTTTTTTACAAGTTAACTAACATTCGATAGGTAAATTTCTTCTTTTGATAGGCAACGAGACTGAAACAAATATTTGTATTTTTATTTTTATTTTTGACTTTATGAGTAAAAACTCAAATTATAATATTTAATTAAATGAAGACAATATTAGCGAAACTCAATCAAAATCTGAAGACAGAAAAATCAGAAAAAGATATTGGTTCCACTGTTTTAAAAATACTTTATTTTCACAATCCTACAATTATATTAGTGCTTCGATATTTTTCAAATGACCGTATTTGATAACAATTTGGAAAATTGGAGTGGAATTCGCCTTGGAAGAAATGAAATGTTGGACTACAAGCAATATTCTAAATGAGGCTTCATAGAAAAGAGTATCATATCAGTTTACAG
This sequence comes from Limnephilus lunatus, assembly GCA_917563855.2. NCBI lineage: Eukaryota > Metazoa > Arthropoda > Insecta > Trichoptera > Limnephilidae > Limnephilus > Limnephilus lunatus. The sequence goes on along the minus strand of OU830597.1, from coordinate 78,602,564 downwards.
TGAAATAACCAAAAAATACGTGATCTAATGTTCTCACCAGTACCGGATTATCCCTAAGGCAGAATAGGCAACTGCCTAGGGGCCCCGCATCGGCTAGGGGCCCCGCGCCCCAAGAAAAAAAAACTTGCGTCATTGGTTCGACTCACAATAAGTGAGCAACTCCGACACCCATTTTGGAAAAAGTCAGCTTTCAAGATGTTTTAAATATTTTATTTTTTTATTACGAACATTTACAGGTTAATAACATTACATGAATTAAAGAAAACAACAAATAATAATAATAAGGTTTAACCCAATAACTGTTCACATCACGCACAAATAATGAATAAAAAGTCAATAATTAAAACAAATATTTAAACATAGTTTTATTTTACTTCACTTTCCTTCGTATCAATGGGGATATGATTGTAGGTGCCGTGTGTGGTTTATATTGGCAATTGTTTTGTTTTTTTTTTGCTTTTATTTCTATTGTTTAAAATATAAATGTTGTACAAGCTTTAGTGTGCACTACCTATCTGCTTGCTAAAATTCTTTGTTTCTCTTCATACCAAGGTTGTCTGGAAGACCGCTCATTGTACTATTGTATTCGTTTCATTTTTTTATTGAATGGGGATGAAGGCATACCTTCAAAATGTAGTAAAAAAAACAGATTAATTATGAATAAAATTACGTTGTGGTAGAAAAAAAAAGTTTGGAAGTTAGAAAAGGGTAAAATGCAGTGGCGGATTAAGCCCGTCGGAGGCCCGGGGCGGAAAAGCTGAATGACCCCCTCCCCCCCCCCTAGTTTAAGAAGTTGATGTAATTTTACAAGCTTTTTCTTCAGTTCATACGGGCCTCTGACTCTGGGGGGCCTCCAAATGCCTTCCTTTGATCAAATCCTAAACAAGGCTTTAAGGCACCAGGCATTAAGGCAACATACAAACTGGCCTGAAGAACCTACGGTTGTAGCGAAACCAGGTCGGCATATAGTATGTATAATAAAAGTGGTGTTTAATAAGTTATTGTTTCACATAAAATGCTGTATCTCCGTCAATTTTTCGAATATCTTTAAAACATTTAGCGAGAGCATTTTTAACAAATGCATCTTTCAGAAAATGAAATAAAAAAATAAAATTACAAAAAATTTTTTTTACAGAGTCCGCCTTGTGGGAATCACCAGACAAAACCGGAAATATGTCGTTTTTAAATCAAATTTTAGACGTATTGACTCTTTTTCACCACAAATTAAATTGATTTCGAAAGACTGTTCTTTTATCTTGTAAAGCTTTGTTTTAAATTTTGAGAAAATATTTTTTTAAATATTTGTATATTTTTAGTACAATAAGGTTTTACCGTAAGGCGTTTGCAGATTTGTTAAATTTTCAAACAAAATTTTGTATTATTCAACACACATTTCAAATTCTATAATCATAGAGTAAAATAAATCAATAAATTATGTGGGAAAGATATGTTTCAGAATTTTAATTTTAGTTTAAATAAAATCATTAAAAAATGATCCATGCATATATTTTAAAAAAATGCATTTTTATTTTGCTTAGACATTATTGAAAAATTATAAATACATATGATCAAAAAATAATTAGAAAAAGTACATAATTTGAATAGTTTTATCATCACGAGTTTGAGCATTTTTGAATTTAGGTATGTATCAAAGCAAATTTTGAATTAAATAATATCGATATTGAGCTATTGCTTTAAAATGCTGGTATGGAGAATAATTAATCTTTATCATCGGAATCACCCTATACAGTTGCAAGGGTACGATCGTAAGATCATCTTTCGACGAAATTTAAATTTTCGGCCGCTGATTAATGGCATTAAAGCCTTGTTAAGGATTTGATAAAGGGGACATGGAAGCGTTTGATGGTCCCCGAGGACCAGAGGCCCGGGGTAGGCCGCCCCTCCACCCCCCCCCGTTAGTCCACCATTGGTAAAGGGGCCCCGAGACGTGCATTGCCTAGGGGCCCCGACATGGTTAATCCGGCCCTGGTTCTCACTTATAAAACATAGTAAGTACAATCATGTGAGTCAAGCACGTGAATGTTAATGTTAGGAACAGCTTTTGATTCACCTACACATCTACAAAGAGATTGTAACGTTCAGGGAAAATCTATGTAAGTACTTAAAATTTACAATCTACAGTATAAAGCTATAAAAGTAAAATAACATGGAAAAGCAAATGGGCACCCACATGTAAACAGCCCGTGAACATGAATCACTTGCCAGGAATGCGAATAGGACCCAGAATAGTTTTCATTAAAAGGATCTCGCTTTCTATTTATTTTTGATTCGCTTATAAATAAACCAAAATAAAAATCTTTCTTGGGGGACCTCGCTGACCCATTAAATATGCCAAACAATTTGCTACAAACAAACTCATAATTTAAGCGTAACGACTATGATATAAAAACACTTTCCTCACAATTTATCGATATTCCCATGAGACCGAAAACATTCTGATTAAAGTTCTCGGCTTTTTAGTACATGACGCTACTTTGTGCTATTTATACGTCAATATCTGGGTTAAGAATGCAAAATCCCAAGATCTGTATTTCGCCTTAACCCAGAGATGTTTTATTGATTGCGACAGTTCTATGAGGTGCGGCAATACCATTTATTTATTTCCTATGAAAAAGCGTTTTGAGTATGTCTTGTGAGTCAACGTTTTTCGTAGCGTTTCTTCGTAAAGTTATAAAATATCTCGATAAAAATGCTCCACGGTAGGTACCGTACAGGGCTCAGATCATAGAATTATCTGAGGTACAGGGTATGTTGACGCAACTATGTGCATCCCTTTTTAACATAGGTACGTTCCATCATTCCACCATCTTACCTGTTGTCCATTACGGTCAGTGTTCATTCCACCATTTTCTGATAGTATGCAGGAGTGCATACCTACGAGGGGATTGGTTTATTTGTGCCTACGAGCGTTCGGGTGTAAATTTCTGTTCTGTTTCGGAAAATTGTGCAGTGATTATCGAGTTAGTGATCCCTTATTTATTCAGTCCACCTTTGGTCATAGAGTAAAGCACGCCTTTGCCTGTGTGATATGCGCTTATATGTAGCGTAAAATGTTGTGCGGAAAATTGATGAAAATAAATCTTTTAATGGCTTATTTTCGTCGTCAAAATCATTGTGAGAAAAAGCGATTTTATTGTTATGTTTGTTTGTGGATCAGGAATTTTGTTATTGGTCTAGAATATATTCTAGAGACCTCCCGATAAACATTCAAAAGAGCTTTGAGAATGTAACAAATGTTACTATTAAAAAGCTAGAATCACATAATTTTGTCGTCGCCTTATAAATGAAAGTCCTTGATGTGTTTATTATGCACACTATCTGTATTAATAAGATGTAAATATAAACCTTTTACGTAGGTAATTCATATTGTAGAAGGTTGCAAATATTTACGGAATGCTGGAAGTAGGTTAAGTACCTATCATATATTAAATACGTAATAAAAAATACATTTCGCACTTTACACAACACATTATAACTTTTAGTGTTAGGCTTATTTTTGAAATGAAATGGATTGGAAAGATTTTATTGTGATGCGAGTTTTGTGAGTGAGTCAGGAAGGTTTCTCAATAAAAAAATGTATTAATCTATTAAAACAAAACTAAACAGTGTTTTGTTATGCCCTAAGGATAAGAAGAAGTAATCGCTGTTGACTCAATATCGTAATTGGCAATGACTTCGGAAATTTCAGTGTTAAAAACAAAATGAAACGAGCAAATAATAGACCTTGCCTTTTAATTATCCCATAGTTTAGGAGATATTTACCATAATTCAATTACTTATTTTTTTATTTCGTTTATAAAAAAAAATATATGTGGCAAAAAACGAAAATGAGTAAGTACCTAAATCTTTGCTGCTTTCGGCTACGAATTTATTGTGTATTGAATTTTTTAAAATAAACATTACGTTATCAACTTCGGCTGATAGTTGTGGCCAGCTGAATAAAAGAATTGCCCTCTATCCATTTAATTGTATTTTAGAGTATAGGCACAACTTTTCAGCCTTTACGGAATATCGCCACTGCTCTAAAGGGTGAATCAGGATGTGGCTGACAGATTAACAGGAATTCTTGACCTCATTTGAATTTTATTACTTTGAAAAGTAAATGTAGATGCTGTCCATTTTGCTGTCCGATTTGTTTTTATTACCTACCTCCTACCTTATAAGAAATACATTTCTTTCACATATCGCCACTGGTCACACCGCCTAACTCGACCCCCAGAGACGTTCGGCATGGTTACGTCATTTGCGTCATTGATGGGATTGACAATTGCCAAATGATCGTTTGTACAGGCGATTGAAGTGGTTGATAATGACGGTTATTTTGATTTAAATGCATTCACGAGCAAAATTGGCGCCGCGGAGGGTTCGTCGCGTTGTGCGATTGACAAGCGTTCGTTCATTTATTAATACATTTTAAATAATTGCATGGCGTCGGCTTAGTTTTTAATTATCCAAATGAAAATTTTACTTTTGGTTTAATCTCCACTTTAAAATGAATAATAAAGTATGAAAAATGATAGTCAATAATTTAACTAAGAATTATTTAAACTAAAGAGACCTTTACCTTTACCAAAATAGCTTATTCTTAAACACCTATCATTATGTTTCATTGAAATATTGAAAGAAAACCTTCTCCTCCTGTGAAATCTTCTAATAGTCGTTTGGACAATTAAGAGTTAATAACCAGACAAAGCTGAAAAATGACATTTTTGAATGAGCTCATAGACGTGTCGAAGCTTTTTACAGAAAAACGATAAATTGATTTCGAAAGATCGTTATTTTATCTTGTAAACTTATATTTTAAATTTTGAAAAAGTTAACATTTTTTTAATAAAAAAATAGTTTTACTGTTGGTCGATGGCAATATTTGTTAATTTTCAAACGAGTAAAGTTATTATACAATACATATATCATACCAAATAGTAATACAGTATTATAAAACTGTTCATTATCTAGGCAAAATATGATTTAGAATTTTAATTTAATTTCAAATAAAATCATTAAAATAAAAATCCAAGCACCCGTTTTGTGCCGAAAATACTACAACTTGACTTATTTATTACACACTTACAAATTGATTTCTCTCGGAATTTTTAACACAGAAATTTAACTTAAGACGTTATTGAAATATTAGAAATAATTTTTAACCAAAAATATTTTCTCGAGTATATAATTCTGTTGACTTTGCGACACGCTTTTGTGAATATTTTATTCTGTATTTTGACGCGCACGGCGCTAACCAAAACTCTTAGTATCTGTCGATTCACGGCAGCGAGCGGTCGTGTTGTCCGCGCCGGTCCAGTTCATAACATTTTAAATTTATTCGTCCGCTTAAAATGGGGAGAAAAATCAATAAAGAGAGAACTTTCATAAAAAAATCAAAATTACCACACCAAAAACATAACTGGGAGAAATAAAACGAGAAAAAACAAAGATTAGTAATATTTAATTATCAATTTACGTTGTACATACCTTATATGCTACAGGGTCGTTGGAACGAATCTGTCAGATTTATTGTGTATTTTTTATAACATGTTGTTTAATTTTTAGAGAAAAGAATCAACATTCTAAAGTAAATAATGACTGTAAAGTTTCATCGGTATGTGCAATTCAAATTTTTATTATATATATATTATTATGTGCGCGTAAATGGGCTTCGACAAAGTATATTTGATCAATGAAAATGGGTAATAACTTCAATACATTGTGATTCATGGATATTACGGTGACCGATTTATCCGTTTATACCGCGGAAATTATAAACTAGCAATACTACCCAGCCTTACCGTCAGTACCGGATTATCCCTAAGGCAGAGTAGGCAACTGCCTAGGGGCCCCGCATCGGCTGGGGGCCCCGCGCCCCAAGAAAAAAATAACTTGTGTCAACGGTTCGACTCACAATTAGTGAGCAACTCCGGCACACTTTTGGAAAAAGTCAGCTTTCAAGATGTTTTAAATATTTTAATTTTTTATTACGAACATTTATAGGTTAATAATATTACATACATTAAAGAAAACAACAAATTATAATAATTAGGTTATAACCCAATAACTGTTCACATCACGCACAAATAATAAATAAAAAGTCAATAATTAAAACAAATATTTAAACATAGTTGTATTTTACTTTACTTTCCTTCGTGTCAATGGGGATATGATTATAGGTGCCGTGTGTGGTTTATATTGGCATTTGTTTTGTTTTTTTTGCTTTTATTTCTAATGTTTAAAATATAAATGTTGTACAAACTTTAGTGTGCACTACCTATCTGCTTGCTAAAATTCTTTGTTTCTCTTCATACCAAGGTCGTCTGGAAGAGATCACTTTAGTGATAAGACCGCTCATTGTACTATTGTATTCGTTTCATTTTTTTTATTGAATGGGGGTGAAGGCATACCTTCGAAAAGTAAAAAACAGATTAATTATCAATAAAATTACGTTGTGGTAGAAAAAAAAAACTTTGGAAGTTAGAAAAGGGGAAAGTGCAGTGGCGGACTAAGCCCGTCAGAGGCCCGGGGTGGAAAAGCTGGATGAACCGCTCCACCCCCCCCCCCCCCTAGTTTAAGAAGTTGATGTAATTTTACAAGCTTTTTCTTCAGTTCACACGGGCCTCTGACTCTGACATGTTCCTTTGAACAAATCCTAAACAAGGCCTTAAGGCACCAGGTCACTGTAAAAAAAATTGTCATTTTTAAAAATTAATTTTCTGAAGATGCAATTGTCAATAATGCTCTCACCAAATGTTTTAAGGAAATTCCAAAATTGACGGAGATACCTACAGCATTTTATATGAAACCATTTTATAAAGTTTGTATGTTGAATTAGCGTTCAGCAAAACTTTGAACGCGTTTTTCTCGAAACTGCTTTTTTCAACACGGTTAACAACATACCAGAAAAACTATACGTCCGATTTGCCTGTAGTAAATCTTAAACTGTTAGTAAATCCAGTCAGTATGGCACCATTTAGGGATTTTTTGATAATGGGCCCCCTTCTATTTTTTTTTATAAACAATGAAAATTTTCCATAAAAAATCGAAATTAAAATTCGTTGGTCCGCCATTTTTCCTTATTTTTAAACAAAATTCACCTACGTGGTGAAATAGACACTACATTTTCAAACAGTTTAAGACCTGCAAATCGGATGCATGGAGGTTAAAAAATGTTAGTAGTTTAGAGAAAAACACAGTCAAAGTTTTGCTGAAAGATAATTCAGCATACAAATTGCCCTGAAGAACCTACGGTTGTAGCGAAAACCGGTCGGCATATAGTATGTATAATAAAAGTGGTGTTTACTAAGTTATTGTTTCACATAAAATGCTGTATCTCGGTCAATTTTTCGAATATCTTTAAAACATTTGGCGAGAGCATTTTTAACAAATGCGGCTTTCAGAAAATGAAATAAAAAAATAAAATTACAAAAAAAAAAAAATTTACAGTGTCCGCCTTAAGTGGGAATCACCAGACAAAACCGGAAATACGTCGTTTTTAAATCAAATCTTAGACGTATTGATTCTTTTTCACCACAAAATTATAAATTGATTTCGAAAGTAAAGTAAATTTATCTAGTAAAGCTAAGTTTTAAATTTTGAGAAAATATGTTTATTTTTAGTACATTAAGGTTTTACCGTAGGGCGTTGGCAGATTTGTTAAATTTTCAAACAAAATTTTGTATTATACAATACACATTTCAAATTACATAATAATGGAGTAAAATAAATCAATAAATTATCTGGGAAAGATATGTTTCAGAATTTTAATTTTAGTTTAAATAAAATCTTAAAAAAGACCCGCGCATATATTTTTAAAAAATTACATTTTTATTTTGCCTAGAAATTATGAAAAATTATAAATACGTATGATCAAAAAATAATTAGAAAAAGTATATAATTTGAATAGTTTTATCATCACAACTTTGAGCATTTTTGAATTTAGGTATTTATCAAAGCATGAATGGAATGTGAATGAAATGGAGAATAATTAATCTTACTCATCGGAACCGTCCTGTACAGTTGCAAGGGTACGATCGCAAGATCATCGTTCGACGAAATTTAAATTCTCGGCCGCTGATAAATGGCATTAAAGCCTTGTTAAGGATTTGATAAAGGGGACATGGAGGCGTTTGAAGGCCCCCGAGGTCCAGAGGCCCGGGGCGGGCCACCCCCCCCCCTCCCCGTTAGTCCACCATGGTAAAGGGGCCCCGAGACGTGCATTGCCTAGGGGCCCCGACATGGTTAATCCGGCCCTGCTTACCGTGTATAGGTACACGGTGTCGGGAAATACGTGGTACATTACGGTGACCGATTCAATTGTAATTACCGCGGTAATTATAAACGATAATTTACTAGCATTAATACACGCAAGCAACATTGCCTTATATACACGGTGGCGGGAAACCCGTGGTACATTCCGGTGACGTAATTATAAACAATAATTCACTAACACTAATACCCGGCGTTGTGCGAATTATACGCTCGAAACATTACCTTGCATATGTATGTCGTAGGCCAATCGTAAAATCAGGCAGATCATGTTGAGCCACATCATGATCTGCTGCATCGTGAAATGGCGGCAGATCGTGATGTGCCTGAGGCGCATCGTGATCTGCCTGTTTTTACGATTGGCCTGCGACATATACAAGGTGTCGAAAAATACGTGGTACATTACGGTGACAGGTTCATTGTTATTACCGTGGTAATTATAAACAATAATTTACTTGCATACCCGGCGTTGCGCGAGTTACACGCATACTTCATTGCCTTATATATGTCGGCGGTCGATCGTAAAATCAGGCAGATCATGGTGCGCCTAGTTACTTCGTGAAGTGCCTAGCAGCAGATCGTGAAGTGCCTCAGACGCATCAAGAACGGCCTGATTTTACGGTTTGCCTGCGACATATACACGGTGGCGGGAAACCCGTGGTACATTACGGTGACCTAATTATGAACAATAATTTACTAGCATTAATACCCAACGTTGCGCAAATTATAGACATGCAACATTACCTTGTACACACGGTGTCAGGAAATTCGTGGTAGAAGCGGAAAACTGAGGACTCAAATTTCACCACGGGAACAGAAGCTTTTTACCATACTTTTTCTTCTATTTTAAACTTATTTATTTTTCTTTTTACGAACATATTAATTTATAAACAATAATCTGCGTAAATCGTCCTCAAATTCAATTTGATTCTGAATCTACTTTGCTTAAGACAAGTTCGTCCAGTCAATGAATGATCCAAAAGGTTTTAGGGTGCGTGAGCAGGAACCTAAGCGATTCCTTCAAAAAATTGTTTAGGGTGCTTAGGGTGTAAACATACTAAAAGTCCTGACGTCTAGGTGGTGAGTTAAGGGGTGGGGGGGGAGGTCCCAATTTTCAGGTTTCCGCTTATATCTCGAAAACGGTGCGTTGCAGAGGAAAATTTTCTGAAATTAAGTAAAAGCTCATAAAATCATCTCCAACTTTTATTCTTTATGTAATTTTCGAAATCCCAGCCGTTTTTGAGTTACACGTTCTACAAACGTAGATATTTTTGAAAAAAATCATTTTACCTCACATTTTTCATCAAACATTCCTTCATGTCGTCTAAAATATTCAACAAAGAAAATAAATTTATATTAAAGAAGTTGTAAAGAATTTAATTTACTTTTATAATATAATTATATATATATATATATATTTAGATGCAAATTAATCTCCAACCAGTAAATATTTACTAAGTTTAAGTTTTTTCGTAAAATATCATTTTCAGACAAAACTGTTTTTATCTCATTACTGACACATATTTTGTTCGTTCGCCTAATAATACGTGTGACCACAGTTTAAAGACAATTTTTAAATAAAGTAGAAAAAAATAATATCACTTGAAAAATTTTAAATTGTATTTTATAATGAAAATTATAATTATCTCATGACAAAATTTTACGAAAAAACTTAAAATTGCTGTAAATGTTGACCGGTTTGAGATTAATTTGCATTTGTATATATATATATATATTCTAAAAGGGAATTAAATTCTTTATAACTTCCTTAAAATAAATGTATTTCTTTGATGAATATTTTAGACGATATGAAGGATTGTTTGATGAAAAATGTAAGGTTAAATGATTTTTACGAAAATGTCTACATTTGTGGAGCGTGTAACTTAAAAACGGCTGAAATTTCGAGAATTACGGATAAAACAAAAGTTGTAGATAATTTTACAAGCTTTTACTTATTTTGAGAAAAATTTTCTCTGTGACGCACCGTTTTCGAGATATAAGCGGAAATCCGAACATTGGGACCTTCTCCCCCTCCCCCCGCTAGCTCACACCTAGACGTCAGTACTTCGACCCTAAGCACCCTAAACAAGTTTCTGGAGGAATCGCTTAGGGTCCTGCTCACGCACTCTACACCTCCTTCCTTGACTGGACTAAATGTGCACATCAGCGTGGAAAATGAGACAAATATTCCTATTATCGTTTTCCAGTGATTTCGAAAGTTTACCCACATCCATTCACATTTTATTTTTATAAGATCTTTATTTGCTTTTAGCAAGCATTCATTTGTCATTTTCTATTTTTCTTTAGCTCTCCGGTAGGTTGTTTCTTTTTTTACCCTTAGATTAATTTAACACACTAATTTCGGTAATAATTATATATTAGAAATGTGTACTCGCTTTATTTAATTTTTTGACAGATGATTTTTGAGCTTACTAACGACGTTAATTCGAAATGTAAATTTCTGACGCCTCTCTAATTTGTCAAAAAAATATATTATAAAGAAATTTGATACTGTGTCTTTGAATGGTTATGGATCGTGTTTTATATTAAGAACGACTGGTGAATCCAAATCAATATTTAAAAAAAATTAAAACGCTCTTTAGAAGTTACTTTCTGTTAAACAGTGTTTTAGTAACACATTTAATAAATACTGTACAATTTCTGTTTTGAACTATTACTAATAAAAAATGTCTTTATCTGGCTGCGAAAGAGAGGCTAGACATATGCATGCACCATGCGCGTGAATTTCCCGTAAAAATTATGGTTTTAATTTGTGATTGTGTAATTCAAATCGTGTTTTTGTTAATAATTTCTGTTATAATGACCAAGTCTCTAATATATTAGTATATTCAGTATATTTTATATTATTTTCAGTTTTATTCTATTAATAATGCCATAGAGACATAGTCCCTGTTACGATCAATGCACTAGGTGAGCCGTGGAACCAGGTCTTCATTCTCTTATCGTTCAACTCCGCCGTCAAAAATGCAATCAACTCTCCCTCCGCATCCTGGTCGGTCTCCAAAGATTTTTCGTCCATGTGTTGCTTCAGGTGAAGAAAGAGGTGTAATTCATGTCATTCATTGCCTTTTTGGTAGGGTTAGGTGGTGAACCCATTTTTCAACCCAAAAAAGTTTCGCCTTGGTTGGAAAAACAGTTCGAAGAGATCCGAGCGCATTTGCGCAACGAGCATTAATTTGCATACTCCATTTTTCCCTCAAAATCATTTGTGTGGTAGACTTACTGACATCTGGGATTAAAATTGCAAGCTTATGAACTTCAACAGGGCTAACTCCCTCTAAATTGAAAAAGCGAATAATTGAGCGCACCTCGCAGGGGGCGGGATTCGACAATGGAGCGTCTTTTTTAAACGAACGCAAAGATCGCACTGAAGCAGCTACCATGCCGGATCACCGCTCGGTTTTTTGGGAAAGTCTGAGCTAACGCTAGTGCCACCATATTTTGAGAAACAACGAGCAAAGGTAGTTAATTCTTGGACAACCTTCACATTATTGTATTGCGGTCTGTTTTCACTGTACAACTACTAACAGTCCTACTGTTTTTATATTTTCAAGTTCTGTACATATATTATGTAGACTATACTAAAATATATGCTTGTTGCTATATTTTACATATTTTTTATTATAATGCTGCTGTTTTTTTGGTTATCTTTATTTATAGTTGATTTACATAATTTTGGTAAAAATATAAATGTTAAAAATACATTTTACTTTTTTTGACATTAGCTCCATACAGGAAAATATTTCATAATAAGAATAAATATGTCATCTTTGGGGATGTTGTGTCGAAGGTCTTTTTAGAAAAAGGAAGGAGAGGAAGTTCTTGGAAGGAAAAAAGGTATGAGGGGTGGGTAGGAATCTGGGATCGGTGTATCCAAGAGGATGTATGAGTCTATCCTCACCACTGCAGTGCAAGGCTTCCGAGAGAATCCTGCAGGAGAGGTCAAAAAATCTCCCTCAACCAGTCTCTTCCGATCCGGCCTGCCACACAGTTGGTGGGCAGACGCATCCGCCGCCAAGATTCGAACAAACCTTTTCCCTTGAACCCGGGCAAGTAAGTCACCAAGCGAAACGAACCCCTTGGGGTGACCTATGGCAGAGGTGTTGGTTATCCAATAAATGGTTTCCTGGGCGGCGGTACTCATACCCGCCTCCCAAATTGGGTTCTGGATTCTGGGAAGGAAAAAGGTACCAGGAGTGGTAGGAACCTAGGGGTCCAAATTGAGTTCCGTTTCCCAAATTGGGTTCGGGATTCTGGGAAGAAAAAAGGTATCAGGGGCATGTAGGAATCTGGGGGTCAGTCCAAGAGTGACGGACATGAAAAAATCTATCCCTCCCACTGTAAGGAGATGTTTCGGAGAGTGCTGCTGGGTAGGTAAAAGATCTCCCAGGTCCAACCAGTCTCTCCTGATCCGGCCTGCCATGCAGTTGGTGGGCAGGTGCATCCGCCGCCAAGATCCGGACAAATAAATGAACCCAGGTACATGGGTGAGGTTTTTGAAATTCAATTTAATTTAGATCACCTACAATAATCTCTCTGGTTCCCGGGCGGTAGTACCCATACCCGCCTCCCAAATTACTGATAATACCTATTGTGAGAAGAATAAATATGTAAAAATGAGATATTTTTACAATCAAACTGAATATCACTCAGTAGAAATACAATTAAAAAACAACAACAGAATACTCGTAAAAACATTTCAAAAATCAAGAAATTTGTATATTACGTAAGTACCTATTTTATACCCACTATTTTTACGCTTTTCACTTGTATCTATTTATGTTTATGCACTTCGGTAAACAAATTACAAATAACTACTTATTCGGAAAAAGCTGGAACCGAGAATTCAATATCGATGTCGTCTGAACCATCCTATAGATATCGCCAGTTGAGTGGGACATGCTGCTTGCGGCGGAGCGAATGTGGTATTTCTATCTCGTTCTAAAAAACTTCCGATCGTGAGGCCGTCTTTTGATGAAATTTGAATTTTCGGCCGCTGGTAATGCCCTCTTAAGAACTAAGGGGTCTATGGGTTAATTTCTCTCTCCCCTTTGTTTATTGTATGAACACACCCTAGTGTGATCATAAAATTGGCTAAAATATTATTTTATTTTGGTAGTCAAAATAAGAGAATAAAATTTAAAGAAAGGCATGAAAAAAAATCGGTATTTTTTATGAAGAATGTTGTTTAATTTCATTAATATTATAATCATCATGAGACATAAACTCACATCACACACAATACATTCACAAATACAACTGGCTCAATGTTTCGCAGAAATTCACGTGTGACAAAGTCATCAAATGGGCATTCAGCGTCATTTGGTTTTTTGACAGTGGAAATGTTCCCGAATTAAGAGGCCGCTATCTGAATTTCTACCGATTTGTTGCAAACCTCCCTTAAACATTTGAAGTTTTTAAGCCCTTAAAAAAATATATGTTATTTTTTAAGACAATATCTATACATTCCCCACGCCGAAATGCAAATTATATGAAATTCCCTCGATAGAAAAAAATCGCAAATTATGCACCAATTTTTTTTTATTTTCAAGTCTGTTTACGTTATATTAAAAGTTACATGTATGAAAATTCACAGTGTTTCTTAAAATACTGTTTTAGACAGCCCCCAAGAGATTTTTGCTCTATTTTAAACGAGTCGTGTTTTATTAAAGATTTTCGAAATTTTCACATCGATTTTGGGGCTGTAAATGTTAGCGCTCTCCTTCAACATTCTTAATTTCGTATCTCTCCATCTTCTTCTTTTTGGGGCCGGTAACGGCGCCTTAAAGGCGATACGGACTGGGTGACACTTAATAACCTTTAAAATATATTTAAAAAATGGCGCGAATGGCCATTTGATGACAATGATACATTTGAATTTCTGCGTAACACTGAACCCAAGAATACAATATAATTGATTAATAAATTATGGTTAGATCTTTGAAAGTAGGTAGGTATATTTGATCTAATATCTAAATAAAATATTATGTATAAGTGCATTTGTTACTTACAGTAACAGAACAATAAAATTGAGAGTAAAACACTTTTATAGTTAGAGATCGTCATCATCATAAATATCCAACAAAACACCAAAATAATAAAATATCACAACAATCAAAATTATCTATTCAATCTAGTCTCACCATACACTTGTAATATAATATGTGAGCTTAGCCTGTTTCACCATGATCCCAATGGGAATCTATGGTGAGCGATAAATAGGCCAAGCCCACATATATATTATGTCAGTATTTGCTTCAAATGAGATTTGCATTATACATTATTTTCAGATTTTTGCATCAAAATAATTGTTCGTAGCTAATTCTTTGTTTTCGAAATACACAATAATATAATTAATACAGTAATTTTAACAAACTATTGTAGTTTGAACAAATTTGAGAAGAAATGTAATATGTTAGTAAAGGGGTCTCCACACGGTACTGCCGCAGTACGTACTGCCGCAGAACTGTAGTAACTGTGTGAACTATACGGCTGGCGCTTTTGACTACAGACCATACGATTTTTAGTCAGTACTGCGGCAGTACGTACTGCGGCAGTACCGTGTGGAGACCCCTTAACGAGACCAACTCTGGCTCAAAAATCTGCTGGATGTAATATTTTTATAACATTTTCTTCGTCAACTATATTAGGCAGCCTCTTAGTATTAAAATTAATTTTATTTAGAGTGAATTTTAATATAAATATTTTTAACTTCTAATTTCTAAAGCATTTAATTGATCTATGTTTCGTCCTTTTCCGCGATGTCTGCCGCCGAGTTTGTGTAGGCAAAGGTACTCTTCTCCGCCTCAGGGGTGGATTCTTGTTCAGTATCTCCCTGGGTGTAAAAGTCGTCTACCGGTTGAATGGCCCAGGGTTGTCGGATTCCAGAACACCAGCAGCCGTAGATGATTGCTCCCACCAAATATATTACGCTCGATATTAAAAACACGATCCTCCATTCTTCTGGGGTCTGGTAAAAAAGAAACATTGTTTAATAAAATCTCAAAAATAACAGATTGAGATAGTAAAGAATGTAGTTACGATCAAAATACATGGCCTGCCATCTGTCTATAGTTTTGAAAACAATATTAGATGAAGGGATTTCGTTATCGTAGATAAGCGAGCTGGTGTTATTATTAGCGTAGCTGCTAATGAAAGACAGCGCTAATTAAAGAAATTACCTAGATCAAAATTAGGGAAATACCTAGTGGTCCAGACCAGTCGATCAGTTGATAGAGGTGGAGATAATATAAGAGTAGTTACGAGCAAAATTAGGTGGCCTGCCATCTGTCGGTAGTTTTTAAAGGAATATTACAGGGATTTTTGTTATCACAGATAAGATAGATCCTAGTGAGTTTATTGGCTTAGCTAATGAAACACTTGAGTCATGTACATATTTACACACATTGATAACAATGATAACATTGTATTTTAAAGAGAATAATTTTATAAAAGGTAGTGATTGCTGTATATTAGCTTTTTATGCGGTATAAGAGTTCCGACTGTCCGGAGCCAGTGGCATCCCCAAATTGGAGTATTTTTCGAGGCTGAAGGGAGTGAGGAATTGTTGGTTGAGGGAAATACCTTATTGGAGACAATGGCCCCGGCAAGAGATGGGCTGATGATGCCGGGAAGAGTGGCAATGGTGTTGGAGAGACCCATCAGGACACTGGCGTGCTGAGGAGCTATGTCCAGGTGATTCACACTAAGCAAACAAATAATCATGTTACCCAAGGTCAAATGTATAAACAGAATATTGCTGGAAACTGGCAAAACATAGAGATAAACATTTTCATACCTGAAACCTGACCACGCGAATCCACCCAGTCCTACAGCAATGACCAGACAAATGATGCACCCAAGTGGGCTGGGGGAGTAGCTAGCAGCCACCATGAATATAGTCTGAAAACATATTATAAGTAAAAATAAGTCCGTTATTTATTTTCCTAACAAATATTACATCATGGGATTTGAGCAATAACGTTGTGCTCTGTTGTATATTGTAGGGAACTTGTATTTATATCTAGGCTTTCGAAGCGAAGCAACGCAGTTCGATGGATTATGAAATTACTCTTAGAGCCCATTTTCACTTCCGTTTAAAAATCGGATACGTGGTTATAGAGGAAATATAGAGCTATTCACACATGCCCGACGCGGTTTAAAAACGGATCGGGCACGCGTTGACGGATGGATGGCCGCGCAGCGCATCCGCTTAAAAATCGTGTCGGAACTCGCTTGCTCATAGGTTTATACGACTGTTCACACTTGCCACTTTGACGTTCCGGCGTGAGCCCTACTACCCGACCAGTCGCAAGGAAGAATACCCGCAGGTTATTATGTATTAACTCATTGGTTATTATCCGATTATTTTTCGTTCTGTTTTTTAAACGACGTGTGAACGGGGCATCCGACATCCGATTGTTATCTTTCCGTTTTTAAACGGAGGTGTGAACATGGCGTCCGACGTCCGGTTTTTTGTTTGTATTTTTATTTTGTTTGGAGACCAACAGTTTACATTAATAACAGAGCATAATAGTATTTGAATCACAATAATTGTACCATTTACCTACAGATTTCCACAAGGGTTATTATACATATATAAGTGAAGTGATTTGAGAGATGATAATGAAAAATCACATTAAAAGAAACAAGTTATTAAGGTAGAAAAGGGGAGAGGGTAGGATAGGGAGGGGGTTAGGATGGGGGGAGGATCGGTTTATTTAAGATATAGAATAATAAAAATATACACAACAAAAACTTTAAAAAAGGAAGTTCATTGGTTGGTGGTTGCATTAGATTACATAGTTATTGTAAAGTCATCCGATTTATAAATGGAATTGGGAATGGGTCTTATTTTTAGATTGAAATTAGGTATGCAAGAGCTAATAAAGAGGTTATCATATATTGATGCTTGTCAATCACATTTTAAAAGACAAATTTACTCAATAGGGGAGGATAAGCTACCTGGGCAATGAAAGCACCGCAGTTGAATAACTTCCGGACGTTGGTGGTGGTCATGAGGTTGCGGCTCCTCAGGAGGTCAGCCAGGTGTCCCGCCAGCTGCAGCACCACGGCCATGGCCAGATAAGGCAGGGCGGAAGCCATCCCCGTGGAGTTCAGCTGGAAGTGGAACCTGTCTGGGGACACACAAAATAAAGTAGTATACACGCGCCAAGCTTAAATGCCGACCTGAACTAGATACGATCCATTCTCGCGCAGGTACGTACAGTCAATTTACTGATTTTACAATGACCATAAGCGAAAGAGTAATATGCGTAAAACACACGTGCGACAATGACCATAAGCGAAATAGACCTTTTCCAACCATCCAAACGTATTCCCCAATTTTCTCTCTGGATTTTGACACTAATGCAAATATTTTTTTAACATAATATAGATCAATATTATTATTATACAAACATAACAAAACCATAAAAAGTGTAAAATTAAATAAACCTAATAATTAAGTAGTTTTTCACCAACTATACATAGGTACACTTACATTTTGTATATGTGTGTGCATATGTGTTTATGTATGTATATATATATATATATATATATGTGCATGTACGTGTATGTATATGAATGTGTATATATATGTACATATGTTTATATCTATTTTTTCTAATATATATGTATATTTTTTTCGTAAATAACCAATGTACATACAATAACCATTAAAATAAAAAGCAAAATAGACAAAAAATTTTAAAAAAACTTTCTACTACAACACATAAATACTTGTCACACTTAATCATAAATAAACACGCAAAAACATCAGTACAGGTTTTCCTAGTGAGGTATTCACGAAGCATACAACAATACTCATCCACACTTTTACCTTCACAAACTTACCTTACACCCAACATAATAAAATTGCAAAATATATTATGTAAAAATGTTTTCAAAATATACCTATTATGTAAAAATGTTAATAATTAGGTAAGTACTGTAATAATTATGTAGAAATAAATATATAAATATCGACCACTAGCGTGTCGGTACGTTTTGTTTTTTTTGATAAGTTAGGTACTTCTTATAGGAGTTAGGACGCCATAAACAGACTATTATTATACATACTAGATAATGTATTTTTTTAGAAAAGCAAATGTATACAGAGTATTTTCTTCTAATACAATTAGTGAAAAAATATTTAGAATCGGTCCATTTTTGGAGGAGAAAAGTGGGGAGTTTATGATTTTATTTAGGTATTATCAGCCTGAGGTGCAGTTGTCCCTTTCGCTCGGTATAAAAGCGACAGTGACAGCAATAGTTTGATAAAACACCTGTTGTTCAAATTTCTCGGCGACCGGGTTTCGTCTTAAACGATGCTATTGCGATTATTTCTGTATCAACGTCATGTCGGCATTCAAGTATAGCGCTTACTAAATAAGAGGTTATATCTCTCTTATAGCTCTGAAATTCTATTTCCAATACGCAGAAATCGTACTGTCACTCACTTGTCTGCTAAAAATACATGGACAAGAAGTAAAATTTTATAAAAAAGTAAGTACCGTACCAGACGCTTAGTAAAACACACAGGTAGAAAGCTAAAATACAGCTGTTATTTTTGTGCCGTAATTTTGCGAAAAAAATCCCATGAGATATTTTAGGGTCTATGTAGGTACCCAACAGGACAAAAATCAAAATATCATATCTTGATACATAAGTAATTCGACGTGCGAAAAATGGCACCGGTGAAAGAACACCATTTAGGGCGGGTTAGTTCTGTTATTATCCAAGTACTGTGAAAAAACCGTTAAATAATAACAGAACTAGAATTTCGTGTTTGAAAATTGATGAATTGTTCAAATTCTGCAAAACGACCCGTCCTTAGAATAGAAACCCGTCTTTAAAAAAAGAATAGTTGCTTGATATGGCTTTTGCCGTTTTTGATGACCGGAACTAGAATAACCAGGTAGGTAGGTACTTTCCAATCTTCCTTCCGCCAAATTTTAGGCCTCACAACTAACCTTATTTGTCTAATTTATTTTATTTATTTAACCTAACCATTTATCTATAACCTAACCTAACCCATCTGGCTCCGGACAGTCAGGAGCAATTGTTCCTCTAACGATAAATAACAAGAACCATTCATTTTTTTTTAATTCCATCGATAAATTATATACGTATGTCAAATAGAAATTTGTTACAATTTGATAAAATATAGTAAGACTGTAAAAGAAGTAAAACCTCTCATGAAAGTCGGCAGCAGGGTAAGAAGAGTGTAGAAGCCCCAGTTCTCACTGAAGTGGGCTGCCACGATGGCCCACACCGGCTTGGACTTGAGGATCTCTTTCCAGGGGTGCGTCAGAGTCTTCCCATCCGTCACTCGATTCCCCAGAGAATCCTGCAAAATAAATCTCATCTCGATAAATATTAAAATATTACAATTTTTTCGAAGGAAGCAAATATGTATGTAGGTAAGCCTTGACGAAACTTGAACCAAGCGAAACCCTGTTGACCATCTATACAAGATCTCCGGGAGTACAAGGACATGTTAGTATAAATAAAAAGGTTTTTTTTCTTCTTATACACTTATACTATCATGTAGAATCACCTCCCGAAGGTAGTGCACTTTACCCCCGTACACTCTGAATATTAAATTCAATAAAGCGATGTATTACAAAGAGTGTTTCTTTTTCATGCCATTTATTATATAAATTGGTAAATACATTGTGGTCTTACCCAAAACTATGTAGTATTTATTAGGCTGGGAATACATGGATTGCTTCAAGCAGTCGAAATTGACAGCTTCATGCAGGGAATGCATAGTTCTCATAGGAAAAAAAAACATAACAAATAGAACATCGACTGCACAAGCAGTTGCTGCAAAATACACGCAAAGTCCGCGTATCTCGAAACGCGTGTCGATGTGGACTGCTTGTAGTTGTCCTTGTGGATTCCTGTATTCCCAACCTTAGGTCAATATATTATAAAATGTAGCAAGAAAATAATATGTTTGAATTTATTAGTGGGCCATTTTTAGGAACGGTTGCGCGGTCTTTTTTATTCAAAACTTAATTTTGGACTTGAGGTCAAAATGCCCAACCAAACTGAACAATTAAAAAAAATATATATACAACAAATATATTGTAAGGATGTATTATTTATTTAAGATTTAAATTATAATTCAAAGGCCATTAAAATTTTTTATGCTTTTAGGCAACTTTGGACTTTTCTGTGAGTTAATTGTGATTTAAAAAAAAAACTTATAATATGCGAAAATTATGAAAAAATAAATTTAAAAAAAACTATAAAAAAAATAATTTTTTGAGTCGAAATTTTAATTTATGTACCTAGTTAAAATAAATTTGTGTAAATTAATTAAATTAAACGAAATAAATCTAAACGAAACACGAAAGAGAACAAGACAACAAATAAAAAGGTAACGGTCGCAGCTGGGAATCTACAGGATATCTGTCTTATCAGGACAACGCCAACCACACGGCAATTATAAGACCTATTTAATAATATAATAATAATAATGATTTATTGTTTTTCTTTCTTTACAAACATCTAAAGATAATTTAATGTGTCTTGTTCTCTTTCATGTTTCATTTATGTTTATTAGTATTTCCTTCTACTTCAATGATTATATTACATTGAATGGTATAACCTTCAAAAGTTATTTCAATAAAATTGCACTTTGTTTTTATACAGTCAAAAAAACACAAGTGTTGTCTTATCACATATATATATTTATATTAGCTCCACACAATGGACCCTGTGGAAAATAATTTCCCTCAGGGCCTGTGTCATTTTTAGGGATGCTGTTTGGAGGGTCTTTTTAGGGAAAGGAAGGAGAGGAAGTTCTGGGAAGGAAAGAGGTATGAGGTTAAGGGTAGGAATCTGGGGTTCAGTGTGTCCGTGTTATCCGCCGTCAAAACCTGGACAAACCTCACCCCATGAAACCGGGCACCCCTGCCAAGTCACCAAACGTAGCGAACCACTTGGGGTGACCTATGGCAAATTGTATATATTACCTAACCAAAAAATATTCAATCAAAGGATGCAAATATTTACCTGAATATATTTGAGTTCTGCAGGCGATATGTGGGGATCCAATTCCGGACCTTCCTTGACAACGACCCACCAGATGCCGAACCAAATCGTGCCGATGACACCTGCAAATCAATATTAGGTATCTATTATCAAACAATATAATTTCCTTGTTCCTACGTACTGCCCAATCATTTTAAGTAGACCCAATAAAATATGAAAAAATAACGACTATTTATCTTTTTAATCCTTAAAGTTTGGATACAAAATCAAATTTAATAAAAATATTTATTGTACAATTATTATAAAAATACTAAATTCGGTCTGTAACTCCGGTTCAATCAACTTTAAGTTTCATAATTCAGACAAGCCTAGCTAAGTAGGTACCTATCTAAATTATAATATGTTTATCATAAATTTTAATTGCAGAATTTAGCCTCCAACTCTTCCAACGCTCTAATGCCGAACGATCGGAAACCGCTGAATCTGGTCCCCGCCTACTGCTTCTCGCTCGATAGTAGTGAAACATGTTTTGATGAGATATTAATACGCAACAGACCTTCTATTACTTTCCCGTGATTTTCACGGGTCTTTGCTAGTAGATAATACAGTGCAAAGGGTATAGCTTTCTAACTATAATTAAAAAAAACTTGAACAATTCATCAAATATTTCAAGTTAATTTTCACGTTCTGAGCAATGCTGTTCTGTTGTTACCTATATCTATCAATACAGGCCAGTTGCTTCATAAAATCATAGAACTTGAATAGAATTTTTGATGAATTGTTAATTTTTTTTTAAACAATCCCTTCCTAAGTAAAAGTACTTGAGCACTAATGCTAGGTGGAAATAATTATTTAAAATTTGAGACGATAAACGTCGCTATAGTTTGGCAAGAAAGTATAGAAATTTATTAATTTGGAACTAAATTTTTTCATTACTATGGTAACACCGAAATACTTGATTTTTCAATGACATTTCGTATGGCTCTGCTTTACTGGCTCCTGCATTTCGTATGGCTCTGCTTTACTGACTCCTGAAGAATCCTGAAGAACACGCAGAAGATCGCTCGTTTAATAAATTTTTTTTCATCGTTTGCCTGTGCATTGTTTGAATTGAATTAAAATTAATAAACCAATACGTAGTAGTGCAAGAGAAGTTATATACTGCGTTTTTCAATGCTGCCTAGCTGAATATCGCGCGACTAATCATTACAATCTAATTTGAGGTTATGCTTAAAAATCTGAATTTGACATTTCTATTTGGCAGTTAATATGCGGCCACAGGAAAAAGGGAATAACTCAATTTAAAAAAAAGTGCAATTTCTAAACTCATACAAATGTAACTTTTTTCTTAATTTTCTCTTTCTTTCTTTCTAAATGAATATTATCTAGTGTGTTTTTTTAAATATTAAATTACTTTCTATAGAATAATAATTTTAGTGATGTTTTCCACACACAGGTAAATCTGAATCAACGGTAAGATGAATCGTCAAGGGGAAAAGGCAAAAGGAAAATTTGAAACACCGGAAAAACGGAAAATAGCATAATAATAATATGTAATATCATAAAAGTGCTGATGATTGGAAAAATTGTTGCAAAACACGTGATGAAAATTGAGGCGGAATATTATGCACGAGGCAGTAATATATATGTTGATATCGATGAACTGATAATACGTTTAGATGAAGATGAAGATACAGAAGAAGAAGAATCACATGAGAACGAAGACAATAATGTCGGGTGTTGAATTAATAGACTCAAAATTTTTAGAACCTACGTTTTTATATCGAAATAAACGCTCACTTAAAACTTGTTTTGTTTTATTTTACTTCCATTAAATTCCAGTTTTTTGTGCAAAATTTTTGAAAGTACAAATATGCTATGAAATATACATTTCGGCCGAAGTGTTTTTAAAAACGTACATTCATTGTCTTATGAGCCATATTGGTGTTGCCATTTAAAACCTGAAAAACGATCGCAGCGCCATCATTTATTTTCTACACTTTCTTGCCAAACTGTACGCACTCAGTATTTTTGGCCATTTGTGGGTAAGAGGGGGCTGCGGGTGGGTGTTACAATTCCAATCAAGTTCGAAATTTTTTTTTGAAACTTTAGTTACTATCGGTGTGCACAAATACATTCAAACGTGTAATCTTTAAAATGATTTTCCTGTATGAGTGTAGCATTTTTTAAAATCGGAATTACAGCGCCCGCAGAAGAGAGACTTTACACAAATCCATTACGGTGTATGTGTATGGGGGTGTGCATTTTTACCAAACCATTGCTGTCACTGTCGCTTTTATCCACCCCCCCCCCCCCCCCGAATACTGAGAGAAAAGGACAACTGCACCTGAGGCTGATAAAAAAATAAAAGCGTCGAAATCGAGGTTTTCTATTGCCCATTTTTCTCCTCCAATATTGGACCGATTGTTCAGATTTTTTATCAACTGTTTAAGGAGAAAATTTTCTATGTCTCTACGTTTTTTTTTTTTAAATACATTGTCTAGTTTGTTTACTGAACGTCTGTTAATGGCGTTCAAACCAGACAATTTTTACGATTTTTAGGGTATTAACTCATATAAAAAGTAACTTATCAAAAAGACACGCTAGTGGTTGTATCTACTAGGGTAGGCTGAAAAGTAATGCACACATGCTTGTAAAACACGAACAAAAACAAACAGCTAGATCGGGCAAAAAGTACATCAAAGTACGATTCTTAAGCTTCAAAATCATATAATTATTTTTCCACATAGTCACCGTTAAGGCTAACGCATTTCTCCCAACGTGTAACAAGTTTTTTCATTACGTAACTGAAAAATTCTTCCAACATTTCTCGAATCCAGGACTTAACAGCTGCCTTCACCTCATTATCTGAGTTGTAATGATTACCTTTGAGGTGTCTCTCGAGTAGCGGAAAAAAATGAAAATCGCAAGGCGAAAGACCGGGGGAGTGAGAAGGGTGTAGAATCGGTTCAACCTTCACGTTTTGCAGAAGCTCTAATCGTCCCTGTTTGTTCTCGTCTCTGAAACGGCGTGGTACCCATCGTCTACAGATTTTACGGTTTCCTAATTGTTCAAAAATGAAGCTGACACATTCTTTGAATATTCCAAAATGGTTTTTGATACGCTTTTGAGTGATTCGCCGGTCATTTTGAATCAAATCGTGGACGAGTTTGAGTTGTTTATCGTCTGTATCAATGATCGGACGTCCGCTGCGTGTTTCATCAACAATCGTTGCTTTTCCAGGCTCGCAATCATGATTTTTTTCCATCTATTTACATTAGACCTATCAACAGCATTGTCAACATAAACATCGTTTAAACGACGATGAATCTCAGTAGGAGTAATTTTTTCAGCAGTTGGAAATTCGATAACAGCACGCTGTTTACCGTTGACATAACACTAAAAACGTCTCCATCCATACGCTTCTCAAAATACACTGGATAAATTTAACGACCTCAAACTTGTATGTACGTAAAGAGGAGGAGTGTCACTTCCACATTCCACCAGGAGCGCTTCTGAAGGTTGTTTTGTTCGCGCTGTACAAGCATGTGTGCATTACTTTTCAGCCTACAGTATATTAAATTAAAAAATATTTGCACTACTGTAAAAATCCAGAGAAGAAATTGGGAAATTCGTTTGTATGGAAAAAAACTCCGCCCGTTTCTTCTCATGTACTAACTAATGAACGGTTTTGTACTAACTAATGAATGGTGTGTATAAAATTATTAAATAATAAACAAAATCTTTTCTAATGTTCTAATAAATTTAAGTAAAATAATATTGTTATTTTCCAAATAAATTGAAATTTTTTGTTTCAGTGTTTTTTTATTTAAATTTTGACGTTCTTGCCACTGCTACGAGTTAATATTATTTTCAAACACACGATTGTTATCAGTACCAAAAACATGAAAGGCGGTTTTGCTTTATTTTTTTCACAGTATTTTAAAGTCAACATTCAATACACGAAGTAAATTAATATAAACATCCATTTGCTTCTTTGCACGAGATTCGTTTTTTCTTTGACAGGAAGCCACAAACCAAAAATGTATGTTTTCTTAGTGTGCCTTATATCGCAACGAATATTGGCAATATACATACAAATCTCTTGACAAACGGAGTCTAGAGGTCACGATTTCAAGTGTAAAATTGGTTTTTATTTATTTTGTGAATAATTTTAAAGGAAAGAAAAAAGTTAATCAATGGAAACTATCGCAGATAATTTTAGCCAAAACATTATATTTAAAAAAAAAGAATTTCTTATTCAGATAATGTATTTATATTTTTATATCCGTAATGCGTGCATATATTTCTGATGAAAAACATATTTTTTCTAGTAAAAGGCTTACATTTTTTATAAAGTAACTAGCGAGTACCCGGCATGCATTGCAATGCCACTCAAAGAAAGGCATTGTTTCTCCCTGTGTGTCCTTTCTCGTGCGTCCCAATCATGCCCCATTCCCCTCCCGGCTCACCTTTCCCCCTCCCGTGTCCTTCCGTTCCGCAAACCCCTGCGTTCCTCTCCCCCATCCCGCATTCCATTTCTACCTTCCCCGCTTTCCCACTTCCCACGTTCCACTTCCCGCGAAACCCCCCTTCTTCGTTCCCCTCCCCCTCTTATAATCCCCTCCCTGCCGCTAAACTATATGAAATGAACCAATTTTTTTAAACAAGTCGCGCCCCACCTATTATAAAACTTTTATACAAATTTCATAACATCAGAGCTCATCATTATATGTATAAAGAAACCTTCGCGGACGTGTGCACAACAACTCATCAAAGTTTCATCGCAATCGGATGAATAGTATAAGAAATAATGTCATAACGCCAGAGCTCACTATTAATACAGAAAACATCGCGGGAAAAATTTCAATTTATGCAAAGAATTTTTTTTTAAATTTATTATGTAAACTGATTCCTAATAAAGATTAATCGAAAATAGTAATTCAGTACTAATCTTCGCCTCAAAGAAAAACATTACCGGATTACAAACAACATGACAATATATTTAAAAAAAAACTTCTACTATCTAAACTCTAAACGGAAAATGTTGCTCCATGATAGAGGATTTAGCCAGCAGAGGAACTGAAACCACGACCGACGCGGCGTGTGGATGGCAACTTGTGGCATTTTCCACTTAGCTACTAACCGATTGTTTACTAATTAAAACTAGTATATTTTTTTAATTAAATCATTGAAACAATATTCATTACATTCAAATAAATAAAAATAAACTTAATCAAATAATTTTAAAAAAATATTTGTGATTTGACATATTTAATGAAAAATAACAACCATTTTGTTTATAACCACGATATATATTTTTAATACCGACCGGTTTCTCATAAAACAAGCATCATCCGAGTGTAAAAATTAAATAAAATGTCATTTAATATTTAAAATTAAATTTCAGTTTAATTTTATACCCTGAAGATGCTTATGCTAAACGAAAAAGTTCGGTTTTTTTTTAATAAATTAATATCGTGGTTATAAACAAAGTAGTTGTTTTATTTCATTAATGTAATAACATTATGTTGAATTTTATCACTGACGCAAAACACATCAAAACAGACAATCTATTTGTGTTGTCTAAATATTCGCGTTGGAAAAAATTATAATAACTGAAGGTCATGTTTACCGTGTAGCGTGTAGATAACTATATTTGGCTTTAATTTGCATCACAGAAACCCGGAAACGTGAATATACGCAGTGTCAGAGATTTTAGTTGATTCATAAAAAAATATATCTACAGCTCAGTTTCTGATTCATAAAATAACTTATTAGAAAGTTAACAGTACTAGATGCCATAAACATATTCTTTGGCTGGGATAACATACTGCCTCCCGTCATTTTCAATCAATTGAAGGTGACTGATTTATTGATAAATTGAAGTGATGTTCACAATGGTGTTATTGGATGTGTAAAACGCGTACCTATTCTAAATTAGCGGCATTGTATGTACAAGATTAATTAGATTAATTAGTATGATCTACATCCAACAACTCCTCAAATTTTTCATTTTCTAATAATTCTCTTTTTCTTATTATAGAAGATCTGCGTGCATAGTGTTAAGAGCAGGCAAAACATAATACATCTTTATTTACTATCTAAGCAGCAATGTATGTATGTATAAGATTGATTACTGTGATTTATATACCAATAATTCCTTAATATATTAATAATAACTTCTCCTTTCCAATAATTCTTTGATTTCTTCACCTTATTCTTGTAATCCAAGAATACATAAACTCTCTTATTATAGAAGAATTTATGTGCATAGTATTAATTAGTGAAAATTTTCAACCTATACTAATGAATGTATATCCGCAAACTGCAAACATCACCCGCCATAACACAGGGTCATCCCTAGCATGGAAGGTGAAATATCATAAAAACAAAACTATATGTACTTTCGATAATTCATGTATTAAATAAATAATAAATAAAAACTGCACCCATGAGCTGTTTCGCAGAAAGTCATCAAATGGCCATTCAGCGCATTTTATTTTTTTTAACAGTTGAAAGGTCCCCGCTATGGTGGAGTATAATTATTATTTATTAATTCTAAATAAAAAAAGGATTATTATACAATGTTTCTGACTGGAAAAATATAATATATTATTAAAATTTACATGGGCTTTTCACATTAATCAAAATAAAATCAGAAATACGAACATTTTCTGACCGTCCTTTCGTATATTTAATAAAATATTTTTAAATGTTTGATCTTTAAACGAGGTTAATAGCATTTAAAAAAATAAGAATAGGGTTGTGATTTAAGTGAAAACTTCTTTAGCACCGTTGTAATTTGAAACTCGATGTAACGAAAAAGCGACACTAAAAAGAGACAAACATTTACATCTATAGGATTTAGCCTGCGAGAGAATGAGATAGACTAATCGGTCTCCTCTTTGTGCGGTGCTTTATAGCCTCCCCATTCTTGTCGTGAAAACTTCTTAAGCACCGTTGTGATTTGGAAACGAAAAAGCTACACTAAAAAGAGCTGCTTTATCCTGCGCGAGAATGAGATAGAATAATCGATCTCCTCTTTGTGCGGTGCCTCGTAGCCTCCCCACTCATGCCTACTTTAGTTTTCTGAAGGTTTGACTTCTACCGCCTATGAACCGCACGCATTTTTTTTCATAAACACTAATTAAATTTTAATATCTGCGAAACAACCCTACCTACCCCATCAGTGTTATTATTTATTCTAAGTTCCTATCATAATATTAGGTTGAAGTTTTCGTTTGAAGAATTTGTGATATTTTTTTGAGTAACTTACCAAAGACATAGAAGATACTCGGCCATCCAACAGTGGTGGCCAGAAATCCGCTAAGAGGCATGGACACGACGGTACCGACGTAGCTGCCACTGAAGGCGAGCGTGGCCAGGCGGGAGCGCTCCAGCGGGGGCGCCCATCGGGACCACACGGCGTGGATGCAGGGGTAGGTGACCCCCTCGAACAGGCCCTCCACCACGCGCACCGTGATCAGCAGCGAGGTGCTGAAGTGCGCCAGCAGGGGTGTCAGCAGCGTCAGGATGGCGGTCATGCCTATCCCGATGCCGAACACCCTGAAACCAATAACGCATACCTATTAGGTAACGTAAGAGATGGGTAGGTGACGACAGTGTCGATCGATAAAGATTGTATCGATAACTTTCGGTAACTTCTCGTCGTTCCCTAGGACAACTGCAGATCGCTAACGTACGAACAACGGGTCGAATATAGAACACTTAGTCATTGATCATTGTGAACTGTTACTTATTCGTTGGCGAGAAGTTGAGAAGTTACCAAAAGTTATGGATATTATCCTTATCGATCGACCGCGCTAAACACCTAACAGCCGTTTTACACTCTACACATCTTTTTTTTCAGCCCGATTCCCAAATAAAGATCAAAAACAAAAATGTTCGCCTTACACCAGAGGTTCCCAAATTTTTTTTTCTCGTTGACAACTTTCAAAATTTTACTGGTTTCGGTGGACCCTTCTGCTGATACATTTCTACAATATTCCCAAAACTCATGAAAAAATGTGAAAACAGATTTAATGAAATTTGCGTGGCGGCTGAGTTCCAACCCTAAATTCGGAATGGTATAAATAAAAATAGTATAGTATAGTTTCTATTATAATAATTTGATTACAGATTTTATAGAATTAAATATCAAATATGCAAGTTTTTACAAGCAACTGCCGCTGACCTTCATAAAAAACACTACTCAAAAAAATTAAGGGACGTTTTAAAAACAGGAAAATTAATGCTAAATAAATAATTATATCTGACCCATATGCCTACCTAACTGAAAAAAAAATTTCAAGATCCTTTACCAAAAAAAACAAACAAAAAATTTGCAAATTTTTTTTTTCGCGCTATCTGTTAGGATTGCATGAGAACCGTAGCTCCTAAAAAAAATTGCCAAAATCTGAAAATTAGAATCTTAAAGCTTCATAATGCTTTGTTTAAAGTCTCAATTTGACCATTTTTCACCGAAATGTCAAAAATCACCGAAAAATTGGATTTTTTGCTCCCTTAATTTTTTTGTGCCAAAGTATCTGCCTACTTCGATAGGTAAAGCCAAGCCAGCATTTTTGTTCTTTACTATCGAAAACAGATAAATTTTAGTGGACTCCCACTTACAACTTGTGAACCCCCATTTTTTTTCAAGCCAACGTAGACCCCCGTCGAGTCTCCCGTGGACCCCTGGGTGTCGTATAAAGCAAAAAAAAATGTCTTTGGTCTCTACACGGGAATCGAGCTAAAAAAAGAGATGGTGTAAAACGGGTATAATAGCCGTTATACACGACACCTTTTTTCAGCCCGATTCCAATTAGATACAAAAGTCAACATTTTTCGATTTACGCGATCGCTATTTTCACCTCTATTTTCATATCTAGGATTTCAATTGTCATCACTACAAACAAAACATGAATGTTTGTTGTGATGCATACTGAAATCGTAGGTATGAAAATAGAGTTGAAAACAGCGATCGCGTAAAGCGAAAAATGTTGACTTTTGTCTCTAATTGGAATCGGGCCGAAAATCGGGCTCGTGTATTACGCTCATTAGTATCGGGATAGCGAGGCGTAAAAGGGCGCCAGTGGTATGCTAATGCCAAAAACATTTAAATTTAACCACTATATTTGATTAATCTTTGCCATGAATCGGTTTACATTATAAATACAAAAAATATGCATTGTATAGATTGAAGCTTTTCCTGGCGCTTTCATTGAGATAATAGAATAAAAATAAAATTGTTAATTAATTTTTAAAAAATATAAGCGAAAAATACTAAAAATTGAATTTTTCATTAGAAATTATGAACGCATAAAAGAAAAAACTTTTAAAAAATACAATTTTATGGCAAAAATTATCTGTGATAGTTTCCATTAAAGTACTTAAGAGGAAGGTGGGGAAGTATCTGGCTATTCAGATCTGGCCACCAAACACGGCTAAAAGCCATTTCAAGGTACGCAACCTAAGTCTTTCACCAGGGCGATTTTCCAATCTGGACTTCGCTGAATATACAGGGAAGCTGCCCAGCTGGACAACGTTGTGAGGCGGGTTATAGAAGGGGTTGTAAGAAATGATTTGTAGGGAAATAAAGGAGAAAATATAGAAGCCAGTAGTTCATTCCATTTAGAAAGCAAAATTATTAAATATTCCTCGTAAAGACCAATTATTTAATAACCATGTAAATAACAATAACGTCCTAAGAACATTTATCACGGATAATCTTTTCTTTGAATGAATTTCGTCAAACAATAAAAGAAAAACAATTCAAAATCAATAAATATGATCGATTGTAATTTGAAAACATGCGAAACAAGTTGAATTGTAAAACGTTTTGTTTATGACCGTTTTATTTTATCAACAATAGTTATTATTACAAGTGAAACAATATGAAATCCATTCGAATTGAATCAACACCGAGGCATAAACTCGTAAAGAAAATGGAAAATTGAGTGTGTATACTGCTTGCTGTAATTATGGTTTTGTTTGGTATTACTAAATACCTACTCACTTGTTGCCTCCTAATCTCGCTGCGAGCCAACCTCCAGGCAGCTGGGTGACGATATAGCCGTAGAAGAAGGAACTTAGCACCAGGCCTTTCATATTGCTATCCCAGTCGAACTCTGGTCCCTGAAAAATCAAAATCATTAGGAACATCTTTGACAACCCCGATAAACTATTAGTTCTGTAATTTCAAACCTAAAAAATTAATTAATTCTATTAATAGCAGACCTCGTGTCCAAAAATGTATGCATCTGATTTTCTTTTATTTATTAAATTAAATTTCCTCTGAAATCATAAAATTTTGTAGGTAAGTACTTAAACGACTACCTCCTTAATTAGAAACCATGATATGTTTTATGAAATTTTTATATTTCATTTAAGAAATTATTATTCAATTTTTTCAAAGAAACTTCTCAATCAATGACAATTTATTCCTTTGGCAAACTTTCTTCAGGCAGAGCAAGTAGGTGTGCCATATTATTGATTTTTATGATTTGATAGGTCTTAGTGAAATCCACGCTCTTGCGAACTCTGGCGGGATAAAAAGATAAAATCCAAAAACAGCCACTACCTTCAAACGGGAACGGCAAACACAAACAAATTTATATACATGAAATTCCAAACGGTGGAGTTAAAACAGGACTTTGCTGCGCTCAGTCAAAAATATCCGCCCGCAAACAATAAACGTTGTGAAGCAGATAAAAAAAGGGAATATGGAAGTTCTGAATATCCCGATTTTCACTAAATTGTTTCACAGAAATTCAAATATAACATTGTCATAAAATGGTCATTCAGTGCCATTTGTTTTTTTAGAGCAGAGAGGAAATCATTATGTATTACAATTTAATAGAAAGCTGAAACGCACAAATAGAAATAAAAAATAAAATGGCATTTAATGGCAATGTTACATTTGAATTTCTATTAAACAGGTAAGTGGGTAGTACCCTAAATAGGTACTACCCAATCATCCCCTTTCCCATCTCTTGTGCAGTAATCTGGTAATAAAAAAAAATCTTAAAAATGGGGGACAGATTAATATACTTACATATGAGAGAGTTCCATTTGGCAGAATGAGGGTTCTGTTCTCCGTCATGGCCACAACAGCGATGGACAGGTTGACCCTGAGGGCGTACACGTTGAAGAAGCCGAAGAAGGCCAGCACGGCTACCACGTAACGTCGCCTCTTCCAGAACTTCCATGTCGGGGCTTCCTGGTCTGCGTGGACATTGCTAAACAAACAACACAACTAAGTGAGACGCTGTCGTGAATATACTCGTTTTCATGACAACTGGAATCGATAAAAATCACGGTAAACCATTCAAACCGACGACATTCTTATCTAACCATACGAAAATAAACCTAATAAAGAGGGTCCACAATGAGTGCCGTCTCTACTGCAAGGGTGCTTCAAGACGATCGTCGCAAGTCTGTACACAGTTACCAATAAAATTATATCAAATGTCTGCACAACAAATATAATTTAATTAATTCGTTTTATCCACAGGAAGCCCGCACAACGGTCTGATCAGCCCCAACTAGCAAAAGGGCAAAATAAATTGTACCCCTTTCAACTAATTATTGATTTACTTGCTAGTTCTCGCGGCTCAGCGCAGTGTGCAGGCTCTGTGTGAACGGAGATAGATCTTAGAAACTTAAAAACAATGAAATTATTACTGATAAATTACTGCAATGATATACGCTCTATTTCCAAACACAAGAAAACGCTTATGGGTATGAGTAGTCAACGTAATGCAAAATTTATTTTATATGCAGGTAGGTACCCTTTCTTTAGTGAAAACAAAAACAGTAAAAAATAATAAATTAGGCTGGTACATTGAAAGCAAGGTCGCGTCAATGAGAAGTCAATCTATCAAAGAATCAAAAGGATGGTCGGCAAAACCATTAGATGACAAGGTTAGTGAAATGTATGACAGTAAAATAAAGTCGCTAAAATCTGATTAATTGGGAACGACACAATTTTCGCTTCTGAGCTTCGCTGTGGACACTGTGGAGAGTGAAATTCTCAGTGACTCTATTTGTTATTTAGAGTCACGGAGGGTGGCCACACTCCCTACTCCCTCGTCTAGAGAAGTTAAGAGGAGA
Organism: Limnephilus lunatus; assembly: GCA_917563855.2. Taxonomy (NCBI): domain Eukaryota; kingdom Metazoa; phylum Arthropoda; class Insecta; order Trichoptera; family Limnephilidae; genus Limnephilus; species Limnephilus lunatus. The sequence continues at coordinate 78,569,147 of OU830597.1, read as the reverse complement.
AATTATTCAAACACGAGGAAATATGTACCTAACTTCTTGTGAATTCGAACTTGCCGATAGAATGAACAAATAGGTAATAAAATTTGAATTCCGCATAAAAGTAAAAGAGAAAAACTAACCATGAAAATATTTTTGGCCGTGAAAATCTAAAAACTTATCAGAAAAACTATTTCTCGCAATTTTTACTTTCATTCGCAAAAAGTAAAAGATTTCTGCTAAAGGTAAAAAATTATATCTACATGCAAATACTGTTATGGTGCATAAATCACGCAAAGTTATATTTTAATGTATACGTCATAAATTATAAAAAAGAACTCAGTAATCAACATAAAACATTGTCATTATTCATAATGTCAATACATTTGTCAACAAATTAAAATAAATAAAATCACCAGGAATCGGCTTGTTGGAAAATAGGACGTGCGTTATCGTTCATGGTAAGGCGCACAGTGATGCTGATAAGGTATTACAAAAGTATTTTTGGAGTTATCGTTGGCTTTGTTATATTTATAGTTAATCTAGGAAAGGCAATATTTGGTTTATTGTAAGATATATTGGTTGATAAACAATAATTACAGCTTTCATCTGTTCCTATTCAATGATAATGATATATTATGGAACCTGGACATTCTAATCATTGTATTAGTCATAGGTTCAAAGCTTGTAATCTACTTGGATGGGGCATAAACATAAATGAATACATTAAGGAGGCAGACATGGCTACTTCAAATAATACTGTTTAGCATAAATACTCAAGCACTTTAATTTAGGAGGCGATTATTGGATAATCAACGCCTATTAGTTACTTTAAGTGGTTTGCAAGATTTGGTGACTTAACAGGGGTTTATGGGGTGAGGTTTGCCCGGGAATTTGGCGACAGATGCATCTGCCCACTTGCTGCATGGTGGACCGGATTGAGGAGGCCCTTTGACCTCTCCAGCCAGATTCTGTCGACCCATCGCCTTGCACCGCAGTTGGAAGGATGGATTCATACGTCCGTCATTCCTACCCACCCCTCATAACTTTTCCTTCCCAGAAGTTCCTCTCCTCCCTTTTCTTAAAAACATCCTCCACACAGCATCCCCTAAGATGGAAATTATGTTCCTCGGGGCCTCCTATTTGGAGCTAATGTAAAAAAAATGTTGCCAAAATGATAATACAGAGTAGGTATTTTCTATATACATAGTAAGTAGCTGCAGTGGTTACGTAACTGCAGTCTGCAGCGTGAAGATTGCCCTGAGGATAGCTAACATCTAATAGGACAGGGCACTAGAAGGGCAAAGAAGATAAACAAGTTACTTAAAATAAGAGGTAAATAAGGTAAGATAATATTGTAGGTACTTGTACGTACACACATGAAGCCATAAGCCTAACATGTATGTATTCTTGGCTTCTTAGTGTGCCTTGTATCGCCACGAATATAGGTAATAAGCATAAAAATCGCTTGTCAAATGGAGCCTAGGGGTCACGATTTCAACCGCAAAATTGTTTTTTATTTATTTTGTGAATCTTACTAATATTATAAATGCGAAAGTTTGTATGGATGGTTGGTTGGATGGTCCTTGCTCTTTCACGCAATAAATATCGAATGGAATTTAAAAATTCTTTCACTAATCGAAAGCTACATTATTTGCGAGTAACAACGGCTTGTATATATTGGTAAGTTCTGGCGTTATGAATGAGCTGTGGCGTTATGAAATTATGTATGATACGTTTTCTGTCCCTAACAAAATCGAGCTATTGCAAACGCCAAACAAATTGTTACCTTTAAAAAATGTTTTTTTTTTTTAATTTTAGGCTTAAAAAGAGTGCTTTGTTGTGATTAAAAAGAGTACTTTTTTGGCGTCGTAGTTAATATCTACATATCTCTAAAAATGTTTATTCTCCGAACAAAAAGCATAACGTTGCTATAAAGCATAGCGTTTGAAGTGGAATGTCATTTTCTTATTTTTTTAGGTTAATCTATTATAAATGCGAAAGTTTGTATGGATGGTTGGTTGGATGTTCCTTATTTTTAATGAAAGGGAGGAGAGGAGAGTTCTTGGAAGGAAAGGGGTTTAATGGGTGGGAAGGAATCTTATGTTTAGTATTTACCGGTCAACCACCTCCAAGACCTAGACAAACCTCACCCCATGAACCCGGGCACCCCTGCTAAATCACCAAAGTAGCGAATCACTTGGGGTGACCTATGGCAGAGGTGTTGGTTATCCAATAAAGGTTCCCGGGGCGGCGGTACCCATTCACGCCTCCCAAATTTGGATTAATATCGCAGTTTCAATAAGTTACTAATTCGATTCAGATGTTTAATATTTTATTTGTATGCAAAAATTAAAAAAAATGTTAAATCATAATAAAAATAAAACAATTTGGTACGAGAATTTTATTTGTCTTATAGTTATTTGTTGTTTATATTATGTGATTTTTTTTAAACAGAGAAAATTGGAGGAATGGGAAATGACATAGGCTACTTTTTATCACGGAAATTTTTTTCATTAACGTGGGAAAATTCTTTATACAGTAATTTCCCACTAATACCATGCGAGCGAAGCCGCGGGTAAAAGCTAGTAATTTTATAAGAAAGAAAAAGTTAATCAATGGAAACTATCACAAATAATTTTTGCCATAAAATTATATTTTTTAAAAGTTGTTTCTCATATGCGTTCATGTATATCTAATGAAAAAATACGTGTTTTAGAAGTTTACGCTTTTTTTAAAGAAAGTAATTAACAAATTTATTTTAAGTATTTATTTAAAGCATAGTTTTTTGTATTTATAATGTAAACCGATTCGTAATAAAGATTAATCGAAAACTTTGAAGGATCTTCATATCGCGCTTGGTAGTAGGCTGAAATTTTATGCTCAAATTGAAATGATATGTAGAACATCATTGAGAATGCAGGGGTTTATTTTGGGCACTGCGAGGAATTTTAGAGACACCCGAGTCAGGGCCGGATCTACGAAATCTGGCGCTCTGTGCAGTAGGTATCGATGGCGCTCCCCCCCCCCCCCCCATTTTTATTTTGATTAAAAATTTGTTCACCCCAATTTTTTTTTTTTTTTTATTTAATTTTTTTTTTTTTAAATAATTTATCAAATAAAATCAAGACATATATTTTTTATCGATGCTGGAGAAATTGGAATAAAAAATTCCCAATGGAAAAGAGTTTTTTTATGTCATTCTGCTCTTTAATTCTACGTTTTAGTTTCTGCGAGCCTGAAAGTTTTTTTTAAATTATTATTCTATTCATTGTAATCCACAGTACTTTTATAACCTCTAACAACCAGTAGAAATTTAGTTATAAATTTAAAAATCTAATAAGAATATAACCTCAAATTTGTACCTTGCATTTCCCCTGTGTTGAGCGAACAAACACTAAACACTGACGTATGGTATCAACGGCTTACGAAAGACGCTTACACTGATACCGTAAAATAACAAATCCAACAAATCTAATAGATATTAATTATACATTTAACGAACTTCAAATAACTGTCAACACGTTCAACCTGCAGATACTGCAAACCGTGCGATGCTTTTGTTAATGGAATTTGCTGAAGATTTCATAAGAAAATGGTCTTTAACTACCTTCTCCTAGAGACTTAAATCGTACAAAATAAAACAATAGCGAGCGTACACACTAACTAAAATTGTCAGCATTTTGAAAGGCGCAAGTCGGTTTGTTTGATTCTCTAGAACAAATATACCGCGCTGTAATTGGTTATTGAATTTGGATCGCACCCATTCGTCGTAAAAGATATATGGAAAAATAGATCTTACGTTTAAACTAAATATATGGAATTTGTAAAAAAATTCTGTAACTGGCTATAAATTCGTAAGCCGTTGATACCGACCTGATGCGTGCGCATTCCGTTTCTTTGGAAAGTGTTGCTAGAGCGTAATAATTATTTCGTACTATGGGTAATTTTTAAACGATTCAGGGAATATTATAACTAAATTTTAATACAATATTTATTTTCTCACGGCACCCCTTCGGAGTTGGCGCCAGGTTTTTGCACGTTTTTGAACGTATGGCAGATCCGGCGCTGACCCGAGTTCTCATTATATTATTTGATAAAGAGAAGACTTGAGAGTAGGTTGATAATTCGGAGCCCACACCAGGTGAAATATGAGTCCCTCATGTTGGCGAATTCAGAAGAAATTTCTAATAATTCTCTACCTGAGGGATAATGGTTACTAATTACTACCCGGTCAATAATAAAATTAATCTACACGTTGCACATTTCTTCAGATTAATTAGTCATTGTGGACGTTTCAAAAACTCGGCTTTATATCATGGAAAGCATTCATAATTTTTTTTTCCCCATGGTTATCTGCTATCTCCGTCATTGACAGCTTATCTCTTGGCCTGCAATACTAATTTTCCAATGGTCATACCATACCGGTGGGGAGGGAAATCTTAACAAATTAATGAAATAATAAAGAATCGAAGAACTGAAGGGTCGAAGAGTCGAAGAATCGAAGAGTCGAAGTATCTAACAATCGAAGAATCGAAGAATCAAAGAAACAAATAATCAAATAATCCGAGAATCAAAAAAATAATAATTCAAAGAATAATAGAATCAAAGTATCAAGAATCAAATAATCAAGGATTCAAATAATCATTGAATCAAAGAATCAAAGAAACGCAGAATCAAAAATGAAAGAATCAAATAATCAACGAATCAAATACTCGAAGAATTAAAGAATCAAAGACACAAAGAATCAAATAATGAAAAATTAAAATTAGGAAAGAATGTAAAGATTGTAGAAATGGAGTGATGTAAACTTTCGCCAAAGAGCCGTATTACGTACCTAACCTACATCGCATTTTCCTACACATAATTCTCGTATCTAATACATAATTTACCAAATCTCGACTAAGCGCATTTATTATTTAACTAAATATAATAACGATTGATGTAATACGAATGATATAATAACATTTTTTTACAAATACATGAAACGTACATGTAAATAAAATTGCCTGGTAAGCTAGTGTATTGATAATGTACGTAACGTAAGTACCTACCTACTTACCTACCTATAAGTAAAATCGTCAGGCATAGGCGGCATTAAACGCATAAAATAGTCATAAATATGGATGTTCATAAATGAAAACCAAAAATAAGTTAATTATTACTTCTCGGCCGAAACACGTTTCGTTTCAAAACTCGTGAGATGATAATCACATCATTTAGGTACCCACCTGTGACTAGTGACTATCAAACTGTGTGCTTATTACTTCCAAGGACTTCACGAATCAAATCGGTTTTAGCGAAAAGAATTTCCGGAGACAAAATGAATAATATGAAGCATACACGTTTCTTTTATTATCAACTCACATGATAAGTCGATGTACAGGTAAACAATACTTTTATTGGAGACTAACTACACACTTATATTTACGTAATACCTAAGTACCTACTTATGTATAATGGACATATAGCAGAACGATGTCTAAGATTGGATTGCGATCTGAAGATAACGAAAGGTAGGTACTACAAGAATGGGGGACTACAAAATAGGTAGTTACCTAATTGTTTTGCAACATCCATAATATCTTTATTTTTACATGACATATTTTCATCACATGCCTATGTCATCTTTGGGGATGCTACGAGGAGTGTCTTTTTTCAACCTATTGTTTATTACTAACCCTCGTGTAAAAAATTGTAAACATTATGTATTCGATGTACCTAAAAGCCCCATGGGCGTATAAAAGAGTGAATAAATAAAATTAATATAAATACTAGGCAGTTCTTATTCTGATAATGCGTTAACTGACGACCTCCGTAGTCCAGTGGCTAAGACTCTTGACTCACAATCCGGAGGTCGCGGGTTCGAACCCGGCGTGCGCAAATAAATTTTATTTGATTAATTTGTGTTATTTCACAATTAATTTATTTAAAATAATATATAGTATATTTGCGGCACGTTCCAGAGTGGAAGATACTATCAGTATCGCCCTGGTGTAAGACCACCATTCAGAATTGAAACGTTGCTTAAAAATGGCTTTAGCCGTGTTTGGTGACCAGATCTGAATAGCCAGGTACTTTCCAACCTTCCTCTTCCTCACCTCCTTCCCCTCCCCACTACCTTCAGCCTCACAACATACCCCAATTGGGGATGCCATAGTCTCACTGGCTCCAGACGGGAGCAGTTGAGATTCTTGTGCGGTATTCACTGTAAAAAAAAAAAAAAAAACTAGATTTTCTAGACTTATTGTAATAATTAATTCATTCAGTTATTTATACTGTTTTTTTAACAGATGTCCTTCAAGTTTAAAAAAAACTCTTAAAGTTACAAACACAAATAGTTCAAACAATTACAGAAAAAACAAAAATAGGTACAACAATTAAAAAAATCTAATAAGACAAAATAAACATTTGCATACATCTCTAAATAAAAATTAAAAAAAATAAAACAAATAAAAACAGAATATTACACAAGAGATCACTCATATGACAGATATTATAAAGAGATACAAGAGACACAAGAGACACAAGAGACCCAAGAGACACGAGAGACACAAATAAAGACACAAGTGGTAAATGATATAATTAGCACAACATATTTTTTACCAATCGCAGAAATTTTTTTCTGAATCCAAATATATTATCGTTGAAAATATCTACTTTAGCATATTCTATCTTAGGTATTATAATATAGCCGATATGTTTGTGTCAGAGGACTAAAATAGGCGATAGAATTTTTAAATGTATTCAGGTGAAACATGTTATGGCGTCTTAAACAATGAAAATTGGGAAAATTTTTGGGATTCACAATTTTTTTTTCCATAGTGCAAAGACATACACACCTAATGTAGTATCAAGACGTCTGAGAATTATTTTAAGTAAATATTAGATCAGTTAATTGCCCTCTAAGTGTATTAATTTTGAAGTATTCAAGTCGCTCGTCGTATGAACTAAGATGTTCATGTAGTCCACATTTGAAAGATAACAGTCTTATGAGCGTAATACACGAGCCCGATTTTCAGCTCGATTCCAATTAGAGACAAAAACCAACATTTTTCGATTTGCGCGATCGCTATTTTCTCCTATATTTTCATATCTAGGCTTTCAATTGTCATCACTGCAAACAACACATGAATCATACTGTTTGTTGTGATGCCTACTGAAATCGTAGATCTGAAAATAGAGTTGAAAACAGCCATCGCATAAAGCAAAAAATGTTGACTTTTGTCTCTAATTGGAATCGGGCTGAAAATCGGACTAGTGTATAACGGCCTTTAGGCGTTGTAAACGGTTAGAATTGATTGAAGATGTTTGAAAGGTTTACGTATTCTGTGAACAAGTCCCATCATTTCATTAAAACAATTATTTATAATTTAATTAGTTTGATACTGCAAAATAAATTTATATCCAAATTTTAAAACTATGCACAGCCTTCTTTGGACATAATGCAATGCACGCCACTCTTAATTATTAATGAAGTAGGCTCTGTGTCAATGTTCTGCGTGTAGAAAATGACAGGAAGTCAACGGATTGAAAACGGGTTTTACTACTACATGAACAATTCCGGCCTTGACAGCCATTGTACTCTGTACCTGTACAGACTACAGACATACCTACTATCGTGGCATGTCACCGAGGAGAGAGGCAGAGAAAAAACTACCCAAGAGTTTTGCACCCAATTATGGAACTATCCAGAGACATTGTAACTATAGTATCATAATGAGTCTATAATTAGTTCTCACATTGTTTTAGTTGTCTGTAGGCTCTCCAGTCTCCAGCTCAAGTGATCTCGTTTACGAGATGTATCGAGATGAGATGAGATGAATCAAAGGTAACCGAACTTCGATATACTAGGCCAATGTAACCAAAGGTAGGTGTGCAGTCAACATAGTCCTAGAGCTGGGCAGACAAAATCTAGCTTCCAATTAGAAAGGACGTCAGTCCTCCGAACTATATTTATAAATTACTATACGTCAACAAACAGTCACATCAAAAAACCTAAGGACGGGTGAACAATTAACGAAGTCAATTTTCACATTCTGTGTAAGTTTTATTCAAGTTCTGTTATCATATCATTTCAGGCCAGTTGCTTCATAAAACCAAAATGATCAAAAAATTTGAATAGAACTTTCGCAGAACGAGAAAATTAACTTCAAATAATATTTGACGAATTGTTCAATTTTTTTTTAAACCCATCCTAAGTCTTTTAATAGGCATATTGTGGCACTAGAGAACACAGGTCCCAATACTGATAAATAACGAATGTCTCTGGAGAGGATTATAGAGACATTACAGTAAGTGAGTACCTGGCTATTCAGATCTGGTCACCAAACAAGATTTAAAGCCAATTTAAACGAATGTCTCTGGAGAGGATTTAAGAGACATTACAGTAAGTAAGTACCTGGCTATTCAGATCTTGTCACCAAACAAGATTTAAAGCCAATTTAAATTTTTCGTTCCTGAAAGATAGTCTTTCACCAGGACGAAACTGAGAGTATAGGTACTATAATTTGGAATCCACCCATACATAATTGTATGAATAGGGACAAGGACAGATTGGACCGCCTTATTGATCTTGATAGTTTCATGGTTTCTATTCAAATCTATATGGCCGTTCAGCTATCGGAGGTTACTAATCCCTGAGATAAGGTATCCACAGTCTAACATATTGCCACATACTGCAGCATTCACTCCCAACATCTCTATTAACCCTACCTTCCTATCCCCATCTCCTTCTCCGGATTTATCCTCCCGTCTTTCTAAATAATACTAATTATATTTAACGCGATTGGAAAAAAAATAATACAATAAATAGAAATTATTAAAAGTATGAATTCTGATACTTTATAAAGCTCTTATTAGAAAATAGTATGTTATTATTACACTATTATTACATTATTATGTAGATATATGCATTATTTGTATGCACTATGTCTATCATCTATCTATTAATATAAAGAAGAGAGTCTATGACCTGTGGAGGGCGGGCGGTGGGCGGCGTGGATTTGATCTGTTTACAAATCTACAGTTTTATACCAAGATTGATGTAATTTTGCTCACTTGACCTTCAAAATAAGAGGAAGGCCTCTGTTTACACGAGATTTCGAAAAGACATCCCATCCCCTTTAGCAGAATTTTGACATTTCTTGATGAAATTTTGCTTACTTGGTCTTCAAAATAATAGGAAAAATGCGGCCGACATCTGATTTCAAAAACTCGGCGAAAAACCTGGACAACGCCAGGGTCAGTTAGTTTTAAAATAAATAAACAAACAAAAAAACAGCGTGCAATTCACACGCGGTAGAAGTGAAACCTTCATAAAACTTAAGTAAACAAGAGTGGGGAGGCTACGAAGCACTGCATAAAGAAGAGACCGATTATACTTCCTCATTCTCTCTAAGGCTAAATCTTATAGATGTATGTGTTTGTCTCTTTTTAGTGTGGCTATTTTTCGTTTCATCGAGTTTTAAATCACAAGGGTGGTTAAGTAGTTTTAACTTCAATAAACAAATAAAGATTACGGTTCGTCATAAATAAATTTGCGTTTTGTGAATGTTTTTGTAGCGAAATGGAATCTAATATGGAAATTAATAATGGTCATAAAAAATATAAAAAGAAATACACAAGGTATGTATGGCAATATTATATGTTGATTACATAGATATTATATATCTACTGTAGATACGGTGAAACAATAGGGAAATTAATTAAGTTGTTTATGAGAGTGCTGATTTTTAAAACTTAGGTTTATACGAGTAGGTATGCAGTTTTAAGTGTTTGTTATTATTTTTATAATAATTATTCATCACTTATAACATAAATGATCGGATGTTATTTACATATCTACCGATTACTGTAATTTTTAATAAATAATTGTAGGTAGCTACCTAGTAGAATTAAATTGTTTAGCCGTTTGATATTTTCTTTGTCGACGACCGTATTATTTATATGGGTACCGCCGCCTTGGGAAACATTTATTGGATAACGTTCACCTGTGCCTTAGGTCACCCCAAATTGCTACGTTTGGTGACTTAACAGGGGGGCCTTTGTTCATGGGGTAAGGTTTGTCGAAGTCTTGGCGCCGCGACGGATGCTTTTGCCGACCTACTGCGTGGCGGGCCGGATGGGGAGAGACTGGTTGAGAGAGACTTCTCAAGCCGGACTCTCGAATCATCGCCTTGCACCGATGGATTCTTACGTTCGTCACTCCTGATCATATTAAACCCAGATTCCTACCCTACCCTCATACCTTTTTCCTTCCTAGAAGTTTCTTTTTTTCCTTTCCCTAAAAAGCATTCTGCAGAGCACAGCTTCCCAAAAGGGCCTCCTATGTTAAGATAGTGTAGGTAAATATATACACTTATATACCCAAACGCAACTAATTCGTTCTCCGTTACAATGGCTTTTTTATCCTCTGAGTGCATCATGTTTATTTTGACTGTCTAATAACATGAATCATGTCTCAAGTCAATAAATGACTACAAAAATGAGCGCAGAACTGAGTTGGATATCAATAAAAAAGGAGATGGTTTTATAATGCGTCATTTCCGTTTTAAAACGTTAACCCCTCCTCGGACCTTGACCATATTTTGTCAGAGGGTCAAAATATTTTCGCTTTACAATAAAATCCAAATAAATTAAATATTTCTGAACATATCCGAAAACTAAATATTGTTTTTGAAAGGTTATAAAATAAGCTATCAAAATTTATAAATCGAAATAAACACAATTTTTGAAATACGAAAATTTTGCTTGCAAACATAAAAAAAATTTAAAAATGGCTCAACTTACTTTTCTTCTAATTAAAGTTGCTGAACAAATAGATATGTGATTAGACAAAATTATTATAAACATTATTAGTAACTCATTTTTTTGTCGTTCCATGTAAAAATAATCCATAAAAAATTCTTAAGGATTCATAATTTTTTTTTCAAATTCCGATCCAAAACTTTGGTTTCATAAATTATAATAATAATAATAATATTTGGACGATTTATATAGCGCCGTTTTTGTGAAAAATCACCTCAAGGGCGCTGTACAAACTTACCATGCATGCCTAAAATCTAGAAAGACTACAAGCTAGACTACAAGCTAGACAAATAAAGGTCTACATTTTACTTATTTTGTGGTTAATTTTTATATTTAAATATAAAGCTTTTTTTTTTACTCTTTCTATCACACAGTTACACAATGATTTCTACGAAACCTGCATGAGTAGTTCCGAAAAACAAAAAAAAAATATATGTAAATTTTGTTTAGATGTAATTTTATTTATATATTGTCTAATGATGAAACTCGAAATATAAATATAATAAATCTGCCTTATATTTTGATTCATATTATAAAATAGAGTGGCTGAATTATTGTTTGATGTAAAGAGGCCGGGATGGTTATGGTTTGAGATTTTCACAAACAAAAGTAGATAATAACGCGAATTATTAACTTCCTTCTTTAGCCAACATTTCGGACAGCGTTACAGTGTCCTTCATTGGAGAAGATGTTTAAGATTTTGGTGAAGTGTGAATTACACATCTGCCCTGATGATGGACACACATGTAGCACAACACGGCGTAATACTCTAAAAAATAAATCACGATAAGGCCTGAGATGACTGACACTGTGAACAATGAGTGTATTTATAAATAAGTGTTATGTTTGCTGTATAAATAATTGGCTATAGAAAGTGTTTTTTAGATGTGGCCCTAGAACCGACCTACTAGTCTCTACCTACATAAATCTACCGTATGTTTTTGTTTAATTAATTGAAACTTTATCAAAGAGAACATTTTAAAGATTTTTCTAAGCCTTGTTTACATTTACTTACCTTATTTTGAATTCATTTTGAACTGTTGCGTTGTAGCCCGCGGCAGCCTGATTTTTTATTTCGCGGGAAACTTGAGGGCCTGCCTCGTCCATTGTGAGTTTATGAGTCAGTTACTGCAGCACAATTAGTATAATATTACAAGGTAAGTGACCCTCAAATGCGTTGGGCATTCGTTAATATAAACTGCACTATAAACATTATCACAATATGGTATAAAAATCTAGGTTTTCCACCATATGGAAGTGATTTATACAAAACTGTTTAAAATGACGGTTTCTTCTCAAGTATAGCCGCACAGAGTTGTACACATGATAGTATGTAAAAGAAAAATCACTTTACGCGAACATTAGAAATCTAGACACACGCCACATTTCGATTGTAGCCGGGAGACGAGAAAACAGCTTTCACAATAGCGGACCACGGTAAACTGAATCGATTCAACAGGTAGGCTCGTAGGCTGTGTGTGCCGTGTCTGTGCTGGTGTTGGTGTTTTTTGTCTGCCTAGGCCTAGTGCCTAGTGCCTAGTACTGTAGTTAGACGGTGTCTTGCGCTTGCACGGCTTGCACTGTTTGCATTGACTACACCAACAGAGAACACACAACACACATAGCGGACATGCTTCTCTGACAGAATTTCCCTCTCAGGTTCTAGACTTTGAGCGCATGCGCGGCCTAATAATTCAAGCTTTCAGATACAATAACTGAGAAAATGTGTTTTTCGAGTTTGTCAGCTAAGTAATAAAAAACTAGCAGTTAAAAACCCGCTCCTCTGGTTTTTGATGCTAGGCCCTGCATGCGACGGGCGTCACCAAAGTGGCTTGGTCACAAACTATCATCCGTATCCAGACGGGAGAGATTAAGGCGGTACACAACCCTAATATTTTTTGTTTGATCAAAACTCACATTTTCAATTTGGGAGGCGGGAATGGGTACCGCCGCCCCGGGAACCTTTATTTGATAACCAACACCTCTGCCATAGGTCACCTCAAGTGGTTCGCTACGTTTGGTAATTTAGCAGGGGTGCCCGGGTTCATGGGGTGAGGTTTGTCTAGGTCTTGAAGGCAGATGACCAGGACACACTGAACCCCAGATTCCTACCCACCCCTTAAACCCTTTTCCATCACAGAAATCTCCTCTCCTTCCTTTCCTAAAAAAACTCCACACAGCATCCCCAAAGATGACATAGGCCCTGAGGGAAAATATTTTCATCATGGCCTCCTGTGTAGAGCTCATGTAAAAAAAAAAATTTTTTTAATCATTTCCGGCGAATTCGTAATCATAATAACTTTTTTTCCAACAGAACACTGGGGATGTAAGTTCTTTGTATTTAAGATTAATAAAAACAATATCTTACAATATATTTTACGATTTAAAACTTTATAACCCGTTTTTCAACTATAAAGTTAGCAGTAAGCACAAGATTTTATTTTTCTAGCTAGACGATGAATTAATAACTTCGGGACTGATACATGGAGACACATTTTAAATATTTGTAACACGTTCTTCAGAATTAATTAAAATTAACGCGGCGGAAAGGTCGAATCTCCAGGCCTGCTAGGGTGAATTCGAGCGTACATCCGTCCAATACGCCGTTCCACGGGCACATATTTGTTTACACGCTTTCTTCACTTAGGTACGTAGTTAAGATTCCCACATTATTTGTCTTCTTTTTTTTTCTTTGATAGGGCAAATTTGACAGTAGGTCCGTCCAATACACGAGTCGCGAGTCGCAATTTGTATACACGGCTTCTTTACTTACGATATATTTTAGGGTATATTGTAGTCTTAAAAACTCCGCTTGTGCGACAGTGGCACAAACTATCATCCGTATCCAGACATTAATTAAAATGCAAATCCAAGAGTACTTACGTCTGCCAGTCGACGTTCCTCATGCTGTTAACGTAAGTGGCGCCATCTTTTGGCATTATTAGCTACTTGATTTAATTCGGTTTTATTACGATAGTAGCTCAAGTCATAAACTTCACTTTCACAAATGGTTTCATATGGCGCGGCGTCAGAGAGGTACTCGGAGTCGGATTCTTAAATTTCAACCGTACAGTCGCTAGGGTATTAATAACGTCCGATATAATCGCTGCCATTCAATGCAAAGCTACTAGGAATGAACAAAATCGCAATTCGCACTAGACCAATTATAATATCACTGTTTATCTTGAATGTGCTTGACTTTTTTATAAAATTAGGTCAGCGAAAACAGGGGTCAATATTATCATGTTATCAATTTAATAACAAATAACGCTAAAATAATAATAATAAAAAAAGACTGATTATACTGAAATGATATGATTTAATATGGGTTTAACCCCTCACGCTAATTTGTTGGCTTTTTAGGACAGCTCAAATAAGTCTCAAAGAAATCATTGTGTCTCCCTTTTTGTCATGGTGAGAAATGTGATCTAAATGGTTAACTAATTAGTAAGAAAGAGAAAACATGCTTTATGTTAAAATTTAAAAATTAACCACGGAAGAATTAAAGTGTACGCATATTTGAAACCAAAGTTTCCGAATGCAGTTTGAGGAAAATTTATGAAACTGAATTTTTTTCAAAATTAAAAAAAAAAAGAATTTTGACTGGACACCCAGGTGGAAAGAGAAAAGTGGGAAGACCCAGACTGAGGTGGGAAGACGAGGTAAGAGGGGATGCAGCACAGCTTCTCCAAGTACCATATTGGAAGTCAGCCGCTGAGGATAGGAGGAGTTGGAGGCGACTGTTGCAGGAGGCCAAAGCTCGATATGGGCTGTAGCGCCATCGAAGAAGAAGAAGAAGAATTTTTTTCACATGAAATGACAAAAAGTGAAGTGACGATAACGTTTGTAATACATTTTCCTAATAATTTTAGTTAGATAAAACGTAAGGTGAGTCATTTTTAAAACTTTTTCATGTTTGCATTCAAAATGTTTACATAAAAATGTTTACATCAAAATGTTTACATTAAAAAAATTATATGTTTATTTCGAATTATAAAATTAAAAAGCCTATTTTATCACCTTTCAAAAATAGTTTTTAGTCTTCAGATGCGTTCAGAAATAGTCAATTTATTTGGATTTTATTTAATAGAAATATGTTGATCTACCGGCAAAATAGGCCTGAGGGGTTAAAAATAAATATGTAGTATTAACCAAAAAAACTATTCTATTATGTATAATGCATGAGAGATTTCACAATAATAATTTAAATTCGATGTTAATTAGTAACAAACAAAAGCGGAAATTTAAAGGCCATTAACCAGCCAGCGACCGAAAATTCAAATTTCGTCGAAAGTTCTTACGATCGTACAGGGCGGTTCCAATGAGAAAGATTAATTATTCTCCGTGTCAGCTATTTTTAAATTATAACTCAATATCGATTTTATCTCATTCAAAGTTTGCTTTAATTTATACCTATATTAAAAAATGCTGAAAGGCGTGATGATAAGACTATTAAAATTATGTCCTTCTTATAATTATTTTTTGATCATAAGTATTTACAATTTTTCAATAATGTCTAAGCAAAATAAGAATTTTAAAAAAATTTTAAAAATATTAGTTTGTAAGTCCGTAAATATCTGAAGTATTTTCGTCACAAAACAAGTGCGCGGATCTTTTTTTAAAGGATTT
Organism: Limnephilus lunatus; assembly: GCA_917563855.2. NCBI lineage: Eukaryota > Metazoa > Arthropoda > Insecta > Trichoptera > Limnephilidae > Limnephilus > Limnephilus lunatus. The sequence continues at coordinate 78,553,733 of OU830597.1, read as the reverse complement.
TATTATAAAATTTAAATTTTGAAACATAGCTTTCCCAGATAATTTATTGATTTATTTTACTGCATGATTATATGATTTGAAATGTATGTTGTAACTATAATACAAAATTTTCTTTGAAAATTTAACAAATCTGCCAACGACCTACGGTATAACCTTATTATGCTAAAAGCAAAGATATTTTCTTATAATTTAAATATAACTTTACCAGATAAAAGAACAATCTTTCGATATCAATTTATACTTTTATGTGGAAAAGAGTCAACACGGCTAAAATTCTATTTAAAGATGACATATTTTTGGTTTTGTCTGATTATCCTGTTAACACTGTTGGTAAAATCTGAACTATTTTAATATATTATTAATAAATAATATAAATAATAATGGCCGTGAAAATCTCAAATCATTTTCATATTTGTAAACCAAAATTTTAGGCTAATTTGTTGACTTTTGAAACTCCTGTAGGATTCAATGAAATAAAAAAAAACAACAGGCTTTATATTCAAATCTAAAAGTTAAGCACAAAATATTTAAGATGTATCTACCTATACCTTTATGAAACCAAAGTTTCCGATCGCAATTTTTAAAAAAATTATGAAACTTTGGGAATTAAAAAAAAAAAAATTATATAAAATTACAAAAAAGTGAGGTAATGATAACTTTATAATTCATTGGTCTAATAAAATATGTATTTAAAAAAATACTTGATATATTGTTTTGGGGGAAAAGTGTTCGAATGGAATCATAAATTTTCTAAAACTTAATTTTGTAAATTGAGAATCAAATTAATTGTACAGGTAGGTATTGATGTGGAATATTCGGTTCCATGCCAACTCAGAATTAAACCAACTCAGAACCACCTCAAAAAGGTCATTAAAAGCTCTGAAAAAATAATTTTAAAATATCCGGTAGCCCTAACCTAACTTAATCTATTTAACCGATTTTTTATATATATTTTTTATCATAACTCTTAATGATCTTTCTGAGGTGGTTCTGAGTTGGTTTAATTCTGAGTTGGCCGGTCACCGGAATATTCCCGACGCAATATGAAATCTCCAAAGATGTGAAGCAAGAATGGAGTTTTACTTTTTTGATGAATATGTATTATATTTTTTAATTTTTCGAAAAATTAAAATTGACAAAGTTATGTGCTTTTTAAGTGTTATGTATGCAATTGTGTCTTGTGACGTCATATGATTCGAATGACAGTGTTGACGTTCGTTGTATGTACCTTGACATCACATGCTTATCGGCCGGCCGGAAATTAATATCAACATTTTGACGGCTTAATTACTCCCCCCCCCCATTCTCACACGTAAGCTAAAATATTGTCACACCTCACCTCAACACCTCATTTGAGTATTTGACCTCACACAAACTCATCCTGATGTCGTGTCCTACCCAACAATACCATCGTGGCAAGCAGCGGGAGGGATGGATTTATCCGTCTGTCACTTCCGGACATACTGAATCCTAGATTCCTACCCACCCCTCACCTTTTACTACCCAGAACATCTTATCCCTCCTTTTCTTAAAAAGACCGTCCAAACAGCTTCTCCAAAGACAACATGGACCCTGAGGGAAATTATTTTACTCAGTATCTCCTCTGTGGGGTTAGTGTAAAAAATGTAATAACAGTATTATTTGTAGGTACTTATAAATAATACTAATAAGAAGTAGGTTAATAAAAAAATATCCAACCCAAGGTCCCTAAGAACCAAAATTATGTGCAAACTGCAAACATTTAACTGTTTTACACTTTTGAGTAAAAAGGGAAAAATCTAACTGGAATCCATTTATAATCTAGTTGCTCGCTCGTCGTAAATATAAAAGGCTTTCTAAGTTGCTAAACTAATGTGTTATCCATCTATTGTGCAACGAAAAGTCAATCTGAAATATTATAGCTTTCAATATAAACATTATGTAAACAAATATATAGATATAGGTTATCATTTAACATATTATTCAACTCTCAAACGAAAAATGCCGGGGCAGCACTGGCAAACCTGAGGTTCCGAGTTCAATTCCCAGATGCGACCGAATCAATTTCCGACTTATCTGCCTCACATCCCTTGTCTGAGAGTTATCAAAACTATCTTCCAGTGATTAAAAAGAAAAGATTTTTGAGAGTTTAATAATATTATCTTCAGTGATTAAATGATACATATAACAATTTGAGGCCATATGGTTTTACTCAATAAGTTATTCCATTACTAAAATAATAAATGTACAGGCACCTATTATGTTATAACTAGCGCACATCCGTGAACAAGCATAAGCATAAGCATAAGCAGGGGATAGTCTAAATTCTTGACCCATAAGTTCCAATTTCGAAAAAGATAATTAATTAAAATAATTTACGATTCCAATTTTATATTATAGGTAGATTATACTATATAGTTAGTTCCAATTTTGAAAATCGCACAATTCAAATCTGTACCTCAGAAGAAAAAGGTCGGTTGTCACATTTTTGAAATTGTTCAGGAGAGAGGAAATAGTAAAATAATTAGTCTTTATTGGCTATCTCTTGATGGTTTAATTTATGTAATTTTTTCCTGTTTTATTTAATTTGTCTTAAGGCACATAAAATATAATTTTTACATAAAAAAAGTTAATTAATTAATTAACAGACGTTTTTCCTTTGAACCATTGTGGGGACACCAGACCTTTTATGTTGACCTAACTTTGTTTTCCGTTGTCGTAGGACAACATTCTTTATACCTGTGTGTAGATACTGAAAAAACTAAAAAGGCCTCATACATAACTCATTTTCACAAAAAACTGGACAACCGAACTTTTACTTCTGAGGTACAGAAATTATATATGAGTTCATTGAACCAGAGTTATGTTATAATACACGAAATCTTATTTCAGCCCGATTCCAATTAGAGACCGAAGTCAACATTTTTCGCTTTACGCGATCGCTATTTTCATTTCTACGATTTCAATTGTCATCACTTCAAACAACACATGAACCATGCTGTTTGCTGTGATGCCAACTAAAATCGTAGATATGAAAATAGAGATGAAAATAGCGACAGCGTAAAGCGAAAAATCGTGTATTGTAGGCATTATGCAGGACAGACACACAACTGAAATTAGTATGTTTGTAATTTAATTTAATAGCTATCTACTCTATCTACTTCAGAAAGCTGATTACTTTACAGACTAATGAGCGTAATACACGAGCCCGATTTTCAGCCCGATTCCAATTAGAGACAAAAGTCAACATTTTTCGATTTGCGCGATCGCCATTTTCACCTCTATTTTCATATCTAGAATTTCAATTGTCATCACTGCAAACAACACATGAACCATACTGTTTGTTGTGATGCCTACTGAAATCGTAGGTATGAAAATAGAGTTGAAAACAGCGATCGCGTAAAGCGAAAAAGTTGACTTTTGTCTCTAATTGGAATCGGGCTGAAAATCGGGCTCGTGTGTAACGGCCTTGCTCATGCAGGTAAATTCAGTCATTGGGTAAATTGGATAAATATTTTTTGTTGTCGTGGGCACTTCACCCTAAAAAGAGTGCTATGTGTGGATAAATATTCTTCAAACTTACTGCTTCCGATCCGTGATAGCTGTGTAGCGATAATTTGTCCGAGGCATTTTAATTTATATACTTTATCTTTATCAGATCCTTGTATTTGCGGTTAAAAAGTTTTATGTGAAAACTACTTCCTATCGAACCAATGCAGTTTAAAAGCAAGCCATAAGAACTCCGCTCAGTATATACAGTTATCACGTCCTGTCCACTGTCACTCTGACAGTTCGACACAGTTCGACAGGTGTCAGATACAGGTTGGTAACTAGTTGGTAAACAAACAAAAAATGTGAATCTGAACTTGGAACCGAGAGAAAAATATTTATATAATATTATACTTACTAAATAGATAAATGCATATATTGTACAATTGTACCGCGTTGGAGACGTCAGGTATGGGTGGTTTGGTATATTTATGCGTCAGGTGGTTTGGTATTTGGTATAATTATGGAGAGTCGCTAGTGAAGATATTTAACATTTATATTTAACTTTAACAATGAACCAAGAAAACATTATCCATACAATCTAGTTAAACGAAGGTTTTCTAAAAGTTTTAATAAAATTAATTTTGCGTCACCACTTTCATCAGCATCAACCAAATGAACCAAATGGATAATCATAAATATACCAAACCACCCACGGGATAATCGGGAGCATAAATATACCAATACCAAACCATTGGGAGAATAAAATAATAATAACATAATAATATTAATAATACACATTCATAAATATTCAGTGTTACCATCTTGGAATTTACATTCCCGCTAAAACCTACATGAAAATCCGTCAGACACCCGTTGTTGACCATGTGACGATGTGACGCTGGGAAGGATAAATGGCAAAAAGCCATGCGAAAGCACAGTGCAGCAGGAAGAATGTATGGGGCTTTAGCCATTTGCCTTTCCAGCTGTATGGGGCTTTAGCCATTTACCATTTCCAGCATCAATATTATTGAATATTATCGTCCATCCTTGGAGGAGAGGGGCTAGAAAATTTCAGGGAATAAAATTTATCCATAATTTTCGTATCCTGGGGTGTCTAAGACACAGTTATTTTCGCCTATAAAATGATGTGCTTTGATATTTTATACGATTCCGCCAGGAAATCCGTCATCATATTAATCCCGTTAGGGAAAATTTGTGACGTCACACTAGGAGGGAGGGGGTCTCACAAATGTGACGATGTGTGACAGTTACAGGGGGGGGGGGGGGGGGTGAAAAAAACAAAAAATTCGTGTGACGTAATGGGGTAATTCCACAAACGAGGGATTGTGTTGAAAATGTGCGGAATATTTAAAGATCATTTTTCTGATTTTAATCATCCTACTAAGAATGTTTGTTTTTTTATGTTTTCATTCAATATTATTGATTTTTAAAACGATCTAAAACTGACAAAATCAAAACGGCCCGTGGTTGGCATATCGGATTGTGACGTCACAAGCGTCGCTCAGCTTAGCCAGCATAAATAAACACTGTCAGTGAGCGTCCACGCTCATGACGTCACACGATAGCCCCGCCCCAAAATATCGTTTTAGTGGTAATTAAAAAATTGGGAAACTTTGACTCACTGTAGAAAATTTATTCGTCAAGATGAAAATAAAATAAAAACGCTTTAATCCTCGTAATTTTTTGCTTAATTATTTTAAGCAATAAAAAAACGTGGAAATATCCCATCTATATATGGCCCCTTAGACACAAAATTGTCCCGAGAGGCATTACAATCCGCCAGTTATGACGAGAAAACCGTGCAGACGGCAACATTGTACATATTATGTAGGTACTCTGTATAGTAGTAACCACACACGAATGAATGTAGAACATAATCAACGTAGTTAGGTACCTATAATAGCTGCTAGTAGAAAAAACATTTAAATACACATAAACAAAATTTTAGACCCTTTGCTGCGGCAAATCTTTCAATCAAACATGGATGGCATTACATCGTTTGTGTCATGTTTTAGCATAATTTATTTACAGTGGGCAGATATTATAGGTTATATATTGTTTAAAGTCTATGGGCACCTTAATCATGGATATCAGGTTTCGTGCATTATTTTTCACTGTTTTTTCCATTGAGTTAAACAAAGTTTTTTCCTTCTATTTTGAACATTTCATTTGGCTCCCCCACACGCACACTTCGGCGCGACCGAGTCCCGCGCCACTTCAGGCCGCCGCGCAGAAAAGTAAAGACCGATAGGTTTACAGCGCAGTTCACCGTGAGACTTTTCTGCACGGCGGCCTGAAGTGGCGCGGGACTCGGTCGCTCCGAAGTGTGCGTGTGGGGGGCACCATTATAAAACAAAAAATGACATGAACGACCCCGATGGTAAAAAATATCATTTAGTGCCTATAATTTAAAAAAAAATAGAGTGCAAACAATACTTTGTTGATTCGGAATTTCTCACTGCACAAATGCAGTCTAACATTATTTATTAGTAGACAATAATTGAGGTCGCTGCGATCATTTGAAGGGTTTTGAATAGCAACGTAAGAGTAAGTAAAAATGTGCATTTTTTTTACTTAAATCAAACGGTGTTCAGAAATTAATGGTAATTTTCGAAACGAGATGATTCTACATGATATTGTAGGAGAATTTAACATTTTTTTATTTTTATTATTTAACGCTCCGCAAGGACGATAGTTTCATAGAAAGCCATTTTTTTGTTTTTCTGATGTTTAATCAAAATAAAACTAAATCTGATTCACATATCAAAATTATAAATTTTAAAAACGTTAAGAAATCGGAATATTTTGTTTTCCCCTTGAACGTTGATTTTTAGAATATGAAGTTCAAACAACAAAAAGTGAGTAGTTGTCGTTGTAATAAAAAAATAGTACCATTGATAAATTTCTATAATATTATGCCAATATACAGTGGTGTAGCGTGGGGGGGGGGGGCGGCCCGCCCCGGGCGGCACTTTTAAGGGGGGCGGCAAATTTTCACAATAAAAAATACTTATACTTATTCTGATTCGTTGTTCAAGCTCTAATTTATTTATAAACGAAATCAGAAAAAAAAATTTCAGTAATTGTTATTTTATTTAATTTGTATAATAAAATTATTTGAAAATATTCTACAATACTTTCGTTTACGAATTTCTCGATTTTCCAACTCTTTCTTTTATTATTTATTATAAATGTCAATAATCATATTTTTTAAGCTGCAAATTTCGTAATTCGTAGGAAAACCGTATGCTTATAATGAGAGTAATACTAATTAAAGCTGGGAACTCGCAAACAGATTCACTCTTAATTAAAACCTGAATTTTGTTCAGAATGTAAGGATTGAATTTCAGTTGCGTATTCATCTGCTGATACATTTCGAAGGAGTCATCATTTTATTTGAAGCGCAGTTATAAAATTCTAGTTACTGACTATGTATGTGCTGCCAGAATCAAAGAGGAGCCATTTTCATTTTCAGAGTGTAGTTTAAATTCGCCACATACTAATTTAATTTTACCTGTTTAGTCACAGGAGACGCAAATTGTCCAACACGTTTAATTTTAAATAAATATGTATGAATGCGATAAAAAGTGAAGAGACAGTTTAATTACAAATTTTCTTAAGAAAGGAAATCTGCATTTAAAATTTTATGTTTATTCTATTTGAAGTACTTTCATTCGAATATTCGCAGGTATGTATTTTTGATCCAATTTGCATTTCCAATATCAAAATTTTAATATTTAGAAAAATAAATGTTCTGATGATCACGTCGGAAATACTATTTTATCTACATTTTAGAACAATTTTAGTTTTTGCAAAAGGGTAAAAAGAAATAACCAATTAAAATGAACATTTAAAATGCATGAGAGATCAGGGAATTTTGTACGCAAACCTTAACAGGCAAAAGTTTAAAGATATTATTTTCTTATTATTCGAAGGGAAAATCAGTTTTCAGAATATGATATTCCAGTTGTGGATTCATCTGCTGACATAATTCGTAAAAAACATTATCTTATTCGAAAAGCAGTTATAAAATTCTGATTGCAGACTCTGTATATTCTGCCAGAAAAAAACCATTTTCACGTTCTGAGTGTAGTTTTAATTCGCCAGGTACAGATTTAATTAAAACCAGTTTTGTGTTCAGAATGTAAAATTCATTTTACATTCTGAACATTTCGACGGAACACACATTTCGAAGGAAAACATTTTCTTATTCAAAATGCAGGTATAAAATTCTGGTGCAGACTATTTAAATAATGCCAGAATCAAAGAAAAACCATTTTCATGTTCTGAATGTAGTTTTAATTCGCAAATAGATTTAATTTCAACCATTTTTATGTTTAGAAAAAAAAACGATAAATTAAATAACAAGTTGCAGATTCATCGTGTACCTAGTGAAGCTTTATATTTGAGTTGCATACCACATGCTGCAAAATTCTAGGAAAGTGATTGTTTCGCGCGTAACTAATATTTGGAGACTCTTACACAGAATTAATCGTAAGTTAAAACCTGTCTTACGTTCCAAAATGTGAAAAACACAGTGTTAAATTTCGAGATGCGAAATCCTTTTACATGGATACCATTCTCGATTTTCAACAGCACTTATAAATCTGTAGTAGAATTTATAAACATGATTTTCGTTGGAAGAATACTCGTCAAATTTGATTTAAAAAATCGGCTAAAAATGTAGTTGTAATGAAACAACAGGATTTTCACATATCCCCCCTCCCCCCTCCCCCCCTCCCCCCTCCCCCCTCCCCCCGCCCCCCTCCCCCCTCCCCCCCTCCCCCCCTCCCCCCTCCCCCCTCCCCCCTCCCCCCCTCCCCCCTCCCCCCTCCCCCCAGCCCCCGGCGCTCAAAGTACCCAAATAAGGGGGCGGCGAAATTTTCCTCCACCCCGGGCGGCCAACACCCACGCTACGCCACTGCCAATATATAATATTATTATAAGAATATTGTTTGTGCTGATTCCCAATAAAACACATGTGTGGAAGCTTTTATTCTCGTTCTCACCTTCAGCCTGCGACACTTACTTTATTTATGGGCACTCGTTTTCGTTTTCTATGGTTTAGTATTGTCTATGACAAACTTCACGCTGCCCGTCGTTACGAATTTTGTTTGTTCGATTCGATTATTTGAGTGATACGCGAATTCTTTTTTCAATGCTTGTTTTAGGCATTATTTCATAAAACACGTGTTGTTCGGCGTGCGTGTTTGTAACTCGATATATATTAACTCCGTATCTACCAATTCTGATTTAGTGCGAATAAATATTCCAATTTTTGAATTGATTTTCTTGGTTATTGCGCCGCGGGATAAATAAATAACGCAAATAAAAATGAAGATCGAAGAAGTGAAAAGTACGGCGAAAACTCAAAGGATTTCTGCCCACACCCATATCAAAGGACTTGGACTTGATGAAAATGGGGTTGCAATTCAGATGGCAGCCGGTCTTGTGGGCCAAGAGTTGGCGAGGGAGGTATTGATGAACCGTGCAATATTTGCCTCTCGCGGCTTTGATAAGTTGTGTAGTATTAAATCAATTATGTGCATTGTTACTACCTAATTGATTTAATAAAAACAGTCTAACCCCGAAGAAATCAATAACAAATGAACAATTTAACCTCGAAATAAAAGAAAACAAATAATGTCGCCTGTCTCAACACAGGTGTACCCTAGCGAGACAGGCATTGAATAATATATTGTAAACATCACGTAAATAGATCAATAAAAAAAAAATGTTTTTAAAAAAAATTGCTTGAAATACCACATAGTCTTGCCAGACTAATTTTTGCTTTGCATATTTTGTAAGTATATTCACATATTGGTTTTTCTGCTTCAGGCTGCTGGCATCGTTGTGGATATGATTCGCAGTAAAAAGATGGCAGGCCGAGCTCTCTTATTGGCTGGCCCCCCTGGCACTGGGAAGACAGCAATAGCCTTGGCCATCGCACAGGATTTGGGGAACAAGGTTCCATTCTGTCCGATGGTTGGCAGTGAAGTCTACAGCTCTGAAATTAAGAAAACTGAAGTTTTAATGGAGAATTTTCGCAGAGCAATTGGTCTGCGTATCAGAGAGACAAAGGAGGTTTATGAAGGAGAAGTCACAGAATTGACCCCCGTGGAAACAGAAAACCCAACCGATGGAGGTATGTTTAAATTTTTATTTTTTATTTCAATTTCTTCTACTTATTTAAGTTTTAGGTTTTTGTAGTGCATAGTGAACGGACACCATGTCAATATGAATTGGAACAATATAGATTAAATTAGAATACTTTCCCAATTAGTAGAAGTTCCCACTGTTCAAATCTGTTGTCGTAGAATAGTTTTTATCTATATCTATTTTTGTTTATTTAGTCGATCCCGTTTAATTGGAACACATCGGGTCCAGAAATTTTGTCTCAAATAAGCAAGGTTTGAGAAGTAGAAAAAAAAAAGTCTTTATTGAGCTTATTTTATATGTGCACATGTTACATTTATGTGAGTTCTCTTAAATGTGTATTTAAAAAAAATATATGATAGAAATAATTTTGTGCTAACTATAGGCAGTGGCGTAGCGAGGGGGGGGGCGGTTCGCCCCTGGTGCCACCCGACCGAGTGTCACCGCCGAGAGCACAATTCTCTAGCCACCCCCTCCCCAGGACGGACCAAATTTTATATTGTCGAAATTTGCATTTGTCAACGTAAATGGGGGGGGGGTACCACCCTTTACATTGACGAATGTCAGCGGATGGTGAACAGCCTGCAAAATCTACTGAATTGCTGCCGAAAGAACTTGGAACTTCTGTAATTCCCTCACACTCCCATATCCTTCCCCTCACCCGCACCGCATATGCACGTGCACGCCCTCCCTTAAATAAAAATAATTTACTGAGACACGTTTTCAGACTTCATCCTTCCCCTCACCCGCACCGCATGCACGTGTACGCCCTCCCTTAAATAAAAATAATTTACTGAGACACGACTTCAGATCAGAATTTGTCCTAATTTAATGGAATGTGTCCCAGATGACCGAAATAAATTAGCATCAGTTTCTTTATTTGGTTTCTGTTCCTTGGGTTTTGGCCCAAATAACCGGCTGTCGCGATAAACCGGTGTTCCAATTAAGAGGAAACACGGTCGACTGATAAAATTGTCAAATTCGAGGTTTTGTATTCCCCATTTTTACTTCTTCAAAATTGGACCGATTTTAAAGTTTTTTTTATCTGTATTAGTAGAAAATATTCCATGTCTGTACGTTTTGCTTTATTTAAAAATTCATTGTCTAGTTTATATTTTTTTTTTTTTTTTTTTTTTTAAAAAGAAAGACAAACATTCCCGGGTAACGAATAACCCAACAATGTTTGAAAATCTCCTACTACCACCACAGAAAGCCGAAAATGTTGCTTGTGTTGTGATGGAGGACTTAGCCAGCAGAGGAATCGAACACGCGACGCCCGGGTGGGACCCAAGTGCGATGCCCACTCAACCACTGAACTTCTGTCTATAGCATTCAAACCCTGCAATTTTAATAATTTTTGGAGGGTCCTAACTCCTGTAAGAAGTAACTTATCAAAGAAAGCAAAACGTACCGACTCGCCAGTGGTCGATATCTATATTATGTTAAAAAAATGATTGCACTAGTGTCAAAATCCAAGGAGGGATTTTGGAATTCTATTTGTATGGACAAAACGCAATCAAATGTAAAAGTCTTGTAATTTGTAATGAAATTGTCACATCTTCTTGCAATCCCTATTGCTGTACCACATGATTTCAGAAGAGCGATTCTATATCTTTTGTGGGATCGTTATGAGTAGACATCGGATTATATGCACTAACAAAGTGCCAAAATATGCATGCAAATATGCACTAAAAAAGGCCGAAATATGCACTAAAAACTCTTGATATGCCTAAAATATGCACAATGCAAAATCAAAATACCATTTTAATTTTGTATATTTTAATTAAAGACGATACAAAAACAGCGAAATGTTCTTAAAATTATGCATTGTTTTTGTGACAATATTGTATAATTAAATATTTTTCCAAATTTTCGGGCAAAAATTTTTGATGTTTGTCACCCAAAATGCCGAAAACGACTTCTCTACGTCAACTGACGTCATCCGACAAAATTTAAAAAATTTGGCACCATTTCTGGAGATACCTGTTGAGGCAGGGTATGTATGACCTGTGCCGTTGATGTAGGCATTAATCATTTGAGTGCCGATTGTCATCCGGGTGATAATATTTCAAGCATATGCGGCCACATTCGGCACACAACAAGTTAAAGTTCTTCATGTCTTCAAAACTCGGATTTAACAAAATGGCGTCAGCTTTTCACGAATCTTTTCTGATATTGAATTGGGAAGGGCGTTGGCGAGTTCAATCATTGTTTCCAGTATTTCCTATTGATTTAAATAGAGGAAGGTTTTTTGCTTCCAATTTTTCTATGGCATCTGGTAACTTGTGGAAATGTGTTGAGATGAGGGCGATATTCTGTTTAATGGATGCGTCTTCAAATGCTAAATATGCACGATTGGGAAAAAAGGCTAAAATATGCATTAACGCCGTAATTAGAGAGTTATATGCATTTGCATATGCAAATACGCAAATGCATATAATCCGATGTCTAGTTATGAGATAACGAATATGATCTCCTGTCAGATTTGTGTGATTTTTACATATTTACTGTCACATATTTTAGTTTAGATCGTTTTAAACGCGAATTCTTGCAAGTATGCGTGATTATTTATTTATTTAATCTACGTTGTACATAGAAAAAGCAAATGAATCACACAAATCCGACAGGAAATCACGTCCATTATCTCATAATGATCCCACAAAAGATATAGAATCACTCGGCAGATGTACCGAACCATACAAAATTTTTAAATTCATTATTATATTCTTTCAGGTTTTGGAAAAGTGGTGTCCCACGTTATTATAGGATTGAAGACAGCCAAAGGAACCAAGCAGTTAAAACTTGACCCCACAATTTATGAATCTCTTCAAAAAGAAAAGGTGGAAGTAGGAGATGTGATCTATGTTGAAGCCAATTCAGGAGCTGTAAAGAGACAAGGACGCTGTGATACTTACGCTACTGAATTCGATCTTGAGGTTTGTCTGAATTATTTATTTCAATACAACCGACCTTTCTTTATAATGATTTTATCGAAATAGAACATAACCATTCGGACGTCGAGCCTATTTTGTCAAAATATTTCTGCTTTGCTCACCAAGAATACATGTACATATTTTGTGTTGTATAACCCTTTCAGCACTGAAGAAAAAAAATAGTTTTTTTTCCAGAATTTTGTTATTTTTAGAATTCAATCCCATAAATGCACAGAAAAATATTGGAAAAATTCGGAAAATCCAATTTTCCGAGTAAACTCACCAGCACGATCGTGACGGTCAGGACTATCTTTATACAAACCAAGATAAATTTGTTTGTAGCAATGACTTACGAAAAAGAGTAATAAAACCAATTTATTTGTGCGAAATTAAGATTTATTATGTTTGAATACGAAAATAACTAACAACTACTTGGATTTAGTGTGAAATAATTTAAAACAGTGTTTATTTCGTGAAAGACACAGGTAGGTTTTACATTTTTCACATAAAATTTTCGTTCGGCTTTTACAATTTTCCATGCGACAAATTCTAGGTGTAACAATATTATCATCAAATATTGCCAAATGGTCATAACCGTCATCTCCTATCTGTTACTGGCAGATTCACAGGCTTGTACTGTTTATTTTGGGTATGCTCACATTCTTCTTCGTTCAGATCCTCAGGTGACTTTCTTTTAGGTTCTGGAGTTGTAGTAAGCGCTTCACCAACCTCCAAACGAAATTTTAATAAGTCTAAAGGCTTTTCATTTGCAGTTTTTTTTAATTCTTCGCGATACAACAACCATGAATTTACCAAAATCAAGTCCAAAAGGTGTATTATGGTTTTTAGGGTCCATTTTTTTGTTTTGATCCACGTACGGTAACACTCCATTAGCTGGTCGCAAATATCCACACCTCCCATTAGCTTGTAACATTTTTTTATAATTTGAGGTGCCCGAACAGCAGCGTATGTCTTTGTTCCACCTCGTGACAGTTGAAAGGGGCTCAGTTCCTGTACAGTTTGACCCAATTAAAACTGTTTTTGTATCTCGCCATCTAATTAACGCGATATTCTCGTTGACAAGCTGTTGATGGTCTCCTTGTTGCATCAATTTATCAGGTTTTAATTTCAAACCTCTTAAACGGTTAGCCATAATAGTTCCCGTCCCATGAAAACCGATTTGAGCAAATTTTTCTAGAAGGGCGAGTGTTGTAAAATACCTATCGAAATATAGGCAGCTGTTAGGTGGTAAAGTTTGTGCTAAGCGCAGAACGACACCAGGACCTAGGCCTAACTCTCTGTTGGGAAGTGGAGTGGACGGTCCTTGATAGATTTCAAAATCTACCACTAGCCCACTAGAGGAGGCTACAACGAAGTTTTTTAAACCTGTGGGTCGAGGTTTGTTTCTGACAAACTGCCGAACAGGACACCTACCTGTGAAAGGTATCATTTGCTCATCTATTGAATAAGTTCTGCCAGCTCGTTCAAGACTAAGGCATGTCTTCCTGACAGCGTCAATAACTGGTTGTACCTTCCACAGCTTGTTTTGATGATGATCAGATTGAGGAGTGACGGTATCGACAAAATGGAAGGAAGAACGCAGTAAAAAAAATCTATCTCGTGTTAATATCGGTGCAATAGATTCTTGTCTATATTTTTTATTCCAGTACATGTGAATTCGCGGGTAGGGAATACAGCCCATGATAATGTGTATTCCAAATAGTTTTTTCATCTCAGGAACGGTTGTGTTCAGTAATTTACCGTTCTTCAGAAGATGATATCGGCTGGAGAAGTCAACTGCTTTTTCAAAAAAGTCATCATTGAAGTAATCATTAAAGTACTCAAGTGGTGAGCGTACCTCAACATTTGTTCTGTCAGAAACATCGACCTCAGGGTGATCCAGTCCTGGGAAATTAGTCTCCTTCCAAATCGGTCTCCTCACAGATGAAGTAGATGCAACAGGTTCTACATCATCCAACACATCATCATCATATGGAATCTGAGGAATGGATCTGTCCGCTAATAATGCGAGGGTATCAGCAACAAGGTCCTCATCCTCACTCGAATATCCTTCTATTTCCGAATCGTTTCCATCTCCAATAGCATTCAGGACATAATTTTCGAATCCTTCATCATCTGGTGATATTTCAGGAATTTCATCTTAAAAAAAATATTTAAAAAAAATTAAAAACATACTCCAATACAATTTTATTATGCCCAAACATAGTTACAATGAATATCTGGTGTTATTAGTGAGACATTATCTCATTGAAAAAGACGTAAAAAGAGAAAAATTATAACACTTCGCAAATATTTATCAGACAGAATTGGAATGGAATGTATGAGAATAAACCTGACCAGCACGCCCGTGCTGGTGTTAATATTTTCATTAATAAATAACACAATGCTGAATGTCATACTAAAAAAATAGAATTATCTCATTGATTAACATGTTAACTACAATAATAACACGGTAAATTACTTAAATAGTTAATATATTTGGATAAGTTTTTAGATTTTCATGGCCAAAAGCATTTTTGTTGTTAGTTTCTGGGGTGTTATGCCGTGTTGCGCTACCTCCTTCTACACATCGTCGGATCTACCGGATCTGCCCTGATGATGGACACTGTAACGCTGTCCGAAACGTCGGCTATAGAAGGAGGTAGCGCAACACGGCATAACACCCCAAAAACTAACAACAAAAAAGTTTATATATTTGTATTTATAAATAACTTACGAGGCAGAGGTTGGCTCCGTTGTTGACGCGACATTTTGACAGTTTTTAATGATGCCCCTAGCGGTAAATTTTGGAAACAATGGCCAGTAGGGCTTAGAAACAAGCCCGCACGGTCATTGTAGGCCGGAATACCAACGAAATTTAAAACTGTTTTCGAGAAATATTTTTATAAATGGACCCGCACGATCGTATCAGCCAGTGCTGAAAGGGATAAATTGAACATTGGCATACTAGTTTCTGCTTTTGACACACTATAGTGTGCGCTAGGCGCCGCAATTCGTTGCTGGAATTTTGCGTGTATTTTTTAAAGTATGGATTGATTTCTTGCAATAAAATTATAAATGTTAATATTATTTATATTTGAATGCAAGTAAGGTAGGGTAGGCAGTACTTGTGTGCCTGCCTAGTTAAATCTGCAATGGATTTTGAAATGTTCCAGGCAGAGGAGTATGTTCCCCTGCCCAAAGGAGATGTCCACAAAAAGAAGGAGGTGGTCCAAGACGTGACCCTCCATGACCTGGACTGCGCCAACGCCCGGCCTCAGGGGGGGCAGGACATCATGTCCATGATGGGGCAACTCATGAAACCCAAAAAGACAGAAATCACAGGTTAATATTTTAAAATTTTACTAAGGATCGTTCATTAATGATTATGCATTAACTGTCCGATATTGCCCAGGCAAATGGTAAATTATATATACAGTGAAATCTCCTAATCGTTTTCCCGCATTTGCCATTTCATTTCTTCCAGTCTCGTATTAATTTCTTACAAAACTTGCAAAAATAGATTGCATCGATCATTCCTCTCTGCATCCTTTCATCGCATTAATCATTTTACCGCATTAATTTTTTTACAACATTAATCGCTTAAAGCATGCAGATTGTACTATGTATATATTTTACTCGATTGGTCGTTTTTCAAAATTTTATAATACAAAACCATATTTCATAACTAAATGTTTAAAAATGTAACTTCGATTTCTTGTAAACAACGAGCAGAACATTTTAAATTTTTATCATTATCAGGTATGTTTATATGCTAGTCTTGCTATTCCGTCTTACAAAATTTGGAACAATTTCATTGATAGCCCATTTCTCTTGGGATGCTATGATTTATATGTACCAGACCACTCGACCTCGACCAAGTCGACATCATGATTTATTTTAAGTACCGAACTGCAGAACAGACGTCTTGGCAAAGCATAGCATGATGAGGGGAATGGTGCTGTTAAATGAAATTGCAAACCATTTGGATGTAAGTGACAGTTCTTTATATGTCTTAAAAATATTGTTGAAGAGTCACTTGCCTAAATGCTGATAGGGTAACTAAATTGGTCTGTAATTGGAATTATTCTGTTGTACAATAATAATAAATAATAGAATGCTTAATCATTATTCATTAGTTGTCGTTCGACATTCATTGTCGTTACAAAACAGCAGCAATCTGTTTACTGTCATAACAAAGGGCGAGTCCTGCCACCTTACTACCAATGGTGGTAAAGGGTCGAAAGAGAGGATCTTTGTGTTGTTTTCCGTCGACAGTGATGGAACGGACATTTGCGAACCTCTTGAAGTTTTAAGAATACTAAAACTTTACCCTTAAATAATATGCAAACAAAAGAGCATGGATGACAATGAACATTTTTAATTTATAAACACAGAAATGGGTCTAAAACAATGAAATGTTTATTGTTTGTAGACCACAGAAGATACGATATTTCCCTCATCCATTGTTTTTTTTTCAACAGGCCCCTTCAAAAACTAGATACATAGAAATTTTTCTGTATTGAAATCTTGCTCATATTTTGTGTTTTTCATTTACAGATAAGTTACGCAAAGAAATAAACAAAGTAGTCAACAAATACATCGATCAAGGAATAGCAGAGCTGGTTCCAGGCGTTTTATTCATTGATGAAGTAAGTATATCCACCATTCTTAACATGCTGAAACCTGTTTTAAAAAGAATAATATATTTTTATTGCCCTTTCTACCAAACACTGAAACATACGGTAAAACCCATATGCGAAGGGCGACATAAAAAAGTTTACATGCACACATTGACATGCAATTTACTAAGCGATTTAGTTGCGAATAAACACTGGTGTGTAAACAGACTTTTATGGACAGCAGGCCCAGTCTAGAACAAGCTTCCTCAATAGTGTTCTAGGAATCCTTCTGCTTCAGTATATCTGCTGGCATTTTATGACTCGTCATTGCACTTACAAAATTGTTCAAATTTCCTCGAGTCCAATTGAAATCTAAATTGCCATATTTTTTGTTACAAACTCTCGTCTTTTTCAAATTGAAGTTGATTTAACGTCCTAATTTGTATTATTTGTTGGTTCTAGGTACACATGCTTGATATTGAGACCTTCACATACCTCCACCGAGCCCTCGAGTCCGCCATTGCCCCTATTGTAATCTTCGCAACAAACAGAGGAAGGTGTCAAATTCGGTTAGTAATAAATTGTCATTTGTTTTTCAACCAATCTCATAGATACGTAGTTCTGATTTTTGCTTATTGTTTTTTATTCATGACAGTTGTTTTGCACTTCGAAGATATTATAAAACTGTTTGAGGGTTGTTGGAGACATGGCACGACCAAGTGAATCAGATACTTGAGTCGGGCTATGTCAAGAGTCAGAATAATAGAAGAGTATATGTATTATAATAATAGTGAGTAAGGCAAAGAGTATTTGCCAAGACCGAGTTGTTTGGCGGTCCGTCCTCTCTGCCTACCCCTGTGGGGAAACGGCGTGATGGTTAGTTAGTTAGTTTGAGGGTCGTTGTGACATTACATTACTATAACAGTTTGCAACTTTTTACATTAGAAATGTATTGTTCACCTACCAAAAGGTGTTTTCGTTTTCCTCTAAAAGCAGCAAGAAAAAAAAATTAATATATTTATATATAATCCTAACTAATATTATAAATGTGAAAGTGTGTTTTTTTGCTTGTTGCTTCTTTGTCCTTTTTTCACGTCACAAAGGAGCGACCGATTGACTTTTTTTTTTTGCATAGAGATGATTGGAGGATTGAAAAATGAGGTTTCTTTTCATCCCATCCTTGAAAAAAGTGTTTGTTCAGTTTGCTCCGTTATATCTCCCATGTGAGCAATGCCGCGGGTAAAAGCTAATCATTTATAATTTGGTTCCCTTGATTGTTTCATGTCTTTCTCAGGCATCCTCCACTTTTTCTACTATTCACGTTCACCACATTTATTCAGGTTATATTGTATTTCTAATTTAGAGTTCTGTTTCAGGGGGACTGATGATATAGTTTCACCCCATGGAATTCCACTGGACTTACTGGATCGATTGCTTATCATCCGCACACTGCCATACAACAAGAGTGAATTACATCAGGTAAAACTAAATTCTTTTTGAATTCATACACCTACTGTTTTACTTCTCTTCCTGGGTACGCTCGAAATGAACCACCTTGGGGTCAGAAGTGATGTGCACATTGTTACGCATTTCTTCAGACTGATATGTGGACAATTTCAAAACTCATCATGGAGAATATTAGTTTCAATGTTCACGAAGGTTATCTTTGTCACCGACAGCTTGGACTGTTTTATCTCTCAGCCTGCAGAACTAACTTGTCAACAGTCATACCAATGGGGAAAGCAAACTTGTTGTTGAACAGAATTAATTTGGAAATCAATATATTTAGCATCAATGAAGCTGCTTTTAAACGGCAACCTTTATTGCTGCTGGTTTAGTTGATACATACTTATTCAATTTTTTCTTTTTTCTTCTGCTATCTAGACCCCCCCCCCCTCCCTTTGGTGAGATAATTTTGGGCCACTTCGTATATTCTTTTCAAGTAACGTGAGATTTTGCTGGAACCTCCCCCTTCTGAGCTTACGTAATTAATGTATTCCCCCTTATACACTTATGTTAAAATTGATACTTTTGTAATGTTTTTGAAATAATGAATTGTTTTGAATTTTCTTGGAGATTGTGAGCACTTCTTTTAGAAAGAATATTTCCTCAATTCAGATCCTGAAGCTGCGCGCCATGACGGAAGGAGTGGCGGTGGAGGAGGGAGCCCTCGCCGCGCTGAGCGAGGTGGGCGCTCGCACCACGTTGCGCTACGCCGCCCAGCTGCTGACCCCCGCTGCCCTCGCCGCCCGCGTTGAGGGCCGCTCCGCAATACACGCACAGGACGTGCACGAGACCTCGCTGCTCTTCCTGGACGCCAAGTCCTCAGCCAAGATCCTCTCCAAAGAGAAGGATAAATTCATGCTCTAGATTAATTACCAAATACACCTTGACTGAGAGTTCGGAAATCCATGTTAGTTGCCCATTTTCATTACGGAGACTGCGAATCTGCAGATCGATTTTAACAAAGTGGGTATTTCACAATATGATTTTTCTTTTTTTTTTCCAAGTTCTGGAAACTTGAGAAGATTTTCAAAATATAAAGGGAAAATGTTTTATAAAGATGCTCCCAAATTGCTTGCTCTTTCGCCAAGTCAAACAAACATTCAGCATATTCATGACCTCCTCCTTAGAAAATAGTTATGTAATAATTCATCGCTGGGTGCATAATACCTCTGTGAATTTTTAAAAAATTTTACTGGATAGTGAAAAACTAATTTGCAGAAAACTGAACGAATACTTAGATTTATTTTTATTTATTGTGTGCAAATCATTATTAACACACTTTGGACAGGAAGAGTACTTCTACCTTATACGTCGGTCCTACCTGAATGCCTGGAAAGACATTCCTGTCAAACATTTTCATATGAATTTTGTACACCAATCTCTTTATAAGAGTTCCTACTATATGTATAAAACATATATTTATGTGTTTACTAAGTCTTCCCCACCTTCTTATCTCCAGGTCTTTTTTTGTGGAAGAATATTTTAAAGGAAACTTACACTTTGGCACTGAATTTGTTCTTTTTTGTTGTAATCATTTGTATCCCAAGTGAAAAGCATTTTTTTTGTAAATGAAATGCATTTTTAACCAATCAGTTTAAAACAAATTTAATTTTCTCGGATGGGTTCCTTGTTTTTGTCCGCCTGAAGTGTGTTAATATAAAAAAAAAAATTGTTTGGAGGTCCACCTTCATCTTCCTGCATCAAAATTGGGTTTTTTCACTATTGTAAAATTTTTTTTTTTCACATTGAATGTATTACACGCCCAGAGATGAATAATTCTTGATCTAATTGGTATTTTTCCAACAATTTGCCTACTGACTTTGATCTAATTTGTGTCATGTAACAATAAGAATTCTATTATACATGTTGAAGAAAAAATAAATGTTTCTTATTTTTAAGTAAACAATTCTTTCAATTCCTCAAACAACACTACTTAATATGATGAATTGTGTAACACCATTGAATGAAATGTTCAATTCAGCAGATATCTCGCAAAAACTGCCTTAAATAAACAATTCCATTTTACAATTATCTATTCTGTAAATCAGTGAAAAATGAAAACAGGAAATAATAATTATCAACCATTAACAATATTATTTATTATATCATTGTGACAACATCGACAACATTTTTATTTTATTTATAAATATGATACAACAACATAACAATCCTTATAAACAATTTTCATACTATAAAACATAAACTCAATAACCAAAACAGAATGTTCCCTTAATCACATTTTTTTTTACATTTCACGAAGCACAATTCCAACAACTTTTGTGTTAGTTAGTTTTGCTCTGAAATAGGTGCATTATAGAACATCAAACCCAAACATAATATTAATTAATAAATAATTTTACCAGTGGAGTAGCGATCGGGTCTCGGGGCTTCATTCGAAAGCCCTCGTAAAATTAAAAGGATGCATTCCAAACTCATTCTGTTCACTATTGGCCTCGTCCCAAGAATCGGTTGCTGCACCACTGACTTTAACTTAATTAACCTTGCCATATTTAAATAAAATAAGCAAACCTTTTGTTGGAAAACCATTGCCACCAGCACAATCCATTAACAAAATCGTGCAAATTTAATTCACATGTGTCGTAATAATAGTTGTTTTAATACTCGTCAGTTTCACTTACATTAAAAATAAATATTCATAGTAATTATAATACATAATAGACTTAAATAAAGTAATTGCATTTAAACTGGCAAAAACTTGCTAAATCAGACTATTATTTACAATGTGAATGTCATGATCAGGAAAAAATTAGAGGTACATACAATGATTTATTTTATGCAGACTTTTACATATAAGAAAACAATAAAAATCTAATTCTCGCTAGCAGTTATGTGCATATGTTTGTACATATTACAATAACTGCAGAAATAAAAATTTGCTACTTTTACCAACAGTTTTCCTGATTTTTGTTTATCATGGTTTATTTGAAGAAATTTAAGCGTTTGATCTTATGTCTGATGGATAGGACACGGGAATAAAGTTGGGCGTTGGAGTCTTTGAGTTGGGCTTCTTGTAGGAGTAAGGGGAAGTGGCTGTAGGTGGTTCATATGTAGGGAGATCAATACGAACATAGTCATCGTCGGCCTTTTCTTCGTAATGTTGAGACGGGGATACTTCAAGATCATTCTTAGCACTTCTAGCGCCTTGCTGCGAGTTCACTGACTGTTGGTAGAGTGATTCAAACTGCATTATTTCTGGGAAGGTCTGTGACTGTATTTTCCTGTCATCTCTGGTATTGCTTGGATAAACTATTATAATTTTTTCAGAAGAATTGTCCCGAGATTGCATCGTTTTGGGAGGAAGCGTAGTTGTGGTCATCGTAGGGGCTTTCACTATCTTTATTGGGTCACTTTGAGAAGTTTCTGATTCATCATTGGAACTGAGAGAAAGGAGACCCGCCGGTGTTGTGGATTCGGAGTTTGTTCCTTGCGTTGGATGAACCTCCATTTGGCCAGAGTTAGAGGAATCGCTGGCGGAAGTGTCAGGTGGCCCCATGTTGTGAATAAGATCCATTTTCTGTTGTTGTGTTTGTTCCAAGACCGGCATACTATCTGAATCTGTGTCACTTTCTTCCAGAGGAACATATTTTTGTGTTTCTTTAATAACTACTTCAGTCGGTTCCAAATTCTTTCCAAAAAACAAGAACCTGGGAGTATAAGCTGACACTAGAGGTAACAGAGTATTTCTTGCATACTTCTCAGCCTTTTCTAAAAATGAAACTAGGCGACTTGGTAAAAACTGCACTGTAAAGCTATCGGGGTTCTTACTTTGTGCAATTTCTTTCTTTTCTCTGCTTTGCCACTGAAACAGACTGAAGGTTTCATCTCCGAGTGTTGTTTGTACATCCTGAGTGTCATTAACATACTTTGATTGATTTCCAGAAGCCAGGCTGCTATTGATTTTTAGTATTTGTTCCCAAATATTAGCATCTTCAGTTTCTGGAGGTATGAGATTGTGTGATGGAGTCCAGACTGTTTTGTTTTCAGTATTATCAATTCTGTCTATTAATTTGGTTTCTCCCCGGGAAGAGAATTCGTAAGGTTTTTGTGCTCGGTTGGTTCTTGCATTAGTTGTTTTGAAACTTGATCCAGTTGTGATTTGTTTTGGTCTTGCCGTAGTTGATCCAAGAATCGGTTCAGTTATTTCTTTTTTTACTTTGTTACCATCGTGCGACCTCGCATTTTTAGCTGAAGGCACCTTAAGTATGGGTTCTACAATTTCTGTATGGCTTGGTGGATTTGTACGTTTACTCTCAAAGAATGTAAAACCGTTGTACTTTTTGTTGATACTTCCGAATGCTCTCCCACTTTCTCTCTCGTTTGGGGAGTTGTCCAGGGAATTAGCCAGAAGGGGCTGCCAGGGTAAATTCAGAATGTCGGCTGCATCCAACAATGATAGTAACGGGTCCGATGTTTTATTCTCTGCCTCTATTCTAAAGTGGTTTCCCATGGGTATCACTCTTGTCCTTCCCCCTTTGCTTTCGGGGCCCGGTTTATCTTTGCTGAGATTGTTTTTCAATTTACCCTTGAGGTTTGCTCCCAAAACATCTTCTCTTTTGGTTAGCTTCTCTTTTGAGGTGCTTATGGAACTGGAGTCGGTCGGTTGAATGATTTCATCTCCGATTTGTACCACTTGTGTTGGTATGAACGGCTGAATCAGTGTGTTTGATTCTTCTACATTTTTTTCAGAGCTGTCTAATTCACTTGGTGCATTTTCATTTTGATCATCTGCCGTCTAAAATAGGAAGGACATGTTAAAAGTTTACTTATATAAAATTTTCAGGGCACACTGATGCAACACACAACCAGGTGAAATTTGTAGTGGCGGATCGCCGCTATATTTTGAATTAGAATGTGACAATGGTTAATCAATTTATCTGCATTACGAATACGATAGTCTATATACCCATATTCTTTTATAAGCATGAAAACATAAATGTGAAAACTGGTGATTATTTGAAAAAGCCAAAACACAAATTGCAGTGCACAAAACAAACGTGGTTCTTTACTGAGGGAGAATTTACCTCTTCTCTTGCTACGAAATTACCCAAAAATGAACTTGGTCAATGAAGGTAGCACTCCCTCACTTGCTTTTACTTTTTCATTATTTGCTGATCTTTTCTATTATAGAGTTCAAAATAACAGAAATTAATTAAAAACGATTGAAAGTTTTTTTTGTTTTTTCTGAACATGGTAAAGTAATAATTATTGTATGTATGTAGTTATTCAACGTACCTTGGGATGGTTACAATCTCCTGGATAAAGTCGCAGGGTAACAGGAGCACCCGAATTAAGAATCAAGCCTCTTTTGCAAATTGAAGATCTGAAAAGTTAACCATTTAAAAAAACATTAATATACAGCAGTTTTTATGTATTAGTGGTAATAATTATTAATTTTATACAATTATTATAAGCAATAATTATTAGCCTGAGGCACTCATCAACATTGAAAAAATCTCCCGAGAAAAGATAAATGCCGCCGACGGGACTTGAACCCGCGTCCTTCTGATATCCGGTCAACTGCTCTACCAATTGAGCTACGTCGGCTTATCTCCCACCCGCCAAATAATTCAATATGTACTAGTGTTTCATTCAACAATTACTGCTTATTACATTTTTCACCTGAAAACAACCAACTTTATTTTTTGTGAGAAATGCATTATAAGTGCTAACTCTCCCACTAGATGGCGTCGAGACAAATTATGTCTACATTTTTGGTGAAATAATGGTTGTTTTCAGGTGAAAAATGTAATAAGCAGTAATTATTGTTGAATGAAACACTAGTACATATTGAATTATTTGGCGGGTGGGAGATAAGCCGACGTAGCTCAATTGGTAGAGCAGTTGACCGGATATCAGAAGGACGCGGGTTCAAGTCCCGTCGGCGGCATTTATCTTTTCTCGGGAGATTTTTTTCAATGTTGATGAGTGCTTCAGGCTAATAATTATTGCTTATAATAATTGTTAGCCTTTGTGCTATGCATAAAAATCTTGTCTTAAACATTAGTTTACTAATTAAAAATAGTAATTAATTTTATATTTCATATAATTATATTATTTAAATATCTGAAGAACTTACGATTTCCCAAAGCTGTCACTCAAAAGGACCTTATCGATTGTCCATCGGTTAAGGCCTGAACTGATCCACCCGGAGTAAGCTTGGTACTGTAGTTGTACCTTCACCGGGATGCCCAGGGCCGGATGGGGAACTAGCATTCGGGACAATATCCCGCCACGGGTCAGCTCTGCATCATCTTTCCTGGAATAATGCATACATTCATTAGTATTTTCGTCCTGTATTATGTCACAATGCACCACAAATTCTTATGCTTTAACTTAGTGACTGCACAACTTAACAAAGTGCAACATATACTATCATACTCCTGAATTCATAAAAATAAAAATAAACTAGATTAAATAGGTTACGTTAGGTTAGGTTGTGGGCAGTGGCGGCTAGTGAATTCTGGGTATGCTAGACTGCTAATATTAAAAATGTCATTATTTGTGTTGTAGCTCAAAATGTGTTTTTTTTGTTCCGAAATTTCGATTTTTTGTATGGTTTTGGTTTCGGTTTTTGGAGACCTGAAGGAAATCCATGTGCAGTAAGTACACTGCTAAACTGAAATTTCCTGAAAATCTTCAAACAAAAAACCGACTTTTGAAGAAAAAAAAACCTTTCGGCTACAACAACATCAATAATACCAATTATTTTAATATTAGCACTTTACACACCCAAGTCACAAGCGGCAACTAATTTTGGGCTATTTAATAAAAAAATCATCACTTTTAATGACTTTTTGAAGGGGTGTTGAAATGCCCCTTGAGTGGCGAGTGTTTGAGCGTCATGGAGCCCTTTAACTTATTGCGGTGTACCAAAATCCTACAGTAATATTTTTGATTATGTACCTTGTCAGTGGAAAGGTTTCATTCAGTGCAGAATCTCCCACCAAAGTAAGAAGTATCCTTCCATAGCTCACAACTGTTTGATTACTTTTTGAACTCTCCACTCGAACATAATATTGGTGCGCTGTAAATAAAAATAAATTCAATATAATTTCAGATTCCATTATTATTATACCATTGGGATTTAACTATGATAAATTTAATGTTACCGCAGAAGGGTTCCTCCTCTCTTGTTAGTAAATACATTTGTCCTCTTCCGTTGGCTCTGTCCGCATAGTAGCCCATATTTCCGCACCTTCTCCCACCATCGCACCCAAAGCACCGACCCTTTAAAATTTCAGAAGCATTTATAAATAACTGTCATTGTTACCTTTAGTAACTGTAGATGTGTACATATTTTCATTAATGTACTCACGGCTAAGAAATCATCGTAAGTTTCACAGGGAAAACTTGGGAAGTGACATTTAGGCGAAACTGAATCAGTGAAGAATTTGTACGCTCTTCTGTGGTTGCAAAGGGATCGTCCTTCATTAGCCGAAGACCAGATGATGTCGCTCACAGCTCCGACGAAGAGATTAGAACAGCCCGTCTGCATGCGCCCGCCGTTGGGGTAGAAGTCCACGTGGCCCATGGGCTGCCAGGAGCCCAGCCCGCCCAGGATCAGGTTCTCCCCGTTGGAGTGGATCACATCAACAAACATGGCATCGTTACTGTCCAACCTTGCTCGGGGGTCTTGGGCTTCAAATAGGGGACCGGCGGGATCGAGACCTGAAGGTACAATTTTACAAGTGAGTTCTAAATACGCTTTCTGTAGTGTATTGATTATCTATGTAGTTTCAGCTTCTTTCAATAGATGTCCATAGGTAAGTTTGTAATACGAAGTATCCCAACAGATGGCAACTGAGTTAGTTACAAGAAGAGTTCCATCTATTGCCTTTCGTGTCCTAGGTACGAATGGTTATGATGATGACTGAAGGCTCCAGTGAGATTAGGCGGGCTTCCTCAGTCAGCCCGCTGGAGCAACAGAACTACTTAGAGTCTAGCCTAGTAAGGACATCTGTGCAATTTAATATTCATTGTAAATATTCACGATAATGAAGTAAACTAACTAGTAATAATACGACCCATGTACTTATTGGAAGATACCCAATGCATCTTAAGTTGTCTTACAGTACACCCCAAACTTTAAGACTGGCCTGAACATGATACGATGCATTCTCGTGCAGTTACCGACTTTACAATGAGTGTAAGCGAAAGAGAAAGATGTGTAAAAACACTCGAGGGACGGAGAAAGGGGGGGGGGGGGGGGGGCATGCTACGTTCCTGTCCTTAAACTCGCGTACTGCGACGATTTCTGATCAATGTCTGGCCGGTCTAAATGTTTGGAATGTACTATATATACTATCGGAAGAAGAGACATAACACTTTCAAAAAAGTATTTTTTTACCCAAACCGTGGGTGAAATGTTTTACCTCATGAATAGTAGCAATTTACCTTTTGCCTAGAAAGGCTTGTCGGGTTTCGAATTATATATTATGTATGTTTTGGTGTTTCGTAAAGAATCACTTTAAACTTTTGCCTGCATTAAAGTGAGCAGCTCACATTGCCTATAAGTCTTGGACAGTGATGGTCAATATTTAAAGTGTATAGATAAAATTACCTGTAATTCGTGAAATATTTTTGAGTTGCGATCCAGCGAAGCCAGCCACATGCGCCCCCAGGCTAAAGCCAATCAGGTGTACTTTGTCGAAACTCAGGTTTATGTGATCTGCCAAACCTGCCAACAGTCAAATGTAAACACAATGAGTTCGAGATTATGCAATAAAGTTACTCAATTTGCTAACGGCATAAATAATATGTCTTCATTTAGTAATTAGTCTCTTCTGCAAAATCATCACTACCTATATGTAAGTAATCGTAATGATTGCCAGCTGTGAGGTCGAGAGACTCGTTTAATATTGTATAATGCAATTTCGGAGGTCACAGAGTTGAATTTATACGCAATATACCAGCTCAGTCACAGGGGCTCTATCGAAGCCAAAGTTAATTCAGCCTCAAGCTGGGGGTATTGTACAGAGCTTGCAGATACTATAATGGTACACAACTGTCGACTCTGTAAAGAACGCAATCTTGACGCTGCAGGAATGGTCAATCTACTCTGTTGGGAATGCTTGTTCCACCCATTATTCAATGGAAGGTGCTTCAAAAAACTAATGTCATTATCCCTTCAGCATATGTGAATAGGCGGGAGGAATGTCAAAGGCATACCACACCAGTATGCAGCTGATATTTGCCACATGAGCAACAGGTTGCTTTTATGATTCTTTATTGTGTTTTGTAACCGGCTGTGGATGGTTTTCCGGCTTCAATGTTTCCTCCCTCATACATTACTCTGTCTCTCTTTAAGACTTAAGTTCACTCTTTTCTTTCCTTAAAAGAAGATCCTACATACAGCAACCTAAAATGTAGCACAGGCTGCCAAAAAAACTGATTGAGGTTGTGCTGTCTTTGATAGTTATGCATTTGGTGCGTAGGTAGCGCTTCTGTGCGTAGATACCATTTGCAGTAATACGGTGAACTATGGCACGGATTCTAACTAATAATGGCTGTTGGCTCATCTCACTTGTTTCTATTATCTGTTAGCGAGAGCAACCAACCTTCCAGCAGCATGGCCAGCTGCTTCCCCACGAGTCGCGTGTTTGCCGCTGCTCTCACATAGTTAGGTACTATGGCTCCGGCTTCCCAATCCACACAGATCACATTACACTCCTCCTGCAGTGACAATGGAAATACACATACATTAAATATCGGAAACTATGTACAGTCCGTCTTCGTCAAGAAAGTGTAGACTTTAATAAAATGGAACTAAAGTTGTTCGTTACTATGAAAGCCTCACCGATGTTAGAGCAAATTAGTAGATAGAAATGTGATTTTTTTGTCAGTGTTTTTTTAATTTCTAAAAGTGTGCTTTTTGGCCACAAAGTTTTTTTAAATTTAATATCAGTATTCTAATAAATGCCTTCTTGGAAATGTTAATTAATATCAAAGGACAAAAAACCCTTTCTAATTATCTTGTTAAGTGTTTTTTTAAGTATTATAAAAAAAGTTTGAATATAAATTTTTCTTACAAAATTATGTAGAAGCATATCCTTTCAGGAAGGTGCAATAATTTCTGAATACCTTTTTCTTAGTGTTGCCATTTAAACGATCGCAGGTCCACCAGTTTTTTCTATACTTTATTGACAGACTGAACTGAGAATTGGGACGTTCCAAAAACGTCTCTTTAAAAAGAAAAATTAAATGCTCAATATATTTAGTAATTAGATGATGTAAATTTGAATATTAGGTCTCCCATGTTTCTGACCGGAAGGACTATCGGCTTTGAGTTTTTAGACAAAAGAAAAGTGTGGATTTGCGATAATGTGCATCTCTGGGCCCTCCCATATTACATAGTGTTTTTTGTTGTTGCTAAAGATAATTTTAGATAAGATACTTTATTTTATATTCGCCTAAGTGATATCGGTAGGTACAATATTTATTTATTTGCTGGCCTTCAGTTTTTAGACAAAAGAAAATTGTGGATTTACAATAATGTGCATCTCCGGGCACTCCCGTAGGTATTGCATAGTTTTTTTGTTGTTGCTAAATATACTTTTTGATAAGATACTTTATTTTATATTCGCCTAAGTGATATTGGTAGGTACACTATTTATTTATTTGCTGGTCTTCAGTTTTTAGACAAAAGAAAATTGTGGATTTACGATAATGTGCATCTCCGGGCACTCCCGTAGGTATTGCATAGTTTTTTTGTTGTTGCTAAATATACTTTTTGATAAAATACTTTATAATATTATCTACGTCTAAATAATATTGGTAGGTAAAATATGTATTTATTTATTTTATATGCACATGCTTTTGCAAACAAGTGATAGGTATACTACTTATATAATAATTTGGTGGAACAGGATTAAAGAATAAAATTTATAGAAAATATAATATAGAACACATGCAAAAGAATAATAAAATTTAACATTTATTTATGAGGTGTGTTATTGAAGCCTTCTCGTAACTAAATTCCATGCAGTTGAACGCATCTACTATTTTTGAGAAAGTATTGCCAACTCCATGCAATCTAGGTACAAGCGAGTATCTAAATGACTCAGTCCTGATATTGTAAAAAATATTTTTTAATTGAGTAGGTATTCTTAGTTGGAAGGTAATTGTAATTAGGCTAGTAAATCAGGGCTGTCTAATATATCTAACAAAACTATAGATAAAAGAAGTCGGAAACAAGTCTTCTATCTGAGAGTTTTAATTATTTCGTCAAGTGAATACCCGTAACTGGATAAAACAATAGTGAGAAAACAGAACATGATAACAGAATAGGTAAGATTAGTTTGATTTGTTATTTTTATACACCTTTCTTCAATGTTCCATTTTGTCATGGAATCAATAAATCTGTACAATATTTTTACCTGCCTACATTACAGAACATAATGTAGGCATCTAGGTATATATTTTAGCTAAACGATTTTTTTTCACCATCTGTCGCGATAAATTGACAGTCTACCTGACTTCCTAGGTGCCTACTGTATTTTAATAACTCATAATAATGTAATGTGGCATTGTGGGTTGCGGGCTATTATCGCCATAATTAACGTTGTACATAATTAACATTCAAATTGCTCACAGAGAAGATTCTCAATTATAAATAAATAAGCTTCACTTTTGATGCTTGAGGCTTTGCGAGATTTCTACACTTTATATTCGAAATATTTTTAAAATATATGGATATTTCAAAGCTACATACATCATCATGGAAATGACACCAGTTGAAAGTAGTTGTTACAACACATTGTAGCAGACAACACATTGCAACCAGTGGCGTAGCTAGGGAGGGGGGGGGGGGGGGTGGCCCGCTCCGGGTGACACCCTGCCGTGGAAAAAAATTACAAAGGATATTGTCACATAAATATTTTACACATGAATACGGTCTGTTATTTATATATTCGTAGATCTATGGCTCCCCGTGTAGTGCCCCGAAACGGAAGAATTTTGTGTCTAACGATATTTTTGTAGGCGAAAATAGTCTATATTTATGGAGAATTTTTTATTAAGTAATTAATCTTATTAATAAAATTGGTCCCCCCCCCCCCCCCAGGACGGACCAATTTTCGACCCATGCTAGCTACGCCACTGATTACAACACATTAGGGGCCATCCATAAATTACGTCACACGAATTTCATTATTTTTTGACCCCCCGTCCCTGTAACACATCGTCACAATTGTGAGACCCCTCCCCCCTAGTGTGACGTCACACATTTTGCAATTTTATATCTATACGTTGGTAATATTTTAAAGTTTTTCATTTACATTTAACTTTGCGTTTTAATAATTTAGATTTTTACATGTGACGTCACACAGCTGATGACCCCCCATACCCCATGCCCAACAATGTCACAATTCTCTACTCCCCTCCCCTCCCCTATTTATGTATAATTTAAGTAATTTATGGATGGCCCCCTATGGGCTTTGGAGCTTTTTAATATGACTTAGACTGTAATAAATAAGACTTTCTACTATTTTTTATGTTAGCTGTAGCCTGTCGAAAGGTTTTAATACGTCGACCAAAGAAAGTAAATAATTCACTCAGTAAAAAACGCAAAAACAACTGAATTAACAACACCCCCCCCCCCCCCCCCCGTACACACTAGCACGGCTTTTTATGTACTTAGTAGGTACCTATCTAATAAGAAATATAGATTTAAAAAAGTACATATTAGAAGTATGTAAGTATATGTGTGAAAGAATATCTGCGTAGTGCATATTATTATTATGAATTAATACTCTGTATCCGAATCACGAAAACTGTAAAACATTGCGATTGTTACAAAATAATATAATAATCGCGTAATTATAAAACACCTGAAGGGTTAATTTATATGTGTATTTTGTGAAGACATCGTTACGAAACAATTAAGACAAAAAGGAAAAACCCGTAAATATCTTGTAAATTCTCAATTGAATGATGAATTGACAGCCGAACGTACGACGGACGCCTTTTGACGGTTTTTTTTTTATTTTTTGTACTAATTGCTGCATAACTGCATAACGCTGTATTATCACAAAATATACAGAATCATCATTCTGCATTCATTAAAAAATTGAATTTAAGTTCATAGGAAATCAAAATTAGTTTATAATTTTGCTAAACATTTTTCTAAAGTAGAGAGCAGAAGCGATTATTCGATGGTGGGCATGCGACAGTGCGACAGTAAAAACTAAAAACATAGGTACAATACGTAAATAGCTGCAATTATTGGTAATGGACTTCCACCGTATTCAACTACCTATGTGTATAATTGAACCTTCTGATTCGGAATAATGGTAGGTACCTACCTATACCCAAAAAGTCAAACTACCATACATTGTGGACATGCTATTGTTTACCTCTGAAGCACGGACAACAACGAGTAATACCTAATAACACTAACTTTGAATTCGTATTGGATTCATACAGTAGGTAGGTATGTTTTTTTAACAGGGTGAAAGTAAAATACTTACAAGAGTAGGTAATACAACATAGTTTTAGTATTCTAATTTGTATAGCAGTGTGTGTGGTATGTGTTTGGTGGTGTGGGAGAAAGGTGAATGTCCATGTCAATGGCCACGAGCGCCATCCAGTATACTCAGTCTTGGTCGCAATTGGAGCCGAAGCCGTGCACGATGACCTTGTGGGGCTGGAGGTGTTGAAGGTGTGTGGTTAGTGATGTGAGGAGAAAGGTAGAGGTGAGTGGGTAGGTAATTACCACGGCCATGAGCGCAGACCTCATCTCGTAGACCCAGACGTGGTCGCAGTTGGAGCCGAAGCCGTGCACGATGACCTTGGTGGGGCTGGAGGTGTTGAAGGCGCGGTCCGCCCAGCGCCAGGCGGCTGTTAGGTTGCCGAACGGCACATCCAGCAGGGGGATATCACCCCTAAACACGCAAACAAAAAACATATAGTTATTAACAGTCGTCGATTTTATGTATAAAGCCTACGTACATATTAGGAATGTCAAATTATAGACGGTAGACGCGAAATAGTAACGATGTAGGGACAATTTGGGAGGTGGGTATCCTAAGACGTTCGTTACGTTTGGTGATTTAGCAGAGGTGCCCAGGTTAATGAGTTGAGGTTTGTCTAGGTCTTGGCGGTGGATGCGTCTCACCACCTACTGCATGGAGGGCCGGATCGGAAGAGACTGGTTGAGGGAGACCTTTTGACCTCTTCATCCGGACCTCTCGACCTTTTGCTTGGTACCGCAGTGGGAGAGATGGATTCTGAGAGTTCTGGATTCTTACACTCCCACACACATTTCTCTCAGATCTCTACCCATCCATAATACCCCTTTCCTACTCAGAATTTACTCACCTTAATTTCCTTAAAAATACCCTCCACCCAACATCCCCAAAGATAAGATTCCTGAGTGGAATTAATGTAAAAAATAGATTTAGCATCTCCGGCATAGTCGCCATCTTGAACCGGAACCGGATCGTTACAAATTTTCTTACAGACAGATGAAATGGTCGAGTAAAACATTACTTAACTACGCTCAGTTAATAATAATGGAATCGGGCCTTTAGCATTTTTAAAATGGGCATTTTTGGCGGGTTTAAGAAAATAATTTAAAAAAAGAAACCTACGTATGTACCTACAATATAATATGTACCACGAATAAAACCCTAAATTATGTAGGTATTCAAAGTGAATAGGAATTTAGTATAGATTTCCTTATTGTGTACCTACCTGCTCTTAGTGGAGTACAAGAGAAATCTGGTGTTGATTTCTTGTGGCGGACTGGGCAACATCTCCAGGTAACCAAATGGCCCAGAGTCCTCGAAGCATCCCAGCTGGTCGTAGCAGACCCTGTTGCCCTGGGATCTCTTTACCCTAGAACAAGTAGGAAAAATCCATTATTATGTTAATAAATGTTATGAGGAAATTAAGAATATCAGACCTGTTCAATTCGCCGCGGTGAATAGGACATTCTAGGTTAAATTACACGAGAAAACAATTTGAGGAATCAATTGAGTTAATTTAGTGGTGGATATAGGATTGCGAATGTTGATATTAATAATCGTAATTTTTATTGATTTTATTTTGGCTGACAGTCTTTCCATTTTTAAGTAAAATGCACACAAGGTGTGACGCATTAAAATTAAAAATATTGTTGTTTTTATAAATACAGTTTATGTACCTAAATAAAATCTTTTTAGCCTCAACACAAAAAATGCAACTTGTGTAAATAATATTTTAATGATCTCGAAGTCTCAACACGATGTATTGCATAGGAAATAGAAGGTTTAAAATGTATGTTATGGTAGTTTTGGTTAAGTGAAAGGTTGTATTCTCACAATCGGCCCTGAGGAAGCTGGTTTGTCCACGCACGTGGTATGTAGAGCAAACTAAGAAAAAGGTGTTTTTGGAAACCAAGAATACCCATGAACTTGAGTTAGTAAAGCATAGGTTTTTTGGAGGGGCAAATTTTGAGCCATTTTATCTGTATGTAGCATATTTAGATAGTTTAAAGACGTGTAATATCTTCAACCGTAGGTTAGGCATACAGAAATGATAGGTTTCTAGCCGAATGGTCCAAAGCCTCGGGTTCGCTCCCAGGTACCTATCACTCCATTGCACATAATATAACAATTTCGGTGGAAGTGGGAAGAGTTATTAAACATTGACGCGTTATTTTTGTAACCCGTAAATGTTCGTTTTTCTTTTTCTGAAATACATACCTAGTTGTAAAATATTACTGGGAAGAATAATTTATTTTTTTAATAGTTGTGAAATAAAACCGGGAAGAAACATGGGTTTCTCGGAATTATGGGGAAGAAACTTGAAAATTCCCATAATTAACAACAGGGAAAAAATTGCATTGTCAAAACTACGGTACCATGACAGTTGAATTTACAGACAAATAAATTTACAGAGAGATAAAATTACGGTTCCATGACAGTTGAATTTATAGACAAATAAATTTACAGAGAGATAAAACTACGGTTCCATGGCAGTTGAATTTATAGACAAATAAATTTACAGAGAGACAAAACTACGATTCCAAGACAGTTGAATTTACTGACAAATAAATTTACAGACAGATAAAACTACGGTTCCATGACAGTTGAATTTACAGCCCCCCTACATTTATTGGCTCTCCCCCCCCCAGCATTAATTACACAAAATATAACTGAATGTCCCCGAAAGGGCGTGTAGAGAGGATGTAGGTACTGCCGAATAACAAAATTTAAAAAAATTCATTCAAATGCATCAAGGAAAGAACTAAATGCATCAAAAAAAGGATCAAGAAAGTATTAGGTGTATTATATTATTATACTGTATATACCAGCACAAAAATGGACCCTGTAATTAAATTCGATTGATACCCTTTAATTTATGGTGCTCCAGATTTTATGTCCGGGTTAAATCTTTCCCAAATGAAAGACTAAACCCTTCCACACACTTATAATATCTAGTAAATTCACGCAATGTAAGTGCACTATAAAAGTATAATAAATACAAAACAATACAAGAACAATATGTCAATCCACCAGAAACATAATGGGAAAATATTTCACCGACTCCAGATATTTTCATATCAGAGGGTTCGGCTCTGATGAAATCCTAACTGGTCCGATAAATCCTACTGATCCCTCAATATAAATATTTAAAAAATCTTTCGTAATCCTACATGTATTTAAAATGACCGACTTTTGCATTTTTATGTACAAATTTTTTGACAAATCTAATACGCCTAAATCCTATTTATTATTATTAGAGGGATTTTTGATTTTATAATTCGATTTTAGGTTTGACATTGATAAGGGGGAGGGGGGGGGGTACAACTACCGGAGGACCAACTAACGGGTCACCGAAAACTACCTACAGGGAGGAAGCTTCCATTTTCCCATAATTACAGGGAGGAAATTGCATTTTTTTCTAAATTATGGGAAAGGAACATTTCTCTTCCCATAGTAGCGAGGGTAGAAAATTGTATTTTCTCAAAATTGCCAGGGAAAACAAAATAACCTGCGTTAAAATATACCTACTTTTTACTTTATTTACGTAGGTATACATACAACGTACATTTGTTTCTTTCATACAACAATATGTACCTATGTAGCTATATAACATTAAGCAGAAAAGTCACAAAGCTAAACCCAAATACGAATACTTCTCTTTGGTACTTCCCAACCTTTCTCTCCCCTATCTCCGATCCTTAGCCACAAACTTTAGCCTCACAACATACCCCAACTGTGAATGCCATGGCATAGTCCCACTGGCTTCGAACAGTTGGGTCTCTTGTGCGATGTTCACGTGAAAATAATAATAAATGGCTACGTCTATGTAGGTGGATTTTCATTCATAGATGCAGAAGTTATGACTTATTAATTTTTTCTTATTACCAATGCAAAGTTACTTTATTTAGTGCCTATACACGTCTGTCAATTTAGAATGAAAGCTTTCCACGTCAACCTTATAAGCATCAGCTTTCAAGCACTCCCATCTCATGATATTTTCTAAAAGAGATCCCGCTTTGGGTGCCGACAGCAGTTCTTATCTACTGGACGGTATTATAGGCATGACGACTAGCAGCTAGAAGCCATCAGCCATTGGCCAGGGCAGATAGAAACTATGTAGGTACCAGACCGACAGAGCTGGTGGGTAGTCTTGTCAAGCAGCTTTCTATCAAAAGTCACTTATATTGTGGATTGTGGTGCGCTTCTACCTATGTACATCGTACATACCTACTACATACACGCATACTCTGTACAGTATACAGTATATGTTACTCGTATCTCATTTCCTCCGTAGGTACTCGGACGCACCCACAATCGTCGATAACTAGATTTACGTGAAACCTACAAAAAATGAAATAAAAATCACCCAGTCCCATAGTTACCGATCCGCTAATTTTGTTCAAACTATGCCAATGGAATACCACGATTACCTATCAATTATTTAACTTTAACTCATAATTTGTCGACCTCGTTGATCAGATTATAGTATCAATTATTTCTGCCTTATCCGCCGTGTAGATCTGGCTTTGTAGTGCAATAGACAGTCTTTACAAGTTCACTTTTGCTTCTATCAATAAATAATATAGCATCGCAAGTGGTTGGTATTACGGAACGGTAATGTTCGTAGAGTCAGTCACCGAGCAATGTTAAGTTGGAAAGGTGGAGAATCAATGTGACTTGTAATATTTATTTGTCGCCGTAAATAGACGCATATCTGTCACTGTTGCAAGTCACACACACTGACTATTATTACTGGCTTATAAAAACAACAAAGCTTACAATAATTCTCGGAATAAACGATAATGATTATTCCGTTTCATCTATGTTCCAAGAACGAGTGAGAAGTAAGTACCAACAACGGGTCAAAAGATGTTCTAAGAAGCAGTAAGTAGTAGGTACCTACGAGTACCTAAGTATCCGCGGGTTAAATGATAGTCTTGTGTGAATTCGTCGATTAACCTAGTTGCTGTCGACCGATCAAAGTGCCGTAAATACTGGTAAAGGTAAACCACAGGCTGACGATCCGTATCTTCAGCTGCCGAGAGTAAATCGATGTTTAGTTACGGCTAGATGCCCGCTATGTTTGAATTCAATGTATTATTTTTTGATTACTTAGGTTACAATCATTTTTTACCCTGTTTGAACACAGATTATACCAAGTTTTTTCTGCTTTTGTTGGTAATAATAATTAGATTAGGTGGAATAATAACACAAGATATAATCTTATAGTATACCCGATCATCATTTGCCCCCCTAACCCGCGCAAATAAGGTCACCTATTGTATGGGTAATTTGCAGATACACCTCCATTATTCGCTTTGGCGTTGAAAATTTTGTAAATTCAAGTAACTACATAAAATGATCAAGAATATCAAAATTTTTGTTTGGCCGATAATATTATAAGTTATAATCTGTTGATATTTGTCATATTCCTTTCTTTTTCTTACAATATTGATTTTTGCTCTTCTATCTTCTTTGTATTTACGTGATTCTTGTGAGGTGATAACATTAAAAAAAATGTAGATACTTACTTTAATTCGTTTTGTTCCCGTCTTATTTTTTATATTCTATTGTTTGCCATAGGGATACGGATACGGATAAATTAAATTGCATAATATCCCATTCATGTAGCTGGGAATGAACATTATATATTTTTGTATTATGAAATAATGTAATTTATTAAGACTTGTTTTATGTAAAAGCCCCAAGGACATAAATAAATAAATAATGTATTTAAGTATAATTTTTCCACAGTAGGGAATATTCGCTGTTTTTTTTTATTCTTGAAAAAAAAAACAAGTTAGTGAAGATATTTTTATATTATTGAAAAAGAAGATAACAATAATATATTACATTGATGGAAATAACCTTCAAAAGTTATTAAAAAGAGAGTTTTTCTTATAAAAAATCGAATATTTTTATGATTTCGAATATACTTTCTAACGATTCAAATTGTGCCATTTTCGATTTGCCGCCAAAACGACATGTCCGTTTTTATTTGTGAATTTGGCAGCGTTGACGTCACGCTGGGAAACGTTGGTAACAGCCTTCTTACCTGCCAGTGGTGGTTTCCATGTCATAATGACGTTGTAGCCAATTGGAACCGTTTCGGAATGTGCGATTATTCAAATATATGATAGATTATAATTATGAATGAAAACTTTAAAATTTAACATTTTTAGTGCAATGATCAGAATCAGAAAAATAAACTTTAAATCTTCGATATATTTTTAACGATTCGTAATTTTTTTTAAATGCCCCATATCGCAGTGCAGTCTTAAAATCAAGAGATTTTGAAGGCCACACACTATGGTCTTTTCACGTAGTGCGTGTTTCTGCTAGCATTTTTATAGTTCTTGAAGAAAAGAAAAGTCAGTCAAAACTGTTCAAGAGATTAGAATGGACATTTTATTGGCAAGTCTAGAGAGCTGGTGAAAATCTCGAGCCCTTTTGTATGGAGAGGATATAAAAATAGCGGCCTGGTATCTAATCGTCGCGCTAGTGTTTAATTGTCCAAACGACCATTGCATTTTTGTTCAATCTCCATTTTAAAAATAAAAAGTATCAAAAACGATAATTATTCACTTTACTAAGAATTATTTATGCTAATGATACCTTTACCTGTATGGAAATAGCTTCATCCTTAACACCTATCACAATGTTCCTTTGAAATAATGAAATAAAACCTTTTGTTAAATTTGTTAATGCGGTCTTTTGGACAATTAAGAACTGAGGCGATAATATTGTATTTTATGGAAAGCTTCACAAAACAAAAACAAAAATATGAACGTGAGAAATTGTGACGTATTACACTTAATTACAAATAATTTTGATTTGGTGTTGGGAGTGAAGGAGGTAGCAAAGGTGAGTTATATATGCGATATGTAATGGATTTTACTTCACGATTGTGTTAAGTTTCTCGTGAGAAACGTGTAAATTCTTCTTAGCTCTTCGTTGTTTGAGAACAGTGAGAAATGGGACGGTATTACGCTCGCCGTTTAATTCAAATCATTTGGGTCGACAGTCGTGTGATTGTTCTAATAATATGTACTGTACATCGCTGAATAAGATTCTATGAACAGTACCTGTTGAGACAATGGACCGTAATTATCGAATCTTTGTTTTAAAACGACTCGATTTAACTCTTTTGGAAACATTATGAATGTCTAAATTCTGAATGTGCCTAGTCGGCTGGGCCTGAGAAACTATTGCGCTTCGATATTATTACGACGAGACATCCGTTATTTATTTTTTTTTAAATTGGCTCCACCCAGGAGCCCCTGGAAAAAAATTCTACTCAGGGTCTACGTTGTCTTTGGGGATGCTGTGTGGAGTGTCATTTTAGAAAAGGAAGGAGGGTCAGTTCTGGGAAGGAAAGGGGTATTAGGGGTGGTTATCATCCAAATGTAGCGAACCACTTGGGGTGACCTATGGCAGAGGTGTTGATTATCCAATAAATGGGGGGACGGTACCCATATCCGCCTCCCTAATTTAAGCTCTTAAAGAAATATATGTTATTATTTGCCACGCCGGAACAGTAATTATATATAGAAAAAAATCGCAAAGCATGGAAAAATTATTATAAACACGTTTTTTTATGTTATTTTACAAGTTGTACGAAAAAAATTACAGTGTTTCTTTAAATGCTGCTTAAGACATTTCTTGCGATATTTTTGCTCTATTTCAAACGACTCGATTTTTATTAAACATTTTCACATAACATTAACCGGTCAGTGGCTGCGTAGGCATCGCGTTTGGGTCTAACCCAGGCGTCGCGTGTTCGATTCCTCGGCTGGCCAAGTCCTCCATCACGACACAAGCAACATTTTCCGCTTACTGTTATGGTAGTAGGAAATTTTCAAGTATTGTCAGGTTATTAGTAACCGGAGAATGTTTATCTTTCTTTAAAAAAAAAACAAAAAAAATTATCACGTTTAACGCGCTCCCTCTAATATTCATATTTACATATCTCTCCTTTTTTTCGAAGCTTACTGCCATGCCTAGCAACGAAGTTTAGTAACGATAAATTTAGGATTCAATTATGATGAAATTAAATGAAGAATTTATTGACTTTTGAATATAAATATATTCGGTGACGAACCGCCATTCAGAATGGAAACGTTACTTTTAAAATGACTTCGCCGTTGGAACCCTTGTGCGGTATTAATACTTTCCGTTACTTAGGTACATGTGTGTCGTTTATAAGAAAGATGGAGAGGTTACGACGGAGCTATCAACGGTAAGCGTATATGGTCTCAGATTCAAGTAGCACCTCAACTTTCACTCCTTTTTAAATGACGTAAAATTATCAATTAGTTTTACATATTTAAATGAAATAACTATTAGGCTAAGTAATGGGTTTATTGATTTAAAAATTTAAAAATAAGGAGCTAATGTGCTATATTACGGTAGGTTTACTTAGTTTTGGTGATAAGTGAATTATTGAAGAGTGCGACAATAAGGTTGTTATATTGGGTTTTTTGAAATAAAAACTTCTTTAGCAGCGTTGTGATTTGAAACTCCATGAAACGAAATAGTGACGTTAAAAAGAAACAAACACACACATCTATGGGTTTTAGCTTACGGGAGAATGAGTTAGAATTATCGGTCTCCTATTTATGCGGTGTGCTTCGTAGCCTCCCCACTCTTGTCTACTTTAGTTTTCTGGAGGTTACATTTCAACCGCGTGTGAACTGTACACTTGTATTTTATTTTTATGTGAATATAGCACTGTTTTTAATATCCCAACTGTTCCCAACCGCCTAAAGCCAGTGAGACAATGGCATCCCCAAAAGGGGGGTGTTGTGAGATTGAAGGTAGTGGGGAGTGGAAGGATAGTGGGAAGTACACGACTATTCACATCTGGTCACTAAACACGACTAAAGACATTTCAAGCAACGTTTCAATTTTAAATGGTGGTCTTACAGAAAAGCGATGCTGAGAGTGTCTTCCAATCTGGAACCTGCCGCAAATATGGCTAATATTATTTATAAATTATTAAATTATGAAATAACACAATTCAATCAAAATAAATTTACTTGCGCACGCCGGGATTTGAACTGGCGACCTTCGGATTGCTAGTCGAGAGTCTTACCATTGGAGCTCGACCACGGAGGCCTTTCAAGAGGATGTCTCATAAAAGAAAGTTAGATTATTTAGTTGTTGGATTACCTGGTCCGGTTGTGTTTCTCATTCCACTCCTTCATGGAGGTGATGACGGCTTGCAGGATCTCCGCATCCTTCACTTCGTCCGCCGCCTCGTCCAGCAGCTGGCTGTTGTGCAGGGCACCCCATTCTCCGCCTCCTGCACCGGACCATGCTGACGATATCTCTGCGAACAGACAAACAAACACTCATTTACTTTATGAACTCCTGGCGTAGGTCATAATACACTTGTCAGGTATCCGGAAAAATTAGATTATTTAAAGTTTAGTTAATTTGATCAAATATTGTAGAATAGTTATAATACCTCCAACTTCTGACATTTCCCATACATTCTGATGGCAGTACGCTACACTGACGCCCTCTAGCGGCATGAGTTGGTTTATTTTCATACATTTTAATGGATTTTACGCTTATGCTATACTAGTAGTCAATACAAATAAATACTGCCAATGTTAAATTAAACTAGTACGATTTTCAGTTATGAATGAGTGTTTATCTTTTTCTTTTATAATTTGTATAGTTGAATTTTTCACATATAAGTTTTGAAATGTTTGAAATATATATTTTTTAAATCTTTTAAAAATTTATGAATATTAAATTATTATAAAACATACTGATTTCGATTGTGACTCTGTTTATACCTTCGATTCGACGATCTCTAGACCTTTGATTTGCTTTGAATTTAAGTGCCATTTTAAAAATTGGATCTGATTGTGGGATTAATTCAGTCAGACAAGCGATAAAGTAGTTAAGAATAAAAATTAATTTGTTTTAATTAATATACCTATAATGCTATATTTGAAATAAATGTGTATTAATCTTGCTTACATTTTTGACAAAGATATCGCAATTTTTCAAATTTACTAACGGTTTTCATTCAAAAGATGCATTTCTGATTGTCTCTATTACATTTCTGCAGTATTTAAAAAAAAAATGATTCCCAAATCCTACAATTATATGTGATTTTTCACATGTCTAAGCTATTATTAAATAATAGTAAAAAAGTAAAACGTCGCTGAATATAATTTGCACTTCACATAATATTATTTTCTATTTATACAAATCACATTTTATTGTTC
Organism: Limnephilus lunatus; assembly: GCA_917563855.2. Lineage (NCBI taxonomy): Eukaryota > Metazoa > Arthropoda > Insecta > Trichoptera > Limnephilidae > Limnephilus > Limnephilus lunatus. The sequence goes on along the minus strand of OU830597.1, from coordinate 78,511,293 downwards.
AGAAACGTGACAAAATGACGAAGATTTCTTGCATGCAAAAACTCACTCGCGTATCATTTCAATAGCGAGCCATTGACCCGCATACTTTTCTATGGCCTCCAGCATCTCGCTATTAAATCTATTTATTTATAGGCATGTAAGATTTATTTAGAAATAACCGGTCGGTCGATTTCAAGGGCTTACTCGCTAGGAATTCGTGGAAATTTGTGATAAATTATAAACAACTTAGCGGACATTCTAGAGTGCATACTTTCACTACATCCGAATCTGAACAAAGCAAACAAAACGTGATATCACGCGATGTGGCAATTGAAACCTGAACAGCACAGCTAAAGTCCGAGTCCGCTGTGTGGCACGAACCGTGAATCGGTAAGCGAATTATCTGGGTATTATTAATTTCATATCAACGAACTCTGTGGGTTCTAGTGATTACTGGTTAAGTTAAGGGACAGGTCACTGATCCGGATGCCTCGGGTTCGATTATCGTGGAAGTGAAATATACGTGAAAATCGCTCATTTTTAAGTAATTAATTCATACATAGGTTTTGAATCCAAATCTGCGTAAGAAACTGCAAAAACAGCTTCAGATGCACTTGTAATAAGGAGATATAATGTGCAGGAAAAAACAGGTACGAAAGGAAAAGGGATAACCAAAAACTTACCACAGTATCACTGCGATGGAGCACACAACACAACCACAATATAGTTTCATAGTTCGAACGCGATATCTTGAGGTCATTAGTCATTATCGCCACAACAAAACCGATTATGTGTTTCTGAGATGGCCAAATTCATTATTTTTAATTAAAAACGAGATAGTGTACACAAAAATCACCAAACTTGCTTCTAAGGTAGTTCCAAGTCTTCCTCTGTTTTCAAAACAAATGCACTTGAATTTTCACATTTTTTCTTTCCATTGTTCCAAATTTCAAAAACTTTTCTAGCGAGGTGATGGTTGGATTGAGGAAGGAATTATATAAGACATCCTAGTAGGAACTAAGCATATTCTTATTTCAAAACGAAACTCACAGGTATATTAAATTTTCATAGCATTCTTGTTTGTCATTTGCATAAAAATCTAAACCATTTGCATAAAACTCTAAACGTAATTTTCTGAGAAGACACGTTTATCGAAATTGAGTAGATACTATTAGTCACTCGAAAAGTTGTTAAAAAATTGTAATAATAACGATGAAAAGAGTGTTGTGAATGGAAATGTTAAATGTTTTTGCGTCAACGAACAAATTTCCTGCAATTACTTTTGTTTTTAGTGACATCAACGCTAAGATTATTTTACTTGCAAAACATAAAACTTTCTCCTTATAATTTTTTTCTTGATTGAACATTTTTCCGAAGAACATATAAGATTTAACATTGTTATTATCAAATGTTTAAATTTTTTTTTTTTTTAAAAGAAAGACAAACATTCCCGGGTTACGAATAACCAAACAATGTTTGAAAATTACCTACTATCACCACAGTAAGCGGAAAATGTTTGATGTGAAAAGGACTTAGCCAGCCGTGGAATCAGACACGCGACGCCCGGGTGGGACCCAAACGCGATGCCCACTCAGCCACTGGCCGTTAATATTGTTATTTATTTTTAAAAAAGGTACATTTATGAAAAATTCTGCTGGGTACTTTTACGCGTGTTGATTGTTTCGCTTTCCTCTTACAAACGATATTTTATTATTTCTATATACCTAATAGATGCAAGTAGAAAATCTGTTAATAAATTGCTTTTTTTAATACCTAATCCCCTATTTCTTAATTTTCGAGTAAAGTATCGATTGTTTATTGTTTAAATTCGATTAATGGTCTAAATTTATTAATCCCACAGGTCTCGGCCATGTTTTGTCATAGTATTTTCGCTTTACAATAAAATCCAAATAAATGGAATATTTCTGAACGTATCCGAAAACTAAAAGCTGTTTTTGAAAGGTGATTAAATACGCTTTCAAATTTTATGATACGAAATTAATTCGCATTACGTTTTTTCTAACAAAAAATACTGATAACGAAAAAAAATAAAATCACATATTTTTTTAGGCAAATGTATTATAAAATCATCGTAAAATCACTTTTTTGTCGTTCCATGTAAAAATAATTAATAAATATTCCCAAATTTCTCAAATGTTTTTCAAATTGTGTTCCGAAATTTTCTTTTCAAACAAAAATTTTAACAAAACAAAAAACGACTTCAAAAAATGCACTAAAAAGTAAAAAATAATTTCGTACGATTGTTATTTTCGGAGTCGGTGTCAGCCAAGGTAACTACATACATAGGTAGTTATAGGTGAGATGTGGAGATCTTGGCTGACACCGGCTCCAAAAATAACAATCGTACGAAATTATTTTTTTACTATTTAGTGCATTTTTTGAAGTCGTTTTTTGTTTTGTTAAAATTTTGTTTATTTTTTGATTTTTAGTGACGAGCGTGCGTAAAGAAGTTTTACTTCAAAAAAAGAATCATCGAAATCTGTCTTGTAAATTTAAGACATAATGGTTTTCTCATGGATCCCAATTTCAGAACTGGACCAAATTAAAATGGGACCACACGGGAAGCACCAGCTTTCTAATAAAAGAATCATCAATTTCGGTTCACCCAATCGAAAGTTTTGAGGTAACAAGCATAAATTTTTTTTTTTTTTAAATACCGTCGAATTGATAACCTCCTCCTTTTCGAAGTCGTTTAAAAAGGTGTACATTTTATTTCTCTTGTGGTAAACTTTTAGATTTGAATTTGAATTGGTGTTTTTTCTTTCTGACGCCAGTTAGATCATATTTCTCACAATAATAGTAAGACACAATGATTTATATAAGACCTATGTAAGTTCTTCCAAAAATCAAACAAATTATCCTGAGTTGTTAAAACGTTTCAATTTAGCTAAAAGTCTATACACAAATATAAATGTTTTTGGTACTTTTTTCTTATTTTGGAACTATAAATTGAAAAAAGAGATTTTTTTTTTCCTCAGATGAGATAATTTTTTTATTTTTTTATCGAAAATACTTACTACCCAAAACCTATTTTATCGGCTACGAATATCTGAAAGAAAACGTCACGGTTTAGGCACATCTACCAGCTAAATATACCTGTGTACTGAGTACTACCGTGTACTAGCAGTTAAGTTGTTAATTACTAACACTTTCAACTCTCAACAACACGAGTAAATTACTGAAGCGCGACACTACTGTAGTAGGTACTGTGATACGAGTATTTCAACCTATTTCAGAACATTATATATGGATACTGACAAAATGATTCTCATTTTGCCAAACTTCAGACCTCTAATAGAAAAATTATCTTCCGAAGACATTATTAGCGTAATTAGTTAATTGTTGTAATTAATTTGGGAGGCGAGTATGTGTACCGCTGCCCTGGGAACCATTTATTAGATAACAAACACCTCTGCCATAGGTCACCGCAAGGTTCGCTACGTTTGGTGACTTAGCAAGGGTGCCCGGGTTATTTTTACTTTAGAAATTACATGTATTAAATATAAACAGCAGACTAGGTACTCATAAAGATTTGTTGGTCAGTGCCACCTTTCAAGAACGTCAATCTGCTTTGTTTTGATTCGTGTCTACAAACAACCAAGAATTAGATGAAAGGTTGTTGATCTTTACGGGACTTTCTTGGTTTGTTTAACGTGCCTATTTCTGTTAATCCCTTAATGTAGGTTAAGCATCTTGTAAATGTGCTTTATTCTGAGATTTCCCATTATGATGGAATTACCATAGGCTAGTACCGCCAGGCACGTACATCCGCAGTCGGTACAGGCAATATAAAACTGATACTAAAACTAACGTAAACCTCTTTTAGAGTTTCTTTTTTAACGCAATTTCCTAAGCAATTTCGTAACTCTTGTCCGATTAAAAAAATAAATAAATAGCAATTTTGGATAACGTCTAGAGTTTTCTAGTTTCATAAAAAAAATCGTACCTAACTTTACAAAACATTAGGAAAAGTTATATTTATAAATTGAGTAGATACACTTTTGTAGTGGGTTTATTTTGTTTTTTACATTAGCTCCACTCAAGATGTCCTAAGGAAAATAATTCTCCTCAAGGCCTATGTCATCTTTGGGGATGAAGTGATAGAAGTATGCAAGTATGAATCTATTCTATATGCCCTAACCTTTCTTAATCTTAAAACGTGTATTGCAATAAGTATGTATATGTGATGAACAAAGCAAGTTGTCTTTTTTGCTAATTTCTTTCTGAAGAACGACGCTCTACTGTATACAATTAATATTTTTTATCAACGCAAGAGAAAAAGCGTATTTCTTGAAAACTCACTTAACTTGAAGTATAAGTAATTTTCCTTGACTATTATATTATCTCTCAGTCTTAAACTTAAATTATTTAGAAAAGCAAGAGCCCCATTTCGACATACATTCGTCGTATGGATTGTCAGGTAAGTATTCTGACAGTTCGTCTCTTGACATCACTAGCTGCATCAATAAGCCGCGCCTTCGTCAAACAGAATCAAGTGTGTTTAATTTGTTAATTTTATTATTCAACCAATATTTGTCAACACTAAGAATAATAACAATAAAGTACCTCAGCAAATTCCAATGTTTCTTACTGTACTTATATAAATTTGTGTAAAACCAGCAATTATTACTAAAACCTCACTTTTTGGACCGAAAATTAGATCAATCGTTTCATCAATCACCTTTTTAAAATTCACGCCATTATTCGTATTGAACTGACTGTAGTCTAGATACGAGTATTTAAGATCACATATTTTTGGTTGACCATTCTAAACCGATACTTATTTTCTATCAAGCTTTTTCTAGAATTGCCTCCCTGATTCTATCTGTCTTCAGTCTAAACTCAATTCCAATATTTTTTTCCTTTTAAAATACACCTATTTTTAATTTCACTTTTGTTCTCTTGATTGAACGAATGAATGCCGCGGACCATTGGAAGTGAAAATTAACCCACTTTCCGACATCCGACGGAACTGAAACTCAACGGATATACTCGTGACGATGTATTCTATCAACTTTTCGTGACAACCACTTATAAACACACGGAACTACACATATTTTCTGAAATTAAAATAAATTAAAGCCCTTAATATACGAAATAAATGTCGTATAGTTTTAAAAACCTGAATTTAGCAAAGTTGGTAGCCCAGTTATTTCCGATCTCTGGGAAAGAAGATTCAAACCTCATTCAAACCAATATATTTTTTTTAAGTTTTAAAGGACATTTGAAAAGAGATGTGTAGCTAAAAATATTTTTCACTTTCTATTTGAACTTTTGAACCGCATGTAAAATCGATGGCCAAGAACATCTTTTCTTCTTTTCATAAAATATAATAAATATGCCTTTCTAGTGAGAATATATATAGTGATATACCCATCTTTATGCATTTTTGTGTACCTCGTCTTCAACTAAAGTTCCTTACACGTATTTTTTCATGTAGGTATTAATTGTCACTTTTAAAATTATTTTTACTGTTTTCTAATTTTGTATTCAACTGTTAAATGCAATTATTGTTTATAGTATAGGTATTCATAGCGTTGATATTAAATAAACAAATTAGACATAGATTTTCTGTTATTTACACATGTTCTTAACATCTATTTACTATCCTTTGCTGTTTTACACGCTCATGGGCTCTTTATTACTTGTTATAATTTCTCAAATGGGCTATTTTTTACTTAATATAATTTCTCGAATGGGCTCATTTTACTTAATATAATTTTTCAAATGGGCTCTTTTTTACTTAATATAATTTCTCAAATGGGCTCTTTTTTACTTTATACAATTTCTCAAATGGGCTCTTTTTTACTTAATATAATTTTTCAAATGGGCTCTTTTTTACTTAATATAATTTCTCAAATGGGCTCTTTTTTACTTTATACAATTTCTCAAATGGGCTCTTTTTTACTTAATATAATTTCTCAAATGGGCTCTTTATTACTTGTTATAATTTCTCAAATGGGGTCTTTATTACTTGCTAAAATTTCTCATAATACATTAAAACAAATATAAAACTTATTTCCACTTAATTCATTTTTGACCGTAACCGGTTTCAGTCTGTTAAGGCCATCTTCAGACTTGTACAATTGTTTATTTTTTTGTACAATTGTTATTTAGCACATGGGAGTTTTATATTTGTTTTAAAGTATTATTACAAAAAAATTTCCTCTTAGTATGGTGTTCAAACGTTGTTAAGTTATTCGTAACCTGGGAATGTTTGTCTTTCTTTTAAAAAAAAATTCCACCACGAATTATCAGTATCAAAAATAAAACTATTAATATCTTATGTTATAATCATCTACCTTATGTCTTGTACCATAAGTTATATTATGTAAAAGCCGGAAGGGGTTAAAGATACAAATAAATAAATAATCATCTACCTTTGCAGGTAGGTATACCAAGTAGGTAGGCAGATATATCATTTATCTATGCAGGAAGGTAATTTGCATAGATGTGGGAATCAAATCATCAGATGTCGATGTGTGTTAAAGCAAGTTTGTAATAATACTTCCCTGAAGAAAACTTACCAAACCCAGCTATCATGTTGATATAAGTTGAATGAATAGGTAGTAGGAAGGAATGTTCATACGTACGTTCTAATGCATTATGTTTTTGTACTTACATATACCTAATAGGAACGAATAAGTCAACATGAATGCATGGGATCGGAGAAAGTATGCATGATGTGCGGTGTGCGGTTGATAGTAACAACGTGTCGACTGTTGACAATCTAAAGTGTAATATTACCACACACCAGCACTAAAATGAGCTGGTAATTATTATTAACGAGCGGAGAGAGGTCTCTAACTTTCCCTTAGACTCCGAGTCCTTTTTTGGTTTACCTTTCTAGAGAAAACCTCATTAGGTAAGTAGAGGTAATGCAGCGAGAGTTGGAAGCAATAAAAAGGCTTAGCATTGTGTGTATTTGTATTTGTGCATCCATATATGAATCCAATGGCGTAGAATAGCCCTTTCTTGTGTTTAGGCCTACTTATTGTCACTAGAGGAAAGGGACAAGAAGTAAAAACGATCATCGTTAAATAATATTGTAAAGGTGAAGATTAATGATACATCAATATTTTCGATTAATCTTTACTACAAATCGATTTACACTATAAATACAAAAAAATATGCTGAGTAGAATTAAAATAAAATTGATAATTTTATTTTAAAACATATCAGCGTAAACAACTAATATATGTGTTTTTTCATTATAAATATATGAATGCATATAAGAAACAACTTTTTAAGAATCCATTTTACGGCTTAATTTATCTGTAACGGTTTCCACTGAACACTTTTTTCTTTCTTATGAAATTATTTACAACTTTTTAACGCTTGAAATCGTGATCCAACCGTTTGAAAAGCGATTTTTATGCCTATTACCCATATATTCGTGGCGATATAAGGCACTCAAAGAATACATACATTTTTGACTTTTGGCTTCCTCTTAGAAACTTACAGCTTGTCCTATTCGGTTCCAGTTCGATCGGTGCATGATATCGCGAGTGTAATAATCTCAGTTTTCATTATTTTAAATTCGCATCGTTATTAGTAGATTTATTTGAGCCAGTTTTTCTTACAATTTTTTTTTTTACTTTTCAGCTCATTTATTGATTGGACTACGTATACTACTAATAAATATAAGATATAGACAAAGGATGATGCTGATAATAAATGCACATTACACAAATCTATCAATATATAAGATTCACTCCTGAAGATACAGATTGAGATATTAATTGTATGTATTAATTATAGATAATAATTAATTATTGTTATTTTAATAACCTTCAGTGTTTTAAACAATATTTGGCACACCAAAAAACAAATTGTATAAAATTCTTGCAGACTTCCCCTCTCCATCTCCCCTATATGTTATGTATCTATATAAAATGTAGATTAAGAAACAATTGTACCGGTCTGAAGACGGCCTTAATAGGATAAAACCGATTACAGCCACAAATAAAAAAAGTGGAAAAAACTTTTATATTTGTTTTATTATATCATTATAATGGAATTCCTCTACGAATTGTCAGTATCAAAAATAGAAATATAAAAACACAGTATTATAATATGTCCGACTTAACTCGCTTTGGCTTCGCTCTGAATTGTGAAATAATCATTAATTGTTTTTATTTTTATTAAAGCCTAAACGAATCGCGCTGTACGTAAGTTATGCATCTGTGTGACTACTGTGAAGAGGTCAACTTATGGTGATATACCTGTACCCGCTACACAGCACAGAAACGATGTGCAACTTCCTATTATAATAGGCACTCGTAGGTATAATATACAGAAGACACGGAAGAAAGGTAAATATTTACAGGAATTTTCAATTAAGCGGGAGGTAATGGTACTGCCGCCCCGGAAACCGTTTATTGGATAACCAACACCTCTGCCATAGGTCAACCCAAGTGGTTCGCTATGTTTGGTAAATTTGCGGGATCTCGATCGGGGAGGCCGGTTAAGGGAGTCTCTTAGACCTCTCCACACGGACACTCTCTCTCGAGAGCCATCACTTTGCTCCGCAGTGGGTGGGATAAATTCATATTACCGTTACTGGAGTTACTCCTGGACGCAACGCAATGACCTCTAGAGTCCGACCCACCTCGCACACTTTTTTCCTTTCCAGAACTTGCTTTTTTTTAAAGACCTTCCACATAAAATCCCGAAAGAAGACACACACGATAAAATAAAATAATTTCTCTCAGGGCCTCCTGTGATGTGTGTGAAATTTATGACATGTGAGCATAACATTTTGCATCATAAGAAATATTTATTAAAATTACCTATATTTTCCTTATATTTATTTATGTCAACTTGAATGAAGTTGCTTCATACTCGAATCTCTCAACACTCCACGACCTACTAAAATCGTACGTTATTACCTACTTTAAAATGCATTTAAAGTGCTCATGATTTTATTCAGAAGCTTAATGTCCGAGAGCCGATAAAATAAACAGACTACTCGTAAGTATGTTAACTATAATGCATAAAATATGTTCGTGTGCGCCACGAGCAACTTACTTTTGAATGGTAAGCAGAATTTTACGGAGTATTTTCTGTCCGCGATGTGTTAATGCGACTATTTTCAACTAGCAACTTCATATCCAACATGGCAACATGGATATGCACATTTGAAAATTCAATTTTGGAGGCGGGTATGAGCACCGCCGCCCCGGGAACTATTTATTGGATAAAAAATATCTCTGCCATAGTCATTAGTAATCCAAAGTGGTTCACTTCGTTTGGTGACTTAGCAGGGGTGACCGGATTCATGGGGTGAGGTTTGTCCGATGTTGGCGGCGGTTGCGTCTGGCTGCCAATAGCCCTCCCTCCCTCCCTTTGCATCGCAGTGGGAGGGATAGATTTGCACGGACGTTACACCAATCCCCAGATTCCTACCCTTCCCTCATATCTACCTTTTTCCTTCCCAGATCGTCCTCTTCTTTCTTTACATAAAAAGACCCTCCACACAGCATCACCAAATATGACATAGGCCCTGAGACGGGAGGGCCTCCCGTATGGGGCTAATGTATTTTTTATACGATACTCTCAATCTCGCCCTGATGAAAGACCACCATTCTAAAGCAAAACGCTGCTTGAAATGACTTAAGCCATGTTTGGTGACTAGATTTAAATAGCCAGGTACTTCCCAACGCTCCTCTCCCCGAGTTCTTCCCTTACCCACTCCATCGATGCCAAAGTCCCTCACGCTTAGGGAGCAGTTGGGACTCTTTTGCGGTATTTGTAATTTATCATCATTTTTGAAGGCAGGTACCGCTGACCCAGAAACTATACATTGGATAACCAAGATATAGGTCACCCCATGAGGTTCGTTACGTTTGGTGAATCAGCAGGAGTGCCCGGTTTCATTAGGTGAGGCCTGTCCAAGTGTTGGCGGCAAATGCGTCTTTGCGTTGCGGGCTGGATTGGGGAAGGCCAAAAGAGGGTGATCCTCTGACCTCTCCAGCCGGACTCTCTCGACCAATTGCGCCAAAATCGGAGATATGGATTCATACGTCCGTCACTTCTGGACTCACTGATCCCCCGATTACTATCCACCACTCGCACCTTTGTCATTCCCAGACGTTCATTTCATTGAAAATATCATTTATTTTATTTATTTATTTACTTTAGGGAAATCAACAGTTTAAAATTTGATTAATTTATACATGTATAATTTACCTAAATGAGAAACCAGATTTCCTCATTATACTATTATATTGTTTATCTATAAATTAAACCGTAATCTAACAAAGATATTTATATAACAGGAGGTAGTTAGTAATATACGTCATTACATTATATAATTACATTTATGAAGTTTTGTACTCATTTAATACATTTTTATCACACTTTTGATAGAGTTTTTATATTTATTTTCGTCACAATTGAAGATATCTATATCAGAGAGAATATTATTATATCTTGAACACAGTCTTATAAGGCAATCATTTTGGTATCATCCACATATTTATCAACCTCAAAGGGACATAATTTTTCTTTTAATTCATTGAATTTTTTTGTTTTTTTAATCATAATTTTATTTTTTTTAAAATTAAACATGTTTTTTCCGCTGAGAGATCCGTAATACGCAAGTTTCATAGTAAAGGGAAGATTATAAAACAGACTTCAGCGGTACGGCTTTTATAGATAGGACACGTCATAATCTGTTTCATTGCTCGTAAAATCGACAGTTTTGATATTATTGGTGCATTCAGCGTGATGTTGATGTCCATGTCTTTCGAATACGTCATAATTACATACATTTTCCATTTCACTGCCACATAACGTAATTCCCTGGTAGTTGGAAGTAAGTATGTAATGGATACTGGACACTCGCAGCAAATAGTTACTTTCAGTACAATGTATTTAACTTTCTCCTACCAAGGCCACTCACTTCTTACTACATATGTAGATAGGTACTAGGTACTACCGATGAAGTTCATATATTAATTATTATTTACATGCAATATTTTCATACTGGTAAGACAGTCTAGACATGACTGCTCGTTGAACGGAGAATATATACTTTATGCTGCGTAATATACATTTGTGAACCGAAACGCGAACAGAGCGACGAATTATGGAAAAGGAACGTAGCAACCACAAGCTGCGTTTTGCGTCACTTGCTGTTGCTCTGTTCCTTTCCCTTATGTCATGGTTCAGCTAGGAAATTCGGCTCGCGTGTGTATCCACCTATATAAAAAAGCATGCGAGTCATAAGGACTTAATATTAGTAGAATCGAGTTATATGATTATTAAAAATCATAACTGGAAGAGCGATTAAAACGTTTATGCCGATCTCTAAAGTATTAGAATCAATTAAATATATGCAAATAAATTCTTCATCACTAATAGGTATGTAAACAAATTTCGTATCCGGTCTAGGGTAACTTTGTTACGTAATGAAAAAACCGGGGAATGGTCCCACTTGTTGACATCAATGTATTGAAGAAATTAGGCATTGAAGGAATTTCAGTTATTCGGCAAAATTTGAAAATAAGAAATTTGAATAATATATAATCAACCTTTCTGTATACATAATATTAGGTTTTAGGAGGTCCTAACGAAAGCTTTTATTATGTCATTGTTAATCAAACGAATAAACTTTTTAAAAACAAATTAACGTTCCAGTATTGTAGAAATATTGCCTCCTTCCTAAAAATATTTAAGACTTCCCAAGACAAGCTTTATTATGCCTAACGATCCGGTATTGACCGATCATCAGACATGCAAAAGATAATTATTGCGTTAAATGTGTATTTAAAACACCTTGTGCAATTATCTATGAAGGTCTCCATCATCTGCTTGCATCAGTATTGGCTTCACGGTGTGTGGACGGAGCTCTTGTGAAATAATTATTGTAGGTAAATGCGTAAAAATTTCATCAGAATGATCAATATTGAATTCGTTCCACAGATGAAATATCACAGAGACCAAATTACTAATAAGTAATAGGAAGGTAGCTGAAATATGTTTCACATTTCCATAAAATGCGCAGAAGGTCATTTTTTCGAAAGAATATAGAAAAAATCGTTTAACGGGATTTCTTAACACCCAATGCCAATATTTTGGAACATTTTAAGCACAGCGCACACGGAATCCGATGACATAAATCGTGAGGCATCTGCAAAGAGGCGGCCAACACGAGTTTTCCAGATTGATTCTGGAAAGGAAATTTATAAGTAACACTTGCCAGTAAGGAGAGAACGTTGGAATGGCTCAAGTAATGAAGCATTCCTCATATATCTAAGATGAAGGATTTCCTGTCTCTGGTCACCCAGAATGATAATTCTTATAATTATAGCTTGAAATCTTTGGTCGTGCCTTGATTTAGCCATGCCTCTGAACCGGTTTCGACACATAAAAATACTGTATCACCAAACAATCGGTATTTATGAATATTTATCAATAACGAGTCTTGTAAGAGATACCTACAGCACAAAAATAGAGCACACCAACATTTGTTGTTATTGCGATCAGCTGTAGTTGATACTAAAGTTATTTAGACTCCATTGAAGCTTATCTTTAAACCGGATTATTAACGGTCTTAATATTTTCTCAACCCAAATAACAAGAAAGTCTTCGTATTATTATCTGTGTAAAACGGGGTCAACGAAATTGAACTGCAACATTTATATTGTAACCTACTACTTATAACCTAGAGATCAGCAACTTAAGGTCCAACCACTGTTTAACCTTATTCCAAGATTGTTTCCGATGTTCCAACAAAGGCCTTCGAGATAAGTTCAAGATAAACGAATATTATTGTATAAAATGTACTTTTGGATTAACACTTTCAAGTGCTCTAGCTCTAGCTAATACAATTGTCTTCGATAATTTCAAGAAAATTTTCTTGACAGAAAACCGTATAGAAAAGGCTAACAAGTTATTGAGTCCCATTATCAAAAATCAGAACAGATTGCTAAAACGAAATACGTAGGTACATACATTGACAAATCGAAAGTAAACGTTCGACATTACCTTTACATTATATTCACGTTCCGACAATGTTAAGCAATTTTCTTAGCATTTAAACAACTAATCAACAACAAGACACCCAGCAGCGGGCGGCATATAATGGCTTTTTCTGTGGCTGACAGAATCAAGAGGTGTCTGTAGAATATTTAGTGCCAAAATTCGTATTTTTTTTAACTATCTCAATTCCAGGTTCAGAGATCTTTTTCTGTACCTATAAAAAACGCACTAATCGATATATGTTTTTCTGCTAACCGAAAAAAACCCTATTTATAATTTGGCATAAAATCATGCAAAATCAAAATAATGAGAATTAAAATAATCTCTTGACTAAATCCCTCCGTCAAATGCATATGAGTATACCTAATTACTACTCGTATTACGGAGGTCATCAATGGATTGTGGATATTCTAGGTAGGTACATGTATAATTACCTCCCTAATTATATGGATTTTATTCTAATTTAAAAGACAATAATTATGAAATTACTTAGTTTTATACTTTTAAGTACATAGTATGTTAAGTATGTTTTAATGGTTCCGAAGAGACGAGTCGTCGCCACCGAACTGCCCCTATTGAACTAGTTGCGGATGTAAGGCATCTTGCACCGAGTGCACAGAAGGCCATAACTCTTACACACACCCGTTAAAAGAACCGCAAACTTAAAAAAAATTGTGCCAAAAACGTGAGCGGTCATTAACCCGAGGAAGTGAACACAAAGAACACCCGGACCAAGTCAGATGGTTTTACTTTACCGGAGTAATTGCCTTTTTATACGCACAGTTCTGAACTTAGCCTGGATATGAACAGCTTTACAATAAATTTAACGAATTGATTTCTTATAATAAAATGCTTAAAGTTTTCGGACCTCCAAATCCTGTCAAAATCCACCAATAAGATATTTTATCCGATAAAATTATGAATACTTAATTTATTATTGAACGGTGGGTATCTATGTAACTTGCTACAAGTGATTTTTGACAATTATATTAATTTAAGGCATAGGTTCTCAACGTGGGCGATCACGCCCCCTTGTGGGCGTTTGATACTTTCAGCGGGGCAGTAGAAGACCCATAAAAAATTAGGGGGCATTGAAATGGCACAGTGAGGGATTGGCAAGTAAAGAAAATATGGTCTAAAAAAGACGAAAAAACACAGTAATCAAGTACTAATAGCGAAGTACCTAAACTTTAAAATTGGTGAATTTTTGTTATTGTATATGTAATCATTTTTATAACATGTGCAAATCGTAATTGTAATCGAGTTATTGATTCCGTGACAGTTAAGCCACCCCCCCCCCATTAGTAAAAAAAATTGGGGAGGTCTATTTATTTATTTATTTATTTATTTATACTGGGTTTTACAGATGTTTACATTTACATGAGAACAATCCACTTATAAAACTCAGTTATTATACAATTATAAAAATCTACAATTACGTACAATTAAATACAAATAAATACAATTAGAAAAACAAAAACATCACAAATTAAAATACAGAATTATATACAAGGTCACTTAAGTAACACATTACAATGAGTGGTAAAAGACATATGAAATACGCAAGCATGCATAGAGGGACAATTCACACAATATAATTAGTTAGTACTTTTTAACAGCGCTAGAACTTTTTTTTTAAAACTGTACAAATTATCAATGAAAATATCCACATCAGCGCACTCTATCTTGTTATACAGTCGACACATCTGGGTCAGAGGGCTGAAGTAGGCGATATTATTTTTAAATATATTAATATGAAAAATGTTATGGCGTCTTAAACAATGGGAATTGGGGACATTAATTTTAATACTGTTAAGACATAATTTAGTATCAAGATGGCCGTGAATAATTTTATGTAAACATATTAGATCAGTCAATTGCCTTCTAGTTTTAAGTGTATCAATCTTGAAGTAATCACGACGTACATCGTATGATCTGAGATGGTCGTGTAGTCCACATTTGAAGGATAACATTCTTAGTAATTTTTTTTGAACTGATTCTACAATGTTTTCATATTTACAGTAATGTGGATTCCAAATAGTGCTTCCATATTCAAGTTTACTTCTAATTAAGGCATTGTAAAGTGTTAGAATTGATTGAGGATCTTTGAAAGGTTTACATATTCTGTGAATAAATCCCATCATTTTTAATGATTTGCACTTAATGTTGTTAATATGTACATCAAATATGAATTTAGAATCAAGAGTGATTCCTAGATCCCTTATTGAAGAAACTTTTTTGAGAATAATATTATTGATAACATAAGAAAAATCTTTTATAATTCTATTTCTAGTAAAGTTTAAAATGTAACATTTTTCAACATTTAAGTGCATATCATTGACAGTACACCAGTTATTGAGTGTGTCGAGGTCATTTTGAAGCAGCTGATGATCGGAAACAGACTTAATTTTACGAAAAATTTTAAGATCATCGGCGAAAAAAGCATAATCACAGTTTAATTTCGAGCCAAGGTCATTTATGAATATAAGAAAAAGCAGGGGGCCAAGATTTGAACCCTGTGGTACACCAGAAGTTACAATTATAGGGGATGATTTGTATCCATTAATAAGAACTAATTGAGTTCTGTTATACAAATATGATTTCACCCAGCGTAATAGGTCTCCATGTATTCCAATTTGTTCAAGTTTTTTTAGTAAGATGGAGTGGTTAACTCTATCAAAAGCTTTTTGGAAATCAGTATAAATTGTATCTACTTGTAATCTTTCATTAAAAGAATTACAAACATAATTACAAAATTCCAAAAGATTTGAGTTGATTGATCTTTGAGGAACAAACCCATGTTGCCTAGTGCAGAGAAGGGGTTTAAAATGTGAAAAAATACTTTTATATATCAGAGATTCAAAAACTTTAGCAAAACAGGATAGTATACTGATTGGCCTATAATTTTTTATTAAAGATGGGTCTCCCGATTTTAATACTGGGACCACGTGTGCTTTTTTCCACAGATCGGGAAAAGTTCCCGTGGTAAGGGATGCATTAAAAATTATAAAAAGCGGTAAACATAAAGAGTCTGCACAGCAACTAACAAAGAAAGGAGGAATTTTATCAGGTCCTGGGCCCTTACTGGGATCTATTTTACTCAAAAAACATTTTATTTCATCTGCACTAATATGTATTTTACCCAAATTGCTTTGATTGTGTTCAGTTATGTTTGGCATTGAATCATTAGTAGATGATTCCGACTTGGTATAAACAGATGAAAAATATTTAGAGAATAAGTTTGCTATGTTTTCACCGTCATTCGCGGAAATATCGTCAAGATGCATTACTTTAGGAATACAGTTATTTTTTCGTAATGATTTTGAGTACGACCAGAATAACTTTATGTTACCTTGCAGACCACTTTCGACAGAGTTGATATATGATTTATAACATTCGCTTTGTATTTTTTTTGTAAATTTCCTTAAATAAGAGAATTCCCTATAATCTGACTCATAACCATGTTTTTTTACCTTAAGTCTAACTTTGTTTTTTTTCTTAAGAAGAGCAATCAATTGCTGATTAAACCAGACAGGATATTGATTTTTTGTTTGAGTACCATATTTTTTAAAGTATTTGTCAATAATTTCCCACAATTTTTCATATAATAAGATTACCATGCTATTCACATTTTTATTTTTAAAGAGAGTTATCCAATTAACAGACAATAGATCCTGTCGACATTCATCAAAGTTTCCCTTCCTGAAGTTATATTTTGAATCGCTTCTATTCATTTCTAAGAATTGATCTTTATTTTGTTTCACTATAATTTCAAATGAAGGGTGATATTGATCCAATTTGGTTAAGCCTGGTGCTATATGTATATCAATGTTAACTTTATCTGAAAAAACAAGATCCAATAAATTTTCATTTCTATTTAGTACATAATTGAATTGATACAAATTGCAAATTGATGAGAGATTGACAAGACTATGTGCTTTCATGCTTTTATAATTAGAAGGGGAAAGTACATTATTTTTGAATGAATTGTCAGGTATCCATTTAATTTCGGGCAAATTAAAATCACCAACAAAAATAAACTGCGAATTGGAAGTTGAAAACTTTAAATACAGATCCTGTAATTTTTCAATATGTTTACAATAATTATCAACGGTTACACTAGGAGGAATATAGAGGATGCATATAAAGATGAGCGAGTTGGAACGAGACTTAATTACAAGCCACAAATCTTCATTGTCACTCTCCCACTCCGTTTTTCTTGACACAAGAAGTTTTTTAGAAACGGCGGCTAGAACTCCGCCACCTTCTTTAGACACAGATTTGGTTGACTCACGATCTCTTCTAAATATTACATATCTATCATCAAACAATTCTTCACTAAATACTGTTGAGTTCAGCCATGTTTCGGAAAAACAAATAATGTCATAATTATTGATTAAAATATTATTGCGCACACTTACGGTCTTTGTTCGAATACCCCTCACATTTTGATATAATATATTTAATGCATCAACAGCAAGTACCTCGCCATCTATTTCGGTATGGTTAGATGCCATAGTCAATGGTGGAGAGGTCCTTCAATAGTGCTGCTTTGTAGGCCGGGCAGTCCTTATCTCCGGTGGGGTGGGCACGTGAAGCTGCAGGCTTTCCAAAACGTGCGCATGTGGCGCAACTGGGTGCTGCAGCAGCAGCGGGGCAGGCCTCACGCGCGTGTCCTTCTACACCGCAGTGGGAGCATCTCTTTGTATCTTTGCAATACTTGTGCGAATGTCCGACCATTTGGCAATTCAGACACACTGTAAGTCCAACAAAGTCACGCACACCGCAAACGGTCCAGTCCACAAATACACGTCCTTGTTCCACCAATGCATGACGAATGTTAGCAGGCACCGAGTACACTCTGTGGCAAGACGGTCCGGTTCGAGCTCCAGCCATATGACTTAGTTTGCACTTGGATGCACACTCTTTGAAGTCATTAGAATCAGAGATTCCGGAGAGGGCCTTCTCTAAAAAGTTCTCGTCCGTAAGTTCACGGGGCACATTAAAGAATATCATTCTAGGCTGCCTCTTAATTGGAAGACGGGCACTCAGCAAGTCGGAGCTGCATATAACAGGATCATTTAAAAGCCTTTCTTGTTCCTGGCTGCTGGCAGTGTGGATAATGACTCCTTTGTTTTTGATATTTTTTACTCCCGTTATCCTTATTCCTAACTGCGATGGCTTAACAATGTCCTTAATTATTTTTTTTGTGCCATCGCTATCATCAACCCCCGGTAGTTTTGGAAAAAAACATACAGATGGTCTTGGTTTCCCTATTTTGATGCTGGTACGAGTGAGTGGCGGGGGCACTGGGAGTTTTTTCTTTGTGACTTCAGCGAAAGAAAGGCTAGCCTCTGTCGCATCAGCCACTCGGCGCATTACTGGACCCAGATCTGACTCAAGCTGTTGTATTTTATCCAGCAGCTGCTTTGTATAGTTTTCCGCCATTTTCTTCTCAGCTTGCAAGACCTTGATGTTAGCTAGAGCCGAATTTAGGTCTCCTCTAAGTTCTTCCTTCTCTAGCAAAAGTTGTGCAACGGAGCCGAGAACATTTGTCACGTTTCTTGATACTTTGAGCTGCTGCTCTTTGGAGACTTTGGATGGTTTTTCAGCCAAAGCGTCCTGTAGGGCTTTTAGGGCAATTTGGGTACCGGATAATGTCTGGTGTCCTGATACATGACTAAGGTCAGGGTTGGTTTCGGCTTCAATCTCCTCAGCGTCTGAGTCCGATTCTTCAGATTGGGAGGTGTAAGGGGAAGCAATAATAGGGCTTTTAACAGAGTTCTTTTTTTTCCCCATAATTATTACACATATGTACTTAACTTCAGTTCAATGTTAAAAAAGTATTTTTCTTCAAAATACAATTAGTTTCGATTTGTGATGAAAGTATTCAAAGTTCACAACACTTAACAACCAATTGGAGCCCGGAACAATGAGCTCATAATCAAACGCAGCCAATGAACGCACTTGCTGCCGTAAACATCACTGTGGTACTTTTGTATGAGAAACAATTATTATGGATGATAAGTTTATTACTATAAAAATATGCTTAAAATCGAAGAATTCACAAGAATAACACTTCCACAGGTTGAACATTCGTTGTTTTTTACGATAAATAGTTTTTTTCTTCCGGCGGATTTGTTTGAACTTGTATTTTCTTAGTATAAATAACAGCTTGACAGAACACGACAAGTGCGAACAGTAGGTAGGTAATTAAAAAAATGTATTCTCAAAGTGGGCGGTGAATATATTCTCAAAGTGGGCGGTGGGGCAAAATAAGGTTGAGAACCTATGATTTAAGGGCTATAATATTTACCTAAAAGAATTTCATGAATGATTTCCTGCTCTTTCATGAATGGTGTTAATTTATTTATTTTAGGAAAAAACAACAATGCTTTCAAATATTAAGATAAATGAATTGTTTGCTCCCCGTACATACACATATTTGTCAATATACAAACTTAATTCTTTCAAGGAAGTCGTGCAAATACAATATTGTGTAGGTGATTCAATCCAAAACTATTTGTTCATATCATATTACTCGTACCTATCTGCCAGCGCAAACCAATAATTTATCTTAATAATATTAAGGTGATAATTAAAAGAATTCATCTTCATACTCTTTCATCAATGGCGCAAGTATAATTATTTCATAGAAAAACGTTAAAATAATGAGATGAAATCATTTTTTGTGTACGTACATACGCAATTTGAATATGAATAAATAGTTTTGTCCATAAACAAACTTAAATCTTTTAAGAAAGGCTAAAAAATTCAATATTGTATCAGTTATTCAATCCCATATTGTATTAGTTAGCCTTTCTTGAAAGATTTGAGTTTGTTTGTAGACAAAACTATTTATTCATATTCGTATTCCGTATGTTTTCCTAAAATAATTAAATTGGTGTCATCTATGAAAGAGAAGATTATGAATTATATTATATGAAAAATAGCGTTTTTGCAGATTTGAGGAGGCTCTTTTACTTGGTCAGTGTTATCCAATACATGTAGTTATAGGACTTATAGGTTATAGCAGTATCATTACCTACTATCATTTATACACTATTGATATTATGACAATATTTTTAATTCTCTTTCTGTTTATTGTCTTCTTTTATTGTTTCCATAATATTTTTAGTACGTTATACTTCAATGTATTGGTAAAATAAGTGAAGCTTGCCTAGGCTAGGTGAAATAATAACATAACATATCCATGCACTTTTATAAATAAAAGTAGAAAAGTTCGAGTAAAGTGAACGGTGAATTTTTTCAAATATCTCACGAATAAATGTGAATATTTTAACAAGCATGCGTTTATACAAATTCATCAAGCCAATTATTATGTTACATAATTTCTTTTAAAATAAGAATTTATGTATGGAATGCAATATAATTTTTGATAATTTCTTAAGATAACTAACAAAGTAGGTATACAAGTACAACCATAATTTGTATTTATGCAACAAATTTTGATAGCTTCTAGACTTTGTGATATTACTTCCGCAAAGAGGCATAATAAAACATATGATTAATCGTTACGCACTTACTATATTCTTGTTATAATAATTATGTTACTTTTAAAAAAACTGAAGTCGGAGAAAGTGTTTTTTTTTTCATACTTGTTGCCGAAATGGTAAACAGCCATTATGTTTTATAAATAACAAAAACAAAATATCAAAGGTTATCTTTAATTTATTTAAACATAATTGTCAATTAAGTTTACATGATATATGATGTAACGTGATATAAAAAACGGATATGAAATAAGTTGGGTATATAACACAAAAGGTTATGATTGGATATTGCCAGAGCTTCTTTGCGAAACGATATTAATCATAGATGTCGGATTCATTGGGAATAACGTCTCGTAAAACGTTGCTCAAATGTATTACGTATGAAAAATGTATTACTCTCTCAATAGGTACAGGCGTAATATTATTATGATCCCAGCGAACAATGACGCCAGTACTGTTGTTGAAACGGTAACCTAGTATAAGGAGGTGGTACCTACGATATTCAACATAACGCATTAGGTAGGTAAGAAATACTTCAAAGGATGTATGTGGTGGTCCCATTCATTGGATTTATATATAAACAAGCAAATATTTGATATTTCCTATAGATTTTAGAAACGCAATAGCTGTGAATTTTTTTAATAATTATATTGGTAGATACAATTACATATTATATCCATTTTATAAATGTATCACATAAATCGCGTTACACCTTTTTCTAGAGCAATGCCCGCTTTAAAAAGGCGGTGAAACGTAGGAAAATAACATTTTAACATTTTTTAGAAAGAGTATGGAACGTGAAGAAAAAAAAATATATGCAACAAATAATAAATATGAAATAGAACAGAAAAAATAGGATGAGATAAAAGAGGAAGAGAGGAAAAAAGAAAGAGGATATCTAATATTATAATTATTGAGAAATATTATATTGTATGCTGATAGTGATATAGGTATCTACTATTGCTAGAGCTTTATATTGTACTTTTGATTTTTTTTATAATTTGTTTCCAATCTTGTCTGCTTGTAATTGGTTAAACCATTTCTCTCTAA
The DNA here is from genome assembly GCA_917563855.2 of Limnephilus lunatus. Classification (NCBI taxonomy): domain Eukaryota; kingdom Metazoa; phylum Arthropoda; class Insecta; order Trichoptera; family Limnephilidae; genus Limnephilus; species Limnephilus lunatus. The sequence continues at coordinate 78,489,742 of OU830597.1, read as the reverse complement.
TATATTTGGAAAATCGTTGGGCTGTGGTGGCATTACAGCGCGGGATACTTATAGAGCCGAGAACATTTGATCCATGCATTGCTATTCCATAAAGGTGTTAAGCTTTCATTGTTGAAATAATCTTTGTGAATTTGTAAAAGGGTTATTTTTTATACATAATTTACATTGAATTAAACTTTGAATTCTTGAAATAATCTGATTGTGGGGTAATCATATGGCTTTTTAATAAAATTCTTTGGATGATTTCTAAAGGCAAGAGAGATGTTTAGAATGGACCATCCCGGTCAACAATTCCATATTGTAATATAAATTGAATTAGGGTAAAACAGATGGTTGTCTTGTCAGTGGTCTTAAATTTAATATAAATCTTTTAATACAAGAAGAAAAGAGACCCTACAACGAAAGTAATAATTTTGGACTACCGGTTACTTTTTGTTGTTGTAATAAACTAATCAGCAAATTGAAATATCGATCACTTGGCTAAAACTTTGTTTTACACGAATTCCTATTCAATAAATCAATAAACTGTTTTATTATTATGCAAACTTCATAAAGTTAATCAGATTGCAGTGGCAAAATACCTACTGCCTATATTATTTATTACCTACTAAAAATTGCGGTTTTGTCTGCCGTAAAAAAACGCGTTTCGCTCTACCCGTTTTACAAAAAACATTAGAACAATAGTTGAAAGATATATAGGAGAGAGTTTTTGTCAATATGAAACGAAAATCAGAATCATTGAATTAATATAAGAATTACGTTTTTCAACATTTCGAATTCAGAAGGTTGACTAAATTTAAAATATAATGTTTTTATGTCACTTTGGCAAGCCTGAAAATTATCTCACTTATTTGTAAAGTAAAAAAATATCATTCGTATTTGTCATCATAAGGTCCATAGATTCACTCTTATGCAAATACTTACTCGTAAAACATATGCATAACTAGGTACTACTGACCTATTGATGACTACTGGTCATCGATCATTATGTGAGGGGAAAATATCCAATAGGGGGAAGTTTATGGCATGCATACCTTAGTTATGGTAATACTATGGTAATATTATGGTAATATGATGGAATTATGATGAAATATGAGAATTTGTTAGAATAATGATTGAAAAATGATGAAATATCGAAAGTGACGGAATTATCATACAATTTGACTCATCACCAAAAACGATGATTTAATTGCGATGGAATGTGATAGTGATATTATGTTGAATTAACTTTAACTAACCAAAATCCTCGGGAATGGTGAAATTATGTGGAATTTATTATGGAATTATGACGGAATGGGTTGGGTTTATGATGGAAATATGACGGAATGCGTTGGGTTTGTTGTGGAAATACGATGGAATATGTTGGGTTTATGATGGAATTATGACGGAATATGTTGGGTTTATGGTGGGAATATGATGGAATGTATTGGGTTTATGATGGAAATGTGACGGAATATGTTGGGTTTATGGTGGGAATATGATGGAATGTATTGGGTTTATGATGGAAATATGATGGAATATGTTGGGTTTATGATGGAAAGCCTTGTTTTTATGATGGAGCTTGACTCACCAGCCTCTGCGTGGGTGTTAAGGTTCGATAAGACGAGTGCGGTCAGCAGAAAGAAGATCATCTCTCCGTCCATCCATTAGAATGTGCAACTCGCGCTCATGTCCCTCCCTCGCCGCGACTTAATCAACTGAGATTCGGGGCCCACTTTCACATTGTAATCGCCATCTATAATTAGCCGCGCTGAATTGTAATTACTCGCTGACCGTCGTATTATTCCAAGAGGTTTCTGAAAAGTAAAGAATACGCTGTAGAGTCATTTCTATAAAACCGCAAAATATCGGGAAATTGTTTAACATAATGTTATTCTGTGTTTTAAATCAGGCGAGACCGTGAAAACATGTCCGTTATTATTTGATCCGTGAAGTTCAAACGAGATTTTCTCAGTTCCTACTTGTATCTTGCAACAGGGGAAAAAACATGTGACTTTCCAGAAACAGACGAGGAATAAGGACCTAATATTCATAAAAGTATTTATTTAATTAACATTGTATATTGTTTTGGTTATTGGTTGTTGGTAAATAACTCATTTGTGACCATAATTTTACTGCTTTAATTGACTAAGTAGCTGTTTAGTAATCTCCTTTGATTATTTTACTTGGTGTTTTTCTTCAACGCAACATTACGGTAGTTCTTTTTTATGTCCGTTTAATTTCAACAAAAAAGATACTTCCACCGCACGTTGAATACCTTTTATGACTTATTTGCTTTTTGCAAACTTTCCAATCCGCATTCGCGCAAACTGCTGAGCAGATGCATGAAATGTGCACTTCCTCTAGTGAGCCATTTCCGCGAAGAAAGAACAGGAAATGGTGTTAAAAATTTGCGACGCTTTGTTCAATAATGAAGGAAAACTTACGACCCATTCACAATATATTTACAATATCGTTAACAAATAATTTCATAACATTACCCCATTAGCATTAACTACTTTGGCTAATTTGTTTGTTTGCGGTAACAACTCATACACGTCTCATAGAAATCGTTGTCTCCCTTACTATCATTGTGAGAAATATGATATATGCGGCATTAGAAAGAGAAAATATCACGCCTTATATGTTAACCACAAAATAATTCAAATATTCGCCTTCATGAAACCAAAGTTTCCGATCGCAATTAGAAAAAAAATCAAAGTGTACAATTCACACGCGGTAGAAGTGAAATCTTCAGAAAACTAAAGTAGACAAGAGTGGGAAGGATACGAAGCACCGTACAAAGAGGAGAGCGATTATAGGTACTATCTCATTCTCTCGCATTCTAAATCCTACAAAATACTATAGATGTATATGTATCAATGGCGGTCGTGAGTTTTCAGTGAGCTGGAGTGCTAAGATTGAAAAATATGACGTTACTGATTTTGTTGTAGCTGAAAACGAATGTTATTTTTTTTTTCAAAATTTGAACTTTTTGTATGAAGACCTACTGAAATGTGGGTACAAAATATAGAAATTTTGAAAAAAAAAACAAATTAATTTTCAGCTACAACAAGATCGATAACGTCGTATTTTTCAATATTAGCAATCTAGCTGACTGAAAACTCACGGACCGCCACTGATGTGTAGTTCTCTTTTTAGTGTCGCCATTTTTCGTTTCGTCGAGTTTCAAATCACAACGGTGCTAAACACTTTAAAAATTTAAATTTTTTTTTTATTAAATATTTTTACATGAAACGACAAAAAAGTAAAGTGACAATAGCGTTTATAATATCTATATATTTTTTAGAATAAACGTAGGGTGTGTTTTTTTAAAAACTTTTCTACGTTTGCATTTAAAATTTCGATGAGACTCGCTATCCATCACATCGCCATCCCTTCGGTGGCGCAAAGAGGAGGACGGAACGTGAGCAATGCCGAATTGGTACATGGAATATAAGAGGAGGAATGGAAAGAAAGATGAATGAATTATGTGATACAATGAAAGGCAAATGTTTGGACGTACTTTGTATAACTGAGAGTATGAAAAAAGAGAGCGGTACATTGCAGCATAATGATAAGTTCCTCATCTGGTCTGGGAGACCAGATACAGAGAGGGCTTGTCAGGGTGTTGCAGCGCTACTGTCTCCCAGAATGGTTGAATGTATGTTGCAATATGAATGTGTAAGTCCGAGAATAATGTGGATCCGACTCAAAATTGGTTTGACAAGGGTGTTTCTCATTATTTGCTACGCCCCTGTTAATTCTGAAAGTGATGAAGTGAAAAATGATTTTTGGACTGGTGTGAATGATGTAATGAGACTAAAAGAGTTGAATGAAAGGATTATAATGGCGGGCGATTTGAACGGGTGGGTCGGTATTAGACGTGACGGATTTGATTCGGCCTTAGGTATGTTTGGGGATAAAAGAACGAATGACACTTGGAATAGAATACTTGAAGTATGTTTGGAGTGGAACCTTTTTGTTTCGAATACTTTCTTCGATCATAGGGGTATCCATCAGTATACGTGGGAAAGAGGAATTGAAAGATCGATAATCGATTTTGTAGTAATTGACTCTAGGTTGAGAGCCGTTACAGAGGACACCAGAGTTTTCAGAGGAGCTGAGGTTGAAACCGACCACTTTCTGGTGGTGTCAAAAGTAAACCTCTTTCGCGGCTGGCGCTCTAAGGTGAAAACGGTATCAGCTCCAACAAGAGTCAAAATAGAAAAACTACAAAACGATTATGTCAGAAGTGAATATTAGAATTGTGCAGAAATGAGATTGAATGAGAAGGAAATGGACGGTCTAAGCATAGAGGAAACATGGAACCACATTAAGGTGAGTGTATCCAAATCTGCTAGAGATGTGTGTGGAATAAGTAAGCAAGGTAGGAAAAAAGGTGATGCATGGTGGGATGATGAGATCAAAGCACTGGTCTCAGAGAAGAAGAAAGCATGGTTACGTCTGATAGCAATTGGCAGTATTTCAAGCGAAGAGAGAGATCGAGCGAAAGAAGTGTATAAGATATGCAAGAAAAGAGTAAGTGTTGGGGTGAAAGAACGAAAGAAACGCCTGGAAGAAGAAGAGGGAATCAAAATGACAAACCACTTCCAAGAAAACATAAAACTCTTTTGGAAGGAGGTCAAAAGATCCCGGAGTGGACCAGAGAACGGAAGCATGAAAGTGATAAAATCGAAAGATGGACAAATGTTGACGAATGAGAATGAAATTAAAGAGAGATGGATGAAATATTTCGAGGAAGTCTTCGAAATTAACCCGAGTGGTTGTGATCCCAGAGGTGAATCGGTTATGAACGATGATGGAGTGAATGTTACCAAAATCAGTATGGATGAAATAAAAAGATCAATTAAATGCATGAAGAGTGGCAAGGCTGTGGGTTTCGACAATATTTCTGCCGAATACTTTAAAGGAGATAGTCGTATTATTCTCACATGGCTGTGCAGACTTTTTAACCAATGTTTAGAGGAGGGTTACACGCCATTAGATTGGAGAAGGGCTGTAATCATGCCATTATACAAAGGTAAAGGGTCACGTATGGAATGTGGGAATCATAGGGCTATTAGCCTTCTTAGTTCAGTGGGCAAGCTGTATGGTAGAATATTGATTGAAAGGGTAAGAATGGAAACAAAGGATAAAATTTGGGATGTGCAAGGTGCTTTTATGAGTGGAAGGGGGTGCATGGACCAGATTTTCTCATTGCGTATGCTCACTGAGAAGTTTCTTGCAAAAAACCAGAAACTCTTCTGTGCCTTTGTAGATCTACAAAAAGCGTACGACCGAGTTGACAGGAAAAAAGCTATGGAAGGTGTTGTCCAAGTACGGAGTGAATACGAAGCTCATTCAGGCAATTGCGTCGCTATATGAGGGAAGCGTTGCGTGTATTAGGGTGAACGGCGATTTTACGGAGTGGTTTGACATCACAAAAGGTGTTAAGCAAGGCTGTGTAATGTCACCGTGGTTATTCAATCTATACATGGATAATTGTATGCAAGAATTGAAAGAGATGGGATTGGGCGCGAAATTGAGTAATCTGGAAGTATGTTGCCTATTGTATGCTGATGATGCGGTGCTAATTTCTAACAGTATGGAAGATCTACAGTCTCTCGTGTCTAGGATGAACGAAGTATGTATGAAGAATGAGTTAATGATGAATGTAAGTAAGTCTAAAGTCATGGTGTTTGAAAGAGAGAGTACGAAAACAGTATGCAATATAGTTGTGAATGATGAATACTTGGAGCAGGTGGATGAGTTTGTGTATCTGGGTAGTATGTTTACGAAAGATGGGAAGGCTGATAGAGATATTGAAAGCAGGGTGAATGCCGGTAACTCCATTGATGGAGGATTGAATGCCGTTGGCGGTAATAAAAAACTGTCCCAAGACGCGAAACTAGCCGTCCATAATGGAGTGCTGGTACCTACCCTGATGTATGGCAGTGAGGCATGGAACTGGCAGAGGAAGGATGAAAGCAGACTGAATGCTGTAGAAATGAGATCCCTGAGGCGATTGTGTGGTAAAACCATGTACGATCGTGAGAGAAACGTGGATATCCGCAAAGAATTCAAGGCTGATGTAAGCGTGATGTGTAAGATTAAGAAAGGGACTCTCCGATGGTTTGGGCATGTAGAGCGAATGAACGAGGAAAGGAGTGTAAGGAGAATATATGATGCAAATTTGAATGGTAGAAGAAGTCGGGGACGCCCGAGGAAGACATGGCACGACCAAGTGAATCAGATACTTGAGTCGGGCCATGTGAAGAGTCGGAATAATAGAAGAGCATGTATGAGACGATGTATGAATGTGAACGAGGCAAAGAGTGTGTGCCAAAATCGAGTTGTGTGGCGGTCCGTCCTCTCTGCCTACCCCTGCGGGGAAACGGCGTGATGGTTAGTTAGTTAGTTAGTTATTTCAAATTATAAAATTTAATGGCAAATTTAATCGCCTTTCAAAAAGAGTTTTTAGTTTTTGGGTACGTTCAGAAATATTCCATTTGTTTGGATTTTATTGCAAAGCTGAAATATTTCTTCTTCTTCTTCTTTTGTCAAAATATTCCCGAAGCCTAAGGGTTAACCATGATTGTTAAAATGTTCTTATGAGCTTTTGAACAACATATTAAGTCATTAACCGACAGGTTTTAATGTTTTATTTGGATAAATCTACTAAATAACCGGATATAATCGCATTATTTACCTATTAAATCTTGAAAATTATTTTTGTCGACAAACAATAATGGTGTCATTGCATAGGTGTGTAACTAGTCGTACATAGTAAATAAACGTGTGTCTCACATTAGATAATTTCAAATAATTATTTTTGGGACTCTGCTATAATATTAAGTATCTATGTCTATGTCATTACAAACAATTTCATTGTATGAACTTAGGAGGCAGGTCTAATTACATTTGTAAGAGTTTTTTAAACAAAAGAATCAGTACTTACATCCCACGTACGTTCAGTCTGTATGTAATAATTATTTGACATATAATGAGCAGGTACTGGCATTCATTCTGACTAAGCATTTTTAATGGGTTCCGCGACTTTTTAACCCGCGACAAAATATCCTACTTATAAAACATCCCCCAACAAAACATCTACTAAAACCTAACCTAACCTAATAAAAAAGGGACAAAAATAATACAGACATCTTATACAGACAATAAAGTATGGTAAACAAATAGTTAAATGGGACAAAAATCGTACAGACATCCTGTAAAGACAATAAATTATTGTTCAAAAATAGTAAAATTGAGACAAAAATAATACAGACATCCTGTAAAGTTAGGCTAGGTTAAGTTAGGTTTTAGTAGATATTTTGTTGGGGGATGTTTTGTCCGAAGGATATTTTGTAGGGAATATTTTGCGGGGATATTTTGTCGCGGGATAAAAATGCGAAAAATATCCCTGAAAAAATATCCTACGGGCAAAACATCCCCTACCAAAATATCTATTAAAACCTAACCTAACCTAAAAAAATGGGACAAAAATAATACGGACATCCTGTAAAGTAAGGTTAGGTTAGGTTAGGTTTTAGTATATATTTTATTAAGGGATGTATATTTTGACGGGATTATATTTTCGGGCAAATTTTGTCGGAAATATTTTGTCGGGGTTGTCGCGGAATGAAAACGCGCATTACGCTTTTAAAGTGGGCATTTATCTTTAAATGAACGAAATAATTATTCAATGAATTGAGAGAAACTTGGAAGTTATTGGTAAAAGTTGAAAAAATGATTCATTCAACAGTCATTCATTAGGAAACACTGCGGAGAAAATGTACGGAAATTTATTCAAAGTGAAACCAATACAGAAAGCAAAAATGTACCGAATAATGAATTGTTTTTATTTGGTGTCGTAAATGGTCCATAAACCTTTGTACATGCTTATTTTCTCTTTTTGTCGGGGATTTTAAATTTTACTACAAGATTTATTTACCGAGTAATTTACACAATTAATCAATCAATGTAAACAATTTTTTTTTTCTTCTTATTTTCATTACTGACTATTTAAGATATATTTATAATGTGTTTCATTATTAAATAAAGTATGAAGTACTTCATATTCACAGTCCTCCTCACTTGGGATTCCTTTTCCGAAACGGACTGTAGATTGTTGTGTTTGGGGAAAGAATGGTGGTTATACTTGTTTTTTTTACATTAGCTCTACAAATGACTCATAGGAGGCCCTGAAATCAGGGCCTATGTTATCTTTGGGGATGCTGTGTGGAGTTTTTTTTAAAGGGAAATGGAGGAGAGGAAGTTCTTGGAAGGAAAAAGGATAAGGGGTGGGTACGAATCTGAGGTCTAGGAGTGACAGAAATGTGAATCCATCCCTCTCACTGCAGTATAAGGTGATGAATTGAGAGAGTCCGGCCGGAGGTTCCCGGGGCAGCGGTACCCATACCCGCCCAAATTGAATTCTTATACTGTCTTCATATTTTTTTTATAATTTCCTCAATTTCATATTTATTTCGGTTTATTTTGACATTGTATTCTAAAATTGTTTTTTTCCATGATATTTTTATGATTAAAAAAAATGTTTCGGTACCACAAGACAAGCCTCGGACATCGGAACGGAATGAGGATAACAGACCCGGCAAACGTCAAAAGGTACACGATTTAAAAATTTGCACTGGAATGTTCTAACACTTTATCAACCTGGCGCTCTCCAGACACTAATAGATCAACTTAATACATATACATATACACTGCATGTATTACAGCTGTCACGAAAAGCACCACATAAAGGGAACAAGTTTCCTGGTAAGCAAACGAGCTAAGCATCTCGTTATGGACTTTAAGGCACTCAGCCCTCAAATGGTATATCTCAGAGGTAAGGGAAGATTCTTCAACCTGAGCATACTAAATGTCCATGCACCCACAGACGACAAACCCACCGATAAAAGGAAGATTTCTATGACAAGCTGGAGAAAGCTTTTGATGAATGCCCACCGCGTGACAATAAAACATAATAGGGGACATGAATGCGCAAGTTGGTAGGGAGCCCTACTTTACACCAACAATCGGAAAACATAGTCTCCACCTAAACTCAAACGAGAATGAAGAACACCTGATAAACTTAAAAGCATCTCACGATATGGTCATAGGTGGTACGTTATTTATACACAAAAATATACACAAAGCAACGTGGAAACACCCAAATGGCAGAACCAATAACCAAATAGACCCTATTCTTATTAGTGCGAGACATAAATCAAATCAACTAGATGTCCGCACTTATAAGGGAGCTAATATTGACTCTGACCATTTTCTCGTTGCAAGTCGACTGCGATTTAAAATATCAAATGCTGGTAAAATAAAAAAAGGTCGAAACTAAATTTAACACGAACAAATTACAAGTCCCCACGACAAGAATGGAATTTCGAACTACTCACAATGCACGAACTGCAAAAACCTTTTAACAACAGCTGCTCTCGAAACCCTGGGAAAAGAAACCCCTATCAGAAGAAACCATTGGTTTGACTCAGACTGCGCAGAAGTAACAAAAAAATGAAAATGAACTCTTTTACAATTACATCTGTATTATTAATTACATCTGTATTATTATTTTTTTTTAAATTGCTGTTTAGTTCTGTTTTTATTTTTTTGTTTGTTTTTTTTAAATGTTCTTATTTACATTCAGTTAATTTTATGTTTCTAAATATCTATCTGTGAACATTAATAATTGGTCTGTTTTTGCCATCCTCTTATGTACTTTTTGTTACATAGACTGTTTATGTTTCTTATCCTTAAATAAATAAACACGATGTTCCTTAACGAAGTAAATAGTATAAATTTACATTAAAAAAATCGGAAGCGTAAATAAAGATTTTTTTATAATCCCTTGGAACACATCAATCAAACTTCCTACAAAGAATGATAAAAATCTCAATATGGTACAAAAAAGCTCTCGGCACGCACACGCACCTCTAAAGAAATCTACAAAACTCCAGTGCGTGGACAAGCAAGAAACTCAGCGGTAATGCATGCATAATTGTAACTATTCTCAATGTTCATAAATGGTTTATGCTCGGAATACAATGGCATTTTTCAGTTTGTCGGTATTCAAGGACACACCTATTTCATGAATTCAAATTCTTTGTTTGTAATTTATGCATAATTTTTATTATTTGTCTGTGGGTGAGTAATAAGTCTTCGTTATGCTACTACGTAGGTTTAGGACGCTCTTATTGAGATTTCATATTTCAGTACCTACTAAAAGTAAATTATTCAAGAATATAGGTAATTGTTGTATGTTGAAGTTAATTCTCAATGCACGCAAAAATTTTAAAATCTTGTGTTGAATCTTGAAGAATGGGTAGCATTTTTGACGAATACCGAAAACTAAAGCCATCTGTAAATGTCTCTCTGCCTGGATCCATTAGTTTTATTTCACGCCATAAGCAAATTTGTATGACGAGACTTTAGTAAGAGGAGGAAAGAAGAATAAAGTTTTGGCAACATGACTATTGAAGATAGCTCAAAGGTACCTACCAATATTTCATATGTCATCCTTTAATCTTATGAATTTATTTTACGGTGCTCCAGATTTTATGTCCGGGTTGAATCTTTCCCAAATGAAAGACTAAACCCTTCCACACACTTTTCCACAAATGAATATCTGTTAAATTAACGCAATGTAAGTGCACTATATAAGAATAAAACAATACAAGAACAATACGTCAATCCACCAGAAACATAATGGGAAAATATTTCACCGACTCCAGATATTTTCATATCAGAGGGTTCGGCTCTGATGAAATCCTAACTGGTCCGATAAATCCTACTGATTTATCGGACCAGTTAGGATTTATATATTTTTTATATATTTTTTTATATATTTTTTTTTATTTCATACTTCTGTAAATTGAACGTAAGTCTGTTGGTTAATAACAAATTAATTCATAAATAAATTATTATACCATATATAATACATACCTTATAAAAAAATACGAGTATAATGCCGGTAACTCCATTAATGGAGGACTGAATGCCGTTGGCGGTAATAAAAAACTGTCCAAAGACGCGAAACTAGCCGTCCATAATGGAGTGCTGGTACCTACCCTGATGTATGGCAGTGAGGCATGGAACTGGCAGAGGAAGGATGAAAGCAGACTGAATGCTGTAGAAATGAGATCCCTGAGGCGAATGTGTGGTAAAACCATGTACGATCGTGAGAGAAACGTGGATATCCGCAAAGAATGCAAGGCTGATGTAAGCGTGATGTGTAAGATTAAGAAAGGGACTCTCCGATGGTTTGGGCATATAGAGCCAATGAACGAGGAAAGGAGTGTAAGGAGAATATATGATGCAAATATAAATGGTAGAAAAAGTCGGGGACGCCCGAGGAAGACATGGCACGACCAAGTGAATCAGATACTTGAGTCGGGCCATGTGAAGAGTCGGAATAATACAAGAGCATGTATGAGACGATGTATGAATGTGAACGAGGCAAAGAGTGTGTGCCAAGATCGAGTTGTGTGGCGGTCCGTCCTCTCTGCCTACCCCTGCGGGGAAACGGCGTGATGGTTAGTTAGTTAGTTAGTTAGATATATTAGTCATCTTGTTTAAGAGTTGAAATATTGTAACAACGCCAGGTATTTATAATGCACTAGCGCAGACCCGTGAAAAATCAAGAGATGTTATGATTTTAGGATTTGTGACGACAAAAGTATTTATAAAATAGAATATATTGCTTTTCAAAAACAAATATTGCCCATTTTCTTTACAACATAACTATATGTTTGTTATAAAATTAGTGAGACTTCAGATATTACTTTATCGCTTCTCTGAATTCACACATAAGTATTTTCAATTTGGAAAATTTCATGGCAAATTTTGATTTCATTTCACTGGAATGTTTCACGTCACAAACAATCGAAATTAGTATTTTAAAAATTAATAACTTACTTTTATCTTCCAGAAAAGATTCTTTAAAAATATTACTAGTAAATTTAGGCACGCGGAATACACTTTTCCTCAAGAAGACAAAACGAGCCCTTTTATTATTACCGTGAAGATCCACGATTACGGTACTGCGACGGCATAAAAAAAGCATAAAACGTCCGGTATTTATCCTAATAATGCTTCATACGTTTGGATACATTAATTCCTAGATTCCTACCACCCCCCCTTCTCCCCTTCCCCCCCACACACATTTTTCCTTTCCACAACTTCCTCTCTTTCTTTTTCCTAAAAAGACCCTCCATACTTTTCCACAAACACACACATTCCCAAAGATGATATTGGCCCGGAGGGATTTATTTTCCTGAGGGCCTCCTATGTGGAGTTAATATAAAAAAACATATTTAATTATCATGTCTTTTGAGATTTATCTTTACCAATCGGTTTACATTATAAATACAAAAAAATTTACTTTGGATAAATTGAAACTTGTCTTACAGTTCCCTTTGAGTAGAATGAAAATAAAATTGTTTATTTCTTTTAAAAAAAGTATAAGCGTAATCTTTATTCTTTCATTAAGAATTTATGAATGCATATAAGAAACCGCTTATTAAAAATACAATTTTATGGCTAAAATTATCTGTGACGAATTATCCATTAATTAACTTTTATTGGTCCTAATAAAATTACTCACAAAATGTATTAAAATCACCTTTGCGCTTGAAATCATGACCTCTACTCTCCTTTAGCCAAGCAATTTTTATGCCTGTTACCTATATTCGTGGCGATATAAGGCACACTAAGAACACATGCATTTTCGACTTGTGACTTTCAACGCTTTGCTTTCCCTTGACCCCTTGAGATCCTCACGACTAACTATCTCTTGTTCAACTTACTTTACGACTATTCCTGACACTTCAGTTGTCCTCAATGCCCGCATTACGGCGGGCAGCATGAGCGTATAAATAGTATACAATGTAATGAATACATATAAATGCAATAAACTAACGACTATGAGCATTACTGGTATTTACAAGGAACGGTAAACAAGTTAAACAGTGTGCATTTAATTTATTGAACTATCATTGTTCAACTCTGTCTTGTCATCCGATCAATGTGCATGTTTGCGAGGCCTCCATTGAACCATGTGCCGACTAAGGCAGTAATGGATAATATAATTTCATAGACAATGGTGCCACAAATTTAACAATATAATGTTCTTGCACTTGTGTGTAAAACGGAATGTCGAAAATAAACGTCCATAGGCATTTGAAACTGCTAAAACTTCGAAAATTTTGCACGTTTAAAGTGTCTTTTGGTCATTGTTAACAAATGCTTTTTGTGCTATACACGACATGTAAACATTGTGGAAAGAAACTGAAATACTAAGTTAAGTGCTACTTTTTTACAAATACGAATTAGGTTGACGTGTAACTTTTTGTTGAGAAATTATGAATAGATTGGTCAACATTTTGCGATTTATGGAAAATTTACGTACCTACTTACTGAGCAAAACATTTTCTTTCTTAACGCCTGCCTTCAAGATTTTGTTTTTAAAAATATTGTTTTATTTAAATGGGTTTTACCGTTATAGTTAACGATGAAAGCTGTTTTTTTTTTAAATATAAAATTAAGTTGGAAATTTTGTTTTTAAATATAAAATTGAGTTGGCAATTTGAGATTTTCACTGCCTTTTGTGCTATCGTGTTTTTGGGGTTATTACGCCGTGTTGCGCTGTCTTCTTCGCTTAGGGCAAATGTGTAATTTACTATACATTATATTAAACATCCGCCCTGATGATGAACACGATGATAATACTGACCAAAACGTTGGCTAAAGAAGGACGTAGCGCAAAACGGCATAATATTTCAAAAATATTTCATGGTAATTTTTACTGCTTTTGAAAAATGTTTAAAATTTGAAAGGTATAATATTCACATACTTTTTATTTTATCCTTTCTTGAAAACTGTAATAAGAAAACCGTAATATTTCATAACATTTTCCACCCACTTAAACAATCGTTGCTCCATCAACACAATGAAATCATCGATAAAATTATGAAAATAAAAATAAAATTACTGGCTCCATTTCAGAAGTCTCTTAATATTACAAAATTGAGCAATTTAACGGTAGGTACCCGAAAAACTTGTATTTTCGAAACAGATAAAAAACAATTGATACATACAATTAGGTTGGTATTTTTCCAATTTTAAAATTGTTGAATGGTAGTTAGTATCCATCACAGATTGTTTATTAAACTAGAAATGTAAATGAAACCACCTCAGTTTGAGTTTAAAGAAATGTCTCAATTATTTTAATCATAAGTAATGAATGATAATGATCGTCTAATCGACCCAGTTGTTATCATTAAACAACTTCTACATGGTTACAAAAAAACATATCGGTGGATTCGACGAAAAAAATGTCACGAATAGCAGTGCTAATAAAAACTTATCGCGAATGAAAATACTATTGTACGAATTCCTTCCACGTAATAAATATGCAACAAACAAATAATAGCGTTTAGGTACCGAATTGTCACAATCGAAATAATAATATTGGGCACCTAAAATAAAACAAAAAATACTGCTGATTTGTTGTTGAACTTTTTAGTTGTTGTTGAAAAATATGAACAAACTTGGCGTCTTTTGTTATTTTATGACATTGATGAAATTAACTTTTTCAAGGTGATATATTATCAGCATATACAACTTTCAAAATTATCGTCACGGCTAGTAGTATTTTAGGGGTTTACGGAGATGTCACAGTGCCGTGTGTGAGAGAGATGCAAGAAAATTATGACCGTTTTCCTTTGGAGGAAACATACCTACTTACATTGAGCTGCAGCATTATTGTGAAAAGGAAAGTATATGTTTATTCCTTTTTTATGCCGTCACGGTACCGTAACCGCGAAACTTCACGGTAATGTTAAAAACGCTCAATAGATCTAAACGCTCAATCAATCTAGAAATTCCGAGCCGAAATACTGCGCAAATTTCATAACGCCGGAGTTTATACCGTCCGAGAGATTTAACTGCCTCTGGAAAAGATTTTCCGCTATGTGTTTTTTGCATAGAAGGTCACTTTCGCATTTTTGTAGTTGCAGTTGTAGTGCAGACTAACGACTTGAAAATAGGATGTGTTAATTCTAAAGAATAAACAAGTCAAGTTGTAAATGTGAATATAGCAATTCTTTAAGTCACACAGGATAAACATGATGACGTAACGCACTTGCGTTTTGGCCAATTTTACAATTGAATCCAATTCAGCTCAAAATCATAAGTGCGAAACACATCCGGCAAGTCTGCTTTGATTTGACGACAAATAATAATAATAATAATGATTATATCTCTTAAGTGAAAAGAATTTCATGTTCAGGAGGTTCTGTAGTAGGTATAGTGCAATAATGGGGAAATATTGGAGTAACAACGCGTTTTTATCCCAAGGATGAAGCCATTCTTGCATGGATTTTAGACATTACTGACCTAAACACGTTCTAGTCAACAGAATAAAGAATACCACAAGAAATGTGGGCAACTAACTTTGTGGGCGTGCTTCATGATCCAAATATTTGTCCAATCGGGGCATACATTTCCAAAACAATACTGTGTTTACGAAATTTAAACGGGGTGGAGATCTACGATGTCGAGAGCGCTAGGCTCTTTATTGGGCTGAATGGAACATTATTTGATTCCATTCAAATTCGTTTGAAAGACACTTCTAGTTTTCATCTTTATTCTATGTAGTCTACCTTTTAAAAGATGTACAACTAAAGCAGGTCAACACTTTGATAATTTAATTGCGTATTTTTAATTGAGCTATGTTTAGAAGAGATGCAAAGGCTGATAAGGATATTGAAAGCAGCAACTCCATTAATAAAAAGACTAAAGAGAGAAGCTAGTAAGCTAAATCCATGATAGAGTTCTGCTACCAAGCCTGATGTATGGCAGTGAGGCATAGAACTGGTAGAGGAAGGATGAAGTAGACTGAATGCTGAAGAAATAAGATCACTGAGTAAACCGTGTATGGCCGAGTTAAAATGTTTGGATTTCCAAAAAATGCAAGGTTGTTGTAAGCGGAATGTGTAAAATTAAGACAGGGATGCTTAGATGGTTTGGGCACGTAGAGCGGATGAATGAAGAAATTAGTGTAAGGAAAATATATAATTCGAATTTGAACGCTAGAAATCGAGGACGCCCGAGAAAGTCGTAGCGCGATCGAGTGAACCAAATAATCGAAGTTTGGCTATGTAAAAAGGCTGTCAACGCGACGAAGAAATTTCAATCTCCTAACGACCAGCGCACTCGATGAAAAAGTAATTTCTGAATATATTTTAACTTAAGCAGGGTCTTTAAGAGCAACCCACCAATGTAATCAAAAAGAAAAGTTTTGGTTCAATGTATGCTAACAATGGTAAAGCGGTGCTAAAACTGAAAGTAAAGCAACGTGGGATGGAAAGGTCACGCTAGGTTCCACCCGAAGTGTTTGAAAAAAATAAAATATTAGCGAGTAAATGAGGGGGCAAACAAAATAATTGAATACGCCAAACCATGGAAAGTGCGCTTTTATAATTTTTTTTTTTTTATTTTTTTTTTTATTTTTATTTTTTTATTTTTTTTTTATTATTTCATAAATTTTTACAAGTTACATAATACAGCCAATTTTTTAAACTACCATACTAGGCTATTGCCCGTGCTGTGGTAGTCATATATGATACATTATTTTAAATAAACATGTAATAAAATATATAAAAAGGAAAGAAAAAAAGAACATATTTAGGGATAAATAAAATTAAATACTAATACAGATAAAAATATAAGAATTAGAAGAAAGCTGAGATAAAAGTGTATAAAGATATTTAAAAAAAAGATTGAAATAAAAGATAGAAATAAAATTTGTTAAGTATTCTTCCCATTGACGTATGATATCTTGGTCGATGATTATGTTTATGTTCAGTTTTGAAGTTCTTTCTGCGAAAGAAATAGGAGAATATATGCGCCAGAGTAGTTTTTTTTAAAAATATAATGTTAAGCTCTTATGTGTTTTTTGAAGAAATCTCTTCCTTTTTCAGATATCCAAAGTTTTAAATGGGATTTGAAAAGAGATTTAGAATTATGTGACTTTATGTCGGCACTCAAAGCATTATATATTTTAGGAGCGATGAACCAGAATTGTCTTTGAGTGAATGAGGTTTTAGTTTTAGGGACCACGCAGCCCAGGTTTGATGAGAAACGAGTGTGTGCTTGATGTTGTGGAGCAACCAGTTGTTTTTTTTGCCATGTGTAACATACGCTAATCTGAGTAAATAACTGTCGAATATCTAAGACCTTGAGTTTAGCGAAGAGTTCCTTTGAGGGATGGGTAGGTTTGCATTTAAATATGATTCTCAAAATTAGTTTTTGAACTTTAATAATTGGATTGATGATGGATTCAGCACAACCACCCCATCCCACAATACCATATGTTGCTATGGATTGGAAGAGGGCAAAGTATACGCTTCTTATGGTCTGTAAATCTAAGATAGACCTAAGGGAGCAGAATATATGGCAGAGTTTACGGAGTTTTTTAACTGTGTCACTGATATGGGCTTCCCAACGTAGTTGATTGTCTATGATTAGCCCCAGATATTTAACTACCTTTGATGATTTAAGGACAGAACAAGTGCAATTAATATTAGGTGTGGTTACGGGATTGTGTAAATTAAGTGAGCATGAATGAATGATAGGTTTAGGACAGTTGTTAGGTAAAATATGTTGACGTATGGAAAATGTCATATATTGGGTTTTGTCGATGTTAAGAGTGAGGAGGTTAGTGTCTAGCCAATGCTTTACTATTATTAGGGCATTATTAGTTTTTTTAATGACGGATTGCCATGTTTCGTCTTCGAATATTAGGACCGTGTCGTCGGCAAATGATAATATCTTACCTCCAATATTCATGGCACATAGTGAGTTTATATATATGAGAAATAAAATTGGTCCTAGTATACTGCCTTGGGGTACACCATATGACGCAGGTAATTTATTGCTTATATGTATTTTATCAGATTGGATGAGAGTTTGTTGTGTTCGGTTTATAAGATAGCTTTCAAACCATCTGTAGGCTATTCCTGTTATTCCAATCTGCTGTAGTTTTTTTAGCAGTAAGGGATGGGAGACCGTATCGAATGCTTTTGCCAGATCAAGAAAAACAGCAAGTGGTTTGCGACCAATGTCAAGATTAAGGGAAACAATCTTTGTGAGGACGGCTATTGCATCTGAAGTGCTCCTACCTTTGCGAAAGCCATATTGGTTATCCGACAGTATTTGGTTATCTTCGAGGAATTTACAGAGTCTACGTTTTACCGCTTTTTCTACAATTTTAGATATCGTGCTTAGTAGGGATATCGGTCGGTAGTTATTTACAGATAATTTGTCACCTGCTTTGAAGATTGGGATTATCGTGGCCTGTTTCAAGGAGTCTGGAAAAATGCCAGTTTTGAAACTTAAATTGATAATGTGTTTAAGAGGGGAGACGATATATTTTTGGATGTTTTTAATAATTTTTGCCGAGATGTGATCTATACCGGTGGAGTTACTATTTTTAAGAGATGCTATTAGTTCTATTATTTCAGGTTCAGTGGTGGGAGTAAAATGAAATGGGTTATAACTCAGAGTATCGATAGGTATATTGTTGGCCAGGTCTTTCTCTGAGACGCAGTTTCTGTTCAAAATATTTTTTGCTAAGTTGGGTCCGATATTGGAAAAAAATTTATTGAAATGGTTAGATATTTTTTTAGGTTCAGAATTTACATGTATTGTTCGGTCTTCGATATCAACCTTAACAATAGGTGTGTCGGTTTTATTAATATTAGTTATATCTTTTATGATGTTCCAAATTTTTTTTTTATCATCGGTAGCTTCACTGATTTTTTTTTTGTAGTAGTCTGTTTTAACCTTTTCAATTATTTTTTTGCAATGGTTTCTATAACGTTTGTAGAATATGAGAGAATTATAATCATTGGGGTTTTTCCTGCAGAAGTTATGTATTTTATCACGTTTTCTAATACAATGGAGAATACCAGCAGTGATCCATGGTTTCAGTTTTGTTTCCGATCGTTTTTTTTTACATTTTGTATAAGATGTTGCATTGGCCAAGTGGTTTTGTAAAGTATTTATAAAAACATCGCATGCAGAGGTGGGATCAGTACATGAATAGGTAAGTTCCCAGTTTTCCTCCGAGACATGATTTAGAAGAATTTCATAAGAAATGTGTTCTTGGGGTTGAGTGTTTTGGGGCGGTTTATGTTTTTTTTTGGTGATGGAAGTGATAATTGCATAGTGATCTGTAATAGTTGATTGAAATATAATTGATTTATTGTCTAGTTTACTCTTAACAAATACATGATCTATACAACTGCCGTTTTTTGAGTCTGGTTCTCGTGTTGGAGCGGTGACAGCAGGGAAGTATCCTAATAAAGTTAATACATTTAGGTATTCATTGGCTTGAGGATGCATTTTGTTGATTATGTTTATGTTCAGGTCACCTATTATGTAGGTGTTTTGGCAGTGTTCTATGTTTGATAATGTTTCTTGTAGTGAATGTAAAAATGGGGTTATATTGTGTGTTGTTGGAGATCTGTATATGGTAAGAATTGTTATGAGACTATCTAGTTGAATTTGAAGACAGTTTGCGTTTTGAATTCTGACCTCTTTGACTGAGTGTGCGATGTGGTTTTTAATGTAAACAATGACGCCATCGTTTTGAGTTTGGTTATAAAGAGTGTTATAGTGATTGTAGTTTCTTAACGTTTTAGGAATGTAACATTTTTTAATCCAACATTCGGTCAAGATAATTACATCGAAATCTAAGGCAAGATCAGTAAGAAGAATTAGTAGTTCATCAAAGTTTTTGTTAATACTTCTTATATTCATAGAGAATATTGTAGGCGCAGAGTTACCTAGTAATAAATGACGAACTACTTCAGAATCATTAGTTGATGTAAATGGGATTGGTGTTGAGTTATCTAGTAAATCTGCTAATTCTTCCATTTTTTAATTTTTTTTCTTTGATTCAATAGGTAATTGTAAAGATCCAGTGAAAGTGATGTTTTTGAAAGGATTAAGTTATTGTAAAGATATAGTATGAACATATAATTTATACCGGGTTTTTTAAATTTATGAGTGTAGAAATAAGTATCGAAAGCGATAGTTAAAAGTACACATGTTATAGATGGAATTCTGATAGTTATTTTAGTAATTTTGTTTTGGGTGATTGTTTCAATGTTTTGAATATTAATAAAATAAATTGAACCATCGGTTTCTGTTGTAGGTAAGAGGTGAAAAGGATTTTGAGAGTTATTCGAAGCGATGACAATAATAGCAATAACATTGGCCTTCACAATGGATACAGAAACATAATAAGCAATAGAAGTGTTTTTTGCGATAATTACATTTATAAAATTCTGACATATGGAGTCAATATCAAAAATAGAAGATTTATCTTTGTTGGTACTAGAACTACTTGAAATATTTAATAGGAAATTAAAAAAAGATTTGTCGACAACAATAATGTTTGTTGCTAAAAATAAATTACAGTTAAGTAATGTATGAAAAAAATATTTCAAAAAGTATCTATTTTTGTTAAAATAACAATCATTATAATTTAAAAAGTTATTTTCGCTTCTGATAATATTTGCAGTAGTAGATGCATGTTGTATATGATAATACCTGTAATAATGGATAATACTTGCATGTTGCATATAAATAATAATAACCTGGGGAGTATTATTTAGGGTAATTATGCCATTGGTTTTTGTTGTTGGTGATAATAGAGAATGATTTTGACAGTTATTCAGAGCAATGACAAAAATACACAGTTCGGTGACTTTTATAATAATAGTAGAAATTGTTAAAAATGAGGAATGGTTAAGTTTAGAAAGGAAAACATATTTAAAAAAACATCTATTGTTGGCAAAACTAAAAACAATAAAATTTGAAAAGTTAATTACACTCTTGATAGTAATTTTAGTAATTTTGTTTTGGGTGATTGTTTCAATGTTTTGAATATTAATAAAATAACTTGAACCATAGGTTTCTGTTGTAGGTAAGAGGTGGAAAGGATTTTGAGAGTTATTCGAAGCGATGACAATAATAGCAATAACATTGGCCTTCACAATGGTTACAGAAACAAAATAAGCAAATAAAGTGTTTTTTAAGATAATTTCATTTATAAAATTCTGACATTTGGAGTCTATATCAAAAATACAAGACTTATCTTTATAGGTACTAGAACTACGTGAAATGTATAATAGGAATTTAGAAAAAGATTTGTTGACAACAATAATGTTTTTTGATAATAATAAATTACAGTTAAGTGATGTATGAAAAAAATATTTCAAAAAGTATCTATTTTTGTTAAAATAAAAATCATTAGAAATTAAAAAGTTATTTTCAATTCTGATTATATTTATAGTAGTAAATGCATGTTGTATATGATAAGAATTGTAATCATGGGTAATAGTTGCAGGTTGCATACAAATAATAATAACCTGTAGAGTATTATTTAGGGAAATTATGCCATTGGCTTTTGTTGTTGGTAATAGTAGAGAAGGATTTTGACAGTTACTCAGAGCAATGACAAAAATACACAGTTCGGTGACCTTTACAATAATAGCAGAATTTGTTTTACAGTTAGAATCCATTTCGAAAATTCGAGATTTGTGTTTGTAATTACTGAGACTACATTTATTTTTTAAGTAAATATAATTATCAGAAAAACTAGTTACTAAATGATTCTTTAAAAACAAGTTAACTTTATAGTAATAATGTTCTGTGAATGTGGTATTACAAAATATGAGGGAGAGAGAAGTAACTGATTTCATAATATTGTTGAAGTTAGAGAAAGATAGATTAAAAACAAATAGATAAGCAACATTGTAGGGCGAGTAGAGTTTATGAGATGTTGGGGGGGGGGCGATAAAAGATGTTTGTTTTTTTCATTGATGAGTAAAACAGGCGTCCCAATGTCTTTTCGCACATACACCTTTCCCTCACGGACCCAGGCGAATTTGAAGATGTTGTCCCGTGAAGCCTTCCGTGCAAGATACCAAAGATGTTTCGCACGAAAAGTTAGGTGTTCGGTGATGTAGATCTGAGAGCGAGTTCCTGCCATTCCGATGAGAGAGGTATTAAGTTTATTGTCTCTATTTGTAGTTTTTTTGTTGTAGGTTTTGACGTCGCTTAAGAAGTTTTCACGATCAATGTTAGTTTTAAATTTAAGTATTATAGGCCTCTGTTGATCTTTATTGTTTTTTTGAGAGATACGGTATGCTGTATCTACGTTCTTGAGTTCCGTGTTGGCATTAGTTGTTTTTTGTATATTAAATATAATGTTGTTCAGATTTTCACCGTTTATTTCAGGAATTCCCCTGATTTCCACGTTCTTTAATCTATTTTCTCTCTCAATTTGTTCGAATTGACCTTCTAATTGTTCTAAACGATTTTCAAGGTCAACATTTTTTTTTCTAATTTTATGTTTGCATCTTCTAGTTCGTGCACTCGAAGTAGGATTTCTTCATATTGTTTACTCATTACTGATATTGTGTTGAGAATTTGGGTATTTTGTTCTATAATAAGGTTCTGTTTAGTTAATAGTTCACAGTCCTGAGGTGAATTATTCGCTATTTTGGGATTAGCGGAAGACCCGCCAGCTATGCATTTTTTGCATTTAATTTGAGCCCGTTTCTCCTTGCTGAGGCGTCGGAATGTGCTTTCAACCACTCCGCCACAGTTTAGGTGAAAAGTCCCTTTGCAGGCGGAGCATGTAAACAATGATTCAGCAGAGAGAGTAGGTTCCGCACAATCATAACAGTTATTCATTTTGCAGTTTGTGGTTGTACCGTGTCCGGTCTAGCGGGCGTGATCACAACTAGGCTATGTACTAGTAATATTATTTATTAACAGGTGGTGCTATTTATTATATTCTAGATGATTTATTAAAATAATAAAATAAAAATATTTTTGGATTGAGTGAGTCTTGAACTCGGTTGCTCAGGATGTCAGGGTCCAGTATAGCAAGCGAGTTGACCGCTAGGCTATCGCCGCCGTGTGACGTAGTGTGAGATATTTGTAATATTAATTGTCTGGCCACAGATAAGATTTTACGTGTTATGGTAAAACTAGTTCGATTAACTTAACGATTTCAATCGCTGTAGTTCACTGATATTTTAACACAGAAATTTACTAGAACGCGGTCGTTTAGATGGAATTAAATTGAGTTAATCACTTCACTGAACTAAAGGTAAAACACCAACCGATAGATTGATCGATTATTTTGTTTTTTTAACTGCGAATATAATGATTTTTGCGGAGCAATTTTTTGGCGTGCGTACTGTGTACAATGTTATTGTTACCGTGATATTTCACGGTTACGGTACTGTGACGGCAAAAATGCAATAAACGTAGGTACGTTCCTTAACACAAACAGCTACAGCCTACTGCTCTTTCAAAAGATGAAATACACAACGTACGGAGGTCTGTTTCCTCCAAAGAAAAAAGTCATAATTTTCTTGCATCTCTCTCACACATCGCACCGTGACGTCTTCGTAGACCCCTACCAATACTACTTGCGTTGACGATAAATTTGAAAGAATGGAATATAGTTACAAGGATAATATTGAAGTGTAAGTGAATTCCAAAAATTGAAAAACGTCTAATGTCAATGCGCTGATGGTTTTGCTTTTGTTCCTAAGCATACATTTTCTTACACACTAAATAACAACAGTCGAAAATGAGACAAGCGTCTATCCGTACCCCCCAAAGGAAACATACGATCAGTATCATACATCTTCCTCACAGGTATAAAGAAAATGAAACGCAATTCCCGTCGCAAAAATGTAGTATACGTGTTTTATGTGTCTCACCATTATTTAATGTGTAAGAAAGAGCTGCAATATTAAAGCGATAAGGATCGTATGTTTATTGCCTTTTTTGCCATCACGGTATCATAACCGTGAAACGTCACGGTAATTATAAAAGCGCACATCAACAACAGTGGGCTGGAAAAGTTCGAAGAAAGGATACTCGATGTACAAAAGTAGTCAAACTGTAGCGGTTTCGAGGAACCGAGGAGGTTCAAAAAAGATGGGTGGTATACCTCGGAAATTCCCTCACCCAGCACTAAATTTACAGTGACTGACGATGGCGACAAGATTATAAAACCATAATGTATTATTTCTTTAGAGCTTTCTAAGTTTTCAAAGATATGGTGTCTCGCAGTTATTCTCAGAAATACTTATAAAAATATAACTTATGCATGTTTTTGTAAGTACGTGACCAAGATCGCAAATAACAATACTTGTATATAAGTATATTTAATCTTACTAATATTATAAATGCGAATATTTGTATGCATGGATTTTTGTTACTCTTTCACACAAAAAATACGGAATGGAATTAAAAAAATTCTTTCACTAATCGAAAGCTAAATTATTTGAGAGTAATATAGGCTATATATATTGGTAAGCTCTGGCGTTATGAAATTATTTATTATACGTTTATTGGCAAAGAGTGTTGCTAAGTAAATGTTTGACGTGGGCTGTCATTTTGTTATTTGTTTAGGTTACTACGGAGATTTCTTTGATAGCAAAAATTTAAATATGAGTATTCTGATGTGAATATTTAGTGTACAAATATAAAATAGGTACTAATCTACATTTTGACCTAAGCCAACAGCTAAACTAATATTATGAATGCGAAACGGCGCGTATTTGATCGTTGATTGATTAAGGGAGGGGGGGTGGAGTGGGGGGGGAGGGGCGAGGAGCGAGGGGACGAATATGCGAGCGGGGCAAAAGTCAGTGACTAATATTTAAATTTGTAAATATAAGTAAGTAATATTTATGTTGGCATTAGTTATTATGTATGAGGTTTCAGTTCGTCTTAAAGCGCTCAAAAAGAAGGAGAGATATGTAAATACGAATGTCAGAGGGAGCGCGCTAATAAAACGATAATATTTAAACGTAAATTGTGAAAATGTTTAATAAAACACGACTCGTTTAAAATAAAGCAAAAACCTCTTGGGGGAATGTCTAAAATAGCTTTAAAGAAACACTGTGAATTTTGAAACACATAAAACTTCTAAAATAAGTGAAAAAAATTTAAAAGTATTTTTAATAATTTTCGGAGCATATTTAGCGATTTTTTTCAATCGAGGGAATTTCATGAGAATGTATAGTTATTATCTTCAAGAATAACATATATTTTTAAGAGCTTTAAAATTTAAAGTTTTTCCGGAAAATATGTCATAAATCGGTTGAAATGAGAAATTTTATTAAAACGTGAATGTATTCGTAGGAAGTGATGCACTTACCCACTTAGATTCTTACAATGTGATAATTTCACCTTCACGTTAATGATTCTGCCAGTGTTAGCCTCTGCACTTCTCGGTTCTTACTAAGCTCACCGTTCTTAATGTTGTGTTTCCGTACGTAGACTGTTTATGGTGTCCGTTGAAGGTGGGTAACTAGGTACAACACATTGTTTCACCTTCAATAAATAATTAATGACGGCAGTATTCGTTACACCTCGCACAATGCGACAGATCGTATTAAGCTCACTCTATTTAATGCTGTGCTTCCGTACCAAGAGCCATAACATTATTGTGTGCCTACGTTGCAGCTAAATACGTACAAATTAATAATTCAGGGGTGCGCATCCTTACGTACGATGTGTGGGCTGCCAAACGGAGGGGCGGTCTCTTGAATTTGGGTCTTTGCCAGAACGGTAGCTACTTGATTTGTCGATATTCATTTCAGACGAATTCCTGTCTACAAGTATGCATGCAAAAGCTATTGAAAGGAATTATCGAAAATATTATTTTGTTTTTAAAACGGCAATAGAAATTAATTCTGGAAGCGTTTGGGTGGTAAAATCATTAAATACGACCGAGGAGATGAGATGAAGGTAAGCGCAATGAATGATAATAAGGCAGTTGGTCGTTAATATTTGATTCAACTTCATAAAGAAGATTAGCTTTGCAATACATATGTATAGGTACTTCTTTCACATAAAGGCAATGGGCATACACGTCTATAACCACTGTTAAAACTTGAAATCTGGCGAAAGCTGTCTCACTATGTAAATAAGAAAGTCTCCGTGTACAATATAGTATCAGCGGAACGATAACAAAATATAACTTTATTTTTGCACACGCGGCAGCCCTGCGTATTAACATTTTTTCAGTTAGTCCGCCAACATTCAATTCAGCATTTTCTGTAATAAAACAACCTGATTCGAAAATAATTACTCTAAGTATTAAATTTATGGAATAAAGTTAAATTATACGTGTTTTTTAATGCCACATCAGTCCAAATCATTTCCTGTGAACACAGAAATTACCTATATTTTTATAATTATAGCAAAACATATAGTGGCTCTGAGGTTTTATTTCTGAAATCAATTAATTTTTTTTTTGTCTTTCATACACCTCTCTTTTACCGCTCATTCAACTAATGCTTTAAAGTGTAATATTTATGAAAATCTAAAGAAAAAATTAAACACAACACCTTTCAGATTTTTGCAAACACGATACACCTAACTCGATTGGCGCAAGTTAAAAAGTCTCGTAACTTTTTCATATTTTTTTGCTTACACCCATTCGATACTTGCTTTATTTCGTGTAGCAAATTCCCATTGATTATCGGTTTGGGAGAGAAACACGGTGTACTTTATGCTATTAGATGGGTACATGCTACATGCACGAGTAACATTTGATCTTATCGCATTATTGGCGGTGCAATTTCGGTTTATAACCCTGTTCAACTTTGCGATGGAAAAATGTATGCAGATTTTTGCGATGCGATGGAAATAGCCGTAATTAACAAGATATCCTTGATTCACCTTCATTGTGGAAGTTGAAATAAACCGTGCCATTATGTCATTAGTCAGACACACGCAGCTACATTTTAGTTTTGCGGTACATTGGGTTTGCAAAACGTTGCGCTACAGTTGGTTTGCGTTGCAACGTTTTTGAAACACTTCGATTGCGATCCAAATATCGATTTGGCAAATTATGTTTTTTGAATCACAAAAGTGCAGCGTTTTGAAACGAGAACTTTTTACGACCAATTGCTACATTGTCAATTATTATTATTGATGAACAAAGATGACCATTCAAATTGGAAACGAAATGTTGTAATAGTTCGTTCAGCGGAAGAGCAAAATTACGACCTCAAATATACATTAAAAAAAATAATGTTATCTAAGTTTTCCATAGAAATAACATTAAAATAAAATTTAGAATATTTGTACCACGTACCAGAGTGAAAGACGTTATGGGATTAGATTAGAATCGCTCTATTGAAAGATCACAGTTTAGAATCTAAAAGTAACGTTACAGTGTGTTTAATAAATTCGCTCGTCTTGAACCCACCTTATAATATTAATGTACAAGCTGTCGAAAGAATACAAAACAAATTCTTACATTTTCTAAATTTTAAAATGGGTACTCCAGCAATTATGTTGAACTATAACACTCTTTTAAATGATATGAATATGCTCAAATTGTCAGACAGAAGGATTTTCACTGACTTGGTATTTCTATAATTTTTTAAATAATTTTGTCGATAATCCGATATTGCATGCATTGATAAGCTTTCGGATTCCACTACGTAATACTAAAAGTCAGGATTTATTTCAGTGCAGAAATTCTGGGACTAACTACCATATGAATTCCTCTTTTCCCAAAATACTAATGAGGGAAATAATTATACCAAGTCAGTGAACATCTTCAATAAATATTGTTACTGAGGCAGTTCAGTTGTGTACAATAAATACTGTATAATTCTTACTAATCATATGTAAATCCCCTAAAATGGGCATTAATAAATAAATAAATTTATTAGCCATAGCCATTTCCTTCCCATTCATCTTCTTTAACATTTTACTTCTCCTCTGCACTTTCTTTGGTATCAAATTGGAATTATTGATTTGATTTCTTTAAAAATTTCCTCTCTTTGGGGCCACACAAGGACTAGTGGAGAGTCATTGCTAAACTGAACTTTTAAATATATACTTTCTGTATTTGTTTATTTCAGCAAAATAAACAAATAAATATCATTTTAGTGTATTCAGTCCAAATAACGTAATCCATAGTTACTGGCGTAACTTACGACTGGTATCGAGACTGGTTTGGCTCTTCCACGGTTAATAAAAATTATAAAAATAATTTCAATTGCACATTGGTTATTTACGATTTAAATAGAAATCAATGACTCCATTCATTTTAGTGCAGTTTCTTACCACCAAACTAGGCATTTTCCCGTTTTATGGAATATTTTTTATTATCATTTTAAGTATTTCGAATATGGCTTGTAAATGTTATCAAACACCGAACGATTTTCCAATCTAAATCATCTTATAAAATTCGCAATAAATTTAGATTTTAGAAAACAACTTGAATATCAGAATGTTAACAAAATTAATTAGGTGTACTGAAACCTTTCAGTTAATGATTAGAAAACAATGCAAGTAAAACCAACGCGACAAATTAACGAGCGTTTCAATTAGCACCAACTTACTTATCTTATAATAATTAATTAATTGGAGAGAAAACATTTCGTAATAGTTGCAATCGAGGGACAAACCGAATGCAATTGTAATTGCTAATTACCTACTGCCTGATCTGGTTCTAGAGTAAGACAATCGCAAGTGATACCGATTACAGCGATGACATATTACTGTGTCACTGTGTGGAATATTTGATGAATGTATAAAATTCGTGCTCTTCTGGACGCCTGAAAGAAATTGTGCTTAATCTTAAAGTTAACGACCGTTTCACTATCTTATTTGTATTACTACGAACACTCCATTTGGATTTGGATTTGGATATTATTTATATTCAGAGTTTCCAAACTTGCTCTTACTGACTCTAACGTAATGACTAAATGGATTATCTAAATATACTTTACATTGGATTTGACAAAGGTGTTATCGATTATGACTTGTTTTTGTACGCGACAGAGATCCCACGACTTTCGGCGACACCCGAGCACGACTTGAAATAGCCAACGAACAATAGTTATTCCACGTTTACTAAATTAATCATAATCTAATTACTAACATGGGAACCAATAATTATGACTAATAACGTGCGGGCGGATTTTGGTTCGGTTTGGCTCAGTTTGAGTGTTGGTGACCATTTTATTAATCTGATAGGAATTGGTTCCAAAAATATCCGGTTCCTCGGATTCACTGTGATCCAGTGACAGCTAGTCACCGGGACAAAGTAACCGCGACAGGCGATGACGTCATATGTAATATATGGCCGCGTGAAGCTAACGATTACCGTCAACATTTTCATATCCAGAGTGATACTCAAATTCTACAAATCCGTAGTACTTAGGTATACCTAGGGGGGCTCGTCCTCATGCGATCTGCTAACGAGGTGGCGCCATCCTTTGGCGAATTCTTGAATTCGAAACCGAATTACAAAAGCAGCTTTTTTAGCGTATTACAATTTGGGAGGCGGGTATGGTACCGCCGCCCCGGGAAACATTTATTGGATAATCAATACCTCTGCCATAGGTAATCCCAAGTGGTTCGCTACGTTTGGTGACTTAGCAGGGGTTCCCGGGTTCATAGGGTGAGGTTTGTCCAGGTCCTAGTGGTGGATGCGTCTGCATTCCTGCTTCATGGCGGGCCGGTTCAAGAGAGACTGGTTGAGGTCGGCCTTTTGACTTTTCCAGCCGAACTCTTGACCCTATCGCCTTGCACCGCAGTTGGAGGGATGGATTGATACGTCCTTCACTCCTGGATACACTGACCCCCCAGATTCCTACCCACCCTTCATACATTTTTCCTTCCCAGAACTTTCTATCCTTCCCTTCCTTAAAAAGACCCTCCACACAGAATCCCCTAAGTTGACATAGGCCCTGATGGAAATTATTTTCCTCAGGGCCACCTGTGTGGAGCTAATGTAGAGAAAAAAAAATAGATGGCAGCACTTCCATTTGTATCCATTTGTGAATCGAGTGTGTACGACAGACGTTAGCGTATTAATACTGTTTAATATCACTAGTCAGTTCAAGGTTGTCAAAAAAGCGAGGCTAGCGGAACTAGTTCACAGCTGATTTCTTCAGATTTCTTCTTTAACCAACCCTGATGGGAGTCATGGAACTGGCAGAGGAAGGACAAATTTACCATAAAAATAAATATATTTAGGTATATATCTGACGAATTTTAGATAAAATGTAGTTCATGTTCGTACTAAAAATCATTAAAGCAATTCCATTAAAACAATTGTTAAATAGAAATTAACTTTCATTAGAGAGTTTCGAAGGGTCGTTAAGCCTCGGTTTCATGTTGATCATTTTTCAAATGATTATATTTCAGTAAAACGCTAAGGTGTACGTCTAACTATTTCCTATATAATTATTCCCAATGTAATCATTTTTGTTTCAAATACTGAAATGAAATTAGCGACAAGCAATTTTTACAGTAAATTTTTCAGAGTAGGCAGTCGTTTCAGACACAATGGGCTTTTTGAAGCATTCAGTTGCCCGAGACCCATTATTATCTTTAATTCCATTATTCGTTAAAACTTTTCCATTAGCCATTGTTGCAAACAACAACAAAACCTCTGTCGACAGAGCTGTCACTCTGACGGCCTCTTGACATTGTCAGTCTCATGAACAAGTTCCTATAAATGGTTTTAGATGTATCGCAGATGAAGACGAATTCCGGACAGATTGTTCCAGTTTGTTGTCAAGAATAATGGTGTAATAAAACTCTGCAAAAATATTTTTTAATTGGACCAAATGAAGATTTTTATTATCTAAATTAAAAATAATTTCAAATCATGTAATAGAGAGTCGCCACTAATAGAAAGGAAGTTCAAAAGTGTCAGAATAATAATGTATGTAATGTAATAACTCATGACACATTTCTCATCCGTTTTACACTTTCGGCGAGGGTTCATGAAAATGAAGTAGTTTTAAACTAACTAGCTGATTCCCGGCCTGCTTCGCTATGCCATTCAAAGAAGTAAATTGTTTCTCCCTTCATGTCCATTTTCTTGCGTCCCCTTTCCCCCTCCCCCCTAGCCCTCCTGCGTTTTCATTCCACTTTCCCCGCCTTCCTCCTCTCTCGTCGCCCTTCCCGCGAACCCCACATCCTTCGTTACCCTCCCCCTCCTGCCTCTCCTCCCTGCATTTTCAAACCACTCGTGCACCAAATGTAGTGTTTTTTATAAAAATTTCATAACGCTAGAGCTTACCATTATGTATAGAAATACTCTTCTGCTAAAATGCAATGTTCTGTAAAAATTTTGAGTCAATCCATCG
The DNA here is from genome assembly GCA_917563855.2 of Limnephilus lunatus. Taxonomy (NCBI): domain Eukaryota; kingdom Metazoa; phylum Arthropoda; class Insecta; order Trichoptera; family Limnephilidae; genus Limnephilus; species Limnephilus lunatus. The sequence continues at coordinate 78,458,519 of OU830597.1, read as the reverse complement.
ATTGCTTTCCGAGATTTTCGGATCCAAACATGCGGGACCTTCATTTGTATAATTTAATACAAATTTCATAAGGCTAGCGCTTACCACTTTATATACATACACTATTCTGCTGAAAAGCAATGTTCTGTAAAAAATTGAGTCAATCCATCAATTACTATTCGCGATTTGCGAACGTTAACATTCGGAACCTATTTTTTATATATATATATATAGATTTATGTTGTGCTTTATTCTGTAAATCCAGTTCTAAACTCTTGCTTTGAATACAAGCACCTTTTTCGAAATTGGAACAGTTTGGAGAATCCAGACAAGCGATAAAGTACCTGCCTATAACATAAATTTTTTTACAGAAAATTGTTTTATTTCGTAATTTATTTTCAAAATTGTAATTTTGTCGGAAATTCAGACTGTCCCCATTGGTGTACATATTATATTTATTTATGCAAAACAAATTGCTTCCCCTTTTTTACCTCCTACTGTTTAGTCCAATTTGATCTCCAACGCTCTAACCGCGAACGACCGGAAACTATCGAATCCGGACTCGGCGCCCTGCTACTTGCGTGGTAACAGAGGGTTACGTTTCAAGGAGATATTAGTCCGCAAGAGCTCCTCTATAACTTTTTCGCGGTCTGCGTTAGTAAAAATAATACCGTTTAACGAAAAAAAATCATAACCGTTCTTCGACCAAGTATACCCTACGTCAATGAAACCGTTAGATAAATGTGATATTCAATTCAATTTCTTAAATCATTTCTAAATCTTCGCGGCGAGCAGCGGACGTTTTGATTAATTGGATTTTAATCCGATAAGGTTATTAATATTAACGAGTTTTTCGCGTAATATCAGTCGTTTAAAAGAATTTAAAAAAAAATTGTCGACAGTTTTTTAAAATTGAAATATTATCTATAACTAGGTATTTATCATAAGATTATTGTATTTATCGCAATATTGCCTACGGGTTCCATAACTGTTTAACGCGTATTATTTTATGCACGCAGGGCGTTAAACGGTTCCTTAAAAGTTCTCGTCATGCATAGCTCAAAAGTTGACGTTACGTAACGGTTAACATTGTGGGGAGAGAACACAATATACAGGGTACTGGTATTGGTATGGTGTGTGGTGTGTTTACAGTCATGGTGGTTAGTCCAGAGATGTAGTCGGTATGTATCGCTGGATGCATCATCACTTTCTACCGGTCGACCGCGCTCTCTCAGCGTGACCTACATCCGCCTATACTATGTACAGAACCTACTGCAGTACGTACGGCCCATTCTCTGTCCAACCTACACTCTTCTTATTCCTTGATCCCGACGTCCGCCGCGGCTTGCAACTATAGGGAAAACATATCTACTTAATTCTTCAAACTGTCTTAGAAAGCCCCCGATGAATACAGGTTTTGAACTGTCGACTAGTCTGTTGGTATCGAGATTATTTCTATGCGACGCGATTAGTCTATCATCCCACTGGTTCAATATCGGTACCGGTGACCCGATAGTTGATCGCCTCCAGGAACTAATATCTACAGCCTGCATGTCGGACGAATATCTACAGCTCATATGTTGGACAAATATCTATGAACTTCAGAGTGAGGGCTAATATCTAAAGAGCTAAGGGCGGACTAATATCTATGACGGTACCAGTGGTGACTAATATCTATGGAGCGTAGGTGGGACTAATATCTACAGAGGGCAAATCCTTAGTAATCAGCTAAATGTGTCCAATGGTCCGATATTAGGGATTTTTACATACATAAATTAAGTTTTTCAAACTGCATACGCAATATTACGCTATTCTAATATGCTACACGTAATTGCAAATCCAACCTCTGCTAGTGCTACTTTGGTTCTCATAGATATTAGTCAGCAGTTTGAGCTTTAGATATTCGTCCTCACTTTGGTTCTCATAGATATTAGTCCGATTTGTTCAGGTTTTGGAATTCCTGTAGATTTTAGTAGACGCCTCCTAGTTGATCAGTTGCCCCCCTAATTATAAAATTGTAATTTTTTTGTGTGTTATTTCTAACCTAATCAATTTCAAACCTAAAAGCGACCTCAAAAATATCTTTATTAATAAATTGGTATGAATACCAAACAAATTTGTTTTCAGCGTCGATTACTTGCGTTGGTTTATACAAAATATAGACAAGTAGTTTCTATTCTTGACGCATTTGAATGAAAATGTGTTTTAATAAGTTGTTATTCGGCGGTAAATCCTCTCTGAACACCCTTTCTGGATACTTACTTACATTTTGTAAGTAATTGTACCTTATTTTCTCTAAACCGACTGCATGTAGTATATAAGTATGCCGGGGGGTCACCTCTCAGGGCATCAACCGTCACGGAATCATCGGGACCGAATCGACAAAAACCGAAAAATCCCACTATTGCTGCGCTTCAAACTGTAGTAAACTTTACTTTTCTGTGCACGGTCGCTGGTTTTTGTCGATTCGGTACCGATACCATTGGGAAGGCAGGCCAAGTATTGTCCCAGTATCCAATCCAGGATATATCGTTCCCATTTACTTACAACGGATTATTATTCTGATTTTCTCCGATAAATAAACTGATAAATTTAATTAAAACGGTGGCTGGACAACAAATTACCCACATAAATGTTCACTACATTCGACGAAATATTGTTTGAAGTGGGAAGCCGATACCAACGCGTTTTCATTAAAATCGTAGGTAGTTTTAATTGACTTAAACGAAATGTTGTACAGCAACTTTTTTGAAAGCAAGGGGTAGACTAATGCAGTGTATTGAATGCCTTTGATTCAAAGTTTTGCTCAGTTGCACTCTAAAAGTCAATAAATAAATAAATCCCCGCCAGCACTCCCCCCCCCCCTCTCCTCATCCTGCCTCCACCGCGCACCACGTTGCAAAAATAAATAATCAGTTGTGAATCCGTTCCATTCCGATGAATTGTAAAAAAAACTATTTTTTCCACAATAACAATGGCCTTTGTTTAAAAATGATGATTTACTTAACACATATGTAATTTTAAAAATCCCGAGTAATGCCAGGTACTGGGAGCTGCTGGCGTAACTCAAAACATTTTTCCTAACTGCGATAAATTATTTCTTTTAATGACAAAATTTTATTTTAAAGAATTCAGTAGGAGCGTTTTCCTTATACTTGCAAGTAATTTTATCCCTAAGAAATTAACCGTAGCTATTTAAAGATAATTTCCCATCTGTTCTTATTTACTAAGGGCCTTACTAAAAAAAAGTTTTTAAAATTTTACACATCTGATAAAATGTAATATATCAGTTGTGTAAAATTTAAAACGAGTTTATTAGTAAGTAGGTACCTAAGCTGCCAAAAAGTGGGTTGCAATTAGATATTTTGGTATTTTATGAAAACAAAATGAAACAAGAGGTGTATTTTAAATTAAATTTATCAATACGTCAGTCATAAACAAAAAGGGAAATTCATTTGAATCACAAATAAATTTCAAAATCAAAAGCTGAAATAGACAGAGAACGAGAAAATATCAAAATGACCCTGATCTTCGATGGTCATCAAAAGTGATGGGGTTCGAAATACCTAATAATAAATGAGTTTCAATATTTCAGTATTTCACTATTTCAGTGTTTCACTATTTCAGTGTTTCACTATTTCAATGTTTCATTATTTCAGTGTTTAACTATTTCAGTGTTTCACTATTTCAGTGTTTAACTATTTCAGTTTTTAACTAATTCATTGTTTGACTATTTCAATATTTAAATACTTAAATGTTTATATGTTTAAAGCGGTGTTTAACTATTTCAGTGTTTAACTATTTCCGATTTTCATATTTTAGTGTTAAACTATTTCAGTGTTTCACTATTTCAGTGTTTCACTATTTCAATGTTTAACTATTTCAATTTTTCTATGTCAGTGTTAAACTAAATCATTGTTTCACTTTAACAATTTCAGTGTTTAAAATATTTAAGTGAGTTCTGCTAAAAGTTGAAAGGCCGAAGAATTGAGATTCTGACGTGACTGAAAGGACTGGTGATTGGACAATATTATTTACCTTCCATATTATCTTGAAGATTATTGATTACACATTAAGCAAATACTGGCATAGTACGAGTATAAGGTAGTGAGAGAAGAAAACTGGCGTTGATGGGAAGGAAAAGCTATCAAAAGAGAAAGCGTTGACACTTTTATTGCCGATAATAAATTTCTACTCGCAACATGAGTCAGATTAATGTTTTTACTTCAGAAATTTTTAATAATATTCTGAAAAAAACCACTTAAACAATGTACATAGACGTTGGTATTTGTACTAGTGATGTGCATTCTCGATATGAATGTTTTGTCGTTCGAAGCATTTCTATTCGATTGAAATTCATTCGTATGTAGTAGTAATTCAATTTTCGTCACCGTTAATTGATGTCCATGTATGTGTTAAAGCGATTCACTCGATTGCCATTCGAATATTAATGTTTACGAATCGGATAATTCAATTATATTATGTAGGTATTGCAGTGATCACTGTACTAATCTACCCATACAGATGGCATATTTCTAACTTGTTATTCCACTTCAGGAAAAGAAAATTCTAATGAAATCAAAAAATATGTCAATTTTTATGGAGAACTAAAAGAGTAAAAATAACGCGATGTAAAGCTTTTCAAATAACTGTCAAAGTTGATTGTTAAAATTCGATCAAAGTGTATCTACGCTAAATCTGTTGTCCCTTTCTCGCTGATAATAAAACAAGTAGGCATAAACAAGAAAAAGGGCTCTCTCTCACTGAAGTTTTGCAAGGACACCACTGCCGAAAGTGAATACCGCACAAGGGCCCCAACTGCTCCAAACCGCCTGGAGTCAGTGAGGCTATGGCAACCCCAATTGAAGTATGTTGTGAGACTGAAGGTTAATGGGGAGGGGAAAGGAATGGGGGGACAGGTAGGTGGTGAAGTACCTGGCTATTCAGATTTAGTCACCAAACACGGCTAAAGCCATTTCCAGCAATGTTTCAATTCTGAATGGTAACCAAAGTAGCCTGTTTTTATAAGGTTTTAATTACATTGATGTATATATATGTTATATGGTTGTTAATTCAAAATTTAGTGCACAAGAGTCCCAAGTGCTCCCCATCCTCCAAATGAGATGGAAAAGACGAAGTTTGGAAAGGATTTAGCTTTTCAAATCTAATCACTAAACACGACTAAAGCCATTTCAAACAACGTTACGATTTTGAATCAAGATATATTACCTATGCGGACATGCTTCAGTGTTACGAACCTACAATATAATTATTTGATATTGTGTTGTTTGCAGATTGTAAACGAATAAGTTTGCGTGTTGATATTTGATAATAATTGCCGGTATATCAAGATTGTCTTATTTAATCGAACCATCTTTGAAATCAAATTATTAGTTTCATTGCAATAAGTATTTTTTAGCATTTACCTACTGGGTAGGTACTACGAAAATGGGTTATTGAAAACTGTTGGTGAAAACTTCTTTAGCACCGTTGTGATTTGAAACTCTTTGAAATGAAAAAGCGACACTACAAAACAGACAAACACATACTTCTATCTATAGGATTTAGCCTGCGAGAGAATGACGTAGAGTAATCAGTCTTCTATTTGTGCGGTGCTTCGTAGTCTTCCCATTCTTGTCTACCTACTTTAGATTTCTGAAGGCTTCCCTTCTAACGCGTGTTAACTGCACACTTGTATTTTTAAAAATAATATTCATTACTGTTGTAATTTTATTACAATACAAATGACATAATTTACATTACTTTATTAATTAAATGAACCATTTACTAATACTATATTTTAAAGTTCTTGTCTGGCTGATAACTAAATGACTCTTGAAACCTTCAAGGCCAATGTAAGAGTTTAAGAGATATCATTTAGCAGCACCATACCGCTTGTCATGCTATGCTGGCCCAGAACGTCCGTTCTGCCATGTGGAATATAGATCAAGTCGTGGTGTCGACCCTGGCGGTAGTTGTCCGGTAAGAATAATTTACAGCATTCCAGGGGTCCTAGCATGGTCGATCAATATAGGTTTTATCGAAAATGTCGGTAACTTGTCATCGCTCCCGAGAACAACTGCAGGCCGCTAACGAACAAACAACAGTTCACAACGACTAAGGGTTCCTAATTTATTTGAAGTGAACTATTGTTTGTTCGTTAGCGACGTGCAGTCTTGCTCGGGAGATATGACAAGTTACCGACATTTTCGATAAAACCTATAGGTTTATCAACAAAACAGTTTATTATTTTTAATGCTCTTACTGTAAGGACTCCATGCCGCCTAGATTGGAGGCTCTCGTAGCGCGTTTCAGAGAGCAAATTCGCATGTGATTCATAAATCTCTGGTATTCGCCATGCATTCTCATATAAAGATTACTTAGATTTGTTCTAGTAAATCTATGTACGAGTATTTTTGCTGGTATGGGGTACAAACAGCAGAAGCGTATTCTAGTTTTGATCGTATAATGCAGTTGAACATCGATATCATTGCTTAGGGCTTGGAAAATTGTTTTTCTTGTTCATATTGCGTGTTGGTGTTTAATAATAATTGCCGGAAATTAAGTTAATTAATTGTACCGATTGAACCAACAAAATGATTTTTTTATTTAATTATGTATTATAAGATTCCACATAACTTTTTTGAAAGTATAGGTGATCTTTTTTTATTATTCAACGCCAATGAAGTGAACTGTCTCTTGAGTTTGGCGTAGGAGTGTTAAACTAGACATAGGATTATATAGCGGTGTAAATATTACACGGCGCGTAAGGACGGAATAGTAAAAAACTTGACTTATTATCACGGGGTATGGATAAAACGGTTTAAACCAGGCTTAAAGCCGGCTTACCTATACCGTCGCCGAACCGATTCCTGCTAATCTAATGAGTAAGATGGTAGAAGAACTGTACAACATATGTTTTTTTTTTTACTTAATCCTTATAATCTAATAATAATAAAACAGGTATGAATTGAATTCAAATTTACTTAGAAATTAAGTGTCATTTTAAAAACTGATTGTATGAAGATTTCAAACAAGCAATTATGTAAGTATTTATCTGTAATATAATATTTTTAAAGAAAATTATTTTAATTGTCATTTTCAAAAACGGTATTATAATATTTCATGATTTTCCACTACTTAACGATTAATTTATTTATTGAAAATATAAACCAAGAACAATATCATAAGAGTAGAATATACTAGTATCGCCCCGGTGTTTGAAATGGATATAGCTGATTTAGTAACCAAATCTGAAGAGCCAGGTACTTCCCAACTTTTCTCTTACCCATATCCTTTCCCTTCTACCTCCCACCTTATTCAGCCTCACAACGTACCTAACCCAATTAAAGATATCATAGTCCCAATTTGCTCCGTTGAGCTGGGACAAGTTGAAAGAAGAAAAAAAAATTATAAGCTCATACCTTTTTTTCTGTTATCATTATGATATGTTTTTGTAGGGCATATTCTAATAAGTAAGAATATATACCTTCATAATATATTATTAGATATCATTTATTGATTTACAGTATTATAATATATTTTACACGATTTACTGCATGACAGACATAACAAGGACGTGCGAGGAAATCAGGACAAAAAAAGGACAAAGGAATGAAGTTTTATAACACGCTACCAGAAACAGTCCGCATTGGGAAGAAGCCTATCAAACTGCGAATGTAGAAATAAACAACCTAAAACAATGGTTGGATGACAACTACCTTTCCTTAAACTCTGACAAAACCTATTTTATGACTTTTACATTATCAGACAAATTCCATCCAACAATAAATTCCAATATTACTATTCATAACTCTTGTAATAATTATACTGACAACTGCAATTCACCTAAATGCTCAAAAATCTCAAAAAAAAGTAATATTAAATATTTAGGCATAATTATAGATCAACATGTTAAATGGACAGAACATATTGCACAAACTGTAAACAGAATACGTAAACTTTATTACGTATTCCTCAAACTAAGAAATATTCTACAAAAATCTATGCTACTAAAGGTTTACTATGCATTAGCCCAATCAGTTCTACAATACGGAATAATAGGCTGGGGAGGAGCGTATAAAACCAACTTAACCCCACTTGAAATAGTACATAGAAGACTCATCAAAATTATTCTAAAGAAAAAATTAGACTATTCAACCCAAAAATTATTCGATGAATTCAAAGTATTACCACTAAATAAAATTTATCAAAAAAATGCATTACTTCAAATCCACAAAGATAAACTAACAACAAAGTCATTTAGCACCAGGCCGAGAACCTTAGGACAAATAATAATCCCTAAACTTAATACAACAACAGCCCAACATCATTACACATACTCAGCCATAAAATGCTTTAACGAACTCCCCAAAGAAATACAATCCGAAAGGAATTATGAAATTTTTAAACAAAAACTTAAAAGACATTTTACTATTTATTAGATATAGGTATGTATTACGATGTGCCAACTTATATTTCCATTCTGAACAAAAAAAATGTCAACTTATTTTTTCTCTATGTATGAAAATTCACATTATGTTTATGTAAAAAAAAAATGCCAACTCATATTTTCATTGTAAAAAAATTTTCCATTTTGCACAAAAAAATATTATTTCAAAATTATTATTCAACTTATTATTCATTGTATATATTAAAAAAGTAGTTCTACATACATCCAAATTGTAACAACTGTCAAATATGTATAGTACTGTCAATCTGATAGTGCTCCCTCCCTAAATACGAGAATTTCTCAATTAGGGAGGTATTGTTACCACCAATATTGTATATTATATATATTTTGTTTAATTGTATATTATATGTATTGGTTAATAAAAAAATTAAAAAAATTAAAGGTTCAAGATGTATTATAGGAGCTACATCAAGTTGAAAAAAATATAGTACCTATGCAATATGTAATGTTATAATTCATTAGCAATTTGTAAACTTTAATGTACAAATTACCAAAATAAAATTAATAAATAAATAAAGAGGCAGTAAGAGTTTATAATGTACCTAGATGTAGATAACAACAACAACAAAATGATGAAATTTAGGTCATAGAAGCACTATTCAGTAACATAATGGTAATATGTGCTTACCTACATCAAATATTACATCTGCTTTCAGATGGCATATTATGTCTTATTTGCCTGTGTGCTGTGTGCTGTGAACCGTGGGGGAAATAATGACATACGCATGATGTAGAATCGTCAATGTTTTGACTTGAATGATCGTGTTACACATTCTCATAATAATAATAACGTAATATGAAAAGTGAAGCAATCATTGTACCACGATTTTGAAATTGCGTAAAATATCCTTATTTTCCGATGAAAATGTAAAATAAACTAAAGTTGAGTATATTTTTCTGTTATACCTATAGGAATTAATATCTCTTCTTCAGCTTAAAGTAAACGGCTGTGAAGCCTTTTTCATACAAAACTTAAATTTGGAATTGAAGCTAAAACACTTAACTTATATTATTCTTCATCAAAATGTATAGCAAATATCTAGTATGGATATGTAATACTTTAGTATTTGTCTTTCAAATTATAAAACATGGCCCATTAAGTGGATTTTTCAAGATTTTAGAGTCAACTCTGTCAATTATTGTGGGTTGATCATAGTTATTTAAAAAAATAATGTTACCTTGGTTTCTTTGCAAATTTAATATAATGAAATACAAAATAAAATATAAAAATTCTGATTAAATAATTTTGGTAGGCTTAAATTAAACTTCCAGATGACCGATTTATATAAGATCACAAATTTGTCAAAAATAAATTTAAAATGTTCACCCATAAAACGCTTTTTTCGATGTTTGGTTTTTTTTTGTATTTTATGTATTGTTATATTGACGTGGCAAGTTGGATAAGCTTATTTTTTTATTAAATATCATGAACTTATAAAAATTGCCAAAGATACCTCTAAAATCATACTTTAATAATTAATATATAAAACAGCACAATATACTCATACTAGATATTTCCGAAACCTTTGATTAAAAAATAATTTTTCAGATGGTTAAATATTTTGGCGTCAAATCCAAATTTAAATTTAGTATGAAAAAGGCCGCACAACAGTTTCTTTGCTGGTGTCCTGAAGAGGAACTGAATGCATCTGGCAATTTTGTTATTTAATTCGGCTGTCAAAATGTTTTTATATTGGTTTCTTCAAACTGACTTTTCTTGTGAGTCATTATGCCATATTGCGCTACCTCCTCCTACAGCCAACAGATTTGCCATGATAATGGACACTGCAATGCTGTCCGAAACGTTGGCTAAAAAGGAGATAGCGTATAACGGCATAATAACTTAAAAATAAATCACAATAATACGAGTAGTTTTGGACGTTAAAATCTCAAATCATATCTAATTTGTTTTAATTTTTATAATATACTGCTGTAAAAAAGAGGAAAGGTACTCGTACCTACTGAATAAATCTGAAGTATTTGGTTTGCCATTAATGATATTTCAATACAGTCCCAATAACAATTCCCAATAATTCCAATATTGGGGAGATGATGAAGTAATTACAAATTACGCTAATTACTAATTACCTAAAAAAAAATGTACATAGGTATATCAATATTTTCGATTAATCACTACGAAACACTTCGTATTAGAAATACCAAAAATATGGTTTTGAAAAATTGAAGCTTTTATTATCGTTTCGCTTGAGTAGAATTTTTTCAAATCATTTTATTGAAAATATAAGCGTTAACTACGAAAAATATATGTTTTTCATTAGAAATATTTTAACGCAATTAAGAAACAACTTTAAAAAAATACAGTATTAAGGCAAAAATTATCTGTGACAGTTTCCTTTGATTAGCTTTTTTTTATTTCTTATAAAATTATTCACAAAATAAATAAAAACCACTTTCGCGCTAAAATCTAAGGTTTCTAAGCTTCGTTTGCCACGAGATTTTTATGCCCATTAGCTATAGTCGTGGTGATATAAGGCAAACTAAGAATACACATATTTTTGGCTTGTGTATTCCTTTTAAGCATTTATTTATACTTATTTATTAAAACATTATTATTTTTTTAATAAAAATACCGCGCAAGAGTCCCAACTGCTCCCAACCGCCTGGAGCCAGTGAAACTATGGCATCCCCAATCAGGGTACGTTGCGAGGCTGAAGGCAGTGGGGAGGGGAAGGAGAGTGGGAAGAAGAATGTATTGAAGTACCTGGTTATTTAGATCTGGTAAAAAAACACGGCAAAAGCCGTTTCAAGCACAGTTCAATTCTGAATGGTGGTCTTACACCAGGGTAATACTGAGAGTATCTTCCACTCTAGAACATGACACAAATACAATATGTTTTGTATTAAATCAATTAATTGTGAAATAACACAAATAAATCAAATGAAATTCATTTGAGCACGCGCGCCGGGATCTGAACCCGCCACCTTCGGATTGCTAGTCGAGAGCCTTACCCCTCGACCACTGAGGCCGTTAAATATTTTTTTTAGATATTATGTTAAAAACTCTAAATTAATTATACATAGTAGAATATTCAGGTATTAAATTATTCTTATAAATAAAGCTTAAGTCTGATGACAGCTACACCAACTGCAAATTTATCCGTGTCGAACTGAAACTTATCTTCGATGACAGTCCTCAGTTTTTTAAATACATTTCATAAAAAAATAAATTACACAAGTTTTTATAGAAAGTTTAATTTCATGTTTTTTCGGTGTGACGCCGGAATACGCGATCGGACGATCAATAAAAGAATGTCATACAATATAAGAAATTGCACTTCACTTAACACCAGAAGTGAAAGCAGAAGTGACGAATTTAGTGCACACAATAATATTGGTTAGGAGTGCTTCACTAAAAAGCTCAGCAAACAGATTTAATGATTGGAGAGTATAATATGCTTGACAAATAATTAAGAGAGATTCACACATTTCATTTTATTCGGGAGACTACTAAGTAACTACTCTCTTTTCAAAGCTACCGGTTACGCTCAGATGTTTTCATATCTTGTTTTGACATTTGAAATCACATGGCATTCGTTATTGAAATCTTTAGCCATATTTAACTCTCTCAAATGTTAATTTATCCAATGTATTTAAATGAAATTGTCAGAACCCACTGATATAGTGATAAAATTGCATGAACAACATATTTTTATATAAAAAAATATTATTTTAATGAATATCGGTTTGTACTTGAAATTTCTGATTTAATCCGCACTGAGACCTCTTTGCTTTCATCAAATAAAATATATTTTCATATCAATTAACAACTGCCTTACTTACGTTTTAAATTCACTATCTAAGTGCACTTATTTTGCTAAACGATCACCGTCTGTAACTTTAAAAGGCCTTAAATATATAAATTTGGAACGACCTTGGGTTTCTGAAAAGCTCGATTGAAATGTTACACAATTCAATTGTTCAATTCAACAAAATCACAACAAGACACGCAATGTGCAAACAATATGCCACTCGGATTAGAAACAAAGAGAAAATCGCGCAGGCTGTTAGCGAGCCAGAGTCTGTTCTGTTACTGATAGAATTGCCATCAGTGGAGTCGTGACGGGAAAATATCGAAGCAGTAGAAGACGTAAACGGACAGTGGAGAGGTAGTAGAATAAGCACGGTTTTCTAAAGACAAGAGTACGTTTTATTTCAATTTTCATCATGCTTCAATCAGAAAGGTACTTTTCAGCAGGTGCCGCGTTACTGTTGATATTTCTCAGTGGCGGGTGGAGGAAATTGCCCTGGCCCGAGCCCAAAGAGGTGTTGTTCCAGTGTCCAGTGTTCCACTCCTCTTGCATAGGCCCTCGTTAGTTGTCCAGTTGACGTTACCGGTGGGCTGCGGATGACAGGGGGCGGCTGGTTCGTCTAGAGCAGTGGTTCTCGACATTTTTTTACCAGGGACCACTATGACATTTATTTGTTCTCACAGGGACCACAAGGCACAATAATGATAAGATGTCAATCGCGTAATTAAACTTACTATCATTTTGCAATTCAATGCGCTCTTCTTGTACTTCTTCATCTACCTCTCCATCATTAATATCTTTTTTTATATTAGTTCCACGCAGGAGGCCCTGGGAAAAATAATTCCCCTCAGGACCTATGTCATCTTTGGGGATGCTGTGTGGATGCTTTTTTTGAGGAAAGAATGGAGAGGAAGTTCTGGGAAGGAAAAGGGTATGAGGGGTGGGTAGAAATCTGGAGGTCAGTATGTTCAAGTGACGGACGAATGAATTCATTCCTCTCACTGCGGTCCAAGTCCTGCTAAGAGTCCTGGTGAAGAGGTCAAAAGATCTCCCTCAACCAGTCTTTCTCGATCCGGCCTGCCACGCAGTTGGTGAGCAGACGTATTCGTCGCCAAGATCCGGACAAACCTGTCTCCCGTGAACCCGGGCAAACCTTCTAAGTCACCAAAAGTAGCGAAGCACTTGGGGTGACCTATGGCAGAGGTGTTGATTATCCAATGAATGGTTCGCGGGGCAGCAGTACCCATACACGCCTCCAAAATTAAATATCTACCAAAATGGTATGAATGTCTTGAAGTAAATTAATAAATGTTTCGTGTACCACATTTTAGATCCCGCGGACCACCTATGGTTCACGGACCATTGGTTGGGAACCACTGGTCTAGAGAAATGCTTTCCAACTGTGGCCACTGTCCGCCCAACGACATTAGTATGAATGCTGTACATTCTGCGACATTAAGTCATTGTTCCTAATCCATAACATCAGCGCGCTTCGTGCATCGCACATGTTAATAGTAGTAACTGTCGCCTCTCCAATCAGCGGATAAGCGACAATCACGCTCCAGTGCCTTTTTTATTATTAAAGTCTTGAATTACTAACATTTTTTCTTTCAAACTTTCATTTTCCACGACTTAACGCTAATGTGAAAAATCCACGGGATAATATAATTCTAGAACATGAGAAGCCGAAAATATAATTTTTTAAAAAAGTTCATTGGCTGAACGCGGGTGGCCCTCAGGGCCTCAGGAAATATCTAACGGGACCTTTGTCATCTGTGGGGATGTTTTGTGTCTTTTTAGGGAAAGAAAGCAGAGGAAGTTCTAAGAAGGAAAAGGTAAGAGGGGTGAGTTGGAATCTGAGGGGCAATCTGTCTAGGAGTGACGAAAGTATGAATCCATCCCTCCCATAGCACGGCGGTCCTGGAGAAAGTACGATTGGAGAGGTCAAACGGCTTCCCTCAGCCAGACTCTACCAGTCTGGCCCACCACGCAGTAGGTGGGTAGACGCATCCTTGACAAACCGTGAACAAAGCTCCGAACTGAACCCGGGCAACTTGTGAAATATGGCAGGGGTGTTGGTACTGGTTATCTAATAAATGTTCCCCGGGACAGCGGCACCCAAATTGAATTTGGATTCAAACTTGAAAAATAACAACATCTGTTAAAAAATTTAATAATGAAATACACATTTCAAACATACAATTATTAGTTTATTTTGGTAATAGGCCACTTGCATCGATTTCATAACGACTTGGAAAAAATCGTGTGGATAGATTTTTTACTAAGATTACAAAAATGTTAGTAAAAATTTTTAGAAATGTATAGTTTTTTTTATTTTTAAATGAATAAATTCATTATTTGAGCTCGTGACGTCACTGTATGAAAATGTCCCGTCTCCGATTATGTTCCCTAATTTTGTAAAATTCCACACTGATTAATTTTTTTTATATGGCAACACTTTGATTTCCGGCGAATTTTTAAATTTGTGTTTAACGTTCACTAGATTTATTGTTTGTTCTATGCGAACTTATCCTTTGGTTTGATTTTTTGATAAAGATGGCGGTGTTTTTACAGATGTTGCGAAGAGAACCCCGTACAATTTATTGCTATTCGTGTGGAAAATGTTCTTTTTTAAAATGATTTTCGGCTATTTTTATTTTATTTAATATAGATATATAAGTGTACAAAGGTGTTACATATCGGTACAGAAATTATTTAAAATTGCAATCTCATCAAAGAAGAAGCTAGTTCTTGTGCTTGATGAGCGAGTTACACTAATTATAACAGAAATAGAATAACATTATGCAAAAGGTAAGTATATAATACGAACAATTGAGCCTTCTGGATCATCAATATGTGTAGGTGTACATACATAGGATACGGTACGAAATAATGAATATAATTTATAATAAATGGAAAGAAAGAGAAAAACAGGTAATTATTTAGTTTTAATTATTCCTGATGAAGTGTAGCTTCAGTTTGAGTTTCAGTTTATTGATGTCTTTGGTTTTTTTTATTTCAATTGGAAGGTTGTTGAAATACTTTATTCCTAAGTAGATATAATTGTTTTGCATTAGTTTGGTATTAAATTTTGGTATTTTGATGTTGTCTTGATATCTTATTGATTGGTAGGTTTCAAATTTTTTGATGATATTATCTTTGTAAATTTGGATAATTGCATTTTTTTTGAAGATATTCTCTACTCGAGGCACCGTAAAATCTGCGAAAAGCGTTTCTGTTGGATATGTGGAGGGTTTCTTTAGGATTACTTTAATGATTAGCTTCTGGATCACTTTGATCGGGTTTAGAATATTGTTGTAAGACCCCCCCCATCCAATAATTCCATATTGAATTAATGACTGGATTAGTGCATAGTATACCTACTCTTTTTAGATTGTTGAGTTTTAAAATATTTCTTAATCTTATGAATATATATATACACTTTCTGATACGCTTAACCAATTCACAGATATGGCTCTTCCACTTCATATGTTGTTCTATTATCACTCCGAGATATTTAGTTTCTGATACTGATTTCAACGGTGAACAGTCTTGAATACATGTGATTTTATTACATTTGTTATTGTGGATAATTATTTTAGTGTTGGGGAGTGTTTTTAGTTTGTTAATTGAGAAGTGTATGTAGTATGTTTTGTTAGTGTTCAATGAGAGAAGATTTGTATCAAACCAATGTTTTAAGGTATTCATGCTATTATTTGCTTGCTCGTTTACTATATCCCAGTCGATCCCATTCACTATGATAGCTGTGTCGTCGGCATATGATATTATGTCTGCGTTAATTGGTAGTTTGAAAATGTCGTTGACATAAATTATAAATAGTAGGGGGCCTAGGACTGTGCCTTGAGGTATCCCGAAATTACTTGTTAGTGGTAGACTCAGAAAGTTGTTTATCTTGACTACTTGGTGTCGTTCAAATAAATAGCTTTTTATCCATTTCAGATTTCTTTAATTATCGTTTTTTTCTCTCCGGTTTATAAAAAATGGTCTGATATTTCGGATCGAAATTTTCAAAAAATCGCCAGGGTTTCAAAAATACGATTAAAAAAAAATAATCCAGAATGTCTTAGAATATTTGCCTAAACCGAAAAATGTGTTGCAAGTGGCCTTTTATTTTATCGCTTGTCTAAACCGTTTCCACAATCGATTCCAATTTTGGAAGTCGAAGCAAATCCCAGTTCTAAAGTTCGTTGAACCTGAGTTACACAAAGACACGCCACTGAAATCATTATTTTCACAAAAGTGATTAATGATAACATAATATTGACTCACGAAGGTTTTCATAATTTATTTTGTGGGTGCTCGGCGTGAGTCTCATTTTCCTAAACTATTAATAAAATAAAAATTATTTAACTCTATACGTCGTATCGATATTGTACAAAATGGTTTATTTATTTTCACTTTTGACTTTTGACCCGTGTTGGTTCCTTAATATTTGTTAACTCCTACTACCATCCTATATATTGAATTTAACTCGGCCACCGACCGTCCGTTCAGTTAATTCTATGGAATGCATAAAATTAGGGCTTTTATTATCTGTGACCTATTGCAGGCATGAAAGTGGAATATCTCCATTTCTTTGGCTTTGGGGATAAACGTAACTTAAACATGTTTAAAATCATTAATTTGTGAGAAAGAACCGTATTTTTCAACATTCACAGAAATGCATTTGAAACAATTATACATAACGAGTTAGTATTTTCATTTCCATTTTACTTCTAAAAAAATAGTGAATTCGTCGTAATTATTTTTATTTTACAAACGCTAGATTTGAAAAACTTGGCTTCTAAACGCCCAAAGAACTACTCTAGACCTTATTCGGAAAATGTCACAACATGCCAATGCTACAACATGTCCGGCTGCTCGCCCTTTTTAAACAAAACTTAAAGCCAAAATACTTGACCAAACTGAACATTTTTTTAATATGAATACCGCAGAAGAGTCCCAACTGCTCCCGTCTGGAGCCGGCGAGACTATGCCATTCCCAATTGAGGTATGTTGTGAGGCTGAAGGTAGTGGGGGTGGGAAGGAGATAGGGAAGAGGGAGGTGGGGAAGTACGTGGCTATTCAGATCTGATCACCAAACCCGGCTTAAGCCATTTCAAGCAACGTTTCAATTCTGAATGTTGGTCTTACACCAGGCCGATACTAAGAGTATCTTCCACTCTGGAACGTGCCGCAAATATACTATAAGTATATTATTTTAATGAGTAAATTGTGAATAACACAAATTAATCAAATAAAATTTATTTTCCACGCCGGTATTCTATCCCACGACCTTCGGATTGCGAGTCAAGAGCCTTACCGCTGGACTACGCCGACCGTCAGTTATTTTTTAAAATAAATATCTAATACTAATATGTGCTTTTCCATTGAGTGGCATTGAGGAATATAATTCCACACAGGAGACCTTGGGGAATTTAATTCCACTCAGGGCCTGTGTCATATTTGGGGATGCTGTGTGGAGGATCTTTATAGAGAAAGGAAGAACAGCAAGTTCTGGGAAGGAAAAAGGTACGAGGGGTGGGTAGGAATCTCGGGGTCAGTGTGTCCAGGAATGACGGACATATGAATCTATCCCTCCCACTGCGGTGCAAGGTCAAAAGGTCTCCCTAAACCAGTCTCTCCCAATCCAGCCTGCCACGCAGTTGGGAAGACGCATTCACCGCCAATACAAAACGCACCCCGTGAACCCGTTGAACCCTTGCTAAGTAACCAAACGTAACGAACCACTTGGGGCGAACTATGTCAGGTGTGCTGGTTATATATTAAATGGTTCCCGGGGAGCAGTATCCATGCCGGCCTCCCAAGATAAAAACTGCTAAATATTTTTTTGTCAAAAGGGTAAAACAAATATCTAGTACAAATATTATGTGTTACTAGGTAGGTATATTATGTATTTCAAATTATAAAATGTAGGCAATTAAAGATATCTATTTATCACGATCTTTGGCAATTGTCGATTATATTTTTAAAAAATAATGTTTCCCTACCAATTATTCAAATCTAATGAAATATTAAATAAAAAAATACAAACTATCATTTTGATGAGCGTAAATTTAAATTACAAACAACTGATTTAAATTGTAACACAAATTTTTCGTATTTAATCTAAAAATTTAGACCGAAAAAAAGCCTTTTTTTCAATGTTTTATTTTTAAATTTATATTTAATTATATTTTCATAGTAGGTTGGGTAAGATTATTTTTTCAATTATCGCCATTAAGTAACAAAAAATTTGCCATAGTTGCATAGTAATGAAATATTGAATTCTTTAACGGCCTAATTAAAAACACAGATAAATAAAGTAGCACATAGCACATTATAAACTGTTGATTTCCCTAAAATAAAATAAATAAATAAATAAAATAAGGATAATATAGCATACTGAAAAAAAATTCATGTATTAATAATAATAATAATAATAAATTTATTAATTTACCCAGAAATTTAGGAGGTAGAGGTATAGTCAAAATAATATCTTTAAAACATAATCAGGTAGAAATGCTTAGAAATTTTTTCCATAGGAAAGCTGATAGTTCAGAAATGCACAAAATAATTTGCAAGGCAGATAGAAATATTTCACCATTAAATTTATACGACGAGAATGCCAGCATTCTTATAAATACCAACCAGGAATTATTAGATTCCTGGTCAAATAAAATTCTTCACGCAAAACACTTCAATTATCTCAACCAAACATATGTTGACAAATTTTCGTCAAACAAATGGTTGAGTATTGGAGAGTTGAGCGCAGAAATAGAAGGCTTTATGCTTGCCATACAAGATAAAGTCATTAATACTAAAAATTATAGGAAGCATATCATCAAAGATGCAAATCAAATTGATGATTTATGTAGAAAATGTTTGGCTTTTCCGGAAACTATAGAACATATTATATCGGGATGTTCTGTATTAGCGCCGTCCGAGTGTACATTTAGGCACAATCAAGTTTTAAAAATAATTCACCAAAGTTTGGTAATTAAACATAACTTGATTGACTGCCGTAATGTACCATATTATGAATATGAACCAAATTCATTTTTAGAAAATGAATTTTATAAAATTTATTATGATAAAACTATTCTGACAGACAGAACAATTAGTCATAATAGACCCGATATAGTTTTACATGACAAAATTAAGAAAATAACGTATATCATTGATGTCGCTATTCCAAATTCTTGTAATTTTCAGAAAACTGTTTCTGAAAAAATAAGAAAATATACAGATTTAGGAAATGAAATTAAAAGAATTTGGCATTCTCAGACTATACAAATATTAACATTTGTTATTTCGGCTACTGGCATTATACCTAGCTCTCTCATTCAAAATTTAGGCGTATTAGATTTGTCAAAAAATTTGTACATAAAAATGCAAAAGTCGGTCATTTTAAATACATGTAGGATTACGAAAGATTTTTTAAATATTTATATTGAGGGATCAGTAGGATTTATCGGACCAGTTAGGATTTCATCAGAGCCGAACCCTCTGATATGAAAATATCTGGAGTCGGTGAAATATTTTCCCATTATGTTTCTGGTGGATTGACGTATTGTTCTTGTATTGTTTTGTATTTATTATCTTATATAGTGCACTTACATTGCGTGAATTTACTAGATATTCATTTGTGGAAAAGTGTGTGGAAGGGTTTATTCTTTCATTTGGGAAAGATTCAACCCGGACATAAAATCTGGAGCACCGTAAAGTTACACTAAAAACTGTATATTATGCTCTTGTTCAATCAATACTTTCATATAACGTTATTTGTTGGGGTTCTTGTCACAAGACTACTCTAGAGCCTTTAAATATTGCACAAAAATTAATTTTAAAAATAATGTTCAAGAAAAGTTTTATGTATTCATCACAGTTATTATATAGCGAAAGCAAAATTATGACAATAAGGCACTTGTACATAATACATTCTATCTGTAAATTTTTCAACAACATTATCACTGCTAAAAGATCTCAACAAGTACGCAACACTAGATTGGGCTCTTCCTTAATGTATCAGCCTGTATATACCAAAACATCCTTTGGACAAAGAAGTTTTTCATATAAAGCTCCGTTGCTTTATAATATGCTCAATGAAAAAATAAAAACTATTGGTACATTACATTTATTCAAGAAAATGGTCAAAATATGTATACTAACTGAGAGTGATGGTTTTGGATTACCCATGTTGTCGCTTATATCATAAATCACTATGGAATTATGCTATATTTAAGCTATATTTTAAGCTATATTTGATACAATCCATATTTAATTACTGTGTATGTACTTAACTTATTTATTGTTATGTACTTTTTAATTTGCTTATTGTTATAAGTATTTACTTATTATTATCTACTTCTTTCGTATCATAATTTACTTACTATACAATATTATAATTGTTTATTAGTATATACTCATAATTATTATGTACTTTATTGACTTATGTTTATTTACTTATTATTAATAAATTGTTTATTATTGTTTACTCATAATTATATTATATTATATTATTAGTTTAATTTATTAATATCTACGTATTTACTTAATATATTATATTTATTTCATAAACTATATAAATTTATTACATAATTATTTAATATTTTTTTTTTTTTTTTAATAATTTAATGCTACTGTGGTATGATCACCCTCATCTGGATTGCATCTGGTAAGCCACAACAGGTACCTTGTATTTACATATTTTAATATTTAGTTTACAGTATAATGTTATTTTTGTCAACAATGAGCATACTGCCCAGCTGTAATAATTATTAATTAGTAATGTTTAAATAACTGTACTCAGTGCTTCTTTTGTAGGTTTATTATTATATTTCTTTTAAGTTTAGGTATATCTATGTTTCTTTTTTTTTTATTACTTTATTGTAAAACTGCATATCTCGATACAGGAATGCCCTAGTGAGATGTGCAGCTTATGTTTTCATTTATTTCTTATTTTTTTCAATAAATAAATAAAAATAAATAAATATTTTCCTCTCTGAACGGAGATGTCAGACTTTGCTTTATGGGTCACAATGGATGGATTTGCAATAATTAAGAAGAATGATTATGTCAGCAATTAATTACCTTCCATTACACGCACTATTGGTAGGTAATTTATATATTTGGTCATAGAATAAAGAAATCAGTATTTGGTACACAAAGTCCATATCTATTTATTTTGAATTATGTCGTTTGGTTTTCAGTTTTTTTACACAAAATCCACATAGGAAGTGCAGAGGGACTGTGTAAAATATTTTTTCTCGCTTCCTGTGCAGTGTGGAGGGTATTTTTAAGGAAAAGAAGGAGATAAATTTCTGGCAAGGAAAAGGGTATGAGTGGTGGGTAAGAATCTGGGGTCAGTGTTTCCAGGAATGATGGACTCTCAAATCCAGCTCAGGGGTGCACAGCGATTGGTCGAGAAAGTCCGGCTGGAGAGGTCAAAAAGCATCCCTCAATCGGCCTCTTACGTCCAGGTCCACCTCGCATTTTGCCACTCCTGTTAGGTTACGAAACGTAATGAGCCACTTTGGGTGACTTACGGAATGGGCAGCCTCGGATCCAGTGGCGTAGCGAGGGGGGTGCGGACCGCCCCGTCGGGTGGCACTCGGTCGGGTGGCACCCCCCCAATAACATTTCTCTAGCCACCCCCCTCCCTCCCCCCAGGGTAGACCAATTTTTGTTTATTAGACGAAATTAGTGTTTGTCAACTTTAATGGGGGGGGGGGGGGACACCAACCACGTTATCCACCCTATCCGTCCCAGGTGCCACCCATGCTAGCTACGCTACTCCTCGGATCTACGACTTTTTCGAACCGGGGCAGGAGACCCCTTTGCAGCTATTTTTGGTGAGTTCTTTATGCATTCCATTTTCAAATGTCGCCATTTCTCAACAAAATTTTGGTCAAAAGTTTGTTGAGAGGGAACATTAAACAGTTCACAACATATCGAAATTCAGTTTCTTATATATATCTATGTGGATTGTGATTATAAATTAGTCAGTTTAAAAGAAACCGAATAGAAACTATTTTTAATAAAATTAAACCTCCTAGGCGAGTTTATAGGGAGAAATTCCTGAGAATAGTTCCGTTAAAAAGGTTTACGATTTTATAATTTTTTTTAATAAATCGTAGGAATATGTGATAATCAAACAAAGTTAGGGGTGAATTCATTGACTATATAGAATTATGATCAAGTTTGTATGTTTCCATATTAAAATTCGGAGGTATGGTTTTTTTAAGGTGGGTGGAAAATATTAAAAACAGTCACCAAAATATCACGAGCAATCCGAGGAAAAAATAAAAATCACGCCCTCGCGTCGCTCCAGTGGACAGTGGTTAGGATACGTTCATAGATCAACTTAGGATGTGTTCAAAAACCAACTGGGCTTTTCAAAATCAAATGAATAATCGATAGAACGAGGTGCGTTGGATGCCAGGCGCTTTGTGAATGAAGTTTTTTTTTTCGAATATAAATTACGATTTTGGTGCCCCCTAAGACTGCCTTTATAAACATACCATAAACAATAATTGCATTTTACAGAATACAAGCATAAAAAAATAGTATCTAAAAATATTAAGCAACAAATAAATTTGGCATTAGATCGTACAACGACATCAGAAAGTATACGAAGAATATATAATAAGCGTAAATACAGAATATATAAGTAGACTTAGGTAATATTGATTGAAAAGACAACGTAGCATATGCCTTCTTGAACCTACCTTCCGTGTAGTTAAATAGATCCGCCACATCTGCGTATCTATTATTAACTTCATGTAATTTAGAAAATGTATACTACGACTACGAGCAGGGCCGTGTTTGGGTAGCATAAGCTCATAAAACTGCATACGTCGTTCTTAGCATTGTCACACTGACACAAGTCATAGAAAAACTTTCCGAGATGATCAATTGTCGGAATGCTGCAAAGTTCAGCAATAATAAGACCGAAAAAGATATATGTACCTAATTCGTAATTGAAATGAAATTTTTTGAGAATGTAAGCACAGATAAGTTTATTAAAAAATAGGTATGTGCAATCTTTATGCTTCTAAAATCGGTAAATTCAATATTTATATTTATTCAACCTTTACACTGCTGACACCATGAAAAGGTTAATGGGTGACACGAAGATTTAGGTCCGCCATTGATAACAAGCCAATTGACCTACTAAAAGAATTTTTTTATTGCTTCTTCACAATTTAAATACATTTTTAAGAAAGTAATTATTAACCCCACTAGGGTTCGCCTGTATCGGGGTTAATAATTTCACAATTTATTAAAAGACATACATAAATATCGGTCATTACCAAACCGTTAAGTACAAGCAAAATAATAAAATTAAAAAATAAAATAAAAATGACAGTGAAAAAGGAGGAAATTTGTAGAAAAAATAATATATGAACTAACAACCATTTTCAACAATGAGGAAAATTAAAAAAATATACTCGTAATAATACTTGAGCAGGTGGATGAGCTTGTTTATTTGGGAAGTATGTTTACGAGAGATGGGAAGGCTGATAGAGATATTGGAAGAAGGGTGAATGCAGGTAACTCTATTAATGGACGACTGAACGCGGCGCTGGCGCCGTTGGCAGCAACAAAAAACTGTCCAAAGAAGTGAAGCTAGCCGCCCATAGTGGATTACTGGTACCTACCCTGATGTGTGGCAGTGAGGCATGGAACTGGCAAAGGAAGGATGAAAGTAGACTGAATGCTGTAGAAATGAGATCCCTGAGGCGAATGTGTGGTAAAACCATGTACGATCGTGTGAGAAACGTGAAGATCCGCAAAGAATGCAAGGCTGATGTAAGCGTAATGTGTAAGATTAAGAAAGGGATGCTCCGATGGTTTGGGCATGTAGAGCGAATGAACGAGGAAAGGAGTGTAAGGAGAATATATGACGCAAATGTGAATGGTAGAAGAAGTCTCAGACGTCCAAGAAAGACATGGCACGACCAAGTGAATCAGATTTAAATATTTTTTCATCCCGATACTCGTCCCTCTTCTAATCACAAGCGTCTGCTTCTATAGAAGAGGAATATCATAAAAAAAAAAAAATCAGTGAAAATTTATTATGTAGTTTATTTGTATCAAAAAAAGATTATTTGGAAAAATATAAATATTATATTTTTTATGTTATTTTTGCTGTATAAATAATGTATCTTCTGTAATAAATAAATGAGAAAAAAAAAAAAAAAAAAAAAAAAAAGATACTTGAGTCGGGCCATTTCAAGAGTCAGAAAAATAGAAGAGCGTGTATGAGACGTTGTATGAATGTAAACGAGGCAAGGAATGTATGCCAAGACCGAGTTGTTTGGCGGTCCGTCCTCTCTGCCTACCCCTGTGGGGAAACGGTATGATTTTTAGTTAGTTAATTAGTTACTTTACTTGCGTAGATATTCTCCTGGTTTATAAAAATATAAGTAAAAAATAAAATAATGAAAAAAGCTATAAGCTATTACATGAAAAAACAATATTAAAGTGAGTAGGTATCAAATAATTTTGAAATAAATATGAAAGAAACCTTTTTGATCAGAATTGAGTTACTACAGCATAAGTTAGCATAAGTACCTACAGCATAATATAGTTTTAATTCCACTGAAGTGCTATTTAGGTGTCAGTAAGTAGTCGTTAAATTTAATTTTTTAACCTCACAGACTTGGTTAACAATTTTATAAAGTACGCATTCGAATGGGGGTTGGCGCCATCTCTTTTTGAAGGTTCCATGACAACTCAACAAAGTAGCATTTCGATACCGTGATGAAAACTATTTAACCAAATTTTCTTTTTCATCATATTTGATGCTTTTCGAAAGAGTGATGAAGTTGTACATTGTTGAGTTGTCCGATTACCCTTTTTGAAACGCTGCGCTGCGAAGAAATTACTTACTATCTTAATGAAATAATTTTTTTAAATCTTGTGTAAGTTAGTGCAAATATAGGAACCATACAGTCTTTAAAGTTTAGAATTGTAGCCCCCTGAAAATTGCCGCCCTAGACAGCTTGCTAGGTTGCCTAGGCCTAAATACAGCGTCGACTATAAGACCTTTGCGGTTTTACAAAGCTGCTGACTTTGACCTGAAAATTACGGCTAATAAAAATGGTATTCTGGTATGGTAAAAATGGTGCATTCATTATTTTCCCTGAGTAGGCATTATCTTGTAACTAATAATGTAACAGATGATAATTATTGTAATTTCTGAAATATATTAAAGTAAAATACCTAATCTGAAACAATTGGGCTGATTTTGAGGCTCGTTTTACGAAGTATCTACCTAGATAATTGCTATAATTTCTGAAATATTTTTGAGTTAAATACGGTCTACGGCCTTACTAAAAAACGCCGTAAAAATTTTATTCAATTGACAAACGGCCGCGGATGTGAAAATATTACTAATTAAAAAAATGTTCTTGGAAAGAAATACACACAGTGTACACAGCCTGGGAGGGTAGTTTATCTCTGTTTAAGTAATGATATCTGAACGAAATTTGGAATTATCAAAGTATTTTGAATGTTCTATATTATATTTCTTATTTTTGAAAGTTTCGTAAAAACAAATACCATTTTTAAAAACTAGATAAAATTACCTTTTAGATTTGTGTATTTGAAATGTACTTAAGTTTTTAAAAACTGCCATATTTTAAGATTCAAAACGGAAAAAAATGTTAAAAATTTTCTTACCAAAACATTTTTGATGAAGGTGTTCAGAAATTTATAAAAAAATTAAATTTTAAAAAAAAAACAGACCTTTTATATAATGAATTTGAAATGAAACACTTTTTCCTCGTGCATACAATAAAAAATTAATAAAATATTTTCAAAGTTTTTTTTATTGCCAAAAAAATAACCTAAAAACATAACTGATATTCAAACAGATTTCTTGCACCACTAAATAAGTTAATTCCTTTCATAAGTTTACCACCACATGTATTAGATATTAATATTTAAAATAAACGCCACTTTTAAGAAATTCTCATAAAATAAAGATTTAAAAATGTATATTTAATCTTTTATGTAACCCAAAACAATATTTTGACAGTGACCTTTTAAAGTACGGTTTATTGTGCAATAACTTGATAAAACTGATGTAAAACCACACAAATAACACGGCAAATATATTAATTACATGAATAGAAGAGTGAATTTGGTCACTATAATAGATATCGAACAAAATTATTAACGACCGTCAATACGGATTCCGGCGGAACCGCTCGTGCGGTGATCTTCTCGCGTATGTGACGCATGTTTGGGGACGGTGCCTGGAATGTTTTGGTGAGACCCAAACGGTTTCACTGGACATTTCCAAGGCCTTTGACCGGGTTTGGCATCGAGCGCTTGTCAACAAACTGCGTTCTTACGGACTTCCCGCATCCTTGTGTGCGTGGATTGCCGACTTTTTGAGGGGGAGGTCGATTCAGGCGGTTGCTGACGGTTTCACCTCTTCCTCGCATTCGATAAATGCTGGCGTCCCACAGGGATCGGTTCTGTCTCCGACTTTGTTTCTGTTGCACATCAACGACCTCTTGTCATGTGCACCGATTCATTGTTACGCGGATGACAGTACAGTCCATGATAGCTTTTTGTTTGACAAGCCTCCAAAGAGCACACAAACCCCAATAGCTCGGAGGGCTTTGAAGCAGAGAATGGACGGTTACCTCGAGAGTGTTTTCTCTTGGGGTAAGAATAACCTCGTAGAATTTAATGTTTCAAAGACCCAATCATGTCTGATAACGTCTAAAAGGGATCGAAATGATAATCTAGTCTCCTTCAACGGAAGCATTCTCCCGAACAGGACCTCCATTGATATGCTTGGTGTAACTCTTAGTGACCAGCTCAGGTATGGGGGCTCCATCGAAACCAGAGTTAAGTTAGCCTCTCAGAAACTGGGCGTACTGTACAGGGCCCGCAGATACTTTAATAGTACTCAACTGCTAACCCTGTACAAATCGCAAGTGCGCCCCACGGTTGAATTTGGCAGCCACCTCTGGTCTGGAGCTCCAAAATACCTAAAAAAAACCCTTGACTCTGTGCAGAAACGGGCGGTCCGTTTGATAGATTCTCCCATCTTAACAGACGGATTGCAATCTTTAGAGCATAGGCGTCAGGTGGGAATGCTGTCCTTGTTCTACCGGTATTACAATGGAAGATGCTCCGAGGAACTAGCGTCATTGATCCCCTCGGCACCGGTGCATAGTCGGGAAACACGCCAAACACGCGCCCAACATTTGTACACAGTCGATATTAGTCACATGAGAACGGGTCGTTTTTACGATTCGTTCTTGAGTTCAACAGCTCGGCTGTGGAACGATTTACCGGCCTCTGTGTTTCCTCCCTCCTACAACATGAGTCTCTTCAAGACCCATGTTAACTCCTTCCTTTCCTCAAAAAGACCCTCCACACAGCATCCTCAAAGATGACATAGGCCCTGAGGGAAATTATTTTCCTCAGGGCCTCCTGTGTGGAGTTAATGTAAAAAAAAAAAAAAAAAAAATATCATTCAGTAAAATCTCAATATTTACTAAAAATATTCCCGCCATGCATAAAAACCAAACTGCTACTTTTTGCGCGGCTAACAGATCAGAAATGTGTAGGCGCGACGCCGTAGCCGCCTAGCGGCTTTGAATGAAAACAAAATTTTATATGAAGATTATGTAAAATCACAGATAGTATAAACAAAGGGAGATATGCTATGGGCAGTTTAAACCTTTTGAAACTGTATTTCCTCGTGTCGCCGATATTATTAACCAATACTATTACACACCTTCGCTTACGCTAAAGTATACGCCCCTATTCGAACTCACACTTAAAACTTGTCATTTTCGTTGGCACTAATACTTAGAACAGATTTCTATGCGTACACGTTCCGAACGCATTCGCAATTAGCAATACATAGAAATGATGACGAATAAGGCTTACAAGAATACAAATCGACAGAGATCGACATTTTAGTTAAAAAATGGTTCCAGTTAAAATTTTGATGACAAATTCTTATTCTCAGAACCGATAAATCGAAACAAGTGTGATCTGGACTCTGGGCACGTTTAACGTGTCCCATTTGTAACAAATCCAAATCAATTGTTTCTAATCTATAATTAGATAACTGAATTTTAACAGTTTTTGGTTTTGTTCAATAACTTTAATCACAATAACACTCACAGTGTGTTTTTGTTGTTGTAAAAATCCATAAAAAGAAACTCTCATTTTTTACTCATGTTAATTTATTTTGTATTTGAGTACTTCACAAGAGTCCCATCTGCTCCCAACCATCTGGAACCAGTGAGACTAGGGCATCCGCAATTGGGGTATTTTATGAGGTTTCAGATGGTGAGGAGTGGAAGAAGTCGAGGAAAATGAAAGTGGGGAAGTACCCGGTTATTCAGATCTGGTCGCTAACCACGGCTAATAAATTTAAAGCAACCTTTCTGTTCTGAATGGTGGTCTTTAACCAGGGTTATACTGAAAGTATTTACAATTCTGTTTCACAATTAATAATTTTACAATAATAATGACAAGTATTTTGGGCAACGTTGGGTGCTCTACCCGTGTTAGGGCCTTTATTTTGCGATTTCATATTTTGTTTCATAATCTATTTATTACCCGTGTTTTACAGGCAGTTTTTTTTAAATAATATGTAAACAGTTATTTTCCTCCTCTTTTGAATGTCAAATGTGCTAGTTTTCATCAATCTCGAACATATGTAAATAAAAAAATTTAAATAAAAAACCCACCTTGGTATAATTAACAAAAATGTATAGAAATATGTATGTACAAGAGGTATTTCATTTAGCAAACAAACATTTAAAAAATATATACACATTATTGACCGGTAAAGTGGAGATATTTGTATTTGGAGATACTTGTCGCTTCGATAATTTTGGTGTTACGTTTTTAACTAAGTAATGTAAACGGATATCAAGGTATTTTTCCAAAACGGCTTTAGTGAGTTGAACTGAATGATTATTCATTGGTGATTGGTCATATTGATGAAAATAAATATTTTTAAATACTTTGATTCCAACGAAATGTCGTAAGGCTTTGGTTACTAGTTCCTGTTTAATATTATTTTTTGATTTAATTTTCAGTTTATTTTTTATCTACAATAGCGTTCTTTATTATCACTTCCATTGTTTTGCAAATGTTTATAACATCAATTGAAGGGGAAAAAAAGGCCAGGTTGCTGGTTTAAAATCGTTTTGGCCAAAGTGAGACGAGCAAATGGCGAGTCGGAAACCAGTTTCCCTATCTCCCCGTTGCGTCAATCCATTTTTCTTTAATTTTTCCGTCCTTCGGAAATCTGAAATAATTAAAATACTATAAGTTACTGCATTTAAAAACGGATATAAATTATACGTGACCTAAGATAAATAAATTATCACGCTTTTTTGTTATGCTTCTCCCCATCCCGCGAACCCCCCCCCCCCCCTCTCATCACTCCCTCACCCCCGCCAACCCCCTCCTTCGTTTCCCTTCTCCACCCACATAATCCTCCCCCTATCAGATCCCTCGTCCCGGATTCTCTTCCCCTTCTCCTTCCCTTCCTGAGGCTAAACTATATGAAACACGCACATTTCTCAAACTGATCATGCGCCAAAAAATTTACGAATTTTATAACGCCAAAGCTTACCGTTATATATATTGAAACCTTCACGGGCGTGCCCACACGAAAACACCAAAGTTTCATCCCAGTCGGATGAATGGTATAGGAAATAATTTTATAATGCTAGAGCCCACCATTATACTCGTATATAGAAACCTCCATGGGCTCCGGCACTAAAAATCACCAAAGTTCCATTGAAAATCGAATAAATGGTACACGAACGCATGCGGAACAAAGAAAGATTAATTTTTATAAATAATGATTTTAAAAGAAAAGCATTGTATTTGTTTCTACCACCAATCAGCATCTACAACAATAATTATCTACAAAAATAATATGTTTATACATATTTATATATTTTTTATAAAGCCCTACTAATATTACGAAATATCGATGGTCGGTATTTAAAAGAATTCGCGTCCCCATCACTAGCATCGTAATGGCGGCGATGTTTGTTTTAACGGGGCCTTATGTCAATAAAAACTTCGAATAATCATTAAAAATTGATAACGTACTCTAATTTTGTACTTACCGGTGAAATGAAACTCCATTTATCTTGAAGTTCACATTTCTTGTATTATTTTTGCATAGTTGCACTGAACAAGACGGCATTTTGAATAAAACGGGCACAAACTGTACGCGGTTACGACACAAAACCAATTGAATGAACGAATTCTTTCCGTATTCACACTCCGCTCCGTAGGCCGTAGTCCGTCCACGGTCTGGCGGCCAACATAGCATATCTCGGGTTTCTAATATCTTTGTGTAAAATTGTATCGTTGCCAGATTTACAACGCGTTTTAAAGTGAAAAACTTTATTAGTAATATTTTGTGTTTTAGTGTAAATGTGTTTTATTGATGTTGCTGCAAAAACACAGGTTATCGGACGTGCTATGGTTTTTTTTTGGCTGCTAATCTTAATATATAAAACAAAGTCTGGTTAGTGACACCATTTATAACTTAAGAACGGCCGCCCCGGGAACCTTTATTGGGTAACCAACATCTCTGCCATAGGTCACCCCAAGTGGTTCGCTACGTTTGGTGACTTAGCAGGGGTGCCCGGGTTCATGGGGTGAGGTTTGTCTAGGTATTGGAGGCGGATGACCTGGACACACTGAACCCCACCCCTTAGCATCTCCAAAGATGACACATGCCCTGAGGGAAATTATTTTCCTCAGGGCCTCCTGTGTGGAGCTCATGTAAAAAAAAAACGGCTGGACCGATTTTTACGATCTTTAATTTGTTGGATTTGTCTCCGCCCGGAATAGCAGAATAACTATTAAAACATCGGAAAAATTCATGAAAAAAAAATGAAGAAAATTCTTTTCCTCATATATTTTTTATTGCAGCAATATTGTGTATAATATTGAATAGTTTGTGAATTAAAAAAAAAAAATCAAAAACGTCAAATGTCAATGCGCTGATTGTTTTGCTTTTGTTTTTAATGCCAATTTTTAATTTATATAATGCTGCCCCTCTTTCTTACACACTAAATATCAACAGTCTTAAATGAGACACACGGTGAACGTATATCTACACCCCTCCAAAGGAAAAATACAATAATTATAATAAATCTTCCCGTCGGGGGGAAGCCCCGGGTGGCCAACTAT
Source organism: Limnephilus lunatus (assembly GCA_917563855.2). Classification (NCBI taxonomy): domain Eukaryota; kingdom Metazoa; phylum Arthropoda; class Insecta; order Trichoptera; family Limnephilidae; genus Limnephilus; species Limnephilus lunatus. The sequence goes on along the minus strand of OU830597.1, from coordinate 78,427,082 downwards.
GCTAGCTATGCCACTGCTCGCACGTATAAAGAAAATGAAACGCAATTCCCGTAAGTAAGTGGAAAAGTAATAAAATTACAAAGAATAGAAATTCGTACACAACGCCATCTCAGATACTGACCAAAACAAAACATGGACAGTTGTGCATCGATAATTGCTTCATTGTGTAATTTTTTATAAAAAATTGAATTTATTATTGATTCTGAGGCGGTACGAAGTCCTCCGGGTCAACTAGTCTGAAATAATTCAAAGCTAATTACAATGTTGATCAGATTGGCACGGTCAGGTGTGCAAAGGGTGCCAAAATTTTCATTTAAAAAAAACTAAAATTTGAATAAATTTTGGGCGAGGCATAAAGTGTTCGTGTTGGAATGTGTCTAGGTAGTCTAGGTTGACTGTTATAATTTTGCACAATTTAAAAGTATTTAAGCATGGTTAATGGGGTCAGTTTTGTCCGGATCTTGGCGGCGGATGTGTCTGCACTAACAGCGTGGCATGCCGGGTCGCGAGAGTTAAGTGAGATCTTTTGACCTCTCCAGCAGGATTCTCTCGGAACATTGCCTTGTATCGCAGTGGAAAGGATGGATTCATTCGTCCATTACTTCTGGACAAACTGACCCCCAAATTTCTATCCACCCCTCATACCCTTTTCCTTCCCAGAATTTCCTCTTCTTCCTTCCCTTAAGAATACCATCCAAAAAGATAAAATAGACCCCAAGTGGAATTATTTTCCTTAGGGCCGCACCTGTGTGGAGCTAATTTAAAAAAAACCTACGTTCAATAAAAATTTTCGTGTTTTTTTAATAGTTATACCTACCTATCTACTATTTTGATTTTATTATTAATTTATATCATTATACGCCTATACGAAAGATACAAACATGTTAGTAGGTCTACATAATGATTTTGAGGGACAGTAATCATGAAGTAAAATATGCTATTTAAAATACACCCATGCAGATGAAAAGTACCTATTACCCTCACATTAACTAACTAACTAACCATTGCAGGCCGTTTCCCGCAGGGCAGGCAGAGAAGAGGGACCGTTGAACATGTCGGTCTTGGCACACACGCTTTTCCTCACTCACATTAATACATCGTCTCATATATACAATATACATACTCTTCTATTATTCTGACTCTATATAGACATGGCCCAACTCAAGTATCTGATTCACATGATCGTGCAATGTCTTCCTCGGGCGTCCCCGACTTCTTCACGTTTTCGTCGTATATTCTTATTGCACTACTCTCTTCGTCCATTCGCTCTACATGCCCAAACCCTGGGGGTCCCTTTCTTAATCTTACTCATTATGCTTACTTCAGCTTTACATTCTTTGCGGATATCCACATTTCTCACACGATCATACTAGGTTTTACCACACACACCCCTCAGGGATCCCATTTCAACAACATTCAGTTTACTTTCATTCTTCCTCTGCCAGTTCCATGCCTCATAGTCATACGTCAGGGTAGGTACCAGGACTCCATTGTGGACTGCTAGCTTCACTTCTTTTGACAGTTTTTTTATTAGCGCCAACGGCATTCAGTCCTCCATTAATGGAGTTACCTCCATTCATCCTTCTTTAAATATCTCTATCAGCCTTCCCATCTCTCGTAAACATTCTACCCAGATACACAGACTCGTCCACCTGCTCCAAGTATTCAAGTGTATTATATATATTATTATTATTGAGGTGTGTTATAGCCTTCTTAAAACTGTATTCCGCGTGCAGTTGAACATATCTACTACTTCTGGGAAAGTATTACCAACTACACGCAATTTAGGTAGGTACAAGCTAATAACTAAATGATTCAGTATAGCAATTAGAAATAATTATAGATCTAGTAGTTATTGTTGGTATATGGAGGGTAATTAGGCTTTAATAAATCAGGGCTTAATCCGATTAATAATTTTTAAAATAAATGTTGAGTCGGAAATAAGGCTCTAAGAGTGATGATAAAAAAATATAAAAAGATAGTTTAAATAGGTTAAGTTAGGTTAGGGTTACCGGCTATTTTAAAATTATTTTTTTATAGCTTTTGACCTTTCTGAGGTGGTTTTGAGTTGATTTCATTCTGATTTGACATGGAACCGTTAATTTTATGTTGGTGGTTAAAAGTTTCATTCATTCTGAAAAAGCACCTATAGCATATAATGTGGATTTACTAATGTTTAGATACATTATAAGTTGGCACCAATCTTATAGTTTGCACAAATCTTGTATTTAATATGAATATTGTTGTTATTCATTTATTATTTTTCGGGTCATCGAAGCACAAGTTGTATCACTAAAAATGGTCATGTAGTGACGACACGATTAAAAATATGCATTGAGGAATTAGATTTTTTTACATTTCTGTATTTTCAGTAAAAGTGGGAAATTTAAATCTATGAATCCTTGTTATTTTTTCTCAGCCAGTTAAAAGATGCCCATAAATATACTAACCCTATTGCCTATTGCATGCCGATTATTGATATACTAGCGCCATCTGTTGTTACGTTTTAGGCACTTGGTAAAGGCACGTCGCCTGCGATATTACCGGCCGTGCGTCATATGTTTTTATTTTAGTTGTGCTTCTTGACGGCAGGGCTGTAAAATAAATATAGAAATGAAAGATGGCCGCGGAAGCCATCGGTGGTTAACTTGTTCATCGAAAAATGTAGAATTTTGCAGAATGTTCTTGTTATAATATCATAAATCTAAGCAATACTACAGAATAATTATAAGTGAACTGTTGCGATACCCATGGAATTTGTGTAATTGTTAATATTTTGTATGTTGAAAGTGATCGTTTCGCGAGTTTTACTCAATTTCCACCACAAGAAAAAGAAAACTGAGGTAATGTGCTTCCTGCTCTGTTTTCCGTATAAAGTTGCGTTTATTTTTAACATTTAATATGCACTCATCTGTCACCTCATTTTTTTACCAATAAGTCCACATTAACAATGAACAGTTTCTATATTTTTAACCAGTTGGCCACAGACCTACACTGCAAGGAAGAAGGAAGAAATAATTTCCTTACATAACTGAAATACACTCAAGTTTTCATAAAATTATTACAGGGAATTAATAAAGAAGCTGCAATAGGAATCTAAAAGCGCATTATATTATTGCTAGTATTTTTTGGCACCATTATAGATTTTTTACTATTTTTTGGCTCAAATTCCCACAGCATCGGGACATCTCGACTTCGCAGTTTTTTTGCGTCTATCTATGTAAGACGTTTATTTTGAAAATATAATTTTTTTTATATCTGCAATGAACAACAAAAAATGCTATAATATAATAAATTCAACAATTCGTTGCTCCTTTCAAAAACATATCAATGACCTTTGTAAGCGTGAGCATTTTTAAAGTTCTCAGATCATTTGCAGCCTTGGATGCTGGGAAAACGAAGCTGACCAAGTGAACTTGAAGTATTCTTATTTTTGTCTACGAAAATAGTGCGGTTATTGTTATTTTTCGGGCATCACAATCATCGTATTATTTTCCCACTCGAATACGTCAAATAATAATAATCAGATCCATGACATCAGCATTGGGACGACCGTCGCCGTGAATCATCTCTGGATCTAAATGCTAAAAGCGTATTTCTCTTGAAAAAATATATTTGCATGTCTTCGGGGAAGCAACTTAATTCATATTCATTCAAAACATCAAGAGATTTATCTTCACTCTTTTCTCGTAGGATTAAGTACCTTCGTATTTATATTTAGTAAATCTGCCATATGCCTGATGCCTTCGAATAAATATACCGAAAATAAACATTTGATGTTAGGTAGGTAGGTCTGATTTGGCGCGATATTTTTAATTAAATTTTCGCTTATCAGAATCTGAGTAGCAAGTATTGGAATGCAGATTATTCCATTTGCGATTTTTTTCTTTCTCACATAGGTACCTACCTAGGATGCCCGCTAGCTTTTTTCTATTTTCGCAAGTACCGGAACGCTGGAGGAGCAAGTTCTAACGAAAGCAGCTCATCCTGCCAAACCGTTCGATACTGTCACTGATCCCGTCCCGTGATGTACCAATAAAATTGTATATCACTATCCCTACTTGAGTGCGGGATTCAAGCACACGGGCGCGCATGCTAAGTTTCAATTTATGAAGACATTTGTATGAGTCATTGTTTTGGTATAATCTCCCGTAGGTATTCAACTCGGGAATAGTTAACAACATACGTGTCGCAGCATCTTAATTATAACATAATTCGTAGATCCCTACCAATACAATAATTTAGTTCCCATTCACCGGAGTTTGGCCGCCAGGTTTGTTAATGGTGCGTTCCTCTCATCAGTCAACTGTAGGTACCTACCTACTTAAAACTTCTAAATGCCATCTTATAAAACTATTAATAAATTGGGTAAATATTCGGAACAAACGGTAACGGTTAATACGCACTTTTTTTTATAAAACTTTTAGATTCTTCTTAATTACCATAAAAGACAACTATTTGCATTGGGGGCGGTTGAAAATGTTACATTTTTAATTTTAGTTACGTAAATTGAAAATTTGCTTTCGTATTAACCCATTCATGACGAACTATTTTTTTTTCGAATTTCGCGCAGAAAATTCACAGAGTGGTTGGTTTTGAAAGTAGAATAAGAACGTTTTTTTCGGAATTTGAAAAAATCGTCTCCTCATCCCCCAGGAGCCTCGAGAAGGATGAGGTCCATATGGATCTTTCGGCAAATAACTAGTCAGAAATTTCATTTTTTCATCTTTATTCTTCAAAAAGTGTAATTTTCAACAACATTATTTAGTGTGATAGCCCTCGAAGCATTTCACGCATAGTCCGACCTTACATGTGATGCAACGGATGCGCTGCTTGCTTTTACAAGATGCACAAGACAGTTTTCCTCCCTTATTAGTCTCAGTTATCGGTATTGGCCCAGGATAATGGGGGACGGAGGTATCATACTGCATCGCCGTTTGACCTATTTTGGTGAGTTTGTCGGGTGCCTTGAAGTATTTCTTGATAGAATACTTCTCGCAGTAATGCTTTGATATTTCTTCACGGAATTCTAACTGCCCCAATTTAAAATTGCCCGTGGCTTTGCGTTTCAGAAGCCAGCAATTCTGAATGGTCACATCAATGGCCCAGGTAAAAATGGACCACCACCATTTCTGTTGGCGAACAGTAATGCGATAACATGCAACGTTTTGGTCCATTCTGTCAGTTCCGCCCATATTCGTGTTATATTGATGAATTGCATATGGCCTCTGTATACTGATCTTTTTTTGCTCCTTCCGTGAGTAACGGCTTGCTAGATCCAATGGATTCTATCCGTATTTTGTTGAAGCTACAGAACAAACAGCGTTATCAACCCATTGAGTAACGTAGATGGGGGTCTTGCCAAATGATGTCTGCGCACTTTCAGTATGTCCTCGAGAAAGCACACCTTTGTTGTATTTTGACATTGTTGCCTTCTTCTTGGGGATAGGAGATGAACTGGGAATCCGATTGTCTCGAATTGTACCTGTGCCATTGTATCCATAAAAATGCAAATAGTACAGCAATGGCATACCCGTAAAAAGATTATCAAAGTAGAAGTGATATGGCAATTCGCGCTTTTCCACTGGCAATTGATCGACCAACATAAGTAGTGGTGAAGCATTCAAGCCTACAACACCATACTCCTTTGGAATCCGGGGATTGCTGCCTTGGTAGATCTCAAAATTGATCAAGTAACCGGAGGGTGTATTTAGGCTCCACACTTTATATCCAAATCGAATGGGTTTGCCTTTTATGTATTGCTTACATCCATGGCGGCCATAGTATGGAATCATCGATTCATCATAACTTAAATTTTCTTCTGGGTGGAAGTTTCGCATAAACCGTTCAATAAGCCTATCTGTAAATGGACGTAACTTCCACATCCGGTCTGCACTATTGAACTGATTTGGTGAAGCAAAGTGTATCATTTTGTGTATCTGTTCAAATCTATCACTAGACATGGTGGACGCAATCTGCTTATTGTAGAAAGGGCGAGAGCTGCTCCAGTACAATCGAGTTGATGGAATCGGGCATAATCCCGATGTTATAAGTATACCCATGTACGCTTTGATATCCCCGACAGTTAAAGGTGATACTTTATGACTATTTTCAGGGTCTTGCTTGGTCTGATATTTGTTGGATTCTGTAACGATGAATTCGTACATTTCGTTGTCAAAATTTAGTTCAAATAATTCCACCGGTGATAAAGCAGCTACGTCGGTATAATTTCCTTCGGGAAATATGCTAGAAACAATTGGCGTCACATTGTTAGACTTCCATTGAAACATAGTTTTCGGACCAGGCATACGTTTTGGAATGCGATAAGGTGGTTCAGCGGGATCATTCACTCTGTCTCCAGTACTAACACGGCATCGTTTCAAAGGAGGCTCGAAAGAAGTGCTTGCAGACGCTTGACCGTGTGATGCTGAAGCGTCGAATAAATTTATGTCGAAGTCACTGAAAGTTGAATCCAAACGCTCGTCTCCAAAATGCTCTAGATTAGGGTTCTCTTGATCTGAATCATAATCGGGCGTATCTTGTCCCTTTTTGTATCGACGGCGATTTACGATTTGGCAATTAGAAAACAATTGCGCTCGAGAAATATTGGCAATTATTCCACCGTCATCTTCATCAGCTGAATCTGCTCCGGACAAATCACTCTCATTTGGCGGCTCCACATACACATCCACTACCTCATCATCCTCCAAATTCGTATTCGATTGTTCTTCAAGCAGTAACATCACTTCTTCAACAGTTTAGACCCCTAAAAAACACGAAAAAACAATGAAATCTGCGAAAAATTACAATTTATGTATAGTGAGATCTGCCGAAAGGTCCATATGGAGCCAAAAATCAAAACCTTCAATTCAAAGTACTCTCTTTGATACAATAAGGATTATTTTTGTAACAATATGTCTATAAATAGTTAGTAAATTTCATTCTTTACGGATCATAAACGGTTTTGGAAAAAAAAAATCAAATCTACACATAAGTTTAATGGATTACTTACTTCACTCGCTTTGACATTTTGAAAAATTTGCACTTTTTTTCAAACTCCGTTTATACACGTCTGTCCACGCCGGCACATGCAAACGAACTGAGCGCCTCTAAGACAAACGTGTTCGTACATGCTTGTAGACTACATAAAACTGAATTTCGCATCGCCATTTTAATATATCGGCATGATGTGACTAATTGAGGTCCAACGCTTTTTCGAGGTCCATATGGCACCTTCGTCCTGAATGGGTTAAGACACAACGCTTCACCATATGCAATTTGTAATGATTATTGTCATTTTATTATGTTGGTATTACTGATACTATATGGAAGGCTACATCATACCATCACCGACTTCATGGCAATATATTCAAAGGCGCGTAACCGAAAAAACCTACGGCTAGAAACCATTGATTTTCACTTTTTTTAATATTAAATAGTACCTAAAGGAGGCGGGGGGTGAGAAAAACATCCCAGTTTTCAAGTAGTTAGGTTTGTGTAACATGGTTTGTGATTCAAAAGAAAGTGCCCCTTTATAACGCCTACTCGCGTCAAGGCAAAAAAAACATCCCAGTTTTCAAGTAGTTTAGCGGCTACGCTAGGTTTGTGTAACATGGTTTGTGATTCAAAAGAAAAAATCGTTAAACATCAATTCTTTAAAAAAAACACCCCAGGATTTATCTAGTTTGAATTCCAAACAATGTTTCTAACCAAATTAGTGCTTACCTAATTCACACAAATTGGTGGTATAACTAATTTTCTAGCCACTCGTTATCTTATACAGCCAGTGCAATGTAAAATATCAGTAATACCAACATATTAAAATAACAATAATATGGCAAACAGAGTGATTTGACAGTGAAAGCAAATTTTCAATTTACGTAACTAAAATTAAAAATGTAACATATTCAACCGCCCCCAATGCAAATAGTTGTCTTTTATGGTAATTAAGAAGAATCTAAAAGTTTTATAAAAAAAAAGTGCGTATTAACCGTTACCGTTTGTTCCGAAGAATTACCATAAATTGTTGAAAAATACTGTTTTTTAACCCTTTTTAACATTTTTTTTGACATTATACAATGACATACACCTAATATTATTGTGTACAATATTTGCATTACGTTATGTACCTATACCTATACCTACCTAGGTAATTCCCCGAGAATTTGTTTACAGATAAGTACCTACCTATCTCGATTTGTTATCTCTGAGTGTAGTGAAGTTGGCACCGTTTAAATATGTACATATCCCATGTAAAAATCGTTTTTCTTACTGTTTTCACATCTAAGTAAATATATAAATTTAAATGACCTGACGGTTCATCCTCCGACAGTTGCCTCCCGAAATAATATTTTTTTGCGATTTTAAACTTAAAATCTACTTCAAAAAATACATAATAATAAGTTGGTATGGATATCAAACGAATTTATTTACAGTGTCGATATTTTTGTAGATTACAATTAAATTTATCCTTGATGCATTTGAATTAAAATATGATTTATACTATAGTTGTTCAGCGGTACACGGCCGTACACCCTCTCTGCACCCACCTTCAGGGACACTTGCTATATTTTGTGTAAGTAGGTATTTTCCCTAAACCGACGCCGTATTTTCCTTGAACACCGTATTTTCTCTAAACCGACAGCATATTGTGTATATTGTATATATTATGTCGGGGATCAACCGTTATGGAATCATAAGTTTATATTGCAATAATTAATAATAGGTTTGTCGTTTGTGCGATCAAATACGATGTCAATATCAATATATTAATCTCCACGTTTAGATTTCAAATCGTTTCGTATGACAGATACTCATAAAAATCGAGGAATTCCATATTTCAGCCGTGTCTTTCATACTAACGATTCTTTTAGTGTTTCCAGTTTCCAGTAATGGAGGATGTACGTAAAACATGTTGATATTGCTATAAGTAATGTAAAATCGTCCTCTTCTCTAAACAGATTTGCTTTTCGTGGAACAAACTAGGAGGAAAACTCTGAAGCTGGTGGCATGGAAGAAAAGATTAGCAACACCAATATTAGATATATTTTGTAAATAATGCCTATGTTCGCATCGTAGTACCTAGCACGTAGCGTTTCATGACTAATTTCTATTTAATTAGGAAGCATGTTACATACCTACGAGAGATAATAATTTGATGTTCTTTTGTAGTCTGCCGATTTGAATAAAGGTGACTGGTCGCCGCAATATGGTATCGCTAAATATTTTTGCGTTGTTGACCACAGCCTGACTTCCCTATTCTGTGACCACAACCTTAATTTATTTATTTACCTACTCATCACCTTGCTAATATAAAATAGGTTCTAACTTTTTGCTTTTATTTGTTTTCTTTCCAGGAATGACATCGGAATTTTTAAGTACTTTTACTGATTTATTTTATTGGCTAGATTTGTACTGCTTTTCTTCAGCTCACCCCGTAACAGGGTGGAAGGCCCCTTTGCTCGGCACTTGTCAATTGTCTTTTTGTAAACGCTTAGCTTCCTGCACTGTCCACTGCGCCACCTCTGACGTGGTGGCATGTTCTCCCATCTCTCCCTTTCTCTTGTGGTCCTGTCGGCTAGAGTGAGTTACCTTGTCTCCAAAGTTCTTCAGAAATCTTATCATCTATCCCTTCTCGCTGGGATTAGTATTATATTATTACTAAAAGAAAAATCCAGGAAGCGATGGTATTAACCTGAATTTGTGTAAAAAGTGAGTTCAAAACATTTTTTTTATAAGCACATAAAAGCTGAAGTGCATTTGCTTTTTCCTTCATTGGATTTCAATATTTGACTTTTTAATGTAATCAACGACAATATTTTAAAATAATAATAGTGCATGTTCTCCAGCGACCAAATGTTTTCAAAACATCTAACAAAAACATTGCGTCGGGGCACAACGTTTATTTTTTTCAATAAGCCACAGAATACCAAAACATTGTGGTCCTGTCCCAATGTTTCGTTTTTGCACAAACATTTGGTTTAATGTTGTCTCTGGAGACCCGGTTTCATGAAACCATTCGTGCATGTTTCGTAAATTGTGCATACGTAATTACTTATTTTTTTGGTTTCGGGTAAGCTTCAACTTCTGGAATATCTTAACAATTTTAGACGATAGAATGATAAATATATTGGACCCGCGAAAATGTATGGCTCCGAATGCTGGACTATGTACAACTCCTACTCAAGGTAACTCGAAATAGCAGAAATGCGAATGCTTAGATGGTCGGCAGGAGTATCACTAAAAGATAGGATTAAAAGTTCACGTATTCGTGGTAGCCTGGTGTCACGGACATAAACAGTAAGTTGGAGGAACGACAGTTGAGATGGTTTGGGCACATATGACGGAGACCATCAGACCACACAGTGAAGCAGGCAATGTCTATGGAGCTTCATCGACAGACACCCAGAGGAAGGCCAAAGAACTCCTGCATGACTCAATGCTTCAAAATATTACAGAGAAACTGCCTGGATGAAAGCGATACCCATGAATCGAATAAGGTATAGCCTGGGAACGAGAAGAGCCGACCCCAACAGCCTACCTAGGCAATGAGTTGGGACAGTGCAAGGAAGAAGATAGAATGGTATCTGAACAGAAAATTTTAAACAAAATTCTGCTTCCTTATTAATAATTCTAAACCTTCCACCCAATACCAAAGCAGCGAACTCACAATAAATTCACGCAGAAAAAGATTTCTGGCCACTCTGCTGCCCGAGATGGTGTGAAGGGTTCGAAGGACCACCATCCCGAAGCTGCACAAATCTCTCAGCCTTTGGCTTGCCAGAAGCTGTAGGTGCTGTTCTTGTGTTATACGCTGCCATGGGAACGCGTTTGAATTTGTTTTTCCTTTATGTTTACTCTTCTAATTTATGTTCCACTTTTTAAATGTTGTTTCTTCATTATCTACAAGAACAAACTGCTTCGGAGGAGAACAAATAAACGTTTTTGTTATATGTGTTTAAATTTATGTTGTGTCGTGCTTTTAGAATCTTTTATTAATAGCTTATTTAAAAAAAAATCGAATTTTGACGTGAGAACCGATAGAGAGACCCGTGTGGTCCTTAAAACGCTTCGGGGAAGTGGTGGGCGCCCTCGACTGTGACCACAACCCATTTTACTCCTTGAGCTGTCACAATTGCCACATTGACAGTTTTCATTTGCGCGTGACATTCTACGTTGAAAACAGTCGGAAACCTCTCGAACAACGCAATGCAAACAGTCGGATCGAAGTTATCGGCGGAGTCTCACCTCGGCGGGCTCCCACGATCTCCGCCCCCGCTCTCCCGGCCGCGCCATACGCCCCCGCCCTCCTGCCTGCCGCCTCCCAGAGGGCTCCTCTGTCAGGTGGCATGCCTGGCTTGATCTGATGCCCGATCAATCAATTTATATGGCCGGCTCAATACACCTAACAAGAACTTACTATAATCATCATGTGTGTTGTTTTATATCCCTGCAAAAGATCTGTGAGGTGCCATCAGCCATCAGGTTTATTCACATTGTATACCTACGGAGAGTATTTGGTTGGAAATGGAGGTTTTTTGCATTTGGCGACATCTAGGTTTAGGGATGGACGATACTCGTTTTTAAGCAGCTGATATTTGTTCCATTGTCGCTTCAGAAAAATGGCTTTTCAAGTTATTTCTCTCCTAATAACTGGACATTTTCGTTGATCGTAAATCGAAGCCGCCTACGATAACTGCGATTCCGACGCTCCGACCTCTCCACTCCACATATCGCGCAGTTGTTGCTTGGGTTATTATTGTTTGTGGAGTAGCTTCGTTCGCCTATTACCTGATCCCATTCCACACCATTACCTACTCAACGATGATGGTTGATGGTTCGGCGATGGTTGATGGTGATCTTTGACTCTGACACTAATAATAGGCAAGGGCGTCAACCACACTCTCAAACTGAGGCTTCTTCGAGTTCGTTTGTTATGTTTTTGCTGAAAGTGGTTTATGTTTATGAAACAATGCTTCTTGTGACATAATAATAATATTATAGGTTTTTCGCCAATCTCGACAGCACAGCCGCTGCCACCTAATGAAAACAATGTTGGGTGCCACCTGCGCCTGTGACCGGCAGTCGTGCGTCGTGCACATTGCACATTGACATTCTTTCGAAGCAGACACGCGGCGCGGCGCTATATTGCTGGTGGTTGAATGACTGGTTGGATAGAGGAAAAATTATAATAATATTAGTTCTCTTAGGCTCGCTGTAATGTTTCACTATAAGGTCAGTGAAAACAGGAAGTCACCGAAGCCAAATCTTTTTCTGCGTGAATTTATTGTGAGTTCGCTGCTTTGGTATTGGGTGGAAGGTTTAGAATTATTAATAAGGAAGCAGAATTTTGTTTAAAATTTTCTGTTCAGATACCATTCTATCTTCTTCCTTGCACTGTCCCAACTCATTGCCTAGGTAGGCTGTTGGGGTCGGCTCTTCTCGTTCCCAGGCTATACCTTATTCGATTCATGGGTATCGCTTTCATCCAGGCAGTTTCTCTGTAATATTTTGAAGCATTGAGTCATGCAGGAGTTCTTTGGCCTTCCTCTGGGTGTCTGTCGATGAAGCTCCATAGACATTGCCTGCTTCACTGTGTGGTCTGATGGTCTCCGTCATATGTGCCCAAACCATCTCAACTGTCATTCCTCCAACTTACTGTTTATGTCCGTGACACCAGGCTACCACGAATACGTGAACTTTTAATCCTATATTTTAGTGATACTCCTGCCGACCATCTAAGCATTCGCATTTCTGCTATTTCAAGTTACCTTGAGTAGGAGTTGTACATAGTCCAGCATTCGGAGCCATACATTTTCGCGGGTCAAATATATTTATCATTCTATCGTCTAAAATTGTTAAGATATTCCAGAAGTTGAAGCTTACCCGAAACCAGAAAATAAGTAATTACGTAAGTAATTTACGAAACATGCACGAATGGTTTCATGAAACCGGGTCTCCAGCGACAACATTAAACCAAATGTTTGTGCAAATACGAAACATTGGGACAGGACCACAATGTTTTGGTATTCTGTGGCTTATTGAAAAAAATAAACGTTGTGCCCCGACGCAATGTTTTTGTTCGATGTTTTGAAAACATTTGGTCGCTGGAAAACATGCACTATTATTATTTTAAAATATTGTCGTTGATTACATTAAAAAGTCAAATATTGAAATCCAATGAAGGAAAAAGCAAATACACTTCAGCTTTTATGTGCTTATAAAAAAATTGTTTTGAACTCACTTTTTACACAAATTCAGGTTAATACCATCGCTTCCTGGATTTTTCTTTTAGTAATAATATAATACTAATCCCAGCGAGAAGTGGTACGTAAAGTCATCTTTCTGGTATCTTCTGTCTTTTTCGTTTCCAAATAAGACGCGTGAGAAGGAAGAGGACGAACTTCGATGCCATGCGTACGAGTTATCGCTGAGACTAGTCTTTTTCTGCAATTGTTTCTGAAAATACGGAATTTGCAGTTTTCTGTTGAAGTTAGGAAAGAATCCAAAAAAACAACATTGTAATTATTAATGAAATAAAAGAATTACTATGCTTACAACCATATTTTTTTTAATGTCAACCTGTTTCGCTTAACACAAGCATTATCAGGGTATAAAATTAAACTAGTCAAAAAATAAATAGTAAAAATACAAGTGACAAAACATAACATAAAATGAACAAGCAGTGAGAAAGTATGAAAGAAAAAAGTATAGTCCTTAATTTAATGTTATATTTTATCTCTTTGTTGTTCTGATGATTGTGTTAAGCGAAATCGATCAGAATTAAAAATAATAATAAAATCGTAGTTATGAACAATGTAAATGTTTTATTTCATTAAATATGTCAATGTGTGCTTTCTACCGAGATATAAAATTATTCATTTTCTGTAGTGAATGAAACTTCGCCTTCAAGTTCGTCCATTCAATGCGCATAACTGCATACGATCACCGCGTACAACACAACTTTGCATAAAATAATATTTAATATTGTGCATTGCGTTATATAAATATAAATATCTGCTTTGTTATGTGGAGCAAGTCACCCGCCAGTCAGTCGTACTTTTACAAATTTGCATGTTTGAATGAGGTCAAATGCGCACAATGCTACATTGAAAAAATACCTGATAATGCGAGTGTTGCAATCACCAAATGCAATCGTTCCTACATAATAACACCTTGATCAAAAAGTTTTAGGACTTTATTCCATTATATATTCCATATTATTAAATCGAAAATACGAGTTTATTCATCAAAATTGATATGGTTCTCTTCAAAGTACTCCCCGTCATCGCTGCAACACACTTACGCCAGCGCTTGATCTAATCCTCGAAACACCACTAGTACTCAATTTTCAGTAGGCCCATCAGAACCGTTTTCGATTTTTTCATAACATTCTTTTGGGTGCTGTAACGCGTTCCGCGAAGCGGTTTTTTTAAGTCATTTACACAGGAAACAGTCGCAGGGAGCCAGATCAGGTGAATTCAAAGGCTGCTGGATAGTATTCGTGTTGTTTTTGGTCAATAACTCACGTATAAGGATGGCATTGTGCGACGGTGCCTAATTGTAGTTAAAAATTGACGCCATTTTCAGACGTGTAAAAAATCGAAAACACGCACAAAGATAGAGGTACTACAGCAGCTACAGCGTAACTTTTACAAACGTCAAGCTATGACGCTAAAATTTAGAGGGAATTGTCAATGACAGATGTGGTAAAACCTAACAAAAAAATTAATTCCAATTGGGTGACTGACAGCGTCACACGGTAGCCGGTCCTAAAACTTTTTGAACAAGTGGTATATCTGAGATTCGGAAGAATGCTCGACTTATAAGCAAAAATTATAAACATTTATTTAAAATGAAGACTTTGCGGTTTTAACGCTTGTGGAAATAAAACAATGCGATATTATGCAATATTTTTTATTGTTATTCTAACCACAATGTTTTTTTTAGCTAGTAAAGATTTTGTCTGTGAAATACTGGTAACCTTTACAGAATAAAGAACCAGCTTGAGGTAAAAATATTAGCAGAAAAGCGCATTACCCTTAACTGTTAGTTATATAGTCATATGGGGCATTTCACCATACTCATAGATTATCCGTACGATAACGTACATTTGCGATTAATTAAACACGATTAATTTATTTTAAACTTAATGAGTAAAACCTCAAATTGTAATAGACAATATTAGCGAAACTCAATCTAAAATCTGAAACAGAAAAATCAGAAAAAGATACGGTCACATCTGGGACTCGAACCCAGGACTTGCGCCTTGCCGGGGAGGAACTCTATCAGCTGAGTTAATGTGTCCCTATCCGATTCGGTCATATTTAATTGTATCATACTTCGACTGAACTACGAACATTATCTTCATTTTTTTAACGCATTTTTTTATTGGCTGCTATCTTTATCATAACGATTATTGAATAACCAGGTCACCCCAAGAGATCCCGGACCGGATCTGGAGAGACTGTTTAGGGGAGACCTAACCTAGACGTCCTAGACGTCTACAGCCAGACTCTCTCGATCAACTCCTTGCACCTCAGTGGGAGGGATGTATTTATACGTCCGTCACTACTGGATTCCCCCGATTCCTACCCACCCTCCTTTTTCCTTCCCAGAAATTCCTCTCCTTCCTTTCCCTAAAAATACCCTCCACATTACATCTCCAAAGGTGACATAGGCCCGGCCTTCTTCAAGGCCTCCTGTGTGGTGCAAATGTAAAAACAATATGGTCGATGCAGTAAGGACCTGTTTTTTTAATAGAATGTATTAATTTATTTATTAAACGCCCGTATTTTGCAGAAATAATATATGTCGAACATTTACAAACATTACATACATATAATACATAGTATTTTACAAATATAATGAAATATCAATTCAATGGCCTAAAACAGGATCCATTCCTAGTTGGCTAGTCAAAATTTCCACATATGTTTTATTGTTTAATTTTATGTGAAATAAATTATATCATTTAAAAAACATATCAGTTATACTCGACACAATTATTTTTCCTTTGATGTAGGACGGAGAGGTTTTAAAAATATCGAAAAGGTTTTTTATATTGTGTATGTTATATATTATTAATCAATTACCCGCTGATATGCGAACAGAAAAAAAACTACGACAAATATTAAAAAAAAAATTAAATCTTATTTTGGTAGTACCACCATATAATTTTAAGTTTATTTTAGATATATTTTTGACTGTTTGTTATTCCTAATGTTTTATGTACGTACATCCTATATACATTTCTTGTTTAATTCCCTTATCCCTTAAAATATATTAAGTCTAAATCTTCATGAGTTAAATTCTTAAGTTTATTTAAGGATTTTTTTAAAATAAGTTATTAACAAGTTGTCCTCTCCTAAACACAAGCATTTGCTTTATTAGGAGAGATTAAAAAAATATGTAAGCTATATTATGTTATATTGTGTACCTAAATGTAAAATAAATAAATATTTTTAAAAAAATGTATTGGCAGTTCGTTGAAATTGTACTTGTGGTCAATGATATGAATAGTTGTAGTATTAAAGATAATGGAGTCGAGTAGATTTAACCCGTCGCGTCAGGCTAAATTACCGTTCCTTTTTCGGAACAACTCTCATAGATCTCAAAGAAATCGCTGTCTCCCTTATTAGCATCTGTTGCGTATCTTAAAAACAGTTAATTGCAAATATAATGACAGGATTGATAAGGTGTGACCCATATCCTATTTCCGAGATCAAAGAAAGTTTCAATGAGAGGAAATACTCATACCTAATTATATTTAGAAGTATTTTGTATGAAAACCAAAATTACTAAATCACAGACAATTTTATTTAGTTAACTTAACCATGAACTACGTACATGAAATATAAAGCTGCATCCACATTGCTTCTCTAGTGGTGTCGTGTCTAGATTCCGTCGGATTTTTATAGACAGAATTTGTCTGCCATCGCCCTTCTAGATTTCCTTAACGTCCCCTAATTTTCTTTGGGCCTTCTACTGCCCCCCCGCAAAGCCTCCACCGCTCACAATGGGGCAATATCGCCCACTTTGAGAAATACTAACGGTGTTGGAAAGAAAAAAACGATTCGCTTTATAAACAAATCTAGAATTTAACCGCAAAATAATTAAATGTACACCTTTAAGAATGCAAAGTTTCCGACTGCAATTTGAAAAAAAAAATACGAAGCTTTGGGAATGTTTCATTGATTATTTTTACATGACACGACAAAAAAATAAGTTGACTATAACGTTTATAATCCATTAATTTGCCTAATAAAAATTTTATGTGTGTTTTATGTTTTTTCGTTTATAAGTAATTTTGTTAGAAAAACCGTAAGGTGGGCTATTTTTAAAACTTTTTTATGTTCGCATCCAAAATGTTTACATTTAAAAAATTATATGTTTTTTTTCAAATTACAAAATTTGAAAGCATATTTTTTCTATCACCTTTCAAAAATAGTTTTTAGTTTTCGGATGCGTTCCGAAATATTCTCCATTTATTTGAGTTTTATTGCTAAGCCGAAATATTTTGACCTTTCCACATCCCAAGTTCGAATTCAGTGGCGTACGTATCACAGCGTCCTTGTCTCTTTACAGAGTTTCTGAGTTAGCTTCAACATAGATCATATCTCCCACTTCCACCTTTTCTTTATGAAGATATTCATAATTTGTGGGGTCAAGATAATAATCATGACTGCTTGGTATTGCAAAGCGGAAATATCTTACGACAAATAGGCCCGAGGCCTAAGGGGTTAGCAGGGACACGGATATTTATAACACTTAACCACTCGGACCCGTACGCTTGTTTTCACGATAATATAACATTACCAGACATGTACGACTTATGAGGCATACCTGATTTATTAACTTTTGAGGGCTGTCCATGAGGATATTCGGTAATTTAAAGGTGTATGAATATCATTAATGTGAAAGTACCGGTAGTTTTGAATTAAATATTAGTGCATTATAGCAGATATCAATTACATGTTATCTCAATGTGTATTAAATCTATCTAATAAATTTGAACATTAAACTTGTACAATTCATCACCAAATTCTGTGAAACAACTGACCCAAAGTTTCTAGTCAATATTAGTCATTATGTATTATTTTTAACAGCTGTTAATGTCTGAAAATTGCGCCATGGATTATCGCGTACATGTTGCATTCGGTCCTCCCACTGAGAGCTCCGCTGTGTCATTTATGAGAAAGACATAATTTACATCAGAGTTAGTTACCAGCGGCAAGCCTTGTTATACCTATGTACCTTTCCGTTGCTGCTGGCCGTGTAGTTGATACACGTGAAAACTCATGTTTACGCTAGGGAACAACTAAACGTTGTGCCAATTGAAAAAAATCGGTTTCACGGAAAATAGAACAGAGATCCAGTTTGACTTGAGCTTTGGCATTTTAAAATTTGACATAATTTATGCTTCGCGCAACTAGGCATATTTACGTAGGAAAACTTGTTTTGTTCTCTTATTATACATATATTAATTTAACTTTTTTCTCGTTGGACTTATTATTACAGTCCTCTAGACTGAAGACTGATGTTGTAGTCTCAACTGCATATTGATAAGCTAATGAAAGAAAATATATTAGTCTGTTTATTCCTTTATTCCATGTACTGATCATCGGACACATTAGGTATTCTTATTGGCCGTTGTTTGGACTGCCAGACAATACCTTTAAATTTTAAAGTGAGGTGCAGTATACACGTCTACAGTCGACATCAAATAATTTGTTTTCTTACTATGCCGTAGATAGATAATTGTTACTTAATTTGGTAAATTCTTTGTGATGGAACATCTCGAAGTTAACTTTTTTTTAAAGGAGTGGAAACTAAAATTCTGGATGCGGCTTTTGCCAGAACCTCGTTGATTTCCAATATAATAAGTATCTGACAGCCATTTCTGAAGGGTCATCAAAGGGATATTGGACCGTTGATTCAAAATGCGTAGATTTTCTTGACAGAAACTTGTATAGTTTTGGAAAATGCAGGGTAAATTTTCAAATAATTGTGGGGTTTCCGTGAGAGCACTAGAAAGTCCGTGACACCTTCTGACCTGCATAATATTCAGGTTTTATCCATTCAAAATCCGAAGATTTTCTTGACACGAACGTTTATAATTTTGGAAAATGCAGGTCTCATTTTCAAATAAGTGTGGAGTTTCCGTGAAAGCACTAGAAAGTCCTTGAAACCTCCCGTCCTGACCTACATAATATTTAGGTTTTATGGGTATATGACGTTTGATTTTCATTACTTTTTTGTACTAATTGATAAATTGCTTTCGGGCAGTGCCTTTTTAGTGACTAGGAAGTAATTTAATTATGAATTT
The DNA here is from genome assembly GCA_917563855.2 of Limnephilus lunatus. Lineage (NCBI taxonomy): Eukaryota > Metazoa > Arthropoda > Insecta > Trichoptera > Limnephilidae > Limnephilus > Limnephilus lunatus. Next base: position 78,407,755 of record OU830597.1, on the reverse strand, counting down.
CACAAACATTGTCTCTGTTTATAATAATTTCTTGAAGCAGTGCTTATTTTTACTAGATGCTTTGTTACTCTGTACGATCATCCGCGAAGAACCATTCCATCGATTTTTTGTATAATTGCTTTAGTAATTACTTTGTAATTAAATAATTTAGTCCGTTATTTGGAGGCATTATTGGATATCATCATTATCTAATTGTTTTCAATGGTTAAGTGAATTAGCGTTCGGGGTCAATTTATTTATACGTTTTCCACCTTTTTTTAGAAATTACACGGAGGCATTCCATAAAATTCCACATTTTCTCAAATATTTCTTGGAATATTAAAAGGAGGTTGGTTGCTTATTCACCAAATGTTAATTGGTTACTAGATAATAATAAACGTCGCGTGGCATTTAGCAGATTAAAATCACGAACTTTGTAGTCACTCTAATAAGTCCTACGTTTTTATTATAATGAGTTGTATTTCACGTGAAATTTAATTTTGTTTTGTCTTTTAATTTTCTGGAAGATTTGCGTGGAGGACGTTCATTATCTAGTTAAAATCTTGAATTATGTAGCAAATAATAAATATGCAATCAGTTTGTGTTATCGCATGCCTGTCGGAGATAGTAATACATAATAATACATTAAAGTATTAAACAGGTGATATCCTTCAGTTCGGTATTCTGGGAATGTGAAATGGTAGAGGCCAAGAACTATTTAAGTAAGACAACATTTTTATTTATTTATCTTCTACTCTTACAATTTTCCGCGATATTTCAGTCGGACAGTCACAGTCTTTTTATAATTTCTATGTTTTCATTCGTACACTCGTAAAACACAAACAAGTTCAATATGAAATCATATATCCAGGTTCACAAGACCAGCAGACGCGGATAAGTACGATACGGACATGTTGATTGTATCGATTGGCGCAATCCCAAACGGATAATTGGCCATGAAGATAGTCTTAACTATTTGTTTGCCGAGCTGGAGCGGCATAGGGACGGCGGATTACTTGTCGATAGAGGAACATGTGTCCACCGAGAGCAGAGAGCAGAGCAGCGACAGACGTGACCAGGAGATGCTTCCTTGCCGGTGATCGATGATCCGTGGAAGCGCTGGATGATTTGATCGATCGCGATCACGATGGAGGGCTGCGGGTGCAAGGGGAGGGCGGCGAGGGGAGGGCGCTGCGGACGGGCAAGCTGCCAGCTGCCAGCTGCGCTCTCCTCTCGTCTGGTATAAATAAACAGCGGGCGGGGCGGGGATAGGCGGGGAGCGTCACTGGCGAGCGGCCGCGGCGGTAGGGCGGCGGACCCGCGCGGAATCCGCCCGGCCTGGAAGCGACTATTTTCGACGACTCCGTGTCCCCGCGCATCGCTTTACAAGCTGTGCTATGCTCATCTCCACCACTCGCTGACATGAAAGGGAACCGCGAGTACCTTGACATTTCAATATTCGGCACCTTCTACAATCATGACGACTTTGCTAATCGTGACTATCTAACACGAATTAACAATGATCAGTGAGCAGTGAGCTCCAGGGCGTGACACCACTGTATTGAAGTGTTAAACACGGTTACCAATTATTTATTCGTATTTTCATTTAACATATTTTTTATAATAAATCCGAGTTGTTTCGCAGAAATTCTCGTGTGACAAAGTCATGAAAAGGCCATTCAGCGCCATTTTGTTTTTTTGGCAGTTGAAAGGTTACCGGTAAATGAGGATTCTAAGGCCGTTTCAGCTTTTAAACTGATTTTGATCAGCAGAAGACAACTATCACATTGTTAAGGCCCGGCATTCCGAATTTCTTCGATTTGTAACATATTTTCCTTGAAAACATTGTTTTTTAAAACAAAAAATATCTTCGTTTTGAAGACGATATCTACATTTGCAGAGCCGAAACAGTAAAATATGAAATTCCCTCGATAGAAAAAAATCCCTAAGTGTGCCCCGAAAATTGATAAAAACACACTTTTTTCTGTTATTTAACATGTCATCAGGCGCGGCCGGTGCCTCAAATTTTTGGTGGTTCACCGATTTCATAAAAAACGTAATGTATGCATAGAGATATACTAAATGTATGTAATTTATATAAATGCACGTATCTTACTTATTTATAGAGAAGATCAATTCTTCGATCCCTTTGCCGAGTTCATGCGGTTCTTTTTGATAAAGTCCACATTTATTATTGCATCACTCATTTTCAAAAGGGTAAAGAAATTCAATTGTACCTAAAAAATATTGATACCAGAATAATTCAACAATAATTATAATAATATGTAATGATAATAAAGGGATATTTTATAGAGCGATGTTTTTGTGTGAAATCATCTCATGGGCACTACAATTTTACTATTTGCAAACAGATACAGATATACTCACCTGATAAACTCGTTATCCGATAAACACATTTATATTAAAGTTTGAGCTTGGAAGATACGACTTTGCAAGCGGTGACACTGCATAAAACTTCAGAAATCATAAATAGTTTGCTATTTTACACTATGGTTCATTCTTTCGATATTACATCTATTTGTATTAGAGGATTAGTGGCAAAGAAGAGAAGGTATTTATTTTAAAAGACTCAACTTTCGGATATGAATTAAAATCACAATAATGTTTTAATTTGCAGCGTAGGATGCAAACATTGCAAATAGTGGCGGATGTTTACTGACCCACTAAGCGTCGGTGTGAAGTTGGCAATAATTAAAAAAACGCACACAAATAAAAGGTTACTTTCTGCAAAAAAAAGCAAATAAAAAAGTCAATGCCAAGTATGTAAATCCGCAGGAGTTTATCACAAGATAATATCCCACGCATAGCTGACCCGTGACCCGTTGACCCGAGGTTGCATTTTACAAGAGAAATGTTATGATTTTACTTCATACTGTCCAAACCCTACATCGCTCGAGCCCTTCGTTCGGAATTCTTCGATTCTTCGTTCGGATATCTCCGCTGACCGTGCGGCGTACGGTCAGTGGTATTTTTCTTGATACGTTTTGTCAAAACCACGGTCCAGAGATGTTTCGTATGGGCGGCATATAAAATATTATTAGCCAAACAAGGCGCATAGCTAAAGCGCGCGGTTTGGTATGTACCTCGGTTTCTCGTTCCTATCCAGTGTAAACGGCGCGCGAGTGCAATGTTTTTGCTGTATTTATCTACAATATTTCATCGTTAGTCACGTTTTAGTAACATTTAGTATGTTATTAATTGCAATTTTTAAGATTTTTTAAAAATTTTGCTTAATTTTATAATTAAAAACATCAAGTAAGATTACGATGAGCTGTAAATTGTTGTTCAATTTTGTTAGCGGTTCATTGCACGAGTGCACTAAGGCACCAGCCGCGCCTGCATGTCATAGGTATGAAAAATGGTTCCATAACAACTCAGAATCAACTCAACTCCTCTTTGAAGAGTCATTAAACGCTAAGAAAAAAAAATTGTAAAATAGCTTATAAACCTAACCTAACGTAACCTATTTAACCAATCTTTTTAATATTTTTTTCATCACTTTCAATGACTAGGAGGTGTTGAGTTGAATTCATTCTGAGTTGTCCGGTCACCGAAAAAAATCACTGTGTATCTATAAATTTAGACAATTGCCGAGAGATTTTTGCTCTATTTTAAATGAGTAGTGTTTATAATCGTTTATTTAATATTAGCGCTCTCCCTCTAACATTCTTATTCACATATCTCCTTTTCAGACCATCTTCGTCTCCTTTTTGAACACTTACTACACTTACTACTTATTACAATTTGATGGAAAGCTGAAACGCACCCAGAATTGGCGTTTTTTCAAACGGTACTTCGAAAGTCAAAATGACGCTGAATCGCCATTTGATGACAATGTTACATTTGAATTTCTGCCAAACTGGGCCTTAGATAATGTCATATCATAAAATCGCGTTATTCTATGATAAAACATTAGAGCCCAAATGTTTGATTTGGTATTCCTCGCTTTCATTTTCCGCCGAGGCCGTTACAACACTTTCCATGGCTTCCTGTCATCATTTCTTTATTTCAATCTCAGTGACTTTTCCTGTCCTCGGAAACGTGCTGTGGATTATTTATAACATACGTAAGTTGTAGGTACAGCGGCTTGATTGCATCCTCCATAATAAATAAGCACGGCCAGGAATGTCCCGGGCGGTTATTGGCCCATTAGTTGACCATATCAGGCAAATCTATGCATTGTTTATCAACATACACTATTTTAAATCACGTAATAGCATATTTAGCGGTTCGGTTTCATATTTTATGTCCTTCTATTACGTAGACTAGATAAATTATAACATAACGCTTTTGTGTTTCCCCCTTTTTAGTTTGATTTGAATTTGTGATTAAGAGGAAACCCGGTCGCCGAGAATTTCGATCAATAGGTATTTTTTTTCAAACTTAATGAGTAAAACCTCAAATTGTAATATTTAATTGATGAAGACAATATTAGCGAAACATAAAAACAGAAAAATCAGAAAAAGATACGGTCACATGTGGACTCGAACCCAGGACCTATGACTTGCCGGGTCAGTTCTTTACCAACTGAGCTAATGTGTCCCTGTCCGATTCGGTCATATTTAACTATGTATCATTCTTCGACCAAGAACTGCCAACATTATCTTCATTTTCTTAACGCATACAGAAAGATAACCGCCAATAAAAATAGTCCTGAGTTCGAGTCACATCTAGACCGTATATTTTTCTGTTTCAGATTTTCGATTGAGTTTCGCTTATATTGTCTTCGTTAATTAAATAGCTGTTTTATCAAACTGTTGCAGTCACTGTCGCTCTCACTCGCCCGAGCGAAAGGGACAATTGCACCTCCGGCTAATAATACCGAGCGAAAGGAACAACTGCACCTCCGGCTAATAATACCTAAATAAAATCATTAAAATCGAGGTTTTGTATTCCCCATTTTACACCTCCAAAACTGGACCGATTTTTAATATTTTTTTTACAAAATGTGTTAGAAGAAAATATTCGAAGTCTGTACGTTTTGATTTTTTATTAAATTTATTGTCTAGTTTATATACTGAACGTTTGTTGATGGCGTTAAAACCAGACAATTTTAACGATTTTTTGAGGGTTGTAACTCCTACAAAAAGTAACTTATCAAAAAAGCAAAACGTACCGATAAGCTAGTGGTTGATATCTATATAGTATATTTAAAAAAAAATTGCAGTACTGTGAAAAAAGGTAATTGGGGAATACGTTTGTATGGACAAAATGCCGCCAGGTCTCCTCTTAATGTTCGCTTTTATCGTAGAAACATAATTTCCAAACATAAAATTGCCTGTTCGGTTGAATTTTGATGAGCTCCCAATTAATATTTAACATTTTCCTATTTTTGTTCACATACTCTGAACTATAATAGATACGCCACTGTTTATCAAATGTGTAGATAGATATGTGGAGATAGACACGATAGCAATTTAATATCGATTATGGTACAAAAAGCGAAGCCGGGGGCAAAAGCTATTATATAATAATATTTACTAACTGAACTCCCCGGCTTTGCTCGGGTTTCACACAGAGTTTTTTTGAAATCATACTTTGACAGTGACTTTCCTCTTGTTTCGGAGGTTAAGTGTAATATCAAAATTCTCGGTCAGTCTTGATCTTAAAAATAACAAAGTTTGACGGCGCGGCGCCTGAAGAGCTCCAGGTCGCCGCGTTGGTGTCAGCACGGTCGATCGATAAAGGGTTTGTCGATAATATCGATAACTTTTCATCGTTCCCGAGAACGTCTGCAGATCGCTAACGTACAAGCAACAGTACACATCGAATAAATTAAGAATTCTTAGTCGTTGTGTACTGCTGTTTGTTCGTTGGCGATCTGCAGTCACGATCGCGAACGATTACAAGTAATCGACATTATTGATAAAATCTTTATCGATCGACCGTGCTAGATACCCTGCAGCTGCGCGCGGTCCTAAGTGTTCGTGTAATTGTCGCTTTTTTCTTTAAGGACTCTCAAAAATACAGATAGTGATGGGACACATGTAATCGAGACCTTTAGAAATAATCCTTCCTGTACGGGCGGCGTCGATTAGGATGCAAAAAAAATCTCGGCAATTTTTATTTTCAAGAAATTGTCGCAACCTTTTATTTTTTAAATCCTACTGTGGATCCCCGGATTGTATACAGTCGATTATTTAAATGATTATATTATTCCGGCTACTCATTATACCTACCAATTGAAATTGACTGCCTACTACAATACAACGAAAAGATAGGTTTTGGAAATACGCTAACCGGCACGAAATGCATGTTTATAAATCATAATAATAATAATATTTGGACGATTTATATAGCGCCGTTTTTGTGAAAAATCACCTCAAGGGCGCTGTACAAACTTACCATACATGCCTAAAATCTAGAAAGACTACAAACTAGACAAACAATTAAAAACAACTTTTGGCTAAAAATTGCATACACCGGTTAATTGATCACCGATACGAAAATATATGTACAATATTTTGACCAATGAACGCGATGCTGCCTAAAAATGAATTAATACAGGACCATACTTACCTGGGAGGTCGCTTGAAATTAACACTGTTTATTGTCTATTTAAAGAAATTTAGTTTAGTTTATTGTCTATTTAAAGAAATCATCTTTATTATCTTCTTCTAATATACATAAAGAAGGAGATAGCGCAACACGGCATAACATCCCAAAAACTAACAATGAAAATATAATAAAGATGATTATTGCCTGTTTCTGGCGGTCGGGGGCGTGTATTTGATTTGTGATACAAATCTACAGTTTCATTCGGAGGCTGATGAAATTTTGTGCACTTGACCTCCGAAAGAAAAGGAAGTTCACTGTCTACATACGATTTTCTAAAATCATACCCATCGCCTTTTCCCACCCCTTGAAAAAGAATTTTATACAAATCTGTTAATTTTTGAACATTTGATGTTTTTCGTACTTGACTTTCAAAATTAGAGGAAAATTACGGTCTGCATCTGCTTTCGAAAAATTCTAGCCCGGGCAATGACGAAGACCTCAACTATCTATCTATTTATTTATTTACGCCCTTTTTCGGGGCTTTTACATAAGAAATTAACAAATTAAATAAAATATAAATACTTTATATTTCTTTTGCAAAGAAATGTTAACACTTAATATTTGCACTTTATATTTCTTTATAAAAGTAATATTAAGTATTTATTGTACATAACTGAACTGCCTCAGTAACAGTATTTTGTATTTGTTTAAAGATCTATATATATAATGAAATGTGTCCTGGTGTGGCTTTGTTGTTTATACAAATCTATAGTTTTATTCCAAGACTGATGAAATTTTGTATTATTGATCATCAAAACCAGTGAATAGTCACTGTCTATATAATATTTTTTAAAAACCACCCCTTTCCCCTTTTTCCACCTCGAAGTAGAAATTTGATACGTGTGATGAAATTTTGCACATTCGACGTTCAAAATAAGAGGATCGTTTCCGTCTCCATCTGAATTCAAAAACTCTTCGTAAAGCGCGGGCAACGCCGGGGACATAAAATATTCCTCGACCGGGGCCACACACGCGTCTTCTGGGGGTAAAACCCATAATCAAAGGTAAAACCCATAATCTTAGCTCAAAGGCCAAAGTTCAACTTAATAGAGCTCAAAGCACAAAGTTCAAAGCACAAACTCAAAGCTCAAATATAAAAACTCAAAAACAAAGGTCAACCATTGTCGTGATTCAGCTATGAGTGACGGGTGATGACGACGATAGATGATGCGGCGATCTCCCTAAGGGACGATCCATTAATTTTAATTTAATTTATTTTAATATTTTACATAATCACTTCCTACTATTTTTTTATTTTCATTTTTATTATTTTTGTTGAAATATAAATGTACATAATTTTTCTCATATAGATAATATGGCAGATTAGGATTGTAACTTTCGTTTAGATGGGATGCTTGTACCATAATCCTACTAATATTATAAAGGCGAAAGTTTGTATGGATGTATGGATGTTTGTTACTCTTTGACGCAATAAATACTGAATGGATTTTAATGAAACTTTACAGTAATATAGCTAATCCATCAGAATAGGCTATAGGCTATAACTTAGAGCTCTGGCATTATGAAATTTGTATAAAATTATACGTTTATTGTCCAGGTTGTTGGGGGAGGGTTAGTGGGGGCGTGGATGAGGAATTAGGGGGGGGGGGGGGGTGCGAAGCCGGGGGCAAAAGCTAGTATTACAATAAATACGGATAGTGAACCCTGGAGTATAACGTGCGTGGTCCAAAACCGTTTTAATTTTCCTGCCATTATCATTCATGGGTCATGGGGTGAGATTTGTCCAGGGCTTGGCGGCGGATGCGTCTGCCCACCTGCTGCGTGGCGGGCCGGATCGAGAGAGACTGGGTGAGGGAGGCCTTTTGACCTTTCCAGCCGAACTATCTCGACCCGGATGGATTCGTATGTCCGTCACTCCTGGACACACTAACCCCCAGATTCCTACCCACCCCTCATACCTCTTCCTTCCCCGAACTTCCTATCATTTCCTTCCTTAAAAAGACCCTCGATAGGCCCTAAGGGAAAATATTTTCCTCAGGGCCTCCTGTGTGGAGTTAATGGAAAAAAAATACGCTTGCTAAATTCGCTAGTTCAATTACTATTGTGTTGTACTGTATTTTCACGACTATAACACTTGATGACATCTGGTGGTTACACGCGGAAATAGGTAGTGATAGTATCCTGTATCCATCGCTAACAGATAGTGCTAGTAGTACTTTTTCGTGAATAATCTCATTGGTTAGATATTATTCTTACTATCATTCTGTGTTTTTATCCAACTTATCTCGACAACAGTAAGCCATTAGATGTCGCGGGCCTGATTGATGACACTTGTCATTAGCTGTCGCGGGCCGGATTGATGACACTGGTGGGCCGGACTTGTCCCGCGGGCCGTAGTTTGGAAACCCCTGAACTAGACAATGATATCAATCAATAGTTGTTTTCATTAGCATGTAGATTTATTAGTAATAATATTAATTTGTATATGTTTGCATTGTAATTGAACATAAACATTCTGTTGACATTTTCTGTATTTGTTTTTTGGGGTGTTATGCCGTGTTGCGCTACCTCCTTCTGTAGCCAACGTTTCGGACAGCGTTACTACGTTACAGTGTACATCGTTATAGTGTCCAACGTTACAGTGGCCATCATCTGATGATGGACACCAACGTTGGATAAAGAAGGAGGTAGCGCAACACGGCATAACACCCCAAAAACAAATAACGAAATACTTTTAGTCGTGCAAATCTAAAAACGTATCATCCTGCTAACAAACGGTTTAATTGTTGTTTAACTAGATAGTTACTTTGAAGCACTATAAATAAAGATTAGAATATTAATTAATATTTATAAAGAGTGATAGAAAAAGTTGAGGACGCCCGAGGAAAACATGCCCGATCAAGTGAATCAAATAATTATGTGTAGTAAAATGAATCGTATGTGATGAATGAAGGAAGAAGGGATGTAAACAGAATGTATGACGTGGAAGTGAATGGTAGAAGAAGTCGGGGTCGCCAAAGAAAGACATAAAACAAATATTTATCTGTGGTGAAGTGAGGTGTTTGAATAAGACTGATGTAATGGAAGCGGATAAGATTAGGAAAGGGATGTTTCGATTGTTTGAAATTAGAGATCGGATGAACGAAGAGTGAGGTGTTATCAGATTATGTGACGTGGAAATGAATGGTAGGAGAAGTTGAGACGCCCGAAGAAACAATGGCACGGTGAAGAAGTGTCGAATACATAAAAAATAAACTTTTTCAGTTATTGGAAATATTATCATTTTCACTTTAAAACTACACCTTGACCTTCACAACTGGAGGAAGGTCACTATCTACATGAGATTTTTAAATAGTTCCGGATTATTTAAAGGAGAAAAAAACAAGTGCCGGTAGCTCGTTCCACATGCGAGCTGACTTCCTGTATCGCCGGTGAATTCCTAACTTTATTTGTTAATTTTTATGTCTCCATAAAACGGTGAATTGCGGATAAGTACATTTAAGAATTAAAAGGACATGGGGTCAGTTTTACTATCTTGTGACATACGTCAAAAGGCAGTTGCTAAACTTTCCGTGAGTGACGTTGTAGGTAAATGTCGATGGTCAATGCGTTTGAGTCGCTCTGTTGATTTGCGCGTTTTTATAGGCAGAAGTCCTCGCTTTCAGAGCATAAAAATGCATGGGGTCTCCCAGGAGTGCACTTGTTATGCACGTGTAAGTTAACCTCTTTCAACACAATATTTGGATTAAGTAAATGTAATTCCAGAGATATTTACAGATGTGTTACTCATTCACCCTGGGAAAGGTCTAGCTCATAGATTTTCAACCTTTTGTTGCCCATAGCCCACTTTGAGAAAATTTCTAGCGCCCCCTAACTCGTGAATCCGAAACAGCAATTGGCCACTGAAGGGGGCTTAATGGAATACCACGATGGGGTTACATTTGCCACAACGGAGGGGGCGTAATGGGATAGGGATTTTTTTTTGTGGATGGAGGATGATTTTTAATGGGATGGAGCAAGATAAGATGGGGTGGGATGGGTTCCTCTGGGTCTCCTACCCCCCCCCCCCCCTGAAAGTTTGAAACGCCCCCCAATTTTCTCTTTGTCTTCTACCGCCCCCCTGAAGGGCTGAGCCGCCCCCATGAGGGCGTTATCGCCCACGTTGAGAACCTATGGTCTAGCTGAACAACTCGGTGAGACGTATTGCCGAGATTTTGAAGCAGACATTAAACATGCGACTTGTTCGACAGTATTGATACAAGTGATTAATGGCCGATACACGTTTCAGATAATTTAGAATCCAAAATTAAATTTTAATTTGTGTATAGATTATTGAGCGTGTCACTTGCTGCCTCTGCGGTAAGTGACGAGTCTCCTTTTGGATGAAAGCCATTCACGTTGCGCGAGAAAGGAACCAGACATGTTTTGCATTTCTGCCTACCTATTGATAGCCCACGATTTATGTTTAATTAATCGTACAATGAACGTGCTCCGCGGGTAATGCATTGCAAGCTTCACTAATCACTTTTAAACCAAATAGAAAGTGAAATAAAAAATATATTTAACTTTCAGTCTGGAGTCTGGATGATTGTAGGTGCGTTAATAGTATTTTTTTTATTAATAGTTGTTAATTTAAAAACATTTGTACACGGTTGACATTAGTCACATGAGAACGGGTCGTTGTTACGACTCGTTCTTGAGTTCAACAGCTCGGATGTGGAACGATTTACCAGCCTCTGTGTTTCCTCCCTCCTACAACATGGGTCTCTTCAAGACCCATGTTCACTCCTTCCTTTCCTCAAAAAGACCCTCCACACAGCATCCTCAAAGATGACATAGGCCCTGAGGGAAATTATTTTCCTCAGGGCCTCCTGTGTGGAGTTAATGTAAAAAAAAAATAAAAAAAATTTAAAATATTTATTTGATTTCGTTTGTCACGTTTTTAGGGTTCTGCCTTGATTGACTGTTTTATTTTTCTTTAGGCATTTTGGTGGTACAGACAGATTTAATTTGCACCTGTGCTATTTCTGTAACGGCCAAAGACGCCACAGAAGTTGGATGTGCTAATAAATTTGATTATGCAATACCTAAACATGATTATGGTTCTTTTTAATGTGGGCATCGATTTTCGATTATTATTACGTGTATCTTTTGTTACTCACGTAGGTAGGTACCTACCTGAAATTAATTTGACCTATTGTTTAATTTTTTTAACATTATCAGGTGGCCCTTAGGAATATAATCTTCCCCAGGGCCTAGGATATCTGTGGGGGTGCTATGTGGAGGGTCTTTTTAAGGAAAAAAGGAGAGGAAGTTCTGGGAAGGAAAAAGATACGTGGGGTGGATAGGAAATAGGAATCTGCGATCAGTGTGCCCAGAAGTGACGGATAAATGAATTCATCTCTCCAACTGTGGTGCAAGGCGATGGGTCGAGAGTCCGGCTGGAGAGGTTAAAAGGCCTCCCTAACCAGTCTCTCGATCCGACCTGCCACGCAGGAGGTGGGCAGATGTATCAAATCTCACCCCCATGAACCCAGACACCCCTGCTCAGGTGCTCAGTCACCAAACGTAGCGAACCACTTATGGTTGCGAATATTGGCCTAAAAAAACTCCTGGCATCTTTCTATGCCAACCTCTAACAATGTCGGCGAGACTTTATAAAGCTGGAAACACCCCGGTACATTTAAAGTCCTGTCTAAATGTGGCGTGTATTTCGCGGATTTCCATATCTAAGGTATTTAAGCGCGATTACGAACATTTTCCTTTTAAAAGCACTAATAATGTATACTGTTTTATTTTCAAGATGACAATAAAGAAATCAGTGTGTAACAGTGTGTTTACAAAATAAATGGTTTTAAAAAAGCTTTAGCCCATTATACATTATACCTACATTTTTTTGTTAACTTCTACTTCGGTAAATGTAAACAAATTGTTTTGACAATGGTACCCAATGACATTACAAACGTAGTGTCATTGTTGGTAGATGGTACATGTATATTTTATGAAAGATATTTTTTTAAATTTTGAATGCAGATTATAGCAGACTCTACGCACGCTGGGGATAGATTGTATGACAAATAATTCAGGTACGCCTCATACGTATGTCTATTACAGTTAAATTGTCATGTAAAGAAGCTTATGGGTCCGAGTGGTTAAAAACGTGCATGATGTGAGTATGTTTGATAGATTTTTTTGGAGCCGGACCTATTGCATTAAAACAATATGATTTCCTTGTGCTTAGGAAAATTGAAATTGATGTGCGTAATAAGAAAATTATTCATATTAGTAAAATAATCTTTTGAAACCCAGGCGAACAAACATTGCCTCCCCCACCTGAATGCATAAAAATACAGGGTGTAACAGCACTGGTCTGGAGCCCCAAAATACCTGAAAAAACCATCGACTCTTTCCAGAAACGGGCGGTCCGTTTGATAGATTCTCCTAACTTAACAAACAGATTGTAATCTTTAGAGCACAAGCATCGGGTGGTCCCATGTTATCCTTGTTCTACCGGTATTTCAACGGAAGATGCTCCGAGGAACTAGCGTCATTGATCCTTGAGACACAGTACATAAATAATAAGGGTATAGCGCTAGAAAACGGGTGGGATTCCTCTCCAATCGATTGGCAGTCCCAGCAAGAATAAGCATGACGTTCGATCTAGCTGTAAACCACACTCAGCTTCCGCGCCCCTTAGCCGGTTCCTCGGTGGTGCCTTAAAGAAAATTGAATAGGAGATTGGGGGGAATGCCCAACGACCCTAAGGAATTCTGCGTCGAGAAGCCGGAGGCAGAGCGAAGGAGAGCCGAGGTCGCCCGACCAAACCTCAAGCCTTCACATGTTGCTGGGGGTGGCACAAATGATTTCTCTTTTTCTCTTCAAGACCAATGTTCATTCCTTTCTCTCCTCAAAAAGACCCCCCACACAGCTGACATAGGCCCTGAGGAAAGTTATTTTCCTCTGGGCCTTCTGTGTGGATTTAATATAAAAAAATGTACCCGAAGGATTTTAACCAGCTATTCCTTAGCATATTTGAAGTACTAAAGAATAGGTCGTTTTGATGTCCCGTGATATATTTTTTCTATTAAAAAAAAAACTTCAACCACACGTCGCCACTGATCACACACGTACACGTCGCGACGGGATCACGTGAGGCTATCAGCACGCAGTTGCGACGTGTGATACAAAAATATTTTTATTGTTTTTAATTGAAAAAAAATCATCGGCCACCACAATGACATCCTCATTTTTTACTTCAAACATGCCCAGGAATCGCTGGCCAAAATCCTTCGGGTAGGTAAGTGCTTAACACCCCGTATATGTAAATAATATTAAAATTTATTCACTTTTTGCTAGTCACCAACAGCAATAAAAGCAGGATTTTCGCAAATTATGAAAACAAATTGTGGTACTCCTTTATGGTCTTGTCCTTGATTGGGATACCTACCTTTATTTTTAAACATAGAAAAAATGTGTTATAACGTTACATTACTTCAACACCTGTTTAAATTCATCATGAAATTTATTTAAAAAGTTATTCAATGGATTCGCCAATACTAATACTACGAGAACTTGTAATTTCTCTGGATAATTAATTATCTGACGCCGCACAGTTTATAGTAGTTGAAAACTTATTGCGCATTTTAGGTATCTGCTCTTAGAACAGACATTGTTAGCATTACTAGTTGGTAGAGAAAACATGTTTCCCTGCCTGGGGCGACTATAAGAACACTATGATTGGCGCGTTGTATAGAATGATATGGATAACAGCACAATTCATGACTTGGATAGTTATCTAGATCAAAAATTAATCGCGAGCAACTTGAAATCAATTTTGAAAATTGTAACACTTTTGCTTTTTAAGTGAGTATATGAGTATCTTCATAATTTTTCTTTATTTTTCATAAACGTGCAGAAATACATTTTATTTCGTAAAACTTAAAGAAGCCAACCACAAATGGTAAATAATGGACCGATAAGCATATGCGTAATAAAATTTGAAATTTTGAGAACAATGCACGCTATGGCGTGAGATGTTGCCAAAATGTCAATAGTACTGCGATCAATCGAAATGTGACTCCCAATCGACTGGTCGATCTGTTCCCCATCCCTAGTATAGATAATCTTTTAGTACACGCCAATCTTTAATACCGGCCTGAACTTGTTACGATCCATTCTCGCGCAGTTACTGACTTTAGAATGAACGTAAGCGAAAGAGAAAAATGCGTAAAAATATACGTGCGACAGAGAAAGGCGTGGCGGGGAGGCATGTCACTTTTCTGACCTTAAACTCGCCTATTAGTATCCTCGCATATAGCGCCATGCTGATAGAAGTAAGGAACATGCTGAGTTCGACAGTAAAACCAAGCCGAGCTTAAAATCAACTGATATATCGGGCCTAAGTTGCATCACTACACATCGCCACTTTAAAAGAAATTTAATAAATTGTACTAAATGCTGTAACAGACATGCAAATATTGGTAAGGAGTTTCACAACTTTTAAGGCTAAACAAATATTAAAATGTTTTTCCTTATAATATGTATTATTTTTCTCTGAATTTTCAATTGTTCTGAACGTATCCGAAAATCATGACATCGTGGTAGGATCATCACGACCAGTCACCTCACACTCTTGTTCTCCAGCCAAAACTTTGATTTCCTGGAAAAAATGTTAAGTCTACAATATTTTGAAAATTAGCTTCTGGTACTACATTTTTACACCGGGTTAATACGGCGTAGATACACAGACCCTTTTATATTAAAAATAATATTAACCTTAATTACATTTGAAGAGGCTTGGGGCGTGACGTTGTTTTAATATTCATGATTTTGAGTAAAAGTTTGTTTTATTTATGAAAATGCTAATCCCCTTTCTCAAAAAGATTTCTTCTTTTAGATTTTTTTATTAAAATCGATGGAGTTTATTAACAAAATATCGCTTTTTATTCTGGAAAATATTATGAAAAAGAGTCACCCACGCGTCTGTTGTTTGTTTGTTTTCATTCTTCTTACCCTTGGAGGAATAATATTTTTCATCCCAGGTAAGTAGTACCGTAGATATTTATTATCAACTGTGTAGAAGTATTGTCCGTATGAAATATATGCCACTCAATTTTCTCAAAATTACCTATAACTACTGTGCATGTTAAAAAATCTAAGGATTAAAAAAAACGTTAGTTCCTCCTTTGGTCGATTGCAGAGATAAGTATGTCAGGCAGTACCTATTTATTATTCCTAACCACACAAATTCCAAGATATTACGTTTCGGTTAGTGATGGGCATAATCGAACCATACAATCAAAGTACATAATCGATCCTGAAATATTGCAAAAAAATGATTAACCGGTGTTCCCAATACATTACTTGGAGACCGGACACGGTATGTCGTATCGAAGCAATTTATTCGATTGTAGGTTTTCGTCGAATTACGTTTCGTTTATTAAAATAATCACTTGTTTCGAATTGGATATCTCGATTATGCCCACTACTAGCTTTTGTAGGTGTAACACGAGTTTGTCTGACTCAAACATTTGTATTCCTAAGGTTGCGTATACATTTGCAAACAGAAAGCGAAACGAACCACGAATTATGGGAAAGGTATTAAAGGCATCGCAAACGGCGCCAAACGCTGCTGTTTCGGTTGCTTCGTTCTTTTTCCATAATTCGTACTTGTTCGCAAATGTATACAGAGGGTGGGTTCCTCGCACTCTCTCTATCACTCTCTATTCTATTCTCCTGCGTACCTTCTCGATGAAAGTAATTAGTAAAAAAAACACCGGCAGCAATCTGCAACAATATTGATATATCACACTAACACATTAACATTGTGAATTCCCCGTACCTACTACGTTTATAGTATTTTTTACTGAATTGGAATTCTAGTCAGTTCGACGAGTACGTATATACATATATTTTTATACTGATAATTTGATTGCTTCCATAAGTCTACCAAGACGTCAACTCAATGGATTATAAACATAGAATAAAATATTATTAATAATATTTTTAATATCATTATAGACTCGAAGCTGAACTTCTCGAAAAATGCAGATTGTACAAGCAAAAAATTGCAAACAAAAAATTCTGGCAGAATCAGAAACAAAGTAAATAAAGAAACAAGTCAGATAATATACAATACAATCATATCACCACACTTTAATTTCTATTCAAGTATTCTTTTTCTCTGCAATGAAGAGAACATGAAAAAAATGCAGATACTGCAACTTATTCGCACACACGCATAAGACATGTTACAGGAGCTTAAATTTATGGCGGTGAAGCAAACCAAATATTGGGTCCTTACGTATGAAATTGGCGTTTTGCCGTACTGGCAACTTTGATCTCAAATATCTTCTCTTGGGGTTAGGAATTCCAAATTCAAATTTATACAGCCATGTATTTGTGTTTCGAAAATTATAATTCTTTGTTTTTTCCTTAATTGTTTTTTTTCTTTGCGTCACTTAGTTTACAAAATGGAAAACTTGAAATATCGCGTTATTTACGAGTACGAGTTCCACCGTGGCACCAGTGCTGCATAAACGGCTCGAAGGATTAATGATGTGTATGGCGACGGTGCCGCAAAAGAAAACACAGTGCGTTTTTGGTTCCAACGTTTTTGTTCTGGAAATTTCGACCTGCAGAACAAGCCCCGTGGACGGCCGGAGACCAAAGTTGATAATGAAGAATTGAAGGCTATTGTAGAAGCGGATCCATCGCAAACCACGTCCGAGTTAGCTGCAGGCTACGGTGTTAGTGATAAAACTGTTTTAATCCACTTGAAGCAAATTGGGAAGGTGATAAAGTTTCCCATACAAAACTCCCATAAGCTCTCATACAAAGTTCCTCCCATACAAAACGTCAATTTCATATGTAAGGACCTAATATTTGAATGTACTTATTTTTGTACATAACATTAACGTAGGTATGGTGTTTAAGGAACTGAAAAGAAACATAAATTACAATGACGAGATGCACGGACACGGGACGAGAAATGAAAAGTAAATTAGATTGCCAACAAGGAAGAAAGCACCCTTATGAACAAAGCCGTTCAACTTTATGACAAAATCGCGATTGAAATTACTCAGATTGAAGAAATGTTTAAATTCAAAAAGGATTTAAGAAAGTATGTCCACCTCAAATACTGATTTCCGTCGTTCAGTCCTCTGCTAGCTTATTCCTCCACCATTGCGCAAGAAACATTATCCGCATAATATGATTAGATTAGGAGGAATTCAAATATTGTCAAATTATTTTTAAAAGGAGAATGTTTCTCTTTTTAAAAAGAATATTATTATGAGTGCCTAATAAAAATAATGCGGTCGTTTCCCCAATTGAAAAAGTTGGTGGACACAGAAAAGCTCTCATATACAAAGGCATTGTCGCATGTCGTCTGGGGACGAACAAGATCGAGATGAGATATTTTACGTATCCTCTTTGCTAGAAAACTACTTGTAGTTTGCCTTTGTTTCCGGGCTAGACCGCCGGAAGAGACGTGTGATTGTTTCAACAGCTGTTTCCCACTATAAATACTTTAACTCGGGCACCGCCACTAGTGATGGCCATAATCGAGACACCCATTTCGAAGCTTTTCGATTTATTAAATATTTGATTCATATTCATTCGATACACTTCGATTGTTACGTCGATGATTCAGCGGGGGTGGTTGTGGCCTCGGGGCAACATGAGAACATTGAAGCAGTCTCGTGACCTTTGAATGTGTTAAGATTGAAAAATTGTAAGATTTTCAGCAATTGCCTGCGTCCCACTTTGCTGAAATTTCCTGAAAATCTTTGCAAAAAATTTAGTTTTGAAAAAAAAAATTCTAGCTACAACAATACCAACAATTTCGTATTTTTCAACCTTCGCACTCTCACATGCTCCAAAGTTACCAGACACCGTTTACATTGTAGGCAGTAAAGGTACGGCGCAATGCGTCGAAAGGTAGTGCCGGCTCCGGGCGATGAAAT
Organism: Limnephilus lunatus; assembly: GCA_917563855.2. Classification (NCBI taxonomy): domain Eukaryota; kingdom Metazoa; phylum Arthropoda; class Insecta; order Trichoptera; family Limnephilidae; genus Limnephilus; species Limnephilus lunatus. The sequence continues at coordinate 78,389,270 of OU830597.1, read as the reverse complement.
GAATATGAATAGTTCGTTATTTGATGAAAACTGATATACCCGAAAATGATAAATATAGTGGCTTGAATTAATAAACGCGGCGGCGAGGAAATCAGAAATGAAAAGGCGCTGAATAAATTATGGACTTTTTATTCTTATTTCCGCTGTAAATAGGACGTAGACTGGACAACTCAACAATATGCAACTTCACCCATGAAAAAAATAGGTTTAATAAGTGAGATAGTTTAAATGGGATATTTTTTTCAATACTTTTAATGTCTTTTCAAAAGGGTGTTAAAATGCCACTTTGTTAATTTGTCATGGAACCAAATAGGACGCAACTACACAACCGTGCAGAGTATCAAAATAATAATTATACCCGCAAACGGTTCTTATAATATCTTTTTGTACACTTTCCACAATAATATTAATTTTTACTTTAGTAAATAGCTTTAAAATTTCAGTTCCAATGCAAATTTTATTAAAGTTATTTTTCATTTTGATTGAGTTTTCTTAGAGGGAGGGTGGTATTTGGTGGTCTGCATATTTGTGTGATCTAAAGACGATATTATAATGAACTAGCTGTAGTCCCCGGCGATGCCCGGGCTTTACGCAGAGTTTTCGAAATCAAATGTAGACAGTGGACCTTCAACCTCGCCATAAAACTGTATATTTTCAAACAAATCAAATCCAAACCGCCTGCTTGCCAGCCCGCTCGTTACAGACATTCTCCTTTATATGTGTATATTTCAACCAATTCACACAAAACCTTGACAAATTAAAATACCTAAACCTTCCTCATGTTGGTGAAAACCTAATGAAAATCCGTTCATTATTTTTTGAGTTTTTCACGTACAGATAGACAGACGCGGCGGAGGATTTTAATTTATAATAATGAATTACAATCGAAATTATCGATGGGAAAAAGTTTGATGTCTAAAAAAATCCTTTTTATTTTTTACGTTAATTTCAACTTAAAAGCTGGCTTCGTCGTTTTTTGACGTTGTCCGCGCCTTGAGTCATTATTTCGAAACATTACTTGATTATTGCAATGTGGGAATGCAATTCGTAATTTCAATTAACGTCACTAACTACGAACAGTGAGAACCACCATTCGATTTTTATAGCTCAATGCGTCGCCACAATCTTTACGATGTAATTATGTTTCTACGGTCCTACGTGTTAGATAACGTGTGTCGTTGCATGAGAAGGACTAAGTACAGAAAAATCTACATAAAGAATTGTGGGTAATGAGACGAATGGGTTATTTCCTTTATATTCACGAAAGAAGTTAATATGCGAGTAACAGAATATGGTAAAGATGCAGTTTTCAGACTAATTTTTAACGCACACCTAATTACCAGAAATGACAATTCGTTTCAACTTAATTGCTATGAGAAGCAACTACGCACATCGGGGGACGTGCAATATAATGCACTTATGTTCTATTTTAGTTAAAAAAATAATGATTGGCAATTTCAGTAGAGACGCCATTTTGAATTTTGATACAATTTATCCATGTGACATAGAAATTTGATTCACATTCTGTGAAAAGTGATTGATATTTCAATGGCGGTCCGTTAGTTTTCAGTGAGCTAGAGTGCTAAGATCGGAATATACGACGTTATTGATGTTGTTGTAGCTGAAAATGTTTTTTTTTTTAATTTCAACTTTTAGTGTGAAGGCTGTGGATGCGGCGCATCCCCAAACTAAAAGAATCCGGAAAATCTATATACAAAAATTTGATATTTCGAAAAAAAAATTTATTATCTGCTGCAACAACATCAATAAGGTCGCATTTTTCAATCTTAGTACTCTAGCTCACTTAAAACTAACATAGGTACCTGTTATGTCATTTAAACAGGCTTTGTCTCTTTAAAAAAAATAATTTACATTATGATTTACAAAAATAGCCTAAAAATCTATTAGATTAGGTTATCAGAATTCACGAATTTACACGAAATTCGTTCTTTGCTCGCGAATTTTGGCATTTTCACGCGAAATTTTCATATTTTTTTATAAATATTCTAGTACGAAAGAAACAAATAAATAAATAAAATATTTCCTAGTCTATGGTTTTGAAGGTAACCAGACAGTGAAAAATCAACAGTCTTTTGAAAAGTTCTATAATGTGAAAAACTATGTTAAATAGTTATCTTAAATTACTCGTATGTCTTACAGATAGTTTCTTTTCATTTATATCACTTTTCAAAGGTGTGTTGATTGTTACTCTAAGGTGTTGAGTTGTCATGTAACCAGTTTTGATAAACTTGCATACAATCTGACTTCACGTTGAAAACGTCTCGTAGTATCATTCTTTTCGGTTTTCAAAAAAAAGTGTGTATCGTATCGTATCGTACCAAAAAAGGAATTGTAAACTAGCTTTTGTTGCAAAATGAAAACTTTTTCTAAAATATCGAAAAATTCGTCAAGAAATACCGCGAATTTCGCCAAAAATAGCATCACTTTTCACAAAGAATAAGGTGAAATTTTCAGGTCCCTAATCATAGACAATAATAGAATTTTGCAAAGTCCAGCAAACCTATCCAACCATACGTTCCTCAGAATGGCTACACATTTATGACTTAAGAACATGTTCCTTAGACGGCATAGATTTAGCATTTCCATGGGAAGCGTACGATCGGGCAACTCAAGTATACACGCAGACAACTACACCATTCAACGAGAATTTTCGGTTTAGATAGGTGAGTTACGGGAGCAGGTGGAACTCTTGTGAGGTTCCACATTAAAAAAAGGTGAGAAGCAATACTTTTGTCTAATGCTTTATTTATAGGGAAAAACCAGCTAAATCCCATAGAAAACTGTCGTAAATCAAAAAAGTTAATTTTACAGGAGAGTGAAACCAAATAAATGAATGATGAACAATGGTGACATCTTGCGGAGGTGGAGTGATCTAACTTAAATACGGTTTTTGTGAGGCATAGATAATCACAATCACTTTACTTTTCAGAGATAAAACGTAAAATAGAAAATTTTGACTTACGACACTTTTCTACAGGATGTGCGATATTATGAACTGCTGTCATAAGCGAAAAGGCAGCTGAAAATTTTCTATGGTCAATTTCTGATTTACGAGACCTTTCTTGTTTATCAATTTATTATAGTAAAATGTACATCTGCAGAATGTGAACATTTAAAATTTTCAGCGACGTTCTTGCGTGACGGCAGTGAAAACCTAAGATTTTACTTTTCATCATATTTTTAAACGTGCCGAAGTTTAACTTATCTCGGATTAGTATTCACTGTAGAACCATGCCACAGTTCTACAGTGAATACTACCTAATAAGACTTTTTAACTCGATAAAATTGCGCAAAGTAAGAAACATGGGGTAATTTTGGCAACATTCACTGTCGAATGTCTTTCTGATAAGAAACCAGCCAGCAACATTATATTTGAATACAGTATTAGTAATACTGATACAGTACACCGTCAGAACTTTTATTCAAACAATTTAAGGTCAGAAAATTAAGTGCATTATACTTTTATCATGCAACATTTCAAATTTATAAATATAATTTTGAAAATAAAGTTGCACCCTTTAAAAATAACAGAAATCTTAGACAAACATCAATACTTCCTACTCCAAAATGTAAAAAAACAATAGGACAGTTAAATCATAAATATCTCGGAGTAAAATTTTTTAATTTATCCCCTAAAAAATCAAAAACATGAATACTAATATAAAAGAATTTAAAACTCACCTTAAAAATTATACTGAAAACTTGAACTGAATCATGTAAAAAAAAAACAATACAATAACACCCCCCATACACACAAGCCCTGCTTACATATGGGGGTACATCAAATATATCTACCATGTAATTAATTGCTGTATAAAATTTATTTGTAATTTATGTATCTATTTGTTACTAATTAAAAAAAAAGAGTATATTGTTCAATTTTGAGGGCGCCTTAGGATTTAGTAGGTAGGTCTTTACAGTGTAATGGCAGGGGATCTATGTCGCCCCCAGTGGGGCTGCGTTATGATTTATTAATACGGGTCTCGAAGACGCCCGGATTATGTGAAGCAGGAAAAACAGATGCCGGTAGCTCGTTCCACACACGAGCCGACTAACACAAAAACGAGTCGAAGAAACGACCCGTTCTCATGAAGCCAACATCAACTGTGAACGGGTGTTCCGCTCGTGTCCATTTAGTTTCACGCACTTGGGGATTAATGCTGGTAAGTACTTAGATCAGGCTCCATTAAAATACTTGTAGAACAGACTCACCGTGCCCACATTGCGTCTGTGCAATTGAGATGGCAATCGGTCCGTTAACAACGGATTGTCAATCAGACGTACCGCCCTCCTTTGCACAGGATCAGGTAGGCTTATCAAGTATTGTGGGGCTCCAGCCCGTAGGTGGCTCCCAATATTCAATTGTTCGGCGTACTTGAGATTTGCAGAGGGTCAGCAGTTGGACACTATTGAAGAATCTGCTAGCTCTATAAGACGCCCAGTTAATTGACTCTCATGTGCGGAATGGACTCATTAACTATTTATTGGTCTGCTACGCAGGTGGCCCCATTATTTTCATGACGTACTATACTATAAACCATGGTAAAAGCAACTACGTTAATAATACTTGGATATTTATTTATATAGCACCAAAGTGGAATACCACCTCAAGGGTTATAAAATAACTTTAAACTACCTATGTATAATTTAATTAACTCCAATAAACTTGATTACGATGGTACCTACCTACTCAATTCCATATAAAACCAGGCAACACATAATGAAATAAACCAAAACCATAAGTACAGATTATTCACAAATGTTGCGATGCGGGAAATACCGCGGGGGACCCATTTAGCCCTATTAGGGCCCTAGGGCTATTTTACCATATTAGTAGAGCAAAACATCAAGGTCCTCGAAATACTAATTTAATGCATTTCGCAGCTAATCGTAAGAAAAACATTCCATGTGACTAATTTTAAGATTTCTGAAGAAATGGAGTCTCATGGAGCCAAACAAGGTCAATAAGGTATGGGAGATAATGAGGCAACGAGTCGAATGGATAAATCTTGTCAGTTGCACATTGCAGAAGATGCCGTTTGAACCGGCTCATTGTATTATTGGAACAGCACCTTTTCTTGTCCAAATGGGGTTTTTTCACCTTGATTTCATCAACTTTGCAACAAACCCACATAACAAGGAGCATTTAGTGGTTTTTTATGTTTTCAAGGTAATCAACAAAAATATTAGACGTGCATTCATCACAGACATCAATCAGAAAACAATGCAGGTTGGCCACTCTTTTGAGTTCTGTTTGGTGTGTGGAGTTATTATAGTGGTGTGCCCATAGTTCGTCATCTGTTGAAATTATGCGAAAAATTATAATTATCAGTCAATAAGTCACGCTTTATACGCTCCAAACAATCATCTGAACTATCAATTGATCAACTTGTGAGCAAACGCGACACCCATCGTGTACAGAGTAGAGATGAAACGGATAGTTGTTTGGCCGGATACCGGATATCCGGCGAGCTGCGAGTCCGTATGGCCGGATATCCGGCGGACGGATATTAACATGAGGTTGAATTCTACCTTCTATATGGCAGAACGCTTGTTAGAGCAAAAACGATCAAACTCTCCCTTTATGTGACTGATCATGACACACTCACTAATTTAACAACTCATCAGTGGTGCTTGATGGAGCAGTGCGTAGAACTTTGGAAGCTATTCGAGGAAATAATCAAAATCACAAGTTCTGGCCTCTCCTGCATATCCGATGTTATACCGCATGTAGCTGCATTAAAAACATACTTACAAAAGGATGAGACTGCACAACGAACAGCTGACTTACCTCATATGAGAGCCTCCCTAAAAGCTGAATTGGAATCTCGTTTTAACTCCTTGGGAGAAGATCCGAACTGCCTTATTGCAACTTTTTTAGACCCCAGATTTAAGACAAACAATTTTACATTTGAAGCTGAAAGAGCGCGACAGAAGATCTTATTGGGGTATATAAAAATTACTTGCGACGAGTCTTCTTAACAGTGGTAGTTCCTCGCCGTCTCCAAAGCCTGCTAAAAGAAATAGAGGAAATGAAACTGATTCGAATTTTACTCGGGAATCTCACGACACCTTTTGGGATTGTTTCAATGAAGTGACAAATGAAAACAATAGTCAGTGTCGCGATCAAGAGAAAAACCCACTTGCAAGCGAGATCGACTAATATTTGAAGACTGTTCGAATTGATTGCAGCCGCGATCCTTACACTTGTTGGTCGATTAACTCGAAACAATATCCACATTTGACAAAGTTTGCCAAAGTATACCTTTCAGCTACTTGCAGCAGTGTTTATAGTGAGAGGCTGTTTTCCGAAGCTGGCCAGGTTTACGAAAACAAGCGAAATCGCTTGTTGCCTGCGAACGCTGAAAATTTAGTCTTTATTCGCCATAATTTACCACTTGTTAATTTTGAGTATTAGTTCAAAATATTCTCTTTGATAAGAAGAAGAACAAGAGGTATATTATGGTGCTTCAATATCAATTAATCATTTCAATAATCTCTGTGCTTTTTACGATTTTTAGTTCACTATAATGGTGATTGTGATTAGTTAATCATGTTAATTTAAGTTTTCGCTACTCTGCGAGGTTTTTGTAAGTTTTTACTAAAAGTTTTTAGTTTAGATATTTACTATTTATGTATTTATCATAAGAGTGAATATCTCAGAAGAAAATTTTAGTTTTTTGGAAGGCCTTATGGCTTTTTTGTAACTTTTTCGACTTTAAGTAAAAGCCGTCATAATTGTAAGCCATTTTATTGATATTTACCTCACAAAGATTGTATTGTATTGCATTTTATTTTAGGAAATTGTCGTAGTTTTTGAATATCCGGTATCCGGCCGGATAGTATATTTAGGCCGGATACCGGATAGTTACCGGATATCCGTTTCATTACTAGTACAGAGCTTCTTTATTTCCCAATACTCGTGCAAGATGGAAGAGATGTTCACAATATTTTTGGATTCATATTCCTTTTTTATAAAATTAATTTACTTATTCTTATTATGCTGTCTCAGTAGAAGTAAAGTCACAAGGAGGAAATCCATAATTGGTTTTATTTTGGCTATTTAATACTATGTACAAACTGAAATAAATATAAACTGTCGATTTCCCGAAAATGAATAAATAAATAAATATCTGTCAATGGCAGTCATTCAAAACAATTTTGGGACTCTTTCGTGCCTCGTGGCATTTCTGGAATTGTCGCTTCATTTGGGCAACCGTTGCCGTGTGCGTCTTCGCAGATGCTTCTCTTTCGAGCATGTTTGAAATCAGTCACCCAAATGCATGTGTTGAACTCTGCTAATCGAAGGTAAAGAATTCTCCAAAACAATGTCTAACGTTATTTCCGAGTAACGTAGGTTCATATTTAGTTTTCAAAACACCATATTAAACGACTTGTTTTTTTTAATAACCCACAATTTAAAATTAAATAACGTTATAATATGAAGGATGTGATTACTTTTCAAAGGAAAATAATATTTTAAGCTGCCACCGCTACTACCTTTCTTCGTTTCGGATAGGTACTTACCATCAGTCCATAAAATGTTTCACTGATTAGTAGTTCCAAAATAGAAAATTTTTCATTGGAGGAAATGTTGTCGAACAAGACTCAATGGAGAGAATATGCTTAGCAACATAGCAACTAATAGCAAGTGATTGGAATCTGATACGTAGGCAAATATGGGTAGTCTTTGATTAGTTTTTTTCATATCTTTGTAGATATTTACACGATCCAAACCCAGGATTGCCTCAAGTTTGTAATCATTTATTTATATTGGCTAGTCGTAGTTCGTAGTTATTACTCGAAACTCGAACCCTGAATTATTTAATGTCGAAGCTACTATTAATAGAATATAAAACGAGATTTCTCGGTACAGTCTACACGGTGACCTTTATAATAAATGAAATACCTCTGGTTCCCACGAACTCTAACAATGGACTAAGTCTAAAGAATTTATCTCACAGGCACACAATAAATTCAGTGAGAGATTGAAGTCGGTAGTTTGACGTTTGCCAATTAAAAATTTAACTGCCAGTTTATTGCACACCATCGTCTTAATACACACATTAAATTTGATGTAGTAAAATCACAACCTGTTAAATTATTAGATTAGTTATAAGGGATGAGCCTGTTACTGTCCTAGATAGGTAATGTCAAAATAAAGAGGTCACCGATATATTCATATTTCCCAGGAAATATACAGTTCACTCTAATGTCAGCTTCTCTATTCGAATTATACAATGAAAGTGTTACAAACAAATCTGAACTATTATTAAGAAATCTAGTGTGCCTACATACATTCTGCATATACTCGTATGCACATTGTACGCAAATGAGGTAGGTATTTGAATGACCAATACTAGCGAATAGCCACATAAAATAATGTGGTATTGCAGTTTGTTGTTTTTTTCTTCATTTATTTCACGCAGATTTCTAAGTGCTTTCATCCTTCCGATGAGAACTTTTAAGTTATATTATTATTATTTTGCTGTGGGTACTAGTTCAAAGGTTATGCTCGGTTAGATTAGTCACTCAGCAGTGAGCAGATGCGTGTCCAAAGTATAAATGTGTCTCGAGTAATATTTAGCAATTTGATCTCTAGAATGGTGGATCATGGCCGAGTTTCGATGTAATAATAAGTGGAGTCGGAATGTCTCATAACTTCAACCAGACAGGCCAGACAACCTTCACGTACCTAAGCATTTGATAAAGCTCTCCAAATATGCAAACAGCTGGATAATTTTCAAATCATTAAGGCAGCAGTTATCATTTTGATTGTATGTACCAACGAAACTACGTATGTTTTTTTTATTTGGTTCCCTAGATTACAAACCTTCGTCGAATCGAGTACGCCGAAAAAAAATTATGATTGTCTTCTTTTTTTTCGTTGATAAATTTTTTGAAACTTTTTATAATATCTTTTCATAAGTACATTTATTGATCTACATAATATATACATTCGTAAATTCTTGCGTGAATCAAGAATTTACGAATGAGATCTTCAAGCCCTCGGGCTAAATTGTTCGCTTTTAGGAACAGCTCACGTAGGTCTCATAGAAATCGTTGTATCTCCCTTACTTTCGTGGTGAGAAATATGATCTAAACGGTTTTAGATAGATAAAACACCACGCTTTATGTTATAATCCAGAAGTTAAGCACAGAAAAATGTGCACCTCTATGAAACCAGACCAGTTTCCGATCGCAATTGCAGAAGAATTATGAAACTTCGTGAATTTTTATTAATTTTTTTTTTATGAAACGACAAGAAAGTGAATGTTAATGGTCTGATAAAATACGGTTGAGTTTTTCTATTTTTTCGTTTTCAGTAATTTTAGCCACAAAAACGTAAAGGGAACCCTTTTTAAACCTTTTTTTTGTTATATTCAAAATTTTAATATTCAAAAAAATATATTAATTTATTTATAATTTTTGAAACCCTGTTTCATCACCTTTCAAAAGCCTTTTTTAGTTTTCTGATGCATTCAGAAATATTCCATTTATTTGGATTTTATTCCAAAGCGGTCATTTTCTGACCTTCTGAAAGAATATGCCCGAGGCCTGCGGGGTTTAAAAAAGAAGTTTAGGCGAGTGCAGGGTACAAGGGTATGAGATGAGAATCTATCGTAGATTAGTGATAATGAGGATGAGTGAACCAGGTGTGATGGCGGTGAGACGGGTTCACAGAAACATGTGCAATATGTGCGTCACCAGTCACGGCAGTCACCAGCCGCTGCCGCAGCCATTAGCGGCCCACGCAAACGCCACCGCTGCGCTGTATTCAAATCGAGTATCGGTGAAGTTGTTAGTACCAAGACTTGTTGATTCACTATACCTTTGACCAACAACCAACAGAATAGATATTGCTTTTCTGGAATGTCGCCACCTTGGCTTCGTGAGTAAACACTTTTCATAATAGATATACCTAATAATAATCATCGGTTTGAGGCCCAACCCACTTACTCTATGTATTGTGAAATTTACTCTCCTGCGCATTTTGAATTTGGCTATCTCGAGTTAGCCAAATTATTATACTTAGATAAACTTTTTTTTGTTTTACATTCATTACCGCACAAGAATCTCAACTGCTCCCGTCTGGAGCCAGTGAGACTATGGCATCCCCAATTGGGGTATGTTGTGAGGCTGAAAGGTAGTAAGGAGGGGAAGGAGGTGGGGAAGAGGAAGGTTGGGAAGTACCTGGCTATTCAAATCTGTTCACCAAACATGGCTAAAGCCATTTTCAAGCAACGTTTCAATTCTGAATGGTGGTCTTACACCAGGGCGATACAGATAGTATCTTCCACTCTGGAACGTGCCGCAAATATACTATATATTATTTTAAATGAATTAATTGTGAAATAACACAAATTAATCAAATAAAATTTATTTGCGCACGCCGGGTTCGAACCCGCGACCTCCGGATTGTGAGCCAAGAGTCTTAGCCACTGGACTACGGAGGTCTAAGATTATAAGAAAACCTCCGAAAAACTTGACTTTACCATTCGTTATAATCATTGTTTTTTAAGTTGTTGGGTCCCTTGTTTGTTGTTGCGCCCTTTACTAGAAATATTTAGTACTTATAAAAGCACAACATTCCAGTTCCTCATGTTAGATTATTTTATTAACATTGTTGGTACGCGCATTCTTATATTGCGCCAGATGGTTGATTATATTGCAAGCTTTTTAGTACCTAACCCCAGTGACGTTATACATAAATATAGAAGAATGGTATAAATATCAAAAGTTGTAAGCCAAAAGCAAGGCAATGGTATTTGTCTTCGATTTCATACTAGTAAGTAAATTGCATTAAAAAGCGCCAAAATGCCCTCGCGTGTCACCGTGTAATGGAAACATTAGTAAAAGCCAAATAATAATGGTACTGACACACACGCTCATTAATAAGCCGGCTTATGAGCATGCTCATCAACTGTACAAATTTGCTCATAAATGAGCACGCTTGGTTTGAACTTTCTCATGAATGAGCATGTTCAAAGCCAACGTTTGAACACATATGCCCTTTAATGAGCATGCTCACGCCACTCGAGTCAGTTCCATTCGCCCAGAACTTAACAAAATTGCTAAAGAACTAAACTAAACTTATTGCTTGCAACGCAATTATTTAAGAATCTTCTGACGAAAGAAAATAAAATGGTTGATTTGGGTCCAAGATTTCAACAAATCCGAAAATGACTAAATAATGGTACTAATATTTCTTACTTAATATTATAAATGCGAATGTTTGTATGGATGGATGTTTGTTACTCTTTCACGCAATAAATACCGAATGAAATTTAAAAATTCCTTCACTAATCGAAAGCTACATTATTTGCGAGTAATATAGGCTGTATATGTTGGTAAGCTCTGGCGTTATGAATAAGCTGTGGCGTTATGAAATTATTTATTATACGTTTATTGGCAAAGCGTATTTGATTAAGGGAAGGGGAGGGGGGGGCGAATATGCGAGCTAAGCCGGGGGCAAAAGCTATTAAAAAATAAGTGCTAATTTCAATAGAATGTGGCTTCGTTTTGGAGGTAAAGGAAAACTTTTCGGGAATTTTGAAATCTATTGTGGGTATTTTAGTGACCTTGTGTTAAAATAAAATCCAAATAAGTTCAAATACATTCATCTTTCCCATAATAAATCACGAAAAACAAGATTTTTTCATCTCCCAAGCAGGGCATTTTTGATATTTTTGCAAAGAATGCGCAGGCGCGATCTGAGATCGGATCGAAATGAGCATGCTCATAAGCTAGCCTGTTCACAAATGCTTAGAGGCTTCCCCTTCCACCTGATAATCCAATGAGCTCGCTTACAAAAATCAATCGGCTGTTGATTTGTGAGCATGCCCATTTGGCTTCAATTGAGCATGCTCAATACTAGCAACGTCACTGACACACGTGCTACTAGGTAGCAATAGTAAATTTTAAATTTGCGGCACGTTCCAGAGTGGAAGATACTCTCTGTATCGCCCTGGTGTAAGACCACCGTTCAGAATTGAAACGTTACTTGAAACGGCATTAGCCGTGTTTGGTGACCAGATCTGAATAGCCAGGTACTTCCCCACCTTCCTCTTCCCTATCTCCTTCCCCTCCCCACTACCCTCAGCCTCACAACATACCCCAATTGGGGATGCCATAGTCTCACTGGCTCCAGACGGGAGCAGTTGGGACTCTTGTGAGGTATTCATGTAAAAAAAAAAAAAAAAAAATGCTCATTAGTAGCATACTCGTTGGCTTCTAATGAGCATGTGTGTCCGTAGCATAACATTTCGTTCGAAAATACAAGCAAATTATTTATTATTATATAAAAACAACTATTTAAATTTTTTCCCGACGATTTTTAGCGCCATTAGCAAACAATTAAGTATAAAAAGGACAACCTATTAATAGGTCGTCTCATAGATTATTCCGCATTCGTCTTAGTGTAAGCGAGTAAGCATAGGTACCTTCGCATCTCAGTCACACCCGTGATGTAGAATGTACTATTCGGCGCAATATGAAAACACCACCCGGTTATATATCTATGTCATTCACACACACATTCTTTGAATGTCTATCTTTATCGTAGATGAATAACTTTTGAATTAAGAATTTATTGGAAACACAAAATTGTTTCTTACTTGCCACATTATATCATGAGTTTGTGAGACAATGGCGAGTCTACATATTATATACTACGTCATTGCCTAACCCGCATACATATTTCGGATGTTGATTCTTTTAACATAACAATCAAATAATGTGTATTTTTTTTCATTGAGAGACTAAATGGGGGCAAAAGTTACAGCTACTAAAAAAATGTTGTGTTTGATCTAATAAACATCTATTCTATCACGTAAAACTTAGGCAGTTTATTTGTATATGTATAAGCGCTGCATTTGGCGTGCCAATTTCGGTGGATAGCCCGCACGACGAACACGACGAAAACTGGCGGTCATGGTTGTTAGCAATGATCTGTATTGAACAAACAGTGGCATCTATGAGTACTACAAGTAAGTGAATTGACACTGATTCACAAGATTGGCTTTTAAAAGACCCAAACAATAACCCAACGTCGAAGTCAGATGGGTACTGACGTACGTGCAACATTAAGCTATATTAGGGTTGCCAACCGTCCTGTTTTCCCAGGACATGTCCTGTTTTTTGGGGTGTCCTGGGCTGTCCTGGATAGTTTTTAAGCATCGTCCTATTTTTTAAAATTCGCGTGCCACTACTCTCTCCAATCGTTTTGTCACTGGTCCAATCATAGTCCTGGCTTTAAACCGAAATGTGTTTTTCTACCTTCAAATCCCGGAGATGGCAATCTCAAAGTTTGGAGATGGCAACCCTAAGCTATATGGTCTAAGTCTAAATAAGGATTTTTGGAATCTGTATAGTAGTACCAGAGAGAGGTTGTGCGTGGCGTCATCGTTTTGTTATCTTCTGTCTTTCGTTTTCAAGCAAAACGTGTAACGTGTATGGTGAGAAGGAAGTTTTTTCGTCGATGACGTATGTACGACCTCTCTCTGTGACTACTTTACCAAATTAGGTTATTTAACGGTCTAAAGACGATTCAGCAAGAAAATCGTCAAACTGTTGCTTTTTTCACCAAATGCAGAAATAGGCTAGATTAGGTGTCATCTTCTCCAATTCCGATTCTACGCTTGTGGAGTGTCTGAATTGTGCTATGATGTTTTTTCTCGATTGTTGTATTAATGCACTGGTGGATGACTAATATAATAATAATCTTGATAACAAAGAGATTTCGTTTTTTAATAAACACGTTAAATTATTACGGATGTGAGAGATGAAGCTTTTTGACTTTTGATATACAGACACACAGAGCTCCGGGCCAAAAAGGCCCCTTTCTCTTTCATCATTAGTTTATAATATACGGTTGTTGAAAAAAATAATTATTTGGCAGTTTCTTAAAAAATATTTGCAAGGGGGCATGGCTGCAATATGGGAAGGAATGTTTACGGAGGATTTGTTTTTTTTTTTATGTATGGTACGTAGGTTTTCATTGTACCGGGAGAGGCGCAGATAAAGCTAATACGCTGTATATACTTGCTTAGGTACCTGCCTACTGTACAGTGCTTTTAACAGTATAGAGACTGATGAAGTCATATTAAATACTTTCTAACACTACACGATTGTTTCCTACTAAAGGGCTGACCTTGTTAATGAAATGTCAATGGGTCTATTCATTTGTGCAGTGCTCCCACAAGCACAGCTATAAAGCACACAGAAAAGATGGTTGGAGGAATGAGGACTGGCTGTTGAGCAGTGAGTGACGTGTTAGTGTTAGACGATAGATGGTGAAAGTAATTGTTGGTTTTGTTTCAGGGCCGGCAAGATGGTGGTGGGCGAACCCAAGCGGAGCATCATGGAGGGCATCGAGAACACGGGAGACGTGCGCCTTCATGACCACCGGCTGCGACTGAAACAAAGGTACGAGTAACACCGCCATCCTCCTTTAGTCGTTTCCTCATTACTGACCCCACTCCAATTTCAATGTTGGACATGTCTCCTCCACTTCTCGCGGGGTTCTACGCGGTTCACCGTGTCAGCTAATATATTGAATATTAGGTAGGCACCAGTGGCGGTCCGTGAGTTTTTAGTGAGATTGTAGTAGATTGAGTAGCTAAGATTGATAAATACGACGTTATTGATGTTTTAGATGAAAAAGAACATTATTTTTTCAAAATTTCAATATTTTTTATGAAGATTTTCAGGATTCTTTCAGTTTGGGAATGCGCCGCATCCACATTTCAGTATAGCTTCATACAAAAAGGGAGGCGTCTACTAATATCTACAGGAATTAAAAAAAACTGAACAAATTGGACTAATATCTATGAGAACCAAAGTGAGGACGAATATCTACAGCTCAAACTGCTGACTAATATCTATGGAACAGGTGATGTCGGTGAATATCTACAGCACTGGCAGAGGTTGGATTAATAACGTAATATTGCGTATGCATTTTAAAAATAAGTTAGGTTAGGTTAGTATTACGTAATTGAAGTAATTTATGCTTTTCCGTACAACCTCTTGCTCAGCTGCCATCTGTAGATATTTGTCCCACCTACGCTCCATAGATATTCGTCACCACTATGGGACCGTCATAGATATTTATCCAACCTTAGCTCTGTAGATATTAGTCTTCACTCTGAAGTTCATAGATATTTGTCCAACATATGAACTGCAGATATTCGTCCGACATACAGGCTGTAGATATTAGTATCTGGAGTCTACAAAAAGTTGATATTTTGAAAAAAAATAAATTTTTTTCAACTACAACAACATCAATAACGTCGTATTTTCCAATCTTAGCACTCTAGCTCACTGATAACTCACGGACCGCCACTGGTATGACATATCTATTATGAAGAAGTTCTATTGCAAGTACAAAATAGTAGAAGTTAAATGGAGACACTAAATCACACAAACGTTCCTATTTAAAATAGCCTCCCCACGATCCGATGTAAAGCACTAATGGACTATATCTTATAATTTAAAGCAAAAATAAATAAAGTAGCTCACATCCGTACTAGATATTTGATGTACCTTTTGATTACAAAAATAATTTTTCAGTTTGGTTGGGTATTGTAATCTCAAATCCAAATCTAAGTATGAAATGGGCCGAAACCGGCCAGGCAAACGTTCCTCTTAATATAGGTACAAATCGCTCTGCGATTGTTTTATGAGGCATGTCGGAAATTTTGTAGGTTCTTCGGCGATCGGGAATTTTTTAAATTGCCCGAAATCCAGGATGTGTGTAGCTCCTCCGCCCCTTAGAGCTAGCCGATTGTCACTGGCCAGGAACTAATGTGACCATGCGTTTCTCCAGGTTTGAGTTTTCAGTTTGGCAAGCAACATACCCAAAGTTTCTTAGAATACGGCAGACAGTAGTTGATATCCTACTTTTCCCTTATTAGGGCCTTCCTGTGTTCGGGGGTGCACACTGCACGCGTTCCATCTCTTTTGTTTCGCACCCAACTGAAAAAGCGTGACTCAGTCATTTTTTGCTCATTTGTATCGAACATTAGTGCTCGCATCCCGATCGAAATAAAACGTCTCGCCTAGGGCCTACGTCCACGTAGGTGGAAACTACGTGTAGGCGGAGTTTACAATCACGTGCCATTATTATTTGTAGAATGGTAAATAAAACTATTTCGGATATTTATAAATTTATACGTCCCCGTTTGTCAGATCTATCGTTCATACTCATTGATGCTCATACGAGGAATAACATAAATGTCTTATGCAAGTGCAGGTAAATATGAATCCAAGAAATATTAACAATCAATCCACAGTGTCCATTTTTTGTTGTTTTTTATTCTCTGGTAATTATTACAACTTTTTTTACTGTATAAACGAGATAAAAATGAAGTGACAGTTTTCTTGCAGGCCCCCTCAATAAAAGAAATATGTTTTCAAAATTTATATTCTCTACAATTTTTCGACGTTTGGAGTAAAAATAGAATATGTATATATGCGTTTTTTTTTCAACTTTTTCATCTTTGATATTAAAATATTTCATCTTTGGATACGTTTTTAGATTTTCACGGCCAAAAGCATTTTCGTTGTTTGTTTTTGGGTGTTATGCCACACATCTGTCGGATCTGCCGGATCTGCCCTGATGATGAACACTGCAACCCTGTCCGAAACGTCGGCTAAAGAAGGAGGTAGCGCAACACGGCATAACACCCCAAAAACAAACAACGAAAATATTTCATCTTTGTTCCTATGAAGCCGTTACTTTACTAGTTTAAAAAAAAGGTAAAAGTTATTGTTTTATGTTTTATACACTTCCTTAGCACCGTTATGATTTGAAACTCGATGAAAAATAAAATAGCGACACTAAAAAGAAACAAACACATATATCTATAGGATTTAGCCTGCGAGAGAATGAGATAGTATAATCGGTCTCCTTTTTGTGCGGTGCTTCGCAGCCTCCCCACTCTCTTTAGTTTTCTGGGTTTCTGAAGGTTTCACTTCTACCGCGTGTGAATTGCACACTATGATTTTTTTTGTTTTTCGGATACATTCAGAAATATTTCATTTATTTGGATTTTTCTGTAAGGTGGAAATTTTCTGACCTTCTGGTAAAATATGTTCAGGGTCTGAGGGGTTAAGGTTTTAGCTAATGCTACGACAGTGGAATTTTTTAAAGGTTTGCCGAGCTGTTTGTTACACTTCCTTCCCTTCGATAACCCTTCAATCAGGTCGAAATATTCGAATAATATTGTTTTTACGCGGGTAATTATAATTAATTATTCTCGATTCAGAGTGGTGTCTGGTGTCCCGTAGCCTTTACCGCAATTTCCGCAATTTCCGCCGTCTTATCAACGTTCACAGCGTAATTACTGTATTTACCTACAATTAGGTGGGCACAGTTTTAACTAGTACACGTAATACATATTACTTATATAATATTAATAATTGACAAAAATGGATCGTGTGAGAAATGTGGATATCCGCAAAGAATGTAAGGCTGATGTATGCATAATGAGTAAGATTAAGAAAGGGACCCTCAGATGGTTTGGGCATGTAGAGCGAATGAACGAAGAAAGCAGTGTAAGAAGAATATACGACGCAAATGTGAATGGTAGAAGAAGTCGTGGACGTCCGAGGAAGACATGGCACGATCAAGTGAATCAGATACTTGAGTCGGGCCATGTCAAAAGTCAGAATAATAGAAGAGAATGTATGAGACGATGTATGAATGTGAGTGAGGCAAAGAGTGTGTGCCAAGACCGAGTTGTTTGGCGGTCCGTCCTCTCTGCCTACCCCTGCGGGGAAACGGCGTGATGGTTAGTTAGTTAGTTAGTTAGACAAAAATGGAGGGCGCTGCGGTCATTTAGATTTTAAATGGAAGCAAAGATTAATGTAAAATTAAAAAATCTCAATGGTCCAAGTAGTGTTAAAAAATGAATGGTACTTTCGTAAAAGAGATGATTTTGAAACATATTCTAAGACCATTTTATTTTTAATTAATTTCGTGGGAAGGCGATTAATCTTTGTATTTGTGAATTTTGTGTCGAAATGTTCATGTATTAGATGTTAAATAAATAATTTAAAAAACAGTCACAATTTAAAACTTATGATGTTTCTCCTGTGTTATTGTTTCTTGTTTGTTTACAAATAAACTGTCAAAAGGTGTAATGGTACTGGCACACTGCGGCCAACTTCCAACTTCAAACGTTTGGACGATTGAGTGGAGGGTTAGGTGTTAGGGGTTAGGTGTTCGTGCGTTGGAAGTTCGAGTTGGAAGGTTGGAGTTCGTACCTCCGTACATGACGCTACTTACAAGCTACTCGATCCTCGTGCGCGTATCATGCGCGCCGATCGTAAGTACCCCCCGTACGATTTTGATGGTGCTCGTACAGTTTGACAATTAAGTGTAGAAAATAAATGATGGCGCTGCGATCGATTTCTTGGTTTTAAATGGCAACACCGTGATGGCTCATAAGACAATGAATGTAAGTTTTAAAAAACCCTTCAGCCAAAATGCATATTTCATAACGTGTTTGCATTTTCATAAATTTTGCACAAAAACACATAATTTAATATAAGTAAAATAAAACAAAACAGGTTTTAAGTGGGCGTTTATTTTGTTATAAAAACGTAGGTACATAGGTATTTAAAAATCTGAGTATATTTATTCAACACCCGACATGTAATAATTATTGTCTTAGTCCTCATATGATTCTTCTTCTTCCATATCTTCATCTTCATCTAAACGTTTTATCAGTTCATCTATATCATCATATAGAGTACTTCCTCGTGCATAATAATCTGCCTCGATTTTCATCACGTTTTGCAACAATTTTTTTTAATCATCAACACTTATGCTATTTTCCGTTTTCCCGGTGTTTCAAATTTTCCATCTGCCTTTTCCCTTTCTTGACGATTTATCTTACTTTTCAGATTTACCTGTATGTGGAAGACATCATTAAAATGATTATTCTATAGAAGGTAGTTTTAAAAAAGCACACCTGTAAATATTCATTTAGAAAGAAAGAAAGAGAAAATTAAGAACAAGTTACATTTCTATGAGTTTAAAGAAGTTGCATATTATTATTTTTTTTTAAATTGAGTTATTCCACTTTTCTTGTGGCCTAATATTAACTGTCAAATGGAAATGTAAAATTTGGATTTTTAAACATAACCTCAAATCAGATTGTAATGGTTATATAATATAATAATAATGAAATTTATTAAAAAAAAACTATACCACGTACCATTCATTTCTGCAGTTCGTTTGTAAACTTCTTTCAAATTGGATAGGAGCTTCTTCGCACGATATTCAGCTAGGCAGCGTTGAAACACGCAGTTTACAACTTCTCTTGCACCACTACGTATTGGTTTGTTCATTTTAATTCAATTCAAACAATGCACAGGCAAACAATGAAAAAAAAACACTAAACTAGCGATTTTCAGTGTGTTCTACATGATTAAAGTCAGTAAAGCCAAGAGCCATACAAAATGTCATTGACAAAACGAGTATTTCGGTGTTACCATAGTAATGAAAGAATTTAGTTCCAAATTAATTAATTTCTACACTTTCTTGCCAAACAATACACGGCGCTACGCGACGGCTGTCGGTTTCAAATCTGTTGCACGATATCGACGGTGCTGATCGCACGCGACGCGTCGCATCATTTGTGTCTGCTACTTATTCATTTGACGTTGGACAGAAATGGCGTCGGAACATGAAAGTAGTGTTAGATTTGTTCTGGAAGTGGAAAAATATGCGTGTTTACCAGAATATGTAAGAAAGGATTTAGTGGAGAAGGCATGGATTGATGTTAGAAAAAAGTCATTTGACATCGCTTGACATCGTG
The DNA here is from genome assembly GCA_917563855.2 of Limnephilus lunatus. NCBI lineage: Eukaryota > Metazoa > Arthropoda > Insecta > Trichoptera > Limnephilidae > Limnephilus > Limnephilus lunatus. The sequence goes on along the minus strand of OU830597.1, from coordinate 78,369,423 downwards.
TTAACTCCATGGCTGCACGTGAAAAACGATCAAGTTCAGTATATTTCGGGTAGCGCCGTATACGGAAACCACATATATCTTCAGGATACCAGTAGTATATCTTCAGGGTACTTGTGGTTTCGTCACAATCACGTAGTTTGTAAATATCTCCATGAACGGAGGGCCTTCGAGTTGGCCCGAGGCCCGAGATCGCCTCCGAGGCGATCGCGACGGCCACCTCACACGAACCTTCCAACTCCGACTTCCAGACTTCCGAACTTGTTTCGGAGTTGGAAGGTGGTTTCGTTGTGAAAGTAGCATGATACGATGATGAAATCTAAATCTACGTGGTTATTTGTTTCAAAATCGGTATAAATGTACAAAAATATTGTTTGTTCGCTGAAATATGTAGATATCTAATAGTAAATCACTTCCCGTATTCCACCTTGACCTGTCGGTTCATTAGTTCATTCATTTTATGTAAATTCAGACGTAAATAAATTTAAAATTTAGTACAGGCGCTAGAGGTAATTGAGTATGCAAACTGTGAGGACCGAATTCCACCAATGGATTTGAGTTAAAAAAAGGTCAAAGATTAATAATGTTGATCTTGCCGGTCAATTTTTTGGTCCATTTTTTTACCCCCTTTACTCTTATTTGTTAAGGGAATGTATTGAGTACATGGTATTATTATATCATTTTATTGATTACTAGCTGACCCAGCGAACTTCGTACCGCCTCAGAATCAATAAGTTTTGTGTTAACTAATTAGCTAAAATTCAAATTCAGTTTTTTTATTAAGTTAAAAATTACACAATGAAGCAATTATCGATGCGTAACTGTCATCGTTTTGTTTTTGTCTGTATCAGAGATGGCGTTGTATACAGATTTATAATTTATGTGATTTTTTTACTTTTCGACTTACTTACGGGAATTGCGTTTCATTTTCTTCATAAGTGTGACGGAGATTTATTATAATTATTGTATTTTTCCACTGGAGGGGTGTATACCTTCTCCGTTTGTCCCATTTTCAACTGTTGACATGTGTGTAAGAAAGAGGGGCAACATTATAAGTTTAATAACAATAACTCTTTCAACTTTCCTGAATGTATCCACAAACTCCTATCGCAATGAATCTCTCCCCTTATACTCGTATCCCTATGAAAGTCTTACTTTCTATCCAAAGGTGCACCAATTTATAGGAATATGTAAAAAAAAATATAAAAAACTCAGCTGAATTCAATAATGCAGATTTCAACGAAATTATTGAAAATAACTGGCCAAATTATATAATTTTTTTCACAGATGGTTCCAAACTCAGTCCGGACTCCTATTGTGGGGCCAATATCTATGTACCTCACAGGAAATTGTGTTTCCCACACAGACTTCCCAAAGAGTGTTCCATTTTCTCTGCTGAATGCAAAGCTATCATAGAAGCTTTACGACTCGTCAAATCTCCCGACATTAGAAATGCCCTCATCCTTTCAGACTCACTTAGCTCACTACAAAAAATAAGCACATCCCCTCTCAATTCCAGTAGCGACTCTCTTACCTGCTCTACTGTATCTTGCTGGCTCAAGTGTCAGTGGTCTTGACCTGGAACCCAGGACACTTTGGTATTGTTGGAAATAAAAAGGCTGATTCTATTGCTTAGGAATCCACTGTCCATGGTCCATTAAGTAGTATACCGATTCCTGTTAGAGACTATTTCCCTATTTGAATAAAGTTAAAAATAAGTTACAACGCCAATGGTCCTCTGAATGGAAATCGTCATCTCTGATAAAAGGTCACCAGTACTCATTAATTCAACCTTCTTTTCCTGTCAAGCCCTGGTTTCACAAATACACTTCCATGCCTTAAAAATACATCTCTTCCACAGCTCGAATGCGTCTAGGTTATAATTGTTGTCTTAGCCATTTCTCCAGATTCCCCATAGTCAATTCGCCTTATTGTGATTATGGTTCAGAGGATACTTTAGACCATAATTTTTTCGAGTGTCCTATCAATGACCAATTTCCAAACTTCATACGTGAGTTAATAAAACTTAAGATTGAATTCCCTACCAGTGTTCCCTGCCTTCTTAGTCTCAACTCTCCTTAAATTCGATATTTGTTAGCAAAATTTATTTGTAAAAATGGCCTTAACATTTAAGCATCAATCAGATTTCTTTCTCTTCCATACGCATGCATTTATTCTTGCAGTGTTATTATGTACAATCATAGAGGTTCCTATTTTTGGGAACCTGTACATCTTCTTAATCTACAATTTTGTAATTACAATTAATATCAACTTTGTATAACCATATGAATATTTGTATAACTTGTATAATCATACGAATATTTGTCTTGGCCCATTTTCTATGTTTGCTAATATAATATGTAAAAAAACTGATCTGAAAATGTAACGAATTTGAAAAAACTGATATTGTAACTAATTAAAAAAAAACTAAAAATGTAAATACCTTAAGAAATGGCCAAGATCACCCTTAATGGGTGAAAGCCAAATAAACATAAATACGTGCGAGGGATTTTTATTGTAATTATTGTGTCTTTCATTTGCTTGGGTGCAGACATACGTTCACCGTTTGTCTCATTTTCGGCTATTGATACTGATAGTGTAAGAAAGGGGAGCAGCATTACACGATTAAGAACAAATGCAAAACAATTAGCGCATTGACATTTGACGTTTTTGAATTTTTGGAATTCACGCACAGTTCAATATTATAGGTACTTATCACAAAATGCCCGCAGCTCTTTCAAATATGAGAATTCGTTCCATATAAAATGTATGGGGAAAAGAATTTTCTTAATACCTAACTATATTTTTCGTTGATTTTTGTGATGTTTTAATAGTTATTATCCTTTCCGGGGCGGAGACAAATCCAACAAATCAAAGATCATCAAAATCGGCCCGGCCGTTCTCGAGTTATAAATAGTGTAACTAACCCGACTTTGTTTTATATATTAAGATTTCAGTTATAATTCATAGTTTATTCTAATGGTAAAAGTGAGGATGTATTCTGGAATGAAAAAGAAAACGAAAATCAAAGTAATAAAATCAAATTTATTATTTCGTTTTCTTTTTCATTCAAGAATACATCCTCACTTTTACCATTAGAAAAAAACTATAAATTATAACTGAAATAATCAATAAAATGTGTAACATGTTGATGAGTGTTTCAGGCTAATAATTATTGCTTATAATAATTGTTACCCTTTGTGCTGTGCATAAAAATCTTGTCTTAAAAATTAGTTTACCAATTAAAAATAATAATTAATATTTAACAAGTTAAAGTATTTCACCAAAAAATGTAGACATAATTTGTCTCGACGCCATCTAGTGGGAGAGTTAGCACTTATAATGCGTTTCTCACAACAACAAAAAAATAAAGTTGGTTGTTTTCAGGTGAAAAATGTAATAAGCAGTAATTGTTGAATGAAACACTAGTATATATTGAATTATTTGGCGGGTGGGAGATAAGCCGACGTAGCTCAGTTGGTAGAGCAGTTGACCGGATATCAGAAGGACGCGGGTTCAAGTCCCGTCGGCGGCATTTATCTTTTCTCGGGAGATTTTTTCAATGTTGATGAGTGTTTCAGGCTAATAATTATTGCTTATAATAATTGTTATCCACATTATTAATCTTTGATCTTTTTTAACTCAAATCCATTGGTGGAATTCGGTCCTCACATTTTGCATACTCAAACTTAAGGTTAAACGTCACGTACGTTATAATCTACGCATTCACAGATGGCGCCAATAAAATTAGTTTAGGTTTTTAATGCTTTTTGCACGTTATGCTTTAAAATATTAAGGTAAATTAATTGTTCGCGGTCGTACATATTTAATTAGAATATAAATAAATAGTTTTGTCCACAAACAAACCCAAATCTTTCAAGAAAGGCTGAAAAATTCAATTTTGTATCGGTGACTCAATCCAATATTGTATTTTTCAGCCTTTCTTCAAAGATTTGGGGTTTTTTATGGACAAAACTATTTAATTATATTCTTATTAAATATGTACGATCGCGAACAATTAATATACGTTAAACTTTAAAGCGTAACGTGCAAAAAGCATTAAAAACCTAAAATAATTTGATTGGCGCCATCTGTGAATGCGTAGATTATAACGTATGTGACGTTTAACCTTAACTACTTCTAGCGCCCGGTCTGATTTGTGGTCGGAAAAAACTCCATTGTAGACAAATTTCATACAACAAACATCGACCTTGGTGTTGCCATAGTAATGAACATTTTTATTTCCGATTTATTGATCATGTCTGGAATATTTTGCCAAACTTATGATATTTATTAATGTACAAAATTAGCGGAACTATAATTTAAAAAAAATTTTTGCAACTGTTTGTACCTACTTATTTAGCGGCATTATATTTCGTTATGATTATAATAGTTACGAGTATGTGCTATTATTATGATAGTTATGTTCAGTCGGAAGATTACCGTGGCTGTTTAAAGCCGGCCCGGTTTTTTCTTCAATAATAAAAAAGTCCAAAGATCGCAGCGCCCTCTATTTTTCTGTCCGTCTGGTTAGACGTTAGACCAGTGGTTCTTAACCTTGGAGGTACTGACCCCCACCAGTTTCATATGCGCATTCACCGAACCCTTCTTAATTGGAAAAATAAAATATGATTTTTTCAAATTCAAAACATAGGTATATATTTATAAAATGAACCATTAAGAACAAAGAACAAAACCATTAAAACATGATTTTCACACATAATAATGAATATTTACTGCAAATCAGTAACAACTGTGACTTCTGCTGTTGATCGACCTCCGTCGAACCCGCGAGACTGACTCACCAAACCCCTGGCGTTCGATCGAACCCAGGTTAAGAACCACTGCGTTAGATCATCGAATATAGATTTTATTTATTTAGTCATTGGATTAGACTGGTATTAGAATTGTTTTTAGTACCTATAGTTTGCAGACATACGAGTATTGTGTACCCTATCCACATTGGAAGGAAAGTAGCTCTCTTTAGCCAAAGTAAGTCGCTAAAAAAAGTCTCCATTGTTGAGTCTAAATATATGCAAAACAGCTTTTACGGTGTGAATGCAACTTTAGCAATACCTACTATGTATCCATGCAACGCGAGAAACGTTGTTTTACAGCTTGACATACTTATTTTTGCAGTTGGTGGCGTTGCTAGTGCAGATTTTGCGGATAAAAAGATTATCGCTGTAACCCGTCAGGCTAATTTGTTCCCTTCTCGGAAAAACTCATACAGGCCTCATAGAAATCGTTGTGTCTCATGGTTGGAAATATCATATAAACGGTGTTAGAAAGAAAAATTACCACACTCTATATTCAATCTAAAAGTTAACCACAAAATAATTCAAATGAACACCAGTTTCCGACCGTAATTTGAAAAAAAAGTGAAACTTTGAAAATTATTTTTACACTAGCTGGTTCCCAGCATGCGTTGCAATGCCTTATTCAAATAAATACATTTTTTCTCACTGAATCACCTTTCCCGTGCCTCCCCGTTCCCCTCCCGCCTCCCCTTCATAGCTAGCTTTATAAATTATAGCCTGTATGTTATTCTGATGTATGAGCTATATTATTTCTTCATTCTGTAGTTTTTGCGTGAAAGAGTAACAAACACACATACATCCATACAATCTTTCGCGTTTATATTATTAGTAAGATAAGATTAAACGACAAAAAAGTGGGTTGACGATAACATTTATAATACATTTGCCTAATAAAACAATTGCGTGTGAGTGTTTTTTTTTTCGATGACAGTAATTTTAGTTAGAACGTAAGGCGAGCCATTTTTAAAACTTTTTTTTAGTTTATATTCAAAAATTTTATATTTCAAAATGTCTTTGTTTATTTCGATTTATACAACTTGAATGCGTATTTCATCATCTTTCAAAAACAGTTAAAAATATTCCATTTATTTTGATTCTATTGTTAAGCGTAAATATTTTGACAAATGGGCCAGACAAATAGGCCCGAGGTCTGAGGGGTTAAAAATAATAGTTTCTCCTTCGGCCGCCGTACATTACTTTCTTTTTCGCCCATTTATATTGGTATCATATTACGCTAGAACCAATGAAGTACCGCCAAATAAGTTGGTAATTTGTTTTTACCCTGGGCAACACCATCGCGCGCAGACGCTTATGACAGGTAGAGATGGTTATATTGGTTATATCTGAAATAGGCTGTCACTGTGGTTTCAGTTGTGAAACCGGTTCTTTATACTTTTATTTTTTAAATCGGTTCCAGGTGGTGATTTTTAACGGTTTTCTGATAATACGTTTTTCATGGGGGCGCGGTGTGATCGGCGATTGTCTGACGAAAATCTCGTCCGTTTTTTATAGTTTTAAAAAATGTTCTAAATTTTTGACAAAAATTCCAAAGGAGTCGTTCCACCGAAAAACAATATCGCCGGTTCCGGTGACAGCATTAATAGTCGGGACGTGAATATCGACCATCTCTAGTTTCTGCTGTTGACAGATGAGATAAAACATAACCTCAAAATAATAAGAAAATCAAAGGTCGGCACGAGACTTTTTTCTCTACGCCCCACGCCGCGAACTGCTTTCATTTGGACGCTGACTGTTGCATTGTAAATCGTGGAGCACGTTTCATACCTTAGCCTTAAAACTGTAATCGGATAGATTATCCTTTCGGGACATTATTTTGTAATCTACAGTAAAGCCAGCAACAGATTTGGGTAAGTCTCATCGTTCTGAGAAAGTTGTCAGTTATTTTTACGCGTAACCTAAAACCACGTGGCGGTTTCTGGGAAGAGGTCTAAGCTTTCGGAGAGTTTATTGCGTGACCTAATCATGGTTAAAATAATTATTCATTAACATTCAAAGGAACGGTTTATTAGAAAAATTCCATATTTTAGTAAAAATTCTAAATTTGTGGTGATTATAAATTCATTCGATATTATCAAGATCGTACTGCTTTCCGCATTGCTTTACTTTCGAAATGTGGGGCTTTTGATACACTTTAAAAATATATTTTTATTTTTTACAGATTTGATATAATTCGGAAACTAGGTCAAGGAACATATGGAAAAGTACAATTAGGTATAAACAAGAAAACCAGTCAGGAAGTTGCCATCAAAACTATAAAAAAATGCAAAATAGAAACAGAAGCCGATCTGGTGAGAATTCGGCGGGAGGTGCAAATCATGTCTTCCGTACGCCACCCTAACATTGTGCACATTTATGAAGGTATTATGATTTATGACTTATTTACTTTAATTATTATTTCATCTTACCGCACCTTACATGGTATTCTCCTGCTGTGCTATATAGTGATTACTTGTTTTAATTTCTGAAAATCGAGAAGATTGTATGTAGAAAACTTTTATGAATATGGCACACGGTAATTCAGTAATCTTTTCAGTTAAAGTAAATAAAAATGGTTATGTATAACATCTGAATAATAATGATTTTTTTCTTTCAGTATTTGAAAATAGTGAAAAAATGATTTTGGTTATGGAATACTGCGCTGGAGGAGAATTATATGATTATCTCAGTCAACAAAAAGTCTTACAAGAGGATGAAGCCAGAAGGTAAATTGGTCTAAAGTTTTCTACTTCATTTATTTAAATGCAATTTTGATACGGCCCATTTTTAATGTAAATATTTTATTCCAGATTATTTCGACAAATAGCTACAGCATCTTACTATTGCCACAAACATAAAATTTGCCATCGAGATCTTAAATTGGAAAATGTTTTATTGGACGAACACGGAAATGCAAAGGTATTATAATTTGCATTGCCTGGTATTATGGAACTTTTTGCATTTTCTTCTGCTGTGCCATATAGTGATTACTTGTTTTAATTTCTGAAAATCGAGAAGATTATGTGTAGAAAACTTTTATGAATATGGCACGCATACATATATTTCTTCAGTTGAAGTAAATGTAATATTAATTAGATAATAAGTAATGTATTTGTGCTTTGTATTACATGGATGGAATGTTTCAGATTGCAGATTTCGGTTTGTCCAATGTCTTTGAAGAGAGAAGGCTCTTGTCAACATTCTGCGGGTCCCCTCTGTACGCCTCTCCTGAGATAGTGAAGGGCACCCCCTACATCGGGCCTGAGGTGGACTGCTGGTCTCTGGGAGTATTGCTCTACACATTAGTATACGGAGCGATGCCTTTCGATGGCTCCAATTTTAAGCGCCTAGTAAAACAGATTAGCACTGGAGACTATTTTGAACCAAAAAATCCTTCATGTGAGTAATGAATAATTATTCTGAGATTGTTGTAGAGGATATTGAATATATATTATTTGATTTGTAATGTACCTAATAAATATTTATCTTTCAGCTGCATCACCACTCATCAGAGACATGTTAACTGTAGATCCCATCCAAAGAGCTGATATAGTACATATCTGCGATCATCCGTAAGTGTATTTAAATATTTTGTTCTAGCGACTTGTTGGGTGCTCTCATAGAGATTTAGCTTGTTAATTTAAAACTGGTACTCGTGGATTCATTCTAGTTGGGTGAACAAGGGCTCCGATGTGTCATGCCTTGAGCTAGCGGAAGCTCTGGCCAATGAGACCCCGGTGCGCCTGGACCTGCTCCTGTCTCTGGCGCCCCCACCGCAACACGGCAGCGACAAGTTGGTTGTCACCGATGAGGTTAATTCAGCCCACTACTATAATATTATATAGTATATTAAACCATCCTATGGCACAGGAAACACTTATCTAAACTGATGCATTATTTCAGGCGACCAGTACAGGAGCCGAAGGCTCACCGGGACATTCCATGTCTATGACCAATGTAGATAACTCTGCGGAAAGAAGAATATTAGAAATGGTGGCGGAAGGCGGAACAGACGCCATTAAACCCTCGCCAACGCGCACCATCGTCGGCGTGGAACAACCAAAGAGGAAACTGGAAACCACCGTATCTATGGATAATGCCGCAGGACTTAGGAAGAAGGAACGCTTTATTAGGTAATTTAAATAATAATATTATCATAATTATTAATAATGTTCATACTCGTGTGCGATGAAATGATTACTTGTTTTAATTTCTGAAAATCTAGAGAGATTTCTTGCAGAAAAATTATTATGAAAATTGCACGCAGCATCACAATATTTTTAAAAGTTGGTTTCCTGCATATATGTATTATTAATGTTGCCTCTTTTCGATACAGATCAAGCAGCCAAATTAATCAAACTCCATCACAAAATGAAGATGCCGCCGTGTCACCAACAAAGGAGAATAACGCTCAACCGACGGAGATACAGAGAGATGTATCGATGAGCAATGAGAACAAATCGGAAGTTAGTGCTTTGAGCCAAGTACCCAAAGCAGTGTCTCCCAGTAAAGAAAGAGTAGAGGAAGCCAGCGTTCCTGTAATTAAAGAAGTGGATGTTCCTCTCCCCCCCGTTGTAGCTGCAGTGGATGAGCCGCCTAGTGAATTACCCCCTCCACCACCGCAGAATAAAACTCCCGTAAGTTTATTCAGCCAATACTCCAAAAGAGTTAGGTCGGCTATTTTTGAAATTCATCTGAAGTATTGTTTTTGCTGTACAAAATATCATATTTGCAAATTTTGTTTGCTTCCATAAAATGTTATCATTGAATGCCATCATCACATTTTTCATCTTGGTTTTTACTTTTTTAAAAGCTTCATTTGTTCACCCTCACTCTCTTCATGTGTCTGTTTTTAACTAATTGTTATGCAGGTGAATGCAAAGAAGGATATCAAAACCAATCTAAAAGTCGGAGATTCAGTACTCAAAGAGAGAAATTGTATCGCAAAGCCCTCCGTTCCGACCAAAAAGAAATTTGTTATAACTTCAAAGACTGATGAGAAAAAGGGTTTTAAACCGAAGGTAACCTACGTTGATTTTCAAAACGTCTTCAAAACCTTTCTCTATCGCAACCAAATTAATGTAGAAATTTAATATAGATGGTACTTCGTTTTCGTTGTGACTTAATCACAAATATAATACATAATATATTATTTTATCCTTTTTAATCTAATTTTATGTCATGCCCTATGTAAAGTACTCTGTTTTGCAAATCTTTTAGTATACGGTGGTTGTCTTTTTGAAAAACATTATCTATTTGAATATAATTATATCTGCATAATAATAATAATATTTGGACGATTTATATAGCGTCGTTTTTGTGAAAAATCACCTCAAGGGCGCTATTTACGATGTTAAAAAAAAACACTATTGTGTATTAAAAATATTTGCAGATGTAGATTTCTTTACATTATGGTAAAGTGACATAATTTTTAACTGCTAAATTAACTATTTTAATTTAGTGTATCAAAAATAACAAAAGTGTTGCATGGCATTGAATATAATTTTAACAAAAGCTATGTTATTTAAAGTTTTTCTATTTTCAATACACATGCAATCATATTTTTATTGTCATATATTAAAATTGTAAATTAATATTCACCCTGTTTGTAGGAGAAATCTCCTCCGAGAAAGTCATTAGAGAGAGAAGCTGCGCCAATCAAAAAGCCTGCAGTAGAGGAGGAAACCTTGAAGAGTGAAGTAACAGTAGAGATTAAGCCGGCTCAACCAACCGAGAGGCGGAAATCCAGAATCTTGGATGCCGCAGAGAAACTCAATAACCTCACCATACAACCGGCGCAGACCTCTCCGCCACCCGTCTCCAACCTAAGTCCTCCTGTGCCCAAACCCAAGAAGGTCCTCATCCCAGGTAACAAACACCTCATATCAATATATAGTCTGACGTGTTTGAATCATTGCACATTTACATCATACTCTTAACTCTGCTTTCACTGATCCTAGGTGTGAGTGTTGGAAGTTTCAAGGAACAGTTTGAAAGGCGGGCTTCTTTAACATCTGGAAATGCTCCCACAGTTGGTGATTTATTAAAGAAAGCTCCGAATAAAACCATTCAAGGTAGTTGCTTTTTTTAATCATTCATATTCATACTAAAACTATCACCAATGCAATGCAACATGGGGAATAATATAAGTGCTAATGTTTATTTTTTATTGCAGCAAATGCAGTGGGACAGCCTGCGGTTAAAACTTTGCCTGTTAAAAAGATGAATAGCGTAGATTCTGAACACCCTGTTGTAAATAACAAGGAATCTACCAATATAAAACTTCAAAGTATTGGAGTTGAACCTTCTCCACCAAAGGTAAGTTTGATAGAGAAAAAGTACAGCCCTCGAATAATGACACCCGCCGCTGTGATGACCAACTCTGTTGATGATTTCTCCCCTTTTCAGCCAATACTGGATCTCCAAATAGTAGAAAACGTAAGTATGCGTAGTGATAAGTCACAAGGACTTGGTCACACCTTTTGATAGAATTTATTATCTGAAGCAGTCTGATAAAGATAAAAATTTATTGATGTAAGTATCATATAGAAAGACAAACCAGGATCTTAGGCCTAAGCTACACGAGCGAGTGGCGGTTTCTCGCGGCGGGAAACTGCCACGTTCACCACACGAGCGGTTCTCCCGCCGCGGGAAACCGCCACGTTCAAACTACACGGGCGGTTTCCCGCGGCGGGAGAACCGCCACTCGTGTAGTTTGTGCCATACTCTGAAAAATGTAAAACAAAGAATAAATAAATATCCGCTACATACAACGCTCATAGTAAATTGTGTCTGCTGCAGTTTCCTGCGGCGGGAGAACCACTCGTGTAGCTTAGATCTTAAGCTGGAAATAGAGTCAGGCGACAGCCTTAGTATAGATGAAGTGCCGTGCTAGTAAAGCCTTAGTATTACAATGGATGAGCAAAATGAAAATGTGTGACAAGCCATTTTCTCCTTTGTGAATTAGTATAAAGCTCGTTAGTGCTACGTTGTCAGTCGACCGGTAATAAAGCCTTAGTATTACAATGGATGAGCTAAATGAAAATGCGTGGCAAGCCGTTTTCTCTTTTGTGAACTTGACCAGTATGTTATTGTTACAGGTTCTGGGAGCTTCATCCTCTTAAGGGAATAAATTGCATCATAGTGGGGTTAACATTTTTAAATCGAAAAGTTGGCATTTTAACCAAACTAAGCGAAATTGGAGATGTACAAATGCTCAGATGAAGTTAGCAGTTATTTTCAAATTCTCCAGTGTTGATTAGAAATAATTTTTTATAAATATTCTGGTTTGCTGCTATCGTGCCCATTCGGCTCAGGGGCGTGCACTCCATATAGGCACATAAGCACTGCCTACCCTAGCGTAAAACGTAAGCATGTAAATAATTTATTAAATTATTGCTAAAAATAAATACACACTTTCAAAAATAAGCGCGACAAAGCTGAGCAACCAAAACTACGCGACCGCCACTTCAAACGGCATACTACAAATGTGACATAAACTGTAACTAAAAACTACACGCGCCCTCCGACTACCTCACTAAAATGCGGGCTAAGCAGGAATTATTTCTGCTTAGAGCTAACTTCATTCAAGATATAATATCAATGTTTACGAAATGCACGTAGCATAGAGTAGAACTGTCGTTTGAATTTGCTTCTATGGGGTTTTTTTGTTAGTATCAGGCAGAAATTAGCAAATGGCAATCAGTGGCGACAGTGACATCTGTTGTTATCTGAAGTATGAAAGTGAGACAACGCCAACTGCTTTTATCAAGGCCACCTCGGATATCCATTAATTGGCTTGTGATAATACGCATATATGAAGCGATTATTATTATTTTTTATTATTTGTATATTTAAAGTGGCTTAGATAATCCAAACCTACATCATCAACAGCCAGCAGCAAGTACACTTAGCGAAAACTTGTACGAAGGGAGCTATCTGTGGCAAGTTTCTTTTTTATTTATTTGAATCAATTTGGCGGTTTTCCTACTGCCTACCCTGATCAAAAACTCTGTGCACGCCACTGATTCGGCTACATCCTGTTTTAGTTAGTTTACATCAGTGATGCACAACTGGTGGTCCACGAGCCCATTTTGTGTGACTTGGTGGTCCTTCGTGCGGCCCGCTTGGCTAAATAAAAATCGACATTAATTTATAGGTTTGTCTTTGGGTGTAGAAAATTTTTCATCTGCAGCGCTTTCTCTGTGCTCAGTTTTTTTTGTGGGTTCTGTTTTATGATGCTAGACTAAATGTTGTTTCTGATAACACAGAAGCATTTGAAGTGAGTTTTAATATTTCTATGAAGAAAATATTTAACAGTTCCATTCTGCTTCACAAAAAACAAAGGGGTATCATGATAATCTGCCTTCAATATTTTGATTCTTCCACCCAAATGTCTGATAAATATAAGGTGGGGCAAAAGTAATATCAATGTGAATTGGCTGCCATTTTGTTGTAAATGAAAAAAATTAGGCTTTGTTTTAACAGAAAGTTTATTTGAAGGAATAAAATTCTCCTCCTAAGTTGATGCACATTTGTGCTTGTTTTATGGCATATTGAATTGTTGCTCGCAAAACATCTGGCTCCAAATTGGTGACTTCTTTAATGTGGGCTTTCAAGACTTGCACGGTTTGTGGCTAGTTGTAGTAAATGCAAGATTTCAAAAAGTCCCAAAGGAAGGAGTCTGGCACCGTCAGATCTGGCCATTCAGTTCAAATCGCCAAAATGGGAGATCATACGGCCCAGAAATTGGTGTTTCAGTCTCCATCGTTGCCTGAGCTGTGAGCGGTTGCTCCGTTCGCTTGCTTGTAGTCAACTAATTCTCTATATGTCTATAACTTAAATGTCAAAGATCAATGACATTTGACACCATTTGCAAAAATTATGGCACATTCACATTATGGTATTACTTTTGCCCCACCTTGTATACGTATATATTTTTTAATAAATTTGGATGTGATATCTAAAAATTCAGCATTGCATTGTTACGAAATGTGATATTTTAAGTAGATATCTAGCAGAGGCGGCTCTAGGGATCCAGAAGTGGAGGGTCAATAGAAAAAAAATTATTAATTGTAAAAAAAATTTGGTCAATTATAAATCAATTTCGATAGGGACACCCTAATTACCTTCTGGATAGGGACACCCTGATCACCTTGCGGTATGAAATATACTTTACGACCTTTTCTCATATCTCCCAAATATACATTAAAAAATTCATAAAAATCAGTCGAGCCGTTTCGGAGGAGTGTGACCACAAACACTGTGATACGAGATTTTTATATATGTGGATAGTTAGATTTTTAAAAAATCTTTTCTTATTAAAAGTGTTTTAAATTACTAACTGCAATCTCAGTCTACTGTTACCAGTTGGGTTAAACAGTATAAATAAGTATGTTCCTTTTATTGCGCCTGCAAATCCACTAACAAAAATTACTTTTCGTATTAAAATATTGTTTAACCTCTTTATTTTTATCTCTTATATTAGAACATTTCTCATGATTCAATGAATTGTTCATGATTTCTTTCAATATGATACTCGTATCCATAGAATTTTTTTTTTTTTTTTCAATTATTTCTGGCTTTCACCCTTCAAGGGTGTTCTAGGCCATCATTCAAAATTAAAGAGAAAGGAAAGGTGAATTTATATATCAATTTTATTTAAATGAGCATATTTAAGAATTATATGAAATATTGGAGTAGAGTTGAGACTTAGAAGAGATAAGATATTGAATGGAGGGGAGGCAATTTTAGATAACGCTTCATAGAAAAGAGGATATTTATTTAGAGAGGGGCAACCAAAAAATATGTGATCTAAAGTTCCCACATCTAGACCACAGAACATACAATCTGGATATTCAAGGACGTGAATTTTAAAAAGGTAAGAAGGAACGGAACAATGTCCGATTCTCATTCGAATAAGGAAGGAAATTTCTTTTTTGGAAAAATGGGGGAATTTTTGAAACCATGGTTTTGATGGGATAATCCTTTGTATTGATGCGTAGCAGGCACCCTTGGATTGACTAGCAATATTCCAGTACTCTGTCCAAGCATTGCGGGATCTATCTTTGAGGATGGAAAAAATATCAGATAGGGGAATATGGTTTTCGAGGGTAAAGGTAGGGTTAGACGCTCCTTGTTTTGCCAAGGAATCAGCAATATCATTACCCACTATGCCAACATGTCAAGGAATCCAAATCAGAGTTACAGTTTTTCCAGAGCTTTGAATGGAGGATATCAGTACTCGAATAAGACATACAAAGTGATCATCAGGATGAAGAAAAGGACTGGATTTAAGTTTTTGGAGGGAACTGAGTGAGTCGGAGAGAACAAGAGAGTTTCAAAATTATTTTTTATTATATATTTAAGAGATTCAATTATTGCAATGCACTCAGCAGAAAATAGTGAAAATTGGTTAGAAATTGAATAAAATATTCTGTTATTAGAATTATTGTGGTAAACGTTGATACCTATACCACAGTTAGGAGAGTCCGGAGATTTGGAGCCATCAGTAAATAAAAGCGAAGAGTTGGGCCATTTAGATGAAATAATGTCATTGAACATATTATTGACAGTACGGGCTGGGAGATTGGAATGACTTTTAAGGATGCCGATCCCTTCTAAAATCGTTGGGGATAAGGTGACGTGGACATTTTAAATTGTTCCAAGCAAATTACGTCAACAACGAAAAACACGCTTTCGCCAACTAATCATGAAGAGCTAATATTCAAGATGGCATTGTTTATCACAAAAAAACATTTCGATTGGCATTTTTTGACATCTCCCTCTAACATCTTAACAATCGAACTATGTATCTTTGTCGCACCGCGACTGCGGGCATGACCCAAAACCCCTTGAAAATATATTTTGTATGATACTAAACATACCCAGATATGATAGTGTTTACCTCCTTTGTCTGTATAGCAGAAAAGAAAGGATGCAGTTTTGGGGACAAAATTCAAAGTGACCCATGGTCCATACATCCAATAACTTCTTATTTGGCCGCTAGATGGCAATAGAACCCGCTATTATGATATGAATCTGAATGAATATTAAAATAAATTTAATATCATGATTTCTTATTATTGCTGCATATTTTTGGGGGGTCATTGTCCAAATGACCTCTAAGGAACAGCCGCCACTGGTATCTAGTTAAATTTTTGGTTTATAATATGTACAATCTACTGGTTCCGAAAAGTTGGGATATTTGTGAGGTATTTACATAAACAGAATTTTACAATAATTACACTAGTGACGCCATCAACTGCAAAGTTAAGCTGGCCCTCCGATTAAAAGGTTGTGCATCACTAGATTCTGTCTTCAATTTAGCGGCAGTGCGCCTGTTAAAGCTTTACGCTTCATTATGATATTAATTATTAAAACAATAAGATTCAATGAATATGATACAGAAGAAGATAGAAATTAATAGATTAGATTGCGACCAAGATTCCAACTTCGGATCTATCCGGAGTGTATGCATCTGGGTGGAAGAAAGAGAGGTCCCGATTTTTTTGCTCAGGGTTTTGCTCTTTAGAGCAGTGGTTCTTAACCTTTTTGGCTGGCGACCCAAAGTACGAATATATTTGAAGTACGCGACCCTAATCTAATTTTTTTATTTATTTTCCAGTGAAAGGTACTAAAATGATATATTATGTAATTTTAAACTATAAAATTACAAATACATCATATAAAATTTATAGGATGTAGTTGTAAAATTAGAAATAAACAACTTTATTTAAATGTTCTGTATTAAAATCAGACAGTTCAGCATTAAAACAGTTAAAAAATTTACAGCAAAATAATTTGTGACTACCCTGGTGTTGTATTTTTGAGCAAAGATCATGTATACGTGGAGTTATGTTTATAGAAAGTGCGCACCGCATGTCATGCTGAGGATTCAACCTATTCCTGTACTTATTCTTCATAACAGAAAGGCATGAAAATCCTGCTTCACGTAAATAAGTAGTTGGCAAAGGTAGCAGGGCTTTTTCAGCTTCATTGCTCAGAACAGGCTTCCCAGATTATTGTGCCCAAAATTTTGGGCACATACGCTATCAATACGCGATTTCCGCGACCCAACCCAATCCAATACCTCTCGCGACCCGAGGTTAAGAAACGCTGCTTTAGAGTCTCGGGGTTAGATGAACACAACAACATATCATTTAATTCACAATTAATGTTGGCCAACAGTCGGCCGCTTACTTTTCTTAATGGTGTACGTAACCAATTGTACACCATGAGAAAAAATCTCTTCTGCAGTGCTAAAAGAAAACATAAAATCTATCGATTGTCCAAATCTAAACCCTGAATTAATATGCTCAATATGAATTTTTAATTTTAGGAAAAGGTTGCACTGCCGCCTGTGGAGCCTAGAATGTTCCCACTTCCTGATACTGCTAGCAAAATCTCTAAGCCATTACACAAGAGTGAATCCCTGAAGGAACCATCCCCCCGAAAGGATACACTGCACAACAGTCTGTCTCTGGAAGATGCCAGGAGGTAGTATTGGCCACTATGCGTGATTAATGAACTTATAATAATTCTGACCTCTTATTAACATTTGCATGTGAATCTCTCTGATTGCAGGAGTCTCCAACAATCGATGGCCTTGTTAAGCGAAGCAAGAAATGACTACCACACGTCCCGGAGTGTGGAAGATAATTCTACAGGTGAAAATGAAAGGCAAAAACAGTTGAAGGTTGCGAGGGAAATAATATCTAATGCGATAGGAGAGGATAATGGAAAGAAGGTCCACCGCATATGCATGGGTGTGTAACTTTAGTTTCTACATAAAGAACGTCAGAATAATATTAACCCGTTCCTTGTGTTCATTCACTGAGTAATTAACCATACCATAATTACTACAATTTTATTACAACTGTTCCTAATAATATTTCCTATTTTGACTACAGTTTCCTTATAGGCGTACTTTTATACCCGGTGAGCCTCGCAACCTTTCACTTTGGTATCCAACATTTATTACCTAGTAGCTTGTCTAAATGACTGTATTATTGTATGACGTAGCCGTAGCTTGTCTAATATTGGTGTATTACGTAGTAGTTTGTCTAATCAAGTATCGGCAGCTCTTTAGAGAGACAGAGGACTTA
Source organism: Limnephilus lunatus (assembly GCA_917563855.2). Lineage (NCBI taxonomy): Eukaryota > Metazoa > Arthropoda > Insecta > Trichoptera > Limnephilidae > Limnephilus > Limnephilus lunatus. Next base: position 78,351,503 of record OU830597.1, on the reverse strand, counting down.
TCTGCTTTGGTGTTCTAGGTGGGAAGCCGCCCATAGCATACGGAGCCGGGGGGCGCAGCGCCTCGGGCTCCCTGAGCCTAGGGGGGCGCACCTCCCCGCCCCCGAGTCCCCCGCGCACCTTCCGTACCGAGGTGCAGCACCGCGTGGATGATGTGAGGAACAAGTTCCTGCCCACTTCCAGGTATGTCTTCAGTCTTCTGCGCCAACCTTCTCCTTGCATCTGACCACTGCTCATTTTGTTATCGATGTTATACGATTTTCACCCATTAGTTTGACCCTTCTCTTACGGTGCTAAAAAACCCTTTAGCTCCGGTGCTGTGTACTGAGTTCACTAGGCACACATTTAGAATTTTTAATTTTTAAATTGAATGGTTTCCATTGTTACAAATCAATAAATATTATGTATTAGTGCGGATAACAAGGAAAAAAATCAATCATGCATGATATGTCCAGACAACCATTTCGGGAGGCGGGTATGGGTACCGCCACCTCATCATTTATTGGATAACCAACACCTGCCATAGAGCACCCCAGTGGTTCGCCATGTTTGGTGTCTTAGCAAGGTGCCCAGGTTTTTGTGGTGAGGTTTGTTCAGGTCTTAGCGGCGGGTCAGATTTGGTTAGGAGAGTTGAGGGAGACCTTTTGACCTCTCCAGCAAGACTATAGTACCCTTTACACGTAGAGTTCGGAGCGGGACGTGCCCCGCGCCACTTCAGACCGCCGCACAGAAAAGTAAAGACCGAAAGTAAGATAACGGACCCCCAGATTCCTTCTCACACCCTTCTCCTTCTCAGAACTTCCTCTCCATTTGTATAGATCCTGAGGAAAATTATTTTACTCAGGATCTCCTCTGAGGAGTTAATTTTAAAAAAAAATTGTGCATAGTGGCACAATGAGCAAAACCCCATACCCCTCTCGCTTACGTGTGCAGTAGCACATATGTATACGAGTAAGTATACATATATGTATATTAATGAATATTTTCCAGATTTGTTGCGTTTGATAAACACTAATATAATATTAAATATTTTATCCAATACATTAATTTATTGTTGAGGAACAACTAAGATATGAAATCTGTGTTTATGATATTTTCAGAGATATTGAAATAATTATAGACATCAAATCAGTACTCAGCACCAGCAAGGAAGAGTTAACTTGATTGCAATTCTAACAATATTGTTATTAACTTCTTTTTTTTTTCAAATTTTAATTTTCAATCACATTGTCTTGCATAATAAATTATTAAGTTTTCTTTCGGCAATTCAACTTTCTTGTGGAAAAAATCAATATCATTTGGATGCTGTAAAAAAACTAATTACTTATTATTTGAGTTCATTGATAGTAATAATGCATACATATTGTTTGCTTAGTATGTAGTATGTACTAAAATATATGTTTTTGAAATAGCATTTAAAATAACTAATGTGTATGCGAATGATTGAAAAATAATAAACCGTTCTATGACATGTTATTTCAGAGGGGGCTCCGTGGAACGGATAATTCCAATTTCGTTTATGAGTGATGCTCCTAAACCACAAAACACTCACACGCAATTACCATACCAAAGAAACAAAACAATGCCATATAGGTAAAGATTAAAAGAGTATTACTTAAAATTTCAACTGCATAATATTACGTGTTTTATATTTTGTGGTGATTTCTGGTATCACATATTCAAAGTGCCTTAAACATACAAATTATTGGCTGTAATAATTTTCTGCAGCTAAAAAATGCTGATGCTAATTTTTCGCCGTCTGCCAGCTGATTCTATTTTCGTAATAACTTAGTTGTTTTTTTTTCCTACTTTTCTTACCACATAATGTGTTTATATATGTATAAAAACAGTAAACAGGGTGTTAAGGGATGTACATGACAACATGACTTACTTTAACCAGTCATTCCTGCCATTGTTTGGAGTAAAACATGTAAATGAAATTTTGGTCTCCGGTGACGTCTTACATGTTTTTTTTTTTAAAGTAGTTGTTGGACAGTTGGGGGCGGGGTCAAAGGTTGGGCGGTTACTCGGCTGAGTGACCAGTGACAACATGCTGGAGATATTTTTTTTTGTTTGATTTTGAAGAAAAAAAAAATTAAATAAGAAAAGAAAAAGCCGCCAGAGACCAAAATTTCATTTACATTTTTTATTGCAAATAATGTTAGGAATCACTGGTTAAAGTAAGTCAGATGCGTCCCTTAACACCCTGTATAATAATCTACCATAAGTAGTTTTCCCAGAATAGCTACTTTTATTCAGAGAAATTACTTTTTATTGTGCTTATCAACAACGGCGGCACAGAGGTTAATGGCCGAATGCAATAAAGACGTGCAAATTATTTTCAAAGCATTATCTTATTATTGTGCCCACTCATTCATTAAACACTTGACTTTTACACCTTAAAAACGTTAAATATAATTTAAAGTTAAATGAATGGGTGTTTTTTTTGTAGGTTAAGTTCGATCCCGCGTGGAAATGTCCAAACCGAGGTTGAGAAGGTGTCCCAGCCGCCCACCCCGATCACCCCATCCACCTCCCAGCAGGCGGCGGAGCCCATCAAGAAGAGCCCCCGAGAGTTCATTATCCCCATCGCTGTGGAAGGGGTGGGCTACGTCACCCCCCGCCAGGGCAGTCTCGAACCTTCTGAGAAAACTCCAACCAAGATGCCATCCTCAAATATCAGCTTCTCGTCTCGTTTCCCTAAACCCAGAAGATTGAGGTATGAACCATGAACATTATTATTCGTGAACAAGGTTCTGTCTGACACAGCATTATTGCTTTTCGCTGTGCATAAATCATATGTTTTTTTTACATAAATAAATCAACCTCACTAGGACTAATTACCTGTATTATCATTAACATTTACAAACTTGAGGAAAACAGCATAATTAATCACTACATACAAAATCACTAAATATTTTGATAAATATTCGGAACAAACGTCAACGGTTAATCTGTTAATACGCACTTTTTTTTATAAAACTTTTAGATTCTTCTTAATTACCATAAAAGACAACTATTTGCATTGGGGGAGGTTGAAAATGTTACATTTTTAATTTTAGCTACGTAAATTGAAAATTTGCTTTCGTATTTAGATACAACGCTTCACCATAATATGCAATTTGTAATGATTATTGTCATTTTATTATGTTGGTATTACTGATACTATATGGAAAGCTACATCATACCGTAACTAACTTCATGGCAGTATATTCAAAGGCGCGTAAATAAATAAAAAAAAACCTTTATCAGGATAATCTGTTATGAAATAAATATTCCGTTGTCATCATAATTTTAAAAAACATCCCAGGTTTTGAATGGTTTGAGGGCAAGGCAGGGTTTATCCTAGCGGGTTTGTGTAATTAATTCTTAAAAAAAAACACCCCAAGATTTATCTAGTTTGTATTCCAAGCAAAGTTTCTAACCAAATTAGTGCTTACCATTCACACAAATTGGTGATATAACTAATTTTCTAGCCACTCGTTATCTTTTACAGCCAGTGCAATATAAAATGTCAGTAATACCAACATATTAAAATAACAATAATATGGCAAACAGAGTGATTTGACAGTGTGAAAGCAAATTTTCAATTTACGTAACTAAAATTAAAAATGTAACATTTTCAACCTCCCCCAATGCAAATAGTTGTCTTTTATGGTAATTAAGAAGAATCTAAAAGTTTTATCAAAAAAAAGTGCGTATTAAGCGTTGACGTTTGTTCCGAACAATTACCAATATTTCATGCAGAAAAAAAAGTTTGGCTTTAGAATTCAATATTGCTTAACATTGTCTAGTGAGATAGAACCTTGTTGTTTCAAGGGCACGCAATACAAAAAAAATTGAGACTACTAACTTGGCTAATTTATTCACATCAGTTTTGTAAAATACCAACTAAATGACATTAAGGACGGGTTGTTTCACAGAATTTGAACAATTTCTCAAATTTCACGGTTAATTTTAAAGTTCTGTGGGACAATTTACCCATGAGATGATATTATACGGGGACTTGAATAGAACTTTCACAGAACTTAAAAAATTACCTTTCAAATTTGGTGAATTATTCAAATTCTGTGAAACAACTGACCCTTAAAATTGTTGTTTAAAAACCCATCACCTTTGACATTGTCATAAATTTTGTTGATTAGCACCGTTTTAACGTTTGAACAGTTTTCGTAAATCTAATTAATTAATTAAACACTAATTCTCGCGCTATGTAAGCGTTCTATCAAATTTTCTTGACAAAAAATGTGACGAGGTTTCAGAATGCAGTTTAAACTATTTGAACGTTTAGGCTCACCGGTGAGCGACATCTTTTAGGACCTTGCTCAACACTCACTCACCACTCGATACTATCCATGCTTGATTTTTTAAAAATTAACCTTTTATACGTTAATTGTCAGTTTGTGGCACTGGCCAACGTGATGTGAGTTTAAATACAGTGTCTTAATTTTGAAAAATTTCCTTAATATAACCATTTTTATAAACAAACATTTTGATTGAAGTAAAAATAATAATAATTTATTTGCAGCTCCCTCGTTAGTGGCGGAGAATCTGAAGATGACGAAGACTTACACATGCATCGACTGAGGTAAAATATATTTTACTTACAATTCTATTTTTTAAAGATAGCAAGCTGTGTAGCAATAATTAATCTCTTCTGTTTATTGGTGTTTTCAGGAGCTCTAGGCGGGTTCGAGCTGATGCAGAAAAAGATTCTATAAGTTCGGGAGAAGAAGATGACGATGAAGGATTTGAACTTCTCACTGCCGAGAATTTGTTCTCTACTCTTCTGGACAGAGTGAGTTGTCATTTCAATACGAGTTCTACTTCACGGAGGTGGGCAGCGGAAGCCTGGTATCAAAAAATTCTGCCGGTGGCAACTAAAATAGCGGTTGGCGGTTGTCGTTTTAACAGTCCCTTTGAAACAGTTGTAATTCACTAGCATTGGAATTTCCTAATATTTCGTCAGTGTTCGCGTCAAACTCGGGGTTATTTCCAACGGATATTCAATAGTTGACAATCGCCAACAATAGCGGCGTTGGCGTTTTCTCGGCATCAACGCCCAGTACTAGTAGGGGATGCTCAATTAACTGTCTGCTCTCGAGATACTCACAGCGGAGTCGCACAATTCTCCCACTTCTATGATTTGCATGCTATTTATACATTTAGGGACACGCAGTTGTTAGTTCAATGCCAGAATTTGATTATTAATCAATATTTGTTACAAAAATTCAGAAACTATTTGTTCTTCAGTGTGATTTATATATTTAACCTTATCTGTGCGGCTTTCGCATACCTGATCTATCAGCAGCTTTCCCCGTATAAGGATATTGCATATGTGATCCATGTAGTTTTAGAAAATGCATGCATTGTGTCAAAACGTACTGCATATTGAAATAAATATGTTAATGATGAATTGCCTCTATGTGAATTATTTTTTCCAGGTTCGAAGCTTAACAAATAGGCTTAACGGCGAGGAAGGAACAGGATTTCCCCAGCATCACCAGTCCCTGTTTAATAACCTCCATTCGCCTTTCTTCAACAGGTGCGTGAATTGTTATTTTTTTTTTCCTGGCCATCGTGATGTTTGCATGATTCTAAAATGCTTAGTAACGATCCACCTAACACATTACATTCAGTGGGGCTGTTTGATTTTATAATATAATAATGGTGGATGTGTTGTCTTCAATGTAACTGTATAATTTCTTACAATTTGTTTTTACAAAATTCAGTAACAAGACATTCAATGTTTTAATCATTTGAGTGCCGATTGTCATCCGGGTGAAAATATTTCAAGCATATGCGGCCACATTCAGCACACAACAAGTTAATAAATGAAAGTTAACAATTTAACAAGAAAGATTATAAGCTTCATGTCTGTTGTGTTATTGAACTTCACATAAATTTAACCACTCGAACCCATAAGTTTGTTTTCAAGACAATATAGCATTGCCAGACATACGTAAGACTTATGAGATGTACCTGACTTATTAATGAAGAATGATGGGAGCAATAATGTAATGCTGCCATTGTGAAACTAAGGCACAGTTGTTTGGCAAAAATTTGTGTGTAACAATGTGATCAAATGGCATTCAGTGCCATTTTGTTTTATTGACACTTAAAAGGTTTCCGTTAAATGCCGATTTTAAATCCGTTTCAGCTTTTGAACAAATAATAGCATAAGAGGACAACTATCATGTTAAGCTCGCCAGCTTGTTGCAATTTGATAGAAACCTGAAACATACCTAGAATCGGTGTTTCGGGGACCTTTCAAATGTAAAAAAAAAAAATGGCGCTGAATGGCCCACCTGATGACAATGTTACATTTGAATTTCTGGGAAACAACTGGGCCTAAAACAAGCAATAATAATTTTTAACAATAATGTTGCTGTTTATTAAATATTTGGTGTTTTTTCTTCTTTTTTATTTTTAATAATGTTAATATTTATATGGTTTGTCTGACTAATAACTTAATTCTCCTTTTAACAGCCCGCATTTGCCAAGAAAACATAAGAAGCATAGTACTATGTAAGTATATAAAACATTCAAATATGAGTATTGGTTGTTCTTTGTATTTAGATGCTGTAAATATTCCGATAAAATGTAAAGGAAAGCGCAAAGTTGATTGGCAAAACAACTGTTGTGATGACGAGATGGTGTGATTGTGATTTCAGACGTGAAGGACCGTCTTGGCGCCGCAGCACATCTCGCGATATTGCATCCGACTTTGATTCCATGTTCCCGAGCCACACCACCTTCCCCCGGGGTATGTTATTCTCCGTCTTTTTATAATTATGCATTTTAATTTGACTTAATATTGTTTGTTTGAGCCTGCACGTTACTCAAATTATGTCTCAGTGTCGCCAGAAAATATACACAAATTTCTGGTTGAACGTAATACGCTTCCCTTGGGAAATTTTCTTTTTGGATTTTGTTGAGTCATAGCAGCTTTTTTCCCATCTAATGCGTAGCGATATTACATAATTAATAACTAGTTTTGCAATAGTGAAACCTTGACTCTGGTTACTGTTACAGTTGTAAATCTGGAGGTTGATGCTACACATGCCTATGTCAGTTTTAGTTTTTTTGATTTAGCCATCAGAAAGTACTCTAAAACGCCCCTTATTTGAATGCAATCAATACCTCAATCAATACCTCAATCTAATGCAGAAGTCAAAATATTGATTCAGCATTTTTTATACCAAGAAATTGATAAACAATCTTCATTCCCGAGTGTTGACATAGGAACATTTAGCATTACTAATTAAACCCCAGAAATAAGAAAACATACATCTCTGGAATTGTTTTTTTTTTAATTAAAAATCTTAATAACGTATTTCTAGTTGTTTAAAGAAGTTTTTAATTTAAAAAGCCACTTTAAAATTAAGACCACTACAAATAAATCAATTATTTGAAAATTAGAAAATCGTACATCTCCGGATTGGAGATTAAATTTAACATTTCTGGGAACCAAAGTAGAGGTTTCGCTGTATATTGATCAATCTAGTGAATTGTAGATCCAACATTTCTCAAAATGACAACGAGCAGCCTCTCTCTTAACAATAATTACTACTTACCTAGTGAACCTAGTTATTTGTAATTGAGTGCCCATTTAAATGTTATGTTTGTCTTGTAGTTCTAATGAAATATTTTGTGTGTAATATTTTTCAATAGATTAATTTGTTTTCCAACTTTGCGCAGCAAAAACTTTATTATAATATGCCGACTGCTAGAGATGCTATTTAATTATATTCATATTCCTAGAAATCCATTAGATTCATAGAATTAACATCCTTCTTTAGTAATGTACATTTAGTGTACGGTAATAGAACATTTATCAATGGAAGGAATTCTGCATTATACATTCTAAGCTCTTCATAAAAGATTTTGGTGAAAGTGCTACATCTGTTTTTGAAAACATTCATTTGCTTCCATACCGACAGTTCCTATAATATTATTGTTTTTAGCGTAGTAAAATTTTTGTTTTTCATCTTTAAGAAACAAATGCCCAACGTTATTATTTATGTTTTCTTTGGCATTTTGAAGAATTCTAATTGAATCATTTGTTTTCTTACACGAAACACAATAAGAAGTCCCGTTTCGTGTTAATCATAATATACCCACTTAAATATAAATAATAATCTATTTTCATTTCAGAATAATAGAAATCTCATGTCCATAAATGAAAAGCATAATTCAACATAAAACAAAAACTATTTGAAGTGACTATAATTTGTTTGCGTTGCGTAAGAATGAGAATGGCGGACAGATGTGTGTGTGTGGAATGCGTGTGCGTGCTAACCATAATGATAGTTGTAAATATAGAGTTTTGTTTTGTGTTGAACTGTTGTCCGAGAGAGGGCTAGAGGTGGCTGGTGGCCACTGGCGGTGTGAGAGTGGCGGGGGCACGCGAAGCACAGGCACACGTGGCTGGATAATAACTATGTGTTGTGTCATGATTGTGGTTGCAGTTGGGTTGCGCGTTACTCTGCATGCACCGAACGCTCCACCGAATGGCGGCGGCCCGACTAACCTCAACTCCCACTCCAATGCCACAAAACAATAGGTACTTGTATTTACATTCTCTCTTCTCTTGTACTACTCATCTGCAATCAATCAATCAATCAATGGTGCTTTATGCTTTACCAGGACATTTCAAGGAATGGGATTTCTCTTTTTCCCCCCCCGGGTTCACTTCTTTTCGTTATTCTTCATTTGTTTTTATTTAAGTAGTTCTCTGAAACATAAAGTAGTGTTTACACATTGGCTCGCCTATCATGAACATGTACTACTTTGTCATTACACAATACAGTTTTGCATCGCTAATAAATCATATTATTCATTGTATAACAAAAGCTGCCCTGTGAATGTTCATAATTACTGTAATTACTGAATGCTGTTTTCATTTTTAATTAACCGGCTTGCTTTTGTGTTTTTTTTATTCTTTAAACAGTTTTATATTTCATTAAGTATTTGTCTTACAATATAACCTATTTCAATAAACGAAATGCGCTTTACATGATTACCTGAGTTTTAAAGAAGTATGTAATTAATAGTTATGTTTATGACTTTTTATTCCCTTAATAAAATGAAATAACTTTTTCGTATGGCCAAACTGATTTATCACTGTAAATATCATTCGGCTGGCTGCATGATACGTGTGTTTGAATTTTTTTCTAGGCTCAAAGAGACGTTCTCGGAAAACAAGGCTAGCCAATGGAGAACCCCCGCCGGAACCTTCCACCGCTAAAGAAAACCCTGGCAACCCCGATACTAGCGCCGCCTCTGATACCCTGGACTTGTCCGACCTGGACCTGAGCAAAATGGAACTGTCGGAGAAAGAAGTAGAGGCTTTATCCGGCCTCACTCCCGCTCTGTCTCGCCGTCTGCAACAGCAGCTCCTGGCGCACCTCCCCCCGGCCGCCGCCCGCTCCCTTCGCCGCACTCTGTCTGCCCACCTACCTCCCTCCAGCCATCCCATCCTCCCCTACACCAGGAGTCTGTCTGCCACCAAGCAGGCCGACAGTGACGCACCAACCTCTAACACCCAGATCTCCAAGTGTGAACCAGAGATAGAAACAAACTCAAATGCAGGTTACTCGTCTCCCAGTTTCTCAGACTCGGTGTCCGTCCAGCTGCCTCCGTCCAGTCACAACACCACGTTCCCATACACCAGAAGCCTCTCTACCGATAAGCAAACAGACATTGACACTCCAACACCCGAGATCTCCGAGAGTCAGTCAGAGATGGAGACAAACTCGTATGCGGTGCCTTCCTCCAGCCAAACCACCCTCCGCTACTCCAGAAGCCCGTCGGCCACTAAGCAGAGTGACAGTTATACGCCTGCCCCGGTTATCTCCAACTATACACCAGATATAGAAGTGAACTCAAATGCAGATTACTCTTCTTCACGTTTCTTAGACTCCGGGTCCTTGAAAAATGCCAAAAGTTGGCATTCCATAGACACAACAGGAAAATATGATTCTTCTCCAATAAGTGAATCCATTTCCCCGAAAGCCCCTTCAGTCGGGAGGTACACCCCCGATGGATCTTGTCTGAGTAAATACCTGTCTGGTGGGGACGAGTATCCTACTTCCTTGAGGAGCTACGAGCACGGTGGTCTATTGGAGAGAGAGTCAGCAGGAGGTTCTGCCCTCAGTAACATACCCATGGGAGGATCCCTGAGGCGGCGCTCTTTGAGAACTCCTCCGGCAGATACTTCTCATCGAAGAGTTTCACGATTTTTAAGGCCTGATTTCTTCGACACCCCCCGAGAAGAAAGCCTTTACGTTCGTGACAAAAAAGAAAAGGAACTAGAAACTCAAAAAATTCTCAAGGAAATAAGGCAGAAGAAGAGTAGACATTCAGATTTAGCCAGCCCCAATAGCCCGGTGGCCCCCACTGATATTTCCGATATACTGAGTGCGAGATCCGGATATCGCAACAGCTTGTCACCAGTTGGCATTCCTGTTGCCAAAGACAAAAGCCGCTCTGTTACTCCATTTCATCCAATTCTAGACAACATCAGCGAATATCATTCAGATCCAATATCAGCAAAAGATGGACTAGTTGCTGTAGATAATAAATTAGATAGTACTTCTCATAACTGCCAAACAGATAAATCTAGTTTTAGTCAAATTCAATCGCCAAGTCAAAACATTTACCCTTCAGTGAACACCGACAGAGGTTCCTTCAAGTTTAATAACAAGGAGTCTCGACTCGTCCGACCCAAAAGCTTCCCTACCAAGTCCTATGAAGAAGATGGCTATAACGCATCGGAAAGAAATGTCGGGAAGAAGGAAGCTTGCTCTAATATTCCTACTAATAGTTTTACTTCTAAAGATTCCAAGTTGACCAGACCGAAGAGTTATCCTAACTCTTCCCAGTCTCCCGAAAAAGCATTCAATGTGCCATCTGTTACAGAAAATGGCAACCTAAAGCAGGTTAATAAAGCTAATCATTGTGAAGTGGCCAAACCAGTTCCTCTGCCAAACGGTTCATTAGAAAATGATCAAAATGTTACTGTAAGCTTCAGCGTGTGTTTACCAAGCAGAAATGCCAATAAACTTAACGTCCTAAAAACAGAATCTTCATCAAAAGAATTATCTATCAAAAAATATGTTGTTGTAAAAGCAGATTCTGAACTGAAAAAAGATGCACCGACTTCAAATAATGCAGATAACAGTGAATTAATAGACCCTAAGGATTCAATGAAAATTTCGCCAAAGAGTGTTGGTGGGTTAAATCCTCTCTCAGAATCAGCACTCCTTCTGAAACCAGATAAGGCAAATTTAAAAGTTTCAGATGTTGAAAGCACTTTGAAATCTGATGTGTTGGAGACAGGTATTCAATTAGAAAATAATTCACTTTCTGCAATTAATAGTACACATAGAATTTCGCCAGAGAAAACAATTACAGACCTTGCAAACAACATGAAGCCAAAGGTGTTAGATTCTGAAATTAATTTAGAAAAAATTGTATTGGATAAAAATAGTATTGATAAAATCAGTGCTCCGAACAAAATATTAGAAATTACAACTTCTTCAAAGCCTGACGCTGGAACTGCACATATTCCCGTGGAGAATAACTCCTTATCCAAAACCATTATTGGAAGCACTGTAACATCTGTAGATAATACTTTAGAAAATAAATTAGAACAGAACACTTTTCCACTTATCAAATCTGATTTGGAAGAAAAACTTGAAAATCCATGTCCAGAAGAAAAGAAAAAGAAAACACTTGGCAAGAAAAAAATTATCATAAAGAAGAAAGTTGTAAAAAAAACAGATTCAACATTAGAGACTTCCAAAAATACAAATGCAATAATTAAAGATAAACCTCCGAAGAATGAAGAGGAAAAGATTGTACCCGTCAAAAAAAAATCTGTTCTGCATTCAATAGGGGAGAAAATCGAAAAGTTTAGAAATGACAGTTTTAATCGATCCGCTTCACAAGAAAAAGATTCGGTAAATGAAGCAAAATCAAAACCCCAGTTGCCAAGTCCAAAAGACGAAGTGAAACCTTCTCGCATTGAGAATGTCATGAGAGCTCTGAGGGAGAGGTCTGTTCCCAGCGGGGACATGGCGGAACCAATTACTGAATCGGGCTTAATCAAGAGGGCCGTTACAGTCACAGATCTTCCCACTTTAGAAACTAAGCTTTCAACCAGTAAAAAGAGTGTGAATCGAGTCTTAGGATTGTTCAAAAAAATTGAATCTAAAGATAAAAGTAACAAAACCGTTTTGGAGAAATCAGGGAATGATTCGGTTAAAGTAGAAGTTGATCCTTTACCAATTGAAAAAATTGAATTGCCGAAGTGTTCGGATATTCAATTACCAGAGAATAATAAACCTAAAAGACCTACTTCTCTTTTACTAAATGGAATTGGAAAACGAGTACAAGCGTGTTATAATGGTGCTTCCAGTGACAGCGTATTAACCAAAGAAATTAAATCTACTTCAAAACCTGAAAATGTCAATTCTAATTTCGATGGAGAGCTGAAATCTCAGAAAAAGGGATTAAGATTGGATTTTTCACGTTTGCCAAAACTGAACCAAGGTATTTTTAACAAACGAAACTCGTTGGATCTGAGCAAGAGTCGGGAAGGAAGTCAATGTAAAGAGGTTGAAAGCAATAAGGAGTGGCAAAGTGAAAGCTACCATAAAACTCGTGAGAGAAGCCAATCTAAAGAAGTAGAGCGGAATCAACGGTGTCAAAGTCTGACTACTCGTCAAAATCCAGAAAGGTGTCAATCAATAGAAATTGAAAGTAGTAAAGAGTGGCAAAGTCAATGTCTAACTACACATCAAAATCCAGAAAGGTGTCATTCTAAAGATGTTCAATGTAATAATGAGTGGCAAGGTCAGAGCTATCACAATACTGGCACTGGTGAAATAGAAAGAGAGAGTAATCATCAACATCCTACAGAAGTTATATCCAAAGATATTGAAAACAATCTTCAGTGGCAAAGTCAAAGTTCTTCGAAGAGCCAAGAATGCAGAGAACTTGATGGTAATGGTAATACTAGCTGGGCGAGTCAGAATTATGACCCTGCAATAGATACCTTCAGTGATGGTGCAACAAAAGTAAATGAATGTTCTATCAATAATAATTATTCTCCTGCAAACAACACTTTAATATCTCCCAATTGGTCTCCTGATTGCGACACAAGTAAGTTCATGATAGAACCAGATGCGGATTTCAATCAGAGTTCTAGTCAACCTCCACATCGCAACTATGAAGCTACTTCCCCTGACCCTGACAATATAATTGATCGTATACGCCGTAAAAGTTTCTATAATCGTTTTAATGAAAAGAAGAATCGTAGAAAAAGTCAGCTTGTAGGTCCCGGGGCAAAAGAATACATTCCATCTGAACGAATTCACTCACAAGTAGACGGGGATGGCTCCTATCATAGCAAATACGACTACACTCCTTCCAGCAGCAAGTACGAGCGGCCCCAGACCTTGGAACTTGGCAAGTTATCAGATAACGGAGGCAGCAGTAGTCCCACTAAGTACAGAGGAATGGACCACCTGTCCCCCACCAGTCACAAGTCTCTAGATAGAAATGAACGGAGATATCTATTAGAGCCCCAATATCAGCCTTATTCAGAAAATAATTTACACTATTCCATGCCCAGATATTCTAGGACAGTGTCTTTGTTGGATAATAATGATAGTTATCAACCTGCCACCGAATATAAAAACACTAGTTCAAGATATGGGAGAAGTTTCTCTTTACTTTCCCCCACCAGTTACAGTACTCTCAGTCCTCGAGCACCTCCTCGGAACTCCGCAATATTGCTCAGAGATAGCGGAGAAGTGGAACCTACCACTGAAAGCGTTTTGACTAAAATTAGAAATAGAAAGAAACTCGCCGCTATGAGCCCTACTACGGATGATGAGGAATCATATTTGGACAAAAAAATCAGGTATGTCAGATATTAACAATCATTCAATATGACTCTAGATGCTAAAATATAGGGTGTCAACAGAATATTTCTACATGTGATTATGCCCGTACTTGCTTGAGGGCAATTATTTCATTTTCGGTATTCAATTGTACATACATAATATTGTAATATTATACAGAAATTAAGAAATTTTTCTTATGATTCGATCAGTGATGTTAGAAATTACAATAATATATTATGTATTACCTATGCAATTTTAAAACAAAAATTCTCTACACATGTATAGAATTAATAATACATAGTTAGAAACATCTCAATTCTTTCATTACAATTTTGTTTTATTTCAAGACATTAATATCAATCTTCACTTAACTTTGTTCATGAATAATAATTTCATTTAGAAATTGTTCACTGGATCCAAGTACATACCTACAAAGAATTGCATAGTGAATATTTAGAATCCTTGTTGTATTTTCCATTTAGATCAACATTAACAATCATGTATCATTCAATTTCAGATCCAACCACACATCCAATAACGAACATGACAAATCTACAGACCAAGCTGAGTGATTTTAAGTCATACAACAATGATCCGTGTTTTCATACTCGCCAATTTAGAAATTCATTCAAATAGGATTGCCTCATTATCATTTCTAATTGAAGACACCCTTTCCTCGGCTTTTAAATAATTCAATATTGTGAAGTCCCATTTACCCATTTGCAACTAACCGCATATTATATTTCATACATTTGTTTTAAATGAACATGTTCGACCATTATTACTTTGGGTATGCGGTGAAAAGGTTAATAGATTGTCATATTATTGAGAAATCTGTTGATCAAATCAAATGATTTTGTCCTTTTTTATTACTTACTTCCCGGAAACTGTGAATTGAATCACGCAGCTTCTATATTTTTAGTATTTCAAAGAAGTCTTAATAACTGATTTGCTATTTAAATAAAATTTGCCTTTTTATCATGGTGCTTCTTTGTTTGTGTGATGGAGGCCTTGATATTATATAGTTCTCATTAATATAAGTTGGCTATAATAAATTATCATGTATCCATACACATTCAAATTGATAGATTAGCCAATCAGGGAAAGGGGAATAAACCAAATTGCTGGCTGCGTAAAAACTATAAATCCCAAATCGGGTAAACAGAAGTTAGGGCTTATTTATTATTTAGTTGGACACTTGCGTTATAATAATTTGCCCGCCTCACTTATTTTTAGCATCGCTACGCGGTTTGTTTAATGTACATTCAGGTCCTGCGTAGAAAAGTCCCCCAATGGACTGCGCTACAAACCTTTGCCTTACTTTAGTGAACTTAACTTTTCTGCACATGGTCTGGTTATTTCAATGTGCACTCTTTGGTGGTCAATGTTCGACTGATGTGGTAGTTTATTCAAAGCATTCTCAAACCCATCTGGTGCCAAAAATATGGTCATGTGGTTTGTCTCCAGAAGTCTATCAATTTGGATGTATCTAAAAAAATCTACAATATTTAAATTCTTTCACGGAGAAGTGAATATCTTTATAACCATTACTATGCATTAGTTTTACATGTTTCATCTTATTTTGATTCATTAGAAAAGTGTCAGGAACTTATGTAGTGTTTGTTAGATGCATGAATATGGGGAATAAGCAATGAAAGTAGGAAGTAACAAGTGGTGCTAGTAGGAGACAAGATGTGTTTGTGTATTTATTTGTAATTTTAGGCATTAACATGACAGTCATGAAGCGTGTTTTTGGTTAATATGTCATAATTTTGCGGCCTGGATATATTATGCAATATTTAAATAATAGATAATAATCGAAAGACATTCATCTATGCCAATAATACTGCTGCCAAATTTGTATTAATAATAAAAAAAATCTGAAAGGCTCCTAAATATTGGAGCTCAAATTGTGGCAACGTTGGACACTAATTAAAACAATGTGATTAAAAAACACGTGCTTTCGATGTTTATGTTCAATTTTGTAAAGTATAATACCTGTATGTATTATGTATTTAAAAATAACTAATGCTTGTGCATATAGGTTTAGAAAGACAAACAAACGCCTTAGGTTTGAAAAATGGCAACCCTCATAATTGACGTTCTTCAGTATTGTCTTTCGATTGAGATCCAATGCCAATGCGGTGTGGTTGGTTGAAGTTATAGGTTTGCAGTTAAGCTGATGAGTTTAGCCTGCAACTATTAAATGCACCATATGGAGTTAACTAAGCCTTTATATGCTCGCAATTGTTTTCTTTTTCTAGTCTATTAGTAAATTGGTGCCGAAAACTAAAGTTTAAAATATAATGTAAGATTTAATCTTTGTTAAGTCTGAATAAGTTATACTTTGCTGTAAATACATACCTACATATTTAATTTTTAGAGACTATAATGAATATAATATATATGTATGCTGTTGCTTATTGCTGGAATATGTATTTGCCTACATTGATATTGTTACTTTTGTATGTTGAAATGTTTATTTAAACTAGAATATTAAACTTTCACAGGACACTCACTCTGTGGTTAGACATTATTATAATTTTAATAAAAATATATTTTGTTTAAATATCACTTTATTTAAATATTATATTATATGAACCAACCTGTTTCGGTTCAGAGTTGTATATTTTCATACAACCCTGATGAAAGTTCAGGTTGAACCGAAACCAGTTGGTTTGTAATATGTACATTCAATAAAGTGGTATTCGAACAAAAAATATTTTTACTCAAATTATAAAAAAATATTAAATAAGTATCTAATTCATAACTTCTGTCATTTGTCTGTAGGAAGAATAGATACATTGTAGCGTGGGTAAGGCTTGTCCACATCACTAATTATTTATGTTATTTACTCATACGTTGTATAGAACAATATTATATAATATAACAATTATTATTACTGCAAGTTTCAAAGTTTTATGTATTCGGTATGAGCTAAAAGTAGATGAACATTTTTTGAAGGTCTAGTTTAGTGTTTTGAGAAAACAAGCTTGATAGAAGGAAATGTTGGTTTTGTACTTAATAAAAAGATAAAGTTGTGTAGCACCACACTACACACCACTTTCTGTCTATGTATTACTTCTCGGGACTAGTTAGTAAAGTAATGTAAACTTTTCTTACACAATTATCATTGTATTAAATCGCTCACGGTGATTTAATACAATGATATCGTCCCTCTCTAACAACTTTAACTTTTGAGCCAAAACAGTGCGATTAGTAATGAATAATACCAGAGCCTCTTTTCTGGTAAGATTTTTAGCACAAAGAATTGTTAAGAATTATATTTTGTCTTATTGTTAACTATTAGATCTTCCGATAACTTTTGTATTATTTTCAAGTGAAGAAGTCATGGAAATACTTTCTCGTCAATCCTTTTACACTAACAATATGTATAAATTTAAAGTATTGTTACTTTTGTTAAAACATAATAACAATTTACTAATGTTGAACAAGTTGATTGGATTATCCACAGATTGTGTACTAATCTCTTAGCGATTGAATATAACTTTGTGGAGGATTCCTTGATAATCTACCTTTATGGCACATATATAAGATACCACTCACCCGTAACATTAATTAGTACCACAAATATCAGTTTAAAATAGCTTATTGGAATCGAAATGTTATAAACGAGCGATTGAAGTGATCTGATAAACTTGTCTAATTTTTATTTTATTTTAATTTTTGTATCCGATTTACATACTGATTGTGATAATTTTCTCGAGGGAAATATATATTTTACAATTTGATACATTTGTTTTACTGATTGCTTACTAAGTATTCAGTTTCTTCTCCTTCTACTCTTGTCCTCTCCCTTGACTCCTTGTACTTGCAGACATAACCTTGCCAAATATCCAGAGATTGGAACACTGAGGGAATACAAATGAATGGAAGGAGAGAGACTTCTCCGATCACCTCTCACACCAGAAAGATAGGTGGAAACTTGAGTGGCAATCGGCCAACATGGGAAATGCCCATCTCATACAAGACTCCACTGAGAGGCAGCCTGAGTTCTCATTGCCTCGTAAACAATAGGATAAGGACGGTGCCTGTATGATGCATAGATGGGGCCTTAAAGAGTCGGCGATGTGTGAATGCGATGTGAATACCATTAGTTCCCCGCGAGATTGATGAGATCCACAGGAACACCTGAGGCCCTTAGACTGGCTCGCAGATGTCCGTCCCCCTTCGACCCCCCACCATATGAAAGAAGAAGTATTCAGTTTTAAAAGGTATATTGGTGTGTAATAAATATTACCAAGGTCAAGGCAATTAAACAAAAATGTTATTAGTCTTGAAAATATTTAATATAAAATATGTAATTTTGGGCAACACGGGCTGCCCAAAATTAAATCATATTGACAAATTGTTTCTTATCCTTCTCTGCCAGAGATTCCAAAACATCATCCAGGAGTGTGTTGGGAAACCTGTCTACCCACGACTTGATGAACCCTTCTAGATTGGGCTCGTAGGTCTGAAGGTTTACAAGACCACCTGAAACCAAAAAAATATAATCAAATTTAACTTTTTTAAAACTCTACCACATATACAGGGTGTCCGGGGGTAAAGTGCATTAACTTTGGGAGGTGATTCTAAATGATGGTAGGAGTAAAAAAGATTAACAACTCTTTCCGAAATTCCAACTTTTTTTTCCCATACAAAAAGACGTACCTACTAAAAATCCTTAGTGTGCGGTACGATCTTACTTGCTGAGAGCCTGCCGGGCACGATTGTTGCAACATTGCATGGTTGTGATTGGCCCGTATCGTAACAGTGGAAAATAATAAAGCTGGCCACACACGCTGGTCTAATTTTATCTTTTCACCACAAAACTACCCCTGAAAATTAGAATTTTGAAAAAATTTATTAATCTTTTTTACTTATAATATCATGTAGAATCACCTCCCGAAGTTAATGCACTTTACCCCCAAACACAATGATTTTAACATCTTTAGTCAATTATATCAATGTTTTATTATTAACCAATATCTCAGTTTCTATCTTTCTAAAAATAAACTAATTGTCTGGTGGCAATAGAGAAGTCCAGTCCAATTTTTTTTATGAATAATGACCTTCTAACTTAAATAACTGCATTTTTTTTTTTTTTAGAGTTAGTTTTAATAGTTAAAATAATTGTCAAAGTTTCAATTTTTCAAGGTCTCTCAAAAACCGGCCAAATTTAAGATGTATTTTGTGACGTCATCAACAGTTCACCTACTTAATAACGATACGCATTTTATGATTTTTATGTTGGTCTCCCTGAATCTCACATAGATCTATCTGCGCAGGCGCCGCACAATGGTTTTACTAGTATGGGAGAGTTGGAAACAATTTCAAATTGCAGGGATCACTAAATTTTGTTTCTATATCTTGACACCATATACAGCGCATCTTTCCCCATACCACCAAACTCATCAAAACGTTTCGTCACTGCGTAACACGTCAGCAAAGAATGACTTCCCGAGCAGTCAGGACGTTTGTGTGAAAATGCAACGTTTGTTATATAACATTTAGGGACTAATAACTTTTTACACCGCTTGCTGGCAATCTTTTTTCAACATGGATCCAATACCTTTGGGTGTGTACTAAAGATGTAAAGTATTTTTTTCATATATTTAATATGACAAATTAAAGATATCTTTTTTAAAAAACATCTTGTGAATTAAAAAAAAATACGACGATTTCTGAAATAGTTAAAGTTTTAGTTTAATATTCCGTAATAAAAAAAAAATCTTACCTATTTTTGCGTCTCTACGGCCCAGTAATTTTTACGTAATTTACTTACTGTAAAATTTGAGTGCTTCATAAATATCATTATTGTCACAGGTTCGGTTTCAAAGGATTTTTTCTTCAGACAAAAGGAGTTATTTGACATAGTGATGAACTCAAAGTGTCAACAGATGGAAAAAGATTTTTATATTTGAAAAAAAAACTTATAAACCTCACCAATTGCCTTAAAGAGGGGTTGGTTAAACTCTAAAAAGATCGCGGGCTTCAAATTTTGCTTTAAAAAAAGATGGAAAATTGCTCGTCGAGATGAAGCTAGATTTATGATGGAAAATAAAAAAAAGTGACTTGAGACTCCGGTTGGTTTTATATTGTACGCGATTTTCCCTAAAAACGGCACGTCGTGGTCAAAAACACAATTTGAATGTAGTTCTGACCGATCCAAGCGCTTGAAAACCGAAGATCTTCGGAAAAGTGCACCACTTTCTCATTTGGCGTTTGAGAAAGAGGTGCACTTTTTGGTCAATCGGTTGCATCAAAATTATTAGAAGACATTATTCTAGGCGTTCATCTTTTAACAGACAAGTGTACAAAAAATTTGAAGATAATCGCTATTCTTAAAAACAGATGTTCATTAGGACGTGAGAGGATGCGATTATTCTAGTATTTTTATATCTTCAAGTGTACCTACATATGCGATTAGTTTGCAGGAAGTCTGACTATTGTAGCAAAATCCTTGCCCATCGTTCACCAGATATTGCCGCCCGATTAAGATTATCATAAGAGGCTCCGGAAGCTCGGAAGAAAGATTTTTTAAAATATCGCGAAAACTATTCTAGAAAATGTTCTAGTGAGAAATTTAATAAGGATGTTTTTAATTTAATGTTAGTTATATCTGATCCTGTCATAACTAGTTACAGGTAACCCCCAAATAAACAATTAAATCGTTTTCCTAAAGAAGTTTTCGATTTAATATTTCCTCCGGATATTCATTATATAAATATCTTTGGCACCGACGATGATGAAGATTGTTCATAGTCTGCATCAGAATGTTGAAAAAAATAAAAAAAAATAACTCGGCCTTTATTTTCACATGGATCTGGATATAAATAATTTCAATATTAAGATTTAAAAAAAAAAAAATTCTTGTTAATAAAATCCAGTAAAACTTACTTAAATCAAATATTCTTATTTTTTGTAACGATACCGAAAAATAATATCACTTTTTTTCCTCGTTAATCCTGCCTGTGAATTGTTTCCAACTTATGGGGTATTCGGAACCACTGTGCGCCGCCGGCCATCTTGTTGTTACTACGCGTTTATTGGTTTACTTCATGGCGTAGCGACATCAAGTACTTCGCAAATGACATGTTGAATTATGCTTGCAGTTAATTTTATGTTTTTTAAGATATTTTTCGTTTAAATGATCAATTCACTGTGATATTATTGTAATTCAACAAAATTACCAATGCTAGCGTTAATTTTTTTTTCAGTTTTAGTCCTTTAAATAGTGTTTTTTTGGTGATTTATTTTCGTTTTACAAAAGATTTTAGGTTACGTCTGAAATTTTTTTTAATGACTTTTCTGCGTGAATTTAATAAAACTTCTATAAAAGTAATATTATTTAATAATGTAAAAGCCTTATGCATGTGTAAATAAACACAAAATAGAGAAATCAACGCATTAAATTGCGTAACATCGAGTCCAAGATGTCATATTTTTCCAGTTATTTTTTCGGAATCATTAAAATATTTTTTTATCCTTTTTAATTGTATGAACTAGATAAAAAGTGAAGTGACAGTTTTATTCCAAATTCATAAAGTAAGAGGACTGTATTTTTTTAATTTTGAATTTTCCTAAATTTTTCGACCATTTAATAGAATATGTTTACTGTCAGCTGTTTTTTTTTTAAGTTTTTCATTTTGAAACTTAAAATTACTACAATTTTCAAACATGATCGTATATGTCAGATACAAAAATCTAAAAGGCAATTCTATTTAGTTTCTATAAAGGTATATGCTTTAAGTCATCTTAAAAAATAAGAAATATATAGAACATTCGTTTGTGTCATACCTAAATTCCCATACAAACGACGTACCTGGTTTATTTATGTGACGTACAGAGATTACCATCGTGACGTCACCACAGAGCATTACACAGCATACCAACTTGACGCTGTGTTTTATTGAGAATATTAAAAATGCACTTTTTAATATTTTTAAAAAAAATGTACGTTTAATATTATTTATTAAAACTTATATATTCAGAATCAGCGTTTATTGGTCTATATGAACATATTTTTTTAAAGCCATAATATTTTTCACTGGAGTTCCTTATTAGTGTGCGTTCTTTGTTATTAAAAATATTAAAGAGAAACTGCTGACCTTCCAAGTTGGTATTGGGCTGAACAAGAATCTTCCTGGGTTGCTTGTGAGCCAGCACAATGTCCCTCCAGCCATCCCACGGCTCCCTCAGCTCACTGTAGTGACTAAACAGCTTCCTGGCTCCATCGGTATCCGCCGTAGACTTCAGGACTTGCAACTTCAACAGGAAGTCTCCTACAAACATAATTATTGAATCAAAACAATCCTTAAATTTCATACATGCTCACCACTCCTGACTTTTTATTTTGGGAAAAGTTTTATTGTAAAATTCAACTTTATAATTACAATACTTTGCACTTTTTTATTTTGGGAAAATTAATATTCAAATCACAACCATCAGAGCTACTTTAAAAAAAATTCACAATCTTAGACATTTGACAATTATACAAAAAAAGGCAATTCTCATACACATATATGGAAAAAGTATTTGATGAAAAAACACAACACACCTTAAATGCATAATTCCTTGGACGAAAAGAGGTTTTGCCCACATTTTTCTAAAATTGTTCCCAAAATGTTCAATTTACTGAGTATTGAAACTAGGAAATCTATATCATAAGTTTTCAGAATTGGTTGTTTATAAAAGGAACTATTTTAAAGAATGATTAACACCATTAAAATAAGTTAATTAGTTTATTATTTTATTTTATGAAAAGCTGCTGATCGATCCACATGTGCGACAGTTGAGTAGAACAGGTTAAAATTATGCATAAGGAAAAGGCAGGTAATGCAGCATTGAAACAAATCGCTTAATAAATCAAGAATAGTAGTACAGTTACAACTGTCACGTCGGTTTCATATAGCTTTAACCATCATCTGATTGTTACTTACCAACGACTTTCTTTCCGACTGTTTCAATTTTAGTTCGATCCAGGGTCATAAGAAGGTTTTTTCCAGGTTCAGTTTCTGTGATGGTCAGCATACCTTCACCATCCAACTCCAGGAGACGCATCAGCACAAACCTTGCTTGAGCATGGGCCTGAAATATTTATTTAAAATTAACTCATTTTAATCAATCATATTACAATCACTGTGTAAACAAATTAATATATACATATAAAGCAGTGGCGGCTCGTGACCTTTGGGTGTGCTAGGGTGCTAATATTTATAAAATGGCATCATGGATGTTGTCGCATGCGAAATTTTTTTTTTTTTTCAAAAATTGGTGTTTTGTATGAAGATTTTTCAGGAAATCCGTGCGCCGCACGGCCAAACTGCAAACTTCCTGAAATTTTTCATACAAATTTTTTTTTCCAAAAAGAAATTTTTTTTCGGCTACAACATCAATAATGCCATTTTTTTTTAATATCAGCACTCTAGCACACCCAAAACTCACGAGCCGCCACTGAAATAAAGAACTGTTATTAAGGGCCATTAACCAGCCAGCGGCCGAGAATTCATATTTCGTCGAAAGATGTTCGATGTTTACAGGGTGGTTCCAATGAGAAAGATTAATAATTCTCCGTACCAGCTTTTTAAAATAATAACTCGATATTGATTTTATTTCATTCAAAATTTGCTTTAATTTATACCTACATTCAAAAATGCTGAAAGGCGTGATGATAAAACTTAAAATTATGAACTTTTTGTAATTATTTTTAGATAATAAGTATTTATAATTTTTCAATAATGTCTAAGCAAATGAGAATCAAAAAAAAAACTTAAATATATTAGTTTGTAAGACCGTAAATAAATAGACAAACTGAAGTATTTTCGTCACAAAACACGTGTGCGGATCTTTTTTTTAATTGATTTTATTTAAACTAAAATTACAAACACAGCTTTAGAAACATAGCTTTCCCAGATAATTTATTAATTTATTTTACTGCATGATTATATGATTTGAAATGTGTGTTGTATAACACAAAATTTTGTTTGAAAATTTAACAAATCTGCCCACGACCTACGGTAAAACCTTATTGTACTAAAAATAAACATATTTTCTCAAAATTTAAAACATAGCTTTACTAGATAAAATAACAGTTTTTCGAAATCAATTTATAATTTTTTGTGGAAAAGAGTCAATATGCCTAAAATTTGATTTAAAAATGACATATTTCCGGTTTTTATTCCCTCTTAAGCTACAAAAACCTTTCAAAAAAATGTTCAAACAAGTTTATTTTTTAGTGACAAAAGATTTCTGTTCCAGTTAAAAAACATTAAAGGTGAGCGTCGACCTGTCCGCACGCACGCAACGCACGCACGGCATGCAACGGATTTTTCTATATCTTTATATGAATTAGTACAGCACTGCGTCCACTACCGGCAAATACCGATCCGCCCGCCGGTATTTTTGAGCATGAGATGACGTCACACGGATTAGCTGACTGAGCAAAAAAATGCGTTGCGTGCCGATGACGTCACACGGATTAGCCGACTGAGCAAAAAAATGCCGGTGACGTCATATTAATTGACTTTAGTTCGCAGCTTGCATCGCTCACTGCCGCAAGAGTTGTTTGGTTTTTTTTTTTTACATTAACTCCACACAGGAGGCCCTGAGGGAAATTATTTTCCTCAGGGGCTATGTTATCTTTGAGGATGCTGTGTGGAGGGTCTTTTTGAGGAAAGGAAGGGGTGAATATGGGTCTTGAAGAGACCCTTGTTGTAGGAGGGAGGAAACACAGATGCCGGTAAATCGTTCCACAGCCGAGTTGTTGAACTCAAGAACGAGTCGTAAAAACGACCAGTTCTCATGTGACTAATGTCAACCATGTACAAATGTTGGTTCCTCGGAGTTCCTCGGAGCATCTTACATTGTAATACCGGTAGAACAAGGACATCATTCCCACCTGACGCGTGTGCTCTAAAGATTGCAATCCGTCTGTTAAGATGGGAGAATCTGTCAAATGGACCGCCCATTTCTGCAGAGTCAAGGGTTTTTTTTTTAGGTAATTTGGAGCTCCAGGCCAGAGGTGGCTGCCAAATTCAACCGTGGGGCGCACTTGCGACTTGTGCAGGGTTAGCAGTTGTGTACTACTCAAGTATCTACGGCCATGTACAGTACGCCCAGTTTCTGAGAGGCTAACTTAACTCTGGTTTCGATGGAGCCCCCATACCTGAGCTGGTCACTTAGAGTTACACAAGAGTGACACAGCATATCAATGGAGGTCCTGTTCGGAAGAATGCTTCCGTTGAAGGAGACTAGATTATCATATCGATCCCTTTTAGACGTTATCAAATATGATTGAGTCTTCGAAACATTAAATTCGACGAGGTTATTCTTACCCCAAGAGAAAACACTCTCGAGGTAACCTTCCATTCTTTGCTTCAAACCGAGCTATTGGGGTTTGTGTGCTCTTTGGAGGCTTGGTTGTTTGTTTTAGAAAATTGAATTGAAATTGAAAACCCACAAAAATTAAATTAATCTTCACCGTGAAGAAAATCAGGAACAAATAACGAATGATATTCCCCAAACATTGGTCGCTTCAAGTTTATTTTATGAACCCACATTCTACGTTTAGTTTTACGTTTTTCTTCTTCTGCCAACAAGCAACTGATAATGATAATATCTTCATCAATATCCATGACAGACGACCGTTGTCTACTACAAAAGTACTCAAACTAAATTTAAAATCCGTTTACAGTGGACGCATGCCATCGGCAAATCCGTTCAATCCGTTGCGTGCCGTGCGTGCGTTGCGGCCGGCGCGGACAGGTCGACGCTCACCTTAAAGCTGCATTTTACATGGGTGAAGTCCATTGTAAGAAACAAATTAATAATTGTAGGTAAATAAATACCTGTAACCAGGCTTTAGTGGCGGGCTGGTACATTTCTGTGGCCTTAGCAACTCCATTCCACAGCAAACTTAGCCAATTTGTGTAAATTATATCCTCGGCCACCTGTCCTTCATATCCAAACACTCTAAAACAAATAAATAGTTTGATTAATTAACTAATTTTAACATTAGTTTATTAATTTGTTTATCACAAGTGGCTATAAATGAGTTCTACCTCTTGAACTAACAATAACTGTTAATCATTATAATATGTATTGGTTAATCAAGAAACATTGCAAATAAAATTAGTACAGCGAAACTATCTTTTAAAGTTTTTCAAGGGATCATAAAAAAAACACATTATTTTTAAGTTGTAAATTAGGTCATTAGTTTTATCTGATTCGATAATAGTTGGGTTATGTCTCTTTGTCTTCAGTAGAAAGTAGCAGTTATTCATTTTTATAGCATATGTATACAATATCTGTGTGAGAGATATCAAAGTGTTTTTGTTTTCACTTCATAATTGACATTCTTCTGTAGAAATCTACTAAAGTTGGTATCGGTAATTAAACGTACATAGGGCCAGTGGCTAGTTATTGTTCTTCATGCAGTTTGTGCGTGCAATGCATACTTATGTTAATGCTAATATTTAAATAGATGGATAGGATAACAACTTTAAATGATAAGTATAAAAAATAGGTTTTTATTAAGAAAGTTCATGTTGAAAATTCCATCCAATTCTGACAGTATGGATGTCACAATCTCAATCCGTAGTGAGTAGCTTAAAGGATGTTTGAAATATACTAACTTGAGAACATCCCTATCTAAAGACAAGAACAGGCCGACAGCTTCGGCACGGCACTCTTCAAAGGTCGACCCAATATTGGTAAACTGGGAGTCATATGTTTCCCCGTCGTTGTACCACGAGGTGATGGGACCCCCCGTGAGAGGATTCTTAACAGTTTCAATGTCGAAATTGAACGAACCATCGGCGAGCTTTTGAAACAGTTTGCCACTTCCATGACCTAACAGTTCATGCAGACCAACTTGGACCTGGAAAATAATTCAATTCTTCAAAAAAAACTTCATGTATTTTGTTTGTGAATAAGTATATAATATTATGTGTATGAATTGAAATATCACCTACAAATTGAAAGTATGTATGGCAGATTAGAGTTGCTATCTTAAATTGTTCATCTAAGATATTTTGTTAAGCTCAAAAGATAATCGGGCTGGCCTCATACAGGCGCAATTGGAGCAGTCCGCTCTGCGTCAAGGAGTCAAAGCACTAATAATACCTAATACAGCGCCCTTTAGGTTTCTACTAGCTCCAGGCTCCGTTTGGCTCCGGGCAAGCCCTGAAGATAAGGTATTTTTAAAAGGATTTGGTTGTATGTTTATGTATTACCTCGAATGATGGAACCCTGTATTTGTTTAGAAGGGCAGAGTCAGACTCGGTAATGAAGGGTGTTGTAGTGTCTTTGTAATGAGCAGGAATTACATTTCCAAGGGAAACATTCTTGAAACCTTCACTCTGTCGAATTTCATCATCTATAAAATAAGTTCACATGTTTGTAAAGGGCCATTGCACTTGCGCAAGGCACAATGTGGCTTGCCACAATCAGATTTGAAAATGAAACAAATATTTTGTTTTAACCACAGAATACTTTATAAAATACGGCCCTCAGATTTTAAAATTATTTGTTTTAACCACAAAACTTATTTACAGTCAATAAAACCATTTCTTACAAGGCAAAAGTTAAACTAATCAAGAATACAGAAAAATGAAAAAAGTAACCTTTAAGACTTAGCACAAATGGAGTGCTCGCTAATCCGAACCGAGTGGTTTATCGGGAACATACTAAAAAGTATGCAATTGACTTGGTTATTAATAGTGCTGTAATTATATTTATATAAGAATTTCCTGATTTAATGCATTGACTTACAATTGGGGATGTTGATTCCTGCGGGCACTCCGCTACCAGCGAACGTGAGAACGTCGAGACTGGTGAAGTCTGGCTGAAGGAACTTATCCTTCTCCAGGTCCTTGCCCCATGGGAGGAGTGTCAAGAAGCTCTCCGCATTATCTACCAAAGCCTTGAACTTCTCAGACATTTTCTTGTTCACCATTGCGACAAATCCCTCAAACTCACCCCTCTGACCACTTGGGTCACGGTAGGTTTCTATAAAGCCTTGATATCTGAAAATAACTTATTATTTACATCTGTAGGAGTATTTTATAAACATTTATATTAAAAAACACAGTTTATGATTCAATTTTTAAAATTTGTTACTTATATTTAACTTACGTTTCAATAACTGGTCCCTTATCCTTGATCCAGAATCGGCTTCCATTTTTGTGGCCATTTAAATCTCCCTTGTGAAAGCTTTCAATGTAATGCTTCAACATTTGCTTCTCATTGTCATTGGCAGCATATTTCATGGCTTCTTCCAGATGCTTGTTGACTTGTTGAAGAATGGGAGAGTAATCTCCGCGAATCACCTCGTAATATGCACCTTTGTACAACTCCTTTTCCAAAGTTATTTTAGTATCTGGCCCTTGTTCCACACTTGCCCATACAATGGAGTACAATGGTGTACCTACAATATTTATGAGAATTAATGACGTTAATTAAACGATGACCGGTCAGTGGTTGAGTGGGCATCGCGTTTGGGTTCCACCCAGGCATTCCGTGTTCGATTCCTCGGCTGGCTAAGTCCTCCATCACGACTTAAGCAACATTTTCGGCTTACTGTGGTGGTAGTAGATTTTCAAATATTGTCGGGTTATTTGTATTTCTAGATCCATAATCTAGTTGTGTACATTTTAAATATTCATCCATGTAATATATTAATGTTCTATCCGTTTTGCTCAGAATCTGCTAATTCATTGTTGTTGCTATTAAATCATAAAATTATAACATTTTTATTTCCCTTAATCTCAAAACTAAATAAATAATTAAAACGAACCGTCTTCTGTTGAAGATTTAAATGTCCTACAGATGTAAGCTTCCAGTTTCTTGGAACTTAGCCAATCACCCACTGCCTCAGCATCTTGCATAGTACAATTACCCGAAAAATAGGTTGAAATGCCCTGTAAAAATATTATTATTATTATTTATTACAATATTGACAAGGATCATAAAAAAGGTCTCAATATAAAATTTGATAATGACTAAAACATTAAACTTTTTATTGACCTTATCTCCAAGACCAAGACTCTTGAGCCGGTCTGAAAGAGAGTACAGCCTATCCTCCACATCAGTCCATAGCTTCTCCAGATGGGCAGGTTGACCCTTGTACGCCTTCGACACTTTCACAATGGTTGAGAACTTTTCTTTTGACATGTTGGGAATGAATTTAGTATCTCCCATACATTTGTAATTGCCAGAGTTGGCCAAAAAGCCACAAGCATATACCAAGAAGGCCTAAAAGAAAAAACAAATAACATTACAACTAACGGTAGACTGATAATGTGATAACCATCAAAAGCAAACTACTGATATATCCGGAGTGTCCTCCCCTTTTTTTCTCGTAAATGAAGCACTGTCGAACAATTGTTTTGCCTGTCAATAATCTTTTTGGCCGTCAAGATTGCCGTAATGCAGTGGTCACCAACTTTTTTGAGAAAAGAGCCAGATTGTTTTTTTTATCCTGGGGGCCGGATGGAAAAAAAAATTATTCTGATTAGAATCCAATTAGAATATTAATTTATATGTGCTTATTTTACAATAGAAAAATATTCATTATAATACAGGAATATCTCATTTATATTTACAGCTAATTAAAAAAGGAATAATGTAATAATGAAGATTTTTCAAGCATTGAATTTATTTCTACATATCGTCGGCAGAAAGGCTAATTGTCGTAACCAGCAAATCCTCTACTTTCGGGAAAGTCGAAAAAACAAAGAAAATAAAATCAGAAAATAGTAATGGTAACCCCTATCTGGTTGATTTTTACAATGAACAACAGAATAATGTTTATGTTTCTAACAGTATAATTAGATCTATATAATTATTTTAAAAAATTATGATTTCGGTGGTTACATCCATTCTTTTTTGTGAAAATTTTACGATTGCTTGGCTGTAACCAACAATATCTTGTATGAGAAGCTCGGTGAGCGAACAATTTACCGAAAGGCAAAAGGGTATAACCTCTTTGTATTATTTGTAGCTCCTAAAATCATTGTGTAAGCCTCTTCAAAGGGAATCAGACTTACAATTAGTTGATGTAACCAAATTTAAATTACAAAATTAATTTTGTAACGGAAAGTACGGCGAAATATTCTTTTAACAACCGTCTTTTTCATATCGATGGCAATAATTTGACTGCTCGCAACTGTCATTTTTTTCAGAAATGGAGTACATCATTTTCTTTGTTTTTTAAAGCTCTATTAAAATAGTGATAACTCGTTATTTAAAAAAAATACTCATCCTACTATTTGTTCCAATGTTGGAAACACTAACTAAGCAGTTTCCCCTCCTCCCACTCCCACTCCTCCGATCCCAACCGGTCCGATCATGTTGCGACTGAGGTGAATACACGTCGCAATACGATTGGACCGGTTGGGATCGGTGGAGGGGGGAGGGGGATCTGCTTAGTCACGCGCCAATCTCCGACCACCGTCCGGAGAGTAAGGACCGGCATTTTCGTGAAGCTCGTTTTGTTTCTCGTGCAACCAGCGATGCATTGAGGGGACGGACGGGGTTCGGAAGAGACGGTGGTGGCGCGGCGGTTTTTCGAACTTCCAACCACTATATACTATTAGGCAATATTACAAGGACTACACATTATTTTTTATATATTTATATAATGATATTTATGTTATGCAGGTGACAGTGGTGAGGAGAACTGCGGTCGGGTTCGTAAGGTCATTCACGTCGAAAGGCTCGCCCGTCTGATCGGAGCACTCGGAACACTCAAATTATTTTTTTATTATCTTTGCTATCGTATTTTTTTTTTAATCTGATAATAAAATTTTCAAAATCATGTTGAATTAAAAATAAGAAAAAGAATAAGTAAATATATATTTTTTATAAATAATTAAAAAACTTTAAAAAAATCATACACCAAAAACTGCCAGGCTGCTGGTCGGCAGACCAAGAAATTCTTCAATGGGATGATCTAGACTACAGTTATTCATTAGTTTCATTCACTTCCAGACACAAGCTAATGCTTCTATGGAAGAGTGGTATTAACATTCGAACATGAACATGAATGCTAATTATAACATTATATAAATGTATACTATAATTTAATTTATATGCTAAAAATAAAATGTAATGTTTTTGAAAGAATAAAATAAATTTAAAAAATAAAAAATTAGTGTATTTTATATAGTAGATGCAGCGGGGCACGCGAAAGTAATATGGAACGGACGGGGTTCGGGTGTTCGGGATCGGATGCAATAACACGATGTTTGAGGGTGACGAATTTTCGATTAAAACAGTGTAACATTCTCCAAAAGTCTTCAAATCTGTGGTAGTATTCAACTTTTAATAAAGTTTTTAAACTTACAAAATGATGTTACCAAAAACTTTTCGATGCGGCACAACTTATAGGATTAATGTAACCAAATAAAACTTAAAACTTTAGTCAGCCGTTTGCCGTAAGCGGAAATGTTTCCTAAAACACAGAAAGGCTATTTGACGTAACCATGTAATTTTTCATAGTAAATAAAAACTAAAACATTGGACACGCCCGGGTTAAAGGGAGTAACCCGAATTTTATCAAAAAACGTCGGATTTTCCATCACTTACATTAATTTATGGTCGGACTTCCGAGAAAAGCAGTGGTTTTTTTAAAGGGGGTAAACTTTTAAATTTTCATAATATATTAAACTTCGAGTATACAGATCGACGCAGTTTTTTTTTTTCAAGTAAAATGGCATCAAAAAGTGAAAATCAACAAAATGTTGGTTACGTCAATTAGCCTTTCTGCCGTCGATACGGTTTTTTAAGTTTTACATATTGTATGATGTGAACAGACATTGTCCAACTATGTAAAATATATAAATTTTAAACTATCACATGTAAATTCTGATTAGTGCGAAGTGCCTTTTTTGATGGCTTACTTTTGCAGGACCTTTTTAAAAGTGGAACTAGAAGCGAGCAAAGTTCTCATGGCTAACATAAATAGCTGTGTTCTGTGACACCATTGGTTCTTGCATCCTATGCAGATTCTTACATTCCACAATGTTTGGATGGAAAACTTTTAAATACTTTACAACTTCGTTGTATACGAGTTATACAAGTGCATGATGTGGTAAAACATATTAACTGTTTTAGTACTAATCACTTTTTGTGGGAACCTTCACGAAAGACACGCTGCTGTAAGTACGTATTGTGATATACTTTGCTGTTGGTGTGTGGCATTCAATCTCATTGGAAATCACAAGCAGTCAAACGTGCAGAGGACACTACACTCCTACTTTGACCCCGTTAAGTTGGCCGTGTCACCTTACAAGTTGTGTCTCAATTAATTAACAATATTTACCGTCCAATCCTCATCGCTTATCCCGGCAGCTGTGGCGGCTGCTTTCAAGGCATCCAGGGACTCTGAAGTGAGGATCCTGTGCAGTAGGGAGAATATTAGTGGCGACTCGGGACTCGTCTGCACCAGAACTATCAGGCCTCCGGTCCAACATGCCTACAAACCAAATTAAGTCACCTAATCAAATTAAATTACCTAAAAGATATGCATATGAGGATAACTGAGCACCACCATCCTCTGAGGGTGGTGGTAAACAAAATATGGATAGATTTAAAATATAAAAAAATAGTTAATAATTACCTTGCTCAGATAATGTGCGTAAAGTTTCTCATTCTCAGTCAAGCTGGTGAATGCGGTTGTACAGTCCAATTCAACAACTGGCTGATTATTGGGAAGCACAAACTCAGAATTAGCACTCATGATATCTGAAAAAATAGTTGGCTTTATAACTGGCTTAAGTCCCGCTGACGGGGTGTTTGTCAGCTCCCTTCTAGCGGAACAAGTTCTGATTAAGCTGGATGAAGAAAGTCTCAGTTTTGAGAAAAGTCTCAACATCTCTCGAGACTAATTTTTATTATAAATCCTTGAATCATAAGAAGAACAATAATTAGTTAATATTCCATTACCTAGGTATTGATCTAACGTGATGGAAAGTTGCAAATAACATATTATATAATTTTATTGATTGTGCTGAAACTGTAAGACTCAAAAGCACAGCTTGTAATGCACTCAGAAAAATTGGGTCCTTGGATAACCTTTCGGAATACCGAGAACGGGCAAAGAATTTAAAGAGAATTCCACCTCTTTTGCAAGGGGCACCACAAAGATCTGTGTTACCATTTAAGCCGTTTTTGTTGCACATCAACGATCTCGTCGTATGTGTACCAATTCATTACTAAGACAGCATTATTCACAAGGGTTATCCTTTTGACAAGCCCCCTTCCACTTATGATGTCCAAATAACTCAGGAAGTTTTGAAGCATCACCTCGAGAAGGTTCGTGCCTGGGATAAGGCCAACTCGGTCAGTTTCAACTTCTCAAAAACCCAAGCATGTCTAATTTCGGCAAAGAAGGAGATCAATGAAGGAGATCACAATGATCAAAGAAGGAGATCACTACACTTTAATTCTTAACATTCATGCAAAGAAAAATCGACCATCGACTCAAAATTTAACGTGGAATAAACGTGTTATAGACTATACAAAACTAAAAAAATCACTACAAACTGAAACCTGGGAGTCAATATATAAAGCTGAAGACATAGAAGTTGCTTGGAAAATGTTTATTGAACACTTGCAATTAAAAATACAAAACCACACTTCAATAAAAACTTACACGTATTCACACAATAAAATTATCAAAAAAGCTTGGATCACACCTGGCCTAATTAAATGTATAAGAAAAAGAGACAAGATCCATCAGCAAGTAAAAAACAATCCTTATGACTTTTCTTTAAAACTATTTTACAAAAACTATAGAAACAATCTGCTCCAATCTTACTAAATCGGCTAAACAAAATTACTACAGATCTAAAATAGATCAATCCAAAACTTATCTGGCAAATAATTAAAGAAATCACCTACACAGATCAAAACAAAACAAACCCATTGGAAGAAATCAACACAGATAACGGTACACTCTCGGTCAACAAAAACGTACATAAACTAATTAACTACACAAACAACTTTTTTGCAAACATAGGCTCGAATTTAGCGAACAAAATAACCAAACCTCAACACTTTAACCCGAACATAAACAAACACCCAAATCCACAAAGGATTAAATTTGCCCTAAAACCAATCACTAAACAAGAACTAACACTTGTTATCTAAATTCAAATCAACATCCTCAACTGGTGTGATGAAATCACAATGAAAACAATAAAATTCTTACATGACGAAATTACCGAACCGATACTCTTTCTAATAAACAAATCTATCACAGAAAGCAGATTTCCATCTCAACTCAAAATAGGGACTATTACACCAATCTTTAAATAAGGAAATCGTAAAGATATCAATAACTACAGACCAATCACAATTCTAAACACATTATCTAAAATCTTAGAAATAACAGTTAAAACTCAACTCGTCGACTACCTAGAATCAAATAAACTATTATCACCAAAACAATTTGGCTTCAGAAAAAATTTAGGAACATCCAACGCCATAGCCTTAGTAATTGAATATAATAAAAATTCTCTAGACTCTCATAAAAAATGCATTGGCATATTTCTCGACCTTTCTAAAGCGTTCGACACAATAAATCACCCACATCTTTTTGAAAAACTAGAGAACATAGGAATTACTGATAATGAACTAATATTTTTAAAAAGTTACACGGGAAATAGAAAGCAAACTGTGAAACTTAACAACATAACCAGTGAGTGTATTGATGTCAAATTCGGGGTGCCTCAAGGAAGTATTCTGGGTCCGATTCTGTTCCTTATTTATATTAATGACCTATGCCACATAGAATGTGACGGAGAAATCATCAGTTTTGCGGATGATACTGTTCTCCTAATAAATGGGAAAAATTGGGCAGAAACATTTAAGAAAGCAGAAGACACACTTAAAAGAATTAAAAATTGGCTAGACTACCATTCACTTACACTTAATGCTAATAAAACCAAATTCAACACTTTCAAAATAAAAAATAAGAAAAACTCTGAAGAAAACCTGAACTTGAAAATTCAAAGTCAGCATCACTTAAATGAGCATTGTAATTGTCCTTCATTAGAAAACGTTGACCATATAACGTATCTGGGTCTAAAAATTGACCAAAACTTAAAATGGACCGAACACATTACCTATTTAAATAATAAAATTAAAAAACTAAGGCTAGCGCCACACTTGACGGAAATTCCGTCGCGGATCTTCCGCGACGGAATGCCAATACATGTAATTGCATATAAATTACAAATAGCGGGCACACTACGCGGAAGATCGGTCGTTCCGTCGCAGACGATCGGTCGCTCCGTGGCGGACCGCCGAGCAGACGCGTCTGTTCCGTCCTCCGCGCGCTGATTTTCCGTCGGCGGAAGATCGGCGACGTCGCATTCCAGGTATTTGTATGCATCGCGCCACATTCGACGGATAATCCGTGGCGACGGATAATCACGTACAGGATGTTCGACACAGAACTATTTATTATCGAGGTGGAAAATAGAGTTTGCCTTTGGGACCCTAGAGAAAAGCCGGATAGAACGGCAAAGAAACGAGCATGGGAAGAAATAGCAAAATTATTTTACGACAATTGGGATAGTGGAATTTAAAAAAAAACAGCGAGAATTTGGTGAGTTTATCACTTTATTAATTTGCCATAGGTATAGGTAATTACAAGTACTCGTATGCATGTACAAATTGAAACTATCTTATAGATATTATAACGTATCTTACAGATATTATAAAGGATAAAGTTTGTATGAATGTATTTTCATTACTTTCACGCAATAAATACCGAATGGAATTTAAAAATTATTTCAGTAATCGAAAGCTACATTATTTGCAAGTAAAATAGGCTATATATATTGGTAAGCTCTGGCGTTATGAATAAGCTGTGGAGTTATGAAAATATTTATTATACGTTTATTGGCATAGCGTATTGCTAAGTAAGGTAAAGGAACTAATGCTCGACACTTTAAGGAAAACACAATCTTTAGATGAAAAAAAAAATATATTTATCAAAACAAAACAACTTCAGTTTCTTATGTATGAATACAGTGAATCATAGAAAATAATATTTTGTTATAAAATTTCCAATAATCAACATACTTTCAATTATTATAATTTTTTATTTTAATATTGTCATAAGTACTAATAGATGACATCATCAAAAAATAAAATCACCATAGGTAGACAGTCAGTTGCACTAATAGTTGACATACTACTTGACATTAATTAAGAAAGAAATTAAATACTTATAACAATACAAACTTATTCTAATAATGTAAGTGTAATAATTATCCCTCAACCTCTAACAACCTCTAGCGGCATTATCAAATTTGTACTTCTATCCCCTGTTATAATCATTGTTGGTGCATCAAGGACTTTAATTATTTGAGATTCAGTTATAATACTTATATCTTTTCATTTTCTTTGAATAAAGTTTTAGACTCGTCACATGCTACCGTAGCCATAACTTCAATGTCTCTTTTAGTTACCTTTTGAACACCAACTTATTTGTAATATCTGTTTTTGCCAGGAAACTTTACAATAATATAATCACTCTGCTTAATTCCACTTGCTTCCTCATTTCTTTCTTCTTCATTTTCCTCATCAATGCTTTCATCAGAAATATCACCCGCGCTGTCTCCAGACTCTACCCATTCTTCTTCCGTACCTGAGTTGTAGTCAGTCTTCCTAGATTTCTTTCTTTCATTATTTTTACTCTTCTTAGATAACTTCGTATCAGTCTTAGGTTTTCGTTTTTCTTTAGTCTCTTCTTTCTTCTTTCCTCAGCTCTTCTTTTTTCTCTTCATCTAATTCAGTCTTCTTTCTCTCTTTGTTTTCATAATATCTTTGCCATTCCAAAGATGATATAACAGAAGGCACTTTTTCTTTCTTTCTTCGTTTTGAGTTTTCTTTGGGTGTTGGCCAAAAAAAAGCTCTTTTGAATGGACTTGGTATTACCATATGATTCTATTGAGCAACTTTTTTGTGGTCTATAACGCCTTGACGTAGGTGGTTCTATCAACGAACCTTTGTCCATTGTGGCCTCGAGATTTAGAGAAATGCTTTCTTGGACTTCTTTACAGGGTGTTTTAGGGTCTTCATTTAGGGGTAAATATTGTAATGGAGGCTCTAAAATTGTATCTTGTGATATGGGTTTGATTATAAATGGATTGCTACTTGGACCCGTGGTAAGTAATGGTAATGTTTCAATGGTATTGCTTTGTTCTGATGTTGAATTATTCAATCATCAACAATTTTTTTCACACTGTCTTGTAAATTCACCTTGCCTAAAATCCTTGTTTCACCATTGCTTTTGCCCACTTTACAAGCATAGTTTAATTATCTTCTGAGATGTAGCATGTTCTTCCCATTCTTCTTTTCATTGGTGTCTTCCCCTTTACTTTATTCAGCAGAGTTACCCTAGGTACTCCACATTTTTTTGCCGCAGTTGATGTCGGTACACCTCGTCTGCATTCTTGAATAGCTGCTACCATGTCCGCTTCAGAATAATGGAATATCTGTTCTTTTATTGGCGGCATGATTATCGGTCTAAAACAATAGAACCAATAGTTGACATCACGTATACCCCAATAATATACACCATGTCTACCTTTAGTAAAAGTGATCCAAAATTGTTGATATTTCTACAGTAACCTTGTAATTGGAAATGGTGATCAAGATAGTGCTAAAATAAACTTAAAAATTCAATATCTTAGAACACCAATGGAAGACACACATGTCATCTTTTAGATTTTTCCCTATTTTTTGAACTAATAGTAGACATGTCATAATTTGTTAGAAAAACAATAACAAAAACAAGAAAAAAACGTTTATAACTATTCTTAAGTAACATTGATACCTTCAGAAACAACTAAAAAAGTAAAGTTCTAATAAATATTGATTCAAAACTTACCTTCAAAATTTATGCTTCCTTAACCTGTAAAATAAGAAATCGCGAAACGCGCGTTCACTCAGTCACATAATTTACAAAAACTGACGTAATTTTGAAATTTCATTCAGAAACTCTTTGAAAGCTTTTGAGAATGATTTATAGATAGAGCAAGGAGTCCTATGATATTGACATTAGAGTCATATTACTAAAATTGTTCTTAAAACAAGAAGGTTTTTTGGTAAGTGTCTTCCTTTAGTTCACTGTCCGGCATTAGTGACTTTACCTTAAAGGTTTGACGTGAATTGTCATTTTGTTATTTGTTTAGGTAACTGTGGAGATTTCTTTAATAGCAAAAATTCAAATACTAGAGTGTTCTAATATGAATATTCTTAAATTACAAATACAAAATACTTACTTTATTGTAAAAATATAAAATAGGTACTAATCTACATTTTGACCTACTATTATGAATGCGAAACGGCGCGTATTTGATTGTTGATTGATTGGGGGAAGGGGAGGGGGGAGGTGGGGGAATGGGGGGGGAGTGGGGGGGGAGGGGGGGTGGAGAAAAGCTAGTAACTAATAACAATAACTATATAAGTCACCCTACATATACAAGTTGCATATACAAGTTATGAAATTGCCCAATTTCTGGTCGAAGAGTATTTAAGGGATGAACCCAATATTTACGCTTCCTTTTTCTTTCTTCTTCTAATGCCTCATAAATAGCTATCACTTCTATCGGATCCATTACGACCACACTGTATAAGCATTGGTAGTCGACTGATAATCCGCCACTGAATATTTCAGTGTGGCTGCAACCGCGGAAGTTACGCGGCGGAATTTCCATCCAGTGTGACGGAATTTCCGTCAAGTGTGGCGCTAGCCTAAGTTATTTTTTCAAAACTATCAGGAATGTCCTCATTAAAAAAGACTTAATCAAGATTTACATGGCTCTCTGCCAATCACTGTTAGAATACGGTATTATCGGATGGGACAGTGCAAATAAAAACATACTAAATCCACTAATTAAAACTCAAAAATCCATAATGAAAATTATACTGAAAGTTCCTGTAAGAACTAGCACTGATGAAATCTTCAACAATCTTAACATCATGTCAATTAAACAACTGTATTCTAAAACTATACTCATTTACATTCATAAGTACAAAACCCAAGAAATGACAACTTACACGTACATTAGAAACACTAGATCTCATGGTCAAAAACATATCCAACAAGTAACTACTAAAGCCTCGATGACACACGGCGAGTTTACAAGCTACTATCTACTAAATTTAAAAGCGGGTGAATCGGCGAGTGAGATTGTCATGATGACATACAAAACTGTCCACTCGCTCAGTAGCTCGCGACATTTTTGTAGGAAACTGGACTCGCACGTAGCTGATAGCGCCAATAGCGGAAATAACGTGAACTAATCCTTCAGACAGTTGACAGTCGAAATCAGCTGGTTTTTGGCAACCATATTGGAAACACAAATAAACCAATCACGAGTCGGCTTGTAGCGTGTAAAGTTGAGGACCTTTCAACTTTTTCCGTGGATTGTCAACAATCTGTTAGTTAGCAAGTAACACGATGACACTGAGCGAGTTTACTAACAGATAGTGAATTTCCGAGATAGTAGCTTGTAAACTCGCCCTGTGTCATCGACGCATAACACAACATTTGGGCAAAAAGCTTCTTGTATTATGGTATTAAACTTTACAATAAAATACCACTCTCACTTAAAAACCTCAACAGTATAACATTTAAATCTCAAATAAAAAGCTGGATACTAAATATAGGGAGAACAGAAATAGAAAATATGCTGATATCAAATACAGACTAAAACCGAATCTACTGAACTGAATTATAAAAAAAACACAATTTTATTTAATTTTTAATTATTTAACAAAATACTACATGATACCTATATGTTTATAACTAATTCATATTAATTTCTTATAATTAAATTATAATATGTAAATGAAATCCTCAGAACGGGAAATCCCAGTGAGGATATCATTATCTTTAGATGTTTGTAAAGAAAGGAAGACAATAAATCATTATTATTATTATTAAAATGACTGTCTGGTGCAATTTGATGGGAGGACCCTCCCCAAAGAAGACTTGGAATATAACCCCATTGAATGCTTGGAATAAGTATATCAGACCTACTCAAATATCTGGGCTCCGCAGAAACCCGAGTAAATCTAGCTTATGTTTTTTACCCTTCATATAATCTGGGCCTCTTCAAGACCCCCAAATAAATCCCTTCCTACAGCCCGAGCCTTAACCCGCCTCACAACGCTACCCAACCGGGGTGACATAGTTCCCCCGTCTTACACTGTACGGAACAGGGGCGCTCTTGTGAGGTGACGCAAAAAAATAAAATAGAATGAATCAATAAAATTAAAAATTGTAAGATAATGCACTTTTAATGTTTTTATCATCTCGAGAAATTAAAGAAGTTTGACCGAAACCAGATGAAGATGAAAACAAAGTAAATTACACGTAGGTACATAATATTTTTATTATAACCGTATGGGATGGTATGGGTCAACGCCTAATAAATGATAACACACGGAAGAAACCATTTATAACTACACACATTTTTTTGATATACACAATAATTATAAAATTAAATTCGATATCGGCAACAAGATTTCAAAATAGTAATAATTCTAACCTCTGGAATATGAAACTAATTGGCAAATTCAAGCTTACCGGCAATATAACGCGTGACAAAATTACGAAGATGCCACAAAGCAAAGCAACTAAGAAACGGCAACTGACAGCAACTAGAAACTGGAACCTGGAACTGGCCCAACCGGGACGACTTGCGTTTTATCAAAACAGACAAAAAAAATTGCACAAAAAAGTAGTCAACTCAACAGTTATTTGACGTTTTTCAACCAAAGGAATAAAAAAAAACAAGTATCTGTTATATGTCAAATTGAACCGATCACCGCCATTCTAGTTTTTTTTTTTTACTATTTCCACCGCTCATAAATAAACCAAACCACACACCACCAGCGCACAACCGGGACCGGGTGATCCGGGATCCGGGAATTCGGATTCCGGGGTGATCTCCTAGCACATATTTTATATGACGTACAATAATAAAAATTCTTTCACTTCCCAGAAATTTGATTTCATAAAATGAGATTCGGTATGACATGAAAATTTGATGTAATAAAATTTGTTTTATGGTAAGCCCACACTGCGGCCAACGTTCCAACTTCAAACGTTTGGACGATTGTGTGGAGGGGTGTTCGTGCGTTGGAAGTTCGAGTTGGAAGGTTGGAGTTCGAGTTGGCCTGGGATCGCCTTCGAGGCGATCCCGACGGCCAACTCACACGAACCAGTCTGCCGCAGCTGTCCACACATCCGTCTGCGAACGGCAGGCGATCAAGACGCGCATGCCGCGTACTATTAAAATAACGATATTATTACGGAGAGTGGTATAACAATTGTTTGAAAACACGTCGTGTATATAAGTACATAATAATACGTACGTAATAATTATAGGCAACCTGATAGGATACAACGTAGCTACAGCTGTTCCATGTCCGCCATTTTGGAGTTCGGAATTCGGGGTTGGAGGGTTGGACGCAGCCACCACACGATCGGCCAACCTTCCAACTCCGAACTAAGTTCGGAGTTGGAGGGTTGGCTTCGGTGTGGACCTAGCATAACATTTTCTTTTTCTAAATATTGAGGGCCTTACACATTTTCGCATTTTCAACTTATTCCGATGATGCAGTTTTTCAAAATTATAAATATTTTTCCACTTTTTACGGTAAACACGAACTTTTTTGTTTTAAACAGGCAAAATTAAGAAAGGGACCCTCAGATGGTTTGACAACCGACAACGGGCGTGGCCCCGGTTTTAATATCTATCCGGTTTTCGAATCGGATGTGTGCGGTGTTTATCCGATACGATTGCCTGATCAGACAATCGGAAAGCAAAATCTGATGTTTGCGCCCGGCAACGAGAGCACGCCGAGCGGCAACCGGCCGGTTATTTCAACGAGGTGTCACGTGCACCGTCTTCCAGGGGTTTCCGCCACATATGTTTCCGAAGGTTCCATGCATGCCAATTCAGAATAAAACCAACTCAGAACCACCTCAGAAACGTCATTAAAAGGTATGAAAAAATAATTTTAATGCTAGGTCCACACCGAAGCCAACCCTCCAACTCCGAACTTAGTTCGGAGTTGGAAGGTTGGCCGATCGTGTGGTGGCTGCGTCCAACCCTCCAACCCCGAATTCCGAACTCCAAAATGGCGGACATGGAACAGCTGTAGCTACGTTGTATCCTATCAGGTTGCCTATAATTATTACGTACGTATTATTATGTACTTATATACACGACGTGTTTTCAAACAATTGTTATACCACTCTCCGTAATAATATCGTTATTTTAATAGTACGCGGCATGCGCGTCTTGATCGCCTGCCGTTCGCAGACGGATGTGTGGACAGCTGCGGCAGACTGGTTCGTGTGAGTTGGCCGTCGGGATCGCCTCGAAGGCGATCCCAGGCCAACTCGAACTCCAACCTTCCAACTCGAACTTCCAACGCACGAACACCCCTCCACACAATCGTCCAAACGTTTGAAGTTGGAACGTTGGCCGCAGTGTGGGCTTACCATAAAATATTCGGTAGGTACGAGCTTGTCCGCGTCCGTGGCGAGCAATCCGAGCACATGCTCCACCTCCACATGCTCATACAGAAATGCTCAGAAGTGCTCGTTGCTCGTCGTTTGCCTATGATGTCATGCTCGCCTGTGAATTGGCCGCTATAACGTAATGACGCAAATTAATGTTACAAAAATAAAATTTTTCAAAGATTTCAACGGTCTTTATTGAGTCTGAAAAATTTATATTATTAGATTATTTTTGTTTTGTAAAGATATTTTTTTACACGTTTTTTAGATCCTTGTCAGGACTCAGATGTTCTTATCAGAGTGGTGTTGTAGCCGTAGGGTAATTTAGTTAGCCAATTGGCCGCCAGATCTTCAACGTAAACATCCAAAATGGATTCCTAGTTTTCTACGGGTTGTGCCGAAATATTATAAATAAGTTTTTTATTCCCACGAAAATGTAACTTTATTAATAAACACTTTTTGACGACAGCCCTCCACCATGTCTACAGAAAGGTACTGTTTTCGCGTCTACGTTTATTTGAAATACCCAAATATTCAAAGAAATATCTGACAAAATCGATAAATGCATTTCGATACTGTAATGTCACGCCCAGAATAAAACTACTGGTTCAATGAATGTTTTTATGAATGTAAAAATTTCACCATGAGCTTTTTATGTTTTAGGGTGGATTGGGTGGAAATCATAGAACCTAAGACGAAGGAGCATATGTATGCTAACCTCACGACTGGAGAATGTGTATGGGATCCGCCTGAGGTAACTTGCCTTGCCAACTTCCGATGGATATTCGATAAATAGTGCACCTTCTCTGCAAACTTAAATGAGTCCTTTGATTTCCAGGGTGTTAACGTGAAACGCACAGATTCTTCTC
Organism: Limnephilus lunatus; assembly: GCA_917563855.2. Lineage (NCBI taxonomy): Eukaryota > Metazoa > Arthropoda > Insecta > Trichoptera > Limnephilidae > Limnephilus > Limnephilus lunatus. Next base: position 78,308,159 of record OU830597.1, on the reverse strand, counting down.
AGTGGTGGGAGTTATTTGACAATAATACACATAGGTTTTACTATTACAATGCTACCACTCAGGTATGTTACGTTTTATGTTTCCCTTTGACTTGACAAGACTTATTGACCCTTTATTGTACACGTACTGGCTTTTTATTCTTACAGACTACAGTGTGGCATAGGCCGGTGGATTGTGACATCATCCCCCTCGCAAAGTTACAAACCTTGAAACAAAACACTGATCCTCAGCAGAGGCGAGAGACATCTACTCAAACCATTGCGAGTCAACCTGCCCCTCAGGTATGTTTTGATGTAATTTAAAAAATATTGCATCAAAATTTTTTAAATTTCATAAAAAAAATTACATTGAGAAAATACATTCATACCTACTTAGGTACATTTAAAAAAAATAGGGAGAAAAACTTTGGTGAAATTCAAAGTCACCTTCCAAACTATAAAAAAATCATCCTGTTACAACAAAGTTTGGTAAATATCGGTTCGGACTGGCCACGCTTATTACGAATAATTTTAAAAAAAAAACTTTAGATTCGACTTAAATTACTATAAAAGGAAACTTTTTGACTTGGGGGCGGTAGAAAATAATGCATTTTAATTTTCAATTACGTAAATTAAAATTCACTTCGCGAATCTACACGATGTCAAATCGCGGCCATTAGGTACGTCACTGTTATGTTGGTATCCCTGATACATTGCAAAGAACTTAAAACTACTGTGGCCAACTTCGTGGAATACATGAAAACACGGTTAAACTACGAAAGCTGCATGTCATCATAATTTTAAAAAACATCCCAGGTTTTGAATGGTTTGTTTGGCAAAGCAGGGTTTGTCTAGCGGGTTAATTATGATTGATTGTCTGTGAAATAAAAACAAATGTTAGTTTTTTGCAATGTATCAGTGATACCAACATAACAGCGACGTGCCTAATGGCCGCTGACAGTCACCGATCGATTCGCAAAGTTTTAATTTTACGCAATTGAAAATTAAAATGCATTATTTTCCGCCGCCCCCAAGCCAAAAAGTTTCCTTTTAAAGTAATTAAGGCGAATCTAAAGTTTTTTCTAAAAATTATTCGTAATAAGCGCGGCCAGTCTGAACCGATAATTACCCAAAGTTTTTCTTACTACAGTACATCTATTTTAAATTTTCGACGTCTTCGTCATCTCTTGGGCCAGTTAGTAGTCAATTGCAAAGATTATTATTTTTTTGGTTAAAAGGATTGAATTTTCCTCCCCAGGGACTGACTAAAACGAGTGAATACCACTATCACTTAGCCAAATACTTATTGGATGGTGCAGAGATTTATTTAGTATATTAACTGCTGTAAATTTTTAAATATAACTTCATCCAATTTCGGAAAAATGCGTATATATGTGCTTGAGTGCAACCAAAAATTGATAGAATGCATTGTCATCCATACTGTTTCAGCTTGATTGGATGTCGGGAAGTGGGTTAATTTCCACTTTCAAAATTAGCATTCATTCATTCATGATGACAAAATTGAAATTCAAATAGATGTATTTAAAAATGGTGACCGTCTGAACTACTAGCTAAAATCCAATAAAAAAATTACGCAAAGCCAGTTATACCAGAAATTGGAAAATGAAAACTGCCATCCATTTTATTAGCTATAGATAGTGAGGAAAAAATTCTGAAATCTTTGTATATTCAAATATACACACGGTCCGAAAGGGTTAATGATTTTATAAAATAATAAAAATTTAACGGAAGTGATTCAGAGGTACCTACTCTCCTATCTTTACAAAGAATAGTAGAACTTTGAAGAAAGTGATTGAGAAGTGCCTACTTTCAGGTAACGCCTGTTTGGGAAGGAGGGGGCGGAGCGGTAGCCAATGGGGTGAGCAGTGGCAGTGGCAGCAAGGTGTCCCCGCTGGGCAGCAAGAATGTCATCCACACACAGACCAGCCCGCTGCACAGCAGGAGAACACACCATCACAGGTAGACCCAGTCCAATCACAACTAACCAACAAACCAATATTATTCTCATCTTTTATTTATTTTTATTTTTTTATTTATTTATTTATTTTTTTTGTGCATTACAGATTAATATAATCCTATTACAATACACATAACATATATACATAACTTTAAACGAGATAATTTTTTTCAATAATACATATTTTAGAGTCCTTGCCTAAATTTATTCTTGAAACCTTCAAGACTAATGTTGAAAATGTCAAGAGACCTAGAAATATCATTTAGCAGTACCATACCTCTTGTCATGCTGTGTTGGGACAGAACGTTTGTTCTGCCATGTGGGATATAGAACAAGCAGTAGTGGCAGTAGTTGTTCGGTACAAACAATTTATAGCATTCTAAGAGGTATGGGCTGTCAGTGTAGTAGTTTATAATTTTGAAAGCTGTTACTGTTAGGGTCCCATTCCTTCTAGATTGGAGACTTTCGAAGCGCGTTTCAGATAGCAAATCTAGATGATGCATAAATCGCGGGTATTCACCATGCATTCTCATATAAAGATACCTTAGAATTTTTTTTTGGATTTGTTCTAATAAATCTATGTATTTTTGTGGTATGGGGCCCAAACAGCAGAAGCGTATTCTAGTTTTGATCGTATAATGCAGTTGAACATCGATGTCATTGCTTCGGGCTTGGAAAATTGTTTTCTTATTCTTATCACAAATCCAAGAAGTTTGTAACACGATGATGTCAACTCCACTATATGATCTGAAAAAGTAAGTTTGGGATCAAATGTAACCCCGAGGTCCTTGATGGATTTTACTGATGACAATATTTCATTATTTAATTTATAATCAAATTTAATCGGGTTTTTGGAACGCGTGTAGGTCATAGTGACACATTTTTTTATATTAAAGAAAAGTTTATTCTCATCTGCCCATGAAGATATTGCGTCTAAATCAAGTTGTAACTTAAAACAATCTTGAATGTCGCGTATCGTCCTGAGCAGTTTGAGAATGTCAGCAAAAAGCAACCAAGTAGTACTCTGGATGCATTCTTGAATATCATCGATTAATATCAATAATAGTAGAGGTCCCAAGTTTGACCCCTGAGGTATTCCTGAAAATGCAGGGAATTCCCTGGACTCTTGGCCACCGATGCATACATACTGTGTTCTATTTTTTAAATATGTCACAATAAACTGTATCAGGGGTTGGTCAAAGCCTATTTTATGTAGCTTTCTTAAAAGTACGTCATGATCTACACACGGTCGAAGGCTTTTGCAAAGTCAGTGTAAATAACGTCTGTTTGATATAGCGCTTCTAATCCTCTTGCTACTTTATGTGAAAGTTCAAGGAGATTGGATACAGTCGATTTTTTTGACAAAAAACCGTGCTGATTTCCCCTAAGAAGCGGTTTTATTTTATTTGTTAATTTTTCACAAATAAGTGTTTCAAAAATTTTCTAGAAAGATTATAAGACAGCTACCGGTCTATAATTGTGTGCCTCTGTTTTGCAACCCGACTTATATATTGGGCTCACCTTGGTGAGTTTCCAAGATTGGGGAAAGGTGGAAGTAGCAATACTGAGGTTTATTATATGGCACAAGGGTTTATATAAGTATTCCCCTAACGTGATGATAACATGAGGTGGAATTCCATCCGGTCCCGTGGCCTTATCGGGCTTTTGGTTCTGAATGCAAATTTTTACTTCCTCAGGTTTAAATATATCAAGGGATATTAAATCTATAAATTTAGGCACCTCTTGCCGGAGACTTTCCGCATTTAATTTGGGACACGTTTGGTTATAAACCGATTTGAAGTAATCCGCGAATATCTCTGACACTAGTTGGGGACACTGATACATACATACATACCTCATAATACATTGGAATACATTATTGATTGAAGTACACATAGATGCCACATCCCTAAACTCTAAAATAAGCAAAAAATATATCATTTATAATATTTTTGCAATTTTTAACATCAAAAACAAAATAACAGATATAGGTATTTAATTTTTGTTTTCTAGATTTGATTGGTCATACTCAAAGTTTCCCTTTTGAATAATTTTAGATGTTCCATTGAATGTTGGTTAGTTTTTATAGTATATCTTCGAGGACAAATACTCTTTACAGATTAGCTCAAAATTGACCTGAAAACACCCAATTCATTTTGGCCATGTATACCGATTTTACATGATTATTTTGAAGCTTTGACAATTTTTTGTTTCTCATAATAAGTTTGGGGAATATCTGGTAGGGACCATCCCCATTGATCCCAAATGACTGACCGTCACTGGGAATTTGTGGCAATTTCAATTGAACCCAATCTTTGCAGTATGTCCATTTCATATTTGAATCGTTGATATGTATTCATAGATGATTTTTATGACCAAAAGAATTATTGTGATAATTTTTGGGTTATTACGAAGTGTTCAAGACATGCAAATGGAATTTCTTATATTTATTTTGTAGACATTTTTAAATTGTTAACTTGTTATGAAAATCTTTAATAAAACACGACTCGTTTAAAGCAAAAATCTCTTGAGGGCCGTCTAAAACAGTATTTAATGAAATGCTGTGAATTTTTTATACATATAACTGGTAAAATAACGGAAACAGACTTGAAAATAAAAAAATTTGGAGCATACGTTGCGATTTTTTTCTATCGAGAGAATTTCATATAATTTGCGTTTCGGCGTTGGGAATGTATAGATATTATCTTCAAAAATAACATATATTTTTTTAAGAGCTTAAAAACTTCAAATGTTTAAGGGAGGTTTGCAAGAAATCGGTAGAAATTCAGATAGCGGCCTCTCATAATGAGCCAATGCGTCACATAATATATTTCCTGTGAGTGAGTATGTACATATTTATTTGTTAAAAAGGATGTTTCAATATGAAAATAATAGACAAAAGTGAAATAATTGTTACTTATGACCTCATTCTTATGTTTATGTGAATGTGGAAAGGATGTTTGTTGTATTTAATTAAAGATGACACTGTACTACTAATATGTACTGACACATCCTGCGATATTATTATTAACTAGAGTAGACCTTTGAAAAGTCACCAGAAGAATTCTTGACAAATCAGTTTCAATTTTGAAAATTTCAATTAAAACAATTTTCTGTTAAAAATATTACATTAGGTTTATCTGCCTACTTTACCTATTAGTTCCAATTTTGAAAATGATACTTAAATTCAAAGCAGATTTACACACAACTGAAATGAGTATTTTTGAAGATACGTTTTGTTGCAATGGTGTGGTGTTTAGGTGCGGTGCGGAGGGACGCAGGGCACGTGGAGGCGGCGTGGGCCGCGCTCACACCGACTCGGGCCGCTCTTCCGATAGCAGCATCAGCAGTGCGGCACAGCCCTACAGGAGACTACAAGTAAATTATTACTTTCATTGTGTCATTTATACAAATCTGTACTTCTTCACCAAGCATAACTATGTTTACAATGTCTGGAAACTAGTGGTAACTAACTAACCGCAGGGGTAGGCATAAAGGACAGACCACCAAAAATTTCGGTCTTGGCAAACACTCCTTGCCTCATTCACATTCATACATACTCTTCTATTGCTCTGACTCTTGACATGGCCCGTCTTAAGTATTTGATTCACTTGATCATGCCATGTCTTCCTCGGGGGTCCCCGACTTCTTCCTCCATTCACATTTGCATCATATATTCTCCTTACACTTCTTTCTTCGTTCATTCGCTCTACATGCCCAAACTACCACAGCGTCCCTTTCTTAATCTTACGCTCACTTCGAAAAATACAATTTTTTCCCTGCAATTATCTCGCTAAGTGTTACAAAATAACAAGTTTGAATATTAAATTTCCTTAAATATGACATAGAATCATCTCCTTTTAGGAAGTATGTATGTACCACTAATTTCTGAACACTGTTTATTCGCTGAAAATATTATGTTCAGACTGTAGTGCTTTGTTAGTTATACATATTATTTTTCCTTGAACCATCTTGATGTTGCCATTTAAAACTATTTTATGATGCATCACCCTCTATTTTTCCTACACTTTCTTGACGAACTTCGGTGCTATAAATCCCTTTATTTATTAATTTTTGTTTGTCAAGCGGGTGGATTGATCTCCTTGATTTTATTTTTTTTTTCTTTACAGGAAGCCGGTCTCGCTATACCAGTTCCTCATCACAAACCTGATTCAAGGTGATTATTTGTTTTATTTTATAAAACCGTAAACATGTAAAATTATGAAAAATCTCTAATTAATCACAACAGAGAAACTACATATTTTTATGACGCCTGATAAACAATTCTTGTGTCAATCACACTCCTTGTCAATATCTTAATACATACACATACATGAGCAGAGATAAGAAAGGACAATGAATTTATTCTTCTGTAATTCATTCCACACAAACTAAATACATATTTATCTATTTTAAAATCCAGCCAACATTTTGAAAATCAACACATTATTTGGTCAGTATGCAGAAGCTAAGAAGTGTTATTTTTAAAAGATCCACTTTTGAAAACTATGATTTCTTTCTCTCACAATAATCACTTTCGACCTCCATAAAATGGGCATATGCCTAGCATCGTGGTCGAAAAATCCACAAATTATGTAACCATCAAAGCAATGTAAAAAAAAATATATATATATATGTATATATACATATATATATCCCAAACTCCTGAAAATTTCTCTTCGCAAACAAGTTGGAGTTGTAGATACCCTTAGTATCGCCCTGATGAAAGATGACTATTCAATATCAAAACATTGCTTGAAATGGCTTTAGCCATGTTCGGTAACCAGATTTGAATAGCCAGGTACTTTCCAGCCTTCCTCTATCCCAAATCCTTCCCTTCCCCACTCCTCTCAACCTTACAACATATCCCAGTTGTGGATGCTAGACAGGCTCCCGGCAATTGGGATTAAAAAGAGTTTGCTACTTATTGACCGATTTCGACCGGTCAGTGGTTGAGTGGGCATCACATTTGGGTCCCACCCGGGAATTCCGTATTCGATTCCTCAGCTGGCTAAGTCCTCCATTACGACTCAAGCAACATTTTCGACTTATTGTGGTGGTAGTAGGAGATTTTCAAATATTGTCAGGTTATTCGTAACCCGGGAATGTTTGTCTTTCTTTAAAAAAAAATAATCTCAGTCTTTATCATATAATTTTATTAATTGTTCACATAAAGTAAAAGTGATATATTCTAGGCTGGGCAGTGAAGTCAGCATGGGAAGTTTAAGCCGGGGGGTGGGGTCTCTGCCGGCCAGCTGCAGCACCCCGCAACTGCGCAAGAAGACCTCTCAGCCTCCGCATCCACCACACCCACCTCCCCCCGAGCCGACTACTGGTCAGTTACAAATATCGCTTGTCACTTCAATAGTATACTTATTAAGCATACAAATGTTAGGTTATTATTAATGTTAGGTTAGTAGTTGTGTGAACAGTAGTAGAGACCACACCTCCAAAAAGTTAATTTTTTAAATTTCAAATAAAAAATTACAATTTGTCCAAAGAAATGTGTTATGTTATAATATGTGTATATGTAAAAACCTAAATAGGCGTAAATAAATAAATAAATAAGAAATATGACCAAATACCCTATTAACATTTCCCAAACACTCTGATGGGCAGCATGCTACACTAGTGTCTTCTAATGGCGTGAGTTTGTGGGTTGTTTTTCTTTCATACATTTTACTGCGTTTTATGTGAAATATTAGATTTATAAATTCAACATGAATACAGAAATGCTACATCAAACTAACGCAGCTTTGCTGAATTAACCTTAAATTTAAAAAATTATATTTTTCAATAAATTTTTTATGTAATTCAGATCATTTTATTTGCTAGGATTTAACGAACTTGTATTATATTTCACCAATTAGCCTGTGAACGTTTTTTGGATTCCTGAAAAACAACTTGGACAAGAAAGCGCAAAACACCACCGCTAAGTACTAAATATATTCAATTTGCCGCCATTGAAAGGTATGTCAACATCAATATGCTACACTAGCGCCTCTGGTGACCAGTGTTGTTGATTCTGCAAATATTTTACTGGAGTTGGACGTATCATTAAATATTATAATTATACGGTATTTGGTGTGACCATATCAATGACAATTCCTTTTTCAAATTTTCTTCAGGCTAATAGGTACCATAATATCGATTATTTTGATTGAACAGCTTGTAGTAGGATTCACGATCATGCAAACTCTGGCGATGACCCGGAGATCATCTTGACCGGAACCGGAACTTAACAAACAAATTTACAGAAAAACAAAATGCAAGTAGACCGAGTTAAAACAGGACTTGGCTACGCTCAGTCAATACCCTAAAATAAAGCATATTTCCTACAGCCTGTAAATGTTGATGATTGCAGGTTTGAACAGAAGTGGCAGCTTCATGTCTCCCCGTAAAGATGCTTCTGACGATTCAATGCACGAGAAATACTTCAAATCCGTAGAGAGTACTCCATTGACACGGCGAAAGGTTGGTCTAACCCTCTCAAATATCCAAAATGATAACTAAATTAATCAACTCTTGATAACGGCAATGATGATAACGTTTCACAGAAATTCAAATGTTACAAATGGCCATTCAGCGCCATTTTTTTTTTGACAATCGAAAAGTCTCCGTTAATCACCGATTCAGCTGTCTATCAAATTGTAATGCTGACAAGCTTAACAAAATGATAGTTGTCCTCTTCTGCTGATCACAATTTGTTCAAAAGCTGAGACGACTTAGTATCGGCATTTTGAACGGGGACCTTTCAACTGTAAAAAAACAAAATGGTGCTGAATGACCATTTGAAGACAATGTTACATTTGACTTTGTGTAAAACAACCCGTCCTCAGTATTAGTTTAGAATTGTGTGGGATTATTCACGCTATGTGACTACTAATGCGAGCATTGTCCATCAGGTGAAGCAGTCGAGCGGAGGGGCCGCCACAGCCACCTCCTCTTGTGAGTCTTCTCCTCACAGCCCGGGCAGTCCTCTCCAGCCCCACACACCGCACCCATCACACCCATCACACCCTCAGGTCCATATTTATCCTTATAACTTATGTAACTCTAACGTGATGACATATCTTCGTATTTTCTGCAAATTATTTTAATGTTCCTTTTCCCCATCTCCTTTCCTTCCCCATTAACTTCAGTCTCATGACATACCCCAACTGGCTCCAGACGGTGGAGACTCTAGCGTGATATTCACACGAATTGTATGAATTGCTTCAGGTGACTGGAAGGCCCTCCCTGGTGTCGTCCATCTCGCTGGCGACGGAGCACCCCTCCGGGGGCCCCGCCGCCCACGCCCCGGCCACCGGGCCCTGCGGCCACGCCGTGCAGCAGCAAAGCCTGGACCGCGCCATCCAGGGCCGCCAGTACCACCTGCACCGGGGCGCCAGAGAGAGGTACTCAGACAGGTCTGTTCATAATTTGTAGCGCTGCTCATTTTTATGCAGTTCTTCTTTGGGACTTCTAGGCAAATATTTTTAATAGGTATAGGTTAACTTCCATGGTGTAAAATAAAATCACCCACTTCCTGAAATATAAAGTGAAATTAATCATTCTTAAGTATAATTATTTTTTGCTATTATGTATGTACGGAAAAAAATCTGTTTATTCAAAAGGCTTTCAGTATGTGGATTGAAAAAAATACATTATACTAAAAATATGGAGGTAGGTCCTACTGACGTAGCTATCTTTTCATGTTTTGCACAACTTTTAATAAAAAGCATGAAAATCATGATCATGAAAATAAATCGAGAGTCAACGCTAAAACACAGCTAAGCAAGCCTCCTCTGCTGTGTAAGTTATTTGTAACTTTCTATGAACTCTACACAACTGTTATTTGTCAGTTTAATATAACATTTATTGGTAAGGTTTTTTTTTTTTTACATACATGGTTTATAAATTCAAATTTCAAACATATTTATTAGTAAAACTGCGTACATATTAGGTCAGGTTATCTACATTGTCATATTAAAATATTTATAATTCTTAGGCACATTGACAAGGAGCGAATAGAAGAAAAATTGTTAGAGCGAAATTTGGAGCGCGGTTATCCAAGTGACAAGCAGGCCATGTACAGCGTGGACAAAGGCTTCCGACAAACCAGTCTGGAGCAGCGCCCCGCTCCTGCCTGGACTCCCAAGGACATAACAAGGTGAGCTCAAAGATTATTCGGATTGAAATTATAATGAACTAATTGTAAGTAGTTATTTATTCGCCGGCTGGCGGATGGATTATAAAATACCGCTCGGAAAAGATATTATAAATGTTGTCAGGTTGCTACTAACTATCAACTGCAATAGACTAAAGCAGGCACACACGGATTTTATCAGCGCAACAGTTTCGTCACTGTTTCAAAACCGATGGCAGTATACATAGGTGCATGCACATAGCGATGTGATATTAGAATAACTTTTTATAGTGTTTTTAAACAGTGACAAAACTATTGCTGTAACAAGAGTCGTGTGCCCCTGGCCTAAGAACTTGTTAATGTTGGCAGCGACATTCACAAAAAATCATCTTCCAAAGTCAGAATAATTATTGTCAAACAAAACATCCGCCATGGTTGACAAATTCACCTGCTACTACGTAATTACTATTCATCCTAAACCTCCCATTTAAGGGGGAAGCTTGCGATATTTGTGTGCTATATTAAAGCAGATTGGGTTATCTGAGGGGGTTTAAACTATCGCCAAACATTGTATATACTACCACGGCAGGTAAGATGAGTTCAATCGCTCTTTCCCCTAATCTGGATTTGTATACTCATCTCCTTCCTTAATGGTTTCTCCACAGAAAACAGCAGGCCGAGCCTGAGAGACATACGACCACCAAACAGAACTCGGCCAACAAACAGCCTTGCTCTACTCCAGATAGCCATTCATCCAAATCATCTTACCATCACCAGGACTCCCACCCAACCGGAGGTATGATATTCAACAAATAAACTACATACTTAATAATTATGAGGACCAAAGTGAGATTCTAGAGTTCCTACCCTACTTTATGTGTATTATACACTTCATTTGACTGTTTAAATCTTTCACGTTTCAATTCTGAATTGTGATCTCTCACACATAGCTGACCCACCAGGTCAATAGAGAAGTCCAGTCCATTTTTTTTATTTTTTTTTATGAAAAATGACCTTCTAACTTAAATTACTGCATATTTTTTTTTTTTTTTAGAGTTAGTTTTAATAGTTAAAATAATTTTCAAAGTTTTAATTTTTGGAGATCCCTCGAAAACACCCATATCTATGGTGAATTTTGTGACGTCATCTACTAAAATAACGATTCACTATTTTATGATTGTTATGTTGGTTTTCTTGAATCTCACATAGATTTGCGCAGGCGCGCGGCCATCTTGTTTATTATAACGCGTTGATTGGCTAATGGCTTATTTATTGCAAATGGCGAAATCAAATTCTTTGCAAAACAATGAATGACGTTGATGAATTTTATTTACAGTTTAATGTTTTTGATGATAATTTTCGTTTAAATGATTAATTCACTGTGATATTAATGTAATTCAACATAAGTACCAATCCTGCCGTTACTTTTTTTCAGTTTTAGTCCTTAAATAATGTTTTGTTAGTGATTTAGTTTCGTTCGGTTTTTAGGTTACTGACATTACATAATCAAAGGTTACTTCTCTATAATTTTTATGACTTTTCCGCGTGAATTTAATAAAACTTCCATAAAAGTAATATTATTTAATAATGTAAAAGCCTTATGCATATGTAAATAAATACAAATTCGAGAAATCAACGCATTAATTGCGTAAAACCGAGTCCAAGATGTTGGATTTTTTCAGTTATTTTTTCGGAATTATTATAATATTTTTTTATCGTTTTTAATTGTATGAACGAGATAAAAAGTGAAGTGATAGTTTTATTCAAAATTCATAAAGTAAGAGGACTGTATTTTTTAAATTTTGAATTTTCCTAATTTTTTCGACCATTTTAATAGAATATGTTTACAGTCGGCTGTTTTTTTTAAATTTTTTTCATTTTGAAACTTAAAATACTGCATTTTTCAAACACAATCGTATATGTCAGATACAAAAATCTAAAAGGCAATTCTATCAACTTTCTATAAAGGTATATGCTTTTACGACATCTTCAAAAATAAGAAATATATAGAACACTCGCTTGTGTCATACCTAAATTCCTTTATAAATGACCCAAATGAATTACAGTGAATCACCAGGTGAATTTTCCATCGTGACGTCACCATGACAGCATTACATAGCATACCAACTTAACGCTGTGTTTTAACGAGAATATTAAAAATGCACTTTTTAATATTTTTTTTAAAACTGTACGTTTAATATTATTAAATAAAAGTTATATATTCAGAATCAGCGTTTATTGGTCTATATGAACATATTTTTTTAAAGCCATAATATTTTTCACTGGAGTTCCTTATTGTACAATGACCCCCAAAAATTATAAGATTACTATAATTTTAGTTATTTATAATGTATATTATACAAATCAAAACAACACTGGCCATAATTGATTTGAATACTGCCGAATAGCGAGCAGCGACTTTGGCATCTGGCGACTAGCCACATGTAACATTTCAGTTAGAAGCTCTACTTATTCTGAATGTACCTACGCTCAGTCAAAAAATCCGCTTACTCGTCTCTATACTCGTCATACAATAAGCGAGGTGACACTATGGCCCCATCGCCCAATATTATGCAGACGAAATTACGTTAATTGAGGGTTTGGGTCATGTCCGAGAGAAACTGACATACAATATGATGAATATAATTGTGTTTGAAAGAGATGGTTATAAACGTAGGTCGGGTAGTTATATTAAGTGTAAACGTCGCTTAAAATAAATGTTTTAAATTATTTGGACAGCTTTGAATATTCTTTTGATTGATTTGATTTGTAATTTTGTAACGAATCATTATATTTTTTGAAACAGCATTCTGTCAGTGATCACGATCATGATCACTGACAACTTCTCAGTGGTTAAAGTAAAAAATAAAACTGTCATAGAATTTTTTTTTTCTGTTTTTCACTATTTTTTATTTGTGTTGTACTTACTACAAAAATTAGATTCAATCAATATACTATTTTGCCCTTTTTTTCTTTTGGCAGGGAAATGAATTTTGTAGTTCAAAATAAATATTACAGAATAATTGTAAATTCCTAATTTCGACTAGGTAATGAATTGATACTCATATGAAGTTAAAACGAAAATTATAAATAATGTTCAGCAATATATGTATAACGTATCATTTGAGTTCTAAATTCATGAAGAACCTACAGTTTGGCAAGAAAGTGTAGAAAATAAATGATGGCGCTGCAATCGTTTTTTAGGTTTTAAATGGCATCACCAAGCTGGCTCATAAGACAATGAATGTATGTTTTTTGAAAAACTTCGCCCAAAATGCATATTTCATAGCGGATTTGTACTTTCAAAAATTTTTCACAAAAAACTGGAATTTAATGGAAGTAAAATAAAACAAAACAAGTTTTAAGTGGGCGTTTATTTGGGTATAAAAAACGTAGGTACTTAAAATTTTGAGTCTATTAATTCAACACTCGACATTATTGTCTTCGTCCTCGTGTGATTCTTCTTCTTCTTCATCTTCTTCTTCATCTTCATCTAAACGTATTATCAGTTCATCGATATCAACATATATAGTACTTCCTAGTGCATAATATTCTGCCTCAATTTTTATCACGTGTTTTGCAACAGTTTTTCCAATCATCAGCACTTTTATGCTATTACATATTATCATTATTATTATGATATTTTCCGTTTTCCCGGTGTTTCAAATTTTCCTTCCTCCTTTTCCCCTTCCTTGACGATTCATCTTACCGTTGATTCAGATTTACCTGTGTGTGGAAAACGTCATTAAAATTATTATTCTATAGAAAGTAATTTAATATTTAAAAAACACACTAGATAATATTCATTTAGAAAGAAAATTAAGAAAAAAGTTACATTTGCATGAGTTTAGAAATTGAAATTTTTTTTTTTTTAAATTGAGTTATTTCCTTTTTTTTGTGGCCGCATATTAACTGTCAAATAGAAGTGTCAAATTCAGATTTTTAAGCATAACCTCAAATTAGATTGTAATGATTATAATCGCTCGAAAGTTGACATAAATCTTGTGATACTAATGAAATTTATTAAAAAAACTATACTAAATACCATTCATTTCTGGAGTTCGTTTGTAAACATCTTCCAAATTAGATCTTTGGAGGATTAGAAGCTTTGTCGCGCGATATTCAGCTAGGTAGCATTGAAAAACGCAGTATATAACTTCTCTTGCACCACTACGTATTGGTTTATTAATTTTAATTCAATTCAAACAATGCACAGGCAAACAATGATTTTTTTTTATTAAACGAGCGATTTTCAGTGTGTTCTACACGATTTAAGTCAATAAAGCCAAGAGCCATACGAAATGTCATTGACAAATCAAGTATTTCGGTGTTACAATAGTAATGAAAAATTTTAGTTACAAATTAATAAATTTCTACACTTTCTTGCCAAACTATACAAATTCTTTGGAAAATCAATTAAATATTAGTCACAAAATATTTTTTAAATGACGTTCCACTTCTGGACCCCTAAAGCCGCCTCTGATCTCTCTTTATTCTGTGATTATTTTCCACTCTAAATAGAAAGTTAAAAAAAGTTTACTTTGGCCAGTCTACTGTAGAGCTGTTCCGGGCCGCAGTAAATAAAGTCTATTAGCCAACATCCGTTGAACGGACAGTGCACAAGAAGAAGAAGAAGGATAGAAAGTGTTCTTGTATTCTGAATTCAATTTATTTATTTTTTCTGTATGAAAGAACCCTTACACATCCGGATGCCAACCCTCAACTTCTGAATTCATTTCATCAAATTACATCACTTTTGTTAATGTACAATAAAACATGGTATAATTTTGTTTATCACCTATTTTATTACGTGTTTTTATTTTGTTCAAGGGTTTGGTCTGAAATCGCTATCACTGGAACCTCATTTGACCAAACCGAACATCGAGAGGCATAACATGGAACTAGAGCGTGAACGAGAGCGAGAAAGGAACAAGGACAGAGATAGAACCCGGGACAGAGACAGGGATCGGGACCGCTCCAACAATGAAAATACTGAGAAAGAACCTCGACAGAGAGGCCCCAGGAAGCAGAGTAAGCTAATACATAATCCCTACATTTACCACCTCATACATGCACTTTTTGTATGTTAAGGGGTAGAGAGATTAGCTCCTTGGTACTGAACCCCGAGGTCACTGAGTTGAAACCCAATCTTACCAAAAAGAACTGTATTCAATTATTATTATTTTAATCCAAATTTTTTTATTTATTTTATTTATTTATAAAATACATGATACATAATTGAGTAATTAACATAGTGTGGATATATTGGATCACCATACTAGGCGGCTGCATGTTTCATGGTGACCAATGAAGTATTGTTACTTTTTATGAAATATGCAGTCTATTGTAAATTTTATTTACAATTTTGTATGTTTTGTGACACCCTCTCCCTGTTGAGATTGAAAAGTTGCTTGAAACAGTTTTAGCTACGCCAAGTGATCCATTCTGAAAAACCAGGAACTTCCAAACTTCCTCATCTATATCTCCTTCTCCTCCCCCACTTCCTTCAGCGTCAAAAAATTGGTGATGACATAGTTTCACTGGTCGAGGTGTTTAGGACTCAGAATCTAGTAGGTACTTGCAGTAATAAAATATTTACGAGAATGTAATTTTAAAATGTGCGCAGGCAAAATAAAGCAGGAAAAGAACCATTATTCACTTTGATTGAACCCTGATTATCAGAATATGGATTGGCATACTTTTATTTGCATTAGCTGACATCACTAGTGTAAGTTATGTTGGATACAAAAAATCAAATATTTTAAAATAGCTGCTAAATCATGTTGTTGATGATTAGGATTTACATATTATTATTTCCAACAAAAACACAATTTACATAAATATATAATTTAGACAATATATCGGTAGTCCCGCAAAGCTGCCACATGGCTGCTTGTCTGCTTGTCTGCAGATTCTACCTCGATATACACTAATTAATATTATAAGTAAAAAAAAAAATTATAATATCAAAAATTGTAAAAGAAAATGCAAATAATGACATCCAAATCCTAAAAAACTGATTCGATACAAATCTACTTACAATTAATGCAGAAAAAAAAATCGATTTATTTTCTCAATAAATATGTTTAGAACTTACCCTAATTATACATAATAAAAAATGTGACAAAGATGTCTGTAATAACTCATGTACCATATTAAACCATACAACTGAAAAAAAGGAACCTCGGTGTAATCGTAAATCAACATATGAAATGGAACAGACACATATGCGCTTAAGGAAATATATCTATATATTTATCAGATTTAGGCTGGGTGATTTAGACTCGTAAGTTTTTTCCTGTAAATCGCTCTTGTAAGCGATTTATGGCCAAATTACCAATGTAAACGACATCAAAAGTCACTTAACGTAATTTATAGCAAGTTACAGGAATTTCTAGCCTTCTTACAGCTTATAAAATCAGTTTGATAAGCTAAGAGACTTACCGCAAGAAATGTCAAAAATTAAAAGACAATCGTTTTCATAGGATTTTTTTTCCTACAAAACTAGTATTTATTTCCACTTATATAAGTTTTCTGGAAAATGAGCATCCTTCTATTCAATTATCAGTCCAATCCTTTCCGATCTTGATGTTTCTGTTTTTAACATTTACGTATTTGAAATTTTGAATTCAAAGTCGGTTGCTGTCAGCAGATGTCAGGTAGCTGTCATTCGGATAAAACGAAATTCCAAACAACTTCCGTGATCATTAATTACCACAAGTCGGATGCATATGTAAAAGCTCCTGTGGACCTGTCAAAATCTTAAGTAATCCGTAAATTTTAATTACTAGTGTACCCCAGCCTAAGAAATATACTCAAGTTAAGTAATCTTGCATTGTATTGTTACAGAAGTGTCAACTGCGATGGACACATTAGAAAGTGATGGGGGATGTGAGAATGGGAACACTTCTCCCCTTTACTCCAACTGGGATCTCCACATGCAGCACCTTCTTCCTCTACAACACTACATTCTGGAGCAGGCCAAACTTTCAGGTAACCTACATTACATTTCACCCAAATACTCTGTAAAATTTATTTGCATGACAATAAATATCTCTTTTGAACGCTAACATATTTGCGAATTAGTATTTTTTTTCTTTCTAAAACGTGCTGTTTTCTAGGCCAATTGTATTTTCGAACTTCCAAATTGTAAATTATTGTGTTTTCCCTCTTCTTGTGAAACAGTGAGCGTTTTGCCTGTCAAGTTGTCAATTGATCTGTTGGAAAAGATTTGTTAAATAGACAAATTTGCCATCCTTCTCTACATAGCGTCCAGTGGTACCAAATATTTTTGAGGCCTCAGCCCAGGGGAGTTTTGCAAAGATTCAGTTGTCTCTTCCTTTTCCTACTAGGGTCGTGAAAACGTCTTTCTTTACTTAGTAGGTATACATAAATATTTTTGAAGAGGTTCGAAAAATATGATGGAAATACTGATAACTCGTTCCACAAATGAGCTGACTAACACAAAAACGAGTCGCAGAAAAGACCCATTCTCATGAAGCCAACATCAACTGTGAATTGGTGTTTTGCTCGTGCTTCGGTGCACAGAGGATTAATGCTATTATGGATAAAAGAGCCTTAAAATACTACTTTCATGTTCCAGGCTGTTACCGAGTAGGCGATCCACTGGAAGCGGGTTCGGCCGACTCTGACTCCCTCCACTCGTCAGGGTCCAGCTCCGGGGCGCGCTCCCTCTCGGGACATGAGCCCGATAACGAGGACTCAGACCGCTCCGGCTCCAATGACACATACCTGCAGCACCAGCCTCCGCCTGCTCCCTTGCCGCCACCCAGCCATCGGCACGACGGTAACACACCTTCTATAATACTGCATCATGTCATGGAACTTTTTTTAAATAATTTTTTTTACGGTGAAACCCTATTACAAGGTTTTAAAAAAAAAAACTTCTTAAATGGAAACTTTATATGTAGGTTTCACTGTATTACTTTTTTAAAACACAATATGCATATTATATAGTGAAATTCTCTTACAACTACTCAAGCGATAGAGATTTCCGGGTGTTCGACTTTTGATTCGGCCATTCGTTTAATTAATAACGTACCTCAAATATTAATATGGAAACATATGAACTGCTTACTGCGGTTTAATGCCAATGAATTTACCTAGATTCCACTGTTTATCCCATATTTTTAGGTATTATAAAAAAGTTCAATAAAGTCGTTAAATTTATAATTCATAAACAGCACCTACCTAAATTTAGGTAGCTATCGCTCAATTGGCGGTGTGAAAGCTCAGTGGTTGAAGCAGACACCTGGAAAGAGAAGGTTCCAAGTTCAAGTCCTGGTCATGAAAATAACCTTTTTTTCTTATAATTTTTTCTAATATGTATGTACGATTTGATAGGTATTAATGTTGCTTCTATATTTAATGTCGTCTTGTAGTACTTGGTGTTTTTATGTCTCGTTTTTACATTTTGAATAAAAATACAGTGAAACCCTCTTAAGAACTTTTCCAAGGGACCGGAAAAAACAAACTTCTTAAGCAGGAAAACCTTATTTGTGGGAAAAATTGGGCCAATTTTGGGCTGAGGGACCGAAAAAACCAAACTTCTTAACCACCCATAAGCTTGTTTTCACGACAATATAACATGGCCAGACATATGTATGACGTATGAGGCGTAGCTGACTTATTAAGCCATAAAACTTCTTAAGAGGGTTTCACTGTATAGCATAATAATATTATGTAACGAGTTGTTTCTGAAGATGTATTCATTTCATCCCTACTAATAATACATTTTGTTCAATTGGTTTCTTTAGAATACATGAACCATGGTGTATCATATTACAACACATTTATCGGATTTGAAAAGGAAAGAGAGCCTGCGGTGGGTGTACATAGAGTGAGTAATATTTTGTATTTTAAAAATTATATTATAAACACATAAATCATAAAAAATTACTACTTTTGACATTATGGAAAGTCTTCCTTATTGGTCAAGCCAGTTACTCAATACATTTCTCATTTTCACACCAAGAATCGCTATACTTGGGGGTAATAATGTTGCGTTCCCATAATTCTTCATCTACCTTGTCCCCTGTGTATTTCCGCTTCGCCCTTCGCTTCCAGTCAGTTCAATCGCTGCTCCCGCCGAAATACATTAATACCGCCGAGCTGAATTCAGTCTGTTCGCCCGCTCTATTTTCTTTAGAAATAAAGTAGCCTAAAGAAGTTCGCCACCAATTTTGTGAGAGTCGCGCGTGTATGTAGTGAACTGCTAATCTTCCATTTCGGAAATGAAGATTAATTGGATGAAGCGTAGAATTTTGCTTCAAATTGAGTCCTTCCTCTCCCTTTGCGGCATATTTTTTCCTTTGTGCAATGGTCATACACGAAATTCAAACGGTTCTTCGATTACATCACTTATTTATTCATACAGATTTTAAAGAAAAGTGGTGTTTCCAATTTACGCAAGACCTTTTGACTCCTAGACCTCTGGACAAGTCAAATAAATTATTTATCTGTTGATCAAGTTATCAAAAGGGCTTAAGCAAATTAACGACATCAGTTTTATTTCAATATTGATCACAATTCTAGAGATGGATTATCTGTTTGGTGAAGCAAAGCATCAGCTTGTGGGTATAAATTCATTGAAAGGATATTTAACAGGGCGACTGATGTCTAGTATGAAAGAGACTGTAAGAGAGAGCGAGATGAAAGAACTATAAAGAATGATTCATCACCTGTTTTTTTTTTTACATTAACTCCACACAGGAGGCCCTGAGGAAAACAATTTCCCTCAGGGCTTATGTCATCTTTAAATATGCTGTGTGGAGGGTCTTTATGAGGAAAGTAAGGAGTGAAAATGGGTCTTGAAGAGACTCATGTTGTAGGAGGGACAAAACACAGAGGCCGGCAGATCATTCCACAGCCGAGCCGTTGAACTCAAGAACGAGTCGTAGAAACGACCCATTCTCATGTGACTAATGTCAGCCGTGTACAAATGTTGGGCGCATGTTTGGCGTGTTTTCCGACTATGCACCGGTGCCGAGGGGATCAATGACGCTGCTATTCGAGATAATCCATTGTGTTGATTACAGTCCTTTGACTATTATTCTGACATTCCAATCCTCTGTAAATTATTAATCTAAGATCATTACATCATAAGATCATTGCATAAATTGAATGGTTGTCTTGTCTTTTTTCATCACCTGCTACTCCTCCATCCCAATCCTGGGTATAATAACATTTAACAAAAGTGCACTACTAATGCCTAAATTGATAACATCTTATAAAATGGCATGTGTTGTTTCAGTCTGCGAGTGGGACTGGCATGGGAATGGGCATTTCTGGTGGGTTGCCCCTACCCCTGGCCAGCACTACCCCGCACCCACTGACCCACGCGCCCCTGCCCTGCGAAGCCCTGTACAGCCCCGTCAAGTCTCACCCCGCCCTCCACCTCAATTCCAAGGAAACGGACATTGAAAAGTTCGCTCAGGACAATCTCAATCTGCACTCCAAGGGCATCTTTAGGAAAAAGGTATAATTTAATTTAAGAAGATGGCCCTGCTTCTGTCTCCTAATATCTCTTTAGTGTGCCGGGGGAACAAATCCCACAAACAGAAAATATTTTTTCTGATTGCAATTATTGAAAATGCCAATACAAATTTTTCATATCCAATTGAGAAGTTAACTCTTTGGATGGGTGTATCGTTTTTTCATAGTTTCATGAGAAATGTCGAAAATCCATAGAAAAAAATTATAATACATATATTTTTTTTTATTACATTTATTGTTTGATAAATTAAAAAAAAAGAAATTGTAACTACTCGTATTTCCAATGTCAAAAGTAGGTGACAGGGACAAGCGTCAAGGGGAATAAAGTGTCGAGCCAATAAGTCGGCATACCACCTTTAAAGGGTGAAGCTTTAACTTTTAGATTAACTCCTTAGTCCTCAGGGATATTTTGTCTTAAGGTCAAAATATTTCCACTTTGCAATAAAATCCAAATAAATGGAATATTTCTGAATGTATCCGAAAACTTAAAACTGTTTTTGAAAGGTGATGAAATGCTTTAAAATTTTATAAAATTCTAAAACATATTTTTTGTTTTTGAATGCACACATAAACAAGTTTTAAAAATGGCTCACCTTACGCTTTTTCTAACTAAAATTGCTGATAGTGAAAAAAATTATACCGTATTTTATTAGATAAACATATAATGAAAATTATCATCACTTTACCTTTTTGTCATTTCATGTGAAAATAATTAATAAAAAATTTTAATTTTAATAAAGTTTAATAATTTTTTTTCAAATTGTTGTTTTGTTATTAACTTCGGTTTCATAAAGGCGTATGTTTTAATTATTATGTGGTATGAGCATGGTGGTCTCTCTTTCTAATACCGTTTATATTATATTTCTCATAATGTTAGTAAGGGAGTCACAATGATTTCTATGAGACCTTTATGAGTGGTTCCCAAAATTTTGTTTTTTTGTAATTTTAGGCGTCTGTACGTGACATGTTATCGTGGACGTGTTCCGGAATCAGCCAACCGATGCTGGGCGACAGGAGGGACAAGGCGTACAAGAAAGCGGCGGCCGAGATATTCCGGCTGGTGCAGATCTACATGGGGGACAGGAAGGCCCGGCCCGGCATGACCCTCAACTCCGTGGCCATCGATATTCTACACGCAGCCTATACTAATCCTGCGTGAGTTCAAATTATCTTATTCTATTCTAAATTAATACAACCTGTTTCAAACATAAAGCTATCTTTTTACACGCTTGGACAGCTCCACCTGACTTGTTTTCTCCCTCTTTTTACTTGTTTTCTCCCTCTTTCTCTGCTTTGAGTATTTTAGAGAATATATTTCGATTATTTGGGATATCCATTTAGCCTTTGACAAGCCGAGACAACCTTTGACAACGTATAATAAAACATTTGTTAAATTGTGGGGTTATTGAGATACCCCATGGATGTTATTATTATAAGGCCACGTTTATATGTTTTGTAGGAATACACAACATTTTTTGGAGTAATTTGTGTGAGCCTTCCGTATGCCATAATCTAACATGACGTGGGTTGGTGTGGTGATAGATTGATTGATTGATTGCAGTCTCCGCGATGAGCTGTATGTGCAACTGTGCCGGCAGACCACGGAGAACCCTCAGCGGGATAGTCTGCTGCGTGGCTGGGAGTTGTTGGCCGTCAGCCTGGCCTTCGTGCCCCCTTCGCCTGCCTTTCAGCCCCCGCTGCTCAACTATATGAACAGGCACCGGGACCCCGCCTTCGCTGACACCTTCCCCGAGGTAACCACTCTTTATTAACACATTATACTATACATGTTACTTGGTGGTATGTTAGATCCGAAACTGCTTGCACAACCCCAAATGTGTTAATACAACTTCGGATGAATTTACAATAGACAAATAAAAATTTACGGCAATAATATTTCATGGATTTAGGTGAAAATGAATGTATGAGACAAACAAGGAATGGGAGAAAAGGGAAAACCAAGTACTTACCACAAGAAAATCTGCAGCGGGGTAATTTAAAGTATAGAAATACAACCACAATACACGTTTATCAATAACTGTTTATGTTTTTAATGATTTAAAAGCCCTACAATAATTTTTAGCTCTGTATTTCGAAGTAATCAACGACAAATGTTGGGATACAAGTTCAAAAACAATCGCAATTGACAAAACTACATCCAAAGTAATCATTTTCTTCTGCAAGAAAACAACTGAACTCGAATTTCACTCACTTATGTTCTATTTTTCAAATAATTTCAAATACATAAAATTGATGGTTAGGAAAGTAGGTACTTTGTATGAAATAATTGATGGTAGGAACCCAACATATTTTCACTTTTGATATTCAACAAGTACTAGGGCTGGGTTAGACTCGTAAGTTTTTTCCTGTAAATCGCTCTTGTAAGCGATTTATGACCAAATTACCAAGGTAAACGACACCAAAAGTCACTTAACGTAATTTATAGCAAGTTACAGAATTCTTTCGGAAGTTTTTTAACAGGTCTAATTGCGCCCGCGCGAATTTCCAGCCTTCTTACAGCTTATAAAATCAGTTTGATTAAGCTAAGAGGCTTACCACAAGAAATAGTTCCGAAATACGCCGTTGCGAAATGTCAAAAATTAAAAGACAATTGTTTTAGTAGAATTTTTTTCCTACAAAACTAGTATTTATTTCCACTTATTTAAGTTTTCCGGAAAACGAGCATCCTTCTATTTAATTATCGGTCCAATCCTTTCCAATCTTGATTTTAATATTTTTAACCACTCCGATATATCGCGAATGTGCACTTTTTGCGTCTTAAATGACATGTCAGATTTACGAAAACTTTATGTTATTTCCGCTTCACAATTAAAGCTCTGTAAATGAAACATTTCTGAACGTTACCGTATACGAAAAACTGTTTTTGAAAGGTTACAAAAGAAGCTTTCAAATTGTTATATTACAAATAAATATTAACATTTGTAAATATTAAAATTTAGAATGCAAACATAAAAAAAATGTTAAAATGACTCACGCGATGTTTTATGTGAATACGGTACTAAAATCACGGATTATATAAAAAAACAATACTTTTTTTATTGTATAAATGTATAATAAACAATTTAGTCACCTCACTTTTTTATCATTTCATACAAGAATATTTAATAAAAAAATAACAATGTCTAACAGTGGGTAGGCAATTTGGCGGTCTATCATGTATCTGACAGAAAAGGTTTTTTTTATGTATTTCTATGAACAACTTGAATAGTGATGGGTAGCTTGATTTATTATTGAGCTTATACTTTTTGTTTTAGGGATGTCACTAGAACAATAACGGAGTAATAACGATTTCTGTGGAAACATACGCGTTGACGTGAAAACACGCCTATTGTACTTGACTGATGTCGGCATATTAACGTGTATATCTACTTACGTTGCTGAGTGGTTAACATTTACGTATTTGAAATTTTGAATTTGAAGTCGGTTGCTGTCAGCAGATGTCAGGTAGCCGTCATTTGGATAAAACAAAATTAATTGCCGCCTTTGACGGCACAAAAGCGCGTGAAGAATTGTTTTAATTAAAGCCAAAATCTATTTCAACACTTTATTTGGGCCTTTTCGTCTTTATTGACAAAATTGCGTAAATTTGACAGTAGCAGGTCGTTGTTGACAGGAAGCCATCTTACCGCAAATAAATTTACAGATGTAAACGGTCGCATGAGCATTTATACAGGTCGAACTTCCGTGATCATTAATTACCACAAAAAATAATAAAATTTAGAATGCAAACATAAAAAAAAATGTTAAATAAAAAAAATGTTAAACAAGTCAGATGCGTATGTAAACGCTCCTGTGAGTGATCTGTCAAAATCTTATGTAATCCGTAAATTTTAATTACGAGTGTATTTATTGATTTTTTTTCCAACCAACTGAGCCCAGCGATTCTGTCTTTTGTGGGATCGTTATTAAATAACGGACATGATCTCCTGTCAGATTTGTGTGATTTTTATGGTTGTTATTTGCTTTTTTTTTATGTACAATGTACATTAATTACATGAATAAAAAATAATCATGCATATTTGCAGGAATTCATGTTTAAAAAGATCTAAAATATGTGACAGTAAATATTATGTGAAAATCACATAAATCTGACAGGAGATAACGTCCGTTATCTAATAACGATCCCACATAAGATATATTATCACTCGGCAGATTCTAAATGGAAATAAAATTGTTTATGTTTTCCACACTAAGAGATGAATGAAACACATTATATTAATCTAAAATTGTAATTAAATAGGAATTAAAGTGATTGATAAATGAATGCCTTCAACTTCTACTAATGTCTTAACTTTTAACAGTTGTTGAAAAATGCAAATTAAATTTTATAGGAATAAAAAATAAGGCATTTGAATGGTTCAAATCTTACCTAACAGACAGAAAGCAATGTATTAAGTTACCATCACACAAATCGTCTCAACCTATCAGAATCAATTTTGGTGTACCACAGGGCAGTGTATTCGGTCCAATACTTTTTCTCATATACATTAATGAATTATGTAGATTAGAAATTGATGGTAACATAATCACTTTTGCCGATGATACTGCCCTAGTAATAAAAAGTAAAACATGGGTAGAAACTTTTCATAAAGCAGAACTAATTTTGCAAAATGTTAAACAATGGCTGGATGATAATTTACTAACGCTAAATATAACTAAAACAAAATACCTAACATTCAGTACAAACAATCCAAGTCAACCCTCAAGTAATCATGAACTAAAAATACATTCTTGTAGTGATATATATATATATATATATATTTTTTTTTTTTATTGAAAAAATTTTCCCTTGGTACAATACATACAATAGATACATAAATATAATGAAAGTATATAAAA
Organism: Limnephilus lunatus; assembly: GCA_917563855.2. Lineage (NCBI taxonomy): Eukaryota > Metazoa > Arthropoda > Insecta > Trichoptera > Limnephilidae > Limnephilus > Limnephilus lunatus. The sequence goes on along the minus strand of OU830597.1, from coordinate 78,282,700 downwards.
GCTTAATACAATTATAATTATTACAATTATACACGGTGTCCGAAAACTCGTAGTACAAGCGGAAAACTGGTGAACCTACATCACATAGGGAACCTAAATAAACATAAAGATTTTCAATTTAAGCATTTTTACATTCAAATTTAAAAAAATATATATCTAATAAATTTTTTCGGGTTCTTTAGGGTTACCGATACACGGAAATGTTATTTTGACAGTTCGAAGATGCTACTATAAAATTATTTATAAGCTGCAAAATCTTTTTTCGTGTCCATAGTTTATTTATTTTCACTTACTAAGTTATTCTTCCACCTCTTCTAGGCATTAAAATATGGTTAATTAACGTATTTACTTTGTTGTGGAGCAATTTGAATAAGGGGCAGGCAATAATTTACTCCAGTTGAAAGTAATACGAACGATTTTCGGCCAATTCGAATAAGCCTTGTGAGAGAAATTATTAGCATATTTGTGTTCCAACTTACATTATGTAGTAATGTTCCTTTTCAAATCCAAAAACCCTATGCACATCACAAAAAACACATTAAAATGTCATTGGTACATCACAAAAACATAATAACAGGCGTTGGTATTATTCCATTGTAATACACAATAATTAATCACGTTAAACTACGAAAATATCACAAAATAGTACACAAACACACATTGTTTTAAAGTTTAATGAACGAAAGGGTTGTTGATAGAAAAAATGTCAACAAAACGCGTCAATCGCGTGAGCCGTGAACCGAAAACTGCATAAACAATAATACCCGAAAACATGCGATCGTACAGGTCCGAACATAGCCGCAATCTTCTAGCCTCTTCTCTCGCGTGTATTGAAATGAGCGAATAGAGATAGCTAATTTTGTTTTGGAATGCGATACGTACAAGCTGCGAATGATTCTACTTCTTGAAAACCATCGCGCGTCTCTTATTTCACGTGTTTATTGAAAGGAGCTAATAGACAGAGTGGATTTTGTTATACTACAAGCTGCGAAAATATTACGATGATCTATTTAACCGTCGAATGACCAATTATTTTATTTTTACAGTGAATTAAATTTTGGGCGATTTCAAAATAATGCTTAAAATCCTGAATTCTTTATTTGTTTTTCTTTTCAATAGTTTTTATTAGTTAGATACTATGATCGTCAGTAATAATTTATAAGAATTTTACCAAAAAAAAAACAACTTCTGATTCGATTTACTCGAAAACAAAAGCTCAAATCAAAAAAAGTTATACTACAAAATCAACTCCAAATGTGATGGGGAATCCCCAGTTTCCCGCTTGTACTACGAGTTTTCGGACACCTTGTATATATATATTTTTAAATTCTCCCATAATAAGCAAATGCTTGTGTGTACGGGAGGAAGTATTATTTGTTTGGTTATTTTGATTTTTTTTATTTATTTTTTATTGCTGTTTTTATTTATATTTAGTACTTTGAAATTTAGTTTATGTAAATAATAAGATAAATGTATGTTTATATAAATATAATAATTTTTATTATAATTATTTATTTATTTTTTAGTTAAGGTTTTCAGTATATTTTTTTAATTGTGTTTTGAAATTTTTGAAACTGTCACAAAGGGATCTTATATTTTCTGGTAATTTATTAAAGAAATTTGTTCCCAAGTATTTGTAGTTTTGTTGGCCTAAAGTTTTTTTACAAATGGGAATTGGTAACATGTATTTTTGCCTGAGATTTGCTGTAAAAGGTATGGTTTTGTTTAGGATATCCTCTTTGTAGACTTGTAAGGTTGAGTGATACAGAAAAAGAGTATTTAATTTTCTGACTTTAAATTCTTTGAATATGAGTTCAGATGGATATAAAAATTATTTTTTTAATATTACTTTAATTATTAGTTTTTGCGAAATGTAAAGAGATTGTGTGTGAGTTTTATAGGCGCCACCCCATCCTATTATACCATATTGGATTATGGATTGACAGAAAGCGAAGTACGTCATTCTCAGTAGTTCTTTATTTAGAATGTGTCTCAAACAGCTAAAAATATAGGTCAATTTTCGTACTCTGTTTTTAAGAATGGTTATATGCGGTATCCATTTTAGACATTGGTCAATAGTGATTCCTAGATATTTGGTTGAAGTTTTCATTTCAATATTAGTACACAGTAAGTTACAGTGGTGTTGTTGAGTGTTTGGTGCAGAGTGGATTCTTATGTTAATTTCATGCGGCGTGTTTGGTTTTTTTATGAAAAATGGTATATAATGTGGTTTTTTAGAGTTTAACGTTAGTAGGTTATTGTTAAACCATGTTTTTAATTCGTTTATGTCCGTGTTAGCCTTTTTATTCAGTTCTAACCACGTGTTTGCTTTTAGAAGAAGCACTGTGTCATATCCAGCTGTATATGCAATCCATTGGAAAGAGTAGATTCCATTAGATACTTAGGCATAATAATTGATAATAAACTTCGATGGGAAGATCATGTAATTAATGTCACAAGCCGTATACGGAAACTGGCATATATCTTTAGATCATTGCGCAATATACTAAAAAAAATACACTGAGAACAGTATATTTTTCCCTGTGTCAATCAATTTTATCGTACGGTATAATTGTCTGGGGAGGATGCTCTAAAACTGTATTAGATCCATTAATAAAAGCCCAAAAATTTATAAAGTACATTATATACACCCCACGAAAGACCCTTTTAAAGACTTCAAAGTTCTTAATATAAAATCAATATATGTAAAAAATATTACCTCTTATTTTAAATTCAAATTTACAAAAAAATATATTATAAATTCAAAATACAACACAAGATATTCAAACCAATCGAATTATATTATTCCAAAAACAAAAACTTCATTGGCACAATCACAGTTTAACTTTCTTGCACCTAAAATTTTTAATAACTTATCAATTGAAATAAAGTCTAAAGCCAAATATCTCACTTTCAGAAAGGCGCTTAATGACTTTCTGATGAGTGACTATGATAGTGTTTACAACTTGTTTCATATACTCAGATAAAGATATAAATTTTCAACATCATTACATACTATTACCATATGTTTACAGGTTTATTTTATTTACATGTTTGTTTTACGCACTTCTTTTTCTCTTTTCTATTTTTTTTTATAACTTTACCAATTTAACCATTTGTTTACACTAGACTACACTCAAAGTTACTATCCTTAATTAATCACCATGAAACAGGCATTCGCCTAGTATGGTGATTTAATAAATCTTATCTATAGAAATGTCAAATGTATGTAACATGTCATAAATAAATAAAATAAATAAATAGTCTTCATCTCTTACCTCCTGATCATTTTGCTGTTCTGAAAGAATGAACTCCAGGCAAATGAACAGTCTAATAACGCAAGTCACGTCTATTTATTTGTTTGATCTCCCTTTTTGTGATGCAGGTTGGGAAGTGGCCCATCCACGTGCAGGTGTCCCACTACGCGGGTGTGGCCTGCCGACGCCTGGAGAGGATCGGCCAGTGCGGAAAGAAACAGCCCAGGAAGCCCAACACTGAAGACATTGATCAAGCAAGGGTAAAATTAAAAAAATTTTTGCAATGTTTTTATTTGTGCACATTAAATACTATCTGTTGTCGATCATTGACGAATTTACTTATCTTTTTAAAACAGATACAAATCTTCCGCACATCAATGTTTGGCAATACTTTGAGTGAAGTGATGGTGCTACAGAAAGACAGGTTTCCTAACAGGCAGCTTCCGTGGGTTCAAGTTGCTCTTTCCCAACAGGTACTAAATTAATTATCTAAAAACTATTTTCATTAGATTATGCTCGTGCTTGTTATCCCTTTCAGATCATGTATGTGTAAATTTGGAAACACATAGATTTCAGTTTTTTTTATTTTTTTTTTTTTTACTCATTATCTAGAGCAGTGGTTTTCAAACTGTGGTGGATGCCGAATTGGGGGGACACAATATCGTAGCACGCATATAGAATCACTGGTTAAAAATGCATAAATTGTATTTGTGTGACTTGATTAATTTGTACAAAAGCTAGTTAGAGGGTACGGGGAACAACAAATTTGTAGTAAGAGTCAAAAGGTACGCAAGCTAAAAAAGGTTAACAACCGCTGATCTAGAGCGAATAAAAATTGACAGTTTTGGTTTTCCAATCACTGTTTGTTATAAGTTACTTTGCAAGCTATTTATTTTTTTAAATTTACCATTTTTATATTTTTAAAGATGATTTTTTTGTTTGATCTCGATCAAATTTTTCTCCCATTTTTTTTCATGTTACGTTTTGAAGGTATTTTTTCAATGCTTATTTTTTTTGTATTGTCATTTGTTGTGAATCACACTCTCTGAGACCTAATGTTCGTTCACATGAAAGCACCAATAACCTCCGAAGTATTGAAAGAAAAAAACACCAAAATTTTTCAAATAACTCTTGGCAATAAATAATCAAGCAAAACAAATTGTTCTACCACTGCCAGTCTTAAATCAGGTCTGAAGGGTTAAAAATGAGCTTACTGAAATTCTGTATAATTATTTTCAGAAATTTTTGTAAAGCTAAGAATTGTTTTCAGGTCTTTGCTCTGCAAGGAAAACAAACTGAGGGTATTTTTAGAGTTTCTGCTGACGTGGATGAAGTGACTGTGCTGAAGGCTAGACTTGACAACTGGGAACTGCCTGACCATTTACATATTACAGGTAAAATTCATCTTACTGAATCTTTAATGACTACTTTTCATCACTTAGAGCAGGAGTTTTTATTTATCGTTATCGATTTATCGTTATATTCTGAACACAAAACTGGTAAGTTAAATCTGTATGCGGGGAATTAAAACTACACGCAGACCATGAAAATGGTTTTGCAAATAGAATTTTGTAACTGCACTTCGAATAAGAGAAATGTGTCAGCAGATGAATCCACAACTGGAATTTAATCGTTACATTCTGAACACAAAAACCTGGTTATTAAGAGTGAATCTGCATGCGAGTCCCCAGCTTTAATTAGCATTACTTTCATTATGATTTTTATGATTTTCCTACGATTTACAAATTTTGCAGGATTTGGTTTGAAACAAAAATTTAAACTCCACTTGAAACATTAGAACTGATTTGTTCGAAATGCGTCAGCAGATTAATCCGCTATTGAAATTTTGACAGATCATTCGTGATCAACATGATTTTATTTTTTTTCCACAATTTTTTTATGGCAGATGTGTGGCAATACACAAAGAAAGATTTTATTTTTCTTCCTGAATATTGTCATCAATACAGATTTATTTTTTTCAATATTAATTTCCCTATCGTATAAAAATAAGAAATTCAAATAACACTACAAAAGTATGTTGGATCACGTATGTATTTGTGTCTAACCTGATTTCTAGAAAGTTAAAAACATACCGTAAGCTATGTTATAACTTTTTCTGGGTTTAGTAATAATAACTTAAAAATGTAGCTGAAACACCGTTAGAGAAAACGGTTCTCGCTTTATGGTGCTATCAGCAGGCCTCACCAAAGTGCTCGCGGGCCGCACCAAAAAGCTTCCCCACCCCCGACTTAGAGGAAACCCGGTCATCGAGAAATATGAACAATAGGTATTTTGTCAAGCTGTTGCTGTCACTGTCGCTCTTATCCCCGCCTGAATACTGAGCGAAAAGGACAACTGCACCTCAGGCTGATTAGGTTATTATTATTAACTGTGTTAGAAGAAAATGTTCTACGTCTGTCTGTATGTCCAGTTTGTATACTGAACGTTGATGGCATTCAAAGCATGCAATGTTAATGTTTTTAAGAGAGTTCTTACTCCTACAAGAAGTAACTTAGCATGCCGTGCTGACCCTCTAGTGGTCGATGCCTATATTATAAAGTCCAGAGAGGAAATGGTCATACCATGGTGTATTTGTATTATTACAGATGCTCACGCACCCGCCAGCTTACTGAAACTCTGGTACCGGGAACTCTACGAGCCGCTCATTCCTGATACCTTGTACGCTGAATGTGTAGCTGATCCTGATAATACCGATAATGCCTTTGATATTATCCAAAGGTTACCGAGGATCAATAGACTAGTAAGTATTCACTGTCTTTTACTATTAGTATTCTACCCTGAGCTTAGATTGGTATACCTGTAGCTGTAGGCGCCTCCTTGAAGCAATGGGCCCTTGAAGTAATTATTTTGACAGATTTTTGGGCTGGTGAACCAAAGGTCGGTAGTACTCAAACTAAGTCTGCTATCAACACCTTTAATGTTCTTCCTGATGTTACATAATTTATGATTAGCTCTGTGCAGTATTCCTTCATATCCAATCACATGACTGAGAATCATAATGTGTAATCATCAAAAAAGTCAAAATATCCTTAACTGTCGGTTGAGAACAATACCTTGTCGAGTTTTGATCAAATATCAGAATAAAAAGTAAGATTTTTGTGTTCTTGCAATTGTTTTCTGTTTAACCAGATAATGTATCTTATTATTCATGTATATTACATGTTTGTATCGTTAGGTCTTTCCCCAGAATAGCGAAATTTATCTAAAAATAATGAAAAAACCTCCAATTTCGGAAACAACTGACAAAAAAATATGTTTATACTAATACATAAACTAGTTTAATTATTTCTATATATATTATATGTAAGTACCTGAATACATACTCTACATGAAAAACACCAATAAGAAGGTGTTTTCAAATAAATAATGACCCTTGTACTACTTTAAAAACTCAAATATTTTCATGTTTGCGACACCGTTTACATAGGTAAATGAATTATGACATTCATAGACAAATTATTTCATAAGCTGCCAGTCTACATTCATGAAATAAGCGATAGAATCTACGGTGACATTAGCGCAAGCGATTTTGATTTTTCCTCTATTCAGTTTTCAAAGCACACAGGTTAAAATCACATGGGAAAAAATTCCATGGGAAAAAGTATTAAAGCTCATACATGTGTGCAAGTCCCAAACACTATTGTAAAAATTGGAGCACAACATGTGCTTAAAAAACAGTCCGGTTAATGTTCCAAGCAGGACGAAATCAGACTTATTGGTCCAATAGCCAGGAATGAAAGTAATAATGTTTGTTGCTGTTTTCAGGTTCTCACTTACCTGGTAGGGTTCCTGCAGCAGTTCTCGACGCCCGAGGTGGTGACGCAGACCAAGATGGACTCAGCCAACCTGGCCATGGTGTTTGCGCCCAACTGCCTGCGCTGCACCTCGCAGGATCCGCGCGTCATCCTGGACAATGCGCGCAAGGAGATGACCTTCATGAGGTGCCTGATCCTAAACATGGACACGCAACAAGTCAGAGATATGCTGTGATGTATTTGACCTTTGTATTTACTACTTTACGAGATAGATTCACTAACCAGTTCAGTGACCACTGTTACTGTGTTACTGGCCGGCCTCACTTTATTTACTTGACTATTATGTACATGTTATCTATGCTTCAGACGGAAACTGACAATACACCACAAACTAAACTTATTTATTGGAAAAGGCTTTATTTTTAGTATATTAGACTTATATTTTAGAAGATAGTTACAATTATAGTTACAATTATATTATTTAACAAGTTTGTTTGTAGGAATGCTAAACACAACTCATAACTAACCCACCATGTACATTCGACTACTCATTGTCATCATATATTTATTCTCTTATTTAGCTAGTTATATAAAATAGCGAGTAACAATCTCCATAATTATTATTCTAAAAATTATAGTGTCACAAATTTTTATGGTGGCCCGAGAAGGGACTTCAGGCTGGTTAAATGTTCTTTGAACAAGATGTTTGTGTGATTAGTTTTCAACCTCCATTTTCTAATTTTACAGCCACTTGAAACTGTGAAACTTAATGTGGACACATAAATAAATTCATTCAATCATGTACTATTATTTAGTGCCATCTTTATTTTATTATTATCTATAAGTTGTTTTTTTCTAATTGTAACTAATTTATTATTCTCCAAAATATTGTCACTAACACTAGTCATACCATGCTTTTTGTTAACCAGTTAAATGTTTGATTTTTATAATAATTTATTATTCCATAAGTATATTTTCCTCAATGCTCCATATAAATTAATATAAATGTTAGAGTTAGAGGTGTGCCTTTGTTTTATTAGACAAAATATATAAACTTTTGAAAGATGATGATAATATACGTACCATTCATGATTTCCTTTGTTGAGGCTTCTTACTTACCACCGATAAACCAGTTTAATAAGTGATCTTGCCCTCGAAAGCTAGCATTTATTAAATCTAAGTATATACAGTGAAACCCTCTTAAGAAGTTTTCCAAGGGACCGGAAAAAACAAACTTCTTAAGCAGGAAAACCTTATATGTGGGAAAAATTGGGCCAATATTGGGTCGAGGGACCGAAAAAACCAAACTTCTTAAGCCACGAAACGTCTTAAGAGAGAACTTCTTAAGAGGGTTTCACTGTATCTATAATTAAAATCTACTTGGTCTTGTCTTGCCATTTTAATGAGTCTCATAGATTTCATTCCGCTATTTCTCTCTATTCCGCATCTAGAGTTTTAACAATTTGTGATTTGTTTTAAATGTTTACAGCTTTGTTAATCAAATGTTTCTATTTTTAAAAGGATTCACCCAAATATACTTTCAATGGCAGTGGTCTGAAATGCACAGGTCGCTGAAATAAGTTAAGAATATCCATAGCCAAATCTTATTACAGAAGACAAACTTGATTACATATTCCTTATAACTTCTTCTTCGACCGAACAAAGGCTGGATAAAATCATTTAGTGGGCTACCAGTTTGAGACCGGGTATAGGTAATATTAAAGTGCTTTTTTATTTTATTAACTTATAAATACATATATTTGAATTCCACTTTTGTTTTATTGATTGAATGAAGTAAAATCTTGGAAGTGAAAATTAACACTTCCCGACATTCGATTGAACTGAAACTTGGCAGATAGACTCGTTATCGATGACAATGCATTCTATCAACATTTGGTGGCAATCATGCACACACACGCAGACATATATGCATCTGAAATTCAAAGAAATTAAAGCATTTAATATACAAAATAAATGTCGGCCTCACCAACTTGCAATTTGGCCCAGTTGGTAGCGTGCTTGATTCCAACATATATTTTTTTAAGTTCTAAAAGAAATTTGAAAATAGATGTATTATTGTAAAAGAAACATTGTTTTTAAGGTTTGATTTTTAATTAAAAAAAAGTCACTTTAAAATGGATTTCCATCATGAATGAACTATTTGAAAATTAGAAATAACATGGGTAATATTATTTAAATTATGTTATACATACATTTGAGAGATGAAACTGTAACATTTCTGATTCATATTATTATTTGACATGTTTTAAGATTGTCTCATTTAACTTTTATAACCCCATTTATTATTTAATTCATTCTAAATCACGAGGATCTGGTGAAATGGCTTTTAAAAATAGAGTGAACCAATAAATGCATCTCATATTTATTACATATGTATTTAGATTTTAAATGAAAAGAGAATATCTCGTAAACCCTATCCAGTGCATTAAAGGTTCTTGTAGAGTCTCATTTATCTGTCTTCTAATGTAATATGCACATAGTGAAGGGATACTGTGTAACTACTAGTCAATTTTAAAAAAAAACAACTTTTGTAGAGAACCCAAGTTACTTGAAATCATGAAAAAGGCAATAGAAGTCTTTGTAAAGAATCTTTTTTAATTCCCCTTTTTAGGTTTTGGGGAAAGTAATTGGATTAGTAAAGTTATTCTAAGAGCTTGAGACTCCTTTTGTTACTTAACGATTGCTAACTTGGAAGTACGTAGATGACTTGAGACTGTAATTATTATTCTTGTAGAGAATATCTGACGGCCGTTACCGGGAAGATTTAATTAATTTAAGAATACTTAATTAATGTATATATGTAATAATGATCCACACATTCGTTTCCTTACCTTAGTATTAGAAACTGTTCAAATTTGCCATTTAAAACTTCAAAACATTTTATCAAAGAGCTTTCGAGTAGAAGTTGTTGGAACGGCTTTAGATTCGCCAATTTTGATCTAAATATCTTATTAGCTTATCAAAAGCCTTTTTAATGAATGTTAAGTTTAATAAATTTAGTATTTTTTGCCTGCCAATAATGAATAATAAATTTAATAGTAGAAATAATTGGTTCGTTCCCCACTGGCAAATGGATGTTGAATACGGTTATGTAAAGAGTACATATCTAAATGAAAACCATATTTTTATGATGTAAACCGAGGGTGTCCGATGAGAAGAGATAATCAAGAGGTCGTGACCAGGTCGGCGGGTGGAGTTGCCCAGTCCAGTGGAAACGGACCAAATCCTGGGAAATAATTAAATAAGAAAAAGCTGCCTAATAGTTATTAAGTATTTATATAACTCCTAACTTAATTTCGACTGTTTGAAAGGATAATGGGTTTCCTCCATGTCATTAATACTACATATTATAATATTATGATAAAATAATACATAAAACTTTAACCCTTTTGTCTTTAGGACCGTTAGTTCTGTCAAATTATGTTACTTTCAAAACAGTTCAGCTTCTTCGTTCCATACTAACATTTAGTATTCCATTATTTTTTATTGTGAGTAAATCACAAAAATTTCCTTTTACATAGTTTTGGCTCATTTAATAATAATCTAAATAACTTGAATGCTAAACAAGAAAATACGTACATGTGGACAGTGTTTTGTTTGTGTTGTAGATGGTAAGTTTCTAAAAACAGTTGCAATGCATACTGCTAAATGACATCTACATGTTCACTCTTCTAATTTAGAAATTACTTACCAATATGTCAACAAGATTATTATTAGATAAAAAGCAGAATCTCCTTCACCCGGAGTGTAAGATACTCTCGGTATCAACCCGGTGTAAGACCACCATTCAGAGTTAAAACATAGCTTGAAATGGCTTTGGTCGTGTTTGGTGACGAGATCTGAATAGTCAGGTACTTTCCCACCTTCCTCTTCTCCATCTCCTTCCCCTCCCCGCTACCTCTACCTTCAGCATCACAAAATATCCCAATTGGGAATGTCATAATCTCAATGGCTCTAGACAGTTGGGAGCTGTTGGACTCCTGTGCGGTATGCACTCAATTCCTAATACATACAAGCACATGCTTATATTTACTTTGAGTCTGGCAAACAAGAGAATGCGCTTTACGGTCAAGGTGCAGAAACTGATTTTGGTAAGAGTTAACAATTTTTTTTGCATTTATTCAGCATAAAGTTTTATTTTATACTGTAGGTAAACTCGATACTTTAATTTTTTCAACTGCAAAAAGTCACCATTCTGGATTTCCAAAGCATTCTGAATAACTTCTGCAAAGCTGTTCCAAGTGCCAAGCCAAGCTCTACCTACTTTGAATAATCATTTGATAAACATATTATTCTGCTGTGAAAACTTAACACGAATATTCAAGACTGAAATGTTTTTACTGAAATGCGAGTTTTGAACATTACACTGTGTCCCACTATGCCCCTCTCTTTAACGGCCTATAATTTGGGAACCCCTAAAAGAATGCTGCCAAAAATATTTGTGCAGAATTAACTCGTGGCTGGTGAAATGATCTATGATTCAATTTGCGGCCTAAGAATGTCATAAGAAAATCAAATGAACCTGGTATTCATTAGAAGTGATTTCACCTGAACAGGGCCTGGTTTTGATAACGTGCTAAATAATAACGTGCTACCAAAAGAACTCATAATAAATTTGTCATTTCTTGTTACAACAGCCATTCATTAACATAAAACTCACACACTTACCAAAATACATGCATGGGTCTTTCCCGAACACAATAAATAATTATAATTTTTTTATTGAAAATGCATAACATATTTTTTGGACCTATATTACGTTTTCATACTGTTATTGTCGTAAACCTTGATGCATTTTAACAGGTCCGACAAAAGAAAGTATATTTAACGATCAGATATCTCAAACACAATATACAAATTATATTGTCTATGCGTGTGCAATTGCACCAATGAACCATTATTTGTAAATTCTTGTGTTTATTGGCACCAGCGAACTATTTGTAAATCATCCACTTTTTATTGGCACCAATGAACCATTTGTAAATCACCACTTGTGTTTATTGGCACCCATGAACCATTTGTAAATCATCTACTTGTGTTTATTGGCACTAATGAACCATTTGTAAATCATCTATGTGCAATCTCTCCAATGAACCATTTGTAAATCGTCTGTATATGTGCAATAGCACCAATGAACTCTTTGTTTAGTCGCTCAGAAGGGACAGAAACCGTGTCGCTTTTCGGACATACAAGGAAAATGTTTAAGAAATGTGTGTTTTAATATTTTGACTGGTTTGGTGGTATTGCAATTACTTGATGATATTCTATAATTTATTATAGTATGTAATAGTATTTGTTCCTAGAAATGCTTCTATATGCATTCATTAGGACAGCCCAGTGTATGTACCTATATTATTTTTGAATCAATCTGAATTTTTTACCTTCTTTATTGTATATTTTAGCATGTAACTTTGTTTAATAGAGAATTTATGCAAATATTCATTTAAATAATTTTGCCAAGTAAACTATTTTATTGTTAAATAATATTAAAATAATATTTTTTTATTGTTATTATTTTTGTATACTATAGTTATATACAATAACTAAATTTCTCACACAGTATGCCAAAAATATAGATATATAAAGCTGCTAAATGTAATATAATTAATAAATTGTAATAATTAATAAAAAAAACAATTGAAATCAAACATTATTTTATTTATCGCATTGTAGTTAAACCCTTATTGTGCGGCTGACGACATTTGCAGTCCCGTGAAATGATGACTACCTCCAGGTGCACTGCAGTGTGCAGTAGAGTAGAGATGGGTAAGTTCTGCATTTTGCCGGAGGCCTCCGAGGTGTGCTTCCCTTTAAAAGTACTCTAGTTCTAGAGCAGGTCCCGGGTCCGAGTTCTTGGGTGCGGACTGGGTATTGGTTGCTGCTGCGGCTATCGGGATGCAAGGGTTCGGCCGGAGCCGGACCTCGGGGCTGGAACCCGCACAAGAACTCAAACTCGAACAAGAAGCGTCACAATTCACGAGTGGCTCGGACCGCGAACATGGAGTCGCCGGCAGGGGCGTGCACTCCATATAGGCACACAAGCACTGCCTACCCTACCGTATTTGTAAAACATAAGCATGTAAATAATATTATAATTTATTAAATTATTGCTAAAAATAAATAGACACTTTCAATAATAAGCGTGACACATCAAAGGGCATACTACAAACGTGGAAACTACACACGCCCTCCGACTGCCTCACTAAAATGAGGCTTAAGCAGCAATTATTTCTGCTTAGAGCCAACTTCATACAGGATATAATCAATGTTTATGAAATGCACGTAGCATAGAGTAGAACTGTCGCTTTGAATTTGCTTTTATGAGGTTTTTTTGTTAGTATTAGGCAGTGCTTTCTGGAACAAAATTAGCAAATGGTAATCAGTGGAATGACATCTGAAGTATGAAGTATGAGACAACGCCATCGGCATTTATCAAGGCCACCTCGGATGTCCAATTGGCTTGTGATAATATGCATAAATGATGAGATTATTTATTATTATTATTATTGGGATATTTGATGTGGCTTAAATCTTAGATAATCCAAACCTACATCATCTGCAGCTAGCAGCAAGCACACTTAGCGAAAACTTGTACGAAGGGAGTTATCTGTGGTAAGTTTATTTTTTTATTTATTTGAATCAATTCGACGGTTTTCCTACTGCCTACCCTGATTAAAAACCCTGTGCACGCCACTGGTCGCCGGTGGAGGCATTCTGGTTCCGGCTCCGAGTCCGGCTCTGAGTCCGGCTCTGAGTTCCGGGTTCTCTGGGAGTAGTCGACTTGAAAAAGGACTAGGAGTAAGATCCGCTTCCCGTGAAGAACCCGAGTTCAAGAGGCCACTCCAGCTGAACTTAAAACATAGCTTTTTTTTTTATTTATTTTTTATTTCTTTTATACATTCAATAATATTATTATTAAATTAATAAAAACAGTTTATTTGTAATTATTAATTTAATAATAATATTATTGAATACATATATAAAAGAAAAAAAAAAATGGTGTTCTTCAAATTAAACTTGATAACAATAAAATTAAACATAGCTAGTGTGCAGTGTGTAGAGCTAGTTTTTAGAAGTTTTTAACGCATTTCATTACTGCCATGAAAATTCCAATGGAAGAATGTTGATACTATAGAATATGTCTATTATTTCAAATATAATTTTCAATATTATATTGGTTTTGAGATACTTGCTAAATTTTACCTGACATGGGTTAAACCAAAATTTTATAATACTAATCCTTTACGGTGCTCCAGATTTTATGTCCGGGTTAAATCTTTCCTAAATGAAAAACTAAACCCTTCCACACACTTTTCCACAAATGAATATCTAGTAAATTCACGCAATGTAAGTGCACTATATAAGTATAATAAATACAAAACAATACAAGAACAAAACGTCAATCCTCCAGAAACATAATGGGAAAATATTTCACAGACTCCAGATATTTTCATATCAGAGGGTTCGGCTCTGATGAAATCCTAACTGGTCCGATAAATCCTACTGATCCCTCAATATAAATATTTAAAAAATCTTTCATAATCCTACATGTATTTAAAATGACCGACTTTTGCAATTTATGTAAAAATTTTTTGACAAATCTAATACGCCTAAATTTTGAATGAGAGAGCTAGGTATAATGCCAGTAGCCGAAATAACAAATGGTAATATTTTTATAGTCTGAGAATGCCAAATTCTTTTAATCTCATTTCCTAAATCTGTAAATTTTCTAATTTTTTCAGAAACAGTTTTCTGAATATTACAAGAATTTGGAATATCGACATCAATGATATAAGTTATTTTTTTAATTTTGTCATGTAAAACTATATCGGGTCTATTATGACTAATTGTTCTGTCTGTTAGAATAGTTTTATCATAATAAATTTTATAAAAGTCATTTTCCAAAAATGAATTTGGTTCATATTCATAATATGGTACATTACGGCAGTCAATCAAGTTATGTTTAATTACTTAGGATTATTATTATCAAAGGTAATTAGTATACATCGCATTATATGCATTTTCTACATTTAAGCTGACGAGGTTAACCTCTATTTGTATATGTTACCGGAAATGTATGAAATCTAGGAATTGTATACAAATCCTAGGAAATGTATACAATTTCGAAGCTACTTAGGAAATGTATAAAATATTGTTTTAAAAATTATTTAATACATACATTTCCTATGAAATGTACACATTTCCTAGGAATTATATATAATTCCAATATCGTATTAGGAAATGTATAAAAATAATGCTTTCTGTAATATTATATTCTTAGAGGGGAAGGGAGGAGGAAGGTGAACGGGACGAATGGGAAAGGACGCGCAGGTAGAAACAATGGTATAGCAACGGATGCAAGATGGTGATGCAAGACCATGATTCTTAGTAAGAATCCAAAATTTCAGTCAGTTCGGAGTCATCAGGCCAAAGTTGTGGCCGAACTCAAGAATTAAAAACTCCGACCCCAAGTACTAAAACGAGCGAACCCAAGTGTGTAAACGATGATATTTTTTTCAAAATCTTCTTTTGGCTGATTTTTTGATTAATTCGGTTACAGACCATGATTCCTAATAAGAACCTAAAATTTCAGTCGATTTGATGCCATAGTGCCAAAGTTATGGCCGAACCTAAGTTTGACAAAGTGCAAAAAAAACAATGAAAATTTTGTATGAAGAAAATTCAAATTCTTCTTTTGGCTGATTTTTTTATAGATTCGTGTACCGACTATGATTCTTATTAAGAATCCAATTTCAGTCAGTTTGGAGCCATTGGGCCAAAGTTATGGCCGAACGCAAGTATAAAAAACACCGACCCCAAGTACTAAAACGAGCGAACCCAAGTGTGTAAACGATGATATTTTTTTCAAAATCTTCTGTTCGCTGAATTTTTGATTGATTCGGGTACAGACCATGATTTCTTATAAGAACCCAAAATTTCAGTCGATTTGATGCCATAGTGCCAAAGTTATGGCCGAACCTAAGTTTGACAAAGTGCCTATAAAACAATCAAAATTTTGGATGAAGAAAATTCAAATTCTTCTTTTGGCTGATTTTTTGATAGATTCGTGAACCAACCATGATTCTTAGTAAGAATCCAAAATTTCAGTCAGTTTGGAGCCATTGGGCCAAAGTTATGGCCGAACCCAAGTATTAAAAACACCGACCCCAAGTACTAAAACTAGCGAACCCAAGTATGTAAACGATGATATTTTTTTCAAAATCTTTTGGCTGAATTTTTGATTGATTCGGGTACAGACCATGATTTCTTATAAGAACCCAAAATTTCAGTCGATTATATGCCATAGTGCCAAAGTTATGGCCGAACCTAAGTTTGACAAAGTGCCTATAAAACAATCAAAATTTTGTATGAAGAAAATTCAAATTCTTCTTTTGGCTAATTTTTTGATAGATTCGTGTACCGACCGTGATTCTTAGTAAGAATCCAAAATTTCAGTCAGTTTGAAGCCATTGGGCCAAAGTTATGCCCGAACCCAAGTATTAAAAACACCGACCCCAAGAACTAAAACGATCGAACCCAAGTGTGTAAACGATGATATTTTTTTCAAAATCTTCTTTTGGCTGAATTTTTGATTGATTCGGGTACAGACCATGATTCCTCATACGAACCCAAAATTTCAGTCGATTTGATGCCATAGTGCCAAAGTTATGGCCGAACCTAAGTTTGACAAAGTGCCTATAAAACAATCAAAATTTTGTATGAAGAAAATTCAACATCTTCTTTTGGCTGATTTTTTGATAGATTCGTGTACCGACCATGATTCTTAGTAAGAATCCAAAATTTCAGTCAGTTTGAAGCCATTGGGCCAAAGTTATGCCCGAACCCAAGTATTAAAAACACCGACCCCAAGTACTAAAACGAGCGAACCCAAGTGTGTAAACGATGATATTTTTTTCAAAATCTTCTTTTCGCTGAATTTTTGATAGATTCGTGTACAGACCATGATTCTTAGTAAGAATCCAAAATTTCAGTCGATTATAAGCCATAGTGCCAAAGTTATGGCCGAACCTAAGTGCTAAAAAAACAAACAAATTTTTGTATGAAGAAAATTCAAATTCTTCTTTTGGATGATTTTTTGATAGATTCGTGTACCGAACATGATTCTTAATAAGAATCCAAAATTTCAGTCGATTTGAAGCCATAGTGCCAAAGTTATGGCCCAACTCAAAAATTAAAAACTCGGACCCCAAGTACTAAAACGAGCGAACCCGAGTGTGTAAACGATGATATTTTTTTCAAAATCTACTTTTGGCTGAGTTTTTTAATGATTTGGGTACAGACCATGATTTCTTATAAAAACCCAAAATTTCAGTCGATTTCATGCCATAGTGCCAAAGTTATGGCCGAACCTAAGTTTGACAAAGTGCTATTATTAACAATCAAAATTTTGTATGGAGAAAATACAAAATCTTCTTTTGGCTGATTTTTTGATAGATTCGTGTACCGACCATGATTCTTAGTAAGAATCAAAATTTCAGTCGATTTGATGCCATAGTGCCAAAGTTATGGCCCAACTCAAAAATTAAAAACTCCGACCCCAAGTACTAAAGCGAGCGTACCCAAGTGTAAAATTGATGATATTTTTTTCAAAATCTTCTCTTGGCTGATTTTTTGATTGATTCGGTTACAGACCATGATTCCTAATAAGAACCCAAAATTTCAGTCGATTTGATGCCATAGTGCCAAAGTTATGGCCGAACCTAAGTTTGACAAAGTGCCTATAAAACAATCAAAATTTTGTATGAAGAAAATTCAACATCTTCTTTTGGCTGATTTTTTGATAGATTCGTGTACCGACCATGATTCTTAGTAAGAATCCAAAATTTCAGTCAGTTTGAAGCCATTGGGCCAAAGTTATGCCCGAACCCAAGTATTAAAAACACCGACCCCAAGTACTAAAACGAGCGAACCCAAGTGTGTAAACGATGATATTTTTTTCAAAATCTTCTTTTCGCTGAATTTTTGATAGATTCGTGTACAGACCATGATTCTTAGTAAGAATCCAAAATTTCAGTCGATTTGATGCCATAGTGCCAAAGTTATGGCCGAACCTAAGTGCTAAAAAAACAAACAAATTTTTGTATGAAGAAAATTCAAATTCTTCTTTTGGATGATTTTTTGATAGATTCGTGTACCGAACATGATTCTTAATAAGAATCCAAAATTTCAGTCGATTTGAAGCCATAGTGCCAAAGTTATGGCCCAACTCAAAAATTAAAAACTCGGACCCCAAGTACTAAAACGAGCGAACCCGAGTGTGTAAACGATGATATTTTTTTCAAAATCTCCTTTTGGCTGAGTTTTTTAATGATTTGGGTACAGACCATGATTTCTTATAAAAACCCAAAATTTCAGTCGTTTTCATGCCATAGTGCCAAAGTAATGGCCGAACCTAAGTTTGACAAAGTGCTAATCAAACAATCAAAATTTTGTATGGAGAAAATACAAAATCTTCTTTTGGCTGATTTTTTGATAGATTCGTGTATCGACCATGATTCTTAGTAAGAATCCAAAATTTCAGTCAGTTTGAGCCATTAGGCCAAAGTTATGAACGAACCCAAATATTAAAAACACCGACCCCAAGTACTAAAACGAACGAACCCAAGTGTGTAAACGATGATTTTTTTTTCAATATCTTCTTTTGGCTGAATTTTTGATTGATTCGGGTACAGACCATGATTCCTCATACGAACCCAAAATTTCAGTCGATTTGATGCCATAGTGCCAAAGTTATGGCCGAACCTAAGTTTGACAAAGTTCCTATACAACAATCAAAATTTTGTATGAAGAAAATTAAAATTCTTCTTTTGGCTGATTTTTTGATAGATTCGTGTACCGACCATGATTCTTAGTAAGAATCCAAAATTTCAGTCAGTTTGAAGCCATTGGGCCAAAGTTATGCCCGAACCCAAGTATTAAAAACACCGACCCCAAGTACTAAAACGAGCGAACCCAAGTGTGTAAACGATGATATTTTTTTCAAAATCTTCTTTTAGCTGAATTTTTGATAGATTCGTGTACAGACCATGATTCTTAGTAAGAATCCAAAATTTCAGTCGATTTGATGCCATAGTGCCAAAGTTATTGCCGAACCTAAGTTTGACAAAGTGCCTATAAAACAATCAAAATTTTGTATGAAGAAAATTCAAAATCTTCTTTTGGCTGATTTTTTGATAGATTTTCGTACCGACCATGATTCTAAGTAAGAATCCAAAATTTCAGTCAGTTTGGAGCCATTGGGCCAAAGTTATGGCCGAACCCAAGTATTAAAAACACCGACCCCAAGTACTTAAACTAGCGAACCCAAGTATGTAAAGGATGATATTTTTTTCAAAATCTTCTTTTGGCTGAATTTTTGATTGATTCGGGTACAGACCATGATTCCTCATACGAACCCAAAATTTCAGTCGATTTGATGCCATAGTGCCAAAGTTATGGCCGAACCTAAGTTTGACAAAGTGCCTATAAAACAATCAAAATTTTGTATGAAGAAAATTCAACATCTTCTTTTGGTTGATTTTTTGATAGATTCGTGTACCGACCATGATTCTTTTTAAGAATCCAAAATTTCAGTCAGTTTGGAGCCATTGCGCAGAAGTTATGGCCGAACCCAAGTATTAAAAACACCGACCCCCAAGTACTTAAACGAGCGAACCCAAGTATGTAAACGATGATATTTTTTTCAAAATCTACTTTTGGCTGAGTTTTTTAATGATTCGGGTACAGACCATGATTTCTTATAAAAACCCAAAATTTCAGTCGATTTCATGCCATAGTGCCAAAGTAATGGCCGAACCTAAGTTTGACAAAGTGCTAATCAAATAATCAAAATTTTGTATGAAGAAAATACAAAATCTTCTTTTGGCTGATTTTTTGATAGATTCGTGTACCGACCATGCTTCTTAGTAAGAATCCAAAATTTCAGTCATTTTGAGCCATTGGGCCAAAGTTATGGCCGAACCCAAGAATTAAAAACACCGACCCCAAGTACTAAAACGAGCGAACCCAAGTATGTAAACGATGATATTTTTTTCAAAATCTTCTTTTGGCTGATTTTTTGATAGATTCATGTACCGACCATGATTCTTAGTAAGAATCCAAAATTTCAGTCAGTTTGAGCCATTGGGCCAAAGTAATGGCCGAACCCAAGAATTAAAAACACCGACCCCAAGTACTAAAACGAGCGAACCCAAGTGTGTAAAGATGATATTTTTTTCAAAATCTTCTTTTCGCTGAATTTTTGTTTGATTCGGGTACAGACCATGATTTCTTATAAGAACCCAAAATTTCAGTCGATTTCATGCCATAGTGCCAAAGTAATGGCCGAACCTAAGTTTGACAAAGTGCTAATCAAACAATCAAAATTTTGTATGAAGAAAATTCAAAATCTTCTTTTGGCTGATTTTTTGATAGATTCGTGTACCGACCATGATTCTTTTTAAGAATCCAAAATTTCAGTCAGTTTGGAGCCATTGGGCAGAAGTTGTAGCCGAACCCAAGTATAAAAAACACCGACCCCCAAGTACTAAAACGAGCGAACCCAAGTATGTAAACGATGATATTTTTTTCAAAATCTTCTTTTGGCTGAATTTTTGATTGATTCGGGTACAGACCATGATTTCTCATACGAACCCAAAATTTCAGTCGATTTCATGCCATAGTGCCAAAGTTATGGCCGAACCTAAGTTTGACAAAGTGCCTCAAAACAATCAAAATTTTGTATGAAGAAAATTCAACATCTTCTTTTGGCTGATTTTTTGATAGATTCGTGTACCGACCATGATTCTTAGTAAGAATCCAAAATTTCAGTCAGTTTGAAGCCATTGGGCCAAAGTTATGGCCGAACCCAAGTATTAAAAACACCGACCCCAAGTACTAAAACTAGCGAACCCAAGTATGTAAACGATGATATTTTTTTCAAAATCTTCTTTTGGCTGATTTGTTGATAGATTCGTGTACAGACCATGATTCTTAGTAAGAATCCAAAATTTCAGTCGATTTGATGCCATAGTGCCAAAGTTATGGCCGAACCTAAGTTTGACAAAATGCCTATAAAACAATCAAAATTTTGTATGAAGATAATTCAAAATCTTCTTTTGGCTGATTTTTTGATAGATTCGTGTACCGACCATGATTCTTAGTAAGAATCCAAAATTTCAGTCAGTTTGGAGCCATTGGGCCAAAGTTATGGCCGAACCCAAGTATTAAATACATCGACCCCAAGTACAAAACGAGCGAACCCAAATGTGTAAGCGATGATAAAACGAGCGAACCCAAGTGTGTAAACGATGATATTTTTTTACAAAATCTTCTTTTGGCTGAATTTTTGATTGATTCGGGTACAGACCATGATTCCTCATACGAACCCAAAATTTCAGTCGATTTGATGCCATAGTGCCAAAGTTATGGCCGAACCTAAGTTTGACAAAGTGCCTATAAAACAATCAAAATTTTGTATGAAGAAAATTCAACATCTTCTTTTGGTTGATTTTTTGATAGATTCGTGTACCGACCATGATTCTTTTTAAGAATCCAAAATTTCAGTCAGTTTGGAGCCATTGCGCAGAAGTTATGGCCGAACCCAAGTATTAAAAACACCGACCCCCAAGTACTTAAACGAGCGAACCCAAGTATGTAAGCGATGATATTTTTTTCAAAATCTACTTTGGGCTGAGTTTTTTAATGATTCGGGTACAGACCATGATTTCTTATAAAAACCCAAAATTTCAGTCGATTTCATGCCATATTGCCAAAGTAATGGCCGAACCTAAGTTTGACAAAGTGCTAATCAAATAATCAAAATTTTGTATGAAGAAAATACAAAATCTTCTTTTGGCTGATTTTTTGATAGATTCGTGTACCGACCATGCTTCTTAGTAAGAATCCAAAATTTCAGTCAGTTTGAGCCATTGGGCCAAAGTTATGGCCGAACCCAAGAATTATAAACACCGACCCCAAGTACTAAAACGAGCGAACCCAAGTGTGTAAACGATGATATTTTTTTCAAAATCTTCTTTTCGCTGAATTTTTGTTTGATTCGGGTACAGACCATGATTTCTTATAAGAACCCAAAATTTCAGTCGATTTCATTCCATAGTGCCAAAGTAATGGCCGAACCTAAGTTTGACAAAGTGCTAATCAAACAATCAAAATTTTGTATGAAGAAAATTCAAAATCTTCTTTTGGCTGATTTTTTGATAGATTCGTGTACCGACCATGATTCTTAGTAAGAATCCAAAATTTAAGTCAGTTTGAAGCCATTGGGCCAAAGTTATGCCCGAACCCAAGTATTAAAAACACCGACCCCAAGTACTAAAACGAGCGAACCCAAGTTTGTAAACGATGATATTTTTTTCAAAATCTTCTTTTCGCTGAATTTTTGATTGATTCGGATACAGACCATGATTTCTCATACGAACCCAAAATTTCAGTCGATTTGATGCCATAGTGCCAAAGTTATGGCCGAACCTAAGTTTGACAAAGTGCCTCAAAACAATCAAAATTTTGTATGAAGAAAATTCAACATCTTCTTTTGGCTGATTTTTTGATAGATTCGTGTACCGACCATGATTCTTTTTAAGAATCCAAAATTTCAATCAGTTTGGAGCCATTGGGCAGAAGTTATGGCTGAACCCAAGTATTAAAAACATCGACCCCAAGTACTAAAACGAGCGAACCCAAGTGTGTAAACGATGATATTTTTTTTCAAAATCTTCTTTTGGCTGAATTTTTGATTGATTCGGGTACAGACCATGATTCCTCATACGAACCCAAAATTTCAGTCGATTTGATGCCATAGTGCCAAAGTTATAACCGAACCTAAGTTTGACAAGGTGCTAATCAAACAATCAAAATTTTGTATGAAGAAAATTCAACATCTTCTTTTGGTTGATTTTTTGATAGATTCGTGTACCGACCATGATTCTTTTTAAGAATCCAAAATTTCAGTCAGTTTGGAGCCATTGAGCAGAAGTTATGGCCGAACCCAAGTATTAAAAACACCGACCCCCAAGTACTTAAACGAGCGAACCCAAGTATGTAAACGATGATATTTTTTTCAAAATCTACTTTTGGCTGAGTTTTTTAATGATTCGGGTACAGACCATGATTTCTTATAAAAACCCAAAATTTCAGTCGATTTCATGCCATAGTGCCAAAGTAATGGCCGAACCTAAGTTTGACAAAGTGCTAATCAAATAATCAAAATTTTGTATGAAGAAAATACAAAATCTTCTTTTGGCTGATTTTTTGATAGATTCGTGTACCGACCATGCTTCTTAGTAAGAATCCAAAATTTCAGTCAGTTTGAGCCATTGGGCCAAAGTTATGGCCGAACCCAAGAATTAAAAACACCGACCCCAAGAACTAAAACGAGCGAACCCAAGTGTGTAAACGATGATATTTTTTTCAAAATCTTCTTTTCGCTGAATTTTTGTTTGATTCGGGTACAGGACCATGATTACTTATAAGAACCCAAAATTTCAGTCGATTTCATGCCATAGTGCCAA
Organism: Limnephilus lunatus; assembly: GCA_917563855.2. Taxonomy (NCBI): domain Eukaryota; kingdom Metazoa; phylum Arthropoda; class Insecta; order Trichoptera; family Limnephilidae; genus Limnephilus; species Limnephilus lunatus. The sequence goes on along the minus strand of OU830597.1, from coordinate 78,259,117 downwards.
AGTAATGGCCGAACCTAAGTTTGACAAAGTGCTAATCAAACAATCAAAATTTTGTATGAAGAAAATTCAAAATCTTCTTTTGGCTGATTTTTTGATAGATTCGTGTACCGACCATGATTCTTAGTAAGAATCCAAAATTTCAGTCAGTTTGAAGGCATTGGGCCAAAGTTATGCCCGAACCCACGTATTAAAAACATCGACCCCAAGTACTAAAACGAGCGAACCCAAGTTTGTAAACGATGATATTTTTTTCAAAATCTTCTTTTCGCTGAATTTTTGATAGATTCGGGTACAGACCATGATTTCTCATACGAACCCAAAATTTCAGTCGATTTGATGCCATAGTGCCAAAATTATGGCCGAACCTAAGTTTGACAAAGTGCCTCAAAACAATCAAAATTTTGTATGAAGAAAATTCAACATCTTCTTTTGGCTGATTTTTTGATAGATTCGTGTACCGACCATGATTCTTTTTAAGAATCCAAAATTTCAATCAGTTTGGAGCCATTGGGCAGAAGTTATGGCTGAACCCAAGTATTAAAAACATCGACCCCAAGTACTAAAACGAGCGAACCCAAGTGTGTAAACGATGATATTTTTTTCAAAATCTTCTTTTCGCTGAATTTTTGTTTGATTCGGGTACAGACCATGATTTCTTATAAGAACCCAAAATTTCAGTCGATTTCATGCCATATTGCCAAAGTAATGGCTGAACCTAAGTTTGACAAAGTGCTAATCAAACAATCAAAATTTTGTATGAAGAAAATTCAAAATTTTCTTTTGGCTGATTTTTTGATAGATTCGTGTACCGACCATGATTCTTTTTAAGAATCCAAAATTTCAGTCAGTTTGGAGCCATTGGGCAGAAGTTATGCCCGAACTCAAGTATTAAAAACACCGACCCCAAGTACTAAAACTAGCGAACCCAAGTATGTAAAGGATGATATTTTTTTCAAAATCTTCTTTTTGCTGAATTTTTGATTGATTCGGGTACAGACCATGATTCCTCATACGAACCCAAAATTTCAGTCGATTTGATGCCATTGTGCCAAAGTTATGGCCGAACCTAAGTTTGACAAGGTGCTAATCAAAATTTTGTATGAAGAAAATTCAAATTCTTCTTTTGGCTGATTTTTTGATAGATTCGTGTACCGACCATGATTCTTAGTAAGAATCCAAAATTTCAGTCAGTTTGGAGCCATTGGGCCAAAGTTATGGCCGAACCCAAGTATTAAATACATCGACCCCAAATACTAAAACGAGCGAACCCAAATGTGTAAGCGATGATAAAACGAGCGAACCCAAGTGTGTAAACGATGATATTTTTTTCAAAATCTTCTTTTCGCTGAATTTTTGTTTGATTCGGGTACAGACCATGATTTCTTATAAGAACCCAAAATTTCAGTCGATTTCATGCCATATTGCCAAAGTAATGGCCGAACCTAAGTTTGACAAAGTGCTAATCAAACAATCAAAATTTTGTATGAAGAAAATACAAAATCTTCTTTTGGCTGATTTTTTGATAGATTCGTGTACCGACCATGATTCTTAGTAAGAATCCAAAATTTCAGTCAGTTTGAGCCATTGGGCCAAAGTTATGGCCGAACCCAAGTATTAAAAACACCGACCCCAAGTACTAAAACGAGCGAACCCAAGTGTGTAAACGATGATATTTTTTTCAAAATCTTCTTTTTGCTGAATTTTTGTTTGATTCGGGTACAGACCATGATTTCTTATAAAAACCCAAAATTTCAGTCGATTTGATGCCATAGTGCCAAAGTAATGGCCGAACCTAAGTTTGACAAAGTGCTAATCAAACAATCAAAATTTTGTTTGATGAAAATTCAAAATCTTCTTTTGGCTGATTTTTTGATAGATTCGTGTACCGACCATGATTCTTTTTAAGAATCCAAAATTTCAGTCAGTTTGGAGCCATTGGGCAGAAGTTATGGCTGAAACCAATTATTAAAAACACCGACACCAAGTACTAAAACGAGCGAACCCAAGTGTGTAAACGATGATATTTTTTTTCAAAATCTTCTTTTGGCTGAATTTTTGTTTGATTCGGGTACAGACCATGATTTCTTATAAGAACCCAAAATTTCAGTCGATTTCATGCCAAATTGCCAAAGTAATGGCTGAACCTAAGTTTGACAAAGTGCTAATCAAACAATCAAAATTTTGTATGAAGAAAATTCAAAATTTTCTTTTGGCTGAATTTTTGATTGATTCGGGTACAGACCATAATTTCTTATAAGAACCCAAAATTTCAGTCGATAGTGCCAAAGTTATGGCCGAACCTAAGTTTGACAAAGTGCCTATAAAACAATCAAAATTTTGTATGAAGAAAATTCAAATTCTTCTTTTGGCTGATTTTTTGATAGATTCGTGTACCGATTATGATTCTTAGTAAGAATCCAAAATTTCAATCAGTTTGGAGCCATTGGGCCAAAGTTATGCCCGAACCCAAGTATTAAAAACACCGACCCCAAGTACTAAAACTAGCGAACCCAAGTATGTAAACGATGATATTTTTTTCAAAATCTTCTTTTTGCTGAATTTTTGTTTGATTCGGGTACAGACCATGATTTCTTATAAGAACCCAAAATTTCAGTCGATAGTGCCAAAGTTATGGCCTAACCTAAGTTTGACAAAGTGCCTATAAAACAATCAAAATTTTGTATGAAGAAAATTCAAATTCTTCTTTTGGCTGATTTTTTGATAGATTCGTGTACCGATTATGATTCTTAGTAAGAATCCAAAATTTCAATCAGTTTGGAGCCATTGGGCCAAAGTTATGCCCGAACCCAAGTATTTAAAACACCGACCCCAAGTACTAAAACTAGCGAACCCAAGTATGTAAACGATGATATTTTTTTCAAAATCTTCTTTTTGCTGAATTTTTGTTTGATTCGGGTACAGACCATGATTTCTCATACGAACCCAAAATTTCAGTCGATTTGTTGCCATAGTGCCAAAGTTATGGCCGAACCTAAGTTTGACAAAGTGCCTATAAAACAATAAAAATTTTGTATGAAGAATATTCAACTTCTTCTTATGGCTGATTTTTTGATAGATTCGTGTACCGACCATGATTTTTAGAAAGAATCCAAAATTTCAGTCAGTTTGAAGCCATTGGGCCAAAGTTATGCCCGAACCCAAGTATTAAAAACACCGACCCTAAGTACTAAAACGAGCGAACCCAAGTGTGTAAACGATGATATTTTTTTCAAAATCTTCTTTTTGCTGAATTTTTGATTGATTCGGGTACAGACCATGATTTCTTATAAGAACCCAAAATTTCAGTCGATTATAAGCCATAGTGCAAAAGTTATGGCCGAACCTAAGTTTGACAAAGTGCCACAAAACAATAAAAATTTTGTATGAAGAAAATTCAACATCTTCTTTTGGCTGATTTTTTGATAGATTCGTGTACCGACCATGATTCTTAGTAAGAATCCAAAATTTCAGTCAGTTTGAGCCATTGGGCCAAAGTTATGGCCGAATCCAAGTATTAAAAACACCGACCACAAGTACTAAAACGAGCGAACCCAAGTGTGTAAACGATGATATTTTTTTCAAAATCTTCTTTTTGCTGAATTTTTGATTGATTCGGGTACAGACCATGATTTCTTATAAGAACCCAAAATTTCAGTCGATTATAAGCCATAGTGCAAAAGTTATGGCCGAACCTAAGTTTGACAAAGTGCCACAAAACAATCAAAATTTTGTATGAAGAAAATTCAACATCTTCTTTTGGCTGATTTTTTGATAGATTCGTGTACCGACCATGATTCTTAGTAAGAATCCAAAATTTCAGTCAGTTTGAGCCATTGGGCCAAAGTTATGGCCGAATCCAAGTATTAAAAACACCAACCCAAAGTACTAAAACGAGCGAACCCAAGTGTGTAAACGATGATATTTTTTTCAAAATCTTCTTCTCGCTGAATTTTTGTTTGATTCGGGTACAGACCATGATTTCTTAAAAGAACCCAAAATTTCAGTCGATTTCATGCCATATTGCCAAAGTAATGGCCGAACCTAAGTTTGACAAAGTGCTAATCAAACAATCAAAATTTTGTATGAAGAAAATACAAAATCTTCTTTTGGCTGATTTTTTGATAGATTCGTGTACCGACCATGATTCTTAGTAAGAATCCAAAATTTCAGTCAGTTTGAGCCATTGGGCCAAAGTTATGGCCGAACCCAAGTATTAAAAACACCGACCCCAAGTACTAAAACGAGCGAACCCAAGTGTGTAAACGATGATATTTTTTTCAAAATCTTCTTTTTGCTGAATTTTTGTTTGATTCGGGTACTAACCATGATTTCTTATAAAAACCCAAAATTTCAGTCGATTTGATGCCATAGTGCCAAAGTTATGGCCGAACCTAAGTTTGACAAAGTGCCTATAAAACAATCAAAATTTTGTATGAAGAAAATTCAACATCTTCTTTTGGCTGATTTTTTGATAGATTCGTGTACCGACCATGATTCTTAGTAAGAATCCAAAATTTCAGTCAGTTTGAAGCCATTGGGCCAAAGTTATGGCCGAACCCAAGTATTAAAAACACCGACCCCAAGTACTAAAACTAGCGAACCCAAGTATTTTAACGATGATATTTTTTTCAAAACCTTCTTTTGGCTGATTTGTTGATAGATTCGTGTACCGACCATGAATCTTAGTAAGAATCCAAAATTTCAGTCAGTTTGAAGCCATTGGGCCAAAGTTATGGCCGAACCCAAGTATTAAAAACACCGACCCCAGGTACTAAAACTAGCGAACCCAAGTATGTTAACGATGATATTTTTTTTCAAAACCTTCTTTTGGCTGATTTGTTGATAGATTCGTGTACAGACCATGATTCTTAGTAAGAATCCAAAATTTCAGTCGATTTGATGCCATAGTGCCAAAGTTATGGCCGAACCTAAGTTTGACAAAGTGCCTATAAAACAATCAAAATTTTGTATGAAGAAAATTCAAAATCTTCTTTTGGCTGATTTTTTGATAGATTCGTGTACCGACCATGATTCTTTTTAAGAATCCAAAATTTCAGTCAGTTTGGAGCTATTAGGCAGAAGTTATGCCCGAACCCAAGTATTAAAAACACCGACCCCAAGTACTAAAACTAGCGAACCCAAGTATGTAAAGGATGATATTTTTTTCAAAATCTTCTTTTTGGTGAATTTTTGATTGATTCGGGTACAGACCATGATTTCTCATACGAACCCAAAATTTCAGTCGATTTGATGCCAAAGTGCCAAAGTTATGGCCGAACCTAAGTTTGACAAAGTGCCTATAAAACAATAAAAATTTTGTATGAAGAAAATTCAAATTCTTCTTTTGGCTGATTTTTTGATAGATTCGTGTACCGACCATGATTCTTTTTAAGAATCCAAAATTTCAGTCAGTTTGGAGCCATTAGGCAGAAGTTATGCCCGAACTCAAGTATTAAAAACACCGACCCCAAGTACTAAAACTAGCGAACCCAAGTATGTAAAGGATGATATTTTTTTCAAAATCTTCTTTTGGCTGAATTTTTGATTGATTCGGGTACAGACCATGATTTCTTATAAGAACCCAAAATTTCAGTCGATTTCATGCCATAGTGCCAAAGTAATGGCCGAACCTAAGTTTGACAAAGTGCTAATCAAACAATCAAAATTTTGTATGAAGAAAATTCAAAATCTTCTTTTGGCTGATTTTTTGATAGATTCGTGTATCGACCATGATTCTTAGTAAGAATCCAAAATTTCAGTCAGTTTGGAGCCATTGGGCCAAAGTTATGGCCGAACCCAAGTATTAAATACATCGACCGCAAGTACTAAAACGAGCGAACCCAAATGTGTAAGCGATGATAAAACGAGCGAACCCAAGTGTGTAAACGATGATATTTTTTTTCAAAATCTTGTTTTCGCTGAATTTTTGTTTGATTCGGGTACAGACCATGATTTCTTATAAGAACCCAAAATTTCAGTCGATTTCATTCCATAGTGCCAAAGTAATGGCCGAACCTAAGTTTGACAAATTGCTTATCAAACAATCAAAATTTTGTATGAAGAAAATTCAAAATCTTCTTTTGGCTGATTTTTTGATAGATTCGTGTACCGACCATGATTCTTAGTAAGAATCCAAAATTTCAGTCAGTTTGGAGCCATTGGGCAGAAGTTATGGCCGAACCCAAGTATTAAAAACACCGACCCCCAAGTACTTAAACGAGCGAACCCAAGTATGTAAACGATGATATTTTTTTCAAAATCTACTTTTGGCTGAGTTTTTTAATGATTTGGGTACAGACCATGATTTCTTATAAAAACCCAAAATTTCATTCGATTTCATGCCATAGTGCCAAAGTAATGGCCGAACCTAAGTTTGACAAAGTGCTAATCAAACAATCAAAATTTTTTATGAAGAAAATACAAAATCTTCTTTTGGCTGATTTTTTGATAGATTCGTGTACCGACCATGCTTCTTAGTAAGAATCCAAAATTTAAGTCAGTTTGAGCCATTGGGCCAAAGTTATGGCCGAACCCAAGAATTAAAAACACCGACCCCAAGTACTAAAACGAGCGAACCCAAGTGTGTAAACGATGATATTTTTTTCAAAATCTTCTTTTCGCTGAATTTTTGTTTGATTCGGGTACAGACCATGATTCCTCATACGAACCCAAAATTTCAGTCGATTTGATGCCATAGTGCCAAAGTTATGGCCGAATCTAAGTTTGACAAAGTGCCTCAAAACAATCAAAATTTTGTATGAAGAAAATTCAACATCTTCTTTTGGCTGATTTTTTGATAGATTCGTGTACCGACCATGATTCTTAGTAAGAATCCAAAATTTCAGTCAGTTTGAAGCCATTGGGGGAAAGTTATGGCCGAACCCAAGTATTAAAAACACCGACCCCAAGTACTGAAACTAGCGAACCCAAGTATGTTAACGATGATATTTTTTTCAAAATCTTCTTTTGGCTGATTTGTTGATAGATTCGTGTAAAGACCATGATTCTTAGTAAGAATCCAAAATTTCAGTCGATTTGATGCCATAGTGCCAAAGTTATGGCCGAACCTTAGTTTGACAAAGTGCCTATAAAACAATCAAAATTTTGTATGAAGAAAATTCAAATTCTTCTTTTGGCTGATTTTTTGATAGATTCGTGTACCGACCATGATTCTTAGTAAGAATCCAAAATTTCAGTCAGTTTGGAGCCATTGAGCTAAATTGATTGCCGAACCCAAGTATTAAATACATCGACCCCAAGTACTAAAACGAGCGAACCCAAATGTGTAAGCGATGATAAAACGAGCGAACCCAAGTATGTAAACGATGATATTTTTTTCAAAATCTACTTTTGGCTGAGTTTTTTAATGATTCGGGTACAAACCATGATTTCTTAAAAAAACACAAAATTTCAGTCGATTTCATGCCATAGTGCCAAAGTAATGGCCGATTCTAAGTTTGACAAAGTGCTAATCAAACAATCAAAATTTTGTATGAAGAAAATACAAAATCTTCTTTTGGCTGATTTTTTGATAGATTCGTGTACCGACCATGCTTCTTAGTAAGAATCCAAAATTTCAGTCAGTTTGAGCCATTGGGCCAAAGTTATGGCCGAACCCAAGAATTAAAAACACCGACCCCAAGTACTAAAACGAGCGAACCCAAGTGTGTAAACGATGATATTTTTTTCAAAATCTTCTTTTCGCTGAATTTTTGTTTGATTCGGGTACAGACCATGATTTCTTATAAGAACCCAAAATTTCAGTCGATTTCATGCCATAGTGCCAAAGTAATGGCTGAACCTAAGTTTGACAAAGTGCTAATCAAACAATCAAAATTTTGTATGAAGAAAATTCAAAATTTTCTTTTGGCTGAATTTTTGATTGATTCGGGTACAGACCATAATTTCTCATACGAACCCAAAATTTCAGTCGATTTGATGCCATAGTGCCAAAGTAATGGCCGAACCTAAGTTTGACAAAGTGCTAATCAAACAATCAAAATTTTGTTTGATGAAAATTCAAAATCTTCTTTTGGCTGATTTTTTGATAGATTCGTGTACCGACCATGATTCTTTTTAAGAATCCAAAATTTCGGTCAGTTTGGAGCCATTGGGCAGAAGTTATGGCTGAAACCAATTATTAAAAACACCGACACCAAGTACTAAAACGAGCGAACCCAAGTGTGTAAACGATGATATTTTTTTTCAAAATCTTCTTTTGGCTGAATTTTTGATTGATTCGGGTACAGACCATGATTCCTCATACGAACCCAAAATTTCAGTCGATTTGATGCCATAGTGCCAAAGTTATGGCCGAACCTAAGTTTGACAAGGTGCTAATCAAAATTTTGTATGAAGAAAATTCAAATTCTTCTTTTGGCTGATTTTTTGATAGATTCGTGTACCGACCATGCTTCTTAGTAAGAATCCAAAATTTAAGTCAGTTTGAGCCATTGGGCCAAAGTTATGGCCGAACCCAAGAATTAAAAACACCGACCCCAAGTACTAAAACGAGCGAACCCAAGTGTGTAAACGATGATATTTTATTCAAAATCTTCTTTTCGCTGAATTTTTGTTTGATTCGGGTACAGACCATGATTCCTCATACGAACCCAAAATTTCAGTCGATTTGATGCCATAGTGCCAAAGTTATGGCCGAATCTAAGTTTGACAAAGTGCCTCAAAACAATCAAAATTTTGTATGAAGAAAATTCAACATCTTCTTTTGGCTGATTTTTTGATAGATTCGTGTACCGACCATGATTCTTAGTAAGAATCCAAAATTTCAGTCAGTTTGAAGCCATTGGGCCAAAGTTATGGCCGAACCCAAGTATTAAAAACACCGACCCCAAGTACTGAAACTAGCGAACCCAAGTATGTTAACGATGATATTTTTTTCAAAATCTTCTTTTGGCTGATTTGTTGATAGATTCGTGTAAAGACCATGATTCTTAGTAAGAATCCAAAATTTCAGTCGATTTGATGCCATAGTGCCAAAGTTATGGCCGAACCTTAGTTTGACAAAGTGCCTATAAAACAATCAAAATTTTGTATGAAGAAAATTCAAATTCTTCTTTTGGCTGATTTTTTGATAGATTCGTGTACCGACCATGATTCTTAGTAAGAATCCAAAATTTCAGTCAGTTTGGAGCCAATGAGCTAAATTGATTGCCGAACCCAAGTATTAAATACATCGACCCCAAGTACTAAAACGAGCGAACCCAAATGTGTAAGCGATGATAAAACGAGCGAACCCAAGTATGTAAACGATGATATTTTTTTCAAAATCTACTTTTGGCTGAGTTTTTTAATGATTCGGGTACAAACCATGATTTCTTAAAAAAACCCAAAATTTCAGTCGATTTCATGCCATAGTGCCAAAGTAATGGCCGATTCTAAGTTTGACAAAGTGCTAATCAAACAATCAAAATTTTGTATGAAGAAAATACAAAATCTTCTTTTGGCTGATTTTTTGATAGATTCGTGTACCGACCATGCTTCTTAGTAAGAATCCAAAATTTCAGTCAGTTTGAGCCATTGGGCCAAAGTTATGGCCGAACCCAAGAATTAAAAACACCGACCCCAAGTACTAAAACGAGCGAACCCAAGTGTGTAAACGATGATATTTTTTTCAAAATCTTCTTTTCGCTGAATTTTTGTTTGATTCGGGTACAGACCATGATTTCTTATAAGAACCCAAAATTTCAGTCGATTTCATGCCATAGTGCCAAAGTAATGGCTGAACCTAAGTTTGACAAAGTGCTAATCAAACAATCAAAATTTTGTATGAAGAAAATTCAAAATTTTCTTTTGGCTGAATTTTTGATTGATTCGGGTACAGACCATAATTTCTCATACGAACCCAAAATTTCAGTCGATTTGATGCCATAGTGCCAAAGTAATGGCCGAACCTAAGTTTGACAAAGTGCTAATCAAACAATCAAAATTTTGTTTGATGAAAATTCAAAATCTTCTTTTGGCTGATTTTTTGATAGATTCGTGTACCGACCATGATTCTTTTTAAGAATCCAAAATTTCAGTCAGTTTGGAGCCATTGGGCAGAAGTTATGGCTGAAACCAATTATTAAAAACACCGACACCAAGTACTAAAACGAGCGAACCCAAGTGTGTAAACGATGATATTTTTTTTCAAAATCTTCTTTTGGCTGAATTTTTGATTGATTCGGGTACAGACCATGATTCCTCATACGAACCCAAAATTTCAGTCGATTTGATGCCATAGTGCCAAAGTTATGGCCGAACCTAAGTTTGACAAGGTGCTAATCAAAATTTTGTATGAAGAAAATTCAAATTCTTCTTTTGGCTGATTTTTTGATAGATTCGTGTACCGACCATGATTCTTAGTAAGAATCCAAAATTTCAGTCAGTTTGGAGCCATTGGGCCAAAGTTATGGCCGAACCCAAGTATTAAATACATCGACCCCAAATACTAAAACGAGCGAACCCAAATGTGTAAGCGATGATAAAACGAGCGAACCCAAGTGTGTAAACGATGATATTTTTTTCAAAATCTTCTTTTCGCTGAATTTTTGTTTGATTCGGGTACAGACCATGATTTCTTATAAGAACCCAAAATTTCAGTCGATTTCATGCCATATTGCCAAAGTAATGGCCGAACCTAAGTTTGACAAAGTACTAATCAAACAATCAAAATTTTGTATGAAGAAAATACAAAATCTTCTTTTGGCTGATTTTTTGATAGATTCGTGTACCGACCATGATTCTTAGTAAGAATCCAAAATTTCAGTCAGTTTGAGCCATTGGGCCAAAGTTATGGCCGAACCCAAGTATTAAAAACACCGACCCCAAGTACTAAAACGAGCGAACCCAAGTGTGTAAACGATGATATTTTTTTCAAAATCTTCTTTTTGCTGAATTTTTGTTTGATTCGGGTACAGACCATGATTTCTTATAAAAACCCAAAATTTCAGTCGATTTGATGCCATAGTGCCAAAGTTATGGCCGAACCTAAGTTTGACAAAGTGCCTATAAAACAATCAAAATTTTGTATGAAAAAAATTCAAAATCTCCTTTTGGCTGATTTTTTGATAGATTCGTGTACCGACCATGATACTAAGTAAGAATCCAAAATTTCAGTCAGTTTGTAGCCATTGGGCCAAAGTTATGCCCGAACCCAAGTATTAAAAACACCGACCCCAAGTACTAAAACTAGCGAACCCAAGTATGTAAACGAAGATATTTTTTTCAAAATCTTCTTTTGGCTGAATTTTTGTTTGATTCGGGTACAGACCATGATTTCTTATAAGAACCCAAAATTTCAGTCGATAGTCCAAAAGTTATGGCCGAACCTAAGTTTGACAAAGTGCCTATAAAACAATCAAAATTTTGTATGAAGAAAATTCAAATTCTTCTTTTGGCTGATTTTTTGATAGATTCGTGTACCGATTATGATTCTTAGTAAGAATCCAAAATTTCAATCAGTTTGGAGCCATTGGGCCAAAGTTATGCCCGAACCCAAGTATTAAAAACACCGACCCCAAGTACTAAAACTAGCGAACCCAAGTATGTAAACGATGATATTTTTTTCAAAATCTTCTTTTTGCTGAATTTTTGTTTGATTCGGGTACAGACCATGATTTCTCATACGAACCCAAAATTTCAGTCGATTTGTTGCCATAGTGCCAAAGTTATGGCCGAACCTAAGTTTGAGAAAGTGCCTATAAAACAATAAAAATTTTGTATGAAGAAAATTCAACTTCTTCTTATGGCTGATTTTTTGATAGATTCGTGTACCGACCATGATTTTTAGAAAGAATCCAAAATTTCAGTCAGTTTGAAGCCATTGGGCCAAAGTTATGCCCGAACCCAAGTATTAAAAACACCGACCCCAAGTACTAAAACGAGCGAACCCAAGTGTGTAAACGATGATATTTTTTTCAAAATCTTCTTTTTGCTGAATTTTTGATTGATTCGGGTACAGACCATGATTTCTTATAAGAACCCAAAATTTCAGTCGATTATAAGCCATAGTGCAAAAGTTATGGCCGAACCTAAGTTTGACAAAGTGCCACAAAACAATCAAAATTTTGTATGAAGAAAATTCAACATCTTCTTATGGCTGATTTTTTGATAGATTCGTGTACCGACCATGATTCTTAGTAAGAATCCAAAATTTCAGTCAGTTTGAGCCATTGGGCCAAAGTTATGGCCGAATCCAAGTATTAAAAACACCGACCCCAAGTACTAAAACGAGCGAACCCAAGTGTGTAAATGATGATATTTTTTTCAAAATCTTCTTTTTGCTGAATTTTTGATTGATTCGGGTACAGACCATGATTTCTTATAAGAACCCAAAATTTCAGTCGATTATAAGCCATAGTGCAAAAGTTATGGCCGAACCTAAGTTTGACAAAGTGCCACAAAACAATCAAAATTTTGTATGAAGAAAATTCAACATCTTCTTTTGGCTGATTTTTTGATAGATTCGTGTACCGACCATGATTCTTAGTAAGAATCCAAAATTTCAGTCAGTTTGGAGCCATTGGGCTAAATTGATTGCCGAACCCAAGTATTAAATACATCGACCCCAAGTACTAAAACGAGCGAACCCAAATGTGTAAGCGATGATAAAACGAGCGAACCCAAGTATGTAAACGATGATATTTTTTTCAAAATCTACTTTTGGCTGAGTTTTTTAATGATTCGGGTACAGACCATGATTTCTTATAAAAACCCAAAATTTCAGTCGATTTCATGCCATAGTGCCAAAGTAATGGCCGATTCTAAGTTTGACAAAGTGCTAATCAAACAATCAAAATTTTGTATGAAGAAAATACAAAATCTTCTTTTGGCTGATTTTTTGATAGATTCGTGTACCGACCATGCTTCTTAGTAAGAATCCAAAATTTCAGTCAGTTTGAGCCATTGGGCCAAAGTTATGGCCGAACCCAAGAATTAAAAACACCGACCCCAAGTACTAAAACGAGCGAACCCAAGTGTGTAAACGATGATATTTTTTTCAAAATCTTCTTTTCGCTGAATTTTTGTTTTATTCGGGTACAGACCATGATTTCTTATAAGAACCCAAAATTTCAGTCGATTTCATGCCATAGTGCCAAAGTAATGGCTGAACCTAAGTTTGAAAAAGTGCTAATCAAACAATAAAAATTTTGTACGAAGAAAATTCAAAATTTTCTTTTGGCTGAATTTTTGATTGATTCGGGTACAGACCATAATTTCTCATACGAAACCAAAATTTCAGTCGATTTGATGCCATAGTGCCAAAGTAATGGCCGAACCTAAGTTTGACAAAGTGCTAATCAAACAATCAAAATTTTGTTTGAAGAAAATTCAAAATCTTCTTTTGGCTGATTTTTTGATAGATTCGTGTACCGACCATGATTCTTTTTAAGAATCCAAAATTTCAGTCAGTTTGGAGCCATTGGGCCAAAGTTATGGCCGAATCCAAGTATTAAAAACACCAACCCAAAGTACTAAAACGAGCGAACCCAAGTGTGTAAACGATGATATTTTTTTCAAAATCTTCTTTTCGCTGAATTTTTGTTTGATTCGGGTACAGACTATGATTTCTTATAAGAACCCAAAATTTCAGTCGATTTCATGCCATATTGCCAAAGTAATGGCCGAACCTAAGTTTGACAAAGTGCTAATCAAACAATCAAAATTTTGTATGAAGAAAATACAAAATCTTCTTTTGGCTGATTTTTTGATAGATTCGTGTACCGACCATGATTCTTAGTAAGAATCCAAAATTTCAGTCAGTTTGAGCCATTGGGCCAAAGTTATGGCCGAACCCAAGTATTAAAAACACCGACCCCAAGTACTAAAACGAGCGAACCCAAGTGTGTAAACGATGATATTTTTTTCAAAATCTTCTTTTTGCTGAATTTTTGATTGATTCGGGTACAGACCATGATTTCTTATAAGAACCCAAAATTTCAGTCGATTATAAGCCATAGTGCAAAAGTTATGGCCGAACCTAAGTTTGACAAAGTGCCACAAAACAATCAAAATTTTGTATGAAGAAAATTCAACATCTTCTTTTGGCTGATTTTTTGATAGATTCGTGTACCGACCATGATTCTTAGTAAGAATCCAAAATTTCAGTCAGTTTGAGCCATTGGGCCAAAGTTATGGCCGAATCCAAATATTAAAAACACCAACCCAAAGTACTAAAACGAGCGAACCCAAGTGTGTAAACGATGATATTTTTTTCAAAATCTTCTTTTCGCTGAATTTTTGTTTGATTCGGGTACAGACCATGATTTCTTAAAAGAACCCAAAATTTCAGTCGATTTCATGCCATATTGCCAAAGTAATGGCCGAACCTAAGTTTGACAAAGTGCTAATCAAACAATCAAAATTTTGTATGAAGAAAATACAAAATCTTCTTTTGGCTGATTTTTTGATAGATTCGTGTACCGACCATGATTCTTAGTAAGAATCCAAAATTTCAGTCAGTTTGAGCCATTGGGCCAAAGTTATGGCCGAACCCAAGTATTAAAAACACCGACCCCAAGTACTAAAACGAGCGAACCCAAGTGTGTAAACGATGATATTTTTTTCAAAATCTTCTTTTTGCTGAATTTTTGTTTGATTCGGGTACAAACCATGATTTCTTATAAAAACCCAAAATTTCAGTCGATTTGATGCCATAGTGCCAAAGTTATGGCCGAACCTAAGTTTGACAAAGTGCCTATAAAACAATCAAAATTTTGTATGAAGAAAATTCAACATCTTCTTTTGGCTGATTTTTTGATAGATTCGTGTACCGACCATGATTCTTAGTAAGAATCCAAAATTTCAGTCAGTTTGAAGCCATTGGGCCAAAGTTATGGCCGAACCCAAGTATTAAAAACACCGACCCCAAGTACTGAAACTAGCGAACCCAAGTATGTTAACGATGATATTTTTTTCAAAATCTTCTTTTGGCTGATTTGTCGATAGATTCGTGTAAAGACCATGATTCTTAGTAAGAATCCAAAATTTCAGTCGATTTGATGCCATAGTGCCAAAGTTATGGCCGAACCTAAGTTTGACAAAGTGCCTATAAAACAATCAAAATTTTGTATGAAGAAAATTCAAATTCTTCTTTTGGCTGATTTTTTGATAGATTCGTGTACCGACCATGATTCTTAGTAAGAATCCAAAATTTCAGTCAGTTTGGAGCCATAAGGCAGAAGTTATGCCCGAACTCAAGTATTAAAAACACCGACCCCAAGTACTAAAACTAGCGAACCCAAGTATGTAAAGGATGATATTTTTTTCAAAATCTTCTTTTGGCTGAATTTTTGATTGATTCGGGTACAGACCATGATTTCTTATAAGAACCCAAAATTTCAGTCGATTTCATGCCATAGTGCACAAGTAATGGCCGAACCTAAGTTTGACAAAGTGCTAATCAAACAATCAAAATTTTGTATGAAGAAAATTCAAAATCTTCTTTTGGCTGATTTTTTGATAGATTCGTGTATCGACCATGATTCTTAGTAAGAATCCAAAATTTCAGTCAGTTTGGAGCCATTGGGCCAAAGTTATGGCCGAACCCAAGTATTAAATACATCGACCGCAAGTACTAAAACGAGCGAACCCAAATGTGTAAGCGATGATAAAACGAGCGAACCCAAGTGTGTAAACGATGATATTTTTTTTCAAAATCTTGTTTTCGCTGAATTTTTGTTTGATTCGGGTACAGACCATGATTTCTTATAAGAACCCAAAATTTCAGTCGATTTCATGCCATAGTGCCAAAGTAATGGCCGAACCTAAGTTTGACAAATTGCTTATCAAACAATCAAAATTTTGTATGAAGAAAATTCAAAATCTTCTTTTGGCTGATTTTTTGATAGATTCGTGTACCGACCATGATTCTTAGTAAGAATCCAAAATTTCAGTCAGTTTGGAGCCATTGGGCAGAAGTTATGGCCGAACCCAAGTATTAAAAACACCGACCCCCAAGTACTTAAACGAGCGAACCCAAGTATGTAAACGATGATATTTTTTTCAAAATCTACTTTTGGCTGAGTTTTTTAATGATTAGGGTACAGACCATGATTTCTTATAAAAACCCAAAATTTCAGTCGATTATAAGCCATAGTGCAAAAGTTATGGCCGAACCTAAGTTTGACAAAGTGCCACAAAACAATCAAAATTTTGTATGAAGAAAATTCAACATCTTCTTTTGGCTGATTTTTTGATAGATTCGTGTACCGACCATGATTCTTAGTAAGAATCCAAAATTTCAGTCAGTTTGAGCCATTGGGCCAAAGTTATGGCCGAATCCAAATATTAAAAACACCAACCCAAAGTACTAAAACGAGCGAACCCAAGTGTGTAAACGATGATATTTTTTTCAAAATCTTCTTTTCGCTGAATTTTTGTTTGATTCGGGTACAGACCATGATTTCTTAAAAGAACCCAAAATTTCAGTCGATTTCATGCCATATTGCCAAAGTAATGGCCGAACCTAAGTTTGACAAAGTGCTAATCAAACAATCAAAATTTTGTATGAAGAAAATACAAAATCTTCTTTTGGCTGATTTTTTGATAGATTCGTGTACCGACCATGATTCTTAGTAAGAATCCAAAATTTCAGTCAGTTTGAGCCATTGGGCCAAAGTTATGGCCGAACCCAAGTATTAAAAACACCGACCCCAAGTACTAAAACGAGCGAACCCAAGTGTGTAAACGATGATATTTTTTTCAAAATCTTCTTTTTGCTGAATTTTTGTTTGATTCGGGTACAAACCATGATTTCTTATAAAAACCCAAAATTTCAGTCGATTTGATGCCATAGTGCCAAAGTTATGGCCGAACCTAAGTTTGACAAAGTGCCTATAAAACAATCAAAATTTTGTATGAAGAAAATTCAACATCTTCTTTTGGCTGATTTTTTGATAGATTCGTGTACCGACCATGATTCTTAGTAAGAATCCAAAATTTCAGTCAGTTTGAAGCCATTGGGCCAAAGTTATGGCCGAACCCAAGTATTAAAAACACCGACCCCAAGTACTGAAACTAGCGAACCCAAGTATGTTAACGATGATATTTTTTTCAAAATCTTCTTTTGGCTGATTTGTCGATAGATTCGTGTAAAGACCATGATTCTTAGTAAGAATCCAAAATTTCAGTCGATTTGATGCCATAGTGCCAAAGTTATGGCCGAACCTAAGTTTGACAAAGTGCCTATAAAACAATCAAAATTTTGTATGAAGAAAATTCAAATTCTTCTTTTGGCTGATTTTTTGATAGATTCGTGTACCGACCATGATTCTTAGTAAGAATCCAAAATTTCAGTCAGTTTGGAGCCATAAGGCAGAAGTTATGCCCGAACTCAAGTATTAAAAACACCGACCCCAAGTACTAAAACTAGCGAACCCAAGTATGTAAAGGATGATATTTTTTTCAAAATCTTCTTTTGGCTGAATTTTTGATTGATTCGGGTACAGACCATGATTTCTTATAAGAACACAAAATTTCAGTCGATTTCATGCCATAGTGCACAAGTAATGGCCGAACCTAAGTTTGACAAAGTGCTAATCAAACAATCAAAATTTTGTATGAAGAAAATTCAAAATCTTCTTTTGGCTGATTTTTTGATAGATTCGTGTATCGACCATGATTCTTAGTAAGAATCCAAAATTTCAGTCAGTTTGGAGCCATTGGGCCAAAGTTATGGCCGAACCCAAGTATTAAATACATCGACCGCAAGTACTAAAACGAGCGAACCCAAATGTGTAAGCGATGATAAAACGAGCGAACCCAAGTGTGTAAACGATGATATTTTTTTTCAAAATCTTGTTTTCGCTGAATTTTTGTTTGATTCGGGTACAGACCATGATTTCTTATAAGAACCCAAAATTTCAGTCGATTTCATGCCATAGTGCCAAAGTAATGGCCGAACCTAAGTTTGACAAATTGCTTATCAAACAATCAAAATTTTGTATGAAGAAAATTCAAAATCTTCTTTTGGCTGATTTTTTGATAGATTCGTGTACCGACCATGATTCTTAGTAAGAATCCAAAATTTCAGTCAGTTTGGAGCCATTGGGCAGAAGTTATGGCCGAACCCAAGTATTAAAAACACCGACCCCCAAGTACTTAAACGAGCGAACCCAAGTATGTAAACGATGATATTTTTTTCAAAATCTACTTTTGGCTGAGTTTTTTAATGATTAGGGTACAGACCATGATTTCTTATAAAAACCCAAAATTTCATTCGATTTCATGCCATAGTGCCAAAGTAATGGCCGAACCTAAGTTTGACAAAGTGCTAATCAAACAATCAAAATTTTTTATGAAGAAAATACAAAATCTTCTTTTGGCTGATTTTTTGATAGATTCGTGTACCGACCATGCTTCTTAGTAAGAATCCAAAATTTCAGTCAGTTTGAGCCATTGGGCCAAAGTTATGGCCGAACCCAAGAATTAAAAAACACCGACCCCAAGTACTAAAACGAGCGAACCCAAGTGTGTAAACGATGATATTTTTTTCAAAATCTTCTTTTCGCTGAATTTTTGTTTGATTCGGGTACAGACCATGATTCCTCATACGAACCCAAAATTTCAGTCGATTTGATGCCATAGTGCCAAAGTTATGGCCGAATCTAAGTTTGACAAAGTGCCTCAAAACAATCAAAATTTTGTATGAAGAAAATTCAACATCTTCTTTTGGCTGATTTTTTGATAGATTCGTGTACCGACCATGATTCTTAGTAAGAATCCAAAATTTCAGTCAGTTTGAAGCCATTGGGCCAAAGTTATGGCCGAACCCAAGTATTAAAAACACCGACCCCAAGTACTGAAACTAGCGAACCCAAGTATGTTAACGATGATATTTTTTTCAAAATCTTCTTTTGGCTGATTTGTTGATAGATTCGTGTAAAGACCATGATTCTTAGTAAGAATCCAAAATTTCAGTCGATTTGATGCCATAGTGCCAAAGTTATGGCCGAACCTTAGTTTGACAAAGTGCCTATAAAACAATCAAAATTTTGTATGAAGAAAATTCAAATTCTTCTTTTGGCTGATTTTTTGATAGATTCGTGTACCGACCATGATTCTTAGTAAGAATCCAAAATTTCAGTCAGTTTGGAGCCATTGGGCTAAATTGATTGCCGAACCCAAGTATTAAATACATCGACCCCAAGTACTAAAACGAGCGAACGCAAATGTGTAAACGATGATAAAACGAGCGAACCCAAGTATGTAAACGATGATATTTTTTTCAAAATCTACTTTTGGCTGAGTTTTTTAATGATTCGGGTACAGATCATGATTTCTTATAAAAACCCAAAATTTCAGTCGATTTCATGCCATAGTGCCAAAGTAATGGCCGATTCTAAGTTTGACAAAGTGCTAATCAAACAATCAAAATTTGTATGAAGAAAATACAAAATCTTCTTTTGGCTGATTTTTTGATAGATTCGTGTACCGACCATGCTTCTTAGTAAGAATCCAAAATTTCAGTCAGTTTGAGCCATTGGGCCAAAGTTATGGCCGAACCCAAGAATTAAAAACACCGACCCCAAGTACTAAAACGAGCGAACCCAAGTGTGTAAACGATGATATTTTTTTCAAAATCTTCTTTTCGCTGAATTTTTGTTTTATTCGGGTACAGACCATGATTTCTTATAAGAACCCAAAATTTCAGTCGATTTCATGCCATAGTGCCAAAGTAATGGCTGAACCTAAGTTTGACAAAGTGCTAATCAATTTTTTGTATGAAGAAAATTCAAAATTTTCTTTTGGCTGATTTTTTGATAGATTCGTGTACCGACCATGATTCTTAGTAAGAATCCAAAATTTCAGTCAGTTTGAGCCATTGGGCCAAAGTTATGGCCGAACCCAAGTATTAAAAACACCGACCCCAAGTACTAAAACGAGCGAACCCAAGTGTGTAAACGATGATATTTTTTTCAAAATCTTCTTTTTGCTGAATTTTTGTTTGATTCGGGTACAGACCATGATTTCTTATAAAAACCCAAAATTTCAGTCGATTTGATGCCATAGTGCCAAAGTTATGGCCGAACCTAAGTTTGACAAAGTGCCTATAAAACAATCAAAATTTTGTATGAAAAAAATTCAAAATCTTCTTTTGGCTGATTTTTTGATAGATTCGTGTACCGACCATGATACTAAGTAAGAATCCAAAATTTCAGTCAGTTTGTAGCCATTGAGCCAAAGTTATGCCCGAACCCAAGTATTAAAAACACCGACCCCAAGTACTAAAACTAGCGAACCCAAGTATGTAAACGAAGATATTTTTTTCAAAATCTTCTTTTCGCTGAATTTTTGTTTGATTCGGGTACAGACCATGATTTCTTATAAGAACCCAAAATTTCAGTCGATAGTGCCAAAGTTATGGCCGAACCTAAGTTTGACAAAGTGCCTATAAAACAATCAAAATTTTGTATGAAGAAAATTCAAATTCTTCTTTTGGCTGATTTTTTGATAGATTCGTGTACCGATTATGATTCTTAGTAAGAATCCAAAATCTCAATCAGTTTGGAGCCATTGGGCCAAAGTTATGCCCGAACCCAAGTATTAAAAACACCGACCCCAAGTACTAAAACTAGCGAATCCAAGTATGTAAACGATGATATTTTTTTCAAAATCTTCTTTTTGCTGAATTTTTGTTTGATTCGGGTACAGACCATGATTTCTCATACGAACCCAAAATTTCAGTCGATTTGTTGCCATAGTGCCAAAGTTATGGCCGAACCTAAGTTTGACAAAGTGCCTATAAAACAATAAAAATTTTGCATGAAGAAAATTCAACTTCTTCTTTTGGCTGATTTTTTGATAGATTCGTGTACCGACCATGATTTTTAGAATGAATCCAAAATTTCAGTCAGTTTGAAGCCATTGGGCCAAAGTTATGCCCGAACCCAAGTATTAAAAACACCGACCCCAAGTACTAAAACGAGCGAACCCAAGTGTGTAAACGATGATATTTTTTTCAAAATCTTCTTTTTGCTGAATTTTTGATTGATTCGGGTACAGACCATGATTTCTTATAAGAACCCAAAATTTCAGTCGATTATAAGCCATAGTGCAAAAGTTATGGCCGAACCTAAGTTTGACAAAGTGCCACAAAACAATCAAAATTTTGTATGAAGAAAATTCAACATCTTCTTTTGGCTGATTTTTTGATAGATTCGTGTACCGACCATGATTCTTAGTAAGAATCCAAAATTTCAGTCAGTTTGAGCCATTGGGCCAAAGTAATGCCCGAAACCAAGTATTAAAAACACCGACCCCAAGTACTAAAACGAGCGAACCCAAGTGTGTAAACGATGATATTTTTTTCAAAATCTTCTTTTCGCTGAATTTTTGTTTGATTCGGGTACAGACCATGATTTCTTATAAGAACCCAAAATTTCAGTCGATTTCATGCCATAGTGCCAAAGTAATGGCCGATTCTAAGTTTGACAAAGTGCTAATTAAACAATCAAAATTTTGTATGAAGAAAATACAAAATCTTCTTTTGGCTGATTTTTTGATAGATTCGTGTACCGACCATGCTTCTTAGTAAGAATCCAAAATTTCAGTCAGTTTGAGCCATTGGGCCAAAGTTATGGCCGAACCCAAGAATTAAAAACACCGACCCCAAGTACTAAAACTAGCGAACCCAAGTATGTAAACGATGATATTTTTTTCAAAATCTTCTTTTTGCTGAATTTTTGTTTGATTCGGGTACAGACCATGATTTCTCATACGAACCCAAAATTTCAGTCGATTTGTTGCCATAGTGCCAAAGTTATGGCCGAACCTAAGTTTGACAAAGTGCCTATAAAACAATAAAAATTTTGTATGAAGAAAATTCAACATCTTCTTTTGGCTGATTTTTTGATAGATTCGTGTACCGACCATGCTTCTTAGTAAGAATCCAAAATTTCAGTCAGTTTGAGCCATTGGGCCAAAGTAATGGCCGAACCCAAGAATTAAAAACACCGACCCCAAGTACTAAAACGAGCGAACCCAAGTGTGTAAACGATGATATTTTTTCAAAATCTTCTTTTCGCTGAATTTTTGTTTTATTCGGGTACAGACCATGATTTCTTATAAGAACCCAAAATTTCAGTCGATTTCATGCCATAGTGCCAAAGTAATGGCTGAACCTAAGTTTGACAAAGTGCTAATCAAACAATCAAAATTTGGAATGAAGAAAATTCAAAATTTTCTTTTGGCTGAATTTTTGATTGATTCGGGTACAGACCATAATTTCTCATACGAACCCAAAATTTCAGTCGATTTGATGCCATAGTGCCAAAGTAATGGCCGAACCTAAGTTTGACAAAGTGCTAATCAAACAATCAAAATTTTGTTTGAAGAAAATTCAAAATCTTTTTTTGGCTGATTTTTTGATAGATTCGTGTACCGACCATGATTCTTTTTAAGAATCCAAAATTTCAGTCAGTTTGGAGCCATTGGGCAGAAGTTATGGCTGAAACCAATTATTAAAAACACCGACACCAAGTACTAAAACGAGCGAACCCAAGTGTGTAAACGATGATATTTTTTTTCAAAATCTTCTTTTGGCTGAATTTTTGATTGATTCGGGTACAGACCATGATTCCTCATACGAACCCAAAATTTCAGTCGATTTGATGCCATAGTGCCAAAGTAATGGCCGAACCTAAGTTTGACAAGGTGCTAATCAAAATTTTGTATGAAGAAAATTCAAAATCTTCTTTTGGCTGATTTTTTGATAGATTCGTGTACCGACCATGATTCTTTTTAAGAATCCAAAATTTCACTGAGTTTGGAGCCATTAGGCAGAAGTTATGTCCGAACCCACGTATTAAAAACACCGACCCCAAGTACTAAAACTAGCGAACCCAAGTATGTAAAGGATGATATTTTTTTCAAAATCTTCTTTTGGCTGATTTTTTGGTTGATTCGGGTACAGACCATGATTTCTCATACGAACCCAAAATTTCAGTCGATTTGATGCCATTGTGCCAAAGTTATGGCCGAACCTAAGTTTGACAAAGTGCCTCAAAACAATCAAAATTTTGTATGAAGAAAATTCAAAATCTTCTTTTGGCTAATTTTTTGATAGATTCGTGTACCGACCATGATTCTTAGTAAGAATCCAAAATTTCAGTCAGTTTGAAGCCATTGGGCCAAAGTTATGGCCGAACCCAAGTATTAAAAACACCGACCCCAAGTACTAAAACTAGCGAACCCAAGTATGTAAACGATGATATTTTTTTCAAAATCTTCTTTTGGCTGATTTGTTGATAGATTCGTGTACAGACCATGATTCTTAGTAAGAATCCAAAATTTTTGTCGATTTGATGCCATAGTGCCAAAGTTATGGCCGAACCTAAGTTTGACAAAGTGCCTATAAAGCAATCAAAATTTTGTACGAAGAAAATTCAACAACTTCTTTTGGCTGATTTTTTGATAGATTCGTGTACCGACCATGATTCTTAGTAAGAATCCAAAATTTCAGTCAGTTTGGAGCCATTGGGCCAAAGTTATGGCCGAACCCAAGTATTAAATACATCGACCCCAAATACTAAAACGAGCGAACCCAAATGTGTAAGCGATGATAAAACGAGCGAACCCAAGTGTGTAAACGATGATATTTTTTTTCAAAATCTCCTTTTCGCTGAATTTTTGATTGATTCGGGTACAGACCATGATTTCTTATAAGAACCCAAAATTTAAGTCGATTATAAGCCATAGTGCAAAAGTTATGGCCGAACCTAAGTTTGACAAAGTACCTATAAAACAATCAAAATTTTGTATGAAGAAAATTCAAATTCTTCTTTTGGCTGATTTTTTGATAGATTCGTGTACCGACCATGATTCTTAGTAAGAATCCAAAATTTCAGTCAGTTTGAAGCCATTGGGCCAAAGTTATGGCCGAACCCAAGTATTAAAAACACCGACCCCAAGTACTAAAACTAGCGAACCCAAGTATGTAAACGATGATATTTTTTTCAAAATCTTCTTTTGGCTGATTTGTTGATAGATTCGTGTACAGACCATGATTCTTAGTAAGAATCCAAAATTTTTGTCGATTTGATGCCATAGTGCCAAAGTTATGGCCGAACCTAAGTTTGACAAAGTGCCTATAAAGCAATCAAAATTTTGTACGAAGAAAATTCAACAACTTCTTTTGGCTGATTTTTTGATAGATTCGTGTACCGACCATGCTTCTTAGTAAGAATCCAAAATTTCAGTCAGTTTGAGCCATTGGGCCAAAGTTATGGCCGAACCCAAGAATTAAAAACACCGACCCCAAGTACTAAAACGAGCGAACCCAAGTGTGTAAACGATGATATTTTTTTCAAAATCTTCTTTTCGCTGAATTTTTGTTTTATTCGGGTACAGACCATGATTTCTTATAAGAACCCAAAATTTCAGTCGATTTCATGCCATAGTGCCAAAGTAATGGCTGAACCTAAGTTTGACAAAGTGCTAATCAAACAATCAAAATTTTGTATGAAGAAAATTCAAAATTTTCTTTTGGCTGAATTTTTGATTGATTCGGGTACAGACCATAATTTCTCATACGAACCCAAAATTTCAGTCGATTTGATGCCATAGTGCCAAAGTAATGGCCGAACCTAAGTTTGACAAAGTGCTAATCAAACAATCAAAATTTTGTTGGAAGAAAATTCAAAATCTTCTTTTGGCTGATTTTTTGATAGATTCGTGTACCGACCATGATTCTTTTTAAGAATCCAAAATTTCAGTCAGTTTGGAGCCATTGGGCAGAAGTTATGGCTGAAACCAATTATTAAAAACACCGACACCAAGTACTAAAACGAGCGAACCCAAGTGTGTAAACGATGATATTTTTTTTCAAAATCTTCTTTTGGCTGAATTTTTGATTGATTCGGGTACAGACCATGATTCCTCATACGAACCCAAAATTTCAGTCGATTTGATGCCATAGTGCCAAAGTTATGGCCGAACCTAAGTTTGACAAGGTGCTAATCAAAATTTTGTATGAAGAAAATTCAAAATCTTCTTTTGGCTGATTTTTTGATAGATTCGTTTACCGACCATGATTCTTTTTAAGAATCCAAAATTTCACTCAGTTTGGAGCCATTAGGCAGAAGTTATGTCCGAACCCACGTATTAAAAACACCGACCCCAAGTACTAAAACTAGCGAACCCAAGTATGTAAAGGATGATATTTTTTTCAAAATCTTCTTTTGGCTGATTTTTTGGTTGATTCGGGTACAGACCATGATTTCTCATACGAACCCAAAATTTCAGTCGATTTGATGCCATTGTGCCAAAGTTATGGCCGAACCTAAGTTTGACAAAGTGCCTCAAAACAATCAAAATTTTGTATGAAGAAAATTCAAAATCTTCTTTTGGCTAATTTTTTGATAGATTCGTGTACCGACCATGATTCTTAGTAAGAATCCAAAATTTCAGTCAGTTTGAAGCCATTGGGCCAAAGTTATGGCCGAACCCAAGTATTAAAAACACCGACCCCAAGTACTAAAACTAGCGAACCCAAGTATGTAAACGATGATATTTTTTTCAAAATCTTCTTTTGGCTGATTTGTTGATAGATTCGTGTACAGACCATGATTCTTAGTAAGAATCCAAAATTTTTGTCGATTTGATGCCATAGTGCCAAAGTTATGGCCGAACCTAAGTTTGACAAAGTGCCTATAAAGCAATCAAAATTTTGTACGAAGAAAATTCAACAACTTCTTTTGGCTGATTTTTTGATAGATTCGTGTACCGACCATGATTCTTAGTAAGAATCCAAAATTTCAGTCAGTTTGGAGCCATTGGGCCAAAGTTATGGCCGAACCCAAGTATTAAATACATCGACCCCAAATACTAAAACGAGCGAACGCAAATGTGTAAGCGATGATAAAACGAGCGAACCCAAGTGTGTAAACGATGATATTTTTTTTCAAAATCTCCTTTTCGCTGAATTTTTGATTGATTCGGGTACAGACCATGATTTCTTATAAGAACCCAAAATTTAAGTCGATTATAAGCCATAGTGCAAAAGTTATGGCCGAACCTAAGTTTGACAAAGTACCTATAAAACAATCAAAATTTTGTATGAAGAAAATTCAAATTCTTCTTTTGGCTAATTTTTTGATAGATTCGTGTACCGACCATGATTCTTAGTAAGAATCCAAAATTTCAGTCAGTTTGAAGCCATTGGGCCAAAGTTTTGCCCGAACCCAAGTATTAAAAACACCGACCCCAAGTACTAAAACGAGCGAACCCAAGTGTGTAAACGATGATATTTTTTTCAAAATCTTCTTTTTCGCTGAAATTTTGATTGATTCGGGTACAGACCATGATTTCTCATTCGAACCCAAAATTTCAGTCGATTTGATGCCATAGTGCCAAAGTTTATAGCCGAACCTAAGTTTGACAAAGTGCCTCAAAACAATCAAAATTTTGTATGAAGAAAATTCAACATCTTCTTTTGGCTGATTTTTTGATAGATTCGTGTACCGACCATGATTCTTAGTAAGAATCCAAAATTTCAGTCAGTTTGAGCCATTGGGCCAAAGTTATGGCCGAACCCAAGTATTAAAAACACCGACCCCAAGTACTAAAACGAGCGAACCCAAGTGTGTAAACGATGATATTTTTTTCAAAATCTTCTTTTTGCTGAATTTTTGTTTGATTCGGGTACAGACCATGATTTCTTATAAAAACCCAAAATTTCAGTCGATTTGATGCCATAGTGCCAAAGTTATGGCCGAACCTAAGTTTGACAAAGTGCCTATAAAACAATCAAAATTTTGTATGAAAAAAATTCAAAATCTTCTTTTGGCTGATTTTTTGATAGATTCGTGTACCGACCATGATACTAAGTAAGAATCCAAAATTTCAGTCAGTTTGTAGCCATTGGGCCAAAGTTATGCCCGAACCCAAGTATTAAAAACACCGACCCCAAGTACTAAAACTAGCGAACCCAAGTATGTAAACGAAGATATTTTTTTCAAAATCTTCTTTTGGCTGAATTTTTGTTTGATTCGGGTACAGACCATGATTTCTTATAAGAACCCAAAATTTCAGTCGAAAGTGCCAAAGTTATGGCCGAACCTAAGTTTGACAAAGTGCCTATAAAACAATCAAAATTTTGTATGAAGAAAATTCAACATCTTCTTTTGGCTGATTTTTTGATAGATTCGTGTACCGACCATGATTCTTAGTAAGAATCCAAAATTTCAGTCAGTTTGAAGCCATTGGGCCAAAGTTATGGCCGAACCCAAGTATTAAAAACACCGACCCCAAGTACTGAAACTAGCGAACCCAAGTATGTTAACGATGATATTTTTTTCAAAATCTTCTTTTGGCTGATTTGTCGATAGATTCGTGTAAAGACCATGATTCTTAGTAAGAATCCAAAATTTCAGTCGATTTGTTGCCATAGTGCCAAAGTTATGGCCGAACCTAAGTTTGACATTTCAGTCAGTTTGAGCCATTGGGCCAAAGTTATGGCCGAACCCAAGTATTAAATACATCGACCCCAAGTACTAAAACGAGCGAACCCAAATGTGTAAGCGATGATAAAACGAGCGAACCCAAGTGTGTAAACGATGATATTTTTTTTCAAAATCTCCTTTTCGCTGAATTTTTGATTGATTCGGGTACAGACCATGATTTCTTATAAGAACCCTAAATTTAAGTCGATTATAAGCCATAGTGCAAAAGTTATGGCCGAACCTAAGTTTGACAAAGTGCCTATAAAACGATCAAAATTTTGTATGAAGAAAATTCAAATTCTTCTTTTGGCTATTTTTTTGATAGATTCGTGTACCGACCATGATTCTTAGTAAGAATCCAAAATTTCAGTCAGTTTGAAGCCATTGGGCCAAAGTTATGCCCGAACCCAAGTATTAAAAACACCGACCCCAAGTACTAAAACGAGCGAACCCAAGTGTGTAAACGATGATATTTTTTTCAAAATCTTCTTTTTCGCTGAATTTTTGATTGATTCGGGTACAGACCATGATTTCTCATACGAACCCAAAATTTCAGTCGATTTGATGCCATAGCGCCAAAGTTATGGCCGAACCTAAGTTTGACATTTCAGTCAGTTTGAGCCATTGGGCCAAAGTTATGGCCGAATCCAAGTATTAAAAACACCGACCCCAAGTACTAAAACGAGCGAACCCAAGTGTGTAAACGATGATATTTTTTTCAAAATCTTCTTTTCGCTGAATTTTTGTTTGATTCGGGTACAGACCATGATTTCTTATAAGAACCAAAAATTTCAGTCGATTTCATGCTAAAGTGCCAAAGTTATGGCCGAACCTAAGTTTGACAAAGTGCTAATCAAAATTTTGTATGAAGAAAATTCAAAATCTTCTTTTGGCTGATTTTTTGATAGATTCGTGTACCGACCATGATTCTTTTTAAGAATCCAAAATTTCAGTCAGTTTGGAGCCATTTGGCAAATGTTATGGCCGAACTAAAGTATTAATAAAAACGACCCCCAAGTACTAAAACTAGCGAACCCAAGTGTGTAAACGATGATATTTTTTTCAAAATCTTCTTTTGGCTGAATTTTTTATTGATTCGGGTACAGACCATGATTTCTCATACGAACCCAAAATTTCAGTCGATTTGATGCCATAGTGCCAAAGTTATGGCCGAACCTAAATTTGACAAAGTGCCTCAAAACAATCAAAATTTTGTATGAAGAAAATTCAACATCTTCTTTTTGCTAATTTTTTGATAGATTCGTGTACCGACCATGATTCTTAGTAAGAATCCAAAATTTCATACAGTTTGAAGCCATTGGGCCAAAGTTATGGCCTTCTTTGATATTTTTTTCAACATCTTCTTTTCCCTGAATTTTTGTTTGATTCGTGTACAGACCATGATTTCTTATAAGAACCCAAAATTTCAGTCGATTTCACGCTATAGTGCCAAAGTAATGGCCGAACCTAAGTTTGACAAAGTGCTAATCAAACAATCAAAATTTTGTATGAAGAAAATTCAAAATCTTCTTTTGGCTGATTTTTTGATAGATTCGTGTACCGACCATGATTCTTTTTAAGAATCCAAAATTTCAGTCAGTTTGAAGCCATTGGGCCAAAGTTATGCCCGAACCCAAGTATTAAAAACACCGACCCCAAGTACTAAAACGAGCGAACCCAAGTGTGTAATCGATGATATTTTTTTCAAAATCTCCTTTTCGCTGAATTTTTGATTGATTCGGGTACAGACCATGATTTCTTATAAGAACCCAAAATTTAAGTCGATTATAAGCCATAGTACAAAAGTTATGGCCGAACGTAAGTTTGACAAAGTGCCTATAAAACAATCAAAATTTTGTATGAAGAAAATTCAAATTCTTCTTTTGGCTAATTTTTTGATAGATTCGTGTACCGACCATGATTCTTAGAAAGAATTAAAAATTTCAGTAAGTTTGAAGCCATTGGGCCAAAGTTATGCCCGAACCCAAGTATTAAAAACACCGACCCCAAGTACTAAAACTAGCGAACCCAAGTATGTAAACGATGATATTTTTTTCAAAATCTTCTTTTGGCTGATTTGTTGATAGATTCGTGTACAGACCATGATTCTTAGTAAGAATCCAAAATTTTTGTCGATTTGATGCCATAGTGCCAAAGTTATGGCCGAACCTAAGTTTGACAAAGTGCCTATAAAGCAATCAAAATTTTGTACGAAGAAAATTCAACAACTTCTTTTGGCTGATTTTTTGATAGATTCGTGTACCGACCATGATTCTTAGTAAGAATCCAAAATTTCAGTCAGTTTGGAGCCATTGGGCCAAAGTTATGGCCGAACCCAAGTATTAAATACATTGACCCCAAATACTAAAACGAGCGAACCCAAATGTGTAAGCGATGATAAAACGAGCGAACCCAAGTGTGTAAACGATGATATTTTTTTTCAAAATCTCCTTTTCGCTGAATTTTTGATTGATTCGGGTACAGACCATGATTTCTTATAAGAACCCAAAATTTAAGTTGATTATAAGCCATAGTGCAAAAGTTATGGCCGAACCTAAGTTTGACAAAGTACCTATAAAACAATCAAAATTTTGTATGAAGAAAATTCAAATTCTTCTTTTGGCTGATTTTTTGATAGATTCGTGTACCGACCATGATTCTTAGTAAGAATCCAAAATTTCAGTCAGTTTGAAGCCATTGGGCCAAAGTTATGGCCGAACCCAAGTATTAAAAACACCGACCCCAAGTACTAAAACTAGCGAACCCAAGTATGTAAACGATGATATTTTTTTCAAAATCTTCTTTTGGCTGATTTGTTGATAGATTCGTGTACAGACCATGATTCTTAGTAAGAATCCAAAATTTTTGTCGATTTGATGCCATAGTGCCAAAGTTATGGCCGAACCTAAGTTTGACAAAGTGCCTATAAAGCAATCAAAATTTTGTACGAAGAAAATTCAACAACTTCTTTTGGCTGATTTTTTGATAGATTCGTGTACCGACCATGCTTCTTAGTAAGAATCCAAAATTTCAGTCAGTTTGAGCCATTGGGCCAAAGTTATGGCCGAACCCAAGAATTAAAAACACCGACCCCAAGTACTAAAACGAGCGAACCCAAGTGTGTAAACGATGATATTTTTTTCAAAATCTTCTTTTCGCTGAATTTTTGTTTTATTCGGGTACAGACCATGATTTCTTATAAGAACCCAAAATTTCAGTCGATTTCATGCCATAGTGCCAAAGTAATGGCTGAACCTAAGTTTGACAAAGTGCTAATCAAACAATCAAAATTTTGTATGAAGAAAATTCAAAATTTTCTTTTGGCTGAATTTTTGATTGATTCGGGTACAGACCATAATTTCTCATACGAACCCAAAATTTCAGTCGATTTGATGCCATAGTGCCAAAGTAATGGCCGAACCTAAGTTTGACAAAGTGCTAATCAAACAATCAAAATTTTGTTGGAAGAAAATTCAAAATCTTCTTTTGGCTGATTTTTTGATAGATTCGTGTACCGACCATGATTCTTTTTAAGAATCCAAAATTTCAGTCAGTTTGGAGCCATTGGGCAGAAGTTATGGCTGAAACCAATTATTAAAAACACCGACACCAAGTACTAAAACGAGCGAACCCAAGTGTGTAAACGATGATATTTTTTTTCAAAATCTTCTTTTGGCTGAATTTTTGATTGATTCGGGTACAGACCATGATTCCTCATACGAACCCAAAATTTCAGTCGATTTGATGCCATAGTGCCAAAGTTATGGCCGAACCTAAGTTTGACAAGGTGCTAATCAAAATTTTGTATGAAGAAAATTCAAAATCTTCTTTTGGCTGATTTTTTGATAGATTCGTTTACCGACCATGATTCTTTTTAAGAATCCAAAATTTCACTCAGTTTGGAGCCATTAGGCAGAAGTTATGTCCGAACCCACGTATTAAAAACACCGACCCCAAGTACTAAAACTAGCGAACCCAAGTATGTAAAGGATGATATTTTTTTCAAAATCTTCTTTTGGCTGATTTTTTGGTTGATTCGGGTACAGACCATGATTTCTCATACGAACCCAAAATTTCAGTCGATTTGATGCCATTGTGCCAAAGTTATGGCCGAACCTAAGTTTGACAAAGTGCCTCAAAACAATCAAAATTTTGTATGAAGAAAATTCAAAATCTTCTTTTGGCTAATTTTTTGATAGATTCGTGTACCGACCATGATTCTTAGTAAGAATCCAAAATTTCAGTCAGTTTGAAGCCATTGGGCCAAAGTTATGGCCGAACCCAAGTATTAAAAACACCGACCCCAAGTACTAAAACTAGCGAACCCAAGTATGTAAACGATGATATTTTTTTCAAAATCTTCTTTTGGCTGATTTGTTGATAGATTCGTGTACAGACCATGATTCTTAGTAAGAATCCAAAATTTTTGTCGATTTGATGCCATAGTGCCAAAGTTATGGCCGAACCTAAGTTTGACAAAGTGCCTATAAAGCAATCAAAATTTTGTACGAAGAAAATTCAACAACTTCTTTTGGCTGATTTTTTGATAGATTCGTGTACCGACCATGATTCTTAGTAAGAATCCAAAATTTCAGTCAGTTTGGAGCCATTGGGCCAAAGTTATGGCCGAACCCAAGTATTAAATACATCGACCCCAAATACTAAAACGAGCGAACGCAAATGTGTAAGCGATGATAAAACGAGCGAACCCAAGTGTGTAAACGATGATATTTTTTTTCAAAATCTCCTTTTCGCTGAATTTTTGATTGATTCGGGTACAGACCATGATTTCTTATAAGAACCCAAAATTTAAGTCGATTATAAGCCATAGTGCAAAAGTTATGGCCGAACCTAAGTTTGACAAAGTACCTATAAAACAATCAAAATTTTGTATGAAGAAAATTCAAATTCTTCTTTTGGCTAATTTTTTGATAGATTCGTGTACCGACCATGATTCTTAGTAAGAATCCAAAATTTCAGTCAGTTTGAAGCCATTGGGCCAAAGTTTTGCCCGAACCCAAGTATTAAAAACACCGACCCCAAGTACTAAAACGAGCGAACCCAAGTGTGTAAACGATGATATTTTTTTCAAAATCTTCTTTTTCGCTGAAATTTTGATTGATTCGGGTACAGACCATGATTTCTCATTCGAACCCAAAATTTCAGTCGATTTGATGCCATAGTGCCAAAGTTTATAGCCGAACCTAAGTTTGACAAAGTGCCTCAAAACAATCAAAATTTTGTATGAAGAAAATTCAACATCTTCTTTTGGCTGATTTTTTGATAGATTCGTGTACCGACCATGATTCTTAGTAAGAATCCAAAATTTCAGTCAGTTTGAGCCATTGGGCCAAAGTTATGGCCGAACCCAAGTATTAAAAACACCGACCCCAAGTACTAAAACGAGCGAACCCAAGTGTGTAAACGATGATATTTTTTTCAAAATCTTCTTTTTGCTGAATTTTTGTTTGATTCGGGTACAGACCATGATTTCTTATAAAAACCCAAAATTTCAGTCGATTTGATGCCATAGTGCCAAAGTTATGGCCGAACCTAAGTTTGACAAAGTGCCTATAAAACAATCAAAATTTTGTATGAAAAAAATTCAAAATCTTCTTTTGGCTGATTTTTTGATAGATTCGTGTACCGACCATGATACTAAGTAAGAATCCAAAATTTCAGTCAGTTTGTAGCCATTGGGCCAAAGTTATGCCCGAACCCAAGTATTAAAAACACCGACCCCAAGTACTAAAACTAGCGAACCCAAGTATGTAAACGAAGATATTTTTTTCAAAATCTTCTTTTGGCTGAATTTTTGTTTGATTCGGGTACAGACCATGATTTCTTATAAGAACCCAAAATTTCAGTCGAAAGTGCCAAAGTTATGGCCGAACCTAAGTTTGACAAAGTGCCTATAAAACAATCAAAATTTTGTATGAAGAAAATTCAACATCTTCTTTTGGCTGATTTTTTGATAGATTCGTGTACCGACCATGATTCTTAGTAAGAATCCAAAATTTCAGTCAGTTTGAAGCCATTGGGCCAAAGTTATGGCCGAACCCAAGTATTAAAAACACCGACCCCAAGTACTGAAACTAGCGAACCCAAGTATGTTAACGATGATATTTTTTTCAAAATCTTCTTTTGGCTGATTTGTCGATAGATTCGTGTAAAGACCATGATTCTTAGTAAGAATCCAAAATTTCAGTCGATTTGTTGCCATAGTGCCAAAGTTATGGCCGAACCTAAGTTTGACATTTCAGTCAGTTTGAGCCATTGGGCCAAAGTTATGGCCGAACCCAAGTATTAAATACATCGACCCCAAGTACTAAAACGAGCGAACCCAAATGTGTAAGCGATGATAAAACGAGCGAACCCAAGTGTGTAAACGATGATATTTTTTTTCAAAATCTCCTTTTCGCTGAATTTTTGATTGATTCGGGTACAGACCATGATTTCTTATAAGAACCCTAAATTTAAGTCGATTATAAGCCATAGTGCAAAAGTTATGGCCGAACCTAAGTTTGACAAAGTGCCTATAAAACGATCAAAATTTTGTATGAAGAAAATTCAAATTCTTCTTTTGGCTATTTTTTTGATAGATTCGTGTACCGACCATGATTCTTAGTAAGAATCCAAAATTTCAGTCAGTTTGAAGCCATTGGGCCAAAGTTATGCCCGAACCCAAGTATTAAAAACACCGACCCCAAGTACTAAAACGAGCGAACCCAAGTGTGTAAACGATGATATTTTTTTCAAAATCTTCTTTTTCGCTGAATTTTTGATTGATTCGGGTACAGACCATGATTTCTCATACGAACCCAAAATTTCAGTCGATTTGATGCCATAGCGCCAAAGTTATGGCCGAACCTAAGTTTGACATTTCAGTCAGTTTGAGCCATTGGGCCAAAGTTATGGCCGAATCCAAGTATTAAAAACACCGACCCCAAGTACTAAAACGAGCGAACCCAAGTGTGTAAACGATGATATTTTTTTCAAAATCTTCTTTTCGCTGAATTTTTGTTTGATTCGGGTACAGACCATGATTTCTTATAAGAACCAAAAATTTCAGTCGATTTCATGCTAAAGTGCCAAAGTTATGGCCGAACCTAAGTTTGACAAAGTGCTAATCAAAATTTTGTATGAAGAAAATTCAAAATCTTCTTTTGGCTGATTTTTTGATAGATTCGTGTACCGACCATGATTCTTTTTAAGAATCCAAAATTTCAGTCAGTTTGGAGCCATTTGGCAAATGTTATGGCCGAACTAAAGTATTAATAAAAACGACCCCCAAGTACTAAAACTAGCGAACCCAAGTGTGTAAACGATGATATTTTTTTCAAAATCTTCTTTTGGCTGAATTTTTTATTGATTCGGGTACAGACCATGATTTCTCATACGAACCCAAAATTTCAGTCGATTTGATGCCATAGTGCCAAAGTTATGGCCGAACCTAAATTTGACAAAGTGCCTCAAAACAATCAAAATTTTGTATGAAGAAAATTCAACATCTTCTTTTTGCTAATTTTTTGATAGATTCGTGTACCGACCATGATTCTTAGTAAGAATCCAAAATTTCATACAGTTTGAAGCCATTGGGCCAAAGTTATGGCCTTCTTTGATATTTTTTTCAACATCTTCTTTTCCCTGAATTTTTGTTTGATTCGTGTACAGACCATGATTTCTTATAAGAACCCAAAATTTCAGTCGATTTCACGCTATAGTGCCAAAGTAATGGCCGAACCTAAGTTTGACAAAGTGCTAATCAAACAATCAAAATTTTGTATGAAGAAAATTCAAAATCTTCTTTTGGCTGATTTTTTGATAGATTCGTGTACCGACCATGATTCTTTTTAAGAATCCAAAATTTCAGTCAGTTTGAAGCCATTGGGCCAAAGTTATGCCCGAACCCAAGTATTAAAAACACCGACCCCAAGTACTAAAACGAGCGAACCCAAGTGTGTAATCGATGATATTTTTTTCAAAATCTCCTTTTCGCTGAATTTTTGATTGATTCGGGTACAGACCATGATTTCTTATAAGAACCCAAAATTTAAGTCGATTATAAGCCATAGTACAAAAGTTATGGCCGAACGTAAGTTTGACAAAGTGCCTATAAAACAATCAAAATTTTGTATGAAGAAAATTCAAATTCTTCTTTTGGCTAATTTTTTGATAGATTCGTGTACCGACCATGATTCTTAGAAAGAATTAAAAATTTCAGTAAGTTTGAAGCCATTGGGCCAAAGTTATGCCCGAACCCAAGTATTAAAAACACCGACCCCAAGTACTAAAACGAGCGAACCCAAGTGTGTAATCGATGATATTTTTTTCAAAATCTCCTTTTCGCTGAATTTTTGATTGATTCGGGTACAGACCATGATTTCTTATAAGAACCCAAAATTTAAGTCGATTATAAGCCATAGTACAAAGGTAATGGCCGAACCTAAATTTGACAAAGTGCCTATAAAACAATCAAAATTTTGTATGAAGAAAATTCAAATTCTTCTTTTGGCTAATTTTTTGATAGATTCGTGTACCGACCATGATTCTTAGTAAGAATCCAAAATTTCAGTCAGTTTGAAGCCATTGGGCCAAAGTTATGCTCGAACCCAAGTATTAAAAACACCGACCCCAAGTACTAAAACTAGCGAACCCAAGTTTGTAAACGATGATATTTTTTTCAAAATCTTCTTTTCGCTGAATTTTTGTTTGATTCGGGTACAGACCATGATTTCTTATAAGAACCCAAAATTTCAGTCGATTATAAGCCATAGTGCAAAAGTTATGGCCGAACCTAAGTTTGACAAAGTGCCACAAAACAATCAAAATTTTGTATGAAGAAAATTCAAAATCTTCTTTTGGCTGATTTTTTGATAGATTCGTGTACCGACCATGATTCTTAGTAAGAATCCAAAATTTCAGTCAGTTTGAGCCATTGGGCCAAAGTTATGGCCGAATCCAAGTATTAAAAACACCGACCCCAAGTACTAAAACGAGCGAACCCAAGTGTGTAAACGATGATATTTTTTTCAAAATCTTCTTTTCGCTGAATTTTTGTTTGATTCGGGTACAGACCATGATTTCTGATAAGAAACCAAAATTTCAGTCGATTTCATGCCATATTGCCAAAGTAATGGCAGAACCTAAGTTTGACAAAGTGCTAATCAAACAATCAAAATTTTGTATGAAGAAAATACAAAATCTTCTTTTGGCTGATTTTTTGATAGATTCGTGTACCGACCATGATTCTTAGTAAGAATCCAAAATTTCAGTCAGTTTGAGCCATTGGGCCAAAGTAATGCCCGAACCCAAGTATTAAAAACACCGACCCCAAGTACTAAAACGAGCGAACCCAAGTGTGTAAACGATGATATTTTTTTCAAAATCTTCTTTTTGCTGAATTTTTGATTGATTCGGGTACAGACCATGATTTATTATAAGAACCCAAAATTTCAGTCGATTATAAGCCATAGTGCAAAAGTTATGGCCGAACCTAAGTTTGACAAAGTGCCACAAAACAATCAAAATTTTGTATGAAGAAAATTCAAAATCTTCTTTTGGCTGATTTTTTGATAGATTCGTGTACCGACCATGATTCTTAGTAAGAATCCAAAATTTCAGTCAGTTTGAGCTATTGGGCCAAAGTTATAGCCGAATCCAAGTATTAAAAACACCGAACCCAAGTACTAAAACGAGCGAACCCAAGTGTGTAAACGATGATATTTTTTTCAAAATCTTCTTTTCGCTGAATTTTTGTTTGATTCGGGTACAGACCATGATTTCTGATAAGAAACCAAAATTTCAGTCGATTTCATGCCATATTGCCAAAGTAATGGCAGAACCTAAGTTTGACAAAGTGCTAATCAAACAATCAAAATTTTGTATGA
This sequence comes from Limnephilus lunatus, assembly GCA_917563855.2. Classification (NCBI taxonomy): domain Eukaryota; kingdom Metazoa; phylum Arthropoda; class Insecta; order Trichoptera; family Limnephilidae; genus Limnephilus; species Limnephilus lunatus. The sequence continues at coordinate 78,221,784 of OU830597.1, read as the reverse complement.
AGAAAATACAAAATCTTCTTTTGGCTGATTTTTTGATAGATTCGTGTACCGACCATGATTCTTAGTAAGAATCCAAAATTTCAGTCAGTTTGAGCCATTGGGCCAAAGTAATGCCCGAACCCAAGTATTAAAAACACCGACCCCAAGTACTAAAACGAGCGAACCCAAGTGTGTAAACGATGATATTTTTTTCAAAATCTTCTTTTTGCTGAATTTTTGATTGATTCGGGTACAGACCATGATTTCTTATAAGAACCCAAAATTTCAGTCGATTATAAGCCATAGTGCAAAAGTTATGGCCGAACCTAAGTTTGACAAAGTGCCACAAAACAATCAAAATTTTGTATGAAGAAAATTCAACATCTTCTTTTGGCTGATTTTTTGATAGATTCGTGTACCGATCATGATTCTTAGTAAGAATCCAAAATTTCAGTCAGTTTGAGCCATTGGGCCAAAGTTATGGCCGAATCGAAGTATTAAAAACACCAACCCAAAGTACTAAAACGAGCGAACCCAAGTGTGTAAACGATGATATTTTTTTCAAAATCTTCTTTTCGCTGAATTTTTGTTTGATTCGGGTACAGACCATGATTTCTGATAAGAAAAAAAAATTTCAGTCGATTTCATGCCATATTGCCAAAGTAATGGCAGAACCTAAGTTTGACAAAGTGCTAATCAAACAATCAAAATTTTGTATGAAGAAAATACAAAATCTTCTTTTGGCTGATTTTTTGATAGATTCGTGTACCGACCATGATTCTTAGTAAGAATTCAAAATTTCATTCAGTTTGAAGCCATTGGGCCAAAGTTATGGCCTTCTTTGATATTTTTTTCAACATCTTCTTTTCCCTGAATTTTTGTTTGATTCGCGTACAGACCATGATTTCTTATAAGAACCCAAAATTTCAGTCGATTTCACGCTATAGTGCCAAAGTAATGGCCGAACCTAAGTTTGACAAAGTGCTAATCAAACAATCAAAATTTTGTATGAAGAAAATTCAAAATCTTCTTTTGGCTGATTTTTTGATAGATTCGTGTACCGACCATGATTCTTAGTAAGAATCCAAAATTTCAGTCAGTTTGAGCTATTGGGCCAAAGTTATAGCCGAATCCAAGTATTAAAAACACCGAACCCAAGTACTAAAACGAGCGAACCCAAGTGTGTAAACGATGATATTTTTTTCAAAATCTTCTTTTCGCTGAATTTTTGTTTGATTCGGGTACAGACCATGATTTCTGATAAGAAACCAAAATTTCAGTCGATTTCATGCCATATTGCCAAAGTAATGGCAGAACCTAAGTTTGACAAAGTGCTAATCAAACAATCAAAATTTTGTATGAAGAAAATACAAAATCTTCTTTTGGCTGATTTTTTGATAGATTCGTGTACCGACCATGATTCTTAGTAAGAATCCAAAATTTCAGTCAGTTTGAGCCATTGGGCCAAAGTAATGCCCGAACCCAAGTATTAAAAACACCGACCCCAAGTACTAAAACGAGCGAACCCAAGTGTGTAAACGATGATATTTTTTTCAAAATCTTCTTTTTGCTGAATTTTTGATTGATTCGGGTACAGACCATGATTTCTTATAAGAACCCAAAATTTCAGTCGATTATAAGCCATAGTGCAAAAGTTATGGCCGAACCTAAGTTTGACAAAGTGCCACAAAACAATCAAAATTTTGTATGAAGAAAATTCAACATCTTCTTTTGGCTGATTTTTTGATAGATTCGTGTACCGATCATGATTCTTAGTAAGAATCCAAAATTTCAGTCAGTTTGAGCCATTGGGCCAAAGTTATGGCCGAATCGAAGTATTAAAAACACCAACCCAAAGTACTAAAACGAGCGAACCCAAGTGTGTAAACGATGATATTTTTTTCAAAATCTTCTTTTCGCTGAATTTTTGTTTGATTCGGGTACAGACCATGATTTCTGATAAGAAAAAAAAATTTCAGTCGATTTCATGCCATATTGCCAAAGTAATGGCAGAACCTAAGTTTGACAAAGTGCTAATCAAACAATCAAAATTTTGTATGAAGAAAATACAAAATCTTCTTTTGGCTGATTTTTTGATAGATTCGTGTACCGACCATGATTCTTAGTAAGAATTCAAAATTTCATTCAGTTTGAAGCCATTGGGCCAAAGTTATGGCCTTCTTTGATATTTTTTTCAACATCTTCTTTTCCCTGAATTTTTGTTTGATTCGCGTACAGACCATGATTTCTTATAAGAACCCAAAATTTCAGTCGATTTCACGCTATAGTGCCAAAGTAATGGCCGAACCTAAGTTTGACAAAGTGCTAATCAAACAATCAAAATTTTGTATGAAGAAAATTCAAAATCTTCTTTTGGCTGATTTTTTGATAGATTCGTGTACCGACCATGATTCTTTTTAAGAATCCAAAATTTCAGTCAGTTTGAAGCCATTGGGCCAAAGTAATGCCCGAACCCAAGTATTAAAAACACCGACCCCAAGTACTGAAACGAGCGAACCCAAGTGTGTAATCGATGATATTTTTTTCAAAATCTCCTTATCGCTGAATTTTTGATTGATTCGGGTACAGACCATGATTTCTTATAAGAACCCAAAATTTAAGTCGATTATAAGCCATAGTACAAAAGTTATGGCCGAACCTAAGTTTGACAAAGTGCCTATAAAACAATCAAAATTTTGTATGAAGAAAATTCAAATTCTTCTTTTGGCTAATTTTTTGATAGATTCGTGTACCGACCATGATTCTTAGCAAGAATTAAAAATTTCAGTCAGTTTGAAGCCATTGGGCCAAAGTTATGCCCGAACCGAAGTATTTAAAACACCGACCCCAAGTACTAAAACGAGCGAACCCAAGTGTGTAATCGATGATATTTTTTTCAAAATCTCCTTTTCGCTGAATTTTTGATTGATTCGGGTACAGACCATGATTTCTTATAAGAACCCAAAATTTAAGTCGATTATAAGCCATAGTACAAAGGTTATGGCCGAACCTAAGTTTGACAAAGTGCCTATAAAACAATCAAAATTTTGTATGAAGAAAATTCAAATTCTTCTTTTGGCTAATTTTTTGATAGATTTGTGTACCGACCATGATTCTTAGTAACAACCCAAAATTTCAGTCGATTTGTTGCCATAGTGCCAAAGTTATGGCCGAACCTAAGTTTGACAAAGTGCCTATAAAACAATAAAAATTTTGTATGAAGAAAATTCAACTTCTTCTTTTGGCTGATTTTTTGATAGATTCGTGTACCGACCATGATTTTTAGAAAGAATCCAAAATTTCAGTCAGTTTGAAGCCATTGGGCCAAAGTTATGCCCGAATCCAAGTATTAAAAACACCGACCCCAAGTACTAAAACGAGCGAACCCAAGTGTGTAAACGATGATATTTTTTTCAAAATCCTCTTTTCGCTGAATTTCTGTTTGATTCGGGTACAGACCATGATTTCTGATAAGAAACCAAAATTTCAGTCGATTTTATGCCATATTGCCAAAGTAATGGCAGAACCTAAGTTTGACAAAGTGCTAATCAAACAATCAAAATTTTGTAGGAAGAAAATACAAAATCTTCTTTTGGATGATTTTTTGATAGATTCGTGTACCGACCATGATTCTTAGTAAGAATCCAAAATTTCAGTCAGTTTGAGCCATTGGGCCAAAGTAATGCCCGAACCCAAGTATTAAAAACACCGACCCCAAGTACTAAAACGAGCGAACCCAAGTGTGTAAACGATGATATTTTTTTCAAAATCTTCTTTTTGCTGAATTTTTGTTTGATTCGGGTACAGACCATGATTTCTTAAAAGAACCCAAAATTTCAGTCGATTATAAGCCATAGTGCAAAAGTTATGGCCGAACCTAAGTTTGACAAAGTGCCACAAAACAATCAAAATTTTGATGAATAAAAAAAATAATGAAGAAAATTCAACATCTTCTTTTGGATGATTTTTTGATAGATTCGTGTACCGACCATGATTCTTAGTAAGAATCCAAAATTTCAGTCAGTTTGAGCCATTGGGCCAAAGTTATGGCCGAACCCAAGTATTAAAAACACCGACCCCAAGTACTAAAACGAGCAAACCCAAGTGTGTAAACGATGATATTTTTTTCAAAATCTTCTTTTTGCTGAATTTTTGTTTGATTCGGGTACAGACCATGATTTCTTATAAAAACCCAAAATTTCAGTCGATTTGTTGCCATAGTGCCAAAGTTATGGCCGAACCTAAGTTTGACAAAGTGCCTATAAAACAATCAAAATTTTGTATGAAAAAAATTCAAAATCTTCTTTTGGCTGATTTTTTGATAGATTCGTGTACCGACCATGATTTTTAGAAAGAATCCAAAATTTCAGTCAGTTTGAAGCCATTGGGCCAAAGTTATGCCCGAATCCAAGTATTAAAAGCACCGACCCCAAGTACTAAAACTAGCGAACCCAAGTATGTAAACGAAGATATTTTTTTCAAAATCTTCTTTTGGCTGAATTTTTGTTTGATTCGGGTACAGACCATGATTTCTTATAAGAACCCAAAATTTCAGTCGATAGTGCCAAAGTTATGGCCGAACCTAAGTTTGACAAAGTGCCTATAAAACAATCAAAATTTTGTATGAAGAAAATTCAAATTCTTCTTTTGGCTGATTTTTTGATAGATTCGTGTACCGATTATGATTCTTAGTAAGAATCCAAAATTTTAATCAGTTTGGAGCCATTGGGCCAAAGTTATGCCCGAACCCAAGTATTAAAAACACCGACCCCAAGTACTAAAACTAGCGAACCCAAGTATGTAAACGATGATATTTTTTTCAAAATCTTCTTTTTGCTGAATTTTTGTTTGATTCGGGTACAGACCATGATTTCTCATACGAACCCAAAATTTCAGTCGATTATATGCCATAGTGCCAAAGTTATGGCCGAACCTAAGTTTGACAAAGTGCCTATAAAACAATAAAAATTTTGTATGAAGAAAATTCAACTTCTTCTTTTGGCTGATTTTTTGATAGATTCGTGTACCGACCATGATTTTTAGAAAGAATCCAAAATTTCAGTCAGTTTGAAGCCATTGGGCCAAAGTTATGCCCGAACCCAAGTATTAAAAACACCGACCCCAAGTACTAAAACGAGCGAACCCAAGTGTGTAAACGATGATATTTTTTTCAAAATCTTCTTTTTGCTGAATTTTTGATTGATTCGGGTACAGACCATGATTTCTTATAAGAACCCAAAATTTCAGTCGATTATAAGCCATAGTGCAAAAGTTATGGCCGAACCTAAGTTTGACAAAGTGCCACAAAACAATCAAAATTTTGTATGAAGAAAATTCAACATCTTCTTTTGGCTGATTTTTTGATAGATTCGTGTACCGACCATGATTCTTAGTAAGAATCCAAAATTTCAGTCAGTTTGAGCCATTGGGCCAAAGTTATGGCCGAATCCAAGTATTAAAAACACCGACCCAAAGTACTAAAACGAGCGAACCCACGTGTGTAAACGATGATATTTTTTTCAAAATCTTCTTTTCGCTGAATTTTTGTTTGATTCGGGTACAGACCAAGATTTCTTATAAGAACCCAAAATTTCAGTCGATTTCATGCCATAATGCCAAAGTAATGGCCGAACCTAAGTTTGACAAAGTGCTAATCAAACAATCAAAATTTTGTATGAAGAAAATTCAAAATCTTCTTTTGGCTGATTTTTTGATAGATTCGTGTACCGACAATGATTCTTAGTAAGAATCCAAAATTTCAGTCAGTTTGGAGCCATTGGGCCAAAGTTATGCCCGAACCCAAGTATTAAAAACACCGACCCCAAGTACTAAAACGAGCGAACCCAAGTGTGTAAACGATGATATTTTTTTCAAAATCTTCTTTTTGCTGAATTTTTGATTGATTCGGGTACAGACCATGATTTCTTATAAGAACCCAAAATTTCAGTCGATTATAAGCCATAGTGCAAAAGTTATGGCCGAACCTAAGTTTGACAAAGTGCCACAAAACAATCAAAATTTTGTATGAAGAAAATTCGAATTCTTATTTTGGCTGATTTTTTGATAGATTCGTGTACCGACAATGATTCTTAGTAAGAATCCAAAATTTCAGTCAGTTTGAGCCATTGGGCCAAAGTTATGGCCGAATCCAAGTATTAAAAACACCGACCCAAAGTACTAAAACGAGCGAACCCACGTGTGTAAACGATGATATTTTTTTCAAAATCTTCTTTTGGCTGAATTTTTGATTGATTCGGGTACAGACCATGATTCCTCAAACGAACCCAAAATTTCAGTCGATTTGATGCCATAGTGCCAAAGTTATGGCCGAACCTAAGTTTGACAAAGTGCCACAAAACAATCAAAATTTTGTATGAAGAAAATTCAACATCTTCTTTTGGCTGATTTTTTGATAGATTCGTGTACCGATCATGATTCTTAGTAAGAATCCAAAATTTCAGTCAGTTTGAGCCATTGGGCCAAAGTTATGGCCGAATCGAAGTATTAAAAACACCAACCCAAAGTACTAAAACGAGCGAACCCAAGTGTGTAAACGATGATATTTTTTTCAAAATCTTCTTTTCGCTGAATTTTTGTTTGATTTGGGTACAGACCATGATTTCTGATAAGAAAAAAAAATTTCAGTCGATTTCATGCCATATTGCCAAAGTAATGGCAGAACCTAAGTTTGACAAAGTGCTAATCAAACAATCAAAATTTTGTATGAAGAAAATACAAAATCTTCTTTTGGCTGATTTTTTGATAGATTCGTGTACCGACAATGATTCTTAGTAAGAATCCAAAATTTCAGTCAGTTTGGAGCCATTGGGCCAAAGTTATGCCCGAACCCAAGTATTAAAAACACCGACCCCAAGTACTAAAACTAGCGAACCCAAGTATGTAAACGATGATATTTTTTTCAAAATCTTCTTTTGGCGTAATTTTTGATTGATTCGGGTACAGACCATGATTTCTTATAAAAACCCAAAATTTCAGTCGATTTGATGCCATAGTGTCAAAGTTACGGCCGAACCTAAGTTTGACAAAGTGCCTATAAAACAATCAAAATTTTGTATGAAGAAAATTCGAATTCTTATTTTGGCTGATTTTTTGATAGATTCGTGTACCGACCATGATTCTTAGTAAGAATCCAAAATTTCAGTCAGTTTGAGCCATTGGGCCAAAGTTATGGCCGAATCCAAGTATTAAAAACACCGACCCAAAGTACTAAAACGAGCGAACCCACGTGTGTAAACGATGATATTTTTTTCAAAATCTTCTTTTGGCTGAATTTTTGATTGATTCGGGTACAGACCATGATTCCTCAAACGAACCCAAAATTTCAGTCGATTTGATGCCATAGTGCCAAAGTTATGGCCGAACCTAAGTTTGACAAAGTGCCACAAAACAATCAAAATTTTGTATGAAGAAAATTCAACATCTTCTTTTGGCTGATTTTTTGATAGATTCGTGTACCGATCATGATTCTTAGTAAGAATCCAAAATTTCAGTCAGTTTGAGCCATTGGGCCAAAGTTATGGCCGAATCGAAGTATTAAAAACACCAACCCAAAGTACTAAAACGAGCGAACCCAAGTGTGTAAACGATGATATTTTTTTCAAAATCTTCTTTTCGCTGAATTTTTGTTTGATTCGGGTACAGACCATGATTTCTGATAAGAAAAAAAAATTTCAGTCGATTTCATGCCATATTGCCAAAGTAATGGCAGAACCTAAGTTTGACAAAGTGCTAATCAAACAATCAAAATTTTGTATGAAGAAAATACAAAATCTTCTTTTGGCTGATTTTTTGATAGATTCGTGTACCGACCATGATTCTAAGTAAGAATTCAAAATTTCATTCAGTTTGAAGCCATTGGGCCAAAGTTATGGCCTTCTTTGATATTTTTTTCAACATCTTCTTTTCCCTGAATTTTTGTTTGATTCGCGTACAGACCATGATTTCTTATAAGAACCCAAAATTTCAGTCGATTTCACGCTATAGTGCCAAAGTAATGGCCGAACCTAAGTTTGACAAAGTGCTAATCAAACAATCAAAATTTTTTATGAAGAAAATTCAAAATCTTCTTTTGGCTGATTTTTTGATAGATTCGTGTACCGACCATGATTCTTTTTAAGAATCCAAAATTTCAGTCAGTTTGAAGCCATTGGGCCAAAGTAATGCCCGAACCCAAGTATTAAAAACACCGACCCCAAGTACTGAAACGAGCGAACCCAAGTGTGTAATCGATGATATTTTTTTCAAAATCTCCTTATCGCTGAATTTTTGATTGATTCGGGTACAGACCATGATTTCTTATAAGAACCCAAAATTTAAGTCGATTATAAGCCATAGTACAAAAGTTATGGCCGAACCTAAGTTTGACAAAGTGCCTATAAAACAATCAAAATTTTGTATGAAGAAAATTCAAATTCTTCTTTTGGCTAATTTTTTGATAGATTCGTGTACCGACCATGATTCTTAGCAAGAATTAAAAATTTCAGTCAGTTTGAAGCCATTGGGCCAAAGTTATGCCATAACCGAAGTATTTAAAACACCGACCCCAAGTACTAAAACGAGCGAACCCAAGTGTGTAATCGATGATATTTTTTTCAAAATCTCCTTTTCGCTGAATTTTTGATTGATTCGGGTACAGACCATGATTTCTTATAAGAACCCAAAATTTAAGTCGATTATAAGCCATAGTACAAAGGTTATGGCCGAACCTAAGTTTGACAAAGTGCCTATAAAACAATCAAAATTTTGTATGAAGAAAATTCAAATTCTTCTTTTGGCTAATTTTTTGATAGATTTGTGTACCGACCATGATTCTTAGTAACAATCCAAAATTTCAGTCAGTTTGAAGTCATTGGGCCAAAGTTATGCTCGAACCCAAGTATTAAAAACACCGACCCCAAGTACTAAAACTAGCGAACCCAAGTATGTAAACGATGATATTTTTTTCAAAATCTTCTTTTTGCTGAATTTTTGTTTGATTCGGGTACAGACCATGATTTCTCATACGAACCCAAAATTTCAGTCGATTTGTTGCCATAGTGCCAAAGTTATGGCCGAACCTAAGTTTGACAAAGTGCCTATAAAACAATAAAAATTTTTTGATAGATTCGTGTACCGACCATGATTTTTAGAAAGAATCCAAAATTTCAGTCAGTTTGAAGCCATTGGGCCAAAGTTATGCCCGAATCCAAGTATTAAAAACACCGACCCCAAGTACTAAAACGAGCGAACCCAAGTGTGTAAACGATGATATTTTTTTCAAAATCTTCTTTTCGCTGAATTTCTGTTTGATTCGGGTACAGACCATGATTTCTGATAAGAAACCAAAATTTCAGTCGATTTTATGCCATATTGCCAAAGTAATGGCAGAACCTAAGTTTGACAAAGTGCTAATCAAACAATCAAAATTTTGTAGGAAGAAAATACAAAATCTTCTTTTGGATGATTTTTTGATAGATTCGTGTACCGACCATGATTCTTAGTAAGAATCCAAAATTTCAGTCAGTTTGAGCCATTGGGCCAAAGTAATGCCCGAACCCAAGTATTAAAAACACCGACCCCAAGTACTAAAACGAGCGAACCCAAGTGTGTAAACGATGATATTTTTTTCAAAATCTTCTTTTTGCTGAATTTTTGTTTGATTCGGGTACAGACCATGATTTCTTAAAAGAACCCAAAATTTCAGTCGATTATAAGCCATAGTGCAAAAGTTATGGCCGAACCTAAGTTTGACAAAGTGCCACAAAACAATCAAAATTTTGATGAATAAAAAAAATAATGAAGAAAATTCAACATCTTCTTTTTGATGATTTTTTGATAGATTCGTGTACCGACCATGATTCTTAGTAAGAATCCAAAATTTCAGTCAGTTTGAGCCATTGGGCCAAAGTTATGGCCGAATCCAAGTATTAAAAACACCAACCCAAAGTACTAAAACGAGCGAACCCAAGTGTGTAAACGATGATATTTTTTTCAAAATCTTCTTTTCGCTGAATTTTTGTTTGATTCGGGTACAGACCATGATTTCTTATAAGAACCCAAAATTTCAGTCGATTTCATGCCATATTGCCAAAGTAATGGCCGAACCTAAGTTTGACAAAGTGCTAATCAAACAATCAAAATTTTGTATGAAGAAAATACAAAATCTTCTTTTGGCTGATTTTTTGATAGATTCGTGTACCGACCATGATTCTTAGTAAGAATCCAAAATTTCAGTCAGTTTGAGCCATTGGGCCAAAGTTATGGCCGAACCCAAGTATTAAAAACACCGACCCCAAGTACTAAAACGAGCGAACCCAAGTGTGTAAACGATGATATTTTTTTCAAAATCTTCTTTTTGCTGAATTTTTGTTTGATTCGGGTACAGACCATGATTTCTTATAAGAACCCAAAATTTCAGTCGATAGTGCCAAAGTTATGGCCGAACCTAAGTTTGACAAAGTGCCTATAAAACAATCAAAATTTTGTATGAAGAAAATTCAATTTCTTCTTTTGGCTGATTTTTTGATAGATTCGTGTACCGATTATGATTCTTAGTAAGAATCCAAAATTTTAATCAGTTTGGAGCCATTGGGCCAAAGTTATGCCCGAACCCAAGTATTAAAAACACCGACCCCAAGTACTAAAACTAGCGAACCCAAGTATGTAAACGATGATATTTTTTTCAAAATCTTCTTTTTGCTGAATTTTTGTTTGATTCGGGTACAGACCATGATTTCTCATACGAACCCAAAATTTCAGTCGATTATATGCCATAGTGCCAAAGTTATGGCCGAACCTAAGTTTGACAAAGTGCCTATAAAACAATAAAAATTTTGTATGAAGAAAATTCAACTTCTTCTTTTGGCTGATTTTTTGATAGATTCGTGTACCGACCATGATTTTTAGAAAGAATCCAAAATTTCAGTCAGTTTGAAGCCATTGGGCCAAAGTTATGCCCGAACCCAAGTATTAAAAACACCGACCCCAAGTACTAAAACGAGCGAACCCAAGTGTGTCAACGATGATATTTTTTTCAAAATCTTCTTTTTGCTGAATTTTTGATTGATTCGGGTACAGACCATGATTTCTTATAAGAACCCAAAATTTCAGTCGATTATAAGCCATAGTGCAAAAGTTATGGCCGAACCTAAGTTTGACAAAGTGCCACAAAACAATCAAAATTTTGTATGAAGAAAATTCAACATCTTCTTTTGGCTGATTTTTTGATAGATTCGTGTACCGACCATGATTCTTAGTAAGAATCCAAAATTTCAGTCAGTTTGAGCCATTGGGCCAAAGTTATGGCCGAATCCAAGTATTAAAAACACCGACCCAAAGTACTAAAACGAGCGAACCCACGTGTGTAAACGATGATATTTTTTTCAAAATCTTCTTTTCGCTGAATTTTTGTTTGATTCGGGTACAGACCAAGATTTCTTATAAGAACCCAAAATTTCAGTCGATTTGATGCCATAGTGTCAAAGTTACGGCCGAACCTAAGTTTGACAAAGTGCCTATAAAACAATCAAAATTTTGTATGAAGAAAATTCGAATTCTTATTTTGGCTGATTTTTTGATAGATTCGTGTACCGACCATGATTCTTAGTAAGAATCCAAAATTTCAGTCAGTTTGAGCCATTGGGCCAAAGTTATGGCCGAATCCAAGTATTAAAAACACCGACCCAAAGTACTAAAACGAGCGAACCCACGTGTGTAAACGATGATATTTTTTTCAAAATCTTCTTTTGGCTGAATTTTTGATTGATTCGGGTACAGACCATGATTCCTCAAACGAACCCAAAATTTCAGTCGATTTGATGCCATAGTGCCAAAGTTATGGCCGAACCTAAGTTTGACAAAGTGCCTATAAAACAATCAAAATTTTGTATGAAGAAAATTCGAATTCTTATTTTGGCTGATTTTTTGATAGATTCGTGTACCGACCATGATTCTAAGTAAGAATCCAAAATTTCGTCAGTTTGGAGCCATTGGGCCAAAGTTATGCCCGAACCCAAGTATTAAAAACACCGACCCCAAGCACTAAAACTAGCGAACCCAAGTATGTAAACGATGATATTTTTTTCAAAATCTTCTTTTGGCTGAATTTTTGTTTGATTCGGGTACAGAACATGATTTCTTATAAGAACCCAAAATTTCAGTCGATAGTGCCAAAGTTATGGCCGAACCTAAGTTTGACAAAGTGCCTATAAAACAATCAAAATTTTGTATGAAGAAAATTCAAAATCTTCTTTTGGCTGATTTTTTGATAGATTCGTGCACCGATTATGATTCTTAGTAAGAATCCAAAATTTCAATCAGTTTGGAGCCATTGGGCCAAAGTTATGCCCGAACCCAAGTATTTAAAACACAGACCCCAAGTACTAAAACTAGCGAACCCAAGTATGTAAACGATGATATTTTTTTCAAAATCTTCTTTTGGCTGAATTTTTGATTGATTCGGGTACAGACCATGATTCCTCAAACGAACCCAAAATTTCAGTCGATTTGATGCCATAGTGCCAAAGTTATGGCCGAACCTAAGTTTGACAAAGTGCCTATAAAACAATCAAAATTTTGTATGAAGAAAATTCGAATTCTTATTTTGGCTGATTTTTTGATAGATTCGTGTACCGACCATGATTCTTAGTAAGAATCAAAAATTTCAGTCAGTTTGGAGCCATTAGGCCAAAGTCATGCCCGAACCCAAGTATTAAAAACACCGACCCCAAGTACTAAAACTAGCGAACCCAAGTATGTAAACGATGATATTTTTTTCAAAATCTTCTTTTTGCTGAATTTTTGTTTGATTCGGGTACAGACCATGATATCTCATACGAACCCAAAATTTCAGTCGATTATATGCCATAGTGCCAAAGTTATGGCCGAACCTAAGTTTGACAAAGTGCCTATAAAACAATCAAAATTTTGAATGAAGAAAATTCAAAATCTTCTTTTGGCTGATTTTTTGATAGATTCGTGTACCGACCATGATTCTAAGTAAGAATTCAAAATTTCGTCAGTGTGGAGCCATTGGGCCAAAGTTATGGCCGAACCAAATATTAAAAACACCGACCCCAAGTACTAAAACGAGCGAACCCAAGTGTGTAAATGATGATATTTTTTCAAAATCTTCTTTTGGCTGAATTTTTGATTGATTCGGGTACAGACCATGATTCCTCAAACGAACCCAAAATTTCAGTCGATTTGATGCCATAGTGCCAAAGTTATGGCCGAACCTAAGTTTGACAAAGTGCCTATAAAACAATCAAAATTTTGTATGAAGAAAATTCAAATTCTTCTTTTGGCTGATTTTTTGATAGATTCGTGTACCGATTATGATTCTTAGTAAGAATCCAAAATTTCAATCAGTTTGGAGCCATTGGGCCAAAGTTATGCCCGAACCCAAGTATTAAAAACACCGACCCCAAGTACTAAAACTAGCGAACCCAAGTATGTAAACGATGATATTTTTTTCAAAATCTTCTTTTGGCTGAATTTTTGATTGATTCGGGTACAGACCATGATTCCTTAAACGAACCCAAAATTTCAGTCGATTTGATGCCATAGTGCCAAAGTTATGGCCGAACCTAAGTTTGACAAAGTGCCTATAAAACAATCAAAATTTTGTATGAAGAAAATTCGAATTCTTATTTTGGCTGATTTTTTGATAGATTCGTGTACCGACCATGATTCTTAGTAAGAATCCAAAATTTCAGTTAGTTTGGAGCCATTGGGCCAAAGTTATGCCCGAACCCAAGTATTAAAAACACCGACCCCAAGTACTAAAACTAGCGAACCCAAGTATGTAAACGATGATATTTTTTTCAAAATCTTCTTTTGGCTGAATTTTTGATTGATTTGGGTACAGACCATGATTTCTGATAAAAACCCAAAATTTCAGTCGATTTGATGCCATAGTGCCAAAGTTATGGCCGAACCTAAGTTTGACAAAGTGCCTATAAAACAATCAAAATTTTGAATGAAGAAAATTCAAAATCTTCTTTTGGCTGATTTTTTGATAGATTCGTGTACCGACCATGATTCTAAGTAAGAATTCAAAATTTCGTCAGTGTGGAGCCATTGGGCCAAAGTTATGGCCGAACCAAATATTAAAAACACCGACCCCAAGTACTAAAACGAGCGAACCCAAGTGTGTAAATGATGATATTTTTTCAAAATCTTCTTTTGGCTGAATTTTTGATTGATTCGGGTACAGACCATGATTCCTCAAACGAACCCAAAATTTCAGTCGATTTGATGCCATAGTGCCAAAGTTATGGCCGAACCTAAGTTTGACAAAGTGCCTATTAAACAATCAAAATTTTGTATGAAGAAAATTCAAAATATTCTTTTGGCTGATTTTTTGATAGATTCGTGTACCGACCATGATTCTTAGTAAGAATCCAAAATTTCGTCAGTTTGGAGCCATTGGGCCAAAGTTATGGCCGAACCAAATATTAAAAACACCGACCCCAAGTACTAAAACTAGCGAACCCAAGTATGTAAACGATGATATTTTTTTCAAAATCTTCTTTTGGCTGAAATTTTGATTGATTCGGGTACAGACCATGATTTCTTATAAAAACCCAAAATTTCAGTCGATTTGATGCCATAGTGCCAAAGTTATGGCCGAACCTAAGTTTGACAAAGTGCCTATAAAACAATCAAAATTTTGTATGAAGAAAATTCAAAATCTTCTTTTGGCTGAATTTTTGATTGATTCGGGTACAGACCATGATTCCTCAAACGAACCCAAAATTTCAGTCGATTTGATGCCATAGTGCCAAAGTTATGGCCGAACCTAAGTTTGACAAAGTGCCTATAAAACAATCAAAATTTTGTATGAAGAAAATTCAAATTCTTCTTTTGGCTGATTTTTTGATAGATTCGTGTACCGATTATGATTCTTAGTAAGAATCCAAAATTTCAATCAGTTTGGAGCCATTGGGCCAAAGTTATGCCCGAACCCAAGTATTAAAAACACCGACCCCAAGTACTAAAACTAGCGAACCCAAGTATGTAAACGATGATATTTTTTTCAAAATCTTCTTTTGGCTGAATTTTTGATTGATTCGGGTACAGACCATGATTCCTCAAACGAACCCAAAATTTCAGTCGATTTGATGCCATAGTGCAAAAGTTATGGCCGAACCTAAGTTTGACAAAGTGCCTATAAAACAATCAAAAATTTGTATGAAGAAAATTCGAATTCTTATTTTGGCTGATTTTTTGATAGATTCGTGTACCGACCATGATTCTTAGTAAGAATCCAAAATTTCAGTCAGTTTGGAGCCATTGGGCCAAAGTAATGCCCGAACCCAAGTATTAAAAACACCGACCCCAAGTACTAAAACTAGCGAACCCAAGTATGTAAACGATGATATTTTTTTCAAAATCTTCTTTTGGCTGAATTTTTGATTGATTCGGGTACAGACCATGATTTCTGATAAAAACCCAAAATTTCAGTCGATTTGATGCCATAGTGCCAAAGTTATGGCCGAACCTAAGTTTGACAAAGTGCCTATAAAACAATCAAAATTTTGTATGAAGAAAATTCGAATTCTTATTTTGGCTGATTTTTTGATAGATTCGTGTACCGACCATGATTCTTAGTAAGAATCCAAAATTTCAGTCAGTTTGGAGCCATTGGGCCAAAGTTATGCCCGAACCCAAGTATTAAAAACACCGACCCCAAGTACTAAAACGAGCGAACCCAAGTGTGTAAACGATGATATTTTTTTCAAAATCTTCTTTTGGCTGAAATTTTGATTGATTCGGGTACAGACCATGATTCCTCAAACGAACCCAAAGTTTCAGTCGATTTGATGCCATAGTGCCAAAGTTATGGCCGAACCTAAGTTTGACAAAGTGCCTATAAAACAATCAAAATTTTGTATGAAGAAAATTCAAAATATTCTTTTGGCTGATTTTTTGATAGATTCGTGTACCGACCATGATTCTTAGTAAGAATCCAAAATTTCGTCAGTTTGGAGCCATTGGGCCAAAGTTATGGCCGAACCAAATATTAAAAACACCGACCCCAAGTACTAAAACGAGCGAACCCAAGTATGTAAACGATGATATTTTTTTCAAAATCTTCTTTTGGCTGAAATTTTGATTGATTCGGGTACAGACCATGATTCCTCAAACGAACCCAAAATTTCAGTCGATTTGATGCCATAGTGCCAAAGTTATTGCCGAACCTTAGTTTGACAAAGTGCCTATAAAACAATCAAAATTTTGTATGAAGAAAATTCAAAATCTTCTTTTGGCTGATTTTTTGATAGATTCGTGTACCGACCATGATTCTAAGTAAGAATCCAAAATTTCAGTCAGTTTGGAGCCATTGGGCCAAAGTTATGCCCGAACCCAAGTATTAAAAACACCGACCCCAAGTACTAAAACTAGCGAACCCAAGTATGTAAACGATGATATTTTTTTCAAAATCTTCTTTTGGCTGAATTTTTGATTGATTCGGGTACAGACCATGATTTCTTATAAAAACCCAAAATTTCAGTCGATTTGATGCCATAGTGCCAAAGTTATGGCCGAACCTAAGTTTGACAAAGTGCCTATAAAACAATCAAAATTTTGTATGAAGAAAATTCAAAATCTTCTTTTGGCTGAATTTTTGATTGATTCGGGTACAGACCATGATTCCTCAAACGAACCCAAAATTTCAGTCGATTTGATGCCATAGTGCCAAAGTTATGGCCGAACTTAAGTTTGACAAAGTGCCTATAAAACAATCAAAATTTTGTATGAAGAAAATTCAAATTCTTCTTTTGGCTGATTTTTTGATAGATTCGTGTACCGACCATGATTCTAAGTAAGAATCCAAAATTTCAGTCAGTTTGGAGCCATTGGGCCAAAGTTATGCCCGAACCCAAGTATTAAAAACACCGACCCCAAGTACTAAAACTAGCGAACCCAAGTATGTAAACGATGATATTTTTTTCAAAATCTTCTTTTGGCTGAATTTTTGATTGATTCGGGTACAGACCATGATTTCTTATAAAAACCCAAAATTTCAGTCGATTTGATGCCATAGTGCCAAAGTTATGGCCGAACCTAAGTTTGACAAAGTGCCTATAAAACAATCAAAATTTTGTATGAAGAAAATTCAAAATCTTCTTTTGGCTGAATTTTTGATTGATTCGGGTACAGACCATGATTCCTCAAACGAACCCAAAATTTCAGTCGATTTGATGCCATAGTGCCAAAGTTATGGCCGAACCTAAGTTTGACAAAGTGCCTATAAAACAATCAAAATTTTGTATGAAGAAAATTCAAATTCTTCTTTTGGCTGATTTTTTGATAGATTCGTGTACCGATTATGATTCTTAGTAAGAATCCAAAATTTCAATCAGTTTGGAGCCATTGGGCCAAAGTTATGCCCGAACCCAAGTATTAAAAACACCGACCCCAAGTACTAAAACTGGCGAACCCAAGTATGTAAACGATGATATTTTTTTCAAAATCTTCTTTTGGCTGAATTTTTGATTGATTCGGGTACAGACCATGATTCCTCAAACGAACCCAAAATTTCAGTCGATTTGATGCCATAGTGCCAAAGTTATGGCCGAACCTAAGTTTGACAAAGTGCCTATAAAACAATCAAAATTTTGTATGAAGAAAATTCAAAATCTTCTTATGGCTGAATTTTTGATTGATTCGGGTACAGACCATGATTCCTCAAACGAACCCAAAATTTCAGTCGATTAGATGCCATAGTGCCAAAGTTATGGCCGAACCTAAGTTTGACAAAGTGCCTATAAAACAATCAAAATTTTGTATGAAGAAAATTCAAATTCTTCTTTTGGCTGATTTTTTGATAGATTCGTGTACCGATTATGATTCTTAGTAAGAATCCAAAATTTCAATCAGTTTGGAGCCATTGGGCCAAAGTTATGCCCGAACCCAAGTATTAAAAACACCGACCCCAAGTACTAAAACTAGCGAACCCAAGTATGTAAACGATGATATTTTTTTCAAAATCTTCTTTTGGCTGAATTTTTGATTGATTCGGGTACAGACCATGATTTCTGATAAAAACCCAAAATTTCAGTCGATTTGATGCCATAGTGCCAAAGTTATGGCCGAACCTAAGTTTGACAAAGTGCCTATAAAACAATCAAAATTTTGTATGAAGAAAATTCAAATTCTTCTTTTGGCTGATTTTTTGATAGATTCGTGTACCGATTATGATTCTTAGTAAGAATCCAAAATTTCAATCAGTTTGGAGCCATTGGGCCAAAGTTATGCCCGAACCCAAGTATTAAAAACACCGACCCCAAGTACTAAAACTGGCGAACCCAAGTATGTAAACGATGATATTTTTTTCAAAATCTTCTTTTGGCTGAATTTTTGATTGATTCGGGTACAGACCATGATTCCTCAAACGAACCCAAAATTTCAGTCGATTTGATGCCATAGTGCCAAAGTTATGGCCGAACCTAAGTTTGACAAAGTGCCTATAAAACAATCAAAATTTTGTATGAAGAAAATTCAAAATCTTCTTTTGGCTGAATTTTTGATTGATTCGGGTACAGACCATGATTCCTCAAACGAACCCAAAATTTCAGTCGATTAGATGCCATAGTGCCAAAGTTATGGCCGAACCTAAGTTTGACAAAGTGCCTATAAAACAATCAAAATTTTGTATGAAGAAAATTCAAATTCTTCTTTTGGCTGATTTTTTGATAGATTCGTGTACCGATTATGATTCTTAGTAAGAATCCAAAATTTCAATCAGTTTGGAGCCATTGGGCCAAAGTTATGCCCGAACCCAAGTATTAAAAACACCGACCCCAAGTACTAAAACTAGCGAACCCAAGTATGTAAACGATGATATTTTTTTCAAAATCTTCTTTTGGCTGAATTTTTGATTGATTCGGGTACAGACCATGATTTCTGATAAAAACCCAAAATTTCAGTCGATTTGATGCCATAGTGCCAAAGTTATGGCCGAACCTAAGTTTGACAAAGTGCCTATAAAACAATCAAAATTTTGAATGAAGAAAATTCAAAATCTTCTTTTGGCTGATTTTTTGATAGATTCGTGTACCGACCATGATTCTAAGTAAGAATTCAAAATTTCGTCAGTGTGGAGCCATTGGGCCAAAGTCATGGCCGAACCAAATATTAAAAACACCGACCCCAAGTACTAAAACGAGCGAACCCAAGTGTGTAAATGATGATATTTTTTCAAAATCTTCTTTTGGCTGAATTTTTGATTGATTCGGGTACAGACCATGATTCCTCAAACGAACCCAAAATTTCAGTCGATTTGATGCCAAAGTGCCAAAGTTATGGCCGAACCTAAGTTTGACAAAGTGCCTATAAAACAATCAAAAATTTGTATGAAGAAAATTCAAAATCTTGTTTTGGCTGATTTTTTGATAGATTCGTGTATCGACCATGATTCTAAGTAAGAATCCAAAATTTCAGTCAGTTTGAGCCATTGGGCCAAAGTTATGGCCGAATCCAAGTATTAAAAACACCGACCCCAAGTACTAAAACGAGCGAACCCAAGTGTGTAAACGATGATATTTTTTTCAAAATCTTCTTTTGGCTGAAATTTTGATTGATTCGGGTACAGACCATGATTCCTCAAACGAAACCAAAATTTCAGTCGATTTGATGCCATAGTGCCAAAGTTATGGCCGAACCTAAGTTTGACAAAGTGCCTATAAAACAATCAAAATTTTGTATGAAGAAAATTCAAAATATTCTTTTGGCTGATTTTTTGATAGATTCGTGTACCGACCATAATTCTTAGTAAGAATCCAAAATTTCGTCAGTTTGGAGCCATTGGGCCAAAGTTATGGCCGAACCAAATATTAAAAACACCGACCCCAAGTACTCAAACGAGCGAACCCAAGTATGTAAACGATGATATTTTTTTCAAAATCTTCTTTTGGCTGAAATTTTGATTGATTCGGGTACAGACCATGATTCCTCAAACGAACCCAAAATTTCAGTCGATTTGATGCCATAGTGCCAAAGTTATGGCCGAACCTAAGTTTGACAAAGTGCCTATAAAACAATCAAAATTTTGTATGAAGAAAATTCGAATTCTTATTTTGGCTGATTTTTTTGATAGATTCGTGTACCGACCATGATTCTTAGTAAGAATCAAAAATTTCAGTCAGTTTGGAGCCATTAGGCCAAAGTCATGCCCGAACCCAAGTATTAAAAACACCGACCCCAAGTACTAAAACTAGCGAACCCAAGTATGTAAACGATGATATTTTTTTCAAAATCTTCTTTTGGCTGAATTTTTGATTGATTCGGGTACAGACCATGATTTCTTATAAAAACCCAAAATTTCAGTCGATTTGATGCCATAGCGCCAAAGTTATGGCCGAACCTAAGTTTGACAAAGTGCCTATAAAACAATCAAAATTTTGTATGAAGAAAATTCAAAATCTTCTTTTGGCTGATTTTTTGATAGATTCGTGTACTGACCATGATTCTAAGTAAGAATCCAAAATTTCGTCAGTTTGGAGCCATTGGGCCAAAGTTATGGCCGAACCAAATATTAAAAACACCGACCCCAAGTACTTAAACGAGCGAACCCAAGTGTGTAAATGATGATATTTTTTCAAAATCTTCTTTTGGCTGAATTTTTGATTGATTCGGGTACAGACCATGATTCCTCAAACGAACCCAAAATTTCGGTCAATTTGATGCCATAGTGCCAAAGTTATGGCCGAACCTAAGTTTGACAAAGTGCCTATAAAACAATCAAAATTTTGTATGAAGAAAATTCAAAATCTTCTTTTGGCTGATTTTTTGATAGATTCGTGTACCGACCATGATTCTAAGTAAGAATCCAAAATTTCAGTCAGTTTGGAGCCATTGGGCCAAAGTTATGCCCGAACCCAAGTATTAAAAACACCGACCCCAAGTACTAAAACTAGCGAACCCAAGTATGTAAACGATGATATTTTTTTCAAAATCTTCTTTTGGCTGAAATTTTGATTGATTCGGGTACAGACCATGATTCCTCAAACGAACCTAAAATTTCAGTCGATTTGATGCCATAGTGCCAAAGTTATGGCCGAACCTAAGTTTGACAAAGTGCCTATAAAACAATCAAAATTTTGTATGAAGAAAATTCAAAATCTTCTTTTGGCTGATTTTTTGATAGATTCGTGTACCGACCATGATTCTTAGTAAGAATCCAAAATTTCAGTCAGTTGGGAGCCATTGAGCCAAAGTTATGGCCGAACCAAATATTAAAAACACCGACCCCAAGAACTAAAACTAGCGAACCCAAGTATGTAAACGATGATATTTTTTTCAAAATCTTCTTTTGGCTGAATTTTTGATTGATTCGGGACCAGACCATGATTTCTTATAAAAACCCAAAATTTCAGTCCATTTGATGCCATAGTGCCAAAGTTATGGCCGAACCTAAGTTTGACAAAGTGCCTATAAAACAATCAAAATTTTGTATGAAGAAAATTCAAATTGTTCTTTTGGCTGATTTTTTGATAGATTCGTGTACCGATTATGATTCTTAGTAAGAATCCAAAATTTCAATCAGTTTGGAGCCATTGGGCCAACGTTATGCCCGAACCCAAGTATTAAAAACACCGACCCCAAGTACTAAAACAAGCGAACCCAAGTATGTAAACGATGATATTTTTTTCAAAATCTTCTTTTGGCTGACTTTTTGATTGATTCGGGTACAGACCATGATTCCTCAAACGAACCCAAAATTTCAGTCGATTTGATGCCATAGTGCCAAAGTTATGGCCGAACCTAAGTTTGACAAAGTGCCTATAAAACAATCAAAATTTTGTATGAAGAAAATTCGAATTCTTATTTTGGCTGATTTTTTGATAGATTCGTGTACCGACCATGATTCTTAGTAAGAATCCAAAATTTCAGTCAGTTTGGAGCCATTGGGCCAAAGTTATGCCCGAACCCAAGTATTAAAAACACCGACCCCAAGTACTAAAACTAGCGAACCCAAGTATGTAAACGATGAAGTTTTTTTCAAAATCTTCTTTTGGCTGAATTTTTGATTGATTCGTGTACAGACCATGATTTCTTATAAAAACCCAAAATTTCAGTCGATTTGATGCCATAGTGCCAAAGTTATGGCCGAACCTAAGTTTGACAAAGTGCCTATAAAACAATCAAAATTTTGTATGAAGAAAATTCAAAATCTTCTTTTGGCTGAATTTTTGATTGATTCGGGTACAGACCATGATTCCTCAAACGAACCCAAAATTTCAGTCGATTTGATGCCATAGTGCCAAAGTAATGGCCGAACCTAAGTTTGACAAAGTGCCTATAAAACAATCAAAATTTTGTATGAAGAAAATTCAAATTCTTCTTTTGGCTGATTTTTTGATAGATTCGTGTACCGATTATGATTCTTAGTAAGAATCCAAAATTTCAATCAGTTTGGAGCCATTGGGCCAAAGTTATGCCCGAACCCAAGTATTAAAAACACCGACCCCAAGTACTAAAACTAGCGAACCCAAGTATGTAAACGATGATATTTTTTTCAAAATCTTCTTTTGGCTGAATTTTTGATTGATTCGGGTACAGACCATGATTCCTTAAACGAACCCAAAATTTCAGTCGATTTGATGCCATAGTGCCAAAGTTATGGCCGAACCTAAGTTTGACAAAGTGCCTATAAAACAATCAAAATTTTGTATGAAGAAAATTCGAATTCTTATTTTGGCTGATTTTTTGATAGATTCGTGTACCGACCATGATTCTTAGTAAGAATCCAAAATTTCAGTTAGTTTGGAGCCATTGGGCCAAAGTTATGCCCGAACACAAGTATTAAAAACACCGACCCCAAGTACTAAAACTAGCGAACCCAAGTATGTAAACGATGATATTTTTTTCAAAATCTTCTTTTGGCTGAATTTTTGATTGATTTGGGTACAGACCATGATTTCTGATAAAAACCCAAAATTTCAGTCGATTTGATGCCATAGTGCCAAAGTTATGGCCGAACCTAATTTTGACAAAGTGCCTATAAAACAATCAAAATTTTGAATGAAGAAAATTCAAAATCTTCTTTTGGCTGATTTTTTGATAGATTCGTGTACCGACCATGATTCTAAGTAAGAATTCAAAATTTCGTCAGTGTGGAGCCATTGGGCCAAAGTTATGGCCGAACCAAATATTAAAAACACCGACCCCAAGTACTAAAACGAGCGAACCCAAGTGTGTAAATGATGATATTTTTTCAAAATCTTCTTTTGGCTGAATTTTTGATTGATTCGGGTACAGACCATGATTCCTCAAACGAACCCAAAATTTCAGTCGATTTGATGCCATAGTGCCAAAGTTATGGCCGAACCTAAGTTTGACAAAGTGCCTATAAAACAATCAAAATTTTGTATGAAGAAAATTCAAAATATTCTTTTGGCTGATTTTTTGATAGATTCGTGTACCGACCATGATTCTTAGTAAGAATCCAAAATTTCGTCAGTTTGGAGCCATTGGGCCAAAGTTATGGCCGAACCAAATATTAAAAACACCGACCCCAAGTACTAAAACTAGCGAACCCAAGTATGTAAACGATGATATTTTTTTCAAAATCTTCTTTTGGCTGAAATTTTGATTGATTCGGGTACAGACCATGATTCCTCAAACGAACCCAAAATTTCAGTCGATTTGATGCCATAGTGCCAAAGTTATGGCCGAACCTAAGTTTGACAAAGTGCCTATAAAACAATCAAAATTTTGTATGAAGAAAATTCAAATTCTTCTTTTGGCTGATTTTTTGATAGATTCGTGTACCGATTATGATTCTTAGTAAGAATCCAAAATTTCAATCAGTTTGGAGCCATTGGGCCAAAGTTATGCCCGAACCCAAGTATTAAAAACACCGACCCCAAGTACTAAAACTGGCGAACCCAAGTATGTAAACGATGATATTTTTTTCAAAATCTTCTTTTGGCTGAATTTTTGATTGATTCGGGTACAGACCATGATTCCTTAAACGAACCCAAAATTTCAGTCGATTTGATGCCATAGTGCCAAAGTTATGGCCGAACCTAAGTTTGACAAAGTGCCTATAAAACAATCAAAATTTTGTATGAAGAAAATTCGAATTCTTATTTTGGCTGATTTTTTGATAGATTCGTGTACCGACCATGATTCTTAGTAAGAATCCAAAATTTCAGTTAGTTTGGAGCCATTGGGCCAAAGTTATGCCCGAACCCAAGTATTAAAAACACCGACCCCAAGTACTAAAACTAGCGAACCCAAGTATGTAAACGATGATATTTTTTTCAAAATCTTCTTTTGGCTGAATTTTTGATTGATTTGGGTACAGACCATGATTTCTGATAAAAACCCAAAATTTCAGTCGATTTGATGCCATAGTGCCAAAGTTATGGCCGAACCTAAGTTTGACAAAGTGCCTATAAAACAATCAAAATTTTGAATGAAGAAAATTCAAAATCTTCTTTTGGCTGATTTTTTGATAGATTCGTGTACCGACCATGATTCTAAGTAAGAATTCAAAATTTCGTCAGTGTGGAGCCATTGGGCCAAAGTTATGGCCGAACCAAATATTAAAAACACCGACCCCAAGTACTAAAACGAGCGAACCCAAGTGTGTAAATGATGATATTTTTTCAAAATCTTCTTTTGGCTGAATTTTTGATTGATTCGGGTACAGACCATGATTCCTCAAACGAACCCAAAATTTCAGTCGATTTGATGCCATAGTGCCAAAGTTATGGCCGAACCTAAGTTTGACAAAGTGCCTATAAAACAATCAAAATTTTGTATGAAGAAAATTCAAAATATTCTTTTGGCTGATTTTTTGATAGATTCGTGTACCGACCATGATTCTTAGTAAGAATCCAAAATTTCGTCAGTTTGGAGCCATTGGGCCAAAGTTATGGCCGAACCAAATATTAAAAACACCGACCCCAAGTACTAAAACTAGCGAACCCAAGTATGTAAACGATGATATTTTTTTCAAAATCTTCTTTTGGCTGAATTTTTGATTGATTCGGGTACAGACCATGATTTCTTATAAAAACCCAAAATTTCAGTCGATTTGATGCCATAGTGCCAAAGTTATGGCCGAACCTAAGTTTGACAAAGTGCCTATAAAACAATCAAAATTTTGTATGAAGAAAATTCAAAATCTTCTTTTGGCTGAATTTTTGATTGATTCGGGTACAAACCATGATTCCTCAAACGAACCCAAAATTTCAGTCGATTTGATGCCATAGTGCCAAAGTTATGGCCGAACCTAAGTTTGACAAAGTGCCTATAAAACAATCAAAATTTTGTATGAAGAAAATTCAAATTCTTCTTTTGGCTGATTTTTTGATAGATTCGTGTACCGATTATGATTCTTAGTAAGAATCCAAAATTTCAGTCAGTTTGGAGCCATTGGGCCAAAGTTATGCCCGAACCCAAGTATTAAAAACACCGACCCCAAGTACTAAAACTAGCGAACCCAAGTATGTAAACGATGATATTTTTTTCAAAATCTTCTTTTGGCTGAATTTTTGATTGATTCGGGTACAGACCATGATTCCTCAAACGAACCCAAAATTTCAGTCGATTTGATGCCATAGTGCCAAAGTTATGGCCGAACCTAAGTTTGACAAAGTGCCTATAAAACAATCAAAATTTTGTATGAAGAAAATTCGAATTCTTATTTTGGCTGATTTTTTGATAGATTCGTGTACCGACCATGATTCTTAGTAAGAATCCAAAATTTCAGTCAGTTTGGAGCCATTGGGCCAAAGTTATGGCCGAACCTAAGTATTAAAAACACCGACCCCAAGTACTAAAACTAGCGAACCCAAGTATGTAAACGATGATATTTTTTTCAAAATCTTCTTTTGGCTGAATTTTTGATTGATTCGGGTACAGACCATGATTTCTTATAAAAACCCAAAATTTCAGTCGATTTGATGCCATAGTGCCAAAGTTATGGCCGAACCTAAGTTTGACAAAGTGCCTATAAAACAATCAAAATTTTGTATGAAGAAAATTCGAATTCTTATTTTGGCTGATTTTTTGATAGATTCGTGTACAGACCACGATTCTTAGTAAGAATCCAAAATTTCAGTCAGTTTGGAGCCATTGGGCCAAAGTTATGCCCGAACCCAAGTATTAAAAACACCGACCCCAAGTACTAAAACGAGCGAACCCAAGTGTGTAAACGATGATATTTTTTTCAAAATCTTCTTTTGGCTGAAATTTTGATTGATTCGGGTACAGACCATGATTCCTCAAACGAACCCAAAATTTCAGTCGATTTGATGCCATAGTGCCAAAGTTATGGCCGAACCTAAGTTTGACAAAGTGCCTATAAAACAATCAAAATTTTGTATGAAGAAAATTCAAAATATTCTTTTGGCTGATTTTTTGATAGATTCGTGTACCGACCATGATTCTTAGTAAGAATCCAAAATTTCGTCAGTTTGGAGCCATTGGGCCAAAGTTATGGCCGAACCAAATATTAAAAACACCGACCCCAAGTACTAAAACGAGCGAACCCAAGTATGTAAACGATGATATTTTTTTCAAAATCTTCTTTTGGCTGAAATTTTGATTGATTCGGGTACAGACCATGATTCCTCAAACGAACCCAAAATTTCAGTCGATTTGATGCCATAGTGCCAAAGTTATTGCCGAACCTTAGTTTGACAAAGTGCCTATAAAACGATCAAAATTTTGTATGAAGAAAATTCAAAATATTCTTTTGGCTGATTTTTTGATAGATTCGTGTACCGACCATGATTCTTAGTAAGAATCCAAAATTTCGTCAGTTTGGAGCCATTGGGCCAAAGTTATGGCCGAACCAAATATTAAAAACACCGACCCCAAGTACTAAAACTAGCGAACCCAAGTATGTAAACGATGATATTTTTTTCAAAATCTTCTTTTGGCTGAAATTTTGATTGATTCGGGTACAGACCATGATTTCTTATAAAAACCCAAAATTTCAGTCGATTTGATGCCATAGTGCCAAAGTTATGGCCGAACCTAAGTTTGACAAAGTGCCTATAAAACAATCAAAATTTTGTATGAAGAAAATTCAAAATCTTCTTTTGGCTGAATTTTTGATTGATTCGGGTACAAACCATGATTCCTCAAACGAACCCAAAATTTCAGTCGATTTGATGCCATAGTGCCAAAGTTATGGCCGAACCTAAGTTTGACAAAGTGCCTATAAAACAATCAAAATTTTGTATGAAGAAAATTCAAATTCTTCTTTTGGCTGATTTTTTGATAGATTCGTGTACCGATTATGATTCTTAGTAAGAATCCAAAATTTCAATCAGTTTGGAGCCATTGGGCCAAAGTTATGCCCGAACCCAAGTATTAAAAACACCGACCCCAAGTACTAAAACTAGCGAACCCAAGTATGTAAACGATGATATTTTTTTCAAAATCTTCTTTTGGCTGAATTTTTGATTGATTCGGGTACAGACCATGATTCCTCAAACGAACCCAAAATTTCAGTCGATTTGATGCCATAGTGCCAAAGTTATGGCCGAACCTAAGTTTGACAAAGTGCCTATAAAACAATCAAAATTTTGTATGAAGAAAATTCGAATTCTTATTTTGGCTGATTTTTTGATAGATTCGTGTACCGACCATGATTCTTAGTAAGAATCCAAAATTTCAGTCAGTTTGGAGCCATTGGGCCAAAGTTATGGCCGAACCTAAGTATTAAAAACACCGACCCCAAGTACTAAAACTAGCGAACCCAAGTATGTAAACGATGATATTTTTTTCAAAATCTTCTTTTGGCTGAATTTTTGATTGATTCGGGTACAGACCATGATTTCTTATAAAAACCCAAAATTTCAGTCGATTTGATGCCATAGTGCCAAAGTTATGGCCGAACCTAAGTTTGACAAAGTGCCTATAAAACAATCAAAATTTTGTATGAAGAAAATTCGAATTCTTATTTTGGCTGATTTTTTGATAGATTCGTGTACCGACCATGATTCTTAGTAAGAATCCAAAATTTCAGTCAGTTTGGAGCCATTGGGCCAAAGTTATGGCCGAACCCAAGTATTAAAAACACCGACCCCAAGTACTAAAACGAGCGAACCCAAGTGTGTAAACGATGATATTTTTTTCAAAATCTTCTTTTGGCTGAATTTTTGATTGATTCGGGTACAGACCATGATTCCTCAAACGAACCCAAAATTTCAGTCGATTTGATGCCATAGTGCCAAAGTTATGGCCGAACCTAAGTTTGACAAAGTGCCTATAAAACAATCAAAATTTTGTATGAAGAAAATTCAAAATATTCTTTTGGCTGATTTTTTGATAGATTCGTGTACCGACCATGATTCTTAGTAAGAATCCAAAATTTCGTCAGTTTGGAGCCATTGGGCCAAAGTTATGGCCGAACCAAATATTAAAAACACCGACCCCAAGTACTAAAACGAGCGAACCCAAGTATGTAAACGATGATATTTTTTTCAAAATCTTCTTTTGGCTGAAATTTTGATTGATTCGGGTACAGACCATGATTCCTCAAACGAACCCAAAATTTCAGTCGATTTGATGCCATAGTGCCAAAGTTATTGCCGAACCTTAGTTTGACAAAGTGCCTATAAAACGATCAAAATTTTGTATGAAGAAAATTCAAAATATTCTTTTGGCTGATTTTTTGATAGATTCGTGTACCGACCATGATTCTTAGTAAGAATCCAAAATTTCGTCAGTTTGGAGCCATTGGGCCAAAGTTATGGCCGAACCAAATATTAAAAACACCGACCCCAAGTACTAAAACTAGCGAACCCAAGTATGTAAACGATGATATTTTTTTCAAAATCTTCTTTTGGCTGAAATTTTGATTGATTCGGGTACAGACCATGATTTCTTATAAAAACCCAAAATTTCAGTCGATTTGATGCCATAGTGCCAAAGTTATGGCCGAACCTAAGTTTGACAAAGTGCCTATAAAACAATCAAAATTTTGTATGAAGAAAATTCAAAATCTTCTTTTGGCTGAATTTTTGATTGATTCGGGTACAAACCATGATTCCTCAAACGAACCCAAAATTTCAGTCGATTTGATGCCATAGTGCCAAAGTTATGGCCGAACCTAAGTTTGACAAAGTGCCTATAAAACAATCAAAATTTTGTATGAAGAAAATTCAAATTCTTCTTTTGGCTGATTTTTTGATAGATTCGTGTACCGATTATGATTCTTAGTAAGAATCCAAAATTTCAATCAGTTTGGAGCCATTGGGCCAAAGTTATGCCCGAACCCAAGTATTAAAAACACCGACCCCAAGTACTAAAACTAGCGAACCCAAGTATGTAAACGATGATATTTTTTTCAAAATCTTCTTTTGGCTGAATTTTTGATTGATTCGGGTACAGACCATGATTCCTCAAACGAACCCAAAATTTCAGTCGATTTGATGCCATAGTGCCAAAGTTATGGCCGAACCTAAGTTTGACAAAGTGCCTATAAAACAATCAAAATTTTGTATGAAGAAAATTCGAATTCTTATTTTGGCTGATTTTTTGATAGATTCGTGTACCGACCATGATTCTTAGTAAGAATCCAAAATTTCAGTCAGTTTGGAGCCATTGGGCCAAAGTTATGGCCGAACCTAAGTATTAAAAACACCGACCCCAAGTACTAAAACTAGCGAACCCAAGTATGTAAACGATGATATTTTTTTCAAAATCTTCTTTTGGCTGAATTTTTGATTGATTCGGGTACAGACCATGATTTCTTATAAAAACCCAAAATTTCAGTCGATTTGATGCCATAGTGCCAAAGTTATGGCCGAACCTAAGTTTGACAAAGTGCCTATAAAACAATCAAAATTTTGTATGAAGAAAATTCGAATTCTTATTTTGGCTGATTTTTTGATAGATTCGTGTACAGACCACGATTCTTAGTAAGAATCCAAAATTTCAGTCAGTTTGGAGCCATTGGGCCAAAGTTATGCCCGAACCCAAGTATTAAAAACACCGACCCCAAGTACTAAAACGAGCGAACCCAAGTGTGTAAACGATGATATTTTTTTCAAAATCTTCTTTTGGCTGAATTTTTGATTGATTCGGGTACAGACCATGATTCCTCAAACGAACCCAAAATTTCAGTCGATTTGATGCCATAGTGCCAAAGTTATGGCCGAACCTAAGTTTGACAAAGTGCCTATAAAACAATCAAAATTTTGTATGAAGAAAATTCAAAATATTCTTTTGGCTGATTTTTTGATAGATTCGTGTACCGACCATGATTCTTAGTAAGAATCCAAAATTTCGTCAGTTTGGAGCCATTGGGCCAAAGTTATGGCCGAACCAAATATTAAAAACACCGACCCCAAGTACTAAAACGAGCGAACCCAAGTATGTAAACGATGATATTTTTTTCAAAATCTTCTTTTGGCTGAAATTTTGATTGATTCGGGTACAGACCATGATTCCTCAAACGAACCCAAAATTTCAGTCGATTTGATGCCATAGTGCCAAAGTTATTGCCGAACCTTAGTTTGACAAAGTGCCTATAAAACGATCAAAATTTTGTATGAAGAAAATTCAAAATATTCTTTTGGCTGATTTTTTGATAGATTCGTGTACCGACCATGATTCTTAGTAAGAATCCAAAATTTCGTCAGTTTGGAGCCATTGGGCCAAAGTTATGGCCGAACCAAATATTAAAAACACCGACCCCAAGTACTAAAACTAGCGAACCCAAGTATGTAAACGATGATATTTTTTTCAAAATCTTCTTTTGGCTGAAATTTTGATTGATTCGGGTACAGACCATGATTTCTTATAAAAACCCAAAATTTCAGTCGATTTGATGCCATAGTGCCAAAGTTATGGCCGAACCTAAGTTTGACAAAGTGCCTATAAAACAATCAAAATTTTGTATGAAGAAAATTCAAAATCTTCTTTTGGCTGAATTTTTGATTGATTCGGGTACAAACCATGATTCCTCAAACGAACCCAAAATTTCAGTCGATTTGATGCCATAGTGCCAAAGTTATGGCCGAACCTAAGTTTGACAAAGTGCCTATAAAACAATCAAAATTTTGAATGAAGAAAATTCAAATTCTTCTTTTGGCTGATTTTTTGATAGATTCGTGTACCGATTATGATTCTTAGTAAGAATCCAAAATTTCAGTCAGTTTGGAGCCATTGGGCCAAAGTTATGCCCGAACCCAAGTATTAAAAACACCGACATCAAGTACTAAAACTAGCGAACCCAAGTATGTAAACGATGATATTTTTTTCAAAATCTTCTTTTGGCTGAATTTTTGATTGATTCGGGTACAGACCATGATTCCTCAAACGAACCCAAAATTTCAGTCGATTTGATGCCATAGTGCCAAAGTTATGGCCGAACCTAAGTTTGACAAAGTGCCTATAAAACAATCAAAATTTTGTATGAAGAAAATTCGAATTCTTATTTTGGCTGATTTTTTGATAGATTCGTGTACCGACCATGATTCTTAGTAAGAATCCAAAATTTCAGTCAGTTTGGAGCCATTGGGCCAAAGTTATGGCCGAACCTAAGTATTAAAAACACCGACCCCAAGTACTAAAACTAGCGAACCCAAGTATGTAAACGATGATATTTTTTTCAAAATCTTCTTTTGGCTGAATTTTTGATTGATTCGGGTACAGACCATGATTTCTTATAAAAACCCAAAATTTCAGTCGATTTGATGCCATAGTGCCAAAGTTATGGCCGAACCTAAGTTTGACAAAGTGCCTATAAAACAATCAAAATTTTGTATGAAGAAAATTCGAATTCTTATTTTGGCTGATTTTTTGATAGATTCGTGTACCGACCATGATTCTTAGTAAGAATCCAAAATTTCAGTCAGTTTGGAGCCATTGGGCCAAAGTTATGCCCGAACCCAAGTATTAAAAACACCGACCCCAAGTACTAAAACGAGCGAACCCAAGTGTGTAAACGATGATATTTTTTTCAAAATCTTCTTTTGGCTGAAATTTTGATTGATTCGGGTACAGACCATGATTCCTCAAACGAACCCAAAATTTCAGTCGATTTGATGCCATAGTGCCAAAGTTATGGCCGAACCTAAGTTTGACAAAGTGCCTATAAAACAATCAAAATTTTGTATGAAGAAAATTCAAAATATTCTTTTGGCTGATTTTTTGATAGATTCGTGTACCGACCATGATTCTTAGTAAGAATCCAAAATTTCGTCAGTTTGGAGCCATTGGGCCAAAGTTATGGCCGAACCAAATATTAAAAACACCGACCCCAAGTACTAAAACGAGCGAACCCAAGTATGTAAACGATGATATTTTTTTCAAAATCTTCTTTTGGCTGAAATTTTGATTGATTCGGGTACAGACCATGATTCCTCAAACGAACCCAAAATTTCAGTCGATTTGATGCCATAGTGCCAAAGTTATTGCCGAACCTTAGTTTGACAAAGTGCCTATAAAACGATCAAAATTTTGTATGAAGAAAATTCAAAATCTTCTTTTGGCTGATTTTTTGATAGATTCGTGTACCGACCATGATTCTAAGTAAGAATCCAAAATTTCAGTCAGTTTGGAGCCATTGGGCCAAAGTTATGCCCGAACCCAAGTATTAAAAACACCGACCCCAAGTACTAAAACTAGCGAACCCAAGTATGTAAACGATGATATTTTTTTCAAAATCTTCTTTTGGCTGAATTTTTGATTGATTCGGGTACAGACCATGATTTCTTATAAAAACCCAAAATTTCAGTCGATTTGATGCCATAGTGCCAAAGTTATGGCCGAACCTAAGTTTGACAAAGTGCCTATAAAACAATCAAAATTTTGTATGAAGAAAATTCAAAATCTTCTTTTGGCTGAATTTTTGATTGATTCGGGTACAGACCATGATTCCTCAAACGAACCCAAAATTTCAGTCGATTTGATGCCATAGTGCCAAAGTTATGGCCGAACCTAAGTTTGACAAAGTGCCTATAAAACAATCAAAATTTTGTATGAAGAAAATTCAAATTCTTCTTTTGGCTGATTTTTTGATAGATTCGTGTACCGACCATGATTCTAAGTAAGAATCCAAAATTTCAGTCAGTTTGGAGCCATTGGGCCAAAGTTATGCCCGAACCCAAGTATTAAAAACACCGACCCCAAGTACTAAAACTAGCGAACCCAAGTATGTAAACGATGATATTTTTTTCAAAATCTTCTTTTGGCTGAATTTTTGATTGATTCGCGTACAGACCATGATTTCTTATAAAAACCCAAAATTTCAGTCGATTTGATGCCATAGTGCCAAAGTTATGGCCGAACCTAAGTTTGACAAAGTGCCTATAAAACAATCAAAATTTTGTATGAAGAAAATTCAAAATATTCTTTTGGCTGATTTTTTGATAGATTCGTGTACCGACCATGATTCTTAGTAAGAATCCAAAATTTCGTCAGTTTGGAGCCATTGGGCCAAAGTTATGGCCGAACCAAATATTAAAAACACCGACCCCAAGTACTCAAACGAGCGAACCCAAGTATGTAAACGATGATATTTTTTTCAAAATCTTCTTTTGGCTGAAATTTTGATTGATTCGGGTACAGACCATGATTCCTCAAACGAACCCAAAATTTCAGTCAATTTGATGCCATAGTGCCAAAGTTATTGCCGAACCTAAGTTTGACAAAGTGCCTATAAAACAATCAAAATTTTGTATGAAGAAAATTCAAAATCTTCTTTTGGCTGATTTTTTGATAGATTCGTGTACCGACCATGATTCTTAGTCAGAATCCAAAATTTCGTCAGTTTGGAGCCATTGGGCCAAAGTTATGGCCGAACCAAATATTAAAAACACCGACCCCAAGTACTAAAACGAGCGAACCCAAGTATGTAAACGATGATATTTTTTTCAAAATCTTCTTTTGGCTGAAATTTTGATTGATTCGGGTACAGACCATGATTCCTCAAACGAACCCAAAATTTCAGTCGATTTGATGCCATAGTGCCAAAGTTATGGCCGAACCTAAGTTTGACAAAGTGCCTATAAAACAATCAAAATTTTGTATGAAGAAAATTCAAAATCTTCTTTTGGCTGATTTTTTGATAGATTCGTGTACCGACCATGATTCTAAGTAAGAATCCAAAATTTCAGTCAGTTTGGAGCCATTGGGCCAAAGTTATGCCCGAACCCAAGTATTAAAAACACCGACCCCAAGTACTAAAACTAGCGAACCCAAGTATGTAAACGATGATATTTTTTTCAAAATCTTCTTTTGGCTGAATTTTTGTTTGATTCGGGTACAGAACATGATTTCTTATAAGAACCCAAAATTTCAGTCGATAGTGCCAAAGTTATGGCCGAACCTATGTTTGACAAAGTGCCTATAAAACAATCAAAATTTTGTATGAAGAAAATTCAAAATCTTCTTTTGGCTGATTTTTTGATAGATTCGTGTACCGATTATGATTCTTAGTAAGAATCCAAAATTTCAATCAGTTTGGAGCCATTGGGCCAAAGTTATGCCCGTACCCAAGTATTAAAAACACCGACCCCAAGTACTAAAACTAGCGAACCCAAGTATGTAAACGATGATATTTTTTCAAAATCTTCTTTTGGCTGAATTTTTGATTGATTCGGGTACAGACCATGATTCCTCAAACGAACCCAAAATTTCAGTCGATTTGATGCCATAGTGCCAAACTTATGGCCGAACCTAAGTTTGACAAAGTGCCTATAAAACAATCAAAATTTTGTATGAAGAAAATTCAAAATCTTCTTTTGGCTGAATTTTTGATTGATTCGGGTACAGACCATGATTCCTCAAACGAACCCAAAATTTCAGTCGATTTGATGCCATAGTGCCAAAGTTATGGCCGAACCTAAGTTTGACAAAGTGCCAATAAAACAATCAAAATTTTGTATGAAGAAAATTCAAATTGTTCTTTTGGCTGATTTTTTGATAGATTCGTGTACCGATTATGATTCTTAGTAAGAATCCAAAATTTCAATCAGTTTGGAGCCATTGGGCCAAAGTTATGCCCGAACCCAAGTATTAAAAACACCGACCCCAAGTACTAAAACTAGCGAACCCAAGTATGTAAACGATGATATTTTTTTCAAAATCTTCTTTTGGCTGAATTTTTGATTGATTCGGGTACAGACCATGATTTCTTATAAAAACCCAAAATTTCAGTCGATTTGATGCCATAGTGCCAAAGTGATGGCCGAACCTAAGTTTGACAAAGTGCCTATAAAACAATCAAAATTTTGTATGAAGAAAATTCAAAATCTTCTTTTGGATGATTTTTTGATAGATTCGTGTACCGATTATGATTCTTAGTAAGAATCCAAAATTTCAATCAGTTTGGAGCCATTGGGCCAAAGTTATGCCCGAACCCAAGTATTAAAAACACCGACCCCAAGTACTAAAACTAGCGAACCCAAGTATGTAAACGATGATATTTTTTTCAAAATCTTCTTTTGGCTGAATTTTTGATTTATTCGGGTACAGACCATGATGTCTTATAAAAACCAAAAATTTCAGTCGATTTGATGCCATAGTGCCAAAGTTATGGCCGAACCTAAGTTTGACAAAGTGCCTATAAAACAATCAAAATTTTGTATGAAGAAAATTCAAAATCTTCTTTTGGCTGAATTTTTGATTGATTCGGGTACAGACCAGGATTCCTCAAACGAACCCAAAATTTCAGTCGATTTGATGCCATAGTGCCAAAGTTATGGCCGAACCTAAGTTTGACAAAGTGCCTATAAAACAATCAAAATTTTGTATGAAGAAAATTCAAATTCTTCTTTTGGCTGATTTTTTGATAGATTCGTGTACCGATTATGATTCTTAGTAAGAATCCAAAATTTCAATCAGTTTGGAGCCATTGGGCCAAAGATATGCCCGAACCCAAGTATTAAAAACACCGACCCCAAGTACTAAAACTAGCGAACCCAAGTATGTAAACGATGATATTTTTTTCAAAATCTTCTTTTGGCTGAATTTTTGATTGATTCGGGTACAAACCATGATTCCTCAAACGAACCCAAAATTTCAGTCGATTTGATGCCATAGTGCCAAAGTTATGGCCGAACCTAAGTTTGACAAAGTGCCTATAAAACAATCAAAATTTTGTATGAAGAAAATTCAAAATCTTCTTTTGGCTGATTTTTTGATAGATTCGTGTACCGATTATGATTCTTAGTAAGAATCCAAAATTTCAGTCAGTTTGGAGCCATTGGGCCAAAGTTATGCCCGAACCCAAGTATTAAAAACACCGACCCCAAGTACTAAAACTAGCGAACCCAAGTATGTAAACGATGATATTTTTTTCAAAATCTTGTTTTGGCTGAATTT
Source organism: Limnephilus lunatus (assembly GCA_917563855.2). Lineage (NCBI taxonomy): Eukaryota > Metazoa > Arthropoda > Insecta > Trichoptera > Limnephilidae > Limnephilus > Limnephilus lunatus. The sequence goes on along the minus strand of OU830597.1, from coordinate 78,185,496 downwards.
TTGACTGATTCGGGTACAGACCATGATTTCTTATAAAAACCCAAAATTTCAGTCGATTTGATGCCATAGTGCCAAAGTTATGGCCGAACCTAAGTTTGACAAAGTGCCTATAAAACAATCAAAATTTTGTATGAAGAAAATTCAAAATCTTCTTTTGGCTGAATTTTTGATTGATTCGGGTACAGACCATGATTCCTCAAATGAACCCAAAATTTCAGTCGATTTGATGCCATAGTGCCAAAGTTATGGCCGAACCTACGTTTGACAAAGTGCCTATAAAACAATCAAAATTTTGTATGAAGAAAATTCAAATTCTTCTTTTGGCTGATTTTTTGATAGATTCGTGTACCGATTATGATTCTTAGTAAGAATCCAAAATTTCAATTTGTTTGGAGCCATTGGGCCAAAGTTATGCCCGAACCCAAGTATTAAAAACACCGACCCCAAGTACTAAAACTAGCGAACCCAAGTATGTAAACGATGATATTTTTTTCAAAATCTTCTTTTGGCTGAATTTTTGATTGATTCGGGTACAGACCATGATTCCTCAAACGAACTCAAAATTTCAGTCGATTTGATGCCATAGTGCCAAAGTTATGGCCGAACCTAAGTTTGACAAAGTGCCTATAAAACAATCAAAATTTTGTATGAAGAAAATTCAAAATCTTCTTTTGGCTGAATTTTTGATTGATTCGGGTACACACCAGGATTCCTCAAACGAACCCAAAATTTCAGTCGATTTGATGCCATAGTGCCAAAGTTATGGCCGAACCTAAGTTTGACAAAGTGCCTATAAAACAATCAAAATTTTGTATGAAGAAAATTCAAATTCTTCTTTTGGCTGATTTTTTGATAGATTCGTGTACCGATTATGATTCTTAGTAAGAATCCAAAATTTCAATCAGTTTGGAGCCATTGGGCCAAAGTTATGCCCGAACCCAAGTATTAAAAACACCGACCCCAAGTACTAAAACTAGCGAACCCAAGTATGTAAACGATGATATTTTTTTCAAAATCTTCTTTTGGCTGAATTTTTGATTGATTCGGGTACAAACCATGATTCCTCAAACGAACCCAAAATTTCAGTCGATTTGATGCCATAGTGCCAAAGTTATGGCCGAACCTAAGTTTGTCAAAGTGCCTATAAAACAATCAAAATTCGAATTCTTATTTTGGCTGATTTTTTGATAGATTCGTGTACCGACCATGATTCTTAGTAAGAATCCAAAATTTCAGTCAGTTTGGAGCCATTGGGCCAAAGTTATGCCCGAACCTAAGTATTAAAAACACCGACCCCAAGTACTAAAACTAGCGAACCCAAGTATGTAAACGATGATATTTTTTTCAAAATCTTCTTTTGGCTGAATTTTTGATTGATTCGGGTACAGACCATGATTTCTTATAAAAACCCAAAATTTCAGTCGATTTGATGCCATAGTGCCAAAGTTATGGCCGAACCTAAGTTTGACAAAGTGCCTTTAAAACAATCAAAATTTTGTATGAAGAAAATTCAAAATCTTCTTTTGGCTGAATTTTTGATTGATTCGGGTACAGACCATGATTCCTCAAATGAACCCAAAATTTCAGTCGATTTGATGCCATAGTGCCAAAGTTATGGCCGAACCTAAGTTTGACAAAGTGTCTATAAAACAATCAAAATTTTGTATGAAGAAAATTCAAATTCTTCTTTTGGCTGATTTTTTGATAGATTCGTGTACCGATTATGATTCTTAGTAAGAATCCAAAATTTAAATTTGTTTGGAGCCATTGGGCCAAAGTTATGCCCGAACCCAAGTATTAAAAACACCGACCCCAAGTACTAAAACTAGCGAACCCAAGTATGTAAACGATGATATTTTTTTCAAAATCTTCTTTTGGCTGAATTTTTGATTGATTCGGGTACAGACCATGATTTCTTATAAAAACCCAAAATTTCAGTCGATTTGATGCCATAGTGCCAAAGTTATGGCCGAACCTAAGTTTGACAAAGTGCCTTTAAAACAATCAAAATTTTGTATGAAGAAAATTCAAATTCTTCTTTTGGCTGATTTTTTGATAGATTCGTGTACCGATAATGATTCTTAGTAAGAATCCAAAATTTCAATTTGTTTGGAGCCATTGGGCCAAAGTTATGCCCGAACCCAAGTATTAAAAACACCGACCCCAAGTACTAAAACTAGCGAACCCAAGTATGTAAACGATGATATTTTTTTCAAAATCTTCTTTAAGCTGAATTTTTGATTGATTCGGGTACAGACCATGATTTCTTATAAAAACCCAAAATTTCAGTCGATTTGATGCCATAGTGCCAAAGTTATGGCCGAACCTAAGTTTGACAAAGTGCCTATAAAACAATCAAAATTTTGTATGAAGAAAATTCAAAATCTTCTTTTGGCTGATTTTTTGATAGATTCGTGTGCCGACCATGATTCTAAGTAAGAATCCAAAATTTCAGTCAGTTTGGAGCCATTGGGCCAAAGTTATGGCCGAACCCAAGTATTCAAAACACCGACCCCAAGTACTAAAACTAGCGAACCCAAGTATGTAAACGATGATATTTTTTTCAAAATCTTCTTTTGGCTGAATTTTTGATTGATTCGGGTACAGACCATGATTTCTTATAAAAACCCAAAATTTCAGTCGATTTGATGCCATAGTGCCAAAGTTATTGCCGAACCTAAGTTTAACAAAGTGCCTATAAAACAATCAAAATTTTGTATGAAGAAAATTCAAAATATTCTTTTGGCTGAATTTTTGATTGATTCGGGTACAGACCATGATTCCTCAAACGAACCCAAAATTTCAGTCGATTTGATGCCATAGTGCCAAAGTTATGGCCGAACCTAAGTTTGACAAAGTGCCTATAAAACAATCAAAATTTTGTATGAAGAAAATTCAAATTCTTCTTTTGGCTGATTTTTTGATAGATTCGTGTACCGATTATGATTCTTAGTAAGAATCCAAAATTTCAATTTGTTTGGAGCCATTGGGCCAAAGTTATGCCCGAACCCAAGTATTAAAAACACCGACCCCAAGTACTAAAACTAGCGAACCCAAGTATGTAAACGATGATATTTTTTTCAAAATCTTCTTTTGGCTGAATTTTTGATTGATTCGGGTACAGACCATGATTTCTTATAAAAACCCAAAATTTCAGTCGATTTGATGCCATAGTGCCAAAGTTATGGCCGAACCTAAGTTTGACAAAGTGCCTATAAAACAATCAAAATTTTGTATGAAGAAAATTCAAAATCTTCTTTTGGCTGATTTTTTGATAGATTCGTGTGCCGACCATGATTCTAAGTAAGAATCCAAAATTTCAGTCAGTTTGGAGCCATTGGGCCAAAGTTATGGCCGAACCCAAGTATTCAAAACACCGACCCCAAGTACTAAAACTAGCGAACCCAAGTATGTAAACGATGATATTTTTTTCAAAATCTTCTTTTGGCTGAATTTTTGATTGATTCGGGTACAGACCATGATTTCTTATAAAAACCCAAAATTTCAGTCGATTTGATGCCATAGTGCCAAAGTTATTGCCGAACCTAAGTTTAACAAAGTGCCTATAAAACAATCAAAATTTTGTATGAAGAAAATTCAAAATATTCTTTTGGCTGAATTTTTGATTGATTCGGGTACAGACCATGATTCCTCAAACGAACAAAAAATTTCAGTCGATTTGATGCCATAGTGCCAAAGTTATGGCCGAACCTAAGTTTGACAAAGTGCCTATAAAACAATCAAAATTTTGTATGAAGAAAATTCAAATTCTTCTTTTGGCTGATTTTTTGATAGATTCGTGTACCGATTATGATTCTTAGTAAGAATCCAAAATTTCAATTTGTTTGGAGCCATTGGGCCAAAGTTATGCCCGAACCCAAGTATTAAAAACACCGACCCCAAGTACTAAAACTAGCGAACCCAAGTATGTAAACGATGATATTTTTTTCAAAATCTTCTTTTGGCTGAATTTTTGATTGATTCGGGTACAGACCATGATTTCTTATAAAAACCCAAAATTTCAGTCGATTTGATGCCATAGTGCCAAAGTTATGGCCGAACCTAAGTTTGACAAAGTGCCTATAAAACAATCAAAATTTTGTATGAAGAAAATTCAAAATATTCTTTTGGCTGAATTTTTGATTGATTCGGGTACAGACCATGATTCCTCAAACGAACCCAAAATTTCAGTCGATTTGATGCCATAGTGCCAAAGTTATGGCCGAACCTAAGTTTGACAAAGTGCCTATAAAACAATCAAAATTTTGTATGAAGAAAATTCGAATTCTTATTTTGGCTGATTTTTTGATAGATTCGTGTACCGACCATGATTCTTAGTAAGAATCCAAAATTTCAGTCAGTTTGGAGCCATTGGGCCAAAGTTATGCCCGAACCCAAGTATTAAAAACACCGACCCCAAGTACTAAAACGAGCGAACCCAAGTGTGTGTAAACGTTGATATTTTTTCAAAATCTTCTTTTGGCTGAATTTTTGATTGATTCGGGTATAGACCATGATTTCTTATAAAAACCCAAAATTTCAGTCGATTTGATGCCATAGTGCCAAAGTTATGGCCGAACCTAAGTTTGACAAAGTGCCTATAAAACAATCAAAATTTTGTATGAAGAAAATTCAAAATCTTCTTTTGACTGATTTTTTGATAGATTCGTGTACCGACCATGATTCTTAGTAAGAATCCAAAATTTCGTCAGTTTGGAGCCATTGGGCCAAAGTTATGGCCGAACCAAATATTAAAAACACCGACCCCAAGTACTAAAACGAGCGAACCCAAGTGTGTAAACGATGATATTTTTTCAAAATCTTCTTTTGGCTGAATTTTTTATTGATTCGGGTACAGACCATGATTCCTCAAACGGACCCAAAATTTCGGTCGATTTGATGCCATAGTGCCAAAGTTATGGCCGAACCTAAGTTTGACAAAGTGCCTATAAAACAATCAAAATTTTGTATGAAGAAAATTCAAAATCTTCTTTTGGCTGATTTTTTGATAGATTCGTGTACTGTCATACTTCCTGGGGCCAGGGTGATACTGAAGCCACGTAGGGTCCAGTGTTATACTTCTGGTCTCCAGAAATATGTCCCTCCCGGGGGGGGACAAGTGTTAAGCAGGCCCCCCGGGGGCCATATGCCTCGGCTTGGAAGGCTCAGCTCAGGGTCGTAGGGCTCCTCCGAGGCTGTCGATGGTTGACTCCAATGAAACAAGGTTTGGGCACAATTCAAATGTATTCAATAATGCAAGGGTGAACAGTACAGGCAACCAGGTAAGCTGTTTAAGGCCTAGCATTAGAGAGAGTGAGGCACTAGAAATACTACGGAATTTAGGCTCGGAAAGACTATAAGAGGGTTAGAATCTCACGTGGCGTCGTACGGATGCAGGCAGCTTCTTTACGAAGTGGAGAGGTCTAGAGCAAAGCTCATAGACTGTGTGCAGGAGCTGGGCGGCTCGGCGGGAGAGGGCGGCTTCTCGGCGTCATGGTGGGCGGATTCGGTCAGCTTACCGAACCGGTGGGTGATAACGGTGAATTAAGCGGCTATCGGCAATGTAGGCGGATTAAAAGCCGGGCGCGTCTGGGCTGCCATGGTAGGCGGCAGTAGGATTATACAGGCGGCTGTGGTGAATTACTCGGCTCGTCGGCACGTAGGCGGATTAAAAGCCGGGCGCGTCTGGGCTGCCATGGTAGGCGGCAGTAGGATTATACAGGCGGCTGTGGTGATAGCGCCATACTTGGTTCGTAGGTGAAGACTTAATTAGCCGCGTCGAAGGGTGGCATACTGCCCGACAGTACGTAGTAGTGCGTACGACCGCTCGCGCCGTTGTCTGAAATATGTCTGTTCCTTTGGCGATCGGTGGCTGGATCTCTCTGCCCGTGATGAGCGAGACGGAAGACTCGAACGCGTGCCCTATAAGGTAATGTCTTCTGCCATTGGCTGGAATTCGCGCCGTGTGGCCATATATGGTAATGTCTTCTGCCAGCCTGAGAGGGACAGCAATAATCATGCGAGAATGTACATGTACTGTGCACGTGACACACAGCTGCCTGCCGCTTGTATAGTCCGTTCGTAAGATTTATGGGCAACTCATAACACTACCCTCCTCCCCCTGAAAAATGAAGGGAAAAGGCAGCGAGGCTGATGCAGGGGACCACGACCTTCCATACAGCATGTGATGCGATGGTTGCCACAATGTGAGGTACAGAGCTACCTCTTCACCAGGATTTAAACACTCCCTACCTAAGAGCCAACAAAATTTTAACTACCTGTGAGCCAAGCTAAAAAAAAACTAGCAATAACTGAACAAAGGTTGCCAATTCTCTCAAGAAATTAAAAAAATGTGACGTACCTAGTGCGATACAAGACACGCTAACGAAGGTGCATGAAGAAATAAGGAAAACATGACCCTTCCGAGAAGGATTACTACCATGTAAAAATCTTAAAATTAGACAAAAAATTTCCAACCCTATTCCTGTTATGGAATATTGTACGCTGACCAATGTCATGAAATGATCGAAACCAACTCATATTCGCGTCTTACAATAGAATTCTTAAAATTATACAACTTTGTTTTTATACACTTTATTCCTGTTATGGAATATTGTACGCTGACCAATGTCATGAAATGATCGAAACCAACTCATATTCGCGTCTTACAATAGAATTCTTAAAATTATACAACTTTGTTTTTATACACTTTATTCCTGTTATGGAATATTGTACGCTGACCAATGTCATGAAATGATCGAAATCAACTCATATTCGCGTCTTACAATGGAATTCTTAAAATTATACAACTTTGTTTTTATACACTTTATTCCTGTTATGGAATATTGTACGCTGACCAATGTCATGAAATGATCGAAACCAACTCATATTCGCGTCTTACAATAGAATTCTTAAAATTATACAACTTTGTTTTTATACACTTTATGCTATTTTCACAATTCAATTCCAACCCAAATGTTAGTTTCCCGCACTCTCAGCTTGTCATGGTTTGTCTGGTTTGCATTTAATTATCAGGCATAAACGACCATCCTCTCATGTTCGCATATAATTGTAAGGTAATGCTACAAAACCTATCATGAATATTAATTTTCAGGCATAATATGAATCCTCTCATGTTTTCTCGACTCACCCTCGGTGACCCGTACAGCGCTGTACTTGGTATACTAGAAATATACCCTTGCCGCAACGACATAGACAACCGGATAGATCCCTTGGAATCCTCACGGTGAACTTGCGTTCGACGAAACCACATAGGACACCCTCTAGGTGTTCCCACCAAAATAACCAGACGAACCGTAATGACCATAAGTGCAATTACATTATTCTCTAATAAGAACAATACGACCCGAATGACATAACTTTATGACATTACCGAGCTAATTTACTCAACTGGGTGCATACTCTTAAATCTTCTTACTACGAGAAGTACTACTCCTTATTTGAATACAGTGATATAGCAAGTTACAAAACACCGTACAATTGCGTCCTGATATGGCAAGGACTTTACACGCTGGCTTACCATATTGATACCGAAGTAATCAATTACGTGTTTACAAAATATTTATATAGTAATTTAATTAATTACATTTATCATAATTAAAACACTTGAATATACATTTGTTTACCCACCAAAAACTCTATGTGTGTGTGTATAATTTGTTAAATAACTTTCAATTCGAGTTTGTTTCAACTCAACTTAAACTCTCAGGGTTTGACTACGTAAGGAGAGAAGAAGGAAAAAAAAAAAAAAAAATTAAAATAAATAACAACAACGCCACGTATTTTTAAAAAAAAATTAGGAAAATTTAATACTACCGATAATGTTATTAGAAGAGGAAAAAATTTTTCTTAATTGAGTAACGAATTTCTTCCTAACACCGGAATCATATATACTTTAATTGTTCGGAAATTCGCGTTTCCAACAATCTTCCTGCTCTAATTCTAAGGAGTTTAGCCATCCTATCACGCTTTGGATTATAGCTAACAGCCGAATGACACGTTAGGTCGATACCCAAGTTCCATCCTATCGGACTTGTAACAGCTCTATAATACCACACAACGAGTAACCGTTGTTATATGATCGCGGAAGAAGGTTAAAATTCGATACCACCACAACCTATGTGAACCGAATAGTGTTGTCTATTGGGCCTATTCTGATAACAAAAATGTGGTAATATAATTATTACATTGCCTTTTCATCGTGAATTCACTCCAACATACGCTAGAATTGAGACATACCCCGTTAAGGAGTGGGTAACTACCCGATTGTGAACGTTTTACCGCCCCAATTTCTCCTATATCGCAACGTGTGAGATGTCCAATGCCATAACGATTTAACCTACATGTGAGAATAATTCGACAATGAAAGAGATTGAAAAACCCGAAAAAAAAAAAAAAAAAGGACAAAAAATAAAAAAAATTATAATTGAAATGATATTTTCATTTATACATGACCTTATATTAATATATACACAAGGTTATTTACAACCATAAGGTTCCTAAGTTTCTTACTACCCAATGACCTACCCCAGTATGATGAGAGCTAGGCGCCTTTATACCTACCACTTGTACAAGAATTTTCTTATGCCGTCTCTTGCCAACGAAAAGAAAAGAATATGCTTGCATATTCTTTCATTGCATCTAAAATTAAGTACTTTTTAGAATGCAAATTGTTCCACGAAAATAGAAATTAGGTCTCTACTTCGGTCCCGGGCAGGATACTGAATACCTAACGCAGTTTTTTCTAATGAAAAACCTAGCCTAATTTAGGGTTCCTTGAACTACGCCCTCAATCAGTGTAACGTGTCGTGTTTCTTAGACGAATTTATATACTTATGTAACCATATTCATATATAAATTTAAAAAACATTTTTTTTTTTTTTAAAAAAAAAACAACCTAAGTGGCTACGCACTAGGAGAAAGTAATAAATTATTACTACCAATAATAGTCATTACAATAAATGAACTAAATATCGCATCAGTAATTTCACTAGTGTAAGGTGAGTTACCTCTTTTTTTTATAATAATAACAATAATAACACAAGTCTTCACGTGCAGACATACCGGCGTCCCGGATTGTCAACACTTGTGATGACGATCCATTAAGAAAGGAATTGTATACTTCTCTAATAACAAAGGTTAAGTTATATGCGTTATAACCTCGTACTAACCACTAGGGTTCATGACGTCCTAGGGTTGTACCTAAGGGGTAATAATTATATCTCAACTAATAACCGGACTAATCAGAGAAAATAACAACAAAAACATAAATAAAAACACTTATAAGGTTGCAACGACCGGGGTGTCACTACCCTTTTTTACTATGTCTTTAATGTGGAATTTACCGACAATTTTTCCATTTAAATTCTCTAGTACATATACCGTGCTAGAGATTTTTTCCTTTATTCTGTTTTCTACAAAACGGGGTGCTAGTTTGGCTGAAAAATATACGCCTGCCTTAGATTGAGGGAAGTTTCTTCTCCAAACTCTGTCTCCGATTTTATAGGATTCCAACTTGTGTCTAGTGTTATAACGAAAAGCACTTTGTTTATACGCGGCGGCGAGTGAATCGCTCACCTTGTCATACACGGCTACAAGTTCTTGTAGTTTATTTGCATAATCCACTACCGTATCTGGTTGTGTGTTATTTTGACTAGCACCCGGGGAGATACGCCAATGTGACGTGCCATGCACTGTCTGTTCAAAGCCGTGCATGAGGAAAAACGGGGTGTATCCAGTAGTAAGGTTGACCGTATTATTAATTGCTGCTTGTACCGTTCTGACGTGCTTTGACCACTGACGGTGATCGTTGCCCACCAAAATAGCCAACGAGGTTCCGATGGTTTGGTTATAGCGCTCTACCGTGTTGTTCATAGGAGTATAGAAAGAATTATAAAATACATCAGGAACGCCGTATTGAGACAAGAAGGCTTTAAAAGCACCTGAAGTGAACTGGCGACCGTTATCAACTATGAGTGTTCTAGGTACAGAGATTGGTAAAAATATATTGTATTCCAAGGCTTCTATTATGGTTTTTGCCGTCGCGTGGCGTAATGGGAATAACCAGCAGTACTTAGTAAAAACGTCTACCACGCTCAGAATATGAAAGTTTCCGTCATAACCTTTCGGAAAGGGACCTATCAAATCTACGCTAAGACTTTGCATTGGGCGATCTACGTTTTTGGGGTGGGACATATGACCTAAGGCTGGCTTAGTTGAATGTTTATAAGCCTTGCAAATATTGCAATTGGACACTAATTTTTTTACATCATTATACATTCCGGGCCAGAAATTCCTTAACGATAATTTTTTAAAGGTTTTAAACACACCTGGGTGTATTGCTGTGGGTGAATTATGACATTCCGAGATTAAGGCCTGTCTATCCTCTACCGGGGATACTAATTTCCATTCGTAGTCTGTATGTAAGGAAAAATCAGCTTTACAATGCTTATACAACCTATTACCTTGTATTAAGAAATTAGGACTAGCTTGTGGGTTATTGGCGCACTTATTATACAGCTCTGAGTACCACTTGTCTTTAGAGCCAGGCGTGCCAAGTAATGAATTTAATTGGGTAATTTCAATACGAGATAGTACGTCTGGAACTACATGAAGGGAGCCTTTACGGTGAATTATGTCAAAATCGAACTGAGACAAGCGTGTCCCCCACCTGGCAAGTCTACCTGTTGGATTCTCGAGTGACATAAGCCATTTTAAACTTGAATGGTCCGTGACCACTGTGAATTTTGACCCTTCGACGTACGAGCGAAAGTTGTATACGGCGTCGAGAATGGCCAATAATTCGCGTTCAGTTGTACTATAGTTTCTCTCCGTTTTAGAGAGTACTCTGGAGTAATACGCGACGGGGTGTTCTGCGTCCTCAAATTGTTGTGAAAGGCACGCTCCGATGGCGAAATTGGAACTGTCACATTGTATTATAAAGGGTAACTTGAAATCAGGGCAGCTTAGTACCGGCGCTGAAATTAAGGCATTCTTCAAGGCGGAAAATGATTTTTCTATCTCCTCATTCCACGTAAAATTAGGTAGGTTCTTTTTACCACCAGTTATGTGAGTTAAAGGGGCTGCAATATTTGAAAAGTTGTTGATAAAACGTCTATAATAACTGCATAATCCAAGGAATGATTTTACCTGTTTTGTATTCTGAGGTCGGGGGAAATTTTTGATAGTATCTATCTTTGCCGGGTCTGTTCGGAGACCTTCCTTGTCCACTACGAAACCTAAATATTTGAGTCTTGATTTACAGAATTCCGACTTTTCTATATTTAATGTTAATCCGGCGGCCTTTAAAATATTACAAACCTTTTTAAGGAGTTCAATATGTTCTTCAAAGGTACGTGAGATAATTATTAGATCATCTAGATATGCAAAAAGGTTGGGTTCGAATTCTGGACCAAATAAGGTGTCCACGAGGCGTTGCAGTTCGCTAGGAGCATTACGTAGCCCGAAGGGTAGTCTTACGAACATGAAGGTACCCCTACCTGGAACTACGAAACTAGTTTTCTCACAAGACGAAGGGTGCAAGGGTATCTGCCAGAAAGCTTTAAGCAAGTCTAAGGAAGTAATAAAGTTTGCATGCCGTAAGTTATCAAGAATACGATGAACGTTTGGCAACGGATAAATTTGTGCCCTTGTAACAGCATTGAGTCTTCTACTGTCCAAACAGAACCTAGCTGTTCCGTCCTTTTTGGGAACTAAAATAACCGGGTTTGACCAAGGAGATTTACTTTTAACGATTACGCCTAATTCCAACATTTTATCCACCTCACATTCTAGCTGTTTCAACCTTACTGGTGACAGGGGGTAATAACGTTGTTTTATTGGGGTTCCTTCGGTTTCGATAACATGTTCGATCAAATTAGTTTTACCTAAACCGCGTTTAGCAAAAGATATGGATTGAAATTCCTCTATCACATCACTAAGTGTTTTTAGTTGCGCGGGTGTGAGATCGTTTTTTGACCTTACTACGTTAACTTCTGAGATGGAAGTATACGTAATGCTTTGATTTGCTGTAAATAAATTTGGAGCTATGTTGAATTTTTTCCAAAAATCCACGCCTAAAATAATTTTCCGGCCGAGCGAAGGTATCACTACAAAGTCTATGGTCTGCAAATTATCGTTATAAACTACTGGAAGTGACAGCTTGCCAGAAACTTCCTGTCTCTTGTTATCTGCTGTAGTAATTACCAGATCACAAGGGGACAGCGCACGAGACGTGAATTGTTTGTGCAAATTCCCACCTATACAAGATAGTGACGCACCCGAGTCTAGTAAACCTGATAAAACACGATTTTTAACTTTGAATGTGACATGTGGCCGGCCATCTCCGCTACACTTCACATTCACTGCCTCGAGTGGATCGGTATTCAGAAAAACCTTCACGTAACCTAACCAGTCATTCCATTCCTTTTCGATTGTCTCTGCTGATGGCTTTGGACTGCAATGACCGCCTAGAAGTTTTTTTGATTCGAATTACAATGAGTCGGGGGTGGTTTAGAGAGATCAGGAAAATCGTTTGCTCTGCTGTAATCAGGCTTTTTCCATCGTGGGCTACGGCGCGGGACGCTGTTGCTGTTAATTTTATTGCAATTTTTTGCAAAGTGACCGTTTTGATTGCATTTAAAACAAGCACGATTAGCGATATCCGTGGTTCTTTGTGAAATCGCCGCGAGCTGTGAGTTTTTATTACGGCCGAAAGTTCTAACCCTGTGATTCTGTTGGGAATTATCGAAATGAGTATCTTCTAAGATCTCGCATCTTTGTATTACCTCCGCGCAAGTACGGGGCACATCGTACGAGAATAGTTTACTATATTTGTGCAACAACCCATTTTTAATTATAAGAACCAAGTCTAATTCAGACAATGGTGATGATAACTTATCATTCAGGGATGATATTAGATTTACATACTGCCGAACCGGTACGTTATACATTTGCTTGTAACGGTGAATTTTAGATTTAATTCCCAAATCACTGTCAACCTCCTTATAACTTGAGACGACCTCCGGCTCGACTGCCTTTTTACTTGATGCGCGACTGAATTTGATTTTATCCATCTCCTCACATAACGCTTGTAACTCCGAAACGTTGGTGATATTTTTACCGATCTTCAGTTGTGCGTAATCTGGCGTGAGACCTTTTGTGACTAACGATAAAAGTTCCGATTCCTCTAACGGCAAATTCAGCTTGGAATTGATAGCTAAAGCTTCCAAAATAAAATCCGCAGCTCTTTCGTTATTTTTCTGACACAAGTTAAATAACTTCGACTTCTCAGTCATTTGAAACGTCGGGTCCTCGAATCTCTTCAAAAAGGCTGTTTTAATTTCTTCCCACTTTAGATTAGTTTTGAAAATTTTCCTATAGAATAATAGTGCTGAACCAGTGAGAAGTTCGACAAAACCCCTAGCCAAATCTTGACAATCAACGCCCCTCGCGTATTGTAATTCGGCGATTCTGTCTAAAAAAGCGCGGACATCCGAATTCCCGTCAAAAGAAATTTTCCAATTTGTTAAATTAACTATTTTTCTTTCAACGTACCTTGTGGTAGTCCTTTCATAGTGATTTTGCGTAGGCGAGGATACTATGTTAACGAGGTTTCCCGAATTACTAGTTTTTGGGGTGGTTGCTACACTTGGAGAATTTAATAAAATAGCAGGAGACTCAACCCGCCCACTAAGGGATTCATTAAACTCGACACATTGTTTCCGTAAAGACAACAAAGCCCTTTTGGGGACTATGCCTCTATCCATCAACATTTTTCTTATTACCGACGCGTTTGCTTTCTCGAAATTTAATATTCTATCCATTATTGGTATGGTGGCCTCCATAATTATGCGTTATTATAATGAACAAAGCAAAAAAAAAAAATTTCGGACGATTATAGAAGACGAGAGCAGTTGCTGGCAGTCGACATTATATCCTCCTATTACAGGGAAACGGATGTGGACGAGCACAATCCGACAGTAGTTACTACCTTTTATTGGAAACAACCACTGCTCTTCAAGGAAGAAATAATACAACTAACACAGCCCCAGGTGGAGATTTTAAAATAACGAGATTCATTACTCAATTAAAAAAAAATTCCGCGCGAATGACGAACAACTCTGACTGCCGCGATAGAAACGTAATAGCGTGAGAATGCTACTGTAGTAAGCGATGTTTAAAATACCTAACACTCGAATAGCACTAGCCGACGGACTCGCGACGTTTGGAATAATTCACACAGAGCTACAACGTTACGGTAATAAGCGATGTTTAAAATACCTAACCTCGAATAGCACTAGCCGACGGACTCGCGACGTTTGGAATAATTCACACAGAGCTACAACGTTGTTGATGGGAGCACAAATATAAAATATTTATAGCTAAGATTACATAATTATGTTTCTAGGGAGACAACAATCGACAAGACTTCGGCCGAGTTGGCGCGCCAGTGTCATACTTCCTGGGGCCAGGGTGATACTGAAGCCACGTAGGGTCCAGTGTTATACTTCTGGTCTCCAGAAATATGTCCCTCCCGGGGGGGGACAAGTGTTAAGCAGGCCCCCCGGGGGCCATATGCCTCGGCTTGGAAGGCTCAGCTCAGGGTCGTAGGGCTCCTCCGAGGCTGTCGATGGTTGACTCCAATGAAACAAGGTTTGGGCACAATTCAAATGTATTCAATAATGCAAGGGTGAACAGTACAGGCAACCAGGTAAGCTGTTTAAGGCCTAGCATTAGAGAGAGTGAGGCACTAGAAATACTACGGAATTTAGGCTCGGAAAGACTATAAGAGGGTTAGAATCTCACATGGCGTCGTACGGATGCAGGCAGCTTCCCTACGAAGTGGAGAGGTCTAGAGCAAAGCTCATAGACTGTGTGCAGGAGCTGGGCGGCTCGGCGGGAGAGGGCGGCTTCTCGGCGTCATGGTGGGCGGATTCGGTCAGCTTACCGAACCGGTGGGTGATAACGGTGAATTAAGCGGCTATCGGCAATGTAGGCGGATTAAAAGCCGGGCGCGTCTGGGCTGCCATGGTAGGCGGCAGTAGGATTATACAGGCGGCTGTGGTGAATTACTCGGCTCGTCGGCACGTAGGCGGATTAAAAGCCGGGCGCGTCTGGGCTGCCATGGTAGGCGGCAGTAGGATTATACAGGCGGCTGTGGTGATAGCGCCATACTTGGTTCGTAGGTGAAGACTTAATTAGCCGCGTCGAAGGGTGGCATACTGCCCGACAGTACGTAGTAGTGCGTACGACCGCTCGCGCCGTTGTCTAAAATATGTCTGTTCCTTTGGCGATCGGTGGCTGGATCTCTCTGCCCGTGATGAGCGAGACGGAAGACTCGAACGCGTGCCCTATAAGGTAATGTCTTCTGCCATTGGCTGGAATTCGCGCCGTGTGGCCATATATGGTAATGTCTTCTGCCAGCCTGAGAGGGACAGCAATAATCATGCGAGAATGTACATGTACTGTGCACGTGACACACAGCTGCCTGCCGCTTGTATAGTCCGTTCGTAAGATTTATGGGCAACTCATAACAGTACCGACCATGATTCTTAGTAAGAATCCAAAATTTCAGTCAGTTTGGAGCCATTGGGCCAAAGTTATGCCCGAACCCAAGTATTAAAAACACCGACCCCAAGTTCTAAAACTAGCGAACCCAAGTATGTAAACGATGATATTTTTTTCAAAATCTTCTTTTGGCTGAATTTTTGTTTGATTCGGGTACAGAACATGATTTCTTATAAGAACCCAAAATTTCAGTCGATAGTGCCAAAGTTATGGCCGAACCTAAGTTTGACAAAGTGCCTATAAAACAATCAAAATTTTGTATGAAGAAAATTCAAAATCTTCTTTTGGCTGTTTTTTTGATAGATTCGTGTACCGATTATGATTCTTAGTAAGAATCCAAAATTTCAATCAGTTTGGAGCCATTGGGCCAAAGTTATGCCCGAACCCAAGTATTAAAAACACCGACCCCAAGTACTAAAACTAGTGAACCCGTATGTAAACGATGATATTTTTTTCAAAATCTTCTTTTGGCTGAATTTTTGATTGATTCGGGTGCAGACAATGATTTCTTATAAAAACCCAAAATTTCAGTCGATTTGATGCCATAGTGCCAAAGTTATGGCCGAACCTAAGTTTGACAAAGTGCCTATAAAACAATCAAAATTTTGTATGAAGAAAATTCAAAATCTTCTTTTGGCTGAATTTTTGATTGATTCGGGTACAGACCATGATTCCTCAAACGAACCCAAAATTTCAGTCGATTTGATGCCATAGTGCCAAAGTTATGGCCGAACCTAAGTTTGACAAAGTGCCTATAAAACAATCAAAATTATGTATGCAGAAAATTCAAATTCTTCTTTTGGCTGATTTTTTGATAGATTCGTGTACCGATTATGATTCTTAGTAAGAATCCAAAATTTCAATAAAGTTGGAGCCATTGGGCCAAAGTTATGCCCGAATCCAAGTATTAAAAACACCGACCCCAAGTACTAAAACTAGCGAACCCAAGTATGTAAACGATGATATTTTTTTCAAAATCTTCTTTTGGCTGAATTTTTGATTGATTCGGGTACAGACCATGATTCCTCAAACGAACCCAAAATTTCAGTCGATTTGATGCCTTAGTGCCAAAGTTATGGCCGAACCTAAGTTTGACAAAGTGCCTATAAAACAATCAAAATTTTGTATGAAGAAAATTCGAATTCTTATTTTGGCTGATTTTTTGATAGATTCGTGTACCGACCATGATTCTTAGTAAGAATCCAAAATTTCAGTCAGTTTGGAGCCATTGGGCCAAAGTTATGCCCGAACCCAAGTATTAAAAACACCGACCCCAAGTACTAAAACTAGCGAACCCAAGTATGTAAACGATGATATTTTTTTCAAAATCTTCTTTTGGCTGAATTTTTGATTGATTCGGGTACAGACCATGATTTCTTATAAAAACCCAAAATTTCAGTCGATTTGATGCCATAGTGCCAAAGTTATGGCCGAACCTAAGTTTGACAAAGTGCCTATAAAACAATCAAAATTTTGTATGAAGAAAATTCAAAATCTTCTTTTGGCTGAATTTTTGATTGATTCGGGTACAGACCATGATTACACGAACCCAAAATTTCAGTCGATTTGATGCCATAGTGCCAAAGTTATGGCCGAACCTAAGTTTGACAAAGTGCCTATAAAACAATCAAAATTTTGTATGAAGAAAATTCAAATTCTTCTTTTGGCTGATTTTTTGATAGATTCGTGTACCGATTATGATTCTTAGTAAGAATCCAAAATTTCAATTTGTTTGGAGCCATTGGGCCAAAGTTATGCCCGAACCCAAGTATTAAAAACACCGACCCCAAGTACTAAAACTAGCGAACCCAAGTATGTAAACGATGATATTTTTTTCAAAATCTTCTTTTGGCTGAATTTTTGATTGATTCGGGTACAGACCATGATTTCTTATAAAAACCCAAAATTTCAGTCGATTTGATGCCATAGTGCCAAAGTTATGGCCGAACCTAAGTTTGACAAAGTGCCTATAAAACAATCAAAATTTTGTATGAAGAAAATTCAAAATCTTCTTTTGGTTGATTTTTTGATAGATTCGTGTGCCGACCATGATTCTAAGTAAGAATCCAAAATTTCAGTCAGTTTGGAGCCATTGGGCCAAAGTTATGGCCGAACCAAATATTAAAAACACCGACCCCAAGTACTAAAACGAGCGAACCCAAGTGTGTAAACGATGATATTTTTTCAAAATCTTCTTTTGGCTGAATTTTTGATTGATTCGGGTATAGACAATGATTTCTTATAAAAACCCAAAATTTCAGTCGATTTGATGCCATAGTGCCAAAGTTATGGCCGAACCTAAGTTTGACAAAGTGCCTATAAAACAATCAAAATTTTGTATGAAGAAAATTCAAAATCTTCTTTTGGCTGATTTTTTGATAGATTCGTGTGCCGACCATGATTCTAAGTAAGAATCCAAAATTTCAGTCAGTTTGGAGCCATTGGGCCAAAGTTATGGCCGAACCAAATATTAAAAACACCGACCCCAAGTACTAAAACGAGCGAACCCAAGTGTGTAAACGATGATATTTTTTCAAAATCTTCTTTTGGCTGAATTTTTGATTGATTCGGGTATAGACAATGATTTCTTATAAAAACCCAAAATTTCAGTCGATTTGATGCCATAGTGCCAAAGTTATGGCCGAACCTAAGTTTGACAAAGTGCCTATAAAACAATCAAAATTTTGTATGAAGAAAATTCAAAATCTTCTTTTGGCTGATTTTTTGATAGATTCGTGTACCGACCATGATTCTTAGTAAGAATCCAAAATTTCGTCAGTTTGGAGCCATTGGGCCAAAGTTATGGCCGAACCAAATATTAAAAACACCGACCCCAAGTACTAAAACGAGCGAACCCAAGTGTGTTAACGATGATATTTTTTCAAAATCTTCTTTTGGCTGAATTTTTTATTGATTCGGGTACAGACCATGATTCCTCAAAGGAACCCAAAATTTCAGTCGATTTGATGCCATAGTGTCAAAGTTATGGCCGAACCTAAGTTTGACAAAGTGCCTATAAAACAATCAAAATTTTGTATGAAGAAAATTCGAATTCTTATTTTGGCTGATTTTTTGATAGATTCGTGTACCGACCATGATTCTTAGTAAGAATCCAAAATTTCAGTCAGTTTGGAGCCATTGGGCCAAAGTTATGCCCGAACCCAAGTATTAAAAACACCGACCCCAAGTACTAAAACTAGCGAACCCAAGTATGTAAACGATGATATTTTTTTCAAAATCTTCTTTTGGCTGAATTTTTGATTGATTCGGGTACAGACCATGAATTCTTATAAAAACCCAAAATTTCAGTCGATTTGATGCCATAGTGCCAAAGTTATGGCCGAACCTAAGTTTGACAAAGTGCCTATAAAACAATCAAAATTTTGTATGAAGAAAATTCAAAATCTTCTTTTGGCTGATTTTTTGATAGATTCGTGTACCGATTATGATTCTTAGTAAGAATCCAAAATTTCAGTCAGTTTGGAGCCATTGGGCCAAAGTTATGCCCGAACCCAAGTATTAAAAACACCGACCCCAAGTACTAAAACTAGCGAACCCAAGTATGTAAACGATGATATTTTTTTCAAAATCTTCTTTTGGCTGAATTTTTGATTGATTCGGGTACAGACCATGATTTCTTATAAAAACCCAAAATTTCAGTCGATTTGATGCCATAGTGCCAAAGTTATGGCCGAACCTAAGTTTGACAAAGTGCCTATAAAACAATCAAAATTTTGTATGAAGAAAATTCAAAATCTTCTTTTGGCTGAATTTTTGATTGATTCGGGTACAGACCATGATTCCTCAAACGAACCCAAAATTTCAGTCGATTTGATGCCATAGTGCCAAAGTTATGGCCGAACCTAAGTTTGACAAAGTGCCTATAAAACAATCAAAATTTTGTATGAAGAAAATTCAAATTCTTCTTTTGGCTAATTTTTTGATAGATTCGTGTACCGATTATGATTCTTAGTAAGAATGCAAAATTTCAATTTGTTTGGAGCCATTGGGCCAAAGTTATGCCCGAACCCAAGTATTAAAAACACCGACCCCAAGTACTAAAACTAGCGAACCCAAGTATGTAAACGATGATATTTTTTTCAAAATCTTCTTTTGGCTGAATTTTTGATTGATTCGGGTACAGACCATGATTCCTCAAACGAACCCAAAATTTCAGTCGATTTGATGCTATAGTGCCAAAGTTATGGCCGAACCTAAGTTTGACAAAGTGCCTATAAAACAATCAAAATTTTGTATGAAGAAAATTCGAATTCTTATTTTGGCTGATTTTTTGATAGATTCGTGTACCGACCATGATTCTTAGTAAGAATCCAAAATT
Organism: Limnephilus lunatus; assembly: GCA_917563855.2. NCBI lineage: Eukaryota > Metazoa > Arthropoda > Insecta > Trichoptera > Limnephilidae > Limnephilus > Limnephilus lunatus. The sequence goes on along the minus strand of OU830597.1, from coordinate 78,165,569 downwards.
TCAGTCAGTTTGGAGCCATTGGGCCAAAGTTATGCCCGAACCCAAGTATTAAAAACACCGACCCCAAGTACTAAAACTAGCGAACCCAAGTATGTTAACGATGATATTTTTTTCAAAATCTTCTTTTGGCTGAATTTTTGATTGATTCGGGTACAGACCATGATTTCTTATAAAAACCCAAAATTTCAGTCGATTTGATGCCATAGTGCCAAAGTTATGGCCGAACCTAAGTTTGACAAAGTGCCTATAAAACAATCAAAATTTTGTATGAAGAAAATTCAAAATCTTCTTTTGGCTGAATTTTTGATTGATTCGGGTACAGATCATGATTCCTCAAACGAACCCAAAATTTCAGTCGATTTGATGCCATAGTGCCAAAGTTATGGCCGAACCTAAGTTTGACAAAGTGCCTATAAAACAATCAAAATTTTGTATGAAGAAAATTCAAATTCTTCTTTTGGCTAATTTTTTGATAGATTCGTGTACCGATTATGATTCTTAGTAAGAATGCAAAATTTCAATTTGTTTGGAGCCATTGGGCCAAAGTTATGCCCGAACCCAAGTATTAAAAACACCGACCCCAAGTACTAAAACTAGCGAACCCAAGTATGTAAACGATGATATTTTTTTCAAAATCTTCTTTTGGCTGAATTTTTGATTGATTCGGGTACAGACCATGATTCCTCAAACGAACCCAAAATTTCAGTCGATTTGATGCTATAGTGCCAAAGTTATGGCCGAACCTAAGTTTGACAAAGTGCCTATAAAACAATCAAAATTTTGTATGAAGAAAATTCGAATTCTTATTTTGGCTGATTTTTTGATAGATTCGTGTACCGACCATGATTCTTAGTAAGAATCCAAAATTTCAGTCAGTTTGGAGCCATTGGGCCAAAGTTATGCCCGAACCCAAGTATTAAAAACACCGACCCCAAGTACTAAAACTAGCGAACCCAAGTATGTTAACGATGATATTTTTTTCAAAATCTTCTTTTGGCTGAATTTTTGATTGATTCGGGTACAGACCATGATTTCTTATAAAAACCCAAAATTTCAGTCGATTTGATGCCATAGTGCTTTGGCAGGGAGAACTGTTTGGAGATGTGAACCCATGTAGGTAGACTGTAACTTACCATGTGTTCGGGCAATCCGCCCAAGTTTACCAATTTATCTGACTCCATAAATGTACCCAAAAGTGTACTGAGAATATTTCAAATAAAATAACTAGTTTGCACTGAAGCTAATATTTATTTTAATTTACACACGACAAATTTATATCAGAAGGAAGTATGAGGGAGACGATATCTCTACAAGTGAGCGGCGGACTGGACGGTCGGAAGACGAATGAATCTTCGGTAAATTTAACGAACTTAGCTCGGCGCTAAGTGACGTCGGCTGAGTTGCCAGCGTAAAAACTATTTTTCCTTTGTAGAATATCGTTCCCTACATACCTCCACCCCAGTTTGCAAAACGATAACAAAAGTAGGTGAGAAAAAGATAACTTATGTAATGTTATATACTTAAAATTAACATATACTTAATTATAACATGTCGTATTTCACAGAATTGCTATTTGTAGAATTTTTTACATTTTTTAAGTTTGCATTAAAGTTTTGCTTGAAAGTTTGCATCGACAAACATTTTGTTTGGAGCACTGAGAGTTGTATGACCTATGATTGAATCATTATTTATTCATTTTATCAGGTTACTTAAGCTTTATGAGCAAGTAGGTACCTATATATATATATAAGGCAAGTATAATTCTGAACTACCAGAAATTATTAATATAAAGCAATTTCCCTATCATTATAATATGAAAATTCTTTTAAAAACTCTCTTGACACTATTATCGTGTACGAAATACATGTTTTTTATTTTATTCCTATTCTTAAACAATATAGGTTGTAAACTTTTTACTTAATATAAAAAATATATAGTTGTGTTCATGAAACTTGGGTTACATTATTTTATGTGTGGTATTATATCCATTATATATCTTATTTACTGTTACCGAACTTTCATGAACAAACAAGTGTATATTAATGTCAATTGCTTAACGAAATGTGATGTTATTTGAGGTGTTATGTATTTTTTAAAACATTTAGATATGGTATGCCTTAGTCAATGACAGGTATATAATTCACCTTTAGAACTATTGAGTTATGAATTTATAATAATTTATAATGAATTTAGTTAATAATAACATTATCACGTTTCCTTAAGCATTTGGAACGAATCATTATCGTATGATAAAAAATTTTAACCCGTTCAATCAGATGTGGACGTCAAGGAACATCTGGTTGCACGTGTTTGAAACCTTTTATTAACTTAACATTTTAACATAATAGAAAAACTTGGTAAATTTTTAAAATTAGGTACATGTAATATTTGTATTTAAGAATTCTATAACATTTTAGAGTATAGTTTTTACATTTTACTTTTTCATCGCAAAGTGCGTAATGTTCTAAAAAATTTATTTAGGAATGGAAATATGTAATTAATAAGTGTTATATTGAGTGTGTGGTCAATATAAGACAATTTATGTTCCTATAATGTAACAGTGTTATAATAACTATAGCCTATTATCGTATAAAGCAAATACTCTATTACTGAAATATGATAAAGTACATGGTTAATATTCAACGCGTCTAGCGGAATGGTTTGAAACTTGGATAAGTTATTCATGTATGAATACATTAATGAGTGTTATAGGTGAAAGTAATATAGTAATATCTACAATTATTCATACAAAGTAATCTTTCTATCACTGAAATATGAAAAATTTATTACTCTTAATGTGGCAAAGGTAAGTATGATACAGGATTATCTAAAAATTATTCATACAAAGTAATTTTCCTATCACTGGAATATGACAACATTCCTATTCTAAATATGGTGAAGGTACTTGTTTTTATTTTATTAATTTACAAAATAACTTGATAAGTTTCTTAAACTAGGTACATATAAAAATTTCATTCCAAAATTCTATAAAAGTTTTTTTAAAAGAAAAAGTTGTATAAAATTTTTAAAATTTATAAAAACTTTAACGCATATAACCGAGTGGTTAGATTTACTATTTAAATATTCATCGCAAGCTGCGGAATGTTTTATTTTTTAAACAAGATAAGTATAAAGTTGTTTTATGATAATATGTGTTATATTGAGTATATGGTCAATACAAGACATATTACGCTCTGTTAATATTATGTTTGAAAATGACTATTGTCTAAGTACATACATTGTTTTTCACGCAATATAGTGTTAAATTTTTCTTAAAACTAGTTACATGGTTTACATGATTTTAAAAAATGAAAAATTTTCATTGGTTAAATGGTTCATCACTTTGATGACCAATATGTACTGTATAAAACAAATAATTTTAGTACTACAGCTCAAAATTGTATTAATGTTGTAGACAATAGTACCAGTAATTTTACAAGTATATGGTTTAGGATATGCATTGTATATGCTTTTTCATTTACTTTGTTAGTCATTTTTAATTTAATATGGGATCTGTAGAAAGGAAAAGAATTAATTATCTCTAATTTTGCCAATATTTGCTTTCTGACTTGTATCTGTCGGGAAAATGGACTCTTCGACAAGATCTTGTTTTCTTGATTTCTGGGAGTGGTTCCTGAACAGATGTGGAAGCTGGCGTATTATCCTCTACATTTTCTTGATCCATTAGCACTGGCAGGTGTTGATTTGATGTTTTCAAATTCTCTGCAGTCGTCCGACGTAGATGTCAGGTTCTTCCTTAAGAGTTTCATTGAAGAAATCTTATGGTGATTTTGGTGTGCTACCCAATGTGAGTTCAGCTGGGAACATTTTGTTGGTCATATTGAAGTATCAGGAAACATTAATTTAACATAGGACGAGGGCGGAGTCATCTTTTGCCTTAATATGATCGTCAGGTTGACTCTGCGCTTTCCCTACAATCCTTAACTGCTTGCAGTAGGACAGTTAGTCTCTTCAGATTGAGATATTGTGTCAGCTACTGTATTCTGGAATATGTGTGATAGTGCTTTGATATATAAATTAGAGAAAATATTGAAGTAGAGAAGATGGCGGTAAAATCGATTTGTCTCTTTTAAATAAGAGATAGTAGCTATTGGGTTGTCCTTTAGTATTCCTTTTTCCAGTTGCCTGTTGCCTGTTTGCTGGAACTCAGTCCAGTTGCCTGTTGCCTGTTAGCTGGTGATATCTGTTGCCTGTTGCCTGTTGGCTGGAGCTGCGTCCAGTTGCCTGTTGCCTGTGTCTGTTATCCGTTGCCTGTTGCCTGTTGTCTGGCTCTAATGGCCAGTTTCCTGTTGCCTGTGTCTGTTATCCGTTGCCTGTTGCCTGTTGTCTGACTCTAATGGTCAGTTTCCTGTTGCCTGTGCCTGTTAAATGGCCAGTTTCCTGTTTGCTGACTCTAATGGTCAGTTACCTGTTGTCTGTGCCTGTTAAATTGCTACAAGTGTTTTTGTTACTTGTGCGTAAGTAAGGTAAGTTACTATGGACTGCTACTCTTAGCAAAATCACACTTATTGTGTGGCGTTGCCGTTGTTTTTCGAATTATCTCTATGAAATGTGCATGGTTGATAGCACTTATACGCCTTCTCTCCATATTTCTTGTGAAGTATGCAAAATCCAGTTGTGTTCCTGTTTGGAGACCTCCCGCGAGACCCTGACCTTGGTCTTCCAGCGGGGTTGTGCCTATATGTAGACTGGTCATAAAAATTTTGGCGAAAGTTTTGTCTACTTCGTCCTTGATAGTTAGATTGTTGATTGACATTGTATTGGTCTAACTTCAGTTGTTTGATTTCTCTTGTAAGTGTAAGTACTTGTTTTTGAAATTCTAGTAGCATCGAATTTTCAGTTTCTTCGGCTCGCGATGTGTTTGGTCGATTTTTATGATCAACTGCAGAACATTCTGATGTTTGGTATACATCTATAATTTTGTCTGTCACGTCGGGGTCACCAGTTTGGCAGGGAGAACTGTTTGGAGATGTGAACCCATGTAGGTAGACTGTAACTTACCATGTGTTCGGGCAATCCGCCCAAGTTTACCAATTTATCTGACTCCATAAATGTACCCAAAAGTGTACTGAGAATATTTCAAATAAAATAACTAGTTTGCACTGAAGCTAATATTTATTTTAATTTACACACGACAAATTTATATCAGAAGGAAGTATGAGGGAGACGATATCTCTACAAGTGAGCGGCGGACTGGACGGTCGGAAGACGAATGAATCTTCGGTAAATTTAACGAACTTAGCTCGGCGCTAAGTGACGTCGGCTGAGTTGCCAGCGTAAAAACTATTTTTCCTTTGTAGAATATCGTTCCCTACAGTGCCAAAGTTATGGCCGAACCTAAGTTTGACAAAGTGCCTATAAAACAATCAAAATTTTGTATGAAGAAAATTCAAAATCTTCTTTTGGCTGATTTTTTGATAGATTCGTGTGCCGACCATGATTCTAAGTAAGAATCCAAAATTTCAGTCAGTTTGGAGCCATTGGGCCAAAGTTATGGCCGAACCAAATATTAAAAACACCGACCCCAAGTACTAAAACGAGCGAACCCAAGTGTGTAAACGATGATATTTTTTCAAAATCTTCTTTTGGCTGAATTTTTGATTGATTCGGGTATAGACCATGATTTCTTAAAAAAACCCAAAATTTCAGTCGATTTGATGCCATAGTGCCAAAGTTATGGCCGAACCAAAGTTTGACAAAGTGCCTATAAAACAATCAAAATTTTGTATGAAGAAAATTCAAAATCTTCTTTTGGCTGATTTTTTGATAGATTCGTGTACCGACCATGATTCTTAGTAAGAATCCAAAATTTCGTCAGTTTGGAGCCATTGGGCCAAAGTTATGGCCGAACCAAATATTAAAAACACCGACCCCAAGTACTAAAACGAGCGAACCCAAGTGTGTAAACGATGATATTTTTTCAAAATCTTCTTTTGGCTGAATTTTTTATTGATTCGGGTACAGACCATGATTCCTCAAATGAACCCAAAATTTCGGTCGATTTGATGCCATAGTGCCAAAGTTATGGCCGAAACTAAGTTTGACAAAGTGCCTATAAAACAATCAAAATTTTGTATGAAGAAAATTCAAAATCTTCTTTTGGCTGATTTTTTGATAGATTCGTGTACCGACCATGATTCTAAGTAAGAATCCAAAATTTCAGTCAGTTTTGAGCCATTGGGCCAAAGTTATGCCCGAACCCAAGTATTAAAAACACCGACCCCAAGTACTAAAACTAGCGAACCCAAGTATGTAAACGATGATATTTTTTTCAAAATCTTCTTTTGGCTGAATTTTTGTTTGATTCGGGTACAGAACATGATTTCTTATAAGAACCCAAAATTTCAGTCGATAGTGCCAAAGTTATGACCGAACCTAAGTTTGACAAAGTGCCTATAAAACAATCAAAATTTTGTATGAAGAAAATTCAAAATCTTCTTTTGGCTGTTTTTTTGATAGATTCGTGTACCGATTATGATTCTTAGTAAGAATCCAAAATTTCAATCAGTTTGGAGCCATTGGATCAAAGTTATGCCCGAACCCAAGTATTAAAAACACCGACCCCAAGTACTAAAACTAGCGAACCCGTATGTAAACGATGATATTTTTTTCAAAATCTTCTTTTGGCTGAATTTTTGATTGATTCGGGTGCAGACCATGATTTCTTATAAAAACCCAAAATTTCAGTCGATTTGATGCCATAGTGCCAAAGTTATGGCCGAACCTAAGTTTGACAAAGTGCCTATAAAACAATCAAAATTTTGTATGAAGAAAATTCAAAATCTTCTTTTGGCTGAATTTTTGATTGATTCGGGTACAGACCATGATTCCTCAAACGAACCCAAAATTTCAGTCGATTTGATGCCATAGTGCCAAAGTTATGGCCGAACCTAAGTTTGACAAAGTGCCTATAAAACAATCAAAATTTTGTATGAAGAAAATTCGAATTCTTATTTTGGCTGATTTTTTGATAGATTCGTGTACCGACCATGATTCTTAGTAAGAATCCAAAATTTCAGTCAGTTTGGAAACCATTGGGCCAAAGTTATGCCCGAACCCAAGTATTAAAAACACCGACCCCAAGTACTAAAACTAGCGAACCCAAGTATGTAAACGATGATATTTTTTTCAAAATCTTCTTTTGGCTGAATTTTTGATTGATTCGGGTACAGACCATGATTCCTCAAACGAACCCAAAATTTCAGTCGATTTGATGCTATATTGCCAAAGTTATGGCCGAACCTAAGTTTGACAAAGTGCCTATAAAACAATCAAAATTTTGTATGAAGAAAATTCGAATTCTTATTTTGGCTGATTTTTTGATAGATTCGTGTACCGACCATGATTCTTAGTAAGAATCCAAAATTTCAGTCAGTTTGGAGCCATTGGGCCAAAGTTATGCCCGAACCCAAGTATTAAAAACACCGACCCCAAGTACTAAAACTAGCGAACCCAAGTATGTAAACGATGATATTTTTTTCAAAATCTTCTTTTGGCTGAATTTTTGATTGATTCGGGTACAGACCATGATTTCTTATAAAAACCCAAAATTTCAGTCGATTTGATGCCATAGTGCCAAAGTTATGGCCGAACCTAAGTTTGACAAAGTGCCTATAAAACAATCAAAATTTTGTATGAAGAAAATTCAAAATCTTCTTTTGGCTGATTTTTTGATAGATTCGTGTGCCGACCATGATTCTAAGTAAGAATCCAAAATTTCAGTCAGTTTGGAGCCATTGGGCCAAAGTTATGGCCGAACCAAATATTAAAAACACCGACCCCAAGTACTAAAACGAGCGAACCCAAGTGTGTAAACGATGATATTTTTTCAAAATCTTCTTTTGGCTGAATTTTTGATTGATTCGCGTATAGACAATGATTTCTTATAAAAACCCAAAATTTCAGTCGATTTGATGCCATAGTGCCAAAGTTATGGCCGAACCTAAGTTTGACAAAGTGCCTATAAAACAATTAAAATTTTGTATGAAGATAATTCAAATTCTTCTTTTGGCTGATTTTTTGATAGATTCGTGTACCGATTATGATTCTTAGTAAGAATCCAAAATTTCAATTTGTTTGGAGCCATTGGGCCAAAGTTATGCCCGAACCCAAGTATTAAAAACACCGACCCCAAGTACTAAAACTAGCGAACCCAAGTATGTAAACGATGATATTTTTTTCAAAATCTTCTTTTGGCTGAATTTTTGATTGATTCGGGTACAGACCATGATTCCTCAAACGAACCCAAAATTTCAGTCGATTTGATGCTATAAAGCCAAAGTTATGGCCGAACCTAAGTTTGACAAAGTGCCTATAAAACAATCAAAATTTTGTATGAAGAAAATTCAAAATCTTCTTTTGGCTGATTTTTTGATAGATTCGTGTGCCGACCATGATTCTAAGTAAGAATCCAAAATTTCAGTCAGTTTGGAGCCATTGGGCCAAAGTTATGGCCGAACCAAATATTAAAAACACCGACCCCAAGTACTAAAACGAGCGAACCCAAGTGTGTAAACGATGATATTTTTTCAAAATCTTCTTTTGGCTGAATTTTTGATTGATTCGGGTATAGACAATGATTTCTTATAAAAACCCAAAATTTCAGTCGATTTGATGCCATAGTGCCAAAGTTATGGCCGAACCTAAGTTTGACAAAGTGCCTATAAAACAATCAAAATTTTGTATGAAGAAAATTCAAAATCTTCTTTTGGCTGATTTTTTGATAGATTCGTGTACCGACCATGATTCTTAGTAAGAATCCAAAATTTCGTCAGTTTGGAGCCATTGGGCCAAAGTTATGGCCGAACCAAATATTAAAAACACCGACCCCAAGTACTAAAACGAGCGAACCCAAGTATGTAAACGATGATATTTTTTTCAAAATCTTCTTTTGGCTGAATTTTTGATTGATTCGGGTACAGACCATGATTCCTCAAACGAACCCAAAATTTCAGTCGATTTGATGCTATAGTGCCAAAGTTATGGCCGAACCTAAGTTTGACAAAGTGCCTATAAAACAATCAAAATTTTGTATGAAGAAAATTCGAATTCTTATTTTGGCTGATTTTTTGATAGATTCGTGTACCGACCATGATTCTTAGTAAGAATCCATAATTTCAGTCAGTTTGGAGCCATTGGGCCAAAGTTATGCCCGAACCCAAGTATTAAAAACACCGACCCCAGGTACTAAAACTAGCGAACCCAAGTATGTAAACGATGATATTTTTTTCAAAATCTTCTTTTGGCTGAATTTTTGATTGATTCGGGTACAGACCATGATTTCTTATAAAAACCCAAAATTTCAGTCGATTTGATGCCATAGTGCCAAAGTTATGGCCGAACCTAAGTTTGACAAAGTGCCTATAAAACAATCAAAATTTTGTATGAAGAAAATTCAAAATCTTCTTTTGGCTGAATTTTTGATTGATTCGGGTACAGACCATGATTCCTCAAACGAACCCAAAATTTCAGTCGATTTGATGCCATAGTGCCAAAGTTATGGCCGAACCTAAGTTTGACAAAGTGCCTATAAAACAATCAAAATTTTGTATGAAGAAAATTCAAATTCTTCTTTTGGCTGATTTTTTGAAAGATTCGTGTACCGATTATGATTCTTAGTAAGAATCCAAAATTTCAATTTGTTTGGAGCCATTGGGCCAAAGTTATGCCCGAACCCAAGTATTAAAAACACCGACCCCAAGTACTAAAACTAGCGAACCCAAGTATGTAAACGATGATATTTTTTTCAAAATCTTCTTTTGGCTGAATTTTTGATTGATTCGGGTACAGACCATGATTCCTCAAACGAACCCAAAATTTCAGTCGATTTGATGCTATAGTGCCAAAGTTATGGCCGAACCTAAGTTTGACAAAGTGCCTATAAAACAATCAAAATTTTGTATGAAGAAAATTCAAAATCTTCTTTTGGCTGATTTTTTGATAGATTCGTGTGCCGACCACGATTCTTAGTAAGAATCCAAAATTTCAGTCAGTTTGGAGCCATTGGGCCAAAGTTATGGCCGAACCAAATATTAAAAACACCGACCCCAAGTACTAAAACGAGCGAACCAAAGTGTGTAAACGATGATATTTTTTCAAAATCTTCTTTTGGCTGAATTTTTGATTGATTCGGGTATAGACAATGATTTCTTATAAAAACCCAAAATTTTAGTCGATTTGATGCCATAGTGCCAAAGTTATGGCCGAACCTAAGTTTGACAAAGTGCCTATAAAACAATCAAAATTTTGTATGAAGAAAATTCAAAATCTTCTTTTGGCTGATTTTTTGATAGATTCGTGTACAGACCATGATTCTTAGTAAGAATCCAAAATTTCAGTCAGTTTGGAGCCATTGGGCCAAAGTTATGCCCGAACCCAAGTATTAAAAACACCGACCCCAAGTACTAAAACTAGCGAACCCAAGTATGTAAACGATGATATTTTTTTCAAAATCTTCTTTTGGCTGAATTTTTGTTTGATTCGGGTACAGAACATGATTTCTTATAAGAACCCAAAATTTCAGTCGATAGTGCCAAAGTTATGGCCGAACCTAAGTTTGACAAAGTGCCTATAAAACAATCAAAATTTTGTATGAAGAAAATTCAAAATCTTCTTTTGGCTGTTTTTTTGATAGATTCGTGTACCGATTATGATTCTTAGTAAGAATCCAAAATTTCAATCAGTTTGGAGCCATTGGGCCAAAGTTATGCCCGAACCCAAGTATTAAAAACACCGACCCCAAGTACTAAAACTAGCGAACCCGTATGTAAACGATGATATTTTTTTTCAAAATCTTCTTTTGGCTGAATTTTTGATTGATTCGGGTGCAAACCATGATTTCTTATAAAAACTCAAAATATCAGTCGATTTGATGCCATAGTGCCAAAGTTATGGCCGAACCTAAGTTTGACAAAGTGCCTATAAAACAATCAAAATTTTGTATGAAGAAAATTCAAAATCTTCTTTTGGCTGATTTTTTGATAGATTCGTGTACCGACCATGATTCTTAGAAAGAATCCAAAATTTCGTCAGTTTGGAGCCATTGGGCCAAAGTTATGGCCGAACCAAATATTAAAAACACCGACCCCAAGTACTAAAACGAGCGAACCCAAGTGTGTTAACGATGATATTTTTTTCAAAATCTTCTTTTGGCTGAATTTTTGTTTGATTCGGGTACAGAACATGATTTCTTATAAGAACCCAAAATTTCAGTCGATAGTGCCAAAGTTATGGCCGAACCTAAGTTTGACAAAGTGCCTATAAAACAATCAAAATTTTGTATGAAGAAAATTCAAAATCTTCTTTTGGCTGTTTTTTTGATAGATTCGTGTACCGATTATGATTCTTAGTAAGAATCCAAAATTTCAATCAGTTTGGAGCCATTGGGCCAAAGTTATGCCCGAACCCAAGTATTAAAAACACCGACCCCAAGTACTAAAACTAGCGAACCCGTATGTAAACGATGATATTTTTTTTCAAAATCTTCTTTTGGCTGAATTTTTGATTGATTCGGGTGCAAACCATGATTTCTTATAAAAACTCAAAATATCAGTCGATTTGATGCCATAGTGCCAAAGTTATGGCCGAACCTAAGTTTGACAAAGTGCCTATAAAACAATCAAAATTTTGTATGAAGAAAATTCAAAATCTTCTTTTGGCTGATTTTTTGATAGATTCGTGTACCGACCATGATTCTTAGAAAGAATCCAAAATTTCGTCAGTTTGGAGCCATTGGGCCAAAGTTATGGCCGAACCAAATATTAAAAACACCGACCCCAAGTACTAAAACGAGCGAACCCAAGTGTGTTAACGATGATATTTTTTCAAAATCTTCTTTTGGCTGAATTTTTTATTGATTCGGGTACAGACCATGATTCCTCAAACGAACCCAAAATTTCGGTCGATTTGATGCCATAGTGCCAAAGTTATGGCCGAACCTAAGTTTGACAAAGTGCCTATAAAACAATCAAAATTTTGTATGAAGAAAATTCAAATTCTTCTTTTGGCTGATTTTTTGATAGATTCGTGTACCGATTATGATTCTTAGTAAGAATCCAAAACTTCAATTTGTTTGGAGCCATTGGGCCAAAGTTATGCCCGAACCCAAGTATTAAAAACACCGACCCCAAGTACTAAAACTAGCGAACCCAAGTATGTAAACGATGATATTTTTTTCAAAATCTTCTTTTGGCTGAATTTTTGATTGATTCGGGTACAGACCATGATTCCTCAAACGAACCCAAAATTTCAGTCGATTTGATGCTATAGTGCCAAAGTTATGGCCGAACCTAAGTTTGACAAAGTGCCTATAAAACAATCAAAATTTTGTATGAAGAAAATTCGAATTCTTATTTTGGCTGATTTTTTGATAGATTCGTGTACCGATTATGATTCTTAGTAAGAATCCAAAATTTCAGTCAGTTTGGAGCCATTGGGCCAAAGTTATGCCCGAACCCAAGTATTAAAAACACCGACCCCAAGTACTAAAACTAGCGAACCCAAGTATGTAAACGATGATATTTTTTTCAAAATCTTCTTTTGGCTGAATTTTTGATTGATTCGGGTACAGACCATGATTCCTCAAACGAACCCAAAATTTCAGTCGATTTGATGCTATAGTGCCAAAGTTATGGCCGAACCTAAGTTTGACAAAGTGCCTATAAAACAATCAAAATTTTGTATGAAGAAAATTCAAAATCTTCTTTTGGCTGATTTTTTGATAGATTCGTGTGCCGACCATGATTCTAAGTAAGAATCCAAAATTTCAGTCAGTTTGGAGCCATTGGGCCAAAGTTATGGCCGAACCAAATATTAAAAACACCGACCCCAAGTACTAAAACTAGCGAACCCAAGTATGTAAACGATGATATTTTTTTCAAAATCTTCTTTTGGCTGAATTTTTGATTGATTCGGGTACAGACCATGATTCCTCAAACGAACCCAAAATTTCAGTCGATTTGATGCTATAGTGCCAAAGTTATGGCCGAACCTAAGTTTGACAAAGTGCCTATAAAACAATCAAAATTTTGTATGAAGAAAATTCGAATTCTTATTTTGGCTGATTTTTTGATAGATTCGTGTACCGACCATGATTCTTAGTAAGAATCCAAAATTTCAGTCAGTTTGGAGCCATTGGGCCAAAGTTATGCCCGAACCCAAGTATTAAAAACACCAACCCCAAGTATTAAAACTAGCGAACCCAAGTATGTAAACGATGATATTTTTTTCAAAATCTTCTTTTGGCTGAATTTTTGATTGATTCGGGTACAGACCATGATTTCTTATAAAAAACCCAAAATTTCAGTCGATTTGATGCCATAGTGCCAAAGTTATGGCCGAACCTAAGTTTGACAAAGTGCCTATAAAACAATCAAAATTTTGTATGAAGAAAATTCAAAATCTTCTTTTGGCTGATTTTTTGATAGATTCGTGTGCCGACCATGATTCTAAGTAAGAATCCAAAATTTCAGTCAGTTTGGAGCCATTGGGCCAAAGTTATGGCCGAACCAAATATTAAAAACACCGACCCCAAGTACTAAAACGAGCGAACCCAAGTGTGTTAACGATGATATTTTTTCAAAATCTTCTTTTGGCTGAATTTTTTATTGATTCGGGTACAGACCTTGATTCCTCAAACGAACCCAAAATTTCGGTCGATTTGATGCCATAGTGCCAAAGTTATGGCCGAACCTAAGTTTGACAAAGTGCCTATAAAACAATCAAAATTTTGTATGAAGAAAATTCAAAATCTTCTTTTGGCTGATTTTTTGATAGATTCGTGTACCGACCATGATTCTTAGTAAGAATCCAAAATTTCAGTCAGTTTGGAGCCATTGGGCCAAAGTTATGCCCGAACCCAAGTATTAAAAACACCGACCCCAAGTACTAAAACTAGCGAACCCAAGTATGTAAACGATGATATTTTTTTCAAAATCTTCTTTTGGCTGAATTTTTGTTTGATTCGGGTACAGAACATGATTTCTTATAAGAACCCAAAATTTCAGTCGATAGTGCCAAAGTTATGGCCGAACGTAAGTTTGACAAAGTGCCTATAAAACAATCAAAATTTTGTATGAAGAAAATTCAAAATCTTCTTTTGGCTGTTTTTTTGATAGATTCGTGTACCGATTATGATTCTTAGTAAGAATCCAAAATTTCAATCAGTTTGGAGCCATTGGGCCAAAGTTATGCCCGAACCCAAGTATTAAAAACACCGACCCCAAGTACTAAAACTAGCGAACCCGTATGTAAACGATGATATTTTTTTCAAAATCTTCTTTTGGCTGAATTTTTGATTGATTCGGGTGCAAACCATGATTTCTTATAAAAACTCAAAATATCAGTCGATTTGATGCCATAGTGCCAAAGTTATGGCCGAACCTAAGTTTGACAAAGTGCCTATAAAACAATCAAAATTTTGTATGAAGAAAATTCAAAATCTTCTTTTGGCTGAATTTTTGATTGATTCGGGTACAGACCATGATTCCTCAAACGAACCCAAAATTTCAGTCGATTTGATGCCATAGTGCCAAAGTTATGGCCGAACCTAAGTTTGACAAAGTGCCTATAAAACAATCAAAATTTTGTATGCAGAAAATTCAAATTCTTCTTTTGGCTGATTTTTTGATAGATTCGTGTACCGATTATGATTATTAGTAAGAATCCAAAATTTCAATCAAATTGGAGCCATTGGGCCAAAGTTATGCCCGAACCCAAGTATTAAAAACACCGACCCCAAGTACTAAAACTAGCGAACCCAAGTATGTAAACGATGATATTTTTTTCAAAATCTTCTTTTGGCTGAATTTTTGATTGATTCGGGTACAGACCATGATTCCTCAAACGAACCAAAATTTCAGTCAATTTGATGCCATAGTGCCAAAGTTATGGCCGAACCTAAGTTTGACAAAGTGCCTATAAAACAATCAAAATTTTGTATGAAGAAAATTCGAATTCTTATTTTGGCTGATTTTTTGATAGATTCGTGTACCGACCATGATTCTTAGTAAGAATCCAAAATTTCAGTCAGTTTGGAGCCATTGGGCCAAAGTTATGCCCGAACCCAAGTATTAAAAACACCGACCCCAAGTACTAAAACTAGCGAACCCAAGTATGTAAACGATGATATTTTTTTCAAAATCTTCTTTTGGCTGAATTTTTGATTGATTCGGGTACAGACCATGATTTCTTATAAAAACCCAAAATTTCAGTCGATTTGATGCCATAGTGCCAAAGTTATGGCCGAACCTAAGTTTGACAAAGTGCCTATAAAACAATCAAAATTTTGTATGAAGAAAATTCAAAATCTTCTTTTGGCTGATTTTTTGATAGATTCGTGTACCGACCATGATTCTAAGTAAGAATCCAAAATTTCAGTCAGTTTGGAGCCATTGGGCCAAAGTTATGGCCGAACCAAATATTAAAAACACCGACCCCAAGTACTAAAACGAGCGAACCCAAGTGTGTAATCGATGATATTTTTTCAAAATCTTCTTTTGGCTGAATTTTTGATTGATTCGGGTATAGACCATGATTTCTTATAAAAACCCAAAATTTCAGTCGATTTGATGGCATAGTGCCAAAGTTATGGCCGAACCTAAGTTTGACAAAGTGCCTATAAAACAATCAAAATTTTGTATGAAGAAAATTCAAAATCTTCTTTTGGCTGATTTTTTGATAGATTCGTGTACCGACCATGATTCTTAGAAAGAATCCAAAATTTCGTCAGTTTGGAGCCATTGGGCCAAAGTTATGGCCGAACCAAATATTAAAAACACCGACCCCAAGTACTAAAACGAGCGAACCCAAGTGTGTTAACGATGATATTTTTTCAAAATCTTCTTTTGGCTGAATTTTTTATTGATTCGGGTACAGACCATGATTCCTCAAACGAACCCAAAATTTCGGTCGATTTGATGCCATAGTGCCAAAGTTATGGCCGAACCTAAGTTTGACAAAGTGCCTATAAAACAATCAAAATTTTGTATGAAGAAAATTCAAATTCTTCTTTTGGCTGATTTTTTGATAGATTCGTGTACCGATTATGATTCTTAGTAAGAATCCAAAATTTCAATTTGTTTGGAGCCATTGGGCCAAAGTTATGCCCGAACCCAAGTATTAAAAACACCGACCCCAAGTACTAAAACTAGCGAACCCAAGTATGTAAACGATGATATTTTTTTCAAAATCTTCTTTTGGCTGAATTTTTGATTGATTCGGGTACAGACCATGATTCCTCAAACGAACCCAAAATTTCAGTCGATTTGATGCTATAGTGCCAAAGTTATGGCCGAACCTAAGTTTGACAAAGTGCCTATAAAACAATCAAAATTTTGTATGAAGAAAATTCGAATTCTTATTTTGGCTGATTTTTTGATAGATTCGTGTACCGACCATGATTCTTAGTAAGAATCCAAAATTTCAGTCAGTTTGGAGCCATTGGGCCAAAGTTATGCCCGAACCCAAGTATTAAAAACACCAACCCCAAGTATTAAAACTAGCGAACCCAAGTATGTAAACGATGATATTTTTTTCAAAATCTTCTTTTGGCTGAATTTTTGATTGATTCGGGTACAGACCATGATTTCTTATAAAAAACCCAAAATTTCAGTCGATTTGATGCCATAGTGCCAAAGTTATGGCCGAACCTAAGTTTGACAAAGTGCCTATAAAACAATCAAAATTTTGTATGAAGAAAATTCAAAATCTTCTTTTGGCTGATTTTTTGATAGATTCGTGTGCCGACCATGATTCTAAGTAAGAATCCAAAATTTCAGTCAGTTTGGAGCCATTGGGCCAAAGTTATGGCCGAACCAAATATTAAAAACACCGACCCCAAGTACTAAAACGAGCGAACCCAAGTGTGTTAACGATGATATTTTTTCAAAATCTTCTTTTGGCTGAATTTTTTATTGATTCGGGTACAGACCTTGATTCCTCAAACGAACCCAAAATTTCGGTCGATTTGATGCCATAGTGCCAAAGTTATGGCCGAACCTAAGTTTGACAAAGTGCCTATAAAACAATCAAAATTTTGTATGAAGAAAATTCAAAATCTTCTTTTGGCTGATTTTTTGATAGATTCGTGTACCGACCATGATTCTTAGTAAGAATCCAAAATTTCAGTCAGTTTGGAGCCATTGGGCCAAAGTTATGCCCGAACCCAAGTATTAAAAACACCGACCCCAAGTACTAAAACTAGCGAACCCAAGTATGTAAACGATGATATTTTTTTCAAAATCTTCTTTTGGCTGAATTTTTGTTTGATTCGGGTACAGAACATGATTTCTTATAAGAACCCAAAATTTCAGTCGATAGTGCCAAAGTTATGGCCGAACGTAAGTTTGACAAAGTGCCTATAAAACAATCAAAATTTTGTATGAAGAAAATTCAAAATCTTCTTTTGGCTGTTTTTTTGATAGATTCGTGTACCGATTATGATTCTTAGTAAGAATCCAAAATTTCAATCAGTTTGGAGCCATTGGGCCAAAGTTATGCCCGAACCCAAGTATTAAAAACACCGACCCCAAGTACTAAAACTAGCGAACCCGTATGTAAACGATGATATTTTTTTCAAAATCTTCTTTTGGCTGAATTTTTGATTGATTCGGGTGCAAACCATGATTTCTTATAAAAACTCAAAATATCAGTCGATTTGATGCCATAGTGCCAAAGTTATGGCCGAACCTAAGTTTGACAAAGTGCCTATAAAACAATCAAAATTTTGTATGAAGAAAATTCAAAATCTTCTTTTGGCTGAATTTTTGATTGATTCGGGTACAGACCATGATTCCTCAAACGAACCCAAAATTTCAGTCGATTTGATGCCATAGTGCCAAAGTTATGGCCGAACCTAAGTTTGACAAAGTGCCTATAAAACAATCAAAATTTTGTATGCAGAAAATTCAAATTCTTCTTTTGGCTGATTTTTTTGATAGATTCGTGTACCGATTATGATTATTAGTAAGAATCCAAAATTTCAATCAAATTGGAGCCATTGGGCCAAAGTTATGAACGAACCCAAGTATTAAAAACACCGACCCCAAGTACTAAAACTAGCGAACCCAAGTATGTAAACGATGATATTTTTTTCAAAATCTTCTTTTGGCTGAATTTTTGATTGATTCGGGTACAGACCATGATTCCTCAAACGAACCAAAATTTCAGTCAATTTGATGCCATAGTGCCAAAGTTATGGCCGAACCTAAGTTTGACAAAGTGCCTATAAAACAATCAAAATTGTTGTATGAAGAAAATTCGAATTCTTATTTTGGCTGATTTTTTGATAGATTCGTGTACCGACCATGATTCTTAGTAAGAATCCAAAATTTCAGTCAGTTTGGAGCCATTGGGCCAAAGTTATGCCCGAACCCAAGTATTAAAAACACCGACCCCAAGTACTAAAACTAGCGAACCCAAGTATGTAAACGATGATATTTTTTTCAAAATCTTCTTTTGGCTGAATTTTTGATTGATTCGGGTACAGACCATGATTTCTTATAAAAACCCAAAATTTCAGTCGATTTGATGCCATAGTGCCAAAGTTATGGCCGAACCTAAGTTTGACAAAGTGCCTATAAAACAATCAAAATTTTGTATGAAGAAAATTCAAAATCTTCTTTTGGCTGATTTTTTGATAGATTCGTGTACCGACCATGATTCTAAGTAAGAATCCAAAATTTCAGTCAGTTTGGAGCCATTGGGCCAAAGTTATGGCCGAACCAAATATTAAAAAACACCGACCCCAAGTACTAAAACGAGCGAACCCAAGTGTGTAATCGATGATATTTTTTTCAAAATCTTCTTTTGGCTGAATTTTTGATTGATTCGGGTATAGACCATGATTTCTTATAAAAACCCAAAATTTCAGTCGATTTGATGGCATAGTGCCAAAGTTATGGCCGAACCTAAGTTTGACAAAGTGCCTATAAAACAATCAAAATTTTGTATGAAGAAAATTCAAAATCTTCTTTTGGCTGAATTTTTGATTGATTCGGGTACAGACCATGATTCTTAGTAAGAATCCAAAATTTCGTCAGTTTGGAGCCATTGGGCCAAAGTTATGGCCGAACCAAATATTAAAAACACCGACCCCAAGTACTAAAACGAGCGAACCCAAGTGTGTAAACGATGATATTTTTTCAAAATCTTCTTTTGGCTGAATTTTTTATTGATTCGGGTACAGACCATGATTCCTCAAACGAACCCAAAATTTCGGTCAATTTGATGCCATAGTGCCAAAGTTATGGCCGAACCTAAGTTTGACAAAGTGCCTATAAAACAATCAAAATTTTGTATGAAGAAAATTCAAAATCTTCTTTTGGCTGATTTTTTGATAGATTCGTGTACCTACCATGATTCTTAGTAAGAATCCAAAATTTCAGTCAGTTTGGAGCCATTGGGCCAAAGTTATGCCCGAACCCAAGTATTAAAAACACCGACCCCAAGTACTAAAACTAGCGAACCCAAGTATGTAAACGATGATATTTTTTTTCAAAATCTTCTTTTGGCTGAATTTTTGATTGATTCGGGTACAGACCATGATTTCTTATAAAAAACCCAAAATTTCAGTCGATTTTATGCCATAGTGCCAAAGTTATGGCCGAACCTAAGTTTGTCAAAGTGCCTATAAAACAATCAAAATTTTGTATGAAGAAAATTCGAATTCTTATTTTGGCTGATTTTTTGATAGATTCATGTACCGACCATGATTCTTAGTAAGAATTTAAAATTTCAGTCAGTTTGGAGCCATTGGGCCAAAGTTATGGCCGAACTTAAGTATTAAAAACACCGACCCCAAGTACTAAAACTAGCGAACCCAAGTATGTAAACGATGATATTTTTTTCAAAATCTTCTTTTGGCTGAATTTTTGATTGATTCGGGTACAGACCATGATTCCTCAAACGAACCCAAAATTTCAGTCGATTTGATGCTATAGTGCCAAAGTTATGGCCGAACCTAAGTTTGACAAAGTGCCTATAAAACAATCAAAATTTTGTATGAAGAAAATTCGAATTCTTATTTTGGCTGATTTTTGATAGATTCGTGTACCGACCATGATTCTTAGTAAGAATCCAAAATTTCAGTCAGTTTGGAGTCATTGGGCCAAAGTTATGCCCGAACCCAAGTATTAAAAACACCAACCCCAAGTATTAAAACTAGCGAACCCAAGTATGTAAACGATGATATTTTTTTCAAAATCTTCTTTTGGCTGAATTTTTGATTGATTCGGGTACAGACCATGATTTCTTATAAAAAACCCAAAATTTCAGTCGATTTGATGCCATAGTGCCAAAGTTATGGCCGAACCTAAGTTTGACAAAGTGCCTATAAAACAATCAAAATTTTGTATGAAGAAAATTCAAAATCTTCTTTTGGCTGATTTTTGATAGATTCGTGTGCCGACCATGATTCTAAGTAAGAATCCAAAATTTCAGTCAGTTTGGAGCCATTGGGCCAAAGTTATGGCCGAACCAAATATTAAAAACACCGACCCCAAGTACTAAAACGAGCGAACCCAAGTGTGTTAACGATGATATTTTTTCAAAATCTTCTTTTGGCTGAATTTTTTATTGATTCGGGTACAGACCATGATTCCTCAAACGAACCCAAAATTTCGGTCGATTTGATGCCATAGTGCCAAAGTTATGGCCGAACCTAAGTTTGACAAAGTGCCTATAAAACAATCAAAATTTTGTATGAAGAAAATTCAAAATCTTCTTTTGGCTGATTTTTGATAGATTCGTGTACCGACCATGATTCTTAGTAAGAATCCAAAATTTCAGTCAGTTTGGAGCCATTGGGCCAAAGTTATGCCCGAACCCAAGTATTAAAAACACCGACCCCAAGTACTAAAACTAGCGAACCCAAGTATGTAAACGATGATATTTTTTTCAAAATATTTTGGCTGATTTTTGTTTGATTCGGGTACAGAACATGATTTCTTATAAGAAACCCAAAATTTCAGTCGATAGTGCCAAAGTTATGGCCGAACGTAAGTTTGACAAAGTGCCTATAAAACAATCAAAATTTTGTATGAAGAAAATTCAAAATCTTCTTTGGCTGTTTTTTTGATAGATTCGTGTACCGATTATGATTCTTAGTAAGAATCCAAAATTTCAATCAGTTTGGAGCCATTGGCCAAAGTTATGCCCGAACCCAAGTATTAAAAACACCGACCCCAAGTACTAAAACTAGCGAACCCGTATGTAAACGATGATATTTTTTTCAAAATCTTCTTTTGGCTGAATTTTTGATTGATTCGGGTGCAAACCATGATTTCTTATAAAAACTCAAAATATCAGTCGATTTGATGCCATAGTGCCAAAGTTATGGCCGAACCTAAGTTTGACAAAGTGCCTATAAAACAATCAAAATTTTGTATGAAGAAAATTCAAAATCTTCTTTTGGCTGAATTTTTGATTGATTCGGGTACAGACCATGATTCCTCAAACGAACCCAAAATTTCAGTCGATTTGATGCCATAGTGCCAAAGTTATGGCCGAACCTAAGTTTGACAAAGTGCCTATAAAACAATCAAAATTTTGTATGCAGAAAATTCAAATTCTTCTTTTGGCTGATTTTTTGATAGATTCGTGTACCCGATTATGATTATTAGTAAGAATCCAAAATTTCAATCAAATTGGAGCCATTGGGCCAAAGTTATGCCCGAACCCAAGTATTAAAAACACCGACCCCAAGTACTAAAACTAGCGAACCCAAGTATGTAAACGATGATATTTTTTTCAAAATCTTCTTTTGGCTGAATTTTTGATTGATTCGGGTACAGACCATGATTCCTCAAACGAACCAAAATTTCAGTCAATTTGATGCCATAGTGCCAAAGTTATGGCCGAACCTAAGTTTGACAAAGTGCCTATAAAACAATCAAAATTTTGTATGAAGAAAATTCGAATTCTTATTTTGGCTGATTTTTTGATAGATTCGTGTACCGACCATGATTCTTAGTAAGAATCCAAAATTTCAGTCAGTTTGGAGCCATTGGGCCAAAGTTATGCCCGAACCCAAGTATTAAAAACACCGACATCAAGTACTAAAACTAGCGAACCCAAGTATGTAAACGATGATATTTTTTTCAAAATCTTCTTTTGGCTGAATTTTTGATTGATTCGGGTACAGACCATGATTTCTTATAAAAACCCAAAATTTCAGTCGATTTGATGCCATAGTGCCAA